>JARZZO010000013.1:38699195-44344195 GCA_030544215.1 Zantedeschia hybrid cultivar | reverse complement strand
CCCTAAAACCCTAAACCCTAAACCCTAAAGCCTAAACCCTTAACCCTAAACCCTTAACCCTTAACCCTTAACCCTTAACCCTTAAACCCTAAAACCCTAAAACCCTAAACCCTAAACCCTAAACCCTAAACCCTTAACCCTTAACCCTTAACCCTAAAACCCTAAAACCCTAAACCCTAAACCCTAAACCCTAAACCCTAAACCCCTAAACCCTTAAACCTTAAGGGGGGGATCAGGACCGGCCCGAACCGGACCAGATCGGGTCCGGACCGGCCGATCTGGCCGGTCCGGCCTCGATATCGGCCGGTCCGGACCCGATCTGGTCCGGTTCGGGCCGATTTCGGCCGTTTTTTTTTTTTTTTTCAAATCGGTGGGGGGGAACAGTGAAATCCCCCCCGAATCGGATCGGAACCCGCCGATTCCGATCCGAATCGCCCGATTCGGATCGGAATCGGCCGATTCCGCAATCCATGCCTGCCACCCCCATAAAACAAAACAAATAAATAAAAGGGTGGCAATGAGTCACATGGCTCATATAGGATCCTCCCTGAATCCGTGCTTTCTCTACGAATAAAAAATGCATGGCTAAATGCAATATACCTGATCTACTTATGAAGTGAACTATGAATTGTGTCAGTATGGACATGAACAATCATGAAACATAATATAGCTAAAACACTTAACATAAAATATTTTAACATACAATATTGTTTCTCAACAGTAAACATGCTAAAAGCGACATGGTCACCAACATCACTAGTACATACTGTACAATCGTATGCCCTAGAAGAGTGAAGCTCAACCAGGCACCTGCATGTTAGCCCTACATGGTGCTAGCTCCATAATAGGTGAGGTAGGTTGGTAGGACTAATTGGCGTCGACGGCTCGTGAAACCGTAAAGTCCAAAGGCTGATCACGTGTGCACACGAGTGAATATCTCTCACTCTTCTAGTCAGTTAAGTCGAGACTGGACTCGTATCTCTCGGTTATAAGGTTGTTCGAGGTCCTGACATACGTCCCAATCTTATGGTTGGGCAAACTATCCGACCCCTCCATTGACAAGGGTCCCGGTCATAAGGGGAAACACAACTAGTGTGAGGTGTCGCTTTGCCCACAATAATCATAACAGTCTGACAGCCACAGTAATCACAGTCACAGTAAGAACAATGGTCACAGTCTTACAGTCATACAATTGAACAATTATACAGTCTTATAGTTATGACCACAATTGCACAATATTGAACAATCATACAGTTATACATTTTTACAGTTACCACGGTTATACAGTTATTCAACAATACAGTGATGCTTAACAGCTAGTTATAACAACACACGGCTAGACACTAAACGGTTGTGTAACATGTAGGCACATAGCATTTAACCATTCATATAACTTGTGCACAATATATCATGCATACTTAACAGTATAAAATATACAACCTATGCCTCATGACGTGCACTTAACAAAAACAACTCATGAAAATCTCATGTACATACACTGTATAGGCCCCAAGTTACTCTTTGGTGCTAGGCGGAGGTGAACCTCTACACACTGGGGTTTACCAAATTGACATACCAAAGAAGTATTAGGCTCAAATCAGCTTGTACCTAACCGTATTTCTATGCACTGCATACATCCTTATAGTTACTCATTCACGCACACAAGCAGCCACACTGTTACACACCTCTTCACACACACATACACACACACACCTGCACAGCAGCCACACACCTATACAATCACACACACTCACACCTCTTCAACCCCCCCCCCCCCCCCCCCCCCCCCCACAGCAGCCACACACACAATTCTGCACAACCATACACACCCACTTACACCTCCACAACCAGAACCACAAAGCACACACACATCTATACACACATGCCTACACCTCCACCACAAGCTGTACACGTACCCCCCCTCATAGCTACCTTTACACTCCTTCTCACAGTTACACACAAACACATGCACATCTTCACACACACATACTTACAGCCATACACACATGCACATCTTCACAAACCCTCACAATTAAAGACAACCTATAGTCCACTTCAGGCCTCAATTAGAGGGTAAATTAAAGGATATAATACCACTTGCAAATCTGCACCTAAGCGATATGCAAACCTGTCCATATATAATATGTAAATCTGCCCACAATTAATGCAAAAAACCATTCACAAGAATCTGTCCAACAGAGGGTATAAGATCACAAACCCATAATGGGTACAAAACCCATTCACAAACCTGTCCAATACTATTTGAAAATCTGCACTCAAGTGAGATGCCAACCTGTCCAATAAAGGAGATAATATCACCCACAAACCAGCCTCGAGAGGGCATGAAAACTATCTACAATTATCATCAAAATCTGCGTACGTGTGTGCGGACAATAGGGTGACATGCATCTTCTCTAACTAAACATATAAAAGTTACACTCAAAACACACCATAAATAATAGTTAAAGTCCATCCTTCACATGAAGAAGTTTGGACCGCATCCCCTTGATTAAGTAACTAAATATCCCACCTAAATGTGGGAGAAAAAGAAACAAAACATGGTACGAATGAAAGACACATAGAGAAAGGCAAGATTCAAGTCTCCTACCTTCTCTTGGTAGTCCAAAAAGGACATTAAAACCACCACCTGCAGCCTGCTGTAGCACGTTCTACTGTAGCACACACTGTATGTCACTGTAGCAAGTACCCCTCTCTCTCTTTTTCCCACTGCAACAGGTCCCCCCACTCTCTCTCTCTCTCCTCTCATGCAGCCCTCCTCTCTTCTTCTTCTTCTTTTTTCTTTCTTTTCCCTCTCCTGTTGGCACATCCAGCCCCTGTGGGGCTTTGTTTTAAGCTCCACCTCCTCTTTAGAGGAGGTGGGAAGCTTCAAGAAAGGGGACAGATCTACCGGCGCAAAGGAGGGTCAGGCGTTTGCCTGCTTACCATCAGATGACCTGGGTGGGCATGACAGTCTTTCCTCCTGGAGCTTGGCACTGCCCCCCATGGAATGCATAATCGGCCGATCCTGATCTGGATCGGCCGATTTGGATCGGGATCGGTGGGTCCCGATCCGGCCGGATCGGCCAATCCTGACCAATTCTAGTCAATTTTAGTCAATTCTGGGCGATCCGATCGCGATTTGGATCGGGGTTGGTGGCCGGGATTCCATGCTGCCCCCAAGTGACATATTTGGTAGGTACAAAGAAGGCACACTGGCAGCAATTGGCTGGGGGCGTCACTGAACACTATAGAGGCTTCGGAAGCCCCCCGCGGCAAGAGCAGAGAGTAATAGAGGGCTTCCCCACCTCGTCTCTAGGTGGAGCTGCCTGAACAGGACCCCCACAGCTTCTCGGCAGCACGAGGGAAGGAGACGGAGCAGCAGTCATGGATATCGGGTGTGGAAGAAGCCCCTTCACGGGTCCACGATTGGGTCCATGACTATCGGGTAAGTCCCAGGCGGACTGTGTGTGTGTGTGGGGGGGAGTTGATCCCGTGCCCATGATACGGGGATCGATACAATCGCGCTTGGCCGAACCGGGTCGACTTAAATTCCATGCGGTCCCGCCCATTGGGCCCAAGCCCTCCACGCACCCTGGTTAGCGCCACGCGGCCAAGCCAAGGGGATCACTGGACTGTGGCTTGACCAACATCGCGAGGGATTCAAAATATGAATTCGGCACCCTGCGATCGCCACGACCCGCACCTCCCCCCACCCTACAGCTTGACCCCCCTACCTCCCAACGTCCCTCCTGAATCGTTAGCTCCTGAGAAGCCTGTGACGGCGATGGCGACTGCCCCACTTGGAGGTAGACTGGGAAGATCCTCCCTGCAACTACTTCAAGAACCTCCGGGCGGTTGAAAGGACCGTTTAGGTGCAGAACCCCGTCCACTGACAGCGGCTTTCTGCTGAGAAGGATGCGTAGGGACTCCTCCACTGCACCGACCTGGTGGAGCAATGAACTGATACCTGGTCATCGCAAAAAACGACGGGAACTCCAATCAACCTGAAGTTGCGGCGATTATTCTGGGAGTTAGGGTAGGTGCCCTGGTGGAGCTCCCATCAAGTGGCCTAGATGATAGCTCCATCTCTTCCAAAGAGGCTGATGTCCACTGCTTCTGCAACCACCTGCTCAGACTGACCAACTGCCAAGAATGCGCCTGTTCCCATTTGCATCACCTCGCACTGAGCACACTGATCTCCGCCTTTGTCGAGCAGGCCCTTGACATCCAAGACCGTCAGACTGCTCATTAGGGCAGAGACTCTAAGGAAGTGTCTCAGATGCTGCAACCTCGGTTTGAGGAAATCTGCAGCAGGAGAGACCGCCAGAGCTTCCTTGGATGTTTTCGGTCTGTGAAGCTCCCTCCGAGAAGGAAACTTCCCGGCAACAACATCAGTGAAAGACCTCCGCCCAGAGAGCCCCTGTCCGGAGATCGGACGGAGCCTCCACACATGACCCTCTCTCCTGCAGCTGAGCCATCTAACTGGTGTGCCCTCTCTGAAGGAACCGGGAGCAGACGGTGGAAGGCTTGCTGGTGGTAGGAGGAGATTCCGGGGGTCGGTACTTGCTAGCATCTTGAAGGAACTCGATTGTCCCCAGAGGCTGCCGGAGGCGCAAAGGACGCACTTCCCATGGTGAAACCCCTCATCGTCCACCAACTGTGGATATGAAAAGATGATAAAGCATATGATTTGGAAAGAATGCGCATGTCGAGATTTGGTTGTCCAATTGTTAAAGGAAAAAGACCTAAATGGTTGATCATGTGTACCTTTGCCCAAATTTGGTGCCGGTTAGCAGGCGCGATCAAACTAAAATGGAGGATGGGAAAAGAATTTGGGAACATCCTAAAATTAGATGGTTTCATGTAGTAAGAAAAGAACTTGACCTTACTACCCGAGTCTTGCTCTAGTACCATGGTGTCAATGACCGATCTAACTCTTCTGATGTAGCGGGGAGATAGATGGAGCTGCTCTCACTTTCCCAGATGGTGGTTGCAGTGAAGCCAGGAATGTTCTACCGGAGGTCGGTGGACGCTCTGATATGGACCATTCACAGAGCTTGTGGGATGTTGAGTTCCGTCCTCCGGAAGACACCTGCACGGGATCTGAGGTTTCTATCTCTGCTGTGAGTAGACCCCCAAGAATCCTCTCTGGTGGAGAGGATTTTCCTCTCTGGCATTTGGAGATACAGGAAGATCAGACATGCAACAGTCTTCAACTGGTGGGATTCTCAGAAGATGCCGGAGATCTGCTTCATTATAAACAAGTATTAGAAGGGAATGGGGTGAAACACTTGGAACCGTCAGTTTGGAACACAGTTGAGATTGTTATAGATAACAGTGTACAAGCATCAGTGCCCTTGGCAGTCATTAATCCAGGAGGAGGAATTTGGTCTGATGATATTATCAGGACTGTTGGAAGGATGGTTGGCATTTCTTTTAATTGGAAGGAAGAGACAGTCAGAACATTTCTTAGGAAAATCAGTAAGGGACCCAAATTTAGTATGGTCTATCTTCCAAACAAGATTAAGGTGTTTCTGCGGAAGGTTGCTTGGTCTAGAATTCTTATGGGAAGGAGGGCTAAGAAGCTTCATCTCTCTGGGAGTTCCTTGTGTTTTCTGTGCACTCTTCGAGGAGGACCAAAAGCATCTATTTTTTGGCTGCGGCATAATTACCATTCAGTGGAAGATTCTCTGCAGATTATATGGACTCTATTGGGTGGAACATTCTTCTGTGTAAGAATTATTAAGATGGTGGACTAATTGTCTGTCCTTTTTCAGATCATAAACAATTGTGGTTTCTCATCTGTCCGGCTCTGATGTGGACAATCTGGTGTGAAAGAAATAGAAGGAAGTTCAGTGACCAATTTAGCAGTGCTAATGAATTATTGAATAGAACATTTAAATGGGTGGAAGAGTGGGGAAGAGCTGCTGACATTCTTAATGAGGGTTGCTCTATTATTTTTGAGAAGGCCAGTCTGTGGAGAGCTATGTTCACTTGATGATTTTTCTTCACCTTGTAATTCTGTTTTATTTTCTTGATAAAACAGAATATATGCAATTTTCTTTTGAGCTAAGATGGGGCCTTGGATGGGGGTATGTCCCATCCTGGATGAGTTGTCTTCTTGGGCTTTCTTTGTACTCTTCTTTCATTGATCAATGAAATAGTGACTTTAGTCACCTTCTAAAAAAAAGAATAATAAGAAGGGACCCAAATCTTGCCGCCAATTCAGCTAAAAGAGGCAATGGGAGTGGAATCAGAATTGGAAACAGATAATTAACCTATCTTCAAAATAATATTCAGCTGGAAGGTTTGAGGCCCAGAAAGCTGATGGAGAAGGGGAAATTTACACATTCCAGATGAATATTGTCTCTTGGAATGTTAGAGGACTGAATGGAGTTAACAAAACTAGGGAAATCAAGTCTTTGGCTCAGAGAAATAGAGTTGATCTATTCTGCATTCAAGAAACAAAGGTTACTGACTTCAATGCACAAGTTATTTCTAACTTGGGAGGTAACAAATTGCAGGGGTGGACTGCAAAGCCAGCAGAGGGTTTGAGGGGAGGTATTTTGATTCTTTGGGATCTTAATATCCTTCAGTGTGTCAGCACCTGTGTTGGGAGGTATTCTATTTCTGTTGAGTTCAAGCATAAAAAGAAGAGTTTTTCGTGGACATTCACAGGGGTTTATGGGTCTCAGGATTTGGAAGAGAAAAGACAATTCTTTGCTGAATTAAAAACCATAAAAAATGCAAGTTCAGATGTTTGGTGCATAGGAGGAGATTTCAATGCTTTTCGGTACCCAGGAGAAAGAACAAATAAGAAATTATGGACAAGGGAAATGGAAATTTTTGGAGATTGGATATCCTACTCTCAGCTGATTGAGGTGGAACTCTCTTCTCTATTGTTCACTTGGTCCAATAGGAAAGCAAAGTCTAAATTGGATATATTCTCCGTTAGTGCAGAGTGGCAGCAAAAATTTGGCAGGTTCTTGGCTAAAGGCCTCCCCAGAGTACTTTCAGATCATATTCCTTTGCTACTATCCTCAAAAAGTGACATAAAGAGAAGAGATAGAATCTTTAGATATGAACTTGCTTGGGTTAGGCATGAAGGCTTTCAAGATTCAGTTAAGGAGTGGTGGAATGAAGCTCCTCATCACACTAATGCTTGCTATAATTTAGCTATGAAACTCAAATGGGTAAGAGATAAGCTGAAGGAATGGAATATTCATACCTTTGGAGCAGCTGGGAAGATCAGACAAGAATTGCTTCATCAAATTGAGAAGTTTGAGCTCAAGAACGACCAAGGCCCATCTCGGAGGAGGATAGAACCTGTGGGAGAATATGAAAAAAAATACAATGAATGGCCACTTAGAGAGGAAATCAAATGGAAACAAAGAGCAAAAGAAGTTTGGTTGAAAGAAGGGGACACAAACACATCATATTTTCATGCAACGGCTAGTGGCAAGAAGAGGAGAATTACAATTGATTATGTCAAAGTGGGAAGCTCTGTCATACAAGATGAGAAGGATATTGGTTCAGCTGCAGTGGAATTTTATCAAAACTTGCTCAAAGAAGAAGCTTGGAGGCCTACTGTCGAGGGTAACTCTTTTAGGCAGATTTCTGATCTTCAAGCAAACCACCTTGTTATGCCTTTTACAGAAGATGAGATTAAAAAAGTAGTTTTCAGCATGGACCCTAATAAATCCCCGGGCCCGGACGATTCTCTATGGGTTTCTACCAACAATTTTGGGAAGTCATAAAGGAGGATGTTATGGCAGCAATCAAGGATTTTGAAGACAGACCTTGGGATATCAAATGTTTCAACTCTACCTTCATTGTTCTAATACCAAAAAAAGAAGATGCAGAGTCCTTATCTGATTACAGGCCAATCAGTCTTTTAAATGGCAGTTTCAAGGTCATCACAAAAGCTTTGGCATCTACACTTAAAGAAGTCATAGGTGATTTGGTGGACAGTAATCAATAAGCCTTTATTCAAGGCAGATCTATTCTTGACAACTATATGGCAGCCTATGAGTGTATTCATGACCAGAAAGTTAGGAAAAAGGAGTCTTTGGTTTTTAAGATTGACTTTGAAAAAGTTTATGACTGAATCAATTGGAGGTGCCTATACACATAATGGTGTTAATGGGTTTTACTGATAAATGGATTATGTGGGTCCAGAATTGCCTGGAGACTGCGAGGTTTTCTATTATAATCAATGTTCACCCTATGGTCTTTTTGGCAGTTCAAGAGGATTAAGGCAAGGGGATCCCCTGTCTCCTCTTCTCTTTCTCCTTGTTGGGCAGATTCTTAGTATGATGTGGGGAAAAGCTAGAATGTGTGGGATTATTGCAGGTGTTAAGGTGAGAGGACTTGAGGAGGAGGTGACTCACTTACAGTACGCGGAGGATACAAGCTTGTTCTCAACAGCCAATGTGGAGAACATTAGCTATCTTAAGATTCTTCTTAAGATGCTAGAAGCTGTCACAGGTCTCAAGGTTAACTTCTCTAACAGTGAGTTGGTTGGTTTGAATGTGCCAGAGGATAGGAAATCTATTATTGCTCAGCTGCTGGGTGAGAACTGGACATCTTTCCCCATCAGATATCTAGCTTTACCCTTAACCGATGGGACCATCAAGTGCTCTTGATGGAATTTTTTGATTCAGAAATTTGAAGACAGATTAGCAAGTTGGAAGGGTAAGCTTTTGTGAGCTGGTGGTAGATGGACTTTATCCAAAGTTGTGCTGTCAAGCTTAGCTATATATTTTCTGTCAATCTTTAAAATACCAGTAGGAGTGTGTTCAAAATTAGAATCTATTAGAGCAGCATTCTTCTGGAGAGGAAAGAGTCCAAAAGAGAAGGGGATGCACAACATTCGATGGCAGTATGTGTGTAGGCTGAAAGAAGAGGGAGGAGCAGACTTATTACCTATTCAAATCTTCAATAAAGCATTATTGACAAAATGGATTTGGAAAGTAGACAGGGAAGATCAGGCTCTTTTGGTGAAATCATGAGGAATAAGTACTCTATGGAGGAGGGTAGATGGTTTAAAGATGGTCAACACAATAGATATGTCTCCAGTCTGGAAAGGTATTCTTAGCAATTGGGATTTCTTTAAATGCTTCACTTATGTCAAAATTGGTAATGGCCGAGCAACTTGATTTTGGGAGGATACTTGGATTCATCATAGGCCTCTTAAAGAGAAGTATCCAGCATTGTATGATATCACTTTGACAGCAAATAAAAAAATCAGTGAAATCCAAATGCAAGCAGGGTCTGGAACATACTGGGATATTACCTTTCGCAGAAATCTGCAGGAGGGTGAGATAAATGAATTTCTTGATCTGAATTTACTTTTGACCGACTGTCACCTCAATGCAGAGGAACAAGATGTTAGAATTTGGAAATAGGATTCGTGCGGAATGTTTCCTGTTAAATCAACTGCGCAGGTACTTAATACAGGGGGAAGAAAAGTTAGTTGGAAAACTCAAGTTTGGAACAAGAACTTACCAATTAAAATCAGAATCTTTCTGTGGAAGATGGCTTGGGGAAGATTGTCAACATGTGACAGACTCAAATGGATCAAGAATAATAAAAGAGATTCTTGTATCTTCTGTGGGATGCTTCAAGAAACAATGGACATCTTTTTGAAATGTGGAATTATAGAATGTGTGGAAGATTTTCTTTAACTCCCTCCATATGCAACAGGGCACTTTCATAAGGTTCAGAACCTTATTGAGGAATAGGCTTTTATATGCCCGATGGAGCAAGAACTCAACATTTGGAATATGATTTTACCAGCTATGCTTTGGGCCATTTGGAAAGCGATGAACAATAGAATTTTCAATATCAAGTTTGATAAACCACCTGAGATCATAGGAAGTGCTCTGCATATACTGAAGGAATGGGGTGTGCAAAATTTAGATGCATCTCTTACAGAGTCAAACATGCTCGAGAAACTTAAGCTGTGGGGCAAATTCTGTGTGTAACTAATGTGACCCTTATCTCTTCTTTCTTTCGAGAGTTGGGGTTATAACCTGTGTACGTGGGTGTATATGGGAACTTTGTGTTTTCCTTGTGTAACTGGGGCCATTTGTATTTTCTTGTTTCTTTGGGGGGAATAGAAGGTCTCTACTATCTTGGTAGACTCCTTACTATCCTGCTTTTTGGTTTTCCTTGTAATTTTCCATTTTTAGTAATGAACAATGACTTTCAGCCGCCTTCCAAAAAAAAGCTCTTATGATGTATTGTCCACTTTGGCCCTCAAAGCCCACATGATTTTGTCTTTAAATGGCTCCTCAGAAGTTATAGATCCAAATTCCATATACGTAGAACTTTCCTATGTGGGACTAATCTGTTTTATCCTTGCCCTAGCTCCCCAACACAATGGTAGCTCCAGACTGAGTCTTGGCTCCTAGACACAGTGGCAGCTCCATGCCGGGCGGCTCCACAGTGTTGTGTTTTCGTCTATATGCATGGATAACTCTTTCCTATAGGTAGCCCTCTCATATTTTAAAGTGAATGGTACCACACATTATAAAATGAATAGAGCATGTACAAGTGTAAGGAAGATAGAAACAAAAAATCTCGCCTTTACCACAACAACCAAGAGGTATAGCTCACCTCAAAACCCCCCAAGAAGACAAAAAAAGGAGGAATTGCACTGACCCACTTTACAAAAAAGGTAACCCTCTCATATTGCTTGGCTTGTGACTGAGCATGGTTGGTAGTACCGGCCGATATCGGTACGTACCGGTCGGCACCGGTACTCATGGTTTAAAGGGTATCGGCCGGTACTGGGCCGGTACTGGCCGGTAAGTACTGGTACCGGTACCCACCGATACCGGTACCGGTACTGCCATCCATGTGACCAAGTCACTACAATAGTCAGTCATGATGGTTGCCAATGTATACATGGACTCACTTTTTCTAGGAATGTAACCTATGTTATTAGATATTTGCAAGCAAACTAACCTAAGTGCATCTAACACAAAATTTTGCCAACATTAACGTCAATCAGCTTCATTTAGCTGTTAGACATTTGCTAAACTCTTTTTTTCATCATAGAAAAAAGGAAAAAAGGCTTTACAATCTAAAGGTCCAAAGAATACTGATTATGAGGTGTCTAATTATAACATAGTCATGATCGTACCACCAGTTCATGACTTTTGCCCTTCATTGGCTATTTTAATCATTTGTGTGAACTACACTACACAAGCAATTCAATTTGTCTCTGAGTTTGTATTTGACATTGCAGAACGAATATTTTGAAGTCGAGAAGTCAGCTACCAAACACAATGGTTTTTTTGTTAACAGAGGGGCGTTGGAACGAATGTAAGTTTTTAGCAAATACACTCTTTTCATCTCTCTCAAATGGCAAAATCTTGGTTAATTATTTGGTCGGGAAAACTTTATTAACATATTATTCTGTTTCCTGTGGTAATCGGGAATCTTTTTCATTTTTAGTAGCACGTGGGAATGATTATGGTTAATGGATACTGAGTCTTTTGTTATTTTTTTAACCATTGTAGCGAACCCAGTTCATCGGCACCTAACTTGGCACCGAAGAAGAGGAGAAGAAAGGATTCAACAAAGATTCCCAGTTTGAAGGATGGTGAGCATATGACAAATGAAGTTGTGAATGTGGGTAGTGTGCGGATGAAAGCTGCCGCAAGGAGTGCCCCTTTGGGTAGAAAATCATTGAGTCCCAGTAAAGTCCTAAGCTCGTTTGCTGAACATTATCAGGAAGGTAAGATCTTGAAGAATAAGTTGAGCACATCTGTAGAAATGTGCAGAAGGAAATCTACTGATCCCACCATAAAATCGAATAGTCTTCCATCTGGGAACCTACAAAACAAGGATGTTTTGGCATCTTCTTCAGAAGATAAGAATGTACAGAATCAGAAGTCTCCAGCCACTCAATCTAGTGATCCTGCAAACAAGTTCAGAAAAAGTGAAGCATTTGATGCTATCAATCTGTCATCTCGCGAAAAAGGTGTTTCCCATCAAGTTGAATCTCAATGCATATTGAACAAGGAAAATGATGAGTTATTCACCAAATCCCGACGCATGGAGAAAAATGGCATTATTGATTTACCTGACTTGAATTCTCCAGGGAACATATTTTCTTTGCAAGGAATGGTATGGATCATACTCTTCTTCTGGATGAGAAATTGAGGGCTTATGTTCAAGCATCAAATTATCGTTTCTGAACACATCATTCACTTTAAGGATGTTTATTTTCTTTTCAACACTGCAGAAATCATCACGGGTGAAGGAGGGTTCTGGTATGATCAGGCCAAAGGGCACAACACTAGAGCGGGCCATCCGTGACTTGGAAAAGATAGTTGTCGCTTGTGAGTTTCGTGAGAACTTGTTATCAACAGCTCTCTACATAGTGCTTATTCTTTGATTGTATATTTGGATTCTCAATAATTAAATGGTTTCATGCAGGCAGACCACCGAATATGGATGTTCAGGAGTGTGATGCTTCATCACAAGTAGTGAAGAAAAGATTACCTCAAGAAGTGAAACAGAAGCTTGCTAAAGTTGCCAGACTAGCGGTACACTCTGAACTTGCTTCATTCAGCATCTTCATTATGCATCATTGTGCAACACTGTTGAACATCCAAGCTTAGAGATTCACATGAACTTTCTCTGCTTATATTCTTTATGTTGGCATTACAAAGAACACCCCCCCCCCCCCCCCAAAAAAAAAAAAAAAAAAAAAAAGAGAGAAAAAAGCAAGAAATCCAGTAGAACAGGAAAAGGTAAACCTACTTCCCTTTGCTCATCAAAACTAGTCTGATATGTCACCCTCATCTACTTATGGTAGAACCATTGAAATAGATTAACGTGGATAGGATAATAGTCTTTTGGGAGATGATCATGATGATGATAGCCAAATGCTTTGGTAGTCTTGGTAGAACAATTGGAGTTTACGATTCCTTGAGAGCTTTCCCTCTTACCTACTAACAATGTTGGAAGGCCTGTTGCTGGAGTATCTTGTCCTGTCACCGAATGATTTACTGGCTTAGAGATCTTGGTCATATGTAAGTTTCACCATTAGTCTGCAATGCCATACCTAAAAATGACAGGATGTAGGAACCATTATTGAGCTTGGTCAAATTAATGTACTTGTAGAAGCTGATTTACTGTTTTCCTGCATTGATAGCTTTTATATCTAAGTCAAAAGAGCCAAAAAGTGCAGAAATATTGGTGAGTGCACCATTTTGTATCATTTGCTGTCTCTGAGTTGATCTTACAAAACCTTGATTCCTCCATATTTGTCAATGATCTCCACATGCTTGGGCAAGCCTTGAGGCATGTTGTAGAAAGAGTCCCAATTTTGTGTTTTTCTTCGGTCCATAGTTCCAATGCGGATGGATGGCTAGATGTAGTGTTGCAAGAGGATGCTTGGAAGTAGTAATTTTTCATTTTGTGATGGGAAAGACATATTATAAACTTATAAATTTGTTTCAGGGATAGTAAGGCCCCTCCTTGAGAAGATATGATTCATGTGGCTGACCAAGCTAGGGTTCTTATGTTGCTGACCCCAAGAGATTTTCCATGTCCATCACACATGTAGGATCTGGTCAAATTGCTTTACCATGAGACACTCATTTACTGTTTTTCTCAGATCACATTTTTTTCCCAATTCAATGAACTTGTTTCATTTACATTTTCTTTTCATGTGTGTTGACGGTATCAAATTTGTATACTTAGAAAAATAGAGAGTGTCAGGTGAGCAAGCATGGGGAAGAAGGAAGTGTAACCCTCTGTGCACACCGAAGGCCCCAGAAGAGGCTGGTGTACAGTCTCTATACACTGCAATCTGTGACAAATGCTCTAATAGATCATTCCAACTTTAATGATAGTTTATTATAGGGTTTTGATAAATCCAGGTCACAGGGGTTCTGGTAACTGTTGGGTTGGTCCACCAGTCTCCAACTCTGTACAGCCAGTTTGTTAAAGTCTGGTTGCTTGAGAACATTCTGCTCCTCTGATAGCAGAGAACTGCTCCTTTGGCTGGGAAGCCATGCACATTGGGTTTCGCTGGAGGGTGTCAAACCCCTGTCTTTGGATAGCAAACCCAGGACTGAAGCCAACTGCCACACTGCCAGACTGCCTTTTCATTTGAGCTTTCAGTTGTCTATTTCCTCAGTTTAAACACATCCTCTTGGTTTGTTACCACCTTTCCCAAAAATCACCCTGATCCTTAAGGGCCGGTTTGTTTCGAGAATAAGCGTCGAATAGGACGCTATTCCGCTTATTCAGTTTGAGAGCCCGGACACGTTATTCTTTCTTATTGTGGGCGTGGACACGTTATTCCTTGAATAAGTGGAATAAATCATTCCACTTAAAAGGCAGGAACTACTAATTCCACTGAACTACTTATTCCACCCAAAGTGAATTATTCTTATTCTAGTAATAAGAGATCCGAGAATAAGAAATCCGGAATATCACATCCATGAAACAAACCGGCCCTAAACAGATAAGGATTACTTTTGTGCCCATCTACTTTAATAAAAGCCTACCCTTTCTATGAACACAGTTCAGATGCAACCCTCGTCCCACCAATATTTTGATTCCTGGTGCTGGACATTAAGCATGCAACCCCCTGGCAGGTAGCCAGCATAATTGCACATCTCAAGCCACTCAAAGGCTTTCTCCAGCAGGGGATCTGTTCATATTGCTGCCAAGTTCCCCTACTCACTTGAAATGTGCTCCAGATATGTTCCTTGGGCATTCTTCTCTATAATTTAAATTTTGTTTTTGCTCTGTCTAGACAAAAGGGATGTTCCTGTTTGGCATAAAGCTTGTCCCCTTAGCTTAGGTATGACACCATTTTTTTTGGGTAGTGATAAATCTGTGTCAGTGTTAAACAAAGATTTCTGATAAATCGTGTGAAGACTCTGCATAATACCATACCAGATGATTGCCACCAAGATTTGAACTCACCATTTCTGAGAAGTAAAACTGGGCTATCTGGAAAAATGAAAAAAAATCCATACGGAAAATTACTTGCAGATGTTTATTTTGTTTTGGAAGGTGAGAAGTTTTATGTTGTTGGTTGCAAAACCTGACCTCTTGAGTTTTAAGTACTACTTCTAATGTATGGTTTACCTGGGAAAGAAATGACTCGCCCAATAGGACTCTCACCGATGATGCTTTATTGCTGCAGGCAAGCCAAGGAAAAGTAAAAGAAGAAGATTTGCTGGACCGCCTTATGGGTATCGTTGGTCATCTAGTGCAGCGCAAAACATTGAAGGTAATACTTTAAATTCTGTTAGAAGTTATCCAGCATTTCATCCTTTTATGTAAAATCTTAGTTTTCACCGTACTGGTTGAAAAGCCTCATTTCATCCATGTACTGTTCTCCATCTTTTAAAAAAAAAAGATTATCTCACTTAGTTATTTTTTTTTGGTTAAGGTGGACTTAACATTTCTGGCCTTTTTTGGTTGGGATATTTGCAGAAATAACCCTCTTAAATTTTAACTGCAGATTTTTCTATCTTATTTTTATGTTATTATAAACAACTTCTCTGCATTTTTGCCGGTATTGCAATTTTGTAGTGAGGTTGTTACAATAATATGAAAGTAGGATAAACAGATCTGCAGTTAAAGTTTCAAGGCAGAAAAAATTGCATAATTTTATGTCTGAAATTTGTTATGTTTCATCTTCTTACTAGGCATTGATTTCCTGTCCCTTTTTTTTTGGTGAATGTTGTTGGTACCACTGTATTGTATTAAAAATGAAAAGAGGCTTACAAAAGGAGAGAACAAAAATCCCTCAATACAAGGCACCAAGAGGGTGCATCAAATAATGTCCTCCAAAAGAACAAAAAAGGAGGATCTAGCAATATGCTCTTTACAAAAAATCCTCATCCACTCCTTAACCCTATCAGCTATGAAAGACATCACTCTGTCGGGTGTAGAAGCTTCCCTGCTAAATATCCTCTTGTTCCTTTCCAGCTAGATGGCCCACAGGGTTGCATGAAGGACCAGCCACCACATAATAGCATCTCCCGTATCAAGAGTTGAAGCGGACAAGTGTGAGTCCCAATACCACATCCCTCCAAAGCCTGCTGCATAGAATATGCTGTACCTCCTTGGAGAAAGAACAGTCCATGAAGATGCGATCAATGGACTCATCAAACTCACCACACAAAGGACAGAAAGAAGGAACTTCCCAACCAAATTTGAGCAGCCTATCAGAAGTTGGGAGTCTGCCAATAGAGATTCTCCACATAAGCATCTTGACCTTAAGTGGGGACTTAGGAGCCTAGATTTGGCGGAGAAAAGGGGTTCTAAGCCCCCCATCAACAATATGGGAATAGGCAGATTTCACAGAGAAAGTATCACTGCCACCCCACCCCCATTTCCATGAGTTTTGAGTGGCAGGAACAACCATGAGGTCCTGTAGCAACAGCAGCAGCGAAGCAAGCTCCTGTATCTCCACATCTCTAAGGTTCTTCCTAAAAGAAAGATTCCATTGACTACTACCCTGAGGCTGTACCTCCACCATCTGTGCCACCACCGCTCCAGGGTTGGCAAAGATAGAGAATAACCTAGGAAACACAAGAGAGAGAGAGAGAGAGAGAGAGAGAGAGAGAGAGAGAGAGTGTTTGGGACCTGACCTAGATGTCTCTCATATCGGATTATTTAAAAATCCATGTCGTTTTGGGTCTTTTTGTTTTTATCTGGAGAAATATAGGTCGGTTTTATTTATTTTATTTATTGGACTATGAGAGCTTAGGATTAGCTCTCAGGGAGTCTGGGACTTTGGATCAGGCGAAGATCCGAGTATATGACCTCTCTCCACTGACCTCAGTCAGTGTTAATTACGTCAAACAACCGCTCGACAACCCTTGATTAACCGTCCGTTGATGTCCTTATAACATGCAACACTACTACTACATGCAACACATGCATATGAAGATATATTTTAGGTTAAGTTCTAGGCCTCACCCAAGTTTAGGATGGGTTTATATGATTTTGGACTAACTCCAAGTTATCTGGATTAATTCCAAGTATATTGGATTGACTCTAAGTATTCTGGATTGATTCTAAGTATTTTAGACCTATAAGGGTATTTTTGTAATTATGCCAAGTTGGAGGGTATTGGGGTATTATTGTCACTTTAGGTTTTTTTAACATTTTAGGGAGACTTTAAAACCCTTAGAATTTTAGGATCATTTTAAATATATTTGAGTTATAGGGGTATTTTGGTAATTTTACCTTAAATCGGGTTTATTAGACTTAGAGTCTATTTTTATATTTTTATGAGATTTTTTATTTATTTTATCATATTGAGGGTATTTTGGTAATTTTATCCATCTTATTAAGGTTTGGAGGGTATTTTGGGCATATGAGAGGTTTTGATATTTTTTAAGAATTTTCTGTGATTTTTACAGATTTTTATCATGGGTGATGGTATTTTTGTAATTTTATTAAGTTCTAGGGGGCATTTTGGTCATTTCGGGAATTTTATATGTTTTCAGATTTGGTTCTCTGTTTTTTACTGATTTTTACTAATTTTTTTATTAATTTTACTGATTTTTATTAATTAATTAGATATATGAAGGATATTTAAGTCATATTTTTGGGTTTATATAATTTCCGGATTTAGTTTTCTGATTTTTACTGAGTATTACTGGTTTTTACAGAATTTTTTTGATTTTTATATTTATTTTTCTGATTTTAAATAATTTTTATAGATTTTATTAATTAATTAAACATGAGAGATATTTAAGTCATTTTATAACTTAAGTATATTATTTTATGTCTCAATGTTTCATTATGGAATTTTGATTATGAGTTTAAGATTAGTTATGTATGGGATGAGGCCAATGATAGTTTAGAATATTTAATTATATGTTTTATGTATTTTAATTTGTTATAAAACTAATTATTATGTATGTGAAAATATAATAACATAGTGTTACTTAAGTAGTAGATTCATGAACACACATGCACACATATATGCTCAAAGAACAATATTGCCATTTCATTCATCATTTCGGCATAATCCCGTCTTATAAAAGGGCGATTTTACAATATAAATTCGGCAGAGCTTCTCCTTAGGAATATGCCCTCCGAGAAAATATCTCCTCCAAACGCAGCAAACCCGGGCAAAAGCACCGGATTTGGTCTTCAAATGGGCAGAGTTTCCCCTAGGAAATTTTGGGCCAAATGGGCATGCCCTTCTTCTTACTCCTTGGGGGGTATTTATAGGCTATGGGGGTCTCAACCGGTGGGGGTACCCACCGGAGGATCTTGAGGTGGGGGGTACCCACCGTTTTGCTTCTCTCTCCTCCCTTTTCTCTTTTTTTTTTATTCAAGAAGGGTGAGAGAAGAGAGAGGTTAGAGAGGAGGGGGGGGGGTCCGGTGGGCACCCCCACCGGTTCCCAACCGGTGGGGGGTGCCACCGGTTGGTCCCCCCCACCAGTTTGGGAACCGGTGGGGGGGGGGTCCCCCACCGGTTTGGGCAACCGGGGGGGGGGGGGGGGCGCTCCCCCCCTTCCCTTTTTTTCTTTTAAAAGGGTTCCAACAGAGAGTCATGTCACACCATTTATCTACCTATAAAAGGCACGTCTGACCGTCTCCCAGGTTAACATGGGTCGCTGCTAGGGGTGCAAACGAGCCGAGCAGACGCGGCCTGACTCACTTTTATTAAGCTGGAACTCAGCTCAAACTCGATCGAGTATCTAGACCCGCCGTTCAAACTCTACTCGTTTAGATATGCGACGAGCTTGAGCTAAACTCGACGAGATCAACCCAACCCATACAGCAAACTTGGCCCAAAAAGTTTTTAATTATTGAATTTCTCTGACCGGAATGCTGTGCTGCCACGTCCTCCAGTCTATCCTATTTAAGGGGATAGAGGGCTCATACTTTTCCAAACTCTCCGATGTAGGATTATACTACATCACATAGCCGCCCAAACCTTGTAAGTTCCCATCTTAATTACGTAGTTAAATATTAATTATTTTTTAACCACTAAGTCTTCTAGTTTTTATTCCCATCTATTGCACTTCATAAACCTTAAATTGTTTGAATAGTTTTTTTATAAGTTATCAATATCTTAATAACTAAGTTTCTTTTTTAATACAATAGTTAAATGAATACTTAAACCAAATGAGTGCTAATGAATGAAGTAGTTTAAGGAATGCTTATACGAGTATTTAAATAAGTTATTAAATAAATACACAAATGAGTTCTTAATGAGACTTAATTGAGCTTGTTCACAAACATAATCGAGCCGAGCTTGCCTATGTTCAAGCTCGAGCTCATTTATGAATCGAGCTATTTTTGTTCAAGCTTGTTTATTTATCTTATTAAACAGGCCGAGTCGAGCTGTTATCAAGTAATCTGACGAGCTGTTCGTCGAGCATATTGGTTCATTTGCAGCCCTAGTCACTGCCAGGCAAGGATGGCAGTACCGGTACCGGTATTGGTGGGTACCGGTATCGGCCCAGTACCGGTCCGATACTGGCCGATACCCTTTAAATCAAGGGTACCGGTGCCGGCCGATACCGGTACGTACCGGCCAGTATGTACCGGTATCGGCCGGTACTGCCAACCATGCCGCCAGGACTACGTCAGCTGCTTGTGACTAGGACTGCAAATCGGATCGGATAGATCCGAACCCGACCCGATCAGATTACCTATATGCGAATCCGGATCCTCCCATATACCCGCATTTGCAGATCGGAGTTCCCACAGGTACCTCCGTCAGATCTCCATCGGTCCTCCGAAATCCCAAATTTTTTTGGCCGTCTTTAATCTCAGCCTCCGTGCCGACTTTTCATTCCTCTTCCCTCCCTGCCTCGAGGGCTAGACCATGATGCCTCCGCCATTGTTGACACCTGCGGCCGCATCCTCTCGTCCGGCACCACCGCATCGGCCTACTCCGATTAGAGCACATGAAGCTCATGTAACTGCTGAGGCGGTGGATCTGCCATCTCATTGCCTTGGACCAGACCCTCCTGCAGCAGTCGGAACACGGACTCCTCGTTACACATCTTTACATCCATGCTCACGAAACCAGACCGCGGCCTCTCCATTCTCAGGCAACCCACCACCATCAAGCATGCTAGAAGAACTCTCCATGTGAGTCACTTCAGCACGGCATCTCCTCTTCTGCTTCGATTCCTTTGCCGCTTCTTCTGGTTTGCAGGGAAGACATGTTCTATTGTTTTTGTACATGTAGACTTTTTGATTAACGAAGTTTCCTGTGGTTTTTTCTACCGGCAATGGGTGTTTGGAAAGGTTCGAGATGACCCACATGCTGGGAACCCACATCGCCTTGCTGGCCGAAGCGTGGAGGTAGTCCGCCGCCGCCGCTGGGGCGACCTTCGTCGCCGGGGTGGCTGATGATGATGTGGTTTACGTGGCCTTCTCCGCCGCCATCCCCACCCTGTCGTTAATGGCGGGCGGTCCCAGTGGGGGTTCTTCCGCGCCGTCCCCATAGCGAGCAGCGGAAGACGAGACTGGACGTCCGCCATGGGACTGGTGGATCGTGCCACTTTCGTCGCCACTTCTGTCGCCGGAGTGGCTAGTGGATCGTGCTCCCCGCCATGAGACTAGGTGTCAACAACAACATGTTGCTCGGTGCTCGAGTGGGAAGGCCTCAGCCCTCAGATAATTCGGACCTCCGAATCCTTTGACAAGTACCTAGATGAAGTTGAGGGAAAAGCGGATCCGGGTCCCATCTTATGTGTGGAATGTGGGTCCTGCTCGGATCCGGGTCGAAACCCGTTCGGATCTTACCGTTTTGCACCCCTACTTGTGACATGCCCTTCCACACCTGAGAGACATTGTATCCCACCAGGGTGGCTATATCCTAAACCCTTCCTCTAGAATAATACTTCTGTTGGACCAACTGTAAGTCTGTAACCACAAGCCCGATGAAGCCGTGCCAAGTTTCTGAAGCCATTTGGATAACAATGCCAAATTGAAGTCTTTGAGATTCTTGATCCCAAGACCCCATTTTCCTTGCTCCTGCACACCTGTCCGCAGCATACCTCAAAACCTCTAGCCATAGGTGAATAAGACATCCCTTCCAGAAGAACCAACTACAAATAGCCTCAAGTTGCTTGGCTACCGTCTTCAGGATTCTAAAAGTGGGTAAGTAGTAAATGGGTAGACTGTCCAGCACAGCTTTGTAAAGCACCAATCTTCCCCCATAAGATAGAAGTCTTCCTTTCATCCTACTAGCCAAGAGTGAAATCTGCTAATCACCGGTTGCCAATCACCACATCTAATGGATCCCGGTGATAGAGGAAGACCCAGATACTGAACATGCTAATCACTGGCATTACATATTGTCGTCCCATGGGTAGCCCTATCTTATACCTAGATCTAAGTATTGGGGATAATCACAATATCTTCTTAAGTAGCTTGATAGAAGAGAGCAGCTGTCATCTTCATCGATCTTTAGACATGATTTAATTGTTCTTGTTTTTCCTATTGCCATACATGACATATGTCCTTGTTGACTACGTCCAGCGAGCCTTGTCACTTACAACCAGTGATTGGCATGTGTTGAAACATTTTTTAGAAAAAAAATATAACAAAAAATAGAAAGAAGAGCCTACCGCACCCCTCCCTCCTCTCTTTCTCACTCTTTCCCACTCTATATATACCCCCTAGGGGGGGCTGCTGCAGGGGGCTGAAGATTCTGGAGGATTTTTTAAAGGCTCTTTTGCTTAAAAAAAAGGAGAACAAGCGAGGAGTTCTTGAAGATTTCTATGCGTGGTCAAAATGATACAAACAAGGATCATTTTTTTTATTCTTATAACATTGTTAATAAAAAACACTAAGGGGTTTATTTCTATTAGTGAAATAGGCCTTCTTTCTTTTATAGTTTACTCTTATTGGTAGAATAATCATGTGCTTATTGGCTCATTCTTAATAGAATGGCCATGTTGTTATTGGTTCTCTCTTATTGGTAGAGCGGCCATATATCACAAAGATCATTTTATTAAGGTGCCCGAAGTTATGTAATGTGGATCAATTAATGGAAAGATACTGTTGTTGCCCTCATTTCATAAATTCTTGTGGTTCGTTCATATTGGTTGGACGGCCAACTTATTTTTGGTTCCTTCATATTGGTTGAAGGACCATTATGGAATACCCTCAAGTGTGTGGTGGTCTTCATGTCCTATTAGTTGAGGATGCCCTTTATGTTCCTTTATCCTCCTAAATGAACCTAAAGAAGGGGATATGTTGTCCAAAGAATCCCATATCCTTTAGAAGGATACTTAAAGAATATCTTTAATTATTTTATTTTCTTTAGAGGTTCTAATGAAGATTATGTCCAAAAGACCTATTTTCTTGGCACACGTAAAGGCCCTAAGTCCTTATGTCCTCATGGGAACTTAAAAATCCCTTAAGTATCTTTTAAGGACCTTTGTAGGTTCCCCAAATAAAAAGAATCTATCTTTCATGCATAGCACCAAAGCAATTCATTTGTTTCATTCTTGTTGTCTTAATGGGCCTTAACAGAGGGTTAATCAAGGATTGCCAATCAATGACTGGCATAATTAACACCGACCGAGGTCAGTGGGGAGAGGTGAAGCACATGGATCCACACTTGATAAAAAAAAAAATCTTAGACTTTTTTTTTTTGAAGGTGACCAAAATAGGCCACAGATTCATTGAAAATAAGAGCAAAGATTACACCATAGAGCGACACAAAGCTCTCAAGACACACAGGAACCCCTTTACACAAAAGCCCCTTACAAGCAATAACAAACCCCCACTCAAAGAGACTCCCCCAAGAAATCTTATCAATGTGATAAGATTAAAAATTATAAAAAGAATGTAAATAAATCATCCTGAACTCAGCCATTCATCCTGAACCACTGCTGCAGCTTACTCATGAGAAGGGAGGATTTCAGATCCCCTGCAATCCCTGCAGCTCTTCCCCAATCAGAGACCCATTTAATAACCTTCCTCATAATGTTATGGATGCTATTAAACTCATCTATGAACCTTCTGAAATTCCTTTCTGTCCATACCCCCCCACAGAAATGCTGGAAGAATTAAGGACCATAACTCCTCCTCGGCTGAGATAGGACAAAATTTACCCCACCCATCCAACATATGGAACACTGAGGGAGGTTCCTCCCAAGTGATTTTTAAACACCTACAGCATGACAGCCACCAGGCATTGATAATTCCACAGTGACAAATGTTCAGCTTCCTCCTCAAATCTCCCACAGAAAAGACAGGTAAGCTTCTGAACTGGAAGAAAAATTCTGAGTCTATCCACCGTTGGTAGCCTCCCCAGAGCCATCTTCCAAAGAAAAATGTTGATCTTACAAGGTAATAACTTAGACCAAACTGTAGATCCCCATGCACTCTAACTCCACTGTCATTAATCACTCTAACCAAAGAACTGACAGAAAAGGTACCTTTAGAGCTCCAAACCCATAACCTCATATCATTCCTGTAGCTTTGCAACCCAGTATTCTGAATAATGTTGAGAACTGCCATGAACTGATGTAGTTCCTGAACAGTAAAGTCTCTTCTGAATGTCAAATTCCAAGTATTAGACTGCCCATCTGAGTACAACTGAGCCACATACTTCTTTTTATCTTCAGAAATTTGATACAATAATGAAAACTCCACTGCCAAAGGCTGACAAGAAACCCACCTATCCTGCCAAAATCTGACTGAACAACCATTACCCACTTGACAGAAGATTGGAGTACCGATCAACTCAACCATCTTATAGATATTCCTCCAAATCGGGGACATATTAGATGAAGAAGTGGGGTGCAATTCCCATCTAGAAGAACCATGATAATATTTACCCCTGACAATTCTGATCCACAAGGCATCTTCCTCCTCTCCTAGTCTGCAAATCCTCTTAGCTAGCAAAGCTTGATTAAAAATACCTACTTTCACCAGGCCAGCCCCTCCTTGATCATTTCTCTTACACACCCTATCCGAAGCTATTAGGTGCAAAGCTCTATTATCCCTCTTTCCACCTTCCTAGAAAAAAGGCTTCTCTTAGATTCAATAATTCTTTCCACCTTTCTTGGGATCCTGAAAATAGAGAGAAAATATGTTGCCACTGACGAGAGGACTGTTTTAGATAACACCTACCTACCTCCAGCTGTTAAGAACCCTGCTTTCCATCCTTCCAACCTCTGTTCAAACCTCCTAATGAGCTCATCCAATCTCTGACTTTGCACTGAACATCAGAAAGAGATAGTCCCATATAAGTTATTGGAATGGAGGAGGTCTTACACGTAAAAGTTTCAGCAATTTCCTGAACCCTCTCTTGCTGTAGATTAATTCCTACCACCTCAGATTTCTGAAAGTTGATGGCCAATCCTGTACTGGCTTCTATCAGGGTCAGTAGTAGCTTCATATTCCAAAGCATATCCTCATTTCTAGAAGAGAACATCAGCGTATCATCTGCAAATTGAAGATGTGACAGCAGAAACCCATCTCTCCCAATGGAAATCCATCCACCAGTCCTTGTGCTGCAGCTCAATCCCACATGGTACTAAGAAGCTGACCAACTATAATAAAAATCAGTGGTGACATCGGATCACCTTGCCTCAGCCCCCTCGAGCTTTTAAAATATCCACGAGGCTCGCCATTCAGCAAAATAGAGAATGTAGCAGTGGAGATGCAACTCATGATCCAACCAATCCATGTGGTTGAAACTTATAGCTCCAAGAGTATTTTGAATACACAACCAGCTTACTCGATTATATGCTTTCTCAAAGTCCAATTTAACTATCACTCCCTCCTTTCTACTATTTTTTTGAGAGACTATGGCTTCATGGGCTGACAAAAAATTGTCCAGGATGTATCTCCCCCTAATAACCTCCTTCAGCACCTTCTTCAGCCGATTCGCGAAAACCTTGGTGATAATCTTATAGCAACCATTCAAAAGACTGATGGGCCTAAAATCAGACACAGTTTTGGCCCCTTCCCGCTTAGGAATAAGTACAATAAATGTAGAGTTAAACCTTTTGATGCTCAACGGCCTATCTTGGAACTCCCTCATAACCTTCATAAGATCCATTTTAATGGTGTCCCAGAAATACTGATAAAAACCCATGGAAAAGCCGTCCGGTCCCGGAGATTTATTAGCTTCCATACTAAACACTGCTATTTTGACTTCCTCTTCTGAGAATGGATCACACAACTCTTTAGCCTGGCTCTCTTTGATTTTTGGTAATATCCCATCCTGAAGATGAGGCCTCCACCATTCATCTTCCTTGAACAACTTTTCATAAAAGGAAATAAAGGCCTTCTTGGTTTCTTCCTCTGACTCCACAACATGATTATCAACTTTCACCTGATCAATCCTCAATGCTCTCCTCTTAGCAGTAGCAGACGCATGGAAAAATCTTGTATTCTTATCCCCCTCTTTCAGCCAAAGCTCTTTTGCCCTCTGCTTCCACTTGATCTCTTCTTTTAACAGCCACATATTGTACTCCTTTTTTTGAATAACCAGCTCCTTGTTCTTCTCTTCAGACAAGCCAACCGACTCTGCTTTCACTTCCAACCTCTCTATTGTTTGGATAATATGCTACCTAGTAGAAGAAGCTTCCCCGAATGTCTTTGCAGCCCATCTCTTAATGCAAAGCTTCACCCTTTTCAGCTTTTTATAGAAAGAACCAGCCGCCTGATTAGAGGACTCCTCTTCCTTCCAACATTTGCAAATCAACTCCTTAAAATCCTCATGTGTGCGCCAAGCCAATTCATACCTGAAAATTCTAGACTTCCTTTTCTCTTCCCTGGTCCTCATTAAGAGAGGAATATGATCTGAGACCGTCCTATTCAGACCTTTAACGTGCGAAAGTGGAAAGTTGTTGATCCAATATGAAGAAACCAACACCCTATCCAACCTAGATTGGGTACCATTCTGCTGAAGACTAGACCAAGTAAATTTCCTATTTGGAATTTCTAGGTCCACCATACCACAGTTGGAAATCCAAGCACCAAACCTATCCATATTTGAAATCCATTGCTGACATCCGGATCTCTCCCAAGGATATCTAATACAATTGAAATCTCCAAGTATACACCAAACTTCTTGAAATAACAAAGCTAACATGTCCAGCTCCTGCCATAATTCTGCCCTTGCTTGCTGAGTGTGAGGACCATAGATTGAGGTAACAACCCATGATTCTGAACCACCTACAGTAGAGAAACACACTGACAAACTGAAGCAACCCATATCACAAATCTGCCCTTTAAATCTGTTTCCATTCCATAGAATAAGTTGTCCCCCACTAGTTCCTTGTGTAGGAAAAGAAATAAACAGAGTACCTCCAACTTGTTTAATAGTCTGCCCATCCGCATCTTCTATCTTAGTTTCTTGTAAACAAACACAGTCCAATTTAAATGTTCTGGCCAAATCAAACACCCCCTTCTCTTCCAATCACCATTAAGTCTTCTAATGTTCCAGGAGCACATAATCATTAGAAAGATTTCAAACCCCCTTGTTTTTTAGGCCTTAGAGAATCCACAATCTCATTTTGATTAATGAAATTCACTTACCTCTTGCGTATCTTCACACCCCCTCCAGCCCCTCTGCTCTTTAAAGAACCCTGTAGAGCCGCTGTCCTTCTGAGTCTCTTAATGAAACTGATAACATATTCTTCTTTTCCTTCAAAGGAGACACCAATCTTCCTCCCAAACTCCAGAATGTCCTCTACCCAATGATCGTACATCCCTGTAGCGTTGGAAGGGTCCACCAAGGATGTAGAACAATAAGGAACGATAACACCCTCTCCGATTGTCTCCTGAAACCTCACATATTCACTCCCAGGCAGCTAGACTGCCATAACCTCAGCTTCCTGAGTGATGTCAACACCCTCCTGGCCTCCTGCTGTTGGCTGAAAGAGTCTCTCCCGGGCCACAACCCCCTATGAGGAAGAGTCCACCCTCTGAAACTTGGATACTGATAGCTTGGAAGCCTGTAACATGGTAAGTGGAAGCTTGGAAACCTCCGAGGTCCCACCAG
Organism: Zantedeschia hybrid cultivar; assembly: GCA_030544215.1. Lineage (NCBI taxonomy): Eukaryota > Viridiplantae > Streptophyta > Magnoliopsida > Alismatales > Araceae > Zantedeschia > Zantedeschia hybrid cultivar. Next base: position 44,317,194 of record JARZZO010000013.1, on the reverse strand, counting down.
TACTATCCTGCTCCTCTTGAAGAAGCAACAAGTAACCGGAAGGCTCAATTATAACCGGAATATCCATGCCGAGGTTTCTTTGTAAAGAATGATCACGAACAAGCTCACCGTCGTTAGCCTCCAACCTCACAGAGACAGCCGCTGGAGGAGGAAGAACAGTGACACTATCTTGAACTGGCCCATCGGGTCTCCGGTTTGCAGGACGAGCAGGCGAATGACGGATGACTGACTGAATCGGCCGGTCGAGCTTTAAATCACGATCCAACTTCCTCCCAGCCATGCATCGTTCACCCGGATCCGCAATCAAACCAGGATCTCGATACTGTGCGTCTTCCCCGCCTAACAAGCCTGTCGATTGGCCTTGCTCGGTCCCAACTACCGGAACCTCAGGACACGAAGAAAAGTAACCCGCCGCCGACGCCTCTTACAAGGCAACATCCCCACAAGGCTTAGGCGTACCATTTGCCGCTGGTTGGCCCGCAGAGGCCAAGAAATCTTGATTCTACTGGGCCCGAGAAGGCACAAGAACCGACGTCTTGGGCATCCACCAAGACCCTACAACCCCCTTCCGTTGAGTCAGTAACACCGCATCCTCCCGTTGAGTCACCAGGGGCAACTCACACGACTCAGGGGAAGCATCAGGAGAAACCTCATTTGGAACGAAAACAGAGCTCGAACTCTTCCCCTGAAACTTCCGATATTCAGCAACTACCTCAGCCCAAGACCAATCCGGAACCGCACAGACTTCAGCCTTGGAAGCTGAAGGCTTCTCCATCACCAGCTTCACCCGAAGGTCTCTCCCAGCTAAATGGATAAAGACTCTGTCAGAAATGACTTCCTGAGAGCTCACCTCCACCTGAACTCGAGAGTAAACCAACATTGAACCATCCAGAGAGCGCAAGTCCACACCTCTAAGCAAAACCAAAGCTAGAGATAATAGCGTGGAAAGTCTCCCCATTCCACACATGAAACGGAATGCCAAAAAGCCGGATTACACTTTAATACCACGGGAACAGGGGAGGTTGAGACGAAGGCTGACCAAGGTGAGCACTTAAAGATCACATTGCTCCTTCTACCACTGAGCAACATGACACCAATGGACATCCACTCCGGCCACGGGCTCATAACCAGGAAAGAGTTCTTGTCCAACTCCCTAATCCACCAGTTCTCCACCTCCGGCTAGAAAAAATGAAGAGCCTCCCGAAGAGCTTTGAGAGCCTTCAAAGAAGACAACTTGGACTGCTCCGACACAACTGAAACCACCAGACACTCCTCCAACCACCTCTGAGCTCCCGCAACAGTAGGCGACCAAGGAACCACAATCCTACTCTGCAATAGTTTAGGTGCCACAGGAGAAAGGACCGAAGCGTTCCTATCCTGCGACAACTTATGTGTCACAAGAGAAGGAACCGAAGCTTTACGGAGTCGGTGAGGACAGAAGGACCTCTTATGGCCAAGCTCATGACGGAGAATGCAACGAACGCGCTCCCTGCATTCGCTAGCCCAATGGCCTTTCACCAGGCACCTAATACAACTGTGCCTGCCCACCGGAAGGGAAGACCGGATCTTCTTCTCCCGATGAAAAAGTTTCTTGCCTCTTCTCTGCACAAGTTGCCATTCTCCTTCTCTGACTTTGAGAACTTGGAGTTTTGAAAACATAGTCTTCTCTTTTTAAACCAAAATCTTTTTCAAAATCCAAAAAATGAAGTCTCACAGCATGTTCCCCACATTTCCCCACCATGCTAATTTGCTGAAAAAAAAATTGTGGGACATGAAAACGCTATACTTTTCTTATTTCTCTAAAACCTCCAGATCTTTAATATCAGTGGGCACTTGTACAAATCTTCCAGCACACAAGGAATTTAGATTTTTTGAAGTGGAATGACAAGTTGTTTAGCGGTGCCAGAAAATTGTGTATCATTTGCAGCACTATGGCTTGTAAAATGATTATGGCCAAGCGATGCAGTAAATAGTTTTGCTACAAAATATTTGTTATAATGCTTACAATGTCATCAATGCTGTGAATGAAATGCTTGAGACACACACATGTTTGAGATGTTTGAGTTGATCATTTGAATGTTCATTAGTAGTTTTAATTATGACCTTGATGGAATGATTGATGCTAATCTACCATCTGCCACAGAGGAATTTGAAGGAGATGGTTGAATTGGGATTATCAGCAAAACAAATAAAGGCTGATAGGTTTCAGCAAATAAAGAAAGAGGTTGTCGAAATGATCAAGCTGCGGATCACGAATTCAAAATCCAAGGTAAGTTCTCATTGCATCGATCTAGTGTGGTTGTTTTTTGGAAGCAAGGTCCAAAGCAATATAGTTACCCATACTGGGTTTTTGGAAATAAATGTTTGATTGATCTAACACAATTCAGCAACACAGTCACCAATTGGAGTAAAAGAGTTGCAGGAAAAAATGAATTAACTTTGATTTTCTGTTTCTCAAAACTGAACATACACTCTTGCTTGTCTTCGGATCAATGTATCTACTAATTCAGGAGCTGTAAAGTCTTGTAAATGCAGGTCCACAGGCAACCAGAGTCGCCAAAAAAAGTCCAAAGTTGGTGTGGAAATTAGTACCATTCATTTTGTTTTTGATCTTTTAGCAAAACCACAACCCTGATCATTACCGGACAGACAGAAATAGTTTAAAACTGCTGTGTCAAAATAGGGTAATACGGAAATGATTAGCCTTGAATCAGCCTATATGAGTCAGGATATGTGTCCTCTAGGTCCCCAATTCCGAGGAAACATGCACAAGTTATTCTTAACCATCAATGAGGTATTGTCCACTTACGGTCAAACCCACACGGTCTTGTCCGCAAAAGGTGCCTCACAAGTTATGGATCTAAATCCCACATATATAGTCCAACAACTTTTTTTTCATTTTTCGATGTTGGACTGATCAGGTTCATCCTTGCCCCAATCCTCAGCATGTAATTCTGGGTCCGGTCGGGTCCCAGGATCGAGACCAGCCAATCCCGATCCGATCTTGATGAAGACGGGCCCGTCTGGATCGGCCCTATTAAAAAATAAAAATAAAATCTGAAAAAAATAGGGAAAAAAAATAGAAAAAAATAAAAAATATATACATATTATTCGATGAATGTACAATAAAAATGAATGCAAATCATGCACATCCCATAAAAAATGAACATTAAAGATAAATAATTCGCTAATAATTATTGTTGTGCACTAATTAAAAAAGACATTATGAAATATTTTACATGAAATTAATAAAAAATACTTTAGAAAGATCACATTTGTGATTGTTCATCATCCGACTCATAAGTTTGAGCTGGCGCCTTATAATCAGCCGACTTATATGCTAGATACCCATAGCCAAATAAGGAGCTAGTGAGGTCTTTAAATCCCTTTGGAATATCTCGAGGTGTATTTGTTTGTTGGCTTGAGTTTTCTCCTGATTGTGTTGGAGGGACATAAATGTCATACTGAATAGGTGGAAGTCTAGAGTATCCCTCAATAGTACTGTTGATGTCTGAATATGACAGTATAGGGGGGGGTGAAAAATGGACAGATAAGAAGATCCATGTTCCCAGCTGGGCCAATCGTATCATGTTTGTCTTTGTTGGCCTTCAAATCCCTCTTGTTGTCTTTGTCTTTGGCCTTAGTTTCCTTCAGAATGACTCGGAGGTGCGGAGTAACCTTCGTATCCTGAATAACTGCTCTCAAGTCCAGAACCTCTTGATAGTCCAGGGGCAGCAACACCATCACCATCACCATCTCCATCATCATCATCATCATTATCGACATCATCATATAATTGTTCCTAAGTGGTGTCATCACTCCCCACTTAGCCTGTTTTTGCTAGCCATTTTCTTCTACGCCTGTAGGTTTTTCTATCTGTCTCGTACATGCTGGCCAAGTGAGGTGGTAAAGTTGGGGTGTCAAGTGTCTCTCCAGTCTGTTGAATTCTAACTGTGTCTTCTCCTTATTCTTCTTCCGATAAGTCCACTCATTGTTTAGACTTTCTTTTTTATTGCTTTTTCTTTTTCCTGCTAGATGACTGTAATGAAGGTATCGCTGGCTCGTTGTCCTTTCTTGTATGTGCTTGTATGTGGATCCACCTAAGTAGTTGATCTCTTGAATGCTGGCTGAGAGGCATAAACTTTAGCAGTGTCTGATAATGTGGTTGACTTTCGCCGCCTCTAAGGAACAGATGCATCTCTTTCGTCTGCTGCTTGAAATTCAGTATCTCGAACAACTACTCCATCTAATTCACCTCCTGCCCAACTCCGATCTTGAGGATCAAACTCAAGCTGAGCATCTTTGGTTTGCTCTAGTCTCCACCCAAGAATGCAATGGGTGTTCTTCATTCAGCAGTTCATCGATATCAACAATGTTTTAAAAACGCTTAAGCGGAATGAGTCAGCCAACCTCGTTACTGCTTAGGCAACGAGGCGGGCGCCTCAATTCTAAGCCGACTTTTTTTCAGACCTTTTTTGTGAAGTTTCTATATGTATTGTCTATTAATTGATAATGCTATCAACTATAGACATCTCATATTTACTTATATAAGCATCGTAAAATAATAAAATATCAAATTCAATTATAAATCCTAATTTGTTATAAGTCAGTAACTATTTTGAAGAATAATATAGTATCGAATGCAAAGTTGCTATGCCAATATCTACACATGCGAGAATCATCTTTGAAGCCCCATAACTGTCGTTGATTGCAGTTTTTATGGAGGAAAGTCTCCACATAGCTGCAGTCCTCGCTAGTTGCTATAGTAGGACAGATAAAGAGTTGTAATCTTTCTTTGTGGCCTTTATGGGTATGCCACATGAATGAGATGTATTTATACAAAGGACAAATTTCAAGTCCATGTATGAGTTACTGTAGGAGCATAAAGGTTTTTCAACAAAATATGAAGATGTCCAACTAAAATATCATAAAAGAAGACGAATCGATTTCCACCTAGGCGGCTGACTTTTAAATCACTGGATATCAATTTGATGTAGAGGCTCATCAATTAGTCTGCCAGCAAACTCTATGAACCTCTGTCGTTGAAGCCTCTGTCTTTCCTTAATCTGCCTGATCTTTAGGCGCATGTTGTAGTGACAACACATTAACTTTTTCAGCCTAGAAACACCCAATCTATTACGAACCTTCGTGTGAATGAGACTGAATGTATTCCAATTTCTTTCACACTAGCTGGAAGAAGTGGTTTGATTGAGTACTCTCACTATAATATACACCAAAGGGTTTGTGGCAACTTGTTTATAATTAATCTAGATCCACCATTCATCTGTTGCAAAAAAAAAAAAGAAAAAAAGAAGAAGAAGACAATATTAATAATTAATAGTAGTAATTCATTAAATTGAGTGTTTGACTATTTATTATGTAATTCACTTAGAGTTGTCTTCATTATTACAGTCCTGACGTCATCATCTCTATAAATGTCAATCTTCAATTTAAATATCTTCATCTACACAATAAATGTAAATAACATAAGTTAATGATAGAAGACTGGATTTCCATAAACTCCTAATTTGTATGTTACCTCTGCTAAGACATCTATCTTTTTGTTCGTATTCCTTAATATTTTAGTAATGACATTGGTTATGCCTCAAAGAGCATCTCTTATCATTGTACATACTCTCATCATACTGATATCTTGAGTTGAAAAAATATCCTGTATTTAAATTAGGATTCATTAACTATCAAAATAAATGTCATTAACATTAATCAAATAAAATCAAGTAGAAAAGAAATAGAATTAATCAGTAGCATGAAGATCATGATGGAGAGTCGACTCCCATCTATCATCAATGATCCTCCACCATTTTCCAAAAGACGTAGGATTGTTTGCCCTCAAGTACTCATTTGCTTTATCTATTGCCTCATACAGATACTCCATATCAATTTTGTCATCTCCATCAACCAATATCAAAACATGTACCAAAGGGTCAATCACTTTTAGGCTGCGAGAAACTTTATCTCAAATTTTTTTTCCCCCAACTAGCGTTTACAGTCATAACAACATCTCTAGCATCGACGCTCAGTGTCCCTATATGTACCGGAAAATTGTTAAAGTGGACTAACTGGGCCAATTGATACTTGTATTTCATCAGGCTCTCTAAAGAGATGAAGTTAAATGCAAATCTAGTAGGGCCAGTACGAAGGAGATCCCGTCCACCTGTATGTTCTCTCATCATATGTAGGATTCTGTTTTGACTATAAATAAATATGGTGATCATCTGAACCTGTTCTACCACCTCAGCAACAAAAGGTTCTTTGCTTATGTCCTCCATCATCAAGTTAGTAGAATGTGTTGTACAAGGTATCCAGTACAAATGCTTCCTCTTCTTCATCAACAATCTACCAGCTGCTTTGTAGCTTGCTTCATTATCAATGACTACCTGCATAACATTATATTCACCAATTTCCTCTACCACCTCATCCATTAGCCTGTAAAATAATCAACATTTTTTATTTTATTGGAGGCATCCACAGACTTTAAAAAAATAGTGCCCTTATTGCAATAGATAAGGAAATTAATCGTGGATCTTCCTGTCGTCCCTGCCCAACCATTACACATGATGGTACAACCACGCTCCTTTCACACATTTTTGAAGTTCTCCACCCATGCCTTCAACTCAGTGTACTTCTCTTTGAGCCCAACATCATAAATATAGCGAGGTGTGGGGGTCTTTACACCAGGTCCAACCTCTGCAATTGCATCCATTATCGTCTAAAAATATGGGCTGGATGCTGCATGTGCTGGCACACCTGCATACAAAAATCACTTCATAATTCCTTTCAAGGTATTTTTTGATGAGGCCTTGACTCCTTTCAATGATTGTTTGATTCTAGGCTATCTGGCATACTTTGATCTGTATAAAAATTGGCCCATAGGATCCTGTGTCACATCTGATGTCCGTCCACAACCTAGCATAATACTAGCAGTCCTGCCAACAGAAGAGTCCCTAGGAAGGGATCTCCCAGACTAAGAATTGGTAGGCGGCACAGATCCAACTGATGATCTTATGCCTCTTCGCCGGTCCTCATCTTCTCTATTTGTCTGCAGACTGGCACGAACAACTTTGGTGTACTGTGGATCAAGGTCATTTGGATCCTCCTCATCATCATCTAAACTAAACGGCCGTTGAACATGCAGACTGTAATTCCTTCGTTTCTGACGCCATGATATCTCATCTTATAGATCCATTTATTGTTCAGCTGACAAATCTTTTTGGGTTTTTTTACCAACTATGTAAGCTTTCACTTCCCTCTTGAAGTTCAATGGAATTGACTCACATCTCCCGCTATATGATTTTTTAGGCGATACACGCCTCCATCCATCTCCTTTCCACACAAGTTGTATTTGACCCTCCTTTGTCTACTGTCTATTAGTGTGCAATGCTGTCAACCAGGATTAACACCCTGCTGCTCCACATCCTATTCATGATGTCCTTGTTCTGTCATATTCTTACATAACATAAAAAGGCACAAATAAGTTTAAGTAGCACTAATCACATTGAATTAATCCACAAATTTATGCAATCAGCTTCTAATAAGTTCAATTGAGTATTTGACACACTCAATTGAACCCTAATTATACTAATCATATAAAAGTCAAATTTTAATTCGTTAACTTTAGAAAATTAGTACTCACAACGTGCAATTAATGCACAAATCTATGCAATCAGATTCTAATAAGTTCAATTGAGTGTTTGGCACACTCAATTGAACCTTAATTAAACTAATCATACAAAAGTTCCAATTTTTAACTCTTAATTAGAATTAATTTTAGAAAATTAGCACTGATAATATGTAATTAATGCACAAATTTATGCAATCATATTCTAATAAATTTAATTGAATATTTGACATACTCAATTGAATCTTAATTACACTAATCATACAAAAGTCTCAAATTTTAACCCTTAATTAGGATTAATCTTAAAAAATCAGCGTTAATGGTATATAATTAATACACAAATCTATGCAATCATGTTCTAATAATTTCAATTGAGTGTTTGACACACTCAGTTGAACTCTAATTATACTAATCATACAAAAGTCTTAATTTTTTAATCCCTAATTAAGGTTAATTTTGATAAATTAGTATTAATGATGTGCACTTAATTCACAAATCTGTTTAATTAGGTTTTAATAAGTTCAATTGAGTATTTGGCACACTTAATTAAATCCTAATTACACTAATCATACAAAAGTCCTAATTTTTAATCCCTAAGTAGGGTTAATTTTGGGGATTTTGTTTAATTAATATGCTAAAAAAATTTCTAAGTTAAATATTAATAGATCTACACTATCGGGATCGAGACCACCCCCAAAATAGGATCGGGACCTGTCGATCCTGCAATCCATGTCCTCAGACATAGTAATGACTCCATTCCATGGCATTATGTACGCTGTCCTACGGGTAGTCCTCTTCTATAGATAGTCCTTTCCTCCTACCCGACTCGTGACTAGGTCACTATAGGCCCACCAACTTCCACATAGTTCGTCCTCGAACTAGTCAACATCATACTTCACAGGACCCACTTTGATACCATTATGTAACGGTCCGATCCAACCATTGTGAGGTATTATCTGTTTTGGGTCAAGCCTACACAGTTTTGTCCCAAAGGGCATCTTACAAGATATGGATCCAAATCTCACATATACGACCCAACAACTTTTTCCGTTTTTCGATGTTAGATTTATCCAATTCATCCTTATCCCAGCCTCCATACATACTAGTAACTCTACATTGTGGTAGCTTGACAGCGTGGCGTTACGTACTGCCGTCCCATGGGTAGCCCTTTATATGGGTAGTCCTTTTCTCTTACTTGGCTCGTGACTAGGTCATTACAGTAAGGGTCTCAAGTACATTGAAATAATCTTGAACAAAAAAGTTTGCATAAGACAGTAAAGTGAATATCGGACATGGGAATTTGGAATGGGTAAGAGCATGTGAAATAAAAAGGTAAAGTTGTACACGGATTGCTGAATCGGCTGAATGGAATCATCCATTTGATCTAATTCTAGGGGAAAATTCTGGGCCATAGAGAAATTTGGTCTTGCTGGCGAATGGCCAAACCAGCCAAACTTGGGCTGTGCAGGCTATGCTGGGCCAAAAATCCCCTTGAATGACATGTTGTATCCCTTCGTTCCCATTGAAACCCCGATCTGCATCTTCAGGCCGATCCCCCATGCTGGCACCTGTACAGCCCCTCTCTACTGTCATTTGTTGAGGAAGCGACAGTGGTGGTGGAAGGACGTATCTTGCAGGCTTGGGCCTTTTTTTTTGGGGGGGGGGGGGGGGTGTTACCTTGCAGAATTTGCCCGTTGCTGCTGCCACATGCATGGTTGACTCGTCGATGTTGTCGCTGCCACTTGCTCCAGCTGATGCTGCCGTTGTGCAAAGCTGCCACCGGTTCTCATTTTTCTTCTTTCTTGTTCTTCTTCCTCTTTTGCTGTTGTGGCTGCATAATGTGGTTAGGCTTACAATAGGTGTAAGGAGGTTCCAAAATATCCCTCGTAAAAATGTTTACACTTTAATTTTTAATAATATTAAAGCACTTGCATACTTAGAAAATTTAAATATATCCTCCTATTTATCACCCTTTCTAAAAGAATGGCCAGTTTGACTGATCGTTTTGATTTCTCCCTCTTGTTGATGTAATTAATAACTTTTTTTGGGAAAATATCTTAAAATACACATTATCTCTTTCCTAAGTTCCTAACAGATTCTTAAGTGAGCAGAGTCTGGGGAGGTCAATGAAGGATGGCAGATGGTCAACAGAAGGAGAAAACTCTCTCGTTCTGTGGAGAAGATGAGCTCATTCCGATGGAGTTTGATGAGTGCATCAGGTGCTTGCAGGAAGGTTTAAAGCTAAGGTTGCAGAGAGGCCGTTAGGTGTTTCTCCTGTAGGGGTATAGGCCATCGGAGTTATCACTGTAGGAAGAAGGGAGTCAGTTTCCATCCTCCCCCTAGAAAGTCTTCTCTTTCTAGGGAGGACGATGGTAGTCTTCTTTGCTACCCTGCGCAAGGAGCCTCCCTCAGTGGTATCGTCTATATCCCTTGGTCTCAGGCAGTGAAGGAGTCTTTAGAATTTTTGCAGGAGTGCTTGGTGGTGAATACTCTATCTTGCGGCAATGAAGATATGTTTGTCCATGAATCCCTGAGCTCAAGTATTCTTCAGATGCTGAAAAGCAAATGGAAAGCTGCGCAGTCATGGACTATTAAGGAACTCCAGGGAAATAATTTTTTGGTTCATGCTTCAGGGGAGAAATGGTCTCTTGATGAGAAGGAGGCAGAATTTTTGTCCAAAGGTGACCTTAAGATCAGCTGTGCCCTATGGACAGTGGAAGTGGGTACTGTTCCAGCTAGTAGTGGTCCATGTTTCTGGTGTAGAGTAGAAGGTATCCCGCTGCATGGTTGGAATGATGAGACCTTCCAAAGCATTGTAGAAAGGTTTGGCACCCTTAAATATGTGGATAGAAATACCCTTCTCTTGTCGAAGCTCCTGTCTGCCAGAGTGCCAGTCGAGGTGGAGCACATTCAGTCCATTCCGGAGAAGTTGACGTGGTCTCTGGCAAGAGCTTCTGGGTTTCTATCAAAGTGGAGCAGCCTCTCGTTGATACTCCAATAGCTGAGAATCCGGCATCTCAACAATGCAACTGGACTTAGGCGGAGGTGGCTTCTTGTTACAGAAAGCACAGAGAGTCGAAGGTGTGGTAACAAAAATAGGGGCCCGCCCAGGATGGTGCTAAGTCCTTTGTAACTCTTGTGAGGAGTCCACCATAGGACGTAAAGGAGCTCTCAAGTCACAAGTATGTGACTCGCCATTCTTCGTTTGCTCCGAGCAGTCCTGACTCCCTCTAGACTCGATGTGGTGCTGGTATTGATGACGGTATTGTTAGTTTGAGGAGTTCCGAGGGGATGCTGTGGTGGGCGGGAGTTTCTGACCCAGTTATGCTCGAGGCAATGATGGTGGGGTGGGAGGGCCGAGATAAATGCCCTCGAAGCCAGTTCCTGCAATCCCATTGGTCGTTGCAGCTGGCTAAAGGAGGTTTGATTTCGGGTGAAGAAGACGAACAATCCTGAGTCTACCATGCAGAGGCGGGCCTCCTCGTATCGGGTAAGTCGAACGGGTACAGTGGTTCGGGTGATTTACCCTTATCGGGTAAGTCACATGTCACTGTCGGTTCATTAGATCCATCCGATATTTGGCCCGTAGATCCTTCTTCCCTACCCAAACCTTCTGCGTATCGGTCCGGAGAGCTGGAAGTCTTCTCCGAACCCCCATCAAGTGAACTCCCTTCATCTGACTCCGGTTCTGAGTTTTTTGGTCACCGTATTTTAGTGCGGCGAGATCTTCAGGATCCTGAGTACTTACTACTCAATCGAGATATGCCAACGGAAGATTCTCAAGGGTGGGAGGATCAGTGCGAAGTTGAGGAAGATCGTGTACACACAGACCTTACACTCCCGAGTGTGTTACTGACGAAGGGTGCTGGGAAGGATCAAATCTGTTTGAAGGTTAGGAGGCAATGTTCCATTTCTGAAGCTTTGTTTGAGTCACAGGAAGCTTGTTGCATCAAGGCTATAGTTCCAGTTATTACAAATCCTCTAGCTGTGTTACCGCCTTAAGCTACTGCGTTTGGGGCAGATGAGATCATTCAGTTTGGAAGACTTATCGGGGTATCTTTCGAAGGCAAAGAGGACATGATCAGAAGTTTTGTTAAAAATTTGATTAGATATGATAAGTTGAAGAATTCTCCTAAAAAAAGTGGTCAGGGGGGTGGAGTGAAGATTGGCAAAAGGGAGCTGAATTTTGTGCAGAAGAATGAAGTGTTGGACTGCCTTAGAGACAACAAGAAGGGGGGGAAGAAACTGCTCCATTAATGAATATTCTGACTTGGAACATCAGAGGGCTTAATGGGAAGGCTAAATTGAGAGCCATAAGAGATATTATTAGGACTCTCAAACTGGACTACATTTGTATTCAGGAAACTAAGATGGGATCTGTTGATGATGCTATTATTAAGAAAATAGGTGGTTTGATTCTGACAAAATGGTTTTGTGTTCCGGCTATAGGATCCAGTGGGGGACATATTATTTTATGGAATGAGAACAAAATGAAAGGTTCTCTATGTGACAATGGGAAATTCAACATCTCAATTAAATTCTGCTCCATAGACAACAGAGATCAGGGGATCATTACTTCAGTGTATGGGCCACACAATTATCAGCTTAGGGGGGAGTTTTTCCAAGAATTATATAGGCTCTACAGCACTTTTCAAGATGGATGGTGTGTTCTCGATGACTTCAACTGCATCAGATACCCTTGGGGGAGGGCAGGACCTCAAAAATGGACTCATGATATGGAGGATTTTGGTACTTGGATAAGAGATTGTGGCATGATGGACTTGGACGTTCCTAATAGAAGATTCACCTGGTCCAACCTTCAGCAAGCCAGTGTACAATCCAGAATTGATAAGGTTCTAGTCTCATCTAAATGGCTTCTTAATTTTCCTTTGACTCAGTTAAAAGGATTTAGTAGGACTGTTTCTGATCACATTCCTAGGGATAAAGAGAAATCACAAAGACTATTCAGGTATGAATTGGAATGGCACAAACATGAAGAATTTTAAGATCTGGTCAGCAGTTGGTGGAAAGAGGCTCCATCTGCAGAATTTGCTTGCTTGACTTCTGTCTGAAAGCTCAAATGGGTTAGAGGTAAAATCAAGAAATGGACTTCACAAACCTTTGTAAAGATCAATGTCATTCGTCAACAGTTAATGCAGAATATTGATGATCTTGAAATCAAGGCAGAATAACATAATCAAAGGATTATCAAGAAAAAAGGAATTGTCATTAAACTCGACTTTGAGAAAGCATTTGATACAGTCAACTGGCAGTGTATTCACAAATCCTTGGGTCTTATGGGCTTCAAACAAAGGTGGATTAACTAGATTATGAGTTTTATCTCAACCCCAAGGTTTTCTATTTTGTTGAATGGCCAACCTTGTAGTTACTTCAATAGCTCAAGGGGATTGAGACAAGGTCACCCAATCTCACCCTTTTTGTTTCTTGTCATAGGTCAGATTATGATCTCTCTCTGGGACAAGGCAGCTGATCAAGAATTGATAGATGGGTTCAACATTGGTAGGAATGGTTTTCAACTCTCTCATTTACAATTTGCAGATGACACATTGTTGTTTTCCTCCGGCCATATGGGTATGTTGAGGAATTTGAAGATCTTGCTGGTCTTAGTATTAATTTCCAGAAATCTGAAGTAGTAGGGATCAATATGGACAAGGATTGGCTGGATTGCATGGCTGAGATTCTAAACTGCAAAGAATCTCATTTTTCAATCAAATATTTGGGCCTTCCACTATCTTGTGGTCCTATCAGTCTAAGGGATTGGGATGTGGTGATTAAAAAAATGATCAAAAGCTAGATGGATGGAAAGCAAGATTTCTCTCATATGGTGGAAGATGGATTCTCTAATTATTAGTCCTCTCCTCATTAGCTTCTTACCATCTCTCCATCTTCAAAGTTCCAAGATCTGTGGAAAGAATGATAGAAACAAGGAGGAGTTCCTTTTTTTGGAGGGGAGGGAAGAGAGATGAGAAAGGTCTTCATCTCATTGCTTGGGATGAAGTCTGCAGAAGTAAGGACCAAGGAGGGGCTGGTCTGGTTAAAATTGATCATTTCAATAAGGCCATGCTAGCTAAATGGTTGTGGAGATTGGGGGAAGAAGTTGACCATCTCTGGGTAAGAATAGTAAGGGAGAAGTACTATCACAAAACCTCTAGATGGGCTTTGAATCCTTCAAGGACCTATAAACTGTTTCACATATGGAGAAATATTACTCAGATGCAGGTTTTGGTTCTCCCAGCAGTCAATTTTCAAATATGGTGAACATATTAGCTTCTGGAAAGATTCATAGCTCTCAAATGTTCCTTTCATCGAACATGCTCCTAATCTATATCAGCTTATAGAAGACAAAAATGCTTCAGTTGCACAAGTTCTCTTCATGATAATGACCCTCAATTGAACCTCATCCTCAGAAGAAACCCAACAAAAAATGAATTCTCACACTTATATAAGAAATTCAGCTAAACATGGATCATGAGGACAAAAGAATTTGGAGTTGGAATACCAAAGGATCCTTTTCATCTAATATTCTTATCTATATTATCCAAGATGGTGGCACTAGAGTGTGGTGGAAATCCTTAGTGTGGTCCAAATATATCCCTATCAAAATCAGAGTTTTCCTTTGGAAGGTGGCAACGAATAGGTTTCCCACTTCACAAAGACTAAGGAGAATCTTTAACATCAGCACTACCGTGTGTGTTTTCTGTGGCCTTTTTGAAGAAGATCAGAACCATCTTTTCTGCCACTGTGGGATTATCAATTATCAATGGAGGACTCTCTTCAAGGCTTTGAAGATTTAGTGGGTGGAACCTATAGATTCCCTACATCTCTTGCAAACCTGGTCAGATTTTTGTCCCAATGAGACACAAAGTAAGGTCTGGTCTTTGTTTCTTCTAGCTATGATGTGGGCAGTTTGGTTGGAAAGGAACAATAGAAGGTTCAACCAGGAGTTCAACAATCCTTCTAATATTCTCTGAAGGACTATCAATTGGGTGAAGGATTGGGGAAGAGCCGCTGTCATCTGGGATGCATCAAAAGGAGATCTTATCACAAGGGCTTGTAATTGGAAAGACTTTATGCTTTGACTTCCTTGTTTTCCTTTCAGGCTTCTTTGCTAGCTTCTATTTTATCTTCTTAATAAAATAGAAGTCTTAGGGTCTGCCTCTCTTTTAGTTTGTTGTGGGGTTGGTGAATGTGACTTTGTCACCTTCCATATTTTTCTCTATTGTTAACCATGAGACATTTCTTTTTCTTTGAAGCGTTTAGGGCTATTCACCCTCCCCCAGCCCCCCCAGGGTTATTTATCTTGCATCTGCAATCATTGGCACTGCAGCCAAGGAGACTTTTCATAGAGTGGAATTGATAGCTTGTCAAGTGATCGATTTCTGAATCATGCAATTGGTACTTTATACGGTAGATGATTCAAATGAAGGGATTGGATTGCATTGTGATTTGTAAAAAAGTTCAATCAGAGGTTACAAGCCAAGAGGCTTTTTCGTGCATTTTTGGTGGATGGCGACTTTTGCTGAAATATGTCCTTTCCAGTCTACTTTTTCCATACTTTTCATAGACCTAGGATTCATTAATTATAACCTACATTAAAGAAATCATCCTGGTAGTTAGTGCAAGGTGACTACTGTTGTATTTATTTTTTTAACTGGGAGATGAGGCAGGAGGTGGGGGAATTTGTTCTCTTTAGGAATACAGTGGTGCCTTCTTAGTTCTTCCCTGAACTAGCGCATGGGTAGGGCTGGCAATGAGCTGAGCTACTTGGCAAGCAAGATGACCCGAGTTGATCTTTGTGCTTGGCTCATTTGGCTAAACAAGCTTGATCTTTGTGCTAGGCTCTTTTTTTTGGCTTTTACGAAGCATGATACTCTTAGGTTTCGTTGGACTTGCTTAGGCTTGATCAATGTTGTCACTATTGTTATTTGGTTGTGGCTCACACTAATAATATGATACAAAGTCAATTTTATCCTTGGGATTGCATGAACATGACGTTGGATCCTTTATCCCTTGCAACAACATCTTGGACTGTATATCAAAATTGAGCTTTGAGAGGGGTTACTGGGGTTCAATTGAGCTTGAGGTCAAGTCCATATAAATGTATATGCGTGCACACACACACAGAACACACACACACACACAGAGGTATATATAGGGCTAGTTTGAACTTGATAGACATTATTTTGGTTCAATTAAACTTGAGCAGGCCAAACAAAGCTGAGCTGAGGCCCATTGAGTTCAAGATCGAGCACATAGTACCCAAACCTAGCTTGAGCTCAAGATTCTTTTGTGGGTTCCATGGCTTGTCTCTCACCCTTTTGCATGCGGCGTAGTCGCTGCATTAACTCATCAGTTGGGGAACTGTTTCTAAAGGGGATGAACAAAGGACGTGCAGGATTTTGTACAAAAGGGATTCTGTTCTGCTTTGTTGGGAAAATCCTTGCGAAAAATAACTTGGAAGTATATGGTGCTTTGCGGATAGATGTTATTAGCAGCAAGAGCAAGGCAAGCCTTATATGTTTTTGATCCCACTGTGAATCTTCATTCATGCCGAGATTACTAACGCCTCTGACTATGAGCAGTTTGGTTGCATTGTTTTTAAGGCGACGCCTAGGTGACAATGGCCCAGGCCCCAGGCAGCATGCAAGGTGATTGGGCGCCTAGGTGAGCAGACCAATAAGGCGCTCGCCTGGGCCGACTGGGTGCGCTCAACCTGCCTTGAGCCCGCCCAGGCTGCTTTGGCATGTAATGGACACACCTTGTTTGGCAAAGTGGTTTTGTGTTTGGTTAAAACTTTAGGGTATTTTTTGTAAAACTGATGCATGTTTGGGAGCATCAGAATTTCTTGACGGGCCTAATCGACCTCGAAGGACTAGAGTCCATGTCCGTCGAAGTGGAACAGATAGTGCTTTGACTCCCATCGAAGTGGAACAGATGGTGCCTTGACTTAAAGTTCTTATGCTTTGGAAGATTATTTAGAAGGAAATGAAGAAGATGGTGAAGAGCCAGAGTTGGTAGATGCTGAAGTAGACACTAAAGATGATATTGAGTTGAATGAAGATGAGAAAGATGAAGAAGAAGATGATGACATTGACAGAAGAGAAAGAGCTTATGGGGATCCACTTGTTGGGGCTTCTCTTGATGAGGACACGGGTTTTGGCATTAAGGTTTAGATTTAGATTTATATTTTATGTAACTAGTTTGATCATCAAACTTTGATGTAGTGACTATGTTTGACAGTTGACAAGTGGTGAAATATTACAACATTATATTTGTGTGCTTATTATTTGCTTAGCAATATTTCATGTTAGAGTTTTCATCTTCACTGACATGTATGTTCAAATTCCCATTGGTTCTCTTAATATTATTTTGTTCATGTTTGTCGTTTCTTCTATTTTATTGCCTTTTGTACATATAGATGTGCTGAATATTTGTTACTTGTTAGTAACACTTTTGTATTAATCGACGATAAAATGTACATGGTAGAAAATATAGACTATGGTCCTCTTGAATGTACTTCGTTATATAAATTAGGCTTCACCTAGGTGCCTCGCCTTGTCACCCAAGCAATAAGGTGGTGAGTCACTTCCTTAGTCGCCTTTTGACAACCATGTTTGGTTGTCAATTAAATCATCTACTGTTGTGGAGAGGACACTGGTGATGATCCCAGAAGATGGTTTATTGTTGTAAGCATGTTGCGGAAACAAATCAGATCAAGTGCGAATTCCCTTGGCTGTGCACAGCAACCAGAGACAGTTGTGTGAGCAGCTGATTGCTAGGAAGCTCTTCACGTACTTGCAGAAGAAGTGTGCTGGACTTGGCAATCGAGGAATTGTTCTTATTACTCAAATAGGTATCATATTGAACCAGGACAACCTAATAGGTGGATGTGACATGAGGGTGTGGCCAGAAGTGATTAAGCTGGAATATAACCGGAGATCTAGAGTGTGGGATATGTAGTCAACCGTTTTAAGTAATTTTCCACATTCCAGTCCTTGAAGTAGTATTCTCCAGGTCAGAGATGTGGCCCACGTTGGCACAGGGCTACTTTTGGTAACTGGCAGAAGTTCTTGGAGGCACAGGTGTTGGGGTGGCAGACCTTTTGCTGAGGTGTTCTCCTTTCCTCTTTAGGGCTGTTAGATCAGGGGATTTTGACCCTGGGTTAGTTAGGGTTGATGTATATTTCAGGAGAAGGATGCAAGGTAAAGTGATCACCGCTTGAAAATTTATTGCTTCTACTAGAGTGGTGGCCACCTGCTCTTTCCATGGAACTCTGGATCGGGTTGACGATTCTGATCCGATCTAGATCGGATCGGCCAAATCGGATTGACCGGCATCGACCGGAATCGGCCACCAAAGAAAAAGGGAAATGCCCGGGATCGGATCCGGCCGAATCCGGCCAGTTCCCCCCCAGAATTAGATCGGCCGATTGTGCATTCCATGACTCTTTCGGAGTTGGATATGGGAGAGTGACAATAGATGTACAGTGACCATTGCTAACGGCTGCATAGCAGATGTTGGATCTGATTTCTAATGATTTTTCATGTGTGGCATCCAAATATCCCGGTGGAGGTGAGGGTGAAGGCTTCGAAATTGAGTGGTGTGAGGCTTCCAGCTTGGAACTGGGTTGCACAGATTATGGTAGAAATATGGGCATTACGTTGTTTATGTGGCGACGAGGATGAGACATTGGACCATCTATTCCTTGGATGCTCCTTCTCTAAGGCTTTATTCCAGCATGGCTTTCAAAACTGGGGATTGTATGCCATCTTCAAGTGGAGTGGTTAATCCTAGTTTGGCACTAGAAAGGGATACCTAAAGGAGATCATTTTGTAGATGGCTGATTTTACCCGACTTTCTGGGCCTTGTAGGTCAAAAGAAACAACTGGATCTTCAACAGGTAGTATTATACTGGTAAGGATGATCAGCTTCATTGTTGATTGGATGATTTTATGGTCCATACTTTTATTTTTCTATTTCGAGTGACGAAGGTCAACAAACCTCAATCCTTTGTATTTTGGGAAGTTAGAGCACCTCCTCATCTTTGTGTGGGTTGCATCTTTTGTATAGAAGAACTTTGAGAGCACACCAAAACTATACTTTTACATCTGTATTTCCTTTTTTTATCTTAAATGGACTATACTTTTACATCCGTATTCCTTTTTATCTTTAATGAGCTTTTGGTATTGCGGCTATATCCACTTTCAAAATAACATGTTACAAATTCCAATTATTTTTGTCATTGCTTAATATGTGAGTATTGAGACATTAGATATCCTAAATACTATGGTTCATACATACATATTGAAGCATACATGTTGGTGAATTGTACGGAAGCTGCATTCTTTTTAATAACTAAGACGTTAACTCTGGAATATAATTGCGTAATGGTCTAAATTGAAACTCATTTGGTTATTTAATTTGTTCGAAGATTTTCTGATGCAATCTTCTAGTTTGAAAACTCTTGTTGGATTCCTATATGTTAATAACCAGAGTGTTCATTGCTTTAACAGGTTCCTGAGCAACAGGATGGTTTCTCTGACGATTTTCAGGAGGTCACCAGTGAGGAAAGAAGAGCACTTAAAGCAAAATATGGCATGGATGATGCAATCGAGGACAAGATCTATGATCTCTATGACTTGTATGTTGAGGTATATGTGCCTGTATACTCCACATTCTTGTGTTTATACTTTGAGAATTATGTTTTTGAATAGGTTGACTGACCAACATTGGCCTTGGAGCCAAATCATTGGTTGTGCTTTCCATATTACATAGGCTATGAATGCACAGGTTGACTGACCAACATCTGCATAAATTACTGATAACATTCTTTTCTATACTAAACTGTCATCGAATGTTTTTAAGGAGATACATTCATGATCTGGCTTGCTGTTTTATCAGATGCTGATATTGACATTTATGTCTTTATTTGATTTTAGGGGATGGATGAGGACAAGGGCCCCCAAATGAGAAAGCTGTATGTAGAGGTATTAACGCCATTTGTGTTTATTATTCAACTATGTTATGATTAATTTATTACCTTTCCCAGTTTGAATTCAACAATATAGATCATTACTCAATGAATTGGAAAAAGCAGTTTCTGTGCTCTCTTCTACTCTCCCACAAGTTGGTTAAATTTGCTTTGCATAGATGTTCCTTTTTTTGGGAAAAGGAATAAATGTTCCCTTCAGATTGGTTGTTTATTACTCTAATATCCCTCTTTTCCCATCTTTTCTTCTAACTGATGCAAGACACTGTTTCTACCAAATTGTTAGACCAATAAAAATTGCTTTGACTTAGAAGTTCATATGCTACTAAATTTTATGGAAACTTCAGCTATGATTTTGCTGCAATCGTTGGACCAATAAAAAATGCTTTGACTTACATGTTCATGTTGCTATTTTTATCCAGCTTGCAGAGCTGTGGCCAACTGGTTACATGGACAATGTGGGGATCAAAGATGCTA
The DNA here is from genome assembly GCA_030544215.1 of Zantedeschia hybrid cultivar. NCBI lineage: Eukaryota > Viridiplantae > Streptophyta > Magnoliopsida > Alismatales > Araceae > Zantedeschia > Zantedeschia hybrid cultivar. The sequence goes on along the minus strand of JARZZO010000013.1, from coordinate 44,297,068 downwards.
TTTTTAGAGCCAAGGAGCGAAAGAAAGCACTGTATAGACAACAGGTATTTATTTCTTTATCTATACTACTGTTCGTGTGTTTCCAGGAAGTTTCTTGAAAAATGCATTTTGTCTCTAAATTCTCAGATTATTCTTTTTCGTAGAAAAAAATAGTGAATGGCAGAACTACATCTTCACCTTTTAACGCACTATAGAAAGCTTTTCAGGTTGACTTGAAAAAGAATCACTCTGGCTATTTTCTATACAAGATGCCTGCATTTTGAAAATCTTACATCAGATCAAATACCTAGTTGTGGCCTTGTCCAGCCGGAAACTCAATGTGTCACGTATGGCATTGATAGTATGCATTACGTGTTCCAGTCTGAAATGCAGTACATTAGATCAAGATAGAGGCAGTTACATCTCCCTCTTGCTCTCTGTTGCCATCTCCCTCTTTTACAAGGTTAACATCATGACTTGTCATCATCATTGTTCATATTAAACCCTATGCAGCCAATTTCAGTAGAGCCTATGTCCAATGTTTTTAAAGCATCCAAAGGTGGTGGTTCACCACTTTATAGTTTGGGTGACAAGGCAAAACGCAGCTTTACTTTGGTTGCTTCATAAGTAACTATTATCTACATTTTCACCATATCAATTTTATTTAGCTAATTTCAAGACAATGATATCACAATTGAATGAAACACAAAAGTAGAATAGGCAATTCACATAAAAGATAAAAAATGAAAAGTGAATTTATCAATCTAAGATTCTAAATAAGAATAGGCACATCATGACAAAAAATATCAGTTCTCCACTTCCCAACAGAGTTAGAGAACTGTCATTTATGCAAATTCAAAGATTCTGAGATTTTCTGTTGTACCTAGACAGCTGCTACCTCGCCCAGTACCCATAGTTGTCAAGGCGGTAAGGCGACCAAGGCGTGCTCGGGGTTCTGAACCGCCTAAGCGCTTAGGCGCCCGCCTAGGCGTCGCCTAGGCGTTAACTTCATAATATAATATTTTAATTTAGGATATATATATACATATAATATATATATATATATATGTACACACATATTACATACATACATTTAGACACACATATATATATCCACATTTAGATTTACACACATATTACATACATACATTTAGATACATATATATATATATATATATATATATATATATATATATATATATATATATATATATATATATATATATATATATATATATATATATATACATTTAGATTTACACACATATATATACATACATACATATATATCTATGTATAAATGTATGTATGTAATATGTGTATATGTCTAACTATATAATATATACATACATATATATACACAAATATATTTAAATGTATGTATGTAATATGTATATGTATATAGATGTATATAGATGTATATATATATACATATTTGTATATATATATATGCATATAATATTTTAATTTAAGATATATATATATATATATATATAATATACATACATATATATACACAAATATATCTAAATGTATGTATGTAATATGTATATGTATATATATATATATACATTTAGATTTACACACATATATATACATACATACATATATATCTATGTATAAATGTATGTATGTAATATGTGTAAATGTCTAATTACATAATATATACATATATATACACAAATATATCTAAATGTATGTATGGAATATGAATATGTATATATATATATATATATATATATATATATATATATATATATATATATATATATATATATAGATAGATAGATAGATAGATAAATAGATAGATAGATAGATAGATAGATAGATAAATAGATAGATAGATAGATAGATATACACATTTTACATACATGATACATATATTTAGATGTATACATATACATCTAAATATATGTATGTAAATCTAAATATATGTATGTAATATGTCTATATATATGTATTAGTATGTATTTATATAATTATATGTGTATATATATACATATATGTATATATATAAAAAAGGGGGGCAAGAACCCCAGATTTCAAAAATCTGGGCGCCTTGGGCGCCTAGGCAGGCGCCTTGGGCGCCTTTTCACATGTTGGAAAGGCGCCCAGCGCCTTGGTGCTTGTGAAAGCGCCTTGGCGCCTAGGCGACGCCTAGGCGGCGCCTAGGCGAGCGCCTTGACAACAGAGCCAGTACCTGCTTTGATGTAACCCTCTTTGAGGCGAGGACGGCAGATTGGATTTCTTCGGGTCCCGAGGCAGCTCCTGCTTCTTCGGTGCGGGTCAGTCGACGCCTTTTGGGTGGAGAAGAGAAACAGTGTTGAGCTGGAGATGGGATCCAGGTGAACCGATATCCTCGGAGGGTGAGGGAGTCTTATCCGGGCTTTAGATGGGCCGGATCTTAACTTAAATTTTGAACTGACCAGCGTCTTTGTCCGACCCAAACCGGTCTTCTTTTTTCACAATAGGCTCCCCTGTTTACTCTCGGGAACGTCAAGTCCGCCCAGACTGCCCACCTCAAAGAACACTGTTCATCATCTTCCTCCCAGCAACGGCCACGCTTTGCAACTTCCCTTGTGCGATGAAGAAGGTGAACTGGTGGGTGTCCTCGGAGGTCCAGGGATCCTGGTCCAAGATATCAATGATTGTGATGCCGTTCAACTCCCACCTCAGTCCGCCCTGCTTTCACAACAGCATGTGGTGTCCCTCCAACAAGCTCCCGACGCTTTGGTGACAGAGAAGGAGTGTAGGGTTGAGCTTATTTCTTAGTCAACCTCCCCTGGCGTGAGGGATGTTTCGCAGGAGGAGGATTTTCTTAGACCTGATTCCCTCTCTAAGGGCTCCCGGGTTTTGTTGTGTGATGTTCTTGAGACGGGCACTGGAATTCCAGGTGTCTTGGGTGATTGATCCAGATGTACCACATCTTGATGGTAGGGAGGATTATTCCTCGGCCATTGTTCCTTTCTTTCTCAGGGGACAACCAATGACGCTATCAGAGCCTTTGGTAGATTGGATAGAGGAGATTTTAGAATTTGGGAGGAAAATTGTGGTGTTGTTCCAGGGGAAAGAGAGGCTGTGAAAAGGTTTATTAGAAGGTTTAGAAGAGCTGATAACCTTCAAAATTCATTGAAGAGGAAAGGCCAAGGGGGAGGAGTGAAAATCTGGTAGAGGGAGATCAGTTTCATCAACAATAATGCGGTTATTCATTTCCTGAGGGCCAAGAAACAGGGGGTAAGTAAACTGCTGAAATGAATATTTGCACCTGGAATATTAGGGGCCTTAATGGGGAGTTCAAACAGAGGGCAGTGAAAGATTATGTTAGAAGTTTTAGAATGGACTATTTTGTTTGCAAGAAACAAAAGTGGAATGTGTTGATTTGCAGCTTATCAAGACAATTGGAGGCTCTGTTATGACAGAATGGGCCTCTATTCCAGCAGTTGGGTCCAGTGGGGGTCGGATTATCATGTGGAATGGAAGTAAATTTGGAGGAGCTATGTATGATGTTGGCCTTTATAGTATTTCGGTCAGTTTTTGTTGTGCAGGCAGTGTTGACAATTGGGTTATTACTTCAATCTATGGCCCTCACACACAGCAGGCAAGGGAAAATTTCTTGCAAGAGCTTGACAGACTTGCTAACATGTTTAAGGGGAGCTGGTGTGTAATTGGGGATTTCAATTGTGTCAGATTCCCTTGGGACAGAGCAGGTTACCACAAATGGACCAAGGATATGGAGATTTTCAGCAACTGGATTGCTGATTGTGGATTGATAAATCCCCAACTGAAGGTTCACCTGGTCTCATCTACAACTATCCTCTATCCACTTTTAGTCTCCACAAAATGGTATGAGTTGTTTCCACTCACTCAAGCCAAGGGTCTCAGTAGGACTGAAGATCATATTCCTCTTTTGATGATTACAAGGGAAGAATGAAGACACAGATTGTCCAGATATGAATTGGCTTTGCAAACACACAGATTTTAAGCCTCTAGTCTCCAAGTTGTGGTAAAAAGTGCTTCCTTCTGTTCAGGCTGCTGATATGTTCTCTAAGATGCTCAAAAGGGTTAGAGTGGGTAAATGGAGCTCAACAACTTTTGGGGAAGCTTCAGCCATTAGACAACAACTTCTCCAAAAAGTAGATAAGTTAGAGGCTAGAGCCGATGTTTTTGAATTATCAGCTGAAAAACTAAGAATTACTCAATCACAAAAAAGAGTATAACAATTAGCTTCTTAGAGAAGAGATCAAATGGAGACAAAGGTCAAAGGAACTGTGGTCAAGAGAGGGTGACAAGAACACAATTTTTCCATGTTGTAGCTAGTGCAAAGAGAAGATCCTTGAAGATTGAGCATGTTAAGGTTGATAATCAGTTTATTGACTCTATGGTAAGGACACCAGCGCACGGGTTTGGCACAACCAGGCCCACGTCTACCGGCGGAGGAGGACGTCAATAGTGACTCTGGCATCTCTGTGGATTGACGACGATTTTCTTGAGGACTAATGAGCTTATTGCGTGTTTATGGATATTGCGGACATGTGTACAGACTGCTCTTGGGCCCATTCATCTATTTTTTATTTTTTAATATTTTTTTGCACGATTTTCTCTTTTATTTTAAGCTAGGGGCTATTTTCATCATTTACGTTTCTTAGGGCATCATTAGGGTATGGACACTCTATTTAAACTCTTGTAATCTCTCTTTGAGAGTAATGGAAGACGATAAAGAAGTCTGTTTGAGCCGTCGTTATGCATTTTGTGTGGGGCATGGATCCCTGGACGTGAAACCTCTCTCTCTCTCTCTCTCTCTCTCTCTCTCTCTCTCTCTCTCTCTCTCTCTCTCTCTCTCTCTCTCTCTCGCCGAAGCGCACGTCAACGCCCCGGGTATGCCGCCGCCTCCCTCGCCACGCAACAACTTGCCGAAGACCACGCAGAGGGCGGGCATCGTCGCCCGTGCTGCGCCAGAGGGCGCCCAGTGCCGCCCGTTCGCCATACATCTCCTGCCAGGGCGTTCCCGCCCATCGCCGCCTCTCTCGCCACGCGGCGGCCTGTCGACACCCGTGCGGAGGGGCATCGTCGTTCGTGCCCACGCGCGCGAGCGCCCGTCAATATCGCGGTGCCACTCATCGCCCGCATCCCTGCTCGTTGCCGCCGCCACGCGGTGCGCCTGTAGACCCTCGCACAGTTCGGCCTTGTCGCTCTAGCTGCTCCTGCTCGCCCACCATTCCCCTTCGATCCATGTGGCAATTTGGGGCAATTTCGTCCACTCCATAGCCTTTGTCCGGGCCACACTGGGCCCTGCTGCAATCGCGCCCTTCGATCGGGCCCTATGATTTTTTTGTGCGTAGAATTGTGCCACCGTGGCACCCGAGCCCAACCAGCAGCCCGAACCTGCTGTTCGTGGCCTTCCGAGGGACCCTGGCATCCGCGTTTCCTGGTTCGCCAGCATCCGTTCTTGGATCCTCACCATCCCGGCGTACGGCCCCACTTGACAGTGGGTCGGTTAGTGAAGATTTGACACATCCCCTTACAAGTTGTTCCGTCCAATATATGGTTAAATATGTTCCCATGCATGTGGGTTTAGAATCCTAGCTACTTAATAAAATATTGCTGCCGAAAGTGTGAGATCGAGTGACCCGTTCCGTGGCCCTATTTGAGCGTGTGGACCATGTTGTTGCTGTCCTAGCTCCTAGGTGGTTCTCACTATCGACAATCTTGTTTGTTTTCTCACTGCGAGAGGACGGTTCCCCAATTTATTTGCAAACTATTTTCTCGTATTTTCTCTCATGGACAGGATGGTTGTTTGATGATCATTTGTTGTTCATTGTAGTGTTCTTGCTGATCTCAGATCATAGACGCAGTTCGGAGTCTTAGTCGGTTGCCATTCCGCATCGCTCTAAGGAAGACATCAAGAAAGTGTTTATATCATTTTATAAATATCTCTTTACAGCAAGGATGGCAATCTCGGTATCGATGTTGGTACCGGTGGGTACAAATACCGATACGTATCGGTATCAGTATCAGCCATATCGGCTAGGGCTGTCAACGGGTCGGAGACGGAAACGGAAATGACACCTTCCGCTTCCGTTTCCTATAAGATTTATCGGAGACGGAAACGGAGTCGGAAGTGAGTGTTTCCGCTTCCGCATCCATTTCCGCTTTTAAATCGAAAATCGGAAACGGAAACGGAAGTAAACGGAAGTTCCGCTATCATCATCGCTATATTAAGAAGATATTTAAAATCATTATTACTATTCACTTTTTGATAAACTTTCTTCTAGTAATTAAAAATTTAAGAACCTACAAAGTTTTAATATAGGTAAAAAATAATAATCTATAAATTTTGAATTTTGAAATCTATTTTATCTATCAATCTAAATTTACATATATATATACCCAAACATGTACCATAAAGTTATATTAAAGTGTTAAAAAGTTTCTAACTTTTTAGTATGACCTTTTTTTTATCAAATTGTTAAGAAATATTCTCACTATTAGATATTATATATATATATATATATATATATGTGTGTGTGTGTGTGTGTGTGTGTGTGTGTGTGTGGATGGATGTATAAAGTACATGATCATTCGGAAACGGAAACGGGTTAGCGGATGCGGAAATGAGTGTTTCCGTTTCCGACTCCTATAACTATCGGAGATCCATTTCCGTTTTCTATAACTTAACGGGTGGTCTTTAACGGAGTTCCGTATCCACTAATAAAAACGAAAACGGAGCGGATAATCGGAACTCGGGTATCCATTGACAGCCCTAATATCGGCCAATAAAAAGTTAATAAAATAATTTATTATTCTTTTAAACTACAAAGACTGGTATCGGCCAATTCGGAGGGTATCGGTACTGGTCCCGGCCGATACCAATGCGTATCAGTATCGGCCGATACTGGCAACCACGCTTTACAGAAATTGAGTGGTGGAGACCTCACCTGGAGGCTGGAGTCCTCACAAAAATACAAGAAGCTCAGGCTGAAGAACTATGTAATCCTTCTAGAGAAAGAAGTTGTGTTTAGGATGGATGCTAAGAAGTCTCCTGGGTTAGATGTTTTTCTACTCCTGGGCTAGATGGCTGTTCTATGGGGTTTTATTAGTTTTTCTGAGATATTATCAAAGAAGACCTCACGAGAGTCATGGAAGAGTTCTAGCGCAGAGTTAGTGTCAGTGTACAGGTGGATCAGCTTGTTGAATGGTTGCTATAAGATCATCACCAAAATTATGGCTAACATATTGAGAAAAGTGCTCATGAATGTGATTAGTGGTAACCAATCTGCTTTCCCGAAAGGTGGATATATCCCGGATAATTTTCTCTCAGCCCGTGAATCCATTCATTTTCATTAATACAACAGAAAAGGAGGAGTTGTCGTTAAGCTAGATTTTGCTAAAGCCTATGACAGAGTGTCTTGGCAGTGCATTCATAGGATCCTTGGTGCAATGGGATTTAAAAGCCGATTGACTGGGTTATGAGTTTTAATTCAACCTCCAGATTCTACATTTTGCTGAATGGGGAGCCATGTGGTAGTTTGGTAGTTTTAGAGGGTTGAGGCAGGGTGATCCAATTTCACCTCTCCTTTTCATTATGGTCGGACAAATTATGAGTACCTTATGTGATAGAGCTGCAATTCAAGGGCTAATGGATGGTTTTGCTGCGGGAAGAAATGGCTTTTTGCCATTACATCTGCACTTTGTTGATACACACTCTTTTTCTCCTCAAGAAATGAATAAAAGCTTTGTAATATGAAGAAGCTGCTGACCTTAACAGAGGCCATCACTGGAATGACTAACTTTGAAAAATCAGCAGCAGTAGGGATTAATCCATTTCAAGACAAATTATTGAGCATTGCAGGGATTTTTAGATGCAAAATCTCAGTGTTTCCCATTACATACTCGAGACTCCCACTATCCCATGTCCAAAGTAAAGTAAGGGAATGGAATGATCTTATTAAAAGATTTGATCAGAGATTGGAGGGATGAAAAGCAAGATTTCTCTCAGCAGGAGGAAGATGGATCCTTTCCAAAACAGTCTTATCTTCGTTGGCTAATTATCACCTCTCAATTCTCAAAATCCCCAAAATAGTTGAAAGGTTGATTGAATCTAAAAGAAGCTCATTCTTTGGGGAAGGAAGAAAGAGAAATAGAATAGGTCTTCATCTGGTGGCATGGGAGAAAGTTCGTAGAAGGAAGGTCAAGGAGGTGTAGGGCTTCTTCAAATAGGCATCTTCAACAAAGCCTTATTAGCCAAATGGATTTGGAGATTGGGAGAGGAGTGGGATGCTCTTTGGGTAAGGATTCTTAGGGAGAGAGATTATCTTCAATCTTCAAGGTGGACTCTACTTCCAGTTTCAACTTTTAATGTCTCCTATTTGGAGAAATATTATCAAAATGATTGATTTAGTTAGCCCTGCAATCAAAGTTATAGTTGGAAATGGTCACTTGATTAGATTCTGGGAAGACAAATGTGTTCTCAGATGTCTTTTGCTTTGCAATTTCAGCAGCTTTATCAAATTTCAGAGGATAAGGAGAAGCCAGTTGCCCAGTTTTACTCTGAGGATAATACTTCTTGGAAGTTGGAACATCAGGTTAAGAAGAAACCCTACTGATCTGGAATCGGACCAACCGATGACAGGTTTGGAAAGCATCTATGAAATCCATCTTATCTCCAGCAGGGAGGATAGAAGGGTCTGGGTGTAGAGCGGCAAAGGAATTTTCTCAGTTAATGTTCTTTCAAAAGTGCTTAATGATGGTGCAAGAAGAGTAGTGTGGGATCAGTCCGAGCTTATACCTAACTAGATCAACATTTTGTTACGGGAATTAGCTTTGGGGAGGCTCCCGACCATGGATAGACTCAACAACATATTATAAAATCAGAAGTCTTCCCGTATTTTTTTTGTTTGCTCGATGAGACCTCTGATCACTCTTTCTGCTACTGTGGGATTATTAATGTACTGTGGGATCATCTGAGATGTGCAGTGCTCTTGCATCATTTCCAAGTGTCATCAGTGGAGCAATCTGACCCTGTGATTTTTGGTCTTGTTTTGTATTGTTATTTCATTTACTGGATGAAATAGCCTTTGGGTCTTCAGGTTTGGCTTTTGTTTTTTTTGCCCTTGTCTGTTTGAGGGCTTCTTTGTTTTTCCTGTTTATCATATTACTACCTTTTCTTTTATGATATGAAATTTTGACATTATGGTCACTTTCCCAGAAAAAAAAAAGATATGACATTGTGACATTTTGGTCACCCCCCCCCCCCAAAAAAAAAAAAATGGTAAAGAAACATGTAAGCATACATGATATGTGGGTGTACACTAGTAGGCTAAAAGGCAGCTTGGCGAATGTACTAGAAGCCACATTTTAAGCCCCCTTCCTCATGCTACTTGCGAGTCTTTATAGAGCGAAACGACACCATCTTTCAGGGAAGTAAAACTTATCTAGAGAATGTTGTCTTAGGGTTCTTAATTTTTTTTATTCCTGGAGTAGATATATCCAGGGTATTTCTTCAAATACTTGGAGAAGGGAATTTCCTGTTTTGTAAATTTCCTTTGTTGATTTTCTGTTTCTTTTGAGGGTAGAAATCTCTCCTAACCTCCCAGTTGTACTACCTCTAGTTATTCAACAAAATTGGTGGTACAATCCTCCTTTCCCTTGAAAAACAAAAAAAGGCGTTTGATCATTTATAAACAAATAGCTCCCAAGGTTACATGAATGGTGATGATGACTTGAATGTGAAGAGGATGGGCCACTGCCCAACAGTCCAAGAAAAGCATATGTGAATGTACATAGCAAAAATGCTGTGCAACATAAATGTCTCAAAAGGTTCACTTTTTGAACTTCTAAAAATCCAGACAACAAATAGGAGAGGAAAATAGTCCCATACGAAAAAAAATTCACAAGAAAGTGGGAGGATAGAGGTGCTGCCATGTGAGACGGAAGCATCGTCTCCAACTCTAGAATATCCACAATTGTCAATCATTTATATCAATACGGATGACTATAGCCGGTATGTGATGCAATATGAACAATACTACTAGAGCTATATGTCATAGTCTGAGTATGTAAGTCATATGTTCATTTAGTATAATGTACGTTTGGGATAAATGTAAGTTTATAATCATATATATTATTCAAGTTTTTTTTGTCCAACAACATCTTATGTACTTCAAATCAATGTATTTCAACACAATTATATATTAGACTTGTGTTTTATATATTTTTCATATTTTTTCATATTTGTTTTATTTTTTTTTCTGTTACTCGACCCAGCCAAGCCTGACTCAGCCAGGATCGGCCAGGATCGGGTTGACTCGGATCGGACTCGGCCGATCCGATCGGTTTTGGACCGGCCAATCCGGGACCCGATCCCGTGTTTCTTAACCTTGGTCTGCATCAATGGCACAGCTGTTGCCTTTCACACTGGTGGCTCCAGCAACTGTTGCTGGTGTGCACAACAGCTGGTTCTGCTGCTGGAGTGCACAGGGGCAGCCACTGGCCATCAGTATGATTTATTTTATTTTATTTTTTGGATTGGGTGGGCTGGGATGAAGAGATGTTAAGGGAGATGATGAGAAAAAAGATAAAATACGTACTTATGTACATTTGCTGCAATTCCAGCTGGGGCACTGGGGTAGTGAAGTTCTCTTCTGTCTGCTCCATGCGATGTTTAGCTGTAGTGGGGGGGAGTAGAGCAGCCAAAGCTCCACTCTCTCTCTCCTAACTGTCCAATGAAACATCAAGTGAAGGAAAGATGACAATGCTTGTATGAACTGAATTGTATCAAATATGTTGTTGTTTGATTACCATTTTCATGCTGCATTTCCAAGGGGATGAGTGATCCTTCTGAATCCTCCTCCACATATATCAAAATCCAGCTTCCCCACCCCCAAGACAAATATGACATAAATACCCCCCTAGGGCCTCATTTAAGTGGCGTGCTAATGGGCCTGTCTGGGTTAAATACCGATAAGGCAGCCATGTGTGCCAAGAGATTGCCTAGGTCCCTGCATGGCTGGGTTTCTTCCCAGCATTTTATCATCTAGTTAATGGGCTTAAAAACTATGGCTTTGTCTAATGAAGGATCCAAGTGTTTGATGAAGTTACCTGATGGAGAATTGGAAATAACTGCTAACTGGAGACCTGTCCTCTAGAACATGGCCTTGCGTGTGCCGTAAAAATAGCTCTGAGCAGTAGAATAGAATGCTTGTCAAAAGTTTCCAGTTACATAGGAAAGTCTCCCTCAAGGAGGGAACAAGTTCAAAGGTACTGATGAACATTATAAAGAGTGGTATCAGAGGGAGGGAGGCAAACTTGATTAATTCAGAATCTCTTTAAGGCAGCTACTATCACTTGAAGCACAATCCATTAAAAAGTGCTACCTATGTTTTAAGCTTCAATGTACGTAGTTCACTTATTAGAGTCATGTACTGTGGGGTGCTTGTCTCTGGAAAGTAGTAATTTGAATACATAAACGAAGAATGAAATGCTAAGTTTTCCTTGTTTATACAGTGGGAAGACCACTTTCATTGTTTCTGATATTTGTACAATACAAATAGTTTTTTTGTTGGAAAGTGCTTTGGACATTGGGTTGTTCTCCACAACGTTTGTAATAAACTTTGTGAACTGCTTTACAGTTCACCCTTATAAGATATTTAAGTTGGGGTTTGTCCAGGTTTCCAGAATGTGGTGCCAATATCAACACCTATCATATTCTTTTATTATTTTGCTGTTCATTATTATTGATTTAGGACGTGTTTGGCAAAACTTCTACTTGAAACTTACTTTTGGCTTCCACTTCTTACATAGAATGAGTCGAGGGAAAGAGGTTATAACTAATTTTGGTTTGTTACAAAAGTCAACTCTCTCATAACAACCTCACTTTTTTCTCCAATCTTGGAAGCACCCCCCTTGTAGCTTTTGGTTGGAAGCCAAAACATAAGGAGAATACCACATAAATGGCTTTCAAGATCCAATGGCTTCCATAAAAAATAACTAAATGGAAATGCAAAAGTGCTTCCAAATGGAAGCTGCACCAAACACGCCCTTAGTGATGCTTGTCATCGGTGCTTTATGACATGGTATTTACTGTATCTGGATGTTTATCTCGAAGGAAATATGATTGAAAAGGACACAATTACCTGTTTCTCGTTCATATGTGCGAATGCAGTTTAAGGAATTCATTGGTTTTAAATTCCAGGAACGGCACGAGGAGAGGATCAAAAGAAAAAAAGTGTCTGCAGCTGTTAGAATGGAAGATACCATTACACTGGGCTTGCAAGCACCAGCTCTACAGGATATGTTAGACTCCAATGGACAAGTTCTTATGACTGCAGACAAAGTGATATCCACTCAACCTTTCCTTTCATCAGGGAGGGTGTCTGAACAAGTCACATCTTTGAATGGCTCCAGCCTCCATCTTGGCTCAAAGAACCCCGACAAGGCTCGAGGCACTGGCGCTGGCATGGCTCTAGATGAGGGCTTGAAAGCTGATGCTGCAACTTTGAAGAAAAAGTTGAAGAGGAAGTCAGAAACAGAGACTGGCGAGAACTATGTATATCCAGTAAAGCCCCCTTCTTACCATGGAAAGGAAAAAACATATGCTTCAAAGGCATAGGGAAAATCCATGCTTCGCAAGCATAGTGCCAATTCTAACGAGTAACTGCCCCGATGTCTAGCCTTCAATCACATCCTGCAACCTAAGCGGAAAGTGCCTGCATTGGGTGTTGACAGAGATATCTATCTTTTGTTTCATTTCTCAATATTCCCATCATAGTATAAATTAAAAGTTGGTGTCCTTTGGAGTGGCCTTTCCCAATATCGATTCTTTTGCATGTCTGCTGTGTTGAAAGGTGCGTGTTGCACTTGCGGTCCTTTCGCGGACTTAGCAGATGCCAGGGATAAGTGAAAGCAAGTAAATCTCCAAATTTGACCAAGGGGTTGACATAAAACACAGGTTATCAAATCACTGGAAGCCGGTGAAGGCGAAATCTTAGATTTTAATTGATTTTGGTTTTCAATAGGTTTATTATAAAAGTTTAAGCCTCCAGTAATCTATCACACTCCACCGTTAGAACCAAAATAGTTTTATCGTACAAGTTTAAGCTGCCTCTAACCTACAACACTCCAACGTTAAGAGAGAAATATCGTAAGATAGTTTATGACACCAAAAGTATAAAGAAAATGTTATCAAATGATATCTTATAATATTTTATGAATACGCCTACATAGATGTAAAAGAAAATGGTTACGTCCTATATCCATTGCATCACATAATTCTTTTCTTCTCAAGGAAGCTCGTCTTATTATACATCCGATATCCATTGCATAACATGATTCTTTTCTTTTTTAAGTCTTTGATTAGAATCTAATGATCACCATAGAGCATATGACTTCGAAATACAAGGGGACAACTAAAGGGAAGCTTGTCTTATTATATAAAGATAAAGCAGCTTCATCTCGGAATTTTGCAGTGTAACATAAAATAAGTGCACATCGTGGCAATCACCACTGGCCACATTGGATTCTACTTCGACTAAACAGTTTAGGTATCATCGCAAGGGAAAAGTTTAATGAGTTGGCCAATACTCTGTTTGGTTGAGTCTCCACTGGATGCCAACCTGCACATCCCGTTGGTGGTGGATGGATGAAAAGAAGCCAGAGTGACCCGGCCAACCTGAGAGCTAGATGTAGGCGTTGTTGACGACCATCGAGGTCGACCAAGTTAACTTAGGAAAGTCCTTTCCTTTTCTTTCTCAAACATGCATAAATCTAATTAGTTAATTCTTCAACTCCACGGTGACTATACATTTTTTTTTCTGAAGGATTAAAAAGGAGGAAATTTCCTAGTCAAGCTAACATTATTATTCGGTATAAGGAGCCAAAAGCAATGCTCATTAACCATGCAGCATCGGCATTTTTTTTCGATACAGTTTAAACACGTTGCATATTTGATTGTCATTTGTTTTGGTAAAGGGAATCCCCACCGTCCGCCAAGTTCAATCAAAGGATGCCTACCAAATCACTTAAGACTGAGCTGGCAAACGGGCATGGAGAAGAAACCATCTCATTTTATCTCTTGGGCCCAAGTTTGGGCAATTGCTGAGCAGTCTTCTCAACGTGTTGGGTTTCGTGGACCATCCACATTTCTCAACGGTGATGATCTTAATCAAGTCACCAGCTCCAACAAATCGTTCTTCTGACACACGTTCCATCACCAACTGCAGAAATGCCTCAAAATTTCCTAAGTTACAACACATTGTTTAGAATACAGCGACAGGCACAGCCGCGTTTGGGCTCTTCAGGGAACGGGGTGGACGCCTGTGTCCACACCTGCTTTCCCCTTGTTGATGTTGCTCCTGCTGTGGTGACATGACGCGATATGCATTTTGTACATAGCCAGTGCTTATTCGCATGTATCGTCACGACCCAAGTGTGCCCGGTGCAGAGGTATACTCTTGAGTTCTGAAGGAGAGAAGGAAAGGAACCACCAAAATGTTGATCGAGACCTATGATGAGAGGATCTCAGCACAGTGGCAACTTTGCAGTTGTTTCCATTCACTTCAAGAGGCTCCATGTGATTATGCTGTATTCTTCACTTTGGCTCGGGAGTCAAGGTCACACTTTGAGATCGAACTCGCTCGATAATCTTTTGCCTGCCAGACAGGTCCTCTTCGTACGAGACAACCTGCATCTTGCAGAAAAAGATTTCAAGTCCATACGGGTGATCCTCTTATGTCCATCTAAAAATGAGAATGTGGAGGTTAAATCATAACCTGGGACTCTGTCTGTGTCTCACTGAAAGCATCTAGAGTGCCAAGGTTTTTCCCGTAAGCAGGAGAGATACCGGTGCCAGATTGTTCGTCAAACCTGTGGGGTAAAAAAATAGAGTTGAAGTTGGATTGCAGGAAGATGTTAAATGTGAAGAGATGAGAAGAAACTGAAGACTAAAGCTCATCCTCATTAATTGCAAATATATCAACATATTCTACAACCTAATGGCGGGAATTTGTATCCCATCCTGCTAAAGGCAGCCTTCTGCGTAACATAATAATTTTAATTAGTGTGGATATAATTCAAAAAATGGCCTCTGTAGTAACACAACTATAAGAAAAGAACAGTAACATATCCACACTGAGTAATACTTGCTGCAGCCTTCCTAATTTCTGAAAAAATTTCAGGTCGGGCCCATCATGCTCCACATGTCCGTACAACCTGAACCCCGATCGGACAACCCCAAAAAAAAATCTAAAAAATAAAAAATCGAGCTCCAATTAACAGTAAAAGGCGTCCTTAATGGGCCAAGCCCAATAAAAAGAGGCTCAGTCTTTGATTTTTCAGATTTTTTCTGGTCATCTGATCACAGATCGGGCTATACGAACATGTAGGGCATGATAGGCCCCTCTAAAAAAATAAAAAACCCCACAAATGGTGGGAGCCTCATACACTGGCAGATGAACAATTCTCCATTAAGTACAAACTGGTTTAAACTATTCATTAAGCAATATTTCCGTCAGAGAGGCATTCTTTATTAGGTATTATACCAGAAGACCAGTACTTCAGTACACAATTTACTCGCACGAATCTAGATGCAGCTTACCTGTTTAGCCGGTGGTCAGATATCTGAAAGGAAGAGCTGGAATTTGTGTGACCTTGGCCAATAATAAAATGTCCTGGTGAATAAATCTTTATTCCCTAGTCAAGGATCTGTACTTCCACAGTGTCGTATATGCATAATCACCGACACTTACAAAAGGAGATAAGTAAAGGATACACTTTGGTGGCAACCGTTCTCCTCAGCTGTCCTCGTGTCCTTGATGAAGCAGAAGGAACCATTTTGAAATGATCTATCTGGTGCTAAAAAAGTGAAGTACTGGAGTAGGAAAATTGTTGTTACCTTATTTGATTGTGCTAAAAGGTCTTCAATGAAATCCGCCACATCCGAAACAGAAGTAGAACCCCTTCTCAAGTCTTCCACTATATCAGTTTTTGAGGAGCCATCATCAAGATTGTCATTTTCCGAATGCTTCAGTTTTTTCTTTAAAGCTCCTGAAAATTCTGGTTCTTCAGAATACGTCTTACTCCCAATGCCTGTACATAACACAAGTTTTCTTTCATAAAAACTGCAGCATTACAAGTACAAATATAAGGAAGACTATTTTAATCATTACCAATACTCTGTTTTCTTGCACTTATTTTGGATTCATTCAGCAATTGTGATGGAATATCGCCGGAAGTCATGCAAGCAGACTCTGTAGGATATTGACTTGTTATACATATACCAGCTTCTCTATCTTGTGATGTAACTGTTTTTGGACGAAACTGATCCACGGCAACCATCATATCCTGAGAACAAGGGTAATGATATAAGCGATTTCAGAAACTGTCTAACACAACAAAATCACAGTGGTGAAAAGTGACATGAGAAATAAATAGCAAATACCTTTTTGATGCATTCGTTAATCCACTCAGCAGTTACTGCTTCAATCCCCCAGTTGCAAGCGGCCTCATATTTAGGGCCATTGGCAAACTTACATAGCAAATGTGTGACCCTCTTAGTTAGCTTTTCTGTGAATTTGGCTCCAAGGGTAAAGCATATATTTTTCAAAAGAACTCTCTCCTTGCCTTCATACTGGGAGATACAAAACCGAATGGTTTCACACCCAGCCAAAGGGATATGGCAACACAGTGGAGAGAAGAGAATGTGGCTTCCAACATCTAGCAAGCATCCTTCCTTTTACAACAATGTTTGGGACAACCATACACATTGTGAGATTGACGATGAACCAATTTATGAAAGATTCCAAGGAAGAGGGCATATGGAATGACAAACTAAATAAATAAAATAATCCAAGGAAGAGGGCATATGGAATGACAAACCAACTAAATAAAGTATGCTAAAACCTTTTGATGTTGAAGAAACTATATTTATGCACTAATGAACAAAAACACAACATATCTGATAATCCACAGAATAACAAATTAATCTCAGATAATCCACAGAATAACAAATTAGATGGCAGCAGAAGTATTATGATACCTTGAACATCCAAACTTCTCTTGTGTGGAGCAACCAACTCAAATTTCTAAATATGCGTCTATTCATCTGATTTAATGGACTGTTCAGTTTCCTCTTTGCGATAGTTACAAATATATGACAAAATAAATGACTTCATTTTGTGGCATCAGCACTTCATCAGCCACAATTCTGAGTAAAAGAGGTAATGATGCTTCCACATAGGTAAGAGGTTTTAACACTTCAAAGCAATGCATCCGACTGTCATGCCTCAGATGATTTGAATCTATAACGATCCAAGCCAACCCTTGCAAGCTATTGTCAGCTTTGGACTGAGCCTGCACGGTTGTCCCCAAAAAGTGTCTCACAAGTTATGGATCCAAATCCCACACATATGGCCAAATAATTTTTTTCATTTTCTGATATTGATTCAGTACGGTTTATCCCTGCCCGACCCTAGACATACTGGTGGCTCTACACCATAATAGCTCCACACGGTGGCATTACGTTTTGCCATCCAATGGATAGCCCTCTCCTATAGATAGCCCTTTCCTTCTACCTAACTCCTGACTGGGTCATGTCCACGAGCTTCCGCGTGGTTCATTTCCGAACTAGTCAAGATCATACTACACAGGGCCAACCCTGGTACCATGTTATGTAAGGACTCTACAACCTTTGTGAGGTATTGTCCACTTTGGGCCGAGCCTTCATGGTTTTGTCTTCAAAAGGTACATTACAAGTTATAGATACAAACCTCACATTTATGGCCCAACAACTTTCTCTATTTTCCGACATTGGATTAATCCAATTCATCCTAGTTCCAACCCTCAAACTCAATGGTGGCTCCACAATGTGGTAGCTTCACATTGTGGCGTTACGCATCGCCATCCCATGCGTAGCCCTTTCCTCCTACCTGGATCGTGATTGAGTCACTACAAGAATACTCTTTTATTTGGGAAACTGAAATTTTGTACTTCCCATGCACTTTCATTTAATTATTCATTCCTTGACTGATGTATGAAGTTCCTGGCACACACTTCTCTCATTTACTTTTTGTGTGTCATCGTCGTAGTTTCGTTAGTTGACTCTTGCGGGCCACCTAAACCATCATCGTATGACCGGGTGATGACTTAAAGTGTGGTCCTAAAGAATCAGTATACAAATCCTAGGAAACCTATGAGCATATTCCTGACAGAGCATAATCCTGACAAAAGCTGATCTTGAGCTTTCAATTAGAGAAGAGCTGAAACAGAACAGTGAGCCTCCTAGGAAAAGTTGATTATTTGACCATGGGTTTTCAAAATCAGTCTCAAACAGTAACATTAAAATTTTCTATCACAGGGCCATAGGGAATTTGCATAAAGCATGAGATCACATTTGCAACGAAATCCAGTATCTCATCTGGTGATCACATGTCATTAAAGAAGACCAGAGATGAGAAATTTCAATCACAAAAATTGTGCAGTTGAGAAGATTGTGCAGACCTTCAGTCGCATATGCCTTGGGTAGTGTATGTAAGGCTGTGTATCTTTAATCAATGATCAATAAGAGCAGACAATCTCCGAAAACAGCGAAGTGATGACCTCCAGCAATGGCAATTCCCTTCTTAAAGATCAGAAAATAAAATAAAGTTTTCATTTTTAACCTTTTTTGCAAATGATTCTAAAAGGTGGCAGTGTATCCAAATTGCATGCAGTCATTAGGTTAACATTTCTTCAAAGCTATAGTTTCTACTTCTCAAGGCTGCTAATCTAGTTCATACAGAGCAAAGAAGTCACTACCAGGACCCTTTATGACCACTCATCAGCTCCAGCAAGTCAAGATCATCATAAAAGGAAACATATCCATAGCATAGAGATGTATGATGCACTACACTTCTTGAGCTCTACCCCACATGCAACCAAAATAGGCATTAAGAAGAATGTCTGCTGGAAAGACTACAATACTTGAGTAATACATTTCAGAAAATAAAATTAGATATCGGTGTGACCAGTTTTGATGCCCGCGTGAAGCTGGGATCACCAGTCAGCCATACACAGTGTGTATGCATTCCAGTAAAGAATCAGTCAGCTTTGTCTTTGTTTCAGGCCAGCTCCAAGTGATTCTTTGTTCACCTGGGTGCTAACAAAGCTGGCAAACCAGAACTAGACTTGATTTTTCCTGATCTGGCTCCACCAGATCCAATCTGGAATGGCTGGTTTTAATTTTTTGGCATGTTTTGACAATGCAAGTAGATTTGTCTTGATTGTTAAATTCTAAGCCCTAGTATAATTTTTCAGTTGCCGGTTCAGGGGTGAAAGAATGACATCTATGTTATTGTAAAAACAATGATGCATACTTATTTGAGTAAAAGGCAACCAGAAATCAATATCCCCATACCTCTAGACAAAATCGAATCCAATGACTAGAGACTGTAGTGGGTGGACATGAATCAGTAAACTTCGGTATGACACCATGACATTCAATGACGAAACTCACATTCCGATGATTTGTTGTCATCAATCCACCACCTTGCATAACCCAATCTTCAATTTCTGCTCTCTGCAAGAAATTTTACACCACTTAGATATATATATATATATATAGGAAAGCAATCTGAAGGCTTAGAAGCATAGATTAGTTCACATGACCAGACATATACAAAATATATTATTCCACAACAAGTCCTCAGGTACAAAGTTGTTTTCACATACTGAATTCATTTGACTACTTAGAAATAATCTATAAACATAAAAAGTGACTGCAACTCAGTCTGTTGGTCAACTATCACCTACACAATGCAGTTGAGGTAGCCCACAAGAGCATACATATTGCAGCATGGATAAATTTATGGTAATGAAACAAAGAATGTTTCTGATCAAACCTTGTCCTTTGGGAAAGAACTTGAGAAGCAGAACAATAGCCCCTTGAAGACATTTGTAGGTTGCCTCTGGGTGCCTGAGCTATAACAACTGGACCACAGTCTGCAAGTATCATTATTTTCAGCATTTTCTTTGTGAAGTTTGCTCCCTTGACTTGATTTAGTTGTTACAGATGAAAGGCTAGTTTCCCTGGTAATCACTTCACACGTTTCAGTCACGACATTTTTATCCAGTAGAGCTACTTCCTCATCATTCTTGTCAAAATGTGTTTCACTTGTTGGCATGTTGGGAAGTGCAATCAAGTTATTCTTGATCTCAGAGGGCCCAGCAGGTGCTATTTTACTACAAAAATGGTTGGTATCTACACAACCAAGGCAATAAAATGACAGTTATGTCAAAAACCAAGAAACTGTAATGTATTTCCAATAAGTACCACAATGAGAATCAAGATAAGAAAGAAAAAAAGACACAGAAAATAAAAACACGAAAGGAAAAAAAGATACTCCGAAGATGTAGATGAAGGCAAAGCAGTCAACACTGGGAAAGAGGATTAGATGAAAGGAGAAAGTAAAGATCATAGCAATGATCAGTACACCTTTTGGAAGAAGTAGATCACAAGCCACATGCCTTCGGGACACAGGAACATCTTTCTTTATCCGGTCACAATCTTCCAGCCAAGCAGTTTTGACAACATTAATAACACCCCAAGCAGCTAAGCGCCTTACCTCTTTTTTCTCACTATGGTGAACAAAATGTGCATAGGCATATCAGTTCGTAGACATTTTCTTTTCACATGGATCAAAATAAAAGATGAAAGGAAAGAAATCCTAGAGTATGTATAAGAAACATACGATCTGGAGAACAAAATAACTTACATCTCTGATGGTGAACCTACAATTATGTGAGTCAACTTTTCACTCAATAACATATGGCGAGAGCCCCCACCTCTCCGTATCATGTTGACAAGTTTTCGCAATTCCTTTTCCTCAAAACCAACCAGCAGTATCCTGCAACTTGACAAGTACAGGTCGTTGTCTTCATCCTCAGAATCTTCAGCGACATTGCAATCCAAATTTTGTTCAACTTTACTTTGCATAATAGGCACATCATTGTCCTCACTTCTAATATTATTTCCATCAGAAAAAGTGGAAGATAAATTCTGTGATATTGTAATATCAATATCAGCAAATTCTGTTGATGGCATAGGTTCTGAAGTCTTGTTACTTTGATCTTGGCTATATTGTTCTTTTATACCATTTCCTATGTTATGTGGAACCAGACCTCGATGAACTGGAAAGCGTCCCTCATCTAAGCGAGCTGCTCATTCAAATCATCACATGAAGTACAGCAAGTTTAATGTTACACTTATTTTGAAATGAAAGTTTGAACTCACATTCAGAGCAAAAGAACAGAAAATTATGTATTTGAAACCAAAAATCAACTTACGGTTTACCTTTTCTAGCCATGGATTGGTCAAACCATTTCCGGCTAACGATATGAATATTACCCCACCTTTTTGCAACCATGTACTTATCACCTTCAGGAGCGTGAGAAATGTCAAGGATAACATAAAATTGTCTTCTAAAAAGCACCATAACATGGTCTTTGTTATGTAACAATGGACATTAAATACTGAATGAACAAAATGCAAAGCTGTATTCCAGCAAAACTAGCAAAACAACAAAGGATATAGGAATAATGAATGGATATATCTGAAACCAAATGTGTACACTTCTTGGTAAGATCAGCAGAGTATTTGCCACCATTCTGTATAATCAACCTTCGCATCTCTTCCCTCTCATCTGAGCAAATAAGCACTTATCATGTTAAATCAAAGAACATTAAATGAAGCATACATTATTGGAAGACATGCAAAGAGGTTGTTTATAGGTCTTTAGAGGAATGACCTGCAGGAATCCTAGTCACACAAATGTTCAAACCGGTAAAAGGAAGAATCTTGTAAGGCTCCTGTGGAACGACACGATGCTCAGCCCAGCATTGACGTAACCAGCCAAGCTCAACAACCGGCTTCTTAAGAACATGGAGGGCCCACTGCAATGAGATTAAATATCCCATTATAGGCAGCATGAAGCATTCCAGAATTAATCAATCAAAGCAAAACAAAACCAAAGCTTGTGGAAATAAAACTAGAGCCTAGATAAAAGATAATACAGACGATCGTAGCATGTTGTAAAAGATAGAACAGACATTAAATATCACACATATTTATTAGGTGGCACAACTGATTGGCCTCATGTCATAGAGTATTCCATTTCATGCAACACGGGAGATTTAAAAAAAAAGATGTGCCTGCATTAGCAATCTGGCACCACCCAAAGCCTAATGGCCTAGCTTAGATTCAGAATAAATAAAAAAAGAAATAACATGCTGGTTGAATCAGAATTTGAACTCAGGAGAGTTATTATGATTTTCCTTCATGTTTCAACCTGTTGTTCTAGCCATATGTTTTTTGGGGAAAGCATTCAGGAGATGGTCACTGGAACTTCTCTCTCTTAAACTTCTTGCTTCCCCTCTATTGTGGAATTTCTATTCTCAAGTTTCTCAAGGGAAATAGAATTCATATTCTGGACATAACCTATTTTTTCTTAACCAAATTGAATATGAATTCCATTTTCGCCTTATTCAACCTTTATTCAGCCCTCCATTCTTTATCCAACCCAGGCCAATGAATGTGCTAAGAGATTAGAAACTGGCCAATTTGGAAGCGAACATGCTGAATCTGTTTCCGAACCAACCATGATCGACAAAGTCCTGCCAATTTTAGCATTAAAAAAACTATCAACAAATTTGGAGTTTCGGTAGTTCCTGGTGCAAGTCTTTCTTTAATAGTTTGGGTTTTTTAGGTTTCAGTTCCCACAATCTAACAACTTTCCATACAAGTCCCTGCAATCTTCATATTTATTTAAAACCACCCATAATCTTATGACCCCCATGAATCCAGTTAGCAATGAAAGAAGGAATATTAACGGCATTTGCTTTCCATGACCATACTTCTATTAGGAATTTACTAAGAATATTCTGCAAATAGTCCTTGTATATTCCCCTTTTATGATTTCTAACTTGAGGGGCTAGTTCATGAGGGTTACAAGATTGTGGTGCTTTTAAGTAAGTATGAAGATCGCAGAGGTTTATATGGAACACTGAAAGATTGTAGGGACTGAAAACTAAACAACTCCTTATAGTTTTGATTGTCATATCCCTTGTTGCGAGCTTATGTTGGCTAGAGTAGACTTCTTGTTACCTCTTAGCAATTTTACTTTATGGTTGGTTGTTTTCACCACTTACTTCCTTTAGTTGAAGGTTCTTTCCGGCTCAACCCTTCTACCTAACAGTGATCTGACACTGCTTCCAATTCTTACAGAGGTGGAATTTGTATAAATCTATATGGCTCCTTCGCATTGCCACTCCCTTATTTTTGTGAAAAAGGCAGGTGCAAAGCACTTGTAGTAGGAGCCTCAAAGGACAACAACAACATCAGAGTAGCTTGCAAGTCTAATCGTACTTTTCTTTTGTCATAGGACATGTGGATATGATGTAAATGGCTGTGTACACCAACAAAGCTGTACTTCTGTTCATCTTTGTGAATGGACGGCCATCGGTTTGTTCCTGGCCTGTGACTTCTGCTGTGAGTTTATTTTATGTACACTCCATGTTAATTTTTCTGCTAGCCTTCCACCTTGTAAATTGCAGAAACCAAAAATACCATGGGTGACAGTTGCCAACTCGGTCAAATGCTGGCAAGATCAAGGTCAGGTTGCAGGTCGCCACACTGCTTGAGGCAGGCTCACTATATTGTAGCCCGTGCCCAGCCTGAGAAAACAACAATAGGCCAAAACAATACAAGCAGTCAAGCGAGGGTAAGGTGACACAGCAGCACAGACAAGGCATTGGCCAATGACCAAAGATCTTCAAAGGCAGGATTTTGTGGCTTACACAGTGGCATAGGTGGAGGAAAGCCAGGTTTCAAAGCCCTGGCTCCCTCGTGAAAGTGGAAAGGTTGGCAGGCGGTTTGGCCTATTGATACTCCTACAGTCCTACATATAATCATGTCTTATGTATGTACAGTGTGAAACAAACATTTGTGCACGCATTTTGCTGGCCGTGGGAAAATTTAAAAGTATACATAATGAACTATAACATCATTTAAAATCATCATACATGGTTTTTACCTCCAACATGTATGCACATCTATGCTTTTATGTACGTATCCATCTAGATTTTTCAATGCTTTTGTTAGAATTCAAGGACTTCTACTCCATGGACTGCAACACTAACCAATGAGTGTTAAGTTATCCTAATCCAAACCTGTGACAAAAAATTATTATCCTGTTCTACTCCAAGCCACCACCAGGTGTTGCCGTTCGTGTTGCTGTTCTCTGTAGAAAACTTGGTAAAAGAAAAGAACATTGGAAACATGTTACTGTATCTTGGAATAGGATATATCAACCAAACAAACACAGGAATCACAAAAACTGTTTCTTGCAGAGTCTAAACCTAGAAAACCTTAAATTTTTTAAATCTTATGGGGTATAAATGTTCGTGGAATATCACAAAATGTGCAGCATAAGTATGACAACTTGCAGAATAACAAACAAGTGTAGCAATAGACAGACATCAAATGGCTAATATAATACTTGAAATTGGTCCATAAAGAAAACTTTTGAGATAGCAGTAATTGATGCAATTAATCTTCATAAAACAAAACCATTTTCAAAAGACTGGAAATTCATAAGCTTTTGCGAGCACACACCTTGTACTTAGCAGTTAATACATTTTTTGCAATCACAAAGCTAACATCCAATGCAGCTTTGGTAACCAAAGCTCCACCCATTGAGGTCACTAGCTGCTCAATCTTGACCTGTAAATCCAGAAACAAGACTTGCACAAAAATCCAAGAAGGAAGCTGAGAAAACCAGTAGAGAAATACTCAAGAAAAAATGACCTTCAGTTTAAAGAATTAGGAACAGAAATTCTTCTAGATCATGATAGCAGATTCATAGACAGGATGCTAAACAAGATAGCACCAAACCTACACAACATCACTTAAGTGTCACAAAAGCAGAGGATTCAATTTTAGCTGGTACAAGGGAAATTGAGTAAACTAGGGACTAATATACATGAGCTGTTGGCAAACAAAAGCTGAGAAAAGGGACCCATGGACATGGATAGATATATCTCAAGATCACGATTACCAATGCCAACACAATGAAATGTCATGTGAGTCATCAAAGCCTACCTATAATGCTTAAGAGGGCATGTTCTACTTCCTCTACATGTAGTTTTCCCGTCATCATGGCTCCCTCTATCCTGTTACGATTGATAATATACAGACATTTCCTAGTCAACCCATTTCGTACGCTTCTACATAGCCAAAAAGGGGGAACTACTGTCAATCATGAGATAAAAGATATTTTGGTGGCTCACCAAAGATCATACCGGATATTGTCTCCACTTATTGAACAAAAGAAAGCCAGTAAAGAAGTTTGTGCATTAAAAAAAAATCCTTGGTAGCAGGAAAACTCAGATGGTTTTGCACACTTCACGTGAGACAGTTGCATTTTCCTTTTGGGATCGCTGTAAATATAATAAATTATGAATAAATCCTTGTATTTGGCATATTTAGATGTTAATCCCTGAAAGGTTACTGTTAATAATAACTTAATAAGTCCCTCCAATTTACAATCATTTGAGAAACAAGAACATTTCATGAATATTGACATGAAAATAAATAAAAACGTGTAAAATGGTCTAATTACTCTCTATAACAATAAAAGATAAAAAGAAAGGAGACAAGGGAGGTCCAAGCCTGGTCCACTACCATGGTCAGGATGGCATGTCACTCATCGCCCAAGTGCACCAGCCCATCAAAAGTGGACTGTAGGGAGAGAAAGGGGATGAAGAAAGGTTATTTACCAACTTAGTTAATACTAACTCATTTTTAACTATAATTAGGTTATTAAAATGTGACAAAAGTGGATAGTGGGAAGTAAAAACTAAAAGGGTTGACATATACGAGGACTAAAACCTAAATATGCCAAATATGGGGACCTATTCATAATTCGCAAAATTAACAGAGATGGAAATCTTAAAACCCTTTATTTTCCCTTTTTTCTTGAGGGGGAGGGGAGATTGGTGGCATGCACAATTACCTTTTCATCTTTTTCAAAGCCAGAGGCAAGTACTTTGACACCATCCATTGCAAGGCAGCAGGTGTAACCTTGTTTAGGCAAAACTCTTCGCTCTTTAGCACAAGAAAGTACACAATGTGGTCCTGCCAAAATATAAGTTCAATTTGTAGTCAATCTTCACATGGTTCAAACCTATTATGAATGCAGGATGTAGAAATTTGACAGTCTTTCCTGGCGATAATAAGCAATTTTGGGGGCAAAAAAAGAAAAAGACAAATCCAGAAACATGCTAATAAATGTGTATCATAACAAAGGCATCCATCATTTTACTAAAGGAACACTTATTGTCAGAAAAAAAAATGTTTTAGAAACAAATCCCACATTTTGCAGCAGGCATACTGATAGATGTGGAGTACAATCAAATTCCATAATATACCTCAATAAAGTAATGCACATTTGCATTCAGCACATTTCACTAGAAAGCAAAGTACAACCTTTGCTGATAAAGACAAAGATACATGAGTTCGAAGCAACTCCACAATGGCCAGTCCCAAGCAGCCAAGCCTGAGCAAGAAAGGGGAAGGGTGTAACTTGAGTTGATAACCAGCACTTAATAAAAATTTGTCTCATCCCAATCATAAACCTTGAGCCAAATTTCTTGCTCATACTACAATGTTCCCCGAAAGTGACATGTTGCATCAACACCCGGATATAATGACAACTGAACAAGGGTTAGTTAGGGCATCCCTGTAAGTGTCCGCCGCAATGGTGCTTGACTGTAGTGTCAGACAGGTAAGTATTCTTATGTTGGATGACCACAAGCAAATAAATTCACTAAAATAATAAATTTGCTTAGCTACAAGGAAAGAGTGTGCAATTAGTGAAACTAAAGAGACGCAAGTAGGCAAGTGTTCTTGTGTCGTATTAACACAAGCAAAGAAATTCATTCAAAGAATGAAGTTCATTTAGCTACATGGACATAGGAACCCTAACTGGTAAGAGTGTGCAATTAGTGAAACTAACGAGAGATAGGAGGACTAACTTAGCATTTTACAAGAAATTAGAGGGAAGATATCTAAAGAAAAAGAAATTGATATCTATAAATAATGGTACACAGGTAAAAGAAGCAATAGAAATGATGCATCTATTATTATAACTTGAGATTTAAAAGACAAAGTTGTAGAAGTTAAGAGAGAGGAGGAGAAACTTATACTAGTTAAACTTGTTCTAGGTGAAGGCATTTCGAATATAATTAGTGATAACACATTATGAGTCTAGAAGAAAGTACTAAAAAAATAATTTTAAGAAAATGTTGATAACTTAATTCAGCATAGTCCTAGTGGGGAGAGGGGTTTTGTTGGAGAAGACCTCAATGGTCATGTAGGCAGGGATAATAAAGGATATGAGGAATTCATGAAGGCTTTGGCTTTGCCAATAACAAAATGGTGAAGGTGATGTCATTCTTGACTTCAAAATGGCCTATGAATTAATAATTGCAAACACTTGGTTTAAAAAGAGACACAAGCATTTAATTTCTTACAAAGGTGAACGCATAAAAGTTAAATAGACTACTTTCTTATTAGGAAGGTCGACTGATCATTGTGTAGAATTGTAAAGTTATCTATCGAGAGAGTTTAGCTATTCAACATAGGATTTTAGAAATAGATGTATGCATCCAAAAATGAAAGACTACTGGTGTAATGAATAATTGTTTAAGATTAGAGGATGGAATTTAAAAAAGAGATAATCTATATTAATCTAAAAATCACCTATTGAAAGAAAAAAACATGGATTTCAAATGTGAAATAGACATAAAGTGGCTAACTAATTATATGAAAAGAATAGCTAAAGAAATGCTAATAAATCTAAAGGCAAAATAACCTCGTAACCTCAGGAAAAGAAACATATTAACGAAGCAATGAAATTCAACAGAATATTTTGAGGCTTGGCAAAAAACTAGAAATGACTAAGATTTTTTTTCCTTTTTACATCATAGGCTTTAACTTATCTTCTTTGCAAGTGGTTGTGGAAGGTAGGGGGCGAGGAGAAGGGACCGTAGTTAGAGGTTGTGACCTCAATGCCAGCATGACATCCTTGGCCTGCATAATACCATTCCA
Organism: Zantedeschia hybrid cultivar; assembly: GCA_030544215.1. Taxonomy (NCBI): domain Eukaryota; kingdom Viridiplantae; phylum Streptophyta; class Magnoliopsida; order Alismatales; family Araceae; genus Zantedeschia; species Zantedeschia hybrid cultivar. The sequence goes on along the minus strand of JARZZO010000013.1, from coordinate 44,268,957 downwards.
ACAATATAAAACAGAGCCCGTAGACGAGCCCATAGACATCCTTAGCCTGTAGAGTACCATTCCAAATATACAAAACAGAACCCATACTTAAAGTGAAGAACCTGAAGGCTTTTGAAAAAATTACATCATAAGCAAGAAACTCAGCAAAATGAAAACATTTAAACCTCCTGCATTGAGGAAGATAAAGAGTGAATATTTAGAACACGTTAGGTGCACTAGGGGTGAGAATCAAAGAGTTTTGGTGATAGAGTGTGAGATTAGGGAGAGGTGACATACTTAGATTGAGAAATTAGAAAATAGGGATCACTTAGTTCTCTACCTTTTGGGGGAAGTGATGAATCATCTACCTTTGGGGGGAAGTGACGAATCAACCAAACCAATTGCCAATACTTTCAATAGATTAGGACTTCAAAAGTAGAGGACACTTTGAGAAAGATGAGACTGAGTAAGGCCTTGGGACCAGATGGCATGCTTATTAATACTCGGAAAGGATGGGTGATACTAATGTAAGATGGTTAACCAAACTATTTGACAAGATTTTCAAATAAAAAAGAATTTTGGGTGAATGAAAAACATTGTAGCTCTTTTCTTTAAAACAAGGGAAAGGAGATATACAGAATTATAATAATGATCATGGATTCATGATATTAATTGTACGAGTCTCTTCTTTTTTTTAGTGGATGGTACCACAAATTCATTAATAAGAAAAAGGATACAAAAAGTATACAAGTATAAAGGCAAAAGAAAGGAAACCCCAAAAAGGAATCCCCCAAACTGGGCCAGCCACCCCTATACAACCCAAAATAGCACTGGAAAGCAAAAAAATAAGGTGCTCAACCAATGCCCCAAAAGAAACAAAAAGGCCATCGATAGACAAAAGAGGCCTAGACCCTAAAGCGGGTCGAGAAGACCCAATTGGGAGGAGTTGGAAGTGAGTGGTCCAAAGGCACTGAGGGATCATTCACTAATCTTCTTGCAAATGAAATATACGATGGCATTTGGCCGCCTATTGGTGTCCTCAAAGATGTGCAGGTTCCTCTCTCTCCAAAGGGTCCACATTGTTGCATGAAGAACCATCCACTAGACCTTATCAAGTGAATGGGACCAAGCCTTCTTCCATCTGAACAAAAGATCTCTAACCGTCGAATAAGGATACCAAGTCTGCTGCAGTTTGGAGAGAAGAGCCGACCAAACTAAAATAGAGAAAGGACAACCCACGAACAAATGGTCCAAGCTTTCATCAAAGGCATTACATAAGGGACACAAATCAGGGATATCTGGCAAGAAAACCCTGAGGAGATCCCTAGTAGAAGCCTTCCATTGGCCACTTTCCATAATGGGAACTTCGCCTTCATCGGGGAGTAAGATTTCCAAATAGGATTGAAGATTGGCTGCCTCGTACCACCACCAGCGATCAGGTTATAGGTAGACTTCACCAAAAAGACCCATCCTTGCTCCAAGTCCAAACCTGCCAACCAAGAGATTTCCGCATCGCGAAGAACTCTCCAATAGGAAGGGGTCCAAGCAGAGGAAGCAACATCAAGGGTGATAACTCCAGCCAGCACCACATTAGTGGAGGAGGAAATATCAAATAGGCCTAGAGACAAAAGAGCTAGAGGTTCTAAGCTACACCGCCTATCCTTCCAAAAGCGAGCCCTTTGCCTATTACCAATAGATATATGGACCCCTGCTCGAATAATATCAATGGGATGCCCTTCCAAACATGAGAACTATTAGCTTGAATAGAAGGAACCAAATTCCATACATAAGCACCTTTATAATATTTCTGACAGATGACATGTTGCCAAATACTAGAACCTACAGTGCAAAATTTCCACAGCCATTTGGATAGTAATGCCAAATTACAGTCCCTAAGGTTCCTAATTCCAAGACGCCCTTCCTTTCAGCTCTTATAAATCCTAGCCTAGGTGATATCATGCCAACCTTTTGGACTCTTCACAAAACCATGCCAAAAAACTGCATTGGATTGAACCCATCTTCTTGGAGACCACCATGGGAATGTGGAATATAGCAAGGAAGTAAATAGGAATGAAGAAAAGGCAGCATTGCAGAGAGTCGACCTCCCCCCATAAGATAGCAACTTGCCTTTCCATCCTGCAAGCCTTCTTTCCATTCTAAGGGTAACAGCCTCCTAATCCCTAGAAAAGATGGCACCTCCTGAGAGGGGAAGGCCCAAGTAGAGAATGAGAAATGTGCCAACCTTACAACCCAAAATTCTTGCAGCTCTAGCAACTCTAGAGGATTTGATATTAATCCCAATAATCAATGACTTAAGAAGATTGACTTTTAGGCCTAACATTGCTTCCGGATAGTCAACATCTACCTAACCACAAACAATTGTTCTTCCTCGCCAAAAACAAATAGAGTCGTATCATCGGCATATTGAAAATAAGTGATCTCCGGACTACATATGTTTGTAGAGAAGCATGAAATGAGGCCTTCGACATGAGCTCTATCCTACATCCAACTGAGAACAAAAACAAATAGGAGAGGGAAATAGGGTCCCCTTGTCTCAACCCTCTGCCACAATGAAAGAAGCGGAAGGGATGTCCATTAATGAGGGCGACAAATCTAGCAGAGGAAGTACAATCTTTGACCCACCTCACCCAATCATCCCCAAAGCCCATAAGATAAGACACTATAGAGACAACCCCAGTTCACTCTATAGTAAGCCTTTTCAAAGTCAACTTTGACCACCCAACATGTGACACACTACATTTTCATAACATGAATGCACTCACGTGCGACCATAAAGTCCTCCTAAATTTGCCTGCCTTTAATGAACAAGGAATTCCGGATCGGATCGGGTCCCCGAATCGGGACCCGCCGATCCCGATCCGACTCGGATCGGATCGGCCGAGTCGGACGATCCAAATGAAGTCTGGCCAGTCCGACTCGGCCAGATTAAAAAATTAAAAAAAATTAAAAAAATCAGAAAAAATCAGGAAAAAAATTAAAAAAAAATCAGAAAAAATTACATACATATTATTCAATTGATGTACAATAAGAATGAATGCAATTCATGTACATCCATAAAAAATCCTAAACCCTAAAACCCTAAAACCCTAAACCCTAAACCCTAAACCCTAAACCCTAAAATCCTGAAATCCTGAAATCCTGAAATCCTAAAACCCTAAAACCCAAACCCCAAACCCCAAACCCCAAACCCCAAACCCCAAACCCTAAAACCCTTAACCCTTAACCCTTAACCCTAAACCCTAAACCCTAAACCCCTAAACCCTAAAACCCTTAACCCTTAACCCTTAACCCTTAACCCTTAACCCTTAACCCTTAACCCTTAACCCTTAACCCTTAACCCTAAAACCCTAAAACCTAAAACCCTAAACCCTAAACCCTAAACCCTAAACCCTTAACCCTTAACCCTTAACCCTTAACCCTAAACCCTAAACCCTAAACCCTAAACCCTAAAACCCTAAACCCCTAAACCCTTAAACCTTAAGGGGGGGGACCGAAATCGGCCCGAACCGGACCAGATCGGGTCCGGACCGGCCGATCTGGCCGGTCCGGCCCCGATCTGGCCGGTCCGGCCCCGATCTGGTCCGGTTCGGGCCGATTTCGGCTGGTTTTTTTTTTTTTTTCAAATCGGTGGGGGGGAACAGTGAAATCCCCCCCAAATCGGATCGGAACCCGCCGATCCCGATCCGAATCGGCCGATTCGGATCGGAATCGGCCGATTCCGCAATCCATGTTAATGAATCCACTTTAATAAATGAACACCAAGTTGTGAATAACTTTCTCTAGCTAAAGAGCCAACATCTTATGTGATCACCTTATAGACCCCATTCAACAAGATAATGGGATGGAATCATTAAGTGACACCGCTCCCTCCTTCTTAGGAATAGGGACCAAGAAAGTCTTATTAATCCCTGCTAAATGGGCCTGCCACATTGAAATTCCAACATCGAACAGAAAAGATCCTCCTACATGATATCTCAGAAATGCTAGAAGATGAGAAGAGGGAAACCATCCAGGCCCAGGGCCTTGTCACATGCATGGATCGCATCGACATGTACCAATCAATATGTATTGATATCGATGGGTACCAATATCGAGGAGAATACCCCGATACCAACCTTACAATTAAAAAAGAAAAAGAAAAAAAGAATGTTATTGGCCAGTAGCAAGTCAAAATGGGGCAGTACTGGCCAACCGTGGTTGGCAGTATCGGCCGATACCGATATGTATTGGCCGATATGTATCGGTATCGGTGAGTACCAATACCATGCTGAGTGGACCGATATCAGCCGATACTAGCTCAATATTAGGCCAAAATGGACCCGTTAACGGCCGATATTGACCAATACGACCGATACTGATGCCGGTACGTATCGGTATCGGTACCCTCCGATATCGGTACTGCCATCCTTGCGGCCAATTAAATCGATCTCAATACCAATACATATCGGTATTGGTACCACCAATATAGATACCGATATTGCCATCCTTGGTCACATCAAGGGCAAAGACCACATGCCTGACCTCCTCCAAGGAGAAGGGACTGGAAAGGAATACACTTTGCTCATCATCCAGGGTAGGGAGCAACCCGGAGCGATGAAGGGCCTGCATGTATCCTCCTCAAAGTAAAGACAAGAAAATAAATCCATAGTGTGACTCCTAATGTCCTCCTCGCTGTGAATCCATATCTATAGAGGCAAGCTCCCTAATAGAATTCCTCCTTTGATGACACGAAGCCAATCTGTAGACATATGCAGTATAGCTGTCCCCTTCTTTGATCCATCTCTCTCTAGACCTCTGGCACTAATAAATCTCCTCTTTGACAAGAATAATCCAGTATTGCATCCTGACCAATTCCTGCTTCTGCTCTGCTTGGAACGTTTTTTAATAATGAAACCTCCAATTTAAAGACAACGTCTCACCTCCCCTAAACATATCAATCCCCTGGAAAGCACAACAACACACCACACAGCATTGATTATTTTAACAAATAGTTAAAAGCCTAAAACATACAGATCAGTACCTGATTCTACTATGTCAAAGTGGTCACAAATACAAATATAAATACACAGTTTAACTTCTAATCGACAAGGGAAACAAAGGGCAAAACAAATCCAGATAAAACATCGTGCCGGGATAATTACCAAGAAGATTACACCCCTTAGCTCTGAGATCCTCAAACTTCTCCTGCAAACACACAGTAGTTGAGTACCGACAGATCCGTAGACATCAGAAAAAAGAAAACAACAGCAACAACAAATTGGAATCCGCTCGCCGATGAAACGATCCGATAGGGTCGATCTCTCACATGGTCGGGCGAGGAGATGACGTGGTAGTCGCTGGGCGAGTTGCGGGAGGGGTCGCAGCAGAGGAAGACCTGGGCGCCGTTGAGGCGGAGGGCGTCGTGGAGGGCGTCGAACATCTCCGGCGGGACGAGGCTTCGCGACAGGAAGACGTTCGCGCCGGCGAAGGTCCCCGTCTTCACCGCCATTTCCGCCGGCGCCCGACCTCGCTCCCTCTCTCTCTCTCTCTCTCTGGCTTCTGCTTTACTCTTCTCTGAGACCTCTCCCAACTTTTCCGCTCCTCTCCTTCCCGCCCTTCCCCTGCGAGCGGGGGGCCGAACGGGAAGACCAAATTGGCCTCGGCGCTGAAGGGTCGAAATTTAATATAGGGACTTCCTCGAAAAACTCCCCACGATGGTTTGCAAATATGAAATCTCTCAACGTAATATTAATTGCACCGGTAGATAACATGCCATAAAGCGAATGCAACGGCCCAGGGGTTTTTAAAAATTAAAAAGGGAATTCGGGTAACTCCTTATAAGAATTCATATTTGTAGATAACCCTCTGTATAATTCATATTTATATATAACCTTCTTAATTATAATAGTATTTGTGTATAATTCGTGAGTTTACTTTAAATTTCACGTGAATTAAATTATTGTTTCTATACATAGAATATGTGAAGCCAATTAAATAAACATTCTAATAATGCCCTCAATTAAAATAAAAAGAGTATATATAAATCCCTATAATATTATGATATTACAAATAAATCTTCCTAATTTGATTATTTACAAATAAACTCTTACAATCACAGCTTTCTTACGAATAAGCCTTTTTAAGGTTTTATTTGTATCACTCTCATGGACTTATTTGTAAGTTTCATGGGCCTTTTCACTAATTCACGATAAATTATGAGAGTTTATTTGTAAACAATCAAATTATAAAGACTTATTTGTAATATCAAAAGATTATAAAGACTTATATGTAAAAATCCAAAATAAAAGCACTTTACAAGAGAAAGTACATAACCATCTATCCGTAAGTTTCTTGTATATATTTAACATCAAAAAAATTATTATCACTCTTATGTAATTATTTGAACTCTCACATTAATCACTTGATTAAAGAATATTATATTTTTTACTGATATAATGTTAAATAAAATACTATTATATTATGTTATTTTACAGTTATGCTTGTCACATGTATGGAGAGTTATTTGATTGTTTGATCATCTGATTTATATTAAAATCATTTTTTGTATTTTTATAATTAATATTGATGAGTCGGAATCTCATTCACAATGGATCAAAATCTCGTCCATCGTAATCAAGATCTTCTATCGATGATCATGAGGGGGGAGACTAGGGGGGGACCTTCAATGGTGATTCGAGGGATCGACCTTCAATGTGTAAATTGGAAAGCTGAAGAATATCAGGAAAGAGCAAAAAGAGGCTGAGCAAGTTTTTGTGTACTTGGTTCTGTCGAATAGGGGGGGGGGGGGTTTATAGTAGTACAGAGTCAGTCTTGTTCTCACATGAGAGGATGAGAGTCCAAGGGTGGTTCCAAATCGGACATTACTGTTTTCTGAAAGTCGGTCCCGAATCAGATTTTTCAATTCATCTCGAATCGCAATCGCATCGGTTTTAGAAAGGGTGAGACTTCCTGGTCAAAATTATTTAATGAATGCGACAAGATTTTTGATTGGATTAGGTAGCCTTCGACAATACAAATTTGAGACGATTCTTAACCATTAGAGTGTATTTCACGAATCATGGACTGACTTATAAATAAGAAGATTTCAGGTGCCTGAACAATGCTGTATTGTTAGTCCGGTCTTGGATTTGTTGAGCCGGGCGATGGACCTCCTTAGATTAGACGAAATACTTATCATTCAAATATATTTAATAAAAAATATTTGATCAAATAATTAATAGATGCATAGTTGAGTAGCAATTTTAATAAAGAATGTGATATAATATCATTCCTCATGAATCAAAAGTGACTATCAAATGGGCTCGGTCAGACCACAACACTACATAATATTAGGCTATGTGAGCTGCATAGATTTGCTGGACCCAAACTTTTCGGGTCCTAACGGAATTGCATCAAATCTCCCCCGTCGATCTCACTGGCCGTCCTTGACCTCCGTTATTTTGAGGTCATATTTAGTACGAAGAGTTTGCCTCGAAGAAAATGGTACCATCGATCATCCCATTCCGTTCTTTGGTTCTTCCATTAGCGTGTGCCAGCAAATCATAACAGAAAGAAGCAAAGCGCAACTGGAGCTGAATCTATTATATTATAGGAGGCGTAGGGTAGGCTCTTTGGATAGATTGATTGGCTTAAGTCGATGAACCAGCTTCAAAAATTATTTTCTTAAAGAAGTTTATCAAATAAATGTATAATTAGGAGAGGTTATATAAATAAATAGTAAGATTAAGAAAATGTATCTCAGAATACATAGGACATCTTTTGAAAATTTTTAAATTTTACATATTTAACTAATTTATTTAAAATAAAGTATTTCAGTTTTCCTTCTCAATTAAAATTGATTATCTTAAATATATATTTATATATCATTTACGCGAATACCGGATAAGAGACGGATATTATCGCCGAACCCTTCTAAAACCTGCCCGACACGAAGTATCCCGGAGCTTTCCTGTGTCCGCCGTGGATTCGCCCACTCAGCTCAGTTCCCGGATAAAATCGTCGGAGGCGAAGAAGAAGTCGCGGCGGAAGCAATGATGTTGTCTCTACTGTTCGTGCCGGCGACCCCCCCTCATCCCACACGCCCGCCTTCTCTGCACGCCGTCCGGCCGCCTTCAACGCAAGCCCTCGCCGCGAGGAGCTGCCTCGGCACGTCTTCCCCGGCTTCTGCTCCTCCACACCGCCGTCTCCTGCGCAGCACCACGAGCGGCAGCAGCCGCCGCGGCGGGCGGAGGCGGAACGATTTTCGGGTCTGGTCCGACGAGGGCGACGCGGACGCGGGGGGCCCCGAGCGGTACGACATGGACGAGGAGGGGGTGGAGGATCTTGACAACAAGGACTACGACGTGGCGTACGACCGGCTCCTCGGCATCGCCTCGGCCGCGGAGGCCTCCGACGACATGGAGATGGTGCAGAGCAAGAGCTTCCTGTCGACGCAGGGGCGGGACTCGGAGGTGGTGGTGGATTACCGGATCAACGAGGAGGAGTTCCACAAGATTAGCCTCCTCGACTGCGACTTCTTCATCAGGAAGCCGCCCGATCCGGATAACGATGTGTACGACTTCAGAGAGGTTAGCAGCGTTCATCAAACCCTTTATATATATATATATACATACATATATATATATATATATATATATATATATATATATATATATATATATATATATATATATATATATATATATTGAAATTTTATTGTTCGTGCATATGCCCTTGTTTAGATTCTTATGTGATGTTCTAAGTGCAGATGTACGTCACACCTCCCGACACGGATGTTTACGCGATTCCTAAGGTTTTGTCGCCGATGCCTCAGAAGGTATCATAATTCCGATTTTTTTGTTTGTTTTTATTTTATTTTTTTCGAGCATCCTTCCGTTCCATTTTTGTTAGAAAGCTCAAGTCCCCATTTCTCCACTCCACATTAAATTATTTTGAATTGAGGAGCTAACGGTGCTAAGATAGGTCGATAACTAAGAGTTGTTTTTTATTGCAAGTCATGCTAAGGCAAGTGATTTTTTGATTTTTTGTTCATCTAAAGCCAAATGAGACCATTTTGAACACAACTACACTTCAGAGAGGGAAAATCACCTAGGTCAACCTGGGCCCTGGTGATTTTTCATTCTACCCAGTAGCAAATTCATCATGCTTTCAGAAGGATGGTAGTTTTTATTTATAAGATGTGAATTAACCATTAGTCAATCATTTCATTGTATATCCTAAATGACATATTGGTCATAAATTGTTATCGTAACAAGGATGGATTCAATTTATAGCGGTGGAGTAACAGAGATATTACACCTGTTCCAGTTCCGCTTTTCCCTCTTTTGGGAACCGATTAATGCATACACTTCCCTTCAATTAACTAAAAGCAAAAAATAAGTGAGTTCTAGAACCCTAAATAGAAATATGAATACAACAAATGTCATAGGAATTTTAATTTGTATGCTCAGGTTTCTCATACATCTCTAAATCATGGCAAATGGCATAGGTTAGGATGTTACGCGTCACTCGCTCTTTCTTCATTCCCCAACATGGTCTTCGCTTAATTTCTCCAGCTCTCAGAAATGACCCTTATGGGTCACATCTTTGACTGCAATATTATGCTATCATTTTTTTAATTATGAAAGAAGAAGGTGCTGCCTTTGGTACCAATTGTTGTGCCATAATAGACTTTCCTCCTCTGCGCAATCAGGGCTTTGCCACATCGGGGCTATGGGAGTCGGACCCAATGCTGCCACAAACCCCACTCTGAACAAGCAAGAATGAGACTACACCACTGAATTTGCTTTCCATTGATCTCATTGTATGAAATTTGAATGCCTCCCCTTTTGACTTTACGTAATTCTTCTTTTTTCCCCTTTCCTATCAGCAACAATGAGGCTTACTCTCTAAAGCACGTGAAGTGAACTGACAAGAGGGATTTAAATTTGTATGCTCAGGTTTCTCATTCATCTCTAGATCATGTCTTATTGAATGGTGGGACAATGAAAAGTTTATTTTGTTTGTACAAGAAGCCAAAACAAGCATTATTCATTTCTCTTATATACGTGCATTGTGATGAGCATAGAAGTCGTGAGAAGCCTAGATAATTGTTTGGAACCTAACCTAGCTGTCTCTCCTATCGGATTATTTAAAAAAGTCCTTGTCGTTTTGGGTCTTTTTGTTTTTATCTGGAGAAATATAGGTTGGTCTTATATTTTATTTCTTTGACTATGAGAGCTTGAGATTAGCCCTCAGGGAGTCCGGGACTTCGGATCGGACGAAGATCCGAGTATATGACCTCTCTCCACTGACCTCAGTCAGTGTTAATTACGTCAAGCAACCGCTCGACAACCTTTGATTAACCGTCTATTGATGCCCTTATAACATGCAACACTACTACTACAGACAGCACATGCATATGAAGGTATGTTTTAGGTTAAGCTCTTGGCCTCACCCAAGTTTAGGATGGGTTTATAATTGATTGGGAGACTTTTTAAGAGATTTTGGATTGACTCCGAGTTATCTGGATTTATTCCAAGTATTTCGGACCAATAAGGGTATTTTTGTAATTATACCAAGTTGGAGGGTATAGGGGTATTATGATGACTTTAGTGTGTGAAATGAGTTTTAATGATTTAGGAATGTTTCAAAACCTTAGGAGATATTTTAGAGTTATTTTAAGTGTGTTTGGGTTGTAAAGGTATTTTGGTAATTTTACCCGAATTGGATTTCTCGACTTAAAGTCTATTTTTATATTTTTCTGAGATTTTTATTTATTCTTATCATACTGAGGGTATTTTGGTAATTTTATCCATCTTATTAAGGTTTGGAGGGTATTTTGGGCATATGAGAGGTTTTGATATTTTTTAAGAATTTTCTGTGATTTTTACAGATTTTTATCATAAGTGAAGATATTTTTGTAATTTTATTAAGTTATAGGGGGTATTTTGGTCATTTCGAAAATTTTATATGCTTTCAGATTTGGTTCTCTGTTTTTTACTGATGTTTACTGAATTTTACTGATTTTTTTTTATTAATTTTACTTATTTTTATTAATTAATTGGATATATGAAGGATATTTAAGTTATATTTTTGGGTTTATGTAATTTTTAGATTTGATTTTCTGATTTTTACTGAGTATTACTGATTTTTACATAAATTTTCTGATTTTTATATTCATTTTATTGATTTTAAATATTTTTTACAGATTTTATTAATTAATTAAGCATGTGGGGTATTTAAGTCATTTTTTAACTTAAGTATATTATTTTATGTCTCAATGTTTCATTATTGAGTTTTGATTATGAGTCTAAGATTAGTTATGTATAGGGTGAGGCCAATGATATTTTAGAATATTTAATTATATATTTTATGTATTTTAATTAGTTATTAAACTAATTAATTATGTATATGAAAATATAATAACATAGTGTTATTTAAGTAATAGATTCATGAACACACATGCACACATATATGCTCAAAGGACAAATATTGGCATTTCATTCATTATTTCGGCATAATCCCGTCTTATAGAACGGTGATTTTACAATATAAATTCGGCAGAGCTTCCCCTTAGGAATAAACCTTAGGAAGAGAACCTTCCGCGACGAGCACCGGATTTGATCTTCAAATGGGCAGAATTTCCCTTAGGAAATTTTGGGCCAAATGAGCATGCAGTTCTTCTTACCCCTTGGGGGGTATTTATAGGCCATGGGGCCCTCAACCGGTGGGGATACCCATCGTGGGACTTTGAGGTAGGGGGTGCCAGCGGAGGATTTTTTGAGAGGGGGTGAGAGAGAAATTAGAGAGAGGATAGAGAGGGGGAGGGGGCCCGGTTGGCACCCCCACCGGTTGAGAACCGGTGGGGGGTGCCACCGGTTTATCCCCCCCCCGGTTAAGAACCGGTGGGGGGGGTGCCACCGGTTTGAGGAACCGGTGGCCACCCCTATTCTCCTCCTTCTCTTTATTTTATTCCCTCTCTTGTTTGTATTAAATGAGGTGAACCCCATTGAACCCTCTCTATTTTCTAGTCATGTGGGAGGTTTTCAATAATGGAGGCCAATGATTGGTCAGTAAAGTCTTCTTTAATGGAGAACCTACTAACATAGGGAGCCTAAATAGGCATTAACCCTCTTAAACAAAGGCCATAAAAGGCCATTAATGCTCCTCTCCCCATTCTTTTTCTCTGCATAAATGAGAGGAGGACCCTCCACCGGTTGGGGGGTTTCTCTCTCTTTTTTAATGGGTTCAAGACCCCCCACCGGTGGGGGGTTCCATGGGAACTGGGGGGGGGGGGGTTCTGTTGGGTTTTCTCGGTTTCTCCGGATCGCTCACGCAGCGGAAAAACAAAATTATTTACAGCGATCCGTTCCCGTTTCGAAATCTAAAATACAAGATAATCGAATTATCTTTTCTCACCGTGTGCGGATTCGAATCCGCAGCCGTTTGGTTCCGTCGGTGTGACACCGCAAGCCGCGCAAGCGCCCGGCCTCTAGCGAAGTCCACGCGATCCTCCCCGCGATGGATATCCTCGAGTTCGTCGTTCTTCGCAGCCCGCGAAGCCTCCGCTGGTCGCCGCAATGATCGCCGCAGTGCGCGGACGATTTCCCGTCGAACGGGATTCGGAGAAGCGGCGAAGCAGATCTGGATCTGCCTGGACTCCAGAGGAAGACAGAAACTGAGGAGGGGCGGCCAGGGTTAGCAGCAGCTTGGCCTGCTTAGCCCGTTCGCTATGTTTTATACTAACTGCGCGGTTTTTCATAAAAACCCCCGGTTTGTATAAAACCCACTTATTTATCCATCACCTTGAGAATCATTTGCGTGTGACCCTCTAGGCCCAAGTACCAGTCCAGTTAATGGCCCAGTAAGCCCAGTGACTCCTCACTGGCTTTATTAATTAATTAATAACCCTTTATTAATCAATTAATCAATCGAATTGATGTCGCACATCGAATTCGACCGGGCCTCCGATCACGTTAGGTGCCAAGCAACACCGCGTGAACCCGGAAGGTATTTGAGGTTAAGTAACCCACTCTTGGAACCTTTCCGTCGACAGTTACCGCGTGGATATAATCTTTCATTCGTACAATGCTCTCGAGTCAACTCAGGGTATGGCGAGCTGTCAAACCCTAACCGGTCGACTCACTTGGATTGGATGCCGCTGATAAATATCGAAAAACTCCTTTACCGATATTATCGTCCGCCCTGGCCAGGGACTTTCGCGCATCCTTCCTAGAGCATTCTCTCTCTAAGTACCGAGAGCGAATGATTCCTTATTGACACACAATTCCCTTCGACGGTATTCCGCTGCACCCAATCCTTGGCGTATTAGAATCCCGTGGCTAGAGATTCGTAGACCAAGGTCAAAGTACAGAAGTCCACCGCCAATGTGTCCTTGGTGTCTCAGGTCCGAGGACCATCCACGCAACTGCGACAATAGAATCAAGCAGGTTGACAGTGAGGTACAATACCATCCAGCGATTCAGTCGGATCAGTTCAGTGAACTCATTCTCCAATGAGCACCTACATATTCGCCTTAGTGTCTCCACACAAGTGACTTGTGAGATCAGTCACCCTCATCATATGAGCAGGAGTAATCTGTACTAGTCTAACCGGATATCCGATGTCCTTCTCGGATATCCTCCGACTAGGAACAATTAAGAATATGTGTGTTTAAGTGATCAGTCTCATTAGTATGATCTCATCATAATCTGATCACCATAGCACATATTCACGGACTTCATTATGAAACGATAATTAAAGCGATTTACACATAACGAATATTATGCCATTATATTAATAAATGAACGAGATTTACATTGTTAGATTGGCTTGTAGGCCACCTTAAACTAACAATCTCCCACTTGGACTAAAGTCAATCACCTTTATACAATAAGTCTACAGACTCTAGGTGACGCTCAAGCACAATTTGAGCCAACGGCTTTGTCAGTGGATCTGCTACCTGGTCGACGGGTGGAACTCTTTCCACTACTAAATCTTCTCTGGATAATATAAAAGCGCCTCAGAACATCTTTCGATTTCTGATGAGACCACGGCTCTTTCACTTGTGCAATAGTCCCATTGTTGTCGCACAACAGCGGAACATGATCAAGGATATCGGGAACTATGTCAAGGTCGGTGATGAACATCTTCAACCACACTTTTTCCTTGAAAGCTTCAGCTGCAGCGATATGCTCAGCCTTAGTCGTCGAAACTGCAGTAGTTACTTGCTTGGAACTCTTCCAGCACACTGCCCCTCCGTTCAATGTAAACACGAATCCAGATGTTGACTTGCTATCATCTGGATCCGACTGGAAACTCGAGTCAGTAAAGCCTCGCAGTTTCAAGTCACCTCCTCCATAGACAAGAAACATATCCTTAGTTCTTCTCAAGTACTTAAGGATACATTTCACTGCCTTCCAGTGCTCTTCGCCTGGATCAGCCTGAAATCTGCTCGTAACACTTAGAGCAAATGCAACATCAGGCCGTGTACATAGCATAGCATACATGATAGATCCTATGGCAGAGGCATAGGGTATTCTATCTATGAATGCCCTCTCATTAGGAGTCTTAGGAGACTGCTCCTTTGAGAGATGGATTCCATGTCTCATCGGTATGAAACCTCTCTTGGAATTTTTCATGCCAAACCTTTTGACTATGATATCTATGTACAAGGATTGGGTCATTCCAAGCATCTTCTTTGATCTATCTCTATAGATCCGTATTCCCAATACGTGTGATGCTTCTCCCAAATCCTTCATGGAAAAGTTTTTCGACAGCCAGATCTTTACTGATGACATCATAGCTACATCATTCCCAATGAGTAGTATGTCATCTACGTAAAGAACTAGAAAAGTGACTGCACTCCCACTAGTCTTCTTGTACATACTAGGCTCATCTTCATTCTTAATGAAGCCATAAGACTTGACAGCCTCGTCGAATCTTATGTTCCAGCTCCGGGAAGCCTGCTTCAGTCCATAAATGGACCTCTGAAGCTTGCACATTTTATCTGGAGTTTCTTTGGATGTGAAATCTTCTGGTTGCATCATATACACCTCTTCCTCAAGGTTACCATTGAGGAAGGCAGTGTTCACATCCATCTGTCAGATTTCATAATCAAAATGTGCAGCAATGGCGAGCAGAACTCTAATCGACTTTATCATGGCAACTGGTGAGAAAGTCTCGTCATAGTCAATTCCTTGCCTTTGACGATATCCCTTTGCCACC
This sequence comes from Zantedeschia hybrid cultivar, assembly GCA_030544215.1. Classification (NCBI taxonomy): domain Eukaryota; kingdom Viridiplantae; phylum Streptophyta; class Magnoliopsida; order Alismatales; family Araceae; genus Zantedeschia; species Zantedeschia hybrid cultivar. The sequence goes on along the minus strand of JARZZO010000013.1, from coordinate 44,253,750 downwards.
AACCTTGCCTTATAAGTATCGATTCGTCCATCAGCACCGATCTTTCTCTTAAAGATCCACTTGCAACCGATGGGTACAATACCCTCAGGCAAGTCCTCAAAGTTCCAAACTTGGTTGGTGTACATGGACTGGATTTCTGAGTTCATGGCTTCTCGCCATTTCCCGGCTTCTGGGCCTTCTATGGCCTGCTGGTAGGTTTTAGGATCATCATCCTCATTATATTGTACCTTAGACTCACCTTCAGCGATATGTCCCACATATCGTTCGGGTAGTCTAGGTACTCTACCAGATCTACGAGGCTCATCTGTGTGTACCTGAACAGATTCAGGAACTGATATCTCATCTGATGATAATGCAGCTGTATGGGGATCTGGAACCTCTTCCAGTACTATTTTACTCCCACTGTTCTCCTGGATAAGGTATTCCTCTTCCAGGAATACAGCTTTCCTAGCGACAAACACCTTTTGTTCACCAGGATGGAAAAATAGTATCCAAAGGTTTCCTTTGGATATCCCACAAACCTGCATTTATCAGTTCGTGATTCCAGCTTGTCTGGATCATGCCTCTTTACATGAGCAGGACAACCCCAGACTTTAACGTGTTTAAATTCTGGTTTCCTGCCTTTCCATATCTCATATGGAGTAGAGGCCACAGACTTGCTGGGTACTCTGTTCAGTAGGTATGCTGCTGACTTTAGAGCATACCCCCAGAGGGACACTGGTAATCCCGAAGAGCTCATCATGGATCACACCATGTCCAACAAGGTGCGATTCCTCCTTTCAGATACACCATTCATCTGTGGTGTATATGGAGGGGTCAGCTGAGAAAAGATACCATTATCCTTTAAGAATTATATGAAATTAGTACTCAAGTATTCTCCTCCTCGATCTGATCGAAGAGCTTTAATACTCTTTCCTAACTGCTTCTCCACCTCATTCTTGAACTCCTTAAACTTCTCAAATGCTTCCGACTTGTACTTCATTAAGTACACATAGTCGAATTTTGAGAAGTCATCGGTGAACGTAATGAAGTAAGAAAAGCCACCTTTGGCTTGGGTAGACATTGGACCACATACATCTGAATGTATTAGTTCCAAAATGTCTTTGGCACGTTCTCCATGTCCATTAAATGGAGATTTTGTCATCTTTCCCATAAGGCAGGATTCACATGTTGCAAACGACTCATAATCGAATGCTGTTAAATAACCATGCTTGTGCAACTTTTGCAACCTGCTTTCGCCAATGTGCCCAAGTCTACAATGCCACATGTAGGTTTGGTTCACACAATTCTTGCTCTTCTTAAGAGCTTTATCAATTTGAAGATTGTAATAAGAAACATCTAATAGATATAGACCGTTGACTAAAGATGCTGAAGCTATTGATTTATTACCATAATAAATCAAACAACTTCTATTCTCAATTGTCAACCTATATCCTATCTTGTCCAAACAAGATATTGATATGATGTTCTTTATTATGTTAGGAACATAATAACAATCTTCCAATAGTAAGGTGTCTCCCGATGGAAGCCTGAGGTTTGCTGTCCCAACAGCAATCGCCGCAACTTTTGCGCCGTTTCCTAGCCTCAATTCCACCTCACCTTTTCTCAGCTTGCGCTTACTTGTCAGCATCTGCACATCATGGCAGATATGAGAAGCACATCCGGTATCTAATACCCAAGATGTGGAATCTCTAACTGACAAGTTGATATCTATCATATAGATATCTGAAGCTTCAGACAGCTTCACTCTTCCATGAGCTTTATCGTTAAGGAACTTCTTTTTGTTCCTCTTCTAGTGACCATACTGCTTATAATAGAAGCAGTCACCCTTCACTACTCTTTTACCTTTGTTCTTCGATCCTTTATCGTTAGCTGTCATCTCTGCTTCAGGGGCATCCAATGCCGATTCAGCAGGAGGATCAGTTCCAGGGACAAAGTCAATGTGATCAGATCTGAAGACTTTCTTCAGGTTTCTGAACCAATCCGAGTAGATCAGGTAAGTCAAAATGGCATCAAGTATGCCACGGAGTGGGTTATTCGACAACATAATTCCTACAAGAGATAAGTAAAATTTAGCAGATGTTCAATTATTAAAGTTTAAAGCAAGACATGGTCTTTTTGTTCAAGTTTAACTCCCACTAATTTTCGACGGACTGTATAACCCTCAGTTATACAGAACGGGAGACGCCGACAGTCTCCTAGTGGGGATCAGAATCTCAATGACTTGCACTACAGCCTTGTGGATAGCACAACAAACTGTAATACAATCAAAGAGCACCCAACTCATGGGACTTGCAACTCCTTGCAATATCTGATCATAGCTTCGGTCCCCAGAGATTTAATGGCCTTGTGGATAGCACAACAAACCACTAATTCTGGTCTAAGCTAACCATCATTACGTGACGAGCATAGATTTGCATGCAGCCCTTGTGGATAGCACAACAAAGCTACATGGTTCCTCTACCCCGATCTATAGGCATCTAATGCCATAGCTACAGTTTCTCCTCCCAATTAAGCAGGCCTTGTGGATCATAGCACAACAAACCTGCCTAAAGTGATTCGAATCCTATGACTATAACGATGGTGGACCACGCGGTAAGTTCTCAACTACTCGCGTTACGGCTTAGAGTTTATCTGAGGGTATTTAGATAACTTTTATCTTGGTCTCTCCTAGGTGATAGTATATAAATATATCGTATATATTTACTAAATACTATAACCTGCTTTGATTCATAATCAAAAGAAAAACAATGCATCACATACATGTCTTTAGTGTGGTCATGGATAGCACAGTGGGTTTGACTGGAGCCAACAGTCAAACGCACACACAATCTAATTATAACAATTACATTAGATACCCTGCAATCACATAGGCAAGAGATCTCCATCTGTACGCCTTCTTGGTTGCAGTAGTGGATCGTCCTCGCTCCTTCCTCGATTGCCTCGATCAAATTACATTAATTCTAGAATTAACAAGTAAATTGAAGAAGGCCTTATGACGAGTACAAGAGAGAGAGGGAGATAGAAATACATCGGAGTATGAGAGAGAGAGAGGTGCGCAGACCTCTATTTATTAACAATTAATAAACATCATACATCCACGATCCACACAATCCATCATTCATCACATGAACAATTAAATTAAGTGCATATCCATGACCACGGTGTGTTTTAAACATCCCACACATGATTCAGCGCATCACATGGCTAAAACAAATGAGTTTTCAAAAATAGATAAGTTTTGGCTTTCAAAAAGCTAGGATCCAATCAAAATTGGTGTTTGATTTTCGAAAACTCGTTTTATTAAGTTAACATGCAATTAAATCTAAATTTAAAAGCATTAAACACACATCACATGTGCACACACTCCGAATTAATAATTCAAGATTATTCCATGCAAATTAGAACAATTCTAATAATCTAACACTTAGATTAAACCCCTTTAATAATCTAACAATTAGACTATTTAGTGATTAATCTAACTCTTAGATTAATCCAACAAAATTAATTAATAATTTAACACTTAAATTATTAATTAACTCTAATTATTAATTAATTACTAATCTAACTCTTAGATTAGTTAATTAATGTTAATTAGTAATTTAACACTTAAATTAATAATTAACACTAATTAATTAATAACTATAATCTAACAATTAGATTGGAAGATTAAAGTTAATCATTAATTTAACCCTTAAATTAATAACTAACAATTAATCATTAAATATAACTAATTTAACACTTAAATTAATCATTTAAGTTAATTATTAATTTAACAATTAAATTAATAACTAACTTAATTATTAATTAACAATTAGTTGAAATAACAATTAATAATCTAACTATTAGATTAATAATTATTAATTACTAATTTAACCATTAAATTAGTATCATCAAAATTAACTATTAGTTTAACCATTAAACTAACAATTAATGTTAATCAACTAACAACTAAATGTTAATTAAAATGATTCACAAATCATTTGTTAAGCCCATTATAAAATTACAAAACATTTTTGAATTTTATTGAAATTAAAATTAAATTTTAATTCATTTTGTAAATGGGCAAAGGGGAATTAAAATAGAAAATGGGGTGGGAGTTGGCTCAGCCTAATGGGCTGAGCCCTGGGCTCGAGCCCTGGCCGAGCCAGGGCTCGGACCAGGGGCGCCAGGCCCTGGCCTAGCTCGTCGCCTGGCTCGGCCAGGTCCGTCCCTGCCCTGGACCCGGCCCGGCCGGTCCGACCGGCTCGGGACCGGGTCCAGTGGAGCGGTTCGGCCGCCCCCTCCTTCCCAGAAACCCTAAACCTGCAACTGTTGCAGCCGGCGGCTGGAGGGGCGGCAGGCCGCCGCCGGCGAGCGCCCAGGCCCCGGCCGTCGCCGCCGGCGACGCCCCCGGCGCCGGCGACCTTACCGGCGCCGGTGGGGCATGGTTTCGGGTCAGCCGAGCCCCAAAAACCCCAATAATTCTGAATTTTGCAGGATTGTTAAAACCGATTTGGGGCTTGATTTTTGCGGCTCTCCAAGGCCATTCCGGCACCGGAAAGATACCGGATGTGGAGTGGTGACTATCACCAGTAGATCCGGAGTCTCGCCCGGCCATCCCAACGATTGGGAAGCGGATTCAAGCCGCCGTAAAGTCGCCGTTCTTCGTCTCACGAAGAACACGAAAAACCCCCAAAATAATCTCGAAAAATCACGGAAAAATAATCAAATTATTTGTGTTCATCTTATGAACACTTTTCCGTCATTTTAATCGGATTAAACGCATGGAATAACTCAAGAAAAATCAAATTCGGAAACCGAAACGGGACGAGAAACAGTGGAACCTGGCTCTGATACCACTGTTGGGTTTTCTCGGTTTCTCCGGATCGCTCACGCAGCGGAAAAACAAAATTATTTACAGCGATCCGTTCCCGTTTCGAAATCTAAAATACAAGATAATCGGATTATCTTTTCTCACCGTGTGCGGATTCGAATCCGCAGCCGTTTGGTTCCGTCGGTGTGACACCGCAAGCCGCGCAAGCGCCCGGCCTCTAGCGAAGTCCACGCGATCCTCCCCGCGACGGATATCCTCGAGTTCGTCGTTCTTCGCAGCCCGCGAAGCCTCCGCTGGTCGCCGCAATGATCGCCGCAGTGCGCGGACGATTTCCCGTCGAACGGGATTCGGAGAAGCGGCGAAGCAGATCTGGATCTGCCTGGACTCCAGAGGAAGACAGAAACTGAGGAGGGGCGGCCAGGGTTAGCAGCAGCTTGGCCTGCTTAGCCCGTTCGCTATGTTTTATACTAACTGCGCGGTTTTTCATAAAAACCCCCGGTTTGTATAAAACCCACTTATTTATCCATCACCTTGAGAATCATTTGCGTGTGACCCTCTAGGCCCAAGTACCAGTCCAGTTAATGGCCCAGTAAGCCCAGTGACTCCTCACTGGCTTTATTAATTAATTAATAACCCTTTATTAATCAATTAATCAATCGAATTGATGTCGCACATCGAATTCGACCGGGCCTCCGATCACGTTAGGTGCCAAGCAACACCGCGTGAACCCGGAAGGTATTTGAGGTTAAGTAACCCACTCTTGGAACCTTTCCGTCGACAGTTACCGCGTGGATATAATCTTTCATTCGTACAATGCTCTCGAGTCAACTCAGGGTATGGCGAGCTGTCAAACCCTAACCGGTCGACTCACTTGGATTGGATGCCGCTGATAAATATCGAAAAACTCCTTTACCGATATTATCGTCCGCCCTGGCCAGGGACTTTCGCGCATCCTTCCTAGAGCATTCTCTCTCTAAGTACCGAGAGCGAATGATTCCTTATTGACACACAATTCCCTTCGACGGTATTCCGCTGCACCCAATCCTTGGCGTATTAGAATCCCGTGGCTAGAGATTCGTAGACCAAGGTCAAAGTACAGAAGTCCACCGCCAATGTGTCCTTGGTGTCTCAGGTCCGAGGACCATCCACGCAACTGCGACAATAGAATCAAGCAGGTTGACAGTGAGGTACAATACCATCCAGCGATTCAGTCGGATCAGTTCAGTGAACTCATTCTCCAATGAGCACCTACAGATTCGCCTTAGTGTCTCCACACAAGTGACTTGTGAGATCAGTCACCCTCATCATATGAGCAGGAGTAATCTGTACTAGTCTAACCGGATATCCGATGTCCTTCTCGGATATCCTCCGACTAGGAACAATTAAGAATATGTGTGTTTAAGTGATCAGTCTCATTAGTATGATCTCATCATAATCTGATCACCATAGCACATATTCACGGACTTCATTATGAAACGATAATTAAAGCGATTTACACATAACGAATATTATGCCATTATATTAATAAATGAACGAGATTTACATTGTTAGATTGGCTTGTAGGCCACCTTAAACTAACAGGTTCTAGCCTCCCTCCTTTCTTTTTTTATTGCCCCATTAAAGGCCGTTAATGGGGCTTTATTTGAATTTTTTTTCCTTCTTTTGTACCCTTCAGAAAATGGGTTCAACAATAATTCAAGTAAATATTCATTTCTCTTCTTTATGTGTGTTGCAATAAGCATAGAAGCTGTGACATGCCTAGAGATTTCAAATAAAGGCAAAACAATATATCCAGAAAGGTACAGGAAAGAACAATCCCAGTGTCTAACAACACATGCACACAGTAGGCACATATATACATAAAGAAACTACAAAAATACACAAAAAATGAAAAGGAAAAAAAATAATATGTGGATTGAAGTTTGTCCTCCACATCTAGCATTGACGGTTCGCTTTGTAAGGTTTTCTTCAAAAGAACCGAAAGCCAAAAAAGTAAAAAAAAAGAACATTGCTTCCTATGCAAACAAATTTCTGCTATGCGTTGTAGTAATATTCTGCTCATTCCATGTCAAATTATTGAGTATGAAAAGTCATGTTGATGCTTAGGTTTACTTATTTGTGCCTTTTCAAATTCTTATGTTTTCATTTTCTCAAATGTTTTCCTTTTTACCAGTACATTCGCTGTGCAAAGAGTGATTTTGGATGCTATAATGTCACTGAACCACCTGTTGAAACACTTCGAGATCCATTGTATAAAACCGAGAAACAGATCCTGAAGGTACGTGCTGTCTTTATGTGCATTTTATAATTACTTCCATCATCTGTTTATGTGTTCAACATCCAACTAATTCTATTCCTGATGATTTGAAGACATGATTCATTTTGAGTATAGCCTTAGCTGATCATTGACAAATCATTTTATTAATATGAACATCAGTTTGAAGTAAAGACACAGGTACCAGTTTGGGCATAGCAGTCGTGCATGTAGCCCATGATCGTTTTCTTCATCGTTCTCATTCTGTCCCCTTTATTTCCCAATGTGACAACATCAGTGAGGATTGTTTAGAAAATAGAGAAACTTCATTGCCAATTTAGTTTTTTTATGGGCCATGTTGCAATAATTTCTCTTGCGTATAGGGGCATGTACACCTAGTTGACAGAGAGTCACTAGCTGTTGTTTTTTTTTCCAAGCTTGCTTTGCCTCATCCATTCAAAGGAAATTTATTTTTTTAGTATAGCTCTTATGGGTTTACACAGTCATTTCTTGTATAATATGTAGTTATGTAAAGGCTAGCCAGTGGATAAAGCCACTAGCTTTTACCGTCTTTCTTGTCTAGATTTTTATGTAATTTGTTTTGTAGATAACACTGAAAATATTTTTTTTATAAACTTTGGAGTGATATCAACATATATTCCCTTTTTTTTGTGTCGGAGGGGGGGGGGGGGGGGGGGTCCTTCCACTCTTTTGTCTTTCCCACTTATCTCATCATTCAACTATGTTACAGGTATTTTTAACAAAGCACTACAAGAACAGGCGAGCTAATGACCCAGATTTTGTTCTGGATTTTGAAGAGATTTATGTAATTGACTCAAAGACAAAGTCAATCACCAGAGCTAAAATTTTGGTGAGACATCTACCATTTCTATGTGCGGCAGTGGGTTTAATTTCTATCACTTTCCTAATTATTGAATGTCAACAACCGGTGATAAGAGTTCTCAATTTGTAGCTTGTAGATGTTTGGGGGACTCATCGTTAGAATTTAGAAGTCCCACAATACCACATGATATAATGAAGTTGTGGAATTTTTTTTTCTTGAAAAAGGATGTAGATTGCACCACCAATTTTATTTCAACCAATAGAAGTAGTACAATCAAGTGGTAAGAGGCACCTTGACAACTATGCATACAATCAGGTCATTTGTTAATCTTGATTATGTTCTAATGACCATCTTCTGTGTAATTAACTTAGACAATCTGCATCTTACGGTACTTGTGCAATTTAACATAAGCACATCTTCTTGAATATAGGTTTCCATTAAGGCATGCATGTGCATCTTTAATAAATGGGTATCTGATCTTAAGTTGCGTGGTCTTATCCCGGAGCGATAAAAAGAGCCATAAATTTGAGGAAATAGAAGGATAATTCTTGTCATGTCTTTCTATCATAAAATTCCCTATTTAATCATATATGCTAGTCAACATGAAATTTCATCTTCCCATGCAAATCTTAACTATAACTAATTGAAAAAAAATGCTAGAGCATGGTGGAATACTTGATATCATGCATCATCTTTTTAGAAGTCATCTATAAAACTCTCCCTCATTTACCCAACTTCCTTACCATGTCAATCCTTAAGAAGATGAGTTTTCCTTCTTAATCCAAACTTCATATTACCATCCTCAAATTTTTGGGGATGTGAGAGGGTCAAATCAGTGTTAGAACATAAATCTAAACATGCATGATTCAAGAAATTGCGCTAGCACAATGTCATCAATTTTCATCATGGAATTTGGTTTAAAACTAAAGATGTTTTTCTCAGTCACAAGCGGTATTAAGGTCAGTCATGTATATCTTTAAACCATGGAAGAAACCCTACAAGAGCAACATTTCCATGTGAATTTAATTCCAAAATCAGTTTGACATAGTCTCCCTTGTATTTCCTCTACCCCACCTTCAAGAAATCCAAAAAGAGGAGAGTAGGTGGTATCACTCGACCTTTGGATGAAGCTTGAACGATCAGCTGGGGACCACTATTGCTCTTTGGCACCTCCTCTTGGTTGCTTTCTTGGTGGAGACCTCCTCCTCAGTCTCTCCAGAACTTTCCTCCAAAAGGGGGAAAAAAAAAAAGGGGGGGGGGTGTTGAAAAAACTCCCTTGCATGCTAATGGTTGAAAAACCTGTGACGTCCAGGTCACAATGAGCAGAAGCATGTGAATCAAAAAATTCTGCACTAAAAAGTAGTTAATGTGTTGATAGTTCAAAGACATTCAAGTTAAGCTTAGTATTCATGCTAGAGATGAATGTATTAGAATACTAAAAAGGACTTAACCTATAAAACCCTACTTTGCATGTGTGCATGCACGCACGCGCACACACACACACAGTGCATGTGGGTGTAATTAGTTATTCAAAAAATCTGACTTGTTTAACAGGTTACGGTACCTGGAGGGAAAAATAGAGATAGAAGGAATGACTTGATGATCATACGTGATGGTGGAACATCCTTCAAAATAGTGGATAAGGTGCCTTATTTTGTTCGTATACATTTTCCTTTGTTTGTCTTGAATTTGCTAACTTTTTCAAACATGCTTCAGAGTGAAAGGGATGATCCAACTACTGTCATAGGGAGTGCGGAGTGGGTTGAGACAAGAGAAGAGATGGAAAAACATCTCCGAAAGCTCAAAGACTTCAGTGTTTCTAACTGGTTTTGAAAATGTTATGTTGTTTTAAATCTTTGTCAACGGGATATTGCAACGGTTCGTTTGGAGGCGAGGAACATGCTACTTGTTTAGAGCTTGGCCAGTGCACCCTTTTCCTCCAGTGGTGACCTTCGTAAGGGCTTGCAGGTAAAAGCATGTGAACCTCAAAAAGGCATGTAATATAGTTATAGCTAACCAGCAAAAGGCATCTTTTTGTTGGTTGGTTTCCAAATTAAAGAGTCAAGAATAATTCCTTTTCTGACTGCTGGTTTCTTTACAGCATGTAGCAGACATTTTCTCTGGTCTGTGTTTAATTATCTTCTTCTTCTTTTTCCAAAAATGAATAATTGAGCGGGGTAAGACATTGAAAACCCGAATAATTGGAGTTTTTTTATTTTATGTTATTAATATAGGGTCATTGGCTGGTCCATTTGAAGTTTGGGCTGCTTATCTTTCTTCTTTCATTCTTGTTTTTTCTTCTGGGGTATGGAGTGCCCCATTTTTACAGGGCTTTTCCTAGAACCGTAACTCACAAGAATTTCTTGGAACAAGCAGTGATTTTTTATATATACATATTTGATAGGCTGTTATAACTTTTACCTTGCATTCTCCTTTTTTTTGGTCTGTCCTTTTACTTCCCACTTATCTCTTTAAATTTGCGGTTTGTCTGCTTCTTCAACACTAAGCTGGCCCGTCTTTGGCGCTACTGATGATCGCGAAAGATGTATGTTCAATGTGTGGCTAACTGGTTTAAGATAGCCTCCTTTCTGCTTTAATTACTCAAAACATGGTTTAAACTAGTAAATTAGGAAATGAAATCACCTGAAAGGCTGAGCCCTCGGGTTCACATGCCTAAAGCCCATGACGGATTGGAGCTCAACTCAACTCACATCAATTGATCATCACACGTCTTGAAAGACTCCGTAAAGATATGCTTGTCCTGATAGTAACACCCTTGGATTATTATGTAGGACATTTGATGTGGGAATGAGATCCTTTGGAGTTAAATGAGGGTGGATTTTTGTATGTCCTCTCTCATCATTTGAGGCAACTTCATTGTTTTACTAGGACAAAGAAGGAAAAAATGAGAAACGTGAAGAAAATGTCAAAGTTGTCTCTTGATGTGTGAGGGTTCACAAAATTAATCATTTCATGTGGCTCTAGAGGATCTCGTCCCCTGATCTTGTTGCTTGTTTGTTTAAGAGACCACTGTCAAGTTTCTCAGGTTTGGATTGGGACTTCTTAAATAACATGATATTTAGGGGATTGCGTTACGTGGTGGTGTAAGCACACTATTAAATTGAGCTTATTTGCATAAGTAGATTCAAAAACATTTCAAGGTGACACTTTTTATTTAGTTGGATTTGTGTTTAGTATGAAGTCTTAAATAAATTCTTAAATATATATGAATTAGCCTTTATTTGCAGAATTTTTTCCCAGACGACACTCTAAGATAGGTTAAGGCTTCAAATATCTATAAAAGGTAGTTTTATGCCATGTGATATTGTTAAATTTTAAGTTTTTTAGCCAAGGAACTAATTTTTATTACGATAAAATAGAAATTCTTAGATTTTGAAATTATTGATTTTAAAAATCGACAAAAAGTCTTGATCTTGGCTTGTGGTCATTCCCGATAAAACAAAACAAGAGAACTGTATGAAACTAACCAGTTCAAATTTTAAATAGTTTACATCAATCCGGATGAAAGAAAATTAGACTTCAGAATATTACATTAACCTAAATAGACAAACCTAGACTTCAGTGTTTTACTCCAAACCAGCGCTCCTCGTTTAGTTTCGATTTTTATTTTATTTTTTATAGAAAGATTGTTAATTCAAAGATAAAAGGATGTATTATCTATAAGGCATTCAAGGTCTCTAACTTCACCTTTCTTTCCTCTCGGCTTTCTCTAATTTAAGGGTCAAAATACGTTTTCCGTTTATTGAGATCACTCACTGATTCTTGATATTTACAATTAATAACGAGTTTATTGATTCTAATTAAGAAAGATCCTTACTAATATTGATAACATGATTTTAGAGTGGATTTTGTCGAGTTATTGCCAATGGACTGCTTCAAGATGATGGAATGAGATCGTGTCAGTGCTCCCTCAATCCTCCTTTTCTTTTGATTGGTTGACTTTAGAGAAAACAAGTAGAGATGACACCAAAAGGACTCACGTGATTTCTAGATTCTACACAACTACATCAACGAAAGAAAACAGTATACAGAACAAACTGATGATGTCATTATCAAAAATCAAAATAATGTTCCATCTGCAATCGCCTCATCCATTCCGTATACCATCCCAGTAAGTTCACTCACCTACAAACATACATGATAATAATTTGGTTCAGAATTCAGTTTAAAAGTAGGTGAAAACTGAAACCCCCCTTCGTCGAAGACAAACAAGACAAACAACACTTAAGAGCCTGCCTAGCCTTGACGTGGAACATAGGGAAAGGAAAGCACGAAAGAGGGGCATTTTTAAAGGCCATGCTATCCATTCTATTTGTATTATGCAACAAGCAATGGCAATATTAGAAACTAAGTCCTCACATCGTGTTAACTCCTCGCCTTCGGCAGAAGCTTCGCCGATCCTTTGGCGGCACCTGATTGGGGCGGGGGGAGTCACCACCGTGGAACTCCCTCCCGCGCACCTTCCTTCCTCCTTTTCCCTCTGCTCTTCCTTGCTTCTTTCCCCTCCTTTCACTGTTGTAGGCCTTCCATCTTCCGCCGATGTTTCCCCCGACGTTTGTTGTTGGGATTCTTAGGTAGATCCATCTCTTCTCCTATTTCATCCTTTCCTCCACCGTCCCAGTCACCCGTGTTTGTCCCAAACCATCGCACGCCCTTTGGATCTACATGTTCTCTCTCTTCCACCCCACCTTCCCTTCTTCTTCCTTGTTCTGTTATGTTTTATAATGTGCTTCCTTCTCAGGTGTGCTCCAATCAGCTTGTCGGTTGTGGACGTCTTTGGAGCTACTTGAAGTGGGTATCTTGGTTCCAAGCTGCTCTCTTGTTGACTTTGGGGATGGTTGGTGGTGCTCAAGTTCTACGCTTATTCCGTGTGCCCAGGTCGGTGCACGTCTCTGAGGCTCCTTCGTTCGGCTGCCTATATTCGCAGCATTTACCGGCCTTCTTCGTGCCGGCATCTCTGCGGAGGATCACCTCTGAGTGAACTTGGTCACTGGTGGCTCTGTGAAGTTTCGATCATGCGGCGACTTTCGGTCCTTGCTCTCTTTCCTATCCTCTGTATTTTGCCTTTACCCAACTTTGGGTTCGTTTTGTACCGGCATCAACTGCCGCCATGTTTTGTCTGTGAATCTTGTGGATCTCCCCATTCCCCTCGCTATGCGTGTCTGTTCTGTTTTCTTGTTCTATCCCTTCATCTTACGTCTTTTCCTTTTGTTTGATGGTTAAATGAAAATACTTATTTTCTCTGGTAAAAAAAAAGTTGAAAACTAAGACTCCCAAAAATAATGACCAAAGTAATTATGGGCAAAAGAAAGAATGTAAATGGTCTCCTCGTGACAAAGGATTTCTAAAGATAAATGTCCAAGGGTGCTATCAAGAATTGTAGTGGGGCCACTAGTATCAAAATGAGAAGTGAAGAAAGGGAAATCTTGCTATGTCTACCGTCCTTGCACCCCTCAAATGATCCACTCTTAATGGAAAAGGGCAGCCATCAAACAGGGCCTACAACTTTCAGCATCCCATACTCTGCCAACCACTGTAGAAGGGGATGCCCAAAACTTTATTAGAGCCATATTGAAGCATAAAATCCACCCAGAGAAGATCAAACCCATTGTCCAAGACCGTCAATGGATCCTAGCTACATCAAATATTTCCTTGCATTTTGTTCATAGAGAGGCAAAGATGGTTGCCCATAATGTAGCAAAATTTTCTCTTCTTTGTAATGAGGGTTTAAAGATATCCCTCCTCCTTTTTACTCAGATTAATATATTACACGTTTCCAAACTTCCAAGTCCGAAGTAATGAATTTGGTGCGCACTCCCCATTTCTATTTAAAAAATGGGAGTAAAAGACGCACTGTGGTTCTGGATAGAGACCCCAGGAGAGTGCACACGTGGACAGAGACTTTTTTGCCGGCCACCCACATTGAACATCAGCGACGGTGCGGATCCAACGGCTAGGCGGCGTGTGTCGGCACCACAACCATTTCCGCCCTCATTGGACGGCCAGGATCCAATCGCGATGCGTCCCCGATCTATTTAAACATTCTGGGTTCTCTTACGTATACCCCTCTAAACTAGTTGTAATTATGTATACGTCTGACTCCCGCATATAATGAATACCTCTGTAATCGTTAAAAAGTTGTACATATATCCTTCCCGTCAGATACCTACCCAGCGCTAGTTTGATAGAGGCATAAGGCTGAATAAGGCACGGTATTCTGTCTATTCTTTTTATTCCGTTTTAATTGTATTTATATCCGGTGGTAATAGCTTGTATTGGGATAAGAGACAATAACCAATTCAAACAAAAGTGCTGGTATTGTTTATTCTGTCTAAAATAAATATTAATGACAGTTTTCTTATCATATTTCTATGTATTTTATCTAATGAAAATGACTTATTCCAAATAAAATTAGAATAACTCCAGTGTCACCAATCTCTAATTACTTATAGTTGAATATGTTAAAAAGATTTACATAGATATTTTTAATCTATTAAAACTTTTCATATATGCCCTGACTTTATCAGAATTTACAAAAAACTTTCTGACTGACATATTTAGTTAGATTTCACAGTGTTTTAATAGAAGGATATCATTATAGTCATTCAATTTGGCTCTGATCTGATGGTTATAATAGCAAGTGATTTTTTTTTTTCATGTTTTTCTTAAAAACTCAAAGGAGTGGACAGTCTGATAAAAAATCCACTGATACAGATGGCTCCCTAAGGTTGTCCTCTATCCTCTTGACTTTAAAAATAAAAAAAAGGATAATTATCTGCTGCTGTAGCAGGATGGCTGCCCGCACTGCAAGTATTACAACGAGTATAACTCAAGATATTTACAATAAGTCAGGAACACACATACAAAATGCATAGTTTCTAGGGGAATATACATAAAAAACTCACAACGTTTCTACTTCTCCCGGGACTTTAAATACCCGTCCTGGCCCGGCATTGCGACCGCGAGCGAAGCGCCTAAGGTCCCGGTGGGATCGTCCGCCTCACGGCACGCGACACTCTTCTCGTCGGGCCCTCCTCGGCGCAGTTCGGCTGCGCGGGGGTAGGCGAGAAGGGAGCCATGGAGATGCCCGAGTGCCCAGTCTGCCTCCAAACCTACGACGCCGAGGAGACCATCCCGCGCGTGCTCCCTTGCGGCCACTCCGCCTGCTCCCCCTGCATCGCCCAGCTCGCCGCCGCCTCCTCCTCCCGCCCCTTCCCCGATGCCATCCGCTGCCCCGCCTGCAACCAGGTCGTCCCCTGCCCCCGCGCCCGCGGCCCGGACGCCCTCCCCAGGAACATCGACCTCCTGCGTCTCTGCTCCTCCCCCTCCCCTTCCTCCTCCCGCCCCGCCCAACCCCGCCGTCTAGAGCTGAAGCCGGTGGATTTCTTCCCAGTTCCGTGGGACGAGCAGTTCTTCTCCACCTGGAAGGGTTGGATCCTTCCCTTTGATGCGATTTCCGCGGCGGCTGCGGCAGATTCCGCGGCAGAAGCTGTGGCCGCGACGCTGACTAGGATTTCTCCCTGCGGGCGCTTTGAAGAGAGCCAATCCGTCCGGCTTCTGGCTGTTGGCGCGTCTTGTTCTTCGGTTTCTAACCCCACGGGATGCGAGCAGTTCAAGTTGAGCTACACAGCGCGGGTTATGGAGGCTTTGGGTAAGTTGGGCGAGAAAGAGAGGGTCGAGCTAGGTTTTGTCATGGCGGTGGCCTCGAGAGAAAGGCGTGGTCTTTGCCGGGTTTTCGGGTTGTGGATGAGCCCGTCGGAGAGGTCTCCCCTTTTCTTGGTGTGTGAGAGGTTTCAATTTGACCTCTCCTGCACATTGGATGGCCTCGAGGAGCACAAGATGGGGATAGTTGGTGTCGATGAGATGTTCGGATTTGTGAGGTTGTGTATGGAGTTGTGTGAAGCGGTGATCGGATTGCACTCGCAAGGTATGGTCTGTGGATGCCTAGCACCGTCCTGCTTTTGTTTTGACGGTTATGGGCACTGTCTCTTGGATCTTGGCGAGGTTTTGTTGGTGGGTAGGAGAGTGAGGAAGGATGTTGCGGAAGCCAGAAGAGGAAACAGTCGGTGCAGTTTAGGCAAAGCTCGAAGATTTGTGAGCCCAGAGCTTCTTCTTATGTCATTACATTCTGATCATGTTGCCGAAGATTTTGGTAGTGGAGTAGGAGTTGGTTATGGATCCGATGTCTGGTCCTTCGCTTGTATCCTTCTTATGCTTCTCGTGGGAGATGGAGGAGTCGGCATGGATTTGTTGGAGGGTTCGACTGGTGATGATTGCATTGAACTAAGCTTAGAAATGTATGAAATTTGGAAGAAGAAAGTGGCTTCCACATTGGAAGCTTCATTACTGGGCACAAGGCTCGAGTCTCTGCTGCCTATTGTGGAATCCTGTTTGGATTATGATCCAGTAAGTCGTCCTAGTGTAAATGATGTATGGACATGCATTATGAGCTTGTTCATCAAACCTCATTGCACTGTTCCTGCTGGCTCAGATGTACCAGCTACAAAGATTGATCTTTTGTGTTGCTTGGTTCTTGGAGATCTGTGTTGCCTACCTAAAGACAGAAATCGCCAATTAATGCAGGAGAGAAACATCATGGAGGTAACTGAAAAAATACCGGATGATCGCTCAAGTTCGGCTTTGACAGGAAGTAGTGGAAGGGCTGCCAACCATTTTCAGCAGGAGAAAGCTGATTGGGATTTGGTTGAGTGTTTTCGTGGTAATGGGTTGAAATCTGTTTCTCTGCAAGGTCACCAGGATTGCATCACAGGTTTGGCTGTTGGAGGTATGCAATCTGCCAAGTATTATGAGACATCTCTAGTGATGGATTATTATCAGTTTTCTGTTTATCTTCTTATGCTTTGCAGCATATGTTTGTTTTATCATATTAATTGCATGATTTAGCAAGACATCAAGACATCTTCTTTCAAATGATGCTATGTATTTTGGAATTACTTCTCTTTAACCTATCCACTACTGACTGTCAGGCTCATGGAGTTCCTTTTCCACGGGTGTACCCTTCTAGAAGCCAAGAGTTTTCACTGTAGTTCAAACTTTGTGCTTGTTTTGGTATCCAATGGTGTCGATAGATATTCTTTGAGATACAACCGCCATTCTAGTTTCAATTCATCTAGACATCATTGGAATTTCCAATTTTCCAGTGTTTAACTAACATGTGCTTTTGGAGCTAAACAACATTCATACTAGCTTTTCTAGTCTGCCTTGAAGTCATCGCATCACGGAGGTTATTGTGGGCAATTGAAAAAATTGATCGCACTAAATTGAATAAAGATCAGTTAATACATCTTCTTTCTTGAGGGGGTAATGAACATATTGAGACAATTTGAGCCTCATCGAAGAGAACATATTCAGACAATCGTCTTAGTTTCATGGTTGATTTTGTAATTGATCTATATGTGTTTCATTATGAGGCCCTTCTTGTACTTGGATGTTTTTGTAGGGGGTTTTCTTTTTAGCTCCTCCTTTGACAAAACAGTTAACGTATGGTCCCTGGAGGTATGCTCTTGTAACAGTTACCATGTTTTTACATATTGACTTTTGTTTACAGATTGACTTGTTTAATATGTTACAACTTGAATGTTTATGTGGGACTCTGGATACTGGTTCCATTCTATGCTGGTAGAGATGTGGAACTGACTGGCTCTGAAAAGCCTTTGTTATACACAAACAATTCAATGGCATGCCAATTAGATCATAGTTACATTAGCAGTTTAACCACATTCTTTCTATGTTTTTTTTATATTAAGAAGTAATTCATTGCATAGTTCAAGGATTTTTTTTTTTTTGTCGTAACAAGTAAGTTTTACTGCCAATGTTTGAAAATGGTCAAATGGCCCAACAAAGGGGAATAATATTTCATTCTAAAAAAAAGAAAAAAAAACCCGCTTCATGGCCTCTCAACTACACAAACAAGAAGTGATTATATTGTGTGTTTGTTGTGCCTGGGAACACTTGGAAAAGTATAAGAAAACAGTATTGCCAAACACTTGGAAAAGTACAAGAAAACAGTATTGCCAAACACTTGGAAAAGTATAAGAAAACAGTATTGCCAATGAAGCACATTTAGATGTTCATCCGGGCGACCTTTCTCATAAGAGTTGTATTTTTATTCTTATTATTCTAAGGTACAAAGATTAAACATCAGCAAATCAGGTTAATGTGTTCCATTTAAAGTGATGCCATCATTCGGAAGGTAGGGTGGTTATGATGTCAGCAAGATTCAATTTTTGTTCCCCAGATATCAGTTTCTTCTTGCTGGTGACTTACCAGTGACCTTGTGGGATGAATAAGTGAATTGTTGAATCTAAAAAGAACCTTTGTGTATGCTAGCTGGCAAATCTGTGGAAGGTCATGTACCCAGCATGTATTGTACCTTTTTATTTTACTTGATGGAGACTGTTGTATATGACAAAATGAAGGAAAAAAAGAATAACAGGTGTCATAATCTTCATTCTTTAGACCAGTTTATTAAGTTCTGAGAGGCAGAGGATTTATGGAAAATGGGTATGACATCATTGAAAGAGGGCAAGGTGAAGATGGAGAAGAAGTTGTGCTGTTATTTTTATAGCTATCTTAATATACATAAAATAAGTATAGGGAAGGTACATACATCATATACATATAAAAGAAGTACAAGAGAATTGTTGATATTTGTTCTTCTTTTTTAAAGATCTATCAAGTTGTGTGCTTTTGTTGGACTTGGATCAAATTTCTGCTCACTGAACAGCATGTCACTTATCCTTTCACCAAGTTGTAATGCTTTCCATGACGTTCTGTATCATATTCTGTTAATGCTATATGGTTATCAATTATATTTGGGTTTTTTGCAAATAACCCCCCTAAAACATGTCATATTTGTAGATAACCCCCTGCATGATTCATATTTGAATATAACCCCCTTAACTTTGGTGGTATTTGCATATAACCCCCTTAACTATGTAACTTGTTTTGAATTTCACTTGGATTAAAATATTTTTACTTCACATAAAATAGAAATATATATATTTTTTATGTTAAATATATACAACAAGCTTATGAGTAGATGTTTGTGTGATTTTTCTTGTGACATGCATGTATTTTAATTGAAGATATTATTAATATTTTCGTTTAATAGTTTGCACATATTCTATGTAAGTAACAATATTTTAATTTAAGTGAAATTCACAGTAAAGTCACATAGTTGAGGGGGTTATATGCAAATAACACTATAGTTGAGGGGGTTATATGCAAGTATGAATCATACATGGGGTTATCTACAAATGCGGCATTCTTTAGGGGGTTATTTGCAAAAATCCCATTATATTTCAGTAAGCTTTTGCTTTGTTAAATCTACCAAAATGATTATTAGATATGTTGTGGGAAAGCTTTTAACACAAATTATTTTTTTCCTTGGGAACTGGGGAATGTAGGGTATAATCATTTTTCCTATTTGTCTCTGCTTAGTTCCACTTTTTAGTGTTGTTGTTGATTCAGTTTTTTTAGCTGTTTGCAGGATTTGTCTCTTGTACAAACTTTGAGGGGCCATGAGCATAGAATCATGGCTATTCTTGTTGTGGATGCAATAAAGCCATCGTGCATAACTGGTGATAGTGGAGGGTGCATTTATGCCTGGGGCATTGATAGCTCTACTGAGAAAGTGCCAGTAAGAAAATGGTATGACCATACTGACTGGCGCTACAGTGGTGTCCATTCATTGGCTGTTTCAGGATCTCAGTATCTCTACAGTGGCAGTGGAGACAAATCCATAAAAGCATGGTCTTTGCAGGTTCAAATGCAAGCTTGGCACTGTTTGTGTGGGGGTTTTGTTTTATCATAATATGCAACCTAATTTGTCATGTGGAATAGGTATTTTAGAAAGTCTTATCGGGTATTTGGCTCCTGTTTTATGACTTTTGTTGTTCATCTTTGTGCCTTTACATCATCTACGAAGGAGAATTGCCTTGCAAGCTGACATTTCTTCAACCTATCTCAACTTTAACCAAGTTGATTTAAAAATTGCTGCAGGTTCTGAAATTACAAATGGTCCATATGTCTCTGGAAGGCCTGTTTGGGTGGTTACAGTCCCTTGACTAAATGTAGTACAGAGGCCAAGTTGGCTCGTCTGTAATCTCTTTGCTTGGGACGTATTCTTACCATAGTGACACATTCGTAGAAAATTGGAACACAAGAAGAAAATTCCTATCAGAAGCAAGCAACCATCAATTTACATTTGTAAAAAAAAAAAACCTCTGATTTATATTAGCAATGTTGGCAATCCTTTTACAACTTGCATGCAGAGTTATTATATTTGTAGCTTACTGAAATATTACATGGCCTAAAAGTGTAATTTGGTTAAGGAAATTAAAGTCATGTACTTAATTTATTCTCAGTATCTGATCAACAAACTATTGAATGGACTGAATGTGTAATAAAAAGGAGTATTCTACATAGTTCAACCCAAGTATACCATACATCATTGTCTTTTACATGTGATAACCATGAGATTCCTATAGATTAGTAGTGTGTTTTCTCGAGTAAGCAATAAGTTTGCTTTGTTTGAATCTGTTTTGCTACATCTATCTCTGTGTTTCTCTTGTTTCTTTGGGGATTTTCTTTCTCGAATATCTATGTTCTTGCTTTCACTTACTTTGAAGAGTAATCTTGTTCTTAATATGTTTATTCATCAAGGAAATTCCGCTTCTTTCTTTGTCTTTATATCTACCATTGCTCCCAGTGGCACAACCTGTCTACTTAGAGTTTGGTTTGTTTTTTATGGTTTTCTATAATGAAAATATGCTTCCACTAAAAAAAATGAAAATATGTTTCGTCAAATTACCTGTGTTCTTCTACTTGTAATTTATTTGGGAAGTGCATAAGAAATGAGAATTACATGCTCAATGAGGTTTGTCACCTTTCCCTCTGAATAGTTTTTTGTTTATTTTTTAAACTTCTGGTCTCTCTCCTCCTGCATCCAGGACTACTCTCTTACCCGCACAATGACTGGTCATAAGTCAGTGGTATCTTCCTTAGTGGTATCTGATGGGATTCTTCACAGTGGAAGCTGGGATGGAACCATTCGTCTGTGGTGGCTTCATGATCATAGTCCTTTGGCTGTTTTAGAGGATGACAAACTGCTAAAGGGGACATCTGTTTTGTCACTTTCGCTGCACAACCATTTGCTCGTTGCTTCTTTTGACAATGGATTCTTAAAGGTTTGTTGTAACATTTAACCTGATCTGCTACATAATATGTTTCTTTGTTTAAAATGTCTTCAAGGAGAAATTTTTAGTATTAAGTTGAAACACTGGCACCTCACCATGTCGGAACAGGATGCACAACCATGCTTGAGGGGTTTAAAACGTTTCTTTTCCTATGTGTCTTCATATTCAGTATGGCCAAGTCCATGCAGTCATGTCAACGGTACAGAAGGCATGTCTCCTTAACACAGAGATCAGTAGATTGACCTGATGATGGGTGACACATGAATCCATAGCCACCCATCTCTGTACTGCAGGTCTCACACACATTTCTCCACTCTGAATTGTTATAGGTACAAGTAGGACATCTCCAGACACCTAGCAAGCCCCTCCTGGGCCGGCCATAGGCCTGCAGAATGCCAATCTTTTTTTGACCTCATTCTGACACTTTGTGATCAAATTCAGAAGTTTATATTACTACATATGATACTGTTATATTACTACATATGATATTATTTTCAAATCAGATTTTCCCAATAAACTGTTGCTTCTGTATCTGTTTTCTGAAAATTTCTGATGATGTTTAATTTTAATATTATCTTAAAAAATCCTGATAATTTTAAAATTTCAAAACCAGCAAATTATTGCCTGTCATGGGGCTTGAGCCCAGCTCAAAGCCGTCTAGCCCAGGGCTTGGGCTCAAGCCCCACATGGTGGAGTGCTGGGGTGGGCTGGCTCTTTGTATAAGGGGCCCCTCCCCACCTCTCCTGCTCCTATTCGATGTCGAACCACACAGTAGGGCAGGAAAAAAAAGTGGGTGTGTGTGTCTTGGGCAGTAGGACTGCAACTAGGGCGGCAATAGGATAGGGCCATCTCAGGCCTTATCCAACGCATGGCTTTATCTCTCAACTCTAACCTGGCCCAATCAGAGGGGGACCAAATCCTAGCCAACCTACCACACTCAACAGTGGATGCGCTGGACCCTGGGGTTCAGTTTAGGGGCTTGGCTGAACAAGTCTAAGTCTATTGATGATTCTTAAGGGATGGGCTGTAAGCTTCCATGATTCCATCTTTTGGGCATTGCATAATAAATATTGTTAAACGGAATCAGATAAATCTGATTCTGTTTGTGAATTTGAGAACATTATTGGAATTGAAATCAAAATCGGAAAACAGGTACTTCTGACTTTGAATCTGATTCCTATAAATTTTATCAGGATCGAAGTATGAAGCACCAGTTTAAGTTTGACTTGCACCCTGATATTCAATCTCAACAACATCTGCCCCTGATATTCAAGGGTGCAGAAACACCCCTCAAAGAAAGGAAATAGGTCAAGTCGACATACTTGTAGCCCTTGAACAAGGGTGTTAGTAAGTCTGAAACTGGATGTGGACCTTCAATCAGAAGTATAATGTATTTGTCTGGGCTTGTATTGTACTCAAGTTACCATACCTGGCAAAATTGGAAGTTAGTGCCAACTCATAGAGTTTGAATATCAGGAAGGGAAACCGGTCAAATCTTTTCCATATCCCTGAATATCGAATTTACCATTGAAGCCAGCCTTTGGTTGAAGGGATATGACTATATGATGATGACTGTCATTGGAAGATTTTCTTTTTTTGGGGCAATGTTCTTGATTATTTCAATATAACTGTTGATGTTGGCCCATATGCACATATTTAGAAGCCTTTTTTATACAATAACTTATTGTTGAGCTGTAATGATCTTTGTTTATGTAGTTGTTCAAGTGTCACAGATATATCCTCTTCTTTCGCCTAGAACTTACTGTTGAGTTGCAGTGATCAAAGTTAGTTTGGATAAAACCAGAAGAGACCACTAATTTGATTCTCTTTGGCATCATATGCATTTATTTTGTCAACTTCAAACATATAGAGAACGTTTCCATTGAACACAATCATTTCTGGTCTGAGTCCTTAGATGTGCTATTTATCATTTGAGAGAGCTCCAGTTTCATATGCTGTGGATTCAACTTATTCCTCTTTCTTTGCTCTCTGCATGGTCTATGATTCTGTTTGGCTTTACGGAAACCAAACCAAGCCTCAGTATGGTGAGTCTCAACTCCTGGATGTCAGTCCCCCAGGTTGGCAGGCAGTTCACTTCCATCACAAGTGATCAAGTGCTGTAAAATGCATTCACTGTTCTTTATGTTGTTTTGAACTCTCATAATTAATTAATTAGTATATGTAACGTTTCTGTAATCCACTGTCAATGTGCAGTTGGATTATTTTACTTGGTCTTTTCATTATTTTCCCATCAGTTAGTTTTTTTTCTTGTTTGATATCTTCATTGTTTTAAACCAGCTATCATATTAGTTTCTTTTTCTTGTTTAATATCTTCGTTGTGATTTAAACCAGCTATCATATGGTTGCTCAGTGTCTTAATTACATAAATGAAGCACCTTGCATTTTAAATGCCTGAGAAATACTTGTCTTTTTAACATCTGGTGAGAGGATGAGGATCAAGAAACTCATGTTCTCCAAGCCTTAATCATTTCTGAAGCCTTGAGAAACATTACAACCATGTGCTCACTTCCAAAGACTCCAAGCATAGAAATCTAATGGATAATTAATTGTGAAGGATGTCAGAGAACTTAAATTGTGGAAGGACAGAATATTGGCTGACTCCAGCTTTGCCATTTTGTTATATGGATATCACACTTACGACTGCTTACCCGGCAGATCGTTGATGATCATAATAATTTATTAATACCTCACGCTTGATATTTGGTTGTCTAACAGATGTGGAAGAATGATGTTCTAGTGAAGTCGGCCCAGATCCAAAATGGTGCTCTTTTTGCAGTGGAAATGGATGGGAAATGGCTATTTACAGGAGGCTGGGATAAGATTATCCAAGTGCAGGTTCATGATGAAAATCTTCTGGGTGTTTTATCACAACTCCTGATTATAAACTGAGACTTTTTCCCTAGGCTTATGAGTATTATTTATTGTTTTCAGTTTGTATTGCATGGGTTTCTGTGTATGGGGATTTCTCTATGCTCATTCTTTGGCTATATGTCTGTCTTGTAGGAGTTGTCAGAGAGTGAGTCTCAAGTGGAGTTAAGACCGGTTGGTTCTATTTCTTGTGATTCTGTGGTAACCTCTCTGCTACACTGGCAAGGAAGGCTTTTTGCAGGTTCTAACAAGGATATCAAGGTAGTTTCATTCTGCTTGTTTGCATGAGAAATATTCTATTAGTTGCAAAGACGTTTCTCAAGGACATGAAGTCAATATCAATGACATTTTTGGACCACAACTGCTTCAGTGTATGACATGCCCATGTATGGGCGACGTGGTTAAGTGGTGGTAGCTCGTGTAAAATACTCTGTTATGGTGTCAGCTCTGTTACATTTGGGTTTAGTTTTGTTAACTGATCTTTCTGTGAAGAACATTTATTAGGGGCAAGGTATACAACATGCTCTACCAGCCATTTAATTGAATTCAAACAATACCCTTCTGCTTCCATTTCGGTACCTTGGGCTTTTGTTTGCACTATTTTACGTTCTTTGACCTAGAGTATTCCCTAGGTTTAGTTGTGCATCAAGTACATACCATTGGTTAGACCTGTCTAACCATTCATTACCTGATTACCTGTCTCTTTTATGGTTGCATGACAATCTGTTTTGGATAAAGCTAAAATCCTCTTCTGTAACAGAGTCTGTGTTGCTTCACATATATGAAATCTTGTCCTCTAGCCAAGGCGATTGTTAGACACCCTAGCTGCATGCCAGTGAACTGGTCAAATTGTTCTATCAACTGCTAAGACACCCCAGCCGCATGCTAGTGAGCAAGTCAAAATGTTCCAACACTTCTATCTCCTGGTTGCTGAAACCTTTTATCATATTGCCGGGCAGTGGGGGTTATAACACTAACAGGTCATTCTGACGAGTATCTGGTGAGGTAAGGGGCACTTCAATGTGCCGATTCTCTTTGACTTTTATTCCGAGATTCAACTGTAGAGTATCTAGGTATGTTAGGTTTTATGGTGCCTTTAAGTTTGGATTTGGCTGAGAAAAGCTGGTAGTGCATCCTGCATCACTGGAAGGGCCGTAGATGACCCTTGAATGGGTGAATCAGAATTACTTGTGTTGCAACCTCATTTCTAGCTTTTTCTAACTCTTTTTATAGCTATTGATCCATTTCCTTGGGTCCTGCGTGTTCATCTTTAGGTAGTGGTTGCCATATACTATGCAAGGCTTGTGTCAAATTATAAGCTTAAACAATGTCAAAATTCTCATCTTTTTTTGTGTTCATCAGTTCATAACTTCAAGAATCTAACTGAAAATGACATTTAAAGTAGAAAATGCAACAGGAAGACTGCAGAATGTCCATAAGTTCCATCCTTTGAGACAATGAAACACATTGGTTTAATACTAATTTACTGCTGATTATACCAGGTGTACTACACGACACGGGAGTCAGAAGTATGACACTAACCGCCTGACCTACTTCACTATCTCACAGTGCTTCGAATGGCCGCAATGCGAGGGATTTGGTAATGTAATGTTTCTTGGAGAACTTTCATTTACTGTAATCTATCCTATGCAGCTTGAGCTTCATTCCAACATGCTTGTCATTTGCTGCTTGTTCATCTTGCCATTTTATGATTGTATACCTCTCATGGTTTCTCGTTGTTTGTATAAAATGAAGCCAATATTGTCTCTTTAAAATATGAAAGGTGATGGTGATACAAGTGTTAGGCCACTATTGTTTGGGAAGGAGCATATCGCTGAAACTTTTGTACTATAATTTTCATTTGAAGGCGAATAGAATCACAAATTTATTAAATAAAAAATATACAGGTATAATATCTATATGCTCTCAATCTCTGAAAAAAGTGTGGCCTATGCCAATTTGGTGTGTTGGAGATAGGATCCTCTATCCCCTGAATCCTGCACCTAAGTTCGTTGTCACTCACATGGGTAAGGAATCGAGGGTAAACTAGTCATTTGCCACTTGGAGGATAAATAAAAATGAGATTACTTAACTTTTCGGCGTACCACACGAGTAGTGCGTTGGACACCACTCCCCGTTATGTGCGGGGGAACCCCGAGTTCGAGCCTGCGAGGGGCCTCTCGCGGGTAACTTTCCCTATCCGGTGCTCACTTTGGTTGTTTGCCGAGCTTCGGACTTGGGACGTCTCTTAGGTTTCCCCTCCTTAGTGTCGTCCTGAGCCGTTTGGGCTACTCGTACAAAAAAGCTTTTTGATTGATTAAAAAATGCAGATGCTGATGGCAAAAAGAAATCCATCCAATAATAATTGGAATCAGCGTCCATATCTATCAAAATTGAAAATAGGGACTGTTATTTCTAAATCTTAATTTTGATTTTAATTTTTATGGGTTTTTGTTAACCGTATGATGAATTCCATCCAATGACTTTGGTTAAATACGTAAGGAAGAGGATGAAGAAGAAACCTTAAATTGTTTTTTATAATTACCTTCTTACTGTAACAAATATGTTCAAATATTTGAGTATATCGAGTGTTAAATACTACCTGAAGTCAACGGAAAACTAAAAGTTGAATGTTCTTATGTGCACCTAATTAACCATATGAAGCACACTAAATTTTTTGGAAATTTCCAAAGGTACCTTGTCATGTCTTCCACCTGTCATAAAATTTCATGAACTACTTTGTTGTATAAAATTTTCTTAAATTTCAGCATTGTTCTACTGTTTCATGAAAAGTAAAATTTATACCCTTATCGTGATTATGTTATAGCAGCACATGACACGTGTAAAAGTTATAAACTAAAATGATTTTATATTAGCCACTTTTTTATGGTAAATTTTAACAATCCCATGCTTATTTTAACATTATCTTATATATCTTTACGGGACAACATATCTATCAAATATGTCATTTTAGTTGCATATATGAAATATTTATACATATCAAAATAATCAAATATCTCATTAAAGTGACAATTTTGAAATATTATACACACTCGGTTGATATATTGGATAATATCTCAATAAGTATGACATTTTTGAATTTTAACATAATAGAGTGGTTAGTATGAAATTATCCCTACTTTTATTTCTACCTTTGGTAATTTTGATAATTTTAATAAAAATTTTATATTTCAGTCCCTATAATCTTCAGATATTTCTTATAAGCACCTACACTTTTTATATTCCTTATAAATATATCACAAGCTTTGGATCATCCTTAAAAGGTCTCTCTAGTGGGGGTTTGTAGGGAGGGTTGAGGATATAAGTTTTAGGGGTTATAAAAATATTATGTAAGATTATAAGGAGTGAAGAGTAAAAATACCAAGTTTGATACCTTCTAAATGCCATGAAAATCGTGGGTTTTTTTTATATTGGTCCATGTCGACATCATGAATTTGAAATACAACCCATATCTAATATATTATTTTTAAGGATTAAAAACTTATATTTTTAATTGGTCCCTTGAGTTAACTTCCATCTAAAAAGAAGAATCTATACATATGCTACGGTGGGAACCACACTCTTTCGACCCCCATGTCCATATTATAAAAAAATAAAATTCATTATAAAATTTTAAATATTTAATTACCTCCTTTAAAGTTGTTCCCATCTGTTGTGGCTTTATTTTTACCGTTCGATTGTATCTGATCTTGAAACTCAATTGTAACTATTCATCGAGTACTTGCAAATCTCAATTTTACAAAATATAACAATAGTCAAAAAATAAAAACAAAATCATCAAATTACCCCAGGATTGTTCTTATCCCTTATGGTTTTAGTATTAATCAATAATTTACTCGCGCAAAATTGGATGGCTATAATCAATTAGAATATTGATCTAACGGTGAAAATTAAGTTCAAAAGAATGAAAATTATCTTAGGAGATAAATTAAATATGTAAAATTTTATGATTTTTTTTTTCAACATGGGGAAGAGAAGATTTAGACCATGCGATCAAACTGCACAAAAGGTGCGGTTGGCACAGTAACACTCCTTCCTCCCTCCCCCCCCTCTCTCTCTCTCTATATATATATATATATATATATATATATATTGCGTGCGATTTTGATTGCACACATTATTTTCAATTCTGTCCTCATATTTTAAAAGCAAAATTTATCATAAATTTTTAAATATTCAATTATCCTTCTTAAGATTTTTTCATCATTGGGGCTTTAATTTCACTGTCTAATTATATATGTTGAGAACGAGATCTTCATGTTGAAAAGTAGATCTCAGTTGTGGCTTCGAGAGTGGATGCTCCTCTCAAGACCTCGGCTTAACTGTAAAAGGAAATCATTAAAATGGATCCCGAGATGTCTTCGTGGAGTCCACTTCAATGCCTAAATCAATAGTACTAGAAGTGAAATTTAGGGATCAATTAGGTGGGGTTAGAGAAAGCCTTTTAAGTTAATTTATAGGACCACCTGAAGACAGGACGATTACGTTTTGCAAAGTGAGACTAATGATGATAGGTGTCAGGTTTCTAAGAGACTAGAGGTTGGACTTCTTCGGTAATACTGGATCCTTAATGGTCTGATCACTTGTTGAGCCAATTTCATGTCATACATACAATGCACATTATTCATGAAAATTCACAACTCTCAAATTTGCGTCAACCTATAGTGACGTGACTTCCATTTTTCACATTTATTAACCTTCATTTCACCCATATTTTGTCTCGGATTCTGCATTCCTAGTCACATCATGGTCGTATGATGTGATTTTAATCGCGTTAACTCGACATGATGCGACTTCTTCTCTGTCAGGCATTGAAATCGAGCCATAATTTTGGCGCAATTTTTGAGTTGTTGAACTTTTCTCTCGTCCAAATCTCTCCCTTCAACGGTTGTAACTATTGTGGAGGGGGATTCTCCACCCAAATGAGTTTGAAATTCTCACCATTTTAGTGCAATTTTTTACCTCATTTCTCTATAAATTAAACCCTTCTCCAAGGAAGAAAGGGTTAGAGGGATTAGAATTTGAAGAGTGATAGGCTAGCCATGTGATAACCTACACTCTAGCTTGTCTAAAAAAAAAAGATAACCTACACTCTATTGTAAGAAGGTTAGTCTTGAAACTTCAAAAGTGTGAAGAGTTTTCCCTCTCTCCTTCCGCAACACCTGGAAGGCCAATTTTCTAAGTCGTGGAAGAATCTCACCGGTTCCAATGGCCAAAAGGGGCTAATTCTCTTCTTCTTATTATTTCATTTGAGTCTATATCATCTCCATTCCTAGTTTCTTTGATCATTGTATCATTACATTCATCATTTAAACACACACATGCACATGCATTTCATACACCACCACCTATCATTAGAGGTTTGAAAGTCACTACAAAGTGAGTCATCATTACATTGTTCTAGGAACCTCTTCATGTTAGAATGGGCACTACATGTTGTTAGACTCTAATCATTGCTTTTGTTTTGTTCTTTTATGTTGTTTTCTTTTGCAAAGATAAGCGAAGCTAGCAAAGGCAGCATTTGGAAGAGTTTTAAAGAAACCGACATCGCAATCATTTTAAGAGGTTAGAAGCTTAAAGAGAAGACGGATCTTCCCTTCGGCTGGCCAAGAAAGAAGAAGGTAGAACCCGCACACTCTCCCGGATCCGCTTTGTTGAAGGTAATCGCTATCACTCCCTTCCTTTCCTTTAGAGGGACCCCGTTCCCTCTGGCAATCACAACACCCTCCATTGGTCTTAGTCATCTTGAATGTTTTATTGAAATCCAGATCTGACTTTGAGGTCAGACTTGACTCTAACAATATCTAATCGTGAAACTCAATCACAATTGTCCACTGGATACTTGCAAATTTGATTTTTAAAAAATCATGAAAAATAGTTAAAAAAATAAAAAGTTCTTGAAATCACTCTTAAGGGTTATTCTCATCTCTTGGGATTTTAGTATTCATCATCAATTTGTTCGCACTCAATTAGACAGTTATAATCAAATTGAATACGATCAGCCAATGAAAGTTAAGTTCTAAGTGATGAAAATAATTCTAAGGGGATAATATAATATTTTAAATTTATAATAATTTTTTATTTTTTTAACATGAGGATGGGACCGAGATGTAGTGTGCAGTTTAATTGTACATATGTAAGAAACGCACCACAACACTCATATATATATATACAATGGTGTTTTTTAACCGCACAGTTCTAATCCACCTCATCTCTATATTTTTAAAAGAATTATCATAAAATTTTAGATATTTAATTATTCTTTACAGAGACCTTGGGACTTAATTTTCACCGTCCGATCGTATCCGAGTTGATTGTAGCTACTCAATCAGGTACACGTGAATTGGTGATGAAAAATGAAAGATTATTATTTTTAAACATGGAGATGGAGTTATAAAATAGTGCTTGTAGTTAAACCGCCGTACTGTAACAAATTACACTTAAGGTAACAAATCACATTCTAGCACACACACATATATATATGTTTATATATATATATATATATATATATATATATAGAGAGAGAGAGAGAGAGAGAGAGAGAGTGAGAGTGAGTAGAGGAGGAAGAGGAGGAGGCCGCTAATGATGGAGAGAGAGAGAGAGGTTTGACGGGAAAAGGTACAGAGGGGTGCAAGTAAAAGATGCACTTCTACAAAGATGACCCTTTCAATAAGAATATGGATTTTATTTGTGTTTCTAATATTTTGAATGGTGAATATAATGGTTGATTTATTTATAATGGTTATGCCCGTCTCTCACCCTGAGGTTAGTGAAAAACTGAGAATGCAAGGTTACTACTATAGTATAGATGGTGATACATGTTCTAACAGCTTTTGACCCTTAGGGTAGTGAGAATGTAAAGCATATGTGTATAAATTTGTGTAACACTAGATGTCCTAATATCATTGCATGATACATATTCACAACAACGAGTGAAAACCTGTTATTCTGGTGGAGTGACGTTCCTCAGTGTTACTCGAGCTAGGGAATTATGAAGTTCATTTGGCATTCTCTCCATTTCCAAGAATTTAAGGGTTTATATGCCACTAGCTTCATTGTTTCAAGGCTAATCACTTATAACCACATTTTCTATATTTCTTTATACGGTGAGTTGTCCTATCATAAATGAGATGAGATCCTTTAAGTATATTTGCTGATTGGAGTCAATAATGCAGAGAGAGTTATTTGCAAAAAAAATCCTTCATGTTGAACTTTTTTATTCGTATGGAACATTTTGTGATAAATATTTGTGCCCTTCTTATTTACACTTATAATTACTTGTCAGTAAGTGTATTTGTGCCCTTCAAACTTAAATTCTACTATGGAAGGTTCATACGAGATTAAGGATGGAGATCAAGCACAACTCTTTACCTATACTTTGAGTTGGAGTCAAAGAATAACATGTCGTACTTAAGTATGAGACCATGTGGACTTTAGAGATTAATTTAAGGTGTAGGAGTATGAATGCTTTAAGGTGGGTATGGTGACAAGAAAATAAAAAGATTGTCCAAAAGAACAGCATGCGAATTAAGAAAACTCGACAATTGTTGCATGGGGTTTAAAACTCAACTTTATTGTGAATTTGAGGTATGCAATACATACACGAGATAGAAGGATTTGGTGAAGCTAAAATTTTCACTGAATAAAAAACTTTGCACCGGACTCTTCCCTATAGGACCCCTGAGTCCCAACTCGACTCCACTCTGTCCATCTTAGACTCTTCCTTGCATGTTCAAGGCAATCTACCGTGCAGCAATATTTTCACCTCATTTCAGCTTAGACTCACATAAAGAATCGAATGGAATCACTTTTTATAATTAAAAAATAATCATAGTTGCAAAGAAAGTAGTACCGCTACCTAGACTCGATGGTCTGTCATATCTTGGATCGTTCCCTGTTAATTACGCAAATTATAAATAAAGTATAAGAAATTTAAATGACAGAAACTTAATACTGACTAGGATCAAGGTGTGGACCCAGCGTAATAGAGTTTGTCGAATTTTCTTTTATAAAATCTTTCTAAAAGTATTAAGTTAAATCCGTGAGTTCAACTCTTATTGGACTTAGTAGGGATTATTTACTTCTTACTGATCCAATATTAGAATTAAAATTTATTTATCTATATAAATTTACCAGAAGAATGTGAAGTAAACAATATACTTTTAAGCAATTAAAATATTTAACTAGTTCATGTTTAAGCTATTTACTTTCCTCAATGTTGTACAAATTTCTCTTTAAACTACCATATTTTTTTAGAAAAAATGTCAAAAAATAAATGTTACAACCAGATCATAAGAATCGTCGAAAATCACAATAACATATACAAAAATATATTTTGGATCTTATTTTCTTTGAGATAATAAACTAAGTTTATGTCTCTTTTTCATGTGCTTTCTATATTTTGCAACTTTCTTACTTTGATAGTTCTTGTAGAGAATGTGTGCTTATTCGCATGATATAATCATAAAACATAGTGAATCTTAATAATAAGTCACGATCATAAACTTAGTTTTGATCCTTTAATCCAATCAATTTTATTTTGAGTCACAATCTTCTTTTTTTTGAAAAAAAATCTTTCATCTGGTCGATCTTTTTCTTACAATCAGTAGTTCTTTTGACTAAGTGACTTATTCATATAAAGGACGGGGATGACCACTCACTAGTAGTCTTTAGTTGTTGACTAAGATGCTCATCAGTCTTATGTTGACTAAAGTACATATTAATACATCTTATGAATAATGAAAATGTATTTAAAATTTTATTTTGATCTCATTGGTCAAGTAGGAGATGTTGAACAGATGGCTAATGAAACCCATAGAATCTCGGGCGGTTCTTCTAAGTTTGAAAGAGTTAAACTTATCCCATGGATAAACATCCTGAGGAGAAAATATCTTCAACTCTCATCGAGATTTTTTTTTCTCCCACGTTTTACATGTGGCGGAGGCAGCTACGAGAGGGCAGAGATGACTAACAAAGATTGCCTCCATATAAAAGGAACCGATGTGGGAATGTAGAACTCACCTTGCGATTAGCCATCGGAGTCTCATCTCCCTTCTTCCTCTATTCTCCCCTTGCTTTTTTCCTTCAACGCTACCTTCTATTTTCTTGTGACTTGATTTCATCAATTCTTTCTAAAAATTCAATATTTTTTCCGATAGAAGTCTTTATCCCATACTTCTTAATCAAAAGAGTGTTGCATTTCATAATTTTTCATTTTTTGCCAAGAGATTTTCCAGATCCCAACAGATGAGTATATAAAATATTCTCCTTATTTAGATATAAGGAAGTGATTTTTATCTCGAAGATCCTTTAGAAATAATTTGCATATGTAATGATTGTTTTGATCATATGTTAAAAAATATTGATATTACGAGGGCTCAACTTTATCGATAGCAAACAAAGCAAATGAAAGTTAATGAGTACGACTGTGCGTATTTCGGTTTAAATTGAAAAAAATCAAACATGCTTGAAATTTAAATATCAGGTCACAAACAAAAATCGAATTGAACATTAAATATGGCTCGCTTTAGTTTAACAAAGTTGAACAAATTGAATAACTCGAAGAACTGAAATAGTTATATATATATATATAATATATATATAACTATATATATATTAAAAGGAAATAATACCACTTGTCTCAAATCTGAATCTAATCCACCGCCACCGCTTTCTCCCATCCACCGGACCACCACACAGCCATCCATTCAAACAAAGCAGATTTTACGCTAGCCCTCCTTCTTCACCCTCCCTCCCCACTTCAAAATTTCAAATCTTCCCCCACAGCATCCAAAGATCCCACATCAGAAATTTTATTATATTAAAAAAATTGGTGGAAGAAAAGGAGCAAGCGGCTGCAACCCAAGTAGCAAAGTCTCCCGCACCTCTCCACTCCGTCTGGATCTCCATACTTGTTAGGGTTTCGATTCCATCTCTCTCTCTCTCTCGCGCGCGCGCGCGCGTCTGGCTCCAGCGGTTGCTAAGATCCGTTGGGTGGGCATGGCGCCACTGGCCTCTGGGGAACCCTAGCTCTCAAGCAGAGGCGGGTGGGGTGGTTGTGTCTGAGGACATGTCGGAGGAGGAGAGGACTGGCGGCGGCAGCGGCAGCGATGGCAAAAGGATGTGTTCCACAAGCCCCGAGCGCGGCATCACCTACAAGAGGAGGAAGCGCAGCTCGCCGGGGTCGGAGAGTGTTCTGCAGGGGGAGCCTAGTGTTTCCTCGGGAGGCCAGGTCTCTCTCACTTCTTCTCTCTTATCAAACAGATGCATCTATCTATCAGTATGGAACTGTTCGGTAGCAGTTGATTTGGCCGGTTAGTCTATTATCTCTAGTAGACTGTGTCCAGATTAAGAACTTATATTGCAGAGTGTGTTGGAGTATCTTTATGACAATTGCTGAAAGAAGCTGTTCAATTTTCTCCTGATATGTCTACCTCTTGTTCTTTTATAATCTGTCTGTTAATGTTGGGATTTTTTTCCCTTTCTGGTGGATGAGAATTATGTGTATGTTTGCAAAGCAAGATCTGCTGTATGAAGCACTACCGTATGATGCTCCCCGCACCACCCCCCCCCCCCCCCCCCCCCCCCCCCCCCCCCCCCCCCCGCGTCAGTTGCCTGTTCAGCTGTAAGAAACTTGTTATTCTTTTAATTAGAGGGTGCTGTTTTGATGTTATCGAACTTACAGCAAAGGTTGGTGTTTGTTCTGCACTAGTAAGTAGTCGATTAATTATTTGGATAATCACTGATTTTTTGTGTTTCTTTTTTGGTCTTTTTTCTTGTTTGAGGGGGGGGGGTGGATTGGTGGTTTGAAATTATGATCTCTAAGAGACTTGAGGAATACATCTTTTATGCACTTGATTTGATATATTTTATCTATGTTGTTTTCTAAAGTTATGTGTCATCGTGCTTTTGATGTTTTCACTGCACAAATGAGATTTTATTTGGAAAGATGGAAGCCTTATCCTGTCAAGTTCTGATCCACACGGATTAACATCTCAAAATTGAGCACTACTTTCTTTCTGTTTGTCAACTGAGGCTGATGCTTCAGGTTTTGATGCTATGTTCCCAGTAAAGTAAAGCAGATATCTGCTTGGCGATCAATTGGCGGCTATATAAGCTAATTTTGATCATGATGCAGGAGAGCGTGGGTAGTAAAAGATGGGTCTACATTAATAAATGGGGGAAAGTTTATCATGTAATCCATGTGCAATTTTTTTTTTTTTGGTAATTTGCTGAGGATTTTGTGCCTGGGCTTGTTACTCAAAGGAGGGTTCAAATAGGATCCCAGTCTGTGCTAATTTTAGGAAGAGTTACATGATTGAAGGCAAGTTTGAACTTTATGCTAGTTATGATAGGAGTATGTTGAGGATCAGTTTGTGATCCAAATCAAATAGAATAGATTAAGAACTTCTCTATCCAGAACATGGCAAAGCATTCTGGACAGGGACTCTGGTCAAACAGCTTTTTGTTTATTTTTCTAATTCTTTTGGTGAATTGGTGCCCTATCTCTGGTCTATGGAGAGATGCAAATGGATTGGTGAAAACCATTTCAATTGTCTTAATTTATGAGTAAGCTACTTTCGGTTCCCTTGTAGAGACCTATTTTTCAGGCAGTCCATTCTAAGATTTACTTGGTGCCTTTTGGTGCCCCTTTACTTTACAACTTTCTCTCCAGTATCTCCATTGTGATATTGCATCCTTGATAGCAAGTCCTAGCATCTATTTGAGATGAAGTTGCACTGGTTATGTAACAAGGAATCAAATCTGAATATTCTATAAAAAGTGGTCTGACGGGGAATGAAGAACTATCATCATTTGGTCTCCTTGATTGTATCTCTGAAATCAACAAAAGAGCAAAATGCAGTATGCCCATAGGCACAAGCAATTTTCTTACATGTTGGTCATTCGTCACAGTTGAAGCTATTATGTTTTATTGGATGAAAGGATTAGTGTGTGAATTGATCAATCATTTATGATGATGCTTTGATTCTATGTAGACCATCTTCATTTGTTGGTTGCGGTCTTTAAATACCATATGGTGATTGGAGTATATGATTAGGCATGGATATTGACACGTGTGGCTTCTGCACTTTCAATGTATGATTAGACATATATGACATAGTGGCAGCTCCACATCATCACATTTTTACCCCTATGTGTGGTTAGTGCTCTTCTACTGCTCAACTTGTGAGAGTCGCTATAGGCCTACCAACTTTCACCTAATTTGTCCTTGAACCAGTCCACATCGTACCATGTGGCCCACATTGTATTACTCAAGGTTTATCTGGGTGGATTAACTCTTGTTTGACTGTGCATACTCTGGATTAACTGATCTATCCAATGATTCCAATCAATCCACTTTTTGGGTTTACCTTAGAATAAAATGAGTTAATCTGGGGGCTAAGCCCCAGTCAGATGGGGGATTAAGGTTTACTCAGATGGCCAAACAAAGTTGAGCAATACTTGCTGCAATGCTTCTGGGAATTGCAGCTGCAACTGCCATTTGAGTGGTGGATTGAGCGGTGTTCAGTTGCAACACTGCCTTGCAGTAGGTGCAGCAGGCCTTAAAGTTGTGCACGATCCGACTACTAATTGGATGGCAGTTGTGGCTGCAATGCCTGGGCATTGCAGCAAGTATTTCTCAACAAAAAGCTTAGTCTGGGCATGAATTTTACCAGGGCATGTGAGCAAGTGGTAAACATGTAGCTTGATTGTGTGAAGGAATTAAGAGATAAGTGAAAATGTGAATGAATGAAATGATCTGTTTCTTAAATCTTACCAACTTATAAGAACTTCTACATGAAGTTTATGGATTTTCAAAAAGAAGGCAAGAAAGATATGTGACCTCGAGGTATCAATACCTGAAGTGACTGATTCTCTGGGTCCGAACCTGATGTGCAGAAGGCTATGGAGGTGTCACATGTATTTGATGATGGCATCCATGAGATGGGTGACCTTACCAGAGTAAAACAACATTGGAAAGCCATATTAGAAGAAACATCACGAGATGTGAATGATGGCAGCATCTGGAGCTGCATTCAGAAGGCACTTGCCTCAAGCCGTTTAGGCCCTACAGGCAACCTAAATGCATGCACTGCACAGGCCAAGGTATTATTGATCATTCTCTTTTTTTGTCTTTAGCACACTTTTGGAACTTATCATTTTTATGATCAGTACATTCATGAGGGCAATGGGAACTTACATGGCAAAGCTGAAGGAGCTAACAGTTTCTTTAATGTTGCCGAGAAACGAGTGGTTACTTTCAGTGAACCTCAGAGGGACACCAGTGAGCAAGTAGATGTTTCTGTCATCACTAAGAAGTGCCAACATGTTTTACTTGAAGTTTTGGTGTCAGAGAAATTTGCTTTCTTATGCAATTTGCTGCTGGGAAATTTCCCAGGCATCAAGGCTAGCAGTATCATTGACTTCAGTCAAATGTATGCCAAGATGAAAAATGAGACCTATGGCCACTCTGTTGGACATTTTCATCAAGATCTGCAACAGGTATTGACCTTTTAATTTTATGTTCCCGGTTTCCACAGCATGTGCTTTTGTCTTTTGATGCAAGTGGTATATATAAATCCTCTTTGAATTTTATATTAAAATTTCAAGATGATCAGTGATATGGTCCTGCAAAAAATGTGTATGTTTTGTACATACATATGTATACATATGGTCATTCTTCTAACACATGTGGATCCATTGCTACAATTTACTTGATGCCCACTTCTTTGTAATATTATGCTTTTTATATTTGATTGTTCTGATGCTGGTAAGAAATTTCTGACTTCTCATGGGCAGTGAAATTTCATGAAGTTGACACCCTAATGATTCCTTGCAGCTTGTTTCATTACTTGACTTCAATATGTTCTACAACCAAAAAAGGGGATCTTCAGCACTAGTTTCCTGATATGGGTCCATTTGAAAGTTTGCAAAAATGTCGGATTCCTATTGTTGAAAGAAATCATGTTTTTTGAACGTGGTTGGTACCACTTGTAAAACAAATGAAGAAGTATAATTAAGAAGGGACAAAGAAACAAAGGCCCCCTATACAAAAGACCATGACAGTGTTCTCAAGAAGTCTCCTCAATAAGACAAGATAAAGAGGAGTTATAATTGTCCACATTGGAGGAGACACTAGGTCACCTAACTTTTCCACGAATGAAAGAGAAAACCCTATGTGGGGTTGTAGCCTCATTGAAAGATATCATGTAGTTTTTCAATAAAGGAAGTTCGATCGAAAGTCTATAATCATTTTTTTTAATGAGGTAATTCTACAGTGTCGTCTGTAAAACGTTGGTAGGTAAATTGACACCTACTTTGTTGTTTACAGTAGGAGGTGAGAGAGAGTGTGGTACACATGATCTTCTGAATTTGGTCCCTTGCACACACCAGTAGATAAGGGCCCAACAGAAGTTAGCTTTCTACTTGCTGAGGAAACATTCAGAGCATAACTTTGACCAGTTTTCACTTTTCACCCTTTTCCACCTTCAAAATTTCAAGTGGTCCCTAATGATTCACTTTTTCAAGTGGGAACATTCAGATCAGTTGAAATACCTGCAATTTATTTTAGAAACTTTTGATCAGCACATTTCTGGACTAAAAATAAATTTTGATGAAGTACTCTGTAGCAGGTGTATGTGTGGCAATGTGGCTGAAGATGATATTTCTCAAGGAGCAGCCGAGCAGGTGTTTTGGGCTGTAAAAATGGGAACTTGCCAATGAGATATCTGGGACTGCCATTATGTTACAAAGCTATCGGGGTGACAGAATGGGATTGTTTTCTTATCTGCATGCAAAGGAAGCTAACTACATGGAAGACTTGTAATCTGTCATTAGGTGGCAGGATCACCCTGTTGAATTCTGTTTTATCATCCATTCCACAGCACTTTAGCTCTATATTTATTATGCCTTGGTTGGTCAGGAAGAGGGTTGTCAGCATCAGAAGGAAGTTCTTATGCGGATGTACTAATGAAAATTCTAAAATATTCCATTCGTCAAGTGGGAAATTGTCTGTAGACTGGTTAAGCATGTTGGGTTAAGGTCGGTTAAGCAAGATGGACTTTTTTTTTTGGGGGGGGGGGTTAAAGATCTTCACACATTGAACCTTGCTTGATTGTCGTATGGCTGTGGGAGCCATGCTCTGTGGAAAAGGCACTTAGGAAGAAAAGAGTATAAGCTAAAGTGCTCAACACTACCCCACGGTCTCCAAATTTTATTTGGGGTTTGAAAATTTGAACTGCATGTCACCAATTGGGAAAGGGATCTTAATCTTAAAGACGGCCAGATGGGTTGAATAAGGTATTATGATTATTATTGACACTGGGACTGGAGCGGATACTCTGTTCTGGTGGGAAAAGTGGGCAGGGGGTTTCTATTTAAAAGATAGGTTTGCAAGGATTTTCCTGGTAGTATCCAACAAATGGCAGTTGACCATAGATTGTTACGAATGGCGTAATGGTCAAATTCAAATTGTTCAATGGGTCATCATCATGTGCACAGCCCTTAAAGATGATGAAATTGAGGAGTATATTTCTTTGATGAGAGGCCTTTTTTTTGGGAAAGTGGATAGATGAGAGGCCTATTTCCATCAGCAAGAAAGATCAGATTAAATGGAAATTCAATGGAGGGAAGTTCTTAGTCATTTTGTACATGATAATTGCTGGTGATAGGGCTACTCTTCAATATTTTGGTACCCTCTGGAAGGTTAAGGCTCCTCTTTAGCTTGAGGCCTTTATGTGGTTGTTCTCTTATAAACGGTTGGTAAACCAAAGTGTATAGAGCTACATGGATCGCAGGGAGTGATATCAGGTGCACCTTCTGTGTAAAGATGTAGACCATTTATTCCTCAACTGTTCATTTAGCAAACAAGGTTGAAGACTTATGGTTACTTGACCGGAGATGCAATTACATTTTACTATGTTACATGAGATGTGGTGTAGTTTCAAACATATTAGATCTCAGCTGGGTGATGGTGAAAAAGGGTAGGCGGCCCCTCTCCTACCTTTTGTTGGAGCCTGTGGAAAGAACGCGACGAAGCAGTTTTCCAGGCGATTAGAATTTATTGCCTTTGTATTTTACACCTTTATAATTGGAGCAGGTTTTATCTTCGGCTGCCAACCCTTTCTTGGAAAGAAATTTTTATAAACCTGTAATGATGCCTCTTTAGTGAGGTCTATTTTCTTCTTTTATCTTGGGTGGTGGAGGAATCTCTCCTTCTGCACCCTTTGTTGTTCTACCTCTCAGTTAGTAAGAAAATTGGTGGTACACCCACAATTTTCTTGGTAAAAAAAGGTCTCCTCTATCAGTTCTTTTTAGATGGTGTGCAAACTTTGCTGCTTTGAGAGCCTCTGTTATGTTTTTGTTTGCCATCCATATCACTGTTGTATTATACTAGATTTACTGTTAAATCTAGTGTGGTGACTGGGGGAGGTAATAATACCTGTGATTATAACATTCTACTTCATCTAATACTCCATCTTTCCTCCCATCTTGTGAGCTAGATATGTTTGTTATTGTTGCTGATCCATTTGTTTCTTCTGCAATATATAAACCTTTTGCGTGCATCAATGTTTCTTCCTTATTTATTCTAGAAGGAATTTTTATTGGCTTAAAGTTATCTGTTCCATTAGGTTTTCATTCCTAAAATGTTTCACAGGTGTGGGAAAGGATTAAAAAAATTGGACAGGAAATGGCTCTCCTTGCAGCTTGTCTTTTGAACATCTCGCGAGCTGCCTTTCAGAAGCAGGTGAGTCATGTAGCAAGTCCGTTACCTTATGTATAATGTCTCTCATTGAAAATGCATCAGACATTATTGAGATATTGCTTTTTATCACACCTTATCCGTAACTGCCACCTTTGTGGTTAACTCCAGCTTCAATGTTTCTGGGGGAGTGATCGGCCAATTAGGCTAGCAAGTGATAGACAAAAAATATTACTCCCTGTTGGTCTTCTTGATTCTGCCCAAGAATCTAAGATACTTGGTAGTTGTGCAAGTTCGGACTTAAGTACTTCCATTTTTTGAGCATATTTTGCTAGAATTGCTTAATGCCCATCTAGCACCAGAGCATGCAGATGAGAAAGCCTTGAGAGTCAGTGTTGGCAAGGACTATCAGGCAACAATTGTTCATCTTCCAAAGTTCATTATGTAGTTATATATTCCGTGTTTTTCTTTGGGGAGAGATGGAGATAGATCCCCCCCCTCTCGCCTCTTCCGGGGCATGCTTGTCTCTCATGGGATTGGTTAGCCTACACAGTAATGCCTGATACTCAGAAGCTCTCTGTTGTCAAAGTGTGAATTTCTCATATTTTGTTTATTGAAGTTGGTCTTCATTTGCAGGGACCCAATGGTTTTGTCACTGAGAACACTAGTGACTCACATACCACGACAGAATTTCCATATGAATCTGAACCTTCAACAAAACCTGAACGAACTGAGGTTTCTTGTCTGTATAAAGTTTCTATATGCAAGCAGTGTGGCACCGAAGCGGATGGCAAGTGCAGCCTTATTTGTGATGGATG
The DNA here is from genome assembly GCA_030544215.1 of Zantedeschia hybrid cultivar. Lineage (NCBI taxonomy): Eukaryota > Viridiplantae > Streptophyta > Magnoliopsida > Alismatales > Araceae > Zantedeschia > Zantedeschia hybrid cultivar. The sequence continues at coordinate 44,212,165 of JARZZO010000013.1, read as the reverse complement.
TGAGGCAACATACCATTTCACATGCGTCAAGACTGCCGTCCAAGGGATACCCACACAGAACTGGTATTGTTCTACCTGCACAAAGGACCGGAAGGAGTCAACAGACACTGACAAAACAAACACAAATCAAGACAGCCCACATCAAAATTGTGTGGTATGTGACAGGCTTAAACTTTTAGGGATGTGTGAACAGCAAACCCGGGTCAATGAAGAAAATGCAACAAAAGTTAATCACTCCAGAGAGAGCGCAGATTCCTTTATGGACTCTGAGGGGCCACCAGAGCCATCAAGGACTGCATTGTTACGCTTATGTAAGATTTGTGGAACTAGTGAAGATAATGAGAGAAAATTCATTGAATGCGGGCATAGTTTCTGTCTTTACAAGTACTACCACATCCGATGCCTGAAAACCAGTCAGGTAGCAAACCAGCATCAACACCATGGTTGTTGGTATTGCGCATCTTGTCTTTGCGGAGCTTGTATGATTGACAAGGATGATGACATGATTGTTATGTGTGATGGTTGTGATGAAGCTTATCATACATACTGTATGAAGCCCCCACGTACTTCAGTTCCAGAGGGTAAGTGGTATTGTGTTCCGTGCAACATTCTGAGGGCAAAGGAGGGGATGAGAAGGTATGAACGGTGGGTCCTGCAGCAACATGGGAAAAGTGATGGGAAGATGGGTAGTGGATCCAGCAGGTCAATGGATATGTTACTTAATGCTGCTGAGGTGGAAACGGTGGCAGCAACGAGGAAAAAAAGATAGAGGTCTTTCTCTTGGGTCATGCTGACAAAGTAACTTATCTTGGATAGAAGTGATCTACTGTCCGTTATGTTGTTGATAGGTTCCTTCCTGACCATGTTGTAACTCTAGTTAGATGGTTAATATATAGCTTGGCATTTTTCTTCTAACTTAATTCCTTGTTATCACAACTTCAAGAGGGGAGAGAATATCTTGCTCCCGTGGTAACCCCTAATGTACTATTTGGCAAATGCACAAAGGTAGAAGAGTGCATGGAAATTTGTTTGCTAAGACATTTTTGGCCCTCTTGGGGTGTTGGGATTATAAATTTTTGTGCTCTCTTAATTTTAGCTCTAAATTTCATTTGCTGACTTGAGCTGTGGTGGAACTTCGTTCTTTTTTCCGGTGAAACTTTCCTTGTTTCTTAGAAGTGGAAGAACCTTTTGGACCTCAATTTTTGGAGGCCTTCTAATGTCCTCTCATATGATGAGGATAGTTTTTATCATTTCACATCTTTTGTGGTAGTTTTTATCATCTTATCTTGGTAAATGATACAAGTGCCATCAACCATGTGAGAGGATATTGAGGGGTCTAACAAAATCGAGGTACATAGGATCTTGTTTGTTTCAAAACTAGTGCTTCTGATTCAATTGTTTCATCACTTCCGATGTCTCCTAGGCATTTTCATGACTTTAAATGTTCTGCTAGGCATCAAAATTATTAGGGCTTTCTTTCATAATCGAATAAGCTTTTAGAATAAGTTGGCTTGTCTCGGTTATTCTGGCTTATTCGTGTTTGTTACTCGGATGTGTTACTCAAATGAGACGGGGTTGAATAAACCAGAGTAAAAAGAATTAACCAAAACAATTGAATTGTTTCTTCTGGTTACGTTTACTTGTCTCTATTTATTTATATTTTTACTTATTTTGTTTGATTACAATTTTATTTTAGGTAGCATATCAATAAAGTTATCAAAATAAAAAGCTAATTATTTTAGTATAAACAGTCTTTGGTGTAGGTAATTTGAAATAAGTAATCTGGTTAATGAAGAGGCTCCAAACAAAAAAAAGAGCGAAATAGCGACATTATTGCGATGAACGGTTGATGGCAAGCTGCAAAATGCACGCCCCCTGCCTATATTTCTCTTGCTGATTGCGACCAGGAAAAAAAAGGAAAAACTAAACCCAGGTATCTGGAGGTACCGGATTACTAATGCTGTCTTTCCTTTTTTTGGGCTTAGTAGTAGAGTAACCAATTATTTATATCTTCTCTAACAGAAACGATCAAATTTGAGTTCTCTCAGTACTCCTCCTTTAACAGGAGAGATTCCAGTTGGAGTTTGCATTCCTGCTGCCTATACGAGTGATATTTTGGTTCTCGCCCTGTGAGGCGAATTCATGTTCACAATAGGGTTAGGGATGTAAATGATATCTGAAAATCCGTTTTTCTGTCCATTTCTGAAACTTAAAAGTCATAAAAGAGGACAATTTAAAGGATGATGATAATGATACTATTCGTATGAGAATGATTTAAGATAAGAAAAAAGATACATCTTTTTTTGAGTCCAATTATCTGAGTGTCTATCTGTTTCTTTTTTTACTTATTTTAACTATTGATTATAACTGAACCAGCTGTCTAGGGCAGTTGGTTCACCACTTCTCTTACAAAAGGAAGTTCTTAGGTTCGAACCTGGTTGGGACCTAAAAACCCCTCAGCCATGACCCGACCGGAATTATCTCTAGTTCTGGAGGAAAATCTCGGGTTCCGATTGAACTCCGGTCGCTTGTAAATAGTTGTACAGACTCGGCCTCAATGCCATACAAAAAAAAAATAAAAAAAATATTGATTATAACTTATTTTAAATTCTCATTTCTAAATAAAATCTCCAGTCATACTTATATAATTAGATATCTTATTGTCCATGCCATTGTTTTAATCTTTTCTCTCCCTCATTCACTAGTTTTCAAGATTCCTTCTCACAAATGTCACGTGATTTATAAGTAAATTTATAAGAATTACTTAGAAAGAACTTATATTTATTTATATTTTAAAAGTAATATTTCTTTATCCTCTCTAGAAATAATAAAAGGTAAAGTTTATGTTGACACATGATATTATCCGATAATTTAACTTTTATGTATCCGTTTTTAGTATGACTATAAGATGAAGAGAATGCAAGTAGAAAACATCACGGAACATGTACACATATATTTGAGCTGAGAGTGTCTGCCACCGTCTGATGAATCATACATACAGTCATCGTTAAATGGGAAGAATAATTTCTCCCAAAGTACAGCATGTTAGTATATATATATCTATGGACATAGAATACATATGGTGTTTAATTACATGGTGGTTAATTTCAGCTGAGATGCTGGCCCAGCTCTCTTATTCTCGCCTGCGTACCAACGACCAAGCGCGAGGGAGCCGTAAGTGGCGGGGCACTGCTGTGAAAAGACGGCATTCCTCACGCCGGCGAACTGGGGCTGGCAGAAACCTCCCCCGAAGCCATCGTCGTCACCATCTGCGCTGTCCAGGAAGACACAAGAAAAAAGAAGTCACATGCCACTAAGAAGGACAAGTTAAAAAACCTGGATAAACCTGTGATCACGTGACGCGATGATTATTTGAAAATCTTTTTATTTCTTATTTGTATAATTTTTTTTTTGCGAATTTGGATAGGACACATAGTTCAGCATGTAAAGTTTTTCCATATAAGATTAAATGGCCGGACTGCAATTGATAAATAATAAATTTACTAGAGATCTTTTCGGTCTTCATCCCCTGGAATTTTATGCCTTCACTCATGAAATTTAAAGGCGAAACAGTCGTTTCACCCACGTTTTTAAGTTAACTAAGCGTCGGTTTAATAGCAGAATAAGAGCAAAATAAGGAATCTTATTCTTAGAATAAAGTTAATTTTAATTTAATAAGCCAAATAATTTATACTACGTCATAATTATTTATACTAGAATAAGGAGAATAAACAATTCTACCTTACACTTAAACATTGTTTATTCTTCCTATTTCACTAGTCAACCTCACAAAACTCTCAAATTTAAATATTCTTTATTTTAGTATATTTTATTTTAGATAAGTAATTCCAAATAACTTATTCTGCAAACAAACTAGAACTAAGTTAATTCACTCTCTTATGAGTGGATACATAACTAAAGTCGCGAACATCTCATTTTATTAAAATAGGCCAACAAGTGTTGTAGAATTGGATGGAACAAAAGAAAGGAAGTAAGGGGTTTAGAGAGTGACGTCAGCAACTTAGCTGGCAAGGGCTGCACCACTAGATGATAGAGTCACCTAGAATAATCTTACTTAACCTCGTGACCCGTCCTAGATAGAACAGGGAAACAAAAGTAGCCGTCAAAAAAAAGGAGGGGAGAACCAGTTGCCTAGTGCAGTTGGTTCACCACCTCCTTTGCAAAAGGGAGGTCTCAGGTTCGATTCTGGTTAGGTCTAAAAATTTTCAGTCATGTAACCCTTAGGTGTTGTTGGGGATCTTTATCCCTTGATCTGTGGGATTATTTTTCCAGAAATCAGACGGACCTAAAATTATCGTCTAATTAGACGGATCCATTGACTGATCCGGAATTATCTCCAACTTTAGAGGGTTATCTCAGGTTCCCGATTAGAATTCCGGTCGCTTGTAAATAACTGACATAATAGACCTCTAGGTCCTTCAAAAAAAAAAAGAAAAAAAAAGAAAGAAAGAAGGAGGGAAAGAGAAGGAGGTGGCTGACTTGGGGAGCCTGTCACAGTTGGCGCGGGCCCATCCGATCTGCTCCTTCTCGTTGTCGTACACCACGGCCAGGTCCTGCACGGATATGTCTGCATGGGCGGGGCCACGGTTAGAAGTTGGCGAGCGTGTTGCTCACCAACAGTGCTAACTAAACTCCAAAGACAGCGCCCATGAACGGCTCCTTTTATTTTAAGTTAAATACCTCCGATGACGTTGAGGTCCTTCAGCCCCGCCTCGGTGCCGTTGAGGACCCCCAAGCACAGGTTCCCTTGTTTCTGGGATCAAAAGGCAAATAGAGATAGAATTAGCATCCCTGTTATCACGTGTCGTGTCCTTTCCTTTTTGTGTTCGGATATCTCAGTATCATGCACGCAGTTACAAATGTTTCAGTATCACACGTGTGATAGGTCCAACTCATTGGAGACTCTACTTTTATAAAGAATTCGGATTCCTTCGGCTCAATCACTGCAGTGAGGAAGGAGGGGCAGATATCTTGAAATTTTTTTTTTAGTCGAGTTGAAAAGTTTGGTGGACCCATTCTTCCCTTCACTGCAGTGACTGAGTTCGATCACTCGGTGGATTCGGATTCTTTTATAAAGTGATAACACCGATAAGAAGAAATGAGAGAAATTAGAGTTTTTTTTTCCTCAAGTTCTGTTCCTCCTCGTAGTGTATTGAGGTGGATTGAACTCCATCGGTATCGAGAGGAACATTTATGAAAAATTCAGAACAATTTGATTTCTCTTAGTACTGAGAGGAACCCAACTCTTCTTCCTCTTTTGTGATGAGGCAACCATCATCTCTCCCTTTTGTTTGGTAAAAGAGAAGTGATGACAGATGAGGTTGGAGAAGTGGAAGCGAGATCCTTTGGACCTTTCCCTCGTGCGCCTCCATACGCCCTCGGACGTATGAGGATCCCGTTCCGGGGAAGTGTGAGCTTATCATATGGCCTTATGGGGACTTAACTGTGAGAATGAGGTAGCCTTCGGGGGGGATGTCCAGAAGGGCCCTGTTCCCCTGGGGGAAGCTAAGCGCCATGGGCTGGAAGTAGCGCCTCGCGTCGGCGATGGACCTGAAGGGCCTCGCGCCCCTCCAGCACAGCGGCAGGGTGCGATCCTCCGGCGCCTCCCTCAGCGGCTTCCCCGACAGATCCCTCATCACCTGCGCGGCCGAATCCATAACGAACAGCGTTAGAATCCATCTGGGTTTCACTATTCTCACGTTGCTGGGTGGGCAGGAGAGATTAAGAAGGAGAAGGTCGGGGAATCGTTTCCGGTCGCCATTGCTCACCACGTCGAGCAGGTTCTCGTAGGGGCGGGAGGAGAAGTACGTGTAGGAGCTACCGCTGTCGAAGATGACCTCGAAGTCCCTGCCCAGCGGCCTCCTGCCGAAGAAGAGGGTCGCAGGGCCTGGCGAGTAGTACTTGCTGGCGACAGAATCGAACCAGCAGGCGTAAGAGTGGGTAGGCGGGGCGAGCCCGGAAGGGGAAGGTGGGTGCTCACCGCGGCCGGCGGCGAGACATGGGGGTCCAGGTGATGCCAGAAGGGGGAACGAGGTCGTCGCCGAAGAAGAGGTACCCGCCGCCCTTCCTGCTGAGGCAGTGACCCATCACGTTCCGCGTCACCCCCTGCTCCCGCAGCTGGGCCAGCACGCTGGCCCCGCCCGTGCCCAGCCCCAGCACCCCGTCCGTCGGCGACGGCGGGTCCACACCGTACAGCTGCTGGTCGTACCCGCACCTTCGCATTTCCACAAACACTTGGTAAGAACAAGAGAACCAAAAAAAAAAAAAAAAAATCACCACCATCATCACCACCACACGTAAACAACATCATCGCAGATGGGTTTTGGAGATTGTGTTGTTAACCCGAAGGCGAGGCGGGGGCGGAGGAAGGAGCCGTCGACGAGGCGGAGAGCGAAGGCGTCGCTGACGAGGACGCCACGAGAGGAGCCGTGGTCGGCGTACTCCACCTCGTAGTCGCACTGGTCGCTGGGGAAGGCGCAGCGGGGGCGCTGGGCGTCACCGGCGCGGGCTGGGGATGCGGTGGCGGCTTGTAGGGAGACGCAGAGCGGGTGCTCGCAGGGAACCAGCTTCTCCTTCGTCGGCCTGTACAGTGGGTGGGGTCCCTGCGGCCCCCCACCACCCAGCCAAGCCAAGCGAAACCAAGCATTCGATTACGATTCCAGTAACCCAAACAGGCAAATCGAGGAAAACATGATGACAACCACCACAAACAGGGTTCACAGAGAGAGAGAGGGAGAGAGAGAGAGAGAGAGAGAGAGAGAGAGAGAGAGAGAGAGAGAGAGAGAGAGAGAGTCAATGGATGTGCCTTAGAGCAGCTGACGCAGGGGGCGTCGCACTGGACCCAGGTGAGGTCGCTGCCGGTGTCGACGTCGAGGAAGTAGGGTTTCGGCGGATCCCCGATGCCCAGCGCGACGTAGTAGAGCCTTCCCGATCGAAGCCCGCGCGCGAACACGAACCCACGAGTAATCCGCCCATAAACAACACATCGAACAAGAGCAGTAACCATTACACCATCAGTAACGTCGACTGGAGCGATCTTAGAGCGGAGGAGGAGAAAGAAGAAGAAGAAGAAGAAGAAGAAGAAGAAGAAGAAGAAGAAGAAGAAGAAGAAGAGGAGGAGGGAGGAACGGGGACCAAACAGGGGAGGGTTGCCCGGGTTGGTTGCGCAGTGCTCACCCGTCGGGGTAGACGTTCCCATAGAGGGGGAAGACGGCGGAGGACCTCCGCCCGAGGTCGATGGACGGCGGCGACCAGTCCTTGGCCACGGCCGCCGGCGGCTGCTGCTGCTTCCTGTTGAAGGCGGCGGAGCAGAATGGCGGCCCGAAGAGTAGGCACAGGAGGAGCAGGAGCAGCGAGAGGGCCCCCGCCCCATCTGCACCAGCCTTTGCCATCGTTCTCTCTCTCTCTTCTCGTCGCGACGCACAGAAGTGGTGGTGGCGAGAAGAAGAGCAGAGGAGGAGCTGGCGTGGTGCAGGGAGGCGAGCGGTTGGTGGGATTTTATAGGGTTTTATCGTGGGCCCACAGAGAAGACAGGGGCCCCGTCTTGACTTGGCGACCACGGCGTCTTCGACGGCGAAGACTCGAAAGGAGGCCCCCCCGCCACCCCCAACCGCAACACCCAACCCCCCCAGCTCCCCAGGTTAAAAGCCTACAGATGAAGAGTGTAATGCCAACGGTAATTAGGGGACCTTGTGTAATAATTATGACTAAATTAATACCTTTTTTTGAAACTACCTAATTAATAGCTTTGATGGCAAAAACAACGACATCAGCATTTTCGTGGAAGCCCCTTTGAGATATATATACTTCATTGGAACATGAAGTTCATTTTTCATCATTTTTTCGGTAGTACGTGCTATAAAATACCATAATGTTTTGAATTTAAAAATCCTCAATTTTATAATACTTAGATCTTAATTTACTGTGATTTTATAATAGTTAGATCTTAACTACAGTGATCTTAAATTAAAAATAAAAAGATAAATATCAACGATCAATCATATTCTAAAGTTTAAATATTTACTGCATACTAAGTTGACAAAAAAATATAAAAAATAAACTCTTACATCACTTTATAACACACCAAATAGCACTAAAGTAAAATTATTTTCTCACTAACTTTGATGTTAATCGGCGCCCCATAAAGCTTTCGTTTTCTATGCATTTTTTGATGCTCCAAACCAGAGTGGAAACTAGATGTCCATCGTAACAAATTCTCTATCATATAGTAGCTTAACAAATCGGGTCCTCTCCTAATGATTAAACTAAAAGTGCTCGCAATTTCGGATTCGGCAGTCGCAAGACTCGCAACCTATGAGAACAGGAGAATCCTGTAAAAACTGGGAATTGACTTCTAACTCTGTCTGGAAATGATCAAAAAGCGTTTACCAAAACCACCAGCATGACAAGGCCAGTAGATAGTAGATACCAATATTTGTCCACTCGGAAGCTAAAAGAGAATCCAAGCCGACACCGTCCTCTTCAAATGTGCCCCACACACCACACGTTGAAAAGAGCACCGTCCATTGGGTGGTGGGGGCTTTGCTTGGGGGTTAAGCTTAGACGCCAAGGTTACGTGGAGGGGGGTCGGCCGGCTAGGCATAACCTCCACCCCTTTGTTTGCTTATCCCCAGCAATGCGACACGGTGCTTTTATTCTTTTCCTTCTTCTCTCCCCTCGGCTTAGGCATTTGGTTAGTTAATTGCGCCCAAAGGAAAGGAAAGGAGAGTACTGAAAAATGTTCTTTCCCCGCCCTTTGCCTTTGCACCTCAAACTGTGATTCCTTAGCCTAATAACTTCTCAACACATGATCGTTCTGTAATGGTACATGGATGCCCATGGGAATATGAGGAAAGTGAGGGCTAGAGAAAAGGGCATGGTGTGTTTCACTTGAGGGGCTCCTCACCCATGAAACTTGTCCATATTACGTAGTACAGGAAGTATCGTCCAACGGTGAGGGAATACAGAGACTGGTGATCCCCCTTTACAAACTTGGGGCACCACCGTTTTAGTTTTCTTTCTTACCATCTCTGGACACCCACCTGAGACTCGCAAATAACATGATACTGTACAGATACTGCAGATTCAGGAAGCAGCTTACTACCCCTCCTTCACTCTGTGGGTGTCCTAGGGTTTTCTAATCCCGTTCTCTGCCAGCTGTTGTGGTATCTTTTCAACCTTACAGTGTAGCTATTGTCTACATTCTTCACCTTGGCAGCACGGCGTGCCATCCATTGTACCTACAAAACTGGAGCACATGGAAAGAAACCCGATCGATACACAATTGATGAATAGATATCATTGCTGCTGCTATCTGCAAAGATCAACCTTTCCTCGGACAAATTATGCCAGGACTTATTAAGTGCCATCATTGGACATCCTGTTGGACCATAGAATCTCAATTTCGAGTGTCCTGGATGATCCATCTCTATTACCGTCATGAGTAAGACTGAACAAGCCGCTGTAAATGCCTTCACTCACAACTTTGTCTATCTGGATTGTAACTTGGCCAAGGGTACTCTGAAGCACAAGAAAACATTTAGACAGAAGACAAGTACCTTGAAATGAAAGTGTCTTGGCATGTTTGCATACCTTCCCAAACGTATTTTTACTTTTGCACAGAATGTAGAGTTTCTGCCCTTTCGGTGGAACATCAAATGCCCAAGTAAACCCCTCCTTCCATTCTGGGGAGGTACTATGGGGTACCACCTGCAAAATTTACTTTACTTGGCATAAACACGTAAAGCAAAGAGACAGTGTATGTGTTTTTCTTTCTTCATTTTTGTGTGTGTTGGGGGGGGGGGGGGGGTGAGTGCAAATACTTTGGGGGACAGCTTAATTTCCTACCTTAGTTTGTTTTGGGGGACTATTCCCGATCGTTAACCGACAGAAGGCATTTGTGCTCCCCATAGTCTGCTTCAAGTTGTTCCCTCGTTTTATGGTCACTGTCAAGCATCCTGGCAAGCAATGCAACAAGCTGTCTGCCCTTTCGTGGAAACTGGGCGGGCAGGTCTTCATAAGTAACTGCAGAATAGGGATAGCTTCAGCAGCTATCAAGGCCTGTGCTTTGGCAATATCTTCGTTCATCTCTGCCCATGAGTCTTTCAATAGGCACAAAGTGTCTAGTGCAGACTCCTGAGCTGCCTCACTTCCAGTCTTTAGCGCACCCACCAAATGTGGAATGCATAGAGTGGCAGCTTCAGAGGTGCGAAGTTTTTTGAAGTTGAAAAATATCACATGCATGGTCCTCAGAACTTCTTCATTGATGGTAGCTGTGGACCACAATTCTTTTTCCAAGGCCGCTGCAGGAGAGAAGTAGAAAAACTTTAGGCAACCTATGGACATGGAAATGCTGGAGGTAAGGACAGTTTAAATGCTAGATAGATTAAAAGATTCGTCTTTCATCAGACTGGAACACATGATTCCTGCATAGAGTAATTTTGGGGAATTGATTCATTCTGCGTCAAGTACAACAATCACATAAACATCAATCCATCTGTGACATATCATTGGCCACCCAGTTATCCTTGCAGTTGTTTCATAGTCATCACTGAGCAAAAATATTTTAGGTGAACAAATACTTGTACAAAAGAGAAAACATAATCAACCTGTTTGGATGCAGCCATAAATGCGTTTACTTTTATGGTAAACACGTTTTTCACTATAACCTAAGTTTGGATGGGTGAAAAACAAGTTTACCATAAACTCGCTTAAGTTTACTATAAACTCAAAAAAGCCCCATAAATGCATTTTTCATAAACCTACTTGGAGTTGATTTACACTGGAGTCTCTCAGATTTACCTTTTAACTGACTTAAGTTTATGCAAAGCAACCAAACATGAGTTTATAAAAACCATGTTTATGATAACTGCATTTGCGATAAACTTATTCACGTTTTCTTAAGTTGCATCCAAACAGGGCCAATATGGTTTACAATGAGGAGAAGGTCAATGAACTGGAGAATTATAAGTTATAAAAGTGTCCCGACATCAGTAAAGTATGCTTGCCACATGGAACTCATTACCATTAATCAATCTGAGTGCGAATATGCATATTCTATGTAATTATGTTTAACAACCTACATCCCACCAGCTTCCCCTTCCTGACAATTCTTTCTCCATGTACAGATACATGCACCTATAATCACATGTGCACACAGATTGTCTTTAGCGAGGGTGAATCGATAACAATTAATCTCCTGCTCCGACTCTTATTCTGTTAACCATTACCTTGCCTTCACTCGCTTTATGTGATCTCCATGGATTATATGATGACATGAAGAGGTTAAACAAAGAAAGAAGGGTTCCTGACATGCATCCCAACTATTTTCTTCCTTCAATTTTCTCCCTCCCATGAACTCTCACTCACAATCATTTGAAACCAGTATGATTGAGAAACATTTTAAAACTTGAGATCAAACTTGTTGTCCCTTTCTACTCTCTTGAGAAAATTCAAGAGCAAGTCTCATGGATCTGCATGGATCAGAATGCATTCAGATTATATACAACACACATCCACATATATGTATCACCACAGATGTACAACACAGTTTCTCTTCCTATTCCACATTTTTTAAAGGTGATTTGTACCACACATTTATTAAATTGGAAAAGAAAATGCACAAAAAATTTAAAAAAGAAAGGACAAAAAGTAATGAATAACTACATTTTGGGTTAAAGGTCAATGCATCCTATTACATTGAACGGTTACTTCTATAAAGGACAAGATGGAAGAAGATAAACTGAGAATGCAACAGTTAGTCAGATTGTAAGGTAAGAGAAATAGGAGATAAAGTCTCTAAAACCCCTCTGAGATGGCTTGGACATGTTCAAAGAAGATCTATAAGGAGCACCTATTAAGAGATGAGTCACCTATAGCATGCACAACAAACCCCTCTGAATTACGACTGTACTTAATAATTCTCAACGGTTTACCTACAACCAATATGAGCATAGCATTAACATGATCAGATAGAGGCTTACCAGTCAATGATCTCATTAGCTCATTTGATACATATTCTTGGAGAGTGTGGTTTGAAAATAGGAATTTTATTAACAAAGCAGATTGTGCAGCAACTTCAGGATTTGGAGACACCAAGAGTTCCTGTATCACCAATATACCTCCTGCTTCAGCAACTGCACGCCTATTTGTCCTGCTGCGCATTACCAAGTTTTGCAATGCACAAACAGCCACCATCTTCATATCCTCTGTTGGTTGGTCTTCAAGCAGGCTTACTAGAGCACGGCATGCAGATACTGCATCACTAACCCTAGCAAGACTCTCATGCTGAAAAAGGTCACCAAGAGCAAGTGTTGCAAGAAGTCTTGCAGGTTGTGATCTGGTCAGTGGATCCAACAGATATTGAGATAGTGGTGCTATTGCATATTTTGAGACTTTCATTTCACGAACTCTTACATTATTAAATAATGCCTCCAGTAGCGTCCCAGAAGCTTCTTCACATTGATGAGATCTTAGCAACTCAAGCAGCGCACCTATAGCGCCATTTTCAGCCATCAACACGGCACAAGAAGCATCATTTCTCTCTTGGGCAATAAGAGCACCGAGAGCTATCGTAATAGTGCTCTCTGATGTTGACTGCAACAATCTCACAAGAACAACTAAAGGAACTTTGAAGTAGTACTCAGCATTGAAACGCAGAACATTTGAGAGTACCAAGGCTGCTGATTCCCATAAAGCATGAGTTGGTTGGGGATCATCTTGAATAATAACTTTAGAGACCTCAAATATTCCACCAGCATCAGCAACATCCTTGGGCCAACTCATGGAAATACTTTCCAGTGCTTTAACTGCGGTTTGCTGTAAGCTCAAGATTCCAATTCCTGCAAGCTGTACAAGTGGCACCACTGCATTTTTTGTGGTAATATCCTGCTGAAAATGCTCTTGTGCTAAAAGATGTGAAAGCAATTCAGTACCAAGCTGTTGGATAGCTTGGGATGGAGACTCAAGAAATGATATCAACGGTTCTATCACTTGGCTTGGGGTTAGTTTCAAGGTTGTAAGGCTCTGTGGCTTCTCTAAAATATTTACAAGTGCTTGTAAGGCATTTTGTTGTCCTGACATGGTGAGATCTGTTCGCTGTAAAACCATGAAAAGAGGTTCAACTATTATAGCTGCAGCCGAGCTTTTAGCAATGCTACTATCATCTGTTAAGATGAGAAGCAACTCTACAATTTGGGAACACAAGGAACCAGGGGCAGTGCGGAGCATCTCAAGGGTTCTATAAATTATTCCAGCTTTAACCATTTCAAGCTTACAAGGAGGACGGTCTTCCCCCAACTTTATAAGTGACCTGATACAGGCTTCTGATAATTGATTATTTACAACAGAAACTAAACCAACAAAAAGTTCTATGACCTCAGTTGTTGCTGCAATATCAGCATGGCATTCTTCATTCAACAGCCTCTCAAGAGCATGCGCACTAGACTCTACCACCTCAGTGTTGTTTGATCCCATTAGTGATATAAGAGGCTGTACACATTCTGAAGCAATTGGCCGGGTCCGCATGTTCAAGTTCCCAAACAGTACATAGCAAAGCTCCGCAGCATTCTTCTTCAGATCTAATGATGAATTTGACAACAAAATCTTGTGCAAACTCTCAAGTGGATCACCTTCTACATCAGCGATCATATATGCCTTTGATATGCTTCCTGAGGTAAGCTTGATCAATGCCACAAGTGCAGACTGCTGTTCTCTCTCAGACCCTACATTAAGCATGTCAACTAATGGCTGAATAGCTTGTCTGGCAATTTCAGTGTCCCTGATATTCTCCGAATCAAAAAGCTCCTGCAGAGCTCTAGCAGCACTAAACCTAGCATTTCTTGATCCCAACCGCAAGACAGCTATCAGCTGATTCAGAGCGCAAAGAGAAGCTTCATGTCTAAGTAGATCAGGATTGCTGAATAAGATTCTCAATAGGTCAGATATGGTGGTTTCAGTTGAGTCTTGAGGGCTCAAGGAGAGATACTTGGTTAAAGCATCAAGAGCCCCAGCATCAGCCATGGCCAGCTTGTTCGTGTCACTTCCATCTGCTATCTGGGTCAGAAGATGGACTGCAATTGGAGGGGCACCAGGTCGATCAGGCATTGGCCTCAAAAGATCCACTAACAAGGGAATAGATTTGCGGGCAGTTGCACCAGTTCTCACATCTTCTATACTAAATAGATGCTTCAGAATAACCTGATCAGGGTTGTGCAACAATGTAAATTCTTCAGACAAAGTGACCAGATTCGGCATATCTGACTCTACATGACCGATGAGACCTATAAGTCCCCCAACAGCACCCGAGTTTGCGATAGCAAGGTGTATCCCCCTGCTTCCACTAGAAACAAGACTAGACATTGCCTGAGCAGCAAAGTATTTATCTATGAGTTCATCAGACTTGAGCAAGAATGCAAGTGAAGGTATTATCCGCATGGTGGCTGGAGATAGAACTACATTCGCATCCTGGAACAATATGGCCAAGAGAAGAGCTACTATCCATATGAATTCTGTAGCTTCAGATTCTGCCTGTAAATGATGCTAGATAAGATGTCTTTTTACAAAAGAAATTCCAACAGATTAAATACACAAAATAATATACTCAACATTTGCAAACAATGCCCTAGTTTTATGAAAGAGGGTATGAACAATAATGCAAAGCCTAAAACAATTACAATTGCATTGCAAGCTTGGGAAGATCAGTCCACTTCACAAGAACTAAAAGATAAAGCTAAAGCAGCATAATCTGTTTATCACAATGTTAACAAATATGCTGCCCTTAGTTATAAAGATATCACCACATCAACCTTACAAAAAAGATCGATATGACTAATTGATGATGGAAAGATTTGGAACAATTTTATCAGCTAAGCAGGCGGATTATCTTCAATAAGATTAGAAATCTTAATGGTAAAAGTACCATGCTAAAGTGTGGAAACTTGCTTGAATGTCCTTTTTTTAACATGGGTCTGAACATTTTGTGGTAGTCCATAAAAAACATCAACAAAAAATTGGTTAAAAAAAACCTAGCAATTCCAGACAAGAACTGGCAGAAACATATCAGGATTGACTAGGACCAGCACTTCCCTTTCATCCCCACTCCCCCCCCCCCCCCACAACACCCCACCTTTGGAAGAGTGGGGGGAAGCAATACATTTGGAGAGTCTTAGCAGTTTTAGCGTTTTAGGCCCTTCCTATCATGATAATAGCTTATCTTATATTTGTATGCGACCTATTAGTTTGGAGGCTCGCCTTGCAAGTATTTTATAAGTGAACCTTCCACCTGCCATTGCCAGTGGTCAACCTGCTGTGGTTGCCTCATTTCATGTAGCTGCCTCCCCATTCTGCTGTGACTGCATCCTGCCACTGATGCAACTGCTCTTGTTTTCTATTGGCAAAGGTGAAGATAAGCTGCTTTCTCCTTTTCTTCCCGTTCCTTCTTGTCTTGTCCCCACCTTTCTTTTCATTTTTCCCTTCTTATTGTATGGGGTAGGGGGTAACTGATGAACATAGACATTGATAGCAGCTCACATGATTCATTAAAATCTCATCTCTTTTCATACAAAGGGAACCTTTTTAGACGATCATGAGCGTGTTTCTGTTAATATATTACAAACAAATTCCAAGTGAAATATCAAGTTGCCTTACAGTATAGGATTCAAATGAAATTTCACCCAAGCCACTCATTTGATTAAATATCACTTTCCTTATTTTCTCTCAGTAGTAGGGCTAGCAGCACCCTCACAAAAAATCAATTGAACTCCATGGTAAATGAGACTCTCAAGTAGACAAGACAACAATGCAAAACAGTCCAGAACAAAAGGATCAGATACTATAACTAACTGTCAGAAAAGGCTTTCCCTAAAACACAACAAGACTAAAAAGGCCAATAAAACATGAAAATGTTCAGTAATAATAAACAAGAAGAGTATTCTTGTCTGCATTTTCTTTCATTTGCCTGAAATTATTAAAGCAGAACTGTAGTTAAATATATTCATAACTTACACTTGCATCCTGAAAGTCGCTAACATGACCATACACTAAAACAGGTCCCACAACATCAAAAGCTACATTGACAAAAGAAATCTCAACTCACACATTCCTCCTCAAGACCAGAACTGAGATATGTCCATCCTCATAACAGAGCAATAGAGAAGTTTAAGTATTGAAAAGATACGATTACACGGTGAATTCAAATGAGGACATGATGACCATGTCACTTTATGTGAGAGGGGTTGGTTAGATACACCTTGCTCCCTTTTGATGTGGAGATACAGGAGAATTGCAATAAACCCTTGGGTACTGATCACAAATAATTCTTTAGAGTGGCCTTATCAGCCAGCATATTCCAGCGGCACACTTAGTGGTAAAGTAGTATCAAAATAATAAGCTGCACAAACTCTTAGCATTGACAATATCTAAAATTTCAATTCCTGTGGAGTTGAAATGACAAGATAGAAATGAGATAGAATGGCAAAGCAATGACTTACTTGTGGATTGGCAGAATAACTTGCAAGCTTTTCACAAAGAACTTCAACTCCATCAGCTTTCATCACAGTAAGCTTGTTTTTCTCATGAGCAGAAGAGATTATGGACAGCAGCCACAGGGCAACTGTCCCACCTAAACAGGCTGCTGGGTCAGAAACTTCGGATTCATTCCCATCACGCCCGTATGTGTTATTTTCCATAAAATTTTTGGAGGATCTTACTTCAATTTCTAAAGAGCAGGAACTGGAATGGTGCTTTATCATATCAACAAGAGTAAATATCAGGTGTTTTAACAGCCCTGACTCATCAAGTGCATCCACTGTTAGCTGTTTGTACTCTTTGGCAGCACAAATGAGCAAGGCAGCTCCACCAACTCGTACTTCAAAGCTGGAGGAGTTCATAATCCTGTCTGCAAGGGAAGAAATGCATTGTGGTTTACCTACCAACAGATCACCGAGTACAACTGGTTGATCCTGACAAAGCCGAGAAAGGATTTCAATTGCCTTGTCTTGAACTGGAGGAAGGCCAACAGCCAGACACTGAACCAGAGGTTCTAACCTTGCAGGAGCTTCGGCAAGAACAGACCAAGGGGTGCAAGAAATATTGATGCTCTGTTTAGTTTTAGCTAACAAGGCAAGCACATCAAGAGAATCCGAGTGATCAGCCCCTTCCATGTCCGATGTAGCTAGTGAGTCGACAAGTGCAAGAACCATGGAACGGCATTTGGACTTTTCCCCAAGCACATCACTGATTGGGAATTGGTTCAGTAGCTGATGAAGGGCACGTGAAGCATTCTTTTTACCTTCAGAAGTGCCTTCTCCCAATACTCTTGCCAGCGCTGGGACGACATCCTCAGAAAGGGCTTCTCTGGCAATCTGTGGGTCTGAAAGGAGGTTTGCCAAAGCAGCCAATGCAGTTTCAGCAGCATCAATGGAAGATGTCTTTGCCAGATTAATCAGGGGCTGCACATCACCTTCAGCTATATATGACATCTTGTGTGGTGATTTCGCCTTAGTAGGTCGAGAAAGTGCCCCCAAGGCCCGAGCTGACTGTGTTGCAACAACTTGAGTTTTACTGGTCAGCAATTTCATGCAAGGATGAACAATTTCATCAGTGGCAAGACTATCACATATATCTTGTCTGGTACTGAACAAATCAGCTAGAACAGAAGCAACACATTCCTGAGTTTCTTCGTTTGAAGTGTTTAAAACCTCAACTAGAGATCTGAGACCTTTGTTTGCTGGAGAACCTTTCTGCACAAGGTCTTTATGAGAGGCCATGGTAAGTACATGGCCCAGCACTCCAATAGCATGAGATTTTGACCCTGAAGTGTCACCCAGAAGCAAGGCTAGAAGCTGATTTATTGTAGCAGAATCAGCATAGCGTATAAGCTTCCGGAGTGCCTTCGAAGAGGCTTCTTGACCTTTGGGGCCACCACTTTTTAGAAGCCATAGGAGCGCAGGAACAGCTCCAGCACTCTCTACACAGGCACGAATGTCATCACTATGGCAGCACAAGTTCCATAGCACATGAGCTGCATCTTCTCTTGCCTTTTGAGAACCTGTCTCCAGTAATTGCACTAACGGAGGGATGCCCCCTGCAGCTGTGATAGCCCACTTACTGTCCTCAACTTGATCTGTCAAGATAGCAAGCAAGGCAACTGTGTACTCTTGATGCTGCTCGCCAGATAGTCCAAGCAAAGATATCAACATCTGGATGCCCTCTCTCTGTCCAAGGCATACCCATAAACCCCCATCATTGCAACATAAGCTTGTTAATGATTGGATGAGGTGTTCCTGCACATCAGCAGATGCCATGGTTATCAGGCCGATGAGCACCCTTTTGGCATCTGCATGGTGAAGCCTTCTACAGAGGATAGCATTGCCATAGAGGCTTGCCAGAGCCTCAAGTATGCGATCCTGAACAAATTTGTTGTCCCGGGGCTTTAATAGCATTATTAAGATCTCTTCTATCTGGATGGCATCAGGCTGTTCTTCCTCATCGCGAAAGACCATCAGTGAGTATGCGAGGGCGCCAATTATGTCAGCCACAGGAGCAGCCAGACGTGGAGACTGTGAGAGTTCACCAAGGTAAAGCACAAGAGAAGACATGCCACCACAAATATTTGCTAAAGCATTGACTGCATGACCTTGTAGAGTATGGCATGACCCCCCTTGCATGCACTCTTTAGAAGGAGCTACCACAGCCCCGATTAGAATAGGTATCCCATTGGCATCCACCATGGCTTTCTTAGCTTTAGCAGATTTTGATGATAGAGCCTCCAAAGCATCAGCAGCACTGGCACGAACTGATATATCATTTTCTGGAGATAAAAGATGGAGAAGTGCTCCGACAGTGCCTGCATCTATAACTTTGGAGATGCTATCTCCAAATGCCAAGACTAAGCGAGCCAAAAGAGATGCCGAGTTAGACTGAGCAAGGTTGTTACCAGAAGACAGAAGACCTGTGATGATCTCAACTCCACCAGCCTCAAGAGTGGCCCTCCAGTACCCATCTTTGTCCCCACAAAGGTTTCTCAAAGCTCCAGTCACAAACCCCTCAACCACTTTATCCTGCCTCATGTTAGGATTTAGCTGATCCCACAAGGTTGGAACAACACCTTCGGTCACAAATATCTTCATCCCAATGTGATCTTCAGATAAACCACCACAAGAAACCTCAAAAATAGCCTCAGCCGCAGCCTTCCTTGCTTCCAAGGATTCAGATTTCAGAAGAGTGAGCAATGGAGGAATGCATCCTCCAAGAAGGACCTTAACACGTAAATCTTCCTCCTTGCAGAGAGCACTTAATGTTGCAGCAACATTTACTTTCGCAGTAGGTGTCCCACTTCTTAGTACAGAGATGAACAATGGCATTGCTTGTGAATGAGATCCAAGTAAAATCCTTGCATCCCTTCTTGCCCTTGCAACAGCTAGCAGCCTTGTAGTAATCAACTCCTTTTCATGAGGGGAGGACATGTTTGCATGGAGTTGCTCCAGAAATTGGGCAACAGTGGCCATAGTGCTTTCCGGATCCTCCATTACTGCTGATCCATTTGTCTCCCTAGGAAATAATGGCAAAAAGAGACAATCACAACAGGAAAGAAGCATAAGTTTTGTTCTCCTGAATCTCATATCTGAAAGTGATAGATACTCCTAAACACTGATGAGCAATGAGCTCATAAAACCTAGAAATTCCCCAGTTTCGTCATTTGTGGCGAAGCTACTGGTCAGCATTGAACTAAAATTCACAGACTACCTATAAAACAAGTCCATGAAGGTAATTACCTAGAGCGTAAAGTCGACGAAGACCATGAACTTGATGATGAAGAGGGGCGGCTTCGAGGTTCGGGCGAGGGTGATTTCGACATCTTTCCCTAATATGTCCTTGGTCTCCTCGATATCTGCAAGTCTGCATGCCATCCAACTCAGCTAGGAACCAATACACATTCCTAAACACTCAATTCTATGTAAAACCAAGCATATGAACCATAAACAACATAGGAAAAGAGAACGTACTACGAAACCAGAAACCATGGAAATAATGGGACTAATCAAACTATGGCGCGCCCGAGCAAAACAAAATCACGGCCGAATTTCACAGCCATAGATCTGAATCTTCATGCGATGCCCACCGAAGATCGCCAAGTTACCAGATGTGGCATGCTAGCATGTTGGCGGCAAATCCAAGCATTCACTTTCCAAAGCCAAGAAATAGACAAAATGCCAAGGCTATTACCTTCCAGGAGTTCAAAAGCGTTGCCCTGCGCGGATCCGAGACGCTCCCAACCCCTCCTCTAGCAACCACGGATGAAGAAGCAGCTCAGCTCCTCACGGCCCGGCAACCCCCATTATCTGGACAAATCTGCCGCCAGAGACCAAATCAAACACCAAGAACAAGCAAACGAAGCAACAAAACATCAAACAAGGGCGCGGCGGGGAGGGCTTTGAACCACGGAACGCGGCGAGATCTCGCGAATTGCGACCAATTTCGGTGGAAAGCCCCCCAACACGGCTCCATATCCCCGGAAGAACCCGGGATCAGATCAGAAAGGGAAGGGAGAGCAACGAATTGGGAACATGTTGCGATAGATGGAATTGGAGGCGGCGGAAACGGCAGGAAATCACAAATGGGAATCGCAGGTTGGCGATCAGCGCCGCATTGCGCCGGATTACCTGGGATTCGGAATCAGACCGGAGACGGAGAGAAGGGCGGGGGCGCGGGGAAGGCCCCGGGTCGGCCCCCGGCGTTCTCGCCGCCTCCTCCTCTTCCCCCTTTCGCGCTCCTCCGCTATAACCGCGCCCCGGAATGGCGCATGTAGCGAGAGAGAGAGAGAGAGAGAAGAGAGACAGAAGAGAAGATGGTCGGTTGGGGACCTGGGGGTGTGCTCTTGTCTCCTCCGTTGTCTACGTTGCGTTGGATTCCGGCGGAGGAGGAGAGAGAGTAGATGATCTAGAGAGAGAGAGAGAGGGTAGAGAGAGAAAGAGGGAGTGTGTGTTTTGTGTGTGTGTGTGTGGGGTGGGGGGAGGGTAAAAGGATCGTACGGTCGCGGGTGGGATGGTTAGCGAGTTCGCATTCCTGTAAGTGCAAAATTGGATGGGCTCAGTAAGTGAGAGGAGGAAAAAGTAATTTTACAAGAAATTATTCCTTGGAAAGAGAAAAGACAGGTGAAGGGGTTTTCTGAAATTTTTTTCTCTCTGCACTGACCGACAACGGTCTAAACTTGCACTTAAAGAATCCCTTCTCTTTCCTCCCACAGAGAGAACAACATGCACCTCCGCCACCCCAAAAGCTCTCGGCGAGGGCACGACAGTGTGGACTTGAACACTCGCACCGGTCTGCTGCTCCCGCGGGTTCGGAGTCAGACCGTGTTCCGCACTCCCCCGGCTTTCACGCTCCCGTAAATTTGCAAGGAGGGGGTGCGGCTAGCCTTTTGAGTCGTCACAAAATTTAACTCAGATTGGTAGATCCGGATGCAAATGGTAACTTTTAGATAGATTATTCGATTATTAAGTTAAATAAATGTTTATATATATAACAAATAATATAATGTACACAAACCTTATTTTAGACTGAATGCAAATAGTACGTCGATAATTTGATTATCACATAGATTATAAGTTTATAAGCTAATTAATAGATAATCCTTTTAAACTAATAACATAGTCAATAAGATTATATATTTACTTTAAATCTTGCACTGAATCCGATCCACTTGTATCTCTACGGCTAGATATGATCCGACCCGATTCTTAACAAAATAGGTTTAAATTATAAAATTTTGAAAACTGAGGCAAAGAACTTCATTAAATCAAGACAAACTAAGCTCATAACATCCGATGACTCGATCTAGCTGTGAAGTTCGACACGTTGACCCACTTTGAGCTATTTTGACCTTGGTCAAGATGTAGATCACTTGAGTTTGACCAAAGTCAGAATCAAAATAAGGTCCGAGTAAAATAACTCTACCAGATCTCTAGATTCTATACTAACAAATCTACCTGAATCTGACTGGACTCCTTTGCTCATTAACCGCTTCCCAGCGGTGACCACATCTCCGGTTGATCCGCGGTTGGCTCTAACGGATCCGCCGCTACGGCTCCCTGTGATGGAACTGCTGTGTCTTTAATAACGGCCAGTGTGAATTTGTCGTCCCGGCTTCGTGTGGGACCGCCGCCATTGAAAACTGTTATCAAATTGCATGCTGGGCCCCCACACTAACGTAGCAGGCCGCGGGGGCAGCGTCACCGGCAAGCAGTGGAGGGTTCGATTCGTCTCCAATCGCGGCACCTTCAGGGCCCTCCAGGCCCAAAGTCTCGGCCCGGTCCCCCAACACAAGAAGTATTTGTTGCAACGAGGTAATATAATGCAATGAGAAATACTTACTGCAATATCTCAAGGTATTGTAATTTATGTGGATTGCAAGCGACACTTCCACTCATTTGGGAAATTTTTTTTCACATATTTGGGTTCTTGAGTCATAAACTATTATCAGAGAAGAAATTCTATGCATGCACCAAATGAAGTATTTTTACGTATCTAACAGTTCTCAAATCCGTGATCTCCTCATTAACCCCAGATAATTGAGAAATCCTATGTAAAAAAAGAATGTGGTATTTAATCTTCAGATCAACAACAGAGATTAACTTAACGTCGAAACTTCGAACATTAAACTTAAGGTCGACAGACTGTAACCGTACTTGATCTTTTTTGGCGTGGCATGTAGTAGTTAAGATTATCAAATCTGACTTGAATGCAATTGATAGCGAATCGTCCTCCTCTTGATAGGTAGACCCCAGAAATATCTGGGGCCATTCAACCCGTATAACCCTCCCCCGCGGACCAAAATTCTCAGTAGATGGATGGCCATGATTGCGGGTGATGGCCGCACATTGATCTATTACTATGATTCGCTTGTTTGTACCTGACATGCGAATAAATGCCGACAGTGCATATTGTCCAACTCCTTTGTGGACTCATGCCACAACGCAACTTTAGGACTAACTAATTGCATGAGTAAGGTAAATGGCTGGAGATTAACCCAGGCTATTATATAGTAGCGGTGAACAACGGTCATACGCGGGTCAGACTAATCGGATCAAACTTGGGTTAATCTTCGGAGTTTTGAAAGAATTCGGTGTAATAGTGCTGATATAATCGCATCCACGACTTTACTATTAACTAATTGCACGAGTAAGGTAAATGGCTGGAGATTAACCCAAGCTATTAGGCCTTGTTTGATTGCGGTTTAGCCCGCGATTATCCCGAGGTTATCTACTTTTTTGGTTTGAAACGAGAGGTAATGTACACGGGTTAAAAGTGGGTTAATCCCGGTATAACCGGGGTCTGTCCCGGGCCAACCCATCCTAATGGTTTCGGCGGGATACGGGTTATCACGCATTCGCGCGTTGTTTCCGAGGCGCTCTGTGACGCGTCTCGTCTTCCTCCCTGCGCGCGGCGCTGCTCTAGCGACCGTGGACCGTCTGCTCGCTCTCTGGCCACCACCTTCTCTCTGGCTCTGAGGCGCTCTGTGACGCTTCTCGTCTTCCTCCCTGCGCGCGGCGCTGCTCTGGCGACCGTCGACCGTCTGCTCGCTCTCTGGCCACCACCTCTCCTCTTCCTCTCTGGCTCCGAGGCGCTGCTCTGCCGACCGTGGAGGCGTTGCTCCTGCGTACCCGCTGTCCGCCGCTGGCTTCGACGCGCTTCTCCTTCGCGAGAAGGCTCCGCCTTCCCCCCGTTCGTTCGTGGTCTTCTCCGTTCTGTGCATACCATCCGGCTGTCGTAGAAGATCTATCAGGTTCGTCTTCTCCCCTTTCTTTGGCCGCTCGAGGCCGCCATCGTCCTGTCCCCTCCCCCTTCATGAACTCGTGTTCCCAGCGCACTGGGCATGGAGAACATATGGGTTCACCTCGGGTGGCTGTCTCTCGTCCTTTCCCTTCCGATGGCTTGGTTGTTCCGTGCGCCTCTTCCTATCTCTATGGTGGTTCAACCATGGCGGTTTCAACGGGAGAAAACGATATCTTTGATTGCGGCAACCACAGCATTCACCAACATCCATTCTGTTCGAACTCCCACATTTGCGACCATCCCTTCTTCTACGAGCAGCGTTTGTTTCCTCCTTTCTGGACCGTGGACCGTCATCCAAAGCACATGTAGGTTTTTCAAACTCGGACCTGCAGAGGAGGATTTTGTTCACAAACCTCCCGATCTTCCCCTTTCCCTGTGTTCGTGTAAAAGTTAATTTTTTTTTTTCTTCTTAGCCTTTACGTCCGACTTATTCTTGCAACCGTTGTGATCTGGTAAAACGTTATTGTTCATGCGTGTTCTTGCAATCCGTAAGTCATGTGTTTATATTTTTAATGGAGTTTCTTTAGATACGGTTTCATACATCGAATTCTGATTTGTACGGTCTTTGTTCTTTTCAACTTATCCTACTGTCACAGATGATGACCAAAGCTATGTTGTCGATGTGTATTAGTTCATGTGCTTTTGGTTGTCTGATTAGCTTGAAAATTTTCATATTAATTATTTTAGGTTCCTGCCCGTATACCTATTTTATTTATTTTGTTTCGGCAGGATTTAGTACATGCTTGCTTGTTCTTTCCAGCCTTTTTTACTGTCACAGATCTTGACCAAAATTTCACATTTGTTGATTATTAGTTCGTACAGTTGTTGTTCTGTCATTTGTTTGAAAATAGACATATGAATTGATTTAGGCCGGTTAATTTAGGTCTGTCCCCTGTCCCCCTATAGGTATTTTTCATACATACAATCCTTATTCTTGCAATCCTTGTTCTTCCCGGCCTACTTTACTGTCACAATGATGGCCAAAATATCAGCTTTGCTGATTATTAATTCCTGTGATTTTTGTTGTCGGATTTGCTTCAAAATTTTCATAAGAATTAATTTAAGTCTATCCCCCTAAAGCCATTTAAGTCAGTGAGTGGGTCTATGCTGGCCTATGTTCGAGTGATCTATTTTCATGCATGCTTGGTTACCCAATCTCATTATACATGTTGTATGACTACTCACATGTCAACTATAGGTGTGATTTACGTTCGCATCCGTCAATTGTCAGGATGTCTCAAAAACATAAACTTATGTATACAACCACTTTCCACTTAGATTTTCTATATGCATGGCATGCATACATCCTGTCCTACATCTTGTGCTATTGTACTAACCCTAAATGTTGTACCTTGCTTCCTACTTGAATATGTTAGACTCGAGAGGGAAGGCTCGGGTCGGTAATTGGACCCCCCGCCAGGACAGGATACTAGTTAACTTATTAGTGGATCAATACCATAAACATCATTGCCATCAGGGGACTTTTAAAAAGCATGTTTGGACCGAGATCATGGTCCCCTTTAATGAAGCCACACATCTCAATATGGATCAGGACAATTTGTCCAATCGTTGGAAGAATATTAAGAGAACTTATCGAAAGTATCTACAATTGATAGATCGTAGTGGTTGGGGTTGGGATGACACCACCAATATGCCCATCCCTTCTGGCAATGATGCATGGGAAGATGCTATTGCGGTATGTGCGTAGACTCCCACAATTTCAATATTTCTACCTAGTACTTGTGTAAAAAAAAACAACACCTGATTTTTTTTGTCTTTTTTGCACAGTCAAATCCTAAATACAAGGTATTCTTTGGAAAGCCGTTTGAGTTGAAAGCGGAGTTGGATCTCATATGTGGGAAGAGCACGACTCGGGGGAGTCTATTCTTCGGTTCAAATCAAGTTGTTGATCTTGAACGTAGGAGATCCTTTGGTGACGATGAGGAGAGCCGTACACCGATACGGCCACGGCCAGAACCAATGCCACACCCACATACACAACCGGAGCCACATACACAGTCACAGTTTAGTGCCATGGGGGTAGATTCTTTCGGCGATGAGTTTAATCCTTTCAACTTGTCGGCCTCTCAACGTCAATCTTTCACCGATCTGTTAGGAGAGGACACTCCTCCTACGCGTCACACTCCACAACCAACAGTCCCGACCGATGATGAAGCAATCTCCCCTGCTAAGAGACGAGCCACCCCTTATTCGTCTACGGGAGGAAAGAGGCGTCGCAAAAGTATTGACTGTTGGGATCCGGGCGGGACGCGAAGAACGCAGCGGAAACGAAGAACAAAATTTATCCCGCCCGATGCCCGCTGATCCGATTCGGAACGAAAAACGCAAACCGAAAACTACGAGAAGTAATCCGATTACCGTGTGCGGATTCGAATCCGCATCCGTCTCGGTTCCGTCGAGGTGATGCCGCAAGCCGCACAAGCGTCCGGCCTCCAGCGGTATCCACACGATCCTCCGCGGTGGTTCGTCCTCGATCCCTCGTCCGTTTCAGCTCGCTCGCTGAAGATCCGTCGCCGCAACCGTTGCGGAAATCCCGCCGATGGGAATTCCCGACTTTCGGGAATCATACGCGGCGGAGACGGAAGCTGTTCTGGCGCGCCGAACGGGACGCCCAGAGGTGGAGAGAGAAAAGGGGGGGTGACGGCCAGCAAGGGAAATCCTGGAGCTTAGCCCAGGGTTTCTCAACAGCGTGTATATATATTAAGTCGGCGCGACTTTTCACAAAAGCCCCCGAGTTAATATAAATCCCACTTATGTACCACCGACTGAGAATCTTATTGCGTGTGACCCTCTAGGCCCATTTACCAGTCCGGTTTTCAGCCCGTTAAGTCCAATAACTAGTTATTGACTTATTGTAATTAATTAATATCTATATATTAACTAATTACTTAAACGAATTGACATCGCATGTGAATTCGGTCGGACTTCTGATCAAGTTGGGTGCCAAGCAACACCGCATGATCCCGGAAGGTAATGGGGTTCAGCAACCCACTCATGGAACCTGTCCGTCCACAGTTACCACGTGGCTATAATCCTTCGTTCGCACAATGCTCTCGAGTTAACCTAGGGTATGGTCAACTGTCAAACCCTAGATGGTCAACTCACTTGAATCAGACTCCGCTGTACAATATCCGAAAACCACTTTTCTGATATTGTTTCTGCTCTGGCCAGAGACTCCTGCGGATCTACTCTAGAGCATTCTCTCTCCAGTTACCTGAGAGCGAACGATCCTCTATTGAACACACAATCACCTTCGAAGGTCTTCCGCTGGACCCGATCCTTGACTATTAGAGATCCCGTGGATAGGGATTCGTAGGTCAAGGTCAAAGTCCAGAAGTCCACCGACAAGGTGTCTTTGGTGTCTCAAGTCCAAGGATCAACCACGCTACTGTGACGATGAATCAAGCCGATTGACAGTCAGGTAAATTACCATTCGGCGA
The DNA here is from genome assembly GCA_030544215.1 of Zantedeschia hybrid cultivar. Lineage (NCBI taxonomy): Eukaryota > Viridiplantae > Streptophyta > Magnoliopsida > Alismatales > Araceae > Zantedeschia > Zantedeschia hybrid cultivar. The sequence goes on along the minus strand of JARZZO010000013.1, from coordinate 44,184,851 downwards.
TTCATGTCGGATCAGTTCAGTGAACTCATTCTCCAATGAGCACCTACAGGTTTACCATTGTGTCTCCACACTAGTAACTAACGAGATCAGTTACCCTCATCATATGAGCTGGAATAACCTGTACTAGTCTAACCGGATGTTTGATGTCCTTCTCAAACATCCTACGACTAGGAACAATTGAGAATATGTGTCTATAAGTCATCAGTCTCATTATTATGATCTCATCATAATCTGAGGACTATTGCACATATTCATGGACTTCATTATGCGTAAATATAAATATGCCAATCTACATAATGAATTTAATGCCATTTATTAGTGAACCAGATTGAAATAGGTGCCTTATGATTGGCTTAGAGGACACCTATATCCATCAATCTCCCACTTGGACTCAAGCCAATCACTTTCGCATTTGATCTCCATCAAATCTAGGTGATGCTCACAAAAAGTTTGTGACTAAGACTTGGTCAGGGATCTGCTAAATTATCTATAGATGGAATATTTCCATTACGTTATTTCCTCTTATTTCTTTGTCTTTGAACCTGTGAAAGAGCCTCAGAATGTTCTGTAACTTCTGAAGAGACCATGGCTCGATCATACAACTGATTGCTCCCACTGTTGTCCTACAACGATAGGATGGTATCATAGACCTTTTAGAACTACATCTAGTTCAGGGATGAACCTTTTTCATCCATACTGTTCCAATAACAGTATCACTTGTTTCTGTCGTCACCTTAATATCGAGTTCTGGATTTGAACCATTCCAATCCATTCCTTTCTACTAGAAGGATGAATCCATTATTTGACTTGAAATTTGAGTCAGTGTGACCTCATAGTTTCAAATCATCCTCTCCATATAAGCGAATGCGTCCTTAACACTACTCAAGTGCTTAATGATGCAATTCACTCCTGTATCCTTTAATGAACCCTTTCTTTAAAGGAATAAATTTCATATCTCAACAATTGAGACTTGTCATGAAATTTATGCCAAACAACTTGACATACAGGTCAGTATAATATCCCCACCAATCTATCTTAATAGATTCGTATTCCAATACGTGGGATATTATAACTAAGTCCATTATGGAGGAAAACATGGTTAACAATGCTTTCACTAATAGTAACATCCTGAAGTCATTCTCAATGACTTTGATGTTATTATCATAAAGCATTACTAAAGCGACTGTACTCCCACTGTCCTTTCTGAACACACACAATCCGTGATCATTCTTAATGATCACATAATATTTGACAATTAAGTCAAAACTCTTATTACAACTTAGGAAGTTTCAGTTTGATTCAAAATAATTTTGAAATCATAACTTGCTTCCTGGACATTCTAAAAACTTTAAAGGTGTATCATATACATCTTTACCTCAATCACATTGAGTGGACGCTTTTCATATCCAACTGTCATCATCTCATGATAGGCAGTATTGACAAGTAGAACTCTAATAAACTTATCAATCTCAAAGTTGTAATGACAGAGAGCATCATTATCATAGATTTTAGATCATAATCTATTTTGAGCTCCTCTCACCTTGCTAAATCAGATATGTCAAACATATCCTTCTAGTCACTGAGAGAATCTCAAAAATCTATGAAGCTCTTTGTATGTGTGTCATGACCGGTTCCAAACAACTAAAGATTATCTAATAATCTTATGTTAACTTGTGAATCTAGAACATCTTCTAGTTTTATCAGCTCCCACTGTCTTCTTTGAGGACATATTCCTCTTCACAGAAGATAGTTTTTCAGGACGACAATTATTTCATTATCGCCTGGCCAATAATTGTAATGTCTAAACTCTTTGGACATTTACAAATTTACGCCACGGTAATACCTGACTTTTAAATCATGTTTCTTCATAATTCACACCTCATATGAATTATTTGGTTTCCATATCTTATATGGACACACACTGACTAATTTGGAACCATCTTTAAAGTATGGACATCTAATGTTCATATTATTGTTCAAAAAGACATGAATTAGGCAAATCTTATTGTATATTGCACCATATCTTAATAAGGTGCAATCTCTCATTCTATCATATTGCTATGATGCACAATGAGGATTAATCGAGTAAGGATACAATTATCCTCTTAATGATTTATGTGAATCATATACCTAAGTACTAGTTTCTTTGATCAAATCAAAAATTCTAATACTTCATATTGATCTTATACCTTAATCTCTCATATGCATTCAACTTGTACTTCAGTAAGTACATACAGTCGAATCATTCCAAGAGTAAACTATAAGGTAAGTCAATAGTAGTGATTATCTTTGGCCTGGTTACATCAATATGCATCAGCATCAATAATTTCTTATTGTACAACCCTGTGTACAATACTATAGATAATCAGGACTCACATAGTTCATTTCTAAAGGAGACTAGTGAACATTCATCACATGAAATGTCACTTCAAGAATCTATAATGCATTGACTGATTTGAACAACTATTATTCTTTTCAATCAATGTTATTCTTGATTTCTTATACAACTAAATAACAGTTATTCAGTTTCATATTTGACTCCTATAGATACACAAAGATTTACTGTCTAACAGTAATCCATGAATATCATGAACAATAGTTGAGTCTAACTCAACACTTACATTTTCTCGATATCCTTTTACTTGTCTAAGTCTGCACACTATCGCAGCTCTGAGAATCATTTCCAATATCTCATATTGGATACGCTAATTCTCTAATAGACATGCAAAAGACGATAATAAGAATACATGAAACTTCTTTCAAGTTCCATATTCTTTTTGCCTTTACCAATATCCTTATATTGGTAGCAGTGGGAGAACTGCTACTTCTCTATCTCAGCTGACTTTCCTTTATTCTTTTTTCAGGTGTGGATTCGATCGTTTAAAATCTTACCACTTGCCTTTCTCAAAGGCACATCATAAATATCTCTTCATTTTGGTATATCCAAATAAGAGATTTCATGACCATCATTGCCTTTCAATAAGGCATACCATGAGCACCTCTTCACCTTGGTCTATCCAAGTAAGAGGATTCATGATATCTGATTAGGATAGTGACTTTCACTTGGCCCTGAAGACATTCTTCAGAGTTTTCTAGTCAGTCTGAATATGAGAAGTATTGGCATCCAATATGCCAACTTCTCGAATAGACGACATTTTAGTGAATCGAAGGAAATAACGTGATTTAAGCAGATAGTTCTGATAATTCAATTATGGTCTTTTATCTTGAATTATTTCCCACTATTTTTCGACGGACTGTATAACCTTCAGGTATACAGAACGGAAGACTCCGACGGTCTTCTAGTGAGGATCAGAATCTCCAAGAATCACAGTATGACCTCGGGTAAACACATAGTATCATACCATTATCTTAGAGCAACCATCTCATGGTAGTTGCAACTCCTTGCAATATCCGATCTTATTTCGGCTCCCAGGTCTTTAATGGTCCCGGGTAAACACAGTAGACCATTATACCTGGTCTAAGCTTTACCATCAATACGCGACAGAGTAGAGTAAGAATGCAGCTCCTGGGTAAACGCAAGGATAGCTACACCGTTCCTCTATTCCAATCTCAAGGCATCATAATGCCATAGTTAATAGTCCTTTCATCAGATGGTGGCAGATCTCGGGTAAACACGTAGTATCTGTCATCACTGAATCAAGTTCTAAGAACTATATTGATGGAGAGCCACGCGGTGCATTCTCAATGACTCGCGCTCCGGCTTAGACTTTATGTTGAAGGTTTTGTTTATATTAAGTTGGTCTCGTCCTAGGTGATAGTTTATAAATATATCGAATATATTTAACTATACCTAGATATTAGCAATCGATTCATAATCAATAACTAAAAGCATGCATCATTCATACATGTTCATTATGTGGTCATGGACAGCACGGTGATTAACTGGAGCCAAACAATTAATCACCAAAACTATATAACACTTATATAATCTAAACATGCAAACACATAGCCACTGGTGATCTCATCTCCTGTCGCCTTCTTAGTTGCATTTGTGGATCATCCTCGCCTCTCCTCGGCCGACGCGATCAAATACAAATATTATATATTTTGAAACAATTTCAAATCCAAATAAATTGTAAGAGAAAGCCTTATGGCCGAGTACAATAATGGAGGGGGATAGAATTACAATGGAATGGAGAGAGGGAGGCACACAAGCCTCATTAATTAACATTTAATTAATAAACATTCACATTCCATAACAATCCACAAAATCACACACCATCACATGATATGAAATTCAACTAAGTGCATGTCCATGACCACCTCAAATTTTAACCATCCACACATGATAAAGCACATCACATGAAGGCTAAAATTTTGAAAATATAATAATTTTGGCTTTCTTAAAACCTGTGTTCCAATCAAAATTGGATAATTTGAATTTTCGAAAATCTTATTTTCTAACATGCAATAAATCCAATTTAAAGCATTAAACACATCAACATGTGCACATAAAGCTAAAATTAAAATTCTAAAATATTCCATGCATAATTTAGAACAGTTCTAAATTAATTAATCTAACACTTAGATTAATTTTAAATCACATTAATAACAATTATTAATGCGAAACAATCTAACATTTAGACAGAATTAAAAAATTCCTAAATAACATTTATAAAGGAATTTCCAACTCAAATTATTAACCTCTTAACAACTCCTTGTTAATAAACCCCTTTATTTAAATCATATTTCTCAATAACTATTATTAAGAAATAATAATTAGAACATTCTAATTAAAATAGTCTAACATCTTAGACTTAATTTAATCCTTTAATAACATTGATAAAAGATTAAATTCCAACTAGATTAGATCATTAAAACCAATAATTAAGATATTCAAGAGTAAACTAATTAATCATCTTAATAATTATTATTAAGACTTAATTAATACTTAATAACTTTTATTAAGATTCATTACTCAAGAATTAATTAACTTAATTATAACATTTATAAAAAGGTTAATTAATCACTTAACAACTATTATTAAGTGTCTCCAAATTATTAAAATAATTCTCTAACAACAATTGCTAAAGAATTATCTAATTGGTTAATTAAAATAAAGTTAACAACATTTGTCAATTAATTTTAAAACCATGACAATGATCTAATCCCTTAAATAATTAACAACGTTTGTTAATTAATTTTAAGATCCCATCTTAAATATAAGTTAACAACATTTGTTAATTATAAATTAAGATCACATCTTAACTCATAATCCCCTTTTAAACTTAAAATTATAAATTTAAGTATAAAACACTTTTAAATAAAATTTATTTTAATTTTAAGGTAAAGGGAATCATGTCAACCCTTTATGTAAGATCATATCTTACATAAGTTAAACCCAATTGACTATTAAGATCAAATCTCAATAAGTTCATAATTAACTGGAAAAATAATATTAAAACAGTTTTAAATTATTTAACTTCAATTCCAGTTAATAGGGGTTGGGGTTTAGGGGTTTAAATAAGGGGTTAAATAGATTAAATGGGCTGGGGTTAAATAGGCCCAATTGGCCTATTAAATTGGGCCCAGGGCCTGGTCTGGCTCGGGCTGGGGCAACCTGGCCCAGCCCCTGGTCCGGCCCTGGCTCGAGCCAGGCAGGGCCCTGGCTCGGGCGACCTGGCCGAGCCAGGTCGGGCGCCTGGTGCGCCCGGGCCAAGCCCAGGCCGCCCGGCCGAACCGGCTCGGACCGGATCGGGACCGGCCGGTCCAGGCCCATCTGCTGCAGGTTCGACCAGTTCAGATTTTAGGGTTTTTCAGCCCTGTTTGAAGCCTGTTTTGGGCGGCGCCGCCGCCGCCGCCGGCCGCGAGGGTGGCCGGAATTCGCAGAAGGATGTCACCACTTCCATTTCCCCCACCGGTGGTGGCCGGACGGCGACTCCTTCGCCGCCGGTGAACCTCCAAACTTGGAGATTTGTGCAGTTTCGCAGATTTCAGCTTTTTCCATAATCCTTTTCAACTCTTGAAAATTATGGGAAGAAAAGCTCCACCGGCCACCATGAAAATTTTCCAGGGATGGCGAGGGGTAGCTGGTCATACCAGCAAACCCACAGAGATGGTCCAACCATCATTAATCCTCTTTTGAAGCCCACAAATCCGGTTCTTCATCACCATGAAGAATGCGATAAAACCCCAAAAAATTCTCGTTTTTCGCACAGAAAAATTAAATTCGAAATTCTAAGTTCATCCCATGAACAATATCTATGAAGAAAAACGAATTCATGCATGAAATAATTTAGAATAATAATTTTATCGTTCCGGAGCGGATCAGAGCGGAACCTGGCTCTGATACCACTGTTGGGATCCTGGCGGGACGCGAAGAACGCAGCGGAAACGAAGAACAAAATTTATCCCGCCCGATGCCCGCTGATCCGATTCGGAACGAAAAACGCAAACCGAAAACTACGAGAAGTAATCCGATTACCGTGTGCGGATTCGAATCCGCATCCGTCTCGGTTCCGTCGAGGTGATGCCGCAAGCCGCACAAGCGTCCGACCTCCAGCGGTATCCACGCGATCCTCCGCGGTGGTTCGTCCTCGATCCCTCGTCCGTTTCAGCTCGCTCGCTTAAGATCCGTTGCCGCAACCGTTGCGGAAATCCCGCCGATGGGAATTCCCGACTTTCGGGAATCATACGCGGCGGAGACGGAAGCTGTTCTGGCGCGCCGAACGGGACGCCCAGAGGTGGAGAGAGAAAAGGGGGGGTGACGGCCAGCAAGGGAAATCCTGGAGCTTGGCCCAGGGTTTCTCAACAGCGTGTATATATATTAAGTCGGCGCGACTTTTCACAAAAGCCCCCGAGTTAATATAAATCCCACTTATGTACCACCGACTGAGAATCTTATTGCGTGTGACCCTCTAGGCCCATTTACCAGTCCGGTTTTCAGCCCGTTAAGTCCAATAACTAGTTATTGACTTATTGTAATTAATTAATATCTATATATTAACTAATTACTTAAACGAATTGACATCGCATGTGAATTCGGTCGGACTTCTGATCAAGTTGGGTGCCAAGCAACACCGCATGATCCCGGAAGGTAATGGGGTTCAGCAACCCACTCATGGAACCTGTCCGTCCACAGTTACCACGTGGCTATAATCCTTCGTTCGCACAATGCTCTCGAGTTAACCTAGGGTATGGTCAACTGTCAAACCCTAGATGGTCAACTCACTTGAATCAGACTCCGCTGTACAATATCCGAAAACCACTTTTCTGATATTGTTTCTGCTCTGGCCAGAGACTCCTGCGGATCTACTCTAGAGCATTCTCTCTCCAGTTACCTGAGAGCGAACGATCCTCTATTGAACACACAATCACCTTCGAAGGTCTTCCGCTGGACCCGATCCTTGACTATTAGAGATCCCGTGGATAGGGATTCGTAGGTCAAGGTCAAAGTCCAGAAGTCCACCGACAAGGTGTCTTTGGTGTCTCAAGTCCAAGGATCAACCACGCTACTGTGACGATGAATCAAGCCGATTGACAGTCAGGTAAATTACCATTCGGCGATTCATGTCGGATCAGTTCAGTGAACTCATTCTCCAATGAGCACCTACAGGTTTACCATTGTGTCTCCACACTAGTAACTAACGAGATCAGTTACCCTCATCATATGAGCTGGAATAACCTGTACTAGTCTAACCGGATGTTTGATGTCCTTCTCAAACATCCTACGACTAGGAACAATTGAGAATATGTGTCTATAAGTCATCAGTCTCATTATTATGATCTCATCATAATCTGAGGACTATTGCACATATTCATGGACTTCATTATGCGTAAATATAAATATGCCAATCTACATAATGAATTTAATGCCATTTATTAGTGAACCAGATTGAAATAGGTGCCTTATGATTGGCTTAGAGGACACCTATATCCATCATTGACTATGCATGTGACTCGTTGAGGGAGTACACTGCTGTTAACAAAGAGAGGCTGAAAATGCGTGAACTGTTGAGCCCTCATTCATCATCACAAGCGTATGCCCATGAGGAGCAGGCAGTTCGAGAGTGTATACTTAAGTTGAAATCTCTGTCGGGCTTTACTCGTGAATTACTTTACAGTGGAGCTGGTCTCTTCATGGAGCCAAAGAATCGGGTGGTCTTCTTGGCACTAGATGATGAGGACAAGTTGGGATGGATCTACCACCAGATTAAAATTGCACCTGCACCACCCCAATGATATTGCTATGACCTTATGTGACTGTTATTTGTACTATGTTGTGACACTTTTCCCCATTTTGGACATGCTATGTTTGGGAGCAGTTGTAGGACTATTATGTTTATTGCTTTCTATTTTCTTGCATGCTGTGTACTGTACTCTCCTATGTTAAATTACACGAAGTCCTATTTTATCCTACATGCCTTTATTGCAGGATATTGAGTATCTCCAGAAATGGGCAAGTATAAATGCTATGTAGTATGGGTTGGGCGCTGCCCAGGTGTGTACTACAGTTGGGCTGAGTGCTATGCCCAAGTAAATGGTTATCCAGGTGCCAGGTTTAAAGGTTTCACATCAATGGAAGACGCAAACGATGCATTTGGGGGTACCGTAGCTGGGAGTTCTATTCCTCCTTTTGTGGCATCATGCACCGGTGTTACGGCACCTCATCTGCCTCAAACAATGGAGATGAATCCTACATCCGTACGAATGCGGAATGTTGTTGTCGTATCTATTTGCATCATGTTACTAATCTTCCTGTTGTTATTCTTAATCTTGGTTGGCCTAGTGATTTTATTAGCGCGTGCATAGACGCCTGCATGGTGTCTTGTTATGTTATCATGTTTTCATGTCTTCATGCTGCATTGTTCTCTACTTTCTTCTTTGTCATGTAAGTTCTATATGTTAAAGACATTACTCTTAATTGTTATCCGAATTATATGTACTTTGTTTGCTTTACACCTTGCTTATGCCTATAATTTAGTGGCAACGAATTTGAGATGGGTGTAAATGTAAGGTACCCACACCCAAATTGGGACAACATGCTAAGGGAGATCATTGAAGAGGAGAATGAAGTATTCCTTATCTTCGACCACCTTATCATGGAAGAGTTCGAAGAAGAGCCTATGCATAATGTGCGGGTGCCCAGATTGATGCACACCTCAACTTATACAGGCCGAGTGTGGGTTGAGCACATTTTACACGGTCATGAGGCTCGTTGCTATCACATGTTCAGACTTAATCCACATATGTTTATTCGTTTGAGGGACACCTTAGTGGGGAGAGGTTTCATTAGGGACTGTCGAGATGTTACTGCTAGTGAACAACTAGCCATGTTCCTATATGTTATGGGTCACGGACTTACTACGCAGGCTGCATGTGAGCACTTCCAGCACTCCTCTCAAACCATTAGTCAATATGTCAACCGTGTCATCAAGGCTGTCGCTGATCTTAGGTTTGACTATATTCAACTCCCAACGAATTTGGAGGATGTACACCCATCCATTCGTCACAATCCGAAGTTCTACCCCTTCTTTAAGGTAAACCAAGATTTGTATTTTCAATGTTTTGATTTTGGTGGAAACAAATAATGTAACCTAATAGTGTTATTGTAAGATGCCATCGGTGCAATTGATGGCACCCACATCCCTGCACATGTTCCCAAGTCAAAGCAATGTCGGTATCGAAATCGTAAAGGTGAGATAAGTCAGAATGTGATGGCGGCAGTGTCCTTCGATTTGCAGTTTGTTTATGTTGGTGTAGGTTGGGAAGGCGCCACTGGGGATCAGAAGATACTTTCAAGAGCATTAGAGAGAGGTGGCTTCAGTGTACCACAGGGAAAGTATTACTTGGTTGATTGTGGGTATGCAAACACTGGTAGATTCCTAACCCCGTACCGTGGAGAGAGATACCACTTGGAACAATATCAAGGCCGTGGTAATGCTCTGTACAGGAGCCTGCGGGATAAATTTAATCACCGCCATGCACAAATCAGGAACCGTGTGGAGCGTGCCTTTGGCGTCTTAAAGATGCGTTTTACCACGCTTAGGAAAGGGAACAAATATCCTTTTCGTACTCAGTTGTACATTGTGCTCGCATGTGTTGTGGTTCACAACTTCATCCGTCGGGAGCAGGGACATGACTTCTACTTTCTGCAAAATGTTGTAGAGGAATATGGTGTAGGCGATGATAATGTCGATCCAACAGTTGTCACCCCAACAATTGAAATGAGAGCAGGGGAGGTCTTGAGGACGAACATCGCACGCCAGTTATGGGAGGCAGAATAGGATGCTAATCTATCAATGTTGGTCTACGTTTCTATGAGTGGGATCCTTTTATCGTTTCAGCACTCTTTTGTTTCTGAGCTAATGTGGTGTTTGAGATGTGTTGTTAGACACTCCGTAGGACATGTTTTTGTCAAACGCCTATGAATTTTGAGTATATAATCTTTTTTTATGTTCTATGTTGTCTTATACATGTTCCTAACGTATGCTATCCTATGACAGGAATTTGTCCCAATTTCACCTCTTATCATGTGGCCACTTATGTTGCCCCCAATATGTATGTCAGACTCAATGTACGTAGGTGATAGGCAGGGCATTAATTGCAGCCCCATCTGCGGCACATATAATGGGTACCGATATGCATAGTTGGCGATGGTGATATTGTGATATTCATGGTTTTGAGGTGAGGGCGATGATGAGGACAAATATGAGATATGTAAACAGTTGGTTGGCCTTCATAGCAACCCTGTTTGACAAGATGACTATACTCACATTAAATTCCTCCTGAGCCCACCAACGAAACACACTAATCTACGACGAAGTCGATGGCTTCGTTGTCCATTTCAATGGTTGAGTATGTAATGTTTACTTGTGTTTTATGTTGTCTTACATATGTTCGTCTTGCGACAGGAATTTGTGCCAATTTCACCTCTTATCATGTGGCCACTAATGTTGCCCCCAATATGTATGTCACACTCAATGTACGTACGTGGCAGGCGGGGCATCAATTGCAGTCCCATCTGCGGTACATATAAGGGTACCGACATGCATAGTTGGCGATGGTGATATTGTGATATCCATGATTTTGGGGTGCGGACGATGATGAGGGCAAATATGAGCTATGTAAACAGTTCGTTGGCCTTGATGGCAATCCTGTTTAACAAGATGACTATACTCACATTAAATCCCTCCTGAGCCCACCAATGAAATACAGTAATATATCTGTTTTTGCCAATGGAATTATGTTCTGAATTTTTGTTAATGTATCTTGCGATATCCCTCTTATGGTATTTTCTTTTTAAACAAGGACGCATCATCCTAGAATGGTCACTCTGAGAATGGTGGTGTATGATCAACCAAGATAGAAAAGGTTCTTTATTTTCATGTGATTCAAATCAAGTGTATGCCTTTTTTTAGTCTCAGTACTTCAATGTTATAGTCTTAACTACCAGCTGGCCATATCAGTTTTAAGGCATTTCAGGTTTTCCATCTCATGCTTTTATACCTTCAATCTTGGCTTCTTTTTCTCATATCTAGGAAGTGGCTATTTGTTAAACAAAAAAATGCTACATGAGATGAGATTATGTCCATTAGGTGGACAACTTAATCTTACAACTGTTCTCAAATTTCTGTAACCCTCATGCTTTGGCTTATTTGTTGACATGAGTGATAGGTAAGTTCGTCTTTTGCTTCAAAACTGGCAGGTAGAGCTTCTATACCTGTTTTATATATCCACATGTATATGCATTTGAAACCCAATGTTCTGAGTATTTGTTTTATATTGTAGACATTGTGCTTGTGTCTCTTCATGCTTAGGTCACGGATTTTTAACTTTGTCTTTGCTTTTTTCTTAGTTGTGTAATCACCAATCATTTTTGTGAGTTCTAACTTTAACTTTGTTTTAATGGCTTCAATCTTGACTTCGTTTTCTCAACCTTGCCTATTTCAATGCTTGTTTAGTCCATGGCATCCTTGCCTTTTTCAATGTTTGTTTAGTCCATGGCATCCTTGCCTATTTCAATGCTTGTTTAGCCCATGGCATCCTTGCCTTTTTCAATGCTTCTTTAGTCCATGCCATCCTTGTCTATTTCAATGCTGGTTTTAATTGATGCATAATAATGGGTATTGCAATGGTTGAATATGTAATGTTCACTTGTGTTTTATGTTGTCTTACATATGTTCGTCTTGCGACTGGAATTTGTGCCAATTTCACCTCTTATCATGTAGCCACTAATGTTGTCCCTAATATGTATGTCAGCCTCAATGTACGTAGGTGGCAGGCGGGGCATCAATTGCAGCCCCATCTGCGGCACATATAATGGGTACCGATATGCATAGTTAGTGATGGTGATATTGTGATATCCATGATTTTGAGGTGAGGGCGATGATGAGGGCAAATATAAGCTATGTAAATAGTTGGTTGGCCTTGATGGCAACCCTATTCAACAAGATGACTATACTCACATTAAATCCCTCCTGAGCCCACCAACGGAACACACTAATGTACAACCAGGTTCATGGCATTGCTGTCTATTTCAATGGCTGTTTTCAGCTGAGCATGAATTCCTTGTTTTGACAGTAGTAATGGTAGCATGCCTGAAAAATATCGAACCTTGCATTCGGACCACATGTTTGTTACACCTGATTTCAACAGCTTCTTCCTCTCTAATGGAAGCAACCCTTCTTTCCATCCATTCAATATTGAACTGTCTTCCAAAAGACTATCAGCAACTGCAATGTACACCACCATTGCCTCCTCCAAGACATGTATGTTAGCAAGTCTCTCTACAATTTCATGTTTGCTACTACATATGTGATTGATATTTAATCCTTGCTCAAGCTTGTTATAGTGGATCATCTAGTCCTTCTCTATCCTCATGTGGACAGTTATATATGGCACAGGGTTCTCGACATGAATAGATAATTGGCATTTTTTATCTTCGTAATTGGCATTTTTTAGTATGGCATTTTCTTGTGTATTGTTTTGCTCTTTCACCTTAACTATGATGTGAGCAAGAGGAGGAAGAATTTGTGATTTGTTAATATTTCTAATACATAAGTTTTGACTTATTTCTAACCATGGTGCATGTTTTTTTATATTTCTTTGTCGGTTAGCTGACATGCGTGTACTTTATAGAGTAGCAGAAGATGAGAAATGAGAACTCTTTTGCAAGGGTCATAGTGGTAAATGGGTGTGGAGATGGAATGTCTTGGTGATTATTAGTGAGCACTGCATATGCCTTTGCTGTAGATGGAGAAAATTACTTGGAGAAAATTTGTAGATGTTGAAGTAATTCAATATGGTGTTTTGACTGGCTTAGAGAAAAAAAGACTCAACTGTGCTGCATAACCTGAACATGTTGGTTATCCTTCTCCATATTCATTTTATATAATGTTGCCCCCAGTATGTATGTCAGACTCAATGTACGTAGGTGGTAGGCAAGGCATTTATTGCAGCCCCATCTGCGGCATATGTAATGGGTATCGATATGCATAGTTGGCGAAGGTGATATTGTGATATCCATGATTTTGGGGTGAGGGCGATGATGAGGGCAAATATGAGATATGCAAATAGTTGGTTGGCCTCGATGGCAATCCTATTTGACAAGATGACTATACTCACAGTAAATCCCTCTTGAGCCCACCAATGAAACATAATAATCTAGAACCAGGTCCATGGCATCGCTATATATTTGAAAGGTTGTTTTAAGCTGAGCATTAATTCCTTGCGGTGACAGTGGTAATAGTAACATAGCTGAAAATTTGGAATTAGGAGCAAATGTACAATTGGATGTTTGATTTCTTATTGCTATCTGTTTTTGTCACTGAAATTATCTTCTGAATTTTTGTTATTGTATCTTGCAATAATCAAGAAAATACTACCTGGGTAAGAAGATTGAAGACAAGACAGGACACCCCTTTTATGGTTATTTTTTAAATACAAGGAGGCGTCATCCTAGAATCAAGTTATGTGAAAGGTGGTGTTTGATCAAGCAAGATAGAAAAGGTTCTTTGTTTTCATGTGATTCAAATCAGGTGTGCCTTTTTTTAGTCTCAGTACTTCAATGTTATAGTCTTAACTACCAGTTGGCCATATCAGTTTTAAGGCATTTCAGGTTTATAATCTCATGCTTTTATACCTTCAATCTTGGCTTCTTTTTCTCATATCTAGGAAGTGGCTATTTGTTAAACAAAAAAATGCTACATGAGATGAGATTATGTCCATTAGGTGGACAACTTACTCTTACAACTGTTCTCAAATTTCTGTAACCCTCATGCTTTGGCTTATCTGTTGACATGGCTTCAAGAGTGATAGGTAAGTTTGTCTTTTGCTTCAAAACTGGCAAGTAGAGCTTCTATACCTGTTTTATATATCCACATGTCTATGCATTTGAAACCCAATGTTCTAAGTATCTGTTTTATATTGTAGACATTGTGCTTGTGTCTCTTCATGCTTAGGTCACGGATTTTTAACTTTGTCTTTGCTTTTTTCTTAGTTGTGTAATCACCAATCATTTTTGTGAGTTCTAACTTTAACTTTGTTTTAATTGCTTCAATCTTGACTTCTTTTTCTCAACCTTGCCTATTTCAATGCTTGTTTAGTCCATGGCATCTTTGCCTTTTTCAATGCTTGTTTAGTCTATGGCATCCTTGCCTATTTCAATGCTTGTTTAGTCCATGGCATCCTTGCCTTTTTCAATGCTTCTTTAGTCCATGCCATCCTTGCCTATTTCAATGCTTGTTTTAATAGATTCATTTCCCCTCAAACTTTTTCCCCTTTTCTTAATAATCCTCTATCTCATTAACGTGGGGATCTTTAATTGTCTTTTATGTTTCCATCCCCCCCCCCCCCCCACACACACACACACACACACCAAAAAAAAAAGAAGAAGAAGAAGAAGAAACTATTGCAAGTTGATTTTCTCAGTGATGCTCTGAGGAGCCTGGTGATGTAAATGATTTCGTATACTAACAGCTTATGTTTGCCATGTGTGGCTGTGAACACTTTTAGGTCTGGAGCTCGTATTCAGGTAGTGGGGCTTTTCATGTTTTTATCTGATACATGAGGGGGAATGCATTTATTCTTCATGTTTGCGATGCCAAGTACTAAAGCATGTTTATTGTCACTTAGTTGATACCACAACACCCTCCTGAGGGAGAAATTTCTAGGGAAAGGCCTGTACGTATAACTGGTAACAAGGAATAAATTGAAGCTGCAAGTGAAATGATTAAAGAAGTTATGAGTCAGGTAGATTTCTGAGTTCACTAATAACATAGTTTTTGATATGTATCTTTCTCTATCCAGTTTACAGCTGGTTATCTCTTTCCTAGTTTAGTTCCATTTACCGTCTAAGAATTTAGTTATCATAGTGATTTTGTTAATTGTTCACTTTGTTCTATATTGTTCCATATAACACTTAACTTCATTGCATTTATTACATAAAGTTCTTGGGATACAACTTAATCATGATTGTGTTATTCAACTTGAGCGTGCATAGTTTCTGGATGACTGCTGTGGTCCCATTGGCTTTTGTGTTAATTTAAGACAATTCTTCTAGATGCAGGTTTCTTGGGGGTGAGGTTGTGTTCATTTATAATGAATTTGTGTTAGCTTCTTTTTCTAGGTTCTATCAATTAAACATTTTTGCTCTGAAAGCAACAAAATAAATGACAAAATTAGTGTCAGTAGTAGAGGAAGATAATTGATTTTGTGAAGCCTATGCTGCTGAATCTAAAGTTTTCTAGAGAGAACCTATTTTTTGTACAATTTGCTTGAGTATGTAATGTTCAGTTGTGTTCTATGTTCTCTTTTACATGTATGTCTTGTGATAGGAATTTGTGCCAATTTCACCTCTTATCATGTGGCCACTAATGTTGCCCCCAATATGTATGTCAGACTCAATGTATGTAGGTGGCAGGCAGGGCATTAATTGCAGCCCCATTTGCGGCACATATAATGGGTACCGATATGCATAGTTGGCGATGGTGATATTGTGATATCCATGGTTTTGAGGTGAGGGCGATGATGAGGACAAATATGAGATATGTAAACAGTTGGTTGGCCTTCATAGCAACCCTGTTTACAAGATGACTATACTCACATTAAATCCCTCCTGAGCCCACCAACGAAACACACTAATCTACAACTAGGTCCATGACATTGTTGTCTATTTCAATGGTTGTTTCCAGCTGAGCATGAATTTCTTGCTTTGACAGCGGTAATGGTAACATGGCTGAAAAATTGCATTTAGGACCAACCGACTGAATGCCGAAGGAGTTCTTGTACATTTATCTGATGTAAGGAGGTGAAAAATGGCACTTATGTGTTTGTTTGATGTCAAGAGTTTGGTTTTACGTCGTTAATGTCTTTCAATTCAAATATTGCACTTTTAGAGGGTATGTAATGGTTCCTTAAAATAAGAAAGGCCACTGACCTGGTTTGTGGTTCTATACTTCTATATTGACATGCATCCGAAAGTCATTGTCTCACACCGTTACTTTGTATTCTCGAGCCACTCTGTGCCTATGTTAGTTCTGGATCTGTCCACCTATGAACTCTGAGCTTTGGGTTGATGTTACAATTCAGTAACAATTACATTGTTGAATTCATGTTTGTAATGGAGATTGCTGCCAATTTATTATTAAAAGCACTCGAACATGCACCTTCATGAATACCAATGGCAGCAGGCTTGACTGAAGAGGTAGTCTAGCAGGTGCACATTGGTTCATAGTCCCTCAATGATTCAATGGAAACTTTCTGTAGATCCCTATAAATGGAACTGATTTCTAATGGGTAAGAGTTGTGCTTTGTAACAGCCAATGATTTGGGTTTCAGTTACCATGGTCAATAATTGGGCAACACTCTTAGTTTTTACCACCAGCCAAGTAGCGATTTGCTAGGAACTGCAACTGAGTGGCTGTTGTTTTTTGTGATGATGATAGGTTAATGTTTGGGTTTTCACCAACACTTTGACACACAGGAAAGCTGTCCTATGGGGCAGTACACATTGTGAGCGATCCATTTGTGACTAGGATGCCCTTGGTTACAGGTTAAAGTATATTTTATCCGTTGGGTTGGCTGACTAGGAACACCATTATTTATCTTCGTAATTGGCATTTTTTAGCATGACATTTTTCTTGTATATTATTTTGCCCTTTCACCTTGACTATGATGTGAGCAAGAGGAGGAAGAATTTGTGATTTGTTAATATTTCTAATACATAAGTTCTGACTTATTTCTAACCATGGTGCATGTTTTTTTATATTTCTTTATCGGGTAGCTGACATGCCTGTACTTTATGGAGTAGCAGAAGATGAGAAATGAGAACTCTTTTGTAAGGGTCATGGTGGTAAATGGGTGTGGAGATGGAATGTCTTGATGATTATTAGTGAGCACTGCATATGCCTTTGCTGTAGATGGAGGAGTTAGTTGACTGTCAAACTTAATTTCGAACACTTCTAAATTTGAACTCAATTCTATGCGTTCATGTTTGCTCTCCCAATCAACATTTTTCTATCCCCATAGACAATACCTCCCATTTTCTGGGTACAATCACTTGTATGCTGGTGGTGCATCCTTCCTGGTGGTCATGTACTGGGGAAGGTCCTCTTAATGATGTAATAGGAGTATAATGTCATCTTTTACCTTAGTGCTAATGTTATGACACTTATGAAAAAAGTTTTCCTGTAGTTGGTGAATTTGAAATTTGAGATGCATGTCATTCAGTAGCAGCCAAATCATCTTTGCTTTTGTTTCTTTCATGTCTCTGTATTATGTTTCTAGCAGGTACTGTTTGGTGCTTTGGAAAATTTGTCAAAGCCTTTCAACCTCAGAAATCGCATGAATATATATTTGCAGTTTCAATCCCTATCTTCTCTCTAGTTAATTAGACCTTTCTTCCAAAGGATAAGAACCAGGTTCGCAGGTTCTCTTAGTCTTGATAACATTGTCTACTGTATGAACTTTGTTCTGTAATTTGCATAGAAGTTTTTAAAAAATTACTTGGAGAAAATTTGTAGATGTTGAAGTAATTCAATATGGTGTTTTGACTGGCTTATAGTAAAAAAGACTCAACTGTGCTGCATAACCTGAGCATGTTGGTTATCCTTCTCCGTATTCATTTTATATAATGTTGCCCCCAGTATGTATGTCAGACTCAATGTACGTAGGTGGTAGGCAGGGCATTTATTGCAGCCCCATCTGCGGCACATGTAATGGGTATCGATATGCATAGTTGGCGATGGTGATATTGTGATATCCATGATTTTGGGGTGAGGGCGATGATGAGGGTAAAATATGAGATATGTAAACAGTTGGGTTGCCTTCATGGCAAATCCTCTTTGACAAGATGACTATACTCACATTAAATCCCTCCTGAGCCCACCAACGACACACAATAATCTATGACCTGGTCTATGGCATAACTGTCTATTTCAATAGTTGTTTTAATTGATGCATAATAATGAGTATTGCAATGGTTGATTTAATAGCTTTATCATCACCTATTCAATAATGTGCTCTTACCATTATTTGACTGCTTATTTGTATGATATGGTGGGAGGTGTTATAGGTGTATTTGTCCTTCTAATTGTGTATCACCTCTTCTTTGATGCTGTTGCTCCTGGGAAGTACATTGTTCATCTTCAATTTTTGGAGAAAAGGTAAGAGTCATGCAAAGAACATGCATCATGCGTAAGTGATGCTTTAACACTTTGTACAAATTACTTTGTTAGAAAAGTTTTTCCACTTGGCATATGCAGCTCATAAAGACAACAATATTGGACCATCTCAAATTTTTGGTATTTATGTCATGTATTTCTGCAGGTCAAAGCATTTAGGTTAGTGCTATTTAAGTTATTTTGTGTTGAATTGGTTTTTTTTGTTTAGGATTTGATTCATAGTTAATGTGGTTGGCAGGAGTTTGAAGTGTGTTATATTTCGAGGCACTTGAGTTCACTCTGAGTAATATACAATCTTATTTAGAAGTTTTCTCTGGATTGTAAGATATGTAAACTTTTTTCATTCCTTCCTTCTTTATACTGCTTAAAGAAACCTCTAGTGGATTAGTGACTGTAATAGATGCCCCCCAAGACTTGAAAGACCAGTGTGCCTCACAAAGGAGTGGCACAACATCAGAGTCTTTGGCACAAAGATGAAGATAGGCCTCTGGGGGAAAATATAAAGAAAAATGGTATGGGATGCCCCAATCCAAGAAGAGAAAGGCAGGGCTGTGGGTTTATACCTCACGGCAGCCAAGGAGTGTATGAAGGCATACCAAAACTAACAAATGGTACTGAGGAGTTGTTGATATGTCCTTGCTATAACTTTGATAATGGTTCTGGCCCCTCCACTGTCAGTGGGAAACTGTAAATGTGGTCCTATTGGTTTTTTATCCGTCAACATAGAAACTAAGAGCTATGTGTTGATGGATGTTAGGACACTGGGGTCACCACTCCTTAAGAATAGTACATGACCATATTGATTAGCATTCCCCAAGAATTTGAGTGAATCCTCGGCAACATTGCCCAACCATATCCTTCTACAAAACTTTTCCCCATCCTTCAGTTGCAATAAACTCCCTTATAACAACATATCCATCATTCTAGTATCCTCCATAGTTTTTAAAGCCAACCATCCAGGCACCTCAGACAAGTCCGCCAAGTCAATGGTTACCACCTTAGCTTTTCTCAAAAAAAATTTCTAATGGGATGCAGTGACCCAATTTTTCTAGCCGTTTCGGCAGAAGACCAAAATATGTGATAATAGTGTTGAGATTCTTTATACGTAATAAATTGACTTTGCTATTTCATGTTTTGCTGTTGGTTAAGGCTGTGCATTGATAAGGAAAGGAACTGTCCTGAATACACATGATGATAAACAGAGGAAACGATTACCATGTATTCAGTGCACCTGTATTCCTCTCCACATAGACAAATAAATCTATCTTTTGTTTGTCAAAGTCATGTTGCATTTTGATGGCAATATGCTTTTCGATTATTGTGAAACATCAATATTTCTTGTCACTATATATTCCAGGATCTCTAAGGCTGTTTAGCTTCGTTTTATATAGGTCTTAAAAATGATTTGTCTATGAGATACTGTTATTTTCGACAGAAAGTGAAAGGTTGCTTTTCTTTCAGGGCATATAGAAGAAGAATGTGAAGCTGAGGGGAAGTGAAAAGCCCCTCATTGCACGTCATGAAGCTGGTCATGCCGTCGTTGGCACTGGTGTTGCAAATCTGCTTTCTGGACAGCCACCTGTACCGGTAAGCACTATAGCTGCGTAATCTTTGCTACTGGTATTGGTACAATAATCGAATCTCAGAAAAATTCTCATCTCCATGTTGCCATCAGCAATTAAGCATATTGCCTAGATGAAGAGGAGCACTTGGATTCACATACATACCTCCAACAACTGAGGACAGATATATGTTATTCATTGATGAAGTGCGTGGTCGATTGGTCACCCTTCTAGGAGGACATGCAACTGAAGAATTTGTATATTCAGGCCGTGTATCCACTGGAGCCCTTGATGATATACGGTGAGCAACAAACGTGGCTTACAAAGCAATAGCAAATTTGGTATGTGCAAAGAGCAACAACTTCAATTATATTGTCCGTGCACTAATCAAACAGGGCCTTTGGATCTTGGTGAGTTTTCTAAGAGGCCATTTTCTGCACTGAGGAGATGGACATTACATGCATTGGGATGGCTCACAAAGTAGTGCTGATCAAAACGGCTCGAGGGGGAGATCTCGAGCAGCTGGCTTTGTAGCAGCTGGGTGTCGAGCTTTGTTTTCTTTGGCTTTGAAACTTTCTTTGACTTTTATGGATACTCTTGTTTTGTACGTGTAACTTTGGCTTGTACCATGTTTTGTACTTCCTCTTAGTAATGAAGTGTAACTTTGGTTACTTTTAAGAAATAAATCTATTATTTTATGTTGTTAGAATGGAGACATGATGCATTTTGCTTTGTTTGGTCTATGGAAGTTAGGTTTGTTTACAGTTGTTGCTGTTACGTATATGTGCAGATGACATATATGTATGTGATTTATGTATAGTATGTACCAACTGTAGATAAAGTGTTTCTTATTTTTACAGATTTATTTTTGTGAAAGTATGTGGACGTCTACACATAAATTGTACATTTTGATTTTTTCCTTACAGACTATGTGTTCTTTTTTAGGCACGTCATTGTATATGGAAAGTGTGCATTTTAGCTTTTTTTTTTATATAGCTTTCCTATCTTTTTAGGTGTCGCTTATTTGAAAAATATGAGATCATAGACACGTGGGGCTTGTAAATTCAAATTATAGGCATTTTCTTGTCTGGATTCAGTTAAATTCTTTATTAGCTTAATTGTTGACTTTTGGACCTACAGTCACAGTTTCATATATTGGCTAGCAAGTAGTGTTGATTTTACACTCCAAATCGTTACAAAACTGCAACAGTGTTAAACAGGATGATGAAGCTGCCTTGTTACAACTTACAAGGGGAGAGAGAAGCTGAAATGAGAAATTTGTATCGTTTATATATGCGGTGGGTCAATTAGCTTACTAATATAGTGAAAGTGGTGAAACATCGTTATGATTAATTTATTAAGTTTATAAACAGATAAAAAAAACTTCAAAAATAGTAAATAAAAAATCAAGTACTCGTCAATTGGTTGGCCCTGTGAGTCATGCTAAGCATAAGGTTATATTGGTTATATAGTCAACAAGTCAAACTTTCTTATTTCGACCGTCAATTATGACCCTTTTCAAAGTATATATATATATATAGATATTTTATAGTACGTATATTTGTATCCATAATTATCATTAATGTAAAATAAATACTCATATTATCACCATTGGGACGTGTACAGCGCTTTGACATTACTATAAACTCATTTTCCACTGTAAGGTTAGTTTGCACGCTTAGAAAAAGTACGAAAAATATTTATCGACTAAGTTAACAATATGGTTGAATAGGTGATACGTGTTATGGACATTAGTTCGTATCATAATAAATATAAATTTCTTTTAATAAAACTTAATGAATAATATACCTTAATTTTACTTAATATCATCACTATAACTAATGAACTTAAAACATGTATACGTCCTTCGGACATTAGTTAAAACCATAATGAATGTGAATTTGATTTCATTTGATGTCATAAGAAACATGTAACGGACTAAGTGCACTAATTAACTCTAATTTGGTTGGGAGGATAAGAGGGGAATAAGGCTATTTAGAAGTGAACTAGGAAGGGTAAAATGGGTAATCTATGAACCTATCCCAACTTATCCCCTACTTTATTAACAAACCAAAGTTACTTATCACCAAAATAACCCACTTTAACCTACCGGGATATCCCAATGTTTTCAAACTAAAAGTGGACTAACCAAGGGCTAACCTAATCTAATCTTATTCCGGGCTAAATTCCTATCCCCCAATCAAACAAGGCCTTATTAGTAGCGGTCTACAACGGTCATACCCGAGTCAGACTAATCGGATTCAACTTGGGTTAATCTTCAGAGTTCTGAAGGGATTCGATGCAATAGTGTTGATATGATTGCACCCACAACTTTACTACTAACTAATTGCATGAGTAAGGTAAATGGCTGGAGATTAACCCAAGCTATTTTATAGTAGTTGTATAAAATGGTCATATTCGGGTCAGACTAATTGGATCCAACTTGGGTTAATCTTCGGAGTGCTGAAGGGATTTGGTGCAATAGTGCTGATATGATCGCACCCACAAGTTTACTATTAACTAATTGCATGAGTAAGGTAAATGGCTGGAGATTAACCCAAGCTATTTTATAGTAACAGTGTAAAATGGTCATACCGAGGTCAAACTAATGGATCCAAATTGAAATTCGGATCGGGATCCGAATGTTAATTCTCAAGTAGGTGAGAGGATCCATATCCGAAAAAGAAGTTATATGGTTGCGTCGAATCCAAGTACATCCCATCTGATTTGCACCCTAGTTGTTAGATTGTTCAAATTATTGTACAATTTACTACTTTAGTTTTACTTGTTAAAATATATTTTATTTTGATTTCTTAACTAATGTGAGAGGAACAAGGGGTTATCTGTTCATTCGTGTCAAAAAGTTGTTTAACAATAGGAATGCTTGGAGATTGAATATTCAGTCGAAAGACGAAACAAGTGAGAGATTTCTATTCGGGTCTCTATCTCAAATAAAGAAAAAGAGATCAGATGTCATATCTCTATGTTGGTTTTCTTTTTAATTCTAATTTGTGCATATACTGTTGAATCTTTTATCGAACTGTTAAAGAAAAAAATAGAAAATAGAGATCATTCTCACACATAATCTAAACTCTGCGCATCTTACATGGGAGAGAAAGATGCTGCACAAAAAAAAAAAAAAAAGTCACTACCCCTGTCCTAGTGTAAACCAAGAAATAAAAGCAAACTAAAGCTAGGCGAAAAGTGAAAAACCCCATTTAGAAAGGATAAAATTTCTTCTGTTGGGCCATACTCTTTCTGGCCCCCCTCTAGATCCAGGAATGGAGGGCGCCTTTTCGCTGGCTGGTTGCAGGCCAATGGATCGAAAGATAGCCATTTTAAGTTCGGAAATGGCTAAAAGCCAAGAGAAAGACTCGCTGCAATGTCTCAGTGCTGTTGTTTAATCTAGGAGATCGGAGATCGGGCAGCTCCTGTTCTTACAGGTGAGCATAGGGATGTAGGCGATTGCCCCTTCTTTTTTATTTTTTTTAAAAATCATCTGATCTTCGATCGAATGGTATAGACATCTAGTTAGTGTTGGCCTAAAACTCAATAATATTTTTATTTAAAAAAAAACATTACACATCTCATTGTTGCGGTCCGAATAAAAATAGATTGGATGGCAGCTTGAACGTATCACAATCCACATGAATTTGTAATGCCCCCTTAGTGTAGTTAGTCTTACTCAAAAGCTAATGTTGAGCTTATTTTCCTGATAGCTTGCTATGTTTGGGAATAGTCAAAAGCTAATGTAAGGCTCGTTTCTTTCTTTGTGGCTTTAAAGTTTGCTTCCCTGCTTGTCAAAAGGCTCTAGAAAAGAGTCCATCTTATGCCTTAGGTCCTTAGCTAAAGGAGGGAAGATCCTCTATGGCCTTAGGGGATTTGGACTAGATGCCCAATCTAAGGGTGAGTTTTATAAAAATAAAATTTGTCATTTAATATTTACAAAAATATTTCAATTGCTTTAGAATAGAGTGTTCTATCCCATCTTGTGGATGTCAAAATCGAAAAAAAGGAGACTTAACGTATTAAGATTTTTGTTGACTAGAGTTTTTAGATTGCTAAACATGTCATTATGTTACACTTCTTAGAACAAGTCTTTCATCAGCCTGTTTTGCATGAATCAAATGGATCCTAAGTCACGGCTTTTATCAATCATGAAGGTTTGTAAAAAAAACTCTCTACATCAAATTTAGTGTGGAAGATTTTTTTTTCTTTTTTTGGTTTGTGGGTTTTTTTTGGGGGGGAGGGGTTGCAAACTTTCTCAAGCGACTCAAGTATAAATGGGTTCCAACTAAACCTTTTAAATCATGACTTAACCCTAAAAAACACACAATGGTACCTAGCATTGAAAAATGAGTTGAAACTAAAAAAGAAGAAAAGATTAGCATTGAGAAATGAGTTGAGACTAAAAAATAAGAAAAAAATAGTAGGATTTCAAAAGATAGCTGATTCTACACATCGTCTTTTTTTTTTTAAAATCAAGAAGGAAGCTATACTTCATTCAACAAAAAGGCAAGTACATAAGCACCATTGTTATTAGGGATAATTGCACCAATAATCCTATTAAATTGCTAATTACAATTTTTCTCCTCAATTTTTTAAGATATTACTAATAATTCTCTTAAATAAAAATTATGTCAAAAATGCCTCTGTGATGATAATCCATAACTAGGTCGAATTAAAAGGTAACTAACTATAGTTAAATCTTAACTTTATATTAAAAGGACAATAATACCCTTACTTTTACCCCTTCCATCCTCTTTTCTCTCCTCTTTGAAAAGACCCACCCTCTCCCTCTCTCTGGGTGCGCGGCATCCCGACGCCAGAGGGGGGGGGACCCCATCTCTCTCTCTCTCTATGTGGGTGTGTGTGCATGCGTACGCGGGACTCTCTTCGGTTAGAGGGATTGGAAAATCTTATGAACTAATTTGATGATTTTTTAAAAAAAAACTTTTTTTCAGGATTTACGAATGTAAAATCAGACGGCTTATATTGAAAGTCTCACGATCCAACGATGAAACTTTAGTTAAAAGGGATGAAATTTATTTTAGATGAAGAGTTAAATATTTAAATTTATCATGATTTTTTTTTAAAAAACAAAGAAAAGGAGTCAAAACAAACCACACCGGCTGTAACATTAGCACCATAGCCCTCCTCTCTCTCTCTCTCTCTCTTTCTCTCTCTCTCTCTCTCTCTGTGGAGCTCAGGCACAAGCTTGGAGGCCTTTTGCGTGGGAAATGGTGACAATTGATGGCTCAAAAGGGGAGAAATGGGTGGTGCCGGGGTTCCCACCAAAGAAGAGGCGCTACTACAGGTTGTCATAGGACCAGCGGGTGCCGAAGTAGAAGAAGGCGAGGCAAGCCAAGGTGACAATGGAGATGTGTTCACTTGATCAGCTCTCCGCACTCAGGGGTAGCCTTTATCTCTGCATTCCTCAACCCTCCGCTATTGCCATCGTCGAAGCTTGCCTCGAGGTAGCTCTCTCTCTCTCTCTATCTCTCTCTCTCCTAGCATTTCCACCATGCACCGGAGGGGGACCTCCCTTTGTGTATGTGTATGAGTGCCGTTGCTGTGAGGGTATTATTGTTTTTTTTTTCTCTTTACAGCAAGTGTCAACATCATATTCCGGGTATATTCTTACGAAAACTAACGATAATTAACTTGAGAGGCATTCTTGACATAATTTTATTTAAGATAGGTATTAAGAATATTCCAAAAAATTGAAACCATCGTTAGTGATTCCGGATTATTAGTGTAATTATCTCTTATTATTACCTTTATTATCAAAAGCTTCAAACCATCGGCTCCGTTATACTAAACCCCACCAATTCATGTACATTAAACACCATGAAGGATAAAAAATGAAGTGGGCAATACATAATAACAACAGGTTCCGTAGAATGGCGTTAAGCACATGACATGAGACGCACAAGTTTAGATAGAGAAAACCACCTAATCTATGCAGTGGCGGCTAGATCATGATAGAAATGTTCAAACTTCAAACCAAGATTACTGCGCAAATGACGACACAACAAACCATGTTTCTTTAATCTCACTGGGGCATCCTCCACCACATAAATAAAGATGATCCATAGGGATGAAGAATACGAAAGTGGCCGGGACAGTCGCCATGGATCGAGGTATTACTTAAGTTATATTTAACTTGATACATATATAAAGTCCTGTCCTATAGGAGAAGAATCTTAGGTCCACTTCTCTATACTAATAAGCTAGAAAGACCGTCATTGATCAGTAGTTAACTCGTTTTATCAAAACTGTCATGCATTGTTTAAGATGTGACAAGTTAAAAAAAAAAGTTTAAAACTAAAAAGAAAAGTGAGAGGGTGTGTGTGGTGAGAGAGAGAAAGAGATGGAAGGTGTGGTTAATTACGTAGATGTGGAGAGAGATGGAAGATATAGTTAATTACCTCGGATGTAGGGGTGTCAATCGGGCGGGTCAACTTGTAGCCAGCTCAATCCAATACATATTAAAAGAAATTGAATTGACTCAAATTATATAAATTGGGTTGGGCTAAATTTGGATTAACATTATTTAAATTTGGGTTAGATTGAGCTGAAAACGGATTGGTGCAGTTTAATCTATTGATTTTTATAATAATTCATACAAAAAGTAAAACACTTCTGACAAATCATTTATAAATAGGGTCAGTCTAATCCAACCCAACCCAACCCAACCCAACCTAATCCATTATAGGGTTAAAATTGGGCTGAATTTGAACTCGACTAAAATTGGGCTGAACTGTTATGAATTTGGGTTAGACCCAAATTATCACATAGATGTATGTGGAAAGAACGAGAGAGAGAGGTAACTCACATAACGGGGTAAGCTTTTTTTAGTATGATCACCTGTAATAGTGACCACTACTTATGGAGAGATGATGAGCATGTGGGCGGCAGAATGACAAATGATAGCCAAAACATGTTGACATTTACAGCTTCATGTGTGAGTGTGATGTTTGAAAGTATCCAGGAAAAAAAAAGGCTTAGTGGAGGGTTCGTAGGTTGTTGCAACTTACTTGGTAAGTAATTGTTTAAAATTAGAGTCAACAAGCCTGTGTCTTTGATCTTGTAACTCTACTGCCCCTTTTTTGTAGCTATGCTAATCTATTCATTACATAGACATCCCCACCCCATTGGGCCCCAAAGACTAGTTTGAATCTTCTTCATAGATAACATAGTTCAAATATACTTTAGTTAAGAGGATAACATAGTTCAAATATACTTTAGTTAAGAGGATAACATAGTTCAACTGTACTTAAGAGGATCATAATATTGTCATTAAAATTTGAGATGCATATGCTAGGTCATTAGACACGTGTGGGACTTCGTAAGAATTATGATAGGGAGTCAACCCTAGTTTTATCCTTAATTTGTTGAATAGTTTACCTCCATGTCAACTCCTTGAGTGCTACTATTTTACAATGGAAATGGTAGTACCATATGTTTATTGTTATAAGATGCGTTTCTACCGGGAGCTAGATATCATTATGATCTGATGACGTCCTAAACCATCCTTCTAGTGACTAATGGACCCTAGTGGATATACACATGCCTATTTGTGCACATAATTTATATTCGTTATTTTCTGATCAGGCAATAGAATGGACTAAATATTTATATATCTTCTTTGACTAGGAAATTTAAAATTGAACTCTCTAAATAGTTTGTTTTAAAAGGATATTTTTCACACAAATTAAGTCACAACTCTTTTATCGATATCAACGATATTTTTACGTTGGATTTTTCAGTTTTTATCCCTCTAATCTATTTAAGTTAGGAAAAACTCCCTAGAGCCTTGTATTTAGTAAAACCCTTCTATAATGTCACTTTAGTTGGAAAACACCATAGTAAATTGAAAAAAAAATTCCCTGAACCTTTTGAAATATTTCAAAAAATCTAAAAAAAGGTATTCTCTAAATAAAAGTGAGATTACAGGAAAATTTTCCAAAATATAGAGGTTATAAGAAATCTATCCTAAATTAAATAGATTAGAGGGACTACAAATTGAAAAGTCTTTTTAAAGTTTGGAATCTTTATTAAAAATAATTTCTATTGATTTATGGATCTACAACCATCCTAAAAGGAGGTTCCAAATCTTAAGATGCTTTATAGAACAATGAACTTATCAATGACAACATACACATCTAGGTGAAGGGTTGATGGGAACACATAGGTCATTGTCTTGTTTGTTTAGACTTACCCTATGTCTACATCGTGAAGGTCATTCATTAATAAAAGAATTGTATATTCATATGCCATGAATGCTTATGGAAAACGGTAGAAGTATGTTTGCCACTGCATTTTTTATACCAATCTGATGTCAACGATGCATGTTTCAAAACATCATGTCAAAGTTATCTTAAGAATAAACTTTTTAGTAGTGGGGACGACTCCAAGATGACTGGGATAAGGTGGAAATTGGAGATTATAAATAATTAAGCTAGTAGGACCGTGAAGTACGATTAGACTTGCTTGTGAATAAGTGCATCAGGGACCTTATAATCTCCGTTCTAAGGTTTTTCACAACTGATGGAGAGAGAAAGAAGTGAGATTCTCTACATTTCTTTATTGGAATTTTTGTATTTACATCCCTACTATCTTTGCTAATTCTAGCTACTATTCCTGGCATCTTCATATTTTAAAAGTAGTCTTTAGAATCATCTTCGGTTCTAGAATAAGTCCCTACCATTATTTTTTAATAGCAACATAGCGGAAACTTAATGCCAGTGAACCCAAACTAACTATGAAGATTTACTCACTCGTTTGCTCTCAACTTTTAATATTTTTATGGAAAAAAAGAATTGAGAGAGTAAAGAGTGGTGAGAAGGTCCGCTTCACCTCCGGCAATGGCATCCTAGAGGATTGAAAGGAACACCAAGGTGTGGTAGAGAGAGAGAGAGAGAGCTGGTGAAGTCCATCTAGAGAAAGAGGTTGAGAGGCATTTTGGTCTTCATGTCTCTCTATTAATGGGTTAGGGGATATGTCCTTTTCAAACATCCTCTAATTGAAATAGTTTTTAGAAAATATGAAAAAGATAGGAATGCATTTAGAATTAGTAAAGATTGTAGGGACCTAAATATAAAAATTCCTTCTTTATTTATCCTCCAATTTTAGATTCTTTACATTTTTATTGAGATTTTTCTTTTTAGTCCCCACAAACTTTTAATATTACAACAGGATTCTCCTAACCAAACCATTTTCTAGAAGCCCCCACAATCTTTGTATATTTATAAAGAAACCCATATGTTCACGGCACTCCAATCTTACCGAGACTAAGAGCAGAGGGAGAGCATGGCGACCAGGAGGTTCACGTCCTCTTAGACAACCTCTTCGAACGGCCACAAGAACGATGGCTAGGAATTCCCCTTGCTCCCAGTGCTAGTGCCATTACCATGAAACTGGAGGACAGAAGTGGGATTGGGGTTCACAATTTGTTAACCAACGTTAAAAGGGTAATGTTCTTTCACGGGTTGAACTTAACCCAACCTTGGTTAACTCTTGTGATATGGAGTTTAAGTCAGGGGCTAGCTTTTTTATCTAACATCCAAGATTGTGGGGTTTCTAAGAAAATAGTTAGATTAAGACGACTTTTTCGTGATATTAAACGTTTATAGGGGCTAAAACATACAATCGCTTCTTTATTAGCTCTCCAATTCGTTCTCCCTTATATGATTGGAAATAAAAATGATAACTTTTATATCTTATCTCAGCAAGCAAACAATTTATGTCAGTTTTTGTGAGTGAAGATATACGAAGATGTAAAAAATGGAACCAAAAGATCTATGTTGAGAGAGAGAAATCTTCGAGAGGTCTTTTGTCTTCCATTAATGGAAAGACGTGGATATTAAGAATATTATATATTATTTGACAATCGAAATATTTAAGAATTTAAATATTCTATTAAAAGACTGAATAACTTAGATATTTTTAGTCAGAGTCTCTTCTTAAATAACGAAAAAAAGAGTGAGGTATTTTACAATCATATTAAACAAGTCTTCTTTCTTACTGCCTTTCACTTTTTGCAGAATTGACAAATGGTAGACTAACTCATACACAAAATTAAGAACATTCCTTCTCAAATTTATTTTTGTTGCCAAATGGGGACCAAGGGTTTGAGATGATCCAAATGGGTAGGTATCTACCTCAAATTAGCACGGCAACCTTCACCACAATTGTGGGTGCACATCAAACTGTATTTATCTTGGCACATAAAAAAATGTACTCTCACATAGCATGAGCTTATATAAAGTCAACTTAAGTTAATATCAACTAAGATCAGATTAACTCAAAATATAAATTTTTCTTCTCCATTACAATCTCATACATGTCTTATCGAAGAGTTGTAATAACGCCTCCAGTTAGTCAAACACAGCACCACGGCGCTGAAGATCTAGTATATAATATAATGCCCAAGCTTGAAGTAATCCTGATAGCTAGTCACATCATCTGGAAGAGGGCATGAAAAAGTATTTTCTTTTTATATTGTTTATTTTTTTATCCTTAAAAAATTTTAATATCCCATACTAGTTCCTATACTCTTCGTATTTATTTTAAATGCCCCAAATCTTTGAACTTTCTTTAAAAAACCACTCCAATTAGCAACCATAACAAATGAATAAATAAAATTCCTAATATTGTCTGATAAAAATATTGTACAGAAAAAATATTCCATGAATATTTCTTTTTTTACTATTGTTAACCTGAGGCACTTTTTAAAGTTTTAAAATAAATATGAAGATTATAAAAATTAAGATGACATATTGAAGAATTGTAAGAACTGAAAAATAAGGAATCCTTTCTTTGTCTATGAGATGTTTTGATACCAACCTTTAATTATAAAAACATCTTAGGGATGAGGGAGCATATGCCATCCGACCAATCTGTGATTTTTTAAAGCAGTCATTTATTCAATTTGCTGATTTCACTTTCATTTATGAAACGGTACAGAAAATTAGCAGTCAATTAGCTTAATTCCATTTATCTTGGTTTTCCGTTCGATCCATCAATTATGGATATTTTCACAATTGATGCCTCAATCATCAAATTTACATGTTCATCACTATCATAATGTTGATTTATTGGTAGTTTTGATAATGTGGATTTATTGATAGTTGTGCCCTAGCTAATAATAATCACCCCTTATGAATCACTTACATATTCTAGAATCTAGACTAGAAAACCCACCCTGTTATGCGGGGTGCAAGCATTTCCTCTAGCCCTACCTCCAAACCTTCCCTTGAACCCCTAGGCTTCACTGTACATGATACCCATATCAATGTGATACTTTCTTAATAAGATACGATTAAAAATAAGTCCCCAAAATTATGCATATTTGTTACAATGGCTCACTCACCCGACTATTCTATTCGTGCTACTCTCATATAATTAAGGGAAAATACTTATTACAATGGCTCAATAGACATTTTAATATTACAATTGTCGTCGGATCAACAAATTAGATAACATACTGATTCGACGATGCTACCGATATATGTATGTTTGAAAGTGAAGATATTAGATGTTTATTGCCCTAAGATTAGGGATGCAGTTCACATGTAATTTTCGATGGGCCCATATTAAATCGATATCTATCTAAAGACAAACTACAATTTTCATCATATATAAATTTTGCAACAAACATGTTTCTATACCAAGTTTAATATGGAAGTTTTTTATTACAATTTTCATCATATAAAAAATTGTAAAAGAGCATCTTTCTCTATCAAGTTTAATACGGAAGGTTTTTTTTTTAAAACGAGTTTGGCTCAAGATGCATGGTAAACAATTTGCTTTGGGGAGCCGAATGTCTTCATGATATGATCAGCAAATCACGCGCTAAGCCATCTGTCTGCTTACTAATGGACACTACGGCAGATATGTGCCAATAGAAAATTAGGTTATGGACGATGACATGGGGCTAACTGGCTACCCTATTTCCGCTTAGCTTTATAACTTAATGTCTACATCAAGGCGAACGGTAGGGATGTCAAGTGGGCGTGTCCATGGTCCAGTCCAACTCATTTTATATTAAAAAAATTTAAGTTGGCCCAAGTTATATAACTTAAGTTAGACTAAATTTGAGTTGACATTAGTTAAATTTGGGTTGAGTTGGACTGAAAACGAGTTAGCCTAATTTAATTTGTTGACTTTTATAATAATTCATACAAAAAATAAAATACTTCTAACAAATCATTTATAAACAGGATCAACCCAACTCAACCCAACTCACTTATTCTTGAATTTGGGTTGGGCAATTTTAAATTTGAGTTAGAATCAAATTATCACATAATTTAGCCTAACCCGTCCAATTTACATCCCTAACGAATGTCTCAGTTAGACTTTTGTATACATAGTTTCCTTTTTTCCAACGTGGTAATTAGTCCTATCTTTGAAACTGTCATGTAACACCTCAACTCTTAGGCCTAGAAGTTAATTTTAACAGGTTCCTCTTTAATTTAAGCTCTCTTGTCAATACTTGTTGTCCTCCTTTCTAGTTTAGACATCGGAGTGGGATCTGCTCAAGATCTCTGCACGTCGTTGAAAGGAAGGTGGACTTTTTTATAAGCATTAGATTGTCTTTTCAAGGCCGGTGTTTAGACTATAGCCCCTTGATTCTATGTTTGTACACTGTATATTGAGAAAATAGCTTGTTTTATGATTGAGGTTCTCACAGATGGTGTGAAGGAAAGAAATTACGGATTCTCCAACTAGGTAATAAGTACAATATTATCTTTTTAACAACAGATGTAGGACTAAAGTTCTAATTCTATACCTTTACACATCATATTAGGTGTTTTATCTTTAAAATTTGAAAAAAAAAACAAGGACTTCGGGATCTAGCCACGTTATTTACGTTGTAGGCCAAACTTTTTTTAGGATTCTGTTAAAATCAGAACGAATGGGGGATAGTAAACATAGGAACGATACCGTTGTTTTAAGAAGCTTAGCTGTTGAGGGAACTAGAAAAGTTTATGAGATTATTTTTCTATTTATTTGAATATTTTAGTCTTTTAATTTCGTCCAAATGGATGACTTCAGAATTGAAGTTTAAAACGTATGCAAGTCAGTCGAAGAATATTCGCAAACACTGGTAATAGAAACAGTACTAAGTTACAACATCAAAGTGATTTCTCTTGTATCTTTCTCTTTTTTCTTTTTTAAAATGTACTTTATCATTTCATAATTAAAGTAAATATTGTTCAATTAAATTTTAATTGAGCAAACAGAGATGGATGGTAGACACAAGGCAGAAGGAGGCAAAAATGCCGTTGTTCTAATGCAATAGATTAGCCACTTAAAATTTAAAATCTAGTACTTTTTGTCTTTAACTTAAGAATATAGTACTTTTTTATTTGTCTTCTTGTATTTTATGTTAAATTTTGTACTAAGGAGTGTTATTATACTAGTTCTTATAGTCAATCACCCAGATATGCATGCACCCAGGGGGGGACATGACAATCTGAACCTTTTGTTAGCATTTGTTGGATTGACCTACTACGTTCAATATATATAAACACTAGCTATCAAGTCGGATGCCATGTGCCCCCACCCTACACCGTACATGGAGTACTAAAATTTGTTAAATTCTGCTTGAACTCATATGGGAGGACACATGAAATTTGACTTGATGTCCATTGGACCCAAATGAGTTAAACAGACGTAGAGGATTTGCTTTCTAATTATCTATATTTTAATCATCATGTCGACATTGTCCTTTTCTTGGGTAAGTGAACATTGTCTTGATGAAATAATCTTTTAGTGGAAGGATTAATGACTCCAACATGACTGGATAACATGAAGATCATAAAAATACTTAAGCTAGTATACTCGAGAGTCCAAGTAGACTTGGTCGCCAAATCCAAATGCAATTGGATGCATGATGCACCTATTGACCTCATTAGTTTCACTTTTCCGTAGCTGGTGGGGGGATAAACCGGAAAGAGATCCTCTGCACCTCAGTGCAACACGCCAAGGAAAAAAAAAAAAAAAAAGATCATTACATATATAACCTAATAACATAATTAATTACACTTTTGTTTTTCTTATTTTCGTCCTGTTATTAATGACCTTGCGAAGTGAAAATTCTATCAAAAATACCTCAGTGCAACACCACCTCACTTTTCCGCCAAATGCTTGGATGCATGACGACGGCTCTCTCCCTCTTCCACCATCCTGCTCAAGTCCATCAGGACTGTCACGTCGCATTATGCTCACCACCACCTTACCTGTTTAGGTCACAATTAGAAGATTCCGAACTGAATCTTTTATTGAGTCTTAAAAGTTTATTGGTTGAAATTTACTTCCGTAGGACTCGTTGCATTCATGAAAATTTAAAGGATAAATTCTAATCGATAGAATTTGAGAAATATTGTTATATCATACTTAATTTTTCTCTTTACTATGTTAACTGACATTTGATCACTTGATCAAAAGTGTTCTCAATTCTCATTAACTACATTAGTTGCACAAAAACTTATGTCAAAAATAATTTTAATGAGAAGTACCCGATCGAAAGATCAAACGGTTTTCAACAATAAGTACGGTAAAGAAATGATAAAAGAATGAAATATAAAAATATTTTTTATAGAATTAATTTTAAGATCCATACAAATGTCTAGGAAAAAAGTATAGATGGTCCTTCCACAACTAGGGTAATTAAATGGTTGAATTCAAACCCCTCTCTGAGATTTAATTCTGGGGCTGCTCTGCAGGGTGTAGGTGAAAGCGGACAGACCAATTAAAGAACACTAAAAGCCTTAAAAGTTATTAAAAAATAGGAACAATTAATAGAGGTCAATTAAAAACTGCTAGGACGAAAATGAGACCCTCTATGTCTTTATATCTGCGTCCTAATACGCCCTCGTTTACGTAAACTTAAGAGAAGTTAATTTGATATTTAATAAATAATTTTATTTATCTTAAACTTAAGTAAGTAAAAGCATTGAGAATCTCCTGTCCACTTTAATTGGATGATGAGACCACAATATAGATAACTCACACATGGAGCATCCAAGGGAAATTCAAAGAACTTATGTTAGAATAGTCCCACATTAGATAAGCGACTAAAAAAACAAAGTTTAAATACATGGTGTTTATTCTACTCAATGTTTTAAGGTTTTAAGTTGGATGGGTCAATAACTTCAATATAGTACCCGAACTCTTAGTTATTAATTGGGCTGCACACTCCGTCTTTGTGGTCTACGTAGTAAAACTTAAAATCGACCAGCACATGTGGGGACATGTTAGGATAGTCCAACGTCAGATAAGGGATAAAAGAAACAAGGTTTAAATACATGGTGCCTACTCTACTCAATACTTTCAGATTTTGAGTTAGATGCCCAATAACTCCCTTCTATTTTTCGGTCATAATTCTTATTTTAATTTTTCATTATTCTATCATATTAACTTACCTGTGCAAGTCATAAATTTTTCTCTCTCATAGTCTTTTGGTGAGAAAAATTGTTACAAATAAACTAATAAAATAGTTGAAATAACAAATGAGACAAAAAGAAAAATGTGACAGATGATCTGGTTCCCATTTGCAACTTCAAAAGAGAAAGGCTTGGAATGGCATTGCAAATTAATCACCTGGATCGCAATATTTTTCTCTAGCTGCATGCCGTCCGTTCTGTTTGATTGGACGGTGATCGGATCACAGTTGGAGTATGTGTCCCTATGCGCCTAACACATGCCAAGAGATCCTCCTGTTTTCTTTGGATATTTTTGGACAGACGCATCAAATTGGACGTAGCCCCAAACTCTATAGTTTTTTCTTTTTAAATTGCACACGTTTTACACTGTCGTCTGATCAAAACTCCATTAGACAACAATTGAGGGGGTATTACCGTTTACGTGAATCTATAATACAATGCCCCTAATGGTTTATTTGGTTATACTTAAAACATATTTCGATGAAAAAAATATTTTAAAGAAACATATTTACAAAAAAAATAAAAATAAAATTCGTTTAAACTTATAAAAACATTTTCAACTTTTTCTAGAAAAGGACAATCGGCCATATTCCGTGGATGTCAAAATTAAAAGAAAAAGTCAATTAATTAAGTTTTCGATTAATTAGAGTTTTTTAAATTATCAAATAAGTGATTATAATATGCTTTTGGGAAAGTTTTTACCTTATCTATTCTACATGAAAACAAATGGATTCCAAGTGAAGTAAGTCTTTCTCTCTCAAAAAAGGTGGACTACATGCAACCTTTCTTGATAGACTCCTGACATGTTGCGAGCTCACCGGACAGAATTCGGTCTAACGCTGGCTGCCAGGAGCTATAAAGGTGAAGCAAGTAGGCGGGACCCACATACACAAGGCAACAACACTGACCTCGGCGCTTCTCGACCTCTTCACCCAAGAGCCAAAGCTTCTGTTACCATCTTAACATCTCCAATCTCCAGTCTGATCAAAGATGGAAATCTGATCTCCATATGTTAATTAAACATGAAGTATAGTGTCTCTCAAAAGCATGCAAACTGTCGTATGTGATGTAAAGATATAGAATGGAAACTTTAGTCTAACATCAATTATTACGAAGACAACCTAGTACATAAAAGAAAGTCTTTCACCTTCCTCTCAATAAGAATTTTTTTTACTAAGAAAGAATAAAATGAGGCCATCTTTATGGGGTCAAAGTAGATTATACTTTATTAGAGAGAGTCAGACAATTTCTTCCTTCAACATTGACGCCATTGGAGAAGACTGTCAATTATAAGTAAAGAAATTATGTCATTTTACTCTAACATTAGTTATTGAGAAGATAACTTAGTATTTATAAAGAAGATTCTTCATCTTCCCTCTTATAAGGATCCTTTTTCTAAAAAAAGACAAAGTTACAAACCTCCATGGACCAAAGTAAAATGGTGCTTCTCATGTACTTAATCCACAGTTATGTCTCTCAATACTTTAAAAACTGAATTCCCAAAATATATATGCAACTGGTTGGAGGCCAAGGAAAGGCTTGCCTTACCAAAGTATTTGCATTCAATCAAAGTCAGCATTAGCCACAAGAAAAAATATCTGATACATTAGAAACTAAATCGGGATTGCTTTTATAAACAAGCTCTCCATGATGATGAGAACTATGAAAGAGACCAAAGACCTACTTTGTTTTGTTATGTGATGACTTGATGGCTTTGGCTTATTAGGTTGACACATGTCAACGGGAAAGAGCGCAGTTTGACTGATGCTTCTGCTCCTTTCGCCAACGACGATAACCACAGAACAGGGGAGAACAACAACTATATAAATGTAGTAGCTTGGCCTCATGACCAAAGATCAAAACTATATTATGCCCCATTTAAAATGACAGCCGAATGGAGTGGGAGCTTATCTTGGGTTCTTTAGCAGTTCATCACCTACTCAGACCGTGTCTATAAATGGGTTGGAGATAGCAGGCAGTAAGGTCGTGTCAGTCGAGATCGAGAGAGAGAGAGAGAGAGAGAGAGAGAGAGAGAGAGAAATGGAACTGGGTAATGAGCAGCAGGAAAGGATTGGAAGGGACCACCCATCTTGGAGAGGGAGCAACCGGATAGTTGCAGAGGAGATGCAGGAGAAGTTGGCCCCTGACACAGCCATGACACTACATGAAGACAATGGCACGAAGCACCAGCATCATGACCAAGACGAGGATCGTAAGCACAAGGTTCTCCTCCTTCTCCTCCTCCTTCTCTATGGTTCTCCAGTGACATGCTCTTCTTGCCCTCCTCTTGGAATCTTGATACAGTTTTGCTAATTGTCTTGAGTGTAAAATTGCTCTACTGGCTAGAAACCCGGATGGAAGAAGTTCCTGGGGTATGTTGGACCCGGCTTCCTTGTTTCCATGGCTTATCTGGACCCCGGCAACTGTGAGCTCATCTCTCTCTCTCTCTCTCTCTCTCTCTCTCTCTCATGCGTTTGTGTCTGCAATTTTTTCCTTTTTTTTGCATGATAAGTGTGTGTTTAGATTTGTTGCTCCTTGACGAAGATCGATATTAACCATAATGGAAATATGTAACAGTGGAAACGGATCTGCAAGCCGGAGCTAATCACGGGTATGAGGTATGAGAACGCAAGAAAAAGCTTTCTCAGATCAGCGGATGATCAGAACCATCCAGTTGGTGTGCCCTGAAGGTCTCGCAGAATCTACACCGTTAATAGTCAACCTTGCAGGGAGTCCTTTCCATGGATTCCTCACAATTGGATGGACCTGATCAGATGAAGCGATTTGAAATCTTCTGGCATTTAGTTAGTTCATAATACAACATGTTTTTAATTGGTTTATGCAGCTACTATGGGTTGTACTCCTCGGATTGACCTTCGCGTTGATCATTCAGTCCTTGGCAGCAAATCTTGGCGTGGCTACAGGTGCATGTTAAATATCACTCTTTATCTTGCTTCATATGTATAGATCTTTGACATGAAAGAGGAATGCA
This sequence comes from Zantedeschia hybrid cultivar, assembly GCA_030544215.1. Lineage (NCBI taxonomy): Eukaryota > Viridiplantae > Streptophyta > Magnoliopsida > Alismatales > Araceae > Zantedeschia > Zantedeschia hybrid cultivar. Next base: position 44,146,198 of record JARZZO010000013.1, on the reverse strand, counting down.
AATCTTCTATACCCTGGGTTAGTCCAACCTCATATCTGTGTTAGTTCAGGTTGGTGCCATGTCATGGACCACCTCAGTATGCATCAGGAGGGAGTTCTTATATATATGCATCTTGCATAGGTCCATGCATCCATGGGAAACCGTTAATTTATTTTTTTTGTACATATGAGCAGAAGAGGGGCCCATGCAATGTGTATGTCATTATGCAATTTGTGACCAAGAGAACTTCGCTCCACTTGGTTTGCAAAATTACATAAGAATAAGGTCTCTTATTCTTAAAATAAGACTAATTCTAATTTGATATACGGAATGACTTATACCACGTTAGAATTCTTTATACTAAAATAAAGAGAATAAGTAATTTGACCTTAAACTTAAGAATTGCTTATCTTTCCTATTCCACTACCAGATCCCACGAAACTACCAAAGCTAAACTTTCCTTATTCTAGTGTAGGTAGGGCTGGCAATGAGCCGGCTCGGCTCAAAGAAGCTCGGTTCGAGCTCGAGCTCGGTTCGAGTTTCAAATTGGGCTCAAGTTCGGCTTGTCCCGTTTTTGCCAAGCTCGAGTTCGAATTCGAATCATACAAATTTGGACATATTTTATTTAGTTTTAGTCATTTGATGCACAGTTGGAATGAGGATCGTTTAATAAATATATCCACTTAACCTAATTTGGAGAAACTAAAAAATATACTAAATATATCGAGCCGGCTCACGAGCTTACGAGCCGAGCCATAGTAAGTTTGAGCTCGACTCATTAAGCTATTCGAGCTTTAGTCTAAACTTGAGCTTGACTCTTTTGAGATTTCGAGTTGAACCGAACCGAGTTGAAACCGAGCCGAGCTCAAACGGCTCACGAGCGACTTGGCTCATTGTCAGTCTTAAGTATACGTTATTCTAGATAAGTAATTCCAGATAACTTATTCTACAAATAAATAGGGACAGGTGGTCTATTATCGACTTCATACGGGGCACATGTCCAAAAGGAGTGGGGCTCCTCTCAATAGAGCTATTGATGGGTGTTTGCGAAATACCCTTCACATGAAACTTTTTAAATTTTACAGGAGGATTTTTTTTTTTCCCCAGATGCTAAGCGACCTCCTCTCTGTACTTGTGGGGAGGAACCCCACTCTTCCAAAAAGGGTCTCCACATGGTTTCCTACAATTATATTGGAGGATGAAAGAGAAGCCATATACATATGCTTGTTGATAACTTAAGGATGAGAGGGAAAATTAATTATTCTTCCTTCGTCTTCTGTTAATTCCACAGGGAAACACCTCGCAGAGCTATGCAAGGCCGAGTACCCAAAGTATCCCAGATTCTGCCTGTGGCTGCTCGCAGAGCTAGCAGTGATCGCCGCAGACATCCCCGAAGGTAAAGCCGAATCCTGACAAAAGGTCTTTCATCTTTTCATCTTTCCCTCGCTTGCTTCCTCGCATCTCCCCTCTTTTCTGTGCTTTCTGGTACTGAGTAGATATCTCCTCAGTGCAGCGATTCGGCAAACTTCGGTAGTCAGTCGCCCACTAAGTTAGTAAGCTCTACTTCGTTTGCAGAATTTGATGGAGTAAGGTCTTTTAATACTCGGAATAAGTTAAATTCTAATTTGATAAGAGAGATTTAGCATTCGGATCAAGAATAACTTATTCTTAAAATTAGGCAAATCAGTAATTGCACCTTACATCTAAGAACTTGATATTTTGCCTTAGATTTCATCTTGTTCTCAAAGTGAAACATTTTTTATTTTGAAATAAATAATCCAGAGTAACTCATCTCATCGTTAACCCATTCCGTCATCAAAGTGAGACAAAGACCGCCAAAGTCCCCTCCTCCTGTCGCCTAAGGTGATGCTCACCTCTTCCTTCCTGTGGGGGGGATTGAAAAGATCAGCTTTCCACCTAAAGGCAGTTGATTTGATAGTCTCATAAAAGTGTGATGTCTTGCTGTGTTTTACCCAGGATACTTGACATCTAAAATTGATTTAATTTGTTAAGGCTTTTGTGCTTGATGTGAAAGTTAAAAGTGTCTGTGATAATTAAAGGTTTTCCGGAAAATATCCTAAGATTGTTTGGCAAGAGCAACAGAGGCAGATCAGATTCTCTCAATGTTTGAACGAGCTGGACTCCAGCAACCTCTTGTCACCTTAGAATGCAGTTAAATACTCAAGTGCTAAGTTGTTTGGCAAAGATGCTCATTAGTCGAGTTGATCATTTAGTCCAACTTAGGATCTTGTGACTAAGGATCATTTAGTTCAACAAGAGGAAAGAAGCGGATGCGACTAAGATTGGGAATGAGTTTGCAAGTTGCCAAACTGATCAGCTCAAGTTTAGCCAAAGTTCGTCGACTCGAAGAGTCGGATCGATTTGGATCTCCCGTGATCCGATACGAGTCGGGTCGACTCGTGCCGACTTGACCGAGTCACGGTTCTAAATCGTACAGACTCGATCAAGTCACACCGACTCAAATTCGCCCTAATACAATACGAGTTGCTTGAGTCGGCACGAGTCGATCCGGTACGGCAAATCATGACTTTAACTCAACTTAATATCACTTGCATACTTAAATGCCGAATATGACTTCAATTCAACTTGAATCTTTTCCTTTTTTTAGATTTGAGTCATAGCATCTGTTATTACCTCTTTGCAGTGATTGGTACGGCCTTCGCTCTCAACATCCTCTTCCACATCCCCGTTTGGGCCGGAGTGCTCGTCACTGGGCTTAGCACGCTCCTTCTTCTCGGCCTGCAAAGATACGGGGTAACCTTCTTACCTCCCCCTTTGGTACAATCATCGTCTCATCGCGTGATCAGATGACATAAATTAATTATTTAAAAGACACTGAACTCTTTGCGGGATGGTGCACTAACTTGCACTGGCCAATTCAACTGTAAATGTCCAGAAATCTTAATTTAGGGATTGTTTGTTTTGACATAAAACAGTATAATGTAAAAATAAAAGTAAAAATAAAATAAAATTATCTATAAGATTTTCAATTCCTTGGCATGATATACAATGGTATAAAATAAAATCTGATCTAGATCTTGTCTGTCTAGGCAGATCAATTTCCTTATTTTGGTCCTCTGTAATCTAAAATAAGAAGATTAAAACATTCTTTTGTTTTGTTTTACAAGTAAACGAACAAATGCCATCTGATTTTAAACCCAAAAAATTTCACTTGTTGCACAACTGGTGATTCAACCGTTTAATTAATTTCAATGAGTTTATACGAAATCTCTCCAATCTAAACCAAGTTTAAGTAATGTTTAAAACCGCAAATTCAAGATCAATTCACAAATTAATACGAAAATGGTTAATAAATATAATTTTTGAAATAATTAACAGAAAGTATGTAGACTAATGTAATCATGCCCCTTAGGATATATATTTGGCGATTAGATTAAATCAGAGGTGATACAAAATCATCCTATTTGGCAGTCGATTGATCTGATTTGAGGAATCCTGTAGGTGGGACTATTTGAGACAGTGGCTCTAAGTCTCCAAATAAACTTATAGAAAACATGTTTATAAAGGGATTTTAAGTTTGTGATAAATCTATTCTTAACCATTCAAAGTAAAATTATCATAAAAGAATAAGTTTATATATCAAGAAGCATAAATAGACTTATTTTCTTAAGTTGGCTTAACATGAATAGTTCTTCAGGTGCGGAAGCTGGAGCTCCTGATATCGACACTGGTGTTCGTCATGGCGGCCTGCTACTTCGGGGAGCTAGGCTACGTGAACCCCCCGGCGTCCGAGGTGCTCAAGGGGCTCTTCGTGCCCAGGCTCAAGGGCAACGGCGCCACCGGCGATGCCATCGCCCTCTTGGGTGCTCTCGTCATGCCGTAAGCAGCCTCTCCTAGTAAGAGTTGTTTGATTCAGGAATTGTCGACCTAAAATAGCGTCATCGTCCGGTATGACATAAAATATTAAAATAGTAAACATAAGAGTAATACTTGTTGGAACAATGCTACTCTGAAGGGAGATTTTACCCAAGGTTCGCCGACTCGACGAGTCAGACCGATTCGGATCTCTCATGATTCGGTACGAGTCGGGTTGACTCGTACTGACTCGTGCCGTCTCGCACGAGTCGCATGGTCAAACCGTACAGACTCGGTCGAATCGCACAGACTCGAGTTCGTCTTGATACAGTACTAGTCGTCCAAGTCGGCATGAGTCGATCCAGTACAACAAACCTTGATTTTATCCAATTTTTTTGCGCCATCAGGGGAAGAACCATAGTTAAGGGGCTTCTTTGCAAAATAGCAGGAGAGTGGTTAATGATGAGAACCTATCTCATGCGCCCATGTCAGCCCGGTAGGGATGTAATTTGGATGGACTTGGTCGGATTATGTGATAATTTAGGTTTAACTTAAATCCAAAATAGTCCAATCCAATTTTAGTCTGGCTCAAATTTAACTCAAAGTTAATCCAAATTCAAGCCAAATTCAATAGTGAGTAAGTTGGGTTAGATTGACCCTACTTGTAAATAGTTTGTTCAAAATATTTTATTTTTTTGTGAAGTAATGTAAAAGTCAATACATCAAACTAGGTCAACTCATTTTTGTCTCAACACAGTCCAAATTTAACTACTCTCAACTCAAATTAATCCCACCCAACTTAGATAATTTGAGTCAACCCAATGTACTATAATATGGGCTAGACTGAATTGGGTCACGGGCTGACCCACTCAATTGACACCCATACATCCAGGTAAGAAAAACGAGAAACATTTCCCGTCTGCCTAACATTTTCCAACTTGCTGCACCAGTGCTGACATAACAATGCACAAAATCTTTTTCAGAAAAAATTGTTAAGAGACTAACTTCTGTACCGTTGATCTAAAAAACAGATTATGGAACTTGCGCAATCTCACCCATAATGCAGCAAACATTACCCAAAACAAAATCATGTTGGAGTCTTGTCTGTGCATGCATTTTGCAGCCCATTCCTTGATTTTGATTTCCAAGGAAGATTCATTGTAAATCAAATAATAAGATCTATATATTCCCTTGTTTTACTTTAGAAGCAATCAAGAAAATGTTTTTTTAATTATAAATCTATCTGATTTTAAAATCGAAGAATTACAAAGCATTGCATTGAAATGCCTCTCAATATAAAACGGTGTAAAATATTGTAGCACACTGCACTTTATTTTGTGTGTCATAAAAATGCAATATTTTATAACATGTACATTAAACTAAAGACCGCCTTAATCTCCTCCAAGTCTCTTATCGCTTACAGCACATGTTAAGCTATTTGTTCTAATACTACTTCCCTTGGTCTCTGCAGTCACAATCTTTTCCTGCACTCGGCGCTCGTGCTTTCGAGGAAGGTCCCTCCATCCACCAAGGGAATCAACGTGAGTTGAAGTTATATATATATAAATAAAAACAGGCCAGTTCAGTTTGAAAACAGGACTGGACTGAGTTATGGCTTAAATTAGGCTAGTTCAGTTTGAAAACAGGCCAGTTCTTATTCAACCTAGTTCAAAATAAGTATAGATTATCGTAGCCCAACTCAATCTAAAATGAAATTATTAATTTAAGTTGGACTGGGCCTGGGCTGGTTTATCGTGGCCTAATTTATTATAAACTATTACAGTAGTGAAATCACTAAAATCCCTCAAAATTAAATATATTAATTTAACAAGAAACACTTGCTGCGAGCACTACTTGATCGACGTTAATCGGACGACAGCCGAGCATGACACATTTTCTTTTTTCTTTTTTTATGTCAATATCATTGCATGCTTGCAGCCTTCAAAGAACGAATGATTAATCTTTTCGTCAAGGGGTCATTGAATGTGTCGTAAAATACAAAAGAGTCTAAAATCAAAAAAAAAAAAAACATGACACCCAAAATATTTATCTTGTTCTCTTGATGATATCTGTCAAATCACAGCAACAACCGATTCTATAAACTTCACTTTATTTTGCAACATTGCTTTTGCATGGGTTGTGGGATAAATAAAAAGCAACAAGACTGTCCTGCAGCTTATTTGATAAATGTACCTTCCCTCATTAAGAACATATTATAATGCAGTTTGACTAAGGAACATGAATCCGGGATAAGCCGCTCAAACCAACTTGAAATGTCTGCACCTTGGACTTAATAATAGAAAGCAACCATGTCCCGGCATAAGCTAATACGGGTTTCTCTTATCCGGGCTAATGCGGGCTTGCTCGCTTTCAGTCCGATTTTGAATCTGGCTTTGGCCCGTATTTGGCCCAACCCAAATAATAATTTTAAGTCAATCAAACACTAGTAAACATGGGTTAAACTGAGTTGGACTGCGGACTGACCCATCCGATTGACACCTCTATAGAATGCTACACTATGATCAGCTTCTCCGTGCCATCCGATTTTTAGATTTAGATTTAACGAAGCAGCATAGGACAGGTTGACAATATATGTGGCTTGGTGTGCATGCTTGATATTTATTTTCTTATTTTTGTTTTCATGTGTCAGCAAGCTTGCAAGTACTTCCTCATAGAAAGCGGGTTCGCCTTGTTCGTGGCACTGCTCATCAACATCGCCGTCGTCTCCGTCTCCGGTACCATCTGCTCGGCCAGGGACCTCTCGCCGGACAACACCGAAAGATGCAGTGACCTCACCCTCAACTCGGCTTCTTTCCTAGTCAAAGTACCATAGTTCCAGCGAGCTCAACTTTTATACAAGTGCCTTTTAAATAGAGAGAGAACATAAATATATATATATATATATATATAAGTCCGCAATATATTTTTTTTCTTTTAATGTGAGATTTTTCCACACAGCTTCGACTTCTTCGGATATCTATTCCAAACTATCTCACCCCTCTGGTAATTGCCCATCTTCGACAGGACATCCTCGGAAGGTCGAGCTCAACGGTGTACGCGATTGCGTTGCTCGCCTCCGGCCAGAGCTCTACCATCACCGGAACCTATGCTGGACAGTACATCATGCAGGTTAATTAGTTTTTGTTAGAATAATCTTATATTGGACAAAAGATAAAGTATAAATATTATAATGTGATATTTATTCGACTCAATATCACTAGATTTTGAGTTGAGTGATATAATAATTCAACATATAGCTTCAAGTTAATTTACAACATCATCGGGAATGCTGATGGAACATAGAACCCCCATCAACATTAGTCACCTGAATTTTGGGTCACCAAAATGTAATATAATGGAGACGGTAGAGGTTTCCATAAAGAAGTCCAAACTAAAAGCTTCCGGCTACTGAGTTAAAACTTTGAGGTTATGAAATCTATATATACTACATATACATCAAGATCGTCAAAATGTTGTTGTTGACAATTTTTTTAACAATGATTATGATTACGTTTAAAATTCATAAATCATGTATTCGCGTGTAAATAGTATCGGTCTACGTAGACACGTGTCTAAATCAAGTATACCGTAATTCGTTACAGAGCTAATAATATTAATAGGTAAATGTGTCGGATCTCGGGTCTAGCTACTTTTTATTTTTTGATGTTGAAATGAAACTGAACTCAAGAAATAATTAGTTTATCTTAAATCAGTACTGCACAACTTAAGTGGATTTGATTTCAGACCCAAAATGGTAGAAATCTGGTGAGATACCTTTGCAACATATAACAACATAGTTCTTAATGGGTAAGTGAATGTACCCAAATCCAAACCTAATGAGTCGAAATGAGTTTGCTAATTAATGGATCTAGACCTGTTTTGACAGAAGTACAGTAAAAACTTAATAATTATCTGTTATTTGCATGCAACTACTGAAACAAAACATGCAAATATGGCAGGGCTTCTTGGATCTGAGGATGAGGAAATGGCTGCGGAACCTGATGACTCGGTGCATAGCCATCGCGCCCAGCCTCGTTGTCTCCATCATCGGCGGCTCCTCCGGGGCCGGGAGGCTCATCATCATAGCATCGGTAATAAACTCACACTGGATGTACATATGGGCTGGACGATCTACACTGCATGCATGGCGTTTTGCTTCTGACCAACCAAATCTTATATTTGTTCAGATGATACTGTCATTTGAGCTCCCCTTTGCCCTCATTCCACTCCTCAAGTTCAGCAGCAGCAGCACCAAGATGGGGCCCCATAAGAACTCTATCTATGTGAGTTTCCTGAACTCAAAGTCATGGCTAAAGGTTCATTTGGTTCCATATAAAATAGGTTGCATGAGAAGTTCTTCTTGAGAAGTATAGCTCAATATTTATTTGGTTATCAAAAAACTCTAGTTAACGGAAAATTTAGTTTCTTGACTCTTTCTTTTTCCGATTTTGACATACATGGCATGAGATCGAATGTCCTTTTTTTTCTTTTCATGGTTACCAAAGGACTGATTGCATTTTCATTTTCTTTGTAAATTTGTTTCATTCCAAAAAATATATATGCAAAATATTTTGCTTAGAACCAAATGTTTCCTAAGTGGGGAAGAAGGAAAAGAAAAAGGAAATGGCAATTTGTAAGCCATCCAGTGTTAGGAAACAAAATCTACAGAGAAACCCAATGCCAAAAAGCAACTTAAAGTCGAATCATAGCAGTTCTACCATATTCAGGAAGCTAGGTAGGAAACTTTCTATGTTCCTCACTCATACAGTGGCGCACGTAGAAATTTTGTTCAGTGTAGTCACTTGGAGAGTCGGCTAATGGGGTCACCTTATTTACACTAATGGGTCGAGATCAATGGTTAGTCAGTAACATTAGAGGGTCTGAATAAGTTTTACAAATGGGGTCACTGGACCCCCACTAGATACATGTTGGATCCACCATTGCTCACATGGAGATGAGGTGTATTTAGTATTTTTCCATTTTTTTCATGGCAAATAACTTATTTATCTTCATCCACATGTGAATAGCAGCACACACAAAGATCTAAAAAAAGAGATCTAGAGGATCTCATCTGGTAAGTCAATGATGGCCATATTAAAAAAAAAGGATTTAAAAAATCACAGAAAACCTATGATGCAGCATGTTTCAATTTGAGATTGATCCATCCTAAATCTTTATGAGTAGGAGGGCATATCAACAGTAAAATTTTCTTCTGCAATCCCCCCCCATCTTTCTAAGTTACTGCTCAAACTGCAGGTAATCGTGGTATCATGGATCCTCGGCCTATGCATAATTGGCATCAACATTTACTACCTGAGCACCGGCTTCGTGGGGTGGCTCGTCCATGGAAGCCTTCCCAGGGTGGCCAAGGCCTTCGTGGGCGGCGTCGTCTTCCCCCTCATGGCCATCTACGTCCTCTCTGTGATCTATCTGATGCTGAGGAAGGACACCGTGGTGACGTTCATAGCGCCGGATGAGTCGACACAAGGTGATCAGGTGGAGGGGGGGCTCGGCACTACTGTTGGCGACGACGACGCCATCCCCTACAGAGAGGACTTGGCGGACATCCCACTGCCAGATTAAACACCCTCAATGCAGGTGCATATATGTGCAAAGTTCCTCTAAGCTTTTAGTTGTGTACTCAAAATCTAAGCTGATGATGGATCCCTGTCCCTAGCTCAAGCTGTGCCCAGACAGCGGCCCAAGAGTCCATTTGTGAGTGTATGGGTCCTATAAGAGCTCTTTGGGGATTTTACTTCTCAGTCCCGATAACCTTGTAAGTTTATGTAATTTTTATATTCCTTGTTAGTCCTTACAATCATTTAAAATGTCCCTGAAGTGGCCTTCAACCGTCCCTAAAAATCTCCTTTGGAGGGACTTAGTAAGGATGATTAGAAGATTATAGGATATTTTAAGAAAATATGAAGATTATAGGATATAGGGACTTATACAAAATATTAGAAGATAGGAATGAAAAATAAAAATTCCTTTTTTTTTCGATCATCATGGTCCTATAAGACCTCTAACTGTATTAGATTCCAACAAACAAGACAAGAATTATCTCAATACAAAGGAGTGATCTTTTTTTCCTCTCCTTTCTCAACCATCAGATCAAATCCAATAATTGAGAAGAAAGATACAGCCAGGCTATAGTCAGACACTATTGTAGCTGGTGAAGAAAGCTGAAGCATTTATAAGAGAGCTGTCAATTAGAAGTGAAAAAAGTTTATTAATAATTTCGATGGTCCAATCTTCCTCCTTGAGAACTAGAATGCAACTAGTGAAAGTTTAAAAAAAGTACCTCCAGTTGTAAGTTACAAGAAACATAATTTTTTATAGATGCTAACAATTTCCCCGTCCCCTTTGTCTGCTTGAAGATTTTTTAAAAAAACATCCACAGCTATTTACTAACAAAGACTTGTATGCAAATGGGGAGTATGCAACCTCCTGTGACTAAAGATGTCAATATATCGGAAATGGTGCAAATAGTGGACTAAGTTTATTTTTTTGCACCCCTTGCCATGAAAGTGCAACACCCATTAGAAGACCCTCGTGGCTGGGAGTTGGTGGGAGCTCCCCTTCCTCACCTCTCTATCGCAGAAACCTCGCCGGCATGTCGATGGAATCCTCGCCGTCCCTTCGGCGGCTTCGTCGCATTGTTGGTGTATGAGTGGGGGAAGCTTCTCTTGGGACCTTGTAACACCTAGCATCTTAATATACCTATTATGGACCTATTAATAGAGTTGGTTTTTGAATTTATTAGTTATTCTATGATTTTTCTACAATTTTGTTGAGTTTATTAAACGTGTTGCCCCGTCTAGTCGAGCCGACGCGATTCATAATTTCCTAAATTCAACCTGTGGCCGCATCTCTCTTCTCTGAACATGGTAGGAGTCCGCTTGGGACTCTTGTTAGAGGCCTATTTAAGTGTGTGAGCCCGACCCAAGCCCCTCTCTTGATCTCCAAGTATTACAAAGCCCTAGAGAGATATTCGAAGAGAGAACTGATATGGCGCGGTGTCTCTTCAAGGCGTGAAAGGAGGAGGACGCCAGGACAATCTTCGCGGCGTAAGGATGACCCGGTGAGCGTGGTGGAAGCATGTCGTCTTGCCGGAGGCGGTCTTCTTCGAGTTCTTTCGTGAATAGAGAGGTAAGTAATGACGAACGATAAAAAATATAGTACTCTTACGTATTTAAAGCCCTAATTTCTATGCATTTTGTTATCTACTGTAGAATATATGATGCATGGTTACCTATGGGATATTCAGGGACGTTGTAAATGATGTAAAGACTTCCTCTTTCTCCTTGTTTTCTTCTCCTTTAGATTTTTTGGAATACTAGTCGCAGGGGTGAAATGCATCTATGCATACCAACGCGATTAACGAATCATATCAGCCATGCACGACGCAATTCACGCACAGATTTGTAAATTGCATGTTATTTCTATGATTTATCCATGCTAATCTATATTAAAATAACGAATGATTATGTGATGATTAACTATACACGAAGAAAGTAGTCATTTCTTGTTTAAATTCATGTCATGATAATGATATTTTTGTAGAGGAACCATGTTAAGATATTCATATTATGAAGCTAATTAATTCTTAATTATTTTTCTAACATATCTATGAGCATGTATAGACTATGATGCGTCTGTTATAGCATATTTAGATTCATCAAAATTCATGCATATTCATAGTTTTCCGTAATTTGAAAAAGATAAACTAACTGGCTGAATGACATCAAGTTAGACTAATGCGATTCATAGGATAATTTGATGAGTTAATTATCTGTTATCTTCATGCTTTGTTTCATGTCATTACTGTATGTTATGCATTAGAGTATGTTCTGCATTCAACAAAATAGTTCATGCATGCACATGTGTTAATTTAAGATGCTAAGATGCTAAATGAAACACTAAGCTAGTGATGTGGGTCCTAAGTGTCATATGGACTAAAGTGCTATAGTATGGGGGCTATCTCTTGATTCCCTCTGGACCAAAGTGCTCTACAGCTAGAGTCATCTCTTGATTCTATAGGGGTTACCTTTAGATTCTCTCATTTACTCGGTTAATGACTAAAAAATTTATAAAAGATAACAGAGGCAATGGGTTAAATCCGAGAAGTGTGTTATATGCTATTCCGATAGGATCTGAGAGCGTCTCCCAACTGCACAGTTGAAGATCTAGTAGGTTTGTCATAACTACTAAGTAAAAAAGAAGAAGAAGTACTCGATGTCATTGTATGGTTGTTTGTCCTATGTTAAAGTAAAAGATATGATATATGTGATCGCTTATGATATTTAAAGGTTAAGAAAAAAGTTAAAATATAAAAGTTAATGCATGTTTTCATGTCACATAGTATATTAAAATTTCATGATATTATTCGTACATAACATACCCATGTGAAGTCATAGTCATGCTAGTTGTTCCTTATGCTTATTCCATATTTAATCTATGAGTTAAGAAGCATATTTAGTTGTTATAATTATGTCATATTTCAAATGCTAATATGATGTCATGTTCATGTTTATGTAAATAGGCCACGTGTAGTTCATATATGTTATTTATGTTATCATGTTGAAATGTTAAGAAAGCATACTAGGACGAAGAATTGTTATTATATGTTACAACTAATGTTCATGTTTAGATAAGACGTATGCAAGTTCTTTCATGTTATAGATATGTAAAATCTATGTTTTGTGGATTCTGAGTTTGTTGAGTTCTATGTGACTCACTCTTACTTAAAACTGTTATTTTTCAGAGAACCAAGAAACTGAGATTGAGCCTGAGGATCGTGAAACTTGATCTTTGAGTTCAAGATTATCTTAGTAAATGTTATTTGTTTATTTTCAGATTATAGGATAGCAAGAGATATATAAGTTAGTTTTATTTCAACAAATATGATGAACTTTTATTTTCTTTTAGAGATCTTAGATACTGTAATAGTTGTTTTCTCATATTTATACTGTTTAGTGGTTTGATTTGGTTTGTTTGTGACTATGATCGTTGTGTTGTTATTTTATATCTTGTCTCATACTTATACTCTCATTGCCTACGTATGTTGGATTATTCCCACTGTAACAACTCCGAATCGACGCAGTAAGTGGATATGACTGAACTTTCAGCCGGCCTTCTTCTCTTTCATCATTTCCTTCATCTCTTCACCCTTTGCTCGTCGCCACACTCCTCCCTTCCCGCAGCCAGATCGCCATCCTCTGCCCTCCCCTACCCGCATCCGCCCCCTTGTTCCTCCTGCGACCTCCCCCTAGCTCTCTCAAGTTTTTACTTTGTGTTTGGCATCTTTTCTTTTTGGGGTTCTAGCGACCTGCTAGCCTGTTAGCATCGCCCTGCTGAGATATTATAGTGTTTGCTTTACTACTTCCTTTCTTCCCCTTCCCCGTAGGGTGTGTTATCTCTTCTAGGTGACATTTTGCTGCCATTGCCACAGCAACAGACTAAATTTTGACCCTAAAACGGATGCTACACAGCGTTGACACGCTATTAGCTTTATGAAATATAAACAAACTTTAAACTTTGTCCCCTTACAAGGAGAAGTATGTTATGTACAAAGGACACCTTCGAATTAGCTACAACAAGAGATGGAAGTTTGAAGCCAACCTTTCATTTGTGGAGCCAGGATCTTGTTAAATCATCATTTAGTAAGAAAATTACTAATTAAACAGTCATCTGGTTTGTTCACTGATTTTGCTCCTCTTTTGACGATTAAATTTTTATGGATTTTTTAGTAGTTTAGATCTAGTAATACCGTATTTGATTCATCCTTTAACTAGAAATAGTTTTGGAGTTTTAACTTAGTTATTTTAAGGAAAAGAAATTATAACTTAGAAGTTGTTTATATAACATTATTTTTTTTCCTTTTGATGCGGCAGAATCCGATTCGGCCCATTGAAGCAGGCCCAAACCCCATTCAGCCCAACAGTAGCAGTATTAGGCCCTCCGGCGGCCTTCGGCCCGTTAGCGGCCCAGCAGCCTCCGGCCCGTAAACAGCCCCGTCGCTCCCGGCCCAACAGGCTTCAGCCCGTCAGCGGCCCACCAGCCTACGGCCCGGGAACAGCACGGCGGCCCAGGGCCCAGCAGGCTTCGGCCCGTCAGCGGCCCAACCCCCTTCGGCCCGGTAGCCGAATCCGGCCCACTCCGGTGGCGGATCAGACGCTATGGCGGTTTGTCAGCAAGCCTCCTATTAGTCCTATATCGGCTGCCACCGTTAACCATCCGCTGCCCTCCGCTATAAGTATCCTGCTATTTGTGGCCAAGGGGTGGTGGGAAAAATGGATGCCTCCCCAAGCTTCCGAAACCCCTTAAAGGACTACTGTCCGAATAGTGTTATAGTTATTTCCTCTTGCTTCCTGAATCGAATCTTCTTCAGAAGCTAACTTGACCGTCGGAGGGGGTTCCCCAGGGCTGCCGCCCGGGACTCCTGCTGACCGGTTCTTCTTCTTCTTTCCCTCCTGCAGGGGCTCGGTTCGAATCATCGCCGACCTCCCCGAGTCGGTCTCGGCCGCCGACCTCGGACTCCTCTCCCCGGTCTCGACGCCGAACGCCGGCTGCTCCAAGCCAGGAGACTCGGTCTCGCGCTGAAGTAGACTTCGGACTCGCCGTCCGAGGGCAGTCCCATCGGTAGCCCCGCGCCAGGAGCCTCGGCCTCGCGCTGAAGGTGGCTCCGGACCCCCTGGTCGGAGAGCGGTCCGTCCCCCCGTCCGACCGCGCCGGAGCAGGAGACTCGGCCTCGCCCTGAGCCACCCCTTCGGTCTCACTGCAGGGGAGCGAGCCGTCCCCCCGTCCGATCTCGGACTTTCCAGCCTCTGCTCCGACGCTCGTCGACCACTCCGCCGAGAGGAGCTCCTGCTCGCGCAGCGCCTTCGTCCGCCGACAGAAGCTCCTGCTCGCGCCGCCGCCTTCGTCCGCCGAAGGAGCAGCGGCTTGCTATCCAAGAGCGGCTCCGACGGCAGATCGCGCCCCCCGCGGGCGGATCCTTTTTATCCCGAGAAGACCCCGTCTTCGCCCCGTGCCGGCCGGAGCTCCTGCTCGCGCCGCCGCCTTCGTCCGCCGAAGGAGCAGCGGCTCACTATCGAAGAGCAGCTCCGGCGGCAGATCGCGCCCCCCGCGGGCGGATCCTCTTCATGCTGCAATAGCCTCGGCTTCGCCCCGTCGCGGACCCGCGTCCGGTCATCTTGTCACCGTTCGATCCGGACCGGCTCCGGATCCCCCTTGTTCCGGATCCCCGTTTGCGGGATCCGGTCGTGATAGATTCAGTCTACATCACCTTTCTTCCAATTAGAAGTCTCTACAGTGAGATTATAATAAGGTTGTCACAAAAACTGACTTTTATAATTACTTAAAATTAAGTATATGTATACACACTTAATATTTAACATGCTGAAAATAAAATAATATTTCTAACTAAAAATTTAACTAAACAAACCCTAAAAATAGAAACCAAATAAAATTCACATCGTGAGGCCCTGATGATTTGAAAATCCATCAATCTATGGGACAACAAACAGAAGAAAATTGTTGTAAAATAGGTTATAGCACTCCAAACAAAACATACTACAAAACTCATTTTACCAACAACCCCAAAACTGCTGAACACTTCAACCTTGATATCTGTCAATTGTTTTTTCTTTTTTCACTTTGAGAAATACTTACTGCACACGTGCGACTGATGCAATGGTATTACTGTCCGATCACACATGCACAATCTCCTTTTTTTATGGCCAATGTCAAGTTCAAGTAGTCTCCAAACTCAACCATAGTTTTTTTTTAAAATATATATATATATATATATTTTTTTTTTTTTACATATCATCCGCAATTCAAAATCGTGCAGCAAATGTCTTTCTTTCGGTTCTTCTTCGGCTGTGTTCATGGCATGGGCCCGCCATCCGTAACAACTAACAACTTCTCCTTTGATTCGGCGAAGATTCGGGCCTTTCGGCCAACCTCCCCCCCTGGCCCATCAAGCGCCCTTACGGGTCGCTGACGTGGACAAGCCCTGGTAGTTAGGCGCTCGCCTTCGGCGTTTACGGGACCATCACCGGCCGGAAAGCCCGCCAACATCGTGGGCCACTTGCACGGCAGTCGGTTGTGGCGTTTCCTGCTCTGGCCTTTGGGTGCGGTTTAGTAAGAGCCCTGGTGCAGTGCGCCCAAATAACATAGGGTCTCACAACCCTCGTTTAAGACGAAGATGAGATCTTCTAGATCCTTTTCGACGAATTTTTGTATGTCCTTAAACATATGGGGTTGAAGGTAATCATGTCATTCACTTTGAAAAGATGGGAAAATATCAAATGCACCTCATCTCCATCCTCGTTCTCATGTATTTGAGGATATACGAAGATAAAAAATAAAGGTGCAGAGGATCTCATTTCTTTAAAACTTAAATTGTTTAAAATCTTTAATTGGTACTATTAATTTTCTTTAATTTGTGAAGAAAAAATATTTATTTCATTTAATATGCTTAACTTGATGCACCAGCAACTATATTTAGTCAACTTAGTAGATGCATAGATGAGTAGCCCTCTTATGATGAGGTATGTGGCAGTACCTAGTTGACGTGTAAGGAGATAATTTATAAGAGATCTTTAGGATGGGTTTAGTCCAATTTTAGTTGGAATATATTTTTAACTTTCTCTTTTCATATAAAATTGTTGAGTAGAAGTAGTTATAATTAATTAAGAGAACTTCACATGCTTAATATCTTACATACCTTTATAAAATAGCATATTAAATATGTCCGTGGTATAAATAAAATATTTACATATATCAAATATGTTATTCTCACGATAGAGGGTATATGTACGATAATACACTAATAAGCATGGTAGTTTTAAAATGTAAGCTGCGAGAGTAAATAACATAAAACTATCCCTGATTAATGTTAAGTAATTAAAAAAAACAAATCTTCACTAAAACTACTATCCCTGGTGGCTCGCACTGCACCGCGGCACAGAGGACCTCAGCTCTCGTGCACGCTGTCCACTCCACTCCTCCCGCCACCAATCTCGCCAAGACTCGCTGGAGATGGAGAACGACGCGGGCCCTGTTGGTATCGGGGCGATTCGAACATGTTAGCGAGATAGAACAACTAGTTTTCCTAGATTATTTAAGAGCTGAGAGAGAGAGCAAATAATGCAGGAAAATTAAAAAAAAAAAAACACTAACGTCTATAAATTAGGTTGCTCTCGAGATGCTATGGCATGCCACACAGAGAAGAGAAGAGAAGAGGGTTAGAGAGAGAGAGCACGCAGTATTGAGAGAGAGAAAGAGAGAGAGAGAGAGAGAGATGACGGTGAGCATGGAGATGAGCAGGGACGAGTCGTTCAAGAGGCCAGGGACAGTCCCCTTCAAATGGGAGATCCAGCCCGGGGTTCCCAAGCACACCAAGCCCGCCCCCTCCTCCTCCTCCTCCTCCTCGTCGCGCCCCAAGCTGCAACCCCCGCCGTCCGGGGCGCGCCCCACCGCCCGCTTCGCCCGCTCGCCCCCCGCCAAGCGCCGCGACTTCCCCGCGCGGAGCGTTTCGCCCTCGCCATCGCGCTCGCCCTCCTGGAGGCTCCCCACACCCGCCGTGGTCTCCCACGGGTGCTTCCCCGCCTCGTCGTCGGTCAAGCGCAGGGACGACAGGAACAAGGCCAAAAGCCCCCCGGAGGCGACGGCGCCTCGCCGCGCCGCGCCCACTCGGAGCTCCCTCTCCTTCTCGGCGCCCCTCGCCAGGACTCCCCGGATGGAAGAAGAGGCGGCGTGGCCGCGCCGCGCCGCGCCCGGTCGGAGCTTCCCCGGCTTCTCGTCGCCCCTCAGCAGGCCTGCCCGGGCGGCGGAAGAGGAGGAGGTGTGGACGAGCGGCGCCACGCCCCGTCGCAGCACCAGCTCCTTCTGCTCACCTCTCGGCAGGTATCCCCGGATGGAAGAAGAGGCGGTCTCGGCCACCCGCTGGCTGTTCTGAGCACTGGTGGCCGTGGCGCTGCGCCCGCCGCCATGGAGATCGTAGTCCATGCAGTAGCAATTAGCAAACGAAGTAGAACTTGCAATTTCCCGTGTGTAAATGCTATCTATCTTTAAACAGCTTCCTAAATTATTAGGAAATGGAAGAAATAGGAGTACTAGATTACTATCCTGTGAGGAGAACTACTTGCTACAATGCCTCCCCAGAGTGTACAAATTTTAAGATTAATAATAATATCTGAAAAATCTTATGCTCACTTCTAGTGTGTTATAAAAAGATAGTAGTTAAAATAGTAAAAAAAACATACTTAAAATTGCACATTAGATGGGCATGCTGAATTGGCATCTTGGCATGGATAGTTGTATCAGAACATATCCTTTAGCATATGACAGGAATTAAGATTTATTGTTAAAGGCTAGATACAATACAATGAAGTGCTACCCAAGTGAGTTTGAGTGAGAGAGGGAACCGACCTTGGTGCCTATGCCTCCAGAATAGTCCGAGTTTCTTATTTATCAAAAATGGAGTGCTAACATGGGATCTAGTGCACTGATGTTGGCCTCCCATCCACCTAGCACCAATGAGGGTTTTGTGTGCGATGATTCTCTCCCTCCAGAATCAGCACCCTCAACTGGGGTGCAAGAGATCATAAATTAATTACGAGTAATACTTGTTGTAATGTTGATATTGTAACAATAGTCGTTCGATTAGTTGTGATCGAATGGGTACTATGATAAGTATATTCTTTAGTTTTTTATTTTTAAAAATTTAAGAAGAGGAGGCAACCCTAAGCGCCAATGTATACCATCCGATCTTTGATGGGATACTCCAAAAGAATTATCAAAAGTGATGGAACGGTCAAAAAAAATTAAAAAATGATCAAACGGACAAAAAAATTAAAAATAAACAGATGACTCTTTTTTATCTATTTTTATTTTTATTTTTAAATTTTTTTAACTAAACGATCAAAGATTGGATGATACAAGTCGGCCCCTTAAGAGTGCCCCCATCCTTCTAAATTTTTAGAAAATAAAAAAACCTCACTATAGCAGCCTGTAGATAAAGGTAAAGGTGAATGTGCGGACATATTAGACTAGATGAAATTTGTAATTAATATATTAGATAAAAGGTGGGGGTAGTATTAATTAAAGACAAATTAAGATAATAGAGATTGAGATAGTTTGGACATGTTAGGTGTAGACTTAAAGAAATTCAAGTTAGAAAAATAGAACATATTAAGATAAATGAAAGAAAGAGAGAAAGAGATAAACCTAAATTAATTTAGAGGAAGATGGTAGAATATGATTTAGAGACTTTAAATCTTTCAAAAAACGAAGTCCAAAATATTTTAGAATGGAGACAAAGAATTCATAAGCCGACCCCAATTAATTTGATATTTAAGATTTAGTTGAATTGAGTTAAGTTAAATATATTTATCACAGCAGCCATCCGACCAAAGTTGATCAGAGTTTTGGCCTGCATTGCAGTGGGCATACTGATTCATAATTAGATTAAAGACATTCTCTCCAAAATGTAAGACTGTTTGCATGAGTTGATATCGCAAAGCCACCAAAACGCGGAGCGAATTCATGTGGCATTTTTATCACATTTTTTGCCGCATTCTTGAGAATTTGTCCGATCACTTGATAAAATTCTTATCAAATGCACCAAATATAAAACAAGCTATTACATTCTTTTGGCTATTTTTACACGCTACCGTTTTAAAATAATCATGCACATTTTCAATCTTGCACTTGCACCCAAGAAATTCGCAAAAAATTGTCCCAGAAACATAGCCCATTTTTTGGTACAGGAATAAACCGATTAGAGAGAACCCGTTTTTTCATGTAGCTATTTGATATTCTCTGAGACGGGGATAGATGATCGAAAATAGCAATGAAATTAAAATCGTTTGGCAACGCAGTGCATAAAAATGACTAGCTTTGTGGAGTCATTTTTATTCTGGAGTTTCCAACCCCCCAAACAAATAAAAAGAAAGACTAGCTTTGTGGAGAGCAAGGAAACGGGGAAGCCAAGGCAAAAGCAAGATCAAACACCATTTATAAGAGAACGTCCAGTACGGACACGAAACAAAGGGGTTGTTTGTTTTAGTGTAAAACTTCGCAAATCACTGATTTCAAAATCACTGGTTTTAAAACAAGTGAAATTTTCTTGTTTTAAAATCAGGAGATGTTTGTTTGGTTGTTTGTAAAATAAAACAAGAGAGAGGCTTCAATCTTCTTGTTTTGGTTTACAGTGGGCTTTTGCTGTAAACCAAAACAAGAAGATTGGCCTGTCAAGTGGACAGACAAGGCCCAGAGACAGGATTTCACTTTACACTGTTTTACATCATTCCAAACAACTGAAAATACTGTAAAATAAAACAATCGTTTCAAAATACGCTGTTTTACGCTAAAACAAACAACCCTAAAATGGAGACAGAAAAACGTAAACAAGAGAGGGTCTTATCCCCAAAAACAGTTAAAATGAAAATTAGACAGAAAACAACATGGCGATCTTCATTTCCCCTTTAATAAAAAGATAGATCACCCGTGTCTTCAAGTTGGCGGCTAATGATCTGTGAACATTCGAAGTGATAACCACATATTTCTAAGCCATTAAATAGACGAAGGAACATAAGAATATTTATTGGCAGAATAAAACAACAAAATTGAGGTACCGGCGGCTAATGATCTGTGAACATTCGAACTGAAAACCAAGTTGGCGGGTAATGATCTGTGAACATTCGAAGTGATAGTCACAAATTTCTAAGCCATTATACAGAAGAAAGAACATAAGAATGTTATTGGCAGAATAAAACAACAAAATTGAGGTACCAACTTCCAAATCTTTAATCAGCAATTATATACACCAATTAGAATTGTAACAAGGACTAGTGAACCTTCCCCAGCATCGCTCTCGACAGAAGACAGAAATGGATTTCAGAGAGAGCCCCTTTGATGGGAATCTTAAATTTACATATCTGACCAGGGAAGAGATCACTTATACTCTCTTCAAGAATGGCAAAAATGAGATCTTCTTGCTGCAGTCAACGTGATCACTTATGCGCTCTTCAAGAACGGCAAATATGAAATCTTCTTGCTGCAGTCACCATGACTGTACAGTCGTTACAAGATCAGCATGTCAGGGCCTAAGAAAGAATAGGGTTATAGTTATCGGGTTCAAGTTAAAAGGCATATATATTCTAATCATCCCTCCGACCTCGGCTCGCATCGGACAGAGGCTTTCTTTGTATTATCCACCTGCTCCATTCACCCTTTCTCCGCACCTTATCCACCTATAGATTGTTTACTAAATATTACTCATCCACACAATTTAGGTAGCTAGCTTAGAAGGGACGGGTCAAAGTGAACTTACCGATACTTCTACTGTAGGAGACGTTTGCAGCGCTGCCGATATGAGACCCACATCTCTTGTCAGACTTTGAACCTGCAAGGGATAAAAAAATGTACTGAAGTTCAGAAAGAACACACAATGAAGCAAATGCAGGTGACTATGTTTTTTTCTTATGACATGATGAACCATGATTAACAAAGCCAATCCAAAGATACAATGTACAATCAGTAAATTCCATCAGGTTACCAAAGACATGGTACAAGTGCTTTGGGTGAAAGTTACTATCTCTGTGGAACTTTAGAGGGGGGGGGGGGGGGGGGGGATAGAATTCAGAGTGAATACCTAAAATGACTTCAGAATGGCACAGATGGAAATTTACTACCATTGTGCTCATTAGAGAATTAGGATATGATCATAGTTGTCAAGGCGCCAAGGCGGCCCAAGGCGTTCTTGGGGAGCCTAAGCGCTTAGCCTCTACGGCGACCGCTTAAGTGACATTTAGGCGGCACCTTTGGCACACTCCTTGAAAATTAAAAATGAACATGACACATACAAAAATTAACAATAGAAATGTATGCTACATCTATCAATTGCAGATTTTTCAATATAAAATTGCAATAAGTAAATGACGATTAGACAATAAGCATGATTATAGAAAATGAAATTAAGCGTGGCAATCAAAAATTCCACTATGGTGCTACTATCTCTTGCCATTACCTAAAAAGGCAACAATCATTATAAAAAATGAACAATGTATTTGTCTAGCTACAAAAAGTAACAAACAAGAATAACTGTTTGAGTTATCTAAGATGTGTAATACTAAAACAGTAATAAAAATAAGACAAATGACTCTAGTTCAGAGTTAGACAGCAGTAGACAATATTAAAAAGAACTTTGTGTGCCTCTGTGTGTGTGTGTGTGTGTGAGAGAGAGAGAGAGAGAGGAGTGGGACTGAGACAGTGAAATAGGGCTTGGGCCCTCTGTTTGTGTGAGAGAGAAAGAGAGAGGGAGACTGAGGGAGAGAAGCAGGGCTTCGACCCTGTGATCGAGAGAGCGAGATTGTGTGAGTGAGAGAGAGTGAGACTGAGAGTAAGAGAGAAGAGTGAAAAATTAGAGAGACAGAGAGTGAGAAAGGGTAAGAAAGTAGAGAGAGACAGAGAATGAGAGACTAGAGAGAGACAGAGCAATAGAGGGCTTTGGCCCTCTGTCTGTGTGCATACTGTGGCACACAGACACACACAGGCTTCTGCTGTCTTATCTGAAACACACACACACACACACAGACCTAAGTGAGAGGGAACAGAGAGACCTAAGTTTGAGAGGGAGACGGAAGGGCATCACGTCGGCCCTCTTATCCAAGAGAGAGACCTAAGTGAGAGGGCGACGGAAGGGCATCACGTCGGCCCTCTTATCCAAGAGAGAGAGAGAGAGAGAACTCACCGGATGGTGTCGGCAGCGGCGGCGACCAGTGATCACAGCAGCAGTGGCAGGCCACTGGCGAAACCCTAGTAGAAGGACTGGGGAAGCAAGAGGGACAAAGGGGCGTTGGAGTCGGAGGCTCGTGCGAAACGCGGTTTAAGGGCGGGTTTATCAGGCCAGGCCGGGTCCAGGTGCCCACTAGGCACTCAAGAAGCCTGGCCCGCTGTTGGTTCGGGACCTGACCTAGCGTGTCTCTCCTATCAAATCTGGGGGATCCGGTCATATTTTAGGTTCTTTTTATTTTATCTGGAGAAATATAGGTCGATTTTATTTATTGGACTATGGGAGCTTGGAATTAGCCCTCAGGGAGTCCGGGACTTCGGATCAGGCGAAGATCCGAGTATATGACCTCTCTCCACTGACCTTGGTCAGTGTTAATTAAGTCGAGCAACCACTCGACAACCTTTGATTAACCGTCTGTATGATGCCCTTATAACATGCAACACTACTACTACAAGCAGCACATGCATATGAAGATATGTTTTAAGTTAAGCTCTTGGCCTCACCCAAGTTTAAAATGGGTTTATATGATTTTGGATTGACTCCAAGTTATCTAGATTGATTCCAAGTTATCTGGATTAATTCCAAGTATTTTAGACTCATAAGGGTGTTTTTGTAATTATGCCAGGTTGGAATGTATAGGGGTATTATGGTTATTTTAAATTTTTTAGCATTTTAGGGAAACTTGAAAACCCTTAGAATGTATTTTAGGATCATTTTAAACATATTAAGTTATAGCGATATTTTGGTAATTTTACCAGAAATCGGGTTTATTAGACTTAAGAGTCTATATTTTTCCTAAGATTTTTTATATATTTTTATCATATTGAGGGTATTTTGGGCATAAGAGAGATTTTGACATTTTTTAAAAATTTTATGTGATTTTTACAAATTTTATTGTTGATGAGGGTATTTTTGTAAGTTCATTAAGTTTTTAGGGGTATTTTAGATATTTCGAGAATTTTATATGTTTTCAGGTTTGGTTCTCTGATTTTTACTGTTTTTTACTAAATTTTACTGATTAATTTACTGATTTTTATTAATTAATTGAATATATGAAGGGTATTTAAGTTATATTTGGTTTTATATGATTTTCAGATTAGGTTTCTGATTTTTACTGATTATTACTGATTTTTTTTAGGAATTTTCTGATATTTATGTTCATTTTTACCAATTTAAATAATTTTTACAGATTTTTATTAATTAATTATTCATGAAGGTATTTAAGTCATTTTTAATTTAAGTATATATATTTTTTATGAATCTATACTTAGTTATGTACGGGGTGAGACCAAGATTAGGTTAAGAGAATGCACAGATTTTTAATTCATCATTTTTTTAGAGTAATTAGAAAATTAAATATATATATTAAAAATATGATATTTAATTATTTAATTTGATGACACACAGGCACACATTTTGACATGAAAATAGCCAATTTTATTTCAGTAGAACTTCGCCTTATGAAGAAGGCTTTTACAAGAGAAAAATCGACAGAGCTTCCCCTTAGGAAGAGAACTCTCCGGGACAAGAAAATCCTCCAAAACGCAGCAAACTCGGATGATAAACACCGAGTTTGGTCTTGAACGCAGCAGAACCTCTCCTTAGAAATTTCCCACCCTTTGAATATGTAGAGTGGTGTATGCCTTTGTGTGTGTTTGCATTGAGGATCATGGGGTCCTATTTATAGGCCCCAAATTGGGCCCGGTGGGGGGTGCCACCGGAGAGGCCCGAGGTGGGGGTACCCACCGGTTCCCTTCTCTCCCCTCCGCTTTTCTTTTCTTTTTTATTCAAGAGGGGTGAGAGAGAAGAGAGAGAATGAGAGAGGGGGGGTCCGGTGGGGGGTGCCACCGGTTTGAACCGGTGGGGGGGTTCCTCCTCCTTTTCCCTCCCCTTTTGTGTTACTTTAATGGGACTAAGCCCATTAATCCCCTCCTTAGCCAAGTGTGCAAGGGGTTTAGATGAGGGATTAAATGGGGGGTTTTGTAGGATTCTTAACCAAGTGTGAATGGGGTTAAGGAACCCATTAACTCTCCCCTTTAATTAATCTCCCCCCCCCCCCATCTTTTTTTGAATTTCAAAAGAGAGAGGGAGAGAATCCTCCCCCCCCCCCCCAACCGGTTCCAAGAGAGGAACCGGTGGGGGTCCACTTAGCTTATTTTTCCATTTTGGGCAATTTCCACTTTGGGAGTTTGAAGATTTTCCCTTTTTGGGCTGCAGGTTTTGGTGCCCTGTAGACTGGTTTTTGGGCCCATTTGGTCTCCTTATTGGGCCCATTACCCTTGCTATTGGGCCTCCATTTGGGGCCATTTTGGGCTCATTTTGGGACTGTTTTAGGCCCATTTCGGGACTGTTTTGGACTCCTATTTTGCAGCGTTAGGGGTATTTTGTTGCTGCGGTTTTGGGGCTCCATATTGGGCCTATTCATCGGAGCCATCAAGGAGATTTAAGGGCTGCACTTAGACAGCATATAGGGGCGATTCGGGGCTGTTTTAGGCTTTTGCAAGAGCCTCGATTAAGGCCTCTTGGCCTAGGTATGTTTCTTGCCCCATTGCCCTCCTAATATATGCATATAGTCCTATGTTTTCCCATGCATATAAGAGGGTCTTCATTTAACATTAACCCTCATATCATAGGTGCATGTTTATTTATTTTTGTTTTGCATAACATAGTCTCATACGAATATGAACATGTGCTATGCATATTTTCCATATCATGAGCTCACTTTAATGTGAGCATATGCCATGTAGTATTTTTTTTTCCGCACAATCATGTACATATGTATGCTTGAATAATATTATTTCCCATGAAAATTTTTCAGGTCAACAAATGCCCCCCACGGGATATGCGCCGGAGACAAAGTCGGAGGCGGGTGTCCCGTGCATCATTTCATATACGTGTATATTTTTGACCATATATATTTCCCTTTTCGTATATCCCGAAGGATTATTTTCATGCCATATATTGATGTGATCTTGCTAATTTCCCCATCTTGCCCAATGTGGTTTGAGCATATGTGAGTTCTTAGGAAAATAGCAATGCTGCCCCATATTCTTTGTGCAATCAATTGCACAATTTGCCACATATATCTGCTCCTACAGAGCTTGTGGGTTCGGACACCCTTCATCATTTTTTTTGTACTTGAATATTCCAGAATCGCTCCCGCAAACCTCGTCTTCGTGACTTTGCGGTTTCCAGGGGGCGTCTGGCATTATTCGATTCCCTCTATATCTGGATCCCTTTGGCCTTCGTGACTTGGAGGGTCCTATAGGATTGGTGCCATCTGAATTGTTCGACACATTGCTCGGTCCCGGATATCTCTTGGCCTTCGCGACTTGGAGATTAGTTGGAAGCATAGAGCGGGTCACTCAATTCTGATGGCGTCATTCCCATTCCAGGGATATTAGTATCTTATTTTGGCATTTCCGGAAGCTCAATGCGAGACATTTCGGATTGGCCAAGTGTCCGCCACTTCGGCAATATATATATATATATATATATATATATATATATATAAGGGGTTTATAGGCATGATATAGGCATTGTGCAAACATTAGCACTTCACTCTTATTTAGGCATTTCCAGGAGCTCGATATGAGACATTCTGGATTGGCCATGTTTTCATCATATATAGGCAATATTCGAGTATCTCTACGTTGTCCCGACTTTCTATCGGGACTTAGCCATCTTGCTGCTTTGTGCATCATTCTGACATGTGTTTTTTTTTTTTGGCTGATGTTTCCTTTGCAGGTTGATATTTCTTACTTTGCATCATTATGGCTGCTATCGGTGATATTCCCGCCGAGGGATTTCAGGAGGAGATTGTTGTGTACCCGGATGCGGGGTTTCGCTGGGTGGCCCAGCCACACCTACGGATCACTATCGAAGATATTGTCCCCATCTGCCGGGAGAGCATTTATAGAGACGGAGAATTCTTCTATTTCTTGCGAGGCGAGACAGCTCGGCATCTTCCCTCAGACGCCTCTATATATGAGCTGCTTCAATCATATGTTCACATTGAAGATGGGGCCGAAAGACCATTATCTCCTTTGGAGCGTCGTGATTTGGAGTGCACCATTTTGCTCGATCGCAATAATATGGAGGGACTTCTCCCTTTCTTATATCCGGCCTTTCCTTTTTCCGTTGATCAGTTGTGGGAATTTCCTACCCTCGAGCAGGTGGGGCCTATTCAAGCTATACTTCAGGTCCATGACATCAATAAGACCTATCAGCCAACCATGTGGACACGAGCAAGTAGTCATCCTTGTGAAGCCACCCGGCGCCCACAGGGACTATTTCTGACTGAGGCAGAAGAAGGCTCAATTCATGATTCCTCTGACTTCAGTATACTGTTATTAGACATATGTCGGGGTGTTTGCCCTGCCTGGGATGCTCGTCTGCAAGTCAGAAGCTCGCATGTTTTCTGCCTCGGGCCTACAAAATGGCTTTTATATATTCTGAAGAACTATCGGTCGATTCTTGATAGGGCCGGTATTTATGAGGCCGTCGCAGCGGCCTAATATGACTATCCTTGCCATCATGGCTTCATTCAGGCAATTGTTGAACGCTATATTCGCGACACCAATACTATCGCGACTTCAGAGGGTGAGACCGCTATTGACCTTTGGTCTCTACATCGGATTTCAGGTCTACCAATTGTGGGGGAACCTTATGAAGAAGGCGTGTTAGACGAATTTCATCGCAGCACTACCGACGGCACGGGGAGCTACACCACCCCTTATTGATATAGATATTTATTGAAGATATGGCGTGATTTATCCAAGGCGAAGCGTACTGTCTGCTCCTCTAGCGGGGGGAGTTCTTCTGGCCCAGGCAAAGTATCCCCAACAGCTTGGGTTAGATTCTTCTTTGGAGGACCCTTCCGTTATCACCAAGGCTTTGCCAGCATGTTCGATGAACGGGTCCCGTCGATATTGTCATATAGGGATATTTCTCGCCGAGGTATCATCGTCGCGCCTGAGCATCAATCTGAAAACCCCTGGGGCCTTGATGACACGACATATAAAGCTACTTATATAGCCTATTGGTTAGTGACTTTTGATGTCCCATATGGGGACGAAGGGGCCTTGCAGCCCGAAGTTTTATTGGCGGCCTCGAGACTTGCAGTGGGGACGCGCCTTGCCATTGCGCCAGCGGCACTTGCTAGCATATATCATTCTTTTGGGGTCCTTTGCAGCTCAGGCACCCCAAATACTTGTTCAGTGGTTATGGCCAACCATTATGTCAGTGCCTGGGCGGGGCTCCTGCTTCCAGGTTATTCTCCCATCGGCAGAGAAATGGCTTCATCATTGCCGACTATTCTTCGACTAGCCAGTCAGTCAACCAGCCAAGGGACGGGTCAACTCTCTTATGTCCGTTCCGCTTTGAGCTTCATTCCTTTCGGTTATTGCCGAAAGCTGGATTTCGACCACTCCTCGCGGAATTTCCGGCCATATTTTGACAGAGGAGGGGCTACCGATCAAGCTTGGTTTGACCCATAGACCGGTTGTATGGGTTATAATGGTGTTGTACTAGATGGGTGGATTTTGAGTACTCGCCCATGCTTGCTTATATTGAAAAAGGGCAGGGATGTAATCCTGGAGCCCTATTACCCAAACCATTTCGCGCGAAACTTTGGGTATGATCAGATGATCCCTTCTAGCCTCACTTTTGTTGATCTGCCTCGAGTATATCAGAAGCGGAAGAGCCACCTAGTCGCTCGATTATGGTGGAATTATTTTCAACATCAGAATACATATGGCCAAGTGGCAGTGCCTCTCCCTACTCATGAAGGGGGCATGACCGTTTCCTTTGTTGCTTGGTGGCATAAGAACCAAGGAGAGTTGCGGCTAAGACCAGACCCTGAGCAGGCACGAGGTTCCTCCTAGGCTAAGTCTACTAAAGGACTTGGCCGATATACATATAAGAGTCGAGTTGGCCCACCCGTGCCGAAGGCGAAGAAGAAGAAGGGCAGTGAAGATGATGGCTTCTATGGGCTTGCCGGTCCCGGATATATATGGACACATCACTTCTTGGCAGATTGCAAGCTTCCAAAAAAGTTTGAACATAATGCCCGGCTGCCCATTGGTAGTTTCAACGGGGACCCTGCCAGAGACTGGGTACGATATCTCAGCCATATGCTTTTCTGTTTCGGCCCTCGCCGCGAAGCCTTTTTAATATTGAGGGCCGAGACTGTTGGCGACGTATGGCGGGTGATGGGACAAGCGGCGACCCAATTAGGGATGTCTTTTGACTCTCTTATCCCTGAACCACCGAGGTCTTTTACCGCATAAGGTATCTATATTTTCATATCTCTCGTTATATTCACGCATCATCATTTGCCTTAATTCAGCTTTCTCTTAATTTATAGGAGATGTCGTCTCCCGGTCGCCTGTGGTCCCTGGAGGACCTTCTACGAGCCATATTTCCGAGGGGGAGCCTCATATTTCAGCCATTGCGGCCGCAGTGCCTTCTACCAGTGCTGGCCCACCCTCAGAGATGTAACTCTTAGTGGTTGCAGCAAAGCAAGCGGCTCGAAAGAAGCGGTCAGTTGAAGGGGAGGCGGGATGTCGATCAGTTCGACCCCGACTGGCACTTCCTCCTTCACCGACCCGGTGATCATTCAGAGGCCATCTTCACCTATAGGTAACAACCTTGTCAGTTTTCTTTGTTTGAGGATTAATTCATCTTTGCAATATGGCTCTTCATTGTTCTCGCTTCTCTTTAACAGAGGAAGGCGAGCTTATCGGCGAGGGCATTTCTCAAGCCGCCATCGAGCCTGCTGTTAGTGAACTCCCCCTCATGACAGGTGGGACTGACTAGCTAAACCCTTTTTTTATTTCTCTCTTTTTTTTGCTTTATTCATGAGGTCCTCACCTTTCATTATTCTCACTTTTTTAGGGGCTTATGTTCCCGAGCCACCTGCTCAAGACCCCATTCAAGTGGCATTGCCGGCCATTGGCGAGGTATATAGATTTCTTTGGCAAATTCATTTTTATCCCTTACTGGGAGTGATCGCGATTTCAATCATTTTTCTTTACTTCACGCAGGAGAATGTTGACGCGACTACTAATGTTGCCTTAGGCAACGAAAAAGAGCTTGGAGATCTTAACTGGGCCGATTATGAACCTTACCATCAGACGTCCCTTTGGTCGATCAGTTATATCATAAACTTTTGGACGACCAGGGCCGTTTTGGTAATCTTTTACTGGCATATTGCAGCTCCTCTTTTTTTATTTTCTTGCATAGGACCTGATCCTCTGTTCCCTTTTTTCGTATAGATTTTACTTTTGAAGAACTGATGCGACCGGCATCCAGTCATTCAGGCTCCTCATTCATGAAGGGCCTTGTAGGGAATTCGACAGCTGCCCCTGCAGTGGATAGTCCTCCAGCTGAGGGTAAGTCGCACATGCTTTAATTCTTGTGATTTTTCTTTTCACCTACCATATCTTTTTTGGTAGCCGATATCGAGCTTTTCACAGGGATTGTCGAAGTGGCACCGGCGGCGGCTGCCCTCCCCTTCCGTTGTCCTTCCTTTAGAAGATAACTTGGCGATGCCTCCTACAGCTATCTTGGTAGAGGGTGAGCCTAGAGAAATTGGGGTCGTCCAAGAAAAGCATGTTGCTTTGACACCGGGTAGACTAATTTCTTTTCTTATGCTCAGGGCTGTACATATCACATTCTCATGTCTTCTGACTATGTCCTGTGTTTTTGCTGCCCTCCTTCATTTCTCGACTAGACGTCGTCTCCGTGTCCACTCAAAGGTGGGAACGCCGGGAGGAGGTCAAATCAGCTCCTGGGCTCCTCCTGGGGAGGATTGAAAGATCAGTCGCTTCAGCGGCATGTGCTAGGGCAATGTCGATTCCCATTCGCTTTAGCCGAATTTCTGCTCTTGAAAGCATTGATAAATTGGAAGGTATGAGGCTTCCTCCTTCTTGTGTTTTTTGTTAACTATTACTGGATGTTGAGTCCATTTTTTGTATTCTGTAGCTCGGAGGAACTTGTGTCCCGAGTCTCCAGCTCATTCGGGGGATACAGTCCGCCTTTCTTATTCAGGAGAGACTCCCAAAACATCCAGAACTGAGGAGTGGCTCATACCCCCACTGAGCTATTAGCCCTCTCAGAGGATGAGGGTGAGCCTAAGGTTGCTTGCCCACCCGCTTCTGATCACAGGGTAGATTCGCCAACCTAGAGCGGCTCCACTATTAAGCTACAGCTTTCTCCCTTTTTATGTCACTCAGGAGATACTGAACCTCTTCCTCCTTCTCCTAGAGATGATGGAAAAGTGGGTTCTCCCGACTCAGGGAAAATCGACGAGCTAGGTAATATTCTTGTTCTATTTCATCATTCTTTTTTTTTTTTGCCAACATTATTATTTTCACTTTGGTCTTATAGTTCTCCTCTCTTTTTGTTTGCCAGAGGGCGAAGACCAGGATGATTCCGTTGCCTTTGCCGCCCAGCAAGTCTTGTTACGAACTGAGTTGGAGTCCGCTCTTAAGGATGTCGCGGCACGAACCGCAGAGGTTTCTGAACTTCGGGCGCACAGGGAAATAATGAGCCCAAGCATTGCTGAAGCGGGGTCGCAAGTAGCTGCCCTCCGTTTACAGTTAGAAGAATTGAAAAGGGGCTTAGAGGAAGGCGTCGAGCAAGTGGCGACCCTTGACCGTTGTCTAGACGAGCTTACCCGAGAGCGGGATGAGTCGGTCGACATAGTTGAGGCCCTTCGCCTGCTGTTGGATGCCTCACAGGCTTTGGAAGTTTGGGAGCCGAGTCCGACTCGAGATTAGCTTTCGAGAATTCCTCCCCTCATTTTGATCTTGTGATATTGCTTCGCTTTGAAGCCTATTTTTGAGTCACCCCGAGGACTTGTCTCGGGCTCCTCCTTCCGACTATTTATACAAAAGAGCTTTGGTCAAACAGTGTCTATTCTTCACCATCTTCCATTGCTCCCCTTCTTCTTTCTTTTCTTTCTTTCTTTTTTTTTTTTAATTAATATTAGCGCCCTCTCGGATTTTCACTAACATTAGCCCCCTCTTACTTTTGCCTACATGCCCTTACAGGTTTTCATGTAGCGGGGTTACCCGATTTTGCCTAAAATGCCCTTTCGGGTTTTCACCTTAACTAGGTATAAGACCTTTTTACCCTTAACCGATCCCTTTGAGGATGAGACCGATTAAGTCTGTCGGGGCACCTCGTTTTTTAAGCCCCATTTTTCTTCTGTCTTTTTTTTTCAAAAAGATAACTCTGACCGCCGTTAAGTATACGGTATGGCCGGACCAGCAGATATTTGGTGAATATGAAACATGAAAATTCGATTTGATATGAGTATGTGAAAGGATTTTTCGAGATTTAAAGCCCCCCGTAGGTGAATATGAATTCCAGGATTTAAAGCCTCCTGTAGGCGAAATATAGGTTCCAGGATTAAGTGCCTCCCGTGGGCGAAACATGAATTTCAGGATTTAATGCCTCCCGTGGGCAAAATATGAATTTCAGGATTTAAAACCTCCCGTGGGGGAAATATAAATTTCAGAATTTAATGCCTCCCGTGGACAAAATATGAATTTCAAGATTTAAAGCCTCCCGTGAGCGAAAATATGAATTTCGGGATTTAAAACCTCCCGTAGGCGAATATGAATTTCAGGATTTAACGCCTCCCATGGGCAACATATGAATTTCAAGATTTAACGCCTCCCGTGGGCAAAATATAAATTTCAGGATTTAAAGCCTCCCGTACACGAATATGAATTTCAGGATTTAACGCCTCCCGTGAGCAAAATATGAATTTCAGGATTTAACGCCTCCCGTGGGCGAAATATGAATTTCAGAATTTAAAACCTCCCGTGGGCGAAATATGAATTTCAGGATTTAAAGCCTCCCGTGGGCGAAATATGAATTTCAGGATTTAAAGCCTCCCATGGGCAAAATATGAATTTCAAGATTTAAAACCTTCCGTAGGCGAAATATGAATTTCAGGATTTAAAGCCTCCCAAGGGCGAAACATTAATTTCATGATTTAATCCCTCCCGTGGGCAAATATGAATTTCAGAATTTAAAGCCTCCCGTGGGCGGAATATGAATTTCAAGATTTAATGCCTCCCGTGAGCAAAAATAAATTTCAGAATTTAATGCATCCCGTGAGCAAATATGAATTTCAGGATTTAAAACCTCCCGTGGGCGGAATATGAATTTCAAGATTTAATGCCTCCCGTAGACAAATATGAATTTCAGGATTTAATGCCTCCCGTAGGCGAAATATGAATTTCAGGATTTAATGCCTCCTGTGGGCGAAATATGAATTTCAGGATTTAATGCCTCCAGTGGGCGAAATATTAATTTCAAGATTTAATGCCTCTCGTAGGCAAATTCCAGAGTTTAACGCCTCCCATAGGCGAAATATGAATTTCAGCCCATCACGGCACACCAGTGAGACTAGTGTATACCATGGGCAATTTTGGGGTATAACGCCTCTTCGGGGCGGATTCGATCCGTTATAGCACATCGATGGGACTATAATATATGGGCACGCCAATGGGATTACATAATATATGGGGGAAATTTTGGGATATATCGTTCCCAGGGATATAAGGAAGTTTCTCGTATCGCCCCGCAGGGGCAAATGAGAAAATTTTAGGATACAATGCCTCCTCGGGGCAAAGAAAATTTCAACTCTTTACGGCATGCCAATGGGACTAGTGCATGCCAAGGGAAAATTCAGGATACAACACCTCCTTGGGGCGGAAAATGAGATTTCAGGATACAACGTCTCTTTGGGGCGGAAAAATGAGATTTTTAGGATACAACGCCTCCCTGGGGCGGAAAATGGGATTTTAAGATACAACGCCTCCCTGGGACGAAATATGGGATTTTAAGATACAACACCTCCCTGGGGCAGAAAATGGGATTTTAGGATACAACGCCTCCCTGGGGCGAAATATGGGATTTTAGGATACAACGCCTTCATGGGATGGAAAATGGGATTTTAGGATACAACGCCTCCCTGGGGCGAAATATGAGATTTTAGGATACAACGCCTTCCTGGGGCGGAAAATATGATTTTAGGATATAACGCCTCCCTAAGGCGGAAAATAGGATTTTAGGATACAACGCCTCCTTGGGGCGGGATTTTAGGATACAACGCCTCCCTGGGACGGAAAATGGGATTTTAGGATACGCCTCCCTGGGGCGAAATATGGGATTTTAGGATACAACGCCTCCCTGTGGCGGAATATGGGATTTTTAGGAGATTTCTAGGAGAATTTTCTTTTAAGGTGAATCTCTTCCAATCGTATCACATCTTTCAAGGATATGTCTGCGTATTTACATTTGGTATAGTAGGAATAGGGATTACTCTCTCATACTGCGTCGAGCAGAAGAGCAATTTTTTTCACTTCCTTACCGAGTCGGGAGGACATCGTCATCATCGCTTCGGTCGTAGCCCTTGATGGGGACATTATTGTACCACTAGTGTGATACCAAGGGTTTATTCGTCATTGGCGACTCTGATATCCTCCCTAGGTAAGGATGTGGGAAAACTCGATCTCTGCCTTCAGCAGGCCGAGAGAGTCTTCCCCCCGCCGGGAAACAAATGTGACTTTATGAGCCTATGCGCTCACGCACGAGCATTATTGACTTTTCTTGGCGCAAATGGCTTTTGCGCGTTATCCTCCGACGGGTTGCCGGATCATTGTCTTTGTCTTCAAGATATATATTGGGTTTCACGGCATTGGTTTGTGTTGCTACTGTCGCTCGGGCTGATCATATACCGGAGCGTAATACAACTTCATATGTCGGCCATTCAGCGGTGGGAAGGCTAGATTCCCTTTCTCATCCACTAGCCTGTAAGCACCGCCCTCGTAGACTCTGCTTACTATGAAGGGTCCAACCCAGTTTGGCTTGAATTTATTTTTAGGCCGAGAGGCCATGACATCTTTATGCTTGACCATTACTAGATCCCCATTTTTGAAGGTTCTTTCTTTCACCAATTTGTCGAATGCACGAGACATTCGGGCTTGATATATTTGCAGGCGTTGGTATGCTTGCAGTCTTCCGCCTTCGAGGTCTGACAATTCCTCGTAGCGCCTCTGAATCTCGCTCATGTCGCCCTCATGCACTCCATAATGCAGAGCGACCCTATAAGATGCGCTACTTCTATTGGGATAACGGCTTCCGCTCCATAAACTAAAGAGTATGGGGAGCATCCCATTAGGGTTTTATAGACGGTGCGGTAGGCCCATAATGCTTCATGCATCTTCTCATCCCAATCCCGCTTTCACCCTCCGCTAATCTTCACCAGGAGTTTGCACAGGATTTTATTGAAAGCTTCTGCCATCCCATTGGCTTGGGGATAATATATTGAAGACGCATTCCAATCTATATGAAATTTAGCCGCCACCTTGTATATCGTCTGATTTTTAAATGGCGTGCCATTATCTGATGTGATCCGACTAGGAGTCCTGAACCGGTATATGATATTGTGCCTGACGAAGCGTGACACTGTCTCGCCAGTCACTTCCCTTAAAGGAATGGCTTCTGCCCAACGAGTAAAATATTCTATTGCAGCAAGAATATATTTGCACCCTCGAGATGATGGCGTCAATAGACCCACAACGTCCATTCCCCAATAGGCGAAAGGCCATGTCGGGGTCGTTGGGTGCAAATGATTGGAAGGTCGCCTAGGAATGAGCCCATAGGCTTGACATTGGGGACAGCTTTTTGCCATTTTCTCACAATCCGCGAACATAGTTGGCCATTAAAAGCCTTTAGTTTTGATGTTGATTTTCATTTTTGTGTCGGATTGATGGGCTCCACACATTCCGGCATGAACTTCTTTCATTATTTTGCGGGACTCCCTCGGGGAAAAACACCGGAGCAAAACCGCATTTTTGTCTTGAGGGACAAGGCGATACAGTACGCCATCTATCAACTGGTATGAAGTTGCCCTTCGCAACAGCTAAGATTCTTTCGGCCTTGTTATCAGGGAACCGGCCATTCTTTATTTTGATGAGAGGAGCACGCTAATCATCTTCTTCTTAGATATTATGGTCTTCCGGCATATTGATCTCAAACACTGTCAGACCATCTGCTTCATTTACCGAGGTGGGAAAAAGTCTCCTATCCCTCACAATTATTTATGTTTCTCCTTCATGAGGCAATTTTAGAGTTGCAGCCAATTTAGATAATGCATCAACCTGAGCATTCTGGCCTCTTCTGATATGTTCTATTGTGAAGATATAAAACTTTTCACTTAGTCGGACAGCCACTGCATGATAAGCTATTAATTCAGTCTTTCTGACTTCGAATATGCAGAGAATTTGTTGGACGACCAACAGGGAATCCCCATATACCTGGATGCATCTGACACCTATTTCTAAGGCAATTTCCAACCCCACAATCAGAGCTTCGTATTCCGCCTCATTATTCGTTAGGGATTCCATCAGGACACATGAGTGATGCAATATCCCTCCTTTTGGAGTGACTAAGACCAAGCCGGCTCCTGCTTTTGTGGCTGATGTGCCATTCGGCTTTATAATAGTTCTTTAGGCCCCATCGAAATATAACTGCCAGGTTTTTACTTTCGCCTGCTGCACATTCAATATTTTCTATGCAGGCAAGACCTCTTCATCAGGCAATTCATTATTCAGAGGGGAAGTTTCAGGAATCGGGTGCGCTGCCAGAAATTCGGCCATACCCTGTCCTTTTATTGCCTTCTGAGGGACAAAAGTAATATCAAACTCCATGAGGAGTAATGCCCATTTTTCTAGCCTCCTAAACAACACAAGTTGGCGAAGCAGGAATTTCAACGGATCAAACCGCGATATTAATTTGATTTCATGTGCCAGCAAATAATGCCTCAGCTTCTTTGTGGCGAATACAAGTGCTAAGCACATCTTCTCTGTTGGAGTATACCGGTGTTCAGGACTCACCAACATCCTGCTGAGGTAATAAAGTGGCTGCTCTTTTCCGTCCTCATTTTCTTGTGCCAATAAAGCTCCCAAAGAAGCATCTAAGGCTGCAATATAGAGGACGAATAGTTTACCCTTTATGGGTGTCCCCAGTACTGGCGGCCTGAGGAGATATTCTTTTATGTCATCAAGAGCCTTTTGGCACTCTTCGTCCCAAACAAATGGGGCTCCTTTCTTTGTTAATTTTGAGAAGGGCTTGCACCTTCCAGATAGATTGGAGATAAATCTCCTGATATAGGCTAGTCTGCCTTGCAAGGATCTAAGCTCAGTTAGAGTTCTGAGAGGAGGCAACTCCCCATATACCTGGATGCATCTGACACCTATTTCTAAGGCAATTTCCAACCCCACAATCAGAGCTTCGTATTCCGCCTCATTATTCGTTAGGGATTCCATCAGGACACATGAGTGATGCAATATCCCTCCTTTTGGAGTGACTAAGACCAAGCCGGCTCCTGCTTTTGTGGCTGATGTGCCATTCGGCTTTATAATAGTTCTTTAGGCCCCATCGAAATATAGCTGCCAGGTTTTTACTTTCGCCTGCTGCACATTCAATATTTTCTATGCAGGCAAGACCTCTTCATCAGGCAATTCATTATTCAGAGGGGAAGTTTCAGGAATCGGGTGCACTGCCAGAAATTCGGCCATACCCTGTCCTTTTATTGCCTTCTGAGGGACAAAAGTAATATCAAACTCCATGAGGAGTAATGCCCATTTTTCTAGCCTCCTAAACAACACAAGTTGGCGAAGCAGGAATTTCAACGGATCAAACCGCGATATTAATTTGATTTCATGTGCCAGCAAATAATGCCTCAGCTTCTTTGTGGCGAATACAAGTGCTAAGCACATCTTCTCTGTTGGAGTATACCGGTGTTCAGGACTCACCAACATCCTGCTGAGGTAATAAAGTGGCTGCTCTTTTCCGTCCTCATTTTCTTGTGCCAATAAAGCTCCCAAAGAAGCATCTAAGGCTGCAATATAGAGAACGAATAGTTTACCCTTTATGGGTGTCCCCAGTACTGGCGGCCTGAGGAGATATTCTTTTATGT
This sequence comes from Zantedeschia hybrid cultivar, assembly GCA_030544215.1. Lineage (NCBI taxonomy): Eukaryota > Viridiplantae > Streptophyta > Magnoliopsida > Alismatales > Araceae > Zantedeschia > Zantedeschia hybrid cultivar. The sequence continues at coordinate 44,108,573 of JARZZO010000013.1, read as the reverse complement.
CATCAAGAGCCTTTTGGCACTCTTCGTCCCAAACAAATGGGGCTCCTTTCTTTGTTAATTTTGAGAAGGGCTTGCACCTTCCAGATAGATTGGAGATAAATCTCCTGATATAGGCTAGTCTGCCTTGCAAGGATCTAAGCTCAGTTAGAGTTCTGAGAGGAGGCAACTCCCTAATTGCCTTGATTTTGTCGGGGTCAATCTCGATTCCCATGTATCTGACTATGAAGTCCAAAAAATTCCCGCTAGAGACGCCAAAAGCGCACTTCATGGGATTCATTTTGAGTTGATATTGACGAAGCCTTTCGAAGACTTTGCGCAAGTCTCCGGGATAGTCGTCTTTCTTTACAGATTTTACAACGAGGTCATCAACATAACATTCGACCAAATCATGCAGCATTTCATTGAATATTTTGGTCATGGCCCTTTGGTAGGTAGCACCGGCATTTTTCAGACCGAAGGGCATCCTTTTGTAATTGAATATTCCTTTCGGAGTGCGAAAGGCCGTATGATTTTTATCTTTAAGGGCCATCCTAATCTGATTATAGCCCGATGACCCGTCCATGAAAGACAAGGCTTCATATCCTGTGGTGACATCCACCATAGTCTCAGTTATCGGCAATGGAAAGTCATCTTTCGGACATGCCTTATTTAGGTCGCGAAAGTCAATGCAGACTCGGACCTGGCCATTCTTTTTCTTTACTGGCACAATATTTGCCAACCATATTGGGTATATACATTCTTCAATGAAGTCAACTTCTCACATTTTGTCAACTTCAGCATTCACCATGATTTCCAATTCAGGGCGCATTCACCTCTGAGTTTGTTTTATCGGCTTGACTTCAGGGAGAATTGATAATTCATGCTCTGCCACCGAAGGATCCAGGCCAGGCATCTCTTTATAATTCCAGGCGAAACAATCTTTGAACTTCATCAAGAGTTTGGTGTACGCCTGTCTTTCCTTATTGCTCAGGAGGGCACTGAGAAAAACCGGACGAGGGTCTTCTGGTTTGCCGAGATCAATCTCTACCAGTTCGTCGACCGTAGCCTGTCCTCCATCCTCTATCTCACGGGGAGCTGGTTGAAAATCGACGAAATCCTCTTCTTCGTCCATATTGGCTGAGTAGGCTTTATGTCATTCATTTGCATTTTCATACGGGTCTTGAGAGGTTGCATCAGGAACTCCCGAAGGTCCTTTTTGCTCTTCCATATTGACGTCACGACTTTTATTTGTGTTTTGGGAATGCCCTGCCGGACATTGCTCCCGTTCACAAATAGAGTTTATTTCAGTTAAGGCTATCTTGACAGATAGGGATGTCTTCATTTTCATCTCTTGAACTGTCAAACCTAATATGACCAATTGGCTCCTCTACCCCTGATGGTAGACTCACCATATGTACTGCATATAAGGTGGGAAATCCATGGCATCGCCTATACCCGAGGCCTCTTCTATCTTGATTGGGTGATGATTGCCCCCTAGCTTCTGCAGGATACCATAATTCTCGAAAGAATTTGTTTCTAGCTGCAGTTTGCCTTTCCGGAATGTTTTGATGTTTGCACATCTGTTTTATGTATTGTGGCATATCGTCCATTTCTTGGACTACTTCTTCAACTTCCGGTCGGACATTTTCATGCCCGAAACCGTCCTCGAGCGGGCTCTCTGGCACAAGATCTCCCTTATAAAATGTGATGTACCGCCCATCTTTGTGACGGACTGTCAGGGTCTTTAATTCTTCCACTGTGTGGACTTCCCTTGGGAATATAAGCTTTATAAGGCCAGGAGGTAGGCATATGCTAGCCTCCATTTCTTTGCTAATAGCATTAGCTTCTAAATTGACAACGGGCCTACCAAATTTGGCCGACTTTCGATAAGACTGGCCGGGTTTCATTCTTCGTCGGAATCTAGCAGCTTTGGCTTCATTAATTGTAATTCCGCCTTCCTCATCGGAAGACTCATCGCCTATCTTCTTCCCCTTACGACGGCTTTTACCAATCGTTGGGTCTGAGGCCTTATCAAAGTATAACTGGGCATCAGCCAGATGACAGTCATATGCTTTAAACGGCTCCAAGTCAGCAAATATTCGATATTGCTCGCCGTCTTTTGTATATTTAATGCATTGGTGGAGAGTTGACGGCACCACCCGATTTCTATGTAACCAAGGCCTCCCTAGTAACGCCTTGAAGGAGGTATTGGAGTCGACTATGAGAAATGACACTTGGGTCACCCAGTCGTCCAAACATAACTCCACATCAACACGCCCAAGGGCTTCTTCTGCCTCTTGGTTGAATCCTGATATCGTTTTGCCTTGCACCTTCTTCATATATAGTGTAAGGTATAACGCTTGAAATGTTTTGAGGGGCAATATATTTACTGCAGATCCCGAGTCTACCAGGTTTTGATCGACCTCTCGGCCGTTGATTTTACCCCACATATATAGTGGTATGTTATGGCATGGTAACGATAGCAGCATATCATCATCGGCAAAAGTCATTGTGGCCTCAAATGCCTCATACGCCTGAGCTCTTATTTCGGCCATATGGACCTCATACGTTTCGGGATCTTGGAGGGCAGCAATCAAGGCCTCCCTCAGTTCCTTGCTTAAGGCTATTGCTTCCCATATACTGAGGGATGCTGGCATTCTTTTCATATTTTGTAGCACATTTCGATCCGCCCTGGCTCGGGCTTGCTCAATAGGAGGCATTATTTCTGCCATGCTATGAAGGGTCTCCTTCAAGGCTTTTGATTACTCCCCAGAAGTCGGGGATTCTCCTATTTGCATTTGCCCTTCTGCGGGATTAATTTGTGCTTCTTCAACAAATAATTCTGCCAAGGCCTCGGCTCCTTCCGCAGGATCAGGCTAAGCCGAAGGGTTTATTTCTTCTTGTTCTTTGATGAGCTGAGCGTTTTCTGTTTGCTGCGAATACTCCTCTTCATCGGAAGAAGGACAGAAGCGAATATTACCCCGGATTTCTGGCTCCGAAATTGGTCCTGGGGTTTTTCCCCTGAAGTAGATGATTCTATTTTGATTCGCCTGGCTTTTGCTTTGACCATTATTGCGGTCTCGGCTCCGGCCTCGGCCTCTATTTTGATTCCTCCGGTTCCCTCTTCTTTGGTAAGTAGCCAAAGGAGTTCCGGCTTCTGGTGAAGTGTGCCTCACTTCGCCATCTGAAATATTTTGAAATTGAGCAGACACTACATGACAGGCTCGATATTGTTGTTCCACTTTTTCCATTGTTAGACCATCATGCCAGAATATACTAGCATCGTCTGGGATTGAGAGCTCATCCTCACTAGCTTTCTGAATGCGACCACGGAGGTCTAACAGCCATGCTCTGAGGCGGGCTTGCCGGCTGAGCTCTTCCCATGGAATATATTGACTTAGAGGGACATCCTCTGTTGGCTGATTTTACCGATATTCATCCAATTCATCAATGATCTTTTGAAGTCTTTGAAGTGACGAGATCTTGTCTTCAGACATATTTATGGCATTAGCGAGCATTTCTTGCTTCTTCAGCCTTCTCTTCTCACCTCTTTTTCTATTCTTTTCTTGTTTCTTTCTTCTCGCTGCTTCTTGAATGAAGCTAGGTTGGGCCGGCATTTCTGGAAATGGGTCGAAATGAACCGCCGCTTTTCCTTTTGTCGTGTGTGTTTGCGAGGATTTAGCCAGTTTAGACTTCTTTTTCTTCTTTGCCTTGGTCCACGGACTTTCTGGCTGATTGCGGTCAAGAGTGGCTTTAACAGCTTGCTCGACCACTGAATCTCGCAACATTTGATATTCGCCGAATATTTTCTTTTCGGGCCTTTTGGAGGAACTTACCTCCGAATTTTCTTGCTGCCATCTGATGCCCAACATTTGCATCTCTCGGCCTACTATTGCCATAGTACCAATGGCGTCTTTGGTACGAGGAGTGGGCGGCCTATCAAGTGCCATTCCCTCGTATTGATATGGGACTTCTTCTTGCGGAATATCATATAAATCCGCTTCTGTAATTTCTATGGCGTCCTCCAGATTGAAGGAGAATTTATGGACCATATTCACATAATAGTTAGTCACATGAGGCTGTGGGAGATCAACCAGATATTTCCCCATATTTATTTGTCCTTCTTAGATTAATTTTTCTATTTCATCCTTGAGGACGAAGCAATGCTTCGTTCGGTGACCAAGAGCGCAATGGTAGTGACAGAAGTTAGGGTCATCTGTCATGTGCATCTCTTCCTCCCTTCTTGGCTTTGGAAGAGCGATGACTTTTTTTTTCATACAAAGTCGGAAGAGTTCCCGAACTTTGTCTTTGGGGAATGAATAAGGCTTTGCGCGCCTTTCCCTCAAAGTCAAGGAATTTCTGAAGCGTATGCCAACCTCTTTATCGGCTATTCGCCTAGTTTGACGTCCTTTTTCAGCTATTTTTACGCTTTCATGACTCCTATAAGAGGTCGTTTCCTCTTGGCGATATGTTTCTATATCCTCTCTAGGAAACATAGTTTGCTTGTCTCTTTTTCTCGAAGGGCAATCGGGATCTGACCCTTACCCTTCAGAAAAGAAGAATATGTCGACTTTGTTGAACGACAAAGGTTCTGAAAACAGCCTGGAGAGTCCCTTCATCATCTGGGTGAGCTCTTCCTGTTGGCATGAAAGTCGTGTCAGGCTTGTCTGGATTTCTTCCAGTGCCGCCATAATTGAATCCCCATGGGGAGGAGTTGTTGGAGTATATATTGGTGTTGCCTCACGCTCTAGAGAGGCCTTCACTGCTTCTTCTTCAGGGTGATACCCAGGCAAATGTTTGCTTATTCCTTTGGTGAGGTTGAGGAGGGCTTATCAAATGCTTGCCCATCTCCATAGCGCCCTCACGGATAAGCTTTTCTATTTCATCCTTGCAAACATAGCAGTCTTCTATTATATGCCCCAGCATGCGATGATATGGGCAATAATTTGGCTCATTAGCCCTGCCTGCCTCAGCCGGCTTTTTGGGCTCAGGGAGCGATAGAAGTTTTGCCCGCATACATGTTTCGAACAATTTCTTTGTATGCTCACGGGCATGGATGGCAGTACCGGCCGATACCGGTACGTACCGGCCGGTACGTACCGGTATCGGCCGGCACCGGTATCGTGGGTACCGACCGGTACCGGCCGGTATCGGACTGGTTTTGGGCCGGTACCGACCGGTACTGGGCCGATACCGGCCGGTACCGTACCGGTACCGGTACCCACCGATATCGGTACCGGTACCGGTACTACCATCCTTGCTCACGGGTAAAAGAGTATGACTTCTTCATTCTTTCAGCAAGAGAGGAGATTGGCACCTTCCCTTCTCCTTTTATTGGCCACTGGAGTGCTGGGACCTCCCCTGCCATCATTCTTTTCTACAGCTGGAGAGAAGTCAACCGCATTCACTTCTTTAACCGGAGCGCCTTGCTCCCTTGGGGCTTTCCCTTTATTTGAAAGTGTAGCGGGATAGTCGGCGAAGAACATTTCGATCTCCGTCACGATATTATTGAGTTGATCGAAGTTTCTGACATTGGCTCCGATCAGTTTCTCATTTATTTCGGGTTTCAAACCCCTTTTGCACAATCTCACTGTGTCCTCGTGGACCGGAGGATTGTCGCATCTCATACTGAGGTTCCGCCATTTCTTAATATAATCTACGGCGGACTCATCCTTCCCTTATTTAAGTGTCACTAATTCAATAATAGTGACCTTTCGCTCTGATACTTTGAAGCGATCAAGGAACTTTTTCTGCATTTCTTCCCAACTACCTATAGAGTTGGACTTCAACTTGACATACCACTAAAATGCCGTGCCAGTGAGGGAAGTTGAGAAGAACCTTAAAAGGTATGCCTCTTCCGTTGCCAGCTCTCCCAGGTCGCTCATATAATGAGCTATATGCTCCTGGGCTGAGCCTTCCCCGTCGTATCTTGTGACTTTAGGACGCTTATTGTGATCTGCTGGAAACTTTTTGAACATATGACGAACTGGAAAGAACACCTTATATAAGTCAAATGTACTTATTCCTTCGTCCTGTTCGGCCATCTTGGCCTCGACAATTTGCTCAATCAAGTGCTTTTGCAACGCTGTTGCATCATCTGCTGACGTACGTGATTGTTGAGCATTATAATTGGGTTCTTCGGCCCTGTCTTCCTGAATCTCTTCAGGGCTGAAATTGACCTCAACAACCGGAAGTCCAATTGGTGCAAGAATAGCCCAAGGCAGAGGTAGATTCACTGGAGGAGCGGAGGCCACCCTTTGCTGCTCCTTCATTTTCTGTATCAGGCCATATAGCAAGGCCTTTAATTGTTGATTTTTCTGCCTTATTTCCTCAATAGTCTGAGGTTGTGCTTGTTCTTGTGGCAGTTGTGCAACTCCAGGCTCTCGGGCATTAGTCGCACCTTCATCGGTTCCTCTAATAGTGTCACCGAGATTGGCTTGAGATGGCTCTGCCCCTTGCCCACTTGACCCAACATGCGCATAGCTTGCTCCATTTGGCGGGTAATTGGTCCACCCCTTTGCGTCATTCTAGCGACATTGTTCGGCTCTTCAGACTGAGAATGTTGCTGATTTGTTGTGCTAGAAGTATAGCAAGTATATCCGGATGCCATCATATGTCATCCGTGTGGTTCTTTTCTTTCTCTGTGTTGGTTGTACCAGGGCGTCGAGTCTTTCAAAGACGGAAACCCGCTTCTGGGCAGGTTCTTGTGCTTTGCAGACATTCTTCCTTCCTTGGCTCTGCTTGGGACGAGGCCAAGTTGTCGGATAGATTATTTCCCTCACCGACTCTGCGGACTGGGGAGGTTGTTGTTCTGCTAGGGTAGCCCTAGCCTTGCATATTTCGCGGACTTCCTTTTTGATCACCCACATTTTCTTAAGGCGGAGAGCATGCCCCTCCTTGTAATTGCCCCCACTTTAGGGAATAGTATCGTCCTGTGCTCAGGATGCGGCATTGCCCCCAGTATATTGGGGTGCAGCGGGCGCATGCTGGCGAACAGCGGCCTTTTGCGTTCTTCTCTTCTTCTTAAAGGTTGCCACATCTTGACAAACCTTTGGCAAAATCCCAAACCGATTACGGACTGGGATCGTCGGGACATGTCGGATTTTGGGAATAATCGGCTCTCCGCCATCTAGGCGGATGCGCATATCCCCAACCAATATTGTCTTCCCGGTCCGGGACGAACTCGGTGGAGTACCCCTCCGCTTCTGCCTCCTACTAGATGAGGAGGCGGGAGATGTGCTGATAGTATTGGTGGTGTAGACTATCTGTCGTTGCCCACCTTTGTTGACTTTCATTGCGCGGGAGGCACGCTTCTTCTTTTGTACAGGAGCAGATTCCGGTGTTGGGATCACTCCCAAGAAATATGGTGACCCCACAACCGCGGGGAAATCACCGAAACAAGTTGGAGTAGTGAGATACCCACATCGAGCGTGGGTTGCCACCACAAGTGGGCCATACGTGACCCTTGCCGCCATTGTTGTCTATTGAGCAAAAAACTCGATTACCTGCATAAGACATGGCAAAGTTAGTAGTAGTTATAGTGAGGGCATCACCGGACGGAGAGATGAAGGAAAAGAGAGGTCCCACCGGACGTGCCATCTGTTGGTTCGGGACCTGACCTAGCGTGTCTCTCCTATCGGATCTGGTGGATCCAGTCATATTTTAGGTTCTTTTTGTTTTATCTGGAGAAATATAGGTCGATTTTATTTATTTTATTTATTGGACTATGAGAGTTTGGGGTTAGCCCTCAGGGAGTCCGGGACTTCGGATCAGGCGAAGATCCGAGGATATGACCTCTCTCCACTGACCTTGGTCAGTGTTAATTACGTCAAGCAACCACTCGACAACTCTTGATTAACCGTCCGTATGATGCCCTTATAACATGCAACACTACTACTACAGGCAGCACATGCATATGAAGATATGTTTTAGGTTAAGCTCTTGGCCTCACCCAAGTTTAAGATGGGTTTATATGGTTTTGGATGGACTCCAAGTTATCTGGATTGATTCCAAGTATTTTAGACTCATAAGGGTATTTTTGTAATTATGTCAGGTTGAAATGTATAGAGGTATTATGGTCATTTTAAGTTTTTAGCATTTTAGGGAAACTTGAAAACCCTTAGAATGTATTTTAGAATCATTTTAAACATATTTAAGCTATAGGGGTATTTTGGTAATTTTACCTGAAATCGGGTTTATTAGACTTGAGTCTATATTTTTCCTGAGATTTTTTATTTATTTTTATCATATTGAGGGTATTTTGGGCATAAGAGATATTTTGACATTTTTTAAGAATTTTATGTGATTTTTACAAATTTTATTGTTGATGAGGGTATTTTTGTAATTTTATTAAGTTTTTAGGAGTATTTTAGATATTTCGAGAATTTTATATGTTTTCAGATTTGGTTCTCTGATTTTTACTGTTTTTTACTAAATTTTACTGATTAATTTACTGATTTTTATTAATTAATTGAATATATGAAGGGTATTTAAGTTATATTTGGTTTTATATGATTTTCAGATTAGGTTTCTGATTTTTACTGATTATTACTGATTTTTTTAGGAATTTTCTGATATTTATGTTCATTTTTACCAATTTAAATAATTTTTACAGATTTTTATTAATTAATTATTCATGAAGGGTATTTAAGTCATTTTTAATTTAAGTATATATTTTTTTATGAATCTATACTTAGTTCTGTATGGGTGAGACCAAGATTAGGTTAAGAGAATGCACAGATTTTTAATTCATCATTTTTTTAGAGTAATTAGAAAATTAAATATATATATTAAAAATATGATATTTAATTATTTAATTTGATGACACACAGGCACACATTTTGACATGAAAATAGCCAATTTTATTTCAGCAGAACTTCGCCTTATAAGGAAGGCTTTTACAAGAGACAAATCGGCAGAACTTCCCCTTATGAATAAATCTTAGGAAGAGAGCTCTCCGGGACAAGAAAATCCTCCAAAACGCAGCAAACTCGGATGATAAACACCGAGTTTGGTCTTGAACGCAGCAGAACCTCTCCTTAGAAATTTCCCACCCTTTGAATATGTAGAGTGGTGTATGCCCTTGTGTGTGTTTGCATTGAGGATCATGGGGTCCTATTTATAGACCCCAAATTGGGCCCGGTGGAGGGTGCCACCGGAGAGGCCTGAGGTGGGGGTACCCACCGGTTCCCTTCTCTCCCCTCTCCTTTTCTTTTCTTTTTTATTCAAGAGGGGTGAGAGAGAATGAGAGAGGGGGGGTCCGGTGGGCACCCCCACCGGTTCCAACCGGTGGGGGGGTTCCTCCTCCTTTTCCCTCCCCTTGTGTTACTTTAATGGGACTAAGCCCATTAATCCCCTCCTTGGCCAAGTGTGCAAGGGGTTTAGATGAGGGATTAAATGGAGGGGTTTGTAGGATTCTTAACCAAGTGTGAATGGGGTTAAGGAACCCATTAACTCTCCCCTTTAATTAATCTCCCCCCCCCCATCTTTTTTTGAATTAAGAGAGAGGGAGAGAATCCTCCCCCCCCCAACCGGTTCCAAGAGAGGAACCGGTGGGGGTCCACTTGGCTTATTTTTCCATTTTGGGCAATTTCCACTTTGGGAGTTTGAAGATTATTCCTTTTTGGGCTGCAGGTTTTGGTGTCCTGTGGACTGGTTTTTGGGCCCATTTGGTCTCCTTATTGGGCCCATTACCCTTGCTATTGGGCCTCCATTTGGGGCCATTTTGGGCTCATTTTGGGACTGTTTTAGGCCCATTTCGGGACTGTTTTGGACTCCTATTTTGCAGCGTTAGGGGTATTTTGTTGCTACGGTTTTGGGGCTCCATATTGGGCCTATTCATCGAAGCCATCAAGGAGATTTAAGGGCTGCACTTGGACAGCATATAGGGGCGATTCGGGGCTGTTTTAGGCCTTTGCAAGAGCCTCGATTAAGGCCTCTTGGCCTAGGTATGTTTCTTGCCCCATTGCCCTCCTAATATATGCATATAGTCCTATGTTTTCCCATGCATATAAGAGGGTCTTCATTTAACATTAACCCTCGTATCATAGGTGCATATTTATTTATTTTTGTTTTGCATAACATAGTCTCATACGAATATGAACATGTGCTATGCATATTTTCCATATCATGAGCTCACATTAATGTGAGCATATGCCATGTAGTATATTTTTTTTTTCCACACAATCATGTGCATATGTATGCTTGAATAATATTATTTCGCATGAAAAATTTTCGGGTCAACACCCGCCTTTCCCAAGCCCAACAAAAGCAGTGGCCCGCCTAGCTTCTCTATTTACGCCTTGGTGCCTAGGCAGCGCTTAGGCGAGCACCTAAGCAACGCCTTGACAACTATGGATATGATCATCATATGGATGTAAAAAATAGGAGAATAATACCAAATTGGGCAATGGCATTGGCATATGCATCCTCATGCAGTCACGCATACAAGGAAGTCCACTAGCTTATGGGCTGATAGCAACTCACGCAAGACATAACTGTATGTCAACCACGCATGCATTAAAATAATGAAACATAACTAGCGATCCTTTTAAAAGATACAGAAACACAAGGCAAACTGTAAAGTTTCATAATGAGCAAACAAATTGCAGGTTTAGCCTCAGCACAAGAGTATAAAGCAAAGAACAATATAACAGAATACCAAATGTTTCTCAATGGACTCCTGGGAAAGGATTAGGTAAAGGCTACATTAGAAACCTAGTTTAAGTTAGGGCTTAGAGCTTAATTGTAGGATTCACTCATTTTGTCATCGTTCCCGCTCGAAAAAGCACTCCCCACTCCCCACTTCCACTCCTGCTCTCAAGGGAATTGAGGACAGAAACAGGATCTTGTATAGAGGAAGAAAACCAGCAATCTAGAATTGAGGATACGATGGACCCACTACAGATTTGTCTGATTTTCAGACGAAGCTTGGAAGAAATCAAACTCCATTAATTTTTTAAAGCCAAAGACTCATGCATACAATAAATGGATGTTCGGGAGCTTATCAAAACTGAAGACACTCAACAATCGATGCTGGGTGAGAAACTGAACTTATTTATATGCAGACAGGACACATCGATTTTGTGGTGTTAGAAATGTCACGAAGTTCTAAACAACACATGACAAGATTGAATGAGTCATTTTAGCTCAGAACTAATTAAGTTGCCCCTTTTGTACATATGCATTCCAATAAATTGTGGTTTTCCAAATTGTTGGTTGACTGCATAGCTAGGGGAGGGACTACACCTCTAAAGGGTTTGAATACACGCCAGATTTAGCATCAGACAGATGTAATGACTGTAACAAGCTTTTACCTTCACAAGTTTAACAACTCGGCAATTAGTAGTCAATTACAAGAAGTTTTCACTTATGCAATAATGGCTGCAGTTCTTCTATGCTAGCTGCTAGAATGCTCTGCTGCTGTTCTATTGGAGCATCATTGATTGAGAACAAAGCCCAGAAGACAGATGGAAGATTACAGCTCAAAAAGAAAATACAAAATACAATTCTACACATGGATATGTGACATCACCATAGGATAAATGGATGATCATCCATTCCAAAAGATAAATACTGCTTGCACTAATTGCTTGGTGTGATAAGAAGCAATAAAAGCTCAATGCTTATGAACAGTCCATTATCCAACCATTCATACTGTTTTAGTAAGCCTTGTTTTGCCTTATTTGCATGTATCCGTCAACCTATTGGTACAATAATCCAAACATCACTACATATGAAAAATGGGAACACCAACAACAATGCAAAAGCTCACCCTTGGAAAGTTTGCAATAGTGTGAACACTAATCCAACCTTCATTGTCCATGCATGTCCTCAAGAATATATCTCTTACTAAATTTTGGTCACTGCAGAACAGAAGCCAACCAATATGGCACATATCAAGTTATCATATTAAACAGTTGGACCCAAATAGTCATCTGATTTGATGAACCCATCAAGAGGTTTAAAAAAAAAAATAGAGGGATAAACCACCTGAAATAATACGCAATCTCATACCGACATCCTCCGCCTCCTGAGTAATCTCTGCAGGAAGTTGGTGACCATCCGGTGGTAAAGGTGGTTTAGCAGGTATGCTTTGCAGAGTTGTCTCGGCTACCGAAGGAAGAGGGGCCATAAACCATGGTGGATTCTGACCCTGAGTGGGTCGTAGAACGGTAGGAAAGGGAGGCGCATAGTATGAGAATCCATCTGTGACCAACAAATAGAACCAAGTGCAAACTCCAATAAGAACACATCAGAAACACCAAAAGGAAAGAAAAAAGGGGCACCCAGAGCTTCGATTTCACCGAAGTATGGCCGGGGAAAGTGGCCGCGAAGGAACACATTCTCCGGAGGGGCAACTGTGTTCATGCGGGGAGGAGACATTTGGGGGCCGGGTCCCCATTGCAGATTCGAACCAGGGTTGAATCCCCACTCCGGGGTAGGGTTGGCGTGGCCCATCATGGCCGATTGGTAACCGTACTCGTTGATGACCTGCGCGGGCTGCTGGTGAGGGAAGAAGCCGGCGGCGTTCCTTTGATGGCGCGGCCGCTGCTGGTGGTGGCCGCCGCCATTACCAAGGAACTGCTGCTGATTCCTCCCCCTGTGACCATTCTGCACTGGCGGCCTCGTGTGCTGCGGCCGGGCGCCCGGGCGAAGAGGAGGACGGGGCGATCTAGGGTTAATGTTAGCCTTGGAGGGGAGCAGCTCGGCGCGAGCGGCCGTTGCTGTCTCCTTCTGCTGCTTCTGCGGTGGATCAACAGGCGCAAAGATCGCAGCCGCAGATATTGGGACCGGATCACCACCAGAAGCGGATTCCTCTAACAAATCCGACGCCACCGCCACGGTTACGGCCGCGATGGGGGTCCCAGAAGCGCCCTGCGCCGAACGCAACACAACCAGATGGTCACAAAAGACCACGCCAAGAACAGCCAACACCCCAGAAACCCTAGAAAGGAAGGAATGCACCGAAGGAAAACGATCACAAGAAGAAGACGCACCTCGTGAGAGCCTGGTGGGTGCTTCTTCTTCCCGGAAGTGCCACCGCGGGAGGGGACGGGCCAAGAGGCGCCGAGCTCGGCCATGAAGGGCGCCCCGCCGGGCTCCGGCGCGCGCCTGGGGAGGCACCGCCACGCCTTCCTCGGCGGGGCCGCGCCGCGGCCGGCGCCATTGGGCTCGGCGGGGAGGTCGTCCCGGGGGGGGGGAGGAAGAGGGGAGTAGGAAGGGGGCGGCGGGGGGCTCGGTAATGGCGAGGGCGGCGAAGTGGGAGGGGAGGGGGAGGGGGAGGGGGGTATACTCGCCAGCCGCCGCCGTCGTCATGGTGGAGCTTTTTGTCGTTACACTCGTCAGCAGCAGCGAACACACACACACACACAGGGAGTAGGAAGGGGGCGGCGGGGGGCTCGGTAATGGCGAGGGCGGCGAAGTGGGAGGGGAGGGGGAGGGGGAGGGGGGTATACTCGCCAGCCGCCGCCGTCGTCATGGTGGAGCTTTTTGTCGTTACACTCGTCAGCAGCAGCGAACACACACACACACAGGGATACTAACGAAAAAGGGGGGTTTTACCGAGTTTGGAGGTGCTGTGTGATGTGGTTATAGAACGGCACAGGTGGAGACCTGAGAAGGGGTGATCAAAACCATGACTAGGTCAGAGTATTGTGCCGCCGTCATAGTCGGGAGGGTGGAGGGCGATAGAGGAAGTTGGATCTGGAGCGTGGACCAGGGTTTGTCGCCGAGTTTGAGTGCGAGTTAGATTGACTCATACTTTGATCAAATTATATAAAAATGATTTTTTAAATTACACAGATTTGATCAAATTGTACCGACTTAGATTCTTTTTATACAATTAATTCGTTCAAGTCGACACACGTCAATCCGATGATATAGACATTTAGGGATAGAAGAATAGAAAAATTGAACTTTATAGAGTTGAGAGATTCGACAGTGATCAATGATAGTCTGAAGTCACTATTCATGTGAGAGATTCGGTCTTACATGGTCTCAGTTCTAGGCAAAATTCAATTTCTAATAGAATGACTTTAAAAAAATTAAGAATTCAAAAACTAATGACTTCCGGTCGAATGATCTAAAAAAAATAAAAATTCAAAAATTAGATGGTCCAATTGGAGATCAAATTATACAATTATGTAGGTTGGGTTGGAGCCAGGAAGCCTTTCGTGATTTTAAAATATTGTTTTTATTTTATATATATCCTTATAAATTACTATATTTGTGTGTGTACCTTAATCTCCCACATATTGTTTATGTATGCCCCTACCATCTTTCGTCAAAATGTTACAAACTTCAACTGAATACATCAAAAAAAATTCATAAATTTTAATGAAGTCAAAAGTATATATGTAAAATTTTGATGACTGTAGGAGTATATTAGCATATTTTATTAGAGTTCATAGAATTTTGACCGGAGCCATATAACTGCAACCGAAGATGTTAGGGGTATTTATAGCAATATATGAAGGTTAGATACATACAAATGTGATAGTTTATTATACATTTAAGAATTCCAAAACTTTTTATATTAAATTTGACATGAACGAGAATTTTTGGGTAAACATTGCATTCTCTGGATCTCAATAGACAAGGAATTAAAATCAGATATTATAATTGAACTAGTTTTCTAATTGATTCTAGTTCTAATTCTAAAGGCCAGTTTTAACCGATGGTTGATTCTAGTCATTTATTCTCTATGAGTTATACTCGCTGCACTGTTTGTGGTGTGGTGCAGTCAGCAACGTAAGTAGGATGGTTCTACTAGCAAATATTATTATTTTTATTTTTTAAGAGTATGTTATAATGGTCATATCATGCTTGACACACCCGTACAATTCGATCTTCGATTGGATGACTCAAAAAAATATATAAAATAAAACATTGACCCAATGAACATGTCGAACACTTAATTGGGCTTATTTTTTTATGTTTTAAAAATTTTAAATCATTCAATCGAAGATAATTGTACCCACATGTTGAGCATGATGAGGTCCATCATAAAAAATCTCAAAAAAACAATTATAGCCTTTAACCAATTTTTAACAGCATTTGCAGCTCATTTGTGGATGGATGTTGATTGAATTGTGTCACTTAAGATCCATAAATCGTCTACGTCCCCCAACTTAGACGCAATTATCCAACTAGATCTTGTCTAAAGATAAATATAACATGAGTCTTAAAAGATTAGCTCGAAATATTACTTTTGTGGGGATCAAAATCTGGGACATGTTTTGCTATTGAAAGTATATCGCGTAAAGAGATGTTTTCATACACCCAATGGCCCTCAAAAAATTTGGGACATATTATTTTATTAAAAATATACTTCATAAAAAGATGTTTTCACATACCCAACGGCCCTTAAACCCGTGACTTTCCTATTTGGAAGGTCATTCTTTACCATCCAACCCACAAGTCTATCACTTTTGGGATATTGTTTTCAACCAATTTTAAGTTAAGACGAACTAAAATCGTATATCTTACCCATACTTAGCTCAATCGATTTTAAACTCGCAAATCATCAACAAAAGATTATGAGTAATATTTGCATTTTAGCAAGTTGTTACACTGCATGGGATGCAGTCTAAATGTTTTTTTTTTTTAATTTTTTTAGGTCGGCCCATCGTGTTCGATACGTCCGTATAAATCCGACCGCCAATCAGACGATCTAAAAAAATTTGAAAAGTAAAAGATCAGGGCCAATGAACATTTCATTTTTTTCATTTTTTCATTTTTTTTTAATTATCCAATCGGTGATCGGATTGTACGGACATGATGGGATTGACCTAAAAAATTTCCAAAAAAAAAATTGTTGCTGTTGTAGCTGTCCGATCAATTCAAATCAGACGGTTGCCCGCTCGCGGTGCTGCACCGCGAGTGGTGCAACAAGTATTACTCAAAAATTCTCTTCATCCCCCCGCACAGTAGTTTCCCCGGGATTTACCGGCCAACCGGATTTCCCTGGACATCTAAAAAAAGTATTACTAAAAAATTATGAGATGTAATCAGTGTAGTTATACCATCGGAATTTGAGAGGGGTAACTTCTAATTTTACCCCGCTTTTTATCTACATTTCAACTTCCCTGACAACTAGCTAAAATCTGCCGACCCATGGATTTGATCCTTGATCTGAGAATATTTTGATTTTGATTCGATTGGGAAGAGATCACATAGGATCCGATTTCCAACTGCGGATCGGACCTAGTCAAAACCTCTTTTTACTTTCGACGCGTCTACAAGTCTATCCATGTTCTATCCAACCCAAAAACCGGAAGAATTTGATTCGATTCAGGAAACGGGTAAAATTGGTATCTGATCTCCAACCGAGATCGGATTTAAAGTCGAATCTTTTACCTTTTTCAGGATCCGATTGCAATTATTTTCAGCATAAGGAAAAGCAGATAAAGCTGCATGGGTGGGTATTCTCAAGAGTAATACTTGCTGCAATAAGCAATAACCCCCACAGCCTCGTGCACCAACATCTTTTTTAACTAAAATCCCGAGAGGTGAGAGTAATCCAAAGGGTTTCACACATAAGATCGAAAAGTTTAAAAAATTAAAAAAGCAGTATGAGCAGTCTACGGTACTCTAATGCACATAGTGCAACAAGTATTATTCTTCCTCAAAAATCATGTTCATCTAAATTAGGACCGTCAATGAATGCCCGAGTTCCGATTATCTGTTTCATTTCCATTTTTATTAAAGGATACTGAACTTCGTTAAAGAACACCTATTAAATTATAAGAAACGGAAATAAATTTTCGATAATTATAAGAGTCAAAAACGAAAACACTCGTTCCCACATCCACCAACATGTTTGAATATATTCCTACGTAAATTTAGATCGATAGATAAAATAGATTTTAAAATTCAAAATTTATAAATTGTTAATTTTTTCATATATTAAAACTTTGTATATTTAAACTTTTTAATTATTAAAAAAATTTATCAAAAAATGAATACTAACAAAGATTTTAAATAACTTCTTAATATAACGAATCCAAATACCCGTTAACGAGGGGTACGTGGACGGAGAGGGAAACCTGAAACTTGACATGTAGGGATCGAGCAATGCCCATCCTTGCCACTTGGGAGACGCCTTCCAACCCGGTTGACGTGGATTATCAGCAAAATTGGTAGAAAAGGGCAAGAAGCTTACCTTTCAGATCTGATTATATATGATTTTGTGGCCATTCTTTAAAAGGGATTGTTTGTTTTGTCGAAACTGGATCATTTATTAGCTTTAGAATCATTAAATTTTCACAATTGTAAAACTGTAGAAACTCGCTGATTTAAAATCCATGTTTTTGAAACTGGTGACTAGAGTGTTCTACGATGAAACAAACAGTTCCATTATGGTAGGAACAGGCGAACAGCCCCTAACAGAGGGCATCCCCAGCCTCCATTCCGGTTATCAATGGCCATGGCAGCTAATTCCAGCTCCTCTGCGTTATCCAACCTTCCTATAAACATCCACCATGGCCACAGCAGCAATTCCGCGACCAAACAACAGGCACCTACTGCTCATCCTTGCATCCACTACAAGCAGCAAATAAAAGCTGGCTATGAATGCCTATAGCAGCTCAATGTTGAGCATGCTTCCTCATAGAATGACCAAACCAGCCCCTCCTGGAGCTCCAGGCTCTGGAGAAGCTTAGCCAAGGCAAGGGGGAAAGAAAAGAAGGCCAAACCTTTTCAACAATGTCTGTCCTTGATGACATCAAAATTGGATGGCTGTGGGAAGTAACACTAGAAGGAAATAGGAAAGTGAGATAACTTTGACAGTCAAAAGACACCGAACATCTGAATCATCAGGAGTATATGTTGTATAAACACCAAGGTACAGACCATCAGATCAGCAACAACTGTTTTCTCTTAGCATGGGGGAAACAAGCATGCATGCTAAGCACGCTGAGGAGAACGGAGTTTCATACGCTCTCGCCTGTACGAACGGTTTTTGGTCAAAATTCAAACTCCTGGGACATGTTACAAAGAGCTCGCATTGTGTGGCTGGCTACATCCATCAGCTGCAAATATTCATCTGCCCCATCAATTAGGCACTGAAAAGGAAGCGGGACAAAGGTGAGATAGATGCAACTCAGTGACTGCAAGTGGGCATATCTAGCAATTAAATTCATTCATGTACCATCATTCCCCCAGCAATTTTCTAACTGAATGTTCCCGCACACAAATGAGCATCAGAGAAAAAAAGCTTATAGTGAAATGGTTGACAACCTTATCTGCTTCAGCAAGTCTCTTGCATATCCGTGCCTTCGGTTCATCAGAAATATCATCTGTAGCAACAATCAGGTCGAAAAACTGCAAGGAGAGGGAGAAGGGGAGACCATTTCAATGGCAATTACCATACTCATGCAATAAAAATGTTTCACAAATAGCACGAAATGCATAAGGTGAAATTCAAGGACCTGCGAGAGCATCTGAGAAACAGGGTAACCCTCGGCAATTATGTTATTTACTGTCTTGTTCGCCACATCAAATTCACCTGATTTACAAGCTCTAAATAGGGATTGGACTGCTTCCTGAGGAATGACCTGAATATAAACATCTCAAACATGAGGCACAATGATGAATATCTACCACTAAGAATGGCAGTGCGCAGTTGATTCTGAAAACATAACGGTGACAGCAATTGAAAAGAAATAGTGATAATAAACATGAAACAAACTTTATACTCATGATGTTCATGAAATTACATTAGAATGTTGGTAGCTACGTGCAGGATACATTTTGGGCAATATGGCTGTCATCCAGAAGATCTGTAGGCTTTGGCATTAATCCACTTTGGTACTGTGAACACAAAGCATTATGGTCGAGCATCTATGGTGCAGGGATATTAGCCGTCATCCAACCAATCAGTAACTAACAGTCATTTCAGTTAGGAGGGCACAAGTTGTTATTGCCTCTAATGTTGAGCAACTCCATGGGAATACCGGAAAGATAAGAAAGCCTATTATTTTGTTGGAGATAAATTAATCACATCCACTCTGTTTTTGAGTTCTGAATTTGCTCTAAATTTAGTAAATATTTGCAACCAATTATCACTTGTAGGAAGTCTATATTTTAGGATAGTGAATTCTACCACACGAATTTGTATAACACAGCCCTACAAAACACCCGATCCCCTCCTGAACATAAAAGGAAAAAAAAGGCTGAAATGGCCCAAAATTAGGCCAAAACGGCTTGGACTTGGTTAGGCTCATCTAATCCAACTATGGACCGGCCGATGCAAGTGCAACCCTCTCCAATATTTGGGTTGGGATCTCAATGCATGAAAGAGATCCCATCCCCCAGTCCCCCTGGCCACCACCCTCAAACCTATTTGAATGCCATGTCATATTCACTTTCTTGATTTTCACTATTTTCTGAATTTTCCTTTTTTCATATTTTAAAAAATTAAAAACGAAGCCAATCCAGGAACTGCCTTTCTCTCTCGATCGGCTGATTCAGCTTATCCAATCCCACTCCAGGTTGGATCTAGACCAGTCAATCTGGGGTCCTGATCTTCTGTCTTCCTTGCTTCAAAAAAAATAGATATTACATCCCAATTCCCCCATCAAGCCTAAGGGGGTTTTGCATTCTCAAAATTTCCTGGGGAAATTACTTCCTCAACTAACTTCCCCAAGTTTTTCAAATGCAAGTAAAAGTTAGTTGGGGACATTATCCCCATATTCCGAGAATATTCCCTTTTTCCCCGGAGTATACTTCCCCAGTCCCCACCCCTCCCCATCAGGAAATATTTTCCATCTTCCCATGATTTCTTTACTTTCTGGGAAAACACTTACCTGTGATTCTCTATTTCCCTGGAAACATGAAGAAAACGCAAACGCTTCCTGACCAACCCTCCTAAGTCTTCCCTATGTTCAAATCTGATAGATACCACCCCCCTGTCAGAACTGAGAGGCATGTGACCAGTTTAAAAAGGTTACCCAAGTCCCTTTGCAGTCTCCATGCACACTCCCAAGCAAAACAATCCTGCAAATGATCCCACCACCTCACTCTCTTCCAAGTAGCTACTCCACCTGAGGCCCCTTAGCAAACTGCTTTCTGTAACGAGGCTTCTGTAAAACAGTAGCAACTTCGGCACCCAAATATTCCGAACAAAAGCCAAAAGTATGCATGTTGCACACAATCTGTGCATCATTTAACCCGACCCTCAGATGGCTTTATCCAACATGCTGCCTTTCTTAGGTGGTGTCCTGCTTGAAGATGATGTCATGAACCTCCTGGACATTGCAGTTGTATTTCTGTCTGACACATTTGTGCTCTATTTTTTATTTTTCCACGGCCAGGGCCGCCTGCAACTCAGCCATGATTTGGCATCATCAGAACTTATAGCAGATGTCCCCTCACCAAACCTCTTCACTGCCTAAGTTTGATAATCTCCTTTGTCACTGACACATAGAAGAATCAATGTTAAAGAGCAGAGTGCACATGACCACCTATCACTGACAAGTTCCTAAGCGTCCCATGGGTTTCTTGGTGAGGACACCCGCGCATGGACCCGGTTCGACCCGACTCGCGTGTACCGTCGGAGGAGGACGACTGCAGCCTACCCAGCATCTCTGTGGCTCGACGATGGGTCTCCCTAGTGTTGGCATGTGTTTATTATATTGAGGAGCATTAGACACTGTTGTAACGCCCATTATGAGGCCCAGTTATCCATCATTTACTTACTCTGCATTTTCTGTTTGAATTTTGGGTGTTTTGTAGTGGGAGGGGCAATTTTGTCACTGAGGTTATTAGGGCTTCATTAGGGCTAACTTTTCTATTTATATTCTTGTAAACCTCGTTTCGAGGCATTGATGATTGAATAGAGACAGAAATTCTTGCAGCCGCCAAGGAGCGTACGTGCATCCTCGGTGGAAGCCGGGTGTTGTCTCCTCCTTGTCTTCTTCCTCTTCTTCTTCTTCTTCGCCTCTCTCCTCTCTCTCCCTGTGCGTGAGCCGTTTCTTCCCTGCGCCACGTTCGCCTCCCCGGGAAGTAGCCGCCAACCCCGAGTCGTCAACGAAGCTGGACGGTCCCCGCGAGGCTACCCCCATCGCCCGTGGCTTCCCCCTCCCGCCTTCGCCGGCTCCGGAGAGACCCCTCCGTGGGTCCTGTCCTCGCCGTCCAGGCCGGCAGCCATCCGCAGGAAACCCCCCCCCCCCTGCGATTTTCACCGGCCCTTGTCGCTCCCCTGCGAGCCCGACGAGGCCGGTCCCAGAACCCACGCCACTGAGTGCGTCGGGCCGGTCCCGCTTGCCGCGGGAACCCTTCCCGCAGCGGCCTCGCGACGTCGTAGGCTTGCTGGAGTGCTGGGCCGCAGCAGTTCCCGCGCCGTGGACGAGCCCGCCGGCTCGCACGCCCCCGTTCCGAAGCACTTCAGGTCGGACGACCTCTTCGCGTGCCCCTCCGCCTGCAACAGTCCCGCACGGACCTGAGCGCGGCCGAGTTTTCCCCATGCGAACCCCGGCGGCCTCCCACGGGCCACCCTCCGCCGATGCGACGGGGACCCGAGCGGCCGCTTCCGCAAGCTCCGTCCTCGGACCCCATTACACACAGGCTTGAGGCGGGCCATCCCGCTCGCCTCTGTCCGCTGCACCCAGGCCCGAACGGCCTCCGCGCAGTGATCTTCCCACAACGCTCTCCCCGTCGGTCCACTTCACACGCCCGTCCGGATCTCAACGCCAGTCCCGCGAGCTCCTCCCCGTGGTCACAGCGCTCCCTCTTCTCGCCACATGGCGACTGAGCCCGATACGGCCACCGACGTCCAGGCTCTTCGTTCAAACAGAGCTTTGCCGCGAGCCAGCGGTTAGTTCACCCACCTCACGAGGTTCGTTCGGCACTGTTCGCAGCGGATTCGAGGAGTTTCAGCATATTCAGTCTGCCCGGTATTGCCCCACTCTACAGTGGGTCGGTTAGTGCTTTTGTGCCCATGTTTCCTTGCCGACTTGTCGTTTATTATATGGTCATACATGTTCCCGTGCTTGAGAGTAGGATCCTAGCTAGATATTATTCATGATTGCCGGGTTGTGAGTGTGAGGTCCAGCCCTTGTCATTAAAATTGAGCATATTGGCTGTGTTGATGCTGTCCTAGCCTAGTGGTAGTTCTTACTACGCCGGTCCTGTTATTTTTATCACTGTGAGCGGGCGATACTCGAGTTGCGTGCGATTTACATTGTGTAGTTATCTTCTTGAAAACCTAGATTCTTGATGAGTATTTGCCGTACCCGTACACTACATTTGCTGATTTCGGATCGTGACACTAGTTCGGACCCGTTTCGGTAGTCGTCCCGCGTCAGTTTTGGTATCAGAGCCGTAGGTTGTGGCTAGGGCGTCTTTGTTGCATTTTCATCTATTTATCTTATTCATCTTGTTAGTTTTAGCGTGTCTCCATCTAGTTAGCGTATCATTGTGTTTAGTTGATCCATATTATGCATGTTAGTCGTTTAGGCGTCAGTTGATGCACGTTGTCACTTTGCCTGCCTTGCATGCCCACCCGTAACGGTGCGATTTTCCACATGTCTGCACCTGCATCAGGTTCGCAGGCGGGGTCCCCGGATGTTTCGGATTTAGCCGCGACAGTTAGTCGGCTCGTGCAGCGCATGGATTTGTGGGACCAGCGCCAGGCGAACGGGGGAGGTTCAAACCGCTCTGGTGAGAACCGAGTTGATGATTCGGAGCGTACGATTCAGGACCTAGCAGGTCACAGGGGTGCTCCAGGGGTCCTTGCCCATGCCCCAGTTCCCCGTCACCCGGGACATCCTGTTCCGGCCGTCCATGTTCCTCATGATGAGGCCCTTCCTAGGGCTGATCCTGTTGACGATCGGCGTCTTGCCGATGACGGGGTTGATTATGATCTGCGTGAGGAGTTGATAGACCAGGTTGCTGCGCGTAGACAGTTGAGGCATCATAGGCAGTGTGAGAGGTTTGAGGGCGCCGATCAGAGACGCGCGAGGCGTCAGGTGGATGGGATTGATCGTTATGATCACTGGGATCTTCGTGACCGTGATGATCGGCTAGAGCGACGCGGCCAGGACGTGCGATTCGATCGACACGATCGAGAGGATCGACACGACCGTCGCGATCGAGCTGACCGAGCTGAGCGATATGATCAAGGTGATCGGTATGATCGGTACGCCCGAGGTGTTCAGCCCGAGTTTGGTGAGGCGCCTAGACGCCATCGACGTCTGAGGGATCGGGATGATCTAGACGATCGGGATGATTTTGAGGAGGAGCGGAGGCCCCATCACGTCCCGAGGGACCTGGATGACCGTCGGGCCGCTCGTGCGGATGCTCCCACTTTTGACGGGTCCTTGGACCCGAAGGTCTATCTTGATTGGGAGGCCAGCATGAACCGCTACTTCGATTGGATGGGTATGACTGACGCTCGGCGAGCTCGGTTCGCCATGATGAAGCTGACAGGCCAGGCTCAGACCTATTGGTCGAATGTCGAGGACCTTCTTGAGCAGCGTCGGCATGATCCCATTGAGTCGTGGGAAGACATGAAGGTTAAGCTGAGAGAGAAATACCTTCCCCCGACTTACCGCCACCGCCTCATTGATAGGTGGCAGAGCATCTCGCAGGGCACTCGCACTGTTTCTGAGTACATTGCCGAGTTTGATGAGTACCTGATGAGATGTGGGGCTCGAGAGGAGAGCGCGTTGACTCTTTCCCGCTTTCGGAAGGGTCTACGTCGTGTGTATCAGCAGGAACTGTTCCGTCAGCATGTGACGACCATCGAGCATGCCTATCAGGTCGCGAGAGAGATGGAGCAGTTTGAGCTTGAGGTGGATTCACCCCCACGTACTCGGCCGCCCTACCAGCGTCCCATTGATCAGCGCACCACCCCGGGGGTGCCACAGAGAGCTCCGGCCTTCAGGCCTGCTGACCCCAGTCGTCAGGACCCCCCCTCTCGCCCTCATTTTCCCCAGAGAGACTCAGTGCCCGCCTTACCGGCCCCCCCTGTCCGTCCCCCTGTGGGAACCCCGCCACCTAGGCGGGAGGATAAGGGGAAGGCCCCGATTAGAGGAGAGTCCTCCCAGGAGGGCGGATCCCGTATTCGGTGTTACAATTGTCAGGGATTTGGGCATTTCAAGTCTCAGTGTCCGACTAGGGCCATGGTTATGGGAGAGATAGACCCCGAGGAGCACCAACCCGCATTGCAGCCTGTGAGCTATGAGGCTGGAGATGAGATGGCGGATGATTTTCACTCTGAGGGTGAGATCGTGGGTTGCATCCAGGCTCAGTTTCTGTGGGATGGTGATAATAAGGAGCGTCCTAGTGAGGATAGGATTGGCGTGGTTAGATGCATCCTGACCCAGCCGAGGGTGTGTGATGATTGGCGCCGCACTACTATCTTTCACACCTACTACCGTGTTGATGGCAAGGTGTGCAAGGTGATCATTGATAGTGGTAGTTGCATCAACGCAATCTCCACTAATGCCGTCGCACGCCTTGGGTTGGCTGATGTTGGTCACCCTCGTCCTTACAGAGTTTCTTGGGTGGATTCTACTTCCATTCCCATCCAAACGAGGTGCCTTGTTCCCATTCACTTCCCTCCATATGAGGACGAGATCTGATGTGATATTCTTCCTATGGAGGTCGGGAGTCTTATTCTTGGCAGGCCGTGGTTGTATGATATGGACGCGATCCTGGAGGGCCGGTCCAACACTTGCATATTCCAGTACGGCGACCTGCTCATCACTTTGCAGCCCTCCCGACCTAGGGCGTCCTCTCAGCAGGGTACTTCTCAGGGGAGTTCTTCAGCATCCCCGAGTACCCCTTCACCTCCTTCAGGCGGTGCTACCCTTTCTAGCACCACGCCTGTTAGCTCAGCTACCACTCTCAGTACGGCTCTGGCGAGCACATGTTCCAGTTCCCGTCCGACCAGATCGGACATTATCAGCACTCGCGAGCCTTCCCTCCTTGGCACACCATCTACTGTCGCTTTACAGCTTATCTCTGCCAGGGAGCTTGAGCATGATTTGACTGAGAGTGATCATGTGTTTCTTTTAGCGGTTAGAGAGGTTACTGCCGAGACCCCGAGTGAGCATCCTACCGAGGTCACCTCTCTTCTCCAGGAGTTTCAGGATATCTTTCCTGAGGATCTTCCGGAAGGTCTTCCTCCTATGCGTGACATCCAGCACGCCATCGACCTGATTCCGGGAGCCACCCTACCCAACCTGCCACACTATCACATGAATCCTAAGGAGCATTCTGAGCTCCAGAGGCAGGTTGAGGAACTCCTGGCGAGGGGCTCCATTCGCGAGAGCATGAGTCCCTGCGCCGTCCCCGCACTTCTTGCTCCAAAGAAAGATGGCACTTGGAGAATGTGCGTGGATAGTCGCGCGATCAACCGCATCACGGTGAGATACCGTTTTCCCATTCCCCGCCTCGACGACATGCTTGATATGATGGCGGGAGCCACTGTATTTTCCAAGATCGATCTGAAGAGTGGCTATCACCAGGTTCGGATTAGACCTGGGGATGAGTGGAAGACAGCTTTCAAGACGAAGGATGGACTTTATGAGTGGTTGGTCATGCCCTTCGGCCTGTCCAACGCCCCTAGTACCTTCATGCGGCTCATGACTCAGGTATTACGACCGTTCATTGGCACATTTTTGGTCGTATACTTTGATGATATACTTATCTATAGCCGTTCTAGGGAGGACCACGTGGAGCACCTTCGGCAGGTGTGCATTACTCTTCGTCGAGAGAGCTTGTATGGGAACCTTAAGAAGTGCGCATTTATGACAGATCGAGTGATCTTCTTAGGGTTCATCGTGTCTTCTGAGGGCGTCTCCGCTGATCCCGAAAAGATCAGAGCGGTGGTAGAATGGCCTGAGCCGCAGTCTATCCATGATGTGCGGAGTTTTCACGGCTTAGCGACGTTCTACCGCCGATTTATTCGCGGATTCAGCTCCATCACAGCTCCGATCACTGATTGCATTCGGAAGGGAGCCTTTCTATGGACGAAGGCTGCTGCTTCAGCCTTTCGTGACATCAAGGAGCGCATGACCCAAGCACCTGTCCTTCGCTTGCCTGATTTTTCGAGGGTGTTTGAGGTCTCTTGCGACGCTTCTGGTGTCGGCATAGGTGGGGTTTTGAACCAGGAGGGCCATCCCATAGCATACTTCAGCGAGAAATTGAATGATGCTAAGCTAAAGTACTCCACCTATGACAAGGAGTTCTATGCGGTAGTGCAGGCTTTGAGGTATTAGAGACACTATATGCTACCGCAGGAGTTCGTATTATACTCTGACCATGAGGCGCTCCGGTTTCTCCATGCCCAGAAGAAGCTAAACCCGAGACACAGTCGATGGGTTGAATTTCTTCAAGCTTATACATTCGTCCTGACTCACAAAGCGGGTGTGGAGAACCGCGTGGCTGACGCACTGAGCAGGCGATCTTCCCTTCTATCAGTTGTCAGTGTGGAAGTCACGGGATTTGAGAGGTTGCGGGACGAGTACCCTACTTGTCCCGACTTTGGTCTGATCCACTCGGCCCTGCAGTCCGGGCCCTCTAGAGAGCACAGTGAGTACGTCTTCCAGGAGGGCTATCTGTTTCGTGGATCCAGGTTGTGCATTCCCCGGACCTCGGTCCGCGATTTCTTGATATGGGAGGTTCACGCTGGGGGTCTAGCCGGTCACTTTGGCCGGAATAAGACCATTGAGCTTGTTGAGTACAGATTCTTCTGGCCGAGCCTGAAGCGCGACGTTGCTCGCATTGTTGCTCAGTGCCGCATATGCGCTACGGCAAAGCAGAAGAAGCAGAATACTGGTCTTTACACCCCTCTTCCCGTGCCGGATTGTCCGTGGCAAGACATTAGCATGGATTTTGTCTTGGGCCTGCCTCGAACGATTCGAAAGCACGACTCTATCATGGTCGTCGTCGATCGGTTTTCCAAAATGGCACACTTTATCCCCTGTTCGAAGACATCTGATGCGTCTCGAGTGGCCCAGTTATTCCATGAGAGTGTGGTTCGTCTGCATGGGCTGCCCAAGACCATCGTCTCGGATCGGGATGTTCGATTTGTCAGCTATTTTTGGAAGACCCTTTGGCACTTGATGGGCACCAAGCTGAAATTCTCCACCGCCTATCACCCTCAGACCGATGGACAGACCGAGGTCGTCAATCGGAGTCTGGGTGACCTGCTGCGGTGTCTTGTGGGTGAGCGTATGCGAGGGTGGGATCAGATGCTTTGGCAGGCTGAGTTTGCATATAATAGTTCGGTCAACAGGTCTACAGGCATGTGTCCATTTGAGATTGTTACCGGTTATAGGCCTAGGGGACCCGTTGACCTTGTTCCTTTACCCATCCAGTCCCGTACGTCCGAGTCTGCACAGTCCCTGGCTGATCATATTAGGAGTCTGCATGAGGATATCCGTCGTCACATTGAAATCAGCAATGAGCGTTACAAGCAACTGGCAGATGCACATCGACGACCCCAGGAGTTTCATGAGGGAGACTACGTGATGATCAGGGTTCGACCTGAGCGGTTTCCTTCCGGAACCGTCAAGAAGCTGCAAGCTCGGGGAGCCGGCCCCTTCAGAGTGATAAAACGGATTGGACCGAACGCGTATGTGGTGGATCTACCATCCGACTATGGCATCAGCAACACATTCAATATCTCAGATTTGGTGGCCTATCGGGACCCGGCAGTGATACCCAGTGATCCGTTTGAGCCTTCTACCCCCCTTGCGAGAGACCCCACCCCAGAGTGTCCACTTCCAGCCTCCTTACCAGCACGGAGAGAGCAGATTGATCATATACTGGACGAGCAGGTTGTTACTTCTAGGGATGGAGCCTATCAGCGCTATCTGGTCCACTGGAGAGGACGGCCGTCTACAGACGACACGTGGATCACACGCGAGGACCTGCAGCAGATCGACCCGGACCTTCTGGAGCGATATCAGAGTGGGCGAGACCCATACTCGACAGGGTCAAGTTCTTCCCAGCCGGGGAGAATTGGTGAGGACACCCGCGCATGGACCCGGTTCGACCCGACTCGCGTGTACCATCGGAGGAGGACGACTGCAGCCTACCCAGCATCTCTGTGGCTCGACGATGGGTCTCCCTAGTGTTGGCATGTGTTTATTATATTGAGGAGCATTAGACACTGTTGTAACGCCCATTATGAGGCCCAGTTATCCATCATTTACTTACTCTGCATTTTCTGTTTGAATTTTGGGTGTTTTGTAGTGGGAGGGGCAATTTTGTCACTGAGGTTATTAGGGCTTCATTAGGGCTAACTTTTCTATTTATATTCTTGTAAACCTCGTTTCGAGGCATTGATGATTGAATAGAGACAGAAATTCTTGCAGCCGCCAAGGAGCGTACGTGCATCCTCGGTGGAAGCCGGGTGTTGTCTCCTCCTTGTCTTCTTCCTCTTCTTCTTCTTCTTCGCCTCTCTCCTCTCTCTCCCTGTGCGTGAGCCGTTTCTTCCCTGCGCCACGTTCGCCTCCCCGGGAAGTAGCCGCCAACCCCGAGTCGTCAACGAAGCTGGACGGTCCCCGCGAGGCTACCCCCATCGCCCGTGGCTTCCCCCTCCCGCCTTCGCCGGCTCCGGAGAGACCCCTCCGTGGGTCCTGTCCTCGCCGTCCAGGCCGGCAGCCATCCGCAGGAACCCCCCCCCCCTGCGATTTTCACCGGCCCTTGTCGCTCCCCTACGAGCCCGACGAGGCCGGTCCCAGAACCCACGCCACTGAGTGCGTCGGGCCGGTCCCGCTTGCCGCGGGAACCCTTCCCGCAGCGGCCTCGCGACGTCGTAGGCTTGCTGGAGTGCTGGGCCGCAGCAGTTCCCGCGCCGTGGACGAGCCCGCCGGCTCGCACGCCCCCGTTCCGAAGCACTTCAGGTCGGACGACCTCTTCGCGTGCCCCCTCCGCCTGCAACAGTCCCGCACGGACCTGAGCGCGGCCGAGTTTTCCCCATGCGAACCCCGGCGGCCTCCCACGGGCCACCCTCCGCCGATGCGACGGGGACCCGAGCGGCCGCTTCCGCAAGCTCCGTCCTCGGACCCCATTACACACAGGCTTGAGGCGGGCCATCCCGCTCGCCTCTGTCCGCTGCACCCAGGCCCGAACGGCCTCCGCGCAGTGATCTTCCCACAACGCTCTCCCCGTCGGTCCACTTCACACGCCCGTCCGGATCTCAACGCCAGTCCCGCGAGCTCCTCCCCGTGGTCACAGCGCTCCCTCTTCTCGCCACATGGCGATTGAGCCCGATACGGCCACCGACGTCCAGGCTCTTCGTTCAAACAGAGCTTTGCCGCGAGCCAGCGGTTAGTTCACCCACCTCACGAGGTTCGTTCGGCACTGTTCGCAGCGGATTCGAGGAGTTTCAGCAGATTCAGTCTGCCCGGTATTGCCCCACTCTACAGTGGGTCGGTTAGTGCTTTTGTGCCCATGTTTCCTTGCCGACTTATCGTTTATTATATGGTCATACATGTTCCCATGCTTGAGAGTAGGATCCTAGCTAGATATTATTCATGATTGCTGGGTTGTGAGTGTGAGGTCCAGCCTTTGTCATTAAAATTGAGCATATTGGCTGCGTTGATGCTGTCCTAGCCTAGTGGTAGTTCTTACTACGCCGGTCCTGTTATTTTTATCACTGTGAGCGGGCGATACTCGAGTTGCGTGCGATTTACATTGTGTAGTTATCTTCTTGAAAACCTGGACTCTTTATGAGTATTTGCCGTACCCGTACACTACATTTGCTGATTTCGGATCGTGACACTAGTTCGGACCCGTTTCGGTAGTCGTCCCGCGTCATTTCTGCCTCACTGTCCACTGTTGCCCTGGTCTGCCACAGCATACTCCCACATCAGCAGTCAGCAATCACAATGACCTCACATTAAGGAAGAGTGCTCATCCCACATCCTCTACCCCTATCCTCACATCCGAAGTCCAATCAAGAACCCTGCTTGGACCTCCATGTCATCATCATGTCCACCCCCTTCTACCACCTAGAGGTACCATAATCTGCCAAACAAGATCAGGCAGCACTGCAATGTCCAACACCCTGGCCCACGTATATAACTATCCCACCTCAATTGTTGTTGATTCGGGGCCTCATTCGTGAAGGCACGACATCTCCTTGAAGCCCCCTCATTGTCATCCTAGAAGTAGGATCCATCTATAATGAAATTCTATGTAGTCAAAGGCGAGAGGTGAGTGAACGCGGCCAGGGGTTTGCCTTAGCCTCAAATGCCTAGGCACTCACGTAGGTGTTAAGGGGCAATATGTCTTCGAGCATAAATTGCCATGAAAGAAGAAAATGGCAATATGAGGACCATGAAGAAAACATCGATGGCAATGGTGTGTAAGACATTGAGAAACGATCATGTCCAATATGTAAAGACCAATTCGTATAAAGCACTTATATAAGTAGTGGATGGTCCTAAGAAGCATTAAGAAAAAAAGAAAAATAAAGATATGGAAGCATGTAAGAGAAAAAGGGCATTGACCATTAGGGCTGTAAAATGATCCGGATAAAATTCGGATCCACTCCATATTCATATCCAGATAGCCGGATTTTTATCCGAAAGAGATATCCGACGGATCATAACCGGATATCCGTTTATGATCCGCTTCTTAAACAGAGCGGTCACGGAATTCCCGTATCCGCTCCGTTAAGATCCGCTATGGATTAAGTTTTCCTAATAATCATGATTATTTATATAATCTAAGTCAAATGATTATTTTTATATTAAGTATATGAATATTTATGTTAATATTTTAATTTAATTATTTTTACATCAAAATAAATATTTTTAACATTTTATGTCATGTATTCTTTTCCTTTTATAATAATTACTTCAAGCATTCATATATTAATATATGTTTTATTTTATTTTGATGAATTATTTCTCTCAAATATCATTTTCTAAAGTAGCCCCTTAATATCCGGATATTATCCATATCTGCTCCAAATTCGGAGAATATCCGAAATCTAATATCCGCTCCGTATCAGGATCACAAACAGAGCAGAAACGGATTATCCGTTTAGCATAAATGGACGGACGCGGAAATCCCATATCTGCTCCGTTTACAGCCCTATTGACCATTGTTAAAAGAGGCATTAGCCATTTCAGAATAATTCACAATTAGAAAAAACATAGGCAAGTACTTAGATGGGTGAGGCAAGCCGCGAACATGAGACGAGGCGAGAAATTGTTGGCTCACCTCGCCCTACTTCATTGCCTAGGTGAGCGACGCAATCACCTTTGATAACATAGATCAAATTAAAGATTGTTAAACATTGTGTCACCAAAGTTAAACCTCAACCCCACGAGCATCACTAAAAGTTGTACATCAATAAAGTGAACCTTGTTTTGATTATCTTTTAGCACAAACAACGCAAACTTATGTTTTATATATAAGTATTCATAAACTCAAGCATCAATGCATTAGAAGAAAACTTTCAAGACTTTGGTTTGTGTGCTTACATGTGATGAGGTGGTTTCAAATATTATCTTGCCAACAGAAATGGATATGTAAATCAAATCCCCTAAGCCACAATAACCATGCTCCAGCTGAATTTACATAACTTGGTGCAGTTAAGTAAAAATAAACAGACTAGTAGGATCTATTCATTTTCTGGGGCAGGGTGTCAAAATAGATTGGCCGTATATTGCCAATCAAGTAAATGGCATGAATTCTGTGAGCGGGGATTGATCTGGTCAACAGACAGCAGGAGACTTAGCTATTTTGGATTCCAAATCCCAAGCTGACTCCAGATTAGTGGTTGAAGACTTTAGAAAATTAGTAATATGGAAATTGCTTTGGGAAAAGAAAAAGGTTAAAAACCACTGAGTACAAGTGCCAGTTAACTTACCCCAGAGACACTAATTAGGTCCTTGGAAGAAATAGATGATCCAAACAAACGAGCTGCACTCTGAAAGACAAAGCAGACCAAACCAAAGTTCAATATGTTGTAGTACTTGACACCTAAAGCAGAGGACACTCAAGTAACTCTGTGTGTGTGTGTGTGTGTGTGTGTGTTTCAAACATTATTATAAAACATATATGGTAGATTTTCAACAATGATTCGAACCTGCAAATATGTTATAGCTCGACGAAGATCACCTTGGGAGATAGTGCCTAGAGTCGAAAGAGCCTACAGTACATTCACATTGTTCTTGACTATGATAAAGCACTGGATAAAGTGAAACATTCTGTTCTATACGCAAATATCACCAACGCGAACACAAAATGTTAAATCATTACCCCTGATTCCAAGCTGATGCCTTCTTCTTTACAAATGTGCATTATGCGGTCACTCATGATTTCTTTAGAAAGAGACTTGAATCTAAATTTGGCACATCTGGAAGCAAGTGGCTCTATGATCCTGCATAAGACAGAGAAAATGAAAGCTTTGTAACATTTACCACATCCCCAAAAATCCACAAGAAAAAGATGCAGATATTGGCTTAAATACCGGCTGATATAGTTGCATATGAAAAAGAATCGAGTGACTTTTGAATAAGTCTCCATTGTACGTCGCAAGGCATTCTGCCAGCAAATATACCAACCATATTTAATAATTTCATCAGCTACTTATGAAGAACTAAGCAAATGAGTGGGCCTCATGCATGATATATGCAAGTGAATACCTGAGCATCTTCAGTCATAGAATCAGCCTCATCCAGAACAATGATCTTGTAAGGAGGACAAGGATAACCGCTACATTATATCAAAAAAGTGTGACAGAATCAAAACAAGTGCATTGTAAAGATTATTAATTCTATTTTAAATGTTTGTGTACCCTTGACGGCTGCCAGAACCAACAGCAACAGCAGCAAAATCTTTGATTTTAGTCCGTACCACATTGATTCCACGATCATCACTTGCATTTAATTCTAGAACCCTTGACTTGTAAAGATCGGGCCTGAAAATGAAAAATAAAGATAGGATGGTACTGACTGATTATAAAATATAGAATCAAAACAAAATTATTCATATCCTAGGGGACTTCCTTTTGAAATTTCTAGAAAATAAGAAAAGATAAATTGTAATTCTTTACAAATAGTTCTTCATAAGTCCAAGAAATTAGTCTCCCGTTTTTTGGGTTTTTTCCTGAATAAATAATTGAACAAGATAAGAGTTCCAAGAGTAAATGCAGAAAAGGAATTGGCCACATAGTCCTAACAATGTTTTCCGGTCTCCAAATAATATTTCTGGCTGTGAATATCCAATTTTGACACCCTGAAGCATAAATCTGCCAGTCCTAACTTTGGAAGCTCCTTATATTTCTTTAAAATAAAAAGGAAATCTCCATGACTTAATGTATGCCATCTTCGGCTAATTGGGTTAACTTGAAACTGTCACAACCCTGAACCCCCAGACAACATAGGGCAAATCATTTTTAGCAAAAATTTTCTCATTTTATAATTCTGAAATGTTAAGATGACTTGGCCATTTTGTCACCACCCTAAGCCTTAAGAGGGTCTCTATGCCACTCGTGAGTTAGAAAACCATTTTAGTAATGGCCTTTCTGTTCAAGGCTGTTACTTATTGTGTGGCCCATTTTTTAACTGAGCTTGATGTTTTGTGCCCTAGATAGCTATGAGCTCACCATCCAGAGATCCAAAAATGACTGCCAAAGATGATTATCATTTAGAGATGGATTCTAGAGATTTATGAAGCCGAGGATTAGATAACTGTAGATCATAAGAGTTGATGATATATGTAGGTTCCTTACCCATCATCCTTGCTTCATTTTTGAAGTCTCACATAAGCATTATGATTTATTTTTTTCGAAGTTGGTAAGAAACTTACCACAATTCATTGAACAAAAAGCAGCAGGTACAAAAAGGAGACAAAAAGAAAAGAAGGCCCTTGAAAAAGTTAAGGGACCTCAAAAAGGAGAAACCCATCTGTCCCAACAGGAAGGTAGAACAGAAAGAAAGTACACAAAATAAAAAGACGAAACAAGTTGACATTAATTGACAGTGTTTCCAAATGCCACAAGACTGAAGTATAAATGAGTCCTTTGGATTTCCCAGATTAGAAGCCCGGCTCCAGTTAATCAACCAACATCCAACACTTCTGTAAATGGAATTTGATCCCTTGAAAATCATTTTTAAAGGATCTCCTAATGTGTTCGCACCAAACAGGTCCAGACAGTAGCCCCAAATACAAGTAAGCACTAGCCAGCTTTCGACTTCTAAAGGCAAACTAAAGTCTAAGCATTATGATGTTTATAGACCAGGGAACTCTTATGTTCACTCTCATATCTTTTGGCTTCAAAGTTACTCTTCTTTCTTTTACTAATTGCATGGCTCTTATCCATGAATACTATTGTCTACCAGGTTTTCACATTCATAAGAGTTCAAGTCCTTCCATGAGAAGTTCTCTACTTACGAGCAAAAACATAACCATTCTTTGTTCCTACAGTTCCCCTCATGCTTGTATTTTTGCATCTAACTTGCTTCTGTTTTGTTTTCCTTTTGGGTTATAGACTTATAGTCACTACACGGAACTCACAGTTTCTTTCATGTTTGTCACATTGCCTTGCAGATGAGCATCGAAACACCATAAGCAAAAAAAAAAAAAAACATGGGCAACACAGTTTCATCCGTCATGGGTAACCCTCTACGCAATCCCAATGTAGTTTTTTTTCTCGATAGATTTCATTGATTGTAGCGAGAAATGTCACTGAACTGAACCACCAACCTAAAACTCTACGTAGAGGGACCCAAAAGTAATATAGACACAAAGTGGCTTGTGAACACTTGATTTCTAAATGGATTTCAGTAGTACCCCATCTTGCAACAAAGCTGGCTGGAGTCTCCTTAAACTCGGGTAGAGTTATATGATAAGTAGTGCTCTTGAAACTGCACAGCCAAAATAAGGGGAAAAGACAATGTGCAAACTGGCTTTGATATCATGTTACTAAATTGAACTATCAATACAAAACTTGAGTTATTATGTGATGAAGCCCATAACTAATACAGGCTCATCAATATGGGATTCACGACTTTCACCACAACCCTTCAACCCCAGGACAAACTAGAATACTCTCAAGTTACAAGGCAGAGAGGCCCAAAACTAATACAAGCATGAAATGGTTCATGAACAGCTAGCATGGGACTAAGTACTTTTTGAGGGAGAACAAAGAGTTTTTTAAGAGCTTCTTTATCAATAACTTCCCCACAGAATATTAGAATAGTTTCATAGTTTAAACATAATAACAACAATGCAACTAGCATTTGCTCATTTCCTCATATGCTCCACATCATGTACAATCACTGCATTTGCTTCTAGCACATGTATTACTGTCAGCATTTGTACCATTTTCAGGGGCACTAGTATTGATGTAAATGAATAATATGGATTAGAACTAATGTTTTCACAAATAATAGTCTTGCATTAAAGATTAAACATGTTTCAGACATATTTTGCAATTAATGCCATACATAGAGACTATAGTTTTATTTGATATGTTTCACAATCAATGCAGTCTTTGTGGAGTAGAAGAAGAGACGAGTGATCATGTGTTCTGTGACTATCCATTCTCTTCTGAGGTGTGGGATCGGCTGAGGCAAAGCCTGCAGTGCTCTCTTCCAAATGGGGAGTCTCTGGAACAGCTTTTAGGTGACTGGGGAAGATCGTGGCCCATTAAAGGTGATCAGCTTTTATGGTGGTTGATCCTTCACGCAACCATTTGAGCACTTTGGACAGAACACAATGATAGAGTCTTTAGGAGGGAGGCCCATTCTCTGACTATGTTTTCTCTTTTATTTGCGACCATGCAAATGAATGGGCGAGGATACTTTGTAAACTGGACCATACAAACTTCACTCTTTTCTGTCTTTTGAATGAGAGCTGAGATCTGCACCTGCTTGGTGCTTTTTTGGGAGATTTTGTTGTTCTCTCCCGCCTTTTATACATGATCTCTTTCTTTTATAATACTTGTGGTACTACCCACTTTCAAAAAAAAGGTTTTATTTGATATGCCATGACAATGGTAGCACCCTTTTAGGAAGAAAAAAAAAAGGCAAACATGTACCTAAAATGATCTACATGTATTACAATAAACCAACAAAAGAGTCACATGTCCCACCGCATAAACATGTCTTCTTCACCCCATAACAATACACTACAATCTCCCCCAAAAGTAGGACACCTTCTGGTATCTCCCAAAGAATCAATACACACTGTCCAACAGACCCTGCAATCACCTTCTCTGCAGCCTTCATAATTCACATCTCTATAAACCTATAGAATGTTATTATTCCTCTTCAGGAAAATGATCCAGATAGTTACATAGAACACCATACCACCATCTACCATATTTTTCTGTCAATCAGTAATTGTTACCTGATATTCTAGTCTTTTGGCAGCTCATCAATGGTTGTTGGTTGGGACTACCTTACTTGAGCATGATTGCATAATCTTGTCACAAATCAATTTCCATGGGAAGCATGACAAATATCGGAACTTAAGCAACTTTGCCTCATTGATGCACATGAAACACGTACTTTGTAAATCTGTAGACCTGGGATGAAATTTCTGATCTATGCATAGTTGCTAACCCCGTCCCGGCCCGGCCGAAATTGGCCGGGATGTCCCGTCCTAGTTAGAAAATGGGACGGACAGTTTCTTGTCTGTCTCAGTTAGTATCCCAATCCGTCCCGGCTTGTCCCGACCTATCCCGGCTTGTCCCAGCCTGTCCCAGCCCGTCCCAAGTAGAATTATATTTTAGCCTGAGTGTTTCCAGATTCCTTAAGCTACTTGTAAGCCTAGTTTAGGAGTTTCATTTGATAAATATACTCCATTATACATCCTAAACACTTTTAATGCATCCATTTTGTGTTATTTCTATGTGATATGTTTATGTCATTATTATTTATAGCATCCATATGTTCTATATTTATTGGAATATGTATGAGCAAAATTCCGGGACGGGACACCGGAATTGTCCGAGACATTGGGACATCCCATCCCAGCAGAAAAAAGGACAGGGACCAGGACAGGATTGAGAACTATGGATCTATCTCCCAATTTAGCTATCCTCCACATCAGAGCTCAAATTTTATTGCCTAGATGGTCTCCAAATAATAATGGAGCGGATGTCATTCCAATACTGAACCATTTCTCCAGTCATATTATCTGCTTCAGACACTTGTGAATCAAAAGTTTCCATGACCTCCTTAAGAAATGTAGGAGGGTAGACCAGATACAAATAAAGCAACATTGACACGTCCTCCAAATAAGTGACCCAAAGAAAGTCCAATAACCAACAAGATTCCATGATCACCCTGAACATGTCGCGAGACACCGTGCAGGAAAATATCTACCACAGTGCTAGATTAGCAACTAAACAAGGGAGAGGATCACGTGGCATGGGACAGGAAAAAAAACTTAACTTTATATTAATAGAAACATGAAAATTTCAATCCACCACAAAAAAATGGAAACCTTAAACCCTTTAAAGGGACTGGAAACATGGGACACAATAATACAAACCCATCACTAACAGTACTGAGCCCTCACTGTCCAAATGGTCCGAATGGAAAGAATAGGAAGCGAAGCTGCATACCCAAAAAGCTGGTGGGCGATGGCGAGCGCGGTGGTCGTCTTCCCGGTCCCCGGCGGCCCGTAGAAGAGCATGTGGGGGCACTGCAAGGAAGACATGGAGTTAGACGCTGTGGAAGACGAAGTTGGGAAATTGGGCGAAGACGGGAGCACGGATCCACTTACGTTGGCAGTCTCCAGGGTGTTGGTGAGCACGCGGACGACCTCGTCCTGGTGAGCCACGTCCTTCACCTGCCTCGGCCGGCTGCGTTGTTGTTGGTGATCCCCGGAAGAAAAAGAGGACAAGAAATTAGCAGCAGAAGAAGAGGAGGGGAGGAGGAGGAGGAAGAAGGAGAGGGGAGAGGGGAGTTACTATTTCTCCACCCATGGCTGGGAGCTCTCCACCAAGGGCGCCATAGCTGCCGCCTCCTCCCTACGCCGCCGCGGCCGCCTTGATGCTCTTCTTCTTCCCGCGCTCGGGAATGCGTTCGCTCCGGGGAACTGTCCTTCGGGGGTGTAATAGGGACAGAAGCGCCTTTTTGGTTCCGCTTATCGGGCTCCGTTTCGGGCACGGCCTGTGTGGGCTCTGAGCTGACCCGCCGAGTGGTGACTAGCCCGATCCGATACCCAGTTTGGTTGTTGTGTCCAGATTAGGAGATAGATTTTTAGATTAATGTTTTCCATCAGTTTTATAGTTGATGGATGAAAGTCTCACCTAGTCCAAAACAGCCCGTGGGCTGGCCCAGTAAGCGGGTTTGAGGTAAGACTCGAAGATGTACCAATAAAATAGTCTTGTCACTAATAGTGCTCGGCCCGTTGATCTTAGCCCATCGAAGGACATCTGAGTCTTTCCCCTTAACATAACTCATGGGGTGGATCAAGCGAGTGTTAGTTATGTGCGTGACTTATAAGTCAATTGGACTTATTCTTGTTCATTTATTAATGGTAATAAATATTTATTACGTATAAATCATCTCTTTTTATATTAAACGTATCATATTAAAGTCCATAAATACATGCAATAATTGTTAAATTGTCTGGAATTCGACGCTGTCAACTCAATCCGACCCTGATTAGAAGCAAATCAAGATAAACTTAGAAATCGACTCATATACGAATTTATAAGGTATCCCCTCTCGATTCTCGAGGGATTACAATGATCCAGAGGATCCGACTCAATTCTAACCCTCCTAAAACAAGCTATTTTCTCCCAAGTAATTGCCCCCAAGAGGGAACTCACCCATAACCACTATATAAGGATCCTTCAGTCTGACAGGCCAAGGTACACTTGAACCTATCAAATCGCTCTCTTTGCTTCTTTTCAATATTCTACAACCTTCTGACTTAAGCATCGGAAGGGAATCTCTCGGATTACCACCGAAGACCCTTAGCGATATTCTCTTTTACATGAACAGTTGAATTCTCGCTCTCTGATCATAGCTAGAGAACTCTGATCGTGATAAACGAGATTTCAACTCATCATGAGTATTTTCCCTCAAATTGAGCACTGCCTAAATAAGAGAGAACAATAAAACATAGCTTGTTCTAAGGTTAGGTAGTATTGGAGTGAAACTATTTTACTCTCTTAAATCTCTCTTTGATAATCGAATAAATTTGTCATAGAACGACTTCTTCATATCCAAGTTTATTTCTTTTAGTTATTTTTTATTTTGATTTTTAGGATATTTTTGTGTTTTATTTTCATTTTTTATGATAACTTCGTATTAACTGTTTTTGTATGCTAAATTCTAAAACTAACATGCTTATCTATATCTTATTTTACTCTTACAAAATAGCATACTT
This sequence comes from Zantedeschia hybrid cultivar, assembly GCA_030544215.1. Classification (NCBI taxonomy): domain Eukaryota; kingdom Viridiplantae; phylum Streptophyta; class Magnoliopsida; order Alismatales; family Araceae; genus Zantedeschia; species Zantedeschia hybrid cultivar. The sequence continues at coordinate 44,069,264 of JARZZO010000013.1, read as the reverse complement.
ATCAAATATGTTATTTTAGTGATATACGTTAATATTACACATAGTATTGCAATAGGAATAATAAATTAATAATTTTAAGTTGATATATACATCAAAAAAAAAAAGTAAGATAATACATAACAAACATATAAGAGTGGTTAATATAAAATATAGAGTGCTATAGCGGTTGGGCGCCCGTGCCATTTGACCACATGGCACTCAGCAGCCGATCGGACAACATATTACAAAACTTTTATTCATAGAAGAGGACTCTTGGACGTTTGAATTTTTAACATAATATTTTAAAAAAATACTTATTGTGCCGTCCAATTTAAGATCGGATATAGAGATACAACCGATAATCAATGATCCAATTATTCGGCCGATCTTTAACTTATATGTCACTTAGGAAATAGCTTTTCTAAATCAATATCTATAGCGGATGGCCATGCAACTCTTTTTACGACCGAATGTACTATGGATCCGATTATTAATTTATAAGATAATTAAAAGATATTCTTTCTAAACCGATAATTTAATGCATATGGTCACGATTATACCTTGGATCCACATCAAATTCGATTTATTTGCAAACCTAATGCACCTTTTTGTTTTGAAGTTATCTTATTTTGGATCTTAGGATAACTTCAACTTGACCTTTCTTTTGACTTGACACGTTGAGTTTTTTATCGGTTCAAAAAAATGTTAACCTGGGATAACCCTGGGTTCCGAATTCCTCCTCCGGATATCCGCGGCACTGTGCAATCATAAAAGCATCCAACCACATTTTAACACTAATGCTTCACTTTGTTAGCGGAATAAGATCGGAAATAATTAGTAGAAGGGCCTAAACCTGATTTGGTTGCGGAGATTTTAATTCTCTTAATTCTTCTAATTTTTCAAATTGTACCTGAAATGCTTAATTCTCCTAATTTCTCTAAATCCTCCAATTCTATTATTTATTTTACTCTTTATTCTACTCCTTCCCATCGAATCACTTGGAACAACACAGTCTAATTTTTCTTATTCTAAGTGGAATATCAATAATTTATCAAATCAAAATACTTTTCATTCTAATTTAAGAAATCTCCAAAGTCTGGTATAAGCAATTATGCAAATAAAGTGAGTAAGAAATCATCCCTTTTAAAATCTAACACACAAAGGTAATTAATATATTTGCACAAAAAAGGTGATTAATATAAAACCTATCTTCAAACCGGCTCCCAAAGTGTGGAGTCCACGGAAGCCCGTCACCCGTCGCCTACATCTCTCCGGCGCCGTAAAGGAACGGCAAGAACAATACGAAGAAGGCGGCCGGGGAGACGACGACAGCGCCATGATATAGCTGGGACGATGCGATCTCAGACCCATCATCACACGTAGATTGGTAGAGAGAGAGGGAAATAGTAGAGAAGAAGGCGAAAGATGGCATCTTTGTGGGCGTACGCCTCCATCTTCCTCCTCCGTCCCGTCCTCGCCGTGTCCTTCGCGCTCTCCCTCGTGCTCCTCAGCTGGTGGGTGGCCTGGAAGACGGTGCTCGTCCACGTCCCCCTCGTCCAGGAGATCTTCGGCCTCCGCAAGAAGCCCCCCAGGCCCCGCGCTCCCGCCACCCACCGCCTCTCCCGCTTCTACAGCGCCGCTGCCGCCTCTCGGTGAGCTCCTCCTCTTCCTCCTCCGCAATTTCGCATCTCACAGTAATCCGTCCATGGGCATGTTTACTTCTTGTTTATTTGCCTTAATATATGTTCTGTCAATCTTGGCGATGTCGCCGTTCATCTTATTTGGTGGAAGAATTTAAGCGCAGTTTAATACCTTTTTATTCGTTCATCTGTTGATGCAAGAATAAAATATTTTGCCAAAGTTTTTCTTGGTTTCCTCCAAGCTGTGATTTTTTTCTTTTTTTCTTTTTGGGATGCTGGTAGAACGGCTATGGTGGTTGGAAAAGTTGAGAAGAACCATCATGAATCAGCTACATTTCCTGGAAAAGATAAATACGAACTGTATTTTCAAATTTGTTTCTTAATTGTATCGTGTAAAACCTGCGACAAGATCATACTTTTTTTTCTTCAAAAGAAAAAAAAGGACAATGGTTTTTGTGGCATTGCGATGAGGAGATATTTCTGCTGTTACTGTATAGGGATAACAAAAGGAGACGTTGGGCAGTATTTTTGCCCAAACATGTGGCCCTTGGGTTAATCTTCTGCCCTTAATCCCAGGCCTATTTTGGAAGGTTTTGAATAGCAAAAGAGGTGGGGCAAAGTTTTTGGAAGGTTATGAATACCAGTTGCTACTGTTTGAAGGTATCCTGTTGAATCCACTTTGTGGCCTATGCAAATGGATGTGTGATAATATTGTGTAGCTTGCTTAAAGGTTTTATTATGACCAATAATTACCTCTCACGAGTTTGATTGATTAACATTACATGAGAAGCACATGAATTAGTGTACTTGTTATTCTTCTTGATTTTATCTTCTGACAGTTAGTTGATAAATTTGTCCCCCAATTGTCCGTATGCTTCCTTCAGTAGTTTGATGTCTGACCTAGTCTTTACTTAAGCACTGAAGTGTCTGTTCTGGAGTTCATAAAACAGCAGGTAGGAAAATGTTTTCAAGCGAAGCCAAGAAGGTTATATGGCTGCTTATTTGGTAGCCCTGAAAACCTCAGTCAACAGAAAATCAGATTCATTGACTAGTGCCAAATTTGGATTTTGGCATCCAACATAAAGTTTCTGATGTCGTTTCCACTGGGGTGCATTTTTTTTTTTTTGAAGGTGACATTAAGTCACAATTTCATAGAATAAAAAAGGAGGATTACAAGGAGAATGAATAGCCCAAGGGCCATCACCTTCAGGATCGGACAATCCCCGTCCTGAACCCCAACTACCTATGAAATGCTGAAATTACAATGATGTTTTATCAAGCCAATAAAACAAAAACAAAAACACACTAAGAGCTGCCTATCAGGAGATCATATCCTTCCACTTCCTGGCCTTTTCAAAAAAATCAGAACTCCCCTCCTTGAGGATACCAGCAGCCCGTCCCCACTCTTCCACCCATCTAAATGTACTCCTCAGCAGTTCATTAGAGCTTCTACATTGATCATTGAATTTCCTTCTCTTTCTTTCACACCAGATGGCCCACAGAAGGGCCGGGCAAATCAAGAACCACAATTGTTTGAGATCTTTGTATGGACAATTAATGCTCCACCAATGTAGGAGATCCAACACAGAAGATTGCTCTACCTAATTGATTCCAAATAATCTACACATAATCTTCCACTGTATGATAATAATACCACAGCCACAGAATAAATGCTTTTGATCCTCCTCAAAAAGAGCACAATAAACACACGAGAAGTTCCCAGAGATGTGTAGTTTCTTGGCCCTCCTTCCCGTAAGAATTCTGCACCAAGCAAGCTTCCACAGGAAAATTTTGATCTTATTAGGAAGGTGATTAGACCAAACTAACTCTTTCCACCACACCCTAATTCCACCATCATTCAACATTTGAGCCATGGAATTGACCGAGAACTGTCCATTGTTGGTCCATCTCCAATTTCTTTTGTCTTGCGCCTCACCAAAAATTCTGACCTCACTGATGGTGTTGATTAGCAATACTAGTTCTTCTGCTTCCTCATCCGTGGGATTCCTTCTCAAAGGCAAGCTGATCTGCCCTGCATCTATATTGCATAACACTTCCTCTACTGTAGCTTCTTGTTGAAGGGTTATATTGTAGATATTGCTGAAAATCTTAGAAAGGACCATATTGGAACACCATTTATCTCTCCAAAACTGTGTATCCCTCCCATTACCCACCTGAATAGTACTCGAAATATCCATGAATTCAGCACATCTAACAATATTCTTCCAAATTGAAGACATATTATAGCTGGTTGAAGGATACAAATTCCATTTGTTCTCACCTTGAAAATAAAGATCCTTCACAATCACAGCCCAAAGTGCATTCGGATGTTCACCCCTTCTCCACAACCATTTAGCTAGCATTGCTTTGTTGAAAGTAGCCACTCCGCAGAGGCCAATTCCTCCTTGCTCCTTGCTTTTGCAAACATTGTTCCATTTGATCAAATGTATACCTCTCTTTTCCCTTTTCCCTCCTGACCAAAAAAGGAACTTCGAATTGCTTCAATGATTTTTTCCACTGCTCGAGGTATCTTAAATATAGAAGCATGGTAAATTGCCAAAGACGAAAGAACCGATTTTGACAATATCATTTTCCCTCCTCCTGAAAGAAAGTTGCCTTTCCACCCTTCCAATCTACTCTCAAATTTCTTAATCAAACCATCCCAATCTCTCACCCTTAAGGTACCATCTGATAAGGGCAGACCCAAATATTTGATAGGGAACAAATTCACTCTGCACTTTAAGGAATTTGCAATCTCCAAAAGACTAGGCTGCGACACATTCAAACCCACTATTTCTGATTTCTCATAGTTGATCCTCAGTCCTGTGATAAGTTCTATCAAAATAAGCAAACTCTTGATATTCTGGGTATCCTCCTTGCTTCCTGAAGAAAACAATAGCATATCATCTGCAAACTGAAGATGAGATAGGTGAATGTTGCTCCTGCCTATTCTGAATCCCTCAATAAGGCCAAGATGAACAGCATTATCCCAAAGAGAGCTGAAAATATGTCCAATAAGCAAAAACAGAAACGGAGACAATGGATCTCCCTGCCTAAGACCTCTTGAACTGCTGAAATATCCACACGGTTCTCTATTCAATACAGAAAACTTAGAGGATGAAATACAGCTCATTATCCATCTAACCCATCTTTCATTGAAACCCATGAGGATCATTGTTTTTTTGAGACAATTCCAGTTGATTCTATCATAAGCCTTCTCAAAGTCAAGCTTTAATAACACTCCTTGCTTATTTCTGATCTTGTAATGATGTATAACCTCATAAGTTGTCATAAAGTTATCCAGTATAAATCTGCCTTGCATAAATGCTGATTGATTAATGCCCACAAGTTTATGTATCACCTTCTTAAATCAGGTTGCTAAGATCTTGGCAATAACCTTATAGCATCCATTGAGCAAGCTAATGGGCCGAAAATCTGTCACTCTTTCCGCTCCTTCTGACTTAGGAATAAGAACAACATATGTAGCATTAACCGCACGAATCCTATCCGGCCTGTCATAAAACTCTTGCACAAGGTTAACCAAATCATCTTTAATAACATCCCAAAAGAATTGATAGAACCCCAGAGAAAATCCGTCGGGACCCGGAGCTTTATTAGGATCCATACTGAAAACAGCCATTCTAACTTCCTCCTCCACAAAGGGCTCACTCAACTTAACAGCTTCTGAATCAACTAACTTGGGAAGTAATCCATCTTGTATGTGGGGTCTTATCAGAAAATCTTCTGAGAAAAGATTTCTGAAGAAATCCACAAATCTGTTTTTGATCTCCTCGGGATCTTCAATGACACTATCTTCTTCTTTGACATGATCAATAGACAGGTATCTTCTTTTAGCACTAGCCATGGCATGGAAGAAAGAAGAGTTTTTATCACCTTCCTTTAGCCAATGCTCCTTAGCTCTTTGTTTCCAACCAATTTCTTCTTTCAAAAGTTCTTCATTGTAAATCTTCCGGAACTCCTTCAAAGAGTGAAGCTCTTTATTGGAAAGATCAGCTACCTCACTTTTCAATTCTAATTCTTCAATGCTGCCCATCAATTTCTGCCTTTTTCCCTTTTCCTTTCCAAAATTATGGTTAGACCATTGTCTCAAGCATTTCCTTATCCATTTCAGCTTGCCCATGAAATTAAGCACTGCAGAATTTGCCTTCGGTGCTTGCTGCCACCAATTACCAACCATTTCCTTGAATCCCACTTCCCTTTGCCATTTCAATTCATATCTGAAAATTCTGGAGCTCCTCCTCTTATCCTCCATCATAATAAGCAAGGGTATATGATCAGAAACAGACCTGAACAACCCTTTCACATGTGACAGGGGAAATTTTTTGAACCAATCTGGAGAGATCAAAACTCTGTCAATCTTAGATTGGATGCTATCCTGCTGTAAATTAGACCAGGTATAATTTTTGTTTGGGTCATCCACCTCTATTAATTGAACATCTCTGATCCACTGATTAAAATTATCCATGCTATTGCTCCATCTCTGCCTACCAGTCCTTTCCCATGGAAACCTTACACAATTAAAATCTCCCAAGATACACCAGGTTTTCGGGAAAAGACTATGCAACCTGTATAGATCTTGTACAAATTCCTCCCTCTGTTTATCAGTGTGGGGTCCATACACAGAAGTAATGACCCAGCAGTCATTATTAGAGATTCTATTCTTATGTTTAAAGGCAACCGAAATGCTGAATTTGCCTAAATCACAGACATTACCCTCGAACCTGTTTCCATCCCAAATCACTAATTGCCCTCCTTTACTTCCTTCTGCTGGAAAAACTGCCACCTCATTTAACTTGGACCCACATATTCTACTTAAGACAGATTTATCAATATTGGCCATCTTGGTTTCCTGTAAACAGATGCAGTCCAGATGCTGAGAATACACCAAATCTTTTACAGCTCTCCTCTTGAAGTCCCCATTGAGGCCCCTAATGTTCCATGAGATCAAATTCATAGTGTAACAACATGTTTCCCTTTATCCTTGGTCTTCTTCCCTCTTAAGCTGTCCAGGACTTCATTGTTACTCACAAAACTTGCTTCTCTTTTTCCAATCTTCATTCCACCACCCGTACCTTTCCTCTTAGCTGATTGTTGTAGGATGGCATTCCTTCTCAATTTCTTGAGAAAGTTCATGACCATGTCTTCCCTGCCTTCAAATGACACCCCTATTCGCTGTCCAAATTGGCACAATTTCATTCCTCCAGACTTCTTCCTCATCACACAAATTTACTGCCAACGGAACCTCACTGCTTTCATATGTCGTAATCTGTTTGGCCTGAGTCTCTTTCTGCAACTCCCTGTCTCTTTTAACCTTTTCCGATCCTTCTTCTTCCAGTTTATCTTGCAAACTGTATGTAACAATTGCTCCTATCTCTTCCTGAGACGACCCCTCCTTTCTGACACTATTCCATCCCTTCCCTGAAAGCTTAAGAAGTTGGACCTCCGGAAGACCAATATTATTCCCCATCCCCCTTCCATCAGTCCAGCTAGGACCTATATCAACCTGGCCACACCTCGAGTAAGATGCATCATCTTGCTGTACCCACACTGCAGAAAATCTCTCTCCTCTGGCCGGAGCAATCTCCCTTCCGGTACTCTGTTCTTCGTGAAATGCGATGAGAGCTCGGGGAAGACGACGGTTCGGGGCCGGATTAGGTTCAGACGACTGAACCGGACGAATCGAGTCCCGGTTCAAGGTTAAGTCAGGATCCGATATGATATGTTCCTTACGTATCGGATCTCCTATCAAATCCGGAGCTCCCCGCGCCTGTTCATCTTCCTCACCCGGAAGCCCAACACCCGAGCTCCCTTCAATACCCTGCTCAACCTCCGCCTCGGAACCACACCACTGGGGTGCATTTTTTGTACAAGGCAAATGCAAGCTGTGAATATGGCAGAAAAAGAGACCTTTGGAAATTACCTGTAAAAACCTAAGATGTTACAATTTTATTCTTATACCCTTAAGCATGTACAGTTTTATACTTGTACCATTAAAAAAATAAAGATGTTATGTAGATGAGACCGAATGCCCTTTTCCAAAGCAGCTGAAAATATTTTTATAGGTACCAAATGACAAATTTTGTTTTCATTTTCCCTGTAAATTTGTTTCTTTACTTTTTCCATTCGAATATTATTTTACGTAGAACCAAATGGACTCTAAGCCCCACCTTTTAAAACAGTGTGGCACCATATGTGTGCGACTTTCAAGAGGCCAAGGTCATACAATTGGGAAGACTTGAAAACATAGTATTTGGTGACCGAGCTTTCCAAAAGTAGGTTGTTTCACACCTTTGAAAGCAGTTTTACTGAAACCCTGGTTTTCCCACTTCTGACATATGTTGTTTGAGACCAAGGATTATGGATGTCAGAATACAAAAAAAGGGCATATGCATCTCCTTTTTCTTAATTGTCAATGGAAAGAGAAGGAAACTAAGGGCTGTGGTGTCTATTTAGATGCCACAGAGGGAGAGGTATGTTGGTATCATCCTTTAGAAGGCCTCCTCTGAAATCAGAATTGTGTCTGCAGCCTCACTGCTGGAGAAAATCAATAACAGGGGGCTTCTCCAGGAAGAGAGACCAGTGGATCTGGCGGTGGTAGAAGGGGTGCAATTTCTCTGATAAGTTTGCTCACTGGTTAATTTGGATGGGGATTGCAGATGTCCAGTGGCAGGAGTAGATTGGAAACGACCCACACCACTGAAAATCAAAATTCTGGTCTGGAGGGTGGCTAAATTTACGCATCCTACATGATCATTTGGTAGCTTGCTTGCCTGACATTCAGCCTTCTTGTTCTGTGTTTGGTCGCCGGGAGTTGCTGACCTATCAAGCACTTTGGTGATCTTTCTCCACATAGGTAAAGGAAAGGGTTTATGCTGTCACTGGTGTTCTTTGACCTTCACCAGCGGATGTGAAAGGTCTTTTTCAGCAAACACAGGAGGAGGGGGCCTCTCAAGGTAGACAGGACAGTGTGGTGGATCCTTCTCATGTCACGTCACTGTTGTGAACAGAATGAAACAATTGAATCTTCAAGAGTATTCAAAAGGATGCTCTGGTCTGCATTGTGATGATCGAACGAATAGTGAAGCTCTGTGCTGAGAATTTGGGAATCATTTCTGTTGATTCCCCAGCCTTTTTAGGGAGTGTAGATATCGGTTTTGTGTAAATGTAGAAGGTGTCTGCTTTTTTGGGAATTCAGTTTTTTATTTCATATGATGTATAATTTTTTTTGGGTTTTGAAGGGCTTTACTTGTTCAATTTTCTTTCATGAATATGTGGTGCCAACCACTTTCAATAAAACTAAAACAATAATGTTACTGAGCACCGTAAATCCAGTAGGCCAACGTTCAAACTAAGGTTTCAAGGTTGAACCCTCATTTTTTTTACTTTTTTTTGGGGGGGTGGGGGGGGGGGGTGTTCTTTTTCCCGCTGCTCATATGCCCAGTGAGCTTCATTCGATTTTTCATTCCGTTGAATGGTCTGGAGTTTGGGTTCAAATGCCACCCAGGCTTGTGGCATGACATGTCTTTGTTCCCAGGCCTAGCGGGGCAGAATGGCACATTCAAGCAGCCCATGGCCTGCAGTGTGTTTGTCCCCTGGGACCCTTAGTAATCCAGCAAAAAGGTAGATAAGGTAAGAAGACGGGAAGTTGCAACTGTAGCCCCTTATTTTTGGTTCCCCACATTTTTATGATATAAACAACCAACGCATGTCAGCTGATCGAAGGGAAAGGTGTTTTATCCTCTCCCCTCTGTTCGGTTCCAAACACATTAAATATGGATGGATATGGAAAGTTTTGTCCTGTTCTTCCATGGATTTCTTAAATCGTTTGGGTTTCAGACAACCCCATGGAAAAATGTTAACTTCAAGGCTTTCGCCATTGATTCTATGAACATTTAATTACTAATCATGATAACTTGTGCAATTCTTCCCTGCAGTCTGTGTTGGCATGGAAAAGTTAGATAATCACAGTGGATAAGAATAATTAAAACATGGCTAATACAATACATAATGAGGCAAAGAAATCGGGAAGTTAGTTTCATGATTGTCAATGTGAATGCAGTTTAATTTAAGTACAATATGATTTTTGCTCTTTGCCTGCAGGCCTTGCATTTTGTTGACTGCAAGCAGGGTTTTGTCTACTTTTGTTTTCATGTGGGTATTTGGAATTGATAGCTTGTTTATGCGGATTGCTAATTTCATCTTATGGTATTCTTGTAGGAACAGCAGAATGACGAGAGATGTGAAGGACGAAAAGACATAGAACAACATCTGCAAAAAGTTATCGATGTTAAATGCATAGAACAACAACTGCTGCAAAAACTATCAGTGTGCACTGAGTGATTGTTTTTTTATTGGCGTGGCAATGTTAGATATGTGGCCAGAATAGAAGCCATGTAGAAGCACAATTTGCATCGTTAACAAATCTGTTGCCGAATCATCCTTACCTGGATTCGTATGTCCTTTCTTTTACTATCAGTTTGTATATAAATTAACTAAGCTTGATAGGAAGAACTTATGAATAAATTTGTTGGCGTTGTGAGGAAATAGAACCATTTTTTATAGAATTTGCTACAATCCAGGCCTCATATTGAATGGAATGCAGAAATTTGCTATATGACTGGTCGGTCATTTTTTTTTTCCCATAAACTCTTCAATTGGGGATTGAATAATAAATTGTTGCTACTTGAACAATGGAGAACTTGAATATTTTGTATTGTCCTAGTGTTATCTTAGTCATTGAGGATCCACCCATCAAAGAGTGTTGCCATCCTATAGAATAATTAGCTATTGGCTATGTACAGCATTCTTTGGTTCTGTTTCATTTGGTGACTTTGGGGTTGTTTGTTTTAGTGTAAAATTTTATAAATCACTGGTTTCAAAACAAGTGAAATTTTCTTATTTTAGAATAAGGAAATGTTTGTTTGGTTGTTTGTAAAATAAAACAAGAGGGATGCTTTTAATCTTCGTGTTTTGGTTTACAGTGGGTCTTTGTTGTAAATCAAAACAAGGGAATTGGGCTGTCAAGTGGACAGATAAGGTCCAGATAGGATTTTACTATACATTATTTTACATTATTCTAAACAACTGAAAACACTGTAAAATAAAACAATTGTTTCAAATTATGTTGTTCTACGCTAAAATAATTGTTTGTTTTAGCGTAAAACAGTGTAATTTGAAACAATTGTTTCATTTTACAATATTTTCAGTTGTTTGGAATGATGTAAAACAATGTATAGTAAAATTATGTATGGCCTTGTCTGTCCACTTGACAGTTCGATTCCCTTGTTTTAGTTTACAGCAAAAGTCCACTGTAAACCAAAACATAAAGATTGAAGCATCCCTCTTATTTTATTTTACAAACAACCAAACAAATATTTTCTGATTCTAAAATAAGAAAATTTTACTTGTTTTGAAACCAGTGATTTTGAAACCGATGATTTACAAAGTTTTACACTAAAACAAACAGTCCCTAAAACAAAGAACCTTTTAGTCTTTGCACTTTCTTACGCACGTGCACCAAAGAGCAAAGTAGTGGAAGGTTAAAAGGGCTCCGAGGGTGGGGATGGAGTGGCTTATTCCGTAGAATAGGATAACATTTGATTTGATAGGTGAAATATCTTATTCCACATGGGCTGCAGGCAAGAATGAGTTGTTCTTGGAATAAGTGAAATAAATCATTCTAGTTAAAAAGATACAACTGCTTATTCTGCCTTATTCTGACATAACTTAAAAGGTATTTTAAACCAAAATGTTTCTTACTCCGGCATAAACAGTCTCATAACGACTAATCCAAACAAGCCATACCGCCGTCAAAGTGAGCTTATGTGCAAGGTTAGTAGGTCATGTTTGGCAATTTTTTAAAGTTTGAAGTTAACTTTTAGCTTCCACTTTCAAGTTTCAACATGGAAAATGTTGAATGTGAGTGGTTATAACTAATTTGATTTTGGAATAATTAAGATCAAGATTACCATTGCATTGTATAAGGAAAACTTATCGTGATCAGTTTTTATGGGCTTCCATTAGTTTGCAATTGGCCAAGTATTTGAAGTCCTTCCCCAATAAATGGTGGAGACATAATAAATGGCGCAAGCGTAGTAGAGCTAGAAATAACTTGATCTCTTTAACTTTGGGATTTATAGCTTTGATCCATCTCTTTTCATACGTATTGTTCGATGTGTTGTAATTTAATTTTAGAATCATCAATTTGAAAATTTTTAGATTTTAATTTATAATGGTTTTAGATGAAGAAACAAAATTGGAGAAAAATGAGTGCCCCAGCAATTTGGTCAAACCTCAAGACCCAGGTATGTACTGTACACCAAATATTAAGAAATACACAAACAAATTATATTTTTTTGCCGTATTCTATTCCTTGATATTCCACCAATTTTTTTATTAGCCGCTACCTCTTAAAAATACCGATCAAAAAATTGAACAGAAATATGTTAAAGAAGCTACCCAATAAAAATATATTACAAGGAATTGTTTGTTTTTAAAACAACATAGTCTGGAAAAGTTGTTTCATTTTATAGTATTTTTTAATGTTTCATATGATGTAAAGTAGTGTAAAACAGAATACCTTTTGACCTTGTCTACTTAGCAGCTCATTTCCTTGTTTTGATTTCTAGAAAGGTCCACTGTAAACAAAAGTAAGAATATATATTTTTGTTTTGCAAGCAATAAAATAAATGTTTTGCTATAAAATTGTATTGATTTAAAATCAATGATTTTGGACCGAAGAATTACAAAATTTTACAATGAGACAGACAGCTTCAGTGTCAATTTTTAAAATAAGATAACATTCTTCAATTCCTAATATGCCAAAAGCTGAATGTTTTACAAGCAATAAAATAAATGTTGTGATTTTAAAACTACAAAATTTTATTGATTTAAAATCAATGATTTTGGAAGCGGAGAATTACCAAACTTTACAATGAAATAAACAGCTCCTAAGTCTCAATGTTTAAATAAGATATACCAACATTCTTCAGATCCTAATATGCGAAAAGCTGAACAGCCTAAAGCTGGTGATCTCTCAAGGGCCGTTAATTTAAAGGCTGACCAAAAAAAAAAGAAAACGAAGTCGCTATCACGCCCGGTGGGACTCGAACCCACAATCGCCTGATTAGAAGTCAGACGCCTTATCCATTAGGCCACGGGCGCTGGCCTTGATGCCGTGTCACTTAAAATTAATAATAATCGTTAACATTTTTTTCTTCAAAGACAATCTTCTCGAGAACGATATCTCTTTTGTAAAAGCTTTTGGTGTTTTACGTCAACGCAAACAAAATGAATCTAGAGACTTGAATAGGTTATCCCAGTTAAAAGAAAATAAATTTGGAGATTCCGGCCTTTTATATTCAAAGCAAACAAGGCTGTAATGGCAGCACATAAACTGCTGGGTAACCATAGGGAAGCCTCGTCACTTTCTACATTGTGGGCACAACGCGGATTTGGTGTTTTTGCATTCCCTCGTTCCTTCATGTTGGAAACGCTATCTTCCTACCTCACCTTCACCGAGCAACAAATAATCCGGCTAAGCAGGTGCAACAAGCTTTTGTAGTTCGCTGCCTGCTTTGATTTCCTAGTCAAGGGAACGGGATTGTCTAGACCCTGTGCGCCTCACCAAGAGCGGGGGTGTACTTAATCCCCCACATCATTTCAAAGATAAATGACCCATTCGTCCCCCTCTTGATGAGTCTAGGGAGAGTCCAGACAATCCCGTTCCCTCGTCAAGTTAATTGCGGCCAGTCCAGTAAATGAGAACATGGACCTTAAACAACTCATAAAAAAGCAGAAGGAAAAGGAAAATGCTTGCAGCAACATGGAGCACTTGTAATAATAACAAATATTGGCAAAAGAAACGGCATGGTTAAACCAGGATAAAAGGCAACAGCAAGCTACAAATAAGAGCAAGAGAAGCTACCAATCATAGACGCTCAGCCTCAGCATGAAGCCGCACAGCTTAATTTTTGATCCACAAGCAAAACGGCTGATGGTTATTATAGATAATCAGTCACTATTCATCACAATGATAATTTTTCAGAATTCTTTCTATATTCACTATGGTCAACTCAACCTTGATCAATGATTTCTCATGAACAAGAAGACAACTAGTGTTGATTACATAACCATGTAATGATCCTGGAATATACAAAAGTATGAACACAAACAAAACAGAAAATGACGAGGCAGCTGGACCTACAGCCTACGCAAATGCAGCTTGCAAGTACAAACAACAACTGTCCTGAGTTCCAGGGTAACCCTTCAAATATCAAATCCTGGCATGGCGAACTGCATGGCGAATGCCTCAACACGGTTTCGAAGATCAATTAACTCCCTGTTGTTCTGCAGACCCTTACTGACATCCTTTTGCAATTTCCCATGCTCTCTCTGTACATTACTTGCAATTTGTGCAGCTCTGAGAAGAAACTCAGCAATCATCTCAAAATCTCCCTCCAAACAACCTCTTGTTGTCATAGCTGGTGTACCTGAGCATGTCAAAGAAGGGAAAATGTTAGAGCCATCACCTTGAAACTCATACAACAGGTCAAACCAAAAGGAGAAGGGACTCACCAATCCTCACTCCTCCAGGAGAAATTGTACCGTTGTCGCCAAATATGGGGGTCTTGTTCACAGTAATATGGCACATCTCACATACCTTTTCAAAGTTTTTACCTGTTGAAGTTCATCAGTTAGGAATCAAGGCATGGGGAATGCCTCAGAAATCGGAAAGCACCCTAAGGATGAATAATCTAAATCACAGGCATGACATTTTCAAGTTAAAGCAAATCATAATGGCATTAGAAACAAGATAGATGAAGGACCGTAAACAATGTTTGTGAAACAGCAAAAAACAACTGATACCCTAACAAATACCCATGAAAACTGACAATTAACATCTTGTGTTAGTGGCCATTAACCTAGATTGATGCATTTGTTTATTTTATTTTATCATATCTTCCTCTTCATTTTTGTTGGATGGAGGGTGAGGAGGAGAGATTGTATCATAGACATAATGCATGCCTTCTAGCAGAGAGTCAAGCCATATGCCTTCAGCCGCAACACAACAAAAAGCCTTTCATGTTATTTGAGGGAAAAGAATGATGTGGCAACATGCATGACAGAGAAGGACAAGGTACAAAGGCTAATAGTAATAGCTATAAATAATGAGCAACTTATGAAGATGGACAGAAGTTCTTCAGACTAGCCCAGTGCACATATTTCATTTTTTGTTTGAAAAAAGGTATTTATATATTTCAAGCATAAACTTCCAATAAACTTTGTAAGACCAAGGCCAACTATCCTGACAAGCAGACATCTCCTCCTAAATCGATCATTCATTTCAAAAGTTGACTTCCAAAATTCCAATAAAGTTATAAGACCAAGACCAAGGTCAAGGAAACTAAGGAGGTTGGAAAGCAGATAAGTTATGATGAACAGAAATGCACTCAAAAAGACCACAATGGCCATGGTTTTAAGTGGAATAACTTGAAACAGCTTTAAATATAGGAGTTGCAATACAATGTCCAGAAACTCTCTTAATTTGCTCATTGCCAGATTAATAACGATAGACTCCAGCGGCCAAGGTCTAAGATTGGGAAGGAAGAGGGAGCTTTCATTTGTCAAAGGGAACCTACGGAAGGATTCAGGGATAAATTCCAAAGGGAGGTGAAGCCATTAGCAGTTGTTGGGTGTAATTCACTGGGTTTTGGGGTTTTGCTCTTGGTCGAGGGCTGAAGGTGATCTTGGGGCCTCTGGGTTTGGGTTCCTACAGTCTTTGTGATCTCTCTTTTTTAATTTAACAAGTTGAAGTGCACATGCAAATGCACATTCATAAATATGATTTAAGTGTTTATATGTTGTTAAGAAAGTTGGGAATTATGATGTGCGCAATGTAAAAAGATGAAATTCAAAACCAACTCAATCCACTATTTTGTTAACAAAAATAAATATTAATATTAATATTTTTTTAGCATTTAAACAAATGCATAAATAATTAGAAACTTTCTACAGGAGCATACATTTAACATGTAAACATGATTGCGTTTTTTTTAAATAAACATTTACTGATTGTATTATAGTTTTAAAGAAAGCAAGGAAGGAAAACTCGGGGATTGGACACAGATCGGTCTGGGTCTGGACCGATCGGATCGGCCAATCTGATCCGATTCCGACCGATCCGGTCCGATTCCCCCATTTTATTGTAAAGAAAGGTAAAAAAATTATTAAAAAATAAAAAATAGCCTTAAAATACCCGAAACTTATCTAGGACATCGGATAAGCCCTTGGGATTTTATTAATTTTAAAAAAACTTGGATACATTGGGGGGGGGGGGGGGGGGGGGGGGGGGGGGGGGGCATAATACCTTACCCCTAAGTAAGTTAGTCTAGTCATGTATATGAATAAATGATAAAACAACAACAACAAAAATCATTGTAGTCTTACACTGTAGATGTTATACAAGTATTAGACATAGTTTTCCAAAGACATGTAAGACTCGTACCATTGTCTATATTCCTCAAGAAACCGGTGATACTCATCTGTGTGGCCATAGATGATTGTCACAAGCACCCATTGTTGTGCATCACCTCCATAATAAGATCCGGTCCGGATCGGCCGATCCTCCGATCAGATCAGCCGATCCAGCCCGATCCCAGCCGATCCAACTGATCCTAAGAAAGGATCGGTGGGTTAGGGCTCGAGATTGGATCGGTCCGGCTGAAAACTAAGTGGATCGGCCGATCCAATCCAATTCGTGCCGATTCTGCCTTCCTTGAAAGAAAGCGAAGAAACGAGCTATGATGCAAAGAGCCCCTTAATGCACTTTCATTAATCTAGAGCCAGCATAAGATGGAGTTCTATTGATATGTTAATACATTTTTCCATTGGTTGATGGGACATGCCTTTTAGTCACTAATTAGTACATATGATGTAGTTGTACATTTTCTATCCTTATTTCTTTAGCGTGAGTTTCAGTTGCCCAATGTACAAAGATACAACTGTCAAATATAGTTGTGTATTCAATGCTTAGAAGCAACTACATACGCAAGGCAGCATATTAACATGCATGTCTGTGGTACTGACAGATATGATCATGATCCACCTGAGAGTTCCACATGAGCATTTTTGTGCACATTTAATTGATTTAAGCATGATATAATGATAATGTTTAAACAGATGTGTTTTATACGGCATATACAAAAAATAAAGGGAAAGAAAAAGGAAAAGGTTCAATACCTGATAAGCCCAAAGTTCTGAGGTCCCAGAGCAACAAATGGTTATCAGTACCCCCAGTTACCAATCGGCATTTTCTTCTTAGCAAAGCAGCTGCTAAAGCCTTAGCATTTCTTTTAACCTGTTGGATGTATGCCTTGTATTCAGGGGTTGCTACTTGTTTCAAAGCTATTGCTAATGCCGCAATATGGTTATTATGAGGTCCTCCTTGTAATGACGGAAAGACTGAAAAATTTATCCTGTCCTCAAAATCATAGTGATCATCTTCATATGCTTGGCAAAGAGACATCCCTCTTTTTCTCAGTTTCCTACCTTTTCGGAAGAAAATTATACCTCCCCTTGGGCCCCGAAGACTTTTGTGAGTTGTGGAGGTAACAATATCACAATAATCAAAAGGACTAAGGCACTCCTGCGAAATGTGGTATCATAGTCAACAGCAGTCAACAGAAAATGATGCAATGACTGAAACGAGGTTGGCGCAGATATGTGAAAAGATAGTGAATTGATACAAGAGCACAATCCCGAAGGATCTACTAGAAGGAACAAGTGAAAAAGAGTACATTCTCATAAGTTCTGCTAGAAACAATAAATGAAATTAGAATTCAGGTAGTCATAGGGGATATTAGAAATCAGCATCCTTTGAAACAAATAAAAGAAAAACCTAAAGGCTTCCTTTTCCTGGGGAATGATAATTGGAAAATGGACATGAAACATAATGAAGAAAGGCATAAAGTATGGGACTTAAACAATGAAAAGTAAAGATTCAACAGTCAAATGGCAATAAAACAGCAATGTAGCAGACACATTATTATCCTCATTACACTGTCCCATGATCATTATCTCAATCAAGAACATTTATATATGTACTGTTTACTTCCCTGTCTCTCGCATTTGAACAACAGTTCGGCAGCCTGACTGTCTGATGGCAGCAGCAAGAGCAGAGAAAGGAGAT
The DNA here is from genome assembly GCA_030544215.1 of Zantedeschia hybrid cultivar. Lineage (NCBI taxonomy): Eukaryota > Viridiplantae > Streptophyta > Magnoliopsida > Alismatales > Araceae > Zantedeschia > Zantedeschia hybrid cultivar. The sequence goes on along the minus strand of JARZZO010000013.1, from coordinate 44,051,435 downwards.
ACAAACAAGAATGAGAAGGAAAAAAAAAAAAAAGGAGATGAGAACAATGTTCACAAAAAATACAAAGTTATGAGTTACATCCAGTTCAATAATTTAATCTGTCTCTCCTTTTTTTATCTTTCTAACTTCTGTGACCCCCCAAGTCCAAGACTTCCGAGGAAGTTCCACATAAACCTCCTCCATTAATCAGCAAGAAGTTCTTGCAGAGTTGCACTGTAACATAATCATAAGCCTCATTTTGTCTTTGACTTTGCTCTCAAATCATCTCCACGAAGATCTAGGTCACCTCTCAACCTTCAATCCTTCTTTTTCCTTCTTTATTCTCCACCATGGACTGTTTATTCTTCCACTATTCATTCTAAGCCCGATGGAATAAGTTCTACATATCTTATGGAATAATTTGAAGGGTCTTAAGATTGTCACTTTTTCACTTTTCTAGTGCAATGTAGCTTAAGTCTATGAACACTGGTGTCACTTAATAATGTTTCAGTACTCGTACTTTTATTTATTTTTCCATGAAGGTAACAGAAGTTAACATGGATTAGCATTTTATGTCTTCCATTGTTAAGAAAATTGTGAGAAAATCTGAAGTTGATGTACCTTCAGAAATGTTTTATTTTTTATGATTTATTTTATATGTTATGTCTTACATAAATCTAGAAAACAGTTTATAGTTATGTTGCCCCCTCCTCTCAAAGAAAAATCCCTACATCCACCCCTTCTAACAACCCATAGAAGTGAGTAGCTCACCAGCAACTTGTTAGAGGGAAGAAAAAAACTGCCTTTCAAGAGAATGACAACAAAATTATTAGGTGATGTTACTTGGTTACGAGTTCAACATGCAAAATTATTTCATAGAAAAACTGCAGCAACACTATTCATATAACCACATAAAGGGCTGCCATGGATGGCTAGCTTCAATGGCCATCGAGCCCACCCTTGATGCCAATATTCGGATAAGTCTGAAGAACATAATCAATATGACAAGCATATGCAGCGGCTCAATAGGTTAGGTTTACTCTGAAAACAGAAAACAGAGGGGATAGTGAATGCTGCAAGTATCTAGCAACACCATCTAACCTGTCAGTTCGTTGAATTGGATCCCAGACTTAGCAGTACCATTTAAAAAGCCTAGGATATCTTTACATCACTGCCCTTGTTTTTGAAAAGCATAGGGCACCTCAGTGTATATACCTCATATTGATATGTACAACCAAAGATCACCATTTAAACATTCATAGTAATCGAACAAACCGTGATAATAGTCCACGCCAAAGGAAAAAAAAGTTTCTTTCTCGTGTAGAAATCCAATACCTTTGCAGCAACAAGCCCGCTGATGTGAGCCATATCACACATCAACACCGCCCCGCACTTGTCCGCAATCTGCCTGAACCGCGCATAATCCCACTCCCTCGGGTACGAGCTCCCACCACAGATCAATATCTTCGGGCGGTACTCCAGCGCCTTCTCCTCGAGTTTATCGTAATCTATGTATCCAGTGTGCGTATTAACCTTATACGGCAAGCTCTCAAAGAAGATAGATGCTCCAGAAACTTTCTTCCCGCTTGGTGTGTAGTACCCATGGCTCACATGCCCACCCGAAGGGGAATCCAACCCCATGATCCGATCCTTGGGGAGCAAAAGCCCCGTGTAAACGGCAAAATTGGCGGAGGTGCAGGAGTAGGGCTGCACATTCACACCCCAGCACTCCGGGTCGAGGTGGAAGGCCGCCAAAGCGCGCTCCCAGCACAGCCGCTCGATCTGGTCGATGTAGTGGTTCCCGATGTAGTAGCGCGCGCCGGGCAGCCCCTCGGAGTACTTGTTCGTCAGGTGGCTACCGAGCGCCTCCAGCACGGCCCGGCACACGAAGTTCTCCGAGGCGATGAGCTCGATCCCCCGGAACTGCCGCTGCTTCTCCCGCTCCATAATCTCGAACACGTCCGGGTCGGCCGCGGCGAGGGACTGGTTCCCCCACGCCCGGACGGCGGCCCGCCGCGCCTCGAGATCGGACTCCGCCACCGCCGCCCTCTTGGCGGGGTGCAGAGTGGACGACGAGCACGAGGAGGAGGACTCCCCGTCCTTCCGCTTGCGCAGGCACATCGGGTAGCCGAGGAGGCTGAACTCCCCGCCCCCCCGCTCGTCACCGGAGTCGTCGGCGTCGTCGGCGCCGGCGGAGGAGTCCTCCGGCGAGTCATCGGGCTCCTGGTTGAGATCCCCGGCGATGGGGGCGCGGGGGGCGACGTGGGGGTGGAACCCCAGGGAGATGGTGGATTGGGGGCTGGTGATGTCCATAGGAGGGGGATTGAATTGTTGGGGAGTTGGGAAGGCCTGGCGAAGAGTTCCTCGGCGTTCTACAAGGAAGAACAACAGCAGCAGCAGGAACAGCAACAGCGGCGGCGGGAGCAGTGGAGAAGGGTGTACAGGGAGGCTGAAGGCGGCGATGGAGGGGTTCCAGCTTCCATGGAAGGTGGAGTTGCGCAGAGAGAGAGAGAGAGAGAGGCGATGGAAAGAAATACGGGAGGGGCGGGGGGGTAATAGGCGGAGAGGTCTGGGTGGCGATGGGCAGCATGTGCAGGGGGGATGCACCTGGATGGGATTTGGTGGACAGGACGTTTTCGGACGGATTCTTAAGACCTATTTGTAACGTTCGGTGGAAGCGAGCTGACGGGGCGCTGTTCCATTGGGCGTTCCGCGGGAGAAATGGCGCAAGGGCCAGACGTGGCGCTGTTTCATTGGGTGTTCGGCAGGACGATTGTGTAAGAGGCTGTTTCGTCGGGGTAATTTGGCAGGGTAGCTACCGCGTCCAATAAAGAGGAGGGTGCTTTCTTCCAGAAAATGAATATTACATTATAGTTTAAAATATTAAATAATATTTATAAAAATATGCTTGGTCTATCTAAAATAGCAAAAGGGCCCATCGTGCAATCACATTAATCAATATAATCCTATTAGATATCAAAAATATTTATGTTATAACCTGTTGAGATCTGTTATAAGATGAGCGTAATTAACTTGAGTTGTAACTAATTAATGTCAGAATAGTCTTATAGACAGCAAGTACTCTAGGGACAAATTTGTATATACCTTCCTATGTGAGATTATGTTAGTTATGAACGTAAATTTACAAAAGAGATGGGAACTTCTTGATCTTATTATTTTTTTGAGACCTTATCACCTTAAATTTTATGTAAGTGGCTCCACGTATAGACCTAAGGAAATAGCTCGACAGGAACCCATCTCATCGTAGAAGGGGATTACATTTGCAAATGTCCTTAAAATTATTTGGATTTTTACCATATAATCATTTTAAATAATTTAAATGGGATAATCAATTATATTTTGGGGGATGTGCTCAAATTATTTTAAAAAATAATAAATATCAGATAACTTCCAATAAATATAGTATGTTAATATTTCCTTCTTTAAAAATGATCAGATCATGATGAGGGGTCTGTATCCCAGTAGATCGGATCACGATTATGCGTTTCTCTAATCAGATTTCCCTTTTATTAAGTCAAAACTAGATTCGGCATTAAAGTTAAAGAAGTAAATAATTCACCTATCTTTTGAGTTTGACGTTTTGTACCGCACTTAAGTGTACTTATCATGGTTAACTTAATATAATGTTACTTAATCTTTTATTAAAATGGAAGATTTAAGAAGTATGGTCATGCTCCCTCTTGTCGTCACGTTCGACTAACAGTGATTTATATATTTGTATGCATCTTTTTCCATGTTTGATGTCAGAATATAGCTTACTCTCTCATGAATCAAATCGTTTCTCTTGGGCGTCCAAAAAAATTGAGATTTTACATAGATTTTCTTTTTTAAAAGGATAGACTAATTGATCAACTGTGTATAATGAGTTTTAAGTAAAAAAATCAATATTATTCCCCTAATTTAAAGATAAATCAATATTATGAGTTCAAAATCTTTCATAATCTCATGAACCACACCCGCCATATATATTCTTATAAAAATAATACTTGCCGTACAATGCAATGCTCGATCGAGCAACTCAAAAAAATCTAAAATATTAAAAATTGTTATTGAGCTCGACCCATTAAGTAGACATTTTTCACTATTCATTGGGTCGATTTTTTATTTTTCGATTTTTTTTAAATCTCTCTTTCGGACATTGCATCGTATGACTAAATAAGAGACCTTAGGGTCGAATTAAAAAAAAATTCAAGAAAATATTTTTTTTTTCTTTTACCCACTGTAATGCCTGCATTATGATTAGAGAGGCCATTGCAGCAAGTATTACTCTTCTTATAAATGTAATATATGACAATATTCATCTTATCACCAAAGAGGCTATAGGTGAGCAGTATTAGACTTTCCTTGCAAAGGAGAGATTTTGAGTTCAAATCTTCATCTCCAAAGGTTGACCCCCAAGATTATAGGGACCTATACCTGAGTGTTCTCGCAAATGGCAAGCCCTGTGAAAAGAATATTGCTCTCTATTAAATTGTATATTCTCTCCACTAAAAAGGCTCTATAAGTCTTACTTAGAAAAAAACTTTCCAGTAGCTATAATCTTTCAATGTTTCTTATAAGTTTACAATCTTTAAATCTCTTATTGGTTCTTACAGTTATTTAAAATATCCTTAAAAAGCCTTTCAATCCTCTCAGAAAAGTCTTTCATCAAAGTTATGATGGTTTTAAGATAATACGAAGATTGCATATGTTTATAAAGAACATTAAAAAATTATAAGAATTGAAAAGTAAAAATTCAAAAAAACACACTTACCATTTTTTTTTGAGGTGAGAGGAATATTTTGCTGACATTATTCTTCGCTTTGGTCACATTACATGGGTCACGATGATGATCCGTATAAATGATGTTACACGTGCTTGACAAGGTGTTGAGGTAAAAAAAAAAAAAGAAAGAAAGAGAAAGAGAGAAGTATGACTGATTTTCTCACTTATACTTTTATTTAAATTTTAACCTTTTTCGGTGTACAACATAAATGTTTATTCACTTACAACTCTTTAGTTGACAACCCACATAAACATTTGACATGAAGAAAAATGAAAATTTTGTGACATGATAGATTTCTATTTTGAAATTTGTCTTGATTTTTATAATCTCTATCTTATTGAATCGAGTCCTCCAAGTATTTTCGAATACCGTCTTGATTACTGAATCCTACTACAAGCCTCGTGAGATAGAGTTCATGTAAATATAGTATTGTTAGTGTTGAAATCAGAAATGAGATAAAATATCATTATATCAATCTCCCATCAACTTTTAATCAAGGGTGGGAAAATAATGGAGGAAACGCTTTGACGGAGTGATCTAGCTAGGGGTTTTCTATAGATTTCCTTCCCACACCTCAAAAAATAAGAGTTTATATATATATATATATACATTAAAAAATAAACATATTTATATATATACTTCCAAGTCTTTGCCAAAAGCATGTGAACTCTGATCAAATATGTTAAAAGATTCTGTAAATAATGATAAGGTCAAGAATATATTTGAAACTTCTAGTAGATTTAAGAGGTATACAGGTAAAAAGTAGTTGGAATCTTTTTGGCATGTTGGTTTGGAATTCATGGCACCTTGACATATGGATATAACCGTAATATTTATGAGATTTTTTTTGTAATATTTTATAAAATAAGTAAGTAAACTATTTTTTGAAGATATATTTATATACCTCATTTTAAAAAATTGATAAAACCAATGACCGTACACACTCCTTTCTCATGACTGACTGGAGGAGTTTCTTCGTTATCACTTATCACTGTTAATGACAGGACCTATCACTTATCACTGTCAATAACATGACCTACTCAGTGTAGAGTTTGCAACATTATGCCCATAAATGACCTACTCAACAGCTAACCATGAGATGCTAAAAATGCCAAATTTGACAAGTCTCACTAAGTTTTGACGATTCCTTGAGCAATAACACGAGTCACTACTTTTGAGCAATCCTTGATAATTTCGGTCTTTTTGTGCCTACTGAAAATACTTGCTGCATGATATGTGATGTATCTTAATTTTTTATTTTTAATATTTTCGATGCAGCAAGTCTAACTCATGTGGTCTAGGCATTAGAGACCACTGCCGTCATTGGTGCCTAAAACTAGCAGCATTCTCTAGAATGGTACTATCGCATCTCCGCACAAGACGAGGGGGAACTTCTTGGTTTATAGGGTGGTCTTAACCGGCCAAAGTCCAAACTTGATAGCACATCAGCCTAGACTTCTTAATTATGATCTTGACATATCTGTTTATCTAATAAAAATCATATTGTTATATATTTACATAAATCTATTGAAGTTAGAATCAAGTCTACTTACTAGACATATTACAGTTTAAGATAAACAAATTCTTCGTTAAACTCATTTACGTTTTAACGTATAGGACCGATTTGTTTTGTGGATATAGCATTTCGAATATTTTATTTTAGGAACAAGAAGAATTTACTTTATATGGAATAAGTAGTTCCACGTAATAAGTGATTCACGCATTTTAGGTCGAATGATTTATTCCACTTATTATAAGAATAACGTATCCGTGTCAAGAATAACGCATTCACGCTCCCAAAACGAATAAGCCGTACAACCCGTCATGTTCGACTCTTATCCCGCAAACAAACCGGCCCATAAGAAATAAGATACCCAAGATCTAATCCATTTATTTATTTACTCATCTAATTTATTAGGTCGATTTAAGTACATTCATCTTAAATATATATCTTCCCACATCTTTGCCATTTACAGTGCTATCGAGTGTTCTTATCACTTTGTACAGATTAGGAATTGTGCCATTAGATTTCTACCCTCTCCTACATTCTTGCGTGGAGGAAATGTAGTGCTCTACTATGAGCACATGACATGTTCAAAGAAAAAGAAGGATTTTTTGTTTTTTATTATAATGTTTAATATTTTACATTAATTCTTAGTTCAGCTCCATCATGACCGGTTCTAAATCCAGATGAGAAAGGAGGAAGTGTGTTAGGTTGACAGTCAATACTTAATAAAATTTGTCACGATCCCATCAAGAATTATAAACTAATTTTTCGGGCTAGTGTTAAGACATTCCTCAAAATTGATGTGTTACATCGACTCCTGGTGTAATAAAAAGTAAACAAGTAGTTGCTAGGGCATTCTCCATAATTGACACACCGCAATGACGTCTAGTTGCGGTGGCAAATGGATAAGTGTTCCCACATATTAGATGAGCGTGAGTTAATAAATTAGTCCATAAAAATACATTCGTTTAACGACATAGAATATAAGAACCCTAAGTAGTAAAAATTTTAGAGTTAGTTAATTCAATGATAGATAAGAGCATCAACAAAACTTGTTTACGAGAAAGTAGGTGGAATAATTCTAAAGCTGAAGAAATGAAAAGTTTCAAATTATAGTATATAGACAAGAATAATAATAAAAATGATGTAGCTATTATTATTGACAAAAAGTTAAAAGACAATTGTAAAAGTTAAAAAAGAAGAAGGATAGACTCATATTAGTTAAATTTGTAGTAGACAAAAAAGTTTTAAATGTAATTAGTGCATAAACACCTCAAGTATAAGATTATAAGAGAGTGCACCTCAAGTATAAGATTATAAGACAGTGTTATGAATGACTTTTCAAAGAATTTTCATAAGATAATCCAAGATATCCATGATGGTGAATGGACTTTTGTCGGTGGAGGTTTAAGTAGTCAGGTAGGAAAGGATAATAACGGCTAGAAGAGGGTTCATAGAAGCTTTGGCTTTGATGATAGAAATGGCATGGGACATGTTATTCTTGACTTTGCTACTACATATGATTTAATAATTATGGATATTTATTTTAAGAAGTGAGTTGAATATTTAATAACTTATAAAAGCGAAACATATAAAAGTCAAATATATTATTTTCTTATTAAAAAAATAATCAATTATTATATAAAGATTGTAAAGTCATATCTAAGGATAGTCTAACTCCTTGACATAGAATTTTAGTAATAAATGTTTACATCCAAAAGTGAAAGAAAAATGACGTAGTGAATAGTTGTCTTTAAATTAAATGGTGGAACTCGAGAGGAGAAAATTTATATGCTTTTAAAGAATGTATGTTAAAATAATATATATAGGATATTGAAGGAGAAATTAATATAGTAAGAAAAAGAATGACCGATTGTATAACAAAAGTAGCAAAATAGATCCTAGGTGAAGCTAAAGGTAAAACAATTATTAGAAAAAAGACATAGTGATAGGATAATGAAATTGAAAAAAGTCTATTATCGATAAACGTGAATATTTCAAAGCACCGTAAATAAGTAAAAATGATCAAACCTTGAAAGATTATATAATTATTAAAACAAACACTAAGAAAATAGTTAGTGAAGCTAAGTTAAAGACTTGTATCATAAATTGAAGACTCAAGAAGGTGAAAAAAGACATGTAAACTTTTAAATTAAGGGACGAAGTGAGTAAAGATTTAGATCATATTATATATATTAAAAGCGAAGATGGTAGGATTATGGTGAATGATTGTGAGGTTAAGGAGAGATGGAATACTTATCTTGATAAATTGTTAAATGGAAAATGTTTTAGAGACTACTCTCGTGAAAGAACTAATGTGTCTAATGGACAAATTAATTATCATTACGTCGACAAATTAGAGTTTTGGAAATTGAAGATTCTCTAAAAAGGTTGTGAGTGGGTAAATCTTTTGGATCAAATGAGATACCTATCAAATCTTGAAAAAATTTAGATAATATAGGTATTAAGTGGCTAATTAAACTTTTTAATAAGATTCTAAAAATAAATAAAATGACATATGACTAGATAAGCAATATTGTGTTCCCTTCTTCAAAAATAAAGATAATATTTAAAATTATAATAACTATTGTGGAATTAAACTTATGAGTTATATTATGAAACTCTGAGAGAGAATAATAGAGAAGCGTCTCAGACATGTAACTAATGTATTGGAAAATCAATTCGGATTCATACTAATAGATCTATTATAGAAATTAGTTTTTTATTGAGACAATTGGTGAAAAAAAATAGAAAGACAAAAAAAGATTTTTACATGATTTTAATTAATTTAAAGAAAGTCTATGATTATGTACTTAGAGAGCTAATTTGGTAGACTTTAGAAAAGAATGGACCATCTAAAAGATATATCTATGTGATTAAATATATGTATGAGAAAGTTTATACTAGTGTGAAGATTATTGTAGAGGAGGTGTCTGAGTTCTCTGTTACTATTAGATTACATCAAGGATCAATATTAAGTCTTTATCTCTTTAATTTAGTAATCGATTAAGTTACTAAACACCTTGAACGGTGACATCCCTTGATATTTGTTACTTGCAGATGATATTATCTTAGTTGATCATAATATTGAGAACTTAAAGGATAAATTATAATAACGAAAGTTTATTTTGGAATATAAGTTAGAATATATGAAATATAATTTGGGTAACTTAGAGGTTGATAACATGGATTTAGTTACAATCGAGGGTCAAGTTATTCTTAAAAATAACAATTTTGATTTTTAAGATCTATTATTAAATATTATAAATAGATTCAAGAATATGTTACGCATAGAGTCAATATGGGTTAGCTAAAGTGTAAGAGTACATATGAAGTCTTTTGTAATTGACCAATCCCTTTAAAGCTCAAATATAAGTTTTATAGGACAATTGTGAGACCTCCTATATTATATGGTTCTGAATGTTGGGATGCGAGAAAATATTATGTATATAATTTTTGTTACTGAGATGAGGATGTCGAGATAGATGTGTGATAAGATTAGAAATAATAAAATTAGAAATGATATATATGCAAGGATTTAGATGTAACCCTCATTGACGTTAAGCTTAAGAAGAATATGCTACGATGATCTAGTCATATACATCGTCGTCTTAGTTCAACATTGGTTAAGAGATGTGATAACAATAGAGTAAAAGAGGGTATAAGACATTGAGAAAAACTTAAAATGAGGTAGTTAGATGTAATTAAAAAGGACTTCACGTTACTATGTGTTACCATAATAAATGATGAGACATGATTCATTTAGTTAACCCCAAATATAAGGGATAGAACTTTGATGATGATAATAATACATTAATCCTTAGTTCACTATAACCTTCATATTTACTTTAAATCAATTACAATCTTTGAACCTTTTTAAAAATCTCAGCCAGCTAGAAATCGTAAAAAAAATTCATAGGTGGACATCATCAAAATAGTCACAAAATATTATTTCCATGTACCATATTTTATAAAAAAATATTAAAATATTTTAGAATATTTTCAGTATATTTATTTTCTTTTACAGTTACGAATTGGAGTGACTTTTTAAGGACGTGAGAGATTTAAAATAAGTATAAAAATTATAAGAATCAATACGAAATATTGAAAGATTGCAAAAATCGAAAAATAAAAAATCCAACAAAGAAAAGCAATTGTCCACAACTTCGGCCTCTTTGTCCTTGCCTCGGGTACAGGTTAGTTTACGCCGCCCTCACAGCACAGCGTAAGGGTGGCACTCCTCTTCGTGCCCCCAGTCGCCGCCGTGGCGAGCCAGCAGAGTAAAAATGATAGCGGGCACCGGGGGAGCTCCGCGCCCGATCACCATCGTCGCCCCCGCTCCCCCCGCTCCCCGCTCCGCCTTCCCTCTCCCCCGCCGCGTAGTCGCAGCCAGCGCCGCCGCCACCACCACCACCACCGTGCAGAGAACAGCACCCGGCGCCGCATCTCCACACCAAGGGGCGGTCGCCAGCCCCGCCGCCGCCGCCGCCGCAGCAGAGGCGAGGAATCCCCAGAGGAGCCGCTGCGCACGCGTTAGCGCCGACGACGCCTTCGCATCTGCCGAAGCCGCCACGAAGCCGTGGCGGGTCTTCCTCTTGGACGTGAACCCTATCTGCTACGACGGGGCCAGGCCCGACCTGCACACCTTCGCCCGCTGGCTCTTGCTGTTCTTCTCCCAAGTCAGCCTCCGGGACCCCGTCATCGCCGTAATGTCGCCCCCTAATCCGCCGCGATGCGCGCGCATATGATCTATGCGATTCATTAGTGTGAATTGGGTGTTCCGTTGCAGGTTCTCGACGGGGAAAGGGGGAACGATTTCCGGAGGCGGCTGCTGCCGTCGTATAAGGCGCACAGGAGGAGGTTCTACACGGGCGGCCCACGGCGAGCCGAGCGGCACGTCTTGGATGTGCTTCGGAATTGCCATGTGCCGGTGGGTGACGAGATTGCAGCTTGTGTTCCCTGTTCTTGCTTTGTTCTTGTTATGTTTATTTTGTGATAGAAGTGATAGGATTACGTTAAGTACCGATATGTGGGAGACCTCTTTATTGTGTTGCTCAAAACTCTGGGGCTGAAATGATTGGTGGCTGTTGAATAAATTTATCTCTTGTTATTGTACAACATACCTTCTATTTTTCTCTTCTCCGTATACAGCATGTACACAGACAGTCGGCCTGCTGGCCTTGCCTTGTTTTGGGCTTATTGTATCTGTATATATTCTTAGTAATACAATGGAGACGACATGCTCTCCAATTCCCGAATCGTTTCATGGTATCAGAGCACTAGTGTTTTTTTCCTGTGTCGAGCGCCAGCATTGTCTCTTCATTTGAGATTCGCCGCGCTGCGTCTCTACTTGCGGAGAGTCGCCATTGTCCGCCGTCATCTCCTCGGCCGTGAACCGCCCTGCAAGTCGGATTGTCTCTGTCCGTAGGTCTGTTCCAGCGCCATGTTGCAGACCTACCCGTAGATAAGGCCTTCGGGAAGGCCCTCGAAGCCCTCCCAGGAGCTGCCCGCAGCCCGGACTTCTCCTCGCCTCCTTTGCTGCTGCCTGAGCATCCCTTCCTGACGGGTGTGGCACTGAACATCGTCCTACTCCACTGCCGCAGATTTCTTCGGGTCTACAGGCTGTCATCGGGCCAAGACACCTCAGTGCGGATTTCTTCTGGTTGTTTTGTCATGCCTCACTTTGTCGGTACTCTGGGTGATGAGTTTGAGCCGCCTTCTATTACGCTTGTCTCTTGCTGTCTTGTTGCTCCTTTGTTTTCGGTGCCATAGCGTCCATTACTCTCTCCACATTCCAAGATGGACCTCCAGTTTACTGGTGCTGGCAATTATGTCGTCTAGGCGGCAACTGTTCGATCGAACCTTCACACCACCAAGTTTTGGGGTTACGTGGATAGATCTATTATACCGACAGACACCGTCTCTGACAAATCATTTGTTGCTGCTTCTGTCGATGCTGTGACTATCGCTGCACATCTTGTTGCTTCTGCACCCACTACAAGCTTGGAAGGATACTGACGAACTTGCTATGTGATATATTTTTCATTCGGTTGGCCCTTCCATTTGTCTGGACTTGCTTGAGTTCACTACTTCTCGTGTACAGTAGCTGTATCTCATTAAGTGCTATGTTCAATCTAGTGACACTCGCAAGTATCAACTTCGCAGTGAACTTGATAGTCTTCGTCAGGGAGAATGTCAATCCAAGAGTTCTTCATTCAATTTGTCGCATTTGGTCTGAGTTGGATGCTATGCATGTCTCTGGACGTGTTTTCACATATTCTGATGCGCCTCCGTCCTAAGTTCGAAGCTCTTCGCGAACAACTTCAGCACCGTTCTCCTCTGCCAACTATGGATGGTGCCCTTACTGAGCTTATTGTTGAGGAGACACGCCTTCATGCCTTGGGGATTTCCTCCGTCTCTACTAAGACGGTTCTTATTGCTGTCTCGCGTTCCTCCTGCTCTCGTCCTCCGAAGATCTTTAAGCATCCTCCTCTTATGGAGACATCGACAACTTCCTCTCTTCGTGTCTCAAATCCTCAGCGCTCAAGCGACTCTGGTGGTTCGACATAGCCCCTTTACTGCCACTATTGTCGTAATTGTGGATGCATGTTTGACAAATTTTTTTTAAAACAAGGGCATGAAAATAAAAAAAGAAAGAAAGAAGAGAAAGGAAGAAAGAGAGGGGGACCCCCCACCGGTGGGTGGTAGAGAGAGAAAAAGAAAGAAGGAAGAGGAAGAGAGAGAGAGAGAGAGAGAGAGAAGGAGGAGGTGCCAACCCCCCACCGGTGGGTATCCCAACCGGTAGCCAACCCCCCACCGGTTGGACCTCCCACTGGTGGTCCCTATTAAAAAAAAAGAAGAAGAAAAAGAAAAAAAAAAGAAAGGAAGAAAAGAGGGAAGCCGATGTCGCCCACTGGTGGGGGGGTCCCACCGATGGCACTCACCGGTGGCACCCCCCATCTCTCTCTCTCTTTCTCTCTCCCTCACCCCTATATAAACCCCACGAAGGGGACTGCTGCTGGGGTCCTACAAGAGGCTTTTGGAGAAGATTTTTTTTTCTCTTTCCACATAAAGAGAAGGACAAGTAGTCGCTGTTCCACCAAAATTTCTAGAATTTGTGAAGGCAAGAATAAGAGTTATAGCTTTAGGTGGTTCATTCATATGATCTGAATGACCCATATGTTTGTGCGGTTCACTCATGGTTTGAGTGACTGTCTTTGGTCCATTCATATGGTTTGAATGGCCAAATGCTTAGTTCATTTGTATTGTTCAAATGACCATTATTGGTTTATTCATATCATATGAATAGTCTTTATTTTGTTATGGATTGATTAAATGGGCGGCCATTGTGCATGATTCTTAGCATGATTAAATGAATGAAAGTAGACTGTTTTACCTTGTGATGCATGATTTTTAGCATGAATAAATCAATTAAGTATACGAATTTGAAGGACACTAAATGACTCTTTAAGGGTCTCATCCGAAAGGATGCTTAAAGGATAAAGAGTTCGGATCATATTCTTTAAGGAAACTACATATATCTTTTAAGAATCTTTTAAAGTTATTTGGCTCACCCTTTATGAACCTTAAGAAGAATGATTTTTCAAAGGACAAACCTTTAAGTACCCTTTAAGGGTCTTAGAGGACATCTCTTTCTAAAGGTCCTCCATGAATGTTCTCTTTTAAGGATCTTTAGAGGAATGTTATCTCAATTTAAAAGTTGATCCTCTAAGCATCCTTTTAAGGGTTGTGTCCTTTAAGCACCTCTTTTGAGGATCAAAAGGAATTTAATAAACATGCCATCACATGTCCTTTAAGAATGTCATTGGCTCATGCCAAAGTCTTTGAGAAAATAATTGACTCATGCTAGTCTCTCTAAGAATGAGACTGACTCATGTTAAAGTCTCTTGCAACATCTTTGCGACTCGATTAAGTTTACGTTGCATTAATGCGTGATTATTAATGGGCATTACCGGACAATTAATTAAGGGTCGCCGATCATTGATTGACATAACTAACACTGATCGAGGTCAGTGAGGAGAGGTCGAATTCATAGATCCACACTTGATCCGGAGTCTTTAACACTGACCGAGGTTGATGGGGAGAGGTCGAATTCATGGATCTACACTTGATCCAAAGTCATGGACTCCCTAAGGACTAATCTCAGGTTTTTAAAGTCTAGCCAAGGTAAAAGCAAATAAAATAAAATAAACCTACCCACAGATGGCACGCGCGGTGAGATTACAATCCTTACCACAACACTACTAATGCTGCCTTGTTTTGTGTAGGCATACATATTCTCAAATCAACATGCATGGCTGCGAAGGTGACTTATGGTCCACTTGTGGTTGCCACTTACGCCTAAAGTGGGTACCTCACTACACCGACTTGTTTCGGAAGCTTCCCCGCCGTGGTGGATCTTCGTATTTCCTAGGGGTTATTGCAACACTGAAGCCTGCTCTAGAGACAAAGAAGAAGTGGTGCGCATCCTGCGCCAAGAAGAATAGCACCAACAGTAGACCTGAATGGGTCCTTACCATGAATACTATCCACCTCTCACCCGCCTCCTCGTCCAATATGAGTTAGAAGAAAAAGACCCTTGCAGCTAGCCTGTCCAAGACGGGAAAGACAATTCTGGTAGGTAACCTCTGCATCCGTCTAGAGGGAGCTTATCATCCCAAAGGTTCACCACATCCCAGTGGTTCTCACTCACAACCGTTTCGGGATACTACTGAAAGTCTCCCAAGAAAAGGTGGCCTTCAAGAAGAAGATCCGGAAAGCCTCCGTCTAATAGGGGCAAAGATATGAAAAGAAGCTTGTTGTGCCTCGTGCCTAGGGCAGTCCCGTAGAGGATAAGAACCTCCACCTCAAAAAGATGTGGATTACTAAAGAAGAATCCCACGGAATACGTCAGGTTAGGGCCACCTAGCAAAGTAGCTATCACACCCGCCCTTGGGGCAAGAAGAACAAGTGGTGGAGCCAGTCATTCGACCTTGTTCCCCACGAGGCCAGAAAAGAAAGGGCATTTACAGGCCAAAAAAACAAGCTCTGTAAATAGTATATATTTTTAAACGGTTGGCCGCCCTCGTCCAATCCACTCAGAAGAAAAGAAGAGTCACGAAAGTGACTGAAGACGACATTCGAGTCTACACCTGCTATGCCTCTAGCACTAACAACCGGCAACCCACCTTGCCAGATGACCTAAATGAAATTGCCAACATAGCGCAATGGGGTGGGCCCATGACCCGCCAAATGGAGTAGGCCATCCTTTGGCTAAATCAGATAAATCAGGGACTAGACTCAAAAGAAAAGAAGAATCACCAGGATGATGGAGGATGGCATTCATGTCTACACTTGCTATGCCTCAAGCACCAATCAATAGTCTTTGCTGCCAGATGATCCTCAGGAGATCGTTAATCTAGCATAACCGGAGGGGACTATGACCCGTCAGCAGGCCATCTGTTGGCTAAATCAAAGAAATCCGAGAGCTGAGCAGCCCCAAAATGGCACTAACAACACTGTCGAAAGAATTGGAGAAGATGGAATGAATGTCCAACATGTCGGACTTGATCTTGAACAACCTCAGACCATGGAAGAGCTGATGCAGGAAAATCGGCAGCTCAAGGCCTTGCTCTTCGGCCTTGTACAAAAATGGGAAGAACAACAGAAGGCTTATCAGATTCCTTAAGTGAATGTACCTCCCGTGAGAGCAGTTCCCATGCCAACGATAATAAGGGCACATGCTACCGAAGTCAACTTTGTCCCCGATGAAGTGTAGGAGGTCCAGGGTGAGGAACCAAATCTTAATGCTTAACAATCTAAAGCTTCGACAAAAGATGTTGCAATATCGTGGAAACGCCGAATTGAACAAATTGTAGAGGCGAGATAGCCGAACAGGGCGAGTGGATAAGTGCCTTTGACTTATATAAGGTACCATTCCTAGTCTACCATTTGTTCTATGATGGAGAAGGATTTGCCCAAGAGCACATCGCTCATTATATGAGTGATTTGGTGAGCTAGCCATATATGAAGTTTACCTATTGAGGTATTTCTCTACTTCACTGACGGGTACGGCATTTCAATGGTACTCGAAGCTAAAATCCAATTCCATAAGTAATTGGGAAGAAATGCATAAGAAATTCTTGGACCGCTTCAAGGTGTTGGTGTGGAAGGTCACCATCACTAAATTGGTGACTCTAAAGCAGGACACGAACGAGAAAACCGCCATTGATTACATCAAGAAATGGCGGAATGTTAGCTTGAAGTGTGACAACCCGCTGGTCCACGAGGATGCGGTAAAATTATGCAAAAGGAGTTTGAAGCCGGAAATCAATGAAAAGCTGATCAGAGCAAATGTGAGAAACTTTGACTAGCTCAATAATATAGTATTAGAGATTGAGATCTTCTTTGCTGACAATCTGACCTTCGGCTTTAACAAGGGAAAAGTTCCAAGTGAGCGAATATATAATGTAATGAAGGTGAACGCAGTAGATTTCGCTAAGATGGGAGAAGACAGGGGGCAAAGGGAATGCCAATACCTCTACATTCACTAAGATGGGAGATGGAAGAGGGTCATCCTCCTCCCTTAGTGAAAAGATGAAAAGACTCTACTCTTTTGCTAGGGATCATACCAAGAAGCTATTTAAAGCTTGCATGCAGGTAAATCTCTTGGCGCTGTCAGAACCAAAGAAACCCAATGAAGTGAGTAGATCCGATGAACCCAACTATTGCAACTATTCAAGTCTCTTTGCATCCGGCCCTTGCTCTTAAGTGGTCAGTCATCCTTGTCTAGGGTTTCTAGTTTGAGGGAGTTTCTTAGAGGCCAGCTACCTTAGTTTAGGGTTTCCTTGGACAACAACTCCTTGTGTGAGCCTTGCAAAAGGGGAGTCATGTCTGAGACAACTACAAGTGAGGTCTCCTCCAAAGGAGACAACACGGGGGAAAACTTTCACCTTCAACTCCCTCCTGCGAAGTTGAATGATTCAAACTACTTAGATTGGGCAGCAGCCATCAAAACATTTAGTAGTGCAAGATCCAAGGTGGGCTACATCAGTGGAAGGATGAAACCACCTCTAGTTGATGATGATAAGTAAGAAGAATGGGAACACCAAGATAGTATAGTGAAGACTTGGATTATGGGCTTTGTGACTGATGGCAATTGAAGTACATTGTGAGGAAGTCAACTGCAAAGGAGATGTGACTTATCCTGGAAGAGATGTATTATGAGAAGGCCAATCCTGCGAACCTGTATGATCTTGAAGTGACTATTCATGATACCAAACAAGGCACACACTTTGTGTGTGAATACCATCGTGCCTTGAGAGCATTATGGGAGTAACAAGATTCATTTGCTATTACAGATTGAGAGACTGTTGCTGACAAGAAGTACTTGAAGCATGTACAAGATAGAAGGGTTCTCAAGTTCTTTCATGGACTCAACTCTGAGTATGATGGGTTGCGATCTCAAATTTTGAATTTTTGAAGTCATTCTTTCCCTTGAACAATGCTATAAGACGGTGGTCACTGAAGAGAGGCGAAGGAAGACTATGTAGGTTGACATAGGAGGAGTTAATATTGGTGATCATTCTGCCTTAATCAGCATAAACACGGGCAATGCTAGGCGAGGAGATGGCACACGGAAGGACTCATACAAAGGTGAGAGAAAGTGTTCTTACTGTGGCCGGCCCAACCACCTTGTGGAGTTTTGCTTGGAGTTGTACCATGACAAGAAGCCACTCAAGTTCAGAAAAAACTAGCAAAGTAAAGGAACGGTTGCTGCAACAAAGTCAACACCACAACTTTTTGGGGTTACCACTGATGGGAACGCACCAGCAGGAACACAAGGAAGTTTTGTGTGGCTGTCCACCTCCGATGTAGCTAGCCTTCAGTGGTTCCTTTCACAATTGAATCCATCCTCCTCTCCTACTCCGTTAGGTACTTCTGGTGCAACACTTAATGTTGCCACGCATCACAGTGGGAACTGCTGGATCATTGATTCAGGGGCGACTGATCATATGACGGGTACTCCTATAACGTCTTTACCTCTTATACTTTGTGCTCATGATAAGACAAGGTGACCATAACATATGGTACTCTAGCTGCCATAGCGGGGAAAGGAAATATACCTCTGGATGATCATCTTATCTTGTCCTCATCACTGCATGTCCCAAAATTGTCCATAAATCTCCTTTCTGTTAGTAGTCTTACAAAATCTTTGAACTGCTCAATCACTTTCTTTCTTTCTCATTGTGTCTTTCAGGACTTGAGGACATGACAACTGATTGAGAGTGGACGTGAAGCAGGAGGTCTCTACTAGTTACAATCCTAGCATGGTGCAACACTTCAGTCTTCAAGTACTAGTATTATGTTTAAGAGAATAAGGGAGATATAGTTGTGGCATCTCCGTTTCGGACATCTTTCATTTCCAGTCTTGAAATATTTGTTTCCTCTTTGTTTCAGAAAATAGACATTCAGCCTATTCAATGTTAGATTTGTCATCTTGCAAAATATTGTAGAACTTAATTTTCCCCTTCTATGAATAAAAGTTTCACTTTTAAATCGGTCCATTCTGATGTTTGGGGTCCTACTTCTGTTCCCTCGATTGATGGCAATCATTATTTTATCACTTTCATTATGATTTCTCTCATTGCACTTAGGTGGATCCTATGAAGTCCTTGGAGAATGTGTCATGGGCATGGAATGCAGAATCGGCCGATCCCGATCCGGATCGGCCGATTTGGATCGGGATCGGCAGGTCCTGATCTGGCCGATCCTGGCTGATTCCGGCCGATCCGATCCTGATTCGGATCGGGATCGGTGGGTCCTGATTCGGGGACCCAATCCGACCCGTAATTCCTTGGTCATCGGTTGTACTGGTGTTTCAAAAGATGGTGAAGACTCAATTTGAAAATAAAATAAAAGTGTTTCGTTCAGACAATGTACGAGAATACTTTGAAAAAAATATGAATGTATTTTTTGAAGATGAGGGGATCATCTGAGTCATCATGTCCCTATACTCCTCAACAAAATGGAGTGGCTGAACTCAAGAATCGCCATCTACTTGAGATGGCTCGAGCACTTCTCCTACTTGTACTTACTGCGGCATATGTCATCAAGTAGATGCCCTTAAGAGTTTTAAATTTCAGGATCCCTTACTCTATCGGTCTATCCTTCGATCCCATCGCTCACCTTTCTCCTTGCCAGTGATAGTGTTTGGGTGCTTGTGTTTTATTCATGACTTAGCTCCTGACGAATCCAAACTTGATGCCAAGGCTATTCATGGTATTTTCCTTATGTACTCTTTCTCACAAAAGGGTTATAAATGTTATGACCCTCGTACCAAGAAAAAATATGTTACCTTCTTTGAATCACATTCGTACTATCATTCCTAAGCTGTGTTTGAGGGGGAGAGTTCTTATATTCCAGCCACAACCTTGACAATTCCTGATGTTGTTTTTTCTGGAAGGAATGCCACAATTGAGGAACCTACATCCTCAGAAGGAAGACATGACACTAGCACTAAGGTGACTGAATTGAAGCACTATATTAGGAGATCAAAAATTCAACAACAAGTTAAAAGCTTGCAAGCGAACTTGGGAACGGATGTTGTGTCAGAGTCCCTGCATATCCACCATCCCAAGAAGTTGGTAATGTTCTGAATACTGAGTGTAGCTGTCATATTTATTCTGTTGATCCCATCGATTCTAATCTTCCAGCTGAAAATGTGCAAGACAATTATGATCTTGAAAAATTCATTGCTGTCGGGAAAAGTGTACGAGAGTGCACCAAAGACCTCATTTCAAAGTATTTATGTTACTCACAACTTTCTCCTTCTTGCAAAACCTTCATTGCTGTCCTTTTTTCTTGTTCAAATCCCTTAACCTTCACAGAGGCTACCAAGGACCAACGGTAGGTGAGGCTATAGAAGAGGAAATGGATGCTCTCAAACGAAATAATACTTGGGTACTTGTTGATCTCCCTCAGGGGAAGAGGCTGGTTGGATCTAAATAGGTGTACACCACAAAATTCAGAGTAGATGGGAGTGTGGAAAGGTTCAAGGCAAGGTTAGTAGCGAAGGGGTTTATTCAAACATATGGAATTGCTTATGAAGAAACCTTTGCACCAGTTGCAAAATTGAACACAATCAAATTGGTTCTCTCTATGGCAGCTCATTACTCTTGGGATTTGTATTAGTTGGATGTCAAGAATGTCTTCTTGGATGGTGAGCTTACAGAAGAAGTTTATATGCAGTCATCTCCCGGTATGATCATTGGAGGCAAAATGTGTAAGTTGAATAAGACTATGTATGGCCTAAAACAATCTCCCTGGGCTTGGTTTGAGAGATTTAGAGTTGCCATGGTCAAATATGGCTTCACCCAGGGAAATGCATATCATATTTTGTTTACAAAACGGGTGAATGGGAATGTTGTCATCCTATTAGTGTATGTTGATGACATGATTGTCACTGGTGATAACAAGGCAAAGATTGCACTCCTGAAGAAGAATCTGGCAAAAGAATTTGAGATCAAGGATTTGGGACAATTGAGGTACTTTTTAGGTATTGAAGTGGCCAGGTCATCCAGAGGAATCTATGTATGCTAGCGCAAGTATGCACTTGATTTGTTGAAGGAAACATGAAAGCTTAGATGTAGGGCAATAGATACACCTATTGAATCAAATCAGAGGTTGAGTGTATCAGATGGTGACATTTTATCTAAGGCAGAGAAAGGCAAATACCAAAGACTAGTAGGAAAATTGATGTACTTATCCCTTACAAGACCTGATATTGCATATGCTGTCAGCGTGGTGAGTCAGTTCATGCATTCCCCCCACACTTCTCACCTTAGAGCTGTGGACATGATTCTGAGGTACATAAAGTCATGTCTAGGCAATGGTCTCCTGTTTTCTAGAAGTAGCAAGCTTACTCTAGAAAGGTACACTGATGCTGATCGGACATGATCACAGGATGATATGAGGCTTACAATAGGTTGTTACATGTTTATGGTGAGAATTTGGTAACATGGAGAAGTAAAAGCAGTCTGTATGTGCTAGATCTAGTGTAAAAGTTGAATATAGGGTTATGGTTCTGTCTGTAGTTGAGCTTATTTGGCTAAAAATTTTGCTTAAGGATTTATGAGTGGAAGTACAGTTGCCAATGAATCTATATTGTGATAACAAAGTTACCATTAACATTGCAAATAATCATGTTCAGAATGACATGACTAAGCACATTAAGATTGACATGCACTTTATTAGAGAAAATTTGGACAGTAGGGATTTATGCCTGTCGTACATCAATTCAAGACAACAACTTGCTGATGTCTTCGCAAAAGGTCTTTCAAGAGATCAATTTTCAAATGTAATTGGTAAGTTAGGCATGCTCGATATCCATGTTCAGCTTGAGGGGGAGTGTTGTGAGAGATAGTCTTTTATGTTAGGACTTTTTAGTCTTTTATATCTCTTATGTTTTTATTGTCTTTATCCCCATTCTTTATGGTCTTTATGTTAAACATGGATAAATGAGTCTTTTGTAGTTGTAAGCCGTTGCCCTAATAATATAAAATGTTTGTGTGTGCTGGCCGACTTCTCTGGTTGAGAGAGAGAGAGAGCCACCGCACCCTGTTCTTGCCTCTCCAACTCCCATATTTCTTCTCTCTTCACCTCCTTTGGCCTCGGAGTCCTCGTCTCCTTCTCTGCCATCGGCTCCTACCCCTTGCCCACATGTTACCCAGCTCTACCATTAGCATATCCCTAGTTTGGGTGATGCTCCTAGTGCCTCAATTGATGATGCTGTTGCAGATCCAACTCCTCTCACCCCTGTTCCTGCCCCGTGGATCCTCCTTGTCGACGCGACCATCGCCTTCCTGATAAGCATGGTTATAATGCAATTGATTTTTACTATCCTCAGTTCTCTGCTTTTCTTACAACTCTTCACACTTATTAGGAGTTCTAGTGTTATAAACAGATAGTCTGGTTTCCTTAATGGCGACAGGCTATGTAGGAGGAACATCAAGCTCTTCAATGGACTTAGACTTGGGACCTTGTTCCAGTTCCACCTGACGTTTCTCCTATCAGTTGCAAGTGGATTTACAAGGTCAAAACCAAGTCCGATGGTACCCTTGAGCGCCATAAGACTCGTCTTGTGGCTCGAGGCTTTACCCAAGAATATGACATCGACTATGAGGAGACCTTTGCCCCTATGGCGAAGATGACTATTGTATGTACTTTCATTGCAGTAGCCGCTATTCAGTGATGGCCACTCTGTCAGCTCGACATAAAGAATGCATTCCTTTACGTGATCTCTCTGAGGAAGTTTATATGCAACCATATCCGGGACTTCCTATGCCACCGAATCATGCGTGCCGCCTAGGCTATCTATGGGGTTAAACAAGCACCCCGAGCTTGGTTGAGCGTTTTCATCATACCATTTTGGCTGATGGTTTCCACGAGAGCGTTGAGCTCTATGCACTATTTGTTTGCGACTCCCCTCATGATCGTACTGCTCTTCTTCTATATGTAGACAACATGATCATCTGACGAAGCGACTGCCATTGCCGCCCTCAAGTATCATTTTCACCAGCAATTTGAGATGAAGGACCTTGGGCCTCTTCGCTATTTTCTTGGCCTTGAGGTGGCTTATTCCTCTGTGGCTATTTGTTATCTCAGTATAAGTACATCACTAACATTCTTCAGCGTTCCTCTCTCTCTGACACTCACATAGCCGATATGCCTATGGAGCTTTGCCTGAAGCTTCGTCCTATTGATGACTTTCCTCTGGATGATCCTACGTGCTCTCATCAGCTTGTTGGCGCCCTTATCTACTTGACTATTTCTCGTCCTGACATGCTCATGTTGTGCACGTTCTAAGTCAGTTCGTCAATGCCCCAATATTTGTTGATTATGCTGCTCTGTTGTGTCTACTACGATACTTGTGCGGCTCTCTATTCATCTCTCCTTATTTATGTCCTCCGCCTCTTTCCTAGAGCTCCGTGCCTACAACGACGCTGATTAGGCTGGGGACCCTACTGACCATCGCTCCACCACCGGCTTCTGCATCTTCCTAGGTTCCTCTCTTATCTCCCGACGAAGTAAGAAGCAAGTTGTTGTATCTCGTTACAGCACTGAGGCTGAGTATCATGCTATGGCTGACACCTCTGTTGAAATCGTTTGGTTGTGTCGCCTTCTTCAAAATTTTGGAGTTCACATTAAGACCTCTACTCCTCTCTACTGTGACAATCAGAGTGCCCTTCAGATTGCTAGCAATCCTATCTTTCATGAGCGGATGAAACATATTGAGATTGATTGTTGTTTTGTCCATCAACACTATCTCTTAGGCACCTTGGCTCTTCCTTGTGTCTCTACAGCTGAGCAGCTTGCTAATCTCTTCACTAAATCTTAGACTACTCCGCGTTTTTGGGGGTTGGTTGGCAAACTTTCGGTCTATGATCTCCCGTGAGTTTGGGAGGGGGTGTTAATGTACAGCATACCTTCTATATTTTCTCTTCTCTGTATATAGCATGTACACGACGGTC
Source organism: Zantedeschia hybrid cultivar (assembly GCA_030544215.1). Lineage (NCBI taxonomy): Eukaryota > Viridiplantae > Streptophyta > Magnoliopsida > Alismatales > Araceae > Zantedeschia > Zantedeschia hybrid cultivar. The sequence continues at coordinate 44,027,632 of JARZZO010000013.1, read as the reverse complement.
TTCTGGCCTTGCCTTTTTGGGCTATTGTATCTGTATATATTCTGAGTAATACAGTGGAGATGATATGCTCTCCAATTCCCCCAAATTGTTTCACCTCTTTTTGGTGCTAAAGAGTGGATTTAGTGGATGCTCTTCATTTCGGTCTGCAGTGTGAGTTTGTTTGTTTTGACATGAAACATTGTGAAAATCAGTTTTAAAACCGGTGAAAGCAAAGCCCTGGATTTTAAAACCCCCGGTTTTGGTTTTCGGTAATTCTAGACTGAAAACTGAAATCGGAGAAAAAGAGAGGCACGTGGGTTAATTAATTTTGAAACTCGGCAATTTATGGCACTCAAACTGTGTAAATTTTTTTTACGGCACTCCGATCGTAACAAAAATACGATTTTGCAGTATTTTACAGCAGACCAAACTACCCCTTAGTGAACAAGTTTCTTGAGGCAGGGCTGAACAAGTTTACCGAAGCAAGGCCACTTTTGTAGCCGAGTGCACAAATAAAACATTTTTATTAATTTTGTAGAAAACTGGCACCAGGAAGGTATCCCACCCTTACGGGCATAACCCATGGGTCTTGAGCTCATGACCTACTGAGAGTGACTCCATACATGTCCCCTCATCCACAAGCCAGCGGGGCCACTCACCCAATCTTAGGTGCAACGATAACTGGTAACATCTGTTATTTGCTTATTGTGCCTTACCGTGGATTCTTTGCTTGCATTTTGCTAGTAGCTTCATATTTTATTATTTGCGGAAATATTTTAACTTTGATGTAAAAATTGATGTTGGATGCTAAAGTTTTAGTGTGCTACAACTTTGCAGGACTTGTGGTCTTCCATCATATTGATACTGAAACTATTAAGCAATGCAGGTTGTAAAAGTCAGTGGCTATGAGGCAGATGATGTAGTGGCCACACTTGCAGACCAGGTTCTCCAAAGAGGATTCCGGGTTGTTATTGCCTCACCCGATAAAGATTTCAAGCAGCTGATATCAGAAGCTGTGCAAATTGTTATGCCTATGCCTGAGTTGGGACGTTGGTCTTTCTACACGTCAAAACATTATATGGCCCAATACAATTGTGATCCTTGCTCTGACTTGAGTCTTCGTGAGTACAGTTCTTTCCCTTATTCCCTTGCTACTATCTGACTTGAGTCTTCACTAGAATAATTTGATGTTTTTCTTTTAGTTACTTTCTGCAGCCACAACTGTGGTCTGGTTCTGACTTCAGTCTCTGTGACTATAATTTGATGTGCTGCTTTCTGTGTGTGACTTGAGTCTCTGTGGCTATAAGTTGATGTGCATCAACATTATCAATTCTTGAATCTGTTTGTTAAACTTATAGTTGAAATTGATGATCTGGGACTTTAAACGTTGTTTTATTCCTCAAACGAAAATTTGGCTTGCCCTTTCTGGGTTTAAAAGATTTTTAAGATGGTTGGTGCCACATTTTGAGTACCTAAGAAAAATACTCCATGCATAGCCATAGAGATGTACTCTTTGTAGATTGTGAACTATTAAAGTTCGCCTGCTGTGAATCTTTTATGTGAGCGTTTTAGTCTTCCTCTTCCTCTCCTTTTTTTCTGGTTAAATGTGACTTGATTTACGTATTGATGATAATGAATTGTGATAATAAATTCAAAATTAACAAGTTTGCCCGTCTCCAATCCCAATCAGCATAATTTTATCTGGCAAATAAATCTCATAAATGTAGTAATAATTCAGGTTGCATCTTGGGGGATGAAGTTGATGGTGTTCCTGGAATTCAGCATCTTGTTCCTGGCTTTGGCCACAAGACAGCTGTAAAACTCCTGAAAAAGCACGGTTCATTAGAGAAATTGCTAAAGGCAGCTGCAATCAGGACAGTGGGGAAACAGTATGTCCAAGAAGCACTTATCAAGTATGGTGACTATCTACGGAGAAATCATGAAGTACTAAGTCTGAGGAGGTAGCTGATTTTTTCGTTTGCTATTCACAATAAGAGCTTTGGATTTGAAGTCATCATATAGATGTGTACTTGAAATAATTCAATCACATGCTTATAACACAGGGATGCTGATGTTCATATTGAAAATGAATGGTTATCTGAGAGAGACACCTGCAATGACTCTACTGTTTTATCAAACTTTATCAAAATGTTGAATGGGTCCACAAGCACAATGAGAGATATGCACTCTCAGTGAAAAATTTCATTAGTAAGTTCCTTGATCCCTAATTTTGTCCGAAGCTGATCTTTGGGGATGTCATCTGGTGGATTCCCAATATAAATCTGCTCATTGTTCCTGTTTCTGCAGATATCAGACTATGGACCATGATGATTATTTCTAAGGTCATTTCGTTTATGCACATTACCTACGTTTATATCCACTTGAAATTTTAATATTTGCCCGAGCAAGGAGTGATTGATTTTTTCCTTGTTCATAAAAATTGTTGGGTGCGATACTGTTTTGTAGCTGTTAGAGAGATGTATATATATTGTATATATTATCCTATTCCTACTTAGAGTAGGATTAGTCCATCTTAGTTATACTCGGATTGGTCTTGTATGCATATGCATCCTATTCACATTAGTATTAGGTAGAGGCCTTATTCTGATGCGGGACAGCTAACAGACTCACTGGCGTTGATAGAATTTCAGCAATAAGCATTTAAAAGTTAGACAACGGTAGTCTAATCGCACAATAGTCCAGTTAGATAACCACGCCTATAAGTAGAAATAGCTGAAAAGCCGTCCTCGCGAAGAGGAAGCGTGGGACCGTTTGGTAGTTGAGAAACTACCACAAGTCTAGGGATTAGGACCACCCAAAGTTCTGTCGGAACTCGGGATCGGTATAGCGCACTCACAGCCAACAGTGATGTAGAATCACGGGCTAGGACCTGTTTCTCGATTCGGCGGCAGATAAAAGCACATACGAGACAAGCAAATCGAGAAGAGAAGGTTAGCACGTACCTCCACGCTAGTGCGTGGGAGAAGATCACCCGGTGCTTGTGTACCACCCACCAAATACAATAGAATAATTGCCCACTCCTCGCAGGGAGGTAAAAGGCTACAATAAACACAAATAAATCGATCCGGGGTGGTAATCACAGCAGCTGACGGGACAGCAGCGGCGTGAAAGTTGCTGGAAGAATGCCTCGGGAAGCGTGCAGCAATATCAGCTCTCCGGAATATCGGCACGCAAATCGAGGCGGCTTGTGTGGATCTTAGAAAGCACGAACGGAGTCCTCGGTATGCGTGCAGAAATGGCACGCAAAATGAGGCAAAACCTGGGACGCAGTGTGCTGGATCAGAGTCGGCGCCGTCGAGACGAATCCAACGCCGCAGACGGTACGCGAATCGGAGTCCAGACGAGTTCTATGTGAGGGAGGTGCGAATACGTTGCAATTGCACCACTCGACTACCCGCCTCGGATCGGGTTCGGACCAGGTTGCACCCTGGCTCGGACCAAGTGACACCCTGGCTCGAACCAGGGTTGATTCAGGTGGCTCGGACCACCTGGAAACGGGTCCGGACCTAACCCCAAACCCACCTGGTTGGACCAGGTTCAAATACTGAAGAGGAGGGAGGTTAGACCGGACCGGTTAGGTCCGGTTCAGTTAAATAGGGGTTCGACCCCTCCTTCTTCCACTCGTCTTCTTCTTCTTCTCCTGCACGAACCGAGAGCGGGCTAGGGCTTGGAGCGCAGCCCCTGGCGGCGGGCGGCGAGGCTAGCGGCGGCGGCAGGCGGCGAGGCTGTCGGCGGCAAGCGGCGGGGCGACGGCGGCGGTCGAGGCGGCAGCGGCAGGCGACGGCGGCGACAGGCGACGCCAGCGACTGCGTGGGGCGGCGACAGCGACTGCGTAGGAGGGGCCAGGCGACGATGGCTCCGGCGATGGCGGGGCAAGGCGGTGATGGCGGGGCGTGCGGAGCAAGCGGCGACGGCGGCGATGGCGGTGGCAAGCGACGTCGGCGGCAGCTGGAGCAGACGACGGTGGCGGGCGAGTCCGCGACGGTGTGGAGCGGCACTGGTAGTGGAGACAGGTGGTGGAGCCTGCGGTGACTGCGGGGAGTGATGGCGATGGCGATGGAGAGGGTGGGGCAAGGCGGTGAGGGTGGGGCTTGTCCGGCGTCACACCGGAGTGGGGATTACTCCTCGGCGTCGCACCGAGGTGGTTCTCCGGCGTCGCACCGGAGCTAGGAGGGGGTCTCTCTCTCAGAGCCTAATCGCACACAGGTATTTTTTTTTTTTCAATTTCATTCATCATCTTATTTCTAAATGAAAGCAGCATACATATAGGGGGGAATTATGTAACGTCTGCCCCTTCCCCTCCTACCGTTATACATCGTAGATCTCTAAAAAAAAAACAGAAAAGATACATAACGGACCATAAATGGCCCTAATAACAGCAAATAAAGAGGTTTTCAAACCTCACATGGGCTCCAACTCGTCCCCAAGCCACAAGGACGTCGGATGGATCCTCCGACGGCGGTAGACGAGGTCCGGGCGGAACCGGACCGAGGCTCGGGTGTCCTCACCATATTCCCACTTGTATCAAGAATTGTCTTGTCCACTTTTGTATATCTCAAGCCATTGCCGTTATGTTCAGTAAAGAAGCTCCAGTGTTTTCATTGCTATGTCTCTTAATGTAGTGTCAAAGCTGTTGATCTCAGTGATGCGTAACAATCGGAGGCGTCCCACCCCACGATCCTCGGGCTTCTCACCCGCCCCCGTCACAGGGATTTTCCGACCCCATCCCAGGGTCGTCTTCTCCGTCTCAGAGAGAAACACCAGAAAACAACTCAAAATTCGTGCAAATAATCATCTATAAATAAAAAGAGATATTACATATTTATATATGGTGTTTAGGGAGTATTCCGACTCCAACTCGACTATCCAACTCTAATACAGACTCACATCCCTAGCTAGAGAAATATTGCCAAAATTTGCACTAAAATCCTTGAAAAATGAGAAATCATACCTGAAATTCAGAAAAATAGAAAACATACTAAATGGGCTCCAAATGGGCCAATAAACTATCTATGGACTCGACTAAAAATAAACAACGCATCAAGCAAGCTGTAAACTATCTTCAAACCACAGTGACATTGGTTCGGTCTTCCAATGGCGGTGAATGCGCTACATCATTGGTGCTGGTCCTGGATCCCCATCACTTAGCATAGTATTGACGTTGGATTGCTTTGCAACATTCCTTTCCTCTTGTTTTTCAAACTTTACCAACATCTTCGGCCAATTGTGGATATTGTCTTAAACAATCTTCGGCTGACCGTCTTCAAAAAGGTATTCGGGGACCAAGTCTAGCCTTGGTTCAGCGGACAGGATGTCATCATGCATTTCGAACATTTGGGACTCGACCTGTTCGAAATATTCCTCAACTAACATTGGATTTGCTTCGTAAGCTAGTTCTTCCATTTGCTTTGAGGAAGTTGTCTGGCTATTAATAGGATTAGGATTGTACCCGGTGAAACGAAATTTGTCCTTAAAGTGTATTGGCTAGAGAATATAGTTGGGTTGCTCCAAGTTGAAAGTGGCCTGGCGCTCTTCTATCCACTCTCTACCGACAATAATGATAAGATTATCTGAAGAGAAGACGGTAACTCATGTACCATCGAAGTACATAACCTTCCCGAATTGCTTGTGAAACTCCACAAAGACACCATCAGTTTTGACAATAATCTCACATGGCTGGGAGAGTAAATCAACAACAACTGTGGATACAGAGCTTTCTTTGAACAACTCATTAAAAATCAGGACAAGAAAGCATGACCTCAACATGTAAGGACATAATGTTACGAGAAGCACAACAATTGAGGATACAATGTTACAAGAAGCACAATAGTTGACAGGCCTACAATGCTGCACGTGCTGCTGGGTTGCTATGTTGGGAAGTGTGCCACAAAGTTGAAGATGTTTGGGAGTGACACAAATCAAGGTGGATGATGCAGGCCTTGGGATATGCAAATATACATCCTCGGGGTGCATGCAGGGGCGGCACGCAAAACGATGTGCCGCAGTGATGGCAATGCGTTGGACGAGACAACTTCATTGCGAGGAAGTCGACGGTGTGGTCGGCTTGCAAATCAGAGTTGAAACCCCCTCAAAATGAGGGTGGTACATTGAGAAGCACCGCCTAACACACTGAGCCACAATACATGGGGCAGAGGCAGTTGGCGCACGGGCAAAAGAGAGGAACATGAGAGGGAATATAACGGTAGTACTGTTCATATGAATACTGTGGTTACTTTTCACATGAATAGTATTGTAATTACTGTTCACCGTGAACAATGCTGTGGTTACTTATTGTTCATGGTGAACATTAACCATGAGGGTTTCTCCCCTTCTATTCTGTTTTGTCTTGGGTAAAGAAAACAACAGGTGGAAAAGAGAGGGAGAGAAAGGAAGGGAAGGGAGTGACTGGCGGCAGCAGCGCGACAAAGGCGGGATGGCAGCATGGTGTGATTAAGGTTTGCTCTAATACCAAATTGATGTGGAACGATCGGAGATGCCCCACCCCGTGATCTTCGGGCATCTTACTTGGTTATGTTGCAGGGCTTTTTCGATCCCATCCCAGGGTTGTCTTCTCCGTCTCAGCGAGAAATACCAGAAAATAACTCAAAATTCGTACAAATAATCAACCATAAATTTAAAAAAAGATATTGCGTGCTTATATATAATCCTTAAGGAGTATTTGACTGTAACTCGACCACTCAACTCCAATATGGACTCAAACATCCGTAACTAGATAAATATTGTAAAAACTTGTACTAAAAACCCTTGAGAAATAAAAAATTACACTTAAAATTCAGAAAAATAGAAAACATATCAAGCAAGCTCTAAAAATATCTCCAAGCCACAAAGACATTGGCTCGGTCTTCCGACGACGGTGAATGCGCTCCATCATGTGTAACGCATCAGTGCTGATCCTGGATCCCCATCACTGAGCATAATATTGACGCTAAATTGCTTTGCAACATTCCTATTGTAATGGCCTAGTTTTTATAGATCTCCGGTAGGTATACAAGAGCAAAAACAAAATAATAAGGAACATAAATGTAAAGGAATAATAGACAGATCATGTCCATCACACAACAGAAAGTTTTTCTTTTTCTGAATTAGATTCATCTTTCCTTATTCTGCATCCTCCGTTGTGAATTTTTGAAAAATAAGTTAAATAACTTTTATGAGAACCCATAACTTGAGTTCTCAGTAGAGATCATTTACATTCCTACTGATATCCTACACACACATATACCAACTCGTTCGCTCTTTCTTACCTATGCATGTCATGTAGTTTCTATTATTGTTGACAAACATACACAAATAATAGATAAACGTGAATAGTAGATGTAACATGATTTCATCTTAATTTCTTGATTTAATTTAGACCAAATTTCAGGTTTCGTTCTTTTACTATTAACTTTTTCAATTCACTTAATAATATGTTTATAGATGCATGTGACCTTTATGGAATAATACATTGAATTAGTATGAAATGCGGAAACATTCAACAAAGTAATAACAATCACACATTTTCTTAAACTCTTTCCTTCTAGTAGTACTTTATACCAACATAGAAAGTATAAAGGTACTTACTGTCTATCATTAATATAAGGTCTCAAAATTGAGTCATTAATTCATTAATCATTCACTTGATCGGTCGTTTCTCATAATCATCACTCGATCAGTAGTAAAATTTATTAAACTTTCAAAAGTCATGAATTCGTAGGGTGACTCATCCTTTCGACTAGAAGTGACATGGGATAATCATGAACTAATAGTTGTAATGGTGAGCAGGCCCCAACGGACCTTCCACCTCAGTCTATCCAGCCTGATAAGTCTCCAGAAACCTACCAGGTGCATGGAATTCCGGGTCGGGCCCCAGGATCAGGATGCGCCGATCCCGATCCAATCCGACCCAGATTGGTCGGATCGGCCGATCTTGATAAAGACGGGCCGATCCAGATCAGAAAATAAAATAAAATAAAATAAAGTCATTTCTTATGAATCTTAACCCCTTCATAAGTATCCTCAAATCAGAAAATAATAGACATAGTTTCGCCTTGTTTCTCATACTTTAATATCCCCCGAAATATCCAACTTGTAGTTATCCCTTTAATAAGAAGCAACCATGCTTTACTTAGAGGTTATGTATAACTCAATAGATAATCAGGTCTTTAACACAACCACAATTTATAAATCATTCAACATAACATGATCTGAATCATGTTATGATGCATGTTGCAATATAATCGTAGTTTGACAATCATCATCCATATTCATATTCCTTATTAAGTAAGCTGTATTAAAAATAAATTGCTTAATGATTCTTATATTAATCAGTACATAGCATATTTTCAATAGTAAACCACCAACAAAACATGCTTCTTTTTTTATGCCGTAACATGTTTAAACATATAGCTTCATTATTCTATAAGATTATCCTAAAGTTGCCCTTATATCATTAGTTTATCTATCATAAACCCCTCTTATAATCAAAATTTGCGTTACAAAACCCCCAAAAACCAAAAATAAAGGAATAATTAATAGGGAGTATCACCCTACCTCTTACCAAGAAGGCCGCCTCGACCGCCGTCACCGGACTGCCGCCGGCCGTTGCCGGTCGCTTCTCCTTCTCCTTCTTCCTTCTTCTCCTTTCCTCTCTCTCTCTCTCTCTCTCCCCCCTAATCCCCTTGCCACCCCCATTCTCCTTTTATAGAAGGGGGAGGGCGGTGGCAAGGGGGGGGGGGGTTGGATGGTGGAGGAGGGCCCCCCTTTAATGGGGGCGGTAGCCCCTATTGGGCCCCCTGCAGGCCCATTAACCAGGGCCCATTGGACCTGGTTAAGGCAGGTCCATAGGGCCTTGTTCTTGGCCCATTTAAGGTAAAGCCCATTAAACCTTATAATTATGGTCTATTAGGCCCATTAAATAGGACCCGTTAACAGCCCCTTAAGTCCTTAGGTTTAAGCCAATTATATTAAATAGAAAAATTTTAAGTTTAGCCCCTTGTCTCTTATTAATTGCACATGCGCCCCTACTTCTTTACTAAGTAATCGATAATGGTCCTTTTTGGGCTATTTAAGGATACCTTTCGGAGCTTAAATAATTTCACTTAAGATCTTATAAAAATAGTCCATGACTTTATAAACTTTAAACTTTTAATTACATTTATATTTTTTAAGAATTTATGAATATACCCTTGAATTTTTGTAGGGTCTTACACCTTTCCTCTCGTTTTTCAAACATTACCAACATCTTTTTCACTTGCTGTTCTGGGTGCTCCCTTCCCTTATAGTAGAGATTAAGCTTACTCTGATGCCATCACATTTGGATCCCCTTGCTTCTTTTTTTCTATGGGGCCGTGGATAGGATCTGATGTCTTCAATGCCAGTCTTGTCATCTTTCGGCGCTGCTATTGCTTGTTATCAACATTGGTTGTTGGTGATGTTGCATTTAGTGATGGTCTTATTGTTGCTTTTCAGTGTCTTACCGTTGTTGGTTGCGATCTTAACACCAGCGGCTCATTGTTCGCAACTTTTGGCACCATGATGGCGATCATTGTTGGTCTTTCATGCCATCATCTCTCCCATTGTGTTCTTGGACCACTGCCATTGCACCTTCGCTGCTGTCCATAGCTGCTATTTGTTGCTGCAGTTACCACTTCTTGCTGGGGCTTTTCTGTGGACAGTTTTAGGTGCACCATATACATGGCTTTGGCTTGCTACCACATGTGGTTCATAGAGGGATTTGCCATTTTGGCAGCTCCTATGGCAAAGCTTACCAGAAAAGGAGCCAACTTTATATGGTCCAATGATTGTGAGCAGAATTTTCAGGAACCGAAGACTACTGACTGTCCAGTTCTGACACTCTCAAGTGGTTCAGGCAGATTTGTTGTGTACATTGATACTTCTAGGCAGGGTGTTGGTTGTGTCTTGATCCTATTCCTACTTAGATTAGGATCAGTCTATCCTAGGTATAAGTCCTATTTCCACTTGTAAAGCGAATTGTCTTTTACGCTTTTTTGTATATATATTGAACTATTGCCCTCATGTTCAATAAAGAATCTTTATTACTTTCCCTGCTGTCTGTTGCTTGTAGCATCTCTTTGCAAGAATTTAATATATGATTTGTGATTGTATGCAAGATATTCATAGAAATGATTGTCAAGTGATTGATGAGGGATCCATACATTCTTCCCTGTCAGATGTTTCAGAAGTGAAAAGAAATTGTGGAACATGTCGAACAGTTTTTTATGCTTCAATCAAGACATTATGTGTCACATGCTAATCTCCAATGTTAATATTTTCTGTGCTGAGCTGACTTAAATTAGAACAAAACCAAAAAGTTAGCTGTCTATAGCCACCTTCACATTTACTGCTGAGATATCAAGGCGTTGTGTCCTTTTGGTCACCTTCAGCCATTTCTTTCTATAGAATCTCCTTTGATGCAAGAGATGCAAATAGGGCATCTGCCAAAGTTTCTAACCACCCATAGGCATAGTACATGCAAGATGGATGCCTATTTGAAGGCATCAGCTATCTTTTCCAATTATTTGGATATGCCTTTTTGAATGCGGATATCTTCCATGCTAATTTAGGAGGTAACACTTGCTGCACCGCATGGGGTGCAACCCAATTTTTTTTTAAAAATTATTCTTTTGAAAAACTTTTAAGGTCAGGCCCATCATACATGTTTGTACAATCCGATCTCCAATTGGATGACCCAAAAAAAATTTAAAAATTAAAAATTGAACCCCAATGAATAGTAAAAGGCTCTTAATGGGTTGAGCCCAAATACACTGGGGTTTATTTTTTAATTTTTTAATTTTTTTTGGATCGTTCGATCAGAGATGGAATTATATTATGGACACATTGGGCATTGTGGGCCCGACCTTAATTTTTTTAAAAAATATATATTTTTTTAAATATGGGCTGCACTCCATTATGGTACAGCAAGCTTGCTGCACCGCGTGCGGTGTAGCAAGTATTACTCATTCAGAAGATATGTTGGTGTGCAGGTTCTGGTTCACACCCACCAGGCCAGCAGTCATTTGTTCAAATTCACTTGGTGACATGTGGAACGCACCTGACTTCAAGGAATTCCGGATCGGATCGGGTCCCCGAATCGGGACCCGCCGATCCCGATCCGACCCGGATCGGATCGGCCGAGTCGGCCGATCCAGATGAAGTCTGGCCAGTCCGACTCGGCCAGATTAAAAAATAATAAAAAATTAAAAAAAATCAGGAAAAAATCAAAAAAAATCAGAAAAAATTACATACATATTATTCAATTGATGTACAATAAGAATGAATGCAATTCATGTACATCCATAAAAAATCCTAAACCCTAAAACCCTAGAACCCTAAACCCTAAAACCCTAAACCCTAAACCCTAAACCCCTAAACCCTTAAACCTTAAGGGGGGGGATCGGGACCGGCCCGAACCGGACCAGATCGGGTCCGGACCGGCCGATCTGGCCGGTCCGGCCCCGATCTAGTCCGGTTCGGGCCGATTTCGGCCGTTTTTTTTTTTTTTCAAATCGGTGGGGGGGAACAGTGAAATCCCCCCCGAATCGGATCGGAACCCGCCGATTCCGCAATCCATGCCTGACTTGGGGGAATAATGTAAATATGATGGACTTTCCCATTAGAATCATCTCTTTGAGTTTTCCCTCAAGCCACAGAGAGAGAGAGAGAGAGAGAGAGAGAGAGAGAGAGAGCATACATACATAAGTTTTTTTTTTTTGGGGTTGTAGGGGTGGGTGGGGGGGAAGAGAAAATGAAAAAGGATAACCCGAAACATCCGGCCTTATCCGTAGCTTACAGGACATAGGAGGATATAAATTTAATCATAAGGATACTATCCTTATCCTTTTTATTTAGGATAATGAAAAGGAAACATCTATTTCCGTATCCTGTAACCCAATTATCCATCCTTTTATATTTTATATTATAATATTACATATTTATGAAAACATAAAATCTTTAAAAAAATTGACAAATTGGAACTTAAGGCAAGCACTTTAATATATACTTATATATGGCATAGTGCTTACCTTTTATATTTTCTTTTACACATAATTAATAAACTTATTAATTTAATTTCATCATAGGTGTGACTTCATTATGCTATATGTTCATTAACATGATAAATTTAAAGTTAGAAGTAATCATATCAATGTTTATTTTATAATAATCATATTTTATGTATATGATGAAAATTTTATAATTCAATTGTATTGTGTAAAAATGTGTAGAAGTACATGTTGTCCGATAATTTAACCTTTATGTATATGTTTCTGTTAATTTTTAAGATAAGGCTAAGGATGTACGTATGTAAGGATAAGGATAAGATCAAGGATATACTTTTATTTTAAGGATAAGGATAAGAATGGCTATTATACTCAACATTAAGTAACCTTTTTCATCCCTAAGAGGCACGTACATTTTGACATGTCCATTTACAGGTCACGAACTTAAAGCTTTTCTTGCACATCATATCAAGGTTTCAAGGAAACTACGGAGAGGCTGTGACCAACGTACAAAAGTCATGGCTATCCTGTTCTTCTCCAGAGTTTAACTGGTGCAGCTCATATGATCCTCCACAGCTAAATGTAAACTATTGAGGAATGTTATGCAACGTAGCAGAAGTAGAATTATCGCTTATTCTGTGACATGCTAATGTTTTTGCTTTAGAATTGACAATAGAAATTGTATTATTAGGATTTTTGAGACTATTGAAACTTTAAAAGCCTTATGAGATACAAGGGGTTGCTCAATCTCATTTAGCTAACAAATTGACTTGTCATCCTCATGGCACGTCAGTCATTGAGAAATGTCCTTTGAGTTCGAAGAATTATAGTTTAAGTTTTCTGTTCATTTAATAGGTTTTAGCTCCTAATACATCTTTTATAATTGAAAGCTTTTATTTGAACTGCACCTGGGAGATGTTTTGAATCCATTTTCTCCTTACAAAATATAGGGCTGGTGATTCGCAATATTGTGCCGGTTCCCGACTAAAGTAGCAGCAATTATTATTATTATTTTTTTGGTATGAACCAGATTGCAGTTGGCATCATCTATGTAACGTGAAGCACCTACTCTCTGTCGGAACAATCAAAAGCAGGATTGCATCCCGAAGTAGCAAGTAATACCTTCTTGCCACTGTCAAAGAGAATCAAGTAATGCCTTTTTGACCACTTGTAGAAGCCACCTTCAGGTTCATCATTGACTGCTGTGTATTTATCCTCCTTATGGACAATCTGCTCAAGCGGCTTTTTGACATCGAACTTTCTTTTGCTGGCGCTTTGTTCAGATGATTGTTGTCACGCTTCAAGACAATCTAATAGCTTTGAAGGTCTTTATGGTGAGGATGCAAGGCTGTAGCCTCTCTAAAGCTGAGATGATGTGACCAGAGAGCTATGTTGGGAAAAGGGTGTGAGAGACAGTTGCTATAATTCCTTTTGTAAGAAGCATTATCAAAATTAGAATGTTCCTTTGGAAGGTGGCTTTGAATAGGCTTCCTACTTCTCGAAGACTAAAGAGTATCTTAAATTTTAAGAATTCTCTTTGTGTTTTCTGTGGACTGTTTGAAGAAGACCAGAATCATCTTTTCTGCCATTGTGGGATCATCAATTTCCAGTGGAAAGTCTTATCCAAGGTTCTGAAAATTCAGTGGGTGGAACCTATTGACTCTCTTCATCTCGTGCAAGGGTGGCCTGTTATCTGCCCTACTCAGGCTGACAGGATTTTGTGGTCCTTGATCCTTCCTCCTATGCTGTGGTCAATTTGGCTTGAAAGAAATACCAGAAGATTCAACCAAGAGTTCAGAAATCCCTCCTATATTCTTCAAAGAGCCCTTAACTGGGTCAAGGATTGGGGAAGAGCAGCTGATCTCAGGATTGCATCGGACGAATACTTCATTTCCAAGGCTTGTAGATAGAAAAATTTTCTGTCATGACCACAGATAGAAGCCTAGGGTTGTCTCATTTTGTTTGATGTGGGTTTGGGTGGTGGCTTTCAGCAATGTTGTTTGGCCTTTGGCCTCCATTGTATTTACTTTTTCTTCAATGAAATGTGACTATATGTCACCTTCCAAAAAAAAGAAACATTATCGATCCAGGTTTTCTCATTATTCAATGCAAAGAAGCAATTTTTCATTGGGTCATTACAATCATCACTCAATGCCATGGATTAGCGAATTTTACCATTTTCATTCCAAGTCGCAAGTGGCCATGGATGTTAATAATTTTGAACTGGATGCTTTTTCAGCTCGTCGGCGCCGAGGAGAAACAGGAGTTGGTGAATAAAAAGGGTCTTTTTTTTGGAACTGTATGGTCCACAGGCCTTGGCATAGAACCAATGGGACTAACGACTTGAAGTGATAAAAACCAATCATTTTTTTCCTGTCTGATGTAAATATGCCGGAAAATGATTTCTCAGGACAGGTATAGTTCTCAATCACAGACGAATAAATTCCAGGGTGGAGTGTGACTGATGAGAAATATGGTTCCCAGTGAATAAGAAATTGCAAAAAAATTGTAGGTAGTTTCTGATTTCCATATGGCTTTGAGGTGTGTATGGATTCTCGTCATAAAGAGCAACCTTTATTTTTTGGCACATCTGTCTCTGCTCTCCACCTTTACCTGCATTATTACCGGGCGTTAGAGGGCTTTCTTGTGACAAATTAAGTTTCCTCCCCGCAGTGAAATTCCTGTTGAAAGAGACAGAGAATGACAATAGTGTTTAGTGTGGTTTAGGACATAATTGGGAGTCCTTTCTCAATATGAAAGTTACATTTCAATCGATTGGTTAATTACATAACTTGGTATATGTTTTGAATATATAGATGGTGAATAAATGACGTGATATTAACAAGAGATGGCCAGTGACATTTTTTAGTTTTTGCACATATGAATCAATAAAACAAGATATGACAGAGAATGAGTAAGAAAAAAAATGTAATGCTAATACAATTCACATAGGAAAACGGTTTTGTGACTCCTTCATTTGACATCCACATTTGACACCAGGCACGACACAAATTTCAAGATGAGTAAATGGCAAATGTAAATTTGAATGGCAAATACAAAGTTTGTAATTTGTGCCATGTTCTTGGTGTCAAATGTGAGTGTCAAATGAGGGAGTCACAAAACTGTTTTCCATTCACATAAGCGCAGAGAGAGAGAGAGAGAGAGAGAGAGAGAGAGAGAGAGAGAGAGAGAGAGAGAGAGAGAGAGAGAGAGAGAGAGAGAGAGAGAGAGAGAGAGAGAGAGAGAGAGAGAGCAATGCATTTCTTCTTGTTACGTGGAAGACTTGGTAATCTAATCCTATACTTCTTCGTGATTGTGCGTGTTCATAAGGATCTTATCAGAATTTTCAGAAAAAAAGGGATCTGAGAGAGAGAGAGAGAGAGAGAGAGAGAGAGAGAGAGAGAGAGAGAGAGAGAGAGAGAGAGAGAGAGAGAGAGCAATGCATTTCTTCTTGTTACGTGGAAGACTTGGTAATCTAATCCTATACTTCTTCGTGATTGTGCGTGTTCATAAGGATCTTATCAGAATTTTCAGAAAAAAAGGGATCTGATCGGACCCTAAATTGTATTAATTATAAGTTTGTTTAACCCTGAATCATATGATAAATACTTGCCACACCGGAGTCACTGGTGCCGGATACGAACAGGTGTGTACCGTGCATGCTCAGGTGGACTTTCTTTCTTTCTTTTTTTTCCTTTTACTACTGTTTGATCGGAGATGAGATGTACCGACATTAACCCAGGGTGGCTCCGACCTCGATATGTATGCTTGCTGGCCAGGGACAATATTTGTTTGCACATATGAATCAATAAAATAAGATACTATAGAATGAGTAAGAAAAAAAATGTCCTTGATAAGGCAATTCACATAAGTGCGTGCACACGGAGAGAGATAAAGAGAGTGCAATGCATTTCTTGTTGTACCGTGATCCTATACTTCTTACAACACAAAGGATTTTGTTGAAGCAGCTATATAATAGTTTTACATCGGTTAATTTCAGTTGTGGTCCGTGCTTACGATCTTGGGCCCTTCAAACTTAACATCCGAATTTTATGATTTGTAAGAGATCTTATCATCATCAACACTAAATTGTATTAGTTACAAGTTTGTTTCACCCCCAAATCATATGATAAATACTTGCTGCACGGGATCACTGGTGCCGGACATGAACAGGCGTATACGGCGCGTGCTCAGCTGGGCACATTTTTTTAAAAAAAAACTTTTTTTTTTACTCTGTTTGATCAGCAATGAGACGGTACCGACATTAACGTAGGGTGGCTCTGACCTCGGTATATATACTTGCTGGCCAACGACAATAATTTCTTTGCACATGAATCTATAAAATAAGATGTGACAAAGAAGGAAGAAGAGAAAAATGTGATTGATGGTACAATTCACATGAGCAGGTGCACACAAAGAAAAACAGATAAAGAGAGCTCAATGCATTTCTTGTTGTCATGCGGAAGAGAGCAATCTAATCCTATACTTGTTAGTGACCGTAACATGAATAAGGATCCTATCATCGACCCTAAATTGCGTTAAGTTATAAGTGTGTTTCTATTGACCAACATACACAGGTTCGTTTTGTTCTTCCCTCTGTTCTCCCATCCTCCACTCTTCCCCGTTTTCCACCATCCTATCTTCCCCTCCCAGTCGCCATCTGCTTCCGTTTTGGCTGCACCCTGGCCTGCTATCCTTTCTACCTTCTTGCATCCATTTTTTCCTTGTTTACCGTAGATCTGTCGTCCTCCGCCTTCAACCCCCCACCCCCACCCCCTTTCTCCCTTCTTGTTTTGCAGGGCTACTAGTTGATGGGGCCTCTGGGTGCTCCGGTGCTTGCCGGTTTTTAGGCTACAGCATTATAGCTGCCTCCCTCTTCTCCTTTGTTGCTTCCCCCTTCCTGTAACCCCTCTAGTTTTCTCAATGTTATCCTCTTCCATATTTTGTGGAGCCTTTGCTCAGTTCCCATTCACTATGCCTCCGGGCTTATCTCGCCGTCGGTTCCCTTGTTGATGGGTGGGCTTTGGGTTGATCCAAGATCTGGATCGTGGATCTTTGTGAGGGTGCTCGAGTTTGGAGCTTCATCCGTATGCCCTTTTGGTGTACATTTCCAAGCACCGACTTTTCTACTGCATTGGTCAAGACTGGATTCCAGTTCCGGCTATTCCATGGAGGTTGCTCCTCCCCCTCGCAACTTGCCCTTCTGTAGTGTCCTGATGGTGATGCATGGCGGCTCTTCAGCATTCTATGGCTCCCTATATCGAGCTCTCCAAGCATGCAGCTTGGCTTCTTTGGAGCGCTGGGATTGTTGGTGGTCTGTCCAACATCATATGTACCCATTGGTTCTCATCTTTACGCAGTAGATTTATGCTGAGCATGTACCACCTTTTTTTTTTTTTTTTCTCTTGTTGGCTTGTGTCACACTCCATGCATACATGTTTACTGGTTGTATCTTTTCTGCTTCTTTGTTCACCTTGATGTGCTATCTCCCTTGTTTAAATGAACGAAGGTAGCATCTTTGTGTTCAAAAAAATTGACCAAAAAGAAGTTTTGTCACCCCAAATCATATGATAAATAGTTGCTGCAGTGGGGTTACAGGTGCCAGACAGGACTCGGATATCCTCTGGATCCTTTCCCTGGACTTTTTGTATGGATCTTAAAATTACATTGGTTGGAATTTATTTATTTGTAAGACTCTTGTATTTATGAAGACTTAACTAATGAGATTTTAAGATTCATGCCAAGGTCCAGAAAAGTGATCCAAATGATCCCCTTCTTGTCAGACATGACAAGGTGTGTAGTACGGTGACACCTTTTTCTTGATCATTTTAGATCTCCTAACTGCCGTTCGATCAAAATATGCTCAGGGTACATCTTTGAGGACACTGCAATCAACGTGGACCCTCTCAGTGCGTGGAATCAGGTATGAAGATCTGTCCGTCAAAAATTGGCGACTAGCCAGTGCAGGCCCTCCACGCAGCAATCCAACGGCCCCGACTCATCCGCGCGTGGAAGCCACAGGCTCAGCAAAAGAAAAGAGATAGGACGACCCACCACGAGCCGCCACGTGTCTCCTTCTCCTCCCACACAGCCACCCCCCGCCCCATTCCCCATCCATCCTCCTCTATTTCTCACCACCCCCACACCTACTGCCACCCCTGCTCCCCTTCCTCCTCTCTCTCCACCCTTTCCAGTTCCCACCCCTCCGGCAATGGCAGCCTCCGCCGCGCTAGCCAGCACCGCCATGGTGGGCAGCGCCTCCTTCCTCCGGGGGAGGCCGTCGGCGGCGGGGCGCCTCCGGGAGCTCCCCACACAGTCCCTCCTCGGGCTCAAGGCCGGGAGCAGGGGCGGCCGCGTGATCGCCATGGCGAGCTACAAGGTGAAGCTGGTGACCCCCAGCGGCGAGGTGGAGTTCGACTGCCCCGACGACGTGTACATCCTGGACCAGGCGGAGGAGGAGGGGTTGGACCTGCCCTACTCGTGCCGCGCGGGGTCCTGCTCCTCCTGCGCCGGCAAGGTGAAGGCCGGCAGCGTCGACCAGTCCGACGGCAGCTTCCTCGACGACGACCAGATAGCCGAGGGGTGGGTGCTCACCTGCGTTGCCTACCCCACCGGCGACGTCGTCATCGAGACCCACAAGGAGGAGGAGCTCACCGCGTGATCTCTCCTCGACGGTGGTGATGGCCGCGGGTCGTTCTCATTTTCTTAAATTTTTGGTTAGTGCTTCCTCTTATAAATTACCATGTGTGTTGCACTCACGCGAGTGCTGGATGTAGGGGGTCAATCTTGGTGCTGTTAATGGAAAATGATCTGCTTATGGCTTCGATAACCAGCGTGTCTGGCGAATCCAGCCTTCCAACTTCAGGGTCTCTTTGTTTCCATGAAAAATAGGCCACAGAGAAAAGTTTTTTCTCGAAAAAGTATATTAGAATCACCTACTTAGTAATATGTAAAAGTCATATATATAGTTAATGGAAAACTAAATTCATGACTTCTCTTTTTTCTGATTTTGACATTCATAGGATAAGATTAACTGTAAAAAAAATTTTAAAAATATTTTCATATGTATCAAATGACGAATTTTATTTTTACTTTTCTCGTAAACATATTTTCTTAAAAAAAATATTTTTCATTAAATTTATTTTACGTATAACTAAACAGACTTAGAGGAAGTATTTAGAATACTAAGTGTCCTTCTAGTTTACAGAGTAAGGAAATTGTGCCCCTAATAAGGGAGTGCAGCATGTGTGCGTGCTTATAAGACATATATTTATCAGGAGCATCATTGTGCGGCCAGAGCTTCTGGTGTGATCCGGCCTCACGATAGAACCATCTGATCAAAGATTCGATGTCATCATTCTTTTAAAAAGAAAAAGAAAAATATAAGACGTATTCGTATCAATAAAAATATGCTGTCCTAACCACATTTTATATTTTTTTAATTTTCACTGTTATGTCCAATAATTGTTCAAAATATCAATTTAATCAGATTAATTATCAGATCATCAATTAACCTCTGAACTCCTAGTCACGGTTCCTGTTTCATTTTACCAGTCTATCAAAATATGGAACTCTTCCGGCCACCTTCTCTATAACTTAAAAGTTTCGAATATGCACAATATAGGTTGACCGCTATTAGGATGGTCTAAATTAAAAAATTAAACTGATCTAACTAATTTAGTTGGATTTGATTTGTTTTGAAAATGAAAATAATTGTTTCCTGTTGAAATTGATCCAAATTATTTTTGGTTACAAAGTTAGAAGCCAACAAAATCAAAGAAATTGATATCTAGGACGACCAAAGAAAAACATAAACTTACATGTAGAATTTTTAGAGTTAGAAATGTTTGATTGTAATTTTAGGTAGACCAATCAAGTACTTCAATAGAATTTTAACATTTACACTTTAAACTTAATTTGAAAGATAAATAGACAAGTTAGTTATCTTGCGTGCAAATATGGTGACCACAAATTATTGACCCTTCTAGAGACCCAAACGAAAGCACAAATTAAATCAAACTGAAATGTTTTGGCTTAATTTGGCTTGACTCGCAGAATTTATGTTTGGTTAAATTCTCCCAAAATCAAATAGTGAACAGCCCTAACCACGACCAATTGTCTTGCACGACCATTACAGGAGAGATGATCATCGGCGATTCGGCATACGTTGTGGAAAGTATAATTGAAGACCTTTGACTATTTCTGGTTCTCAATTTTTTCTCCAGAGCTACCATATAGAGAGGGGTGCGGGTTCCCTCAGTGCGCCCACTGCAATTTCTACTTGTGCAATTTTTGATTTTTTGATTATGAATAGGATTTTCTAGGGAATGAAGCAAAAAGTTACCATGTTTCTTGAAAAATAAAATAGCATAAAATGTCAAATAAATAAACCTAAAAAATGATTTGATAAAAATAATAATATAAATAAGATATCTAATATAAGAAACAATTTTGCTGGTAGTTTTTTTTGTTTGGTCAGGAGAATCCTCCGAATAAACTCGGGTCTGACGAAATTTGGTCCTCAGTCCCGTTCGACATCCACTAGCCTTACAAAAGTCTTCGTATCTGAATTCCAAAATATGTCATATACATGCTGTTTTCTGCACAATCACAAAAGCGTACTATACTTCCATCCCAAAGGAAGCAGTTGCTAAGTTCTTTACTTCATCCCTGGCCTGAAAAAATTAAATAATTCAAAAAATAAATAAGTTGTAATAATTGGTTTCAAATGGTGTCTTCGTGCCTCTCTGAAGAACAAAGTCTGGAGTATTGGACACGGAAACAACACTTCACATCAGAACTCGTGTTCCAAGGTGCAGTATGGTTCTTCCTACTAGGAGAGAATATTTCCAGAATATCTATACTGCTCTCTCTTTTCCCTTGCTCTGATTACAAGTCTTACAACATAAATTTGATCAGATCGATGCTTTCCTAAAACAGAAAGGTAACGTCAAGAAATGTCAGAGATGACATGTCTGGGGAACCAAGCCCCACCAGGGTTCGAACCCATCAAAGCAAACTGCCCCGATGCGCAAAAAACCACCTACAATGCCAACTGGCAGGAGGAAGACCCAAGTGCTAACAGGCACCATATAAAATCCGGCCAACCCCAGACTCGGATGCCAGACCCCCTGCTCCCCCTGCGGTGCAGGGGGCGCTGGGGAGGGGTGAACCACCGCGTTACATGCGCATGATCTACCCTTGTACACTTTTGAGCCAGCACCATCAAAAGTTTGCAAGACAGAAAGTTCGGTTAGGGAAAAACTTGAGGAATTTTAAAATGGACATCATACTAAAGAAAGTTGTGGGGTAGGGGGAGGCATTTGCAAATGTACGTCCATATCCGAGTGGAGGCCGCTATTGTACCTAGAATTACACGAAATTAGCTAACACAGACGAGTTCAATATGCTTTCAAGAAAGTATTACCACTATTTGTGCACCAAGAGGTGAGAAGGCTTCCAACAATGGCAGGAAAAAAAATGTGAAGCCTCCACAAGTTCACAGTGAGAAGGGCCAAAAAATGAAGAGGGCGCACCATTTCTATGCGTCTTGTCCAATTGTTTTGTTTGATGATGCGTCTCCCACAAGCAATCAACAGTCACTAAGTTTAAGAGCCCTAGTCACATTTGATGTTCCTGTAGATCCTCCTAGTCACATTTGATGTTCCTGTAGATCCTCCTCACGAACAAGGTAGAACCCAGATAACCCACAGCACCTGAACATCCCCATACGGAAAAACAGCTTGCTCAGTACACAATGGAACATAATAGCATCCAACAACTTACGAATTAGAGAAGAAAAATCGAAGGAGCAGAGTATTAAAACCCTACCACAAAGTATTCCCAGACCCAGACAGAACATTAAAGTGTAGCCGAAATAGAAGCTGGTCTGGAAAAAGCCTGACATCTTGGTCTTCACATAGTAGTAGTATACAGAGTAAAGATACACATAGGTGGCTGTGGAGGCAGCAGAGAAGAAGGAAGTCCATTGCCAATGATAGTTCTCAGCATTCAATAAGAAATATGTACCCACAATCGTCACACAGACAGTCACAATTATAAGGATCAGGAAAACCAGTAGCATGAAACCATAAACATAATACACCTGAAAATAGAGAAAATAAGGGAAAATGGATTACAATGAAAAAACATATTCAACTGAAAATAGTATAGGAAAGAAAAATGCTACCTAGAAATTGAGGATAAAAGTCTAAATCATTTTCATTTTTCACATACCTTGTAGTTCCAAAATGAAGTGAACACAAAGTACATCTCAATGAAAATGCTGCCGAAAGGAAGCAGCCCTCCCATGAGTGAGACTACAGATGGTGTTAGATACCATTTCTTCTCAGGAATGGGACGAGGAATGGTCTTCACACGGCATGGGTTGTTTGGCGAACCACTCCAGTTTCTGCCCACAACGGTGCCGAGAAGGGCCAGAGGGAATGAGATGAAAGCCCAAATTATGAATACAACCACCATTGTTCCAAAAGGAATAGCTGCTAGTGACCCGTAGAAGATAGCAATTGTATTTAATATGAACCCAATTCCAAAACACATGAATGGGAAAAGTGATGCTGTCAGGATCATTGACTTTATCCAATGCTTACCTGAAGTAACGCAATGAAAAAAAAATTAAGCACAGAACTGCAACAAACATTTAAAACCTGTATACATTTGGCCAAGATGATAGTAAACACAATGTTGACAAGCCAAGCATTTTGTGGGAACACAATTTAAAATAAAGAACAAGTTGACAACCACTCTCTTTATGTATCTAGAAGTCAATATAGTGTAGGTAGTTCAAAAATAAAAATATTTCCATAGACTAAGGATGTGCTTAGGGACATAAATTGAAAAAAAAATCCATGGGATAATCCCAGGATCAGGTGATACAAGCCCAAGAATATGGTTGTTGGATTTTGTGCTCAAATGACATTTAAAGGCAATCATTGTATTTGTTGACATTTTTCTTAGTGTCTTGGTCCTAGCATGGATGATGCGCCATGTGTAGAGGCCATCTCCCACCACCACTTGAGACACTCCTACAATCCAGATTTTTGTTTACTAGTGGAGGGATCAGCAGAATCTTGCAATATAGATTTTTGAACTGTATGTTTCCAAACAAATGCTAAGAAATGAGCATCTAATCAAATTTTAGGGGGTTCAGCTTATTTACAATCCGATAAAAGAAAACATAATTTAAATTGTGCAGATCAATACCACCACTGCGTGAGTAAAGTCCACCACTAACATAGCCTGAGATGAATGAAGTAAGAGCATAGCACACTATGAAAGTCGTGACGATTGCTCCTCGTCTGGATCATACAAGAAATGATGTTAGAAAACAATATATATAGGATTATTGAAGATATCATTAACATTCAAGAGTTGACATATGCAAAAACTGTCAAGTATGCAATGACAGACATGTTTTTCAGCCCACGTAAGGAAGCAAATTACACTATCTTTCCTCTAGCAAAAGCTAATGTTTTTTAGTCCGCAGAAGGAAGCAAATTACACAATACCTCCCTAGCAAAAGCTAGTGTAATAATCATTCCCTCACGGCCTTACTCAGGTTACCTATGTATCCAAGGCACTGACCTCCTGCACCTAGTACACAGGAAAAATGTGGGATGCTTTATGAATGCATATGATTTGACTAAGAAAAGAGTTGATTTGCATGCATATAATTATCTAAAGAGGTCATAATAGAGTTTGGAAGAAATTTTTACCGAATTAAAGTTTCACTGTTGTCATGTTATTTCTCTTCTTTCAGGTATGACAACAATAACCAAGAAGATGACACCGAAAATCACTAAAAAGACCTGCAATCCAAATAGTCGCTTTGCAGATTCCAGACGGATTTATTGGGTTTTGTTGTTATAGAGCTAAAAAGGTTGACAGATGTTGTGTGTAATGACCCGATCCAGCTCTTGTAAGATATTGTCCACTTTGGGTCAAGCTTGCATGGTTTTGTCCCCAAAAGACGCCTCACAAGTTACGATACGGCCCCTTCACATATAACCCAATAACTTTTTTCCGTTTTCCGATACAGGACTAATTCAATTCAGTCCTGCCCCAGCCCCCAAACACAATAGTAGCTCCACACCATGGCAGCTTCACACCGTGGCAGCTCCACACCGCTTCACTTACAGGTAATCTTTTACCTATGGGTAACCCTCTCCTCCTACCCGACTCGTGACTAGGTCATCATAGATCCACCAGCTTCTGCGTGGTTCATCCTCGAACCAACCCATATCGTACTATACGGGTCCTACCCTGGTACCATTTTGTAACAGTCCTAGTTATGAACCTCCGACAGGTGCACAGTTTTAGATATGGCCCCTTCATATATAGCTAAGTATTTTTTTTCATTTTCCGACACAGAACTAATCCGGTTCATTCCTGCCCCAGCTCCTAGACGCAGTGGTAGCTCCACACCATGGCGGCTTCACATCGTAGTAGCTCTGCACCGCTTCACTTACAGATAGCCCTTTCCTACATGTAGCTCTTTGTTATAGGTAGCCCTCTCCTTTTGCCCGGCTCGTGATTAGGTCACTACATTGTGCAGCTTGAGTTGGCTCTTAGAGTGGGCCTTTTTTTTTAAAGTGGATAGTACCACATGTATTATAAACAAGAGGTGTTACAAAAGAAGGGGGGCATCAAAAATCCCCCTAAACATACACCAAGCTGGTGAACATTCTTACAAATAGACCACCATCATATCCCAACCTCAACAAACATTAACCCTCTCCCAGCTTCTAAAAAAAAGAAGAAATTGAGCTGTTATAGCTCTTACAGCAGACCCTAGCCCACTCTCTTACCCTGTCACAAACAAAAGCAACCATCCGTTGTTGGTCCAGCGCCTCCTTCTTGAAGATCCTCCTGCTCCTCTCACCCCGGATGGCCCAAAGGGTGGCGTGAAGAACCAACCACCACAAGATGTGGTCCTGCATAGGCAGCCACTTCCTGTCCCACTTAAGAATTAAGAGATCAACGTTGTTCCTCAACTGAACGCTTAGACCAAGTTTGCCGGCAAGAGAATTCCACACACCTTCCACGTATGCACAAGTGACAAAGTGGTCCAACTCCATCCTGCTCGCCACACACGACACAGAAAGTTTGTACATCGCACCCAAAACCCCTCAATCTGTCAGTCGTAGGGAGTCAATCCACACTAAAATCTTCACCTTCAAAGGGGATTTCGGGTCCCAAATATGGCGCCGATATGGCTCCTCAAACCACCATCAGAAATTGCCTGATAAGCAGACCTGACCGAGAAATTCTCCACATCCATAACCAAGAATCAGCCACAGTTTCCTTGACCGTCCAGTCTCTCAGGAGATCCAGTAGAACAACTAACTCATGTACCTCCTCCTTCCTGAGATTCCTTCGAAAAGTAGGACTCCAAATCGACGCTTCCAAATCCACCAAGTGAGCCACCCCAACAAGAGGGTGGGTTAGATGCAATGCCGAAGAGCAAAGGAAACAGTTGTGAGGGCGGTGTAGGAGCACACCACCTATCCATCCGAAAACGACATCGTTTGCCATCTCCAAGAGAAACCCTGGTAGGTGCTACCACAATATCTGAAACCTGAAGAATGCCCTTCCAAATGCAGGAAAGGTTGTAATCATGCATGGGAATCACGTCGCATAACCTCCCATCAGCATAATACTTTTCCTTGATAATAGCCATTTGGAGAGCAATGCCAGATTGAAGTATAATACCTTTAATGTCGAGGCCACCATTATCCTTGCTCTTACAAACTCTCCCCCAACATACCTCGTACCCTCCTTTCTTATTGCCATCTGAGCTCCCGTGCCATAGAAACCTGCACCTTATGGATTATAACTGCCTAGCCACTGATCGGGATCCTGAAGATGGAGAGATAATATATCGAGTGACTGTCAAGAACTTAAGTACACAAGACCACCTGCCACCATATGATAAAAGCATATCGTTCCATCCCAACAAATGGGAGTGGAACTTGCTAATCACCGACTGCCAATCATTACAGTTGATGGATCTAGGAGTTAAAGGAAGCCCCACGTAAGAAATAGGGAAGGTACCAATATGGCACCCCAAAATGAGAGCCGCCTTCTCAAGAGTGGAGTTATTCACATTAACCCCAATAACCTGGCTCTTATAGAGTTAACCCTCAATCCCGTGACCTCGTTCAAAAGCTCCAAGATAAGTCTTGCATGAAAAAATTGGTCATCCTCCCCTGTCAGGAAGAGGATAATGTCATCGACATACTGCAAATGAGAGACCCGAATGGAATGTGGAGCCGCTTGGAAGCCTGTAATATACCCTGCCTCCTCTGCTCTGTGCCACATACTGCTGAAAACATGCGCCACTAGAACAAACAAAAAAGGTGACATCGGATCTCCCTGTCTAAGACCCCTTCCATTGCTGAAGACCTGAGAGGGTGATCCATTGATCAGGATGGCAAAAGATGCAGAAGTGACACACTCCCTTACCCAGGATATCCATCTAGCTCCAAAGCCCATCATATGGAGAACATCAAACAAACAAGCCCAGTTCACCCCTGTCTTAGGCTTTCTAAAAGTCCAGCTTCAAAATCACACCCCTCCTCCTCTGCTGCTTCATACCATGCAAACATTCTTGAGCCACCATGAAGCCTTCATAAATGTGTCTACCTTTAATGAAGGCACTCTGATTAGCGTCAACTACCTTATGGACAAGTTTCTCCAACCTAAATGCCAACACCTTGGAGAGGATCTTGTAGATCCCATTGAACAGAGAAATCGATCTATAATCTGAAAGAGGCAGCCCCATCTTTTTTAGGAATCAACACGATATGAGTTTTATTAATGCCCCTAAGTGAGCTCTCTCTTCCTGAAACTTCATAAAAGCCTGCAGAAGCAAAGGATGAATAACCTCCCAATAATACTAAAAGAAAAATATTGGGAAGCCATCAGGGTCTGGGCCCTTATCCCCAGAAGATCAAAGACCGCCTTCCTAACCTCTACAGTGAAAGGAGCCACTAGAGCCTCCCTCTCCCCAAGAGAAATCCTGGGAAGCATGCCTTCAGCAATGTGTGGCCTCACCATGTCTTCCCCTGCAAACAAAGAAGAATAGAAAGACAAAACATGACTAGTAATCTCACTTCTACTAGAAAGTGTTTGGCCATTATCCTGAAGGGAGCTAATTCTATTCCTCCTTCATCTTCCTGAAGCAATTCTGTGGAAGTACTTGGTATTCCTGTCCCCCTTCCTTCACTCATGTATCCTTGGACCTTTGCTTCCAATACACCTCTTCCTTTAGCAG
Organism: Zantedeschia hybrid cultivar; assembly: GCA_030544215.1. Taxonomy (NCBI): domain Eukaryota; kingdom Viridiplantae; phylum Streptophyta; class Magnoliopsida; order Alismatales; family Araceae; genus Zantedeschia; species Zantedeschia hybrid cultivar. The sequence goes on along the minus strand of JARZZO010000013.1, from coordinate 44,000,317 downwards.
AATATTCTGATACTTGGCCTTCAGCCCACCCCAATCAATCCTCTCTTCCTCTTCCAACAGAGCTACCTCTTCAAGAGCCTCGAATCTCCTCAATTGCAAAAGAATGGTTTCTTTTTCCTCCTTAGACGGAAGCCTCTTCAAAGCACCCCGAACAGCCAATTCATGAGCCGAAGTCTTGAGGTTGTTGATTAAAGTAGCCATAGTTGATCCTTTCCAAGCCCCTCTTGACCACACCTTTTTGATAATATCAGGAAAATCCTCATCCTGTATCCAGAATTTCTCCAACCTGAATCGTTGCACCTGGTGAAAGGAGAAATTCGAGTTCAATAAAACGGGCTTATGATCAGACGTGATACACTGAAGACAATAAGCCTGCAAGTTGGGAAAGTGCTCCTTCCATTCAGCCAAGACCAAAAACATATCCAACCTAGAACAAGTGGGCTGGGACCTGAGATTGGACTAAGTGAAAAAAACATCATCTATATGCACATCAATCAAGGTTGCATGTTGGATAAACTCCTTGAAGTCTTCCATGAACCCCAAAGCTGTAGATCCTATAGATCTCTCCTAAAGAGAGGTAGTAGCATTGAAATCACCCGCCACATACCAAGGTTTGCCAACTTTGGCCTGCCACCTTAATAAATCAACCCAATGCCTTTTTCTCCTCCCTCTCCTGAGGGCCATACACCTTGGAGAAGGCCCATAGGAACCCATCATCAACACATCTAAAGATAACAGAAATAGCATATCAACCAACAACAGAATCCACTACCTCCACAACGAACTCATTCCATAGCACCATGACTCATCCAGAGCGACCAATAGTCGGTGAAGCTACACCCTTGTTCAATCTCAACCTCCCAATCTCCCTCCAATCGACACCATTCACTTCCTCCATTTTAGTTTCCTGGATACATAAGATGTCCACCCTGCACCTCCTAACAATATCCCTCACGGCCACCCTCTTCTCCCTACTACACAACCCCCTAACGTTCCAAGATAATATCTTCATAGGTAACCAGTAGGACCCCTCTCCCCTTCACCACGACAACCCCCCTTCGTCACTTCCCTCTCACCCCTCTTACACAGTCTACCTCCCTTCGCCCCTCTAGACACACTGCTGCTACATGTTGCCACACCATGCATATCCTTCTCCACCCCTTCAACAAAGACCCTTATTTTAAAGGCCACTTCCTTCACCTTGAGCTCCAAGAGGCTCTCCATCTCCGACAAAATCCTCTTGACCTCATCCCGATAAAACCTCTCCTACTTTCGACGGAGGTGACTCCGGGACCACCTCTACCTCCTCCCGCACTGCCTCCACTAGTTGAGACCCCTCGTCCGCTGAAGCATTTAGAAGGACGCACAGCCGAAGGGGACTCATTGGCTCAAGCCTTGGCCACGAAAGACGCTGCATCCATCTGTTGTTCCAACCAGACGATGCGAAAGCCAACTCCAACTGTTGATCTTCTGCCTCTTGGAGAACGACAACACCATATGCATGTTGTATTGGAGCTCCCACAGCTTTGCTCCCCTCACAAGCAGCCACCGCCTACACCCAGCTGCTGCTGCCCCCCTCCGTTCAAGTTGTTTGATGCCCCTCCGAAGGGAGCTCCTCCAACGCCACCGCACCAAACAAAGCTGGGTCCCTTCCAGCACAAGAGATCCCCTGCCATGGTTATGCCCCTTCCACCAACATCTGAGGAGCACCGCCGCCTTTGCCGAACTGTCCCTCCAGCTCCACGCCCTCCCTGGAGCTGTCAGAGCCCCTTCCGGCCACCATCACCTGCATCACATCCACAGAGGAGCCTTCCATGGCTATCGGGTAGAGAAGGCAATGATCCCCAGGCCTAGGCACTGAATCAGGTAAGTTACGGGTCCCATACCCGATACTTGACCCTTCCCGAGAGTCGGCTCGACCATAGGGAATACCCCGACCAACCTCGTATCGAGCGTAAATAGACAAGCCTTTCGAATTTGAAGGGATCATTGGGCATTTGCCACGTACCCCTGCCCAGCGATCGTCTTCAACCTCCAGCTGCCTCCCCAGAAGCCCTAGGCCTTCCTTCCCCTGTTGCGGCGGCGATTGCGAGGGGGCGACAACTTGGACCTCCACAAGGAAGGAATGCCATTGGAAGCTCACAAGCAGCCCTCTGGGAAGATCTAGCTTGCCAAGGACCCACATGGCCCCTTCCACTACCAGGACATTTCCCCCACCCGCCATCCGCAGGGCTCCTACCTCCCAAATGTCGACTTCCTTCATGATATATGGCAGGCCCATCGGGTCACAGAGAGGGATAGGGCACTTACCAACTTAACATGGACCCTAGTAAGAGTCGTCTCCGGGTGCGTGCCGAAATGTAGCTCCCACAGGGAAACCTAGAGGACCACCCCATCGGAAGCTAAAAACCTTGCCGCCACCAACTTAACAGCATGCTCATCCGAAGGTGCGATGGCCAGGAAACAGCTGCCCATCTCCCTCAACTCCCAAGGCCCAAAAGACTCCTCCCTACTCAAAAGCAACTTCTTCACAAACTCCATGGCCGGCCTACCAATCAATGGAGTGAGGCGCACACATCGCCTCAGCCTGCTTAGGCGAGGTTCCAGGAGCTCCTACGGTAAAGGTGCAACCAGGAGAACTTTGTGCTCCTCCCGGGGGCCTGTCTCTCCCCATAAGTCTCCTCCTTCCTCCCACAACCTCTGCAAACGAAACTCCCCCCAGGAAGCAGGTCATTCGGATATGACCAAAGCCCCCACACCTAAGGCACCTCACCGGAGCCTGGCAATCCCTGGTGGGATGCCCGCTATCGAGGCACCGCCCACATCCCCTAGCCCTCGCTGACATCCCTCCCTTCCTTCCCCTCAACAGTCCAGCACCTCCTAATGGAATACGGTTGGCCCTTGAGGCGAACAGAGAATATGGATGCCGCTGTGCATCTCGCTGATTCAGTATGCCCGATCTACCCAAATACTTGTTGCGGTTCTTAAGGTGGGCCTTACAAAGGTTGAAGCAAGATTATGGGTGTATTTGGGGTTAAAATGGCAGAATCAAAGTGTATAGCTGGCTGTAGGAAAGAAGATTGGGGAAAAGAAAGAGGAAGTGATGATGATGGTGGCAGAGGTGCTGAACAAGGCTCTGTCATCTATGACACAGCAGCTGCTATGGTGGCATGACTGCAGCTGTGCACCATGTAAAACGCAAGCTGCAGCTTTGAGAAGGACAATAGCGGCTGTGGGCTGCCATACTCACTCCAATGAGGCCAATGACACCCAGTGAACAGGCTGCAGCGGCAAACATCTTGGCTTGGTTGAATGCATGAGAGAGTAGAAGAACAGGGGACGAGTCAACGGCGGGTTCACAGCAACGTAGGAAGAAAAAAAGTGGAAAATAAGCACAGCAACTTCATGCCCAAGAGGGTGATTGTGGTTCAGCTTCATGGCAGTGAGAACTTCACAATGAAGAACATTGTCACAAGGCCAAGATGAGCACACACACATCATGCCATTTCTATTTTTCCTCCCTGCAAACTTCACTGCCCACTTGTTAGGGTTTAGCTTATTTGTGATGGTGGAATTACAATGAGTTTCTGAATTGCAAAACTAGACTCCAAGTCTAACTAGAGCTCTAACTAAAAGAAAGAAGAATTTATAAATACCAAAGTAATCTCTGACAAATAGACAAATTCTAAATACATCCTAATGAGAACAAATGACAGGAATATCCCTCCAACGTCAATTATCAAGATAGATGACCATGAATGGATTTGACAATTAGCTGGAATTTGGCATCCCACGATTAGGCAAGTCCTTTCAAACTTGAAGATTGCAACCGAATAAATCCATGTGATCCAACCCTCCATGATGGATGAAATGTGAACTAATACTACACAATCATCTGGCCGTCCTTGATACAGCCAAAACATGTAGATGCACCTGTCATGATTTGGTTTCCACACCTAGGTGTGAAAGCAAGGCTACGACCTTTGAGTACCTCTGGTGACCAAATCTCTCTCTCTCTCTCTCCCTCTCTCTCTCTCTCTCTCTCTCTCTCTCTCTCTCTCTCTCTCTCTCTCTCTTGCATCTATGTCTCTTGTTGAACAGTTTTTTTAATTAAAAGAGAGAGAGAGAGAGAAAAAAAAGGAGGGGAAGAAGAAAAAGAAGAGAGAGAGAGAGAAAAGGGCACCTACCGGTGGGTGCCCCCACCAGTCCACCAGTAGGGGGTTCCACCGGTGGCACCCATCGGTGGGGGGTGCCACCGTACCCCCCACTCCATCTCCCTTTCTCACATCTCTTATAAATACCCCCTGGGGGGGGCTCCCAAAAAACCAAAAAAAAAGGAGGCTTTTAGGGGAGACTCTAGAAGATTTTTGAAAGCTCTTTTCTGAAGAAGAAAGAGAGGACACGCTCAAGCTCTGCCCGTAGACATATTTGAAACTCAGACACCGTGCGTAAAAGATTGAGACACATCCTTTGTACAATAAAGAAATAAAAGATTGGTATATTCTTATTATTAGAATGGCCATGAGTTTAATAAAAGAATGGTCTATTTTTATTGTTATAATAGCCATAAGTTTAATAAAATAGTAGTTTAGTTCATTCCTATTGGTGAAATGACTAAAATTTTTATGGTTCACTCTTATTGGTAGAGTGACCAAAGTAATTTTCTTGATTCATTCCTATTGGTGGAATCACCATAACTTTTGTTGTTCGCTTTTATTGGTAGAGTGACCAAAGTCATTTTCTTGGTTCATTCCTATTGGTGGAATGACCATAATTTTTGTAGTTCACTCTTATTCGTAGAGTGACCAAAGTCATTTTCTTGGTTCTTTCCTATTGATGGAATGACCAAAATTTATGTGGTTCGCTCTTAATTGGTAGAGTGACCAAATTTTAATTTTAATGGTCCATTCATATTCGTAGAATGACCAAAAATGATGTAACTTGATGTGTACATAAAGTGGACTTAAATAAAACTTTGTGTGCGGTTGATGTATGTTTAATTTCACTTGTTTAAATGGTGCATATATTGACCAACTTTAAATATGTTTAACTTAAAAATCAAAATAAATTAGTTTCGACCCATTCATATTGGTTGAATGGCTGACAAAGTTATTAGTTCCTTCATATTGGTTGGAAGGCCATTAAGTTTTAAAAGGATATTCTTAGTTACGTAGTGGTCATCATGCCCCATTAACTAAGTCTTTTGCTTGTAAATCGATCAAAAGGAAAGAGAAGATGCCACCCAAATCCATTTAATTCTAATGACTTCTTAATGATTTCTTAAGGATTTAAAAGGATGCCTAAAAGGCATTGTCAAATTCTTTAATGTCCTTTAAGGATTTTAGTGAAGATTTTACTTAAAAACATATTCTCTTAACACCTTTTAAAGTTCGTAAGCTCACATGCCTTCATGTGAGCCTAAAGTCCTCTAAGTATCTTTTAAGATTTCTAAAGGGATTCCGAAATAATGGAAACTGGACGCACAGATTCCATACAAATGTCTAAAACAGAACTTGTTTCCATTATTTTGTGTGATGCAATGTCCAGCTTTCTTGTCGTATATTTTATTTCAAGGGCATCAAAGGACGGTTAATCAAGGATTGCCAATTGGTGATTAGCGTAATTAACACTGATCGAGGTAAGTGGGGAGAGGTCAAATTCACGGATCTACTTGCCTAATCCAAAACCCTAGACTCCCTGAGGGCTAATTCTAAGTTCTCAAAATCTACACTTAAAACAAAAAGAGATTCTTTTGAAAATCTAAATCTTTTTAAATCATTTTCAAAAGAAAAAGAAAAGATTGAAAACCAAGTCTCACATCTCCCTAACATTTTTCTTTTTTGGATGGGTGAGTGGGTGGGGCGGGCGGGGGAGTGGACAGTACCACAAGTATATTAATAAAAAGGAGGGCTATACAAGCATATCAATGTCAGCTTACAAACAAACAAAAAAAACAAACAAAAACAGACACCAAGAAGGTGTAGGACTCACCCTTCCCTTAACAAAACAAGAAGGGAAGAGGTGGCAATAGCCCCTTTACAAAATGAGTCAGCCCATTCCCTCACTCTATTACTCGAACAAAAATAAGCCAACCACACACACTCAGGGACAAGAGCTTCATTCTTGAAAATCCTCCTATTCCTCTCACCCCAAATAGCCACATAGTTGCATGCAGAATCGGCCACCAAATCTGAGCATCCACAAAGGGTGGGTGATGATTTCCCCAGGCAAGAAACAACTTGTCCGCAGATAAACCCAGTTCTAACATGTAATAGAGCTGTCCTTTTGGGATTTTGTTTAAATTTGGAACTTTTTCAGTATGGTCATATACGTGGATCAGGTAATCTAGTCATATATATGTGCAGATTCTTCCTCTTTTGATTTTTTTTTTTGGTCCAACGTTGCCTCAAGTGCCAAGCCTCAGTCACTTCACACCCCTTAATTAAATAGTTCATTAGATCTTTATCCCAAGCAACCCTGTAAGTTAAGCCTACTTGTCCTAGAATAATGATTAAATATACATTGTCTGCATGAGAGGTTTACTTGCATAGGCATATATAAGACAATTCCAGTTAAAGAAATATACAGGATTAGAGATGGTTGTGAAGGTCATATCATAATGGGATAACTTGGTAGTTAAGGGTAAAAAATGGACAAAAAGTATATAACAAAACTAAGAATAACATGGGTGGTTGTCCACATACCCCACATACAACATCCCAACGATTGCCAATAATATGACAAGAAGGATAAGCATTGCTAACTGAGCACCTGTACCAACAAGAGCTGAAAGAAGAACCAAATTGCGTGGAGGACGGAAGACATCCCCATGGACAAGCTTCCATCCAGATTCCTCACTCACATCCCTTTCCTGATAAAATGCAAGATAGACAATTACCACAAGCTGATGGAACATAGCAGCATACAGAGGCATGGAATTTGGGATGAAAAAAAGTAGAGAAAGATAAGTGAAACAAATAAAGAAATAGATAGAAACAATCACGGTAAACTGAAATAATCACCAGAGCCTCGAGGTCATCATCTTCGTGAGCATACTTTGCATAGTCCTTTCTAAGAGTTCGCATCAATATCATTGATACCAGGCCCGTAAGGAAAATAACCATCATAAAAGAATTGAAAATGGAGAACCAATGAATCTGTCCATAAAAAATTCCCACAGTTTCTGTGTGTAAATACCTTTCCAATAAAAAATAATCAACAATTATGAAAAGAAAACAAATAGAAAGAGCGTCCAAAACTAGTCTGAGACCTTGAAACTTAAACACTCCAATCATGCACATAATACTGAGTTATCTATGGTTCCCAAATTAAAAAGAAGATCCTACCGCTGTTTCCCAGCAATGACAGTAGAGACAACAAGAAAAGTGCAGAACATGCACAGAATTATTGGCAAGATTCCAGAAAAGATGAATATTTTAAGCAGAAGATAAGACATTACCTGATGCTCAAAGAAAGGATGGTCCAAGTAAACATCAAAGCGCCTTGCAAATGCTACATCTGTTTTGATCCATTTTACAGAGTACGTCATGTCTAATGTTTTCCCTACTTCCAATGGTTTAGGCCCCTCTTGAGTGAGATTTACATGAATAATCTGAAAAGAAAAAAAAATTGATGTGAATGGAAAAGCAGAAGTTATGTAACTACCAGAGGCCCATAACAAGAGGTTCAATACTGTACTACTACTAGGTTGTATATATTTCAAAACCACAAACCTGATCACCATTGTATTTTACAACAATATCCTTGTGAGTAAAAAGATAATGTTTATTTTCATCATTTTTATCAGAACGCATCTCCCCAACAAAGCCTGGCCACCAAAATGTTCGTGTCAAGGAATATAGTAACATAACAATGTGGGACCCACAACAAATCAGAGAAAAAACACATAGAAGGGTCAGAAATAATACCCCATAAAGGCAAATCATCTGGTAAAGGAAAATAACACATGCAACCAAAGAAAAGAAAAGAGTAAGAAATAAAAGAATAAAGGGGTAAAAGAAGATGCAATTACCAAACAACAACATATTTTATTGCTACAAAGAGAAACACATTTTAAAATCATGTCATCAACATACCAATGAAGAATTCAAGCCAATATGAGTTCTCAATTGCATCCTTGAATTGCTTCACCTTTGCAGCATCAAGTTCAAGAGAACAAATAGAACGCTTGTCGACATTTCCTGTCAAGATAACTTCCCAGATTAGTATTCAAGAAGCACTTTCCAGTAACGTGCTCTGCAACTATAGATTGGCCCAATGGAATAGATCAATCATGTGGAGTAAGTTAAGACTATAGTGATGAGGTGAACATACGTTGATATTTTATTTCAATCTGGCTGTCGATGAGTTCATTTCCACCTAGAACCTCCCCAAGCCCACCCCACTTATGGGCAGGGTTACCAGCCGGCTGGCAGAAAGGAAGAATGTAATAGTTGTATGTTTCTTGAGGGTTATTATAAGGGCCAACCTTGTTTACCCAGAGTGTAACAGGGTCCCCTGGTTGATACTGCAATACAACAAATAAAATGGTTAAAGTAACTAAAAACTCATGCAAATAAAATTCGCAGAGTGAAACAACGGGCATAATACCAAAAATGGTTTTCAAATAATTCCATGAACCAGATATCCTGACAACCAAATAATGAGCACCTGCCCGCATTTACACATACATAACGTACATGCTTGGTGGCTAAAATAGGAAAAAATAAAATTAGAGAGAGAGCATCAAGGTGTCTCAACATTTTTTTGAGATTCATTAAACACAGAAGAATACTAGGCAGGTTACCTTCAACACAAGTCAATTGTTTCCAAACTCAAAAATATATTGTTAAGATAATCTTGTTTAATGGAGACAAAAGTAAAATAAGAAATATAATGTGGCATCCCTCTCCACTCTCAGCCTTATGGTCTTGAGTTGGACAGACTAATAATTTGAACATGATGACAGTCATAGTTATGTTTCTGGGCCATGCACTCTGTCTTTGTCATTGTCAATGTGACAGAGCTCAGGTTGGCCAGCACATGGGGGACAATGTCAAAATAGTCCCATGTTTTGTGGAGACAAAAGAAAAATAAGAATATAATGCAGTGCCCTTCTCCACTCTCAGCCTTCGGGTTTTGAGTTGGATGGTCCAATATTAACAGATGTTAGTAACTATTCTCAAGTACAAAATGCACGACCAACTGTACAACCGCTCTCCCAAATGTCAATAAATAAAGCTCTCACAATGATACATCTTTCCCTTGGTTAACGGCCATCTAATTCTTTCATTCAGCAATTTTATTAAACTACATGGGAATACAGATAGGGCTGGGATTAGAACCGCAGAAGCTAACTTTACTCCCTGGTAGCTAGTACCATCAAACCATCTCATTCAAGAATTCATGGAAACAGTTCAAATACTGAGAGCTAGAGATGGAACAAGGACATACAACAAACAGACTAAATTTTAAAACAAGTATGTTGCACAGCGTACAAACTATTTCTATATAAAATGTAATAAATAGGTTGTCACTAAGCTGTCTCCGGCGCTTGCAAACAGTTTAATCAGAAGTAGAAAAAAAATGCGAAGTTTGAATATGTAGTAACTCTACAAAACAATCACAATTGCAAACGTTTTGAATATGTAACAACTCCACAAAGCAATCATAATTGCAAATGCTATACTTCTGATGAATAGATAGCATAACACAGTAATTAAACTACATACGTCTAGAACCTCAGTCCATGGTTGGCCTGATGACCATTAACCCCGTTCTTCTACATTTCTACCATGCCTTCTGCATGGTTTATTATATCCCAAAATTGCTAGCAGAATTAATAAAAATGGGCTGAAAAACTATTTGATAATTCCTCAGTCAAATTGGGCAAAATTAACCAATTCCAGAAGTAAAACTAACCAATTTTGACATCCTCTCAGTTAGGCTACATGAATAGGACTGATGTGAATATCTCACTTGAGGTCGTCATAGCAGGTCCTTTGCCTTGAACTTTTTAATAACAAATAGGGAATAGCCCCTTCCAAGTGCCAACTCCTACCATCAGCCACCCTTTTCTGAAAAGTGATTGATAACATGTTCGGAAGGAAAATGATGAGTTACAAGCAGCAAGGATCATTAAACAGTATCCTCAAAGTATGAACCAACCATTCCAATTTCAAAATCACTAAGCCCCAAAAGAGCAAGAAATACATGCAATCTTTAAGAAGCTCCCACACCAAGGCTCAACACATAATGAAAAACTCCAAACAACATACATCCTCCAGAAACTTGCTGATCAGCTACCGACATTATCTTTTTGGCCATATAAATAAATTATGGTGATTTTCAGGGAATATTATTTGATTTACTTGCTCCCAAGTGCACCATAAGTCCACAGGAGACAGCACCTACCATTTTTTTAATCAGCTCCTAATTTCCACATACGTTTCTTGCTGTTCAAAGATATATAACAGGATGCCACTCAGTCCATTACACTTGTGAACGTTGTACTTCCTGTGGAGCAAGTTGCCAAAAACAATGAATAATCCAAAGAATCACCTCCAAAATGCAATAAACTGCTGGCTTGTTGCAGATCCAAGAATATAACCATTGGCTGGGAGCTTGGGAGCTTTACTTACACTGCAAGTATCAAAAAAGGTGGCATGGGATCAACCAGATCAAAAAAATGTTTTGAGGTCCACTGGTATTGAGGCCCATACAACTCAACCTTGAATTTTCTTCCTAGTCCTATAAAGATTAAAAACAATGTTCTAAAGTCCACAGGTACTGAGGCCCATCCAGCTCAACCTTGAATTTTCTACCTAGGCCTACAAACAAGTCAGAATTGGAATCAGAAACAGACGTTTTTATTCCAATTCTAACCAACCACACCCTTTCCAATTCCATTTCCAAAAATGAAAGGGACATAACATTTTCTAGTTTTTTATAGTTATCAGAATCAGAAATACTTAGCATATTCATCTTATGTCTAACCTTGCCTTGCATCTAACTGTGAGATATGAGGGATTTTCTATCCAGCGGTGTTAAACTTTTCATGTATATTATATTTTTATCATTACACGATAGTATATTCATGGATCAGCTATCAGAAACTCAGATAACAGAAATATCTGTTTTGTTGATAAGCTATCAAGAAGAATTTTGAAAAGCTATCCACTTTGGAAATCGGGATTCCATTTACAGCCCTACATGTTCCCACTGGAATCCAATCAACCAATGAGACACGGATTAGAACAAATGGTAAAAGATTTAATGAAACACCAAAAATCAACAACAGATAGATCCATCAGGACCGGTTTTGTTGCTCTGTGCAGTTTTTTCCTTTTTTTTTTTTTTCTTTTTTGTTTTTTTTTTTTTTTTTTTTTTGGGGGGGGGGGGGGGGGGGGGGGGGGGGGAGGGGGGGGATAGTACCACGATTTCATTAAATGAGAAAAAAGGTGCACAAATATGAAATCAAAACCAAGCCTCCCCAAAAAGAACCTCCTATACAAAAGACACCAAGACCGTGTGAATCTCCCACAACAAAACAAAAATGAAGGATTTACATAGAGAAACTATCCCACTCCCACAAGATCAAAAAAAAGGGGAAACAAATAGAGCTCATACAACAGGCCCTCGACCACTCCCTCACCCGATCACCCACAAAAACCACCATCCTCTGAGGGTCAGTCGCCTCCTTCTTGAAAATCCTCATGTTCCTTTCGCCCCAGATTGCCAAAATGAAGAATCAGCCACCATAACATCCGGTCCTCCTTACTGAGCACGATAGCGCACCACTTCCAAATGAGCATATCAACCTTACTGTCCAGTTAAGCTGGCTGTCTAAGTTTGGATGCTAAAGAACTCCACACCTCCATAGCAAATGAACATGGTCCAAGGATTCATCCTGCTCTCCACACATGACACAAATAGAGGGCACATCACAACCAAAGCCTCGCAGCCTGTCGGACGTCAGAAGTCTGCCCAAAGTAATCCTCCATACCAAAATCTTCACCTTCAGAGGGGATTTTGGGTCCCAAATATGGTGGAAGAAAGGACTCCTCAGTCCACCATCACTCTGATATGAAATACTGATCTGACCGAGAATGTGCCCTGCGAAGACCACATCCATCTCCAGGAGCCTTCCACGGCATCATTAACCATCCAATCTTAAAGCAAAACCAAGAGCAATAGAGCACGGTAACCTCTTCAAACTCCTCATCCCTCAGGTGCCTACGGAAGGTAGGGCACCAAACCCGAGTGTCCATATCAGGCTACTGTCACTAAAGGATCGAGGATAAGTCATAAAGCGATGGGAACAATTGGGATAGCAAAGAAGGGCCACACCACTTACCCGTCCAGAAGCAACAATGCAGCCCCACCTCCAAGTGCAACCTGAGTAGCCGCAAGGATAATATCCGATGCCTGAAGAATACCCCTCCATATGCTAGAAACCTTGAGATCATTAAGAGGGACGACATCCCAGACCCTCCTATTAGAATAATATTTCTCCTTGATGACCTACAACCAAAGACCCAACTCAGCCGTGCCAACTTCCACAGCCATCTTGAGAGAAGAGCCAGATTGAAGTCCTGAATACCCTTGATGCCAAGACCCCCATTCTCCTTGCTCCTACAGATCCTACCCCACCACACCTCATGCCCTCCTCTCTTGGACCCATCAAAGCTGCCTTCCCAGAAAAACCTCCACCTGATGGCTTCTAGCTAACACGCCACGGTAACTGGGACCCAGAATATGGAAAGGAAATAAACAGGAAGACTATCCAGAACCGAAGTGCAAAGATCCAGCCAACCCCCATAAGATAAAAGCCTGCCTTTCCAACCAGATAATCTGTTCTGGAATTTCCTGACCACTGGCTGCCAATGCTTACACTTAATAGCACAGGGAGAAAGAGGAAGCCCAGATAAGTAATCAGGAAACCACCCACCTAACAGCCCATAATGAAAGCTGCCTTTTCTAGAGTGGAAGTGTCTACATTGATACCAAGAACCTGACTCTTCTAGAAATTCACCCTCAAACTCGTGACCTCATCCAAGAACTCCAATATCAATCTCGCATATAAGAGCTGCTCCTCTCCCCCCCCCCCCCCAAACAAAAAGATGATAGTATCATCTGCATACTGGAGATAGAAATGCTCCTGGAATGCAGAGATGGCTGAAAACTAGATACAAAACCAGCCTCTTCGGCTCTAATCCACATACAACTAAGCACCTGAGCCACCAAAACAAACAACATAGGAGACATAGGGTCCCCTTGCCTGAGACTCCTCCCACTACGGAAAAACTGAGTAGGCGATCCATTAACCAGAACAGAAAAAGAAGCAGAAGACATGCATTCCTTGATCCAAGAAACCCATCTAGTGCCAAAACCCATCTTCTGGAGGATATCAAACAAGCAAGCCCAAGTGACCCTGTCATAAGCCTTCTGGAGTCTAGCTTCAACAACACACCCTACCTCCTCTGTTGCCTCATACCATGTAGACATTCCTGTGCCACCAGAAATCCCTCCTGAATCTGCCTGCCTTTGATAAAAGCGCTCTGATATGCATTTACCACCCTATGGATCACTTCGTCCAATCTCAAAGCCAGCAGCTTGGATATGATCTTATAAACCTCATTGAGAAGAGAAATAGGTCTAAAATCAGACAAGTAATTAGCACATTCTCTTTTAGGAATCAAAACAATATGGGTCTTATTAATGCCTCTGAGGTGAGCTTTGCCCTCATGAAACTCTGCAACAGCCAGAAGAAGCAATGGATGAACTATCTCCTAACAATGTTGAAAGAAGAACGTCAGGTAACCATCCGGGGCCGGGGCCTTATCACTTGGAAGTGCAAAAACAGCCCTCTTCACCTCATCATAAGTGAATGGAGCTGATAAAGGCTCCCTCTCGTCAGGTATACACGGGAGAAGATCCTCCGTGATGCAAGGCCTAGATGGATCTTCCTTAGCAAACAAAGAAGAATAGAAAGAGAAAATATGATTAGTGATCTCAGTACTGTTAGAGATAGTCTACCCGACCTGCAGAGAGCTGATCTTGTTCCATCTTCTGCACCCCGTGGCAATTCTTTGGAAATAAGTAGTGTTCATGTCACCTTCCTTCACCCAATGATCCCTAGACCTTTGCTTCCAGTACACCTCCTCCTTTAAGAGGATATTTTGATATGCCACCTTCAGCTGACTCCACTTGCGCCTATCTTCTTCATCTAACAAGCCAATTTCTCAAGAGCCTCAAAACCACCCAACTGCACACTAGGAATCTTCTTAGCAGCTCCCCAAATGGAAAGCTCATGTGACAAGGACTTTAGGTTGTTAATCAGAGTGGCCATAGAAGATCCTTTCCAAGCGCCTGAGGACCAGACCTTGAGAACAATATCCAAGAAGCCCTCTTCCTGACTCCAAAACTTCTCCAACTTGAACCTTGGCTTACGGTGGAAGGAAAAGTTAGAATTCAGTGAGATGGGCTAATGATCAGACACTGTACGCTGAAGACAAGAAGCTTGCAAACTGGGGAAGTGCTCTTCCCAGTCCACTGAGATCAAGAACCTGTCCAACCTAGAGTAAGAAGGTTGGGCCCTGAGATTGGACCAAGTGAAGAAGCCATAATCTATCTGCATGTCAACCAAAGAAGCTTGATAAATAATTCCTGGAAGTCCTCCATAGCTCTTGACACTCCATTACTCTCTGACCTTTGCTCCAAAGAAGTAGTAGCATTGAAGTCTCCCACCAAACACCATGGTCTACCTGCCTAAGCCTGCCAAAGAATCAACTCACCCCATAGAGCCTTCTTCTCCTCCCTCCCCTGAGGACCATATAGCCCCGAGAACACCCAAATAAACCCATCAACCACACTCCTGAAAGTGATAGAAATGACACCCACAAATCTATTTACTTCCTCCACCACAAACTCATCCCACAAGACCAATGATGCCTCTGAAACGACCAGTAGCTGGTGAAACAGCCCCTTTAGTAAGCCTCGACCCCCCAATCTCTCTCCACACAACATCCTCTGCCTCCTCAGACTTGGTTTCTTGAACACATAAGATATCCAGTCTACAGCGTCTAATTAACTCCCTCACCACCGCCTTCTTCTCCCTATAACCTAACCCTCTAATATTCCAGGAAAGGATCTTCATGGACAAACCGAGATAGCCCTCTCCGCCTCCCCCCTTCTCCACACTTGACACCATCCCTCTACACCTTCTTGCATGATTTCCCCCCTTTGGCTTCCCAAGCAACCCCCAGTTGCCATCTGCGGTGAATCTCTAGAATCACACCATGAATGTCCTTCTCCACACCCTCAAAAGAGACCCCAAGTTTTGTCGCCACCTCTTGACATTTACCTTCTAAAAGCCTCTCCATCTCAAACATGATCCACTTGACCTCTTCCCTATCCACAACCCCAGCCTTGTAGGCGGAGACTCTGGAACAACCTCCTCCTCCCTCTATTCCAGACCCTTTTCAACACACTGAACTCCTACCAGCTCTTTATCACCTGAGAGACAATTAGCAGATGAAGAAACGAGCAAGGATTTACCTTGCTCACCTTCTATCTCGTCGATCATCTGAAGGCGCTGAAAAATTGACGGTGAAGGGAGAACTGAGTATTCATAACATGCATCCTACGGGAGAGGAAGAGACATATGCCCCCCTAGCATATGAGAGTCTCCTCCCCTCTCATTTGAGCTCCGACAGACGACGTCGCCATCGAGAACCACTCCCCAGCTCAGACTGATCTATGGTGCTACTGCCTCCACTGCAACCAGCGACCAGATCCCTGACCACCAAGCTCCCAGCAAAGAGCTCCTTACCCCCTGCACAGGTAGCCCCGGCCGAAGAAATCTCCCTATACATAGCAACCCTCCCTATGCCCAAGAGGTCTCACACAGAGCCTATCTGTTATAGAGGGCATCTCCCGCAATCCATCAGCATCACACGAGCCCCGACTAAGCTGGGAACGCCCGCCACCATTGGCCTATGCGGAAGAACAGCTTCCTGGGCATCCATGGCTATCGGGCGAACAGGACGGGCTTCATCGGGAACACAAGCGGGTCCTGTTCGAGCGGGTAAGTCGCGGGTCCCACTCCCGCGACCCAACACAGTAACTCCACGGGTAAGCCCGGTCAACTCGAGGAAGGAACCTAGTTCAACGCTGACCCGGGTGAGTTTGGGCGGCATTTCGAGTTTTGAAAGGGGCCCGGAGCTTTGACCACGTACCCCCGACCCCCTTTCGTCTTCTCTGCCCCGCCGCGCTCCCAAAAACCCTAATCTAACTTCCTCTGACAGAGCCGACGATGAAGGTTGAGCTCTGACTTGGACTTCCACAGGAAAGATCCGACCTAGTAGGCTCACTAGCAGCCCTCTAAGGATGTCAAACTCACTAAATGCCCTAACAACTCCTTCCCTGATCAAAAGATCATGCTGGCTGACAAGTTGAGATCCCCTGCTTCCCAGATGCCCACTTCCTTCAAAATAAACTGAATACCCGCCAGATCACACAAAGGCACGGGAACACCCACAAGACGATGTGAACCTTGGCAAGCGGCAATTCCGGAAATGTACCATGATGAATCTCCCAAGCAGTCGCCTGAAGAATGACACCCTCGACACCAGAAAGCCGGCCACCACTAACTGGGAAGCTAGATCCTCTGCGGGAGCCAAGGCCAAGAAGCCGCTACCAAGATCCCTTACTTCCCAGGGACCTATAGGGGCTCCCCTCTTCTCCAGAATCTCCAATACATCCGCCACATATGGCTTTCCAATCAACGCCTAACATAGCATCTCAGCCTATTAAGGCGGGGTCCTAGAAGATCCTCTAGCGGAGGATCCACTTGAAGAACCCGCGGCTCCACCACCTACAGCCTACCTTCCAAATCCTTCCTTCTTCCTGCTACCACCTCTGCATACGAGCCACCCCCACAGGAGCACGACCTCCAGGCGTGACCAGAACCTCTAAATGGAGGCATGTCATCAGGGCCTTGCAATCCTTGTTGAGATGACCTCGCCAGAGACATCGCCCACACTTCTGCACCCCATAAGAAGTCAACAGGTCCTCACTCTCCCCAGCAGACCTCCTCCCCCGAGTGGAATGTTGTTGGCACCAAAGGCGACGGAACCGCCAGGGAGCCCTCTCTGCATCGTGGAGTTTAAGAATAGACCATTAATTAGTAGCACGCCGATACCCTCCTTCCTATGTGTAGGTTGCTGTTAAATGAATCTAGAGAGTTGGAGTAGACTGCCAAACGTCCACTACTATGTGGTTTTTTACGATGAATAGCAGTTTTTGAGGGAGGAAAGAAATCCCAGTTGATAATCTCCAGATTGGCATTCAGTTGCTTGTAGACCCTCTTCTAACAAACATTTGAAGTCCTCTCTCATTCTAACGAACATTTGAAGTACTCTCTCATCCTAACAGGCTCTTGTACAGGCACACTAACACAGGTTTTTCAACATCCTAAATAAGCCGACTCCAATTATTTGGGATTAAGCCTTGGTTGAGTTGAGCTGAGCTGAGTTGCTGCTAAATGTATAACCAGAGAGATGGGGCAAATCAGCTAGCCTTGTGCCTTCGGATAACAGTGGTAATCCTGTGTACATTGCCATTGACCCGCGCACACCACACATCAGATTTATTAAAATTGAAGTTTGGACATAGGAACATTTTCAAACAAATGCAGAACATATGATAGGTACATCCAAAAGCTTCAACCATAGTTCTAGCATATGTTCATCTGAGTGTTCCCCAAAGACACTGGATGTCAGATAAGCGAGGTCTACATGAGGCATGCTCCTGATTGAATCTTTCGGATACACCCTTAAACCTTAGCTATGAAGAATGTGAAACATGTTATTGAGTTTTCTCAATCTACCGAGAAGACCAAACCCAGACTCCATTAGTCCTGTATTTAGCATTGAATGTTGTTGCACCATTGAAAGATGATCCAAAATAATGCAAATTTATCATTTATTCGTCTTTATCGTCATCAAAACCTTTTCCCCTCAACCTAGATGGCAAGGTCCAATGAAAAATCCAAGGATTTGGCAATGTAGAGCTGGGTACCTGGCCAAAGTGATTTTAGGACAGGAGAGGATATGTCAAGTATCTAATCAAAGCCATTGATTGGTGGAAAAATTATACTTATTTGGATTCCTGGACCTTTAACCACACTTTATCATAGGGCTATCACACAAGTTTCTGAGGTTGCATTCCCAAACAAAACCTCATGGGACGTTTGGTTGCTCTATTAGATAGCTCTATCAATACCAATTGTGATATTGATATTACTATGCGTGTTTGGTTAACCTCTATCAATTTTGATATTCATACATCGTTAAAGTCCATTGCCATAGCAAATTTAATACAAGACTAGACTAGTATTAAAAATGTTGATTTTAATTCATTCTTGAGAATCCAAGTACTTCCTCCTCTTTCTCTTTTCCACTTATAACTCCCTCTCCCCTTTAGCCATATTCCCTCCGTATTCCCCCAATATCAATTTCAGTATTGATATCATAGGCTTCAAATATATCAAAATATCAAAGTTAGTGCTATATCAAAATTAATATTCTAATGAGGATGGAGAGAGGGAGAAGAGTGCGAGCAGCAATGACGGCCACTGACGCCGGTGCATCCCCAGCCACTGAAGCCAACCGAACCCCTCTTGCTGGGCTTGTGGGGGAGTTGGGCATTTCCGGAGAACCTGCCCCTTAAAGAGGAGCAGAACCAATGCTGAGGTAGTCTCCAGAGGTCTTCATCCTCGCTGAGTGGTATTAGGGGTCCAAATAGGACGCTGCGCGGAGGGGCCATCTTGACCATCGTTAAAGAGTCCGAGACCCTTCATCCCAAGAGAGTTGTTATGGTGCAGAGTTGCAGGGGTCTCGTTGTAGACAGTGTCAGATTTATTGATGTCATCCACAAATTGCTTCTTGATAGATGGCCAAGAGAGGAATGGGAGGTGCGTATGATCTTGGAGACACTTCTTCCTGATCGTCTGTGCGCCAGGCTGAGTTGCAGACGAGATCATGGACTCGTGTCAATGGGCATCGTAGCGGGGGCAACGTGGGGGTCAAGCTATCTAAGTGGGAGCTCCTCTCTACAACTTACCCTATCCTGAGGCTACTAGACGTCATCATCAAGCTCATCGGGATTCCCCTATTGTTCACGGACATGGGTATCATTAGAAAGATTCTCGACAGCTTCGCGAATGAGGTCGAGCTACTTCCGTGGTCTCCAGGTGATGATCACCTCCTCTAGGCAAACCTCAAGGTTAGGGCTTCTTCCATCTCAAGGAATTCCGGGTCAGATCGGTTCCCTGAATCGGGACCCGCCGATCCCGATCCGAATTGCGGATCGGCCGGAATCAGCCAGATCGGGATCGGCCGATTCTGCATTCCATGTTCCCTCTAGGACATTCCAACGGTGGTGGAGACCTCGTGGAGGGGAATCGGACCATCATCAGGGAGGGTCCTTCTAAGGAGCTGCGTCACCAGCAACGCTGATTTGGTGAGGCTAGGGCAACCTTTCTGGGGATAACCAGAGATTGACGATGCATTTGGGCTGCTCGTGACGAGGACAAGGTGTTCAAATTTTGAATTGCATGCCCTTTCCGCCTTTCTGTTGAATCGGGCCAGACCTGAGGTAGCTGAGAACGGGGCGGTTCAGGTAGGGAGGCACCAGATTGAGTCATCGGGCCGACCCGATGACTTACCGTAGAGGTGCAAACAAGCTGAGCCGAAGCGAGTTTTACCATGTTCAAGCTTGGTTCAACTAATTTTAATCAAGTTCGAGTTCGAGCCGAGTATCTATGTAGCTGTCCAAGCTTGGCTAGTTTAGATATTAAACGAGCTCGAGCCGAGTATCGAGTAGCTCGCGAGCTTAATGAATCAATGATACATTTGATTCAATTTTTAAAAAATTTAAATATATAAACTCAGATCAAACCATGGTGAGTAGCAAGTTGTTTGCACCCTAGTTATTTGATAGAAAATTTTACAAGATATTAAATATCTTATTAATTAAGTTTATTCATGAATAAAATAATTAAATAAGTACTTAAAAGAGATCTTACTGAGCACTTAAACGAGCTCTTAGCGAGTATTAAAATAAGCTCTTAAGGAGTTCTTAAATGAGCTTGTTCACGAGTATAATCGAGCCAAGTTTGCTTGTGTTCAAACTTGGCTCGTTTAATGAACCGAGCTCAATTTTGTGTTCAAACTTGTTCATTTGACTTAATAAACAAGCTGAATCGAGTTCTTATCAAGCAGTCTTCGAATTGTTCATTGAGCGTATTGGTTAGTTTGCAGCCCTACTTACCTGACTCTTATGTGCTTGTGTCGAGCCATCTTCCCTACCTAGAAGCCATGTCACCTTGCGGCTCTTGCCGCACCTCCTCCTTCCTAGCTGGCGTCTCCGGCCGTCCTTCCTCCCCATCGTCGTCGACCATCGGAGGACTTACACTGCCAATGAATGCTCCGTTCTCAGACGCTGCAGTCGGCAAGAACTCACCGCCACTGAGACCCTTCGCTCCTCACTCCAGCAGATTTGGAGAGGCAAGAGCTCCCTATTGGAAGGCTCTTTGTTGCTTCGCCTAGTGCGCTCCTTGCCAGGTCCTCCCCACTCGTCAAGGAGCCCAGGGTCCTTGGAGGTGGTGACCTGGGGACTGTGGTGGGGTATACATGTCTACAGGCTGAGGGAGAGAAGAGTCTGCCACGTAGTCCTTGCTTGGCAAGCATGTGATGTGGGTACCCACTCTCAGTGTTGAAGCTTTGCGGCCTAGCAACAACTCCTAGGGACTTCCAGGCTCTGTTGAGGACTTGGTGGAGTAGGTCGCATCCACTTTGAAGGGTTGAATGAGAAACCAATAGTTCAAATAGGGGGTACTAGCGCTGACATGGGAGATAGGGAGGAGAGGTGGGAGACGGAGGACATGAAGGAGTTCCTCTAAGGTGGAACGAATGACAAATGGTGAAGCTAGGGAGGTGACTGAGAAGGTGGGTTTATCCTTCGAGGGAGTGGAAAAGGATGTTCAAGAGGTGTATCACAAGATATTGAACATGTGGCAATTGAGTTTGGCTAGGAGTGCAAGGGGTAAGAAGGTGGACAGGGAGAGAGGGAAGAGTGATAAGAGAGAGGGGAAGCAGCTGGTGGAGGAAGAAGAGGGGAGAGAGAAGGAGATCATGTTACTCAATAAATATTCTTTCCCAGAACATCAGAGGTATGGTATTGGGTGGGGTGGGGGGGTTGCTCTATATCCAAGAGACTAAGTGTGAGGTAGAAGGGGATGGTAATATCAGAGAGATCGGAGGCTCGAGACTCACTAAGGGGTTTGTTCCCTAGAAGTGGGTAATTCAAGGGGCATCATGGTTGTGTGGAATGAGTTTGAGGTTGAAGAAGTGGTGAGTGCTAGGGAGGTAGGGAGGCACTAGATATCCATTACCTTCAAAAACACGGCAGATGGTTTTTTGTGGGATTTCATAGGGGTGTATGGCCCTCAAAGGAGGGAGGAAACATAAGACTTGTGCGGTGAGTTTCTAGATTTTCATTGCAGGTATTGCAAACCTTGGTGTATAACTAGTGACTTCAATGCTACAGCAAAGAGGGAAGAGAGATCAAATTTAGTCCCCTCTATAGGGATCATGGGAGATTTCCAATACTTCATTCAGAGATAGCATGATTGATGTTCCGACTCCAAATGTGTGCTTTACTTGGTTTAACTTTATTAAGAACCCTTCTTGCTAAAGACTTGACAGGTTTCTGGTGTATGTTCATTGGGAAGACCACTTCCCTCACTTGCAGGTTCTTTGTCTCTCATGACCGACGTCAGACCACAAGCCTATTCTTCTCAAGACTGCTAGCAATGAGCGTAGAAGACAAAAGTGATCCATAATGGAGATGGTTGAGGGAAGAAGGCTTCATGGACATTGTCTCTAGGGTGTGGAATGAAGGAGGGCAAGAGACATCGACCATGGCTTCTTTAGTAAAGTGTTGAAACCCTTTTTTTAAAGCAAAAGGGAGAAGGGGGAAGCCCCCCCACCGGTTGGGGAACCCCCCACCGGTTCCAAGAGGGAAACCGGTGGGGGGGGGAGGAGCAGCCCTCCCTTCTCTCCCATTATTAAATTCAAAGAAAGGGGGGGGGATTAATTAGGATGGAGGGAGTTAATGGGGAATCCTAACCCCATTCACACATGGGTTGAGAATCCCATGTGAACCCCATTTAATACCCATCCTAAAAAAACCCCTTTCACATGTAGCCAAGTCTGGATTTAAGGGGTTTAAACCCTTTTCACATTGGCCAAACCCCCCCCAAATCTGAAACCAGGACATTAAAGAGCCCAAGAAAGCAAAAAAGTGGAAGGGATGGGGAGGAGAACCCCCCCCCCCCACCGGTTCCCAAATAGGTGGAAGGGAGCCAACCGGTGGCACCCCCCCCCCCACCGGTTGGGAACCGGTGGGGGGGGTGCCCACCGGATTCTCCCCCCTCTCTCTCTCATTTCTTTAATGCCCTCTCTCCCACTCTCTCACCCATGTGATTAAAAAATTAAAAAAGAGAGGGGGAGGAGGAAGTGGCAACCGGTGGGTACCCCCCACCTCAAGTCAAACCGGTGGGTACCCCCCACCTCAAGCATTCCGGTGGGTACCCCCACCGGTTAAGGCTTTGAAGCCTATAAATACCCCCCAAAGGGTAAGGAGAAGGGCATGCCCATTTGGCCCAAAATTTCCTAGGGGAAACTCTGTCAATTTGAAGATCAAATCCGGTGCTCTTGCCCGGATTTGCTGCGATTTGGAGGCGATATTTTCTTGGATGGCTCTCTTCCTAAGGTTTATTCCTAAGGGGAAGCTCTGCCAAATTTATGTTGTAAAATCACCGTCCTATAAGACGGGATTATGCCGAAATAATGAATGAAATGCCCATGTTGTTCTTTGAGCATATGTGTGTGCATGTGTGTTCATGAATCTACTATTTAAGTAACACTGTGTTACTATATTTTCATATGCAAAATAATTAGTTTTATAACTAATTAAAATACATAACTAAATATTCTAAAATATCATTGGCCTCATCCCATACATAACTAATCTTAGGCTCATAATTAAAACTTAATAATGAAACATTAACTCATAAAATAATATACTTAAGTTAAAAATGACTTAAATACTCCACATACTTAATTAATTAATAAAATCTGCGAAAATTATTTAAAATTAATAAAATAAATATAAAAATCATAAAAATTCTGTAAAAATCAGTAATACTCAGTAAAAATCAGAAAACAAAATCTGAAAATTACATAAATCCAAAATATAACTTAAATATCCTTCATATACCTAATTAATTAATAAAAATCAGTAAAATTAATAAAAAAATCAGTAAAAACCAGTAAAAAACAGTAAAAAACAGAGAACCAAATCTGAAAATATATAAAATTCTGAAATGACTAAAATGCCCCTAGAGCTTAATACAAATTACAAAAATACCCTCATACATGTTAAAAATCTATAAAAATCACAGAAAATTCTTAAAAAATATCAAAATCTCTCATATGTCCAAAATACCCTCCAAACCTTAATAAGATGGGTAAAATTACCAAAATACCCTCAATATGATAAAAATAAATAAAAATCTCAGAAAAATATAAAAATAGACTTTAAGTCTAAAAATTCAATTTGGGCAAAATTACCAAAATACCCTTACAATCCAAACACACTTGAAATAACCCTAAAATACCTCCTAAGGTTTTGAAACCTTCCTAAATCATTAAAACTCATTTCATACACTTAAATAACCACAATCTCCCTATACCCTCCAACTTAGCATAATTACAAAAATACCCCTTATGGGTCTAAAATACTTGGAATCAATCCAAAATCATATAAACACATCCTAAACTTGGGTGAGGCCAAGAGTTTAACCTAAAATATATCTTCATATGCATGCGCTGCCTATAGTAGTAGTTTTGCATGATTAAGGACATCATACGGACGATTAATCAAGGGTTGCCGAGCAGTTGCTCAGCGTAATTAACACCGACCGAGGTCAGTGGAGAGAGGTCATATACTCGAATCTTCGCTTGATTCGAAGTCCCGGATTCCCTGAGGGCTAATCCCAAGCTCTCATAGTCCGATAAAATATAAAACCGACCTACAAATCCTCTAGATAAACAAAAAAATAGATTTCCGAATAATCCGACATAGGAGAGATGTGTCTAGGTCAGGTCCCGACGAAGGTTAGAAAAATCTTCGCAAACATAAAGAGACTTAGGTCCTTGGCTTGAGCTCTACCAGCCTAGGTGGTACTAGGTCCCTACTAGGAAAAGCAGCCAAGGACAACATTATGCAATAGTTGATGGCATTGGATGCTTTGGAAGAGGCGGTCCTCATGGATGATGAGGACATATCCCAAAGGAACAAGCTTAAGGCTGAATATGAGGAGATTGTGATTAAAAAAGATATTTCTTGGATGTTGAAGTCCAAGGAGAGGTAAATCAAAGAAGAGCACAGGAACACTACTTATTTTCAGAGTTTGGCTTCGGGGAGGAGGCGGCTCAGCCTCATTAGTTGCATCAGGGATGGAGACTCCTCTCTTACAGAGGAAGATTAATGCTTTGCAATTTGGCACTAGATAGCCTTTCCATTTACTTCCTCTCTATTTATTCCAGTACAAAAAGGTGTTCTTAAGAAGCTTGACTCCGAAGCCACTTTCTTCGGAGTATGGAGAGGAAGTGGGAATAGTAAGTGAGGTGGCCACGATATTTGTTAGGGTAGGGTGTGCAAGAGCAAGGAGAACGGCGGACTGGGGGTCAAGAGTTTGAATGAGGCCAATGTAGGTCTCCTTACTAAATGGCTTTAGAAATTGGGCTCAAAGAATTATAGTTTGTAGGCGGACATCATCTGTCAGTTATACTACTCCAGAGCCAAGGTGGGGGATGCCTAGTCGAGTTCCATGCATAATGTCTATCAAGTGTGGAAACATATCCTTGTAGGGTATGATGTTCTACAAGCTAGTGTTCAATGGACATTGAGCGATGGTTAGGTTTGCTTCTTCTAGATGGGTGCATGGTGTCAAAATCATCCTCCTTGTTAGAAGTTCCCAAAGCTTTTTGCTATTTCCTCCCAGCCTTTAACAATAGTTGCTTGGGTGTCTAAATCTAGCCAGCCAAGAGGGCGTGGATCCGTCAATTTAGGAGGCAGTTTAGGGATGATGAGACCGACGAGCTGTGACAGCTTCTTTCGATGTTATAGGAGTTCAAACCCTCTCCCGCGGCGTAGGACAAGCGGACATGGAGGTGGGAAGCCAAGAGAAC
Organism: Zantedeschia hybrid cultivar; assembly: GCA_030544215.1. NCBI lineage: Eukaryota > Viridiplantae > Streptophyta > Magnoliopsida > Alismatales > Araceae > Zantedeschia > Zantedeschia hybrid cultivar. The sequence goes on along the minus strand of JARZZO010000013.1, from coordinate 43,974,995 downwards.
CTTCTCAGATAGATCAGCTAACAGGGTTATCAATGGTGAGGGTTTGAGGCACCCTTTTGCCCCTCTAATCTGGAGGCCCAATTCAACCCCTAAAGGTCAAGATGCTCTTTTGGAGACTAAGTCACAAGACACAACCACCAAAGATAGATTAGCTCGGTCTATAGTTGGACCAAATATTGTTTGTCATTTGTGTTGCGTACAATGAGTCCTTGGGTCACATCTTTGTCGGTTGTCCCTTTACCATCAAGGTGTGGCAGTTGATCCTAAGCAAACTGAGGAGGCAACTGTTGCCGGAAGCGTCCACTGATCAGCTCCTATTTTCCTAGGTAGCCATTGTCTTCCCAAAGACGATGTGCAGATTTGGTGGATGATCCTCTACACAACAATCTGGGCAATCTGGGATGAAAGGAATAGGAGAGTTTTCAGAAATGAAGCTCTCATTGCGGAAAGTGTAGTGAAATTCATTTGTGTGAAAGTGAGAGAGTGGATTTATGCTTCTTGCGATGGGTCAATTGTTAACTCATCTGCTTTAGTTTTATTGACGAAGGGGAATTTGTTACACCTGCTTGGTGTTTTTTGTACAAGGGGTGATGTGAATGAATGTGGTCGTACTTGTATACCCCTTCTATTTCTTATTTAATACTATTGCGGTACCATCCACTTTCCAAAAGAAATAATATTCTAACCAAACATAACATAAGGTCCAAAAGGAAAACAAACCTCTCCCCAGGTTTGTACCAAAAGAGTGCAACTGAAATTCAGGTTTATACTTCTGCACCAAAAACACACCTAGTTGGTGCCAAACATAAAAAACAACACAAACCCTATCCTGCTTTGATGCAATGTAAGAAAATGCGGATAGAGTTATGATGAATGCATTTATCATAAAATTATAAACCCACTTATAATAAATCCATTTCATGTAAACTTGTGTCTGGTTGTTCTGTGTAAGCATAATTGAGTTTGTGACAAACCTAAGAGAGCCTCCAGCATGAACCGACTCCAAGTAGGTTTATAGAAAACACGTTTATGGGAGGTTTTGGCCTTGTTTGGATGCAACTTAAGAAAACGTGAATAGGTTTATCATAAACGCATTTATCAAAATACTACTTATTATAAACGTGTTTTCTATAAACTCATGTTTGGTTGTTTTGCATAAACTTAAGTGTAAAACTAAGGTTATGGTGGAAAACACGTTTATCATAAACATATACGCGTTTATGGCTTGCATCCAAACAGGGCCTTTGAGCTTATGGTAAACACGAGGGAGTTGATGGTAAACCTGTTTTTTACCATTTAAACTAAGGTTATTGTAGAAAATGAGTTTACGGTTAAACCTAAATATGTTTATCCGTTGAATCCAAACAGTTACATTGAAGAACCAATGTCGATTGCCGCAGGAAGCGAAGTGAAACACCTACTCAATAACCCGAGGAAATTAAGAAATTATGCACTTCAAGGTAACAAAGACGACGGGAACACAATCTCATCAACGCGGAACAAAAATAACAATAGAACGCTATCGAGTGGAGAAATCCAATTCTTGCGGGACAAGAACACCGCGAAACAAAGCAGCCTGATCAACCAGTCGCACTCGCGTATGCATACCCTACCAAGACACCCCTCCCCCATCTAACAAAATAGTCTAAAAAACTTCCAAATACGAAACCAAAACGCCGAATTCTGCTCGCGTGACCACGCAGATCTGAGGAGAGGCACCCGCAGATCCATAGTCCCCGGTGCAAATTCTGAAAAAACCGAACTCCGATCTTCCAGACGAGTTTGAGACTGCGCAAAGAAGGAGTGCTGGGGAGCTTGGCAAAACGGTGCCATCGCGCGTACCTTGTGATCGGATTCCGAAGCGAACGCGGCGACGAGGAGGAAGGAGAACACGGAGGCGACGAGGGGGAGGGCGGCGGGGCGCATCGCGGTCGGATCCGGCGACGGCGAAGGTTGGTGGTGGAGCTCCCCGCCTGGTCTTCGTTTGCTTCGGCAACCCTCGTTAGAAGAACACGCATAGAGATTGCAGAGAGAGAGAGAGAGAAAGAGCACTGTCCTCGTAGATTTGCCTACCGCATCCGCACTATTTGTCTCGAGCATACGAATGTGGGAATGCGTTTTTCTTTTGTTAATAAAACAAATAGATTTTTGCTTGTATAGTCCTGACATTCACACGTTTGCATCTATACCTCCATGTCCTACATATAGTTATCACTACTTCTGAAAGCTCATAAATATTACAATTATACCCCCTCTATTAAATGGCGACACATCAAACCTAAAGATCCCTGAATTTATTAGAATTTTGCATATGTACCCTTTATCTATCAGAATTTACAGAGTATTTTTAATATATTTGGTTGAAGTTCACATTCACAGGGATATAACTACAATATTTCTGAGATTTCAGGAGTGTTGATAATATGATGTAGGAGTTAGGTTATAGATGTAAATAAGGTGTACTTTAGGGTATATATGCTAAAATCAAATAAATAAGACATTTATATATATACATATACCCCTTTCAAATACTACATGTGCACGTATACCTCAACTCTTTAGTATTATTATGAGTACTTAAAAATATTGTAGTTATGCCCCTCCACAAAATAACGTGAAGTAAAAAAACATCTGTAAACTAGAGATATATATGAATATATTAATAAATTTGAGAATATATATCGATAAGAATATGTGGGAATGGGCTATAGATACAAATACGGCATCTTCAGAAGTATATATGCAAAAATCCTATTAAATAAATGTAAATTATTCATGTGTGATGTAATTTGTGAAGTTTTTTAAAAGGTGCAAATGTCTAGTTTTCTCAAATTTGTAAGTAAATTAGCACTTAACTGAAAATTTTTATTAGGATACTACGACAGAAAATTGTCTTTTCTGTAGCATTATTGTCCATGTAAAATTGTTCAGCCATCTACCTCCATTCTAGCTTTTATAAAAAAGAAAAGATGATATGACGATTATATATAATTATGCAATAAGTAGGTAGAAGTTGGCCATTACAGAAAAAAATCAACGTCGTAAGATTAGAGATGTATATATATAGGTATCAGAATATTCGTGTCTAGATATATCAAAAAGTAGTCTTTTAATATTATTTCTATTTTTAATAAGGTGTGGCAACAAAAAGGATCATTTACTTTGTAATGTTTTGTTAAAAGATAATATTAAAATAAATTCTTAATGAGGATTGTTATAATATTAGAGTAATAAAAGTTGAAAATATAATGTTCATGTAAACAATTACAGTTATTTTATACATAAATAATTACAAATTTAAAAAGGTTATCAAAAAAATAATCATTTGGCACATGGTCGGGAGACTGGAGGGAAGCGACAAATAAAAATGATAATGAGACTGCCATTTCCACTTCAACTCATCCATAGACAAATATGTAAAAGTGACATAAGTTTAGCTAATGGAATCTATGTTATATATGTGACTTTCATTTTAAATAATTAAATTTATATTACAAATTTAAATATTTAAATATTTTAAACAAAGCTAATGAATATGGATTTGATTTCAAAGGGACAAAAAGTTTAATATACATGTGACACAGTATCTAGCACATTGAACATCCATAATACAATAATCTAGACGCATTACTATTTTGGTATAAAAAAATTAATTATCAAAGAAAATAGTAAAACATATATTTGTTAAACCCATGTCAAATTAGATTAAAATCAAATAACTTTTATCAAAATTCAACATGATCGAAACTTAGAGTAATGCTTGTTGCACTGCTACCGGTGCAAATGGGTTGAGATGGATTGAACCTCCTAATGTTCTTCTGCCACCTGGAGAGGTCACATGGAGCCTATCCTCATTAAATGTGTTCCAATATCATCCTTGCATCAACACACGTGGGGCCAAATTAAAAAAAAAAAAGAAAAAAATTATGTCATATTACTTTTCAAAACAATCCCCGAGCTCTCAATAGCATCTTTTTTTTTTAACTGACCTCCCTTATGTGCACTAACATACGAATGTCTTTGGGAGAAATTTAACGAGGAGGCAAGTTCCATGTGAGCTATGTAGGTGGTAAAAGGACATTGGGAGCTCAATCAATTTCAGCTCATTTGCACCAGCGGTTGTGCAACAAACATTACTCTACAACTTAATTAAAACTCGATTCAGATATATTCTCACTTCTAAGATATGTAAAATCACTCACATTTTAATTTAAACTTTCCTTTTCAGATTGCAAAATATCTCAAAAAATCATATTTCAAAACTCTCTCATTGTCTAATATGTTAAAAGACCTCTTTATAGATAAACTTCATAGAAAGACACCAAACAAGGCTTATGTCCACACCAATGACATTTCCCTTTTGTCATTGAGGTTGTTGGTCAAGTATGAATATCATTTTACCATATAGTCAAATTAAATCTTAACAATGCTAAAAAAATTTCTTCAATTGAGAAAGAAGTCCATCGCACATCAAACGTGAAGATCATTTTCGTGTCTTATGATTTTGAACCCATGATCTTTTTTTTTTTAATATATGGTATAATGTTTGACTTATCAAGAGTACAAAAATAACTCGGACTCAAAACCCACAAGGGCCTCCCAATTTGAAAAAAAATATGCACAAGCAAAGTTTATACTTTTTAAAGAATGAGGGGACTGCCCAAATAACTTAGGCGACCAATCTTATTTCCTAATAGGAGAATTAATCGCATCCCGACGTCCCAAAAGGGAGGCGGAGTGGTGCCCACTACGCTACTATGCCAGGAACAACTCATGATCTTTTTAAATGACAATATCATAAACTACTAACCGAGTCACAGCTTGACGATGTCATTAAAAACATTTAATGCAGTCCGAGATGTATAATAAAATAAAAAGATTCCAATGTATTGCATCAAATAATGGGTACCAAAATAAACTTTTACTTTTTAGTTCATATACATTTTTAGTTTTTTTAGTTTTTAACCCCTATAAGCTTTTGATATTACAAAAAAACTATCATAATCGAACTACTTTTGCAAAAGCCTCTATAATCTTTGAATATTTACAAAAACACTCCTACGATTAACGGACGTTTGAAATAAGGAATATGCGAGGAAATATTTCATCTACCTAGCTATTCGGCTACTTAGTATTGTTGTTCTTGATGACTCACTTGCTCTGCAGCGGCTCTATAGTGGTCGGTCGTACAATGACCAGTTGTCTCTATGCCTCATAATGCTATTTCACATGTGATTGAGATAAATGACTACAGTGGAGTCACCATAGAGTAGGCGAGTCACTAAAATAGTAGTAATAACCAACTGAGCAACTAGGTGGATGAAATCTTCGTATATTTTTTATTTCAAACATTTCTTATTTGTAAAGATGTTTTTGTAAATATTCTAAGATCATGGGGATTTTTTAGAAAATAGTTCAGTTACGGGAGACTTTTCATAATATCATAAGTTTATAGGGTTTATAAAGTAAAATTCTCATAATCTTTTAGTATATTTTGAAGTGCTTACAAATTTTATATTTTTATTAATATTTATAATTATTCATAATATTCCAACAAGACTCGTGAGCCCTCCATAAAAAGTGTCAAATGTCACTTCAACTTTCATATTTCTAATCTATTTTCGAAGTTTCGAAAATGGATGTGAAAAAAAAAAAAAGACCTTCTCTCTTCGATTTCGAAGTTCCTCTAAATTCGAACTTTTCAATAAATAAATAGATACACAAGTGAAAGCACTTATTTTGGCATATGCTCTTCAATATTTACACATAATATATTGTTAATTATAGTTTTCCTTGTTCACAATAGCCAAGTAGTACTATAAGTCTACCTTTTATTTCAAGTTAGGTAGATGGATGATGCTATGAAATATGTCATTAAAACATTCACACACCAATCTTAATACCGATTCACACAAAGATTAAATGAGCATAGAGTATAGTGAATAGGGTCGAATCTATTGAGAGGTTTTGAAAACATTTATGTAAATGTATCTCTTTTTTTTATGGATTTTTAGTTGTAAGAAAATCGCAAATAAACTCATAAAAAATCAGGTTTAAAACTAATTAAAATATTCTTAGAAATTTGGGAATGATTAAAATGAAAAACAAAAACTAAATTGTTAAGACTAATATAAACTAAACAACTAAGTAACGAGAAACTTTATTGATCGTGAAATGACTAGAACTCCCTAACCTAAACTCCAATCTTCATGAACCAAGTTTCCTAGTTAGGGTTTTAAGTCTAAAAAATAATAAAAGTGGTTTGATCAATTTTTTGAAATGGTTTTGCACATAAAATGACGTTACGAACAGGGACTGTGCAATCTATTTTTTTTTTAACTTTGCTATTTGAAATCACTAATAAACATTATCTACGCTAAAACCTAATCACTAATCTTAGTTAACATGACTAAAATCAAGATTAACTAAGCACTAATCACCATAAATAACATTTATTTTGCAAAAATTAAGTCAAGAGGAAGATAGAAGAGTGGGATAGAATAGTAAAAAAACATACACTAAAAAATAAAAAGGACTCCTCATGAAAAAGAATCCACTAAAGAAACTAATGTTTACTATAAGAATCAAATGAAAATAGTTACAAATCTAATACTACGGTAAAGAAAATAAGAAAAGAAAACTCTAAAGTCTTAGTGAAGATCACCCTCCTCCTTGTGCAAGTTAATGGTGACGACATGGCTCCTCCTTAGTGCATTAGGGACGACCTTCTCATACTTGCTCTTCCAACCAGTAGTGGGAAAGGGTGTGTGAGAGAGAAGAAGAACAAGAGAGGGAGAGTGATGGTTGTCCAATAAGGGAAATAGAAAGATGAGAGAACAAGAGTGGGAGAGAGTAAGAGAGAGGGAGAGGTACGGTTACTGTAGCATAATATTGTAGTTGCAGGTGCTATAATAAGACAGAAGAGAGAAGAATGAGAAAAGGAAAATAGATGGGGGCATAGCCCCTATAGTGTGGCTTTTATATTTGAGGGATTAGGGTTTCATCAAAAGGAAAAAAATTGAGGGTTGAGATTAAATTTAGGTGAATAGATGGTGGAGATTAAAGAGAGAAAAGAGAAGGGAGATGAGTGAGAGGGGGAGGGGGCATGGGAGAGCTAGGGTCAGCTGTCCTCTTAGCTTGCCAATATTGATCCTTAAATCAATGATTTTCTTGCTTGATTCAAGGGTGGAGAGATTATCTATAATTTTTGAATTCAAATTTGCCTCTAAGTGAGAGGGCGGCTAGTAGGAAAATGAGGAGGGCGGCTAGGTCGGTTGGAATTTAATCTCTGGTCATCACCTTGCTACAACCTCTAACCAACTGGGCCACTTGCTTCTTATGTCCTGTACTCATAGAACAATTATTGTAAAGTCTTATATAGCATCTCATCTTAGTCCTCAATTGACACAAATGTCCTTCTCTTCTTTGCAATGTCCCTGTATATATGAATTTACAGTTTAATCTATATAAAATATAAAATTATGTACATGAATTATAAAAATTACATATATGCATGGAATATTCATTTAAGTGCTTAAAAGGATTTCTATGTTCCCATCATGCCCTTGTTCATGAAAAATTGCATTTAAACCTCTAAACATGCTTAAGTGCAAAATAACATTATTTTTTATCCAAATATTCATAAAGTTTCTATCAATGCAGTGAGACTAACTTGACCATCATTTAATGTTAATTTACACATAAAATCACGGGTTAAATTCATGAAATTTCCCTCCTTAAAGCATAAAATTGTGCATTTATCAATGGACTATTAACGTCTTAGTTTGATAAAAGATAGTAGTTTCGTAAAGGGGTATAACATTTTTAATATTAAACAATAGAAATACTATATTAACATAATATAATAGGCATAATATTATACATATGTTACATGATGTTCGATGTTGAGTGGCATATATTACATGCGACTTGTAATAAGGCCATGTTTGGGAATAATTCTACTTCAGCTTTGGCATTCTTATATTTGATGAAAAGTTTAAAAATTTTACTTTTTTCAAGCATAAAATGACAAGTAAATTATGTTGGGTTCTCGTTTCTCTCCGAATCGCTCACGCAGTAGAAAATAAAAGATTAAACCAGCGATCCGTTCCCGTTTCGAATATCGAAAATCGATTATCGGATAATCGAAGTCTTACTATGTACGGATTCGAATCTGCAACTGTTCAGTTCCGTCTGTGTGACACCGCAAGCCGTGCAAGCGTCCGACCTCTAGCAGAGTCCATGCGATCCTCCTCGCGACAGATATCACCACATTCCTCGTTCTTCGCAGCCCACGAAGTCTCCACCGTTTGCCGCAATAATCGCCGCAACGCGCGGACGATTTCCTGTCGAACGGGAGTCGGAGAAGCGGTGGAGCAGATCCGGAGATCCAGACTTACCTGGGACGTCAGAGATAGAGAGGAGGGGGCGGCTAGGGTTAGCAGCAGCATGGCCTACTCACCCGTTTGCTATATTTTATACTAACCGCGCGGTTTTTCATAAAAACTCCCGGTTTATATAAAACCCACTCATTTATCCATCGCCTTGAGAATCTTTTGCGTGTGACCCTCTAGGCCCAAGTACCAGTCCAGTTAATGGCCCAACAAGCCCAATGACTCCTCACTAGCTTTATTAATCAATTAAAAAGTCATATTAATTAATTAATCAATCAAATTGATGTCGCACATCTAATACGATCGGGCCTCCGATCACGTTGGGTGCCAAGCAACACCGCGTGAACCCATAAGATATCGGGGTTAAGTAATTCACTCTTGGAATCTTTCCGCCAACAGTTACCGCGTGGATATAATCCTTCATTCGTTCAATGCTCTCGAGTCAACCCAGGGTATGGTGTGCTGTCAAACCCTAACCGGTCAACTCACTTTGATTAGATGCCGCTGATGAATATCGGAAAACTCCTTTCCCGATATTATCGTCCGCCCTACCTAGGGACCTTCGCGCATCTTTACTAGAGCATTCTCTCTCATGAGTACTGAGAGCGAATGATTTCTTATTGACACTCAATTCCCTTCGACGGTATTCCGCTGTACCCGATCATTGGCTATTTAGAATCCCGTTGTTAGAGATTCATAAACCAAAGTCAAAGTACAGAATTCCACCGACAAGGTGTCCTTAGTGTCTCAGGTCTAAGGACTGTCAACGCAACTGCGACAATAAAATCAAGCTGGTTGACAATCAGGTACAGTACCATCCAACGATCAGTCGGATCAGTTCAGTGAACTCATTCTCTAATGAGCATCTACATATTCACCTTAGTATCTCCACACAAGTGACTATGCGATCAGTCACTCTCATCTTATGAGCGGGAGTAATCTGTACTAGTCTAATTGGATATCTGATATCCTTCTCGGATATCCTCCGACTAGAAACTACTAAGAATATGTGTGTTTAAATGATCAGTCTCACTAGTATGATCTCATCATAATATGATCACTATCGTACATATTTATGGACTTCATTATGAGACGATAATACGAATTTACACATAATGAAATAATGCCATTATATTAATAAAATGAACGAGATTACAAAGTCATATTGACTTGTAGGCCACCTAAGACTAACAAATTATATCAGAATTTAGATTTTGTTTCGTGTTTAAAAAAGACCTCTTTTCAATTCATGTAGTATGTTTTAAAAAGGGGATATGAGGAGAATATGAGAATTCTAAAAAGTAATACCATATTTCTTTTTCTATTTACCTTTGTAAAGTTCTTAAAGTGGAGTAATACGAGGATAGAAGTATTTTTAGATATGTCTTCAAATTTGAGTTCTCAAGGTCTTTTCAAATGAGATTAAATAAACTAAATAATTTTTCCTAACATTTGAATTAAAGACATGATGATGTGGCTCTTTCTAGATTATAAATTCCTTCAAAGTTTTAGAGTCTCCAAAATGTTTCCAAACGATGCCTAAGGTCATGTTTGGAAATTGTGATAGAAAAAGGGACTTTTGTAGTGTTGGGCTTTTTTGGTCAATGGGTCCCACATAAATTATTGGAATCCCCCAATTCTTTTTTCAAAAGCTCCATTTTATTATCTTTTTCTCTCTCTTATTTTTGTTTCCCTCTTTGGCCCTGTCTGTCATAGATTTTTATAACTATAGATTTTTAAAAATTGAATTTCTCTTAGAGGTGTTAGAGATGTCCGCAATACCGCATTTTTCTTCTCCTTCTCACGTTTGGGTGCATTAGAGGAAATGAAAGAATAGACTCATATTTTTACGTTTTTAACCTTACTTTTTACCTTGGTACCATCCTCTCCCTGGTAACACACTCTCACGGATAACCTGTCTGTCGGGGTGGACGAGGGGGAGCTAGAGTGCCAGTGTTGCTTGACATTGGTGCTCCCTTCGTTAGAACAAGTGGATGGAGGCTCGGGAATTGCGTTGGTGTGGACGATGTGGAGCGGAGCCAACATTGGTGTTGCTCAGGCCTGCTCGATTCCTTGCATCTGGCCAAGGACCTTAACACATCCTTGAGTAGATTTGTTGCAGTTGGAGAGAGGAAACAACGCCGGTGTTGGACAACGGCAATATTGCAAACGACATTATGGAAGAGTCTTCTTACGTAGGCCTGCTAAGGTAGTCGGATCTGCACTTTTTCGTGGAGCGTCCTTCGCCATATTTGAAAACCCACATTGAGTACTCGTTGTACTTGATAACTGGAGCTGGTTCTGATTTCCCTCCTTCCTTGGTCTAGTTGAGATTTTTTTTTTACTTTTACAATAAGGTCCGACTGAGATGGTGATGAATATTGCATCATTTTGCTCATCTATGTTTTAATCCTCTTCATGTTATTTTGTTGTTTTTGTCTTTCTCCCGTACATTTATTTATTTAGGCACTTTAATCTCCTCCACCTACAACACTTTAATATATGCATTATCTAAAGGGATTGCATTCCATTTTGTCTGCACTATCTATTTTGTCTCCCGTAGCATTGTTCTCAACCAAATAAGCTTGAAATTCATTTTCATATTCACAAATTTTATACCACTAAAGAGAAAAAATAAAGGGAAACATGTTCTTTTCATTTTACATGTAAAACCGATGATTATATATGACCTATCTTAGATATATCTTCGCAAGTGTATTTATATATGTACATAACAAACCACTCATCATAGAGCTCATATGTAAAAGCTCATGTACCTTCTAGTATAATGTATCCTACTCTATATGAACTTGATATAGTATGAACTAGAATGAGTAAAAGTCAAGTCTGGATTTTTACTATTGTTCAAAATGAAAAGTGAGCCATTACGTATGTGGCTTTGGATTTGATCTTCAAATATGGACATCTTGCTACCTTCCATTAACAGTTAAAGTGGATATCAAAATAGTGACTTCAAATTTACCTTCAAAATGACAAGTGGCTTGTCCCAAGTTTCCATACCTACAAAATAATCCATAAGTGGAAGTTTCATAAGATATTAATGTTATGCCCTGCAATCTTAGACTTAACAATGATTTTGATTTATCCTAATTAACTCATTAGTAAAAGTTTATTAGCCCATTTAAGTAAATTAATATAGTCCATTAACTTAGTTAAAAATATGAGTTCGGATATACTATACAACAGTATAATAAAACAATGATGCTTTATGTGAAATTCGGATTAAAGTATGATTGGTATCATTTGAAAGAGCATGACAGATATATAGCTTTGTATAACACCATTCATATGTTTTGGAGGTCAAAAATATTGATGATAAGTTTTAGAAACGACTACCAATAGAAAACAAGTCATAATGGCATTAGAATTTGAATTAGAAAATAATGGAAAATATAATAAAAATTAACTATGACCTACAAAATATTATAAGAGATATTTGAGTTGGATTAAAAGTAGAACATAATAAATTTGAGCATGTTTAAGACTCCATGTAAGGACTGAGGTTTCAGATTCGGTTATTGGGTCAGTTTCTGGGTCGGATCCACTGGTTTGGGCCTTGATGGGTCAGGGGAGTGCCATCTAAATGACGTCTAGCATGCACGACGCCTTTTGAACGGCGTCTTTCTAGGTGGACGCCATTTAGCTTGGTTGTTGTTGTGCCACGTGGGCGGGCTTTGGGCCGCGAGAGTACGGCCCCTGTTGTGTCGCCTGAACGGCGTCCTTGTTGGACGACGCCATTCAGACTGCGACTCTGGGTTGTCAGTGTACGGTGCCAGTCTTGTCATCTGAACGGCGTCTTGGTTAGGCGACGCGATTCAGAGTCTCTGTCAGTACGGCCAGTCATGTCAACTGATAGGCGTTTGTACCGCACGACGCATTTTACCTAACTTCTGGTTGACCCCGCGAACCCTCCTTCTTTTCCCTCATTTCCTCCTCCCTTCTCTATTTCCTCTCTTCCTCGACGGCTCCGGCGATCTCTCTTCCCCCTCCTTCTTGTCCTCCCACCATTTCATCTTTCCCTCCACTATATCGACCTCCTAACTCCCACCACTACCACCACCACCTCCTCCGCGGCGTTTTCTCTTCGGACGGCGGCCGATGTCCCGGTGGAGTAATGACGTCCTCGGTGGTACCGGTGGCGGCGTGGGGGCGAGACGGGTTGGCGGCTTGGAGCTTGGAGGAGTTCGAGCAACCGGTAAGGTGACGATCCCCGTGGTGTTTCATCTTAAAACCATATTTTCCCGCTTTGAAGCATGATGCGTGTATGGGGTTCTAGGGTAGAATCAACATGCTAAGGGGCTTTCTTGATGGATATGGTGGTTTCTATGAATATGGATTTGTGGGTTTTCCTGTGATTGATTGGTTTTCCTCTTTGTTTTCCCCTTTTTAGGTGTTTTGGGGCAAAATTGGGGATAAAAGAGGACCCTCGGGTCGAGTTGCAGAAACTAGGGTTTTGGCGCTAAATGACGTCGTGCTAGGACGACGCCATTCAAAATGACGACGGGACAACACGACGCCATTTAGGCAGAAATCGTCCCCGTAACGGTTTATGTCAGAGTGGACTTTTGTTGTGAATGGCGTCCATGGACAGCGACCCGTTTTAATAGGCGGCTACCTATGGCGACGCCTTTTAGGCCATGTTCCGAGGCCGAGATTTTACATGAACAAGTTTAGGAGGCTTGAATGGCGTCGGCCTTGGGCGACGCGATTCAAGACAAAACCACATTAATTCATGCTATTAATAGGTGTTTACACTGTTAGATAGTTCAGTTAATGCATGCTTTAAAGATACTCGATGATGATGGATTCCCTGTGACCGGATCGCACCGCGTTGTGTTTCGTACGACCGTGGACTTCTTACTGTACTATGTTTTGTGCTACTGTGGACCTAGAGTGACAGTTGTAGCGCTTGACACCCTGTGTCGGTGTGGGAGGGACACATCGCCGGTGGGAGCAGTGGCGGGGTGACGCCTAGTGAGAGAGGGTCACCTGGTGAACCCCGGGGTTAGCTAGTACCGGTGTAGGAGTGGTACTTGTGGAGTGTCACTCGTGCTGAGGAAAGAAGTAACCACCTGAGCCAGTTGGGCCGGAGTAGCTAGCGTGCTATCCGAGGGGTTACTGTTTGCTCTCAGCGGGTCGATGTTTCCCACGTTTGGTTGAGTGGTTGGCGTGTTTTGCCGAGACGTTGGTTGTAGGTTCCCTGGTAGAATGGTTTTTGAGATATGCATGTTACATTTCGACTGCACGTGGTTTATATCGAGAATTAGGAGTAATAATTACTTGCTTACTTTATCTGTATCTGTGTTACTGCTCTTGTGGGTGCGTGAGTGGGCGGTGGGGATCGAAGGATCCCTACTAAGTCTTTTCGTTGAGACTCACCCCTGCGGTTTTCAGGTGAGGGTTCCAGGCAGGCTTAGCAAGAAAAGTGTTGCTTAGTATTACGCGCCAACTGCTGTTGTTCCGGGGTATGCCCCAACGTAGTTGTTATCTTATTTCTGGCCTGTACACTTAATTATTTCTTTTCTTTTATGTTGGAATATGTAATTATTTGTTGTGCCCAGTCACATTGTAATAACTTTTAATTCTTGCACTTCCTTTTCGATTCAATGCGATGTGAATGTTTAGCTTAGTTAATTATTTATTTCTCATACTTATCTAGATCCTAGTTTGGTTCCAAAATAATGTTTCGGTACCTATTTAGTAATCGGATCCCCGATTATAGGGTGGCGGGTCGTTACACTCCAAGTCATGAACAAAAAGTCATAATTGAAATCCTACTCGAATTAGGATTCTACGCACAAGTTTACTTGACACAGTTCTGATATTTTATGTATAACTTTATGTAGAAAGTTTCAAATTATATGAGACAACTCCAATTGGAAAGCTAGCTTAAAACTTTACAACTTGTATGAAGATATCTTTGTATAAGGATATCATATGTTTAAAATAAGTCGTTTACTAGTCAAAATTATGATATCTTTAGATGGGAAGAAGATATGTTAGATTTCTGAGTTCGGAGTACTTAGAATAACATATCAATAAAATAAGGATAATATTTTATAGAAAGGTCTAACAATAGTGATATTGGCGTCATTAAAAAGATAATAAAAAAATTTAAAACTTTGTAGTAGAGAGTTTTCATAATTTGAACGTTTAAATGGTCAAATCTAAATGTTTTTAAAAAAAGAAACTGCATGTGACGTGAACATGTCCGATTTACATTAGGAAGTGACTTTGAGTTAGAAAATAAGTCACGAGGAGTTAGAGTTAGATTAAAACAAATAAAGGGGTCTTATTAATTGTATTATGAAAGGAAATAAGTGTAAATAAAGTCTTGAGATCATGCACAAGATCTATTGCATGCAGCTCTCTTCGAATGGTACTTTCATGTAGTGTTTTTGAGAGAGTATAATTGATTCATAGTTATTTTTTTTGAGAATTTGAGTCTAACCAATGTTTTGTGTTATTTAAGATTTAGAGAATATGAAAAAGAGATTAGAGAATATGAAAAATAGTTTAGAAGATGAATGAACTATGAATATATAACAAGGAAGCCATAAGAGAACCAAGAATTTATCTTTCTTCAAGAGGTAGGCGAATAAGTCTAAACATTATCTATTTTGTATTAAAAATAATATTATTTTTAAAATATACTCAATTAATAATAAATTTGATCTATATGTCTACTTCATGATCATTAAGTTTCATATTTTTATGATCTTCTTTACTGTTTATTTCATTATTATTATCTCAACATATAAAATCTGTCCATTCAATTTATTTTGTTTCCCACTATGTTCACTTGAGTTACATATGTTTGTTCTCGTTAGTCCATTGTCCAATTGGGTTGAAATTTTTATAAGAACTTATTTTTGATGTTATATTTATGCCTAATAAATGTGAGAATTTTTTGAATTTATTTGATATTTATTCCATAATATCCTTGTAGGACTATGCAATATGTCTAGACAATTTTGAAATCTTAAATAGTAGACTTTATATCTCACCCGATTCATGTCTAAATCATGTCAAACTTTGTATTATTTATTATATTTTTCATGATACCTCTATAAAGTTTGAGATTTTTATGATTCCGTTTGACATTTAATTTTACCCTTTGTTTTGATTTGCTGAAATTTTATTAAAGTTGACTTTCTAGAGTCAACGTGCGGATCCAAAATCATATCAAATTAGTTTATAAAATTTGAAACTTTGCCAAAACTTTCAGTGTGATCTTATGAGCCTATTCATCATATTTTATTATTTTATAAATCCATTTGACATTTATATTGATTATTCTCACTATTCAATGTCCTAAAATTTGATATTCATGCTGAAAGAAAATTAGATTAATTCTAAAAAATCTAAAAAATTGCTCATACTCTGGTTAACTAAATTTAACTTGATTTGAACTTCTGGATAGTAATACACTTTATTATGACACTATACACGGCTCTTTGTGAATAAAGAATATTAAATTTGTTTAACTCGGGTTGACCATTAAATTCTTATGGATTTACACTATGATCTCTTTAAGATATGTGCGATCTAAATATATAAAATACATATATATGGACAGTGACACCATAGGAGAGTTTTAAGCAAACCCTGTAAGCATTCGTAAGGTTCGTCAAAACCCATGGACAATGGGTATACAGATGGGATATCTGCGATTCTGTGCAGCGGTCAAGACCTTTGTGGCGCTTGCCTAGGTGCATTAGTATTGTGTAGATTGCTCCTTATGTTGTAGTTGGATACATATTCGATATATTGAAGTGAAAATATGATAATTAATATGTCCTTTGATATGATCATCTGATTTGACTTATGCTATGAAATTTGATATGATCTTTTATGCTCATATGCTATTTAAATCACTTATTTGATCGGCTATGTTTATACTTGATTAGCTATCTATATCATCTTTTGGTTAGTCTCTTGATCTGCCTTTATCCCTTTAAATTCGATAATCATGCTCTATTTTGATTAGCCTTTCTTCCATTCACGATCTTATGATTCTGCTATGATCTATACCATGTGAACGTTAAATCATGAAAATATAATTAAGTTAACATGTTGTTACTCATGTGAGAATTTGATATGTGATGTGTGAACCTCTTATTGATTAGAGATTATTTGTTTGATAAGTGCACTGACTATAAATTATAATATGAAATATGAAATTTGTTATTTGAACATCCTAATTTGAGCATATGTCATCTTATTTTAGATTTAAATATTTGTATTAGAAAATATTCGTATGATGATATTTGACAAACATGACATGCTTTGTATCATTTCCTCGTTGTACTATATGTTGAATTTGGTCCGCTTATCATACTTAGTATAATTATATAATGTGATTTGCAAAATTACTATATGTTAAGTCATGTGGATAGTTTGAAGCCTACTGAGTGGTGTACTCATAAATCTGACCAAATATTTTTCCAGGAAGAATTGATTTAGGATCGAACTAGGTAGGAAGTCAAGCCTATTAGACCTTTGGAAGGGTTTTTAAAAGTTTATTTTTCAATTTAGTAGTTTGATATAGTAGGACTAATTATAAGAAATTTAATGTAATTTTATTTATTTGGTGAGGTTGAGAATCGATATATTATTTGATGATAATGTAATTTGTGGACTTTGGTATTTGTCTATTTATTTGGACTATGTGATAGTAATGACATCTATTTAAATTATCTTGTGATATGTTTATCTCTCATAGCTGTTTGTTAAATCGGTGTTGCGTACTCGGAGTGAGATGTGAGTCGGTGTATTGAACTGGATTTCGGGGCCTAACAATAATCAGGATAGTCTTCTTCTAAGGGTCCCCAATCTAAAGATGGTTTTAAAGAGGGAGAGGCTTATCAAGAGATTATTAAAAACTTACCTTCCCATCCAGCGGTCACAAATGTGAACCGCATAGCAAAGTCACAAACACCTAAGACATTTTGTGCGCATGTCTTCCCATCTCACCCACTCCAGAAGCCCAATAGACGTTTCTTAGGGATACGAGCACTCACATGTCTTCCATCAAGTGCACCTATACAATCTTTAAAAAAAGGTAAGTACTTCCCTCCTACATAACACCTACATGGTTGGGTGTGGACTTTAGTGACTGAGCATGTCGCATCATATCTATAGCCCATACACAAAATGCCTTTAAAATAATGTCAAAGTGACGACTAATTATCTCTCTTGAATGATGCAATTTATCTTACATGGCACAGTTCCTCTCATTGTGTGCTAAGGTTTGGAGAAAGATCCTCATTTGTTCTTCAACACTCACATACCTTGTACTCCTTAATTGACCCATCTCTTGGATAATTGAACACAATTTCTTAAATACATATAGGTACATTCGACATTCACTATAGCATGGTTTTCACTGTCCAATAAGCATATTATGAATATCAAAATTTCCTCTACACACCTCGTCATACAGAGGCTGCTTTTCGAAAAATCGACCATAATAAAGGTATAGAGACCCCAACATCAATACGACCAATATGCCTACAAAAAACTCATCGTCATTGAAGGCATGCATCTTAGAATCATCATCAATCTACCATAATAAACTCAATTGATATTATCAATGAATAAGGTATGAAGGTACATAAAGTGGAAACATTAAAAGGAACAAACTATTATGAACCAACAACGCAAACAACAAGATATTTTATAAACACTCATTTACATGTGAAAGTTTCATGCAAGCATAGCACTGTAAGTGATAATGTGGCTGATGGCATCATCACTCTAAAAGTAATCTAAGCTGCTAGTGAAGCCTAACATAGCATGGCTAAAAAACTAGCCTAGTATACTAGTGACATCATCATAGCACGTATTATAATCAGGCTAATGTGACATATGCTTTTCTCACACAAAAAATTAACTGACCAACAATGTGACATATGGGATTGTCACACAAAAATTAACCTAAGTTTGATTACATCTTCTACTTATGATATGCCTTCTCATATTCTCAGGCCACCCATTTATCCGTGCTACTAGGAGTCCTCAAGGAAGAAAAAGATGGCGTGTGTTTGGATTCTCCAACTTATCGATTACATAGAACCACTCAACTAATTCTCTCACCACACTAGGGGGCACATCTAATATCTCAATAACCTTTTCCATCGAATATGTTTCAGTTGGTGGAGTTTTGGCCATCATATTTGTTCTTTTCCATCATAACATTACACACTTTACTCATGGTTGTTTCTAGTTTGTCACTTATTTACAATTATGATTTCTTCTTTGGCTAGTTTGGGTTAGCAAACTTGTCATTGTTTTGGTGCTTTGTATTGTCATTTGGAGAGTCTTCAGCATTCTCAACACTAGTATCTTCCACCTGATCATAATGTGGAATTATACCAAAGAAAGGAACATACATATCATCTCCCACAATTGTTCCTTTAGTAAAAAGGCAATCTAGCTCAGTTTGGTGAGTGAGCTAAGGATTGATATGCAAATTTATTTGCACCCGTACATTTCTACATAACATTTTTAATGAAAGAGTGTTATTTTTTTTTACTTTTTTGTGAATATTAAGAATTGTAAAAACTTGGCAGTGTAAGTACCTAGACAAAATCAACCCACCACTTTGGAGTTGCTGAAAAAATCATCTTCGTTTCATCCCAGCAAACCCTGACTCTTTTCCTAAGACTTACCAATTTTGCCGGTCTTTTTTAATGGAATCACAATGGTGTTTTTTAGTTGGCTCGACATAATGACAACCAGTCAATCTATAAAACTCCTCCAAGATTTAATATGCTAATTTGTTCAAGGTGTTAGAAGGTTTGTTTCCTGCCATATTTTGTTCTAGACAAGGTTGGACAACAATAACATGCTTCTTAGCATTCGACACTGTCTTCTTTGCATATCCAACATCTTCAGGTTGTTTTGCTTTAGCCTTGCCTTTAGAAGATGACTGACTTGGTAGAGAATGATCAAGACCAACACCATCTACCATATGTACAAAGAAGTACATTCACATTATACAAATTATGTGTATATGGCATTGAAAAAGGTCAATAAATGTGTGTTCATGGCAAAAACAATTGCAACACATCAATGCAATGGAAAACAAACAAACAAGCATAACTTTATCAAATGATTTATTGTATTAATGTTTAGAAACCTACAAGAATATATGTTATTTTTTTTTGTGAGTGTACAACAAATGATTTACTGTTTACTATCTATTATATTAATATTTAGAAATATGCAAGACTATATGTCATTTTTTTGTAAATGTATAAGAAGAATATATGTCATTTTTTTGTAAATGTATAAGAAGAATATATGTCATTTTGTTGTAAGTGTACAACAGAGGTCTTCCTAGTCTTTACTTTTTTAAAAAATTCTTAAAAAGTTTACAAAGATTCTTCTTAGAAAGTCCACACATGTGTTTATGTAGAAAAATCTACACATATTCAAACAAATAGGAGATACATATCTCTCAGTGCTTGATCTCAACGGGTACAAAATTTTATACATTTTTTTTTCTCCATCAGACAACAAAAATGAAACTCTCAAGGATTCCAACATAGTTTTTTTTTTCCTTAACGGATCACAAAAGTCTACGCAAATGCCACATTCACATAGGAAAAGAATACAAACGTTTCAAGATAGATACCTACATCGGAGTGGAGAGGGATGACTGATAAAACTGCATTGGAGGAGGATGAGTGTTGAAATGACAAATTTGTCCTATAAAATGGTGAATGACCACTATGTGGCGATGACGTAGAAAATTGCAATCCACAATATAGTCGTTGTAGTGGTAGCATTCGTTGTAGGTTGTTTCGAGATCTAGAAACCCAAGGCCGATCTTCTCCTCCTCCGATCAGCATGGCCTCTCGACCCATCTTCCCAGAGAAAAAAAAAACAAATGGTGGATAGAAGAGGATGGGAGAAGGTAGAAGCAATTTCAGATTAGAAAAATACACGGGAGAAGCTTGATCTCACCTTTGGCAAGGAGTTTAGGTAGGGACCAGCTCACCTTGGCAAGAAGTGTCAGGGGGGATCGCTCCGTTGCATTGTAATATATATATATATATATATATATATGATATATACGTCCGATGACTACGTGCAAAGGAAAAATTCATTTTAAAAAAATATACAGTCAGTTCGGAGTTGACCCAAGTTTTCTAAATATACTGTTGAATTTTTGATAGTACATTTAAAAATAAATAAAAAATGCGACCAAAAATTAAAAAAAACCCGTCGTAGTGTGAACAAGTATTACTCGTCATGCGCAGACGGCGACTTCCGAACACGCCCGATGCGAACACGTCCGGCATGGCGGATCGAAGCTAAAACTTCCCCACATCAGGTCCCCTCCGCGCCGCCATCATCATCCCAAGCCTCCGGCGTTGCTTTCCGGCGCCTATCCGGCCTCCTCCGCTTCTGCTTCGCGCTTCATCACCTCTCTCTTCTCCCCCATCTAGGGTTTCCAGTCTCGACGAATAGCCGGCTCGGAGGTACAAATCAGATGCTCAGATCTTCTTCTCCTCTTAGAATGTGCAAAAGCCATGCTAGAAAGTGGGGGCAAACCCTAACGAAAGAAATCCAGTTTGCGTAATTCGTTTAATCTGTTTTTTTTAACTTCGTTTTTGTTGTCTCAGATGCGTGTGCAGGCTCTTCTGCTTGCTCCGCGCGATCGAAGGTTCGTTTGCTCGTGGCTTCCCTCGTTTCCCAAAGTAGATTGGGCAAGTTTTCTTCACGCTTCCATTCCTTGGTCGTGTTCTGATGGCGTTGTTTGGCGCGAACAGGGGTTTTGCCAGAGATGCGGCGGCGCGCATCTGTCTGTTGGGCCATTGGAAGAGGAGCTTTTGTAGTGGGGCCGACGGAGGGGAGTCCGGTTCTTGCGCCAAGGTGGAGCAGTGCACGGTAAAGTTGTTGCATACGCCTCTCCGCTGTTCTGCGTTCTTCTTCATGAATGTGTTCATATCCGAGACTGCTCTTGCTGTTTCAGTATCTTCTTTCACGGCCGAGTGTGGTTCTTTCGTTGTTCAAATAAGATTGTTTACATTGTTGTTTTCCATAGCATAACTAGTTCATGCTGGAGTAATCATGGAACTAATGCGGTTGCAAAATTTCAGGAAAATGGAGAGAAGGTTGGCACGACGCCAAAGGTTGGACAGTGTGACATTGCTATTGTTGGTGGGGGCATAGTAGGCATGGCTTTTGCATGTGCTCTGTGTACGTATTCTTGTTACTTCAATATGTTGTTCATCATAGCAACTGTGTTAACTGTTGATCTTGGGAAAATACAAGCGATAAGCTTCACAGATGTAGCCTTCCCAAAGGGCATTTATTTGGCCTTCTGTTGGGCATACAACTGTGGTTTGGAGGACAGTCAGAAGTTAAATGGAATGCCATGACTGTCTGAAAGTAGAGGGAGAGGCGTAAGTGTGGAGATACCCTGTTGATCAGAACTGTTTTGTTTAGCAGATTTCAATCATTAGAGAGGTATTTGGAGGGAACATGTTAAATGCTCTAAAAATTATCGACATTTCAAAATCTGATTGTAGCAAGTAGAGAGAGAGAGAGAGAGAGAGAGACATTGGGGAGCCTTCTCTCACCATTTTTGCGAAAGCTAAATGGATTCCAACAATTGGAGTGGGGCCCACAGGTTCCTAAATCGCGAACGTAAAAATCCTCCCTTTCTCACCAACCCTCCTCCCCAATCACTGCCTAAAACTTGCTCCTCATAAGCAAAATATTGAATGTATGGACTGCTCACTTCGTAACTTACGGGCTAATGACCCTATGTGCATTTCTTTCTCAGAGTTGTGCTCACTCATCAAGACACTGATCACTCACACCCTTCCCGTAGGAAGAACAATAACTAAATAATCTGTGGTAGAAAAGGTCGCCGGGATTCTGTATCCAATGCAGTCGAGGAGAAGTATATGCACAAGAGGAATATATGAAATATTCTAGCCAATGTTAGAACCTTTTTCCCACATCCCATAAGTCTACTGGGTGGAACTCAAGGATGTTTCGGAAAGAAAACCGGGCACCAGAGGCCGTTGCACGTTTCCTTTGTAAGAATGTGAGGGTGTGGGCTTGGGTCTTGTGTGATGGGGCGGCTGTTTCTTTCCCCCCTTTTGCTATTTCGGGTGGGCTTCAGTGAGTCACCAGCTTTGTGCTTTTGTACGGGGGATTTTTTGAGAGCTTTATTCTTATACTCTTTTACATCCCTTTTCTCTACACTCTATGTCATAGATGTGGTGCCATCCACCTTTAAAAAAAAAGGAAAGAAAGGGCCGGGACTCTGCCTTGGGAAGTGACTTCCCGGGTTCAACATCCACTGGATCATACAAGATGGAGGGGACTAGCAGGTTAGCCTGAGTAGTTGAGGTTTACCTAGCACAGTGGACTAAAAATTTTTTAGAGTAGTTTTTCAGCATGTCTGCAGGTTCATTAAAGACAGAAATTTTTAGATTTGTGCTCAAAAGTGCCATCAATGAAGAACACTAGCCCTATTATAGTTTTATTATTACAGTACCTCAGTAAAGTGCTTTTACTGTGTACTACTAATGCAATCGTGCATGTTTCGGCACCTTATATTAAACTGATAAGTATTTCCCTTCATGTTTATCCATTTGTGTAAGTCCTTATACATTTTTCGTTATTGCAGCAAGGATTCCATTGACAAAACACTTGAGTGTAGCCATCATTGACAGAAATCCTGCCTCGGGATTCAAAAACAGTTTCAAGAAGAGTGAGATACCTGATCCAAGGGTCAGTAGTGTGACTCCTGCAACTATTTCATTTTTCAAAGGTACTACTGTTGTACTTTATCCATTGATTCAGTCCTGATGATTGAAAATAGGGATTTTGTATATTACCCTCTGTAAACCACCGTATCTGAATTTATAACCCTGACACCCACATATTATTATAAGGTACTACTGTTGTACTTTATCCATTGATTCAGTCCTGATGATTGAAAATAGGGATTTTGTATATTACCCTCTGTAAACCACCGTATCTGAATTTATAACCCTGACACCCACATATTATTATAAGTACCCTTGACATCTTCAAAAAGGTTGCAGTTATACCCTTCCATAAACATGCATTGTTCAGGTATTTTTGTATGTATACCCCTGACTTCCCAGAGTTGACATGTTCTGTCATATCTTTCTGGCATATTCTGTTAGAGTTCACAACATTTTGAATGGAGGGGTGTAACTGCAACCTTTCTGAGGATGTTGGAAGTAGTTATAACGAGGGTTCGCCGTACCGGATCGACTTGTGGCGACTCGGGCGACTCATATCGTATCAGGACGAACCCGAGTCGGAGCGACTCGACCGAGTCTATACGATTTGGCCGTGTGACTCGTACGAGTCGGCACGAGTCGACCCGACTCGCACTGGATCATGGGCAATCCGAGTCGGTCCGACTCTTTGAGTCAGTGAACCTTGGTTATAACAACATGTGGGCGTTAGGGGTATACATACAAATACAGTGCTTTACAGAGGTATGCATAAAAAAATCCCTTGAAAATATTATTTTTCAGATGCCTAGGTTGCCAATGACTGTTACAAAGTGAGGAATTAGTAAAATCTTTTGAGTACATTGAAACATTTTGAACAATTGTAAGACCAATCTGCATATGGGGGTACTCCAATCTGAACTAAGCTTGAGATATTAACATCAGCGTTTCTCACATTAGATTAGCCTTTGGATCCTTGCGTATGTTCATGGTTATACTAGAATGCTTATACGATGCAGACTATGTTACTACTTTTTGAAGATTAACAACTTTTCTTTCATTGGTAAGCACGAAAATGCATTACATATATGATTTCAGATTTGGTCTTAGTTGATATGTTGCCATTTTGTCACTTCACATGGTTCCAATCAGGCTGGCATTATAGATCTGTTCTTTCATGGATGGTTTGAAGTGCACTGCTTTCATTATAATTGTGTACTTGTATTGCATGTTCACCCTTATATTCTCACATATGATTCTAGCTCACTGAGTGATAGTCAAGCAGTCTTGACAACATTGTCAGCATAGAAATGAGAATATGAGCATTCCTTTAATAAATATACTCGAGATAACGATGATGATAAAACCAAGGTTTGCTCGTACGAGTCAACTCGGATCTGGGCCGACACGATCCATTGGCATGGTCGGATCGGACGATCCGGTTTGGACTGCTCCAGATCGCAGCGACTCGGCGCGTATCGGCTCGGCTCGCACCGGATCGCAGCGGTTCGGGCTCTAGCCGCTGTCATCCGGTGTAAGCCAGCTCGATACGCACCGAGTCGCTGCGATTCGGCCCGATATTTGATCCTTCTATGAGATTTGGTGTGCCACTTTCTTTTACAAATTGATGTTTCTAGTATTAAATTCTTCTTAAGTGGGATGCTAGGATATCTTTTTTACATAATTAAATGTATGAAATTGATGTTTTCTTGTTAAAATGTGACTCATAATCATTTACCATAATAAAAGCATCAAGTATAATTTATAAAACTGCATATTTATGTCAATAAATTGAAGATTTTTTTTCAAAAAAAAGAAGAAGCTTGAATCGGCCTGAACCGAGCCGATCCGGATCGGATCCGACTCGTATCTGGCCGGACCCAATCCGATCCAGATCTACGATACGGCGAACCTTAGATAAAACACAAGGGAGAAAAGAGTCCCAGCACTATTCTGTAGAATTATTTGTTGAGAATGTAATTTTCAAACCTATGAACAGAACTCATGCAGCGTAATATGTCTATCATAATTTAATCCTTAAGAAGAGAGTTCTTTGATGGGGCAAAAGATTTGTGTAAAAACTGTCACATTTTTTTTTTGAAGTCTGTGTGTCACCCCTTGCCCCATGTGCTTTGCACTCTCCCCACTCAAACTTGCATCACTGGTGTAGCATGGAGACTGTTTTAAAATTCTCTCTTTAAGCCGATGGAATCCTGAAGCTGTTATTGTCTTCTGGTTATCTGGCATGTCTACTGCACAGGGGTGAAAAAACCGACCATGGGACTAAAGTCTGGATTCTACCTGCCTTATTCCTTTTGGAAAATGTAGCTTAGTCATGGATGTTACACCATCCATTGTGTAATGATCTTGGGGGAATGCTGTTACACCACTCTCGTTGCCATACAACACATTGTGTAATGATCTGGGGAACCAAGCCCTTTGATTGCTTGGTTAGATGGTTCTGGCTAAAGTTGCTTTTGACACAACTCCTTTTGCGAATGGTGCATTTAACGAGAGCTCTCTGATCAAGTAACTAAACAGCTCCCAATGAGCATGTCAAAGAGGGTGGTAAAAAGTGTGGTATAATATCATTCCTTATGTTCCTGACGTTTCTCTTCTGGAGACATGTGTTTGTAATTTGGGACAGGTATATTCCACTCTCTTTTATTATTTCAGTTCAATGAGTCATTGCATTTTTTTTGCCCAAGAAAAAGGATTACTGATTAAGAATGAATCTATTCACTACAAGCACTGATGCCATGCAGAAGACTTCATGAACTCCATAGTGTTGTTTCCTTGGGATTCCCCAAGGAATTCCCCCATTTTACATATGGTTTCTCTTTGTTCAAATGTAAATCCAGCATGGTGTTCCGCCTATGTACTGGTACCTTTGACAGTCCATAACAACAATTTACTTTTATTACTAGATGTTTGGAATTATAAGAAACAGCTGCTATATATATATATTTTTTTTCAGAGGTTGGTGCCTGGGATTATGTTCAACAGCAAAGGCATGCATATTTTGATAAAATGCAGGTGACTGTTGGATTGTTAGTTATTTTGACGCACTTTGCCATCAGCCTTTTTCAATCACAATGGATATTTACATGTGAAGATCTTCTGGTTGATTTCTGATATGTAAACGGTGTTGATTATTCAAACACTTTTTGACTTCTCAGGGATTGGTTGTATTCACTTAAACCTCTTAATACTTGTATAGGTCTGGGATTACACTGGGTTGGGGTACACCAGATATAATGCAAGAGATGTGGGAAAGGAATGCTTAGGGTAAGCTGTCATACACTTAGTCCTAGTATTTCTGCCATACTGACAACTCTGACATACTGATTAGATGGATCTGTGATATAGGTGTGTAGTGGAGAACAAAGTGCTTCATTATTCTCTGGTGTCTTCCTTTCAGGTGATTGTCCTATCTTGTCTTTTGTGTTGTAGGTGCTTTTCTTTATTCCTCTTTGAAAACATTTACTAATAGCAGTATTAAATATGAATTATGTCAGTGGTCCTGGCATCTTGCAGTGGGTTCACATGAAAACTATTTTTGTAATCCTTGTGGATGTTTGGGTATTTGTATTGAACTCCCACATATTCCAGGCAGAGGTGAGGGGTCATTATTAATATCTTACTTCTGTTAAAGCTGTGTGCCACCAGCCATACTGTAATGGTCCCACTTTTTATCATTAAAAAATAATCACAATAGCAAAGAAAGTGGTACCACTACCCGGACCAGATGGTCTGTCATATCTAGGATCGTCTCTGGCAGTTGCACAAATTATAAATGATGTACAAGAAATTTAAACGACAGAAACTTAATATTGACCAGAATTAAAGTATGGATCCAACATAACAAGATTTGTCGAATCCCTCTTATAAAGAATTTCTAAAAAAAATATTAAATTAAATTCATGAGTCCAGCTGTTAATGGATTCAGTAAGGATCATTTACTCCCTACTGATCCAATATAATGATTAATGTCTTTTTGTAACAATTTAAATAGATGGACGAGACGATAATCAGATAAGCTTATAAATGAATGCATGACTAAATCTTACTTGAATCTTCTGAAAGAATTGTCACAGATCATAAGAATCGTCGAAAATCACAATAACATGTACATAAATATATTATGAATCTTTCTTTCTTTAAAATAATAAACTGAATTTATGTCTCGTTCAATAATTTGCATCTTTCTTACTTTTATGGTTCTCATATAGATTGTGTGCATACTTACATCATAGAATCATTGTGAATCTTAATAATAAGCCATGATCAGAAAGTCAGTTCTGACCCTTTAACCCAATCAGTCTTTCTTTCTTTCACCCGAGTGGTCTTTCTGTTACAATCATAACCTGATCAGTCTTTCTTTCTTTCACCTGATCGGTCCTTTTTTTATTGCAGTAACTCTTTTGACAAAATGACTTATTTATATAAGGGACGAGGATAACCACTCACTAGTAGTCTTTAATCTAATTGAGTAGGTTGCTCAATGTTCTTGGCCAATTGGAACTCACATCTCAAAACTGTGTTGTCGTGGCTCCAGTCCCAAGTGCATTCAAGTGGATTTAGTTACTGCCCCAGGATGTCCTATTAGACCCCTTTAATTAACCCGATCTATCTTGATTGATCTTTACCTGATTTGTTTTGATCGATCTTTACCCTATATCTTTATTTCTTTCTCTTCTTCAATAAGAGATACCCTATCTTTCTTTCACTTGCAACGGCCCATGCCCCATATCCCCAAGGACAGATCTGGGGGCCTTATCTCTGGTGAAGTGCTGTCACCTTGTTAAATAGTAGGAAAATATCTCATGCAATCCAATAATAACATAATCTTAATTATAAAATCAACATAATAACGTATCCACAAGAATCATAAACACAACATTATCTTTTTTATAAAGGCTCTTATTTATAATCGTAGAATAATATTAATCGTATATCCAATCTTTACCCCTTTTGTTAGAAATGGTCTGTAATTATAATCCTGATCTTATCCCTTCTTTTAGATTGTCCTTAATCATCTTTCCAGTCTTATCTCTTCCTTTAGAAGGTCTTTAATCATCTTTTTGGTCTTATTCACTTTCTTTAGAAGGTCTTTAATCATCTTTTTGGTCTTATTCCCTTCCTTTAGAAGGTCTTTAATAATCTTTCCAGTCTTATTCCATTCCTTTAGCATGTCCTTAATCATCTTAAAATCACTGCTTGTAAGAGAACATTCGAACATAATATTTCCTTAAAAATCATTTAAAAAAAAACAGATTGATATGGTCTCGTCTTTAGGAAAGACTTTTGAAATCTAATTTGAGCATCTAATTAAATTTTAAACTATAAGTTGAAGGAAGTAGGACAGTATCATCCTACTTCAACTAGGTGAGCCTTGACACTAAGAGAAATCTCCTTGCTTGTTCTGGAGATAGACCGACGATGCAGCCTCCAGTTGTGGGCGAATCGTCTCGCTGTAGTCCACTAAACTTCCTTGTATCTTCCTCTCTTTACGTTCTTCACAAGTGCCTACTTTTTTTTTCCTCCCCATTTCCTTCTTCGACTTCTTCTACCTCACCTCAAACTTCCTCTCTATCTCACTCTTTTTCTCCTTCTCTCATTGTTGTTCTTTTCTCTCTAACCCGTTGGGGGTGGAACTAGCAGTCCCTCGTTCCTTGCTCCCTCTTTCTTTCTTTTCCTCTCTCCATTGTCTTCTCTATCTCTCCTTCTCACCCTCCTACTCTCTCTATCTCTCTCTCTCTCCTTTCTTGAGTTTGAGGAGAATGAAGCCAAGACACCCATATAAATAGTCTTAGGCCCCCAATTTGAAGCTAAAAAGTGTTTACTTAGGTGTCCTTGTAATGATTAGATGAAGACAAACTAGCATCATTACAGGCTTAGGTGTCTCCTGAGGTGTCCACCTAATGTTCATATTTAGATGAAATGGGATGATGATATGCATGTGTCCTAAATGAGGTGGAAAGTGTGGAATTCTCTAGAAAGAAATATGTGGCATCCCCTTTACACCACACCCTTTCATGAAAGTTTATTGTTTACATACCTCTGTTTTATGTATGTTTCACCAATTAATCAATAACGATTCTTTTTTTTCTTTATGTAATTGTGTAAATACCCTTATTTTTGTAGGTCATTACACATGCTTTGCATCACTAAGAATTGGTTAGGGGGTCCAAAAAATAGAAGGGAAAAGTGTAAGAACCCACTAAATTAGTAAGGACATATAAGCAATTAGCAAAGAAGAATGAGATTTAAATATAAATTTTTGCTACAAAGAATTGGGCTCGAGTCATGAGTTAATGGGCCTTAAAATATAATGCTTTAGTTGTATTGATGGGTTTTAAAACTGAACATAAATGGGCAAAGTGATTGAAATTGGGTTGTGTTTAATGAGCTTTTATTGGATTGTTAATGAGCTTTGGATAATGGACTTTTAATGGACTTTTAGTGGGCCGCCACTGGATTAAACTTAAGGGAATTATTGAGCTTAATTTTTATGGAATTAATGGGTTGAACCAGTGGCTATTGTGCATGTTTCATTGGGCCTTAATGGGCCTGGTCTAATGGGCCTATTGGGGGCCCATCTAGGGAAGCCACCGCTTCTCTCCCCTAGCCCCCTAACGGCCTCTCCCCTATATAAAGGGGAGGGGGAGGGGGGTTGGCCAAGGGGGAGAGAGAGAGAGAGAAGAGAGAGCAAGGAGGAAGAGAGAGAGAGGTGGTGCAAGCAGAGGGAGAGCAGGGAGGAAGAAAAAGAGAGAGGCGATGTAAAGTGAGAGAGAAAGAGAGGAAAAAAGAAAGAGAGAAGGAGAAGAAGAAGAGAAGGGGAGGAAGTAGTCGGCGGCAAGCTAGCAGGGACTTAGTGGTGATCCGACGGCGGTCTACAGAGCTTCGACATGACTTTCTTTTAAAAGGTAGGGTGATACTTCTACTGGTTATCTCTCTTGTTTTTGTTTTTTGGGGGCCGTGGTGCGTGGAAACTTGCATGATTATAAGGAGAGATTCTGTCCGGTTAATTCTTGAATTAAGGACAAATATGGAGAAATTTTATAAAGTATAAAAATAACATGTTTAACCATGTCATAGTATGAAGAGGAGACATATTTTCAACGTTGTTTTGATTATGATTTTATGATGTTTTGCTATTAAAAGTATGTCACGCTTGTTGATTAATATAAGAATCATGGTGACATGAAAAACGACATGAACTTAGATAGGAAACAACTCCAAACTGGAGGCTTCTCATCACAAAAAGATGTTTGCATGCTTAAATATGAAACATCTATGTAAATTCTTTATTATGAAAAGAAGAAGAAGAAGAAATGGACCAAGTCCATCTAAGCACATGTGACCCATGAAAAGAAGAGAAGTCTTAGAACCTTAAACTCTATAAGTTATTTAGATCAATGGACAATATTTGCTCACCATTACGACTGTTTGTGAGTGATTATCCCCGTCACTTCGGGTTGAATGATGAGTCACCCTCGGTGTGAGAACCAATGATGAATTACTGACGTGTCAACGATAAAGAAAGAATATGACTCATCCTAAAATCTTAGGATGATAGTTTATAAGATAAATTTTTATATTTTTAAATATTAGTTATGATTATCACTAAAGTATAATTACCACTAAATGAAGAAAGAAAGAAAAAGAAAGAGATGTATGAAATTTTATTATTGTTTATATTAATGAAATTATGTTACATTTTTGTTCATCTTTATGTCTGATCTTGCTATAGTTAGTAGTTTACTAATACATTCACGTCATATGACATCTTAAAAGATTAAAAAGAAACATGCATATGTATAAGGAAGAAAGAGCGAACGGGATAGTGCGTGTAGGTTAACAGTAGGGATGTAAATGATTTACTAAGATTTCAATTTTGAGTTATCATAAAAGTTATAAAAAATTATTTTTCATGAAAGAGAAAAGGATAGTGAGAGAGACAGTTTGAGTGAGAGTGATATTAGAAGACTTTACTTTCTAGTTTTCTGGTCAGTTGTGTATCAGTTACATGCTGTATTTTGTTATTTTGTACCATTGTACTATCTTTTTCAGCTTGTAATTATAGACATATATTTTTAATAAAAAAAATTATTTGTATTTACTATTTTGTTCTTGAGATTTGTGCATGTGTCAACTGGTAATCTTAGGTAAGACATATTATAATCCGGATAATAGAATCATTACTCGAAAATTTTATGTTCGGATTCTTCCTAGTAGCGGCCTAGCGGGACCGTTATAGAAAGTCTATTTTATGAAAAGTTTGTTTTCCTAAGAGTAGAGATTTAAGAAAATAAATAATCACCGAAAACCTTTTGTTCCTTGGGTCGGAAAGCTACCTCAAAATTTTTGCATCCTCTAGAGTTAAGATTTTTCTTTTTGGAGGGAAGGGGGGACCAAGCATGGTCCTGCTACTAGGGAGAATTCAAACTTGGAATTCCCGAGTAATGAGTCCGTTACTCGAATTACAATCCGTCTTACCCAAGATCACAAGTTAAACACATGCACAAGTCTCAAAACAAAATAGACAATTTATGAGGAAGCAGTAAATACAAACTGAATATTTCATTAATAATACATGTCTATAATTACAAGCTGAGAAAAATAATACAGTGGCACAAAGTAACAAAATATAACGTGTAACTACTGCATAACTAACCACAAAATTAAGAGGCAAAGTCTTCTGATGTCACCTTCTTAGCACATACTGTCTTTTTTATTGTCCTTATCTCTTTCGTAAAAAATATTTTTTTTATAACTTTTATGAGAATTCGAAATTAAAATCTTAGTAGAGATCATTTACATCCCTACTGTTATCCCCCCCTCCCCCCCCCCTAACACCATCTTATTCTTTCTTCTCTTACATGTGCATATTTCTTTTTAATCTTTTTAAGATGTCATATGTCATGCATGTAGGAAATATGAACAATAATGTAACATAATTTTATATTCTAAACAACAATCATATTTTATCCATCTCTTTCTTTCTTTTTTTCTTCATCTAATGGTAATTATATTTTAGTGATAACTAAAATTAATATTTAAAAATATATAAGTTTATCTTTTAAAAGTACCATATTAGGGTTTTAGGAATGAGTCATGTTCTTTCTTTATAGTGGATCGATCAGTAACTCGTAGTCGGTTGGTTCTCACACCGACTGTGACTCATCTTTTAACTCGAAGTGACAGAGATAATCATTCACGAACGGTGGTAGTGGTGAGCAGATACTGTCCACTGATAGTCCTCTCAACCTTCGTCTGTCCAACTCTAGCAGATTTTCAGACATCTACTGGGTGAGACGGGAAAAGACTGAGCTAGATCTATAGCCTGCTAACTACAACATCCAAGTTTCAGTCTATGAGTGCACTCAAGTAGGACTACCATCCTCTACCTAGTCGAGGTCCCGAACCTGGATTTTAGAACTGTAACCAAAAGAAAGGGTGTTCCGTGCCTCGACTCCACGCATCTTCAGGGAGCTTGACCCAAGCATCTCCTTATCCACAGGAGATGGATCTTGTATGCCTGTCCCATCAGTAAAGTGATGTCATTTCTATAAAAAGAACAATATCGTAGAAATCTTCATTCTTTAGAAGGCTTCCATATCTTTTATTTCAATTCTTTATAAGGAGTGTGCCTTCAAATTTTATATTCTTTAGCTGCTTCCGTAGAGTCCTTATTGTTATAGGTTCTTCTTAATTTTTACATTTTATAATATATATATATATATATATATATATATATATATATATATATATATAAAATACAAGTATAATTCTAAATAACTTATGGAGTTTCTAGTTTCAAGTCTTGTCTTCTTTTTATGACTCACATGTGCTTATATGGAGTTGGTCTAACTCTTTTTATTCTTTTTTCATAATAGGAAATTTTCATAGATGTTTCATATTTAAGCATGCAAACATCTTTTTGTGATGGGAAGCTTCCAGTTTGGAGTGTTTTCCCCTAGTTAGGTTCATATGGTTTTATCATGGCATCATGATTCTTATATTAATCAACAAACATGGCAAGCTTTTAATAGTAAAATGTCATAAAATCAGAATCAAAACAGCACTGGAAGCTTACCTCCACTTCATGTTATGACATGCTTAGACCTGTTATTTTTATATTTTATAGTTTCTTTCATAGTTGCCCTTAATTCAGGAATTAACTGAATAGAGTCTCCCCTATAATCATGTAATTTTTTACACACCCTAGTTCCTAAAAATAAAAAACAAAAGGAATAATTAGTAGGAATATCACCTTACCTCTTAAAAGGAAAGCTACTGCCGAAGCCCCGCAAGACTGTCTCTAAGCCGCTGCCGACTGCTTCCTCCCCTTCTCTTCTTCTTCTCCTCTCTCTTTCTCTCTCTCTCTCTCAACCCCCCCCCCCCCCCCCCCCCCCCACACACACACACACACACACCTTATCCTCTCTTTCCCCCCCCCCCCCCTTTTTTTTTTTTTTCTCTCTCTCTGCTCTGTCTCTCTCTTTCTTCCTCCATGCTCTCCCTCTCTCTCTCTCTCTCTCTCTCTCTCTCTCTCTCCCCTCCCTTCGCCAGCCCCCCTAGGGGAGGGAGGCGGTAAAGGGGCGTTGATGGGCCCCAATAGGTCCATTAGCCCAAACCCATTAGAGCCCAATAAACCTGGCCCATTAAGGCCTTATAAACCAAGCCCAATAGCCATTGGTTCAACCCATTAAATCCATAAAATTAAGCCCAATAATTCTTTAAGTTTAATCTAGTGACAGCCCACTAAGAATCCATTAAAAGTCCATTAACAGTCCCATAAAAGCCCATTAAACACACTTAAAGACAGCCAATTTCAATCAGTTAAAGGCCAATTTTGTTTTAGTTTAAAAGCCGATTAATACAACTAAAGCTTTATATTTTAAGGCCCATTAACTCATTGACTCAAGTCCAAATCTTTGTAGAAAGATTTTATATTTAAATCCCATTCTTCTTTTGCTAATTGCTTATATGTCCTTACTAATTAGTGGGTTCTTACAAAGCTTCTCTCTTACTCTCATTAGATCTCTCTCCCCCTCTCTTAGCAATGGTCAAAGTTTGGCATTAATCCACGTGATATTTGACTTCCTAATAACCCATAATTGAGGCAATTTTTTTCTTATAATTACTTTTAGTCTAGGAAGAAAAAAATTCTTTCCAAGGAATAATTTTTTTTCATAAATCCCAACATGCCCTAAGGAGAACTATCAACCTTGATCTTGATCCTGTAAAGTCATTTAGACCTAATGATTTCTTTGTCAGGAAGGAGAGAAACAAGATTCCAAGTATGTGCACATTGACATATTTTGTTCCTATTCAAGGGGTGAAATTTCTTTTCGAGATGGGAGGCTATCTGATGGCTGGTTCTCCATGCCACTTTATAGGTCTTCTGGGGAGAGAGAAATGGAAAGGTATTCATGAAGGAATCCAATGTTCCATATATAGTGATCTCATTCATAATTGACCATGCGAAGGAGTGGGCTAAACTTTTGGGCAAAGTAGATAGTAACAACCACTTTTTGTTTTGTTAGGGGCTAGTGTTTGTTGCAACGTCTTGGTGAATTTTGTATAGTATTTTTTGCTTTCACTCTTATACATCCACTTATATATAGGGATGCTATGGGGTGGACCATGGTCCGGATAGCACGAAGTTTGAACTCATTAATTGGTTTTCAAAATTAAAATTCTAAGGGATGGGAACAACCCTAGGGATAATAGACATAATTTTCTATTTTTAGAATTTTTTAAAATTTTTATACTACCCAATCATGAAGATCAAAAGTGGCATCCGGTCGGTCGGCTATGGTCAAATTTCATGATCGAACGATCAATATTAAGCCCCAAGGGATGGAAACAACCTCAAGGGGGTAGTTAAATATTTAAAATTTTATGATGATTTTTATTTTTTTAAATATGGGAGTGGGGTCGAAAATGGCCGTATGATCCAACTGCTTGGACGGTTAAATTTCATGGTCGGACAATCAATATTAAGATCTAAGGGATGGAGCAACCTTAAGGGAGTATATATATATATATATATATATATATATATATATATATATATATATATATATATATATATATATATATATATATATACGCATAAAAATAAAAATTTTCATAAATTTTTAAATATTCAAATAGGCCCCTTAGGTTAGGGTTGATCCCCACCTCGGAGCTTTAATTTTCATTGTCCAATCTTGACGATCAATCAAAATCAACGTCTAAAAATACTGAAAAAATAGTCAAAATAAGAAATTCGTCATATTAGCTCATAGGATTGGTTCCATCCCATAGGGTTTTAGTTTTGATCCTCAAACAACGACACATTTGATTGGACGACTACGGTTAAGTTTTTCGATCCAATTGTGAAAATTAAATGCAAAGGGGTGGAAAACCACGTAGAGGGGGGTATTTTAATATCTTAAATTTTTTGACGAGTTTTATTTGTTTTTTAAAATTGGGAAGGTAGGTGGGTTTTTGGGGGGGCACCTAAGTTAGATGCGCCCCGGGTCGCCCAAACACACCCACCCACCCACCTTGGCCTCTAATTTCCTATTTTGACTATTTTTTATATTTTTTAACAAATTTTTGGCATGAATTGATCTAATGGCTGATTGACTTGCACGATTGTATGGTGAAAATTAAAGCCCGAGGTATGGGAACAATCCTAAGGGGAGTAATTTGAATATCTATTTTTTTATGATTTTTATTATTATTATTTAGAAGGGGAGGGGGATGTTTCCAGGGGGTTGCATCTAAGTTAGATACATCTCAGGGTGCTTGAATCCTTTCCCTATATACAAGGAGCTGATACTATGTGCTCCCCTAATTATATCCACTGCCAGCGGAATCCTGAGTCTTGCCTTCGGCGCCTAAAAATTAATGGGAGGAAAAGGCCTGACGGGAGAGTAAAATGTAAGAACTAAAAAAACAGCTGTCCAATCACTTGATCTGACGGCAAAGACATGCCCACATGGGAATGCGCCCTCTGTGCGGGAACATGGAGGTGCCACGTTTCCTGCACGTGCATGGGGGAAACACGGGACTCCATGCGGACGCATGGGCATGTGTGGGCATTCCTCATTTCGTTTTTTTCCCTCCTTTTTATTCCTTTAGTATAAGTTTGTTTGCATAATAGCTTAAACCAGAATAAGGAGGAAGGGATTTCTTAACCCAGAATAAGAGGTATTTTAGTTTGGTAAGTAGTTGGTATTCCACCAGAATAAGTAGAATTGCACTGCGCTATTCCAAGTGATTTGGTAGGAATAAGTAGAATAAAGAAGAGAATAAAGAGTGGAATAAAGAGTTCAAACTATTATATTGATTAATATATATTCATAAATATTAATTAATATTAATAAATGTTAATTAATATTGATAATATTAATAAATATTATTGTGATTAATACATACTAAACAATATTAATATAGATTATTATGATTAATAAATATTAACTATTATTATTTTGATTAATAAATACTAGTAAACATTAATCATAGTTAATTATTAATATAATTTTTATTATGCTCCATTTAAATAGTATTAAATATTAAAAATGTTAAGTAATAAATGTTAATTATTATTAACAATGTTAATAAATATTATTAATCACCATTAATTCATATTAATAATAAATATTAATTCATAAATATTAATATTAATAAATATTAGTATGATTACTAAATATTATTTAATATTGTTTTGATTAACTAATATTAATTAACATTAATCATAGTTAATTATTAAGAAAAATTTATTATGCTCCATTTATTGATAAGAAATTTGAATAACAATTAACGTTAATCATAGTTTATTATTAATTTAAATAGTAATATACTAATTACTAAATATTATTTAATATTTAAATATCAATAAATGTTAAGTAATAGATGTTAACTATTATTAATAATATTAATAAAATATTATATTGATTAATATATATTCATAAATATTAATTAATATTGATAATATTAATAAATATTTTTGTGATTAATACATACTAAACAATATTAATATAGATTATTATGATTAATAAATATTAACTATTATTATTTTGATTAATAAATACTAGCAAACATTAATCATAGTTAATTATTAATATAATTTTTATTATGCTCCATTTAAATAGTATTAAATATTAAAAATGTTAAGTAATAAATGTTAATTATTATTAACAATGTTAATAAATATTATTAATCACCATTAATTCATATTAATAATAAATATTAATTCATAAATATTAATATTAATAAATATTAGTATGATTACTAAATATTATTTAATATTGTTTTGATTAACTAATATTAATTAACATTAATCATTGTTAATTATTAAGAAAAAATTATTATGCTCCATTTATTGATAAGAAATTTGAATAACAATTAACGTTAATCATAGTTTATTATTAATTTAAATAGTAATATACTAATTACTAAATATTATTTAATATTATTTTGATTAACTAATATTAATTAACATTAATCATATTTAATTATTAAGATAAAATTTTTATGCTCCATTTATTGATAAGAAATTTGAATAACAATTAACGTTAATCATAGTTTATTAAGAACGTGTAATTCTGCCCCTATTCCACTTAAACCGGGTATAAAGTATTCCACCCCTAGGTTAAGCAATGCCCTCCGCCAAACTGGGTTAAAGGGTTTAAGTGGAATAAGAGACCCTATTCCGGGCCTATTCTGCAAACAAAGCAAGGCTTAGTCATTCAGATTTGAATCTCATGGTTGTGTTACAGTCTGCTGCTAGCAGATGAAAACAGAGCAGCAGACCGTATCACTTCCCCCCATGTATATGTGTGCGTGCGAAGCTGATATGGAGGGTGATGCTCACTGGTGGGCAATAATCCAAAAAGGGTGGCACAATGAAACTGACTTTAATAGAAGCTGTGCATGTCATAGTAGTGGTTTCGCCTGAATAAAGAGAAACCTGATGAAGGATTCAAGGAGGGGCCCAGGAATCAGGATGACAGAAAAGGAATGCATCTGGGATTGGAAGGATTAGGGGGAGGGATATGGATAAACGGATTAATGGGTAAATGTTGGGAATGAGGGGAGCATAAAGTCTGTTAGAAATGCGATCAAAGCTTCTTGTGGGGAAGGGAAAGGATGATCTTCTAATCAAGAAAGCCTATCAGGGCATGTCCTAGGGAATCTAAAGAAGACCGGATAAGGGAGTATCCTAAATAACTAAGACATACAAAGCAATATGAATCTGACAGCTTGCTGGATCAGACAATGAAACTCCTTTTTCTCTATACCATGGATGATAGACATACGGATGAGTGAGGATAGCCTGTTCAGATGTAGAGATGAGAGCAAGATAGGTCCATCAAAAGGTCAAACATGAGAGAGTTAAAAGGGGAATGACATAGAGAACAAATATGGGACAATGACAAAGCTTTTATTCAGTGAGAGGAGACTGACAAAAACTGTCAAGGGGCAAAATAAAATGCGAAGTGTGCATGCTGTTTTAACAACATGGCAGTGTTTTCTCTCCATCACAGTATCAATTTTTCCTACGGAACAATGGATGTTTTCTAATGGAGAGTGTCAGGGGACAAGAACATTACAGTTAAAACAAAAAGATGACGGTAAGTTCGTAGCAAACATGAGTAATCTTGGTAGAAAGGCGATGCATAAGAACACATATATTTGGAAATTCTTCAGCTGCATCTTTTCTTTAGCCTAATGTGCCTAGATGATAATTATTTTATATGTTTTGTTAACCAATTTGTCAGGGATTCACTGGCTAACAAGTTTGTTTGCCAGTCAAGTGCAGATTTGCAGAGGACTTTTTACCCTGCCAGGTTGACTTCAATGAGTTTCCCATCACAGAGTTCAGCTGCAAACAGGAAAATTGAGCAGCCTGATCCTGAAGGCACATCATCCAGAGGAGAACAATCAAAGGATAACTCACAACAGATACCTTGTGGAAGTTCTGTAAAGTTGGATTTAAGTGATGGAAATAGCCTTTATGCCAGATTGGTGGTAACCAATTAAGATTCTTTGGAGCTTGCAAGTGCTGAACCTTTTTTTTTTTTCAATTGTTGTATGCTCTGGAAAGAAACTGACTACAAAAGCATTAGTGCAGGTTGGAGCTGATGGATCAAAATCACATGTTAGAGAAATGACAGGAGTAAAATCTACAAAATGGAATTATTCGCAGAATGCAATCATTTGCACTGTTGAGCACACCGTTGAAAATCAATGTGCATGGCAAAGGTTTTTGCCATCTGGTCCTATTGCACTTTTACCCATGGGTGACAGGTTTAGCAACATAGTCTGGACGATGACCCCAGATGAAGCTTTTAATCATAAATTGATGAGTGAAGATGATTTCGTGAACGCAATAAACCATGCTCTTGATTATGGATATGGTTCTTACCCTCACTCAGGTACTCTTGATGGGTACATGGAGAAATTTTCTCGGTTTACTGGACTAGGGGCAGTGTCAGTGACAGAAGGTTTTGAAGTTCCACCAAAAGTAGTTAGTGTTGTCTCAGAAAGAATGTCATTTCCACTGTCACTCATGCATGCTCACGATTATGCATCAAAGCGAGTAGTGCTTATTGGTGATGCTGCACATACAGTTCATCCTTTGGCAGGCCAAGGAGTTAATCTGGGTTTTGGAGATGCATCTGTTTTAGCAAAGGTCATAGCTGATGGCATCTCGGTTGGCACCGACATTGGTGAGGTAACTCTCTTAATTTTTTTGATCTTCCAAAATTTTCTGCTGCAAACTATTGTTTCATAATTTTTGACTTGTATAGTTATACTTCTCTACTTTATTTAATAAATTGGTGGTATAGTCCATTTTCTCCCCCCCCCCCCCCACCCAAAAAAAAAACAAAAAACTCGTTGGATAACACTTTTTAGGTCACGCCGGGCACTTATAGATGTTATGTTTGCGAGTTTTACCGGGGTAACATTTAGTTAGGTGGTTCTGTGCGACAAATCTAAAGCTTTGTTTAGCACATAGTTATTCATTATGATTTCTCGAGTCCTAAGGGCTGAAGAGGAGTTCTTTAAGAGAATAACCAAAAGTTATCCTTTTTTGCCATCTGACTGTGTATTAATCATTACCTGTTACCTTGTAAGCCATGACATGTGGAAAAATGCTCTATTTCATTTTTAGACATTCCATTGAAAATGTGCTCCAAGTCTTTGAAAATGAAGTGTAAACAAGTTGCTTGTAGTGTTGAATTTGTGGTTCACATTAAGGTCTCATTTTTTTTTACATTAGAGGCAAAGATGCTTCCTCTTTTCATTGATATCTTAAGAGAAAGTCTTGCTGTCATTTCCCCCTTCTATCACTCCTCATCAGCACTGCCCTTTTTTCTTTTTTCAGACTCCAGTGCTTACAAGGAAACAATAAGGGACCATATAAAACATGGCCAAATACAACAGGCATAAATACAAGCTGGCATTGTGTTTTAACTATTTAGTGTTCTGTATGGATTAATAGGTTCTTGCAATGTTGTTAGGAAATCGATCTCTTCGCACAGACACTCAGGGTACCCTTCCTGAGGAGGCTATGCCGAGCCCTCAGCTGTGCAAGGGTGAACTTTTCACACACACCCCTGTACACTGCCAGACTAGGGGAAGATAGAGTTGGTGGGTGTTTAAATGCCTAAGCCATGCGAATGGTTTTGTATGATGAGAAGTCTTTTTTTCACCACTTTTTTCCTGGTACCGTGGATGGTAATTATAATTTTCTGAACAATCATTGTTTCCCATGTTTCCTTGTGTAGCTCACTCTACTGAAGAAATATGAAAAGGAAAGAAAGACAGCTAACATCACAATGATGGCGATCGTTGATGGTTTTCAGAAGGCTTTCTCTATCGACGTTGGACCCATCAATCTTCTAAGAGCAGCTGCTTTTCATGGTGCTCAGTATATAGCACCGCTCAAGAGGAATATAATCTCTTATGCCAGTGGTGAGCAGAAGTGGCCACTTTTCTCCTAACAGAATTAAATTTGAAGATGTTTTATCAACAGAAGATCTCAGGTTTCTCTGCTCAATTTCCTTCTGGAGCTGTTCCACAGTAGTCTTCGTCTGTATAATGTGCAGCCTTTCAGAAGAAATAAAAGGAAAGCTATGGGGTGGTTTGGTGTGCTCTAAACTCCCCTAGAACACTGTTTTCAGTATGTTCCAGGTGTTCGGCTTACCGTAAAAAAATGGATTTAAAAATTATGTCGATGACACTTTGACACTTTCCGGTTTCTGATGTAAAACTACCTGAAATTAAAATGTATGTATTTTAAAACATATGATTTTAAAAGCGGAAGATCACAACATTTTACGGCACACCAAACAACACCCATCGGAGGAGAAAGAAGGGAAAAATGACTCTTGCAAGTCTTGTCATGTAAGTAGCACTGGCAGTTCTGTGAAATCAAAATACATTATTGTTCCCAGTAGGTGTTATTGTTTATATATTTTTAACGTATGTTTATTAAGATGTATGCAGTTGCTTGCCTTTTATAGGATCGATGTTTTATTAACATGAAACTCCGTACAACTTCCACCAAATCACAGGTCGAGTGATTCCTGATATGGAGTTTCTTCTACTCGGTCGTGAGATCGGGATTCAGGGGTGCCTTCCTAGACAAAAGGAAAGGGTGTGTGTCTGTAACATCCACACAGCGTTCACATATTTAATGCTTGGTAAAATGATACAAACAAGGAATTGTATTTTCCAAAAGAACGACTAAAGATGAACAAGTGTATCGAAGGATGAACAAATATATGAAGAAATGTCGTTAATTTGGATCAAGTCTGCGCAATGATCAATGCAACTTCTTCCAACGACGGAGGTTCAAATCCGAGCAACGATTAGTTTAAGTTCCTCTAAGCAGCAGATATTTCCTATACGATTATTCTACCCTAAGTGGCAGGTTTTTTCTACACGATTATTCTGCCTATGCAGACAATCCTTTGGCCTTAGGAGAGCACACAAGTTAGCTCGGTTTGACTCATTTGTCTAAATGAGCCGAGCTTGAGTTGGTCCTGGGCTTAAATCGAGGTTAACTCGAGCTCAAACTTTTATTGCCGAGACAAGCTTGAGCTTGCCTTGCCTTATTGCCACTCCTATTCTGAGCTTCGGTCCTCACGAACTACCAGGAACCATTGGTTAAATTCTCTTCTGCACACTCGGGATGTAAACTGTACCCAAATCTTCTCACACGTAGAGAAGTCCTAATGCTGCTACTTGGCATGGCACGTGACTAACTAACTACAGGTCTAGATGCCTCATAACGTATCGAGAGAATAATGTTTATCATCTTCCTGTGCCATATATGCTGCACTTTAGGAACCATTACAATGCTGAAATATATCTAATGACAACCATATCTGTGCATGTAGAAGAAAACCGTAAAGGTTCAACCATCCCTCTTAGCTGCATTGACGCTACCATACCTACGCAAGAAAATAAGAAAGACTTGGACCATATAGACATCTAAGAGATTGTGACAGAGCAGAGGCCTGAAGCAAGCCATCGCGGATCTGAGTAGCAACGTCATGGACAACACCAGGGGCATGGGAGAGAAGACAGCAGATGACTTGGAAGACGCACCGATCTCCTTTATGGTGTCCAAGTACTGTGTGACCAGGACCATGTCCATCACATCCTTAGCCGTGGTTCCTGGAACGTTCACTGAGAAGCCATGAACACTGTCTCTTAGGCCATCAACAATTGCTTCCCGCTGGCGAGCAATGCCAAGGCCAGCTAGGTACTTGCCTTCAGCCTCTCCCTCTGCCCGTTTTATTTGTTGGATCTTTTCTGCCTCAGCCTTCTCATTTGCTGCCACCCTGAGCCTTTGTGCTGAACGGAAAAAAGATGATTTAGATTAAATAAGCTATGGTAAAAGATCTTGGCAAGTGCTCATGGGCTACTAAACAAAAACATGCATTACCTGACATCATACAAATTCCAAACCTAGACTCATCATATGGGAATAGAGAGGCTAATGGCTGTTAAATTACAAGACATCAGCAATCCATAAAAAGGAAAATCTGGGCAGCGAAACTCGACACACCAACCGGGAAATAGGCTGGATAATTTATTAGTAGTAATATCAAAATTTATATTGGTAAAACTATTTAATGCAGCAAACAAACATCCCATTAGGCAGACTAAGCCAAAACATAGTACAAACACCGGATGTTAAATGCTAGAAATCCACTAACGAAGACATAGAAATGACTTTTGGGCGGGATGAGGACAAGGTTCGAACTTGGGGTTGTTAATATATTGCAACAGTACCTGATGCTGCAGTAGAGACTCTTACAAACCACAAAAT
This sequence comes from Zantedeschia hybrid cultivar, assembly GCA_030544215.1. Classification (NCBI taxonomy): domain Eukaryota; kingdom Viridiplantae; phylum Streptophyta; class Magnoliopsida; order Alismatales; family Araceae; genus Zantedeschia; species Zantedeschia hybrid cultivar. The sequence continues at coordinate 43,931,490 of JARZZO010000013.1, read as the reverse complement.
TCGGGTGCTGAGTTTGAAGGGGCCCAAGATCATAAGCACTGGCCACAATTGAAATTAACCGATGTAAGACTATTATATAGTCGCTCTAATACTTTCCCTCACGGCCAAGATGGGCCGTGAAAATTAGATAACATGAGGTAGCACAAATTAAAAGATAAAGTTGGGTCAGGCTCTGCTCTGATACCAAACCCAGGTGTTGAGTTTGAAGGGGTCCAAGATCATAAGCACTGGCCACAACTGAAATTAACCGATGTAAGACTATTATATAGTCGCTCTAACAAAGACCTCATATGAAGATGGCTTGTGAAGTTGTGAGTCTGCACTAGGTACTATCCTTGGACTAGCAAAAGAAATAGCATGGCAAAGCATTTTGGAGCAGTGCATCTACTGATTGAGCTGTGCATAGGATTGTTCAAGGATCAAAGGCATCTGACTTCCCAATATCTATTTTGTCTCTAATGATAGGTAGGAAATCTGCACAACAATCAAACAGGTAGTGCAACACTGCAACATGATCCAGAACATGTATGAATATGTTGATTGTACATTACAATTATAAATGAAGACTTACACTTGCATATTTTCCTTCAGGCATAAAAGAGAAATAGAACAGGGGCATTGGTTTAAGCTTTTTGTAGATCGTGCTGCTATTGATTCAAACAAAACACGGCAGACTTAATCTTTCTCTAGACCATGCTGTGTTTGACTAAAATAAAACATTTAAGCCCCTTTACATTAGAATGCTTAACACATCAAACGACAGGTAGAAGTAGCCCCATAAAGGCTTGCTAGATGTCATTTTCTTCTAAGATAACAAAAAAGATGTCATACTGTAAAAGGCACACAATCTCCATGCGCATAAACTAATATTGAAAAATTAGCTAAGCAAAATCTGCCAAGGGAGTCACCCCTTAAATGCTTCCTTACAAGTTATAAAATAATATCAAAGACAGAAGCCAAAAAGGCACATAAGAACACTCAATAAGTTAATGCTGAAAAATAAGTATAACAAATCTGCCAAAAGCTGATATAGGACATCAAAGTAATGAATCAGCCACAAGCCTAATGCAACGGTGTTGCAGATGGATATTTGGGTTTGTTTTACGTGCACATCTGGCTCTATATCAACGATAACTGTTTGCACAATCTCATATCCATAGTTACGCTGTAACATCTTATATTTTTTAAAACAACAACAACAATATTAATAACAATAATGATTAAATAAATAATAATAGTGATAATAATAATAATAAATAAATAAATATTAATAGTGATAATAATTAGAGGATTTAATAAAGTGTAATTCAATTACAAAATTTAGCACATTAACTTGAGGTAATGAGTGGTTATATCCCATTAAGTTGGAAAAAAATTTAGGTTCAAGTACCCAAGAAAATGGGTCAACAACTTGGCAATAACTTCTAGTATATAATTCAGATTTTAATGTGGTTGGTACCGTTGGAAAGAACTCGAAGAGATCTACAACTTTGTAGAAGACCATTCCGTTTATTAAGTCAAAAAATCAGATTTTCATATATGGTAAACATAAATACGTGAGAGGAATCCGATTTTGAGTAGGATTCTATTTGATTCATGGAAGGAAAGCTTAATCCGATCCAAAGGTAGACTATAGAGGTCATGTGGAATTAGAATTAGAGTGTTTGAACTATATATAGGTGCTCAGAGGTGTCATTAAACTATAGCAACCACACTTAAGTAAGAAGGTGGGTATTTTACTCTTTCTTGAAGAATAGAGAAGAAGAGGTGGCTTAAAGTTTATGGATTAATGATTTCGTATTGATAACATATTCTAGGAGGCCTAGTGATCTAGAAGGAAGGCTAGGAGTCTCTGACTTCGTGATAGAATTGGAGGGATTTGTTGGAGGTAGGCGATGATTATCCTCCAACATGGATTAATTTGTATTTATAGTAAATTTTAATTATTATGATATCTTTTAAAACTTAATATTATGCAAGAATCTCTATATTTCGATGTAGAATCATTGTGTTTGAAGAAAAGTTTCAAAGATTTTAAAAAACCTAAAGATATTCCATGTTCTAGACAACCCAAAGTTTCTGGAACGATACTGGTAAAGTGTCTAGTCGATTGGACATTTTGTGAATTGGGTGTCCACGTATCTGGATATTTTTGGGCTGACAAAATGTCCAAAACTTGGATGTTTATCAACGAAAACATCCATCTACCTAGACGTTTTACTCCCACAATTCCAATTTTCTTGTCCTATGTTTAGATGTGTTTATCTCCTTCGTTTATGGTTCAAAAGCTTGAAAATTCTAAACAACTATTCTCTACATGTTTAGTTATGCCTGTATTTTTTTAAAAATAAAATAAAATTATTTAATATTTATTTTACTATTAAATTCATAGTTGTCGCACTGTGAACTATGTAATTTAAATGGGAACCGAACTTCGAGTTAAAACGTGGGTCAAATGGATTCAGAAAATTGTGAAACTTTGCAGACATGATGAATATTATATTTCTACCATATCTTCCAAGTTTCAATAATTTCTGAAGGTATTTTATATTCGTTTCAATAAATAGTATGTTTTAGTTTTGATATAGGGTTTTCAAGTTAGAAAATTATGAAAAGTGTTTCAAAAATTCTGTAGAAATTCAGAACATTTTAAATATCATTTTTGACTTATTGGAACCTATTTTACATGAAAAATTTTAGTAATGAGATGTGGTGCTTTAAATTTGTCTCTTTTTATTCAAATGTTATTACTTTTGACAAATTGTACTATTAAATATGTGACTATTTGAATTTTAAGTAATTTAATGAATTTTAATTACTGTAAATCATGCGTCATTATGTTGAATAATGTGTGATATGGATATTTTCCTCTTAAGGAGATTATGTGGCCCGATTCCAACGGAAGCGTCCTTGTTGGATATGATATTGTGTGAATCGGAGGGCAACGAATAAAATCTATGAAACCAACTTCAATATGACGTAGTGGATGGATATATGTGATCCCCAGTTCTGCATTAACCAAGCCTTGGTACTATTGCCGAAGTACCCAGTATATGTGTATGTGTGGCCCTTTATATTATGGTTAGGATGCTTGCCCATTTAATATGTGAAATGTGATAATCTTGGCATATAATAAGTTCAATTTGGATTTGTTTTAAGTCATTTGAAATCTATTTTAGTCTTGTATAATTTTCTTATATCTAAATTTTGAAGCAATTTAACTTGATTATATGTTACTAGTTATAAGTATAAGCCATATGCTATATGATATAAGCCTCCCTATGTGTTGGAGGATTTGTGTGATATGTTTATAACTAGTAGTTTGTTTTCAAACAATTTAAGAAGAATTTGATATATGTGATAAGTTATATGTGATTTAATATGATATATGTGAGATCTTGTTTTGTATCATTTCCTTATCTGACTTATATGTAGTATTGTGAATTCTCCATGTTATAATTTAGCTATCATGTAGTTTTCAATTATTATATGTTTAACCTGTTGGGTACGATGCTCACTGAATTTTGTACTCAGTAAATTTTTTAATCAGTTTTTGAAAGGAGGTGGCTAGATAATTGGATTTTGATTCTGACTACGAAGATTAAGTATTTCTTAGAGTTTGTTGAGGTCAAGAGTTAGTGTGGTAATATGAGTCTTTTTATTTTAGTTGATTGATGTAATAAGAGTAAGTGAGTCTTTAATGTAATTTGAGAGATCCTGAGGGTGAAGAGATTTTTATGTTATTCAGAGACTGTTGTTGTTATCAAATTGTTTATTTGCGGACTTTGTTGACTTAATGCTATTTGGACTCGTGCAATGGATGACTTTAATTATTTATTGTATTGTGGACTCTCATGCTCTCATTTTAGTTATGTGTATGCTATATTCTGTGTCTATACTATCTCTGAATTATGCCAAAAGTCAGATATGAACAAACACGGGATATGGGGGTGTTACATAGGCTCCGTTTGGTAACGATTTTGGGACTTTAAATTTTAGAGGAATTTAGATTTTGAAAAGAGTCACGTCATCATCTCTCAAGTCTAAATCTTAATAAGTGTTTACTTTTTAGAATCCCATTTGAAAAGACCATAAAAACTCAAATTTGAAGACATATCAAAAGACACTTTTATTCTTATATTACTCCCTTTTAGGAACTTTAGGTGAGTAAAAAGGGAAAAAAAGAAGATGTTACTTTTTAAAAGATTCGTCATGAATCGAAAAGAGGTCCTTTTTTAATATGAAACAAAATCTAAATTCTTATAGAATCCATCTACCTCTTTTCATTTAATTTTTTTTTATAGTTTTCAGATTCTCGCTGAATCTGAAGACTTCGAATATGAGATAGAATTGTTATCAAACGGAGACTTAGACATAGCTTTCCCAAGTTCATCTTCCACTGCTTTCCTGTACCATTCTTTTGCTCAAATCCATCATCAAGGTTGAGCTTTGGGATAGTGGATCTAATAACCAGGAAAGGAGGAAAGAACAAATCTCACTTTGTATCCACTACTCAACAAAACAAAATTATCAAAAGACCGGCACTTGTAAAATATCACTACTTTGGCAAATAACATATGCCATATGGTGTCCCTGCAGTATCTCCCTTTATGATTAAGTAAAAATCTACAAAAGGTAGCATAATGGAATTGGAAAGATTTTATTCTTATCACACCAAAATTTGTTACAAATTAAAATGTAAAAAAAATAAAAAACCATCACATGGATCAACAAAAATATCCATTGGCACTAGAACAATATTCCATGAAACAGTTCACAATAATCATTTTGCTTTATGAATCAATGAAAGCATTAAGGAATTCGTCACAATACATAACTAAATTACATGTGAGTTCTCTGCTTTTAAGCTTGTGTTACCTGCACCTCATGTATACTTTAAGTGCTGGATGCAAAATTTATTTAATCATATAGTGAAAAGAAAGGTGAGCACTCCCAATCATAGGTGAGGATAATCAAAGAAGATTATAATTAAAGACCTTCCACGTATGTACAAGTTTGAACAATTGGAATGCGTGCATCATACCATCAAACACATAAGCTTGGATTTGTTTTCTTGTGTTGCTCAGTTAATGGGCTGCAACAATATGAGGGATCCTCAAAGTAGAATTAGTCTTTTTTTCTTTTAAGGTCAAGAGGGGGAGGGGATTTGCTACCATTAACACATAAGAAGAGACAAATCTTAGCCTTTGTCGCACATTTCACATCCAACTGCTGCAACCGGAGTGTGAGCCGACCAACCAATTGAATGCCAAGGAACCGAGGGATGAAATAGCATCCCGGCTCAAGCACTCCTTCAAACCCTCCAAACCTTAATAGCCATAGTGGACTGATCAACGTTTGCAAAGCAAAGCGAATTGCCCATGGTTGATCTGAACTAAAATACTTCAGAATAAATTTCATAAATAAGCAAATGCTGCAAAGAGGGGAACATAAACTGATGAGTACAATAAATACACAACTATGCTCTACTAGGCATTAGCAACTAAGAGAAACCAAGTGTACTAATACAAGGAGAATTATTAATTTAGGGTCTACAGTTCTAATTTCTAAATGACCTGTGTATAGAAATAAAAAGGAAAGTCCAATAGGAGCTATACTAGGAGTGAACCAGACAGATATGTAACCCAAACATAGACGTATCTTCAGCCAAACTTGGCATCTACAAGGACAAGAGTGTTATGGAGGTAAGGATCTATCTACTGGCTAAAAAAGAAGGAGAAATTGAAATAGCAAGTAAATTGAGTCTTCTTATGATTTGATCCCACCAAGCTCATGTTTAATCATGTGTTGTTTTGATTGGCCTGATCTTCTCTCATCTAGATATTTTTATTCAACAAAGTACTTATGAACAAATTCATGAAACACAAGTCTGGCACTAGAAAAAAAATAATCAGCACCATGGTTGTTGCCCTAGGGTGTGGGGGGAGAGGGGAGGTGTCCGCTTTCTTTATCGCATGGGGAAAGCATATCAGCTACAACCTTGGGTAATACTAAGTTTATACTCACATAAAGTTTGAGTCACATATCTTTTCAATAATTTTTTGCAGGAGTTTCTTCTTGTTTATGTGAGTGGGAGTTCTGACTTAACCCCGAGTAAGTATTGACTAAGCTTTATTTATGGAGAACCATAAACAATCTATTCCCATGACACGGGGTGTATTGTTCTGCCTATGTTTGCTTCTGGCAAGGGTGGGTGGAAAGGGACTAGTTACTTGACTCTTAGGCTCACTTTGATTGCACAATAACTTAAATTAGAATAAGATTTTGGGGATTTCTTAAATCAGAATAAGAGGTATTTTGATTTGTTAAATTGTTGGTATTCCACTCAGAATAAGGAGAATTACACTGCGTTATTCCAAGTGATTTGGTAAGAATAAATGGAATAATGAGTGAAATAAAAAGTAAAATTGAGAGAATTGGGAGATTAGATATTTCAGGTAGAGTTTGAGGAGTTGGGAGAATTGGGAGAATTAAGCATACCTTCAATCAAATCAGAATAGAGTCTTTACACCGGTTATTCCGACCCTATTCCACAAACAAAGTAAACCTTAAAGATAGTTAATATACTAATTCTGAGTTTTGATTAGTAGAATGTCACATCAATGATCGATTGATAGTAGCCCAATTATTCATGTGATCATTTAAAAGATTTTTCATCTACTAAGTACCAGTCAGGAATCGGGTTCGAATTTACAATTGAGTTTAGAGTTGAGAAATAGATGCAAGATTGAACGAGTCCAGTATATCTTCTCTGATATTACATATTATATCCAAGTTAAACTTGACGTACATGATATAAAGTCATCTTATGCGATCAAGTTGCATGGTACCACGAAGGAGCCCTTAAATGCTTAGAAGACTAATAAGAAAAATCCAGAGGTCTTTCTTCTTCTTCTTCTTCTTTCGGTGGGTCCGTGCAAGACTCTTCCTCACATTAAACGTTCTTATCCAGAGGTATTTCTTCTTCTTCTTAAACCATAGCCTTCTTTTTCTCTTCCTCTGATGGCATGCCATTCATGTTTGAAGAGGGTTAGGAAGAAGCTTCACTGGTGCAGCTTTGCTCTTTTACCATATGTTTTTGTTGTATTAGATGCCAATCCCTCCAGCCTTTCCTACTGCCACCTCACATATGTCCTCCCTACACCCTTGCTTTCCTCCACATATACCTTTGCCTTAGGATTGCAAGTAGTAACCGATAAAAATTGATATACATAACGGATAAGGTAATGGATATACTTTCTTTTTTCTAATTGAATACATATGGTCTAAGATCTGATTATTAAACCAATTATTTACTTACAGGACAATTAACTGATAATATTTTTAGACTGATTACTTAATAGATGGAGTCATAGGTCTACATTAGATGCTTACCCGTTTGCATCCCTACTTTGCACTGTTGCCCCTCTCCGCTCCTTTTTTGCTATCACCCCTCTCCGCTCAGCTCATCGCACATATGCCTTCGTTTCTGAAAAAAATCTTCCCTCTCACAAACAAGCCCGTAAGGGCTAAGAATATTATAAATAAGTCTCTAAAAGAGCTTATTTGTAAGAAAGTTGTAGTGATAAGAGCTTATTTGTAAATAGTTGGATTATGAAGGTTTATTTGTAATATTAAAAGTTTATAGGAGTTAAAAAGTAAAAAATAATATTTTTTATTATAAGTATAGTTTATAGCATATACTTCAAAGTTAAGTTTCATAAGATCCCACTTTAAATCATTAACTATCCAATAGATGACCAATAAACACTTTTTTTTAGATATTACAAAGTAGCTTGCGACCTAATAACTGATGAACCATAAATATATACACAATCTACTTGGTAGATATGATAATAGATAGTTCACTATATGCACCATATTCGATCTATTGTCATTACCAGAGATCGGATTGGTAGGACGTTGTTAGGAATCAATGATGCACAACGGAAAATAAAACAACGATTCCTCTGTATCAGGTTGCTGGGATCGAAAAATAGACGATTAAATTTACGGGAAGAATTATTCTTCACCTTTATCGGGTTTCAAATCTCCCGTGGATTGAACTATTTCGGTAATCGCGCACACACACAATCTCCAGAGGTATCCACACGAGCTCCCGACGCAGACGCGATTTTCTCCTCGGCTTGAGTACTTCGACCCGATCTTAAATCCACCATACAGTTGAGAAGAGAGAGGGATCTTCTTCGAGATAGATAAAGAGGAGAGAGAAAAACTCTAGGCTTGTGGTGTACGTACACCACTCCTTGGGCCTTCTCTTATACTAATAATAGACCAAGAGCTTGGCTTTTGATAATTCTCTATTTAAATATTCATGTTTATCCTGCGGCTTTTCACAAAAATTCAGATAAATATAATATTTAACATCTCTTACCATCTTACGAGAACTCTTATGTGTGTGACCCTCCAAGCCTATATATCAGTCTGGTTTTAGGCCCACTAAACTTAAAACTAATTATAAAGTTTATTATTTATTAATTATTACTTAAACATCATATGTTAAATAATTAATTCAATAAATAAGTAGTTTATGATTCGATGATTAATCCACTTGACCTTCTGACCATGAACGGCACCAAACACTACCTCATGATCCCATAAGATATAAGGGATAATGTCCCCTTTATTTGAATCTTTCCGTCTGCAGATACCGCACAGATAAAATCCTTCACTCATCCAATGTTCCAATAATGCAAATGTATAGTTTCATAGTCAAACCTTTTATCGTATTATTTAGATGGATTCCACTACTCAGTTAACTTCTAGAAAGACATCTCTTTCAGTTGACCCTGACCATAGATTTATGTGTACACATCCATAGGACATTCTCTCTTCAGTCGTATACTAAAAGTGAGTGATCCCCTGTTGTTCATGTTGGGATCGTTGTGTCGGGATCCGATCCTAAAACGCAGCGGAATATAATTTTCGGAATCGGATCTGTCCCATTTCGGTCGTTAAAATTAAACCAGTGTAAATCGAATTTACCTTACGCGGATTCGAATCCGAGTCCGTTTTTCGGTTCCGTCGGAGCGATGCCGCAAGTCGCGCAGATGTCCGACCTCTAGCGGTATCCACGCGGTTCTCCTCGCGATGGATCGTCCTCGCTCGCTGCGGCGTTCGAAGATCCCGTCTGACTGCGCGTTATCCGCCGCGACATGCGGATTCGGAATCCCCGTCGAACGGAAGGTGGAGCAGTTGGGAACCGCACGTCCAGAAGAGAGAGAAAGTGGGGAAGAACGAATGACGACTAGGTCATGGTTGCTGGCCCCGGACGTAGAATCCGTTCTTTTATAAGAAGTCAGTTTGCGGTTTTTCATAAAAACCCAGACTTATCCGAAATCCTGTCGGATTATCCATCGACTTGAAAACTATTTGCATGTGACCCTCTAGGCCCAAATACCAATCCAGTTAATAGCCCATTAAGTCTAGTAACCCTTTACTGACCCACTGAATTAATTAATATCCTTATATTCAATTAATCAGCCGAATTTAATGTCCCACAATAAATTCGGACGGACTGCCGATCACGTTGGATGCCAAGCAACATCGCGTGATCCTGGATGGCACCGGGGTTATCGCAACCCTCTATTGGAACCTTTCTATCATCGGTTAGCGCGCGGATATAATCCTTCATCCGTACAATGTTCCCGAATCGACCTAGGGCATGGTTTACTGTTAAACCCTATTTGGTCGATTCACTTGAATCAGATGCCGCTAATCTGAATCCGATAACTCCTTATCGATTACAGAGTCCGCCCTGGCCAGAGACTTTAAACGCATCATTCCTGGAACATTCTCTCTCAAACAACCGAGAGCGGATGATCCCGTATTGAACACACAATTACCTTCGATGGCATTTCCCTGAACCCGATCGCTTGACTTATTGATAACCCATGGTTAGGGATTCGTTCGTCAAGGTCAAAGCTCAGAAACCTACCAACAAGATATCTTTGGAGTCTCAGGTCCAAGGATCATCTACGCAACCGTAACAAATGAATCGAGCTGGTTAACAGTGAGGTGATTACCATCCAGCGATTCATAGTCGGATCAGTTCAGTGAACTCATTCACCAATGAGCACCTATAGGTTCAGCATAGTGTCTCCGCACAAGTGACTTATGGGATCAGTCACCCTCATCATATGAGCTGAAGTAACCTATACTAGTCTATCCGGATGTTCGATGTCCTATCTCAAACATCCTATGACTAGGAACAATTAAGAACATATGTTTATAAGTCTTCAGTCCCGTAATTATGATCTCATCATAATCCGAAGGCTATTGCACATGTTCATGGACTTCATCGTGATACGATAAACACAGATCAAATTAATTACACACCATGAATTATTGCCATTTATTAATAATCTGAATAAGTACACAGTATCGGATTGGCTTTGAGACCATCTAATACTAACAGTTCACTCAATTACCTTCGCAAGCTTTCCACTGTGTCTGAGAGACTGACTATCGTGGACTTAATGGTTAAAGTCTACAAGCCAGAGAATCAAGTCACAATGGTGTACAAGTAAAGTATCATTGGTGACTCAGGTCAAATGATCAACTGCGCTACTGCAACGATGGAATTCTCTGATTGACTATCAGGTATAATGACCATTCATGAATTCTTATTCGGATATGTTCAGTGAACTCATTATCTAATGAGCACCCACAAGCTTGTCTTAGTCAGTGGCGATGCAGCCCATTTCAGTGGGGTCCCAGGACCCCACTGAAAATTTAAAATTTTAGTAGAAGAGCCTTAATTTAATAAGGTAAATTTTAAATTTAAGTATAAGGGGACCCTGCTGAATTTTTTAGATGACCCATAGGACCCTAGTCTCACTTGGAACTCAGTTCTACTGAATTTTTTACATAGTATTATGATTTATATTTATGATTTAATAAAGAATTCGTTGAGTGTATTTGGAAGAAAAAAATCTTCATAACGAAGTGTATCATTTTTATTAAGTATTCATTTTTATAATGAGTAAAAATATATTTATTTTTATTTTAATATTTTTAATATAACAAAAATAAAATATCTATATATGTAATAATGATCCGAGTGACCCCACTGAATAAAGTTTCTGGATCCGCCACTGGTCTTAGTGTCACCACACGAGTGAATGTGAGATCATTCACCCTCATTGCATGAGCAGGAATAATATATATTGATCTTATCGGATATTTAATGTCCAATTCAAATATCCTATGATCGAGAACTGTTTAAGATAAGTGACTAAGAATATTGATCTCACTATCATGATCTAATCATGATTCAATATCTCATACATTTGTCTACGGACCTTCATTGCGATAGTTAATTTGCGAGAATTATAAATGAAGAAATGATCGCCTTTATTAATATTCAGAACTATAATGTACAAAGATTGACTTTAAGGCCACCCAATTCTATCAGACGCCACCTGAAACTCGGATCTTTAACTCCTCGAAGTGGGTGAGACTCAAGAGTTAAGAACACATATGAGGTGCACCACTTATGTAATGACTTGTCACCCTATAATTGGGGATCCGATTACTAAATGAGTATCGAATCATTAAATTTGGAGTCAAACCAGGATCTCGATAAGTCTGAGAAATAAATGATAAACTAAGCTAAACATCCACATCACATCGAATTGTAAAAGAAGTGCATAAATTAAAAATTATTTCAAATTGACTTGACTCAGCAAATAATTACATATTCCAACAGAAAAGAAATAATTAAACGTACATGCTAGAAAAGGAAATAACAACTATATCGGGACATACCCCGGAACAGTGGCTGTTGGCACGCAACCCAAGGCAACACTCTCCTCGCTACGCCTGCCTGAAACCCTCACCTGAAAGCCGCAGAAGGTAAGTCTCATCGAAAAAAACTCAGTAAGGATCATTCGATCCCCACCACCCACTCACGCACCCACAAGTACAATAACATAAATATAGATAATTTAAATGAATAAAATAGTAAATACAACTCCTAAATTTTGATATAAAACGTATGCATTTAAAATGTAACATGCTCAACTCAGAAACCACTCCATCACGGAGTCCACAACCAGCACCTCGGTTAAACACACAAACCACGCGGCCGAACGCGAAAAATATCGACCTGCTGAGACCAAACAACAACCCCTCAGATAGTGCGCTGGCTACTCCGGCCTGACATGCTCCAAGTTGTTCTGCTTCTCCCAGCACAAGTGACACTTCGAATGTACTACTCCCATACCGGTACTAGCTATATCCCGGAGTACACCAGGTGACCCTCTCTCTAGGTGTCACCCCACCACTCAGACACCGACGCCGTGTCACTCCCACACCGACACAGGGTGCCTAAACGCTAATAACTGTCACTCTAGACCCACGATCGCACAAAACGCAACACGGTGCGATCCGATCACGTAGAAATCATCGTCCTCGAGCATGTTTTTAAGCATGCAGTTAACCAAACTATCTAACAATGTAAACACATATTAATTGCATGCTTTAATGAGATTATGTCTTGAATCACGTCGCCCATGGCCGACGTCATTCAAAACCCCTAAACTGGTTCGTGCGAAAACTAGCCTTGGAGGATGGCCTAAAACGTGTTGTGCAAGGTCGTCACATTTTAAAAGGCGTCGCTGTCCCTAGTCGCCTAATCACGACAGAAATAGAATCAAGCCTCGGAGTGATCCGAATTAAATCGCGTCGTTCAAAGGAGTCGCCATTTAAATGGCGTTGTTGTCCTTGGACGCCATTAAATCCATAGACAGAGTTCGTTATCTGGGATAAATCGCGTCGTGGGTGGAAGCCGCCTTTGAAATAGCGTCGCTGTCTCCAGATGCCGTTTAACCCTCACAGACAGATTCTCCCTCCGCCTTCCCCCAATTCTCAAGGTGAGATTTCTCCCCCAAATTGCATAAAAACGTCAAAAAAATAGAGGAATAAGAGGAGAATCCAAATACCCAATAAAAACCCACCATTCCTTATTCTATAAGATTATCATTTTTACTCCAGAAATCTCCTAAACATGCTCCAAAGCGGAAAAAACATGATTTTAAACAAAACATCGCGAGGATCGTCACCCTACCAGTTACTCGAACTCCTCCGAGCTTCAAGCCGCCGAATCGCCACGCCGCACGCCACCGCCGTGGACGCCGTTACTCTACCGGGACATCGGGTGCCGTCCGGAGAGAAATGCGCCGCGAAGGAAATGGTGGTGGTAGTGGTAGAAGTTAGGAGGTTGATGGAGTGGAGGGAGAGGAGGAATGGAGAGAGAAAATGAAGGAGAATGGGGAAAAGGGCGCCGGAGACTGGAGAGAAGAGAGGAGAGAGAGTGGAAAGGAGAAAATGAGGGAAATGAAGGAGGGTTCGCGGGGTCAAACTGAAACCAGTTAAAACGTGTCGTTCAAAACCGACGTCATTCAGACGGCAAGATGGGTCGTACACTGACGTACTAGGGTCGTACCCTAAATGGCGTAAGACCAAGGCCGTACTCCCGCGACCCAACACTAGCCCACGTTGCGTCCACGTGGCACACCTTAAAACGCGTCCACCACACCGGACGCCGTTTGAACTGCGTTGAGCAAACTCGACGCGAAAAAAAACACACAAGCCCCAGCCCCACAAAGACCCAAACCAAGGGATCCGACTCCGAAACTGACCCGATAATCGGATTCGAAACCTCAATCCTTACAACTTATCTCCTCGCCCAGCCCCTGCATCAATACCCAACCAACCGATGACCTTCTTTTCTAAGCCACCACCTTCCCATCTTCTCCGACTAGGATGGTGGACTGCTAATAGACACATTTTGCCATCCCTTCCCTGCTGCCTCCCATTGCTTATAGTAGGAGGGGAACAACGGAGGCCCCACTACATATGAAGGGATGGCATACACAATCCACCAACAACGAGGAGGCAGTGGGTGGGTGTCTACGGATTTTATTTTCATGATTTTCACTTTTTAACTCCTATAAGCTTTTAATATAAATAATTTCTCATAATTCAATTGTTTACAAATAAGTTTCCACAACTATAACTTTCTTAGAAATAAGTCCTTTTAGGGACTTATTTATAATATTCTCATGGGCATATTTGTAAGTTTTAGGGACCTTTCACTGATCCATGATAGATTGTGAGGACTTATTTGTAAATAGTTAGATTAGGAGGGCTATAGGGGCTAAAAAGAAAAAAATTCTAAAAATAAATAAAAGAATCATTATTCTTTTAAGAAGGATAAAACTATACTTAATTTTGAACTTATCTCATCATCTAAAATATATAATAAAATTAAGATTCTAGCTAAATCACACTAAAAGGGTTTGTCTGACACAATATAAAGCTGGAACCCAAGTCAATATTATGTTTATCAAAACATGTCACTTGATATCAGCCCTTAAGTTTTAATATTTGGACTAATATTATTAATATATAATTATTTTTTAACTGTCACTGCAAAATAACAGGTACGGAAATGGGACTATCCATTCTCATTTTTTTTTGGATTTATTTGTATCTGTTAATCTCTCAAGGACAAAAATATTATCATAAAACTATCTATTAAACTAATAAACAGTTGGATAATTGGGTTATCAATTACCATTGACATCCTTATTATGTCATTTAAGCACCATGCTGGCACAGCTCCACTGCGCCCGACAAGAATACTTTTGTATACTTTTTATATGTATACTCCTGACTTTTACATATTATTATAAATATTGTTAGCAAATTTAGAAAGACTGTAGTTATATCCTCCAATCATAATACTATGAACTCCAACCAAAGATGTTAGAACCATTCGACTAATTCTAATAAAGTTAGGAATATATATATACACAACTCTGATTTATTTAGAGATAATAACCACATTTTGAGGATGTTAGGGTGTTACCGTAATATATGTGTCTCAGAACAATATATACAAATACATATTTTATATGGGTATATATACAAAATCCCATCCCGTGGATCCCACATCAGGCGTTCTGCTCTCGCCGCCTGTGACCGAAGACTACATGATCAACGGATCCGGACCCCGTCATGTCCGATAACGCATTTCGCGGTGAAGAGAGTTTCCCAGTGACGTGGCTCTTTCCCTTGGGAAGTAAACCAACAATCTCACGTACACGCGCGTAAACCGCTACTCACTTTTCTTTAGGCGCCAGGGCGTGGCCCCCACGTCCCCCAGCCACAATTCGAAGCACGAAGCAGGGAAATCGAAAAAAATTTCCCTCTCCCTTCTCCCCTCCCACTCTTATCCATCCCAAACAAGACCTCCCTCCCGCGCCACTGCCCACACCTCGCCTCCCCCCTCCTCCTTCCCTCTGCGCGCGGCTGCGGCGCTCGCTGCCGGCACCATCTCCACCCCACTTTGCCGGATTCCATCCCCTCCAAGGCGCCTCTCCCCTCACCAGCGCGAGACCAGACCCTTCTCAGTTCTTCTCGAGGGATTTGGGGTCCTTGGTGCCCAAATCCCCTCCCCGTCGGCCAAAACCCTAGCCGGGGCGGAAGGAGAGCATCAAGAGACGAGGAGCATGTTTCGATGACATCAAGGTGCGTCGGCGGTCTCATTTGTTTGGAGGTTTTTGGTATTCTGGATACCTTCGTTTGATGGCTACTGAGGAGGAGGCGTAATCTCGGATTTGTTTCGCCGTTTTGGTCCCATTTCTGTTTTATGTTGTTTCTGGTGGTGTTTGTAGAACAAACATAGAGATAGTGAAAATGCTGGGCTTGGAGCAGCCATGTTTGGAGGTCACATGGGAGTGGGAGTGGATTTTTAACTGGTTTTGGATGGCCGCACTGGCGAATCCCCTCTCCCAATTCCGTTTCTCCTCAATTTTAGGTAGCTCTAATTTGGAGCTTCTGATTTGAAGCTAAGATATCGCATAAATGATTTGTAAGGTCTACTATCCTATCTTGCAAATAATTAGGCTGAAACTTATGGAAGCCCTAGACTGCTCCCTTCCATTAGGAAGCTATGCTGAACACGCACGATGCTTTTTTAACATGGACCTTGTTTTATTTCAAGCTGCGATTTTGGACGTTTGGACTTTTAAAGTTTAAGGTTTTGGTGAAGTATCGAACACATTCTAATTTTGTTTCATGCACAGGCTTGGAAACAGTGTTTGCTTGCCAACTGTATTTTTTAATTTTCTGTTTCTATATTTTAATAATTATGTTTAGTTGCTTTGATTTCACAGAAAGATATCTCATTTCCAGATGCCTGTAATCCAGATGTTTGTAATTCTCGTGGCAACCTGACTGATGTCTAAGGAAACATTGTCAAGGCAAGAACAACACTGCACTGATCTCCCTTTCTTTATAATGGCTTCACTTCACTATTTGACTACTTTGATCTATTGTGCTATTCCCTTTCTCTCTCTTTAACTCCCCTCCCTATCTCTCCCCATTCCCCTTTTCTGTTCCCTCAATACTCACTCTTTATTGATTATTTCTTGTATGGTTTCCTAAATAGCAGAGGCAATTTCAACAGGAATGCAACGTGCGAAGACAAGCCTCCTAAAGTGAATTGGTCTCAACATGCCAATGCACATGATAACTTCTCATGTCAAGATAAATTTCTGAGTTCAAACTTTCTTTTTTCTCTGCCAACGCAAAAACCCAGTGCTGAAAGAATGCTGTGTACAAGGTCTCTATTCAGACATCCACTTTGAATTCTTTTTCTGTTTATCCCGATGCTTCAATGCTAAATGCAAATGGGTCTCATCTTGTAAGTAACATGTAAGCTAATTTAGGAATACGGTTATTATCCCATCATTTGCATCAACTTTCAGTTATTTTTTTAAGCGTATCTTCATATAAGCTTAAAAAGGTAAATGAACGAATCTTAGAAACAGAACTCAGAGTTGCGTCAGAGGTGTTGCATTCAATACTGAAACACTATGTTGTTAGGAATGTCTTAACCCTTGAGGCTTCAATGCTTTACTTATTGTTCATTAATTTGCTGCATGCTGTATATTTCTCCATATATAGGTGTAGATCATACAGCATCATGAATCATCTGTTTAGTCACTTAAGTGTATTTTTTGTGGATGCCAAATTCCTTCCTCTCGTCAAAAACAATTTCAAGCTTTGTACATATTCATTATGGATGCATACAAAATGTTTTAACATGATAATGCATGAAACTCTCTTACAATGGTTGTAGTTCCCCGTTGTTATGCTTAACTGTATAAACAAACATGTAACAACGTAAAGGTAGACTAAAAAAAGTTGAACTGAGCTATGGTTAAAATTTATTACTGTTTGCTTTGGGCCAAGGAAAGGGAGGGCAGGTGCTGGTGGAAATTTAATTTGCCAAAACCATGGAATATGTGATGATATGAGAATTGGCAGTAAGAATAAATACCATATATCTCATATATTTACTTATTTCTTTTGCGAATGTATGTGGGATGGAGTCTTCTTGGTATCTTGACCCTAAAATTGACAGTGAAGGGTGTGTACTGTGTAGTGAAGGAGAGAGAGATAATTCAAAATGTGCAAGGAGCCAAGGAGGCGAGGGAAGTTGAATCATGGTGAATAGTGAAGGCATATATTATGGCTTTACAGAAGGAAAAATGTTTTGACAATATGGATCGATCTTCCCCCACCAATTTATTCTATTGATTTCAATGTTCATATGAAAGCATGAACCTTCTTACTATGTCATAAAAATGTCTCATTTTAGGCCTGTCTCATTTAGGCCTTCATCAAGCCCTTTTGCCATGTCTAGGGGTGTTCACGGTTCGGTTTGGTTTATGAGGAAATTTTGTCAAACCGAACCGACCCGAATGAATGTAGAAACCGAACCAAACCGAACCGAATAAAATCGGTTTTATTCGGTTCGTGTTGGTCTGAACCGGACTCGAGCCTAGGCATCTTCCAAGTGATGCGTTCAAGGTGCAGTGGGGTTGTCTTTATAGAAATCCTGAGCATGACGTTTTTTCCTTCTGGCGATATCAGACTAAAACCCGGTTTCCACACTTTTAAACTTCACAGCCGCTCAGTACCATTCCTTTTAGTCCTAGATCGTGGGAAACAAAAACCTGTCGCGGCTAACATCCTATAAAAGCTCCAGCTGGGCGCATGATCGTGTGCCTTGGCCCAAAGCAACCTGATTTTAAAATGTTAAATAACGTGCACCCCAATGGTTACATGATCGTGGGCCTTGGCCCAAAGCAAAATTAAATAAAAACAATAAAACTCAATGGTTGCATGATCGTGGGCCTTAGCCCAAAGCAAAATTAAATAAAAAAATGGATAATTCGGTTTCAACGGTTTGGATCGGTTTCTACGGTTTGTGATATTTGCAAACCGAACCTTGTGTCAACCCGAACCAAACCGAAATTTTGGTTTAGTTTGGTTTTTCGGGTTGAACCAAATAGTGAACACCCCTAGCCATGTCCACGTGAATCTAGTTGTATCTTCTAACATGCACTGAATTTGGATGACGATGCATGTGCCCAAGTTATCCATACCTATTGTTCTTCCCCTTTGCATCAATCGAGCTACTTCTGAGTCCTAAGTTCCCAACTTTATGCTTGGAGAAAGCTGCTGTTGGACAGTTTTTTTTACAGGGGCATGAAAGAATGAAAGAAAAAAAGAACACAAAGGACCTCCCCCCCCCCCCCCCCCCCCCCCCCCACCACCACACACACACACACACATACACTGATTCCCATTGAAACCCACCGGTGTGTTTGGGGGGGGGGTTTCCTCGCCATTAATGCAAGAAGAGAAGGAAAAAAAGAGGGAGAGAGGAGGAACTGGTGGTGGTGGTGGGTCCACCAGTTTCGGTGGAGGGGTTGTCTTCCCTTTATAAAGAAAAAAAAAAGAAGAGATGGAGGGAGAGATTTAATTGGCCATTAATGGCCTGGTTTTAATGATATCTTGGTGAAAAAGAAGTAGGTTTAATTCCCCACTAACCAAGAAAGAGGAGAGTTAAGACCCAATGAGTACCATTAGTGGGTCAAACTAAGTGAGAAAAAGGGGTTAATACCCCCCTATTAATGAGGGTTTTGTGCCTTTTGCCCCCTTGATTACTTATGGAGAGAAGAAGGGGGGGTTCCTTTTTTATTAAATAGAGAAGGAAGTGGGGGTGCCCACCGGTCGCACCCCCCCACCGGTTAATGCAACCAGTGGGGGTGCCCACCGGCCCCTTCCCCTCTCTCATTCTCACTTACTCCCCC
Organism: Zantedeschia hybrid cultivar; assembly: GCA_030544215.1. NCBI lineage: Eukaryota > Viridiplantae > Streptophyta > Magnoliopsida > Alismatales > Araceae > Zantedeschia > Zantedeschia hybrid cultivar. The sequence continues at coordinate 43,912,294 of JARZZO010000013.1, read as the reverse complement.
TCTCACACTCCCTCTTAGTCTCTCACAGCTCCCTCTCTCATTGGCCATTTATTGCCGTTAGGGGGTGGCACCGGTTTCATGATCCCCCAACGGTGAAGGCCCCTCCATCCTATAAGTAACCCCCAAGGGGCTCAACTTGCAAAAAACGAATGGAGCATAAAACGAAGAGGTCATCAAAAGGCCAAGGGAAAGCTCTGCTGCATTCCACTCAAGAGTGCACACCTTCAAGGGTTTTTTTTTGTGCAGGTTTTGTGTGGTGCACTCATACTCTATATAGTCAAAGGCGAGAGGCGAGCGAGGCGACCAAGGGTTTGCCTCAGCCTCAAATGCCTAGGCGATTGCCTGGGCGTTTGAGGCGATGTGTTTCTCCCATACAACACCGTGAAGGAAGAAAATGACAAAATGAGGAAACTAAATAAAATATCTAAGATAATCATATATAAGACCTTGAGAAATACTGATCATGATCAAGAATCATCAATTTGTTTAAAGCACTCATATATGTAGTACATGGTCTTAGGAATCATTAAAAATAAGAAAATAATGTAGCAGCATGTAAGAAAAAAGGGAAAAAATTCATCATGCTCGGTATGTGCGATGCAATTTGTTAAAGCCCAATAAGCTGCCCCTTGATTTTGGGGTGCTGTCCAAATGACCAAATTGACGTTGGACTCACCACCTACCTTAACCCAAGTCCTAAAATACCTTCAAATCAACCAAACATGCATGTCACCTACAATGAATTAAATACGGGACACTAGCCCAAGTGAATAATCTAATGACTCCAATGGCTCCAAAAGGACCTAAATGCCCTCAATCTTTAATAATCCACTCAATCATAGAATTAAGCTAAATGACCAAAATACCATTCTCATGATAAAAATCGGTAAACATCACAGAAAAATCTTAAAAAATGTAAAAACCCCTCAACATACCTTAAATACCCTCTGAACCTTAAAATGACCTTAAATGTCCTCGAAATCTTAAAAATGACTAACATACCCCTCCATCTACAAAAATATGTAAAAATCACAAAAAATCCTAAAAATGTAAAAATCACCCGACATACCCTAAATATCCTCAAAATCTTAAGAAATGAGGAAAATTACCAAAATACTCCTAATGCACTAAAATTATTAAAAATCATAAAAATGTTAAATCACTTAAAGCATACTAAGTACCCTTAAAACCTGAAACTTTTATAAATTACCAAAATACCCCTGTGTTGACCCGAAATTTTTTCATGCACAATGACATTGTTCAAAGCATACATATGCACATGATTGTGCGATACAAAAAAAAAACACATGGCATATACTCACGACGATGTACGTTTATGTTGTGGAAAACATGCATGGCATGGCATATGTGCATATTAGCACAAGCCTATGTTATGTAGAAATGATGAAAAATACACAAGCATGGAGGTCCATGTTAAATGAAGACCTTCCTATATGCATGTGAATGCATAGGCCTATATGCACGCATTAGGAAGGCAATGGAGCAAAGGATATACCTAGGCCAAGATGCCTTAATCGGAACTCCCGCAAAAGGCCTAAAACAGCCCGGAATTGCTCCTATATGCTGTCCAAGAATAGCCCTTGAAGCTCCTATATGCTGCCCCTTGAGTGGCTTGATGGCTTCAATAAATGGGCCCAATCGGGGGCCCTAAAATGCAACAACAAAAATACTCCCAACGCTACGAAATAGGGGCTCAAAACAGTCCCGAAATGGACTCAAAACAGCCCCAAAATGAGCCCAAAACAGCCTCAATGGAGGCCTAATATCAAGGTGTGTAGGCCCAATAAGAGGCCCAATAAGGGACCCGATATGAAGGCCCAATAAGAGGTTCAAATGGGCCTAAAAAAAATCAGTCCCACAGGGCCCAAAGACCTGCAGCCCAAAGAGGAAAACTTTCCCAAAATAGAAAAATGGTTAAGTGGTCCCCTCTCTCTCTCTCTCCCTTTGTTTAAATAAAAAAGAGGGAGGGGAGAGAGAAGGGGGGGGGGAACCGGTGGGGCCCCCCCCCCACTGGTTGATGCCCCCCCACCGGTTCCAAGGGAGGAACCGGTGGGGGGTTCCCTCCCTCTCTATTTCAAAATTCAAAGTTAAAAAATAAAAAAAAAGGGGGGGGGGAGTTAATGAATTCTTAAACTTTCATCTAGTTAAGAATCCTACTAAACCCTCATTAAATTTTCCACTAAGAGAGAACCCATCTTAACCCCTTTCACACTTGGCCAAAAAGTGGGGCAATTAATGGGCTAAGCCCTATTAAAATGAACAAACAAAAAAGGGGGGAAGCCCCACCGGTTTGCTCTCAGAATCGGTGGGGGGTCCAAACCGGTGCCCCCCCCTTGGGGCCCCTCCACTCTCTCTCTTCTCTTACCCTTATTAAACAAAAAAAAAGAAAAGAAAAGAGGGGGGGAGAGGAGCAAACCGGTGGGTACCCCCCACCGTGGGCTTCCCCGGTGGCACCCCCCACCGGGTCCAAATTTTGGCCTATAAATAGGACCCCAAGGCCCTCATTGCAGACACACACACCACACCCCACTCCATACGCTTAAAGTGGGAAAATTTTGAGAGGGTTCTGCTGCGTTGAAGACCAAATCTAGTGTCTTTTACTCGGGTTTGCTACGTTTTGGAGGATCCCCTCGTCCCGGAGGGCTCTCTACCTAAGGTTTATTCCTAAGGGGAAGCTCTGCCGATTTCTTTGTTGTAAAAGTCTTCTTTATAAGGCGAAGTTTTGCCGAAATAATGAAAGGACTCTTTGATGTCAAATTGTATGCATGTGTGTGTCATAAGTTTAAATAATTAATATCATGTATTAATTTTTTAACACATATAATTAATTTCCTAAGCACTTTAAAAATCTGATTTAAAAAAATATAAAGAAACCTATGTATCCTAATCTTGGTCTCATCCCTAAACATAGGAGGGATAATTAAAACCTAGACATAAATATAAATTAATTAAGATTAATTAATAACCTTAATTAATTACTAAAATACAATAATTAATGAAAATGCAATGAAAATCAGTAAAAAAACATAAAAATAATAATTAAAAATAATTGACCATAAAAAATACTTATCTACTTAAGAAATCAACATAATAAATACAAAAATTGGTTAAAAATAAGAAAAAACAGTTTAAAAACAGAAAGAAAATAAATCTGAAAATACATATAAAATTCTAAAATGACCAACCCCCCTAGAACTTAATGAAATTATAAAAATACCCCCATTCATGATAAAAATCTGTAAAAATCACAGAAAATTCTTAAAAATATCAAAACTTCTTCGATGCCCAAAATACCCTCCAAACTTTAATAAGATGGGTAAAATTACCAAAATACCCTTACAACTCAACTACACTCAAAATAACTTTAAAACACCTCCTAAGGTTTTGAAATCTCCCTAAATCAGTAAAAATCATTTCACACACTAAAGTGACCATAATACCTCTGCACCCTCCAATTTGGCATAATTATGAAAATACCCTTATGGGTCTAAAATACTTGGAATCAATCTAGATAACTCGGAGTTAATCCAAAATCTTTTTAAAAAGTCTCCTAATCAATAATAAACCCATCATAACTTGGGTGAGACCAAGGATTTAAAAGCTATCTTTCACTTGCATGAATGTTGAGTGGTAGTATAAATTGTTTCAAGGGCATCATACGGACGGTTAATCAAGGGTTGTCGAGTGGTTGCTCGATTAATTAACATTGACTGAGGTCAGTGGAGAGAGGTTATAAACTTGGATCTTCGCCTGATCCGAAGTCCCGGATTCTCTGAGGGCTAATCCTAAGCTCTCATAGTTCAATAAATAAAATATATGTAAAACCGACCTATATTTCTCCAGATAAAAACAAAAAGACCGAAATCATCATGCAGGATTCCAAATCATAATCCAATTAGGAGGAGATAGCTAGGTCGGGTTCTAAACACCCTGCAGCCCCAAAACACCCAAAACAGCCTAAAAACATATCATAGGGTTCTAAAACCTTCCCAATCCGTTAAAACTCATCACAAACACTAAAATGACCCTAGTGTTAGTATACCCTTCGCCTATGCACAATTACCAAAATATCCTTTTGGGTTTATAATACCCGAAATCAACCTAAACCTGCTTAAAAGCCTTTTGAATCATCTGGAATCCATCCTAAGCCATGGTAAAGCTTTGGGGATTAATTCAAATAGTGCTTTCAATACTTGAACTGCATACTTTGTGGTTGAGTTCTCTTTAAGGGCATCACTGGACGGTTAATCAAGGGTTGTCGATCAGTTGATTGATGTAATTAACACTGGCCAAGGTCAGTGGGGAAGCGGTCAAGTTCTCGGATCCTCGCTTGATCTGAAGTCTCATAATCTCTGAGGGCTCATCCTAAGTCCTCATAGTCCACCCAAAAATACCCACCTATATTTAATCCGCCCATTCAAATAAAAAGGTGGAGAGGATATCAGGAAGCGAACAGCTGCTTAGCTCCACAATGGGTACTCATGAGCCACTCCTTACCTACATTAGTTCCAGGCCTTTTCACTCAGTAAGTCAATTTTCAGGGTAACAGTTCAGTTCAGTAACATGGTACTTGAGCTGATTTGCTCCGTGGTTTGTCTCCATTTGGCTTGTTGTACAACACTACTCATCACTGTAAGTGGGGGTGTTTGATGAAAGCTGTTTAGTCATGTGGTGGGTATTCATGAGCCATTCCATGCCTATATTGGTTCTATAAATATAAACCTGGGGTTGTCGATTTGCTTCAGTAACAATATTCCAAATCTTATCTTCTTTAGATTTATTACATATCACATATCCATCTCAATATCCTTGTCTCGGTGATGCGTTGTTTGTGTTCTTTTCTCACTATCCAACATTCAGTACAATACAACATTGTAAGTGTCATAACCATTTGATAGTACGTTCCTTTAAGCTTTAAAGATATCCTGTGATAATTTGGGACCCGGGGGCATTTCTCTGCTTCATCCGATGTATCTCAGTTCTATATGTGATATCATTATGGTGGATCTGTTTGTTCTCTTAAACAATATATCCTAAATCCTGAAAATTACTACTTATAGGAACAATTTGTTTGACCATAATTACCATATCTCGTTCTCCCATCCTCATGCCACTAAAATTACGTTGTATGTACTTATCCTTAGTTTGACTAATCTTAAAAGCTTTAGATTTTAAGGCATCTCTCTTAAGTTTTAACTTAGTATTTAAAACTTAGTACTTTTCATTCATTACTACAGTATCATCTGCAAAAAAATTATGTCATGAGATAATGTCATGTACATGTTTTGGGATTTCATCTATAACTAGGGCTACTGTTTCGACATTGTGTGGGTGTTGCAAGTCATTATCATCTTTGGTTCACTTTGAACTTATGTTTCTCTCTACCTTTCCTACTTACATGTTGTAATGCAATCATTTGTTGCTGCATGATTAATCTAACATGATAATACTATTTGCTGCTCAAGTGTCTTATTTGGTTTGTGCATATGCAATTTCAGGGGTTTAGTTTATAATGTTCAAAGAGTTGAAAGTATACGAAAGTCAGACATTGATAAGGTATGCTCTATCTTTTGTCTGTGGGTTATGACATGGAAATGGATAGGGTATGCTTGATCTATAATGACTTGTTTTGCTACAATCCCCTGTAACAAATACTGCTGCAGGCTTGGAAAGCTCTTAGTTGTCTTCAGGTGGCAAGCAGGAATTATGTAAAACCAGGATTAACTGATCTGGCTTTTGACACCCCAAGAAATAAAGGAACCATACACAACAACAAACCATCTGGAAGGTCAGCAAACAGAAATTGTGATTCACTTCAACATGGTTTAGAAGCTGAAGGTGTTAAATACTCTGGCTGCACAAATGGTTCTTTTGTTAGTGGACCTATTTGCAATTTGAGGGCTGACAACAATCCAAAAATTGGATACGAAAGTGTGAGAGAAGCATCAGTGCTGCGTTCTTCATGTTCAGCCATTGGAAATGGGCATCACCGTCCTGATAATAACAATAACAATGAAATTTTTTTGGATGCCATGGATGATGATGATATTCTTAAGGTAAATGTCACTGTAGGTCTATAACCCTAAAAGTGATGAAATGTGAGTTTATTAAGATGGTTATACTGATCGTTGGATCATTGGACAACTTTGTTTGTCAGAATATTGATGTTGACCAGATAGTTCTTGAACACTATCAAGCAACAAGTACCCCTGATGCATCAGTCTCTAAAATTTCACCATTTACTCAAGCTGTAAATGGAAACATGATTCCAGGACCCAGCATCCCACCAGAGCTTTGTGGAAAATGTGAGCATAATGTTGAGGTATGTGTACTTAACTTCCATGCTCCTATATGTTCTTATCATCAGCATATTGATTTTTGTTTGTCTTATTTTCCAGTTGGCACTTTGTCCAGAATCCAAGAATCATTTACAGGAGATGAAAGATGAGTTAATTGCTATATCAAATAAGCTCCTTGATGAAGCCGACAGCCTTAGCCCTCACCACTTTGAGGAGCTACGGGAAAAGAGGTCGGTTCCTTTGTTATAGATATTATGCTATTCAGTTGTAGTTTCTAGAACAGTTTGTAGGATCATGCAGTGACCTTTTACGTTTGCATATCTTTGACAGATTAATGTTGAATAAGAAAATTCAGGGACTGGAAAGATATCTTCAGAGCTTGGCCCAAGGTGAGCAAAGTCAGAGGCCGTATGTTTCATTGTCAGCAGCTGTGGCACAGAGGTTCCAACCTGAAACTCCAGCAAGCACATTACCGGTGGATGATCCTTCTAGGTTTAATTCCCAGATGCATAATAAACCAGAAAGCTATCAAAATTGGAGTTTTTCTGCACCTGTTTATTCTATGGATAATTTTAATGCTGCACCAATTCACTTGGAAAGAGAAGTATTCACTCCAAAGCTTGTTGAAGTTAATTACATTGAAGGGTCAAATGATAAGAGATGGAGCAGTAAAGACTTCTCATGGACGAAAAAACTTGAGGCACTCTTCTAGACTATGGTTGTTTTTTTTCAAATTCTCTTCACAGGATACTAATTTTGTCCTTCTCCTGTAGTCTAACAACAGAAAAGTGTTTGGGAATCACTCGTTTCGCCCCAATCAAAGAGAAGTGATCAATGCAACAATGAGTGGCTATGATGTCTTTGTTCTGATGCCAACTGGTGGTGGAAAGAGCCTGACATACCAGGTATGAGGTCATATAGGCTACCCACATGCACACTCTCTCTGTGCTTGTGTGCATGCGTGGGGTGGTGGTGTTTGACATTCAAGAGAGCTTCCCATTTCTCCTAAGAATCCAGCTGCATCACTGCATTTGGCTCTGAAACGTCAAACCAAGACTTGATTATTCTCAGAAAAATCAGTAGTTTCACACTTGACTTGTCTCATATAGGAGGGTTTTGCATTTAATATTGGCCTATAGGATACTACTGTTGTTTATAACGTGGTGCACTAGGAGTAATTGAATTTTATTATTTCAAGAACAGTGCCTAAAGTTGATGCATCAGTACTGTTTGGCATTTCCTTCATGTGTGTCTATTTTATCCTTATCCTTTGAATTTTGTCTTATTATAATTTGTTTTTTCCCCAGCTTCCTGCTCTTATTTGTCCAGGAATAACCTTGGTAATTTCTCCTCTGGTCTCACTCATTCAAGATCAGATTATGCATCTGTTACAGGTATTCCTATCCTTTCTCATTTATGGTGTAAATCAAGGAAATTTTCTCGATGACCAGTTAATTATTACATGTCTTTTGGACCTTTATTGCAGGCAAACATCCCTGCTACTTGTTTAAGTGCCAACATGGATTGGACAGAACAGCAGGAGATCCTTAGGGAACTGATTTCCGCAAGCTGTAAATATAAACTATTATATGTGACTCCAGAAAAGGTGGCCAAGTAAGTGATGGCTCACTAGGATTTTGGTTGCATGTGATATGTGTGGATTGCGTCATGACAAGCCCTACTTGTAATTTTGTGGAATGTCGATTAGTAAAGTTGTTTGTGCATAGAGGAATGGATACATGAGCTATTTTAAAGTAACCTGAAACCAGCATCTTTCAGCTAAAAGTTACAATACACAGTCAACTATAAATAGAGATTCATAAATTAACTAAAAGAAAGATGTGTTTAGCATATAGCCATATACAAGGTTATGACTTAAGATAATTCCAGTTTTTGGCTTTGCCCTGTCTAATTGCAGGCCATATGTCATGTTTTGGTGGGAAACAACAGTATCTTAGATGTATCAGATGACACCGCCTTCGGTAGGGTTTAAAAGTTAGCCTAGTCAGGCAGGAGCCAGTCAACCAGGGTCAATCTAAGCTGATCTATCTGCTCTCTGTCTGGTTCAATTGACAGATCTCAGGATTGGTGCTGCATGACCAGAGTCGTTCACCATGGGTCAGTGCATCGTGAACTCGGTCAGGTTGGTGAAGGGAAAATTCCCATGAATAGTTATTGCCCATCTAAAATACTGGGACAAGATTCAAGAATGGAGAAAAGGGGGATTAAAATTCCCATAAAATACAGAAAAAACTTGAAAATGGAAACTACTCCAGAAATACAATAAAGAAACCCTGAAAATAGGGAAAAAACCTGAAAGGGGGGAGGGGTTGAAGGGACTATTTGTAAAAAAGATTTCCCCCAGAGGGGCTGCTGTTGTAGCAAATGTTGGTCCAAAGGAGGCCATGTCAGCAGCTACAGTAGTCCCTAGAGGCCACCATCTGCTGCTGTTGATGGCCCCTTGGCGGACACTGTTAGTAGCTAATGGTTGCCCCATGGTGGCCCCTTGGGGGCCATCATTAGTGGCTAATCGTGTAAGGGGCCACTCCTAGGGGCCACCGTTGGATGAGTGGTGGCTCTCAACGAGCCACTTTTGCATGATATAGGGTGGCAATGAAGTGGACCCTGTACATGCACTTAATTGGCCAGTCAAGTTTTGCCTTTTAAGTGCCAAGTTGGCTCCACATTAGCATGATATCATCACAAGACGGACCAATCCCATGAGCCATTGGAGGATGCCATGTGAATGTCATGCAAGTGTCTTTAATAGAAGGTGAGCATGGATCAATCATATGGCTCAAAACTCAAAAGATAGACCAATTGTGGAACATCACATCAGCCAAATGACCAAACCAGTAGAACTGTGACACTTGGCGTGATCCTATTGGCCTGAGAACTTGGAATTCTGGAGGATCCGAATTGGACCCCGACGATCCCGATCCGATCTGATTCGGATTGGCCAAATCGTTTCGGCCGAGAATCGGCCAAATGGGCCGGGAACGGTCAGGGATCGACCACCAAAAAAAGGGGGACATGCCTGGGATCGGCCGTGGTCGGATGGGATCGGCTGATCCCGGCCAGTTACCCCCCAAAATTGGATCGGCTGTGGCTGACCCCGATCCGAATCGGCCGATCCGGATCTGGATCGGCCGATTTTGCATTCCATGCCTGAGAAAGCAAGCTGAGTCTATTGGTGACCCTTGCCTTTTGGTCCACTCGCCTACTTGGCAATGGCGTGGCAGGCGTGCCTTATTATTTAGGCCCATTAGTTGTGCAAGCATAGTGATGGTGTGCCGGATAATTAGTCACCCCAGTTTCCTACACAGCGGTGGCATGATTATATTCTCTAGTCTATGTCCATTCGCTGCATGGCATGTGGCGTTGGCATGCCTTGATGCTGTGCGGACTATTTGTCTATGCTGCAAGGATGCGGCTTGCGAGCCACCACTCCTTGACATGTTGATGATGTGTTTTTCCGCTCTTTGGCTTTTGTCGCATTTCAACTTTGCAAATTTAGTGCCATGCTCTCCAACTAATTCAAATCACACTCTGCATAGTGCGCGCACAACATATTTGACCTGAGTTTATAGTGCCAATCTTTAAATGGTTAACCAAATAATGTGCATTTGTTGAACCCCAACACATGGTGCACATAAACAAATGCCCGATGACAAGACTTACATGTTCAATTGAATTCTACTAACATAGCAGCATGCCCTAGATAAGTGAATGCACTGCACCTTATGCATACATCCGAAAACTAGGTAGTCAAGCCTCGACAACCAGGATGCCCCCTTCCAACCAATGGACAAGATTCAAGAAACCCAAAATCACGTGACCTAATACTTGCATCCCAACTCAAAGCAATCAACAAACAAATAAGACAACCAAAACCAAACGAAGAGTCCAAAAAATAAAAGAAAATAAGAAAAATGGTTAATGTGATCAATTATTGTTTTGAAAGTGAACTCAAAAGTCAATGAAAGAACTTTGAAACACAGTGACATGAACATTATGCATCTTAAAGAAAAACTAGGTTCTTTAACTATTCTATAGGTCCAAAGAAAGGCAACCGAAGAAAAGAAATGTTATGCATCCCTCGTGTAAATCCTTTATATGCCCCTCAACCCCTATCATTTGAGAAAAGACATGTTATGCATCCCTCATGTGTGTATGCTTGTTGTTCTTAAGCTTGCTGTTGAGCTCTTGAAAGGTGTTGGGGGTTCGAAAATATGTGAAAGGACATCTAAGGCATTTGTGAAGTATTCAAGGAAATCCATTTACCATTACATACTGCTTCCTACTCGATCCTTAAATCCTTGCCTTTTTGCCAAAACCCAGTTAAAAAAGTCCACTTCATGTAAATGTGTTTATGTAAGTATGCAGCTAGTGCTCATATCAAGCGAACACAAGTACTTTGTTCATGTGACAAGTCAGCTATGTTTTGTATTTCATAAATAAAACTAGTAACATACTTATCTCATCATCATTCATAAGAGCCTTATCCCAATTATTTGGGGTCAGCTACATTAATGCTGTCCAATCATTTTAAACAGTCCAATGCTATATTTGTAGTTAAGCCTAGGTAGGTTAGGTCCTTTGTTACAACATCCAACATCCTCATTTTTGGCCTTCACCGAATTCTTTGACCCTGATTCAACCTTTTTGTGCTTTTGGAAATTGAAAATGAGTATCAAATTTGCCTTTTGAATTTTCTAGTCAACACTTCCTCCAGAGAACAGAAAGGAATGGGTAATTTCCCTTAATTCCAGGTACTTGTTAAATAAAGGTTGTCGCTTTTGTGTACATTAAGGACTTCGACTTGACTTTACTACTAATTACTGGGAGCTATGGCAGGACTTGTCTAATGTCAATCAGTGTATATATGCCTTCAATTATCGTTTGTTGAGTGGAACTTTGAAATTTGAATAGAGTCAAAGGAGTGTGGATTGACTGTCAAAAAGAAGAGGAAAAATGATGGAAAGAGAAATGTTGTCACTGAACTATGATGTAAATGGCTGCATGCAATAAAATGAGCAAAGCAACGGGAGCTCTTTCAGAGCTTTCTACTACTATTTCATAGGCCATGTGAACGGGCATGCACCTAACACGATAGTTTCTTCTTGTGCCATGAGCTCTAGAAAGAATCTGCCAATTTTCAGCCTCTCTTCTGGATATGTGTAGGCATTTATATAGATCTAGTAGTAGAACATGCTCGCTTTTAACAATGCACTAGTCATTAAGGGTTTCATTAGGTCACAGTGTCTACTGAAGGGCATCCCATTTTTGCATGTTTAGAATGCGTTATGCTTCATATGTACTCCAGTCACAACAAATCTTGAATTACGATGTCACGAGGGGCTTTTATGCCTACGTAGGAAATAAAAGTAGTGAAAAGTGGAACAAATCAGTGACCTACTCAAGCAAAAAGTTCATTAGCAACTCAAAGTGGCAATACAAAACCACGTGGACATGGGTAGCTGCAGAGAACATGACTGCCTTTTTATGCTTGAGGTGAACCTCCACATTATAGGCTGTACCATGCCATATTCTAGTGAACTAATTTTGGTCCTGCTTCTCTTATCAAAATTAGTTATGTGCAATTCAGCATTGTGTATTGGGCCTTATATGTTTCACACCATAAGGGGTGGAAACAACTACCAACACCATTTTGTCATTCAATTTTAATTAAGTGTGTAGGTGAGCGCGTCTTCTTTCTGTTTAGATTACTACCACGATACGTAGAAACAATACTTTCCTGCAAATGATATTCTTCTTTTTGTTTGTAAATTCATAATATCGAGTCTTCTTTAACTATTGAAACAATTGTATCAGGGTATACTTGGTTGCCCACCAGGCTTTAAAATTTTCATAAGATATGTTCTACAAGTTGCATATGCTTTGAGCTTAGAAGCATGGAGGAGGCATGGGAAGAGAATGGGACCGAGATGGGAGCATGGATGGCAGTACGGGTACCGGTATCGGTGGGTACCGGTACCGGTACGTACCGGCCGGTGCCGGCCCAGTATCGGCCGGTATTGGCCGATACCCTCTAAAGGAGTGGTACCGGTGCCGGCCGATACCGGTACATTAATTTAAAATTAATGGTGTCAAGATCTAGTTAACGAAATTGATGTACTTACTGTAGTCAGTTCTTGGAAGAAGGGATATTGAGCTATAGTGAAGGCTTCAATCTGCCATAAAACCAAGGATCTAGAAGCTGGAACTTGTAATTGGATCAGATCTGCCTAGTTATTTTTTGGTTCTGATTCTATCTGAACTGACCTACAAAACTTGGTGCATTCCGCAGAATCTCTAGTGACAGTTGGGTGGAGAAATGAACACTGCAAGGGTATTTGCCTGTATATCTAGCAAAAAGAAACCTTGGTCTTCAGCTCATGACCGGTAGAAGGGGGGAAAAACCAAAAGTTCAGCCATAAAGATCATGTAAAATTCGGCAACTATTTTGTCTTTGTCTGAAGCCATCAGTAAATGGAGAAAAGGGCACCAATGGTGGGTTTATTTGAGTTGAGACGGAAGAGAGAACTCAAAGAAGTGAATGAAAGACATTTTGCTTGTTAAATAGGTACACTTTCCAGATAAAAACCTTTTGAGTTGAAACTTAAACATCTTTGTAGTTTCAGTCACAGATTCTTGAGATGGCTAAAATGACTTGGATCTGGGTAGAGGGCAGAGTCTGGAAGGAGCTCACTTCCCCAGAAAAAATATCTCAAGGGGTAGCTGGAGAGAGATGATAACACAGGTTTCCAAGGGTTTTCTTGTTTTATATTTTACCCCAAAGGTAATGTCTATTTATAAAAGAATCCTTATCTTACTGGAATCCATTTTTTTAGTTCATAAATCATGCTTATTATTAGTACTTTTGAGAAGTATGTGTTCACAAAAACCCTGAACATTTAAGAAATATGGGGTATACATTATGTAATTATGTTAAAATCCCTATAATTGAAAGGCATAGTTCAAAATGTTAAAAGATTCAACGATATTATTTGCATCCTATATTGTTGTTTCTTGGTTTCAAATTTTCCGAGTCATTTCCTTCCACTCTTGTTTTCACTTCCTGCATTTATTTCTCAGTCAGTCTGACAAACATGGGTGAACCTAAAACAATCCCTTCCACTAAATATCTTAGTTTAAGAGGGCATTCATTTTTTTCTACAGAAAGAATTCATTTATTTGCGTGGTCAACATGAGAAGAGGATGGGATGAAACTCTGATTGGAAGAAAATTATAATAGATGACTCTTAACAAACTTTTTTTTTTCCAATTTCAGAGATTTTTCAAATGATTAATTTCCAAGGTTCACCAATATGTTCTATCTGTGTGCAGAAGTGATGTTCTATTGAGACATTTGGAGAGTTTGAATGCGAGTGGTTCGCTTGCTAGAATTGTTATCGATGAAGCTCATTGTGTAAGCCAATGGGGGCATGATTTTCGACCTGATTACCAGGTTGGCATAAATAGATCTTCAACTTCAACACTGAGGTGGAATGTTCTTTCAGAAAGTTTTCTCACCTGATTTTTATCTATATGGCTGTGTTGCTTGAAGGGCCTTGGTATTTTGAAACAAAAATTTCCAAGTACTCCGGTGCTGGCTTTAACGGCTACTGCAACTGCCAGCGTAAAGGAAGATGTTGTGCAGGCTCTTGGTCTCATAAACTGCATTGTGTTCCGACAAAGTTTCAATCGGTCAAACCTATGGTAAATATAAAATATGAATCTTCCTGCTGTTTACTGGAAACTCTGTGAATCATTTAAACTCTGCAGGTTTTCAATAATGCCGAAGACAAAGAAGTGTTTGGATGACATAGACAGATTCATTAAAGAGAACCATTTTGATGAATGTGGTATTATTTACTGCCTTTCTAGAATGGACTGTGAGAAAGTGGCTGAAAAATTACAGGTTTTCCCCTTACTCAAATACATGATGACCTGGCTTCACGGAATTCCTCATACTTATTTAGGTTCAATATTTCCTTTTGAACACTACAACTTCTCCCACAGATTAATTTGCCTAATGCCACTTTGGTGTCTCATGTGAATCTATATCAGTGACCTGCAAAACTTAACCATGGGTTCGGTTAACTATTTTCTACTTCTCAAGCATACACTTTGCTACCATTAATGCAGTTCCATAGTTTCCCATGTTGTGTCCATTAACTTTCTTCATGGTCGATGCTTGAAATCTCACCAACTATGCAATATCTGCGCATGATGTTTATTTGATGCTGCAGACAGTGTTGCCCTCAGACGTTGTCAAACCTATAAAAGATGTGTCAAACCTAAACCCTAAACCTAGAAAGATGTGTTCTACTTTTACTTGTGTCTTATTCATTCACTTTAATCTGCCTATGCAGCTTCCAATAGCTATAACTGTTAGTTCCTTTTTTTTGTTCTACAATTTTGGAATTTACATTGTGCTAGCTGCGGGATGCAGTAGTAGAAACACGTTGTTTCCTTTTTGTATGCTTAATGGTACCACCATTAGCTAAATAATATATTATCCAGGAATGTGGTCACAAAGCAGCGTTCTATCATGGTAGCATGGATCTACATCAAAGAGCATTTGTTCAGAAACAGTGGAGCAAGGATGAAATAAACATAATATGTGCTACAGTTGCTTTTGGAATGGGTAATTACTGATTATCTCATAGGGCCATTGTTCAAAAGAATCGCTACATAGCACATATTAACTTGAATATTTCAGGCATCAATAAACCTGATGTCCGCTTCGTTATTCATCATTCTATTCCAAAATCTATTGAAGGTTACCATCAGGTAACATATGTGGGATGTTTATGATTGGTTTCTTTTTCATTTAGTGGATGTCAAAAGAATGTATGTTATTCTAGTTACCGGTGCTGCACAATTTAAGATGACATCGCATATTTTGCAGGAGTGTGGACGTGCTGGTAGAGATGGTCAGCGATCATCATGTGTTCTGTACTACAACTACAGTGACTATGTGTGCTAGAATCTTTTCCCATTAGCTTATGCTTTGAAAACTTTAATATCTAGGTCATTTCCGCACTCAACGCTGAGGTTACGTATAAGACATCTTTTATTACCTTTTACCTGGATACAGATTCGCATCAAGCATATGCTTACGCAAGGGGTGATAGAGCAAAGTCCTTTGGTATCAGGATCAAGGCGAAGTACTTCAAATCCTGGGGTTGTGCTGGAAACAAATATTGAAAATCTTGCACGCATGGTACTTGAGTTTTTATTTTTTATTTTTATTTTGAGCACTTTAATTAAACTCGTTGACAGATTTAACTGTTGATAGGTAAGTTACTGTGAGAACAATGTGGATTGTAGGCGTCTCTTACAGCTTGTCCATTTTGGGGAGAAATTTGATCCTGCAAACTGTCAAAGGACATGTGATAACTGTTCAAAAATGTCCAGCTGGATGGAAAAGGATGTCACTGGCATCGCGAAGCAATTGGTTAGGATAATTAACAGATGATCTCTCAAATTAACGTTCTTTCTACTATTTACAATTAATAGATGGTTTACTAATGCATGAAATGTCTGCCTCCTCTGATGCAGTCCACTTGTCAAGGGTGCATATTTTCTTATGCTGTGTTGAATTATGTTTGTGTAGGTTGAATTAGTGAAATCAACAGGCCAACAGTATTCTTCATCTTATATTCTGGAGGTTTACAGGGGTTCGTTAAGCCAAAATGTATGTTTGCAGACTTGCAGTTATCTGCTAGTAGTTCCTCTCTACTTCATTTAAGCTGTGGATGAGACGTGCTAACATGAATAACTTCATACTATGCAGGTTAAGAAATATAGACATAACAATTTGAGCCTTCATGGTGCTGGAAAGCATTTAGCCAAGGATGAAGCATCCAGAATATTACGGCATTTAGTGATTGAGGATTTCCTTACAGAGGATGTCAAGAAAAGTGATATCTATGGATCTGTTTCATCTATCTTGAAAGTATGTAAACATTCATCTTTAAATTGTAAGATTTTCTCTAAATATTGTTATAATCTGCTTCAAATGATTCATCTCTTTTCTTTTATATAATTTCATCATCGTTTAAGTTCAACTGCTAGTTTCTCATCCTTTGGACCTAGCTATACGCCTTTAAGTCTCTATGCAGATAAATGAATCTAAGGTGAACAGACTCTGGTCTGGTGAACAGCCAATTAAATTGAGGTGTGTCTTTCTTGGCCTCCACCATATTGGCTTATCTTTTCTCATGTTTACATTCTATAGTTACATGGTTATTTTGGATTCTGTAGCTTCAAAAACAAAATTATGTAAACTCTTAACCATTATATCTGTTCAATTTTGAGATGTGTGGCTGCTTGAAAAGCAGCAAATCTCACTGATCCAAGGTCAGTTGATGAATAATCTTCTCTATTATCTTTGTTTGAGGTTATCACATTTTTGGGCCTCATGAAGTTGTGACATCATGATAGATGCAGCTGTGGTGAAGGTTTCGAGAAAGCATTTGCTAAGCACAGATATATAGACTGTTAGTTTGATAAAGAATGTCCTTATTCCTCTTCTATGCACTGAGTTTCAAATTTTTTAAATCTAGGTTTATTAGAGTAGCTTTTAATTTCTTTAACATACCAATATTTTTTTTTATCATGCCTATCCAAGAAAAGCCTAGAAATGCTTCATGTAATGGCTCAGACCAAAAGAGAATTATAGGATGCCTCATTTCAACGAACAAGAGCTATTAAGCTTTACTCCATATGCTTGCTCCTCACTTCAGGAAGCAAACTTTTAGGTGGCCGTAGCTAGTGGGGTGACTTACTTGTTAGTTGTCATCAAAGTTAAAAGCTCATCACAGATTGGCATAGATCAACTAATCAACGTCGGTTATTATTTTTGTTTCGGGGGAGGGGGATTTGATCTCAGCCTCGCTTTCCCAACCATTTGGCTGGGATTGGCTTTGATCTACTGATCTGGCCAAGGGTCAGCACAGATCAGATCCGGGCTGAACCTGTCTCCATCGGCTAGTCAAAATAACTATTGCTGGCCACTTCCAAACAACCAATAATGGCTGGATGAGGCCTCGAGGGGTTTTAAAAATTGCCTACTAAGCTCCTTTCTTGCATTCAAAGTTCCCAAAGCCTCTCTTAAGGCACCAAAGTGCACTTTAAGCTATTCTCCCTCACTCTTCTTTTGTGGTGTTTGGAAATCTGGTAGTCAGTTTATGTTTCCTACTTAGATATCTAACCTGTCTTGCAGGTTCCCTGCCCCCACAAAACCATCTAAGACTGGTAAAACTGAGGCCACACCTGCAAAAGGTTCACTTGTTCCAGGAAAGATAACCTCCCAACAGAATATTGCTTCTCAAGCTCATGAAGTAGACCCGGTAACATACCTAGTTTTCTCCATGTTCTTGTTCTATATTTTATGTATATATCAGGCTTTATCATTTATCCTCTGATATTAGTCCAATTCATGTGGCAGAAACTATCGGAAAAACTTTTTTCATCTTTGAAAATGCTTAGGACTATGCTTGTTAAAGAGGCTGGTGAAGGGGTCATGGCATATCATATATTCCTGTAAGCTCCATCTTTTTTCCTCTTATTCATCTAATCGCCAAGATCCCAACTTCTACTAATTTAGCACAAATTGTAGAAATGCCACTTTGCAGCAAATCAGCAAAAGGATTCCAAGAACAAAAGAAGAACTTCTTGATATCAATGGCATGGGCAAGTAAGATTCTCTGTTTGGAGTATCAGTCATCTGCCATAGTGTTATATTAATATGCTTATGTATGTACCTCAGGGCGAAGGTAAACAAGTATGGTGATCGGGTGTTGGAAACTATTGAATTGACACTTGAGGAGTACCAAAAGACAAACAAGACCAGTGGTGGCAAGTTCAGCAACAGCAGTAGCAGTAATGACAGTGGTGAAGCGATGAAGAGGCGTAGGGGATCAACAGGTGTTCAAGCAAGCATTAATGGTGATGATGACTTCACAGAGAATACCGTCAAGTTCAAGAAGCGATTGGCAAAGGTCAGTCAAAACTCCAATGGAGAGCTTAGCGTAGGCATACCATGCTACAATGATCAATGCCTAGACAGCGATCTGGATGTAGACAATCAGGATATGGAGATTTCAAAATCAGATGCAAAGACAACATCTAGGAGTTCTGTTAGGACATTGCCTCAGTGGTCAAATTCACAAAGCAAAAGTAACAGCCCAAGTTTCAACTTCTTTGAGGAGTATGCATTCAGGAAAGACCAAGTATAGTGCACACAGGTTGTCGACCATGCAGCTTCCTCTTGTTAGCTTGTCTCAGTGGCTCATGTGCCTTATTATTGACAGCACGTAAGTTCACAGCACACTGGACATCGGCAATTCCAGCCTCCTCTCATGAACTGTCCCAGTGGCTCGTGTGCCTTGTCATCAATGGTATTCCTTTCAATGTGCATAATGAAGGTTGGTGCTGCTACAGGATAAAGACTTCGTTCTGGAGAAGATGAGTTGTGAGTTGGATTATCATGTCTTGTCAGTCTCGACACTCCAACATTCTGCTGGTTTTTGGTGAGAAAGGTGCAACAAATGGTTTCACCTTAAAGTTGTATTTATTCATGGTGTACATGCAGAAAGTAAGTCTGCTTACATCGCTTATGTACACTACATTTTTTGCACTTGACCTATGAAGCACGGACAGATTCACTCAGAAGTGCCAAAAGACATTTGATGCTCGAGTATCCGGACTGGAAAATATGAAATGGGAATAAGGTGCTCAAAATAGGTGTTAAGAAACAGCCAGTGGAACACTTGCAGCAAGGCTCGGGTTGTGTTTGGAAACCCCATGCGAAGTACTTATCATAGAAGTATCTCTAGATAGAAGTACTATAGAACGTTGAGTATTTCTTCTTTGCAAAGTAAAAGGAGTTTGGAAGTTACAAATAGGCACGATGTTTGGAAGCACTCTGAACATTTTGACCGAGATATCGTCGTTCTAATTATCCCAAAATTTGGGTACCTAACATTATACAATATATGCACTTGTAATGTAGGTGAAGCTAGTTCCTCCTTTTTTCGTTTTTTTGTGGGAGATTTTGAGTGCTGCACATTTTGGTGCTTCTGTACGGAGGGAACACCAAGGTTTTTGTTCTTCATCCTTACATATTCTCTTCTTTTTGCATATTTAATATATATTATGGTGCCCTTTACGTTTCAAAAAGTACTACTCCTCAAGTACCGGTCATTTACCATTCCCCTATTTTTCATATTTAATGCGAGTGTGTTGAAATCAAGGATTTATGCTTCCAACTCACTTGTCTTAATCATAAAAGAGGAAAATATAATGATTTTTTTTATATATAATTTTATATTTGTATGTTATCAAAATATAGATCATAACATGATTGTAGACGTGTGTTTTTATTTCAACTTCCAATTTTTTATTAGGAAATGCTTCGAATGCACTTATGCATTGAAAAGAGCTTTTTTGTGTATTCTGATATCTATTTTCAAAATATAAGTACCCAAAAATGGGAAAGTAAAAGTACCATATACAATACACATATGCATAGGCATTTGGACACATCTTGTTCAGATTCAAATTAGGTGATAAGGCTTCTCACTATCTTAAGTTAGGGAAAAAAATCATTCGAAACAAATCAATTTGATAGAATTCTTGTCCATCAAATATCAAGAAAAAGGATTTAACAACTGATAATTGCCTAACTCGATCACAACTCTCAAGGTTTCATTGCAAGTTGTTGTTTATCAATATCTGAAAATTAGCAAGTGAGTGTAATTATAACTATTTTTAGGTAATTATGCAAAGTCAAACTTCAAATTTTATCCAGCAACATTATCTTTAATCTATAAATCTTAAAATTATAAGTTACACACCAAAAGACTCATAAAAAGAATTAGGCAGCTTCCCAGACTTAATATCTTCATCCTAGCATAATTAGACTAAAATTTGTAAAAATTCAAAATTGCTGTTAAATAGGAGTAATGCTTAGGGCATGCTTGGCATTGCTTTTAGATGGAAGCCACTTTTGACTTACTCTTAGAATATAAAGGATAATAGATGAAAGTGATTACAACTAATTTTAAGTACTTTTAATTTTTTTCTAATTTAAAATTTTTAGTTGGAAGCCAACAACTAAAATACTGCGTAAGTGACTTCTAACACTTCTTTTCCTTCCAAGATAATTAGTCTAAAAGTACTTCCAATTGGAACTGCCAACAGGATTTTGAGTCCAGATCATCTCAAAGGCACTTACTGGCAATGTCTGTAAGCATTGGTAAGTACACTTGCAAAAATGCTTTCTACACGAGATTTTTTCGATTTCCAAGGTTTTTTTTTAAATGTTGGCCCCCCGGGCCCCTCCTCTTTAAGGGGGATCCCATCTCCTGTTTATATTGGATGGCTCACAAGCTGAGATCGGATGGTCCAAATTCAAAACTCTTTTGAAATCAGAGCTCGTCGAGTAACTATAAGAAAAAACTAGTCTTATTCCAACACGATCTTGTTGACCGTGCGGGGGCAATCAGACGGCTGCATCAAGCATCAATGTCCAAACAGTTGCCTCCCCAAGCGCGGCCCCAACCAACCAACCAACCTGGACACGCTCCCGTACGCACGTTAACCGTGTGTTTCGCTTCGCAGCAAAGCCCATCCACCTCGTTCGAAAACCCTCCCAGGCCCACTTCCCACCCGCCCTGCGCGCGCCCATATCCCCAAACGCCTCCTCCACCACCGCCGCTACACCCCTCTCCCCGCAACACCGGACGAAAACCCTAACCTCTCCGCCGTTGCTGCTCTCCTCTCTTCCTCCTCCTCCTCCTCCTCTAGGGTTCCGCCGCCCCCCACCGTTCCCTCCTCCCCCATGCCACGAGCTCTGCCGCGGACGACGCCGCCCACAGCTCTTGGCGGGGGAGCTTGCACCGGCGATGCAGAGGCTGCGGTGGCGCCCAGGCCCCTGCTCCCGCCCCCGCCTCCGCCACGCCCTCTGCGCGTGGCCCCCACGTGACCTCGCCCCGCCCGCCGACACCGCCACGCTGCTCGCGCCTTCTCCGATGCCCCTCCCGCGCGTCCTCCGCCCTCCTGTTCCTTCTCACTCCGCTGCTACCTTCTCCGCCCTGCCCTCGTCCGGGCGCGCGAGCGGCCTTCCCTGTGGCCATCGCCGCTCCTGTTGTCTCTGCTTCCGCGGATGCACTTGGCCGCGTGCGGGCGTGGTGGGCGGGAAGAGGGGTTTTTGGGCGGCGGAGCCGGTTGTGGTGGACCGAGAGAAGAATGGCGCCGTTGGCTGCTCGGATGAAGGGGAGAAAGATGAGTATGGCGTAAAAGCAACAGAGGAGCAGCAGCAACGGTCTCCCTCGAACCAGAGAGCCAAGGACAGGAGGCAAAGGGGAGCATCCACTAGCGGTTTGCATGTGGGGAATCTGGATTTGTTGAACATTCCGGGAGTTGGACCCGCCAATCTGAGGAAGCTGGTGGAGAAGGGTTTTGGAGGTGTTGCCAAGCTCAAACAGCTCTACAAGGACAAGGTTGTTTTTTTTTTAAAATTTTTTTTTAAAACCCCTTCGTTCTTCCTGTTCGTCGTCTTCTTTAAGGGATTGCTTAGCGATGTTTTCGAAGCCTAGATTTTTGTTAGGTTCCTTTGTGCTCATGTAGTGGATGCCTGTTATCTGTTAGTAATAGTGATACCTGCTGCCTTCTGCAGTTTTTTGGGAAGCCCAGTGAGAAGATGGTGGAGTTCTTGCAGGGCTCTGTGGGCATCATCCATAAGAACCATGCTGAGAGTATAACCACTTTTGTTAAGGGGAGCGTGGATGAGGACCTGAAAGGGGAAAACCCCAACTCTGGTGCAGTGCATGCTCAGAAGAAGAGGCTCACATTCTGTGTTGAAGGGAATATCAGTGTTGGAAAGACCACATTCCTTCGGAGAATAGCCAATGAAACGCTTGAGTTGCGTGATCTTGTGGAGGTGGTTCCGGAGCCGATTTCTAAGTGGCAGGATGTCGGGCCGAACCACTTTAATATACTGGATGCCTTCTATGCAGAACCGCGTAGATATGCATATACATTTCAGAATTATGTTTTTGTGACGAGGCTTATGCAGGAAAGAGAGTCTGCTGGCGGAATCAAGCCACTTAGATTGATGGAAAGGAGTGTTTTCAGTGATAGAATGGTAATGGGCTTGATTTTGTTTATCTTGTTGAGATTTTACATTAAAAACTTGAAATGTGATCAACTTTACTCTTTTTTTCCATAAGCTTCATCTCACTATCTCTCATGGGGATTAGGAAGCTGATTGTTTGGTTTTTACTCTGTAGGTTTTTGTCAGAGCTGTTCATGAAGCTCATTGGATGAATGAGATGGAGATCAGCATCTACGATTCGTGGTTTGATCCAGTTGTTTCATGTCTTCCTGGGCTTATCCCTGACGCGTTCATTTACCTTAGAGCTAGCCCTGATACCTGCCACAAGAGGATGTTGCTACGTAGAAGGACAGAGGAAGGTGGTGTGAGCCTGGATTATCTGCAAGACTTACATGAGAAACATGAGAGCTGGCTTTTTCCTTTCCAACGTGTAAACAATGGTGTATTGTCTGTTACTCAGTTACCAATGAACGTGGTTAATTCCCTACATTCCAACATAAGAGATCGTGTATTCTATCTTGAAGGGGCTCATATGCATTCTAGCATTCAGAAGGTTTTCTTATGCTTTTTTTGCTAAGCATCTTTTACTAGATGTTTGTCATAACTTCTATTATTAATAAATGTGTGCTTCCCTGATGTCCAGGTTCCTGCTTTAGTGTTGGACTGTGAGCCTAACATTGATTTCAGCAAAGACATTGAAGCAAAAAGACAGTGAGTTTTTGGTTGTTATGTCAAGCAGTTCTTTGTCTAGTTCATTTAATTTCCTCTTATTCACTTTTAGTAGCTATTCTCTAGTTCTTGTTATTATTCAGCCCTTTTTATCATTCCTTGAACTGGAAACTTTCCTTAGGTCTTCTGGTATTTATCTTCTCTAGACTTTTAGAGTATGCACTTCTGTTTTTTGACCTTAACTTTTTTTTTAAAGCTTAGAGGAATGTTATGCAATTTGCCACCATTCTTTGCCAGGCTTTTACCATTGGTCCGCAGAAGGTGGGCCCATTCATCGAGTGTCTTGACAATAAATGTGATATGCATTTATGAGTACTATAGATACAGCATGAAAGATAATAAAACAAACCAAAAGTCCTGCACTTGACAAGATCTGCTGGCTCACGTTCCCTTCTTGCTTCTATGTGTTCACGACTTCCTTGCTTGTCTGTTGCCTTCTCTAAGATTCACCAAGGTATCTATTCTCTTCCAACACCTTCTATGAGGAAAATGGAGGACCGAGTGGATGCAAAATTGAGGAAGTGCCAACTGATTTTCTCAACATAAATGGAGGCTGGAACTGCTCTTCTGTACTGCATGGCAGGATAAGCCCAATGGCAAGTGATGAAGTATGGATCACTGTGCATTCCCAACTGCCGGCATGTCTTAACTTCATTCACCCAGTTAGCACACACATCTAGTCATCTACCATAGGGGCCATGCAGCATTCTTCGTGAGTAGCTGTGCAAATGGTAACTGAAATTTTAGTAGTCCATCCATTTTCAAATCTTATAATAAGGGTATGGGCACAACTTTTTGAAAATTTTGAATTTGGATAAGTATACTGTCCATATCATCCACATTTACGGTGAGAAAGAGGAAGCAGAGAATGAGTACCCAATTTAATGAGTACCCTTTTTTCCTTTGTATATTATCTATCTATGTTGATTATAATGTTATACCATTCTGACCTTCTGGTAAAGGAAAGATTGATGGCTGTGATTTCTCAATAATTCATCTGACACATGGTTTTTAAAAAACTATCACCCTAGACATTAAGAAAGCAGCAACATCATCTATGATTTAAAGATGTGTTTCAGATTTTAATGTATAACTTTTTAGAAGTCCATTTGCAGACAAATAACAAAGGGGCAAAGAAGGATGGTGAAATATCATGACACTGTAACATTCCCTTTTTTCTCTCTCTCCATTGAACATTTATATTTTACATTTTCATTTTTTTCTTGGTGTAGTACGTATTCATTTTAAATCTAACAATTTATTGGTCTCTGCTACTAATTTCTTCTGATGAAATTAATTTACTTGACTCTTTAAAGTCTTTAAGGTATGTTGGATGTGATGATGTTGATTTCTTTCCATAGAGTTTTGAGGTATTTCTTTGTTCGCATACATAAATCATCACACAAGCAAGGTGAAGATGGTTTAATTCCTGGAGTGGACTCTACTTCGTATCCATGTACATTTCTGATGGATCTGTATGATCCATCACTCTCACTGAAGCTAGGTGAGCTTTATAATGGGTTTATAGCTTTTAAATGATCCCTCTTCGAAGGACTTAGAATTTTCATCTCTTTAATCTTAGGTGAAATATTTAAGTCCCTCATCTTTCATGCTGACCTCATACTGGATCCATTTTTTGGTATTACCCTTCATTCCCTTTCGCCTTTTTCTGTAGGATCTCCTGTTAATTATATGAAAGAAAAGCATGTAGGTTGAGGTGTTCCACCATATGGATGTGGGGGTGGGGTTTGAGCGGTCGTGTGCACAAGTGTTCAAATAGAGATAAGAAAGAAAGGAAGTTAAAAGTGGTAAAAAGGAGAGGAGTTCTTGGCGTGTTGCCTGTGTCCCACAGCTTTGGGCACTGGATCATCTGCTTGGCCGCTAGGCCAGGGGCGTACAACCAAAAGAAAGAGATGCCCTCAATGAGAGTATACATGCAAATGCATTTCTTGCTATGGCAAGTGGAATTTAATTGTAATGGTGGTATTCTAATAGGCAGGCATGATTTTTGTATTTATTTAATAATTGTCTTTACTCTTTACATCAGTAAAGTCCACTGTATGTATGCATATGATCAGCTTTCATTTTCTGAGGGTTGTGCACATAATTCTTTTGGATTGAATCAATAACAGGTCAGTTATGTTGGGGTGTGGGATTAGTGATTGTGTTTGTTCACTTCCCTGTGTTGCACATTTACACATCAGTGCTGTTCACGTAGCATGTTTTTTTTGAGTCATTGCACTTATTTTTCCTCTTATTCTTTTTCTGAAGGTATGCTCGCCAAGTTGCTGAGTTCTTCGAGTTTGTGAAGAAAAGCAAAGAAACTTCACCTGTAGAAACTGGAAATTCTGTGAAAAGCCCAACCCAACAGATAGTTCTTCCCCTCAAAGCTGGCCTTTGGATGCCAAAAGGCGGCCATCTCTCAGAATCGGCCTTAAAATCTCTGAACTTCGGAGGAACCATGCCATTCTTGCCTGGGTA
The DNA here is from genome assembly GCA_030544215.1 of Zantedeschia hybrid cultivar. Lineage (NCBI taxonomy): Eukaryota > Viridiplantae > Streptophyta > Magnoliopsida > Alismatales > Araceae > Zantedeschia > Zantedeschia hybrid cultivar. Next base: position 43,886,632 of record JARZZO010000013.1, on the reverse strand, counting down.
GCTTCTCTATTTTGTCGGAGAGCTTTCCTCCCTGATGTAGTCTCCTTTTCAGATGGGCTGGCAAGCTCAAGTTTTGAGGTGGTCATATGTACGTCAGTGCTGGATCATGGGTACGGTGAATCTTCCTCTTTCCTCTGCCACAGATCCTACCCCTTCCGAGCTAGGGGAGTGTCTGAGACGGGGGTTTGCTTGTTCGTAATCTGGTGCTGTTAGATGTTAGTCTGCTTTAGTTGCTGATGGAGTAATTTCCTCTGGGCAGGTTATCCTGGCATTTGCAGTTTGTGCAGGTGAATACATAGTAAGGGCCTATTGAAACCACCAAGAGGATGATTGAGCAGGGTACCACCTTGTGTCATTTTCACCTTTTTTTTTTTTTTTTGCCACTGGTGGGGAATTGTCTGATCACGAGATTGGCTATTCCGATGATGCTCCTGACCTTATCTTTGAGTAGTCTTAACATGGACATTCGATCTTGAGGTCGGACAATGGTAGTAGAAGTATGAAAATGTCGTCAAAGTGTGGTACTATAGTATTGCTCAATAATTAACATTAATACTAGGGTTCATGTGAGAAATTAATTGTGCCGTTTTGCATGAAGAGAGTGGACCAAGCCGTATGAAAAGAAAGGAAACTGTGTTATCTTCGTGAACTGCTGAAAATAAAAATAAATCTTGTTTGGGTTTTTGTAGGGTTTTCAATACTAACACTACCAAGAAGTACTTGTAACATTTATATATAATAGATAGCTTATAGATGTTACAATTTTATAATTTTTCTATTTTTTTATAAATTTGTTATCATGAAAGATGTAAAAATTTATCATACCACCAAACACCCCATAAGACCATTTGATGAAGCGAGTTGAGGGTTTTTGCATGCGGGGGACAAGGGACCCTAAATTCCTTAAACTTGATTCTAGTGCCACCCTCCCCCTCAAAATGTATAGTGTTATGGTACTATTAAGAGGCAAAAAATTCAAGAGCTAATGTTGCATAATTGCCTTTCAAATTTAATTCAAAAAATAGTTTTAAAAAGTTATAATTATTTATATATGTATATTTTTGCTCATCGAATTGCTTTTAGAGTCCCTTGAGCAAAAGTTTAAACTTGAACTAAGTTCTAAAAATAATTTTTACATACATAGTGTTTTAAGTTATCTACACATAATAAGAATGCCTATGCTTCGTGCGAGTTGTATGACACGACGATCTCTTCCCATTTAAACATCGAATGGTAGGCAACGTCACTGGGATCCAGAAAAAGTCCACTACGAGAAAAAAAAAAAAACTCAAATTGGCAGAAAGTGGAGCAAAAGCATTGCAACAGAAATACTGATCTTTTGCATGTAAAAATTAATTATAGAGTATTATATAGATTTTAAGAATACTTCATATGAAAATGAGTCACTTCTTTTTAAAAGGTATAACATGCTTAAAAGTACATGATTAGATTGTGATTGAATCAAGATTTAAACTTATGAACATTTTAATTTTTTTAATAAATTATTATTTATTTATGAAAAAAAGCGTGAAATGAAAAGGTGTTATTAGGTCATGATTTTTCAAGAAGTTACAAATTTATGTTAATATAACAATAATAAATGTTGCACTTGAGTTTAACATTTCTAAAAGTAAAGAAATAAAACAATAGGAAACTCGGAAATGCTGAATTTAAATTTGATATTTTTTGAGCCTGAAGATACCAACCTTAAATTCAGCATCTTCTAACATCAGATCTAAAAATCAGCGGGCATAAGGTGTGTGTGTATATATATATATATATATATTGCAATGCCCCCTCCAATTACAATGGGGGAATTACAGTGGGTAAATAAAAAAAAATAGAATTTTTTTAAATTGGCTCCGAGGTGTCCTATCCGACGTACAGTGCAATGCTCAATCGGGGAACCAAAAAAAAATAAAAAAACTTTATTAGGCTCAGCCTATTAAGAGGCATTTTTTACTCTTCATTTAGTTGATTTTTAATTTTACGGAATTGTTTTGGATCACCCATTCAAACATTGCAGCAAGTATTACTCATAAACCACACCAAAGTCAGCATCAAACAAGAAAATCCATATAATATTCTGGCCTCAATCAAATGGTCCCCACTCTGATACTGCTATTTATTCCTAAATTTCAGAAAAATATTATTTTCAGAACTTCCAAGCACAGCGAATCATTCCTTCTCATTTTATTGGAGGCTAGTTTTTTTAGTGGTTTACCCTTCAATGTGCCTACTCTAGGGGAAGAGCAAATGCTTGCTGCACGTGGTGAAGTGCAACCTTTCCTTTTTTTTGTGACTTCTTTGACCAAACAAAGATCGAATGTACGGACACTGAACTAGATGGTCTTTCAGCTCGACAGTTTCTTTGTAAGAAAATTAAAAAAATTACACTTTTTTTTTTTGAATATAAGAATAGAAATTTTCATTAATAAAACCGGTTACAGTACAATAAGAGACCATACCAACAAACACCTTCCATGCAATAGAGCATGACTATACTATTAGAATAGTTAAGACCAAATCCTACTAGAACACAACACAAAGATAGGACTCAACAAATAAAAACTGGAGATAATTGGCAGCTATTGAGTGTTGAGGGAGCCATCCAAACTTGCCAGTCGGAGTCGACATAAATTCAACCATAGAAGTCTTCAACGAGTGAAGGGGAGGCTGCAAAGATGGAAACATCTCGTCTATGAAGCAAGAGAGCTTAGATGGCCTACTCTCGGCATCAGAGTAGGGGGATACGCACACAATCTCGAGTCTCCATTTTGAGTTCGGCATTTCGTCGAACAGGTAGTGGACATATACAACAAAGTATGCACAGAAACGTCAACAGTAAGACTCCAACTGGTGGAAGTAGAAACAACAACCGGTAACAACCGAGTGATCCAACACAAAAGGAATCAAGTATTTGCTGAGGAGATTAGGGAGATTAAGGAAGGTAAACCTAAAAAAGATACAATACGGATCGATAAAGATGAAAGCAAAGAAGCAAGAAGGTGAAGAGAAAGAACGCTGCAGCCGATGAAAGAGAGGAACCTCCCAAAAGAGACCGATCCAAAAGAATGAAACTCTCCTAAACAAAACCTTCTACAGAGGAAGAAAAAAAACTCTCCATAAGAGAGAAGAAAAATACCCCCAAAAAGGAGATTAGCCCTCCCAAAGGGGAGAGGGGGAGGAAGGTCCGATCTTCCTATCGGAAGAGCGAAGAATTCCCCCACCCACTCCAAGAGAATGTTGAACTTGGGCGGCGGGAACACGAGGTCGCCGCACCGCACTGCACCAACCTAGTCCAATGGCACTCAAAAAACTGCTGTCCACTCAAAATGATCCAATGGCAGCTCCTAGTGCCATTTTGATTGGAGAATAGGAGAAGAATAAAAGAGAATTAGGAGAGAATAAACTTAATTTAACTTTGACAAACGGAATGGTTTATACCAGTGCAGAATAGCCTATTCGCAAAATAAAGAGAATAAACCATCCCACCCTAGACTCAAGAATTGCTTATTCTTCTTATTCCGTCAGTAGGCCCCACAAAACTATCAAACCGAAACACCCCTTATTTTAATATACGCTATTCCATCTGTGAGCTCCACGTAATAACTTATTCCCCAAACAAAGTGAGGTTGAATATTGCAACACACGGCCCTTTTCATTCTTGAATAAGACTTCATAATCCAGCTGTTAACTCATACCCACACGGAATCTTTAATTACTTGATGAACACCCTAAAAATCCAAGAAGAAGCCATGAATAATTTGAAAAACTTCCTAAAATGACTTCTTTCAATCAATCTCGTTAGTTTAAGATTGAAATTATGAAAATGCACCTCTGTCAGCACAATGAGAAAAGAGAGAGAGAGAGAGAGAGAGAAGTTAACTTTTCCTTTATGCCAAAATATTGGTGTTTTTTAATTCTCCCACTGCTAAACAGAATATTCTAATAGCATTCCTCCTTTGGGTATAACCAATAGGCAGGATAGGACACGTGTCATTAGTGGCATGTTTGCACATAACCTTACAACTTACAAGAACGATACACGATGTAAACACATTTCTAGAAGTGAAAGGATGTGCATTTTACCTTAAAGCCTATAAATAAACTGCACAGCAAAGCCTAAAGGTAATCCTAAAGACAAAAAAAATTAGAAAGGTTAGATTCAACCACCTCTAGTGCCAGTCCCTGCACAAAAATTACCATCTTCAGGAGTGTCTTAAGTCGCAACGAAAAATGCTGACACATAAACCAAAAGGTAATCAGAAAAGAACCTGATTTCCATGCTTAGTCTCCTTGAGATGGAAAAACACTGCAATCAAATAAAATTGCTAGCGTAGTTGCGCACTCTGAAAATCTAGTTGAGCATTGACAAACTCCACAGAATAGAGCCCGGATCCAGAATAAAGGCTAGAGACTATAGGCCTAACTAAGCAGCTCTGGGTCACAACCACAAAAAATATATACCTTTAAGAATTATAAGCCAGCAGCAGCCTATCCAAGATTTGAAAAATCATACATGGATACTTGCATTGGATGTACCCTGAGTGGGTAACCCAATTGGTTCAATAATGGTCCCCTTAAATGCATAACTTCCAAGTGTCGAATTTAAAAATTATTTTTTCTGTATCAGATGTCTATACAGAAATGATCGGTGCTTAGTGTAAAAATAAGAAAAGACAAATGATACAGTTACAGAAGCAGTTGTGATGGCTATTGGTGCTAGCGCTACCGGGTAAAAACATACTCTTGGGGATTTTTGGACATTCGCCCATATGATCTTTTCATTAGGTGTTAGTCCCATCCAATCTGTTCATCTATTTTAGACTCCCCGAAATCCAAAGGTTAGGCTTAACCCTTGCATGGGAGTTACTTCCTTAATCCGGATTCTCCCACTATCACTGTCATTGCCTCCGTCCCATCATCAGAAATGCCTTCATCGTCAGGTCTTCCCCCTTTGTGTCAACAGCCAAATCCATGCCCGAAGTGCAGTGCGGTGTAGCATGGTCGTGTGGTTGGTGACAGTGCAGATATTGTGGACCAATTACAGAACTCAGAATGGAACAATAGATGACAAATTGGCAACTGACAGACACTTGGCATTCTTTGATTTAAATGCCTGCTAAAAAAACATTAAGTATATGTTATCACTGACCAAGTAAAGAGATATTCATGTCATGATGAAGGAAAAGCTGCTATGTTGCATTGGTGTCAGCATGAACATGTTGAACAAGAAAAATATCAAAAACCCGACAGTGACTGCAGGGAAATAGCACATTTCTTTCATATGTGCATCCATAGTAACTAGAATTGATTAACCTTCTTCAAGCTGCAAAGTAATAAGAAAAAAGCAAACTAATATGTTTCATCCTTCTGACAAGTAGTTCACGAAAACTCGTGAACCCCAAACAACACATGGTACTGTGTTGGGGTCGACAAGCATAAGCAAGTAGGTTCATGTAGTTAGAATGGCCTCAATTGGAAAAAAAAAAAAAGGGACAAGGTAAAGGATTCATCAAGAAGAAATGACTACCAGATAAATGTCAGTTTGGTGTCCATCATTCACAGGTCAAGATGGTTGATCTCACTAGCAGAAGATGATTTACTTCTTCCGTCGATCTCTTGGCTTCACAGCATCTTTCAGGCTTTTAGGACTGCTTTTTTGCTGCCTTAAACTAGGAACTTCAGTTGGCAAGGTATTGACATCAGAAACCACAGCTAGCTTCTCAGGATTCAGTTCTTTTAACTCTTGAACAATGTCGATCCCTTCTTGTTCCTTGTTTACTGTTGTTGGCACTGCATATAACAAGTGAAAAGTAAGAAGTGCAGAACATTAGCTAATAGTTGTGTGTGATTACAAGTTTGAAAGCATGTGCAGAAAATTCAACTTACGGCATTGAAACAAATTATCTAAAATGGGATATGGTGAGTGAATAATTGTACATTCACATATGTGAATAGTTCCTGATGTATTCAATCCAATCGGCAAATAGCAATTATCCAAACAAATAGCCACATGGAGCGGTGAATGGCACCAAGGACACGATAAACCCAATGGTGTAAAGAATGTACAGAATCACAAGTACATGTTGTAGGTCAAGTTCAAGGTTTTCCCAACCACTAAAATAGGTCACAAAAACATGATACAGGCAAACTGCCTGTGAACTGCATAAAAGTTTGACTGCAAGCTATCCTTCAAATATGTAGGATGTGTTTGGTGGACTTCCTAGTTAGCAAATTACAGTTAAAAACAGGGTTTTCTGCAAATGTACTCTGGACATCAGCCATAGCATTATTTATACCTCACACTCGCTGATCCTCTCAGATGCATGCACGTGCGTGCAAGGTGCACCACCAGCACAATAGCGCGTGTGCATGCATGCTCACACATGCGCGCGCACATTCATGGATCATTGCAGCAGGATTGTCATCAAGACCCAAACCAATATTAGTTTGTGAAGGCTTTTCCCCAGTGAAGTTCCACGTGAATGATAGGCAAACAATATAATAGTAATCCAGACAGAATTTTTAACCCTGCAGATGTGGCAGTCTAAGATGCTTTCCCTCCAAAAAAATATTAAACAATTCTTAGGAAAGTCATTAATGCTCACAACCATTATGATTATTCCTTCCCCTTCTCACCCCCACTCATTTCAAAACAACTCATTAATAGTTATAACTTTCACCCCACCTATTTAAAAACAACTCATTAATGGCCCTAGCTCTCTCTCTTCTCCCTCTCTCTAAAGACGGACACACACTCTCTCTCTCTCCTAGGGACGAATGCAGGGGAACGGGGCCATGCCCCCCCAAAATTGAGGAACTTCTTTGGTAATAAAAATATTATTTTTAAATTATTTAAATTATAAATTCTTTATATTATAATAAAATATCAAAAATAAATTAAATAAATTAAAACATATTAGTATTAAATACAAAATAATATTATTCCTATATATTTGTCTTACTCTATTTTATTAAACTTATCTTATAAAATTATTTAACTCATATGTTATATACTTTTTTGTCGTATATTATTTGTATTTATTATTTATCATGTTAATTTTTATATGTTAGTGATTGTCATATTATATAATATTTAATATTTATAGTCACATATAATATTTTTTAGCTATAGTATATAACATATTAATATTTTTAAGTATCTATACTATACTAATAAAATAGAGTTTTTAACCTAACTAATGCAGCACTCTCATATTCTTTCCCGCCAAAAAAATATATTAAACAATTCTTAGGAGAAGTCGTTAATATCCATAACCATTATGATTATTTCTTCTCTCTCACCACCACTCATTTCAAAATAACTCATTAATGGCCATCACTCTCACCCCAACGCATTTCAAAACAACTCATTAATAGTCATAACTCTCTCTTCCCACCCATTTTAAGACAACTCATTAATGGTCATAACTCTCTCTCTCTCTCTCTCTCTCTCATGGACGGACTCAAGGGAGCGGGGGACCATAGCCCCTTAAAATTGAGGAACTTCTTTGATAATAAAAATATTATTTCTAAATTATTTATATTATATAAAAATACTATAAAATAAATTAAAATTCTTAATTTATATTAATATTAGATATAAAATAATATTATTCCTAAATATTTGTCTTACTTTATTTTATTTAACTTATCTAATAAATTTATTTAACTCATATGTTATATACTTTTTTCTTGTGTATTATTTATATTTATTATTTATTATGTTAATTTTTATATGTTAATAATTGCCATATCATATAATATTTAATATTTATAGTCACATAAAATAGTTTTTAGTTATAATATTTTAATTATAATATATTAATATATACGGTAAGCCACCTGCAAAGAAGATAACTCGAAACCTAAAATTAGAAGCATATCTTCTGTGTCTTTACTTGAAATCAACCTTCATCAGCAGTACCCTTCATGAAAGATCTATTTTTGAATAATGGTATTGTTAAATTTTTTATTGCGTGGAAGTACTATGGTCATCCATTGTACTTGAATAATATTTTACCTAATTTGGACGCTATTATGGTTTCGTCGTAGTCCTCATACAAAATTATGTTTATACTTAGTTATTTATTGTATGTTACTACTTTTCTTTTTCTTTTTCTGTTTCTTTTTCAACATTATTTTGGATCTCCTAAGATCTCACCATTAAACTCACATAGGTAGCACTAATACAGTTTAGCATGCATGCAAAATGCCTTCAGATTAGAGGCATTATTAAGCAAAATTAAAAAAATTAATATTTCTCATGCACAATTATCTTTATACTTAATTATTTGCTTAAAATTAAAACTTTATTAAGACGAAGTTATTTAAATCAATATGATATTTTTATCTTAAAATTAAAATTATTATATATTTTAAATAATTTCACATAAATACCGTGTATCGCACGGGTTTGAAACTAGTCAAAATAAAGACAAGGTCATTGCATGCTTGATTGTAACCTTCAGCTAAACCATACAATAAAAAAAGTGCAATTACAGAAGTTGTAATTTGTGCCTTGGTCAGGTATCATACCAGGTAAAGCCATAAACTTCCTAAGAAAATCTGATGAGATCCCCTTTGAGTATGGATCCCTGAAAACCAGATATATAGTGCATGAGTTTAGTAACACATCTAGCAAGTTATATTTTTCAATGAAACATGAAGAAACAACAATAATCATACCAATTTGAAGGGCCACCAATGAATTTACCAGCATTTCCACCTCTAGCACTTGAAATTCTTGGTTGAGAGGAACTGGTGCCAACTGTAACGACATGATCTTCAGAGCTGCAGCTTTTATCTGGTTCAGTCTTCAGACTCTCTATATGATATCTTAACTCATCAACCTCATTTTCCTTTATATTGATCTCTGGCATATTAACTTCCACAGAAGATGATGTCGTATACCGCTTGATTTGTCTCAGTGATCTGCCTTCATTGTATGCATCTACCTGAGCAGACATGCATTAGGAATATAAGTTTAAGGAATTTACAAATATACCTCCTCAAATTTTATTGTTGGTCTCGTTTTCATATTATTTTTAATGACCTCACTGCATCATAATACTTGCAACAATGCCCCTGCTGTTACAGTTTATTAACATTCCATTAAAATATATTTTGAAAAAAGTCCAAAATACCCTTATTCTCTCCTCAACTCTCTTTCTATTTGTCTCCTATCTCTTTTTCTCTCTCTTTGACACAATGTGCTGGTAAAAAAACTCTTTTTATAGGGGCATTTTTGTCTAGACTAAGGATGGTAGTACTTGTATCGGTACCAGTATTGGGAGGTATCGATACCGATACGTACCAGTATGGGTATCGGGCATATCGGCCTAGTACCGGTCAACAAAAGTTTTTTTTTTTAAAAAAAAAATATAAATCACTGGTATCAGCATTTCTCCCATACGTATCGGCCAACACCTATCGTTATAGGCTGATACTGCCAACCATGGTCTAGACATTAAATTTGATAGTCGAGGAAGGAATATTCACCACATCTTGAACAGAGGTTAGCTGCTGGGGCAATTTTGCAAGTATTGCGATGCAGTGAGGTTATGAAAAACAATATGATAATAAAATCAACAATTCTGCAAATAAAATTTATAAAGAGGTATATTTGCAAAACTACTAGCCATCCGATGGAGAAGATAAGCATAGTTAAAACATAAAAAATAAAAGAAAAAAAATATAGAATATAAAACACATTTTACATTAATAACAAAAATATAATTCAAGCACATCTAGCATACAGGCTGCAAAATGTGTTTGTTCAAGCACTAAGGCTCAGGCAGCGGCAGCTAACTGTCAGTTTCTAAGAAGAGATGGCCTGACTGCAGCAAAATGTTGGGAGGTAGATAGGATAACCATTTAGAAGTGTGTGGAAAAGGAAAGGGATGCATGAGCCCCACATTAAAATGGCTCATGTTGATTGCCAGACTCTTTGGCTTTGCAGAAATTGTAAAATAGATGCAAAACAGAGTAATATGTCAGGAAAACAAATGGCTAGATTCTTACTTGGGACTTGTATAGAATAAAAAAGCTAGGGTAAGAAAATGAGTATACAAGATATCATCTTGTACAATTCGGATGCACATCATTCGATTTTAAAAAAAAAAGGATAATCGTTGAGGATAGGAGCTGATGGTATTTCACTTCCAATTGCATGTGTCCTTGTTTCACCTAGAATCTATGACTTAGGAAAAGGAAAGGGATGCAACTGGCAATACACGCACCATTTTCTCAATTTTGCTTGTTACTTCAGCAGCTTTCACAGAAGCAATCCGCAAGCACTGCATGATCGCACTCGACATGACACCTTCACCACCAGCCTTTTGCACTGCACAGACATCACCACTAGAGTTCATTGTCACTGTTATTGTTCCTCCCATGACAGCTTCTTCATGGTAAGTTGGATCTATTGCCTGCATTAAGCAATGTAGCGTCAGAACAGGAAAAGCAAAGAGGAAAACATAGTGAATGATAGAAAAAGAAAGGTACAATGGGATACCAGATTGTTGCCTTCATTGAAGATTGCGAATGTTACTGCTACTGGAAGATGATGGATAATCAAAGGAAGAGGTTCCCTGACCTGAAAATAAGAGGAAAACTGGGAAGAGTCTCTAGCAAATATTTTGAGATACCTTAAGTAAACAAAAGTACATTAGAAAACAGTCAACACTAGACTAGATTTATAAGCATGTATGCATGTCTATAAATTTAGGAAATGATCAGAAGGCAAAAGTACCAAGGGCTAACCTCTGGAGGGTACATAATAACTTCCTCACCATCTCCTCCTACTGTACACTCAGGACGTCGAAAAGTCAAGAGAGCAGCTAAAGCAGCTACATTAGCAGCATCAATAAGGTTCCTGAAATGTTTGAAGCTGGATAATGCCTCTAGCCATGCATATCTTTTCAGGTTGTCGACATTTCATAGCTTACCCCCCATTGTCAAGAATGTGAAGGTCAACACGAACAGCCCAAACAAATCTCCCAGCAACAACACAAAGGGATTCCATGTCCACTGCCCTGCTTTCCCTGAAATGCATTTTCTCAGCTCAATATTAAATCACAGAATATTAACAACCATTTGATGTACTATGGATATGTTTTCTTCATGAAACTTGAGATCCTGGCTACAAGAATTCAGTTAAGAAATTGGATGCACAGGCATACAGCAAACTGAACAGACCAAAATTATGCAGAATGATCCTAAGACAAGTAGAAAAACTAGATGTGAATGCTTGTTCACAAGAAAGAGGCAACCTTCACTTGCAAATTACAAAGAAAGTAAAAGATCCTTACCTTAGACCTCTATCTATCACTCGTCCGAGTTCAATTGCAAGTTCTCCAGGACGGCCAACCTCAAAAGAAGGATCAGCCATGGGAGAAAACTCAGTAAATATAGATAGTGTCCCTTCATTAGGTCGATCTCTATAAGGTTGTACCAGTTGAGCGGTCACATAAGCCATAACACGAGTGTGACCAAGCTGTACCTCTGCTTGGCCATCCCCCCTGTGACAACACCAAGACAACGATTGTCAACTAAAAGAATGCTCGTTGCCAATTTCTTGCCTAGCTTTGTGCTCAGGGTGAAACAAAAGCATTAAAAGAATTGCATGTACAATATGCTGATATCCTCTGCAGTAGATTATTACATATTTGATGCAATTACCTTCAAGCAGCAAAAAAATAACAAAACACAGCAGAGCAGCAATTTTGGACCATATAGCATGCTACTTTTTTTTTAAAAACTACGCTCCACCTTTTGTAAAGGGGAAAAACATTGGAACGCGCACCTCCAAAATTCATCTGAGAGTTGTTCTCTAATATGCAATTTAGGTGATAGTCACCAAAAAGCAGATGGAATCCCTATATCATCTTCAACTTGCATATTTGCCTCGTCACCTAGTTGCCACAAAGCACATGGCATCCGTCTGTCAACTTGCATCTTTCCCTCATTGTCTAGATTCTTTCCAAGGTCTTGGGACCCTTCAACGTCCACACATTGGTTGGATGATCGAAACTATGTAACCAGTAAGATATGAAAATCATACACCAACTAGACTCATATGAATTCTAACAGGCTCTCATGTCCAAGTTACTTTGCCTAGTAACTGGGTCAACATTGAAGAGGGTAATGTCAAGCAGGCAGATGACTGAGAAAGTTTGAAAATTCTTGTAGCTTCATTGATTGAACCTGATCCTAAATTGATGGTGTAAGGCCTAGATGATGATGGTCAAAAAAGTAATGGGAAAAGGGGGAAGAAGGTGGAAATCTTACACAGGTTACAACAAAGCAGAACAGAAGGATATTCACTGCTTAGGATCGCCAACGAAATTGTTCCACAGAGCTCTTGCTACATAACTGACAGTCGTGATCCTTGATGTAAAATGAATGAAATAAGATACTAAAGACTCCTAGCGAATAATTCCATCACAAGCACAACTTCGTTTCAATGAAAAAACATTTAATTCACACAGATCAACTTCGGGACTATTCCGGTTATATCCTATCCTTTAACAAAACCTAAACAGTGAGACTGAAGCCTGCTTCTTCTTCCCCTGCCCATTGTCCTTCCCCCGCCTATATGGGCCTTAAACCCTGTCATTTATTTTATTATTTTAGTTGGTGAAGAAGAGAGAACAACTGTCCCAAAGAACAAAAGCAATGCACAAAAGAAACTAAGCCTAACAAAATGTAGATATTAACGAACTATGAAACAAAGTGCACTAAAAGAAGGGGGAGATTGCATGCCTCCCAAGATCGATTGTCAAATTGCGATAATCGAAAGGGAGACGGCCATCGACCCTGAGATTCGACAGCAGCACCTCCTCGATGAACTTCTTCTCATTGACAGTCATACGCCAGCTGTTTGCCAGTCTCTGTTCCATTCTCTACTCGAGTTATTCCCTTAAAATCTGCAGCAGTACACACATTAGCACGATTTCAAACTAGCGAAGAAGTCCTAAAGACCTAGAATGCTCGAGGCATTTGGTGCAAAAGCATGCGAAAACAACATGATCATCACTGCTAGTCTTCAACGAACTGAATTATCAAACAAAACTTTGGCTAAAGGGCATAAATGAAGGGGGAAAAGTTATGGAGAAGGGAATAATAATAGCATGTTTGGCAAAACTTGTGGTTGGAAGCCACTTTTGGCTTCCAGTTTCCACATGGAAAATGTTAGATGGGAATGGTGACACTTAAATTTTGGGTAGTTGCAGAAGTCAAACTTTCCCAGACAAACCATATTTCCGCCCAATCGAGGACGCTTCAATTTGAAGGTTTGGGTTGGAAGCCAAAGAAACAACCAAAATACTACAGAAATGGCTCCCAAAGCCTTTTATTTTTTTTCCCTTCAAAATAGCCGGATGGAAACCCAAAAGCAATTCCAATCAGAAGCTGCACAAAACACGGCCAAGAGCAGGCTGTGAAATTTTGACCTAGAACACCACCACAGCATACGAACTAAGAACACTGCACAATCTTCCCCACAAACCACTGCAACCCCGGGAGCAAAAAGGGATCGGTACCTGGTGCGGGAGCGGGTTTGCAGATCCTTCTCGAGGAACCTCACCCCGGATTCCAGAAACCCACCAAAACCCTAATTCTTGATCAGCCTTTTGCGTAGCTTGCTGGACTGATGATGTCATTTGCATCCCCTTCCGTGCCGTGGGCAAATAAAAATAATTATTTTTGGAATTTTTTTAGATGGGTCTTCAAGTAATTAAAAAATCAAATCATAATTAACAATAAAAATGTTTTTAATTGGTTGAACTTAATAATAATTTTTTATTTTTTAAATTTTTTTAATCATTCGATTAGAGATCGACTTGTACATACATCTAAACACTTTAAAAACTTAAAATAAAAAATAAAAAAAATATTTTAAGAACGGTGCAGTGATACCCTCTATATAGCAAATATTACTCTGTGTAATTCGGACTGAGTTGGCCGGCCATCTTGCAAAACATTATGGATCGTAGTATCCATCACTAATATGCGTGTGTTTTTCATGGCTTCTTGGGACACATCACAACTAAACTAGAAAAATATGAATCGAATCAACAGCCCAAGATACAGAGGGTATTCTAAAATTCTATAGTTTGATCCGACCCTGTGCCTATTAAATGAGTTTGGTCATTATAGTTAATCTTATCTGATTCTCGTTGGAATATGATGGGGTCACAATTTTTCTTAACTGGATGGGTTTGAACATGCTAAAGTTGAGTCTACAAATAAAAATAAATAAATCAATATTAATTATAATTAGATCACCACCATCATGAAAAGCCTTATCACATCATTTAGAATTGGTTACCTGAACTTAATCTATCCAATACCAAACTTGAGATAGTACGTAACAACACTAAGTCCTTTTTAATTATTGTTTAAAATCAGTAGTGTTATTGTATTATGTTTAAAAATAATAGAGATTTACATATTCTGAGATAATTAAAATACACATTTTTTTAATATTTTATGCCAATCCAAAGAATCCTTAAATACAATAGTTGATACGAAATTTAACATAATTAAATTACTTATTTAAATTTTATTATTTTTTAATGACTTTGATCTAGTGGTAAAGCATCTAGAATCTTACTAAGGGAACAAAACCCTAGTAGTTCCATTCCCACCCAATGTCAGATGTCTCAAATATACTCGTAACTTTTTAGTGAATGGTTCAAAGGAGTTTTAAGACATTCGCTTTAAAAGTTGAGAGACACTATTATATCATACTTTTTATAATTTTCTTTATCCATTCATTAACAGTAGTTTAATTGTTCAATTAGATGCCTGTTAAAGTTACTTTTGACATTTTTCTTAAAACTTTCATATTTAATGAGAACCTTCTGATCGAGTTATCAGACAGGCTATAATAAATGAGATAAAAAAAGTGAAAAGAGTATAGTATAATATCATTTTTCATTAAACAACTAAAGAATATTTACTTAAAACATATTATCATATCACTCTTTTTACTATCTTTTTCTTATACTCATTACTTGATCAAAGAATCGAATATATTAATTATAATAAAAATTATCTTCAACAAGAATCGGCAAATAAGATGATAAAATAAAATATAGTAGCACCTCTCTTATTACTTCCGGGTTCAAACGACAGGCTCGCCACGTGGTCACGACACAACCGTTTCCTCAGTTGCTCTCAATTTTTGTATATCAAAATAATCTTCGTTTCACGCATTACTTAAAAGACAAGGTTTTTTCACACATACGCTGCTCTTCAACGGGCTTCATACAAAAAAGCCAGGTGGGACGGTGGCCACTGGTTGGGACTTGGGAGCTCCAGGCTCCAGCTCTATTTATTCGTCTCTCTGCTCCTCACATCGGCCAAGACGCTGGTTTCTGGCTTCTGGGGCTCTCCACTCTCCAGGGGACGCTCTTCCCGGTCCCTCTCCGCATGTCTTCTTCCGGTAACCCTTCTCAGCATAATTGATCTCTTCTTCTAATCGTGTTCTTCACAGTTCTCGTAGATTCAGGAGGTTCTCTTTATTTCTATCAAATTTGGTTCCCATTTCGCTTCGTTATATGCCCATCTTTCATGCTGCTTCATCATACATGACAGTGACTGCCCATATTGCCAGTGGATTCTATTTTATTTTATTTTTCAATTTTGTTGTTGGCGGGAGATGCTCTATCTCGGTAAAGCCCGCGCCTTTGTTACCACTTGGGTGTGACATTTGATTGTGGCTATCGTTCTCATCGCCAATAGGACTGTTGTTTTGTTACTCTGTTCTAATGGCAGGATTTTAATGGAAAAAATTGTTATCTGGTTCTTGACCACTTGCCCGAATAGTGGACGTTTTGGTGGAATTCTTCTGGGTTTTGGAATACCAAAGCCGCATGTTTACTTTTATGAGGTTGTGAAGGTCTGGAATAGGTGGAGTTTTTGTCAACTGCTTTCACGTTTTCTCCCTAAATAGTTGTGCCTCTGCCGAAATTTTCTCCTAGATATACCATAGAAATGGTTTTAAGTGAGATGGGGTATAGAAAAAGGGTGAGCTATGAGCAGGGCAATCTTTATATTTTACCGGAAAGTAAATTTGCTGCCGGTTTTAAGGAACTGGTCATGGAAAATGATTATTTGTTATATAATCAGGGTTTGGTTTTTTCAATTAGTCAAATATGAGCAGCAACTTCCAAGCCGATTTATTTAAAAGCGGCCCCCTCCCTCTTCAGCACTTAGTTCGAAAAGAACGAAGAGAACATAATTTTAAGAAAAATAGTAAAGCTGTCTGTTTGGAGAATGTGTTAAAACCAGTTCAACACTAGGATCTTCAAGCAGGAGTCTAGGTCCTTGGATAGGCTTCTCCTTTTCAATTGTGCCAGGGTTGTCAAGTGGGGCAAGCTTTTGTGTAATGCCAGCACCCGTTCTTCTCACATTTTGTCTCTTTTGGAGAGCTAGTGGGCTCTACACCTTGTATAGTCCTTTTTTGAGAGCTTTTGTCTATCATTATACTTGTACATCATCTTTTCTTTAATATACTTGTGGTGCCATCCACTTTTCAAAAAAAAAAAATAGTCGAAAGATCATTGGGCTTTCTCTTGACACCCATGTCTGAAGTGGATTATATAGAATGTCTTGGGGGTAAAGATAGAGAAGTTAGTCTGCATTGCTTGTCTTATCAGAGCTCCCTTACCTCTTCATCTCAACTGCAAGTCTGCAACCAGTTATAATTAACAATTGAACAAACGTCAAAAGGTTAGATATCTATTATTTGCTCAGGTGGTTTCACTTTTCCCTCTACAAGGAGGTAACATCGATAACATGGTCTGTGGCATCTTCTATAGCGGCTCTATGAACTATTGGTGAAGTACCAGATAGGTGCTTGCAATCAGTCAAAAGAGGATCGGGGATTAGGAATCCTGATGCAAGTGCTTTTCACAACGCTGATTTATTAATGAGCAGAAGATTGCTTTGGAGTAATATCGTTTCGTAGAGCCTATTGAAGAGATTCGTTAGTTGGAACTGGAGAGAAAAAATGTTATGCTCTTTTGTGCATAAAACAAGAATTTTGTTTCTCCCACCATCTATTTGATGGCTTTCAAGATGATCCTTTGTGAAAGGAGATCTTTAACCATCTAGATTCATACTTCAAAAAAAAAAAGTCTAGATTCATCACTTAAATTGCTAGCCCTTCCCAAAATATGAAGCATCACATGGGTAATCTAAGAGAGAGGGAAGATGATGTTGGTTCCTTTGCTTAATGTATCTTGAGCAAAGTTTTTTTTTGAACTTATATTTCATTTTTCCTCGACATCATTCCTCTCTAAATCACTTGTTGTTTTTTCTCCCTTGCATTGGGTAAATATCATTACCATCATCATCATCATCATCATCATCATCAGAGCCTTATTTCATTTATTTGGGGTCAACTTGATTAACCATGTCCCACCTTTTCAATTTATCCAATGCCATGCATTTAGTTAGATGCAGGAAAGGTCAAATCCTTCTTACTATACCAAACCATCTCAGTTTAGACCTTCATTGAGTCCCTCGCCATTCTTTACTTGAATTTCTTGGCAATGGTGCACATAACGAGACCATCTAAGCTATTTTTCCTATGCTTATTATCCTTACCTTAGGTAAATATTGCATCATATATTTTACTGCATTAGTCAAATTATGTTTGCATTATATTCCCATGGGGAAGCAAGCTTTCTCCATCATAGTAGAGGGGTATGCCTCTCTTTGTTGAAGGGAATCAAAATTCTGTTGGAAGAGCTTAAAACCCCATAGAGACACGTTATGCCTATCATCTTTAGCCTGTTTAGCTATGTTAGACACGGCCAATCATGACTTAGTTAGATGACAGTCCACTTATAGTGGCCATAACTTTTGACAGGGATGTTCAAATGATTTGAAAACTAGGCATATTAGAAAGATGATTGAGTTGGCTACAATTATGTCAAGGACTTTCTCTAATTCTATTGTTTACAAGGTCAAATTTGGCAAACAATGCAGCACTAAGTTATGGAATAATTCCAGAAATGATAGTTATGTCCCTGTTTTCCTAGTTCAAATTGGAGAGGAGAGTGGAAGAATCAATTCTAGGGATAATCCAATCCGTAATGAATTTGAGCACCAAGAGTACTTATATTGGTGAGAATTCTTTATAAATATGCCATGGGTTCATCCATTAACCCATTGAAATCTGAGAATTTTCACCAGTCTCTTTTCTTTTTCGTTTTGAGTTCGATCTTTGTTAGAGAGTTTCTGTACTAGAAGGGCAGATTCCTAATGAGGGTTCTCATTCTAGAAAAGGAAAATAAGTTGGAGGAAGCTAGGGAAGGTGAGGAATCGAGGAGAATTCACATCAAGAAGGCAATCTGGGCGAAGATCACACTTTAGTTTAAAGGTAGGCGCATGATAAACTAGCATTTCTTTGTTACTTGCGTTTCTTTAATTGCTTCAAGGTTCTTTAAAAATGTGTCTGTAAGTTTGGAATCTTAATTTGAATTTGGATATCAAAATCATGCAATTGACGGCAATTGAGATCACTTATGTCAAATTCGGTCAGTCAAATCGGCCAAATGATTGACCGTTTTGGTCTTCAGGCCCGACAAGAAATTGTTGACTAATACCTGTAAACAGTCAACCATGTTTGCCAGAAATTGCAGTTTGATCTATTTTGATTCCAAATCAATTCAGAAGTTGTATAGTTGTGCTTTATAATTATGTATGACCCGAAATATGATATTTTATCTATGGATCATGTGAACATATTTACATGAATTATTTATTAAGGTGATCACATTGGCACAGTCAAAATCCCCCCTTCTTGCCTATCTTTCATGCAGCAGAAGTTGCTGAACTCTGATCTTGCATGCTTTACTCTTCTTGTTGTTTCCTTTGACCCTTTTGTTCAATTTGACTGTGCAGTGATTCTGGGTAGATGCTTTATCTCACCTCTTCTGTCCGCTGAGACTACTGGATGCGTATCAATTTCTGTAGGCTTCTCTTCTTGTGAGACTTGAATATCGTTTTTGCTTTATGTACTTTATTTTCTTCCAATGTTTTTCATGGGGAGATGCCTATGAGAAAAGATGAAAGAAAATGTGTAGTGCACGCTGAGTTATGCATAATGGCAGCAGTTATTTGCCACGTTATCCTTTAAATGGAAGTCTCTCGTATTTTAAGTGGAATTACCTGTGAAAAACTGCTACATTCTTTCTAGAAAATAGCCATGTGATTTAGGTGCACAGACACCTCTTTGAGATGTTCTTAACTAAGGGCACTGGAGGGCTCTGACCTTGTTTCCCTTCTAACCATCATTGTATGTAAGCATTGTGTAGAAAATTTTACATATAGAGCTTTCCTTTTTCTTTCTTTTTTTCATCTTGTAATTCCCCAAAAAGATTTGAAAAGGTATTTTGCATAAGTCATTTCAGGACCATATAAAAAAACATTTCAGGAACCATGTGTATGAAATATAGGAAAGGTTTATGACTTTTATGTATGTAACTACTGGGGTTTCTGTCTTCTTTTTCTTTTGCGTTGCCATCACTTTTTCAGTAGTTGCTTTAAAGACCTAGAATATGAGCATGAAGAAAAGGAACGTGAATGGAGGGTGGAACTGTGGTTTAAGGATTCATTTGCTTGTCATCTTATGACCCCACACAGGAAAAAAGATTTAATTGTGTTGTCTGTTTGTCCCCTAGAGCATGCTGACATGCGATGATGTTGGGAGTTATTGTGAAGTTGGTACGGTCCTGTAATGAAGTTCATGTGGTATGTATAGCAACAAGATTCGTGCATGACTTGAGATGCTCAAATATGCATGAACGTATTGTTACCAGCTTATGTATGAACACAGCATTACCAGCTTCCTAGAATATAATCATGAAGAAGCAGATGAATGGATGGTGGAGGCCGTATGCATTCATTGCTTGTCATTTTGTGACTCCACAGGAACAATATTTAAGTGTGTTGTATGTTGACTCCTAGAACATGCCAACATCTGGTGATGTTGGGAGTTATTTTGAAGTTGATATATTCCTATAATGAACTTTACATTAGCATTTTTTAGCAAGCAGATTTGTATTCATATTTTTAGTAGACAGGCTCTTTGCATGCATGACTTGAGATGTCTAGATATGCATGAACATATTATTCCCAGCTTCTGTGTGTACTGAAGGTCAGTATTGTTAACAATGTATTTTTAATTTTCAGTTGGATGTTCCTAAATTGTCTCCGAGTTCGACATTGAAAGGAAAACTGGCATGCAGAGCTTGCTGCATCTTGCAGGAAAATGCAACCAGAAGGTCCCACAGATATGATTCTCTTGGCAACAGGAAGTGGAGGTTTCGCTCCACAAATCAAGCACAATCTGTTGATCTCATCAGAGATGAAGAGAAGACATGGGAGGAGTGTAAACAATTAGTTTCCTCGTTAAACTTCACCAGCGAGGAAGCAGATGTTATGCTGGGTAAAGCATTTGGCTGGGTCCATTCTCCTTACTGGGGTGAAGAGAGAAAAGAGGAAACACCAAAGAATGAAGGGGTGAATGAGATGTTGGATTATCTCAGAAATTTAGGCCTGTCTGATGATGACCTTCACAAATTACTCAAGAAATTTCCCGAGGTCCTTGGGTGCAGTCTTGATCTTGAGGTGAAGATAAACGTTGGTGTGCTAGAGAAAGAATGGGGGATCAAAGGGAAAACTCTACGAAGCCTGCTGCTAAGAAACCCCAAGGTTCTAGGCTACAATGTGGATTGCAAGGGGGACTGCATTGCGAAATGCACCCGTTGCTGGGCTCGGTTTTAGCCAGTTGCAAAAGCATTTATATTGAGATTTTGAGTCTTCCTTGGGCTGGCAGTGTCAGTGACACAACTTATCTTTGACTAATAAGATTTGTATACAGTAAAAGGAAGTTGGACTTTTCCTTTGATGTCTGTAAAAAGAATCAAGGAAGTTGTATTATTGTTAATTACACCTTCAGACGCATTGTCTGCATGGATTGGCAAAATTTATCTTGTATAAAGGAATTGGTCCATTTACAAGTTTTCCATATTTGATGATCTAAATGTCCACCACAGTTTTTTCGCTCTGTGAATAGAGGAATTGCCCAAGCACGTTCAGTTCTTATATTTCCTGGAGCTCAGTTAATTTGTTGTTGAAGCAACCTACTTTGAGTTTATGATTATAGAAGTAATTATATATACTTCCAAAATGGGAAAAAACATATGGGAAGGAGGTAAATTTTCCTATTTAATCTTAATCAATTGGGATCAACTATTAGTCTTCAGTTAGGATAGCAATGAGATTGGATTCCACAAGGAAGGTGTTTATATTCCCAAGTGAGGAAGTAATCTCCTTACACATGGCCGTTGGATTGGTGCCTGCCCTCAGTGGGCCACGACGTATATTATACTCCTGTAAAGATAATGTTGGTTGCAGGTGAGGCAGCGTTTGGCAAGAACAATTGGCGCGATTCCCGTGACAGAATCGGTCGACAGCTTCACCCTAATTTCCTAATGCACGTTAAACAGCTATACTTGCGTGCCAGCCGATTCCCCCGCCGAGGAAAAGACAGACCCAGGTCCTCCCACACGCGCAACCCTCCAGAAGGGGTGTTCAGCCCGCTTCTTGGTACTGTGCACGGCTTTTACGTGCCCACCCAAAAGAAAGCCCTCACAGTTGGGGGTAGAAAAATGGAAAAACTATTTGACAAGAACAGGTCCTCGTGCCTGCGATTTCAAACAGCAGACCGTGTGAAAAGAATCAGATTTTTCTAGAATCTTGTTAACGAGAATCATATCTAAATGGTTCCGAGTTCCATCAGGTACCTATCCAAGGCTAGACAGTGATTCTCAAATTTTGGGAAAAAAAGATCTTTTTGTTCTGGCTAATGTGGGGATTTTTTTTTTTTTGCAATTTTTTTCAAACTTCAAATGTGAGTGAGGTTGACCCAGGCGGATACTACATAGCACCAGCATTCATGCCATGCCGTGGAAGCTGCCCTGCTTCCACGGCACCTGCAGCATCCCCACAACCACCAATCTCATTAGGAACTCCCCGGGCAATGGCCGCCGCCGCATCGCCATCTATGCCATGCACCTTATGGAGCTCTCCGAGCACCTCTCCACCATCTCTTATTGTGCACGAAGCCAGACGCAACAGCCTCCCCTTTAAGAATATTTAAAATAATAATAATAAAGATAAAGATAGAGTTCCCATCCTTACCGTTAAGCAATCTTTCTTTTGCATCCCTACAAGAGAGTGCCGTGATAGAAGCTCTAACTTTTCACAGATTTTTATATTTGCTTATCCCATTACGGTAGGAACAGGGTTCCACGTAACTTCCCTAATTGGGGTGCACAAGTAGCACCTGACCTCACCTCTAGACCAATCAAAATGTTATGTTCAAGCCCATCTCTTACCAAACAATTGAATTGATGTGGATTTCAATCAAAATATTAGGTCCATTAGAGTTTTCATGAATTCTTGCAACAATTCATTGAGTAAATTCCTTGACGTAGCTGAGTAAAGCATACTGAACGAGGCATTGTCAATTTGTTGGAACATTGAAAAACCCGACATTGTTGAATTATATTCATAGCATACATTTCAACTTGGTTAGGTACTTAAACCTTCCAAGGCTACTTTCATAGCATCTATTTTTTATTTTACGGCAATCAGTTTGTGCAACGAGTGCCAAGCCATATCCAAAATTTTCCTTCTGTATATGCCAGTGGTGGGCATAGGATAAACTAGAATGGAAGATGGTACAGATTTGATTGTCACAGTTGGCAATCAGATGAGCTAAAAAAAAGGTTTTATTTTACTTCAGACATCCTAAGTAATCAAAGATGCCGCTTCTGTGCCAAATTCTTCGATAGTTTTTGTGGCAAGAGTAACAAGGTCCACAAATGAACTGAAGGAAGCACGCAAAAACCTCGCCTCAACTGCTTCGAAATGCCTGGAATATAATACAAATACTACCAAATTAGAAGGTCACTTTATTTGACGTAAAATACTGTAAAACATTACATTTTTATGTCTGACAGAAATTTGACATTTTACATCATTTTACATGAAACCAAACAATACCTAGATGGATGATACTTTCAAAAAAACCTAGATGGATGATAAAAAATGGACACAAGGAAACCTCCAAAAAAAAAAAAAGATCTTTCAGCAGGAATCTCCGGAAGTGTAAGGATGACTCACGCTGACAGTTTTCCATCAGAAATAGATATTTGCCTTTTCACCTTGTCTGGCTGCAACTGCAAAAGGATGGAAACAATGTAAGGTACTGAACAAGTTTCTTTTCCAAAGCTACCAACAATAGTAACAGGTTCATAATTCGTGAAGTGAATCAGGAAATAAGTCCATGGTTCTCTCTGAAGTATGACCTCTCCATCAACAGCTAATGCTGCATAAACAATACCAGCATGTAGTTCCGATCCATAGTCTACCTCCAAGTCACTGTAGACATAAACAACACTGAGATAAAGGAACGTCCAAAAGGAAGGTATCGGGTCATGTACAAGGATAAATTAGAAATGAAGTAAATCAAGGAAGAAAATTTGCAGACAGGGCAAGATATGCCATGCTCGCATTTAAATTCTTACCAGAGATCATTATACTTACAAACATGGTATACACAGATCAACAAAAAAGGCCAAAAGAAATTACACTAAAACTCCTAACTTTCGGATTAACATAATATTGCTTTGACTAACTTCAGCCTTAGAATAAATGAATTTGGTGAATAAAATAATGGGACTGCACATGCACAAAAAGAAAGGTGCTACTATGCATTCAAACTAATCTAGGACAGCTGGTTGGGATGCCAAAGATGCAAAGCCTGAACAATAGCCCAAAGTGAAAAATGAGCCTCCCTTTTGTTGGAAGGTGGCAAAAGCCACAGTTAATATATTAAGTGGAAGGAGAATATATTAAGTGGTCTTATCCACTTAAAAAAGAAACCTATTAAGTGGAAGAAAAATACAAAAAAGATAGGCTACAGAGGGAGTAGCCAGAAAGAAAGGGCAGAGCGAGAAAAATCCCAAATAACCCAGTTACAGCAAACAAAATACCAACCCCAAAAAGAACATGACAAGAGAAAAGCCCTCCATCTGTTTAAGGAGAGGATACAATGAGGGAGTCAAGATACAGAACTTGGTGAAAACAGATTCTCCAATTCTTGATCAAGTTAATGGAGTGGTTAATGATATTGAAAGATGGGGAGAACGCATGCTTGAAACATCTTGCATCTTTCCAGATTCCTAAAAAAAAGCACCTGAGAGCATGGACCAGCTATCCTTGTCCACCCTGTTTATGTCGAAATATTCCCAAGTATTGACCAAATGTACGGATGTGGTTGTTCCCAGCTCACTCCAAGTAATCCAAACGGTGGAAAATTCCACATTGCAAAAATAAGTGTTCAGAAGTTTCCTTGAGTATACCACAGAAGATACACGTGTCCTGCCCAATTAGAGTAAGAGGTAAACCAAACACCCCCCCCCCCCCCCACACACAGAGACACACAAAGAAGAGGATGTATGCAGCAGCACAGTCGACCCAATAATCATTTTCCTTTTCAAAAAGATTGCAGAAATAACCTCCAAGTAGATGTGGGGCATGCTCCCGATGTTTTAAACTCAAGTGCTGCAAAACACAAACCATGCCTTTGCAATAATCTTCGAAGGACCTTGGCACCATTCCAATTGCACAATCTCTGCTGAAGGCTGTTCGTAGTATTCCATTTGCATCCCTACATATTAATGAGTCCTTATTCTCAGAAACCTTGACTCGTGATTTTCCAGAGTCAATTATGCTGCATGTACTCTTTAATCTTTCATGTTCCTTGTCTTTGCTCTGTGCACTGCATTTATCCAAGCCTTCATCTTAGCCATATGCCATTAGCAGTTCCTGCACTAAAAAAGCACCAGTGCCGAAGGTCCTCCGTATCCACCACACCATAGTTATAGCTTATCACTACATCATGCCCATGTTTCTCTTATATAAATTGTTTTCAAATAAAGTTAACTCTCTTCTATCTTCTGCATGACATGCCCTACTTCATGACGATCCAACTATTGCTTTTTGCCTACATTACCAATAAGTATTACTTCTCTTTCAGAACCCAACAATTGTTCACCTCATAACTAAATCCATAACTTGTCCTGCTCCGATTAATCATCTCTAGAGTTTATAGAGTTTTAACATTTAATCACACATTCCTTTTGAGGATCAAACACCAAACTTTCCATCAATAGGTAGTGAAATGGCAGTCCGCCGGCCACATACTGTTCTTTAAAATAATACAAAGGTTTAAACTTCTTTACATGTCCTTATAGCATTAGTTCATCCATAAGGAGGTGAACAGTTCATCTGTTTTGTTATTATGTATGTCTATGAAGACTTCAAGCACTTGCAGAACCCCCTCTAAAGTCCCAAGTTACACCAGGTATTCACCTGCCAGCAGCCCGACTTCCATGTACCTGCATAGTGTTTAAAAATAGTGTCTACCTATGCTCTACATCTTCCCTTTTCCTTGAAAGAGGATGGTACCACAGTGCTATAAGATAAGAAAAGGTAATTACAAAATGTAATTTTCCTAGTATACACTCGAAAGATCTTCACCCTCCCCACCTGGAAGAGATTCTTGTCTTGCACCCTCTGAAGTATCCATCCTTCATGACTTAGTTCAATTAGTTTTAAATATGAGTTAATCAAATCTATAGGGTGTATTTTTGGGAGAAAGAACAGGAAAATAACCCACACACTAGTGACTAGTGTGTGAAGCATAAAAACTATACCAAAAGACCTAGATTGCAGACTGCTAATGAGCATTGAAGTTGCTGCTTCTACAGATCGTCAGAGAAAACATGGTCGAATCATTGGATGATTTCTTCAGTGATTCAGCCACAATCGTTGACATTATACGGTATTGCAAAGTTGCAGTGTTGGGTTTCACGAGGACCCTTTTGCCTCTTACTAGTAGTTGTGAACCTTTTGTGACCCTTTTTCAGGCAAGCCACAAGAGAAGGTAAAAGAGACTGAGGGGTCTGAAATTTTGAGTTTGAGAGGAGTGGAGGAGAGTGACAAGGGAGCAATTGGGATAGATAGGGATATCAATCAAAGAGAGTGAGGGGGAAATTTTTGGGCTTGGAAGGGGCCAAATGAAGTTTTCAACCCTTAAGGTCTCTCCAAGTTGTTGCTAGCTGTTTGGTAACAGCTAGGCCATGGCCCCACATGACAAAAGGCTAGAAAACTAGGCGTTTTCTAGTCCTTGGAGCCCAGTTTGGCTGACCCAGCACAATCAGGCCAATCCAAAGGGATTAGGGATTAAAAGGTAGGGTTTAGGGTTTAAGGGTGTAGGGTTCAGAGATTAGTGTTTAGGGTTTAGGTAGGCCCAGGTTTCCTCAAAGATCATGTTCTAGCAAAACAAGAATACATTCTAGCATTGCACTTCTTTTTCCTAAATGTAGTTGCAAAGAGTTAAAAAAAGTGTCATACGTAGATATTGATGGAAAGGCACAATAGGAAGGACATGAATGAAAGAGAACATAATTAGAATGGAAACGCATAAGTTTTTGCATCTGAAGCACACACACCATCAACCAAGGAAAGTAATGAGGATTAGAGACAGTTAGACAGGATGAGACAGGAGCACAATCAAGAACTAACCAGGTGAAATCCCATTGAGGGCTACCTTCTGCATCAGAGACTGATTGGTCCTTCATCTCTGCCATAAAATGCTTCAAGAAGCACTATCTCAAAACCTGCTCTACAACTGCAGAAAAAAAGTCTAAGAAAAGCATCACATATGATAAAATAACAAATTAGTTTAGCTTGAAATATGAATCCTTGAAGATTTAATTTAGATACAAGCAAGATATATAAAACACCATAATCTCTTCAAGATCAGAAGATGAGAAAAAAACTTGAGAAACGCATTCATCTCAAGAAAAAAAGGCACCAGTATTGTCATCCTCAAGTAGAAGAAGTTGACATGAAATAAGTGGTTAAGAACTTCTAATTTCAAATTCAATAGAGAGAGATGAATAAAGTGTAGAGTACATTTCTATACAACTTCAGCTACCTCCAATGCACAGGCCAGCCAAACTAAAAATCCGCAACGTCTTCAAAGCCAACAAATCTTTCTTCTCTTCCTAACTAAAGAACAACATTACCGTGGGAACATTCAATCAAGGATTCTAGCAAGAATTCCCGGAGATATGATTCGCTACTGCAAGAGCACTACTGGGCAACGAGAGCATCCTCATCCCCATCTATTTAGGGCACATTTGGCATGCCGTGAAATGCTGCAAAATATCAATTTTGAAATCACTGATTTTAAAACCAGTGTGGAGTGCAACGAACCAAATGGAACTGCACAGTGTTGCCCTCTGATCTACACCAAATGAAAAAAAAAAAAAAAAAATCCAAAAGCTGAAAATATATAACTAAAAAATATAAAAAAGAAAAAATGCACGTGCTTGACGAGAGAAAAAAACTGCAGGCAAGCTGACGGGTGCCCATCGACGACAAAACAACAGCCGCAGCACAGCAGAAAGAGGGCGGAGACCCGAGGCAACAAGACGGAAGAGCAGCCGGATTCGCCCCAAGTACCAAAATGAAAAAAAGGGCTAATTTTTGAAAGAAAATAATAAAACAGAAAGAAAAAAAATCACCTACAGAGGCTCGACCGGCAACCCGGATAAACCCTTATCCTTCTTCTTCTTCTTCTTCTTCTTCTTCTTCTCTGGCTTGTAGCAGATTGATGCGGCGTGGGGGTGTGATAGCTGCAGAGGACAGAGGCAGCTCAGGCAGGTCGACGGCGGCTAATCAAAAATCAGATTATATAATCATGTACGGTTTATATAATCATTTAAAGTCAATTTTTTATTTTTAAAATCATCTAATCAAAGATCAAATTTTATAATTATGTACGGTTTTCACTTAAAAAATTTAAAAAATATTTTAAATTTAGACCACCACAGCAAGTCTTTCTCTAAAATTTAATATGCTTATACTTTTCACACTTTCTCAATTTTTCCAATTTAAAACACCGTAGCAAGTCTTTCTCTAAATTTTAATATGCTTATACCTTTTCACCCTTTCCCAAGAGAGAACACCCAACAACTCCTATTTGGGTTTGGTCATTTCCTATAGTTAAATGCATTGCATCGGCGGGCAACGTAGACTAAATAAAAAAATATTAGTTTTTTAAGCTGTTACTATATGTTTATACACTTTAATTCCCGACTAGACAATTTAAAATTTTTAAAAGATCAAAAATTGAGTCTTAATAGATAATAAAAAATGAGGGAAACTTTCATGTTAGAGGAAGGGATGGGACTTGGCTGAGAAAAAGAGGTTATCTTTAATTCTTAAGCCAATTTGTTTCGAAAATAAAGAGTCAAATAGGATAGTTTATGAGGTTTATTCTGCTAATTTAAATTTAAGAGTGTGGACATATTATTCTCAGCACGGACACATTATTCTTAAAATAAGTAGAATAATTAAACTCACTAAAAAAACGAGAATTATTTATTCTTAGAATAATAAAAAAATGTTCTAAAAAGAGTTCTTGTGTTCTAGGTATAAATGATATGGGTGCTGAAAATTCGGAATACCATATCCACGAAACAAATTGACACTATTTTCTAACTTATGCTTAATGTATCTTTTAAATTATCCTTTTTATCCTCTAACTTTTCCTTTATGTATCCCCTAACTTATCCTTTTGTATCCTTTAATTTATCCTTTTAGTAACCTATAAGTTATGATTTATCCAACCTTTAAGTATCCTTTATCCTTTGTGTGCCCTCTAATTGATAACTTTTAAGTATCCTTTAGCTAATATCCTTACTTTGAGCAAGGTTTAATTCATTTCCTTTAATTTAATTATCCCTATTATTCCTTTGAGTATCATTTAATTTATTTCTTTAGCTTATCCTCAATGTATCCCATTAACCTATAGTATCGTTTAATCCTTTAGTATGTCCTTTAAGTAAAGTGTCCATTAACTTTATCCTTTAATCCTTTAACTTATCCTTTAAGTATCTTACAAAATTTGTATCCTCACACTTCAGCTCGTATCATTCGCCCTCCCCCCAGCCCCAGGGATGTCGACGGCGGCGGCGGAGGTGCTGAGCATGGGGATACTGCTGGACATCCTGGACGACGAGTGGATGCGCGACACACTCCCCCACGAGGGTCGGTAGTACTCGTTGTTCTTTGCTGCAGCTGCCTGCATTGCCGCCCCCTCGTTCCACCTCACAATTCCAATTCCTCTCTCGTCTTCTCCCTTCATTGTTCTGTAGTAATTGGGATGATGATGATGTGTTTTCTCTTGTTCTCCCATTGCCGCAGACGTGCCGGTGCCCTCCGAGATGGCCCCTCGCATCGAGGACGCCGAGGATCCCACTAGTACGTAATCCAACCCCCCCCCTCCCCCATCCCCCACTGATTCAACTCAAATTTTTTTTTTTTGCCCATAACATGTTTGTGGAAATGCCCATTCATCCTAGGGACAGGTTTTGATGGGTGTTTGTTTCTGGGTGTGTGTGTGGGCGCGCTCTAGAGGTGGGTGGATAGCGCCTAGTATTCGATTTATTGATCATCTAATTCAAATGAGTCTCGTTCAACTGGCAATAACAGGCTCTCATATTATGTCGAAGTTATTGGATCATCTAATTCAGAATTTTTAAAAGTCGAGTAAATAGACGTCATTTATTTAAACATATTTCGAACACCGAAATCGATGCCATCTCGTTGCGACATGTTCATGATTGGTCGGATAGGATGCTAGATCACTGAATATGATGTGGCCCTCCTCTTTTCCTCCTCCTTCTGCTTGGTTTGTTCCATAATGACCATGTTTCTTTGTGTCCCCTGCTGCATGCTACAACAGATCAAGACAAGCAACAGGTGGAGGGGGAAACATGGCGTGACCTTGCCCTGGACAATCACCAGTGAAGCCAACCACGTGTGTATGTGTGTGTGTGTTCGGCTGCTCTTGTACTTGTTTCTTCCTGTCTCTCTTTCTGTGTGCGTGTGGTGACTGTGTTCGGCTGCTCTTGTACTTGTTTGTTTGTTTGCATGGTTGAGTGGTAGAAACATGGCAGCTTTTGTTTTGCTTCACAAACCCCAAAAAACTACTACTACTGAACTAGATTTCCATCTTCTACTGGGAATCGGTTGTTGAACCAAGTGGACTTATAGATCACTACTTAACTACTACATGTGATGTAATGTAATGCTCCCTGCTGATTTCTTTTGTACCATAAATATGTAGTATAGAATCCCTGTCATAGTTCTTTCTAAATGCATCATGTAAGAACTTCTTTTATTTCACTGATTTATTATTGCTTGAGGTTCAAGTTGGAAGTGCTATGTGCCTTAAGCCAGGGAGCAGAAGCAGGTGGGCACATCTCCTTTCCCTTGTTGGCTTCCATTAGATTCTCAAACCTCCCCAGTCCCCACAAAAGTTTTACCCCTCCCGTTTTAAATACATGGAATAAAGGAAGTTAGAGACAATGTCTGCTCCGCCAATCCCAAACCCCCCACATTATGATAGAATTGAGATCCTCTCGGTACAAGTTTGGACTGGACTCAGTCAGTTGTGAGAAGGGAGGACAGAGTTTAAAAAAAAACTCATTGGGAAGCTTCACATAAGGGGATTCCTTGAAAAATTCCCCTCTCACGACTGACTGAGTGCCGTCCAAACCTGTACTGAGAGGATCTCAATTCATTATAATATACCTCCCCCTTCTGGATCTAGCATCTGTGTGCCACGAGTGTTTTGGAATATACCCTTCTATTCTTTCTTGTTCATTTGGTCATCCTGGATGAAACCACGAGCTAGAGATTTGAAAGATACTTATAGTTTTATATAACCTTCTTCATTCTCATGTATATCTATCATGCGGCGTTCCCCTTTGTATGTTGTTGTTCACCTGTTCCTTCTTTGTTCTATTATGCATAATTCTTTGATTTTAAGAATTCAACTCTCATTCTCATCTTTCAGATTACCCCAATTTAGATTACAGATCTTTCCTGTTTGATTGGCCCCTACACATTGTTTCTGATTTACTAACAATGATATTGTATTCACATCATTTTTATGTAGTCTAGTTCTCATCATAACCTAATTTTTTATGTGCATTCTAGATGAAATTAATTCATGTTGTAGATTTTGTTAAGAGTGTTTTAGGGATTTATGAAAAAATTTCATTCCTGAAAGATAAGAGAGTTTTCTTAGAGCACGCAACACGTTGAAAAAAAAAATGTCAGGAGAAGCCAAGTCAATGTTAAGTCGACCATTTCTAAGGGCATGTTTGGTCATTTTAAACATGCTTCACTTAACATGTCTGGTCATGTTTAAAGAAAATCATGTTTAGATTCCTGCCGTGATTCTAACCTTAGGAAAATCCTGTTTTGATCATTTTGAACTTGCCTGACTTAACTTACATCCCCTACATTGTAACAATTCAAATCCTTACTTTTATTTTCTCCCTAGAACAACCTTCCTCTCATTCCCACTTTGGAGCACGATACAAGAGCATTGGGTATTTAGAAAGAATATTAGCACAAGGACATTTGGATTCTCACGCATTTTGCAGAAGAAAAGTTATTTAGAGGTACTTGATTTGGGAAGAAAATAACTTTTGACATTTAGAAAAATCTGTTTTCATTGAATCAATAATTTGAGGTAATTATTTATTGAAAATATTTACATTTTATAAATATTTTTTTCAAAAAATATTGATTTTCAAAGAAACACATATATAGTAGAGTTGATGATTCTAATGAGGCATCAACTTCATCAAAGAAACATCTTGTTGTAGATCTTGCAAATCTTCCTATAGATTCAAGATTAAGAAGACATATATCATAGAGTATCATCTAATTTACCAAAATTAAATTTGAAGATTGTACTTATAAAAAGGTCCTTTTCAACATAAGAATATTGACCTTTCACAAGTTGTGTTTGGTGACTATGGAAAGAAGAGTAATACTTGCTGCATAATTAGGTTGTGCAGCAAGTTTAGTCATACTGCACAATTTTCTACGGTTGGATCACATGTCTAACTTGGTCAACTGAACGAGTTGACATGACTACTTTTATAATATTTTGGTTGATAAATATGATTTTTGATTGACAAGTACAATTTTCGATTGTTAAACACAATTTATATTGATAAATATAGTTTTTAATTGACAAATACATATTTTGATTGACAAATATAGTTTTCAGTTGATAAATATAGTTTTGATCGAGAATTATAGTTTTCGATTGACAAATATAATTTTCAAAATATGTGTTTGTCAATCAAAATGTGTATTTGTCAATCGAAAATTGCTTTTGTCAATCGAAATTGTATTTGTCTATCGAAAACTTATTTGTCAATTGGAATATTTTGGGGGTGGTTATGTCTGCTCGCCTAGTTGGCCAAGTTAACTACGTGGTTTAATTGCAAAGAGTTGTGTGATGTGATTGGACTTATTACACAACGTGATTGTGTAACAAGAAAGAAAGAAAGAAAGAGAAGAGAGGTGTTGTGCGGTCTACTAATTTTGAAGATTCAACATGACGAACAACTGTGTTCCCCTTCCGAAAGTACAGTCTCACTAATGATACTAGAGTAATGAATCTATACGTACATGAGCCCCCAATGTAGAAAAATCGATAACACTAATGATGCTAGAAATATTGATATATTTTTTTTTTCCATACGCACATGAGCCTCCAATGTACCAAAACCGATTGCCTGTATGCTGATCCAAGTCTCTTGAAACTTTAGCATGTTACTAATACTTCACCCGAACAAGAACAATACATATGCTAATATCACCCTGCTACATTACGTTGCTTCATCATAATACAAGCCCGTACCGTTTAGCAACGGCAGATGCGCACACAAACAAACGAAGTATGACAACGCCACCAAGCACACCTCCCATCCCCAAACCATCGACGCCTCCACAGAAGGAAGAGTGGGAAGGAAACCACGTACGTACTTAATAACGATTCATGAGCGGATCACCTCAATGTAGGGTTAGAGGAAAGCTCTACAATCGCCAACCCTAAGTTGACATGCATGCCATGTGTGCATAAGGAAGAATCAACTGTCTCTCATCATCTAGATTTATGCCACATGCATGTCAACTCAGAGTTGACGACTATCGGACTTTCCTCCAATCGTGCATTGAGGTGATCCGACTCCCTTCGAACAAAGTTCAACAGGAGTGCTTGCACTCGCAGGTGTCGCTGAGGTAGCACCGCCATCCCCACTCCCTGTTGTTGAACTGCTGGTGGCAGATGCTTTTGCACCAGGCGTCTGTGCAGCAGCCGCCGCGGCCGCCGCAGGGTCCGTCGTAGTAGTAGTAGTCGCTGCAATGTTCCGCCGGCGCAGAGGCTGCGGCGAGCGCTGTCATGCAGCCAGCCCACACGTGTAACATGCATAAAATGGCATCCACGTTGATTTCAAATTTTTAACATCAGAAGTAACATCAAGTTTCACTGGTAAAAGAGAACAAGAAAAATATCGAATGCCTGATATTGTTATAATAAAGAGAAGTGTATTTGATATTTCTAAGTTGTGTTAAAAAAAGCATCTCAAGAAGTTGCATAATAAGTAGTACACAAACACACACAGATGTGAGGTGGTATAATAAAGTAGAGGCGGCTGGTGTGTCTCTGTCAAACCAAAAAAATAACTCCCTAAGCTGTAATTTAACAGTCTTAAAAAAAAATTGTCCGATCCTCATGGATAGGGGTGCAAAGGAGCTGAGTCTAATCGAAGTTTATCTTGTTCAAATTTAGTTCGACTTATTTTAATCACATTTGAGTTCGAACCATATATCTATGACGGTTGTTCAAGTTTGACACGTTTAGATATTGAACAAGTTTGAATTAAGTATTGAGTAGCACACAAACCAAATGAATCGATAATGATTTAATCTATTTTTTTAAAAATTTAAATCCATGAATTTTGGTTAAACTGTGGTGAGTACCAATTTGTTTGCACCTCTAATTATTTGATAGAATATTGTATACCACATTAAATATCTTATTAACTAAGTTTGCTCTTGAATAGAGTAATTACATGAGTATTTAAAAGAGATTTGAAAGAATACTCAAATGAATTCTTAATGAGTATGTAAATGAGTTCTTAATGAGTATCAAAACAAATTCTTAATGAGTACTAAAATGAGCTTGTTCACGAATATAATTGAGTCAAGCTCGCCTATGTTCGTCATAAATATATGTACATGCATGCGGAAAGGAACATGCCTTTGAAGGAAAAACTAAATTAATGGATCAGGCAAAAATTCTCTCTATTTCCGCTATAAACATATCCGGTATATAGCCTCGTCTAGGGATGTTCATTATTTGATTTAAATTGAAATATCAAACCGAATTATTCATTTGGTTTGGTTTGATTCGATTTGAAGTCTAAAAATTTTTAGTTTAGATTGAAACCAAACTGAACAAGAAAATTTGGTTTAATTTGATTTCTATTATTCATAAATCAAATTAAGCCGAACAAATCAAATTACTTATAAGGACATAAATTTAGTGTAAATATTTAGTAGTTGTTCTATATGCTAAACTAAAATCATTGAAAAGTATGAAGTATACTGGAGCAATATGATCCTTACTATTTAAATTAAGAACATCTTCCTCCATTTATATGTAAAGTGTAATATAGGAGTTATATGACCCCTTATTTTATACTAAACCATTTATTAGAAGTTAATAGAATAACTAAATAGTATATTGATTCTTTACTTATAAGAATTATTCATTTATTATATTCATTATTAAATTGTTGAAGACTTTTTTGAGTGATAATGCCTCATGATGATGGTTAAATCAAATTAAAGCAAACTGAATCAAATCGAATTATTATTTCGGTTTGGTTCAGTTTGATTTGATTTATCAATTTATTTGGTTTGGTTTGAGTTCTTTAAAATTTCTTTAAAATTAAATCAAACCAAACCGTAAACACCCCTAACATCATCTTAAAACTACGATGATATCATTGTGCTTTACATGGGTAAGAAGGAAGGGAAACATACCATTATAATCGGCGTGTGGAACCAAGTAGTCACTCTAAGAAAGGAAAAGAAAAAGGGAAAACATATGAAGAGGAGAAGGCTTAAACTTAAAAGAGGTAGGTCACTCACCAAAGAAGGCAAGCACAAAATAGACCAGCAGTGGGAGGGTAGACAGCCTCATCTCCACCTGTCACTTCACAAGGAGGTAGTCTGTGCCAGTGCAAGGTTGATGGGGGATAACCTCTAAGTGTTTGCATACGCATATAAACATGCACAAAGCAATCACAGGACAAAGCTTTATGCTTTCTTTACAAGAGCATATACAACAGTGTTATTTGTGGGGTGAGTGGGGAGTCATGAGTGGAGTGGGGTGGGTTTGGACAGCTAAGTATCTATTAACAAGTCCTAAGCTCTCATTGTCCATTGCGAAAAGCTCCCCCCCCCACATGTCACAAGTAGGAGTGAAAGCCCTTATTATTGGTCTGTCTTACCTACCATGCTAATAAAATTATAAGTGGAAGATTTATTTATTAGCACGACTTCTTTAAGCAGGTTTGGCATTCACTTCCTAAAACTCTCTCTTTCACAACTACAATTGATCTGGAGATCATGATTAAGAATCATCTTTCAGTATAAACATATAATGCATAAGTAATAATAACTGATTTTGAATAGTTATATAGAATCAAGTATTTGTTACAATTCCATTTTTTTCCTCAATCTAAGAAGTCTCAATTTGGGATTTTTTGCTTTAAAGCCAAACACTAACCAGAGCTTACATAACGACCTCAAAGGCTGATTATCTTCCCCTCAAAATAATTGAGCTGAAATATGTCCACTTAAAAGCTGTGGAACAAGCAATTCAAGCAACATGCTCAAATTGCATAGTCTAGTTAGAACAAGCATTAACGACTCCTCTTTTCTCATATTTTATTCGATTAAAATAACCTGTTCTAAGTAGAACCAGAATAGAGTTACCAAACTAAAATTAAACTTGTTTGGGTATAAACAATCTGAAATTACTTATGCTAGAGAAAGCAATCCATCAATCCCCCCTAGGATGACTGCCAAACAAGCATCCATTCCTCTCCTCATTTGTGGTGATGAATGTCTGCTAAAATGGGAGTGAAACACCGCCTTTTGAGGACAGCTGAACAAAGTCACGAGTGCAATATTATCCTTTGTCCTTGACATCCCACTAGACTCTCTTATGGGCGGCTACTCTATTAGCCTAAGTACCCATAAAATTAAGAGAGGAGATCCTCTCAATATTGCTTTGGACTGGAGGATCTCTTCTCTAAAATTAAGCACTATGGGTTCGTTAGTGGTTACACGTAAAATATAATCGGACGGAAATAATTTTCTAAGGAAGTACATTTACAAGGAAAATAAAAATAAAAATAGTCATTTGATGTTTATGAAAATATTTTCAGTTCTTTTGGATACGGGCATTCGGCTTTATCTTATGGATGCCAAAATCAGGAAAAGGAGGGTCCACAAATTAAGTTTTTCATTGACTTTGAATTTTAAAGATACTCAAATAAGTGATTGTGATATACTTTTCGAAAAAATCTTTCTTGTGTCCCATTTTACGTGAAAACAAACGGACCCTATATAAGAAGATCACGCGACCATCACATGAGTTTACACTTGTACATTGATCAAATCTAACCTTTCACTGTTGATGGAGATGCCACCCAAGTTAGCTATCTCCACCGCATGGCTTCAGTACAAATTGCAATCTAATCATGCAGGGGAAACATATGCCGAACTATACATACACCTAGTGGGGGGCAGGGAAGCCTCTTCTTATCCCATGACACTTTTCTTTCTAAAGGTAGGAAAAGGAAGCACCACCTAGTCTAGTTGGAACCTGCATGACACCATGTATGGTTGTAGCTATTTGCCATCATGCGAGTCACAAAACTCCTCATCCATTTGAAGTTGTAAAGAAGCCTCTCTCTCCTGTATCTAGTCACGCTAAGTTAATTAACGCATGAGTCCCAAGGCTGCGAATGGAACACGTATTCCTTTATGGGGAAGTGTAGACATCAAGTTAAGGATGGTGTTCTTCCTTTTTCTCTTTGGTGTTGGCCTGCATTAGGAAAGGTGGACCTCATTTTTGATAGACTGTTCCATACCCGCTCAAATGATTTGAAAGCACTTTTATCATTAGAAAGAGGTATAATAGGAAAATGACAAAAGTATTTGAACCAATCAGGTAGGACTGTTGGTTTCATCTTTTGGCGCCTCCCCCTATCCGCCCTTCGGGAGGTCACAAATTCAAGTTGGTTGGGAGTCAAACTTATTCTTGTTGTCGGCCATAGGTGTGTGCTATGAGATTATGTCTCTAGGTCTATGAGAACTGTCAATTTGTACGGAATTATCTACTTATTAGGAGAAAAATATTAGGCTTTGCCCAAATTCAAACCCTAGCCTCATGTGCTATGTGTACATATTAGACCAATGAACCACCTTTCAACAAAAGGAAATGTTAGAAGTATCTTTAGATTCATATTAGAGGATATGAGAAACCTACCAAAAATGAGGTCTACAAGCTCTTATTTCTAATAAAGGAAGTTGAGTAATGCTAAGCATTTGTGTTTCAAAGACTTGTATTGTATTTAGTAGAAATTTTTGAATTATTTTGTAACGCCCCCGCCCCACTGGCTCAGTTCGGTCATGTCGACTTACTACTAACCGTCGGTGCGGGGGGTGACAGTAGAAACAACTTACACATTTTACATCGACAGTGAAGAGTACGAGCAAGAGACAAGATAATAAACACAACCAACATAACCACAAACAAATCAAACCACCAACTGAATATAGCTGAATAAGCAACTAGAACATCATTCAGGATCTCTATAAGTCTGAAAAATACATCTCATGGCTGAAATGAAATTAATCTATACATCTCTTACTAACCTATCAAACTAAAAATCACAAATAAATACTTATTAAAGTTAGCTTTGATAATCAAAGGTCAAGCCTCACACTCCTTTAGTTCAATCTCAGTTTCACGATCCTCTGAAAAATATTAATGAGTAAGAGTGAGTCGCATAAAATGCAGCAAGCTCAAAATTCAGAAGACATAAGTTTTGCATACAATATTCATAAAAGGACATTTCATACATCTATCTAATCACGAACATTCAGACTAGTATATAATACTACTTTAATCTTAGCATGTTTCATTTACATAGCGTCATACTGACATGAATAATATGTCTTGACTACACATGATTTACTATCTTGAATGTGAACATGGCATCATGTTAACCTCTGAAATATGATTTAATAATAGCTATTAAACAAGTACATTTAATCATGCACCATCATGGAATATGCACATTGAACAACTATCAAGACTATTGCTTTACAGTTTGTCATGTATGAATTTAAACATGAATTTCCAACATATATCATAATGTAAAAATATATATTGACTTCTAAAGTTTAACATCATCTTTCATCATTAAACATCATAGATGATCACACATGTCACATCTTTCACTTTAGCATAGGACAAGCAACCATATAATGACATCGGGTATATCTTCTTCTTCTTCTTTAGCTAGTGGTTATGGTAAACCCACTAGATCTTTAGGTGTGTAGTCGAAGGATGTTCTCAGATCCTATCGGGATACTGTGTAAATACACTTATCGGATTTAATCCGTTGTCTCGGGTATCTTATTTATCTCCTCAGCCATTAACTGAGAGAATGAGAAAATCTAGAGGTGTCCCCTATGGAATCAAGAGATGGCTCCCGTTGTCTGGCACTTTGGTCTTGAGAGAATCAAGAGATGACCCCTACAGTGTAATACTTTGATCCACATGGCACTTAGGACCCACATCACCAGCTTAGTGCATCCACTTAGCATCTTAACATCTTAAATTAAGTATATGCATACATGTTGTTTAACGCAGGACATGATATAATGCATGACAAGTACGCAAGGTATACAAATAAATATATAATTAATAGAAATTACTTATGATAATTAATTGTTTGAATCGTGTCGTGACATTCGACGCTATTCAAATCGCGTTGACCAAGCCCGACGTGATTTAGCCAGCCATGCCTGATGGCCATAATGGGTTCGAACTCCAATCCCGCAACATCATCAACCTCTTCTTGCTCAAGGCATTAGCTACTACATTGGCTTTGCTATAATGATATCTCAACTTGAAATCATAGTCCTTCAGAACTCTATCCACCACCTCTGCCTCAGGTTTAGCTCATTCTGAGAGAAAATATACTCTAAGCTCTGATGATATGTGAATATCTGAAATTGAACACCATACAAATAATGCCTCTAAATCTTCAATGCATTAACAACTATGGCAAGCTTCAAATCATGAGTTGGGTAATTCAATTCATGATTCTCAACTGCCTGGAGGCATAAGCAATCACCCTCGACTATGTTGCATCAACAGATAACCCAAACCCTGCCTAGAAACATCTGTATACACAACATAGCCATATGGTCCACTCGGCAAGGTAAAAACTGGAGTAGTGGTCAAACGGGTCTTCAACTCCTGGAAGCTCTGCTCACATTCCTCCGATCATACAAACTTTACTCTCTTCCGGGTCAGCTTGGTCAAAGGCGATACTAGTGTAGCAAATCCCTCAATGAACTGTCTGTAGTAACCAGCAAGACCCAGAAAACTTCTAATCTCGGTGGGAGTCTTAGGGATTTCCCATTCTAAAATAGCTTGCACCTACGACGGATCCATTGCCACACCATCTTTTGAGATAATATGGCCTAGAAATTGAACACGATCTAGCCAAAACTCACATTTGCTGAACTTAGCAAACAATTGATGAGCATTCAAGGTCTCTAAAACAACTCTCAAATGCTCACAATGGGTTTCAACATCAGGAGACTACATCAACACATCATCAATAAACACAACTATAAATTGATTAAGATACCGCCCGAACACCTTATTCATCAAGTCCATAAAAGTTGTTGGGGCATTAGTTAGACCGAATGGCATCAGCAAGAATTCATAATGGCCATAATGGGTCCGAAATGCCGTCTTAGTCACATCCTCGTCTTGAATCTTCAGCTGATGATAATCGGATCTCAAGTCAATCTTGGAAAACACATTTGCTGCCTGCAATTGATCGAACAAATCATCAATCCTCGGCAAGAGATACTAATTATTGATGGTCACCTGATTCAACTTTCTGTAATCAATGTACAGCCTCATCAAACCATCCTTCTTCCTAACAAACAAAATAGGGGCTCCCTACGGAGACACACTAGGACGAATGAACCCCTTGTCCAATAATTTCTGCAACTGCTTCCTCAGCTCTACAAGCTCCGCTAGTGCCATACAGTAAGGAGCCTTGAAAATCGGCATTGTACTGGGGAGAAGATCAATAGTGAAATCAATCTCCCAAATAAGTGGCAAATCAGGCAAATCCTTTGGGAACACAATAGTAAAATCTCTAACAAGCTCAACATCAGCAACACTAAAAGACTGGATCACCTCAACAACATAAACTACACTAACAACATAAGTACTACAACATTTATTCATCCACCTTTAGTCTTTATAGCAGAAACAATAAACTTACCAGGCTTAAGGTGCTTAAAAGAGAAATCCTCATCACTTGAATGCGAAAAATAATCTTCCTGCCACAACAATCTAATAAGGCATAATGTAGCTCCAACCAATCTATCCTCAGGATAACGTCAAAATCCTCCATATGTAGAACACATAACTAAGTAGACAACCTTCTACCCTGAAGCTCTACATAAAGAGAAACTATGTGTTTATCTGATTGAACTACCCTTATTGGAGTGAAAATAGTCATAGAAGTTAGAACTTCAACCACATCTATCCTCTTTACAAAAATCCGGACAAATCTCGAAGCAAAAAATGAATGGGTAACACCAGTATCAAACAAAACTCTAGCATGTACTCCATTGATCATAACAGTACCTTCCATGACGTTCTATGTTGCCTCCATATCCTCTTGAGTCAATGCAAAAACACGAGCAGGGGCTCGCTGCCTCGCTAGCTGGTCCTTCATCTTCAGACAATCTCTGATCATGTGGCCAGCCTCACCACATCTTAGGCACTTGCCTGCCACCCACAGGCACTATGATCCTACATGAGGCCACCCACATTGCTTGTAAACAATGCGAGTCAGTGCTGCTCTCGCTGCTGGTGGTGCTGGTCTAACTGCTAATGGTACTGGGAACTTAGCTAGGGCCCGCTAAGGTGCTCTTTGGAACTCAGACTGCTTCCACTTCTTCTGAAAAGTCAATGACGAACCTTGCTCTCTAGGGGCAGTCTTAGGATCCTCGATGAAAATCTCATGCTCGGCCTCCTGCCTACACATTGCCTCGAGAACCTCCTCCATGGTGGTAAAGTTGTGTGCCACTAATTTCATCCTTAAGATTGGTTTCAATCCCATCAGAAATTTTTGTATCTTCTAGCATCATGTATGCACATGTAAGGTGCAAACTTTGATAAGCTCACCTTGTCATCTTCTAAACATCTAATCGTCTGAAAGATCTTCTCTATCTCCCAAATCCAGCTCTCTGTCACCATCAGATCGCTCTCCCCCTTAAAGGAAGGCAGATCCATCCTCTTGAATCTCTACATTGCCGTCAACCCCTGACAGACTTCTAGCTCCACATACACTTCTTGTCTATGTTGTTGTTGCTATTGGGCCGCTTGCACCAGGCCCTAGAACATCCGCATAAACACTCCAACATCCAATGGTGGAGGTAGAGGTGGGATGGCACGACCACCATCCTCCCCAATGTCCCTCTCCTCAAGTGCACGCTCTCTTGCCGGACAACCATGCCTACTCGACATAGCCTGTAATAAAAGAATACCCGTTAAGCCTATGCTACGAATCTTAACGTCAATCTAATAATCTCTTATTCTATGATCTTGGTTTAGTGGCTCAGGTTGATCATACTCGATATCCCAAGACTGCCTTTGCTCTGATACCAAGTCTGCAACACCTCCGCCCCATCGGCTCGGTCCGGTCATGTCGACTTACTATGAATCGTCGGTTCGGGAGTGCCACAATAGGAACAATCCACATATTTTATATCAATAATGAAGAGTACAAGCATGAGACAAGATAATAAACACAACCAACATAGCCACAAACAAACCAAACCACCAACTGAATATAGCTGAATAAGCAACTAGAACATTATCCAGGATCTATAAGTCTAAAAAGTACATCTCATAGCTGAAATGACACTAACTTATACATCTCTTGCTATCTATCAAACTAAAAATCACAAATAAGCCCTTACTAAAGCTAGCTTCGATAACCAAAGGTCAAGCCCCACACTCCTATGGCTCAATCTCAATCTCACGATCTTTTGAAAAATATTAGCAAGCAAAGATGAGTCATATAGAACTCAGCAAGCTCAGAATCCACAAGACATAAATTTGGCATATAATTTTCATAAAATGACGTTTTATACATCTATCTAATTATGAATATTCAAACTAACATATAATACTACTTCAATCTAGCATGTTTTATTTACGTTGCATCATGCTAATATAAATAATAATGCTTAACTACACATGATTTATTATCTTGAACATGAACATGGCAGCATGTTAACTTTTAAAATATGACTTAACAACAGCAAGTAAACACGTACATTTAATCATGCACCATCATAGAATATGCACATTGAATAACTATCAAGACTATTGCTTTATATGAGTTTGTTATGCATGAATTTAAATATGAATTTGCAACATATACCATAATGTACAAATATACATCGACTTCTGAAGTTTAACATCATCTTTCATGATTAAATATCATAGGTGATCACGTATATCACATCTTTCACTTTAGCATAGAACAAGCAACTATATAATGACATCGGGTACATCTTCTTCTTCTTTACCTAGTGGTTACGACAAACCCACTAGATCTTCGGCTGGAGGACGTTCTCAGATCCCACTGGAATAGCATGTAACACTTCTCAGATTTAACCCGTTGTCTCGAATATCTTACTTATCCCCTTAATCATTAACCGAACGAATGAAGGAATTTAGAAGTGACCCTCGTAGAATCAAGAGATGGCTCCCGTTGCATGGCACTATGGTCCTAAGAGAATCAAGAGATGATCCCACAACATAACACTTTGGTCCGTGTGGCACTTTGGACCCATATCACCAGCTTAGTGCATCCACTTAACATCTTAAATTAATCATATGCATGCATGAACTCCTATGTTTAATGCAAGACATGATATAATACATAATAAGTACGTAAGACATGCAAATAAATATATAATTAACAGAAATTACTCGTGATAATTAACTATCTGAATCGCATCGTGGACAGTCGACACCATTCGAATCGTGTCCACTAGGTCCGACGTGGTTCAGCCAACCATGCAAAATTTTAAAAATAAAATTTAAAACATAGTTATTTTAAAAAATGAAGAACACGCATGAACAATCATAATTTTAATCATGTTGTAATAGATGCATCATATTTCATGAATTCATTACATAAATAATGAAGAACTAAGTAACATCATAACATGGATGTCTTAACATAGTTGCAATAATAGTACTATCATAGCATGAAATTAAATAAAAATAACTACTCTATGTTTGCATGGTTAAATAGTCACAAAATCATGAGTTCATCTCACATAAGTTTTAA
This sequence comes from Zantedeschia hybrid cultivar, assembly GCA_030544215.1. Classification (NCBI taxonomy): domain Eukaryota; kingdom Viridiplantae; phylum Streptophyta; class Magnoliopsida; order Alismatales; family Araceae; genus Zantedeschia; species Zantedeschia hybrid cultivar. The sequence goes on along the minus strand of JARZZO010000013.1, from coordinate 43,842,878 downwards.
CATGAATTATCACAAAATTAGTCAAAATAATAGCCAATACTAAACATGAATAGCGTCATGCATGACCGACGTAATTCATAAATCGCGTCAGTCTGCATAGACTCATTTCAAGTCTCTGTACTGTCCTCTAGAAAACCCAAAAAAATCATGAAAAAAAAAACGAAGAAAAAAAGAATCCTTACATCATGTATTAATTCCAGAAACAATATTCAAACAATCATACGTCACAAACACATTATAGATAGCAAATTAGGTTGAAAATAATTTTTTTTATTCATAAAAATACTATGTTTTGATCATTCGTCATCACTCACTTCTCTAACCACCTAAAGAAATCGAAGATCGCCTCAAACAAGACGACAAACTTCCATCACACTCACCGAATCGTCCTTACACACTATGTCCTTGTGCCATATTTGTCCCCTCTCCAAAACTCTCTTTAAGACAATCTAAAGACTTATGTATCAAGAGAGGGACTTGAACCGCACTATGAACATTTAAATAAACTTCTAACATGAGTCCCAAACAAACTCTTACCGCACTAAGAGAAGAAAGAGCCGAGCATAAGTCAGACTCAGAAAACAAGGTAATAGATACATATTTCCTCACTGACTACATATAATATACTAAGATTAAATTATCCGACCAATTATTAGCTTAATAAGATAATCAACGGATAGCATTTTTAAACTGAAATCTTAACGGGGATACGGTCATCGCACCGAATGGTCCAAATCCGACCTATTTGCATCCCTAGTCAGCCATAATCTTGTCAAGCCACAATCAGCCACGCAAGAAGCCGCCCCCCCCCCCCCCCCCTACTGTCTTACATGTAACTCTTACAAGCAAGGTGTGGCGCCAGCCTTTTGAGGAAAAGAAAAGGTTGAACAGGTAGATTCAGCTGAGTCCATAATCATGTCAGCATGAGCATTTTAGCAAGCAAAAAATGTCATCATGAACTGATTAACAACACAAATGAGAGCAAAAAAAGAATCATGGCTAGAAATAGTTTTCAACAGTGATTAAGACTGTTTCTGGTACTGCCCCGATTGATAAAAGTATCTTGGCCCTTGCATACTATCGAACCATGGAATGCGAACCACCCCCCTACCCTTTTTCGTATGGCTTCACCAGAGCGCTTAACAGCTTAGCTTCTCCTGGTCACTGTCATCCCCGGTGTACAGCAAAGGCAACCAAATCCATCCCCAGCTGTGGAAAAGCCTGTCTAAACCAGGAAGAGTTCAAAACCAAACAAAATTTCAGACACCCAACGATGTTACCACTCTTGCCACTCCCTCTCACCAAGACAGATGTGTCAGATATCTTTGTTGTTTAGGCATGTGTGTGGTAAGATCTGATGTAGGAACTTGGAAGAAACGAGTCGCTGAAGAAGCTGGAATATAGCACCGAATTTCTCAGTAGTCATCACCCTTGTTTGGGCATTCCGATGCCCTGTGCCCTGCTTCACCACACTTGAAGCAAGCACCAGCGAAGCCTCTGCAACAGCATGCATCAGTAGTGTCAATCAGCCGTGCGGTAAGAAGATAAATTGTACGATATTGAACAAGTGATTAAAGGACCAAGCATGTTCAAGCCATTTTGGGCTTATCTTTAGTGGGAAAAGATAATAGTTTTGTGAGCATGAAATGAATGTCTCCACACTACTGCAAACATATACAAGGATATAGAGCAGTAAATCCCAACCCCCACCTCCGGGAAAAAAAAACAATTTTATTGTACAGGAACTTCTCCGAGGTCTGCCTTTTTTTATTTATCCTAAAACTTCCAAGCTCTGTATAAGAGACCTCCAACTCTTACAGAAATCCTCTAACAAAATTCCTTTTTTTAGTTAGTTTCCCCTACATGATGTTGAATCAAATTTCACGGTAGACTATAAACAGCACAGCTAGTCTAAAACAATCATATCACGAGAAATACCTGTCCCTGCTTCCAAAGGATGATGATCGATTGGAACGTCCACCACTGATTAGCCAATCATCACCACCACCTCTTGAGTTTCGCGACCAGCTACCACGACCACCACCTCTTGAGTTTCGCGACCAGCTATCACCACCACCACCTCTTGAGTTTTGCGACCGGCTATCATCAGATCTGAAACTCCGTCCGCCACGTCGGAATCCATCTTCATCATCAGAGCTACGACCACCCCAACTCTTGGACCCCCTAGAACCTCTTTCTCTAGGACCTCTTTGGAAGCCACGATCCCCATTTGAAAACCTACCGTAATCGTCACTGGGAGGACTATCATCTTGAAGAGCAGGCAACTGCATAGTGAAATAACAAACCACCCTTTTAGCTCATTCAAAATAACTTCATTTATTAAACATTGGGACAACAATGAAACTAGGCAAACTTTACAACCAGAAAACTAGCGGATGGAGCATTAAAATAGGTAACAGAACTGGAAAAAAATGTGTAGGAAGAGACCCAAAACTTTCACTCGGTAGAGGCTAGGGTCTCCCCAAAATGAAGCAAGATTTATGATGGCATCTGCTCCACTAGAACATGGGCCAACTCCCTACTGTGCATACAGACAAATGAAAGTAACTTTGATATCTCAACTAAGCGGTTCTATATAGGCAATAAATAGGAATTCTGAACTATGCCCAAGAACAATGCAAACAATGCTTTAACATTATGCATGATGATAATGAAATCAGAGGTTATGAAGAAAGTTGGCATGCATTATTCAGTAACTCAGGGCCACAGAATAGAGGAGAGAAAGGGAAAATAGCAGAAAAGCCACCCTTGTGATCTTCGATATAGTGTTCCCAGGGGGCAATTGCTTAGTCAGTAGCTCCGTTGCAATCTCCGCAGGCAAGTCAAAAACTGCACCTTGAACCTGAAATGGTAAACAATATAAAAAGACCACTAAATAGGTTATTTTCATTTTACTAACTGAACAACCGTAGGTACCCATTAAACAAAATTCAATAAATTTCGGAACAAGGAACCAAATAGTATGCCAGAATACGGTCCATCATGATCATACATCATCACAAAATACCAGGATTTATTACTGTCTTGGAGAACATACTTGATCTACTTAGACAAAGGTGGCAAAGTAATGTGGTTTCTAACACAGTGCAGGTTTAAGAGGCAAGAGGCCACAAATGAGAGAAAAGATACATCACATGGAACAGGAAACAAAGATGTTGTCAAAAAAAATTACAGATACTATTGTTTGGTCATGAAAGCAAACAGCTGCTGAGAGTATGATTATTTAAGCATAAGAACGTAGATACAAGGCAGGTCACACATGGTTAATACAAGTTCAAGTCTGAGGCGAAGCTTGTCAATAGACCTCTACAATACTGAATACATCACACAATTGCCAATACACCACACAATTTCAAGTCTGAGGTGGAGCTTGTCATAGAACTCTACAAGATATTTAATATAAAGCATCTAATCGTACCATTATTTCATGATGCTGGATTTACCAAAATTTGATGTGTCCCTCGTTATTCTCGCTACATGGATAGAATGCAAAGACGACTCATGAAAACATCCTTTTTCAGTCGCTCTTTTCTTCAGCAATGAAACTACTTACTTGAAGTGAGAAATGATATTTCTGTAAACTCCTCCCTAGTGAAAACAAAAACAGACTTATTGACACAATGCTGCAATTTCGTGCAACATCACATGATATAATATGTTGCAACAGAACACAATATCACATGTTATAACCCCTATTTAGAAGCCAAATCTAGCCATCATCTCTACACAAATGTGTATAATAAACCTTGGATTTATCAGGAAGAGAAAAAAATGGAACACAATGAGAAAGAATACAAAATTGACCACTGTACGAACATGCTAGCATTGGCAAAAGTCATGTAGCCAAGCACAAGTTATCCCCTTGCAATTTCTCACATGTCAAGATGGAGGAACACACTTCTGCGCATTAAAACAAGAGTACAGATAGTGCCCATCTATCATTCAGGATAAGTATATCTCATCAAATTAATCAACAAGTTAACAGTGTAAGCATCTAGAGCCTATAATGAGGAGGCAAAACATCTAAATGGTACTGAATCTGCAAATACACACCCTCTCATCAGCAATCAAGTGAATTTTCCCAAGTTCATCAGCAGCATCAGGAAAAACATCAGATAGAAAACCAGTAACAGATCTTGTTGATAAGTACCCTCTTGAAAATCCTGGTTCACGTGTTAATTGCAGTGTCACCCATCCCTGCAATACAACAAGACAGTGAAATGGAATTTTCATGACAAGAGTGCAAAAAATGTTAGTTTTACATGTAAATTTGTCCTAGTTCCTGTGCTTTTTATCTGCAATATGTGCAGTGTTATTATATCACTAACTAAAATATCTGCCAACGATGTGTTAATGTATTGGTCATTGATCATTGCAGGAAAAGCTTCCAATGGAATTTGCATGGTTTTACATGCTCAATGGGATACGACACTCATTGTTTTAAAGCAGATGGTACCAACATTTCATTAATTGATCAAAAATATTATTTATATGTGATCAGTAATGCAACAGATCCTACTTGTACATCATTTTTGAAACATGACACAATGTGATAATTCTCCCAAATAGGATATGATACTAGACTTAAATAGCTAAAAAAGAGTTTTTTTAAAAAAAAAATAGCCTACGTATTACCACAGTTGAGTAAAGCATGTAATGCATCACATGACAAATGATCATAAATACATTGTTTAAGTTTCATGCAGCTGACCCTACATGGGGGAAAAACATTGTTCTTTCCCTTTTTAAATAGAAAATGGACCAACGCTTCATCAGAACTAAGCTATTACAGAACTTGCTGAATCCTAAATATGCCCCTTGACATAAAAGTGAAATAATTTCTCTATAACATAAGACTGAAACAATTTCTATAGTTTTCCCTTCAGCTTGAAAGAATTTCTCTAAAACATCCATCAGCTTTCTTTTTGCTGTTAGGGGGATAATGAACTTAGCATGGTAAAAGCAATAAATGCTCCCTTGTTTCTTCAGTGATTAACAAATAAAAATGCTGAAAACCAAAAAGAGTACACCAAGATTGAGTAAATACAACTTGATGTATCTTTCAGTATTGTCTATAGAAATAGGATGTAAACATTAGATTGATAACATGCCTGCTCGTGGCTAAGAAGTGAACGTGAAGATGGAGGCTGAGAGAAACCACTTAAATGAGCCAATGCAGCAGCAAGAGCACTAGTGCCACGTTCTTGCATCAATCTTTCTGCAGATGGAACGAAAAATTTAATGGACTCTGGATGAACGCCTTGCAAAGTAGCACTAACTTGCTCTGCTGAAGATTCCAACACCTCTTGCATCGTTGGTGGGCTAATAAACTCAAATCTACATCCAACATCGCGCTCCAGGGATTTAACAGTTCTCCTCTGGCTACCAGTAAACATGAGAAGTGCATTCCCTTCTTTACCAGCACGCCCTGTTCGCCCAGATCGATGAACAAACGTTTCTGGATCATTTGGCAGCTCATAGTGGATGATCTATAGAGAGAGAGAGAGAAAGAAAGAGAGAGTCAGCTCATAGCAGTGCAACTAGTGTTATTCTAATGATACACAAATTATGTTTCAATTAACAAGTCTTTTATGAGTATAAATCATGAACATTTATGGGTCCATGAAGATCTATAGGTCCATGGTCTAATACAACAAAAAAAAAGATTAAAAAAAAAATTGCACCTCAACTTGGTTAACAACATCTTTAGGAAGCTTAAAAGGCATGCTTCATGGTTATTGATTGATGGATTTAGAGATATCTAGGCTAACTAACCACTGAACAAGGACAATTCACAGGCCTTCTGCAAATTGAACAAAATGAGAAATTTTAAGTGTATTGAAGAACAGAATCAACAATGCCAGCAATGTGTGGAAGAGCATTTCCTATAGGCACCTTTTGTCTGACCACAAAAATACATGCAAAAGTTGTCAGCATGGAGGTTTTTGTGATGCAGATCATTTGATGTTTCAGTGGACTGAATCATCCTAGCAAAGCTGCAAAGGTTGCTCTAGCTGCAGTAGCTCCATGCAGGGATAAAAGTGCGCAGCCCACCCACCCACCCAAAAGAATAGAAAAGAAAAGAAAAACAAACAGCATATGAGAAACAATGACAATCATAGCTGACGTTGCATGAACTACCCTCACATGGGGAGCGTTCAAAGCTTAACTAAAACACACAATCTTCTCAAAAACAATAAGATGAAGTATAACCTGTGTAATCAGATCCTTTAGAGAGAAAAGAGGAATCATACTAGAGCTGTACCTGTTCATGTACCCGGTAATATAATCCATACTCCATTAAAGTTTCTCAAAAACCTCAAGGATCAACGTCCCATACTCAAATACAATTATGTGGTAGGGAAGACTGGCTACGCCTGGGCGTGAGGAAGCCGAAGCATGTCCCACCTAGTTTAATGCAGGTTCAGGCCCAGCTGCACAGAGTCCAAAGGCCCACTCTAGCCCCCGCACATCGTAGCTGTGACACACCGAACCACCACCTACCTATCAAGCAGAAGGATGAAATAAAGACGATGACAAGGGGAGAGATGATGCATGGAGGATGGGGCAACATGCACCATGGAAGGATTCTGAAGCACTGCACCCTAAGCCTCTTCCAGAACTCCTTTGGCACACATCATAAGATGAAGCTGGATATCTCCGTGCAGGTTGGCAGTGACACCATCAGTAGGTTCAAGTAACAAATAGCACACACCAAACCATAGGCCAATAGCCCTTCCCAACCTTTTCGCCAATGGACAGGATTTGGAGGCATGACAAAGATGGGGGAGGCTTCCATGATGCTGGACCTTCTGGTGGGATGGAAAGGCTATGGAGAAAGAGGCAGTGTTTTTTTCCTCCTTTAGTCATTTCCTTCTTTTATGGGTGGCAGGTGGGTGGGCAGTGGACTTTCCTAATTCTGACTTTAGCATTTAATGGCAGGTGAATGGGTCTGCAGTGAACATTGCATAAGACGGCAAACATCTGCATAGGAGAGGGCACTCAGAGCGAGCCTCTTGATGGGGCTAATCTAAGCTCAGGCCTGGCTCATGAATACAGAAATGTATGTTCCCATTTACCACACTGATCTGTTTATGGAAATCCAATTCCCAATAACGATAAGCTGTCATGTGCAGATTTGTTCATCTGAATCCATTTCCTTTATTCAGAAACTGGCCGAATAGTCGGAAATCAGATGGATCAGAGAAACTGGTGCGGAAAAGCTGCAGGACTTTAGACCCATTAGTCTCCTTAATGGTGTCTATAAGATTATCACCAAGGTTCCTTCAACCATATTAGAGTGGATAGGGTGGTCAGTGATCACCAGGGACCTTTTATGAAAGGGAGACACATTCAGGATGACTTCTTGGTGGCACATGAGTGTCTCCACGCTTTGAGGACTCAAAGGAGTAAAGGACTAGTCATCAAACTAGACTTTGAGAAGGCCTATGATAAGAGTTAATTGGAGCGGTTTGCTTCAGGTGATGGCAACTGTGGGTTGGTGACAGATGGATCAGATGGATCTCAGCCTGTATTTCTTCAGCTTGGATGGCAGTGCTCCTTAATGGTGAGACATCAGCATACTTTCATTAGTGGTCGTGGTCTTAGACAAGGAGACCTTCTGTCACCACTCCTTTTTGTTCTGGTTGCTCAACTCCTTAGCATGGTGTGGACTAGGGCGGAAGAGGAACTTATTATATCTGGTTTCAGAGTTCATGCATCAGCCAGACAGATTTGCCACCTACAATATGCGGATGATACCATTCTATTTGTGGCCCCCTCTTTTCAGAAGGTGTGTGTGATTAGGCAAATGTTGCAGATGCTTGAGGACACAAGTAGGCTTAAGGTGAATTCTGGAAAAAGCCTTACTGTTTGCATCAATATGCACCATGGATTCTTGTCAAGGGCAGCTGAGCTCTTGGGTGCCCTATTGGACAATTTCCTATCATTTACCTTGGTCTCCCTCTCTCCCTTTATGCTAGTAGGTTTTCGGATTGGAATAGGATCATCCAGAAGTTCGAGTCCAGACTGATTGGGTGGAAAGGATGAACCTTATCCTATGGTGGCTATTTGTTGTTATCTACATACTTCCTCTCTCTATTTTGCTTCCAAAGATGGTGGCCAAGAAGCAGTGAGTGTAGATTTCTTTGGCATGGAAATCAGGAGAGAACTAGAAGCTAGCATGAATTGCATGATATTAGTTGGCAGAAAGTTTGTATGAAGTAGAAAGAGGGAGGTCTTGGGATCAAGAATATCAGGGAGTTTAACCTGCGCTCCTTGCTAAATGGTTGTGGAAGCTTTGGTCTGAAGAGGGTAGTCTTTGGGTGGATGTGATGAAACAGAGGTCTTATAGATAGGGGTTCACTTGGGAACCTTTATTGCAACCTCCTCCGAGTGCCTCACACCTATGGAAAGGGATCCTCCAAATGACAGATGTGGTTAGTAGTGGCTCCCGAACAGGCATAAGTGGTGGTTCTGTGGACAAGTGGTGTAGAGACATGGCTTGGAAGGATTTATTCCCCCTCTTATTCCCCATTGCATCCTCTCCCTTGGTATTAGTGGCCAGGATGTGGAAGTCGACAGATTGGCTTCCGCAGGGACCTCAGTGATGTGGAGCTTCAACAGCTATTGGACCTCTTACTGCACCTTCACTATTATTCTCTACATCCCAACCAAGAGGATTAATGGGAATGGGTATGGGATTCTAACAGAAAATTCTCTGTCAAGTCGGCTTATAAGCTCATTAGAGATGGAGGAGTTAAATTTCCCTTTTTTCAAGCATGTGTGGAAGACGAAGAGCCCCTTGAAGGTACAGAGTCTTATGTGGAGACTCGCTCATGCAAGGCTCCCCACATGTGATGTATAGGCAGGACCGACTGTGCTTTGTGTGGGACATCAGCTAAGAGTTTGAATCATCTTTTTTGTCAGGTGCCCGTTTGCCGCAAATGTTTGGAAGCTGGTACTTGAGAAGATTCACACTTCCCTTACTTTACCTGATACAGTTGTTGACCTGTTTTATTTTTGGGCAAGGAGGGGGATCCCAAATCAAGATGGCAAGATTTGGTGGCTCATTCTTCATGCTACTATTTGGTGATTATGGGGTGCAAGAAATGCGAAGATATTTGGAAATGAAGACAACAGGGAGAATGTAGCTCGGTTCATTTGTGACAGATCTTTTGAATGGGGGAGGCTGTTATGTTCAGTCAGCCCCCTTCAATCAGCCTTTTTGTCTTTGTGGGGAAGGGATTGATCACACTGGCTTGGTGTACTTTATTATATACGGGACTTTTGGGAGTTTCTCTTTCTTATTCTTATAAATTCCACATTTTATATTAATACATTTGGTGGTACTATCCACTAAAAAAAACTAGAAACCAGACTTTTTTCCATTTATAGCATTACTAGGCAGCAGATTCCGAACCTAGACAGCTCTTGAATACTAGGAGTACGGCACTGACATGAAATGGTTAAGTACACCTAATGGCAGCCAGCACTCTTAGCCTAGTGCTGTTAACAAGACTGAATAAAGCATCATCATATCCGAGATGGACCAGATGCAGTAATCAAGCTGACGATTTAAGCAACTTTTCAGCCAGCTGTCAACTCAATGTTACCATTCTATTAACTGGTCATTACCAGTCAAAAACAATTTCCCTTGGTGCTGATGGATACTGACAAGCAGAAGACCTACCAGGGAGAATAATTAATATTTTTTGAAAACTAAGTATTTCTCTAGAAGCTAGAAAAATGAGTAAATAATACACAACCACACTATTATTGAAAATTGACCCAAACATTCAGATTCAAAAAAGAAATATCCAAAACATTTATTTTAAAAAATAAAGAAAAATATTAAACACTTACACTAAAGAAAACATTGTAATGATATGAACATCCACTTTCCAGAAAGAATTGATCTGAACTTTCTAAATTATAATGGACAGTAAAATATTAAGTAAAACTAAATAAACAATATATGTTGTATATTTCCATGGTCTAAGTTAAACACGTTGCCATCAAAAGAAACAACTCAACACACTCAAATGGTAATATGTTTGCCTCAAATATTTATGTGGAATCAGTCGAAAAAACAAAGGAATGCATAAAAGGCAGACTCCGATATTTTATATGGGATTTCTTCTTTAGAGGAGTAAAACAGTTCTTTGTCTTATGTTGCTAAAACAGTTCTTTGTCTTTTGTTGCTGAGAAGTTAAAGATATCATTTTCATCACTTTGCCATATTCTGTAAAGCTGTGCTTCACTTCTTCCTTTTCATCTGCAACTGTAGTGTGGGTACAAGACAAGCATTGACAACATCCTCCCTCAAAAAGAAGGGGAAAATGGATATCTATCTTAGTAAATATATTGAATGTTCCTAGCAATGATTCCTTCAGTTCACAACATTAAGCATACTGACCTTCACAATTTTTTAATTGCAGAAACGCACGATTTGCATCATTTAACCAGTTAATTGCAACCTCAAGCTAAATATAATGTGATGATACTATAGGGAAAGTCATACAGAGTTGATAAAAGGCTTTACACCTCTTATTTTATAAAATATAAAACAAAAACAAGAAGTTGAAAAGTACAAGGCCACCTGGTGAGGACACCAGGGCTACAATCCGGTTCCAACCGGATCTTGTTTACCGCCGTCGGAGCGTCCGTCCAGCGTCCTTGTGGCTTGGAGATGAGATAGAGACATGAGACTCTATGTGCTTTTATTAGGTCCCTTTATGGTCCATCATGTGCTTTTATAGTTTTTTTTTTTTTTTTTTTTTTTTTGGGTGGGGGTGGGGGGGGGGGGGGGGGGGGGGGGGGGGGGGGGGGTGTTGACAGAAACGTAAATGAGGGGGGGAGTCTAAGAGTTTGATAGGGACTTCAAGGGGCAGGAGTTACAACGAAACCCCTATATGTATGTCGTTTTTCAGAGATGATGGATGATGAAGAATTTAAAGAAAGAAATCTACCTGTTGTGCGAATTTGGGCCTCTGCGACGGAGATCCCCACCCTTCTGCCTCGGTGCAACGCCGAGGAATTCCCCATGCTCCGGTGTGACGCCGGAGAACCGCCCGCCGGTGCGACGCCGGCCGGTTCCCCTTCCCCAAATCCCGCTCTTTTCCCCCCTCCCTGGCATTCGCTGGAGCCCCGAGCCATCGCCATCGTCGCCATCCGTAGAAGCCGTCATCATCCGCCGCTCGCCGTCGTCGTCTGACACTGTCTCCGTCCACTGCCGCCGCCAGGATTTGCCGTCGTCGGCCCCACTGGCACCGCTGCCGCCTTTCCTTCCGCCAACCCTCGCCATCGCTCCTCGTAGCCGCCGCTCCCACTGCTGCCTCCCACAGCCGCTCTCGCCAAAGCCACCATCACCAGCTCCCGCCGCCGTCGACGTCCCACCCCGCCGTCGCCGTCCCCGCACGCCGTCGCCGACTCTGAAGCCCCGCGCGCCTGTCCTAGCCGCCACCCGAGTCGTCTGCAGCTCGTCTGCTCGAGCTAGGGCAAGGAAAAGAAAGAAGAAGAAGAAGAAGAGTGAAGATAAAAGAAGGGGTCGTGCCCCATTTGACCGAACCGGTTCAACTAGATGAACCAGTTCGATCCGGTCTAACCCTACCCCTCCTCTTTACTATTTGAACCTAGTCCAACCAGGTTGGTTTGAGGCTAGGTCCGGACCAGTTTCAAGGTGGTCCGAGCCACCTGACTCAACCTTGGTTCGAGCCAGGGTGCCACTTGGTTCGAGCCAGGGTGCAACCTGGTCCGAAACCCGATCCAAGTTGGTTAGCTGGGTGGTGCAATTGCAACTTTATCGCACCGCCAGTGTCACGTTCTCGTCCGTGCTCCGAATTATGTGTCGTCTGCGTCGTTGGATTCGTCTCGACGAGGTCTTCGCAGATTCAACAGCCAGTGTTCCAGCCAGCCTCGTTTTGCATGCCAATTCTGCACGCATACAGAGGACAACGATCGTGCAACCCAAGGCCCGTGCCAACTGCCTCGATTTGCGTGCCAATCACATGGCACAACGATCTCGCAGCAGCCAGAGTCCGACCTGCCTCGTTTTGCTTGCCGCTGCTACACACATACCGAGGACTCTGGTTGTGCATTCTGAGGCCCGTACCAACCGCCTCAGTTTGTGTGCCAACATTCCGAAGTGCCGATATTGCTGCACACTTCCCGAGACAGTCTACCAACGACCTTCGCCCGGCCGCTGACCCGTCAGCTACTGTGTTTACCACCCAAGTTCATTTTATTGTAATTATTGTAGCCTTTTACCTCCATGCGAGGAGTGGGCCATTATTTTATTGTATTTGGAGGGTGGTACACAAGCACCGGGTGATCTTCTCCCACGCACCAGCGTGGAGGTATGTGCTAACCCTCTCATTTCGATTTGCTTGTCTCGTATGTGCTCTTATTTGCAGCCAAATCGAGAGATAGGTCCTAGCCAGTGATTCTTCATCACTGTTGGCTGTGAGTGCGCTATACCGATCCCGAGTTCCGACAGAACTTTGGGTGGACCTAATTCCTAGACTTGTGGTAGTTTCTCAACTACCAAATGGTCCCACGCTTCCTCATCGCGAGAGGGACGGCTTTTCAGCTATTTCTACTTATAGGCGTGGTTATCTAACTGGAATATTGTGCGACTAGACTGCAGTTGTCTAACTTTTAAATGCTTATTGCTGAAATTCTATCAACGCCAGTGAGTTTGTTAGCCGTCCCGCATCACCACCTTGTTCAGAGCCCCATTTATTACAATATATGAAACAGATCAAAATAACTATAGTACTTCTGCTTCTAGAACATGAAAAGAAAGAAATTACAAACCGATACAAGCTACTGCACATTGAAGCAGTACTCAAAGTTTTGTAACCTCATTACGTGTCTATATATTAGCGGCAAGATTTCTATAAAAAACATAACAGTTTTTAGAACAGGTGGAACATAACCCGTAACAGTAAAATAATGTAGACTTGTAGAGCAACAAAACAAATATAATGTGCATGTCAGCATTCTATAAAAAAAGGTTCAATTTCCCTTTCAGCTTTCAAGAGCTCTTGACATATATCTCATCTCAAAGATATGGGAGAGCAATAAAGAACAGAAAAAATAGATCACAGTGGAAAAAATGCAAGCACACCAAATACCCAGTCACAAATTTAGAAATGGCCGATTGACTGTGCTCGAAACAAACTAGGGTGATGACCAAGCAAGTGACTTTCGTAGAAACCAGTGTAAAGGTTTCGTAAACAAATACCAAACAGGGGAGAGTTAAAAGGCCATTGTTAAACAAAAACAGGGATTTAAAACTCAAACCTGGGCCAAGAATTAGTTGGTCCATGATCAAACCTACCAGCCTCTGCCCAAGCATTAGTCATCCACTTCTAGGAGAAGTGTAGCTATCTGATAAATTTGGAATATGTGTAGGGTCCATTTATAACAATATGATATAAAATGTTTCCATGTTAATTCTTTTTTCTTATCAGTTTCTTTGGTGTGCAGGATATGCCACTGTCAGCAGCAGGGAATTGCAACTGCAGGCATGTACGACCAGCAAACTGTAGCAACAGTATCACCCTCCCCACCCCCCACCCCCCCCCAAAAAAAAAACCAAAACACCCCCTTCTGCCTTATTTTGGAGCATACAAGGGTTTTACCGCAACTACTCGCCCACAAATGCACAGGAAAATTGCCTTATCTTGAAGGAACAAAGGCTGCATCTGGGGCAGTCTAAAAACCCACTGGTAATGTCCCAGCTCCAGCAATGAGAAGTCCAGGCATACAGCTTGCACCCCCTGTTCACATGCATACTGGGTTGAGAAATGCAGGAGTCGAACACACAGAAATGGTGACAAGATGATGATGGCAGCAGCTAACCCAGCAGATGGATTATTTTAAAAAAAAAAATGTATATTCCTCTCCTTTTCTTGTTACCCCTCTCATTTCCAGTTTTTAATAAAGTCTTGCTACCAGTGGCTGAGGACAAGATGGCAATGGCAAATGATGATGGCAGCCATAGCTGCACCGCCACCTGCAGTAGAAGAATATGCAACTGTGGCAGCCACAACAATTCAGGACCACAATGACACAGTCGCTACAGCAGTAACAATGATAGCAGAGATAGTGGCAGGCAAGGGCTGCATGAATTAGCAATGATCACAGGCAATTTTTTTCCCTTTTTCTTCCCTTTTCCCTCTTTTCCTTTCTCTTCCCTTTTTCATTTCTTTTTCACCTCTTCTTTCCTCCTTTAGGCCCTCCTTGATAACCAAGTAATCCTACAACAGGATGGCTTCTTTGGGTTATCTTAGCCTGTTCAGTTTGGTTGCTTGGGAATAAGCAATTGGACTAAAAAAGGTTGGCCTGCTTATTCTACCTGGAATAAGAGTTAACTATACTAATTTTATGTTTTTTATTTATTTTGATTAATCTACTTTTTCTTATTTCACATAGAATACCAATATGGTTACAAAGCAAAAAAGCCTCTCAAGCAATCATGAATTACTTTACATTGGGATAAACAACCTAGTTATGAAAGAGGGTCGTAATGAATCAGTCTCAGCCAGTTGGAATAGAGTAGGGAAGCTAACCAAAAAAAAGAAAAAAAACTAAGATAACAAGGTCAGCCAAACTTGACCTGATACAGCAATTTTTTAGAACATGAAATATATGCCAAGAGAATGTGAAACATTTCTAAACCACTCACCAAGTCAACATTGGGGATGTCAAGACCACGTGCAGCTACATCCGTTGCAACAAGTACTGTGAACTTTCCTTGACGAAAACCATTCAGTGTTCTCTCTCGCTGACGCTGAGAAATGTCCCCATGCAATGCTTCAGAAGTGATACTATTAGTTAAGGCCATTGATACTTCATCAGCATCTCGTTTTGTCCGAGTGAAAACAATGGTCTTTCCACCCTTTGCATAAACCTGAAGAGATAGACAAGTAGAACATTTATTCAGATGTTGATCCCATATAAAACAAGTCAGACACTTTTACAGTCTAAGAAGTTTAGTTTAAAAAAAGAGGCTAGGGGACAACTAATTAGGCTTATATATTTTGCGACTTTCTTTTTTAACAGGATACATAAAGTGCGAGAAGAGTGATGAGATATTCAAGTATAAATTTACACTATTTTTGAATGTCGGATATATGGCATCTATCGTGACATTGCCTCCAAAAGGAGGATTTCGTCGAGATTTATTTGCATGAATAAATGAGGCTGGATTCAAGGCCCCATCTTCCATAAAACTAGATGAGGAACTGACATAGTTGCATTCTCTTATCCGGGCATCAGTAGATTAGGTCAAAGAATGAAGTGGGAATACCCTGAAGAAGGGAAAATCTCATCATCTCTATGTTCAATCTTCCTATCATTTCATCCTGGAGGTACCCAAGAAATGACACAGAAATTCATCTCAAATTAGCATCAATTACTCATGCATCAGACATCAAGCCTGGGGAAAAGAGCTGACAAGGATTGCAACACCATTAACTAACATCTTGCTCGTCTTTATTATGGTATGTACTATTTTCATAACCAAAAATGCTTTGACTAGCTGTCCTGGCATTTGAAAATTTTCAATTATTTTTATTAGCAGCATTATTTCCAACTGGGAATCTCAACTGTTTATGTCATGCTAAGATGCATAAATAACAGTAACCAAACTTCTGATTTTGGAACTTGTTACAAACAATCAAGGCAACCACCTTCCACCTAAACTATAGCTTATCATGACCAAACCTCAGAAGCCAGATTCAATCAGAATGGAACCAATGGATCCTATAGGGACAGTTGGTTCTCAAAGATGGACTTCATTAGATGGCATAAATCTCTCATGGTCACACCGTGATTCTGTAGTTGCTAGCAACCTCTACTACTATGCAGTTAGTAGTTAAAGACAAATGACTTGCTAGCATCTTCCCTCGTTTACGAACCTTATACCCTGATGAGACAAGACTGACCCACCACGCAAAGGGTAGAAGATAAGTTCCTTCCATGATGTAACATCATATGTAATTTTCCCCACACATTGACGAGCACAATGGGGATGGAGAGAGAAGATTATGAGGACAGAGATATTTATATAGGTGGTCAATTTCAGTACCGATAGGACAGTTATGGTAAAATATTCTTGAGAGAATTTTTAACTTTATGTAGTTGAAAGAGCATCAAATTAATAGTGAGATTCTTACATACCGTGATTAGGTCACTAAGGATGGTGCGCTTTGATGTTGAAGTAGTTGGAACTGCATAAAGTTTGATACCCTCTGCTAGCTTTTCCTCTTCATCACCAACCTGTATTCAGGGGAGAAAAAAGGAATGAAGAAAGAATAACAATATCTAACAGAATATGAGAAGATAAAACATAACCATCCAAGTATAACATCTAATCCAGTTTCCATACATCATGATCTAAAGTTGCCATTATTTATTAAAAGGAAAGATGGAATCACAGAAAATTTGAATCTGAATCCCATGAGACTTGAAGGAGCTCCAATAGCATGATTTTCAAGAATCAGACTTGGACAAAGTCAATTGATCCACACATTCATGTCACTGCTCAAGAAAGCTATAATGAAGCAATGTCCATCTGAAGAGTTAAATTTGCTCATAAATGCACTACATGGAAACTGAAGAAACACATTGAACTATAAAGCTGGCTCAAGCAGAAAGTAGCACAGTGAACATGGAATGATCAGTGGAGCCCCAGGTTGTATAAAAAGCCAATTTACTGCCGACTAAAAGTATTTTCTGACTTCCGGGTTCTACCACAAATATGTCATTGAAGAGAATAAAGTGGCAGGACATAATTCATGTAGTAGACCCAAAATAAATGAGATAATGCTTTGATGGTGGTCATAGTGATGATGATGATGATGATAAGACTATTTTCCGATTAATTGACAACTAATGAAAGAGATTATAATGCAAGATTGGTATATGTTAATCAATCAACAAAAGTGCAAAACCCTGCAAAACAAACTTTTGAAGTGCTTCCATAGAAGTTTTCTTCATTTGTTTGGCAACATTGCACAGAAAGAACCCATGTAGGTGGTGTGGTTATTGAAGAGCTGAAGAGCACCAAATGCCTTTTGTGGCTGGGAGGCAAATGAACTATAGTCACTGTTCATCACAAGGTGGATAGAATGTGAATACTGATCGTGGCATCAGAATGAGATCAAGACAGATCACCTGCTTCATCCTAAATCAGGTCAGCCACAACCGAGTTAGAACCTTAATTTCAATAACAGCTATGCCCATTAGGAATGATAGCCCAGGTGTCCAAAGTCTCTTGGCAAACTGTAGGTCTGGGTTTCTCACTGTCATGCACAAAGGTGTATACACAAAATCTCCAACATAGACACCAGTGGACATATTCCCAAATTCTAGCACCATAATTGTGACAAGACACATCCATTGCTAAGTGCCTTGCCTTTTTTCCCCAAAAGATGTTATGGATTATACCACCAATTTCACAACAGCAATCAGCAGTGTACAATATAAAACAACTATGTTGTACAATGAAGGCACAGCCTTATTATACCATTGCTAAAGAAACTGGCACATGATAAGTCAGCATCCTTGGTACATACTAGAATTGGCACTGTAAGCATGCCAGTGCATCTGATTTTGCAAAAATTATACTGAGATGTCCTCAGAGATATAATGTTTCCATACCTCATAGCATAGGTGTTAACCAAAAAGGAAAGAAAAAGTTGCATGTTTTGAGCAACTACGACAAATAAAACTACAATTCCAAAAAACATGGATTTACCAGATCAATTGTCAAAGGGTTATCAAGGTGCTTTCTTGCTAATTTGTTCACCCAACCAGGCATCGTTGCTGAGAAAAGCATACTCTGGCGTTCCCGTGGCAATTTATCTAATATTACTTCCACATCTTCCTCAAATCCAACAGCAAGCATCTGGTCAGCTTCGTCAAGGACCAAATATTGAACTTCGCTCAACTTAAGGGTGCCACTATTTATCAAGTCAATAAGCCGGCCTGGTGTTCCCACCACCACATCAACACCACGAGAAATTGCATTTTGTTGGATGTTATAAGAAACACCTCCATAAACACAGACTGTATTCAGATAGGGGGCTGTTTCTTTGATTTCCTTTTCTACTTGCTTGGCTAACTCCCTAGTAGGTGCTAGAACCAGCACACGAGGAAGTCGTCCAGCCCTGCAGGAGGAGGGTAAAAAAGCAGATGCATGAAGAAAAAGGAAGAACAATCAATGATATATATATTTTAGGCCCACGACAATAGAAATTACCTATAAATATTCCTTCCTTCATTGCTCAATGTAAGTTTTTTGATGATAGGGATTCCAAATGCCAGTGTCTTGCCTGTCCCAGTCTTTGCCCGGGCAATAATATCTCTACCCTCAAGGGCAGGTTCAAGTACAGCTCTCTAAAATTAAAAGCCTCATCTCAGCAATAGCGAGTAGGTGTGCAATCCAACATAAAAGTTACACATACATACATATGGCAAGTACAGAAATCAAGCTTGGGAAACTACAATACACAAACAATTGCCACAAGTTCAACAACCAGAGTAAAATTTCTTCCAGATTTATGTAGTGAATGCACGATACTTCCAGCAATCGAAGATAACAAAATCGTAGATATTACAGTTAAAAATCGCTGCTTTTATTCGTAAATGGAAAAGAAATTATCCAGTGGCGTCGAAAGCATGTTAAGTCATGTTCGGGAAGCCATCATTAGGCAGAATTCAAACACCAAAACAGGGGAGGCTGCGGGCACAAAGCTCCAAACTTTGTGAGAAAGTCCCAAACCTTTCGTGAATCCGGTTAATAATACAAGGGGATAAGAGCAACCAGAAATGTTGGTTTCAAAGAGAAGACGACAATAGCAGGCCGAAACAGGAACACGGAAGAAGACCTGGATGGGGAAGAGATGGGTAATCCCTCGCTTCTTGAGCGAGTCCACCAGCTGCTGCGGCAAGCGCAGGTTAGAAATGGCGAGCTCGTCGCCGCCGCCGCCCCCCACCACCTCCTCCTCCGACCCATCGTCCTCCTGGAACCTTTCACCATCCTCTTCCTCCTCCAACTCGTCCTCCAGCGGCGACTTGGTGAAGGAGCGTCCGCCCAGGCCCTTGAAGGCCTCCTCGCTGAGCACGGAGTTGGGGGTGGCGATGGCCGACACAACAAGCGCCCGGCCCCTCGGTGCACCCCTGAGGAAGCAGCGGAAGGACGACGGCGCAGCGGCGGAGGGCAAAGGTGCCGCCTTTAGCGGTGGCTTCTCGGTGGCGGCGGTCTGGTAGAGCGAGGAGACGCCTATGACGGAGGACATGGCTGCCCCAATGGATAGGGTTTAAGGAGGGGTTTCTTTGAGGAGATAGAAATGGGAATGGGAAGAGGAGGCGAAGCCGGCCGAGACGAGGGGCCGAGGAGGGAGGGAATAGCGATAAGGCCACCTCGCGAGCTCTTATAAAGGGCTCGTGTGGCGATACAAATATCCACATAGCCAGGCCCGCTGCCGCACCATTTTATCTTCTTCTCTGTCTAATATATGTATCTACTAGATCCCGTGCCATCCGCCGCGAATTAATATATTTGAATAAAAAATTATAACTAATATAAGTAAAGTTAATTTTTATATTTTTAAAAAATAAATAAAATAATTATAGACAAATATATATTAAAAAATACTAACATTTTTCTATGAATATTAACTTAGTTATGTGGTAAATATTAAAAATTCAGAATCATTGTATCCAATTGAAATATAGATTGAGAGAAAATTAAAAAGTAAACTCAAGGTTATTATTATTATCCTATGAGGTTATCTTAATAAATATTGTGTTGAACTATATATTAGGAGAAAAATAAAAGAAAGACTAGTCTTGTTAATAATGAAATTAGTTATTATTATTTCATAAGACTCTCTCAATAATGATAATCAATATCAAAATTTATTATTATTATCCTAAAAGATTGTCGCAACATTAATAATAATAATAATATGAGTGAGAAAAGCAATAGAGAGATTGGTTTCGTTAATAATAATAATAATAATAATAATTTTAAAAATAAAAATAAAAATATTTAAATTAATTATTATTATCTCATGAGACTTCTCAACAATAATAATAATGATGATGATGATGCAAAATTAATTATTATTATCTCAAGAGATTGAGAAAATGTAAAAGAGGAGAAAAAGAGATGATGATGATGATAATAATAATAATTAATTACCATTATCCTATGAGACTACCATTTTAATATTATTATTTTAATAATAATAGTATTAAATTAGTTCTTATTATCCGATAAAACTACCATAATAATAATAATAATGTTAAAAATTAGTTATTACTATCCCAAGAGATTGCAACAACAATAACAACAACAACAATGATAATAATACAAGACAAAAAAAGAAATCAAAGTATTAATAGGGAGAGAGAAAATGTGAAAGAAGAGAAAGAGAGATAATAATAATAATAATACTTATGTAGAGAGAGATGGGAGAAAGAGAGAATTAATGAGAGAGAGGGGGGAGAGAGTGACAATTAATGAGAGAGAGGAGGAGAGATGGAGAATTAAAGAGAGAGAGAGAGAGAGAGGGGAGAGAGTGAGAATTAATGAGAGAGGGGGGGGGGAGAGGGAGAACTAATAAGAAAGAAGGAGAAAGAGAGAGAGAGAATTAATGAGATATAATTAATATGAGACATAGATATTAATAGGAAACGGAGAGAGAGAGAGAATTTAGCCAAGATAAAGAATTTTGGTGTTGACACGTGGCACTAGAGAATGTTATTTAATATATATAGTATAGAGACATATCTCTCTCTCTTCCCCTATCTTGTGTGTAGGTTAAATTCTCTCTCCAGTGTTGCATCTTAGGTTTTTATTATTTTAAGCATATTTTAATAAATATTTAAATATGTAATTATATTTTAAAAATATTTACAAAACTAGTCACCTGACACCGTTGAGCACATTGGGCACACACACATCTGTTGGTTGTACCTCTGGGCGTGTGGTGGGCATGGTGAAATATTGGGGTTAGTAACGCCAACTCCAAATTGGCTTTCATGAAGTCGACTAAAAGTCGGTCTTGGCAAGACCAACCCATTCAAGTTCCCGTCCAAAAGCCCTACCCCCCACTCGTGACCAACCCCGACCCCACGTGGCGTCGCACAAAGTCCCACCCTTCTCTCTTGCTGAAGGGACCACCGCCCTCTTCTCGGAGCTCGTAGTAGTTGCAGTCATCCAACTCTCTCCCTCTCTCCGTCCTCTCTCTCGCATCCTTAGCCAACAGCACCTGCGGCCTCCCTTCCTTCATCCTCTCTCGCGCATCCTCAACCAAGAGCAACTACAATTGCCCTTCCTTTGTCCTCTCTCACGCATCCTCAGCCAATAATAGTTATAGCCACCCTTCCTCAGTAGCAACATCTCTTCTCTTTCCATACTCTCTCTCTCAATCGCCACAATAGCAGCAAGGGCTCTAGGTGTGCCTCTTCCTTACAGCAACATGATTTCCTTGTTAAATGTGGTTATAGTGTTGGTGTATTAACTTGGTTTTAATTTTTAAACATTTTAATAGATTGTTTTGATCTTGTCTTCCATGCTTTGGCATGCTTACTCATAGGAGCTAATGATAAATTGATCACTTGATTAAAAAAATAAGTTGAAGTACTAAATTTGCCCGTACACATTGTAAGTGAAGGCATGCTGCGGTGCAACAAATGGTTTTGTTCTCTTAAAAAAATTATCTTCTCTTCAAAACAAGTGCTTACCCACCGCCAAACATGTTGTGGTGCAACAAATATTCACATATAATGCCGCGAGTGCCAAGCTCACTTGATCTCAAACGACATGTCAAACCAGTTGTTCAACCACATTTCCTTGCATTGCCTGAGGAAAGAGGGTTGTATCGTGTCTTTCGTCCATTCTTCGGATTTTTATCAAAATAAATACCAAAAATCTTAATTAGAAAGGCGTTTGAGCTAGTCTCACTAGTTGGTTATGAAGCGAATTGGTTATGTTTGTAACCACATAATGACTGATTTGTACTGTTAGTGGTCAAAAATTGATAGACGCTGAGGACCATCTGATCAAATCTCTGGCTACTTGATATAATTTGTAGTTGGATGGAAGAACACACAAAGCAAAAACCAATAAAAGAAAGGGGATAGTTAAGGGGTCCCTTGTCTAGGTGGGAAAAAGATCCTCCGATGCCTAAGTTAAATCCTTGAGCAAAAGGCGACTGAGTGGCTAAGGTTTGTTGGGGTGCAAGTATGCGTACCTTGTTTGGAGGAGGACTGGTATATTTATATCGCCCTCTCGGTGAGGCATTGGAGGATAGTTCTGTAACGGCTAACTGGTGGCCTATGATTTGGGCCCACATACTAGAAAGCACGATCCCCTCTCTTAATGAGAGGCGGAGATCGTGGGGTTTCTTTGAATGGACGTTTGCAATAGTTTGACCGTGATTCTCGTTACTAGCAGGAAAGAGATAATTTGAACCATCCCGAGAGCTCCTACCCTCTCGGGAAGTTGGGGTCTTGGTGTTTGGGCCCCAAAAACCTTGGCCTTGTCCAATAGGGAGCAGGGGAAAGTTGGATCCTTCCCGAGAATCTGATCCACTCAGGAAGTCACGACAAATGTCTCTGAGGGCCTGGCTCTCTCGAGAACTTCGTGTATTTGTTGGGGGGCTTGGTGGGGGGTCCCCTCTTGGGACTTGTGCCTTTGGGGGCGTCCCGCTAGATGCTTGCGGAGAGGCTTATATCCTCGTTGCACGTGACACCTTGAAAGTGGGCCATGGGCTTCTTGGACTGCCCCAGTTGAGCTCAACTGAGCTCAACTGGGCCACAACCAGGTAGACCCTCTTCACACCGTATTGCATCATATCCATCGTGGCCCTTGAATTCGATTGGGATAACCAATCGATCTCTTCCTCAGCAGTCTAAGATATCTGAATATTTAGTTTGAGATATGTGAATATTAAGGGGTTGTTTATTTCGTCATAATACTTCATGATTCACCTATTTTAAGACCGTCAATTTTAAATAAGTGAATTTTCACTGTTTTAAGATCGGAGAGCACCTGTTTAGACGCATGTAAAACACATGAAAGGGAAAACAAGAGACCGTTGTGATATCCAATATACGAGAATGGGTCTCCAAATGGCCAACAAAAATCGGACAGGATTTTATTTTACATTGTTTTATGTCGAACCCAACACCTAAAATGAATAGTAGAATATTTATTGAAAGATTATTCAAAATCCTCATAAATCAAAAAATGGTGATTTATCATGATTTAATCATATTCGTTCCAAAAAGTATATTTTTACAATGTCAATTTTACATTGAATATATTTAAAATTTATATTATATTTAAAATTAACTATATACATTGAAAGATTATTATGTCACGAAGTTTCAAAATTTCCGCATATCTGCATTTTTTTTTATTGAGATTGATTTTGCCGAATGCTGACTTAGAGATGGATTCTAATAAATCAAGACATTAGGAGCCCTTGATGAGCTGATGTGTGCTTCGGTGTTATCTCAGGTAAATGGTGTCTGCATGCTCCATGGTTAATGGACCCTATCCATGCTTCATGTCCTGGCCATATCTGTGGATACATTATCTCAGGATTATTGATTATTTTATCCAAAGGAAAGGTGAAAAGAGAGAGAATTTTTAGACTTCGATAAATGATGGATATAAAGCATTTTGGAGAGTGAAATCATGGCCAAGTAACACTACTATTGTGAAGAATCTGTTGTTGCTATGAAGAGTTCTAAGGGAATTGCTTTGTACTCTCTTGAAATACTCCTTTAGAATATTTACATATCCACTAAGATTGCCACCCTTCAGCAATACAAGAGACGAGTCAGGAGAATGACTTGTTTTAAAATAAACTAATAAACAATTCGATCGAAAAGTTTGAATTGCTTATTCTGGTTTGAATGGGCATTATGACACTTAATTTTTATGTATTCTATTTTTTATTTATTTTACTTAAATTATTTTTCTTATCGCAGGTAAAATACTAATTTAGTTGTCAAAGCAAAATGTGGTTTGGTGTGATTAATCTTAGATTGTTTACGACAGGAAAAGTAATCCAGCTACCAAACACAGCAATAACTTCAGGGTGTAAGAATATTGTAACTCTTCAAGTAAAGCCAACAACAATAGGCCTCACTGTAAGTCCTCCAAGCGGGATTTGATAAGTCTTAAATATGTGATTTGGCCATGGAGCTTACACCCTTTTTTTTCTCTACTTAGAACAGAACTTAGAACCGAAAGTTTTTAGTGAAACAGCTGTTAACTTGAAGTCTGCAAATTTCAGACATCTGAAAAGGTAAGCGCCCTATTTTATCCTGGGGTTCCGTAGTTTGCATGTTTGCCTCTTACACGGCGCCTAAAGGCAGCCTCAGCACAAGATCACCACCAATGAGACTGAAAAAAGACAAACAAAATACATGCTTATGTTAGCATGATGTGAACAATAAGGAGATTAAAAAACAACCATAAGCACGCAGTTAAACAAAAAAGAGGTATAAACAACCACCAGAGCATGGGCATCCAGAATCTAACGGATGAAAGTTGAATAATTCAAAATGGTACAGCTCAGTTGACCGGAAGTGTTGCTTGGTTTGACACAAAATATCGTAAAACACTGTAGAATTCGGTGTTTTACAGTATTTTATGTCAAACCAAACAGTGCCTAGAAGAAGAAATTCAGATGGAACCCAGTAGGCTTACAACAGCCTAAAGCTTTCATTGAACAGCTATAGTTACTGTGTCCATCAGACTTACCTCTTTACATAATAACAACAGAAGTCTGCTAAGATGAAAGTCTGAACAACTTCAGAGAGAATGACCAGGTAAGGCCATGGTCCATGTCCGAGTGCGCTCCATAGGAATCCATGGCTGTCTAAGTTCTGCAAAAGAAACAAATGACAAACATATCATCATTTGCATCAAAAGCCTTCAATTATGAAAGCTTACTTAGTATATATTCCCCTCAATTAATATTTAGCTCTAAACTCTCAGGACATTGGTATGAGACTGGTTTAGGCAGTTTTGCTGCAGTAATCATTGCATTCAAGAATAAGTGACATATGTTGTGTTCCCCTCAATTAATATTTAGCTCTAAACTCTCTCTTAGGACATTTGGTATGAGAATGGTTTAGGCAGTTTTGCTGCAGTAATCATTGCATTCAAGAACCAAAAAAAAGAAAAAAAAGAAGAAGGCTGCTGAATCCATTGTGACCCCAGAACTCTCTGCAGGGGCACCCTGGAGAGACTCCAACCACCTTGCTTGCCCACCAACTCCAAGTCCCATATTTAGTCTGGCGATTTATGTATCTGAGAACAATTTTTTTTTTGTTTTTACATGTGCCACATCCCCAAGTCCATAAGGATTTCAATTCTTATATTTAAGCCATCTCTTAATAGCGGCTGTGGCAAGAGAAATTAATTACCTAAAACAAGCAAACTTCCAACAGGTCAATGGGTATGTAGCAGTCTGCTTAACCACGTGTTCAAACATGGAAAACCATAATTATGCCCAAGTTTCATAAAGTTAGTCATGAAACAGTTAATTCAATGCAAAAGCATGGACTATACAGATATCACTTTACCTGTTTGCTTCTGTTATTGAATTTGATCATCACCTAGGAAGGGAGGGAATGATTTGTAATTTTGTAAGATGTAAGCAATTATCCATTCATTTTCTGTCACTCACTTCATAGAATCTCTAAGAAAATATTTAATGATTTATCATAGGCAACCTTAAATTATCCCAGAAATGAGAATCCCAAATTACCCTCCCCCCAAACAGTCCCCAGTCATAACTGGCTAGGATAGGCCAAATGATCCAGTGCTGAGTAGCCATTGAGGAAGTTCATTAACAGTGAAGGCATATAATGCTAATAGAGGTTCCACCAGCAAAATGTAGGACTACCACCAAGATGACTCTACTCCACAAATTACCTTGTATATAATCTCAATGAAATGCATTCCATCCCCTAACCAGTAACCACCTATTATAGGTATATAGTGTGGCATCTGTAACTATATTCCTTAATTTGATCTTTTTCAAAAAGAACTTACAACTGCATTTTCTGTCCTACAGGTTAAATAGCTGTCCTAATTGGTTAAAAATCTTAAGAGTCATCAATTGTAGTGGTCTTTTCATAGTTGAATAAGCCAAGACTATGACTTGGGCTTGTCTTTATGATCAACCTTAATGTTTGAAGGCAAAAGACTCTTTTGCATTGTGGAGATGTTCAAAATATCTGCCAAATTAAATTAGACAGCTTTCACATTGCTACCATCAGAGCCTCATCTGAATTGATGAGTTCGGCTACATGAATCTGGTTCTCCAGATCTGTTCTATCAAGAGCCACTTATCAGTTGGAATATAATTCGTCACAGCTTGGTGTGTCCATCCACTTAAGCATTGGGTCATCCTCTTCAATTAGAGAGCTTACATACCAAGCCATGCCACCCACTCCAACATAACAGGCACTCATAAGTGCCTTCAATTACATAACAGACACTCATAAGTGCATGCTACATGAACATGCTTATGTTTTAACATAACGAAAAGTTTGACAGCCAATCAATGTTAAATGAACTTCTAATTGTCTGTAAATGTGCAAAGAACAAGGAAAAAAACTAATGTTCTATGACAGATTATACAAACAAAAAGATTGCTCCAGAAACCATACCTGAAGTATCCAATGTGCACAACTCAAGAATCGAGCAACCCCGAGTGCAAATACATAGTGAGCAGTAAGCGACTCAACAAACTGCATTTCTCCATGATAAATTTAAAACACACATTAGACGTATATTTACATCACTATTAGCATGCAGGAAAAGCAAAATAAAAATGTGATTCATCACAAACCTTTGTGCTTTGCATCACTTGTAGCTGGGGCAAAACAGACACTGCTTCCAAATAGACGCAGAAGGCCCATGCTACTCTATTGATGATAAAATGGTGTGTTGAGGGATGGACAATTAGGGCAAGAGAAGCACAGGGTATGACCTGGGTGAAAAAATATATTCACATGCAGGAGTTACATCAATCGTACATGTGGACTAAGATAAACCCAAAATTCACATGTAGGAGTTACATGAATCATATAAATGGACTAAACACTCACAAAGATGGATCACTTAAGATTCGCAACATACCACATGGTATAAGGTGAACTTGTCCTTGTCCTCCATGTAACTCGAGCGCAGCTTGTACCGGATCATGTATATGACCCAGAGAGTTGTGACCAGGGTAGCTGCATCAAGTACTGTATGTATGTTGTATTCCATGACAAAACTACAGTACAGTCTGACCGCTAGAAATATGGCTGTCAATTCCTGGGATTTTAGGGAGATTCCTGTCAAAAGAACAACAAAATGTATGAGCACACATGAGAAATATCAGGAAGAACAAGAACAGTACATTGCAATAGAATAACTTGGAAAGTAAGATAAGCAACTGATTAGGAGAAATAAATTGTTGAAGCAACAAGCCAACACTAGGACTAGGAGATTCACAATTGATACTAAAATGATGTACACTATAATAGAAGCCATAATTGGTTCATCTTGTTTTCCTAGTGACACTTTCCAAGGGGTGACTATAATTTACAAGGGTATGGACTTCAAACAATATGAACATATAGATGAGCTACAAGCACAACATCACTTGCAACTTGGCATTTGGCCTTAGCACCTATCTAGAAGTCTCCACATTCCACATGAAGATGAAAGCCTCTCTGGCTTGCACATATTAAAGTTAGTATCTGAAAGATGTATCAGATCTTTGCGTGAATATATGTTTTAAAGCTTTTAGCCCCAGTTTGACAACCGGATAAGTGGGTAGAAAAGGATTATTGGGGTCATGGTGCCAAAATGCTTGTTTGACATCAGAATATTCAGGGACCCAAGTATCGACAAAAGGGTCGAATAAGCAGCTCACTTCTACCTAAAGCTTGTCTAGAATGAGAAGAATTGAACTGAACATTCTACTTCTATTAAGTTATTAGGCCATCTGACTTTAAACTAGCAACTAGGGGACTGTGATCATATTTTTCACCATAATTTTTTTTTTTGCCTCATTTAAAGTGGGGCTATTCTAAGTTTCTAATAACTTCCAGATTAAAAAAAAAAAAACATTATATTCCAACCATCTTCAGAGAAATTTATGAAAGATGAGATACTCTGCATCTCACCCACGATGGTCCAAAAAAATGATTCACAATTTTGCATGTCTTCTCGAGAGACGAATATTTTTCATCACGTTTATCCAATTTGCACTTTAGACATTCACCTTAAGAACCCCAGCAGGTTTTCATCTTGGCAAACTAGAGGGTCTCGTTTGGTGGGCAGTAAAATGCTGGAAACACTGTAAATGTGTTTTCCCCTTGTGTTTGGAGTGATGTCGACGTTTGGCTTTTAAAATTTAGCCAGTCAATGGAGCAGCACTTTTACCCAATTCCAGTTTTCAACTAAAATTTAGAGGTTGTCTACTGCCACGTAAGATTCTGTAAAACATCAGTTTTCAAATCATCAAGTTTAAAACCGTAAAATATCAGCCTTGAAATCACCAATGCTAAAACATTCGATGTGGATTTCCGATATATAGTTTTGGACTGAAAACCGAAATCAGCTAACAAAACATTCTACGGATCAATTAACTGATTTTGCAAAAGAATATTTTATGAGACTTGAAACATATAAAAAACATCATATTAATAATTTAGAGCATTCCAAACATTAAAAAAAATTCACCGTCTTACAATATCTTACAAAAACTCTAAATTCTAAAATTAGTGATTTCAAAACCAAAGAACTACGCTGTTTCACAGCACATCAAACAACGCTCAGAACGATACGCCACAGTGGAAATTAAGGGGAAGAAGAAACTAATAAGCATCATTAGGCAGCACGCATGCACGGTGAGATCGAGCAACGGGCCAAGGGAGCAAGAGGAGGAGGAGGAGGAGGAGGAGGCCCTCTCACCAGCGCAGGTGCGGTCCTTGGCGAGCTTGTAGACGAGCACGGCGACGCCCGCAGCATGGCAGGCCTCGGCGGCCACGAACAGGTTGTCGTGGTCGCGCACCACCAGCCACAGGAACACCAGCGCCGCCACGGCGGCCGCCACCCCCATCCCCGCCTTCACCGACACCGGCTGCCGCCTCACCCACGCCCTCACCGCCCGCACCACCCCCTTCTTCCCCCGCGTCGTCCCCATGATCTCCCTCGATCCACAGCAGAAACCTGCACCGCACCACCAGAAGAAGCACCTCCTCCTCCTCCTCCTCCTCTAGAGACCTGTCCGCTTGTTCGTTACACGTGCGACAGGAGGCAGTAGCAGAGACGTATGTACCAGTACCATAATGAGTCTCCCAGTCAAAGTGGAGATGTGGAATAGAGCTGTGAGAAGTCCGCGAAGTCCACAGTCAAGTGCAAGTGGGCCCAATAAGCCCGAAGAAGTCAGATATGGTGGGAGAGAAGTCTCATGTGGGTTGGTGGGAGATATTTATGTGGGGATGCTTCGCTTTTTTTTTTTTCACTTAAAAGATGCTTTTGGTTTCTATTTTGATAAAAATCATATTCAGTAGAATTAATTACAATTAATTTTAGATGATCAGGCCAGTAAAAAATTTCTCAGTAATCTTATTTTATCTCAATTGAGCTTTTAGTTAAAAATATTATAAAATCATAAAAAATTATATAAATAGCATCCAAGGCCTTGCCGAGAATCTTTTAGCATTATGAAGAAATGCTTTTTAGGACTTACTAAGACATCTACATAAAGCGAGCCTTTTTGCTCTCCCCCACCCTCCTTTAATGATCTGTATAAAACCAAAATCCGATTGCAGTGTTGTATACTGAATTATTCATACTATATAAGGAGAGAAAAAGAAATGCGCTTCTTTTAAACTTTCACATGGGGTGAAAATGTGGGAGATCATAATTTTGATCAATTTGAGCCTGGGTTTCACAGGGTTTGATCTCTGCTGGGGTGGAGTTGGGGCTGGTACCCCACCATTAAGGGTCTGTTTGGTTACACATAAAATATAAGAAAATTCATTTATAAGAAAAATAAAAATAAAATTTATCATTTAAAAAGGCATTCACTCTTATCCCATAGATGCCAAAATAAAAAAAAAGAGTAGTCAACAAATTAAATTTTTCGTTGACTTGAGTTTTACGGATTACCAAATAAGTGATTGTGATATATTTTTCAGAAAAAGTTTTTCCTCATGACCTATTTTACATTGAAACAAACGGACCCTAAGTTATTCCTACCGGAAAGGGTTAACATTAAGGTGGCACCCGTCTCGGGAAAACGTTAACCATGTCACCGGGTTATTTGATTTTTGGTATAACTATCCATGGAATACAATTCCATGAGTAGAACAATTAGTAATAAACCAATGCTAACCACAAACATCAACATCAATAGGTATTTGGCAAGTACCTAAGTTGTCAAACAGTGTTCTATCTGGTTCCACAGATCCATCTTGTTCCAACATGCAAGAAAATAAACCGACAACCAGAAAATGGTGGATGAAACTTTGATCGATTTGATGAACATGCAGGCACTTTCGACCAGAGCTTGGTGAAATCTATACGAGACTCCCATTATCCTCACAAAGAGATTATTATCACAAAACAGAGAGAAGGGTAGTTAATCGTAGCATTTGTTTAATAATAAAATGTATCCTCACATTTGTCATTGGCCCTGGATATCCTTACATTTTTCATTATCCTTAAAACTTATTGAAATTGAAATCATAAAAGTTCAGTATTGTATAACACAATACGTTTTTCATCCTAAACCTCGTGAAAATTTCTAGTTAACCAAATACAAAATCTTCACTCAACGCATATGAAGCATAGACACAGCGAGGATAAATTTAAGGAAATTTTACTTTTGAACACAACATTCAAAAAAAAAAAAGAACTTTCATCACGTTAGAGTGGATTATCATAGCTCAAATTAAGTGACATTCATATAGACATAGACACGCCGGGAGACGAGTGGTTTTTAGAACGATCTATTAGACTATTACAAACATATCCAATATGAAACCCACATGTACCAACAAGTCCCTGCAGTTACATTGTCCGAAGATAATTCCAATCATAGATACATGTACAAAATTAAAAGAATTGTGGGCAGTTACACCTTACCTTATCCAAACCCCCCGACCACAGCCTTGGGTAGAAGTACATGAACGCAGGAAAATGGAGCCATCGCGGGGATGGTGGGGATTGGGGGTTATATGCACAGCGCTTACACTGGATCCATAGACGCAGCTCACAGACTAATAAGTTTCATTGGAGACCCCTCTTGTTCTATGGCTTTAAACAAATCTTACCCGTGGAAAGTAATTTCGTCGAAATTCCAGTCTCTGACAAGGTCCCTTGACACAGCGAGGCTACGAATTAGCCGTGGGCTGCCTGATGTACCTTGTCCACTTGATATATTTGGGAACGGGGTAACCTTTGATGTCATCATGTTGTTAGCAGTCTCTGTGGAGAGATTCACCTTCCTGGCCAAGCAGCTGATAATTGCAGCGCACCTGCCTTCGTTGTCAGAACTTGACACTGAGTAACTCCTGAATGAGTGCGAAGGGCTCTCCATACTATGACAAACGAGACATGCTAAAGCCATCGATCTAGATAACAAATTCACAAGATGACAGAAGGTCAGCAGGCTGATACTCTCGGAAATAGAAGAAATCATATATAAAACAAAGCCACAAGATGAAAGAATGTCAGCAGATACTCGCAGAAATAGCTGAGATCATATGGTATAATAAACCCACAAGATGAAAGAATGTCAGCAGATACCCACAGAAATAGCTGAGATCATATGGTAAAATAAATCCACGAGATGAAAGCATGTCAGCAGATACCCTCGGAAATAGCTGAAATCATATGGTCTAAGCCACCATAGAATTTACAACCTACAATGACAACTATTGTTTGATTACTCAGGGTAGGCATCTCTGTGTGTGTGCGCGCACGCGTGTGTACACACACATATACATTCACACCTCAATAAAGACAAAAGCTAAACAAGACAACAAAATTAAATGAGCCAGATGGCTCAACACCACATTTGTCAATCTAAGCCTCGAGTTTCAAGTCTCGGGAAGAAGGGCTCATTAGTGATTAGAAGAGCTGATTATACAGCTGGAAAAGTGAGCAAGCTTACAAAATTTATACGCATTAGTTTTACCAACTTCATTATGTGAAGTTTATGTGAACTCAGATAATTAGATTCTAAAAAGAATGACAAGAGAATTATAAAAACTGAAAGGAATGCATCAAACGAACCTCTGTAACACACAACAATAGAGAATATCTGAACCAGATGACTGGATTTATTAAATAACTATCATTTCGAATTCCCATAAGAATCTGAGGCAGGGATGGCAGTACCGGTACCGGTACCGGTACGTACCGGCCGGTACCGGCCCAGTATCGGCCGGTATTGGCCGATACCCTCTACAAGAGTGGTACTGGTGCCGGCATACTGCCATCCATGATCTGAGGACGATCCTAGCTTTGTTCTACAACTCTGTCAATGTGAGGAGTTAACCCAGTAACTGAAAAGGTGAATGTAATCTCAATAAACTATGTTTCATTTTAGTCAGTCTCATTAAAAAAAAAAAGAAGCAGTAGCTGCTGTACCAAGTTATCAATTTTCACGGACCCAGATGCATGTGCTCCAAATGAAATTGTGAAATTGAAAGAAACCAACGAGATAAATTTAGCCAATAATTAACATCCTGCCCGTTGACATATGCTGAAAGACCTCATAATACATAACATCCTGCCCTAGTGAATTAACTATAAATTGAATGCACCCTATGCCAGTTTGTCATTAGCATTGAAATAGAGGCAAAACATCCAGAAAGATGCAAGGCAAGACACACCACAAACCAGACAAACCTGAACAACAATGGCCACAAGACAGATGACTCCCCAGAAAACAGCAACAAACACAATCAACAAAATTCATCAGCCGCACAACACAAGAAATTAACTCCTGCCCCCCAGCAGCCGTCAATTGACCAAATTACCTGACCACTCTAACCCAAACAAGAGGGTAGTTTGGGCTCGGACAGGTCCTGTGTCTCAAAGGCTGCTGCCTCAGCTTTTTCCCATTTTTTTGGGTTGGGAAGGGTGGGATCTGCCCTCAGAGAAAATGAAAAATCATAGAATAGAAGACAAGAAATTGTAATCTTGCATGGAACAATATATGCTCATGTTTGACATCTACCCTTCAGACTTGTCAATTTCACACAGTAAAGGCTGAAACGATGGAAGACTTGGTTGATAAATTAGAAGAAGAAGGTGTCTAAGCTTTGCTTTTCTCCACCCTCTTAGGTTCCCTTGTTTTCTTCATCTCATTCTATTCTGTTTACTTTTTTGGTTATCTTTCACTTCCTTATTCAGAAGAACAGGATATATGAAAGCAGTAGCATTATCCTTTGTTGCTTTCTGATCTTTTTTCCATCTGTTCCTATCCCCCCCTCTAATTACACAAATCTGTTGCATAACATCTCCACACAAGGCCTCAAGTTTCATTTCACT
Source organism: Zantedeschia hybrid cultivar (assembly GCA_030544215.1). Classification (NCBI taxonomy): domain Eukaryota; kingdom Viridiplantae; phylum Streptophyta; class Magnoliopsida; order Alismatales; family Araceae; genus Zantedeschia; species Zantedeschia hybrid cultivar. Next base: position 43,809,244 of record JARZZO010000013.1, on the reverse strand, counting down.
TTAGATTCTAAAAAGCTGAATCTTTCAGATGTTATCCTCTATCATAGTTTCATTCCAAATAAGTGCCTCAAATAGGTTGTCATAAATACCAGCTGCTTGAGGCAAGGCTAATTTATCTGTATTCTAACTTTATTGTCAAACCAAAGAGGCCACAAACATGATGACAGTGCATTTTATGATAATATATAATATATAATGTTCTCAACAGTATGTGGCATGGCATATTAGAAGCACAAATCATTAACTATAAAAAATAAAACAAGAGTTCTTACCAAGGAATAAATAGTTCTGAGGTTTCTTAGAGTATGAAAGTGAAAACAGGTATTATTCTTCTTTCTTTACAATGCAAATACGATCAAATTTTAAGATGTTTATACACTAGGGATAGTATATATCTATATATAGGCTAAATAATCTTAAGGCCAAAAAAACCCCTTGGGAGCAAGGGTGCCTACTCACTGCTTAGGTGGTCAACCTACACATTGAGGGAGTCTGTTGCCATGCCTCACTTGTTTTAGAACATTGGCTCAACGTAATGCCCCCAACTTAGAGCCCTCGGTGGAGCAATTGGTTCGCACCTCAGTTTGCTCCTAAAGTTTACGAGTTTGGTGCTTTCTGGGTGTCTACATGTGGTTCCCTTGGGAAGCTTACCTCAAACCTTGCTAGGATATCTAGGCTACTCTTCCCTAAGAAGGCCAATTCACGAGGTCAAGCTTCTAAAGTGCACAATTGTTTAGGAGCAATCACAAAGCATGTGAATCTCCTGTGTACAGTACACATCATGTGCCACTGGGTAGAGTCAAGCATGACCTTTGGGAGAAAACCCAAGCGTTCAGCCAAATAGGTCATCCATCTAAGTGTAGGCTACCTCACATTCTTCATATATTTTGGGATCTCATTTTCCACACTAACCCAGTTTACTACCCGAGAAATCATCTTCAAAATGGATTATACTGCATGAAAGGCGAAAGCCATACTCCCCAATGGCAAAGTGACAAACAATCAACTTATCTTTTTCCTCTTCTTTTTTTCCCTTTTTGGGGGAAAATAAGGCAACAAAGTTTAGTCCAATAATATTAGCAAACTAGTTCCAAACCCGTGAGATGCACGGTATTTATGTGAAATTATTTAAACATATTAAATTTAATTTTAAGATAAAAATATCATATTGAATTAAATAACTTCATCTTAATAAATTTTAAGCAAATAATCAAATATAAATATAATTTTGCATGAGGAATATTTAACTTTTAATTTTGCTTAATAAGGATTCTAATATGAAGGCATTTCGCTCGCAACTTTAATAGAGAGATCTTAGGAGATCCAAACAGTGTTGAAAAAAAAAAATAGTAACATGCAGTGGACAACCATGGTATGCTTCTAACTTTAGGGTTTCGAGTTATCTTCTTTGTCAGGTGACTTACCGTATATATTAATATACTCAAATATATATAATATATATATTATAATTAAAAATAATATAACTAAAAATATTATATGATATGGCAATTATTAACATATAAAAATTAACATAATAAATAATAAATACAAATAATATACGACAAAAAGTATATAACATATGAGTTAAATAAAATTATAATATAAGTTAAATAAAATAGAGTGAGACAAATATTTAAGAATAATATTATTTTGTATTTAATATTAATATAATTTTAAAAAATTTAATTTATTTATACTTTGTTTTATAATATAAATAATTTAAGATTATTTTCTTTATTACCAAAGAAGTTATTCAATTTTAGGGGGCCATGGCCCCCCCTTCTCCTCCCTCCCCCCTCTCCAGAGAGAGAGAGAGAGAGAGAGAGAGAGAGAGAGAGAGTTATGGTCATTAATGAGTTGTTTTGAAATGAGTGGGGGTGAGAGTTATGGCCATTAATGAGTTGTTTTGAAATGAGTGGGGGTGAGAGTTATGGCCATTAATGAGTTGTTTTAAAATGAGTGGGGGTGAGAGTTATGGCCATTAATGAGTTGTTTTGAAATGAGTGGGAGTGAGAAGGGAAAGGAATAATCATAATAGGGTTATGGGGATTAATGACTTCTCTTAAAGATTGTTTAATAATTTTTTGGCAGGAAAGAATATGAGAGTGCCACATCATCTGAGTTAAAAATTTTGTTTTATTAGTATAGTATAGATGGAGTACCCATGTCAGTTCCTAAACACAACATTTAGGACATCACCTGATGAATGAATGAACACACAAATTTCTCATTGACCCTAACAATAATGCTACTAGTTCCAAGTGATCACAAAGCTAGCCTTCCCCCCACCCCCTTCCCCTTTGGGGACCATTGATGGCATATATAGCTCATCATTTTTTCCGTCTCAGTTACAGGACAGATAGCTCATCAGCTCATACATACCCAAAAGGAAAACAGTTGAAAAGTCCATCTCTACAACCCCCCCCCCCCCCAAAAAAAAAAAAAGAAAAAAGAAAAAAAAGAGGTTTTGTCGGTGTCTTCTGATACACAATCCAAAACATATGATCTTCAAGAAAGGATGATTAAATCCAAGATATTGATTGTATTATCCCCAAGCACAAATATAACACATGATTCATATGATTCCAAAAAGGTTAATAAAAAAGTATGTCGGAATCCATCATCCAATACCCATTTTCAACACCAGAGACAATGGCTGATATCTAAGCTTCTAGATGATCACTAGCTTTACAATATTTCATTCCCATGGAGTTCCAGTGATGAGAAAAGATAAAATAACAAATCTTTTAATAACATATCTGAGCTAGGAATCATGTGATGCAAGAAGTTGCTCATAGTACGAAACTAACAAAATCCTACAGAAATAGTACCAAGACAGTGCTCGAGTAATTAAAAGGGCTTCATCTATGTCAAAGTGTTCTGTAATCCATGATTACAGAGTAAGAGCAACAAACACAGAGCTAAAGATCAGTTCTGGAAGTACGACCAAGTTTTGAGCAAAAAACAGACCAGTCCTTGATAGTTCCCCACATCGGAACCCAGCCGACCAGTTCCAATCCGCTCAACTGCGTCAGCCACCCAGGTTTTACTACCACAATGAAAGTAGTCGTGAAAAGAGGCGTTACCAGTGGAAATCGCACAACAAGAGCATCAAACGAATCAGCCTAAACTCTTCGCCACGGAAGATGTCATCAAAGAGGGCATTCCTCGCACCGACAGCACCCAGTTTCTAACGAAAAGAGCAATGCTCCCACAAGAATAGCAAACTTTACATAACGCGAAGAAGCACAAAATAACCACACATGAAGAGAAACCAAACCAAAAAGGATAAAAAACCACAACACGAAACATGAAAAATCCAGAATTTCCAGGAATTCCAACAACTACCACACAACCCAGCTCCGGATTCCCCATCCACACCGACAGCCAACCCCACCGGAGACCCGCACTCACCCGCCAACATTCCCAACGAAAACACCCAATTAGCCCCCACAACAACACCACCATACACAGCCCACCACAATCCCGCCCGCGGAACGGGGTCCAACACAATCAGAACCCCAAATCCCCAATTCAAACACCTCAGCTAGATAAAACCCCACCGGCTCCCCAAATCCTCCACGCCAAACCCGCCATGCAAAGAGATCTGACCGAAACAACAAATTCCCGCATCCTAGCCACCCGACACAAATCAGAACCCTAATCTCGGCGCGCAATCGAGCACACCAACCGCGCCGCAAACCCACACGCATGCAAGCGAGATTTCCACAGATCTTGACCTAAAAATTGACGGGAAAGAATAAAAACAAAAACAACGGGGAAGAGCGTGAAGGACTCACTGATCACTAGAACGCGCCTGCTCTGCCGCGTCGATGGGATCGAATCGGATTTGTGCGGGGATTGCTGCGGGAGAAGAACGCAGAAGAGGAGAAAGGGGGGAGGAGACGAGGTCGGTGGTGGTGGTGGAGGACCCCGGTCCCCTACCACTTCTGTCGCTATGCACTAGCGCGCGGGTGCACTCTTACGTATTCATGACGCAGACGGGCTTCTGAGACCAAAGACCATGGAGTGGGCGCAATGGGCCCACCCAATAAGACGCTTATTCGTGTCGGTTAGTGGTAGACTGGGCCTTGGCACAGGACTTTGTCTCATTGAGATGTCTTCCTAGTGTTCTTCCCTTTGCAGTGAGCACGGTATTTTTTTTTTTTTTTGAACGAGTAGCCAGTGATAAGGGGAGAGAGATTGGTAACCAAAGTATAGAACTCGAAATTGGACATTCTGTTAAATTAAACACGAGGAAGGAAAAAGATATCCGCAAAAATACCCTCGTAGGGTTCTAATCCAGGACCCTACTGAAAACAGAAAACGTGTCCGTTGCGCCACACGTACCGAACAAGCACGGCACTTCTATCCTAGAAATAGTTGATGCAATGAGAGGGTATGGTGAATTGCATTGAGGGGCATTGCAAATTCAAGTAAAATGTAACATTCCTTTGGTTGCTGTTTGATCATATTTTGATCGGATGCAATTAAAGGATATGTAATTTTTTTTAAAGAAATATATACTTAAGTCAGGCTCACCCCAAATCGGTGGTGTCCGTAGGCATTTGTGACGCCTGCTCGGGTGCTGCCGTCCGATCATTTGTAATGTATCACATCGTCGAATAGGAATGTTGGGATCAGAGGAGAGTTTTAAGTTTTTACATCTGTTGAAGCTAATATGTCATTTCATGAATGTGGCACGGTGATGTTCTTCCATGCAAAAGAAATGCCTTTGTAGCTGCTTGATTGCAACTTGTAAATATTAAACACATTTTTTATCACTTTTTATTTAAAGTTACACAATATCATTATGAATGCCATTAATGAGCAAAAATATTATTTTTTGTGTAAAGAAAGACCACTTCGACATGTGCAAGATGACTATTTTTTATTTTTTACAACATTAGCATTCATAATGATATAAATGTTAATTCAAATGCAAAAGTGATAGCCTCTAATAGTATCATATGCAAAAATCTCTTATAATCACCCCCATCCATCCTTATAGTTACTTCAGTATAGGATTGAAACATAACTTTGTTATAACCATGCTTGCAGTTATGCATGATGTCTATCAACTAATTGTTTTGGCCACATGAGGTTTAGAAAAACGGTTATTATGTACCATATAAAAATAAGTAACAATTTTTAAAGCATTTTTATAAGTAACATGCATACATAAGTAAAATACACTGAATATAATTAATATAAGTGGAAACTAAACAGCCCTAAAATGGGAATAATATTTGTGCAAAGTAAAAAAATATTATAGAATGGGAATAATATCTTTTCAAAGTAAAAAATACTATAGAAAACATCTCTTCAATCCTACAACAACAGCCCTTTGCATTGCTCACAAATTGACTTGGCATGCTCCCAAATTGTAAAGTAGGACCTAAACGTTACAAACATCACCATAAATAGTGTTAGCATGTCATTGATTTCTCAGTTTGACATGCTACACCTTTATTGTTCAATATGACGATTAGACAAGCATTAATTTTGAAGATCCAATGATGATAAAGTTAAGAGCGCTGTTAAGGTGACGGAAAAAATTATCCACTTTTTTTACCTCTTCAAAAAGAGGAATTCAGGTGAAGGAGACTTTTACAAATTAGTTGGTAGAAGTACAACAACATTTTAACGGATTGATTTTTTCTATTCACCCACGTTGGTTGGACAAAAAAAATGAAAAAAAAATTCGTCACGTTAGCATTATCCTGAAACTAAACTATAAGTTCTATGATCTCAAAGGTGTTCTATGCCAGGGTCGCAAAATATACTAGCATTTTTAATGAAGCGATCGTGAACATCAGTTTCTTAGGCACAGAAGGCCTCATCTCCTCTTTAGCATCAGCACTACCACACACACAGGTGCTTTCACATGCCGATAAACAACACTACATTTTGAGCAATGCTAGTGTTTATATATGGGCATAATAGAGATGCAAAAAGGTTTTATGATGGGTCATTTAGTAGTTATATCCTTATCCTTGTCTTTAAAAAGCTCATTATCTACATCTTTATCTTTATTCTTAAATGGATACACGAAGGTTAAATTATTAATTAAGTTATGGTTATATGTAGTTTTTGAAAAAGAGATAAGAGGAGAATCTGATAATTGTAAAAAGTAACACCTTCTTTCTTTCACTTTTTATTCTTTTAAATTCTTAAAAGAGAATAATATGAAGATAAAAGTGTCTTTCAATATATCTTTAAATTTGAGTTTTTATAATCTTTCTAAATGAGATTATGAAAAGTAAACAACTTTTCCTAACATTTGAATTCAAGAGATGATTACGTGATTTTTCTTAGAATATGAATTCCTCCAAAATTTTGAATCCCAAAATCGTAACCAAATGGAGCCTAAGAGGTAGTGCTTGGTTGCTCATAGGCTAGATGAGGAGAGAGAATGACTGAGGCAAAGAAGGAATAGCACTCGAGTGATCTTCAAATGAGGATGTCAGGAAAAGTGAAGCTAAAGAAGCACAAGATGAAGGAGATCTCGACTAAGATCAAATGCCAACCACAAACCATAACATTCTGAAGGTAGGAGGTCATGAAGTTGGGTTGCCCTGTATGCAATATAGACCAACCATGATGCATGCCACTTGAAGATCCTCAATGAGTCCAACTATTCATTCATATCAATCTCCACATCCCTCACTGGGGAGTTTCTTCATACAATGTTCCCTTAGTGGAGGGCACCCAAAGCTCAAGGCATAGAGTGCATGAGATTCCCTACTCCCTACACACTTCAGACTTGAGATTTGAGCACAAGTTTCAGACTTTTATATCTTTTAGAATTCCTTAAATAATAGCTACTATTAAGTGATCTCCTTTGATAAATGGTTCACATAAAAAAATACTATGTTATCAACTTGTAGAATATGTAATTAGTTTTTAAATATAAAAATACATATTTTCGATTATTTTCTACTTTGAAGAAAACATAAGAACAATATTCTTGTCTTTGTCCCCAAACATGCATCCATGTGTGTCGCATAAAGTATAAACTTTGAATAAAATTAACTTCGAGTTCTCTCTTTCCCTTGTCATCTTTGTGTATCAAGCTCGAAAGGAAAGAACGATATCCTCTCAATAAGAATACGATTGGACTCGGTCAATACTGAGAGGAAAAAAAAACTCCTCATGCAAACCTTTTTAAATCTGTTCCCGATGATTTTCTTTTTTTATTTTAAACTCCCTCATCCCTTTCAACACTGACCCAATTCGCTTAGTGACTCAACTGAGAGATCTCTACTCGAAAGGAAATGGTGTTCCTATTAGTGAAGTCACACGAGCTGTGTCTACTGTATCACTATAGTATCTTCACATATACAAATAGATCGCCACACGTACAGATATGAATGAAACTAAGATTATTCAAAGCACTATTCTGATGCATCCATTTCCAAGAGCAACTTGAGGACAAGAAACAAGTAGGTGAGAATCTAAGAAAAAAAAAGAGGAACGGAGTGGAAGTAGTTGGTGATTTGTCCAAATGCTTGGACGGTGAGTGCAAGGTCCACGAAGAAGGTAGTAGCTTTATATCAGGCCCCCAGCTCAGGGTTCAGCTGTCACATTGTCACGGGGGCCAGCAAAGATGGGATTTTGGGATTCCCCCCCTTCCCCCCACTTTACTGATCGCCTGCGGTATGCCGAGGATCGTAAGTAATCTGCGTTCCATAGTGAAAGCACACAAATCAGAAAAGCACTGAAGTAATAAATATAAGTCATAAGAAGGACAAATTAAAGTTCAGACAGAGTAAATTAAAAGAGCCTATTAATATTCTATATTCAGCAGCATTAGAAAGGGCTGTCCAAACTTCTTTTCACCTAGGAAGAGTTTAATTTCATTGTAAAGCTCTTTACTTCTCCAGTTTTACAGTCAGTAAACCTTTTTGCTAGAGTACTTTATTTATTTGGATACTTGTAAAACACATAAAAATAAAAGAGATGAAATTCTTCGGATTCTTTCTTTAGATCGTATGCTATTAATCATATGGAGATGAGGTGAGTTTGGTGCTTGTCCATCTTTTCATAATAAATGACGTGTTTACTCTTTTCCTTACAAGAATGGGACATAGGGAGATTTAAAGAAAGAGGTCTAAAAAATCTCTCCCCAAAACAAAATAAGAAAATTGCACTGATTTTGGTTTACGGTAGTATTTCCGTGGAAACCAAAACAAGAGAATGACCTTCCAAGTGTGCTAATACAAGTGCGATAAGGTTTTGTTTTACACTATTTTATATTAAACCAAACATGTGAAAACATTGTAAAAGAAAATATTCTTTTAGATTTCACTATTTTACAATGAAGCAAACAACCTTCCAGTTATAGTAAACGTACATTAAAAGTTGAGGAAACATGAAAGAGTATCCAATAATACACATTCTAATGTATCCTGGTACAATTTTTCAGCAGGCTATATGTGATAGAGTTGGATTCTCTAGGCTTAAATTTTGCAAGATCTTTTAATGCCCTTTCACATGATTAGGAGATATTTTTGTCATTCCACACCTGCTCTACTTCCTTTTATTTTTTCTTAACTGAAAAAAAATATTTTCAAATTATATAGAAAATTATTGAGAGTCTTTCAAAGTTGAAGTCCAAAAAATCCTTTTCATATATGTTGTGAACTCGAGTAATAATAGGGCAAAGGTAGCAAATTGCAGTTTGATGAGGCTGCACCGAAAGAACTTAAACTCAAATTCGGATAGCAATATTTCCAAATTCCAATGCAGCTGCAATCGCCATGTGATCGGGGGATTAGATGGCATGAGGTTGTTGAACAATCTCATGGTTTTGGTTTTGGTTTTCTTATTTTTTATTTTTTGAATTTTTTTTAGGCCAGCCCCATTATGGTGGACACGTCTTATATAAGTCGATCTCCAATCGGACAGTCCAAAAAAAAAAAAAAAAGTGCGTCGGTCAATGTAGGGCCGACCTTAAAAAAAGTCAAAAAGTAAAAATAAAAATAAAAATAATTGCTGCTGCTGCAGCTGTCTAATCTAACTGATCGGATGGCTGCACGCAAGTGGTGCGGGCATCGCGCGCCGTGTAGCAAGCAAAACTCCTCAAAAATTCTAAAAAACCAAAAATCATTATTAGGCTCAGCCCATCAAGACATTTGCTTACTATCCATTGGAGCTCAACTTTTGATGTTTTAGATTTTTTGTTGTCGTCCGATTGAAGATCAACCTATACAGATATGTGGGACATGGTGTGACTGACCTAAAAAAAATTCATTTTTTTTTTATTTTGCTTGCTGCACCATAGCACCGTAGGGTGTAGCAAGTAAAACTCATATCTGCAGATGTTTGGTCTCCTTAGTTTGGGAGGTAGTCGAAGGATGAAGAGTAGAGGAGTTTGCACAGTTTCTCCTTCTCTTGCAAGACTTGGGACCCAATCGCTCTACCCGGGACAGATGGAGCTAGATGTTGGAGGCAAAGGGGAGCTTCTCCGTTTGCTCGGCACACCGAATTATTGCTGATGGTGGTTTGAAACATCCCTTTGCTACTCACATCTAGTTGCCTAAGTCTCTTATGAAGGTTAAGGTTCTTATGTGCAGAGTCAGCAGCCTCGGAAGGCTCTCTACTTATGATGGATTGAGTCGGTTTGCGGAGGGCGACTTGCTTGCTGTGTGGTGATGAGGATGAAACCTTGGATCACCTTTCCAGTGGCTGCTCTTTCACTAAGTTGTATCACAGATGAATTCTGACAAGCTTAATTCTCCATGCCACACTGTATATGCTATGGGGGAGAGAAGTGGCAAAATTTTCAAGAGGGAAGCATTAGTTTCAGAGAGGGTGTTGAGCGTCATCTTTGATAGGGGCTATTGCAATTCATCTTTTGCTATTTTGACTAGGGTGAGTGATGGTACACCTCCTGGGTCTTTTGTTCATTTTTTTTTCGATTTTAGTGAGCTTCTGGCTCTTATACTCATATATTCCTTTTTTTCTTTCGTCAATACAATTGTGGCACCAAATCACTTTTCGAAAAAAAAAAAAAAGAATAATTTGCTACACCGCACGTAGCTGAATTAGAACAAGCCGTTCTATACTATTCCACCATGTGTACAATCGCACATGACCCTACATCCTGCATTAACTGTGCCCTGACGTCGACCAAAAAAAAATCAAAGAATTAAAAAAATAATAATGCTCAACAGAGCATCCTGCCGAGAGCATAAGAAATTCTCAGAGCATTCGAGTAGCCAATGCTCTAAAGAATATAAAAGAATTTCAATTTTTTTTTTACTGACATCGACGTCAGGATGTATTTAATGCGGGACGCGTGGACCATGTGCAGCTGTGCACGCGGCGGAACAGAACGGGGCGACCCGTTTCAGCTCAGTTATGTACTGTGCAGCAAACTATTCTAAAAAAGAAAACTTTCTACATTCTCATCTGTTAAAATAATATCATCCAAAAGTAACATACATGAATGATGACGAACCGTGTCCTTGGATGCATGAACACTCCATAATATCACACAAAATCTGTCTACTTTCAGACAAGTTTCAAACACTACGACGTAGCATTATGAAAGGGTCAATTTTTCTCTCCGGTCTTGAATCACACACTGCAAGCATTTGCTGGCCCGCTCTTTTTCTTGTTGATGCGCACCAACTGGACGTAGGGTAAATGTGTTGCTAGCCCGTTCTTTTTCTTGATAAGACACAGCAACTTGACCTTTTAGTTGTCTAGTATTATTCCTCCTGCAAATAGTAACTAATGTATCCTAATAAAAAGAGAGGACCAGAGAAGGCCTATGCTAGATCCTCCGACTTACCGGCTAGGTTCACCAAGTTACCCGAGCTTATATTCTAGCTAATTCAGTACAATAGAAATTCAATTTTCAAAGCAAAAAATATATTACTTAGGTGGAAGGAATCCTGAATTTCTTATGCCATGAAAGGAGAATGGCTTGTTCTGATATAGGCAATTCTGAATTCCTTACACTGGAATAACTGCTTATTCCCTCTATTCGGAATAAACCATTCTAATTAAGTGACCAAATTCTATGAAGTAAGATAAATATTTAAAAATAAAATATAATAAAAATGTCATTAACACTTATTCTAAGTAGAATAAGCAATCCTAGCATTTTTGTTATACCTTTTTATTCCTCTTATTCTGATACATACCATTCACATCTGGTATAAGAAATCCGTGCCATCAAGGCGGAACAAGGAGAAATAAGACACCCTTATCATTCTCTATCAATTAGCCAAGAATGTTAGGTGTTGGAGAGTATAACCTGAAGAACATGAACTGACCATGACCCGTGAAGGGCAAAAAAGGGACGTCCGCTTGGGATTCACATGTCCCTCGTATGAACACAGCTCGCAGTCTTGAGTACAAGGTGCAAAACAATGGTAGCACTTTATTTTGAACGAGAAATGCTGACGATATACACTAGATTTGCACATTGAGAACTTTCATATGCGCATACGCAACTAAACAAGGGCCAATATTACAACAGGGGGGGCAAAAAAGGAGGATGAGAAATACCAAGAAGGAATGATGTGAAGTATCAAGGCTGGGCCTTCCTCTAGCAAGTCCATGAGGCCGATCTCTTGATCACAGGCTTCATTGCCCTGTCCTCCTCCAACGAGATCATCCCCAAATGGGATGGGTCTTCAAGCAACATCTTAGCAACCAGATAACCGGCAATGGACCATGTTTGGAATTTCCTCGCCTGTTTGCCAACGTAGCGTCCAAGCTTCCCATCGTAGTATTCCGGCCAGCTGTCCTTTTGTAGCCGGCTCTCGATGAGTTCAATCGCCCTTCTAGCAATCTGCGGCCGCCCCGTCTTAATACAGGCAGCAGTCAGCAGCCATAGAAGCACTGCAGAGAACATTAAAAGGCTAATTTATATCTTTGATATTTGAACGCATGACTTGAATGTTCCAGTAGGATAAATATCATTAATCTACACTCTTGCCAACAGAGCTTTCACATCTTAGTGCAGAACAGCATTGAACTTTCATTATAATGCCTTCATTGTAACTGGCCTTTATGAAGGGTTCTAACTTCTAACCTCTACACTTCAAATGCAAAGGCAGATGAAAGGTAAACACATCTAATGATAAGTTAGTGTTGAATAGTTGAATTCCGCTTTGGCATCCAGAGAGTTCCGAGGAGCTTAAGTGATTACAGAAGCAGGAGATTGGCATGCATGCTTTCTAAATAACATCTAGGATGGTTCCTGAATATGGCAAAAAGAATGCAAATAGAGAGAACCTTGTCCTTCTCCAATGGTGGTTGGTACCACACTAATATGAAAAGGAACCACAGACAGAAGGAACAAGATTAGAGTGGGATCCCGGCTTTACATTCTCCAGGAAGGTCAACATTCCCAGCACATTAACAAGACTTTCATTAAAAAGGAAAAAACCATTGTGCTGAGGGAGAGAACCTCGAGTCTGGCAGAAGCAGAGAACCATATCTTTTATCACAGCTTTTTGCACCCGATCTCGATCCAGATCGGCCAATTCAGGTTGGGAACAATAAATGTTGATCAGATTTTAATGGGCAAAATCTGATCCCTACTTTAATTAGAAAAAAGAAAGAATAAAGCCTGTTAGCCTCTCTTGGCTGGGATTGGTCTGAAATGTGCCCATCCCAAGCCAATTCTAAGCTGATCCAATCTTGGATCTAATCAGACCCAGTTCATCCCAAGATCTGTTGCAATTCCATAATCGTGCATTTGTTTTTAACCAATTCATGAACAGTTCTGGAGGAGCATGTTTCTATGAGCAAGTAAATTTGGTTGAAATGAACATACTTGGCCACGATCCTCCATTATGGTAGCTCCATCTGGTATTCTTGGGATCACAACCTGTCACTATTCGCCAATCATGGTTTTCGATAGCAGGGTAGCATATCTTTAAAGGCATTTCTCCAACCAGTTCTTCCCACCGTGATTCAATGAGATCCATTATTGCCATAGATTGTTCTGGGGTAGCAAGAGATGATAAAATTGCTACACAGTTGCCCAGTGCAAACCATCGGAAGTCCATCCTCGCTGGACTGACATTCCCAATAAAGTAGCCGCCACGAGTTGGCATAAAATCAAATACCCAGTCTGGGATTGAATCAGGGATGACATTGAATTTGTTGACTGCCGTATGAGAATACTCCTCCGTTTTATAACGATATATGTCATTGAGCTGTTGGAAATCGAGCCAAAAATAACTCCGCACATGATAACTTAAGGCATGTAAGCGTTTCACAATTCGCTCTACGAATTCCTTTCCTTCTGCATCATGTTTGAGCAGTGCAGAGGCAGACCTTAATGCCATGAAGAAGAGGGCTTGGATTTCGATAGGATAACCATAGATGCCCTGCAAAATTTTGATTTATATCATAAAAGCATGTAAGTAAACGTTCATGTTGCAAAATAGCAAGCTGCAGTTGACCAGATGATATGATGCATAAACCAATGATCAAATTAACTTTTGATAAGAACTATTGGATATCAATATCCAGAGTATGACCCCATTTTAGGCAAGCCAGCAATATGCATAAATATACAACTCAAGCAAGAACGATGGACATCTGTATCCACTAACATGACTCGGGTTTGCAAACGAGCAATATACATAAACATGAAATCATACCAAAATTGAAAGGCATAACGAACCTGGAGTAAATTGAAGTGAACAAGTTTGAGTTATCTAGTCTCTCCAATACTCAGAATCATGCAAAACAACTTATGACATGGCATTGTAGCGATGCAGTGAACATCTTGCAGCATGAAACAACAATGAAAATGTTTTGTTGATTAAAACATTATTTTTGGTTCATTTACAGGTAGTAATATGCTTTCCACTAGGAGTACATAAGAGTTTGCATCATCGAATTCTTAAAAAGAAAATTAAGAAAAGCCGGTGAAATTAGAAACAAAGACAGTAGAGTTATTCAGACATTGTCCCACTCATCACAGCAACAAAAATTTATACAATGTGCTGTAAGTAAACATAAGATTTTAAGTAGAGGAGCTGCATATGAGTGGTACCATTTGGTTATAAATATTGAGTTGCCAAGCACACAAGGATTGGGAAAGATGACAGAATAGCACTGCTAATAGTCATATAGTGGGGAAAATATACAATGAATATTATTAAGTTATGGCTTACAGAATGATATACATCATTGTCAGTTGAAATGGATGATCTCGATGATTATGGTGCACTTACCATAGAGATATTTGTTAAAAAACAAAAAAATAAGGGCTAAACATAGAGAGGCATGGAGGTGACCAATAAGACTTGTTTCACTTTCTTATTTGGGTTGCTGTGATTTATACAGGTGAATCACACAAAACAATCACAATACAACAGAAGAATATTTGCATATTACAAATATTTCAATGAGGACGCATCTGTACATCAGACAGGTGCTTACTGTGTCTTCCAATATTTCATTAGTATATTTGAAGTGCAGTATTGAATATTCAAAAAGCATACCATTCAAAGAAACACTAGGACAACATTGAGAGTAAACTGGAAAGAGATGATTGTATCCCAAACACACAACATTCTTTGATCAATCATAGAGCAACAATCAACACAGAACAAGGTTAGAAACACATCATTCCAATATTTGAGTAAGAGTAAAATATGCGACTGTATTGTAAGCAAGGAGCAAGTGCAGTATGGAATGAGATAATTTTATGTTAAGAAAAAAAAAATACCATTCTTCGATCAATCATAGAGCAACCATCAGCGCAGAGCAAGGTTGGAAATGTATCAAACCCCTCTGACAAACATAAAGTTAGTATAAGTTTTATTCCCTTTTGACACTCAGGAGTCTCTGCCAATGTCAGATCCCCAGTCGATTTCGTATATGCTCGAAGAAGGATAATCCACCAAAATCCAGAGTCAACCGGTGCAACTCTTCCAATAGCACTCTCACCAAAGTCTGCAAATAGCGTGTCTGTTTTCCTAACTGGATCATGCAGCACCTTGAAGCTGGCAGGCATGGCACCTTCTCCAAGCTTAAAACGATCCACCTTCTTCTCCCACCCTTGAAGGATGAGGGTTTTGAGCAGGAAATTCTTAACTATTTCAGGCTCACCGTTCATAAGAAACGCGAGCGCACTCGGTACAAAGTCTCGAACAAAAACCTGCATTAGAGTTAATCTTCAGCCATTATTGCCACAAATTCAAAGTAGCTCCCAACATAGTTCATGCCTTTATGGCAAGTTGGCAAAAACCCGCAACTAAGTAAGCATTTTATAGCATCGATCAAGCAATCATTACTTCAAAAAAAAAAAAAAAGACAACAATACCAAAATAACAACTTCAAAAAAAAAGAGACAACAATACTAAAATAACAAACACCAAATAGAAGAATTTTCCCCCCCTCACTTCATGAGGAAAAGAACAATACTGATGCAACTACCAATAGAATCATCAGACTCGGAGAATTACCTGATCGTAATTTAAAACCTCCTCTGCCGCATGGTCATAAGCGGCAATTGTCCCCACCGGCAGACCCCGGAAGTGAACGATGGACCTCCTGAGCGCCTCCCAAGCATCCGCCACCATGGGATGGGGCTCGAACGAGTACCGGGTCGACGAAGCGGGAGTGTCGAATCCCGACCGCGCCGCCGCCCCCGGCGAGTAGATGCTGTCGTACCCATCCAGCCCCCTGATGTTGGAGATGGACAGCTCGCTCAGCGACCTCTCATCGAACGACCTCTGCCGCTCGATGATCAGCTTCGGCTTGTCGAGCAGCCGCAGCAGGTCGAAGTCGTCGGCCTCGGGGGCGTTCGAAGCACAATGAGAGTCCACCGGGCGCCAGCCCGGGTCCCTCGCCCCGTCCATCCGCCTCTCCCGTCCGCCAAGAACCGATCTTTCGTGAACAGCAACCGATTATCGTAGGCTCCGCCTGCATAGAACGATTAGAACACAGAGCAAAAACGCAAAAAGATCAATAGAAACACATAGTTAAGCGCATTTGTCGCTTTTCCAGACTCAAACACAAAGAATCACACCACACTACGCAACCACGCGCTTGTTCCGCCAGGATTAACCTAACAGTTCATCATCCAAGGATTCCAAACCGCACAATTTGCAACATCAAAGCAGATACCAAAACCAACGCAGATCCAACACAGCAGATCCGCCAAAAACCGGCGAAGAATCGACACATTCCTCCACAGTCCCAACAAAACCCAACGAATCCGAAAGTACCAACCCAACAAGCCACCAAACCGAGCCGTTCCGCTCCACAATAGCCAGAAACGGATCAAAACGACGTGCACAAGAGTGAAACACCAGAAACAAGCGAAACCAGGGAGAGATCTAGGGAGATCCGCAGCGGGGGCCACGGGGTAGGCAAGAGAACCGACCCTAGCGAGATCGGGCGACGGCGGCGCCACCGGGGGTGGGGGGAGACCTCTCGTCCGACGCCTCCGGCAAGATCTCCCCGAGCTGGAAACGTGGGGGCGGCGGGCAAGAAGAAATAGAGAAAGGGTGAAAAAGGGACAACGGTTGCAGCAGGAGCTATATTTATAGGAGGGCCGCTAGGCTCTCAGCCAGCTGCGTTGGAGTAACCGGCAATAGCCGGTGGACGGACGAAGGGGTTACCGGCTAGCGGGAGTTGGTCGCGGGAACCGACAGGTGATCGGCGGACAGCTAGCCGGACTATTATTTGGGACGCTCGTTGCTGGTCTACACGTTGCCGTTCTTGATGTGACGGAAGACCTCTAAAACGTGATGCAGTGCACCAAGATGTGTAATTGATACACGAGCGGACATGGTGTTTCCCGTTGTTTGGGTGCATTGCACCGTGGCGCATTAGAGGAAGGTAAGCTGTTACACAGAGTTGGTACAGTAGAGTGGCGTCCGTAGCTAGGTAGGGCAGCTTTTGGGAAAGTTTTTTAATCGAGAGTATTTTTTGAATTTTTTAGTTCAGTTATCATGAAAGAATGGTATTAGGTCTGAGTAACCGTATGCACCGTGGCACGCAGAGAGGCCGTTTATTTATATTTTTTTTAAAATATTTAAGCAAAAATTGAACGGTACAACTATCAAATTCAAATAGATCCTGCGTTGACTATATATTATTTTTAAAAAATAACTTGTTAACACACAAATTAAAATGTGTACCAAAAGTTTTTTCAAAAATAACATATACAACCAATTCAAAACCGGCCCAAATTTGTCAATTGTACCGTCCGATTTTAGTTGGACGTTTCAAAAAGTTTAAAAAAATGACTAAAAAATAAAAAAAATATAAAACGAACATCCAATAGTTTAGATCAGATGACTTTGTGTGCAGCAGTACAAGAGACACATCCTGTACTATGGCACACAGAGCAACAAGTGTTATTCATTAGATCTAACGTTCGTTGCGAAGGCCTCTACTGTTTTTCTTTAACTTTCAACTAAATGCAAAGCCACTTTGATGAGAGTGACAGTGGGTTTATTAAGAAAACTCGAAGCAGTTTATTAACAAAAATTAAACTTATGAAATTAGTTAAGATCAAAGATTTTCAACTTAAAAAATTGCCAAATATGTTCGACATGGATATAATACGACAACAACATGTTTATATACCATTTAATTAAATTTTAAATAAGAAAGTCAAAAGTTCAATCAACCGATGAGAACACAACAATAAGTCACAGAAAAATGCATCTGGTTTTGATAAAGACTTACAAAATCTATATTACAAGTGTAACTGCATAATTGCATATTAATCAAATTATGAGCTTGCCAAAAAAGGATAAGATTTTTATGGAATATTAGTTTCGTTGCTAACGAGTATAAAAAATAAGAGAGCAACAATGAAAGGAGGGGAAGGTTAAACGTATCACATACACGTCGTTAGTAGCAATTGCTTGTAGATATTAGAGGAAATAAAATCTTCTAAGTCTGTCCCGCTCGCTCCTCCGCAGCTTAAGACATCTGAAGAGAGGAGTGAACAAGTAATTTGATCTTGAAATGATAAGCAATACCCAGCACCTCTTCTTATTTGTACGAAGTCGAGGTCCAAACGATCTAGTTCCGTATTACAGCTTGCGCCACAGGGCCCCCAAATAACAGTTATGCCGAGCTGCTACGTGCATGTGCGCGCACGCAACAATTTCAGCGGCCGAAGAGAACCACGTCAATACAGCTCAAGTCCACAACAAGGATGACTCATTTGGTAACAATCTCCACTCACCCATCCATGTGTATCCCATTCTTTACATCAATCTATGTGAGGAACTGACCTACCAACACTTGTTACGGATCTAATGAATAGATAAATAATAACTTACAAACATACCATTTTTTGAAATCATGCAAGAAAAGGATAACTCCGGGACGATATCCCACGTCAACAAGCAAACCATCAACGGATCCAAGCCACCCGCATCGGATCAGCATCGCAGTCTTCGGCCCTTATGTAGGAATTGCCCAAAGCTCTGAAGCTTTCCACATGACCTGGAGATCTAATTAACGGCTTCAAGAAGTTGCCGGTCAACATAATAAGCATAGCAGCCACTCCGTGGACGTTGACGATTGTGAACATCCAAACAGCCATCTCCGGGGGATTCATCTTGTTCAACCCTTCTTGTGCCATTTTGCACAAGGGCATGACCCAGATGACTGAAAATTGGCAACCATCTCCGACGACTGAGTACTCCAAATGCCATGATCCCATGTAGGCAAATCAGTTTAGTTTTGCGCGTTTTGCATGTAAACTCCGAATCCAATCAAGGGCCTCCTCTTTTTCTCCTTCTGGATGTGCAAGCTGCCACTTTATCAGCCGTTCTTGCTGAGAAGGATGAAACATTTAAGATCATGCCATGTCAGTGAAGAATATGAATTCAAGATAAGGGCAATGTGCCTCACCCATTCCCTAATTTGTGGTCCTCTTTTAAGCCCCAACACATCCATAGTGTCATCACCCTTCACAAGTGGCTTCATTTCCCACACTCTGTCAAGATCTGCATTGCAACAAAATTGACCATTAGTGAAGAAACAATGGCCGTTTCAGAACCAAATGAACTGGAAGGAAATGAAGAAACCAAATTATATTGACAGACAAAAGCTAATCCT
This sequence comes from Zantedeschia hybrid cultivar, assembly GCA_030544215.1. Lineage (NCBI taxonomy): Eukaryota > Viridiplantae > Streptophyta > Magnoliopsida > Alismatales > Araceae > Zantedeschia > Zantedeschia hybrid cultivar. The sequence goes on along the minus strand of JARZZO010000013.1, from coordinate 43,790,170 downwards.
TTACATGCTTGTGTGGGCTGATAAAATAATCTCCAGATCAGTAAACACCACCACTGAAGGCAAAAACCACTTGATCCAATCCAAAAAAACCTTGTGTGGGCTGATAAAATAATCTTCAGATCTGTAAACACCACCACTGAAGACAACAAGCACCAGATCCAATCCAGAACAACAATCTTAGATTGGATCTGCTGGAGCTGACCTGATTTGAAAGGTAGTGGGTAGGATCGGTCAGGATCAGCTGTGAATCAGATGGGAATTGGATGATCCAAAAATTGGCTGATTTCAGCAGCTTTTGCTGGTATGGGTCATGATCCTCCCAACGGACGTCTGATCACCATTCCTAGTTTTAACTAATGGCCCTGTTGTCTGTGCTACCCACACTAACTCCCCTAGGACACACAACCAAACCAGCCAAACCAGCCAACCCAGGCCAATAAACCAAAAAAAACCCAAAGAAAAAAGGCAGCCAAATGTATCAAAATTTAGCAATCACTATGTTGAAGGATTAGAGTTGAGGGAAAATGATAAAACACCATTAATTTAAAACTTGGAACTTTTAGAACGTGATGTAAACTGGCTTTTAGATTTTCATCTTTTATGGCCCTTTCATGTCCAAACAGAGGAGCAGACAAAGAACAAGTATCATATAGTTCCAGTGTTTGGGCACTTGTCGGAAAATTAAAAAAATAAATAAATAAATCAAGCACATCAAGAAAGATGAATTAAAAGTTTAAGACTAGTTAAAATCCAAGTTCAAGCAGGTGTTAGCTTGTGTCATCATAGTTTGACGATGATTATTTGAATATTTGCAGCGCTGACCTAAGCATGGGACCCAAAAAGGGCCAATGAGGTTGGTAAATGGGAAAACATACATACGGAAATAACATTGGAAGTGAGAGACCACTTGGACACAAAAGAGAAAAGGGCTTCTTTTTAGTCCATATAAAGCTGCATATTTGGAAATAAACCGCTTGTAAATTGGATATTCAGAATTTGCTCCGAAAAACTTAGATTTAATAGGACCATCACCATTAGGCTTTGTCTGCCTGCATAACCCCAAGTTAAAATCAACTACCCTTAAATTATTAAGGAAAATGACTATTTTAGCCCCTTTCTCTTCGTTTTTACTTAAGGAGTTTTAGTTTTTAGCCCCTGAAATCTTTTAAATTACAAAAAAGCCCCCTTAATTCACCTATTTTTGCAGAACTCCCCACATGCTTTGCCGTTACATAAAAAAGCCCCAGCCATTAACTCATATCAAAATTAATCAACTAAGAAATAACTAGGGTTGGGTTAAGTTTATTTCTTGATAGAAGATTACCAATTTACCCCTTGGTAATTACACAATCTCCGCCCGTGCCCGCACGGGAGGACACCCGCCGCCACTTCGGCGCCACACGGCACCCGCCCGGGCGTTCCCGCCCCTGCCCGGAGCACTTCCTGCTAGGACTGTCAACGGAGCGAATACCACAATATCCGACTCCGCTCCGTTTAATATTATCCGAATATCCGACTCTAGATACTATCCGACATATAATAAATTTTTCTATCCGAATTCGACTCTGCCAGATAGTATCCGAATTCGGATAATAATTCGAATACTTAAATATTTCAACTTTGTCTTGTAATTTAATGACTTGTAAATTTTATTTTTTGCATAGTCCATAAATATCATAGATGTAAATTAATACATATTCAAGTTATAAATATCTAGATAAATTTAAATAATTTGAATGCTTCATTAAAAATACTTTAGATAATAACAAATGCTTAAATAATTTATCTAAATTAGTAAAACCACTAAAAATAAAAATAAAAACACAAGAAACTTCATTATTATCGCTCAACATGTCTTAAGCATACTTCAAATATTGAATTATCATTTATTTAAATATATAAATATCATTAAAATTAAAATAACTTATTAAAATACATAATCGGTTGGATAATAATCGGAGCGGATATCTATTTTCCGTTTCCGCTTCGAATGTTAATCGGATAATTAAACGGATATTCGGATATGTTCGCCAGATGTCTTAATCGGATAAATATCTTACTAATCGGATGAGGATACGAATCGGAGTCGGATATTATCCGGATCTGTTGACAGCCCTACTTCCTGCCCACGTCGCGCCACGCAGCACCGGTCTGGGCATTCCCGCCCACTGTCACCACCACGTGGCACGCCTTCCGTTGTCGCAAGGCCCATCCTCGTCGCTCAAGCCCTAAGGTCGCCCTGCCTTTCCGCGAAGTGCGCCACACGTCGCGCCAGGGCAAGGTCCCGCCTTTCACCACCATCATGCGTCACGCCAGCGCACGTCCCATCTTCCGTCCAGCCGCCGAGTCCGCCAACAGCCCCACGTCGGCCACCCGCATTGTGTAGCCTTTGGTCGCACTATGCCCACACCGCCCACCAACAACAGTTCAGTTCCGCTGCCCGGGCCTTGCGAGGAGCACCACCCCGTTAGTCGTGCTTCCGGTTCAGCAGCACTCGTTCGGGGACCCCCACCATCCCAGTGTGGACCCATTTGACAGTGGGACAGTTAGTGACGATTTGACTCATTCTCTTACAATTTGCCTGTCCATTATATGGTAAAATCTGTTTCCATGCACAAGTGCTTAGGTTCCTAGCTACTAATTATATTATTGCTGCCAGAGTGTGAGCACAAGAGATCCGTTCCACGGCCCTGTTTGAGCATATAGATCGTGTTGTTGATGCCCTAGTTCTTTGGTAGTTCTCACTACCGTTGATCCTGTTTGTTTTCTTATGGGGAGAGGACGGTTCCCGAGTTGGCTTGCTAGTCATTTCGTATTTTCTATCATGGACTTGGGATCCAATTGATGTTCATTTTTGCTGTTCGCTATGGTGTTCTTGCTGATCTCAGATTGTAGTCACCATTTGGAGTCTTAGTAGGTAGTCGTCCCGCATCACTAGAAGGGTATTTATAGGCTCTTGGAGAGGCGGTTACAAAGCCAAATGCCCACCTCCACCATGTTTAAGTCTAACTTATTTCCTGCTTGCACATGGGGGCTCACCTCCACAGGACACAACTTGGAGAAATTACCGTGGGAAATTACTCATGAGGGTGAAAAGTTTTGACTAGGTCTTATTCCTCCACCTCCACTGGATGGCCTTAGGCAGGATGGTAGCAAGAGAGTTTAAATGTCCCTCCACCTCCACTGGGTGGCTAGTTTGGAGCACACTTCATGCACCTCCACCGGGCTGTGGTTTGGATGGTGAATTACCGGGGGTAAAAGGTAAAAAAAATCCAAAGATTTCTGCCTTTCCATCTCCGATGGATGGTGGTTATGCATGGGAGTGCATTAAACACACCCACTCGATGCAGATAGGTGGAGATTTTTGTATAAAATTCCTTGTTTCATGGCCTTTTATGTTTATTTCTATCCTTTTTCTTTTTACCATGGGTGAAAACAGCAAGCAAGTTTTATATAAAAACCCCCTCTTTTCATTTTTTTACATAACTAACTACTAGTTAGTTAGGAAGGAAGAGTAGGAGGCGCAGCCTCCTCCCACCTCCACTGGATGCATCAGGGGGTGGAGGATGGGCCTGCAGCATCCTCCCTCATCCAGTGGAGGTTGGAATCCCAAGTGGGACTCCTCCCACCAGAAGCGCCTTACCTTCACCAGGTGGTCTCTTTCAGGTGGGACTTCCCACCTCCACCGGGTGGGCCTTCTCCACCCGGTGGAGGTGAAGAATTCCACCAGAGGTGGACTCTACTCCACCGCAGTCCTTTTTTTTTAATCCTTCTTCTTCTTCTTTTTTGTTGTAAACAGAGGGCTGGCCCTCTCTTTCTTTCTCTCTGCTACTGCCGCAGGTGCTGCTGCTCTTTATTGCCCCTTTTTTTTTTGTTTCAACAGGATGCAAATGGGTTGAGCCAGCGTGATACATTAATTTATCAACAATGCTACATGCCTCCCACACAGCCCAATTCCCCAACCAAATAAATAAATGAATGCAAACTTGGAGTCAGAATTTTACATAAAGAACAAAAGAAAAGCAACATAAGTCGTCAGATACCTTACCTAATTCAGTAATAATTGTCTCATGAACTCTCCTGTATAATTCTCTTGCAGGATCCAGCTGAAAGCTTTTTGCCAGGAAACCTTCCACGTGATCAACTTTGGGGTATAATAGAGTGGAGAGTAATAAAGCAACTGGCCAGAAATCTTTAACTTGCCTAAGAAAGAGTCCTGAAAGTGAATGAATAGTAACATGTGAATCCCCGTCAACCCCAACGATCTCACAAAATGCAAAAGCCATCTCCAATTTTCAGGGTACTTCGATAAAAGTAATTGTTTTAACAAAATATGGTTATCCATCTCAAAGAGTTATCAACATTGGAGCATTAGAAAGTGAAATGGCGAAGCTGGAAGCCATTCCTGAAAGCAGGTCAGCAGTTTACGGACAAAAAGGGATATTCAGAGATGATTTTTCAATGTGGACATCTTAACTCATGCACTAAGAAGTTATGATGGCTAAAGTGGAGACTCTGTTCAACTGATGCCCCAAATTTAGTACCATTGTTTATTGCATATTTACATGATTTCTTAGAAACTCATTTAATATAAGTGGTTTGGTAATTAAAAAGAAAAAAAACTTTAATTAAGGAGATAATAATGTGAATATCTCAAGAATGATGAATATTACATATATGATTATGTACTGATACATTTTATGATATCTATAACCATTATTATAATGACAGTTTACGAATATGCGTAGTGTGATGAATAAATCATGATTTGTGACGAAATGATCTAGGAAGATCAACATGGACGGTTTTTATGACTAAAGATGATTCGACATGCTAAAGATGATTGATGCCTAACTATTGTAAAGAATGATTATGTGACTTAATTGAAATAACGACAAAAGCATGATAAATATAAGATAACGATGTAATGATGGCAGTCAGGATGATGATAATCATGACAATAAGAAACCCTTAGAAACTAAGGATTGTTAGTTTAAGACTTAAAAATCAGACTAGATGTTCTTATGAATATTATGTATAGAAATCATACTTTTTTTTAGAAGGTGATATAGAAATCATACTTTACACTACCTAGAATGGAATTTAAGGCAGTAATTGAGTTCTTAAGGAGCAAGCAATTACCTCTTATGTGGTTGATTTAGTGTTCTGACTATTTAACATAGATTACTAAAGATTAAAAATGACATAAGGATGATAATTACACATGCCTAAAGACATGAGTAAGAAAAGAAGATGCTATGATGAAGATGGTGGTCAAGTCAATGATGATTAAGATGATAATTGATTATGATTATAGAGTCCTTAATAATCAAGAGTGTAAGATTATGATCATAATTGCATATGGTTAAAGGATATCATGATATAATTATGAGTAGAATGTTACTATTGAGACCAAATTTCTATTTAGTTAATATATTAGTAAAGTAAAGATGCTTTGAAATCCTAAAAGATGATTGATACTTTTCTGATGAATAAAGGAATCATGCCATGATTACATCTGTATGATTAAGGTTAGTCGATTGAAGAAAACCAAAATAAACATCAAAGCAAGGTCATGTTGTGCAGATGAGAACCAAAAGACAAGGTAACACAATCCTCAACCTGCCAATATTCGCCTTTTTGATGCATGTGGGATATCAAGAAAATCATCTCCCAAATCTGTTTCAACAATGATGGATGTCCCACTTGACTCTAGGAAAGTAATCAAGGAAACAAATTTCTCTAATGCGCTATGCAACATTACCACCTAGACACGGGAAAGTAGCTCATTAGATTGAGATAACCGAATCTGACACAAAACATCATCAAGAAAATATAACATCCGAGTACATTAAATTGAACAGATAAATTTTTTTTTTTGAAGTGAAATTGAACAAATAAAGTTACCAAGGAAGAACAAAAACTAACCGTCTCAGCATCACTGGCTTTCAGCTTCAGAGAGTTTCTAATTATATAGCTTGTGACAGGTACCTAACATGTGCCAACGGATGAGCTACATGTAAGAGATGAAAATAATTATCAGATTCAACAAAATAAAAGCTGAATACCTCCTTGCATTTTTTATCTCTATATATCAACTTGCTTAGTGGAAGAAACAATGCCCCATACAAGCAAAGCCTGTGGTGATCATCCTGAAATTTAAAGTGAAACAAAATATCAAAGCTTTAAATCAAAATTACTGTTTCCTTAAATAGAAAGCTTATACATATGTCACATGAGAAACACGAGTTCACAAAAGTTGCAAAACAGTAATGAATGGTTCACTTTCAGGAAATGTCTTTTGGCTATTATATAGCTTTTAATCTTTAATATCCAGAAATGCACAGGAAACATATTGCAAAACACACTACATCTTGTGCTCAGAATCTCATAATAATGTCCATGCATCCAAGCTGCAGTTGGGCATTCGAAACAAACATTGACATAATTTCATTAAGCTCTTCCTAGAACCCATCCAAATTTAACTTCATGTGGAGAACAAAGCATGTGATACAAGAAAATAGTAGACTACGTATCAACATCAATGACACCATATTGCCAGATAGGTTACAGAGGGGTAAATTTAATTGCCTCAGTTAAGTTTTCACATTGAAATTACAGAAGTATGATGTTACCTCTTCTGTGATGGTATCTTTTAGGCAACATTTGGAAATGCTTAAGCAAACAGTGCCTTTTCAAAATAGCTTATCAATGTGACAGTACAGGTTTTTTTGATGATTTAGTTTCAGCCAGCTGGTTCGATGGTAGTGGTCAGCTATGTATATTTTCTTTTGAAGCTGTGCTCTCAATTGGGTTGAATTTTTGGTGGTTTTGATGATTTAGTTTCAGTCAGCTGTCTTCTAGTGTTAGTAGTGGTCACTTTTTATACAAAGCTATGGTCCCTTTCTGACTATGCATTTGTGTCCCTTTTCGTTGCATTTTTTCCGCTGCACTAAAGTATGTGTATTAATAAATGATAGTTTATTTCTGTTTTTCCATCTTCCATACATGCATGCATGTTTGTGAGAATGGTATCCTATTTGCTACAGGTTTATGCAATATATCAGAAGATTGAAGACAACAAATTTCAATCTGGTTAGCAGGCATGTCTTCACGGAATCTTGAGTTTGGATCCTCCATGGAATATGGATGCGGGACTGTGACAAGGATTGAGATGTCCTCATGTCTTCCCAGTCAATCATCACATGCACCAGGCTCAACCAAAAACTAAAATAGGTCATCAAATTTAGGTATTTAATTACTTACACTCTCTTCATGCACGTATGATTTGCTGGAAGAACCCAACCTAAGACATATAACCTCAATTTAAATTCCTGCTTTCATTGCTTCTAACCATCTCTCTAAATGCTTCGTAAGTGGGGCAGGACTTGCCCCTAACAAAATTCAAATAAGATCCGGAACAGCCCATTACTTAAGCCACTTCCAGTTGCAGTCGTTCACATAGGATTGAGATGTTCTCGTGTTGAACTTGATGAGACAAATTATTTCTCAATCCGTCCATGCTACCTCACTGGGAAAATAAAATAGCCCTGACTTGGGCAGAATCACTGCAACACAGCAGAATTATCGAAAGATAGATACCTCAGAAGCTTACTTCATCAAAAAAAAAAACTGTATGCCAAACACAGGAATACCAAAATTCACGATGGAAATGAGAACTGGGTTTGCACTATTTTTTGAAATCCTCCTGACAACATTTTATGTTCAATTACTCTCATCACTTAATGACTTCCCTGTCTAGACTACCCACTCGTGACAGGCATGCTTCTTTTACTCTAGATTTGAACCCCAGCAGCTGTTTATGTGCCTCACATCTCGAATCCGTGGACCATCTCTTTACATCATGTCCTTACTCCAAGGAAGTGTTGCAGATGCTGTTCGATAGATTTCAAGTGCGCCATCAACAATGGGGATCCGTGGATAATCTCCTGCTCACCTGGGGGAGGTCGTGCCTTGCAAAGAAGACTGTTGTATGGTGGCTGGTCCTTAACGCAACCATTTGGGCCATATGGACAGAGCGCAACAGGAGAATCTTCAGGCGAGAGGTGGGTACACTGTTTAATAAGTTTTGTTTGTTATAAAAGAAATAAAGCAGGGCTCATACATGCATGATATGCATAAGGTAGAATAATAAATAAACCTAGGGTTTTACCGTGGTGTGGACCTTCCTCAAATGTCAAGAAGACCACCACATGATGCTCCTTAAAGCACCAAAACAACAGCAACAACTCAACAACAAAAGAAGCAGCACAAGGCAGCAACAGCATGGCAACGGCAGCACCGGCTCCCACAAAAGAAGGCCAACAGCCAGCAGTGGCCAACAACAATGCAAGCAGCAACAGCAGCAAGGCAAGCAAATGGCAGCAGCAGCTGCAAGAAGGAGACCTCCAGAGAGAAGCAGCAGCAGAAAGAGAGAGGGAGGCTGCAATGGAGAGGGAAGAGAGAGAGGGTGAAACCGGTGGGGGGGTCCCACCAGATCCCCCCACCCCATCCCAACCGGTTTCCACTCAAACCCCCAACCGGTTGGTGGGGGGTGTTTTAGGAAACAAACAAAGAAAAAGAAAAGAAGAGAGAGAGAGACAAATTAAAGAAGCGAGAGAGAGACAAATTAAAGAAGCGAGAGAGAGAAAGGAAGGAACCGATGGGGGTCCCACTAGTTCCAAACCCCCCACTGCTGGGGGTATTCTCTCAAATAAATAAATAAAAAAAGAGAAGAAAGAAATAAGAATAAGAAAGAGAAGAAAAATAAGAGAGAGAGAGAGAGGAGAAGAACTAGTGGAGGTCCCACCGGTCATCCCCCCCCCCCGGTTCCATTCAAGGGTCATTTTGGAAAAAAGAAAAAGAGAGGAGAGAGAGAAAGAAGAAGAAGAGAAGAAAAAAAGAAGGAAGAGAAAGAGGGAGGAGCAAGAGAGAATAGATGGGGGGTCTCATGGCTCCCCCCCACACACACACACAATCTCTCTCTCTCTCTCTCTCTCTCTCTCTCTCTCTCACACACACACACACACTCACTCATTGCCTCTCTCTCTACAAGAAAAATTCAAAAAAAAAAAATGGAGGGAAGGCCACCGGTCACATACCCCCCCACCGGATGCCTCCTCCTTGGCCCTATAGATCATGGAATGCAGAATCGGCCGATCCCGATCTGGATCGGCCGATTCGGATAAAGGGCCCATAGTAGCTCCTAAGTGGGCCTATTAATATCCCTTAAGTAAAAGGATACTTAAAGGAATATTGGTATGGTCATTAGGGCCTACTTAAAGTCCATGCCTTAAAGGTTACTGGATTGTGGACCATTTATGCCATTGGAGTGTTTTGACACTTTAAAAAAGAGGATTTATACCTTTAAGGATTTCGAAAGGAACTTAATAGACTCATTATGCTATTGTGCATCCTTTAAGGATCCAAAGGCACCTAAAAGGACATAAATGATAAATGAACTATGTCATGGTTCCTTTTCATAACAAGCCATGGTCCGACCAATTGATTTAAAATTGTGTTTTGTATAATGTTAGTTGTGATTTCATTCAAAGGGCATAACCTTACGACACTTAATCAAGAGTTGTCGATTATTTGATCGACATAATTAATATTGACTAGGTAAGTGGGGAGAGGTCAAAATTAACGGATCCACAAGCTTGATCCAACTTGTAGACTCTTTGAGGACTCAGTCCAAGTTATCAAGGTCTACCCAAGTAAAATAAAACAACCTAATCTAAAATTTTCATAATGCGAGGGCTGATCTCCCTCACGGCTCCTGCGAACACCTAATAAGGTTCTCCTTTTTGTGTGTGTGAAAGTCAAAGAGCGGGCTAAGATTTCTTGTATTGTGGATGCTGACTCATCCACTTAATTTTGTCTTATTACTGGGGAGGGTGGATAGGTTTCACACCATCTTAGTGTTTCTGTATGGGGCAACTTTTGTTAGTGTCCCCTATTTACTTGTAAATGTCCCTTTCTTCTTCTTTATAATATAGGTAGTACCATTCACATTAAAAAAAAAAAAAAAAAAAAACCATCTCAAGCCCGATCTTTCTGTTGTGGCTAGACATCTTCACTTGCACTAGACCTTTACTGGTGATAGTGAAATGACATTTTCTCCTAAAAGCTATAAACTGCAGTCTAGTTGTCAGGTTAACAAATTGGACCATAACGCTTCAAAAAATATCATTGCAACTTTGCTGAACCTAATACAGAATTATTCAAACAAATATTAAAATAGTCTCAGTAATTTCGCCTAATATACTTAGGAAAATTAACTCACATCAAATATTGACGTTCAAGAGAATGGAGACAGATTCCATGCAGCATTCAAACAAAGATTAAAAAAAAGTCTCGGTAATTTTGCATGATATATTAACAAAATTTAACTCACATCAAATATTGGGTGTCCAAAAGAACGGACAAGATTCCATGCAGCATCCATGTACTCAACACATAGCCTGATGAAAGAAAAAGTGAAGTAAAATAAGAGCATGCTTCTAAACAAAAGAAGTTCCTTAAAAAGAGGGAAATAAAAGTTGAAACCAATCCACAGAAAAGTAATAACAAAAAAATCAGTCAAACTTTGATAAAACCACAGGCGCTATGCAAAAACCTTTCTTTCATAAGCATTACTATAATATGTAACTGTTTAAAATACTATAAAAATTGGCTTTTGGTTCTTTTGCGATAAAGGACAGGCCCTTCGTTTATGTTAATAAATTGTCGTCTTTCATCTTCTAAAAAAGGAGTGCCATTCAATTATAAGAATAGAAAACAAATCTCCAAAGAAAAATGATGTTTCACCTCCCATCCAACCACTGCCATGTTCTGAATTAAAAAAAAAAATCAGAGGAATATCTTAGCAGTACCTCTTTATTCATTAATAATATAGACTTGGAAACTTCTAACCATGTCCGAAACACCAATTCTTTGAACAACTCCCACTTAGGGCCAGGTTCAAAAATAATAACAATAAATTCCCCGTCAGACTGTGATCTCGAGAGCATCCTCATCCTCTCCAGAGCATGACACTCTGGAGAGCATTCCAAAGATGAAATTAGTGAGACTCTTTTAATATTTGTTTGATTATTAGGGCTTTTATTGGCCTATATGCATTTATAGGGGTTTTCTGCATATACAAGATTTTTTAGGAGGTTATTTGCAAAAACCCTATAATTTATCATCATCAAACCTATCCCAGCTTTTTGCAATCTTGTGGCTGCTTTCCCTCGACGAAGATATAATATGAGACATTCCCTTATCCTGTTTCCTAGATATACCATACAAGCCCATGTTATTTTCTCTACAAGTAGCATCCTCTTTGATCCATTTTGATGGGAAGTGTCATTCCCTCTTTGAACAATTAGTATTAAGCCTAGAAACACACAACCCCTGTTGGTCTCAGTGCCAGCACTTCTTTGCATCCTGACCAATTCCCTCATTTTATTTCTCGTGATGCCATTCTCCATGCACATGACAAGCAAAGATTCTTTAACATAAACAACTAATTTGCTGTTCACACTTTTGAAGGAACTAAAGAAAGCCACGTTGGTATTGGAGAGTTTTCTTCTTTTCATTTTCCTTCTAATTTCAGTGGGCAGGCTTTTGTGGATACTCCAGCTACCAAACGGCATGTCATAATTGTTTTATTGGGCCTGAGAGTTGCACCTGCTGTCCCAGTCCTACATTTTCTCCCATTGCATTCACAATTGATATAGTCTCGGTTGTAATGCTAGCCTGATCTCTGTCTGATTCTCAACCATGGGAATCGGGACTCCAATTACTATTCAGCAGGCCTTTAATAGATCATGAAATCTTTATATCAAATCAGTTGCATTAACATGCACTTTTGATGATTTGATCATCCCATCATATGAAATTTTATGACAATAATCCTTTTCTCATGAGGAGAGCTTTATCACAAATATAAACACCATTTTTCTTTTTTATTATTAATTTGACAATGTAAGATAATTCCCAGGGAATGTGTATCAGCCATGGTAGGCCGGGTCGGTCCGGGTCGGATCGGATCGCCCGGTCCGCTCGGAAACCGGGCGGTCCGAACCGACCCCGAGCCCCGACCCAGCGACCCCAGCTCGGGATCGCTGGGATCGGGTTGGGTTGGCTGAATCGGCCGACCCGGTCCCGGGTCGGACCGGTCCAGCCGACCCGAGCCCCCAACGGCTAGTTCCAAACTAGCCGTTGGGAACCCATTCAAATGGGTTCCCAACGGTTAGAAGGGGCTTCTAAGCCCCTCCAAGTCCCTATAAAACCCCCTCCTACCCTTCTCTCCCTCATTCACACAAATTCTCATTTCTCTCTCTCTAAAACTTCTCTCTCTCTCTCTCTAAGCTCTCATACTCTCTCAAAGACTCAAAGCTCTCTTAACTTCTTTCTCTCCAAATTTCCAAAGCTCTCTAGAGTTCTAAACTCTAAAGGACGGACGGACGGACTACATCAAAAAATTTTCATCATATTATTTTTATTACATTTTAATTTTTCTCTCTAACCTCTTTTTATCTCTGTAGCTTTCTTTCTCATTGTCTCTCACTCTCCCTCGAGGTATGATATGAAATCTCACTCTCTTTCTCTATGTTTTTTCTTATTTCTCACCATTTCTTTTTACGTAATTACTAATTATCTCTTTCCCTATTAATATATTTTTTATTTTTAAAGATGTCGACTTCTGAGCATAATGAGGCCACATCTATCACCTCTCGTGCTGACCCGGGATGGAACCACTGCACCGTCGTGGACATGGCTTCACACAAAGTCAAATGCAACTACTGCAGTCGGATTATTTCGGGTGGAGTTTTTCGTCTAAAACAACATATTGGGGGTGTCAAAGGAGAAGTGAAGGCTTGTACTGCTGCACCACTAGAGGTAAAAAATCAATTCAAAAATTACCTACGACAAAGAGAGTTGGAAAAATGAGCAGCATCAATGATGAGAGGCCAAATTATGGAGGAAATGACACGGCCCTCAGGTCAAGGTATTCATATTCACCCTCCGGGAGATAGATCTCGGGAGGGAGACATAGACCCTACCAGAAGGAGATCCACTGCATTTGAAGACTTTTCTCGAGGTATTCTTTGATTTAAAATTTTCAATTAATTATTTACTTGTTTATACTTCATCTCGATTAAATTAGTCTAATCATCTATTTTAATTTAAAGATGATATACGTCGAGCCATGGACGAAAGTAGAAGATCTTTTGCTGATGAGGATGTGTATAGACGCACTGGTCGACACGTTGGGCAAGGGAGTGGATCCGGACATGGATCCAACGAGAAGAAAATTCATGACTTGACTAGGGACAATGATCCTAGAGTGGGTCCTATAGATGCTTTCCTAACAAGACGGAGAGATAGACAACCATCAATCACAGCTGCTATGAAGAACCTGAAGGTATGCAAGGAGAAGATTGGTCGTGCTGTTTCGAGATGGTTTGTTTATAACAGTGTACCTGCCAATGCTGCAAAGGGTCCTTATTGGGAGGACATGATTGAGACTATTGGAGATGTAGGTAAGGGTATTCCTGGACCAACCCCCAAGGAGATATACAACACTTATCTTCCTCAAGAGGTAAGTGATCTCCAAGAATATATCAAGTCGTTCGAGCGAATTTGGGATGAAAGAGGCTGCACAATAATGACAGATGGTTGGACATGTGAGTACATTGAATTAGTTTAACATATTTAGAATCTTATATTAACAGATTATATTTTTTAGTTAATTTAGACATTCGCTAATATCTATAACATTATTTGAATAGGAATTACGAGAAAAAGTATGATTAACTTCCTTATATACTGTCAAGCTGGGACTGTATTTTGGAAGTCCGTAGATGCTAGTGGAATGGTAAAGAATGTTGAATATCTTTTCAAGTTAATTGATGACATTGTGGAGCAGGTGGAAGAAGATCGGGTTGTACAAGTTGTAACAGATAATGCAGCTTCATATAAAGCTGCTGGCCATATGTTAATGGAGAAGAGGCCACATCTATATTGGCTTCCTTGCTCTGCTCATTCCCTAGATTTGATGCTAGAAGATATTGGGAAAGATGTAAAAATTACTGAAACAGTGAAGTCAGCCCAATTCATCACATCATATATCTACTACCATAACTATGTACTTACGTTGATGCGTGAACACACTGGACAGAGGGAGTTACTACGTCATGGGGTAATTCGTTTCGCCTCTACATACATTTTCTTGGAGAGTATACAGTCACAAAAACGCCCCTTGAAGCAGATGATTTCAAGTAAAGGATGGGAAGATTTGATGACAAGGCACGCGAAGCGTGATGCTAGAAACAAGGGGAAGCAGGTTGAGAACTTGATTGAGAGCCGGGAGTATTAGAAGGATATAAAGATGATCTTAAACGTAGTTGAACCTCTTGTACGGGTTCTGAGGATGGTGGATGGAGATAAGAAGGCCACAATAGGATATTTATATGAAGCTATAGACCGTGCAAAGGAAGACATTGCTAGGGCCAACAAAAATACATACAGAAAGTGGTGGGATATCATAGATGCAAGATGGGATAGGACATTCCACCATGACTTGCATGCGGCAGGTAACAAAATAAGTCAATCCATATTGGTTGCCATTTTATTTCTTATAAGTTTTATTTCCTTTTTAAAAAAAAATTCAATTCTTTAGGTCATTTCTTCAACCCAAGATACCAATATAGCTCTGCTACTCAAAATACGCCTAATGATGAAGAAGTACTCCATGGAACTCAAAATGTAATTCGGCGTTTGTTACATGATGAGGATCGAGCTATCATAGCATGCAACAAAATGCATCATTATAGGCTCCGGACATTACATTTTGGTACTCATCGTTCTCAACGGGCAGTCATGTTGCTTTCACCAAGTATTTAGAATTTTACACATAACTAATACTTTCACGAAATTGTTATCATGCCTAAGCTTTACAAATTACAATACTAATTGTTAGTTGGATCATTATGGAATTACAGCTGATTGGTGGATGGATCATGGGAAGGCTCCAGGTTATGAAGATCTTGCTTATGTTGCTATCCGTGTATTGAGCCAAACCACCTCCTCTTCTGGTTGTGAGAGGAACTGGTCTACATTTAGCTTGATACACACCAAGCAAAGGAACCGATTAAGCTAAGCGAGATTGGAGCAATTGGTCTTTTGCCACTACAACATGCGCTTGAAATTAAAGAATCTTAAAAAAATTCAAGAGAACCAAAGAGAAGAAGAACGATGGAGAGATGAAGTTGCTGGAAGACCGGTGCAAGCAGAACAACAAGTTGAGGAACTAATCGATCTGGACGAGATATTTGAAAAGCAGAACCCACTGAATGCATGGGTGGATGCAAGGAATGTTTTGAGTCCATCAGAATTTGATCCAAACGATCGGTCATGGGCAGAAGGACAATTAGCTGGTGTCCCCTTGTCCGTTGAGTTTCAACTTCCACCTCCTTCAAAACGGCAAAAGAAATCCACCCCACAAAGTTCAGGTAAGGGTAAAGGTAAAAGAGTAACTAATCCTGTTGATATTGCAGATTTAGAAATTGTACAAGAAGATGAGTCAGACGAGACACCAGAGCCGAGCGACAAGGTCGTTTACCAAACTTCAGACAACTCTACTTCGGCAACGACTACCCCTGACGATGACGATGATGATCCACATGAAAGTCAAGGTGGATCCTTGCAACAACGGTCATCTCGAGGACGTGGATCAAGTCAACATGGTGAAGCTCCTCCAAAGATTTTCACAGGAGAGCAAGAATTTATGCATGCTACGCAGGATGATGACCACTCCAGTAGGTTGGCTAAGGACACATCAACAACAGATAAAGGCAAAGGAAAACAACAACAAGAGTTCCTAAAGAGAACATCCACCACCCTATGATGCATTGAGTTACTTGGAAGGATATCCCACTTATCCTCCAACTTCATATGCTTCCTCTTATCAATCGTCAACCTCAGAAGGATCTTATCATGGGCCAAAGACACGAGGATGGATACCGGTGACAATAATCTACCCATTCACAGATGAGTATAACCGGTTTGTACAGGAATATGAACAATGTTACCAAGCTTATATGTCTTGGGCCGATTATGTGCAACATTTATATAACACCTACAATGTAAGGCTAGAATAAATGTATGTCTACTTGTTCTGTCACTTTGTGTGTGTGTGTGTTTTTATACTATCATGTAATACTTAGGGGTAAGGTTTTATGTTCCCCCCATGTATTGTATTCAAGTTTTTTTTCAAAGTTAATAAAAATTCAAGGGCTTACCCAAGGTCCTAGATAAGTTTTGGGTAAATATAATTTTTTCTGATTTTTTGAATTTTTTTCTTATTTTTTGGACTTGTTTTTCTATTTTTTCCCTATTTTCTTCTATTTTTTCCCTTTTTTAAAATTGGATCGGCCAGACCGGTCCGGCTCGGTCCGGACCGGTTCGGGATCGGGTCGGATCGGCCGATCCACTCGGTCAGGACCGGACCAATCCGAGTCCGACCCACGAGTTGGCCTACCTTGGATTCAGCTGAAATGAGAAAACAGAAAAACTGCAAGTTGATGCATATGAATAGGGGCCAAAGCAGTCCATTGATGTCATTCAGGCAAGCAGTCAGATATCATTCAGGCAGGCAGGCAGATATTCCTAGGTAATGGTCGTACATGCCTCTTCTGGACAGACCCCTGGTGTGGTGAAACCTCTTCCAGCTCCAGCTTCCCAGCATTAGTTAACATTACTTCAGATCCGAGGGTATTAGCAGCTGATGTCTTTGATGCAGAGCACTCTTTGGGGGGTGGGGGTGGGGTTGGTGTCCCACTTTCAGAAGACCCCTAAGGGATGCTGAGATAGGAACTCTGTCAGCTTCTTATTACACTTGGGATGTTTGCATGGATCTCAATAAACAGGATGGAAGGTTGTGGAAATGATGTTTGCATGGATCTCAATAAACAGGATGGATGGTTGTGGAAATGGGGGCCTAAAAGAAGATTCTTTGCCAAGTCTGCGTATTCTGTCATTGCGGATGGGGGCCTTCGTCCCCCCCCCCCTCACTGACCTCATTTGGTCCACTAAGAGCCCGCTAAAGGTCCAGATTCCCGTGTGGTGAGTTTTCCTTGGCATACTACCCAACACCGATAGGTTGGCCAGATTCATGGACAACATTCAGACTTTGTGCTGCCTTTGTGGCGATGCTGAAGGGACGGCTGATCATCTCTTTGTTACTTGCCCTTTTGCTTTGGATGTATGGCATCTGATTTTGGACCGAATTGGTCAGCAGATGCCTCGGACAGAATTTGTGCACGAGCTTCTTTGCAAGTGGAAGTCAGTCAGGGTTCACAAGGAAGACAGTCACATGCGGTGGCTGATCCTCCATGCCACCTTTTGGGCAATTTGGGGTGCAAGGAATAGAAGAATCTTTCAGAAGGAAGCTTTGGTAGTCGACAGGAATGCCTCCTTTGTCGGGGATAGAGTGAGGGAATGGGGCCTCCATCTTGTGTAAAAGTTTACTTGTAAATCCTCTTTTTTGAGCTTTTGAGGGGCTTGTGAGTGGTCCACCTTCTTGGTGCCTTTTGTGTAGGAGGATCTTTCTTTCGATATTTTGCTTCTACACTTGTAAACTTTTCTTCATTTAATGAAACTGTGGTACTATCCACTTTCAAAAAAAAAAAAGGTTCCAAAGCAAACATCAATAACAGCACATAAAAAACAAACCTGTCGGTTCCTTCCATTACCATAGGCTCTGAATTATGTGGAAGAGTAAAGACACCCCAAAATAGTTGCAAATCACATAAATTAGTCATTGCTTTAACAGGTTGATTATCAGACATCATCAAGTCAATCTGCACAATGTAAGCAAATGAAACCACTCAAAATTAGAACTTTATAGCTGTAAAGTTAACAAATAAAGCCGCTAAATAAGAATGTCAATATTCAATCAGTTTAGACAATATGATGAAATAAGAATCAGAAGAGAAAAGATAATACTTCATGACCAATTCGCTCTCTGCTAATTTTATTTGTAATAGCAGCCTTGACCTCTTCATCAGCAGCAGCTTTCTTTAAGTCATCATCTAGTGTAAATCCAAACCTTGCACCTGGGTTTGCAGGAAAGACCAAGGACATGAATAGAAACATAGACTGAAGAATGACTGCACAAAATTTTTGAGGCAAGAGAAAGTGTACCAAAAGGGTGTAGTATATAACTTGTCAAACACTATTGCATAATAGCAACATCAAGAGAAAATGGAAAGCAATACGGAGCAAACAGACTTTTAAGACAAACTAGTTCACACCACTTACAGGCTAAAATGAACAACGGAGCTAATGCTTTGTGCCTAGATTTGGTAATCAAATAAGAAAAATGGTGCGGACACTAGAGCCCATACCCAATTTGACCCGGCTCACGTGTACTGTCAGAGGAGGACATCGGCCACGACTCCCATTTCACTTTAGCTTGGCAATGACACATTTTTGGACTGAGTTACATTTTGTCATTTTTTGTCATTTTTTTGGGGACATGTATTCGGCCCATTTGGGGCCTGTTTAGGCCTTATATTTTTCTGCTATTTCCTGCACTTTTTTTTCTCATTTTAAGATGCAAGGGCATTCTTATCTTTTTGTTCTCTAGGGCACTCCATGGAGCCCTCTATATATACTTGTACATACCTCGTTTTGTCCGGTTAGCCCCTCCTTTACAGCTTGCTCGTTCTACATAAGGTCGAATTTGCTCCCGTGCTTGTGCGAGTTTAGGACGTCTAGCTTGATTTATCATTTAGTGCTTTACTGCTGGTTTGTGAGATTGAGAGCTACCTATCCGGCGGCTCTGAGCTGTGATGTTGATATTGATGTTGCTACCCTAAACCCGCGGAAGTCCTCACTATCTACATTCCGACTCGTTTCCTTGTTGTGAGGACGACTCCCGAGTTAGTTACATGATTGTCCTTTCTGGACGATGGTGACTATTTGTGCCTATGTGCTATCCTTAGTTGTATTCATGGCCGATCTCGATATGTGTGGACATTCGGACCCTTCTTGGTAGTAGCATGTGTTTAGTTGTTTAGTTGTTATCTGAGCATCATTTAGAGAGGATGTGTGGTTGCATATTGTTGTCCTTGATTTTCATCATATTGTTTTAGTGCCAATTTAGCGAGTCTTACCATATACATACATTGTTCTGCATCACCATTGTTAGTGTCATTCAGTTGCACTCACTTTGTCGTGCCATTTGATCTCTGGTGGGTAGTTGCATCTGAGTTATGTGCTAACTTTGCTTTTGTCACTTCACTATACATGACCACATGTAGGGGTGTCGAGTTTCATAGCTCCGCACCGATATCAGGATCACACATTGATTCTCCCATGGTCCTTTAGATGACAGAGATGTTCAGCCAGCTCATGTGTTGTATGGATCAGTTGGACCATCGCCTTCACGAGTGTCTTGGATGCTTTGGAGAGTTACTTAGGACCGTACAGGACAGACTTGCCGATTTCTGATTGCAAGGTCCAGGGGATGATGGGCCATGATCCCGCTCCTCCGGGACAGCATCCGAGCCAGGGTCTAGTGCGGGCGGCAGACCGCCAGGACTCAGACCCAGCCCCGACCAAGCATCCCGTGCACCCTCCACCACATCCGGCGAACCCACCACCTCTTGTGCGCCCACCCCCTAGAGTCGATCCTGTTTTTGACTGGTGAGGTAAGGATCATAAGCTTGACGATGATTTTACTGATGAGATGGGTTACGTCGATCAATTGGATGCACGTACGTGTAGGAGGCATGATAGGATGCATGATCATGACTGGGGTAATGGGAGGAGGCGTCAGTGGCATCAGGTGACCGCTATGATCGCGGTGGTAGGTATAAGTGCCAAGACCGGTATGACCGCTTTGATCATTATGATTTGGGCGATCCATTTGGTCGTGATGATCGATTCGTTTGATTTGGTAGAGCATGTCTTGGGCATGATTAAAGGTGTCCCCGTTACTCGAGAGATCGAGATGATCGGGATGGATTTAGAGATGATTGAAGGCGCCACAGATACCCTGGAGATGGATATGGCTATGATGAGTAGAGGCCCTATTTCCATCGTGACCTAGGTGACCAAGATGATCATCGGGCCACTTGTGCTGAGGCTCCTAGCTTTGACGGGTCCCTAGACCTGAAGATATATCTAGATTGAGAGGCCAAGATGAACCACTACTTTGATTGGATGGGTATGTCCAATGAGCATCGAACTCGCTTCGCTCTGATGAAACTGATAGGCCAAATTCAGACCTATTGGTCTAACGTTGAGGCACTATGCAAGCAGAGGTGCTAGGAGCCCATTAAGTCATGGGAAGACATGAAGGTGTTGCTTCGTGAGAAGTACATTCCCCCGACTTAGCGACATCGTCCCATTGATAGGTGGCAGAACCTTACTCAGGGGACTTGATATGTTTCAAAGTACATTGCTTAGTTTGATGAGTACATGATGAGGTGTGGCGCTCAAAAGGAGGGTGCGCTGACTCTTTTCTGCTTTCAGAGAGGCCTGCATCGTGTTTATCAGCCGGAGTTATTCCGTCAGCACGTGACGACCATTGAGCATGCCTAGCAGGTCATGCACGAGATGGAGTAATTCGAGTTGGAGATGGCTTCGCCCCCGCGTGCTAGGCCGCCTTACCAGTGTCCTCTTGATCTGCGTGCCACGCTGGGAGCCCAGTAAAGGGGTTCAGTACCCCGTCCGATAGAGTCTAGCCACCAAGATCCTCCACCTACGCCCAAGCCCCGATTTCTGCCGCAGAGAGACCAAGCACCTGCTTTATCTCTACCTTCCGCACGTCCCTTGATTGGTGCCCTACTGATAGGCGAGAGGAAAAAGGTAAGGCCCCGGCTGTTAGTGGCAATGGTGGGTCTTGTAGGCGATGCTATCGGTGTCAGGAGTTGGTCACTATGCCTCTCAGTGCCCCAAGAGGTTTCTAACTATAGAGGGCACTGATCTTGAGGAGTGTCCGCCTCCCGTGATGCAGGATGTGAGCTATGAGGCTGGAGCTGATTTAACTGTTGAGTTTCAGTCAGAGGAGGATGATATGGTCGACTGCATTTAGACCGAGTATTTCAGAGTGGATGATATTGAGGATCTGTCTGATGGAGGTAGACTAAGTGTGGTCCGTTATACTTTGACTCAGCCTCGAGGGAGTGATGATTGGCATCGCACTTCCATCTTTCACACATATTATCGCGTCAGTGATAAGGTGTGCAAGGTGATCATTCCTAGCGGGAGTTGCATCAACGCCATCTCTACGAAGGCTGTTGAGTGCCTTGGGCTGATTTATGTTGATCATCCTCGCCCTTACCGTGTGCCACAGGTGGACTCCATGTTCGTTCAGATTCGGCGAGATGCCTCGTTCTGATACATTTCCACCTATACACGGATCATACTTGGTGTGACATTCTGCTAATGGAGGTCGGGAGCCTTATTCTTGGTCGGTCGTAGATCTATAACATGGATGCGGTCCTCTATGGCCGGTCCAACACTTGTGTGTTTCCTTTCAGTGACTTGCGCATCACTTTGTAGCCTTCTCGACCGAAATCAGCACTATTGCAAGAGACTACCCCTTCTAGTACTCATGTTTCTCCTTCTACTACGTCTACTTACAGTGCCGCTACCTCTTTTGGTGCTACCCATTCTAGCACTACTCCTACTCTTGGTGCGACACTGCTAAGCACTCCCACTTTTCCCCGTTCGACTCAGTCGAGCGTCTCGTCTGCTCACAAGTCCTCTATGCTTAGTGCGCCACCTATGATGACCTTACAATTGATTAGTGCAAAGGAGTTTGAGATTGATCTGTCTAAGAGCGAGCCCATATTCATTTTGGCGGTTAGAGACGTGAGGAATGAGACCCCGCACGAGCACCCCCCCAAGGTCACCTCTCTACTTCAGGATTTCCATGATATTTTTCCTGAGGACCTTCCAAACGATTTATCATCCATGTGTGACATCCAATAAGCGATCTATTTGGTTCCGGAATCTACCTTACCCAATCTGCCACATTATCGCATGAATTCCGTTGAACACGCGAAGCTTCAAAGGCAAGTTGAGGAGCTCCTGAGGAGAGGCTCAATTCAACAAAGTTTGAGTCCATGCGTGGTACCCGCATTGTTAGCTTTAAAAAAGATGGCACCTGGAGAATGTGTGTGGATAGCTGTGCCATCAACCGCATCACGGTCAAATACCGTTTTCCCATTCCCCGCTTAGACAACATGCTTAACATGATGGTGGGGGCCACTATGTTCTCAAAAAATAACTTGAAGAGTTGGCTATCACCAGGTCCGGATTTGACCTAGAGATGAGTGAAAAATGATGTTCAAGACAAAAGACGGGTTGTACGAATAGTTGGCCATACCTTTCGAACTGTCCAACACCCCCAGCACTTTCATGCGGTTCATGACTCAAGTACTTCGACCCTTCATTGGACATTTCTAGTTGTGTACTTTGATTACATTCTCATTTACAACCGTACTTGGGAGGATCATATAGAGCACCTGCGTCAGGTGTTCCTCGTCCTTCGCCGCGAGAACTTATTTAGAAATCTCAAAAAGTATTACTTCCGGACAGATTATGTGATCTTTTTAAGGTTCATTATGTCATCTAAGGGTATCTATGCCGATCCGGAGAAGGTCAGAGTAATAGTAGAGCGGCCTGAGCCGTAGAGCATATTCATGATGTGCACAGTTTTCATGGCTTGGCGACCTTCTATCGTCGTTCTATTTGGAGGTTCAGCTCAGTTACGACTCTGATCAATGATTGCATTCGGAAGGGAGCCTTTTCTTGATCGAAGGCTGCATCTTCGACCTTCCGGAAGATCAAGGAGCGCATGACCTAGGCACATGTTCTTCAACTGCCTGATTTCTCGAAGATGTTTGAGGTCTCATGCGATGCTTATGGTGTCGACATAGGTGGAGTCTTAAGTCAGGAGGGTTATCCTATCGCATTCTTCAGCGAGGAATTGAACAATGCCAAGCTAAAGTACTCCACCTATGATCAGGAGTTTTATGCGGTAGTCCATGCCTTGAGATATTAGAGACATTATCTACTAACGCAGGAGTTTGTGCTGTACTCCGATCATGAGATCCTAAAGTTTCTCCACGCCCAGAAGAAGCTTAATCTGAGACATAGCCGATTGGTTGAATTCCTTCAGGCTCACACGTTTGTTCCTCGTCATAAGGCGGGTGTGGAGAACCACGTGGCTGATGTGCTGAGCCATCGATATTCTCTTATATCAATTGTCAGCATTCAAGTCATGGGATTTGAGAGACTCTGGGACGAGTACTCCGGTTGCCTTGATTTCGGCCCGATTTACACTGCCCTTCAATCCAGACCCTTTAGAGAGTACTGTAATTACATCCTTCAGGAGGGTTACCTTTTTTGTAGGTCAAAATTACTTTGGTCCGTAATTTTCTGAAATAGGAGGTTCATGCGGGTGGTCTAACCGGTCACTTCGGCCGGAACAAGACCATTGATCTTGTTGAGTACCAGTTCTTCTGATCGAGCCTAAAACGCAATATTGCTTGTATCGTGACTAAGTGTCATACATACGCTACAGCAAAGCAGAGGAAGCAGAATACCAATCTATACTCCCCAGGCCCCGTGCATGATCGTCCGTCGTAGGATGTTAGCATGAATTTTGTCTTAGACCTACAGCGCAATATTCAAAGGCACGACTCTATCTTGGTTGTTGTCAATCGATTTTCCAAATGGCACATTTTGTTCCATACTCGAAGACTTCTGATGCGTCAAGAGTGGCTCATTACTTCTTTGAGGGTGTGATTCGATTGCATGGACTACCTAATACCATTGTCTCAAACAGAGATGTTCGATTTATTAGCTATTTTTTGAAGACCCTTTGACATTTGATGGGAACCAAACTCAAATTTTTCACTACCTTTCACCCCTAGTTGATGGTCAGACTGAGGTAGTCAATAGGAGTCTAGATGATCTTTTGCGTTGTCTGGTTAGAGAGCATGTTCGTAGCTGGGATCATGTCTTCTGGCACGCAGAGTTTGCATACAATAGTTCTATCAATAGGTCTACTGACATGTGTCCATTCAAGATTGTTTCTAACTATAGACCTAGAGGACCCGCAGACCTTGTCCCACTACCCATTCAATCCCGTACTTCAGAGACAATTGCGTCTCTCGCCCATTGCATCAGGAGTTTGCACGATAACGTCCGTCACCATATCGAGATCACTAACGAACGCTCAAATTTTTCACTACCTTTCACCCCTAGCTGATGGTCAGACTGAGGTAGTCAATAGGAGTCTGGATGATCTTTTGCGTTGTCTGGTTAGAGAGCATGTCCGTAGCTGGGATCATGTCTTCTGGCACGCAGAGTTTGCATACAATAGTTCTATCAATAGATCTACTGACATGTGTCCATTCAAGATTGTTTCTGACTATAGATCTAGAGAACCCGCAGACCTAGTCCCACTACCCATTCAATCCCGTACTTTAGAGACAACTGAGTCTCTCGCCCATTGCATCACGAGTTTGCACGATAACGTCCGTCACCATATCGAGATCACTAACGAACGCTACAAAGAGTTGGCAGATGCACACCGGCGACCGCTTGAGTTCTAGAAGGGCTATTATGTCATGATCAGGGTCAGACCTGAACGGTTCCCATCCGAGGCCGTAAAGAAGTTGTAAGCTCGAAGAGCCGGTCCATTCAAAATGTTGAAACGGGTCAGACCAAATGCGTATGTGGTAAATCTTCCCTCGGACTACGGCATCAATACCACTTTCAATGTCTCAGATTTGGTAGCCTACCGGGATCCAACAATGATACCTAGTGACCCATTTGAGCCTTCTCCTCGTCTTGAGAGTGACTACACCTATAAGCGTGCACCTATAGTCTTTGTTCTAGCACGGTGAGAGCACATTGACTATATATTGGATGAGCAAGTTGTTACTTCCAGAGATGGGGCCTACCAACGCTACCTAGTCTGTTGTAGAGGACGGTCGACGATCAAAGACACATGGGTCACACCCGAGGAGCTTCAGCAGATCGACTCGAATTTTTTGCAGCGGTACCTGAGCGGGCTGACACTCACTCAACGGTTTCGAGTTCCAACCATAGAGGATTGGTGAGGACACCAGAGCCCGTACCTGATTCAACCCGACTCACATGTACCAGCAGAGGAGGACATCGGCTATGACTCCCGTTTTACTTTGGCTTGGCGAAGACACATTTTTGGACTGAATTACATTTTGCCATTTTTTGTCATTTTTTTTGGACATGTATTCGTCCCATTTGGGGCCCGTTTAGGCCTTTTATTTTTATGCTATTTCTTGCACTTTTTTTCTCATTTTGAGATGCAGGGGCATTCTTGTCTTTTTGTTCTCTAGGGCACTCTATGGAGCCTATATACTTGTACGTACCTCGTTCTGGGGGTGGACAGAAAAAGAGAAGGGAATGAGAAATGTTCAGATTCCAAAGCACATCAACCCATGGCTAGAGCATAGTGAATTAGATAGTAAAATTCCAAAGATGCCCCTGAACCATTGAATAACACAGCCCACCACAGTCCACACAACCCAAATTATTCTCATAGCCTACAATTGAAAAGCTAATGGATGAGATAAATGCCATTATCCATAAACCACAAATCTCCACTCCACTGAATCCACCAACAAGTCCATCACTCTGGCGCCAGCTTAGTAAAATGGCAAATAAGGAGAGATCAAAAGTCACCAACACTTGGGAGGGCCCCTTCTGACAGGGAAATAGAGAAAGCCAAACAGCATTTGGAAATGCTGTAGGACTGAAATCTAGAGCATAGCAAGGAGGAGATAGACATAGAAATGAGATCCAGGAGGTAGGTTCTTGGTGTAATCAGTGAACATCTTTGGAGCAGATGGGAGATGACTATGTACTCTTGCAAATGCAGTCCATGCCTTTGTAGGTTAATTTCCTAGTACAGATTGCAGAGAAATTAAAGCTATCAACATTTGAGCCTGAGTTGTGGACTGCATGCTACTTACCTTGAAGGAAGAAGTTGACAGAGCATACTTAGACTACTTACTGCAGACGTGCATTCACTACAACGATGTGGCAAGGTTTATGTGGAATACAAGTTAATGGAGACGGCTAGCGAATAAAGAGCATATATCACAAATATGGTACAGGGGGTGGCAGAGCAGCCTTACAAGCTGACATGAAGTTAGGTGAATGGTGCCTCACACTGCACTAAGATCATTTCACATGTAGAGCCTTCAGGAGATTGGCTAAAGATGCATTTGTCCTTGTGAAGTGGATTGACAGTGTCATGAGTTAGAATTACATGGGTAAATGATAATGAGGATATATATGGGAGTGGATTTACTATGTTGACAAGCATCTTTATAGATGATTTGGGATTGTTCCCATTGTCCTTTTCCTTTTTTGGTGGGGTTCCCTCATTTAGTGCTCTTTTATGGAGTGTCTTATCTCGAGGGCCCAGATGGAGTTTTATTTTTGTCGATGAAACAAATGCAACCAACCACTCTCTAAAAATACTTGGTATGTACCCTAACACACCCAAAAATAAAAGATGAAAACTGAACCATCAACCTAGGGTTACTTTTACATACCTACAGATCTATGTTTCCCTTCATTTCCAGTTTTACAGATCTACAAGTCCATATTTGGCATTAATTTCTTTTCCTTTTTCTTCTCATATCTGGAGAGTGGCATGCCAGAACCCTTACCATTGCTTCCAACAAAGTGCTATCTGTCTACCCGTTATCCTAGCTTTATACTGAAAACCTCCGCATTAAATCAAAATTACCCATAAAGTCATCAATGTTCAACCATGTCCCACACAAACCAAGCATTAAAAAATTGACAATTTCTTAATTGCAAGAATATTGGTGCTAAACAAAAGCCCCGTATTCACTTACTTGTCATTACATTCTTCCCAGCTGCACCATATTTCCACCTTCATATCTTGATTCTCATTTTGTCCCTTAATTGCTAGAATTTTAAGCCATATAGGACTGCAGGCCATGCAAACCTTAAAAAAAACAAAAAACAAAAAACAAAAAAAAAACAAAAAAACTCCAGGACATCATTTTGCTGCCCACAAGTTATCCAAGGTAGTGCTAAGGGGGAAATCACAATACAAAAATAACATAACAAATTTAGTGTTTCCCGAGGTTTATTGCATTTGCACCACAATAGAAGGAAAGTAATCTAGGGTGTCATAGAAAGCAAAGCAAGAGACATTCAGAGAAAGTGGCATGACAACAACATCTTGTCCCACCAAAACCATAATCCAAAAAATATGGACTTCTCAGTAAGATGAAGTGGATTAAAGGTAAACAACTTTTTGGAAGTACCAAAACGAATAGCTCGCAGGACTCTAAGAGGATCATCCAAAAAAGTGGCCTTTGGGGGTAGAGGAGTGATGATAATTCCACATTTAAGATCTTCAACACCTGAGAAACCCAAAAAGAAAAACAAATCAAAAAAGTGGGGAACAATAACCAAAAGTCTTCACGTAATTTAAAACAAATTACCTCGCCCAGTGAAATCCTCAACTAAATTTTTGTTGATATTATAAAAGAGGCTGTCAACACAAAAAAAAATACTAATACTATTATGATCTGGAAGAGTATGTGAAAGTTTCAGGAGAAAGAAAGTATTGCCAAAGAAACTAACAGAAAATTAAAAGAAAATCTCACCATTTCTTTTAATCCTTAAGTGGATATAGGCACAAGCATTCATAAATTTGCAGAGCTACAAGATATCCTGCTAAAGACATTAACTTACCAATAGAATTCACTTGAAATTGTACTACTGTTTGATCTATTTTACAATTCAGGAGAAGAATAAGGTACTTCTCATCATTTGAAAACTGTAATAATTAATTCACTTATAATCTCTGGCAACTGCTTCTTTTCTTTATGTTAAGAGTGTTCATTACTAGAGATTTTCATTGACAGTCCAGAAACAAAACAACGTGAACAGTGCACCTGTATGGATAGCATTACCTGTTAATGGTTAGATCTCTTCTATACGCATCCTCCTCAGCCGTTCCAAACATCTACAAGAGATTAACTTCTGTAACCATATCAACTAATATCAAAGAAACTAAAGACAGGGGGATAAGATAAACAGACATCTCAGAAACATTAAGTTAGCACACTTTGATGAAAAATTTAGAACACCTCCAGTAATAATCATGTGCAAGAACTAACACATTTCTATGAAAATCCAGAACATGATTAGTGACAACCGTGTGAACTAAATAGCTTTTGCAATCATGCCACCAGCCAGAAAGATGATGTTTTAGGTACATAAAAATGCCCTGTTAATACTTTATTGCCTGGAATCTTCGAAGCTTGCAATTTTATAAGAACATCTTTTCCAGAGACACATTAATTCGTACAAACATCAACTCTTTTCAATGGAAACTAGAAACAATGCCAACACATAAGGGAAAAGAAGGAAAGAAAAAGCTGTGTGGAATATGCAGTTAAGTAATTACCATTGTAGGAATTCGGCTGTTCTCAGCATAGGTTTCAGATCTCAAGTTAACAAAATCAATCCATGTGTCATCAATGCGCATCCTTGCTGTTTCCAAGTGTTTTGACTGATCTGGATTACTGCACAATTATGTCACCAAAAATATAAACAAAATTGGTTAGAGATAATGCTATACAGAAAAAGTAACTAAAAACTCTAGAATAACCATCATAAGACTTCGGTTTGACAACCTTTGCATAGATACATGTTATTGTGGGATATAAAATAAAGCAATGAAGAACTATAACCTATCTCCTGCTTTAAGTTTCAACTAAAGCTTATGCCCTAAGACAAATAATAGAAAGTGACCATTCACTTTCCTAATTTTTAGCAGAGACAAGTCATAAACAATATAGATCTTCCCTATATCTCCACTATGTACCATAAACCGGGAAGAGAAAAAATGCATACTAAGATTTTGGCAATCCATGTTATCGTCATTGGTGTTTATGATTGAAAACAAATGCTCCATTGTCTGCCCATATTAAGTATCAAATTAGCTCTCCTAAAGTCTGACTTCCTTTCTCCTTTAAAGATGATGTCCAGTCAATTTCCCTAGCCAACTTTATAATTTGTGAAGATCATTCTGGGATAATTCTAATTTCGAGAAGATTGAATAAGCAGCAAAAGGAAAACGACTAAAGGTTCAAAAGTTCCGAGTCTGATCGCCAGGAAATTGGGAATCAGATAACCTCGTACGCCAAAAAAAATAAAAAGTTATAAGGTGGAAATCAATAAGAAAATTAATGTGGAAAGTAAATGATTCATTGGAATTAACCCAAGGCAAACAGCATTTAACATTCAAGTACAGTTTACTAACTTCAGATTAAAGATTTCCTAGTTACGTTTCGGGAACAAACAAAAGGAAAAGAGGAAACACATTCCATAAAGGGGGAAAAAAAAAAACACAACATTTTTCCCCTAACAATAAAAAAGAGCACAACAAAATGACCGCTACAAGTAACTTATAATTGAGTTAAAACGAAATGAGCACATCATCTACCACTGGATAACCCCGACTCCCTTCGTCTCTTCCCCCTGCGACGCCAAAAACTCGTTGACCTTCTCACAGAATTCCCGCCCCAGCATCTTGTCCAGCGCTATGTCGATGTCATAACATTCTCGACCCAGTAGCTGCAACAGATTGACACAATGCTCTTAAAAAGGAAACAAAAAAAAATAGTAAGAGCGGATTGCTCGCCTCGCCGCGTTAAGATCCAGAGGTCTCTACTGAAGGAACTAAACGATAACGATCAAAAGGGCGGTGCGCAGACAGAAATGATAAATCCAACAACGACAAGGAGAAGAGGCGAGAGGGGATTGGAGGAGAGCAACGGAGGATCCGACCTTGTCGCGGACCCAGCCGCCGGCGACGCGCAGCTCGACCTCCATCTTGAAGTGCCGGACGACGTCGAGGAGGCGCCGGAAGATCCTCTCCTCCTTCTCCGTGAGGTCGATCTCGCTCCTCACAGCGGCCCGCGCGGCGCCCATGTCCGCCACCGTCGCCGCCGCCGCGGCTCCGCCGCAGCAGCGGGAAGCGCCGGCGAGGAGAGCGAACCCTAGGTTTGTGGAGCGGGGAAGGCCGCGGGCGAGGGGGGGCAGCAGCGGCCGGCGGAAGAAGAGTGGGGAGTTCAAAAGGGGCAGGGGATTTATAGCGACGGAGCGCATCCCGGGCAGCGGCACGGCCGTTGCGTGCGCCAGCCCTATCCGTGGTTTATTTATTTGGGAAGGAAGGGGAGAAGGGAATGGGGTTTTTGAAATTACGGGACTTTTGGAGGGTATATGAGAAACAACGCCGGGACGAACATCAAGTCTTAAGGGGGCGTTTGCATTCTCACCGTTTCCAAGGTAGCGAATCACCCCAAATGTTTTCGGAGACTGAAAAATCACGAAAATTATTTTTCTGTAAAACAAAGATACATGTTTGCAAATTTCATTAAAAGTAGATAAAAACTAAAAATATATATTTGCATTCTCGTACGAGTGGGGATGTGAAACTAGAGAAAAACGAACGAAAAGAAAACTTATTCAATAAACTTGGTAAAATGCCGTCTAAAACATAAGAATATAATTATTAGAATTTGTATAAAAATCTTAACTACTAACAAAGTCAGCCTACATCTCATCCGCAATATTTTTAAGTAGTTGGACACCTCTGATCTGACAAGCATCTGAACTATCGCTTTTAAGTTCTTCGTACTCATCATCATCATCATCTGGTTGAACATTTAGTACATCCAATTTTTGGTCGCTGAATGAATCGTCATAGTTATCTTATACTTTTAAAAAACTATGCATAAAACAATAAACATGCACAATTTTTACCTTCCTTTTGATAGGGTACTGTCGAGGTAACTTCAAAATTCTCTATCGATCTTTCAAAATCCCAATGTATGCTCAACGACATTTATCAGCTTAAATAACTCATGTTTATTTTGTGGTCTTCGTGTCTCGACTCCATGATATTCTTATAAGTGATATCTAGCTAATCCATAAGGAGCCAAAAAATTGTTACGATTTGGAAACTCTACATACACAGGATAATATTTTCTTGTTAAGTAAGATTTTATGTATAAGTTATGCCATATAAATAAAACTAGTTGCAATTATGTGAGATGCACGGTGAATTAACAGATTTGAATAAAATAATTATAATTAATATAAATAAATCTTTTACTCTTTCTAAAAGAATGAATAAAATAATTACATAATAATATATGTTTATAAATACTAAAAATTTTCTATGAATAATAAATATTAGGTTAGTTGTTTGGTAAAGATTAAAAGTTTTAAACTATTGTATCCAATTAAAAAATAGATTAAGAGAGAAAACTAAAAAATGAAATGAAAGTTATTATTATCATCCCATGAGATTATCCCAATAAATGTTGTGTTGAAATATGAATTGAGAGAAAAATGAGAAATAGACTGGT
This sequence comes from Zantedeschia hybrid cultivar, assembly GCA_030544215.1. Taxonomy (NCBI): domain Eukaryota; kingdom Viridiplantae; phylum Streptophyta; class Magnoliopsida; order Alismatales; family Araceae; genus Zantedeschia; species Zantedeschia hybrid cultivar. The sequence continues at coordinate 43,758,680 of JARZZO010000013.1, read as the reverse complement.
CTCGTTAATTATGAAACTAATTATTATTATCCCATGAGACTATCCCAATAATGATAATAAATATCAAAATTTATTATTATTATCCCAAGAGATTGTTTCGATATTAATAATAATAATAACAACAACAATAATAATAATAATGTGAATGAAAAAAGTGAGATAGAGACGGGTCGCGTTAATAACACTAATAATAAAAAACTAAAAATACTTTCAATAATAATAATATTAAATTTAGTTATTATTATCCCATGAGACTATCATAATAATAATAATAATGTCTAAATTAGTTATTATTATACCAAGAAATTGTAACAACAACAACAATAATATTAATAATAGGGGACAGAAAAATAGGAGATAGAAATATAAATAAGAAAAGAGAAAAAATGTGAAAGAGGAGAAAGAGAGATAATAATAGTAATAATAATAATAATATCTAAATTAGTTGTTATTATCCCATGAGACTACTAATTCGATATTAATTTTATTATTATTATTATTATTATGAAAATTAGTTATTATTATCTCATGAGAAAATCTCAATAATAATAATAATATCAATATCAGTTATTATTATCTCAAGAGATTGCAATAACAACAACAATTACAACAACAACAACAACAATAGTAATAATAACGCGGGACAAAAAAAATAGGACATAGAAATATTAATAAGAAGATAGAAAAATGTGAAAGAGTAAAAAGAAAGATAATAATAATATTAATTATTATTATTATATGGAGATTACTTATTATCCCATGAGACTACCATTTCGATATTAATTTTTTTAATAATATTATCAAAATTAATTATTATGATCTCATGAGATTACTCTAATAATAATGTTAAAATTAGTTATTAGTATCTCAACAGATTGCAACAACAACAACAACAATAATAATAGGGGACAAAAAAAATAAGAGACAGAAATATTAATAGGGAGAGAGAAAAATGTAAAAGAAGAGAAAGAGAGATAATAATAATAATAATACTTCCAGAAATAATAGTGAAAGTAGAGAAAGAGAGATAATAAGAATAATACTTTCAAAAATAATAATAATAATACTTCCAGAAATAATAGTGAAAGTAGAGAAAGAGAGATAATAAGAATAATACTTTCAAAAATAATAATAATAATAAGATAAAAATTACTTATATTTATCCCATGAGACTACAATTTCAATTTTAAAATTTTAATAATAATAATAATATCGAAATTAGTTATTATTATCCTATTAGACTATCTCAATAATAATAATAATAATGTCAAAATTAGTTATTATTATCCTAAGATATCGCAACAACAATAACAACAATAATAATAATAATAAGAGACAGAAAAAATAGGAGATATAAATATTAATAGGGAGAGAGAAAATTGTGAAAGAGGAGAAAGAAAGATAATAATAATAATAATAACAAAATTAGTTATAATATAAAAGAGAGATCGGTTATATATATAATATATAAGAAGTTCTTGCTATGATTATTATAACATATAATGTCGAGGCTTAAAGGGTGTTTGCATTCTCACCATTTCTAAGGTAGAGAATCATGAAAAATATTTTTGGAGAGTAAAAAATCATGAAAAATAATTTTATGTGAAACAGAAAACATGTTTGCGAATCTCGTGAAAAATAGATGAAAAAGGAACATACATGTTTGCATTCTTGTATGGTGGAGGTGTGAAACTTTAGAGAAATGATTGAAAAGAAAAATTATTTAGTAAACTTGAATAATGCAATCTAGAATATAAGAATATGATTATTAGAATTCGCATAAAAATCTTAACTACTAACAAAGTCAGCCCACATGTCATCAGCAATATTTTCTTGTAGTTGGGCACCTCTGAATTATTGTTTTTAAATTCATCATACTCATCATCATCATCATTTGGTTGAACATATGGTGCATCCAATTCTTCATCGCTGAATGAATCGTCATCATTATCTTCTACTTTTTTTAATCTTATACATAAGACAACAAACATGCAAACATGCATAATTTTTACTTTCATTTTGATAGGATACTTAAGAGGCAACTTCAAAATTCTCCATCGATCTTCTAAAATCTCAAATGTATGCTCAATGACATTTATCTATTTAAATAACTCATGTTTATTTTGTGGTCTTCGTTTCTCGGCTTCATAATATTATTATATGTGATATCTAGTTGATCGATAAGGAGCCAAAAAATTGTCACGTTTTGGAAACTCCGCATCCACAAGATAATATTTTTTAGTCAAGTACGATTTTATGTATAAATTATGCCATGTATATAAAAAATATTATTTATATAAAATAAAAATTCTTACCTTGATAGACTTTGAGAGGACACTGTCAGTGACGAACGGTACAATCTAAATCTAAGCCAAATCTTTCACAACCAACAAGGATACAAGTAAATTTCATATCGTAATCTACAGCGGCTAATACATTTTGACTAATAAATCCCTTTATATTACCCTATTTTGGTTGTTTCCCAATCGGAACAAGGGTCGATATATGAACCCAATTGACAGCGCCCAAACAATTCTATAATATCATTTATGTTGATTTTAAGAATAATAAATTTTATATAATTATAAAGCTTCTCATTTACAGCAAAGGAAAGAAAAAATCGATTATCTGCCAGAACTTTAATTTGTGATTGTCTTGGAAGGTCCTTGCTATAATCCTTCATCTTGCATATTGCATTAACACCTCTATTGAAAAATTTATTGATTGTTTAGCCAGATTTTAGATAATTGTATTGCATGGATCGATTACTAGTACCATGATAACCAGTTATTCTTCAACAGTCACAGTTCGGGTGTCACGTAACAAATTTTGTTCTCTTACTTTCTTACAAAGTCCAAAGAACATATCAGGTTGTAATCGTACCATTCTTCGACATATAATTGGATTACCATATAAACAATCATTTAAGCGGTCTAATTTAGAATGTTTGTCGATTGATTTCTTCTCATGTATTTTAATACTAGAACTACAGTAATTTTAAAGAATATACTAACAAATTCTTCTTGTTTTGAGTCCATGCTGCTAAATCAAGAAGTCATAAATCAATAGAGTACCAAATTACACTAGTCACAAGGAAAATGCTATAATCATTAAATTATAACACAAAGTGCAACTACCTAATAGACATTAAACAAAGTCACTTTCTAGCGTAAATTGGATTTGCACTCTTTTCACGTAATATGCAGTTTTGTTTTATGTAAACTTTTAAATTCGACCCCTTAAACATTTGAAATTAGGAAACATTTTTTCTACAAAGTTTTAAAATATTTTATTATCTTTCTAATGCCATTAATATAACTATTTTTAGACATTTGTACAAAAAATTGTCCTTGTTTTAATGACCTACGGTCTTGAATACTCCGAATTCATAAATCTGACATATTTCCTTCCTATCCAAAGATGTCATGATTTTGACTAGTAAATGACTTATGGTCTTCTTAAAACTTCTATAATTTTGAATTATCTTTCTAATGGGAGTTGCCTTATTTAATTTAAGATTCTATACACGAAATTATGCTTAAAAAAGTAGGATTGTGTCAAGTAAATATGTGTATGGAGTCATAATTCAAGATCGATCTCAATTACGACTTTCTACACACTAATTGGAATCTTAATTTAAGTCACATATGTCATACGTAATTATCTAGGTCGTGGTTAACTTTAATTATATCATCTTTTGTTTCTTAATTCAAATCATCGTCCGATTAGTATTTTTTATAGGCAATCCTTTCTAAAATTGATCATCGATATTTTTGACTTTCAAAATATTTGAATTAAAAAAAAATATTCTACAAAATTATAGATCGTTTCATACTCTTTCCAATGATGTCAACCATGTCTTAATCTGATTTTTTTGCAAAAAGTTATCATTATTTTACTATACTACTGTCTAATGCACCTAAACCATAATTTTAACTAAATTAGTAGACTGTTCTTAATAGAATAATTGGATAATAAACTTTCATAATAAGATTCATTGGACTAAATCAAATTACTTAAACTTACTAATACATTATTATAATTAGTTAATTGATCTAATTTAAATTAATTGAATATATTAATACATTGTAAAAATGCAGAGCATAACACAAGGTATTGTTGATTCAATAAGTGATCGAACTGAAGGTGAAGGAAGCTACTTTTTCTTTAGGAGGAGACAAGGCTCTTGGACCATAGGGGTTCTCAATCAGTTTCTATCAGGTGTTTTGGGATATTGTAAAAATCGACATCACTGAAGCTACTCAGGAATGTATTTATGAAGGTGTCAGTTGTGAAAGCCTTAATCATACATTCTTGGTAATTATTCCAAAGAAGGAGAATGCCACGTAATTGAAAGATTTTAGACCTATTAGCTTGTTAAATGGGTCCTATAAAATCATTGCAAAGATTCTTGTTTCTAGACTGAGTAAAGTTCTTTATAAGATTGTGCAATATAACTAATCTACTTTTATTCAAGGCAAAAGATTGAAAGACAATTTCTTGTTGGCTCATGAATTAGTCTACTCTCTCAAAAGAAAAGGATATAAAGGTGTTTTGTGCAAGTTGGACTTTAATAAGACATAACAGAGTGGCTTGGAAGTGTTTGTGGAATGTATTAGATCAGTTTGTTTTCCTAGAAGAATGGATTACAACTGCGAGGATATATATGTCAACTGCGAAATTTTCAGTTATCATTAACAAAAGTGTCTATGGATTTTTTCAAAGCACTCGAGGTCTTTGACAAAGTGATCCATTGTCTCTTTGTTATTTATCATTGTGGCGAATATTCTTAGCCGGATGTGTAGTTGTGCTGAGAATAATGGATGGATTGATGGAGTACATATTACTAGAGGATTCATAGGTATATCATATTTACAGTTTGCGGATGACACAATGTTCTGTTTTCAAGGAGATATGGAGATAATGAAGAATGTTTCTTTTATTCTTAACAGTTTTGAAGCATGATCTAGGTTGAAAATTAATTTTGATAAGAACTCAATTGTTGGCTTTAATATGTCTGAAAGCTACTATTCTCATATAGCTTTAGTGTTGGTATGCAAAATGGGTAAGTTACCTATTACATATTTGGGTTTGCCTTTATATGATTGTCAGCTCAAAAAATCAGATTGGGAGCCTCTTATTATGAAGATGGAGAAAAGACTAACTTCTTGGAAGGCAAAGCAATTGTCTTTAGAATTACTTTGATTAATTATGTTTTGTCATCTATCCCTCATCATTTCCTAGCTGTGTTTGTTATGCCAGCATCTACTAGGAGGAGAATTGATCAGATTAGAAGGATTTTTTTATGGAAAGGGTCTAATGATAACAAGAAAGCTATTCCTTTGGTAGAATGGAGCAAGGTCTGTACACCTAAGGTGAAAGGTGGCTTGGAGATTAAGAATCTCATATTAATGAACTTGGCCCTCTTGGGAAAATGGTTGTGGGAGCTCCTTAATGATGATGTTAATATCTGGAAGCAGGTAATATTGTATAAGCATTATCTAAAGTATCAGAAATTTTATTTGCAAACTTCAAATGTTTCATTTGTCTCCTGTGTGGTCGGGTATCATCAGATTATGCATGGAATTTGCTAAGAATATTTTCTTCAAGTTGGAAAATCGAGCAACAATTCTCTTCTGGTGGGATAGATGGTTGGAAGATAAAAGTTTGAAAGAGTCTTATCCAAAGAATTATAGATTGGCAGTTCATAAATGTAGTTTTGTGAAAGATTGTGTTATAATTGATAATGGAGTTACAAATTGATTTTTTCAGCTTCGAAGAAACTTGAAGGATGATGAACTGAACGGGTATATTTCTTTGATGGATCACTTATATGCAGTTGATATTAATCTTACTCTTTTTGATCAAGTCCTTTGGGGTTAGAGAAAAGGACAGTTTTCTGTATAGTCTTACTATTCTATTCTTGATGATAATCTGCCCAAGTATCAAAAATATGCTGAGGTGTGGAAAATTAAGTCACCTATTAAAGTGAGAGCTTTTATGTGGCTAACTTTTCAGAGGAGAATCATTAGTAAGATGTTTTGCAACAGATGGACTCTTGATAATGATACATTATGTCCTCTTTGTGGTATACATGATGAAGATGTAGAGCATATGATGATCACCTATCCTCTATCTCCATTTGTCTTGAGATCATTTGGCAAACCATAACTTTTTCAAGTCTCATTCCAGAGTATTACAAATATGTGGAAGTTTTTCAATAAACTGTGGGCCTCTAAACGTCAGCGACATCTCAAGGATATTTTGGGAATTCTTCCACACGCCATATGTTGGAGTATTTGGTGTGAAAGAAATGATGTTGTTTTCAGGGAAAGTAAATTTTTTGTCAAAAATATTTCTCTTAAAGTTTATCTTTCATGTATCACTGGTCACATCATATTGTGGGTTTATTTGTTCAGTCATGGAAACATATTTTTAAGCCTTTATGATTTATTAGTTTTCTCTTGATAGGAATCTCTTTTTTTTCGATTGTACTCCCTCTATTTATTTTTATAAAATTGGCAGCACAATTCATTTATTCTTAAAAAAAGATAAAATTTAAAATCATATTTTATTAAGCGATATTCGTTCTTGGCATTGTTTGTCAAACATTAATTTACTTGGTCACTATTAATTTGACCACATTTTTTGCATGCACATGTCAATTCGATATTTCAAAAGCAGTTTGACTAGAATATTAGGTATAATGGAAATATTGATAAGTATGTTCCTTTATAAAGCTTCACATTAGCACTTTTTATTAAACTCACTTATTAATTATGCACTTGAGAATCCCCCCTGGGCTTTAGGTGAACGTGTGATGAGTAGTGCACAGGTTATAAGCCTGCCCCCTCCTGTGCCATCACCGGCGTTAGTTTGACCTCGTGAGCTCATCCCTGATCCACTGTAACCCAGGCCGCCAAAAGGTGCGAACTGAGGTAGTGGCTGGGTTGTGGTGGACTGAGAGGTGGGTTTCCCCCTACGAAGGTGGTCTCTCCCCTCCAAAAAAAAAAAAAAAATGCACTTGAGAATAGGAAGTTGTCTAAAAAAGATGAAAACTCAAATATCTAAAAGCATGCAATCACTATCAGTTATAACTTTACACATAAGATTCATGCACATCTTTAACAATCCACTAAAAATAAGGTTGCTACTTTAGTAAGATCACATTTAAACGTATGTCTTCACTACTTGTATAACTCTTTTTTTTAGTTTTTGAGTGACAAATGAATATCTTGATATATAAGCACGAATAATGTTCTGAATGCTTTTTTCCACTATTGAAATATTAATAAATGTTTTACTGAGAAAATTATAAAAGATATATTGCACGATCCAAGATCAAATAGATTCTTATATGTGTCTAATAAAGAAAAAATGTTTAAAATAAGATATTTTTAAGTAGATACTCGTGTAAAATGCATTTTATTAACTAGCGCGGGAAGGTATGCGAACAATATTCAATAATCTGATTATTCTGGCTGGTTATTTCAACAATAAATACTATAATTATAATTTATTATGATTTAGATGAAATATTTTTTTTTGCTAGAGTTTGATAAGTTGAGGCCCCCTGGTTAAGATCGAAGGATTCCCGCCTTCCCTTGCCCTGGATACACCATCCTGACTTCCCCGGTATGGGACTGCCTCATGCCGGTGGATCGAGTACCTCCAGGCACACGCACACAGTTCTTTTGCTTTGTCTTCTTTTTTTTTTTTTTTCAATTAGTGATTAGATCAAAGTGTAACAAGTGAAAAAACTCTATGGCCGGACCGCATCAACAACACGTCTATATATGTGTGTGTGAAGATGGATTTCGTATTATCACATGCTAGGAAGTTTTCCTATTGTAAGTTTTTTGACTGTTGAAGAACCTGAAAACTAATCCAGTGGCTATACAAATTAAAACTAATTGTAAATTGTGTATTGAGATACCTTCATCTGCCAAAAATTTACGAGAGGGCTGTGGCCTGTGGGTGAGAAAGGAAAGGCTGTGGGTCCCACCCAAAACTCAAGGGAATGCAACTGAAGCTAAAGTTTGGCAAGAACACAACAGTGGGGGAGTGATGCGACCTTTATTGTTTTAAATTTTTTCTTTTCTTGTTTTTTTTCCTCTGGAAGGATGTCCAAGCAAGAAAGATGGTGGAAACAAATAATATCAGCAATTAATCATTATATAGCTATAGCCAAAGAATTGTTCTAGAAAAAGACAACTCTTGTTTGAGCAAATCCAAGACAAGTTTTATGATTGAATGTGTCATAACATGAAAGTTTTTTCCAACCTATTTTTGTTCATGATGTTAAAAAGGATTTGTTGAGTTTTCTTTGGGAAACAAGGCAGAAACATAGAACCAAGTTTAAAAAGAAAACGGAGAAGACACATCACTCACAAATGGAGTTTAGACATGGCTGAAAATGCCGAATATAAATCATAACCATTAATAAAAAAAGGATATAAATCAAAATTTACAACAACTTCAAAGTGTTCGGAGATTCTTTCCACCTTCCCTACTAATATACTCACACAGCCGGCATGGCAATGTGTCAAGGCTTGTTGCTCGTGCCTTCCCATAGTTTCCCAGAACACCACACCTCCTCCAAGCATGATACTCAGCATAAGCAACAGGGTCATCTGCTAGGGCCTTGACATATGATGCCAACTCCTCTGTTGAAGCAAACTTGGATCCATCTATTATGGAATTGGGAGGAACAAAATCCCACACATTTGGAGCACCAAAGTAAATTGGTACAGAACCAGCATCCAGAGCATAAAAGAGCTTCTCTGTCACATAGCTCTCGACGACAGTATTCTCGATGGCAAGGACGAACTTGTAATGAGACATGGCACAGTGTAGGTGATCCCACCATCGTGGGGGAAAATTGTCACCAGTGGAACACTCTGGATAGAAGACAAGTGCCATGTTGAGGCCGTTGACATTGTTCAAGCATTTCCCGAATGAATGGTGTGAGACAAGCGAAAGGAAGCTTTTCGCCAGTTTATTTCGATCACCAAGGCACCTAGAAGAGGACCAGTATACTAGGATATCCTGAACAAAGAAAGCAAAGGAAGAGGATCAATAGAAATCAACAAAATAGCATGATCATGGATATCATGCACAATATGCTAGCTGTCCTATATTTGTGGTTTTCCACCCTCAAAATAGTAATTTTGCATTGCCCCATGTTAATCATATCTCCTAAATCATTAAGCAATATTCAGATAGTCTAATTTAGATGTTTAGGATAAGCTTTATTCACTATAGCTTGTGATATGTCCAATGGAGTGAGAGATCTTGAACAATTACAACTGAACAGCAACCATAAAAAGGACTGGACCATTCCTATTCTAGGGAGGGTAAAAAGGAGCCCATTCACATGATGGACATGGGGTAACTACTTACACTTCTCTTTTTGGGAGATATATGGTAATTCCGACTATTATGGAATAGTGCTCCAGCATAGGTAGATTGAACATCATCTTTGGCATGATAACCGATAAAGATATCCTCGACGCCAGAAGGTTTCCGGCTAGCTTCTAGATCCATGTATACACGAAGTGGATCCCCTTTCTGCCTCTATCAACACAGAAGCTTGGCAAGTTAGAATACAACACCATAAAACATGAAATGCATACAATAGTAGTCTTTTCAGCACCCATGCCACATGTACAATTAATTTGACACTCATTTCATGGAAATGCTGGCTTCATTCAGAACCAGAACTACAATGATAGTTGCAACATACTGGTAAGAATATGGCTGTCAAAATACTTATTCGGCAAACGCAATAGAAAATTCATCCAAAAGTAAAATCGAACATGCCAATTTCCTAAATTATCTTTCCTGTCTGCATATAACTGTAATGTCAATGCAAGAAAGAACAGCATATCACTAGTGCTGTAAAGAGGCTAAAACAGCATCTGCATGGAAGCATAAGAGGTGGGATAATAGATTGTGATTAGTGGTTGTATAGCTTATGTGCCATAAACTGGACGAGGCTCCACTTGCGAGGGTTTCTCATTTACTTTCAAGGTCAATGAAAGAGACAGGAAAAAATGTGATATGACCATCAAAAAAGAGTTTCCAGTACAACTAGCTGCTTTGGGATCATTTGCATCCAATTTTGGCATGCTTCTTGAGAGGGAATACAATTTGATGTACTTTTAACTGATGCAAAAAAGGAAGAGTTAGGAAGTTTATAATCTTCATCTGTACAAATGGCATTGCAAGAATGGATATAAGTGGCATCTTATAGGAGCATAACTGGGGAGAACACACTGCAGTGGTGGTCATCTATGAATGTTGCAATATAAGCAGCAAAGCTTCCATTGACAAGGTTTCTACACTTGGTTCAACATTACCAACAGAGTCAGGAAAAGGAATACCAGATTTGAGTGGATAAACAATGCAATAGTAAAATGAAGAAGTTTTCTGCATGAGAATACCTTGCTGCCCCGCCAGGCATTATTACGCCACCTGGCGGTGCAGCCATTTTTTTATTTTTTTTGGAAGGCTCGTGGTGCCCTATTTGATTTGGGGTCGGTTTTCGATTTTTCATATTTTTTCGGGTCGTCCGATCCAAGATCGGATTGTACAGTCTGGTAGGGTGGGTCGGGGCCTTCCAAAAAAAAAAAAATCCATTTTTTTTCCTGCTGCACCGCCAGGCGGCGTAATAATGCCTGGCGGTGCAGCAAGTTATTCTCTTTCTGCATATAATCTTTGTCATTGGACAAGAAGAAATGGAGGCATACTTCAAGCCCAAGTACACTAGATGAGTTTTTTTTAAAAAAAAAAAAAATTGGGGGGGGGGGGTTATGCATGTTATATTTAATGACCCCATGATGACAATATTGATCCTGACAACATTGGTTTCTAGCACAACAAACCCTTGTTTGGGCCTGCATGAGTTAATTTGAGAGAAATATGATTTACTTGACATTTGAACATGGTATAAAAATTTTCCAGTTTGCTCTTGTATTGATGACGATGGTGTTTCCCATATCTATCTGGGATTCAACTAGTTCAAAATGAAGAAAATATATGGATGTCAGTTTTAGTCTGTTCATGATTACACTTCTTAAAGGTAAAATTGACTAATATTTAAGTGTTTCATACTTCTGGGTTTAATCGCATGTTGCAACCAGAAATTACTTACCTAAGGCAGGCAGATCTTCCAGGAATGATGGGAGATTCATGCAAAACTCCTCATTCTTTTTGTACTCTCCAAAAAAACCAAGAAAAAAAAACAGAAGACTCCTTGTATTTTCTGTACTCAGATTAGACAAGAATTAGGTTCATGTGGTGCTTATAAATTTTGCAAGGACAGCTGATAGAATTCATATGTGTTTATACTCGATTTTACATTTAGTGGAAATGTCCCTATCTTCAGCTTAACCTTATTGTTTGATCCTTTTTCTCTACTCTATTTGCTTCCTTCGCATTTCATTTTCAGTTCAGCTCCCTCTTATGGTGCAACCCATCATTCTGTGACTGTCACCATCAAATAATAATCATTTCTTCATAGATAATTTCCGTAAATGATTAAAAGGACTTAAACTAACGCAACTAAGTATTAGCCACAAACACAATAAAGAGGCCAACAATATGTCCAACGGGAAACGGCTGAATATTGGGTACGGTAAGAGCTAAGGCCAAAGGGGCCACATTCCAAAGCATTTGAACATGAAGGCCATACATAACTCAAGGAATATGTGGTTGTAGGGTTTTTAATCCTCATGTCCTTTGAAGGAAGCAATAGCAATTCACATTGGTGCAATGCTTGAGAAAAAAATGTGATTTTGATTTATTACCATCTAGGTTGGCTGAGGAACATCCGCACCACAAAAGTTGGGTCCCGAACTCATAGAGACACCTAGGTCAAACATCGAATGAGCCACTACAATGTCCTTGGAGTCATACCCAACGAATCACTGTGAGTCTACTAACTCAGACAACTGAGTGGCATATCGGGCCTTGCAAGTTGTAAAAGTGAGTCACTCATGCAAGAGCCTGCAGTCATGAGTCATGACTACCACATTTGTTGAATTGAACCATGAACTACCAATAGGAAAATCTTCTCCTAATGGTGTCAATCTACTTGTTCAAATCAAGAAGTTTCATGCCTGTTCCTCCATTATCTTATTTAGATTTATTTATAGGATAATAGAATGAACATGAACTTGTATCATTCATCAGAAAAAAAAGAAGATGAAGACTATAAACTTAACGTAGCATCAGTTTATCATTGGTATGCTAGTTATACCCCAATGCATAAGAAACTTTGACATAAAGCAACTAAGGTTTCTTTCCTAAGTAGATGCAAACAAGTTATATAATGCTTTACATCTAATCTGGCATTGAGAATAATCCAAATACCATAAGATTGGCTACAATATGATTTTTTTTAAAGCAGACATTTTTTCTTTATTAGAGATAACCATATGAACTTTGAATGTCCCTTAAAATAAAGTCAATATTGAAAGCCTGAACAAAGAGATGCTGCTGAATTAGCAGACATAATGGAGTGGCCTTCAAATTATTTCTTCTAAGATAATATTTCCGAAAGTTGTGTACTAAACAAAAATATAAGAGGGGCAATCATACTCTAAATGTCAGCTCATGCCATATGTTTAAAACTTCAGTAATAGAATTGGGGAAACATCAGATGCATCCTATGTTATCAAAGGCAGTTGCCTCGCTCGCCTAGGCGATTTAGTATGCTGAGGCAAGCCAAAATGCCATGCCTTGTCTCATGTTTGCCTCACTCAACTAGGCACGCACCTATAATGTTTATGCCAAATGCTTATTTCTTTTTTAATTATGTGGTACTACTTTTTTCTTATTCTTAATTATCCCAATGGTTAATCCCTCTTTTAACAATGTTCAATACCCTTTTTCTCTTACACACTGCCTCATTTTCTTATTTTTGATGATTCTTAAGACATTACAATACGTATATGAGTGCTTTATACAAATTGGTTATACATGTTGGCCACAGTCAATGTTTCTCAAAGTCTTACATATGACTATCTAGGATGCTTTCTTTATGATCCTTGTATTGTCATTTTCTTCCTTCCTGGAGATTTATGAGAGAACAAATCGCCTCAAACTCCTAGGTGATAGCCAAGGCATTTGAGGCTGAGGCGAACCCCTGGTCACCTTGCTCGCCTCTCGCCTCTGACTACATAGGAGACATCCAAGAACAATTCATCTGATCAAGGGGATTAGCCCCGAACCCCAATCCACATAATCATCCATTTTGCCACTCGAGCTCCTTTCTTGCTCAATTAAACTTCATAACCATAGTTGGTGCAAAACATCCTATGATGTAACAAACTGGCCAGGCCCAAGGCAAATTAAACTATTTGAAACATGGATAGTATATCATTCCATAAAATCACAACCCTTAACAAGGATTCTAGGATTAGTATAGCAGCCTCTACGTCAAAATTTGTTTCTTAAAAAAAAAAAAAGGAAAGAGAAAATATATTATATGTTCAGAATTGTTGTTGCACATCCCCTGGTCTTTATGGGGGTTGTGAGACATGGTTCAGACTTGATCAGATTTTCTACTTGAACTAATCTAGAGCAAAAAGGAGGATAAACATGTCACCGGGTCCCTATCTCTCCAGATAACATGGTAATTCGATCTTGGCCTACTGCATCAGTGGTTACATGTAATGACACTAAGAACAAAAATGCACAAATAAACATCAACAATGATAATAACCCACTTGGTAGAACCTAAGGCTTCATAAGCCCAAACAAAATCCCCACTTGATGGAACAGCTAAGGCAATACCACCAATGGAAGTCCACAATGCGCCACAAAAACCAACTAAACAAGTAACAACCGCAGTAATTTGATTCCTTCCAGGAGAAATAATCACATAAACTTCAAAAGTAAACATAAAAAGCCCTTTTTTTCTGCTGAAAAACTTCTCAAAGAGCACCCAAAGGTACTGATATCTACCTGCGCCGGGGGCATCACATTCTCAAACAACAGGGCATCCGGTTTATCGGCCAAAACCTCCGATTTGGTCCAGAGGCAGCTCAGCCCGCACCGGCACGAGTACATCTGGTCCAAATTGTCGGGAATCCAGGTCCACCCCTTGACCAGAACGCTCACATGCGACATCTCCAGGCCCCGGCAGTCCCCGGCGCCGCCGTCCTGCAGCACGGACGCGTTGGGCGCCCATCCCCGGTGCTTCTCCCTGAAGCGGGCGCAGCCCACCTCCGCGTCCCACCTGGCGAACGCCGCCGCGAGGTCGGTGAAGGGCTCCCAGGGCCTGGGCGCCGCGGGGCCGGCGGTGGCTCTGTGATCGGGGAGGACGGCGGTGGGGAGGGGGGAGGAGAGGGAGGGCAACTCGAGGAGGCAGGAGAGCAGGAGGAGGAGGAGGGCGAGGCCGAGCATGGGCGCCATGTACTTGAGGGTTTTGGAAGGAACCATAAGAAGGAAGGCAAAGAGAGAGAGAGAGAGAGAGAGAGAGAGAGCAGTAGAGAACAGTAGAGAGAGAAGGGGGAAGAGAGAGAGAGAGAGAGAGAGAGCTTGGTAATGGCACAGAGGCGCAGATCTAGGGAGTGCGGGCCGGGGACGTTTTAGAAGTTTTGGGTGGGGACCGGTCGTCTTCTCTTGGATTTTTCTTTTGCATATATACTCTTGTAAACGATTATTTTGTATGAGGACTCCTGATTCCTACATATTATCATAAATATCTTTAAAATCTAAGGTTATGATTGCATTTTTCCATCAAAATACCATGAATTCTAACAGAGTATCTCATAAACATTCTGTAAAGTTTATCAAAATGAGAGGTAGATAGTAAATATATACTTCTAGTGAATTTAGAAATATATATATGCAAAATTACAATAACTTTAGAGATACATATACAAAATCTTTGTGTGACTTGATTGATAGAGGGATATAACCATTGTTTTTCCAAAGATTCGGAGGGTACTTATAATAATATGTTGGAGATAGGGGTACATATATACAAAGATACGCAAGTTTGGAAGAGTATATATATAAAAATCTGTCTTTCAGTTGTGGTTCAGTGTGCCCGTGAGGAAACGGTATGTGGCGGCTTTCTATTGGTTAGGTGCATTGTGCCCTGGCGTAGAAGGTTTTCTTTGGAAACGGTTCGTTTTTCTCCGCCTGAACACGTGAAAACGACTAGAAAAAGGTCGGATTGGTAAATCCGGAGAAACGAGGTGGGAACCGGAGGAGGACGGCTAGGATGCTGTTCGGATCAGGCTGATGCGAGGGGCGACGGGTGACTTGAACGGCGCTGATCATGGGCAATTTTATGTAGAGTAGTTACGCGGATAGACTCCGGTCTTGTCATATTCTATTGTGTACACCCATATTCTTTGTATTGTCACGTATATCCTATAATAAACTATACCCTATTATTCATACCCCTCGCGTGATCTGCCCGGCAGGTTTGTTTGGTGGATATGGTATTCTGGATTTTCTATGTCAGAGTTTCTTATATTTAGAACAATAAAAATTCTCTTTGGTATATTTTTTTTCTTATTTTAAAAATAAATAATTCTCATTTTTAAGTGAATTAAATTATTTCATTTGTTCCGAAGATAATGCATCCGTGCTCTCAAACTCGAATGAACGGAATAAACTTCATAAACTATCCTGTTCGACCCCTTGTTTCCAAAACAAATTGGCCCAAGCTTTTGATAGGTGGGGGATACATAAAGATTAACCAGTCCTTATTTAACCGCTCCACATAATCCAAATGACGATGTACATATAAAATCTTTTTATGTTACCTTATAAATTTTTCAAAATCTTATATTTTACACTCATTTACATTTTTTTAATGTTCTTTCACCTCTGATAGTATTGAAATAAAAGGGATATAATTGGACCCATTGCATGGGGAATGCATGAGTACAAACTTAAACAAAAATCGGATGGAGGTAGTGGCAACATACTAAAAAGATTCGCCATCTTTAGATAACTTTCAATAGGAAGTAAGAACTCTTGGAACCGGCCCTCTAGGAGAGTTGGTTCACCACCTGTCTCTTATTTGGGAGGCGACAGGTTCGAATCTGGTTGGAGTTTAACACATCTATAGTTATACAGTGTTAGGTGCTGTTGGGATATTTATCTCTTGGTTCGTGAGATTATTTTTTCGAAAAATCAGTTCGACCTGAAATCCTCGCTTAATTAGGCAGAACTTTCGACTGTGTCAGAATTAGCTCCAAATTATTTGGAGTATCTTGAGTTTCACTTGATTGGAGGCTTGATCGCTTGTAAATACTTATACTCGTGGCCTCTGAGCCACCCTTAAAAAAAAAAAAAAAAAAAAGTAGGAACTCTTGGACGTTGAGGACTTATATGACAGATCCAAATGTACAAAAACAATTCTCTTCTATTTTACAAAGATTATTCTCTTCGAATGATCAACATTCTCATTTTCACTTGCCTACATCAGTTCTAGATTGCCTTCCAACTTGTATATTCCTTAGGTTTTTTGTCCACTTTATAATTATATATGCTTAACAAGCCTCCCATCTTTTCATTGATCATTTTCCACTTTCATTTTCAAACGTGAACATAAATAATGTGCAAGATTGCAATTTGCTTTTTTTCTTCATACTCTGATCTCACCTCATGATTTATGGTGTTGGAGGCCTGTGGGCATCAATGTACTAAGTTGATATTTTGGGAAAAAAAATGGCTCGAGGAAAAAAAATCTCGAGTTGGTAAAAGAACCTAAAAATTTCATGAAAAAATTTGTCAAATAAATGTTAATGTTTTAATTTATAAAATATAATTTTAAGATACAGTATAAAATTTAAGAACATTCGGCATAAAAATGAGCAAGTCCTTTTTAGAAAGGTCACTTTTCCTGAAAAATTCATGATTAAATGGCTGCTTCTTGAATATGAAGATTTTAAAAGTTCTTTGAATAAATCAAGATTTATTTATAAAAAATACATTGAGATGAAAAAGTATGACTAAATCGTGATTTTTTAAAAAAAAATCGTAAATTTATATTACACTAATCCTAACATAGAAGAGATGCTCAACCAAAAGAATCCTCAAAAGTCTAGAGAAGATGACCTCAATCCTAAACAAATATTGAAGAAAGCACATTATTAACTATCATAAAATTTTGCTTGTAATAATGATTATTTAGAAATATTATATAATCAAAGCAGCATGTTGTGAATAAACTAAGGTCTTATGACTTTCTCAAATGATTGGTTTAATACATGGAGCATGCTTAGAAAGAAATATATGATTATATCATAAATTTTAATTGAATTTCACAAGATTGGACCCAAATTTTAGAATGAGTGCTAGCAATGATAATATTCCCAAACAAGATCGAACTAAGTGATCAGAATGAACGATCACTTAACTACAAAGGTCTACAATTGACTCCATGAGGCCTATCTAAGTGGACATAGATGACACTGGTTAGGATGTCTCCCTAGTAAACATAGCATATAATTTGATATTTAAACCAATATTTCATCTTTACAATAAGGGTTCTTTTGCACTCTTCCGATTGTTTTATCTTCTTCAGACAATTATTCTACCATAAAGAATAATATTCTTCTCGCACACACGAAAAATATTAGAGCATAGGTCTTTGTGAACTCATGAAATAAACCTCTCCTCTTACGTGGTTAGTGGAAATGAGATCTAAACTCATGCCCGTTATTATGTAAAGAAAATCCAATGCTACTAAACCATAGACTCTTAAGCAGATATCTTTTATTTTTTCTAAAGATGATCAAAGACTTCATTGATTGAATTCGTCGTTGAGTCTATTCACCTAGTTCAACCTCCTTACAAATGAAGAAGTCTTCGTAAGATCAGAGTTGAAGCCTATAGTTGACAATGGAATTTTTCACGCATCCCTAATCTCATCAATGCACTCGTGCTCTACCCTGCCCCAATGCACAAGTCATCTGTACTTGGCTGTACTTTTTAAACAAGGGAGTCTTCAGTACTTAGCTGTGGACTACCTCTATGTAAGGGTGTTAATGGTGTAGGTTGCGTTAAAGGAGAACTGCAAAGTAGTACCTAAAGGATTGCATTGAGCCATAAATCTAAGCCTACATACATATTCTACGTTTCCGTATAGATCGATCTTTGATTTGACAATTATAAAATTTTAAAAATAAAAAATTAAACTTTAATGAATAGTAAAACAATCAAATCTGATAATTAATTTTTAATTTTTTAAAATCTTTTGAGTCATATGATTGAAGATCAATACGTATAAAAATTATACTTGCGGCAACGCCAGCATTGCAACAAGTCTCTTGAGCAACAGCAAAGAAAACCCGACCAAGAAGGCTACGAGGTTCTCTCAATATTTTGAGGTTTTATATACATAACCCTGTAGACTACTAAATTTGTATATACTCTTGATTCTAACATATTGTTATGTATACCTCTCGCAATTAAAAAACAAGGTTGTAATTATACGTTTTTCATTAAAATGTGATAAATTCTTGTTGAATATAAAAAAAGATTCATATTTTTTTATATATATATGCACCTAACTTTAGTAGAAATTTTTGTATATAGTTCCGACTTTGTTAGAATTTATGAAATCTTTCTAACATGCTCAATTAAAATTAGAGTGATCACATTTATGATGGAAAATTATAACTGCCATCCTTTTCAAGATGTCAGGATTATTTATAATAATATGTGAGAGTCAGGAAGGTATATATAAATATAGTAGTTTACAAAATCTTAATATATTTGTAATGTGAAATAAGTTCCTTGCTATATTAATAAAAGTTGCAACAGGATCCAGAAGCGTCCACACACTTGGCATTAAGATATGTTTCTTGTTTATTCCAGCAGTTTTGCCGCAACAATAATGCATATTTTGTTTCAAAACGTTCAACTATTCCATAACGTACCTCTTCACTTTCTAGATAATAATTGAAGATTAATACTTGCTACAAGGTCAGGGACATACATTGTAATGTCTCTGATGTTGCCCATCTAATCGCTTTGATTAGATAAATATTTCGAATGTAAGTTTTTATTTTTGAATAAGTCATTTGTAGATCAGATGGTTCAAATAATTTTTAAATAAATGTCTTCTAACGATCCTATAATTTGGGTCGCACAGACACTGATGGCGATCCGATAATTCGTGTCACATAGGGTAGCCAAGGCCAAAACCTGTGTGATGAGAAGATTTAGGACTTGGCTATCCTATGAATGATTGGAAAATATTTAGGTGACGGAATTTCTTCTCCATTTTTTTATCCATCTCATGTGGCTTAATGTGATTGATTTCTCTTTTAAATTTTACATTAATTATTATCTGTGATTTTGTGAAAAAATCCTTATATTATGCCCTTCCCTTGTTAGGGGTAAAAAAAATAAAGAAGAAATCCAGTCATATATACTAGCAGTGCTCTTTACCATTTTACAAGATCATATGGTGAGTGGCTCAGCTTAGGACTTGTGAAAGTGGGGACGGAGCTTTAAAGGGACCTCCTCTGTTACGTTTGCCTTCTCTTATAGCCAATGGAAGTCATAGAACTTCTTTTCTCAATTCATCTAGAGTCAGAAGCTTGTTCCGTACTCCCATAGCACAGTGGCTCCCGCAGAAGCACTCGTGTTTATTTTTTTGTCCGTAGAATTACTTCTCAGATAATCAAGCAGACTTAAAATTATCGCTTAATTAAGTAAATTATCTCTAATTTTGGAAGACCTCTAAAACTCTTTCCAAATTAGAATCTTGGTCACCTCTGTACGTACTTGATCATTGGACCACTTCTCAAAAAAAAGGAAAAAAACATTATATCGAGTGAAATGCTGCTTCCTCCTTATTTTTTGTTCCGGGAGAAGAAGGCTGAGCGCTCCATCCTCTTATTGTTGTGTATAGAGATCCTTCTTTTGAGAGCTCCATTGCATACTTTCTTGTACATCTTTTATATTTATACAATTCAATTGGACTACCCATTTTCCAAAAAATTTGGGTCGCACAGAAGCTGCTGCACATGCGTTGCGGTTTCGTGAAGTAAATATTACTCATATTTTCTCCTAAACAACCAATTGTTTAATATTAGTCAGCGCCATATATTATAGGATATGGGTCACGCCATAAAAGCCCCTTAAAATAAGAATAGAGATCTTTACGTCCAAGATTGGATTGAACTCGATCAATAAAGAGAGAGGAATATTTCAAAAAATACCCTCAAATGGTGCTTTTTTCATTTCCGATGAAGATTTTTTGTCAAAGTCTCCCTCCTCTCCTCTTTATATTAATTGAGTTCAATTTAAATCCATACTGAGAGGAACCACACTCTAAAACTAATATTAGTTTGACATCTTCCAACAATCTAGCTTGAAAGCCACAACATTGTGGGAAACAGGCCATGAGAGGTCCATGTTGGATTTTAAATAAATCAATTAGAATCAAAATGTTAATTCTCATCGTCAATATCATTAAAAAAATCTTTCTTCTTAATGACACGACGGCAAAAGTCACTTATTAAATCTCTCATTGGGTATTCGGGAGCTTCTTCATGCCATGCCTATATTATCTTTGGACCTTTACATCTATTAATTTGAATTTTGAGTTGATGGTTGGATTCAATATTATATAGCATGATGGAGATGATGAATTATAATAAGTGGGCTCTCCTACCGTTCTCCAGCCCTTTGCCATTCATGCAACTAGTTTGGGGTTACCACTAGGGGTGCAAATAATAACTAAGAATCTAGACTGATTATTAGTTTATAAGTTAGTTAACATATAGTCCTTTTAAACTAATATGTATAAAATAACGGACACAAATTTCTTTTGATCTAAAACATTTGGTCTTGACCAGATACATTTGATACACTAAGAATTCGATTAGCAGTTTTTAGATCAATGTATAAATAGCTTTCTTAAACTAATAGGATAATGGATATAATCATGAATCTATATCTTAAATCTGCACCGAATCGGACCAATTTGCATCCCTGATTACCACGACAGGCCATCAATGCCATTGCATGCAATCCCACAATCCAAGAGATTAATGGCTTAGGGCATGTATCCCTCTGTCAGTAGACAGGGCAGGACACTGATATTATAGATTGTGGTCCTAATGCTCCATAATCTTATTTGATTTCATCCTCCTACAGTAAATAGAGGACGTGCTACCTTACTATTTGCACAAAATCTTAGAGACTCATTATAATTAAAGAGTTTCACCGCGCGGTGTGCGCACACACCCGCCCATACTGGTGTGCACTAAGAAGGTGTGGACATTAGCTAGGCTCTTATTGCAAAGTACGGAGCAATGTAATGATCAACCTAATACAGCTCATAGCCTCATAACATTAATGTACAGGCAATTAAGAAGCAATTAGGACTGGTATTCTGTGGGTAACAATGTAAAAGGACATAATTAAGACAGGAAGATGTAGTAGTAGAAGAACAAGAAGGGTAAATTACACTGCACTCCAAAAACCCTCTTAGGAAGGATGTAGGACCTAACTTTCACCCACCACTGCTCAAACCCAATGAGAACAAGAATGACAACTTTGTAAAATACATGCATGCCTGTACATACACACACATATGTATATGGTCCCCTCTCCCCCTCCCAGTCTATCAATTTATCTCTCTTAACTCCTATGTGTCACTCTTTCTTTCTCCCTATATATGTTATCTATCTAACTGCCTTTCCTCCACCTCTTAATTTGTTTAGAAGGAGATGCCCATGATGTCTGCCACAAGTATCTCCATCATCTTGTTCTCCACCTCCCCGGTGCAACGGGGGCTGGCGAGCATGTCGGCGCCGCCATCGGCCATGGTGTTCGATATGCCGTCCACTGCCAAGAATGGCTTGCGCAGTGCGCAGGATGAAGAGAGTGGCAGCACAGGGAGGACATGGCAGTTGCAGATCTCGACCATGTAGCCATCAGGGTCATGGAAGAAGAGCTGGTCGACGGTGACGCCGCCCTCCTCGACGACAGCTGTGACGTAGTCGACGCCCATGTCCTCGAGCTTGCGCATGACGAGGCCCATGTCGGTGCACTGGAAGGAGATGTGGTTGTCCTTGGGGTTGATCGCCTCCTTCCTCCGGGGGAGCTGCTCCGGGGTGGTGCACTCCAGCAGGTGGATGCCCAGTCCATAGTTGAACAACCTGTTCATTAAAATTGTCACATTAACTAATCTATAGAAACTAAATTCTTAGACAAATAATATTGTTCAATTTTCGTCTGTGAGATCCATGAAACTGTGCATAATTGACACCCTCTAAGTTCTATAAGTCTTCTGACAGTACTGTTCTGCTCATTTTTAAGAAAAAGCATGCGAATATTTAGAAGAATAAGTTATGTGTGGAAGTACCAGGCGCCTTCAAAGCTGAAGGAGGAGGGTCTCTTGATGGAGGCAAAGCCAAGCACCTCCTCGTAGAACTTTACTGATTGGCGCACGGATCGGACGACGAAGGAGACGTGGTTCAGTGCCATCAATGGCATTTGGGGAGTCTCCACCATGATCTCTCGAACCATCTCTCTCTCCCTCTCTCTCTCTCTCTCCCTATTCTTTTCCCTCCTTGCTTGGTAGGACTCTTCGCTGGCGAGCAATGGATGCTTACCTCAACACCATGGAAGGCTATATATAATGGTGGGGAGGTAAGAGAAGGGGTCCATGGCAACCTCAGCTCTACTCACATCCTTCTCGGCCATCTTATCTGACCCCCTCCCTCTTGTGAGTACGTACGTACGTACGTTTCTGCCGTGGCCACACAGAGATTTTTACAAAAACTAGAATAAGAAGGGCTCGTGACTGGCATGGCCAGATCAACAGTATCAAATAAGTTGTTCCAACGCGTCAGTAGGTGAGCTGGGAAGAGTGACTTGGACCGGGGCTGGATCTGGCGGTGGGTGGGCATATGAGTTGACCGGAGCTTTTATTTCATAGTACTGCTCCACGTGGAAAACGTGCCCAGCATGACTTGGGTGATGATTTCCTTCTAAAGTCTGAAGTGAATCAGTTATTTGATTAGGTAATGTAAGTGAAGCATCCGATAATTTTATCTTAATTGGCAGGTAGAACTCTGGCATTCACATTAGTACATAGATTGACTTAGAACATGATCAGAAGAGTTCTTTTTCATATAAGAAAAATAATTCAAGAATTATGATGTTTGTGAGAGATTTATATTTATAAAAGAGAAGTTCAAGAGATGCGAACTAACAGTTGGTGCTTCTTTCTTCCTTCCTCTCTCTCTCTCTCTTCCTAGAGTCTCTCTCTTGATTTCACTCTTCTTGAGATATCACTTATGACTCTTGACGGTCTCTCCACACGAGGAAGATGATCTTATTGTTCCGTCTTTTATTGCACGATGAAGATCCGCATTCTCCGAATAATTTTCTTTAGCGTGTTAGATCCTAAAAATCGAATAATCTTAATTTTTACGAGTGAATTCACATTAGATCACAAAAGACGAGGTTTAAAAAAAATCTAGTCACATAGGGCGGGAGGCCATAAGAAGAGAGGAAATTTACCGACATACTATGCTATTACACTAATGTTTTAAGAATCTGATCGAGTCAGCTATTTTTTTTTTTAACAGCTCATCCTATTTTTATATGCCAATTGCAAAAGACCGGAACCGGAAGTTATGTAATCCAGTTCAATTCTCGGTGTCCAGTTTTCAAAACACCAACTCAGACTCCATTGACGGAATGCAAGAGGACCGCGTTCGCTGAAATGTGTGTGAAGGCAGAAGAGAAATGCCACAACGTGAAACCCGCTCCAAATACGTACCAAGTTGGGCTTGTGACAGCCTGACCTCAGCCCTCGTTAGTGCTGTCCACTCATTTTTCTATAAGTAATATTTGTTGTACCGTGTGTAATCGATTATTTATAGTACTCATAAAATGAGTTGGTACGCGACACTTTTTCTTTTCACAATTGTTTGATTGTTCGATCAACCAATCAGATAATTCTTAAACTCTGACAAAGTATTGCAACAAGTGTTACTTTTTATAGATCGTCTCAATTTCAACTCGTAAGCGGAACCGAGTTTAGCCCAATTAAATCTAAGCTCACAAGTTTCTGTATTGATGCATGTTTGATGGATTAGTCGTTCCTACATATCACTCCCCTATGTTGGTAGCCAAATTCTTTACAATTTTAGTTGGACTAAATTCAGGTGATAATTACCTATAATTACACTGTACTCATAAAAAAAGCACATCTTTTTCTTGTATTGAATTAGACATAATTTGACAAGAAAATATTTTCGTGTAAAATTTATCATGACTCGAATCTAAATCAGATAAATTGGACGTACTTTGATAAGTAGATGACCCAAACACAATTAATATGGGAGTTTGGCGGGTCAACCCTGCTGAGTCAGCCGTTGGTCACTGCTTAGTACGGACGTTTCCAACGTGTGTCTGACCTGTCGTACCGCCGGAGCTAAAGAGCTGGAGTCGTCTTATCTTATCCTCGGTAGCTGCGCTTATCTTATCATGAGGTTCATGAATCATACCCAATGTTTTAATGTGTAGTGCAAGTCATGTTGGAATGATATATTTGGTTTTGATTTTTTTTTTTTCATAGTTACTTCACATAAAACTGATTAAAGATGAATCATTAACGAAATTTAAATAGAGATTTTTTTTACAAATACAATGAAAACAATTTTTATCCATTCTACATTTGAATTCTCATGCATGTCATTAAGAAAATCAATGATGTGCAAAAAGATCACTTTTGTGAATAGAAAAACTAGTTAGATGTATGCAAAAAGATTAATTTATAATCTTTTCTTGCATCATTGACATAATGGTATATATATAGATGCAAAAATTTAAATACATAAGTGATAGATATGTAATTTTTATTCTAAAAATAATTTATATGAGAAGTCGAGAACATCCCAAATGAAAAAGCTGACAGATTTTTATTTTTATTTTAATTGACCACCCAATTTGGACCTAATATTTTAAAGTGGACAGAAATTTGATGTGTTTCAGTGAAGAATATGATGATGCTCATGTATGTAGCTCATATTAAAACAACTAAAGGAGCTTGTTTTTTTGCTGCAGGTATTTGATATGATTATGTTTACTGTGAATATTTTTAGGTTTTTTTTATACATATACTTCTCAAATACACTGTATTTGTATTTATATTCTCAACTCTCACGTATTAGCATCAATACCTCTGAAATCTTTAGAAAGCTACACTTATACTCCTTAATTTAATGATTTTGCATAAATATCTTTAAATTCACTAATATTTTGTATATATACCCCTCGATTCACTAAAGTTTTACATTATGTACCCCCGACACTTCTGATGACATCATGATTGAGGCAATATTTTTTATATATTTTGTTGAAATTCACCTAAGTTTGATGGGAGGAATATAAATGTAACATTTTGAATATTTTAGAGGTATTTATGATAATATGTGAAAGTTGGTGATTTGATGTGCTTAGAAATGCCTCATCTAATACTCAAAGACAACAATTTTAATACCTAATTTGCAACAAAAATAAATATATAATATAGATGGCAAGAACGGGTCGAATCTACAAGGACGTTTGATTTAAGTTTTGAGAACCTTGGAGAAAGACATTGTTTTTGAAGTCTTTATAATAAAAAGACAAGAAATAAAATATTAAAAAAATTAATTTTAAGTTCAAAAGTCTTAGTTATCGAATGCTGAAAATAATGAACAAATGTTCTTAGAATAATATCAAATGATAAACGAAGATTAGATAAAGATTAAACTCATTTCAAATTCACAAAAGGAACACCCCTAAATGAGCAGAATCATAATATCTTTTAAACTAAGACTACTTTTAAAATATTAAATAACATAAGAATATAAAGTTTGAGTGATGTCAACAAAAGAAAAAAAAGAGTTGTAGAAGAAAAATATGGAGAAAATGTTATTTTTTTCAAACAAACTGCTGTCAAATGGCATAAAAATTTCATAAAATTTTACAGACATATTTAAAATAAAAAAGTAATATGACTCTTAGAAGACAACTTTTGCATAACATATTCAAAATACTGTATAACATAGACAACTTAAAAACTAGAGAGAGAAAAGATAAAGAGAGAAACTAGTATTTGCAGCTATCGCAACCTTTCACACAGATTCGTGGCAGCCTTGGACTCCTTTTAATAGTCAATTACAATGCTTCGAGTCCACCCTCAGACCCTAGCAGCCATTGGTTAGAGAGAGAATGGGGGGAGAGAGAGAATGAAAGCTAAAGAGAGAACTTAGAAAGATAGAGGGAGGGAATGCTATAGTATGCGTGGGTACTGTAGCTGAGAGAGGGAGAAAAAGAGAGAGATAGAGAAGGTGGGGGAGAGAGTAAGAGAAAGAGAGGGAAGATAAAAAGAAAACTCAAACCCCAAAACAAAAATTAAAACTCCCCCTTTCAAATGGCTATGGGGGAATATATAGGTTTATAGAAAATTTTAAAATCCAAAAGTTTTGACTCTCAATTTGAAAATTCAAATTTAGATTTAACAAAATCAATCTATTGATTAAAGAAACTCTTTGCAAGATTTAAATAAGTTTTAAAATTTGAAAATCAAAATAGAATTTCATTTCTTATTCGAAAATCGAAATCGTTTCTTAGATTCCCTCCTTTTTTCTCTCTCTCCTTAATTCTTTCTTTTTTTTGAATTTTGAATTTTGAATCTTTGGCTTTAAGAGAAGTGGGGATAGGTCTTGACTATGTTGCCCCTCATTTTTCTTAGTTTGCAAAAAATAATTAATTTTTGCGGCTACTGAGATTTAATCCCTGGTCACATAGTTGTTCTTTAGATGCTTTCACCAACTGAGCTACTTGCTTCTTGTATCCTATACACAAAGAAAAACAATTATGAAGTCTTTGTAAGTAATTTGGACAGAAGATAAAATTCTTTATCATCTCATGTGATTTTGTATGAAAGTTATGATTGTAGGCCCTACATTTTTAGTCTTCTAATTGCCTAAAATTGTCAAGTTATCATACCTCCCAACTTAATCATTACTAGTCCCTTACGGCCTATTTGGTTTCAATATTAAGAAGTTGTATTAATATTAGTTTTAATAGTAATACTAATAGAGAGTTTTTTTAGTGTTTGGTTAGGTAATATTAATTTTAAAACTTCTTCACATTTAAGTCCTCAACTCGACCAAATTTAATACAGGTTGTACCCCTGTATTAATTTTGATAGGGAGAATCGGGATACCACTCGCTCCCCCTCCCTCTCCCAAATCGACCGAACACCCTCCCTCTCCTCCGTAATGCCATCACCATCTCCTCCGTGCTGCATCGATCACCATCACCATGCCACAACCATCTCCTTCGCACTGGCCGCCGTCGTCATCTCCACGCTACGGCCATCTCCTTGCAAGCCCATTTAAATAGTCCAAATGCATGCTTTAATCTCTAGTCACTTAATTGTTCTTTAGATGCTTTCACCAATAGAGCTACTTGCTTCTTGTGTCCTATACACAAAGAAAAACAATTATGAAGTTTTTGTAAGTGATTTATATAGAAGATAAAATTCTCTATCATCTCATGTGATAATGATGCATATTATAGACGTCCTATTTTTGATGGACATAGGTTGAAGACCCAATAGACATCAATTTAGAAAGAGTCCAATGGTGAAAATTTATATAGACATATCAAAGACTTAAAAGTTCATTTAAATAGTCTAAATGCAAATAGCCCAACACATCCAAGTAATTTATTCCATCCATCATGACCCAATGGTTTAACTACATCCCAATGGCCTCATGACTTAATTGTAGCCCAATGGCCTAATGGTTCTATGGCCCAACTATAGCCTAATGGCCCCATGGCCCAATAGTAGCTCAATAGTCCATCTACAACTCCATCAAATCATGACAAAATAAAATATGTGATATGTTGGACTCTTCCTTCACTTTTTTTAAAAAACAAATGAAATATCGCTTCTTCTTTCATCTAAGTCAGGAGTTAAACATGCTTACATGTTATTCTCTTTGGACTCTTCATTCACTTCTTTTAAGAACTAATGACATATCACATTTCATTTTCATTCAATCAAAAGTTCAACATGCTTACATGTCCTTTCTTTTGGATTCATTTTTCACCTTTTTTAAGAACCAATGATATGTCTCATCCGAATCACATCAACCATTCTCATCTATTCATCTTCCTTGATTCAAGCTTGTGTTGCTACATCATCAAGATTACTATGCTATCCATCTACCTATAAATAGAGTACCTCATCTCATTCATTTCTCCAAACTAGGGAGAAAGTAATGAGACTCCTTTACAAGCTTCATAAATCTAAGAGGAAGAGAGACCCTAGCTCAAGTCATAGAGTTCTAACCCATCCAAATACTACCAAAGCATGAGATAGCCGGTGAAAGTTAGTGACATAATCTTCTTCCTATTTCTCTTGATTATCTTTTATTTTTCTTTAAATCCTTTATAAATGGATCTTATCACCAGTTGGTAAGACTCACTTTGTTAGCAAGCTGATGCCCCTCCTACAAAAGAGATTTTATCACGAGTTAATAAGGTTCGTTTTGTTAGTAAATTAGTGTCTTTACAAAAGAAATCTTATCACTAGTTGGTAAGTTTCGTTTTGTTAGAAAATTGGCTAGATTAGTAGAGACCAATCTTGGAGGTGTGTAAGTGCTTAACTCCTTCTATACACTTAACCGAAGCACAAATCCATAACCTCTCGAGTCTTAGAGTCAAATTATTATTATGTTCTTTAAAATCTTTTAGATTCTCGAATCTCTTATTCGGATGGCGATTTCCAAAATCCATTTTTAGTGATCCACACATTCGGGTTGCTACACATGCATATGAAGTTCTGACTTATAGTTTTTTTTCCTCCCTCTAGTTTTATGGATTTTAAGGGCAACTCTAGTGGACTTAAGTGGAATGAAACTCGTGATGCATTTTTCACTTGACAATTGTTGGAACAACATCGTGCGGGTAAATGATCATCAAACAAATGAAAGCCAGAAGTATGGACTAAAATGACTAAAAAGTGTAGTACATCTTTTGATATACATGTGACTGTTGGCCAACTAAAATCACAGATGTTTGTGATAAAAAATCAATTGTATAATTTAATATATCTGATTAATAAAATTAATGGCTTTGGATGGGACCATAATCGCAGGATGATCATAGCTGAAGATATTACATGGGATAACCTAATCAAGATTTGAAACTTTGAGTTCACGTTTTTGTGATATTTATAAGTTATTTAATTCTAGGCGTGTCATAATTTTTATTTCCATGTTGATGGCAGAAAGACAAGATATATAAGAAGTGAAGAGGCAAATCAATCAACCTATATGGAGATTGGTTTGAGATATTTGATGGTATTTTATGTTTTACACATATGTATTTAAGTCTTTTATTTACTTAATTATATTAGTGCTTTGCATGGTGAATTATTTATGGTAAGGTGAAGGGCAAAAAGAAAGGGTCAACATGGGACATTGCCTCCTACAACTTCAGTTTTAGTGCATTCTGGCTCACACACCACTCCTGCTTCATCCCCACAAGATGAAGAATCTGTCTCAAGTCCAGATGTTGAGGTCAAGAGTGGTTCAAAACATCGATCCTCAGGAAAATCAACCTCTTCTAAGGGTAAACGTAAGTACTCTCAAGTCGATGATGAGGATCGGAATATGTCTTCTACACTTAAAGAGGTTGCCAAGGCCTTGAGAGATTGGCCCCCCTCCATTTAGCCACACATTGATTGCCCAATGCATGGACATAATCATGGCAATGGAAGAGTTGACAACTGATGAGAAGGTGGCTGCCGCAATTCGCCTTGAAAGCAATTCAACTACTCCTACTATCTTTTTGAAGTTTAACCATGAACGTCGACTTGCTTGGATTAGATCTATCTTAGAGAAGAAGTAGAAGACTTCCAAATCTGATTGTAGTGTGAAAGACAATTAAAATAATTTTGATTTGCTTCATTGGCTAGTTGTAATTAACCATGACATCGAATATTATACGTAGTGTTCTAATGTTATTGCATTACCTTTGATTATTCTATGTAGTTTGAGTCTTATCCATGTGTATGATTAGATCTCACATTGCTTTATGTTATGTTACCATTAGCTCAAATTTGCACCATTCAAGGAGAACACTTCTCCATGCATATGCTCCTATGCCACATGATAGGACAACAACCCATGATAATGTGTTGTTCGGTGTGTTGAAAATGTCATTTGGGAAGGACATTAGAAAATTAAGGAACCAGATAGGAGAGATCAGTTTTGTGTTCGAACCAAGGAATTAAATGGAGCCGCAAATTGGGCAGCTATCCATGCCAGAAGGAACAAAGTCTCAAGTGTGTGGCAACAGGATTTTCCAAGAGAATTGATCAACAGATGTTAGGAAGACATAAATAAGAGACTGGTCTGAGGCCTAGTGCCAATTTTTGTGTTAAAAAAAAAAAAATGGTGCACCATCCGATTCGGCAATTAGAGGGCAGTTATATTACAATGCTCAGAGATGTTACAACAATCATGGCTCATGAATTGAGCCTGGTCCAACCTAGCTAAGTAATCAATAGGGTGGTGAAACGATTGACCCCTTTAGACGCTACTTTCTGAGGTCAGTGCTGCCCAAATCCAGCCCATTGCTAGTGCCATATTTACAGAAAGAAGCAAGTGCTAATTACAGGGGTTCTTACTATCTCACTGATCAGTTCAAATCAAGATCTCACAATAGTTCTTCTATTAAGAATGCTTGCTTGAAATGATAAGTTGGTCACGAGCAATTGATGGCTTGATGTGGATGGGCCGCTGAAATAATGTGTTGTTTGGTGTGTTGAAAATGTCATCATCTTCTGATTTTAAAATTGTCATTCTTAAAATCCTTGGGTTTTGATTGAAATCCCCACTGTTGGCTAGCCAATTAAGAGAAGAAATCGCTTGTCATCCTAGTCATTGCCATATATCGAGTTTTCTGGTCTGTCTTGCTGCAAACTAAACACATTTCATGTGAAATTCATGCAATTCTCATTCTTCATTTCTTGTCTTTTTATCATTTCTTTGCTCAGATTTTGGAAGCCATAACGACTGTAAGATGCTGTGAAAGTTTCCCTTTAGAAATGCTGGAATTATGAGGGGACTCAGTCTTAAAATGTGTTGTGAGCTGCTGCTTACACTTCTCCGGTTGAACTAAAGAATTATGACGTGCATGCTGCACGCACCGTCATTGCAGTGAGTTCAAAAGAAAAGAAAAAAATTCTTATTTTTTTCTAGATCGTTCTCGAAATCTCCTAACCATCCGTACAATACAATGCTCGATAAGATAATCTAAAAAAATCTGAAATTTAAAAACCGAGTTCAATGAACAGTAAAAAATGTACTTTTTTACTGTTCATTAGACTCTGTTTTTAAATTTTCAATTTTTTTTAGGTCGTCTGATTGGACAACAAAGAGTACAGACGGTTAAGAGACCTCGGGAGCGACCTAAAAATAATATATATATATATATTAACCTACTGCAGTGATGGTCATTGCAACAAGTATTACTCATTTTGAGCATTACCCAAAGATATTATATCCATGTTAAAAAAAAAAAGCTGATAAAAACTTAAAGTCAGCATAATCCGGTCCTCAGTTTTAATATCCTGTCATATCTCGTTTCATCTCCATCTGATGCCAATGCATGGGACTGGGAGGAAAATGTTGGAAGTTTTAGCGTTGTGCTTTTCCTTTCGTTGACAGGTCTGTGCCCCTCTTCTACTGACACAGAACCTCACTTAGCTCTTTTTTTTCCTTCTTTAGCTCGGTTGGATATATTAGTCTATTATATGTGTATGTATGTGGTTAACTAATTCTTTGATTGAGACAACCAAAGATAAGAAAGAAATACTTAGAGAGATTAGAAAGAAACAGCCATGATCAATTTAGCTTTAGGTGCACTGCGCCTGCTTCATCTTCACATCCGAACTACTTACAAAGGAGTAACACTTGCTGTACTGCCGCACAATAATTTTTTAAAGATCTGAAAATATCTTACAAGTCTGTGCAGGCCAATTTCTAATTCCACGATCTAAAAAAAACTGAAAAAATAAAAAATGAACCCTAATGAGTAGAAAAAAAAATGTCTTTAATGGGCCGAACTTAATAACATTTTTTATTTTTAGATTTTTTCGGATCGTCTGATCGAAGATCAACCTGTATGGACATGTAAGACACCTCGGGCCTAACTAAAAAAAATGTAAAAATAAAAAAAAATACCCACTGCATTGACCCTCAGTGTAGCACTGGGGTCAGTGCAGCAAAAGTTACTCCTTAAAAATTGATCGGATTTGCTGTCCTGAGGGAAGAAAACCATGGCCCTTTTTTTTCGTTACAATAGCATAATGGATTAAAAAAAATGCCACGCTAAGAGATGATTTGAATTCAATGTCTTTGATCAGATAACAAAAATAACAAGTAAGATCATATTTTATAATGACCAATCAGTTAACTGGCCCAACAATCGTGTTAATTGTTAGACTTTTTAAGAAGGTCACTCATCTTGAGACTTCTCTTAACTGAGTATGTTTAATTTCGGAGTTCTTTCCAACTTGAGTTCCAAAAATGACTAGCCGATATTATTAGTAATCTACTAATTTAGTCTATTTAACATATTCTTATGTGAGGCGTTACAATCTACTCATCTTAGATAGGCGACGTCTTCGTCGCTAATCACAACTATTCAAAATCATCAAGTATGTAAGATTCTAGAGGTGGCACCCACATGTTCAAAAGGTGGTTCCCAACATGTAGCATTTTGTCTTATATAAGTTTAAGAGGTGGCTCCCACAACATAACACTTTGTCTTATGTAACACTTAGTTCCCACACTTCCAACTAATGTCAGGCTCTGATAACGTATTATAACGATCAATTAGCTAACTGACCCAACAATTGTGTTAATTCGTAGATTTTTAAGAATGTGTAACTTTCTTGAGAAGTGTACCGACTAGCACAGTTATTAATTGATTGGGTCGTTATATATTTTCACATCATTATCAAGGTTACCAAGAAAAGATATAATTCTCAAATTCTTCTGACTTCCAATCTCTTCTTTTCGCGCTTAAACATTTTTGTGTATTTTTATTTGAAAATAATTAGTGGGCACTACACATGCATTTTACTAATCTCCACAAAATGCACAGACTGAGTTTCTAAGATCCATTATTATTTCGGCTTAAGAAAAGTTACCCCTAACAAAAAATTCCGTTCTACTACAGCGGTACGTGCCTCTATTTCATTCTTTTCCTCTAATTACTATTCTTTTCTTTTTAGGTGCTTAATAAATCTATTAATAGACTAGTTTTTAGATCCATGCACTTATGAGACAGAAAAAATAATCGAGATGAATAAAACCCAGTAATAAGATGTCCCTAAATATTTTTAATACATAAAATAAAATTAAGACAATGTATGTAAAACAAATGTACTAGATTCCATATTTGTTCCTCACAGATAGGATTAAGGAGAGGTGTGGTTGTCAAGAGCTGTTATTAACGTCCCTTAATGTCATTTTCTTCTTTGAAAATACCACCATGGTTTCTTGTCCAAGGTGAAAATAAGCATTCATGATTTCTATTTCCTTCCAGCCTCTCAAGGTACTCTCGCATCAATAATTGGGCTCTCCAAACCTGGATCCTAGAAAAAACCAAGAGGAATCACTTGGGGGCCCATTAAGAAATGGAAATCAGAAATGACCCCGGCACTCGAAGACTTGACATGGACACCTGTTTTCATAGCAACACTAGAGGACCGAAAGTTACTTCATTTTCAAGATGGATTATTTCAGCCTTGAAGGGGACGAGTTTTGCGTGGTCCAAAAGGCCAATGGGCCGGCCCAATAATTCCACTCATGAATCAACAGGATACTTCTCTGTGTAAGCCCACACCATGCTAAGGCAGGCTAAAGACATACTTGCTTAAAACCCAGCCCAGACCTAATTCTGAGGCGGGTCCTCTGACGGCCCTAACAGTGCATGTGGGGGGCCATATCCGAATCCACTTCCTATCCATGTATTTAGGTTTACTTGATCTGATCAAAAGACTTGCCGCACTAAAAGGCAACTCAGACTAGAAGGCCTCGCCCCGCGTAGCACCAATCCGACCACAACCCGCGGTGGGTCAGGGCAGACTTGAGGATCCGACTTAGGACCAGCCTTCTAAAGACAGTTCTTTTCGACCCGGAATTGTCCTCAGGACTCCGCCCTCTTGGACGGGGCCAATTTGTTACCAGGCTCTGTACTATTATATAAAAACCCTCCTAGTCAACATGCCAAGGTACACAAGGTCGCCCTAATCTCTTCTTTTAGATTCCCAACCTTTTGACTTAAGTATCAGAGGAAAATCTCTCGGATCATCACCGGAGACCCTTAATGGTATTCTCTTTTGTAGGGATAGTTAAATTCCGATCCTCTCATTGCAAACAAAGGTCTTGATCGTAGTGGACGAGATTTCGACTCATCAAGTCTCATTGTAATAAGAAAAGATATTATCTTATTTTCAGATTTACACCAGGCCCATTCTGTTCGAGAAAATGATCTAAGACAATGTACCAGTTCTGCCAAGCTAGAGGAAGTGGGGTGTTAGGGTTAGGCTGGCACCCCAAACTTCGTGAAAGCATAAAAAATCAACATGGATAAATTATATAGTATAAACAGAAACGGATAAGAATAATTAATGTGGTTCAGTCATTTCCGACAAATGTGCACGGACTAATATCAGAGAATGAGATTACTAATATTTAACATGGCACAGTTTTTGCAAGGACTTAAAAGATTTTTTTCCTAGATGGGATAATATGCTTTCATCTACCTAGATGAGATCACAATTATACACATAATAGTAGATTTATCAATCCCAGTCGGATTAGGACACACACTGAACCCATCAGGATTTCAGTTAGACCGCATTGCGAAGCCTATCCCAATCCAACAAGAATCAAGTCATGCAGCTTGGCAGAGCTATTTTTTAAGGAAATCCAAGATACATAACAGGCCAAGGTAAAGAAGCTTAACCTATACAGAATCTTTCTTGGAATATGTTGACAAAATCTTTTGTGGGGTCACCACCACTTGCTCTCCCTGTCTGGTTCTGCCATTGGCTACAGCCTACAAGAGGTACCATGCTAAGCTTTCTCTGAAAAGGAAGGCTGCATTGGAGGAGCTTGCCAATTGGCAACCCTAAAGAGATACAACAAGAAGCTATTTGTAAGGTCCTTCAATGCTTCACCCATGCCCACTGGTGTAGCGAGCTGGTGTAAAAGAGCTCGAGCTCGGCTTGTCAAGAACTTCTGTGCTTGGACCACACTAGAAGATGCGTGAGCGAGAAGACTGCTTAAAAAGAAATATTTGTTGCAATGTCTTCGGATATTACGGCCACAACGGCTGTCTATTTGTAAGGTCGGATGATGTATAGTCATTGTACTATCTCACGGAGAGTGTAGTAGACCTTAAAACCCATGCCCTGTCCAATACCGTAATCGATCTGCGGGCAGATTTGTGTACAACTTAGATTGTTGACCAGGAGAGGAAAGGATGACTTCTCTTCCATGGCATTAACATCTTTTAAGTAAACATTTCCCTGTTCTTTTGGATAGGACATGCCAATAAGGTGAAAAATGTTTAGCCATCTTATGCCATCCATTCTCATTGTTAGCTGCCATTTCGAGTTCTACAAAAAATCAGAAATTTTAATTTTGCTATCCCATGTTAGACACGAGATATGACCTGTTAGGATTTATCGTGACCTTCCCAAATGCGAGGGTAACAATACCCTCTCGTGCAAAGCTGTGTTTAGTTGAATTTCTTCTCTGATGATAGTTCTAGCCTCAAGATTGCTGTTCAAGTAAGTGTGAAAGAGTACGATGTAAATATGACTAAAGCACGTTCAAATATAATTCAACTTAAAATTTGAATTATGCCATAAAAAATATGGTCAATAATCAAAAGATTAGAAGAGGAATTTAACCAGGTACATATAAATTTGTTTTATCAAGATTTTAAAAAGTAGAATGAAACGATAGCTATAAATAATACTTATTAATCAAATTATGAGTTTTTGTCGATGAGACTTGAATTTCCATAATCCCATGTGCCCAGAAATTTAGGTAATAAAAGTCCTTCTGTATATAGCAGTTTAAATGTGAATAAATCAACATGTATGAAAAAAATCACCCTTCTGTATGTTGCATTTTAAATGTGAATAAATCAACATGATGAAAAATCATCCTTCTGTATATTGCATTTTTAATGTGAATAAATCAACATGTATGGAAAAAATCAAGTATTTTTCTCTGTCTTTTAATTCAATATGACATATGAGAACTTTATTCGAAAATTCATCTATACATGAATAACACATCTGTAATACGTGTATTTAACTATGGCCTTAGTTGACTAACTTACCCGGTGGGAAAAACTCAGATTACAGTTCCTCACAAGTAGACAAGGTATGGATTGTGAGAATCTGGCGTATCTGTCTTTTCTACCCTACTTTCTTTAAAAAGGGTGACAGAAATTTGTGATTGGACAAGCTGCAATATGTAGACACTTCCACAAACCTTGTCACAAAAGGTAACAAGAATTCTGTTCCAACCAAAAAGAAAAGAAAAGGAACAAGGATGACAGCACCTTTGTACAAATCAGAGAACTAAACATGGGGACTACCACTGTCAAGAGCAATGTTCGCCCTGGAGCTACAACCATACTATGCAAGAGAAAGAATGCACACATTAATTTTACATGGCAATTTATAGCAAGAAAAACGCATCCTAGCAGGATCCAAAATCAAAGGAAACCACATAAGGATCTCTTTCTCTCTCCACATTTCTCTCTCCCATCTTTTTTCTTTCTTCTGAACTCTAGCAGACATGGAATTCTCCACTTGCATGGACTTCCTTGACCCTCTTATCATATTCATCTTCTTCCTCCTCTTTGTCATCCTCCTTGGGCTTTTCTTTCCCTTCCTCCTCTTCTTCATCTTCTTCTTCAGCGGCCCACCCGAAGCCTGAGATTGACCGGGATGCCGGAGGACGCGTCCTTGCCTCAGCAACTATCTTCATGATCTCATCTACGCTTTGAAGGGAATAGACGGGGGCATTGTTATTCCTCTGGTAGTATATTGCTTGTGCAGTCTCCGTAAGCTCCCGTGGCAAATTTTTCAGGAACCATTTATGGGTCTTTATATCTCTTATTGTTATCCTCTGCAATCCAGGAAATCAAGGTAAATAAAAGTAAATAATTCTACACAATAACACGGCCTCAGCTCGTGTCTTGGCAAATAGTGAGACCAGATATCCCCTCAAAAAAAGGTCAGTTGACCCCCCATATACAGTTTTGGCTCTGCCACTAGTCAGGAAGCTCTTCAAACTTTGTAAGAACTTCTAAGTATCTTTTATTTTCTAATATGGCGGTAGTTTGGGAAGCTTATGCCTCATATGGACTGAGAAACATTTTGGTTAAAAGACAAGAAAACAAGGTTCCCACTTGAGAGCATGAATTGCAAGTATTGAACAACGAGTAATACTTGCTGCAGTGCTCCAAAGGCATTGCAGTTGCAACTACTGTCTAATTGCAAGATTGGATGGCGCATAGTTTTTAAGTTCCACTGCACCCCGTGCAGGTAGTACGGTGACTGCATGTTGTCCGAGTACACTATCAGATGGTGGTTGCTGTGCCAATCAAAACCTTGGAGCATTGTAGCAAGTACTGCTTTTTGACAATTTATGCATGTGCATGTACTTGATGATATGTAAAAACAAATTCATGCCCTTGCTAGAAACAGAAAATAACTTAGACAAAAATATGAAGAAACAAAAATGAAAACTAATAATGGTGATCCAAAAATATGCAAATGTTTGTGTCCGGTTCACATACCTTGGATGGATTAGCCACAAAAATGCGCTGCAAGAGTTCTTTGCAATCATTGGAAATGTGAACATACTCTGGTATCTTGTATTGAACTGACATGATTCGCTGCAATCAATGCCGTATTCATCACACAACAGAAGCTAACAAGAAATTATCAATAACCCTGGTTGAAAACAAGGATAGGGAAAAAGCGATAAATGGAAAACTTGACTGCATACACTGATTGTTTTCCTGAAGTTCTTTGGATCGTCTTGGTCTTCAAATGGATAGGCTCCGACCAACATGACATACAGAGTCACTCCACAGGACCATACATCTGCAAGCTGCTCTTATGGACCAACCCCAGAAGAAAAAAGAAAGAAAATTGAAAAACTAGTTAATCCAAGTAGAGAATCAAGTAGATCATCAAACATAACTCTGACAAGAACGAAGTATAAAGTTGCCAGAAGAAAACCCTGAACACAGCAGTACAATTAATGGGGAAGAATGTTTATCCCTAGTTGACAACTTGATCAACCATAATGAAGTGTAAACCAAGAATGCACAACACAACTGGTTTGTGGTTCTCATGAACGCAACAAAAAAAAGGGCTCATTCTCAGGCACAGTAAAGTCTTAAAAAAAAAATTGCTAACCGGTTTGGTCTTAATATAAACGTAGCTACATTGCAGCTAAAAGAACACAAGTATGTGCTTCCTGATTTTTTTGCCAGCAATCCATTTTTGATCTTACATAACATTTGCCATTCAGTTAAGCCCCATTTGGTGGGAATATTAGCTTTCATAATTGATACTAATATTACAGATTTGAAATTAATATTGAAAAATGAGAAGGGCACCGGGGTGGGGGGGTGGGGAGAGGGGGAAGAGAGAAGGGGTAACAAAGGGACAAGAGAGGGAGTCTTGAGAATAAGTTATTTTGTGGGGTCCACTGACGGATAGCGTATAGTAGAATAAGAGGTGTTTCGGTTTGATAGTTTTGTGGGGCCCACTGATGGAATAAGAAGAATAAACAATTCTTGGGTCTAAGGTGGAATGACTTATTCTCCTTATTCCCCTAATACGCTATTATACACGATATAAGTCATTCCGCATGTCAAAGCAAAATTAAGCTTATTCTCCCCTTATTCTTCTCCTATTCTCCAATCAAAGTGGAGCTTAAAAAGACTAAACTCTACCATCTCTAATACAAAGTTCAGACCTGTATTAATATTCAATTTGTCACAGCAATACACTTTACTGATGTATGGATATCAAAATCGATAGACAATCCACTGAAGACCCACTATTACTAGCATTGTAGCAATATCAAAGTTGACACTGAAAGAGATATCCAGTACAGCAATCAAACACCCCATAAGGCTTGGAAAGAGACACAAAACAACTACGACGCGGACGCATTTTGGTTCGACCTAAAATACTGTAAAACGCCCTAAAACATCACATTTCTATGAGACACAAAATACCCTATTTTACAGCATTTTACGACATCTTACGTCAAATCAAACACCCCCTACATGACCTCCGACTGCAGTAAGTGATCCCCACTCGCAGATCTTTTTTGTGTGTGAAAAGGCCTGGGCTAAAAAGAAGCAACTTTCCATAATTAAAACTAGAAACTTTGCACATTCTGATGCGATCAAGAGGTCCGTGACACACCCAATTCCAGTGTCCCCCCAACAGGAGTAAGAACAAAAGGTAACCCCCCAGCTCACGGAAGAGGTGGGAAGACCCCAGCAACTAATGATGCCCGAAAGGGACAAGCATGCGCGGATGGCAAAGTTTCGCACTCCAAACGCCAAACCCTGTGCGAACCAAACGCCCCCACAAAAAACCATAATATTCTCGACGCCGTCATTGTAGAAAAAATTCCCAGGACAAGACAACCCCATCGTGACCAGCCCAACACCACCACCATCTCAGTTCCCACCGGAAATCGTTTTCCGGGTATTTTCTTCAAAACAAACGGGGAGAGAAGGAAAAAAGGGGCGAGGCCCTCTGGAGTCTGAACCTGGCGCATTGCGCCCGGACAATCGCAGACTGCCACGTAAAGAGGCGCAGCGCGCGGGACAGGTACCTTGCCGTCGTACTCCCGGCGAGAGAGGACCTCCGGCGCGATGTAGGCGGGGGTGCCCACCGTCGACTTGGGCCGCGAGTGCAGCAGTGACGACTGTTGGAGGGGTCGGAGAGGAAGAAACGAAGGAAAAGATTAGAAATTTGCGGTAAGAACCATGGCTGCAGCAAAGAATTAGGGAAGAAATGGAGGAAGCAGGGTGTTAATTTGATCTAGGTGGAGGACCTTGGAGTAGCCGAAGTCGCAGATCTTGAGGCGGGGCGCGGGGCTCCCATCCAGCAGCGTGTTCTCCAGCTTCAAGTCCCGGTGGCATATTTGCTGCAAAAATGGCAAAAAGGAAGAAGAACAAGGAGAAAATTATTCCCGGTTCTTGAAAGATTCGCGAAAAAATATTCTGGGTTCTTGAAAGATTTGTTCTTTGTTCTGTGTTCTCGGCGGATTTGTGAAAATCATATCATGGGTTCTTGAAAAGATTAGTTCTTTATTTTATGTTCTTGTCCGATTTGGTCTCCTTTTCGTCGTCACCCACCAGGTGGTGGCAGTAGCTGACGCCGCAGATGAGTTGCTGGAAGAAATACCTCGCCTGAAACCCAAAAAAAAGAAGAAAAAATAATCAGAAATATCAGTTTCACAGCAAGCATCTTCCCAGATGACGATCTGCAAAGAAGAAATTTCGAGCGGGGAAACATCGAATCGGAGGAGACCTCGTCCTCGCTGAAGCGCCCGGCGCTGCAGATGCGCTCGAAGAGCTCCCCGCCGGCCGCGTATTCCATCACGATCGCCAAATGCGTCGGCGTGAGCACCACCTGCCAAAACCATTCCGATCACAACCCACGAGCGCCACCAAAATCCAAACCAAGACGAAAACCCCAATCTGATCTCCGCGCACCTCCTTGAAGCGGATGATGTTGGGATGCCGCAAAGACCGGTGGTTAATGATCTCCCTCGCAACCTTCTCATCAATCTGCACACCAGACACCGATCAGCCAAGAACAAAGCACAAAGAAGGGATTTTGAAAGGTGGACGCTAAGGTGTTCGACCTTTTGCCCCCTCTCGATATACTTCATGGCGACGAGCTCCTTGGTCTCCTTGTTCCGCATCAGCCTCGCCACCCCGAAGTTCCCGGACCCGATGTCCCGCACCACCTCGTACTTCTCCATCTCCTCCCTCCGCCAAGATCCTCCCAATTCGATCGAGCCCACCAAAGATTACACCTTTCCGCAGAACCAGCACCGCCGCAGGCAGCTAAAATAGGCGCATTCGAGGGGCTCCGCGTCTCGAGAACCCGACCACAAGCTCCCCGCGAAGAAACCCAGATGCCCGCGTACGAAGCCAAGCCTCCTGACAGAGAGAAAAGATCTGCCTGGAAAGGTACCCACAGCAGGGAGCTGCGATGGCGGAATCGTCCTCTCTCTGCCTATAAAAGCACGGAAAGCGAGCTCCTTTAACGGCCGGAGCACGTGGGGGTGCAGTACTGGGAATAAGGCTTCACCCCTCCATAGCCTGCCTCCTCCTCCTCCTCGTTCTGCTTCTTCTGGTATGTGTCTGGTTCGAGGGGGAGGAGGGCGCCTCCCCGGGGGGGCGGCGCAGGTGGAGCCAACGAGGGAGGTGGGAGGAAGAAGAAAGAGGAGAGAGGAAGTTTGGATGGGAATTTTAAGACGTGGTGTGGAGAATAATATCATCCACTTTTTTGGGGAAAAAGGGGAGAAAGAAAGGAGCAAGTGACCACCCGGGTTCCTCTGGGTGTGGTGGGGCATGCCAAGTTGGGACCCCCCTAGCTGTCCCCTGGACAAATTGACCGTTGATATCCTCTTGTGGGTGTGGATGCAAATGATAATTGATAATTTAATTACAAAAATATTATTATTTCATACTTCTTATCACTCTCTTTATCTTATTAACGGAGAATAACTTGATCATTTGATGTTAATCTTACTTTCTGACACAATTTTTCTTATAACTATTATATTTGACGAGAGTTTTATGATATGATAAAGTGATCAAATGACTTCCGATGAGTATGACCAAAAGATGATAGAAAGCAAAGTATTATGATGGATAGTCTTTTTAAAATAATAAATGGCAGATAAGTAAATGGATGTGAATTTCTTTCTAATGGCATGCGTATGATGCAGTAAGAATTTAATTATCTGGTCAACTATTAGTTTCTAGGTCAATTAATGTAATTATCTAATTAATTATTAATTTATAGGTCAATTAATAGACAAATAATATAACAGATAATTATCACGGACTTACCTTGAATCTGTACGGAATTCGACTTGTTTGCATCCTTACTTGTAGTGTGGGGCTATGGAAACTTAATTTAATAATTTTCTAGAGTT
This sequence comes from Zantedeschia hybrid cultivar, assembly GCA_030544215.1. Classification (NCBI taxonomy): domain Eukaryota; kingdom Viridiplantae; phylum Streptophyta; class Magnoliopsida; order Alismatales; family Araceae; genus Zantedeschia; species Zantedeschia hybrid cultivar. Next base: position 43,716,357 of record JARZZO010000013.1, on the reverse strand, counting down.
GAGTAGACCAGTGTGCATTAGTCTCTATTAAGGGTTTAGAATATGTATCTTTCTCTCTCTCTATCTCTTTTATTTTGTTTACATACTTGTTGGAACATTGTCTTGATGGAAAGTGTAGTGTGAGCATTCTTTATTGGCTGTCATAAGGCATGTGAGAAAATTATGAACACTTGGTTGCACTCAGATGTTGGAGAAGTACTCCCTACCAAGAGTGTCACAATCTGCAAGAAATTTTGTAATCCTTGAACCCGGTCTTGAGAGAATGATTCTGATATATACTAATAGAGATGTTGCTTTCTAGGAATAATTTAATTGATTTAGAATGATCTTAACTGTAGTTAAGGAGTTACCCTCTAATTAATTTTATCACAACCTGATTATTTCGTCGTCGCTAAAAGTTTCTCCCATACTGCCTTCAATTCAAGATATATAGTTGAGATATAAAGCGGCCTATCCTCAAACATGGTTGCAATCAAATAAAAAAAAATTTCAAATTTTTAACATTGCACCATAAAAACTTAGGTCGTGCACCTAAAGGAACCAGCAAATTGGTCTCTGATGCAACCTTTGGGAGTCATGCCCATTGAATGCATCTTTTTTATATTTATGTACGTGGCATATAAATCTCCACTTTGGAGTCTCGTCGTCAGAATTTTTAACACACTATTTATTATTTTTATTAGGAGTTCATCCCATTGCTTCATTAGATACTTTGTTTTAAATGTATTAGTTGAAAAAAGATTACGCTATAAATGACTTTCATAGAAGTGTCTGATCAAAAGATCTAATGTCTCTTGACAAAGAGAGCGATGGAAAGTATAGTGATATTCTTCATATGTATAAGCAAAAAATTGCACATTTTATTTATAAAATAAGGCTATCCGTGTGCATGTACTCTTGTTTCACAGGCCCATGACAATATTTCAAATATCTTTTATCTTTTTAATGCCCAAACCATTTTCCTTCGTTCAACTTTAGAAATTCCAAATTTGGTCTGTTTTGTAGTCATCTCCCCTAATTTCCTGTGGAACTACTTTCCTTGTTATCTTGCATGCCAGCCTCCACCTGCTCATTCAAAGCAATTCCAATCGTATTAGTATGCCTCCCAAAAATGATTCTACACTTTGCTCTTTACAATATATTTCTATCCGTTTACCATTTTAGAAATCCTTTTCTTTAACGTAATACGTAGGGAACAGAACATTCACAAAGTATTATAGAATGTTATCTTTCATCTTAGCCAAGTTTATGTATATATATATTCAAAATGATTTTTGACCTAATTCAAATATTTGTCTATACAATTCAATCTTCAATCAGATGACTGCTTGTTTTAACTATTTATTTGGACTTTATTTTTTATTTTTCATATATTTAGGCTTGATCTTTTATTTTTCATATTTTTGAATAGTCCGATCGAAGATCAGATTGAAAGGACAGATAGGCCATGTTAGGACTCACCTAAACTTTTTTTTAAAATAAAAACACCGTTAGAGAGTGTAGGTGCAGCAAACTTTACTCTTATTACTCTTATCATACAGGCAGGGTGGACTTCCTATTGGGAGGAAACACATACCTCAACATTTTCTGGATTATCTCTTTTGTTCAAATATGCTTTCTGGGACTCACTCGTATTTAGACATTGTTTGATTTTTAGGATTTTTTAAGTTAGTGAATTATATATATACCCCTCACTCCCATATATTGTATGAGACGCCCCTGAAAACCTCAGAAGCATTGCAGTTGTACCCCTTGTCAAAATGTTGTGAATTCCAACAAAATATGCAAAAGAAATTCTGTAAATTCCGATAAAGTCTGGATCATATATGTAAAGTTATAATGAATTTAAGAGTACACGTGCTAGAATCCTTTTGGTATATTGGGTATTCAGTTCACATCATTTTGACAAAAAAATATAATCCTAATGCTTACGAGGTTTTCGGGAGTATTTCATATATATATATATATACAAATAAATTAGTTTATAGGAGAATATATGTAATAATTCCTAAATTTTATGGAGCTGTCTTATTGTTTTTTACTTGCAAAGAAAGAAACACATACAAAAATATATTCCAGAAACGAGGATGATGTTGAGGTAGATGGATGAAAGAAACAAAAAGGATAAGATTTTGAACGAACATATTGAGACCTAGAAGTACATCATCAAGTCTAGAGAAAATAGACAGATGGAAACTTCAAGCGTCGGTACAAGAGCCGCCGGAAAAAGTACTAGCTCGCCTTCTTCACCAACCCCAGCCCTCTTCACCAACCCTTGTGAAAACTTCAACCTGCAAAGAGACAAGAAGAGATCGCATGCCATATGGACGAGGGGGCTGAGGGCAAGGTGTTCAAATAAATTGGGTGGGGGATCAAGCAGAATACACCAAGAAAAAAACAAGTGGACATGGCAGATCTAAGGGGAAGAAATCGATCTGGGGAAAAGAGAAGAGCCGTAGCCTAGTAGAAACCTCTGAATCTACCAGAGAAATTTCGAAAATCAGGAGAAGAAAGCTCCTAAAAAAAAAACAGATGGGTTATTAATCAGAAATGTCAGGTAGCATGGAATTTACTCTAAAAAATGAGAGAGAATATCAGATTTTATTCGAGATTGAACCCTAATCCCTTGTATATTTGTGTAATTGTCCTATTAATTGAGCCTTTTGTTTGAGCCGATACAAATATTTACAGGTGATCATGGGCAAAGTTTGAGATCCTCCAAAGTTAGAGATAATTATGAGCTGGTCGATAATTCTGTCCAATTAGACGAAAATCTAGATCCACCCTTTTAAAAACAAGGTACACGAACATATATGATTTTTTTGTCCTTTTATTGTTTCCATGTATTGTTAGCAAGGCATCTCTTTCTTTAATGACTAACCTTTGATGCAACTTACACGTATTTTGAAAATAAAAGAGATCAAAGTATAAAATTATTTCTCATAATCTCATTTTGGATGTGAATGGTATCCGATTTTCCGTACTGTTCATTGGCTCAACAGATGATTTGCAAATAGTCATTTTATTTCTGATTAGTTAACAGACGTGAAAACATGTAGGATTTTTAAACCCAGTTTCTTAGTGGATATGAAAGCATCTAGTTTTATTTCCGAAACCACTATCCTCTATTATCAGTGAATATACATTAGTATATTTTAAAATTATTGCACTTCTTATCATTTTTTTGCTTGCCTTTTAAAGATCCTGTGGACTTTTAAGTGAGAAAGTTTTATTTTACTGTAATTTTGTTGAACTGTTATTCGTATGTTGTGTTATTGATGAGAGACCATTAGTTTGACAGATTTGTTTATCTTGAGGAATAATTATTTTTTCGTGTTTATATTTTGTTTCAAATAGACAATGCATATAAATTTACACTTCAAATTTGACTTTCATAATTTCTCATTTTGACCGTTAACTAACTGATAATGTACTGATAGTTGCTTCTATCTCGGTATTAAAAAACGATTACGGATACAACCTTTCTCGACAGTTATCAAATAACTAATAGATGCAGAAATTATTTTGCAGATATGGAAATGAATAGTCCACTAGCCACACGGTTTCCGACCCGTTGACACCCCTTAATCTCAATTACCTAAAATAGATCTTAAGAATACTTCTTTTTGTCCTAAAATACTACATATTTGACACTGCATCTGTAGCCACTTTCAGCTTTAATCAGCTTAACGGCTCTGTTTTAGTGATTGAGATCAACTTCTGGGGTTTATAGCAACTTCTGGGTTTTAGCAAAATTCATGTGAATCTCCATATTAGTCGCCTTACGGATTGAGATCCTCTACTCTTCTTTTCCAACGTGTTATCATCAAAGAGAACACACCGATTAAGTAGTCTTATTCACTTATCCCGAAAATAAATCGGGCTTAAAAGAACTTGGTTAAATTTTAGAACAATGTGTCTCCTCCTACACCTATTTTCTATCCAAAACTCATTATCACACTTGAGAGTTCCTTCTCTAAGGATCAAGTTGTTAAATTAGATAACCATTTCTTTTGAAATCTCAAAATATGAAAAATCGCAAATCATTATATTGAAGTCGATAAACAAAAAATTCGCCTATTCTATGGTCTCTAATCGGATTACGACAGATCAAGTACTCTTTTTTAAGCATTCTAATCTAATGTGTTGCCTCTTAAAGTTTGTGCCATTTTTATCAAAGGATCAACATGTGATACGGAGAGAATCCTCTTCTTTCTAGGGAACCAACTGCCTAGTGCAGTTGGTTCACCCACCTTCCTTGCAAAAGGGAGGTTGTAGGTTCGATCTTAGTTGGGCCTAAAAAACTCCTAGTTATATGGCCACGGTGCTGTTGGGATATTTATCTCCTGATTTGTGGGATTACTTCTCCAAAAATCAGGCGAACTTAGAATTATCGCCTAATTAGGCGGACCCCTCGACCCGGCTGGAATTATCTCCAACTATGGAGAAAAATCTCGAGTTCTGATTGAACCCCGGTCGCTTGTAAATAATTGTACATTACTTCTCCAGAAATCAGGCGAACTTAGAATTATCGCCTAATTAGGCGGACCCCTCGACCCGGCCGGAATTATCTCCAACTATGGAGGAAAATCTCGGGTTCTGATTGAACCCCGGTCGCTAGTAAATAGTTGTACAGACCCAGCTTCGGACCCTGCCAAAAAAACAAAAAAAAGAATCCTCTTCTTTCTACATGTGTGTTTATCTTCCTATTCTTACTTGAATTATGCACTAAAGTTAAAAGTATGTTATCTTACTTAAAGATCCACTTTAAATGCATGAAGCCTCTTTCATAGTCTTTCCCCAACAAAATCTCATGAGTCCACCATCCAAATCTGGTTTCCATGATTAACACCCCCGGTAGTCTTCTTGTACCTATCCAATGGTGACTAAAAGAGTCATAATGTGGAATCTTGACTCCGGAGGAGCAGCTATTTAGTTGTTATCTTCATCATCCACCTTCCTCTAGAAGGATGAGAAGAGTGGTTGGTAATCATGTGAGATTCTGAAGAGGGGATTTCTTTGTCCCTGTATAGTACATCCAACGGATTGGGATCATCTGTTCCACTTTTTTCTGTACCATTTATGTTCCACTTGTCCATCTATTAGTCAAGTCAGTAAAGTAAAATACAGAAACCCAATCAAATAATAAAGAGTGATATTTACTGCAATGCATGGCACATCGAAGGCCGTTGTACAACCAGTCTAAATTTAGGGAGGCATTTTTTATTTTTTGTTTGAAATTTTAAATTTTTTTTAGAACGTCCGATCAAAAATTAGACGTACAACTAGATTGTTCGGGTGGGCTCCGACTCAACTTTATATATATTTTTTGAAATATCTTTTGAAACAAACCTCAATTTACGTGTAAAAAATAAAAAAAAAAGTATTTTTTTTGGGTAAATTATACAGTCGGACCGAGGCTGACTCGAGCAACTTGATCGTACCGTCTGATTTTTGATCGAACGCTAATCTTTTTTTAAAAAAAAGTTGAGCAAAAAAATAAAAAAAATGAAAAAATGTCCCCCAAAAATCTACCCTAAATCTAGACGAGCTGCACAACAATAGATGTACAAGTGGCCCAATAATAACGAGTGAAACACAAATGATACAGGAAAAATAGAACAGACGATCCGAATCCACACCCAACTAGTAGGGAGATAACATTATTTCTCCATATCACCATTTAAGGTAGGTCAAAATTTGGTTGAAACCTGTGCAAGACTATGCAAAGAGCTCTTTTACATCCGGTCTGGTATATTTTTGTTTCTTTTTAAAAAATTAGTACATCTCTCAACCATATTAACGGAGGTGAGATTCCATTAAATTGAACTAGCTAAAGTCATACATGAGCAGAAAAGTTGTCCGAAAAAGCGGAATCTCTGCAGATTTATCCTCAAATTGGGAGAATGATACGGACTCTGCAGGTGAGATTTGAACCTTCATCATTTGAAAGTCGTTGTCCATACGGAACAAACTAGTCTACTGTTTCCCTAAAATGTAAAAACCTAACAAGGAGATAACATTATTTCTTCGTATCATAATTTAAGATAGGTCAAAATTTGGTTGAAACCTATGAAAGATTATGCAAAGGACTCGTGCCGAAAGGGGCTCACCTTTTCTTCCTTTTATAATCTTATTAATAGACCGCCGTAAGTGTTGTTTGGTTTGAGGTAAAATGCAAAACCAAACTACCTACACTTCTACAAACGAACAGGGTCATGCAAGATGCGCATCGCTCATGGAGACTGAGCAAGTGAAGCCGGGCACTACCAGCCCAGGCTGGGTGGGTGGGCATCAGTTCCCTGTCCGCGACGTGTTCGACAAAATGGGGCACCCAATCTGTCCTTCCAAATCTCCCAAAAGCCACCCCGGAAATTGACATGCGAAGGTGAGATGGAAGCTGCATGCACCCGCGACACCCCACGTTCCGGCGGAGCAACCAGACGGACGAGGTGGGGAGAAGCCACAAACGCCACATACACGCAAGTATTTGAGGTCCATTCAGACTTCCTATTCTCTTGTAACCCTTGGTTTGGGGGATTTTGCAATAGAAGGGGTCTAGGTGGTGTGGGACCCTCATTATATGACATAGGAAGTCACTCAGCGTTAAATCGTCTACGTTGGGGATGTGAATTAGACGGGTTAGACTGGATTATGTGATAATTTGAGTTTAATTTAAATTTAAAATAGTTCAATCCAAATTCAGTCCAAATTTAATAATGAGTGAGTTGAGTTAGGTTGGATTGGACTGGTCTTATTTATAAATGATTTGTTAAAAGTATTTTATTTTTTGTATGAATTATTGTAAAAGTCAATAAATTAAATTGGGTCAGTCCATTTTCAGTCTAACTCAACTCAGATTTAACTAATGTCAATCTAAATTTAATCCAACCCAATTTATATAACTTGTGCCAGCTCAATTTCCTTTAATATGGGCTGAGTTGGACTGACCTACGGACCCGCCTACTTGACACTTCTAGTCAACATCATCATGTATCTCTATTTTTTTGGACAAGGTGACAGTCAAACGACTTGAGGAGTTTTTAAGGTTCTTAATCTGATTTGAACTGGACACCTCTCAAAGAGAGGCCATGTAGTGAAGTCAACTGAGCTACCCAACTGGTTCGTCATGTATTGAACTGTTATTAACTGACGTGATGTTCAATCAATTAACATTTAAATTTGAAATGGGGTGTACGTATGTCTGTCTATTCTTTTCCTAACCATATAAGATTAGGTGCACAGTTAAATGCTAGGGAGATCTAGAATCATAGCCCAAGATGACTTAAACATTGGTGTTGTGGTCCAGTTCTTCGGCACCCCAGCTGGACGTCTCCCAAGTTTCCAGTCTACGACTTCATCAAGAGTAGGTTAGGAGTTGCGAAAATATGATAAAAAAATGTATTGTTTAGAAAGTTTATTTTTCCTAAAGTTATGGATTAAAGAAGATAAATAGTCCAGAAATTTTCTTATTCCTTTTGGTTGAAATTTTCCCCATAAAGTTGGGAAATGCTTTTTTTCTGAAAAAAATCAAATGCTTTTCCCACGCTTCGTAAATCTCTCTCTTCCTCTAATTGAAATTTGACATTAAGCAACACGAATTTAACTTTTCCTACAAATTAACTCATAAGCATAGAAACGTTTTTTTTTGGGGGGGGGGGAAATGGATGTGCAGTTTAAAAGGAAAAAATTTCCCAAGAAATATTCTTTTTTTCAGAAACCTCTATCATGATTTATACCCTAACAGTTATACTCTCTCTCCCTCTCTAGTAGACTATGAGAATAGAAAAAAAGCAACTTTGTAGCTTATTTCATTAATATATTTTCTTCATGTCATTAGGATCGCTGAAAACTGAATAGTAGTCAATATTATTAATGTGAACTGCCGTACTATTAACGTGAAGGACCATCATATTCATGGTCTGATGTGATAGACTACTTTAAAAAAGGTATCTTAAGGATGTAAGAGTAGCAATTGTCCTCAATTTAATTTAAGAAGCTACTACTGCCTCTATAAGGTACATCTTACAAGGAACTAAGAACGAATATGGACTCCAGACTCAACAAAAGGTGATGTGATTGATCAGTTCTATCACTTCAAATACAAATGACTCGTTTGCCCTCCTTTTGTTGAATTTAAAAATGTATCGAGATCCCGATAAAACAGTCTAAATAATCTCGTTCCACCCTCCAAAAGCTACAATGTGAAAGAGCAAGATGAGGTGGTCCATTCCAACCAGGCTGGCAGGCAGTGACAAGGGAGTGCATTTGGATTTGTTAATATGGACCGGACAACATTTAAATTATCCACATTCCACAGCCTTTAATGATGGGTAGGAAGACTAAAATGGTTGCACCACATGTGGGTGTGGGACATTCAGTTGGCTGGCGATTATAATATTATTTTTTAAAAGTACTTATAAAGGCTCTTTAATAGAAGAGTATATAATTCGACATTATATATTATCACTCACCGACGGAGAGCACTGGAGAATAGGCCTACTCAAGATTTTTCTCTCCTCTTGAACAACCACTTGAGGTAGGATTTAAACCCTTAACCTTCCTTATAAAAAGGTCAAATACCACTGAGCCATAAGATCTTTAAGTCGATTATGTCTAAAAGTTCTCTTCTTATTTCTTAGGCATGCATATGGTTCTGCTTTTTAATTTGAGGTAGTGTTGGGAACACATTTGCAATGTACGCTCTCCGATATTTTTTTAAATATCGGAGAATGTGTCGTCAAAATTTAACCATATATAAGATCTACTAAGGGGAAAAGAGGGCAATTACTTATAACATACTGATGTAATGTGTTATCATCAGTATGGAATGTTAAGTTTTAAAATGTTAACATGTAATGCGGACATCGCTCCCCGCATGTGGCGGGGAGACCCTAGGTTCGACCCCGCGGAAGTCTCTCGCAGGTGATTTTTTGAACCATGGTTCCTCCGTGGGTGTTCCTCTCCCCTGTGTCCTCCTTAGTCGTCTAGGCTACGTTTAAAATATATATATATATATATATATATATATATATATATATATGTTAACATGCTAAGTGTTAATGTATTGTAGAGAAGTGTGGTAAAAAAGTGCTAGGGTGTTAACATCTTAGGTATTAATATGGTGTAATGTCCTAAAGCATTAATATGTTAACGTCTTAAAGTATTAATATGTTACGTATTAACAAAGTGTTAAAGAACTATAACTATAAGATGAAAAGAAAAGGCTAAGGGTTAACGGCCTGTTAAGGGAGAGCAAAGAAAATAAAAATCTATATATTGTATGTCTCATTGTCTACAAAAAATTGGGAGGAGTTTGGGGGGAAGGGGATATGATCAGACTTCTGACATGGAGACCATAATTAATTTTTCTAATCTGTTACAATGGGATCGTATAATACATAAACATAAAAATTGATAATATATAATCATACACCTACATAATCTCAAATTTGCATCAGATATAAATGTTTAATTTAAGACTAAGGAATCGCAAAGAGATTTTGTATATATATCTTTATAAACTTTTTTATTTGTATGTATACCCCTAATTCCCGTGTGTTGTTGTAAATATGCTTCAAATCTTTATTAAGGCTGTAGTTGTACCCTCCATTAAAATACCATGAATTCTAGTCGAATATGACCGAAAGAGCTTGAATATACATTTTTAAATTCACTAAAATTCTACATCCATACTCTTAAATCCATCAAATTTGACAAGTACCCCCCTAAGTTTATCAAAATTTACGGAAACTTTCAAACATATTCGGTTGGAGCTCATGATACTTTGACAAAGAAATACAACTGCAATCTTTCTAAAGCTTTTAGAGATATAAGTCATTCATAGAGTCGAGGATATACATATAAATACGTGATGTATACGGATATATGTAAAGAAACACTCAGCCATGAGTACATGTCCAAAAGACATTTGGCAGCATCTCCCATGTTATCTCCAACCATGTTAAAAAAAAAAAATGTTATCTCCGAAGGGACACTCTGTCTATGGTTGTATTGAGCTCAAACTATCAGCTTTTTTTAATACTACGAGACCAGCTTTTGCTTCAAAATGCCATGCTCTACTCTCTGCTACTTGGTACGAATCCACATGTCAAAAAATCTGTTCCCAAGTTCCCCTTTTTTTTAGAAAAACCAAAAGGCATCCCAGTTCCCACCATTCGACGTGAAGCTTGCTACGTAGAATCGAATCGAATCAAATCGGATGGACCCACAAACAAACGAGTTCACTGGTACAATTTCCTTTTTGGACAGAACAATAGTACGATTACGCACGAGTCACAGTGACAAAAGCTCATAGGGAAGCTCTCAATGGAGACCAACAGGCAACAAGAATCTGAGCCGGTGTGGAGAATTTAAGATGGTCCTAATCAGACCCGGTCCACGCATAAAGAAAACTAAGCTATGTCAGGATGTGACAATTTTTCCCGATCGAAGCAGATCATCTCTCGTGGAGGAAGTTTCCAATCGCAGATTAAGACGTACTTGCTAATCGTATACAGAATTCCGATGGTTGCCACGCAGCTAGGTTGAAAATTAGGATTGCAAATGGATATTAGAGTTCTGATTATTTGTTTCGTTTTCATTTTTACTAATAGATACAGAAATTCATCAAAGATCACCCGTTAAGTTATATAAAATGAATCTCTCCAATAGTTAAGAGTCAAAAATAGAAATAGTTATTTTTGCATCCGCTCGCTAATGTGTTTTCATTTCCGAATTATTATGTATGCTATATATATTATTTTACAAGATAAAACTTGAACCTATTAGATGGGTCCCTTTCAGATTCGACGGTGAGAATACTTCTTTGCAATTTAACAAAAATAAAGTCATGATAGGAAGTGAGAATTTTTTTTTAAATTTAAGATAATTTCAAGTTCATAAGCCGGGTAGATTCATATATAGATTTAGATCAACAGGTAAAATAGATTTCAAAATTCAAAGTTCATTGATTGCAAAAATTTACATAAATTAAAACCTTTTAGATTTAAAATTTTCAATTATTAGAAGAAAATTTATCAGAAGTGAATAACAATAGTGATTTAAAATAACTTTGTCCTTTAGTGATGACCGATAGAAAAAAACTTTTGTTTTCATTTTTGATATCCGATTTAAAAATAAAAATAAATGTAAAAACGAAAATACTCATTTCTGTTCATTTCCATCTTCGATAAATTTTATAAGAAACAGAAGCAGCCCTATTCGTAACTGACGACTAAGAAGACTCCCTCCTCTATTGCACAGAGGTGATCCACTCTCCTAAGGCATGGCGATGGAGCTGCTAAATAATCACAGTGGACACGTCTTGCTCGTAGTTTTTCTTTTGGGTCGATATAATGCTGCCCTATCATTACTAAGTGGAAGCTATTATAAGAGGGAGAAACCAAATTAGCAGCAGGTAGAACATCCCATAGGGTACATTAGTGTAGAAAGGGAATCCCTAGATCATTTTGTCTGGGCTTTGATGTGCCTCTAGATTCAACAAAAGGTGTTGTACTTGATGTGTAAAAAGGGAACCCCATACCGAGCGAGCAAGATAGTTTGGACTATTTTGTCTGAGTCTCGATGTGTCTCCAGACTTAACAAAAGGTGTCGTACTTGGTCAGTTCTATCACTTTAAATGCAAATAATTCACTTAGTTTAGGGATACATCGAGATCCAGACAAAATGGTTCAAACGATCTTGTTTATATCCAGACTTGAGTGGTACATTGCACATTTATCATGACAAGTAATTACAGAAGAGCCATTGCAGACCTGAGAGATCAGCAGCCTCTCACCAAGAATACCGTCCTGGTCTGCAAGCCTTTTTGGCATGCAGAGAAGCGTTGCACAGATAGAGCAACTGATGCCGATATAGGAGGCTCCGGTGAACACTCTGGCGTGTGAAATGCTCAGAATCACGAGCTTCTTCGGGGGTGCAGAAGGCTCCAAGGAAGGCCTTCAGGAGCACAAAGCTAGTGGACTTCACCGGATCAAAGAGATGTGCTAATAGAGCCAGGGTAATCCCCAACGGAAAAAGCTTTCCGAGCACAAAACCACACGATTTAGACAAGGGGGAGGGAACAATTATGAGCAGAGAACATGAAAACGGGCAGCTAAGCTGATGGTGGTAAGAGGCATACCCAATAGGTAGAGTAATACTTGCTGCACTGAGAGCATCTATTGTACCGGAGAAGAGATCCTCTTAGTATACTTTGGGTTAGAGTCCACTAATACTAAGATGGGAAATGTTTAGATTTTTGCCAAATTTTGAGATCAAATGGAGGGGGGTTTTGCAATATTTAGACTCTGGTCTAAACATGTGCCGAGAGAATCTTCTCTCATTGTACTGACCTTCAATATAGTAGGTAAATGGGAAAAAGTATTTTTTAAGTGGGTTTTAAGGTGTCCTACATATTTGTATATGCCAATATATGAGCGGACAATCTAAAAAATCTGAAAAATAAAAAATCAAACCCCAATAAATAGTAAAAATGCCCTTAATGGGCTGAGCCCAATAACAATTTTTCATTTTTCAGATTTTTTTAAGTCGCCTAATTAAAAATCGACCTATCCTGACATGTAGGGAACTTCTGAACCCACCTAAAAAATTCAATTTTTCCATTTTTATCCGCTACACAAAGTATTATTGCAATAAACACCCTCAGTATAGCAAATATTAGTCTAATAAGTAAACTGGGTGGGAGCCCTACCTCACCCGAGTGACCGTGTCTGCAGCCCTCTTGCTCGTAGTTGCTAACTGAAGAACTCTTAAAACAGTGATCATAAAACTTGCATCCACAATCTCTTTTAGAAATATATTTACGGGGCATTCGTCTTTGAAAATGTGTGTATATGTTATGCTTTCTTTACAAAGATACAATTAGGGATGGAAGTAAGCCAGGCGGCTTATTAGGGGCCTACGGTCTAGCCTATTTAGCAATTTAGGCTAGACCAAGGTCTTCGTATAAACTTATTTTCACAAATAGGCCAGATTTATTTTTCAAAAGCAATGTTTTATAGGCCCACAGACTGACTTGTAGGCTGAAGCCTATTTTTGACTTCGTAAGCCAAAATATATTTTTGACCTATTTTCTGATAGGCCTAAACAGGCCAACAGGCCAGGCCCGACCTAGCGATTTTTTTAAACAGGTTAGGTCAAATCTCTTTTTGGCTTACAACAGGCCAACATGTCAGGCTCAGACTAAGATTTTGCCATGCAGGCCTGGCTTGTTTTAGCAAAACCTAATCTGACCTGACCGACTTCTACCCCTAGATACAATGCATATGCCCTATCTATCCTAATTGCTAATCTTGGTAGAAAAGTGATGCCTTTGCCACTTGCCATTATTAAAAACGTTTTAACCGTTTGAATGAGAACGGATAAGATGGTTATTTACAAGCTATTTTTGTATAAACGTAATGTTTTGTCTTGAATATTTCGGTCACTTTCTTCTGATTTATAATTGAAATTATCCAGTCATGTGGGTGATGTATACCTGATATTCAAATTTTAGAGACTAATTTCTATCTTAATATAATAATTTTAATCTTTTTCACGTTTTGATCCTTGTAAAATATAGTAAATTATAAAAAAAGTTCTCCACATTTACTTATTTAGATGTTTAGTCCCTTAAAACTCAGTTCTCCTTAATAATAAATCTCTTCAATAAAGAGTCTTCTAATAGTGTTTTGTGAATATTACTGTCAAAATAAATAAAAATATATAAAATAATTTAATTGCCCTCTATAATAATATAAATAAAAAGAAACGGAGGGAGGTCCAAGCCAAGTTCATCACTGGAGTTAAGATTAGTAGAGTCCCTCCCTTTTCACCCATGTCCACCAACACCTCAAAAATGGATATTATAGGGAGAGAAAGGAGGGATAGAGGTCATTTAAGCTGTCTTTGGCGTAGCTTCCATTTGGAAGTAATTTTGTATTTCTATTTAGTTATTTTTTATGGAAGTCACTAGATTTTAGAAGTCATTTATGTGGTATTTTACTTGTGTTTTGACTTCCAACCAAAAGTTATAAGGGGGAGCTTCCAAGATTGAAGAAAAAGTGAGGTTCTTATGAAAGAGTTGATTTTTGTAACAAATCAAAATTAATTATAACCTCTCTCCCTCAACTTATTCTATGTAAGACGTGAAAGCCAAAAATAACTTTCAAGTAAAAGTTTTGCCAAACACGTCCTTAGTAACTTGGTTAATATTGTCCCGTTTAGTCTAATCAAGTAACTAAAATATAATAGGAGTGGACAGCACAAACTAAAAGATAAAAAATTAAAATTCATGAAAATTAAATATTATGTATGTATGTAATATACGAGGATTCATTTAAAGATTTATTCGAGGATTCATTCATAGTTCACTACATTAATCGAGATTAAAACCCAAAAACCCTATTCTTTAATAATGACATTCATAAAAATCGCTAGAAAACCACTTTGCTTCATAAGATACTATGATAGGTGGTCCTTAGATGCACCTGCAAGCATATTAAGTTGTGACCTACTTTAGGGTGACAAATGGCAGTGGAACATAGCTGTCCTACCCTAGAATCCAATTCCAGTTGATATGGGCTGGGGTTTTTAAGTTGGGCTGCAGTTGGGCCGACCTAAGTGTGAATTCAACGACCTAAAGTTGCCGAATGTGCAGCTAATAAGCAATTTAACCTGTTTAGGCAAGCAAGTTAAAGGAGCTAGGCTTAGGCGTTGGAGTAATATTTGTCGCAATGCTCTGAGACGTTACAAATTACAACTTCAACCGTCGCTTGATTATAAGATGGGATGGTGTGCAGTCGCTAGAATCTTGCAAGAGGTGTAGTAGAACTTAAACTCCTCTCATTCCATGATCCGTTAGCAGTCTCAACTTCAATGCAATCGGAGCATTACAGTAAGTATTACTCGTAAAGAAAAAGAAGTTAGTTTATATTTTATTGAGGACCGTAGCTCAATACGTTCTTTTGTAGGTAGAGGAGTGCATTGTGTTGGGAAGGATACTAGGGACCTATTTGGTGAAATTTTTAATTTTTTTACTCCTATTTTTACTATAGAAATATCGAATAGGAAGATACAATTAATTTCACGTGGTTCTATAAGTCACACATTTTTCAAATAACATCATTTATGCTGAAATTTAGGAAGCTCTAATTTATATTTTTTTAATAAAAACAAAAAAAGACTGAATAAATGGCTTATAAGACCTAGTTTCCTCTCAAAATAATTTGCTTGAAATATGTGAAAGGTCAAAATACTTTCAAACGAAAATTATATTGAACACGACCTAGGTCTTGGAAGCTACACTAAGCATGTCCTAGTATCCTAAATTGCCATAAAATTGAAATTGTTAGTGAAGTTTTTTTATAATTTTTTATAAAATACTGTTATGATTTTTTCTCAATATTTTTGTGTCAAAAATAAAAGCTAAAAAAGTGATTTTCAATTAAAAATTTTGTCAAATATGGCTTCGATTTTGTAGGATTAGGCATTAGTTGACAGCAATAGAAGTGCGTAGAAATCATGATTAGTTAAATATATACATTATACACATACACATGAATTTACAAATAAAACTCCCATACGTCACACCAAATCTAAAGAAAGGGAAAAGTATGCATTGGCAAATACTGATCTATCCGGAATTTACTATTTTATTTATGATATTATCAACTAAGAATAAAATAGAGAAAGTTACATCTCATATGGCAGCAAATTATTTGATCAAAAAATTATGAATTTTTTTTGAAAAATAACCCTCTTAAAATTTTAATTACAGATTTCTATATCTTATCTTCATACAATAGTAGCAAAAATATCCCTACGATTGACATCCTTTAAGGATGCAACATGTATTATTCAGTCCTCAAATTCCATGTTTGCATGGAAGTACTTCCTACAAGAAGGATACTTTTGATTAACATATTGTGACAAAGAGAGAGAAATAAGGATAAAAATAGAGTATTTTAGACATTTTTAAGTTAGATAAGAGATCTTTAACGGTATACTAACGGACAATATATAACGATAGGGCATTCTTTCAACTATTATGATGCAGTACGGTTATTTATAATAATGTGAAATAATAAAGCTAAATTCATAACTAGAATCATAAGAGAGTTATTTTTTTAAATATTCAAAAATTTAATTACTCAACAATAGAATCTTATAATTTGATTAATATCTATTTCTTACACAGTTATATTTTTTTGTCTCCGATTCTCTAAATCATGTGCTATTAGGAAGGATTTATTCACACGAGCTAGTGGTGTACCGATCAACTCAGGTAAGATTAGTAACGGGTAATACTTGCAGCATTGCATCTGCAGTGCCTTAAAAAAATTTAAGCTTTTTTAAGGTCGGCCAACATATGCCCCATGTGTTGGTACAAACTAATCTTTAATTGGACTATCTAAATTTTTTAATAAAATTAAAAATTGTTACTGGGCTCAGCCCATTAAAAACTTTTTTTCAATGTTCATTGATACTCATTTTTTATTTTTTAGAATTTTTACTTTGTCCGAAAAAATGAACCTGTACAAATATGTGAAACACTTATATAGAATCCAACTTTAAAAGGATTTCAAAATAAAAAACTTGTTGCAATGCCCTGCAGCAGTAAGGGACAACAAGTATTCTTAAATAGAAAGAGCACGTGGGCCCTTCAAATTTGATTTGATTTGGGGGGTTGTGATAGGCCCATTCATGCAATGGTGCAAGCGAGTGGCTTGTTAATGCTGTCGGAGTAATACTTGTTGCACCTCTTAATATTGTCGTTCAAATTTCAAGATTAGATGGCAGCATATAATTTTTTTATTTTTTTAATTCCTAGATGTGAAAACCACATGGTTCTTAATAAATATCATAAAAAGAGTGAAAACATATTTTTTCATTTTTATGTGAAATTGAAGGCAAATTCATGGACCATCCCTACCACCACGTCGTTGTTCAGTTGAACAGGACATTTCCAGTCCAACCGGTTCACGTGCACCCTTTTGCTATGTTGATGGAAATCCAGAGGACATACAATTCTGACCATACGTTGCTTTGTTTGGATAATAGTTTATCAACTCGAGTAAATTTGTAAAAATTAAAAATTCGTTTCAGCTTAACTGAAATACCAGATATTCAGCAAAATAATTCAAGTCATAACTGAGATCAGAAAGGCTTGGTCACATGAGGACTGACTTGAACAACTTCAATATATGTGCATGACTAGTGTTGCAAGAAGGGTGGCAGATTCAATGTTGTCCATTTTGATCTATGAAGATGGTCTGACGATTTTATGACATCTTGATAAAAAAGGAATGAAATATTCTTTATAAATAAGTGCGAACGAAATATTCTTATACAACTGAAATGAGATTATGAATCTCTTGCCTGAGTACAATCTCTTGAGAAGAAGAGATCCTCTCGTAGCACATTTGGACGGGAATCTAGCAGGACAGAGAGGGGGGGAGTCCAAGTATTTGCAAAATTTTGGTATCATATGAAGGTTTTTTTTGCAATTTTTGCTCTCCTCCCCTTCTCTGTACTGTTGTATTCCGATCTAAATATGTACCGAGAGGATCTCCTCTCCTTGAGAAGATAAACGTGTGCACGAGTTTAAGAATATCCATAGAGGATGCCAATAATAATATTAATATCGGAAAGGATCACATACGTCGCTGCAAGTGTTATTCATTTTGACTCATAGAGGTGGCTTCATTATTTTGTCTTTCAATGAAAGGAAATTACCTTATTTGATGATGGATATGGACCCCATTATAAATACTCTTATAAAGAATATTCCAACAATATTCTCACACAACTAGTGTATGATTTTGAGCTCCCTACCTAAACCCAACCCCATGAAAAGGCAGGGAATCAGGAGTCCTCACATATGTTGCCTATGTATGAGTGAACTATGGGTTCATAGGAAGGCTAATTGTGGGCATATATGTTAAACTCTTTAACATATATAACATCAAAGCCTTCTCATGATTAACATATATGTTAAACTCTTTAACATATATAATGTTGGAGTGACTAAATAATAGTCTTACATCGGTTAATTTCAGTTGTGGCCAATGCTTATGATCTTGGGCCCTTCAAACTCAACACTCGGGTTTTGTGGTTTGTAAGATGGTATCAGAGCAGGAGCTTGGCCCAACTTTATCTTCTCAAAGTTTATCTTATAATTTGCGCCGCCTCCTCATCTAATTTCCACGGCCCATCTTGGCCATGAGGGGGAGTGTTGGAGTGACTAAATAATAGTCTTACATCGGTTAATTTTAGTTGTGGCCAATGCTTATGATCTTGGGCCCTTCAAACTCAACACCCAGGTTTTGTGGTTTGTAAGAGCGGTTTTGACCTCTTTCGCCTCTCCTTTCATTTCCACGGCCCATGGTGGCCGTGAAGGGGAGTGTTGACTATTGTCCCATAGTGGCTTTGGACAATTAATCCTATATCGGTTTCTAAATTATAGTTCCATTGCATATAAGTCTGTGCCTCTGAATCTCAACACTGCGGTTTTGGGATTTCATCTTGTAACATCAAAGCCTTCTCATGAATCCTGATGATCAGAGCCGTCTCATACTTAAATGTGATGAGTCTGGTGATTCTAATCTTGTCTTATTTTAATCGTGTCCAATATATGTCTCACCACAATTCAATCTTGAGTTAGATATTCTAACATATATAATTGACTAGAATTTTGATGGATTGGCATGGGTCATTAATGGTCAACTGATGACCTTATTGGCAAGGGAGACTGATCGCTTGACTTTTCAAGGTAGACCGAGTCAAATCTATGTCTCGATTAATTTTCTTTCTTAAATTTGCAAGCCGGAACAAATTGACTCATTGGTTTTCTCCTAATATTACGTTTTAGCTTTCCATAGAAAGGATATAGTTAATTTTTATCTCACCAAATGAAAATGGGAATCTGACTTCAGTAAATAAAATGCAACGAACTAAGCATATGCCAAAATTGTCCGGACTTGTGTTAAAATGAAACTAGTTAACTTGCTACTTGACTTCTTAATTTAAAGTGGGATTTAACTAAAGATTCACTTTAAAAAAGTGTGACAGTTTGCTACACAGCTTAAATATATTACTAAAAATTTTGAATTTAGGAAAAAAAAACTACTCATAAGAGAAATACAAAACAAATCCTTTTGCTTAATTTTAAAAGAATGCCTAGGATAATTAATCTTGGGAATCTGGTGGCTGTGTCATTGGATTTTTTTTTTCTTTAATCTGCACATGTTCGTTCACATATATCATTCCAAATCTTCTCCAATGAAAGCTCATAAATACCCTCTGCAGGATTAATCTACGTAAATAGACAGCTACATGGGACAGGAGGAGAGCAGGAAGGAAGAAGGGATCAGCTGTTCTTCTCAGAGGCGCAGCAGCTACGATTACGCAACAACATGCATGGTTTCGATCTCCACCACCACATGGTGAACTGGTGGATCTAGTCCTCCCCTTCGTCTGTGAGGAACTTGCCGGTGCCGGGGTTGAGGGCGGCGAAGAAGAAGAAGGCGACGTTGAACAGCACCAGCGGCTCCAGCTCGCCCACGGGCACCCCCGTCTCGATGTTGAGCTGCGCCAGCGCCCCCTTCCCCGTTATGATCTCCCCGATGATGGAGAAGGCGATGCCCAGCTGCGCAAGCCTCCCCACGAACAGCTCGTTCGACTTCGTGAACCCGAACAGCGGACCTAATTAATTAATTAGCAACACCACACAGAACAGTACTTGATCAGTTTGTCGAACACAAATTAAGATCTACTAAGCTAGCCATCTACCTGTTCCAGGGTCTGTCTCACAGATGGGATCAGGTGGAAGAAGCAGCTAATTAAGCAGTGGCATGTGAAGAGGTGTGTATATATATGTACCTCCTTCTCTGAGGCCCAGGGCAGACCTGATGCCCTTCCCCGGAGGGATAACAGCTCGGTCGAGCCCGGTGGGCTGCTCATCGTCGACGAAGCGGCCCCGGTCTCCGAGAGCTCCGATGGCGCCAAGTAGGGTGAAGAGGATGAAGAAGAGGAGGAGGGGCTCCGCCTCGTAGATGGGAATGCCGGTCTCCAGGTTCAATTGCGCCAGGATACCTTTCCCTGTGATACCTTCTCCTAGCAAAGATGCCTGCAGGCACATAAGGGCACCACGCCTAGTGATCAATCTGTGTTTGATGACTCTGAGAGTGGGGAAGAGAGCAAGAAGAGAGGATTAATGGAACTCACAGCGAAGCCAATCATGGCCACACGGCCGACGAAGAGCTCGTTCTGCTTGGTGAAGCCGATCCCACCCGAGGTGCCGAAGATCCCATCCTCTACCTTTTGCTTGGACTTCTCCACCTGAAATTTAAATTAATCACGATAAGGGACTGGGATTGATTAGGCACCGACATGATCTCCATGGAGGAGGAGAAGCGCGCGCGCGCGCATCTAGCTAGCACGCAGTGGCCATGCAACACACCTTCTTGGGCACGGCCTTGCTCTTGGACTTGAAGATGGCGCGCGCGGGCCTATAGGAGCGAGAAGAAGACGAAGGCGAGAGGGGAGTCTGGCGAGCTGGGGGACACAGCAGGAGGTGGGTCGACGACGCCGGGCGCAGCAGCCGGCGGACCTGGGACTGCAGCGGCGACTCCCTGCTAGAGAAGCCCGCCAGGCAGCGGCTGCCCACGCTGGACATGAGCATCGACTGCGCCATGGCCGCCTTCGCTGCAATGGCGTGCGTCCTCTCTCAGAGGTTTCCCTGCTGCGCTCGCTCAGCCACTTCGTTGTGATGGGGGCGCTTGTGTTCCTGCGAGCTGGGAGCTAGCTCTGCAGCGAGTGGCTTTAACGCGGCGGGGGGGTGGATAGGGCGCGAGCGTAGGGATCGGCGCTGGAGAGGCCACGTTTGCGAGTTGTAGCCTTCTGAGGACGCTGTGTGCTAAAAAGTCCATCCCGCGCATGTAATCCCAGGCTGTGGCGCCTGGCGTTTCCACGTTTGTTTACCATAGTAAGAAAGGCGCTGCGGGGAAGGTATCCTCTGCCCCTTGGTGCAATGCGCCAGACTAAGGGGCAGATGCCATGCACGTGCATGTACGGACATATCATGAACCCATGGTTGGCGGCGCATGTTGATCTCAGTTGGTATTAATATGGATGCCGAAACATACCTGGATGCAGATCTGAGTCGGATCCTCAAGTATCGGAGCTTCTTCGCTCCGGAAATAGCAGTGCCCTCCCTGGAGGGTCTCTGGAAACCTCGGCCCCCTCCTCACCTCCGTTCCCCGTCCAACTCCCTCCCTTCCCTCCCCTCTCCTTTCGCCGTCGGAGTTCTGGTATCCCCAGGATATCCACATACCCCTGTTACTAACCATCTCACAACCCAGCGACAGGTATCGCAGCAGGGTGTCTTCTCCCGCCTTGCGAGTTTTCAAAAAACTTTGCAACCCTTCGGTCCACTCTGTTTTCCTACCTTCCACTACCACCATGTCACATGTTCCTTCGGATTTCTCAGGTCCATCTTAATTCTGATATCAATCCCCACAATCGAAATTTGTTCTAAGTCTCCGGAATAGTGTGCAGTTGGGCCATCGTCTGTGAAGCGGCCACCCTGTTCTGCAATTGCCTTCTCATTCCCCTCATGGAAAGCGACGAACAGGACGAGGCCCCCCTAGATCCTCAAGAAGAAGAAGTTCTTAGAAGCTTTACTACATTAATGAGCAATGAAGACAAAAGAAAGATCTCAATCTTGGGACCTGGCGTAGCAGAAGAAACAAATCAGTGGAAGCACTCTGTTATTGTGAAAGTTCATACGGATTCAATAGTGCGGCCGGCTGGTTTAAAGGAATGGATGCAGAAACTCTGGAATCCAATAGGCCAGTGGTCAATGCTGGACTTCCCCGACAACAAATTCCTAGTCAGATTCTCCAACTATGAAGATGTGGATAAGGTATGTCGAAGATCTCCCTAGTTTTTCAACAATGATTTAATTCTTATCCAGAGAGGCAAACCTGGTACCCCACCATCCCAATATGAGCTTAATCAAGGAGAGCTATGGGTTCGGATTTATGATCTACCGGTGGAGTATCTCACTAGTCAGATAGCCATGACCTTAGCCAAACAAATTGGAATTCCTCACCCACCTTATCCAGATTCTGTCAGCAATTGGAGCACTCATGCTCGCATCAGAGTCACTCTGAATGTAGAACACCCCTTGACAAAAACTGTGCACGCCAAGGTATCGAATGGGAACATTAAGAGCTTTGCTGTAGCTTATGAGAGATTACCAAAGTTCTGTAAATTCTGTGGCAGATTGGGTCATGAGGTTGAGCATTGCAAAGAGCTCAATAAGGTTAGGAGTCAGTTTGAAAACTATTCCCCACAATTGAAGAACAGATTGGAGAAAGCAATCAAATTCAAATTTGATGATAATCTCAAAGTCTCAAATCGTGTATTACCTGCAGTTGATTACAATGCACATCCTAATACTCAACAGGAGAACCCACTAGGCAAAGATCCCACAGGTAAAGATGAACATCTCGCCATTGTCCAGTGCCCACAGGACCATAGCTGGAAAGAGGAACACACGCATCCCACCATACCCCCTCTGCATACGGAGGACACAACATTGCAGGATCCCCTTACCGAGATCACTTTGCCAGAGATACCTGTCCTGCAGACATCTCTTATCAAAGAATGCAGAAGTATGGGATCACCGGAAGTTCATGACCCCATGCCTTGTCAGTTGAACTTTACCCTGTCTGAGGCCACCACCGGGTATGAGCAGAAATCCACAATACTCACCACTCCATCAGCCTTACTGTCCACTCCACCCACTACTCCCCAGCACCTTTTCAATGTACCTGTCAAGTTTCAGCAACTCTTTTCCCTCGAGCCACTCCCCCCTCATTCCATTCACGATGAGGGCACCTCTAAGAGGAAGTTGGTTTGGGAGGATTCTCCAAGTAAGAAGGCTAAAACTTGTCCTTATGCTACTTCATCCTCCCCCATGTCCACTACTAATCCATACCCCAGGAGAATGAAACCCCACTATCATACTCCTATCAAAGCCAAAACCAGTAATCCCAGCAAAGGAAACCGGTTCCCAAAATCCAAAAATTTCTGTATCAAGGTTGAGGCGGTGGACCGAAAACCACCGCCAAGTTCCAAATGAAAATCCTAGCTTGGAACTGTCGTGGTTTGGGCGGGAACCCGACGGTTCAATTTTTAGATCAGCTGACCCGCTCCCTCAATCCAGAAATTATTTTCCTGTCAGAAACTAAATCAAATCAGCACAAAGCCAACAAATTCTTCCACTGCAGAAATATCAAGAATTCCTATGTTTGTAACCCTGTGGGTAGAGCTGGAGGTTTATGGCTATGGTGGAGTACCAGTATTAATCTGCATATCATCCAAGCTAAACATAATTGGATCATGTGTGTTGCTGATCCCTCCTCCCACAAACATAGCTGGCACATCCTTTTTGTTTATGCCCCTCCGCGACCTAAAGAAAGACAGAGATTTTGGGAAGAAATTTTGTCTGTAATGCACAAAATCAATGGACCTATAATAGTCATGGGAGATATGAACTCTGTTCTCAATTCGGAAGATAAAGATGGGGGCAGCAGGGCAGACAATCGACAACTGAAGCACTTTAGAAATTTTGTGAACAATGCCAAACTGATGGATTTGGGCTTCGTGGGGCCTCTGTACACATGGTCTAATAGGAGATCAGCAAAATTCCATATTAGAGAAAGATTGGATTGGGCTCTGGTTAATGCAGAATGGAGACTTAGATTCACCTCTGCCACTGTGCACCATCTCCCTAAATGTTGCAGTGATCATAATCCAATTCTACTTAATACATCTGGATTCAGGAAAAATAGATGTTTGCCTTTCAAGCTAGAATCTATGTGGATCAAGCACCCACAATTTGAAGATGTGATTAAGTCTGCATGGAACTCCAATATTTCCTTCTCTGAACATTACCATGATAAGGTCTATTACTTACAGCAGCAAATCCGAAAGTGGCACAGAAACAAGTTCCCAAGTGTGGTGAAAAGGATCGATCAGATCAAACATCAACTCACCCTCCTTTCTAATGCCTCAATTACCCAAGCAAATATCAGTAAAGAACAGCAGCTACAACTTGAACTTGAAGATCTATTTGATAAACAAGAGGAATATTGGAAACAAAGGGCTAAATCCCATTGGCTTGTTGAGGGGGATCGGTGCACGCGCTATTTTCACATTAAGACTCTCAATAGGAGAAAGGCTAATGGAATTGCCTGGATACAAAAAAGTAATGGAGATTGGACTGGTAATATGGAGTCCATCAAAGCTGAATTTGTGGATTATTTCACCAAGTTATATTCATCCTCCAATCCACCACATGTACCTGCACATTTCCAAATGTCCAATCCCAGAATTTCCAATGTTGAGTTGGAGAGGTTCAATAAATCACCAACTGACATAGAAATCACAGAGGCATTTATGAAGCAAGCCCCTCTCAAGGCTCCTGGCCCAGATGGTCTACCACCTATCTTCTACCATAAATATTGGCATATCGTCCAAGATGAAGTCTGTGTTCTTATCAAGCATATATTTCAGACTGGCACACTCCCGGCAGGTATGAATCACTCCACCATTACTCTAATCCCTAAGAACCCAACTGTCAGCAATCCCTCCCAATTCAGACCCATCAGCCTGTGCAACACGGTGTACAAGAGCATTACTAAGATTCTAGCATCCAGAATGCAGCCTTTACTCCATAATTTACTATCTCCCTACCAAGGAGCCTTCATCCCTAAGAGGCAAATCACTGACAGTATTGTAATTCTCAAAGAAATCATGCATTCCCTCCACAAGATGAAGGGGAAAACAGGGGTATTTGCTATGAAGCTGGATATCTCTCGAGCCTATGACAAGGTTGAATGGGCCTTTATTAAGAGTTTGCTATCAAAACAGGGATTCAAAGGTGCAAATTTCAATCTGGTGATGCAGTATATCACTAGTGCCACCCATTCTATCAATATCAATGGGGAACCAACTGGTTTTATACACCCCCAGAGAGGCATTCGGCAGGGCTGCCCTATTTCACCTTACATATATATCTTATGTGCTGAAGCACTCTCTTCATTACTCAAGAATGCACTTGATCAGGGCAAAATCAGGGGCTTCAAAATTAATGCTCATGCTCAAGCAATCAACCATCTCATGTATGCAGATGATGTCTTCCTCTTTGGTAGAAATACCGAAGCCGAAATGGCTGAAATTATGCAATGCCTCAATACCTATTTGCAATGCTCTGGTCAGGCCATCAACAAAGAGAAATTTGGTATCATCTTTAGTCCCAACACACCTAAAATCATCCGTAAGAAACTTTGTGCGCTGAGTGGCATTGAACCTCTGAGATTGGATGGGCTATATCTGGGAGTCCCTATCTGGTCTAGTAGAGCGAAATGTAAACAATATCAATATTTGGAGGACAGGATGAGGCAACGGATGGCCAACTGGAAGACAAATACCCTATCTACTGCTGGGCGAACAGTTCTGATTAAATCCACACTCAGTGCAATTCCAGCACATGTAATGGCTACCAGCCTACTTCCCAAAACCACACTCAACAATCTCAACAGGATCCAAAGGAAATTCTGGTGGGGTGAGAATAGAAAGTTACATCTAATCAGCTGGAACAAAATAACCATGCAGAAACGTCAGGGTGGATTAGGCATCAGAGATTTTACTCATTACAACAAAGCTTTGGTCATGAAATTAACATGGAGATTTTTGAATGACTTCCATAGCCCTTGGAGCTGTATGCTCAGAGACAAATATCTTGGTGGATATTCCTTTTGGGAAATTAATACACCATCAGCCCCATCGGATGTATGGTCTGCTATGCTTGCTGTCAGAAAAGAGATGGTTAATCGAGTGAGATGGATTATCAGATCAGGCTATGGGATTAATATTTGGACCGATAGATGGATCCCTGGACTGTTTGCCCCTCCTAATATGAACAGTGCTTATACAGGCTATATTCCTCAGAAAGTATCCGAATTGATCAGCAATGGGAGATGGAAGACAGATCTCATTCAAGACCTATTCGATACTGACTCTCAAGAGGTGATACTTAGCATTTTATTGCCCCAGACTTATAATGATGGAATTGATTTAGTAATCTGGCCTTTCACCACTGATGGTCAGCTCAATACTAAATCCGCATATAGATGTCTGTTGGATGGAGTCACTTCATCAATGTCTGGTGATCACCCTATCTGGAAGTTGCTTTGGAGCCCCAAGGTCTCTCTGCTCATCCCTCCTTGAGTTATACATTTTCTGTGGAAAGCTCTCCATCAAGGTATTCCTACTAATGACAGAGTAGGAGCTTTACTATATGGCATTGACAGAATGTGCCCTGTGTGTCCTCAGCACCAGGAAACTATTCAACACATCCTCTTCTCATGTCATATTGCGAGAGCCGCTTGGTTTGCCTCCATTTTATCTTTTCATTCAGATTCCCTGACTAGTTGCCTGGAAGACCTCATACCTGGCTGGCTAAATCCTCAAATGGTGGATGATCAACCTTTTCTCACAGCTATGCGAATAGCTATCATCTGGGAGATATGGAAAGCCAGATGTAAACTAATTTCGGAGGGCATCAACACCCACCCCACATGCATTGTGAGTAAGGCCACAGGTAATGCTATCTCTTGGATTGAGAACTTACCTAGTGGCAGTTCGAATTTGAATGTTTCGACTGTGAATCCTTTTTGGCAACCACCTTCGATTAATCAGCTCAAAATCAATGTTGATGGCGCGGTATCTCCCACACATATTGGTGCTGGTGTCATCATCAGAGATTCGACGGGGTCTCCTATCTGCTGTTCCACTCACGTCTGTAGAGGATCAGATTCTCTACTCAGTGAAGCCATGGCTTTCTGGCACGGGCTGTGTGCGGCAGCAACTTACGATCTCCCTGTCGTTGTTGAAGGAGATGCTCTGGCCATTATCCGTGCTATTCAGGGCGATTGCCCCCCCCAATGGGTGTGCCTGTCCGTCGTGTTGGATTGCCAACAGATGTTAACCCAGCACCCCAATTTATCTGTGTCGTTTGTTCCTCGATCTGGTAATCATGTTGCTCACTCATTGTGTAAGCTGGCTATCAGAACCGTCGAATGCACCAACTGGTTTGGTCCCCCTTTCCCCAAGTGTATCTCGGAGCCTATCGCTATGGATAAATTCCATTGCTCTGTTCTAGGCTCCTCTGTTCCCACCCATGTTTTTTCAGTTTGAAGTTTAATGGTTATCTTAGTTGAATTCAAAAAAAAAAAAGAAACATACCTGGATGCTTGTCTGTTTTCAATTGTTTGGAATAATGTAGAACAATGAAGTGAAATCATCCTGTTTAGACCTTGTTTGTCCACTTGACAATCTAATTTCTTTGTTTTGGTTTACAGTAAAAATTTACTGTAAATTAAAATAAGAAGATTAAAGCATCTTTTTTATTTTATTTTACAAACAATCAAATAAATATTTTCTGATGTTAAAATAAGAAAAATTTCACTTGTTTGAAAACCAGTAATTTTAAAACCGATGATTTACAAAATTTTACACTAGAGCAACCAACCTTTAAAGAAATGTTATCGGTCGGTAACAAGCCAAAACGTCCCATCAATCGTAGTGAAACGGATACCCACCGATACCAATACCATCATCTCTGATCGTCGTGAGCGAAGGTGTAATATTGGGTCTGGAAGATCTTGTATCCTCTCCACTAGCAGTGTGAGGGTGCATTGTGCCGTGATCCTGATGTAAAGGATCTCACCTGGGGTCGTGAGGATTGCACACCATGAATGAACCAATTAGAGGGTGGGGAGGTGAAATGGGGACTAACAGGATGTGGGGCTTTGGCTTTCCATGTGTCGCTTGGAAGATGGCAACAATGCAATGGATCAGAGTGAATGCAACAGGACCAACCAAATTAAGTGGGAAAAGATGGGGAAAATAAATAAATAAATCTGATGCCTAAGCACTTCTATGAAGTTCCACTTGTTTTGTCGTCTGTCTGTTGCAGTCGGAGTATACCCAATTTCTTTTAATAATTCGCATCTTTATGAAATGATAGTTGGATCTCTTTTCTTCCTCCCACTGCAAGGGAGGAGTAATGCTTATTGTATTAAAAGGCACTAGTCTAGTTATCTTACAATATAAGATGTCTTAGTTCAGGTGGGCCAAGTCACATAGGTTGAATAACCTTTTTCATTCACGAGTAGATCACACAAGTATTAAATGTAGACGGAAGACTTTGAATGTGACAAATGTATGTACGCGCTACAAATATTGTCTGGGCGTGATAAATAATATTTGTCATATCTACGAAATATTTGTTATGTTTAAAAATTATTTGTCATCTCTATACATCTATGTACAGATTCTTGGACGTGACAAATATTTTACAGATGTGATAAATACTTCATAGGACATAACAAATAATATTTGTCATACATGAAATGTACTTGTCATTCTTAGGTATGTATGCACTTATTTATAGGCGTGACAATATTTTCAGGCGTGATAAATGCTTGTGTGGTCCACTCTTGGAAAAAAAGTTAACCGAACCATGTGACCCTTACACCAATCACATCTTGCATTGTAAGAGGACTCAACTTGTTGTACTGTCTGTTAAGTGCAGCAAATTATTACTCCCCAAGGGAGAGGATTTATACTTCAAGCTCAGTTAAAATAATGTCAGGCCATATGTTTATACATGCAAATGCGGCCTTCTTAGTGGCAAATATGCAATTTAATGTATGACAATGGCATATTTGCAAAGTACCATTTCTATTTACGTTATATACTATAAATTGTTGCTATAACGGCATTTTAATATGGGATGTTATTACATGACGGTAACATCATAGGACTGTCAAAATCAGTGTCTGATGTATCCATTTCTTTTATTATAGTTTCCTTCTCTCTCGCATTAAATTATAAAAGGGATTTTTTAGTTTTTAGTTCCTCTAATATGTTTAATTTTTTAAAAAAAAACTCAGATATTTTTATATTTATTAAGAACTTCCTATAATCTCATCTTTACTTAGAAAGCATCCTTCAAAATTCTAAAAATGTCCCTAAATACTTTGAAATATTTTGAAAAAACTCTATGGGAAAGGTCTTTTCCAAATAAAAGTGAATTTTTAAGGAGTTTTACTAAGTACAAAACTTATAGGGAATCTTTTTTTCTAAACTAAGTAGATTAGAGGGACTAAACGGTAAAAAACCTTCCATAAAATTTTGGTGAGACTTTTGTGATCTGTCGACAGTGAGTATTTTAGCTAAAGACTTGAATAGGCTTATTTCAAGTTTAGTTTTAATTGAACCAAAGTTTAGGCGAGTAGAGACCTACCATCCTAAATGTCCACCTTGCATAGAGTTTGATGTAGACTGGATCTATCACGACCGGATTCCGGAGCTGGAATCCGAAGATGGGGATCCGGAGCTGGGCCGGATCGGTGTTTGAAGGGGCCCGACGGGGATCCGGAAGGCGAAGGATGCAGAGGCGAAGCCGGGAGTCCGAGGGCTGGCTCGCTCCGGGAAGTCGTGGCCGAGGCTCCTTCGGCGGACGAAGGGGCGGCGCGGATGAATCTTCCTCCGACTGATCTGTCGACAGGCGACGAAGCCGAAGCAGGAAGTCCGAGGCCGAAAGTGACTCGGAGTGGGCTTGCTCTTGGATAGTGAGCCCAAAGCCCCTTCGGCGGACGGAGGGGCAGCGCGAGACCGAGTCTCCTGTCTTGGGGCAGCCGGCGTACGGCGTCGAGACTAGGGAGAGGAGTCCGAGGTCGGCAGCCGATACCGACTCGGGAAGGTCGGCGAAGATTCGAACCGAGCTCCTGCAGGAGGGAAAGAAGAAGAAAACCGGTTAGCAGGAGTCCCCGGGTTCGGCCCTGGGGAACCCCCTCCGACGGTCAAGTTAGCTCCTGAAGAAGATTCGATTCAGAAGGCAAAGAGAGTAGCTTTAATACTTTTCGGACTGTAGTCCTTTGAGGGTCTCGGATGCTTGAGGAAGCATCCTTTGGGCAATAAATAGCGGTGTATTTATAGCAAAGGATAGCGGATGGTTAACGGTGGCAGCCGATATAGGACTAAATGATGGCTTACTGATAAACCGCCATAGTGCCTGATCCGCCACCGGAGTGGGCCGGATTCGGCTACCGGGCCGAAGGGGGTTGGGCCGCTGATGGGCCGAAGCCTGTTGGGCCTTGGGCTGCCGCGCTGTTCCCGGGCCGTAGGCTGATGGGCCGCTGACGGGCTGAAGCCTGTTGGGCCGGGAGGGACGGTGCCGCTTATGGGCCGGAGGCTGCTAGGCCGCTGATGGGCCGGAGGCTCCCGGAGGGCCTGGTACTGCTGCTGTTGGGCTGAAAGGGGTTTTGGCTTGCTTTAATGGGCCGAATCGGATTCTGCCTCATCAGAGTTTATGACGAACGTGTGGAGGCAGCCAGTGACAGATGTAGAAAATTTTTCCAGTAAGGTCATTTGGACATTAGGTCATAAGTATGGTTAGATCAATAGGATCTTAGGTTATATCATATGAGATCTTAAGTTGGACTAATGAGATCTTGAACTGAGTCGGCGAGATCTCGAACTAGACTGCTTTAAATTGGGCCAATAAATTTGACTAAATCCAGTGAGATTCTAGAACCCTACTATATGAATGCTGAATTCGCCGCTGGAGGCTGTGCATCCATATGTAGTGCCAAAGTAGTTCTTGTCATGCTAAAGGCAGGTGGAATGAATTGAGTCGTGAACACTTCCCAGCTTGTTCACTTCATTCCAGGCACTCCACAAGCGTATTCCATGAAGTTTGTAGAAGCTTCTAGAATTCTACACTTAAGAATAGCACAATGCTAATGTGGAGATTATCTCTTTAGATGCATCCAAAATGGCCAGATAAGAGTAGCACAGTGCTAATGTGGAGATTATCTCCTTAGATTCATCTAAAATGGACAGAGGGGAGTAAGTAGTTACATTAATTATGTGCCCTAAATTTGTCAGCATGTCTTCAGTGGGCAAGAAAGGTGGGTGAATGGAAACATTATAGTTGTCGATGTTAGAAGTAAAAAAAAATAATACAGATGAACCAAGGAAACAGTACTTAGCACTCTCGAGATACTTCTCACATGCCATTCATTTGTGTGTATTAACAGTAGACTCCACCTCTAAATTAGTGTCCTTCAAACACTCAGAAACGCATTGTTGATGAGCAAGGAAGACAAAATAAAAGTGATTAAGGCTTATAACAGAGTATATGGAAAAGAAATTGGGATGGAAATAAATGAAACATATATTTAAGATGCCTTATATTAACAATAACTGATAAAGAGAAGGATTGGAGTCCCATTTTAGAAGAATTATTATTAATCAAAGTTCTCCTCTCTATTCACGTGACATGAAATTACTCCACAATTGAAGTTCTACAAAATACATGATGAGTTTGGTTTCATTTATTCTGTTGGTGAAAGTCATTTAGGTTCTATTTGGTAATGATTTTGAGATTTTAAATTTTAGAAGAATTTAGATTCTGAAAAAAATTACGTCATCATCTAATGAATTCAAATTTTAAGAAAAATTATTTATTTTTAAAATCTCATTTGAAAAGGCCATAGAAATTGTTTACTGAATATCACGTCACACTTATATTAATTTCGTGTCTTTTCATCCATTAACTCAAATATTGGATTGGGTCTTCCAAAGTTTGCTTGGCTTCGGAGAGGCCGTAAGACTTTATTCGAGTTCACTGGATGGGGGAGGGATGTTGCCATATATAGTATCATCTAATTCACATGTATGAGAATTGAGTACCAGTCAAATTGCTCGAATCCTCCAACTCTGCCTAGGTATAGAAAGGGCCCATTTCATGAGCTTTTTTCTTGAACATTTAGAAGTGTTTAGATCAGAAGATCCTTCATCTCCAACCTCTGTTAACCAGATATTATGAACACGTAGTACGAGTGCCACTCTAATTCTCGCCTATGGGAATTGAGAACAACAACATATCAAACCCCCCCCCCCCCCCACCCCAACCAATAATAATAATAATAATAACTAAAATCTACTTAGGTATAGAAAAGCTCCTATTCATGATTTCTTGAACATTTAGGATGTTTAAATCAGAAGATCCTTGATCTCCAATCTTTGATGAGGAATGTTTGCTGTATCGTATGTGGTGCAGCAGTGCGCTGCACCCTAATCATACACTCTCAATCTGATGACTTGGACTGCACAGTTATGTGATCTTTTTTCTTTCGACCATGCGGCCAAATGTGGGACGGTATGGCCACCGAGTTGGGGGCCTCCAGCTTGACAAATTATTTTTTAAAAAAAAAATTATGGACTGTTGTGCTGCCATCTGATTAACGTCATTGGACGGCAGTGGCGGGCACACTGCAATGCACGTGGATTGCACCATGCCCCAGCTATGGGGCAAGCATTACTTACCTTTGATAACCAGAGACTACAAACGCGTAGTTGGAGTGGTGCTTGGCAAGTTGGATTGGGCCAAAGGGTGATCTACTCCAGCTTAATAGTTGCATTAATTCTCACCAGCCATGGTTGCCTAAAGCGGCCCAAAGTCCAAAAGTCAAACTCATACTGGGTTGAACCAGTCTAAATGTAGCTCCATCTTTTATGTTATTTGTAGACTATAGAGATTATTGTCCATGGTAGGAAGAAAGAGGATTAAGTTAGAAGGTTAGAGAGAAGATGAAATATGAGTAGCCTGCATGCGTGTGTGTGCGTGTGTGAGAGAGAGAGAGAGAAAGGAGCAGCATCAACAACAGCAGCCACTCACAAGAGTGGGTTCATATCTCTCGGGACCATAGTTAGTTAAATACGGGAAGGACATAATAACGCAAAGATACTTACAAATGTAATTAACTTACAAATGTAATTCGACTTGAATTTTAGATAAGATGGCTGAAAATTCAGTCAAGAATTTGCCTATTTGAAAATACAAGAATGTACGTGTGCGGAGTATTGTGTGGAATTTTTGAAAATTTTAGAATTAAACATATGGATCAATATACATCTTTCATCATTATGATCCGTTCATACACCTTTAAATACATATTAGTTATGCTCCAGAGAAGGGATTCAGTAGATGCAGTCCTACAACAGATCTAGATCAATTATTTTGGATACAGGAGCCATTCAGATGATAGTTCGTTTGGTTAATCCTACATCAGTCATGCACATATGGTTGAACTGTTCTACTCATCAGTAATCAATTTTTAAATTGGATGTGCTGATATGCTTTACACTTTTCTCTTTGTTCTTTTTTGACTCTCTTTTTGTCTTCTGTCTCACTTGTTATTAGTTCATCAAGCTTCTAAACTGTTTTCCTCCAAGTTAATTATAATCAACTTATATATGAGAGGAGGTGCTACTTTGATTAATTAGTCTCACATGTCACACAGGTTGTGTATAATTGAGCTTTGGGAACACTAACTAATCAGATGGATGATCAGGTGCAGTGGGCCTCTATCTGTTTGCATGGTAGGGGATTAATAATTTAATAGAAAAAGGAAGGTGAGTCCTTAGATGCCATTGCAACTTTGTAACTGTTGGGGCACTAGTAACTGTTCATGGGAAGCCTTTGTGCATAGATGTGGGGTAGCTCCAAAGCTGCCTGCCAACTGGAGTGTGGGAATCCTTAGATCTTTCTTATGCCATCAAAGTCAACAGAAGACATTATTAAGCTTCGCCTATCTTTTATTCCTTGTCTGAAAAGGCCAGAGTTTCATTCCCTTGGAATAAATATGAATATACTTATGTTAAAAAATAGATATTTTTTATGTTTTAACCGTAAAAATATAGCTTGCTTATGTTTTAACCCTTCTAAACTTGATATTTATAAATAATCCCTCACAATCTTCTTTGAATTAGTGAAGGGCTCCTGATTACAAAAAAAAGTCCCTGAGAGATTACAAAGAAGCCCCTAAAAAGGGTTTGTTTGTTAGAAAGTTGTGATTATGAGGGTTTATTTGTAAACATCAAAAGTTTATAGGGGCTACATAAGGTAGAACTTTGCAAATGACTTGGAGACAGCACAATCAGAATCTGCTGTGAAAACAAATGAAGATAGCCTCTCGTTTTGTTGGATCTAAGTACAAAGTTGGATAGAAATTGCAATGTCTGTTTTTCAGAATCAAAGATACATAATTCTACTTTCAAAACTGCAAATCTAGGTACATGAGATCAGATAAATGATCAAGATAGATCACTGTCTTAGTTAGGAAGTCTTTTTGTTAACTCCAATTCGATAGATGCCGATTCTTTGGGTTCACATTGCACTAATGTCAACGATTAATGCCATCAATAAAATTATCCTTTTTTAAAATTAGAGTTAACACGAAAGTTTGGTGATTGAGATGGTGATCTATTTTACTCACCTAATCTGATCTAGGCACGTGTACCCTTAGTTTTCCTTTAGTTTCTCCCCATTTCTCATTTGATTTTCTGCATTCTTCATCTTAATCACCTAATATATCTGATCTTGGCACATACATCTTTGGTTTCCGGTAATTTGGAGAACCATATGACAAATCACCTATTCTTGCACCAAATGGGATTTCAAATGCTAGACAATAGACATCATCAAAATCTTTCTCTACTGCCAAAAATTGGATTTTTTCCAGGCTCCAATTCTCCAAAGGCAAACACTGCATGTGTGGAATTCACTCTAGTCTCACCCCACCCACTGCTCCTGCGTGCTGCACACAGGAGCATTTCAGTGGGTATTACTCTTCTTATTTTTTTAATTTATTTTTAGGTTGGCTTCAAAGTGTCATAACCGTCCGTACAATGGAATATTCGATCGTACGACCCAAGAAAATCTGCAAAATTAAAAATCAAGCTGCGGTGGACAATAAAAAGGTACGGTATTCATTGTTCACTGGAGCACAATTTTTTTCTTTTTTAAGTTTTTTTGGATCGTCCGATCGAGCATTGTATTGTACGGACGGTTAGGAGACTTCGGAGCCGACCTAGAAAAAAAAATTAAAAAAAAAAAAGTTGGTTTACTTGCTGCAATACTCTTGCGTGCAGCACGCAGGGACATTGCAGCAAGTATTACTCATAATTGATACCCAACTTTCTACAGACAGGCATGCCGGGCAAGTGGTTTGCACATCCAATGTTGAGATATAAAGCTGCTTTGGTTTCTCCTTTTCCGGACTAGACCATGCACAAACCCATCTGTTCATCTGTTCATGTATAGGCCATTTGGCCCATATATAAGAGGACAAGAAAACTCTTAGGATGATGTAGCGACTAGAGTTTAGGGAAAAAAAGAAAAGTCTTTGTATATATGTCCTTGTTAGAAAATGAAATTACCTACTTTAAGAAGTGTATGCCCTATATTAAAAAGAAAATATATAATGTATACACTGTGCGCACTTGCACGCGCATATGCACATACAAAGATGCACACATGTCAACTAATTAATCATTCATGGATTTGGATTCATCCCTTTCGCATGTTTCTTCTTCATCCTTGAACTTTGGAAGAGAAAAAGTCTTTCTTCCTTTTATATTTTTGATGCCGGATGACGTAGAGGGTGTTTGCGTGGGCTAAAATTTTGTCGGAAAATATTTTTTTAATTAACTTTCATATGTTTTGCAAATGCGAGTAAAAATTAGTTGGTAAAATGTTTCCTATATTATCAAAATATTCCTTTTTCCCCGGGAACTATTTCTCCATCCCTTCCCACGGGGAAATATTTCTACAGAAAATATTTATCATACTCTCTCTCCCCACATCAGATTCTCACATCACATTTTCTCTATATTTTTTATTTTTTCATGAGATACGCAAACATGTATTTTTGTTTTACATAAAAATATTTCCCGTAATTTGTTACCCTCCTAAAAATACTCTCGTGATTCTTTACTTTTCGAAAAAATATTGAGAATGCAAACGCCCCCTTAGATTATGTCCAATGAATGAATACTTTATGGACTATGAGATTACAATAAAAAGGGTCTGAATGTGTCATTCACGAGCACACAATTATATTTTTTTCAGTAAAAAATAGACAATTTTCAATTGTATCAAGGGAATATACGTACAACCTCAAGGGGAGAAAAAGTCATTTTTAAAGCTTAATATTTTTCTCCTGATAAGGACATAATTCCATTCAAATCGATGATTCCACCTAATTAGGCGATAATTTCGAGCACAAACTTATTTTTCCGGTAACTAATCCCACAAACCTGGTGACATAATCCTACGGTGGTAGAACAATAAGAAGCATTTTGGCTCTTAACTGACTTGAACCAATAACCCCCCAAAGAAAGGTCAAAAGATAAAACCAATTGTTCTAACTGGTTGGTTTCAGGAGAATAAGCCTAATCTAGAACGAAACGTTTGAGCTGATTACATGTTGTATTAAGTTCGTGAGTTGGACATCTCTTCAATGTTGGATTTAATTTGAAGAGTGATGAGCATGCATGGGGCCATCATGATGGTGGTCTCCATACCCTCACCGTTGGACAGCATCATTTGTCATTATTGATAGGCATCGGGCAACTCCCTACTTAGGCTTTGCCTAAGATGTGTTGCTCCCTAGAGATTGGTAAATGGAGGTGAAAGGGATGTGCAAACTGCCACTCATACCCCATCTATTTAAGGGTTCACATATGTATATAATCCTTTCCAAAATTAGGCCAAAGGAAAGGTATTGTATAATACCTTTCTTTCATAACTACTAGTTGTGAAGAGTTCATGAATGTTAGATGTATGAGTCTGACCAACAAACCTCATTTTGACTATAGTAGGTGTGACATTTGATCTTCCAATCTTTTTGTTCAAAGGGAAATCCAAGTGGCACAGAAGTATAGACCCTTTGCATTGTGGCAGCATGCAACTTGGCCATGTTGATGTTTACTTAATGGCAAGCAAAATTTTGGTTGACATTAGGCTGATGTGGGTGAATGACGAGTGTGCATGCATGCATGCTTATATTTAACATTTATATTAATTTTAAAAATATAAACAAGATAGAGAATATTTTTATAAAATGGGGACACTCTAGGTTAAAAAAAGAAAGGTCCTAAGTTTCTCATTCATATGGGACAAGTCATTTTTTCCTATATAGTGCAACGGAGGGTACTCCAAGGTAGAGAAAGATTGCTTTATTGAACATACATCTTACACCTTTTTCAAATTAATTCCATTATTTGTTCATCATATTTAAATTTAAAAAATGCCATTTTTCAATATGCCTAATTTATTTGCGACAACGATGGATAAAACTACCATACCTTTCCTCATCAATTTTTTATGAAAGATATCTTTAAATAATTAGAGCTGTCAATGTTGACACTTGACGCTGACCTAACACTTAATGGTTTAAGGACAGAATTCAGACCATCATCATAGAAGATCTAAATTCTTTTCACTAATTCAAGCCAAGGAGGAGAGGAGAGTTGAATTCTCCGGAGACAAAAAAAAAAAAAGTATTGAAAAAAGATACAGAAGTGAACATCTATTAGATCCGCGAACATGCACTACAAGAAAAACAGGATTTGTCAGCGGCTAAGAGCCGCTGACAAATCTTAAACAGCCGCTGACAAATACTTATGTCGACGGCTTCACAGCCGCTGACAAAGCCGTGGACAAAAGTCCCGTTGGCATATATTTGTCAACGGCTACATAGAGCCGCTGACATATACTATATATGTCTACGGAGGTTAGCCGCTGACAAATAGGGCATATGTCCACGGCTAATGGTAGCCGTCGACAAATACTATTTGTCGACGGCTTTAAAGCCGTCGACAAATAGTTTTGTCAGCGACCTAAGCCGCTGACAAATAGTTTTGTCAGCGACCTAAGCCGCTGACAAATACTATTTGTCGACGGCTTTAAAGCCGCTGACAAAACGTTTTCCCTGAGAGAGGCCGCTGACAAATACTATTTGTCGACGGCTATAAAGCCGCTGACAAATAGTTACTAAGAAAAAAAAATAAAATATTAAATTAATAAATTATATATTTTTCCTGTATATACAGATTTGTCCTTACAAAGATATACAAAAACACATCAACATGTACAAATAAACACATTCACACTTTCAAATAAACACATTCACACTTTCAAGCATCACAACAGCAGCAAATATCAACATTCATTTCAAGCATTTACTAAGTTCAATTATGGCTTACCTGATATTCCGCTTCAACTGGAATGCAATCCAGAGAATAAGGTTGCTGCAGTCGTGCAATGATCCGATCCTGTCAAAAAGACAAACAGATCCTTCAGTGAAAAGATTGAGCAAAAGGATATGGTGAAGTGATGTGGGTTTCAATTTCTAAAATTATTTGCTTTTACTCCCCATTTGGCATTGGAATATGTAGGTGGAATAAGGAGTTAACTTGGCTGGTAAAAAAAACATTTGGCAATTGAAATATTCAAGACATAGAATACTTGACCAAATGACAGAATAATTGGGTGATTTCTATTGGAGTGCTTCCCTCCAATAAAGGAAAAAAAATGGTTGGATATTTCATTCCCATGTTGAACATTTTCTTACTTCCAACAATTGTTTGCCAAACAGAAAATCATCAGATGATGGAATGACCTGCAAAGCATTATTTTGATTGCCAAATGGGTTCAACCTTTTAAAGGAGTAAGGTTTTTTGAAAATAAGCCAGTAAAAGTTCCATATTTGTGAAAATTCCTTTGGTGTTTGATATATTTAGAAAAACACCCCAAGGTTTGCTTTCTCCTTGCATTTGCCACAAAGGACAATACAGCCATACAAAATGAGGAACATTCAAAGAATATCTTCATCACAGTTGGGCCCCATTTATGATAGTGAATAAGGGAAGAGGAAAAAGAAATGGATGGATGAAATATTAGAAATAAAATTAAGGTGATCATTTGGGTATGATACAACCCTGACGTGATAAATAGTTTGTTGAGGTGGACATTAGTGGGCAAGCAGCAGGGCATTATTTCAAGATATGGTTAAACTACAGGTGGTTATTCACACAAACATGTTGTACAGGGGGATTTTAATAAATACACTGTCTTTTAGGGGATTATTTGCAAAAAAACCAAATGAGTAACAGTCTCTAACAGATTTTTCCAACTTGCATAGGTCAAAGACAGATTTTGAGCTAGCTACTTGAGGAAGAGCTAGTTTCAGTGATGGAATTTGAACCCTTAAAACTAGTCAGCCCATGGTCATCACTCTCTCTTGCCAACTTTTACCAGTCAACCCAGCTTTCCAAAGCCCGAGTCTCATCAAACTCCTACAGGTCAATTGGGCTGGTCTCCCAAAAAGGATATGAGCCCTTCTGGCATGACAACAACACTTTAAACAAGGATCTTGTCATAAACCTGGGTGAATAGAAATCAATAAATGTGAACACCATCAAGTTGGTGACTGAATTGCCAGTGATCCAAGCTGATATGATATGCCAAAGAAGGCAAAATCTGTCTATTCTGGCTTGTGATTTGTTGAGATACTCAATCTGTCTTCCTTAAAGGTGGATATTATGACAAACGATGTAAAAATAGCAGAGACGTCAGAGGAATTATAAATTTGAAATGTAGATGCAAAACTCCGTGCCATGCAAGGGATCAAAATGGGATGGTTCTCCTGAATCCAGCTAGTATCCCACATTAAGAACTTCTTTCTCAGAGACCTTGATTGCATCTATTTTCTCTCAACCAAATAACAGAAATCCATGTGTGCCCTCCCAAAGGTTGCAGGATGAAAAGATTATCACTAGATTCCAAGACATTCAAATATTCAGTCACAAAACCTATGCAGATTTTCACATGATGATTTAACCACTTGTAATATATCCAATTTCTTCATCCATTTCCTCTGCATTACAAGATCCATATGGAATACCGGTCACGTTGGCTGCTGTAATAAACCATCCCAAAGCTTTTTCTATCCACTGCACAGCAAAGGATTTCGGAAGCATTGATAATGAGGCCCCCTCTAATACCCACCTATGTCATCCCATTCAATCAGAAAAATAGACTTCCTCTGATGATAATCTTCCAATTTCTGATGAAAATATAAAGAAACTAGGAAGAGGATAAGCACCATAAAACAAAAGAAAATAAAAAATAGAACATCTAGTTTTAGACAAATATATAGAACCCTCAGAAGCTGATTTACAGTGATTATCATATGAACTGGAAAAGAAGAGAGGAAAACTTGAGGGAAAGTCCAGCTTTTTATTTCTTTTTCTCTGATTTTCTCGGACTGAACATAGGAATTAACTATGTGTAGCATCGACAAAATTATGTTGTACTCCCAGTAAAGGAAAAAAAATCCAAAAGACCTAATAACATAAATCCACGTTGAATCAGAGAGCAAGTCATAATTAAATAGTCATATAAAGTTACAATAATTAACTAGTCATATAAAGTTACTGTTAAGTGCTCATTGCGGCAAGCATAGTGACCCTCCTTTTACTGAGGGAAAAAAATGAAATTTCTCAGGATGACAGGTAACAACGAGAAAAAATAATACAGATCATGTGAAAGCATCACCTTATTCTGAATGACATCTTTCATGATCGTAGTCATTCTTGCCAAAGACTCAATTTTCTTTTCCATTTCACTCACATGGGTTAGATGTGCAACATTCTTATCATCCTGAAATTACAAGCACAAAGCCTTTAAAAGAAGAGTTCTTGCAATCCACCGACTAGATGGGGATTAAAAAACAAACTACTAACCAGAATCCAAAATAGAGAAGTAAAGAGGCAAATCAATAGCCAACCATCCATATCTAAGCCTTCACAGAAACATGGCCATGGGTATTTATGGAAGAATAGATTGGCAGCATATTCAGAGGCACACATCCAATACCCAATAAAGTATAACTATTTAACTAGGGTACTAACAGACTAATAAAATACCATGCTATTTTTAAAAATGGAAAATAGAAGAGACAAATATGTAGTTTGCTAGTAGTTTAATATATAGTATGGTGAACACTATATAAATCTCACTCGACATAATGACTATCCTGAGGGCATTTCATAAGCATATAA
Organism: Zantedeschia hybrid cultivar; assembly: GCA_030544215.1. NCBI lineage: Eukaryota > Viridiplantae > Streptophyta > Magnoliopsida > Alismatales > Araceae > Zantedeschia > Zantedeschia hybrid cultivar. The sequence goes on along the minus strand of JARZZO010000013.1, from coordinate 43,675,299 downwards.
TAGTTTTTTAATACAAAATAAACATTTAATAACAAGTAGCAGCAAATAAGTAAAGGCAAACATAAATGAACAACAACATATAGGTAATTTCACATTTTTATAATTAGCAATAAAACTAACCTTCCTTCCTTGAAGTTCTACTTGCAAAGTAGCGATGTTTCGTTGAACAGAAGTAAGCTCTCTAAGGACCTTTATCAAATCATCATTCTTATCACTGGCAGATGAATTAGGCACGCTTTGCCCATCTTCCTATAAAACAGACATCAACTTGAATATTAACATATTAAAAAGGTGAAACAAGGGGCAGATAGTATTCCAAGAAGTAGACGGTATCATATTCCACATCAGAAGACACTTTAGAGTTTCAACCATAGTAAGACATTTACTGCTATCAAGAGGTGTAAAACTACGGAACATAAGGAGGGATAACAAATCAAAAATAGTGAAGTACACAACTTTTTTTGAAAGTGGATAGTACCATAATTGTATTAAACAAAAAAAATGGGAGATGTACACGTATATAAGGAAGCCACAACAAAGAGCCCGCATATAAAAACACCAAGATGGTGTACCAAACCTGGTTAAGACCGACTTCCCAACAAAACAAAAAGGGGTGTGTGAGGGAACCCCTTTACAAGAAGCGATCGCCCATTCTCTTACCCTATCACAAATTAAAGATACTACTCTCTCAGGACCAGAAATTCATTCTTGAAAATTCTCCTATTTCTCTCACCCCAGATAGCACAAATGGTAGCATGAAGAATCAACCACCAAATCTGACAGTCCTCCTTGGGGAAGTACGAGGATCTCCAGAAGCTTAGGAGTTCATCCACTGAACTTGGTAGCAGGACTGACCTGTCCACCTTGAGCAGAATGGGGTGCATCTTTCCAACTTTTGAATTTTATATTTGTGATTAACTCATTATTATTCGCGTGATTGATGAGGCCCATCTTTGGCCCATTAAGCAATGCTTGGATGTGACTGTTGACTCAATGGAACCTGACCAATTAGCCTGCATCCATTGGGACGAGCCTATGACTGACTTGCTCTATGCAGAAGTCAGAAGATGACTGCGGATCCCTCTCAACGTGGCTCTAACTACAGATCGGAATAGGGGTACTAGATTTACCTAACAAGTTAGTGATAAGGCAGATCAGATCTGACCTCTTATCCATCTTCAGATCTGCCACACATCAAGCTTAAAGTAGCTTCTATGTCCCTCCAAGGAGTAACCTCAAACCAGCTTTCAGAAATAGCTGCTTCAATGCCTCTTACTATACCATCTAACTAACTACTGGAGTTTGGACTAGGTACTGTACAATCCAGTCAACTCATGTGCTCTTACTTATCATGGACCTTTTGCTGACTTAAGCATCAGTGGGTTTTCCCTAGGGTCACTATGAGGGACATTTCACCTTGTCTTGTGAAGTCCAAATGCTTTTAGGATCTAGCCTTTCATGATTTGCAAGTTAGGATTAGGCCACATCAGCTCAGCTAATTCTGACCTCGTTTTTGGCGTCATCCACTGGAATCGAGTTAGAGACCATGGTTTAACGAAGCAATCAAATTGAACTCATACTGAACCTAAGGAGATCAATGAGACCATTGCCTTTGAGCAATTACACTGAGCCTGGTAGGGGCCTCATTGATGACTGTTTCAATCGTCTACCTTGGCGCATTGTTGAGCTGCATGAGATCATGTTAGGCTGGATAGTAGGGTCAACAATATCCCCCAGAGATAGTCCAGGTAGCTCCTCCTCCAGCTGCCCGAGCCAAGCCAATGCATTACATGTGACGTAGCATCGATTCGATGCTGGGAATTATCTTTGGGAAGCAGGGAATTAGCAGGAAGTGTTCCATGTACAACCTATCTTCACTTTTTCCACAAGCCTTCAACTAAATGTATCTTTCCTCCAATATCAGGCTAATTTCTCCCATCTGTATCTTTTTTTTTTTTTGGTTGGGGGGGTGGTGGGGGGGACGTGTTCCTTCCATATGGAACCAATTTCTTCTGGTGTAGACTAAAAAGATAAACCAACATAAAAGCATAACGTATCTCTGTAGAAAACATGCAAGATTATCGTATGCTTTTTTTTCGAGCCTGCTTGCTTCTTATTCACACCATTCTGAGATTTTTACAAAATTATACCTACGAGCATCTAGATTTTTAAAAAATTATACCTGCAGTGGGCCGTGGAAAGGAGAATGGCCGGTGGCCAGTGGGCGAGCACGATGGCGGGCCGAGCGGACGAGACCGGCGACAATGGCGGGTGGGACCGATGACTACGGCGGGCCGAGCGGACGGCGACGATGGCGGGCAGAGCGGAGGCGACCGGCGACGATGGCGGGCAGAGCGGAGGCGACCAGCAGTGGCTAGGACTAGGAGAGGGGAAAAGATGGAGACAGGGAGCTAGGGCTCGGGAGGGAGACAGAAAAAGGGGGGCGGTCTTTTGTCAGCGGCTATAAGTGTAGCCGCTGACATATAGTAGATATGTCAACGGCTATAAGTGTAGCCGCTGACATATATCAGATATGTCAACGGCTACAGTTTAGCCGCTGACATATAGTATATATGTCAACGGCTATATGTGTAGCCGTTGACATATATAATATATGTCAGCGGCTACACATATAGCCGTTGACATATAGTTTTTACTGTTATTTTTTTTTTAATTTATTACATATGTCGACGGCTATATTAAAGCCGTCGACATATATTCTCTTTGTCGACAAGTATCTATAGCCGTTGACATATATTCGCTGACAAAACATGCCTCCCTTGTAGTGATGTTGTTTGGTTTGACATAAAATACCATAGTTAATAACGTAAAAACTTATATTTTTGTGAGACATAAAATACTATATCTTCAATATTTTACAATATTTTTTTGTCAAACCAAACAACTTTTAAACTCCTATTTCAAAAGGAGAGGACAACATATGAATCCAACATGTCTGAGCTTTACAGTCCATAGCATGAAATGGAAAAATATTGGGGAGTTGCCATCGGTCCATGTGTTTACTCTAAAGAAAGAAATCACAGCAATTCATCCTATTGACGTTAATAAGCTACTTAGACCGACAATAAATCAGAAATACCTCTAGGTTAGGGTTTCGCTTTCAGCTGATCTCTCAAGGTGGGAACTGGACCCTTCGCACAGGTCTAAACTCTGAATACACTTGGCCAGGGACCCGTATCCAGCTACAAAGTTTGTAAGAACTCTAACCCTACTTCGACAGCAGGATGAGGAAAGAATAAGACTATTTATTGCACGACTAAGGTTATTCTATTTTGATATGCGGAATTAGTTATATTCGTCAGAATTATTTATTCTTTGAATAAGCAGAATAAGTAATTCCACTCAACACGTAAGAATTATTTATTCGGCTTATTCTGTCAGTGGACCTCACACCACTATCAAAGTAAAATGTCTCTTATTCTGATATTAGCAATTCGATATAGATAATTTCAAATAACTCATTTTGCTGTCAAAGTGGGGAAAGGGTTGCTTGCTAATGTGGCATTATTATAGATTAAATTACGTGCTTTCTATTATAATAAGGAGTGTATGTTCACATGCATACCCCTATTACATGACGCTTGCAAATCTATCACTACGTCATCATTGGTTATTTTATCTAAACAACCGCTATTGTTTGATTAAAGTTGAAGTGACAAAAATGCCTCTATGGTTTCAGCTATGTCTGCGGGTCACTTTGGGATGGGGTAAAACACTGAAAACTTTGTTTTGAAATCATTGATTTGAGGAGACAAAACTATCTTAGCTTCAGTCTGCTGTTGTTTATCCATGAAAAACCAGACGAGGGACAATCTTGGTTTAGATTTTTAATATAGTATGTCAATTCAAATACAAAGAAATCCAAAGACTTCATACGTTAACGAAGCAAAAAGAATCCAAAATTTCAATGGTTGTTAGGTACTTTTCATCAATCCAAATAACTAAAATCTCATAACTTTTCAATTTTGAATTCGTCAATTTTTTAGGATTATCGGTTTTCAATTCACGATGATTTGAGGCATCTCGTGGACTGGCCACTTACACTCCGGAAAACGTCCAATGTGGGCCCCACAACTTACCTTAGGCAGAACGGATGACTCATTGGGGGGGCCCACATAGAAGCCCAATAACAGCATAGGCCCACATCAGTCATGGGAGGGAATGGATCCCACAATCCCACAGGGATCTGCATGAGAAGAAGAAGATTTAGAGAGGAGAGTCATCTAAGTTAGATAAGTCTTGGGCCTCATTTGCTCCGTCCCAAAATTACAAGATTTTGAGAATTATAGCCTTAAAGACCCCACACAAGATGGTCTATAGGAGCCTTTGGGTGCACCTTTTGACCTCTAGAAGGCGTTGGTTGAACATAGTCCCCTCTCTTGGAGTCACTTGAGCTTATGTGATTCTTGGTTTTGCTATTTAGGTGAGAAGTTTCTTTCTTTGGAGGCAGCATTCACCAAACTTTTCTTTTAGCATCCAACTTAACTCAAGTTTCAATTTCTTGGTACAAAAACATGCCACAAGGACACCTTTCGAAAGATTGATAAAAGATGTCTAGGCTCACAGATTTTGTGGAACCCACCCTTGATGGAAAATGTTACCTTATACGGCTGTGTGCATATGCATAAACCTGGCGTCAAACGATTTAAGGGTGTAAGGTAAGAATTTCTCATATTTACTATAAACACAGAATTTAGCAAAATTCCAAAATATGACAGGACTCCCATTCGCTATTGTCAAAATCCAAAGGGCTGACATCAGGAGCACCCGCTAACATCAGCCTTACTAATCTTTGTCCATTATAAGTGTGAAAGTATCAATACTCACTTAAGATAATGATCGATATTTTTACCAATAATATGCATATATATAGATATATATGTAGAGTAATATTTCAATATAAGATGTCATTGATCTACAAAAATGGCCATAACATAAGTTGGACATATTTTTCTACAAGTGACCTGACAAACATTAAATACGGGTGCAAAACTTTAGTCATGACAAACATTTTTGTAGGCGTGATTAATAATATTTGTCACGCCTACGAAGTATCTATCAAGTCTATAAATTTATTTACACACACTGTGTAGTGATGACAAATACTTTCTAGACGCGACAAATACTTCATACACGTCTGCAAAATATTTGTCATGTCTGAAATTGACAAATATTTTTTAGGCATGATAAATACTTCGTAGGTATGACATGAAGTATTTATCACGCTTACGTATATTTGTCACACCCAAAGTTTTTCACCCATATTTAATGTTTGTCAAGCAACTTATAGAAAAACTTATCCAACTCATGTGAGTCCATCTATGTGGACTAATGGCATCTTATATTACAAAATGACTAAACTTACTATAATATCTTGCATTGCAACAAGTATTACTCAAATATATATATATATATATTTGGTTGGAAGATATTCGTATATGTTTTTTAATCATCTATAAAATTATCCGTTAACTAACATATAACTTAATAATCGGATTATCAGGAATCATGTGCATTCCACACCCAAAATAATAGACAATGTATCCTAATCTGGTCACTTTAAAAATGTCTGACAAGCATTGATCCGTACCTTCAAGTGACAGAAATTAATTAACCCAAACAGCTCAATTCCCTAATTTTCTGTCCCCAAGTTCTTTTGACTGTGTCAGAACTCAGAAGAGAAGCATCGGACATGCAGAACAAATGGGCACCAAAACAGGAACCAATTGTTTCAGAGAGCTCAATTCTTTATTCTGTAAAGTGGCCACCTTCCCTTGCCTGCATCTCTAGAGAAGCATTGGATTTCCAAAAACAAAAGGGCTCCAAAGGCTGTGTGCACAGCAATATTTTAGGAATACCAAGGTGGGTTGGACTTACTTTGCCTCACATCTAGAGAACCATGCCCAGTATGCAAAACAAGCAAGAGTCTCCAATTAGCAAAATAACACAGCATGTCACTGTCCTTTCTTCAGAATTAGAATCTAAGTTATAGTAAACATGTTTAAAGTTGAAAATATTTCCCTTTTTTAAACAAAAAATAGGAGAGTTTAATTAACTACCCTTTAAGGTACATAAGACAAGTCACAAGCCTTCAAAATTAAGGACTAGTTCCCTTCTGCACTGTTTCCCCTTCACCCCCTTCTAAGGCTTTTGGCTGAGGCATTAGTTTGGAGCACTAAACATTTTGATACTTGTACTAACCAATCCTTTCATAAATCAAATTTTCTCATTTATGGGAAGTTCTAATTTAGATTTTTTAGTTATGAATCAAAAGAGTGTATAAGGTGGTGTTTGGTGCAGCTTTCAATTTAAAATACTTTGGATTTTGTAGCACTCAGCTTATTTACTTTGACAGGAAGACATTTTACCTTATGAGTCACTATTGTAGTGTTTTTGGCTTTTAAGTAAAAGGTCTAAATTAGAACTTAATTTCTAAGCTAGAAAAAGTGAGTTTGTTGGAGAAGGATTGACAGGTGAAACTTTATGTTCATAATAAAAATAAAAAGTGACATTTAAAAAATAAAAAATTAAGCCCCAATAAATAATTAAAAAGTACCCGTAACAGACAGACTGTGAGCCTAATGAAATTGCGGCTAGATTTTTGTTCTTTCTAGAATTTTTAGACCGTTTGAGCTCCAATGGGACTGTACAATTATGCGATGCACAATTAAATTGATCTTAAAAAATATTTGTCCATGCATCATTGTACCGTACAGCAAGTGTTACTCTTACACGTTTTATCAAATGCTCTCAAGTGGGCAGGTCTCATCAATTCAGACATGACCGGATTTCTCAGGATTTCCAAAAGGACACCTCACCATTTTATAGTCACCACCTGCTAGCTCACTCCAGCCTAATAAGTCAAATTGCCATCTGATACAAAGAAGAAATAATGCAGTTAGATGGCAAGGGCTTTGAAGGCCATTAGGGCGACCCCATCCACCTTCTCCCCCCCCCCCCCCCCCCCTCTTGTTCCCAAGCTTTCAAAGGCTTTTGAGAGGGAATAAGTGAGATGGTGAGAGAGACAAATCAGTCACTGTGGAGGATAGCAAAAACTGTGTAGACCGATCTGATATAAGTTGTCACGTGCCAATGTTAGTAGCACAAAAACGAACATGTGAGGTACAAAGCAAGGACGTGTAATCCCACTGTTGTTGAGGGGTCACGTGGGGAGGGACCAGGGGAATTTGGGTTGGTGTACGTAAAGCAGGGAGTGGAGATCTTTTAAGACCTTGCATCCTCTGATTTTGGTAGACCTTCAATTATAAGAATCAGAGATGGATTTGATATCTCATCTACTTTTTTTGATGAAATGACTGATTTATTCTTGATCCTTACGAGTTAAAATGTATAAAGACCTAAAGGATCACATTTAGGGATGTCGTTGGTAGAGTGATGGCATCAGTTTTATTGAATTGCATTAGCCCCAATCACTTCCCAAACCTTGTTTATGGGGCATTTTTGATAATATACCTTCTTTTAACTTATTAATCTAGTATTTATATTATATTTATTTGACTCTAAGTTAACTCATTATAATTCATATTCACTTTGAAATATTTACCGGATTAACTCTTAACTCCCAATAAAACTAGCACTAAAGAGGTCTATCTCGAGAATTGACTTGGTGTCGATCTTTTATTTTATGCCTACATCTTAGAGAGTTAAACAACACATACATCATGCAACAACATATAAGACAGCTTGTCTATTGCCTTTACGACAGGAGATCGTGGTGTGTGAAGATTGATTCAAGGCATAAGAAAAAAGAATTAATCTAGAATGACTTTAAGTTTTTTTTTTTTTTTATCAAATATATTTACAAAGTCTTTATAGTGGAAATAAATACACTTAGACTCTCACTGAGTCCCTCTAAGTAGCTGTGGGATATCACGGGTGTGGGCCCAGCAATCTCGTAGGACAAATTCCCTTCTTATACAACTAAGAGAGGTGAAACTTGAACTCAAGACCTTTCTTATAAAAGAAGAAAGTCTTATATCACTGTGTTATAGGCTTTTTAGTCATCTTGTCAGTCAGTGACAATATGTTTTGAAGTTAAGGTTTGAGCAGCTCGGGTTTTCCTAGGGCTGTCGGCGGAAATTCGATTATTCAATTTTTCGACTCATTATCGAAAAAAATATATGTTTTCGATAAAAAATATCCATCCGATAATTATCCGAATCAAAAACAGATATTTCCGATAAGTTATCGGAAACGGAAACACCTGTTTTCGTATCCATTTTTCGATTTTCAATTTCGATTATTATTAAGTTTATTATTAATAATACATATTAACTTTTGGATCATTTTTAATCTAATGGTTGATGAGAGGGACTTTTGTAAGAAGGGAAGACCTTTATAAGTTTTAAATAAGTAAATTAAGAAATTAATAATTTTTTTATAATGATCAGAAATAATATCCGATTCCGATATCGAAATCGAAAACAAATCAGAAATAGAAAATACACTTTTCGATCTTATCGAAAACAGAAAATACATTTTTCGATTTTATCGAATTCGAAAACGAAAATAAATTATTATTATCGGAATCGAAAAATGGAAACAGTTGTTTCTGTTTCCGTATCCTACCCGTATATAGCCTAACTTTACCATTGACTTTATTCTTCCTCTTTCTCATGTGGTAATGTTCGTTAAGGCAAGCATGTCCATTGTTAGGTCGGACTTAACACATGGACTGCCAATAATGGTGCTAGCTAATCCGTCGTTTGAAGCACGAAACCCGGTTTTGTTTAGCTACATCTGTGTCATCTGCAGTTTTCTCAATCATGGTGTTGTTGTTTAGTCACCAATAATTGGGATTAATTTATTGGTTACTTGTATTATACAAGGATATTAATGAGGGGGGGCATTCCCCAAGCATGTTTAGACTTTAGACCAAGTTGATGTGTCATCATTTGGGCTATATCTCACAAACTTCCCCTTAATACTCTTGGTGGCTCTTGTATCACTTTCAAATGGAGAAAAATTCATATTAAATATTAAAATTGACAAATGACAACTCGACATTCTTGATTACCTCGCGCTCTATAGCCCCATGATCCATCTTTGAAGTTTAATAGAGAAAATAGAACTAATAAGCACAGTGAACAAATATTTGTGTTTCCTTTCCATTGAAGAGGATTTAATTTTAAATAGCTTCAATACTCTTTTCTAATGGTGAAGTTTTTTTTCCCTTTTTTGTACAAAGAACAGTTCTTTTGTACTTATATGGATGATACTTTCAATTTTGCAACTTTATCAAAGAAATAATCTTATAGACCACATATGCTACATGCAAAGAGACATCATTATATCTGAATACTTATGAACCAACATTCCCCTTCTTAAATAAGAGACTCAATTACTATTAAGACATCGTTTACTTTAAAGTAGAATACCTTAAAAACACCGAAAAGTATCGTATTTTTGTGAGACATAAAACATCATATTTTATAATATTTTATGATATTTTTACATCAAAACAAGTGATTCTTACATCATAGGCCATTTGGTGTAAATTTTGCACCATCCTTCGCAGGCCCCATTTAATCCCCTCTTTAATTAATGACCCAGTAAAGTTTTCGGATCAACAGCAATATTACTGCCTAATCCCTGTTCTTCATATAAAACCACAGCGTGGAACACGTTAATGACGATGTTAAAAGCACCAGTTGTGAAACGTTTTTGTAAAGGTTAAAAGGTCTTCTTAGTTTATGGTCCTTCTGATCTGCTTAATTTACAGGAAACTTCTTAAAATCTGTCTATTTAGGAAAAGCTTCGTGTAACTTTCCTTTTAACAGAAAATATCTCTAATTTTTTTTAAAAAAAATTCTTCTTTAAACATTGGTGAAAAATTATCTGAAAAAAAGTTTTTTTTTCAAGCACAAGTGAGTTTACAAAGAGTTTTTACTGTAAACAGATATTATGAAGATTTTTTAATACTAATATTTAAGTTGATACTCCTATCAAACTGGGCATTAGAAATTAAGGCTGCAACCATCCATGCGGCAAGAAAAGAGAGCCATTACGAATGATGCATTAACGGTTGCTATAATTAGTTTTTACCACGTCAATTTAGATCCTAACATCAATGGATGTACTAGAGGGGGAAAATAAAAGGGTATTGATTCTGTCCATTTTTAAATTTTTAATCTTTAGAAGATGTGTGATAACTTATGTTTGTTTTAGGGAAAATTACTAAAAAGGGCATAAAAGTTTTCAGAATATTCAATAGGGGCACTATAAATTTAAAATATCTAAAAAGGGCATTCTTCTTAACATTTATATCTATATTGAGCAGAAGTCACATTTTTTTTTTCCACATATTGGCCAAAATACCCTCAATTACAAATAAGATTGTCTCAAATTTTGCTAGTTATAAAAAAAATTACAATCTTAAAACTCTGAGTAAAAGTCAATGTATGAATAATAACTAGTATGATTTAACTTATGTTATGCATTTTATTAATAAAATTTAAAGATAATGTTATTCCTTTTTATTTTACATATTCGTTCTTTTAATGATTACAAAAGTTTAGGATCCCATTTTAAATTTTAAATCTTGGAAGAATAAATTTTATTGATATTTTTTAGTTTTAGTGTCTTTTTTGGTAATTAGAGAAAAATAAAGGTCTCGTTTAGATACTTTAGGATAAAACTTATAAAAGCGATATTATATAGATTTCAATTACGATAATGTATTTGTAAAATAATTGAGGGCATTTTAGACAGTATGTTTGAGAAAATATGAGTTTTGTTCCATTTAGACATGATCTTTGGAAGGAATGTCCATTTTAGATATTTTAAACTTAAAATGCCCATACTAGATATTTTGATATTTTTTTACCTCTTTTAGTAAATTTTCCTTGTTTTATTGGTTGGTCCACGAAGATTTCAAATCGAGATGAAAAAAGAAAAAATATTACGTGACTCTCTCATGGAGGTTCATCCTCCTTCTATCTTGGTGACAAATAGTAAGATTCTGATGATTATGTCAAAGGTTTGATTTTTTGATACTTAAAGTTGATACAATACACTCTAATTTGACATACGTGCTTAAAAAAGGATATTACTATTGAACGATTAGATGTTTAGTTGTTGCAATAAAAAGATATTTTAATATTTTAAGAATGTGCCAAAAAATATGTCAAAGAATTATGTTACAATATTATTTTCCCTATGTCGATGGGATGCGTGTTGGGTAGTTGGCACTTATTTTATCAGCCAGATACAACATCTCAACTCTAGGGGTTCATTTAGCATCATCCCTTCAACCCTCAGTTAGAAAGGGAGTTTTTTTCTAACCAATCACATATTTCCACATCATGAAGGTATGAGAATTTCCTCCCAAAGGAACCCATAGAAAACAAGATAGGGTTCTTCGAATTTCATTCTTTAAATCTCAGACCTTTGTGAGAAGGTTAAACTAATTATTTGCTATGAGCAGATGAAAAAGTATCAATTTATCCTTAATCTTATGTGAGGAAGAACATACTAAGATCTCAAAGAAAAAAGTCTAAAAAATCTCATCTCATAAAATATGAATTTAAAAACAAAACATAAGACTAAAAGCAAATAATTTTCTTCTCAAAACACATGTAAGAAGAAAACTTTTAATAAATAGACATTACATGTGGAAGTAGAACCACATTATAACAGGGACTAAACTGAAAATATCATATTCTACTACAAAATTTCTCCCAAGTTCCCAACCCATGTCCCCACCCTTGGTGGACTAGTCCTTACTCAACTTAAGGGGGGGAGAGAGAGAGAGGACTGGAGAGTTGAGAGAGAGAACAAGAGAGAGAGAGAGAGAAGAAACACTCACTCCCTGGTGGACCAGTTCCAACTCAACTCCAAGGGTGGAGAGAGAGAGCAGCCCTGGTGGACCATTGATACAGTCCTATCTCAGCTCAAAGGAGAGAGAGAGAGAGAGAGAGCGCACCCCTGGACCCCTGCTGGACCACTCCTATCTCAACCTTAGTAGGGGAGAGAGAGAGGGAGAGAGAGAGAGAACACTCACTTTCCTGCTAAGCCGGTGGGGGGGGGGGGAGAGAGAGAGCACCCCTGGACCCCTGGTGGACCACTCCTATCTCAACCCAAGTCGGGGAGAGAGAGAAGGAGAGAGGGAGAGGGAGAGAGAAAGAACACTCACTTCCCTGCTAAGCCGCAAGAACAGAGGGGGTGAGCTGAGCACCATAGAGAGAGAAAAAACTCGCCTTTCTCTCCCCTCCTGGGCGGGAATAACGCCGGCTACGTTTTGAAAACAAAGGAAAAAGGAAAAAAAACCCACACGGTGTTGTCTTCCCCGGCCGAGGAGGACCCGAAAAGCTGAAAAGGTTGTCCTCCTCCTCCCCCACTCTTCCACTGCTGCGTCCTTCTTGCCGAGGACCCCCCCCATGCGCCCACCCTCCCTTCCATTCTGACCCCTACCAGGTAAGAACGGAGAAGAACAAGGGCAAAACCAAGTACCCATTTAGTATTTTTGCAATATAATACTTGTTCTTATCTAAAATCTGGTCTTAAAGGTCCCTCGAGTAATCAAATACCCCCTGCTTCTGACATTCCACGCGCTTCTCGGTCTTTCCCTTCCTTTGCGGCTTTAATCCCGCCGTCTTTAGTCCTTTTTTTTTTTGGGTTTTTTGACAGGTTTCTGATCTGGGTTTCGACTTTTTTTTTACTTCTCGGGTGTGTTTTCCGTAGTGGGTCTTTGTTGGATTTGGTCATTACTGCGATTGTTTTTAGGTGGAGAGATTGGAGATTTCATCTGGTTTGGTTGTTCCTATTTCATTTTTTTTTGTTTTTTGGCCTTTTTTTTGGATTTTGGGGTGGATTTGAAGAGAAAAGGAGGGTTCTTTCGTGATGGGTTTGCCGATATTTGTTCTAGTTCTACTATCATAGAAGAAAGGAGGGTTTTTGAGCAAATGGGTTTGTGTTTTGCCATCATCTCATTCTGTTTCTGCCCTTTTTCTGGTCGGTGGGCGTCCGAAGGGCTTTCGAACTCCTGGAAATATGCTGAAGATGATCTGAGGAAAATGTGGGCGGGGAGTGCGTGGAGATGGGGCCGCGGTGAGTGGCTTCTCTGAGCTGTGTGGTGGTGGAGAATCGCGGGATGGACCGCCGCAGCTGGCTGTGGAGGCGCAAGTCTTCGGAGAAGAGCCCCGGCGGCGAGACTGAGAGCTCCGGATCGGTCTCGTCGCACTCCGAGAGGTACTCGGACGATCAGGTCCGGCTCTGCTGCTTCCCAGAATCTTGCTTGTGCCAGGGTTTCTTTCCTGTGTTTCATATATAAAAGTAGGTTTTTGGATAGTGTATAGCAGTGTTACAGTGAGGTGGTCCGATAATACGCAAAAAATTCCTACATTGGTATAACCCAGATTAATGGGAGTTATTACTTGCCTTGTCATAGTGATGCTTGTGTATCAGGTTGTCAATGTGTGAATCTCCTCATTGAACCAAACAACGTCTGCACTTTAAGTTCGATCTACTTGTTAGAGAGCAGAGATGAGTCTGTAGTTTGCCACTGATTCACACTTTGTACCTGCGAACTTCAGGGAGTGGGTTCTATCATCCACTTCTGATTTCTGAGGAGTCACACTGCATTTTTGGAGGCTTGATGCTCACAGTATGCCATTGCATAGAATTTCTTTGCTAGGTAGTGTCAAGTACTTCGCCTGTCGTTACACCTTTATTGTGGGGTTGTTAGTTTGAAGCTGGGTTTCCCACAGGCTGATCTTTTGGGTAAAAATAACCTGGACCACTCTCATGGTGTCCAGATAAATATTAATGCTCGGGTTTCTTAACTAGATGTTAACTTGGGAGAACCACAACTTTGTGGCATCAATGCAGGTCAAGAAAGACTAATGAGTAAGACAGCTGTACACATTCAAAAAAAGGAGTAAGGCCACTGTAAACAGAAATCCGATTTTCTGACTTTTGACCCATTTCTGATTAAATAAAACAAATTTAGATAGGAAAATCTGTCCCGTAAACATGAGAATCAGAATTGGAAAAAGAAGAAGAAATGGAAATAGTAAGCCCCTGCTTGGATTTCCAGTAGAACCATCCTGTCTAAAAAAAAAGGGAAACAAAAATAATATTCTCTTAATATATCACAACTGTAAACATGTTTTTGTTATCAGAATCAAGTTGCTTCTGTTTCTATGTCCTACCCATTTACAGCCCTAGGAAGGAGCATGTAGAGAATCATTCCGAGAACATGTCTTTGAAAGATGAACTTAAGAGATTCCTTTCTCTTTCTATCATAAAATTAAAGCGATAGGAAAACATAGGGAATATGCAAATTAGGAGGAGCCATGTGATAAGTTCCTAGCCTACGAGTTATGGGATAAACTTTTGACATGTGCACAAGAAGAATGCCTCCATCATGAGTTTATAATGCGTTCCCAATGTTTATAATATTCTTGGCTGGTTTAATCTGCATCAGATTTGTCTTATCTTATGTCTTCCACTTCAAATGTGGCTTGAACACCACTTTTGGCATGGAGGTGGGCAGTGCCACAAATTTTATGGGTATTGGAAACTGCAGACTGTTGATGATGGAAGTGCGATCTTAACCTGCTTTCCCTCTGCAAGGCGTAGTCATGCAATTTTTTTTCTTTAATTTTAAAATAGGTTGTTGACATCTTCAGATCAATGCTTCAATAATTTAATCCTTAAAACTTCTCATGTGTTTATAAATAGATTTTGCACATGAGATATGCTCACAAGGAGCACCGTCAAAATATAGGGATCTATGTCTGAAATAGAAAGTGATTGGTAGGACAAAAAGTGCATTCACGATAATGTCCAATGGTTTTTTTTAAAGTTTTTTTAGAAAGTGATTGGTAGGGCAACATACTGTTTTTTTCTTATGACAAACCCATTGGAATTCCCCCAAGAGCATAGAGACAGCAAAAGGAAAAAGACAAGTCTCCATCGGATAAGATGGAATGTGTTCCATGTCCCCAAGCAGTGAATACCTTAAAACTCCCTACCAAAGATCCACATTTAGACACCAATAATTAAGGCCCTTTTATTCATGGAAACTGTCTACATCACTAAATGTCCTCCAAAAAACCCTATTTCATACAGCCATATGGACCATACTGTTTCATAAAGCAATATCTCCAGAAATTGTCCACGAGTCCGCATTGTGCTCCCATTCTTTTGGAGAAAAACATGTGCAATTCTGCAAATCATCTTTGAAGCTTGCTTAGCGAGTGAATTATATGAATATATATATGCTCCTAAGGTTCTGGGCCATCATTACAAAGTTGGCTTGTAATTGGCATATCTAGAATGGACACTGCCAATTTATTGCAAGTTAATAATCTCAGTTTGGTTGGCTTCCCTGCTTGAAATTTCACGTGTATTAGCTGAAGAACACTTGCATCCTCCATCAAGAATGAATTTGTATGTTGGCTTAGTTCAGACAGTTTTCCCCATTGCTAGAGACATTGTTTGTATGAATCAGAAGCTGTCTAACAACTCTCAATAGCCCTAAAACCAGTAAGCTCCACCTCAAATGTCCTGAGGAGCCCACCTGAAGGTGAGGCATAGAGGACATCTTCGCATGTATTCCATAATAGGCTGGCAATACCTATACCCCTCTGTCTACCTTGAATCTTATGCTTATGTTGGCAATCTATTGGCTTTGAAGTATTGGATCATATGTGGAAGATTATGAAAGTGATGGCAGGTATGATTCCCATGTTCTCTTTTGTAATGTTCTTTAGAACTGTCACTACCTTAACACCTGTTCATTCCTACCAAGGATCTGTAGGTACTTTGAAACATTAACCTGAGCAGGAGTGGGAGAGAGGGTCTTCCATGTTTGAAAGTATGTGCTTTCCTTTTGATTTATTAGTATTGAGTATTTGGCCAATGTGATGGACTTGATCCAGACTAGTAACTTGCGATCAGAGAACATCTTGCTGGCACCGTAAAGAGTGTCAACAACAAACACCAATTGGATCATTCATCTTTTTATATCTACATTCACCAATAATTTCCCCCAGCATTTTAGTGTGCATTTGTTAGTTCCAAAATGTTCTCGTGTATGTTCTCTCCTAAATGAAAACCTTTGATTCCATGTAAGCAACGCATCAACACCTGGTGCCAAT
The DNA here is from genome assembly GCA_030544215.1 of Zantedeschia hybrid cultivar. Taxonomy (NCBI): domain Eukaryota; kingdom Viridiplantae; phylum Streptophyta; class Magnoliopsida; order Alismatales; family Araceae; genus Zantedeschia; species Zantedeschia hybrid cultivar. The sequence goes on along the minus strand of JARZZO010000013.1, from coordinate 43,659,154 downwards.
CTTGACACAAGCACGGATAAGTATCCTATTGAACGGACTAATCCACAAGAAATCTTCTACATCTTCACCCATTCTTTTCTTGACAAGGGTGGTGGTGTACGTACATTGTTAGTAAAACCCCAGGTGCTTTGGTAGGCCATCTTGATTACCTCAGAACAATGTTAATTCAAGTAGAGCACGAGAAAAGAGAAGTGGTAAGGAAGGATGCCTCATCAATAGAGAGTTTTGTAAGAAGATCTTTAGTAATTGATGGCCCTATTTGATCCTATTCAGCTATAGTGCAATAATGAAAACTATGTTCTTTAATCTCATCCACCCAAGTTGCCATTCTCTCACCCATCAACAAAGCTTAGACTCCGCCTTTACCCCAATATCACTCTATGAATGGATGCATCATGTAATATCATGTTTCCCTTCTTGATTTCTCACTCATCCTCTGCTTCATATAAACTGCTTCATATAAATTCCTTTCCTTCTCTACTTGAGGCTGACATGCTGTTACTTCATTCTAACAAAATCTTCCTCAAATGCATCAATTTCTGATGAAGCTTACAACTTCCAGGATTTCTTTCTCTCCAAGGTCCTGAGATGGCTTTCCACAGTGATTTGCTTTAGAAACTTAACCCATTCCCTCAAGATCTTTCTGAGATGTCTCCAGGATTTCTTCAAGATCTCTCATCTCTCGGCCTCCTAGGATGCTGCTAAGAAGCAAGGTGGAAACTTGCAAGGGGTTATCGATTGATGCACATCAATCCACCATCCCTTCACAAGGTCCAGAAACCTCCCTATCCAAAGCCTAGTTTTCTCAAATCTGAAGATCCTCAACCCTTCCTACACCTATACTCTGGTGTTGACTTGTAGTCAGATGTCATACCAGGCAACTAGTAGATAACCAGGGAAAATGCTCTGCCGAATCCAGTAGTATCAGGAACTTGTCTAACAAGGCACGCCTCTAAAGTCTATAACTAGACAGACATTACAGTTAGACATGTTTATCTATGAAAATTCCACCTTTCCTAGTGTCTCTTTAGATACTCTTATTGATGACAATCAGTGTTGAAATGTGAAAGCTCTTGAAAGCACCCCTAATATGCCATGTGATTTCACAAGCCCCTTTTGAGAGCTGATATGTCCCATGCCTTTTTCCTCTACTCCATAGAGTGAAGTGTAGATACCCTAATATAAATCTTAGCTAAAATTGTCCTCTAAGTGCCTAAAGGTATTAGAATGAGAACATTGACCTGCTCTTTGAAAGCATTTAACATGCTCCATGAGGTACTCCTAAATACCAATGTGGCCCGCTCCATCTCTATGTACAGTATGTGCACAAAAACACTTTCTGTTTAGCATTTTTCCCTGATTCCTGTCAGTATTTCTGGACATATTTACTAGCATTTTGTCTCCTTGAAGCACGAGATTGATCTGCGTTATCCTAATTTTCCATTCATCCTTCATCTTCTCTACTTGAGCTTCTATCATCACATTCGTCAATGGTACCTCCCCACTACCAGGTATATGCCTGATTGGCACTGCAGGCCCTTACATAGAGTACCCCATCTGCATATTTTTATTTCCTAAGCTGAATTATATTCCCTTCCCCTTTCCCTTTGTTTTTGCTTTCTGCATTTGGAGTAGCCTCCTAATAATCTCCTCACTGCCTCCTCCCAGAGAAAAGGGTATGTCCAATATATTGAAAACTTGGAATCTGTGTAGTTAAAACAACTTCACCGCTATGTGTGCCTTACTTTTCTGAACCTTCCTCCATAGCCACTTGGAGATCTAGTTTTGCTGTCTACCCTCATAAGTTACAAGATGTACAGTTGTATTGCACCTATGCCTGGGATTTTTCTGTAGAGGGATGTTTTCTTCTTCATCCCCATCCATGGGCTGTCCAAATGACTGATCACTTATTTACCCTTCTGTCATTCCATTGCCCTTCTTGTCCAATAGACATGGTATTACCTCTTGTTGAACTTCCTCACACCTCTTGACTCTAATGGGTATCAAGGTGAGGTCTGTAAGTTGCTTCCCCCTATGCTGCATTGGACTCCACTCGAGTCCCTACAGGTCTTGGCCATCCTACATAGCCCTCCCTCTAATGAGGTTGGAGACACTCCATTGTCATCATTGTCTTCTTGACCAATTGTGGCCACCATTAAATCCCAATTGGTTGTGGCCCAGGACAGACCTTCTTGCAGTCCCCTGCCCAATAACTTCAATAACTCCCTCTTGAGAAATTCTTCCATTCCTCTCACCCATATAGCCCAGAGTGTCAAATGGAGCATCAGCCACCACTTCATCTGATCACCTTTGTGATTCCAGCTTCAGGTCCATTCCAAAAGCAATCTCTCTGCACCATCTAGAGGATGCTAAGCACAGTGAATCTTGTCAAGAGTAAATTGCCATACCTCCTGAGAAAAGGAGCACCCCAAGAACAAATGGACCAAAGATTTGTCTTCCTCTCCATTGAGCTGGCTGGTAGTACAAATGTCCTTGCTTTTGCATTGATGATGATGCTGAATTAGATCACCATTGACCTATTCTGATCCCCAAGCCTAGTTCATCCAGTGCCTGTCCATTCTCCCAAGTCTTTAAGTGCAGAGGAGCCCCCCATTCCTAATCTCTACACTTCAAAAAAGAGAAAAAAAAGGTTAACTAGAAAATTGCTTGGTGTAGCAGGATGGTGTGGGATTGTGACTCTCTGGCCAGTTTTTGTTGGTGGCTTCAAGTGACATCTTCTCTCCCTCCTTCACATCAAGCAGTGCATTCCATGTTGCATGAGTTCACATTGGTATACAACATGTATTGGCAGGTTGGCACTTGGACACTGGGTACTTGCAGCTTCTTGTCCTTGAGCTCTTGTGCGTTAAGTAATATTTTTGTAGTGCATTTAGGTATACACAGTCAAACATAGAACACATGGGCCCAGTTATTTAGTTACCAAATATAGGCTTTATGCTCTCTTGGTGTGGGCTGGAATTTGAAATGCATGTTAAGTCCATCTTGTTGTGACAGGAACAGACATGAACAAATAAGTTTTAGGTGATGTTTAGGTATACTGTTTGCCAGTCCAAAGATTCCCCTCCATTTTATTTATTCTGAAATAATTCAGAAAGAAATATGTACAAAAGAGAGAAATTGCAGCTGCCCAAATAAAGAACTGCTGTGATAATTTAGTTAAAAGCCATGTGTAGCAAGCTGAATTGGGCTGCTTCAAGGGGGGAAGAGAAACTGAATTGGATACTTGGTGACTCGCTAGTATTTCTTATAGATTCTGTTAAGTGGAAGATTTATTTATCCTTGAATTTAAAACTTTTAGCTCCAGCGCTCCTGCATATCCTATTACTTGTCAGATAACAAAGATTCCCTTATTGATCTTAGGTTGAAGAAACCACTCACAGATAAAATGGAGAGGAAAAAGAAAGACTGGCCAAGAGGGGAAGATCATGCTATCACAGAGATTATACTTCTTTTTCTGTTTGGTTGAAAAAACTTTGAAGATTTAGAGTCAATTTTTTGGTGTTAAAAGGTGGACTGGATCTGCTGCTTTATGTATGGATTGGCTGACCCTCAAGGCGATGCCAATAACCAGTGCATGCATTGTTTCACTAATGTGTTACCACATTTTTTAAAAAATCTTATTGGCGAGCTAATTTTTTCTAGATGGGCTACCTGCGATCTACAATAGAGAATTCACAACTGTAGTTAGCAATCTTGTCTAGTCTGTTAAAAAAAATGGATTGACATATGTGATTCTAAAAGTTTATTTTTCTTTTGGGGCTTATTATGATAATGAGATGTGGGAAGTAAAACTACGTCTATCAATGGGTGTACCAGTGATAATTGTGTGATAACTGGTCACCAAAGCTCGCATCTTGTAGTCTTATTGCTTTGTTTATGTGCACTTTGTCATTGCTTGGGGAAATAAAGACTAATAGTAAACTAAACAGTATTCTGGTTGCCTGAAACAAGGATGGCAGTACCGATACATACCAGTGTCGGTATCAGGTGTATCGGTGGCCCATTTTGGCTTGGTACCGGCCAATAACATTTTTTTTTTTTTTAAACTGCAAAGACTGGCATCAGGGTAACCCCCCCTCCCCTGGTATCATATAACCCACCGATATGTATTGGTATCGGCCGATACTGCCATCCATGGTCTGAAACATGAAAAAGACATCTTTGGAGCTATCTCGAAATCCCGTGGTTTAAAGCATTAGTTTCTAAGAGATCATTTTTGGATGCAGGAAGTGTCCAAGTCTTCTCCAAACCATGCACAGTTCCCTGAAGTTTCCTCGAACATCACAAGTTGTGAGGATAATGACGCTGTGAAGAGTTTGACTGAGAATCTTTCAGCTGCGCTTCTGAAAATCCGTGCAAAAGAAGATTTGGTGAAGCAGCATGCTAAAGTGGCAGAAGAAGCGGTTTCAGGTAATATTATTGCTCGCTTTACGTGTTATGAAAAACCCTATAGTATACATAAGAATAGCATCAGTTGTCATGACTTAGCAAGCTGTAAGGATCTTGCTAAAGAAAATTTAACCTGGTGGTTGAACTGGCGCTGTTGGTAAACTGCCCTAAAAGATCTTCTTCGTTTGGTGCCGATTTTGATTCCAATGAGGGCCAGTTTGTTCTGTAGACCATGGTTGTTATGCCGGTAGGCATTAACTTTGCTTGAATCTTTTGGCTTAAGCTTTCCACAAGGTATTTGATTACTGGCCCTTGGGAGACTGAGAATCAATGCAAGCTTGTCCATGTAGGCTTTAAAAATTATCAGTGAAAAAAAATGATAATATTGTGAAACCATTCTTGGGAATGGTGCTTATTATTTCCCCTCTTCTACCGTAAATTAAAAGATCTTCTATGAGTTTGAAAGCTGATTTGCATATTTCTATCTGCTACTTTATGTCATGAAAATTACTAGGCTCCAACATCTATCCTGCACATGATTCACGGTTTTCTCTTCTTTTCCTTTTGAATCCATGCAATAGGATGGGAGAAGGCAGACAAAGAAGTTGCATCTCTGAAGCAGCAGCTTGAAACCACTGTTCTGAAAAACTCTGCCCTTGATGATAGAGTTGACCACCTTGATGGAGCTCTTAAGGAATGTGTTAGGCAGCTACGGCAATCAAGAGAAGATCAGGAGCAGAAAGTCCAAGATGCCATAGCTAAGAAGACTAACGAATGGGAGTCGGAAAAGTTTGAACTTGAGAGCCAGATCATTGAGCTTGAAGCACAACTGGATGTTGCAAAAGAAGTATCTGCCTCTGTTAACCATGACCTTCAATTGAAGCTTGAAGCCGTGGAAAAGGAAAATGCCATTCTCAAGTCTGAACTTCTTGCGCAGTCTGAGGAGCTCAACGTTCGGACTCTAGAGAGAGAGTTTTGTACTCGTGCTGCTGAAACAGCTAGCAAACAACACCTGGAGAGTATAAAGAAGGTGACTAAGCTTGAAGCAGAGTGTCGCAGGCTGCGAGCCATGGCTCGTAAAAAATCATCTAATGATCACAAGCCTTTAATTAACTCAGTTTATGTTGAATCACTTACTGATAGCCAGTCGGATAGTGGGGAACGATTACATGCATTGGATAATGACCCGAGTTGCTCAGATTCATGGGCATCAGCTCTAATTGCTGAGCTTGATCAGTTTAAGACTGTTGCGCGAAACCCCACAGCATCTTCTGTGAAGATTGATCTCATGGATGATTTTCTTGAAATGGAAAAACTTGCTGCATCGTCTGAAATGGACCATGACAGTCCTTTCATTGACCGTACTCCTGCCATTGTTGATATGGAAGACAGCTCATTGAAAGCAGAAATCAGAGCATTGCTTCAAAGGACATCTGAATTGGAAGCGAAGATTGAAAGGTTGGAAAATGAGAAAGCAGACATAGAAATGTTACTGACCGAAACCCAGGATCGTCTCGAGGACACATGCAAGCAGCTTGAAGAAGCTGAAGGGAAGGTGGTGGACCTGCAAAGACAATTACTGCTGGCTGACAGTTTGAAGCAAGATACTGAGAATGCAGCGGAGGCTGCTGCAGCAAAGAGAAGGCTGCTGGAGTCTCAGCTTGAGTCTGCAGATGCTGAAATACAGGGATTACGTGAAAAGATTGGCTTATTAGAAGGAAATTTTGAAGAAGAGAGGGTTCTGTCAGCAGAATTGCGCTTAAAGTGTCTTAACTTAGAGGATGAATTGTCGAAATGGAAGCGAGAAGCTGAAGTCCGGCGAGCTGCCGTCTTAAATGGAGAATCGAAGATTAAACAGGTGAATATGGTTGCAGTATTTTTTAAAACTGATTCTGAAGAACACGGGTAGTCTACTTTTCACCACTTTGTTGATTACAATATCAAGTCCTAGCTCCCCACTTGTGCTAACTTCAAACCAGTTTACCTTAAATGCCATAATATGAATCCAAGCATGGTAGCTTATTAATGCCAGAAGTTGCCTCAGAGTAGTTCCATAAAGGTAATTCCATGCATGTTGACAGTTGGCTGATCTATCTGCTTTCGCCTTTGTGAGGAAAGTTTAGTGTAATTTCCCAATAAGCCTCTGAATAGATAGGATGACACCTGTTTTACCCGAGTCAGAGATATGAAAATGTCTAAGAAACTATCATTGAAGTTGCTTCAGCATTTTGGAAGGGTAATTCTTTAGATGGCCATAATCAGCAATGATGTTGTTTGCTTTCATTCTCCTGGGCAACATCCTAAACATTTTAAGTTTTACTGTAAGCTCCTTTCGATCACTTTCTGGTATTGTGCAACACAAGGTTTAGGTTTTCCTATTAGTTATCTCCAATTTCATCAATTCTGTACTTCTGTTCTGCCTGCAGGAAAAGGAGCTTGCTGTTGCTGCCAGAAAACTTGCAGAGTGTCAGAAGACAATTGCTTCCCTTGGGCAGCAGTTGAGATCACTTGGAAGTCTAGAAGACTTCATGATTGAAGATGAGAAGGCTGGGCCTAGTGAAGGATCACCAGTTCCTACAAATGAAGGAAAAGGGAAAATGTGTTTAAATAATTTTTCTGAAAGCATGAATTGTCCTAGTGGCCTTCTGAATGGTAAAGGGACGCATTCTCCACTCTTTTCATCTTCATCGTCGTCTTTTACAGGATTTACAAAATCCCTCACAAAACAGGAGCAGTAGTTGCCCAAGAGTTTAGCTAAATTAGATAGACCTCAGAGCTCAAATGGTTTTGGTGGTTGTGCACTGTAAAATTCATATAATAGAAAAAAATTGTTTTTGATTGGCAATGTAATTTTTACAAGATCAACTTTGGATTCCTCCTTGGCCATGGAATCTCAGGTTGATCTACAGGTTGAAGTGAAATAGAGTGGTGAGAGTTTGTCTTCTCATGAACTTTTGTGAAGTGGCATCTGTATGAGCATATTTGAGGGAGGGTCAGGGTTTTAGATGTTTCAATTTAGTGATACATCTCGAATGTAGTCCCTTGCCTAGATATTTCATTCAGCAGTGTAACATAGCATGGTTACTAGGACTTGGATGCCTTAGCGAAGATCTTTTTTCTTCAGACACCATATTGAGTAGATTACTTAGTGTATCGAACCTGTACCATGGCTTCCTGAGGTAAAGTAGCATTGGTGCCCTTCGATGCAATATTTTGGAATTCTATCACTGTCACTGTCAGAAAGTTTACAAGGCATATTTTCATTTCTTTTAAACAAATTGGCTTATCTGTAAGTGTCTAGCACTCGTGTAAATTGAAACTGATTACCACTTAATCGACCAAAATTTGTTCTAAACTCACCAAGGTTTGCATTTTTGTTGCCATTAAAATGAGTGCTTTCAGTGAATGCTTAGCCGCCATTCGTATGACCACTCGTATTAAATTTTCATTTTAGATCAGTCTGATCACAGTTTTTATCGCGATCCACCCTGCCAATGGAGAGGGTGCCACGGTCCCATCCATGCTTTTCAATGACATAGAACACTTGCACCGTGAATTTTGGAAACGGGATCTTCTAGACCGTTTTGTCTGGACCCAAGTGAGCCCTTGGACACATTCAAGAGAGGGTGAAATGATCATTTGCTTATGAAGTGATGGAGGAGGGCAAATGCATGTTGTTTTGATGTGTCTAGGGGTTCACTTAGGTCCAGGCAAAATAGTCCTTGCACCTCAGAGTGTTCTCCCTCACATGGGTAATGATAGTCTTCTTCATGTGAGTAGGGATTTACCGAAAATGTACTAGAGACTGTGGGGCACCGCCATTGGTCAATGGTGCTGCTCCTCGACACAGGTGATCTTGTTTCAAGGTACGGACAGAGGGAATGTTATTTGACAGGGCACTGGTGCTTCGCACATTTCTCCGACTTCTTCCTAGAAAAGAGAAAATGAATACAATCCTTCGAGGAACAGTCCTGTAGAGCCGTTGGCTCTATCTCTTGATCTTTTTTTGGAAGGTCTCTGGTTCAAACAAGTTAGGAGTTTACGGTGTCCGTTGGATTATTTTTGCAGAGATCGGTTTACACCCGAAATAATCACCTTGTTTTTCTTTTGGTCACAAAAAAAAAACAAGGTGATTATTTCGGGTGTAAACCGAAATATTGGACTGCATAAAATTCCTTCTCAAAAGGAGTGGAAATATCGGACTTTGTGCGGGATTGAACTTTGGTCCCTTTTACATATGTATATATATCCGGCCACTTGAGTCACCTTTCCAAAATAAAGAAGAATAAGACCCTTCTTAATTTTGTTTCTCATCCACATCGATTTCTCTCATGAGAATAATTTTTTTCCCATTCTATACTTCTTCATCTGTTGAAGTAGACTGTTCAAAGATTCATATTTCTGGTAAAGCATCGGATGGTTCGTTTGGCATTGACGATCAAGAAAGTTTTTTTTGGAATAATTTTATATTAACCACTCTTTATGTTAAACTTTACATATGCCATGTTTATTTGCGTATTATCTTACGTACCATCCTAATACATAGTGTTTCAAGATTGTCCAGACGATGGCATGTTTGATACGATTAAACATTTGATATACGTGAAACTGAAGTTTCATTTGATAGACGTGACACTTTGTAAGATATGTTAAGATAATATACAAATAAGCAGGCGTTTTTGAGACTTAACATGTAGGAATAACAGATATGAAATTATCCCTTTTTTTCTCTTAAGAGGTTCTCTTATCCTGTGCACTTTGGTTCAGAAAAACAAAGGGTATTCAATCACTATCAGACATTTCCTAGCAAAAAAATGGTTATGCACCTCTTTTTTTTTTTTAATCTATAGTTACGAATTCAAAACTTTGCAAACAGGGACATGCTGATCCAGCTTGGCACAACTCACAGTGACTTGAATTGACTGCGTTAGAGAACTTGTACATGTTTCCGTTACAGTACTGTGCTAAGAGAACTTATTCTAGACATGAAAAATTTGAAAAAGAATCTTACTCATATGAGTCGGACTGAATCTGTCCACGCAAACAAATCTTAGTTTCTGCAATGCACTGTCAGTTGCAAAGAATGACAAATTTTTTTTTCCATCCTGTGAGGACAACAGTAAGAAAGATGAATCTTGCACACTATACAATCCGTTTCTTCAGTCTGTATAACCATTACATGATCCTAAATCATGTTACCAGCATTTTTCATTTGTAGGTACAAATTCTCAGTCTTTAGTTTTCACCTGATTCTTCTCTCTTCTATATGCTCTGTAGAGGTCAAGACCAAGAAATACGTTCAGCAAGTTCATTCCAGCCATCCCAAAGAGAGCCAAGGGAAGCTCAATTCCCTTCCTAAACTTGTGTGCATCTCTGATCAACTTATATGTGATAAGAATATGGCAAAAAAGCCTTGCTAAAAAGAAGGTGAACCAGTTCAGCATCCATTCTGCTCTTACGGCTCTACTGTGTACATCTCGAGCCCCAGCCATCCGCCGTACTTTTCTCATGTGAAGAAAAACAGAATGAAGCTGCAAAAATATACTCATCAGTGTGTAGACACTGGACAGTATTACCATTTAGGACCATGACGTCCATCAAAACGATTAGCAGGCAAGCATTGTAGCTTGTACATCAAAGTGGACCCTAGGGATCCCAGGAAACATGAGAGAGACATGGCATTTGGTGCTGTAAATATGTAAGTTCCCTTTTGGATGGTTAATTCCATAATGCCAAGCTTCTGTGAACAATGGATCAACAAGATACATAAAAGAATAAAATCACACAGAATATCTGGCTGAAGAACCCTTCACATTCTCTCTGCTGGGTGTTACATTTCACAAATGGCTTAAATCATACAATTCAATCTTCTATTCAATTGGAAAACATAGATAATGCAATTAGATGAAGAAATGAACATCTATAATCTGACTCCCTCATAAGATGCATAAGCTTGTTGTCCTTGAGAAAAACAATGTATCGAACGTCTTGACTAACAAATGCAATTAAGGAAGAACAAACCAAGGGAGGGGGGAAAAGATACGATGTAAGGCCAGTTCACAGCCACATGCTTTATCAAATTAGCACAATTCATGGCATCTTTCTATCTGGTCTCAAGGAATGCCAAATGTTTGGACTTGAGTCAAGTTATGGGGATAAATCATGAAATCATGAATGCCGGACTGCCTGATCATGCACCAAGAATCCTATTCAATCTATCACCAAACCTGACAAAGATTTGAAAAGAAACATCTTATGTGCTTCTTCAGAAAGGTGTCTATGGCTTCCGTCATAAAAAAGTTAGCATCAAGAATCACAACGTAGAAGACACGTACTCTAACTAGGCAATCATGTGTAGAATGGTAATTGTTAGAGGCTGAAAGTAACTCCTTCCTCTTTAAAGTGATTACTCAATAACCTCTGTTTGAAAGAGAATCATCCCTAGTGAAAAGGAGAGAAATTTCACCTGTTTTATGAACAAAGGTGTCCCTCCATTACCCCCAACCACCACTGCACACGCACATGCGCATGCGCACACATGAACATGCACACAGACAGCTCCATTACCCCCAATACCACTGCACATGCACAGTGGCGGACGCAGAAATTTTATCTAGTGGGGTCACTTAGACAATCTGTCTATCACGTCGTGTGCGATTTTGAGTGCTGTGAAGACGTCTCCTCTTTAGGTAATTAAAATCATATTTTCTTAGAATTTGAATTAAGTTAAGCAAGTTATCAAAAAATAGAATTAAATATTTAAATAAGAGAGAGTGGCTTAGTTGTTTAGTCGTTTCTTTTTTTTTTTTATGTAGAGGACACAAGTTTGATACCTATAAGAGACATTTATTTTAGATTTTTCCTGAGCTGCGGGGGTCGTGCTAGTCTGGAACCTGGGCTAGTGGGGTCAAGAGGCCTGGGCCAATGGGGTCACACGTAAGTAAAATCTGTATTGGGCCTAAGCCCACTAAAGAACTTTGACAAGTCCAGTGGGGTCCTATGACCCCACTGAATAAGTGTTGCATCCGCCACTGACATGCACATGCACATGTGCACACACAGCCATGCATGCGCGCGTGCACCCCCACATGCACCAACTGACCCCCCCCCCAAAATAAATAAATAAATAAATAAATCCCATGCCCCTTCAGAAATACATATCACATACCACATAGGCCAATGCATCGTCAACCTCAAAACGAGTTGGTATCCTCAAAATTCCATCACTCCTCACATTGGATCCGCAAATTCAGCTCCAGCATTAGAGCCAGTCTCAGGGAAAGTGTCGTGTGCAAATTTCCTCCAACAGACAGGCACAAATAAATTCCTTCATGTCAATGCTCTAGTTTCTACTCCCCCAGCAAAACACGAGTTACAGGGATATTTGGCAGAAAAAACTTTGTTTCTCATAGTGGAAGATTTTCCCAAACTGAGATCATAAACCAAGGTAGTAAAAAACGGACGTAGTGATACTATGGTAGCAAGCTTACATTTAAACTTGGCCCTCTCTAGTCTATTCTACCACCATAAAGGAAGCAAATAAGGTCCCAAGAGCAAATTCTCAACATTGCATTTGTACTCCGGATCGATGTAACAACAATGTACTTTGATCTACACTCCTAGGCTCCCAGACTCCAGGGTGCATTAAGAAAACTGTTAGCATGTGGTAAGACCATGCTTAACATTTTGACAATAAGGAACCCCAACAATGAGAAGGACAAAGTAATTCCCAAAGTATAGATCCTGCATAACCAAGAAGACATTGGTGATAGGTCCTGCATCACCAAGAAGACATTGGTGATAGGTCCTGCATCACCAAGAAGACATTGGTGATAGGACATCAGCTGCTGCCGAAAGGCTTCAAAACCATAGTGTGGAGAGCCACAACACAAGTCAAAGTCAAAGACATGCTCAGTAGAACAACAAAATGCTGAACATTTAAGGAAGGCATGCCCATATGGATAATGGCAACGTAAAACTGTTACATAGAAATGCATAGAAACAGGAAGCAATGAACACCTTAATGTACTGTAAGGTCCCTGGCAAAACAATCAGCGAACATCTTTAATATCTCAACTTGGTTATGGTGTAGAATTTACTTTATACAGTAGCTTCTGACAAGGCTCAGCCTATTTGACGATTTGGGCTCATATAGGATGGTACTGTTATGCAAGGAATTCAGGAAGGTGCCTACATAAATTAAATTCTTGCTGATACAAAAAAAATAATCTGCAGAACTTTTTTTGTAGCAACCAGAGAATAATATTTCCATAAACAGAAAAAATTACGAAGAAGCGTAGACAACCAGATATAATTGACAGCATCTTCTGCATACTGACGACAATAGAACAGGTTTCTCTCCAATACAAAAAGGTTATCATGTTCATTTTTAGTTGAGAAGATCTCTAGCCCCAAAATACAAAGAGCATTTTTGTATGGTATATATAGCCAAAATAAGTGTCTTACATGCTTAAAAATATACTATGAGATGCCATAGATAATTCTGGACTCTCAGTTCAATGAGAACAAACATGATAACCCATGGACAAAGCAATCTAGGTATATTGTTGTTTGGTTATTAAACATAAATAAAAAGATAATGAGAAATATAAATATCCATGTAAGAAAATGGCATATAAGAAGATCGGAAGTACCTCGCAGACAAGAGAAAGAATAAGGTAATTGATCGTCACATTCCGATACAAGGCCAGCGTAAAGCAAACTAACAACAATAGATGATGAACAAGTATTGAAGGTATCCAACCACTGTATAGCCGGTAACGGAGCATGTCCCACTGGTCATATGCAAAGTAACCACAAGAAAAGCACAATGCTGGATATGCACCCAACCATGTTTCACCAAACAGCTGTTCATGCTCAAACATGCTCTTCAGACCTTTGCTTAGCCATTGATTCACCAGAATGAGAACGACTGCAAGCAATCAGAAAAAGAAAATTCAGCTTAAAAGGATATTCTGAAGTGAATTCGAACACATCAGACATACCTCAAGGAAAAGATGTATGCATGTCTCAAAATGGCCTAACATCAGTTGACAATGGACAAAGCATTAAGTGGTAAAAAAATGTTTGGCTTCGTTGGCAAAGAACAAAAATTAAAAAATTGATTTCATGCAGGTGCTTGCAAAAAAATGGCACAAAAGTGACAATTTATATCAATAATAACCAACACAATCTTGCCACAACCAACTAGACAAGAACCAAGCTTTAATTCAATACCTCCACTCATTTGGAAACCCAAAACCTAGATAGCCCTGCATACACAATGTTCCTAGTTCCCTCCATTTGCAAATTATATTTAAATTTTTCTACACATAGTCATGGAAGGCTTCCCTGCCCCACCTTCACCACCTGTCATCCAATCTTTCATGATTCCACAGAAACCTACAGAAGTCCAGTCCTGGAACTAGCACCACATCAACTCTTTCTACGTCAAAAAAAGAAGCCCCTATGCGGATCAAAACTGGCAAACTGCCCAAGGCCCCAAACCCATCTTTGCACAACATTTTATCTTCTAGGAAATTATCCAAAACCCAAAATCCAGAGAACAGGAAATCTAAGCAAGCAACACAAGAAACACCTAGAACCCCCCAATAACATCTGGGCAATCTCAAAACCAAAAAAGCTCCCAGCTTTACCAACAAAACGCAGGAACAGATGGAGGGGGCTCGGGGGGGACCTACCCGAGGCGGAGGTGACGGTGGAATGGAGCAGAGAGACGGAGGTATTGACGAAGAGTGGATCCCTGGAGAGCCAGCGGCGCACGGCCCAGTTGGCCGCCTGGTAGAAGCAGAACCCCTCGACGACGGCAAGGAGCTCCCTTTTCCCGTGGAAAGCTATCTCGAAGGCCACCGAGACGCCCCACAGCACCAGCGTCGCCGCAAAGAACGCCGCGCTGTCGTGCCGCTGCTGCTGCTGGCCCGCCCTCGCCCTAGCCCTCGCCATGGCCCACGTCTCCTTTTCCACTGCACCGCTGCTTCACCCTCAGCCAAGAAGGTGCCTTTTTCTGCAGCAATCCGTCTGGGGCTGTTGCCCGACCCCTCTCTACCTTCCTCGGCTGGGGATGGAGGTGTGGGTGTCCTCTTCTCCTGCGCTTTAAGTCACATCCGTCCTTACCACAGCCATGAACGCAGAACAGAGCACCCCCAGGACAACAACACAGCTCTGGTTTCTACTTCCTATCACCCGGAAAAAAGGGAAACTCGAAAGTAGGAAAGAAAGAAAAATGATTAGGAGTTTTAGCAAATAACTCCTAAACACTCTCGTATATGTAAAAAACCTCCTGAGTTATACATATATGTATAAAGACTTCCTATGCTTTCTTCCTGTCCCATACTCTCTATCTAATTTGTAAGTGATGTGATGGTAGCCTTGTTGATGGTAGAAGGTTCTCTCCATATACAATAATTATATAGAATGCTTTGCATATATATACATATTTTACTAGATGTTTTTGGCATATATGAGATTTTTTTAAGAGATTATTAGCTAAAATCTTAAATAACTAATACATTTAACAAGGTTATTCCACTGTCAACGGATTTTTAGATGTCGTTTTAATTATGGACCAAGGCAAAAAGATCATATTAATTGCTATTCTTTTAAACTTCAAATAGAATTTATAGACATATCTTTTTAGTCAACTAATGAGAGAATATTATATGATAGTAAGAACAAAATAATGAATTGTGATTTCATCCTTGTAAAAAAAAAGTCTTTTTCCCTTGGCTCTCTCTTCTTTCAGTTGTACAGCGGACATTTCACAATTGAGTACTTGCTTGATTAGAGTTAAGAAGATAGACCGATGGGTAGAGGTAGAGTATAGAATTGAAAATATAGTCTATTTTATGGTATACTCATAGTAAAAATAGGATATAATGTCAAGTAATGTGGATTTTAAGGATATATAGACAAAATATCCTGTCCTTTTTTGCTCGAATAAGGGCAACGCTTTTCATGTGAAAAATGCGTCTGGCTCACCCACCCCCTTTGCATTGAATAGTTGGTTTCTGATTGCTTCCCTCATTATTGTATTTGCATTATTATAGCAAGCATATATGCTTTTAATTCAAGATGCATGGAATTTCACATTGTGTCATCTTTTAGTGGAATATACACAAGGAAGTAGAGGACATCCTTGTGATACTCCTATGAGATAAAAAAAAACTATTAATTAGGATCTTAATTAGTACTTAGCGATGTTTCCATTTGGGGAAGTTTGTGTTTAACTCTCATTAGGCATTTGCATCTCACTTATTTCAGCATGACCTATCTTTTGGTAGTGATAGAGTTGACCAAAAAATATCACCTAATTAAATAAAAAATTCACATTTAGTGTAAAATTATCTCTAATCGGAGAACTTATCAAACCTCTACTATTGGAGAGACATTATAAATACTTGATTATTGAATCATTTGTCTAAAAAGAAATATTCACCTCTCATTCCCTTTCCATCTAGCAATTATCCCTTCCCTACTAAGAGCGTGAATAAATATCATGTGACATTGTTTGCAGAATTGTTTATATTAGAATAAGGTTTTGAGAATTTCTTAAATTAGAATAAAAAGTATTTTGATTTGACAAGTTGTTGTTATTCCAAATGATTTGGTAAGAAGGAGTAGAATAAAGAGTGAAATAAAAGGTAAAATTAAAAGAATTAAGAGAGTTAGGCATTCTAGGTAGAATTTGGAGAATTAAGGGAATTGGGAGAATTAAACATTTCCGCAACAAGAAAGCATTATTTAATTGTGCATAGCCTCGAAGATATGACACTTAAATACGTCTCACGGGCAAGCTGTGGGTTATCAAGGAGAGATTCGTGGACAAGGCACATCAAATTGCAATTTGCCAATCGACGAGAGAGCTAAAATCAGAATAGTTATTATTCGAAGTAATTTAATTATAACGTTTATTCATCTCAATGGTGATCAATATCGTTTTTATTATTATTTACTATTAAATACTTAAATAAAATAAATATTCTAGGTGAAGATTTAGTACATCTTAATATCAATATAAAATATGAGATTTTTACATATATACCTCAAGAAACTAATGTATTTGTATATATATTCTTAACGCTCATGTATTATTATAAATACCTCTAGTAGGATTATAAGTGGGTCGTCTCTGAGTAGATATAGACCCAAAATACATGGACCCAGACCCAAAAGAGATCTATCAATATTTCTGGGGTAAACGAATAAACTTGTCTGTTAATGGGTCTACCTCTTTTTTGTTGATGTTGCACCTCAAATTAGTTTGAAAAGAGTATTAATTTGTTTTCTGGATAGTTGAAAATGGACTCAATTTTAGGTCCAAATTCACAAAATTATATTCGTAAAATTTAAACGAGTGATAATTAATGGTCTATTATTGGGTATTCTCAGACCTAAATTCAGTAGAACTAACAGGTCATGTCCTCGGTCTCAGACCTATCTTGACCGTCCTAACCCCCTAGCATCCTCAAAAAGTTACGGTTACATTCCTTCCGTCAAAATGCCACGAATCCTAATGAAGTATACCAAACGATTCAAATATTTATATATGTATCCCTAAAGTCACCATGCTTCTACATATATATCATTGGTTTCATCAGAACTTACAGAATCTTTCTAACATATCCAGTTGCAATTCATTGTATTTTGATGGCAAGATATGGTTGGCAATCTTTCTAAAGATTTCGATGGTATTTATTACAGGATGCAAGAGTTCGGAGTCTATATATATAAATATGACAAGTTAATAGAGTAAATATACACAAAAAAAACCCTATAAATATTGAAGAATATCGAGAAGATCACTCTCACAATTCCTTGCCATGACTCTCCAAAGGTGATCTCGCAGTGTTGGAACAATTAGATCAACATCTCTCCTTCTCTCCTGTGATTAGAGTTTTCAAGAAAGATTCCGACTTCTATTTTTTGCGATAGATAGCTTTAAAAATGAAAAAAGATTCTAATGAAACTGATGTTTTGTTATTGTCAATTTTTTTCCCAGCCTGACTGTCTGGTAGGAATCTCTGATATCTAAATGCCGAGCATAGTTATAACTAGATGTCACCTTATATTTGCTAAATGTGCTATTCAATTAAAACTCGGCGGCCACTTGGCAACCATCCAAGATGCCCGTGTGGCTCTGCAAATGCTGGAGGATTCTACTGATACTTGCTGCATTGTCAGGTGCAGCTGCACCACAATAATTTTCCTTTTTTTAAGTCGAACCTTATATGATTTACATGTCTTTATAGTCCGATCTCCCATCCGATTATTTAAAAAATTTTAAAAAATAAAAAATCGAACCACAATAAACGGTAAAATATATTCTTAATGGGCCGAATACAATAATTTTTTTTTTTAAATTTTAGATAGTTTTTTCGGAGATTGAGTTATATGGACATGTGGAGCATGTAGCAACCCAACCTAAAAAAAATTATTATTATTTTTTGTTGTGCAGCTGTACCTGATGGTGCAATAGGTATTACTGGTGTAAAATAAGTGGTATGAAAGACTTTTTCTAAAAAGTACAACATAATAACCTTTTTGGCCATTCAGAAAACTCTAGTTAACGAAAATCTCAACACATTGATCCTCTTTTTTTTTTTTTAATGTTAGCATTTATAGGATGCCACAAAATGTCTATTTTTACAGAAGCTGAAAACATTTTCATAAGTATCAGATGATAAGTTTTATTTTTTTTGTAAATTATTCTCAAAAAATCTTTTCTATTCAAATATGGTAAACAGAGGAAACAAAGGAATTAGTTGAATTCCGCACTTTCTTTTTTTGAACAGAAAATTCCGCATATCTATCTTAAATTTATTTTTATGTATTATAATTTTAAACATCCATCAAAGCGAAAATTATAGATGGACACCATGCTTTAATTACTGGATCCATGTAGCTTCTCACCCGATCTTGACTTGTTCTAAATGCCAACCAAATCATCTCAGTACCCAGTACAAAGGCATGTATCCAAGAGTAGCACTTGTTGCACCTGATTAGTACAATGGACTGCACCGAGCTGTGCAGTAAAATTTTTTTATTTTCTTAAAATATGTTAAGTTGAGGGAGGTTCTCAACTTAACAACCCTACTATTCAATCTTTGATCAAATAATTATAAAATAAAATAATGTACTTGCGATCTGATGCTGCATCCCACGAACCTCTGCAGTGCAGCAAGTATTGTGTCTCCAGGACGACTTAAGTGACCTCGATGATACCATCTAAACTTATCCCCATACTCTTATTTGCAAAAAAAAAATGCTCACATCGACTGCATTAGTTACTCGAATATTGCACATGTGAATCTAAATTTAATATGTATATATATAATGATCTTGGAATAAAATGTATTCAATAGTTTAAAATCCCAAATAAAAATTTCGACATTAAAGAAATCCGTCCATTCTCACTAGTTTAAAAGGCTAAGAATGACTGCTACACAGCCTACATGCATCATAATTTACAAGAAGATCAAAATCTTATAAAAATAAAAAGTATAATAACTAAATTAAACTACCATAAAAATTAGGGTTTTTTGCATATATATATATATATATATATATCCTTCAAACATACCTTAATTGCATGTATATCCCCAATTCTCACATATTATCATCCACCCTTGTAATCTTCAAAATGTTTCATTTCCCCTTCCGTCAAACTTAAGTTAATTTCAACGAAATATGTCAAAAACATTACATAAATCATGACATTGTTGGAAGTATCGGGAGTATAAAATGCAAGATTTTAATATATTGAAGGGTATATATGCAAAATCTTAGTGTACGTCAAGCCATTAGATTGAGGGATATAAATGCAATATTTTGAAGATTGCGAGGATATTGATGATAATATGTGAGAATTAAGAATATACGGATAAATACGTTATTTTTGAGGGGTATATATGTAAACAACCCTAAAACTTATTATTTCAATATTTAAATATTTACCTATATTTAAATTATTTTCTCAAACACAGCAGTGCCGTGGTCAGTCGACCGCGGTCTTGTGGACGTACAGCCACTAGTTTCCGTGGACGAAGACGGTTCTTTTCCTGCCACGTTATGCTCTCCGCGGCTCTAAATTTGGTCCGTTTCGACAAGGACTAAGCATCAGTCAGAGATCTAACACACGCTTAAGTGGTGGTGCAGGCAACTTTGTCTCTATGTCTAGGTGGCCCCCATGCCTCTCCCTCCTCAGTACATACGCATCCTTCCAAAGCATACTGAAACGGACCCTATCCGTGCTCCTTTTCCCCAGTATTCTAAATGAGATAAATGCCAATATCCCTGCGATCCGACCTGGCAAGATATAGAATCCCACGTGGCGAACCAGCAGCATAACTCGCCTGGCCCCACCGAAGGCATGTGGAGACGCGGCGGGCCACGTGAGCAGCCCAGCCGCACACGTGGAGGTCAGATGGAGGCACACGGAGATCGCGGGCAACGCCAACCTCTTATCGCCAAGCCGCCCCTAAAAGCTCCTCTTGAAACATAATAAAACCCGAAATTTGGCCTTTTTTTTCCATTTTGTAATTTTCTCCTCCTCTGCTCTCCCTCCCCGCCTGCTCGCTCCCAACTCCAATCGCCTCCGCCTGCGGCGCCGGCAGAGCTCCATGACACTCGCCGCAGCTCTCTCCCTGCTGCCCACCTCGCTCTTCTGCCCCTGCTCCAGAATCTACACCAAAAAGGTACGACCTTTGCTTCTTGGGGGATGACCCATTTGGTTTTTTGCTGGTTTTTCGTATTAATCTTGTCGAAAGCTGTGATTTTTCTCGTCGGAAGACGACCCATTTGATTTTTCATCCAAAATAAGCGTTTGATGGATCGGAGCATGAGTACTGCCTCGTTAGGAGGTGTTGGGCCCCTTTTTATAGCTCTCTGTTTGATGAAGTCTGTGTGTTGTGTGTAATGTAGAATGTTCCTGGAAGAGGTGGATTTGGGGTGGTGGCTGTGTTCAGGGAGGAAGGTGGTGCTGGTGGGATGGAGAAGAAGAGCTCGTGGGAAGCGATTTTTGATGTGGAGGACCCGAGGCCGAGGCTGCCGCTGTCCAAAGGGAAGTTCTTGGACGCGTACCAGGCGCTGGAGGTGGCCAGGTTCGATATCCAGTACTGCGACTGGAGGGCGCGCCATGATTTGCTCACCATAATGCTTCTTCACGACAAGGTAAATGATGAGGCATCCGCATCTGTCCCTTCATATTCTCTGGTTCTGAAGTTTGATGATAGAGAAACGTTTGTAGCTGATCATTTTTGTTTTGTTGGGTCTTGTGTAGTTCAGACCAATATGGACTATGGACAGTTGTGTGTGTCATTATGCCTCCTTTCTGATTTTCGAAGGAACTAGTTGTACTAATTAGGGATGCAAAGTGATCTCATGGTCCCTCTGTTGAACCGGATTGTTTCTTTGTGACAGCAAATAAAATGACTTGATCAGACTTTAACTGATCTAATCCCAAAAAGTGGCAATTCCAGACACCAAGGTTTTTATCCTCTATTTCATTTTGGTGGATAGAAGGATGCCTCTTGTCTGTGAAACACTCTCGAATAAAATCATGATATAAGATTACGTATTTGAATAGAAAGGCTGATGGGTAACTTAGTCTTGAACATATCAACTAGGCCATGGAAGCAATTGCATTTGTTGTGTTTTAGGATGATCACAATTTCTTCATTGTTAATGGGAGAGCTGGAATAAGACTTGTAGTTTGCCAGGTAACATATTGCCAGTGGTTAGCAGGTATAAGTAGAAAGTTCTTGTGCAAACTTATATCTGATAAGTTATTGCAAGTAATTCATTAAGATATTCCAAATTACATAGTTTCAAGATCTTTATTTGGAGTTTCTAGGTTAATGTGTTGGTTCTCATGAAAGGTGATCATTAATTGGAACAGTCTCGTGAAAGTGCTTGTAATCTTTCACTTTTGAAAGCTTCAATTCCCTAACTGTTGTATCTACCATCATTTGTTTAAAACTTCATTCACAAATGCAGGTTGTGGAAGTGCTCAATCCTTTAGCACGGGAGTATAAGTCAGTTGGAACCACGAAGAAAGAGCTGGCAGAGTTGCAGGGAGAATTAGCACAGGCTCATCAACAGGTTTAGATATGTTTAAGATTTAGCCTAATGAACTTACTTTGTTCACATAAATAGTTGGTCATCCTTTCCAGTCTTCCCCCCTTAACAAGGTTCATAGATCTGACTGCTCTCTTATGATTTAAAGGTTCACATATCTGAGGCAAGGGTAGCTGCTGCATTGGACAAATTAGCGTACATGGAAACCTTGGTAAATGACAAATTGTTACAGGAGAAAAACAACAAAGAAAGCAGCTCCGATTGCACATCACTTGCTCTAAGCACGTGCTCAGCAGCTACAAATACTGTGGTGAAGAAGCCATCGAGAAAAAGCTTAAATGTGTCTGGTCCTGTCCAGCCATATCACCCCAATTTAAGAAATTTTTGGTTTCCTGTTGCATTTTCCTGCGATCTAAAGGATGATACAATGGTAAGTGAGATTTCATTGCACTTCAAATAAAGGAGAATTGAGGAGGCATACATTTTTAATTCTGTAATCTTTACATTTTCAGATACCTATAGATTGTTTTGAAGAGCCATGGGTCATATTTCGTGGAAAAGATGGAAGGCCAGGCTGTGTTCAGAACACATGTGCTCACAGAGCATGCCCTCTCCACCTTGGTTCAGTGAATGAAGGCAGAATCCAATGCCCATACCATGGTAAGACAGATCGCCAAGTGAACTCTCCTTGTTTGTTGCCTTTTCTGTTACTACCTGTGGGAATTGTTGGGATGTAAAATTATTGGAAAAAGATATGCCTTATTTCTTCAAATACTAACAAAGTACTAATGGAAGTTTGTTTAGTATACTGTAGTCAAGCAATCAGTTTCCTTATCTTTGAGCCAGCTGACTGAAAACCCACAAATCAATAGGCTTTTTTTTGTCTCTCTCTTTGGGCAGGAGATTAAAATGGTTTCAAGTGTATAGACATAATATCCTGGCTATAGTTTTGCATTAGCTGTTAAAATAACCTCTGAAAGATATTTCCACATTGAATATGACTAGGGCTCCGTTTGGTAATGATTTTGGGACTCTTTTTTGGGCAGGAGATTAAAATGGTTTCAAGTGTATATACATAATATTCCTGACTATAGTTTTGCATTAGCTGTTAAACTAACCTCTAAGAGATATTTCCACATTGAATATGAATAAGGCCCCATTTGGTAACGATTTTGGGACTCTAAATTTTGGAAGAATTCAAATTCTGAAAAGAGACACGTCATCATCTCTTGAATTCAAATTTTAGGAGAAGTTGTTTACTTCTTAGAATCTCATTTGGAAAAACCATGAGAATTCAAATTTGAAGACACATCAAAAGACACTTTTATCCTCATATTACTCCATTTTAGGAACTTTATGATGGTAAAAAGGGATAAAAAAAAGGGTCTTACTTTTTAGAATCCTCAAATTCCCCTCCTATCCCCTTTTCAAAAGATTCGTTAGGAATCGAAAAGAAGCCCTTTTTCAATATGAAACAAAATTTGGATTCTTAGAGAATCCATCTACCTTTTTTTCGTTTGAATTTTTTTTTGCACTTTTCAGATTTCCTCTTAATCTGAGGACTCCAAATCTGAGGTAGAACGAAGCCTAAGCAAAGGAGTAAACTGAAACCCAGCTTCTCTCTCTCTCTCTCTGTGTGTCTTATATATATATATAAATCAATGGACATTAAAAATAAGTAAGGCGCCAATCAGGCATGGTGATAGAAAATACGGATTTACATTAAATGTTACGTGTGTTTTCAGAAGATGAATAGTTTAAAGCAACAATTAAGGCTGAAAGATAAATAATATAATGATTACGATTTCAAAGAAAGACAACGAGTAATTTAGAATGAATCTTACTTCACAAAGGGAAACGAAAAGTTCACTAAGTATGGGGCATTTTTGAGGAAGAAAGTAAACTGTACTTTTGTATATAGCTGTGGTCCAATTAAACATCATAGTTCTATTTGTATGAATTGAAGTGTTCCAATTTTGAGTATTATGCACTGCATAAGCTATATCTATCAGAAAAGGACTAATATAAAATTATTCATTCTATTATAATATGATTGAGGTATAAGCATATTTTGCTTGATGATATAATCTGGAAATTTTAAATGTATTTATCAGAGAGTGAAACCCATATACTTTGATGAAACAGCCGCCTATTTAAATTCTCATTATTGCTATCTAAAAGTTTAAGAAGCTTGGAGATCTAGTTTGTAACCTTCACCGTGGGAGTGAATTTCAGGGTGGGAGTACTCAACCGATGGAAAGTGTGAGAAGATGCCATCCACCAGAATGCTTGATGTAAGGATCAAGTCTTTACCATGTTTTGAGCATGAAGGGATGGTCTGGATCTGGCCTGGTGATGGACCCCCCATGGCTAACCTTCCTTCTTTGCTTCCCCCATCTGGATTTCAAATTCATGCAGAGGTAAGCTACGCACTAACGCAAAAAAAGGGAAATAAATGAAGAAACATTCAAGTTTATTGAAATTCAAAAGAACGAGACATATAAATTCAACTTTGCTATGTTAACAGCTCGGTTTGTAATTTGAACAGATTGTGATGGAGCTGCCAGTGGAGCATGGCCTTCTTATGGACAACCTTTTAGACCTTGCTCATGCTCCGTTCACACATACCTCCACCTTTGCAAAGGGATGGAGTGTACCAAGGTATGTCAATGTTTTCTGATAATTCAGCTACATATCAAAAAAACTGAATCCCGGAGCTTGAACCTAGAAGTACATGTTCTCTTTTATGCAAAATAATATATGCAAATATTTGACTAGACTGTCTTTTTTTTTTTCTCTTGGTTATTAGTAGTGTATTATCCTAACATGGCTCTGAAACTGCAGTCTGGTGAAGTTTCTAACACCTGCATCGGGTCTTCAAGGATACTGGGATCCATACCCTATCGACATGGAGTTTCGACCTCCCTGCATGGTCCTTTCTACAATTGGCATCTCAAAACCTGGGAAACTGGAGGGACAAAGTACTAGGGAGTGTGCAACCCACCTGCACCAACTTCATGTGTGTTTGCCTTCCTCTAGACAGAAAACAAGATTACTGTATAGGATGTCTCTGGATTTTGCTCCTATGCTGAAGCACATCCCTTTCATTCATATCTTGTGGAGACACTTCGCAGAGAAGGTAGCTAATGTTAGACTTAACACTTTTCTTTCTTGATTCTATCATCACCATTGAGCAAAACATTCATATATGCATATGAGCTTATACTGTTAGGCCAAAAAAAAGCACACCTTCCTAAATATGTCCTTATCCCAATTGGTATCATGGTGATAAAATAACTGAACCTGAATTCTGGTAGTAATATTGTGATGTCTTTTTGGCTTCATGACTGTGAGATAGAATGATTTCAGTTATGCCACTGTGAATCATGAGATATCAAATGGCTACAGCTCCTGTCATGGCATCTTTCTTTACTGTGAACTTTCCCTAATGCAGGTCCTAAATGAGGATCTAAGACTGGTGGTTGGCCAACAGGATCGGATGATCAATGGAGCAAATGTTTGGAATTGGCCTGTGTCATATGATAAGCTCGGAATTAGGTACCGACTGTGGAGGGATGCACTCGAGCGGGGAGCCAATCAAATACCATTCACACAATAAGCGTGGGCGGAAGCGAAGTGAGATTACACAATTGCTTCAATTCCACCACAATTGCTTCAATTCCGGATTATTGGGGAATTAAGCTTTTTGAGTGGAGTTGGGAAGAACATTTGGACCATTCTCCTGGTGGATGCTGAATGAAACAAGCCGCAGAGGGGGATGTCCCATCTCCATGCTCACAATAAACTGTACACTGATTGGTGAGATGCCAGGCTGCATGCAAGGCCCATGGCATGTCTTGATTATTTTTGTACATTAATGCTTTAGTGTTTCCTTTTCCCCCCTCTTCCCCATTTTTACCTTCTCTGGACTCTGCAAGTCTAACAGGCTCACACCCTCTGAAGGCTGCTCGGAGTCTCTTCAGAAACCATTGCATGTGTGAATGCTGGTCTTGTTGATCACTCACACCGACATACCAGTCTTGTACAATCACATATAAACTCTGAGCAATTCTCTTGTAGCATTATGAGCATCCTAAATGTGTGGTCAAATTCGAATACTTGTTGAGTGCACAAACGACTTTATTTACAATTCTGTATTCAGAAGTTTATGAACTACATTCATATCAAGAACCATGGAAACTAGTTGAAATCATCCAACCTATCCGACAGAAGATGCCATACCCTCATAATAGACTTGCTCTTGCCTTCTCTTCATAGTGTTACAGATGCCCTCAAAGCATATGAGGGACTTTAAGATTGGACTCTAATTGCATGTACCGACGAAAAAGAGCTTTCAAGTCCACAACTAGGTTTGTAATACTTTGGCACTCTCCCACCCAATTTTGTTTTGGCAGGGCAGTAGTCATTAGAGAACATTTTATAAATAGTTGATCTTAGACGTAATCAAGACCCAAGAACTTTGGCAAGTCCTTGGATCGGTCATAACCATAACTGAACTTAATCAGATAAGGTTTGCACTAATGATTGATAGTGGGCTTTGAAGATGGGCCTTGGGCCAGATACCTGAGGCATTTGGGCCCTGTAAGTCCAGATGCAGCCATGTCCAACCCAGCAGGAGAGGCATCATCTTTTGTGAAATTCTTGGTGCACCGCTGGTGTAGCGGTGTAGTGCACTTACACACGAGCCCCAGCCAATTGGTGGACCCGATGGCGGTGCATTTGAGGTCTTGCTGCATCCCTGCGAGGGGTTGCAAACTTGCAGTGACTACCCACAAGTCTGCCGAAGGGACGGTGGGTGCACTGCACCAATGCAGCAAATATTTCCCTCAATCATACTTGGATTATTTTAAATCTGGGCCTCAAATCAGATCTATTTGCAAATCTTATGAGAATGTTAAGACAAAATTTTCAGACAAACCCATGTTAAGTTCCACCTCATGCGATCATTGCAAAACGTATACAATTAAAATCGGACCCATCTACCCAGAAAAATTCTAAGATCTGATCCGACTCTGAACATGTGTATTATAATTTTTTTTAGTTTTCTTTAAATCCTTGGATTTAAGATCAACATTAGGTTAGAAAATAAATATTATGATTGTTGGCTACATTTTGAAACCCAGGTATTCACAATGCTTGAAATATTAGAAGGATGCCTAAAAAACGATGTTTTACATTGTTTCATATCATTTTACACCACATCAGATAACAGGATAAGAATAGAGTCTTCACAAATTGTTCGAGTTATATAAACACCTAAATCATTATAATTATTTAAATTTATTATTTTAATATTAAAAGTAGAGCTCAAAAATCTTCCACAAAAAAGTTTCATCAAACGCATCTATAGGCACTAAAAAGAAAGAAACTATGGTTACGTAAGACGCCGTTGCATGCCATTTCCAATTAGCTGCTGTCACCAAAACATGTATAGCACAGTGTTTAGGACTGCAACATCGGCATAATTTAAAGTACTTCTTTTCTTAACTCAATAAGATGCTCTAAGACATTATCTTAGAAGATTAAAATGAAACAAGAAGATCTTTTCTTAACTCAATAAGATGCTCTAAGACATTATCTTAGAAGATTAAAATGAAACAAGAAGAATACATAGGTAATCAAACATCTGAAGACTTGCTCTGCACTTCCCAACTGCTAAATATCTTCTCTTATTACTTGAGTTGCAGGACACATATTTTCTTTTTGAGATTTTTACTCTTCAGTCTTTATACTCTTTCGGTAGGAGTAACTACTTAGATAGAACCAATTGCCTAGTGCAGTTGGTTCACCTCTTGTCTCTCAATTGGAAGGTTTTCATCTTAGTTGAAGTCTAAAAATTCTTCCGGGATACTTCTCCCCAGTACGTAGGATAACTTCATCGGATGATCAAGTGGATTTCTTGTCTAATTAGATGAAATTATCGACCAATTTAAAATTATCTCAAACTTTAGAGGATCTCTCAGACTTACTCTTGGTCAACTGTAAATAATTGTACCAAGTTAAAAAAAAATTACTAAGATATTAAATGCCTACATTGTCTAGGTCGACAGCCAACAAAAGTTTCGTTGAAACTTTTAAAGATTGGAAACCTCCAATTCGATGGGTGTGCCAGCCTGTGGGGGCTAGACATAGATTTCTACACAAGAGCTTGCCACACCTCATCAATTGACACAGTGAAGTGGATAGGGAGTGACTACTAAGATATTAAATGCCTACATTGTCTAGGGCGACAGCCAACAAAAATCTTGTTGAAACCTTTAAAGATTGGAAGCCTCCAATTCGATGCTGACAAGCTACTAGTATAATAATGACGATAGTGATAATAGTTGTACCTTTTGCATGCGAATCTATTCTTTTTTTCTTCAAATTAATTGAGATTGCTAAATTGCCAGCAGCCTTTCTTTGCGGACATTAAAAGTTGTTTGTTTTAGCGTAAAATAGTGTAATTTGAAATAATTGTTTCATTTTACAGTGTTTACAGTTGTTTGGAATGGTGTAAAATAATGTAAAGTAAAATTATGTCTAGACCTTGTCTGCCCACTTGACAGTCCAATTTTCTTATTTTGGTTTACAGTAAAAGTCCACTGTAAACCAAAATAAAAAGATTGAAGCATCCCTCTTATTTTATTTTACAAACAACCAAACAAACATTTCTCGATTCTAAAACAAGAAAATTTCACTTGTTTTGAAACCATTGATTTTGAAACAGGTGATTTACAAAGTTTTACACTAAAACAAACCACCCCTAATTTTATGTCTTGCTCATGTTTATTATTTGAGCCATGATATTTCCCCTGGCAAACTTCGAAAATGACTTCAATGAACTGTACCCTTGGATGAGATGGGTCCTAGTAAAGTGTCCCATTAATAAATGCACGCCTCACTTAGAGAAGATAAGATCTTCTGAATCTCTTTTTTTACATTTTTTTTATATCCTTGCACCCGTGTTTCCTGTAAAAAGATGGGGAAGTGCAAAATTCACCTCAACTCCATATAAATAGAGGTATAAAAAATGTGAAAAAAGAGGTACAGAAAATCTCATTGTCCTCCCTATGCTAACCTTGAGCTCTCATTGGTGGGCATCATGTATATCTGATTTTGTTAGTTGTACTGTGCTAGTGTGAATCTAGATGAGTCACAGCCAAACTCATCAACCTGATCTGACCTGCTCCTCAAAATTGGGTCAAGTCATTTTGATCTGAATCTTACACCAAGTCATCGACCTAACCTAACTTGATCATTTAGAATGTGAGTATGGGTTAATAGTTTTGATAGCTGACTCAAATTCGAATCAAGCCATTTTGACTCAACTTGTACACCATGTCCAATTGTGGTTAAAATTTGACCTGAACTGACCTCAACCCAGTTTGGCCTATAGTTTTTAGCTCTCATCCATCTTGATTCACCCTACCTTCCTTGATCTAGGTTATGATATGGGTTATACGAGTCCGACTCAAGGTCAAGTTGGAACAAATGTGGGTCAAACTATTTTTATTAACTTTCATTATTGACCCACCCCATGTTGTGACCACCTCTGTTTATGTCATAAACATGCTGCAAATTAATGAATGAGAGAGACACACACACAGAGAAGCTCTTCATTGCACGATTGCACGTGCGATTTTATAAGAAGGACCAGCGTTCCACCTGGTGGACACTGGACCATGAGTGGGCTTGGCCTCCCTCCAGACGGGAAAGTTTAGACCCACGTAGTTAAAACAATTCAATGCGAGGCTTCCTGCCACACATTAATGCTTCTTTCCATCTCTCTCTCACATACAGACACACACCTGGTAGAATAATCTTACATCAAAAAAGGATAAAATTAAAAAGTATTTAGTAGATAGTACGTACTCTACTTATTGTCTTAAAATTTTGAGTTGGATAATTTAATAATTTCAACATAATATTAAAACCTATGGTTATATGAACTGGACCGCACACCCCGTATTTGTGATCCACGTGACAGAACTTAAAATTAGCCTCTGCACGTGAGTAGGGGTGCAAAATGATCATGATCAGATCCGGTAGGATCCGACCCGGATCCGGATATTTTCGAACCTGTACCGGATCCGTATTGAAGGTTGTCATATATGGAGATCCGGATCTGGATCTGCCTCCGCATGCTGTCCACATGCGTTTACGAGACTAAGCGTTCTCCAGGATCTCTCCTGCAAGCAAACATGGCATCAAGAAACAATATCAGAGCAAAAGTTCTTGCTTCGTTAATTAAAAGCAATTTGAGTTGTGCAACAGTAAAGCAGAATGATATGATCAAATTAGCATCTTTAGGGCATTGATAAATAAAAAAACAGAACACTGTTATAAAAGAATGAACATGCATCAACCACCCGGTGCTCCACCTCGCCGTGGGTCTTCTCCCTGTTGGGCGCGATGGAGTCGACCTCGTCCATGAAGATGATGGAGGGTGTCGTCTTCTCCGCCTCCTCGAATGCCTTCCACAGGTTCTCCTCACTCTGCCCGGCCATCATCGACATGATCTCGTTGATGGTGTAGAAGGACGCCCCCGTCTCATTGGCGATGGCCCTGGCGGTGAGGGTGCGGCCCGTACAGCAGGATGCCCTTGGGGGGCCCCTCCCGCCGCCGTGCTGCTTGATCAAGGTCGATGCCCAGAGCCCCTCCCGCCGCCGCACCGTTTGATCGAGGCCGCCGCCCGAAGCCCCAAACGATGGGAACGGTAGGGAGGTGCCGCCGGGAGTTCCTCCTGCCGCCGCGCCACTTGATGGGGGGGCCACCGAGCGGCGCTGCTGCGGTGGCTCAGAGGCACATCGCTGCGTCTGAGATGATGGCACCAAGATGGATGTACAGCACGGCATGGGGAGGGGACCCGAGATCTTGTCGCCAGCCAACCCCGGTCATCTCCGTCGTTCCCCCAGGCTGGGTATTAAACGGAGGTCCGATGGGGTTCCGTATGAAATATGTGGGGATATCGTGGGATCCAATTTTCAAAATGTGGATATTTGGGAGGATTTGCATCCGGAAAATACAAATCTGTTTGCACCAAATCCGGATGTATCTGGTCCGTTTTACACTCCTACACGTGAGGAGGTATGTCACGATAATCCTGAGTCGAAAAAAGGTCAAACTTAAAAAGTGCTTAGTAGACGGTACCTATTCACTTATTGTCTTAAGATTTTGAGTTGGATGGTCCAATAACTTCAACATGATATTAGAATCCATGATTACGAATTGGACCGCGTACTCCGTATTTGTAATCCACATAACAGAACTTAAAATCAACTTGCATGTGAGGAGGCGTATTAGAATAGTCCTACATCGAAAAAAGACACAATCAAAAAATATTTAATAGATGATGCCTACTCCACTCATTACTTTGAGTAATACTTGCTGCAATGCATGTCATTTCAATCCAACATAGATTGCAATGTCATGCACAGCAGTCGTCCGATCGGATGCCTGTTGTGCAGTCCGTCTATTTTAGGGGGGAACGGTTGGGAGATGTTTTTTATTTATTTTTTATTTTTTTGTCGGATTTTTTTAATTTTTCTGGAGCGCCAGATCAAAAATCCGAAAGTACATCCGGATTCCTCAGGTCGGCCCCGATCCGATAATATATTTTTTTTTCAAGAAACAACATTTTGCATATAAATCGAGGTTTATGCCCATTTTTTTTTTAAAATCAGGTCAGGGTCGACTTGAAGAACCCGGATGTACCTTAGAATTTTTGATCCGACGTTTCAAAAAAAATAAAAAAAATCAACAAAAAAACAAAAAAATTAAAAAACACCTCTAACCTCTCCCTCCTAAAATAGACGGGCCAACCGTCCGATCGGATCCGATCAGACGGCTGTTATATTGCAATGCATGGCATTGCAGTAAGTATTACTCCATTGCCTTAAGATTTTGAGTTGAATAGTCCAATAACTTCAGTAACACCTTCAAATACTTAATGGCATTGTGGAGTCCTCAATCCTCACCATGTGCACAACCGGCTAATTAGCTAGTCCACTGATAGCTCTTAACTGTAGGGATGGCCCTTATGCCTCTGGCCAAGGGAATGTACCTCATGATTTCATAAATGTAAGACCTCAAAGGATAACAAAACAGTGTAAGATGTTTCTTCCCTGAGACTATTACTTCTTCCTCGATGGACACAGACCATGTGCATGGCCCAACGTGTCTTATGACATTTATCACACACTGGGGAGTGGAGACTTCTCATTTCTCAATGGGGTTGGGCACCAAATAAGAGGCTCTCATGTGATTTGATCACCTGGTATTTAAGAGGTACTGTAAATACTTGACCACTGCATCACTAAAAAAAAAAAAAAAAAACACTCTTTTATGTACATTTTTCTCTCCTCCAGTGATTCTCCATTAAACTTTGATGTAATGGACCCCCATGTCTCTAAGTCCCCAACATAAGAACTGCACATATGGGACATGGACATCTCATACCATCAATGCCTCCACCCGTGCCTTCACTGTTCGCTACCTAACTGGGAGCTTCCCTTGCCGTGAACTTGGAAGGGTACCCGTTGGTCGTTGAGACCGGCTGGAATCTGTAGCCAGCTTCCCTTGTGTGCTTGTGCAAGAAACCACACAGAGAGATTACCACAAGCTAGAGTCTGGTGGCTTTCGTGTCTTGCATCTTCCCCACCTTACTGGAGATTGGAAGGGGCGATTTAAAAGATGTCCATCACTGTAATAGCATAAAATAAGATAAAGATGTCTATTTTCTCGACGTGAGACCTTGTGCATGTGGGTGTGTATCTTATTTTTCACTTCTATGATAACAACATCTCCTTACTAATCTGACTTGGATCTCTTGATTTCTTTATCAATTGTGGACGGATAGTAATTTTGTTCAGTGGGGTTATTTGGACAGTGAGTCGATGGAGTTACTCCATTGAGTCGGAATCAGTGAACCAATATGGTCACTCTAATCAGCGGCGGATGCAGGAATTTTGTCCAGTAGGGTCACTCGGACATTAGGTCATAAGCATGATTAAGATGGTGGGGTCTTGGGATAGGTCAAATCGAGTCTTGGGTTAGGCCAATGGGTCCTGGACTGGGTTAGTGGAGTCCTGAACTAGACTGTTTTGAATTGGGTCAATAGATTTGACAAAATACAGTAGTGAACGCTGGATCTGCCACTGACTCTAATGGGCCTCGATTAGTGGGTTTTCGCAAATTTTGCAAAAGTCAGTCACTCTAATAGACTAAGATTAAGAGGCTTTCGTAAAGTTTACAAAACTTAGGGAGGTCACATGATCCCACTGAATATAAGTTGGATCCGCCACTGTCCTTTACTATAGCCTCTCATGATCCTTAAGTTTTGAAAAAAGAAAAATCTCTTTTCTTTTTCTCTGCTCTCACATTAATTTATGACACAAATTAACCAATCAATGAGCATTAATGAGACCGAGAGAATGAGGGCTCATAACTGCATGAAGGGCTTTGCCTTCCTGGACTGGGACCATATGCACGAATACTGCTTTGGCGACTTATGTACAAAAGCAATTGATTCGTTGATTTGAGTTTTTAAGAAAAAAAAAGATGTGAATTACCATAGAGCCTGTGGCTCAGTGGTATAGACTTGTCCTTTTCATAGAAAGGTCTTAGATTCAGGTCTCACCTTCGGCAATTGTGTAGGATAAATGATTTTGTAGGACCTATGCGCATATTGTAACTGTGCGGAAGAATTTCCTATTAGAGAAGAAAGATGCAAATCCATTGCGTTCATAGGTTTTCTAGAAAGGTTGACTAGAACAATTGTTTGGTGATTCAAAAACTTTGTACAACCATAAAAACATACACCAATTATCCTAATCTATAGTATAATTAATTTTGCTGAAAAATCTGACCATGTCATAGAATTTATGTTGTAAGAAGTGGACCCAAAGTGGATGAAACAATTGGCACAACAATTTTGGCATGGATAACCTCAAACCCTCACTCTCTCCCACCCTTTTGCTTTCTTACAAGTTAAAAAGAAGAGCAGCCTAGAAAGAGAGATGCGTTGCTTCCAAATTTTCCCACCCTTGTGGAGACTCTTGTGGACAAATGGGAAGAGCCAAGAATGGAGAGAAAAAGTGACAAGGATATCCTCCTACCTCGCAGTTAAACAGAGAAAAGGAAGGTGGATAATAACTAGGTCAATCCAACAATTTTTCTAATGGGCCTCAAAATTGTTGGATCCGTTTCCATTGTGAAGTTGACATAAAGGGGGCCCACGTATTTAAAATTGTTATCAAGTTGCGTTTAACGGTGGGCCGGGACGGCGGCGTTTTGTACTGGCTAAGTTTAACTTAAGGAGCAAGGACGTAGCATAAACAGTTCTAGGCCGAGTGGTGGGCCTGGTGGCTTACTCCTTTTTTATTTCCTTAAAATACTATATTCTAAATAAGACTGTAAAAGGCATGGGTCTGAACAAAATAAAAAATGGGTGTAATCAGATCTGTAATAAGAGAAATACTTGCCAAAATGTCTTGTGGCTGTTGCAATACAATTGCCATCTGGTGCAATGACTGTGTGCCATTCATTCCACTTGATCAGAAGATGGGTATACTACAATACTCAGAAGACATTACTGCAAGTACTTCTCCTGTAATAATAGACCCAATAAAGTTGTGAGATACTGAGATGCATGGTAATGGGGTTAGAGTTTTGGGAATATTTCTTATTTACATCTCATTAAGCTTCAAATGTCTAAAAAAGAATTAATTTATCTCATATTTTTTAATCTACTTCTTAAATGGGCTTGATTTTAGATTTCGATTCACAAAAATCTGATGGATAATTTTATGTAATGTACAGTGACTAGTCTCCTATTAGGTAAATGGGTACTCCTGAACTTGAAGTTGCCAGGCCTCCTAGTTGGCCTTAAGGTTTATTTTTGTCTATATATTCATATATTTTTATTTTTTGCTTAAAGTATTAATTTAAATTTTAAAAGAATTTAAATCTTAAAGATGTCGAGTTAATGATAGAATTTTCTGTAGCAAGTATAATTCTAGTTACAAACCGTACAGTTATGGCATAAAAGTTTGTCTTTTTTATAGGCATAATATTTCTAGTTTTCAGACATATAGCACAAATAAAAACTGACTTTCCCTATTAAAAAGCATGAATTAAGTAGCACTTACGTAAATTTGGTGGAAAGAGGAACTAGAGAGGATAAATATGTAGCACAAATACAATTGTCTTGTCCTATTCATGTGCATAAAAAGCCAAAATTTAAGTAGCATTTATGTAGATTTGGTGGAAAGGGTGGCGGAGAGGAGAGGATATTAAGAGACACTATGCTGCAAACTGAAGGGGAGAAGACAGGGGAACAATGCGGAATGCAATTAAGCTTTAAACATAGGAATATTCAAAACCCCAACCATTGTACATCCTCAGTCAATGAAGTTGGTACACTAGTACATTAGAGCATGTTCACTTGATGAAATCATAAAACATATAGTTGGAAGGTAACCACCCACCCAGTGACCAAATTCCAACTTTGCACACACACTCTTTTAACTATCACACAACATAGTAAATTGGGTAATCAAGATGAATCATATTCATCTATTGGGACTCATCAAAGAAGAACATTCATCAGTATCACCGATGTCAATTCACATAATATCCATCAAAAAAGAGTTCACAAGCTCGTTTTGATTCATCTCGATCACTTAATCGGATTCTTCCAACTATGCTCGGCTATGCGGTAATCGAATAATTAACCGATCAGTGGCAGGCTCCTAATAAAACCCCATAATGTAGGGGCAT
Organism: Zantedeschia hybrid cultivar; assembly: GCA_030544215.1. NCBI lineage: Eukaryota > Viridiplantae > Streptophyta > Magnoliopsida > Alismatales > Araceae > Zantedeschia > Zantedeschia hybrid cultivar. The sequence continues at coordinate 43,623,868 of JARZZO010000013.1, read as the reverse complement.
TTCCGTCAGCAGTCCCAGGATGGTAACCGTTAAATACAAAGCGGCCTCCCCCCTCCAATCCTTGTTCTTCTTGCTCTTTCCCATAAGAAACCGATGCTGACAAAGAATTCCTTCTCTCTCTGTTTCTGTTTGCACCCTCCAGCCTTCTATTTCTATTCCCCTTCCCTTCTCCTCTGCTTTCTTCCACTCCACTCTCCTCCTTTTGTATTAATTACTTGGGTTCTTGCAATCTCCGCCCCCTCTGCAGCAGCTCTATAAGATCTCCCTCCCCTCCCTCCTTATCCAGTGGAGCACAGAGAACAGAGCTCCCAAGGAGTTACTAGGCAGTGTTTTCCAAGATGGGCCTCTTCACATCACAGGGGAAGGTGTACAAACCCGCCGCCGAGGTCGACCTCGGGCCCGGCAGCCACGAGACTTACATTCGGGCTAATGTCAAAGGTACTCTGGGCATTGTGGGAGAGTAGAGTGAGTGGAAGGAGTAGGGAGGATGATGGCAATTTCTCTAGATTTTGCTTTGTTCCTGGTTCTTGGAATGTTTCAGGATTTTTTTCAATTATGGGTTCTTCTTGTTCGATTGCTAGCTCCTCGGGTGGCGGGTGTTCTTGTCAAGATTTTTGTGTGGATACTGGAGTCTTGGATCGTCGGACCGATCGTGGTTTATATACTGAAGCGGGATAATTTGATACACAAGGTGTGCATTCTTTGTTGTTGGCTTCTTGGTTCTCCTGTTTAGTCTCGTGTACTCAGCTTTCTTTTGAAACCCAAGTGCAGAATCATTGTATTATACTTGTTCTTGGATTATGAGATATTTTCACCCCTTCTGAGTTCTTGACAAGTTAATTTAAATGGATGCCATCTTTATGGGCATTCCACCTAAGCAGAGGAATCTGAATTTGATCATTCAGTCCAGTAGGTTGCTTTGGCTCAACCATGACAGGCAATTGGGTTTCTTGTCAGGTTGTCTTGCAGCATGTCCTGGTCTTTTGTGGAATTCATGGGAGTTGGTCAATTTGGGTGAATCATTCATATATTTTGCTAGACTGGGGACTACCAGTCCTCGTTTATTCTTTCTAAGAGGGCAATGGTTTAGTTTCCTTCCTTTGATGAGCACGTGGGTGCAGTATTGATAAGGAGAAGATTTTCCATTTTGAGCCTCCATTGATCTGTCATTTATGCTGGTTGGCTTAGTCCTATTATGCTCCTATACATACCTTGTAAAGATGTGTGCTTGCAAAAGGTTTATCTGTAGTACTATGTGGAACAAGAACTGCAAATTTTCGACTAATTTACACAAGCACAGGATTACACTTTGATGAAAAAAGAAATCTAACATCTTGCTTATGAATGCCTTCCAACTTTTTGCAGCTTGTTTCATATGCAGAATTCAAAGAGCCTCCTCTCTTCACTCCTGACCATACCTGGGAAGGTCCAAGTTATTCTAGAAATACAGTTTGTCAATTTTGTATGCCTGATTCTCCACTCGATTGGAATACCTCTTGCTAAGAATTTCTTTTCAGAGGATCAGTATCAGATCATTTCATATTCCATTTGTTGTTGGCACATGAATCTTAGTTGTCTAACTGTTGCAGATCCTAAAGAACAAGAAGTTACTCTTGTCAAGCCTGACTTGATTCCAGCTCAACGGGTTCGAGAGGCTGTGAGCTGCCTCCCTACATCTTCAGAAACCACAGCAGATTCTCCAACTTCCAGTTTCAATCGGTGGACGATAATGGATTACTCGAAAGCCTATAGATCAGGAGAAACAACTCCCCTTTTGGTATTATCCAATCTTGTTTTTGGTTTTCCATCTTCAAAATCATGTCTTGATCCTAGTTATTTATGTCACATCTTCAATGGTGATCTCCTTTCCTTTTTCTCCTTCCCACTAGCATAAAAAGACAGTAGATTGTTGGAACTGATCATGAAGTTTCATTACATCTGCTCTTCTCTTCTTGATTTGTCCGATTGGCACTTGTGTCTACTGTCCTGTTTGAAGTGTGATTGTGTAATTTCAACAGGTAGCAAGGAGGTTTTTAGCTGCCATCCGAGAGTCCTCTGATTCAAACCTGAAGATGTCATTCTTCATTCATTATAGTCCAGAAGATATCCTAAGGCAGGCCACTGATTCGACTTGTCGATACGAGAGAGGTACGCAGACATGGCCAACCATCTGTTTGCTGTTAAACGATGTAGATGGCCTCCTTGCAGTTTGTTGTACATAGAAAAGGACTTAATATACTCAAGAATTCTCCAGAAAAGTTGATCATGATATGTAAACTGTTACATGTACGGTAATAGCTTGCAATTATGTAAGAGTAAAAACATTTTGCTATTTGGCAGGTGACCCAATCTCAGTTTTAGATGGCGTGCTAATTGCTGTCAAAGATGAGATTGACTGTACTCCTTATCCCACTACAGGTAAGCTGTATGATACACTCTATTCATATAGCTTTTTTATGGTGTTTTCTTCAATAAACACTTTATTCATGCTACTTTCTCCACTGAATTTTGGTTACTGATCTAGGTGGTACCAAGTGGTTGCACAAGTTCAGACCCTGTATTGAGGATGCACAGTGTGTCCAGCAGTTGAGGTCATGTGGTGCCATACTTGTTGGGAAGACCAACATGCATGAACTTGGTGCTGGAACTAGTGGGATTAATCCTCACTATGGGTAAGAATACAGAGCCCTTTGTTTTGGAAACAAAGATAATATTGTCTTTTCTTTTCTTTTCATTCCCTTCCATGTGTACCTCACTGTTACTTTAATTAAAGATGGAGAAAAGCTAGCTCCACACCAGAATAATATTCTGAACTTCTTATTTATGTTTCACAGGGTTTCTAGGAATCCTTATGATCCAAATAAGATCTCCGGAGGTTCCTCGAGTGGGTCGGCTGCTGCCGTGTGTGCCGGGTTGTGCCCTGTCACCCTTGGTGTTGATGGGGGAGGTAGGTGACTGAGCCTGGATAGTTTAAGTTAATATGAGATGATATGGATCACTTGGAGAAGTAGTGTTACTCTCCTTTAGACTCTAGTTGATTTCAGTCTCAACAGATGCATAGTTAAAACCTGTTATTTGCTCCACTCTAACAATCTTAACATCTTCTGTGTGGTCGTACCATTGGCCTCGATTACACTAATCCTTAATGAAATGTTGCCTTACGAATCTGTGTTATAAATCCAGGAGGTAAAGTGTGAATATTTTTTGTTTATATGTAATTGAGCTGCTATCTTGTGCATATATGCCTCAGTTACCTGCCGCACTCAAACTTGTGATCCATTCTTAAATGTTTTATGTATGTTTAGGATCTGTGCGTATGCCTGCTGCTCTATGTGGAGTCCTAGGATTCAAGCCAACCTTTGGTCGTGTGTCTCATTCTGGGTGAGTTACCTGTAATTGCTATGCCATATATCGATGACAATTAACCATTCTTCACTGTTGCTTCCAGTGTTCTTCCTCTGAATTGGACCGTTGGAAATCTTGGAATATTAGCGGGCACCGTCGAAGATACACTCATAGTGTTAGTGCCTCCCAGTATTGTATTAAAATTGTTCTCTTTTTGTTTTGTGGCTGGGGTTTGAATAGAATTGAAGAGTTAGATAATTTTTTTTCTTCAATTTCAGTTATGCAGCTATCAGTGGCCACCCTCCATCTGATCAACCAACATCTGTACAGGTCAGAAACTGTGATTTCTCATATCTTGTCTTTTCAACTACAGTTGAATTTTAGCTTCAATCTTAAAGATCTAAAATGGATCTTATTATTTTCTTCAAGGATGGAACAGTTCTCAGCCGATGCTTATGGCTATATTTTTTATTGAAGTTTTTGCAATATATATGTATATACATGTTTATATATACACAAAAACCACCATGTAGAATTCATACATTAAAAAAATCCTCAAATGATCACTGTATATTCTGTCACCTTAAGGGTTTTATGCAAAAGGGCATTTTTGGCTTATCATTGTTTTTGGATTCGTTAGATGATAATTGTTATCGTATATATGGTTAATGGACAAAGTTCTATTTCCATTGCCATGCAATCTACATATTTCAAGTATTCTTTTAGTTTATCTTTTAGAACTACATGGTCTATTATCAGTACACATAGTTTGAACTACTTTTCAATTTAAGAAATCCTGATGCCCTGGTGTCTCATTTATAAAAATTCAAAGTTTCATTCTTCATGTGATTCCCCAAACATGTGCCTTTATTTATGTAACTCGGTGACAATAGGTCTTGAAGTTTTCTCTTTCACACAACAAATATGAAAATGTTTTCCCTCTCTGAGGTTTTTTTTTCTTGAACAGTGGACACTATATTGACTAACTTTAACATTCGTTCTTTCTGGAGATAGCCTGAGTTGAATTTTCCACTGTTGACTTCCACAAACTCGATCTCTGACATCAGACTTGCCAAATATGGTGAGGTTAGTACACAGTTTGAGCCTTGGAAATAATTTTAAAATGACACTTAAATGTGACAATGTGATGAAAATAATTTCTACTTCATAGATGTCTTCAATTCGTGCATTAAATAGATGCTTATGCTGTGGTCACTTTGTGGATTATCCAGTGGTTTAATGATTCCAAGGAAGATGTAAGAAGCTGCTGTGAGAAATCTCTAGGTCTGATATGTGGCCATTATGGGTGGAAGGTATTAATTGTATTCTCTTTGTATCAGGATATGCAAAAGGTTCTGATTCCATCTTGGGAGCACACTTCTTACTCCCCCGTCTTTCTTCTCTAGTGGTTAAGAATCTTAAGATGATCTTTCTAAGATTGTGGACATTGGGGAATTAGATTGATATTGTTATCTATTCTTTTCAAAACTAATGGTCCATGGAGGCATGGAGGCTGATTTCAACAGGTTACTTTATTTCGTGCCATACTTATTGGTTAAACACTTAATAAATCTGTTGCTTTTTTTTTTTTTCCGATCAGATTGTGGACGTGACAGTACCAGAGATAGAAGAGATGCGACTGGCCCATTATGTTACCATTGGATCTGAGTGCACTACTTCATTGGCACCTTACCTTGATAAACTGTATGTTTTTTTCAGTTTCCACCATAGACATGCACTTATTATCAATGTATGATTTTTCAACTAAAATCGGTCTAATTATACCTTTTTTTTTTTTGGAAAAGAAAAATAACTACAATGCTTTGAAATAAAATTCAGGGATTTTGGAGAGATAGGGTGGGATGCAAGAATAGCATTACGTGTCTATGGTTCATTTAGCAGCAGAGAGTATCTGAATGCCCAACGACTAAGGTACATACTGTCCTTATATGGTTGTTCTGTTGATAATGCCATGAGCTCAGACCTACATGTGCGGAAAAGATGCTTGCTTTGGTTGTCATTAGTTGTCAAATTGTATGTGGATATGATCAAATGTTTCCCTCCATTACAACATGCTTGGGGGTGGAGGCCATGGGTTGTCACATTTCAACTTGCAATATGAAGTTCCACTTCTTTCTGTTTGTTTTGCAACATATAATATATGATTTGTGAGACACAGACACGAATGTCGACATGGACATATGTATCGGACTCAATGATATCTTAAAAATAAGACACGAGCGAGGAGACGGAGAATATATAAACATTAATACATAGTTATACATGTATATAATAAAATATAATTACCAAAACTCATTTAAAGTATAAAGGATATAACGAAAATTATCAAATCTTAGCATACAATTAAGTATTTTGAGAAAATCTCTAGTATTTATTTTAAAATCTTAAGATGGAAGGTTAGACACAGGTGTCCAAGTATCGTGTCATGTCCGAGTGTCTGACACCTAATGTAAATAGAAGTGTCCACCAAATCATAAAATATAATAGAACTTTAGATACATTTTGCAGATTAGCTAGATGTAAAGAAGTCGTAATGCCAAACCAATGCTCAACAAACCTAAAATCTTTACCTAGTCAAAAGGAACAAACAGTGATCTAGTGCTATGTTGAAATCCTTACAAAGCCAAAAGCTAGCATGATGACCTATCTTTCAGAGACTAAGTCAAAAGATAAATGTTATCACTTGAGTGGAAAAACTCTCAGGCCCAGCAAGAGATGGGAGAAAAAAAGATTGGTGCAAAGTGTAATATTTGACATTCTTTGCAATCTGAAGCACCTGTATGGCTGTACAAACTTTCCACAAATGAAGGCCTTGATGAGACAATGAAACTCGCACACACCATAGGCAGGCTTAATCTGTAGACGCAATATACTTAGTTACACAAGATACAGGATACTCTGCTTTGACAGTGAGAACATTTTTACCTTGGTATGTTATGCTTAGCCATGTTTTCTGCTTTGTTTTGATGTTGTATTAGAAGATGTTATGCAAAGTCGTTGTTACCTGTGCAGTTTGATCTTTTTCTTTATATGTTGGCATGATTTATATTGTTAGAGGATCCTAAGCATCAATATTGCCAGGAGTTTTGTATGACAACCAATTGTATACTTACCCTGAAATCATCATCTCACATTCCTACAGTCCTGGTTTTGAGCCCCTCTCATGATGTTTTCTTCACATCCTACCTTTTCTCCAGGAACCGTCAAATGTACTTCCACAAGGAAATCTTTAAGATGGCGGATGTCATAGTCACACCGACAACTGGGTATCTTATATCACCTCTCCAATAAATCTTAAACAGAAAAAATTGTGATAACCTCTTGATGGAAATTCTTTCACGTTATTGATGCTTCAAGAGACAGTACTGTAGCCTATTTGCTGACTTTAATATTTGTATTGACTTGTATGCTTAAGAATCTATATTCATTGATTCTTAATCTTCAAGAAGTGATAGTGTGATACATAGTATTATCAAATTAAAAACAACAACAACACAGTGATATGGAGAAATCAAGGGCTTCTACTGCCGAAAATCGATCCCTGGCTAATTGATGAAGCTTTTAATGAATGGGTTCTTTTTAACATTCACTGGGATGATCGTTGTCTATGAATGGCTAACTATCAGCATCTTGTATTTTATCCAGTTATTCATGTGTCTATGATGGAAAACAGTCATCTGTTTTATGTATACTGGAATGATGTCACTGGAGCAGTGCTGCCTTGCCATCACTCTACTTATACAGAAAGATGGGGAACATGCTTCCACAATTCCTTAGTGAGATCTAAATTTATTCAAAAGCTCCTTGCATCTAAAATTGACACATTTCATTGTGTTTCCCCGTGAGCAGCAGGATGGAAATTTATGCTTGCCATAGACTTGAGAGGCATTTCATGTACTTTAAATTATGAGACAGCCACTAGGAAAAAGAGTAAATAGTATCTTATGCCTGCCATTACATTTATCCCATGTTAATTTCTCTGTATCATGTCTTTTAATATGTTTTTGACAGCGTTACTGCATATCCAATCAAAGATGATTGTCTGGAAACTGGTGAACTCGACTACATAAATGGAGGTATATCACCCCCAGCTTGAATCAGAAAATAATGTCATGCGCCATGAAACTCAAATGAGATTTTTTTTTCTTCTCAGAGTGTGAGTTTATTACAGTACTATATGTTGGTGCTTGATTTATTTGTGATTCTTTTTTATTTATTCATGATTGTTTCAGCTGCCCTCATAAGGTTCCAGATTGCAGGAAATTTTCTCGGGTTACCAGTGGTAACTGTTCCGGTAAGATCATTTTGTTGTTCTAGTCTGTGTAATTATAATTCTCTTCTGTTGTAGACATGTGCCTGTTTTTTTAACTTAAAATTGTAATGTTGTAGGTGGGATATGATGGGGAAGGAATGCCAATTGGCCTTCAGTTAATTGGAAGACCATGGTCTGAAGCAACATTGCTTCATTTGGCCTTTGCTATTCAGGTATACTGTTACAGCTATTATGGTAATTTCTTCTTGCTTTCCATAACTGACAGGAAGCCATGAAAAACAAAAATCAGATTTTTCTTTTTTTCCTTCAGATATCTGCATTTTGTGTTGTTCATCTGACTTGATAGACCTAGTTTGCATTTCCTGTTATATGCCTGATGAGTATTTCATCATCATCATCATCATAAAAACTCATCCAATTAAACTGAGTCTGCTAGACCCAACGACAGTATATGTTGTTCATATCATCTCCGTGAGGCAACAGATGCCTCCCAGTGCCATCACCGGAGACCATAGCGGCGTGCGGGGCTTAGTGGTTAGGTGAAGATGGGGCTGGAGGAGGGGATTATGGTGGCGTGAGGGCTAGGGCTCGTATCTGAAAAATAAAAAGTGTCCCTCCAATTGCTTAAAAATTCAGAGGAGTTTCAAATTTAAGAAATTTAATTAAGACATCGATTCAGTCATTGAACCAAACGATCTGAAATTCCTAATGTCTAACTGCTTCAGACACTAGAGGTCTATTAAGGGTTATCAAACGGACCCTAGTCAGTAGCCATCCGCTAGGTTGCTCGGTACTTAATTCCTCTGGAACTCCATATGCCAGTTATTTGAAGAATTTACTGCAGTCCCTTGAAAGTTGAAAAAGAGAAGATTTTTTTCCTTGTCCACAACAGAATCTTGTATCTTATTGAAAGACCTTCCAATAATGATACTTTCGAGAAAATATCATCATGTTACTTGTAGTGTACATAACAGGTTATACATTGACTGATTTCTTTTCTCTTTTTTACACAGGATTTATATATCAAAGGTTACGGAAAACCTAAGGTGTTTTTTGATCTCCTCAAGAAAAAATAAGTCCAGTGAATATATAATTGGATGCAGGTCACCAATGTTCAGGCTTTCATGGTTTCCCTTTGCCTTTAAAGATGGCTATCAAATTCCAGATGCAGTGTGTACTCGAGAACTACAAAGTTTGAAAATCTTCTCTTATATTGTTTCCTAAGATTGTAGAGTTTGATAATTGAAAAGAACAGAAAAGAAAGTGATTGTGATCGTGAAAGAAGAATTTACACATACAGACTCATTCATCGGCTTTTTCAGTGCTCTCTCTCTCTCTCTCTTTATATATATATATACTCGAGGTGATATAGTCCAGTGCCATGGTTTGGTTCAGTAACAGTGCACTGTATTAAATTAAAAAAAAAGAAGAAGGGCAGTGACTTTGCAGCAGATGCCCACATCACGGAAGCAAAGCTTAGACTAACTATGCTCTCTAATTCTCAAAGCAAAGCTTTTTTTTTTTCATATTTAAACTGTATAAAGCTGTGCTGGAAGTAAAATGAATTTACGTCAAAGAAGGAATGAGACTGCTAGAGAAGGACAATTGAATAGTATCTAGTGTATGCTTATCCAGATGTACAAGCAAGTTGCAAAGTGTGATAGGAATTTAATCAGAGGCTCTGTTGTGATGGATTGTTCTCATGGTCCTCACCAAACCACAAACGACATGAGAGAGAGAGCACAGAGATTTACATGATTTGACAATTACCTATGTCTACGGAGCCTGTCCCCTTCACTGCCATCTTTTCACTGTTGTCTCTAAGAACCCAAGTACAAAATTGTAGCCTTAGAAAGAACGTTCAGCCGCCTTCTAATGTGAGATGTCTCTAGGACATGTTTTCTCAAGTTACAACATATATAACCCCCCAAAATATAGTCTTAAGATACCTCGAACGGTCCGCAACAGAGAGGTGTCGACACTTCAGGCTCTAAAACCCAAGATACCTTCTCAATATGAGACATATTTCATCAGGCTCCAAGCTCAAGCCACTTGTATCTTGAGTGTTGAGACGGACCAAGTTTGATATAGAACCAGTCTTTGGCATCACTCCATTAAGTTGCTGGAATTGAACAAAAAGATATTGGCTTTGAACAAGTTTTTTGAATTGGTAATTGAGGAAAATTTGAGCTTGCCAAGGATATTTAACCTTTAGTGATCACTTCCAAAAGGCCTCTAAGTTTTCAAACAAAAGTACTCTCGTTGTCAATATGAAATATCAAGTGAATCACACAGCCTTCGGAGAAGGATATTTGGTCAAACAAAGCATGTAAAAGTTGTCTATTAAGGTGCTGACAATTTTTTTATTCAGAACTTGTGCAGTGTCCAGAAACATAGGACACATCTAACTTTGAGGACGAAATTGAGCTCTTAAATGCCTCTCAATGTACGTGCAATTGTAAATACTTGGCTTTGTCAATGAGCAAATTTCAGTTTGAGTGACTTGGGCTCGATCTAGCAATGTTGTGATGAAGGATCCACTCTCCGCATAAGAAAGATAACACGTGATCATGCAAAAAGAGGAAAAAAAAAGGCTACAAATGATCATGTGGAAAAGAAAACAAGTACAAATCGAACAAGTGCACACTAAGATAACAAAAAATTTAAATTGAAAGACAAAAATTGATCTTCACATTTCTAATATATCTTACATATTGTAGTTTGTGTTCGTAGGTCATGTTGTTTCCTTTTAAGATATCTATCTATATTATAGGTTGATATTTAAATGGCAAGTAAAAAGAAAAAAGTGTGGAAACTTGAGAGAGAGAGAGAAAGAGAATGTGTGTAAGAGGCATTTTTTGGTGAGAGGTGTTTAGATGGCACGGGCTCTTGTAAGGATATATAAATAGCGAGAAACATGCTTCGTTAAGAGGGTGGGAGGACACACTTAGTGATAATCACACATTAGAAAAAAGTAGTATTATTTCACAACTTTGACAATTCTACTTTAAAAATATATGATTGTAACCTAAAGGTGTAAGAAGTTAGGAAACTGAATCACTATGCCATTTTTCCTATTTCGGGTACAGATGACGCAGTAGGGCTCAGGGACCAATGGATGATGTTTGTACAATGCTGATATCAATATGAACCTGTTGATCGACCGTTGCTAACAAGTCGTCGTTGTAGTTGGAACGAGATCGTTTAGACGTGTGTCTAGACTGTCCCACCCTCTAGAGACATGAAACCGAGCCGTACGTATATTGTGCACATCATTTTTAAAAATAAATGACTCATATATCCTCATACAGCTCGATTTCATGTGTCAAGAACATTGGTTGGGCGGTCTAGACACAGGTCCAGACGATCTCGTTCCGTTGTAGTTATATTGTTGTTGTTGCCATTGGAGGCTCATGCAAGGGTGGCGCACACCAAGGCATGTTGTACGGAAAGAAGAGGAGGCACCACGTGGTGCAGAAAGGAGTGGTGGAAACTTGAAAGGGAGAAAACAGAAAAATAGTGGTGGCACCATCAATCTTCATAATTTCTTAAAACCTCTTACAATCTCTAAATCATCTTAAGAATGGTTGAAGGGACTTTTAAGGATTATGAATTAATAAGGAATATAAAGATTGCATAAGTTTATAAGAAATATTGAAAGATTATAAGAATTGAAAAATAAAAATCTTCCAAAAAAGAAGCAAAATATATGAGGTATACAAATTGTGACGGAAAAGTGATCTTCTAGACCTCCTCCTACTGCACTCTTATGCGCTCTAAGACACATGGATTGGGAGGAGGTGATGAAGTAGGTCCCATAGGGTCAAATGATCCGTTCACCCTTCACCTTTGTGCCTTGGGGCACACATGGATCCAAGAAGAAGGCTCTAAAGGATCCCGTTTCAATAGTGGCAGTGCAGGAGGGACCTCTCGCCCGCAGCCCCGCTCTTGGGCTCCCTCTCTCCTGGACGGCTCTTCTTACGATAAGCATACTTTTTAGGGTTTCTTCTTCCATCGATGTCTATAAATGGACAAATGATAGAAAAATTACAATCATATCCAATGAAAATTGAAAGTAGATATGCATACTTTTTAGGGTTTTCTTCTTCCATCGATGTCTATAAATGGACAAATGATAGAAAAATTGCAATCATATCCAGCGAAAATTGAAAGTAGCAAAATATTCTAAATAATAGAAATGACACAAAGACAATGTTATCTCTTCTAGAAAATGAAAAATACATAACAATATAAAGGCAATTCTAAACTAAGCTCCATTAATTTGTTATCTTCCACCAAATTGTCATCATCGAATGATGCTCCAGTAAAATCAAGTTAATGCTTCTGCATCAAATGTATTCCTACGAAATATATCATATTTCTATAACACGAATTACATTTCTATACGTATAATATTCCATTATTACAAGATATTAAGCATCAAGGACCCAGAGATGACAAACATGCAACATACACACAGCGCGCGAGAGAGAGAGAAGGAGAGAGTGTGGATAACCGACCCCTTCCACTAAGGTTCCATTTTCTAAGTAAACATAATCGGATGGAAACCATTTTCTAAAGAAACACATTTACGCGGAAAACAAAAACAAAATTTCTCATTTGGTACTTATAAAAATACTAGTTAATAAAGTGCGCTTCGTGCGAGTATATTCTTGAAATAAAAATTTTTATATGTGAGACATAGATAAATATTTATTTAACCTTAGATAATATAACATATATCATGTAAAATCCTTTTTACAAAAATATATCTACTAACATTTTGATAATAAAAAATTCATAATATAATTTGTACATAGTCAAAATATTCATTTGTCCCTATCTTCTAGAAAAATAAAAAGGCATATAAATATTGAGTATATAAAGGTCATAGTGAGTATATATGTTTAGAGGTAATCTTATCAAAACAATAATTTTATTTTTAATAAAATTATAAAAATTTGCATCAAGAAAACTCCTATACGTTGGCTGACACATGGCAAATCAAAGAAGAAAGACATGTGGTTGAGATATATATATATATATATATATATATATTCATACAAGTGGGATGCAGATGGAAGAAAGAGAGAGCGAGAGATAGGATGTGTGAGGAGAGAGATGTGCGTAACTAGTGGAGAGAGAGAGAGAGAGAGAGAGAGAGATGCATATGTGTTATTGAGTCTTTTGTGGTTCGAAGAGGGGGAGAGGTACTCCACGTTATGGAGTGAGTTTTGCTAGTGTTATAAATATAAGGTCAATTTATTTCGTGGATCTAGTATTCCAAGAATAACGCGTATATGCTTAGAATAACGCATCTATGTTCCCAAACTAGGATAAACATAATAAGTAAAATAATGCATCCTATTTGAGGCTTATTCCCGAAACAACTAGGGCGATAGTACACTATCTAACCTTGATTGAAAGATGCTGACAAGATACCTTTTGTACATCTTCTAACCTTTTTTTTTAAAAAAAAAATTATCCATTTAAAATCAAACTATTAATTATCGATGGACACAAATTTTTGAACAATTATACAAATACCAAAAATATAATATATCTTGTGAAATTTCAATATAGAATGCAAATGCTTATAAAATGTATTATGCCATATAAAGTACATTTTTATGATAAGGTATTAACACATTTGTCTGCATATTCGTATATAATTAGAATATTTACACTAATATGTGAGACTTCACACTAATTTTCAAAAATTTAACAAAGGTCAATAGAATATTATAATGGTATAAGTTTCTTTACATTTTTTTTTCAAACTATTCAAAGATACATAGGGAGTTTTTTTTTTTATATTGCGGTTGCAAGGAGAAGTCAAAAATATTTTAACTGAGATTTTGTCTAACAAAAAATTACAAATTAGGGTAGTTTTCTAATGTTGTTTAGTGTGCTCTAAAATAACACAAAATGTCATAAATATTATTCTTATTATTTTTCCTAACATTTAGTATGTTCTAAATACTTGGATTTAAATTTTCCTCTAGTTTTAGTTTTCAATGTAAAACTATTGTAAATCAAAATCAAAGAACTTTAAATTAGTGATTTAAGATTAAAAAATTATAATGTTTATATAAAAGATATAATTGTTGTTAAAAGTGTGAACTTTAACTTAAAACCTATATTCATTGAGTTGAGGGAATCCTCATATATATAGAGGGAAGGCATCTACAGAGTTTTCGATATGAGATTAAATCTTAATACTTCCCTTGGTGCCGAATCTGAATACTTATGATATAAATCTGAATAGTTGTGACATAAGCGGCATTATAAATGAGTAGAGTAGAATATAATTTGGTAGACTTGGATTTGATACCATATCAAAGACTCTAACTCTAACCTAAATCCTAAGCATTGAGTTGAGGAAATGCTTAAAAGGAAGGTATCCACAGAGTTTCCTATATGTGCTGAAATCTTAATAATTGTAAGTCAACAACAACAAAAATTCATATGCATTGAGAGTCCATGCATGTCATTAATGTGCTTAAGATATGTAAAGATAATCAAAAGTTGGATCTCTGGGCATGGAGGGAGGTCACATATCATTAAACTTTTATATTAAAGCCAGAATATTTAAATAGAAAAAGTATGTCACATATTTGACGTAAAGAATTTTTTTTAAAAAAATCGGTTAAGTCAAGTTGATGGAGGATGATTAGGTCAAGTTAATGGAGGATCATTGACAAGTTTTCATTTATGAGATAGTAAGAGATAAGTTCATTCATACAACAATAGTTAACCTATCCTTGATTTTAATTGTAATCGTAATGCTTATTGAATTAGAATATGATTTATCTAGGTTATTCAATAAAGAAAATCTATCTTAAATAAAAAATGATTAAGTAAAATATTTTTATAAGTTATATATGTCTTAAATTATGAAAATTGAAAGCAAAGATTCTAATTAATCATAAAATGTTCTTCTTTCCCTTCTAAGTCAGGTGTAGGTTCATAAGCCTATTACACTATTATAAAAATAATCAAAAGATATTTTTTAGTCAAGAGTATTTTACATAGTCTTCTTAATAGAGATAATATATATTAGCATTTAAACTAATGTTTATTCTTAAGTAAGTTTTTTTTTTTCACATTGTTGTTAGAGCATGGGACATGACCCTATACATGTGCCCACGTGGGGCATGGACGTGGGAGCAAGTAGGTGATGAACGTGGGAGCCCATGCAAAGTAGGGGAACAAAAGTGCCTGCGGTTGGGAAGCGCAACATATTCCTACAATTACCTTCCTCCCACACCGATTCCCTCCTATTTTTGAATGAAAAAAAGGGAGAGATAAATAGAGAGAGGGAGAGAAATGGGAAGGCAACCAAATCAAAGGCATATCATTTGGTTTCTCCTCCTTCCATATTCTTTCTCGTCCTCCTTCTATCTAAAAGCTCTCTCTTTGCTGGTTGTTCTCCAAGAAGCCATCGTTTTGAAGCATGGAACAAAGGAAGGTACCTTCCCGTAGTTTTCTTTCTCGTTCTCTCGAAGTCCTCCATGTTCATCTTTCTACGTCGACGTGAAGATAACTTCTCACCCCTCGCCGTGATCTGTCTCCATGCATGCTTCAACTTTTGTTTATATTTTGATGCATGGAGAATGCCAACAGTTGTAATAGCCCTGCCTTGTTTAGATGATTATTTTGAGTTTAGAACAAAGAGCAACAATCTTCCCACATATCTTGCCACATGTTGAGAGAACTCGAACATAAGTCCTAACGAACTTATGGGACAACTTTGAACTCATGATCTCCCTTATGAATAGAAGGTCAAATACTATTGAGTTTTTAAGTTCTTTGACAACTAGTTGTAATCCCGTGTGAAGCACGGTAAATTAATAGATTTAAATAAAATAATTATAATTAATATAAGTGAAGTTAATTTTTTATTCTTTCTGAAATAATGAATAAAATAATTATAAAAGAATATATGTTAAAAAATATTAACATTTTTTATGTGAATATTAGGTTAGTTGTTTGGTAATATTAAAAGTTAGACCCATTGTATCTAATTGTAATATGGATTGAGAGAGAAAACTAAAAAGTGAACTGAAAGCTATTATTATTATCCCATAAGATTATTCCAATAAATGTTGTCTTGAAATATGAATTGAGAGATGAGAGAGAGACTTGTCTCATTAATAATGGAATTAGTTATCATTATCCTATGAGACTATCCCAATAATGACAATAAATAGCAAAATTTATGATTATTATCTCAAGAGACTATCTCAATATTAACAACAACAATAATAATATGACTAAGAAAAGTGAGAGAGAGAGCGACTAGTCTTAATAATAATAATAATATTATTAATTATTATTATTATCTCATAAGACTACTCCAATAATAGTAATAATAATAATATCAAAATTACTTAATATTATCCCAAGAGATTGCAACAATAACAACAACAACAATAATAATAGGGGACAAAAAAGTAGGAGATAGAAATATTAATAGGGAGAAAGAAAAATATGAAAGAGGATAAAGAGATAATAATAATGATAATAATATCAAAATTAGTTATTATTATCCCATGAGACTATCATTTTGATATTAATTTTAATAATAATAATGATAATAATATCAAAATTAGTTATTATTATCCCATTAGACTATCATTTTGATATTAATTTTAATAATAATAATAATACCAAAATTAGTCATTATTATTCCGTGAGACTACTCTAATAATAATAATAATAATAATAATAAAATTAGTTATTATTATCCCAACAGATTGCAACAACAACAATAACAATAATAATAATAACATGGGACATAAATAGGAGATATAAATATTAATAGGGAGAGAGAAAAATGTGAAAGAGGAGAAAGAGAGATAATAATAATAATAATAATACTTTTAAAATAATAATAAAATCAAAATTAGACTATCGCAATAATAATAATAATAATAATGTCAAATAATTATTAGTATCTCAAAAGATTGTAACAACAACAACAACTTTATTTAGTTGGTACCATCCAATTGATCGGTTAATAATAATAATAATAATAATAGGGGACATAAAAATAGGAGATATAAATATTAATAGGGAGGGAGAGAAATGTGAAAGAGATGAAAGAGAGATAATAATAATAATAATAATAATAATAATAATAATAAAATTAGTTATAATATAAAAGATATATTGGTTATATGTATATAGTGTATAAGAAGTTTTTGTTATTATTATTATAATATATAAGAAGTTTTTGTTAGAAAGAGAGGACCGACCGAAAGAGGGGGGAGAGAGAGATCGTGAAAGAGAAAGAGAGAGAGATATCATGAGAGAGAAAGAGAGGGTCGAGAGAGAGAGAATTAATGAGAGAGGGGAGAGAGAGATTGTGAGAGAGAATTAAATAAAAGAGAGAGCAGGGGGAGAGAGAGAATTAATAGGGGACATAGATATTAATAGGAAAGGGAGAGAGAATTTATGCAAGAAATAAAGAATTATGGTGTTGATACGTGACACTATGGAACTCTGTTTTCATATATATAGTATAAATAGGAAGACGTTAAAGTGTATACACACTTACAATTTATAATTCGTAA
Organism: Zantedeschia hybrid cultivar; assembly: GCA_030544215.1. Lineage (NCBI taxonomy): Eukaryota > Viridiplantae > Streptophyta > Magnoliopsida > Alismatales > Araceae > Zantedeschia > Zantedeschia hybrid cultivar. Next base: position 43,606,651 of record JARZZO010000013.1, on the reverse strand, counting down.
AAACTCTAAAATACTATAGTAGAATTCTATAATATTGTAAAATTCTCTTATATAGTGGTTAAACGTTCGGAAATTCTCATATGGTGTTTTCAACAAAGATCATAGAAAGATTTTTGTTAAGAAATTATATGATGCTTTCAACAAAGATTATAAAAAATTCTAGAATATCAATTTTGTATATTTCCCTATAAGATTAAAGAGAAAGTTGCATAATATTCCAGAATGTGTTCCTTCAAAGACTAGAGAAAATGTTGTAAAATATTATTTAATGTCGGTCTTATGTCTCATTTTTAAGACTAAATAATTGTTGAAGATCCTACAATAACTTATGAAGATTATAATAAATATGTAGTGAATGTAAAAATATCTCTGGAATGCATAGAATATTTGCGTAGTGAAACCGTTTCAAACCCATGATTTAAATCGTACAGATTAGTCTACTTGTAAGAAAGAATGCTTACACAGCAACATCTGGGAATGTCTATTACTCGAAGAAGAGAGTGACTTCTTTAAAAATAATCCTCATAAAATCAAACATCACAATGGGGAGCACACAATAGGGATCCTCATCTTCCTTTATTCTACAGAGAGAGGGGGACCAAGGTTAAATGAAAAGAAGAAAGAGTAACTTCGCCCATCAAAGTGATCATTCCGATACATATAAAATTTATGTAACCTCCCAAAATATGGACGTGGGAAGAAGAAGGAGATCCAAAATGTCACATCTTAATAGTAAAAACAAAAGAAAAAAAGTAAAGAAGGCATCATAAATCATCTCCTAGTTAATTGGGTCAAATCCAATTCTAACAGTGGAACCTCTTGATTTGTAAAGGATCTTCTCATTGTTCTTACTACTACTGTCTTCCTACTCTTATACTTCTCATTTCTTTTTTCTTTGTTAAAACTTTAAGTTCCGTATGTAACATATCTAAGTTAAGAATAATTTTCTAAGTATTATTCTTTTCCATCTTTTCAAGTGTCAACTTTGTTGCAAATTAGAGTCTTTCTTTAATCACCAAAATAATGAAAAAAGAAAAGAAAAGAGAAGAACATATTAATGTCAATAGGATATAATAATTTTTATGTGTTGCCTAGATCAAATGACACGTTATTTCACTGTATACATAGAAATCTAATTTTGTATAATAATTAGTCTGTCCTCTTTAAATACGAGGAGATTAGAGTAACCTATTTTGAGTACTATCATAATAATATCCTCACTTATAAAAAGAAAAGCTAAGTATGCAAGATGAGAATCATACTATACTTTTCAACAGACCTTGCTTGCCTTGTTCCAATAAATTCAATAATAGAGTCATTTCTAAACTTCTTTAAAAGTCACTTTCTACAAGTAAATCATTATATTCATTAACATCTTTTGGAAACCCATAATGGATAAATTCTAATAATTGGAATCCAATATGGGTTCCTAAATGACCAGAGTTTTTCTTGATTTTGTCAAAAATCTAAAATTGAGAGAGAGAAGGAGATGAAGAGAGAGATAAGCACAATAGATATAGAGGAGAGAGAGAAACGAAAAGCAACAAAATATGAACTTTTGAAAAAACAACTTATATTCGAATGATTGGTTAATGGGGAATGGTCCAAAATGCCATTATTTTTTAACACTTCAAGTAAAAAAGATGGATATTTTGATAAATGATATTTCAAATCCCACTTTTTATCTTTTCCCACTGAAATAAGATTTTCAAAGTCTAATGATTAGCAAGTAAAATCTCTCTCTCTCTCTCTCTCTAAAATAATTAAGTCACTTATTAAATCATGTCATCCAATTTAAATAAGTTCACATTAAGCAATTCTCAAAACCTTCTCATTATCTTTATTGGACAATACTATGATTTTTGAAATATTTAAATTTGAAATATTTAAATTAAGACCCCTTTCATCTCACGAGACTTGTAAAAAGTAATAGATGATAGATTTGATGCAAGGGCATTTTGCATCATAAATAGGTGTTAAGAAGTAATTTTAATTTTACAAGTGGCCTATTAGTTATTAGCTGATTCTTTTGTTTGATTAAAATGATATTTAGATGGACTTACATTATGAAACAAGACTATTGTAAGCGGTGTAAATGAATCATACTTGCATTGCATATGGTGTATATATATATATAAATAGACGTTTTTAGGGTCGGTCCTACTATGTCCCACATGTTTATACAATTTGATCTTTGATCCAACTACCAAAAAATTCTAAAAACTTAAAAATTGAGTCCCAATGAAGTAAAATCCTTAATGGGCAGACAATGAGCCGAGTCTATTAAATTGGAGCTCAATTTTTTATCTTTTAGAATTTTTTAGGTAGCTTAATCTGATATTATGTTGTATGGACATGTGGAACATGATGAGATGGACCTTAAATTTTTTTAATTTTACATGCACTGCATGTAGTGTAACAAGTATTACTTGATTTAAGATTGTATATCTTATATAGTTATATGTTAGAAGAGGTATAGAGTTGGATATCTTCTAAATATGTCAAGAGTCATTAGATCACATAAAAAAAAATTAAAGTAAAAAAATGTTTGATCTTAATTTTAAAAAGTATATTTTTTTAAATGTTCTTAAAATTATATATCATATAGTATTATGATTTTTAGAACATTCAAATTAAGACCCCTTTTATCTCACAAAATTTATGAAAAATAATCGAGAATAGATTTAAAGGATATATATGCCTATGTTCTAAACAAAACATACATGGAAAGAAAAAGGAAAAATGCAAGGAAAATAAGAGAGGTGTGAAGAAATAGTATATAATTTTATAAGTAATACACTAGTCTTCAACCCATTCTTTTGTCATGTTACTGTTTGTTTAAATAGATCCACATTCTGGCAAGAGACTATTATAAGACATTTAAAGTTGGATATTTTATAGAGTCATCTAATAGAAAAGGTTTAAAATTGGTTATTTTCTAGAACTTTTTTTTACAAAACATTTAAAGAGTTGTAAAATTACACACATAATTTGTAAAATTAAAATATTCTTAAAGTTAAAAAATGTTTGATCTTAATTTTAAAAGGAATATACCATTATATATTTTGATAAATTTTTAATGTTCACGTTTAAGTTTAAGGGTGTGTTTGTTTACATGGTGAGCCATCGCCAAAGTATTTAAAATTCACCTCGATCTGTACATTGGATAGTTTTAAATTTTGAACCTCTATTTAAAAAGACAAGAAGCCTATTTATATGCACTCTTGACCGATATGTTGTGGGCACGTAAAGGACGCCCATGTCCTTCCTCTCCTCCTCACGGGGGTAAAAAGTAAAGATAAAATTAGAATTTTCCTTCCAACGTACACTATTCCAATGTAGGAGAATCTATGAAGAGCTCTTCTTGTGTCTAAATGGTCACAAACTGTCACAATCTAGGTTTTTTAAAATCTGAGATTATGTGAATGCATTTATTTTCACTATCCATCATGTCAATAATTTTTGCAAAATTTAGATTCTTGAAATCCGAGAATTAGCCCAAACAAACGCCGTAAGTTGAAAGTTAATAGTTAATTATTTACTTTTATTTGCAAGAAGGACTCACATCTTATGGGTTTGTTAAAAGTCTAAGAAAATTAGAAATCTAATTAAATCAGAAATTTTTTTATTTAATTCAGTTTAATTTATTTTTATTTTATAATACAAATTGATTTTATTTATTTAACAAAACACAATGAACGTAAAAAGCTTTACATAGTTCATGCAATTCTTTTCATTTTTTCATTCACAATCTTAGTCCACTTAATGGTACATCTGACTTTTAGAAGGTGACATTAGAAATAGAAGAATTACATGTTAACTCCCATAAACTTACTTTACCTCACTTCCAATAACTTGGTGGCTTGAAGATTTTAAAAACATCATAACTCACTTTTCAAAAAGAGTTTACAATAAAAAGAAAATCCGAAAGACATTTTCACATAACAAACCTCCTTATGCTCAATATAATCACTAATTTTATTTTAATAATGATAATTATTCAAACAATCAAAATTAAATTATTAAAATTAATCACCAATAATTAAATAATAGAATTATTTTTTTTAAAAAGTGAGTTAAAAGTAATTAAATTATGACAACTTAAAACTCCGCTTGTATCAAACTCAACTTTCATGAGCTCAGTTCCGGGAACAAAAACCCCAAATGGGGTGGGTGTTTCAGCCTTCAGGAGCACCTGCATTTGACGAGCGCAAGCGAGAGCGAGAGAGATGAACAGCAGCGGCAGCAGCGGCAGCGGCAGCGGCGGCGCCGTGGGCGACTCCAAGGTGGAGACAATATCGCGGCTGGCGCAATGGCGGATCGAGAGCTTCGGCCTGTGCTCCTATCGCCGCTCCGACGCCTTCAGGCTCGGCATCTGGAACTGGTAACCACTCCTCCCTCTCTTCCCCCCACCCACCCGCGTCTCATGTTTTGGGATCGACCTGGACACTGGATTTCGATTGCGAGAGTGATCGGTGCTGTTGTGGGGTTTTGATCGGTGCTGTTGTGGGGTTTTGACCGCAACATCAGGTACCTGTCCGTGGAGAAGAACCGGTACATGTACATCCGGCTGTTCCCGGAACCGTGCCGCCTCTCCAAGGAGCAGCCGCCCATCGCCAGATTCGTGCTTCGCGTCTCCAACCTCGGGCCCGGCCGCCGCCCCTACATCTCGCCCGGTATTGGTCTTCCAATCGTAAAAAGATTGGTTCTTTGGCGCAGTTGGGTTCCAAAGTAATCTTCTTTTTTTCTGCAAGTGAATGCTAGATTGATGAATCGGGTTCGTGTATTGTAAATTGGGCGTAGGTCTGCATATTTCTCTTGGGGGAAATCTTGTTGGGTCGCCTTTATATCTTAGTGGGGGACAAGGTGGGTTTTATGATTCGTGACAAAGTTGCTTTTGCAGCTCCATTTGCCCTCAAGGTTTGCTCCAATGGGTTATTGGATGTCTCAATTGGTTCTGTCTCTAGCTTCGAAGGTCCCTTTCTCTGAAGGATCCTTGTGATAGTGTGATGTCTTTCCTGCTCAGCAGCTCGTTCAGGTGTTCCGTGCTTCGCTGGTTTATAGAGAATCTATTAAGGTCCTTCAGACTTGTGCACCATAGGCCATTAGGCCAGACCATTCTCCAGCGGAAAAAGAGAGTGGCATACAAGTTAATGGTATTAGGAGAAGAAGGCACACTTGTAATTAAGATACCTAAGCTTTGTAGAAATTCTAAATTTACAGTTTGACACAGCCCCAGACAGAAACATGGTTTTTAGTCTAGGAGTTTATACATTAAACAGTCTTTTGAGGTAGTATGATTTGTGCTTATGTTTTATCCATCTTCTATTTATTTTATCTGAGATATCTTGTATTCTTGTGCTTGTATTCTGGTGGTAAATATATATACACTCTTGAGCTAGTCCGATCTGGGGGGAGGGGGAACCACGCCACATGCCTTGCCTGCGTGAAATGCAGAGGGGGTTTCCGCATTTCACACCTCTGGCACAGGGCATCCTGTGTGGCCTGGCCTGTCTCATCATGATTGGACAGCTTTTCCTTTTTTTATAGAAATCATTTATTTGCCAAGCCTTACCATCTGTGAATTTTTAGGCATGGTGCTGCACCATCCTAAAAAAATCGGAATGCACTCCCAGTAGACATATATAGGGGAATACACTATATCAGCTCTCTCTCTATGCCTGTGGGTTCTGTATATGGATATAGGGTTCACTCTGCTGCCAGCAGACTGTGTCAAGAGATCAGATGGCACAGAGAAAAAGACGGCTCATAAACCGCACGCGCATGTGGGGCACAGGCACACCTCGTGAAACACTAGGCATGCCACATTTCATGGGGTCACCCAGCTGTACCCAGGCGCACAACTTCTCTCTGCGTGTGTGGTGGGTAGAGATGGCCATCCGATCAAGAGATTGGCTGGTCCAATTTCCTTTTTTTGAGAGATTTTTTTTCCCTAGTCATGCCATACCCTCCTGTGAATTTTAAGTGCTGAAGACGCCACAACATTCCTAAAAAACAGAGTTTCACTGCCAGCGGACCCAAATAGGGGAGCACATAATATCAGCTCCCATATATCTACTTTTTTATTCTTTATATCTTTTCAAGGTAAACATATCATTTCTTGGCCAACCAACAATTCTTGAGAACTATGTGTTTATTGACACTTGTTACCTGCTCACTAAAGGTATGTGCTTGACAAAAATTGGGGTATGATGTCAAGTTGGCAGAGTGTCACTCATTATCATTGGTGTTGTTGTCATCATCAACATCAGAGCGTTATTCCATTTATTTTGGGTCAGCTACGTGAATCCAATTCTGCCAATTTAATCATGTCCTAGTCGCTTTTTCTATTAAATCCTTTTAGGATCTTTGATCCTAGTTAACCCTAGTTGATGGGATGATGCTTATGGTTTGATTTAGTGATTGATATGTCTGTGAATTTGGAGGATGATTTTCTCTTCTAGAGTATCCACATCCTAAGTAATTCAGGAATTTTAGTATTCTTCTGTTTGGAACAGTTCTATTTTTGGCAGTGTTATAATGCAGATCCTTCTAGTGGCCTAAGCTGGATAGTTCAAGGTGGCCTTGTACGTATAGGAAATGACTAACCATATGAAAATTGTTCATAAGGGAGCATTTACATTTCTTCTAGCAAAACAAATATAGCTTCTTCCTTCTATGTTTCTTTTCGTTCTCTCTTCTTATGGCACATGTGGGTAATGAGATATTCTTAAGGAACCCACATTGAAGGAAAGAAAGCTAACACGTACTGCCTACCGAAATCCTCACTTGTGGTGAATAGTATTGACAATCAGTTACCCCTGAACATTGGGTTCCCCTTTGTCATAGAGTTATGATCTTCCTAGGCCTTAGTGATAAAGTGAATCATTTTGGCATTCAAATTTGAGATCACAAAGGTAGGCATGAAAGACCATTTATGTCATCATGCAAATAAAATGGTTATTAATTCTAATCAGGTAGTTCTTGTATCTAAATATGCTACGTCAAGCTGGATTATTCATTATTAATTTTTATTATGAACATGATATATTATTAGTAATCCTTTTGATACTTTTCATGTGTTCGTAATTCTATCACCATCTATGTTCTTCTCTGTGGGTTGAAATATTTAAGTCCATTGGAGAAAGAAAGATTTATGAGGGATGAGGAGTTTTCTGTTCAATCTCTTCATGACTTATAAATTGGGATGTGACAACAGAGAAATATGTTATTGACTGCAAAAGAATATCTTTGTTTAGCTTTTGCCCGTCTACATATCTCAGTGAGGAAATTTCTCCATTACGTGTCCTATTAACGATGGCTAGAGTAGCAGAGTCTATTTGCTCAAGATTCTTTTTTTTTCAAATTTTTAAGCATTTGCCTAGACAGTTATAATATGAGATTTGGAATGTTGCATAATATTGACATCAGATGACAGGTTTATGCAGTAAAATGCACATTGGCCCTTCTAATTTCTCAATCTGAGTAGATAGCTTCTTCCCTTTTTAAGAGCAGGAATGGTCCTGCACACGTGGAATTATCGAACAATGGAGCGTAACAAATATCCTTGTATTGGACTGTTAACTCGTGTATTGGATGTACTAAGATGCCTGGTTCCCTGTGACGTGACACATGCGTGGGCTTTTCCTCAAGTATAAGCATAACCTGGGAAACTTTCCAGTTCTGAATAGAGGCATTTACGTACTTGATGTTGACAGCTTCTTGGTTGATAAGTGTGCAATGCCTTCTAGACAGATGGCAGTCTTCGAGTAGAAGAAATAGTTTCTATGGGTCTGGTGCAGGTAGAAAAAGGTAGGAAAGGTAATAAACATTGTAACACATTTAACCAATGGTTTCATGACTTGAGTGTTTCAGTGTTTGACATGTAAATATTGGACTTGGTACCGTGGCTTGTCAATAAAGCCTCAGAGGCTATCAGTGTTTGGTGTTGTTCAAATCAAAGGTATTGAAGTTGTGCTTCCATGGTTGTGTTCCCTAAGGAGAATGATCAAGTTGGCTTGAAAGTAAAATTTGTCATGTTCATATTTGTCGGAGTTTTGTTTTTGGCTATCAAGATGGCTACAATATTAAGATCCAGTAATGCAGGAGCTTACCATTGACCTTTTTTTTTTGGTTGAGGCCCTGAGGGACATCGTGTTGCCCATTTGCTAGTCACAGTTGAAACTTTCTCAAAATGGGCTCCTCTAGTGTCTTTGCAAGTTAGAGAAGGCAGGTAACCAAATGAAACCTAGTGCCAACAAAGTTATATGAAATGTTTTTAGAGATGGAAATCAAGCACATCTCACATGCTTTTGGATCTTGTAGCAAGCATTTGATTGGAGGCTAGGTTTGCTAATAAAGACACAAACTCCCAGTGTTTGCAAAGAAGTTTAGTAGTAATTCTTTCTTTTCTTTATGAATTGTGCAAATGTTTTGCACATTTAACTGAAGAAAATTATACCCATAGTAGTCAATCCTGTCCCATCTCAGCTGGAATTGGCTGGTATGTCTCATCCGAGTGAGAAAACGAGATGGGACACTTTTTTGTTTATCCCAATAGTGTTCCAAACTGACCTGGCCCGTGTCAGCCATCTAGGTCTGTCCTAGCCTGTCCCAGCCAGAACTTTATATTCTAGCCTGAGATTGTCCATGCTTCTTAAGTTATTTGTAAACTTATTTTGGGAGATTCATTTGACGAATATACTCCTTTATAAATCCAAACTCATCCTAAAGACTTTTATTGTATCAATTTTATGTTATTCCCATGTGATATGTTTATTTGACATTATTTGTTGCATATATGTTTTTTTTTCTATTTTTTGGAATATGAATGGAAATAATTTCGGGATGGGATAGTGTAATTGTTCAAGAAAGCTGGATGTGCCATCCTCCATCCTAGTAGAAAAAGGAGATGCGGGGGGGGGGGGGGGGGGGGGGGGGTGGACGAGATTGACAACTATGATTATACCTGGTGAAGCTAATATGCATGGGGAGAAATAAAATGTTACCTGTTTTACTCTTGTTGAAAATTTTATCTATCTGTCAATGTCCCTCTGAAATTTGGAGAATCCTTTTTACTCGTTCATGTGTTGTGTAACTCCTTGAAACAACCACTAAGATACCCTCATGATGGAAACGAAAGATAATTTAGTGGTAATTTTCTGTTTGCTATCGTGCATTGATATTAGTGGTGACCATTTTCTACTACTAGAAATAGATAACTTCTGGTCCATCTTTTGAGTCTCCTCCTTTTTACAAACAGATTAATGTTTTTGCACATGTGATGATGGAGATGGTTTTTGAGGACCAATTAACCATTGTTTTTTCTTACTGTAGTTCATGAAAGATTGCTCAGGACAAGTGAAGACTTTGTCTGGCCGATTGATTCAACTTTCCATGGAAAGTTCATCGTTGATGTGGAATTTTTGGATTTGAAGATATCCCCTCTTAACGTAAGTGCTAAAACTATGCTTTTTCACCTTTGGATAGTGTTTTCTTTTTCTGTTTGCATGTTTGTGGCACTTCTGTGCAATGTTGTGAAGGTGACCAAGGCAGTGGCCTACTGCCTTACTGTTTAACGGGCAATGCAGGCATCTAGGCAAAGCCTAGTTTAGGTGAGAAGCCTTATTACCATGGGCACTGGTAGCTATAACGTTTGTGCATGTCGGCTGCAGTGGTGGTACCAGCAAGACACCATAGACTACCATGCATGCTGACCACAACAGTGGTTCTGCTGGTAGCACGGGTGATTGTTGTGTTCACTAACAGCAAGCACAGCTGTTGTGCACGGGGGCACAGGCAGCTGTTGTTATTCCAGTGGCATCTCGGATATTGTGCACATCAGAAGCAGCACCAGCCTTCTGTGTGATGCCTCTATTTTTCATGAAAATGGAAACCCAAATTGCCCCTGAGATCTCATAAGTGGCCTAGTATCATGCTTGGGGAGCAAGGCTCCCAACTAAGTGGCCCATTTGCTCCATGGCAAGCCTGGAGAGCACTTATTCACCTTGGCACCAGAATGCCTGATCATTGGCTTAGCACTTTGTTGTCTCGCGGAGATACCTTGATATCGGCTATGCGACACTTTGGAGACTATGCATCTGCATCTAGAGTTCCTTTATTGAAGGTGCTATAAATTCTTTGCTTGCCGGAGTCTACCTCTTTATGCATTTGAACAGAGATATTCTATTGTTTTTTGCTAATGTAGCATTAATCATCATGCATGTCTCTAGAGAGAGATGCTATTAATTCTCTAGTATTCTCTTTTTCAATTGTTATCATCTAATGGGTTAAGGCACAGTGGATTGCTTGTTAAATTAAATTTAAACTATGTTTTTCTCAGAGCCTTTTTGACTAGTTCAGAGTTCAACTTCATATGAATTTGCTCTTATTTTTCCTGGAATTTGAAATATTGCAGCTTGTAATGCTTCAATCTTGAGTTTAGCATTACAAAATCCAATCCTTAAAATCCATGAAGTGATCCTGTTTTGTTGGTGAAACAGGGTGGTGAAGCATGTTCTATTTGGCCTAATGAAGGGACGATGCAGTCTCTCGCAAACAAATCCTCTCTTAGATGCCTTTCTCGTATGCTTGATGAGGGTATCCATGCCGATATTACCATCAATACAGCTGATGGTACGCTGAAGGCACACAAGGCTATTCTTGCTGCTAGCTCCCCTGTCTTCCAGAGCATGTTCATGCATGACCTGAAGGAGAAAGAGTTGTCCATGATTGACATAGAGGACATGAGTCTTGAGTCCTGCAGTGCCCTTCTTAGTTATCTTTATGGAGCTATCAAGCAAGAAGACTTCTGGAAGCATCGCCTTGCATTGCTGGGTGCAGCAAATAAATATGACATCGCTGACCTGAAGGAATGCTGTGAGGAGAGTCTCTTGGAGGACATAAACTCGAGCAATGTTCTTGAGAGGCTTCAGGAAGCCTGGCTGTACCAGCTCAACAAGCTAAAGAAAGGGTGCTTGACATACCTGTTTGATTTTGGCAAGATCTATGATGTCAGAGATGACATTAACAGTTTCTTCCGCCACGCTGATAGGGAGCTGATGGTAGAGATGTTTCAAGAGGTGCTGACTGTCTGGAAGCCCGTGTGACATCAGTGCATCCAATAGTATACTCTCCATTGTACAAATTTGTCTAATAGAACTTAGCCCCTTGTATATGTCGATAATTTGGTGTATGTATGTGATAGTTAACACTCTTGATAAATTATAGACGTCTGGGATTCAGTTAATAACCTGAAGGCTGAAGTCGTTTTGTTACACACAGGATTCAACCACAAACTGTTGTTGTTTCTCATCTTTTATCTTAAAAACCAGAGGCAACAAAGATGAGAGTCCCAAGAACATGGGCAGCATAAAGTGCCTGCGAACTTGAATCATGTGTCTGGAACAGGATTATCTTGGAAAGCAATCCCTAGGATTGCATTATAGAAGGAACATGTTATGCTGAGGGTTGCTCCGGCTGATGCCGGTTAAGCCAAGGTAAGGGCGAGGTACCTGCCCCTCATCCTTCACCATATCTGCACTACAAATAATCATTTCTGAACCTTGTTTGAAATTAATCCAGTATCTGCAAATTAAGTCATAGTTGTAATGCCCTGCTGTAATACACCTACAACTGCTATCCAATCACTGGATCAGACGTCACAGAGGTTTTAAGTTCTGCTGCATCCCCTTTGGAAATGGTGCAGCGACCCCATACCGTCGTTCTTGTGATCGGATGGCATTGCAGCTGGACATTGTATGGTTGTCGTTATCTTAGGAGTCAAAGGGAAACAATTTCACAATGAACTTATCTTAGGAGTCAAAGGGAAACACTTTCACAATGAACCAAGGGAAGACCACAGTTCAGGTCATAAATATGATGTCTTTAATAAAGGATTTTTATACAGGGAAGGAGAAAGCAAGTTTTAACACAGTACTCAACATCCTTCAGTCTTTAGAATCTTAGGTGTTCATGCATCATGGACTTTACCCATTTAGGTGCTGTTCCGTTTGACGTAACATATTCTAAGAAATACTCTAAAATAGTATATTTCTCACATAAATGCAGTGTTGAGACTGAAATGCCCTATTTCATAACATTTTGCAATATTTTGTATCAAATCAAACGACCTCTTGAACAGAAGAAGAACACAACTTGGATTAGAAGTTCAATCTTCATGAAGTAATAATCTCATGCATGCTAATAAATTTGTAATGTCTGAACCATTTCAAGTGAAGTAATAAACGATGCTTTACGCTATTTTACAAACCCAAATCCAGTATTTTAGAATATTTTACGATATTTTACATCAAATCAAATGACATACAATCTTTTATTATGTTTAGTGTTATTTTATATCCTACTAAATAACACTTAACAGTAATTGGAATACTCAGATAAGTGATGTGAAGTAAATTAAGGCTTGACTTTAAAATGTAGGATCACTTGATCTGGAAGCATTCTATCCACAGGAAGCAACTTTCTGGGAAGACCTAGCAAGTAGGGTTGCAAATGAACTACTAGACTTGTGACTCGACAAGTGATTCAAACTTGATTGGTTGATACTCAAACTCCACTCATTTACTAAGCTAAATGAGTCAATATAAATGTGTTTTTAAGCTCGATTTATAAATGAGTTGAGTTAGTGCACAAGTTTACTCGACTAGTTTAAGTTCATTAACATACTTCTTTAATATTTTTTGTCATTTAAAATCGTAAATGTATTTTAGTTTAACACTTAAATAATTAAATTCTTTAATAGAATCGATTTAAATCTTGATGTCTTGATGGAGACTAATGGGGACTTAGATCTACATACTTTCTGTTTAGTCCTACGTCGGGACTTCTACAAAGTTATACAGTAATAGCATTTTGAAAGGTCCTACTTCTGTCATCTTATTTTTTGTTGGTTATTTCTTTGGGAACTTGAGCCTGTGCAACTAATGACTTGAATCTTAAGGGGCAAATCATATCATCACAATTTGATTTGAGTTTATAAGCTTAAAACTTCAAAATTTTAGATCATCTATCGTAGACTTGTTAGGTTTATAAGCTGCTCGATATTCGACTCAAGATTATCATGTACTTAAACGAGCCAAGTTTGAACAAGCATCTTGAATACTCTGTTTGAGTTCAAACTTGATTAAAATTAGGTGAGCTAAGTGTGAGCAGGATACTACTCGGTTCAACTCTACTTGTTTGCATTCTTACTAGCAAGTGGTCAAAATATATTTCACAATTAATGACATTTTACTTCTTTAAATGATCTCACAAGGTACCTTATGTCCTCATCAGTCTATTATGCTTCAGATACAAATAGATGGAGAACTCATCTAAAGTTAGATAAGCTCATGACTCATTCGACCTGTCTCAAATATATATACTCTCAAAATATATCATATTTTACTACATATACTCTTTACATTATCACATGTACTCCCATAACAAGTAATATTATTTTAATTATATCTCTCTAGTAACTAGTTTTAGTATCGTCTAAACCGAGTAAGTACTCTGTTGAAAAGAGAATGGAACTGCGAAATATAAACTTCTAAGGGATATAGAATAGAATCCAGAAGATTTTAGAAGCATATGTAATCATTTTAATTATGTGAGGGAGTTACATAAGAATAAATTAGTCCCTTTTTTTCTCTAAGAATAAATTAGTCCCTTTTTTCTCTATCTTATCTTATCTAAATTTAGAAAAATAAATGACATATGATAGCGTAGGTTTGCAAATAATGGTATACGATTTGTTGTGGAGATATGCATGTCTATACAAGGCCGGAAACAACATTGCCTAATCTTTGTGGAGTCTAATGGACCTTTTGGATATCCTTATCAAATCAAAGGTATCTTAAGAACAAATATTTGACACCATCTTGTACAGATTTGACATTCTCAAGGCAAGATATCACAAGTTTGTCAAATGTTTATGTTTTTATTTTATCCAATTGACCTTAGATCAGAACCAAATAGCCTACGACATAATGTATTGTATGTCTCTTGCATAAGGAAGGTCACATGTTCAAATCTCACCTGTTGTGATTTTGTAGGAGGAGAGATTTGTCCTACTAATTAGTGGAAGCTCATGTTCAAGTGCTCTTCACAGGCGAGCTCAGAATGATCATTCACAGGAGGCAGAGTTATTACTGAAAACTCTCCCATTAAGGAGAAAATATTAGTTTGAATGCCAAATTGTATATTTTCTCCATTAGGAAGACTATGTATACTTTTGAAAAAAAAAAACGGTTTTTTGGATATCCATCCCTATGAACATAATAAATTCGAATAAGTCCCTGTATTTTGCATATTTCAGTCTTATATACTATTTTTTTTAATTTTTAGTTCCTATCATTGTTTCAGTCAGTTTTTCTTTACTCCACTATAATTAAACATGAGTTTAGTTTAACTCACTTTGAAAAAAAGGCACTTATACCCCTTGTTTAAAATTTGAGTTTTATTTACTAAAATTTGAGTTTTATTTTCTGCACCGGCAATCGGTGTTACATTGGCGCCATTACAGCTAAAATAAAAAAATATTTTTTTTAGATCGCTCCAAACATGCCCCACGTATCCGTATAACCTGAACTCTAATTAGACAATCCAAAAAAATCTAGAAAATCAGAAGTTATGTTATGCTCGGCCCATTAAGATCAATTTTTACTGTTCATTGAGACTCAATTTTTAATTTTTTAGAGTCATTTTAAATATGTCTATTTGTTTTAACATTAGTTTGAAGAATAGTATACGAATATTTACTTGTTCCAACGATTCTTAATTAGAAAGATTTATTAGTATATTATTTTAAATTTATAGGAACTAATATTAGAGTACGTCTATCATATGACTAGATAATTCTTCCTACAATAACAATCATGATGCCACCTGCTGAAACTTGCATGGAGTTCGCTTTTACTCCCAATAATGCCGATTAGAACGTCGAAATGATAGAGAGCTTCCTTTGTGGCGCCTCAAAGGACCATCCACGCCCAACCCTCTCCCTCCGTGGCATAGGTTCAATCTGTAAGATTTTGCTACGCTAGGGGCAATTATGATAAATACTTCCACCCACACGACCGAAGCCCCTCGATCGTCACAAGCGACGGCATCACCCCCGCGGCGCTCCATTTTTCACAGACGCCCCTCCCACACCTTCCTGTCGTCTTCCTCTCCTCGTCCGCTGCAACATATAAAAGTGGGGAAGAGAAGAAGGAAGCAGAGATCGGGGAAGACGCAGAGAACTGTAGAAGCACGGGAGATTAGGGTTTCCGAGATCTAGAATCCCCGCGAAGATGTCCACCTTCAGCGGCGATGAGACGGCCCCCTTCTTCGGCTTCCTCGGCGCCGCGGCCGCCCTCGTCTTCTCCTGTAACTTCGATCCCGAGATCTCCTCCTCCTGCTCGCGATTCTGTGGCTAATGGCGGCCGTTTGCGTCTGTGCAGGCATGGGGGCGGCGTACGGGACGGCGAAGAGCGGGGTCGGGGTGGCGTCGATGGGGGTGATGCGGCCGGAGCTGGTGATGAAGTCTATTGTGCCCGTCGTCATGGCGGGAGTGCTGGGGATCTATGGTTTGATCATTGCTGTGATCATAAGCACGGGCATCAACCCCAAGGCGAAGTCGTATTACCTGTTCGATGGGTACGCGCACCTCTCGTCTGGTCTGGCCTGCGGCCTCGCGGGGCTCTCCGCGGGGATGGCGATCGGGATCGTTGGGGACGCTGGAGTCCGGTAATTCCCTTTCCCGGATTTGGAATCCTCCCTTTTTTTTAAGAAAAAAAAATCCAGATTTTGGGAGATCGAGAATTTTTATGATCGGTTTTGCTTTAGGTGACAATTTTAGTTTGATCTCATTGGGTGTGCTTTTCGCTATCGTAATTTATCTATTTGTTTTCTATACGATTGATGATGCGACAAACTATTGTTCGTTGCTTGAAGTGTTGCTGTGATAGTAATTAGCTCCTTTTCTATTAGGATTAGGATGAGATTTGGGTTATTGTCTGTTACATGTCGGACAGCAGTGGGTATGGAACTTGTCAAGGAAGTTACATGGAATTATTGCTTCAGTCTCTTTGGGAAATTGAAATGTGTGTCATCTTTAATGTTGTATTAGATTCCACTGTTCAGGTTTAATCCTTTGATCATGATGTGTGAAAATCTCGTTTATTGTTGAGTGTGTTAAATCAAACTCGATGATTACCTAATGTACCTACCTTGGTGACTTGGATAAACCACGGCCAGAAAGAGGGAGAGTGGCTGACAATGAGGGAGGGAGGGAGGGGAGGTGGGGTGCGGAGGGGAGTGTCTTGTATTGTAGCCTCGTTCTAACTGGTCGGATGGGCTCATTCATTTTTTAGCACTGCCTAGCTGTTGGACGTCCCGACCTTAGATGGGAGTAGTCTGCTTTAGGCCACTACAAACTCTCTAGAGTATCGAGTGAGTGAAACAAGCGTGCCAGACTTCTTATGTGTGAAACTCTGCAATCCATCCAATTATTTAAACATTGCTTTGTGGACCCATTGCCAACAACAAGATTATAAACGTTGCCATGGGTAAGAAGAGGATATTTAATTTAATTCTTAAGTTGGTTCAGTTATATGGTTCTGCAATAAGTTTAAAAAAAGAGTTCTGCGATCAGTTTGGATTCTACTAACAATTGTCCGGAAGGTGACCTAAATGTAAAATGTGGATTCAGTCATAATTTGGGAATTAAGTTGCTTGTGCTGTATCTGTTGTCTTTGCAGGCGCAAGACTAGGAAGCTGAACTTTCTTTTCTTTTCTTTTTGTTTGGAAGTGGCTAAGAAAATAAATGGAAATGGAATAAATATGTAACAACCATTTTCTTATTCTGAAAAGAAAATGTGAATTAATAAAATACAGCAAAAGAAGCCATCGATCCGATAGCAATGAAAGATCATCATAAGGATCATAGCCCCTATCCCAGTTGTTTGGGGTTAACTATGTGAATACTGTCCCACCATTTTCTCTTCCAGTCTTGGGACCAGCCATGACTGAGTTATTGGTCCGGTTCCAACATCTGATTTTTAATCCCCCAATATTTCAATGCTAATTATAGCCTTTTGTAGGTTTATATTATGAACTGCTGCATGAAATACATCTTCTAAGAAGGAAATGGTCACTTCTGTGTTGCAGAATTGTGCATGCTCTGCCTTTTGGTTGAATGTTGAGTGGCAAAGGCCTTGATGAAAGATCTGTTGACATCTGTAGCGTCAAAGACGCGGGCGTTAAACATCTTAGTGATTGTGCTTGACGTTCATGAAAGAAGATTAACACGTGAATAGCAGAATCCAGAATTTGCAATAATAAAGCACATGTTTCTGAAGCAAACCTGCAAAGATTTGTTGCTTGGTATAGAATCCTCATAATTGTCAGTTCAGATAATCTCAAACATTTTGAGACAATCAAGTGATGCACATATAGTGGTACCATCCACCTTCCAAGAGGAGCCACTAAGTACTGACTAGTTGTCCAAGATGAGGAGGCACCAAAATTTTTGAGCTAATGGTTTTGTTGGAGGGAGACAACTCTGAGTAATGCATAAGTGCATGCACAGAATGAGATGGGAAGAACTGCAGTCCTCTCAAGAGATCTTGGCTCCATTACCTGACAAACTGGGTTTAGTAGTTTGGAGACTGAGGTGAACAATGCAGTTCCCATGTACTTAACTGTCCTTTCTTTTTAAATGTGATGAATTCACTCTGTGATGTGCAAAATCAGGTCAGGTCAAATAGTGATTAGACACATGCACGAAGATGTGACCTGTAGATAACAACATGATACCAAGAGAGAACTTTTTTTTTTATTGTGCAATAGCTACACAGAATGGACTTCTTTTGGGGTATTGGGGGGGGGGAGTGGTCCCTCATTTCTCTTTTGTGAAAGATTGTACGGCAGCTTGAGAAGTAGTCTATGTAGTCAGAAGTATGAGGCGCCTCACCTCAAACGCCTAGGCGATGGCCTAGGTGGTTTGAGGCGACATTTCTTTCAAAAAATAAATAATTCAAATATTTATATAAAATGCCAAAAACACAAATGAAATCATACAAAATGACACATTCCTTCACTCAAATACAATCAAATAAGTTTAAATCAAGTCAATTGAAATAAAATCTAAGATATAATCAAACAAATTCATGAAAATTTTGCTACTAAATAAACCCACCATAAGGGAAACTTATCAACGAAGTGCTAAACAAACACAACAAGAGATACAGAAGGAGAGAGATGCACGCACACACACACACACACACACACACACACACACACACACACACACACACACACACACACACACACACACACACAAGTAATGGGCACTTTGGGCCGGGTCAAATGGGCCTGTTGGATCGGGCCGCTGCAGGCGAGGCGAGATGGGGCGAAGAAGGCACTCGAGGGGTGGGTGGGTTAGTGGGCTACGAGGTTATATATAGTAGGTAATGGGCACTTTGGGCCGGGTCAAATGGGCCTGTTGGATCGGGCCGCTGCAGGCGAGGCGAGATGGGGCGAAGAAGGCACTCGAGGGGTGCTGAGGCGAGCGCCTCGTCGTTTGAGGCGATCTCGTCGATCGCCTAGGCGGCGAAGGCCAAATTGAGGTGGCTTACCATCACCTCGCATCGCGTCGTTGCATAGGCAATCACGTCGATCGCCTTTGATAACACGGGAAGTAGTCACTTTATAAAGAGAATCATACATAAATTTGTTGTCTTTTTCATGAATTATGTATATGATTTAGAGCTTACTCCCGTCAACTAGGCAAGTAATCAAATCATTAACATTTTTTGATATTCTTTTTAGAGGGGGCTTTTATTATAACACTTCTATAACTAGATTGGTACAATATACATCACATTAATGGATAAAGATGCTATGATCATGTTTTTGTTCATATTATATTCCAATTCTGCATTGTAATAAAAGAAAGCAAACATTGTGTGAAGAGCGAAATATGGGAATGTGTTTGATCAAGGACCAATTTGAAAGCCAGCTACTGATGAAACTTGTTTTGATGTCATACTCGATGCTCATGTGGGTGAGTTTCTTGGACCACATCTACATGAAATTGATGGGATAACAGTTTGTCATCTATGTGTGTTTAGGACGATTCTTGAAACCCCAGTTTTGTTGTCAGTAATATTCTAGTATTAGCTCAATTCATGATGCAATATTCTCCTATAGGATGGTACATTAATTCGGCCAATCAATTTGGCTTTATGTCAGGTCGATCAACTATGGAAGCTATCTTTCTCTTTAGGAGTTTGATAGAGAAATATAGAGATATGAAGAAAGATCTACATATGGTGTTCATCGATTTGGAGAAGGTTTATAATAGAGTTCCAAGAGATATCTTGTGGTGGGTATTGGAACGCAAGAGGGTATCTACTAGGTACATACAAGTATTAAAAGACATGTATGAAGGAACAACTACTAGTGTCCGCGCGGTCGGAGGAAAAATAAGATATTTTCCTATTTCCGTTGGAGTGAATCAAGGATCAGCAGTAAGTCCATACCTTTTCGCATTAATTATGGATGATTTAACAAAGGATATACACGAGGACATTCCGTGGTGTATGATGTTTGCGGATGATATTGTGTTGATAGATGAGACGCAAGAGGGAGTTAATAGAAAATTAGAGCTTTGGAGGAGCGCCTTAGAGTTTAAGGGTTTCAGGTTAAGTAGAACTAAGACAGAATACATGCATTGTAAGTTCAGTGAAGGTCGGATATGCGAAAAAGAGGGAGTTAACTTGAATGAGATGGTAATACCCCAAAGTATCAATTTCAAATATCTTGGTTCGATCTTTCAAGAAGACGGAGGGTGCGATGAGGATGTTAGCCATAGGATTAAAGTATGATGGGTGAAGTGAAGACTTGTCACGGGAATTTTGTGTGACCGCAAGATCTTAATGAAGCTGAAAGAAAAATTCTATCGTACGGCGATAATACCTGCAATTTTATATGGTATTAGGCGTTGAAGGGGCAACATGTCTCTAAGATGAGTGTTGCCGAGATGAAAATGTTAAGGTAGATGTGCGGGCATACTAGGCTAGATAAAATTCGTAATGAGTATATTAGAGAAAAGATAGGAGTAGTACCAATTGAGGACAAATTGAGAGAAAGGAAACTGAGATGGTTTGGACATGTTAGGCGTAGGCCTTGAGAGGCTCCAGTTAGAAAAGTGGAGCATATTAGGATAGAGGAGGGGAATAAATGAAGGGGTAGACCTAGATTAACTTAGAAGAGGGTAGTACAATATGATTTAGAAGCTTTAAATCTTTCAGAAGAGGTATAGCCCAAAATCGTTTAGAGTGGAGACAGAGAATCCATATAGTCGACTCCAATTATTTGGGATTAAGGCTTCGTTGAGTTGAGGATGGCACATTAAACTGCACGTAAATGCCTTGTGTGGGTTATGTTTGTAATTATGTTCTCTTTTGGTGTTTATTTTGGTTGTCATGCATGACAGGCTAGGTAATCTTGGCCTTGCACAGGAAACAGAACTACTTAATACTCCCAATGTAGCCTGCTTTGGATCTTAGGCATGTGCATTCTATCATCTTACTTTGATTTGCACTTTCAGTAATGTTATTACCCAAGTTGCAATATTCTACTAGAAACTTTTATTTCTATAGATTTTTAATTGCATGCAAAAATGTTGCATCAGTTCTGTTTCTCATTTTTTGCACTCTGACTAGGTTTCATACTTGCCAAAAATGAATGAAATTTGAATCAGGAGCATGGTAGAGGTCAAGGGATGCTTGTAAATTGTTTGTTAAGTAGTCTGTTTCTCTTTGCAGTTTTCTTCACTGGTCATAGAAATACATAGTTCTTTGATAGGGGTGATCCCTCTTTTAGTATTCCTGGCCTTGTTTTTTAGCAGTTGGATATGTTCTGTCAGCATTGGAATCTTCCTTCCATCAAATTGGCTATATAAATACTAGAGATTTATGTTTAATTGCTAGTGGCTTTGCAGCTTTACATCTATCAGAGATCTCAATAGTTTTTGTTGCCTCTCTTCCAGCTATATAATTGTTTCTAGGCACTATGTCCCTATGAGAGCGACAAAAGATTAACTAACAGCAAAACTGACATGCGAATTCCTCTATCTTGATTCATTGTGTGGTATGTTTGAAATAATCCGGTTACTCTGAAGGTGTCGTGTAGTGAACATTCCAGCTTGCCTTGTTACATGCTAAATCATTTATGTCACGTTTCTTTCATGTTCACTGTCAATGTCAGACTCGTGATGCATAGAATTCATATATTGCAGGGCCAATGCACAGCAACCAAAGCTGTTTGTGGGCATGATTCTCATCCTCATTTTTGCTGAAGCGCTTGCCCTGTATGGTCTTATTGTTGGCATCATCCTCTCATCTCGTGCTGGTCAATCTCGAGCTGATTGACACAGGTGCAGCTGTTGTCTTTTTTCCCACCATTATCTTGTCATCTCTCTACGTAGGACATGTACTGACATTTCTCTTTAATTATCTTGATCCTATTGTTATCTGGTAAGCAATTTCATAATGGACTTGTTAATGTGAGTTTGTCCCAGATTCAATAAGTCCACGTTTACAGTGTCCTATATATCCTATAATGTTTTTGCTCATTATATTGTCCTTTGAATGTTGATTGTCCACGGCATTGAATAAGTTTCCTTATTGGGACTCCCCAGGATGTTTGCAATGAGATTACCTTTTTGTGTAAGGTGCATAATCTGCACTTGTCTTTAGCATGACTTGAGGCCGTGGCATTTGTTTGTATACAGGTTTTTGTTGGGCTTTAGTTTTCTTTTACTTGCCTATCCAACTTGTAGAGCTTGGTAATGGTTGAGTCAAAAGAATGTTGCTTCCATGGTTTCATTTTAAGAACTTGCGTAAGATCACTGTCCGCTGCTTCATTTCAAGATATGTTTCCTCGCCTTTAAAGAGTACTGGTCATGAGAATACTTTGGATAAATTTTCTCGCCAAGGTTGAATTTCTTTTCATCCTCATTGCAGTTTGACCTCCAAAAGTTTGGGAGTATGTTTAAAAACTACAAAATCTGGTAATACTTTCTGTATGAAAATGAGATTTTGATTCTAATTATTGTAAGACTTTTCACAGTGCTTTTTTTTTTCACATGAATGAGGTAACATACGTAGATGTGATCTTTCATCCAGTCCAGATTCCCTTACAAATCTAATTTTTTTAGATCATAGAAGAGACAACATTGTCTTCTTCTTTTTTTAAAAAAATTGTGTCCCCATGTGAGTCATTTGAAGGGAAAAGAGAAGGATGGAAAACAGTTTTGTGATACAGACATTTGACACACATTTGACACTAGATGCGTGGCACAAATTTCAAAATTTGTGCCTGTGTCTGGTGTCTCCCAACCGTGCTAAATTTTCTTTTGAAGTGCGGCAACTGCTAAATTTTGACGAGTTAGGATTGAGAGATAGGTGCATCTCCGCATTCATCAAACGGCATCTGGAATCTTAGATTGTATTTAGGAACATAATCTTAAAAGATTTTTGATGTAATCCCAAGATAAAATGCCGATAAAGACTTAAGAGTTTGGATAATCGTTTTTGTACTCAAATTAAGTTTTACTCTTAATCATTGCAGTCTTCTGATTTTTTTTTATAACGCCTTTATATCCGCACGGTTGATGTGGTGTGGAAAAGTTTTCTTTGAAGAGTTTTACTCGCATGCGGCGCAGCGAGTTTGCTGTGCCACGTCTATATTTTTTTAAAATTTTTTTAGGTCGGCTCCACTATGGTTGCCACGTCCATACAGTCTGATCTCCGATCGGACGACTAAAAAAAATCTAAAAAATAAAAAAATTAAACTGTTCATTGGGTTTGGTTTTTTATTTTTTGGATTTTTTTGAATTGTCCGGTCAGGGATCGACCTTTACAAGATGTGTCGGACTTGATGAGACCGACCTAAAAAAATTCAAAATGAAAATAAAAATAAAAAGGACTTCTGTTGTTGCAGCCATCCAATCCATGGGATCAGACGGCTGCCCGAGGGCATTGTGGGTGCTCTGCTTGCGTGCGGTGCAACAAGCAGGGCTCTTCTTTGAATATCAACTTTTAAACTTCCTGCTTCTCAGTCCATAAGAGATTTTATGCCTCGATCCATCTTGCTATCACACAAGCTAAATTGTTTAGCCCTGACGATTGAACTGGCCGCACCCTGGACTTAAAGAGTAACACTTGCTGCATTGACCCGGTGCTGCATTGAGGGTTAGTGCAGTGAGTGAAGATAAAAAGATTTATTTTCTGAATTTTTTTTAAGGTGGATTCTAAGGTACCTTACACGTTTGTATAGGTTGATTCTGATCAGACGACTTAAAAAAAATCTGAAACATCAACAATTGAGTCCCAATAAACAGTAAAAAATGTCTTTAATTTTTCAAATTTTTATAGATCGTCCAATTAAAGATCGGCCTATAGAGGCACGTAGGATACCTCAGGGCCTACTTTATTTTTATCCACTGCACTCTTAGTGCAACATTAGAGTTAGTGCAGAAGGTGTTACTCTGGACTTAAACGTTTGACAGCGTATCAGATTCCTTACGAACCCTATATTTAGTTTTGCCGATGGGCCCTGTAGGCCCATGTTGTAGTTGTGACATTAGGGTAAGAGAGTCTTAACTCTTAAGTCATGGATAGACACTATCATCGGGGAGGTATACACGACATAAGGAGACGAAGATGCTATAAGCGGGAGGAAAAATCACCGACCATTATTGGGATGCAAAAAAAAGGATAATTCGAAGTATCCATTCTTAGAGGTCGTATGTTCATACACTTTATTGAGGGAGTCCCATTCACAAAGGACTCAGCAGGGGAGCATGTGGATTCTACCCACGAACACGTCCTGTGATTCGTTCTTATTTATTCTTTGTAATTATCAAGTGTAAATTTAATGTATATCTTGTATTATTTCTGATTATATAAGAGAGAACCGTGGCCCTCCTAAAGGACACGAGCTATCAAAATCTTCTCCCTCTATCTCTTCTATTCCTTCTCTTACATGGTATCAGAGCTTCACGCCTAGCAGCCCAGATCCTTGTTGTCAGAGCCATGGCAGATGGCAAGTCATCATCCCCGATAGCCACACCTCCTTCTTCCACGACAGCAACTGTATCTTCCATCCAAGAGGTTCCTTCCACGCAGCAGCCATCCGCCAATGCTAATGGCACCCCCATGGGTAATGTTCTTCATTTTCTTCCCTTGAAGCTTACCCATGACAACTTTCTTCTTTGGAGGCACAATTTCTTCCTCTTTTGCGTAGTCACGACTTCCTTGGCATTGTTGATGGCTCAGAACCCTGTCCTACCCCTACTTTAACCACACCCAATAGCTCTTCTCTTGTTCCAAATCCTGCTTATACATCGTGGATGAAGAAGGATCAATTGATTCTTAGTTGGTTCATTGTCTCATTAATTGAACCTTTGATTCCTTTAGTTGTCGGCTTAGACTCTTCAAATGCCGTTTGGGTTTGCCTTGCTCGCTCGTTTGCTTCCCATTCACATGCTCGTGTTTTACAACTTAAGACTCAGCTGCAAACCATAAAAAAGGGTACATCTTCTGTAACTGAATATGTTCAACGTGTCAAAACTATTGCTGACAACCTTGCCTCCATCGGTAATCCCTTATCTACCGCTGATCTCATCATGCATGTTCTTTCTGGCCTTGGCCCCTCTTTTGATTCTTTCATTCCCTCCATCACCACACGCCTCGACTCATTTACCCTTGAGGAACTACATGGCATGCTTCTCTCCCATGAGGTGTGGCTACAACACCAGGCCCAATCTGTTGCTGATACTAATTTTCCATCTGCGCACATGGCGGCTCATTCCAGCAACTCCAACAACAGTCCCGGACAACACATGGCTCGTTCCTCCTCGCAGGATGGTCGTCGACCTTCATGCAGTGGACGTGGACGTGGCCGTGGGCGTAACAATTGCTGGTCTGGATATGGTGGAGGACGTGGTCGTAGCCCAGACCGTTGCCAGCTTTGTCACCAAGTGGGGCATGTGGTGCTCGTCTGTCCACACCGTTTTAATGCTGCCTTCAATGCTCGCCAAGCTGCGGCTTCAACTGTTCCCCCTGTGGCGTACAATGTTGGTCTATTGCCTACTCCAGGAGCTTTCCCTGCTGGATCTCCTTCCATGATGGATCAGACGTCGTGGTACCCAGATTCTGGGGCTACTCATCATGTGACCTCTGAGCTGCAACATATTGATTCCCCTATGCCATACCATGGGTCAGAACAAGTTCAGGTAGGCAATGGGGCCGGTCTGCCCATTGCCCACACCGGTAATTCCTCAATTTGTTCTCCCTCTCGTTCTTTTCATCTTCGAAATATTTTACATGTCCCTTCAATCTCCAAAAATCTGCTTTCTGTTCGACAGTTTGCACAAGACAATAATGTTCTCTTTGAATTCCATCCTAATTTTGTTCTTATAAAGGATCGCTCTTCGGAGAAAGCCATCCTTCACGGTCCGACAAAGGAGGCCTATACCAACTCAATCTTCCAATTCTCAATAATACATTTTCGGCCACAGCTCTCATCGGTGAGCGCACCTCCGCAATCGGTTGGCATGACCGCTTGGGACACCCGGCGTTCTGCACGGTTCTGCAACTCATCTCCAAGTATCACCTCCCAGTATCATCTACATCCCTTAATAATGTGTGTGAGGCTTGTCAGCAAGCCAAGTCTCATAAACTCCCATTTCCTACTTCCTCCTTCCATTCTTCAAGTCCTCTTAATTTAGTTCATTCTGATGTATAGGGCCTTGGTCTCGTTGAGTCTACTTCTGGTCATCGTTACTATGTAATTTTCATTGATGATTTTAGTAAATTCACATGGTTGTTCCCCCTTGCTCGCAAATCGGATGTGACTGAAATTTTTGTTCGATTCCAAAAGCATGTTGAACGATATTTTAACACCAAAATCAAAGTTGTTCAGTCCGATTGGGGAGGTGAGTATCGTCCACTCTCTACTTATTTAGCATCTCAAGGCATCCTACATCGTGTGTCCTGCCCACACACACCCAAACAAAATGGATCTGTTGAACGTAAACATCGTCATGTCCTTGAGACTACCTTGTCTCTTCTTACTACTGCATCTGTTCCTCATCATTTTCGGGACGCTGCAGTCAGTACGACCACCTTCTTTATCAATCGTTTTCCATCTCTTGTGCTCGATAATAAATCCCCTATGGAATGTTTATTCGGGATTGTTCCAGATTATCGTTTTTGTGCATTTTCGGGTGTGCCTGTTACCCATACCTTCGACCTTACGCCAAAAACAAGTTTGATCTTCACACCACTCTATGTGTCTTTCTTGGATACAACAACACACATAAGGGTTATCGGTGTCTTGATCCCATTACTGGCCGGATCTATGTCTCTCGGCACGTTGTTTTTGATGAGCACAAATTTCCATTGGCGAATGTCATCTCTTGTGCATCAGCAATTGACACATCGGGGGCCTCTTGTTCTAGAGGTCTTGTAAGGATTGAGGTTTCGGATTCTGTATTCGGGTCGGATTTGGGTTGGATCCCTTGGTTTGGACCCTGTGGGGGGTCTTGAGATTGCTGACTGAATGGCGTCAGCACTGCTCGACGCCTTTCAAAAGGCGTCAGGTTGTGTGGACGCCATTTAGGGTATGTTGGTTGTGCGCCACGTGGGCGAGTTTCGGGCCGCGAGAGTACGGCCCATGTCAGATTTGTCTGAACGTCGTCCAGCTTGGTCGACGCGTTTCAGGCTGCGACACCTGCGGTGTCAGGGTACGGCGTCAGAGCGTTGTCAGTACGGCCTGTCTTGTCGTCTGAACGGCGTCCGCGGTGGGCGACGCGTTTCAGTGCGGTGTCAGTACGGCCGTCATGTCAGACTGAATGGCGTCTGCCTCGATCGACGCGTTTTAGCGGGATTTTGGTTGACCCCGCGAGCCTCCCCTTCTTTCCCTCATTCTCACCTTCACACTCTCTCTCCTCACCCCCTCCGCCCTCTCCGACGATCTTCTTCCCCTCCCTTCCTCTTCTTCCTCTTCCAACCACTCCAACACCACCTTACCTCTCACCTCCGCCTCCACCACTTCCTTTGCGGCGTTCCCTTCTCCGGACCGCGGCCGACGTCCCGGCGGAGTGGCGGCGTCCTCGAGGGTACCGGCGGCGGTGTGCGGTGCGGCGGGACGGCGGCACGGAGCTTGGCGGAGTTCAAGAACCGGTAGGGGGACGAACCTTGCATGTGATGTTCGTGTGATTCTCGGCGCGACGTGGTGTTTGGGGGATAGATTGAGCATGCTTAGGGGGGATCCCATGTGGGAATGACGGTGTTTGTGATCGTGTTTTCGTAAGCATGATTGTGTGGTTGAGCTTCTCTCCTTCCCCCTTTGATTTTGGGGTTTTCGGGGTGCTTGGGGTTCAAGGGAGAAACCCTCGGTTCGAACCAGGGAACCTGGTTTCTGGCGCTAAACGGCGTCGTTCCTGGTCGACGCCTTTCAAAGGGCGTCTGGGCCGTACGACGCCTTTTAGGGGCAGAAATCCCCCTATTCGAGGCCTCATTAAATAGAGTTCCTGGCGCTAAATGACGTCATGGGTGGACGACGCCTTTTAGAAGGACGTCGGGCCACCATGACGCCATTTAGGCAGGAAATCGCCCCGCTTGAGTGTTGAAATTCTGGGTTTTTAATGTGAATGGCGTCGATGGTTGCGGACGCGTTTTAAAGGGCGTCTCCCTGTGAAGACGCGTTTCAAGGAATAATCTGACGTTTAACTGAACCTGTCTGAGGGACTTGAATGGCGTCGACCTCGGTCGACGCGATTCAAGACAGAAGTGTTATATTGCTGGTTTTAACATGTATTTCACTGTTGAAGGTTATGAGGCATGTTTTATGTTGTATACTGAGACTGAGGACTTCTGCATGAATGGGATTTCATCATCTATGTGTGTGCTTTAACTGTACGCTGAGACTGGAGTTTACTGTGCGAATAGAATCACGTTATATATGTGTTTGTGTTCATACGACTGTGGATCGATAAGACTGTGGTTTACGTATGTCACCATGGACCGATGGGGACAGGGTCATGGTGTCTGTGAGCTGTACCGGTGGAAGAAGGGGTACATGTTGTGTTTTACCTTTGACTGAGGGAGGCAGGATCGCCTTGAGCCCGACGGGCCGGAGTAGCTGGTGTGCTATCCGAGGGGTCGCTGTTTGTCCTCAGCGGGTCGGGGTTTCCCTGTTTGTTGTGACAGCTTCCGGCGCGTTTCTTGCTGTGGAGCTGGTCGTGTTACTGGTGGGAGTTGGTTTACCCTTTAGCCACTGGGCCTGATGTGACCTTTGATCAAGGTTACGAGTGGTACCCTTAGCCCTTTGGCCTGACGCAGTCCGGGAGAGTTGGGTTTGTGGGTAGTTCCTATAGCTTCGGCTTGACGGGGGTTCGCCGGTCCCCAGGGCCCTCCTGAAGCGCTGAGGCCTAGCGTGGAGGCAATCCGGTGGTAGGACAGTAGTCTAGACTGCTTGTGTGCACACGTAGCTGGCAGTGGCGGTACACTGAGTCCAGCTAGTCCTAGTTTGGCTCAATGCCTCACCCTACAGTGCCCCGGAACGCTGTAGGGGTGGACAGGCGTGAGCAGTGGTGGTAGTGTTGGGAGGCGACGTCTGACTTCGGTCGACAGTGTGGTTCAGTCGCTTCGTGGACTTTGACTGTGAGTCGTGACTCTGTGTTGGGTTCTTTGTGTTGCTTAGAATGGTTCCTGTTACTCTCCTTATCGTACGTTGCATATCGGATCTGGGTGCTATGCTTACTGCTTTACTTAACTGTTATATATATATATATCCCTGTTGCTTCACTTGTGGGTGTGTGAGTGGGAGGCAGGGGATCGGATGATCCCTACTGAGCCCATTTCTGGTGTGGCTCACTCCCTGCGGTTTTAGGTGTGGACCTCGCGGCGTGTGGAGGCGTGTGGTGCCTTCTTGGTGTTCGGACCAGCAGCTGTCTTTGTTCCGGGGTATGTCCCGATGTTGTTGTACTTCCTTCTGCCTGTACTTATTTAATTGTTGGACATGTAATTATTGTTGGACTGTATACGGACATTGTTATTTTCCTTCCTGCGCACTTGTTCCCCTTGTAGTCCGTGTGTTTGTTATATTTAGCCTTGTTTAGCACTTACTCCTCCAGATGTGTTGTGTGAGATCCGGGTGTGAACCCGCGGTTAATGGGCCGACATCCATTTAGTGACCGGGTCTCCGGTCATAGGATGGCGGGTCGTTACAGATGGTATCAGAGCTCAGTCTGGTCGAGTATGTGATAAACTGGGTTAGATATTATAGTCCAACAATAAGTACGAGTCTGTACAGGCGATGGCTGCTGGTGTAGATTGATAGGTTTTGACGTGTTTTGGTTCGATTTGCGTGTTGTGGGGCAGTGATGGCGCCGAAGCGGAGAGCTTCGGTGGCTCGGGGTGCGAGAGCGGATGGTGGTGGTTCGAGGGCAGGAGGCCATGATGTGGATCGTTTCATGGAAGCCATGATTGGGGCTATGGCTAGATATCAGCAGAGGGATGGAACGGAGGGGTCCAGTTCCCGAGGTAGCCATTCTACGGTGGTGGAGCGGTTCTTGAAGCTGAAGCCCCCTTCTTTCACGGGTCAACCTGTTCCAGATGCGGCAGCTCAGTGGATTAAGGAAGTGGAGAAGGTGTTTGATGTTCTAGAATGTGCTGAGAGTGACAAGACCTTGTTGGCAACCTACTTGCTGAAGGGCGATGCTTATGATTGGTGGGTTACCATCAAGGGGTTGATGTTTCCTGATAGGCCTTTGAGGGAGATTCCTTGGGAAGGCTTTGTGAGAGAGTTTAGTGGGCAGTACCTTCCGAGGCACGTTCGCAGGGCCAAGGAAAGGGAGTTTATGGAATTGGTGCAGGGCGATATGTCAGTTTTAGACTATCAGATGAAATTTGTGGCCCTGGGAAGGTTTGCTCCACACATATCTGAGCGTGAGGATCTGAGGACGGAGAAATTCGTGGATGGACTTCGGCATGATTTGAGGGAGTTTGTGGCGGCCCATTGTTTTAGGGATTTGGCATCAGCGGTTCAGTGCGCGGCAGCAGTGGAGATACAGTTCCAACACACGGCGAGGGAATCGGAGCATTTAGCACGAGAGAAGCAGCCTAGCAGGGATAGATCAGCGGCCTTCTCGGCAGGCGGTTCGAGTTCGTTCGAGGTCGAGTTTCAGGAGGCACCTTATGAGGAAGAGGATGGTTCGGTTCAGCAGATGGAGACAGAGGACGGCTGGCAGCAGGAGGCGAGGCGGGACACGGCGGATCGTTGTCCCCGTTGTGGCAGGTTTCATGGCAACATGATATGTCCCTTGATCACTGGTAGTTGTTTTGCCTGTGGTAGGAAGGGGAATCTCGCGAGGAACTGTCCTCAGAAGAACAAGGCAGGTCAGGGACCGAGCGGTGAGTAGGTGTTCGAGGCGTGATTGGAGTCGCGTCTCTTTGTGGGAACTCGAGAGGTTGTGCTAGATGAGCACTTTTATCTTGTCTTGTTTTAAGATGGTTGTGGTCTCGTGTGGCACTTGTATGTATTCGGGATGGTGGAGAAATCGGTTTTGTAATATGTGCCTTGCTAGTGTGTGGTTAATGTTGATCCTTCAGCTTCGTGTTGGAATCGAGGATCTTGGTTAGCTTGATGTGAATTCGATTGGCTAATTATGTTGGAACCTTATGTGGGTGATTGGGGATAATGATTGTTGTTATCGATGTGTGTCGGCATGTGTGGATTAGCCGAGTTGAGCATTGAGCGGTTGCAAATTTCGAGGACGAAATTCTTTTAAGGGGGGGAGATTGTAAGGACTGAGGTTTCGGATTCTGTATTCGGGTCAGATTTGGGTTGGATCCCTTGGTTTGGACCCTGTGGGGGGTCTTGAGATTGCTGACTGAATGGCGTCAGCACTGCTCGACGCCTTTCAAAAGGCGTCAGGTTGTGTGGACGCCATTTAGGGTATGTTGGTTGTGCGCCACGTGGGCGAGTTTCGGGCTGCGAGAGTACGGCCCATGTCAGATTTGTCTGAACGGCGTCCAGCTCGGTCGACGCGTTTCAGACTGCGACACCTGCGGTGTCAGGGTACGGCGTCAGAGCGTTGTCAGTACGGCCTGTCTTGTCGTCTGAACGGCGTCCGCGGTGGGCGACGCGTTTCAGTGCGGTGTCAGTACGGCCGTCTGTAGACACGCTAATTTTGACGTCATTTTGATTAAATTTTATATCATGTAATAATGCCTCAGAATGGTCTGATGTTTAACCATTGATTAATTTTTATTAATCTTTTTGAGTGTCGGGTTTAACAGACATATTTAAGTTAATCAATTAAAATTGATTTTAGCTCAAATTTTAGTTAAAATATGAAGAAACCTAAAAGGCGTCAACCTGTGTAGACGCGATTTAGAGTTTATTCCTATTTTAACGTTTAAATTTGAATTTTAATTAATTGATTTATTAACTAAAAGGCGTCTGTGAGGCACGACGCGTTTTAGGTTTCCTAGGCTATTTTAACTTCTCTTCCGGATGTTTATCCTTATCTTAATTAGTGTGAAAGGCGTCAACAATGGTGGACGCATTTTATCTAATAAAGATAAAGATAAGTTTTCCCGGATATTTATCCTTATCTTAATTAAATCTGAAAGGCGTCAGCCAAGGTGGACGCGTTTTAGATAATTACAGATAAAGATGAATTAATCAGTGTTTATCTGTCGGTTAAAGTAGATAAATCCTAGATTTATCTATGTTAATCGCGAACGCAGAAAATGCCTATAAATACATTGCACATCAAAGAGTTAAAAAAAAAAAAGAAGAGAGAGAATTGAATTGAGCCATAGCGCTATAGCGATTTGAAGATCGGAGCAACAACGTCGGAACGCCGGAGCGCTGCCATTTCCAGAAGACGGCGTCCCTTTCAAGATCTTCATTCCTTCAAGGCTTCACCAACTGGGCTCAACAACAACAAGAGATCAAAAGGAGGAAATTAAGCACAAAGCCAGGAGAACTTCTGGACGATCCTCACATTCAACAGCAAGAACAAAAGAACAAAGAAAGGGCTCTCTTTCTTCAGCCGGCTGAAGGAGGGGAACCAAGGACTCAATCTTCCGCGTTCAAAACAGGTAAGCGATCAATACTTCTTTTGAAACTTTTTAGTTAAAAGTTTCTGGCGATCATTGCACTTTAGTTGCTGTTTTTAATAGGTTAGTTTACACTAAACAACATAGTTTTTCACATTAATCACACGAGCATTTTCAGCACCTACAGCTCTTTTTGGCGATCACGGTGGGACTTGGTCTCGCCATCTTTTAGTTTCTTTTTTGTTCTTGCTGTCATCATATCGGGCACCCACGGTGCACCATTTGTGTCTCTCGACACGTCCTCACCAATTGGTGAGTGTTTAGTTTAATT
Source organism: Zantedeschia hybrid cultivar (assembly GCA_030544215.1). Lineage (NCBI taxonomy): Eukaryota > Viridiplantae > Streptophyta > Magnoliopsida > Alismatales > Araceae > Zantedeschia > Zantedeschia hybrid cultivar. The sequence goes on along the minus strand of JARZZO010000013.1, from coordinate 43,574,188 downwards.
AATTTTCCTCGTGCACCACGTGCACACCCCAGTGGCAAGATCTTGCCCTCCCCTTGATTAGTTCAGAAAAAGCTGTTTTGTGATAAAAATGATGTGTGCTTGAGTGATTTCCTAGTTGTTTAGTTAGTAAATCATCCTGTTTAAAATCTGAAACTAAAAATCTTTGCATGAGTCGATTGTTTACTGCTTTTTACCCTGTTTGAGGAGGATTCAACCCAGAAAATCCTCCTGGAAATCTGTTTCTGCGACCTAAAAAGCGTCCATGAACAGTGACGCGTTTCAAAACTGCGTCATCACACCCAGACGCCTTTTAGTTTCCAGACTGTCTCTGCTGTTTGCATATGTTTCTGCGAAATAATTAAGTTATGTGTTGAATAGCGTCGACCACCATAGACGCGATTCAGACAGTTTTTAGTTATTTTTCAGAGTTGTTTCTGCGAAAAAATTAAGTTCTGTTTTGAATAGCGTCGACTATACTCGACGCGATTCAGACAGTTTCTTAATTATTTCTCAGTTTCCAGATTTCTGTGGTTGAGTGCTAGCTACCCATTATTTTATTAAGCATTAGAGGTCATCCAGGTCGCAGGGCATACGCATTGAGGCGAAAACCCTCCTCTTCTTAGGAACACATTACTCGACGTCAGCAACTCTCTCTGATTGGGTTGGTCCCTTGATCAGACTAGAGAAGTTGACGTTGAGACCTCCATAAGTCCCCAAAATCAAGGTATTCCTCCTTGATCATCGGGCTGGTTGTACCAATTGAAGTCCCGGCTAGATTCCGAAAGCGTTGTGAGAGAGAACCCTAGAGAATAACGGTGGAAACTGAACTGAAACTAGGATCCTTCCCTGAGCGAAATTGTGGTTTAATCCAATTCAAATAACTCAACAAGGAACCCTAAAATCACGTTAAGCATCCACTTGTTTGATTAATCTCTGTACAACTTGTTTGATTAAATCTTTGAAAAAGGAATCTAATATCATGTTGCTGCGATCAGGCAGGGACTTGAGTATGGCCCATGACGCCATCATCAACTACGAGGGAGATGCTAATGCCCCTCGCAATTCAGATTTCAACTATGAGAACGGGAGAGATGCTGATGCCTCCCGTAATTCTGCCCCCATTCCTTATCGACAAGATGGGAATGTCCGGACTCCTCTTTTTCATCCACAGGATCGATATCCTGATCTTCCCCCGCATGAATATGTGATCCCTAATCCTGATCTAGAGGGGGACATGAATCAGAATGATCCCTCACCCTCTGATCCTATGGATCTCGTCAATGCTCTGGGAGTTCTTGCCTCCCGACTGGACCCTCAGCAGTTCGAGGCCATCCAGTCTATTTTGAAGGGGAAGGCACCCATGCAGCCTGCTGAGCCGAACCCTATGGCTCCCCCCGTTGTTACTCAACAACCTCCTCCTCCTCCTCTTTATATCCATCAGGCCATGGAAGGCCTTCACATTACTTCTCGGCCAACTGGGCCACAACTTTCGTCATCTAGGCAACCGGCGAGACCGCAAACGCCTATTTATCAAAATGCCCTAGGGCATGGCGGAAGCTCTGCCGGACCTCCTCCTTATTATCCTCCCTGTCCCACGTACTCTAGGCAGCAGGCCTATCAAGTACTTCCACCTCCTCCTCCTCCTCCCCAGGCAGATCTGACCACTCAAACGTTGCTGGCCAAGATGGAGCGCATGGATGAACAGTTCAACAACCTCCAGAAGATGATGGGGGTTAAAGCTGTGCCAGAAATCAGTTTACCGAGCCTGCCAGTATTCCATCTGCCACCCTCTGAAATGCCAGTGTATCGAAAGTATAACGGTACTGGTAACCCCTTCACGCATCTGAAGGAGTTCATGTACGAATCCTCGTTCTGGCAGAATGATAAGAGGTCATTGGCCTTCTTGTTCAGGAGATCTCTAGAGGGACCAGCCCTCGAGTGGTTCTTTTCTCTGGAACCCTCCGAAGTAGAGGATTACGGTATCGTTTCACGCAAATTTATCCAACGATACCAGGACAGAGTTGCACCCTCCTTGTCTATCACGGACCTCATTGCAGAAAAGATGAAACCGGATGAGGAGTTTGTCAGTTTTGCTGACAGGTGGCGGGGCCTGGCTGAAAAGGTGAAAGATCACTTGTCCGAATCTGAACAAGTGAAGATGCTAATTTCTAACGCCACGCCCCAGTTCAAGCTAGTCCTCTCCTTGAACAATTTGACTAATATGGCAGAGCTCTATGAAAGAGCACGGTACTGCCAGAATGCCTTCAAGGACGCTACATTCTCTAGCGTCTTTGATCCTCACAGACCTAGCAGGCCTCCACCTCGGAAGCCTGCAGTGCCGAATTCTCCTAGCACATGTCCAACTACTGAGGGCACGCTCTCTCATGAGCAAGTCAGGCTCATGAACAATAACTCGCCCCAGTTTGTGAGGAACGAGCAGCAGTACCAGAGGCCACCGCAACCGAGCCAACAAGGGTACAGGCAGCAGCAGAACCCCCATTACCAACAGCAGTACCAGCGGCCCCAGCAGCCGAATCAAAACCAGCAACAGCTACAACAACAGCCGCAACGGCAACAGCAGTATCAGCAGCCACTTCAGCAGCCATATCAGCAGCAACAGCCACAGTACCAGCCGCGTGCACCGCCGGCGTACCACAATGTCCCTCCTCATGGTGACTACAACCAGCAGAGGAGACCTCCAGGCCCGAAAAGGGCAGAATACCCGGCCCTCTCAGAATCCTTGGCAGATATCTCCAGTGCTTTAATGGCAGCCAATGCCTTAGTTTTGCCAAGGAAAAAGGCCGTCTGGCCTCAAAATGCCGATACGTCTAAGTATTGCTACTTCCATAGGCAACCTGGGCATACCATTGACACCTGCTTTCAATTCAGAGATTATATCCATGATCTCAACGAGCAGGGCGGCATAGACTGGGAGGAGATGAAAAAGTACATAACAGCCCTGAAGGCGAGGAGACCGCCGCAGCAGCAGCAGCAAGCAAGACCACCGGCACAAGCAGCAGCACCACCCAACATGGGCATAGTGCAGAATCCACTCCCGGAGCACCAGAACCAAAACCAGGTTGCTCCCATTTTGACGAACAGCCAGTCTGAGGCTGGTCGTGGGCAGCAGTGGAGAATAGAGGACTCTTCCTCTCTTTGTTCAACGGGTCACGTTCAAAGTACCGCAGAGCGACCACCACGCCGCACCATCCATATACCAAGGCCACAACCCGTTACCATCACCCCTATACCCACACCCACACCCACATATCACTCGCCCACGCCCAATAACTCATTACCACTACCCACCTTCCTTAGACCCATTACGCCCCGCACCACTACGCCTCCATCATATAACCCCCCGCAAACCAATAACGCGCCCCTCTTACCATCTAGGCCTTTATTACGCATATCATTTCCTACTTCACCCGCTACCAATACCGCCTACCCAGATATGCCTTTACCATCTAGACCGCTATTACGCGTACCATTCCCCACCTCGCCAACCGCTTACCCATCCACCATCCAACCATCTAGGCCTCTAATCCGCACCGCGCCATCACCACCTAGCCCTACGCCATCACCTACATACCAACCCTCTACGCCATCCGCACAATCCAACCCTGCGGTACTTAAGGTGTCACCCGGATCCTCCACGGTTGAGGAACACGCGCTCCGGAGTGGCAGGATTTTCAACAAGGTCTTCCCTCAGTCCACAGTCAGAGACGGCCCATCACAACCAACTGAGGAAGCCCGTAATGAAGAGAGTGCACCAGGCACTCAATACGACCTGTTGAAACACCTGGATCGGACACCGACACGGATCACTATACTCGAACTGATCAAAAGATCCAAGAGTCACCAAGAAGCTTTAATGGAATATCTGCAAAAGGTGATGGTCAATGAAGACGTGCCGGCAGAGAAAATTGCAGCACTACTAGTTCCTCAGGGGGATCAGCCCTCCATTACATTTCATACATCGGAACTAGCACCGCCGACAGCCAGAAGCATGGCTCTGAGCATCACGGTCAACATCTGTAAGAAGGCCGTGGATGCATGCCTGGTCGACACAGGGGCTTCGATCAATGTTTTACCCCCGAAGACCCTGGAGCTGTGCGGTGTGCCCAAAGAGAAATGGCTGCCCAGCCCCATCTCAGTGACAGCATATGACAATTCTACTCGTTCCCCTCTGGGAATGGTCTATTTAAAGGTGGAGCTGGGCCCTGTAAGTCATGCAGAGGTCGAATTTCACATCCTGGAAATCGACCCTTCCATAAATGCCATTTTAGGTCGTCCTTATATTAAAACTCTTGAGGCGATTTCCTCTACGAATCATCAATTATTAAAGTGACGAGCATGCCGATCCTTGCTGCTGCTCATACCTTGAACATTAAATCTGTTGTTCTACCTGGCCGACAACCTTTTATGTCGGTATTACAGGTCTACCGTCCAGTGGCTGATCCTCTGAAAGCCGCTACTATTTCTCCATACCCATTAGATGCTATCAAAAGGGGGAAGTGCATGAGTACCCCAGGATGGAGGATTATGATGAAGAACGGCTACGAGCCTGGGAAAGGTCTGGGCACACAATTGCAAGGCAGGACCACTCCTGTCAGAAATCATCGAGCAACACCTGGAAGTGGTCTGGGCTATAGGCCAATAAAACTGAAACAAGATCCGGTTCAGCAAGCAGAGATCAAAGAAGGTCCGAAAATCTGGGAGGCAATGTCCACACCACCCAAAGAAGGCCGAGAACCCTTAACATGGACCCTGTGTACGCATTTTGTGAAAGGGCCCATACTTAGCCATGACAATACGGTAGTCATTACTTCCTATTTTGACTTCCATGATATATATGGGAGGGACTTGGCCAGACATTGCTCTGAACTACTTACGTACCAATCCTTGGAGGCTCTGCGGCCTATGAAAAGGAGGAAATTTCATGACCCTGAATGTGAATGGTACAGGTGGTTCGACCTCAGAGACCTCTATATTGCACTGAACAGACTATTTCTGGATCCTGCAGAACCCAAGTGGCCGCCGCAGATTGATGAACTGATTGAAAGCCCAGGTGCCATATTTGACAAGCGGATACTGCTATCTGAAGAGACTGACGAAGGGGAGCCAGATGACCCCTATGAAGCTAGTTACACAACATATCTGCTCTGGAGGGGGACATATCCTTCACATGTCTCCATGCTCCATACTCTTTTCCGTACACTGCTCTTGACCCCGACTTGGTCGCGGATCATAATTGAAGATATTCCACGGGCTCCGCCCGTCATGATTACTCTGTCCCCTCGGGACATTATACCACAACCTCCTCTCGATCTAGAGAGGTTGTATAATCTGATCTGGGACATATTACTATATGATCCCCCTAATCCTCTGGCCTTGGTGCCACTTCCTCCGTCTGATTCCCCTCCCATTTGTATTCATTCCTGCTTTATGTTTAATTCTTTCATTGTCAAAAAAAAAACGCCAATTTGGCAACAAATTCTTCCCAGATCCTCATCGAGGAAACATCTTACTTGTCCGATTGCACCCCGCCACGCGGGTCCTTCGGTCAAGATTCTCTTCTAGATATACTATGTCCCTCCCCTCGGGAGGATTCTCTTGTATTTCCACTTGTATCCCAGGATTTTCATCCTGCTTCATCTTCGTTAGGTTATGATAGTGAAGTTAGGCAGTCTAGTCAGGTTAGGAAGTCTAGGAAGCCTAAGGGTAGGCAAATTCCAGATAGATACCTCAAGGACTTAGCTGATAAGTGTTCTTCTTGTTCTCTGATCCCTCAGCTTTTAGAAAATCCAATTCATATGCCAGAAGATTGCATGGACGATGAGTCAGTCAATGATGGGTACGGGGTATATGAATTAATACATGAAAAGGACCCCATTGTTGAAGAGGAAGATGACGAGGACGCAACTGAGGCATATGCCAGTGGAGTGAAGAGATTCGATGAACCCTCAACTGCCGTAGAAGAGCCCACCAAAGAAATCAATTTAGGGACTGAAGACGAACCTAAGGTTGTTCTCGTCAGTAAAAGTCTTTCTTCAGAGGATGAGAAGGCAATGGTACAAGTACTTAAGGACTATAAGGACACTTTCGCCTGGAGTTATGAGGATATGCCGGGGTTAGACTCATCTTTAGTTGAACACAGGTTAACATTAAAGGATGGAGCTAGCCCGGTCAAGCAGAAATTAAGGCGATTCCACCCACAAATGGCTCTAAAGATGAAGGAAGAAGTCGATAAATTGCATAAAGCTAAATTTATTAGAGTTGTCATTTATCCACAATGGGTGGCTAACATAGTCCCGGTTATGAAGAAGGACGGGAATGTCAGAATTTGCATTGACTTCCGCGATCTGAACCGGGCATGTCCTAAAGACGATTTTCCATTGCCTCATATTGATGTACTCATCGATAATACCGCTAGCTATGAGACGTTATCATTTATGGACGGATTTTCAGGATATAATCAGATTAAGCTGGCAGAAGAGGATCAAGAAAAAACATCATTCACTACACCTTGGGGAACATATTGTTATGTTGTCATGCCATTTGGATTAAAGAATGCTGGAGCCACTTATCAGAGGGCTATGATGGCAATATTTCATGACATGATGCATATAGATCTGGAAGTGTATGTGGATGACTTATTAGTTAAATCTAAAACAAAGGCTGAGCACGCCAAAGTTTTGGCAAGGGTATTAGAGAGATCGAGAGAATATCAGTTAAAGATGAACCCCAAGAAATGTGTATTCGGGGTGTCTTCAGGAAAATTGCTTGGATTTATCGTCAGCAAACGGGGAATTGAGATCGATCCTAACAAGGCGAAGGCTATCAGAGAAATGCCACCTCCCAAAAATTTGAAAGAATTGAGAGGATTAATCGGGAGGTTGCAATTTATTCGCCGTTTTGTCTCCCAGCACTCACAAAGGTGTAAGCCGTTTTACGAGCTTACCAAGCCGGGAGTCAAATTCGATTGGGACGATAAGTGTCAGGAGGCGTTCGATGGATTAAAGAACTATCTAGCAAGTCCTCCTGTTTTGAGACCACCATCTCCAGGCAAACCATTGATACTTTACATTTCAGTCCTGGATGATGCTGTGGGGGCTGTCCTAGCACAAGAAGATGAGGAAGGAAAAGAGAGGGCAGCCTACTATCTCTCTAAACTTCTCAACCCCGCTGAACAGAGATATACAGCGATGGAGAAAACATGTGCAGCATTGGTCTGGGTTGTACAGAAATTGAAGCATTATTTTCTGGCCCATGAAGTCCATCTCATCGCTAGGATGAATCCGATCAAATTCCTTCTGGAGAAATATGTTCTTACTGATAGGTTAGCACGATGGCAAAGCTTTCTATCTCAGTTTGACATCATCTATATTCAGCAGAAAGCGATCAAGGGCTATGCCATAGCAGAACATCTCGCTCATCATCTCCTTCCTCGATTTGATCCAGTGCGGTCAGAGTTTCCGGATGAGGAACTGATGTCCGTAAATCAAATCAGAGATGATATGTGGACTCTGCATTTTGACGGAGCTCTGAATTCTCATGGAAAAGGGATCGGTATTGTTCTGTTATCACCTGAAGGTATCACCATTCCACAAGCCTTTCAGCTTGATTTTCCAGTCACAAACAATATAGCTGAATACGAGGCGCTCCTTGTTGGCCTCGAGGCTGCTCATTTCCATGGTGCTACCAAACTCAGGATTGTGGGTGATAGCCAACTAATTCTTCGCCAAGTGCTGACAAAGTATCGAACTCTCGATCCCAAGCTCAAGCCTTATCAAGAGCTTACTTCTGCTTACTCAAAGCTTTTCACGAAATTGATCTTTGTCCATGTCCCTAGGAATCAAAACATCTTAGCTGACGCTCTAGCTTCACTTGCATCTTCTCTTGATTTTCCAATCAGCAAACAATCTGAATCGATCATAGTTCATAGGCGTCTTTCACCCGCTGTGAAAGACCCTTCATTTCTTAGAACTAAAGAGAAATTGCTGAAGAAAGTCAGAGACGGAGATATCATTGAGAAAAGAGAAATCATGTTAATGGAGCTGTTAGAAGAGATGGATGATGAACAGAAGCCATGGTATTATGAAATTGCAAAATATTGTGAAGATCAATCGTATCCTGAGGAATCTACAACTGAGGAGAAGAGAGCTATCAGGAGAGTTGCTCAACGATACACCCTAGTTGGGGGAGCATTGTATAAGAGAGGTTTTGATGGAGTTCTTCTGAGATGTCTAGACGAAGATGAGCTTTGGAAGGTTATGGAAGGAGCTCATAGTGGAGTTTGTGGTGGTCATGTCAATGGACAGATGCTAGCAAGGAAGATCCTTAGACAAGGATTTTATTGGCCAACCATGGAAGAAGACTGTGTAGGATATGTCCGTAGGTGTGCTAAGTGTCAACTTCACGCCGACAAAATTCATTCTCATGCATCTTCACTCCATCCTGTTTCTTCCCCATGGCCTTTCTCCATGTGGGCTTTCGACATCATTGGACCTCTTGGTAATCCAGATTCCGGCATCAAGCAAAAATCTTTCATTCTCACGGCAACGGAATACTTCACCAAGTGGGCAGAAGCTGAAGCGTACGTGGAGATCAAAGCATCAACCGTCTGCAAATTCATCATGAAGAACATCATCACCCGATTTGGAATTCCAAGCACCATCGTCACCGACAACGGACCGCAGTTCGTGTCACAAGAATTGAAGGACCTCTGCAACAGGTATAAAATTGCATTGCATCATTCATCTTCTTATTATCCGCAAGGCAATGGCCAAGCAGAGGCAACAAATAAGACTTTGATAAAAATCATCAAAAAGACGTGCAAATCTAACAAATTCGCAGATTGGCCAGAAAAATTGGTTGAGGCTCTATGGGCGTACCGAACTTCAATCCGCACACCTACTGGACAAACTCCTTATTCCTTAACATTTGGAATGGAGGCGGTAGTTCCATATGAGATCCTCATACCATCATTAAGGGTACAATTGAATAAGGAATTTTCCATTGATGAACATCGTTCAACACTCCTTGCTCAATTGGAACTTTTAGACGAGAAAAGATGGTCAGCTGCTAATCATGCAAAAGTTTATCAAAATAGACTAGCACGTTTTTATCAAAAGAAAGTCATTGAACGTAAGTTCAAAGTCGGTGAAATGGTCGTCAAGAGAATTTTTATAAAACCTGGTGGTCCGCGTTCTAAGCTCCAACCCAACTGGGAAGGACCTTATGTTGTATCGCACGCTTTTCCTGGTAATGCTTATCGTCTTATTAATGCAGAAGGAGAAGAGTTAAAACATCCTTGGAATGGTTTACATCTTAAGAAATACTACCCTTAGGTTAAAGAGTCGATCAGTATGGTACAAAGACCAGTGGAATCAGAAAGTTTATAAACTCGAATTTCCTTATCAGTCTGGATAATTTAATTTTAAGCCCATTATTGCACACACTGACACGTTTGATTCATGAGTAACAAGAGATGACAAGTCCTAAAGAATATCGAAAGCTTGACCGAAAGTGTAAAGTACAAATCATTCATTTAAAAAAAAAAAAAAATTCTGTTTTAAACTCGGCCCATGATGTCGGAACGAGACTTAGAATAGATTACAAAGAATACCCGCCATCTTAGTAGGAGGCCGTCATAAAAAAAATAGGGGAGATCCGTCCCGAAAAGCAAAGAAAAGAAAAGAAAAAGCAAAAAGGCAAAAAGCCAAATGTCAAATCAAAAGGCCATTACATTACAAACGATACATCAAGGCCATGAAATGAAATAAAAGGGAACGCAAGGTCGATAAATACTCCGGAAAGAAATGACCGAACCCCAACGGATATTATGGTAGGAAAGGGACATCTTTTTAAGTCTCTGGAACCTTCTCATGGGCTTTCTAAACTCATTCATCTTTTCTTTCTAAAGAGATGTATTCCAAACTTAAGGAATGGCTTAGATTGACTAAGGGTCGAATCATCAAATGGGATCACGAATGGAAACACAAGTTCAAACACGATGGGTTTAAGTTAAGTTGTTAAAGAACGATTTGGAAATTAAGTTAATAAATGAATATGATCTTTTGATCCAAGTACCATGCTGATCTTTATGTCAAAATCCAAAAAAATACATATATAAAAAATTCAAAAAAAAATACATATATATCAAAAATTCAAAAAAAAATACATAAGTAAAAAAATAAAAAAAAATACATATGTTTCAAAAAGTCAAAAAAAATACATATATCAAAATTAAAAAAAAAAGACATATATTTCAAAACCACAAACAAAAATGAATATTTCGAAACGACAAAAAAATATTTCAGTTAGCATCTGCTTGTTGCATTTAGTGTGTTTCATTCCTTTTATTTTCAGCGAGCATATGTTTGCTTGTATGTTGCATTTTTACTTAAGTCTGATTATTCTCATTACCTTTGTTAATAAAGGCTATGCCCCTTGACTATTTATTGAAGAAAAGATTGATTGACCATTTATTTGGTCAGGCAAGGGGCTAAGCCTAAATAGATACTTAACATGTTTGTTAAGTGTGTACATGATGCAAGATAAACACAAGAACACAAGATTGGAGTCAAAAGTTTCATATATATTATCAAAAGGAGTTTTTTGTACATGATACATGAAGAAAAGAAGATACATGAGCCCTCAAGGCTGGCTCTCCCCTCCGCCCTCGTCCAACTGGCTCTGGGCCTCGTCAGGCGCATCTGGTGCTGGCTCTCGACTAGGAGGTGGAGGTGGCCCCATCGCGCTCGGCCCTGCCTGGCCAGAAGACACGGCAGCACTGGCGGTGAAGGCACTCGTCAAACCGCGGTCCTGTGCACGCTGTCGAGCACGCATGTACCTCTCCTCCACACTCCGGCGCTCGTGCTCTGCAATGCCAAGCTGGACTCGAAGAGCGGATATCTCAGTATCCATCTTCTGCCGCTCCTGCCTCTCCCGCTCCTGCCTCTCCCGCTCTCGATCCTCGTTGATGATTTCCAGGCGAATCTGGAGGCGCGCAAGATCTCCAGTGGAGAGATGAGCCACCTGCTCCTCCAGAGCCCGGATCCGCTCTGCATCAGCCTCGGCACGAGCCGCTGCAGCCCGGGCATGCTCTATCTCTGCTTCAGCCCTCTGAAGGGCTTCCTGAAGCTCAGCAACCTGAAAGGAAGTCATTGTTAGTTCAAAGCAATCAAATAATCGAGTAATCAATTTCAGAATTCAAAAGTTGAAGAACTTACCAGAGCAGCACGGTCCTCCTCCGCGAGAGAAGCCCGGTGAATGGCAGAGGCAAGCTGACTCTGGAGGTCAGCCAGGGCAGCATCATGAGCAGCAGAGGATGAAGACGAAGCTCCATGGGTAGGAGGAGCCGCCTGGGTGTAGACGGCTCGCTGCACCGAAAGACAACTATCAGTGGTTAATCGCCAAAACAATTAATTAAAACATGCATTCATATTCATTCATACATACCAAGTCATATAACTCCTTCTGGACTTGTTCTAGCTGGGCCTCCGCATCATGTAGGCGGGCCCGGAGGTCAACGATGACCGCATCACGCGCGTCCTGCATGTCATACATACATTTATTCACAAATATAAATCAAGATAATAATAAAATTAAAGACGCATGAATGCATACTTACATCGAGTGGTCGGAGGAGCCGAAGCTGATCGGCGTAGTGGGCCCGGTACTGCTGAAGGTAGGCCTCGCTATTCTCCGCCCGTGACTCCACTCTGACACCCCGGCGATGCCAGTCTTCATATTGCTCAGGAAATTTCGCTCGCCAATCAGTGAGGGCTTGCTTCCCCCTCATGCTCCTTCCTACACCCTCCGGGACCTCCTCGTCGATCCACTCCTGGTGGAGGCCCAGGGTCCTCATCACTAGTCGGAGGCGGAGGGGCTCGATCTCATTGAGGCAATGCACCCACATCTGCCTCCCGAACCGCCTCCTGCCAGCCGTCACCCACGGCTGACCCTCCTCATTCATGCCCAGGTACGGGCGCCAAATCACCTGCATATAGGTTAGATGCATTCATAAATAATTGGCATTTAATGAACAAAAAAGATTACATTTAATAAAATTAAACAAGTTTAAAGTTTACCAAGAGTTCTGGATAATCCAGAAACTGACGGCGGAGGGCCGTCAGCTGGTGATGCTGTGGAGCTGTGTCCACAATCGGCTGCCAACGGCAGGCGAAAGGGACGACATTCGGACGCACGATCCTCGCTCTGCCGAGCGGGAAGTAGTAATAGCTCCATACCTGCATTCATGAACATATAGGTTAGAAAAAAGCATCATATCATATTGCACTGCATATAACAAATAATTAAACAAGTTAATACCTGAAGAAATGGCGAGAAACCACTGATGGTAGTCTCACGGTCCGGCATGACCGCGGATAGGTCGGCGAAGAGGTGAGCCAGAAGGGCTGCACCCCAGGCATACTCTCCTAGGCTATCTAAATCATCTAATAAATAAAGAAATCTACAATGGATATGGTCGCCCTTCGTACCGAAGAGCAACCGACCGAAAAAGAAAACTAAGAAGACCCTGAGCTGTCTATCCACCTCCTCTACCTGGCCAGGATCGCTACAGTAGACTGAGGAGGACGACTCGGCTAGTTTAATCCTAAATTCCTCCCGGGTCTCGTCAGACCGACGACGGGGTTCATCTAATCCTAGTGCAGCCTCTACCTCTACCCGGGGAACCATCCTAGACTCTCTACCTAGGCTAGACACCTCTATCCCTAACAATGCCTCTGCCAATCCCTGATAGTTAGGGTAAGTAACCCCACTAACAGGTCGACCATCTACCCTGAGACCAGTAATCCTGGCCACATCCTCTAGGGTGGGGACCATATGCCCCCACGGCATCAGGAAAGCACGGCTTTCCGCATGCCATCTCTCTCTCAAAACCTGCAAGAGGACTAAGTCAAGCCAGAAGGGCTCAATGTCCAGCACTTCACCGAATCCCATCTGACGCAGGCGCGCCTTCTGGAAATCCGGGAGCCCTCTGTAAGCCCCTATAACAAGGTCCCAACTAATCCTAGCCCTCATCACTCCCTGCAAATAAAAACATAAAAAAGGGGTCAGTAATTAATAAAAACAGGAAAAATCAGTTCTGTCTTGAAAGGCGTCAGCCCACATGGACGTCTTTTAAAACACGTCAACACGCCTTGACGCGATTCAAAAATTTTATTCCTATTTAAAAATCCGGAATTTATCTTGAAAGACGTCGACCCATGGTGACGCCTTTTGAATGGCGTCACCTGGTCTGGACGCCTTTCAAGTCCAGATTTCGGGTTCTTCAAAGAACCCCGTTCTTCCTCTTTTCTTCACACAACCACACCCATAGGAAGCTTACCGTGTGGAGGTCGCCCTCCTCTTCTTCTTCCACCGCCATAGGTGCCGGTGGAGGTAGCTCTTCCTCCAAGAGAGCCGCCGCCTCAGTTAATAACGCCGGAGTCTCCTCGTGAGCTTCTTCTTCTTGCCTTCGCCGCCTCTTAGCTATGATTTTCATCTTCTTTGAGCCTTCACCGCGTTCCATAGCTCGAATAGAGGGGTTTTAAGGGAGAGATCGCCGGAGACCGTCGCTGGACAGAGGAGAGAAAGAGAGAAATTTTGGAAAAGTGAGGAAGAAAGGGGGCCTTCGCGGGTCTGTTAACGAAAGTCTGAAAGGCGTCGACTCAGACTGACGCGTTTTAGGGCACAAAAGTTGAGGCGGCAGGGACAGAGGTTTGAATTTGACTGAAAGACGTCTACATAGGTTGACGCGTTTCAATATTTTCGTCAGAGCCGTACAGAGGAAAATCATGAAAAGCGTCGTCTTGTCTAGACGCGTTTCAGAGAATTAATCATGGAATTAATAACATAATCCTGGGAAAAGTAGAAGAGAGAGTTGAAACGCGTCATATTCGGTAGACGCGGTTTAACCTTTAAATCCGGTTTTTGAGGATTAAAATTAATTTCGGAAAAGAATTATGGTTAAAAGGCGTCAACATATGCAGACGCGTTTTAAGGTTAAATCGGTTTTTGAAGATTAAATTTAATTTCGGGAAAAGAATTTATGATTGAAAGACGTCTTTCTGACTGGACGCAGAAAAAATCAAGTTTTCTCTAAAGGAAAAATCATGTGCACATCACAGAAAGTTGGGGAAAGATTCCAAGATATGGAAAATCACTCTTTATTCATTTAAATCCTTTATTACATCATGAAAAAAAGGGAAAGGGGACATTTAAGGAAGGATTTCATGAAGACCCTTAAGGTAGGGAAATTTCAATCCTTTATCTCTATCTTTAGAGGATCTTACACGGTAACTGAAGCCAATATTCCATAGAGTGGTAATGATTTGTACGGCTTCATAGTCTTCGTCAGATTCCAAGTCGCGCTTCTTGATCGGAAGTGTGGGAGAGAACTCAGGGAATTCACGACGGCCCAAGCTAAGTTGAGTAAGGCACCGATGTGGGTTGTACAGCACAAATTCGGTGGCTCCGATCAACTTAAGGTCTGCTCCTGCTGCACGGCGCACCCACACGGGTTTTCCAACCAGAGCAAGTGGAGACGAGTCGAATATGTCGGACGTCATGAGCTTTAAATACTCTCTCCAATCGGCTCGGGTCTTGAGTTTTGGAACCTTGTTAACCATATGCTCATTGAACTTTACAATATTAGCTATGCAATGAATTGGGCTATTCAAGTAAATTTGAGATGGATTCAAAGGCCTTTTCTTGCTGTGCTCAAACTTGAAGTGAAGTTCAACCCACAAGGCGAAGAGTAGCATGCATCCATAAGGAGGACGGCCCACAGACGCTGCAGAAAGCCCACTATAAAGATATGCTAAGAGTGCAGTGCTAATGGATTTACCTTCGAAGATTGCGCATATGGCACTAACTTGGTCATCTTCTAAGATATTATCCTGCGCAGAGAAGAACAAGGCACCGGCTAGGCATATAACTAAAGCTTTTGTTACATCCTCCGCTTCATCCTCTCTTAGATCATCAATTTCATACAGCGTCCACTCGGCTAGCTTGGTGAGATTGATCCCCTTTTTAGTGAGGCATCCTTTAGCTTCTGAAGGATCTTTCATAATAGATGTCAACAATTGTTGACCGGTGATTCTCTCTTTCATCAAAGCTATCTTCTCTTTGTTCTCTTTGGTCTTTGGGAGACCTAAAAGAAGCTCCGCCTCCTCTAGAAGAATCGTGCACTCGAAGTCTTGGAAGAAGAATGTATGAGTTTGGGGATGCCACCACTCGATCAAGGCACCCATAGCCGCCCAATCTGCGTTCGCGCTCTTGTAATGTTTGGCAAGCACTACAAGACCTTGAAGATTCCACTTGGATATGAATACTTGCATGGAAAGCTTGATGCTTTTTGCAAGTTTACGGATCCAAGGTAAGGAAGTAAACTTCCTTGGGCCAGGAAACATGGGATAGTTCTGAAAACCAAAAGAAAAGACGAAGAACATGATGAAGAACGCGAAGAACGTGATGAAAAACATGAAAAGAATTGGAAAAGAAGTTGATTGAACTTACTTGGAGATTGGGATTTCTTCCATTGAGGTGATTCTCTACATTAGAAAACTGCTCCAAAGACATCTTCATCTTCTTGCTTGAAGTTTTTCTGAGTTCCTCCTTCTTGAAGCTAGAAAAGCTTGGAAACCTTGGAACTTTGAAGAAACCTTGAAGAAAACTCAACTCTTGATCTTTGGATTGTAGTGGGATTGCTTGGGAACGACCTAAGGGTGTTTATATAGACAGTATTGCGATCCTAGGAAGACTTTTCCGGATTGGAAAAGGGATGTGCATTGATAGAGTTGGAATTCGAGTACAGAACAAGCAGAAACCTGTTTCTGTGAGTAAAAGGCGTCGATGACAAGCGACGCGTTTTAATGTTAAAAGGCGTCTTCACGACATGACGCGTTTCAGCTTTTTATGTTATTTATCCGAAATTCTGTGGGTTTTGATGTTTAAATTGAATATTTGGAATTACTAACAATTTTGATTGCAGAAAGTTCAAGAAAGCTACATAAAGCTGGAAAATATCGAGAAGATCCCACTGTGGGGATTCAAGAAGTCTCGACCGTGGCTAAAAAGACAGTTATTTCTATCATTGTACTCTTTTCATGTAATTATTTTGCATTCACATTACTATATGATAAATATTTATTAGAGCATATCAAGGACCTTGTGTTTTTGATGAAACTGGAATTTGAGTTCCCCTACAACAAAAACAGTGATAATTCCAGAGGATTCTTAATCGCACGGATAGGCCGTTGGATTGTTAATTAGTGAGGACGACGGTTTCACTTTTGTGAAACGGTGCGTGGATAAACGAGCTTTGGCTTAGCACTGGATTACAAGAATTGGTGTCTTGACTCATTAATGACAATTTAACAATATTATCCTTGATTAATTTATATTTTATTTGACTTTATATTTTTCTTTTAGCCCAGCATGCATCATGTAGGACTTTGAAATCATTGTGATAAGAATTAATTATTGATTAAGTTTCACACTATTAAATCAAATAAATCAAAGATGATATGAAATATTCCATTCCGAATTGAGTATCTTGATTATCTTTGAGGTTCGCTTGAAGATATCATTGGAATTCTATCCTTTCTTGGATTCTTTATCCAATAATTCTTGTTTTCTTTTTAAGATTCATCATGGTTGCAGCACGTCCACATTGGCTGGCAAACGCTCCCCATGATGAAACCTGCAGTGTCTACGACCTGGGGTACTTCCCACTCCGAGGAGGTTGATCGCCTTTATTTTATTTCCTTGCCTACTTCATCCAGACAGGATTGATTCCATTGATTTCGTTGAGCTATCTTCATTGAGGATTTTGAGAAAAATTCAAATCATGTGATGTTAAGAGCGTGTCTCACCACACCTTGGCATCACCTTTTCAGTACATTTCATTCCATTTCACTCCCTTGCAAAGACGATACCAAGGTGAGGCAGCTGTAGACACGCTAATTTTGACATCATTTTGAGTAAATTTTATATCATGTAATAATGCCTCAGAATGGTCTGATGTTTAACCATTGATTAATTTTTATTAATCTTTTTGAGTGTCGGGTTTAACAGACATATTTAAGTTAATCAATTAAAATTGATTTTAGCTCAAATTTTAGTTAAAATATGAAGAAACCTAAAAGGCGTCAACCTGTGTAGACGCGATTTAGAGTTTATTCCTATTTTAACGTTTAAATTTGAATTTTAATTAATTGATTTATTAACTAAAAGGCGTCTGTGAGGCACGACGCGTTTTAGGTTTCCTAGGCTATTTTAACTTCTCTTCCGGATGTTTATCCTTATCTTAATTAGTGTGAAAGGCGTCAACAATGGTGGACGCATTTTATCTAATAAAGATAAAGATAAGTTTTCCCGGATATTTATCCTTATTTTAATTAATCTGAAAGGCGTCAGCCAAGGTGGACGCGTTTTAGATAATTACAGATAAAGATGAATTAATCAGTGTTTATCTGTCGGTTAAAGTAGATAAATCTTAGATTTTTCTATGTTAATCGCGAACGCAGAAAATGCCTATAAATACATTGCACATCAAAGACTTAAAAAAAAAAAAGAAGAGAGAGAATTGAATTGAGCCATAGCGCTATAGCGATTTGAAGATCGGAGCAACAACGTCGGAACGCCGGAACGCTGCCATTTCCAGAAGACGGCGTCCCTTTCAAGATCTTCATTCCTTCAAGGCTTCACCAACTGGGCTCAACAACAACAAGAGATCAAAAGGAGGAAATTAAGCACAAAGCCAGGAGAACTTCTGGACGATCCTCACATTCAACAGCAAGAACAAAAGAACAAAGAAAGGGCTCTCTTTCTTCAGCCGGCTGAAGGAGGGGAACCAAGGACTCAATCTTCCGCGTTCAAAACAGGTAAGCGATCAATACTTCTTTTGAAACTTTTTAGTTAAAAGTTTCTGGCGATCACTCCACTTTAGTTGCTGTTTTTAATAGGTTAGTTTACACTAAACAACATAGTTTTTCACATTAATAACACGAGCATTTTCAGCACCTACAGCTCGTCCTGTCAGACTGAATGGCGTCTGCCTCGATCGACGCGTTTTAGCGGGATTCTGGTTGACCCCGCGAGCCTCCCCTTCTTTCCCTCATTCTCACCTTCACACTCTCTCTCCTCACCCCCTCCGCCCTCTCCGACGATCTTCTTCCCCTCCCTTCCTCTTCTTCCTCTTCCAACCACTCCAACACCACCTTACCTCTCACCTCCGCCTCCACCACTTCCTTTGCGGCGTTCCCTTCTCCGGACGGCGGCCGACATCCCGGCGGAGTGGCGGCGTCCTCGAGGGTACCGGCGGCGGTGTGCGGTGCGGCGGGACGGCGGCACGGAGCTTGGCGGAGTTCAAGAACCGGTAGGGGGACGAACCTTGCATGTGATGTTCGTGTGATTCTCGGCGCGACGTGGTGTTTGGGGGATAGATTGAGCATGCTTAGGGGGGATCCCATGTGGGAATGACGGTGTTTGTGATCGTGTTTTCGTAAGCATGATTGTGTGGTTGAGCTTCTCTCCTTCCCCCTTTGATTTTGGGGTTTTCGGGGTGCTTGGGGTTCAAGAGAGAAACCCTCGGTTCGAACCAGGGAACCTGGTTTCTTGCGCTAAACGGCGTCGTTCCTGGTCGACGCCTTTCAAAGGGCGTCTGGGCCGTACGACGCCTTTTAGGGGCATAAATCCCCCTGTTCGAGGCCTCATTAAATAGAGTTCCTGGCGCTAAATGACGTCATGGGTGGACGACGCCTTTTAGAAGGACGTCGGGCCACCATGACGCCATTTAGGCAGGAAATCGCCCCGCTTGAGTGTTGAAATTCTGGGTTTTTAATGTGAATGGCGTCGATGGTTGCGGACGCGTTTTAAAGGGCGTCTCCCTGTGAAGACGCGTTTCAAGGAATAATCTGACGTTTAACTGAACCTGTCTGAGGGACTTGAATGGCGTCGACCTCGGTCGACGCGATTCAAGACAGAAGTGTTATATTGCTGGTTTTAACATGTATTTCACTATTGAAGGTTATGAGGCATGTTTTATGTTGTATACTGAGACTGAGGACTTCTGCATGAATGGGATTTCATCATCTATGTGTGTGCTTTGACTGTACGCTGAGACTGGAGTTTACTGTGCGAATAGAATCATGTTATATATGTGTTTGTGTTCATACGACTGTGGATCGATAAGACTGTGGTTTACGTATGTCACCATGGACCGATGGGGACAGGGTCATGGTGTCTGTGAGCTGTACCGGTGGAAGAAGGGGTACATGTTGTGTTTTACCTTTGACTGAGGGAGGTAGGATCGCCTTGAGCCCGACGGGCCGGAGTAGCTGGTGTGCTATCCGAGGGGTCGCTGTTTGTCCTCAGCGGGTCGGGGTTTCCCTGTTTGTTGTGACAGCTTCCGGCGCGTTTCTTGCTGTGGAGCTGGTCGTGTTACTGGTGGGAGTTGGTTTACCCTTTAGCCACTGGGCCTGATGTGACCTTTGATCAAGGTTACGAGTGGTACCCTTAGCCCTTTGGCCTGACGCAGTCCGGGAGAGTTGGGTTTGTGGGTAGTTCCTATAGCTTCGGCTTGACGGGGGTTCGCCGGTCCCCAGGGCCCTCCTGAAGCGCTGAGGCCTAGCGTGGAGGCAATCCGGTGGTAGGACAGTAGTCTAGACTGCTTGTGTGCACACGTAGCTGGCAGTGGCGGTACACTGAGTCCAGCTAGTCCTAGTTTGGCTCAATGCCTCACCCTACAGTGCCCCGGAACGCTGTAGGGGTGGACAGGCGTGAGCAGTGGTGGTAGTGTTGGGAGGCGACGTCTGACTTCGGTCGACAGTGTGGTTCAGTCGCTTCGTGGACTTTGACTGTGAGTCGTGACTCTGTGTTGGGTTCTTTGTGTTGCTTAGAATGGTTCCTGTTACTCTCCTTATCGTACGTTGCATATCGGATCTGGGTGCTATACTTACTGCTTTACTTAACTGTTATATATATATATATCCCTGTTGCTTCACTTGTGGGTGTGTGAGTGGGAGGCAGGGGATCGGATGATCCCTACTGAGCCCATTTCTGGTGTGGCTCACTCCCTGCGGTTTCAGGTGTGGACCTCGCGGCGTGTGGAGGCGTGTGGTGCCTTCTTGGTGTGCGGACCAGCAGTTGTCTTTGTTCCGGGGTATGCCCCGATGTTGTTGTACTTCCTTCTGCCTGTACTTATTTAATTGTTGGACATGTAATTATTGTTGGACTGTATACGGACATTGTTATTTTCCTTCCTGCGCACTTGTTCCCCTTGTAGTCCGTGTGTTTGTTATATTTAGCCTTGTCTAGCACTTACTCCTCCAGACGTGTTGTGTGAGATCCGGGTGTGAACCCGCGGTTAATGGGCCGACATCCATTTAGTGACCGGGTCTCCGGTCATAGGATGGCGGGTCGTTACAGATGGTATCAGAGCTCAGTCTGGTCGAGTATATGATAAACTGGGTTAGATATTATAGTCCAACAATAAGTACGAGTCTGTACATGCGATGGTTGCTGGTGTAGATTGATAGGTTTTGACGTGTTTTGGTTCGATTTGCGTGTTGTGGGGGAGTGATGGCGCCGAAGCGGAGAGCTCCGGTGGCTCGGGGTGCGAGAGCGGATGGTGGTGGTTCGAGGGCAGGAGGCCATGATGTGGATCGTTTCATGGAAGCCATGATTGGGGCTATGGCTAGATATCAGCAGAGGGATGGAACGGAGGGGTCCAGTTCCCGAGGTAGCCATTCTACGGTGGTGGAGCGGTTCTTGAAGCTGAAGCCCCCTTCTTTCACGGGTCAACCTGTTCCAGATGCGGCAGCTCAGTGGATTAAGGAAGTGGAGAAGGTGTTTGATGTTCTAGAATGTGCTGAGAGTGACAAGACCTTGTTGGCAACCTACTTGCTGAAGGGCGATGCTTATGATTGGTGGGTTACCATCAAGGGGTTGATGTTTCCAGATAGGCCTTTGAGGGAGATTCCTTGGGAAGGCTTTGTGAGAGAGTTTAGTGGGCAGTACCTTCTGAGGCACGTTCGCAGGACCAAGGAAATGGAGTTTATGGAATTGGTGCAGGGCGATATGTCAGTTTTAGACTATCAGATGAAATTTGTGGCCCTGGGAAGGTTTGCTCCACACATATCTGAGCGTGAGGATCTGAGGACGGAGAAATTCGTGGATGGACTTCGGCATGATTTGAGGGAGTTTGTGGCGGCCCATTGTTGTAGGGATTTGGCATCAGCGGTTCAGTGCGCGGCAGCAGTGGAGATACAGTTCCAACACACGGCGAGGGAATCGGAGCATTTAGCACGAGAGAAGCAGCCTAGCAGGGATAGATCAGCGGCCTTCTCGGCAGGCGGTTCGAGTTCGTTCGAGGTCGAGTTTCAGGAGGCACCTTATGAGGAAGAGGATGGTTCGGTTCAGCAGATGGAGACAGAGGACGGCTGGCTGCAAGAGGCGAGGCGGGACACGGCGGATCGTTGTCCCCGTTGTGGCAGGTTTCATGGCAACAGGATATGTCCCTTGATCACTGGTAGTTGTTTTGCATGTGGTAGGAAGGGGCATCTCGCGAGGAACTGTCCCCAGAAGAACAAGGTAGGTCAGGGACCGAGCGGTGAGTAGGTGTTCGAGGCGTGATTGGAGTCGCGTCTCTTTGTGGGAACTCGAGAGGTTGTGCTAGATGAGCACTTTTATCTTGTCTTGTTTTAAGATGGTTGTGGTCTCGTGTGGCACTTGTATGTATTCGGGATGGTGGAGAAATCGGTTTTGTAATATGTGCCTTGCTAGTGTGTGGTTAATGTTGATCCTTCAGCTTCGTGTTGGAATCGAGGATCTTGGTTAGCTTGATGTGAATTCGATTGGCTAATTATGTTGGAACCCTATGTGGGTGATTGGGTATAATGATTGTTGTTATCGATGTGTGTCGGCATGTGTGGGTTAGCCGAGTTGAGCATTGAGCGGTTGCAAATTTCGAGGACGAAATTCTTTTAAGGGGGGGAGATTGTAAGGATTGAGGTTTCGGATTCTATATTCGGGTCGGATTTGGGTTGGATCCCTTGGTTTGGACCCTGTGGGGGGTCTTGAGATTGCTGACTGAATGGCGTCAGCACTGCTCGACGCCTTTCAAAAGGCGTCAGGTTGTGTGGACGCCATTTAGGGTCTGTTGGTTGTGCGCCACGTGGGCGAGTTTCTGGCCGCGAGAGTACGGCCCCTGTCAGATTTGTCTGAACGGCGTCCAGCTCGGTCGACGCGTTTCAGACTGCGACACCTGCGGTGTCAGGGTACGACGTCAGAGCGTTGTCAGTACGGCCTGTCTTGTCGTCTGAACGGCGTCCGCGGTGGGCGACGCGTTTCAGTGCGGTGTCAGTACGGCCGTCCTGTCAGACTGAATGGCGTCTGCCTCGATCAACGCGTTTTAGCGGGATTCTGGTTGACCCCGCGAGCCTCCCCTTCTTTCCCTCATTCTCACCTTCACACTCTCTCTCCTCACCCCCTCCGCCCTCTCCGACGATCTTCTTCCCCTCCCTTCCTCTTCTTCCTCTTCCAACCACTCCAACACCACCTTACCTCTCACCTCCGCCTCCACCACTTCCTTTGCGGCGTTCCCTTCTCCGGACCGCGGCCGACGTCCCGGCGGAGTGGCGGCGTCCTCGAGGGTACCGGCGGCGGTGTGCGGTGCGGCGGGACGGCGGCACGGAGCTTGGCGGAGTTCAAGAACCGGTAGGGGGACGAACCTTGCATGTGATGTTCGTGTGATTCTCGGCGCGACGTGGTGTTTGGGGGATAGATTGAGCATGCTTAGGGGGGATCCCATGTGGGAATGACGGTGTTTGTGATCGTGTTTTCGTAAGCATGATTGTGTGGTTGAGCTTCTCTCCTTCCCCCTTTGATTTTGGGGTTTTCGGGGTGCTTGGGGTTCAAGGGAGAAACCCTCGGTTCGTACCAGGGAACCTGGTTTCTGGCGCTAAACGGCGTCGTTCCTGGTCGACGCCTTTCAAAGGGCGTCTGGGCCGTACGACGCCTTTTAGGGGCATAAATCCCCCTGTTCGAGGCCTCATTAAATAGAGTTCCTGGCGCTAAATGACGTCATGGGTGGACGACGCCTTTTAGAAGGACGTCGGGCCACCATGACGCCATTTAGGCAGGAAATCGCCCCGCTTGAGTGTTGAAATTCTGGGTTTTTAATGTGAATGGCGTCGATGGTTGCGGACGCGTTTTAAAGGGCGTCTCCCTGTGAAGACGCGTTTCAAGGAATAATCTGACGTTTAACTGAACCTGTCTGAGGGACTTGAATGGCGTCGACCTCGGTCGACGCGATTCAAGACAGAAGTGTTATATTGCTGGTTTTAACATGTATTTCACTGTTGAAGGTTCTGAGGCATGTTTTATGTTGTATACTGAGACTGAGGACTTCTGCATGAATGGGATTTCATCATCTATGTGTGTGCTTTGACTGTACGCTGAGACTGGAGTTTACTGTGCGAATAGAATCATGTTATATATGTGTTTGTGTTCATACGACTGTGGATCGATAAGACTGTGGTTTACGTATGTCACCATGGACCGATGGGGACAGGGTCATGGTGTCTGTGAGCTGTACCGGTGGAAGAAGGGGTACATGTTGTGTTTTACCTTTGACTGAGGGAGGCAGGATCGCCTTGAGCCCGACGGGCCGGAGTAACTGGTGTGCTATCCGAGGGGTCGCTGTTTGTCCTCAGCGGGTCGGGGTTTCCCTGTTTGTTGTGACAGCTTCCGGCGCGTTTCTTGCTGTGGAGCTGGTCGTGTTACTGGTGGGAGTTGGTTTACCTTTTAGCCACTGGGCCTGATGTGACCTTTGATCAAGGTTACGAGTGGTACCCTTAGCCCTTTGGCCTGACGCAGTCCGGGAGAGTTGGGTTTGTGGGTAGTTCCTATAGCTTCGGCTTGACGGGGGTTCGCCGGTCCCCAGGGCCCTCCTGAAGCGCTGAGGCCTAGCGTGGAGGCAATCCGGTGGTAGGACAGTAGTCTAGACTGCTTGTGTGCACACGTAGCTGGCAGTGGCGGTACACTGAGTCCAGCTAGTCCTAGTTTGGCTCACTGCCTCACCCTACAGTGCCCCGGAACGCTGTAGTGGTGGACAGGCGTGAGCAGTGGTGGTAGTGTTGGGAGGCGACGTCTGACTTCGGTCGACAGTGTGGTTCAGTCGCTTTGTGGACTTTGACTGTGAGTCGTGACTCTGTGTTGGGTTCTTTGTGTTGCTTAGAATGGTTCCTGTTACTCTCCTTATCGTACGTTGCATATCGGATCTGGGTGCTATGCTTACTGCTTTACTTAACTGTTATATATATATATATCCCTGTTGCTTCACTTGTGGGTGTGTGAGTGGGAGGCAGGGGATCGGATGATCCCTACTGAGCCCATTTATGGTGTGGCTCACTCCCTGCGGTTTCAGGTGTGGACCTCGCGGCGTGTGGAGGCGTGTGGTGCCTTCTTGGTGTGCGGACCAGCAGCTGTCTTTGTTCCGGGGTATGTCCCGATGTTGTTGTACTTCCTTCTGCCTGTACTTATTTAATTGTTGGACATGTAATTATTGTTGGACTGTATACGGACATTGTTATTTTCCTTCATGCGCACTTGTTCCCCTTGTAGTCCGTGTGTTTGTTATATTTAGCCTTGTTTAGCACTTACTCCTCCAGACGTGTTGTGTGAGATCCGGGTGTGAACCCTCGGTTAATGGGCCGACATCCATTTAGTGACCGGGTCTCCGGTCATAGGATGACGGGTCGTTACAGGTGTCCTCCTTCCAGGCGCTGGGCTTCTTGGGTCTGGCCCCTCTCTACATAATCGTGGCACCAGCATCTCATCAGCGCCGGCCCAACTTGGCACCAGCATGCAACCTTCATCTTCACCATCAACACATGCAGGTTTGCATGACCTCTCGGGCACATGTGGTGACAAATCTCAACATGCATGCAGCCAACACTCCCATGCAGCAGGACTGCCAACCATAGCACCCACTTCCCCATTCAGTAGCAACAGTGTAGTACCATCAACACCACCTCTTTCGACTGCAGCTCATGTGGACGACAACGATGTTCCTTCTACAAAAGCACCTCCCACTCGATCTCATCCCATGATAACTCGTACCATGGATGGGACCCGGTGGCCAAAAGCACTCCAAGCAACCCGCCACCCTCTACCAGAAGTGCTGATCACTTCTCCCACCGATGTTGTTGAGCCCACTTGTTTTTCCCAAGCCTCTCAGCATCCACAATGGCGTGCTGCCATGGCAACAGAATTTGACGTTCTTCTTCGAAATGGGACTTGGACACTTGTCCCCCGGTCTCCTTCCATGAACGTCATTGGATGCAAGTGGATATTCAAATTAAAGAGAAAAGCAGACGGCTCTGTTGAATGGCATAAGGCACGACTCGTCGCTAAAGGATATTGACAAGAACCAGGTGTGGACTTTCATGATACATTTAGTCCAGTCATTAAAATCACTACTGTGCGTCTTGTTCTTTCCCTTGCTCTCACGGCTGGGTGGTGTGTGCGTCAACTAGATGTGTCCAATGCATTTTTGCATGGCACTCTTGCGGAGACTGTATATATGGAGCAGCCCCCAGGTTTCACTCATCCGGCGGCATCCACTCATGTATGTCGACTTCACAAGTCTTTGTATGGACTTCGTCAAGCACCACGTGCCTGGTTCCAACGACACAATGCGCGTTTATCTGAACTGGGTTTTCAAGGGTCTAAGATTGATGCTTCTCTCTTTTTCTCTATTCAACCGGTGCTACTATTTACATACTAGTGTATGTTGACGATATTCTTGTCACTGGGAATAATCCTGTTGCGGTTGCCTCCCTTATCCAGTCTCTTCAACTTGAATTTGCCATCCGAGATTTGGGTCAAATACATTATTTTCTTGGCATTGAGGCCCTTCCTCACACAAAGGCATAGTTCTCTCTCAATCCAAATATATTGTCGATCTATTACAGAAGGCCAAGATGGATGGTGCCCGGCCTATTGCTACTCCGCTATCATCATCCACCTCCATGGATCCATCGTCTTCCCTTCCAGTGGATGACATCACTACCTATCGTAGTGTTGTTGGGGCTCTACAGTACGTGACCTTGACTCGGCCTGATGTGGCTTTCGCCGTCAATCGGGTCTGCCAGTTCATGCACGCCCCTACAGAAGTTCATTGGATTGCTGTAAAACGCATCTTGCGTTACTTAAAGTCCACAATCAATCATGGCCTCCTACTGCATCGACATTCATCAACAACTTTGCAGGCCTTCAGTGATGCAGATTGGGCTAGTTGCTCCATTGATCGGCGTTCTACAGGTGGCTATGCTGTTTTCCTCGGCAAAAATCTAATTTCTTGGCGTGCAAAGAAGCAACCCACTGTCTCTAGATCCAGCACTAAAGCTGAATACAAGGCTGTGGCAAATGCTACGGCTGAACTCATGTGGGTTGAATCTCTTCTCCGAGAAATTGGTGTTTCTATTTCGTCCCCACCGGTATTGTGGTGTGATAATATCGGTGCAACATATCTGGCGGCCAATCCAATTTTCCATGCTCGCACAAAGCATGTGGAAATCGATTATCACTTTGTACGTGAACAGGTGGCGACGAACAGACTTCGTGTTTGTTTTATCTCCTCCAAAGATCAACTTGCTGATATATTCACAAAAGCTCTATCCAGACAACGTTTTGAGTTCTTGAGGTCCAAGCTCAACGTGGAGGTCTCCCCGTTGTGCTTGCGGGGGCGTATTGAGGGAGTCCCATTCACAAAGGACTCAGCAGGGGAGCATGTGGATTCTATCCACGAACACGTCCCGTGATTCGTTCTTATCTATTCTTTGTAATTATCAAGTGTAAATCTGATGTATATCTTGTATTATTTCTGATTATATAAGAGAGAACCGTGGCCCTCCTAAAAGACACGAGCTATCAAAATCTTCTCCCTCTATCTCTTCTATTCCTTCTCTTACACACTTAATGATAAGGATATTATTTGTATTTTTTTACTTGGGATAAAGACAAGGAATCACCGTTTTTGTATTCTACAACCCAATTGTGAGTCAGCTCACAATACTTTAATATCATAATGTAATCTATGATTTAGTGGATATTTTTATTTTGTACTAAAAAGTCGTGTCACACATTCTGACATGACACAACACTCAGACACTCTAATATTTCAAAATGAATATTAAATATTTTTCCAGATTATTTATTTGTGTGTTAGTACACCTGATCAGTTGTATCGTTTATGTTCCACAAAAAATTATATTCAATGATCATATTTTATGGTACACATGTATAAATACATATGAATATACATATGTTTATATATTTTTTCTATTGTCATTGCTTATTTTTAAAGTTTCTATCTTGTCTGACATGTCTGTATGTGTCAATACTTAATATTCATCTATATCTCATCGATCATAAAACGTAATAATATTGTATGAAAATCATTAATCAAAGTTAACGGTTTGATCATCACTATTATCTAGGGAGACTTAACCTCTAAAAGATGTGTAAAAGCTTAGTCCCTCTCTCAAATTCTAAATCTGGAGTGTGCAAGCAGTAAGATATTTCCTGAAGCTCTAAATTCCCTTTGTCTCGTGCCGCAAAATGCTTAAAATTGGAACAGGGAAAGGGTTCTTCGGGTGGCAGACGTTATGTTATGGTAGAATTGCAATTTTGCATCATATTATGGGGACCTAACTTAACTAGTTCACTTGTCTGGCATTTTCGCCACTACAAGTTATGGTAAGCACATTGATCTTGGCGAGATTCCCTTCGTTTGGTTATGCGTTCCTTATCATCTTCCTCCTCCAAAGATTCCTAAGTTATTCCTCTCCTTCTAGTGGATCTTATTTTTATCCAAATTTAGTATAGAATCGTAAACTCTAAATCCTAAGCTCTCGTTTGATAACAGAATAAGTGAATAGACTAGGAGACTATCTGATCATTTCTTTGAAAATAATGTTTGACAACTGAAACATTTAGGAGATCGAATATTCTGTGAGAAGGTAGAATAATCTAATGATTACTATTCGGGATCTCCTCCAGAATAAAAGAAAAGGGACGTCGGATATCTCCTCTTCCTATTAAAAAAACTATTTATTCTTATCATTTTTTGCCAAACAAAAAAGTGACGAATGACAATAACTCGTCCGTGAAGAGATATTCTTCTTCATATTTATCTTGTTGCCAAGCGGGAGCTAAAAGTTGTTCGGACTTTAAGGAGGTTCACAAGGATACCAATACAGTTAAAGATAATTTTTTTTATTTTAAAGGCTGTGATAAAGTTAAAGATACTATTCCATCTTTCCCTAATCATGCTCTAAAGGTGATCTGTTTCACTGCAAATCTACTAGCATACGTGGTAACCATATTGTGCTCATGTTTACCAAGCCGTCTAGTCTAGTGTTCGTCCACCTGTGAAGGGAGACGTGTAGGGTGTCTTATTTTCTTTCCTTTGTTGGAACCATTTTAAGATATGAGTGCGAATCTATGTATTACTTGGGCTAAACCATGTTAAGCATGCAATATACTTCAGAGAAATATATGCTGCAATGTCCAATGGATATTACCGTACAAGAACTGCCCAATAGGGTGGATCAGTCAACGTGCAGATCGCATCATTTCACAAACAATGTACTGCATCTTAAATTAATGAAGTATATCATCTGATTTACTGATCAGACAATTGTAATAATACAATGTTACTATTTCTTTATTCTCTATGATGCAAGATTTGTGGTGGCCGCTGGACATGCATTTCACATCACACAAACCTGAGGGTTGAAACATAGCATCATCAACTTCATGGAGAATGTTAGAGTGCAAAGAAGAGAGAAAACATAGCTAGACCAGTAGCATCAACAACACATGTGCTTCTTGATGATGGTGGTCTGATATGTTGGAAAAATAATACCTTTGTAGTGTGTACGACGTCGCAGCGGTGTGGAGTGAAAATGTCCTCTAGTCAGTATAGAGCGACTACCAGAATCGCTCGCGGAATCTACGCGTCAGATCTCGAAAGCTTCGTGTGATTCTTTCAAAGGATAGAACTAGAGGAGATTGAAGAGTTTTTGGGAGAGAGGAAGATGATGAATTCTCAGGTAGGGTAGTCTCTTCTTTATATGCTTTATCATATATAGGAAGATATTCTTAAAGAGTCCTCACATATTGGGACTCTTATCTTCTAAAGCCTTTTCCACTTTGAAAAGGTTTTCCAATATAGATGTTTATCTATTACAACCTCCAATACGGTTAACATGGTCCAAAACAGATGATGGGGAGGCCTTCCCAGTTCCCACAATACAACTTATAGGTGGCAGGGGTGAGATTGTGAAAGTAGGATTGAGATTGTCTACTCTACCTTTTCTACACCATTAGTGTTCCACCTCATCTTATTGGTTTAGTTATTGTAGTGGGAGAAAAATGGAGCCTAAAAAATTGAAAATTTTCTATTCTTTAAAGATTCTAGACCAATCAAAATTAGTAGAGTACAAATAATGTAAAAAAATAGAATAAACGATCTCAATCCATGAAAACATGCAGGTGAGCAGCCACTTAAGAGGCTTTGTGTGGTTCCCCTAATAAGAGAGCAGAGCCATGCGCGAGGGTGTCAAATCGTGCCCAACAGCCATGGACAGCATGCCCCTCAGCTTATGTCCGAATGCTCTTGTTTGAATCAATAATTCGATCAGTCATGAGCACACTAAAACAGATGTAATTGGACTGAGGTGACGTTGTCCTGTTTGCATGCACCGAATCCAGATTTGAAGCTGACCCAGATACCGCACACCATAACGGAAAGAAGAAATCATTTTTTAATCTGGAAAGAAAAAGTTGAGACCGAGGAATCATTCTCTGGAGTCGGATAGGATTAGTTGGCAAGAACTTCCATTGGATAAGATCTAATGGTAAATGGATCAGTGTAATCAAGTTGGCGCCATCGAGATTAACAAAACTTATTTTTTAACAAGTCTCATCCAGGATTTATCGATAGAAAGTTTTCATGATCGAGATGCTGCTCTATTTTGATTACTTGATATGGTCTTGCATATTTTTACCAATGTAGGATGAATGACTGATTGATATTGACAAAAAAACCATACATAAAAGAATTCGTTTATGTCAATTGGGGAAGAAAGTGACGTCATGATGAAAAATTAGATTTTTTTCTAATACGAGATAGGAAAATTTTTTATTATATTAAGTTTTAAAAAATAAAAGGTAAAGAATAGAAAGATCAAAGGAATTGAGGTGTATGTAATCATTGATATTTACAAAATTTGTTTTTTGGTAAGTCTTATCAAAGTTTTTATCGATTAACAAAGTTGATCGATATGATGATCTATCTTTACCACTTGATTCGATCTTGGATTTTTTTTATTTTTTATTTTTACCAATATAGGATGAATGACTGATTGAAATTGACAAGGAACTATACATAAAAGAATTCGTTTATGCCAATCGGGGAAGAAAGTGACATCATGATTAAAAAAAAAATTAGATATTTCTAATACAAGATAGGAAAATTTTTATTAGATTAGTTTTAAAAATATAAAAAATAAATACCAAAAAGATCAAATAAACCGTGGTGTATGTAATCGTTCCATCTAAAGTCGTTTCACCCTTATTACGGTACAACAACTCAACAAGTGCTATGAACTCCCAAAATAGGATGCCATTTCAAGTTAACGGCGTCAGAGGCTAACACTACTTAGGTCGCTAAAGACTCTAACTTGGAGAAGAACTAAAAAGAACATTTAATGGGAAAGTCTTTCATAAAAATTCAAATGAATAAGATATATACAATAAAATTTAAAATTCATAAACTAATGATTTTAATAATAAATCCAACACCCCATAATAATGTAATCCTTGCGGGAATATACCAATGCCAAGACGACTTTTATATCATTAATTAATTGGGGATTCTTAGATCTACATGTCTATGCAAATTTGATGCATTATGAGAAATTATATCTTATATCCTTAGTATTTCATAGACTTTGTGATTTTGCTTTTGAAGTCTATACCATTAGTTTTTGTCATCTTTATTTATATTTTGTTATGTAAAAGTATCCCTTGTTGGATTGTTGTCATTCTATGTACTTTGTTTTGTCCAGGATAAAATATTCAAAATAATTTTTGGCCTCTGTCCTCCTCATCCAATGTTTTATTATACTAGTCTAAGCGGACGCATTTATCATAGAACTGCCATAGAAGAACCATCTACAGTCTCCATCACAAGGAACCAATCTGTTGTGAGATGCCTTGTCCACTTAAGGATGATTCCATAATGTAGTGTCTTTACTACTATACTGTAATGTAACATATATTTTATGTAAAGATATTAGACTAAGTAATAAATTATACAAGCTTAAAAAGGTGCAATACGACAGCAATAGCCGTATTTTGAATGTTATGAAATTTGTCCTATGTTGTACTTTGGATAGCACAATCTATGATAAGATTGTTTTTAGATAATCAAGAAAATAAAAATATTAAAGACATTCAATTCAAATAATGAAATGAAGGGAATCTTTTTATATTGATGGTGTGTATATATAGATTAGATGATAAAGATGCTAAAGGTAACATAGTTGTTCATTACATGATAAAGATGCTAGGTAACAGTCTTTTTGTATCCCTATACGTAATCCTTGCCATCCATTTGTGTCAACTTCATTGCTTAACTTCTTTTGTTTTAAGGATATGGCTACAATATTCTCATTATTTGAATGGCTAGCAACCAAATATAGAATTTACAAAGAAAAATTCCGAAAAACATAAGAATCTTTTCATAGTTCAGTTAGTTCATGAAAATGCAGAAGTAAAAACTCATTTTATAAAATCTGTGGCTAAAAATATCTTTCAATATGGAGAGAGGAGACGAGAAGAAAGCATGGGGCATATAGACGATAGGCATTCGTCCTCCAATCTATTGGATAATTTTGAAGAAACACTTGCTGTATCGACTGTCGATGTCTTTATTTAAAATTTTTATGACTTTTTAAAAAAATTCTTAATGCAATCTTTATATCCGTCAGATTGTACAGACATGTAAGACATAATAAGACTCATCTAAAAAAATTATTTTTTTCAAATAAAAACACCTGTCTCATAACTTTGAAATGGCGGTCCATCTCAACCTATGCACAACACCCACTCCATGTCGTCTAGCGTGCTTGATGGCCCTTTGACGGTGTGTCTCATAGTGGGGTATTAATTGGCACTTACCTAATTGGTCATTTGCTAATTGGCACTTACCTAATTGGCTTGTGTCATCTTATAGGAAGGGGCCCTTGAATCCAAGGATGTCATGAGATTAAGTTCACAAAAGTTGATGGATATAGATGAGAAATATTTGATGCAATGTTTTAAAGTGTTGCACTGCAGCTACTGTTATGATTTAGATAGAATAATTCACTGAGTAGACCTTAATCTGATATGTCGGAGGGACGATGACTGCAATGTAACACTTACGAAGACATTGCATCAGGTGTTCCTATTGATGATGATAACAATGATATAAAAATATGAAGTTTGAGGGGAATAACTCTCGAAAGTTTTTCTAATAATACTGTGTGAGCCATAACTTCATTTAGGATTAGTATCTTTGAAGTATGAGCCATGTTTTTCTTCTTTTTCATGTATGATGTTTTAGAGTATTCTTAAATGGTCACATTATTTGAATGATTCTTGTTTTACAGAGTATTCTTAAGATGTACATAATAATAAAAATCTTGAAATTTCAAAGGTAACCCTTATAAATACATAGTGCTCAAAGTAGTTTAATAAGTTTAAAAGAATATTCCGATTAAAAGTTAAATTATGATGCATGTAATAAAGAATACTATTATGCCGCACTTTTTACCATCTTGTTGTCAGGCTCATCAGGAATTAGGACTGCTAAAATTGGGCTCACTACCTAACTTGTTGGGAACTTATGGTTCTAATTTTGGGCAATACCCATCGAGTAACACTGGCTGCACCGCATGTGGTGAGGTGCAGTCGATTTTTATTTTATTTTTTTAAAGTTTTTTTAGGTCGGCTTCATCATACTTGACACGTCTGTACAATCCAATCAAGGATTGTACAATTCAAAAAAATTGAAAAATAAAAAATTGGGATCAATGAATAATTTAAATTTAAATTTTTTATTTTTTTTAAATTGTCTGATCGACGATCGGATTGTACAGATGTATCGCAAAAAATGATGGAGCTGACCTAAAAAAAATTCAAAATATAAAAAAATTATTATTGTTGCAGCCATTTGATCAACCCAGATCAAGCAGCTGCCCGCTCACGGTGCAACAAGTATTACCCATACCCATTTGCCACCCAATAACAAACCTGTTAACTTTCATGTCAAAAACTCAAAACTTTCATGAATCTGAATTAAAATGGCGTCCATTTATCAATTTTATGAAAACTTAGGACAAAAGTTATGCAAACAAGTCTTAAGCTCGGTCCCAAATAGTCGTGAAATAGACCCGTTTTGAATCAAATGAAATCTTTTATACTTCAAAAAAATCGTAACCC
Source organism: Zantedeschia hybrid cultivar (assembly GCA_030544215.1). Lineage (NCBI taxonomy): Eukaryota > Viridiplantae > Streptophyta > Magnoliopsida > Alismatales > Araceae > Zantedeschia > Zantedeschia hybrid cultivar. The sequence goes on along the minus strand of JARZZO010000013.1, from coordinate 43,540,612 downwards.
TCTCACATCCTCCAGAGTAATATGATCATTTTTTCAAGTAAAACAAAAAGGGAGATAAAAAAGACTGTTTACATAAAAGTCTTATGTTTTGAAGTTTAAACAATCTAACTTTATTCTGATCTATGATTTGTGAGATAAAGACATAGATGTCAAAGTCTTATGTCGGCTTTGACATGCATGTCAAACACAACAAAACTGTGAAAAATAGGACATTGGAAAATGAGAAGTACATAAGCATATGCATAATTATATATACTTGTCGGCGTATATAATAAAATATGATTATTAAAATTTATTTAAAATATAAATAATATAATTGAAGCGAATATATAATATAAAGAAGTATTCTAAAAGAATATTTAATGTTTACTAGCTTTGAAATCTTGAAGTGAAGTGTCCGACACTAGTGTCTAGTGCTGTCATAATGGGTCCAAACTTGCTAACAGAGTAACGGACCCGTTTGACCCATTAAGTATGGGTTTGGGTATACGCGTTTAACCATTAGAGTTCTACCGTCATCTATTGCACAAATTTGTCAACAGATCTCTAAAAATTGGCCCTGAAATCAAGCCAGTTGTCTTCTACATCAAAATTTAAGATAATAAATTATCTACCAAACCCATTTATCTTTTAGCATTAAATAAATAAGAAGTAGACGTAAGACTTGATCTGTTTATCCATTTACTCAGCAAGTTTATTGGCTCTTTGGATATATCCATTTTAGGTATGGATCCACTCAGGTCTGAATCTTTTTTTTTTTTTTGGACACTTTAGCCCTGTTGATTGGACAACAGTTTTCCCATTCGGACAAACATGGATCGATTCCGCACGTGACGAGGATACCCAAGAGGTGAATATGCTCACAACAGCCACACGCAGTTTCCACGTCTAAAGGCGTGAAAAATTCCACAACTGAAACCTGCTGGGACTCGAGCTGTGATAGTCCTGTTGCAAACGAGATAGATGTCCAACTCAGTCACTTGCTGGGGACACTTAGGCCTGAGTCATTGACGACTCTACTAGAGTACTAGGTCATGTTACATTTGAGTGTCTGACATTACTTTATAATACAAGTAAAAGTATCCACCATGGATTCTGACTCATTCACACGTAAAGACTAGAGTCAGGTTAGGTCACTTGTTAGACCCATCATAGTTACTAGTTACGTCCTTGTCCGCATTGAACAGCAAGTTCTTGTTAAATATGTCACATGTTTTACTGTTTAAAATATATTTAATAGAAAGTAATATAATAGAAAAATATCTCCTAACAACATACTTCTTTTGCAGCCGCACCAAAGGGTTCCGGCGGTGGCCAACTAATAAATAAATAATTGGCGGGGCAGCCCCACGCGTGGGGGGAATATCCTGTATCCTGGCGCCGTGCTAAGCCCGGTCGGGTGGTCGCCGTGCTCACAAGCGGCTCTGCGGCCAAGGGATACTTTGACGGCAGGGGCGTGGTCCTTGTCTCTTCGCCCAAGCCTGGGTAGACTGGACTCCTACTACTAATGGGGGGGCATGCCCTGGCTCTGTCCTCCCTTCTCCTTAGCACTTGGACCACCTCTGCACCCATCCTCCTTCCTCTCTCAAATAAGTAGCAGGGGTGTTCGCGGCTTGATTTGGTTTGGTTTGAGAAGAATTTTTATAAAATTAAATTAAACTGAATTAAATTTTAAATCAAATCAAATTAAACCGTACAAATTTCAAATCGAACTAAACCAAATCGAAATAATTCGATTTGTAATTCGGTTTGAGCTTCAAAGTGAGCCTCTAACTACAAAATGAGCTTTCAACTATATGATAACTTGATAAGTAAAAAATCTGTAAATTCAAACTTTAAAATAGCTGCAGCTGTGGGCCTCCGAACAAACAAAGACAATATAACCTACAAGCCATGTCAAAAGCCTACAAACAAATTCCAACTCAAACTTTCGAAATCCAATAGATTAACAAATCATAAACCCTTCCAATCAGACCAAACCCAATGAAAGTTAATGAAAAGCCCACATTACCTTTTAGACTATATAATATTTACTCAAATATATTAAATAAATTAAGATAATATATAATTTTTATATGCCCATAACGAGAATTCGGTTTCCTCGGTTCGGTTCGATTTATGAAGCCTCCAAACCGAATCAAACCGTTCTTTCTTGTTCGGTTCGATTTTAAACCAAACCGATTCTTTTTAATTTTGAACTGAACCGAACCAGTTGGTTCAGTTTGATTTTTTAAGTTGACCCAAACAATGAACACCCCTACAAATAAGGGAGTTCTCACTACAAGATAACAGGTAGAAGTGTGACCCATCTAAGTTCTTAGGTGGGGCCTCTCTCTCACTCCCCCTCAAATGAGGCCTCCCTCTCTCTCACCCCATACCAAATATTGGTATTGACCAATATCACTAAGTCATGATTTGAGAAAAAAAATGATCTGATAAAAAAAAATTGAAAATTTTGTGAAAAAATCGTGAAAGGTACATTAATTTTATAATATACAAAATATAATTTTAAGATTTCCTACAGAATTTATGAATATCTAGTATAAAAACGAGCTGAGTTCCACTTAAAAAGGTATATTTTTCTGATTAGACCACCACCTTTTTTAGTAGACGAAGGTTTTAAAGGTTCATTCAATAATTTGAGATTTATTCATGAAAAATATGTTACGATAAAAAACAATATGATTAATTTACAATGTTTTCTAAAAAACCATAGATTTATGTTATACTGCAGGTATTATCTCTCTCTAACACACACAAATATAAAGTTCCTCTGACTCGAGAACACCAGCACTCTCTTTCTCTCTCAAACTCCATGACTCACTAAGTCTCTCTCAAACACCATGATTTATTAAGGGGTCGATTTGTTTCAATGTAAAACAGTGGAATATGAAAGGAATTGTTTCATTTTGTATTGTTTTCAAATGTTTAATTTAGTACAAAATAATATAAAATACATTTTGACAAATCTTAGTCAGGCCACGTGGAGGACTAATTCTCATTCTCCCGTCTTGATTCTACGGAAGGATTGGTGTAAACCAAAACCATAAAAATTGTACATTTTCTTATCTTATTTTCATTTATTTCATAAACATTCAAATAAAGTGTGCTCTGATTTTAAAATCATAAAAAAATATTAATATTAAAATCAATAAGTTACAGAATTTTATGATTAAACAAATGACCTCCAACTTCTCCTCTCTCACTCAAACACCATGACTCATTGTGGTGACTGCCACGACTTGGTCGCACAGGGAAACTTTTAGAAGATTTTGCAAATAACTCCTTAAAGATTCTATACTTGTAGTAAATAATCTCATGCATGATTTTTATTTGCGTATAACCTATTAACTATATTATTATTTACATATAAATTCTCTAACTAAGTGAGTTTACTTTAAATTTACTTGTATTAAAATATTATTATCTATATAGAATATGTGAAAATTATTAAATAAAATAATAATAATACCATCAGATAAAATGCATACACTTTACAAGAAAAATGACATAAATATCCACCTACATTTGTTGTACATATTTAGTATCAAAAAATTATTTCTATTCTTATGTAGAGTAAAAATATTGTAACTTGGATGAAATTCAAAACAAACCACAAAATTAAGAGGGTTGTACGTAAGTATAAATTATGTAAAGAGTTATCTATAAATATAAAATCTTTTAAGGTGTTATTTGCAAAAACTCCAAACTCTTAATTACTTGCATCTGTCATAATATCACTCTAAGGATGTCAAAACGGATGTGGGTATTACAGGTTTGGGTTTAGTATATGGATTTATATGATAAGACATCTACTACCTCTAATGTTAGAAACTGTTGCGAAGAATTTTATGAATTCTTGCTTGATATCATAAGTGAGAGTTTAAAACAAAGGATCCATCAATGCTAAAAAATGCTAAAAGGAATTCTATGCATTTGTTTCTGAAATCAGGTTCTTTTTTTTGTTCAATTATATGAGAGCTTGGAACAGAAGATTCATTTTTAGGCCAGTTTTATGTCCCATCTCGTTAAGCAAACACAGCGTCCCAGAAACCTCATCCGTTTACCCCTCTGCAGTACCATCTAATGGAGATCTGATTTGAGTCTGCGCACACGTATTTCGGACCTATATCTACCTAGTAAGTCTAGTTTCCAGCCCTAGGTCATGTGATTAGTCAGTCTCCTCTGTCCATTCTAAAAGAATAATACTTGCTGCAATGTTTCATGTATTGTCCTCTTATCATGGCCCGCAAGCTCCTCACCCAACGGGGAGCGGACCTAATTTTTTATTTCTTTTATTTTTTTTCAGATTTGCAATGTCTAATAAAAATTTATTGAAAAAAAATATATTTTTGCATGCAAATGGAGGTGCCCTAAAATATATATATATATATATACAAACCCACTCGGGGCTGACCCAAACTGTAGTGTATGATTTTTGGTTGGATATTTTAAAAGAAGATTAAAAATCTGAGAAAAAAAAAGAAATCGGCCCCGCAGCCCACTCCTCACTGAGCAGGGAATCGGCGGGTCGTTCTAATCTAGATCGGACGGTAATGCTTGGAGCATTGCAGCAAGTATTACTCGCTCTAGAATTTGTTGATTGCCCCCTAGAGTGCATAATACACAACTTTTAAAGACACGAGGATGCATCTCTGAGATCTTTTAAATCTCATTTTTTAAATGTAAATATATTCTCATTTGTAAAGGCCAAGGTCAAATTTGATGCTTCATTTATTTTTGTAGTCAAATGACTGATTCATCTAAAGAATAGAATATACTTTCCTCTAAAGAATAAGGTGAAAGTGATCCCATATCCTGTGTCTCTTAGGCCTCTTAGTTTTCATAGAAATGAAATCCCCTCGCTACACTTGCCGACATGAGTCAGTCAAAGTAGAAAGGAGGGGAGCCAATATTTGTAAAAAAGCCACTCACATAGAACTGTAGATAGTAGGGTGAATACTTGTAGGAAAATCATTCACGTAGAACTAAAAAATTTCACATGTAGAACTGTTTCGCAAATGTACTTCTTCACACTCATGACTTTCATCAACAAATGCACTGAGGAGATCTGCACTTGTTTTCATATGGCCTTTACCTGCGCATGCTTGGGAGTATTTTTTTTTTGGCAACATTATTGATCATATCCTTCCCTAATGCGAAAAAAATTGTAGGAAATTCTTGCTTGCTAAATATGACGCTAATTTTTATATGAGAATTGTAATTCTTTGCGTATTATGTTATAAAAATACAATTAATAAATCAGGGCACTCCCTTCCTTGGAGAGGAGGGGTTGACGAGAATTAGAAGTGTGTGGGCCTCGGCATTTTCTGAAAGTCCAGAGAATTAGAAGTGTCGTTTCGGACGCTAACCTTTGCACATCAAAGGTGCCAAACAATGTTTTATATAATAAAAATTTTGACCTTAGTGTTACTGAAGAAAATTCAACTAAGCTACGTAGCTGATATCAATTCCTGCGAATCTTACTTGTTGGGGCATAATATAAGAGTTTCACGATCCCATATTGCCAAGAAGACAACCTCGTGTTTACAAAGACGATTCCCACCTTTCTTATAACAAGGGATCTTTTTTGTTAAAAAAAAGATAAATTTGTAAAGCCTCCGGTCAAAGCAGACAGTGTATTGTCAGCAAGAGTCCACAATTTTTTATCGCAACATTGTAATATAAACATCAGACAGGGGCCTCTACATGTATTTGCCTTATTATACTTTTCGACGGGGGTCATTTTTACAAAAAGCGAACAAAACCTTGTGACCTTCCAACCAAAAGTCTAAAGAGTAAGAGTAATATTTGCTGCATTGTACAGTAGTGTACTCCAATTTTTTTTATTTTTTAGCTTTAGATATTTTTTTGAGATCGGCTCAATCACGACCAACACGTCTGTGCAAGCCAATCTTATATCTGATGATTTAAAAAAATCTAAAAAATAAGAAAATCGAACTCAATGAATCGTTTAATTTTTTTATTTTTTGGGACGTCTGATGAGAGATCGGCCCATACAAGAGATATAGGCCAGAGTGGGACCGACCTAAAAAATTTCAAAAAATAAGTGTTATATTTTACCTAGATTCCCAAAGTATGATAAAGAAACCACACTAGTCCAACCTAGGATTGATTAAAGTGCAGACAAACGTGTTTCTAGGATCCGCTAACGAGATAGCTCTCTTTAACAGCTCAAGAATCGGAGACGGTTTTTAAGAGCACTTTGGACTCTTTGATGGTTATTTATTTAACCTCATTACCACCAAATAATTACCATGGTAATAATTGTCTTTAGTTTTCATTGTTGACGTGATTTTTGTTGGCTTCTCAAATAAGGAAACAACAATTAAAATAGAACATAGGCTATTGTTAAGGTATTGCTTGTTTCAAAATGGGATATGCCATTATTAGTCATAATTTTATTCGTGTAAAAATGATGATTAGAAATATATTTTTATTTTATTTAAAGACTTTTTGCGTATGAATTATTTCTTGAATTTTTTTCCACGTCACTGTCATCTTTTTAATGATATATATGATAATTACAGTATCATTTGAGTTTTCTATTTAAACAATGGTTTATATGCAATTTTATTTAATTCATAGCTTCTTTAAGTTTTAGTCGCTATAAATGTTTATACTTTGAAATAAGCTCTCGTGAATTGCGTATTTAGTGAATTGCGTATTTAGTATTGACTTCGAAGGAATTATTCCTTCTTAGAAATAAGTCCTTGTAGTTAACAATCAGTTTAAGGATGAAAACAAGCAAAAGGATTAAAGAATTATCAAACCTAAGTTTAATAAAGTCAAAACTCAATTCGCGATACATATGGAGTTTTTTTCTTCTAGATTCGATAGTTTAGAGGGACTAAAAATAAAAATAATTAATTATGTATATACCATAATGTTTATTATAAAGAACGCTTGACTTAATAAACATGAATATATAATTTTGGATTTATCATAACAATAGTAGAGTGTTATGTAACCCCAATATTGCATGTACTAGGGACATATTTGGATGCAAGTCACAAACATATTTAGGACTTGGTAAACTCAAATTTATTCTAAACCCGAAACCTCCCCATTGATATATTTTTCATAAATCTACTTATAGTTGGTTTTTGTTGGAACTCCCTCTCGGATTCATCATAAATTTATTTACGCTTACACAGAACAACTAAACATGAGTTTATCAAAAAAAATGTGCTCATGATGACTCCATCCGCATTTTCTTAAGCTGCAGGGCCTAAAACATCATTTACCATAATGTTCCTAGCTAAACATTATCTGAAATCACGAGGTTCTCATCTCTGCTGTCTGATCCGTAGGCCTTGCATCCGGACGAGGCAATTTCGTACATCAAACTCGTGGGCCTTGCCGAGACCACGCGCGGTTTCCTTTTTTGGTCACCAGCACCAAGCCCCCCGTGTCTTGTTGCTAAGAGTTTAGAAACCAAAATAAGAAAACCTCCGTATAAAGAAAGGAGTATCACATGTGAATCTTGTAGTAATAACTAATTATAATTATCTCCTCTGATCTTGCTTATTTTGGGGGTGGTTAAAACATAATGGTGTCCTGCGCCTAGTAATCAAAGGACGAGTGCTTAGCCATAAAACATTCATATTTGATCCTAAAGGACTCTAATTATTTGAGATCAAAAAATATAAAGTCCATGTACACAATATATACACTAATATTAAAATTTATGTATCTTGAATAATTGTATTGTACTACATTGGCATATTTTTTATTAAATGTTGGAATTGACGTGTACATTCACATTGGGGTTCTTACTGATATATATCACTAAAATGTTACCTCTTTGATGTTATACCCCTAAAATCACCACATTAAGTGTTATACTTTGGGAATCTAGATAAAATATATAATCGTCATATTAAGTGTCCCATCCAAAACTAGGAAAATGTTCTAAAAATATTCTCTAGCACTGGCATTATAAACACAAATAAAGATCTTGTCCTTTTGAATGCTAAAAGGAAACTTTCTCTTTATCTCATCTCTCTCTCTTTTTAGGTGTCTAATTGTCATGTCATATTGAGCTAAACACTAACACAATTGTAGTTAAGTTGGGAAGATGGACAATGACACAGCAAGGGCATGAAGTAGGAAAAATGAATACAAATTGGTGTCTATATACATATTTATATATACGTTCATATTTTATATTTGAATATGAATCCGATTATGGATGCATGCTAGATTAGAAAGCATATCTATATTCATAGGAAACAAATATGTGTACATTAATTAGAAATTATAGATGACTCATGTTTAGTAGAAACTAATCTTAAAATGTGAAACTTGGAATCCCTAACATGAAGGTAGAAATATGACTCTTTATATCTCTACAACAACAAATGTAATGACTTGAGCCTGTGACTCAAGAGTCAAAACAACACAGATTTTAGAGATATAATTATCAAGGGTTTTTTAGTTTTTAGTCCTTCTAAAATTTTATATTTAATTTTTAATCTTTATAACTTGAATAATTTCTTTTGCATCTACGAAATTTGTTCTTTTATAGGAAAAAATCCCTCCAGTCAAGAGACGTTTGCCAAGTGAGAATATTCTTCAGAATATTCTCCTAACCACTATCAAGTGTAACGGAATAGTTAAAATGACATTTTTGTCCTTTGTTGTCAAGATATAATCATTGAAAATTATTTTAGATTTTGATCTCTACAAAAGTTCAAAATTAAGAATAAGTCTATTATAGTTAAAAAATAGTCATTGCAGTTGCTACAGTATTTGCCACAAAATTTTAGAGGGACTAAAAACTAAAAAACCCAATTATAAAAAATGCATTTAAAATCCACTAAATATAAATAGTTAGGCAACTTTTTAATTAGAGGTAAATTTTGAATAACTCTTTATTTTTGGGTGTAAAAATTCGTCCCAATCCCCAACACGGATTCCACAGAGAGGTGGTTGGGGACGCCGACCAATCGCCAGCCGCCGCCGCAGTAAAAGACGCTGCAGCAACCCAACAAAATTAAAATAAAAAAATAAAAGAAAAGAATATCCCAAATTCCCGACACGTACGGTCGCCGAGAAAGTGCAAAATCCTGTCAAAAACAAAACAACCCTACCAACAGGAACAAGAACACAATTTACAGTATTCTGAGGGGCCAAACTGCGAATATCCACACCCCCAAGGACCTCCGCGGTGCAACTCTGGCTCGAGTCCAGTACTGCTACGGTGACTGTTGTCTGCTCTGCGTGGGGCCCGCTGTGGGTCCCACTTCCCTCCCCAACCTTCTCCATCCGGAAACGCTGTATTAAAACCCCCTCTCCCTCCAAACTGCCGGAGCCGACATATAGAAGAAGAGTGAGGAGAGGAGAGACCCTCCCTCCGCCGGCGGCGAGCTCCCCGGAGCCCTAATGGCGTCCTCTTCGTCTTCCGTTGCTGCCGTCGCGGCCATGGAGGCGGGGCGATCCGTGGATCCCCTCGTCTGGAAGGCATGCGCGGGAAGCTCCGTCCACATCCCCGCCGCGGACTCCCTCGTCTACTACTTCCCGCAGGGCCACGCCGAGCAGGCCTTCCCCGCCCCCGAGCTCTCCCCGTCGCTGTGCGGCGGGAAGCCCTGGTCCCTCTGCCGGGTCGCCGCCGTCCAGCTGCTTGCTAGCCCGGAGACCGACGAGGTGTACGCCAGGATGGAGCTCGACCCCCGCGTCCCGGATCCGGCGGGGGGGCCGGCGCATCCGGAGGCGCCGTGCTACCTGGAGGAGGCCGGCGGGGCGGTATCGTTCGCGAAGGTGCTGACGCCGAGCGACGCCAACAACGGCGGGGGGTTCTCGGTGCCGCGGTTCTGCGCGGACGCGATTTTCCCGCCACTGGACTACAGCGCCGAGCCGCCTGTGCAGACGCTGGTGGTGCGCGACGTGCACGGGGTGGCGTGGGAGTTCCGGCACATCTACCGCGGCACGCCGCGGCGGCACCTACTGACCACGGGGTGGAGCAAGTTCGTCAACAGTAAGAAGCTGGTTGCCGGCGACTCCGTGGTGTTCATCAAGAAGAGGTCCGGCGAGCTCTTCCTCGGTGTGCGCAGGACAGGGCGGTCTGGGGGCGCTTCGGAGTTGTCCTCCCCTCAGGTTACTATGGCTCCTACCCCGGTTGGAAGATTAGGAGAGAATTTGGGAATCAGTGAAGGGTTCTCAAGGAATTGCAGGGGAAGGGTCTCGCTCGATGCCGTCGTGAAGGCTGTCAGGTTGGCAGGAATGAACCATTCCTTTAAAGTCATGTACTATCCGAAAGTGGGTTTTCCCGACTTTGTGGTGGGGAAGGATGTTGTAGAGTTGTCGGCTCATCTGCGCTGGTCGGCTGGGACCAGGGTGAAGATGGCGGTGGACACGGATGACTCGTCTAGGATGACAACATTCCAGGGGACGGTGACCAACATCGTTCGTCACCTTGCTCCATTCACCTATTCGCCGTGGCGCACTTTGGAGGTTGTGATTCTGATTTCTGAAAACCCCCCTTGAGGTTGTGATTCTGATTTCTGAAAAACCCTTGTGTTATTTCTGTCTCAGTTTGTTGGGATCTGTTTCACTTTATGCTTGCATTTTTTGTTTCTTTGTTGTTGTCTTGTATATTTTTCATGAGCTTTATTTGGCCCTTTATGGTCGTTCCTACAATACCGACATAAACAGTGTTCGGGTTAAAGAATACAAAGAGCACTATTTGTATGTTATATCTGCTTTTGGTTCGTTCTATTAGAAGTTATGTGGAATTAGCGTCTTGTCAACCTGTTGGACTTTTTTGGTCATTATTGATGTTTCGCTAATGTTGCATGTGTGTGGTTCAGGTATTTGAGCAATGTCTTGCTTAAATGTTATTGTGGTTGTACTAACGTCATTTTGTTTATGGTATCCAACTAATTGTAAATGATTATAAAATTTTAATGTTGACATATATCATGTAATTGTGGTACCACAAAAATATAGCATACTGCAACTTAGTCTTGCTGTTCAACCTAGTTTGAAACATATTGTTGATTAACATGTATATATATGTAAACATATAGTTTACAGTGCATATAATTATGTATGTGTCTTTGAAAGATGGAACTCAACTACTTGAATTAGTTGAATTGAATGGAAATTGAGAGTCAACTTGGTTCCAATTAGGAGTAAATAGCAAGAATAAGCCACTTTTTGCCTGAATCTAGTTTTAGAACTAGCATTGGAACAAATAGCCCTTAAAAGCTTTAATCATATTGAAGGAGGATCACTTGTTGCTGTATTGTTTCTGCAAGAACCACATCTAAGGTCCTTATTAGTGCTCTTTTTTCCTTGTTAGTGCTCTTTCTGCCAAATAGAATGCTAGGGATGACTTAACTCCCTATTCTAGCTCCACACTCATTCCCTTTCATGTAGGTTCTTTCTTTCTCTAGTGTCAATTTAGTTCACTGTTTGTCCTTGAAAGATCTATTTAATGCTTTTTTCAAGATTTTCTTGTCAATAAATTTGGCTCCAAAAATTTTAGTTTGACATATTTTGGTGAAAATATTTATGCCTCTTAATAGTGTCATCGTAAATGAGATTATAATGGGGATAGAGTCTTCTATAGTCTATACTCATAAACTATATCTTAAAGATACAAGCTTAGTTTTTTTTTTTTACTTTATATTAAAGTTTATAATATGAGATTTAGGACAATACCTATAGTACTGTTAAGGGTTTTTTGCATATATACCCTTCAAATACACCATATTTGCATATATACCCTTCAAATACACCATATTTGCATATATACCCCCAACCCCCAACTTCCACATATTATTTTTAATACCCCTGAAATCTCAGATGTGTTGCGTTTCTGCCCCTCTCTCAAAATGATGTGAATTCTAACTGAATATGCCGAAAAGATTCCGTAAATCTTGATAACATCAAGGGTACATATGTAAATTCTAGTGAATTTAGGCGTATGTATGCAAAATATTTAAGTTTCATTTAATGACATTTTGACGGAAGCGTATAATTGCAACTTATGGGAGATTTTAGGGGTATAAAAGCAATATGTGGGGGTTGGGGGTATATATGCAAATATGGTGTATTTGAGGGGTGTATATGCAAAAAACCCTAATATTAAATTGGCCAAGTTCTGTTTCCCTTTCCTTCCAAATAAAAATGGTGGAAAAATTGAGTAGGTACCTGCCTAAGTGGGCATGTTGTATATTTCTATATGATTAGTAAGGAAGAACATGAAACGATATAAGACCATATTTTTCATTTTATAAAAGAACATCAATGCTACTGCTCTCCCAATAGCAGTGCATGAAGCCCATGTCTATAAGGATTTTGATGGTAGCCTTTTAGACCTTTCGTTGATTTGATAAAAATGTGTGTATTATGCTACAGCTTATTCATCTTAGTTTTGCCCATAGTTGCATTATAGTTTGCCATAAAATTCTTTCTCAAGAGTTGTTTGTTTGTGAGATAAGCACCTATGAACATGTATGTTATGCTCTTCACTCTTTGCACTTGACTTTTTCATTTATTGCAGCCAGTTGCCACAAGACCTGGTTGGAGATACATATTTTACTTTATATCTATGTAGTGTCTGTTTAATGCTTAAGGAGTATGCCTTTGCAGTTATCATTAGCTATATAAAGAAACTTAACCGAATTGGAGACAAATCTGTAATAGCCTATATTTCTAAATGTACATGATGGCTATCTTCTTCCATTTGCCTCCTTTTGGAAGACAATTGGAAGCTGTTCACCTAATCACTGTATGTCCTCTTCACTCATTTCGTTTTTTTTTTCCCTGTATAGGTCACCTGGGACGAACCAGATGTTATGCAGAATGTAAAAAGAGTGAGTCCTTGGCAAGTGGAGTTGGTTTCAGTTTCCCCGCAGATTCTGACCCCCTACCCTGCTATCAAGAAGCCTAAAATCACACCGAATCAGGAGTTACTGACTGATGGTGCAGAGGAAAACATGTTTTTCAAAGTGTCAGGGTTTGGTAATAAAATGATGGGGAGCATAAACCTTTCTGTGTTCAATCACAATACTTTTCCTGTTGGCATTCAGGGAGCCAGGCATGATCCAATCTGTGTCTCAAGTATATGTAATGTACAACCCAATGTTACCGATCAAATGTTTCTTGAAAAGATAAATGGTAATATCTTTCCACCAAAGGCAAATGATGTTTCCGCTGAATTGAATATTTTGAGTGCATCTCAATCAGAAGGCTCATCACCATCAAGCCAAAACAATATTCACTGCTATGCCACAGAGCATTTCAGCAATTTAGCTGGTGGCCCACCTGCAAAAGTGATTAATGGTTCTTTTCAGTTGTTTGGTAAGACCATCCACATGGAACAACCGGTTGTTGCTGATAAAGAAGGGTGTAAAGATGATAATGTCACAGTCAAGCCATTCGATGTTTCTCTCTCTTATCCACAGAAACAGTTCCATGAGGGCCATGATGGTCAACTTAAGGGGGTTTCGCCTATGGAAACATGAAATGGAGGCGGCTTCATTCATGACCTATGAATGACTATTTGAACAAGGTATGAGTGGATCCATCTGGTTGTGCTTTTTTCTTGTGGTAATTAGAATATGTCCAGTTTGTTATTGTGGATCACAATAATTAATTTGTCTCATTAAAGTGGTTAACAGTTCATTTTTCCTAGCTCATAATGGAACAATGTCAGGCCCATAGGTCGATTTCCAAAAACTAGCTCGGAATAGCTCATAATTAGGCATTGGCTAAAATTGGCCAGCATCAGGGGGGATGGGGCTGGGATCAGAATCGGGATGGGACAAGTCCAGTTCTATTTTTTTCCTTCAAAATGATTTCCCTCGATTTGGCTAATTTGGGCTGATCCAGGTACAACTTGGGACTGGAATTGGTGCTAGCTGATTCAACCTCCCGATCCGATTTTGAATTCCTCAGCTCTTAGTTGGCTATTTTAAGCCATGAGAAATTCTACTTCAAAACTAATGCTACTTAATGTGCTTTCCTAATCAAGGAGTACCATTTGTACATATTCATAGTTGCTCATACATACTGACAACTTATGATGTAAATAAAGTGAATGTGAAAATATTTGGTGCTAATTCCGTTGATGATTATTCTTTAACCTGTTGAAGATGCAATAGTTAATAGTGAAAAATAAAATTTACTTATTTTTTATAGGATGCAAGTTTACATAGCTCTTTACATGAAATAGGTAGCATACAAAATTTGCCTTGTGTTCAGCTTTGCTGGGATCCTATGGCCCTCTTTTTTTAGGGGATAGAAAAAAAAATGTTCTTATTCAATGAGATAACTGTATCTGTTTAAGGCCAATTCTCTTTGATAATGAGTGGATTAATCCGGTTGGACTAACTTGAAATACAGACTCCCACCTCTCAAGTCGGAATACAAATTTTCAGCTAACTCTCACTTGTACAACGGTGCGACCTGGATAACCCAAGTTGGTCTATCCTCTCAATCAAAACAAATCAAAGTTAAACCCGGACAAAATGGGGTTCTGCTCAGGGATATCCCTCGGTCAAACTGGTGCCATAAGTTTATTACATTTTCGTTGATGCCTTGCACTATCATATTGACTTACATGCCTATGTACTTGTTGGACTACATCTACCAGAGTGAGAAGAGGACAATGGTTTTTGACTTTCTTTATCAGTTAATTTTTTCATTTTGATTGAATGGTACCATTATTTGATTAAAGGTCAAAGAAAGAGGATGTGGAAAATAAGTGTGCCCATAAGAAAGAGAAACCACCTAAAATTGTGTTATTAGCCCTCCTACTTCGATACAAAAATTGAGCAAAAACCAAAGACAGTGATACTCTATCCTTAGATCAACTAAAATACCCAAGCAGCGGAAAGGTCTAATTTTCTGGTCTGGCAAGGAAGTTTGATCCACCATGTCTACTGTTTTACGGGCATCTCGCCCATTCTAACAACCTGTCTACAATAAAAATTGGCACCATGTCGTATCTGCTGTCTTGTTGCATCTCTGAAAAATTATAGCGTTTCTTCTGCCCCAAATTGGCCCATATGGTAGCATGAAGGATTAATCACCATATCCTTCTATCTAGCTTGATAAGGTAATATCTGATGTAATGGAAAATTCTATTACATCATGTGGTTATTCGAAGTATGTTGATGTTTTCGAGTTGCCTCAAACTGTGGTGCATGCATGCTTATGTGCTTCACTTCTCCTGACTCAAGCCTGTTCAGACATGTAGTTCTGGGAGGGCTGCTAATGTATGGGATTTGAAGAAATTCACCTTTGTTCTTGCAAGTCTGGCAACGTCTGGGCTATGGCCTTCTTCAAATAAGGACCTATATCTGGTGACCTATGGGCTATGGCATTCTTCAAATAAAGACCTCTGTAGATATAGAACATGAGCTTATCCCTGCCTAGGTTTAAATCGCAAGTATCTCTTTTTTTCCCAAATTCCTTTTTTTTTTTTGGGGGGGGGGTGTTTGGGGGCAGGGGTTGGTAAAATCTTTCAGAGAGAGAAAAGCTGTGATTAATAGCGCCCCCCCCCCCCCCCCCCCACCCCCAAAACCAAAAAAAAAAAGAAGAAGAAGAAGAAGAAGAAACCTGTTGATTTGGCAATGAAATATTGTATCCAGCCTACTGATCTTTCCTGCTTCTTCGTGTCAATTTTTCTTTGCCAAGTGGATCTGAAGAAATGTAAGGATGGATGGATAAACTCCATTTTATTCTACTCCAGGGAGATGCTAGAGTAGAGAATAGCTGGCAATTCAAGGATGTTCTTCCTTCAGGTTAATCAGCTGCCAAATTGCATGTTGATGACGCACAGTGGAAAAAGAACCTTACCTTTTGCCTATTTCTTCGATTATTTAAGGGGGATGAAAGGAACACCAAGAATCACAATGGTGAAGGTGTTGGAGACTGCAGATAATTCAGGAAATTGGAGGGATTAGAATCCAAGCTCGCTTGCAAATTTGGGGTTTCTATTTGTTGTTCTTGTGGCATTCTCACATTCAGGTAATTTAAACATAATGGAGTAACTTTTGGAACCGGAAGTTTGGGTGTCTGTGCTGTGGCTTGTAAAAGTAATTTCTTGGTGAAGATATCTCAATCGTTTGGAAGTATCCTATCTGGTAGTGTTCATCATGTTTATTTTTTTAACATTGTTTTTTTCCCTCATCCTTGGAAGATGGTCTGGCTTGTGTGGACAAATAGAGTATCTTCCTTTCAAATACAAGAAAGACTACTCACAGTTGATATTCTAAAAGGATTTGTTGTCATGGTTGCCATCTATCTTTTTCAGATTTGAATATGTATACCTATTTCTATTCTGATGAGCCCTTGTAATTGGACTATTTTAATTTTAAACCTCAGTAACAAGGGTTCCAATGTGGTGATGGTATGAATCGGCAGCATGCATTTTGTCAATTGTCATTTATCAATGCTTGCTCCATGAAGTTGAATTTGAATGTTCAGATCAGCTTAGGAGTGAAATAGTGAGAGGTTGGTTGTTGGTTGCAGGTGCTCTGTTCTGTGGATTTTGTCTAGCATCAGCCAGGTTTTGTCCTTGACATAAAAGAAAAAAAGGTGATTACATCAGCAGAGACCACTGGTGTTTATTTGATTGGTACTGTGATTTGTGTCAGTCTTGGCTGTACGGTGCAGTTGTTCTGCACTCCCTGGACACTTGAAAATAATTTATTTGGCTATTTAAATTTATGTATTTTTTATTTTAAATGGAGCTTTAATTGTCTTTTCTTGCATGTCTATGTGGGTAAAGGTTTAGTTTTATCATAGCAGTCTTTGTGGTCTTTTTGCAATATATGCCACATGAGTTCATTTGAAATTTGATTGGTGTTAGACTGTTGATTGTATCTTAGGAAAACTGAATTTTGCTATCTACTAGTATAATCCTCTTTCTTCAGTGATCAATATACTTATTCTCTTTTAAAAATTTTGCCAAGTCTTCATTTTGTTTCTTACCATGTACTATAATATACAATTCCTATGTGTGATCATATTTGGAATGATACCAATGTAGTAACATTGTCAATGGCAGGGTATATCTTTTTCCCATATCCATTGTCATTTTTAAGATGAGTATAATACTCGTGTTTTAATCTCTTGTTAAGGATACTTTGCATTGGGTTTAGAATTCAGGCACACTGAATGTAAGTCTCCTGTAGTGAGATGTCCATGATCATCATCATCATTAGCAGCAGAGCTTTATCCTATTTATTTCGGGTCTCTGCATGCATCTTGCCTTTCACCACTTCATCTAGTGTCATATTTACAGTTAAATGTATGAAGGTAAAGTGTTTTCTTACTACATTAGGATGATATTTCTATGTGGAGGAAGATGCGTATGACCATGGGTATGGTGTGAGCTGTGTTTTTGTAGTTGGCATCAGTTTTGGGTGTACGGTTCCCATATATGTTTGTTCTGTGGAGTGTCAACGTCTCCATGGTATGAATGACTTCGCTTTGCTGCAGGTGTATTTTGGGAAAGTGTATTGTATGTCTTTAACTTTAATATTTGAGAGACTAGATATGCTTACACTTACATTGCGGTTACATTCTTCCCCCCCATCCTGGGTGGTCCTTTTAATGTTGCACCATTCACCGAACATAAAGCTAATTGCTTTTTCTTCCTTTCCTGTTTTCTAATGTATGTTTCAATAAACTTTCTGAGTTCTGCATATACCCTCTAAGATCTCGTATTCATATGCTCTACGGTTCAGAATTGTTGGATGTTCATTATGCATAAAAATAATTGAGGCGCATAGATGGATCACATTTTCAGGAACATAATGACACTAACAGGGTACACGTATCATTTAGAGCTCTTGTAGAGGTATACCAAGAAAAATGTTTTCTTCTAATGGCATGTCGAATTCAGTAACTTCGCCGGCAGTAGAATGCTGTTATATTTGCTTGATGATCAGTACATAAAATGTTACCTGTGTTAGTATTTTCAGTAGAATCCTGTTACTTCAGTTTCTCTTCTTTGCCCACTTTTTAAACAACTGAAGGTGGTATTCTTCTCCCGCATTTGCAGGTGCACTTGATGATGACATAATGGGATTCGACCCTTCTCATGTACTTTCTATTAATTAATAGCTGATTAGCTAATGGCCTATCCAAACTTAGTGACTAATTTATTTGTGGGTATATATATGTAGCTGGCTGTTTCTGCTGACCTTGCGGCATTTCTGATGGTGGGCTGTCATAAACTCGCTCACGTCTCCGCATTTAATATATTTAAGATTTGGGTGAGCAGCCAAAGTGGCAGATCCAACATTCCTCAGTGTTGTCTGTAATGCTGGTACCATGTTTAATTACATCCTTCTCTTCTCCAGTCTCTCTCCGGACAACTCTCAGACAGACCAAGTCCCAGACCTGTACGTGGCTTATAAAAATCGTCGTGGCCCACCAAATAGTAACCGGTTCATTTCTTTTATCCAAGACTGCCCTGGACTTCAATACTCCAGCTTCCAAAGGAACGGACAAAGGTATTTTTTATTCTTATGTCCTAAAATCTGCACCACCGGTGGGCACATTCTAAGGAGAGAGCATCTGTTGGGGCGACCCATTGGAAGGTCTGATATGGCAATTTTAACCAGGAAAAAAAAGAGGCAATTCTAAGGTTAGATATGCACCTTGTGCGCTTCCTGCAGCATAGGCCAAAGCTTTTTTGGGGGAATTTTTAACATGCTTACTCGTTCGATTTTTCAATCAGGAAGGGAGCGTGGCTGGATTGTCTTTTAAGTATGCCCGCACTCAGATAAGATAATGATGAATGAGTTATTTGGTCAGAAAAAATAGGTGAGTAACAGAATCACTCATCTCTTTTGAGTGAAAGTACATTTGAATTTAGAAGATTAAGATTTAGAGGATCTCATTTTGTTAGATTGAAATGCTTGTCAATTATTAAATAACACTTATTATAAAATTGACAAAAATTAATTCTTGATAGTATTTAATATGTTACAGTTAGAATGATTGCATTTGTGTACCTCTCCCATGCGGCTGACAGGATGAAGTCTACGATGATTGAAAAACAGGGTACTCTTGCCCATCTCTTTTTTTCTCTTGTTAGATTGGGTCAAAAACATCTGGTTGCTGTTAAAAGAGTGTTTCCTGTAAACCTTTATTCATGAAAGGCAGAATACTCCTACCCTCTCCTCTCCTCTCTTAGGTTAGTCAAGAACAAAATGAGATACTCTGGACCTTTCCGCCAGCATCTTTGTATGTCCCAAGACACATAAGAGAAAGAATGACTTGAACTTACAGGTCGTATTTTATCACCTCCTTTCCTAATGTGTCGTGGGGCGACAGGGAACTTCCCATTCTTTATTGAATCCTGTTCCTCTTAAAGTGAAACGAAACATCCATATTTCATCACCTCCTTTCCTAATGTGGCGTAGAGGCTGCAGGGGACTTCTTGTTCTTTATTGAATCCTGTTCCTCTAGAGTGAAACGAAACACCCTCTAAAGTGACGGTCGGCATCCAAAATGTCCAAAACGTCGAGCTCCGAATTAGTACACCACAGAAGAGAGTTTCCAGTCTGATGCAGAGGTGATGCCCCCGAAGCAACAAAGTAGGGCAATCGAAAAAAGTGGACAATGATTCAGAATTCATGGTCAAACTATGTGAAGAGGAAATGAAGATTTCATTTTATGTCCTATAATACACACTGATTTGCATAGAATCGTATAGATAAGTCATTTGTTGACATAACGTAAGAAAAAAAAAAAGAATCAAAAGTTGCTCTAGTCTGCTATGAGTGAGGAGGACATATTGACACATGTCGAGATCTTTGTTCCTGTACCCGCCTTCTGCAATCGCACGCTCCAGGGCGGTTTCAAGCCGGTCAGCGAGTGAGGGGAGCTGCAAATGCCTAAGCATCATGCAAGATGACGGCCCTGTTTGGGATGCAGCCATAAATGTGTTTATGTTTATGGTAAACATGTTTTTCTCTATAACTTTAGTTTAGATTATTAAAAAATGTGTTTACTATAAATTCATTTGAGTTTACTATAAACTCACTCATAAATATGTCCATTATTAACCTACTAGGAGTTAGTTCACACTGGAGTCTCACTCCAAATTTGTCATAAATTGACTTAAGTTTATATAAAATAACCAAACATGAGTATATTAAAAATGCGTTTATAATAAATGGAGCTTATGATAAATATGTTTGTGATAAACCTATTGGTATTTTCTTAAGTTACATCCAAATAGGACCGACGGGAGCATGGCTGCAGGGTTCACTTTCTTCTGCTCAATTACCTCCTTATTGACCATAGTTGGAAAAAGAACACAATTATGCCACACTTGTTGGAAAGATCTATGTCATTGAGGGCTCTGCTCGAACATCCCCCGTGAGGGAGTTGTGAGATTGAGGGAACCACATATGGCAGGCGGTGGCAGGGGCAACAAAGTGGTAATATAGCTGCGTCGACATCCTGGGGCGAAGGGGGACTTCTACATGATTGAGGTCTCAAGGTGAAAGGCTTCTGGGAGTGTGGAGCTCTTGCTGCCCCGGAGGTGGAAGAAGAGGGCAGCCAGCAGAGGGAGGAAGAGCCTTAGCAGCGCGTGCAACTGGATGAGCTGCTGCCTCTGTTGTTGCTGGGGTGGGTGGGGGTTGGGGCACTGGGGGCAGGGCAGTTTGGATGCATGGGGGTGGGGAAGAGGCGTTGCAAAGTGGTTAATGTTAAGTTAGATTGTGCCTGAATTCAAATTGGGCTCGCCTAAGTTCGACTTGACCTAGTCTCACAGCCTGCATGCTATACTAATGAGAGTGATACTTGCTTCGGCAGTGATGTCCACGCATCGAAATTTCTTTTTTTTTTTTAAGGTCAATCCCTCTATGTCCCACATGTCTGTATGTCTCGGATCTTCGATTGGATGATCTATTTTTTTTTTAAAAATAAAAATTAAACACAACTTTTGATTTTGGGGTTCAATTTTTTATTTTTTTCAGATTTTTAGGCCGTCGTATTAGAGATTGGACTGTATGGATATGTGACATATGATAAGACCGACCTTAAAAAAAATTAAAAAAAAAATGATACGCATGCACAGTCGTGGTATTCTTCATACTAATTCTATTGGGTTCGGTGGGCCCATGGATGGCCCATAAAGTCACATGTCATCCTAGCAATAATCATTTTCTTAAGGCCAGTTTGCTTTGTGGATATGGTATTTCGGATTTCCTGTGCTAAATCTCTATACTTAGAATAACAAGAATTCTCTTTGGTGCACTTTTTTCTATTCTAAGAATAAGTAATTCTCACCTTTTAGGTGAATTGAATTATTCTATTTGTTTTGTCTGTGCTCCCGAACTCGGATTAACGGAATAAGTCTCATAAGCCATCATGTTCGACCCCTTATTCTCAAAACAAATCGGCCCTTAAGAATAATACTTGCTACCCAAATGACTGGTTCAATGTGATGGCCATGCTAGGGGCATTTTTCTTTTTCTTTTTAAAAAACTAAAACTCTAGGGTGAAAACTACTCTAAGCACTACAAGGAAAACAGGATTTGTCAGCGGCTAAGAGCCGCTGACAAATCCTAAAGAGCCGCTGACAAAACCTTATGTCAACGGCTTCTTAGCCGCTGACAAAGCCGTGGACAAAAGTCCCGTTAGCATATATTTGTCAACGGCTATACAAAGCCGCTGACATATAATATATATGTCTACACACAGTAGCCGCTCACATATGTATTATATGTCAGCGGCTACCTAAAGCCGCTGACATATATATTATATGTCTACACACAGTAGCCGCTGACATATAATACATATGTCAGCGGCTACTTAAAACCGCTGACATATACAACTTATGTCCACGGAGGTTAACCGCTGACAAATGATACATATGTCCACGGCTACTTAAAGCCGCTGACATATACAACTTATGTCCACGGAAGTTAGCCGCTGACAAATAATTTTGTCAGCAACATGAGCCGCTGACAAATACTATTTGTCGACGGCTATGAAGCCGCTGACAAAAGTTTGTCTGCGACAGTAGCCGCTGACAAATGTTATATATATCAACGGCTTTCCTAGCCGCTGACAAATAGTTACTAAGAAAAAAAAATAAAATAAATAAATAAATAAAAGAAAAAGAGACACACAAATAAACAAATAGTCACATACCCCCAACCTTCCAATCCCCACAAAGAAAATAAATAAATAAAAGGAAAAGAGACACACAAATCCCAAGTGGAGCGAAAATTCACCATATACATGCAAGCTAATGAGCTTTATCAAAAAATCCTAGCAACAAAGCTGATTTTTTTCCCCAAGCCAGTTGGTGCTGCATTTAATAAGGAAAACACAAGAAGAAGATTTTATACACTAACCCTATCCTGCATGGCTAACCTGCAAGCAACTATAACATCATGCATGGTGCTTACATTTTCATATAGCATGTCAACGTTATGAAACAATTCTGAACCTTGAACATGAAATTTGATGTCAAATGAGACAACCCAGCACGTTCATGTGTTTATCTACAAGGAAGAACAACTACAAAGCAAGGGTTGAACTTACAGATAAGAATCGATTCATTCCAGACATCAAGGACTCAGAACTTACATGTGAACCACTCCATGGGAGGGTTGGCACTCCTGCTGCTTGAGCTATCAAAGAAGAACCGATTTTATCTCCTAATGCTGCCATTGCTGCAGCTGGAGGTCCAAGAAATATTATCCCTTTTGCATTTAATGCATCTGGAAGCTCTGGGTTCTCTGACGCATGCCCCCAACCAGGCCACACAGCTGAAACATGTGTTATCTCTGCTAGCTGCCATGAACACATTAGAACATTTCTAAAATTTTGAGTATACACGCAAAAGCCCACAGCCTAATTCCAGGTCCAGTTGACAAAAGAATCGCACATCCTTTTAAAACCAAAGGGATAAGCATGACAGCATGAAACAAAGAACACACCTCCACAATTAGTTGAACATTAGCATAATTATTATTATTTGTCCCTCCAGGCACTTCCACAAATTGATCAGCAATCCTAATGTGCTCTGCATTGATCCTCATATCTTCTGGTGTTGCCATGGCAACTAATAAAATGGCCTTCTCTGTTCCAAATGTCTCATATGCCCATGTTCTAATGCTGCACATGAATTTGACAGCTGCCATCCCATTATTTGCAATTAAAATACTATGAATTGGTGTTTTCCCACCAAGTGCCTTGCAGAAATTATCAACTTCTGACGATGCTGCTGCATGCCTAACAGAAACACTCCCATTTATTACTGAAATTATTGGCCAGGCCTCCGTCATAGCTGCTCCTCTTTGGGTTTCAGTCATGCTGCATGACAGATCCACATAATAAATATTTAGAATCAACAAAAAGGTAAAGAGAAAGAATAAACATTTTATGGATGTCTTTCAAATATGAAATAATTCTTCAGACTTCTCCGCTATCATAGGCATAACTTAGCAGACCAAAATCCCAAAAGAATCATCGCTCTGTGGTGAATGAAGAGAACGATGTGGCATATCACCTTAAGTATTAGAACAACCAGATAATAACAACTGCACCAGCACCACTTAACGTTATAATGAAAAGCCATAGACAACCAATACCATTTGTTCCAACCAGACCCAGAACCTGACCAGGACGCGGAACTGGCAGCCTGCAATAACAGCACAACAACTTCCTAAGGCTTACCCACCAAGAAAAGGAAAAAGAAAGACTTGAACACAGAAAGATTAAAACCTAATTGCTAACCTGTGAAGCTTGAAGGTATTCAGGCCATAACGATGAGTTGTGTCCTTATCTAAATCCTTAGGCAGGTTGATGATTTGAATGGCCTCAAAAGGACATTTCTGCATCCAAAACAAATAAACTTCAAAAAAATGGTATTCAAAAGAAAAAGAAGAAAAGAACCTGATGTTGAGTAAAGGACAGACCTTGGCACAAATTCCACATCCAATGCATCATTCCTGGAATCATGGTTCGCCAACTCAAAGAGTCAAACCAACTCAGATCACCCATGATTCGGTACAAGTTGGGTTGACTCGTGCCGAGTCGCATGGAAAAATCGCACAGACTCGGTCGAGCTGCACCAACTCGGGTTCTCCATGATACAATACAAGTCGCCCGAGTCGGCACAAGTCTATCCGGTACGGCAAACCATGCTTGGAATTTCCATACCGCCTTCAACCACAAGCTCTTGATGATCTCCCAACAATGCTGATAGAACAACAAAGGAAACCCATCAAGCTCAGCCGCTTTATCCCCTGCCAACTCAAAGACAGCCCTTGTAACTTCTTCCTCTGAAGCCCTTGATAAGAGAGTGAAGATTCTCCTTCCTAGTAGTGACCTGATCTCCCACGCTTAGAGAGTTGATTAAGTTCATTCTCCTTCTGTCAGAAGCAATACGTTGGAAATAGGCAGTGTTTCTGTCCCCTTCCCCCACCTTTCTCTAGACCTCTGTTTCCAATAAATTTCTTCTTTCAAAAG
Organism: Zantedeschia hybrid cultivar; assembly: GCA_030544215.1. Taxonomy (NCBI): domain Eukaryota; kingdom Viridiplantae; phylum Streptophyta; class Magnoliopsida; order Alismatales; family Araceae; genus Zantedeschia; species Zantedeschia hybrid cultivar. Next base: position 43,516,126 of record JARZZO010000013.1, on the reverse strand, counting down.
GATCTCCTGATATTCTGCCTTCAACTTCTCTCTCAAAGTACTGTCTTCCTCATCTAACAATCCGGCCTCTTCCAAAGCATCCAGTCCATCAATATGCTCATGCAGGTTCTTTTTCACTTCAGTACATGGCAGTCTATGGGAAGCTCCCCACAATGAGAGTGCACCCTCCTCACCTCTTCCAAAAAAATCATCTTCCCTCAACCAGTACTTCTCAAATCTGAATCTAGGCTTAATTAAGTGAGAAGTAAAGCTTGCTGCACCGGCTGCCAGTGTTTTCAATAAAAAAATATTTTTTTTGAACTTTTCTTCCAAAAAAATTCATAAAACATTTTTTAATAGAAAACACTGTCAGCCAGCGCAGGACTGGCTACCGGTGCAGCAAGCTTTATTCAAACTACAGTGAAAAGAATACCACTGATTTTTTTTCCTTGAGCTAGGGGATCATTACTCATGTTAGAGATTCAAAATTGAAATTCACAAAAAAAACCTCAAAATGCATGGTGCACCAAGAAAAAAGTTCACAGTTTACCTACAAGACAAATTGGCAAGCTAAATGATAAAGAAAGATCCAAATACCTTAACATCTGTTTCCATCTGCACTGGCTTATCTGCAGGCTTATTTTCGGCCTCTGATGCACCATTCACCACCTCAGAAGCTGAAACTTCAGGGTTGCTTTTAACATCCTGCATGTTTACATCACCTTCAGCAGGAGCTGAATTATTTGCTTGTTCATCTGTATCCATCTTTGTAACATCCTTTGATGGTTCTTTTGCAGCAGATACTGGCACCTCAATTTCTTCTTCCTCCAGCATCTAAAGGCAAAATCAAAATAAATATCAAAATAAAGAAGAGCAAATCTGTCTGTTTCGGTATGTAAGTATACTGAATAGAGAGAATTTGGGAGCAGACAGTTCCTTACAGTTGCTGATTCAACAGAGACAATGCCATGAAGATTTAATCGAACTTTCACTTTCAATTTAGCACGTTCACCTGTTGTAGACTGAAATGGGTCAATCTGTCCAATGGCAACAAGAAAAGTTGCATGCAGTTCAATTCAAGCATCAAAACACAGAGCTTGTGCTAACTCTTACTTATTGGACAGCAGTGTAATGGTTACCTTGTATGAGCTTATATTTGCAGATGCCAGCAACTCACTCACATCTGAGTACAGAACATCAATTGAGAATGTGCTAGACCTGTAAAATGTCAGAGCCTTCACACTAGGGATTGGATTCCCCTTGGGGAAAACAAAAGATATTTGCTGATTTTCTGCTGCTCCATTTTGTGAATCAGGTGCAGCACCCTTCCAAGACAAAGCAATTGGGAAGGGGAAACTTTCGTGAACCTGACACGTGAAAAGAAGACAATGAAAAAGTGCCACAGACTTTACATCTCATCACGACGAATGTTGGTTAAAAAAAAAACTGAAACAACCAGCTGCTAGCACATTTAATTATCTAAAATCAGTTAAAGAGAATCTGATTCATAGCATCAATCAATGTCCTATATACTCATCCAGAAACAGAATAGCACAAGAACAAACAAAACAAAATATATAAACCCAACATTTATCAATAACATGTATTCATCTATATAAGTGACTATAGGTGATCATCTTCCTCGAATGCGTAAAAATAATAGCATTTTTCTACTAATTAAGCATATATAGAGAGCACATAGTGGGTGGGAGGAGGGTTGAGGTGAGGCTTACAGCTGGGGTTGGTGAGCTTGAGGGTGCGGAAGCAGATGTCGTAGAGGGCCTCGTTGTCGAGGACCATGCACTCGTCGGCGTTCTCCACCAGCTGGTGCACGGAGAGGGTGGCGTTGTAGGGCTCCACGACGGTGTCGGACACCTTGGGCGACGGGAACACCGAGAAGGTCATCCCACGCCCCCAGCTTAATCAGACGGCGCGATGAAGAGTCCCGCTCCCGCAGCGACCGGGAGGCCCTTACCAGTGGCAGGAACGGGGGAGGCAACGGGCCGAGCGGGGGGAGGGGGCCGGCGACAGGAGCGGGGGAGGATGGCAGCACGCAGTCACAGTGGATGCCGGCGGGGAGAGGATGGGGAGGGGAGCGTAGGTTGGCTTGTGGTCACAGCGGATGCCGGCGGGGAGAGGATGGGTAGGGGAGCGAAGGCCGGCGATCACAACGGAAGCCGGTGAGGTGAGAGGGGGGCACGACGGCGGGGAGAGAGCACGGCGGTGGTTAGGGCGTCGGAGGGGGAAAAGAGGGATGCAGGAAAAAGAGGGCTCGGGGTGGGGTTAGAGAAAAAAATTTTGTCGACGGCTATAACTTTAGCCGTTGACAAAAAATGTGTATGTCAACGGCTAACACGTTAGCCGTGGACATTTAATTTTTTTATTTATTTTTTTTTCTTTTATTATATATGTCGACGGTTTGTTCGAAGCCGTTAACATATATGCTACATATATCAACGGTTAAATTACAGCCGCTGACATATAATAAGTATATGTCTACGGTTAGTTGAACCGTTGACATATAACACAATTGTAAACGGTTATTTTGTAGCCGTCGACTAATACTATTTTTGTCAATAGATACCTTTAGCCGTCGACATATACTCGCTGACAAAACCTATCTTCCTTATAGTGAAGGGGATCATCGGTACTGAAACTGGACAGTTAAAAATAGTTAAAAAAAAAAAAGAATTGTGTCCTTACGTGATTTGATGGTTCAGATCGTGCAGAGTGTGATCCTACGGTGCTGCAGCCCAGTGCACTATGCCGCGGTGTGGCAGGTATTACTCTTCTATTTATTAGCATGTGACCGATGTCGTTCTAAGTCTAACATAAATGAGAAAGCAGCCCTATTCATCTTTCACAGACCTACTCAAAGAAAACACAGTTTTTCAAAGAGAAACAAACGACCACCAAAATTGCATTTGAAAATCAACTTGTGTTTTGATAAATACTTTTATTTGAAAATCACCTGAGCTCCTATGCAGACTCTCCACATTGGATGGATATAGAGCAATGGTCCAATGTTAGTGAACCCATAAAGGTAAGGCTAACTTAGAAGTCTAGCAATAATGAAACAAGGGAATTCCAATTTTTTTAAGCTCATTAAAAAGTCAACACTAAGAGCTCATTTGTGAATCCAACACATCCAAATGGTCCAATAGATCTAGATTTAGAAACGAGGCTGATGGCTTATCTGTAGTTTCATACATGCATTTAATATCAAATTATGACAACAGATGAACATAAAACTTGCATGTGAATGTAAGGCTCCCATGTGAATATGAACAAACCAAATCTATATTGCTTTTCTCACACTCTTTTTAGGATCTTAATGACATGTTCTATCATTTTTTTAATTTAAGTCTTGTCTTTAACTATTACCTTTAGGATCTAGTAGATAACATTTTATGTCTTGGACTCAATAAGCCCATTCTCTTTATCACATAAAACATTTTTATCTAGTGACGGTCAAGGCAAACTTTTTTAGTTTAAGCTTCTAATGCCACATCATCTTGTGACTATATATACTAATCTTGCCTATAAATGGAACATTTCATTGCACTCATTTCTCCATGCTACTGAGTTAAGAAGGCCCACCATTTCTTAGACCCATCCATAAGCAACTATAAAGAGAGATAGAACCCTAGCACCCGCAGAAAAGTGATTATCCTTTGATTCAAGCTTTCAAGCTATAGTTCATCCAAGTGTTAGTGAAGGATAGGACAATTGATGGAGGTTTGCAACGTAATTCTCTTTCTTTTGTCTATTCTTGTTTAAAGACAACTTATACAAGAAATCTTCCTATGAGTTGAGACCAAGTCTTAACTAAAAAGTAAACAAAACATCCTCTAGTGTATAGGTAATCTACAAATAAGAACAAATCTTTTAGGTTTCAGAGATCAGGTTGCTACACTTGGCATACACTTTGCCTCCAATGTTGTCACTAGTCCTAACATCAACATCAACCATAAACTAAGAACTAGGAGTTCCAAAAGGCATTTTTGGGACAGTGGGACAGTGGATTAGAGACAATAGCCTAATAGAGATCTAAACCTCAAATAAATTAGTCTCTCGAGCCCTCTTTGATGTTATCCAAATTTGTTTCTTTGGTTGCTCTAATCTATTAATCCAAGTGAGAATGTTTTTGCTTCAAGTTGTACCAACCTTGCTTTCTATGGCTTCCAACTAACTATAAGTGGTTATAAAGTATTAATTTTATCATGAATTCGATCATTCTGATTACGGTAACCACAAAAATGTTCGATAAATATTGTGATAAATTAGTTTAGAGTTGGTTTTAGTATACCTTTGATAACCGAGGTAACGGCTTACATTGTGGACTACTCATCTTAGGATTAGTATATCCATTCAAACTATCAAAGCCTTACCATTTTAAAACAACAACCTAGTATTGCCATTCAACCCAACTTGAAATCTAGTGTTGATGAACATATATGCATATCATTTATGATTAATGCATCTACAAGTACTTTTTGTATCAATTGTTATTCAAATAATCCCTAAAATTTTTAATCTTAGGGGGTGGATCATTTGATGTTGCATAGGATCTTTTGTAAAATGTTTATATAAGAACCATGTCCAGGGCCTTTTGTTAGTGCTCTTGCTGATGAATGGAGCCTAGAAATGACTTATCTACCTATTATAGGCTCTGCTCTCATTCCCTATCATGTCGATACTTTCTTTCTCTAATGTTAGTTTAGTTATTGCTACTATCCATCTTTGAAGACCTATCGAATACCTATCGAAGGGCTTTGTAAAAATTTTCTAATAAATTTGGCACCAATGATTTAAGGTTGAGATATATATAATTATATGCTTGTGCATGTATATACATGTTAATCAACAATAGGTTTTAAGCTAGGTTGAATGGCAATACTAGGTTGCAGTTCGAGTTCAACCACATTGTATCATGCATTTTTGTAGTTACCATAATCATATGATATGTACAAGATTACAATTTTTCAACCATTTATAGTTAATCAGTTGGAGACCATAAAAAATGAGGTTAGTACAACCATAACCTGAACCACACATATGCAATGTTAGGGGAACATCAATAATGGCCAATGTTTATGCCAGCATTATAGGAAGAACCATAAAGGGTCAAATAAAGTTCATGAAAAATATGCAAGACAACATAATAGGAACAAAAAGTACAAGCATAAAGTAAGACATATACTAAAAAAATAAAGAAATACACCAACTACAAGATGGAAATAACACAAAAGGGGGTTTTCAAAAATCAGAAACACAACCTCAAAGGGGAATCACAACTTCCATAGAGCGCTATGACGCATTGGTGCATGGAGTGGGGTGCCAAATGACACAGATCACCATCCCCTGGAACATCGTCATCCTTGGATAAGTCTTTTATCTCCATTGCGATCTTCACTCTTGTTCCACGAACCACGCAAATGAATAGTCGATTCCACCATGTCCCTATGAGAAACCCACCTTCAGATAGTACATGATTTCAAAGGAATGGTTCATTCTAGCCAGCCTGACAACCATCATGACGGTCCTTTGAGATACACTCAATTCTTTGGAAGTTTCTTGTTCGATAATGTTTATCTTGTTTGTTTTCTTTCTATTGTTTTCTTTCTCTTATCCTTAAAGGACTGTCCGGCTTGTGTGGACAAATTGAATATCTTCTTTTCACGTAGGAGAAAGAGTATTCACTTTCCTTTTATTATAGTTGGAATTCTAAAAGGATTTGTTGTTGTAATTGCAATGTCTTTTGATGATGTGAACATATTATGAGGAGAGCTTGTAATTGGACATCTCAATTTTAAATCTTAGTAACAATGATTTCGATGTGGACTTGGTGACAGAATGGATTAGTAGCATGTGTCTTGTCAATTGTCATTTATTAATACTTGCCTGTATCTTGTTCATGGCTTTTTGACAATGTTCTTAATGAATAGAGTCCTAAAAATGACTTATTGCCCTATTCTAGGCTTCGATGCCTATTCTTTCTTTCTCTAGTGTAATTTAGTTATTAATATTATCATCCTTCAAAGACCTATCAAAGGCCATTTTCAAAATTTATTTGCCAATAAATTTGTCACCAACTTAAGGTTGAGATATATTGTGGAAATATCAATGATTCTGCAAGATCATTACAAGTGAGATTAGAAAGGGGACGAAATCTTCCATGCTCGTAAACTATGCATTAAAGACGCAAGATTAGTTTTTTAATTTAATTTTTTTTTTCTTTAAAGTTTTTAGTTTGATGACATTTAGGGCAATGACTGTAGTATTTATGAATCACCTATTAAATTGGCCAATTTTGTTCTTCTTTCCTTAAAAAAAAAAAAAGACAAAAAATTGAGCAGGTATCTACTTAAGTGGACATATTCTATATTTCTATAAGATATTAATGAAGAACATGAAGCAACACAAGCCGCATTTCGCATTTTATGAAAGAACATCAACAAGTTCGAGAGTGTCATGTTCACTGAACTAGTTCACTTTATATACTCTAGTCAGCCTCAAAATCATGTCACAGTGACAACATCCCATCAGACGAATGAAATGAGAGATAAGATAACCATGGGGCAAGTAAACATGGGAAAGGATTCAAAGCGTCCCATGGTGCATCTAAGTTAGATGTGCCTCCACCCAAAAACCCACCTTTCCTATGGTTTAATTTTTTTTTATAAAATTTAAATATTTAAATAGACCCCTTAGGGTTGATCTCCATCCCAAAGATTTTAATTTTCACCATCCGATCTTGATGATCAACTGGAGCTATCCAATCGGGCACATATCATAAATCAATGTTTAAAAATATTTAAAAATAAAAAAGTCATCAGATTAGTCCTTAGGATTGATCCCATCCTTCAGGCTTTTAGTTTTGATCTCCAAACAACGACACATTCGATTGGACGGTTACAGTTAAGTTTTCTGAGCTAATGGTGAAAATTAAATCCAAAGGGGTGGGAAACAACCTAGATGGAGGTATTTGAATATTTTAAATTTCATGATGATTTTTTTTTTGTAATCGGGATGGAGGGTTTTGGGCTGAGAGAAATATAACTTAGATGTATCCCAGGGCGTGTTATATCCGTCCCATTAAACATAAATGCCATTGGCATCATAATAACCAAACACTACTCACATTGCTAATATCAAAATTCTCAAACATAATAACAAGTTGAATCAAATGATAAACATCTCTAAACTCTCAAATAACAAGTATGCCCATTCCTCCAACTTCAATCTGAAACTAAAATCAAATATCTAAAATCTTGTACCACAACAACTTCGTACATTTTATTTCTTTTTCAAGCATAAAGTGTATCCTCCTATTCAAACTCCTTGCTCAAATCCCCTAAAACTATTAGTAAGCTTTTTAAGTCCATAGAGCTCAATAGACACTAAACTGTCAGACATGCTATCATATAATGAACTTGGCAAATTCAAATGATATCTAAGCATATAGCATGATGATCAAATAAGATTTTACATATACCACAAGTAAAGAGATCATACAAATAAGGGTTAAGCCACAAGGGTGCCATACCCTGTTAGCCTTGATGGCCTCATCATGAGTCTGCCAAGTTTAAGAGATGTTGGGAGATCTTATGTAGACTGGAAAACTAATGTTTTCCAGATGGGTTTTATATTCTTTGGGCCTTAGTTTGCATGTTTCATCAAATTGTTACCCTTGCTATTTCTCCCTCTACTGTATTCTATTGAAGGATTAATTTAAAGTCCAATGGCAAACAAGGCATGTCTTAGCCAAAACTTAGAGAGATGTAGCTTCCTAAGTAGTCCACTATGCAGTTGTTCCTCCCAGATTTCAAGATCGATTTTTCCTTTTCAACTTTGGGTTAAAATAAAAGTATCTATTGTTGCCTAAGCTATGACTATCTGGGAAGGAGGATGAATGGATAAATAAAAATTTAAATGACAGTTCAATTGAAATCAAATGTAGTAAGCAGTAAGGGATTGCACAAGAACAGACAAGGGACACAAGGAGCAATCATGCAAGTAAAACACACAAAGATTTATGTTGGTTCGGTCAGTGATCTATATCTAGTCTCCAAGCTAACCCCTTAGAATATCCACTGGCACAATGGCTAAAACAACCTCCTATCTGCGATAGGCCCTCTTCCCTCAAGAAGGAACAGTGTATACAAACCTCTAGTAGGTTAAAACCTACCTCTCCCCATAGGAAGAAAACAAATAAAGGATGAGTGCACATAAATTCCTGTAAGTGGGCTAATATGTATATAATGAAATTCAAAAGTAAACGAAGAAATCAAGACTAGAAAATCAGAAGTGAAGTAGTGAAGTCTTGATTGCAATGGTCTATGAGCATTGAGGGATGTAGCAGATGATGAGTGCTTGAAGTGTTCTTTGAACTTTCTCTCCGGAATTGGAAGGTGGTTCACAAGAAAAACTCTCTTTATTTTTAGCTCTAAGCACTTTGGGTTGCTCTCATTAACTCCTTGTCATATCCAATTCCTTTGAATGCATCGAGTGTATATAGTGCTCATAAAGGTTTCTTCCTGTTAAGCTCAAAGGGATGATCGTTAGATTGATGAACACTTGTTTGTGTCTAATGTTTGAATCTTGAGAGAGAGCTTGTGAGTTGTTAAATCAATTCTTTTTTCTTCGGCTCAATCCTCTCCTCTTGAGTAGCTGCAGCTTGAAGCTTTCTAGAAATGTGCTTGTGCCTCCTTGGTTAAGTAAGTGGGAAAAAATTGACAGAAATATTCGTACAAATAGAAGCTTATTTATATCTGACTTTTGAGAAAAAGCCAAATAATTGCTCTAGTGGAAGGAACAAATGGGGCTAGCCATGAGAAAAAGGTGAAAATTATGTTGTATTAATATTGCTAGTAAAAAGTCAAGGGCCCCCTTGGTTCATAACGTGCCTCCACCACTAGGCATTGGAACCATAAAAAGATGAACAAAAGAGGCAAGCAAGTCTTTCAATTAGAAGCATAATTTAACAAATAATTGCATGAACAATCAATTAACTGAAAGCATGAATAACCCATTAATAGTCCATTGCACTGAAATGAGTCATCGATTAAATGAAGCAGATAAAACACATATAATCAATTAAGAATCTCAAAGATGGCTCAATTAATCAATGCATTAAGGTTCAAGTTAATTGCTGGTATAATCAACGGTTAATTGATTAAATAAAACATGAAATGTAAGATAAGCAATAATAGGAAAAAATCGATTAAGCTACTTGAAAGCACAAGTTAATTGAATAAACGATGCATATAATCGATATAGCCATTTAGTCGATAAAAGTCAATTAAGTCAAGCTAGTTAATTGATGGGCGGCTGGGTTGATTAAAATTGATAGGATGCTCAGTTCTTTGAATAACTTAATCGCTACTGCTAGAGTCGATCGAATCTTCCGCCAATTAAGTGGACTTGAACGAGCGTTGGCCCATTCACCCTGTAACTAATTAGTGGAGTGGCTTCATCAATGTTTCAGCCACTCCAATTAATCGATATCTTGGAAAAGATAATTAATTATATAAAGTCTGAGCTCAAAAAGTTCTAAGAAATCGATCAAGTCCTAGAACAACGAGTACATGAGTTCAATTATGATGATGAATCATGCTAGATAATTGATTAATATATTAAATTAATTGCTCAGCTGAAATTGACCTCTCTAATCAAATAAAGGCTGATCTCATGATAGAGATATTATAATTTAACCAAAAACATAGATTGATTCATTTCATTTTGCTTGAATTTGCCGTCACCAAAATATACGGATATAGTAGGAAGGGACCCAATGGTTCAACTTCTACTTTCACATAATCACATTCTTCAATTTTCTTATTCCAAGTTTTAGATATTACCTCTTATAGCATGTTGTTTTTAAAGATTAACTGTTCCAATCTTGATATTTATCTATTGCTGTGCATAATTTTATATTATTTGGCTAACATCAAGTTTAAAAAACATTCTTAAAAATGTGTTCATCAGAAATGTGCAATTGTGAAGGGTTATAGATAAATATCAAAATTACAAGGGATGGCCCCTAGATATGATAGATTGTAGGGATAATTTCTAAAATAAAAGGCCAAGGGACCAAGGGTCATCCTTACACCTGGACAATATTATGTACATGCCCCAACTCTCCAGCTAGAAATTTGTTAAATTGCCAAGGAAAATATTTGTTGTATAAAATTTTCCCTCAAAGAATAGATAAATCAGAGAAAATTATTATAGCGAAAACAACCTATTCCCTCTTACAAAACTTTAAAGCTTCCTGTTGATTTCCAGGCCACATGGTATCAAGTCATCCTGATGCACCCGCAGCTGCAGCATTCTTATAATCTTCATGCTGGTCGTCTTTTGCAAATTCTTCAATTAACTCCCGCTGCCGTCGCGTTAAATTCCTATAGATGAACAAAGTTTCCATGGAAAATAGATATAAATAGGACACCTTTTTTGTCTATCAGCAATTCTACTTCTTATGTAAAAGATTTCATTGCATAAGAAAGTTCACCTTTTCAGAATTGCATAATTTTTTTTTAAAAAAATGTCCTGAAATAAGGAAACTTACGTGGGAACGCTGACATTAAAGTGTACATACTGGTCACCATACAAGGCAGACTTGCCGGTTTTTATCCCTGCAAAATGACAAGTGGTTCATGCATCATACTTCACAAACATCTTAGTCACTACCTCAGATACACCATCCTCAAATTCGGCGGGAATATGAAAAGTGCCAATTTTTTGTTCAAATAAAAAAAGCCAAGTAGATTCTACCAGAATTCAGATTTTGTTCCACGTTGAAAAAAAGTCTCTTTTTTATTATTCTTGGCGTATCTTTTGAAAAGGAGATAGGAGCAAGGTTTGCCGTACCGGCTCGACTCGTGCCGACTCGGACGACTCGTACCGTATCAAGACGAATTCGAGTCGGTGCGACTCGACCGAGTCTGTACAATTTGACCATGTGACTAGTACGAGTCGGCACGAGTCAACTCGACTCGTACCGGATCATGGGAGATCCGAGTCGCCCCGACTCGTCGAGTCGGCGAACCTTGGATAGGAGGGGAATCTAAGGATTCTAAAAAAGTAACACCCTCTTTCTTTTCCTGTTTACCCTCCTAAAATTCCTAAAAGGGAGTAATATGAGGATAAAAATATCTTTTGATGTGTCTTTAAATTTGAATTTTTATGATTTTTCCAAATGAGATTTTAAAAAGTAAACAACTTCTCTTGAAATTTGAATTCAAGAGATGATGATGTGACTCTTTCTAGAATCTAAATTCCTCCAAATTTTAGAGTCTCCAATCCCAAACGATGCCAAAGACCCAACATACATTTGTCTTTCGCAAATCTAAAAGTTGTGCACACACGAAGAACTCACCTTTTCCTCTAAGAACGACTTTCTGACCAGGTTGAGTACCTTCGCAAACCTACAAACAAATATTCAAAAGTTAGAGACTTCCTTCTAGTACCTTCACTGAGTCGATGGTTTAGGTTAAAAGCTCATGATATTACTGTTCCTCGCACAAGACAAGGCTAGCAAAAAAAGAGAAACAAATGTGAGTCCCAACAAACCTTGAGAACTACATCCCCAGTAAGAGTGGGAACCTGAATGCTTCCGCCCAGGATTGCCTGCAACGGTAAATACATAGCTGATCAGTGAAGATCACATGATGATCATCAACCAGACCTGTAAGAAAGATGGTTTTGGTGACATTTTTTAAAAAGGAAACAGTTAAGTTAAATTATTCAGTTACATCTTTGGATGCATAAAATCATGAGTCCCATACATGCACACTAGAGTACAAGCAAGTCCAATACATACGCACCAGAGTACAAGCATCCAATGTAAATAACAAGAAAGCATGTGCATAATCATGTCTTCAGTAAGTGATGCAAATCAGGTAATAAGATAATATATATGCACCAGACTGTTAAACCTTCTTTACCATCAATAAAGTAGTTATGCACAAAAAAAAATAAAAAAATCATTCAAGTCTAAAACCAAAATATAACTGTTAACAGAGGACCATATACCTAACGGGGTGTTTGGTTGCACGATAATGATTTTTTTTATAAAAATACATTTCTATAATAAAAAAAGTTTAAAAGAGGTGTTTGGCAGGTAACATCAAGATATATTTTGATAGTGCCATGCTTTATTAAACATGATAAGAAAAAAAGAGGGAGGACCCTTTTTTTTTTCCTGTAATGTTGGGGACATGATCGTGGCGGAGAGGGGTAGAAGAGAATGCCTTCTCCCGATGGCAGCAGCAGCAGATGGAGGTGCGGGCCACCTCTGCTCTCCTCAGCCTTTGCCCCAATCTCACCAGCAGCTCTATCCATAGCAATCCCCACCCCGGCCTTCGGATCTCTCATCAGATGGAAGAGAAGGAGGCAGAGGCAGCCCTGTGTCCCCCCATCTAGCGGGCAGCGGTGATTCCCAGGCGGACCGGTGGAAGAGCAATGGCGGAGGCTGCTTGGAGGTCACCTCATGTCTGCCGCCGCTGTCCCCCGTAGGCATCCAGCGATTCGATCCAGAGAGCAGCGGTGATTCCAGGGCCAACTGGCAGAAATGAACGCCAGAGGCTGCTCAGAGGTCACCTTGAACCTACCGTCGCTGTCCCCCATAGGGCATCCGGCGATCCAATCTAGCAAGCAGCGGCGATTCCAGGGCCAACTGGTGGAAGACGAATGGCAGAGGCTGCTCAGAGGTCACCTCACACCTGCCACTGCTGTCCCCCATTCGCATTTGGCAATTCGATCTAGCGAGCAGCGGCGACTTCACCTCGCAGCTGCTACCGCTGCCCCTCGCAGGCATCCGGCAATCCGATCCAGAGAGCGATGGCAATTGCAGGGCCGACTGGTGGAAGAGCATCGATGGAGGCTGCTCGGAGGTCACCTCAAGCCCGCCACTGCCGCTCCCCACGCTGTAGCTGGAGGTGGGTGGGTGGGTTTATCTTCCCCAAAAGCTCTGTGTAATATGCTTTTAAGAATTTTCATCTTGCCAAACATGATAATTATGTATGTTTTATAATTTAAAAATAACTATACTTTTTAGTTTAATATAATTTTTTTTATAACAAAACTGTATAAAGTGAGATTGTTCAGTTTCACATCCCTAACTTGGGGTTATCCTGGTAGTCATCGGCCATGAGTCTCTTCGGTCTGGGAAGTTGCAGTAAACCTTCATGATGAACACTCAAGAAGAGGAGTTTCAGAGGAGGAGGCTGTATGCTTCCTCTCGATCAGAAAAGGAGGAAGGCTAACGATGCGGCAGGGAAACTAAGATTGTGAGGTGCTTCAGATGCTTGGAGAAGGGCCACGTTGCTTCTGCATGCCGGAATGCTGTTGTTTGTTGGAAGTGTAATAGGATTGGTCATTGAAGTTTCCGTTGTGATGAAAACCGGCAGCTGAAGGTTGCAGCTTCTGATCCTCAGCACCATTAGAACATGGGTCATCCTGTTGAAGTCCCATGGTTTCATAAATTTAAGGAGAATATGCAGGTTCTGCAATATGCAGTTATAGGCGAGGTAGTGGAGGGGTTCTTACAGGAGAAGCTTATTCAGGAAACTTGTCAAAGAAAATGGCCAGATGTTCAACAATGGAAAATTAGCAGACTTGGGGACCAGAAATGGTTTGGTGCAAAGTTTATGGAACTCCACTTGCCTTATGGGATGTAGAAGTTTTTAAAGCTGTATTTGCTCAGATCGGAATTCTAGTGGAGGTTGATCCTAGAACTCTGCAGTGGGTGGGAAGACCAGGAGTATGTTTGAGTTCCAATCGAAATTGAAAAGCAGCGAATGGTTCCAGAAAAATTGAAATTAGTTTGGGGATCAAGAAGATTCTGGTTGTCTATTGCTGTGGAAAGAGAGATTTACCAACCAAAGCAGATTACTTGGACTTACAAAGAAGTTGCTGATGCATACAGATCTTACAAAGAAGCTGGGGCAACCATGGAGACGGGTGATAGGAAGAAGACAATTGGTCCGCATTCAGAATCTAAACCGGATAATGGATCCGGTTCTTCTAATTGGATCACTGAACCGGTCCAGCCATTTCTACAACCGGACTGTAATGCCCAGCCAGTCAATGGTCAAAAGCCTTCAAGTGGGGGTATTTTAGAGAATTCGGCGGATATTGCTTGGCGAGGCGCTATAGAAGCCCTAGCCTCCCAAGTTGTTCGGGGTCTTCGGTGCGAGTTGAAGGTGTGACGAAACCCGATGATTCAGCGAAGCAAGTGGCGGCAGCTGTCCGAGGAAGTTTGCGAGGAAGGCCAGCTACCTCCGGTCGCTTCTGTCGGGATGGAGAAGGAAGGTTACGGAGATTCCGGGAAGAAACCGACATCTCCGCGGAATTCAATCAATTCGGGTAAGTTATCTACAGCCCAGAAAACTTCCCCCCAAGGTTCCATTCCCCGTCTTCCTCTTTCCTATTCTCCTGGCATTGACAACAGCAACAACAACAGCATAAACAAAGGCAGTAACAACAAAGTTGAATCCGAAGCCGGGAAAGTTGTTTCGGAGGGAGAGATTCTAGGTCTGAATGATGGAGTGAAGGTGACATTTTTATCTAATTGGGAAAATACAGAAATAGGAGAGAAAGCTGGAGCTTTGGGAATTCAAATAAAGAATAAGATTCGGCAATTTCGCAGATTATGGGGAGATCTGGAAAATGATAAGACCAACGTGAGCAAAAAAATAAAAAATCATGAAGTGAATAGGCTGTTATCTAATACAGAGCAAGTGCATACCTCGAGGCAAATGTGTGGAAGCAGGAATTTAAGTGCACGGACTTCAGAAAAATAAAAATTCTGTCCTGGAATATAAGGGGTGTTCAAGATAAGGTGAAGCGTCTGGTGATTAAGGATCTTATCTTCATGAAGGGTATTCAGACTGTCTGTTTGCAGGAGACAAAGGTAGAACAATGTGATAGAAGTCTGGTTCAAGAATTAACAAGTTTCAGAGATTTTGATAATGTGTTCAGAAGGTCCTGTGGGAGATCAGGAGGCATTCTTAATAAACATTACCAAGGCAATCAAAGGTTCTTGTTGGAAACACACAATTATACAAAATTGTCACCTATTTGGAAAGGAATTCTCCAGACTGGTAGTATCTTCGAGAAATGGGTCAGAATGAGCATTGGTAATGGGCAACATACATTATTTTGGAAGGATAAATGGTTGGGAGATTATTATTTGAAGGACAGATTCCACACTATTTATAAGATTGCTGCAGATCAGTGGTCCACAGTGTATCAACAATATGACATTCATGGGGAAGACATTGGTTGGAATATTCAGTTAAGAAGAGCATTGAAAGAAGAAGAGGAAGGGGAATGTTTCAGAACTTTTACATGATGTCAAAGTTCAACCTGAAGGCAGAGATTCAGTTGTGTGGGGTGGCAAAAATGGTGTTTTTACAGTAAAGTCATTTTACTCTTTGCTGGATGCTAACTATCCTCCATTCTCCAAGTATAATGAAATTTGGAAGGTTAAGTCTCCATTAAAGGTGAAGGCTTTCACGTGGCTTGTTTTTCAGAATAGAATTGTCACAAAAATGTATAGGCAAAAATGGAGTGTGGATGGCAATACTATTTGCTGTTTCTGTAGGATGGATGAAGAAGACGTTGATCACTTGATCATACGATGCCCTATTAGTTCAGAAGTTTGGAGGGTTTTTGGCTGATTGTTCCATTTTCCAGCAGACTTCCAAAATATTCAAGATATGTGGTTACAAATCAGAAGACTGAAGAACCAGATTGGCAAATGTCAAAGAAGCCAGATTATTAACTTTATTCCTCATGCAGTTTGCTGGAGCTTATGGAAGGAAAGAAATGAAGCAGTCTTCGAGGGAAGTAAAACTTACGTTGAAGACATTTGTATTAAAGTTGTCAATAGGATTTTTAATTGGGCTAGGTTTATTTTAGGGATCTCCCTTGAGGCTTGGCTTAAGGAGACTGGATTAAAGTGATTTTCCTTTCTTTTATTGTCAGGAATCTCTCCTGACATTTGATTGTATTACCTCTCTTTATTTAATAAAATTGGTGGTACAATCCACACTTTCTTCAAAAAAAAAAAAACTGTATAAAATTTTATACTACAACCAAACACCTCATAAGCCATTAATTTTATGTATATCTTATGCCTAAGAAACCAGTGTCAGAAGCATGAGTTTGGATGCACAAATTGTTCATTGATGTTAGACAAGTCTAGCTGTGTGAGTTTCAGAGTTTGAGATTGAATCGTGTAGCTTTGAGTATGAAGTCTATGAATCTGTTGCCACCAAATAAATCAAAAGTGCCACCTACTCGAAAAAGTTCACGATTCAAGTCCGAATTTTGAATCTACACCATTAAATCTTCTATAATATTATAGTGAAAAGGGAACAAGAATAAGAAGAGTATGGAGAGCGGAGGGAGGAGAGAGGGGAGCGGAGGGCGGAGAACGGAGACCGGAGTTGATGGAGACAATCTCGGTGGAGAGGTTCATGAAGATGGTCTGCAGAGGAGAAGACGCGGAGAAGATGGAGCGGAGAAGTCTGTAAATCAGCGGAGTTCTTCTCACAGACATGGAAAAGGAGTTGTCAATGGTGCTCAGAGATATTCTGCTTTTGATCGAAGAACTGCATATATCAGGAATCATGTATGCTGTTGTTGCATGGAACCAGGTCATCTGGCTAATAGTTGCAGGAATGCTTTAGTTTGGGTTGGGCCATCGTTCTTACTCCTGTGTTCACAAGAAGGATGTTCCGGAAAGAGTAGAGAACAGGGGAGGTCTTGAGAGTGTCGATTAAGGGAGTGTAACTGGGCCCTGGGGTGCTGGTTCACACACCATGGCTTAAAGCATTCAAAATAATGTTGAAAGGTTTTTCTGTGCTGTTGTGGGAGATATTTCACAAGGAAGAGTAGAGTTTTGTGATATCAATAGGGATCTGCAGAACAAAGGAATCTTGAAAAGATCAGATAGTATGAGCAAGATTGATCACAGTAAAATTCTGCTTTTTTGTTCTTCAGAGGAGCAGAGAAATGTTCTGATTAATGACAAGTCCTTGAAGATTAATGACTGCATCATCGAATGGTCATCTTGGAATTATGATATGGGAGCTATTAAGATCGGATATTGTAGAAGCATATGGTGTAAACTTAAAGGGGTGCCTTGGCATCTCTGGGATGTGGAAGTGTTTAGAGCCTTAGTTTCATCTTTTGGATCTCTACTAGAAGGAGACAGAGATACCATTCGCAGATCAAATCTTAGCTTTGCAAGAGTTAAGATAGATACGGACGATGTGGTTTCTTTGTCAGAGGGAGTCAAGCTGAAGTGGAATAAAGACATACTGGATCTCTATTGAAGCAGAATAGGTTATTGATGACAATCAGGATCGGCAGGAATGGTCATATAATGATGTGGTTATGGCTTATAGGAGCTACTGGAACTACAGTATAGGGTTGCAGAGCCTGTCGAGAGCTTGAAGATGACCGGCCCGACCGAGAACGAACAGATAGTCTCTGAACCAGTGCCGGTTCAATCGCCTGCTGAGTTAGATAAGAGAACCAGATGGTTCAAAACAATGGACCGGTAGCTATTAAAAGTGATGGTTCCCATAGTAACCTTGTGAACAGTGCCACGGACCCAACTGTTAACAAGGGAAAAAACATCCAAACCTCCCATATAAGCTGGGTGAAGGCGATAGCTTCACTAGCTTCACAGGCTGTGCAAGGTATTAGGGCAGACTTGGGCTTCCAGCGGTGGAAGGCCAAGATGCGGGAGTATAGGAGAGCGAGAAAGAGGAAGGCCATTTGGGGAAGGCGCCGATCTCGGATCTCCTAGAAGAAACTATTCCTGCAATCACGGAGGAGATGATCTCGAATGAGGGTTTTATTCCCTCCGTTGTCGAGATAGGGGAAGCGTGGAATCGACGCGAAGAATCTTCAAGTCCAAACAAATTTCTGTTATGTCCACCCTGAAAACCCACTCCATCTGTCACCTTCCTCAAAAGCCGCTACAAGCAACCATCCAGCTGAGGTGGTTTCGGCATTGACTGGCGATCGGATTATAGAAAGGCGGCGGCGAAGGAAGGATGCTCTAGCCTGCTGGAATAATGAGGAACTTGCAGAAAAGGGCGCTGTTTGTTCGGAAGATTATTTTCTAACCTCCGTCGGGACCTGACCTAGACGTCTCTCCTATCGGATTATTCGGAAATCCACTTTTTTGTTTTTTGTTTATCTAGAGAAATATAGGTCGGTCTTATATTTTATCGGACTATAAGAGCTTGGGATTAGCCCTCAGAGAATCCGGGACTTTGAATCAGGCGAAGATTCGAGTATATGACCTCTCTCCACTGACCTCGGTCAGTGTTAATTACGCCGAGCAACTGCTCGACAACCCTTGATTAACCGTCCGTATGATGTCCTTATGACATGCAACACTACTACTACAGGCAGCACATACATATGAATATGAAGGTGTATTTTAGGTTAAGCCATTGGCCTCACCCCGCTTTGAGATGTGGTTTTATATGATTTTGGATTGATTCCAAGGTATTTAGATTGATTTCAAATATTTTAAACCCATAGGGGTGTTTTTTGCAATTATGTAGTTTTTTAGGAATTATGGAGGTATTATGGTTTATTAGCATATGAGAGAAAGTTTTAATGGTTTTAAAATCTTATGAGATTTATGAAATTAGTTTTTTTTTTTTTTAGTGTATAAGGGTATTTTGGTAATTTTACCTCAAATCGGGCTTATTAGGTTTAGAGTCTGTTTTCTTATGAGTTTTATTATATGGAGAGTGTTTTGGTCATAAAATAAGTTCTGATATTTGTTAAGGATTTTATCTGATTTTTACAGATTTTTATCATGAGTGAGGGTATTTTTGTAATTTTATTAAGTTCTATGTATATTTTAATTATTTTAAAAAAATATATATTCTTTCAGATTTGATTCTATTTTTTTACTGATTTTTACTGATTTTATTTTATTAATTTTACTGATTTTTATGATTAATTAATTAATTAATTAAATATATGAGGGGTATTTTGGGTTATTTAGTTCAATATGATTTTTAAGTTGCATTTCTGATTTTTACTGATTTTTACAGATATTTCCTGATTTTTCCAAATTTTTATATAATTTATATAATTTTTTTATTAATTAATTAATTATATGTCATTTTGACTTAAATATGATTTTATTAAGATTTCTGAACTTATATTTTATTTATACATGGGGTGAGGTCAAGGTTAAGTTAAAGGTGTATGCAGATTTTTTAAGTTTGTGAAATTAAATAAATAAATATATATATATATATATATATATATATATATATAAAGTATGAAAACATGATATTTATTTAATTATTTTAATGACACACAAACACACATTTCAGACATGAAAATATCGGTCTTTATTTCGATAGGGATTCGCCTTATAAGAAGGCATTTTACAAGAATCATTCAGCAGAACTTCTCCTTAGGATTGAACCTTAGGAAGAAAGACTCCCCGAAATAGAAAAGATCTCCAAAAAGCGCAGCAAACCCAGGTTAAGAAACCCGAATTTGATCTTCAACGCAGCAAGACCTCGTCTCAGAAAATGTGGATATGGTGTGTATCCTTGTGCATATGCTTGTGTGTTGGATTTGGAGGCCAAGGGGCCCTATTTATAGGCCCCAATTTGGGCCAGGTAGGGGGTGCCACCGGATTCAATCTCTTCCCTTCCCTCTTTTTTCATTTTTTTTTAAATCCCAATGGGTGAGTGAAGGGAGTGAGAGAGAGCATAGAGAGGAGAGAGGGGGGGGGGGACACCCCCACCGGTTGGGGGTGGCCACCGGTCTTGGACCCCCCACCGGTTGGGAACCGGTGGGGGGGGGGGGGTCCGCCTCCCCCATTTTTTGCCCTCTTTAATTTTTTGGCTCTTAATGAACCCCTTTGTTCATATTTTTGGGTTTTGGCCAAGTGTGAAAAGGGGGTTAGCCTATTAATTTCAGACTTGGGTCAAATGTGAAAGGGGTTTAGGATGGGGTTTGAATGGAGGTTTGCATGGAGTTCTTAACCCATGTGAATGGGGTTAAGAACCTCATTAATTCCCCTCCTTTTAATTAATCCCCCCCCCCCCCCCCCCCCCATTTTGAATTTCAAAATCCTGGAAAGAAGGAAGAGGGAGGGAGATCCCCCTCCCCCCCCCCACCGGTTTCCCTCTTGGAACCGGTGGGGGGGGCCCCCACCGGTTCCCTCTCTCTCTCCTCCCCCCCCCTCTTGGCTTATTTAAATGAAGGTGAATAGGGAGGAGGGGTCCACTCTTCATTTTGGGAATTTTCTTCTCTTGGATTTTCAGATTTTTCTCTCCTCTGGCCTGCAGATTTGGTGCCCCTTGAGGACTGATTTTTTGGCCCATTTGAGCTCCTTATTGGGCCTTTTTATTGGGCCACCTATTGGGCCACTTATTGGGCCTATCTCCCTTGCCATTGGGCCCTCATTTGAGGCTATTTTAGGCAGGTTTGGAGGTCATTTTGGCCCCATTTCGGGACTGGTTTTGGCCTATTCCGGGACAGATTTAGGCCTTCATTTCGCAGCATTTGGCTCCTCCTTGTTGCTGCATTTTAGGGTCCTCCTTTGGGCCTCACCATCAAGGATTATCAAAGAGGCTTAGGAGTTCATTTCGGAAGCCTACAAGGGTGACTTGGGCCTGTTTTAGGCCTCCCTAAAAAAATCCGATCAAGGCCTTTTTGGCCTAGGTATGCCTCCTATTCCATTACCCTTATAATATGAGCCCATGGTTTCATGTTTTTCCATATACATGAGAGGGCCTTTATTTGCTATTAACCCTCATATCATAGGCATATATTTTGTTTTGCATAACATAGTCCTATGTGAACATGTTGTTATGCATGTATATATATTTTCCTATAGTGAGCTCACATTGATGTGAGTATATGCCATGTGCATATGCATGCATACTCAAACGACATTATTTGCATGAAAAAAATTTCGGGTTCAACAAATGCCCCCCACAGGATGCGCGCCGGAGACGAAGCCAAAGGCAGGTGTCCCGTGCATCTTTTCATATATATGCATATGTTTATGTCTATGTGTATGTTTTTGTAGATCCCGAAGGATTATCTTTATGCCATATATGCATTGACGTCGCCTTGCTACTCTCCCCCATCCTGCTCAATATGGTTTGAGCATGTGTGGATTTTTAGAAAGATAGCAATACTGCCCCGCATTCTTTGTGCAATCAATTGCACAATTTGCCATGTATATTTGCTCCTTGTGGGTTCGGACACCCTCTATTTTTTTTTGGTACTTGAATATTCCAACGTCGCTCCAGGAAACTTTGTCTTCATAACTTTGCGGCCTTCTGGGGGCGTTTGGAGTTATTCGATTTCCTTTATATTCGGATCCTCTTGGCCTTTGTGACTTGGAGGGTCCTATAAGATTGACGCCATCCGAATTGTTCGACACATTGCTCGGTCCCGGATATCTCTTGGCCTTTGTGACTTGGAGATTAGTTGGGAACATAGAGCGGGTCACTCAATTCTGATAGTGTCATTCCTATCCAAAGGATATTAGTACCTTATTTCGGCATTTCCGGGAGCTTGATGCGAGGTATTCTGGGTTGGCCAAGTGTCCGCCACTAAGGCAATATATACATATATAAGAGCATGATATGGATATTGTGCTAGTATTAGTACTTCATTTTTATTTAGGCATTTCCAGGAGCTCCATGTGAGACATTCTGGGTTGGCCATATTTTCACCATTTGTAGGCGATATGCAAGTATTTTTGCATCATCCTGACTTTCTGTCGGGATTTAGCTATGTTGTTTGCTTTGTGCATTATTTTGATACATGTGTTTTTTTGGTCTTTTCGCAGGTTGATATCCTTGCTTTGCATTATTATGGCCGCTCTTGGCTATTCCCGTCGAGGGATTTCAGGAGAAGGTTGCTGCATACCCGGATGCGGGGTTCCGCTGGGTGGCTCAGCCACATTTGCGGATTACTATTGAGGATGTTGTTCCCATCTGCCGGGAGAGCATCTATAGAGATGGAGAGTTCTTTTACTTCTTGCGAGGCGAGACAGCCCGGCACCTTCCTTCAGATGCCTCCATTTATGAGCTGTTCCAATCATACATTCATGTCGAAGATGAGGTGGAAAGACCATTGTCTCCTTTAGAACGTCGCGATTTGGAGCGTGCCATCTTACTGGATCGTGACAATATGGAGGGGCTCCTCCCTTTCTCGTATCCGGCTTTCCCTTTTGCCGTTGATCGATTGTGAGAATTCCCTACTCCCGAGCAGATGGAGCCCATCCGGGCTATTCTTCGGGTCCATGACATCAGCAGGACCTATCAGCCGGCTATGTGGACGCGAGCAGGGAGTCGTCCTTATGAGGCTGCACGGCACCCACAGGGGTTATTTCTGACTGAAGCAGAAGAAGGCTCTATTCATGATTCTTCTGACTTCAGCATATTGCTATCAAACATATGTCGGGGCGTTCGCCCTGCCTGGGATGTCCGTCTTCAAATCAGAAGTTCACATGTCTTTCGCCTGGGGGCTACGGAATGGCTCCTGCATATTCTGAAGAATCATCGGCCAATTCTTGACATGGCCGATATTTATGAGGCCGTTGCAGCGGCCCAATATGACTATCTTTGCCATCATGGCTTCATCCAGGCAATTGCTGAACGATATATTCGCGACACTAACACTATCACGACCTCAGAGGGCGAGATTGCCATTGATCTTTGGTCCCTGCATCGGATTTCAAGTTTGCCGATTGTGGGAGAACCCTATGAAGGAGTATTAGATGAGTTCCACCGCAGCACCACTGACGGCGCGGGGAACTACACCACTCCTTATTGTTACAGATACTTATTGAAGATATGGCGGGATTTGTCCAAGGCAAAGCGTGCTGCCTCTTCCTCCACTGAAGGGAGTTCTTCTGGCCCGGACAAAATATCGCCAGCCGCTTGGGTCAGGTTCTTCTTTGGAGGGCCCTTCCGTTATCATCGAGGCTTTGCCAACATCTTTAATGAACGGATCCCTTCTATATTGTCACATAGGGATATTCCCCGCCGAGGTATCATTATTGCGCTAGAGCATCAATCTGAAAATCCCTGGGGCCTTGATGATACGACTTATGTAGCCGCTTATCTAGCCTATTGGCTAGTGACTTTTGCTGTCCCATATGGGGACGAGGGGGCTTTGCGACCCGAGGTTTTATTGGCGGCCTCAAGACTCGCAGTGGGGACACACCTTGCTATTGCACCAGCAGCACTCGCCAGCATATACCATTCCTTTATGGCCCTTTGCAGCTCGGCTACCCCAAGTACTTGTTCGGTGGTTATGGCCACCCATTATGTTAGCACCTGGGCGGGGCTTCTACTTCCGGGTTATTCTCCCCTTGACAAGGAAATAGCTCCATCATTGCCTACTGTTCTTCGATTGGCAAGCCAACCACCCAGCCAGGAGACGGGTCAGCTTTCTTACGCCCGTTCCGCCCCGAGTTTTATCCCATTCGGCTCTTGCCGGAAGCTGGATTTCGACCACTCCTCGCGGAATTTCAGGCCATATTTTGACAAAGGAGGAGCTACCAATCGCGCTTGGTTTGACCCGTGGACGGGTTGTATGGGTTACAACGGCGCTGTATTAGATGGGTGGACTCTGAATACTCGCCCATACTTACTTGTATTGAAGAAAGGCAGGGATGTTATTTTGGAGCCATATTATCCAAACCGGTTTGCGCGAAATTTTGGATATGATCAGATAATCCCATCTAGCTTTGCCTTCACCGAGTTGCCCCGAGTATATCAGAAGCGAAAGAGCCACCTCGTTGCTCGACTATGGTGGAACTACTTTCAGCATCAGAATACATTCGGCCAAGTGGCAGTGCCTCTCCCCACTCATGAAGGGGGCATGACCGTCTCTTTTGCTGCTTGGTGGCATAAAAACCAAGGAGAGTTGCGGCTTAGGTCAGATCCCGAGCAGACACGGGGTTCTTCCCAGGCTAAGTCCACTAAAGAACTTGGCCGACACACATATAAGGGCCGAGCTGGCCCGCCGGTGCCAAAGGCAAAGAAGAAGAAGGGCGGCGATGATGACGGTTTCTATGGGCTCGCCGCTTCGGGATATATATGGACATATCATTTCTTGGCAGATTGCAAGCTTCCAAAGAGATTCGAGCATAACTCCCGGCTGCCCGTTGGCAGTTTCAACGGGGACCCCGCCAGAGATTGGCTGCGCTATCTCAGCCACATGCTTTCCTGCTTCGGCCCTCGCCGCGAAGCCTTTTTGATATTGAGGGCTGAAACTGTTGGCGATGTATGGCGGGTGATGGGGCAGGCAGCGACCCAACTAGGGATGTCTTTTGACTCCCTTATCCCTGAACCGCCGAGGTCTTTCGCCGCAGCAGGTATCCACATTTTCATATTTCTTATTGTGTCTCTTATTGTATTTATGCATCACATTTGCCTTAATTCGGCTATCTCCCTTATTTTGTAGGAGATGTCGTCTCCCCATCGCCCACGGCTTATGGAGGACCTTCTATGCGCCATATTTCTAAGGGAGAGCCTCGTATTTCTGCCACGGAGGCGGCAACGCCTTCTGTCAGCGCCGGCCCGCCTTCGGAGATGCAACTCCTGGTGGCTGCGGCAAAGCAAGCGGCCCGAAAGAAGCGGACGGCTAAAGGAGAGACAGAACGTCGATCAGTTCGACCCCGGCTGGCTCTTCCTCCTTCACCGGATCCGACACCTATCCAGAGACCATCTTCGCCTATAGGTAACAATTTTGTTGGTTTTCTTCATTTGAGGATTAATTCCTCTTTGGAATATGGCTCTTTATTGCTTATATATATATATTTTTTTGCTCCTTCATAACAGAGGAAGGCGAACTTGTCAGCGAAAACATGTCTCAGACTGCTATGGAGCCTGCTGTTGGTGAACTCCCGCCTACGACAGGTGGGGCTGACCAGCCGCCTCATTTTTATGTCTCTATTTCTCTTTTGCTATATTTACAAGGTTCTCACCTTTCATCATTCCCACTTTTCAGGGGTCTATGTTCCCGAGCCTCCTGCTCAAGATCTAATTCAGGTGGCATCGCCGGCCATTGCCGAGGTATATGGATTTCTTTGGCAAGTCCTTCTTCATCCCTTGCTGGGAGTGATTGCGATTTCTATCATTCTTCTTTGCTTTCTGCAGGAGAATGTGGTCGCCGCTACTGATGTTGCCTTAGGCAACGAAGAAGAGCTAGGAGACCTTAATTGGGCCGACTATGAGCCTTGTCGGTCGGACGTCCCTTTGGTCGATCAGTTATATCACGAGCTTTTGGACGACCAGGGCCGTTTTGGTAATATATATTTTTTACTGGCATATTGCAGCTCTTTTGCTTCTTGCCTTGCACAGGATCTGACCTCTTATTCCTTTTCCCGTGTAGATTTTACTTTTGAGGAGCTGATGCGATCAGCCTCCAGTCATTCAGGCTCTTCGTTCATGAAAGGCCTCGTAGGGGATTCGACAGCTCCCCCTGCAGTAGATAGTCCTCCACCTGAGGGTAAGTTATGTCTGCTTTGATTCTTATGGCATTTCTTTTCAACTACCCTGTCTCCTTTGGTAGCCAATATCAAGCTTTCTGCAGAGATTGTCGAAGCGACGCCGGCGGCGACTGCCTCCCCTTCCGTTGCTTTTCCTTCGGAAGACAATTCGGCTATTCCTCCTGCAACTACCTTGGTAGAGGGGGAGCCTATAGAAATTGAGGTCGTCCAGGAAAAGCCTACGGCTTCGTCACATGGTAGACCTACTTTCTTTCTTTTTTCTCATTCTCGGAGTTGCACATATATTACATTCCCCATGTTTTCTAACTATGTTTTGTTCTTGCTGCCCTCCTTTATCCTTTGACTAGACATCGTCCCCGTGTCCACTCAGAGGTGGGAACGCCGGGAGGGGGTCAAATCAGCCCCTAGGCTTCTCCTAGGGAGAATTGAAAGATTAGTGGCCTCAGCGGCACGTGCCAGGGCAATGTCAATCCCCATTCACTTTAGCCAAATTCCAACTCCCGGGAGCACTGATATCTTGGCAGGTATGAGGCTTCCTATCCCTCGTTTTCTTTTGTCAACTATTATTGGGTATTGATCCCATTTTCTATTCTGCAGCTCAGAGGCACTTGCGTTATGATTCCCCAGCTCATTCAGGGGACACTGTCCTCCTTTCTTATTCGGGAGAGACTCCCAGAACGCCCAGAATTGAGGAGCCGGCTTATACCCCAACTTAGCTGTTAGGCTTCTCCGAGGATGAGGGCGAGCCTGAGGTCACTTGCCCACTCGCCTCTAATCGGAGGGTAGATTCGCCGACGTAGAATGGCTCCACTATCAAGCTGCCGCCTTCATGTCATTCAGGAAACACTGAACCCCTTCCTCCTTCTCCCAGAGAGGATGAAAAAGTAGATTCTCCGGACTCAGTTAAATTGCGGAGCTAGGTAATATTCTCATTCATTCATTTCATTGCCAACATCATCTGTCGACACTATCGTTTTCACTTTTGGTCTTATAGTTCTCTTCTCTTTTTGTTTGTCAGAGGGAGAAGACCAGGATGACTCAGCTGCCTATGCCGCCCAGCAAGCTTTACTGCGGACTGAGTTGGAGTCCGCTCCCAAGGATGTCGCGGCGCAGACCGCGGAGGTTTCTGAACTTCGGACGGACAGGGAGGTACTGGATTCAAGCATCGCCGAAGCGAGATCTCAAGTCTCTGCCCTCCGGCTATAGTTGGAAGAATTGGAGAAGGGCTTAGAGGAAGGCGTCGAGCAAGTGGCGACGCTTGACCGCCGCCTGGACGAGCTTACTCGAGAGCGAGACGCGTCGGTCGACAGGGTTGAGGCCCTCCACCTGCTGTTAGATGCCTCGCAGGGTTTGGTAGTCCGGGAGCCGACTCTGACTCAGGATTAGCTTTTGGACATCCCTCCCTCCTCCTTTTTTTTTATCCTTGATATTGCTTCATTTTGAAGCCTATTTTTGAGTCACCCCGAGGACTTGTCTCGGGCTCCTTCTTTGCGACCACTTATATAAAGAGTTTTAATCAAATGGTGTTCATTCTCTCTCTTCTTCTTTTTTTTATAAACTAATGCCAGCGTCCTTTTCAGGTTTTCACCAACGTTAGCCCCCTCTTACTTTTGCCTGCACGCCCTTGCGGGTTTTCATGCAGCGAGGTTACCCGATTTTGCCTAAGGCGCCCTTTCGGGTTTTCACCTTAGCTGGGTATAAGACCTTTTTACCCTTAACCGATCTCGTTGAAGATGAGACCTGATTAAGTCCGTCGGGGCACCTCGCTTTTTAAGCCCCATTTTTTTTTTTTTTTTGACATAACGATGACTCTAACTGCCGTTGAATATATGCTGCGACTGGACCAACAAATATTGGGGGAATATGAAATATGAAAATTTGGTTTGAAATGAGTGTATGAAAGTTTTTTTTTTTTTTGGGGATTTGACGCCCCTGACGGGCGAAATATGAATTTCAGGATTTAATGCCTCCCGTGGGCGAATATGAATTTCAGGATTTAAAGCCTCCCGCAGGCGAATATGAATTTCAGGATATAAAGCCTCCCGTAGGCGAATATGAATTTCAGGATATAAAACCTCCCGTGGGCGAATATGAATTTCAGGATATAAAGCCTTCCGTTGGCGAATATGTATTTCAGGATATAAAGCCTCCTGTGGGCGAATATGAATTTCAGGATATAAAGCCTCCTGTGGGCGAATATGAATTTCAGGATATAAAGCCTCCCGTGGGCGAATATGAATTTCGGGATATAAAGCCTCCCGTGGGCGAATATGAATTTCAGGATATAAAGCCTCCCGTGGGCGAATATGAATTTCAGGATATAAAACCTCCCGTGGGCGAAATATGAATTTCAGGATATAAAGCCTCCCGTAGGCGGAATATGAATTTCAGGATATAAAGCCTCCCGTAAGCAGAATATGAATTTCAGGATATAAAACCTCCCGTAGGCCGAATATGAATTTCAGGATATAAAGCCTCCCGTGGGCGAATATGAATTTCAGGATATAAAGCCTCCCGGGGGCGAATATGAATTTCAGGATATAAAGCCTCCCGTGGGCGAAATATGAATTTCAGGATATAAAGCCTCCTGTGGGCGAGTATGAATTTTAAGATATAAAGCCTCCCGTAAGCGAACATGAATTTCAGGATATAAAACCTCCCGTGGGCGAATATGAATTTCAGGATATAAAGTCTCCCGAGGGCGAGTATGAATTTCAGATATAAAGCCTCCCGTAGGCGAATATGAATTTCATTATAGCACGCCAATCAGGACTATAATATATGGGCGCGCCGATGGGATTATGATATATGAGGAGAATTTTAAGATATGACGTTCCCAAGGACGCAAGTAAGCTCTTCGTATCGCCTCCCAAGGGGGGAATAGAAAAGCTTTAAGATACAATGCCTCCTCGAGGCTATAAGGCAATTTTCAACCCTTCGCGGCATGCCAGTGGGACTGGTGCCTGCCAAGGGAAAACTTAGGATACAATGCCTCCTTGGGGCAAATATGAAAATTTTCAGGATACAGTGCCTCCCTGGGGCAGAGTATGGAGAATTTTCAGGATACAACGCCTCCTTAGGGCGGAATATGAAATTTTAGGATACAACGCCTCTCTGGGGCGGATTCCGGAGTTTAACGCCTTCCGTAGGCGAATATGAAAATTTTCATCCTATGATATTCCTGACAGAAAAACTTTTCTTTTGAGGTGAATCACTCGCAATCATATGACATCTTTCGAGAATATGTCCATATATTTACATTTGGTATAGCAGGAATAGGGATTATCTTCTCATACTGCGTCGAGCAGAAGAACAAGTTTTTTCCACTTCCTTACCGAGTCGGGAGGACATCGTCATCATCGCCTCGGTCGTAGCCCTTGATGGGACATCATTGTACCACTAGTGTGGTACCAAGGGTTTATTCGTCATTGGCGACTCTGATATCCTCCCTAGGTAAGGATGTGGGAAAACTCGATCTCTGCCTTTAGCAGGCCGAGAGAGTCCTCCTCCCGCCGGGGGACAAATATGTGGCTTTATGAGCCTATGCGCTCGCGCACGAGCATTATCGACTTTTCTTGGCGTAAATGGCTTTTGCGCGTTATCCCCCGACGGGTTGCCGGATCATTTTTTGTCTTCAAGACATATATTAGGCTTCATGGTGCCAGTTCATGTTGCTGTTATCGCTCAGGTTGATCATGTACCGGAGCATAATGTATCGGAGCATAACACAACTTCATATGTCGGACGTTCAGCGGTGGGAAGGTTAGATTTCCTTTTTCATCCACCAACCTGTAAGCACCGCCCTCGTAGACTCTGCTTACTATAAAGGGTCCAACCCAGTTTGGCTTGAATTTATTTTTAGGCCGAGAGGCCATGACATCTTTATACTCGACCATTACTAGGTCCCCCTTTTTGAAGGTTCTTTCTTTCACCAACTTGTCGAATGCACGAGACATTCGGGCTTGGTATATTTGCATGCGCTGATATGCTTGCAATCTCTCGCCTTTGAGGTCTAATAGTTCCTCATAGCGCCTTTGAATCTCGCTTATGTCGCTTTCATGCACTCCATAATGCGGAGTGATCCTATAGGATGCGAGTTCTATCTCTATTGGGATTACGGCTTCTACTCCATAAACTAAAGAGTATGGGGAGCATCCCGTTGGGGTTTTATAGACAGTGCGGTAGGCCCATAATGCTTCATGCATCTTCTCGTCCCAATCCCGCTTTCGCCCTCCACTGATCTTCACCAAAAGTTTGCACAGGGTTTTATTGAAAGCTTCTGCCATCCCATTGGCTTTTAGATAATATACTGAAGATGCATTCCAATCTATATGAAATTTAGACGCCATCTTATATATTGTTTGATTTTTGAATGGCGTGCCATTATTTGATGTGATCCGGCTAGGAGTCCCAAACCGGTATATGATATTATGCCTGACGAAGCGTGATACCGTCTCGCCGGTCACTTCTTTTAAAGGAATGGCTTCTGCCCAACGAGTAAAGTATTCCGTTGCGGCAAGAATATATTTACACCCCCGAGATGACGGCGTCAATGGACCCACAACGTCCATTCCCCAATGGGCGAAGGGCCATGTCGGGGTTGTTGGGTGCAGATGATTGGGAGGTCGCCTAGGAATGGATCCATAGGCTTGACATTGGGGGCATCTTTTTGCCATTTTCTCGCAATCTACGAACATAGTTGGCCAATAGGAGCCTTTAGTTTTGATGTTGATCTTCATTTTCGTGACAGATTGATGAGCTCCACACATCCCGGCATGCACTTCTTTCATTATTTTGCGGGACTCTCTCGGGGAAAGACACCGGAGCAGAACCGCATTTTTGTCTTGAGGGACTAGGCGATACAGTACGCTATCTATCAGCTGGTACGAAGTTGCCCTTCGCAGTAGCTGGATTCTTTCGGCCTTGTTATCAGGGAGCCAACCATTCTTTATTTTGATGATAGGAACACGCCAATCATCTTCTTCTTGGATATTATGGTCTTCCGGCGTATTGATCTCAAACACTGTCAGACCATCTTCTTCATTTAATGAGGCGGGGAAGAGTCTCCTATCCCTCACAATTATTTCAGCTTCTCCTTCGGGAGGCAATTTCAGCGTTGCAGCTAATTTAGCTAATGCATCGGCCTGAGCATTCTGGCCTCTTCTGATATGTTCTATTGTGAAGATATAAAACTTTTCGCTTAGCCGGACAGCCGCCGCATGATAAGCTATTAATTCGGTCTTTCTGACCTCGAATATGCCGAGAATTTGTCGGATGACCAACAGGGAATCCCCGTATACCAGGATACATCTGACACCTATTTCCAAGGCAATTTCTAGCCCTACAATCAGAGCTTCGTATTCCGCCTCATTATTGGTTAGGGATTCCATCAGGGCACATGAGTGATGCAATATCCCTCCTTCTGAAGTGACTAGGATCAAGCCAGCTCCTGCTTTCGTGGTTGATGTGTCATTCAGCTTTATAATGATTCTCGAGGCCCCATCGAAACATAGCTGCCATGTTTTTACTTCTGCCTGCTGCACATCCAATATTTTCTGTGCAGGCAAGACCTCTTCATCAGGCAATTCATTATTCAGAGGGGAAGTTTCAGGAATCGGGTGTGCCGCCAGGAATTCGGCCATACCCTGTCCTTTTATCGCCCTCTGAGGGACAAAAGTAATATCAAACTCCATGAGGAGTAATGCCCATTTTCCTAGCCTTCCAGACAATACAGGTTGGCGAAGCAGGAATTTCAGCGGATCAAACCGCGATATTAGTTTGATTTCGTGTGCCAGCAAATAATGCCTCAGCTTCTTTGTGGCGAATATAAGTGCCAAGCACATCTTCTCTGTTGGAGTATATCGGTGTTCAGGACCCACCAACATCCTGCTGAGGTAATAGAGCGGCTGCTCTTTTCCATCCTCATTTTCTTACGCCAATAAAGCTCCCAAAGAAGCATCTAAGGCTGCAATATAGAGTATGAGTGGTTTACCCTTTATGGGTGCCCCCAGTACTGGCGGTCTGAGGAGATATTCTTTTATGTCATCAAGAGCCTTTTGGCACTCTTCATCCCAAATAAATGGGGCTCCTTTCTTTGTTAATTTTGAGAAGGGCCTGCACCTTCCGGATAGATTGGAGATAAATCTCCTGATATAGGCCAGTCTGCCTTGCAAGGATCTAAGCTCAGTCAGAGTCCTGGGAGGGGGCAGCTCCCTGATTGCTTTGATTTTGTCGGGGTCAATCTCGATTCCCCTATATCTGACTATGAAGCCCAAAAATTTCCCGCTAGAGACGCCAAAAGCGCACTTCATGGGATTCACATTTTGAGTTGATATTGACGGAGCCTTTCGAAGACTTTGCGTAAGTCCCCGAGATGGTCGTCTTTCTTTGCAGATTTTACGACGAGGTCATCTACGTAGCATTCGACCAAATTATGCAGCATTTCATCAAATATTTTGGTCATGGCCCTTTGGTAGGTAGCACCGGCATTTTTCAGACCGAAGGACATCCTTTTGTAGTTGAATATCCCTTTCGGAGTACGAAAGGCTGTATGATTTTTATCTTTGAGGGCCATTCTAATCTGATTATAGCCCGATGACCCGTCCATGAAAGACAAGGCTTCATATCATGTGGTGACATCCACCATAGTCTCGGTTATCGGCAATGGAAAGTCATCTTTCGGACATGCCTTGTTTAAGTCACGAAAGTCAATGCAGACTCGGACTTGACCATTCTTTTTCTTCACCGGCACAATATTTGCCAGCCATATTGGGTATATACATTCTTCGATGAAGTCAACTTCTCGCATCTTATCAACTTCGGTATTCACCATGATTTCTAACTTAGGGCGCATTCGCCTCTGAGTTTGTTTTATTGGCTTGACTTCAGGGAGAATTGATAATTCATGCTCCGCCACCGAAGGATCCAGGCCAGACATTTCATTATAATTCCAGGCGAAACAATCTTTGAACTCTATCAAGAGTTCAGTGTACGCCTGTCTTTCCTTATTGCTCAGGAGGGCACTGAGGAAAACCGGACGAAGGTCTTCTAGTTTGCCGAGATTAGTCTCTACCAGTTCGTCGACCGTGGCTTGTCCTCCATCCTCTATCTCGCGAGGAGCTGACTGAAAATCGATGAAGTCCTCATCTTCATCCATGTCGGCCAGATAGGCTTCATGCCATTTGTCTGCATTTTCATGCGGGTCTTGGGAGGTTGCATCAACAACTCTCGAAGGTCCCTTTTGATTTTCCATATTGATGTCATGACTTTTACTTGCGTTTTGGGAAGGCCTTGCCGGACATTGTTCCCATTCACAAATAGAATTTGTTTCAGTTGAGGCTATCTCGATAGATGGAGGGATTTCTTCATTTCCATCTCCTGAACTATCAAATCTGATATGACCAATTGGTTCCTCTACCCCTGATGGTAGACTCACCATATGAACTGCATATAAGGTAGGAGACCCATGGCGTCGCCTATACCCGAGGCCTCTTCTATCTTGATTGGATGATGATTGCCCCCTGGCTTCTGCAGGATACCATAATTCTCGAAAGAATTTATTCCTGACTGCGGTTTGCCTTTCTAGAATGTTTTGATGTTTGCACATCTGTTTTATATATTGGGGCATATCGTCCATTTCTTGGACTACTTCTTCCACTTCCGGCCGGACATCTTCATGCCCAAAACCGTCCTCGGGAGGACTCTCTGGGACGAGATTTCCCTTATAAAATATGATGCACCGCCCATCTTTGTGACGGACTGTGAGGGTTTTTAATTCCTTTACTGTACGGACTTCCCTTGGAAATATAGGCTTCATAAGGCTGAGAAGTAGGCATATGCTAGCCTCTATTTCTTTGCTAATAGTATTGGCCTCTAAATTGATTGCTGGCCTATCAAATTTAGCCGACTTTCGATGAGACCGGCCGGGCTTCATTCCTTGCCGGAATCTAGCAGCTTTGACTTCATTAATTGTAATTCCGCCTTCCTCATCGGAAGACTTATCGGCTATCTACTTCCCCTTACGACGGCTTTCGCCAGTCGCTGGGTCTGAGGCCTTATCAAAGTATAGCTGGGCATCCGCCAGATGACAGTCATATGCTTTGAACGGCTCCAAAACAGCAAATATTCGGTGTTGCTCGCCGTCTTTTGTATATTTGAGGCATTGGTGGAGAGTTGAAGGCACCACCCAATTTCTATGTAACCAAGGCCTACCAAGTAATGCCTTGAAGGATGTATTGGAGTCGACTATGAGAAAAGACACTTGGGTCACCCAGTCGTCCAAACATAACTCCACATCAACCCGACCAAGGGCTTCTTCTGGCTCTTGGTTGAATCCTGATATCGTTATGCCTTGCACCCTCTTCATATATGGAGTGAGGTATAACACTTGAAATGTTTTGAGGGGCAATATGTTTACTGCAGAGCCTGAGTCTACCAATATTCGATCGACCTCTCGGCCGTTGATTTTGCCCCGCATATATAGCGGTCTGTTATGGCATGGCGACGATAGCAGCATATCATCGGTAAAAGCTACCGTAGCCTCATATGTTTCATATACCTGAGCCCTTATTTCGGCCATATGGACCTCATATGTTTCAGGATCTTGGAGGGCGACAATCAGGGCCTCCCTCAGTTCCTTGCTCAAGGCTATTGCTTCCCATATGTTGAGGGATGCTGGCATTCTTTTCATATTTTGTAGCACCTTTCGATCCGCCCTGGCTCGGGCTTGTTCGATAGGAGGCATTAGTTCTGCCATGCTATGAAGCGTCTCCTTCAAGGCTTTTGACTGCTCCCCAGAAGTCGGAGATTCTCCTGTCTGCATTTCCCCTTTTGCAGGATTAATTTGTGCTTCTTCGGCGAATAATTCCGCCAAGGCCTCGGCTCCTTCTGCAGGATCAGGCTGAGCCAACGGGTTTATCTTTTCTTGTTCTTTGGTGGATTGAGCATTTTCTGCTTGTTAAGAGTGTTCCTCTTCATCGGAAGAAGGGCAGAAGCGAATATTACCCCGGATTTCTGGCTCCGGAATTGGCCCTGGGGTTTCTCCCTTGAAGTAGATTATTTTGTCTTAATTCGGCCGGCTTTTATTTTGACCATTATCACAGTCTCGACCCCGGCCTCGGCTTCTATTTTGATTCCTCCGGTTCCCTTTTCTTTTGTAGGTAGCCAAAGGAGTTCCGGTTTCTGGTAAAGCGTGTCTCGCTTCGCCATCTGAAATATCTTGAAGTTGAGCCGACACTACATGATAGGCTCGATATTGTTGTTCTACTTTTTCCATCGTTAACCTGTCTTCCCAGAATATACTAACATCATCTGGGATGGAGAGCTCATCCTCACTAGCTTTACGTATGCGACCCTGAAGGTCTAACAGCCATGCTCTGAGGCGAGCTCGCCGATCGAGCTCTTCCCACGGAATATATTGACCCAGAGGGACATCCTCTCTCGGCCGGTTTGGCTGATATTCTTCTAATTCGTCAATGATTTTCTGCAACTTTTGAAGTGGCGAAATTTTGCCCTCAGCCATATTTATGGCTTTAGCAAGCATTTCTTGCTTCTTTAGCCTTCTCTTCTCACTTCTTTTTTTATTCTTTTCTTGTTTCTTTTTCCTTGCTGCTTCTTGAATGAAGCTGGGCCAGGCCGGCATTTCTGGAAGTGGGTCGAAATGGACCACAGCTTTTCCTTTCGCCGTATGTGTTTGCAAGGATTTAGCCATTTTAGGCTTCTTTATCTTCTTTGCCTTAGTCCACGGACTTTCTAACTGATCGCGGTCGAGAGTGGCTTTAACAGCTTGCTCGACCATCGAATCTGGCAACATTTGATATTCGCCGAATATTTCCTTCACGGACTTTTTGGAGGAACCCACCTCCGGATCTTCTTGTCAAACATTTTATGCCCAATTTTGCATCTTTCTGCCTATTGCTGCCACAGTATTAATGGCGTGAGAAGTGGGCGGCCTATCAGGCGCCATTCCCTTATATGTAGTTTCTGTCAAGGTTTAAAAACTCGGCTCGGATCGGCCGAGTCGGACAGGTTTTTGGCCGACCGTGCCGATCCCGGGTTTCCTGGCCGAGTCCAGGACTCGGATCGGCCGGTCCGAGCCGGATCGGGCGATCCTGGACTGGATCGGGCCGGGTCGGCTCGGATCGGCCCGACCCGGCCCCCAACGGCTAGTTTGACTAGCCGTTGGGGGTCAAACTAGCCGTTGCTGGTCGTTCCCAAACGGCCAGCAACGGCTAGTTTGGACCTTGGGGGTCTATTTAAACCCCCCCAAGGCCCTCCTAAGGCTCCACAAATGCCCTTTGAGCCTCCTAACATTCTTGCTCTCTCTCCCTCATAGAATTCTCTCTCCATCTCTCCCACGAGGTCACTTCTAGTCTACTACAAGCTCCGCGATCTCTCATCTTCTTGTGCTGTGAAGGAATGGCATCTCAAGGTGCTGCTGAGCGGTCATCTGGGAATCCTCCTAGTGCTGATCCTGCTTGGGGTCATTGCACGCCGGTGGACATGGGCCAAAGAAAGGTACAATGCAAATATTGCAACCGGGTTGTCTCTGGCGGGGTCTACCGATTCAAACAACATCTTGCTGGAATAAAAGGTGAAGTTGCAGCATGTGCTCGAGTTCCTTCAGAGGTTAGGATCCAATTTCGAACTTACATGAAGGAGAAGGAATCAAGCAAAGCAAGTACTGCCAGAAGAAGACAGGAAATTCGAGAGGAATTGACTGAACCAGCGCGAAGGTCTGATGCTGGAGTCCGGCTTGGTGGAAGTAATCAACCTATAAATGTTGATGATTGGGATACAAGTAAGTTTCTTATTTAACTTATTTTCATGTTCTTCACTTAACGTTTTCAGACAAATAGTTATAGTAGATTAATTTTTTTTCTTTTACATTTAAAGCTGAATTGCGACGTGCAATGGAAGCAAGCCGGCGGTCCTTTGCAGATGAGGACTTATTTCGGCACACTGGAAGATACGGAGGACAAGGAAGTGGCTCCACACCTTCTGCACAAGGGAGCACTAGCGCCGGCATGAGCACTAATGTATGCGAGGAGCTGCCTCAGGAGTTCACTAGAGCTGCAGATCCTAGAGTAGGTCCAATAGATCCCTTGCTCACCAAGAAGAGGGATAAACAACCTTCTATTAGTGCTGCATTCAAGAACTTAAAACTTTGTAAGGAGAAGATAGGGAGAGCTACATCTAGGTGGTTTTTCTATAACAGTATCCCTGCTAATGCGGCCAAGGGGCCATATTATGAGTCCATGATCGAGACCATACAAGAAGTTGGCAAAGGGGTTGAAGGACCTTCTCCATATGAGATATACAACAAGTACTTGGATATGGAAGTTGATGACATCCGAACATACATTAAATCATTTGAAAGGATCTGGGATGAGTATGGATGCACTTTAATGTGCGATGGATGGACAGGTACATAAATCTTATATTCAGTTTCTTATCTTATCTTCATTTTTTCTTAATCAGAATAGGTCTATTTCTGATTTCTTATCACGTTTGGAATTTTACAGGGATAACAAGAAGAAGTATGATCAACTTCTTAATTTACTGTAAAGCTGGAACCGTATTTTGGAAGTCCATTGATGCATCTGGAAAGATAAAGAATGCCCAGTACCTGTGTGAATTAATGGATCAAATGGTGGAAGAAGTGGGCGAAAAAAGGATTGTCCAAGTGGTTACGGACAATGCAGCGGCGTTCAAGTTAGCTGGACAAATGTTGATGCAAAAGAGAGAACATTTATACTGGGTTCCCTGTTCTGCTCATTGTATTGACTTGATGTTGGAAGACATTTGCTCTGATCCGATGGTAGATGGAGTGGTCAAGAGTGGTCGATTTATCACCACATTCATCTACAACCACAACAACATTCTGGATATCATGCGCACACATACTCATGGAAGAGAGTTGCTTCGTCCGGGAGCCACAAGGTTTGCATCTCAATATATCTCTCTAGATAGTTTAAGTCAACAAAAGAACAACTTGATTAGGATGGTGGCATCGGAAGATTGGGAGAATCACATATTGCGGCATGTACCAACTAAGGTCAGAGAGAAAGGTAAGAAAGTGGCCGATTTAATTCAGTCTAGACCCTTCTGGAGGGGGGTGCAAGCGGTGTTAAATGTTGTAGAACCGCTTGTCCGTGTCTTGCGATCTTGTGATGGAGAAAGAAGATCGGATATGGGTTTTTTATATGAAGCTATGGACAGAGCTAAGGAGCTCATTCAACTGAACAACCCAACAACCTTTGTGAAGTGGTGGGACATAATAGACAGACGTTGGGAACACACTTTACATCACGATCTTCATGCAGCTGGTAAGCTACTAACTTTCTATATGTATTATTTGTATACACATTTCTCTTAAGTAATAACTAACTTCGACTTATTTATTTAGGTTATTTTTTCAACCCTCAGTACATGTTCAGAACTGATGGGAAGAAGGATAGCTATGATAGTTGTTCGGAAGTGTTGATGGGGGCTAAGTCTGTTATTAAGCGTATGCTTGCAGATGAGGACAGAGCAATATTGGCATGCAAGCAAATGCATGATTACAGAATGATGTTATACCACTTTGGGACAAGTACTGCTCAAAGAGCTGCCAAAATTTTGAGTCCAGGTTTGAAAATTATTAACTAGATGTTCTACTTAAATTTTAATTATAACTTGCACATTGTTGACATGGCCAATTTTCTATTTACAGCTGACTGGTGGCTAGATCATGGAAAAACATATGGGTATGAAGATCTAGCCTATGTTGCAATTCGGGTCTTAAGTCAAACAACCTCTTCATCAGGCTGTGAGACAAACTGGAGCACCTTTGGCTTGATTCACACCAAGCAAAGGAATAGATTGAAGTCGAGCCGTCTAGAGAAGCTCGTATTCTGTCATTATAACATGAGGTTGAAGCTAAAGAATCTGGAGCTCATAAGGAACCTTCAAAGGCAGGAGAAAGAGAGAATTTCCGGACAAGCCACAGAGACGACACATGCAGAAGAACCCATAGACTTGGATGAGCTGTTCGAGGAGCAACATCTACTAAATGCATGGGTTGATTCAAGCACCTCAAATGAGCCTGAATTCAACCCAAATGATCGGGAATGGGCGGAAGGTGAGTTAGATAATGTTCCATTACTTACTGATTTTCAACCTCCTTCTCCAAAACGTCAGAAGAAGAGCAAAAAACAAGTACCAAGCAGAAGGAAGAGTGGTCATGGAATTCAAATTGCTGATCTGGAGACTATCGAGGAAGATGATGAAACGCCAGAACCAAGTGATGAGGTCCAATATCAAACCTCAAATGACTCGACATCAAAGACGAGCTCCGACAGTTCTGAGGATGGCGGAGATGCTACCAGTGCCCCAGCTCCAGCTCCACCAATTCAATTCACTGGAGAAGAAGAATTCACACATGCTACCCAAGATGAACATCATGGTAGCAGAGGAGGACGTGAAGAATCTTCCATTCAAACATTCAGCAGATCAAGGAGGAAGGACAAAGGTAAAGCTCCTCAGGAATATCAGGAGCAACTATCAGATGCATCCTCATATAGTCAGCCTACTGGATATGTAGTTTACCCTCCTCAACATTCTGATACATCCGACTATTCAGGGGGTTGTCTAGAATATCCACAATTTTCAGTCATTTATACCAATACGGATGACTATAGCCGGTATGTGATGCAGTATGAACAATACTACCAGAGCTATATGTCATGGGCTGAGTATGTTAGCCATATGTTCATTCAGTATAATGTACGTTTGGAATAAATGTAAGTTCATAATCATATATGTAAGTTTATTCAAGGTTTTTTTGTCCAACAACATCTTATGTACTTCAAATCAATGTATTTCAACACAATTATGCATTAGACTTGTGTTTTATATTTTTTCCACATTTTTTCATATTTTTTTCTGCTATCCGAACCAGCCGAGCCTGACTCGGCCAGGATCGGCCGGGATCGGACTGACTCGGATCGGAATCGGCCGATCCGATCGGTTTTGGACCGGCCGATCCGAGCCCCGATCCCGGGTTTCTTAACCTTGGTTTCTGTGGCGTCCTCCAGGTTGGAGGAGAACTTATGGACCATATTCACGGAATAATTAGTTACGTGAGGTTGTGGGGGATCAACCATATACTTCCCCATATTTATTTGTCTTTCTTGGATTAATTTTTCTATTTCATCCTTGAGGACGAAGCAGTGCTCCGTTCGGTGCCCAAGAGCACGATGGTAGTGACAGAAATTAGGATCATCTGTCATATACATCTCTTCTTCCCTTCTTGGCTTTGGAAGAGCGATGACTTTCTTCTTCATACAAAGTCGGAAGAGTTCCCGAACTTTGTCTTTAGGGAATGAGTAGGGCTTTGCGCGCCTTTCCCTCAAAGTCAAGGAATTTCTGAAGCGTATTCCAGCCTCTTTATCGACCATTCGCCTGGCCTGACGCCCTTTTTCGGCTATTTTTACTCTTTCATGACTCCTTCTATAAGAGATTGTTTCTTCTTGGCGATATGTTTCTATGTCCTCTCTAGGAAACATAGTTTGCTTGCCTTTTTTTTTCGAAGGGCGATCGGGATCCGATTCCAACCCCTCGGAAGAGAAGAACCTGTCGACTTTGTTGAACAACAGAGTTTCTGAAAGCTGCCTGGAGAGTCCCTCCATCATCTGGGTGAGCTCCTCCTGTTGACATGAAAGTCGTGTCAGGCTTGTCTGAATTTCTTCCAATGCCGCCATAACTGAGTCTCCAGGGGGAGGAGTCGCTGGAGTATATATTGGTGTTGCCTCACGCTCTGGAGAGGCCTTCACCGCTTCTTCTTCAGGGTGATACCCAGACGAGCTCTCGCTCATATAAATGACATTAACAACGAATGTCTATTTATTTCTTTGGTGAGGCTGAGGAGGGCTTATCAAATGCTTACCCATCTCCACCGCGCCTTCACGAATAAGCTTTTCTATTTCATCTTTGCAGACATAACAGTCTTCTATTACATGCCCCAGCATGCGATGATATGGGCAATAATTTGGCTCATTAACCTTGCCTGCCTAAGCCGGCTTCTTGGGTTCAGGGAGCGATAGAAGTTTTGCCCGCATACATGTTTCGAACAATTTCCTTGCATGCTCGCGGGGTAAAAGAGTATGGCTTTTTCATTCTTTCGGCAAGAGAAGAAACTGATGCCTTCCCTTCCCTTTTTTTATTAGCCACTGGGGTGCTGGGGCCTCCCCTGGCATCATTCCTTTCTACAGCTGGAGAGAAATCAACCGTATTTACTTCTTTAACCGGAGCGCCTCGCTCCCTTGGTGCTTTTCCTTTATTTGGAAGTATAGCGGGATAATCGGCGAAGAACATTTCAATCTCCGTCACGATGTTATTGAGTTGATCAAAGTTTCTGACATTGGCTCCGATCAGTTTCTCATTTATCTCGGGTTTCAAACCCCTTTTGCACAATCTCACTGCGTCCTCATGGACGGGTGGATTGTCACACCTCATGCTGAGGTTCCGTCATCACGGCAGACTCATTCTTTCCTTGTTTGAGTGTCACTAATTCAGTAATAGTGACCTTTCGCTCCGATACTTTGAAGCGATCAAGGAACTTTTTCTGCATTTCTTCCCAGCTACTTATAGAGTTGGGCTTCAGCTTGGCATACCACTGGAATGTCGTGCCAGTGAGGGAAGTCGAGAAGAACTTTAAAAGGTATGCCTCCTCCGTTGCCAGCTCTCCCAGGTCACTCATATAATGGGCTATATGTTCTTGGGCTGAGCCCTCCCCATCATATCTTGTGACTTTAGGGCGCTTATTATGATCTGCTGGAAGTTTTTTGAACATGTGACGAACCGGAAATGGCACTTCATATAAATCAAACGTGTTTATTCCTTCGTCTTGTTCGGCCATCTTGGCTTCAACGATTTGCTCGATCAAGTGCTTTTGCGATGCTGTCGCATCTTCTGCTGATGCACGTGATTGTTGAGCATTATAATTAGGTTCCTCAACCCTGTCTTCCTGAATCTCTTCAGGACTGAAATTGACCTCAACAACTGGAGGTCCCGCTGGTACAGGAATAGCCCTGGGTGGAGGTAGATTTATTAGAGGAGCGGGGGCCACCCTTTGCTGCTCTTCTATTTTCTATATCAGGCCATATAACAAAGCCTTTAATTGTTGGTTTTCCTGCCTGATTTCCTCAATAGTCTGAGGTTGTGGTTGTTCTTGTGGCAGCTGTGCAACTCCAGGCTCTTGGGCATTAACTGCACCTTCATTGGTTTGAAGTGGCTCTGCCCCCTGGCCTACTTGGCCCAACAGGCGCATGGCTTGCTCTATTTGGCGGATAATCGGCCCACCTCTTTGCGTCATCCCAGCAACATTGCTTGGCTCTTCCGACTGAGAAGGCTGGCGATTTGTGCTAGAAGTATAGCAAGTATATATTCGGATGCCATCATCTGTCATCCGTGTGGTCCTTTTCTTCCTCTACGCTGGTCGTACTAGGGCGCCGAGTCTTTCGAAGACAGAAACCCGCTTTTGGGCAGGTTCTTGCGCCTCGTAGACATTCTTCTTTCCTCGACTCCGTTTAGGATGAAGCCAAGTTGTTGGATGGGTTATTTCACTCACCGGCTCTGCAGGCTTGGGAGGTTGTTGCTCTGCTAGGGTGGCCCTAGCCTCGCGTATTTCGCGAGCTTCCTTCTTGGTCACCCACATTTTCTTGAGGCGGAGCGCATGCCCCTCCTTGTATTTGCCCCCATTTTGGGGAATGGTATTATCCCGTGCTCGGGGTGCGGTGTTGCCCCCAGTATGTTGGGGTGTAGTAGGCGCATGCCGATGAACAACGGCTTTTTGCGTCCTCCTTTTCTTCTTAAAGGTTGCCACATCTTGACAAACCTTAAGCAGGATTCCAAACCGATTACGGACCGGAATCGTCAGGACATGCCGAGTTTTAGGAATGATTGGCTCCCCGCCATCCAGGCGGATGCGCATGTCCCCAACCAGTATCGTCTTCCTGGTCCGGGAGGGACTCGGGGGAGCACCCTTCCGCTTCTGCCTCCTGCTGGACGAGGAAGCGGGAGATGCGCTGATGGCATTGGTGGTGTAGACAATTTGTCGTTTCCCACCCTTGTTGGCCTCCTTTGCGTGAGATGCGCGCTTCTTTTCCTGTGTTGAAACCGACTCCGGTGTTGGGATTACTCCCAAAAAGTATAGGGACCCCACGACTGCGGGGAAATCGCCGAAGCAGGTTGGACTGGTAAGGTACCCACACCGAGCGTGGGTCGCCACTGTGAGGGGGCCGTACGTGACCCTTGCTGTCATTGCTATCTGTCAGGCGAAAGACTCGACCACCTGCATAAGACATGGCAAAGTTAGTAGTAGAGTTATGGTGAGGGCATCACTGGACGGAGAGATGAAGGGGAAGAGAGGTCCCATCGGGCATGCCAAATGTGTTTGTTCGGAAGATTATTTTCTAACCTCCGTCGAGACCTGACTTAGACGTCTCTCCTATCGGATTATTCGGAAATCCACTTTTTCGTTTTTTGTTTATCTAGAGAAATATAGGTCGGTCTTATATTTTATCGGACTATGAGAGCTTGGGATTAGTCCTCACAGAATCCGGGACTTCGAATCAGGCGAAGATTCGAGTATATGACCTCTCTCCACTGACCTCGGTCAGTATTAATTACGCCGAGCAACTGCTCGGCAACCCTTAATTAACCGTCCGTATGATGCCCTTATGACATGCAACACTACTACTACAGGCAACACATACATATGAATATGAAGGTGTATTTTAGGTTAAGCCATTGGCCTCACCCCGCTTTGAGATGTGGTTTTATATGATTTTGGATTGATTCCAAGGTATTTGGATTGATTTCAAATATTTTAAACCCATAGGGGTGTTTTTGCAATTATGCAGTTTTTTAGGAATTATGGAGGTATTATGGTTTATTAGCATATGAGAGCAAGTTTTAATGGTTTTAAAATCTTATGAGATTTATGAAATTAGTTTTTTTTTTTTAGTGTATAAGAGTATTTTGGTAATTTTACCTCAAATCGGGCTTATTAGGTTTAGAGTCTGTTTTCTTATGAGATTTTTATTACATGGAGAGTATTTTGGTCATAAAATAAGTTCTGATATTTTTTAAGGATTTTATCTGATTTTTACAGATTTTTATTATGAGTGAGGGTATTTTCGTAATTTTATTAAGTTTTGTGTATATTTTAATTATTTAAAAAAAAATTATATTCTTTCAGATTTGATTCTCTGTTTTTACTTATTTTTAATGATTTTATTTTATTAATTTTACTAATTTTTATGATTAATTAATTAATTAAATAAATAAATATATGAGGGGTATTTTGGGTTATTTAGTTCAATATGATTTTTAAGTTGCATTTCTTATTTTTACTGATTTTTACAGATATTTCCTGATTTTTTCAATTTTTTATATAATTTATATAATTTTTTTATTAATTAATTAATTATATGTCATTTTTGACTTAAATATGATTTTATTAAGATTTCTGAACTTATATTTTATTTATACATGGGGTGAGGTCAAGGTTAAGTTAAAGGTGTATGCAGATTTTTTAAGTTTGTGATATTAAATATATATATATATACATATAAAGTATGAAAACATGATATTTATTTAATTATTTTAATGACACACAAACACACAT
Source organism: Zantedeschia hybrid cultivar (assembly GCA_030544215.1). Lineage (NCBI taxonomy): Eukaryota > Viridiplantae > Streptophyta > Magnoliopsida > Alismatales > Araceae > Zantedeschia > Zantedeschia hybrid cultivar. The sequence continues at coordinate 43,471,928 of JARZZO010000013.1, read as the reverse complement.
TTCAGACATGAAAATATCGGTCTTTATTTCGACAGGGATTCGCCTTATAAGAAGGCATTTTACAAGAATCATTCGGCAGAGCTTCTCCTTAGGATTGAACCTTAGGAAGAAAGACTCCCCGAAATGGAAAAGATCTCCAAAAAGCGCAGCAAACCCGGGTTAAGAAGCAGCAAGACCTCCTCTCAGAAAATGTGGATATGGTGTGTATCCTTGTGCATATGCTTGTGTGTTGGTTTGGGGGCCAAGGGGCCCTATTTATAGGCCCAATTTAAGCCCGGTGGGGGGTGCCACCGGATGGGTATACGGTGGGGGGTTGCCACCGGATTCAATCTCTTTCCTTCCCTCTTTTTTCATTTTTTTTTTAATCCCAATGGGTGAGTGAAGGGAGTGGGGGGGGGGACACCCCCACCGGTTCCAACCGGTGGGGGGTGGCCACCGGTATTGGACCCCCCACCGGTTTTGGGAAACCGGTGGGGGGGGTTCCCCCTCCCCCATTTTTTGCCCTCTTTAATTTTTTGGCTCTTAATGAGCCCCTTTGTTCAGATTTTTGGGTTTTGGCCAGGTGTGAAAAGGAGGTTAGCCTATTAATTTCAGATTTGGGTCAAATGTGAAAGGGGTTTAGGATGGAGTTTTAATGGAGGTTTGCATGGAGTTCTTAACCCATGTGAATGGGGTTAAGAACCTCATTAATTCCCCTCCTTTTAATTAATCCCCCCCCCCATTTTGAATTTCAAAATCCTGGAAAGAAGGAAGAGGGAGGGAGATCCCCCTCCCCCCCCCCACCGGTTTCCCTCTTGGAACCGGTGGGGGGGCCCCCACCGGTTCCCTCTCTCTCTCCTCCCCCCCCTCTTGGCTTATTTAAATGAAGGGGAATAGGGAGGAGGGGTCCACTCTCCATTTTGGGAATTTTCTTCTCTTGGATTTTCAGATTTTTCTCTCCTCTGGCCTGCAGATTTGGTGCCCCTTAAGGACTGATTTTTTGGCCCATTTGAGCTCCTTATTGGGCCACCTATTGGGCCACTTATTGGGCCCATCTCCCTTGCCATTGGGCCCTCATTTGAGGCTATTTTAGGCAGGTTTGGAGGCCATTTTGGCCCCATTTCGGGACTGGTTTTGGCCTATTCCGGGACAGATTTAGGCCTTCATTTCGCAGCATTTGGCTCCTCCTTGTTGCTGCATTTTAGGGTCCTCCTTTGGGCCTCACCATCAAGGGTTATCAAGGAGGCTTAGGAGTTGATTTCGGAAGCCTACAAGGGTGACTTGGGGCTGTTTTAGGCCTCCGTAAAAAAATCCGATCAAGGCCTTTTTGGCCTAGATATGCCTCCTATTCCATTACCCTTATAATATGAGCCCATGGTTTCATGTTTTTCCATATACATGAGAGGGCCTTTATTTGCTATTAACCCTCATATCATAGGCATATATTTTGTTTTGCGTAACATAGTCCTATGTGAACATGTTGTTATGCATGTATATATATTTTCCTATAGTGAGCTCACATTGATGTGAGTAATGCCATGTGCATATGCATGCATACTCAAACGGCATTATTTGCATGAAAAAAAATTTGGGTTCAACAGGCGCTGTGTTAGGGTTATCATTGCAAGGCAAGGTTGGTCAGTTTCGAAGGGCTTGCAGTGAAAAGTTCGGTGATAATATGAGACAGAAAAATAAAGGGCTGGCGAAAAGAGAGTTGCAGCTTATTAAGAGGAGAAGTTAGAGAAGATTCTTGCTGTGAGATTGTTAATAGGGAGATCAATTGCACCAATGATCTTGCTGTCCTGGAATGTCAGAGGCATTAATGAGAATGTTAAGAAGTCAGTTGTTCGTGAGTTAGTAAGGAGGACGATGATAGACATTGTATGTTTACAAGAGACTAAGGTGGACCAGTGGGATAGTAATTCTGTAAAGAAGGTTACAGGGGTCACTGTAGGAGAGTTTTCAGTGACTCTCGGACTGCAATTCAGTGATACTGCCGAGCGGTGGATGTTATCTGCTGTATATGGTCCATGTCACTACCAACAGCAGAGAGTTGTTCGTGAGTTAGTAAGGAGGACGATGATAGACATTGTATGTTTACAAGAGACTAAGGTGGACCAGTGGGATAGTAATTCTGTAAAGAAGGTTACAGGGGTCACTGTGGGAGAGTTTTCAGTGACTCTCGGACTGCAATTCAGTGATACTGACGAGCGGTGGATGTTATCTGCTGTATATGGTCCATGTCACTACCAACAGCGGAGAGTTTTGTGGAAGGAATTGTCTGATTGTTAGGATAGCTTATCTTGGCCTTGGTGTATCATTGGCAACTTTAATGAAGTTAGAAATGTCACTGACAGAAACAGAAGAGGAAACATTTCAATTGGTACGAAGGATTTTAATGAATGGATCGATGAAAGAGGATTGTTAGAGATCGAAATTAACAACATGCAATTTACCTGGAACAACAATAGGGATCAACCTTCTATGTCTAAACTGGACAGAGTTCTTATAGATAGCGCATGGAAGATTTTGTTTCCTTCAGCCTAGCCAAGATCGATCTCTGATCACAATGCCCTGATTATAGAATGTTTTACTGATAAATTTGTTAAAAGGCCCTTCAGATTGGAGAAGTTATGGTTACTTGATGAGGACTTTAATTCATTGGTGGAGAGGATTTGGAGCTCTGTTCATGGCAACTTAGCACCAGCAAAGAAATTGACTCTTAAAATAAAGAAGTTGAAACAAGAGATCAAGAAGTGGGCGAACAAGTGGAAGGACAGATTTGAGAAATTTAATACCATTCAAGAACAAATGCAACAGTTAGAAAAACAAGAAGAAGATAATCTGTTGTCAGATGAAGACATTAAAGAAGAAGAAATCAGATGGAGGCAGAAATCTCGTGTTCAATGGCTTCAAGAAAGGGATATGAATAGTGCTTTTTTCATAAAATTGCAAATGGCAGAAGAAGAAAGAATCACATCAACATGATTAAGTGCAACGATGTATGGATTGAGGGCGAAAAAGAAATTGCTCAAAAAGTCATCATTTTTTACAGCTGTTTTATGAATCTGAGGATAGATGGTACCCACAGTGGACAGATCCTAATCCCATTAAGATTTCTGCAGAAAAGGTTGATTTCTTATTGTCTGAAGTGACAGAAGAGGAAGTGAAGCAAGCCGTGTTCAGTTTGGGTAGTGACAAGGCTCCTGGGCCTGACGGTATCCCAATTTTCTTTTACCAGAAATTTTGGAATTTGGTCAGATCTGATCTTAACATTGTTAAAGTGTGTTTGCATCAGGGGAGAAGATGTGAATTCTTAAACAATACATTCTTAGTACTTTCACCTAAGAAGAGTGAAGCAGTAGAATTGAAGGACTTTCAACCAATCTAAATGGGGCATATAAAATAGTAGCAAAAGTTCTTGCTACTAGACTTAGTTATTGTTTGGAGGACATTATTGAGCCCAATCAATCAGCTTTTATCAAGGGTCGTAAACTGAAGCATGCTTTTTTAATTGCCCATGAGGTACTTCATTCGATGAAGATTAGCAAGCAGAAGGGTGTCGCTTGCAAACTTGATTTCAATAAGGCTTATGATAGGGTTTCCTGGCAATGTCTGTGGAATATCATGAAGAAGCAGAATTTTCCATATACAGTTATTAAAGTCCTTGTTAATTGCCTCACTACAGCAAAATTTCTGTGATTATCAATGGAAATGTGTATGGCTTTCTCTCAAGTTCAAGGGGGTAAGGCAAGGAGATCCACTGTCACGCTGTTATTTGTTATTGTTGCAAATTCGTTGAGCAAATTATGTATGGTGGCTGAAAACCAAGGATGGATTAGACCAGTTAACCTGGAGAAAACTTCGGTCAGCATATCACATCTACAGTATGCTGATGATACTTAACTGTTTTTGAAAGGAGGTTCTGAGCAAATGAGAGAATTGCTGTTCATCTTGACAGTTACAGAAAGCATATCTGGTCTAAAAATCAATTTTGAAAAGTGAAAACCAAGGATGGATTAGACCAGTTAACCTGACGAAAACTTCGGTCAGCATATCACATCTACAGTATGCTGACGATACTTTACTGTTTTTGAAAGGAGGTTCTGAGCGAATGAGAGAATTGCTGTTCATCTTGACAGTTATGGAAAGCATATCTGGTCCAAAAGTCAATTTTGAAAAGAGTTCCTTGATTGGTATTAACATGGAAGATGCTGAGATCAAAGATTGTGCAGAGATGCTGGATTGTAAGATTGATAAACTGTCTATTACATACTTGGGCCTACCTCTCCACTATAAACATATTAGACAGGCAGATTGGGATATTTCAATTGGCAAAATGCAGAGGAAGCTTTCAGCTTGGAAAGCAAGGCAGTTATCCCTCAGAGGAAGGATGGTATTGCTTAACTCAGTTCTGACTTCAATTCCACAACATTTCCTTAGTTTTTATCATTTCACAAGAAGCGATCAATAAAATTGACAAAATCAGAAGGCAATTTCTTTGGGGAGGAACTCAAGATAGGAGGAAATGTGTTTATCTAGTCAATTGGGAGAAGGTTTGTAAACCCCTAAAGAATGGAGGATTAGGAGTCCGGAATCTATCATCTATCAATATTGCATTGATTGGTAGATGGGTTTGGGATCTTATTTCAGAAGAACTTTTGTGGAAAAAGATCATCATTCAAAATCACTATGAAGAAAGAAAAAGGTTTTATTTACATTCCTCCAATACCTCTTTCATGTCTCCTTTATGGAGAGGTATTATCAAAGCTGCTGATTTTGTGAAGAAAGGATTATTGTTCAAAGTTGGAAGTGGTAATCATGTTTATTTCTGGAAAGACAGATGGGTGGGAGGGCAGGTGCTTCAAGACAAATATCCTCTTATTTATCAGCTTGCATCTGACCAGTGGCCATCTGTTAAAGATTGTTACAGATTTGATAATTCACAACTGCAGTGGATGATTATTCTTAGAAGAGAGTTGAAAGAAGAAGAAATTGAAGAATATTTGAATCTTCTGAATTTTCTGAATGGGGTTGTTAAGTGAACATCAACAAAGAAGACCAAGTCTTTTGGCTCAAAAAAGGTGTTACATTCACTGTCAAGTCATTATATCAACGCATTGAAGGTAGAAGAGAACCTTTCCATAGGTTCGGACAGATCTGGAATGTGAAAGTTCCACTAAAGATCAAGGCATTTATGTGGCTGCTGGTTCAAAAAAGGATTATAACGATTAGAGCCAAATGGGCTCCCAACGCAGACGCACTTTGTTCTCTATGTGATCAAGGTGCAGAAGATGTGGAACATCTCTTTATTCAGTGTAATTTGAGCAGACAAGTCTGGAACACTCTTAGCAGAATTGCTTCCTTCCATGTTAGTTTTATTAACATCAGTCAGATGTGCTCTCAATTCAAGATGATGAAGATGCAGTCCACTTCCCCAACAAGAAGAAAAATCTTATCAATCTTCCCTCATGCCATTTGTGGGAACATTTGGAAGGAGCGCAATGAAGCCATTTTCCAGGGAAGTAAACCATACATTGAGAATACTTGTCTTAGAGCTATTCATTTGATTTTTTATCGGAGTAGATTTCTGTTACACATTTCATTAGATAGCTGGAGGAGGGAAATCAATAATTTTGCATTTTTCTTTATGTTTTAGGAGAGGCATCTCGCCAATCCTATCTGGTTGTACTTCCTCCTTTTATGCATCAATAAAATTGGTGGTACAATCCACGACCTTTTTTTCAAAAAAAAATAAAAAATCTTCTATAATATTAATAAGCTAGTTATGCACGAGAAATTGCCTCAGCCCCCATGTAGACACCCCTACCTTGGATGGATCTGGTCCAATGTTAGTGAAACATATAAGCAAGGCTACCATGAGAAATCGAACAATAATGAGACTAGAACTCAAAAGTTGCAAGCTCACTAAAAGGCCAACACTAAGAGCCCAGCAGAGCCCAACACATCCAAACGGGCCAATTGATCTAGATCTAGCACAATGACACTAATGACCCATCACTTCATAACAAAAAAAAAACATGGAACTTGCATGTGAATGTAAGGCTCCTATGTGAAAACGGACAAGCCTAATATATGTGGGCTTGTATCACACCCTCTTTAAGATCCTAATGACAAGTTCTGTTTTTTCAATGAAAGTCGAGCCTTCCACTATTACCTTTAAGATCTGGTCTATAAAATGTCTACATGTCTTAGATCCAATGCACACATTCTCTCATTACGTCAAACTTTTTCATCTATTGATGACCAAGACATGCTTCCTCCATTTAAGCTTGTGATGCCACATCATTGGCTCACTATACATTCTAGCATTTCACTGAGCTAAGGAGAGTAGAAGATCCACACTTGGCATATGATTTTAGATGCATACATTGTTCATTGATGATAGAAAATTCAAATACCTGTGCTCATGAATAGGCCAATATGAAGCATAATTTACCTAAAACTGAGGATAACATTACCTGAGTGAGACTGAGAACGGCATCAACATGGATATCATGACCTTCTCTCCTAAAAACAGGGTCCTGCCGAACCTGCAAACAAGCAAAAATAAGCCAACTAGTGTCCTAAACTCAAAATTTTATCTAACAAAGAGGAAAGTACCTTTATTTTAACATAAAGATCACCAGATTGATCACCCTCGGGGTCCGCTCCTCCACCTCTACTGACCCTTAGAGTTTCATTATCATCCACTCCTACACAACAAAATGATGTCAGAATAGTATAAATCCCATGGCTGTAACCATTAGATGACAGATGCAATACCACAAAAATAACTGGAGGTTCAAACATATTATACAAGCAAACATATACAGAGGCCCAAAATCCCTGAAAAAGGAATACCCAGACTATATCAAGTATCACAACTCCGGGTTCCAGCAGGTATCCATAAAATCTCTCCAAAAAGGCTGTGATTAACCACTACAGTACTGTTTTTTCAGAAAAGATGTGGGGATTTCAAACATGCAAAGAAGTTACTGATAACCAATGAAGGATTCCATTTGACATTTCATCTGGAGGGGGGGGGGGGGGGGGAGTCCTTTTGTTTCCTCATATATCATAAAACTTCAAGCAAGTTTGCTATAAATTTCACCTTCAAAACAAAGTATTCCACTATGGTAGTGGTTCTGAGGAGAAGATGGAACAATTTCAAACATGCAAAGAAGTTACTGATGTCTGATCAAGGATTTCACCTACATGACAATTATATTCCACAACCAAAGGCATCATCCTCGTAGGAATCAATATACCTGGAATCACATCTATCCTCACTGTCTTTGGTCCTCTCACAACTCTATCTCCCTTGCATGACTTGCAAAAACTCTGCAAATTCTCCCAGTCAGAAGCATGGCTTATACGGATGTCAAATGTCTGAACAGAACAGATGTTGAACACAGAAAAGATAATCTAGAAACATAAAAAGGAAATATAGATGCATACATATTAGTGTACATTAAATTACTTATGCATGAATGTAGCAGACTAAAATCAATAAAACTTTAGAATATAAAATACGAAATAAATATATGACTAAATCAATCACTCTTAAGCATTTTCCTGCAGACCAAGGCTATGACATGAACAGTTGACAACTTATTGCAAAAAAACAAAGACTACTAACTCCACTCAACTCAACTCAACTCAACTCAACGAAGCCTTAATCCCAAATAATTGGGGTTGGCTATATGGATTCTCTGTTTCCACTCTAGACGATTTTAGGCTTCCTCTTCTAAAAGATTTAAAACTTCCAAATCATATTGTACTATCCTCTTCCAAGTTAATTAAGTCTACCCCTTCTTTTCTTCCCCTCATCTATCCTAATATGCTCCACTTTTCTAACTGGAGTCTCTCTAGGCCTACGCCTAACATGCCCAAACCATCTCAGTCTCCCTTCTCTCAATTTATCCTCAATTAGTACCACTCCTACCTTTTCTCTAATATACTCATTACGAATTTTATCTAGCCTAGTATGCCCGCATATCCACCTTAACATTCTCATCTCGGCAACACTCATCTTGGAGACATGTTGTCCCTTCATCGCCCAACACTCGCTGCCATATAACATTGCAAGTCTTATCGTCGTACAGTAGAATTTTCCTTTCAGCTTCGTTGGGATCTTACGGTCACACAACACTCCCGTGGCAAGTCTCCACTTCAACCATCATGTTTTAATCCTATGGCTAACATCCTCATCACACCCTCCGTCTTCTTGGAGGATCGAACCAAGATATTTGAAATTGGTGCTTTGGGGTATTGCCATCCTTTCCAAGTTAACTCCCTCCTTTTCACCTCTTCGACCTTCACTAAACTTACAATGCATGTATTCTGTCTTAGTTCTACTTAACTTGAAATCCTTAGACTCTAAGGTGCTCCTCCAAAGCTCTAATTTTCTATTAACTCCCTCTTGCGTCTCATCTATCAATACAATATCATCCGCAAACAACATACACTATGAAATGTCCTCTTGTATATCTTTTGTTAAATCATCCATAACTAATGCGAAAAGGTAAGGACTTATTGTTGATCCTTAATGCACTCCAACAGAAATAGGAAAATATCTTGTTTCCCCTCCGAACGTGTGGACACTAGTAGTTGCTCCTTCATACATATCTTTTAATACTTGTATGTACCTAGTAGATACTCTCTTGCGCTCCAACACCCACCATAAGACATCTCTTGGAACTCTATCATATGCCTTCTCCAAATCGATGAACACTATATGTAGATCTTTCTTCAAATCTCTTATTTCTCTATCAAGCTCCTGATGAGAAAGATAGCTTCCATAGTTGATCGACCCGGCATAAAGCCGAATTGATTGGCTGAGATAGTTGATCGACTCATAAGCTTAATTCTTCTATAATTTGAGCAATCTTGGATGTCTCATTTGTTTTTAAAAATAGGTACAAGAGTACTCTTCCTCCATTCATCTGGCATTTTCTTTAATACTAAGATCTTGTTAAACAGTCGGGTCAACCATTCCACTCCAACATCTTCTAAACATTTCCACACTTCAATAGGAATTCCATCATGACCACACGCTTTACCTACTTTCATCCTCTTCAATGCTTCTTTGACTTACGAAAATCTAATCCTCCTAATATAGTTCGCATTATGTTTCTTTGTTGTACATTCTATACGCACTATGTTTCCATTATAATTATCATTAAAAAGATTGTCAAAATAGCTTCTCCATCTTTCTCTGATGTCTTCATCTTTCACCAACACATTTCCTTCACTATCCTTGATGCACCTAACTTGGTTAAGATCTCGACACATTTTCTCTCTTATCCTTGTCAATCTATAAATATATTTTTCCCCTTCCTTGGTTCTAAGTTTCTCATACATCTTTTCAAAGTCTGAACTCTTGCCCTACTAACAGCTTTTTTTACTTCCTCTTTTACTATCTTGTATTGTTCATAAGTCTCATTATTATCATACTTTGACAATCTTTTATACCCTTCTCTTTTACTCTTCATCGCCTTTTGTACCTCCTCATTCCACCACCACCTCTCCTTCGTAGGTGGGCCACGTCCTTTAGACTCTCCGAGCACTTTTTCAGCTACTATTCTAATCTTTAAGGTCATATCTATCCACATAGTATTGGCGTCCAAATCCAACTTCCAATTACCCATATTGAGAAGTTCATTCTTAAACATCACTTGCTTCATCCCTTTTAATTCCCACCACCTTGTTCTAGCAGCAGTCTTCCTTCTAAACGTATCCGACCACCTCTTGATCTTAATATTTAAGACCACTAACATGTGTTGACTTGTTAAGGCCTCTCCGGGGATAACTTTGCAATCCTTGCATAAAGCGCGATTAAAGAAAACTGCACAATCTCTTCACCGTCAAGTAGACAAACTGCTTCAATTGCACAATAGCTAAAATTTCCTCATCTACTTCTGCTTTGCTGATCTGCTGCATTGTTCTTGTATGCAACAGCCTTCTATAAACACCTCTTGTCTTACAATGTTTTTGTATTTGACTTGTCAGCTTCATGCTTTCCATTTGTTTTCTTCAAAAGCTTACGCAACTGGCCTGCTTGCCCTGGATGTATTTGAATGCCCAGCATAGAAGCACGCTGTAAGATTTCCTCATTACTCCAATCATTGAACAAATTTGAATTTGAATTTGGATCTTGAGGTAAATTGAATTTTGAATTTGAATTAATGCAGCTTTGATTCCCTTCCTGAATCCTGCAGGTTCACGGATGTTGTTGCCGCCTCTTTAGTTACCTCCTTTTGCACCAGGAAAGAGAGTCCTTGGAATGTGGCGGATTAATCTCCAGCTCATTGATTCCCTTCCTCCAATAAAAGACCCCCAGATTTGTTAATATCTGCAAGGAATCCTCTATCATCCGCACAAGACTCCATCTGTTGATCAAGGGAGCCGTTATCTTCAGAGTGGAAATCTGCCGAATCACAAGGGATATTGCTTGCTTGATAAAGGTGAAGAGCATCTATGGATTTACACCGGATCTTTCTCCTCTTTCTATGATAGACTTGTAACTGAATACCCTTTTTTTTTGCTAGATTTTCTCTGGCTTAGACCTTCCCCTATTTGGGATGCCAGCTGGGTTATTGCCTCCTTCCAATGTAAATCTGCGGATGATAAGAATTTTTCTCTTTCTTTCTCATTTGCCATAAGCATTTTATAATTCCGCTCAGGTGTATTGATGTCCATCACAGGGCAATTATCAACCTCAATATTAGAACCGGACTGCAATAAAATTACCTCTTTCTGTGCAGACATGTTGTTGTTTGGGCTCTTAATGGACATATGAGAATGTACACTTGTACTCAGTGCAGACAACTCAAAGTCTTGACTCGGTGCATAAAACTTGTTTGTTTGTTTTTTCAGTTTTTACTTTGTTGATGTAGTTGTTGAGGTTTCTCACCTCACCTTGATTGTACTACCTATGATTATTTAATAAAATTGGGGGTATAATCCATGATTTTTTTCAAAAAAAAAAAAAAGGACATGAATAGTTGAGTGTCCACATGATGTGACACACCAGTTATTGGGATTCCACTATTAATAAATTAATGAGCCAAAATCCAGCTTTAACAAATAATATCTATTGATATATTTTTTTACCAGTATTTTATAATTTATTTTGAACAGCAACATAATACTATGGCTATTTGTAACATGAAGCAAGAAAGGTTCACAGCACCAAGGACGCCAACTAAACTCCAAATCCAATTTCAATGATGCCTTCAGCAAATAAGGGAGAGGAAACTTCAATTTCATGTAATAATTTAGAAATGAAACATGTCGTTGACATCAGTGAGAAGAGTGTACCTTCACAGATTTCCCACTTCCCCCGCAATGCATACAGGTGGATTGAATTCTAAAGGCACCTTTTTGCATGAATATCTGCATAAATAAGTCATTCCTGTATCTATAAGCCATGAAGGATCTTTCATAAACTAAAATTAACACAACATTTAACTTCAACTCTGACCATTCCTGAGCCTCTGCAAGGGCTGCATGTTTCAGGCTTCGTTCCAGGAGGAACACCGGTCCCATCTAAAAGACAAATAAGCATGTATATTACTAACTTCTTCAAAGCACCAGAGAGAGAGAGAGAGAGAGAGAGAATCATACTGCAGGTTTCACAACGTATTTCAGTCTGAAATGACACAGTTTTTGTGCATCCATGAACTGCTTCCATGAATGATAATTCAAGTTCAACCTGAATCACATCAGAAGATCATCCTGATCAAATTAGCAAGTAAAGATAAAACAATCATATAATGAGCTAGAGACAATTGTATGCAGGAGGAAAAGACAACCTGGGCATCCTGGCCCCTTTGATTTTGATTGAAGATTTTGCTGAAGAGCTGGTAGGAAGTCAGTATTATAGGCATCAAGCAAAAAATACCAAGGCAAACTTAGATAGGATGAAGATGGAATACAGAGGAAAATAAAGGAGAAACCAGAAACAGAATCAATAAAGTCAAAATCTTAAAAGTCACTTGTAAGCTGAAAACATTGACAAGCATATAATACAGTAGTTATAATCTCTGCAAGAAGTAACTAATATAACAGAACAAACATGGCATGTTGTTACTGAAACAAAACCCAGAAAATAGCATACCAGCACTACTTTTCAACAAAATCATGCTACAAATATGCATCATATAATTTAAAGATAGCACTCTCGATGTTTTCAGAATCCCCCTTATTGTACTTTTCTTTCATATTGTTTTCTATTGACAATTACATGCCTTTCCGAAATGGCACATTGCTTTCAAAAAGACTAGACGGGCTACGGGCCCATTTGAATCTTAAAAGAAAAAAATTGGATTATGAGAGAATCTAGAAGAGGGGGGGGGGGGGGAGAAACAGCCTTTACATGTGCCACATTGTCCACGTGGCAGCAGGGCACCATAAAAAGTCGAAAAGTGAAATGATCAGAATCAAATTATCACTTGAGATGAAAAAAAAACGGGTAGTAACCAGACCTTTGGGCCTTTATACACTTTTTATCTTTGGATTATTCCATGGATTTTTTTTTTCAAAATTTGCATTCCCATGGGCAACCTAGGACTGCAGAACTCAACTTCCACACATAAGCAGAACGGCAGATTGCCTAGGGACCTAGGACCAACTCACTTGAATGCTTTTCTTTCCTTACGCCTTTTTTTATTTTTTCCTGGTCAAGTCTATAAGTGCATGTCAACTGGACCTCCTCCAGCAACAAAAGAATACAGGACTCCCCCAACACTGAAAAACGGTCCCTCCATTTTTGCACCCTGAAGTTACCTCCTCTGAGGGCCAGCAGTTACCTTCTCAAGTTAAGTACCTTTGCCTCTGGAGAACTCCTGCAAGAAGTATATTACCTCTGGAGAAAACCCACTAAGAAGTACTCTCATCCTTGCAATCCACCCACCACCACCCCACTACTCATCTTCCAACTTGTTCTAATAAGGAAAAAAAAAATAGCAGCTCATAATAATTTAACCAAATAGATTAAGAACTGGATGCAACAGAGGAGCAGTTGAGGAAATGATGAGGCGTACACAACAATGGCAATTAGTGAAACAGATTTAGAAAATGAGAAGAACGTTATGAGGATAGTCACTTCAATGAATCAAAGCATATACCTGATTCAAGTGAGATGCTGTTCAATGCGAGGGAAAAACATAAAGAAATAATTAGTGCAGAAATTGACTGGAATGAGGGACAGTGGACCTTCATCAGAGTTGAAGAATTGTTGTTTAACTTCAAGTAAAAATGTAAATGCCCCAATACAAGCAATGCTTCCAACAACACCCACAAAATTTTATCAACAATTACATGGAGCAGATTTAAGATAACTTTAGACTTGAAAAGATAAGGGTGTTCTCTGTCGATATAACAATTGTATATTTATCATATCAGCATCCATAGCCACATACTACTGAAAACATCAAACATTAGACCACATGATCTGCGCAAAATAGGCTAACAACTTCCTTTAACAAAGGTAGAGCATCATTAAACTAAGCTAAACAGAAGGTTTTGAAAAATTCATACATCACTATTCATGCCACCACCTCGAAAGAAATCCTCAAATGGGTTGAATCCACCACCAAATGGACCACCACCAGGGCCACCTCCAGATGCAGCTTGTTCAAATGCTTCAGCACCAACCTATGAAATTATTAGCAGCATACAATAGAAAAAGTCAGTATATACAGAGGGAAGGAATTAAGGTTCCACATGAATCCTTGAGGTTACTGAAGTAAGGGATAGCAAAAACAAAGACATTAACCCATGAAAATGCTATAAAAGTAGCAAATAGTTATCATCTTTGGTGTCTGTCTCCTTTTCCTTTTTTTCTTCTGGTGAGACAGGCTCTTTTTGGTAGATTAGATGATTTACAGTCACAACAATACAGAAGAAGAGACAGACTTGAGTAGGGCAGAACTCAGAAAAGCAAACTCCAGGAAGGAGAGAGGACCCTACGGAAAATCTAGATTGGACACACCAAATTCAGAAACCCCAAATGTGCAGCACCACACACTTCCAACCACAAATTGCACACAAAGAACATGAGCTGAAGACACCTGCCTTATATACTGATGTCATTATGCAGCCACTTCTTTAGCTTTTCTTCCTCCACGTAAAGTCAATTTTGTTTCCATTCACTCTGCCCAGGCTGACACTATATGTTCATCATTTGCATAGCATAGCTCATACTCCATACAGATTGTCACAATAGGTATTGCCAAAAGTCCCTAATCACAGCATGAAGCAACGGTTGTTAGCATTTCATTTCTATGTTAGCGGGTTTGATTTTTCTTGTAATAACCATTCGTCATCAAGGGTAATAAGTACTGCATTCCCCTGGATCCCCACTTAATTATTTTATTCCCAAATTAACATGACTAGGCCACAACTAAGCAAGGATGGCAGTACTGATACCGGTATCGGAGGGTACCAATACCGATACGTACCGGTATCAGTGTCGGGCATATCAGCCAGTATCGGCTGGTACCATGTAAATTTTGGCCCAATACCAGCCAATAAAAGTTTTTTTCTTACTTTTTTTAAATACAAATGACTGGTATCAAGGTTTCCCTCAGTAACGTATCGGTATCGGCCGATACTGCCAACCATGCAACTAAACAATAGAGGACTAATACCTTCTTCCAAAAGCTCTTAAAAGTGACAGCCACAGCTACTAATTTTTCCTTTCCCTTTCTTTCTGCTGCTTTGTACGCTTCTTTTTTTTCTTAACGTCCTGCTGTCCATTTCCCTACCACTTCAACCCTTTTACTGCCCTAGCTGCTTTGTTACTCCTTTCATGTTCTACTTCATCAATATTGTCGCTTCTCATTTTCTTTCCTTTACTTTATTTTCCCCCATCCTTTTCCAAATGTTCATTGCTTTCTTTCATTTTGTGTTACAAGCAAATGAAAACTTTATTTAATACTTCCTTTTTGGGGGGAGGATGCATCCTAACTTATATTTAAATGACAATAGACATCTTTAGACGGGATGATACCCGCGGGAAACCCTAGTTGGGGTTCAGGGCAACTCCTCGGCCAGACACCCGAATCATATGGGACTAGGCTGGATGGGATTTGGGCAGCTCCTGGTCTAGACACCTGGGTCATTCCAGGTAAACTGCCCATCACGTCGGGGGGGGGGGGGGGGGGGGGGTGTGGAAGGCAACATGCTGGGTAAATCACTCCCGGGAAACACAGGGCTCGAACCCACAACTTGCGGGAATTTAACCTGCCGAGGGCAAGGGGCCTTACCACTATGCTACTCACCCACCCCTGACAATAAACATATCACTTGTTCAATCAGAAAGAATAAAAATTGGACGGTCATTTGAAACATGGTGCCAAAGAGGGATTGAACATCTGCGGTACAATTTTAAGATTGGCGCAACTAAAATGTAAAAAACATTATAGTTTTTCCAAAAGTTTTGGTGGCACCACTCGCTACGGGTTCTCTAGGGCGAAAAATAAGAACTGAGAGTAGTAGATTGAAAAACTTATTCTAGAGGTGAATATCAATGGATCCTCAAAAAGTCAAAACCAATCAACTCTAAAAGCACATTTGAGGATTGAGATGCCTTATTGTGAAGGAAGACTGGAAAGAACACAAAAGAAAAGCAGCTTCTTGTGTCGCTGTTAACACTGGGATCCAATCACCAAAAGGAATTCTCTTTTCAGAAAGTCATTTCAAATGTCCATTTTGTGACCTTTTTGAGAAGTGGTTGGTACCGTAAAATATATTAATGAAGAATAATTAAGGAAGGGGAATATACAAGGGTAAGGAACAAAAACCGTCCAACTTCCCATGTACAAAGAACACGAAGATAGCGTCAAGCAGCAAAAGCCAAAAGTCAAGACAACTCCAAAGAGCAAAAAGAGGGGAGTTCAAAAAATCACTTT
This sequence comes from Zantedeschia hybrid cultivar, assembly GCA_030544215.1. Classification (NCBI taxonomy): domain Eukaryota; kingdom Viridiplantae; phylum Streptophyta; class Magnoliopsida; order Alismatales; family Araceae; genus Zantedeschia; species Zantedeschia hybrid cultivar. Next base: position 43,456,029 of record JARZZO010000013.1, on the reverse strand, counting down.
ACAAATATCAAAAAATCACTTTACAAATATTTTAGTATTTACTTCTAGACACCTTCTAAAGCTTCCCAAATTACAGTGACCAAATAGACTAACTATTAAGTAAACCAACTTTAAATATTTATACCAAAAAATAGGACTCCTGGCTCTCCAGTAGCAGTTTGCAATCCGTGTTGGAAATTCAACAATACTAACCTTCCTAAGACATTTTGTACTAGGACCTGCCATCATGACATCTAAAATAATTAGCAAGTCTTTTCTCAATGAAGATGAATCAAATTTCCAAGTAACAATAAACAAGGTAACCAACCACGCTAGGAACTACTAATGAATAACCACCCTGCAAACTACTAAATCCTTTCTTTCTTTTTCTTTGTTTCTTTTGAAAGTGAATAGTGACACAATATTATTAAATTGAAAAAAGAGAATTAACAAGTGTAGTATTTCTATGGTATCAACAAACTCTCTACACAAAAAGAGGTCACACCAAAAAGATGCACCACCTTCTAACCCACCAAATATACCATGGCAGTTAGTATCGGCCAATACCGGTATGTATCGGTATCGGTGGGTATCAATATCGATACTGGGGTACCCCGATACCAGTCATTACAGTTAAAAAAAATATAAAAAGATATTTGTTATTGGCCGGTAACAAGCCAAAATGGGCCGATATTGGGCCCATACGCCCAATATATACTAAACGTATCAGTATGGTCCCACCGGTACCGATATCGGTACCGCCATCCTTGAAATATACAAAAGGATAAGCATCAAGCTACCCCAATTGTAGATGATGATCCAAGCCAATATCCAGCAATACTGGTACCGATACCGGTACTGCCATCATTGAACCATACAAAAGGATAAGCATCAAGCTACACAAATTGTAGACGATCCTAGCCAATTCCTGAATCCTATCATATATAAAGTTGATTGTCCTCTCAGAAGTCTTGGTTTCCCTCTCAAAAAAATTTCTCATTGCTCTCCCCTCATATGGCCCAACAAATCACATGACTAATCAATTACCAAGTAGGATGATCACCTTTAAGCAAGGAATTCCGGGTCGAATCGGGTCCCCGAATCGGGACCCGCTGATCTCGATTCGAATCGGGATCGAATCGGCCAGAATCGGCAGGGATCGGCCGGAATCGGCCGAATCGAGACCTCCCGATCCGGATCGGCCGATTCTACATTCCATGCCTTTAAGAGCCCATTTTTTGTTACATCCAAGGTTCAAGGAAGGCAGAATCGGCGCAGATCGGATCGGTTGATCCGCTCGGTTTTCACCGGACCGATCTGAGCCCCAACCCACCGTTCCCTTCCCAAGATCGGTTGGATCGATCGATCCCATTGAATGATTGACCAATCCGAGGCCCAACGACTACCTGTGAACTAGTTGTTGTAAAACGGCTAGTTCGCAGCTTGCTGTTGGGAACGTTCCCAACAGCTAGCAAGGGCCTTGGGGGGCTTATAAAAACCTCAAAAGGCTTTCCCCCATATGCACCAACTCACTTCCTTACTTCTCTCTCTCTCTAAATTCTCACTCTAAGCTCTCAATGGGTTCTAATTGCTCTCTAAGGGTCACATTTGGGTTCTAATTGCTCCCTAAAGTTTCAGGCATTTTAAGACTGTTTTCTATTTCTTGTAATTTTTTTATAATTTTTTAACCTTTCTTTACAATAAAATGGGGGAACCGGACCGGATCAATCGGGATCGGATCGACCGATCCGTGTCCGATCCCCAAGTTTTCCTTCCTTGCAAGGTACAGCCTCTCCACTCCGGGATACAATGCACATTGCTGAACCTAGCCAAAAATCTGCTGCCAAGCCTCCTGAATAAAATAACTGCCAATGAACAAATGGTAAAGAGATTCTTATCCCTGTTCACAAAGGCAACAGTCTGTCCTAACATATTCCAAGAAATGTGCCAGCCAATCACACAGGAAGTCTTCCATGCTTTATACTCTATATCGAAAATTTTTATCTTCAGAGGACTTCCTAGGAAGCCACACTTGCTTGGCCAAAGAGTGATGTGTCCCACCATTCACTATAAAGTTGTAGGCTAATTAACAGAGCCTCCTCTACGCTCCAAAGTATTTCACCTAGTGAAAACCAGTTTATGACCCTTGAGAAGTGAGAAAAGCTTCCCTAGCTGGATAGTCTTGTCATTTCACATATCTCTTCTGAGCAAAGGAGATCGTCACCCTCCACAAAAGCCCAACATCATGAACTTGTGCCAGCGCCGCCAAGGAATGTGAAGATAGTCCATAAAGCTGGGGAAACCTCTCTTCCAATAAGGAGTTTTCACACCTTTGATCTTTCCAAAAGTGGCACTGCTGCCCATCACCAAAGGAGACCTAGATAGCTGCATAAATCACATCCTTAGACTGATGGATACCACTCCATAAAGGGCATGCAAGGAGCAATGCCCCAATCCCAGGATCTCTTGTAGTGTTTCTGCGGAATAAGTCTTGCTCTTCAGTGTCAAGCTTCCAAAGCCATTTCAAAGAAGTGACAAGTTAAAGTCCCTAATATTCTTCATGCCCAAGCCTCCCACCACCATGCTCTTCCACAACCTTCCATAAACTGACATCATGTCATCCACTACAACAGTTACCAACCCCATTCGAAAAGAATCTGCTCTGGATAATCTCAAGCTTCTTTTCCACTGTTTTTGGAACCTTGAAGATGGACGGTTCATATAAAGGAAGGCCGTCAAGTACAGATTTTTAGAGGAACACTCCCTCTATACAAGAGAAGTCTATCCTTCTGTCTGGTCATTTATTTTTGTTTACTTGCACTTTTTTTGCTTTTTAAGCATTCTTTTTCTTGCACATCATAAAAACCATTAAACAACTTAAAAGAATTTTCCTTGAATTACATGTTAACAAAATTAAGTGTGTCGATGGAAATTGAGGTCCCATAAATGGTGATTATTGAGGTGATTAGACAAGATTCAAGTAATCAAGGTAAGGATGTTGGGATTTATTAGCAATGAGATGTGTGTCGCTTTAAAGGAAAGGACCATGAAGGCTATTATACAACGAGAGAAATGTATCAAAGATGATATTTGCAAAAATCAAAGGAAAGAATAGATTATTACTCTTAAAATAATCTAGGTTTTGCTTGTAACAAGGATTTATGGCCATGTGTTGAACCCAAAATTTTAAGCTAGGGTTTGCTTGAAAAAAAGAAACATGCATGCATGTACATGAAAGAAAAAATGAAGAAGGACTCATGCAAACACATATAGATGTGTGTCTGTGTGTGCAAAGAAAGAACAAAGGGAATACACATACCTCAAAGCAACAATGCAGCCCCTTAAGTTGCAAATCTGCACCAACAAGCAACAACAACCCTCCAACGGCTGCAAGAAGAGCCCTCTAACAGCAGCAGCGGGGGCAGTCAACAGCAGCCCTCCAACGCTGCAAAAAGAAGCACCAACAGCAGCCCACAGCAGTCCTCCAACGGCTGCAAGAAGAGCTCCCCAGCAGCAGCCGCATGCACAAAGAGAGAGGGAGAGCCAACTGGCCCTCTATTAAAGGAAGAGAGAGAGAAGAGATAGGGATAAAAAGGGGGGGGGAGATAAATATAAAAAAAGAAAGAGGGGGAAGAGATAAACACAAAAAAAGGGGAGAGAGGGGAGGACCGGCCGGCCAATGGGGCCCGCCGGTCTCCTCCCTCCCTCCATCTCTATCCTACTTGTAACAGGGATTTATGGCCATGTGTTGAACCCAAAATTTTAAGCTAGGGTTTGCTTGAAAAAAAGAAACATGCATGCATATACATGAAAGAAAAAATGAAGAAGGACTCATGCAAACACATATAGATGTGTGTCTGTGTGTGCAAAGAAAGAACAAAGAGAATACACATACCTCAAAGTAGCAATACAGCTCCTAAAGTTGCAAATCTGCACCAACAAGCAACAACAACCCTCCAACGGCTGCAAGAAGAGCCCTCTAACAGCAGCAGCAGGGGCAGTCAACAGTAGCCCACAGCAGCCCTCCAACGCTGCAAGAAGAAGCACCAACAGCAGCCCACAGCAGCCCTCCAACGGCTACAAGAAAAGCTCCCTAGCAGCAGCCGCACGCACAGACAGAGAGGGAGAGCCAACCGGCCCTCTATTAAAGGAAGAGAGAGAGAAGAGATAGGGATAAAAAAGGGGGGGGGGAGATAAATATGAAAAAATAAAGAGAGAGGGAAGAGATGAACACAAAAAAAGGGGAGAGAGGGGAGGACCGGCCGGCCAATGGGGCCCGCCGGTCTCCTCCCTCCCTCCATCTCTATCCGCCTCTCTCTCCCTCTCATCCCTATCTCTCCTCCATCTCTATCCCACTCTCTCATCTCTATCCCTATCTCCCTCTCTCTCACCCGGCCCTATCCCTCCCCCCCCCCCCCCCCCCCCCAACCGGCGCCTAGGTGGCACCGGCCTTGGCCGGCCTATAAATAGGCCCCCATGGCCTTGCTGCAAAAGGCGCACAGCAAGAGCAAAAAAAGAAAGAGGGGCAGGAAGCCAAGCTCTGTTCAAAAATCTGCAAAAAGGGAAAAAGAAGAAGTGCCAAAAAGGAAGATCTCTGTGCATTAAAAGAGAGAGAGAGAGAGAGAAAGATCCACTGCTTTGTGATAATTTTGTAATAAAAATCTGGTTCATCTATATCGGTTGGATGGTCAGAGGCTTTATGTTAATTAATTTATATGTTTTCATGTTGACAAAATTATATTGTTGCATGTTAGTTTAGTATGGTTCATCCATATTAGTTGGATGGCCATAAATTTCATATTAGTCAATCTACATATTTCATCAAATTATTTCATGTTAATGTGGTTCATCCATATTGGTTGGATGGCCAATACTTTGTTAAAATAAATAAAATATGGTTCATCTATATTGGTTGGATGACCAAAGTGTTAAAAAATATATATATATGGTTCATCCTTATTGGTTGGACGACCAAAACTTTATATAAAAAAAAGGGAAGAAGAAAAGTAGTTCATTCATATCGGTTGAATGGCCAAAGTTTCGTAGTTCTATCCTATTGGTGGACTGACCACAATGCTTATGATTCACTCTTATCGGTAGAGTAACCAAAGATTATGGTTATTAGTTCATTCCTATCGATGGAGTGACTATTAGCTTTTATGGTTCTATCCTATTGGTGGACCGGCTACGAAGTCATGGTTCACTTTCATTCATAGAAGGACTAATAAATATAATTATTTGTTCATTTTATCAATGGGATAACTATCAACTTATGTGGTTCTTTCCTACTGATGGATTGACCATTAAACTATAGTTCATTCATATTGGTTGAATGACCTAAAAAAAAACAGTGGTTCCTTCATATTGGTTGAAAGACCATTAAGGAATATCCTTAATTATGTGATGGCCCTAATCCCCATTATTTAAGGACATCATTTAGCAGTCTTTATTCTCTCAAAAAAATTCAAATGAGAGGATATGCTGCCCAAATAATCCTTTATCCTTTTGAAGGATGCTTAAAAGATAATTTTAAAGGAATCCACCTTTTTCAAGGGGTCCTAATGAAGTTTAGGTCTTAAAACCTATCTTCTTAGCACCCTAAGATGCTTGAAACACTCATGTGCTCATGAGAATTAAAAAATCCTTTAAGCATCATTTAAAGGATATTTCATGAACTTTTCTAATAAAAGAACAAACAAATGATTTGCATGCTTGCACCAAACTCTGCTTGTTTCTTGCTTTCTCTTTAAGCCTTATTGGATGGTTAATCAAGGGTTACCAATCATTGATTGGTGTAATTAACGCTGACCAAGGTCAGTGAGAAGAGGTCAAGAACACGGATTCATAATCGATCCAAAACAAACGTTGACTTTGAGGATTAATCCTGAAAGTCTTCCTAAAAGAAAAGAGAATACGTTTTCAAACTTAAAAATTCTCTTTTCAAAGCAAAGTTTCTTTTTCAAAAGGATCCAATCAAAAGATAAGATTTCCACAAAGATTTTCAAGTCCACCAAAAGATTTTTAAAAATAAAAAGGATTTTTCAAAAAGGAAGTCTTACACCATGGAAACCAATGGCACCTATCAAAGGGATCTAAAAGTTTCAAAATTATCCTATTATCTGAATACAAGGTTTCATTCACAGAAATTGTACTCATGAAAGTACTTGGGGGCTCTCTCTCAGCAGATTCTCTTCTTTTTCTCATTTATTAGACCGGTGGTACTATCCACTTCAAAAAAAAGGAAAAAATTGGTCTACCTTTTCTGCAGGAAATTATAGTAACAGAATTCTCCATTTGATTACTGAATAATCTGTGACTAAAGCAGATGGTCAGGATGTAGAAAATTATTGGAAGAGCTTGTTATGGTATAACTGAAAATGTTTAAAAAGTTCATCCCCTTTGAGAGCTGATTGATACTATACTTGTATATCCCCTTCTCTTTTCCTGCTTATGAAGTCTGAGGTACTACACACTTCAAGAAGAAAAAGCTTAAATGTTTGAAATTTGCTTTTGCTTTTGAATTAATAGGTAACTAGGTACTACATTGACAAGGGTTTTATTGAAATGGTTGGATTTTTTTTCTCAGTTTTCTCAGATGCCGTTTGGGATCACCCACTTGGGTGATTCCCATGTCCAAAAGCACCCGATGGGGGTAGTACGCTTCCCAAATGCACATGGCTCGCCTGGGTTTTGCAGCAGTCCACTTTTCAAAATGATGAGAGAGGCAGACACGAGATAATTTCTCTCTCTTCTCTGCCAAAAGCTCACAAGAGTGAGCTTTTTGAATGTGTCAGGCTGCATCTATAGTGATATCCTAGAAATATCCTTTAAAACAATAGGCTATTTACACGGTCTTCCATACATAAGGCTGGGAACAGGAGTACAAGGGGTATTCCAGGGGTGAATGAGTAAAAATGTTGCTTTCACACAGGTGAATCCTCATGAGACCCAAACGTAAGAAGAGATAAAAGGTTCCTCTACTCAAATGCAACAGTTCTAGCATCTGTCAGAAGAATCCGATTTTTTATAATCTTCTCTTTCAAAAATCACTCCCAAACGCGCCCTCAGTTTTTTTTTGTTTCTTAAGAATGCCTCCTTTTGTGTGTGTGTGTGTGTGTGTGTGGGGGGGGGGGGGGGGGGGTAAAGGAATCAATCTTTGGATCTTCTTTATTCAGATTGGTTGTACATCACATTCTAATTTTAAAAAGTAATCTTAAGAAATAACAATTTTTTTCTGAAGAAATATATTGGAGCAGATGTAAAACTTTAAAAAGCATGCATTCAAATGTCAAAGTGTCATTGTCCTTTTAGTTGCTGTTCCTGGAGAAAGATGGCAATTTCTGGGCAGTACACCTCAATGGACCATACACAACTAAAATAAACTTGATCCATTCACCTGGTTATAAAGCGACCTCTTTTCTTCATCTTTGAGGACCTGAAAATGTTAAGTGCAAACCGTTCTTAGATTCTTTTTATTTATTTATTTATATCATGCAACTATTAAATGATTGGGTACAAATAACCCCATGTTATGACATAGTACAAAAGAAATCATACCTCGTAAGCACGCTGAACTTCCTGAAATTTTCTCTCAGCATCAGCATCATCCTTGTTTGTGTCTGGATGGAGCTTCTTTGCGAGCTGTGACATTGAACAAATAGTGATTACATACAAAACACCAAAAAAATTGAGAATCAAACCTGCTGAAATTAACAATAGATAAAGCTTGCACCAACATTTTATCTATTTTTCACATAGAAAACACGACACAAAGAAAACACCAATGAACAAAAAATTTAAGAGTCACCTTTTCTTTTGAACATATGACCTACACGTTCAAAAGAAAAACAATAAATTGAAGAAATAACCCACCTGGATCCTAATTGTCTGCATAGGAAAGGAGAAGATCAACAAACAATGGGAGTTATATTATGCATTAATCTTGCATAAAAAGATGCATAATAAATGAAAATGGAAAACCCATTATTCACACTCCATGAGGGGGAAAGAGTGTCAAACTTTGATTTATTCTAATTGACAAGAACTTTAGTCCTCTCAAGAAGGAATATCAACATGCTGCTCCAATATATTCTTGACCAAGGCTTAGCCAGTACCACGTTGGTATGTTAGAAATTGATATATATCAGTCTGACTTAGACTGAATTGTAAAGCAACCCACAGCAGCTTGTGGGAGCCAGCAATTTTTCTTTTTAAGAACCTAAGCATTAATGATCTGTAAGAAGTACTTGTATCTTATCGTATCACCTGCCAACCTGACTTGAGAATCAGAAAGTCTGAAAATCAATCAGACTCGTGCAAGTCGAACTGGATCACACCAACTCAGACTGAATCAGAAGATGATGACATTTCTAAGGATGTCAAATAGAAAACCGGCTAGTGCCGGGTGAAACCCAGGGAGGGAAGTGCAACTTGACCAACCCTCAGTGCCTGCCCATACTTCAGAAGACAACTGCAGGATGAGGAGATCAGTGACAAAGGAGTCCTTCATTTGATACGACATGATTACATGCTGGACTTGAGCAAGCAGGATGGATGGCTGTGGAGATTATGGTTCGCAGAATTGGCTAATTCCAATCCAGATCCGATTGGAACTGACAGCTAGTGGTCTGATTTCAGGGGGCCCCCATGGGAAGTGTAAAGAATAAAAAACAAAAAATAAAGCAAGGAAGAATTGGCCCAGTGTAAATAATTAAAATAAAATAAAACAAGAAAGAATCAACCTGAATCGGCCCAAAATCGGTCGTATCAGCTTGGATCGGGCCGACAAAAGTCACATTGGTCCATTCCAAGCCAATGTGGCCTGCAAGCTAGGGATTTTAATCAATGTTATTCTATCGAATTTGATTGTTAGTGTGTGATATTCTTTTTTATTCTTTTCTTGATTTTCCAAGTTTTTCCATTTTTCTTATTTTTACTATTTTTAAAGTAAATACAAGCCAATCCAAGGATCAACCTTTTTTTTTCCTTCGAATCAGCTGACCTGGTCAACCTGATCCCAATTGGATTGGATCAAGACCTGCCAATCCTAGGTCCCAATTTGATTCTACCTTCCTCGCTGCAGATAGGATCCCAAAGGAATCTTTTTTGTTAAATACGCCTATAACATACTGGGGGATGGTGTGACATGTCATCCCTCAGCGACCTATTTTTTAGGCACCCAAGAGAATGTTGGAGCTTAATAATGTCCTACTGGAGGTTTTCGCATGGTACCCTACATGTGATGGATGAGCACGCTTCAAGGACAACATACATTTACTGAATGCACTGATACTTGGGATGTTTGGAGAGACTATGATGTGAATACCAACCTTCTAACTTAGTGAAGAGGCATTTTTGGTAATGGGACAAGAGATGGGAGCTCAAAGGTGACTGGATGATGTGGCAGCACATCCTACATGCTACTATATAGGTCCTCTGGGGGGAGTGCAAGGGAAGATTATTTAGAAGATAATAGGATGTTTGGATACCCTTTTTATATTCCTTTTATCTTTCAAATTTAAAATTAAAAGTAAAATGAAGAGGAGAACATGTTTGTCAAGATCTCTCATATTTTTTAGAAAAGCATCCCACCCTTCATAAATGTCTCCCAAAAATAAAACAACTCAAGAGTTGTTTTTATTTTTGAGGAAACCTCTATCTCTCTCCCATATGTTTCTCTCTCCTCCTCCACGGTTCTCTCCCTCCCTTGCTTCCCTCCAAATTCTCCTTTTTTTTTTTGAGAAGTGGATAATACCACAATTGTATTAATGAAAATAGAAAGGGGAATATACAAGTGTGAGAAAGTGTAAGCTCCCAAAAGAATCCCTTATGCAAAAAGCCACCAAGGTGTACTCAATCTTCCCTCCCACCAAAAGAAACAAAAAGTTGGACTGTGAGCATAGATGGTAGTACCGGTACCGGTACTGACCGTACCAACCGGTACGGGTATAAAAGGGCCAGAAAAAATAAGAAAAAATCAAATAAAATTCAGAAGAAATCAGAAAAAAATATAAATAATTAATTAGATATGTATTGAGTGTGACAAAGATGGGTTAAGACAAAGAAGTACACATAACACATACTAAATGACTATTTTGATAGATTAAACGTGAAAAATATTATGCTAATGTAGTAAACATTTATAAATAATAAATGTTAATGAAATCAAACGATCTTTACCTATGATATAAAAAACATAAGTGAGTATTCAATATATTAATATGGATAATAACCCGTAGATCCTTCTGATTCATCCTCCGGTTGCTGTTGCTGGTGTCCATAATAAGGTTGCATATGTTCCCTACATTCACTATAACTAAACAATGATGCAGCCAAGTCGTACATCCCTCTTTGAATCCCTCTTGGAGTATTCGCTTGTTGACTTGATGAAATTGTAGAATCAGGATACAAAGAAGCAGCTTCAGGATAAGAAGAAGACTCTGACCCATAACTGCTACTGGGTGGATGGAATTGAAAGCCTTTATACTTTACTCGATCTCCCTAGCTATACATGCCTGCTTCTTGTTGGCCACCTCCATAAGCTTACTGTTGTCTATACTGACCTTGTGAATCATAATCTCCTTGACTTTCATACTGTCCTCTTATAGTGGCAATATGCAAGGAGAAAGAAAGTGCATACACTCCGTCCAAATAGTAGCACCTACAGCTGCACCAGCATCATCACTAGGAGACTGTCTCCCATCATCATCCTCATCATCATCATCATCATTTTGATCATAATCAACAATTAACTTCCTATTGACATTACTTGATTTTTTTCTTTTGTGATGCATGTTTTTGATAGCTATCATTTCTTTCTAGATCCTTTTGCAAGTTCAACCGATTCAATAATCATTTTCCTCTTGGTGTATGTCTCACATAAAATGAGCCTTATCCCTCTGCCCTTGTTGTCTAGATTTCACCTTCGAGGAGTTGATGCGGTCCGCCTCAAGCCACTCGGGTTCTTCAATGGCGAAGGCCCTTGCATATAATTTGGCGGTTGCCCCAGCAGTGGACAGCCCCCCAGCTGAAGGTAAGTCATTTATTTTGGGATTTTCAAGACCATTTTTCCAGCCTCTATTCAACTGTCATTTGGCCTTTCTAAAGTAGCGGATATTGTACCTTTTTCCAGGGTATACTGAGGCAGCACCATCGGCGGTCGCCTCTCCTTCCGTCGCCCTTCCTCCGGATGATAGGTTGACTATCCCAATTGCAATTGCTTTGGCAGAGGATGCCGAGGGGGATGTCGAGGCCATTCGGGAGGATCTTATTGCTACGACAACTGATAGGCCAATTTTCCTTCGCTTGAAGTGGATTATATTGTATTTTGCCTTCTAACATCATTTTTATTTTTGTTACACCTCTTTTGGGCAGATGTTGCTCCTATGCCTATTCAGAGGAGGTGTCGTCATGATGGGGTTAGGTCTGCCCCGGTCATACTCTTGGGTGGTATTTAAAGGCTGGCCGCCTCTGCCTCGCAAGCTAGGGCGATGTCGGCCTTTGCTTCTTCATATAAGATTGCCGTCCTTGGAGGCGTTAGCTTGTTGGAAGGTACAGGACTTTCTAATTTTTTAAACGCCTCTTGGTTACTATCGAGATTGTTTGCTGAATACCGATGTTGTTTGTTCTTTTCTCATTTTCTTTGCAGCTCGGGCGATCGCTCCTCCCAACTCTTCTGTTTACTCGGGAGACACCATCCTTCTCTCCCGCTCGAGGGAGAATTATGAGCTTTCCTCTTCCAGTAGACCTGATGGGACCGAGGAGCTGGGCCTTACATCTACGGAGATGTTGGTCTTAACCCCATTAATCCCCCCTCTCTTCTCTCTTTTTTCGAATTTTAAATGGAGAGAGAAGGAGGAAGGAACCCCCCCCCCCCAACCGGTTCCTCCCTTGAAGGGAACCAGTGGGGGGTCCCATGACCGGTGGGGACCCCAACGGTCCCCTCTCCCCCCTCTCCTCCTAATATTTAAAGAAAGGGGAGAGAGAGAGAGAGAGAGGGAAGGGGACCACTTGGCTCATTTATTAGGCTGCATTTGGGCCTGCATAGAAGGAATATTGAGCTACATATTTGGGCCTGCATAGGAGGCATATTGGGCTGCAGTTTGGGCCCTATTTCGCAGTCCTCTCGGTCCATTTTCAAAGACATATCCAACTGCCTAGCATGCCTGTTTAGGGAGCTTGTAGGGCTGTTTTGGGACAGCATTGGAGGCATTCCGGAGCTGTTTTGGACAGCATTTGGAGGCTTCCGGACATGGTTGGCAGTACCGGCCGGTACGTACCGGTATCGGCCGGCACCGGTACCCTAGGTACCGACCGGTACCGGGCCGATACCGGCCGGTACCGGACCGGTACGTACCGGTACCGGTACTGCCATCCTTGCTTCCGGGCTGTTTTGGACAGCATATTGGAAGCAGTTCGGGACTGTTTTTACTAAGGTATAACTCTCACCTCTATCTTTTCTTATGCATGCATGCATATGATCTATAGTTGCATACATGTATATATGTATTTTTCATTTTGCGTGACTACATGCACGTCAATGTTAGATATTTTTGTCATGCATGAAAATATTTTGGGCCAACAAATTCCTGCAAGTGAATGACTAAGTTTAAAGACTTGTCAGATAATGACTACCGTCACAAAATCTGGCTTGTTAATTCTCGATCTTTGCTTCTCTCCTGACAGGCTTGATTCCACATTTTTCAAACAAAAAAGGGCTTGCTTCCATCTCCACATTTCAAATAGGGATCAACTGTATTGAGTTTTTAACAATGAAATGCATGAAATTTTTTGACAGGCAGTGAATTGATTTTGGAGCATTTTGCACAGTGTTTGCTATCTAGAGGTTAAAGAGACTGGGATTCTTGACACATGCAGATAGGCAAGGGTCATCTACACTGTAATTATTCAAGATCCCTACCAACATTCCTTTCAAGAATCAAGTCTTTTCTTCCTTGTTGAATGACATGAGAAGTCAAAAAAGTCAAGCATTTTAGAGCAAATGTATCCATGCTATCAAAGACTAATATGCTACTTCAAGGTTGTGATTACTGTATCCAGTCACCACCCTTTGCCATAATACTTGGCTCCTATGTTGGATGTTTCCATTTGTCATATATGTTTCCATTTGTCATATATCTACTGGATGTTCTCATAGCCCAGATACCCAAATACAAACGGTGTAGAATCCCATCCTTTTATTTTTCCGGGACCGGGATAAGAAAAGGAATTCTTAGGCAATTCACTAGCACATAAAAAGCAAACTACATTAATCATAACGTAAAAATGGATTCTTGGCCGCTCGTTGCACATGCAGTAGGGCTCAACAGCTGTCTATGATTCAAAAGGTAAAAATGGATTCTTGGCCGCTCGTTGCACATGCAGTAGGGCTCAACAGCTGTCTATGATGGGGCCAGCAATCTCTAAAATTGATAAGAGGGAGGCAACACATACCGCATAATAAGCTTTCTTAATTTCCGACGGGCTCGCATTCTTGCTAACCCCTAGCACCTCATAATAATCCCTCACTAACATTGCCCGTGTTCCTGACAAATGCAACCAACCAAAGACGCAAATTAGCCGATCCAAATAACACCCATATGTTCAAACGATAAGAAAAAAGAGAAATTTTCCATCGGTATGGCACCAAGGCTCCACCATACGCACCATGGAATGACCTGTTCGGACACCAAGCCGCGGGAAACGCCGCACTCCGAAACCCAATCCTCCATTTTGCTGCGCTCACCAGATAGGAGTAGAAAACAAATCACAAAGAACACCAATAAACACACACGAAAACGGCGGCTTTATCCCGCCGAAACGAACCCATCACGCAAACACACCCCTACCGGCGCCGGCGCCCGCGGCATCCTGCGCCCAACCGCATACCCCCGAGAAGAATTGCCGTGACGAAGCAGCCTCCTGCAACTTCGAAGTCAGAAAGAGCAAGAGGAGAGAAGCCAACCTCGACGAACCGAACGGGGCCAAAGGAAGCCAGCGGTGGAAGAAGCTTACGGCGGCGGCGGCGGCGGCGGCCGCGAGTTGACTCGGCCGAGTGGACCTCCGGGACAACCAGCAGGCGAACCTGGCACCGCCGCAACGCACCATTGGCGGCTCGGGGGAGGCCGCACCCGCCGCCTTTAGCGGAGAGCGCGGAGACGATAGGATCGGGGCAGGCGGGCGTCGGTGGTTGCAGGTTTGTGGAAGGCGACCGGAGGAAGAGCAGATTTGGGAGCTCCTGGTTCGTTTCCTTGGGCAAGGGTTTCGTTTTCTTCTTCTTCTTCCTGTCCTCTCTGTGTTCGAAGCGTCTCCTCTCGAGCAGCGGGAGAGGAAGGTTGGTGCGGGGGGAGGGGGAAATGGTTTTCCCGTTTATAGTTGGGGGGCCGTTTGGGGAAGTGAGTTCTGGTAACGAAGCAGACCCACCAGGTGATGCATGGAATTGGAAAGTGGGGTTTTTCCTGCGAGGTCTTACTGGGTCCCACAAAGGCTCGCCCACGAGAAACTGGGACGCGAAGGACTTTGTCGAAGCCACGTGGGTGAATTTTAACCAGGGGATGGTCCAGGTTGCCGTTGCACGTGGCAATTAAGGGTTTAAGGAACTTGTGGGATTTGGACCTGCTGCTCACCTTTCTCGTCGCTCAGTGGTACCATGGGATGAAAAGGTTTAACTAAGGCATGATTTGAATACACTTCAGAATTCAGATTTTGACAAGGAACATGCCATTAACTCTTGAATCTAGATTCTAAAATAATTTATTTATTTTTTAGAATCTTATTTAAAAAGACTATGAGTATTTAAATTTAAAGATACATCAAAAGATATTTTTATTCTTATATTACTCTATTTCAAGAATTTTAAAAAAATAAAAATAAAAAGAATTACTTTTTAAAATTCCCAAATTTTCCTCCTATCTCTAGATTTGAAGACACATCAATATTTCTATCGTTAGTTTTGACTTTAAAGTAAAAACATTATCTTCAACATACTCTTTGTGTATCTGTATTATTACATTACCTTCAACCAAATCTTTGTATATCTATATTATTATTTTCATGCTTATAAGTTACCAAAAACCCATACATAGAAGTCAAACTTATGACTCAACGGCATTTGCATGCCCAACCTTAAAAATTCATATCATTAAATCTTCTCCACAATTAGTAAACTAATGTACATAAAAAAATCATTCAAATCTGATAACAAAAATTCATAGACTTCAGAGGTACTACATATGCATTATTTAAATTGTTCATTTTATATGCATCGTGCATGTGAAATTACTGCCAAAAACTTATAATTTTAGATGCATAAGTTATTTCACTAATAAAAGAGA
Organism: Zantedeschia hybrid cultivar; assembly: GCA_030544215.1. Lineage (NCBI taxonomy): Eukaryota > Viridiplantae > Streptophyta > Magnoliopsida > Alismatales > Araceae > Zantedeschia > Zantedeschia hybrid cultivar. The sequence continues at coordinate 43,440,718 of JARZZO010000013.1, read as the reverse complement.
AAATTTAACAGTGTAGATATAAAAATTACAATCATGGAATTCTGGAGTCAGCGGCATCATATTTTCAGTATAGCTAGGGACAGAAAACCCCTACTCTGAAAAGATTCACATTTATATAATTTAGATGCATAAATTATTCATTAGTAAAAGAGAATATTTTACAGTAGATTTAAAATTTGTAATTATGGAATTCTGAAGTCAGTGGCATCCTAATTTTATTGCCACTAGTGACGACAAGCCCATACTCTTACAGAATTCACATTTTAGGGATCTTTTGCCCAAAGCTTTTAAAACTTGAGCTTTTTCCACTCCGATCCCTATAGACTTTTTAGCTTGTAATCGCTATCACTTACTTCTATGAATTTTTCTTAACTCTATCATAGTTAAACATGAATTTAATTAAATCATTCTAACTTATATCACTATTTAAATTCTAAGTTTTACTTACTAAAATATAATTTGTCCGTATAGATAGACTTCTGATTGGATGATCTTAAAAAGAAAAACTCTAAAATATCAAAAATTATTATCAGATACGAACCACTAAAGTCATTTTTTATTGCTCAAGGGGACTCAATTTTTTATTTCTTAAGTCATTTAAAGTGTTTCCATCTATTTTAATATTGATTTGAAGAATATTTTATGACTATTTATTTTTTTAACATTTCTTACTTAGAAGGATTTATTACAAAATTACATTAAACTTACAAAGACTAATATCAGAATATGAAAGATACAAGAACACCCGTAAAACTTGTCAATTTATAATTTTTTTTTCTAATCGGGAGGCTTTCCGAATCCTAGAACGTAAGAGCCCCCACCCTTCGGCGTGGCCCGCTCGGCTGTGCTCCCTCACGTGTCTCATCTTCTTCCACCATGCAAACCTTCGCTCGAGGATTCAAGTTTTGTGAGGTGAATAGAAGAGCCGTCCTCAATCTTTGGCTGCCCAAACCAGGAAACCACCTTTCCTCCGCAAAAGTACAATAAGCACAACAGTTATTCAAACTGAAGTAGTAAATTTTATCCGGCGTTCATGTCTTCAAACAAGACCATGGAGAAGGTTTATGAAAAACATGGCGTTTCTATAGTGCTTCTAAGAACTTAGAAAAAGTACAACTCCAATACAAGAGATTACTGTCTGGGAGAATAAATAAACTTGGCAGGTGCATGTTTCTTCAAGCAATAATCCAATCACTTCTTATTCAGGATCTTCAAAAAAAAAGGTAAAAAGCAAGGTGAGAGATCTACCTCTGCCGCACATTGCTTCAGGAACACATTTCCAAACAAAACTCGATGCAAAAGGGAAAAATGGATGAGTAATTCTGATAGCGGGGACAATCGCCATGCCCATGCGGTCATCAGTTACCTCATTGTTCATATTTTCTGCGCCCTTCTTGGATCTCTTCTCTACTAGAGCAATATTGCTCACGTTTCTCCCGAAGAATGAACACAGACAAGCATTTATCAGGCAGATATATACATTTCCAAATGTTTAACACAACACTCTGCCTGTGTTAAGCATAAACAGAATATGAACACACCTAACTATGATGTTCCTCCGGTACAAAGTTTATCACACTCAACATATCAACACAAGATTGACAACATGAACAATCAGTAGATGAATAGCTTGAAGAAAAATGTTGGCTGCCACGACCAAATCATGAAAAGGACGTGCCACATGGTTTCAGTTGATGGGGGGATGCAAATAACTATTGCAAGGAGCCCTCCAATCATCCGGTGCCTCCCTTCCTGAAATGCATGAAGAAAATCACTACTCCTGCCAACTTCATTAGTGCTATAGACATTTTATGTGACTTAAAGCAGTACCTTGAACTGTTAAATGGCTGACACTAAGCGACCCAAGGCAAATGAAACTTTCCTTATATTAACAGTTTTTTATATTGATGAGACATATTTAGCTTTACACCAATAAAACAAGTGATTAACAGTAGGTTAACTCCAGAAAAGACTTCAATAAACATTTCAAATGGATTATAAAAGCTGAAGATACTTGGACTTTCCATGCCCGTGTTTTCAACTGCTTAAGGAACAAATTAAAGTCAAAAATCCAAAAAAGTGTAAAGGAAAGCTTGTGACGAGAAGGGGGCTTTACATTGCTCCTTGTTGGTCTATGACCTCAGACTCTGGTCCTTGGGTGGTGGCTTCAACCTTTTTCTTCGACTGCATGTATCTGAAACAGATGTTTTCCAAAATAAATATATCAAAATGCAATATTTTTTCTGCTTGATTATTTTCACCCGCCATCCCATGTTCATTACTTAATCTTCAGTTTGCTTGTGCATATGGCCATTCCAATAACAATTGTCAAGCTCGTTACCATACTAATTAGTTCGCAAGTAAACTCTTGACAAGGATTCTCTCCAAGATCCAAATAAAGATCTTTTTTATCTTTTAGTCCTTACAATCGTTCAATATTTGGTATAAGCCCCTATGATCTTCATATTGATTTAAAAATCCCCCACAATCTTTTAAACCTCATAAAAAGTCCCTCCGACTAGCAATCATAAAAAAAGGAATATACTAGGGATGTTTGCAGAAAGAAACATCCTTTTTTGACAGTTGCTAATGAGAGAGGCTTTTTATGAGGGTTAAAAAAATTGTGAGGGTTTAAATTAGCCGTGCACATTGCAGGGGCTTATACAAAAATTGAAAGATTGTAGGGCCTGAAAAATAAAAATAGAAAAACTAAAAAAACAGCTGAATAAGTTTGCCACAGAGCTTCATACTGTCTTATGCCACAAGTGGAAGAGACTAGAGTTACTATTTGATGAATACATCACTTCAAAGAAATACTAACCTTCACTTCAAATTAATTACTTTAAGACACTCAAGGGTGAAACTTCTTGGAATATTAAAATCCTTGAAGAGTTGATCTTGAAATGCCCCTCAGGCAAGGCAACTAGGGCCATTCACCATTCAGTTTGGTTTATACAGAACCTTTTTTTTCAAACCAAACCAAGCTGAATGGGTGGTAGAAACTGAACCAAACTGAACCAAGATTTTTCCGCTTAAGTTGGACCAGCTTGGTAGCCTAGGGGCTCAACCGGAGGTTCACCCAACGTGCAGTAATCAGGGACCAGGAAGAAACTTTTATAAATTTTCTAATGCATAGCCGCGAAGGCATTTTCTTTTCACCGATGTTGTACTAAACGATGGCCACTACATTTTCCTTTCCTAGGCATGCGTGCACTCTTGTACCAAGAACTAGAAAAACTCCTTGAGCGCTCAACTAATCTTCCCCAAGTGTACTCTAATCTTCCGAAATCTGAAAGCATTTCTCTTAGATTTGAAGGACGCCCCATCACCTAAATGCTCGGAGTGCTCCCCCCCCCACCCCCCACCCCTACTGGTGCTCTGCTTCTTTGTCTCTTCTCCTCATGGGCCATGTGGAATGGGGGCTGAAGAAGAGCATACCCTTAACTGAACCTGATGAAGGCCTAGTACCCCAATGACCCCATGAGGAAGATGTTCATGGGGATGGAGTCATGGCAGCTGTGGAACCATTGGTACCCGCCACAACTTCCGTGACTGGTGCTGTGGCAGCAGCACCGTCATTCCCGCCATCCTCACCAGCCACAGCGGCACTGTCACAAGGTATCCATCCCATCCATGGGGCATCAGCCCCCAGTAGGTGGTGGTGGCCATGGAGGAGACCGCAACGTGGAGCAGGGTCACTTCCTGGTCATAGTACCTGCATGGCAATGGGGTGAGGACTTCCTGGTCATGGCCATGGCAGGCCCTGCGGTGAGGGCAAGGACGCCTACGGTGATGGGGTCGAGCAGGTTGAAGCCATCAGTGAGGGTGGTGGGGATGAGTCTGCTGCTGCGATGTGCCAGGTGCCAAGCGAGGCCCAACATATTAGTCTGATATTAGGAAACTAAACATAGGTAAAGTTGGGGATTTTATATAATACCTCTCATTTAAAGTTACCCTTGAAGGTGAAAAGGGCAGTGGGCATGTGATCATGGGCTTTGGCCCAAAAAATAAAATAAGAAAGAAATGAGGACCCAGCAGCAAGGCCAGCAGCAATGTGTTCTATTCTAGCCCAAAGCAAAATAGAACACAATTCGGTTTGAATGGTTTGGTTCGGTTTTTGTGGTCAGAGATTTTAGAAAACCAAACCAAACTGAAACACTTCTCAAACTGAACCAAACTGAAATTTAGGTTTGGTTTTCGGTTTGAACCGAATAGAAGGCCACTCCATGACAGGTTATTAAAGATATTTGAATATGCCCTCATTGGAAGTTTCAGTTTCCACCATATATTTTGCATCAAGCATGTTGTACTGTCTTCCTTTGTAAAACTGGTGCTTATGAATCATTTTGTAGAAGTTTCTAGGCGAAACATAAGTCTGAGTTAATTTCTGCATTCAACTAGGAGGTGTCTGCATTTAAAAGTAGAGTTTTATTTTTATTTTTCATGAATTAGCTTCATTTCTTCCTCACTTGCTAATACATGTTCTTAGAGTTGATTAAAAAAGAATAAGAAATAAGAGTTTAGACACCAATAGCAACTATCGGTGGTCACCAGTCCTGTCCTCCACATGACTCTTCCATGAGGCAGTCGAGGAGAGCAACGATGTGGAGGAGAAGATGAAGAATAAGGTGAAAGTGGAGAACTGCCAGCCAATTGCAGCACAGTTGGCAGTATGTGGGCTCCTGTCTTCCTCCCTCCACCTCATCTTTACTATCCTCCACATTCTTCTCCACCCAGACAGCTCTCACCAGGAACCAGCAGGAGCCATACAAAGCTGAAACCAATCAGTTTTTGCCCAGGTCCAAGATCAGGCAGTACATGCCCAGTTCCACATTCCCTTTTTCTTTTGAAAGTGGATAGTACCACATGTGCATGTAATAATCAAAAAGAGGGATGTACATGTATATGTAAAAAAGCTCACAAAAAACCCTAATCAAAAGCACCAAGTTGGTGACCAAATCAATCCCATCCCATTCCAGATTCGAAGTTTTAAGTTGATAATATCAGCTTATTGGATTTTTCATGGTCATTGTGGATATTCTAGTCTTCATTCTTCTTGCATATGATAAGCCGCATATGTTATTCCAAGAGGCTTAATGGAACACCATAAATGCAATTCTTCAGAGTGACGCTCAATTATTGGACCTGAAACTGAGTTCCGAGGATTTCCATAGTCTAAATAACTCACTCTATCTGATATTTGTATTTCCCCTTTGCTTTCCACCTCATCCACGAGCTATTCCGAAGATTCTAGTGAAGATGAATGTGATTCTTCCAAAAAAAAAAGTTTAACATAAGAATATACCAGTGGAGGTTACATCAATTGGTACCAAGTGCGCTTTGGCAGGGCGCACCCAGGTTCTGAACCTGGATAGAGGTCTTACTTCCTACTTCTATGAACTTTGCCCTGCCATTGTGGCAGAGACCTTAAGAAAAAAAACGAATAGCATTACAAAATACCCCTCTCAGAAGTAAAAACCCAAAATCAGCTGCTGAACGTTGGTTAACAAAGGTACAATCATATATACACTTCTGGGAAATGAATGGATTAGTAGAGAAGATCAGAGGATCACCTGCAGTAGAAGTTTTCCGTTCATCAACATTTCTCCTTCCTTTCTCTACTAAATCTGTTTCTTCAGTTCTACAGCCATCTACTAGAGTATCAATATCTTTCTCAATACCACTGCCAGAAGAGCTCATCCTATAACAGTGATAAAAAACCGACATAAGCAAGCTCAAAGAATTACAGAAGGGTAACAACATGATGCTATTCAATTGATGAAATACTAAAAGAAGAAACAACTATAATTAGACATCTAGTCACTAAGATCATCATAATGGCATGTAACATGCCACACTGGACATCTCCAAGATGCACATGGGATAATATTCTTAGCGAGGAAAATGGATTGTCTTGGTGAAATGCCTCATCTGGTAACTTGATGCCAAGAAACTATGCTAAACAAGAGTTAAAAGGTCAAAACTATAAAGCATGGCCACACCTAGACACATCTGATGCGCATATATGACCATATACTTGATGGGAAAATGGATTATCTTAGCAAAAAAACTGATCTAATAATTTGGTGCCAAGAACTATAGTAAGCAAGAGTTAAAATGATGAAAAATGTACAATACTGCTCTGTGACAGGGCATGGGAATAAAGTGAAGAAATGTGGGACATGATCACAATCCATCAAGGTAGGCACATGCCAGATATAGGCTTAATCTTAAGGCGACACAGATCTGGTCTAGGATGATGCAAAGTATAGATATATGTCCAGAGTCCAGACAATATGACATGTATACACATTTATTGGTATGATAAAAAAGAAGGCAGAAAATTTGAATCTTAGAAGGCAAATTGCATAAAAATACTGGTATCAAGATAATGGATCATCAAAGTACCAGATAAACAAAGGTAAGTGAAAAAGAAATGCATCATTGGTTCATCAACACAAAGAAACCTGACATTGCCACATTGGTGCAAATAAGTCTAGTTAACTTTACAAACAAGCATCATCAGGAACATAAGCTTAGGTTGTCATCACCATCAACTCTAAGAACATAACATCCCTAGATCTTAAGCATAAAGGAAGGGAATTGTCATGATCAGGGTATAATCAAAACTAGTTCACACACGCACTGAAAATAAAATTAATGCCTATAAATCAACTACACCAGGCTAATGAGGATTGCAGCCTAGAAACTATATGATGATGGTTCCCACAACGATGGTGATGAACCTTTAACAATGGCTAATTCCAATGCTTGGATGGGGAAGCCTAGGTGCAACAGTAAGGTTACTCCATTGTAACCTGGAGGTCACATTCAAATCCAGAAACAGCCTCTTTGCAAAAAGCAAGGATGGGGCCTTGTACAGTTGACCCTATCCAACCAGCAAAGTTCACGTAACATTCTGGAGGATGATCCACGTATTCATAAATACTGAAACATAGCCCTCTTAATACGTTATGTACTGCGGCAAGAGAACTGCTTGTGACACAAACTATGTATGTGTATGTCAGTGATGCAGAACAAGAAATGGGCCCACATAACAAGCAGATGAAATTTCAATTTTGGTCCAACAAGCCAAACCACAACCCCCAGCAAATAGCAAGCTCGTATAGTTGCTAAAACTCCTGGACAGTGACAGTGGAAAATCTCCTCTCCATCCCCAAACACCCCCCCCCCAACTGTGTGTGTGGTGCAAAGCAAGAAATGGACACACAAAAAGGGAATAAAATTTTGGCCTTTGCCCAACAAGTAAAACTACAATCATCAGCCAATAGTGAGATATTGGGCCTGATTTTAGTTTTCGTTAAGCTTTTATATTCACTGGAACCCCTGAGGGCAGTGGGCACTGATGTTGGAAAGCCTCCTATAGTCACTGGAACCCTGGGGCACTGATGTTGGAAAGCCTCCTCTCCCTCCTCACCCTAACGGTGTGCACCTTGTAGGGTGAGGTGCGGACAATTTTCTTTTCTTCTTTCCTTCTCTTTTCCTTCCCTCTTGTCCCTGCTCTTCTTTAATTTTTCTTTTGTTTGGTCCATTGTGCAGTGCGCACAGTTGCACATCCTGGTAGGGTTGTGTACAAGGTTCTAAAACCCGGATGGTAAAACCGGATCGGCTAGCGCCGGTTCCAATCCCGGTTCCGGTTCCAAGGCCGGGTTGGGCTGGTTCTTAACAGGACTGGTTCTGGCCAGTTCCGATCCGGTTCGGCCGGTTTTTAGTACCACGTTGTGTAGCTGGTGGGAGGCTGTGGTTACTAACAGACTCCTGTACCGGTGGTTATATTTTTATCCTTTCCTTCTTTTATTTTTGCTCTCATGTGTTTTCCTTTCTTTCTTGGACTCACTCTCTCATGCAAGGTGAGGGTGTGCAAGTGAGGCCCACTTCATCACACGGCAGCTCTCCTTTTTTCCAAAGGAGTAGCCAGTGGAGGTTATGTGCCTCAACCCGTCCCTCCCTCTCCCTCAGGTGGGAACAGCACCTTATGGGAGGTGCTGGTGGGCCTCAGCTGACCCACCTACAAGGTCACCTCTCTTCTCTTTTTTTCTTTCCTTTGCTGCTATGTATTCCCCTAAAGAGTTTTTTTTTCCTTTTTTTTTGAGAAGGGGGGGGGGGGCTGCTGTAGCCATTTTTCCCTGCCTTTCGAACATGCGGAAGCCCCAAGTAGCTTCCCACCATTGATCATCTTTGATCTTCTTCTCCCTTCTTTCAGGGATAGCGCATGCCATCTTTTAAACAAGCTAAGGGCATAAACTTGTCACCCTATTAAAACAGTGTTTACGATCCGACCTAGCTATCTCTCCTATCGGATTTTTTTATTTATTATTAAATCCTATCGTTTTGGTCTTTTGTTTTTATCTGGAGAAATATAGGTCGGTTTTATGTAGTTTGTTTCTTGAACTATGAGAGCTTGGGATTAGCCCTCAGAGAGTCCGAGACTTCGGATCAGGCGAAGATCCAAGTATATGACTTCTCTCCACTGACCTCAGTCAGTGTTAATTACGTCGAGCAACCGTTCGACAACCCTTGATTAACCGTCCGTTGATGCCCTTATAACATGCAACACTACTACTACTACAGGCAGTGCATGCATATGAAGATATGTTTAGGTTAAGCTCTTGGCCTCACCCAAGTTTAGGATGGGTTTATAATTGACTGGGAGACTTTTTAAAAGGTTTTGGATTGACTCCGGATTATCTGGATTGATTCCAAATATTTTAGACCCTTAAGGGTATTTTTGTAATTATGTCAAGTTGGAGGGTATAGGAGCATTATCGTCACTTTAGTGTGTGAAGTGAGTTTTAATGATTTAAGAAGGTTTCAAAACCTTAGGAGGTATTTTAGAGTTATTTTAAGTGTGTTTGGGTTGTAAGGATATTTAGGTAATTTTACTCCAAATTGCATTTCTTAAACTTAAAGTCTATCTATGGGTATTTTTGTAATTATGTTGCATTAGGGTCATTTTAAGTTTTTTTAACATTTTAGGAAAACTTGAAAACCCTTAGGATGTATTTTAAGATCATTTTAAACATATTTAAGTTATAGGGGTATTTTGGTAATTTTACCTTAAATCGGGTTTATTAGACTTAAAGTCTATTTTTATATTTCTCTGAGATTTTTACTTATTTATCATATTGAGGGTATTTTGGTAATTTTACCTATCTTATTAGGGGTTGGAGGTTATTTTGAACATATGAGAGGTTTTGATATTTTTTAAGAATTTTCTGTGATTTTTATGGATTTTTATCATAGGTGAAGGTACTTTTGTAATTTTATTAAGTTCTGGGGACATTTTGGTCATTTCGGAAATTTTATATATTTTCAAATTTGGTTCTCTATTTTTTACTGGTGTTTACTGAATTTTACTGATTTTTATATTAATTTCACTTATTTTTATTAATTAATTAAATATATGAAAGATATTTAAGTCATACTTTTTGGTTTACATAATTTCCATATTTGGTTTTCTGATTTTTACTAAGTATTACTGGTTTTTACAGAATTTTTTTTATTTTTATAATTTGATTTTACTGATTTTAAATAATTTCCACAGATTTTATTAATTAATTAAACATGAGAGATATTTAAGTCACTTTTTAACTTAAGTATATTATTTTATGTCTCAATGTTTCATTATTGAGTTTTGATTATGAGTCTATGATTAGTTATGTATGGGGTGAGGCCAAAGATATTTTAAAATATTTAATTATGTACTTATATATTTTAATTAGTTATTAAACTAATTAATAAATTAATTATGTATGTAAAAATATAATAACATAATGTTACTTAAATAATAGGTTCATGAACTCACATGCACACACATGCTCAAAGAACAAATATTGACATTTCATTCATCATTTCGGCATAATCCCGTCTTATAGAACGGTGATTTTACAACATAAATTCGGCAGAACTTCTCATTAGGAATAAGCCTTAGAAAGAGAGCCTTCCGAGACGAAATCTCCTCCAAACGCAGCAAACCCGGGCAAAGACACCGGGTTTGGTCTTCAAATGGGCAGAATTTTCCCTATGAATTTTTTGGCCAAAGAGACATGCCCTTCTTCCTCCCCTTGGGGGAGAATTTATAGGCCTTGAAGGCCTTAACTGGTGGGGGGTGCCACCGGAAATTTCTGAGGTGGGGGGGTGGGCCATCGGAGGATTTTTTTGAGAGAGAGTGAGAGAGAAATTAGAGAGAGGATAGAGAGGAGGAGGGGGCTCGGTGGCACCCCCACCGGTTGGGAACCAGTGGAGGGTGCCACTGGTTTACCCCCCCCCCCCCACCGGTTAAGAACCGGTGGGGGTTGCCACCGGTTTGAGGAACTAATGGCCACCCCCATTCGCATCCTTCTCTTTATTTTATTCTCTCCCTCTTGTTTGTATTAAATGAGGTGAACCCCATTTAACCCCTTCCCTTTTCCAGTCATGTGGGAGGTTTTCAATAATGGAGGCCAATGATTGGCCATTAAAGTTTTCTTTAGTGGAGAACCCACTAACATAAGGAGCCTAAATGGGCATTAACCTTCTTAAATAAAGGCCATTAATTCTCCTCTCCCATTCTTTTTTCTCTGCATAAATGAGAGGAGGACCCCTCACCGGTTGGGGGGTTTCTCTCTTTTTTTAATGGGTTCAAGACCCCCAACCGGTAGGAGGTTCCATGGGAACCGGTGTGGTGTGTGGTGGGGGGGGGGGGGGGGGGTGTTCTAGCCTCCCTCCTTTCTTTTTTATTGCCCCATTAAAGGCCATTGATGGGCCTTTATTGATTTTTTTTCCCTTCTTTTGTACCCTTCAGAAAATGGGTTCAACAAACAGGTAAACACACCACCTGAATTAAAAAAATAATGCTACATGCACAAGAATCCAAAGAGTCGTAGCATTTGTCTTGCTTGCTTACCTCTCTTTTTTACATGACTTTCTTGCATCCTGCATCAGTAAAAGTGCTGTATAAGCTGAATTCCCCAAACTGAAGAATTAAGGTGAGTCAGTCAGAAATTTATACCTTACTTAACAAGGGCATATTGTCAATGGTCTCCCACTTCTCATTATGCAAATGCAGAAGTTCCACATCCCCATTATCATAAATGACCTTCATTATGCAATAGTTAAAAAGAACAATAGGTCAGCTGAAGACTATTTAGTGACAAGTGACCTAAGACATCTGCCATTTGGCTTCACCAGAAGTAACATAACTGCTGAAACAATCCGCATAAAGAAATTATTCAGGAGGAAGAAAGAAGAATATGCAAAAACAAACAGAATTGGCTACAGATATTATAAGGAAAGCCAGGCTGCCTATTTCCAGGTGCTAGGGCTGTAAACGGGTAGGATGCGGATACGGAAATAGGTGTTTCCGTTTTCCGATTCCGATAAGGATAGCTTGTTTCCGTTTCCGATTTCGATAAGATCGGAAAGTGTATTATCCGTTTCCATTTCCGATAAAATCGGAAAGTCTATTTTCCGTTTCCGATTTGTTTCCAATTCCGATATCGGAATCAGATATTATTTCCGATAATTATCGAAAATTAATGATTTCTTGATTTATTTGTTTAAAACATATAAAATGAAACCTAAATATAACCAATATGTCTTAGTATATTAGATAATAATTAATTATATTAGATAATGATTAATAAGATTAAAACAATCTTAAGGTTAATATTATTCTTAATAATAAATTTAATAATAATCGGAATCGGAAATCGGAAAGTGGATACGGAAACAGGAGTTTCTGTTTCCGATTCCGATAGCTTATCGGAAATATCCGATTCCGATAGCTATCGGACGAATATTTTTTATCGGAAACGGATATTTTGTTCGGTAACGGATCAAAAAATCGGATAATCGGGTTTCCGTTGACAGCCCTACCAGGTGCTACTATTGTCCACCGGAACTGTAAAATGGGCACTTAGAAAGATGTGAGGTTTTTGGAAAGAAACTTTCCACTGTGAGAAAAAGAATAGACTGATAGGCAACAAGTTGAAATCCAACAGTTTACCTTATGAGTTCTATTTTTGGAGTCGTACTCATTTACAGTACCAGCACAAAAGCTGCAAAAAAAACAGACAGGGTACGCATTAGATGATAGGGTATTCAGTAAGTACTTTTGCATTGAATCCACCGTATGTTACCATTTATCTGCCGGGGACCATAGACTAATACGATGCCCAACAAGCAGTTCATTTGCGTCCCCAAGGTCCTTTCCATTTTCAAATGTCAAAAGAATCAAAATGGGAAGCTAAGTAGTCATTCTACAAGCTTTCTAAAAGAATCACATGCTACATGCTTTGTGAAAGAATCAGATGCTACATGCTTTCTGAAAGAATCATGGCATACCTTATATTTACAATGGATTTCAGATTTGATGCCAGTAGACATGACAAACTCCCTAGATTTCCTAGCATCCATAATTTTCTTGGCATTTACCATTGGAGGATTGTGGTTTACAAATTCTTCCCTCTTGGTAGTCAAAATCTGAGAATCCAAAGAAGACGGAACTGTAATTACAGAACCGCACGAAGATGGAAGATTGGTTTTTCCCAAATCAGTTTTTTGAGGGACCTTGTCTTTGTTTCTACACACTTGAGAACATCCATGAATTATTTCTACTGATTTAGAAGAAGCTGACAATGTCATCTCTTTTATTGTACTGTTAGTACTGGATTTCTGCAGAGGCATCTCTTCGAGTTTCTTTCTAGAGAGAGTGATACACATTTTTTCTCCCTTTATTTTGCTTTCTAATGTAGCAGCCCGCTCTACTTGTAGCAAGTTCCTAGCACTGGTCTTCATAGGATCAAGTTGCCTAGGGTCATCATGAGATCTTCCAACCCTTTTATCATCAACAATAGGCGGCTGTCCAGGGAAAATAAAATGGCATTCACTAATTAATGATCATCCAACAAAATGACAACCATGCAAAGAAATTGCTTAAAATGGTCAAACTTCCCTACCAAAGGGACAAGAGATTCAGCAACAGAAAATATTCTCTCCACAAAACTTCCATCAATAGGGATCTCAGTATGAAGAAATGCCTGCACATAAAAAGAAATAAGAAAATCAATCATTTTGATATCAGGGGAAAATACTATTATACTTTTGTAGCTTGCCTCTGAGCTTTTGGCTTCATGGTCAACTTTATAGAGTGATGATGGTAGTAAAACCAACTGTGGAGCATGTAATGGGGGTTTGAAGTGAGGCCTCGACCTTTTCATGACCAACAAAGCAATATCCGAAAGGCAGTGCAGTTTCTGCAACCAAAATAGATCAACGATTAATCTAAAGAGGGGAAAAAAATCTGAAGTAGTACTTTTTTACATGATACTGAAAGCACATACGGATGTAAAACGCAAATCAACAGCATCCACTGCCCTCTTAATGGCACGGAAGATTCCAAAAAGATAAGACACAATCTCATTGATGTCAAACTTGCTACTGTCGTAATGATCTGGATTAACTGATGCTTGCAGAAGGACAATGAGTGGTCTGTCACACAAAAGGAAAAAGCAATGTATTGTGACTGAAAATACAAAAGCGATGTAAAGTAGCCTGTTATTTTGTATTTACTTTTAGCCATAAATTCCATACCTGCAAAACCTAGCATAAGCTTCACTGTCGTGACAGTTTCCAGGAGGGAAACCTTGGTCATGAGCAAGAACATGGATCAGGAAAACCACAATGTATGCTGGAAATTTTGTCATGTTCCCTGCATCCTTATCCTGCACTGAAGAATTTTGGCTGACACAAGCTTCTTGATTGTACTCCTTAAAAAATGCAGCAAGATATTTCAGGGGCTGGGCAGGCAAAGAACCAGTAATGCGTATTAGAAGATGGCATAGAAAACAGTGCAAGAAAAAAAAAACACATGATGAACTAAAACGTACATCAGCTTGCACATCAGCAAGAGATTCTGAAGAAGCCAATGCAAATGCACAAGCATATCTCTTTGGGATAGCATGCTCCTTTAGAAGCTTATGTATTTTATCAATAAATGATTCACGTATGATAGAGGAACCATCCTGAAACATATAAGAAAAGTGAGAGAGGGAATAAAGAGGGATACAACATAATGATGACAAAATAAATTCATCACCACATCACAGAACTCAAAATAATGAAGCACAATAAATTAAAAAAAGAAGCCATCTCATACATTAAGCAAAAAACATAAAACAAAATGAAACAACAGCTTTGCACAAAAAATGCAACCTTTATGCAATTCTCGTTATTATTCTTTTCTTGGTGACTATAAAAAAGGGGAGAACAATTGTTAACTTTCATACCTTTGCCAACATCATTGCCAGATGAAAAACTTGAGGTGATATATGCAAATCCCATCTGGTAGAAAGAAGCACGACAGATTTTGCAGCAGCTAACCTGAGGTGAGCCTTGTCGATTTCACTGCATGGAAATAATTATCCACACATTAAGTGACCATGCATTCACAACATGCCCATATGTGCACAGGCATTCACAAACGTGTGCATCTGCATGCAAGCACACACGGGCCCATCCGCTTGTCATCAGATCAGTATCACGGCAACTCCAGAATATGCAGTTTCTATAGGTTACTACACCTTGACGACGATAATATTATCTGGCTAAGGACAGGAAGGACCTGTGCCTCACAAATTTTTTTCCTTTGAAAATGGATAGCCTGCATCTTATGAGTAACGACTTCTTGGAGTAGAGAGCTAAATAGCCACTAAAAATAGTTTTAATACCCTTGTTCAGCTTTATAAGTAATTACACTAAATAATTGCTTTTCTTAGCTACATTTCTTCAACTCTCACACATGGCTTAAGCATACCATACATGGTATACTGCCTAGTTCAAAACTACAAAACTGTAACCAAATTGTACGAATGGAAATCAAGCAGATGCATTGGAATTGGGCTACAAATGGATGTCAAGAAGGATATTGTAAAGATGCATGTGTAAAATATACGGATAACTTTCAGAATTAATGAAGTTTAAAAATGAATAATTAGAAACATGAAATTTATTAGAAAACTTCTCATGGAACTTGTGCCTCAATGAATTAAAACTAATGACTCTTGAGTGGGCTAACTTTAGGCCCTTTAAACCATAGTTTCCCAGGTTTGACCAGTTCTGATGTTAGCCTAATTTTCTTTATGCTGTCAGTATAGTGGGTCTCCTTGGAGATGTACCATTGTTGAAACCCTTTTTTTTTTAAAGCAAAAGGGAGAAGGGGGAAGCCCCCCCACCGGTTGGGGAACCCCCCACCGGTTCCAAGAGGGAAACCGGTGGGGGGGGGGGGGGGGGGGGGGGGGGGGGGGGGGGGGGGATTAATTAGGATGGAGGGAGTTAATGGGAATCCTAACCCCATTCACACATGGGTTAAGAATCCCATGTGAACCCCATTTAATACTCATCCTAAAACCCCCTTTCACATGGAGCCAAATCTGGATTTAAAGGGTTTAAACCCTTTTCACATTGGCCCATCCCCCAAATCTGCCACCCAAGCTCATTAATGAGCCCCAAAAAAACAGAAAAAAGAAGGAAGAAGTGAGGAGGGGAACCCCCCACCGGTTCCCAACCGGTGGGGGGGGGGGGTGGGGTCCATCCGGTGGCACCCCCCTCCACCGGTTGGAACCGGTGGGGGTGCCAACCGGTCCCCCCCTCCCTCTCTCTCTCTCTCTCTCTCCTTTTTTTAATGCTCTCTCCCATCTCTCTCTCACCCATGTGATTAAAAAATTAAAAAGAGAGGGAGAGGAGAAGGAGGCAACCGGTGGGTACCCCCCACCTCAAGCCAACCGGTGGGTACCCCCCACCTCAAGCATTCCGGTGGGTACCCCCACCGGTTAAGGCTTTGAAGCCTATAAATACCCCCCAAGGGGTAAGAAGAAGCCCCATGTCCCTTTGGCCCAAAAATTCCTAGGGGAAACTCTGCCAGTTTGAAGACCAAATCCGGTGCTCTTGCCCGGATTTGCTGCGATTTGGAGGCGATATTTTCTTGGAGGGCTCTCTTCCTAAGGTTTATTCCTAAGGGGAAGCTCTGCCAAATTTATGTTGTAAAATCACCGTCCTATAAGACGGGATTATGCCGAAATAATGAATAAATACTACTATTTGTTCTTTGAGCATATGTGTGTGCATGTGTGTTCATGAATCTACTATTTAAGTAACACTATGTCACTATATTTTCATATGCAAAATAATTAGTTTTATAACTAATTAAAATACATAAAATATATAATTAAATATTCTAAAATATCATTGGCCTCACCCCATACATAACTAAAACTTAATAATGAAACATTAACTCATAAAATAATATACTTAAGTTAAAAATGACTTAAATACTCCACATACTTAATTAATTAATAAAATCTGCGAAAATTATCTAAAATTAATAAAATAAATATAAGAATCAGAAAAATTCTGTAAAAATCAGTAATACTCAGTAAAAATCAGAAAACAAAATCTGGAAATTACATAAATCCAAAATATAACTTAAATATCCTTCATATACCTAATTAATTAATAAAAATCAGTAAAATTAATAAAAAATCAGTAAAATTCAGTAAAAACCAGTAAAAAACAGAGAACCAAATCTGAAAATATATAAAATTCTGAAATGACTAAAATGCCCCTAGAGCTTAATACAAATTACAAAAATACCCTCATACATGTTAAAAATCAGTAAAAATCACAGAAAATTCTTAAAAATATCAAAATCTCTCATATGTCCAAAATACCCTCCAAACCTTAATAAGATGGATAAAATTACCAAAATACCCTCAATATGATAAAAATAAATAAAAATCTCAGAAAAATATAAAAATAGACTTTAAGTCTAAAAATCCAATTTGGGAAAAATTACCAAAATACCCTTACCATCCAAACACACTTAAAATAACTCTAAAATACCTCCTAAGGTTTTGAAACCTTCCTAAATCATTAAAACTCATTTCATACACTTAAATAACCATAATCTCCCTATACCCTCCAACTTGGCATAATTACAAAAATACCCCTATGGGTTTAAAATACTTGGAGTCAATCCAATATACTTGGAATTAATCCAGATAGTTTGGAATCAATCCAAAATCATATAAACACATCCTAAACTTGGGTGAGGCCAAGAGTTTAACCTAAAATATATCTTCATATGCATGTGCTGCCTGTAGTAGTAGTGTTGCATATTATAAGGGCATCATACGGACGGTTAATCAAGGGTTGCCGAGCAGTCGCTCAGCGTAATTAACACTGACCGAGGTCAGTGGAGAGAGGTCATATACTCGAATCTTCGCTTGATTCGAAGTCCCGGATTCCCTGAGGGCTAATCCCAAGCTCTCATAGTCCAATAAAATATAAAACCGACCTATAATTCTCTAGATAAACAAAAAAAATGGATTTCCGAATAATCCGACATAGGAGAGATGTGTCTAGGTTAGGTCCGCGACCGAAGGTTAGAAAAAATCTTCGCGCAAACAACCATATAAGCTTGATCTATTTTACCGGACTTTGATTTTCAACATAAAGGATGGAGGAGATGATTTATGAGGCTTTTATATTGGCTAGAGAGTATCATTTTATGGGATAATCAAAACACGGGTGTTTTATAGGAACCATTAAAATGTCATCTTCCTGCTTAGAAGGGAGAGTTGACTCTTTAATGGTTGGAGATATGCTTTTTCTATTATTGTTATTAATTGAATGGGAGGTACTTCCCTTATTTACATAAAATATGTTAAGCAAATGAAACTAAATAAATATCAGTCATTTACTAAAATGATATTCAGAAAAATAGGGTGTTGTCAATTTGTCATTGGACCAAGCATTCCTAAAATGAAGTACAAAGATTGGCAAATGGTAATCCAGATTAAAAGTTCACAAGGTCAAAAGTAAAGGAACAAATAACATAGAACCCTATGAAATAAGGGCTATCAGTGAAGACTAACCTTGAGATGGTACCATCCGAGATTTCACTGCCTTGAAGTATCTTTAACAAAATATCTAACAATCCTTTGTTTTGATTCCTCGCCTGAGCAACTTGGTGTGGTAAACAACTCTTGACGAGGGTTTTCAACCCATATATCTATCACAAGAATCGTATGATTAAAAATTTAAACCAAACTAAACAAGAGTTATGTCCAAGAATTATATTTATGAATGATATCCTATACTCATAAAGAGTGAATAATATATTAAAGGGCTAGGGGTAAATCCAAAAAAAGAAACACTTAACATGAATATACAGCTCACCAAATAAAGTGTGAATAATGCATTGTATCCAGTAACTATATGCAATGGAAATGTGTCTCAAAACTTTAGGTTATGGTCGGAATAAAATAGACTTCAGTCTGATGATTGCTTAAAAAACTTGCAATAAGATATCACAACCTGAGTGAAATGGACAAATAAAACATGATGTGTACTCCAAAATCCATCTATGCCAAAGAACAGTAGGAGAAATAAAATATTTATTTTGGGCAGTTATGGCAGCCACACGTAGGGGACAGAGGGAGTCCTTTTTCATCGACAATTTCCTAAAGACTCAGGAACTATGCTTGAAGAAGATAAAAAGGGTAGTAAAGCAGAATTGAACATCTAACATTAAAAAAATATGTGTGCATATGATTAAAAAAGGGTAGTAACCATCATTGATTGTGCTTCAAGAGCAACAAACACAGCCTCTGCAGCCCTGGAGGGAAAAAAAAATCTATGGACTGTTGCAGTATCAAAATGACTAGAGCTGCGAGTCTTATACAAGCCAAAACTTTGGAACAAGGCAGCTTGGTGCCACCAGGCACCTCCCACTGTGGGATCAGGGAAGGGTTAACTCCATGCAGCCTTACCCCTACTGTTTTGTTTGCAAAGATGCTGTTTCTGATTTTGAACTCACGTCCAGGCTACAATGGAGCAGTCTTACAGTTGCACCAAGGTTCTCTCCATTATTCTCCATGCAGCTAAATATATATGCAGATTGAGACAACCAAAACATCATGTGTACTCTTTCTTGGCATTTCCAAGATGACGGCAAAGGATCATGTGAGTCAATTGGGACTGTTTCCTATGCTTAAGGGGTTGGATCCCTCCAGCTGCTCAAAACAGTACTTACTCTAAGAAATGAGCAAAAGAACCCACCCAAGCACAAGGTAGAACTGAGCCATAGATTTAACACTGAGTACAATATGGCTTGGTTTTCAAGTTCTCTGAGAGTCTGACTTGATATGGTATCAACATGAAAATACATAAATCCTCAACCTAAGCATCATCGATGATCCATTTGTCATTATTCGGATAACCAGAGGTGTTAGAGCTATTGTGATCGATGTCTTAGTCACATTTTGTACTAGGTATAGGAAGACATCCAAGTCCAACGTATTAGAAACACTCAAAATGATCTCAATCACCTAAAAACCTCAAGAGACCTTCAAAATCAGCATAAACACTCCAAAGTCCTAAACTATCCTAAAAATGATCTAAACACATTCAATCTCAAGAGAAACCCTAGAGAATATTCCTAGTCTTTAGAATTTAGAATTTTGGACAAACGTAAACTAAAATAAAAAGGTAAAACCTAGGGTTTACCTTGATGTGGGCCTTTGTCCAAGGCCAAAAAGTCCATCACGTGCTGTTCAGAAAGACACCAAGGCAGCGGCAACTTTAACAACAACAACCAGAGTACCTGACAGCCACAACAGCAGTCAATGGCCACAACAAGAGCAGCAGCAGTCTTCCACGGCAGCAACAGCAGCAACAAGTAGCCGACAGCAACAACAACAACAACAGCAAAAGAAGCACCGGCAGCAGCCTTAGCAGTCCACGGCTACTACAAGAGGGACCGGTGGTCCCCTCTTCTGTGCACACAGAACAGGGGCACCACAGGCTATGGGAGAGAAGGATAAGGGGTGCGGTAGAGAGAGAAATAGAGAAGAGCAAGGGAGAGAGAGAAAACCCCCACCAGAAGCCTATAAAAATATAAAAAGCAACGAAAGAAAGAAAAGAGAGAGAGAACCAGTGGGGGCTTCCATGCCTCCCCACAACCACTTTGGCCTCTTCCACCGGATGGTGGGGGGTTGTCTTGGGAATCAAAACAAAAAAGAAAAGAGAGAGAAATAAATAAATAAGGAAGAGAGAGAAGAGAGAGAGAAATTGGTGGGTGGCCCCACTGGATCCCACCCCATCGGTTCCACTTAAACCCCCACCGGATGATGGGGGGTGTTTTAGAAAAAAATAAAAAGAAGAAAGAGAAAGAAAAAAAAGAAGAGAGAGAAAGGACAAAAGAGAGAAGGAGCTGGTGGGGGGGGGGGGGGGGGGTTCCCACCAAATGCTCCCCCACCATCCGGTGGGGGGTATTCCACAAATAAAAAAAGCGGGAAAAAAGAAATAGAAGAAGAGAGAGAGAAGAATTGAATAATAAAGAAGAAAAATAAGAAAGGGAGAGAAGAGAGAGAGTGCCGGTAGGGGGTGCAACTAGATGGCTCCCCCCAGACAGCATAGAGAGGGACAAGCCTCTCTCCCTCTCTCTCTCTCTCTCTCTCTCTCTCTCTCTCTCTCTCTCTCTCTCTCTATCATTTGTTTCTCCCTCCCTCATTTGTTTCTCTCTCTCTCTAATACAAAAACTCAAGAAAAAGGAAGGGAAAGTCATCTAGTAGGGGTGCCACCAAATCACCTACCCCCCACCTTTGGCCTATAAATACTCTAAAGGGGCAGATTCAAAGAAGAGAACTTTTGGAGACCACTTCATGCTACCTTGTGGGAGAAAGATCCAAGACTTCAAGGTGAGGCCAAACTCATGTATTCTTGAGCTTGATGATTTTTTTTTAAGATCTAGGAAGACACTCATATATTCTTGAATGATTGTTTTATACAAGCTCATGTATTCCTGAGCCTTGCAAACTTATGTAATGACTAGGGCATTCTTGAGTCTTAAATTTGTAATATTGATTAAGTGGTTAACATGTTTTATTAATCACATTGGATGCTGGGCTTTGTTGGACCTTGTCCAAATAAATCATATCGCTCCTTGTTTAATCTTGTCTAATCAAAATGAACTTTTAAATGAATCATGTTGGATCTTATTTAATTGACATTGGTCTCTAAGATCTTGTTGACATTAGTCCTTAATGGTTTCTAAACGGATCTATTAAAACTCATTGGCCTATTATTATGGTATGGTTTTCTTAATGCTAAAAGGGCACCTAATTGGATCTAATGGGCCACACTATTCTTGGTCCTTAATGGAGACAATCTCTTAAAGGATACTAATTGGATCTAGTGGGTCCTTAATGGCTCCTAAGTGGGCCTACTAATATCCCTAAGTTAGAAGATACTTAATGGGTTATTGGTATGGTTCATTAGGATCTATTAAATTTAAGAGGCAATGCCTCAAAAGATACTCATGGGATAGTCGGCCATGCTATCAAATGATCATGTTCATACTCCCGAATCAAAGCTCGTTTTGAAACTTAAAAAAAGGGTTTTACACCTTTAAAAGAGTTACCATTTAAAGATTTCAAAAAGGAACTCAACAGATTCATCAAGCAATCAAAGACAATCAAGCATGACATGAATGAGTCATGTCATAATATACAAGTTGTAGTCCATCTGAACAATTCAAATTATGTTTTTCATTACGTTAGTGTGATTTTGTTTAAAAGGCATCACCCTATGACAATTAATCAAGGGTTGTCGATTACTTGATCGACATAATTAACACTGGCCAAAGTCAATGGGGAGAGGTCTAAATCAATGGATCCACATGCATGATCCAATGCACTAGACCCTTTGAGGACTCATCCCAAGTTCTCACGGTCTGTCTAAAAATAGCAAAAAAGATAAATTTTGCAGTCGAGGGTCCGATCTCCTTCACGTTTCCCACATACCCTTAACACATCATTCCTAGGCAAATCCGTAAGTTACCCTTTAATCTAGACTTACACCATACTCCTGCAATGCATGCTTCTTGGGGTTCACCATGGACCATGGTCAAGTTTATTGTAGCCGCATATGTGTTACCACATTTGTACATCCTCTTATTTTGATGACCACGATGAGACAACAAGTCTCACTTGTCTATGTCCACAAACTTGAAACCCCTCATGCCCATTAGCATCCTCTCACCCTTCCTAAGTTTTACATGCCTATCCTTTCTTCTCTTCTCTTCAAGTGTTTGTCTCTTTGCATGTAAGTAACCCCCTAATTATGAAGGTGCTGCCTAGGCGCTGCTTAGGTAGGCGCCTAAGTGCTTAAGTGCTCAGGGACCTCAAGTACGCCTTGGGTCACCTTACTGCCTTGACAACTATGCTCAAGATCTACTAAAACCACCAAAATAAAAATAAGTAAAAATAAACAGCAGGAGGGTTCACCTTCCTCGCAACTTCCATAGGCTACTCTAGTGGAAATATGCAGCATGCCTCCTTTATCATGCAAGCTGGATTGATACTTGGACTGCTCCTACACTAATGGACCTTCATTTAAAGCTACATGCCTATGAATGGTGAGCTAGTATTATGATCTTGCCGAGTCATGGGTCTACCTGGGCATTAACCAGGTGAATATTGCACATGTCATGTGCATTGTGAGCGATTTCATAAGTCTCTCTTTCTATGGTCCAACACAACTTTAGAGGTTACTTGCTACTTGGCATGGGGGTCAACCCCCTTGCCTATACCATGGTCTTCTAATAACTAGAGTGCCATTAAAATGGTTAAAAATTCACATGCATATACATATGATAGCAAGGTTAATTATCATTCCTAAGGGGCTTATCACCCTACCTCGTTGCTTCTCATAAATGATCGGTGGATATCATTAGTAAAACTTCAACTATACCTAAATTTGCTTATCCCCAATGTCCTATAGTCAACCTTTTTGGTTGAATGCATTCGGTCAGCTCTTATTGGTGTCCAAGCGAGCTCAAGGGGATAGCGTGTCCGACGATGCATGTATTGTTTGTTTATTGACATATATTCTTCACACACATAGGAACCCATACCTTGCCATATTGGTCATGTTGCCCACTCATTAAGTTGTGCTATGTGGGCAATGCCTCCCCTCTTTCCTTGATCCCCTGCCATGGAGTTTCCTCCAACCTTAAAGCATTAGAGAACATTAAAATGGCCAGTGCACCTGAAAACATTTCGCCTCCTTTTCATCCTCTTTCCACATCTTCCATGGAGAGGGATGGTTCACAATGAAGATAAGTGGAGGACCTTGATGAGGATTGAATGGATAGCACATGCAATGGTAGACAGTAAAGCAGCAATTATGACAACAATGGTTCCACTGAAAAAGCAGCTATGACAAGAGAATGGTGGTGGACAGTCATGATGGCAGTTGAAGCGCAAGAGAATGGTAGTGTGTGTAGGCTCATAGCAGACATTGTCTTTCCTTTTCAATTTCTTTAACTTTTGAGTTTCAAAGGTACACATTATATTATTGGCATCTCCTTTTTTATCCTAACTTTGTTATAGACTAGGGATGCAAGTGGTAACTGATAACCTGATTATTCATCTGGTTATTAGCCAATGGGTGGGTCAGTTAATAGACAGTCTTCCCAAACCGGTATGTATGGTAGATACAGTAATGGATACAAATTTCTTCTAACCGAATGCATATGTACACTGAGAATTTGATTAAACCCAACAGATTATCATCATATAGGTCAGTTAATGGACAGTCTATCTAAACTGATTATATAGGATAAGGTCCCGGATCCACACCAAATCCGACCAGTTTGCGTCCCAATTATAGACTTCTATTTATTACTCTTCTTAAGATTTGGATGTTGGATGTAAAGTCATATTAAGCCGACAGTTTCGCCGGGCTTGATATGGGAACCCAACGAATCCTGGAGTGTGCCTCATGATTGCAATGCAAGTTTAAGGCTTCTAATCATTACATAATGTGGGTCGTACAGACAACAGAGTCACAGACCCTTTTTTCTGTAAAGTAACCAGATGACCACAATTCATTCAGTGACAACACAGAATCATCTTTCATTTTTTTTCGCATTACAGAACTAAACCACTCCAAGATGATATATAACAATCTGAATAACTGAGTGTTGAGCTATTAAAAAAAAAAATGAGCGAAGTTGTTTAGTGCTGCAATCGGTATAAGATGATACCAGGTGAGGGCTACACTCTAGCAACCAGTAAGAACTAGGGGAAAAAGGAAAAAAAACATAAATGGATGGCAGATTTGAACTAAACCACACTTGAAACTGTAGTATGTTCCCAACTCACTTGAAATTTGCAGAAATCACTGCAACTGCGTGCTGTACCATCATCAAAGGCAGTTTCCTCATTTGATGAATGCACCTATATGAATAACAGCAAAGAGAAGACTCACCACCCATCAGGAACAATATGACATGAAGTAATGAGTGGAAAAATATTCTTATTTCTTAATAGAACATTTGGATCAATGAGATACAAAAGACTGCCGATGGCCTGAAGATGAAAATGAGAAATTTGGCAGAAGTTGAAAGTTGATACGCACCCCCGCAGAGCAAATTATCTTTTGGATGATCAATCGATTTATCTCTTCCTCATGTAACTGAAAGGCTGATAAAGAATGCTGTGCAACACAACCTAAAGACTGCAAGATAGTCGGGATATTCTTACCCTTGCGAAGGAAGCCAACGAGTTTCTGACAAATGGGCAGAAAAATCAATATCATGTGCTAGCTATACATGGTCAATGCTCTAACAGAATAGGATCTTTGTACCACAAGCAAATGCATGCATCATGTTACACTACAGGCAAAATAAATAATCAGATAAGGCACTATGCTGAACTGTTCTGTATATATAAATTAGGTAGAGAATAAGATTGACCTCTTTTTTTTTTTACCAGAAAGATTGACCTCATGGGTGTGGTGAAAGAATTCCAAGACAATCCTCTTTGCGTTAAGGGCATTAATTCTACTCACATTGTTCTTATTCCTAGGACTGAAGGTGCTGAAAAAGTCAATGAATTCAGACCTATTAGTCTCCTTAACGGATGCTATAAGGTCATCACTAAGATCCTAGCCAACAGACTTACAGACTGAAGTCAGCATTGGGGGATATCATTAACATAAACCAATCAGCTTTTCTTGAAGGCAGATTCATTCTTGACAATTTTCTGACAGCCAGCGAAGCAATCCATAATCAGAAGATTACTAAGAGAGAAGGTGTTGTTGTTAAGTTAGATTTTGAAAAGGCCTTTGACACTGTTAGCTGGGACTGTATCCATAAAGCCTTGGGACTCATGGGTTTCAAACAAAAGTGGATTAGTTGGGTTATGAGCTGCATCTCAACCCCTAGATTTTCCATCTTGTTTAATGGCCTTCCTTGTGGCTTTCTCAATAGCTCTAGGGGTTTGAGACAAGGAGACCCTATTTCACCACTTCTTTTTCTTATTATTGGTCAGATCTTGAACTCTCTCTGGAAAAAGGCAGCTAGTCAAGGATTGATAGATGGGTTCCACATTGGAAAAAACAATCTTCATCTCACACATCTTCAATTTGCAGATGATACCCTACTTTTTTCCTCAGCGCAACCTGGTATGATGAAAGTTTTGAAGATTTTGCTGATTTTGACAGAATCTATAACTGGGCTTAGTATTAACTTCCAAAAATCTGAGCTAGTAGGCATCAACATGGACTATGTCAAGCTGGAATGTATGGCTGATCTATTTAACTATAGAGTGTCCCATTTTCCAATCAAGTACTTGGGGCTTCCCTTATCCTGTGGTCCTATAAGCCTAAGGAATTGGGATGTGGTCATTAAGAAGTTTGATCATAAATTAGAAGGATGGAAAGCTAGATTTCTCTCAGATGGTGGAAGATGGGTCCTCTCATTATCAGTTCTCTCCTCACTAGCCACTTATTATCTTTCCATTCTTAAAGTTCCTAGAATTGTGGAAAAAATGATAGAAGCTAAGAGGAGATCCTTCTTCTGGGGAGGAGGTAAGAGGGAAGGCAAAGGTCTTCATCTAATTGCTTGGGATAAAGTCTGTAGATCCAAGAATCAAGGTGGAGTTGGTCTGGTCAAAACTACTCACTTCAACAAGGCCCTGCTTGCTAAATGGCTGTGGAGGCTAGGGGAAGATGATGATCACCTCTGGATTAAAATAGTTAGGGCCAAGTACTACCACAATTGTTCCAATTGGGATTTGAATCCTTCAAGATCCTACAATCTCTCTCACATTTGGAGGAACATTGCCCATCTCCAGGTTTTTGTTTTTCCTACAATCAACTTCCTTTTGAGAAATGGAGAAAATATCAATTTTTGGAAGGATAAATGGCTCAATAATGTGCCCCTCCGTGTTCAGGCTCCCAACATTTATCAGCTTGTACATAACAAAAATACTTCAATTGCTCAAGTTCTTTCTCAAGACAATGTTGTGCAATGTAATCTTAACCTCCGAAGGAATCCAACAAAATTTGAAATGGAGGAGCTACTCAAAATTCTATGCCTAATTTCAGATGTCCAACTCACCAGGGAACAAGAAGATAAAATAATTTGGATTTGGAATCCCAAAGGATCCTTTTCACCTAATATCCTAACTAATATCATTCAAGATGGCGGTATTAGAGTGGGGTGGAATTCCCTAGTGTGGTCCAAGTTTATCCCAATCAAAATTAGAATGTTCCTTTGGAAGGTGGCTTTGAATAGGCTTCCTACTTCCCGAAGACTAAAGAGTATCTTAAATTTCAAGAATTCTCTTTGTGTTTTCTGTGGACTGTTTGAAGAAGACCAGAATCATCTTTTCTGCCATTGTGGGATCATCAATTTCCAGTGGAAAGTCTTATCCAAGGCTTTGGAAATTCAGTGGGTGGAACCTATTGACTCTCTTCATCTCATGCAAGGGTGGCATGTTCTCTGTCCTACTCAGGCTGACAGGATTTTGTGGTCCTTGATCCTTCCTGCTATGCTGTGGTCAATTTGGCTCGAAAGAAATACCAGAAGATTCAACCAAGAGTTCAGAAATCCCTCCTATATTCTTCAAAGAGCCCTTAACTGGGTCAAGGATTGGGGAAGAGCAGCTGATCTCAGGACTGCTTCAGATGAATACTTCATTTCCAAGGCTTGTAGATGGATAAATTTTCTGTCATGAGGCATTTCTGTTTGCCTCTATTTTTTTTCTGAATAAAATAGAAGCCTAGGGTTGTCTCATTTTGTTTGATGTGGGTTTGGGTGATGGCCTTCAGCAATGTTGTTTGGCCTTTGGCCTTGGCCTTTGGCCTCCACTGTATTTACTTTTTCTTCAATGAAATGTGACTATATGTCACCTTCCAAAAAAAAAAAGATTGACCTCTTTGTGCCCTGAAGTGACATATCACTAATGAGCACGAACATCTAATGTACAAAATATTTCCACAAGACAGTGCAAACAAGTGACAAACACACTGATAAAATGTGTTTGTGTTTACACTCATGCTTAAGCCCACAAAACAAGGATATTTAAAGTAAAACAAGTCAGAGAATCGTGAATCTCCTATGGGGGATGTCTAACTTGGCTACCACTATCCACTTGTCAATGTAAGTGTCCCAATCCATGAACATGAGGAAGGAATCTGATGGACGGCTGGAATCTTTAAAACATCAAATATGGGCAACCAAACAAATCTGGAGAAAGAATCAGAGGTTGAATCATGTAACATCAGGGTAGGTGGCTATGCACTTATAATCTCAACGGTGGCAGAGGACCTGTGCTCCCTTCCACACTCAATCATTGACTCACTCATTTAGCAAATGTCAAAGTCAGTTAAATATTCAATAACTGGATATGAGTATGGATGAGTCACAATAGTGTACTCAGAGTGATATGTAGTTTCTTTTTCTTCTTTTCTTTTGGTAGTTGCGGATTGCATGCTACATATTGTCCTTTCATATTTAGCAGATTTAGGGAGGGTAGTGGCTTTTGGCAGACTGCAAACAAATAAATCTCATAGTACACAATGAACAGAATCATCAGTAACCACATATGTGGCAAGTATGACCTTATTTCCAGCAGGGCTACCTTGCAATACTGATAAAATCATATGGCACCTCTTTGAGGTGGTTCCTCCATGGTATGGCATATTACTAGAAAGGAAAAATCATTGAACTTCACTCAAACATAGCCTCTATTTTTAGAATAAATTATTCACTTCAGGTAGTTCCAATTTCCCTCCTTCCCATTCACTTGTATATGAATACCTTAATGCAGAAAATGAATTCAGTGACAACTTCCTTTCTACATCAATGGATGAGTATTGAGTACACAAATAGAAGCAAGAAGGCATACATGTAAGAAACAAGGATGGTCAATCTAACGATCTGCTTCACAATGTTTTCTCCATTTTGCCATGTCCACTACTCATTAAGAACAATAGGTATTCAAACTATGAAACTGTTAAAGCACGCAAAAGAGAAGCTAAAACTTATATTGCAAATGCACAAAAATGCTGAAAAGGAATAAGGGATGTAGAAGATAATGAGAGGAAGAAAGATTAAAGTGTTAACAAAGAGCACAGAATACCTCACATAGATCACAGAAGTTCCACTGATCAGAAGCACTAAACAATGAAGCTATTGCAGAAATTGCATGTTTTGATTGACTTCGAGTCCCCTCCAGACATACTTGCTCCAATATAGGGTAGATGTCACTACAAAAATGAAAATTAAAATCCTTTAACTCATCTTCTTGTTATAAAGACACAGCTCTTTAAATGATGAAAATATTATTGAACAAAAGCAAAATTCTAATATAATATATATCCACAGGCTGCTTAATTTGTAACCAACAGGAACAAACAATCCAAGAGGGTGATTTGTTACCTGATTTCCATAGAAATATGATTGCCTACTCTGGCTAGGACTTGAAGAAGCTTTTCATTTAGTTGCCCAACCTCCAAAGAGAATAAATCTAGAAACTGATCCTCAGATCCTCTTAACAGTGTTGGGTATATGCTCACAATAGACTAAAATCACAATTAAATAGTTATTGTAAGCATGCAAGAAGCTGTCAATACTGCAAATGAGACAATTCAAATTTATAACATACTACATGCAATACAAATTTTAAAGTAGAACTTATTGATAGGAGACTTCATACACAGGACCACCGTAAGATAATATACAAGAGGTTCAGCTTCAAAAGATCAGTTAAATTAATAATTACAGTGATCAGCCAAATAGAGTAAAACCAAATGGAAAAGGAAAAAAACTACAAAAGTACTACACCGTATTAACTTTAGAAGTTAAAGTGAATAGAAGGACTTTCAGATGATAACCTTCCACAAGGCCATAATGCAGCTTCAGCTGTTCAGTGCAGTCCATTTCTTGGAGCTTTCCCCCTAATCTAGGCTGCTACTTACAATTCCATAGCAATGTTCCTAATGAAAGTTTTTAGAAATACAAGGAACGGCAGTCATTTCAAGGCGATTATCCAGTCACATTTCTAGAATTCTATAAGCATCTTTCAGTTGTAGCATAAGCCGCTAATCTAAATCATATAAAGTATGGCAGCCATTTTCATGGTACTAGTCTAGATTATATTTTGCTATTTGTATTCTCTATTTTGTGTATATGCAGGTCATATTAAGATATATGTCCAATCTTAATCCAACAACTTTAGAGCTTAGAGAGCAACTTCATTTACTTTACACCTTGAAAGGTGCATGATATTTTATGTATTATTCCTCTTTCCCTCTGGAAACAATTCAATATAAAATGGAAAAACATACGTGGCCCAAAACACGTCAACACTAGGCAAATTAATGAGAAAACATGCATGGTCCAAAGCAAGCCACTAGGTGGAGCACAAAGCCACAAACTATCATCTGAATGTTAATCTTGACAAAATCCTCCATAAAGAGACTGTGTTTCCATACATTAGACAGTCATGACACATCCCCATGTGTATGGTCTTAGATCCCACATTAGCAGTTTTGTGTTGTTTATGTAGAGTTGGGCCACAGTTCCTCAGCTACATTTTCCAAGGCATACAAATACTGTCCTAGTGGAAGCAATGTGAACTCTACAAAATGACACAGACCTATGTGCTCAGACGCCACCTCCTTACGACTTTGCCCCAGTCAATATCATGCTTCTGCTACTAAAGTTATCATTATCCCCCAAAGGGCATCCATTTTAAAGAAGATATGTCATGTGGAAAATGTCATGATAAGGATAAACTATTAAAAGGATTTGGCATAACATATGAAAGAATTAGGAAACTTACAAAGAGAATATCAAAAGTGGTTGTCTCCAAGTACTGCTCTTCACCATTTTTCTTGGACAGTAAGTCTTGCAAGATATTGCGTACATGATCTGCGGTAAATATAGAATATGTGCATTTCAAGGAGAGCACTCTAAAAAATTCATAATTTGGATGTTTATCCCCTATTCTCCTCAAAAATGTATCCTGAAAGATTAGTTTAAAGAGTTATAAGAAACCAAGAAAACAAAAACAGAAGAAAAAGATCAATATGCATCAAAGAACATTGGAGAGAATATTGGCTAAATGTTGACATTCTACAAAATCCCTACTCTTAAGCCTTATCCCATCAATTAACATTGGACAGGAACTTGGATCCTAAGAAGATTGACAGGAATAGTGGCCAGAAGTAAACTTGACCTTGCCAGTCACTTCTACATGGGTAAATACCAGGTATAGGGGTCAACTTAGGTTACTGACCTCTGGCATATAATTTTTACCTTGATCTCCAGTAACTTATCTCTTGATCTCTCCTCCTTATCTAAGAGATTATGCTCTTCTTTGAATCAAGGTTCGCCGTATCGCTGATCCGTATCGGATCGTATCTTCCCAGATATGGTACGATACCGATCCGACTCGCATGAGTCCAGCCAATGAGTTTGTTAAAATCAATGAGTTGTTTGTTAAAATAAATGAGTTTTTAAGTCACACTTTAGAGAAATGTATGCTATTAATTGATATAAAAACATAATTTTACTTATCAAATAGGAAAAACTCAACTTAAAACATTCCATTAAGCATGTATGACTCAGCACGATCCGGTACGACTCGGTGCGTATCAGAGGATCGGGTCGGCCCATATACGAGTCGACCCGATCCGGTACGATACGGCAAACCATGCTTTGAATACACATTCGCTAGTTTCTCCTCCTTCCCAAGGCACCTGGTGGAACCATGAAATATTTCTGTCACTCTCCTTAACCCACTGTGTGTGAGCCCTTTATCTCCAGTATATTCCTTCTTTCACAACTAACTACTCTTACTCCAGATCTGCCTCCTCTTCCTTCCCTCTTCCCTAGTGGGACCCAACTTATTAAGCATGTCAAGATCCTTGCCTTACCCTCTTCATTAGGAAACAGCCACTCTTTACCCATTCAAGTGATTTGCCTTTTACAGAGAGAGGAAACGTGTGGAAGGGCAACGGCTACAACTCACTGCTGACCCCTATTGCTCTTTTATTCACCAAGTTAATACCAAAAAGCTTACAAATGACCATAACATACCTGCACAAAGGAAACTGACCAGAACACAGTAAACACAAGAACAAAACACCATCCAAACAAAAAGTAACCGACATAACTATCCCTGTAACACTAATTTTTAACAACTTTCTACACTCCCCCTCAAGCTGAGCATAGATATCATGCACAGCTTGCTTATGATCAAGCTGAACTCTATTGATCCCTTTGGTGAAAACATCTGCCACTCGTCTCCAGAACAAACATATAGAAAGCAAACTTCTCCCGAATCCAGTCTCTCACGAATAAAGTGTCGATCAATCCCAATATGTTTTGTTTTGTCATGTTGGACCAGATTGTTGCCAATATGAATTTATACTTTTCTGTCACAAAGCAAACTCATAAGAAGCTCAACTTGTAAGCCTATATCTTGGAAGAGGATCTTCAGCTATAGCCCTGTGTTCTGCTTCAACACGAGACCTAGCACACACAAGTTGCTTCATGCTTCACCATGTCACAAGGTCCCCTCCAATAAAGGTACAATTCCCTCTAAGGACCTTCTATCATCCCTAGAACCCGCCAGACTGCAACATGGTGCCAGTCAACCATCAAATGATCTCCCTTAGAGGACAACAATCCCTTTTCTCAACCTGCTTTGATGTACCCCAACATTCGATCTATTGCCTTAAAATGTAAAATGTAGTGTTTAGAGAACGCATAAATTGACTTTTCACACTCATTGCATCCACAGTCCCTGGCCATATAAGTGACAAACAAAGAAGCCTTGTCCACTCTAGCCTTTGGCACGTGCCTTTAAAGCTCCCTAGGAAGACCTCTAGAACATGACTCACTCAATCTCTGATTAACTTTTATAAAAGTGTGGTACAGCCCTATATATATATATATATATAGAGAGAGAGAGAGAGAGGAGTGCTGTGACGCTAGGGATGAAAGCCAAATCGAAACATCCGAGATCCGATTGGGATTCTCTGTCACCTGCTCGGATCAGAGATGTGATGGATCCGTTCAGATGCTTCTTCCATCCAAATCCTGCAAGGCGACTCTCCAAACGGAACTTCCCGGACGATGCGATCGGGAACACAAAGGATTAGTAGCCTCTTTGCCTAGTTCCTTCCTATATGCAGCTAGGCTCCTACGGCGGGCCTCGTTGGCTTCCTGCAATAGCAATTACGGGACGACACTGACTGCGGCAAAGACAAACCAGAGGCGCCACGTCACCGTTGGTGGCTCCCTTCGTCGACCGTGACCCTGACCTCTTTGTCATCCTCCTCTCCCTCCTCTGCACTAGCCGCCTGTCTTTCAAGTCTCACACCATTGACCTCCACAACCTTGCGACTGAGACCTGCTTCCATGGCCTCGATCACCTCCTAGTCTCCTCCCTCTCCAATGCGTGCATCCTTTCGGCCTTCACCACTCCGCCGTCCTCCCACTAAACGGCCACGAGTCGCAAACCCCCCTTCTGCCATCACCACACCCCCCCCCTTCAACTTCATCCATGTCGCCCACGGTGGCAAGATCACCTCCTTCAACTGGTCCCTCTACCACAAGTCCACCATGCTCATTGGCTTCCCCACCATCGACTTCCTCCTAGAACTGTCGTTGTCGACCACCACCGCCAGTGCCACTGACTTCCCAGGCCTTCGGATCCTCGACCTCAAAATCGAAGAGATGTTGGTGGCTGAGGGGTTTGAAACGGGCAGCTGAGAAGAGCTCAACTTGCACATCGACATGGCCCAGAATGTGGAGGAGGAGGAACGTCAAAAACTTGGTCTACCTGTAGGCCATCATGAAAGAGACCTTATGCCTCTACCCCCGGCTCCACCTCAGTACCACACAAGTCCACCTGAAATTGCCGAATCGGCACTACCACAAGGCAAATCGAGACGAGGCCTAACAACACGTTGGCTCTCCTCCTCTTCCAATATTCACTTCTTTCCTTTCATGGCTTCCTTAGCAATAGCAATCAGGACCTGTAACTCGTTGGGAGCCGCCACGAGGACAGAAGCATCAGAAGTTGTAGGTTCAAGGATGGAAGCCCGGTAGGAGCTGAAGCCGTGGGTCGAGGAACAGAAGATGGGGCATCCCCTGATATAAGAAAGAGAAGTGACAAGAGCCAATACGAAATAACAGATTAAGAAAAAAGGAGGAAGGAGAAGAAGAAAGAGAAATGGGTCACCTGGCTGAGCAAAAGGGGCAAGGGGCTCTGGAATCAACGTATGAAAGGGCATGCCCAGCAAGGAGGCTGCTTGGCCCACTGCCTTCCGAATGTCGCCGACAGTGTGGGCCCTCAAAGCCAGAAAGGCCTCACGCCAAGGCCCAAGGAGAAACAGTGTTCGACTAATATATCTGAGCCAGTGTTGGGCGGGGTCACTATTGAAGCTCTAGATAGGTAGCAAGGTATCCATCGAGGTGTTCAGAGGAAGGCCACAATCTACAAGAAACTGGGTGGTCCACACATAATCAGGGGCTGCCGTCACGTAGAAATCTTCCTCCGCAGAAGACCGTTGTTTCCCCTTTAGCTTCTTGGGGGACAAAGCATCATGCCCTTTGTAAGCGTGACGAGCTGAAGACTTTCCCGATCCCACCCATGCCTGTGAGATACCTGGTGTGACATCCTGAGAGGAGAAAGAAGCCACATGGCCCTGGCGAGAAGACTCATGCTCTCAAATAAAGTTGGAGTGCTACTAAATATTGCCCCAACGCTTATGCCACCAGTTGGCATAAGCCACAATCATACCACTCTCGTAGGTGGGAAGGGGACCTGAGCTCTACCGGAAGCACTAGTATCCTGAAAGTTGTTCCACCAAAGTCGGGCCACCAAACGTCCATTTCGGCTTTCATAAATCCAAGGATAGCTAGAGAATGTAAGACTCGAAGGCACCATCTGGTCATATCCAAAATTCCGTACAAAACGGTGAGGATAATAAGGCTAAAAAACGACCGTGCTTCCATTCTTCAAAATAAATATGCCCGGTCATGTGCCCTGAATCCACCCCCCCAATACAATTCTATCGTGCCCCATCTCACCCAGCCATGGGTTATACCAGGGGAGATCCGCTGCTCCTCCTCTGTCATAGAAAGGCCTTAAGTCCTAAGGAGTGGTCCAAATCTATCTCCCTCGGCTCGTGATAAGGAACAAAACCTAGGGCATCCCGGGCATAAGTGAGCTGGCATACTCTATCTCCTTTTGGCTACCCGGTAAAGCGAAGGATAGTGGGGAAAGAGCGGTCCACCTGACCGCCAATGGGACAAAGACTAGGAAGTAGCAGGCCGGCCCAAGTACTCACATAGTGGGTCATCATCACAACAGAACAAGTAGAAGGATCAACAGAGCTGCACAAAGCCCCAAATGAGTGATATATACTAGCTAGGGCTGCAGGAGCAATGGCCAAGTGACTCCCGGTGGCCATGTGGCAAGTTGCAAGAAACACCTCGGATCGCAATACACCCTCACTCCTATAGGGTACAGCGAAAGTAACCAACCAATAAGCCAAGTAAGCTGCCATATAAGTAACATCGTCTAACCCCTAAGGGTTCTCAGTCTGTAGTTTTGGCTCTACGACAAAACTATGACGGGGAAGCTTATCTCTGCGAATCGTTGGCAAATCCCTCCTGCCTGATACGCTGGCCCCCTACCTCCGATAATAGAAAGGACCATCGTAGAAGTAGCGAACCCATGCAGAAATAGAAACTCAGCCATGTCCCCTCACGCCACCGTCCTCGGAAGATGAATGCTTCTTAGCCTTAAAGGCTTAGACAAATCCCGCCAGACCATCAGAAGATACCGGTAGCATAGCTACCTGCTCCATCTATGGTGCTCCTATAAAACTCGTTAAGAACGGCCTCCTCGTACGGCCCCCACTATAGGAAGCCTACAGATGTAATGAAGGGCCTACAAGTCAAATGAGCTCTCTCCCTCGGTAGTGGCAATAGTGTTGGCCTCGCAGATGTACCT
Organism: Zantedeschia hybrid cultivar; assembly: GCA_030544215.1. NCBI lineage: Eukaryota > Viridiplantae > Streptophyta > Magnoliopsida > Alismatales > Araceae > Zantedeschia > Zantedeschia hybrid cultivar. Next base: position 43,405,331 of record JARZZO010000013.1, on the reverse strand, counting down.
CTCCGCCAAAGCCTATATAAAGTCAAAATAGTATGGATAATCGAATTGTGCAGCCGCTATAGCCTAAAGAAGGCCCACTCTACCTAGCAAATAGTTGTGGTTTGCTAGAACAAACTACAACCACCTTGTCGCCCCGGGGTGATAAATGTGGGAAGCCCTCACTTTCAAATGTCCCCACCAACCTGGACGTCGACCCGACATAATATCAGACAATAAAAGTTGTGGCTCAAAGGGCTCATATGGCGAAGCCTTCGGTGTTGCAGTAAGAAAGAAGCACGAGAGGCACCTAGACTGTGACGAAGCCATGCCCGCCAACAGAAATCCAGACAGCATGCTGAAAAGTACGGCAGACACTGTAAGTATACATCAAGGGATGGATGGCTCCAGTCTGCTGTGGAGAAGGAAACTCTGGCGCCCGAGTACTCAATGACAGGAAGGAAACGAATAAGCAACCAACTTCTCTGTATCATCCCGCTCGAATAAAATAGCCCGCTCTAGGTCGTAGCGAGTCTCAGGGGTGAGTGTCTGCTCAATACCATCCTCCACAAGAGTGAAACTACTCAGTAGCTCATGGATGGAAGAGTCCGAAGGAAGGTGTTGTTCAAAGCCTCCACTCTATGAGAAGTAGAAGAAGCCCTTGCGAAAAGTAATACGGCCCCAGTCCATCGGAGAAGTATTGTAAGGACTGAGGTTTTCGGATCCGGTTTTCGGGGTCGGACCCTGTAATTCAGGCCCTGGGTGCCACGCGGGCTGGCTTTGGACCGCGAGAGTACGGCTCCGTCGTGTCATCTGAACGGCGTCTGCGATGGACGACGCCTTTCAGACTGCGACCCTGGGTTGTCAGTGTACAGCGCCAGTCTTGTCGTCTGAACGGCGTCTTAGATGGACGACGCGTTTCAGAGTTCTGTCAAGCGACCCGTCATGTCGACTGATAGGCGTCCGTACAGCTCGACGCGTTTTAGACAGTTTCTGGTTACCCCTCGAATCCTCCTTCCTTTCCCTCATTTCTTCCTTCCCTCTCTCTCTCCTCCCTTCCTCCGGCGATTCCGACGACGCCTCCTTCCCCTCCCTCTTTTCCTCCCACCATTTCATCTCTCCCTCCACTACATCGACCTCCTAGCTCCCACCACTACCACCACCACCTCCTCCGCGGCGTTTTCTCTCCGGACGGCGGCCGACGTCCCGGTGGAGTAACGACGACCTCGACGGTACCGGCGGCGGCGTGAGGCAAGACGGGTAGGCGGCTTGGAGCTTGGAGGAGTTCAAGTAACCGGTAGGGTGACTATCCCCAGTGCATTTTCGTTTGAAAACCATGTTTTCCAGCATTTGAAGCATGCTTTGGGGTGCCTTTTGGGGTGAAAACGCTAAGTGCATGTATGAGAAATTGGGTGTTCTAATGGGTAGATGGATTCTCCTCTTTCCCCTCTATATTTTGTGCCTTTTCTACGCGTTTTGGGGGAGAAATCACACCTCGAGGATTGGGAGAAGCAAGGAGAGAACCTGTCTGTCGGGGCTAAATAGCGTCGAGGTGAAGCGACGCCTTTTAGAAAGGCGGCGCCCACACACGACGCGATTTAACCCATTAACAGACCATGTTCTCGAACTAATAAGCGTCCAGGGACAGTGACGCCTTTTCAATAGGCGACTGGCTTCGGCGACGCGTTTCACGCCAGGTTCTGTGGCCGGGTTTCTGTGAACCAGTTTATGATACTTGAATGGCGTCGGCCTTGGACGATGCGATTCAAGACAGAATCACACTAATTCATGCCATTAAAACATGTTACACAGTCATACAGTTGTTTAGTTAGTTAAATACATGCTTTAAATTATACTCTATGGTGATGGATTCATTGTAACCGGATCGTACGCGTGGTGTTGCATGCGACCGTGAACTTCTTACTGTGCTGTGTTTTGAACTACTGTGGACCTAGAGTGACAGTTGTAGCGCTTTATCACCCTGTGTTGGTGTGGGTGGAGCACAGCGCCGGTGTAGGTGTGGCGGGGTGACGCCTAGTGAGAGAGGGTCACATGGTGGACCCCGGGGTTAGCTAGTACCGGTGTGGGTGTGGTACCTTTGAAGTGTCACTCGTGCTGAGGGAAGGAGTAACCACCTGAGCCAGTTGGGCCGAAGTAGCTAGAGTGCTATCCGAGGGGTTACTGTTTGGCCTCAGCGGGTCGGTGTTTCTCACCTTTGTTCGTGTGGTTGGCGTGTGTTGCCGAGACGTTGGTTGTGGGCCTAGTAGACTGGTTTTAGAGATATGCTTGTTATGTACTTCGAATGCATTTGATTCATATCGAGATTTAGGAGTAGTAATTACTACTGTACTTGTTACTTTACCTTCAGCTATACTTTGCACTTGTGGGTGTGTGAGTGGGCAGTGGGGATCGAAGGATCCCTACTGAGTCTTTTCGTTGAGACTCACCCCTGCGGTTTTCAGGTGAGGACTCCAGGCAGACTTAGCGAAGGGTATGCTGCTGTGTGTCGCGCGCCGTCAGTTGTTGTTCCGGGATATGTCCCGACGTAGTTGTTATCTTTATTTCTGGCATGTATGCTTAATTATTTCTTTTCTGTTGGAGTATGTAATTATTTGCTGTCTCGAGTCGCATTGTAATAACTTTTAATTCCTGTATTTTCCTTTCAATTCAATGCGATGTGAATGTTTAGCTTAGTTTATTATTTATTTTCCAGACTTACTTAGATCATGGTTTGCTTCCAAATTAATGATTCGGTACCCATTTAGTAATCGGATCCCCGATTATAGGGTGGCGGGTCATTACAAATATCCTCCTTTGTGATCTTCAAGTGGAGTATCCTCAATCCAAAGCTCAAACCAAAACAAAGTCTTCTCACCATTACCCACCTTGATACGAATAAATTTATCAAATATACTTGCTGCTTTCAGGATATCTTTCCACACTGGGGATAACTTAGTGACAATTTCTGGATGCAAATAGAATCTTGGTGATGAACTATAGTGCTTCAGCCTGATAATCCTCTTGCAAAGTGACTCTTCCTCTGATGTTAATTCCCATATCCACTTGCCTTGCATTGCAATGTTCATGAGCTGTAAATTCTTCACTTCCATACCTCCTTTCTAAGACTGGCATACACTATCCATTTTGATAAATGTGTTTAGTCTCTATGCTAGTTCTCCCCCAAAGAAAACTCCTCCTGATGAAGTCAATTTTTTTCCTTATTAAAGAAGGTAATAAGAACACTGATAAATGTTGAGGAATCGCTGTCAAAACTAAATTGAGCAATGTAATCCTCCCTCCCAAGGACAAATTCTTAGCCTTCCAAAAAGCATACCCAACAGACATCCCCTGTCTCGGCTAATATGGTCCACCACCAGCACCGGTGATTAGAACAGCATGGATTGCACCGGCTGTGACGAGGGACTGAAAGCATGGCACTGCAGGTTCTCCACATTAAGGCCCTCGACCCCTACAGGATTGGAAACCACTGTCGATGCCAAGGGAGTCGGCAACAAAGGAGGGAGGGCCAAGGTAGGGGGAGTTGTCATAGAGAGTGAAGCATGCACCGGAACCTAACTGTTCGGGTGGAAGAGACAAACAGTGCCGGGTATCATCTCGGGCCTTCCAACTTAACCCAAGATCATGTAAGTTCGTAGGTCTGCGACCGCCGACCGAGCCCGCCACCTGATCCACTACTCTATGAACCTGATCAGACCAGGCCTGTAGAAGATGGCTAGGAAACCCACAAACCACCCGGTTCAAGTTGTAATCCCACATACCACTCACGTGCAAGGCACATGCTCCTGGGTCATCACCTACCTCCAAACACCCTAGCGGTACCTTCCTGCTATGACTGCCATTATCCTAAGTATCAGGCAAAACCCTTATGACAAAGGCCTCACCATCAACGTGTGCCATCAACGCCGCCAATAGGTCTCACTCTGACGATACCCTCACAATCATCTTCCTTCAAGCACCGAACCCGACTCCAATAGCCAAGAGACGATGCTAACAAGATCAGCGAAAGGTTCCCACAACCTAGGAAGGCAATCTTCCTCCAACAGGAGTAAAGGGATCCCCTTCAGCCTAACAACTCCCTCTACAGCCCTAGGGATAGGATACATTGCCGTTTAGGAAGCCCACCTCGTCACCTTGACCACCATAGATCCACCGGCCAGCACGCCAGCCTTCACCACTTCCCCTGCCACTGATGCAGATGGGCAATGAGGAAGAGAACTCTCGACGCCTGATGAACAAACCAAGCTTTGTCCCCCCCCCACCCCCCACGCCTGATCAACATGTCTCTAATAAGCGAGGGATCGAGGGATCACCCTCACCATCAAGGAGTGCCCCTTGGACGCATCTAAGCAACTGATTTGTACCTTCTAACTGTACCATCTGATTTGTGTTTGCTTGTCTAACAAGGTTTCAAAACTCAACATGCATTGGCTAATATGTGCCAAGCTTATGTGGACTGTTTCAATTCTGACCACCTTTCCTATTCTTGGTTCTGAATTGGCCACACCGGACCGAACCAGCTGCCGAGCCCAAATCGGCCACATGTGCCCCCAAATAAGACAGGCAGAGAGAACGAGAGATTAAGAAACAAGAAGAGAGAGAGAGAGAGAGAGAGAAGAAGAAGAAGAAGAGAGGGCCCGGGCCCTCCTCTGTCCCCAAATGAGATAGACAGAGAGAGGGAGAGAAAGATAGAGACTACGAGAGAGGGAGAGAGATAGAGTAGGGTCATCTTGACCAAACATATAGAAAGGGAGAGAGATGATGAGACTAAGAGAGAGATAGAAAGACAGATGGAGAGAGACAGAGAGACAAATGGATAGAGATAGAGAGAAGAAGAGCTCCCAGCCGTTATTGCCGCTGTCAGAGCCGGAGAAGACAAATGAGAGAGAGAGAGTGTGTACTTGTTGCTGCTGTTGAAGCTGCGGCAGAGCCGGAGAAGATGCCTCGTGGCTTGTTGGCATTGTCGCCTTCGTTCTGGAGGGAGGGGAAGGGGCAGAAGCACGGGGGGTTGGACCAAAATGACAAGAATTCAGGTCTAGTGGGCTGGTTAGGCAGGACCAACACATACTTGAGGCGACCAAGGCAGCCAAGGCACACCTAGGTGATCGCCTAATCTCTTGAGGCAATTACAGTGATCGCCTAGGCGACAGAGGCCCAAGCAAGGCGGCTAGTCTTTGCCTCGCCTCGCCTTGTCGCCTTTGATAACATAGGTTTGGTAGTGATGATGGTGTGTAATAATTATATTGCATTACTTAGAGTGTTCCAAAATATAATTAAAATATTAATTTCACAAAATGTCCTTGAGCTCACTGCAGCAGGAAAGTGCTCTTATGATGCAATTTTTTTGTAGAAAATAGAGAGAAGATGAGAAACACAAAGAGAGGGAACATGTGAAAGGGTGATGGTTGCAACTCGCCAGAATGCCACACCCCTGCTCTTTTATTTGTTAGGCTAATACCAAAAAAAAAGAAAGCAAAGGACCATCATATCCCAATTCTGAGGGATCCAAACAGAATACCATAAAACAACGAAACACCATCTATAAAGAACTACTACCCCTCAACCAATTTTGAACCACTTCCTGCACCTCCCAGGCATTTGGTTTCTTCACCCAGTTAGAAACACAGTTGTCATCCCTTGGCCCCCCCTCAATCCTAACAGGTTTTGGAAAAACCTCCCTTGACAGATCTTCTCAAAGTGGAAAATTATCTTCCATTTCTACCTCTAAAAGTTTGTAACATCATTGGCTTTGTTAGAATAGTCCTACATTGGAAAAGGACAAAATCAAAAAATGTTTAGTAGATGGTGCCTACTCCACTCATGGCCTTAAGGTTTTGAGTTGGATGGCCCAATAACTTCAACATGGTATCAGAGCCCATGGTTACGAATTGGGCCGCACACCCCATATTTGTGGTCCATGTGACAGAGCCTAAAATCGACCTACACGTGAGGGGGCATGTTAGAATAGTCCTACATTGGAAAAAGGACAAAATCAAAAAAAAGTTTAGTAGATGGTGCCTACTCCACTCATTGCCTTAAGGTTTTGAGTTGGATGGCCCAGTAACTTCAACAGGCTTGTAATTAAAGGTCATACAGACTTGAAAACTAGACTCCACACCTATGAAATACTCCTCCCACTCATAAAACGACCAGGAGCATATTGCCCTATTAGGCCTAGAGAAGGTGGGAATCTGTCTGGAGATTTGTTGAGCATACTTGGACTTACAAACTGTAATATTCACCAGCCCTTCATCCTAAATGCTACCACTGAACTAACCATGTCTGTTGAAAGTATTTGATGCTTACAAGTCTCCAACATGTTCACAAGCCTCCTATTTCTGGAGATCCATGATATGCATGATGTTATTGTTATATTCACAATCCCAGAAACTAACATGTTTTGACATGTTTCTGACACAGACACTTGGCAAGGCAGCTGGCCTAAAGTATTAGAAGTGTCCCTCCGAATCATAGCTAACCATTGATATAGTGGCTAGGGCAAGGGGAAATAGAGAGAGAGATGTCAATAGCCACAACACGACTAGATTATATGCTATTCTGTTTCAGAATAATTAAATAGAGATAGGTAGATAGATTGATTGACATATACATATACACACAGCAAGACGTTTTTGTTTGCCATCCATCAGATAGACATTTGGACATTCACCACACAGTAGCCAAGCAATTTTGTATTCCCTGGAACCAGAGGACACTGAATTGCTAGCCTATTTTGTTTCTATTGGCTACACCATACCACTTTGGTAGATAGAAAGCTTGATGTCATGGTCAGAGAGAGCAAAATTTGACAAAATTTCTCTTTAGAAAGGGCAGCAATATTTACTCATTTCTCTATAGTTACAGGAAATAATCAACTAGTGCAATCACTGTTGCTTAACGTTCATTAAGAAAAAAAAAAAAAAAAACAAAGAGCTTACCTGAATAGATTGGGTAGTTGAGAAGGTGCGTTCATCAACTAACTCAAGCAATGCCTTGAAGATATTATTATCTTTCATTTGATTCAGTTTCTCAAAGCACTCCCCAGCTTTGGCAGAATCAATAAAGCAAGAAGACATCTTCCTGAAAGAGAGAGAAATTTTCTCATTTACCTCTTTTGAATCATTCCCCTGCATTGAAGCAAACAAAGATCCGTGAGCAGAGTGCTATGGCCCTTCGTCATTTAGTGTTATCTGTTCATAAAATATGACAGAAAGAAACATCAACAAGATGAATATCTATAGTATGTGCCTAGGGCCAAATATCACTCAAATTATTGAAACACATCTACTGAGTTGTAGTTGAAGCAGTTCTCCTCAACAGGAGTGACTGTTGATCCAAAAATCCCTAGTATCAGCACATTCTGTTGGAAGTTTCAAGAATGCCCAGAGGTTTAGTTAAAACAAGCTCAAATAATTAGTAGGTTTTGCTTCCATTTTGTGTTCGTTGGGGTAACTAGGCACACCATCTTGGTGCTCCTGTTGCTTTTTGTGCAGGGGATTATTTTGTAAGCTCTCACTCTTATGCTTGTACATTAACTTATTTTGTTAATGATAATAAGGAACTATCCACTTTCAAAGAAAAAAGACATTTGATTGCTAGAGTGGACCAGAGCACAGCGTTGAGCATCAAGAAGAGCTCTCTTGGTCAGAGGAAAAGTAATGGAAAGACTGAAAAGTCAAAAAGTGACAAATATATATGTACGTGGAACTTTTTCCATGAAAGTTAGAGAAAATTAAAACATTCAAGGTGACGTCATCCAAAGTTCCTTGCACAAAAATAAGGCAGTACCATCAATGAAATTGAACTTGGCAACAAGTACTCTTCCCCTTTAATACTTCATAGCAGATAGTACTATAGAATGGAACAGTATATCATAGGAGAACAAAATATAGAGATACTAAATAAAATTCCTTGCAGATCGCAATACAATGGATATACATTTAACCAATAAAGGAAAAATACAAGGTGTAATCTGCAAATAGGTAGTAGTTCTTCTTTGTATACCTAGAGAATGCACCTTAAGATTCTATGCACACCCCAAAAGCACCCAAAACACTGACTAAAACCCCAAAAAGCAGCGGACAGGCATGCATAAGCAAATGGACTGTGTCACTACCACAACCTTTGTACATCATGCAAATGCCATAAGAGAGAGTGCCCCTGTAGCTACACCAGTATAAGTGCACACTTTCTCTGCAAGCGACTCCTTGAACTGGGCGAAAAACGAAGAAGTACTGAATATATCTTGAAGGTTGAGGATTGGAATATGGGATATGAACAAACCTTGGCTATGTACTAATATTTAAATAATTTTGTCGATTTCTTTACTAATTTCATATCCCATATTCATGTTGTCAAGGTTTCACTGTTTGCCCTTGTAGGACCCCAAACATATAAACCTATGATCATAGTAAAGGCCACAAGATAGAACAAGGTCAGCACAATTAAGGTCCCATATTATCAGATGCAGCCGAGGCGATCTCCTAAGCAACAAGGTGAGACAACGCAACAAGGAGTTGCCTCATTGAAGCCAAAGTTGCCTAAATGATTCTGTGAATCACCTAAGTGTCTAGTTGCTCACCTCAACATCCTTCGACCACTTTTTCCTACCTTGTCTGCCTCATTTCTCATGTTAAGTGTCAAACCCAATGTACCCATCTACGTGGCCAGATTAACCCAAGGTGCAAACCCCCTAATCTTGTCTCAACCTCGCTAGCCCTCCCTCTCAGACATGCTGATGACAGGCTGACAAGGTTCCCATCAGCCTTTGTGGAGGTTCCCCCAAGGCTCTCTCAGAATCTCTATGTTTTTCTCTCGGGCATATTAATGACAGGCCAATAAGGTTCCATCAGCCTTCGCTTAGGTTCCCCCAAGGCTCCCCTTTTTTCTCTCTATTCAGTAGCTTGTACAATGTACACTTTGCTTTTTTCTTTCTAAATTTGGTGATTACACCTTGATTTGTTTAAACTTTATATAAATTTGGTAGATCTCATACTTATTTAGCACACTTGAATAGATGAACATGTTGATTGCATCATGATTTCAGATTTTATATGATTTCAGTAGATTTTATGTTTATTTGGCACATCGAATCGACGAACTTGGTGATTACAATGTGATTTGTTTAAACTTTATGTGAATTTATTAGATTTTACACATTTGGCACATTTGAATAGATGAACTTGGTGATTACATCACAATTTGTTTGGACTTAATATCGATTTGGTAGATTTTATTGATATTTGGCACATTTGAATGGACAAATTTAGTAGTTTTGTAGATCTTACATGTGTGTTCTTATCATATTTTTAATTTTTATAATATTTTTTTTAAAGAAATCAGCGTACTACCAATTTTATTGAAATAAATAGAGGGAGTACATCCAAAGATAGTCAGTCTAGAGGAGAGATTCCTCTGACCATAAAACAGAAATAAAAAACAAAAAATTACATATGACTTGTAATTATATTCCAACTACCACAAGAAATGCCCAAAATGTGTCGGCTCCACTGGTACCACCATGAAACCGCCTGCAGACAAATGTTCTCAATGTAGACTTTGTTCCCCTTGAATACACTATCATTTTTGTACCTCCAAATGCTCCAGCAGACAGCATGTATCAATATTAATAGCATTTTTTGCTGACTCTTGGTGTTCCCTGATGGTAAAATTTGGGATAAAGAATATAGGTCTTCAATAATTTGGAAATTCAGTTGTATGTTCAGGCTTGCAATTTTTATAATATATAATGATCATTTTATTTTTGGGTTTTTTTACACATAAGCCCCTATAATATTTTGATATTTAATAAGTCCCCCCTCATTTGACTATTTACAAATTGAAGGCCAAGTATGCAAATTGCGAAGGGCCTTTGAATAAAATTCCCTAGGAAAAAAAGACTTGAAATCCCCTGAAAATTTAGAAGAAATCAAAAAACCACCTCTTACGTCGCCCAATCACGTCACCACCTCTTACGTCTCCTCCGCCACGGACCAGCAAAAAAATACTTTTGTGAAGAAATAAAAAAAAATACAAGTGGGTCCCACACATGCGTATGTGGCCCAATGCCAAGAAGCCAAGTAGATGGTCTTCGCCTCCTCATCGCCGCTCCATCATTGCCATCTCAGTGGACCAATCGGAGAAGAGGAAGACCTAGACGAATGGAAGATCGCTACATAAGCATGGCCGACCTTCACAGGCCAATCACAAGCCGCCACTTGGCAGCTCCATATTGGTTGTAAAACTCTATAAATACCCCCCCATACCCTTTTGTAAATAGGTTGGCTGGTGGAAAAGAAAAGGGAACATACAACTCTTTCACCCCCTTTCCCTCCAAGGTAAAACTACATCGCCATCACTTGGCGGCGTGACCAATAGCTACGTCGCCAAGCTTTGGCGACATAGTCATTGGCTACATCGCAACCACTTCGCGGCGTAACCAATGCCTATGCCGCCAATCCCCGACGACGTCGCCTAATGTCTTTCAAGTGATATGATGCATGAAGCCCTCGTCGGCCCATCTCCGCTCCAATGCGATGATGGCAAGCCGTCGAGCAGATACTTTAGGCCCACTCTCACGCCGTGGAGTAGCGCGCCGTGAGTCGAAGCCTCTTGACCTGAGGTCATATGAACGATGATTCGGCGAGCCGTGAGAGTTATTTTATACAAGATGTCATGAAATCGTCTCCACTGCCTCCAAGCCTTGACGGCGTCATCAAAGTCCCCACCTCCAAGCCAACATGACCGGACCGGGTCAGTTGGGGCCTTGCAATCTATTTTCAGCGCATATGTTCAAGGAGAAGAAGACTCAATGTGATTCACAAGCTCAAGGATCGCGATCGGATCCTTCCATATAATCTTCTCATTAGGTAGCATGTACAAGACTTCTACGCTAGGTTGTTTGTTGAGGAAGACTTCTGAAGGCCCTCTCTTGCTTTTAATCTCCTCCCTTCTCTTTGGCAGGAGGAGAGAGTGGAACTCTTTACTCCTTTTTATGAGGAGATTAGAATAGTTCTTTTTGCTCTTGCAAGTGATAAGGCCGCAAGGCCTGATGGATTCCCTCTAATGTTCTTCCAGCACTGTTGGGATATCATTAAATCAAACTTGCTTAAAGCCTTTTCAAATTTATGGGATGGCAAGGCTCATTTGAGAGGTATTGACAAGACACTCCTGGTGTTGATTCCAAAAAAAGGTGCAGACAACTTGAGAGACTAGACCTATTAGCCTTCTCAATAGGGTCTACAAGGTCTTCACCTAAGTGTTGGCATCCATATTGGAGAAGGTACTAAACAAAGTGATCAATTGCTATTAAGGAGCTTTCATCAGCATGGAGAAGACCACCTGATGCTCATGTTCCACCCTCAAATTACAATAAATAGGGGCTCACTCCTCATGGGGAGATAACAAGCTACAAATAATAATAAAATAATGTCGAGATGGAATCAAGGCAATTGACGGGCAACGGATGACGCGCACGTTGTTAAGATGTTGTCTCAAAAAGCATGCCACGAAGTCGGAGGGGGGAGAGGGGGCTGAATGCTAGCACGTAAATCGAGGCAGCTAACGCAGGCCTTAGAATGCGTAAATGGTGTCTTCGAAATGCATGCAAAATGAGGCGTTGTTGGGACAGCAACATGCTGGCACGAGGTCAGCTTCGCTGAGACAAACCCAACGACGCAGACGACATGCGAGTCGGAGTCCGGATGACTCCCCAACGATGGTTGTGCAATAAGAACTCATGTTGCACCACCTTGGTGAACCACTATAGACTAGGTGGGAACTTGGCTCGGACCCTGTGCAAATGGCTCGAACCAATCTTGGAACCTGGCTGGACTAGGGGCTGAACCAACTAAAGAGCTTGGTTCAGACCAGGTAGTTGAGTGATGCATTAGAGCCAACTTGAACCAGGTTCGGACCTGGCAAGATAAGGGCTTGGCCCACTTGGGGCTGAACCCGATCAAACCGGGTTGATCCAATTAGAAAAAGAGGGGCACAGGGCCTCCTCCTCTTACCTCTATACACCTCCTACCTAAACTCCACACACACAGACAGAGAGAGAAGATGATGGCAACAACTGCAGGGATAACAGATGCCACCGGCGGCGTCTAGACCAGGCGATGGCAGTGACGGCACCAGTTAGACCAGGTGAAAGTGGCGGCAATGGTGGCGGCTGCAACCTACGGAGAACTCCCAGCCACATCGGCAGGGGCTGCCCGGTGGCACCAGCAGGGTCGTGCCCTCCCCTCTAAACGGTTCTTCTTCTTCTTCTTCCTCTTCTTCTTCTTCTTCTTCTTCTTCTTCTTCTTCTTCTTCTTCTAGTATGTGTCGCCGGTGAAATCGAGAGAGAGAAGGAGAGAGAATGAGAATAGGAGGAGAGGTAGGCGCGGGAAGTCCATCGGCATCGCACCGGCAAGGGGGAGATGTCCCCAGCATCGCACCGGGGAGGGAGGTGCCGGCATCACATGGGCGGTGACTCCGTTGCAGAGCACACACACACAAGGGAACCCAAGTTTTCTCTAAACTTCATGCACTATTTTCCAAAGTAAAGATTACATTAGTTTATATAGATGACCCTATAGAATCCTACTCAAACACAAACCAACAATCCAACTCAAACTCCTATCTCTAAATCCAAATCAAACTCCTATCCTTAATAATTAGTGCAAAAATAGAACCTAAAGATCCTGAAAAAATAGAAAAAACACCTAATGTGCCTCAAATGGGCCAAACAAAAATCAACGAAAATATCAAGAAACATCAAACGGGCTCTGAATCGTCTCCGAGCCAAAGAGAAGTTGGAGCGGCTCTCTGACGGCAATAAGCGCAATCTAGATCGGATCGTCTAACTATTCTGGTGTCCTCACCGCCCTAGCTCTACCATAATACAACTGGTAAATGGTATCCACCCGTAAGTTCGATTCCTCATTGCCCAAATTCCATAGCCATTTTGTACGAGCTAAGTTGACCTCGTTCAAACTCTTGACACCAAACTCATCATTCATTCTGCTTTTACAAACCCTACCTACCCCAACAAATATCATGCCCACCTTGCTTACCTTCCCCACTCCCTCTCCAAAAAAAAGTGGCTACGGATAGAATCCAGCTGCTTGCTAATTCCTTTGGGTACTCTAAAAATAGAGAAGAACTAGATGGGAAGAATGTCCAGAACTGAGTTATAGAGCACCAGCTCCCTCCATAAGAAAGAAGTCTACCCTTCCATCCTTCTAGTCTAGACTAAAACGTTGGACCACCTTCTGCCATTCTCTCCTTATCTTACTTGGGGAGGGTGGGAAACCAAGGTATGTGATGGGGAAATTCCCCAAGTTGACATCCCAAGATAGGAGCTGCCCTCCATCACTGCAGATAGGATTGTTTCTTTTGTTTGTGAGAGAGTAAGGGAATGAGCATCCCTATCTTGTAATGTGAATCCTAACAACTCCTCATTTTTTGGTCTTCTTGGGGGAAATTGATGGAGAGCTACACTTAATTGGTGCTTTGTATAGGGGGGATTTTTGTTCTAGTCCTTCTTTACACTTGTATATGCTCTCTTTGTACATTTTATAATATATGTGGTACCAAACTGATATTTTACATCAAGCCAAACCAACCCGTTGGTCTCTGTAATCTTCTTCATCACCATCCTTGTAAGTTGGAGCTCCTGTGAAGAGTTCTCTTCTTCCTTTCTTCCAAAGTTGCCCATATGGTAGTGTAAAGCACTAACCATCATCACTTCTATCAGCTCTCATAGGCTACTTCTTTTTCCATTTAAGTAACAAAAGGACGTATTAAGGTTAAGTGATCATAGGCCTCAGCCTCTGCCTCACAAAGATATGTGTGGAAGATGAAGATGACCAATTTTGGGTCTTTTGCCGCTGATTCACATTCTGCATGATACAGGTAAGCCACATGCAAGCCTACTCTGATGCAATCCATTTGTGTTAAAGATCAATAACGTAGAAACTAGGACCCTTACTTGCAATGAGGCTGTCTTCATTTAAACCTTAAACGGAAATGGAAGAAAAGTCACAGAAGGGTGTTGTGTCCTATAGTACAAGGAAAACCAGCAAATAGAGTTAGTAAAGAAAATTCAAAAGAAAAAAACTCCAAAACTAGGCCATGACAGAGTAACCTAAAAATAGACAACCATAAAGACCCAAAGTGTATTGGCTATGCATTCAGATTTCAGAATCAGAAACAAGCTGTTGGAACCCATTTTAAAGCAAAAGGGAGAAGGGGGAAGCCCCCCCCCCCACCGGTTGGGACCCCCCCACCGGTTCCAAGAGGGAAACCGGGGGGGGGGGGGGGGGGGGGGGGGGGGGGGGGGGGGGGGAAGGAGGATCCCTCCCTTCTCTCCCATTTTTAAATTCAAGAAAAAAGGAGGGGGGATTAATTAGGATGAAGGGGAGTTAATGGGAATCTTAACCCCATTCACACATGGGTTAAGAATCCCATGTGAACCCCATTTAATACTCATCCTAAAAACCCCTTTCACATGGAGCCAAATCTGGATTTAAGGGGTTTAAACCCTTTTCACATTGGCCCATCCCCCAAATCTGCCACCCAAGCTCATTAATGAGCCCCAAAAAAACAGAAAAAAGAAGGAAGAAGTGAGGAGGGGAACCCCCCACCGGTTTCCCAAAACCGGTGGGGAGACCCCCCCCACCGGTTCCCAACCGGTGGGGGGGGTCCATCCGGTGGCACCCCCCTCCACCGGTTGGAACCGGTGGGGGTGCCAACCGGTCCCCCCCTCCCTCTCTCTCTCTCTCTCTCTCCTTTTTTTAATGCTCTCTCCCATCTCTCTCTCACCCATGTGATTAAAAAATTAAAAAAGAGAGGGAGAGGAGGAGGAGGCAACCGGTGGGTACCCCCCACCTCAAGTCAACCGGTGGGTACCCCCCACCTCAAGCATTCCGGTGGGTACCCCCACCGGTTAAGGCTTTGAAGCCTATAAATACCCCCCAAGGGGTAAGAAGAGGCCCCATGCCCATTTGGCCCAAAATTTCCTAGGGGAAACTCTGTCAATTTGAAGACCAAATCCGGTACTCTTGCCCGGGTTTGCTGCGATTTGGAGGAGATATTTTCTTGGAGGGCTCTCTTCCTAAGGTTTATTCCTAAGGGGAAGCTCTGCCAAATTTATGTTGTAAAATCACCGTCCTATAAGACTGGATTATGCCGAAATAATGAATGAATGCTACTATTCGTTCTTTGAGCATATGTGTGTGCATGTGTGTTCATGAATCTACTATTTAAGTAACACTATGTTACTATATTTTCATATGCAAAATAATTAGTTTTATAACTAATTAAAATACATAAAACATATAATTAAATATTCTAAAATATTATTGGCCTCATTCCATACATAACTAATTTTAGACTCATAATTAAAACTTAATAATGAAACATTGAGACATAAAATAATATAGTTAAGTTAAAAAATGACTTAAATACTCCACATACTTAATTAATTATTAAAATCTGCGAAAATTATCTAAAATTAATAAAATAAATATAAGAATCAGAAAAATTCTGTAAAAATCAGTAATACTCAGTAAAAATCAGAAAACAAAATCTGGAAATTACATAAATCCAAAATATAACTTAAATATCCTTCATATACCTAATTAATTAATAAAAATCAGCAAAATTAATAAAAAAATCAGTAAAATTCAATAAAAACCAATAAAAAACAGAGAACCAAATCTGAAAACATATAAAATTCTGAAATGACTAAAATGCCCCTAGAGCTTAATACAAATTACAAAAATACCCTCATACATGTTAAAAATCTGTAAAAATCACAGAAAATTCTTAAAAATATCAAAATCTCTCATATGTCCAAAATACCCTCCAAACCTTAATAAGATGGGTAAAATTATCAAAATACCCTCAATATGATAAAAATAAATAAAAATCTTAGAAAAATATAAAAATAGACTTTAAGTCTAAAAATCCAATTTGGGCAAAATTACCAAAATACCCTTACAATCCAAACACACTTGAAATAACTCTAAAATACCTCCTAAGGTTTTGAAACCTTCCTAAATCATTAAAACTCATTTCATACACTTAAATAACCATAATCTCCCTATACCCTCCAACTTGGCATAATTACAAAAATACCCTTATGGGTCTAAAATACTTGGAATCAATCCAGAATACTTGGAGTCAATCCAATATACTTGGAATCAATCCAGATAGCTTGGAATCAATCCAAAATCATATAAACACATTCTAAACTTGGGTGAGGCCAAGAGTTTAACCTAAAATATATCTTCATATGCATGTGCTGCCTGTAGTAGTAGTGTTGCATGTTATAAGGGCATCATACGGACGGTTAATCAAGGGTTGCCGAGCAGTCGCTCAGCGTAATTAACACTGACCGAGGTCAGTGGAGAGAGGTCATATACTCGAATCTTCGCTTGATTCGAAGTCCCGGATTCCCTGAGAACTAATCCCAAGCTCTCATAGTCCGATAAAATATAAAACCGACCTATAATTCTCTAGATAAACAAAAAAATGGATTTCCGAATAATCCGACATAGGGAGGATAGATATGCTTAGGTCGGGTCCCGAACATTTCGAAGGTTTTTTCCTTCGCAAACACAAGCCTAAAAAGGATTTCAGACTCCTACCACCTAAGCTCAACTAGTTGACTTGTGAGCTACTCTATAAACCACTTTATGTACTACTTCTCAAAAATCATCTTCAACAAATGAGTTTACCCTTACAAATCAAAGAGGAATAAATGCAAATAACCTAAGTACATAAACCACTATCAATAGCATCAAGGTAAATCAGAGAAGATATTTGAACTAATTCTTGAATAGTCTGGGACTGTAGGTAGCACCTTTTCCCTTTCTCGAAGAGCCAAATATGCTCTCATTTCTCTTTGAAATCTGGAGACAATATAAAACTTCATAAGAAACTGCAACTGCACTATTGGCTTACACAGAAGAGGAACCTTAATACCTCTGCTTCTGAGCTAAGATGGAATTCAATGCCTTGCGGTGAGGAATTGTGAAAAATGAGAATAAAGCAATCCAGTGACTTGTTCTCTCCTCAACAGGGACAGATGCTGGAAAGAGATCCTCCGCAAGTATAAGCTCCATCCTCTGCAGACTGAACAAAGGTGCATAAAATCTTCGAGAGATGCACTTTTGGAATTGAAGATGCGCATTTAGAAAAATGAATAAGCCAAACCTGAATTCTTTACAGTCTTTGTCAAAACAAAGAGTTAAGATTCTACAAGGTATCTGTTCAAAGTGATAAGTAAGGGGGAGAACACCCTCATAACACTTAACACAGTAGGCACGATACAACTCTAGCAGCTTTACCATGGCCCTTTTTCTAACAGAAACCTGGGAAAGAATGTGGTCCATCATGGTAAAATAAAACGTGCCACTGGAAAGGAGAGAAATTTGATACCAAAATTAAACAAAAATTTTGACTGATTACTAACTAATCACCTTCTTGTCCCTCAGACGATCAGCAGCCTGCAATATCAACTCTGATGGAAAATATCCCATGTTAAATTTAGCTAGTTCACAAACTGTAGTCACAGCTTGCATCCTTACTTTGTCGTCAAAATCTAAGAGCCGTCCTTCAAGAGCAGCTGAGAATATTGTAAAATGAAAGATGAGAAAATGCTCTCAATCTAAGAGCCATCCCTCCAA
Source organism: Zantedeschia hybrid cultivar (assembly GCA_030544215.1). Taxonomy (NCBI): domain Eukaryota; kingdom Viridiplantae; phylum Streptophyta; class Magnoliopsida; order Alismatales; family Araceae; genus Zantedeschia; species Zantedeschia hybrid cultivar. Next base: position 43,387,662 of record JARZZO010000013.1, on the reverse strand, counting down.
GAGCAGCTGAGAAGATTGCAAAGTGAAAGATGAGGACATGCTCTTCCAACCAATGTTATTAGCCATCTTTCACCAAAACAAAAAAAATAAAGGAATTAAAAAGCAACAGTCAAATATCTTGGCTTACTGAGAATTTCAAGAACTTCGGTCCCAGAGGAGTTTGCCAAATAGCATGCTTTTGCACATTCTACTGCGCTAACCCGAACTTCTACAGATTTGTCAGAAAACCGTTTTAGAAACTCTATAAAAAGTGAGCGATAATCCTGAGCAACCTGGAGCTTAGACAGGGCAAGAAGCCTTCCAATCAAATGAACAGCCTTTATGCGAACATCCACCTGATCAGTCTGCAAATAGTTCAGGTACTCACAAAATTAGCCAAAATGCAAGAGATTCTGATATGAAAACTCCAAAGAAAGCTTGTGAATAAAAGAAAAAAAGTAAGGCAATTCCAATTTTGCCAAGAAGAAAATACATACAAGTAGTTCCTGAGTCAAATTTGGGATAACACCTATGAGCATTTGAGGAGCACATTGAAAAATTTCAAAAATAATTTCATGATAAAAATCCTTCAGCTCATTCCCAGTAGTATCCCTTTCCAAAATAGAGGATGTCAGAAATACACGAACATGTGGCTCCAGCCTTTCTGCACAAGTTTGCACAAGTGAAACAGCAAGCTTGAATGGTGCAGATGGCAAACCCTGAAAATAAACATCAATATCAAAAGATGGTGCCTCAGACCTCAAAGAAACCTGTCACAATTGGATGGCATATGATAGACCTTAATCGAGCTATTAACTTCAAGTTCCAAAGCAATCGGACAGAACAATTAAGGGTTTTTCTGAAAATAGCTTAATATGACTGTTGACCAAGCCAAGTCATGTAGTCATGTCCTCGTAAGATTAGCTTATTGCTTAAGGAAACATTACTGTTGATGTTCGCTGGGAAAGTATATCCACCATGAATATTGTACATTTCACCACCTACATAAAAAGGTAAATATAAGTTTTCGTGTTGGGCCTTCTCTCCAATTCATTTCCTAACACATCAGCACTGGCAAGAGGGAAGTGGGCGGCCCTGCCACTGGCCAGGTGATCCTTCTACCCCCTGACTTCCCCCTCTGCACTGCAGTACTGTGGAGAGGAAAGATGGGGAGAGATGAGAGAAGTCTTACAGTCGTTTGATCCTTGCAATTCCCAGTGGGAGCTAAGATGGCAAAAGGGGGAGAAAGGAGAAGAAGAGGAAGATACAACAGTGTGATGCCGGAAGAGGGGGGGCAATTTCCTTCTGCTTTGTGTGAACTGAGAAGCATCCAAAATGTCTGGCTGAGATGTTACTTACAAAATTTGATGGTCCGAGGTCTCCATGGAAGTATCATGAAGGGTGATTTCTGTATTTTACTTTTCTTATCAAGAAGCCATTTAAGAAAAGGGATCTAGTCACCATATGACTCTAATACATCTATGATGCAAAATACATGAAAATTGCTTTGTCTTAATCGTTTCGAACAAGTTATAAAACTAAATTACTGTGCATGTAAAGTAAAAGACTCATATGTGTGCAAATTATTCTCATTCTTTCAACATATTTATTTCTTTTGTATTAAATATTATTAGAAAATAGATGAAATGGATAGGAGAATAAAGTCTGTAAGTTTGTCCCAATTTCCAACAAACGACTTTTTTCCTTGTAAGTGTATAGTACCACATATCCACTAAATAGAATAAAGCATACAAATGCAAAAGAGAAAGTGTACATCCCCAAGAGGCCCCGCACCCAAAAAAACAAAAAACAAAAATGAAATTACTTGGTTCTTTAACTACTCAGTGCTTATAATGGACGAGGGTTAAAGATAAGAATGTCAGATTTATTAGAGTTAGCAATCAGCAAACAAACACAAAGATTCACAAAACGAGATCCTCACGCATCTATCACTTATGGGGTGCTTTTAATAGTAACCTTGGATATTCTCCAAGGAACAAATTTACAAGCAGAAACCTACAGATAACTGCCGATAATTATTGTTCACATATGACCATGAAATTTGGATAGCATTAGAAAAGCATTTACAGGAGCAAGTGACAGTGTGAAAAGATACCTTCCCCTCTTTAAGCAGATTGCTCAGGACCACATGCAAGAGAGGTTTAGAAACTTTCTCTTCTAGAATACCAACCATTATAGACAAGATAGCCTGAAGCAGACTTTGATGGTGATCATCTCTACAAATCAACAGGTATGTTCTACTTAGGTCAATGCATAAATGTAAATATCCTGTAGAAAATCGCAACCCCACTGGACAGTAAAGAATTAAGTGGAATTAATGACTTCATATATTGCAAGTCAGAAGAGGCCCATCTACAACCAATATCACAAGGAATACTTAGCTAAAATAGCTTTAACATATTTTTTTTAAAGTGGATGGTGCCTAAAATGTTTAAGAAGTAACATAAGAGAACATACAAGTGTAAAAAAGACTATGCTCTCAAAAAAAAAAAAACTGTACAAAAGAACAATGCCAAGAACATGTGAAAGACTCCCCCTCCCCCAATCCAAACAGGACAAAATTGAGTGATTGAGTGTATCCACTCTACAAAGAAGTTTTGCCCACTCCTCCACCTTATCAAAGACTTTAAAGAAACAATCCTCTTTGGCACCTTTGCTTCTCTTTGGAAGATACTACTATTCTTTTTCCCCCAGCTAGCCCAAAGGAATGCGTGGAGTATCAGCCACCACAGGATCCAATCACCTTTGGACTTCAAGCTTCTGTTTCACCCAAAACCACTCCACACTTTCTTGAGGCCCATTTTGTCTTCATCACCAGGACAATAGCCCAATACACATACATGATGATCGGAGCAAGTCCCAAGGCAAGGAGTACATATAATAAACCAAAAAAAGCAAATACAAATTCCATGGGGGCTTTTAAACAATATCTCTCTAACACCCCCCCTAAAACTCATGGTAAATAATTAATTGAGAGTTTGCCAAAAAATACCTTTTACACGTAGACTGTACAGTCATCTAAGGCTGCATTTGTTTTCACTAAGGGGGAGACTTTTTAGGTTCCTAACTTTGGGGAGAAACTAAAAAGTGTAGTTGTGAAAACACACATGTCCCATCGAGCTTTTGAATTTTCCCAAAAGCCGGAAAGTTGAAAATGGGACGCTTGGCAGCCTCCCATGCAATATCTCTCCCCTTCCTGGATTCTATAGGAATCCTAGAAAAAGGATAGCGGGGGAATCATCTCTTGGCTAGCTTGGCACACTAGCCATGGGCCCCCAGTAGTGCAAACAAATACACCATAAACGAGATTAGCAAGCTGCCCAAAGAAGGAATACGAAGAGAGTAAGCATCTAGAGAGGTGGTGCCGATGGACAAAGTGGCACCTCTGAAGCAGAAAGTGGCCAAGGTGGAGCCAACAACCCATGCATGTGCTGCACCTATAGTTGAGAATGCCTCAAATGTTGACTTGTTTATTGAGTATGGACTTTGTTTGATATCAGATGATGTATTTGAAGACAGCCTAGTGTTAACAGCTGCTAGTGAGCTATTGGTTGTGGATTCATGGGATCACAGTCTATTTCTTGATTATGGATTGTACATGCTAGATGTTCTTGTGTCTGATGCTGACTTATTATGCAGTAGTGATCATGACCTCATTTCTCCAAAGAGTTCAGATCCTCTGTTAGTTGTGAAGTCATGATTGGATCTTATTAATTGATATGGCAGATCTTTTGTGATTCACATGTAGCGAATCAGTTTGAGATTCTTGATATGATCATTTGCTTGAAGCCTCCCATACTTGATCCAGACGCCCGCACCTTTATACTTGCGCATTTCAAAATTTGAGGATGAATTTTCTCGAACTAGGGGAGATTGATGCAGGAGCAGGTCCACGGGCAATGTAAAGCCAGCACCTTTCGGACTTGGAGACACGTCTTTTGGTCATTAAAAGTACTGTATATGTTTATTTGAGTCTTTGGGCATGAATAAGGCCCAATAGAGGCCCATTTAGTGTCTTTTCTATTTTTTTTCATGTTTTTTCTGCACGTTTTTGCCATTTTAGGAGTCATAAGGGTATCATGGTCTTTACATGTATTAGGGCTTCCATTTGGGGCCCTATATATATATATATATATATATATATATATATATATATATATACTATGTACTCTCCTTTTTGGAGGATGATGATTAGAATGATGAAAAAACAAGAGAAAGCTTCCTTTGCTTCCGCCACTGTGCTGTGTGTGTAGAACCCGTGAAGAGTTGGTGTGGATAGGGGTGAGATGCCCCTGTGATTCTTCCCCAAACCCCCCCCCTCTTCCCCTCTTCATCATTGTCTTCTATCCCTTTCTTCTTCTTCTTCTTCTTCTTCTTCTTCTTGGGCCTCCGAGCCAATCCTCCATTTTTCCCCCTGCTGTCCTGCATCATATAGCATTTGCCAACAAGTGAAAAGCAGTAGCAGAACAGCAAAATCCTCTGAAATCTCACAAATGGAGTGTCTAATCAACAGAGTGCACCCCACGATGGGTGTATGCAAAGCCATGGAGTGACCTTCATATGCATGCTACCAAAGTGTAGTATGGATGCTCTGGTATCAATCTAAACAGAAGGGAGAAAGGATCCTCATTAAAATAACAAGTGATTAACTGGCTTTCTGAAGGTCTGACTACTGGAATTGGCCACATAAGGGGATAAACTAGTGAGTTTTAACTCAATTGGATCTTGCTTCATGGACCGGATCCCATGACTTAATGCTAATGGATGGCATGTGACAGGTTGAAGGCCTGTGTATAAATTATATTCTACACCCAAACATCTGCTATAGAAACCCATGTACTAACCTGCAGGGTTGCCAGCACACAAGGTTGACCACAACTGTTTGCAACAGCGATGATGGCAGAGTGATAGGCTGTAGGCAACAAGAATGGTAGGAGATATGAGGAGCCATAAGAATGCTCCAGATTTGAGAAAGAACATTGGAACTGGTTCATGAAGACATGAGAACTATCAAACATGGTCATTACTATAGAGATGGCAGGTAGAATTGGATACAGATGAAATTGCAAACTAAAATTACAGAGACAGTAAACATAATTGCAGACCAGAACCTAAAAAACTGTTGTTGAAGATTCAAGGACAAAAAACCCTAGAAAACAGAGGAAGAAGAAGAGAACAGGAGGAGGGGGTGGCAATCGTGTGTGCAGCCACATGTATGCACACTGCTATCCGCACCTCTCTCTCTCTTTTATTCATTAGGGCAGCAAGTTTTCAATATTACAAGGACAAAAATACCCCTCATAAAAGGGATTAAAGAGACAAATAAAAAAAAGACACTAGCTACCCTCAAAATACTTAAGAAAATATAAAAGGACCAAAATGCCCTCTCACTTATGATTGCGACTACACTCCCCCTCAAGCTGAGTATATATTAAGCATACTCAGCTTGATCAAACAAAGGTGAAACTGATCATCCAATTGCCCTTTGGTGAGGATATCTGAAATTTGGTCTTGGGACGTGACATATGGCAAACAAATTTCTTCATAGTCAAGCTTATCAACTTCATTAGCGTTCTTGGCTCTAGCAACTTGATAACATCTTCTTCCATGCACCGATCGAATATTCGTCGGGTCATATCTCTTGGAAAAGAATAGGGTCTTTGAAGTCTTTCAGACAAACTCTTGACTGGCTGCTTGCCGTCTTGTTTACTGGGTGCCTTTGATGAATCAGAGGTAATTACATCTTTCTTCTTCCCTGTATCTGAGGCCATATTAAGAGTATTGATTCTTTGGTTTGCTGGCCTCCACTACTGCCCTTCCTTTCATAGAATTTAGATTTAGTCAATAGGCTTAGATTTTCTGTGAAGAACATCTCCACTTATGCAGCCGCGTTGTTGAGATGCTCAAAAGTCTTAACATTCAAACCGACTAATTTCTCGCTAATTTCAGTCTAAAGGTTCTTTTTGCAAATTCTAATAGCTTCCTCTTGACTGGGCAGATTCTCACACCTCATGCTAAGATCACGCCATCTCTTTATGAATTCCAAGGCGGGCTCACCTAAATTTTGCCGTGTAGAGAAGAGTTCGATCAACGGAACTTTTCTCTCCACAACCTGAAATCTTTCCACAAACTTCTCCTACAGATCACGCCAGTTTGCAATAGAGCCAGGTTTAAGACGAGAGTACCATTGAAAAGCCACATCTGTGAGAGATATGGCAAAACATCGAAGAATACATGATTCATCTACGACTAACTCTCCCATAACTGTATAATAGTATGCCAGGTGTTGGCAAGCGACTCTTTCCCATCATACTTCTGAAATTTAGGAATTTTAGCGTCTGGGAGAAGTCGCTTGGACAAATGATGAATTGGATATGGCACCTAGTATTGACTAAAAACTGCCGGGGTCTCACCTCCAAGTTGGGCAAGTTTAGCCTCTACGACTTGTTCAATCAAGTCTTTCTGTGGTGCGGTAGTAACCCCTGCCAAGGAGGACGCCAGTAAATCTGGCTGAATCTGGCTCGATGTTGGCACAATAGGTGCATGTGTTGATTGGACCGGCGGGGGATTGAAAGTAGGCGTCGTCTCAGGTTGCTGCGGTTGCAAGGCTGAAGTAGCAGGAACGAATGGGGCGGGTGGAGTGGCCGAAGGTGCCCTTGGCCAGCTATGCATCATAGCTTGAATCATCGAGCGAAGGTGGTGAGGACACCCGCGCATGGACCCGGTTCGACCCGACTCGCGTGTACCGTCGGAGGAGGACGACTGCAACCTACCCAGCTTCTTTGTGGCTCGACGATGGGCCTCCCTAGTGTTGGCATGTACTTATTGTATTGAGGAGCAGTTAGGATTGATGTAAGGCCCATTATGAGGCCCAGTTATCTCTTTTTTATTTATTTAGCATTTTCTGCATTATGATAGGGCTAATTACGTCATTTGTGGTTATTAGGGTTTTTTTTATTCTATTTAAGGCACTGTAGCCTCTTTTGGAGGGGCATTGAAGAATTGGAATAGAAATTTGCAGCCGCCGCCACGCACATGTGCGATTGGCCCTCGGCTCCTCTGTGCTTCTTCTTCCTCCCCTTGTCTTCTTCCTCTCCGGTTTCCTCGTCTCCTTCCTCTTTGTCTTGAGCTTCCTCTTCCCTCTCTCCCTGTGTGAGATCTTCTCTTCCTCCTGTCTCAGCTTTCCTCCTCTTCCCCTCTGCGTCGTGTTCGTTCGCGCCAGGCAAGAAGCCGTCGACTATGGAACCCCACGCGACCGGTCGTCAGTAAGCGAACCAGTGCGGGCTGCTCCGGTCCGCCCTTGCTCGCAACCCCGCGGGCCGACACCGCCCATCCGGCGACAGCGCCAAGAGCCGCCGGCCCTGCACCCGGCGTCGGCCAGGCGATCCGAGCCTCCCGCCGAATCGGCGATCCTCCTCACAGGTCACCCGTCGCCCCTGTTCGCGACACACGCGCGCTGGGCGGGTCACTAAGGATTCCCGCCTGCGCCGGAAGAGCCCTCCTTTCCCCTCCGTCTCCCACGAGCTCGCCCTATTCCGCCAGCACCCCTCACGCAGGCCGCGGACCGCATCCTCCCTCTCTCTCCGCGCACGCCATCCATCTAGCACCCCTGTGCGTGGCCCGCGAGTTCCTTCCGCCCGCTCCGCCGCACACGGGGCCGAAGCAGGGTCCCGGCGAGCTCTCCGACCGCCGCACGCGGCCCCGAGCTCTCCGTCGAGACCAGGCCGGACGGGCCTACTCCGCGGGCTCCTCAGCCCCGCCAACGTCGGTCCTGACCAGCCGCCCTGCGGCCTCCATCCCGTCGCGCACCGGCTCCGGACGGCACACTGATCTCCTCGAGCACCGGCAGTCCGCCACAGTCGGATTCCGGCTGGTTGCTCCGCGGTAGTCCTCCGCGCCGCACGCCTGGTTCGGGAGGACCCTCCCCGGCCCCCCCTGCGGCACACAGGACTTGGAAGGATCCCCACGTGTTCCTCGTCTCCTCCCTTCTGCTCGTGCAGTTGCAGGTTACGGACGGGCCGTCCCGCGAGCTTCCCCTCCATCACTCGGGAATCCCTGCGACGTGGACCACCCAGACGTCAGCCACCGCCGTTACACCGAAGCGGGGCCTCGTCTAGCTTCCCAGCGAACCCACGTGGCAACTCAGTTCGTCTTCCGTTGCTGTGGTGCGTTTGCAAGGAGGCGGGTGGTTTGCAGAATAACGGCTGTTAAGATCGTGACCCCACTCTACAGTGGGTCGGTTAGTGTTTTTATTTTGTGCCCAGATTCCCTTGTCAACTTGTCGTTTATTATATGGTCATACATGTTCCCGTGCCTGAGAGTAGGATCCTAGCTAGATATTATTCATGATTGCCGGATTGTGAGTGTGAGGTCCATCCCTTGTCGTTAAATTGAGCATATTGATTGCGTTTGATGTTGTCCTAGCCTAGCGGTAGTCCTTACTACGCCGGTCCTGTTATTTTATCACTGTGAGCGGGTGATACTTGAGTTACGTGTGACTTGCGTTGCGTGGTTATCTTCATGAAAACATGGACTCTCGATGAGTATTTGCCGTACTTGTACGCTACATTTGCTGGTTTCGGATCGTGACACTAGTTCGGACCCGTTTTGGTAGTCGTCCCGCGTCAGAAGGTAAGCAACTTCATCTTCGAGAGCTTGTCTGGAGGTTTGTAGGTTATCTCAAGGTGCGTCCTGATGGACGGTATCTCTAACTCCTCTAATAACACTAATTTCCTCCTGTGACTCTTGCAAGGTTCTACATGTTGCATACCTTGCACTCCATGTTGTTGTTGTATTTGAGTTTGTTCAAGTGGTGGAACAACTTCTCCTCTAATTTCTATAGTCCTTTGCATTCCTTGTACATTTGGCAGATTTGCTCTAGTGGAATTGCAAGTGAATATTTTGAACACATTTTCTATTACTCGAACAATTCTCCTCTTCTTCAAGGGTGGACGAGCTGAAGGAGCAAGGCGCCCCTACACCCTGGCAGATAAATGGTGCAAACTTGGTGGAGTCTTAACAGGCTCCTTATGTAAAGAATAGTGAGTATTGTGTTCCGTTTCTTTATAGAAACCTTTCCTTTTCAGATTCTTTGGTGGTACTATCACCCAAGGAATTCTGGGTCAGATCGGGTCCCTAAATCAGAACCCGCCGATCCCGATCCGAATCAGGATCGGATCGGCTGGGATAGGCCGGATCAGGACCTGCCAATCCTGATCCGAATCGGCCGATCCGGATCGGGATCGGCCGATTCTGCATTCCATGCTATCACCTGGACTTGGGCAGCCGGTTTAGAAGGATTGCCCTATTCTGCTTCAGCTAACATGCCTCTTCTTTGGTCATTCATACATGTTTTACTTGTTTTATATGAGGTATTACCTTCTGATATCAGTCGGACCCCTTTGAACCTTCATTATCTTTATTTTTCTTTTCTCTCCATACAAAGTTGTGTTTTCTGTAAAAGTGATGATGTTGAGGTTTTGGCTCATCTTGAGATAATTTTGCTAGAACATTAAGCATGTTGCGAATAGGGATGTTAGACACAACAGGTCCTTTAGGAATAGTAGCGCGGCTTCCATCGAGGTAAACCCGTAGGTCGCTGACTATCACAGTACGGCGCGATATCAAACGATGTTGTGGCCGCATAGTGGATGATTCTTGAGTTCCACGCTAACCACGTTAACGGCCAGATATGGGATGAGAATATCCCTCTCTTGTTGCACAAGCAATTGTTTAGAAGAGTCCGGCTGTTTCCACGACATAGATGTTCCTGCCAGATGACCATAAGTATTCAAGCATGCAACGCACAAGTTGTTGTAGACGTTGGTTGAGTGATGGATTTCCTGGGGTTGGATTGTAGCTAGACCCTCACAGTTGTCGATGCCGACTAACACATAATCGCCAGAGAATACCATAGTTGGTGGAAAAACTGGTATTATATCGAGGAAAAAAGGAGAGACAACCATGGGTAGGAAATCACCGAAGCTAATAGGCATATCAAGGTAATCGAACTTCAAATGGTTTTCGACCACCAGTGGTCCGAAGGTCACCCGAGCTTGTTCAATTGCCATTGAAAGTGACGAACGAGCACAGAACGACACAAGAACATTGCAAGTAAAATAATCCGACGTGAGCCATCAAGAATGCAATGTATTCCGAAAAAAAAAAAAAAAAAAAAAGATGAAAGGGGGAAAGGTCCCCAGTAGAGTCGCCATTTGTTGACAGCCATTTTTTGATCCGACCAATTTGTTTCGGATTTTTATTTGGGAGTTGGAGAAATCATGATTGTCCGCCATTTGAATGATTAGCTATTATATATTGACTCACCCATGGAAAAGGATCATAAGGGTTCATATGGACCTTTCCTTCAGTCAGTAGACTGACAATGATTACATCCTGCTGCGACAGGAAAACCCTTTGATTTCTTAAAAACAGCTTGCTTTCGAGATGGCCTTTCGTAGTGTTAGAATATCGCTCGTTCTACTTTATTTGCTCACATATTGTTCATAGGAAGATTGATTTTTTTTCTATGATTTTCTCTACAAAATTTAATATAAAGCACTATTCACAAGTATTGTTCATAGATACTATTCACGAGTACTGTTCATGTGTACTGTCCATAAGGGTTGGTCCCGTCAAACATTGGGCTAGTCCCCAAAAAAGATTTGGGATATGAGGAGTTGATTGGACTGCATCATGAAGAGGAAAGGAATGTGGAAGGCTTATTGAGGTATATTATTCATTCCTAACGGCGACTATCCCGGGCAGACAGACAGCAATATGCACTTAGAACATAGTCACATACGGTGTGACATATGATGGTTTATGAATATCAAAAGATAGTATTCACTCCCTGTCGACGGCTATCTCAGGCAGTACCCATGAGCAGTTTGAGGCGCAAAGCGATGTCGGTATAATGCTATATATGGCAGTATTGTAACCACCTACACGTGGCGTAATATCATTCAAGGGCGACACTATTAACACAATCCAGGTTTTGACGGCCTAGAGTTTGTGGCGAGAAAAATCAACAACCTCAGGATATCTGAAGATGGGTCAAGATTATAACTCCTATGTATATAACATGCCGAGAGAGTTTCATGTGGACTCGACAGCTCACCATCGCCGCACCAAGGCGACAATGGGCCGACAAGGCTTCAGTTAAGCTCGACAACTTGCCATCGTTGTGCCGAGGCGACAATGGGCCGACGAGGCTTCAATTGCATTAGACAGCTCGCCATCATTGCGTTGAGGCGACAATGGGCCGACGAGGCTTCAATGGCACTTGACAGCTCGCCATTGTCACGTCGAGGCGATGATGGGCTGACGAGGTTTCAATTGCACTCGACAACTTGCCATCATTGCGTCGAGGTGACAATGGGCCGACAAGGTTTCAATTACACTCAACAGCTCGCCATCGCCACACCGGGGTGACGATGGGCCAACGAGGCTGACTTCGACTGAAACTTAAATAAACGAATCATTGGCATTGGGTGACATGGTTAATGATCATCCAGCTGGCGACATGGTTAACGACCACGCCGCCAAGGCTTGGCGACGTGGCTTTTTAACCTTGGAAGAGGGGAAGAGGGTGAGAACTTCTAAGTTTTCCACTCACTTCTTACTACTCCAACAACCACTTTACAAAGAGGGGTATGGGTAGTATATAGAGATTTACATCCAATGGGTGGCTGCCAAGTGGCAGCTTGTGATTGGCCCGTGGAGGTCTGCCTTGCCTAGGTGGCAAGCTTCTATTCGTCCGCGCATTGACTTCCTTTGATTGGTCCATGTGGCGCTGAGTTGACAATGACGTGGCGGCGATGACGAGGCATGGCTGGTCCGCATGGCATCTGCATGGCATCTCCTCACTGGGCCATGTAAACATGTGTGGGGCCTATTTATTTTCATTTTTTTCTTTTTAAAAAAATATTTGAATAGGCCGAAGCCCGGGGGTATGCCGCCAAGAGTGGGAAGCATGGCTGGGGCAGCAGCCCCTTCATGGGGCTCTGCCGCCCACAAGGACCCAATAACTTGGGTCTGCCGCCCATAGGGGGCACAGGCCCCAAGGGATTGCCATTGGGCAGCAGTGAGGGGAAGGGTATCTGGGGTTTTTTGGCCCCTATATTTACTAATTTTGGGGTTTTTTGGGTCTGTTTTTATTTTTTCAGAGAATTTTTGAGGAAATTTTGATGGGAGGCCCCCCTTATTTTGAGTTTTGGTACTTGGCAGAAGAAATTTGATGTCCACACACAACCAAAAAAAAACGCAAATGTCATGAAAAACACATGGTGCATTGTCTGGGTTATTCCCACATATTAACATTATTTTACTAATTCTTAAAATGTTCATTTGGAGAAGAAAATAATATCTCACCAATTCATGACACAAACTATTCTTCTCCTTATTTGCAAGTCGATAAATTGATCATAAATTTTCAACAATATTCTTGACATATCAATATTAATATACACGATACATGGGAACCTGATTAATAATTTTCTTTTTTCTAACGATATTTTACAATTTTAAAAGTCCAAAAATGTTTTTTCATACCTATATTAGACTAGTTTGTTACTTAAATTTTCCCCATATTTTACCAAGTAGAGAATTAAGAAAAATCGTGGTGCACATTCAGAAATAGTCTAAACCTTCGGTATACCTTCTACAATTTTTCACAATTACCCTATATAAAAAATTATCCATTGCATAATCCGTCCAAATATTTAATCCTTATTATCTCTGAATTTAAATACTTTAATCCTAATGTATTATGATTAGTCAAACTATTAATCTATTATTATTAGTCAACACCCCATGGCTGAATTTGCCGCATTGCTCGCTTCAAGAAGCAGCTTGTGTGTTCAAACAAGCTCAAGGGTGGAATTGAGGTGTGGGTCATGGGCATCCAGCCATTCTTGAGTTTGCCCAGGGCCAACTGCATTATTATTGACATCCAGAAAGGAGTGTTACTAGAATTATTAGTTGAAGACAATTTATGAAATAATCAAAGTATGCAGATAGAGACCACTGGATCTCTTCGATGTGGGTGTGAATCATTCAAGAACATGTATAAAAGCTGTAGAAAATTGCAAAGTCTGTCAACAAAGAACATAAGAATTTGAAACATTTTAAAATGCAACATAGCTTCTCTTGGTTTTGGCTTTTGTTTTCAAATATTGATTTTGGTATATGAGAAAAAATTAACGCTGAAATATAGATAGAATACAATGTTTTAGTTTTCTTAACAAGATGAAATGGGATATGCTAACTGGAGGTTCAAGTAACTGAGATATAAGCCTTACCTGATGACAGAAAAGAAAACATTGAACATTTCCAGAACCAAATCTTCACAACCAACGTCCAACATTAGTATGCAACACTTCAGAGCAGCAACTGTCTCCAAGATTTTTACCCTTCTGCTGAAATATGCACTCTTAACATTTTCTAATTCGGCAAATGTATTAATAATGAGTCTAAAAATGTCCTGTCAGATGCAAAATAAGCCAAGTATCAGGAGATTTTAGTCATCCATTTTGGCCACTGAATATAAGGTTCTTGTAAGCCTATGCAATATCTACTTAAAAGAGTATCTCACGACTGAATCATTGATTGACAATGTTCCTTTCCTGTACCAGGCTCTTAGATTTCATTTGGTTATGCAGAGATAATTCACAGTAAAACATGTCAGCAATGTCGTAAAAAAGTGGACCACAAAAGTGGCCAGCAGCTTGTGCATCAAGTGAAAGTAGTCAGAACTGTAACGGTAGTAATTACCTTAAGTACTTCATCACTGAAAGGTGGATTTGGTGCCAAAACTCTAAAGATTTCGCTGAAGCAAACAGCCAATAAAAGTCTGACTTCTTTGTCTTTGTGTTGAAGCAAACTATGTTGAACCAAAGAATTAGTCAAGGGAGCAATCGCATGTTGTAATGCTGAGGATTGTTTTAATTCTGACAGAGCACTTGCAGCTTTCTGAAATGAAAATTTCAATAAAACACAATCATCAAGTTGTGTTCAGTGTTCAAAACAGAAACCACAATTAATACCTTGTTGGCTTCTTACGTCAGAAAAAAGGAAAACAATGCAAATCTGCAGCTCAGTTGGCCCAGTTCCCTCTTTAAGACTGTTTTGACTAATTCTATAAGCTCATATGCCACAATCAATCAAACATATAGAAGAAGCCTTTTAACAAATGCTTTTCAAAACCAAAAGTATGAAACTGTGCCCCACAGTGTACATCTGGGAATTGAATCAATCAAACTAAAGTGCACCACATTCCACTTGGGATGATAACCCTATAAAGATGAATCTCAAATAATATTCAAGGACAGGACATCTTGAAGAGGCAGCTTGTGATTACTTAAATAGATCATGCAAAATATAAAGGAGACGCTCGATTTTATGCAAAGCAAAAAACATTAAACAACTTAATACAGAAACCCATGGTATTTACATGGATCCATGCACTTCCGAGGTTTCGCCAAACATTCTAGAAGGGAAAAGTGATGTATGTACATATATATATAAGAGGAAACACGAAAATGGGCGTGATGGCAACAAGAAAGGCCAGACATGGCGCAAGCTGAAGAACTGAAGCATCCCGTTATGTAACTTGTAAACAAAAGAGTGGTAACCTACGTATTGCAAAATGTCACCACCATAACAGGATGAACAGTTCAATTGCCACAAAGGCGGAAAACAAATACCCCAAGAACAACCCCAAAGCCAATTTAACAACTATCATGCTACATTTCTAACTTGGTGGAAGAAAACCTTAATAGTTTGCACTGCGCAAATTAGCCAGGGAATCACTAACTATAAACCCAAACCAGATCAATGAGATGGACGAAACCAATGGGCCGTTTGAAAGGGTAAGAAAACCCGAAGGACAAACGACAGAGAAAAGCGAGAAAATACAAGCTCGGATCAAAGAATACGTCACAAAATCGACAAGTGAGTGGAGGTGAAGAAGAATCCGTCAATAGCCGGAGCTGTGAACTCCATGGCGTGGAGGGACCCGGAAATCCCCCATTACCTGCAGAAGCTTCACCAAGGGGTCCTTGTTGAGGGACTCCTTTAGGCGCTTCCCCACGTCGGCGACGACCTTCTCCGGGGGAACGGCCATGGAGGGCGACGGTGGAAACCCTAGAATCCCACCAGAGGGAGAGAGAGCAGGGAGGGTGCAGCGGGGAGTGGAACCGTGGAAGTGGCCGGGGAGAGTGGGGACTAGGGAGTCACACTAATGGAGTGATGGATTACAAGTGTTCCGTCGGAACCGGTTAAACCCGCAGGGTTACTCTCTCGTTTGCATTATCGCGTGGCCGACCGCCCGGACATCTGCGGAGGATACCGCATTATAAATTTGTTATGGCGGATGACTTGACGTCCCTCGGGCTTTTCCCGCCATTAGCTTCCATCGCAGTCGTGACAAAGCCTCCCAAGTCCCAATGGCGCGTGCCCCTTTGCTGCAGCCCACGAGCCACGGCCTCCGCAGGGTTGAAATCCCTCACCTCCCGTTCAACTATCCATTGGAAAAGAAAAATTAAAAGTAGTGCTTAGGGGCGACAAAGAAATTCCAATTGATCCGTTGTAAACCAAAACAATGTTATTGAAACATCCCTCTAATTTTATGTTACAAACAACCAAACAAATATTTCTTGTTTCTAAAATAAGAAAATTGCACTTGTTTTAAAACCGACAATTTTGAAACCGATGATTTACAAAGTAATACACTTATGAGTTGTTAGTTTTAGCATAAACCACCGTAATTTAAAATAATTGTTTCATTTTACCGTATTTTTGGTTGTTTGGCATGATGTAAATTAAAATCTTGTATGCACCTTATATGTTCACATGACAGTCAAATTCCCTTGTTTTAGTTTACAACAAGGACTCGCTATAAATGAAAACAAAATGTTATTTGTTTTAGTGTAAAACTTTGTAAATCACCGGTTTAAAAATCAAGTAAAATTTTCTTGTTTTAGAATTATGAAATATTTGTTTGATTGTTTGTAAAACAAAACAAGAGGATTGCTTCAATCTTCTTATTTTGATTTATAGTGGATTCGTACTGTAAACCACAACAAGAGAATTGGACTGTTTAAGTGGGCAAACAAGGCACAAACAAGTTTTTACTTTACCCTATGTTTTATCATTTCAAACAACTGAAAATATTGTAAAATAAAATAATTATTTCAAATTATATTGTTTTACGCTAAAACAAACAACTCTTAGGTCTCCATCTAATGTCGATTGTTGAGCTTCCCGGAATGGCATTGACATTTGTGGAATGAGATATCTCCACCCTTGCATTTCTCCGTGCCCTCAAACATATGGAGAGAGAGGGGATGATGGGGGTATAGTCCTACCATTTTAACGTTAAATAACTCATCCATCTTTCTCCCATGTGTTTAAAGTGCATGGAAAGTCCAATGGATCTCTTTTCAACACTTGTAGTGCGATTGTAGTAGTGCAATCTACTGTAGTCTCATTCATTGACGGGACGTTGCATCTCTTATTGCTCTTTTTACATAATTTATTAAGAATAATACTTGCTCTCTCATTGCAACAATGCAAGTTATCAGCCGTCCAATCAACCTTTGTTGATTGACTATTGTAATTAGTGTGTGTTTTTGTTTTTCTAAAAAAAAATTATGGGAATGAAGCAACCTTAAAAGTCCAGATATATCATCTGATCTTTGATCAAACGGTAAAAAATTTAAAAAATTATTCAATTGAGATCAGAAAACACAAAATCAGCTCCTAGGATTGCTCCCTTTCCATGTTTTTTCTAGAAAATAAAAGAACTTTACTTGTCGCAATATCATCTGATCAAAGTTGATTAGACAACTACTAGCCCACTTTGTAGCGCTACTACAATACAATATTGCAGCGAGTATTACTCTTACATATATGAGATAAGATATTTTTATAAAATTCATTTTGATTAAAGTATGTATCAATTTAAGGAAGGATAAGAGTGAATCCATCATTTCACTAGAAAAGGTGAATGTGAGATTACCTTCATCACTATCCTATATGAATACAGGTATACTTTTACTTAGAGAATGTCCAAAAAATTTAATCTCTATATTAAATATGGCAGCATTTGACTTTGTGCGCGTCAATAGCAAGTGTTTTCCAACCAAATTAGGTGATCGAAAATACTACCATATCAGTCGTTAAAAAGTTGTTTAATTTTAACTCGGTGAGGCCTGTAGATAGAGTTTTATATATGTATACTATCAGATTTTGTGACGGAGAGTAGATTAAGCGAACAAGTTAGTGCATCTGTGGCATGCTAGTAACAAACAGGAAAAGCTTGTCATTGATAAAAATTATCATATTTTATCATCCATATTCGAACCATAATGAAGCATGATGTGGCTCAACTCATGAAAGGCCCGACCCTTTGTCCACCATTCAGGAGAAGATAGCTATAAATCTAGCATAAAGACGTCAGGTTGCTGCATGTGGGAAGAAATTTATAAGAGACATGAAAAAACAACTTAGACAGTTGAGAAATATCCGATCAAACTTTCTAATATGTTCAGAAAATAAAATTTTAAATAATGAATCTTCTCAGGAAAAGTAAAATGGCAACTTCCAGCCTCGCGGCACGGCCGAACACTTACAGGTATGGTCAAGGGCGTTGTCCACAAAGGGAGGAGGTTCTCTCCGTGCCTGGTTGGATGAGACTCCAGTAGTGTAGAGAAGGATTTTTTTACAAAAACTCTTTTTATTTGAAATTTTTTAGAATTTTTTAATTTTAAAATAAAAAACTTTGTGCAAATATTGACTCTGCACGGATGGAATTCCCTCCGACAACACACCAAGGGGAACTGCACTCTTTTGCAAAGGCTGCTATCGAGACATGATTGTGTGTTTGCTGCAACCAAGCTGTTTGTACAACATTTCACGAATAATATTTGCTACAATACCTACATCATGGCACCAAATATTGATTTTTTGTTTTTCCCTAAAAACCCAAGGAGAAGGAACAATCTTAAGGGGGTTGGTCTATACCATCTGATCGTCAGTCATATGGTTTAAAAAAAATTAAAAATCCAATAAAAAGGAGTGTCCATTAAAAAAAAAACATATAATATTTGATTGGATGGTATAGATCAACTCCCCAAAGTTGTCCCCTTCCCTTGAATAAAAAAAATTAAAAAAATAATACTCATCGTAACAATCATCCAATCAAAATTGATCGGACAGCTGTTAACTCACATTGCATCAAATATTACTCACATTTCAGATATGGTACCAACAAATCCCAGCTTAGCTGATACCTCTGACTTTCCTACTTGACGAGGTCACAGGTTTAACGAGGTAATAATCATCTAATTAGACAACATAATCATGTTTCGTGCAACAATACCCTCAATAGAGGAAACTTATGAGATTTGAATAAATCCAACTGAAGAGGT
This sequence comes from Zantedeschia hybrid cultivar, assembly GCA_030544215.1. Taxonomy (NCBI): domain Eukaryota; kingdom Viridiplantae; phylum Streptophyta; class Magnoliopsida; order Alismatales; family Araceae; genus Zantedeschia; species Zantedeschia hybrid cultivar. The sequence goes on along the minus strand of JARZZO010000013.1, from coordinate 43,369,231 downwards.
ACTGTATGTAAATATTGGAATGGACCCGAGTTTGCGATCTGACACAGACCGCACGATCGTACCATGAAAATATGGGCAGTCAGGCCACTGAAATTATTGAACTTTATAGCACAAGTTTCACAACCGTAATTGATAACAATTAACAACTGAAGGAACAAGATCCTCTAGATCTCCTTTCTCTGGGCCATTGTGTGTCCCTAAACTCATGAGGGGGGAGATGTGATAAAATTACCCCATCATTTCAAGGTCGAATGACTCATTCACCTTCTCCCTCGTGAGTCTTTGAATACACAAAGGCCAAAGAGGTCTAAAAGATCTCATTCCACAACTGACCGCCAGCATACCATATTGTTCTAAATGTGGTACAGCACTTATCAAGAGTTATTTGATATTTTTGTTGAACAGCTTTCAAAACCACCCCATGTTAAAAGTAATTTGAAAAACAACAGATGATTATACCACACCTTACAGAGTGGTACCACACTACCGCCATCTATTTTCCAACACCTAAATAGGTAACTGGTCACATCGGAACCCAGTTATAAAATTTGCTAATGCTTCGCCTTAGCCAATATTATATTATACTCATTATTATAACACTGAAACTTGTACATTTTTTACCGTCGAAGTGCCGCAGCAGGCTTGTTCGTGTCCGGTGAGATCTTCCCCGCTTCCTTCCATATGGATCTATTCTAGAAATGAGGTTAAGGCATCTTTTCTTTTTTGTGTCTTTTTATGTTATTGAATGAGGTCCCTTTTCCCTCCACGAAAAGGGAATGCTTTACAGGGCCAGGAACAAGTTCAGCCATCCTTTTAAACTACTGCAACAGTCCCCTTTTCTTGCCCCAGCCAATGGCTAGAACGTAAAGAATTGCGCAGCCCCCAATAGTACCGAAAGTGGTTTCCCAGAACTTACTGGGCGGGGTACTTTCGTCGTAGAGGCTGATGCCGATGTTCATGCCAAATATCCCCACAACCACAATTCCTGCACTGAAGACAAGAGTGGCTGTGCTGAGCATCACTCCCATCTCGAGCAGTTGATTCTGCTTGTCGTCCAACATGATGTTGATGTAATCCTCGGTGTCGTCCACGTACTCCCGCAGCTTTACAGACACATGGCATGCAAAAGTATGTATCAGTATTTTGCAACGCACGAAAAGAATGAGATGTGATTCACAAGAATGCAAGAAATCCATCGTGAATTAAAAATGCACAAGAATGAATAGCTTTCTTCTTGAGGAAGCTGGGAATAGTCGACTTGGCCTAGCTTGGTGGTAAGCTGGCCTTCTGAGACTGGGTGGGAGGGAGGCCACCAGGTTCGAACCCTGACGGCCTGGGGTAGGCTGTAAACTGTCTACCACTAGGGTAGACAGAACCGAGAGAGGGGGAAAAAAAAGAAGCTGGGAATATGATTATCCATCACAAAGGTTTACTAATCAACATTATATGATCTTTGAAGCTTTACATTTAGATAGCTGATGCTACCACCTAAGCACCCATTTCTGTAAGTGGGGGACATCTCCAGACCAGCATATCCCCAGCCATGAACTGAAGCCCCCGGTCTCAGCAAGAGAACACAACTTTCTAGTTGCTAAAAAAAATTGCACTTCCCATGGAATCTGAATTTCAAAGGGTAAAACACTACTCCCTTGGACACATTCTGCAAACATGGTCAATATATGGAAGCAAAACAACATACTGGGAGCTGCAAGAATGCAATAGAATGAGATGCAAGCTGCCCCTAAGGTGTTCTACACCTTCTCTCAAACCTGATTTAGGGCGTGTTTGGCAAAACTTCTACTTGAAAGTTACTTTTGGCTTCCACTTCTTACATAGAATGAGTTGAGGGAGAGAGGTTATAACTAATTTGGTTTGTTACAAAAGTCAACTCTTTCATAAACCTCACTTTTTCTCTAATATTGGAAGCTCTCTCCTTGTAGCTTTTGGTTGGAAGCCAAAACACAAGTAAAATACCACATAAATGGCTTCCAAGATCTAAAGACTTCCATAAAAAATAACTAAATGGAAATGCAAAAGTGCTTCCAAATGGAAGCTGCACCAAAGACAGCCTTAATCCTGAGATGATTTTTTTGCAAAAACAGCTTCACTAGACCTTCAAATTATATATCCCACCTGTGCTTCACAAATAATGTTATCACGAACAGTGCTAGGGCATCCAATTGCATATGGCTCTGACACAAACTGACTAAAAGATTATACCGATATCATAGCACTGAACTATCACATCCACTTCCAGGCAAAGTATTTTTGATCAGATATTACTGTTGATTTCCTTACATTCACAGACTGAAAAGCATCCAGGCATTGATCTCATTATAAATAGAATGATTGCAACTATAACAAGAAAAATGCGTTAAAACCAAAAAATAAAGAAAACATAAAGGAGGGAGCACATACAGCAGATAGTTTATTCAACGTAGCATCTATCTGCACAAAGTATGCTTCCAAAAGCATCTCCAACTCCTCAATATCAGGTTTAAAACCAGCTAAGCTTTCAACGTTGCTCTCAGTTTCGTTCCTATATGGTTCATCCCTGATATAATGGAGAAAACATCAGAACAGTAAATGATGAACATGTCAACAATCTTCAGGATAAAATACACATTACAATATCATGTAAGCCTAGAGAAGAAAACAGAGGATCCCACTTTACAAGAGTCAGACCTAAAGAAAGAAACTCAATGCATTTTGAACACATGATAGAGAGAAACTGCCATGACCACAGGATACATTTCCTTAGTTTAGTTTATTTCCTTTTTCGAAGTTAAGGATCTGAAACCATATGGTGGAATTGAAGTGCTGGTTTAAGTATAGTATCTAGATTAGTTTGCTTACTTCCTGTGTAACATGTTTTCCCCAAGCAACACTACTTGACCTGTCAATATAGAGTCACACGGACTTCATTCTGAATGCTGACATATAATACAGATTGATTAGCCAAAAGATGAGTTATTATGATGTGTGACCTTGAACTTCACCCATGTCATTATCATTTTAATCATGACTAATAACATTCGGAATGGTACTCTTCACTTTTGATCTTGATGGATTCAAAACACTCCTGCATATTTCGTAGAGAACAGATCCCTGTTATCATTAACAAGATGTCCTACATTCATACACAAGCATCTAAATGGGTGTGTTAAGATTATGATTAGATTGTTGGTTATTATGATGGCTAATTTCATGCGGCACTGACTCAACACCCCCTTGTTCTTGCACAAGTTATGAAAAAGTGATGAAAAACATAAGAAAATCTTTGGTCATCATTTTTTCGGTGGGTGGCCAGAACAGTTAGTTTATTACCTGTCGACCATTGTTTGAAAACCACCGATGGGCACCTGATGTGCACACATAACTGGGTCACAATCCCTACTCCCAAGAGTATGTAAGGGGTTGGCACATATCTAGATTTCTTTTCTTGGCCTCCTTCACCAAGTCTTAGGTGTGGGATAAACCCTGGGTACATGGGAACTGACGGCTGGGGAGCCTGCCTTGTTTTCATGGCACCTGTGGATGTCAAACAAGTGACAACCCTTTCTAAGGCACATTGCACGTCAACTGTCAACCCTCCTTGTCAAGATCCCACATGTAGAATAGATCTAACAAGTAGATCTTTACATGCAAAAGTCAATAGAAATCCATAATATCGGTCAAGAACAATGTTGTCGGCTGCAGGAGCGGTGTTCTGGTTAGCTACATCAGCTTGACAAAGGATACAATAATGGAAAACATAAACAATAGGATAACAACAAACCAAACTGCAAGGTGAGAGGTGCCAAAACGCTTAAGACATGAGATGAGAGTAGTTCTGATTCCTGAATAGCCATTAGGCAAAGAGACCCTGTTGGCAGTCTCGTCTGATACCGATACGTATCGGTATCGTATGGTACCGATACGGATATGAGGGATACCCCGATACCAGTCATTTAAAAAAAACAACTGGTAGTGTCCGGTACCAGTCATAAAAGAAAACTGGTAGTGTCCGGTACCAGTCATAAAAGAAAAACTGGTATCAGCCAGTACCGGACCGAAATGCCTGATACTGGTACCATTACGTATCGGTACCAGAACCCACCGGTACCAGTACTGATACCAGTACAGCCTTGCAAAGAGATGAGAGAGAACAAATGAACTTTTAAAAGGAATCCAAGCTGATCTTTTGGGGTGGGGGGTGGACATGAACACATTAAGCCTAAGGCCTAGTTATAATGTCATTCTACCGTACAATTGAGGCCATGAAGAAAACCTGATAGTATTACATACAATAAGAGGCAATATAAAATAACAAAAATGAATAAGAGAAAAGAATTTTTTGGAAAAATCGATGGGCATACTCAAACCAGTTACAGCCTCATGAGTACACAGTATCGTTAAATTTACCCTCGATGAAGGCCTAGTTATAATGTCATTCTACCGTACAATTGAGGCCATGAAGAAAACCTGATAGTATTACATACAATAAGAGGCAATATAAAATAACAAAAATGAATAAGAGAAAAGAAATTTTTGGAAAAATCAAAGGGGCATACTCAAACCAGTTACAGCCTCATGAGCATACATTATCTTTAAATCTACCCTCGATGGATGCTCCTGCATCACATGAAGTATGCAGCTACAGGCTAAAATTAAATGCAAAATTTCGATAAGATAAAGATGGCCCAGAAAAACCATGTAACAGCCTCTATCTTTGAACAAAATAATGCGACAAGACCCCTTGTATTAAATGATATCCAATTTAATCAAAAGGGAATCTAATCTGGCTAGATTTTCTTTGGAGGAAGTCTTTCTTATTCTTGGAGTAGATTTATTTTGGGTACCTCTTCAGATTCTTGGAGAAAGGAGCTTCTTGCATTGTAATGTTCTTGTAGTTTTCCTTTGGTTAGAGATCTCTTCTAACTTCAGATTGCACTACCTCTGTTTGTTGATTCAATAAACTTGGTGGTACGATCCAGCCTTTTCTCGGAAAACAAAAAGTTAAAAAGGGAATCTGGCAAAGAATTTAAATGCCATATTGGATCTGCATTTTATAATTCTTTGCAGGAATGTGTTCGTTTATACTTTTTTATTATTCTTTATTCCACGTCCAAGATAAACTCACCTTTCATCATCCAAATCTGAGTCCTCATTCTCTAAATCAACCCGAGATGATTCACCAACTCGTTGATTAACAAGCTTGTCGGTTAGATACATCTCTGCCATATCCATGTCATCATCCAATAAGTGTTCAAGCTCATCCCTGACCTACAATATAAACAAAAACATGTCAAGCATGACAACCTATTCCCAATAAATCAGAACAATAAAGGGAATCATGACAGAAGTTAGTAAAAAAAACTAGGAGGTATGATACAGAAGGAAGAAGCAAATCTTATCTTATGAGTTCAAACCCACCCACCCAGGAGGACTAACCAAGAAGGTCTTCCTATACTGATAAAAGCAGTAAAGATGACTCCTGTTTTTTAGAACAAAAAAATGCCTGCTCTTTTTAAGGACACACTGGGACATCATTTTACCTATTCAAATATCATTTTAAAATGTCCATTAGAACCTGTTTTCTTTTTCTTAGATTTACTCCTCTCCAGACCTGTTACATCTATTCACACTAACCTGCCTTTGGAATTGATCAGAAGAATAGGAAAACATGCAGAGACATAATTTTATTTGATTCCATATGAATATGATGAGGCTTAAGTTATTTTCTTCCAATTGAACATCTTATGCCTATGTTTGCACCTTTTGCAGTGACAGAATGCTGCTGTTTTTACCCATTAAAAGTATTCTGGAAGTTTTATCATTGCACATTCAAGGTTTAAGGTTTTAGTTTATACACAACATCTTTGCCAGAACAAAAACAAGGACAGAAAACAAGACTTACAAAGCTTTAAACAAAATGACTCCACCATCAAACTTTGTAAATAAAAGCCACTAATAATTTCCAACATCTTCCACTGTCCATTCTCTAAGCAAAAAAATGAACCATACCACCAAGAGTGTTACCCAAAATTAAAAAAGAACACTAGCGCAGCCACGTTTATGTCATTTCTTCCTCAAAGAAAAAGAAGAACATGTGGACAGATATACGACACAGAAGATTGGTTATCAATACTCTCTGAATCTTTACAGGCACATCAATCTGGACAAACTATCTTGATGAGGTTAAAACTAATTTATGATCTTTTCCAACAACATATATATACGTAACCCTGAAAAGTACTTATAAATGCCTGCGAAAGACATAAAATTGTGCATTTAAATTGTAATCCTTTCACAATGATAGTCCAGAGATATGTTTCATCATCATCGCTATCAGAGCATTTGGGTTTTCCATAGAGATGTATATTTCACACAATTCAAGGAAAGATGCCTATTCACATTGTTCCTCCAGTCACTAGTTTGACACAGGCAAACAACATGTCAGCAACAGGTCCTTAGGATGAATTACAACTTCATCCATCTTTAGGTGTAAAGATCCATTAAGAGTAGCTCTTGAGAAAGACGAGAACTTTTGTGATTTATAAGAACGTAAATGTTGAAAACCAGTCAAAATGGATCATAAATAAATAAATCTTTGCATAATATAAAAGATAAACACTTCATAATTTACATAGGAAAAGAATAAAGTAAAACTGAATGCTTAATTCTACTTATTTCTTACCTTTTGTACACGCCCAGATATTGTAACCAAACGATTCTTTATGAGCCTAACACGTTCAAGATTGAGTGTACTGATCTTAGAAGTCAGCTCATCCAAAGCTGGATACGCCTCTTGCTCCAAACCTAGAGTCTGATCTAAGATAAATGTGATGAGTAAGCAGTAAAGTATGACATAGCAATCGCAAGCGCACACACACTGTTTACGAATACACTTGTGACCAAATAATAGGACAAAATTAGTATAAGTACACAGAACTCCAGCTATCAAAGATTCCAAGTACATGGGTAGAACTTAAATGTTAGTGAATATGCAGCCATGAGTTTTATGCATGGTACATATCCAAAGGTTTTCACCACAGAATATGCATAAGAAAATAAAAATATGCATAGACATCACCCTTGTATCAGTACTTGGCTGACTGAAAACAGATTTCACCACCTTATGCTCGAAACATATCATTTTGAACGTAATAAAACCTCCTGTTATGTTAACACACAAACATGCCCAAATTTTATGTATCTATTTATACATAAACATCTCTATAGTTCTCAAGTTGTGATATGCCATCATATCTATCATATGTATAGACCATAGAATCCATCCACTACTTGCTGTCTTTTGGAATTGAAAGGCCATCTGAACTCACTGAGTCTTCATGCTAACAAAAGCATATCGACGAGTTATTAAGAAGTCTCCACAAGTCTTACTGATACTTTATGAGTTGATATGAACCAATCAGTACAAAACATAGTGGTCTTGTATTCCAGAATGGCTGCAAGATGCAAACACAGCAGATGGAATTTGTTTCCATACAAAATTAGGGAGGTCTTTTAGCTTGAACATGGAACAGTTCGGCGGTTTCTTTTCCAGGAATATCAATGGAGAACCCCTTAAAGAAGGAATTTTGGAGTGGTGGAAAACCCTAGTAAATAAGGATGAATTCAACCTTGCTTTTCTTGTGGGGTAAAGCTACACACATAGTGATTGGAGACAATTTAGGGTTTTCCACCAAAAAGAATAATTCTTAGATACTCCTGCTACTCAATTCCTACAACTAAACCTTGAAAGAATCTAAAATCTTCCAGAATTTCTACAAAGACCACCCTTATAAGTAACTAAAATATACAAATGGACCTACACATGCACATGAACAGGAGCACCCCCAAGATGCTCTTCATAACTCATGCTTAGGAAATCAAATCCAGCAATACCATTACATGTAGAGAGTAAGTAAATCCATAGCACACACCTCGGACTCGAGGCACCTGCAAGCAGAATCGAGACAAACTTCAAGCGCCCTGAATTCAAAAGGTAATGCTTTCGCGCCGCCGCCTTTCAATGCATCTAATGTGGCTCCAGGACTGCCGTCCTGAATGTTCTGGCCAGATGTAGACTTTGGCAGGGGATCATGATGCTGCTCTGCACCAGGTTCCACCGAATCATTAGAGACATGTGCCGAAGGCGAGCACCATGTAGCTTTGGGCATGCCTTCCCCATCAATATGCGTGCTCGCAGTCGCCTTCATACATGACAGGATTCCAAAAGATTAGCTAAGCACTAACATGCCCCAAGAACAAGAACCTGAATATAAAAATTCCGGCGCTCAATAAATAGGGGAAAAGTTCCACCAAAATTTTGTCTACTCTCCGGATCATTCGATAAACCTAATTAAAAACCCATTTAATTCACAAATCCACTTCGGAATACTTTAATCGGTTGCATACCGCATCAAGCGATCCAATTCACATCTCAAAAATGGAATTACTTCTTTCACGGCGAGAAATTGCGATAAAAAAGACGACGAGCAAACAAAAAGGAAAAAAAAAAACACCACCACCTGGTGAGGCGCCCCGTAAGAAGGGGCGGAGACGCGGCACTCGAGATCCTGGACGAACGTCCCCAGCAGGGGCTGGTTGGACTTGGGGATGAGCACCTCGGCGGCGGTGATGACAGCCTTCACGTGCTCCAGGTTCACCACGATAGCCCGCTCCCGCCCCAGGATCGTGGACGGGTGCGACAGCGCGGGGTCGAGCACCCGCAGATCCCGCGCCGGCAGCCCCGTCCGCCGCATGATCGTGTGCTTCCCCAGCTCCTCCAGGTGCGACCGCCCCGTCCCCGACACCACCACCCACGCCCTGATCCCCGTCCCCTTCCTCCTAGCCGCCGCGGCATGCGGCGGCGCCGCCGGCGCGTGCTGGTGCGGGGCCGCGTGCGGCGGCCACCCGGGGTGGTCCTCCTGCCGGCGGGCCGTCGGAAACCTCATCCCGGCGGCCTCGGCTTCAAGGGTTTCGTCTCCCCGCGCTCCCTCAGGTCGGAAACTCCGGTATTTCAGGAGAAGCTGCAGCGGCAGCTCTATGTATCTCCACCACCCGTCCCCTCTTTTCTTGCGGCGCCGGACCAAAACGAGAGGAATCGGTAAGTTTTAATTTGTGGCGGGTGCTTGGTACCCAGGTTCAAAACGGGCTCGGGTCCCCGTAACGATAGGTGCGGTTATCCGCCGATGGGATACGTGGGGAAGGCCCAAACCTAGTAAGAAGTGTGCCCGCTAAGCTAACTGCGTTAACCGCTTTAAAGTAAAGGGCGGGAGGGGTCGGGATCATGATGCCGAGATGCGCGTTGTCGCGTAATCTTATGCTTACTGCCATCGATGAGTTCTAATTCCATGTGTTGGAAAGAATTTCTTTTTGATTGGGAACACCACTGCCTCATGGTGGAACAATCCATCGTCGCATTGGGAGAGTGCGCAATTGGCGTTTGCTGGGGCCAAAGCCTGATCCCAACACTAGATTTGCAAAGATTCGCATTCGATGTCAATTATAGGGATGAAGATTAACGTGTAATTGTTTATGAACGAAGGTATCTTTTTAAAAGGGTTTTCTCGATATCCATTCTTATATGTTGAATTTGAAATAAAGTCTTATATCTTAAGTATTTTAATATTAGTCTCTATAAGTTTAATATAATTTAGTAATAAATTATTCTAATTAAGAATTATTTAAAAGAAGTAAATATCCATAAAATATTCTTCAAAACAATGTTAACAGGGACGAAAATACTTGAAATGACTTTAAAAAATAAAAATTTGAGTCCCAATAAGTAAAATGACCTTCTTGGGTCAAATCTAATAATAATTCATGCAAAATATAGGAACTTATATTGAATTCACTATAATTATAAGAATCCCTTTTTAAAATATATATTTATAAGTATCTGTCTTTGCTCCTACAATATAAAATGTTCCCGCAGGGAAGCCAAGAGAACATCTCTTTGATGCTTAAAAAATGAATTCTTGATAGTCCAATAGATGGGACGAGTGGCTACAGCATAGCCCAAAGGCCAACTATAAATAGGGGAACTGTAGGGCCATGAGAGCACAGCTTTTAACGTGTTTATCACAGGCTACGTTGTTCTTTAAGTATTACTTTGAGAGTAGAATGAGTTACGACGAGATTAAAAATTCTCTATTGTTTATTTCAAAATAAAGAGTGTTTTATTTTAAAACTAAGACAGGATTTAAGACATTCTTAAGTGTTGGGTGGAATTGTTTATTGACTTAATTATGAAAATAAATAATTTTCGCACATAATAATCAATTCTTCTAATCAAATCAAAATTAATCTTATTTTAAGAATATATGGCCTTATTCTTTCCTAATTCTGCAAACAAAATGGAACTAAAGAGAAATCTCAGGATGTGACTAACTTATAAACTCAGGTGAAAAGGCATCAGAACATCATTAACCAGAGAGTTATGTTTGTTACACTCAGGGGGTAGTGCAGGTCATTAGTGCCGTCGGATTCAAGTTATCGGATAGCGTTGTGGCACGCTTTTTTTATTATTATTTTCTTGTTCAATTTATTTATTTATTTTTTTAAGACATTTGATCAAAAATTCGATGGTACAATCAGTCAACTCGGATGGATCCAAATCCGACTATACATATTTTTTAAAATAATTTTTTTATTGCGTAAAAGTCGAGGTGGATACCAAAAGTATTTTAAAAATATATATACAGTCAGATCGAGGCAAACCCGAACTATTCGGCTGTACTTTCTGATTTTTGATCCAATGTCCCCAAAAAATGGCCCAACACTGTCAATGCAATTCATGAGACCTGCAGTTCTCCCTTTCCGTGCAGCAATCACAACTCTTAACTGACTATTGTACTAGTCGAATAATTAACCCAATTGGCTCCTCTGATTTGTGTAATTCTCCTCTGCTATCATAAAATTGATGATCATATCTTCAAAAAGAATGACTTACATAATTTTAAATTGTAAAAAACACTACTTCAGCACGATTGAGTCAAGTAAATACTAAATTATGGCTAAGGAAAATGCACACTTGGGTATGAGAGCGTGCATGTCATTACATCTATGACAAGAAAATTATCACAATCGAATTCATGACAAGTGAGTCAGCTGCCTAGGACAGTTGGTTCACCTCTTGTCTCTTAAATGGGAGGTCTCAAGTTCGATCATGATTGGAGTTTAAAAACTCCCCAGTCTTGCACCTAATAATTGGGTTGTAGAGATCTTTATCCCTTGGTATGTAGGATTACTTTCCCGGAAAATCATGTGGACTTGAAACGCTCGTCTAATTAAGCGGAATTTTCAACCAGTGCGGAATTATCTCTAATTCTGGAGGACATCTCGAATTTGATTCATGATCACTTGTAAATATCTGTCTATACCTGGCCACTGTGCCACCGACCAAGAAAAAAAGAAAAAAAAAAAGAAAAAAGAAGAATTCATGGCAAGTGTGTAGTGGACCAGTGATCCAAATAGGGATTTAATCTACCGATCATTAGCTTATAGATTGATTGTGTGATAGACTGATAGTCTTTCTAGACGGTTATAAATAACGGAAATATAATACAATACATACACATCTTTGTCAAACTAAAGGCATGATGATAACTGAGAGTTATCTTTTAATTAATAGCATAAAATATAAGATTACAAATCTACTGTAGATGTGCATCAAATGTAATCCACTTGCTTCCATAGGAAACATGATTAGGGATGTCAATTGGGCACGCTAATATGAGCCTAGGTCAGTTCATATTATAATAAATTGGACTGACCCAAATTATCTAAATTGGGTTAAGTTAAATTTTAGTTAGTATTAGTCAAAGTTGAGTTGGGTTGGGTTGAAACTGGGTTGGCTAGTTTGACTTGTTGACTTTTACAGTAATTTATATAAAAATGAAAATACTTCTAACGAACTTTCTACAAATAAGACCAGTCTACTCATCATTCAATTTGAGTTGAATTTGAACTAAATATGAACTGAATTTAGGTTAGACTAAAATTGAATTGAACTATTTTAAAATTGGATTAACTCCAAATTACCACATAAGCCAGTCCAATCCGTCCAAGTTACATTCTTAAACATGACCAATTCTATTACATCCATTGAAGGCGCCTTTTGTCTGGCCACCTGGCAACTGAGGAGATGAAATTATTTGGAACTCAATAGATGTGGTATTTATTCATCTTTCCATAATAACTGCTCTATTTACTTTTATCCTTGTACGGTCGAGGTACAAAAAAGGATAGAGAAAGAAATCTAACAAGATCTCAACTCACAAGATTCACATGTCTTATCTCGCCACGGTCACCGGAACTAGATACAATTTGTGGGAATGAGATTGTTTAGACTTCTTCCCATGTTCTGTACGCTTCTAAATATATGAGAAGAAATAGTGACTACGTATATTTGGTCATAATAAAGTCAAATAATTTATTCACCACATATGCACGAGGAAAAAGGAACATACAAGATCTAGTTTACAGCTTCTTCTCACGTTCTTGCACTGTTGTGGGTCCATCATGTGTGTTCACTTTCGTGGGAGCGTCATATTCGGGCAACTTGTGTTCTGCTTTTTGACTTGGACGGAGCTATTTCGTCGGCTTATGTAGATACGCGTGGCAAGAGTCTCTTCTCATCGCCTGTTTTCAAACATGTGAGTTCATCAGATGGAGAACGTTTTTCATGTTCCCTGAACATTCATTATTCATTTTTATTTTTTATTTTTTTGTATACATACTCTTGTAAATTATCACATTTGTATGCATACTTTTGATTCTTATATGTTGACACAAATATTTCTAGAATCTTTTTTAAAAAATCATAATTGTACCTTTACGTCAAGGTGTTGTCAACTCTAATCGAATGTGTTAAAATAATTCTGCGTGATATCAGAAGTATACATACAAAAACATTAGAATCACTGTGGCATACTCTATTGAAGTTTATGGTGTTTTTATCTAAAAAATATAACTGTAATTTTTCTGAAGATGCCAAAGATAGTATAACAATTATATATATATATATATACATATATATATATATATGTATACACGTATAAATTTATAAATATATATAAAAAAATCCTTTCTTCTTTGGGCCAGTGGCTGGGTTAGCTGACGTAAATGCCGCTTCCACCAGTATTGCTTCTCTCATTCTCCTGACTTTAACGAAATTAATCTAGGTGATTAAAAAAGGCAATAATTAAAAAAAAAAAATCCTAATGAGTGCGTAGAATTTGGAGGAGTAACACTTGCTGCACCGCATGCGGTCACTGCACCACATGCTGTCGCTGCACCACACAGGATGCTGTCAATTTATTTATTTATTTTTTGAAACTTTTTTATGACGGGCCTCATCATATTCTACATGCCCATATAATCCGATCCTCAATCGGATAATTCAAAAAAATCTGAAAAAGAAAAAAACAAACATACCGAACAACAATGTTTAGTGCTCATTAGGCTTAGTTTTAAAACTTTTAGACTTTTTGAGTCGTCCGATTGAAAATTGGCCTATAGAAAAAGTGTCGGACGAGAAGGTCATGCGCGATGCAACAAGTGTTACTCAATTTTGAGTTGATGTTGTTCATCACTTTAAAGTAAAAGAAGAATTTACGCTGTTATCTTTTCTGGTAGTTGTCTGTTATCTTGATTCTTTACTATCTAATTTTCAATTCAAATGGGCCAAGATGAGACTGGCAAAAGAATCACTAAAAAGATAACATCATACTGTTGATATATCTAAACTCTTTGTCACTTGAACATCATACTATTGATATGTCGAAACAGTCTGTCACTTGTTCAAGCTAATGAGAGGCTTAGGTGAACTAATTTTATCTTATGCCGAACAAGATTTGTTCTTTTAAAGGAACAAGACAAGATTTCTTTCTAATCACCAAAATACTTAGAACTGGACACGCCTATAATACAAAGTTAAGAACTAAAGATAATGTCAAGTAGACGTCGGCAAGAATAAAAGAATGAAAAATAAAATAAAATTAACGTGAGCCTGCAGAAGTGGCGATATCACCATCAGGCGCATGCTAACGTCACATGACCTAACTTTTCTTTTTTTTAATCAAGCAGGCTTATCACTGTTCCGTTCTTATACAAGTATAGGATCGCCCTGGCCATTACGCCACCCACCCCATCTAGGAAGGGATTGTCCGTGCACTTCGCTGGTCACCAAAGTCTATACTTTTTTTTATAGCTCGTGACGAGATTCTCGTTTACGTTTTATATATATATATCTATTTAAAATTGGCCAAAAAGTAATCCACTCGATCCATCATCCAAGTGCATGGATGATCTGGTCCCAATTTGTTTTAGTAAGACTAGTTGCACCTATATCTATTTTTTAAATTTTTTTAAGTTACTTTTAAGATGTCTTCTATATTTATACAATTCAATCTTTGATTAGACGATTAAAAAAAAATTGAATCTTAATAAACAGTAAAGAAAAAAGTCTTTGGTGAATTGAATCTAATAATAATTTGTTATCTTTGAAATTTTTAGGTCAAACAGGGAAGCATCTTGGGGGTAACTAAAAAAAAAAATTGGGTTATGAACACCACCAAGTAATTTTAATAACTCCTAAGTGAGACAGATTCAAATCTTATGTCCTACTATATAGGATAAGTTATATACACCAAAGGTAAATTTTTTCATCTAATTAAGTGACAATCTTAAGCCAACTCTACTACCCAAGGAAATATTGTTATGGGCTACGGGGTCATATCCATATACAGATACACCTAATGGAAGTTAAACCTGTGAGACATCATGTGAGCTAGTGGGATTTGTTTCCCATAAACTACAAAGTGAACTAGGCCTAGTTGGCGATCTGCTGCTGCCACCTACCTATCACCATGCTTCACCTCCCTTGTCTGGGATTTTTCTGACTCATGGCATCCTCGATGCTTAATTTCACCGTACTCTGGCAACCGCCCTCCACTAGTCGAGATTCATAAAAGCAAATATTTCAACTTAGCCAAATTGAAACTTTTTGAAAGAGCCAAAAAAGGCGTTCTATGTACACCCAACGCAAAATTCAGTCAGAATTCATGCATGCTTCCAGGTGAAGTATTAAATGGGCAGAGCACGGATAATTATTGTCTGTTTAAGGATAGGAAAGGATGGGTAAAAGCATTTCCTGTTCCTTACCGTTGGATCAATTCTTTGTATGATCAGGGGACGGAAGTACCCAAAGTTAATCTTTCGATGTTTAAGTCAGGGTTTGATTAAGAAAAAAAAAGAAATTTGGGAATTCTAAAGATTAAGGGGCTGTTTGTTGGAGTGTAAAATTTTGTAAATCACCGGTTTCAAAATCACTTGTTTCAAAACAAGTGAATTTTTCTTATTTTAAAATTAAGAAATATTTGTTTGTTTGTTTGTAAAATAAAATAAGAGGGATGCTTCAATCTTCTTGTTTTAATTTATAGTGGGTCTTTGCTGTAAATCAAAATAAGGAAATTAGACTGTTAAGTAGACAAAGAAGGCTCATACAAGATTTTGTTTTATATTATTTTACATCATTCCAAACAACTAAAAATAGTGTAAAATGAAATAATTATTTTAAATTACGTTGTTTTGCGTTAAAACAAGTGCACCACTTTGATTGGAGAATAGGAGAAGAATAAGGACGAATAAGGGGAGAATAAGTTTATTTTTGTTTTGACAAGCGGAATGGCTTATATCGGTGCATAATAACTTATTCGGGCCACTTTGATTGGAGAATAAGAGAAGAATAAGGAAGAATAAACTAAATTTAGCTTTGACAAGCGGAATAGCTTATATCGGTGCATAATAGCTTATTCGGAGAATAAGGAGAATAAGCAATTCGACCCTAGACCTAAGAATTGCTTATCCTTCTTATTCCGTCAGTGGGTCCCACAGAATTATCAAAGCTAAGAATTCCTTATTCTAGTATACGCTATTCCGGATAAATAATTCTAGAGTAACCTATTCTGCAATCAAATTGAGGCAATTCGGAGAATAAGGAGAATAAGTCATCCCACTCTAGACTCAAGAATTACTTATTCTTCTTATTTCGCCGGTGGACCCCACGAAACTATCAAACCGAAACATTTCTTATTCTAGTATACGTTAGCCACGTAATAACTTATTTCCCAAATAAAGTGAGGCTAAGTGTTCTTCCATAGAGGGTTTTTATATAGAAGTTGTCTCCTACGGGACGAAGCAACTATGAACCCCTTGGGCCCACGCCTTAGGAGGACGCGTGTCTTCCTTAGAGCGCCACAGGCATGTCGTGCATGTTAGTAGAGTCGAATCCGTGTGTTAGGAAGACCAAATCATCCTTTTTAAAGGTGTATTTCCCATGGAAATTGTGGCTAGACCTAAGGGGCCAGATCTCTATGATGATGATGTGCCATGTCAGTGAAAGAGTCTGCTAGGGAAAGGCCCTCTCATGGTGTTCCATGCCTGACACACAGAGGGGCTGCCAACAGTGAATGGCAAGTCTTCCAAAGGACTCCTTCGGCTCCCAGCAACTGGTAGTCAGGAAAGGAGGGCCTCTTCCTACTTTGGTAGTGGTACAAGGGAACATAGTCCTGAACACTGTAGACTTTCCATTTCTTGGGCTTTTAGATGTAGGGCCCCCGGCATTTTCTTGGGGAGCTTGTTCGACATAGGCCGTACAGTCCAGGACACTTGTGATTGCATATTGGGCCTGTGTTCGAGTATCTTCGTATTCACGTGTGTTTTAAAAGTATCCAACACAAAAAATAATTTAAAATTTTCATTTCTTAAGTATACGACAAAATTGTGATTAAATTACAATTCCTTGAATTTATGAATGTTTTAAATATTCTTTTAATAAATCATAATTTAATTTTAAAACATATATTGAGATGAAAATGTGCGATTAAAAATTATATATTTTTCAAATATTGCAAGTTTATATTACATTGATATGGATAGAATTGTCAATGGTTCGGGTCTAGGTAGACCCATACCTAAAGTGAATAGACCCAGACCCGGTTCAGACCCAATAAAAGTAATGGGTAAATGGGTAAATGGGTCGGGTCTTGGACCTGTTTCTTATTTATTTGATGTTGAAAGATAAATGGGTCTGGTATAGAATTTATTTATCTTAAATCTTTATTTGCCAGATAATTTGGTTTGATTTTAGGTCTAAATTCTAAGAAATTAGCTCACAAATTTTTGCAATGTATGACAATAGAAAGTTTAATGGGTAAACGGGTATACCCAGACCCATAACTAACGGTTCTAAATAGGTCTGTTAACGGGTCTGAGCCCATTTTGACAGCCCTAGATATGGACTACAAATGGTTTTGACAACGAAGTGGAATAATTAGAAAGAGACGTATTCTATGAAGATTTTAAACATAGGGTAGCAATTGTACACATACAAAAAGGCAAAAAGGATAAGGAAAGACGAGGGAGCATCAACAATTGGAGAGAAAATGAGGGGAGACGAACTCAATATGGGGGCAGCAGGAGGAACAAGTACACAAAGAAGCTAGAGGAAGAGTGAACAATTAATGGTATTATCTCTGATTTCACTGAAATATACAAGAGGTTCCAGCCTCTATCTTATAGAAGGGATCTCTTGTTAAAAAAACATTGAACTTGACATAACACGTTCAATATGGCGAAGGGTACTACGAACACTGATTGCTATGGACTACATTGGAGAAACGCCTTTGAGTTCGCTTTCATGCCACCTATCTCTCACTTGCTCCTTGAAAGTTTGCAAAATGTAATCAACAAGAATTCTTTTTGACAGGGACAAGGGAAAGAGAAGAAAAGACCTTGCATACGAACCTAGGACTGTCAACAGGTCGGACCAACCCCCGCTACATGCTACTGCCCCTGGTGCGGTAAATGTTATGGTGATAGGGTGCAAATGATGAAATGCTAACCGATTTCCCCATGATATTCGACCAATCGGCCCAATCTTTAAGTTATAGGTCAGTTAATAGGTAGTCTTTTTAGATGAATATGCACAGTCGATGAAGTACGGATATAAATCTTTTATAACTGAAGACATGTTATACTAAGATCTGATTATTAGATCAACTATTAACTTATAGATGATATTTTTAAATTGATAATAAATATGGTCATGGATCTATCTTAGATATACATTAAGTCTGACCTGTTTGCATCCATAGATTATGGTGCCGGCACAGGCGATGTGGTGGTTCGCGAGGAGGTGTCAGGGTGGCCTCACTTGTTGGAGTACGACGATTTGGGCGGAGTTTGATTATGTAAGTGTAGGTGAGGATGGGATTGGGCAAGTGCAAAAGGGAAGATGAAATGTTTCAAAAAATCCCTCATGGGGAATGGAAATAGTGTTTTGGAAATCACATGTCCCATGTATCCATATCGGATGAAATGTTTCAAAAAATCCCTCATGGGGAATGGAAATAGTGTTTTGGAAATCACATGTCCCATGTATCCATATCGGACAATTTAAAATTTTTAAAAAATAAATAAACAGAACTCCGATGAGTACTAAAAAATACCCTTAATGAGTCAAATCCAACAATAATTTAAGTTTTTTTAAAAATTTTTTTGTCAGATAAGAGATTAGCTTATGCGAACATGTGGAACATGTTGGGTCCAATCTATTAAAAAAAAAAAACTTGCCGTAGTACCCTAGGGTGCAAGAGTATATAGGAGCATTGCAGCAAGTATAACTCAAAATGCTTAGGTCTTTAGGCTAGCACCTATGATCTGTGGGACATGACACGAGTGTTAAATGTCAACATAGACATGTGCGTCGGACACGACAATATCTTAAAAATAAGATACGAGAACACAAAGAACATACAAATATATATATATATATATATATATATATATATATATATATATATATATATATATATATATATATATACACGTAGTTATACATATATACAATAAAATATAATTACTGAAATTTATCTAAAATATAAAAAATATAACTCAAATACATCAAATTTTATCATATAGATAAATATTCTGAGAAGATATGCTAAGTATTCTAAGAAATCTCTAGTATTCACTTTGAAATCTTGAAGTAGAGGGTGAGACACGGGTGTCCGACACGGCTCTCTAAGATCAATAGAAGTGTCCACCAAATCATAAGCTGGCACTAGGTTCCAAAAGTGTGTGCCAAAATGGTTATAAGAGTAATACTTACTGCAATGCCTCCTCCAATCGCAATGGGGTCATTGAAGTGGGTAAAAGAATATATTTTTTTAATTTTTTTAGGTCGGCTCCCGAGGTGTCCTACCCGGCCGTAAAGTGCAATGTCCGATCGGGCGACCCAAAAAAATCTAAAAAGTCAAAAATATTATTGGGCTCGGCCCAATAAGGGGCATTTTTCATTGTTCATTAGGTCGATTTTTGATTTTTTGGATTTTTTTGGGTCGCCCGGTCGAGCATTACTGTACGTCTGAGTTGGAGACCTTCGGGCCGACATCAAAAAAAAATATTTATTTTTTCTTTTACCCCACTGCAATGCCTCCATTGCAATTGGAGGAGGCATTGCAACAAGTATTATTCTGGTCACAATTGGCCTGAGCTAGGCCTGGCCTGGCCCATTAACACCTTTCCTTGTTGACATCAGTTTGTGATTTCCGCCGTGCATCCACTGACAAAGGCTACGGGTGAGACTAATACTTCATCCATTATTTGTAATCAAATGACTTATTTATCTTCGACTCTTGTGAGTAAGACATGTACACTTTGATGTCATCTTCAATGTTAATTTAGTGTTTCAGTATAAATATAAATGAGTGGATGTTATGCGAGATATACCCTGATTAATATAAAGTATCTGAACTCCATTTGGCAACCGAATAGATGCGGGGAAGAATACCCTTTTAAGTGTCTTTTTAATAGGAGGGTGATATATTCCTTCCTTTTTCTTTTATTCAAGGTTGAGACCACCGGGTTATTCTGTCTTTTGACAGAATATTGGACTCCTCAAATATTCCAGTTATCAAATGTTATTTTAATATAATATATGACAATTTTTTGTTCCATCCACTTATTCCGTTCCTGAATGAAAGTAGATATTTCTCAGTCTAAAACCTTAAAATTTCCGTCAAGTAATTGTAGGGTGCGCCATGAAATGCTATATCCTTTTTTTTGAGAATTATGAAATAATATGCTCATTGCATTCCTGAAGAAAGTAAGAATCCGTCCATTACTGTCACTTGTGCAAAATGATTTTAAAGATGCAATCCTTGATCAATGGCGTGTTTGGCAAAACTTTTATTTAAAAGTTATTTTTGACTTCTACTTCTTACAGAAGTTACTTTTGACTTTTACTTCTTACATAAAATGGGTCGAAGGAGAGAGGTTATAATTAATTTTAGTTTATTACAATAGTCAACTATTTCATAAGAACTTCACTTTTTTTCTAATTTTAGAAGTTTTTTCCTTGTAATTTTTAGTTGTAAGCCAAGATACAAAGAAAACACCACATAAATGACTTTCAAAATCTAATGACTTTTATAAAAAATAATTAATAAAAATATAAAAACACTTTCAAATAGAAACTGCGCCAAACATGACTCAAGAAGAAGAAGCGGAAGAGCTTCCTTTTCGCGGATTTTATACTGCGAACCACCAACCAACTGAGGAGAAGAGCATGGCAGGCAGCCATATGCGAGGAGACCACCTGGATCCGCTGGATTCACTGCAGAGGAGTGTATTGCCGTGGTAGGTGCACACCGTTTGCTTCCTGCATAGAAGTAGAACTACAACAATAACAACAAACACGAAGCGTACGTAGCTAATAGCTTGATTTTCACATAAGAACGAGGATGGTGCAACCCTTTCACCTTCTGGACTTTGTAAAATTTTTAGTTGAAAGTAGTTTTCTGACTTTCTCCTTCAAGATAAGAAAATTTTAGAAGATTGTTATTATACTATTCTTTTTATACCATCTTCTTTACCACATTCATTAGAAACTTTTGATTATTTGATCAAAGAATACTTGTTGAAGCATTAATTTTCTCAACAAAAGTTATGTCAACAGTAATCTTGATAAAAATCATTTGATTGAATGATGAAATAGCTCTCAATGAGTGTGACAAATATGAAGGCAAAACGTATGATATAATAACATTATTTAAAATGTTGAGTGAGATTAATTTTAAGTAATTATAAAAATCAAATCTTTTCTCACAATGTTATTTTTTTATCTAATTTAGAAGATTCTAATTTATAACTTTGATTGGATAGTCAAAAGAGTAACCAAAATACTATATAAATATCTTCTAAGATCTAATTTTTCTAATGAAAATAATTGAATGAAAGATCAACACTACTTACAACTGGAAGTTGTGCCAAACACGATTTTTTCTTGCTTGAAGTGGTGGTGGGGTTGAGCTAAAGCTACCTCAACCCAATCTATCCAATAGTTTTAACTCTACCCCTTATTAACTTGTCCGGACCTTTCTTGAACCTAAGGGTGCAAATAAATTGATATACTTGACGAATAGCTCTAGCTCGGCTCAACTGATACTCATACTTGACTCATTTATTAAGTTAAATGAGTCAAACTCAAATAAAATTTCAAGCTCAATTAGTAAATGAGTAGATTCAACGTATGCCTGCTCGACTCGCTTAAGCTCACGAATATATTCATTTGATTTTTTTATTTCTTATAAGTACTATAATTTTAATATTTTAAATGATATTAAATCTTTTAAAAAGATTGTTTCGAATGTTAGAATCTTGGTGGGGACTAATACGATGTGGCTTTCTTGCTTGTCATTTAGTCCCCACATCAGGACTTTTAAAAGTTATATGATGGTATCATTTTTTAAAAGTCCCTCATGTCACCTTACCTATTATAAGGTTATTGCTTTGTGGACTTAAGCGTGGCTTCAATATTTAAGGATGAGCCATAAGACCATTTTTTGACCTATATTATGATTCTTTTTAAAATTTATGATGGGATCGTTGGACTTGCCAGATACTAGACTCGAACTTCTCGAGTACTTAATTGAGCCAATCTTGGGCAGCGGAGTTCGACTTGCTACACTAAGGGTCGCTTCAGTTCAATGGATAAAAAGAAATTTAAATTTTTGTAGGTAGGCTTCAAAGTGTCATACATATTCGTACAGGTTGGATGATCAAAAAAATTTAAAAATAAAAAATGAGTCTAATGAATAATAATAATAAAAAATTAACGGGCCAAACTCAATAATAATTTTTTAATTTTTTAGGATTGTCTGATTGGAGATCGACCTATACAAATACGTAGAACACTTCACAATCCACATAAAAAAAAATTAAAAACATTTTTTTTATTATCTACGAGGGTCACTGCAATGCTGACTCTCAACGCAACAAGTATTACTTTGAGCAGCCATCTTAGATGCTCGACGAGCTCGATTTCAATTGAGGTTAGTCTAATTGAGCTTGAACAGGAGAATACTTGACTCAGCTTGGCTGGTTTAAATCTTAGTCTGACTTAAGAGTTAGATCTGGTCAAATTAAGATCAAATATATTTTTATTTATTGACAACAGGATATTATTCTTTCCGATCTCCCTCGCCATGCATGCAATGCAATCGAACTGGAGTTTCACTTTAGTTTTCCACCCTATTCGCCGATGACCTTGATGGGTCACTAAAGCAGAAACCCTAGTTTATTCCGGAGGAATATATCTGGATGTTTACTCCACGTACGTGGGGCATATAAGTATGCAATGACAAATATATTATGCCAAATATGATGGGAGAATCAAGTGGTCTCCCACAGTTGTTGACTTATCATTCGAGGACAAGCCTCCCACTAATATAATATATTCACAAATTCCAGAGCATCTTGAAATTTGAAGATGGTGGTTTCTCCCGGACTTCTAATTTAATATCTGTCTATGAAAATTTTTATCACAGAGTGTATCTTAAACTTGCATCATCTGATTTGTTGAAGGCATTGTGCCAAGTATTTCTCTGCAAAGTAATACTTGTTACAATGTGGATATTCATGACGGCTACAGTAAGTATAAATATATTTTATTTTCTTAAAAACCTAAGAGAAGAGAGAATTCCTAAGGGACTGTTCCATTTAAAAAAATAAAAGAATAACAAATGAGATAAAAAGGATGTCCAATTTTTAGATTTTTTAACCCCAATCAATGATCAGATAATTCAGGTGGCTCCTTTAAGTTGTCCCCTCCTTCTTGAGTTTTGATTTTATAAACTAAAGTTTTTTTTTTTTTTTTTTTTGCTGCAACATGGCATCCAATCAAAACCGATGGGATGGCTGCTGAAGTGCAGTACAGTAGTGCCACGGTGCAATGAGTATTTTGAGTAATACTTGTTGCAATGCTCCCCCTAATCTCAACCGGGATATTATAGTGGTAAAAGTTTTTTTTTTTTTTTAGGTCGGCTACAAGGTGTCCTATCCGGCTAAACAGTGCAATGCCCAATCGGATGACTCATAAAAATTTAAAAAACTAAAAATTGACCCCAATGGATAGTGAAAAATGCCTTTAATGGGTCGAACCCAATAATAATTTTTAATTTTTCAGATTTTTTTGGGTTACCTGATCGAGTATTGCACTGTATGCCTGGTAGAACACTTCGGGGCTGACCTAAAAGAAATTAAAAAAAAAAAATCTTTTACTCAGTACAATGCCTCCATTGCGATTTGGGGGGGGGGGGAGATTACAACGAGTAGGTATATGATTTTTTTTTTTTTTTGAATTTTTTCAGGTCGGTCCTAAGGTGCCATACCCAGTCGTATAGTGCAACGCCGATCGAGTGACCAACAAAAAACTGAAAAGTAAAAAATCATTATTGGGCTCGGCCCATTAAGGGCACTTTTCACTGTTCATTGGGGATTGACTTTTGGTTTTTTGGATTTTTTTTACGTCTCTTGATCGGGCATTGTACTGTACGGCCGAATAGGACACCTCAGAGTTGACCTAAAAAAATAATTAAAAAAATCTTTTACCCACTGCAATGTCTTCGTTGCGATTGGGAGTAGGGCATTACAGCAAGTATTACTCGCAAGAATATATGGATTTCAATCGGGTTATTAAGGCCTACAAATTAATGTCGCTTTTTGCATGACAGGGAGATGATAATTTGGTGAAGGCATTTTTTTTATATTGTTGAATATTTAAACATGATATGTGCTACCAAATCTTTACCTCAGTGAAAATCTTTAGAGTCCGGATCCTCTTAGTATAGTTATTGAGAGAATTTAGATGGTAACCAATAGGGATGACACATGTAAAGCAGATTTTTCAATTGAGATGTGTTTCATGATAACCAGTTATATTTATAATATGATTTGGGTTGTATTTAAGTGCACATGCATTGGAGTGTATATTTGTGTAGGGGTTCAGATTGTATGTAATATTATGCTCTTGGTTGTATTTGTGTTCTAGTTAAAAAAATGAAGAATTCAGGAACAAAGAAATGGTAGCAATTTCTGACAGAACACACGTCAATTGATGAACTTAATTGCTTTGTAAGTATCACCCCTAGATTGGTTATTGATGCAAACGGTAACCGCGATCTGTTTTAAAAGAACATGCATAGCAGATGAGATAATATATTTGATTTTTCCTTTCTGACTAAATACATATGATATACTAAGATCCAATCATTAGACATACTGTTAATTTATAAAAAACATAACGGATAGCGTTTTTACTAATAACTTAACGGAACGATCATGAATCACTCAATTTGACTCGTTTGCATCCCTACTAAGTTCACTCTGTAAGAGAGATCAGGAGTTAACCCTCCACGTTCACATACGAAGGCAATGTTTACCTCACAGTGAAGAACGCTGCCCTCGAGACAAGGTAGGAAAGAGACCAACAACAAAAAGGGGTGTTCGACGGCACACTGACCTGTTGGAGCAGAAGCTGATGACGTAGTCGGCACCGGAGCAGGTGAAGATGCTGGTGGGGTCGTCGTAGGCGTAGCTGTAGGCGGCGGGGCAGGCGTCCTTGAACTGCCTCGAGGAGGCCGTGGGCTGGCAGGTGACCGGGTTCCCGAACACGCCCCGGCAGCAGTACTCGTCCGTGTCGAAGACGTCGCACGCGCTCCGGCAGCCCACCACCGCTCCCTTGGCCGTGAGCTGGAGCTCCTTGGGGCAGCTCGGCAGCAGGTCCCCGTCGCACCCGGCAGCGCTGCAGTTGCCCTGGCCGTTGATAGGCTTCACGACCACCGGAAGGTTGAAGCCGTCGACGAGGCTGACGTCGTAGTAGTCGAGCGCGGCCAGGGTGAACTCGGCGAGGCTGGCGGGGGTCTGGCCGGAGGCGGTGCAGCGGAGGGCGGTGCTGCAGGCGCCCGTCTGGCACGAGCCGTTGCCAGACCGGTCGAACTCGCAGCCGGTTCGGGCCCAGATGCGGCCGACCCATCCGGCCGGGGCGCCAAAGACGGCGTTCTGGCCGGGTTGGAGGGGGAAGCCCCCGCCATTGAAGCTGTCGCCCGACGGCGTCACCGCCGGCCAGATGGTGACCTTGCAGTTGTTCACGATGGTGAAGACCCGGGTTGACTTGGCCGGTCTAAACCCTGGTCCAGAATGGAACAAAAAGAGATAGAGAGATAGAGAGAGAGAGAGAAAAGGAAAATATCAGGCACTTACCTGAAAAAATGGCGATATTCTTATTACTTGCTCTTTATCAGGTAAATAGTGGGTCGGTTTGGATCATTGACTTGGTGTTTGTAGGTAGATTTCAAGTTTTGGATTGAGCTCGTCTATTCCATCTTTTCTATACTATTGGTATTCTACTTTATTTTATTAGTTCAATTGTTATAGTGGGAGAAAAGTAGATTTTTTTTTTTTTTTAAAATTTTAAACTAATCAAAGTGATTGAAGCATAATTGGTGTAGAAAGAATAGAATAGACGATCTGAATTCTTAAGGTTTTTTTTATCAGAGACTTGGATATCCCCGATTTAACGAAGAAGTCGGAAGGATATTATTGTACACCCGTTCTCTAATTTACAGGGGAAAAGAGCGTTGGTTAGGAGGCCAGAGACGCTTCATTTGTTACTTGAAGAAGAAACATATATAGGCACAGGAAATAAGAAATAATAAGAGGACGGAAAGAAAGCAAAGATGCAAGATTTGTGTGACTATAGAAGATTGTGCTGAAGCTAAATACCCATTTAACATGGCATCTAAAGTTGATCATTTCTCTTTGATCACATGCTGCTATGAAAGAGGAGAAAACACAAATTAAGTAGGCATCTAGAAGAAACACATCTAGTCAGCAAGAAGCACCCAGAAAGAAATTAAAGGAGGGACATAGTTAATTACCCGACGTGACTAGGATTAAAATGAGAAATGCCATTCCGAGCTTCCTAGTGTGTGGATACATGTCTGGCTCCCTCCCCTCGCCACCCAAGAACTGATGTATGTATGATACGTTGTGCAGCAATGTTGCAGTAGTGAAAGATGATTTGTGGCGCTTTTATATAGCTTTAAGGAGGTATTGGAGGGGAATCTGTTTGGACGAATCAATCCCGTTCCATCATGAGCCGCCCAAAAAGGCTTATTTAATTATTTGAATGAACAAATCACATTACTCAAGAACCGTCCAAGACCGACTAATTTCTTGGATGAATTGGAGACGGATGGGTCCGGCCACCCCATCCAGCTGTTTCCCTTCTCTCCTCCCGGTCCCTCACTCTCTTTGTTGGTCCCTCGGGGAATAAGATCTTTGACACCTTCTTTTTTAACGAGAGCGAATCCCCTAAGCACGGTGGTTGATCGAACTCAATCAGTACACTGGAGGGAGGTCAGATTTTTTTAAAAAAATTTCTTATCGAGCTTGAAAGTTCGGCGTACCTCACCCTCCCGCCCTCCAGTGCACTGGCTGAGCTCGGCCAGCCAGCGTACTGAGGGGATCCACTCTCTGTTTTAACATGGATTGTTTAGGAAATCAGATCTTTCAAGTGCAGGTGAGGATGGAAGTCGATAAATGCCAAGAGAGGAGTTTTCAAAATGAATACCCCTTCCATGTATGTTTTCCCATTCCCCGTCAAGGACTTTGATGAAAAACATATTCCCTTCCTTTGCACTTATCCAATTCCATCTTCACTTGCATTTACAGAACCCTACTCATTCTTTAACTAGATTTTGTATGTCCCCTTTCACATGTATAACAAACATTCTTGTATAATTAGAATGGTTCTTACAATCTTTCAATGTTCTGTAATAATGTTTGCAAGTTCATGTTTATTTTAAATCCTTTGTAATCTTTGAATCCTTTTAAAAAATTCCTTTCTGTTAGTAATAGTAAAAAAATAGAATATTCATAGAATATTCCTTTTATGCACTATATTACCTTTCACAATATACTAGGAATATTCTATCATTATTCCGAATTTATTATTTCTTGACAATCACTGATCAGTGGGATTTTTTAAGGAGTGTTCAAAGATTTTTGAGAGTCTAAAATAAATATGACAATTATAGAGACTGACATAGAGTATTAAAGATTTTAAAGATTGAAAATTTTAAAAAAAATCCCAAATAAAAATGTCTAGAATATGAGGACTTATGCGAGTTTAATCCAAAAAGACTACGAAAGACCTCATCTCTAATTTTGGAAGCTAGAAGTTTAGTTCTTTTAAATCATAAGTTTAATGGATCCTCTATATTCTCTCACATGATAAAAAAGGGATTTACAAATATATATGAAAATATCACATTTACATTGTACCCTCTACTCCCACATCTTGTTATCAATACTCTTAAAATATTCAGAAAGATTGCAGTTATACCTAATAGCGTACCCAACATGTAGCCAGTGGGATCCTGTGATTTTGCTGGATTTTTCAAAACTTATTAAGATCCTTTAATTTTGGCCTATTAGAGTAAGTGGCCTATGATCCCGGTCTATTAGTATGACCTTACTGACTCATTAATTGTAGTTCAATAGAGTGACCCCACTGATCCACTGTTCGAGTGACCCCACTGAAACTAAATTTCTGCATATGTCACTGTACTCCTCTGCAAAATGTCGTTAAATCAAATTAATTTTTTTTGCATATATATATATATATATATATATGTAACATAGCCGCCTGACCTGAATTGGGCGGCATTCTTTGAAAAGAAAAAAAGTGCTTTATTTTTTTCATATGAAAACTTATTATTTCAAAAAAAATTCTGGGTGGAGGTATCCCTCAATGGGGCCATCCCTAAGTACCATCTATTTTTTTATGATAGATTAAGAAAAATAATAAAAATAAAAATATGAAATAATAAAGTCCTAGGGAAAGACACAATCCTAATGGCTAAGTCTACCGTTTTTTTTTTCTTTTTTCTAGGCCATCCGATCATTGATCATCTGTGCGGTCGTACCACACACATGCGCAACCTCTCGATCTGGCGTTATAGTTCGCTGTTAGCGGACAGGGTGCCAGTGGACTGTAACAGTTTTTTATATATATGGGACCGGTTATAGTGCGCTGGCAATGCACTGTAACACATCCACCTGTTCTGAATCAAGCGGCATTATTTAAAAAGAAAAAAATGTGTTTTAAGTTTTTTCATATGAAAACTTATTATTTTGAAAAAATATTTTGGATAGAGATAGTCCCCAATGAGGTCGGTCTACCCATATGTACCGTCTATTTTTTTTATGATAGATTAAAAAATTAAAAAAATAAAAGTATGAAATAATAAAGCGGAAGGGCATAACTCTAGGGGAAAAGTCTTTTTTTTTTTTTCTTTCTAAGTCATCCGATCATTGATCAGCAAAATCTTTTTGACATATACGGGTAGAATTCACAAGGGATATAACTACAACTTTTTTGAAGTCTTTACGAGTATTAATAATAATATACGAGAGTTCGAGATATATATGCAAGTATAATCTACCAAAATTGAACTCACCAGTGGATCTGATTTTAGTATCGTGTCTAGGCACGTGTCTGTATCGTGTCTAGGCACGTGTCTACGGTTCGCAACCACGTTCCGTGACGCTGCCCATTTCTCCGTGCACGGTTTTAGCTTCGGTACCATTCTGTCTGATTGAGAAGAGATCATCTCAGTACCAGAGAGCAGGAGTTTAGCAGTAGAGAAAAGAGAAGGAATTAGGTATTTACAAAATTTTCGAATCTTGGCCTCTTCCCCTCTCTCTAATGTTGGACTCCTGCCCGAATGTGTATCGAGAGGATCTGCTCTCATTGAAATTAGTGGCGACCCCGTGGTTTGCTTGGAGACTTGGGGGCAAAACAACGGTGGCAGATAGCAGCAGCAGCGACATATACGGCCAGAGGTTCCTATTCTCCAAGCATTTCAAGCTCCCATAAGTCTTCACCTCGTACTTCCAATATAAGTAATGGGTAGAACCGTAGAAATAATCCAACTAATCTGATACAGTACTCACCTTAGTTAATTTCTCGGGCTGTAAACTTTTAGATTTTTTTTCCTTCAGTGTACTTGAAGTGCATATATATATAACAAGTTAAGGAATCACATAAGTAATTTTAAGTTCAAGATTCAACTAGGTGCATGGTCAAATACACGTTAAAAGAGTTTGCCAGTTTGATGTTAACTCAATTTCCAAAGGTTCCAGTAAGGTTGAAAGTAGATCAGATTAATTTGTAATCCAATTCACCATTAATGAGATCTGTGAATTTGGTTAGAGATATACCTCAAATGAAAATCCTTTCCCATCTATAAATCATTATGAAGCCGATTAAATCTCCAATTCATAAACCTGCAAATATATATATGCTCCAACCTATATCAATTTATAAATGAATTATGCTTACATTACTGATACATTATAAATTCCATTTGTGTCTCCCGATCAAACAAAGATTTAAATTGTAAGCAAGTTTTAAATGTGAACAAATCGAGATAAAGATTTATTTTTGTTATTTTTAATTATTTTTTTCCAACATGGATTAGTTAAATTTTTGGTCCTTACGTTGGCTAGTATCTACAGATTCTTGTGCTTCCTTTGTTATAATATAGAGAGGTATCTATGTTCAAAATATTAATTGTGGATTGTCAAGTGGAGGATATGCTCCAAACCACACTTGCTTTAATCCCCAGTAATATATATATATATATATATATATATATATATATATATATATATATATGATGCCATGGCCATGTTTGGAGTAAGTGTTGTAGATTTCATGCCAATTAACTGAAGAAAGAATTCTAGACTTTGGAAGTCATTTACGTAGTTTGTTTAAAATTTTTTAAGTCTTCAACAGAAGGTTTTAAAATGAAGCTTTTAGATCAATTGAGATAAAAATTAAATGCTTAGAAAAATCCACCTTGTAAAAAATGTGATGTAGTCAAGACATTCACGGATTGGTTGCGGATCATGGATGAAGGATTTGAAACTTCTGAAGATACGAGATCGTCGAGGAAGATTCGAAACAGCTGGAGTGGATCTAAGATTGCCGAGGAAGATCCTGTCGAGAGAAGGTTCATTTACAAGATGAAACAATTGATCAGAAAGGGACCCGGGCGTGGTTCCGGGATAGCCCTCTCCGACGGTCAAGTTAGAAGCCGAGAGGAAAGGGGATAAGGATGAAGAGTATTGATTAAGAGATGGCACATGTCATATACCTCTTTTTGACGTAAGCAGTACCCTCTTTATAAGGGAGAGGTGAAAAATATATTTTGTGACAGACGATGTAGGACTATTCTTATACATAAGGTATGTTCCTTGAACCATTTTACTGTCTCTCTTCGTTAATGAGTCGAATGTCACAAAATACCTAAGACTGGGCGGCCTGAACTTCTTGGCCCATTTGGCCCAGCTCTCAGCTTCCCCCCATCAATACCTAAGATCAATTATAACGTCATATTCAACATTTTTTAGATTGTAAGTAGAAACAGAAAATAACTTAAAGTAAAAAATTTGCTAAACATACCCAAAGACCAAAGTCACCCAACCTGAGAGTATCCTTTTAAACTAGAAGGGATGCGAAAGAGTTACAATGCTCACGGCCCTCTCTTACAAGCTATAACTCGTACCTTGAATCGTATCGTAAGAGTAAACAAAACATATATTTAGAACTTTGAAGGAACCATGAAGGGTTATTCTTGTAAGACTAAAAACGTTATCTCATAGATTGACTCTTCTCTATATCAGTAATGTGGGAGGCATTGGAGCTTGGTCTTACGGATCGGGTACAATGTGAAACAAGGGCAGAGAAGGATACCCATTCGTTGCGATTCGAACCATGGTCGCCACTATGATGGCAAGGCAAGTCGGATAAAGAAACTTTGTTTCTTGCACGTGACAATGCTATGGACGGTGCATCTTGTCCACATTAGTTGGCATATGTTGACATGAACTCCCTTGAAAGGGAAAACGAGGAAAAAAAAGAGGGGGAAATGTTTGGTACAATGCTTAGGGAGTTGCAATAGCTGTATGATCTTAGAGTGCAACGGGATAATTTGGTTGATCTTTTAAATTACTGAGCTGAAATTTTCGGCTCAACGTTTGTACCATTATTTGATTTTCTATTACACGGATAAAAAAAATAAAAAATAAAAAGATAAGATCACCGTTCCATACGATCTGAGCTGTCCGTACCATGGGAGTGCGATCATGTGGCTGGTACTTGTGTGCAGCAAATATTTCTAAAAATATATATTTATATACTTACCTCTGAAAACTAGTGTATTTGTATTTATATCCTTAACTCCCATCTATTGCATAAAATGCTTTCGAAGACTTCAAAAGTATTGCAATCATCCCCCTCCGTCAAAATTCCATGAACTCCAACCGAGTATATCAGAAAGCATTTACAAATCCTAGTAAAGTCAGGAGCATATATGCAAAATTTTAGTGAATTTAGGAACGTACATGTAAACATATCTGAAATCTTTTTGACGTATTCAGTTATTCGCACTTCTTAAGTTTTGGTGATATTTTATATAATACATGAGAGTTGAGAGTATAAGTACGAATATGATAATTTTTAAAGGTATCCGTAGAAAAAAAATATGCGCATGCCCCCCCCCCCACATGTAGGAAGGATGTTTTTTTTTTTTTGAATTATATAGGCTAGATGGCGAGAAGACAAGGCATACATAAGCTATGTACAGGGCAAGTAAAGTTTGACTGTCAAATGCATTGAGAACGGGCCAAATGCGTAATGGCTTGGCTTTCCCTTTTTTCTGTACTCCTCAATTTTTACTAGACTATCTCTAAAAATAGTTTTTTACATATATATACCTAAAAATTAACATATTTGCATATATACTTCTAATTCTCACATATTATCATTAATACCTCTGTAATTTTCAAAATATTGCATTTATATCCTTCAATTTAATGATTTGACATAAATATTCTTAAATTCACTAATATTTTATATATATATCTCTCAATATATTAAAATCTTGCATTTTGTACTTCCGACACTTTGAAGGATGTCATGATTTATGTAATATTTTTGACATATTTCGTTGAAATTAACATAAATTTGACGGGAAGAATATAAATGAAATATTTTAAAGATTGCAAGAATATTGATAATAATAATACGTTAGAATTAAATGTATACATGTAACTGTTTTTGAGGAGTATATATGCAAAAAAATCCTTGCAAAAAGATGAAAAGCTAAGAGCACGGCTATGCAGCACCAGTGCTCGAATTCAGGAGCTCTCGTGTCGGGTAGAGAGATGTCCATCACTGCACCGTGCATGGGGGATCAGGGGATTCAAAACCCTCGTTCTTCTCACTTGGGAAGGTGAAGGATGTCCATCTCATTGGAAGTTCTAGTGTATGGAAGCCATTAATCGTCTCTTTTTGTCTCTTCTAAAAGGCCGTTAAATGCCTTCTCTCTCACGTGATCGGATCTAGTGTGGCCTCATTAGCGGACAACGTCATTTAACGCGTCCCTTGTAGTGGTCATGTGAGACGCGTTTCCTGTTCCACGTGCGAAGACAAACGACACGTAACGTAATGACAAAAGAAAAGAGACAAACGACACGTAACGTAATGACAAAAGAAAAGAGACAAACGACACCCGAGATGTTGCTGTTGGCACTCGGCATTACTTGGACCTTCTGAACTAAAGATCTTGCGGGGCGACGCGTGTTTGGCTGAAACCGAACTAGCTTTCAAGGGAATCCAGATCCTCTAACGCCCTGTTGCTTTCTCTACTCATCTTAAATTTTGTGATAAAGATAGAATGAGACGAAAATCTGAAATAACAGTAGTGAAAATAAATGGAACTATAGAATCATCGACGTATTTTTGGGAGCACTTAAAATTCCTTAAGACTTGCAATGGACACATGACAAATTCTCATGCTCCCTCACACCTTAAACAATTTTTTTTAATCATCTTTTGTTTCTTAGATATTAAGAAGTCTATGCGATTTTCTTCAAAATTGAAAACCACTAAAAGTGTAGAGAAAGAAAATTTTTAGAGCAGACCCCATATACGATTTTTTTTCCAATCACTGAGTAGCTTTCTTGAAAAGCTCTCACCTCTCTTTTGCACTTATCCAATTTGCTCTTTACCTGCACTTACAGAAACCAGGCCCTTTTCAAGGTGTGTATATGTATGGGACGACCTTGGACAGCTTACTTTAGAAGGGATTCTAACTTGGGGTCGGCTCTATCTCAAATGAGGTAGGTTTCCAACTTTGGCCGAACATCTAACCCAAAGTCCCACTCTGGTCTTCCCCAACACAGATCCCACTCATTAATTCCAGCAAACTTTCTAATTCAGTGGGAAGGAATTCCAGTGAGGGAATGTAAAAAAATTTCGTGCAAAAAGCTTTTTGAGAAAATAAATTAAGGAAAATGTAAATAAAATCAGTCACTTGTTACATATGAAAATATTTTTAGTTGTTTTAAAAATAGGAATGTCAATTGGACTGGGCCCGCCCAAAGGCCCGTCCAGTTTTAACCTGATTTGGACGGATGAAATTGGCCTACAAAAGAAAAAAAAAAGGCCCAACCTGAGAATTAAAAGGGCCGAAGTTAGACCTTGGTCGGCCTGGTCCGACTCGGCCTAGGTATATCAAAATTTTATTTTTATTAATTTTAATTATATAAGTAAACGGTATTGTGTCAATTTAAGTTATGAGAATACTCGATGAGATGTGATTTTGGTTATATAAACTAGATACTTTACATGTTTATATTATGATGAAAATATGTTATATGTTCTGATTTTACTAGGTTGATAAAAAATCCCAACAGATATTTGCGTTAAGAACGAAAAAGTAAAAAAAAAAAAAAAAAAAAAAAAACCGGGCCGGGCCGGGCCTTAACTGGGCCACATCAAAATCTTCCGGTTTGGGCCCGGGTCATGAAAAACTTGGCTTTTTACCGGGTCCGAGTTGGGCCGGGGCTACATCTTTGAGGACCCGGCTAGGCCCGGGCCTGTTCAGGCTCAGTCTAGGCCCAACCCATTGACACCCCTATTTAGAAAAAGGTATTCGGTCTCATCCTATGGATACCAAAATCGAGAAAAAGGAGTCAACAAATTAAAATTTTTGTTGATTAATTTTTTTTTATTAACTAAATAAGTCGCATGTAATATATTTTATATGGAACCAAATAGACCCTAAGAAGAACATACATAAAATTCAATTTACATATATTAGTTTTTTGTTGGGTCAAAATCTCGTCTACTAAGATTGGAGCCTCTTGCCTGATATAGGAAGATTGAGGGGCGATGGACCTTCAAGACAAAACACTATTAAGGGGCTCCGATGATGAACGGGGGATCCCCCTCCAATGCTTACATCAGAAAGTTGGAGATTCTAGAATGAAGCAAGACGAATTGGGCTATGAAGAGCATACCAGATGAGGTCGATTTAAAGGTCTTTATACAGTAGTAGTTTAGAGGCGACTTATGAGTTAGTTCCGACCAGGAAGAGAATAATTTGCTAGGTCTCCTTTTGGAGGCAGTTGCTGGAAGGGGACATCCTCATGTTCATCATAATCTGCGAGGAAGGATATTTTGAAGAATATATTCATGTCCAGGTCGATTTCTAAATTTGTCTTGATTTCTGATCGCGATCAGATTGGGTCGAGAAAGTCAGGGTCCCCATGAAGGAAAGTGTCCCACTCGGTTTGAATAAAAAATCTCATTAGGAAGAGGACTCGAATGTCTCCCTAGTGGGCCGAGTGTGATAGGCTGAGTGCCACTGATAGCAAGGCCTCCCGGATCTGATCTTGAACCTTCCTGGCTCGAGTCAACACTCATAGTGAAACTGGGCTCTAATATGACTGCGTTTGTTGACTTAGACTTGTGCCATTAGGCCGGTCCACTGATTGTTACGAAATTCTCATCCATCAAGTTTTAAGCATATGATTTGGAGTTCTTGACTGGAGGTCAACCTGACCGAACACAACTATACAAGGAGGTTTGAGTTGCGTGGTGTTGGAGCGGCTATATAATAGTCTTACATCAGTTAACATGATATCAGTTCGGGCTTCTTTAACATGGTATCAGAGCGGGCCTTTTCTGATAGGCTGTTATATTCCACCCGATCCGTTCATAACGTCAATTATGCTGTAACCATTCGGATACGGCGCCAGGAAAGGTGTTGAAGTTTAGTCCTATATCAGATTCTTTATAGGCACCTTCCCTCTATATATGTTGAGGATTCTCTCAACTCAATGCCTAGATTTTGAGTTCGAATTCGGGCCTCTTTAACATGGTATCAGAACAGGGCCTGACCCAACTTTATCTTCTAATTTGCACCACTTCCTGTTATCTAATTTCCACGACCCATCTTAACCGTGAAGAAGAGTGTTGAAGTGGCTATATAATAGTCTTACATCGATTAACATGATATCAGTTCGGGCCTCTTTAACACGTGGCATGTTCAACACTCAACATCAATTGTTGGAAATAAACCATCTCCGAGTTAGCCCGTTCAAGCCTTTGGCCTCTTCACAAGGGATGCAAAGGGATAGCTGTGTGTGTATATTCAGGATAATCTGATGCCAAATCAATTAAAAAATACCACAGTCCGGTTTCTTTACCGCACAGTAAATTATTTGGTTTCTGTGTTAGCTACCCATAATACAATAATATTTAGTTCATCATTCCACTTATGCTATGCCGACCCACCAACTAGATTAAACGCATAGACTTCATAATTTTCTTAGATATCTTTTATACAGTCATGCATTACTTCAGTGCATATTAAGATACTATCACATAGGACCGCCAGACGATATAATAAAATAATTTTTTCTTGAATTTTCTTAGGTGAGCTCGAACATGTCGCAAATGTCTTAGAGGTCCATCTCTGATGGGACAACAGAAAAAATCTAATAAATAAAAAAAATATTATTGAACTTAATCGGCACGTTTTACTAGCCTTTGAGATTCGATTTTTGATTGTTTAGAATTTTTTAAATCGTTCCATAAGAGATAGACATGTGTTGGTCAAATTAGAGCCATGCCCAAAAAAGTTCTCTAGAAACGGTGCAACAAGTTATCCCGGACTAATGTAAACAAGTTACATCTGATGGTGCAACAAGTTATATTAGACCACTACACATTTGTTGACGTTGTGTCCTTTAAATTTTATGGATAACCTTTGAATGGCGGTGAAAAAATCGAAATAATATTAATATATATATAAACAAATAAGATTTTGAAGTTATCATTATAAGTTTTAGAATATTTAATACTCCTTGGCTGATGTAATGCTGAATAGTCACTCTCGGATTCATTCTCCCCTTAACTAATTTTTTTTTTTAATTTTTTCTTCTAAAATCTAATAGGTACAGTGTTAACAAATTAGGCGTAATAAAAAATCACAAAAATGTTATTGACCAGAGCCGTAGGACCACCTGTAGCAGCCATACCATAGGGACCCCACGAGTGTACTCCGTCGAAACAAAAAGCGGCAGGCCCAATCCTGCCGCAAAAATAAATAGAAAATGACCTTTATTAGCACCTCTTAATCCCCATTACAATTCCCGCAGGCGGCGCCCCGGAGTCACGCCGTACGTGCCCCACCCCGACAGCCGACAGCTGGAGTTTGGCGAATGCCCATATACAAAAATTACACATAAATACACGTCTACTTCATAATTTCTCCCTGGCCCCTGGAGTAAAGAAAGAACTAAGCCGCGAAGAACTAATCTTTCCAGTTTCCACCCGTCTCACCGTGCTCTACCCGGCGACGTCTCCATCTATCTCATCGGTTGTAGTGACAAGAGTTCTTGAGGGAGACGGGGGTGCCAAGCTTGTTCTGGTCCATCACCACCGAGCACTGCACCCTGATGTAAAACTTGGGCTTCACCAGCTTACCCAGGACGTAACCCCTGGACCTCACCGTAAAGCTCAGACCCAGCGGCACGGGCAGCTTGCCGTTTCCGCTGCCGCCACCGATTGTGCTGCTGCCGAAGGTCGTCCACCCTTCGCCGTACGTGGGGATCCTGTTCCCCAGCATCACCACGTCCAGCGCCCGCTGGCTCTTCCTCGACTGGTAGAAGTTGTTAATCTGCGCAGAAAGGAAAACCCGCATCGGATGTATGAGAGCTACAGGGGAGCTTTGGAACGACAGAAGAAGATGAGGGAATAGTGGAGTGTAGGGTTATGTGTGCTCACGTTTCCGCTGGCCAATGTGAGCTGTGTGTAGGCGAGATCCACCGGCGTGGAGGACACATGGACGCCAAAGAAGCTGGCGGTGTTGCGGAATGTGAGCTTCACGGTGGCGTTCATGGAGACCATGTCCGTCGGCACTCCGCTGGCGTCGGTGCCGGCTTGGATGTTGAAGTTTTCAAACGTTACGCTCTGTCCAGAGAAGAGAAAGAAACCCACAGTAGATCCATGAGTAGTGAACAAATCTAGATAAACAAATCTCAGAGTGGAAGTTCAGGGAAGAGGAAGCCACCTTCATGGTGATCTGGGGCTTGTGGGACCGACTGGTGCCCAACAGGATGAGGGAGAACAAGGAGAAGAGGACGACGAACGCGAGGACGAAGGCGAGGATGTAGCAGCGCCGTGGCAGGCCCTTCTCCTCTTCCCCCTCCTCCAGGAGACCCTCCTCCTCGATCACGGCACAGTCCTTCGCCCACGCCCTGTCATGCTTCCGGCTGCGCCCCGCAACGCCGCCCCTGCCGACGTCGTTGGGGGAGACCCTCCTCGACCCGCCGCCGCCGGGCTTGAGGGAGCCGGAGAAGCGGCTGGAGGAGGACTCACGGGAATGGCGGCCCACGGAGGAGTGGGAGTGG
Source organism: Zantedeschia hybrid cultivar (assembly GCA_030544215.1). Lineage (NCBI taxonomy): Eukaryota > Viridiplantae > Streptophyta > Magnoliopsida > Alismatales > Araceae > Zantedeschia > Zantedeschia hybrid cultivar. Next base: position 43,331,062 of record JARZZO010000013.1, on the reverse strand, counting down.
GGCGGGGAGGCGGTGGGGCTGAGGACGGGGGTGGAGTGGAAGGAGTTGGTGGTCTTCTCTCCATCGTGGGAGTCGCGGGACGGGCTCTGCACGTAGTAGGCGGGCCGCCGGGGGGACGAGGGGGCGAAGCTGGTCACCTCCGAGTCGGTCTTGGCGTGCATCTTGCCGGTGGGTTGGAGTGGATCTTCCTGTTCCACCCTTCGACGCCTGGTTTGGTATGGTGGTTCCTGCGTGCCCGCCCTTGTCGTCCTTCTTATGTGGTCCGGCTCGACCCCTTCGGTAGGAAGCATCCTATAAGTTCCTAACGTGACGGCGCGAGGCTGCTGCCTTGGCACCGCCACCTCCACCACATCTGTACTACACTTTTCTTTGGGTAGCGTATCACCTGTGGGCTAGGGTTTGTGGATTCCTGCTGTTTACTGCTCTCCCTGGTTAATGTCCGATAGATTGGATTATGCATTGTCAAATGTACGACCACTGAAGCGTCGACTGCTGCCCCAGATCAGATGCACAGCTTCTTTCACTGGATCTTAAAAATGTGCCACGTTAGAGACACGGGACATGCACGTGCATCCATTCCTTTGATAGTTTTCTGTGTATATGAGAGAGAGAGAGAGAGGTCCCAAACTTGGCGCTGGTTCGCCGGATTTAAATAGTGACACTTCATAGAATATTTTCACAGTTCACAGTTTCAATTAATATTAAGAGATCGTAAGAAACTCGATTGAATTATAGATTTTTCTCAGAATCTTGTAATATTACACTGAAATTATAGATTATAGAGAACTTACTTTTATTCTAATGTCCTCTTTTGTTATATAAAACAACTTCCAATGCCAATGTCATTTAAAACCTTCAGTAACTTTTTCGTTCTCAAAATTTGTCTTTCTTTCTGAAAACCTTTTTCAAAGTGGATTATGCAGAGAATTCTAATCTCTCCCTTTCTGTATCTAGCTATATTTCTCCTCTCGTTTAGAATTCATTTGCAATTAATTCAAGACACTCATTTTTCGTATGTTAAGAAGGAAGAATTGACTAATGTATAGGACGCTTTAAAATGGGTGACACTTACTGTACCGCGCACGGGCAGGCTACTGCAGCAGTAGTAATTTTTTATTTTTATGTTTTTAGGATGGCTTCATCACGTCAGACACTTCTTGTATGGGTCGATCTCATATTAGACGATCTAAAAAAATTTAAAAAATAAAAAATCGAGTCCAATGAACATAGTTACTACTCATTGGGCTCGATTTTCTATTTTTTAAATTTTTTTGGGTCATCTTATTGCAAACCGGATTATATAAACCTGTAAAACATGACGAGGTCCACTATAAAAAAATTTCAAAAAAAGAAAAAGGCCACACCCCGTGCAGTGCACAAGGTGCAGCAAGGGTTACTCGTTTAAAATTAGTTGTATGTATTTCCATCTATTAATTGTTACCCTAAAAATGGTGTGGAAAGTAAAAAAGTTTGGTAAACGTGTCCCTTAAAGTTAATGTTTAGTCCAATTTCATTAGTTTATTCCAATCACTTAGAGTTACTTAGAAGAGCGTCCGGATCTTTACCTGATTAGTTGCAGGATTGGACTGTGGGTCTTTCTCTGGTCTCCACATAAGAAATTAAGAACGGTCAGATACTCATTTTTTTTAGTTCGAACAAAATGACGGTAAGATGGAAGCTGTGTACGGGAGGTGAAGAGACAAAGATTTACTCTTCTCTTAACATTGGCTTTTGATGTGCCCTAATGGTGTCGACTACCAAATCAATTTTGACAGACTTAAGTGATTAGCAAATAGCAAGTTAGACTAGTCTCATCTATTGCAGTGATCCAAGACTATGGGCGAAGTATGTCATGACTTCTATAATCATCCGTGTGGACCCCATCCAGGCCTTCACCTCCACCTTCTCTTTCCAATTTTCTCTCCTTTATTTGGTGTCTCCAGCTTGCTCCTGTTTTCACTCTACTGAAAGAAAGAAGCTTGAAGACGAAAGGGGACAATGACCTTTGCTTGGGTACGTTGTTGATGGGTTGGATCTCCACTGGTGACCATGAAACGGATATTTGCCGCGTTATAGTCAGAACGAAAACGGTAAAGTAACATTATTTTTTAATACTAATTTTTGACATGTTTAGGTGACAATTACACGTTGGGAGATAAGATTATTAAAGGTGTAAAGTCGTAACATTTTCCTCTAATATGTGACTGTCACTTAAGTGTGTCAAAAAGTGATGTTAGAAAATGATGTTATTTTATCCTAATGTATTTTACCATTATTGTGCCAGATGTGCCAATGCGTGTTAGGTAGGAATGTAAATTGGGCAGACTGAGTTGAGTTATGTAATAATTTGAATCTAATTCAAATTTAAATAGTCTAGTCCAATTTTAGCTCAACCTGAATTCAACCTAAATTTAACTTAAATTTAGTTCAAATTCAACGTCAAGTCAATAGTGAGTGCGTTGTGTTGGACTCACCCTATTTATAAATGATTTAAAAATGTTTTACTTTTTATATGAATTATTTAAAAATGAATAGATTAAATTAGATCAGTCTATTTTTAGTTCAATCTTGTTCAGATTTAACTAATGTCAACTCAAATTTAATCCAACTCAATTTATATAACTTAGGCCAACCAATTTCCTTTAATATAAATTGAGTTGGACTGTGCCAGGAGCTGACCCCCCAGATTGACACACCCAAAGTCAGGTGAACAGCTGAGCAGGAGATTCACACAGCCGTTGAGGGCCTCACAGAATAACAACGTATTAGGATGAAAATGGGTCGGGATTCGGTGCGAATGAAAATAGATCTGTACCCGGTATGTTAACATTGTAGAAACATTAATTGGACCTAAATCAGTTGATATCTCATCATTTCTTTACTTTGTAGGCCACAAAGTTCCAACTTTCGTCAAGTGCTTGTACCTCACGATTTTTAATAAATTTATATATAATATTAATATAAAATATATATTCATATCAAATTCAATTTATTCAGTTTTTTGGTTTGATTTAGTTTAATGTGTTTTTGAAGCCGAATTGAATCAAATCTAACTTCAAATTGAACCGAGTTTGATTTGGTTTGATTTTTCGGTTTAAGCAGTATTGTGAATATCCCTAGACCTGATCATTGAGTTTTCGGTCAAGATGTTCGACAAAATTTTCAGCATTGTCGCTATATCGGGATCATAGAGCACATATGTTTGCATATCTGATAAACATTGAAGAATGGTTCTAATAGTACTAAACGGATATTGAAGATCATATATTTCTAAAAAAATTAGCAAATAATTTCTTTAAAAATCTCCTATATGTAAAAAAAAACATATTCTTGCATATCTGATAAACATTGAAAAATTGTTCTAATACTAAACGGATATTGAAGATCATATATTTATAAAAAAAATAGCAAATAATTTCTTAAAAAACCTCATATATGTAAAAAAAAACATATGCTTGCATATCTGATAAACATTGAAAAATGGTTCTAATAGTACTAAACGGATATTGAAGAGCAGATATTTCTAAGAAAGATATAAAATAATTTCTTAAAAAATCTCGTATATGTAAAAACCTATGTATCATATATAAATATTAATTTTAAAATGATGTGAGTAATGGTAAACTGACACAAACATATTTTCTAACGTATACGATAATTATATAAGATGTTTTTTTGACACATGCATTTCAAAGGAGGTTTTCTAGTTGACAGTACGGTTTTTCCAAATCTACGTACACAATGGACTCTACGGTGGTAGCGATGCAAGTGGGAGGGAATAACTTCACCATCTAACCTATTATTAATTTCGCGAAGGCCAATCGACAACTTGGAGTAATGCCCACCGTCAGATCGCTGACCTTCGATCAGATGACTGGCTGCTGTAAAAAATATGAGGATAGGGGGCAATTGTAAGGGGCTGAAATATAACGTCTAATCTTTAATCTGATAGTCAAAGAATTTTAAAATGTAAAATATACATATTTATTTTATCCCATTTCTAATTTTTTAATTTTTTTAATTCTTTCCAAAATGGATGAGATGATACAAGTCGGTCCGTCGCCTTGTCCCCCACCCCCTAAAGTTTGAAAACAATATAAAAACTATATTTATTATGAGAACTGTCTAATCAAACTACCTTGCTGGTGGAACTAGATCGTCTGTCTTTCTTTGTGCCCTCAGACATAACAAAAGAGGTCCAGACGATCTGGTTTCACTACCAGTGCAAACATGGCAGCAAGTATTATTCTTTTCTTTAATCCGTGCAAGAATCGTAGAAGGTTTCACTTGCTGGGAACAGGTTGCTTAGGCCTCGATGCATCCTCAGAGTCAACAAAAGGAAGGTACGGAGTAAGATCATCTAGACCATTTTATTTGGATATTGGCAAATGGGTCATTTTTATTTGAAGCGATAGAATTGACTAAGTACGTCACTTTTTGCCGACTTTGGAGACGCACTGAGATTCAGACAGAACAGTTCAAACGATTTGATTCTAATAAATAGGTCATTTGCTTTTAAAATGATAGGACCGACTAAATATAATACATTTTGTTGAATCTAGAGATACACTGAAGTTCAAATAAAATGATCCAGATGATCTCGTTTATTCACCGATAAAACAACACTTGAGTGGACATTGGACCTCACTTTGTCACTAATGGCCAACAATGTTGCCGCAGTAGCATACGGTCCATCCATGTTGGCTTGCACAACGTTACAAACTTACAATCATATCATACAACATGACCATGAATAGTGCCGTGCGAAGCAGGGACGAAAACGCGCCAGGCATATTCCCACGACGCGGATGGAATGCCGGCTAGTCGGTATCGGGTAAATTATGGGTGGTGGCCACGATGGGGGACCTCACCGCATGCTTCCCCTGCTCGTCCACCCAGCTCAGCGACCCGTGCACCACATCGTAGTCGCGCAGCCTCCTGTGCCCCACTATCCTCACTGTGAAGCTCTGCTTCTCGCCCTTCTTTCTAAACACCAGCTTGTGTGGCTTCACACTAATCTTGAATCCGTCCAACAAAGTAACGTTAGCCGTGTACGCCCAGCTGCCGTCGGCGACGTTCGTCACCGTCCGGTGGAACTCCCGGACCGTGTTGTTCGCGGGGGTCGTCGTCGATTCGTCCGGGTCGAAGTATGCGATGAAGGAGGGGTAGTTGAGATCGAGGGAGGCTCCGGAGCAGTCGATCTTGGTCTTGGACCGGACGATGGTGCGCATCTGCTTATTTGTGTAGTTCATGGCGCAGAGAAAATTGACGTAGTCGTCGACGCCGGCGTCGTAGACCAGGCCCGGGTCGAGGGCCCTGTTGGGGTCCAGGTGGCCGGACCCCATGACCAACGGCGAGGCCGCCTCCTTGCTTATCGGGTCAGAGATCGGCTGGCCTGTGTTGTCCACCGTGCTAGCTGTAGTCATCATGGCGGAGCGGATCGCGGCCGGGCTCCAGTCGGGGTGGAGCGACTTCAGCATCGCGGCCACCGCAGCGGCGTGGGGGCACGCCATGGACGTCCCGTACAAGATGTTGAAAGGACTGAGGGCATAGGAGGCCAGCACCAGGGATCCCGGGGCCACAAGGTCCGGCTTCACCATATCCGGGCAGCTCAGTGACGGGCCCCTGGAGCTGTACTGCGCCACCGCCGGGGCCGGCTTGGCGCCCAGCACCGTCCTCCTGAACTGGAGTCTGGCCGTTGGACTGGCGGTCTTGTTTATGTAGTCCAGGATGCGCTGGCCGTCGCTGCGGGGGACGAAGGTGGCTGGAAAGGAGAACTTGATGAACTCTTCCAGGTAGTAGCCATAGGAGATGAAGATGGCGCCGGGCAATTTAGCGTCCCTGATCGCAATCTCCAGATCCGTCAAGTAAGAGTCGTCGGCGAGGCCGACACAGACGACGATGTTCTTCTTGTTCTCTGCAAGAAGCGTGTCGTTCTGGCAATTGTCGACCAATGTGAGGCGCAGCCGCTTTGTCGACGGCGGCTCCCCGACGTAGAGCGACCCGCCGTCGACAGTTGTGCCGTCGCCGAGGACGACGGTGCCTGCGAACTGGCGGTCCACTGTGCTCGCCCCCACCGTCAGCGCCCACGGGATGCCGCGGTTTATGGACTTGAAGAGTGGGCCGTCGTTCCCTGCGGTGGTGGAGACGAAGATGCCCTTCTCCATGGCTGCAAAGGCGGCGATTGCGAGCGGGTTCTCGTCCAGAGAGACGTTGCCGAAGGATAGAGAAAGCGAGATGACGTCGACGCCGTCCGATATGGCCTGGTCGATCCCGGCGAGCACATCGGAGGCAGAGGACCCTTCCTCCGAGAACACCTTGTACACAGCCAGGTGGGCGCGTGGCGCCATGCCCCTAGCGGTGCCGTTGCCGTAGCCAAAGTAGTTTGCGCCGTTGACGGGGCTTCCCGCGGCCGTGGACGCCGTGTGCGTCCCATGCCCGATTGTGTCGCGGGGGGATTTAACGGAGATGGTCAAGTTGGGGTCCTTGGCGAGGAGACCCTTGTTGAAGTAGCGGGCGCCGATGAGCTTGCGGTTGCACATGGCGGAGGTGAAGTTGTCTCCTTGCTCGCAGGCGCCTCTCCACCTGAGCGGCACTGGCGGCATGCCGGTGTCCTTGAAGCTCTCGCTCTCCGGCCACACCCCTGAGTCCACCACCCCAATAATGGAGCCCTCGCCGTAGTGCGACTGCGGCCAGATGCCAGAGGCCGCGCTCAGTCCTAGGAACTCCGGAGTGTGGGTGGTGTGGAGCTCGACGGAGAAATCCGGGTGGGCGCACAGGAACCCAGGGGAGCTCTTCAGCTGCCGCAGCTGGGAATCGGAGAGGCGCGCACTAAAACCATGGATGGCGTTATCGTAAAGGTAGATCAGCTGGGGTATGTCGGAGGCGGCGGTGGAGGTGGGATGGGCTGCGGCAGAGAGGGTGGCGGTGTACCAGGCGTGGTGGTGGGAGAAGGCCGCCGGCATGGCGGACTTGTCCATGTGAACTATGTAGGTGGAGGTCTCTGCGGACATGGAGTCGAGCATAAGGGCGGCAGAGAAGAAGCAGAGGAGCAGACATGAGCAGAGACGGGGAGAGCGAGCAGGGCGAGGCATGGTGATCTGTTTGTGTGAGGTAGAGGCTACGAATGGATATTTATATGGGAAAAAGAGGCCCGATTGTAGACTCGACCCCACCGTGCAGTTGAGCCTTATAATGAGGAGATATTCTTTTGTTTTATTTTTTTTATTTTTTTACGTTCGACTGTATAGTGGGGTCAAACTTATTGAATCACTTTTCATGAGAAAGAGACTCGATTCATAAACTCGACCACACTATGCGGTTGAGTGACACAGTGAGGAGACTTTTTTTATTTTATTCCTTCCAATTTTTACAAAAAGAGGTAAGTGAAAAAAAGCCCTCTAACTGTGTGTACTCGACTGTGAATGAGGTCCGATCCAATGGAATTGACCGCACCATGAGGTTGAGCGTTAATGTAAAGAGATTTTTTTTTACTTTATTCCTTCTGTTTTTCATGGAGGGGGTAAGTGAAAAAGGTCTCCTGACTGTGGTGCTCCATGCGGTTGAACTAATTGAATCAGAGGTCCAATTCAGTGGACTCGAATGTGACTATTTTTACTTTACTACTTTCGTTTTTTACGGAGGAGGGTAAGTAAAAAAAATCTCCTGACTGTGTTGCTTGACCGCATGGTGCGGTCAAGCTCACTGAATCACTTTTCATGGAAAAGATGTCCGATTCAGTAGGCTCGAAAGGGACTTTCTTTTTACTTTACTCCTTTCATTTTTTTACGGAGGAGAGTAAATAAAAAAAAATCTCTTAACTGTGGTGCTCGATCGCGTGGTGCGGTCAAAAACACTAAATCACTTTTCATGGAAAAGAGGTCCTATTCAGTGGGCTTGACCGCACCATGCGCCACAGTGAGGGCATTTTTTTTTACTTTATTCCTATTTTTTATGGAGAAGGATAAGTGGTACTACATGCGGTCTAGCTCACTGAATCACTTTTCATGGGAAAGAAACCCGATTCAGTGGGTTCAAAGGTGACTTTTTTTTTAAACTCTACTCCTTCCATTTTTTTCGGAAGAGGATAAGTAAAAAAAGCTCTCTGACTATGGTGCTCGATCGCATGGTGCGGTCGAGCTCATTGAATCACTTTTCATGGGAAAGAGGCCCGATTCAATAAGACTCGACCGCACCATGCAGTTAAGCGCCACAGTGAGAGAACTTTTTTTACTTTACTCATTCCATTTTTTATGGAGGGAGATAAGTAAAAAAAGTGTCCTGATTGTGGTGTTTGACCACATGGTGTAGTCGAACTTACTGAATCCCTTTTCACAGAAAAGAGACTCGATTCAATGGCTCGACCACACCATGCGATTGAGCGCCACAGTATGGAAACTTTTTTTTTTACTTTACTCTTTTCGTTTTTACGGAAAAGGTAAGTGAAAAAAGTCCCCTAATTGAAGTACTCCACCGCATAGTGCAGTTGAGCTCACTGAATCACTTTTCATGAAAAAGAGGTCCGATTTAGTAGGCTTGACTGTAGCATGCGATCGAGTGCCACAGTGTAGGGACTTTTTTTACTTTAGTATTTCTATTTTTACGGAGGGGGTAAATGAAAAAAACCCCATGACTATAGCGTTCAACCACACGGTGCGCATAAAAAGAAGTCCAGCCGATCCCATAAAAATATCATACTCTCATGTGTGGCTAGTGGCTTTGTCACTCTTTATTTTGTTGTACATGTCTTTGGCCACATTAAAGAGTAAATTCTTTACGTACATGTTACAAATTCCACATTTTTAACGGATTTTTTCTTATACCCCTCTAAAAATTTCTATATTTCTAAGTAACTTTCTACATAATTTATATTTTTATATAACTTCCTTAACTACGATAGTATTTGCATATAACCTCCTTAATATGTTGTTTGTCGTAAATTTTATTTGAGTTATAATATTTTTATTTTATATACAAATAAAAATAAAATTTTCGATGTTAGATATATAAGACAAATTTATGGATATATGTTTATGTGATTTTTCTTGTAAAGTGTTTATATTTTAATTGAGAGTATTAATAGCATTTTCATTTAATAGCTTCACATATTCTTTGAATGGAAATAATATTTTAATTTATGTGAAATTCAAAATAAACTCACATAATTAAAAGGAATATATGCAAATATCACTATAGTTGAAGAAGTTGTATACAAATATAAATTATGCAGGAGGTTATCTATAAATATGTAATCTTTTAGAAGGTTATTTGCAAAAATCTATTTTTTTTTTACCATCTTTGCAATCTAACTAAAGGCAAATTGTATCAATTATCCTTGATTGTGTGTCTCAAGTTTCAGAGTGTATCTTTTTTTTTTTTTTTTGTTATTACAAAGTTCAAGTTGTAAGAGCATTTGGGAGTTAAAGAGTTGGAAGAGGCGATGACCACTGCATGCATTATATCATATATGTGAGGAAGAACAACTGCCTAGGGGCAGTCGGTTCACCACCTCCCTTTCAAGTGGGAGATCTCGGGTTCGAACATGGTTGGAGTCTAAAAACTCCCCAGTCATGCAGCCTTAGTACTGTTGGGATCTTTATCCCTTGGTCTGTGGGATTACTTCCCCAGAAATCAGACATATCTGGAATTGTCACATAATTAGGTGGACCCATCGACCTGACCGGAATTATCTCCAAGTATGAAGGAATATCTCGGGTTTCGGATTGGAAGCTCGGTCGCTTGTAAATAGTTGTATATAACTGGCCACTGGGCCACATTCATATATATATATATATATATATATATATATATATATATATAAATATAAACAATAGACAATCCTAATTATGGCCGTAAAAGTTTCATCTTTTAAGTGCAAAATGCTTCATGCAGGGTCTTGACCCTTTGTCCGCATTTTATCTTGCGTTTATGCCAAGTTACTTTTGTGGTTAAGTTGACCAGCACAAGGAAAGATTATATAAGAGTCCACGGTAAATATGACTCGTTTGGGAAGGTAAGTAAATCAAATTAAAAAAGTAGTGCCTTTTTCCAAAAGTACACGTGCTTTGGTGTGTGATGATTGCGGCAGACGACATGACTTCTCTGGATGACGCTCGTTTTGGTATCCACTGTGGGAGCAACAGTAAGCAGAGCACTTCAGCGACGATGCTCCCATAGGCGACAATAGTCTTTTTGGCTGTATTCGGGACACTTTTTAATTAGAAGTATTCTATGACTTGTTTTCTTAATAGGGCATTAGTTTTGAAACAGGTTTGTTTGATTTTACTTAAATATATTTAAATAGGTAATCTTTTAAAAAATAAATTTATATAAAAATAACTGAAATTTATTCTTTGATATTTATGAAAAAATATTATTTTATATTTATGAAAATATTATTAATTATTTTAAAAAAGAGTATTCAATCTCATTTATACTATAACATTAAAATGAAATTTATGTTGTTTTTGTCAATACCGTAAGATAAGATGGTCACATGGTAACTGCAGAATATATAGGAAAATGATATAATCTATAAGGATTGAGATTGCGATTTCAGATATCGAATCAATTTCAATGTTGGATCCTCTGGTTTAGATCCTTATGAGTATGATGCATGGGTTCTGAATCGCGTCTTGTAGGCAGGATGTACTTCTAATAGACGTCGACCGTGGACAACGCGATTTAAGAGCCATGCAGATATGCCTCGTGATCGGACATCGGGGTGCGTGTGTATGTCTTCAGTCTTGTTATCTGAATAGTGTTGCGTATGGTAAACATGATTCAGACATATGCCAGTGGACGACTCATGTCTTGTCGTCTGAACTGTATCGTTATGAGATAAGTAATTTAATTCGATCAGAGTTGACGCCCCAAGCCACCCCTCTTTTTCCTCATTCTCTCTTTCACTCTCTCTTTCTTTCTTCTCTCCGTCCCTCCGTCTCCCTCTCTTCTTCTTCCTTTTCTCCCTCTCTTCTTCTTCCTTTTCCTCCATTACACTCTATTCTACCGCCTCTCACCACTTTTACTATCATCTTCACCGCGGCTCTTTATTTTTCAAAGCGCGGCCAACATCTCGATGGAGTGAAGCATCCATGACAATTAAAGTATAGATATCCACCTTGAGAAGCGTATCTCGTTTCCTTCCCACTAAAAGAGCAATATGACACCTCTCTCAAAAAAGATATGCAACACACACGACTCTTTGGCCTAATAATAGAGCCAGGACTTAGGCATAGGCAGATTTTCTCCTCACCAAAAGTTGAGGTAGGCTCCTTTTGGTGTGTTGCTACCATGCACTCCATCCATCAACCCGGTAAGGTTTACTCTGTCCAACTGTGGGTGACAAGGTGCTGCAATTATTGGATTAACCCGTTTTTTCGACGGGTCTAAATTCTTTCAGTGTAATATTAGACTAAACTCTAACAATAATTAATATTGAGATGACACATATAAGGTAAATTCACAATCAACAGCGCACTACTTTTTCTTTGTTCTCGATTTTTTCAATTTCTGATACGTAAAGCACTTAAACACAACGAAGAACATAATATTATAACCGTAAATTAAAATACACTCTAATGAGCATTTAAATACAGTCATATGTATTTATGTGATTTGAATTGTATTTACATGCGCCGAGGTATATATTTGTGTAATAGTTTCAGTTGTACGTAGATATATTGGGATATATTTTAAATTATAATTGTAATGTTATACTTAATTAGTTGTACTTAAGTACTCTGCATTGTATCAGGAACAAAGAAAAGGTTCTATGTTGCAACTTGGCACATCATGATTGAAGAACATATTTTACATGTATCATCTTAAAACTGGTTACCATTAGACGTTCAGTCCACTATTCCGCTGAGAAGAACCGGACTCCTTTTTGGCGAAACAATATATGAAAAACTTTGTAAATACGGGACTACCCAGAAGTTCTCAAGCACAGTTGAGCTTGAAATATGTCAATAGTTTATTATTCATATAATGAAGTTCCTGTGTCAATTACTTTGCGCCCGCAATTCTACTGCTATTTGCCAAATTGTCCCCGGATTTTTATTCTCTCTGGGATGTTGGGTTTTCCAGCAATATTGCATTAATCTGGTAGATGTTCTGGTACGAGAGAGAGAGAGAGAGAGAGAGAGAGAGCGAGAGAGGTGCTAGTAGCAGCAGCCTCCAGTCCACCCCATCCCAGTCGAGAGAGAGGTGCTGGTAGCAGCAGTGTCCAGTCCTCCGCCCCTCCCCACTCGACCCATTCTATCTGTCGTCGTCGTCTGGGAGGTTGTGGGTGGTGGCCACAATAGGGCTCCTCACCACATGCTTCCTCTTCTCATCCAACCAGCTCAGCGACCCCTGGTCCACTTCATGGTCTTGCAACACCTTGCGGCTCTCCACCCTCAGGGTAAAGCTCTTCTTCTCATACTTCTCCTTGAACACCAGCTTGGTGGGCCTCACGCTCACTTCGAACCCCTCCATCACCGCCACCTCCGCCGTGTACGTCCACGCCCCCTCCGCCACGTTGGTCACCGTTCGGCGGAACTCGCGGGCGACCTTCTTCACATGGGTCGCCGTAGACGACCTATCCGGGTCGAAGTAGGCGATAAAAGAGGGGTAGTTCAGGTCCAGCGACGCCTCCGCGCAGCCGCGCCGGGTCCCGGACCGGGCTATTGCGCCGATCTGGCTCGTGGTGTAGTTCATGGCGCAGAGGAGCCTCACGTAGTCGTCGGCGCCGGCGTCGTAGATGAGGCCGGGGTCGGCCGCCCTGTTGGGGTCGAGGAGTCCGGAGCCTATGGACAATGGGGTAGCGGCCTGGCGCCTCGCCGGGAACATGATGGGGCCGCCGGTGTTGTCCAGCGGGTTGGCGGTGGTCATCATGGCGGACCGGATCGCCGCGGGGCTCCAGTCCGGGTGGAGCACCCTGAGCATGGCGGCGACCCCGGCGGCGTGGGGGCACGCCACGGATGTTCCGTAGGAGATGTCGAAGGGGCCGGAGGGGGACGACGCCAGCACCAGGGAGCCGGGGGCCACGAGATCCGGCTTCAGCACGTCCGGGCAGCTGGGGGATGGGCCCCTGGAACTGTACAGGGCCGCCGCCGGCGCCGGTTTCGTGCCCAGGATGGTCTGCTTGAACTGGAGCGTCGCCGTCGGGTTGGGGGTCTTCTTTATGTAGTCGAGGACGCGCTGGCTCTCCTCGCTGCCCAGCAGCGCGCAGGGGAAGCTGAACTTGGCAAAGTACTCCAGGTATTCGCTGTAGGCCAAGAGTATCCCCCCTGCAATCCCCTTCGCCGTCCTCAGCTGGTACTCCAACCAGGACAGGGTTTCCACCTCGGCCAAGCTCTGGCAGGCGACGATTTTGCCCGCGCTCTGCACTAGCGCCGTGTTGTTCTCGCAGTCGATCAGAACCAGGGGCAGCGGCTTTGTGGAGGGGGGCTTTCCTGTGTAGAGCGACCCGCCAACCACGGTGCTGCCGTCCCCGAGGACCACCGTGCCCGCGAAGACCCTGTCCACCGTGCTCGCCCCCACCGTAAGCGCCCAGGGGATGCCGTGGTCCAGGGACTTGAAGTTGGGGCCTTCGTTCCCGGCGGAGGTGGCGACGAAGATCCCGTTCTCCATGGCGGAGAAGGCCGCGATGGCGAGGGGGTTCTCGTACAGCGGGACGCCACCGGAGGTGAAGGAGATGGATATGACGTCGACGCCATCCGATATAGCCTGCTCGATCCCGGCGAGCACGTCGGCGGCCGAGGACCCTCCCATTCCCAGCCACAGCACCTTGTAGACGGCGAGATGAGCGCGCGGTGCGATGCCCCTGGCAGTGCCGGCGCCGTAGCCGTAGTAGCTCGCGCCAGGCACGTAGTTGCCGGCAGCTATGGAGGACGTCACCGTGCCATGGCCGTCCGTGTCCAGCGGGGAGTTGACGGGGATGGTTAAGTTGGGGTTCTCGGCGAGGAGGCCCTTGTTGAAGTAGCGGGCGCCAATGAGCTTGCGGTTGCACATGGCGGAGGTGAAGTTGTCCCCTTCCTCGCAGGCGCCCCTCCACCTGGAGGGCACCTCCGGCATGCCCTCGTCCCTGTAGCTCCTGCTCTCCGGCCACACCCCTGTGTCGACAACCCCAATGATGGCGCCCTCCCCGTAGTGGGCGCTCGGCCACACGCCCGCGGCATGGCTGAGCCCGAGAAACTCCGGCGTGTGGGTGGTGTGCAGCTGGACGGGGAAGTCCCGGTGGGCGGAGAGGAAGCCACGGGAGCTCTTGAGCTGCTCGAGCTGGGAGGGGGAGAGGCGGGCGCTGAAGCCGTGCATGGCGTGGTCGTAGGCATAAATGATCTCATGGCGGCCGGGGGCGGGGCCGGAGAGCTCGGCGGCTTTGGCCGCGGCGGTGGAGAGGGTGGAGGCGTACCAGGCGAGGTGGTCAGAGAAGGCGCTGGGCATGGCAGACTTGTCCATGTGGACGATGTAGGTGGCCATGTTGGCCGAGGCAGCGGAACGGAGGAGGGGGAGCACGCCGAGGAAGAAGGAGAAGACCCCCCATGCGCCGCGAGGAAGGGGCCAACGGGCCATGATTAAGCTTGTGGACTGTGACGGGTGTGAATAGCTAATCGTCGTTAAGGGCTACCTACATATAGTCCAGAAACTGAGATGGGCTCCAGCCAGTGGACCTGTTTTTTTTTTTCTCAAAAAAAAAGTCCATTAGTTGGTGGGCAACCAACTAATGGGCCTGCTGGTGGGCCGAGATGCAGGAAGTAGATAAGTGTTTGACGGTACTTTTGGACGATTGTAGATGTGATGAGATGGACCCGCGATCGTTGACTTCTGTTAGCAGCCAGCCGGGAGTTTTGACTGGACGGGCTTTGTTCCGGGGCTCCTGTATCTGGTCGTAGTCAGATGAGAGGATAAGTGTGAAGAAGAGACCGCAGTGACACTATGGTCGACGGCGCCGGCGGGGCGAGTTTTATACGGGCCCACCAAGATAGTCATTGTCTCCGTAAAAAGTAACATTTGCTCTAATGTTCTCCGGACATTACAGTACAACGACCCCCCAAGTAGATTGGACAACATGTGGTCCATTGCATCCATAATTGTCCGGTCCATCCATCGGACAAGAGTAATACTTACTTCATGCATTCTGTGCAGCCCGTCTAAGTTGTTGAGGAGTGTTTTTTTCATTTTCTTTGATTTTTTATTTAGATTTTTTAAAATTTTTTGAAGTGTCCAATTTTGATCGGACGGTACGTCCGGATTGTTTGGATCGACTTCGACCCGAAAATATTTGACACAAATCTCGATTTACATGTAAAAAATAATAATAATAATTTTAAAAAATTATACAGTCGGATCGGCCCGAACAATCCGACTGTACCATCCGATTTTTGATCGGACGCTATAAAAAAATTAAAAATAAAACACTCCAAAAACTTTGACGGGCTACACAGCAGCCGTCCGATCCAAGCACTACTGTGCAATCATTGAATTACAATGCATAGCCTTACAACAAGTATCACTCATCAGACAATTGTGTTGCAATGTTTAAAGTGTATTGAAGTAAATATTACTCGGTTATAAATAAAACAAGAGAAATAGTTGTTGCTGCCATCCACTCAGCAGCGGATATGACAGTGCATGTCATTTACAGTTTGCTAGGTCGTACATCATCTGAGTGGATGAAGCCTAAGGAACATTGATGAAGCAAATATGGCTCTGCAGACCCGCAATATCCGAGTTTTGAAATTATTCTTCATTAACTGGAGGAGAAATATCATACGACACCTTTTATCATATTCTTTAGTCATTAAACAGAAGACATGTTCTATTATTTTTGACATATTTACGCAAACAGAAGACATGTTCTATTATTTTTGACATATTTACGCAAACAGAAGACATGTTCTATTATTTTTGACATATTTACGCAAACAGAAGACATGTTCTATTATTTTTGACATACTTACGCAAACAGAAGACATGTTCTATTATTTTTGACATATTTACGCAAACAGAAGACATGTTCTATTATTTTTGACATATTTACGCAAACAGAAGACATGTTTTACCATATTCTTTAGTCATGAAACAGAAGACATGTTTTATTATTTTTAATCTGCCCGTAACACAGTGGCGTCGGCTAGGATACCCCCTTAGCAGGGGGTGCAAGGTTCGAGCCCAGCTGGGGGCCCTTAGAATATTCGGCTTTATTTGGGAATTTTTTGTGAGAGACTGTTTGGCGTGACGCTCGTGGACCCCATGTTGGCTGAAATAGTTTGGAGTTGCTGGAATTTGATCCTACTTCGTTGTAATCACTTTCAATGTTAGCTCAGGTGGAGTGATTATTGAAGCTTCGGATTTGCTTGTGCAACCACGATCCCTCCTACGTAGCACTAGTGAAACTGGCAAACACCTGATTACCTGTGGCGTTATCAGTGAGATCGCATTAAGTGATCAAGCCAGATAATCAGTTCAGTCAACACTCACTACTCGGGCAAAATGCGAGGCACCGCATATGCATAGTAAACACCGATGCAAACTAGCCGGGATAAAAGATAAAAAATGTCGTCAAGTTCCATGGTGGCCTTTTTTTCCCCCGCACTATAGGGAATCAATAATGCCAAAACAAGCTAGAAACGAGTCAAGACGAAACAAAAGAATGCCACTAACCTACTGGATCCAAACGACTTGTTGCCAGTTTCATTGACCCCTTACTTTCAAAACACAGCACTGCCTCTGCGGCTCTGCCTCCCCTGTTTGAACAATTATGGAGGAGAGACCCAGCACGCCCCGCCAAAAGAAAGGTCCTAGTGTACCATTTGGCCACCGTGGGCATTAGCTGACCCGGCCTTGCCAACAGTGACGACCATGACCATTGCTGTAGCTCAGTTCATTGATGAGTTGATTCTGCCTCAACTTTATACAGTTCATGACAAAAAATATATTTTCTGAATCTCCTCCTCTCGCAATGAAAACTAAAATGCATGCAGCAAGTATAGCGGCATTTGTACAAGAATGATGTTGGTATCCTTTTGGATATGAATCTACTGTGGAAGCGGCACAAATTTGACCAACAAAAACCAGATGTGGTATTGCACGACAGCTTCTTGCGACTTGCAGATTCGCACAGACAACTAAATTGCGGATAATGGTGATAAACATCAAAGAGAAAAGATGCCCGGAGGGGATTGTGGGGAGCCATTCTCCAATAAGAAGCTTCGACTACAGAAGGATCTTGACGTACTTGAAGACGACTGCAGACATCTTGCATCGCCGCTGTGAGGAATTGTCTCATTCTGGAGTGCCTTCCCCTTGCTTGCCCTCTCCCCCCCAGAGCCTTCTCCATCGTCATCTCCAATGGCTTTTGCAAAGTCGCCATGCACTGGATCCAGTCTCTCGTACAACACTCTAAGCACCTGCTTGATCGAGGGCCTCGCTTTCCCCTCTCTCTGGGTGCACCATTGTATGATACCGACAACCACATGCAGTTGTTCCAAGTCGACTGAACCCTTGATTAGAGGGTCAACAAGATCAGATAACCTAGAGCCTGACACCATAAATTTCTGAGACCACTCCACAAGATTCTTGTTATCTTGTATCGCACGTCTTCCTGTCACTAGCTCCAATAGCAATACACCATAGCTGTATATGTCACTCTTCTCTGTCAGCTCCTGCGTGACCACATATTCAGGGTCCATGTAACCTGCATGTGACGTGTGTTGACAAATTCACCAGTTTATCCGTCAGAACATATGGTTCAACTATGTCTCAATTATTGATTCAAGTTCTTGATCCTTCTATTGAGCTATTTTATCCTTAAGATAAATGAAAGTGTACTACATGTTTTAGTACATGCAAAGTTTCAGTTATCCAGCAAAAAGAGAAAAGGGTTGTTGTATGTTTCTAAATGCATGATACCCTCCTCCATTTGCAAACACCCTGCCTTTCATCATACATGGTAATTCTTCAACATTAATCAGTGTATTAGATGGCTACGATCCTAGTATGTCCAACAAAGAGGACAAAACCTCCAATTAATAAATGATTTGCAAAATAATGCAATTATTCTCCTGAATAACTGGTTAAACAAGGCGTCTTCAACTGTTTCCCTTGCACTTTTTATTAATGTAATCCAGTGCCTCCTGCTTTTGAAATTAGGTGTTACATGAAATCACTAGGATGACCTCTAGCTTATATTAGCAGAAAGATCAGTTTAAGTTTATGCTCTAAACAAACGTGCCAGTCATCAGGAGATTACCCATTATGAAGGACATCCAGCCTATCGAACCTTACCTGGAGTTCCTCGGATATCTGTGTTCACAGGTTCGAAACTAATAGAACCACTTCTCGAAGCATGTGCAAGGCCGAAGTCGGCAACCTGAAAACAGTGACAAGCACTATAAATGCCACTACTTAACCAAATGTCACAAGCAATAAATCATTAAGAAGTTTTCAGGTTATCCACCTTAGCTACAAAATTCTCATCTAGCAAAATATTGCTTGATTTGATATCTCTGTGGCAAAGAGGAGGATCACAATAGAAATGAAGGTATTCCTGCAATAATAAACATGAATCCCTAGAAGAATGAACAAGTGGTAGGAAGAGGTAAACAGTTGATGCTATCAATTGTTAACGAGTTTCATACTTCCATGTAGTGGAATGTAAAGAAAATTTCAAACCAGAATTTTCATCCCAGCCAAAATATCAGTAACCAATGTCAGTAATCAACAATGGAAGTTGTCCAGGAAAATACCAGAGCATTAGCAACATCTATAGTGATTTGCATTCTTCTCTGCCAGCTCAATGGAGTCCTTCCTGAAGCTAGACAAATGGGAAATAACATTCAAGAAGCAATTTGAAAATAAAGCCGCAAAAGTTAACAGAGTAAAATAGGGGTGCATATGGTACTCTAATTTCTGATTCCCAACCTAATTCTAAAGTTTCCAACTCATTCAGAATCAGCTTCGGAAACACATCAATTATGGCCATTTCCAATATATGACAAAATGGGAAATGGAGGTTCCCAATAAAAATTCAGAAATAGAATTTAAAACGTATGTTTATATATCATGTTTGACAATATTTTGATAACATCTTAAATTTTTAATATATATTTTATGCATTTTACTATGTAATTTTTTAAATATTTTACAATATCCATTTGAAACATAATATATCATGTTTGACAATATTTCGCTTACATCTTAAATTTTAATATATATTTTATGCATTTTACTATGTATTTTTTTTAATATTTTCCACCACTAGATGCTTCGATTCAATTGTAGATATTATGAACAGATGAAGCGGGGACCCAGCCCTTTGAGTGCGAAGAAAGTGGTTAGGTGAGTGGACAGCCCCCATGCAATCCAATCCCAACCCCCCAAAAACTAGGGGGTGCGACTACACTCCCCACCCAATGCACATTAATGGGGCATTATGGGGGGACCATCAGGTCACACGGGGATAGTTGTCAAGGCATCCACCTAGGCAGCACCTAGGCGCCACTTAGGCGAAAAAGCTTTCTTTTCAAGGCATAGGCGGCTTCTTGAAAAAGCGCTCACTTGGGCGAGCCTAGCACACCTAGGGAACGCCTAGGCCAGTTCATGGGCCAATCAAACTGGGTCCAATGAGACCCAATCCTAATATAAATAGGGTTATGGGGATGATTCGGCCTTTTCTCAATGTCCCTACATCTCGTCTTCCTCATCAGTTCATCTTCCTCATCGTCTCTAGCCTTGTTGCTCCACTTCGAATCAATCTCAGCATTTACAATAAGGCACTCCCTAAACAACAAGATTCTCCTCTCATTATGATGGCCATGATGAGGCGACAATCCCCACATGCGAAGGTCAATGAACTTGGAACCCGTGGCCATGAGCATCCTCTCAGATAACCCCCCTCATGAGCCATACAATGTCCTTCTGGCGAGTATGGCAAATAACAGAGGTTGAGTCTCTCTCTTCATCCTCTTACCTTACTAGGTTCCCTCTATCCCTATTCTCTTTTCTTCCCTCTGCGATGGTTTGTGTCCCCATATGTGTCTCTCCCCCTATCACCCAAGTATAACAGTGCCGCTTAGGCATTGCCTAAGCATGTACCTATGCACTCAAGCTAGGAGACCTCAATTACACCTTGGGTTGCCTTACCACCTTAGCAACTATGCACACAGGCCAGCCCCAATTCAGGGGCCCAGCCCCCAAATAAATGAAGGAAAAAAAAAATGTACACATGGATTTTAGGCAAGTCCAACTCCGAATCCAATTTTGATGAGAAAAATTAGAAATCAAAAACAAAATCTTGAACATACATATGTTTCCAATTTCTATTCTGTTATCGGTTAATTTTACTGGAATCAAAGTTTGAAAATGTTAGCTTTTGACTCCATTGCTAACTTATCTGCACCCCTATTTTACAGCAAAAAGAAAATGAGAAATGGATAGAGAAGTACAATGAAGATGGTCTTTTAAGCTCCCATTTTCCATATATTCATACATCAGAAACCTGGAATTCAGAAAGCATAGGAAAAAGGAATTACAGTATATTCAGTTATAGCAAAATATAGAGGAAAAGAGAAAATAGTTGCTTTTAGCTCCATTACCTTTCATGTTTCTCGATGCAGAAACCTCTTAACGCAACCAGATGGCGATGATGGAGTCTCCCAAGAAGTTCCATTTCCCGGCAAAACTCATCCTCACCTTGCTGTGAGACTTTATTCATTCTCTTCACAGCAACTACTGAATCATCACTGAATTCTGCCCTGTATACAGTCCCAAATCCACCCTTGCCTATCACAAAGCTGAAATTGTCTGTAGCTTTCTTTGTTTCCTTGTAACTAAATCTTCGGAACATGGATGGTGGACCTGCAATACATCTTATATCACAAACTGGATCTGGTTAACAGAATCATAAATTACCAAGCCCACCACTGACTAATCAAATGTTTTCAACCCCTGTTAGATGTGTAAAATTTAACCTAAACCAACTCCCCATGGGTTAGTCTTTTAACACTTTGGGAACAAATTCCATCATTGTAATCCTAATTGACTTAGACATGTATAACATTTCCGGTCACTATCAGGCATGTCAAGCAACTCCTTCAACTGGATAGATTTTCCATGTGAACAAAGGTACCATGGATTTGATCTAATAAGGAAAAGTTTGCTGTAACCAGCAGAATGCTAAAATTTTCCTTTGTGTAGGGGCTTCTTTATGCACATCACCTATTGGAAGAATATAGAATGACGGTATGGGATACTTTTCCTTAAAAATATGTGTTTGGGGGGGGGGGGGGGGGGGTGTTGTTGTTGTTGTTGTTGCGGTGTGCAGGAGTGGATGGTATTTGTATCGAAATAGTAGGATTAAGCAAATCAACATCACCCTCCACTTTCTGTGAAGGCATTTGTCATGTTGGGATGCATCACTTATGAGTCATGAGAGGCAAGGCTTGGGGATGAGGCCGAGCTGATCAACTGATTGAAAAACCTACCCCTGGAATATGGAAAAAAAAAAACTCTTCCATATATCTTGTTTATTTTGACTGAAATTTCTTTTAGAAACTCAGTTCATAAAAGAGCCAACCTACAAATGTAGAAATCCATAGGATTTCCTCAGCATTAAATAAAATGAGCATGTTTTAATATACTCAGAACTTTGAAAAAAGGATAAACATGGGAAAAGAAAATACGGCCTGATCTGGTTCAGTCAACAGGCTCATCCAGTGAGCCACAGCATAAGTGGACAAAGTACATCATTTTGAACATTTTCAGCAAAAAGGTACATTGATCATGCCTACATCCAGTGATCCACAGCAAAACTGACATGAAAAAAGGACAAACCTTCCTGGCACTTGCGGAGAGGCAGTGGAGGAAAGGCGTCATGAATCCCAGTGATGGCGTCAGGACCCTTCAGTTCTTTCTTCTTCCTATGAATAAGTAAAACCAAAATTACCAAAAGCAGCATTGCCACGCCTGTAACAGCTATGCCAACTGCTGGAATCAATGTAAGATGGTATTGATGATGTTCAGCTAAGGCAACAACATGTTGAGGAGGAGCTTCAGCTAGGGGAGGACTTTGGAAAACTGCAGGTGCAGGTGGCTGAAGAAATGGCTCTGAATCATTGACTGAAAGAAAATTTCAATTAAATTCACAGAACAAAGCAAAACAAGGAAACAAACATGGCATCAGCATACAACCATCAGAAAATAGCAAGAGGGCATTTGTGTAAAAATCTCAAGTTGATCCATCAAAAACTTTGGTATGGTCAATGGTGAGAAAAATAAAAATCATATAAATGTTGGAAGAGACACAGATAGACTCTAAGGACACATTAAAAGAAAGAATATCCAAGTTCTTCATTTTCCACCCACACTTGCACCGTGAACAATTTGATCAACAAGCTGAACAAGATTCTTGAGTTATTGCAATCACTATCAGAATGTAATATTAAAACATAAAAAAAAGCGTAAGAACAACCCAACAGAAAATGAGAATCAGAAACTTCTTTATATGACACTAATGTACACTCTAACTAGACATGTTGAGAAACTGGTAGCAAGCACTGTTCTTCATACCAAAATAGTATAGAAAGCATCCCATGTAACATATAAGCTACTTCTTTGGGAAAAGTTAACAAAAAAAAAAATTGCACACTCGTGTTAATCATCTATTACTTAAGAAATGAAGCAAGACTCACAATCTACTGATGCCAATTTGTAAAAGATAGGGTATACAATATATCAACCACTTATCATTCCATTACTCGGCATGGAATCCTATTATTGTCTAACACTTCTTGGCAATGTTGAGGCCAGCTGATGCCATATTGAGTGGACAGGGCCTGTGATTACTTGATTAAGTGGACAATTATAAAAAAGGAATAAAAAATTGATCTTGCATTGGACTATCTTAGTTGATCACATCTTAAGGATGTGCAGAGTTGTTGCAACCCAACAAGGAAAGTTTTCCATTAAAACCATCTTCCAGCCATAAAAAGACAGGTTACTGACTCCCAACATCATGTTTTGTCTACCTCTCATACTGATTGTTGTTGCTTTGTATAGCAATTATCAACATCTCTAGATCTAGATGATCACTGCCTAATAGCAGGAATTAATACTTCCCGCCAAAGCAGATCTTAGCAAGACTCATATCATCCAAATACAATTCTAACCAGCATTCTAGTAAAGCTGACAAACTCTTGTTTTCATTCAAAGTAAAGCATTCATTCAATTTCTGTGAGACGAGAAATCTAATTAGGATAAGAATATGTTTCACTTCTTTTCATACAGGATCTCAGTGAAATCCCTCTCTTCATGGTGCCATGATCATTTCTCTTCCTTTTGAGTTAGCAAGTTGCTTTAGAAGCCACTGATGGCAGGTTCAGATCTCTTGAAGCTGAGTTTGACTATTCTACAGACAAGCTTGAATACAACCGGCCAAATTGAACCCAATTAGACATTAAGCCAATTCTGAGGCAGTAAAGATTCAGCTCAGTGAAGCCACATCATCATCGTCATCAGAGGCTTATCCCATTTATTTGAGGTCAGCTACATGAATCATTCCCCCTGCCACTTTGACCTATCAAATGACATGTTTGTAGTTAATTTAAGAAGGTCAAGTCCTTACTATGTCAAACCATCTTATTTAGGCCTTCCTTTGAGTCCTTTTGCCATCCTCCACTTGAATTTGATTGCACCTTCTAAAGATCACAAAACTTGGGCAACAATGCATACAATAAAATCATCAAAGCCTATTTTCCGTAAGATTCACTTGAATTTGATCACGCCTTCACCTTCGAGCCAGCTTTTATTCTACGTGCAGCATCCTCTTGGATCTCCCTATTTGTTTGAATAATAAACCCTAAATATTTAAGTTAATGCCCTTAGAAATATCTTAATCATGAATCGTAATCAAATGCAAACTCATTTTACAAAAATTACATTTCATATGTTCTGAATTAGTTTGACTAATCCTAGAACCTTTTACAAGTCAAAGCACCTCTCAACTGTTCTAACTTAAGACGTAATCCTTCTATATTGTCATCTATAAAAACAACATAATTTATAAATAATCACCAAGGGACTCAATCATAAATGTTTTGTTACTTCATCTATAATTAATAAAGTGTTTGGTTGCTGTACTGGATAAGCTCTATCAATATTAAGCTTGATATTACTACTAATATGAGGTTTTTGGAAATGATCTATCAATTTTGATATTCACATATTAGTAAAGTGTTAGGTGCATTATCATAACAAATTAGGTGCATTTAAATAATACCATTATCAAAATTAATACTATGTCAAAACTAATATTCCAACCAAGCGAGGTACACGGTAAGGAGGTATGGACTTAACATTGGACTTTGATGTAATCCTATAGTAACAGGCAATCACATCCCTTCAGAAATAGTTCCAACACCAGTTAAAGATGAGAATCGTGCATTAGGTTGACAGCCGGCACTTTATAAAGTCAGTCACATCCCAATCATGATTCCTGAACCAAGGCCTCAGCAAAAGACATTTGAGGACAGACTTCCTGCACATAATCCTCAAAATCAAAAAAATGGAAACTAGCAAAGCCAAATGTTCATCAACAGCTGAATCAGGCTAAATAATCCTCAAATCTTGAATAATAATCCAACAGGTTGGACCTTCCAAAAAATAATCAAACACGTTGGATGGTAATAATACTCTCTCTCAAACTTATGATTACAATAACATCAGAATATGTGACAGTTGGATGTTTACAAATGTAAGTAGAATCAGATAAAAGGTTCCACTGTCACTTGAAGGATCCTGGACCATTTGGTCCCTTGTGAAGGAACGTGACATAGGAGCACCACAGAACTACAAAAAAAATGTTGCTGACATGGATGAATGCCAAACACTGAAAATGAAAGTGTTGACACCTGTTAAACAGACGAACCACACAATGTACGGGTGTTCAAGAGATTGTTAATTACTTTTTAACCCTGGTCTTCCAAAGTTCTTATCGCAGAGAGGATGATACCAGCTAATGCTAAATACTGACAAAACGTGTTGACAGCTGTTAAACAGACGAACCACACAACATATGGGTGATGTTCATTTTTTAACCCTTGTGTTCTGAAGTTCTTTTGGCAGGAGGATGCTTAGTAGCTTATTTTGTTATACTATGTTATTAAATAAAAAATAAGGTATGTTAGACCATTACCAGTTCCACGTCAACTGGATGGTACTGTAAGCAATAAGACATACAAATAGAAAATCTAGGTAATCTCGATTTTCACAGCATGTCTGTCACAATAAGAGCCTATATGAAACTAGATGAAAAAGTGGATAGTCCAAGCCAATAAATGAGAACTACAGCCAATGAGCAAGGTTCCAATCAGGAGACATGATAACTTTTACGTCAGGAAAGTAGGCAGCAGCGTCAATCTCAAACCTAGACCACATGTGAAAAACTACATCCCATATGTAAAAGGTCAGAAGCTAGAAAAATTATAGGATAAAATGCTTATCAATTGGAAGAACAAAAGCTCCCTCAAAGAATGTGGATCAGCCACCTACACTCTGCTTTAAAGTTGTCACACTATCTGGGATAGGGGAGTTTCACCCTCTTAGAGCTTCAGAAGTTAAATTAATAACATGTGTGCAAGAAACTCGTCTTCGAGTTTTGAAGTGTGGGAATATCCATGAGAAGATGATGAGAACAGCAAAGCAATGATGTATAGCTGATGCTACTGAGATCATCATGTGGAGGAAAACTCCAACATGAGGTGGAAAGTGTGCCCCAATATCACACTCTATATGTGGTCACAGTCATGCTAACTGATAGAGTCCTGAACAATCTTCCGCTGATCAACCACTTTTATGATTGCATGTTCCTTCTTTCGGTCATTTTGCTCAGTCACGAACGTGGAACTAGCTTCGAAATAGACTTCAGAAGTCACATCTAACATCTTGGACTCGATTTCTTCAAAATACTCATATGCAAGTGCTGGATCGGCTTCATAATGTATATCTTTCCTTTGATTTTCATACTTCTCAATTAACGCTGGGTAAGCCTCATAAACTACCTCTTCCATTTCCTCTGGGAAAGCTGATTGGGCGTTAATCGGAGCAGGATTGGAGCTGGTGAAGCAAAATTTGTCTTTCAAGTGGTACTAGCTGGAGAATATAATTGGGTTGCTCTTAGTCGAAAGTGGCATGGCGCCCTTCCATCCACTCTTGGCCAACAATAATGGTATGATTATCTGAAGAAAAGACGTTAGCCCATGTACCGAAGTATAGAATTTTCCCGAATTGCTTGTGAAACTCCATAAAGACACCATTAGTTTTGACAATAATTTCACCCGTTTGGGAGAGTAATCAACAACAGCCTTGGACACAGAGCTTTCTTTGAACATGTCATTACAAATCAGGTTGGCACTTGTCCCATTAGGTAAACAAATCCTCATCGTGAAAAAGGAGTTCATAACGCTAAAGGACAAGAAAGCAGGATCTCTACATATAGGAGCAACATGCAAAATGATGCACTATTGGTGGGCAAGGTGCTACAAGAGATCCACCTCGCTAAAGGATGCCACCGACACAATCGGCACGCAAAACAGAGCACGGAGATACCCTCGCATGATCGATGCAGCCGTCGGAGGTAGGCATGCAAAACGAGACACAGTCGGGATAGCGACACACTAGAATGAAGTTGGTTTTGTTGATATGAATACAATGGTGCAGACGGCACCCAAATCGGAGTCTGGACAAAGCTCGGAACAAGGGTGGTGCACTAATAGTGCCTATTGCACCACCTGGCACAATGGACCACGGCTCACAACAGCTAGATCTGGGAACACAGACCTAAGTGAACGTGGCTCGGACCAGTGATACAACTGGTCCGAACCAGGGTCAGACTAGATAAGAACTTAGGACTCGGGCCCAATTAGATGGATCTGGTTTGGACCGGTGGGGACATGGGTTCGAACCAAGCTGGGGGGACTGGATCAAACCAGGTTTGACCTGGTTAACAACTAAAGAGCACGGGCCCTTCTCCTCTTCATTCTCCACCTCTCTCCTCCACAAACCCTAACAGAGAGATAGAAAGAGAGAGAGGGGAAGGGTGATGATGGTGACGGGACTAGCAGACGACACCCGGCGGTGCTGATGGAAGGCGGTGATGGCGATAGCGATGGCAATGGCGACAGCGGCGCCGACGAGTAATGCATGAGGCAACAACAGCGGCAGAAGATGGCAGCGGCTGAAAACGTAGATGACGACAGCGGCAAATGCAAACGGCAGTAACAGAAGCTACCGACGTTAGCGGCAGCGCCAGCCGAGGCCGCCGCCGATGGCGGGTAGGCCGGCCCTCCCCTCACATGTTCTTCTCCTTCTTCTATTCTTCTTCTTGTTTCAGTGCTGCAGTGGGGGAATTTTCTTTTCTTTTTTTTCGGAAACCGTAAGAGAGAGGAAGGATGTAGGGGGGCGGAGGGTGTTGGTAGGGGAGCACGTTATTGTACACGTGAATAGTGTGTGAACAATAACCGAAATTTTTTTCCTTTTCTTTTCTTAAGGCTATGGAGAGAGAAAGAGAACAAGAGGAAGGAAGGGGACGATAGGGGGGGTTATGTTGTGGCAACAAGCGGTGGGAATCAAAATTAGGCTTTGATACCAATTTTTTCTTGATGGGGGACAGAGAAGGAAGAAGAGGGTTTAAGAAGACTACTGGCATCGCACCGACAATGGGGAGGCCCCCGGCCTTACACATGCGGCTTGGGCATCACACTCGGCCCCGTCGTAGGGTAGATTCGACCTTGTTGCAGGGTCGTCTTCTCTGTCGTAGAGAGAGCACCAGAAGATTCACTAAAAATTCGTAATATAATTCATCCATAATTAGAAAAGACAGAGTACATCCATATATGTTGTGTTTAGGGACTTTTTTAACTTAAACTTGACTACCTAACTCCAAGCCGGACTCAAATTGCTCTAATTAGATAATTTTGTGAAAATTCGCAATAAAAATTCTGGAAAAATAGAAAATCAAGCCTAAAAATCAGAAAAAATAGAAAACATGTTAAACGGGCTCTAAACGGGCCAAATAAAATATCTATGGACTAAACTATATTAACACTCCTATCTCTCATTAGTTTAACTAACTATATACTTTACCAATTAGAGTTCCTATTTTCCATCTAACTAAATGAATTTTATTCTTTTATTCATTTGGAGCAACTTCTTTACCATGTTTATCTAAGGATCTATAACACAGGGACTCTTGGCTTTTTGCCACCGCAATCATGTGTAATTGTGGGATTCCCTACTTAATGATCTAATAAGAAATTATTGGGCAAGATCACTAGGTTTTCCCATATAAAGGGGGGGAGGTGCTATAGGATTTAAAGGGCAATTACGTTTATCTTGCAAGTATAAAAGTGCAACCCAATGCCACAACCACTGTGCGGTCTTGGGAGGGTCTATTCTACTCCTCTGAAAGCTCATATTGCATATGCATCCATGTCCAACTCAAAGTTACAAGCCCAGCCTAGCAATAAATAGAAATAAGTGATAAATATTGGTACCCTAGTGCATGGCTGGTGCTCAACAACTGACTCAAATCGAAACATGTCTAATATTTGTCATTAGACTCAGCAAAATGTGCTCTGAAATAATAATTAAACTTCAATCTGAATCTGCTGTCAGCAAAATGTTTCCTTCTCCAACAATGGTCTTATATCATGAACGTGAGGAAGTACCATTCAAACTGTTATCCAGAGGTTAAATGATTATGATTGTTTCTTATAAAGAAATGTTCTGGTCATCATCTGCTTCAGCTTGCACCAGTCAAAGGAACCACATATTCAAATGAACAAGGATAAAAATTAAAATAATTTCATTGTCCAAGCTCCACCTGTATGAACGACGACTTACATAATTACAATTGTTAAAACAGATAACTACTCCAGTCATCATTCATTTCGCTTTGTTAAACCATCAGCTCAAAGGAAAAGACATTCAAAAATTAACAAAAGATCCAAAAGCAATGCCCTGTTGGGCCAAAATCCTTTGAGTTCCACCACATACCTGGAAGTTTATTAAGGCCCTGAACACCAAAAAAACAGCTCGCCATGTCAATAGCTGACAAATTTCCACCTTGGTTTGCAAGTGCAACAAAGGTTGCATCACGGCAAACACTTAAAGTTACATTATCTTGAGCTCCAATAAGGCGGTGAAGATAAAAAATGCCAGAGTTTAAGCACCTTTTACAACTACTTTCCAGTGAAATTGGCACCTTGCAATTCTTTATCACATCAGTGAAACCAGGGGATTCTAGCATTTCCAGCACAGTTTCCCGTCCTTCACATTGATAAGTAACTAAAATTTTTCTCCCAACCCCACAGAACGTCATTGCGTTGGATGGAATACCATATAGTTGCAAGGTTTCCGAGACAGAGTTAAGGCACATTTCTGAGAATGCTGATGGAACTCCCAGTTTACCTGTTGAGCTTGCATAGCGAGCAACAGAAACTGCAACAAATGCATTAATGTAGCGGCAGCACTGTCCTCTCTCATTTTCATTGGAACACACAGATGCTGCCAGAGTAAAGTTGGACCAACCTAAGTCCAAGGGGCACTCTGCATCAGGGCAAAAAAAATAAAGAGATGACATCAAAAAGGATGTGTGCAATTAAGGGCAAAATTTAAACTCAGGTGATATATGTGGTCAAAATAAAGACAAGCAAGGAACTCCTTTTAGAAGTGCGATCATATAATTTAAAACTAAAAAACTAAAGTGCACAGTTGTTTAAGTATATCCCTGCACCCTGTTGAAAAAGGTTACACAGCCATATGCCCCGGGAGTCCCCAGGGAAAATTTCCCCCTGTAAAGCACCTAAGCCACAACACTATCACCTCCAAACCCCCCTGGCCCAAAATCAACCTGCTAGACCCATACATCAAGTACATCCTGAGGTAAGCACTAGATATACTACTCTTCCTGTGTCTTTCCTTGAGACAGAAAAGAACTTTTCAACATCTTCTGTAAAAATGCACATAACATGGACCAAGACATGAAGATCAATTCAAGTACCCATGCCTTTGATGATGATGTTGCTTGGACTGTAGTAGAGAGCCATGGACAGATTATCCCACATCCAAATATCACTGCACAAAAATTTAAAAGAAAAAGCTAATGCATTCCTGTCGCAAATTATAGTTTGTTTCATAGGTTGAAGATAATGTATGATAACTTCTTTCATCATTTACATCTCATATGCATGGAAGATTGTGGAGGTTTGAGGTTTGCTTTCCTATAAAAATACAGATTGCAAAACAGATATGAAAGAAGATTATGGAATTGTTAAGAAATACCGACACAATAACCTGCATACAAAAAGAAACTTATAGGTCCATATGATATGCTTTAATTTGTTTTCAGTGAAAACATGATAGGGATTTCTGTACATATACCTATGTAAAGTATGTACTTGTATATACACATTTGACTCCCACATATAGTTATAAATACCCCTGACATATTCAGAAAGGTTGTGGTTATAACCTTCCAGTCAAAATGACATCAATTCCAACAGAATATGCCAGAAAATTTTGGATATTTTGCCATTATGCTGGAGTTAACTGAATTTTGACCGGAAGGGTACGACTGCAACTTTTCTGAGGATCGGGAGTATTTACAACAATGTGTAGGAGTCAGGGATGTACATATAAATACAGTAGTTTATAAGGGTATATATAAAACAATCCCAGTAAGAGTATATTTTGATCCGCAGCAACTTTCAACAAGATCCATCAAACTTCAATCATTCACAAGTCTCCCAATATTCTGGAAACCTGTTTCTCTTTTTTGGAAAAGAATAAAGACATTGAGATCTTTTGTTCCCTGAGAAGTTCAGAGAGAATCATTCCCAGGCCAGTTTCAGGAATGATAATCAAATGATTTGAAGCATAATTGATGTAGCCGAAGCTATCACTGTCGGATTCCGAGATTAGAATCCGAGAAGAGCCGACTGGGATCCGGGTCCAGACGTGGGCGGAATACAAGAACGGAGCTCCGAAGCCGAGAGCGATGCGGACGAAGACTCGTCGAGGGAGTTGCCGAGACTCCGCTTGCCGAGGGGGATCTGGATGAAGGAGTCGGTAAAGAATGAGGCCGAGACCTCTATGAGGAAGAAAACCGAGTCCAGTGGCCGAAGCCGATCCGGACGAAGAGGTCAGCGAAGATTCGAACCGAGGCCCCTGCAGAAAAAAGAATCAGTCAGTGAGGGTCCCGGGCTTCGACCCAAGAGAACCCCCTCCGATGGTTAAGTTAGCTTCTGAAGAAGATTCTATTCAGAAGGAGAGGAAGAAGCTTCAGTGCTTTTTTGGTCTGGTCTTTTGTGTAATAAATAACCTTCTATTTATAACGGAGGATTGGGGGTTACCTGGTTGTTGCAGCCGATATAGGACTATGTTTCAGGTTGCTAATAAACCGCCATAATGCCTAGTAATCCGTCGGAATGGGCCGGATACGGCTATTGGGCCGAATGCCGCTTGTTGGGCCGAAGGCCGCTGTTGGGCCGAATGCCGCTAGTGGGCCGAAGGCCGCTTGCTGGGCCGCTGTTGGGCTGAATGCCGCTAGTAGGCCGAAGGCCGCTTGCTGGGCCGCTGTTGGGCCGAGGGCAATTGGGTTGTATCCCTTTCACTGGGCCGGCCCCTAGATCTGGGCCGAATCGGATTCTGCCCCATCACATGGCCCCCTACTCTCGTCGTTCTCAATTTTATAAAACAGCGAGAGTAAAGTCCGAAGCCCTTACGGAAAAATAAAATCTAACCTGATTCTCGTTCTGAAACGGTTCTCATTCCTGTTTTGAAAACCTGAAGACTCGGCTTCGTCTTAAGTCGGCCGAGAGTTGGTGACAAATACCTTCGTCTCAGGCCAAGATCCTGTCGTAGACACCTTCGTCTTAGGCCGAGACTTAGTGACAAATACCTTCGTCCCTAGTTGTGAAAGGGCAAGGTTATCAGGATACTTTGGAACGCTAAGCGAGGGTGGAAAAGACTTTGAATCTCCCGCCTTCACAGTCGCATCACAAAAAACACAGGACACGTGTTTGAGATCCGGCCGGTAGCCGAAAGCACAAAAAGATCTCAACCGTCAAGAGTCATCACTTGGATCGCGGCCGTTTCGGCTCTCTGCCCGAAACTTCACCTGGATCACTGCCTCTCTGACTCCCGATACGAGGATCGGGACACGTGGCGAGCATCCGGAGAGATAGCCGAAGGGTTAGGCCACTTCTGGCTGTCGATCGCTTCTTCTCGATCCGGCAACCCGCTCGTCATCATGGCGAAGGACGGGACGCGTCAAACATCCGAGCGAGGCGGAGCCGAGGGGTTGAAGGATCTCAACCGTTGGTTCGCCATCCGACCCCCCTAGGCCCTTCTATAAACACCGGCTTCCTTCGCCTCATTACTGTTCCTTCGCATTCTCTCTCTTCCTCTCCCCGCCAAAGCGTTCCTGCGAGCAGCGTCGCGGACGTCTTTTCTTCTCCGGCCGCGAGTGTTCCATCGAAGTCGTCCGGGGACGTCTTGTCCATTGTCGAGGAGTTCTTAATCTGAGGATAAGCCTCAGCTCCAGCCTTTTCCTCTTTCGATTCATGTCCGGTAGTTCTTCTTCGGCCGAAAGCAGCTCGTCGTACTCCTCATCTAGACCTACTCCCCAGTCTTCTCTGTCGTCTCCTTTTTCTTTGAACTCTTTCCTTTCCGTAATGGCGGACGAGGTAGAACCTGTCCCGGCTGCTGCCGAGCCTACCACTACAGGCCGTCGCCAGGCCGAGACGGTCTCGGACGTAGTTTGTGTTCTTGGTGTCGATGAACTTAAAAGCATAACTAACTACTGTCTGATTCCTTCTTGGATGTTTCCTATCCGGCCCAGGAGGCATACAAAAGCAAACTCCGTTCGGCCGGACTATTTCTCGATTTACGAGCACAGCTTCCGGGCAGGTTTTCGCCTTCTCCTTCATCCTTTTGTTGTAAATCTTTTGAGCTTTTACGGATCGGCCCCGTCTCAATTCTTCCTGAATTCCTGGCAGACGGTCTACGCTTTTTTGGCCCTTAACTCCATCCTTGATTTCATCCCCTCTGTAAATATCTTTCGTTATCTCTTCAAGATCAAACCTCAGGGGAGGTCTTCTTAGTTCTGCTTCGTCCCCCGCTTCGACCGGGGGATCTTCTCCGGGAAGCCCTCGTCCATTCACCATTGGAAGGAGGACTTCTTTTTCATTTCTCTGTCGGAGGGGGATAAGGGTGTTTGGCCCTTTCCTACCGAATGGGGGCCCTTGGCCGAGGGCATTTCCGACTGCCCAACCCTTAGCCCCAAACAACTTGTTGACACCCACCTCTTCGAGGATGACGCTCCATACAACATTATGGAGCTTCTCGAGGACGAGGACAGACTTATAGAGATGGGAGCCTGGCCGGATCCGTCGCACTCTCCTGCCAGGGCCTTTCCCTACCTTCCTCTTGAAGATGCCCCGAGAGAGACCGAGGCGAAGGCTACCGCGACCAGGGCTCCGGCCGAAGTTCGTCCGTCCGAAGAGGGCGCCGAAGCAATGGCCGGGGGTAAGTCGGCTTTGGGGTCATAAAATTATTGTTGAACTTTTGCTTATTCTTCTTTTTTTCTGCTTTTAGAAATGTCTGGTCTCAGGGGCCTCATGAGCCGGATCTCCCGACAGCGACCCGCGGAAGGGAGAACAGTCGAAGGAGCTTCGGCCCCGGGCACTCGGCCGGCGAGGCAGATAGCGGCTTCCGCCGAAGGCCGCACGGCTGCCGCTGCTCTCGAGAGGGAGCGACGGAAGGGGAAGGCGGTTGCCGGGAGGAGTGAGCGGCCCGAGAAGCGAAGGCGCCCGGACGACCTCGACGAGAGGGAATCTGCCCCGGCGACCAAGAGGCCGATCACGGGAAGGGACGCTCCGCTCTCATCGCCTCCCCAGTCGCAGAGAGACGATTCCCCTTCGGCCACTGGCGCCGCCGCAGATACGATGTTGTCGTATCCGTTCGGGGCGGCCGGGACTCACATATCTCGGGAGTATGGGCACGAGCCATGGCGCCCGGACACAGAGGTCTTCACAGACGACAGTCTGGATGACTCTCAGACGTGCCTGCGCCTGGCTCGGGTCTTGACCATCCCGATGGCCGGAGATGAGATCAGGGAGCTTTCTTCGGAAGGCCTATCCCTACAATGCGTCCGACACACCATCCACGTGAGACCTCCCTCTACGTCCTCACTTCTCGTTGTTTCCTTTAGTTGCTTCTGCTCATGTTTTTCTTTCTTTCTGCTGTAGGCCGCGATCATGCGCGGGGCTCTTGCTCGCCGCTAGGCCCTCATCCAGCAGAAGCTTCAGGATATCAACCAGGCCTCGGATCAGCTGGCTTCGGGCAAGGTGGCCTCGGTGCGGCGAGATCTCGAGGCCAGCATCGATATCCTCATCGGGGCAAATTCGCAGATGCGGTCCGAACTGGACGGGTAGAAAGAGGTGATTTATACCACCTTGGAGGCCAAGAAGAAGGCCGAGAAGGAGCTGGATCATGCCCGAGCAGAGATCGCATCTTTAAAGGCCGAGATCCAGGACAAGGAGAAGGAGCGGGACGAAGACCGCCGCCGCCACGCCGAAGCCATATCGGCCTTGAAGGCAGACTTGGAGGCCAAGACCAAGGAAGCCGACGACGTCGCTCGCACGGCCGTGGCAAGCTATAAGGAGGGCCCAGAATACGCCGATGAAATGCTCGACGCCGGGGCTAAGGCGGCCTCGACCATGTTTGATCTGGGAATGGCCATTGCCCAAAAGACTTGTCCAGACACAGATCTGACGGGTTTCGGCTTCCCCACCGAAGAAGGTGAAGAGCTCTTAGTCTGGTGGCGATAGTTCAAGGCCGAGAGAATTCCGGCTTCTCCAGAAGGCGCCGCGGCAGGTTCGGACCATGCTTCTCTGACGTCCCCAGGCCATGCTCCCGTTGATGTGGATGGCGAGGATGGAGACAGCTAATCCGGAGGCTTGTCCCGGTTGTTTTTGCTTTTAAGATGCCGAGGCCAGGCACACGGCCTACTTTTGTACTCATATATATAGAAGTGATTTGTACTTGTTTGTTTCATGGCATATCGTTCTAAGTAGATAATTGAGTTCGGTCATGTAAGTGGCCGAAGCCATGCCGCTCCCGATACGGTTTGCATAGCCGAAGCCACTCCCGATACGGTTTGCACGATCTTAGAGTAGTGCCGCTCCCGATACGGTTTGCATGGCCGAAGCCACTCCCGGTACGATTTGCACGGACTTAGAATAATGCCGCTCCCAATACGGTTTGCATGGCCGAAGTCACTCCCGGTACGGTTTGCACGGACTTGCCGCTCCCGATATGGTTTGCATGGTCGAAGCCACTCTCGGTACGGTTTGCACGGACTTAGAATAATACAGCTCTGATACGGTTTGCATGGCCGAAATCACTCCCGGTACGGTTTGCACGGACTTAGAATAATGCTACTCCCGATACGGTTTAGATGGCCGAAGCCACTCCCGGTACGGTTTGTACGGACTTAAAATAATGTCGGATACCATATTTCGAAACAAAATATTTATTCAAGGTGTCCGGCTAAATCTCGGGAAAATACCTTACACAAAATAGCGCCGAAGGCGCTCCACATTCCAGGTGCGAGGGAGAGGCTGGCCCGAAAGAGTCTCCAGCCGATAGGCCCCTCGTCGGATTACTTCTCTCACCCGATAAGGGCCCTCCCAGTTTGGAGAAAGCTTCCCTGCGGCTTCGGCCGGCTTGGATACATGGGCATTCCGCAATACGAGGTTTCCGGCTTCAAAACTTCGAGGCTTCACTCGAGTGTTATGATATCTCGCCATGCGTTGTTGATATGCTGCTAGCCGAATGCGAGCTCGATCCCTTGTTTCTTCTATCAAATCAAGGTGATTTCTCAGGACTTCATCATTATCTTTCGGATCATATGCGAGAACTCTCGGCGATGGTAAGCCGATTTCAACGGGAATAACAACTTCCACTCCGTAGGCCATTCGGAATGGGGTTTCTCCGGTAGGGGTTCGGCTTGTTGTTCGATAAGCCCATAGAACACTTGATAACTCTTCGACCCGTCGACCTTTAGCATTGCCGAGACGAGTCTTCAGTCCTTGCAATATGTTTTGATTAGTAACTTCGACTTGGCCATTCGTCCGAGGGTGTGCTACCGAAGCGAATTTATGTAGAACATCGAAACTTGCACAGTTGTCTTTGAACCGATAACTGTCAAACTGCTTGCCATTATCTGATATGATTGCCCGAAGGATGCCATAGCGGCAAATGATGGACTTCCATACGAAGCTCCATGCATTATTATCTGTGATAGACGCGAGGGGTTCGGCTTCAACCCACTTGGTGAAATAATCCACCGCCACAATAAAGAATTTTCTCTGGCCGGTGGCAATGGAAAAATGTCCCAAAATATCAATTCCCCATTAGGCGAAAGGCCAAGGGTCCGGCAAAGGTATCAGAAGGGTTACTGACTGGTGAATGAGGAGGCTGTATTTTTGGCACTGGTCACAGCAGCGGACGAGAGTATCTGCGTCCCCTCGGAGTGTCGACCACCAGTACCCTTGCCTTAAGAGTTTATGGGTCAAGGCCATTCTTCCTGTATGTGCTCCGCAGATTCCTTCATGTACTTTTCGAAGGGCTTAGTTGGCTTCGGACAGGCCGAGACATCGGAGGAGTGGCCGGCCGAAAGACTTTTTATACAGCATACCATCTAGAATTAGGAAATGAGAAGAGCGCTGCCGGATGCGTCTCGCTTCTTTTTGATCAAATGGGACCTCCTCTCGGAGGAGAAAAGCAATTAAGGGAGTCATCCAGGTTTCCCCTTCGGACTCATTCACTTGCATGACCTCGGATTCGTCGAGACTTGGCTCAGACAGCTCTTCTACTAAGACCATTCGGCCTCCTGCCCCATTTTGAGTTGATGCTAGCCGAAAAAGGGCATCGGCTCGAGCGTTCTCGGCCCGAGGGATTCGAAGAGCATGCGGATCCGTCTACGTATAACTACCATTCATCCGCTGAAGACGAAGGAGCCGAAGTGATTTCGGCTTCAGGATTTGCTCTGATTATTTCCGGCTGAAGGGCCGAAGATGATTCAGGAGTGAGCTCAACGATGAAGTCGACCAAAACTTGAGCTTTTATTGCAGTCTGAGGCCCATAAGAGATGTCGAACTCCCCCAGTTCGATTGACCATTTTGCTAGTCTCCCGGACACTTCCGACCGAGAGAGAACCTGCTTCAAAAGTTGATATGTGAAGACCTTCATTGAATGTGCGAAGAAATAGGGTCGGAGCCTCCTCGCAGAAGCGACGAGGGCCAATGCCAGCTTTTCAAGAGCCAAATACCGAAGCTTCGCTCCGTAGAGCGCTCGGCTTACATAATAAACTGGCCTTTGAATACCATTTTCTTCCCGAACGAGGACAATACTGATAGCTGCTTCAGAAGCGGCAAGATAAACAAACAGTTGCTCTCATCGGACCGGTTTAGATAAAACAGGAACGTTAGAGAGATAAGCTTTTAGCTGGTCGAAGGCCGACTGACATTCGTCTGTCCATGAGAAATTGCTAGTCTTTTTCAGTAGCTTGAAGAAGGGGAAACAATGATCCACCGCCCTTGACATAAAGCGGCTTAATGCAGCAACTCTCCCACTTAGCCTTTGAACTTCTCGGATGTTTGCCGGAGGGCGCATTTAAACAATGGCCGCAACTTTCGCAGGATTCACCTCCACCCATCGGCGGGTAACCATATAGCCGAGGAACTTCCTGGAGGCTACGCCGAAGGCACACTTGGCAGAGTTCAGCTTCATTTTATACCTGCGTAAGGTAAGGAATGTTTCGGTCAAATCGGCCAAATGATCAGCAGCGACGCGGCTTTTTACCAGCATGTCGTCGATGTAGACCTCCATAAGCGAACATTTTGTTGACGAGACGCTGATAAGTTGCTCCAGCATTCTTCATGCCGAATGGCATCCGGGTGTAGCAATATAAGCCGAGATCGGTTGTAAGTTTGTTTTCTCTTCGTCGTCCGGGTGCATTCAGCCGAGATCGGTTGTAAGTTTGTTTTCTCTTCATCGTCCGGGTGCATTCGGATTTGATGATAGCCTAAATAGGCGTCGAGGAAGCTGAGCAATTCATAGCCGGAAGTGGCATCCACTATCTGGTCTATCCGAGACAGCGGAAAACTGTCCATCGGACAAGCCTTGTTGATGTTAGTAAAGTCTACATACATTCGCCACTTGCCATCCTTTTGGGCACCATCACTACATTAGCGATCCATTCAGGGTGATGCACCTCTCGGAGATGTCCCGCGTTTAACCCCTTCTGTACTTCAGCCTGGATGGCCATCTTCCTTTCTTGATTGAAGGTGCGCCGCTTCTGCTTGACCGGAGGCAGATTCGGGTCAACGTGCAGCCGATGCTCTGCTACTTCCGGGTTGACTCCGGACATATCTGAAGGAGACCAGGCGAAGACGTCGAGGTTTTCCCTCAGGAAGTTGATAAGTCTCTCAGCTTCAGTCTTCTCAAGGCCGGAGCCTATCATCAGTATTCGGCCTTCCCCTCCTGGAACTGGAACGATTGTAAGTTCCTCTCCTGGGGATGCTTCGGCTGAAGATTCGATCGAAAGAGATTTGGCCGCAGTTTTCCCTTTGACCGAAATCATATAGCACTGTCGGGCTGCTTCTTGATTCCCCTTGGCCTCGCCGACTCTATGACCGGTACGGAACTTCAACTTTTGATGGAAAGACGAAGGCACAACTCCAATTCCTCCGATCAGCCTTCGGCCAAAAATGGCGTTATAGGCCGAATCAATCTTGACAACAGCAAAGTTTGTCTCAATAGTTAGTTGCTTTGGTGCTGTACCGAGGGTCACGGGTAGTCGGACGATGCCCTCCACCCGACATGGTGCTCCATTA
Organism: Zantedeschia hybrid cultivar; assembly: GCA_030544215.1. Classification (NCBI taxonomy): domain Eukaryota; kingdom Viridiplantae; phylum Streptophyta; class Magnoliopsida; order Alismatales; family Araceae; genus Zantedeschia; species Zantedeschia hybrid cultivar. The sequence goes on along the minus strand of JARZZO010000013.1, from coordinate 43,292,120 downwards.
AAACCGAACAAAGGCCCCCGGTGAGGCTTCATATCAGCCTCTTTCAAACCCATTTTCAGGAAGCAATCATAAAAAAGTATATTGGGAACGCTTCCATTATCAACAAAGATACGATGAACATCGTAACTTTTTATTACAACATTTACAATAAGGGCATCGTCATGAGGGACCTGAACGTCGGTCAAATCCTTCTGGCCGAAGACGATATCTTCTTGACGAGATAGCTTCATCCTGGCATCGATCGATGCTACTTCTGTCGCTGCATCGACTCGACGACGCTTTGCTCCCTCTCCTGGTCCTCCAGATATCATCATAATTGACCCGGCACTGAGTCGTTGGTGTGATGCTTCTGCCGGGGCCGAAGTTACCTTCGGTTGAGGTGGGGCTTCTTTAATCGGGAGTTGACGTTGTCTCGGTACTTCGGAAACGTCTCGGTTCTGCCGCTCTTGAGGTTGCATTCGTCGATACTGCGGCAGACGACCTTCCCGGATGAGGCGATCAATCTCCTCCCGAAGGTGCCGACATTCGTCAGTCGAATGCCCGGTTTATCGATGGTACTCGCCATATTTTCGGAGGTCCCTTCGGCGAGGATCAGTTTTGATACGCTCAGGCTGCCGAAGCATACCTTTCACCTCCATGAGCATTCGAGAGGGTGGAGCAGGTAACGGCAGATACCGCTACTGCGGATCCCGGCGCTTATCTCGGTCCCATTCTTCTCTTCGGTATCGCTTGCGAGAAGGTTCATGATCTTCTGGGCGAGAACGAGTTGTCGGAGGGGTAACTGCCGATACTGTCTCGGCAGTACCTTTGTCCTTGGACATCATCAGGGCCTCTCAGTTGATATATTTATGGGCCCGAGCTACCAAGTCCTGGAAGGTAGGAGGATGGCGCTTTCCGATAGAGCTGAGATGCCCCTCGTACGTGCATCCGCTGATTACGGCCGAGACCGCAATCGAACTGTCTAGGTTTGAAATCTGGACTGCTTCAGCCCGAAACTTGGTAAAATATTCTTGAAAGGTCTCGGTTGGTCCTTGCCGAATGGCAAGCAGACTGACTGAAGTTTTACATTGCCAAGTGGCATCATAAAATTGGTCGATAAACAGTTGGGCTAACTGTATTAGAGAATGAATGGAATTGGGAGCGAATGTTTCAAACCAAGTTAAGGCTGTTTTTTCCAGGGTAAGGGGGAAGAGACAGCAGCATACTGCCTTAGAAACCCCTCGGACGGAGAGATAAGAATTGAATATTTGAAAATGGCAGACCGGATCTGTCATTCCATCATACAGAGGCCCTTTCGGCAATTTAAAGTTGGAAGATACCTCGATGGCCAGAAGCTCTAGAGAGAAAGGAGTCTGCTCCAAGATGGTACTGGCGAGAGGTGCTCCATATGGCCGGGATACCGTCTGCTGCATTTCCTTCCTCATCGTTGTCAGTCGCCGGTCCAGATCTGGGGTGGTTGAAGTGGTGGCCGAACGCCCTTCGGCCTTAGTTGGATGAAATCCGGATGAAGCATTGTCCGGCTCTGTCAGAATATGACTGGCGCGAGGAACTCGGCCTTGTGGCCCGATAAGCTCGCTGTGCGCCGAAGCCGCTTCGTCGTGGAATGCCCGCGAGGGTGTTGGCTGTGCCCTCGTAGCCTGAGCAGGACAGTATTGATGAGGAGGAGGAGGAGGTACCTGCTGTGTAGGCTGATTCAACAACCCCATATGCTGAGCGATAGCAGATACCATATCCCGCAGTGGTGCCAGAGAGGTGACAGTAGCGGCCAGTGTGACTACTTGCTGCTGGAGTTCTTCCACTCAGTCGTCTCTGGGAGCGAGGGATTCCAATATTGCTGGAAGGACGGAACCTTGCGGAAGAACAGATGGAGTACCTTCGGCGTGGAGTGTCTGCGCCGGAGTCGCTCGTGTATCCGCCTCGTCTTGACTTAGATCGTCTGGTCACCGGACGATGAGACATGACCTTTTGTCGGGCTTCCCACAGACGGCGCCAAGTGATGTAGCCGAAGCTATCACTGTCGGATTCCGAGATTAGAATCCGAGAAGAGCCGACAGGGATCCGAGTCGAGACGTGGGCGGAATACAGGACCGGAGCTCTGAAGCCGAGAGCGATGCGGACGAAGACTCGTCGAGGGCGTTGCCGAGACTCCGCTTGCCGAGGGGGATCTGGATGAAGGGGTCGGTAAAAAATGAGGCCGAGACCTCTATGAGGAAGAAAACCGAGTCCAGTGGCCGAAGCCGATCCAGACGAAGAGGTCAGCGAAGATTCGAACCGAGGCCCCTGCAGAAAGAAGAATCAGTCAGTGAGGGTCCCGGGCTTCGGCCCAAGAGAACCCCCTCCGATGGTTAAGTTAGCTTCTGAAGAAGATTCTATTCAGAAGGAGAGGAAGAAGCTTCAGTGCTTTTTTGGTCTGGTCTTTTGTGTAATAAATAGCCTTCTATTTATAAAGGAGGAATTGGGGTTACCTGGTTGTTGCAGCCGATATAGGACTATGTTTCAGATTGCTAATAAACCGCCATAGTGCCTAGTAATCCGCCGGAATGGGCCGGATACGGCTATTGGGCCGAATGCCGCTTGTTGGGCCGAATGCCGCTAGTGGGCCGAAGGCCACTTGCTGGGCTGTTGTTGGGCTGAATGCCGCTAGTGGGCCGAAGGCCGCTTGCTGGGCCGCTGTTGGGCCGAGGGCAATTGGGATGTATCCCTTTCACTGGGCAGGCCCCTAGATCTGGGCCGAATCAGATTATGCCCCATCAATAATAATTGCCGAGAGCACCACAACCATTCTCAAAGGACATCAGCATGTCCAGTTGTCCACAAACCATAGGCTACATATTCTAAATTAGTATAAAAAATGGTTGTCAAAGAATCATGGAATCCTTTGGACTTCCCAACCAGGAAACTACCAAATTGTGGAAAGGATCACAGAATTGGATCAGGTCCTAATATTGATGCGGGACGGCAACCGATATGGATCCGACTACTATCTATGAATCAAGATCAGCAATCAACACCACGATGGACAGCAAAAGGTATGAACGAGCACAGTTTTCCATGAGAGAAAGCACGTGAATATAACAAGGTCGCAAGCTAGAACAAGCCATCTCTCGCAGCGAATAGCAAGTGGATTGATGGCAGTAAGGACTACCAATGGCCTAAGGCATCAATAACAACATCAACAATCTCAAATTAGGGTCGCAGGACTGGCCACTCACAAATACACACAATGCGGCAGCGAATTTAATTAACAAGTGGCTAAGCAACCTAAAGCATACTCACAAGCACGGGAACAAAATTACGACCATATAATAGACGAGCAACTATGAGAGAATGGGACTATCTAACGTTAACCTTCCCACTGGTAGAGTGGGGCTTGCCTCCCGAGATCCACAGGTCCACGCACAGGCTAGGAAGACTCCACGAGCAAGCCAATAGTGTTGGCACAATAGTCGCTGCTCAAATGGGCTTCACTGCCACACAAGAACCCAACTAGGCTGTTGGAATGGGCCAGGGTCCACGCAATGGTGAGCTTCATGGAGAGGGACGTAGTTGCATGCAGCCGCATGGCAAGGCGGCGACTGGACGGACCCAGAAGCGGGTTGTGGCAGGCCGCGCAATTTGCGTCGGTGTGAACTACGATGGAAATGGATGGAAGGAGGCTTGATCGACGATGCAGGCGTCCAATGAAACACGCCGATGGGACATGTGTCCGGTCGGTCTTCGAGATAGCCGAGGTGAAGCAACGGCCCGGGCGAGAAGCCTTCTCGATGGACTGCGTGGCACCCGGCTATGATGATGGCAGCGGGTGGCTGGCAGAATCGAGCGATTCGATTGAAGAGAGGGGGGGGGGGGGGGGGGGGGGGGGTGTAGATGTTTCCTCCTTTGAGGTGGCATAGTCAGCTGGATGTGCAGGCGTTGTTGGTGCGAAGGGGTAGCAAATGGCACAGGCGACGATGTCGCCCCTCGCAAAAGCGGCCAACGCACCACATGGCAACCACGGTGATGGCGATGGCGACAGGTCCTCTTCTCCGCTCCCTTCAAAGAAGGAAAAAATAGGGGAACCAGGAAAGAAATAGGGGATATTTTAATGAAGAGAGAGAGGGGGGGGGAAGGTGAAGGGGAAACACAAGCTGAACGGCATGGAGGCCGAGGGAAGAAGAAGAAGACAAGGGCAGAGGAAGCAGACGAAGCAGGGGAAGAAGGGGAGAAAGAAGATGAAGCAGGGGCTTCCCACTCCTATTTCTCACACAAACCCATCATGGGTCCCTCTTTCCCACAAAAGAACATTGGCAGCCAAAAGCTTCTTTTTCCAATAGCAATCATTAGGTTTCCTCATAGGGCATGCATTATAGGCTCCAAAAACAATTAAGCCCTAGGGTCTCCAAATGACCATACTACCCCTTGAAAAGTATAGGAAAAATCAAATAAAATAGGAAAAGTTGCATGGGCCACAAATGATCACAAGTCCAAAAGTCCTAAATAAACGCAAACACATCAAATGGGTCTGTCGCAAGCCCCAAAGACCCTAAAATAAGAGAGTAAATGTGTCAATAGGCATCTCCCAACCACAACGCTGCTCGCTCTACTGCAGATGTCCTGCAGTGGTGGTAAATATGTGCCGGATTGAAACAGAGTCGCGCTCGGGTGTCCTCACCAATCTTCTCTGGCTGGGAGGAACTCGACCCAACCGAGTAAGATTCCCGGCCACTCTAATAGCGCTCCAAGAGATCCGGGTCAATCTGTTGTAGCTCGTAGGTGATCCATGTGTCCTCCGTCGACGACCTCTCTCTCCAACCAACCAACTAGTGCTGATAGGCCTCATCCTTAGAAGTAACAACTTACTCGTCCAGTATATGGTCAAGCTACTTACGTTGTGCTGAAATAGGGGCTGGAAGTGGACACTCATAAGACTTCTTATATCTCTATTCAGCATTATAAAATAAGGTAACCATAACCACAGTCATGATTATGATCATCTTGAAATAGTCCTCTCAACAGAGGTCACTGAAAACCAGCTCCAAGCTATCTAGAAGAGTCTTTATAACCACGATTGTGAATTATGTAACCTAACAAGACAAAGAACCATGTATTAAAATTGTGCATGTTTTGTTCTTTAAAGTGTAAAATCATGTATATCACTAATGTGGTTATAAAATTAAGTCAAAATGCTCTCAACCTCTTTTTCCACAAGCTGCAAACCCCAGGCATAGTAGTGGCTCCACACCGCTTCACCTTGGGGTTAGCAAGATTTGTCATCTCTGATCTCAACGGAGTTAGAGAAAAAAGATCTCAAAAAGATCTAGGTAGAATATTGGGAGATCCAAACAGAATCTCAGGACATGTACGTAGGCATGCTATATTGGATCTCAGCATCATCTTTGAAGTCCAAAGAGAAGAAATCTCTCCAAGAGTTTAGGGAGATCGAGAATGGCAGCCAAGTCATAATCATCTTATACTTTTTAAAAGCAACCTTTAGATTTTATGCATGTAGCCATTCAATATGATTAAATTAACACAATAATAATAAGAAGAATTCTAAAGCATATTTATACATATTCAAGGATTGCTTTCTTAAATCTCAATGTGATCTAAATGTATTCAAGAAACTCCCCATTTGTCTTCATCCTCGGCCCTTTCTGTATCGGCATTCTCATATCCTCCTTCCACTCTTCTCGCCCCCTTCCTCCTCCTCTATCCTACCTTCGATTATCCTTCCTCTATATTCCCCTTATTCTTGATCTCGATAGAGATTCATTCGAGACCCTAAGAGAGACAAAGATTCTCAAGAGATCTCGGAGATCTCAAAAGAGATGGCAAACCATGACAGATAGCCATTTCCTACCAGTAACCTTTCCTCCTATCTAGCTCGTAACTAGGTCACTATAGGCCTACCAACTTCCACAGTGTTTGTCCCCAAGCCATCCCACATCATACTACACTAGATTCGCTCTGATACCATTATGTAACCACCTGATCCAACCCTTCTAAGATATTGTCTGCTTTGGGCCAAGTCCGCACGATTTTTTCCCCAAATGGCACCTCACAAGTTATAGATCCAAATCCTATATATATGGCCCAACAACTTTTTTTTATTTTCTGATATTGGACCTCATCCGATTGATCCCTGCCCTAAACCCCAAACATAGTGGTCATTCTACAGTGCTTTACCTCGCAGGTAACCCTTTCCTACGGTAGCCCTTTCCTCCTACCTGGCTCGTGACTAGGTCACTACACATTCAAACTTAATAGATAATATGATTTTCATCAATGACTAATGGGTAGTCAATGTCCAACTGATATGAGCTCCACATGCATCAATGACTAATGGGTATCCTCCAAACATGATACCATACCTTGGACCGAGAGATATTCAACAATGGAGATTCTCCATGCTACACAGCCTACATTCATGCTGATGATTCATATGCATTGTTTCACGTGAAAGTTCCTCTGGATAGCACACACATTTGTCAGCAACCTCACCCATGTGCACTGTCATGGAACCATAAATTCATTACTAATTCACCACCAGGTAGTTTAAAATCATCTGATGTGCTTCCCAAACGCCACCTCAGTGACACCCTAAAACTCACAAATGCACAGCAAAATGCCTTCATACATGCTTCTAATTAAATGTTTCATTCACAAAACCCCAAATGGCCCTTACTTTCCTAAACAGAAACCTGTAAATTGATAGGCATACTCTGCAGTAAATTCAGAAAAAAAAGAAAAGAAAAAAACAAAACAAAACAAGAAGAAGAAGAAGAAGAAAGGATGTCCCTAATCTGCATCCAAGAACCAACGAACCGCTCCGAATTATAATTTCAGAAATAAACCCAAAGTTATCGGCAAAACCTTCATAATTAGAAAAGAAAAATAAGGAAAACACCCGAAACACATCATGAGTTGTAAAGATATGAGAACAGAGACAGTAAACACTTGGTGCCACATTCCCGCAGAACTCGAGCCAAAAAAGACACAAAAAATCGAGGAGAAGCAAGTGGTGCAAGGACCGCCCACGATGAGAAAACAACAAAAATGCAGCAAGGAGTACGAAGTATAGATCCAAAAGGGGCTTTCCTCCAGTTACAGGCACAATGCATCGAAATGGAGAACAAACAATACATGAGCAAGAATGAGAACAGAAAAGACGCGACTGACCTGAGGGGATGATCAAAGTGCCCTGGGTTTCTACGAGAGCCACCAACCCCAACAGCAGCCCCAGGAAGAAACCCCGCATGGCAAAGCAGGTCACAATGGAGCAGGAGAGAGAAAGGAAGAGAGGTACAGAGAGAGCAAACGCGAGACTGGCGACCAGCTCGGGGGAAGCCGCTGCAGCTGCCGCCTCCCACCACCCCCTGTAGCAGTAGCCTTCCAGTAGTTCCAGCGCAGTGCCGCTTGACCCCTTTCAAAAACCTCTCCGAGGCTTCTTCCGGAAGGTTTCGCGTTCCGGTTACTCGCGGGTGACCCTAGAGACGAGGGGACCCCCGTCCCCGTCCGGCCGCGGCCGCCGCCTGGTCGGGGACATCTGAACTGAACGGTCACTATCTCACGGGTCACGGGTGAATCGGCGCGCGGCGGCGGCAGCAGCAGCAGCGAGGTCCGGAGGGTTTAAGCGGGGACACGAGTGAGGGGAAGCGCGCACAAGGGCCCGTGACGGGGGAGGCCGAGTTGACGACGTGCAAACATGGCGTGCAGGCGGACCCACTGTGGAGACGAAGGAGAAAGATTGTATGCACCGTGGCGCAATGCACCTGACCTTGGAAAATTTAAACCATGTTACCTTTATAAAAGAAGAGCCTCTTTATACGTTGTTGGAAATTATAACTCACTTTGGAACGAGTGTGAATTAAATTTGATCCACTTGAGATTATAAGCAACTTTTATCATAGACCCGACCATTCATCATTACTTCATTAGGCCTTCTTATACGTTGTTCGAATTGTTACTCAATTTTGAACCTGTGGAAGAAATCTTAGATTTAAGTATTATCTTTCGCTATTATACAGAAGGATGATTTGTCATGCGGGTTGAATCTTAACCATGAGACTCTTAAACTTAATCGATGAAAGAAGGTGAAATTGTCATGGTTCTGCCAAAGAATTCTCTACATGGAGAGAATAAGTGAATGCCCATTTGAATTATCTTCACCATGAAAGTTGTGTAAATAATATCCGACAAAGTTATGAGTTGAATCTACTTAGACAAATCCAATGGCATCACAGGCTTGAATCTTAACTCATTCTATGCTAAGGACTTGTCACACCATACAAACGAACTCATGAAAAAGTGTTCTATGTAATGTAAAATGTGATATTATATGAGATGTGATCCTTTCTATTAATCATTCAACCAATGGCTGTGTTATGTTTGAAATAGAGCTCCGTGGTAGTTACCTTCAACAATGTAAAAATAATAATAATTTCATATTAACTACTCTTATATCATAAATTTCAAAAATGCCATGGTTATTTGTATATGTTCTTACATATCATCTAAAAAGTATAATATTTCAAAATTACCGCCTCAGTTATATATTTGGTGCAATATAAACATTCATGTATGTCATTAAAATGATATATTTGATAGGTATATTAGTTTGTAAGGATATATAAAATAATATTTAAATAGGTACGACAGTTTTAAATTTAACGTGTGGTTAACTTGAAGTTATCCCTTAAAAAAAAGAAACCCACCCAACAAACGACAAGCACTAATGATGCTACAGAGGCATGCATAGAGACGTGATGCATCCCCATTAGTAGGGCGCAATACGCCCGGGTTCACGATGTCTCCAAGACTCCAACCCACGTCCCAAGGCTCGTGAACCGGGGAACGACAGGATAAAGGAGAATACAAAAATTCCTAAAATGAAACACCAGGCGATTAAACAGCGTGAGACCTTGAGCCGAGTCACGTCTGCACTGGTAACCTGACCTGCCCGCCGCACTAATCCCTGTAGCGCAGCAGTACTCGCCAGCTGCCACGGCCACCTTTCTTCTATCTTTTCATGGCCACCAAAGCGAAGAAGAGAGAGAGAAGGGCATAGCAAGTTGGCAGCGGCCTGCAGCAGCAGGGACGGCAGCGGCGAACGAGGAGGGCGGGAGAGGTGGGAGAGCGCGGGGGGCGCCGGCAGCACGTCATCTTCTTCGTTTGGCTGTGATGGCGATGGCGACGGGAATGCCACGATGCGTCGCTCTCGCCGGCTGCCGCTATGTCTCGGGGAACAGAACGGATTCAAACGTCGACCACATTTGGTACTTTCCGCATAAGGGGGGACACCCTGACAATAATGGGGGAGGCTTGGGCAGACCCGTCGGTGTGGATTGAAGAGCGCCATTGATGGTCTGCTACTGTGACCTCTGTCCAAGTTTGAAAGTTGGAAACTTAGAATTGCCTGCTGGGCTTCTGCGTTAAATGCGTCTACAAAGGATCCTTTGAGAATATGTTTTTAGTTCATGGTGCTTAGTATATTTTTTTGTTTTTGCGTTTTTTTCTTTCAAATGTGACCTAAAATTCCTATCTACACGTTTATAAAAGTGAGAGAGAGGAAGATTGAATGTTTTAGTTCTCTATTCTTTTTTCTCAAAAGCAGAGTAAGATATTTTTCTGAAATTTTTTTATCAATTAACCGATATAATTTAAGAAAGGTATTTATATATATATATACATATATATATATATACACCTCTACAGCATATGGTATTTGTATGTATATGCCTAAGCCTTACATATTATCACAAATACCCCTGAAATCTTTACAAATTTTACATTTGTAAGGTAAAAACATCCGATCATTTTTAGTATAAATTCATGGCATTTTGTCTGGAGGGCTGCAAATGCAACTTTTTTAAGGATTTTCGGGCTATTTATATTAATATATGGGAGTCCAAGGTATACATATAAATATGATCTTTTACAGGCATGTATATACAAAAAAAAAAAAAATTCAATAAAAAGAATTATTCTTGTCCTTCTATAATCCAAGATTAGTTAAGACACATGGATATGTCTAGGCTCTTTTGCTGTGGTGTTCACATACTCGCTATATGACACATAAGATCAGATGTCATATTTGAATTTAAAGTTTGACATGAAGTGACGCTGTAAGACAACAATGTGACTGTAGAAAGACAGTGACGATGGAAAATAGCAATATTGTTAGAAAGAGGAAAGATGCCGAGAAAGAGAGAGGGAGTGATATTTATTAAACCTCCCTTTCTTTACCTTCAATTTGATTGCACAATAGGTTAATTCGGAATTATTTATCCGGAATAACGTATACTAGAATAAGGGATACTTAGTTTTGATAATTATGTGGGACCCACTGACAGAATAAGAAAAATAAGCAATTCTTAGGTCTAGGGTCAAATCGCCGAATAGGCTATTCTGCACCGGTATAAGCCATTTTGTTTGTCAAAGCTAAATTAAGCTTATTCCGGAATTTGATAGTTTCGTGGGACATAATAAGAAAAATAAGCAATTCTTAGGTATAGACTGAGATGACTTCCCAATTTGTTTGCAGAATAAGTTATCCGGAATAGCGTATACTAGAATAAGAGGTACTTAGCTTTGATAATTTCGTGGGACCCACCGGCGGAATAAGAAAGATAAGCAATTCTTGAGTCTAAGGTCGAATTGTATATTCTCCTTATTCTAGTATAAACAATTCTAACGCGGTATAAGTCATTCCGCTCATCAAACTAGACTTAACCTTATTCTAAGAATAAGATGCCTTATTCTTTTCTTATTCTCCAATCAAAGTGGCAATGAATAAACTATTCTACACTGGTATAAGTCATTCCACTTGTCAAAACTAAATTAAACTTATTCTTATCTTATTCACCCTTATTCTTCTCTTATTCTCCAATCAAAGTGGCGCTATTATATGATAGTATGGCAATAAAAACTAAAAAAAGAGATAATTATATATGTAACTCTATTAGAAATAAAATTATACTTTTCTCTATCTTAATTCTATATTATTTTTAATAAGTTTGTTGCATGTCAATTGTTGGGAAAATCCTCATACTGTTATTATCCGTTAGCATTCTATTAAACATCTCTTATTTAATCATGGTTAAAGTTTAGCCAAAGTTAAAAATGTCTAAAAGACTCTTAATCTTTTTTCAATTCACCCTCTACATGTATTTCTCTCTCTTTCTCCCACTTTAGTACAATGTGCAAATAAAAAAAAACTTTTTTTTAGGAGTTTTTTTGTCCAAACATTTAATTTAATAGTTGAAAATAGAATATTTTTATGCCCTTAATGGAAATTAACCAAAGGGTATTTTTGCAAGTACTGCCAATGAGGCTATTTTATGATAATATAAACATAAGATAGACAAGTCTAGAATTTTATTTTTAATAGGTTATAAATGTAATTATCCCAAAAACGACAATCCAACAAAGATTAACTCCCTTTGTTACACGATCTAATGTCCATGAACATCCAAATCATATTGCATTTACCTAGATTCTGGTTCAGACAATTCAACAAACATTATCCTCTTAATTAATTACCATTTTTTGTCAACACGCGAACAAATTAGATGTGAATTTTAGACTTCAAATAATAAGTTCTATCAGATAAGGTTTTTTATCAAAATAATCTTCTTAAAAATTTAAATATAAAATTGCTTATCTTTTTTATATTCTTATGAATAATCTAACTACATTATACTTACAAAAATGTCCTTTTGGTTAACCTTTCTCAAAGGTGCAGCAAATATTCCTTCTTTAACTGTCAAATTTAATATCTAAACAAAAATGTCTCCAAAAAATTCTTTTGTTGACAGGCTATACCAAAGAGATTAAGAGAGGGAAAGTGAGATAGAGAAATAGATGACAAGTGTAGAGAGAGAGAGAGAATTAAGAAAAAATAAAGCTATTTTAAACTTTTAAAAATTTAATTAAAAATTAATCATAAAAGATTTCTAACAGCATACTAATAGACAATAACGTCACATACCTTTCACAAATATTGTTTAGTAGTTAAGTCATTTATAATAATATGAAAATAAGATACATAAAACTACAATTAAAATTTTAACATTATTATTTTAAGGAATATCCCTATCAAATACAACCTATATACTATTTTACCCCTTTCATGCTAGATAAAGGTTCATCTCACAACCCTTTTAGATGCCTCTTAACCACATGAATCTATTTTAGAAGAGCATTAGATTGAAAAGGGTTAATTAAGGTCACGGACGTGAACTTGAGAATAAGTTACACTGTAGGGCTAATTCGTAAAAATATGATAGGTTTGATTTTATAGAAGATTTTCTTTTTTGGATTTTTTGCATATATATCCCTCGAAAGCACCGTATTTGCACATATACCCCCAACTCTCACCTATTATCTAGAATACCCTAAAAAACTCGCAAATGAATCTATACCCCTCCAGTTAAGGAGCCGTTAACCTACATGAATGTTTTCATGAATGTGTTATGGAAGGCATCAAAAAATGTGAAATACTGGATTTAACCTTAACATGGTACATTTACTCATTCTCAGATGTGAGAATACAATACCTCCCTCCTCGGCAACTTTTTCAAGCTCAACACAATACCTCCCTCCTCGGCAACTTTTTCAAGCTCAACACAATACCTCCCTCCTCGGCAACTTTTTCAAGCTCAACCCTGGCTCGCCGTCAAGTCCACCTCCGCCCCACCCTGTCCCCCAACCCTTACTCCTGGAACTGCCTTGGCCTCCTCTTCCTCGACAACCCCATGGGCACCGGCTTCAATGTCGCCGCCAACCCCTTCAAGATCCCCCACGTCTAGGCGACCGTGGCACACCACCTTTGGGTCACCCTCTATGGGATCTTCTCCTCCGACCCCTCCTTTTTTCTCCCGCCCACTCTACCTCACTAGTGAGAACTACGCGGGCAAGTACATCCCCTCAGCCGTGTACCACATCCTGTAGCGGAACCACCGTACGCCAAATCAACTTGCAGGGCGTCGAGATAGGCAATGGCCCTCACCCATCCCGTCGTGCAGGTTGCCACCCACGATGACAACGTCTACTTCTCTGACTTCATCAATACAAGGCAGAAGGCCCTGCTAGAGCGGCTCCAACGTGACACAGTGAAGTTGACACACGAGAAGCAGTAGTCGGCTGCAACTGACGCGAGAAATCGCATCTTGGACTGCCTGCAGAATGCGACGAGGCTTCCCACCCTCTATGACATGAGCAAGATCAGGCCGTACTCTAGACCGGCATTGTCCAGCCTACTAGTGACGGAGGAGGCAAAGGCAGCATTTGGCGTGAATAAGGGCTCGTCGTGGGACTTTTGTCAATGGGCAATGGGGTGTTGTCCACGGATGCGGATGCGGATGCGGGGGGGGGGGGGGGGGGGGGGGGGGGTGAGGAAATGGAGTCGAAGGGGCTAGAGGTCTTCCTGGAGGCGAACATGAAGGTGTGGAGGGTTAGTGGTGGCGTGCGGGGGGAGGGGGGGGGGAAACGCGGTTGAGGCGACAAGGGGGAGAGGCACTTACATGAGAGACAGCCGGTAATAATCAGGGTGGGTTAGTCCTTTTATCTATTAATGAGTTTTTAAGAGCATTCTTGATGATAGGTGAGAGTTAGAGGTATATGTGCAAATACGGTGTTTTCTAAGGGTATATATGCAAAAACCCTTCCTTTTTGTTGGTTAAGTAACTCAGATGGTTGGCCTCCAAGGTCCTGGCTGCAACAAGCAGGGATCAATCCATGCACGTCCAAATCAAGCAAACACCAATGCCCAAAGTCGACAAATAAAGCACAGACGGAAAATAAATCCGTGCTAGAACCCAAGCCTCCACACTCCAAGTGACGAGGGTGTCCAACAGTGCTCTCAAGAAGTTTTCAATGGAGTAATACTTGTTACACAATTACGTTGTGCAACGAGTCTAGTCACACCGCACAACTTCGTACAGTTGGACTATGTGGCTAAGTTGGCCAACTAGACGAGTTGACATGACTAGTCCAATAATATCTCGATTGACAAATGTATGTTTCAATTGACAAATAAATTTTCGGTTGACAAATATAGTTTTCAATTGACAAATATATTTTTTATTTTACAGATATAGATTTCAAATTGACAAATACATATTTTGAAAATTATATTTGTCAATTAAAAACTATATTTGTAAATCAAAAATTGCATTTGCCAATCGAGATATGTATTTGCCAATGAAAATATGTATTTGTAAAAATATATTTGTCAATCAAAATATTATGGAAGTAGCGATGTCAACTCACGCAGTTGACCTAGTTGACCACGTGATTTGCACAAGTAAATTTATAAGAATTACTTAGAAATAACTTATACTCGTGTATAATTTGAAACTAGCATCCTTTGTTTTCTCGAGAAGAGATAGAAAATTAAGCTTATGTTGACACATAATATTGTCCCATAATTTAACCTATATGTATCTATTTCTGTGAATTTTAAAGGATAAAAATAAGAATATAAATATTTCTTAAAAGATAAGTATACAAATACACACATTGTTTAAGGGATAAGGTAAAGATAGAGCCAATATCAAACCGACATGTATCCTTTTACATTCCTACTACCTACGTGATATAACTTCGGAAAAGAACTATTCGCCAAAGTAGTCAAATCACAACAAGTACTTCCACACCGTAATATGAATTGATGGAACGAGGTGAAAAGGGAAAAACCAATAAACATTTAGGTTTCCAAAGTAAGGAACTAAACAAACGGAAACGAGTAGCAGATAGCAAAACAAACTCTGCTTCACCTAAACGAGAAATCCACTAATTCCCACTCAACTACAGATACTCCATGCCAAACACGAGCATACGGCTTCTTGTGTTGAGTTACTCGAGAGAGGAGGATCCAGGAGCCCCGTAAGCACCACCACCTGGAGCACCGTAGCCGCCGCCACCGCGACCAAAACCTGGCCTTGCACCTGGGGCCTGTACAATTCAACATAAAATGCATTGGCGTTTTTCTTTGTCAAGTTAAAAAGCTTCTATGACAAAATACCAACTGGATTGGTTTTATCGTCGAGTCCGAGAAAGGAAACAATACCAAGGGGAATGAGTAGTGTATGGTGATAACAAGGGAGAAAGTAGCGGCCAAAATTCAACGGAAGGAATCACGGGATATACTCGTTTTAGTTTGACCTTGTGTACATAAAAACCAAACACCGCTAACACCGCTAATATGATTTATATTGGTTGCACTTCAGCACCTTAGGACCGCTATGGTTTAAAGTTTTACAACAATGGAACACTACATCAAGTCCCAGGATTCACCGATTTGAAGAGTCGGACCGACTCGGATTTCCCATGATCCAGTACGAGTCACGTTGACTCGCACAGACTCCGCCAACTCGTATGAAAAAGATCTCTCAAATCGCACAGACTCAATCGAGCCGCACTGACTCGGATTTGCCTTCATATGGTACGAGTTGCCCGAGTCGACATGAATCGATCTGCTACGGAAAACCATGACATCAACTGCATAACCCTCTTAAACAAAGGTCGCAAACGAAGTGCAACAGAAGATGTTTTTCCTATTACTCCACTATCACAGGAATTTTTCCCCAGAAGCTGCAGGAGAATAATGAACTGAATAATGAACCTTATCCTACGCAACAATGTGACAGAAAATAAGTAAGAAGCGCAAATTCTCGCAACTTGTCTTCCATCAACTTTTACATTATACACAAAAGAACTCAAGCGTGCTTTGTATAGAGACACGGCGAATACTGAAAACCATATCCAACATGACCGCTTGGAAAGAAAAATGTTAATCAGCAAAACCTCCATTACTTGTGAAAAAATGGATGAACTAGTCAGTCAAACATGCAGTCAACACAATCCTTCTACTATAAGATAGAAACATAAGTAGGAACATAAATTATAGATGACGATATTCAAAATATGAGAGCAATCATTATGACAAGAACCTACTTCCTCAATCACATATAACCAATGACCAAAAGCCAGAAAATATAGGAGCAAAATCCAAACTATTCCCCTAATCCTACTGCATAACTCCATCGCACCCAAGGTTCACAACCAAACACTATAGCAAATCATCTTTTTTTTTTTTTTTTGGAGGGGGCGGGGGGGAGGGGGGCACCGGCGCAAAGACAAACATAGACTTTGGCTGAACGTGATACTTTGCCAAACTTCTAACTCACTTTTAGGAGGTCAGTTTATTGTTTGGTTGCACATAACTGACTTTTGTGAAGTCAGTTTTGATTCTTTGGTTCATGTAGATACTAAGAAAGAAGTGATGTTTAGGTTAAACAAAGGGAGGTCGGTTACAATGGTCTTCCAAACTTTTTCTTAAGAAGGTTTTAAACCCTTTTGGGAAGATGAGTTCCAATATTTTTAAAGTTTCAAACAACTAAACTACTGGAAGTGGGGCAAAGTGAGTTACACGTAAATCACTTGCTTCCAGGCTCACCTTCAAACAACCAACGGGACCCTAAAACTAAACTACAAATGGCCACACAAGGTTGCGCTTACCCTGAATGAAGGCTGGAACTCAGGAGGAGCGCCACCCTTATCACCGAATTCACCAGGACCTGCTCGCGGCCCCCCACGATAACCATCCCTGTCGCCAAACCTTGGCCTGTCACCATCAAATCGCCTGCAAGAACAGAAAAAACATTACAAAAGAAAGATAAAACAGCAACAAAACAGAGACTTCCATAGAACTTTTCTTAACACTAATGGTAAAAAGAAGTAGACAAAATCAGGCAATTGTCCCTTCCCCATCGAAGCAGCTGAACCAATATCTCAAATTAGCTCTGACACAAACATGCAATTTCAGCAAATTCGATAGAACTTGATAAAACCAGGTGATTATCCTTCCCCTTCCAAGCAGATAGGCCGATGTCTCAAATCAGCTCTAAAACAAGCATGCAATTTTCAACAAATTCTAGTATAACTTGATAAAATCCCAATCCAGATCAGCCAACAACTCAAATCAGCGATAATACAAACGTAGACTTTTCAACAATTCCAGACAAAACTTGATTAAAAAGAGGCATTCGCCCTTCCCCATCCAAACAGATGACAAGCCAGCATCTCAAATCAGCTCCCACACAAAATATGCATATGTCAACAATACCAGACAACGAAATCAACAGGAAAGATAGAATAAACACCTGGGTGGGCGATCGCCAGGGCCACCCATAGGGCGGGACAGGGGCTTGGCGGACTTCTTGAGGGTGGCGGGGACGATCTCAGAGGGGAGGTTGAGGAAGGTCCGGAGGTACTCGATGCCGTCATTGGTGAGGTACCAGTAGTAGTGCATCCACCCGAACGTCTCCCTCACGTACTCCCTGGACTTGAAGCTCTGCATCAGCTTGATCACCTGCAGGTTCGGCACATCGATCTCCGGGTGCTTCGGTAAGTTGTAGTCCTTCTTCGCGTAGAGCACCCCCTCTACCACAGCCAAGAGCACAGCACATCACGTCACAAACAGGTAGAGAAAGAACAGTAGATTGGAGAACCCTAACGCCAACGCATGGCAGCGCACCTTGGAAGAGGTACTTGCAGATCTCGTGGCGGTTCTTCTTCGAGATGATCTGGAAGAGAAGAACAAGAAAACAACACATTAAACGAAGGATTTGATCGGCGGAACAGGAACGAAAGCCATTGGAATCGAAGATAGGGAGGAGATGGGTCACCATGGCGGCGTGCTCCTTGGTGCGCAGGAGCAGAGAGGAGAGCCGGCGGAGAGGAAGGCCGGAGAGCTCAGAGTAAAGAAGAGAACGCGCGCCGCTGGTTGCTGGAAACCCTAGCGATGCGTAGCTTTTATTTGGGTGTGGTGGGAAGGAGGCGGGCCTTTGAGAGTCGGCCCAAGCTGTTGCCGCGGGGCCTGTGGGCTTGCTCCGGTCTAGGGCCTTATTGTTCTGGACGAGGAAGTTTGGCCCATTAATTAAGCTTGAGCTTGATCTCTCGAGTCTCGAGAAATACTTGTTGCTCTACTTTAGAGTGCAGCATGCCCACGTAAAATATACTTTTCAACTCAAAAATATCATCTGGGCCCCATATATCCTCCTACAGCGTAATAATGACACTGATGTGTCGTAACATTAGTGTACGTGGACGCTCCTTGAAAAGGAAATTTTTTTGCCTAAGATTTTCGGAAACATATTCACACTTTGAGGAATATGTACACGCTCTCGTGAGCATGTACAAAATTTGGGGAGCATGTATTCCCTAGAATACATGAGAACATATGCCCTCCAAAGTGCAAATATGTTCTCCAAAATTTTGTACAAAATTATTTTTTTTTTCTAAGGGACGTTCATGTGCGCTGGTGCTGGTGTCATGACGCGTCAGCGTCATTATTATACTGTAGGAGGATATGTGAGAGTGTAAGATGACATTTTTAAGTTGTGAGGTGTATTCCACGTAGACTTGCTGCACCCAAAGTGATGCATCGACTATTTCTCTGATCTCTTTGAGGGGAAGTGATAGTAGACATGGGCCGTGTGAAGTAAAATACATGAAGAAGAGTAATAATTGCAATGCCTTGGCATAGTCTCTTAGGCATCGTTTGGAACCGTGATGCGAAACCCCTGCCCCTCCATAATCGGTCCGTACTCTTCGAAGCGGGGAGGGGTAGTTTTTGGCATATGGCCGTTTCCAACTTTTCTTCGGTCTTTCTCTCTCCTAACCGCCATAATCAACCCACTTCAAAAGTTAGAATGCTTCATGCGATTTGGAACCATTGTGTTCCTGCTGGGAGCCTATCGAGATCTTTCCATGCACAATCGCGGTTCCAAACGATATGTTAGGTCAGCAATTTTTCTTTATATATATATATATAACCCAAGAATAATGTGATGCATCATGGAAGCATAAAAGGCAGTGCCCATAATTCAAATTCCCCGTCTGTCTCACCGCTCGGATGCAATGTCTTCATGTTAGTATTAACTATGGTGTAGGGGGAACACGGATGAAATGGCTAAAGGGGGAGAAAAGAGTAAGAGGTGAAAAAGGGAGAGGAAGAGGAGTCTTTAGACTCCCTAAGACTAAGTTTTAATATTTTTAGTAGAGAATAATTTGTTGCATCGAAAGATGTGTTACGTAGGCTTTCAGTTTTTTTAAATAAAAAATATTTTTTTAGGTAGGCTTTAACCCTACCTACATGTCCGTTAGATCATTGCATCATACATCAAATTGTATTTAAAAAATAAAATTTTGTATTTAAAAAATACCGGCTGCTAGCTGATGTAACGCTGGCTGGCTGTTGCCCAGTAACAAGTTATTCTCTTTTTAATATTAGTTTAGAATCTATATTAAATTCATTATGACAAAACGCATTATTGTTCGTGTGAATATCAATATCAAAATTATCCAAGCATGACCAAATAGTAGTAGTATCAAAATTTATGTTAGATTGGCTACCCAATACAATAACTAAATATCCCATTAAATGCTTGCAATTTGTTTGACAACCAGAATATTCATGCTCTGTTTAATGACTGTTTTTTCCATGATTCTTTAGGTCCCATTGCTTATACCAGAATAAGTTGTTTTTTGCTTAGATAACTTATTCCTATTTATCTATAATACAGAAAACATATTGGATAAAGAGACTAAAAGTAAAATTAATATGAATAGATAAAATTCACTTCTTCTCTAGTTACAATAAATGATTTGATCTTTTTAGTCGACTTTATTATTACATTCTATTTCAAAATGGACCATTCTCACCAGAATAAAACACCAAGAAGTACTTGTGCAGCACATTGCTCATTGTGGCAGCCGGTCTGATCGTGTGAGTGTGTATCCTTTTTTCATGTTTTTAATCATTTAATCAAAGATCCAATGGTATTGAAGTCGAGCTGAGTTTGATATATATATATATATATATATATATATATATATATATATATAATAAGCCGTCTCTCTTTAGATGTGCGAGAACTTATAAAAACTGTGGTTATCATCGATGTATTTATAAATCAAGTTATAGTAAATTTAATCCGTAAAAAAAAGTTAATTTAATTGTGCTTTTCAAAAATTGCAACCAAATGACTGGCTATTTAATTCAACCAAATACAGTGGGCCCATCCATATGCACCTCCATTTACTTTCAGACCCTTCATAAGAAGACCCCAAAGGGCCCAAGGCAACGCCAAATGTAGCACACCAATGAGGGCCAAGCCGACGCCAAACAGACACTGTGCGTTTGGTTCTGCATAAAACATAATTTAATATAAAAGATTTTCTAAGAAAATAAATTTATTATATATAAAAAAATTATATTTATAAAATTATTTTCAACTGCTATGAACAAAGGATGTTCGGTCTCATCCTGCAGATGCCAAAATCAGAAAAAGACAAGGTCAACGAATTAAAATTTTCATTGACTAGATTTTTTGTAGGATTGCCAAACAATATTGTGATGCACTTTTTGAGATCAAAGTATTGTACATATTTGATAAATTAGAAAATTCTAGTCAATGAAAAAAGTAATTCGTTGATTCCCCTTTATATAGTTTTTGGCATCTATGGGATGGGTTCCAATGTCCTCTTTTAAAAAATTTGAAAATATTTTTTTTAGTACCAAATGACAAATTGTATTTCTATTTTTTTGTAAATTTATTTTTTTATAATATTTTTAATTTAAATATATTTTATGCAAAACGAAACGCACCCCAAATACGACTACGATGTGTATTGGAGAAACCAAAGTCCCTCATCGATATGTGACGGTGCTGCTCAACATGATCATGGACGCCATGTGGTTTGGGAGGTAACACTGACATGTGAGTGCCCCATTAATGGGTGCACACCTCCCTCACTGTCCAAAGGGGAAAGATGAGCATACAAAGAGCACCAGGAAGGTGGCAACGGTGCTCTTCAAATCCTGCCATGAATTGGACCCAACGTAAATGCATGTACTCAGAAATTGAAGTGGACTGCAGTTTAGTTTAACTTTCTTTTTTGGTACAAATATTTACAGGTGATCAATAGTAAAGTTTGAAAGAATTTCAGAGTTAGAGATAATTTCGAACTGGTCGATAATTCTACTTAATTAGACGAAGATTTCAGTTCCACTTGATCATCCAAATAAATAATCCATAGACCGCAAGGACCAATATCTCATGGGAGTTTTTAGTCTTCAATTAGAGATAGAATATGAGACCTTCCAACTAACTACGCTAAGCAAACTAGTTCTGCAGTTCAATTAAGTCTTATAAGAAAGAAAACATAGAGGCTCAAATAATCCCATCCCACAATGAACTTACGAACAAATTGTGTTTGGCCACGAAACAAGAGAAGTGCAGGTACAGCGGGTGAGAATTTTGTTGTAGAGATATAAATCAGTGAAAGATATCTATTCTTAACCTTCTCGGGGGTAGTTCTCTACTACATTACTCAGAGGACATTCTTATGATTGACTTCAAGATCATTCGAATAGGCATATTACGGCTGAATTCATGTTCATTCAGGGTATGCTGGATTTCAAAAATTGATGTTCACTGGTATATTATCTTATATACCTTTTGAATACGTGTGATGGCACATATGATATGTATAAATGTGGCATATTTGATATGTATAAATCTTGGCACGTAGGATAACAGGAAAGTGGGATGTTTTTAAAATTTAGCACGTAAGAGTGGTTAACATGAAATTATTCTTAAAATATTATGTGAAAATTTAACTCAGTTAAATCATATTTTTTGTCTCGTCTAGAGAGAGGCAATAAGTGACTCTTTCACTATAAAATGGAATGCTAGTATGCTGTACTTTAAAAAGATGTGGTACATCATATTGGCCGAAAACAATCCAGTCTAATCTTTTTGATATTTGACGTCTCTTCAATACACCACATTTTTACAAAGTGTGCTATAAAAAAGCATTTGAAAAGGCATGAGCTAACATCACCTGCTGATTACATTTGTTTTTTTTTTAATGAGTAGACTAGTGGTAATGTGGAGGGAGATTTTAACTAAAGTTTCGGATTCGAAACTTAACATTCCGCCGGATTAAACGTGGAGAATGAAAAGGACATCCGCGAAAAGCAGCCCCACAGGGTTCAAACCCGGATCTTCCCTACTGACTACATTTGTTGACATCAGTCATACAGGCCCAACCAATAAAGAGGGCTCTTCTAACTGCCAAGTAGTCCGTCATGACTCTGTGAAATCTATTGTGTTATAAGAGATCAAGTGTTGTGCTGTCAGGAAGAACATACACAAAATTGGGTATGGCGTGAGATGGTGATGTTGAGATGGATGCATGTAATCACTAGAAAGGATAAAATTCAAAATGAAGATATGTGTGAAGACTTCAATGTAGTCCTATTGATATAAGTTCAAAAAAAAAAAGACTCAAATAGTTCAATCATGTGCATTAGTGGTAAACTCAGCATTGATCAAAAGATGTAATCAGATTCAAATAAATAAAGACAGGTAAAAAACCTCGAAGAAAGCTTAAAATGAGATAGTCAGCTGCAATAAGAAAGGACCTAACCTTTGTAATTTTAATAAAATGGCTAAGCTTGAATTTATGTAGCCAACCCTAGATAATGGGGATAATGCAATAATGATGACTAAGTGACCCCTTATGTAGGAAGTCAATTAATCCAAACTTCTCTAGATAAGACGAGTCTTACTATAGTTTCATCAAATAATCAACAGATGCAATCTTCTTTGTTTGCAACTATATGATTAGTGATTGAACTATATAGAAATGGAGGTCGGGTGATTTTTGAACTCCATATTTTTAAAAATACAAACTTGATATTTTTTTTTTAAAAAAACTTTGTATGTCGACGTGGGTCAATCTTGCAGCAGATGAACGGCATTGTGTAAATTTCTTTCAATCCATTTCCATCTATCCATAGCAACTTCTCCCTTGAATTCATAGTCACGGCAGGGTTAAGTGCTTCAAAGTGCAAGGTACTATTGCCCCCCACACTGATAGGGAAAACACTACTCAGGAAGATGCTTCCCCATGACCATCTTTTAGGTTTTGCCGATGCAAACCAACCAGAAAAAAGTGAAGGCAGCCTGATGAGATGGGCCTATGTTGTGTGCTTCTGTCTCCCCACAAAGCCCTTACAAGAGGAAAGTTGAGGGGTAGTCCTACATCCTTTTTTATCTAGAGTAAGACTTGCTGGCCATATAAAGTTTTTTTATATTTTTTTTAGCTTGGCCCAATATATTCTGCATGTTTGTATAGGCTGATCAAAGAGATCGAAGAATTCAAAAAAATATATAAAAAGTCAAAAACTAAGTCCTAATAAACGATAAAAAATATCTTTAATGGACGAAACTCAATAATAATTTTTAATTTTTTTTCATATTTCAAAGTCATCCCATTGAAAATAGGACTATATCACAGGAGAGACATATTAGGGCTACCTAAAAAAAATTTCAAAAAAAATATTTATTTGCAGCACCAATGGGGCGGTGCAGCACCCGGTCAGTGCAAGACTCTTTTATCTATAGAGGCCTGAAGCTAAGGGAGGTGTCTGTTGTGTGTGGGGGTGGGGGGGCTTGAGGACCTTGGGGTTGAGGAAAGGGACTAGGGGAGGGGTAAGGTAAAGGAGTGGGGTCAAGAATGCACAGAATAGAACATTTCCAGCTGGCAGCCTCTCTTTTTAGTCACTACTCACTTCACTGGAGTCCCGAGAATTTCGTGAAGGACCAGCTTCTTGAAACATGAACGGTTCGCCTCAAAATTGACGCCAACAGGTGAGTCTGTCCGAGTCTGACATACCATTTAAGCAGGGATTATATATTAAATTTAAAAATGTCATATTTACTTGTATATTACTTACATATTCTTACAAAATAACATATATATCAAATATACGGAATGTTTATACAAATCAAATATATGCCACCGTCATTTTATTTTAAAACATTATACACATCGTGAGGATGCGATCGGCAGTATGTAAGTAGGCATGACATTTCTAAAATTTAAGTACAGGCACAAATGTAATTTTAAAGTATCTATAGATATAATTCGAAACATCTGTATGTCTATATACAGTATTCGTATTCATATAATTCTCATAGAATGAAAGAGAACATACGTTTAACACACTTTGTTCTTGAGATGTTGAACATGCGTTAACAATTTTATTTCTAACTATGAACATATGTACCATATCCAACCAATATTTGTATTTATATCTGTTTTGCAAGCAAATGAGCATCATCACGTATCATATCAAATCCCTATTCACTCTATTTAAATCTCTAGACTGGCGTTAGCTCCTAACAAAAGCCATTTGATGAAATCCATCCGATAGTTAATAATTTTCATATCATATATTTTATTTTTTTAATATCATATTCAATGAAATAAAAATTAAAAATAATAATCATACTTTCTAATTTGATAATTGATAGAGATATTCAATTTTGATAATTACCAGATAAGTTTTTCTATCCGAATCTGGTAGAAAAGTGATATAATCAGACTTCAATGTACATCAACTTGATCTATCTGGCCGACAGGAACAGTGATGCCAGCCTCCACTGAGAATAGTCAGGAACACGTGAAGAGGTGCTCCCTTGTCGCTGAAACCAGCCCCACCATGCACACAAATGCCCCTAACATGATGATATGGATGCCATGGCAACTAGATTTCAATCTGCACTTCTTGGTTCACCGGGAGTAGAGTACCATCCTGACGAAAGAGTATGGTTGTCTGAAAAATAACACTTTTTATTCTTGAGGTCAAGACCAGATGGGAGTTCAGCCTGTGACCATTTTAGTGAACAGTCCCCAGATTCTTGTGGCCTTAGACTACCTCAAGTTTACTGGTTGTGGAGGTGAACAACATGAGTTCTACAGGATGACTATAGTTAGCAAGAGGAAACAAAGCTCCAGAATCCTACAATCAGAAATACCATACGTACTGAACTGACAGATTTTGAAGTGTCCAGCTATGATAGCAAACGAGAAAGTTCGATGTTTTCAAAGAAAGCAAGGCATAGTTCCTCATTTGTTCGACTTGAAATCAGACAGGCAACGTCTGCTGACGATCAAGTTTCCCTGTTGTTCTCTCGTGCAAGCACTCAATTTTGTTTAGCCTACCACAAACACAAAGTTTTACTTCAAAACTATCATCACATTGCACTGGTTCTATTTATGATGTTTCTGTAACTCATCCTTCCCAAGGATCTTGCCCAGATGAACCTTTCCCTCAACCTCCAGTTATGCAAGTCTATAAGCCATCCATCAGCTCATACAAGATTTTCAGGTGTTTGTACAAGGATCAAAATAGTCGCACACCTTGAAAGACAGCATTTCCATTTCCCTGTTCTTTGGCAAAGAGAAGTAGAGAAAAAAAGAGAGAGAATATACAGACAGAAATTGAACGAACAAATGCTGTTCTATATTTGATCACTAAATGCTCGACCTATGCATCAAATATAAATATGCAAGACCTTTCTGTATGATGCAGACTTTAGATAATGCAACTAAGTTATTAGTAGATAGCATGAGAAGCAAAAACACTTCAAAATTATATATAGTATAATCCAACTTCAAAGAACATATACAAAAAGGGGTGATATTTCTGCAGACTGCCCACCGCAGCAGGGAAGATTTTCTACTCAACAGGACATGACGGGCACACTAGTTGTGCAGGCCCCCAAGGTTGAACTTCCAGATGGATAAGAACAAACCTTTACAGCTAATGTCCTGTAAGATGTGTTATTCATCTTCCTTTATACGTCGGCCGGCTCTAGAATGTGTACTGCTATCATATCCACTACTATCACCGGCTTCCACAGCCTGCTTTTCCCACAACGCTGCTTTTTCCTGTGGACTACCAAGAACGGTTCTCTCCACTTCTTTCTCCTGTGGACTACCACGAATTGTTCTACCTGCTTCACGTCCAACTCGACGTTCCTGTATGATGTCATATCTGCCTATCAGTCATTGTATAGAAACGTACAGAGTTTTCTTACTAGTAAAGCATAAAATGCAGAAGGAGCCACCATCTCTCCCGTTCTTGTTCAGACTGAACCCTTTATGATGGCTCAGCCTGAATTAGCCATCATATGTATAAGCCAATGTGGACAGATGGTACTGGATAGGTGCTAGCTAACATTTAAGCAAGCTAAGTATTGGTTCACTACTCGTGAAGGGAAAAATATTGCAGACAAATTGATGGAACAGTGGAATGAATAAGGAAGGGAATGCTGAATACATGGACTATCTATAAAAAAGATAATGAATTAGATGTGTGAAAGTTGTTGGAATTGTACTTACATCACGATAAGGGAAATCATCAACTTCAAGCATGTGTATTACATGCCCCATCTTTGGCCTCTTTTGTGAATCAGGATCCACACATCTCAGTGCTACTAAAAGTGCTCTCTTCAATGCCCTTGAAGAAGGCTTCTCAGGCATTTTGGGATCCAACACTCCCTCGGAATTCCGATTGCTAACCATAATCTTCAGCCATTCAACAAGATTCACCTGAAAGACTTTTAACTCAGTAATTTCTATTGAAAGGTGTTTAACATATATTGCATTTTTTATTAGTGAACCCAATACAAACCTCTCCAGGGGGGCGGCTGTAGTCAACTGGATTCCTCCCTGAAATTATCTCCATTATAAGGATTCCAAAACTGTAGACGTCACTTTTCTCATTCAGCATACCAGTGCAAGCATATTCGGGAGCCACATATCTGTGATGCATAGACGGATAGATATTGTCATTATGCCCAAATGCCAATCAGTCAGCATAAGTATGAATACTATTTCCTTGTATAAATACAAGATTCTTGAGATAATGAAACCTGAACTACAATTAATTCTTGAGATAGTGAAACCTGAACTAACCCAAAGGTTCCCATTACACGTGTTGTGACATAGCTCCTCTCTGAACCCAAGAGCTTTGCAAGTCCAAAGTCAGAAACCTTGGAATTCCACTGCTTATCAAGCAGTATGTTGCTAGACTTTACATCACGATGAACGACCTTGGGCTCGAGCCCCTCATGTAAGTACATTAACCTGCATAAGTTAACTTTCGGTCACACCAGAGAGAAGACAATAAACAAATTGCAACCGGGGATTGATCAACTAAGTTATAAGCAGGAGTGAAGCATTACCCTTTTGCAGTTCCAAGAATGATGTTCATTCTGATTTCCCATGTAAGAGGGCTGGTGGGCCCAACATCCCCATGAATCCACTGTTCTAGGTTCCCATTGTCTACATACTCATACACAAGCATCCTAGCATCATAGGGAATTAAGGGAAAACAAATCAGAAACCCCACATTGAAGAATGGTTATTCTGAGATATAACAGCACACATATACTTGTAAATGGCATACCTATGGGCCCCCTCAGCACAATATCCTAGTAACCTCACTAGGTTCTTGTGTCGAATCCGTCCAATGGCTTCCACCTCAACCTTGAATTCCCTCTCTGCTTGACCCCTACCGGCAAAAACTCACGGGAAGATGGTCACAATGATGAACTTTAAAAGAACAAAACTTCAGAAGGATCTTAGCTTTAAATGTGATAGCAAATACATAAGAAATCCACAGAAAAAACAGCATTTTATAAATCCAATTCTTACATGATAACAATCAGCTTGTTGAGTAAACCATGCTATCAAATAAAAAACTATCAAGTAAAAACCCAGTAAGGGTTTGCTGTGGATATGCCAAACATGAGGAGATTGGGCAGAGGGGTACCTGTTGTTGAGCAAGTTCTTCACGGCCACCTGGGTGTTGTTCTCGAGGATGCCGTGGTAGACGATGCCGTACCCACCTTCCCCGATCACGTTCTCGTCGGCGAACCCACCGGTCGCCGCTTCGAGCTCCCTGAGCGTGTACCAGTGGCCCCACCCCAGGTGGGACACCTCGGGGACGGCCATGGCGACCTGGTCGGCGGCCCTGCACTCTCCGCTGCCATGGGACGAACCCCCGCCGCTGCCACGCTCCGGGTACGTGATCCGGTGGTCCTTGCCGATATCGACGTGGATCCTGTGAAGCCCCACGGGGCTCTCCTCCTGCGGCGGCGAAACGAGCAGCGCTTGCCGCTCCGTCGACGGGGGAAGCGGCTCAGCATCGGTGAGGGGGGTCTGAAGCATCTGGGCGAAAGGCTTGGCGTCGGCGGGGCGGGAGGGGTCGACCCGGATCTCCTGGATCTCCTTGGTGACGGCGGGGATGGTAGGCTTGGGGGCGGCCTTGGGGAGGCGCTGGTGGTGGTGGTGGGAGGAGGAGGGGGACCTGTTGCGCTTGGAGACGATCCAAAGGGAGATGAGAAAGAGGAGGAGGACGAAGCCGGCGCCGACGCAGATGCCCACGATGACCCACAGGCGGAGCCCAAAGATGAAGGTGCGCTTGGAGAGCTCATCGTTGAGGAAAGGCGAGCTGTAACCTCCCGACATTGCCACGTCCTACTGCTGCTGCTGCTGCTGCAGAGGCTCCAGAACTTGGCAGAATGAGATGGTGGACTGCCGAAGGAGGGATTTTTATGGTGCCCAAGACACAAGCTCCTGGTGAAGAACGGAGATTATAGTGGTTTTGGGGATCAAATGAGCAGAATGGGAAGAGAACAAGAAAAGAATGCGCAAGTTTTCGCAGCTGCTGAAGATTTTAGGAGATGGGTTTCACAGAAAAGGGTGGATACGAAGGCGGAGGAGTTACCTGGGCTCCCATTGCCGGGTCTTCCTGGTTAAGAGAGAGAAAACTGGGGAAATGTGTCATCTTTCGAAGACGCGGCAGCTGGTACAGCTGCAAGCAGAGGTCTATGCTGGCAAAGGGGAAGACAAGGGTGTGGTGACAAGCGGCGTTGGAGGGATTGGGTTTCTGCTGCAGAAGGAGGAACTAGGAAGCGAGTAGAGTGGATCAGAATGCTGTTCTTGCCGTTTCCAAGTGTGGATTTTTCTTCCTGCTGGAATTAGAGGTGTCAAGATCCGATCACAAGGAACCGGGCAGTGGAGAAGGCAAGAAGCAGGCAGGGGAGACGCTTGGATACGAGTGTCATAGAGAGAGAGAGAGAGAGAGAGAGAGAGAGAGCGTGTGGAGATGCAGCTGTCGTGATGTAACCCTCAGAACACTTACATGTAGATACCCGGGTAGGTTTCGAATTTGAGATTTGGCAAACAGATCCTATTTATTTATAATATTAATTGATGGATTTGTTCTATATTAATTTTAGACTTAGTAACCCATCTACATGATAATATTTGCGCTCCATCAATTAGCATTTTGTCAAAGAGTAATAATACCTGCTGCAACGCCGCTTGTAATTGCAATGGGAATTGCTAAAGAATTTTTTTTTGAAATTTTTCTTAGGTCGAGCATGACATGTCCTAGCTGTCTGTATAGTGTGATATGCGGTCAGATAATCTAAAAAAAAAAAAAAAATCAAAATCTGTTATTGGACTTGGTCAATTAAGAGTTTTTTTACTGAGAGTGAGACATGTTAAGTCTGACCAAAAAAACTAAATATTTTTTATTTATCTATTGCAATGCCCCGGTTAAGCATTATTCTTTGTCAAGATGTAGAAGCTGCAAAGTGGCAGCTGCTTCTTGGAAGGGATTGATAGAAATGCCACGTCTATTATGCCAATAGCTGATTAGGTCCACGCTGACCAAGGTTGGCGGAAAAATGTTTATAAAATGTCTCTGTTATTTTCTTAACTTTCTTTCTTGCTCTTTTCATTTATCTTTCTATCTCATTTTTTTTCTTTTTTCTGGACATAATGTTTCAGTCAAAAGCTTTTTTATAAAATATTATTTTATTTAAATATTAAAATTTATAGTTGAAAAAATAATATCCTTAAGTTGATCGTAAGAAAATTTTTAAGTACGATGATATGTTGAGGATTTTTTTTAAAAAAACTTCTTGAAACATTATTAGAAAATAAAACATTGTGACTTGTATATTATGACGACGTTTGGTGGGTCACAAAATATTGTAAAGCATCGTAAACAGCCACACAATGACCTTTTTTATAATGTTTGGATTGCTGCATATCATTTTATGTTTACTTTTTATATGTTTGGAGTGTCATAAATTATTTATATTTCAAAGCCAGTTGATCAAGTGGCGGATCCACGTCATTTCAGTGGGTCTGTGACCCTACTGGATTTTATAAAATTTAAGAAGTCTTATTATTCTCAGTCTATTGAAGTGACTGACCCATTGATCTCGGTCCATTATAATGACCTCACCGATCCACTTATTTCGGCTCAATAGAATGATCCCATTGGTTCATTGTCTGAGTGACTCCATTGAACAAAATTTTTACGCCGCCACTAAGTTGACCCCTAAAATCCTTCTTTTAGTTTTGAGTTTTAGTTTAAAATCACCGTAAATGAAAACCAGTGATTTCAAAACTGGTGGTCTTAAAATTAAGACTCTAATTTTCATCTATTTAAAACCGATGATTTCAAAATCAAGATTTTACATCATTTTAAGATACAACAAATGAGCCGTAAGTGTTGACTGATAGTCTATAAGGACTAAAAACTAAAGGAACCTTATATTAAAATTATTAAAAGTTAATATAAAATAAATAAAATTCTATTAAAAAAACCCACTTGCAAAAATCTCCTTCCATTGCTCCCATAGGGGTGTGTGGCTTCGCACAAGAATGGAAAGCCTTGGAGTTGATGCTGCGTTACTACTACGGTGCTGCGGCGCTACAGCCATGTGCCTGCGTAATTCTCGTCTCCGTCTCAACGTGGCGCGTATTTAGAATTCTCTGGGTGGAAGAGGCCCCAGAGGGCCCTCCCTGTTACACCCGAGTAGACGACCCGGCGAGTAGAACTCTGATGGGTTTCTTGCGGGCACGTGCTTGCCAGGATTTTTTTTTTCATTACATATTTGTCCACTTCATGAACACGTGTGTGGAATGTGTTTTTTCTTTTTTTATGGCAATTTGGGCACATGTAATGTGCATGATATTCCGTAATAATAGCAGCTAACATTTGACTTGCTGATGTGCTTTTTAAATTTCCATTCCCTGTTTCGAATGGTTTTGTTATATTTGTTTTTAGTTGAGAGCAGGTTAAAATGTAAGAATCGACTTAAACGAGGCATGAGGTTAGGCTATGAGTTAATTGAAATAGTGGGATGAAATTTTTACATTTTTACAGAGAAATTATAGTACAGTCTAGGTTGGATGAGTCTTGACATACCATCTAATTTTTTTTAACTAAACTATAGGCATGAGGAGGTTTGCTGCAAACATAGGATAAAAGGGCCTAAAATCAAAGTTTTGGACTCACATATATACATTTGTCTGATAATAGACACTTATTTCACGTTATATGAAAAATTCGATCAGTTTAAAATAAACTCTTATTTCATGTTATAATAGACTCTTATTTGGTCACGTTATATGAATTTGGACCTAAAATCAAACTCACTTATCAATTACATCAAAGTTTAAAATAAATAAATTCTTTTTTAGATCTATTTAACGTCAAATAAACAAAACATGTCCGAATTTTGATTTACTTATTTATCTAATAACTTTATTGAATGTATTACAGATCTTTACTACTTACAGTCATATGCTCAAACCACTGTACCTCTATTCTCCTTCCTAAAAATTTTCTTCCATTTCATAGGCTTCTCTCTCTTTGCTGACAAAACATTCTTTTATACTTGCAAAACCCAAACGACTTTTGACACAATAGATTCCCATCTTCAACTTTTTATACATAAAAGGATCGATACAATAGGTTGCCATCTTCAATGTTATATATAAAGACACAATAGATTCCCATCTTTAACTTTATGTATAAAAAACTACTAATGGGAGCGTCAAAACCACTAAATCCTCTGCACAAACCCTAACTCTCGTTGGCTAAACTGTACGGGGTTGGTCAAGTGTGCCCACCTTTGCTAATAATTTACTCGTGTTGCCCCGCTGCTGTACGCCTTCCCAGCAAGAGGCCTTTTGGTTGGAAATTGGAATGATTTGTGTGCAGGCAGCTTTGGCTATGGCCACGGCCAACCAGTACAAGTAAGCCATTCTCTTATTAGCATAAAGAATGGGCGTACAAATCTACCACTGAAGATTCTGGTGAAGTCTATTACTGCCTGTTTTTTATATGCTTGAGGCTGCTGGGGACGAACGTGTTCGTTTTAAATTGGAAGTATCCTCCCTTGGCCGCCTCGTCTAGGAATCTTGGAAGATTTCATCCACGGTGTGGTAGATGGGAAACATGATATTTCTAGTCTTTTGTCTACCGCAACGTAGTGTAACCGACATCTTTTCCCCCCGTCAGGAGGAGGTCGTGGGTTTTCCATCCGAATTGTTTGGACGGGCGGATTTTATCTTGAGAAATTCTCATCAATTGGCAAAATATTTATCCTTCGGATAGAATATGTGCTAAAATCTCGGTTAATTAGAAGATTCGAATCCAATTTTTTGAGTTGAGGTTCTCTTTACTGTAACCACTATGCCATCATACTCAAAAAAAGATATTTCAGTCTTTTCCCCTTTTATTGTAGGAACGACGGGTTGGCTTTTAGGTATGGACTTCATTCTAACGGGATGATTTCCTGGGTTAACCATCCTTAATAAGAGAAGTAATACTTAGTGCAATGTTTTTGACATTACAACATTACAGTTGCAATCGTGATTTAATCGATAGATCACACAGTACACTATCGATGAAATAGCAGTGTACTTCTAAGATATTTTGTACCCTTAGGGCCACTTTGATTGGAGAATAGGAGAAGAATAAGGGAGAATAAGGGGAGAATAAGCTTAATTTTGCTTTGACAAGCAGAATGACTTATACCGGTGCAGAATAGCGTATTCGAAGAATAAGGAGAATAAGCCATCCCACCCTAGACCTAAGAATTACTTATTCTTCTTATTCTATTAGCGGGCCCCACAAAACTATCAAACCGAAACATCTCTTATTCTGGTATACGCCATTCCGTCAGTAGGCCCCACGTAATAACTTATTCTGCAAACAAAGTGAGGCTTACAGAATGGTACAATGTTCATGTGTTGCATTAGTCTGATCGACCGGTCGAGCAGCAATTGTAGTTGCAATGCTCAAAGGACAATGCGGCAAATATTTCACTAAGAAGATTGGAAGTATTTTTTCTAAATATAATTATATTTCATATGTAATAATATGATGTATATAAACATGTTAACTAATAATTAAAAAGACGAATTGTATCCTTGTATTTCCATAACGTTTATCACAAACACGTACGAAGTTTTGATCTAATCTGCACATTTTGCCTAACTTATGCATCTGTAATGGGAGACCAGCATAATATTATAAACATACCGAGATCAGCCATTGTTATGAACATTTTGAAAAAGGAATCGTTAATTATTTCTGATGATGGTGCCGTTGACGCGGTTACATACCCGGGAGAGCTGTACAAGAAGAACACTGAACAGTGAACACTACTGCACTAACTGAGAGGGCTGGGGTCGGTGACTTCGACCACATTTTTATACGTTGACTTCTCAGCTTCCCACTAACTCCCCATTTATTACGCACAACGACGCACTTGTCCACCCCTGGACAGGCAGGTCAGCGGGAAAGCAGGCTCCCATAAACACGGGAAGCCCGTTAAATTATTAATCTACTGTGGTTTCCTCTATGAGTCCAGTGGACCCTCCTTTGAACGGCTGAGATGGAAGCTTCGTCGCGATCCGCATGTATTGGGTTTTGTTTTCTTGTGTTATCTTAAAATTGTTTTATTTTATAACTTTGAATCATGGTTTGTGGTATCCTATCCGGATGAGACCGGTTCGCACAAGTCTACTCATATATGAGCGGATCCGATCCGCTAGTACACACTGTGTTGAATCAGATTGTGACGACACATACATACTTGATAGATTATTTTAAGTTAAGTTTTTTCTATTTGATAAATAAAATCATATTTTTTATATCCTGTTAATAGAGTACACTTCTCTAAAATGTGATTTATTGGTTTTAACAAATGCATTGACTTGACTCGTGCGAGTAGAACTGAGTCGGCCTTAGTCGGATCAATTTCATAATATATATGAAAAGATACTATCTGATATGAATTAGTGATACGGCAAACCTTACTTTGAATTCATCATATTAAATAGTGATTTACTGTTACATTTTTGAAATACTCCTTCTTATCTCTTTCTGTACTGTTACAGTCAAAAGCCTATTTTTCTAATTTGTCAGTCCTTTAAAATTCATTGACAAAGATAAAATAATAAATTAATTAATTTTATGAGTAATACTTACTAAACCATACGTGGCATAAAGATGATGAAGCATATTGTAACACTTAATCTCTTTCTACCATCTGTTTCACTTTCTTTCCACTTTTTTTAGTAGAGAAAAAGAGAAACTTCAACTTTTTAACATCCTTTTCCACTCACATTCATTTGAAAAAAAAGAGAGAAGATCCTTCTTATTTTAGTCCAATCACTTTTCAATTCATCACTTCCAAGTCAATTTTATTACTTCCAAAAATAAAATTATTATTTCTAAACTTTTTTTTATTACGTTCCAACGTAAATTTATCACTTCCTAGATACCTCAATTTTATCTTTTTAAAGTAAAATTATCACTTTTAAGAGCATTTTTATCACTGATTGTGCGTTTTATCATTTCATGTGCAATTTTATCACTTCGTGTTCATTTTTATTATATCTCACTAAAAAATGCTAAATCTACATAAGAAGTGATAAAAATATATTTGGAAGTGATAAAACTACATTAAGAAGTGATAGAATTACTAAGAAGTATGAATGTTAATGGGTCGGAGACGAAAATAGAAATGGTACCTTCCGCTTCCATTTCCTATAAGATTTATCGGAGACGAAAGTGAATGTTTCCACTACCGCAATCCATTTTCGTTTTTAAATCGGAAATCGAAAACGAAACGGAACTAAACAGAACTTTATGCTATCAATATCGCTATATTAAGAAGCTATTTAACATCACTATTAATATTTACTTTTCGACAATTTTTTTTAGTAATTAAAAATTTAAACCTACAAAAGTTTAATATATATAAGAATTAATAATCTATAAATTTTGAATTTTAAGATCTATTTTATCTATCGATCTAAATTTATATATGAATATACCCAAATATGTGCCATAAAAACATGTGCCTTACTTTTATCAAACTGTCAAGAGACATTCTCACTATTGTGTGTGTGGATGGATGTATAAGGTACATGATCATTCAAAAACGGAAATGGGTTAGCAGATGCGGAAATAAGTATTTCCGTTTCTGACTCTTATAATTATCGAAAATTTATTTCGGTTTCCTATAACTTAATGGGTGGTCTTTAACGGAGTTCTGTATCCATTAATAAAAATGGAAACATAGTAGATAATCGAAACTCGAGTATCTATTGACAGCCCTAGTAAGAAGCGATAAAACTAAACGATAAAACTAAACTCCGTAAGAAGTGATAAAATTGCACTAGAAAGTAACAAAAATATGTTAGAAAGTGATAATTGAACGCTTTGAAAGTAATAAAATTGACTTAAAAGTGGTAAATTAGAAAGTGGTCCAACTTCGCATCCTTTTCAAGAGGAAGTGAATGGAAAAGAACAGTAATAAATACTCCCATAAAATTGTAAATTTTCTTTCTTTCCATTAAAAAAGATTAGAAAGACAGGAAGAAAGTGCAATAGGTGAAGTATTATAATCTATAGCATCCTTTTTATACGCATGCATGTGGTGTAGTAAGTATTACTCTAGTTTAATTAAGAACTAAAACTAATAAGAGCTAATAAGCATTAACATTTAGTAAGCATTAATAGAACATAATTAAGGAGTACAAAGGAAAAAAAAAATACAATTATAAAACTCTTATTTTTTCAAAAAACTAAAAATTAATGTTTAACTTGGGTACAAAGTTGCTACTAAAAGAGAGAAAGAGGTGAAGAAGAATTTCTATTAACGTTTGAAGGAGAGAATAATATTTTATTACCTATCAACAATATTAGAGGATCTTTCTACGATGAATTTGGTTCCCCTGTACCATCGGAGGAGTCTGGCAATACAAGGTGGGTTTTTTGTGAAAACTCTTCAAGAGTGTATTGAGAGGATTCCATCTCTTCTTAATGGGTGCTGATAGAAAAGACTTATTTTACTTTTAAATATACAATTTTAAAAGTACAAATAACAAATAAATAATAAAATTTAAAAAAATAATATAGTGAAGGTCTTTAAGATTATTTTCTAGTGAAGATAAGGTCTTAAAGATCTCAGATGACCTCTGAAGATTTTTCTTTCCCTCTCTTGAGGTTGGTTCGACATAAAATATTAATTTTAAACTCATAAATCAAAATAAAATCTTGGATCGAGAAATTTTTGGTTTCAAACTCACTTTGTTAATTTAAACTGAAAAGAAAAACCAAATGAAGAAGTGTTCACTAAACTGATTCTGAAATCCTTCAGTTTTACAATATCTTACGGGCGCATGACATGACGTTAGACAATTCAATGGCCAAAATTTGTCTTTCTCAGATAGTCTATTTTAGAATATTGCCAATTATATTATCTTAATAGCTTTTTTTCAGACATTCCATCACGACTGACATATTTCTCATGGGTCTTATTGCTTGCTGAAAACATTGAGGTGAGATCCTCTGCAACCCTGTTGCCCCCAGTTACATGAGGCCAGCAGAAAATTCAGATGATTATAATCTGAATAATACTTGCTGTAATGCCCTCTGTGCTGCACACATGGACATTGCAGTGGGTAAAAAAAGTTATTTTTTAAATATTTTTTCAGGTCAACCTCGACGTTTCTTAGACGTTCCATAAGATCTGAAAAATAAAAAATCGAACCCTAACAAACAGTCAAAAATACCTTTAATGAGCCAAATCCAATAACGGTTCTTGATTTTCAGATTTTTTGGGACGTCCAATTCGTGATCGGCCTGTACAGACGCCCAGGACACCTTGGAACTGACATGGGAAAAAAAAAAAATCCATTGCAATGCCCTACAATACACAGAACATTGAAGCAAGTTTTAGTCTCATAACCTATACCCATAGCGAGACGTAAGATTCAGGATGTCTCTATATAAGTCCAGTTAGAGATATCATCACTGATGGTTGCTGCAGAGACTATTAGGGACATACTGTCTCCGGGTAATAAAATGCCAAGCAGTTCAAATCTGTGTCGACTGTAGCAACCACCTTTTACTTATCTCGCTCGGACACTTGGTCAAAGCACCAAGAAGAGATTTTGGCACTATGGGAAAGCCAAGAACTATTAAAATTTCAGCAGTGGCGCTCTTAAGAAGAAAATGGAAGATTTGAAATGTTTCTTCTGTAAAATTCCTCCGGCCAATAATGAGTCTGTAATAGAAATGCTAATAGTAGCCGATAACCCGATTGCCGACTGTTCATCAATTTATAAGTCAGTTAACAGGTAGTCCTTTTTAAACCAATACGCAATAAGATAATGGATATAAATTTTTTCTGATCAAATACATATGGTACACTAAGATCCGATTATCCGACCGATATAAGACAGTTAAAGGATAGCATTTCTAAACCAAGAACTTAATGGATGCAATCATATATCTACCTTAACTCCACACCGAATTTGACCCGTTTGCATCCCTAGTCTATAACACAGGTGTTGATCAGGCAGACCTAGTTAAAACAAAGCCTAAGCCAACGTAGGAAGTCTGGCCTGAAAATTTGGCACGGCCTGGGAGTAAAAGGGGATGCGCTTATACTTTATTCAACTTAGCTCAAGAGGGACCCAGCCCTACCAGAGAGTAATACTTGCTGCACTGTCAAAAGCAATGACGGACGCATAAATTTTATCCAGTCAGATTAATCAGACATTAAGTCATAAGTATACTGAATCAGTAGGATCTTGAACTAAACCATATGAGGTCTTGAATTTGGCGAGTGAGGTCTTAGACTGGATCAGTAGGATGCCAGACTATCTTGCATAAGATTGGGCCAGTGAGCTTGACAAAATCCAGTAGGATCACAAGACCCCCACTAGGTTATGTTAGATCCGCCACTGACTCAAAAGGCATTGCAATCCGACGTGCAACTGCAATACAATTATTTTCTATTAAAAAAAATGCCTGACCGAAGAACCATCAGAAAAAAGCAGTCAAAAAAGATCACCCTGCTACACAGTCTCAGCCACCGAGTCATGTAGCAGCATGATCGCACCGCACTGCAAGTATCACTCACGTACCGGCCTTGCACCGGCCCCTTTCAAAAGCAAGACCGGGCTTGAGTCCCTAACCCGTGTCCACTAGAACATGTCATTAGGATGTTTTGGAACGCTAATGTTTGCGTTAGAATGCGGTAAACTCATGTTAATTATTTCATTTACTTTAGCTTTATGTAATTTTACAACAAAAAAGACTCGATACTTTACAGCACACCAAGCGAGGACTAAGTTGGACCCGGATGCTGATTGATACCTGCAATAGATCATTTCATCTACCTTTTTCTCTCGTAACTAAGAAAAACAGAAATAAGTAACTAACTTTATCTTAGAACGCATGTGGCACAGTTAAAAGTACTCTTTTTAAGTTTTTCTTTTTACTCGTATAAATTTTCTATTATCCCGTAGGGCGATATGAGTAGGTTGGATTCAGGTCCAGATCCAGTAAGATCCAAGCCCAATCCAAACAAAGCTGAATTCAAAAACCTATTCAGATTTCAGATGTGATTCTGTTCTGAATCATATGAAAGGGCCATACGTCCAGCCTCTAAAATCCCACAACACAAACACCATTACTATCATTTCCTTGCAGTTTCACCGGATTAACATGCGGCACAAGATTTCAGTTGCATCACAATCATATTTTTGTTTCCTAATCCCATGCACTAAAGACAATTTTCTGTTACATGTATCCTAGAAAATAAAAAAGATTCTACCTCTTCATACGTGTGGCAATAAAATCATATTAAACATGATGTACATACAGAAAGAGGTTTTGCACTAAATTAAAGCATGTGAAAAGCAGAAACCAGAGCCTTATTATAAAAGAGTAAAGATAGATCAAACCATTTTGACATCTTATTTATAAAACAAGCGAGCTTCAAAGCCCTACTTTAAACAAACTCTTTCATGCACTGATATCATTGCAACTCCCCGACTGGCGCCTCATTAAGCCACAGGAAATGAATAAAATCATACAGCTTCGCGCTCACGCTCACCTGACAAGAAAATTCTCTTTCTAGTTTCATTGTTGAAACCAAGCACAGAAACATCAAGAAGGCAATAAGAAAGAACCTTGTAAGGTGTAGGGTTCAATCTCCTCATGTGATCTGGTCGCATTTGATCAAGCTGTTGAATACAGCGATCTCTGATCTTCAGAAGAGGAGGCAGTTCTTCTCTAGTTTTGCCTTCACAAAAGCAAAAACTAGTTGCAAGTTCAACTATGAAATGCAAAAACTAATCTTCAACTGTAAGTATGCATAATTCAAAGAATCTTAACTGGAGGCTCCTCTTCCCTCCGGAAATTTTTTGGCCACGTGTGTTAAGGGTCCAAAATAAACTTTTGCTTTCCCTTACTCCTGGACCTTGACCTGTCCTCTTTCGAAATACTCACAAGCCTAATTGAAAGCATTCCTTGTACATTCCATAATTCATTTGCAAGCCTGTGCAGATCATAGTAGAGATCCTACAGATTAAGATGCTTTCTGATACTGTTCAATGGTGTTGGCTGAGCTCGAACTGAAGATTATGATTAATCTGAAAACAGGTTGAACCTATTACCTAGCTGGAAGAAAGATAACATCCTAAACTAGTGGAGTCAAACTAGGACCAAGGCGGTTCACTCACTGAGGCCTTCCCTAAATCAGAATACTTGTAGTGACCATGTCTGGTATCTCGTGATGGGAAGTTACTTTGCTATAGCACATCAACATTCTAGTGATGTACAAAGTTCATAATAAGTTACAAGAGAAATTGTATAGATAATAGATAAAGAACAAACAGAATGGGGATACACCAAGGAAAATTGGATCAACCAGACAACAAAATTGACAAAAAGAAAAAGACAAGGTAGGATAACTAGATCCTGAACTGGCTCCTCCCACTCTAGCTGGCAGCCAGCAACCAAGAGAGCGAGAATGCGAGACACTTCTGTTTTCACCCTCTCTAGGCACAAATGAAACAAGATGGAGGTAACAAGGATCTCAAGGTAAGGCTAAAAATGAAGGCCCATGACTCTATTTATGGCGAACCCCATTCAGTCCATACCAGGTATCCATGAGACATTGAGGTATTCATGCCTATATTAAGCCCACAAACTCAAGTTTTCGGTCATTGGTTTTTAGTTCAGTAACATGGTTACACAGCCAGTTCATTTGTTGGGTCCCCCTTGTTTGGCATTTGGCCACTAACAATAACCCAACTCCACCAGGTTCATTGTGGGGTTCGGATGGGATCCACATGTAATCCAATGTGGGATGTGAGGTGTTCATAAGCCATTTTGCACCTACACTGGTTTAGGCCTTTCCACGCACTAATTTGAGCTTTGGGTCAACAGTTTGGTCAGTAACATAGATCTTGGCCTAAATCAAGCTGATTGGTCTAACATGAGCTGATCAGTTGATTTCGGTCTGATCGGAGAGCTCTAAGGCCAATTTTAGATGTTACTAGGCTTTTCTTCGCTTGACTTGGCATGCTGATGCAGCTGGCTGTATGGGATGGTTATAAATCAATTGAGAAACAGCTTAGGCAGAATCTTTTGAACCGAAATTCCTAGAAGCAAAGTGTAACACCATCATGTCCATGTTCGATCTCCCAAGTAAAAACCCCGGAAT
Organism: Zantedeschia hybrid cultivar; assembly: GCA_030544215.1. Classification (NCBI taxonomy): domain Eukaryota; kingdom Viridiplantae; phylum Streptophyta; class Magnoliopsida; order Alismatales; family Araceae; genus Zantedeschia; species Zantedeschia hybrid cultivar. The sequence goes on along the minus strand of JARZZO010000013.1, from coordinate 43,251,366 downwards.
AGAAGGGTCTAAGTTCATTGAGAAGTATAACAATCTATGTAGTCTGAGGCGAGAGGCGACCGAGGCGATCGGGGGGTCGCCTCAGCCTCAAACGCCTAGGCGATGGCCTAGGCGTTTGAGGCGACATTTTAAAAAAAAAATATTTATAATTTACTTATTATACAAAATAGCCAAATAATCATACATAATGATATTTATTCACTCAAATTATCAAATATAACCATATAATTTTAAATCAAAGTAAATGAAATAAATTTTAATTACTCAAATATGTAATCAACAAATTCATAGACATTTTACTACTAATTAAATTCACCATAATGAAATTTATCAATGAAATGCTAAGCAAACACAATATAAATGTAGAAATGTAAGATAAGTCTATTACAACATTCAAATGTTCCTTAAGAAAATAAGTAGCCAACATTTCCAAATAAGGCTAACAAGCCTATGAATACATTCCTTTCACAACTCTCAAGCCTCACTCATTCATCACTCTCGGAATCCTCATCTTGCTCAAGTGGAAGTTCAACTTCAGAGTCCTCTGTTGTATCATCAGACCCAACTTCAAGCTCATCAATAGACTCTAATGTGGAACTTGTAGCAACTGCTTTCCCCTTCCCTAAACAACGTTTCTTTGATGACAATGTCCTTGTACGTGGACCTTCTTCTTCACCAATTCCTGCAGCAATCTCAACATCGAACCATGTGAGGTCTTCATCCTCATGTACAACATCTTCATTATCATGAGGATGTGCTATCCACTCGTTGCAATCATCAATATCTTCCAAGCTTATAGGGTCAAGTTCACTTTGTTGGAAACGTAAAAAGCGATCTCGAAGGCGTTGGTTGTATTGCACAAACACGAGATCATTCAGCTTCTTTTGCTCCAACCTATTCCTTTTCTTAGTGTGCACCTAGAAAAATATCATTATTAGATTAATATAGAATAAAAGAACATAACATGTATTATTCAATGAAAGTTAATAAAAATCAAAACCTGTTCAAATGTACTCCAATTGCGTTCACAGCTAGATGCACTACAAGTGAGGCTCAAGATGCGAATGGCCATCTTTTGCAGATTAGGAGTTTTGCTCCCAAAATCCACCCACCAATTAACTACATAAGAGATGCAAATAGTATTTAATTTTCACATCAAAAAGAATTTAATGAATAAATGTACTAGTAGTCCATATAGAAATATACCAGGATTAGATGTGGTACGTTGTCTTATGGCCATTTCTCTCCCAAAGAAACCCATAGCATTCCTATAACATGCCAATTCCTTGGTAATCTCATCTTGTACATTAGGATCAAGAACTAACTTCTCAATGACATCATATAGTCCTTGCTTCACTTCATCATCTGAATCAATCTCTGGATTTGCATAATAGAATTGAGGGTTAAGGTAGTATCCAGCTGCATGTAAAGGACGATGAAGCTGAAAATCCCATCTCCTATCAATGATCTCCCAAAGTGGACCATACTTGTCCACTTTTCCATCCAGTGCATTCTTGATACTTTCCTTGGCGCGTTCCATGGCTTCATAAATGTAACCCATTGACGGCTTCTCTCCATCAACCAAACGCAGAACCATGACAAGAGGCTTGAATATCTTTAGTGCATAAATAACTCCCTTCCAAAACTGAGTCTTCAAAATTATATCTTGTGCTTTCTTTCCTTCAATTTTTCTTGCCCACTTATTATTACTTGTCCATTCACTAGATGTAAACATTCTTCTCAAACCATCTTTACAATCTAGCAAACTTTGCAGATTCAAATAATTTGTGGCAAAGCGAGTCACAGCTGCACGGACAAGATTCTTTTCATTTGTATGCTTCCTCATTATAGCAAGCACCCTCGTATGTGCATAAATAAATGTAGTAACCATCCTTGCCCTCCGAATGGTTGACTTGATTGGAGACACCTTGGAAATGTCCTCCAATATCAAGTCTAGGCAGTGGGCAGCACATGGTGTCCAAAATAACTGACGATGGGTTGCCATCAACATTTTTCCTGCAGCAACATAGCTTGCTTCATTATCTGTGACAAGTTGTATCACGTTCTCCGCACCAACCTCTATAACTATCTTGTTCAATAAGTCAGCCAACAACTTTGCATCTTTGACATATTGAGATGCATCAATAGACCTCAAAAACACAGTTCCAGTAGGTGAATTGACCAAAAAATTTATCAAAGTACGGCCTTTCCCATCTGTCCATGCATCAGACATGATAGTACAACCAAACTTCACCCAACTGGCTTTTTGTAAATCTACTATTTCTTGAGTCTTTTGAATCTCCTTCTGGAGAAGGGTCTCACGAACTTCATGATAGGTAGGGCCTTTCAATCCCGGACCGAATTGTCCTATAGCTTCTAACATTGTTTGGAAACTATTTAGACGCACGGTATTGAATGAAATTCCAGCTTGATACATCCACCTAGCTATGTATTGGATGACCCTTTCTCGTGCTTCCTTCTCATGCTTCTTATTCTTGATAGATTTGCCCTTTGAATCTTCAGGATTAGGAGTACAAAATCTATCTAAAGGACCTTTCATCCGAGGAGGCTTTGCAAGAATGTCGTCAACTTGATTCACCTCAAATGATGAATCTTTGGAAACTGAATTTCTAAAAATATCATCTCGACTTTCCGCTTCCCTAATCAAACATTTCTTTTCAATCCTTGATTGTTTTGATTGCTCCATCTATTGTCTAATTTCTTCTTTTGCCTCGGGTGTCACCTTCAAGCAAACTGTCACATTTGTAGAAGTACCTGCTAGATGTTGTTTCAACCGGTGGATCCCTCCTTTACAATCTTTCTGACAAAAGTTGCATTTTACGCAGTCCCTATTATTTGGATTCACCAAAGTACCATATTTCCAGCCTGGATCTTTATTTCTCCCCTTCCCTTCGGTAGGCCCTTGATTAGACGAATGAGACGAACCTCCGGTTGGTGTGGTCATCTTAAAAATTAAATCAACGTCCACAGTCCACCTGTAAACAGTAAAGACAAAGAGCAAGAGAGAGTGAGCGAGATAGAGAGACTACTATCGGGTTGGGGAGGGGAGAGACAGATTGAGAGAGACAGACAGAGAGACAGAGATCAGGAGAGATAGAGTGGGGGTCGGGGGAGGGGAGAGAGGGAGTGCGAGAGAGACAGACAGAGAGACAGACAGAGCGGGAGAGATAAAGTGGGGGTTGGGGGAGGGGAGAGACAGATTGAGAGAGACAGACAGAGAGAGAGACAGACAGAGCGGGAGAGATAGAGTGGGGGTCGGGGGAGGGGAGAGACAGATTGAGAGAGACAGACAGAGAGATAGAGAGAGCGGGAGAGATAGAGTGGGGGTCGGGGGAGGGGAGAGACAGAGAGACATGCAAGAGAGAGTGAGAGAGGACACAGAGAGTGGGTGTCGGGGGAGGCAAACAGAGAGAATGAGGGGGTCGGGGGTGAGAGACACAGAGAAGGAGGTAGACGGAGAGATTGAGAGAGAGAGAGAGAGCGGGAGAGAGACAGAGAGAGCGGGAGAGAGAGAGAGAGAGAGCGAGAGAGAGCGGGAGAGAGAGAGAGAGAGAGCGAGAGAGAGAGAGAGAGCGGGAGAGAGAGAGAGAGCGGGAGAGAGAGAGAGAGAGCGAGAGAGACAGAGAGAGCGGGAGAGACAGAGAAGGAGGGAGTGCGAGAGAGACAGAGAGAGCGGGAGAGAGAGAGAGAGAGACAGAGAGAGCGGGAGAGACAGAGAAGGAGGGAGATTGAGAGAGACAAAGAGAGCGGGAGAGAGAGAGAGAGAGAGCGAGAGAGACAGAGAGAGCGGGAGAGACAGAGAAGGAGGGAGTGCGAGAGAGACAGAGAAGGAGGGAGTGCGAGAGAGACAGAGAGAGCGGGAGAGAGAGAGAGAGAGCGAGAGAGACAGAGAGAGCGGGAGAGACAGAGAAGGAGGGAGTGCGAGAGAGACAGAGAGAGCGGGAGAGAGAGAGAGAGAGCGAGAGAGAGAGAGAGAACGGGAGAGACAGAGAGAGAGGGAGAGAGATACGACTTACCTGCCGTCGCCGTCGCCGTCGCCGTCGCCGGAGAAGTTCTCCGCTGCCGCCGGAGTTGGTTCCCGCCGATGCCCGCTCGTATCCTTGCCGGAGGAGATCGCCTGCCGCTCGGCTCGTGTCGGGACGCAGTGAAATTAGGGTAACCGGTGGAGGGGGGTAGGCTTATAACAGTGGGCTTCTTCGTAGTGGGCCGTGGGCTTCTTCGTAGCGGGCCGGTGGGCTCCAAACGAACCTGAGGCGCTGAAGGCGTGCGAGGCGCGCCTAGGCGAGCGACTAGGCGAGCGAGGCGTTTCCGGCGATCGCCTAGGCGAAAACCGGGAAAGCGAGGCGCCGACCCCTCGCCTCGCCTCGCCTCGTCGCCTAGGCGAACGCCTCGCACGCCTTTGATAACAGAGATAACAATCATCTCATTCCAATTCACCAAGGTGGGGAAGATGATCATGTAGAAGAAACCTCGCAACATAATTTCACACACTATATTCACGTTCCCAAGTTTCGATGACATGCTTCTGAAAAGGATGACTTACCAGCTCTAATCAATGCCCAGATGCATCTAAACGCTCAAAACCCCTAAGATTAAAGAAAACTGTATGTTGCTTGGTTTACAGGATCACCCGATCTGGATCAGAATGGAGCCCTGCTGACCCTATTTCTAGGGGGAAAATGATCCTCTCTAGAAATCGAAGAAAAGGGAAAATTTCAGGTCAAATCAGCCTGGGACTAGGCTGAATTGACTAAGATCAACTGAGCCCACCAGATCCAACTTTGGATTGTTCGATTTTCCCTATTTATCTGTTGTGTAAATTTTCTTGTTTTTATTTATTTTCTTAATTTTTAAAAATTAAAATCAAGTCAACCCAATGGTTGACTTTCTTCCTTTGGATTGGCCAATCCAGCTGATGCGATCCCAATGCAGATCAGATCGGGACCTGCCAATCTGAGATCCTGATCCAATTCTTCCTTCCTTGGTACGCTGGTGGTAAACTGTGACAAGTTATTGACGACAATGTATAATTTTACTACCCTCTTGTAAAAATAACAAATTTACATGTCAAACCAACTTGCAGCACTGTAAATGGCTTGTGAATCCAGGGAATGTCATGTTAGAACTTGGCATCACCTCAGACGGCCAAAAACAAGATCTCGAAGACATTTCAGAGAGAGGTAGATCAAGAATAGCATGCACGAGATCATGATAATCTTATATTTCTTAGAAAGGACTTTTAAAGCCTATGCATTTAGCAAAACAATGTGATTAAATTAACACCATAGTAATAAGAATAATGAAAACTTTCTTTTTTTATTTTGATCCCTATAGAGTATATCCAATGCACGAGGCTCCCACCATTTGTGGGGTCTAAGGAAGGGACGATGTACGCAGCCTTACCATTGTTTCCTTGGTTCGAACCTATGACCTCCCGGTCACAAACGGGGCAACTTAACCGTTGCTCCAGGCCCACCGTTCTTATTTTGATCCCTATAACATAGCGATTTCAAAATAAAGTTAATGAAATATTCTTCAAGTGATGTTAAAACAGATGAAAACATCTAAATTTACTTTATTACCCCTAATATCAAGGGGAGAGAGAGAACCTAACCCTCTTCAACATTGGCACACTTGGCAACCAAGACTAGGGCACTGCCTCCAGCATGGCACAATATCACAAGCAGGCCAACATGGTGTGTTCGTGCTATCTCACCCGAGGTTAGTGACATTTCATCCGAAACCATCCGCCACTGCACAGTGGAGAGAGAGAGAGAGAGGGCTGGGCAAAGGTGTAAAGAGAGTTAACTAAGGGTATGTGGGCATTTATATTGTTAACTAGGGGTTTAACCCTGGTAAAAAGTTTGATGGAAGTGACGATAGGTATTAAAACTTGAAAAATTAAGCATATAGGGATTAATATTGAAATACGTAAGATACAGGAACACATTCTGAAATACATAAGTTTACAAGGATCAAAATCCAAAATATCCTATGAAAAATACATTTATATCAAGGTCTGCCGTATCGGCATGGCCAATCTGATCGGATTTTGGCTAAACTAATCAGATCATGTGCCCTGATCCTCTGTCTTGCAATCGGGATCGGGAGGATCATATGGGATCGGATTGGAACGGCTGATCCAAGGATCGGATCAGCCAGATTGGCTGATCTGGTTAGCAACAACTAGTTTCAAACTAGATGTTAGGAGCGTTCCCGATAGCTAGCCAAGGGCTTGGGGGCTCTATGTAAACCCCCCCCCCCCCCAAAAAAAAAAAAAACACTCATTCTCATCTCTCCTCTCTCTCTAAGCTCTCATCTTCTTTCTACTTGCTCTCCAAAGCTTTCATTCGGTGTAATTACGCTTTGGGGGGTTGTTCTCTACAACAATTGTTGGCATTGGGCGACATCCCCACGTTTTTTTTTCTTTATAAACTCTCTCTCTAAAACCTTCCCTATTTATTCTCATTTTTAACTCTCTCTCTTCTAAAAGTTCCCTCTTTCAAGTTTCAACAAAACTCAAGCTTCTGTCTCTCTTTTTTTTTCAACCTAATTTGTTGCGTATAAGTTTTATATTTTTGTCCCCCACCCCCCTCATTTTTATTTCTTAAGATGTCTACGTCGGGGCAAAATGAGGTAACATCCATCGCTTCTTGCAGCGACCCAGGATGGAACTATTTCACCCCCATGGACATGCAACAATGAAAGATGAAGTGTAACAATTGAAATAGAATATTTCAAGTGGACTCTTTCGTTTAAAGCAACACTTGGCGGGCATCAAAGGGGAGGTAAAAGCTTGCTTTAACACACCACCGAAGGTCAGAACAATTCAAGAACTAGCTACGACGGCGGGATGGTGAAAGAGGAGTAACATCTGCTATGAGGGGTTGGATTAGAAAGAAGATGACACATTCTTCTGCCACCGGAATGCATATATACCCTCTGGGAGAACAACCCCAAAATACAAAAAGAAGGCCGTGTTGATGGTCATTTTTTATGCAACCGATTTGTTTTGGATTTGATTTGAGTTTATTATGGAAATCACGATTTCCCACCATTTGTTGAATATTGCATATGATTTAGGTGGTAGGCGATTATACCTTGAGATTTTGTTTTGGAATTTCGATTGTATGTTGACTTGTCTATGGAAAGGGTTATTTGGATTCTTTTGAATTTCGACTCTTTCCGCCGGTTCGTAGACTAATGTTAATTACATCCAGATGCAACAGGAAAACCCTTTGATTTCTTTAAGAAGTGTTCAACATCTTGATGCTGCTATGCAGCTTAATTTTCTCACTCGCTTTTGTTTTATTCCTCGCACATGTTGTATTAAAAGGATTGGCATTGGCCTATATGAAAATGATATCATATTACAAAGACACATCATTTGGAAAGCACAGTGCAACACGCTTTATGGGCCCCGCCAATTCCCTACATTATAGAAGGGGATTGTGCACGAGTAGTATTCAAAGTGCTATTCACATGCACTATTCATCAATACTATTCACTGACACTATTCATGTGTGTCATACGGGCTCCGACCCTAGTTAGGTTTATCTCAATGCATTCGACCATGTTCGGATATGATTTGATTCATTTGTTTGATAAAATGATGTGCACCACGCTTATCGATGTGTACTATTTATATGCCATTCGGCTTCACCGAGCCTTAATTAGGGGTCTTGCCTTGTTGGTACACTTCGTTTATTTATTTGGATAAGATTACATGTTGTGCACTATTCACCACCTGACAATGACTATTCCGGTGGGTCTTACAGAGGGTAGTATTGTGAGACATCATTGCATTTGAAAGAATAAGCAGATTGACTTTGATTGGGATGACACGCTTCCAAGTTCACTATTCACCCCCTAACGATAATTGTACAACACGCATGGAATTTCAGTACGGATCAGGAGGCCGGATCGGCCGAATCAACTGAAATCCGCCAAAATCAGCCATGGTCGGATCGGGACCCGCCGATCCCGATCCGAGTCGGCCAATCCGGATCGAGATCGGGCGATTCTGCATTCCATGCCAACATGAGTTATATGGGTAGCGACACGAGGTGGCGCTAGGTCATTCTTATTGTCCAAATTTGGGTATGCATGTAAGCACGACGTGATTTGCTTTGGTTGGCCTTCTGGAATGCACAAGTTTTTGCACATTTTTTGAGGCATTGAAGTGCCCTTGTCAGCTAAAAGTCAACTCAGATATTGTGTGGCGTCACTACATTTGAAAGATTAAGTTGATTTGTTTTAATTAGTGTGAGCGTGCATAGGATGCTTATCGAGGTACTATTCACCCCTAGAAATGATTGTCCAACACCAGACATCGACATGCAATGGCGTAAAGCAGTACATAATGCAATTTTCTTTGATTTATGTTTGGATGATGTAGACGATTAGTATGTTTATCGAGGAATACTATTCATCCCTAGCGACAACTGTCCCAGGTAGGTCCCATAGATGGACAGTGGTGCAAGATGACACCGCATGGCTTTGCATTATTCACTATTCATGACAACGCAATACTATTCATGGCGACACACTATTCATGACGTTGTGCACTATTCATGGCGATGCGACACTGTTCATAACAACACGACATTATTCATGGCGATGTGTTACTATTCATGGCGACATGCACAATTCATGACGATGCGATACTATTCATGATGACAAGACACTATTCATGGCGACATGCACTATTCATGGTGACACAACTTTGAGATGACGTCATCAGGGCTTGGTGACGGTGTTTCATATTGGCATCGCTGGGCTTAGCGACAGTGTTTGAAATATTCTTCACAGAATGCTCATACATAGCTTGCCGATCATCGTTCATGTATGACGTCGGGCCGAGGAGCTTCGACTCACAGCGCGCCACCCGACAATGTGAGAGTGTGAGTATCTGCTCGACGACTCGCCATCACTGCATTGAAGCGAGGATGGGCCTACAGGGGCTTCATGTCAAATATAAGTTGAGTATAACATATGGTGCCGCCAAAGGCTAGCGACATGTGGCTGGCGATGTATTCAAATGGATATGTCGCCAAGGGCTGGCAATGTATTTAAATTGTCCCCCTTTGAATACCTTGGAAAGAGAGTGAAGTTGTGTTTTTCCACTAACTCCATCAACCTTTTTTAAAAGAGGAATTGGGGGGGAGGGGGCGTATTTATAGAGTTTTACAACCTATAGAAATGCGCCACGTGGAAGCACATGGTTGGTCTTTGTACGTGGACCCAACTTGCATGGCAATTCTTCATTAGTTGAGACCTTTGTCTTCTCCAATTCATCCACATGGCGTTGAGATGGTGATGACGAGGCAAGGGATCCGCATGGGATCATCTTGTAATTGGTCCACGTAGGTTATGTGGGGTCCATTTGTGTTATTATTTTCTAACAAACATATTTTTTATTATAGGCGTCGCCTAGGGAGGCGACGTGTCCAGGAAGCTGCATCACTCACTTGGGGGTAGGTGTTGCTGCCCCTTATGGGCGGCATATCCCCATGGGCTGGGTCCGCCGCCCATAGGGGGCGGCAGTCCCAAAGGGGTCTGCTGCCCACTAAGGGCGCCATCCTCTTAGTTTTAGTCCATCAAAACTTGATTATTTTTTGTGTTTTTACCTTCTAAACTATTTTTCTGAGATTTTTTAAGAATTTGGGATAAAAGACCCCTTATGCATTAATGGGTACATTGGTCTTTTATTTTTTTGTACAATTTTTTCTCCTCAACAATCGTCTACAACATTCTCCCCTCAACAATCGTCAACGACATTTAAGGATTTTTCTCGAACTAATAGTTATATACATCACTCAATCCTTATCTTTCTTTCCCTAAAATAACTTTCAATTTTAATAAATTATTTCTCTTATTTTTCTCTTTCTTAAGATGAATTGCGACATGCAATGGAAGAAAGCAGAAGATCCTTCGTTGAAGAGGATTTGTATAGACGCACTGGCCGGCACATTGGGCAAAGAAATGGATCCAAGCAAGGATCCAATGAAGAGAAAATTCAAGTCCTAAATACAAATGAAGATCCTAAGGAAGATCCCATCCTTTTTTGACACGGAGGAGTAGGCAACCATCTATTACGACTACTATGAAGAATTTGAAGTTGTGCAAGGAAAACATTGACCGTGCCGCTTCTAGATGATTCATCTACAACAACATGTTGATAAACACTGTCAAGAGTCCTTATTAAGAAGACATGATCAAGACAATTAGAAAAGTAGGTAAGGGAGTTCTAGGATAAATACCGAAGGAGATCTACAATATTTACCTACCTCAAGCGGTAGACAATCTCAAAGATTATATCAAGTCGTTTGAAAGAATATGGGAAAGACGACTGGACAGGTGATCATATTTAATCGGATAATTTTAGAGGACATTAATTCATGGTATGGTATTTTAAACTAATTGTCATCACCTTTTGAACATGTATAACAATGAAGAGTATCATCAACTTCCTTATATACTATAAGTTGGGACCATCTTCTGGAAGTCGGTTGATGCCAGTAGTAAGGTCAAGAATGCTGAATATCTTTTTAAGCTAATTGGTAACATTGTAGAGCAGGTGGAATAGGATCAACTTGCGCAAGTTGTGACATACAATGCAACTTTGCATAATGTCATTGGTCAAATGTTAATAGAGAGACGGCCACATCTTTATTTGATACCTTGCTCGGCCCACTCTCTAGATTTGATGCTAGAGGATATTGGCAAGGTTGCAAAAGTGGAGCAGACTATGAACAGTGCCTAATTCATCACCTCCTACATCTACAACCACAACTATGTGATCACATTGATGCATGAACACACCAACCAAAGAGAGTTGCTATGTCCTAGATAACTCGTTTTGCTTCTACTTACATTTCTTTGAAGAGCCTATAATCTCAAATACGTCCTTTGATGCAAATGTTTTCAAGTAAGAGATGGAAGGACTAGATGACAAGGCATGCAAAACAAGCAACTAGGGCCAAAGGGAAGTAGGCAGAGGAGTTGATTGAGAACATAGATATCTAGGACATTAAAATGATACTTAGTAACAGAACCACTTATGCATGTTTTGAGGATGATGGTAAGGTCAGGACCGTAGTCATATGTCTCCAATTTGCCAGCCGATAAGCTACAATGGCTATCTATATGAACTAGTGGGACATTATTGACGCAAGATGGGATAGGACACTTCACCATGATTTGCATGCAGCAGGTAACTACTTAAATAATCTTATATACCCTTCACCATTTCTATTTGACAATGCTTACATGTAACCAACTTGAAAGTCACGTCTTTAACCTAAGATACTAGTATAGGAATATTTGACGAATCATAAACTCTTTCTTGGGACTAAGAATGTTGTCTAACGTATGTTGGTGGACAAGGACCGAACTATAATAGCATGCAACAAGATGCATGGTTACAAGCTTAAGACATTGCATTTCGGGACACATCATGTTCAAAAGGCAATCATGATGTTGTCGCTAGGTAATTAAAGACTCAAATGACTTATATGTATGTCTTACATGACTTAACATGTTGCTAATTTATAGCTTATTGGCACATACATCATAGAAAAGTCCTAGGGTATGAAGATCTTGCTTATGTTACCATCTACGTGTTGAGCTAGATGACTTCTATCTCTGGATGTGAAAGGAATTAGTCAACCTTTAGCTTAATTCACACCAATCAAAGGAACTGGTTAAGCTCACATAGATTGGAGAGCATATCTCCAATGAGTTAAAGAGAACCAGAAAGAAGAAATGCGATGGAGAGATAGGGTTGATGGCTAGCCTGTGCAATGAGAACTTTAAGCTGATATAGACTTTGACAATATCTTAGATGAGGAGAACCCACTTCATGCATGGGCGGATGCCAAGAATGTCTTAGGTCTAGCAGAATTTGACCCAAATGATCGCTTGTAGGTAGAATGAGAACTAGATGGAATCCCCATTGTTCGTAGAGTTTCAACTTCCCCAACCTTCTTCTAAAAGGTAGAAGACATTTGTGCTACATGCATCAAGATCAAGGTAAGGGAAAACTAATAACTCACATGCATATATAGATTTAGACACTATAAAAAAAAGGAGGGAATGCCAGAGCCAAGTGATAGAATAGGATATTAAACTTCAGACTACTTCGACGACGAGTATTAATGATGATGATGATCTATACGGTGGATCCTTGCAACATCGATCAAAAAGTCAGAACTGAAGCTCCTCCGATGACCTTCACTCAAGAGCAACAAGTTATGCATGCTACTCAAGATGAAGACCATTCGAGTAGGTTGGCCAGGACCACACTAGTTGGAGGCAAAGAGAAGCAACAACAACGACAAGCTAGATATATGAGGATGACAAGACAAACATCAATAGGCTTTGCTCAAGCCCACTACTTTGATGCTTCATTTCAAGCTCTATCAGAGAGGTATGGACCTTATACTCCCTATGGATACCTACCCCTAGCAAGATATTATGTAGCTCAACCACCACCACCTTCAAAGCGTCAAGTTACTTAGGAGGATATGCAACTTATCCTGAATACTCAGATGCATCCTCCTATTAATCGTCAGGAGGATCTTATTATATAGGTGATACATAAGGATAGGTACTAGTGACAATCATCTATGACCACACAGATGAATATATCTAGTTTCTTGAAGAATACAAGCAATAGTACGAATCTTACATATCTGTGAAAACTATGTGCAACATTTATATAGTTGTTATCGTGTACAACTACAATGAAAAGTATATATACATTTTCTTAGATATTTTTTTGACTCTCAACTTATTTCTTTTTTTCATTCCTATCACATATTCATGTTACTCAAGGGTTATATATTATGTCCCCCCGATGTATTCAACCATTTTTTGCTAATTAATAGAATCCCAAGGGCTTACCCGAGTCGGGCAATGGAAACCTGTTTTCCAATTTTTCATAAAATTTCCAACATTTTTTGAAAATTTTAACTTTTTTTTAAGAAAGTGGGGGACTAGACTGGATCATCCTGGATCGTCTCAAATTGGATCGGATCTGGCAATCCGATCGATCCAGGACTAGACCAATATGTGTCTGATCCCCGAATTATGCCTTGATTTATACATGTGTCAACTCGGACTAAGTCAGTCCGACTCATACAAGTCAGATTGCATATGCGAGGACATGAGCCATGATTTGACTTGCTGAGTCAATCAAGTTTTATTGCCAATCAAAGTGACTAGATATGGCTCAAAGAGAGTCGATGCATACCGTAGGAGTCACTTCAAGACATAATCGAGTCACTTTAATCTGGTCTAATATCAACTGATTTAGTTTGTATGAGAGTAGTAACATAAGTTCATTTCATTTACATGCACAATGAAGTACTAGTTTTTCATCAAAATTCTTATCAACTAGATTTTTTCCCTCTAGTATGGTAAGTAGCTGAACTTTTTTCCCCTCTAACTTGTAAGTAATTAGACTTTTTTGTCCAATTTGGTAAGTAATCCATACTTTCATATCCATTAATAGGCTAGATTTCTCCTAAAATTGGTCCGAAGTCATTGTCATTATTAAACCACTCAACTTACAAGTTTATTTATGTCATGTTTGTCCATGTAACACCCCGTATAAGAATATGTTAAATAGACTAAATAAGTGAACCACCAACAACACTGGCTAGCAATTTTTCGGAGCTCAAGTTAGAAAGAACTCCAAGGTTAAGCGTGCTCGGTTGGGAGAAGTTGCAAGATGGGTGACCATTATAGAAAGTCTACCAACTAGCATAGTCGTTGGGCTAGTTAGCTGATTGGGTCGTTATAAATGGTATAAGAGCAGTTCTTTTCATAGTGTGAGGGCCATACTGGGACCTACTGTGCATCTCAGGGCCTAGTTACTCTTGATCTGGCAAGGGAGTGTAACCTTGTAGATGGTGGTAGTAGTGTGTTGGACTTAAAAACCTCTGGAAACCTACATCACTTAGAGGTGACTAGATTTTGGGTTGTATGTAATATGGTCCTGACGAGGACGTCATGTTTCTAAGAGGAGTAGATTGAAACACCCCGTATAAGAATATGTTAAATAGATCAAATCAATGGACCACCAACAATACCCGCTAACTATTTTTCAGACCTCAAGTTGGAAAGAACTCCAAAGTTAAGCGTGCTCGGTTAGAGAAGTCTCAGGATGGATGACCTTTATGGGAAGTCTACCAACTAGCATAGTTGTTGGGCAAGTTAGCTAGTCCACAAAATTAAAGAATCTGGAGAAAAAAGCCAAAAATTGGCTTGATTTGGCCCGACTTGTGCAACTCATGAGAGTCGGGACAAGTTGAACCAATACGACTCGTATCTAAGAGAATTCAAGTCGGTCCAATCTGCCAAATCAGTCAACGTTGCACAGGGTTTGTCGACTTCAACTAACATGGCCGATTCATATGAGTTAGATTGTATCTGGGAGGATCCAAGCCACGAGCATGAATGCACTGGCCTAGTCGATCGAGCCTTATTATACATTGAAGCAACTCGATTTGGCTCGAAGCAAATCGATGTCGTGTGAGTTGCTTCAATCTACCTGATACAGACCAATTTTGTTTATATGATGAGTAGTAACATAAGCCCATTTCTTTTACATGCATAATCAGTCCAGTGAGATGTAAAATATTAGTTTTTCATTTAAATTCTTATAAATTAGACTTTTTTATTTAATTTCGTAAGTAATTGGACTTTTTTTCTCAAATTTTTCATATCCATTAATACGGTAAACTACTCCTAGATTTGTTTAAGCTCATTGTCATTACTAACCCACTCAACTTACAAGTTTATTTATATCATGTTTATTTATAAAATTAAAGAATCTATAGAAAAAAAAAATCGGTTTGAATCTGCCTGACTTGTGCAACTCATGTGAATCAAGCCAATTGTCAGTCCAATCCACCGAGTCCGTCAAACATGGTTGAAGAGATATCTACCAAGCCAACTGTCCTCGTACTACTTTCTTTAGATCTTAGAGGAGTAATATGGACTGGGGTTGGGGGGAAGGAGGTCAGATCGGAGCTTAGAGATAGTCTCAATCATTTCTCGATATTAGCTGACAAACTCCCTTATTGCCAAGGAACAAGGACAATAACTAGTTGATCTAGGCATGGTCTAGTGTAGTCATCTCAACCCATATGCCTCGGCCCAATCACAAGTTGCCATGTGTCCTTGAAAAGTTGCTAAGAATAGTCCCACAATGGAGAATCTCAAAAGGTTCTTTGCCAACCATGCTACCAAAAAAAAACATCCATATACATTGATCTCTTTCTCCAAAATCTCCAACCCCCAAGTCGCATCCCCAGGACCAATTTCTCCCCAAACTTTTCTGCCTGACTCGAGTGTTGGAGTGGTTATCTCTGGAGTAAACTCAGGGGCCCTTGGATGTCTTCTTCCTTCCAGGTCTGAGAACTCGTTTAGTTGTTGGCAAATCCATCTTTAGCTTGTTCTCTTCCACTCTCCCTACGTCGATCCAACTTCTATCTTCCCTTGTCTTTCATTTTCCTGCATCATCAGATCTTAATAGAGGAAAACAATGCTTAAGATAGGTTTATGCGACTCTACTTAAAAGCAGCAACATTTTCCCCTCAATGAAATTATTAAACCTACTAATTTTTGTTCCATAAGAAGATAGATTTAGAATCCAATTTGACATGGTCCTGCCTGATACAGATCTTAATACTAACCCCTAAACTTGGTTAAAATCTTAAATAACACTAATTAGAAACTAAAACAAAAAGAGAAGTAAGAAAGTATCATCCTACCTGACAAGAAGAACCGCTGCCAAGCCACTGCCAAACCAAACAGCCATCGGGGCCCCATCAAGCTACTGCTTCATCCTCTTCTTATAAATCATGTCATTCTACATGTTTAAAACCTAAAATCTAGCAAGATAAGTCAAACCTATACAAACTTCTTTGAGGCCCACTATCCTACTGCCTACAAAAATTACGATTACAATAGAATAAGTCAAACATGGACAATTCTGTTGTAAAGGGCCTAAAATTAGTCCACCTAAGAATTTTCTAGTTTTAGCTCACAATGCAAGAAGTTCTAGGGGAAATTTTCAATAAACCCACATACTTTACATTTTTTTACATTAACAGTTATGGTCACCTACCAATTCCTAAAACTCCCTAAAGAGAAATCACAAGGAATGTGTGAAAGGACAAATCATCATAATCTCCATCAGCCCTGATAAACACATTGAGAATTGTGCTTGTATGTGCATTGGCATCCTAACCACGTCAAGTGGATTGAACTAAAATACCGGCATCCTCATCACCTGCTTCCAGTATTATTTGTACCATCAGCGCTCGAGAAACAGGTCATGCAGCTTGGATCATTAATATCATTAAAAATCCTATAACCATCATTCACTAACCCATCACTTTTCTAGGCACAGAAGACATTTTTTTGTATATGTCCTGTGCCTACCATGGAAGGCAAGTTGGGCAGGTCAACTTCTCCCTCCTAGTCCTAATAGTGTCCCTGCATTTTCTGTTTCTTACTCTAGACTCCCCAGTTCAGTATTTTGAACCCATAACTCCCATTATGGTATAAAAATCCTTGTTACTTGATGGTCAGAACCTTCAGGTCTTGCCTATGCATACATGCGGATGCGTGAATCTGTATGCATACATACAAACAAATAAGTAGGCATTTTAACAGACATGAGTAGTTTTTTTTTGTTAAAGTTATAGGCAAGGCCGCATAACTGCATGTGAAAATTTCGGAATAACAAGGATATGTATTCAATTGGTTTTTCAAGGGATATGTAAGTAATCCATGCAAAAGAACCTCACAAGAGAACTGACAAAAGACCACACACTTGCTCAACCCAGAAAGTTAGCCACCCATCACCACAGTCTAGATTACTGACAAATAACAAAATATGGCATAGAGGTACGTACATGAATCTCCTGGCCAATAACACTTCAGAAGCTCTTCAACATGCTGTGGCACAACATATGCTCTCTTGGATTCATTGAACGGATGGCGACAAAGAATTCGTTCTGCTACCTGAGTCAAAATGGTTAATGTACAGCAATTTCTTATGTTCATATATTTGACTAATTTAAAATATAAGGATTCACAAGTGGCAATGATTTAGGATTCAATGGCATTCACCTATAACATAAACGGATGTCATTGCACACTATGAAAACAAATGTTTTTGTATGCGTATAAGAATCTCGCTAACCTTTGGAGGTGGTTCGTTTTCTCCAGTCATTATGTCAACTAACGGGCAGCCTTCTCTTCCATACAATCTGTAAATTTGTTTTTTACATGGTATGGAAACCTATACAAGAAAAATTGTAAAGCTCCAGGATAAAAAACCAGAAAATCTGTAGGATTGTGGTCTAACCTTGTTAACATCCTCAGAGAGCTTGATGCGGGGTTGATTATTGATCTCCACAAGCTTGAAAACACAACCAAGGGCTGCCTGAGCGTAGCATGTAACAAGATGGGTGCCTACACCAAAGGCGTCCACTTCATGTCCCTACAAAAGGAAATAATAGATCATACCCGTGCAATCAGTGAAGAAATTAAAAATAAAAATAAAAATTGAAAAGACATACTTTCTTTCTTTCAAACTATTTTCATCTCCAGGCAATCAATATAATATCTCTGGACATGCCATTGTTCTTGAAATGGAAATGCAGTCCTTAAGTTCAGAACATCTAATAGACTTTACAGGTCTCTCACCTGCTTGTTCAATTCGTCAAGTGTTTCCTCATTAAGATCATTGCTAGCAGTCACAAGTGTTTTTCCAAAACCAGGAACACCAAATTCCTTCTCTATTGCACAAAAGAGCTTCCGAGCCCCAATGGAGAGATATGCTAGATCACCAGAGTCCAACCTTATTCCAGATGCTTTATACCTGTTGGATATTCTTTAGCTGCTTAACAAGATCAACTAAATTGAAATCTTCTTAAAGCTGGTAATACAGTCTCAACATAAAGAATCATGAAAATAAAGAAAAGAAACAAGACTTTGAGATCCTTTGTCATGCACTGCAAAACAAAAGGATAAAACTGTCACTGCTGTCCCTATTCAATAGTTACCCACAAAATTAGCAATAGACAAAAGCAATACAAATGCTATGTTCGTTAACCTACAAATTAACATCTACATGATAATTATTATCCTCATATAACTGTGTTTGTTAGAGAGATGGTGTATATGTATCCCTATAAGTTGTGTATTTGTTTTTTGGGTCTATCGTAGCCACCTTAATCAGACATGCACACACACACGAATGCTAATATGCGACCATGTGGTTGGACTGCACGACCATCTTGCACCCAATCCCATGGTAAAAATTAAAAACAAAAATTATCAACAAATTTTAAATACTCAAGTACTCCCTTAGGGTTGTTTCCAATTTCCATTCTTTGGAGCTTAATTTTTATCGTCTGATCATGAAAATCAATCATAGCCATCAGATCAAGTGATACGATAGCTTTTCATGATTGGCTAGTGTAATTTTAAAATAAAAAATATAAAATTACACCAGTTACCCTAGGGTTGTTCCCATCCCTTGGTTTTAAATTTGAATACCAATTAAGGAGTTGAAACTCTGTGTGTGTATATGTATGTATTGATGTATGTATGTATATGTATATGACTTTTTTGCTAATATTGAATTGAGAAATCAAATTCACAGTATCCTTATTCCCTTTGAGACAGCAACCTCTTCTTTTGCTTATTTTTTCTCTTCTATGTTCTCTCTTGTCCTTCCCTTTCTTTTTGCTTTTTTTCCTGGTTCAAACAGGCCTATGTACTCCCCACCCTTAATGGGTGAGGAGTGCCATTCGGACGATAGCTTTGTGGGGCTTCCCTACCTTCATTGGGTGAGAATCCCATCCATGGTAGGAATGTAAAGTCCTTTGGCAATCTCCTCTCTCTCCTTGGTCGGGGTAGTTGGAATATCATATCAAAAGATTAGACTGATCCAAGGGTTGTTTAAAAAAAAGCTACAGAATATACTCTAAAAATAGATAAAAATATCCTCTAAAAATACATCGATCATGGTTATTTATTAAGGTTAGAAAAATGGTGAGGATTCAAGAAAGTTCCATTATGGTTCCAATAAAGATTTGTGACCCTAAGTAATCCTAGTAGGTTTTAAGAGATGCACTTGGGATCCATTATGGATCCACAAACAACCACATGCAGAATAGAGCAAGGTTTGATGGGTCAAAAGGAATTTTTTTACTCTTCCTTAATATAGTAATGAATAAGAATACTAGTGTTCTACAAGAACATGAAGCCTCGGGCATCTTGAAGAACATTTTAGGAGCCTTGGAGTCTTCCCTGCTTGCAGTATGCTTGGACTTGTTTTAATGAGGAGTGGGGAATATTTACAAAGAAGAGGTCGGCCCTCTTTCTTCTAATGAGTAGTTGGGGGTGCGCCCCAGGGGAGGCTTGCACAGCAGCCTAATGGACCCCCTCTTATGTCTACAATTTTCTTATTCAATAGTTCCTCTCTCCCTGATCTCTCTCTCTCTCTCTCTCTCTCTCTCTCTCCACCATTGATTTGTCTCTCTGCATGCACCACATTCCCTTGTAAGGGGTGTGCAAGACCCTTGCCTTCTCTCTCCTCTCACCTCCCTCTTTTTCATGGACAACCCTCTCTCCTCCTATATCTCTTCTCCTTTTTTCTATGGTAGGCAGACTCAGCAAGGGTCTTTCTAGGCCCTACAGACATCTATTGTCCACCCTCTCTGCTCTGATTTCCTTCCTAACCCCAATGGGTCAATTGTCACTGCATGTGCCTATATCCTTCTGTCTTATTTATCTTCTTATCCTCCTGTGCTGTGCACAGGCTTTCTTCCTCCTTGTTCTGCACACACACATTATTCTTCTCTGCTCCCCCCCCCCTCTCCATTGGTTCAACAAGTACGTAAAGGGGTAAGCTAGCATCTAGAGATAAGTGTCAATGCATGTAGACATGTATAAATCACAACTTTAGGCACATGCTTCAAATCATAAATAACCACAAATATGAAATCACTCAAAAAGAAAACACGTATGACACAATGTCTATCATTGGTCCTGCATGAATATTCATCATCCAGAAAATAAACTCCTTTGTTGGTTACATATTGTTGGACAATAAGATCAAAACAAAAGCATCCTTTTCGAAAATTCCAAGCAGACGATACTTGTAAAGAATGTGCATTTGATGTTAAAATTGAAATAAGCCATCTGTTGACTACTGGTATGCAATCTGTTGAAAACCAGATGCACACAAGAAAGAAGACTTGCAAGACATCTCTCAGAAATCTAAAGCCTTATTGCTTACCCCAAGTCATTAAGTGCTAATGCTACAGCACAGAAATTAGGAATTCCACTCCTCATAACCTGGCAGAGAAAATGTTAGATGAACCTCTATGGTGGATCACAACCATCACACTTTCTAGTCTGGCATCTCTCGCCAACATGAAAATGGAATACTTAAAAAGTATTATGCATACAAAAAGCACCAACTTTATAAAAAAAAAAAAGTTATAAAAAATATAACGTTTCATCTACAAGGCACAAATTTTGTCCCACCATCACAAAATGTATACAAAAGCAAAATAGATGTTCACTGATCTTTGTTGCTGAATTAGCGTACAAGCATTCTCTCTATCATGTATACTAAGAGAACACACAAAAAATCCCTTGACATTGGCAAAATATCTAGCAAGAAAGAATAGCTTTCATAAATCAAATTTCAATAAAATGCATGAGCCTCTGGAAGTTAGATCTGGGAAAATATTCTATTTTTCAGCAGACACCCTCCCTCCCTCCCACTGTGTCAAGAAACAAGAAAGCCAAAGTGGCTAACTATGTAACCAAATAGTGACAGGGTACAGTGCCCATTCTGCCAGGTCTAATGTGGTAAAAGTTTCATATGTCTGTAGCCTTACTGGATCTTCTTCCCGCCATGAGCCTTTGTGTGGATGAAGCAGATAGATGAGGAATGGGAACACATGGAGCAACCGTGGAGTAAGTGCAAATTCTTCATTGCTGACAAGGGTTTTAGACATGCAACAGTGGCGGACACTTTTTGGAGCCTTCAGAGTTCAGAGAACATTGAAATTGTGACTTCTAATTTGGAAACTGCCAAGCTGAAACTCCTGGCCTATTATAGGGTTATCATAGAAATAATGAAAAATCATTACTTTTGTGATTTCAGAGATATGCATTAGGGACAATTATTCCTTCACTACTAACTTGTGCCTATAGGGCAAGAAGAACCATATTAAAGTATGGTTGGGTAAGCTGATCTTACACTGTAGGCGAGGTATGGGCACCTAGCAGACAACAGAAAAATCAGATGGATTCATTTTCATGCCATACTCAGGTCATTCAGGAGAAGAGAATGTCAAGATTCTTTGTGCAGACACAATGATCACCAAGGCAGCAACGCACTTTTTAGGATTGAGTATCATAGACTAATGTGCATCAATTCTGTAAGATGGGGTTGCTCACGGATTCTAGGACAGTGGATGGTGATGGATTGGTTGGGTTGGTTGACATTTAGTAGTTGGTAAAGCTCATGTACTTGGCATTAGGTATTATTTTGAATAGATATCGTGTTAGCCTGTCTGGAGATTCTTTTATTCAAATTATGCTACAATTTGCTTTCCCCCAAAAAAGGCTGAAAAGCTGACATGATCTGATGATCACTGCCTCATTGGTAGCAGAAAACACTCTCGAGGCATGAAGAAGAACAGGACACGAATTAAATCAAATTTCTATTGTATAATACCTTTCAATGGGTCTCAAAATGATGCTTATCGTAGGGCTTGCATCAGAGTAACTCCCATGTTTAAACTCATACCTTAACCAGTGGTGTTTGAAAGGATAGATGACAAAGCAAACTGTGAGAAGGTTCAAGCTTTCTGATTGATATTCCTCTTTACAACAAGTAGATCAGTTATTGGTATAGAGAAGTGTGAGAACGTTTTAAATTATGATCTCTTTGTTAGAAATGAATAAAGAAATAAGATTTAGGGATCTGAATTGATCTATTTGATAATTTTAAAATCTCAGTCAAATTTGAGTCCACCTTGTAGATTCTCGAACTGGACTCCACTCCACCGATTTTTAGTTAAATTGGTCGAATAACCAAAAACTTTTGATTAACCTCTCAAAAGTGATGCCACAATAAAGCATTCACTAAAACAAAAGCTAGACTGGATTCAGTCATCTTTGAAGTTGACCATGATTCAAAGGCAGTTAGGAGAACAAGGACCTTCAACAGTCTCAGTTTTCAAGTCTGATGTCCAAATAGTACTAGGATTAAGTCTACGTGTGACTTAGAGTCCTAATAAAGTTAGGATCTGAATGATAAGGGGATTAGGATTTGACTCCTAGCGGGATTAGGGTCCAAATCCTAGTCGGATTGGGATCATCGTGTAAAATCTCAACACCTCAAGAAATTGAAGCACACACCTCAAGGCGAGTCCCTGCAAAAATGCCTTGAGGAATATGCCTCAGGCCATTTACTCGAGGCTTACATCTTTTGTTAATTAAGGTGGTAAGCTTGGAAGCATGTACTTCAGGAATGCTTACTTGAGGCATATGAGGCAATGAGATGTTTTAAGGTGGATATTATGACTCATTTCTTGGCATTGAAGCATGACTCAATGACAACAGTTCTATAAGATAAACAAAACAAAAGGATTTGAACTGAACCCAACTTTTATACTTCCCATGGCAAGACATTGATGACCTCTTTGAATTGTACAAGAAAGTAACAATTTTCTCTGTTCTTCCTCCCCCTTCCTCTTTTTTTTTCTTCTTCGGATGGTCTAAAGATACCCCCACCTAATTCTTCTTCCCTAGTCCGATTGACCCCTATTCTTTTCTCCTCCGGTCATCCCCCTCCTCATCTTTTTGCGCTGTTCCCTTTTTTCCTCTAGTCCACTGCTTTTGATCCCCACCATTCAATCTCACAGCTCTAACATTGAGTTGAGATAGCATTAATACATGAAAATGAATATTGATTTAGTTTTTCATAGTTTTGAGATGATTAAAGTAGTGAGGCTATGCCTTATTGTGCCTCAAGGCTTATGACTTGTGAGGCTTTTCCCAAAGCACCTCACGACCCCCTCAAGACCTTCTAAACTATGATTAGGATTCAAATTCTAGTGGGATCTCAACCCAAATCCCAAGAGGATTAGGTCTTGATTCCTAAAGTAGGGAAATTGTGGTTCTAAGGGAAAAGCTTGATGGGCTTGGCACGGCTCTTCCTATTTGATCATTGTTTGTAGTTGAAATCTAAAGAACATTTTTTTTCTTCCTTTACATGCCAGCCCAAGGGACTTTGGAACACCATGAAATGGTTAGGTAATTGTTTACTACTATTGTCAATGAAGAGATATTCTATCAATATAATGAATTAGTTTCATAACCAAGTTACTCCTGTTATCCTTCCTTTCTATTAATTAATTGTGCACGCAGGGGCTTCCTTCGAGACTCTTACCTTGTTTCTCTCTGTGATTAACAAAAATCATCCCTCCTTTGGTGACTTTAAGTGCCTCAACAGATTGGCTTGGTCCCTTAGGAAAGTGACTAGTTTCTTTCCTCTAAGCAGTAACCACATTAGCCACGTTTAAATCTGGCTGGCCAAACCCCACTCAGAGATTGCAAATTGTATGCCCTTTTTCGTATACAAGGTGCTAGAGACATACTTTTTACTGCTGTGGCTTTCTTTAGTCATGTCAGCATCTATTCATTTCTTCACCTCTTCTTCATTTTTCCCCCCTATATATGCGTCATTGTAGAGACAACATCTAACAGTTCACACCCTCCCTAAGGCTATCTCCTCCAATTCCACAGTATGCTCTCGTCAAGACTCTGATCCCCTTGTGACCATCTGAGGCTCAAATATCAGTCCATAGGCTGGTGAAGCACTGGGTGGTTGCATCTATGGATATCTTCTCTTTCGGGCAGGGTCTATGACAGGGTCCTTATTTTGGTGCCTTTCAGATTCTACTATTGCCATTCTTCCTATGAATTTTTTACATTATAATTTTAGATGATGTTTCTTTCTAATTTATTACTCATCTATTTTTCCCTGTTCTGCAGAGGGCACAGTTGTCAAGGCATTAAGGCGACCAAGGCTTGCTTGGAGTTCTGGACCGCCTAAGCGCTTAGGCACCTACCTAGGCGTCGCCTAGGAGTCAACTTCATAATATAATATTTTAATATAATAGATATATATGTATATAATATATATAGTACCTATGTGTGTGTATATATATGTATGTATGTACATATAAATCTAAATATACGTATCATGTATGCAATATGTGTATACATATACATATAGATATGTATGTATGTATATACAATCTAAATATATGTATGTATACATATATGTATACATACAGAGAGAGAGAGAGAGGGGGACAGGGGACCTTGGGTTTCATGCAATGTGGGCACCTTGGGCGCCTTAGCGGGCGCCTGGACAACTATGGCACAGGGACTGCAATAAAGAGCATGGCTCCATTCCTCTCACAAATGGGGTTTTGGGCATCAATGCACTGGATGGTTGCATCTATGGATATCTTCTTTTTCGGGCAGGGTCTATGCTAGAGTCCTTATTTTGGTGCCTTTCAGATTCTACTGTTGCCATTCTTCCTATGAAAATTTTACATTATACTTTTACATGATGATTCTTTCTAATTTATTACTCATCTACTTTTCCCTGTTCTGCACAGGGGCTGCAATAAAGAGCATAGCTAAGCCCTCCATTCCTCTCACAAATGGGGTTTTGGGCATCAATGTAGTGAGTGCATTTGCCGCCTCAACATCTACTGCTACACAAAAAGGAGAAAAGTTCAGAAGCGGATATGACCCCCACTCCCAAGGTCATAGCCTCCTCCATAGTCATTCAGCCTCCAGACTCTTCCATGGACACATCTCTAGGGCTGCCATCTAGGGCCAATGACCTTCAGATTTACTCTTCTGATACAATTCTTATTTTTTGCCCTCTTTTTTGTGTGATATGATATTTTACATCATCTCTTATTTTATTTTACAGGAATCTTAGTTCACATGATGGGTCATGTTGGTAAGACAATCAGGAACTGTTTTACTGCCCCGATTGCCACAGTCGTTACAGGGCACTGGCATGACCTATGCTACTTTCTTGTCTGGTTTTGAGCATCAACTCTCTCCACACACTTTGAGAGGTAGAATAAATAGCAAGCCTCAATTATAGGACAGAAAATGCCACCAAAAACAACTGAGGGCAAACCTTTGAAGTTTTGTTAAACTATAAATCTAGCAGCGTGTTGATTATCAAATCCATTAAGAACAAAAGAAATTTAGCTAACATATGAAAAAACTTACATCATAGGTGTCTACAAGAGCTAGGAAATTGTTTGGGAAAGCCAATGCATATGATGTAAATGCTGCCAACTCGCTTTGATTAGTCTCACCAAAAATGCCACGGAATGAATCTGACCACTATAAGCCAAAATATGACATTTAGTGAAAATATTTCTAATCATCAAAATAAACAATTGACATAGCTAGAAATTTAGATGCATGGGCAACCACATTTATGAATTGCTTTCATCACCATTTGTAAATAAGCCCATCATAAACACACCCCACCCCCCACCCCCCCCAAAAAAAAATGGATGCATTTGAAACCCACACAAATAGCTTTAGTCAATCATAGGCATTACCACGGTTGGGCCAGTTGGCAGTATCGGCCGATACCCAGGGAGGGACCCCCATTACTGGTCATTTAAATAAAAAAAAAAAAAAGGTATTAGTCAATACGGGGCTGAAACGCCCAATACCAGTACTGCCATCCTTGGGCATTACTGAACATGCTGACCACCACATTAAGAAAGGGAAAGAACGTATTATAATAAAATAGCAGTTATGTACCAAATAAACTGATGCAGCAAAGTATGTCAACAAAAAAGACACATGGACACGAGTGGTAGTAGGCCCTCAGGGAAGAAAAAGTAAAGGCATTATTGCATATATTAGTTATAACAGTCCTTGACAAGACAAAATTGAACAACACATTTACTGCATATCAAAATCCGATAACACAATAGATGATCTCCCATGTCTACATTGTCATCCACAATGCTGAAATCTTCCAATTTCAAACCATAAATCACTTCTTCTCTTGCTTTTTAAATTGCATACCTTATACTAACAGGATAATGTTGTAAGTCATTTTTAGATTTATTTTTTACTCAATTTGATTTGTTTGGGCAGTGATGTTTGTTTGACATAGAGTTGCCACCGTAAGACGGAAAATTTGATGATTTATGTTGACTCGCCCATGGAAAGGGTTATCATATTCTTTTAGGTTTGAACTCTTATGGCAAGAAACTCTTTGATTTCTATAAACTGTTTTCCAATCAGGAGTGCTGTTACATAGCATGGTTCCCTCACCATCACTCCTTACCGAGGTGCATAATTCGTGTGTCACTCACATTTTAGTCCTTAATTAAGGGGTTGCTACCTATTGTTATATGGAAATCATGCATCATTTTTGTTTCCTAGGGCATAATTATGTGTGGCCCGCATGTTGAGACATCACAAGTCTGCCCTATCCTTGAGTATAAATTGTCCTGAATCAGACGACGTCACTTGGCAGTGCAAGGTGTGCATTGAACAAGCTCTGATTGATTCATTAATTGGTGCAGGCATGCATGCACATAAAGCGAGGTATTGTTCAAGGGTGCCACGATGACTTTTTTAGCAATCCATATTGTAATATTGCATATATGATGTGACGACCTTGTATCAGAGTCACTGAGGACATGCGAATATGTAACAACTTGTATGTCGATACCGTGATGACTACATGATGATGATACAACGACTTGTATATGCCAAATAAGAATATGATCTCAGCTCTCATAGGGGTTATCTTAGGCAACACAAGTCATGCCCCCAAACATTTCATGGCAGGCTTAACAGTAGATGTCTTTTGTCATTTCGATCGCCAGTTCAGTACGTATAGGATTAACATGATCGGAGATATGCCCTCTTTATCATCTAATGGACCTTGTACTGGCGTGCATGCTACTTCATAGTTGAGAAATATGAAGTTCAAGTCAAAGATCTGGAGAAGAAGGCTTGCGACTTTTGCCAACTCTATGTATGGCATGTATGAAAAGGTGATAAAATATTGAGCCACCTTGGGACTTCAGCTTGTTGGCCATTCCAAGGGCTTGTGCTGGATTCCTTTGTTGAGTAACATGATGTGATGGTGCTATCTTGTGTGCCATGTTACAATGGGATTGTTAAGTCAGCTCAACACTTTTATAGCCCCATCATAACAAATGCATTGCAAAAGTTTTTTTTTTTTTTTTTGACACATCACTAGCAGCAGCTCCCATTTCTGGGTTTTTGCTAAGGCTAGCCTCCTGTTGGTTTTGACTGCATGCCCTTTTAGGATTTCACGCAGCAAGGCTCCCAATTTTGACCAAAACGCCCTTTCAAGTATTCGCCTCGACCGGATTTTAAACCCTTTTGCCCCCAGCCTTTTAGCTGAGTCCATCGGGCACCTCAATTTTAAGTCCTATTTTTTTCTTTTTTTCTCTTTTTTTTTTGAAATGTGAGATTTGATGTTGTGATGGATTGAGGTTCCATAGGGCACATTTGGGGTATGTGTATGTGGATATATGGAGGATTGAGATTTTATGGATTAAGGCTCCACAAGGCGCGATTGGGAATATGGGTATGTGGTGGATTGAGACTTTGCCAAGTATGTATGAGATATGAGTTTATGGTAAATCGAAGCTTCATGCGGTATATTTGGGAATATGTTGGATGGCGGATTTAGGCTTCATTGGGTGCATGGGTGTGGTAGATTTAGGCTCCACAAGGCGCATGGGTAGATGACTTTGGTGTGGATTAAGACTCCACAGGGCGCACTGGGAATATAGGAATGCAGTGGATTAGGGGTCCATAAGGCTCATTAGGAATATAGGTGCAGTGGATTGAGGCTCCATAGGGCGCATTAGGAATATAGGTATGCGGTGGATTGAAACTCCACAGGGCTTATGTGTGTGGGGATTTGGGGGTGGATTAAGGCTCCACAAGGCCATAGACATGAGGACTTTGGGTGGATTAAGGCTCCAGAAGGCCATAAGTTGTATGGTGGTTTGAGGCTCCATAGGACCATAAATTGTATGGTGGATTGAGGCTCCACAAGGCCATGAGTTATATGGTGGATTGAGGCTCCGCAGGGCCATGAGTATGAGTTTGGAGTGGATTGGAGGCTCTACAGGGCCATAAGTTTGGGTTTGGAGTAGATTGGGGGCTCCACAAGGCCATGAATTTGGGTTTTGGAGTGGATTGGGGGCTCCAAAGGACCATAAGTTTAGATTGGATTAAGGCTCTACAAGGCCATGATTTGAAGTGGATTAAGGCTCCACAAGGCCATGATTTTAGAGTGTATTAAAGCTCCACAAGGCCATAAATTTATGGGTTTATGGTGGATTGAGGCTCCACAAGGCACATGGAAAGTATAGGATTGGTGGTGGATTGAGGGTCCATAAGGCCATGGATATAAAAATTTGGGGGTAGATTAAGGCTCCACAAGGCCATGGATATGAGGAATTGAGGGTGGATTAAGGCTCCACAAGGCCAGAAGTTGTATGGTGGATTGAGACTCCACAGGGCCAGAAGTTGTATGGTGGATTGAGGCTCCACAGGGCCATGAATATGAAGACTTAAGGGTGGATTAAGGCTCCCCAAGCCATGGATATGAAGATTTGAGGGTGGATTAAGGCTCCACAAGGCCATAAGTTGTATGGTGGATTGAGGCTCCACATGACCATAAATTGTATGGTGGATTGAGGCCACATGGCAATGAATATGAGGATTTGGTGGTGGACTAAGGCTCCACAAGGCCATGAGTTGTGTGGTGGATTGAGGCTCCATAAGGCACATCTGCATTTGTATCTGGTATTTGTATTCGCAGAGGATTAAGATTCCTACATGGCCAGTGCTATTTGTATCTGTATCTAGACTTTGTCTTTGGAAACTATTAGGGTTTCATGTTGGTCATCTGCAACATGATCTTTTGAAGGATTGAGGCTCATACCTGGCTCATCTCAGATGTGAATTTATAGAGGATCAACGCTCCTACATGGCCATTTGCAATATGAACTTCTGGATGATTGAAGCTCCTGCCTTGCACATCTCAGACATGAATTTATGAAGGATTAAAGCTCTTGCAAGGCCATCTGCAATATGAACTTCTAGAGGATTGAGGCTCCTATCTGGCACATCTTGAACATGAATTTGTGGAGGATTAAAGCTCTTGCAAGGCCATCTGCAAGATGAAGTTCTGGAGGATTGAGGCTCTTGCCTAGCAAATCTTGAATATGAATATGTCGTGGATCAAAGCTCCTGCCTAGCGCATCTGCATTTGTAATTTGGTTTTGATTAGTATATACCTAATTTGCAACCTTATTTAAGGGCGCCGCATAATCAGATTTTCTTTCATGACTTGGCTTTAGTCAATATGATGAGATAGCCTGACCTTAGTCGATAAATTATATTGAGTTAGTCCTTGGTGAGAAAATATTCCGTCTCAACCTTAGAAGCTTGAAGATTCATTCTCGATCAACGAAGCATTGGATGCTACGCTTCATTGGGATAGAGCTTGGGCTTTTTAGCCATTATACCTCAAGAGTGGCTGTAATTCAGCAACTAGAACGGGATGTATTTGTCCCGTATTCAATATAAATGACGGGAAATAGCATCATCAATGCTTGAGAATTGATATTTTCCATATGATCAACCTGCTATATGTATGGTGAAGCAAAGGCTGCCTATCATTGGCGACTTTGTTGCTCTTCCTTGTTTATATGTTTTGCAGGGAACAATTAAGATGGCATCTCCCCTTGGATGGATATTGGGCATCATCATTGCCATTGCCTAGGGCCTTCAAAAATCTTGCGGCCCATTTGAAGGAGAAATTTGGAGAGCAAGTGCTTTGTTTTCAGGGACGTTTCAATCCTTCCATATAATGCTTGCATGGATTCATATTAATGGTCATAGAAGACCTTCGTATGTTTCCCATCTCGAAGGGGAAATATCACATTGCCTTGATGATCTATGATTGTATAGGCACCAATCTTGTATGCTATTATAGGAAACCAAACCCATTTGGGGTGAATTTTCTTTTGGGCTTTAAAGCCATGACTTTGCCTTTGTTTGACCATGATGAGGCCGGTTTTCTTACATGCACTTTCCTTGACCAATTTATCATAAGCGTTGGCCAAACATGCTTGATAGAATTGCAAATTTTGATGGGCTCAATGCCGATTGTGTTCAAGGTTGACTTCTTTTATAACCGCCTTTCAACCTGATCATTATCTTCGCATATATGTCCATAATGGACAGGCATCCTGTATAACGAGAGCTTTATTTACACCGAGATAACCGCATCAGTGCCATATGCAATATAGTAATCCCATGGTGCTTTATATAAGGCTTTGGCTTCATGAGAGCAGTCGTCGGCATGTATCTCCATTCCTTACTCCATTACTTGGATATTTTGCATGCCAAGAGTAGAAGAGATTTTCTTTGACATATGGCAGATCTTGTAATCCTGCAAGGATCTACTATATGAGTATCACCATTCAACATCGTTTTTTTATCCCCCGTTTTTCTTTTGGAATGCCTCAGCAGGAGATAATAGTTAGGCAGATTTCTACTTTTCCTTCTTGGACCAATTTGGCACATGGTGACCTCCTTTGTCTTTCCTCTGAAGTATTTTCTTCAAATATCTTTTTGGAGGTTTCCCCCTTTTGATCTGGTTTCCGAGCTGAACTTATTTGGTTAGTAGTCAATTGGTGTCTTTGTGACCCATGGCAGACTGAGGCCAACTTTCTTCATTTGACGTGTCATCAAGAACATATGGATTGCCTTTTGTATGAGGAAATGGATTTTGGTTCTTTGTCGCGCGAACGGATGATTTCTTGTATATTTGAACTTTTTTTAGAACTTTCCCTATTTATGCCACGTTCCCTGTTGTGGCCTTTTCTATGGCTTTGGCTGCAGGCAATTTGTTTTCTACTTTGGTAGGTGAGTATCAATGGTTTTGGTCTTGAGAAGATGTTTGGAACCTGCACCTGGCTATCTCTCCTATCGTTTTCTTTATTATTGTTATTATTATGTTTTATCTGGAGAAATATAGGTCGGTTTTATTTATTTTATTTCTTGAACTATGAGAGTTTGGAATTAACCATCTCTCCACTGACCTTGATCAATGTTAATTACGTCCAGCAACCGCTCAACAACCCTTGATTAACCGTCCGAATGATGCCCTTTAAACCATCTACACTACCACACAAAGTAGTTTCTTAAATCCTTGGCCTCTCCCAGGTCTTTAGGGTATTTGGATTTTTAAATGCTAAGATTCATGATTAAGTGTTTTGGGATTTATTCCCAATTGCTTCGGATTAATTCCAGGTGTTTAAGACTCCTAGGGGTGTTTTGGTAATTATGTTATATTAGGGTTATTAAGATTTTTTAACACTTTAGGAAGGCTTGAAAACCCGTAACATGTATTTTTGCATCATTTTGGACATATTTATGTCACAAGGGTATTTTGATAATTTTACCTCAAATCGGGTTTTTGGACTTAAAGTCTATTTTTATATTTTTTCCAAATTTTTTACTTATTTTTATCATATTGAGGGTATTTTGATAATTTTACCCATCTAATTAAGGTTTGGAGGGTACTTGGGAGATATTTTGGCATTATGTTGAAAAAAAAATCTATGATTTTTACAAATTTTTATCATGAGGGAGGGTATTTTCGTAATTTGGTTAAAGTCTAGAGGTATTTTGATTATTCCGGAAATTTTATATTTTGAATTTAACTTACAATTTTTTTACTGGTTTTTACTGATTTTTTTTTTGATTTTATGTTATCCTTGCTATTTTTATTAATTTCTTAAGTGGGAGAAGGATATTTTAAGGTGCCTATATGTTTATGTATTTTCAGACTTTTTGATTTTCTAGTCTTATCTGAATTTTACTGGTTTTTACTGTGTTTTCTGATTTTTTTATCTTTATTTACTGATTTTCTTTAATTATCACAGATTTTAGTGATTAATTGGAGGTAAGGTTTTATTTAAGTTATTTTTAACTTAATTATGTTGTTTTAAATGTTTATGTTTCATCATTAAGATTTAATTATCAGCTCTATGTTTAGCCATGGGTGAGGCCAAGAGTGATTAATTAGGTGTTTATGTATTTTAATTAATTTTTGGAGTGATTACGAAATTAATTATGTAAATTATAAAAATAATACATAATTTTATTTAAATATTTGATTTGTGAGCACACACATACACACATTTTGCACAAAAATAATTCATTCATTATTCGACAGAGTTCCACCTTATGAAGAAGGCGATTTTACAACAAAAATTCGACAGAACTTCCCCTTATGAAAACCTTAAGAAAACACCCACACAATAGCCTCCTCGCCCACACTCCCGAGCTTGTAAGAGCACCGGACTCGGGCCCCAAATGGGCAGCACCTCCCCTTGAGAATTTTCAACCAAAGAGAACTTGCTCTTGCGTTAGTTGGGCTTGTATGCCTTGTGTGTTTTGGGTTGAGATGGGCCTATATTTATAGGCTTTAGAATTGGGCCCGGTGGGGATGCCACCGAAGAGCTTGGAGGTAGGGGTACCCACCATTGGAATTGGAGGTACCCACTGTTTCTTTCCCCTCTCATTTTCTTTTCTTCTTCTTCTCTCTCTCTCTCTCTCTCTCTCTTTTTTTTTTTTTTTTTTTGCATTAGAGAGGAGAGATGGCTGGTGAGCCTCCCCCCACCAGGGGGGGCACTGGTTGGCCCCCCACCGGTCTTGAGCAACTAGTTGGGGTGGGGGTTCCTCCTCACCCAACTTCTTTTCTTTTTCCCTACCCCTTTTATTCCCCACTTAAATGAGAGAGAGGAATGATTTGACTTTTTAATGGGACATTAATGGGGGGTTTTAACTAGGGGGCATTTAAGAACCCATTAATGGCCTTCTCCACTAATTAATCTTCTCTCTCTCTCTCTCCCCCCCCCCCCCACTTTTTTTTTTATTTTAAATTTGGAGAAGAGAGGGACCCTCCCACCGGTTCCTCGGGGGGGGGGGGGGTCTCTTGTGCTTTGTGGACTTCTTCTCTTTGGGTCTGCAGATTTTAGCCCTTGCTGGACTGATATTGCGCCCATTTGGACTTTATATTGGGCCTTCATATAGGGCCTCCATTGGACTTCCTATTGCGTCGCCTTGGGCCTAGTATTGGGCTGTCATGTTTAGAGGTCTCAACAGCTAATGCTCAGAAGCAGGATCAGTTGATTCAAGGATTGATTGGCAGGCCAGATTTCTCCTAGAGTTCCGATGGCTCTGTGAGCTTTCGAGGTAGATTATGTGTGCCTGAGGATTGGGCCTTCTTGGAAGGTGTTTTGGGCCCATATATTGGAGGTATTGGGGCTGTTTTAGGGCCCCCTTTCACAGCTATTTGGTTCATTTGCTGCAGCATTGTGGGCTTCTTATCGGGCCCATTTGGTGAGGCTATCAAGCTATTTGCGGGACAGCAAATCAAAGATTTTCGGGGCTGTTTTGGACAGCACCTAGGGATTATTTTGGGGCTGTTTCGACAGCTTAGAGAAGCCACTTCAAGGTAATCTTGCCTAAGTATATCTCCGCCCCCTATATTCCCTAATGCATGCACATACATTCACATGTTCGCATACATATAGGAAGAGATTTTTTCATTGACATGAACCCTCATAAACATGAGTGCGTGTTCATTTTTTCATCAACATAGGCTCATATGGGCGCGAGCATAGTTCATGCATGGTTATTTTCATTGCATAATTATATGCATGTGCATAATAGATAATTCCATTATGCGTGAAAAAATTTTCGGGTCAACAGAAGACTCATCGTCAGAAGCAATGTTGTTTAAGGCAGAAGTCGAGATGACAGTGCAGGAGAACATATAAACCATCATGTTGTATGTTGTTTTTGCAACCTATTTCACCGGCTTAAATGACAGTCGTTGGTATGAGTATATTCCATGTTGCATGTGAATAGCATTTGCGGCGTAGGCTTGTGCGGCTGTGCCAGCTTAACATGTGGCTGAGACGGGTTCACTCTATGCTCGCCCATATCAATTTTGCCTTTTTGTATGAATTCCTCAACAATAGCTTTGAAGGAGAAACAATCTTCGATTACATGCCCCTGCATACAGTGATAAAGGCAATAATTTAGGTGATTGACTTGGTTGACTTCATCTGCCTTTTTAGGCTCAAATAGCTTAAGAGCTTTTCTTGGAGACACTAGTTGCATATTTGTCGAGTCATTTCTCTAGGAAAGGAGTAAGGCCTTGAAGCCTCTTATTTTTCTTTTCCAAGTTCACAGCTAGATTTAAGATGTAGACTTCTTTGACTGTATTGTCGCCATTGTCTTCAGTTTCTAGGACCCAAGGTTGTTCATCATATATGGTTGACGGATTTGAGTTTTCTAAAAAGAATATCCCAATTTCAGTGACAACATTATTAAGATGCTCGAAGGTTTTTTATGTTGGAGCTAACGATTTTTTTTTTTAATCTTTGTCTAAAAATTCCTTTTGTAAATACAGATGGCTTCTTCTTGATTTGGTGGATTTTCGCATCTCATACTGAGTTGTCGCCATGTTTGGATGAATTAGACTCATCCTGATTTTGCTACGTAGAGAATAATTCAATAAATGAAACTTTCCTCTCCATAGTTTGACTTTCAATAAATTTTTCTTGCATCTCCTTCCATCTTGTTATGGAGCCGGGCTTCAAGTGATAATACTATTAAAAGGTTGTGGCAGCAAGGGAGTTTGCAAAGTAGCGGAGCATATATGATTCATCACCCGCTAATTCTCCCATAATGGTATATTAATATGCCAAATATTGTGGAGGTGATTCCTCCCCATCATATTCTGGAATTTTGGGCAGTTTAACATTGGGCGGGAGCTTCTTAGCAAGATAGTGTATTAGGTATGAGACTTGATATTGATTGAAAGTGACAGGTATTTCTTTACCAAGTTGAGTCAATTTAACTTCCATGGTATGTTCTATTAAATCTTTTGAAGGTATTGAGTTGCCCCCAGTTGATGAAGAAATTAGCTGATCGTGATGAGGTTGCATTAATATTTGGATTGCCGGTGCATGTTCAAATTGAGCTGGCAACATGGTTGGCACTACCAGCTGATACCGATACGTACCGGCCAGTACATACCGGTATCGGCCGACACCGGTACCCTTGGTTTAAAAGATATCGGCCGGTACCGGGCCGGTACTGGGCCGGTACCGGCCGGTACGTACCGGTACCAGTACCCACCGATACCGGTACCGGTATTGCCATCCATGGCTAGCAAAGGATTGGCAGCCAGTGCCAATTTGGGCAGCTGAAATTATTGTGGTACCTGGGTAGCTTGTCCCATGTATGGCCACATTTGCATCATAGCTTGTATTATAGTTTGAGGTATGCAACCGAGTTCGTGTTAAACTTTGGCCAAGGTCAAGCCGATTTTGAGGTGGATCTTGTTGACCATTCCCTCCGATGGTATTGATTTATTTTCTTATTATTGTGGTACTTGGGTAGCTTGGCCCATGTTTGGCCGCATTTGCATCATAGCTTGTGTTATAGTTTGAGGTATGCAACCTTTTCAAGAGTTTGTGTTGAACTTTGGCAAAGGTCAAGCAGATTTTGAGGTGGATCTTGTTGATCATTCCCTCCGATGGTATTGATTTTTTTTCTTTCATGGAGTAGGTCTTCATATTGTTGACTTTGTGCCCCCTGCAGTTGCAGCTGAGGAAACTGATGTTGTTGTCGGTAGTGGTATTCTTGTTGTTGTTGATGATGATCTAGAGGGGCAAACCCATCATTACCTCAGCTTCCTAATATGCTTCCATTGGCTTGTTGCCTTAATCGAGTTGTCAGCCTGAGTCGACTTGCGATAGCAGCTATTTCATCTGGATTTTCTAGCAAATTTGAAAAAAATTGTAGGGGTAGCATAACATGCATATCCTTGAGATATACAATCTGCCTGATATATGATTCACCTCTTTTTCAGCAGCGGGTGAATTGATAGGCTCAAACGCCTCTTGAATATGCATGTCATATCTTGTAGATTTCGTAGAGTCAGTTTGGATTCTACGATCAGAGGTTGGCGAAGGGACTGCCCTTCCCTTGTTTTCAGGTTTTTCCTGGATTAGTCTATTGGCATAGATGGTGTTTGCTGGACCAGATCCACTGGCTTGGAGAAACTTGCGTGCTTCTGCCTCATTTGGTGGGATGCTTCTCTGGGTACCTAGATTTCTTTCGTATGAAGATTCTTTTCTTTGACCATATTGGGTCGCTCGTTTTCTTTGCCCTTTTTGTTTTTTTCTTCCATTATGCACAGGCTTATGATATTTCTGGCCATCACAAGGCATAAGCTTTGACCTATCTTGTTGCATTTTTAATAAAAGAGCTAATTTGTTGCATTTGAAGACAATTTGGCAAAAGTTGACCTTGTGAAATGGTCCTACGGCACCCATTTAGACGGACAAGTAGATTTCCGCAATGACAGCTCTTCTGGTTCTTAAGCAACATTTAGCATTTTCCTGTGAAATATAATTTTGTCTTTGACTAGAGGAGGCTTGAGCATCCATATAAGCAGCGAAGTGTCAGTCGAAGATGTCTGCATCCCCTAAGTGAGTCATATTGACTAAAGAGATGGTTCATGATCCTTTGGGAAGGCAGAGCATCATTGTCATGCATATACATGTGTGAACATAATCACATATGTTACATAAGCTTTCATAACATGGAAGATAAGGACACCAGCACCTGTGACCCTTAAAGTAGGTCAAACATTCTTGGTGGTGCGGTTATGATGAGTATAGGTATGACTGGTCTTGTAGAGATAAGAGGCCTGAACATTATTCTTCTTGTACTTGTTGCAGTTGTTTGGACCATTATCTTCAGTAGGCGATACATTTGATTGTTGGTTCGGCACAACCCCTAAGAAATATGGAGAGCTAATTATTGGCATGAAGCACCCAAAGGTGATTGGCGTAGCCAGATGTCCATGCTTGATATGACTGGCCACCACTTGCGAGCCAAAAGTGATGTGAATCGATTCCATAATCAGCGAAAAGATTATGCGAGGGGAGATGAGAGCATTGCAAGCAAAGATAAAGATGATTAGCAGCATAGGAAGTGGAACACTCCTTGTAACAAGAAGATGAAGGGGGAAAAGAATCCCCTGTGGTGCCCGACAGATTTGTTTGGATTTGATTTAATTATGGGCTATGGGAATCATGATTTCCCATCACTGATGGGGTATTACGTTGGATTTGCATGACGAACAATTGGCCCTGAGATTTTATATGTTGACTCGCCCATGGAAAGGGTTATCAGGATTCCTTTGAATTCATACTCTTTCCACCTATCCGTGGATTGGCATTAATTATATCATGTTGTGACAGGAAAACATTTTGATTTCTTTAAGAAGTGTTCCATGCCTAAATGTTGCTATGCAGCGCAATTCTCTCACTTGTTTTTATTTTATTCCTCACACATATTGTATAAAAAGGATCGGCATTGATCTTTTTGAACATATGAAAATGTTATTATGTTATAGAGAGATATATCATTTAGAAAGTATAGTACGACATACTTTGTGGGCCCCGCCAATCCCCTACATTATAGAATGCTATCACAAGTACTATTCACGTACACTATTCATGTGTCCCATGTGGGCCCTAGCCTTGGTCAGGTTTGCCTCCGGGCTTTTGACCACGTCTAGATATGATTTGATTCATTTGATTGATAAAGAGATGTGTGGCACGCTTATTAAGGTGCACTATTCATATGCCATTTGGCCTTACTGGACATTGATTAGGGGTCGTGCCTTATCGGCACACTTCATTTGTCCATTCGACTGAGATTACGTGTTGTACACTATTCATTCTTTGGCGACAACTATCCTAGATGGGATAGGTGGGTAGCGATACGAGGTGACACTGAGCCACTCTCAATATCCAGATTTGGGTATGCATATGAGCACATGACATGGTTTACTTAGGTTAGCCTTTTGAAATGTGCTAGTGTTTGCACATTTTTCGAGGTGCTGAAGTTCCTATGTCAGCTAAAAGTCGACCACTGGTATTGTATTGTGTCGCTGCATCTGAAACATCAAGTTGATTTGTTTTAATTAGTGTGAACGTGCATGACACGCTTATCGAGGTACTATTCATCCCCTAAAGACGAGTGTCCACTATCTAGATAATGGCATGCAATAGTGTAAGGGAGTGCATGACGCAGTTTAGTTGATTTATGCCTTGAATGCACACGTCAGGGTGTACTGTTCAACCCCTAACGACAACTGTCCCAGATGGGCCCCACAAACAGACAGCAGTGTAAAGCGATATGACGACGGCATTGTACTATTCATGGCAGTGGTGCGCTATTCATGGCGGCGGCAACACGCTATTCATGGCGGCGATGCAGTGGCGCACTATTCATGACCATGCACCATTTATGGCGACAGTATTCATGACGACAGTGCACTATTAGAGGCGGTGGCGCACTATTCATAACGGCGCAGCACTATCTATGGCGGCGATGCAGCAGTGTACTATTCATGGGCGGCGGCGCAACAACGCACTATTCATGCTAGCAGTGCGCTATTCATGATAGCGGCATAGCAGTGCACTATTCATGGCAACGGCACACTATTCATGGCAGCGGCACACTATTCATAGCGCCGACGCAAAAGCGCACTATTCACGGCGACGGTGCACTATTTATGAAGACGTCACTATTCATGCGGTGTGGTACTATTTATGGTGGCGGTGTATTGAAATTACGTCACCAAGGGTTGGCGGCAGCGTTTGAAACAACATCACCGAGGGTTGGAGGCAATATTTAAAACCACATTGTCGAGGGTTTACGGCGGCACTTGAAACCACGTCACCGAGGATTGGCGACGGCATTCGAAATCACGTCGCCAAGGGTTGGTGGCGGCGTTCAAAACCACGCCGCCAAGGGTTGGCGGCGGCGCATAAAATCACGTCACCGAGGGTTGGCAGCGTGAGCTCAAAGACACTCGAGTATTACAGCATTTCGGCGATAGCTCTTATGAACTCACGGCTCACTGATCGTCGTTCATATACGATGTCGGGCCGAGAGGCTTCGACTCGATGGCTTGCCAACGCCGCATTGCAGCGACGATGGGCCAACGACGGCTTGAACTTTCAAGACTTGGAAAAAATTTAGGTTAAGTCGTTAGCGCTTGGTGACGTGAACGTTAGTTACGTCGTCAATTGGTGACGACGTAACTAATATTCACGTCACCAAGCGTCGGCAACGTGGTTTTTTCCTTGGAAAGAAGGTGGGTGGAAGAAGTTGTGGTTTTTTTTTTCACCAATTTTTCCTTCCTTTTTTCAACCAATTTATAAGAGGGGGATGATGGGATATATATAGAGTTTTACAACCAATAGGAGGCTTCCAAGTGGCAGCATATGATTGGCCCATGGTGGGCCTCTCTTACATGGCTATCTTCCATTGGTCGACATCTTCATTCTCTGCGATTGGTCCTTTTGTCGCCAACATGGCGATGACGGAGCAACGATGACAAGGCAAGGATGGCATGCATGGCTTTCCTCCATTGGTCCATATAGGTATGTGTAGGGCCCATTTCTATTTTATTTTTCTCACAAAAAAATTATTTTTACAGGCTGAAGGTGAGGGGGATGTCGCCATCAGGTGGAGGCAGAGCTGGGAGCAGCAGGCCCCCATGGGGTGCTGCCGTCCATAGGGACAGATCTGCGGCCCACTATGG
Organism: Zantedeschia hybrid cultivar; assembly: GCA_030544215.1. Lineage (NCBI taxonomy): Eukaryota > Viridiplantae > Streptophyta > Magnoliopsida > Alismatales > Araceae > Zantedeschia > Zantedeschia hybrid cultivar. The sequence goes on along the minus strand of JARZZO010000013.1, from coordinate 43,211,456 downwards.
GTGGCAACCCTTCGAGTTGCTGCCTGGGCAGCAAAAAAAGAGGAGTGTTAGGGGGGCATTTTGGGTTTTTTCCTCTTCCCAAATTTCTGAATTTTTGGGTGGATTTTTGGGGGGGTTTGATTTCTTCCTTCTTTTCTTTGTGGGATGAGTTTCTTTGGGTACCATTCGTGCGAATGGGTACTGTTCGCGCATTACTGTTCATAACTCTTCCACCGTAGCATTACTGTAGCACTTGGGCAGGATTTGTTGGGCTGATTTGCCTTGAGACTATAGTTGGTTGGGCATTCGATTGGGCTTTAAATCTAGGCCCATGGGCAGCTGCTATGATAGCTTGACCTCCACTTGTTTTTTCTTCTTTTTTATTTTTTTCAGAGAATTTACTTTGGAATTTAAGTAAAAGGCCCTCCTTAACTTATGTATTGGCCTTCTAATTTTTCCCTTGGAAACTTTTCTGTCCACAGGTGAACACTATAGTGGACTCGATTACGCATGGAAATGATACATCAATGAGAACAAACAATGGAAACCAATCTATAGTGCCAACATAAGACTTTGATCAATGAAATCTCAGCAAACCGAGACTACTTCTACCAAGCACTGTGGCAGATAGTGGATATTCACATTAGTGAGCTAATACACCTCAAGAAGATCCAATTAACATTTTCATTTCATGGCTTACATGAAGTCTGCTGAGCCATTTCTGTACCAAACTAACAAAATCTTCACATGTGACTGAGCCATCAGTACTGTCAAGGGCCTTATCAATGATCTCATCTGGGCTCTGCGTATCATTTGTTAAGTTAGAACAAGGGGCAACATTAGAAAACATGCTATCTAAAGCAGTAAAGTGACAAACAAAAATTACATTAAGTAGTAATTTACTATCACAGGAGTAATCAAAAGCAAGTACTTGTACAAAACAACAGAAATAATAATAGCATGGTGACTGCTATTTAAATTTGGTAGAAAACAACAGAATATCGAAAACCTAGTGACAGTCATGCGAGATGACTGCCAAACTGTGCTGATAGCCACGCTCATAGTAAGAAAACTCTAAAACTGATGCATAAAAATCCATTAAATACCTAAGAAGAAAGCATTCAACTGCACCATCAAAGTAATTTGCAAGCATGGGAAATTGATCCTAATAGACAAAAGGAGCAGGTAAACCTTGTAAATGAGTGAAAACACAAGCTTTCAAGAAACATTGAACCAGGCCAAACCAAATGGGACTGACTTCTGTCAGGTCTACTCTTTGTTATCTACCTTTAACATATGCTTGTCACAGACCAAGCTGGAAAGTAACGAAGTATCAAACTGTTCCCAAACAAAAAAAAAGAAAAATCAAAGACTACATAGACAAAGCAATTGTTCTTCATGAACCATTGTTTGCTAATGCTTACAAATCAACTCGGTTTTAGAACTTTACAGGTCCCAAGTCAGTCAGTACATGTTGGCACCATGGATGGCAGTATTGGCCGACACCGATACGTTCGTGGGTACCAATACTGATACAGGGGCAGTACCCTGATACCATTCTTAGTAGTTAAAAAATAATAAAATATCTTTATTAATTTTTTATTGGCCGATACCAATACCGATACGTATTGGTATCGGTACCTACCGTATGGTACCAATACCAAGATTCCCATCCTTGGTTGGCACAAATCAGTCTACCAACTTTTAAAACGGTTTCGCTGACTCAATCCAACTTGCACCAGTCTGTAAAAGTTGACATGAGTCCACCCTGTTGATCCTGTGGGATTGATTTTGATTTGGTGATAAGGAAATCAGAACTACATAATTGTGAGAATAAAATTTTTAACTCTTTATAGAAAATAAATAAAGAGTAGATATTTTGGAATTCAAAATGAACCCTTTTGAAATTTGTATCAAACCTACGGAACCTTGAATTGGAGACCCCTCCATGGACCTCAGTCGGAATTAAGTTCATCAGTCTGACAATCAAAACCTTTGATTAATGCCCTTTTGGGATACTATCCATTGGAAATCAGACACTAAAACAAGATTTATGCAGGTTTAAAACACCCATTGGAATAAAAAGTGCCATCCCTGGAATTGGGTCAATTGACCATGATGCAAAAGAGGTTTGAAGTGTCTATAATGACTTTCTAGAGGCTTTGCGTTACAAGGACATTCTGGACATTTTGCTCTGACAGGACTTTTTTTCTTGTATGTGAAATGGATGGTAACACTAACTTGTATAAAAGTGTAAAAAGATAAACAAGGATGCTCTGCCAGGACTTTTCTGCAATTCTCCAGAACCCTGGGGGTTTATTTGTAACCTTTTAGGTTTCAAGAGGTTTTATGATTAGGTTATGACAAATTTTACGGTCTTTTTGCGTACTGACTCAGGTTTTAACAACTTGTACTGGTTTAAAGAACTTTTCTGCCATACTTCTAATTTTTAAGGGACTGATTTATAATCTTTTAAGGATAGCAGGACTGTTCTATAATTTTACAAATTTGAAGAACATTTCCATAATGTTACAGACTGGAAGTGGTTTATGCAATTTCTCATTAATCTTAACTAAGGCACTTTATGCTTTGGTGATCACTTCATATTAACCACTCTTGTATGTTAAATTTCAAAAGTACCACGCTCACCTGCATATTATCCTATCTATCTTGTACATTAAATTTAAAAAATACCATGCTTAGCTGCACGTTATCCTACATACCATTAAAAAAAATAAGATATCCATCAAATACGCCATTTCAGTGGATATATGAAATGTTTATACATCAAAATGCCATCGACATGGCAATTTTGAAACATTATACACAATAGGAAGGTATGCACCCGCAGGTACCGTCCCATCTCAAAAAAAAAAAAGAGGGTATGTAGGATATTATGTAAGTATGGTATTTCTAATCGGAACCCGTCTCCAAAAAAAAAGAGGAGGGTATGTAGGATAATATGCAAGTATGGTATTTCTGAAATTAATATACAAGAGTGGTTAATATGAAATTATCCCCTACATTTTTTTTTTACAAAGATTTGGGCAGACTCACAATTTAAGGTTTTTTAGGAAGAACTGTAGACTGTAGTTCTTAATATTCTTTGGGTTAAGATTGCAATCTTTTAGGGCCGGCTTGCTTGGTGGATTTTTTATTCCGGATTTCTTATTCCTGGATCTCTTATTCCTAGAATTGGGATGCTAATCTGGTGAGGAATGGGATAGCCCTTTGGGGCCTCTCCATCCTAACCAGTTGGGAATTGGGAGACTTCCTCTGCTAAGGGTGATGGGCAGGCCTACAGCATCTCTCAGAAGTCATAACCCCAATTCATCAACAAATCTGTTCTAATTATGCCATCATGTATACTTTCGTCATGCTTTTCCAAAACAAAACACTTAGAAGGACATGGGCTACAAACTTGAATTAATAGAAGCACAGAGCAGGAAAGGGAAGGATAACAGGAACAATATGGCCAGGGAAGTGATTGGTCATTCAAGCTTACAGCACTTTTTCTTTCTGGGAGTGGGGCAGGAGCACTTTTACGAGTGGCTTTGATGGCAAGCTGGGCAGATCCTACTTCTAAGCAAGGAAGGAAAACTCGGGGATCGGACACGGATAGGTCCAGGTCTGGACCGACCGGATCGTCCGATCCTATCTGATTCCGACCAATCCGGTCCGGTTCCCCCATTTTATTGTAAAGAAAGGTTAAAAAATTATAAAAAAAATTATAAAAATCAAAAATATAAAAAACAACCTTAAAATCCCCGAAACTTATCTAGCACCTCAGGTAAGCCCTTGGGATTTTATTAATTCTAAAAAAAGTTGGATACATGGGGGGAACGTATTACCTTACCCCTAAATAAGTTAGTCATGTACATGAATAAATGATAAAACAACGAAAACAAAAAGAAAACAAAAAAATCATTGTAGTCTTACATTGTAGGTGTTATACAAATATTGGACATAGTTTTTCCAAGACATGTAAGACTCATACCATTGTCTATATTCCTCAAAAAACCAGTGGTACTTATCTATATGGCCATAGATGATTGTCATCGGCACCCATTGTTGTGCATCACCTCCATAATAAGATCCTCATGCATCTGAGTATTGATGCATATCCTCATGAGTAACTCGATGCATTGAAGGGTTGAGCTGCATAATATCCTGTTGAGGGTACGTATTCATAGGGAGTATAAGCTCCATACCCCTGTGATGGAGCTTGAGATGAAGCATTTAAGAATTAGTCTTGAGAAAAAACTACTGACCTTTGTGTTGCCCACATCATATGTCCAACACCAACTTGTCGTTGTCGTTGCTTTCGTTTGCCCTTGTTTGTAGCTGTCAACCAGCTCGAATGGTCTTTGCCTTGAGTGCAATGCGTAAAATCTTCTTCTCCGGTGAAGACAATCGGAGAGGCTTCACTTCCTTGACCCGAGTCTCATCTTTGAGAGATCGATGTTGCAATGATCTACTTTGATTCCCGTGTAGATCATCACCATCATCATCAGTAGTCATCGTCGAAGTGGAATCATCAGAAGTCTGATATTGTACTTTGTCGCTCGGCTCTGGCGTTTCCTCCTCTTCCTCTTCTTCTCCCATATCTAGATCTGCAATATCCAATGGACTTGTTAGTGGCCCCTTATCTTTACCTTTACTTGGTCCTTGTACACAGGACACAGATTTCTTTGTCTTTTAAGAGGAGGTTGGGGGAGTTGAAATTCTATGGACAATAGGATTCCGTCTGGTTCTTCTTCCGCCTACGAGCATTCATTTGGGTCAAAATCTGGGGCTTGACCTAAGACATTTGTTGCATACACCCATGCATGAAGGGGGTTCTCCTCTTCGAGCCCACTTCACCATCTCCTCCACCATTTCATCCTTGTCGATGTCCTCTAGCATCAACTCTAGAGAGTGGGCATAGCATGGTACCCAATATAGGTGATGTCGCTTCTCCATCAACATTTGACCAAAAACTTTATAAGCAGTCGCGTTGTCTATGACAACTTGTACGACCCAATCCTCTCCGACTTGCTCCACAATTTCATCGATTAGCTTGAAAAGTAATCAACATTCTTGACCTTACCACTAGCATTAACCGACTTTCAAAAGACAATCCCAGCTTGGCAGTATATAAGGAAGTTCATCACGCTCTTCCTTTTTATGCTTATTTTAAAAAAAGATAACAATTAGTCCTGAACAAGTAGTCATTAATGAAGAAGTAAACACGACATCCCTAATTAGATATGCTCACCTGTCCAGCCATCAGTCATAATTGTACAGATTCACTCACCCCATATTCTTTCAAAGGACTTGATGTATTCCTTGAGAACGGCTACCTCTTGAGGTAGGTAAGTACTGTAGATTTCCTTCGGCGTTAGTCCCGGAACACCTTTACCTACTTCTCTGATTGTCTCGATCATGTCCTCCCAATAAGCACCCTTGGCAGTCGGGCTGTCAACAGGTCGGAAACAGAAACAGAAATGGCACCTTCCGCTTCCATTTCCTATAAGGTTTATCGGAGACGGAAATGGAGTCGGAAGTGAGTGTTTCCACTTCCGCATCCATTTCCGCTTTTAAATCGGAAATCGGAAACATAAAAGGAAGTAAACGGAAGTTTCCGCTATCGTCATCGCTATATTAAGAAGATATTTAAAATCACTATTACTATTCACTTTTTGATAAACTATCTTCTAGTAATTAAAAATTTTAACCTACAAAGTTTTAATATAGGTACAAATTAATAATCTATGAATTTTGAATTTTGAAATCTACTTTATCTATCAATCTAAATTTACATACAAATATACTCAAACATGTCATAAAATTATATTAAAATGTTAAAAAGTTTTCAACTTTTTACTATGGCCTTTCTTTTATCAAACTGTATATATATATATATATATATATATATATATTCCGTTTCCTATAACTTAACGAGTGGTCTTTAACGAAGTTCCGTATCCACTAATAAACAGAACGGATAATCGGAACTCGGGTATCCATTGACAACCCTACTTGGCAGTGTTCGCCGGCACACTGTTGTAGATGAACAATCTTGAACAAGATTAGCCTTCCTTGCATATCTTCAAATTCTTTATGGCAGCCATAATAGATGGTTGCCTACTCCTCCGTATCAGACACGGATCTATTGGACCTACCCTAGGATCATCGTCCCTAGTTAGGTCATAAATTTCCTCTTCGTTGGATCCTTGTCCGGACCCACTTCCTTGTCCAACGTGTCGAACAGTCCGTCTATAAAAATCCTCCTCGATGAAGGATTTTCGGCTTGCTTCCATTGCACGCCACATTTCATCTTAAGAATGAATAAAAGAAAAGGAATAATTAATTTAGATTGAAAATTCAAAAAAACAAATAAATATTACTTGATTCAAAATCTGCAAATGAAGTAAATCTCCTTCTTTGTATATTTTGTGGTTCTTCCTTCGGAAGGTATATGTGCACTCTGATGGTGAAAGGACGACATCTCCTCTCTAACTTGACCTCTTGCTTTAGATGTCACTCCTCTCTCGACATCTTTCTGTCGTAAGTAGTCCTTGAATTGATTTTGATTCCTTAACTTCGGTGGGACATTAGAACAAATTTTGAATTCACCTTTGACGCCCTCCAAATGTTGCCTAAGACGAAAAATTCTATCTGAAATAACTCTACCACAATAGTTACATTTTACCTTACGAGCATTCATGTCTACCACAGTGCAATGGTTCCATCCGGGGTCACTCCGTGAAGAGCCAGCCAGATGTTACCCCATTTTGTCCAGAGATAGACATGTTAAAAGTATAAATAAAAGATTAAAAAAGAAAATTTAGAAAGAAATAAAAATAAAAATGTCGTCCAATGCCACTGGGACATAACTCCTCAAAGCTCAATTACACCAATGAGAACTTTAGAGAGCAATAAGAACCTAATGAGAGCTTAGAGAGAGAGAGAACTTAGAGAGAGAAAGAGAAAGAATTTAGAGAGAAAAGTAAGGAATTGAGTTGGTGGGGATGGGGGAAAGCCTTGGGGGTTTTTATAAGCCCCCAAGGCCCTTGCTAACCACTGGTGGCCAACACCTAGCTGTGAACTAGTTGTTTTACAATGGCTAGTTCGCAACTAGCCGTTGGGCCTCGGATTGGCCGATCCAGCCTGCACAGGCCGATCTGGCCTGACCCTAGCCGATCCGACCGATCCTAGGAAAGGAACGGTGGGTCGGGGATCGGGAACGGATCAGTCCGACAGAAAATTGAGCGGAACAGCCGATCTGATCCGATCTGTGCCAATTCGGCCTTCCTTAATGCTAAGTTTGAAACAATTCTCATTCATGCCTTTTCTTCAGCTTTTATTGATGCGGGAGAGCTACCGATGGACTCGCACTAAGTACGATTCGAGATCACTAATGAACACCATAAAGAACATCAAGTAATCACTATGTAACCACAGAATCTGAGTGTTAACCATGCGATAATAACAAGCAAACCCAGAAGTCGTCCCTCACAGTGGGGAAGCGAATGGACCGATGGTAGTGAGGACCACCACACTCTAGGGCAGCACTAACACACTCAAATATCTCAATTAGGAACCTCGGGACAAGTATCTCACAATAACACTCAACCGCCAATGAATCTTAAATGGTAGCTAGGATCCTATTACACGCATGCACGGGCCAGATTCGACATGATATACTAGATGAGCAAGTGCGTTAAGAGGGTTTTCAGCTTACCTACCCCCGCTAAAGAGCGGGGTACGAACACCGTGTTGTTGGACCCTCGTGAAGTGCCAAACATATCGTCTTGGTGCCGAACAAAGCCTCCTTGTGGGCCGGTCACAATAAGTTGGCCTGCATCGGGATAGTTGGCCCTGCAGTGGGCAAGGTGGCGGGCTGAGGTCCACAGTCACAGGCAACTGGGCACATACGACACGGACGAAGGGCAGGCGAACCCCGCTGGACATCGCGTGGCTTCATAAGCGTCCTAATCTAAGCCATAGGACCCCAGCCCCACCCGAAGCCCAGCTCAACGGTAGACATGGGACCTACGAAAATTGACCTGAATTGTCGCACACTGAGAGCCCCTGTCACCAAGCCCAACAACTCGAGCACTGCAGTGCCTCGCTGGTCCAGCAACCCACCATTCTATCATCTCCCCAGCTTTATCGTACCTTGCCATCTGGACTGGGCCCCCTCTCGTTCTGTTGTCACTCGGCCTTCTGGAACATGACAATTCAATGATGCCTTCGATTGACCTCTTTTGCTCCTCAACAATTCCCCCAACTCCTCTCTTTCTCGACTGCAGTTGCATAGCTACAAAGTGCAATCGGCCTTGTCATCTTGGCATCACTATAGACAAGATCTGTAATATAGTGAGTCTAAGTGGTGGTTCATTTACATATTATTATGATTTAATAAAAAATTCGTTAAGTGCATTTGGGGAAAAAAAATCATTGTAATGAAGTGTATCATTTTTATTGAAGTATATTATTTTTATAATGATTAAAATATATTTATTTTCTTACTTTATTTTAATACATTAATATAATAAAAATAAATTACCGATAGATTTAATAATGATCTAGGTGACCCCACTGGACTAACTTTCTGTTTCCGCCACTGACGATAATGATGATGGCAAGCATAGGCAGACGACTCGGGCACGACCAGCGAGGGTATGGCGGTGGGCAAGAAATGCCCTTTCGTGGCACTAGCGACGAGGCCCGAACCGTGCGAACACGGCGGAAATGCCGCGCGGCGATGGTGACGGGTTGACAAAGCCCGCTTGGGCTCGAGCGGCGAGCTCCACAGGGCGCGAACCTACTCGCGCTAACGCGTGCCGGGGCGCATTGACGACAATGCCCTCGTACGGCACTAGGCGACAGAAAGCGAGAAAGAGAGATAGGTGGGCGCGAGACCCACGTGGTGGCGGTGTTGGGCATGTTTGCAAGCGCTTGTGGACGAGAGAGGGAGGGAGGGAATAGAAGACGACAAAGAGAGAGGGGAGAAGAGACAGAGAGAGATAGGGGAACCAGAGGCAGAGAGATAGAGAGGGGAAGGAGGAGATTAAGAGGGGAGGTAGAGAGATAGGGCGGTGGGGCTTCTCGCCCTCCCTTTCCTAGGAGGAACACATCACAATCGCACCACAACGGCCGGCTCAATTCTCATTCTCATTAACTTCATCAATTCTTAAATGCCTTCCCACGAGGGGATACAATGCTATAAATAGAGCAAGAACCCTAGAGAATTACTAATCACAAATGACCAAAAAGACCCTGGCCTAAATAGATACATAAAATCGTGCAGAAAATAGGATAAAATAGGAAAAGTAGCTAAATTGGCCCAAAATGGGCCGTACATATGTCTCAAGTGCTCCTCAATAATGTAAATACAAATCAATCCACAAATAAGCCATCATCGAGCCACAAAGACGTTGGAGTCGTTGTCAACGTCTTCCTTCAGTAGTAAACGTAGGTCGGGTCGAACCGGACTTGTACCCTGGTGTCCTCACTAATCCTTCCCGACTGGGAGGAACTCGAACCCGTCAAGTAAGGATCTTAACCACTCTGGTACCACTCCAAGAGATCTGGGTCAATCCGCTATAGCTCCTCGCACATGATCCATGCGTCCTCGGTAGTCAACCGTCCCCTCTGACGGACCAGGTAACACTGATAGGCCCCATCCCTGGAAGTACTAACATGTTCGTCTAGTACATGGTCAATCTGCTCACTCCGTACTAGAACGGGGACTAGAGATAAACTCTCATAGGTGAAGTCACTCACAAGGAGAGGAGAAGGCTCGAACAAGTCACTAGGTATTACTAGAGGGCTCTGATAGGCCACCAGATCTAGGACATTGAATGTGGAATTGATGCCACAATCTAATGGTAAGTCAACAACATACATACTCGGCCCGACTCACTTCAACACTTTGAAAGGACCGGTTCCACGAGCTTGCAGCTTTTTCACGGTTCCAGATGGGAACCGTTCAAGTCTAACTGTAATCATCACGTAGTCACCCTCCTGGAACTTTTGTGGCCTTCAATGTGCATTTGCCATCCTTTAGAGGCATTCATTACTAATCTTGATATGACGACATACGCTATCATGCAAACTTCTAATATGCTCGGCTAATGACTCTGCAGACTCATATGCACGAGACTGGATGGGTAGAGGAACTAGGTTTATGGATCCCTATATCTATAGCCAGTGACAATCTCAAATGGACTCGTGCATGTAGATCTATTGACCGAATTATTATATACAAACTCTGCATGCCACAAGACCTGATGCCAACTACGTACATATTCCCTAACTAGACATCTCAACAAATCACCAAACTTCTATTAACTACCTTAGTATGCCCGTCAGTCTGGGGATGATAAGCTATAGAGAACTTGAGCTTAGTGCCCAAAAGATGGCACAAAGTCTTCCAAAAATAACTAACGAATCAAACATCCCTGTCAGAGTCAATGGTCTTGGGCATCCCATGCAAACGAACCACTTCCTCATAAAATAACTGGGCTACTCCAGACGCATCAGAGGTCTTCGAACAGGGGATGAAATGTGTCATTTTGGATAACTTGTCGACGACAACCAAGATAGAACCATGCCAACAAAATGTTCGTAGCAAGCCTAAGACAAAATCCATATTGACATCCTGCTACGGACAATCAGGCACAGGAAGCGGGGTATACAAACCAGTGTTCTTCTCCTTATTCTTCTTCACTAAAGCGCATGTGCCGCACTAAGCTACAATACGGGCCACATCACGCTTCAAACTGGGCCATAAGAACCAGTATTCAACTAACTCGATGGTCTTGTTCCGGCCGAAATGACCAGCCAGACCACCGACATAAATCTCCTAAATCAGAAAATCACGAACAGAAGTCCATGGGACGTACAACCTAGATCCACGAAACAAGTATCCCTCTTGAAGGATATAGTAGATGTGCTCTCTCGAATGTTTTGACTGAAGGGCCGCGTAGATCAGACCAAAATCAAGGCAGCCATAGTACTCCTCTCTCCTGTGACCTCCGCGCTGACAACTGATAGTAGGGAGGATCGACAACTCAACGTGTCAGCTACGCAGTTCTCCACACATGCCTTATGTTTCATGATAAAGGTGTAGGCCTGAAGGAACTCAATCCATTGACTGTGTGTTGAGTTCAACTTCTTCTCGGCATGAAGGAACCTAAGGACCTCATGGTCTGAATACAAGACAAACAATTGTTGTAGCAAGTCGTGTCTCCAATGTCTCAAAGCCTACACTACCGCATAGAACTCCTTGTCATAGATGGAGTACTTCAACTTAACAACATTCAATTTCTCGTTGAAGTATGCAACGGGATGGCCCTCCTGACTCAAAACCTCACCTATGCCGACACCAGACGCATCACAAGATAACTCAAATACCTTCGAAAAGTCAAACAGTCGAAAGATAGGTGCCTGGGTCATCTGCTCCTTGATGTCACAAAAGGCCGAAGCTGCAGCCTTTGTCCAAACAAAGGCTCCCTTTTAAATGCAGTCAATGATTGGAGCCGTAATGGAACTGAACCTGGGAATGAAGTGATAGTAGAAAGTCGCCAAGCCGTGAAAACTCCTAACATCGTGAATTTTCGGGCTACTCCACAATCGCTTTGACCTTCTCCAGGTCAATAGAAAAACCTTCAGCAGATACGATGAACCCTAAGAAGATCACACAATCGGTCAGGAATGCACACTTCTTAAAGTTACTATACATACTGTTAAGGCGAACGATGATACACACCTGGCGCTCCACGTGGTCCCTAGAACGGTTGTAAATGAGGATATCGTCAAAGTATACGATCAAAAAGACACCAATAAAGGGTTGTAGCACCTGAGTCGTCAACTTCATGAAAGTACTAGGGACGTTGGATAACCCGAAGTGTATGACCAACCACTCATAAAGTCTATCCATCATTTTGAAGGCCATCTTCCACTCATCCCCACGTCGAATCCTGACCTGTTGGTAGCCACTCTTCATATCAATCTTCGAAAACATAATAGCTCCCGTCATCATGTCGAGCATATCATCCAAGCAGAGAATGGGAAAACGGTACTTGACCATGATGCGATTTATCACACGACTGTCTACGCACATCCTCTGAATACCATCTTTCCTTAAAGCTAATAGTGCGGCGACTGCGCAGGGGCTCATACTCTTGCAAATTGAACCCCTCCTTAGCAGCTCCACAACTTGCCTCCGAAGCTCAATGTGCTCAGTGAGATTCATATGGTAATGTGGCAGGTTGGGCAAGGTAGATCTCCAAATCAAATCGACAACATACTAGATGCCACACATAGGTAACAGTCCGTCCGAAGACCCTCATAAAAGACATCTTGGAACTCCTGAAGGAGAGAGGCGACCTCAGCGGGATGCCCGCTCGGGGTCTCATCCTCAACCTCTCCCATCGCCAAAGCAAAAACAAACTCACTCCAATCAAGATCATGCTCTAGCTCCCTGGCGTTGATCAGCTGTAATGTTGTTGTGGGCATCGCGTTAAAGATAGAAACTCTGTGAGTAGGAGTGTTAAACGACTGAGTCAAGCTGGGAGTGGTAGGAGTGCTCAACAATGTTGTGCCAAGTATGGCAGGGGTGCTACAAGATGCAGCACTAGAAGAGGCAGGGGCACTAGAAGTGGAAGGACTAGAAGAGGCAGGAGTATTAGGCTGCGTAGCCTCCTGTTGGGAAGATGACTTCGGCCGGGAAGGATGCAAAGTGATGCGCATGTCATCGCAAGGTGATACACAAGTGTTGCAACAGACATATAGGACCACATCCATATCATAAATCCACGGCCTACCTAGGATAATGCTCCCAACCTCCATCGATAAAACATCGCATCAGATCTGATCCTCATATGGTGGGAAAAATATCGGAACAAGGCAACATGTCTGAATTAGAATGGAAGTAGAATCAATCCAAGATACACGATAGAGACGAGGGTGATCAACGGCGGTCAGCCCAAGGCGCGAAACATCCGAGTAGAGATGTCGTTGATGCAACTCCCACTATCAATGATCACCTTACACACTTGACCCTCCATGCGAAAGTAAGTGTGAAAGATGAAAGTGCGGCGCCAATCATCACACTCCTTAGGTTGGGTCAAGATGCAACGGACGACACCAAACCGGCCCCTATCTGGTATGTCCTTAAAATCCTCCACCCAGAAATATTTGGTCTGAATACAACCGACCACTCGCTCTCTGACTGAAGCTCAACGGCCATATTGGCTCTAGCCTTGTAACTCACATCTCGCGATACAGGTGGGGGCTCTTCTAGATCAATGCCCTTAATAGCTAGGGTCCTCGAAGGGCACTAGGAAGCATAATGGTCAAACCCTTGGCACCTAAAGCATCAGTCATGGGATCCACCCCTATGAGACGAGTCTCCTACGGCAGGGGCCTTCCATTTATCCTCCTGCCCGACAAATGGTGCACCAACCGGAGGGCGGGCAAGAGGTGCAAGTAAGGCAAGTGTTGGGTCCCACTAAGGTGGGAATCGGGGTCAGGGAATAGGATCCTAAAGAGCAACCTACATAGGTCTGAACACTGGACTCCTATGTTGAGCTCCTAGCGTGGCACGTTGATCTATAGAGCGCTAGTAAGTCGGTCTATCGCGGGGGGGGGGGGGGGGGGGGGGGGGGCGCGAATCCACCTCTAACTCAAACTACTTCATCTCACGCACGACCTGATAGGCATATGCTTGATGGTCGTCACATGCTGACGGAACAACTCTTACTGGTAAACACGGCGAAGACCCTTCCGGAATCATGAAAGAGTTAGCACACTCTCCTTACGGGCTCTACACCTCATTAGGTACTCGTCGAACTCAGCAATGTACTCAGAAACAATATGAGTCCCCTAAATGTGGTTCTGCCACCGGTCAATGAAATGATGACGATAAGTCACAAGAAGGTACTTCTCGTGTAGCTTCATCTTCATGTCTTCCCACGACTCAATGGGCTCCTAAGACCGCTGCTCAAATAGGTCCTCGACATTTGACCAATAGGTCTGATCCTGACCAATCAACTACATCATGGCGAAGCATGGTCGCTAGGTGTTGGACATGCTCATCCAATCAAAGTAGCGACTCATGATGGCCTTCCAATCAAGATAGACCTTCTGGTCCATGGACCTGTCAAAGGTGAGAGCCTCAACACAAGCGGCCCGAACAATCAATCATGATCCTACTGGTAATGATAGGGCCTCTACTCATCATCAACGTCATCCCAACCACCCCAATCTTCGGGGTTTTGGTATCGCCTCCGATCAACGCCAAAGCCAACCTGATCAACCCAATCTCTCGAAGGCGGGTATCTCCTCTGATCATGCCCGATAACATCCCGATGACCTCGATCATACCAATCAAATCGAGCATCTCGATCATACCGGTCAAACCAATCATCTTGAACCGGCTTTTTAAATCAGTCATCTTACTTATAACGATCCTCTAAAATTGTTGACACCTCTAATCAAAACCTAATTACAGAGGAGGTAGAGGTAGGGCGGTGGGGCTTCTCGCCCACCTTTACAGGAGCCCTAATAGGAACACATCACAATCGCACCACGGCAGCATGCTCAATTCTCATTCTCATTAACTTCATCAATTATTCAATGCCTTCCTACGAGGGGATACAACACTATAAATAGAGCACGAACCCTAGAGAACCACTAATCACAAATGACCAAAAAGACCTTAGGCCTAATAAATACATAAAATCGTGCAAAAAATAGGATAAAATATAAAAGGCAGTTAAATGGGACCTAAACGGGCCGTACACATGTCCCAAGTGCTCCTCAATAATGTAAATACAAATCAATTCACAAATAAGCCATCATCAAGCCACAAAGAAGTTGGAGTCGCTGATGACATCCTCTGTCGGCAGTAAACGTGGGCCAGGTTGAACTGGACCCGTGCTCTGGTGTCCTCACCATGTATCATCTCATTGATCATGAAACCATCATTCCCTTAAATCTTTAGAGATTTTTTAGCACAATACTGCATCCTTTCAATGTGCAAGTCTAGCCCCCCAACCCGCTCCCTTATATGATCTTATGTGTCACATGTTAAAGAGACCCTACTTTATCCTCTGAGAACCAAATAGATTCCAAAGTCGCAAGTATACGAATATCCAACTATCCACTTTAGGGGGGGGGGAAGTCTCGCAAACATCCAAAACAAGAGACAAAAGATGTATTTGAGCACCACTCACTCAGGATGACTATTATATAAACTTGATTTCCATTTCCAAATGACCCATCCACGGGCAACCTAGATTTGAGTTTCATGGTATTAATCACAGGATGCAATGGGGCAACAAATTCCTAACGAATACAAACTCTTAAGCAATAACACAATTAAAGCAAACCACATGAACCTTTATAACCACTGTGACACTTTAAGGTTCTTGAAAAGCATGGAGAACCGATTGCACAAATACAGGAACCTATCCTGAAGGCAATCAACAAAATTTGTATGATGAACAGCTACATAGGTTGAACAGATTATTGACTTACACAGACTTTCTTTACAAAATTCTAAGCCCTGACCGCACAGAATTTGGAGATATATACAGTCAAACTCAGTGACCACCTAAGAACAGAGACATCAGAGTTTCTCCAGAAAGAAATAAAATATTATCTGATTATCATTTGTCTACCTTGCTCACCTTACATGCAAAAGCTACAATGTAATATGGAAAATATTAAAAAACATCACAAACAAAAACAAAAGCTGGATTAAAAAACATCACAAAGACACAAACAAAAACAAAAACTTCTTTGTTGCATATTGACATGTCATTATTTCAAAGAATGGCCATAACTACCTACCATAAATGAGCTAACAAAGGCATGAGAATGTGTTCCACGAAGTGGTATTCCAAATAGCCTTCCAGCTGCCACATTGCTGTAAGTTGAGGTGGAAGTGCACATTAAATCATATTCAATCATCTTTTCTGTTACTGGGGGAGTGAGTAGATGTACATGTTCCAAAATTATGATCTTTAAAAAAACTGTCATCTAGAAATGACAAATACTGCTTGGTCTTCATGATATCGGTTTACACAAAGAGTAGAGGCACACAATAGAACAGGTTTTCTGCACCTACTGATGCAAAATGATATCTTTGTAACTACCCAGATAATAAATTGAATACAGGGTGAGCAAAACATCAACCCTTCCCAGACTGACCCCGCAGTGGCGGGAGCCGTGCGCACTGGGTATGCCCTTTTTTTATAGGATAGGCAAAACAATGGCAAGGAGAAAGTAAAAGAGGCAACGGACAGAATATTTTATCGAATTCTAACATAAAGTGAATTTGATAAGCCATTTGACCACAACTCAACAGATTTTGAATATCTACCTCAAAAGGGATATCCACACTCTACAATATATGAGAACCTATAAGAAAATCAGAATGTTGAAGCTCATGTGCACTACAGTTATTTAATTACCTTGTTGCATCAAATCCACCCATGTAGGAATATTTCGATGCACTGATTCCACCATCAGGTCCCTACATATCAAGACAAGCCATTGCCATAATGTGCACATTAAGACACCATCAATGCAGAGTCTGCCAGGATTTGGAAGTTACACCTGTGCTCGTCGAAGCCCAAACTCTAGTAAAAGTTTAGACTTTCCAGCAACAAATCGATGTCTTGCAGCATTTGTAGTCACAAGTGAAGCATAGTTGACAAGATTTATAAATGGAGTCTCCAGGAGTTGAACCACCTATCTAGGAATTGCAGATTATCAAACAGTATCCTAAACAATAGTTCTGAAACTTGAAATATCAGTAACAGTAAATATTAGGCAGCGAATAGCAAACAATAATGTCAGAAACTTTGCTATCTATGTTAGACAGTGATCCAAAGAAAATTGAAGGAATGCTTCACGATACTCACAGCAACTGGTCCTTCAACTCTCATCAGGGGAATCTTAGGGAAAACAACAGAACCCTCTGGAATAGCATAAACCTCAACATCAGAGCAGTCAATGGCCTTAAGGTAATCAAAGAAAGCATCCTGAAAGATGACGATTTTTGAATTGTTAATTATTAAGTAAATGGATACAATGACAGTTAAAAGTGAGAGACAATTTTGAATTGTTAATTATCAAGTAAACTGTAAAAGGATACAATGACATGGTTAAAATAAAGTAAGACTAAACCTGGCAGGAAGATTTGCAGTAGCCAGCAAAACAGAAAAAGAATCATTATTTCTGTAATTTCTTGGTTAAAAAAAGTAAGATTATTCAGAACGGTTGGCAGTAACAAAATGAAGAGAGATCACTATTGTATATTTTTGGATTACAACAATTCTGGGTGCCTAAATGTTCTTAACTAGTCCACTAAAACTTCTGGAAGTGAATAAAATTGTTCCAACAGCAAGACTTGACATCTTTAGCCAAAAAACTGATGATTTCCCTACAGGATGGGGGCAGAGATACTTGTACACATTCACTAGGTGGTCCACCATCGTCAGTCAGGTTGCTTGGGAGATTATGATGCTGGCTTCATCAGAGGAGAGGAGCAGCAGAAGTAGAAATGATCATGAGACACAAAAAAAAATTGCAGAGTTTGTTTCTTTGGATGCTTTAATAAATGTGTACATTCCAAACATGCAGTGCACTTGGTCAAACCGGAGTATCCTCCTTGTTCCAGACTAGGCAGATTCTTGATCTCTGTAGAGTAACAAGGTCAGTTTCCCAGTTTGGAGGTCTTCTGTCCAGCAAGACCTGTGTCTTGTAAGCCCATTTTTGTGAAGACTGGCGAAGAGACAGAGGAGAACCTAAGAGAATTGGGAGACATGGGCTATGAAAGAAGCGGCTCTAGGGCCTTCTAAGAAAGTATGGATAGTGACCATGAGGAAGGCATCAGCTATGACTAGAGAGGTGAGGTTAGGACTCTGAATAAGCTGAACTAGGTGTGTGAGACCAACAAAACCCTCCCTGGAAGAGAAGTGAAAGACAGAATCTGAGAGTAGACTGAGGTTAGACACACTTAACAACACTAGGTTGCTCGATGAGTAGAAAGGTAGTGGCAACAAAGACTTAAAGATGGCGTTCTACTCAAAGAAGAGGAATACTCGAAGCAAAAGGCAAGGAAGGGGACAGAGATATTATTTTCCCTTGTCGAGGAGAAATATCATCAAGATATCACAATATGGTTCTTGAGGGATGGGAACATCTAATGTCATGGGATGAGGATGTCAAGGACCATAATCTGACCTTCTACTCTGGCTACAAACAGAAGAAGACAGATGGAGACCTCCTTTTGCAAGTGATCTTCTACCTGGATTTTTGTGGAAGAGGCAAGGAGGCTCTCAAGACCCTTCTCAGAAGATAAGGTGCAGAGAGCTATGTATGTGTTAGATTGAGCTCCAGGCCCATAAGACTTTCCTTTGATTCTCTTCACTGGACATAATGATTAGTTGAAGAGAATTTGGCAGGGTCTATACCAGAGTCATTGTTTTCAAGGCATCACCTAGGCGACAAGGTGTTCCATGTCACCAACGCAACCTGGCGCCTAGGCGAGCAACCAATTAAGGCGCTCGCCTAGGCAGCCTAGGGGTGCCTAGCCCACCTCAGGCCCACGCTGACCGCTTTGTTTTGGAAAAGGCCTGCCTTCTTTCAGATTCACTTTAGTTATTATAAAAAGGATTGATGGGTATTTCTGTACAACTCCCCATTATTTACGTCAAAAGAAGGTAACAACGATCAAATTTCCCATTCGGTTCCCACTTTCTGTGGGATTCTTCTGCTAGCACATAGCAGGTTTCCTCTCTTTCACAGTCATTGGAAAGAATGAACTATTGGATATATCTTATATTTGTCTTTCTTTCTTTACATGTCATGAGCATTTAGCTAGTAAATTTTAGGCTAGATTGATATATTTCATCTTGATTGATAGGAACTCCTGAATTCTCATTAGTTTTTTTCTTATTCCTTTGCTAATGCTTGTTAATATTTGCCATTTATTATATTTTCCTTCTACAATATAGGTATATATTGAATGTTGTGAATGTTATTGCAAGTTTGCTATCCTTGTATATAGATAAAAAATAGAATTTATTATGGTGAAAAATGTAGATAGTGGTCCTCTTCAGACGTACTAGAGTATATAAACTAGGCTTCACCTAGGCGCCTTGCCTTGTTGCTTAAGCAGTAAGGCGGTAGGCCACCGCCTTAGTCGCCTTGACAACATTGACAATAGTTCTGTGAAAGCAACACCCATCTGAAGAAGGATGAAGCAGACTATTTGTAGAATTTTAGACAACTATTTGTTGAATGGGGCGTACAAAAAAACATTAGGAAGATGCTAGCATTGAACCTTGAGATGGTGTTAAGCAGAGTGATCCGCTGGAACTAGAGTGCCTACTAAAAGGGCATCGGACACAACGAAATACCAACAAAACGATGGTTGGTGCTGAAGCTTGATTTCAAGATGACAAATGACCAAGTCCTATGGGAGGGCTTATTTCTCTTTTTTTCAAGGTGCATGGCATCATGGTTAAAAAAATTGTCCAGTTCAAGTTGGAACTGGGTGAACCAGATTGGAATCGGCCTGACCTAGTCCGGTTCTGCTTGTTCCAATGTTGAACCCGCTGGTTCAATAATTAAATAATGAAAAGAACGACTAAGCACTTTAAATAATTAAAACTAGCCTGAAGAGAGCTTGAAACCTCCTGAATTATTTTTTAATATTTCTTTATTATTTACATTTCAAATAGTTATTACTATCTTATGTTTAATATTTAATATAAATAATATACATATTTTATGTACATGGGAAATAGCCAGTTCAGGCCTGAACCGGAACCGGAGTTGGGATCGGGACCAGCCTTGCCCAGTTCCAGTTCCCAAACATACTTTTTAAACCTTGGATGGCACCACAAGTTTATTCAATAACAAGATGGGAGTGAATATTTCAGGTGCTACCTTCAATGGAATTTGATGACAGATGGAAAGGATGGATCAAGTCTTTTCTACTTTGGTGAGGTTTGCAGTTTTGGCCAATGGTAAGTCTCAAGATCCTTTCAAGGTGGTAGGGCCATAGACAAGGCAATCCCATGTCTCCTCTTCCATATATGATGGTAGCCAATGCGAGTAGAATGCAGCATAGAGAAGAGAACCGTGGCCAGGCCAAAGGTTCCTGGGGATATGCT
This sequence comes from Zantedeschia hybrid cultivar, assembly GCA_030544215.1. Classification (NCBI taxonomy): domain Eukaryota; kingdom Viridiplantae; phylum Streptophyta; class Magnoliopsida; order Alismatales; family Araceae; genus Zantedeschia; species Zantedeschia hybrid cultivar. The sequence continues at coordinate 43,191,291 of JARZZO010000013.1, read as the reverse complement.
CAGGGTTTGAAGGTGACATCTTTAATATGCAGATCACACCACCCCTTTGTAGCAGGGAAGGAGGATCGGCTTTGTGTAAGTGCTAAAGGCTTCTGAATTGAAGGTCAAAAATGAGAAAATCACAGTGGTGGAAGTGAATATCGGGTGGGAGGATGTCAGAAAGGCAATAAGACTCCTAGTGTCACTTTGTTTGCAGAATTACTTATACCATAATAAGGTTTTGGGGATTTCTTAAATCAGAATAAGAGGTATTTTGATTTGGTAAGTTGTTGGTATTCCACCCAAAATAAGGAGAATTACACTGCGCTATTCCAAGTGATTTGATAGGAAGGAGTGGAATAAAGAGTGGAATAAAAGGAGGAATTGGGGGAATTGGGAGAATTGGGGGAATTAGGGATGCCAGGTAGAATTGGGGGAATTGGGGGATTTAGGCATCCCGGCAACCAAACCAGGTTCGGGCCCTTATACCGGTTAATCCCGGTTCTATTCGGCTAACAAACCGAGCCCTATGTTCTAAGGTTGGGAGTTCCCTACACCCTATTTCGGGATGCCTCTCAATCCGTGCATTATCCATTACAGTGCTTGGGAAAAGGTGTTGTAGAAGTTTGAAAGCAACTTGGCAGGTTAGAAAGGAAAGCCTCTCTCCAACTGTAGGAGACTAGCCCTACACAAGCCTACTACCTAGTTTACTGATTTATTACCTCTATGTGCTCAGAATCTACAAGATAGTGACCACAAGGTTGGAGTCAATCCAGTATAGGTGTTTCCGGCATGGTCATGGCAGGACATGCAGAGGCCAGCACAACATCAATGGGGGAATAATTTGTAAAAGTAAGGAGAATAGAGACCTTGACATCATCAGCATGAGGATCTTCAGCCTTAACACTCTTCAACAAGTGCTTATGGAAGATGGGCAAGTACTAAATAAGGGCAAGGCTATGGTGTTAAGGAGCAAGAATGCAAGTCTTGGAGATGGTAGAAGGCTCCAGTCCTATGAAGCTAGATGATGCCAGGATACAACACTGGAGGATTGGCAGTTGTTGCAGAGGTCTTTGACCCTTTGATTGAGGATGGTGACTGGCGTCCGAGATTCAAAAGGAACTTGCAGAAGGTAAAGAATTAAAGATTGAACAGCTGGAAGAATTACTTGGTCTTCTCACAAGGTGGGCACCAATGCCTTCTAAGCAGGATTCTTGGTGATGGAAATGGGAAAAAAAGACACATTTTCCCTGTGAAACCAGTCTATCACAAAATTGCACATTGTGGCACCATGTATTACGTGACTTCTCACATTTAGAGACCTTCCTCCCCTTTGAAAGTAAAGACCTTGATTTGGATAATTTTGCATTACAGAAGTGACAAGGTAGTACTTTTTTACTTTCCAAAAAAGATAGGCTGCTAATTTTTATGGAAGACATCAGAACTACTTGTTGCTTACAGGGAGGAAGAACCTAGGCCATTTACTCATGGGTTTTCCCTTTTCTAAGGACATCTGACAGCAGATTTTCCAACATTTGATATTGGATTTCAAGTGTCGGGAAAAATAGAGACTCTGATCATCTGATGGGTCAGTGACTCAGTGGCATCAGAAATGGGATTACGAGGATAGAAAGCTATAGTGGCTCATTTTGCATGTGATATTATGAGCCACGTGAGCAAGGATAAACACTACAGACTTTTTGAAAGAAAGTCACATTTTAGTGGATAGGGTTTTTGTCTTCATCTATAACCAAGTAAGGGGGTAAGCAAGGTTCTTATGTAACGCAGAAAGCCAGAGTTCTTGGACCAGCTAAGTACCTAGGGAAGACTTCATAATCTTTATGTAGGCTTTGTTTTTTTCTTCTTGTACAACAGAAGTTTTTGAGAGGATATTGAAAATTATACTCATACGTCTCACTTTATTTTGCTTGTTAATAAAGTTGTGGCACTACCCACTTTCAAAAAGACAGGTGGTACATAGGTCCCCAAAACCATAATTGATGAAGCATCTTCCACACCTTGGAACGAAGAACAAAAAAGCCAATTGAAGAATGAAAGAGCCCACTTCTCCTTTTTTTCCCATTATCGTCATTGTAAACGAAAAAAAAAAAATTGAAGTGGCAGATTTCTTCATAGTGGTACTGGAAATGCTTCAGGCAGAAACATGCATATGTCCTACTCCATGTACCACAGAGAATAAGAAGATCCAAGCCTGAGTCAGGGTTGCATTTCTCTAATGCTAAAACAAGAGTAACAGACGAATAAGAAAGTTCAGCAGAAAACAAAATTCTATATGAAATAACAGGACTAAAAGTTTTCTCGTCCTGTACATTCTCTTTATAGTAAATTAGTAATCGATGAACAACTCTCGAGGTAGCATAAATACTAAGAAGCGTGCAAGGTTTCTGCAAAACCAGGAAGACATGAAGTAAGAGGTTTCATCAAAGGACCCATTTCCAGCACACTTAATGTCAAGTTCTTTGACAAGGACAAAAACTTGTTCATCAAATCAATGATTGCACTATTTATTTTTGCTTTATATATTATTCACAAGATAACTAGTATGTAGACCTGCATAGCTATTCTTCCAGCCACAGAAGTTACAAATGGAATCCATGCGGCTTATGGTAGATGTAGGTGGTGGAATATGGATGTATACTCGTATCATGTCTCTCGATGTTGACGCGCTGGACGCGACGGCAACACAGTTGGGAAAGGGAAATCCACGTACCTCACAGGTAGGGATCACAGAGCGCAGGAACAAGATCTCCTCCTCTTCAAATTTGAAATTGGCGATAAATCGGATACATTCTTCAAGACCACCAAAGATCGTATACTCACCACCAAACGGATTCTTCCGGAAGAACAGATCGAACCTGAGAAGGCATCAAACTCCCATCGGAAACAAAGCAAAACGAAGGTAAAACCCTAAATAATTTTCTAAATCAAACGGAACAAAACGCCGAATTCATGACCGATAGCTAGTCATATCACATCCCATTCAAACAAATCTTTAAGAAGACCACGAAGCAAAACAGCAGAGCGCTCAAAACAGGGCCCCCGTCAACAATCCCACCCCCCAGTCACTTCAGGTTATCATTTCTTGACGTCTGCGTTGGGGTTGAGAACTAGGCGATAACGCGTTGGTAGAACACTCACACGGCGCGCTCGTTGTGCTTCCCGGCCTTCCAGTAGGCGTAGGCCATGGTGAACTGGTAGAGATCGGTGAGGAGCGGCGACACCATGGGGTCAGAAGGCTCCGGCACGAGGTAGCCGAGGCGGCGGCTCCGCTCCTCCTCCCCGTCCATCGGCAGCGACCCGTTCGAGTTCGCGGCCGCCATGGATGGTCCACTCCAATCTTCCGCTTCTTCCTCCTCCTCTCCAGTTCTAGGGTTTCTGAGAGCGGGGGAAGCCGTTGCCGAAGACTGACAAGAGAGCTCGCGGAAATGGAGCGGCTTCTTGGAAGGCCGAGGTATTTATCTGCATGTCTCCTCTAACCCTGTGGAAGATAAATAGTATACTGCGTAATCTTTTGTGGCTGAGCCACGTGACTAACTTAGTCAACCAAACGAGTTGATATGATCGTCTTCATAATATTTTGATTAACAAATAATATTTTTGGTTGACAAATACAATTTTTGATGGTATTTATCTGCATATCTTCTCTAACCCTGTGGAAGATAAATAGTTGACATGATCACCTTCGTAATATTTGGATTAACAAATAACATTTTCAATTGACAAATACAAATTGTCAATATATATTTCGATTGACAAATAATTTTTTATTGACAAATACAGTTTTCGATTGTCAATCGAAAACTGCATTTGTCAATTTAAACTAAATTTGCCAATCGAAATATATATTTGTCAATTGAAATTATATTTGTCACTCGAAATTCGTATTTGTCAATCGAAAATTGTAATCAATCGTAATATATATTTGTCAATCAAAAACAATATTTGTTAATCCAAATATTATGGAGTTGACTATGTCAACTCGTCCAGTTGACTAAGTTAACCACGTGGTCCAACTACAAAATTGTGCAGTGTCACTAAACTTGCTGCACAACTTGCAGCAAGTATTACCTTTGATGATGATGATTACATAGACTAACAACTAAAAAAATTATTTATATTAATTTACGTTAAAAATAATCATATTACTTCCTAAGGGCACATAATTAAACCCTTATTAAAATTAAATTTCACTTAAATCAATCTTTTTCATGTATAATTCAATCCATTCAATGTTATGTCAATTCAACTTAATTCATAAAATTCCAACTTCATCCAGTTAGATTAGATTAAAAAATTCTTATTTAAAGAGATAAATGAAACCATCTATCTGTTTTAACAAATCATTAAAAATAAAGACACGAATATAACGACATCATCTCAAAAAAGTATGATTTGATCTATTATTTAAATAAAAACAAGCAAATAAAAATTATATGTTAATAATCAAGTTATCTTCTATATCAACTAAAATGCGATGTTCGATTTGGACTTGATTGTTTAACCCATCTAATCCAATCCCACAGAAGTTAAATTGAAAAATGAGATAATTTCATATTGACTACTCTTGCATGTTAAATTTAAAAAAATATCATACTTATTTTCATATTATGTCATGTAATCTTACAAGATAGCATATATACTAAATGTGCCATTTCAGTGGAATAAATGAAATAGTTATACACATCAAATATGTCATTAGAGTGGGAGTTCTGAAACGTTATACATAGTAAGATGGTAATACATAAATAAGTATGGCATTTTTTTAAATTAACAGGTACGAGTGATTAATATGAAATTAACCCTTAAAATTTTCACTCGTTCAAATTTGGGTTGATCCATTCAAACGTTCAGACATGCTCTTATCTCTACCTAAATTTATCTCAGGAAATATTCCCTTTACATACTACACATCTATAACATATAGCCTTGCTCTAATGAAGGAATTCGCAAGCAACTGGTCCCCATGTCCAACTTATCCAAACAGAAGAATTCACCTCTTATTTTTTAATGGTAAAAGTTTCAACCAGCCCAAAAAGATTAACCGCACTTATTTTTAAGTTCTAAAACTGTTAACGTATTTTTATATTAAATGTGAGTATGAACTCAACATTAAAAATAAATATTTACGTGAAACTCAACATAAAAAATAAATATTTATATGAATGTCTGACCTACTTTTTTACGATTAAGGAGAACTGGTGATGAACTTCTTGCGTATTCTTGCTACGGAAAATGGTTGAAGGCTTTTAGAAGCCCTTCCATTGGCGGATAGGATGTCTATAAATCGTTTAATTAGTTATCGCTTAGGGTAAAAAAAAATTATATTTTTGGCAGGTACTTCCTAAAACCTTGGACTATATGCACATTACATATAAAATATGAATTTATCATTATAAAAAAGGTATGCGGATACCCTGTGCACTTTGTGGCCGTGTAAGGTGCATTTCTTGAGTTACTTCATATATATATAGTCACTTTTAGTCTTTTATCTGCGGAAGTGTAAACTATTTCCGATTCCTGAACTATCAACCAAATTGAAAAACATCATAAGTCACGTTATACAAAATCTAAACTCGCCACTTATTAAATAAAAGTAATGCTTGTTGCAATGCCTCCGGATAATACTAACGAGACGGGAAACCTTTCTCTCTTTTTTTTACCCAGCTGACCTGAGTGAATGGGAAAAACTAACCTCCTAAAATATTGTTGTACTTCTACTAAGCAATTTGTAAAAACTTCCTTCACCTGGATTCCTCATTTTGAAGGGATAAGAAAAGTAGGTAATTTTTCCGTCACCTAGTAGTGCTCGTGCCCCCCTAACTGCAATGGGGGCATTGTAGAGGGTAAAATATTTTCTTTTTATTTTTTTAGGTCGGCTTCGAGGTGCCTTACCCGTCCACCACTGCAATGTCCGATCGAACGTCATCAAAAAATCTGAAATTACTATTTATGGAGCTCGATTTTTTATTTTTCAAATTTTGTAGAGACATCTGATCGGTCATTGCAATGGATGGACAAGTAGAACACCACGGGACAGACCTGAAAAAAAAATGAAAAAAAAAAACTTTTACCCACTGCAATGCTCCCATTACAGGTAAGGAGCATTGCAACAAGCATTACTTTTAAGTAAATATTTACGTGTATTATTCTCGTTAGTCTTAAATCTTTTAGTACAAGTTCATGATGAGGGATAATTGGGATCTGGCCCAATCTGGCCCATTTAGCCAAAAGTCCAAGGGTTATCGGTACCACGTAAGCACTGTCGGTACCTCGATTGACGAGCTAAGGGCTGTGATCTAGAATGTATAGGCTCTAAGTTTTAGAAACGCCAGACTTAGAAGACCGACACATCAATCGGTAAGGTACGAGACCAACAATGTCTCGGTCACGTCTACTGAATATCGAGAAAAGCCTACTCCCTCGGTAACCTAAGGTTTGAGATTCGTCCGAGGGAAAGCAAGGGGCCTGGACTCAAAGGTCGCCTCCTCCCGATTGCTCGAAAGATTGAAGCCCCCCTCTCCACGATCGATCCATAGCTCCTCTCTGCCACCAGGCGGGTCTTACGGACTAACGACATAATGACCTACTTAAGGTAGATTCCCACAATCTGCTTCCTCAATCACGAGAGGAGATCCTTCCATCCAACCCAGTATCTTACGATCGTCTCGATCAAGGAGCGTGGATTGTGGTCAATTAACTCCCCAAGAACAACGGCTCCCTTGATGTCGCACTAGGCAAGGACTATATATATATCCGACGCTCTCTTGTAAAAGGTACATTCAATACTACACTAAACTCTAGAAGATTCTTTCTCTTCCAGAACCTAAGTTAGGCATTGGAGGATTTTGCTCTCCAAGAGAATGAGAGGTCCTCTGACGTCCCTTATTCTTCTTGCAGGTTTTACCATTGGTGTTTATAGTCTTATAAGTTCTATCAAATAGTCAAAAGATTTAATCGGACGGTCATCGTCACCTGACCAATTTCTGACCACTATAGTTCACATTAATAATTATTCACTAAATACCCTTGATTCATTTTAGGCATTTAAGATGACACAGCATTCAGCACAACACATTTTTTTAATGCAAAGAGACATATAAAAGATTCAATCCGTTACTAACAGGCTGTATCAAGGATCATTCGAACTTTGATTTGACGGACATTCAAAGGAAAAAAAGACAGTCCGCATGCGAGTAGAACTGCCGGCACCGCTCTCTTGCTTCGTGCAAGCGCATTCGGCATCGCACATGCATTCAACCAGGCATGATTGAACAGTTTTTTTTCTTTAATTTTAAAAATAAAATTTAGCCTCTCTCTCTCTCTCAATATATATATATATATATATATATATATATATATTTAGGGTGTTACTTGTTGAAAATCTCTTTTTATCAGTTAAGTTAGTTATTTTTTGTATTTTTTAGAAGTTCATCTAATAACATAAGATTATGAAAAACTATAAACAAATATCAAAATCAAAAGAATTAATCCCTACACGACAGATTGTACGAGTTTATACCCAAAAATTATGAAGAAGAAAAGAGCACTAATCATCAAAGCTTGAGTGAAATCCTCCAGACTGGATGTATCATACCCCCAAGCCTTTAGACAGAATAGTGTTAAATTTTCTAATAAGACATAAGAGAAATCCGTCATGTAGATAAAGAACACTGCTATGGTGATGGAAAAGCTATCCACTTTTCTTTACTCGTCTCGAAAGGAAGAATCTAGGAGAAGGAAGTTTTTTTACAAATTACTTGATATGAGTGCAACAATATTTTTAAAGTGTTGGCCTCTCCTATTCACCCACATCGGCTAGATAACAAAAGTGGGAAACTTTTCTGCCCTGTTACCAGTATCCATATTGCTGAGTAGTGCTTCCTGCCCCATGCTGCAATGGAGGCATTACAGGCATTACAGCAAGTAAAAAAATTATTTTAAAAGTCAGATACCGTACAGTCCAATTTCTGATTAGATGATCAAAAAAATCTGAAAAATAAAAAGTCAAACTTGAAAAATCCTCTTAATGGGCCGAGTCTAATAACAACTTTTGATTTTTTAGATTTTTTTAGAATCGTATGATCGGAGATCAAGCTATACGGACGGGTAAGGATGTCAGGCCTAACCTAAAAAAGTTTTTTTTTTAACTTGCTTTGCAGCACAGGGCATTGCAGCAAACACTGCTCATCCGTGTTCCATACGGATCGGGCACTTTCAGCTGCGGACAGATGATCCACGCTGACAAATCTGACCGTTTCAAGTTTAGAGAGATGACAGCAGCCTGGCTGTGTAACCGACCTGCGTTAAAAATTTGAGTATAGTTGTGTAACAGAGTCCATTAAAATCCAAACAGATCAAAAAATGAGCATGTTACAGAATGATTATTGGCATGAAAATCCGCAATTAAAACAGACAGCGGAGATGATACGGCTGTTTGCTACGTCAAGTCGATTCTCTCATAAAAGAGTAAGCTAGCCTCTGCTCCGAGGACGGTTTCTTCAGAGACCATTGATACTTCATGATCAGAGATGTAAACCCAGTGGCTTTGGGGAGCCTGGAGCTGCCCATTGGAATTGTCTTGAACTGGTTCAACTGTTAGTTTTCTATAGACTGCGTAATGCCCACTCCCAGGGCCACCATAGTGCTCCACAACAGAAGTGAGGCTGTAACTATAACTAGTGGAAGGAGCAGAACTGTGCCTGACATCGACCTGCAACATGGAACAAATATCGGCTACTTGTGTTATTCAAAAGAACAAATCAGCATCATGTATATATTACTATCGAGTAGGTAGGCATTTTTGCAAATTAGTTTACACAACTGGAGAAATCATACACGGATGAGGTAAAAAATTGAAGGCAGAAAGCCACAATGTCATTCTCCTAGAATCTAATTACCATGTGGGTCAATGTCTATGTGTGCAATTATGTCCTCTTGAGGATTTGAACTCCTAATTCTCAAGTTCCACCATTTCTCCAACTTCTTCACCACTTGCCACTCATTGCACCTAAAGTGTATGACTTCTCAGAACTCGGATACGAAGTTATATTATCTGATGGCAGGAAATTCATCTATGGCACCTCCAAAATGCAAGCAGCACCAATCCTAGTTTTATGCATATGGGTAGTATCTTAAGCAAGAACACGGCTTTACTTGCAAACTACTATGGTAAGTGCATAGGAAATTTAGAGAACCAGTAGCAAGATTAACACCGTGTATAGCTTTCAAAGAAAAGCAGGAGACAAGATAAACACCAAGAAAAACTATCTTCATCTGGCAAGGCATGATTTTAAGCAATGTTTCAAAGAAAGCCCTTCTCGGTAACCAGAGCACTGAAAAGGATTATCTTATCTTCATGGAGAACAAAGAGAGTTGAGTGTGCAGTCTTTCCTGAATGCCATGACCAATTTCCTTTTCACATGCAGCCTACAAATGCAGTTAAAGACATACTTCTAAGGAATAATACGAATCCATCTTTTCTAGGAAATGTTGGCACTACCAGAGTAAGAGTAATTAATATTATCTCACTTGACCCGCTGAGAGACCATGTGAATCTAACTGCTTCTCGCTTCAAGCATTTCATGAGTTATTTTTTACTCTTTTTCCCACCTTTCTTCATGGTGAATTATCAAATAGAATAAGCAAAAGGACCAAACAAACAGGACCCACCTTTTTTTGGTAAGACATGTGAGGCATTTCTTAGGTAGGTACTGATGGAAAGACATCCTCTCTACCACTTTGCCTACCTATTCATGCTCCAACAGCATCCATCAGACAAAATGCCTAACATAATGGCAGCATCTAGGCAAACTCCCGTTTCTGCAACATCAGCACATGGACAACCCACACTGTTGGAACTTGGAACACTAACGGGAAAGGAAAATGGGAGCAAAGGATCCATCTCCTGTGCTGATATGGTGTCACATATATTGATCTAACAAAACTTTTGAATGATAGCAACACAAAATACAAGAGCATAAAAGAGCACATTAGTTATGAAGAGGTCAACTATAAGAATCCAACTGACCTTTTCATTAGATTGTTGACACGAATACGAAGAGGAGGCCTCAGAACAATGATAATCATAATTGCTCTTGCTTCTAGACAAAGTATCTTTGCTATAAACTCCACTAGTGTCATCAGAGGATATATGAGCAGATCCTCCCAGCTTGTCTCCAATATGCACTTCACCAGAAAGATCTTCTCTCATGAAGCTATGCATGTAAGGCAACAGTCCTAGATGCCATGGCATGCTAAAATGGTTCATATAAAAGTTTGATGCTTCCTGTTGCTCCACTTGTTTTAGAATGTTCGCCTCTGAAGTTTTCAGCATCATTTCCTTTGCAGCTGTGGTGAATGGAAAGAGGTCTAAAACCAAAGGAAATGAGATATAGCCCTACAATCAAAGTAATATGTGTTTACAAATGTCGATGACATAACGAATTTGCATCACAAGTGAGATTGAGAAACACATGCCTGAATTTTGATAATTTCACCAGATGTGCTCATTGACGCACGTTGCAGCTGAATGCACAAAATCTGAAATGAAACTGTCAAAACTGCTAGGATTGCATTATGCATGAATTATGATTTTCTAAAATTTGTGATTATTGAGAGAAATGGTTTAACAAAATAGTAGGAAGTTTATAGATTTTCCACCTTTGGACAACGAGCAATTATCAGCTGCTTGGAAGCATGTGAAAAACATGTTGGCCATTCTACACCACCTTGAGAAAAGAGACTCTTGCAGTCACATGAATCAAACTTGACACATTGGCTAAGACTTTTTATTTTCACCTTGAAAGCATGATAGAAACCTTTTCAGGTATATAATCTGGATTATAACTATCCATAAAAAATTAATGAGCATCAGAATAACTACCTCATTTTCTTCTGGGTTAAGACATAAATATTTCAATGCAGTAATATGAGAACATCGGTCACAGCGATAATTCTCCAGATTCTCTGCTTTAATGAAATGTTTCAGGCTATCTTCCAGAGTACAATCATCATTCTAGCATGACCCATACCCCAAAGAAAAAGAAAAGAAGTGAAGTTAAAACATGACGAATATCCATAATGAATATCCATAATGATAAACCAAAAATGCATACCATCACTGAATTTCTGTGCAACACTGGTATAATCGGCAAGCAACGGAAAAACTCAAAGTCTACTGAAAGCTGCAACCAAAGAAAGGAAAAGAGAATAATAAACAATGCAAAGGCTATAAAATACAACATTTTTTCACTATCTTGACATAGGCAGTTATTCAATGCCACAAAGCACTGATCTTTCCAGGGATGATGACAATGTTCTATGCAGAAGTGAGAAATAGTTCATTAACAATATGTTATTGAACAGAGGGGAAAACCATATTCTGTAGGAGCCAATTCACACATTGCATTATAAGAGGATTCACAGGAATCAGAAGGTTATCACGGGATCATGGGTGACAGAGAGGATGATATCGATGATCCCACTAACAAGCAGATACTCATTTACAGTGACATTGCAGAGGAATTGGGGGAGGGTTTCTGAGTGGGTAGGGGAGCTTGTGATCAATTCTGGCTAGTGTCTTTTCAAGATATAGCAGGTCGTACTATGGAGAAGCTACAGAACGTTGCAAGGCTGAGGACTCTACAGATAGGGATAGAATTTTGATCCAGCTAAGAGACTATCGCCAGCATTACCCCTCCCCCAAACCCCTGAAGGCAATGTTCATGGTAGAGACACAGCCTTACATTTCCTTTTACACATTTTTATAATGCTTTCTCTCTCAAACAGTTTAAGAAGAGAAAATAGCAGTCAAAATGCATTTGGCATAGCAGCACTCAATTTTTAGGCAAAACAGCAGTCAAAATGCATTTGGCATAAGAGCACTCAAATTTTAGGCAGATATTCAACTCCTCAAGCCAACAAGATTCACCGCTAAATTGGAGGGCACACCAAGACCTCCTCCCGCAAGTGCCCTGCGGTCAAAATGATGGCATGGCAGCACTCAAATTTTAGGCAGATATTCAACTCCTCAAACCAACAAGATGCACCACTAACATTGGATGGCACACCAAAACCTCCTCTCGCACGTGCCGTCTTCTCTTTCCTTCCCTCTGTTGAGCAATTTGTGTACTTATTTAACTCCCATATTTTGATGATAACAAACAATGAAAATGTCGGCAATAAACATTATTTATAATTCCTTAAATAGCTTTATTTAATTGTTTCATATATTGTCAGTATCACTGTTATATGCTCAATTATAGACTTAGTCGAATTCAAGAGATCTATGGTCATATCGATTATAGACTTAACTGAAAAATCGATTAAGTACCTATCACTAATCAATTATCAGTTTATATGTGTGTTCTGTCTTAGTTAATCAATTAATTATTCAGTTCAATTACATGACTCTAATCGATTAACGATAAAGCTTTAATAGATTACATGTTTCAATTATCGCACATTGATTACCGCTTCGATTGTTCTCTTCTATTAACGTTGTAACTCTAATCGATTACGTTTTTACGTTCTCACTTCGATTATCGATATGTTGATAATCGATTATGAGTTCAAGTCTTTAACTTCGATTATCAACAGAACTCAAATCGATTACTGAGTTTATACTTCGATTATCACTTTTAATCGATTATTGTAACCGCATGTGACTTCGATTATCGTTGCAATTAATCGATTATTGTGATCTATTACCTCTTCGAGTATAATTTTATAACTAATCGATTATTGTATTAAGCATCAATCAATTTTGAGACTCAAATTAAACTTCGATTATCTTTATATTCTCAAAACGATTAACCCACATATCTGGCTTCGATTAACAGCCTTCTTTTGATCAATTAACTAAGTATCTCAATTAACGGTTGTGACTTCGATTATAGTGGTTCCTAAACCAATTATTGTAGCTATTACAGTTATGATCTATGTGATTGTATACTGGATGATTGCTTTATTGAATCTCGTGTTCTGACTGTCCGTATCTGTTGCAGATCCATGTTGGTCACTGTGCTAATTTTCATTTTACATTAAGCTTTCAACTAGTGAGATTTTCTACAACTTTGACTGACAACTTTTTAGACATGTTCAGATTTCCTATGACTATATACTGTTATAATTTTGTTCAATCTCTTCTACAGTGACACACAGGACAAAAAAAGTTTAGTTGTTCTTTTCGTGTAACTTTATATTTCATGCTACTGACAGAAGATTTCACCAACCAGTCTAAGGTTATACTTGAGTGTCCTTGGACTGCGCGCACCTAGTTAGATGTGAAGTGTTGTCCTGTAACTCCTGTTAACAAAAAAATCTATCTTTGTTACTATAAATTCAAATGTTAGATACAGTGGAAAGCTTCTCTCCAACATCTCCTTCTCTAGTCTAATAGACAGATTTTGAAGACCGCATATACAACTTGAAGCTTCTGTTCAAAAAGAAAAAAAGGCAAGCACACAAGAATTCTCAAGAGAAAAGTCTAAGTCTCTTTTTGTCCAATCGATAGCCAGCAAGAAAGAGAGAGATAGAGAGTTTTTCCACAACTTAATCTCCTTTTGAGCACATTGAATGTAAGACCCTAGAAGTCGTACTAAAAATTTCTTAAAGAAAGTTCATTGATATGCCCATAAAGAGTGTTAAGGATATATATATAAATGGTGATAAAGTATATACACAAATATAATTTTATAGTGTAAAAAATAGTTGATAGAAAAGTGTGGACTTTTATGTAATTTTACGATGCCAATTGGACATGAATTAGTAGGCTGTAGGATAGAGGTTTTAAATGCCATGTTATAAATGAGGTTTTCATCTCTTATTGGGCCTATTAGTGGCCCAGCCCAATTCCAATAGAGAGGGACACACCTGTCTTTCTTCTTGAACCTTTTCCACCTCCTCTTGAAACCTTTTTCTAGCCCGAAAGGGGCAGAACGTAAGAACAAGAAGGGAGAGAGAGGGAGAAAAAAAGAAAGGGAGGGCCAACTGCAGGAAAAGAGAGAGAGGGGGACCTGCTACAGTGGAAAAGAGAGAGGGAGACTGCTACAGTTCGTGTACAGTGCGTACACAGTGTTAAGGCTATTTTTGGGACTTAAAGCAGTGACTTTGGGGGATCTTTTTAGACTATTTAAGAGAGGTAGGAGACCTGTATTGCTTGACATTCTCAATGTGCCATCTTTTGCTTTACTTTTGGGGTTTTAAGAATGAAGTTTTGAGTCTCGGAATAGGGGGCATGCTGTCCAATTTTTTCTTAAAAGTGTGCAGCTGTGTGGCCGCTGTGTATGTGTATATATATGTTTATGCGCAGCAAGGGGTGTGTGTGTGTATGTGCATCAGGGTGTGTGTGCGTATGTGTGTGTGTGTGCGCAGCTGTGCGTATGTGTATTGGGGTGTGTGTGTGAGAGAGAGAGAGTGTGTAGCCAAGTGTATGTGTAGTGGAGGGGGGGGGGTGTATGTGTAGTAGGGTGTGTGTGTAAGAGTGTGTAGCCGGGTGTACATGCAGTGGGGTGCGTGTGTAAGAGTGTGTAGCCAGGTGTATGTGCAGTGGGGGGTGTATGTGCAGCCGGGTCACTGTGTGAGTATGTGTATGGCTATGAAGTGTGTGAGAGTGTATGTGTGAATGTATTTGTATGATTGTGTGAGGGTGTGTGGGTGGATATGTGACTATGTGTGGATGTGAAGATGCATGTGTGTGAAGTTGTGCGGAGTGTTGTTGACCCGAAAAATTTTCATGCGAAATAATATTATTCAAGCATACATATGCACATGATTGTGCGGGAAAAAATATATATACTACATGGCATATGCCCACATTAATGTGAGCTAATGATGTGGAAAGTATGCATAACATATGTTCATGTTCGCATGAGGCTATGTTGTGCAAGACAAAAAATGAATGCACATGCACCTATGATATGAAGGTCGATGTCAAAATATGCATGTGAATACATAAACTTATATGCACATATTAGGAAGGCAATGGGGCAAGAAATATACCTAGGCCAAGAAGCCTTAATCAAGGATCTTGCAAAGGCCTAAAAACAGCCCCGAATCGCCCCTATATGTTGTCCAAGTGCAGCCCTTAAATCCCCTTGATGGCTCCGATGAATAGGCCCAATATGGAGCCCCCAAAAAACGCAGCAACAAAATACCCCTAATGCTGCGAAATATGGGCCTAAAACAGTCCCAAAATGAGCCCAAAATGGCCCCAAATGGAGGCCCAATAGCAAGGGTAATGGGCCCAATAAGTGGCCCAATAAGGGACCCAATATAAGGCCCAATAAGGAGACCAAATGGGCCCAAAAATCAGTCCACAAGGCACCAAAACCTACAGCCCAAAAAGGGAAAATCTTCAAACTCCCAAAGTGGAAAACTTGCCCAAAATGGAAAAATAAGCCAAGTGGACCCCCCTCCCCCCATCTCTCACTTCCCCTTTATTTAAATAGGCAACGAGGAGGGAGGAGAGAGAGAAGGAACCGGTGGGGGGGGGGGGGGGAGATTAAAGAGGGGTGAGAATTAATGGGTTCTTAAACCCTTTTCACACTTGTTTAAGAATCCCACAAAAGGCCCTCATTTAAATCTCCCATCTTGGCCAAAGAGGAGATTAATGGGCTAAGTCCCATTAATGAAACAAGAAAGGGGAGGGAAAAGGAGGAGGAACCCCCCACCGGTTCCCAACCGGTGGCACCCCCCACCGCCCCCCCCCCCCCACTCCCACTCTCTCTCTTCTCTCAGCCCTCTTGAATAAGAAAAAAATAAAAAGAGAAGGAGAGAGGGAGTAAACGGTGGGTACCCCCACCTCGGGCCTCCCCGATGGCACCCCCCACCGAGCCCAATTTAGGGCCTATAAATAGGACCCCATGGCTTTCAATGCAAAGACACAGGGGCATACACCACTCTACATATTAAGGGTGGAAAATTTCTAAAGAGAGATTCTACTGCGTTCAAGATCAAACTCGGTGTCTCTCACCCGAGTTTGCTGCGTTTTGGAGGATCTTCTCGTCCCGGAGAGCTCTCTTCCTAAGATTTATTCATAAGGGAAAGCTCTGCCGATTTGTCTCTTGTAAAAGCCTTTTTCATAAGGCAAAGTTCTGCTGAAATAAAAATGGCTATTTCATGTCAAATTGTGTGCATGTGTGTCATCAAATTAAATAATTAATATCATGTTTTAATACTTTTAATATATATAATTAATTTTCCTAAAAATTGAATTAAAAATCTGCGCATTCTGTTAATCTAATCTTGGCCTCACTCCATACATAACTAAGCATAGATTCATAAAAAGTATACTTAAGTTAAAAATGACTTAAATACCCTTCATGATTAATTAATTAATAAAATCTGTAAAAAATATTTACAATTAGAAAAATGAACATAAATATCAGAAAATTTCTAATAATCAGTAAAAAATCAGAAACCTAATCTGAAAATCATATAAAACCAAAAATATAACTTAAATACCTTTCATATATTCAATTAATTAATAAAAATCAGTAAATTAATAAAAAATCAGTAAAAGAACAGTAAAAAAATCAGAAAACCAAACCTGAAAACATATAAAATTCTTGAAATATCTAAAATACCCCTAAAAACTTAATAAAATTACAAAAATACCCTCACCCACAATAAAATTTGTAAAAATCACAAAAATTCTAAAAAAATGTCAAAATCTCTCTTATGCCCAAAATACCCTCAATATGCTAAAAATAAATAAAAAATATCTGGAAAAATATAGAATGTCTAATAAACCCGATTTCAGGTAAAATTACCAAAACACCCCTATAACTTAAACATGTTTAAAATGATCCTAAGATATATTCTAAGGGTCTTCAAGTTTTCCTAAAATGCTAAAAAACTTAAAATGACCATAATACCCCTATACCCTCCAACTTGGCATAATTACAAAAATACCCTTATGGGTCTAAAATACTTGGAATCAATCCAGATAACTCGGAGTCAATCCAGAACCATATAAACCCATCATAAACTTGGGTTAGGCCAAGAACTTAACTTAAAACGTATCTTCATATGCATGTGCTGCCTGTAGTAGTAGTGTTCCATGTTATAGGGCATCATACGGACGGTTAATCAAGGGTTGTCGAGTAGTTGCTCGACGTAATTAACACTGACCGAGGTCAGTAGAGAGAGGTCATATACTCGGATCTTCGCCTGATCCGAAGTCCCGGACTCCCTGAGGGCTAATCACAAGCTCTCATAGTCCAATAAATAAAATAAATAAAACCGACCTATATTTCTCCAGATAAAACAAAAAGACCCTAAAATACGACCGGATCCCTCAAATCCGATAGGAGAGACATGCTAGGTTATGTCCCGAACCAACAAGTGTATATGGGTGTGTTTGTGAAGTGTATATGTGTGCAATTGTGTGGAGGTATGTAAGTGTGTGCGTAAGAGGTGTGTGAGTGTGTGTATGAGGTTGTGGAGGTGTAAGAGTGGGTGTGGCAGTGAAGTTGTGCAAGTGTAAGTGTGTGTATGTGTGGCTGTATAGGTGGGTGAGCAACTGTAATATCGTGTGTTGAAGTATATATGACTATGCAGATGTTTGTGTTTAACTGTGAAAGTGTAAGGGTGGTCGTGCAAGTGTTTGTCTGTGAGTGATAGTGCAAATTCGTATGTTAGTGTGTGTATTTGTAAAGAGGTGTATGTGTACAGTGCATAGACAACTATTTCTGATAGTTGTTTTAGATGATTTGGGCCTAATACTCCTTTAGTATATCAAACGGGTATCCCCATTACGTACACGTTTACCTCCGCCGCATACTAAAGAGTAATACATAAGGTCTTGTCCATTAAAGTAGTTTCACTAACTATAGATCTTGTCCATTAAAGTAGTTTCACTAACTATTGTTCCTTATTTCATTCTTTTGTTAAGTGCATGCCATGATGCATAGATTGCATTGATGCACACAAACATGTGGCTTATCTTTATAACTTTGGAGCATGTATGCATGTTTGATTTAATAGTATAAATTGCATATAATTGTTGAGCATTACTGTACATTTCAGATAAGCATCAATTATGGTCATAGTTATATGACTGTATAATTGTTACACTGTTTGACTATAAGATTGTGACCACGATTATTACTGTGATTGTGGAACTGTTATTGTTATTTTGGGCAGAGCAACACCTCACACTAATTGTTATGTTCCTATTTACTGTGGACTCTTGTCAGGACAAGGGTCAAAAAGTTAGCCCATTTACTGTAGAGGTACGTCAGGACCTCAGGTAGCCCTTACTGTGGAGATACGAGTCCAATCTCGATTTATTTGACTAAGACAGTGAGAGAGAGACAATCACTTGTGTGCACACGTGGTCAGTCTCTAGACTTCACAATTTAGCTAGTTGTCGAGGCCGATTAGTCCAATCAACATCCTTTACCTATTGTGGAGCTAGCACCCTATAGGGTGGACATACAGGTAGACTGTACTATTCTGGTGTTGTTGGTGACCATGTTGCTGGTAGCCCTTTACTATTGAAAAATCAGATTATATGTTAAATATTTTAGACATATTTATAGGTCATCGCATGATTGTCTTGAACTGTGAGTTTAGGCCTTTTCCAACAATTTTGCTATAACCTGACTAACGTAAATGCATTGTTTTATTGTTCATGCGCATGCAAATTCCTTATCAGTTTAAATCATGTATTTAGAATCGAAGAGAATGGCATAGAACATAAAGGATCCTATATGAGCCATGTGACTCACCGCCGCCCTTTTTCTTATTTATTTTATTTCATGTGGGTAGTAGGGTCACGAGTTGAAGGCGGTAACTGCTAGAAGCATGGTGGTAGTCGACCATTGAGAGATTACTGTTAATATTATAGTTGTATTTTTGTTTGATAATCTCTCTTTTTGAGACATGTATTTTGGAAAGTTATGTACATTACTGTGGAAGAAATGAATACAATTGTTGTGAGTGAAATCCTGGGAATTTATTATTTGTCTTATGTGGTTATTTCCTTCATATCATTTGTACAGATTCCCCAAACCGACATAATTGTAGGTCAGGGTGCTTGTGTGAGCCCTCACAGTTAGTATCAGAGCAAGGTTTGATTGATCTGTACGATTAAGTGTTGGATGATAAACCCTACCAGGATTCGGAATTGTACATAGCTACTGTCCCTGATTTGGATGTTTGAGTTGGCTCTAACTCCCTGACTCCCGCTTGGAATGCAGATGGCAAGAAAAGCTGCTAAGAGAGCTAGGCCTCAGCGTACCAGGCGAACAGTCGAGCCTGAACTACTGGAGGAGAATGTGCAGTCAGAGTTGGAGGAAGAGGAAGAAGTGGACGAATAAGAAGAGGAGTAAATGGGGGAGTTGGAAGAAGAAGATCTTCAGCCAGTTCGTAGAGGATGCAAAAATCAACTACCAAGAAGAAGAGAACTAGACATGGAAGTCCAGCTCAGAAGAGCTTATCAATGCAGAAGATTAGTGGAAGAGCAAGAACAGGTGAAGCATCATGTCTGGATTGAGCGGTTCTTGAAGCTCAAATTGCCTGCATTTAAAGGATGTGGGGGTCTTGAGGAAGCAAAATTTTGGTTAGAAGAGATGGAGAAGATTTTTACGGTGTTAGATTGTCGTCGGCCTGAGAGGGTGAAGCTGGCAACTTTTAAACTCCAGGACAATGCAAATAAATGGTGGCAGACAGCAAGGAGGGTTGCATTTAAAGATATGGCACTCAGTTTAGTAACGTTGAATGGTTTTGTTGAAGCCTTTAATGAACAATATTTTTCATTCCATGTTCAGTAAAGAAGAGAACAGGAATTTATGGATCTTGTGCAAGCGCTCATTGAGGAGCTCCAGCGAAGGGAGAGAAAGACTCTGGCCTGACTTTTTGCTCCTCTGTACGCTCCATTCGACCCCAGCCACTATCTCAGCAAACGAACTCCACCCCCTGCGGCAGACCCGACGGACATGTCCTATCCCACTGCATGCCCTGCATCTCACAGGAGACTAACAGGTCCTCGCACGATGCCCCGGGCGGAGGCACTGGAAGCAAACCTGCTCCTTAGAAGGCTCTCCCGATGGTCTGCGATCACCAGGTGTTCCTCCTTGCCAGCGGCTGCAGAGGTCAGGCCATACCCAGGATCCCAGCCTCACCGCGTTTGCATCGGACATGAAGCGAGAGAGCAACATCCGAGAGAACCCGAGTTCCATCCTCGAACTTGAATGAAGTTTCTTCATGTCACCCTCGTTTCCCAACTGTTCCAAATTTTGGCTTCAACTCAGTAACTGGCCAGTTTCATATTAAAACAATGAAAATGCTAAAACAAGCTTTAAACTAGCCTGAAACAGCCTGACCAAGATTGAACTGGCATGAACCAGGAATGAACCAATTTCTGAACTCTAAACTAGCCTGGAAACAGATTTATGAACACTTTTATCAAATATTATATACTGGCCTAAAACTCACCACCAACATAAACTGGACTAAACAACCCAGATGAACAGGAGCTTACTTTGGCCCATTACAGATCTAAAACCAGTTTCTTAAACCATGCCTACTGTGGCAATAGCCGCATCATGGCACCTTCTTATACTACAACAACAACATCCTCTCCACGGCCTCCTCTCTGTGGCCAACTCTCCTCATCCTCTCTCCCTTTTCCCAAGTCCAACATCTCAAGGAACAACCCCAATGTCCAGACAAAGGATAGGCAAACCGCACACATCAGCACCAGGTGGGCATCAAACACCCAAGGGAAGAGCCAATGCTCAATGTTGGCCACGTGGGAAACAGATTGTGGCCCTTCGCTGACAACAACTGCAAGGCCTACAAGCAGAACCATGAGGTTTGAGGTTGGACTTGGTGTTCCCCTGATAGGAGAACTATGATGAGAACCCGCCAATTAGGAGGATCATAATATAAAAATCCCTGCATCCCCCAATGCTAGATAGGCGTCAAGCGCCAAAAGGGAGAACCAGTTGTCAACGTAAGCCATATGTGCAATAAGGCCCTGACCATTCACCGCCATGACAATCATGAGATCTATGAACAGGACTACAAGGCTGGACTTGGCATCCACCTGGTAGGAGAGCTATGTTGTGAACCGGGCACTGACGGATGTGAGACCTTCCATAAACTTGTAGCACTTTGTCAAATAAATCAAGAGCTGTAATATGGTAACTCTAAAATTTGAGACGCCCTAAATGGACTGTTTTTATTATCAACGGTCTCAAAGGAAAAATACTTCCAAATACATTAAGTTGAAAAATGTGTGAAAATGTGATTGCAAGATGAAAATGGTCTTTCAGTGGAAGGAGGCTCAAATAGCAGTAGAAAGTTTTGAAGGAAGTTGAACAGTATGGTGTCATCCACTAATAGTGAGCTAGCCGAGATCCTATGATACTGAGTAGATATCCCATAGCCTACTTATTATGCATTACAGGAGAGAGTCTATGAAGTCTTATTCACCAATTCTTTCGAGAAGTTGCATATGTGACTCATCTTTGAACTCTGCAATTAAGTTGTGTTCTCTTACTACTTTCAAAAGGAAAATTTGTGTTCTCTTCTATTCTGTTTGTGGAAGTTTTCTTCAGGTAGCTGCAGTCAATTATAGCGTTCGTTACAACATATGACATTAACTAATTGCTATAGTGCTATACGCATTAGATAGCGTTTAACTTCAGCATATCCTATAATCACATACTGGAAAGCATTTACAAATATTCCTCAATGATTTAGATCATTCCTGGATCTATTGTGGAACATGACTTCCTTTTTTACCCATGCCACATCATTAGTCTTCAAGGCTATTGCATGTGATATCACCATATTGCCCTTTTCTGATGTCAAGATCTCCAACACTAGGAACTATATCTTTTCCAAACACAGATGATGCAACAGAGTATGAAACCAAAGTTCAAGAATGGGAAAATTGTAATTGTTGCAAGCCCAAAGTGTGTCGATTGTGTCTATTGTAGAGCATCAGCGTCACATTGTCTTGAAGTTTTTGTTGAATTACTCAAAGTAAGAAGGCAGCCACATAGTTTCATCATGGTAGTCCATGTAATTAGGTAGTTGCACCATGGTGTATTCTCATAAACATCACATTTTGTATTTACCCAACAATAAAAGGAGATTTGCTTGTTTCAATGGGACGTGCCAGCCTGTGGGTTTTAGGGCCAGGTCAAATATGGGCCAAAAATCTGGCCAATGTTTTATGCCTGCGAGCTAAAATCAGGCTGCGAAAAATAAGCCTGCTGACGTGGGCCGAGTCCACAGACCAGCATGCCATGACCAAAAGCTCTCAGGGTCAGGAGTTGGAGCCTTGAAACTATTGCCTTCATCCTTCGACAGCCCAGGAGCATCATCATCCCTTCTGCAAGCAACCAAGCACTCGCAACACCACCACCGTTGCTGCTAGTGGAGCTCCAAGAGGGTGCTCTCATGGGTTTCGATGTGGAAAGCCCATTGTTCGATCCCCTGCCCTCACCGATCCCTTCAGCTACCTTGGCATCATTAGTCCTGATGAACACCCTTAAGACCAAATCCTTTTATGATATATATATAGGGGGGGGGGGGGGGGGGGGGGAGGATATGGGTTCCTTAATTTCCCTATGGCACATGTTCCAAGAGGATTCCTCTGTTCTATGTTAGGTGTAACAGAACACGAGTTTTAAGAGAAGAGCAGGATGATGGCTGCTCACACCCACTGTCCCTCGCAATCTCGTAGTTCTCTTTTGAAAGTGGATGGTACCACTGAATTGTATTAAATAGAAAGAAAATGTTACAAGTATAGATGGCAAAAGCTCTCAAATCTCACTCTACAAAACACCAAGTTGGTGAATCATCCTGAATCCCCCAAAAGAGCAAAAAAAGAAGAAGTGTCTATATGATCTTCACACCAAACCCGCACCCAACGCCTTACCCGACTATAAACAAAAGATAAAACTCTGTCCTGGGTATCTGCCTCCCTTCTGAAAAAATCCTTTTGTTTCTCTCTGTCCAACTAGCCTATAAAGTGGTATGGAGTATCATAATCTATAGAATATAGATTATAGGATCATAATCATGTGCTCAGAAGGGCAGCTGTGGAAATGTGAGAACCGAATTCGAAATGGCCTTTCTGGGTAGTGTTAATCATAGAATGGTAGAGATATTCTGAATCTCTGACGGAATGTAATTCCCACAGTAACTCGGCAGTCTTCTTACTTTCAAAGTTAATCTCAGGCCAGGCCAAGGATGGCCTTGAGATGGGCTGGGCTGGGCTGGGCCAAGGTTAATGTTGGGCTGGGCTGGGATTGTTTTTTTAATGCAGGCTTTGGTTGGGCCATTGATGGGCATGGCCTGGCCCAGCCCATTGATAGTCCTCCTTTTATGAAGCTTCTAAAACTTTCGATGTAGTCATCCTTCTTCAATTTTTTCTTTCTGGGCAAGTGCATCAGAGCCAGATTTAGCCACAGAAGGATAATGGATTAGCTTCCTCAAAGCAATACCAATATCGACGGCTGTAGGGCATGCTAATGAAGAAAATGGAAGAAATATGGCTGATAGAAGTGCCAGTTTGGTGAGTCAGATACCAAAACCTTCAACAACCCACTCTTTGACATCATTCCTGCCATTATTGTTGCAGCAGATGCCCACAGTGCTGCAAATGATGTCTATGTTACAACTGTCATAAAAAACTCTTCCGAGGTCATTGTCATCATGGCTCTTGCTATTGCATTCGCCAATAATTGCTACCGTATTGCCACCATTTTCACTTCCATCAAGACTTCCTATCATCTTTGTCACTGAGAATAATATCTCCATTCTCGTCAGTAAGTGCTCAACGTTCTTGGCAAAAGCCATTCATCCCCATACCGGGTACTCGCAAGCCATCCTGTGCCTATATTAGCTCTGGGCCTCTTCACCCATTAACTTGAGTTTTGGGCCAACAGTTCTGTTTAGTGACATAGTATCAGAGCCAGCTAGCTCACTGGGCTTCCCCCTGTTCGACTATGTAGTTTTGAGAGCACCACTTGCCATACAACCCTACATTGGTTTGTCATAAAGACAGTGTTGATGAAAGTCACCAAGTCCCACACCAGGTATTCATGAGCCATCCAGTGCCTATTTAGTTATGGGCCTCTTCCTCCCTAACTCAAGCTTTGAATCGACAGTTTAGTACAGTGACAAGTGTATTAATTCATTCGATGTTCAGACTTACTCATTCTCGTAATCCAGGCTGAATTTCTTGATACACCTTGAGGCAAATTAGTTGGAGATTAGAAAGATTATGTTCTTAAACTGATTTCATCTGTTCCTAATCATAAAGTGGGTCATTTTGCAGTTTGTAGAAGTACTCTCCAAAATTCCACATTGGTAGTTGCATGGGCGGTAAGTTATAAACAACTCCCAGATTTGAGCAAGCTTGCCAAGAAGAAAAGGGTGATTGTTCTATTTCATAGCCTTTTGTCTTTCAAGGACATCCTTGCTTCCTTTACTGGCGATCCTCCCCCTTTCTCAACCCATTCTTGATCTTATGCTATGCGACAAAGGCCTAAACGGGGAACAGGAATGCAAGTACAGGCATCTTGAATGGGACACATTTCTCTGGAAGTACCACAAACAAGGTATCCAACTTTTGCTCCACTCTTCATACCTTGATCTAATGATCCTCCTCCTCCCGGTTGGCAAGCTTCTGTCATGCAGAATAAAGACAGTTTTACACTTTTGGAAATGATCTAAGTTGTTACAGTAGCACCTCAATGCAAGAGGACCAAGAAAGTTCGTAAGGAAAAAAATGGCCCAATAGATCAATGGATCATGAAAAATATAGCCGAGGAAGAATCTTGTGATAGGTTAGTAAAAACAATAAGTGAGAGAAACCAATGATACCAATGTGCCGGTGTGCAGCCTCGTGTACACTTGCAAGACATGACTTCATAATGACTGTAAAAATGAGAACTTTTTGCATGTCTATGCTTTTATGATTATATGGGTCTAAGAAAATCAGACCTTACATCTAGTAGCCACGAAACTGAAAAAGATGTGCTAGTGAAGGATAAAAGGGTTTACCTGAGATGAACAACTTTTACAAGTTAAGATGCTCCCAACGATTCCATCAAATTGACCAAAAAACCACCGTTCCCAGCGTTTGCATTCACTTTGTCCTTCTTTGCATGTCGCCTTAGGAGCAGTCACTCTGCATGGGGAAGCAGAGACATCTGCTAGAGAACCACAACGTGGCACATAACATTGCAAGACTTCCTCTTCCAAAGATGATAAAAGGAGGAGGAGTGCTTCTGCTGCATCCTGCATGGAGGAAAACCTAGAACCTCTTATAAAGCATACGATTTGTTTTCTAAGACATATACCTTAAAGAAAACATAAAGAGGTAGAATAACTCATATAAAGATGCAAGCTCTATATGAAAAACCTGCTGCCTTTTTAGATTGAAGCTAGAGACATATGGACCCATTTCAAGCATCACTTTTCTTGGACTTAGTACAATTCTTTCTTCACGAACAGTGCACAGTTCTGTGGAAAACATAAACAATTTGTGAAATAAATTTGGCAGGAAGAAACAAGAGCAAATTTAATCAAAATTCATATAATAATGAGATGATCCTAATATCAATTTCTGCCTTAAGAAACAATGCTCTGAAAATAATTTGTTCCAGGAATCAAATTTACTCTGACTTTCAGCATGTCCTTTATGCTGTTCTAAATGGTACTACATTTTGGTCACACTTTAGACTGGCAGATAATTTTGGCCTTAGTAGGGTGATATAAACCTTTGACAGTGGTGCATTATTTCAGTTCTTTTTCAGCAGCACATTCTGCTGAATTGAGAAAAGGGAAGCTTGTGGTGAAAAAGCAACAATCAGACTTTCCAGCAGTGGATGCACATTTGTACATAGAAAAATCACAACTTTTCTGTGATCCCTAGTTCCTATATAAATCCAAGAACTTTTGTTTGAGTACGATGCCTTATTGCTAATATCCTTAACTAGACAAAAACAAGATTATGTTACCTTTAAGAGTTCTCACAACATGGCATTGTTTCACTCACTCACTATCATTCATCAACACCTCATCATTTACAAATTTAATAATGAGCGGTTTGATCTGATAGCATGTAATGAGCAAAAATTTTATGTGCTCAATGAAGGCCCAGAAATCGTGCTACATTGATGACGACAGGCCTTATTCTCCAGAGGAATTGCTTATGATTCAGAATAGCATGCCCAGTAAAATTTTCCAAAACTGCCAAGAACCTAAGAAAACCTCAAGAAATCTAAACAGCAAGAATTGAAGACAATATCCACATTCACATGGGCTCATAATATAATAACATCCACATATTATAGCACCCAAAACACAATTATTTTAGAAGCTATGCAATGCAGATAAATGACCAGTGCTTGGCCCTCTTAGGAATGTTCAGAGATCTTCAAATTTTGTATATCATAATCAGATCTCTCAGCCGGATTACTGACAAAAAGTCCCCACAAACCCAATGTTCTAAAAAACCATTATTATCAGTTTTTTAGACAGGAACACTAACTAGGATCAGATCCCTCAGCTGGATTTTCATATCCTATTGTATTGTGATGGGCCTATCATTCAAGATGGTGCCATTTCAGCAAATTTCCCAACATCAATAAGGCACATTTACAGCCTCACTCTCAAACAAACATGAAACCACCACCACCAAAGCTCCTTCAGTCTCTCTTCCACCAATGTTGCTGCCAATCTTTACGAAGCATGTCATTAGTTAACTCCCCCAACTCTGCCTTGCCCTCACATCTTCCCCACCACAGTAGCTTGGACAACCCTGTCCTCTCTCAGAAACAACCATCGCACATGACCCAATTTCTCTCACCCAATGGCAAGAGGGGGTGATGGTTAGTGCATTGAAATTAAGGTGGGATGAGAGAGAGATTAGAAAGAAAAATGGGGGGGAGAGAGAGTAAGAAAGAGATTCGGAAAAAAAAAAAGTATATATATAGAGAGAGAGAGAGATGGTACATTTGCCAGACGTGAGAAAGGGTGAGAAAGCATAGAGATAGAAAAGGTGTCTATACAGGGAAAGAAAGAGAATGAGAGGGGGCCTGGGAATTGATTATATGTGAGGGGGAATAAGACCAAGAGAGAGTAGAAACAGGTGTTTGGCCAGTGGAGAGAAGGTGGGTGTGTTTGTTGGAGACTACGGGAGGAAGAATAGAGGAGAATAAGGTCTATTTGGGTGGTTAGTGAGAGGAATGGTGAACGAGAGGTGCTGTAGGGACATCAAAGTCAAAATCTTTTTACACCATTACTACAAGGAATATTCCCTTAAACATTACTTTTCCTGACATCCACTGATGGCATGCACTTGGATTGTTGACAAGTTCACAAGAACTTTTAGCCCAATTGAGTGGCTTGTCCCTGTATGGATGGTTTGCATCAATTTCTAGAAACCCTGATTTTAATTGGACCAAGAATGGAATTCAGTTGGACAAGAAAGCTAAACTATTAACATGTTTCATGGAATTTCTATTTGCAACAACTATGTTACCATTCAGAGTTTATTCTTGAGACTCTGACAGGTAAAATGAAGATATCAGGTTGCAACTAATTTTCACATTACTAACAAATAACTATACCTTCCAATAATGAAACCAAAGCTACTGTGAGGGGCAATTTCTCAACCCCTTCTTCAGTCTCTAGGTCATCAGCATCAAGTACATTTTGGAGAAAGGAACGAAAATAGCCACAACTAGCAAGTGCCTGCTAAGATGTACCAATTGAACTCAATGAAACAACAAAATAATAACATACAATAATTTTTTCTAACATGCAATTTTAAATTCATAAACAGTTAATGCAATACACAGGTATGTATTCAAGCAATCCAAACACTGTTGACAAAATTTGATACAAAATTGCCATATAGAACTTGATGTATGACTCCAAAAATATGATTTGGGACTAAAGCATCAGAATTTGACACCAGCAGGGCTCAGCTGCATGAGGGCAAGCTTCTAAAACCCCCCTTGACCTCCACCAGAATAGGATAGGACATTAAGAAAAAAAAAATTAATTTACCTTTTTTTCTTGAAACTAAGGAAATAAGCAAAATATTTAATCCACCATCTTCTTGAAGACATGCAAAAAATGTCTGCAACATAACATATAAAATAGCCTAGACTTGCAGCTCTAGAAAAATAAGGAAGAGCAATGATTCTGAAACACAAAAAGGTCAAAGACAAATGAAAAGCCAAACAATGATCTCAGGTTAATGTTTAGAAAGCACAAATCTCCAAGGGAAAACAGCCATCTCAGAAAGTCTTCATCATTGAGTTCATGAAAAACCTAGAAGATAATTCTTATCCACTAGATATCTCAGATTCAATAGGCATATTAACCTGCTGATGCTGGCAAAAGTGAAAGATTTGCCTCTGCCAATGCTCGCATTTTGATGCAGAGACTAAGTTAATGAGAATGGCAACAACTTTTGACACACTACAAACATATCAGAGAAAAAAAAATGAACAAAACAACTTGAAATGAAGCACAACTAATCTAGTTAGTACTATCCACAATTCGCCTGAGAATTTTGTTTACACAAGAGATTTACCTGTAGAATTACATTGAGAAAACAGTTGTTTCCAAGATTATGGAGTCCAGCCACAGTAGAGTCGACTTCAGAGGAAGTTCTCTGATCTGTTGTCCATGGTACTTGAAGATAGCCAATATTACCATTCCGCAGGACTGCGACCACCCCAGCCACCCCAACTCCCACCCCTAGAATTCCAGCCACAAGACGCTGGGGAGTCGAAAACCGCTCAAGAAGAGACAGTATCTTATTACCATACCTAACCTTGTGTAGGAGATTGCCAATGCTTGCTTCGGTTATAAACATGATTTGATCAACCACGATAAACAATTTTTCCAGCTCAATAACAGTATTTCTCATTCAGATTGCCTACATTATGGTGCAAATCATCAATAAGATAGTTTCCAAACATAAATTCTTCTTATTTTGACTTAATTGTTTGAGTTGACGAATGTGTCAGAGGGGCAAAAATCAATAGAAATAGTGATTCGGAAGCATAAACACATTCAACGCAATAGCACATAATAAACAGCACCAACAAAAAGAGGAAAACAAAAAAAACTCAAGCTGCCTCGGCAAGCGTGCCGTGGCCAAGAACCCTAATGAACAGACCTCCTTCCTCCATGTCTCCACAGACTGCCCGTACCGCACAGACCCAAGAAACGATCAGGTGAGCGGAAGCAGACGGCTCCACCGATGGAATGGCTCTCTACCCATTACATAACTATGAATTGAGAACGCCATGGAGCCGCGGAAATCCGTAGTCTGGCTAATTCCCGTTCACAAGACAGACGAGAAAATGACCAAACTCCGGTGCTACTCGAGCAAAATAGATAAGGAAAAAAAAATCAAGATGTAGAAATTGAAAAAAAAAAACGCATATATTTGAGAAGGCCTACTTGGCGGAGAGGGCTCAGAGTACGATCTCACCGCAACCCCACCGCTCTCTGACAGCACAACTGCTCTTCCAGTGAAAAACGCCGTGCCCGGCAACCGCAAGAGTGCAAGAGGCATTTGGAAAAGAGCATGGCGTTTGGCATCTTCTGCCCTCTCATACTTCGTATTGTTAGATGTGCGCCCGTCCGAGAACCATTTGGAAAACATATTCTTGCATCTTCTACCCTCTCAAATCAAACTTTACGCAGCAGGTCGTTTTATTTTATTTTTTACGTTTTCTTGTTGAATTTTAAAAAAAAAATCAGAGCGTCTATCAAAACTCTGACAGTACAATCAAAAAATTCAGATCTGCTTCAAGCAGATTGTATATTTTTTTTCAAAAAACTTTTAGCATGTACTTAGAATTTTGTAAAAAAAAATTAAAAAAATAAAAAATATAGTCAATTAGGACCGGCCCAAACTTTCTGACGATAATGCCAAATTTTTTATTGAACGCTCTAACAAGAATTAAAAATAATAAGAAAATAAAAAAAACCAAAACTGATTAGACGGGGCATTATCTTATTAGATATTCGCCCATAGAAGAAACTTTTGGAAATAATATTTGGAATCTTTATTTATACCCTATAAATGAAAGTATATATATATATAGCTTGACATCTTCAGAAAAAAGTTGTGATTTATATCCTCCCGTGAACTTGAAATTTATCTAAACTTTACTTATTTATTTCTGACTTCATCAAATTTTACAGAATTTTTCTAGTATATTCCACCTAAGTTTGCAACATTTTGACTGGAAGGGAATTAATGAACTTTTTCGAAGATGTTAGAGATATTCAAACAATATGTAAAAATTAGGGATACATATAAATATGATACTTTAAATGAGTATATATACATATTTTTTTTTTACAAACTCTTAACCCAACCCCTCTAATCCAACGTTGAAAAGCTAAAAATGAGGAGACAAAGATCCGATATTTCATTTCCACCCTAAAGTCCAACCAAACATGTCATTAGCTCTTTGAAGTGTGTGAAGATGATGATTATAAAAAGTGGAGAGAGATAAACTGAAGTGGATAATGATTACATGCTGAGGTAGATGAGCTTTTAAAAGGACAGTAGATTGTTTCATAAGTTGGAGTGGGTGCAATTACTCCCAAACTCAGCCTTAATGTCTTTCAAAGATTGGTACCTTGGCGGACCTTAACAATCAAAAGTAATGTTCCGTCCGACAACATTCAATAGGCCGTTTTATTATTTTTTATTTTTTTTGGTAATTTTTTAATTTTTTTTAGAGCATCCGATCTAAATTTTGACAGTACAGTCGGAAAGCTCGGGTCAGCCCCGAATTGGCTGTAAATTTTGTTTAAAAAAAAACTTTTAACATGTACCTCAATCTATGTGAAATATATATATATATATAAGTTTGGAGTCGACCTGAACTTCTTAATTGTAAGTTGAACTTTTAATCAAACGCTTCACAAAATTTTAAAAATCTGACAAAAAAATGTATAAAGAGAAAAAAACGATATGCTGTGCGTATAAATGCAGCAAGCATTACTAAATAATCAATTTTTCTGTGAGAATCGCTGGCATGGCCACTGCCTCCTCCAAGTCAAGTCAACAAATTGTCGCCCACCTGGGCAGAACCAGCATCTCTCGGCATACTCGGAGGCGAAAGCCCTGGGTGGGGCGGTAAACCCCCCCTTCCCCCCCCAACCACTCTGCAGTCCCCATTTGCCTTACCTTCCCTTCTTCCAGGCCACCTCCATTTTCCCCCTCTCCACCTTCCCCTTTCGGTTTTGGTAAGCTTCGCTTACCATATTTTGTTCCCACCTTCTAGGTCTTCGACAACTTGTGTGCATCATCGTCGATCGGTTACTAGGTTTGCTTATTGTCCGTCCTCCTTCTCCCTTCTCCCCCTTCTTCTTTGTGCTCTGTCTTAGTTTATTTTCTCTACTTAGCCTCGTCGGCATCTTTAGTGTTCTATTGCGGCTGTGGCCTGTCGGGATTATTTCTTGCTTTGGGATCTTGGAAGTTTTTTATGGTACTTGAGATTTTAAGCTTAACCCGTATGTTGTCGACGGCGTGCATCTCTGGGTCAACCAGTCTCTAGCCGCTCGTCTGGATGCAACATCTCCAACATATCTATGTTGTTGCTTCTGAGGAGGCATGTCCTCTTCCCCATGGTCCTCAAGTTAACGGCGACCCCTGGTATTGTCTTGGGCTGATAGCTTTCTTCACCGGCATCTCGTGGGTTCGCGTCTCCGACATCGGCTGCTTTGGCATCACTGGCACCTCCGATGTTGTTTTCCAACTCCTCTGACATTTGGGTTTCTCCTGTGACGGGGTTTACCTATTGTCTCTTGCATTTACCCAGTATTTCCGAGGAGGCGTGCTTTGTGTTTGTACTTTTTTTCTGCCCCCTTTATGTCGTGTCTTTTCTTTCTTTGATGTGTACCTTTTTTTCTTCTGTTTATTTATTATTATTAATATTTTTTGTCAAAAAAATAAACATTATATATATATCAAAATATTACTGTAGCAATTACATAAAGATATGTCAAAGAAAGAAACCAAGATCAAATATAATAGCCAGGGCTAAGGTTGGCCAAGTACAGGAGAGAAATCTCCATGGTGATGCCAGCGAAGAAGAAGTCAGAAAATACTACAGCCGATGGCAGTTGAACGAAGCGGGGTTTAGAGGCGTGCCTCATCCAGGAAGCACGGGATACGTGTTGGATTTTTTCGATTTTTCCGGATCGCTCGCGCAGCGGAAAATAAAAATATTTACAGCGATTCGTTCCCGTTTCGAAATTTAAAATACAAGATAATTTTTAAAAAAATTAAAAAATTACCAAAAATAATAAAAAATAATAAAACGGCCTATTGAATGTTGTCGGACCGAACATTACTTTTGATTGTTAAGGTCCGCCAAGGTACCGATCTTTGAAAGACATTAAGGCTGAGTTTGGGAGTAATTGCACCCACTCCAACTTATGAAACAATCTACTATCCTTTTAAAAGCTCATCTACCTCAGCATGTAATCATTATCCACTTCAGTTTATCTCTCTCCACTTTTTATAATCATCATCTTCACACACTTCAAAGAGTTAATGACATGTTTGGTTGGACTTTAGGGTGGAAATGACATATTGGATCTTTGTCTCCTCATTTTTAGCTTTTCAACGTCGGATTAGAGGGGTTGGGTTAAGAGTTTGTAAAAAAAATATATGTATATATACTCATTTAAAGTATCATATTTCCTTTGATGTTCCAATTCCACGATTAATTTTAGTGAAAGCAAGAGCTCAAAAGCGACCAAACAAAATAACAAATGTTTTGTAAATTTCTTTCCTTCTAACGAATGGACGGCAGCTTTTACTCGTTAAAAAAAAAGTGGCCACCACCTTCAGTCCACTTCCAAGTTAGGGTTTTCGATCTTGGAAGCGTTAAATTAAGTTCAAATGTCCAACGTACTTGAAAAACAGATTTAATCAACATACTTAAAAGAAAAAACAGATTTTACTTTTGTCGTTGCTCATTAGATGCAGGGACGGCTACCACCACGGCTCCCCAGCGTGAATTGGATATATTGTGTTTTCACGTTGTTATTGCATCAAGTGAGATATTAGTCTTCCACTTCACTTATCTTAAAAACATTTTTTATTTTGTTTGGTCGCTTTTGAGCTCTTGCTTTCACTAAAATTAATCGTGGAATTGGAACATCAAAGGAAATAGCTTACAGGTATCTTTTCTTGGCCTTATTTGCAAAAGCACATCACCAAAGTTTTTTAAAAAAGAAAAATAACTACGTCTTTAATCCCGAAGGTACAATAGCAAATTACATTTAAATTTGTGTTTGAACAATTACCACAACGTCTGTCCAAAATGTCATTTGACTAGCGGTGTTTTTATTTAAATACCTATTTTAATAAAATAATTTTTGGTTTCTAAAATATATTAAAAAATATTCATGTGTTAGGTTATGTCAATCAATGGAGCCGTAACTCTGAGTTACGTTAACAAGAGAAATCGGTGATGCATGCCAATGTCAACTAAAATGGAAAGTGCCAATGCCGACTTAATTTGGATTGCTTTTGAATTATCTATTACTAGTTTCAAATCCGTGTGATGCACGGTATTTATGTGAAATTATTTTAAAAATATTAAATTTTATATTAAGATAAAAATATCATATTGATTTAAATAATTTCATCTTAATGAATTTTTAATTTTAAGCAAATAATCAAATATAAAATAATTTTACATTAAAAATATTAAACTTTTAATTTCGCTTAATAAGACTAATATGAAGGCATTTCACTTGCATGCTAAACTGTAGTTCTAGTTAAGGTGAGTTTAATGAAGATATCTTAGGAGATCTGAAGTAGTGCCGGAAAAAAAAAGTAACATACAGTACATAACTACATATAAACATAATTTTGTATAAGGAATATGACGAAATCATAAGACGTGTAAATTAGCTAAAACTCTGTTCGAACGTAATGGACGATTATGGTATTTTCACATAATAAAGATTTTAATAATATCATTATTAAAATAAATAATTCATGAAAGATATTGTCAATGAAGGTTGACGTCAAGTAACAATATAAAAGATATGTTTTTAACTTTAGAATTTTGAGCGGTGTGCTTTGCTAGGTGGGTTACTGTAATGTTAATATACATAAAAATATTAATATGTTATATATTACAACTATATATGTTATAACTAAAAGTTTTTATATGTGACTATACATATTAAATATTACATGATATAAAAATTATTAACATATAAAAATTAACATAATAACTAATAAATATAAATAATATACGACGAAAAGTATATAACATATGAGTTGAATAAATTTATAAAATAGGTTAAATAAAATAGAGTAAGATAAATATTTAATAATATTATTATTTTATATTTAATATTAATATAATTTTTTTATTTTTGTAATATTTTATTATAATATAAATAAATTAATATTTTTATTACCAAATAAACTCTCAATTTTAGGGGGGCCATGACCCCTCGCTCCCTTGCGTCTATCCTAGAGAGAGAGAGAGAGAGAGGGAGCCATTAATTATTTATTTTGAAATGGTTGGAGGTAAGAGAGAGAGTTATAGTTATTAATGAGTTATTTTGAAATAAGTTGAAGTAATAGTTATGACCATTAATGAGTTGTTTTGAAATGGGTGGACATAATAAGAGGAAAGAATAATCATAATAAAGTTATGACTATTAATGACTTCTCATAAGAATTATTTAATAATTCTTTTTAACAAAAAACATATGAAAGTATCGCATCGACTAGATTAGAAAGTTTATTTTATTAATATTATATAAATTATTATATTATATAACACATTAGATCTATATACATACTCTGTAGCCTGTAGGGCGGTTCCAGGGTGCCTAAAAAGGAGGGAGAAGACTGCTGCTGCTGAGATAAAGCGGAAAAGAGGGAAAGGGGTCAGGCGGCTGGTGGAATGCAGGGGAAGAAAGATAAGGGGTTGGTCGGAATGTTCAATTATAGTTTATTTATTATTATACTTATTAATTATAGTCACAAAAAATAACATTGCAAATAAATTATACGATTGTAAATATTATATTTGTACATAATACTAGATTAAATTATTTATTTAAAAAGCTTACATTTAATTTATTCATTTAAAAATTTACATTTTAGCTTCTGGTGCACGTGCCTATTATTTTATCTTGTGTGAATACTGATTTACGTACGCTGCCCATGGTTGCATTTACTATTTTGTTTTTAATGTTTAAAATGTTCGAATGATTACCGAATTATCATGTACTGTTTACATCCCGCATTTCTACTTTGGCACACTGTGTGCATCGATTTTAAAAGAATCATTATTCGAGTAATATCATGATTCCATCTAGTCTTTGGTTTAAAGAAAGTAAAAAAGGAAGGCATAATCTGTCTTACGTGTTAACAAGGTAGAAACAAGGGTTTTTCATGGTAAAAACAGATTGTGGGAGTATGGAGAAAATAAACTTACTGTTTTGAGAGGATTTGTCTTGGTTTTGATATCAGATAAAATAAAAATTCAAAACTCCCAAATATTCAGAAGGATTAAAGTGACATGTAGACGTTTGGTGTACTTGACAACTCTTCTGAGTTTGTGGTGTATATCCACTGATGTTCTATATATATTAGCTCCGTAGAACAAGAGGAGGACATGCTACATGTCTAGTGCGTGCACCATGCTGTCCTGGGCCGGGCTCAAATTTTTCTCTCTCTTGGACTGCAGACCATGGGTTTAAATTCTCTTGAGAACTATTTTTGTCTTTCATACGAATTTTTGTAACGGCCATTTAAGTATAAATTTTAACAGAATGAGATCGTGTGAACCTGTAAGTCTAAACCGTTCAACTTGATCTCGTGCGTCTGAAGGGTGTTAGACGGTCAAAATGTACAGATTCAGACAATCTCGTTCCAATTTCAGCAGTAACATGCAACTATTTTCTGATTGCAACGGTCACTTCAAGCTCCATTTTGCCCATTTGTTTCTCCATATCGGCCCATTCAAGTTACGATCTGCCCATCTCCTTGGTGGTTGTCGTGAGTAGGTGGAATTGGCCATTTTTGAAAGTGGTAATACTTAAACAGAGCATCGTAATCCAGGCAATGTAAATTTCTTTTGTATTCTCTTTTTTGAGTTGCAAAGATCTGTATTGTCTAATTTGTATCGGATAGCTAAAAAAATTTAAAAAAATTATACGCTCGTGCAATCCATTATTGCACATCACGCTCAATGCAATAAGTACTACTCTTCTGTTAATAACTAATCATACATAACAAAACTTACACGTTATACTACCCTCGTGTTCTCCTCTTCTCGTTGCATCCACTGCTCATAACAAAGTTATATGATCAAAATTTATAGCGTGATTTTGAATGATTGAACTATATATCTTATATTCATTAACAATTTATTATTTATTAAGATGTGTGATGAAAATTAACAAATTCGTCAACAATCCATGCATGATTCAGATGTTAAGAAGCTTTTTTATTTTTTTTTAAAAATCAATAATAGCCTTTTAATGATTAGACGAAGTCATAGACAATATGTCTACGATTTAGAGAGGCCGGCCTGTGCTTTCTCTCTCTTTTTTGTTTATTTTTATCCATAAAGTAGCTACCATATCAAGGAATAAACAGTACAGATAAGGGAAGAACAAGCCTAAACTGATAAAACAAACAGGGGATGTCGTCCACAACATAGCCAAACTGATCCAAAACCTGGGGTGAAACCAAACATAAACCATAAACACAAGGAACAGGTGCACAAAGGGGAGGTTCTACTAAGACAACAGAGTGGATCGTCGGAAAAGACCACCTTGAGAATGATCTTTGTGGAGATCAGTTGATAGCCAGTAGCCGACCTCACTGAAGCATAGGGGATGTTATCTATGGTGGAAGGGTCTGCACATTTGAAGCAGTTGAGAATGAAGCTAAGTACTTGAAAGAGCTCGGAGGATCTGCACATTTGAGGCTGTTGATATGAAGGCAAGTGCTTGAAGGAACACGCATCCTATCGGGCATGTGATATGCACCAAATCATGAGCATCTAGCAAAGGCAAGAAAAGATCCGGCCACGAAGCTTTCAAGGAGATGAATGACCCACCCGGGTTAAAACAAGCGAACTACACGACCAAACTAGGGACGTTGGGCGAAGAAGAGAGGGAGAGAGGATTAGTAGAGGTGGATGAAGTGGGGTAGGGGAAACAGAGCGGATGGGAGATGCGACTTTGGGGGGGTGATGGGGATTGAGGGTACCCGGCAGCGATTTGTTCGCTATAGACTGATGAGCTTTTTATCGGAAAACCCGGCAACAAGCCGCAAGGTCAGGTGGAACCCACCTGCTTGCCGCCCTTGCTCAGTTGTGCTCAACTTTTCTTTTCCTTAACATTCCTAACGTTCCCTCATCGTGTAGTATAATATGATGACACCGACTACGGAATGGAGGAGGCCGTACCGCATGACGTAGATTGTCCATCCCGCCTATGGGTGGAACGTTCATGGTTCGAAACTGCGAAATGCTTGCGGGTAAATCTCATGGACCTGTCGTGCTTGCGGCGATCCTCATTCCGGATAATTTTTTTGTGAGGCATAACTCAGTTTTGGCCGAGTTAATCTCAAACCCTTTTGAGATGGGGTCCTGTGTCCATTTCACTATGTCACAATGTCAAAAAAGAAAAAAAAAATTATGGAATGGAAAGTTCAACACGACATGATGAACTTGACGTCGTGGCACATGGCAAAATGGTACCCAACATGGTAACACAATAACACTTGAATTATCAATTATAAATTATTGTTATCTTAGTTTAGGTTCTCAATTAATATTTAAATCTTTATTATTATTATTTTTTGAAACGTTAATACTTGTTTCATCTTGTCGTGGTAACCAATATTTAAACAAAGAGGTAAAACTAGACATTGTAGAGGTTTAACCAACACATCAAAAATACAAAGTTAGAATGTAACACAAATAGGAGATAACTAAACCACACAAAAACATTGTGGGCTTCTTCATTAGAGTTGGAGCTGCAATACGTATTCTTATGGCTAGTTTGGGAAGTGGGAAAGCTCGGATGATATGTCTCAGATGAAAACATACCGAAGGAGCAAAAATGCATGACATGAGCTAGCTTCTAAAACCGACGATGATCTTATGAATGATTGCCCCGTCACGATGAAGTGGCCCATAACAAGTGCCCCCTATAGTTACGGCCAAGCCGTGTCGAGCTTCCAACTAAGCATACTTGACGCAAATTTTACTGCAAAATGAAAGGAAGGGTGAAATGGGGGAGAAACGAAGAGACAAACTCAATTGAATGAAGAGAATGATGCAAGTGGATGGGTGGCTAAGAAACAGGTGAAAAGTGAAAAACTATCACAACGCATAGCAACAGAGAAATGAAATCAAACAAGACTATTTGGAGAGGCCCAAATATTGACCAAAGGAAGAACTTTAGCAAAGATCAACTAATCGCAATAAAAATAAAACAAAGCAACGTAAATTTTAAATAACATCTCGAAAGAGAAATTATTCCAAAAAAATTGAACATTTACTGGATAAAAACCTCCTATGAGAAATCGCTCCTCTTAAGGAGGAGGCAGTTCCTAGCAAAGGAGACTCCCTCCTCTGGGAGCGAAGGGAGCACCAAGAAAGAGAAATATGAGAGGGATTTGGCAGGAGCTAAACGTCAGTGGTAAGCGTGTGTGCATGCATTTTTTTTTTAATCTATGCTTAAAGGGTTATCCAATGGAATTTTCTGATTTTATAAACTAGAAAGTCTATTTAGTTGCTCATAAAATAGAATAAACAAATGCTTAGAAAGTACATACATAATTTCATTTTATATCATACTAAACATCATGAAAACAAACATTTTTTTTAGAAAATTACACGTCAAAACACGCAATCGATAAATCTAATTTGTCCTCTTTCAAGATTTATTAGTTCCGCAGCTGTGCCTAATCTCTCCTCTCCTCTTACACGCTCTCTCAGTGTCTCTCCCTTGAATTAAATCATATAATTTAGAGTAAAGTCATGTTATCCAATAAAATTATGCAACTATGAATGCAAAATGCATAGTTGTAGGGCAACATTATATTAATAAGAAATAAAATATACAACTCATAATTCACGAAACTGCATAAATCTAAATATAACCTGAGCTACTAATTGAAACTACGAAATTTGAACATTTTCTTTTTTTGTCCTACGCCAGTGGTTGGAAACCGCCTAATATATAAATCAAAATTATGTAAAATTAACTATATATTAAAATCTGAACTCTTAAACAGTTGATACTAGGTGACTCGTGGTAAACAGTGTAGCGGATGGTAAACGTGCCACGTGCCACTTCAATAACACCAATTCACTGCGATCAGACAAATGGGGGAGAAACGTCTGCTCTGTAGAGAGCGTCCAGGGAGTAGGCGACAGGCCTTGGCTGACCCCACCCCCACTGACGTGCGGCGCCTGCCCGAAGCCGAGCTGTACAACATAAATGTTAAAAAGGTTTTTCTGCATATATATATATATTCCTAAAAATGATCGTTATTGCAGTATGCCCTCAATTCTCACGTATTATCATCAATACGTCTACAATCTTCAAATGTTCTACTCATGCCCCTCCCGTCAAACTTAGGTTAATTTTAAAAAAATATGTCAAAAACATTGCATAAATCATGACATTGTTGGAAGTATCAGAGTGTATATGCAAAATATTAGTGAATTTAAAGATATTTATGTCAAATTATTAGATCGAGGGATATAAATGTAATATTTTGAAGATTGTAAAAGTATTTATGATAATATGGAGGTATTCATGCAAATACTTTATTTTTTAGAGGTATATATGTAGAAAACTCATGTTAAAAAGGGTGGTCTCATCTAAGCTGAGGTCCACATAATCTCCAGTTAATTAATTTAACATGGAGCGATGTACAACAGGACGCGTGGGCCTGGAAGGCCCCCTCCCCTCAAACTGGAGTGTTCATCTGTGCCCTGGTGTAGTACACCTGATCAGGGCTGGTTTGTTATGATATTTTGAAATTATCAATTTTACAATTCATGTAAACAAGCTTCTTGATTCTAATATTTTGATTTAAAGTTTTGAAGTATTAGACTAGAAACTGAAACCGGACAGGAGGATTGTTATGTAAATAAACAAGAATTTAAAATCTAACAATTTTTATTACTTGTATGTAGAGCGATTTCACGGTACTCTAAATATCAAAAGATTATTTTATAACATTTTACAATATTTTAGTGGTAATTTACAGCTTATTAAGCAAACTCTTACCGAAAAGTTCTTAAGCATTTTGGAAGATCCATTCGAACTAGATATTTTCTAGTAAAAATTACAGTCTAATTATACATTTTAAAAAGGCTATTACTCAAAGTTAGTGATGTTTCAAATGTAGAAATGATCCACATCACACCTCTCAAAATCCCTTCACATTAAAAAAAATGGTAAGGGAAAAGATAAAGCATTTGTCACATTTTTTATGTTGCAGTTAGAAGAAGAAAAAAAAGCTAGCGCAGTCTAAGGAAAAAATATTTTTTTGAAATTTTTTAGGCCGACCCCATTATGTCCCATATGTTGGATGAACCAAAAAATCTGAAAAGTAAAAAAATCCAGTCCCAATGTTTATTGGACTCAAATTTTGATTTTGTAGATTTTTTTTAATTGTTCAATTGAGAATTGAATTATAGGGATATATACATTGCATTAAGACCAATCTAAAAAAAATTCAATTTTTTTCTCTGGCTGCACCGTAGGCCGGGCGGTGCAACAAATCTTATTTTTACTTGTTTTCTTTTTTCTTTCTCAAACTTTAACCACCATTCTCTATAAATTATCGGGCATACTTTTTTGTTGTCCCAGTCCCACTTCTCTTTCAGTAAAAATTCTTTCCATAAATCACTCTAACGGTAAATAATTAATTTGTATAAAGTTTCATTACTTATTTCCTTGTTACAAATAATTCAACTCAACCAAGTTTTAACCTCAAATAATGAGGTCGGCTATATGAATTCTAAGTCTCTACTTTAAATCATTTTTGTTTATCTATTCTGAAAGGTTTAAAACTTTTAAATTATATTGTACTATCATCTTATAAGTTAAACTAAGTCTACCCTTTCTTTTATTCTCCATTTCTATCCTAAGATGTTCGATAGGTCTACGCCTAATATGTTTAAATCATCTCAATCTCCCTTCTTTCAATTTATCCTCAATTGATATCACTTTATTTTTTTTATAATATATTTATTACGAATTTTATCTAACCTAGTACGTTCGGACATCTATTTTAACATTTTCAGATCGACAACATTTATTTTAAAGATATGTTGTCCTTTCATCGTCCAACACTCACTGTCATGTAACATTACTTTCCTTGTTACACACATGAATCTAAATTTGTGCGAATAAATGGAGCCAGCACAAACAGAGACATAAGATTCTGTGGACTTCAGGCTCACAATGATCTTACGGATTTCACATTGCATCCAATAAAACACAGCCATCTTTTTATGTCTCGCTATTAGTTGGGCGCATTGCACCGCGGTGCAGAATGCCTTATTCCCCATACAATAGTGGCACCCCTGATCTCCCCCTCCAAGGCCAAATCTCTCTCTCTCCCCATCTTTTTCCAGCCAATATCACCGGAAAACTCCCCCTTCCCCTTTTGAACAACACAGTCACAGCGGAAACTGTTCCCAAACACCACTAGGTGAAAAGAAAGAAAGAGGAAAAGGGAAAAGAGAGAGAGAGAGAGAGGAGACATCTCTCACTGTGAGGAAGGAAGGGGATTTGAAAAGCGCAGGCACCGAAATCCGCCTCATTCCCCTCAAATCCGCCTCTTTCCTGGCCCCCCTTCCCTCCTTCCGAGCAATCTGGGGCGCGGAAGGAAAGATATGAGCGAGTTCCTCGTCTTCGACCCCCTTCCGGCGTAGCAGAGGAAGGGCTGGTCCTCATGGCCAAGCGGGTCTACCAAGCTTGGAAAGGGAACAATGTAAGGGTTCGGACTCACCATTCTAGATTCGCGCCCCCGTGGGGTTCTCTTGTTTTCCTTTTTCCCCCCCCTATCTACTGTTTGTTGGGTTTTTCCGTAGATTTTGGTGTGTGGGTGTGTACGGTGGGTCTCGCAGTGTGGAATGGTAGGGTTTTTGATGGACATGGAATGGGTTTCCGTCGTGTGTAATTGGACCCCGGTGGGTTGTCGGTTTGGGTGTTTCGGTTGCTTGGTGTGCGTCGACCGCGCTTGGTTCGGCTTGGGAGGGGGTGGGTTTTGATTTGTTTGGTGGTTCTTGTTGTCATTACTGATTACTGCATCAGTTTGTGTTGGGTGGCAGTTGTGAGTGGCTTTGGTGGACCTTGATAGTCGAGGGCTTGGATTCTATCTTTTTTTTTGTTTCCGTTGAAGAATCAGTTGCTTGAGGTGTTGGCGAATGGGTCTGTTCTATCCGAAGCAATCTCTGCTGGATTTGGACGTTTCAGTTGATTAGGTTCATTTTAGAAAATTGAGGAATTGCCTATCATTCATCCAGGGACTTGTCTTGTTCTTCATTTCATGGATGTAGAGTTTCCAGTACATATGTTTTGCCGTGCATTTCTTTGGCCCGTGCTTCCTTGACGAAGGAAAACTTGGGTTCCATTGATCCTCGACCACTTATTACCATCTAAATGTAGTTACACTTATGCGGTGTTCCTGGTGAAATATTTACCAGTTGGATGTTCATTTTTTTTCCCATAAGAAAGAAATGTCGTGTTTGGGCAACTTGTTGGATTGTTCAGTGTGATTTACAACTTTTGACTGATGGTAGGATCTTTGTAATGTTTGTGAAGCTTTTACCTTGTCTCACATTTGATACTTTTTTTTATTTTGGTTTGCATTTGGTGCCTAATAAATTGAATGAACACAGCTGAAGAATTTTTAACAATTATTTAGACATTCTTATGGTGAGGATATAGTTCTAGTATGATCCGGTGGTTACACGAAGCATTTGTAGCTAACAAAGGGAGCACAAAGCTCTATTGCTTCATTTGAATGCTGTTGAGACTTTTTTCTAAAGACATTTTGTTCTCCTTTCCCATGGACATTCATGGAAGCAAATAATGTTCTTGCTTGTTCAGGATCCTACATGATTTGATTCGCATGAACTTTTCAAGTAACCATGAATCTGTATTTTAGCTGGCAGGAATGTGACTAGACAGACTGATGCCCCTTCTATTTTCTTTCCGTTGATGAGTGATCCACTATTATGGTTCAACATGTGTCCTCAAATGCAGATGAATGTAAACCAGCTTTACCACACTTGGTCTTAGAGAAAACAAGAAATAAGGAGATAATCTGCATAAGAAACAGTTCAGTTATCCACCGAGGATGATTTACTGTCCACCTTCCTTTTTATGGTTTAATTTGTGTGAAGGGGAGGCACCATCTTTTCATACGTTTAGTTAAACTATCAGATTTTTTTTTTGAACAATAATCCAAGCCAAATAATTGATGTAAGGAAGTGTTTTGTGTTCCTCAGTTGGTTGATTATTTAACAAAACCCAAGAATATTTCCATTTTGTAAAATTAACAAGAGTTTCAAATACTACCGAATTCATTAGGAATGAGTGGTGCTTTTAAAACATTTGCATTGATCCACCTTGTGAGTAAGGCTTGAATGATGATCTTCCCTTTGTCATTGGCTCCACAGCCATTATGGGATTCATCGGCTTTATTCTTTGTGGCACCATTGACGGTGGCAGCCC
This sequence comes from Zantedeschia hybrid cultivar, assembly GCA_030544215.1. Lineage (NCBI taxonomy): Eukaryota > Viridiplantae > Streptophyta > Magnoliopsida > Alismatales > Araceae > Zantedeschia > Zantedeschia hybrid cultivar. Next base: position 43,147,509 of record JARZZO010000013.1, on the reverse strand, counting down.
TATTACTTGATGAACATTAGCCATGGAACTGACCCATCTGTGGCATGGCCTCTAGAAGCTGTAAACATTCATCTACCATGCTGGACCTTTGCCATCGGCAATGGCTAACCTTCAGCTGGTGGTCGCCTTTATCTGTGTCCCTCATTGTGGTCTTCTTTACCAGCACTATTCCTTATTTTGCACGTGATAAGCCCTTGCAGCCACCGTCAATGCTTGCCTCAAGCCCTTGTTCTCACCAGGAGACATCCTACCTGATTGGCCTTCCCCTCTAAGTAATTCAATGGACCCACTGTTGAACAGTTTTTTATGAAGTTAGAAAAAAGAAGAAAAAGAGAAGGGTATATATAAAAAAAAAGGAAGAAAGGAGGGAGAAAATAGAAGGAAAAAAAGAAAGAGAAGGGGAGGAGACACCGGTGGCCCTCCCCACCCCCCAAAACCGGTGGGTACTCCTACCGGTGGGGGGGGGGTGCCATCGGTGGACACCCCCACCGGTGGGGGGTGCCACCGCACCCCCCTCCCTCTCTTTTATCACCTCTCTCTCCCTCTCTTTCCACTCTATAAATACCCCTCAATGGGGGTTGCTGCGGGGGGGAATTTTTTAAGACGTGGAGACTCTGCTAGCGGAGAGAAAGTTCGTGTGAAGACTCCATCCAAGACTCTGAAGCCTCGAGATTCGCCGTGCGTGGCATATATTGGACATGACTTTTGGTTAATTGTGTAATCATGTTAGTTAATTAAATAGTTCATTCATATTGGTTGAATGGCCAAAATTTTAATTAATCAATTAAGTGGTTCATTCCTATTGGTGGAATGGCTAATAAATTCGTGGTTCACTCTTATTGGTAGAGTGAGCGAAGTTCTTTTCTTGGTTCATTCCTATTGGTGGAATGACCATTAAATTCTTGGTTCATTTCTATTGGTGGAATGGCTATTAAATTCTTAGCGCCACTTTGATTGGAGAATAGGAGAAGAATAAGGACGAATAAGGGGAGAATAAACTTAATTTGGCTTTGACAAGCGGAATGACTTATACGGGTGCACAATAACGTATTTGGGGAATAAGGAGCCATCTCACCCTAGACCCAAGAATTGCTTATTCTTCTTATTCCGTCAGTAGGCCCCACAAAACTATCAAACCGAAACATCCCTTATTCTAGTGTACGCTATTTCATCAGTGGACCCCACGTAATAACTTATTCTGCAAACAAATGGGCTTAGTTCATTCCTATTGGTGGAATGACCATTAAATTTGTGGTTCACTCTTATTAGTGGAGTGACCAAAATCCTCTTCTTAGTTCATTCCTATTGGTGGAATGGTCATTAAGATTTTGGTTTGCTCCTATCATTGGAGTAACCAAAGTGCATTTTCTTGTTCTTTCTTAATGTTGGTATGGCCAAAAGTTTGTAAAGTTGTGGTTCATTCTCATTGGTAGAATGACTGAAGTTTGATTTGATTGAATGTGACTAATGAAACTGTGCATGACTTGTGGATGTGTTCAATTTGATTGTTTCATGTGTTTGCTCAAATTACTAATTGATTTAAATCGTATTGGAAGTTAACTAACTTTGGTTCCTTCATATCGGGTGGAGGACCATTAACCTCATGGAAGGGTCTTGGTTAAGTGGTGGCCATCCTGTCCCATTCATTAAGCCCTTTTCTTTACAAGTTCTCAAAAAAAAAAGAAGAAAAAGAAGGAAAAAATTTTCTGGTTCAAGTTCAAATGATCATTGCAAACCCATAGAATTCTCTAAAGGATATTTAAAGGATACTACCAAATTCAAGTGTATCCTCCAAAGGTCTTAAGAAGGGTCTCGCCTAAAGCACATCTTCTTAGTATCCTTTAAGGACCGCAGGCTCATATCCCTCCACATAAAATAAATCCTGTAAGTATCCTTTAGGATCTTCGAAAAGGGAATTCAAAATGAACACCAAGTGCGAAATCTCATGAATGCAAAAGTCGACCAAGTGACGTGTTTCATGCAACATTTCAATTCCTTTAGTGTGTTATTATTTCAAGGGCATCAACGGACGGTTAATCAAGGATTGTAAATCGGTGATTGATGTAATTAACACTGATCGAGGTCAATGGGGAGAGGTCAAACTCACGGATCCATTTGCTTGCTCCAAAGCCCTAGACTCCATGAGGACTAATCCTAACTTCTCAAAGTCTACACTTAAAACAAAAAACAAAAAGAAAGATTCTTTTGAAAACTAAAAATCTTTTAAGTCCTTTTCAAAAGAAAAGATTGATTTTTTTTTTAAAAATCCCAGTCTCACACCCACCTTGCTTTCTTATTTCCTAATTGGAACCAACAATGTCCCTGGCTGTTGCAGTCTTGTAAACTTCACTAACTGACTTTGGTGTTTGGATCAAATGAGCTATGATATGACCTAAATTGAGGCTCAGTTTCTTTTCACAGTCCAGCAGCTTCAGCTTGAGGACCACTATATCAGACCCATCATAAAAATTACACACATTAGTTGAATACTCCCAGTTCGCACCAGCAACTTAATTATGCCTGATGAACCAATTTGCTTTCACTGTCTTTTCTGGCTTGCTGGTCTTCACATTGGGATAAAAAGCCTCCAGCGCAGTGATTCCTACACCTGAAAAAGGGGATGGACAATGTAAGAAAGGGGAAAACTTTTAGTGCACAGTTCAATTTATTTTTAAGAGTCACATTGCATCGACTCTATGTGCATGTCATTTAACAATTCCTACAAATTGCATCAACATGTCATGGAGACATGGAAGAATTTGATGTCATCTTTTCATTTATGCTTCATAAATTGCTAATTTCTTACTAGCATTTATTTTGCTCTTGTTTCACAAAATTCAGTAGCACCTAAGCCTCCAACCCCAGCCCCCCTAACTCCCCACCCCAACAGAAGCAGGGTGTTCAGTAGAGTTATACTCTTACAGTTGATAGTGGCAATTCATTGAGTTCATGTGGACAGAATAAGAGAAAACTTGGAGATGACATTTGGTAATTCCGCATCTGTGTTTGATACTTCGCAAGGTGATCACGCTCCTTTGGTTTAATTGGAAGGCCATATGCAAGAAACGCCTGGAGAACATCACCTCTCATCCAATATCCACAACTAAACAAGCAGAAGCGACTTTCCAGGAGTGGCTAAGCTACACCATGACGATCACAGCTCCTAACCGGCATACTCCACCATTGATAAAAACCATGACATTATGGAACACTCCCCTGTCTGGGCAGATCAAGGTCAATGTTGACACGGGAGTGTGGGTCTCTGGCAGAGCTGAAGTAGGGATCGTCTGTATAAATCAATTGGGTTGTATCATATCTATGCATGTAAAACTCTGGTGAATGACCCCATTAACAAGGCTCTTTCATTCAAGGTAGGTGTGATGCTAGCAGTTGGATTAAACGAGCATTAATGGTTGAGGGTGATGCAGAGGTTATTGCGGACCCTTCTCAACAATCATACAACTAAGTTGCCTTGGAGGATTAGGAACATGACAAACACCTGCCTCAGGCTTCTGTCTCCAGCTGCTTATGTATCTGTTTACTTTTTTCTCAGAATAGCTAATGAAGCTGCACATGTCGAGCATCTTTCACCAAATCATTTCTTTGTAATCCCCATTGGGACCTAGTAGAGGTTCCCACATGTATTTCCCACATTATCTTGTCTGAATGCAATGGATTTTGAGTTTTGCTCCTTCAGAAAAGGATCTTGCGCTAATTTTCAAGGAGATTCAGAAAACTAGATATTTGAAGAAAGCACATCTAATGGTTCTGTTCACAATGAGGTTTACCAGTCTTGCTGTCCAGGCCTAATTCTTGTCATCTGACATGATTTTAAAAAAGGAAAGGGAGAAAGTGTTATCATTTGAATAGGTTAGATTAATTTAAACACAAGAATCAAACAACATGCAGAAGAAAAGTGACCCACAAGTTGTAGGGAAAAAGATGAATCATGAAGACTGCCCTTGTGTATTCTCCAAATGAAGAGAATGATATAGACTTTCTTGGATTGCACGTGGGTAACAAACATAGCAGTCAATTTTTAAAGGAAATTGCTAAGGGGTGAGAATAATGAAGTAAAATGATTTCGTTACTTTGGTTGATAATTGCCTAGAGTATCAGATATCCCGATGTCAAACTTGTCTCTTCCCTCTCTGCCTGGACTATCAGAGTCTAGAAGAATTACTGAGGGTTTCTCCCAAGTTGTATGATCTTAAACTGCAATTGAAAAAGGTAGCTTTCTTCATGCTAACTGATCTCATAAGATTTTTGAAGTCCCTCTCACGTCCAAAGTCATCCTAACCAGGTAATTTACCCACTATATAAATGAACAATGTGAAGCAATGTAGTCATTCAGAAAACTTTACCCAACTTTGGATCCTCCGTCGGATCTAGCCAACCATAGATCAATGAAATAAGTCTTATGATGAGGTTCACAACGACGATGATGCCTTCATGTCTATTACCATGTCCACTTAGCTTTAACAAAATATTGTTTGGCTGAATGATAAATTTGATACACTAGTTGCCCCTATTTGGTGAAAAGTTTATAGTTTTAGTTAAAGTAAGCAAGTCCCATTTGATTTCAGGAAAGGCAGGTAAGTATTTGGTTGTTGGAATTGGAAGAGGGCCTTGTAAGATTCTACCAGGATAAGTTGAGGAGCTGTTAAGGTTGCTTTTACAACACATTTATCATCTCTGGTAAGGTGCCAAAGGTTGACCAAATAAAGATTGGTTGGTTAATTTAGTCAGTTCTTTGGACAACCAATAATATTCCTGTCCAACCAATTCCATTTCTTGGGAAATAGACAAAGAAAGGAGAGATAAGAAAAAGAAAGACATGAGAAGGAATAACGAGAATGTGGGGAGTGGTCCACGATTTGTCTGCTAGCCGGTGGTCGCTTCAGTGCTGCTGTCCTTAGTGTTTCCTCTCTTATGTAGCTGTTGCACCATGTGTGTGCCATTTTGGTGGTGATGACAGCTGCCATCAACAATTGTTACTGCTGCCAGAGGATGCCACTGGAAGAGAAAAGGGAGAGGACGGGTGGAAGATGTTGGGAGATGCAGCTCAATTCCGGTGAATCATTTATGTTGGATTTGCAATTTACTCCTTGTCAAATATCATTTAAAAAGTTTAGGATTTTTACTTTTTAGTCCCTATAATCTTCCAATATTCCTTATAAGCCCCTACAATCTTTATATTGCTTATTAGTCCCTACAATTATTTAAAACGTCCCTAACAGCCCCCTCAACCCTCCCTGAAAAGCCCTTTTAGGGGGACTTTTTAAGGATGATTCAAAGATAGGGGGAGAAAATGTGAAGATTGCAGGGGCTTATAAGGAATATTGGAATATTATAGGGACTTAAAAGTAAAAATCTTCTTTTTTCTTAGTTATGACTTTGCTCAGACTAGATGTAGATTGGAGAGGACAGGATGAGGCCATGGACTTGATCAGGTTTTGGGCAATTTTCCTTCTATCGGATTCTGACCTTTTAAACCTTGTTTTCATCAATCTTCATCAAATTTGATCTGCAGCCTCTGTGAATTATTGAAAATTCTAGCATTCTTTTTGTGCTAATATTCTTATGTTCGCCTCCAGCAAGTATACTTGTACTTTCTTTGTTTGACATTGATGCAATATTAACATGGAGGCTTCAAATTTCTGAGAAGTTCACAGGTCCCTCAATTTAGTGGTACTATCCACTTAAAAAAAATAAAATCTGAGAGGGTTCATGTTGCAAGATTGGCTGTGCTTAGGATGTGCACTTCAGGTTGCAGTTACTTTTTGGAAGGTGAGATTAAGTCACAATTCTTTGAATAAAGTAGGAAAGTAGAAAGTAGCCAAGAGGCCACGTACACTTCAAGGCACAAGCCTCGGGAATGAAGGTAGCAAAGCACTATCAGACCCAAAAAGGAGGACCAATACAAGCTTCTGTTTTAGCAGGACCAATACAAGCTTCTGTTTTATCAAGCTGATAAAACAGATTACACTATCACACTACATAATTCTTCCAAAGTTTAACCTTTTCAGAATATCATGCCTAGTGTCTTGAGAGATCCCCGCTGCCCTTGCCCGTTCCTCTGTCCATAAAATGGCTCTTCTCAAGACATCAAAGACAGTACTAAACTCCTTAGAAAACCTCCTCTTATTTCTTTCATACCAAGTGGACCATAGGATAGGAGGAGCTAACAAAGACCACACTTTTTTCTGGGTTGAATGAGGGCAAACAAGCTTCCACCACTGTAGCGACCCCATAACAGAAGAATGCTGCTCCCACTTGATACCCAAGATCTGCAGAGAATTTCCCAAACAGTGGAAACAATTCCACAAGCATGAACTAAATGATCTTGATCTTCTACATATGTATCACATAATATACAGCATGAATTCTGAATATTGAGTAACTTTTTACTTCTCTGACTGGTGGGCAATCTATTTTTTTTGAGAAGTGGTTGATACCATGTATATTGTACGAAAACAGAGGTTGGATGTCCAATGTTGTAAACCAAAAAAAACCCTAAAAAAAACCCTGAATACAAAAACCACCAAGGTGGTGCAAGTGTCAATCACCCCCCAAAAGATCAAAAAAAGTGAAAGAATCCACATCATGAATGGCAAGAGCCCATTCCCTGATTTTAACAGAGACAAAAGAAACAATCCTCTCCAGAATCACAGCCTCTTGCTTGAATATCCATCTATTTCTTCCCCCCCAAAGGGCCCATATAGTTGCATGAAGGATTAACCACCACAGCAGGTCGTCTACTTTGGAAAAGCATACATCCCCCTATTTAATAAGAAGGGATTCCATTGTATCTCCAAAAATAGAATGACCAAACTGTAAATGAAGCTTCCGAAACAGCAGCTGCTAAGTTTCCTGAGCAAAAGTACTTTTGATAAACAAGTGATCAATGGACTGTTCCTCATGCCCACACAAAGGACACAAAGTAGGCATTCCGTTAACATATGAAGCAATCCTATCACAAGTAGGATTCCAAGCAATTTTCCATAAAAAAATTAATTTGATTTGGCAGCAGGTTAGACCAAAGCAGCTCCTTCCACCACACTCTACATCCTCCATCATCCAAAAACTGTACCAAGGATCTGACTGAAATTTCCTTTACTGTTCCACCTCCACACTCCTCTGTCCTGATGATCATAAACAAAATGGTCATGATTAACAATATTCAGTGAGGACTGAGGAAAACAGCTCTCCAAAATTCCATTTCAGTTGGATTCCTTCTTAGTATAATGTTACAATTATCAGTTCTATGACTGACAGAACTTCACCACTGAATCTTCAACATTGTTCACTATTTGAAACAAATTTCTGAACTGAACTGCCACTGATGAATTAGTACACCACTTGTCCTTCCAAAAACGAATCAGCTGACCATTTCTGACTTGGAATACACATGAAATGAATAGAATATCCACAGACCAAATAATCTGCTTCCAAGTAGGTGACAAGGAATAAGCTCTAGTAGGATGAAGATCCCATCTACTAGCTTGAGAAAAATACTTGTCCTTTACAATCCGCACCCACAAAGATTCTTGCTCCTCCCCAAGCCTCCATTACCATTAGCCAACAATGACTTGTTGAAAGTCTCCAGTTTTGTGAGGCGAACCTCTTCTTGCTCCTTGCGTCTACACACATTGTCCCATTTAATCAAATGAAGTGCCTTTTTCCACTCTTCCCTCCTGACCAAAAGAAAGAACATCTTGTAGCTTTTATAACTCTCTCTGTAGTCTTTGGGATCTTAAAAATTGAAGCATAATAAACCACCAAGGAGGAGAGAACTGTTTTCGAAAGAATCCATCTACCTCCTGCGGAGAGAAGTTTCCTTTCCACCCTTCCAATCTACTTTCAAACTTCTAAACTAAAGCATCCCAGCTCCTAACCTTTATTGCACCATCAGTCAGTGGCAAACCCAAATACTTGATCGTAAATTGAGAGGGAGAGCATTCCATGGTACCTGCAATATCCAACAAGGTAGATTGTGGCAGATTGATACCAACCACTTTCGATTTCTCGAAATTAATGTTTTTTTTTAGAAGGTGACAAGAGTCACAATTCCATTGAAATAAGTGAGAGAGGTACAGGAAAGCCCAAGAGGGCACACCCTTGGATAGGACAGACCCCCATCCAAGTCCCAAAAGATTTAAAAGCTCCTAACAAAAGCTGTTTTATCAAGGAGATAAAACAGGTTACAGGGTAACAAAGGAGATAACTTTAAGAAATCAGCTGCCTCCACAATTTGATTTTGTCAGAAATAACAGAGCTGCCAACATTCAGGATACCAGCTGCCCGTCCCCACTCTTCCACCCATCTGAATGTCATCTTCAAGAGTTCATTCGCACTGCTGAATTGGTCGCTAAATTTCCTTCTATTCCTTTCACACCATATGGTCCACAGCATGGCCGGGCAAAGTAGAAGCCATACATGTATGAATTCCTTTGACGGAGAGACAGTGGTCCACCATTTCAGCAGATTCAGCACAGAGGAGTGCTCCACCCAACCAATTCCAAATATCCTGCACATGCTCTTCCATTGGATGGAGATAATGCCACATTTGCAGAATAAGTGGGTTTGGTCTTCCTCGAATAGTGCACAGAACATACATAAGGATCTCCCGGGAAGTTTAAGTCTCTTCGCCCTCATTCCCGTAAGACTTCTATTCCATGCGAGCTTCCATAGAAACACCCTTATTTTATTAGGGAGTTGGTTAGACCAAATTAGGTCCTTCCACCACACCCTAGTACCACCATCATTCAAAAACTGAACCAGGGATTTGACCGAAAACAGCCCATTATTAGTCCATCTCCAAGCCCTCTTATCTTGCACCTCACTGCATATCCTAACACCATTGATTAAGTTAAGCAAGGCAAACAGCTCCTCTGCTTCACTCAAAGAATTAAGTTCACTGCTGATTTCTCGAAATTAATGTTGAGGCCAATGATTAATTCAACTATAATGAGTAAATTCCTAATATTGGGAATGATTTATTTTCTTCCTGAAGTGAACAACAATGTGTCATGGGCAAATTGCAGGTGTGTAAGCTGAATATATTCCATAATCCTTCTATGCAGAAACCATCAATGAACCCAATTCAGTAGCTTTGTCCCACAGAGAACTCAAAATCTGCCCAACAAATAGGAATATAAGGGGAGAGATTGGATCTCCTTGTCTTAGACCTCTAGAGCTACTAAAGTACCCACAAGATTCTCCATTAAAAGGTATAGAGAATCTTGGAAAATAAATGCAGCTTATAATCCACCCAATCTATTTTTGGTTAAAACCCATAAGTTCAAACGTTCTTTTGATGCAATGCCAACTTGCTCTATCGTAAGTTTTTTAAAATCAAGCTTCAAGAGGGCCCCTTTTTCCTTCCTGCTCTTCTAATAATGAATTGCTTCATATGCTGCCATATAATTATCCAATACAAATCTCTCCTTCATGAAAGCCGATTGATTCTTACCAACAAAATGTTCAAGAACCATCTTCAATCGATTAGCCGGCACTTTTATGATGATTTTGTGGGATCCTTTTAACAAACTAATGGGCCTAAAGTCAGCCACTCTCTCAGCCCCTTCCTTTTTGGGAATAAGAACTAAGTGGAGTTGAAGTATCTAGCATAAGAAGGCCTGTCATAAAATTCCTGCATCACCCTCATGAGATCTTCTTTAATCAAGTCCCCCAAAAACTGATTAAAGCTCAAGGAAAATCAATCCGAAACTTGTGATTTGTTTGGATTCATAATGAAGACTGCATCTTTTACTTCTTTCTTCTTGAAAGGGCAGACACATAGCCTCAGCCTCAGCAGCATTCAACTTCGAAAGCATACCATCTTCCAAAAGTGGTCTCCAATCACAACTTTCCTTGAAAATATTCTCATAGAATTCATTAAGTCTGTTAATGATCTCCTTATTATTGTCAATACTGTCCTCCTCCTCCCTTAAATGATTTATCTTTAAGGGCCTCCTTTTTGCAGATGCCACAACGTGAAAGGAGGCAGTACTTTTATCTCCTTTTTTCAGCCAACACTCTTTAGATCTTTGCTTCCATTTAATCTCCTCTTGTAAAAGGAATTCATTGTACAATTTCTTATAATTCTTTAGGTTCTACTCTTGTTCTTCACTCAAAGAATTAAGTTCACTGCTGATTTCTAATTGATCAATTGAAGGCATGGGATCCTGTCTTTGAAGTTGAACCAAATTTCTGACCGGCCCACTGCTTCATACACTTCCTAACCCATTTGAGCTTCATGGAGAATGTGGAAGGAGCATAAACATCAGATGGCCCCTCTCTCCACTATTTGGTGACCAATTCCTTGAATCCCTCCTGCTTTTGCCATGCTAATTCATATCTGAAAAGCTTAATTTTCTTATCTTTGTCCCGTCAATAATTGAATTGGTATATGATCAGAGACTAATCTATTAAGCCTCTTAATGTGAGTCTAAGGAAACACTCTCTGCCAATCTGTGGATATAAGATCACCTGTCAATTCCAGACTGAATGCTGTGATGTTGGAGATTTGACCATCTATACCTTCTATTCGGAATTTCCAAATCTATCAACCCACAGTCCCTTATACACTGATTCAATCCTTCCCTTTCCTTACCCCCATTTCTGCCTTTCAGTCTCTCCGCTGGATATCTAGTACACTGAAGCTCCTCCCCCCCTCACCCCCTCCCCCCCCCCCCCCCCCCCCCCCCCCCCCCCCCCACCCCAAAAAAAAAAAAACAAAAAAAAAAAAAAACAAAACAAAAACACCAAGCCTCAGAAAAGATTGCCTGCAGCCTATAGAGTTCTTGGAAAACCAGCTCTCTCTGCTGCTCAGAATGAGGACCATATGCAGAAGAAATAACCCAATTGGATTTCAGATTGCTACTAGAGAAACATACTGAGATGCTAAACATCCCAACATCAATGATGGATCCTTTAAATTTACTCTCATTCCACAATATAAGCTGCCCCCCTTTCTGACCATCTGCTGGAGAAACTGCAAAACCAGTCAAAACTGAACCCCCCATTCTCCTCAAAGTTTGTCATCCAAGTCCTTCATCTTTGTTTCTTGGAGGCAGACACAGTCTAGGTGCATTGATGTATATGGACTTTGACAGCCCTCATCTTAGGATCACTGTTAAGGCCCCTTATATTCCCCTTATATTCCATGTCAAAAGCTTCATTGAGATACAGAATAGTCCACCACCATCTTCCCCTTTTTCCCTCTTAGGCTATCAAAGACTTCATTATCTCCCTCTTCCCATTATAATGCCGCCCCCTGCCCTCCCTTCTCTGCTTTTCTGTAAAGCTTCAGTCCTCAATTTTTTTTAACGAACTTTTAACAGCTTCCTCTCTTCCATGAAAAGAAACTCACACTCTTCCCCGAACTTGATAATCTCATCCACCCACCCTTCCTCTGCTACCGGCTGCACCACGCTAATGGTTTACAACTGGAAGTGAAAGGAACTAGCTCCCTGGCAGACTGATTAAAAACAGATTCTTCATGCAGTGTCTGCTTCATTCAGAGTCCCGGGTAGCTGCAATTCCAGTGACTGCGTTCCAGCTTCGACCACGGTTGTACTTGAGTAATCCTCCTTTCTTCGCACAGTTCCTTCTTCTATGTGAATTGGTTAACTATGCGTTACAGTTGACTTCTCTGTAAGATTGAAAGAAGACCATTTGCTGAACCTGCTGGCTCCTCTTCCGCAACATTCCCGTTTATGTTCGCACCATGAATAAGCCCAGAACCATCTTCTTCAAGGTGTGAAAACTCGGCCTCTGTTGGCAATTCCGAAAACTCCAAGAAGGCCTTTTGCTTTTGAGAGCCTCCTTGTGAATCCTCTCCCTCCATTGAAAGCCCCTGTTTAACAGAAACGGTACTCTGTTCCAACATTCTTACGGAGATCGAACTGTCTTGAGGAGGAAGACGACAGCTTGGGCTAACGGTTGAAGCATCCAACTGGTTCACGAGCAGCCCCCCGGTTCAACAATAAGTTATGATCCGTTTGAGAAAACAGATATATGTTTTGGTTGACCCAGTTGGGCCCCCCTACCCGAGACTGTACATCTTCTTGACCTGAACTCCTTGAGCCAATCCTCCTACCAGCGATCTCCACAGCAGAGTCCTCAGGACTAAGAGACTGCATCCCTGCCACAGTGGCTTCGAGGAGAGCAACATCTCCCTCGAAACACTTGTGTCGCTGCCTTGAGATGCCAGCGGAGCAGGCTCCAACAAGCCCATCTCACTTTCCTTTCTCGAAGTTGTGAAAGCCCAATCAATTCCTTTCTCAAGCTCTGCTCCCTCATCCTCTCCTGAGTCCCCCTCTCTGGTTTCCCTTGACTCGGAAGCTTCTTGAACACAGAGATTCCAGGATTCGCTGCCTGTTTCCCCAAAGAACCACCCTCTGGTGCCCCTGTTTCAGATGAGCATCTCTAAGGTTCCTCTAAACTAATAAGAACCATAAACACTTTCCCCCTACTAAGATCTTCACCTTGTCTGGGATGTCTTCTAAGAGCTGTACTTCAATCAGCACTCGGGCAAATGCCGAACTGTCCCCAACAAACTGGAGCTATCCACCCTCCTTAGAATTCCAAAAGAGGACACAATAATTTGGAAAGTGGTCACATTCCAGAGATGGAATGGAACATCCTCAATTCTGCACCATGTACTAACGCCCTCCCGAGCAGGAATGGATCCATCTTCGACCTTCCACGGGGCAAAGGATAGAGACAGGTTCCCCATTTGCCTCAACCCCATGGAACAAGCCGGGGTCCTCCAGTTGGTTGAGCGTGCTTTGGCCACAAACGAGTATTTTCCAAAGCTCCAAATCCGCCAGTCCTTCTCCTCTGGCCAACATTTCTTCAATATTGGTTTAGGGTTGATTCCCTAAATGTTGCAGTTACTTATTCCCTTCCTTTATTATTCTCTTTTTTTTACCTGTAGTTTATATTTAGTTCTGGATTCTTCTGTGGAATACTTTTGACTGGCCTTTAAGAAAGTATTTACTTCTTACACTTTGACATTGAGCTGTTTTATGTTCTGATTCTCATGTTGCCTAGTACACAAATCTGCCAAAGTAGCAAAGAAGAACATAACTCCTTTCCCCCCTTTTTCCAGAGGTTCATCTTTGGTGGGAGATGGATATTTGGTCCTGATGCAAAGTCGCTTCTTATGACCATATCACTGATCGTTGTACCTGTTGTTATCTTTTGTGTGTTTGTTGCAAGACATCTTCTCCATAGGTTTTCTGCGTACAATGCAGGATATGCTGTTCTTGCGGTAACAATCTTCTTTACGATATATGTAAGTACCACTGCCACATAGCCCTTGGTTGATGTTCATAAATATGTGTATGCCAAAGCACACTTCTTCAATGGAATGCTTGAAAGTTATATATATCTATTGTTCTTGGAGGATATTTGTATAGTTAGTGGATGTGATTGCATCTTCTTGGACTTGGCCTGAATATTTTCTTGTTGTCCCCTGTTTCCCTTGTAGCCCCCCCTGTAAAAGGTCATACATGGCTTTATCCGGTTTGAATAGTAGATTCCCTGTGTTACAATGCGCACCATGGAATCATCATTTTGAGTAAAAAATGGAAATAATATGCTGGATGTTTTGAATATCTAATTGTAGTGACACTGCAAGAGTAAAAGTGTGACCTTAGAGCCATTTTTTTATACTTATGCTCACGAATTTTCAATGTGAATCATCCTAACAGTTACTAACATTATTGTGATAGCTGTAATACGACCCTGTTATTCTCTCTTGTTCAAGCTTATCTGTTAAAACTCATCAATTGGTCTGATTCCCCTTTTAATATGCATAAAAAAACAGCTTACTCTCCTCCACTAATTTTATTTTCAGGATTCTATTTCTTGTCCATGTGTTTTCCGCCTCTTTTTTTTTTTGATGATGAGGAACACCATCTGATCCTGAGAAGGAATATGTTTCCTTCATCATTTCCATTCATATTATGAATGTGTTCCCAAACTGTTCTTAGTTTCGTAGTATACAGTAGTCAAGTACTCATGTTAGTGTTGCAAAGCATGTTCTACCTTTTTACATGTAATCTATCTAGTCTAGCTTTAAAATTCATGTTAGCTCTCACATCCACGACACAACCTCTCTTCTTATGGCTTATGGCATACAATAAAAAGAAAGTTCAGATAAGCAGGATTTACCTAAGTATCTTCAATAGAAAATCTGTTGATGGGTCACATCTGTATCTCCAAAATCTGTCCCTTGTTATGAAAAGGGCAGCCTGCTGCCATCAGGCTTCTATCACTGTGGGATATGGGGTTGATTAATCTTATGCAGCCTTACCCTTGTTTTTTACGTAGAGGCTGTTTTCTGTTTTGAACTGGTGACATCCATGTCACAATGGATCAATCTTACAATTGCTCCAAGACTCTGCCTCTAAGGAACGTATCCCTTATTATGACCCTGCTGACAAGTTCTTTAAGTTCTTTTGAAAAAAAAAAACATAAGTTAAACCTGAGTCATGCATATGCACATGTAAGACATGCATGAGAGAGACTAGGGTTCATCCTAGGCAAGACAAACATGCATGCATGGAAATGGGGCAGCACATGCATGCATGCATGAAAGGTTTAAATTAACGTAAGATCCAGGTTAACATTATACCTCGAGTTGAAGCCTCCACACAAGGCCGGTTAAGTCCCGACTCTGAGAGCGTGGCAATGGCCCAACTGCAGTCCAAAATGAGGCCCAATAATGGCCCACTGCAGCTCAAGAGCCGGCCCAAAACCAGGCCCGAAACAGGTGCACGGCGACAGTCCAAAATAATCCAAGAAAAGGCCCACCAGTGGCCCTAAAAATTGTCCAAAGGAGAGGCCCGATATGGTCCTAAAAAGCAGCCAAGGGGGGTCCAAAAAGCAGCCAAGACAGGCCCAAGAGCAGCCAGAGAACAGCAGCAGCAGCAGGCGAGCAGCAGCAGCAGTGGGGGACCCAAAGGGTCTCCACCGGTCCCCTCATGTTTAAATTAAAAAGAGAGAGAAGGGGAGAGAGGGGGAGTGAACCGGTGGGGGGGGGGGTCCCACCGGTCCCCCCTGGTCCCATTAATGGGGCCACTAGTGGAGGGTCCTCCTCCTTTGGAAAAAGAAGAAAAAGCAAAGGGGGAAGAGAATTGAAGTCTTATGGCCATTAATGGCCTTGATAATGGGGGAAATTAGTGGGAGTAAGAGGTTTAATCACTCCCATTCAATGAAATTTTCCCACTAAGAGGGGAATTAATGGCCTTGTTCCCCATTAAATGCCAAGATCAAATGTCAAGGAGAGGTGTCAGTGGGATCCCTTTTCCCATTAAATTAAAGAAGGAGAATGAGAGAGAGTTAGTGTTAGTGGGTCCCTGGTGGGTGTGCCCACCGGTGGCACCCACCAGTGGGATGCCCCCCGGGCCCCACTCCCCTCCTCACACTCTCATCTCTTCCTCTCTATTTGGCTTTTTCTTGGGGTTGGGGGTGTTGGGTTTTGGCCCGCCGTTGGGGGTGCCACCGATCCCTTGAAGCCTCACTAGTGAGGTCCCTAGACCCTTTATAAATACCCCCAAGGGGATGGATACTAAACACACGCAGAGAGTGGCAGAAATACAAGGAGGATAGAAAAAAAAACACCGAGGCAGCATCAAGCAAGGCATTAGGCAAGTCCTTTTTCAAGTCAAGAAGATTATGTATTTTTGTTATTAAGGAAGGAGGTTCTTAGGACCATTTTATGTTTGATGGTCTAATCATTGGGCCATGCATGCCATGTATATTTGATCAAAGTCTATAAGAAGACTTTACACAAAGATGATCTATGCTGCCCTCTCTAAGGTGGACCCTTAATGGCCCTTAACTGAGCCTTGGAAGCCCAATAATCTAAGGCCCCTTCAACAAGGTTCATCAAGGTACATTAAAAAGAAAGATGTCTAAAGGATGCTCTTTGGGTCCACCAGCCACGAATTCTCCTTCAAGTTGCCCTGAGAATAGAGGGGGTTAAAGGATGTTTTCCTAAAGGATACAAATAGACTCTTGACGTACAAGCATCCTTATGACTTTAGGTCATATTCTTAAAGGATCTTTGTAGGGTTCAAGGGTGTCCTATAAGAATACTAAAGGAGACATGTCATGTGACCCGTTCAATGGGTATCCTTTTGTATCCTTTAAGGATTTTGAGGTGAAGCTCGTGTCCAAGCCACGGTGAAGTGTATCCTTTAAGTATCCTTTAAAAGATTTCAAACGATTCATTTCATTCACGTGTATCCTTTTAGGATGTTAGAGGGAATCCTATGCGCCAAATGTATCCTTCAAGTATCCTTCAAGGGATTTCAAAGGATTCCTTCTGTTAACATGTATCCTTTAAGGATGTTAGAGGAAATCTTACGCACCAAGCATATCCTTTAAGTATCCTTCAAGGGATTTCAAAGGATTCCTTCTGTTAACATGTATCCTTTAAGGATGTTAGAGGAAATCTTACGCACCAAGCATATCCTTTAAGTATCCTTCAAGGGATTTCAAAGGGTTCCCTTCGCTAATGTGTATCCTTTAAGGATATTAGTGGGAATCTATGCACCAAGCATATCCTTTAAGTATCTTTTAAGGGAATTCAAAGGATCCCTTCCATTAATGTGTATCCTTTAAGGATTAGAAATTTGAATATTAGAAACCTGTAGCTTCTGGCTACAGGTTTAAAGGGAAAAATTGAAAAGGACAAATGTAGAGTGCAAAAAGATACAAGTTAGCACTCTACATTGTTTGAAACTGAGTGTATGATGTTGGAAAGAGGGATGAAGAATCCTATGTGATATGGTGATTTACTTAGTTATTCAATGCAGTCTCTGTTCTTTCGTCACAACCTAGATAAACAATAAACATGAAATGATGGAGTGACTTTGGCTGCGTTTGGGAACTACAAGTGAAGTAATTATCATAGAAGTACCTTCAGGCAAAAGTGACTTCAAGTAGAAGTACTTCTTAACTTAGAAGTGAAAGCATTTTGGGAATACAAAATGGACACAACATTGGAAACATACCTTTTCTATTTGTGGTTTATACAATGTCATGTCCTTTTAGAAATTGTGTTTTATACAATGTATGATGTATAAAAATTCAAAAATACCTTTTCTAACATAAGTGAAAATATATAATGTCATCATCATCATCAAAAAATTATCCCATCTATTTGGGGTCGGCTACATGAATCCTATCCCACCATCTTAATATATCAAATGCCAAACTTAAGGTAACACATAGCAACGTCATGTCCTTTTAACAACATCTCACCATCTCATCTTAAGTCTTCCTTGACGTCTTCTACTCTCCTCCACTCTAATTCTATCACACCTCTCAACTTGTGCTAAACTTGAATGACGATGTACATGATCAAACCACCGCAAACCTATTCTCCCCAAGCTTAACGTCAATAGGAGTTACACCTAAATCCTTACATGTATCTTCATTCTTAATTTTATCTTTTCTAGTCTTACCACACATCTACCTTAACATCCTCATTTCAGCAACACATAACTTTTGTACATGAAAAATATATTAATGTGAAAGATAGAATATTTATACATTTGCACAAGAGTTACCTCTACTGTAATGGACCCTAAAGAAAAGCTGGAGATGTCAAAAAAATACACATAAGTGTCTCACATATTATTATTTTATGAATAGATTTACCCATACAAACTGATACAGCCTACGCATGCTAATGCAACATATTTGTAAATGGTACAAACCTTAGAGATCTTTCTAGCTTCATGTATTGGGATCCCTTCCACGAATCGCACCATGAGCACGTTTACTCCTTGAAAATAACGCTATTCTATACCCATTCTAAAACAACATGAATTTGTCTCATATCCTTGGACATTCTGCGTGGTCACTAAACTAAATGCAAGCAAAAAGATCGTTCAACTATGATATCTAGTTGTACGTAAGATAAGGTCTATGTCATTGTAACCCAGCTTTTCTGTATCTTTGAGTCTTAAGAAAGCGGTACCAGAAGTATTTGAATTTTGATTATACATGGTTTAGTTATAGTATAGAGGTTTGTTCTAGATGGAGAATTAGAGATCAAATTATGAGCTTTTTAGAAGGGCATGATTAAATGAAAACTTTTGTAAAAAAAGAGGAGAAAGGGAAGACTTTTGAGAAGAGGAGAAGCCAGCTGCTTGCAGATTTGAAGGAGCTGATTCCTAACTGGGCAATGATTGCACGCTGAAGGAGATGAGGAGGCTGAGCAGTATATCCATGAAGGAGAAAAGGAGAAGGGGAGAAGCCAGCAGCTTCTAGATATGAAGAAGATGACTCCTAACCAGGTGTGCTTGCACGCTGAAGGAGATGAGAGAAAGCTGTCTGTGAAGGAGAAGAGGAGAAGCCAGCCTGGGAAATCCTCGGGTGCGTGCGTCCATGAAGGAGAAGAGAGAAGGGTCTTTGCATGCGTGAGAGTCCTATTCAAGAAGGTTATTCGTGTCTATCCGTTTCTCCCACGAAACGGAGGAAACCACTCCATGCAGAAGGAGAAAATTTCTCCTTTTGTAGGAAGTGAGATTTTTCCTTCCATCTAGAATAAAAGTTAACGATAGAAAGGAATCCAAACGTGCCCTATTTTTTAGGAGTCATTCATGTAAAAGGATAAGTCCTTTAGAAGGACTTCTGATGGGTTCCCAAATGCTGCCTTTGCTATCTTCTGAAGACTCTTGATTCTGCTAACTTTTTTTAGTCATGCCCAACGGTTAGAAACGTAGGTCCAGGCAGTGCTTTACATTCTTACAGACATTTAGGTATTAATATGATTGGCCAAATTGATTAGGCAAAACCAGTGAGAAAAGGCAGAGGCAGTAAGTGTTGAGGTGGCCAGCCCATCCAACACACCTAGGCGGGCCACCAAGGAGCTTATGCGGCTTCCTTTTAAAACAGTGATTCATCGTTGATGTGATTCAAAGTGGGGTGAACAATATTTATGTAAGAATGCAGCTAATGGTTCTGCTGTAGCTGGTCTGTTTCTAAAATTTTAGTACAGAAAGTCCATGTCAGGTGGTCAAATCTTGGTTAAGAGAGACTTAGTGGAACTTAAAATGTGTCAAATTGATCAGATAACTGGTGTGAAAAGGCTGAGGCTGTAATTATTGATGTGGCTGACCCATCGAACACATCTAGCTGGGCCGCCTTGGGGCATAGGCAGCTGTCTTCTAGGACAATGATTATCTTTGGCATGAGTCCAAATGTGGCCTACATAAAATTTATTTAAGAGCGCTTATGGTTCTGCTTGTAACTATTTTGCTTCTAAAATTTTAGTGCAGAGACTAGAGAGTTCATGTCAGATGGTCTCATGTTGGATAAGAGAGACCATGTGGAACTTAGGTTGTGTCAATTACATTGTGGGTTCTTATGTGTGAGAGACATGCTCATCCATGTTTTATGTCCAAGAACTTCATTAACTCAATATATTGTTTCTCATCATGAAAAAACAAAAATAAAGTAGGTAAATGTTTTGAAGATGCCTGGTGTGTGATAGAAATGTTAAGCAGAAGTATCATCCTTTGTAGTTTAGTGTTTTTTTAGTGGATGTCAAATCATGATAATTGTTGTCTTTTACCCATCTTGTTTTTCACTCTAATGGATCCTATTTAAAAATCTTGATGTTGTAAGTATTTGGTGGCCTTGCTCTGTGGGAAATGTTATTTTATAAGAACAGTTGATAGGGTTACTGTATGCAGGGATGAGAATTGTAGAAGCAAAACAAAAGCTCTCAGTGAGATGATTCGCGCTGAAATGAAGATTGAGCCTGTATTCGTAATATTGGGCCTTTTTTAAGTTTAAGATCATAAATCCATCCTAGATGAAGTCACACATTGCATGTGCCAGGATCAGGTTGGGGTTAACCAATTTATTTGGGTTTCAAGGGTTTATGGAAAAGGAAGTCACCTTTTAGTGATTATATCTCTTAAAAATAGATGGCAGACATAACTTTTCCTTTTTGGTCAGGTGGTTCAGGACCTTCAGGTAGACATAACTGTTCAAACTATTATTCTTTTCTATTCTCTTTTTTTGTTTCATGTATTGAATAGGAAACATACCCAAACAATTATGAAAAAATTTAGTGGTATCATCCACTTTCAAAAAAATAAAAAAGGAAATGTAGATCCAAACAATTATGAAAAACTATCATATCCGGATTGTGAGCTAAAATGAGAAATTTCAAAACTGGTGCCTGAGTTGAGGAAGGATGTCCTTAATGACAAGCTCAGAGACTTGTTTTTGTTTAGATACTTTTTTTGATAAAAAGGTGAGTATTGTACCACCAATTTTATTAACTAAATAAAGGGGACACAATCAAATGGACAGGAGAGATTCCTATCCAACAAACAAAAATAAACTAGTGGAGACTAAATAAATTTAATCTCCTTTTTTCCAGTCTGATACATAAATCTTCAATAAATGTTGGCTTCATGTAAACGTCAGCTGCAGCACCCGTTCACAGATATTCTCGATGTAGACTCTGCTTCCCTTAAACACCCTATCATTACATTTCCCTCCAAATGCTCCAACAAATGGTGTGCGGCAAGAGACGCATGATCCGATCCTTTGTACTCTTCCTAGAACTATTTTTGAGTTTATGGGAAATCTGCCAAAGATCCTCCAAGGATTTCATCTCCAAGTGATAAGAAAACATCTCCCCAAATATCTTCCAAACAGATTGACTGATGGGACATCCCACCAATAAGTGATCAATAGTTTCCTCTTCTATTTCACACGAGGAACACAAGATGTCACAATTTGAAATCCATTTTCTCCTATACGCTCTAGTAACAAGTCTCTTCTCATTCCTCCCACTGTGACACGACTGAAAAGCTGTGAGGGAACCGAGGGCGTCGGCCTTCATGGCCGGTGGTCCACCTGAGCTTGGAGCTAGACGAGTGCCAGGCGGGGTTCCCCGGCATTCTGCCCCACAGTGCTGCTGGTCCTGTGGTGGTCTAGGGCACCTGGCGAGGTTCTGCTCATCGAGGAGGGGGAGGGCATATGCCGCGGTGGTGGCCGGCAGGTACAGCTCTCGTCTGAAGGAAGGGGGAGGCCCATCCTGAAGCATGGGAGTAGGCTGGTGTCGGTGAAGTTTCTAGAGTCAGGGGACCTTGAGGAGAGTAGGAAGGCATTAGCAAGATGCTGTAAGGGAGTTGTGGTGGATGGTGTAGGCTCGATAGGGGTATACAGAGCTTGCTGGAGTCTAGTTGTCCGGGGGACTCTTGGGATGTGAGGATGGTCGCTCCATCCGTTTTTCTCATCATCTGCCCTTCACCGGAGAGAGCAGTAGAGGTGATGGGGGGGGGATCCTAGTAAGGGATAACCTCATAGTGAGGATGGCACCATGGGAATGGTTAACGGGGACTTGTCCTAGTGCGAGGCAGCAGGAGGTGGAAATTAGACTCTATGGTCTTCCGCTCGTTCTGATGGTGGAAGAGAGGGTCAAGGTACTGAGTTTGCGGACTTGGTGGAGCTCCTGCCGTGGAGGCCAAGTTCTCGGCCGGTCCTTCAGGTTGCGGCCAAAGCCCGAGTGGTATTGGTGACGGACATCCCGGGTGTCCTGGAGGTGATGTTGGGGAGGTAGAGTTTTGCGATCAGGGTGAGTTGTGATGGTCCGCAAGGTGGCAGCGCCATAACCCCTGCCTTAGGGTTTCGCAAGAGCACTCACCCGGAGGAGGAAGATGGGCTGGCGGGGCCCGCGGTTCAGATTTCAAATTTTCAAAGGCCCGCCATCGGGCACTTTGGTATTGGGTTTGGTGCCGTCAATCGGGCTGGCCCACTTCCTCAGGCGTCGATTCCTAGATGGTTAGGTTATCGAGTTAAGTCATTGGGCCAACCTAATGACTTACCTGGTAGTGTTGGACGAAGCCAAGGCCCGATAGCCATCGCCATCTTTACCTGGAGGCATTGATAAGCCCGATGTTGCAGGAGGGGGTCGTAATAGATGCACGGGGGGGGGGGGGAGTCCTCCAGTGCTGTTTTGCCCTTTGGGGGCTTCTTCGGCGGTCAGAATGGAACCGAGGAAGTCCGAGCTTGTTGCTGGTTCTTGCAGAACTTCCTCGACCTCCCAGGGAGACCAACGACCGAAGTCTCAGGAAGAGTTGGTGCAGACGGTGGCCCTGAATCTAGCAAGATGTTTGTAGGGTAACGGTGCCCCTCCAACGATGGCGGGGGAGGTCTTGAGGGTTGAAAATGGAAGTGTCGATAGGTGCATAGCTGCAGGGCATGTGACAAACCATAGCAGGTTAGACGGAGTTACTTCGGAGATTTCTTTAGAGTTCGATAGGGTGGTGGATGGGGTGGATTGTTTAGGGGTCTTGCCGAAAGTTCAATTGTTGGGTCCTGAGAATGCTGTGAGTCAGGAGGAGGGTGTCAGGGTGGAAGATTTGGAGGGGAGTGCTCAAGTAGAGAGGGTGGTAGAGAGACTGTAGGAGATGGAGATGAGGTGCCACTGAAGGGTGATATGCCTCAGGGGACAGGGGAGGAGCCTGTGGGTGGTGAAGGGGGGAGTGTCTTTGGAAGGGGTCCCTAAGGAAGGTCGGGTGGTTTCCCAAGGGGAAGTGGGGAAGGGAGGAAGTTAAATAGATTATTGCTGAAGTAGAGAGGGTGATGGAGTACAAGGCAAGGTACGTGGCGGAGATCATTGGGGTTTCCTTTGAAGGGATGGACAAAGATGTTCACTCAGTGTTCTCTAAGACCCAAAAGTGCTGGTAGTTGGGAGTTGCAAGGGGTGTGAGAAGCTAGAAGATGGGTAAAAAAGGAGGGGGGGGGGAGGTATGCCAAGGTAGTGGGAAGGAGGTGGTGGAGATTGACATTGGTCAATAATGAAGATTGTGTCGTGGAACATTCGGGGCATCGAGGGTAGGGAGAAGAAAGAGGCAGTGAGGGATATCATTCAAAGGCTGAGGGTGGACGTTTTGTGTGTGCGGGAGACAAAGTATGAAGATTTAGGGGAGGAGTCTTGGAGGGGTCTTGGGGAACCAGGCTCTGTAAAGGGGCTGTTACTCCGACTGTAGGAAGATCTGGGGGCATCCTGGTTCTCTGGAACGAGTTTGTGGTTAAGGAGATTGATAGGCGTATTGGGAGGCATGCTATTTCTATCTCATTCCGTTGTGTTGAGGACGGTTTTGAGTGGGACTTTCGGGGGTTTATGGTCCGCAGGGGAGGGAGGAGAAGAAGTGGGTGTGGGAAGAGCTCATGTTATGGCATTCTACCTCTGGCAGGCCGTGGCTTCTGGCAGGTGATTTTAATGCTGTTGTGTCGCATGCAGAAAGGTTGGATGAGGTTAGTGATGTGGGACCTATGGAAGATTTCTGTCATTTCATCTATCATGAGGCTCTGATTGATGTGCTTACAGATAATGCTTTTCACACATGGTCTAATCTCAGGAGGACTCCCATTTATTCAAGATTGGAGAGGTTTCTGGTGTCAGTTGATTGGGAGAATCGTTTCCCTATTTTGAAGGCTTCATGTTTACAGAGACATGTGTCTAATCATAAGCCGATTTTGTTGGACTCGAAGTATCGCTTCTGACACAAGTCTTTATTCAGGATGGGAAAATCTTGGATAAAGGAGGACATGTTTTTGGAGATTGTGACACATGTTTGGAGCTCTCAATCTCAGCATGGTCGGCTATGGCTACTATGGTGTGTAATCTCAAGGTAGTGGCTCAGGCTTCAAGAGTATGGAATGCGGAAAAGAAGGTTTTAGAAGAGGTAGAGAGGAAGGATATGTTGGAGCAGATGTAGGCTACAGATGCACTGGAAGAGGCAGGTCTTCTGGATGAGGAGGGTTGTGTTAGGAGAGAGCTCCTTAACAGACGGTATCAGGAATTCCTAGCCAAAGAAGAAATATACTAGAAGCAGAGGTCCAGGGAGAGGTGAATTCAAGAAAGGGATGACAATACATCTTTCTTTCACAGGATTGCTTCAGGTAGAAGAAGAAGGAACTAGATTACAACCCTGAGATCATGAGGACAAGTCTTATCCAGTAGAGAGGACATCCGGGAGCACATTCTCCAGTTCTACTCCACTCTATTTTTTTAGGAGGACCAGACCGGCCTTGGATTCAGTGGGGACTTCCAGGTGGGCATTTCAGATGAGGAACTAGAAAGCCTTTCAGCTCCTTTTTCTGTGGAAGAGTTGAGATATGCTGTGTTTACTCTTGCAGGGGACAAGGCTCCGGGACCAAGTGGCTTCCCTATCTTATTTTTTCAGTAGTGTTGGGAGTTGATTCACCCTTTGTTACTTTAGGCTTCTCTAGAGTTCTAGGAGGAGAGGGCTCATATGAGGGGTATCAACAAAACTTATATTGTTCTCATACCTAAGAAAGATGATGCTGAGAATTTGTTTGACTTTAGACCCATCAGTCTATTGAATGGAACATATAAAATCATCTTTAAGATGTTGGTTGTCAGTCTGGAGAGGTGGTTGGTAGGTTGGTCAGTGTGAATCAAAGTGCCTTCATTAGGGGTAGATAGATCCATGAGGGCTTTCTAGTGGCTCAGGACTGTCTACATTCTATGAAGGCTTATAGGAAGAGTGGCATTGTTCTGAAGCTAGATTTTAAAAAGGCCTATGATTTGTTTGTTTCATATTTTGGCCAGGATGGGCTTTGGTGGCCGATGGGTTTCCTAGGTCAAAGCCTGTGTTTCTTCTGCCTTCTTTGCTGTCACGGTGAATGGGGAGCTGACTACCTCTTTTCTTAGTCGGAGAGGAGTTAGACATGGGGATTCATTGTCACCCTTATTATTTGTCTTAGTGGCACATATCTTGAGTTGCATGTGGGACAAAGTTGTAGTAGCAAGGCTGATATATGGTTTCAAGGTTAGTGCTCAAGGTAGGTTTGTATCTCATCTTCAATATGCTGATGACACTATTCTGTTCTATGCTGGAAGGGAGGAGAAAATTTTCAGCATGAGGCCGGTTCTTGAGTTTCTAGAGTAGGTGACTGGGTTGAGAGTGAACTTTCGGAAGAGTGCAGTATACGGGATAATGTATCCCAACAGTTGCTAAGAAGGGTGGCCTTGATATTGGGATGCCAAGTTGGGTCTTTCCCTATCACCTATCTGGGGGTACCTTTATCACCAAGGCGAGATGCAGTGATTGGCAACCGGTGGTCCAAAGGTTTCAGTCTGGATTGGCTGGATTGAAGGGGTGACTACTCTCTTATGGAGGCAGAATGACTCTACGCCAGGCAGTTCTGGATGGCTTGCTGATCTATTACCTATCAATGTTCATGATTTCCAAGTCAATGGCGAGGAAGATGGACAATATTTAGAGCTAATTCTTCTGGGGAGGTGACATTGATAACCCAAGGAAAGGCTTTCATGATATCAGTTGAGGTTGGGTTTGCAAGAGCAAGGAGAATGGGGGTTGGGCCTGAAGCATATTAGGGACTTCAATGTGGCTCTATTGGCTAAATGGTTGTGGAAGCTTGGGCATGATCATTTTTTGTGTGGAAAGAGATTATTGTGGATAAGTACTATGTTGACAGAGTTTGGGTGACTTGTACCTGTAATGTTTCTTATACTTGGAAAGGCATCCTAGAGGCAGTATATGTGGTGATTTCCGTTTCGTGCTTTGTTTTGGGAGATGGCAAATCTTGCCTTTTCTGGTCTGATCGATGTGCATGACCGGTGCCTCTCTCCATTGGCTTCCCCAAATTGTTCAGAATTGCTGCGGACCAGGGAGCAGTGGTAGAGCAGATGGCGGAGAGGAATGGGGACGCTACAGTCTGGACCTTGCTTTTCAGAAGAAACCTTAGAGAGGAGGAGATGCTAGACTGTGTTACTCTTTTATATACTCTATAAGAGTATAGTTTTGATGCAAGACGGGCTGATACCATTCGGTGGTTGTGGAATGATAGCGTAATTTTTTCTGTTAGATCTACTTATGCATGTATTGCGGATGGGGGAGTGAGATCCCCTTTGGTAAGACATATCTGGGATCCGAAGTCTCCAATGAAGGTGAATATTTTAGCTTGAACTGCTTCTACTGGGAAGATGCCGATAGCTGACAGATTGGTTATGTTCGGGTGTGATATTCCTTCATTATGCAGTCTTTGCGGTGAAGATAATAAGGACATTGATCGTCTTTTTGTTCGCTGCAGTTTCTCCTCTGAGCTTTGGTCCATTTTGTTCCAGAAGTTTCAGGTGGTGAGGCCCCTCCAACATACTGTGGAGGGCCTGATCCGTTTTTGGCTTGGCACTTCCCTTTGAAAGGAGACGTGATGCTTGGTGGCTAGTCCTTCATGCAACCTTATGGGCTATATGGTCGGAGAGAACAAGAGGATATTCAGGAGGGAGGCTAATACCACTGACAGAATTTGGTCTTTTGTTTATAGTAGGGTTAAAGAATGGATGAGAGTCCGGTGTAAAGATCAAGTGATTGATTATTTCATTTTTGTTTCCTTGGAAGAATAATTGTGTTACATCATCTTGGTGTTTTGTAGAGTGAGGGGGAGAGCCTTTTGTTCACACAGTGGTACCATCCACTTTCAAAAAAAGTAACAAGTCTCTTCTCATAAACCAATGACATGAACGCTCTAACTTTGAGTGGTGATTTGACTTTCCATACTTCATTCTTTTTCATATAACTGCTGCCTTCACCTTCCAGCAGTTTATAAAAGGATTTGGCCGTGGCAATGCTTGTTTGACAAGCTACTTTTGCACCATTTGCAGTGGTTCTCTGATCCTTGCCTATTCCGCTACTAGGGAGAGCATGCCCCAAAGACGGAAGATAGACAACATTTGGTGGATGATTTTGCATGCTACTATTTGGGCCATTTGGGGCAAATGGGACAGAAGAATCTTCGAGAAGGAGGCACTCATACCGGAACGGTTGGACGGATCATTTGTCAAAGAGTCAGGGAATGGGCGATATCTTTTTGTAAAGAATCCATTGTTAACACTTCTTTTTTTGTATTGCTGAGGGATGACTGTTGCGTTTGGTTACACCATCTTCGTGTGTTCTTTTGTTTTGGGTGATTGGTGGGTGATTCTTATACTTGTACATCCCTACTCCTTTTGTAACTCTCTTTTCATTTAATACATTTGTGGTACTATCCACTTTAAAAAAAGAGAGGATTTGACCGTAAAATAACCATCACCTTTGACCCACAGGAGCTTATCTGGTTTCGAAATATCCATGCTGATATCGGAGAGAAGTAGCTATTGGAGAGAAGTAGTACATATCTTGATACTCTTCCACCTCAGACTCCAAATTTCTTCTGAGTTGCACTGACCAACACACCTGCCAGAATAAGGCTGTTCCCCACCCACCCACTGGTCTGTCCAGAATAAGGTACTATCCTGTTGAAACCAATTTTTTGAAAAAAAAAGAAGAAGCAAAAGGGAGGGGAAAAGCTCCCCCCCACCGGTTGGGGACCCCCCCACCGGTTCCAAGGGGGGAACCGGTGGGGGGGAGGAGGATCTCCCTCCACTCTCTCTTCAGATTTTTTAAATCCAGAAATGGGGGGGAGTTTAATGGGAGGTTTAAATGGAGGATCTTAACCCCATTCACATGGGTTAAGAATTCCATGTGGAAACCCTCTTAACCCCATCCCAAACCCCTTTCACATGGAGCTAAACCTGAATTTAAAGGGTTTAAACCCTTTTCACATTGGCCAAACCCCCCCAAATCTGAAACCAGGGCATTAAAGAGCCCCCAAAAAAGCAGAAAAAGGAAGCAAGTGGGGGAGGGGAACACCCCCCACCGGTTTTGGGAAACCGGTGGGGAGACCCCCCCACCGGTTCCCAACCGGTGGGGGGGGGGGTCCATGGCCGGTGGCCACTCCCCCCACCGGCTGGAACCGGTGGGGGTGCCCACCTTTTCCCCCCATTTCTCCCTCTTTTGTTTGCTCTCTCTCACCCTCTCTTGCCATCTATTGGCCAATGAGGAATAAAAAAATAAAAAATGGGGAGGAAAGAGACTCCAACCGGTGGGTACCCCCCACCTCAACCATTCCGGTGGATAGCCCCACCGGTTGAGGCCCCCATGGCCTATAAATACCCCCCAAGGGGTAAGAAGAATCCTCATGCCCATTTGGCCCAAAAATTCCTAGGGGAAACTCTGCCAGTTTGAAGACCAAATCCGGTGCTCTTGCCCGGGTTTGCTGCGATTTGGAGGAGATATTTTCTTGGAGGGCTCTCTTCCTAAGGTTTATTCCTAAGGGGAAGCTCTGCCAAATTTATGTTGTAAAAATCACCGTTCTATAAGACGGGATTATGCCGAAATAATGAATGAAATGCCCATGATGTTCTTTGAGCATATGTGTGTGCATGTGTGTTCATGGACTTAATATTTAAGTAACACTATGTTACTATATTTTCATATGCAAAATAATTAGTTTTATAACTAATTAAATACATAAAACATATAACTAAATATTCTAAAATATCATTGGCCTCATCCCATACATAACTAATCTTAGACTCATAATTAAAACTTAATAATGAAACATTAACTCATAAAATAATATACTCAAGTTAAAAATGACTTAAATACTCCACATACTTAATTAATTAATAAAATCTGCGAAAATTATCTAAAATTAATAAAATAAATATAAAAGTCAGAAAAATTCTGTAAAAATCAGTAACACACAGTAAAAATTAGAAAACAAAATATGGAAATTACATAAATCCAAAATATAACTTAAATATCCTTCATATGCCTAATTAATTAATAAAAATCAGTAAAATTAATAAAAAAATCAGTAAAATTCAGTAAAAACCAGTAAAAAACAGAAAACCAAATCTGAAAATATATAAAATTCTGAAATGACTAAAATGCCCCTAGAGCTTAATACAAATTATAAAAATACCCTCACACATGTTAAAAATCTGTAAAAATCACAGAAAATTCTTAAAAATATCAAAATCTCTCATATGTCCAAAATACCCTCCAAACCTTAATAAGATGGGTAAAATTACCAAAATACCCTCAATATGATAAAAATAAATAAAAATCTCAGAAAAAATATAAAAATAGACTTTAAGTCTAAAAATCCAATTTGGGCAAAATTACCAAAATACCCTTACAATACAAACACACTTGAAATAACTCTAAAATACCTCCTAAGGTTTTGAAACCTTTCTAAACCATTAAAACTCATTTCATACACTTAAATAACCATAATCTCCCTATACCCTCCAACTCGGCATAATTACAAAAATACCCCTATGGGACTAAAATACTTGGAATCAATCCAGAATACTTGGAGTCAATCCAATATAAATCCAGATAGTTTGGAATCAATCCAGAATCATATAAACACATCCTAAACTTGGGTGAGGCCAAGAGTTAAACCTAAAATACATCTTCATATGTATGTGCTGCCTGTAGTAGTAGTAATGTTGCATTTTATAAGGGCATCATACGGACGGTTAATCAAGGGTTGCCGAGCAGTCGCTCAGCGTAATTAACACTGACCGAGGTCAGTGGAGAGAGGTCATATACTCGAATCTTCACTTGATTCGAAGTCCCGGATTCCCTGAGGGCTAATCCCAAGCTCTCATAGTCCGATAAAATATAAAACCGACCTATAAATCCTCTAGATAAACAAAAAAAAATGGATTTCCGAATAATCCGACATAGGAGAGATGTATCTAGGTCAGGTTCCAAACAGATGGCACGCCCGGTGGGACCTCTCTTTCCCTTCATCTCTCCGTCCGGTGATGCCCTCACCACAACTCTACTACTAACTTTGTCATGTCTTATGCAGGTGATCGAATTTCTGCTTAAAAGACGACGATGGCGGCAAGGGTCACGTATGGCCCACTTGTGGTGGCGACCCACGCACGGTGTGGATATCTGACCACACCAATATGCTTTGGGGACTTCCCTGCAGTGATAGGATCTCCATACTTTTTGGGGGTCGTTCCGGCACCGGAGCTTGCTCCGGAAAAGAAGAAGAAGAGGTGCGCTTCTCGCTCTAGAACATGCAACAACGGCAGCCGATATGGGCGAGTGCTTGCCGTGAATACCATCAGCATCTCTTCAGCCTCCTCGTCCAACGGGGGGCAAAAGCGAAAGGTTCTAACCGCAAGTCCGTCTACGACAGGGAAAACTATATTGGTGGGGAACCTGCATATTCGTCTGGATGGCGGGCAACCCATCATTCCTAAGATCCATCATATCCCGACAGTTCCTGTCCATAATAGGTTCGAGATTCTACCGAAAGTTTGCCAAGATGGGGCAACGTTCAAAAAGAAGAAAAAGACTCCAAAGGCCCCTGCTCGTCGGGAGCCAATAATTATACCAGAGCCTGTCTTGTCTCGAGCAGGGGGCAATGCTATCCCCCGAGCAGGGGGCAACTCTATGCCTCAAAATGGGGGCAAATCTATGCCTCGGGCTGGGGGCAATCCATCGGAGGATAGGAGCCTCCGCATAAAGGAAATGTGGGTAACCAAAAAGGAAGCCCGCAAAATTCGCCAGGCTAGGGATACCCTAGCAGAACAACAGCCTCAACAGCTCGTAGAGTCTAAGGGGCAGATAACCAGCTCAACTATCTGGCCTCGTTCTTTACAAGGTCAAAGGATAAAAAGTGCCTATAAGGCGCATGAACAAGTCTGGCAAAAGACATCTGTCCTTGAGCGGTTGGGCGCATTGGTCCGATCAACTCACAAAAAGAAGAAAACTACCAGAAGGACGGAGGATGGTATACGGGTCTACACATGCTACACCTCTAATATCACCAACCGGCAGCCTTCCCAGCCGGAAGACCCAAATGATATCATCATTCTGATGCAACGGGTCGGGCCCATAACCCGTCAAATGGAGCAGGCTATGCACTTGCTGAATCGAGGAAGTCAGGGGGCAGAGCCACCCCAAATTGGCAGTAGCAATGCTGCTGGAGGAGCTGATGAAGACGGGGCAAATGCTTCAGATATTGAAGCCGCTCCAGAACAACCTCAAGATCAAATACAACCTCAGACTATAGAGGAGATGAGGCAAGAAAATCAACAACTCAAGGCCTTACTCTATGGCCTAATACAAAAGATGGAGGAGCAGCAAAGGGCAGCTCAAGTCCCCCCAGTAAATGCACCACCTCCAAGGGCAGTGCCTACGCCAACGGTGATAAGACCGCAAGCTGCAGATGTCAACTTCAACCCTGATGAGACACAAGAAGATCAGGTTGTGGAGCCCAATCATAATGCTCAGCAATCCCTTGCTTCTGCAGATGATGCTACGGCATTGCAGAAGCATCTTATTGAGCAAATTGTTGAAGCCAAAATAGCAGAACAAGACCACGGAATAGGCACATTCGACTTATACAAAGTGCCATTTCCGGTACGTCATATGTTCAAGAAGCTCCCGCCAGATCACAATAAGTGTCCCAAATTCATCAGGTATGACGGGGAAGGTTCGGCCCAGGAGCATATTGCCCACTATATGAGTGACTTGGGAGAGCTGGCTACTGATGAGGCCTATCTTCTGAGGTTCTTTTCTACCTCTCTCACGGGCATTGCATTCCAATGGTATGCAAGGTTGAAGCCTAACTCTATCAACAGTTGGGAGGAAATGCAGAAAAAGTTCATCGACCGTTTCAAGGTGTCGGAACGAAAGGTCACCATCACTGAATTGGTGAGACTAAAGCAAGGCAGGAATGAATCCGCCACCGACTATATCAAAAAATGGCGGAACCTCTGCATGAAATGCGACAATCCGCCGACCCACGAGGATGCGGTACGATTGTGCAAAAGGGGCTTAAAGCCTGAAATAAGTGAAAAGCTGTTTGGCGCAAATGTCAAAAACTTTGATCAACTAAATAACATTGTAACGGAGGTCGAAATATTCTATGCAGACCATCCAACCATTGCCTCCATTGGGGGGAAAATCCCAAAGAAGCAAAATATGGATACAGAAGAGGCCAATGCTATAGACTTCGCCTCAGCTGTAGAAAATACAGGGGGCAAGAATAATGTAAATGCCTCAACATCCAATAGAAGGGGATCATATGCCACCCTTAATGAGAGAAGGAAAATGGCTTACTCTTTCATAAGGGAGGATACAAGAGAGTTGTTTAATGTCTGCATGCGGGCCAATCTCTTGATGCTACCCGAACCAAAAAGACCAGCAGAAGTTGGTAAAATAGATGAACCCAACTATTGCATGTACCATCGTATGTTGGGACATGTAATAGAGGATTGTTATATCTGCAAAGGGGAAATTGAAATGCTTATCCGAGAAGGGGCCGTAGAGATGGGGAAATATCTAGTAGACCCGCCTCAACCACATCGAATGCCCAGACAAACATTTACAGCAAATGTCGTCCATATGGATGAAAACTCCTCGGAAGAAGAGCCTACAAATAAGAATATAGACGCCCCTCCAGAGCATGAGGCAATACCATCATACTCTCCAGCGACCCCCACTCCGGAAGGGTCTATCGTGGCGGCACTGGAGGAGATTCAGATGAATATGTCACAGCTCTCCCATCAGCAAGTTCTGCCGGAACAGGAGGCAATACCCTCATATGTTCCAGCAACTTCCACTCCAGAAGTGTCTATCATGACAACATTAGAGAAGATTCAGATGACTCTGATACAACTCTCTCACCAGCAAATCTCATTGGAGCAGAAGATAAATCCATCATATATTCCAGCAATTTCCACTCTCGAGGGGTCCATCATGGCAACACTGGAGGGGATTCAAGTGAGTATGGGACAAATCTCTCATCAGCAGTATGAACTCACTCAAGTAATGGAAGGTCTTGCAAGACAATGGACATAAGTCATGTCAATTGACAGAATCAATAGGCCCTTCTCCTTTGAGGAGCCAGGACCAAAATGCAGTCGTCCTCTAAAGAATAAGGGCAAACTTATCATAGACTTAAATGAACCACCAGAAGCCCAGTACCGAGAGGGAGTGGTGCTCAAATGCAAAGGTTGTGAAAGTCACGACAATACTCTCGAGGCCACCCTTGCAGCTAGGCAAAGTTCCCGGGGAAAGCAAGTTGCTGGTGCAGAAACAGGGATAAGTTTTAAAGATGCTGAATCCCTGGCAAAAAGGCTCAAGAGACCATACTCCTTTCCAAAGGAAAAGACCAAAGAACTCTTCGAGTTATGTATGAGCAGAAAAGCAATCATTCTGCCCAAGCCAAAAAGGGAAGAAGAAATACATCGGGTTGATGCACCCAACTACTGCCCATACCACCGCTTCATCACCCATCCAATTGAACGTTGCTTTATGTTCAAAGATGAAGTAGAAAAGCTGATTCAAGAAGGAAAGATAAATATGGGGAAATACCTGGTAAATCCCCCACAGCCGCATACGATTACACATTGAGTGTAATTCGCAGATCCTTGAGCAAAAAAAAAAAAAAAAAAAAAAAAACAACAACTTTGGGGCTTAAAAATGAGGTGCCCCGACAGACTTGATTGGTCTCGCTCCTGTGAGGGGCCAATTAAGGGCAAAAAAGTCTAAAAAACCCAGCTGAAGTGAAAACCCGAAAGGGCGCTTCAGGCAAAAATGGGTGAACCATGCTGTGTGAAAACCCGCAAGGGCGCACAGGCAAAAATAAAAGGGGCTAGTTTCGGTGAAAACTCGTAAGAGCGCCGATGTTAGTATTATATATCATAAAAAAAAAAAAAAAAAAATCATCCTGCAACTCGTCGGGGGACAACGTGCAAAAGTTATTTGCGCCAAGAAAAGCCAATAATGTTCGTGCGCGAATACATAGGCTCATAAAGCCACATATTTGTTCCCCGACGGGGGGAGAACTCTCTCAGCCTGTTGAGGGTAGAGATCGAGTTTTCCCACATCCCTACCCAGGGAGGATATCAGAGTCGCCAATGACGAATAAACCCTTGGTACCACACTGGTGGTACGATAATGTCCCATCAAGGGCTACGACCGAGGCGATGATGACGATGACCTCCCGACCCGGTAAGGAAGTGGGAAAACTCGCTCTTCTGATCGATACAGCCTGAGGGGATGATCCCCGTTCCTGTTATACCCAAGGCAAATACACAGGCATATTCTTGAAAGATGTCACATAATTGTGGGTGATTCACCTCAAAAGAAAATATTTGCCGTCAAGAATATCATGCAATGCAGAATTCATATTTCGCCTACGGAAGGCGTTAAACTCCGGCATTCGCCCGCGGAAGGCGTTAAACTCCGGAATCTGTCCCGGGGAGGCGTTATACCCTGAAGATTTTCATATTCACCCTGAGAAGGCAGTATATCCTAAATCCTCCTCTTGGCTTAAACTAGTCCCACCGGTATGCCATAAAGGGGTTGAAAAACTCCTTTGCCCCAAAGAGGCATTGTATCCTAAAGTCTTCCCTGAGCATACGCCAGTCCCGCTGGCATGCCATAAAAGGGTTGAAAATTTTCCTATCGCCCCGAGGAGGCAATGTATCCTGAATCTTCCCTGGGCATACATTAGTCCCATCGGCATACCCATATGCTATAGTCCCATCGGCGTGCTGAAGGCGGTCGAATTCGCCCCAAAGGGACATTATACCCTAATATTGCCCCTGGTATACGATAGTCCCACTGGTGTGCCTTGGTGGCCTGGTAATCCATATTCGCCTACAGGAGGCATTATATCCTGGAAATTCATATTTCATATTCGCCTACAGGAGGCATTATATCCTGGAAATTCATATTTCATATTCGCCTACATGAGGCTTTATATCCTGGATATTCATATTTCATATTCGCCTACAGGAGGCTTTATATCCCGGAAACTCATACTCGCCTATAGGAGGCTTTATATCCTGGAAATTCATATTCGCCTACGGGAGGCTTTGAATCCTAGAATTCATATTTCGCCTACGGGAGGCTTTGAATCTCGGAGTTCATATTTCGCCCACGAGGGGCTTTGAATCTCGGAATTCATATTCGGCTACGGGAGGCTTTGAATCCTAGAATTCATATTTCGCCTACGGGAGGCTTTGAATCTCGGAGTTCATATTTCGCCCACGAGGGGCTTTGAATCTCGGAATTCATATTCGCCTACAGGAGGCGTTAAACCTCGGAATTCGCTTACGGGAGGCATTAAATCCCGGAATTCATATTTCGCCTACGGGAGGCGTTAAACTCCGGAATTCGCCTATAGGAGGCTTTAAATTCTGAAGTTCATATTTCGCCCACAGGAGGCTTTAAATCCTGAAATTTATATTTCGCCTACGGGAGGCGTTAAACTCCGGAATTCGCCTACGGGAGGCTTTAAATCCTAGAATTCATATTTCGCCTGCAGGAGGCTTTGAATCCTGAAGTTCATATTTTGCCTACGGGAGGCATTAAAGCCCGGAATTCGCCTCTGGGGGGCATTGTGTCTCAAAATATTTGGTCTTCGGGAGCCGTTGTATCCCAAATCCACGGCTACTTAGAGCCCCCGTTTCTCGAAAACTACATATAATTCCTTATCGGTTCTCAGGGAAGACTCAGTTCCCTACATATAAATTCCTTATCGGTTCTCAGGGAAGACTCAATTCCCTACATATAAAATTCATTTTCGGTTCTTAGGGAAGACTCAATTCCCTACACATAATTTCTTATCGGCTCACAAGGAGGCCTCAGTTCCCAATATAAATTCCTTATCGGTTCTCAGGGAAGACTCAATTCCCTACATATAAAATTCATTTTCGGTTCTTAGGGAAGACTCAATTCCCTACACATAATTTCTTATCGGCTCACAGGGAGGCCTCAATTCCCAACATATATTCCTTATCGGTTCTCAGGGAAGACTCAATTCCCTACATATAATTTCTTATCGGCTCACAGGGAGGCCTCAGTTCCCTACATATATTTCTTATCGGCTCACAGGGAGGCCTCAGTTCCCTACATATATTCCTTATCGGTTCTCAGGGAAGACTCAGTTCCCCACATATATTTTTTATCGGTTCTCAGGGAAGACTCAATTCCCTACATATAAAATTCATTATCGGTTCTCAGGGAAGACTCAATTCCCTACATATAATTTCTTATCGGCTCACAGGGAGGCCTCAGTTCCCTACATATATTCCTTATCGGTTCACAGGGAGGCCTCAGTTCCCTACATAAATTCCTTATCGGTTCTCAGGGAAGACTCAGTTCCCTACATATATTTCTTATCGGCTCACAGGGAGGCCTCAGTTCCCAACATATATTCCTTATCGGTTCTCAGGGAAGACTCAATTCCCTACATATAATTTCTTATCGGCTCACAGGGAGGCCTCAGTTCCTTACATATATTTCTTATCGGCTCACAGGGAGGCCTCAGTTCCCTACATAAATTCCTTATCGGTTCTTAGGGAAGACTCAGTTCCCTACATATATTTCTTATCGGCTCACAGGGAGGCCTCAGTTCCCTACATATATTCCTTATCGGTTCTCAGGGAAGACTCAGTTCCCCACATATATTTCTTATCGGCTCACAGGGAGGCCTCAGTTCCCTACATATACTTCTTATCGGTTCTCAGGGAAGAGTCAGTTCCCTACATATGATTCCTTATCGGTTCTCAGGGAAGACTCAATTCCCTACAGATATTTCTTAGCGGTTCTCAGGGAAGACTCAGTTCCCTACATATACTTCTTATCGGTTCTCAGGGAAGACTTAGTTCCCTACATATATTTCTGAGCGGCTCTCAGGGAAATTGTAATTCCCTACCAAAAAAAAATGAAATGAAATGAAAAATAAAAAAAATGGGGCTTAAAAATGAGGTGCTCCGACGGACTTAATCGATCTCATCCTCAAAGGGGTCGGTTAAGGGTAAAAATGTCTTATACCCAGCTAAGGTGAAAACCCGAAAGGGCACCTTAGGCAAAATCGGGTAACCCCGCTGTGTGAAAACCCGCAAGGGCGCACAGGCAAAATAAGAGGGGGCTAATACTGGTGAAAACCTGAAAAGGCGCTGGTATTAGTTAATTAAAAAAGAAAAAGAAAAAAAAGAAAAAAAAAAAGAAGGAGCTTAAAAATGAGGTGCTCCGACGGACTTAATCGATCTCATCCTCAAAGGGGTCGGTTAAGGGTAAAAATGTCTTATACCCAGCTAAGGTGAAAACCCGAAAGGGCACCTTAGGCAAAATCGGGTAACCCCGCTGTGTGAAAACCCGCAAGGGCGCACAGGCAAAAATAAGAGGGGGCTAATGCTGGCGAAAACCTGAAAAGGCGTTAGTATTAGTTACATAAAAAAGAGAGAATACATGCAACATATAATAAATGGTCCGTACCACTCAAACTTAACATTTATCTTCAGGAGAACATTTGTGATACACTGAAGCAATGTCGGAGTTTGAGATGAACATGCGGGATAGTTCGAGTTCTTCAGCAAATGGAAAGCTTTAATCCTTTTGAAGAAATTCGACCCCATCTCCGGAATATCAGTCGAAGCAATGTTCGATGGCCGCCACAAGATGGAAGTTCTCCCTCCAGTGAAGCTTCAAGAATATATGCATGCTGACGCAGAGCGGCGATATGGGCGTCCGCGGTACCAGAAAGGACAATGTCCTTCTGATATTGGAGCATAGGGGTCTTCGCAACCCGAGTTGCATAGCCTGCCTCGATAGTTTCAGTCTCGGCTCGCTTTGGCGGAGAGTTACTCAACAATTAGCGGGAATGGGATATCGTCCTCCCCATGCCCTGCCATAGGAGGAACTCCCATGAGGGTCATGAAGACAAAGACAGCAAGCTACAAGAAGATAGAGAGATAAGATCAGCGCCAGAGGGCTGCAATAAAAGTCTCGAAAAGCAAAAAATTGACCAAGTCCTAATAAAGTCATAGGACAAAGTCAAATTGCTATGAACCAGATATTAGGCCAGTCCAGAACGCTTCGTGCGGAGCTCCTGGAAATGCCAATATAAGGTACTGATACCCCAAGACAGAGCAAATGCCGGAAGAATTAAATGACTCGCATGTGTGTTCTTAAGGAGTCTCCATGTCGTGAAGGCCAAGAGATCTCCTAGAATCCAAGTAAACGTCGAAAGATTCAACCGGCATCAACTCTCGCAGAACCTCCAAGTCGTGAAGGCCAAGAGGATTCCCATAATCAGAGGGGTAGATGCTTTCAAATATATTCGGAAAGTCGAAAAGTTATGAAAACAGGACTTCCTGGACATAGTTTGAGGTGTCTAAGTACCAAAATTGAGCGTCATCAAAACCCAGATAAGCTCAGATGGGGCATATGCACAGCAAGCCAAAGCAATGTATCGCCTGGCATATATGAGACAGCGGTTGACTTCCCCCAATAGCTGTAAATACATGAGGCGAGAAACGGGAATTCATCAAGACAATACCGACATGCCGCATTTGAGAATTCCTCAAGCATGCAAAATGATGATTCTTGTAGCCGAATAGGGCACGGGGCATGCACCGTCGTCCTCACCTCCGGCACATGTCCCGTGGGGGGCATTTGTTGAAACCACTTTTTTGAAAAAAAAAGAAGAAGCAAAAGGGAGGGGGAAAAGCTCCCCCCCACCGGTTCCAAGGGGGGAACCGGTGGGGGGGAGGAGGATCTCCCTCCACTCTCTCTTCAGATTTTTTAAATCCAGAAATGGGGGGGAGTTTAATGGGAGGTTTAAATGGAGGATCTTAACCCCATTCACATGGGTTAAGAATCCCATGTGGAAACCCTCTTAACCCCATCCCAAACCCCTTTCACATGGAGCTAAACCTGAATTTAAAGGGTTTAAACCCTTTTCACATTGGCCAAACCCCCCCAAATATGAAACCAGGGCATTAAAGAGCCCCCAAAAAAGCAGAAAAAGGAAGCAAGTGGGGGAGGGGAACACCCCCCACCGGTTTTGGGAAACCGGTGGGGAGACCCCCCCACCGGTTCCCAACCGGTGGGGGGGGGGGGTCCATGGCCGGTGGCCACTCCCCCCACCGGCTGGAACCGGTGGGGGTGCCCACCTTTTCCCCCCATTTCTCCCTCTTTTGTTTGCTCTCTCTCACCCTCTCTTGCCATCTATTGGCCAATGAGGAATAAAAAAATAAAAAATGGGGAGGAAAGAGACTCCAACCGGTGGGTACCCCCCACCTCAACCATTCCGGTGGATAGCCCCACCGGTTGAGGCCCCCATGGCCTATAAATACCCCCCAAGGGGTAAGAAGAATCCTCATGCCCATTTGGCCCAAAAATTCCTAGGGGAAACTCTGCCAGTTTGAAGACCAAATCCGGTGCTCTTGCCCGGGTTTGCTGCGATTTGGAGGAGATATTTTCTTGGAGGGCTCTCTTCCTAAGGTTTATTCCTAAGGGGAAGCTCTGCCAAATTTATGTTGTAAAAATCACCGTTCTATAAGACGGGATTATGCCGAAATAATGAATGAAATGCCCATGATGTTCTTTGAGCATATGTGTGTGCATGTGTGTTCATGGACTTAATATTTAAGTAACACTATGTTACTATATTTTCATATGCAAAATAATTAGTTTTATAACTAATTAAATACATAAAACATATAACTAAATATTCTAAAATATCATTGGCCTCATCCCATACATAACTAATCTTAGACTCATAATTAAAACTTAATAATGAAACATTAACTCATAAAATAATATACTCAAGTTAAAAATGACTTAAATACTCCACATACTTAATTAATTAATAAAATCTGCGAAAATTATCTAAAATTAATAAAATAAATATAAAAGTCAGAAAAATTCTGTAAAAATCAGTAACACACAGTAAAAATCAGAAAACAAAATATGGAAATTACATAAATCCAAAATATAACTTAAATATCCTTCATATGCCTAATTAATTAATAAAAATCAGTAAAATTAATAAAAAAATCAGTAAAATTCAGTAAAAACCAGTAAAAAACAGAAAACCAAATCTGAAAATATATAAAATTCTGAAATGACTAAAATGCCCCTAGAGCTTAATACAAATTATAAAAATACCCTCACACATGTTAAAAATCTGTAAAAATCACAGAAAATTCTTAAAAATATCAAAATCTCTCATATGTCCAAAATACCCTCCAAACCTTAATAAGATGAGTAAAATTACCAAAATACCCTCAATATGATAAAAATAAATAAAAATCTCAGAAAAAATATAAAAATAGACTTTAAGTCTAAAAATCCAATTTGGGCAAAATTACCAAAATACCCTTACAATCCAAACACACTTGAAATAACTCTAAAATACCTCATAAGGTTTTGAAACCTTTCTAAACCATTAAAACTCATTTCATACACTTAAATAACCATAATCTCCCTATACCCTCCAACTCGGCATAATTACAAAAATACCCCTATGGGACTAAAATACTTGGAATCAATCCAGAATACTTGGAGTCAATCCAATATAAATCCAGATAGTTTGGAATCAATCCAGAATCATATAAACACATCCTAAACTTGGGTGAGGCCAAGAGTTAAACCTAAAATACATCTTCATATGTATGTGCTGCCTGTAGTAGTAGTAATGTTGCATTTTATAAGGGCATCATACGGACGGTTAATCAAGGGTTGCCGAGCAGTCGCTCAGCGTAATTAACACTGACCGAGGTCAGTGGAGAGAGGTCATATACTCGAATCTTCACTTGATTCGAAGTCCCGGATTCCCTGAGGGCTAATCCCAAGCTCTCATAGTCCGATAAAATATAAAACCGACCTATAAATCCTCTAGATAAACAAAAAAAAATGGATTTCCGAATAATCCGACATAGGAGAGATGTATCTAGGTCAGGTTCCAAACATATCCCCACTGCCCACTTCAACTCTGACAAATCTGAACATCTTCTGTGCTACTAAACTAATACCTCACCAAATGGGAGATACAGAGGAGCTGTGGTCTAGTTGTAAAAACACTTTCTGACGGTAGTTGTAATGTTTTGCTCAGATAACCCTCTGCCACAGTAGCTGATCTGCTGAGAACAGTTCCCAAATCCATTTCCCCAAGAGTACCCAATTCATCAATTTTACCTGTTCCACACCAAGTCCTCCATTCTCCTTTGACTTGCAGACTCTTTCCCATTTGATTAGCGGAATACCTTTGCCATTAAAATTAGTACTCCCCCATAGAAAATTTATTCGGATCTTATCCATGCTTCTACGGACAGCCTCAGGAAGAATGAACATAGAGTGAAAATTCTGGGGAATAGCTGACAGGACAGAATTGAGCAAAACAATCATTCCACCTAAGGATAAATTCCTTGCTTTCCAAGTGGCTAATCTTTTCTGCAACTTCAGAACCACCTGATCCCATTCTGAAACTCTGATCTGTCTGTAATGTAGAGGCATACCCAAGTACGTAATCGGTAAAGAATAAACCTAGCAACCCATAACCACAGTACATGATTGGATCAAGTCCTCTCCCATGTTAATCAGAGTCAATGCACTCTTCTCAAAGTTGATCTTAGGACCGGAGCAGGCTTCAAAGGTTTTAAGAATGAACTTAAGGTTTCTCACTTGATCTGGTTGACCTTCAATAAATAACAGTGTATCATCGGTAAACTATAGATGTGAGATATGCACTTGGGTATGGAGAACCTGTATCCCTGTCAAGAACCCTGCCTTTCTACCAATTTACAGAATTTACTCAGCATATTAGCAATACAAACAAACAACAAAGGAGATAAAGGATCTCCTTGTCTCAACTATGGAATTCTGGATCGGGTCAGGTGCCTGGATCAAGACCTCGATCCGCAGGAATCAGGTTGATCTTGGATCAGCCCGATTAAAAATTATTTAAAAATTGAGGGTTAAATTATGCAAAACCCCCAAATTGTAAACCCTAATTAGGGTTAAATTTTAGAGATTTTGTGTAATCACATCTAATTAATGCACAATTATGTGCAACTAGACTCTAATCAACTCAATTGAGTGTTTCGCATACTCAATTGAACATTAATTACACAAATTATACAAAAATCCTAAATTTTAAACCCTAATTAGAGTTAAATTTGGAAATTTTGTGTAATCACATCTAATTATGCACAATTATGTGCAATCGGACTCTAATTTACTTAATTGAGTGTTTGGCATACTCAATTGAACATTAATTACACAAATTATATAAAGTCCCAAATTTTAAACCCTAATTATGGTTAAATTTGGGGATTTTGTGTAACCAACATTTATAATTTTTTTCAATGTTAAAGATTGACAGCTCTACACCGATACGGGCCGATTCTTTGCTTTTTAAAAAAAAAAACTTACGCCGGATCGGTTATCCCGGCCAATTCTGGCTGATCCCGGTGAGAGGTTGGGGGGGGGGGGGGGGGAATGATTTCACCCCATAATCGGATCGTCTAGGGCCGATTCGGATTGAGATCGGCCGATTTTGCAAACCACGGTCTCAACCAACGGGTACTCTTAAAGAAACCATGAACTTCTCCATTAACAATCAAGGAAAATGTTGCTGTGGATAAACAATGCTTCAAAACCTTAACCCAATGCTCCGTTATGGTTCTGAGGAGCATTCCATAGACGCTTCCAAGATACCCTGTTATACGCCTTGTTAAAATCCAGTTTACACGCCAGACCCTCAATACCTCTTCTTTTCACTGGAAGAGGACTTCATGGGCCAGGAACAAATTGTCCTTCAACCGTCTCCCATGAAGGAAAGCTGACTGGTTATCCTCCACAATGCTACCTAGAATACCTCTCATTCTATTAGACAGAGCTTTAGTGAAGATTTTATATGGCCCATTTAGCAAACTGATCAGACGGAAGTCCTTTAATTCCACAGCCTCCTCCTCCTTAGGAATTAAAACTAGGAAAGTGTGGTTAAAAGATTCACATCCCTTTCCTCCGATAAAGCATCCTGGAGCATGAAGACTGTAGATATTTTGTTTTCTCATGTTGTTGGGAGATCTTGAAAGCAAAAATTGTTATGTACCTTTAGCATCCCAGTTCCCTAATTCTCCAGGCAATTGGAATGTTACATAATCTGTCCTTGAATGTGCAGCTCCACTAGTTCATTCATATGGATGGAGTTTTGTGACAGAACCAAACTTGCAGAATTTTCTTACTATTGGGATTTTTAGGAGAAACTTCAATGTAACCATCCCTTTAGGATAAGGTTCACACAGGACAAAA
Organism: Zantedeschia hybrid cultivar; assembly: GCA_030544215.1. Classification (NCBI taxonomy): domain Eukaryota; kingdom Viridiplantae; phylum Streptophyta; class Magnoliopsida; order Alismatales; family Araceae; genus Zantedeschia; species Zantedeschia hybrid cultivar. Next base: position 43,104,490 of record JARZZO010000013.1, on the reverse strand, counting down.
TCTCACCACATTGTAGGTGCACTTGTCTATGAATGGGGCCTTTGTGCTGTTAGCTATCTTTCATGTGGACCTGTGTGTAATCCTTAATAGAAAGGGCAGTCCAGTGCTATGAGGCTTCTGCCACAGGTGGGTCTGGTGAGGACCAATTATATGCAGCCTTAACCTTGGTTTTGCCAAGAAAAGAGGCTGTTTCCATTTCCCAGTTTTGACCCCGTGACCTCCAGGTCTCAATGAATCAATCTTTCCATTGCACTGATGCCACCCCCACCCCCATGTGTAGTCCTGTCGAGGAGGTACAATATAATTCTCTTAGATGTGCATTAACTGTATTTTTTTTTTCAGGAAAAATGTGGATTAAACCAACAATTTGATAAAATTGTAAATAGGAGTGATACAACCATAAGGAGAGGAGATTCCTCCACCACTCTTAGGCACTCTCCAATTAGTCAAAATGAGATAAAGGGCAAGTGACAATTATAGATTTCTTAGCACTTCTGAGTGATCTTGAGATATCTACTTCAATTGTTAAGAAAAGGTAAAGCTCTCATGCAAATATTTTCAATCTAAATTTTACTCCCTTGGAAAATGCAATCATTTCTTCTCTCTGAAGGCTTCAGCAGATGACATGAGGAATGATCAGTAGAAGTAGAACATGCCCTCTTAGGCTAGCTCCTGCTCCAACCTTTGCACCATGGAAGTAGTTCTGCATTTCTCGAACTGTCCTGAAGACTGAGGGCAATCTGAAACTTGGTTAGCATATGAAAGCTCTTCCAAACTTCTTTCTTGCTGAACGTTTGAATGTTAATTGATTCACATCTTCAGGTCCCTCTCTACAAATGCTGCACACCGTATCATATCCCTACACTTTTCTTCTGACTTTATTTATTGATTGTCCTGTTTCTGAACATGAGCCATATGAATGCCCTGACCTTAGTGGGAGACAGCCTTCTAGACCTCTCCAATCTTCTGATGTTGAGGTAGGTCTCCTTCAATTAACCTTTTTTTTAAAGTCAAAAGACCACAGTTTATTGAAGTCAAATAGAAAAAAGAGGTACAAAAGGAAAAAAGAGAGAAAAGAAAAGGGTGAATGGATTCCATCAAGGTGATAGAGATCTTTCTTTACCAATCCCCACAGCCTGAAACACCCATCACTCTTGTTACATAATAAATTTGTTCCAAGAGTAGAGCTTGTCCAAAAGATATGAACCAGAGATTCTGCCTCCTTTCATACTGAAATGCCATTCATGGATGAAATGAATGCAATTCTTGATAATGTAAGCAGTCCCTCTGAAATCACTCTCGAAAATTTTGTAATTATGTTCTTCCAGATTGCCCACAACATCGCTGGTAAAACTACAGTCCAAGCCGCCTTCTCTTGTTTTTGCAGTCCGAGATCCTCCCATTCTATCGTAAGGGGCCTTAATGTCCCTTTTCTGTCTCAAGGGATCTCCACAGTTCTAGAAAAAAACTTCTATACATCAAGGATCCCACAACTGAGAAAAATGTGTTCCATTCCTTGAAGCTTCCGCAGAAAATACATGTGATCACCTCAGTCTGTCACATGTTGCAAGTCTTCTCCAAGTCACCTTCCACTTAATAATTCTTATTTTTATGGGCAATCGGTTGTCCTAGGCTTGCTTATACCAGGTTACCTTCATGCCTCCCCTCCAAAGACCTTTGATTTCTGGTCTGACGGACAAAACTCCACCTGACCTCCATATCCTGATATCCCTAACCCCTTGCTACAACATGAAGTTATACAAAATTGCACTATGTTCCAAAAATTCTGCAACCTTTGAATCCTGCAGATTCCTATAAAACTTCAGGAACCACTGTGATCGATTGTCTGATTATAACCACACTTCACTGATCTTCTTGTGAGCTGAAGGTATAATGCTGTAGAATCTGGGGAATGTAAGCATAAAAGGCCTGTGTTCTAACCATGGATCTTCCTGGCTTTACATACCATCCCCACCTGAATAACAGAAGAGCAGTGGAAAGGTTCATATTATGCATGATGTGCTTTCAAATCTGTCTCCATCAATTACTTTATATCAAGACTTAACTGAGAAGGTCTGTTAAGAAATTGTATTCCTTTGTTACCACAAATCCAACCTCTGAAAGCATCTGAATCAGATGTGCCAACAGCTCAGGTTTACTGTCTTTAAGGTCCCTCTTTCAAGCGGACAGCACAGGATTCTGTTGCCCATTATCTGATAGCAATCAGCGACCATATGCCATTTATACTCTTGCTTAGTTCTATAAATAAGACATGCAAGCTGCCAAGCTTTGCACGTGACAACAATGTTTGGGATGGACCATGATTTGTGGCTGGGAATTGACAATTAATCATTCAGCCAGAATATTTTGGTGATTAAAGTTTAATGTGGGCCCATGATGGCCCCAGTAGCCAGAAAATTCCATCCTCAGGAATCTGATTATGCATCCACATTTAAATGTTTACTGGTTAGAAAGTCATATTGTATTGCATAGTGTAGTTTTTGTTATTAGAATAGCCACTTAAGTTTGTTTGCGAGGTGGCTTACTATCATGTATATAACATTACTACTTAATTTCGGTCAAATGCAGCTTACTGTCATGTTTACAGCATTTCATATAGAGAGAAAATAAAAAATGTTTGTGCATGTTCCTTGGGCACCTGAGCTTTCCCTCCGTAGGTAAATTAGTCAATGATTAAAACTTACCATGCTTATGATATTCAAGTAGATATGTGTTTTGCTCTCTAGAAGATGTGCATTTGACCACTACAACAGTTGGTGTACTTATTATGAGAGTTCACACTACCAGATTAGAACAAATTCTCCACAAATTGAGGTTTTATCTTCAGTCCTTGACCTCCCTGCAGGATCCCCCCACCCCACCAACCCATATCAGGAAGTGGATTGGTGGGGGAATGGGGAACACATTGCACCAATTTGGAAGTTCATTATCAAGAGTACAGAGTTTCTCTCCATTTCTATATACTTTCTAGTGGGGAATGGGGAACACATTGCATTTTGGAAAGATAAATGGTTTTCAGAAAAGATGTTGATGGAGCATTTTATAAACATATTCAGTATTGTTTTGGTCAATGAGATTAACAATACTATTACTCAAGTGATGAATTCTGTGGGGAATTATGCAACCTTTCTCTGAGAAGAGACCCCACAAGGGTGGAGATGGAGGAACTTATGGAGTTACTGGATATTATTAGTCAGATTCATCTGCATGCTAACCAAGAAGACAGCAGACTCTCGAGGTGGAATGGAAAAGGAAAATTTTCAGTTAATTCACCAGTGAGATTCTTGGAAGATGGTGGTACCAGAGTCTGGTGGGGTAATCTATTATGGAAGAGGAAGGTGCCAATTAAAATCAAAGTGTTTTGTGGAAGATTGCATGGAATAGACTACCAATCAGCAGCAGGATCAAGAAGATTTTTAATATAAAAGATTCAACTTGTATATTTTGTGCTACTTATGAAGAGGATCAGTGTCATTTGTTTTGTCCATCTGGTGTTGTCACTATGTGATGGAGAATCCTGTGCAGAATCTTTGGCATAACATGGATGGAGCACTCATCAGTTCTGGAAATGTAAAAAGTGGTGGGATGATAGTTGTCCTGAACCTGGTCAGAAAGGGGTTAGGTCTTTGTTCTGTCCAGCTATGTTGTAGGCAGTGTGGTTCGAAAGAAATAAGAGAAAATTTCGGGGGGATTTCAATTCCTATGATATTTTATTGAGAGCCATCAACTGGGTGGAAGATTAGGCTAGAGCTGCAAATATGGGTTATCATATTTATTGAGGTGGTGGACAAGGCTCGATGGTGGAGGTTGTTCATCATTTGGGTTTTGGTTTGTTTGATTTATTTTCTGGATAAATCATATCTCACTTTTGTACTCGTGTAAGGGGGTAGGGCTGTGTTACCCCCACTGGGAGTTTGTGTTATGACCACATGAGAGGCCCACATTTCTGATGGGTGTCAACTGTTTATGTACTATTTTATGCCATTTCAATGAATTGTGACTTTTGTCACCTTCCAAAAGAAAGAAGGTTTACAGCAGATATCTTATAAATTTTCTAATCACATTTTTCGTCATCTTGGTTCAAATGTTTTTCAATAAAATTCTTGGCAACGACTTTAAAACATTTAAAGTAATATTATTCTTGCCTTTGATCAGGAAGGTTCCACTTTTTTGTTTTTGCGTTGTATGCTATGGTGATAAGTTTATGAACTGCTATTATGTTTAGAATGAGTTGCCAATGCAAAATAGCATATACCTGACCAGCAATGCGAATGTTCATCATATATCGCATGAGGGATGTCATTTGTGCTTGTGGCTATTCTAAACGCTTTTAACAGTTTTCCTGCATTCCATTTCATTCAAGCTTGTATTTTCTTGTTGCCATATCCAAAACAGTTACCATCTGGATGAGTTTTGTTCTTTTTGTAGTCAGTCATTTAGTAACAATCCGGCATTTAGCTTGTGACAAAGCTTAACAAGTTACTCAAATAGATCTGTTACTTTTTTATTGCAGAAATTTGTTGTTGGAACATCTTTAGGTGATTGATTAGATGACATAGGACATATTGCTGTTTTCTCAGAAAAAAGACAATATCTCAATTTAATGTGACCTCATCCTTTGGTTTATTTATTAGGTGACATACTTTGATATATAGATGAGCCGACATACACTTCTAAGACAGGAGCCTTCTGTTATATGAAGATGGTTTTAATTATTATTGTTTGTCACCCAAAATTTTCCTTCTCATGAGTATTTTGGTTGCTTCACATTTTGTTTGCCTACCTTTTATAATCGTCTGAAGTTAATACTGGTACTAAAATAATTTTTGATCATCCTGTTTCTTCTTTGCATTCCTATTGCAACGAAGTCATTAATGTGTCTTGGTTTTGTTGCATTAATCATGGCCTATGTAGGTATTGGTGCTGCTGCTGATTACAGCAGCCAGGGATCCAGGTATTATCCCACGAGCATCCCATCCTCCAGAAGAAGAGTTCTGCTATGATTCTTCTAATGCAGCTGAGATTGGAGGAAGACATACTCCAAGCCTACAGTTTCCACGATTTAAAGAAGTTATGGTTAATGGCAGGCCTGTGAAAACCAAATATTGTGAAACTTGCATGCTCTATCGCCCCCCTCGCTGTTCCCATTGCTCAATATGCAACAATTGTGTGGAGCGCTTTGATCATCATTGCCCCTGGGTTGGACAATGCATTGGACAGGTAAACTCATCAAGCTGCTTGCTACTTTTCATTTGCTTGAGGTGGTTGTGCTAATATTTGTCTACGATTGAGCCATGTGCACAAGATACATGTTCTTTCTAATTGCACCAGCTTCATCTTCTTCATATCTATGTAAATTTTTATCACCTCTCGACCCCTAGTCTCTCCTCTTCTATGGTCAACTTCTTAGGCCTATTTCACAAGTTTCTTTTTAATTATCTCAGTTTTCCCTGTCTAGTTATCTACCTACCTACCTACCTGCATAGCTTATTCTTATGTTCAGCCACTGGGAGATACTTTGCTCAAGATCAAGTTATTACTGAAGAATTCTGTGTAAATGCAAACATATCATTGGACATAATAAGATCTCCAAAACATGATGCAAGCACAGGGGCCATATCAACATCTATGTGTCAATAAATCAAGATATGCAACTGTCAATAATCATTTAAATCATTTAGTAGTATCTGAATGACTTGTCTGCCTACATAATACTGGTCAGAAACTCTAGTTGGATTGTCACTGTGTATGGTGTTCTTGTTCTTAACATTGTCTGATACACCTGCCATATCTATTTAGTTGGTAGTTCCAGAGTTTATAGATGACAAGGTGTTTCGGCGAAAAACCTTGTTCGAATCTAAATATTAAGTTGAACAACATTTTGGCAAGTCAGCAATATGTGCTTTCTTTATCACCCCTGGGCTTGGAGACTGTCTATTTGGTCTGGTGCTATCACTGGGCATTTACATTGATGGCAAAAGTTTTGGATGTGGCTATAAAAAGGGTAGGCTGAGAAAGAAAAAGCGAGAGAGGAGATATCTCTGTGTGCAAGTTGTGGATCAAGTATCCATTCATAAAAAAACATATTTTCTTGAGTTTGGGAATGTATAGATCTCCGTTCCAGGAAAAAAAAAGAACATTTAGATCCCAAGTTCTGGATAGCCAATATGTTGTCATTTATGTGGAAGTCATAATTTCTATTTATCATATCTACTTTATGTGGATCAGTTCACAGTTCTATTATTTAACTATATTTCAATGTTTTGCATTTGCATGCAGCGAAACTACCGCTACTTCTTCATGTTTGTCTCTTCATCAACCATTCTTTGCATCTACGTCTTTATAATGTCAGTGTTCTATATCAAGTTTCTCATGGATGGTGATTATCCCACTGTTTGGAAGGCAATGAAGCAATCACCAGCATCAGTTATACTTATGACCTATTGCTTTATCTCTCTTTGGTTTGTTGGTGGTCTCACTGGATTTCATTTATACCTGATAGGCACCAATCAGGTAAAATTGTCACCATTATCGTGAAAGTTATACTTGCACTATTTTCCCCATTCCATTCACATTTCCCATGTTTTGCTTTTTCACTTCACTGTGCTTGGTATTTTGTGGATGCAATAAAGCAAAGTATGTCTACATTTAATTCCCTTTCAAAATATTGGCAAATTAACTGAAATTGTTTTTAAGCTTGTGAAAAGTTTGGGTTGTTCACTCTCAAAAGGACAAAAACAGAGAAAAGGATGAGTTGTTAGTATGTGGGTAGGATTTAGGGTTAAAAAATGGCATTGTTAGTATGTGGGTGGGATTTAGGGATGAAAAATAGACTTTCATATGTGATGGAAGCAGTATACTTTTTATCATTTCTTTCCTTTAAGAGTAGGCATTGAAATTGTAATAGGCTAGATTTCCCCAAGGATTGATGAAGAATGAAGAATACACTTGAATTTCTGTGCATATTTATCTTCTGCTAAATTTTATTGTTGAATCCATGTGGTGTAGTAATTTATGAATCCATTTCACGTAGTAAGATGTGGCTACTTGGCAAAAACTTGGAGGCGATATAAGGTTGAGTGCAGGACTCTGCTTTGTATTTACACATTTGAACCTAGATGACCCTATCTTTACAGCATAAAATTTATGTTGAATTGAGTGATCAGTCAGTATGAGAAACCATAAATGGTCAATGAAATATGTGTGTCTACATGTGATGCGTGGACATGTAATCTGGTTCCTGTCTAAAACAACTCCCATGTAACTACCTGGAGCCTGGGCAGTTCACCTGGGTGCCAAAGGCAGTGCTTGCTTTTTCGATGTTGTTGAGCATTTTTGGGATGTACACCAATCAATCATGATCCTGTCCATCAGCATTGGCTAGACATGCATTTAAAAGGAAAATGTAATAAAGAGAATCTTTGACCAATACCTGGCACGTGACAGGGTGTTGGATATGCAAGAGAAACCATAAGTGGTCTGGGAACTACATGGTACACAGAAAAGGCCCTTGGTTTTGTCCTTGGATGATTCTTTTTTTTTAATGCATACTATCAGAAAGTTTGTTAAATAAAAATTGGGGATTCACAAGTATAGGAAGAGAAAATTCTCAAAGATCCTCTAGTCAAAATACACCAAGGTGGTGTTTCCTTTGGTACCTTCCCAAAAGAGACCCAAAAAAAACGGCAGATTGAGTCTTGTTTACATTGCTAAGAAAGATGGCCCAGTCTTGAACCCTGTCACGAATGAGAGAGGCTATTCTGTTGGCAGTCTTGGTCTCCCTTCTGAAGATCCTCAAGTGCCTTTCACTCTGGATTGAACACAAGGTAAGAGAATCAGCCATCACACTTTATCGTTCTCATTAATGGCCCACCTTCAATTCCATTCCAAGAAGAGATTGTCTAGACACTCTGGCAAGCGGTGCACCCTGAAGCCTATCAAAATCAGCTCCTACACCTCTATGGAGAAGGAACATGTCAAGAAAATATGCTCCATTGACTCCTCACTACAAAGGCAGTAAGTACTATTAATGTGCTTCAAAAATTGGGCCAGCTGGTCACAGGTGTATAGTCTACCATGGCATACCTACAGATGAGACTCTGTACTTTTAGAGGGCTTCTTGGGGTCTAAACTTGCTTGGCCAATGGGAACTGGGTACCCTTATCACAGATGAACTTATAAGTTGTCATGACTAAGAACTTGCCATAGCTCCACTATCTCCACCTCAAGTACCATTTCTATTTGAGATAATGCGCTGGTCTTGGAGGAGTTCTAGTAACTCCGCCAATTGTTGGTTTTCTCGGAGACAGTTGAGAGTTTTGCAGTGTCTTGGTACTTTTATGGGAGAAATGTTTTTGTTGTGCTTTCTCCTCTTTTGTATATGCTCTTTTCTGATAACATACGTGGATCCACTAACCACTTTAAAAAAAAAAAACTCCACGAATCCCTTTTAACTCTGAGAGTAGGTCATACTTGGGGAGCTAGAGGTAACATCACACATTGGATCTCCTATGGTACTTATCTTGAATCACATCCCACCATAAACTCCTCTCCTGAGTCCCGAACTTTCTAGTCCACTTGCCAAGAAGAGCCAGGTTGCTCTTGACGTTGAGCCCTCTAACCTCCTTGCTTCTGCAAATCCAACCCCTGTTGATGTCATTCCATCCCTGCCTGTATCCCCACAATCGTGCCAAAAGAATCTGTATCTAATGAACTCAAGCTTCTTTGCCAGTGTCTTTGGGATCTTGAAAAGGGTTTAATAGCAAGGAGGAAGGCTGGCCAGCTCATACTTGCAAAGCATCACCCTCCCTTCAGATGAAAGGAGCTTGCTTTTCCATTCTGCCATGCCCTTGATGCTGCATGCATCAGTTTTACACGTATTGATTGCAACAGTTTACTGCAGACAATGATCTATATCAATCAATATCTTGCAGTTGCCCTTGCTGTCAAGTAGTGCTACAAATATGGCATCCAGTTCAGCTTTTGTCACTGTAATTTTTGGTGTCAAGATTCATGGATCTGCTGTGCAAATTTTGCTAACACATCACAAGATTGAAAATTCATTTTAGTTTTTTAGACTTGAAGGTACACCGTGTGTTAACACTTGCTAACTATGCTTGAATTGTAAAGCACCGATACTGCTATTGGGTGGCACTGTACATACTGTGTGCAGTAATTTACCATTGACATGCCATGAAATATTGTGATGCACAGTTTTAGATTATGCCCTGTATGTGAGACATGGTTTTTCCTATTGAGGATGAAAGCAAAAGTGCTTACTGTTGGAATGTTTTTCCAGACTTTTTATATTTGCAGTCATAGCTGCTGCTGAACCTTTGAGTTAAGGGGAAAAATCATGCATTTCGTCAGCTCTGAAGTTTGTTTACAGAAGAACCAAAGTGGCATAGAGACTGTCTGCCTCGCATGGTCCCTTCTGGCATTCCCTTCCCATCCAAAAAATGAGAAAAGAAAGAAAGAAAATGTGCAAATATGGCTAGCTGGTTTGCTGTTGACTAGGTAAATGGTTCACCCACAAGAGTTGTTATTGACCACTTGCATAATTTTGTCCAGTTGCCTAGCATTCCAGTTGCCAGATCAACTCTGTGTAGTATCATAGGGGAAAGAAACCTAGTAATGCAAGTTACAGGTGTGCATTATGGGTGCAATTTAAGCAGGTTTAGGCAACTTTGGGCTAGGCCAAGTTCTGGAAACAGCTGGCCTGAATTCTGCCCAACTCTAATCACGCTTGAACACCCCTTCCACACAGGCTCCACCAAATTCAAATTTCAGTCAATGCTTGTTCCTGGATAGCTATTATCCATGGATCCTCCGCTATGTGGACCTTAAATTATTGGTGGATTATAGAGAGGAAGTGCATAGAGGTTCAGATTCAGATATAGTTTCATGACATCCAAATCAAACACATTAGGATCATGTTTTTGCACTCTGTTTCCACTTTACCGCATTCCAATGATCAGGGAAAATTAATGGCATATATATGGATGGCGCTAATATCGCATGTCCTACATGTATATTGGTCTGCATGTAGATATTTGCACATGCACAAGATTATTTTAGGGGAGTAAAATTTGGGCTGGGTTCTGTCAGGCTTCTACTGTGCCAGTCAGTCAATCACAGCCTGAATTCAAACTGACCAACGATTGACTAAACTGGTCCCTAATTGTGACATAAGTTGGGTTGGGGTGGCTGTAGGCTGGTCCTGCCCAAGGCAATCATGTTGCTTAACTTGCTACTGTGAACGTTCTTTCGACATTCATCTTACACATGGAAAACTTGTCGACCTCCTGCCAGTCATGCATCAAGGTTCAGAAATCAGAATTCAGATCCAAGTATTGATATGAACACATTTAGTATTACATAATTGCTACCCTAGTATCGTGGGGGTGTACGCGTGCATCCATTAGAGCTACCAGGATTTAAGTCATGAAGTATTTTGTTGAGTAGGCACTACAAGTTATAAACCCACTAGGATTTTGGTTAAGTGGTATGGGACCATCTGAAGGATGACTTTCTCCATGTTGACTGCCAGCACCGTGCCTCACTACCCCACTACATTTGGCATCTTGCCTGATGTTTCACACCAATAGCAAGTTTTTTTTTTTTTTTTTTTTTTTTTTTTTTTTTTTTGGGGGGGGGGGGTCACCCACCGGATACTCTCATACTAGCTGATGAAGTGGATCCTCGTGGGTTTATAGGCCCCCGAGTCCTCTGAAAATCAGGGTTTTCCCTTTGGAGGCAGGTGAGCATTTTGTTAGAATGGCGTCAGACCCACTTCACCAGCAAGGTGGCTGGGCGGCATGGTGTTTAAGCATAGCCAGTGTTTGTTTTGGTGCTGTCGTTGTGGCCTTAAGTTAATTAATTAAACGCCAGACCTGTGCGTGCTGGCAAGAAGGCTGGCTACATCAGGTGAGGGATTGGCTATGTCCTATGTTGTCTGGGGGACACATTCCATTATGCAATAAAAAAGAGGATGTCGTTTTTTAGTACTTGTAGACCTAATTTTTGTTATTTTTGAAGCTCGACTTTCCATTCCTTCGCAAGAAGGCATTTGTTTTTTGTCAGGATATGCTAAACCTCCTACATACAAATGTTGAGCTATTAAATTTAAAGATCTTGTTGTAGCTACTGGTCTTGTGCAGATTCCACATCAACATATGTGCAACTTGAGTGTAGCATACCTTCAAAAAAAAAACTTGAGTGTAGCATGGAATCTATCCTGTTCCACCTGTTTTATAAGTAGTTGTCAATCCCGTCCCTATCCGTGTCCCGTTTTTCTATTGGGATGGGACATCTTGATGTCCCGGACAATTCTAGTGTCCCATCTCGGAATTTTCTCCATACGTATTCCAACAAATATAAAACATACGTATACAATAAATAATATGGAAATAATCATATAAACATATAAATAACACAAAATTAATGCAGTAGAAGCATTGAGGACAGATTTATGGATTTATAAATGAGTATATTCATCAAATGAACCTCCAAAATAAGTTTACAAGAAACTTAAGTAGTTAGAAAAATCTCATGAAAAATACAAATTCTGGTTAGAAGAGGCCGGGATAGACCGGGATGGGTTGGAATAGACTGTGACGGGCCGGGACCTGCTGGGACAGACCAGGACATGTATTGGGACAGACCAGAAATTGTCCCATCTCATTCTCACTGAGACCGGACATCCCGGCCAGGACAGGCTGGGAGGACGGGACGGGATGGGATTGACTACTATGTTTGTTGCTCAATTCCAGACCTGATGTCTATCTGAGATAGTATTCTGATGTATTGAAGACACGGCTATTTGAGTTTTTTTCTTCTATGGTTTTGGCTTTCGTAAGCTTCTAAAAATAGAGGTCTTTTTTATCCTTGCTGATGTTGCTGTCTCATTGCATTTTCTTGTCTAGACTACGTATGAGAATTTCCGGTACAGAGCTGACAACAGGGTCAACATCTATGACCAAGGTTGTTTGAATAACTTCCTGGAGGTGTTCTGCACAAAGACAAAGCCATCTAGGAATAACTTCAGGGCTTTTGTGCAAGAGGAGGTTGCGAGGCCTGTAACTATTACCCGTGGCAGGGAGACTGAGGATGATACAGCAGGACTGCCACGTGCAAAGGTGGAAGATGACCTGGACATTGGTGGGGATTTATTGAAGATCTCTCAACGCCGAGACTATGAAGAGGTCGACGTGGAGATGGGTAGTAGAAACAGCAATGGACCACAAGACGTTATCCCAGATTCTGAGCTTGCTGTAGGTACAGATGCACGGGGCCCTGCTGTCAGACCAGAGGTGCGAAACTCAAGCTGGGGCAGGAGAAGCAGTAGCTGGGATATCTCACCAGAGATCCTGGCCATGAAATCTGTGACAGAAAGTGGGGTTCCTACACAGAAAGAAACGCACCAGTAAAAGAGAGGCTCTGATATTTTTCTGCTAAAAAATGTGGGATTGGGGACTTCAGAGCAGGAGCTGCTTCAATGTGGGGAAGTTGGATCACTCTCTGGAACCTGTCTGACTTGAGCTCTCCTCATGGCTGGATGCTGGTAGTTTACTTGCTGGGGTGGGCAAGAGTTTAATGGGGGTTAGTTTGTCTCTTATGTGAGGTTGATATTGTTTTACCTGGTTTGTGAAAAATGTGGTGTTGCAATTCTTTTGTAAAGTACAGCACTGCAACTGATATTGGCTAAATTCTATGTATTTCTACTGTTTCTTCGGCACTCCTAATTGACTTCTGCGGTGTGTCCTCTTCCTTGTTCCCTGTGAGATGATGTGCAAAACTAATGAAAGGCCTGTAGTTCGGAAGGTGCTCTGCTGGCTATGTGAGTTGCTCAGATGTGGACTTCGGTTTTGGAGTTGTGATTACTCTTGGGTTCTTTCTAAATCTTGGAACAATTTCAATAGTTGTGGTCCTTGTGGAGTTGGATCAGGTTCTAAGATCGGCTGTGTCCAATTTTGTCAAGTTGGGGATAGGCTTGGGACCCGCAGATTTTTGGCCAAGTCAACTGTTATTTTTTTCTTTCTTTCAATTTAAAAGATGAGGCATTTCGGTTAATTAGTTTTATGAAAAACTAAGTCTAATCGGATTGATCGTGCAAGTCACCACTGCGGTCCACTAGCTGCAATTTCCGTCCGGAACTCCATTTTTAGCGAAGGGGATAATTTCATATCAACTACTCTTGTATCTTAAATTTCAAAATTGCCACGGCGATGATATATATGATATGTCTAAACATTTCATATGTGCCACTGACATGTTATTTTATAAGGGCATCTAGGATAATATATAAATATGGATGGCATTTTTAAAATTTAACGTAGAGGAGTGATTAACATCCCTTAGCAAAGTTCTGTTTCGTCCCTTCTTATAGATATATGTTTGTAATCTACTCTATCTGCACTTATGTCCCTGTAATCAGTTTATTATTTTTAATACTCTTACGTTCCAAAAAGGTTACATTCCGTCCAATCCCTCTAACATATTTTCTTCGGGATCATAGTGCTGTAACAGAATGGTATAACATCTTTTTGTTAAGCATAAGAATACTTGAAACGAAGGTTAATCTGGCCGAATGTGAACACATAAAGCTGGTCGCCTGAGCCGCCTCTCCTTTTTGAGCGTCCTTGTTGATCTTGGTAAGATGTTTCTACAAATTTCTGGAACTGTGATCCTAGCGATCAGTCTTCAAAGCAGTTGGAGTTGCAAGTTGGATGATCCTCATTTGGAGTAATACTTGCTGCTAAGTCAGAGGTATTGCAATTCCAACTGGATTGGAATAGATTACAATACCTTAGGCACTTGGTGATCAGATGGCAGCATAGCCGTTTGGTTTTTTTTAAGCTTTTGAAAAAGATTGCCAAACTCAGGGATAGCTAAAGTTCATTGTCCATATTGTCCGGTCACCGATTAAACAAAAAAAAAGAGTAAAAAATAAAGGATCACGTGGAGCATGATCCAATGGCTTATTCTGCGCAATCCCCAGGCATAGGCTCGTGTTTGCCAGGTCCCTTCAGGCACACACCCAACGTTGATTGGACGGCAATGTTTAGGACATTGTAGTCCAGATTATGTTGCCTGGATTACAATATCTGATACATTGCGGCAAGCATTACTCCTTGCTTTGTTTAGTTGGCTCACTACAAAAATGTGTTCATAGGTCGTAATTGTGGAGAAGGATGAACGAGGGAGATGAACGGTCATTACGAATAATAAGTTCCACCGGTTCTTAGATACTCTAATTATGATGAAATCGTAATTGTAAACGGAAGTATACAAGGCTACAGACATATTTGGTGTAATTTTTAATTGGAAGTATTTTTAGACTTTTATCTAATTATTTTGTGAGAAAAAAGTAAGTATTCAAAGTCACTTTCATAGCATTTAAATTATTTTTTGACTTCCAACCAAAAACTACAACTTGAAGCTTCTTAAATTAGAGAAAAATGAGATTATTAGGGAGGATTTGACTTTTATAATAACTTAAAATTAGTTACAACCACTTGCTTCCATCATTTTTCATATTAACTAGCCTTTTATCTAATTATTTTGGGAGAAAAAAAGTAGGTATTGAGGCCACTTTCATAGCATTTATTTTATTGTTTGACTTCTAATCAAAAGCTACAACTTGAAACTTCTTAAATTAAAGAAAAATGAAGTTATTAAAGGGAATTTGACTTTTATAATAATATAAAGTTAGTTATAACCACTTGCATCCACCACTTTTCATGTAATAAGTAGAAATAAAATTGACTTTCAATTAAAAATTATGCCAAACACGTCCTACATCCACTTGACCCTTGGGTCATATTCAAGCATCCAACATTCCCTTTGCGTGTAGAAGTCCTCTAGTACGAAGTTCCTTGCCAACAAAGTCATTTCAATTTTAAGATGGTAACAAAGTGTCAATAAATACTCCTTTCTAAGGTGACTTAGCTGAGACTGCATTTGATAATATAAAAGATTTAAATCTGAAATCTGATGTACACATCATAAATTTGAGCACTAACACAGTCCAGAATGCTGAACCATTCGATAACTACAATGACAATGTTTCCTCTTGTTAGAGAGGGGATCAAATCCTCTCTTTCTCTAATGCGATTTTTTTTTTATTTAAACTTTTAAAAGGAATATATCTTGTATCACACTTTTACCACTCTATTTACTACACTTTTTTAAAGTCATTTAATCATTTGAGTGTATGTTTCTCATTGAAGTTATTTCTAACATAAGTTTTATTACAATTAATAGTTAACGAAAGTTCTTTGACCGAGTAATCAAACAGCTCACATGTGGTAAACAAGATGGCAAAAAGAATGATATAATAACATTCCTCATCTTTGAGAGATCAAATTTGAGACCTCCTAATGGAGAACGCTTTGACCACCCGTCCAAAAAGATCAGGTTCATAGGGATGTAAATGAAACGAACTAAAACAAATTTATTCACTTTGAATTCAATTTTTTCAATAGTCAGGTTTAACTAATTTTAACCGAACCAGATTTCTTTGAATACTAAAATATGTCGAGCTTTTCTGTACATGAACACAATTTGCTTAATAATCGAGTCACATTTAGAAATAATTTTTGGAATATTAAGTGAGCTTTACTCATTTTGCCAAATAAATGAACGAGGCATAGTTGTTCCTTATCTTTGCACGCTATTTGTGCTATTAACGTAACATAATGAGGCCATTGAATGAACATATATAAACAATTTTTATCATCAAGATGAACGGACAAAGCTAAATTAGTAACTAATGATCATGGTTCCCCATTTATTGAACAAATCGAAAAACTTAATTCGTTCAATTTTATTTAAATAACTATTTAAAACTGGTTTCGCACATCGCAAAATGACGTAGGTTCTTGATTTTGAAATCACCAGTTTTAAATCTAGTGAAAATAAAATTTCTGATTTTAAAATCACCAGTTTTAAAATCATTGGTTTTCGTTTAAGTGATTTTGAACTGAAAACAAAATTCAGCTAAAATGAGGATTTTGAAGTCAACTAGTTTTGAACTACAGTAATTTACGACACTCCAAATATGAAAAGACAACACAAAATAAATTACAGTAATCCAAACATAAGAAAATATTATTTTAAATTTAAGATGTTGTATGACATTTTACTGACATACCAAATGTCCCCTCAAATAAATAAGTGAAATTCTCGTTGATGTCAGCCACCGATTGCTCATCACTCATGACACCAAATACATGTAACCCGACCCATACATAAAGGTCTGCTGTATGAATATGAGCCTGGGCTGTCTGACCTTAACTTAAAACTCCTTACCTCAGTGAACCAGCTGCCTTCACCACCTCTCTTGCAAAAGGGAGGTCTCAGGTTTGATCTTGGTTGGGGCCTAAAAACCTCCCAGCCTTACAGTTTTAATGTTGTTGGGATATTTATCTCTTGGTCTGCGGGATTATTTTCCCAGAAATCAGACGAACTTGAAATTGTCGCCTAATTAGGCGGACCCATCGACCGCTCGGAATTATCTCCAAAATATTAGAAGAAATCTCGGATTCTGGATTGGAATCCCGGTCTTATATATAGTTGTATATACTTGGCCTCTAAGCCACATCCAAAAAAAATCCTTACGTCAGTCCGGCGCGTGCGGCGCAACGGACACGTTTCTTGTCTTAAGCGGGGATATTCGGATTCGAATCTTGCGAGGGTACTTTTGCGGGTGTCTTTTCCCTTCCTCTTGCTTAATTCGACAATATGTCAAGTTTCGAATCCAAGACTTTGACTAAGAATTTTCCTCCCCGTTACCACTAATCTACTCATTTAAAAGAAGAAGAAAAAGACCCTTTAAATTATACCTGGAATGCCTAATTCCTCTGCTTCCTCCAATTCTTTCAGTTCTACCTTTTATTTTATTTCTTATTCTACTTTGTTCTTACTAAATTACTTGGAATAACACAGTGTAATTCTCTTAAGTAGAATATTAACAACTCATCAAATCAAAATACCTTTTCTCTTAATTTGAAAAATTCTAAAATATTATTTGATATAAACAATTCTACAAACAAAGTCAAACTTACATGTCAAATTTTCGTACTATATCCAGCCGCACCTTCCATACTCGCACAATCACACCCCCTGACAAAGCCGACGAGAAGAATCCGAGAAGTCGCAACCTTTGTTCGGACCGACTCGGTTAACCCTGTGCCCGTAGCGGCGCTGCAAGTGTCAGGACTCTCTGGCGTCGCAATAATAACATCCACTATTACCAGGGCTGCTCATATAATGATATATCCACCCACTACAAGTAACCTTCCCTCCCTCAAGAATTCGAAGCTTTCCGGCCGTACGTCCTGCTCAGAGGAGAACAGAGAGAGAACTCGAGGCATTGTTCTTGATCACCTCAAGGTGGCGAACCCAGGTGCCGGCGGCGATCCCGGGGAGTTCCCCTTCCCCTATGGGAGGAGGACGACCAGCACGGCGGACCCTACAGGTAAGCCTTCGGGGACGGCGGCCGGGGTGGAGGGGGAGCTGCTGCAGGCCACCGAGCCCTGGACCAGGGTGACGTCGGAGGTGCCCACTGGGGTGACGTTCTATGCACATGAACGGGCGCGGGAGATGGATACGATAATGGTGTCGGCGCTGACCCGCGTGCTGGCGGGCGAGACGGCGGGCAGGGGTGGCGGGGCAGCCGAGACGGGGGTTGCGGGCGCGTTCGGGTCTGGGTGTTACCCCGCTTCGCCGTCTTGTGTTTTGCCTTCGACCTCGTGGGGGAGTGGCGGCGGCGCCGTCGATGGAGGTGGGCTCGGGAGGGAGAGGGGGGAGTTGCTAGCGGAGGCCAGGCTGCGATACCACACAAATTTAAGCGAGTTCCGCATGGCCCCCTCGTTGTCGGCCGCAACAGGTAAAGTAACCGTTACCGATATGGCTACCCGCATTGTAGTCGGATACGTAGTCTTTTGGTCATCTCTCTCCTCGTGCTCTTGCTGTTCATATGGGTGCAATTAATGCTCTTCAATGGATTCTGCATGCTATGATGCAGATGAGACGCGATTTAGTGCAAATTCAAATTAAGTGGATCCCTAGATCCGTAACTTTATATAAATTATATCATATGAATTTGATTAGGAAAAAAAAATTGTTACTTTATTATATATATATCAATTTAAAAAGATTATCTACCTATATATAAGATAACAATCAATAAAAAAAATCAAGTTATTAGTTAGTATTTGAATCTCTAGTTACACCTTCATAGTGGTGCATTAATCGTACTTTTGTGTGATCTGTATAAACGAACAACCGTTGTGTCACAATATCTAAAACGTATTTCTTTTCTACGTATGATCCGTAATCCGCATCACTTAATTTGTTCTTTGTGTCCTCTTGCTCTTGATAACATGTTCTTCGAATCCCATAATCTCAAAGCCGCATTTTCTGTAGGGTAACTGATGGGTTCGGAAATCGTCGGTATAAAATCAGCGAAAATAAAATTATCATAACCTTCTGACAAATTTAAAGTTATTGGATGTTGGTTAGATAAACTCGATAGAAATTAAAGGTGTTATATCCTTAGATAAACTAGAAGAACTTCAAAAGCTAACATTATTTATGGTACTAGCTCCCAATGTATGAAAAATAATGTAAAATACTTTATAATACTTTAAATATAAATCAAATATTATGATATTTTAAAGAATGCCAAACAACCCATATCATCATCTTTTGAAACAACATACTTTAAAAAAAAAAAAAACATACTTCTATTTTTTTTTTCTCTCTTTCTATTGTCAACTGCTATTGCAGCATGCATGATCCCCGTACGTATGATGATGAAAGCTACATCTTGTTCCAGTTCGTGACCATAGAATCACAACGTTACCATGTTCACCAATACGTACCCAGTTAACGTTCTCCCATTGGACTTAAAGTCGACCCTTCTATCGAATTTTTCCAAGGAAAACCACCCAGGAACTATAGTTGTACTTTTGACACTAGCTAGCTGGCTCTGCGTTGATGCCTTTGGATTTCTGTGTCTCTAACCCTTAAGTTACTTTTCTTCCACAGAAGTTTCCAGTCTGTTCTTTTTTATAAAGCAATAAGATCGGCATCGTGTCCGCAATCTCCTGTTATAAACCTTATCCTTCTTTTTGTCCATCGCTTCCCCCCTAATATCCATCGATAAGTTCCAAGTATGAACCTTCCAGCATTCGAAGCCTTTTGTCCGCTTCCGTGAGTGCGCCAACATAAAGGCTGTACTCTCAGTGCTGATCCTTCGGGACTCTTATCTGCCATGGTAATCCCCACCCCTTTTTAAAAAATCCTCATCCCTGTAGACCCCATCGGATCCGTCTATGTGAACTCCACGTATTTTTAAGGTTCTGTTGCAGTGAATAGGAAATTGTCAAAATATATATATATATATATATATATATATATATATATATATATATATAAGTCTTTATAATTTTTTGATAGGGCAAATAAATCTTCATAATCTGATTATTTGGAAACCAATCCTTACAATAGTAAGTTTTTTGTAAATTAAGTCTTTTTAGGAGTTTATTTGGAACATTTTCAAAGACTTATTTGTAAGTTTTAAGAACATTTCACTAATTTACACGTTATAAAGATTTATTTATAAATAGTCAGATTAAGAAGACTTATTTATAATATCAAAAGATTATAAAAACTTATACGTAAAAAATTAAAAAAAAGCCACAGTGAATAGCACGCTGTTTAAGTAGGTTAACAACAGCAAGTTACCAATCGGGCACAGTTGTATCCCTCAGTTTTTTTTTATTTGTGAAGGTCAAAAGATCAATTTAACTAGGTGCATGTACTGTTATGCGTGAGAGGGTGAATCATAAGTGACCCAAAATAGTCACCTAATTAATTGAGTAGAATGATCATGTTCAATACAGAAATATGTTTCATAAAAAGATTCTTATAAGATTCGAAACTCCTCTAGTAGAGAGACATGGCAAATACTTAGTCACTGAGACATCCTGACAAAAAAAAAAAAAAAAACCAGCAAGTTCACTCTAGTTAATTTTAAGCAGTTTCTTTCATCCTATTCAAAGGACTCTAATTACTGATCGATCAGTCGGCTAGATTAATTGCATGGCTCTATGTGTTAATGTTCCAATTTAGTCGAATTCTTTCATTTGTCCAGATCGGCCTGGATACTATCTTGTCTCCATCCTATTCAAAGGATTCCAGTTACAGATCGATCAGTCAGCTGGATTAATTGCGTGGCTCTATATGTTAATGTCATAATTTAGTCTAAGTTCTTTCATTCGTCCAGATCCTGTTTACAGTTCTCCAGGAGACCCGAAAGATTGTTGAGACTTAATTCTTCGTCAACTGATTTCAAACTCTTATTAATAGATCGGAAATTTTTAATCGTCATCACTCCAGACTATATATCATCATCATTAATATTACATCTTATTAATGAGAGTTCGGAGTCAGGTCGCTGACTTTAAAATCTTATTAATTCAATTAGTTCACTCCCTACGCTGATAACCAAGTTTATCTAATTTGAAATCTTATTCTAAAATTTTAAAAAATCGATCCTTATTTATACCAACGTACATCTCTTCTTCACAATCTAAATTACCAATAACAAAATCATATGTTTAGATGACTCATATTAAACATGCTACTCACATAAAATGATAAACTATGTTAGAAATATTTTTAATACTTGCATGCCAAGTCATGCTGATAAGCGATAACGTCGTATGGACGTCTCTTTCTTATTTACGTCTTCTTCCGCAGCCATGGAGGGGAACCAGGCCAGCGCACCAAGCATGACCCCGGCAGCCGAAGCAGCCACCGCGGCCAAGGCCGCCGCACCATCGGCGCCAGAGCAGCCCTCCTCCTCTCGCCCAGGTCGAGAGCGCAACCAGCGGAGGTACCGGGGAGTCCGCCAGCGGCCCTGGGGGAAGTGGGCAGCGGAGATCAGGGACCCCCAGAAGGCGGCTCGCGTCTGGCTCGGCACCTTCGATACCGCCGAGGCCGCCGCCCGCGCTTACGACACCGCCGCCCTCCGGTTCCGCGGCAGCAGGGCCAAGCTCAACTTCCCCGACAGCGTCCTCCCGCTGCCGCCGGACCCAGTGGCCCCGGCGACCAGGTTGCCGGCGGCGGCGGCGCCTTTGGAGGTTTGCTGGGCGGCAGCGCACCCGTTAGGGGGGTTCTTAAGCGCCGACGTGAAAGACTACTTGGAGTACTCGAGACTGCTGCAGGGCTCTGGGGGCCTCCTCCAGAGGCAGCCCGGCGGCCTCATGGACCAGTTCCTGCAGTATCCGTATTTGTCTCCCTTGGGGTCTTCCTCCTCCTCTCCAATGGCTTCTTCCGATCACAGTACCTCTTATGGTGCCTCTTCTGTGTCCTCTGCTGCTTCTTCCTCGTTTCCACTGTTCTACGGCCCGGAGAAAACGGACCACCAAGAACAGCAGCAGCTGCCACAGCAAGAGTGGCTTCTGGATACGCGTGGCGTCCCCGGTGGTGGGCAAGTGTTTCCCGCCCGCGAAAGCCCGGAATCCGGCGGCTACCCGCCTCCTCCTTCGTCGGGCTAGGCCAGGTTTCTCAGATTTGCTTCGTTTTGATCCATGGTATGAAATATGTTTGTAACATAGAAAATGTTCTTGTGCTGTTTTGTGTATTTTCGTTTTATTCTTTTGGATTAATGAGTACGAGAAGAATATGTAATTATTTGCCAATAATTACCAATGTACATTATTGGACTTTATAAGGAAAATATAATAGATACGAAATTTTATTTTTCAAATTTATTGGCCGGCACTTGGCAATATTTCTCTCCTCTCTGATGCTGGGTTGTTGGTTTGATCTTAGAACTAGAATTAGGAAATGTCTCACAAATATATAGTATTTTACAGTATTCTCTGTAAAATTAAACGGACCCGCGAACGAGTGAGTGGGTAAGAAGTAATGCTGCCAAAAGTTGCTTAAACCGTCGCGAGGTGATCTCCAGAGCGCTCTTGAGTTGAATCGTCAGGTCTTGTGATCAAAGAGTTTTCAATGAACATGACAAACAATATAAGAACTTATAATAAAATATGAAGGATGTCATTATAATACATTTTTTATCATCTTCTTTATCACACTCGTTAAGAGTCATTTAATTACTTAGTCAAAGAATTCTTATTAACTGAATCAGTTGCACAAAGATCAATGATTCTGAGTGTGGTAAATGGCATTTTTAAATTGAATCTCCCACCGAAAATATGATGCCATGGATGGTACATACATGTTGGGTCATAGTTTTCAAGAGAAAACCCCACACACCATTATAATATAGCGACATTTATAAGAAACAAGAACAAGATCCATCCCTAGCTCGGCAGCTCCCCATTCCATCTACAGGATTCCGTGATCTACTCTCAAAATGTAGCGGATCCTATGTTGCAAATGTCGAGTAGATACGAAAACACCACGTACCACGAAGAATTGCTAAAGCCAAAAATGCTTCTCCTACAGGCCATGCGACTACACCCAAACAACACCCCCCCCCCCAAAAAAAAAAGGTTTTCTGCGTGTTATGGTCTGATCTCGAGTACGTATCATCGCGATAAACCGTGAGAAACTAACCCCCTCCAGACAACCCATTAAAAGAAGACAGTCTTCCCCTTTCTCCATCAGACGTACAAGCCCCCTTACCTCTCGCTTGAAAGAAGCCGCAAGCGCCTTTAGACGTCTACGGGCCAATCGATTCATTCTTTTTTTTTTTTGGAACTTAAAAGGGATTCCATTCAACCAAGTAGAAGCAAACATGGCAGAGTCAGCAGGCAGAGAAGACAAAATACATACAGGAACGTCAGGAAACACCCAAGTAGCCTGAATACTGGCGGAGATAGCAAACTTGGCCAGATCATGGGCGACTCGGTTCCCTGATCTAGGAACAAAAGCAATAGATATAAGTGAAGCTTGCTGGAGCATATGCTGGCATTCTTCGATCAATGCCCTGGCTCTCCACAGAATAAAATGTTGGCTCAGAAGGGCCAATCGATGCATTCAGTTTTCTCCCAACCCACTCAGAAGATGATAACAGAAGGATAATATTCCAAAGAGCACAAAGACAATTCTAACAAAAGGCAATGACAGTATGTTACAGCCCATAACACTCGGAGAAAAATCAGATCATAAAAGAAACAGAAGGCTTTAAGTCTGCAACAGGGAGCCAAGAAACATATACGATAGAGACTTAGACAGATGGAGAGTGTGGGAGAGGGGGGAGAGTCCAAAAAGAGCAGCACCCTGCGCTGGACACAGCCATAGACCCCAAGGTATACCGTCACCGGAAGGTTTATCTTTCAAATAGGTACTAGATGCTCTGCAACTGGGAAAAGGAGATGCGGATGATCGACCCATCAATAGAACTGGCATGCTTGCACACGAGTGCCTCAGTGGCTTGCTCTTCGTTCTCAAAGAGGATCAATGCTTGCTTCTTGCCGTTGACCTCAAAAAGTTTGGTGTTTATGATGGTTCCATGTTCCTCCAGATGAGTCACAATCTCATCCTCGGTGATGTCCTGAGGAAGGGTGGATAGATGGATCATTTTTGTCGGAGCACAGCAGTAACGATAGTTCTTAGCAGCATTTCGGTTGAAACGGTTCAGGCTCGAGCCCGAGTACTCGCGGGTGTCCTGAGCAGCGGTGATGTTGGGATGCTTTGAGAAGTTCACCTCCAACCTCTTCCCAAACAGAACTGATCCCTGAAAATTTAGTACAAGAAAAATAAATATGACATCTTCAACAAACACAGGATGTTTGAGTACAGAAAATTATAACAAAAAATTATACCTAGTATCAAAGCATAAGTAACCAAAAAAATGCAGAGAGAAAGGAGGAGGATCCTAACAACACAACCATCCTAGCAGGGTTGAATTTCCAAGTTTAACATAACGACCTAAAAACTAGTCCAAGAAAAACTGAAATTCCCCAGCAAACCATGTAAGCAAGGTACTGAGCCCAATCCCCAACCAAAAAAAAAAAACCGCTGAAAAAAGCATGTTTTAGACAAGGGATACTACAGATTTCATGCCAAGGCAACACAGTGGAAGAGCTTGCCAAAGCATCAAGGCCAGGGCAAAGTGGACCACAAGGTACTCCTTCGTTTTGCCTAGTAGCTTGCTTGTTTAGCACTGGTTCAGTCGTAGTATTGTGATCGATGGAAATCAGATCAATGAACAGACAATCAAAGTGGAGTTGGGAGATCAGTACCCATACCCTAATGGTGTCTCTCTTCTTAGCAACAATCCAACGGGACCTACGAGACCAGGATTTGTCCCATTGACAATGCCCCTTCTTTAATATATAAGGTACACATTTATATTGACCTTTTTAAGAAAATGTTGACATTCATATTTAGGGCAGAAGTTCCCATTTTTTGTTGTAAAATATATTCCATGCTTTATCAACCTAGTCTTAATTTCTCCTATCAATATTCAGGAATATAGCTTTTTTATGTTTACAAATAGACTCCATTTTTAATTTTAAATACCTCCTCAAATATTTGACAGATGCTCATAACTGATATTGTCTTGAAATTGCATTTAATGAATGAGACTCTGCACAACTGAATCAACATCAAGCTAAAGGCCTAGAAATAATAATATGAACACGAGTGACAACCATATCTGAACTATTCTTCAGCTGGCAACTCTTGTCGTCGCCTAGTATCCGAAGCATTGTCACAACCTTGTTTGCCCTAGTCACCTTGTAAAGCACATTTCTCCATCATACGGTCAAATGCTAAAACACAATCCACAATCTATTTTTAAGTCCTTCCACCAGTTCGTTACATGTAGGAAGATAAAGTCTGCAACTGCCACTTTTCTTGGAAAGTTTAGGGAAAACACCGATTTTCATATGGATGACAAATATTCAGCAATCAAGATTTGATCACTCTCATAAAACCTGCCTGATATTTTATACCAGAACTTGTGCAGGCTGATACATATTTACCAGTGAAAAAAGGAAGATAGGACCTAGTCACAATGACAAATAGGAGAATCAACCCTGAGTTGATGGAATCAATGTTGCAAAACTTAATGCTATTTTATGGTGGTCATACCTTCATGCTACTTTATGCGCTATTTGAGGAGAACGTAATGCTAGGATCTTCAAGAGGGAGACCAAGACCCCAGTTTCTATTGTGTCTTTCATTTTGGACAGAGTGATATAGTGGAGGAAGGTTTTGTGCAAGTTCAACCCTTCCCAGTCTTCTGTACGTACTTTTTTGGGTGGATAGAGGTGGCTACACCCTCTTGGTGTATTTTGTTCAGGGATTTTTGTGAGTTTCTCTCCTTATACATGCATATTCCACTTGTGGTACTACCAAAGTACCAATGTTCCAAAAAACACTTAAGAAATATTTGAAGTTTAGACGGGTAAGTACATTTTTACAAAGGGTTTGAAACTTCTCAAACATAAGACATTGGAGCCAACAGTCAAAGAAATAAGCTCCAGCAAATACTAAGATGGATCAAACAAGATGCGACCAACGAATTTGAAAATGAACTGGAATAGCACATGTTGGAACTCAGAGAAAAAAATAAATATTCCACTACAAATTGGAGAGTTCTCCATAATAAAATTGAAATCAATTGAATCCACAAGGGAAAAAAATGACACCACGAATAAAAGGGAAGAATACAAAGAAAGGTCTATAACTGCCAAACCTTCAAGAAGTGTACAGCCAACTCAGCCTGAAACCCATCTCCCATTTGGATAAGTGCATGGTCTGGTTTGTTGCGTAGCAATTTGATTCTCATGATGTTGCCATAAATGGAGAATAAATTAAATAGCTTGTCCTCGTCAACTTTCTGAATGCCAGAAAAAGAATGCTGAAACATCTTCTAGCATAGTCCAAAGCAAAGAAATATGATAGGTAGAAAATTCTTACATCAGGGTTTAAATTAGAGACAAGTATGGTACACCTGTCATTAGTACCAGTAACTCCAGGGGGTAAGCCACCACCAAAAGCAGCTGCAATTGCTGCGGTGTTCCCCATCTACACAAAGAATAAGTATCAAGTATGCATATATCGGATGGTATTTGCAGAATTATTAAGAATATTATACAAAAGACAGTATGATAAATCAACAGAAAGCCAAATTGGACATTTCGAATCTCATGGTTACAGCCCTCTTCCTGAGCAATACCCACCTGTGGAAATGCAACTGGAAGAGAAAACAAAACAAGAATCTATCAGCAAATGGATTAAGTAAAACTTTACAGGAGAAAGAGAGAGAGATCAGAGAGACAATTACAACCTCTTGCTCCCGATGGTTGCAGTGCATAAAGACCCCCCGCATCACCATAACCTGACTGTATATAAGTACATAGAATTGGCATCAGGAGACCTGCTAACTAAATAACTTTTCATATGAATCTGAGGATGGGACCAAACATGATAACAGTAATACGAACCAACAGGACTGGAAAAAGAAACCGTGATGAATTGAAAATGGAGTTGCAGCTTACCTGCGAGGGTCTGCCTTTCTGTTCAGAAGGCAAAGACGGATTTGTGAAATCTCTGTAAACAGGGGAAACATGAGATATGCTTGGAGGTGGTTGAAAGTATAGGTCATATGATGAGTCGTGAACTTACCTAGATCTCTCATTATTGTAATTCACTTGCAACTCACTGAGGCTGAAAATGCAAGCAATCCAGTAAGACAACTAAATCAACAGACAGTTAAAACCACCATAAATACAAAAAGTGTGGCCTTTGAATAATACTTGGAGAATTGTATATCAAGTTGACAGCAACCATCATAAATGTTGCGTCCCTGTGAAAGAAAGCACCCCATTAGATTCCGTATCTGTACATATCTGCCAGACTAGAAACTAAAGAAAAGGAGGTGAGGTGTGCACTTGTAAAGAACTGCTTGCTTGAATAGCACTTTGACGTGACTGATACTGTATGAGAGCTTGAAAGCCTGCAGAAGCAGAACAGAAATCAAAAGAACTGCTTGATTGTGTCAATAATCATGCAACCCATTTTCTTCCAGCATCCACTGGAAAAAGAAGATATCTATGACCAAAGTAGAAATGGGTACAGGATGGTGGAATACAAAAGCACAATAGAATAGCCAAAAGGATTAGCAGCAGGCAATTCTATCCAGCTGAATCAGAATTTACAATTGCTTAAACATTTAGAGCTATGTATAGAGAGAGAAGACTAGGAGGAGCTGACCAGCTGACTTCTGAAATGTGACGATCTTCTCCACAAACCCATAAGGAGAAAACACTTGATGCAGCACCTCCACTGTTATAGGATAGAGCAGGTGATGAATTGTAACTAAGAGGATTCGGTTGGGTTGCGAATCCTGAGTGCCCAACAGCAGACCAGCATAGAGACAGAAGGAAGAGAGAGAGAAGAATGAATAGAGAAGAATAAATAGTGAAAAGAAGAAGAACTATAGAGAGAGGGAGAACAAATCAGAATCACTACATAAGGATGAAAGAGAAAAGAAAATAAGAGAGAGAAAAAGAATTAGAAGAACTAAGTCATCAGACATAGCATACACCAAAAATAACTATGAAATGTGCCTGCTGCATAAGTATTCAAATTCTTATTCGTATCAAGTAATTTTCACAGTTTGCATAATAACCGTATTATAAAAAAAAGACCTGCTCTTGGATTACATCCTCATGTATTTTTAACCTTATTCCTTCTAACAAGCCACATAAGTTTAACCAGAAGCATGGACAACCAAAAAAAGAGGAAATGAATGCAACTATCACTATCACATATAATTGGATGAAGCTAGGCACAATATTATCTCCATATTGCTAATTATCCAAGCCATGCTTCCTGAATGCACCCTCAGGATTTCTCTCTCAAGGGAGGTACAGGAAAACAAAAGTAAACATGTAGTCGTGAGTACAGCATCGTGTCTAAGCTCCCGGCAGTGTCAACAGGTGCATCACATTTTTTGAATGTGGATAATAACATGAGTTTGTTAAATAAGAACACAGAAAATTACAAGTTTAATATATGTATACTCTTAAAAATCCCTCTATACAAAAGAAAATGGCCCACACCAGTACTGAACCACACACATGCACTATGGTCGCCAACACCATCTTTAACACAGTTTGGTTACCCCTCTTCAGCTGTTTCTTCTCTTTTCCTCCCGCACAAAGATAACCCATAAAACAACCCCAGCGCCACCCAGGATGTAAGTAATAAGTTTCTTTCTAAAACAAATCACCAATTCAATATGTTATAAAAAGTGCATAGCATGTATGAATGGTACAAGCATGGATGAATGATAAAAAGGCATATATATTCTCTTAAGGTGGATGGTACCACGAGTATATTAATGAACAAAAACAGGGGTATACATGTATAACACCTCACAGAAAGTGTAAAACCACTCCTCATTCAACAAAACAAGGAGGGGTGACTTCCTAGAAGTGCCTATACAAAAAGCTAACGCCCACTCCCTCACCCTTGCACAAATGAACTTCGCCACCCACTCCGATATGGTAGCTTCGGACTTGAAAATTCTTCTATTACTCTCAGCCCATATTGCCCAAACTATCACAGGAAGGATGAGCCACCAACTTTGGCAGCCCTCATTGGGGAGGCAGCGTCTCTCACAAAAGACAGCACCTATCGCCTTGAAGATTATTGATACCTATTAAGTTCTGGTGAACCATGCTAGTGAATACATCGGGACAGAAGGCAGCACTAATCTTTGCAAATTAAACGTTAATTATGCCTTGACCACAGCCCCATCTGACCTGCTGTGTGAACCAACTGCACAGCAGCAGCCTGGATGCAGTCAAAAACAAACCCCTGGGTGACTCACTGACCCACAACTCCCCACTAAATTGGAATGGTGGGTATCAACATAAAGATGAAAAGAGGAGAGAAAATAAAAGAGACAAAGAATTATAAGAATTAAGTGAATTATCTTCGGACATTTATAGTGCACCAAAATAATTATGAAAGTGTCTGCTGCATAAATATTCAAATTCTGACCCATATCATCATCTCTTTCTCAGGTTGCATAAATTAATAGTTGCATTTTGAAAAATTATTAGATGATTTCTTCATGCCTCTTTCACCTAATTCCTTCTGAGAAGCTAGCAAAAGTTAGAAAAAGAGGGATGGTCAATGAAAGGGAATAAGCAGATGCATTTATCGTTATCAAATAGCATAAGACGAACCAAGGTAGAAAAGCATATCTATGGCGTTGACTATTATCTAAGCCAAGTTCCTGAACGGGTGTTGTGCAGTTCTCTAAGACATGATCTACAAGAACTAAAAGATGAATCTGGTCACGAGGACAACTGCATCTTAAATCCCAGATATGCTAACATGTGACATCATGTTATTTGCCCAAAATATGTGTACTGTTTTATAAAATCCATCTTTAGCACTGTCATGAACTTCAGCTGTTTCTCCCCTTCTTCTCCCACTCACGCATGGTAAAAAAATAAAATAAATAAATAACAGTTACTCCTCTAAAACAAAATCACGGACCCTACCTTTGCCCCAGAAAAAAGTTTAGTATACCCAAAATAGCAGGAGGCATGGGAGCAAGAGGCAATAGTAACTCTCACGAATTAGTGTGAAAATGTGGGCACAAAAAGGATGGAAAAAGAAAAGAAGCATATTAAAGCCATTATCCACAAAGATTGTGGATATATAATATGTTAATGAAGGCATGGGAGAAAGGGGCAGCACTATCTCTCATGAATTAAATGCCAAAACACACCAGGAAACTGTCACGGGACTTTTTATTTTTTGTACAATGTGAAAACCAATCACTAATGCCTAGGTTGCTGATTTGTGCCTTTCCAGGGACCCCACCCACCCTAGCTGTGTGGATCAGCATCAACAGCTGCACAACAGAGTCTGTGTAGGATACTGCGCCACATGCTAATCAAGAATAGGAAGATACATCCATGATGATTGGGGTGGTGGTTCTCCAACTGCAAATCATGTGACCAACTGACACATCAGCCCAAGTAAGACTGCCACCTGTCACAGTTTTGGAACCACAAATTGGAAAAAT
Source organism: Zantedeschia hybrid cultivar (assembly GCA_030544215.1). Classification (NCBI taxonomy): domain Eukaryota; kingdom Viridiplantae; phylum Streptophyta; class Magnoliopsida; order Alismatales; family Araceae; genus Zantedeschia; species Zantedeschia hybrid cultivar. The sequence continues at coordinate 43,074,420 of JARZZO010000013.1, read as the reverse complement.
AAAAAGAGGCACTGCACTTTCTTGTTCTTATTTGAATTTGTATCTTTCTCCAGATGATTACATCGAACTGCCCTACACTTTTAGAGTGATGTTTGGCTACATTCTTTAAGTCTTAGTAGCATAATCGAGAAGAGAAGTGCACCGGGATTCTTGGAATTATTCAAGTAAATCAATTTACCATAGGCTATGCAATGTCTACAAAGAGTCACAGGACTTCACCTTTAACAAAATCGCAACATAACCAACCATATCCATGCCATCTTGTGGAACAAATTCAGCAACAGAATCAACAACAACAGCAGCAGTTTTGGGAAAAATACGCCAGACGTCTAGCCCTATATTTTCCTTTGTATCCATATTCTGTTGTCCTTCCAATGATATTTTTTGACTTACTAACATGCCTACAACTTCAAAACTTAATATCCCTTGATGCACCACCCAACATTTCTGGTGCCATCTATAGAATTGCCAAAAGGAAAAGAGAAAAACAAAGCCATACTATTCCCTAAAACCCTGTTGAACTGTAGTGTGCCAAAGAAATCTTGTGAACCATTGTTCATTTTTTCAAAACTTTGCTTGGGTGAATGGGAACTTTTAAAGCAAACATCTGTCTGTGCACTAGACTGCAAAGAACAAATCCATTCCAAGGAGAAAAAAATGTCTATGTGATGAATAGTTTATGTGAAAAAAATGGACTTTGAGGATAGTCTTGACTGCTTATGGTAAACCAAAGGGAGAGAAGACAAAATGCAGACAGCACCATTCTTCCAGCTTCCCACTAACTTGTTGACCCAACATATGATATCAGCTTCCCAAGAAAATGACATAAGCTATGAAATATACACTCAATTGTGCTAAAAAAACAGAAAAAAAAAACAAATCACAAATGCTTGTTTTTTAAAACAGAGTAATCGACAGCAAGTGGATTTACAAACCTGGTCTTTGCGTCCCTGTGAGCTCTGATCCACTGTTGTCAGCTCCTGGTGAGAGGAAAATTGCATGTACACATTTCTTCCCCTGAATAGTACCAGGCCAGGGTTAGAGAGAAAGCAGAGATAAAAAGTCATAGTATTATAATGCAACCATATTCATGTTCCCATAACCTGATGCAGCACAATTCTTTGGGTGATCTCAACCAGATCAAGTTCATCAGCTATCTATGTCAATGAAAATTTGATGCCAAATACTGAATTTATGTGCCTAATCATGGATTTCTGATCTTTAACCATTCACCATGGTCATAAATCATAGTTCCATCCATCTGTGGCTGGCTATATCCAACCAAGGATGCTATATATTTGGCAAAGCTATGTCGACCGACAATCTACCAAATATCAACCCTCTACAAGGTGGTGCCAATTACTTGGCCAAGGGACCTTCAGACAGTAGGTGGTCTATCAAAGGCCACATGAGGCAATTGGCAGGCTTTTTGGTTGGCACATTTAAGCTAAACAAGAGAGCAACCATCAGCAATTCCCTGGACTTAACAGAGGGCCTAAAAGAACACAAAACTAAACGAGTTTCACATAGAGATACATGATAACACAAAATTCAGTAGTAAGCCATCAGAGCATATTCAACAAAAGGGAAATGGAGAATAACTGGTGATACAACAGAAAGGATGTGTTTGGCACATCTTCTAATTGGAGGCACTTTTGGGCGTGCAACAATTTCAGACTACTTATTTCGAAGGGAATGTACTACCGTACTAGGACTTGAGACGCCATTTATGTGGTATTTTTGGCTTCCAATCAAAGGCTCCAAACTGGGACTTCATAAAGTGGGGACAAATGGAGCCGTTGGGGAAGGTTTGGCTAGTGTAACTGTGCAAAATCGGTTAAACATGCAAAATAGCTTCCACTCCAATTCAATATTTTTTTGTGTTGAAAGTGAAAGCCAAAAGTCATTTCCGACTAAAGTTTAGAATAGATCATCTTCCAATGTTACTTAAGATTTCAATTGGACTAACTGTTGTTTAGCAAGGACTAAACAATCACGTTAAAGATTGAGAAAAAAAGCAAAAAAGAGCAAAGGGTGCAAGCTCGTACGCTAATCTATTGCCAAAGTGCATACCTGACATTGGGTTGCAGGTTTGTGTAATACTGCAGAGCCGTCACAGCAGAAGCCACATCATGCATCTGGAGAAGAGCCTAACATGGCGTCAAACACACCGAAGTCAGCCATCAGAAAGATAGCAATTTGACCGAATCACTGAAATAAGCTGGAGAGAGATGAACCTGATTCTTGGCCCGCAACATCACCAGCTTAGTGACCACACCAAAGGGCTGCACCAGCTGAAGCAGATCATTCTAAAACGAAAGCGAGGAAGTGATAGATAAGATTGGTTTGGATTTCGCCAAATAGGGGACATAATTCGCAATAGACACAGCCAACGATTACCTCGGAGATCTCGGGCCCGACATTCCGGACATGAATAACCTTGGACGGCTCTGACATCTTCACAAAACGACCAAATATACTAAAATCGGAACTCGAACCAGAGAAGTGATTTGTTGTCTAACTTGCCCCAAAATCCCACGTAAAAAAACTCCAAAATCAACACTTCACTGCTCTTGCGAGACAAAAATGGATAGAACAAGCTGCCGTTTCAATAACACATCAACGGAACCCTATAAATCGGTGTACACATAGCAAAAGAACGATCGATTGCTTGAAGAAGATGCAAAGATGCCAGAAATGACGCAATCGAACAATCGAAGGCTCACCGAGATGAGGACGGGGAAGACGAGCAGAATCGCGGGCGAAGAGAGCGGGTAAGAATCCGATTTGGAGGGATCGAGACGATCTAGGGTTTGCCTTCTCTTTCCCCCCTGATCTGGTGGTCGCGGGGACTCGATGGAGAAAGGGAAGCGGGAGACAACAGGGGGGCGGAAAGAGACCACAGCAAGCTGCCTACCCTAAAAGAAGATATGGGTTCCTCTCTCCCTCCCTCTGCGGTTTTTTATAATAAAAGGAAATTATTTGGATAGAGCCATTGGATGTGAAAAGACAGGAGAGTTATCGTGTTCCGCCTGATACATGTGTTCGCGGACGACGAAGCTGGTCTTTGCGTATCGGAGGATAATTCGTATTACTGTACTCCTGTGGAGTAGTTAAATCGATGCCATTTTCTTCGCCTATGATACTTGTGTTGTATTTTATCAAAATTGTTTCCGCTTTTTGTTGTATTTTACCAAAACTAATACTTATACTTTACTATGTAAATAACAGCTCTAAAGAACATATTAAATTCAAGCTCGATTTTTAACTTAAGCGGGTATCTGAGTCAATTATTTAAACTTGGTCTCCTTATTTACTCGTCGAGTTTGAACATAATTAGTTAAATTATCTAGTCTTAATAAACTCAATATAGACTTTATTTTATGTTCATTGATTTGACCCACCAAAGAGTCGAACCTACACGATTCAATCCAATGATATGTAGATCATGCAAAGGATCGAGTACATGGATTTAGCATGTGTCCAAGTACTTAGATCATTTACTAATGAAGTAACATTTGTTGTTAACCTGCGGGTGTAAATAGTTGAGTCATCTTGCAAGATGCTATTTAATCCTTTTCAACATAGAGCTTTTTTCATAAGTAGGCCTAACAAGCGTTTAATGTGAGTGCTGACTCCTAGGTGCAACATATATATATATATATATATATATATATATATATATATATATATGCGTGACAAGTACTTCGTAGACATAATAAATATTATTCGTCAAGTTCACGAAATATTTATCACGCCTGCAAAATATTTTAGACTTTTAGGCACGACAAATGTATACAAATGTGACAAATACTTCGTCAGCATGAAAATTAATATTTGTCTTGCCCATAAAATATTTGTCATCCTTACATATATTTGTCACGTCCAAAAGTCACACTAGTACATTACAAATATTTTGTAGGCACGACAAATATTTTATTGGCATGATCATACCCAGGAAGTATTTGTCACATTTGTATATATTTGTCATGTCCAAAAGTCATATATTTATGACAAATATTTTATAGCTGTAACAAATAGTTTATGGACATGACAGATGGTATATATCATAATTAAAAAATATTTGTCATGCCTATGTACATTTGTCATGTCTAAGAGTCAGTACCCACATTAAATAGTTGCCAGGCTCACTTGTGAAAAAAACTATCCAAATCATGTGCTCCCTGTTGAAGTGGACCAATATCATCTTATATTGTAAAATGATCAACCATTTACACTGAAAGTCAGTGCAGCAAGTATTACTCTTATTAACGAATGAAGAACGGAGGAATGCCTTTGATAAGGTTGCTCCCTCTTCTTTTAAAAGGCCAATATTAGGTTAAATTGGTGTATACAACCACGTATGGACTTTCATGTTTGAGAACTTTCAAATTTTTGACTAACTATAGAAGGGGGAAAAAGATAAAAAAAGGAGGATTACTATTAGCTTTCTACAAGTGTTTAATGGATAGTGAAATTTTTATTAAACACAATGCACTCATTAATCAAATGTTATCGTTTAACTCCTAAAATTATGACAGTGATTAGTAGGAAGACTTGAGAGAACTCAAAAAAATTTAAGTTCCAGATAATTGATTAGAAGAATAAAAAAAAGTCAGTAATCGAAGTTGAGTTAAGAAGGTAATCGATTTACAATGACTTTATAATTGAAGTTAAAGTTAAGGCACCATTCTATTAAACAGACAACAAATAACCGATTAAAACAAGCCTAGTAATTGGAGTCAAAATAAGATAGAAAAATCGACTAAGTAACAGAGCTGAAATCGATTAACAGAAAAAAGTAATTGATTAGAAGAATAACAATAGATAATCGATCTGATTAAGCTAATTAATCAAAGCAAGATATATTTGTTAAATTGAAATCAAGATAACTCATAAAATCGATTAATTGAAGGACTCCTAATCGGCTAAAAGAAGAACTTGCAATTAATTAAAGGAAAAATAAGTATGTAATCAGTCTAACTGAGAAGACATAATCAATTAACCGGACAAACTCATAATCGATTGTTAAAATAAAGTAAGTGATGGATTAACAAAAACAATTTGTAATCGATTAAGAAGGATAATCGGTGATCAATTAGCAAGTGAAGACTAGGAGTCAAATAGATGTATAACTTGTAATTGATAACTTGAGTTTGTAATGGATTAGCCGAAATAACGTATAATGGATTAACTGAACAACTTATAATCGATTAACAGATGTGTAGGCGATCGATTAGTAATAATTATGCGTAATCGATTAACTGAAGAAGATGCAATCGACTAACAAAGTAACTTAAGTAATTTATTTACAATTCCTATGAAAAATGAGACGATGGCTTAACAACTTATAATCAATTAATTAAATGATGTACGTAATGGATAGAGTGAACTTAAGTAATTGATGACTCTACTGATATAATCAATTATATGACTGAATCTATGTTATCAATTATTCTTATAAAAAAGTTATTAATTAGTGAGTTGCATGTGCTAAGCGTTAATGTGTTTTGAGAGGGTAAATTTAAGAATATTCCTAGATTCTTAGTAGGATTTCTGACAATGCAATACCCTACACTTGATAGGTGGAGCATGTGAGACACTTGGCATGGATACTTAGGACAAGTAACTTAGCTATAGATTTGATAAGGGTTTTAATGGGTTATAAGCTCTTTAGTAGGATATTTTTCCATTCTTTTTTACGGTTTTAGCTGAAAATTTCTGAGAAGCTGAGGAGTTCTTAGGCTTGTCCAGCAATATGGAGTTAGATTTATGAAGATTTCTTTTGATCTAAGGCAGGTGCATGATAAATCATTCATGTTATTTTACTTATATCTATTTTTTAAAACATGTTTTAGCTAATTTGATTTCTGTAAAATCGACATATGTGAGGATTTAACTTATGATCTGATAACAATTATATTTACACATATCATAGTGCAAAGTTACGGTAGACAGTGTGTGTTTTTAAGTTTTCTATTATGAATTAGTAGCAGATCATAGTTATAATAATTAAACTGTTGGGATCCAGGCGGGACGCGAAGAACACAACAAAAATACAATAAAAATTCTCGCTTGATACCCGCGATCCGAATCGGAACAAAAAGTGCAAACCGGAAAAACTGGATGTGATTTGATTACCGTGTGCGGATTCGAATCCGCTTCCGTCTCGGTTCCGTCGAGGCGATGCCGCGAGCCGTACAAACGTCCGGCCTCTAACGGTATCCACGCGATCCTCCGCGGTGGTTCGTCCTCGCTCCCTTGTCCGTATCAGCTCGCTCGCTGAAGATCCGTTGCCGCAACGATGTCCGAAAACCCGCGGACGAGAGTTTCCGACTTCCGAGAATCGCGCGCGACAGAGACGGACACTGTCCCGGCACCTCGAACAGGACGCCTAGAGGAGGAGGAGAGAGAAAAGGGGGACGGCCAGTATGGGGAAACCCTGCTTGGCCAGGATTTCTCAACAGCGCATATATATTAAGCGCCATTTTGATTAGAGAATAGGAGAAGAATAAGGGAGAATAAAAAGATAATAAGCTTAATTTAGCTTTGACAAGCATAATGAATTATACCGGTGCAGAATAGCCTATTCAGAGAATAAGGAGAATAAGCAATTCGACCTTAGACCCAAGAATTGTTTATCCTTCTTATTCCGCTAGTGGGTCCCACAGAACTATCAAAGCTAAGCACTCCTTATTCTAATTCTGGATAAGTAATTCCGAATAACCTATTTTACAAACAAATTGGGGCTAAGTTCGCGCGACTTTTCACAAAAGTCCCCGAATTAATATAAATCCCACTAAAACACAAACGACTGATAATCTATTTGCGTGTGACCCTCTAGGCCCATTAACCAGTCCGATTTTCAGCTCGTTAAGTCTAATAACTATTTATTGACTTGTTGTAATTAATTAATATCTAGATATTAACTAATTACTTAACCGAATTAACATCTCATGTAAATTCGGTCGGACTTTCGATCAAGTTGGGTGCCAAGCAATACCGCATGATTCCGAAAGGTAATAGGAGTTCAACAACCCACTCATGGAACCTATCCATCCACAGTTACCGCGTGGCTACAATCCTTCGTTCGCTCAATACTCTCGAGTTAACCTAGGGTATGCTCAACTGTTAAACCCTAGATGGTCAACTCACTTGAATCAGACTGCGCTATACAATATCCGAAAACATCTTTTCTGATATTGTTTCTGCTCTAGCCAGAGACTCCTGCGAATCTATTCTAGAGCATTCTCTCTCTAGTTACTTGAGAGCGAAAGATCCTTTATTGAACACACAATTACCTTCGAAGGTTTTTCGCTGGACCCGATCTTTGACTATTAGAGATCCCATGGATAGGGATTCGTAGGTCAAGGTCAAAGTCCAGAAGTCCACTGACAAGGTGTCTTTGGTGCCTCAAGTCTAAGGATCAACCACGCCACTGTGACGATGAATCAAGCTGGTTGACAGTAAGGTAAATTACCATTCGACGATTCATGTTGGATCAATTCAGTGAACTCATTCCCCAATGAACACCTACAGGTTTACCATTGTGTCTTCACATAAGTAACTAACGAGATCAATCACCCTCATCATATGAGTTGGAATAACTTGTACTAGTCTTACTGGATGTTTGATGTCCTTCTCAAACATCCTACGACTAGGAACAATTAAGAATATGTGTTTATAACTCATCGGTCTCATTATTATGTTCTCATCATAATCCGATGACTATTGCACACATTCATAGACTTTATTATGTGCAATTACAAATATGCCAATCTATATAATGAATTTAATGCCGTTTATTAGTGAATTAGATTGAAATAGGTGCCTTATGATTGACTTAGAAGCCACCTATATCTATCATAAACTGTCATGTAATTATTTTTTAGAAGTTTCCTTCTCATTTATTTTATAAAACTGTGATAACTGTAGCATTGTTTGAACTTTAAGAACACGTAATTGCATGGACAGTGCCATCTTAAGATGATATGTATGGATGAATCCACAATAATTATGTGATGTGGTAGTAGTCATATGTGTGGCTCGATGAATGACGGATATATACAAAATCCTAGAAGCCATACTTCAGTTCGGTGGAAGGTGAGAGTGCGCCTCCGGTCCTAGCTAGTTGTATCAAGATCATGATATTGCAATCATCTAGATGACATAATGGTTCGATACCTTATATTGTGACTTAGACATCTATCTGATTCCTTAAGACTTAAAACTTGATAAATATAGTATGAATATAATTCCTTATATATGATTTGGTCTGCTGGGATGATATATGTGATTGCATGTGCATCAAGCTTACGAAATGTGAAGATTCATCTATGAAAGATGGAAAACTTGATATAAAAATTAAACTGATTCAATTTCAAAACTTTGTGCTAGTTATCTACTCATAAATCATGCAATTTGTATATGTATAACTTGCGAGAATATGAGTATGATAATATGAAAATTGTAAGGTTAATTATATGTACGCATGTCTTGGTTCGATACATGTTGAGTTTTATACTCACATAGATTAGTAGACTATGTTTTCGTATGATTCCAACCAGAGTCAAAGTGAACAATAGCTGGAATTTGGGGAGGAGCTAGACGTAAAATTTTTGTTGAGTTAAAAAAGTAGGTCTAACTTGTATATCTTCAGAATTTTGTTGTGTGTATAGTTATACTTGAGACTGTTATTTGGATCATGACATGTAATTAACTTTCAAACTTTAGCTTATAGTAGTCGTATAATTAAACATGTTTTAATCAAGTGGATATGGTATGGTTATGTGGTGTATTTTAATTATGTATGTATGGTTTGGCATGGTAACGCTTGCAGGCTTCCTAAGACCACAAGTGTTAGTCTGTGGGTCGCCAGACTAGATGGTAGTTTATGAGGGTATAAGTGGATTCTGAAATAAAAAAGATATTTGAGCAAAGATTTATGATGATCCAAAAGAGAGATGAGCATAATGCAGACCGTGTTACCTCGAGTCAGTAGGTTGCATTTTGGCATGAAAAATGATATAGTAACAATGTTTCTTAAGATCACTTTTTGACATGCTTAGATGGCAATCATGATGGATATAGGTGTCCTCTAAGCCAATCATAAGGCACCTATTTCAATCTGGTTCACTAATTAATGTCATTAAATTCATTATGTAGATTGGCATATTAATATTTGCGCATAATGAAGTCCATGAATATGTGCAATAGTCATCAGATTATGATGAGATCATAATAATGAGACTGATGACTTATAAACATATATTCTCAATTGTTCCTAGTCGTAGGATGTTTGAGAAGGACATCAAACATCTGGTTAGACTAGTACAGGTTATTCCAGCTCATATGATGAGGGTGACTGATCTCGTTAGTTACTAGTGTGGAGACACAATGGTAAACCTGTAGGTGCTCACTGGGGAATGAGTTCACTGAACTAATCCGACATGAATCGCCGAATGGTAATTTACCTGACTGTCAATCGGCTTGATTCATCGTCACAGTGGCGTGGTTGATCCTTGGACTTGAGACACCAAAGACACCTTGTCGGTGGACTTCTGGACTTTCACCTTGACTTACGAATCCCTATCCATGGGATCTCTAATAGTCAAGGATCGGGTCCAGCGGAAAACCTTCGAAAGTGATTGTGTGTTCAATAAAGGATCGTTCGCTCTCAAGTAACTAGAGAGAGAATGCTCTAGAATAGATCCGCAGGAGTCTCTGGCTAGAGCAGTGACAATATCAGAAAATAGGTTTTCGGATATTGTAAAGCGGAGTCTGATTCAAGTGAGTTGACAATCTAGGGTTTGACAGTTGACCATACCCTAGGTTAACTCGAGAGCATTGTGCGAACGAAGGATTATAACCACGTGGTAACTGTGGACGGACAGGTTCTATGAGTAGGTTGCTGAACCCCATTACCTTCCGGGATCATGTAGTGTTGCTTGGCACCAAACTTGATAGGAAGTCCGACCGAATTTACATGCGATGATAATTCGGTTAAGTAATTAGTTAATATCTAGATATTAATTAATTACAATAAGTCAATAACTAGTTATTGGACTTAACGGGCTGAAAACCGAACTGGTAAATAGGCCTAGAGGGTCACACGCAATAAGATTCTCAGTCGGTGGTACATAAGTGAGATTTATATTAACTCGGGGACTTTTGTGAAAAGTCGCGCCGACTTAATATATATACACGCTGTTGAGAAACCCTGGGCCAAGCTCTAGGGATTTCCGCTTACTGGCCGTCATCCCTCCTTTTTCTCTCCTCCTCTGGGCGCCTCGTTCGAGGCGCCGGGATTGTCTCCGTCTCCGCCGCGTGTGATTCCCGAAAGTCGGGAATTCACGTCGACGGGATTTCAGCAATCGTTGCGGCGACGGATCTTCAACGAGTGAGCTGATATGGACGAGGGATCGAGGACGAACTACTGCGGAGGATCGTGTGGATACCGTTGGAGGCCGGACGCTTGTGCGGCTCGCAGCATCGCCTCGACGGAACCGAAACGGAAGCGGATTCAAATCCGCGCACGGTAATCAGATTCCAACTCGATTTTTCGGTTTGAGTTTTTCATTCCGAATCGGATCAGCGGGCATCGGGCGGGATTAATTTTGTTCTTCGTTTCCGCTGCGTTCTTAGCGTCCTGCCCGGATCCCAACAAATCACATGTTGGAGGGGCCTATTATTGTTCCACATCTTTGATATTGTACTATCTTTTAATGCGTGATTGCCACTTAGGCGTGTCAAACGTGGTGTTAGAAAATAATATTGCTATCTTGTTTTCTTTTTGGTGTTTTCTTTTTGCCATTGTTTACCACCACAATGTCATCTATGTCATTTCTATTGTTGATGCCTCCAACTAGGAAGGTTGTTAAGCGGCAAGATGATGAAGCAGACACTATGGATGATGAATCTTGAAGAGGATTTGACAGTGAGGACAAGTAGACTTAGCCGCCCACAACATTGTCAATGTCAAATCTGCCTATTTATAGTACCTTATATCAAGGTAGTTATCGATCAGCAATTGGAGAAAGTAGAGATCATGGATGATGGGTAGGACGATTGGCTTCACCATTTGACCTCCTTTTGGGAGGTCATATATTCAAATCAGTTGAGAGCTTAAAAACTCTCTCAGTTGTTCAGCCAAAGGTTCCGTGGAATTATGTCCACTAGTCTTCTACAAGATTATTTTTGGAAAATCAACTTGGGTCTAGAATTATCGCCTAATAAGGCAAAATTATCTCCATATTGAGAGAAAAATATTAGGCTTTGTCCGGATCCAAACTTTGGTCTTATGTATATATGCATATATAACCAACCAACTGAGCCACTCATTCAAAAAAAAAAGAATCTCAAGGAGTAGACGACAATTTGACAAGAGGAAATTGTCAATCCCCTTTTCCCCACTACTTAATAGGAAGGGGCAATGTGGATTGGGGGAGGGATGATAAATGAGGTGGAGGGGAGGGTGGAGTGTGGAAGAGGCAATGGATGCGAGGGTTTGGGTGTTGGGAATTGAAAATTATGCAGTTTCATTGTATATATACATATATTCGCCCGTATAAAATAGTATATGTGTAATATGCATGTTGCATTATTGATTAAAAATAATATAAAATCATACATATGGGATTAAGATGGGAAACAACCAATATTCTAAAAAATATGTATGGATATGTATAATATGCATTAGCTAACTATGCTTTGTGCAATGTTAAGTGTGAGCCCTTTTCTACTAGAAATAACCAAAGGCTACCCATGTGATCTTAGGCTTTGCCAAAAGGCTGCACATATGATACTAGTTAAGAAAATGCACTTTACGGGAGTATTTTCTAAAAAACATCTTATGCCAAACAAATATGTTTATTTGTTAGATACAACAAGAGTCTATTATTTCATGAATAATGGAATACATTTTTTTAAAGTTTAAGTTAAAAAAGGAATATTTATTTTCATTTGAATGGTTAAAAAAATCGTAACGTAGTTCACACATAGACATCAACATATTCATTTGTCGTTAAAGGGTATATAAGTAGTGAATATATATGTTCAAGAGCAATCTTATTAAAATAACAACTTTATTTCTAGTAGACTTAAAAACATGTACATAAATATCATTTAAACTTATGATTAATGATAAAAATATCATTTTAAGTATTTAACTTCTTGTCTATTTTAGAGAAGACAAAATTTAATAATTAAGTTTAACAAAAACTACTAATGTGCCAAGCAACCAAGTTCTATAAAGAAATATGAATTATTAATATTTCCATTACATTTAACATGCTAATTAAAGTGCCATTAAAAAATAAAGTTAACATGCTCATGCCTCAAAAGAGTGACTAAGTTAATTAAACTCCTATGCAGGGAAGTTATAGTTGTTTGCCGACTATATTGTTACCAAAATCAAGAGCACAAACAATTTGTCTTACCATGTTCATTAACTATAGTACATAATTACTGTCATTAAAAAAATCATCATAGAAAGTCAGCTATTTTAATATGCATTAAATTTTTGAGAATCTCTTAGTATAAACAAGAGAAAATAAATGTTTGTATAGTAAGTATGTATATATTTTTATGTGGTAAGTACTTCAAGCAAGAGCTTATTCATACCATAAATTACAATTAGGTATAAATAATTATTATAATAAAAATATAATTTTCATTTCAACATATGTGTTAAAAGTATAATTGTATAAGTTATCATTACGATATATAAATTTTATAATTAAAATGCACACCTACATGAGTTTAAACTATAGTGTATGAATATCATGGCAAGCATGACAGTGTAAGATGAGGTTGTATGTGCAATAAATTACAGTACATAGAAATATTGTTTTTTATTAATTTACAGCATACGTTTATACATACAAAATATTGCTTCTATTTCTTTACACATAGTATGTACATAGATACATTTTTCATAGTAAGGTAAGTTAGCAATAATATATTTGTAAATACTTTTTATGATGAAAATATAATAATATATTAAATATGGATATATTCACAAATATCTTTATGGATGATATATGCGAAAGTATATGTAAAGTAATGATGACGAAAGGCCATTAAAGGCCCAATAACGACCAATTACTTTTCACTTCAACTGACAAGAACAAAGAAACACCGACACATATTATCCTTGGACTCAGGAGAGTCACCTCGACGCACATCGAGAAGGATATGCCCCCTATGGGAAGCGATCCCCTGTATCATGAGGACCTCCTCAGGACCCCATGAGGTCCCATCACCTTTTCACATAATGAATGCAGGTGTAAGCCCCGCTGATCGACGCTTCAAGCCACGTTGCCACAACTCTTTGGTAATGAAAGGTAATTGTAGAATAGAGCTCAACTTTGGTTAGAACTTTGACATCCACATTGGTGGATTGACCTGGACCTGATTCAGTGGAGTCCCTCTCCATGTGGGAAAGAGAACTCCAGAGTTGTGGTGTCTGTGAGAGACTTATCTATAAAAGAAGGTACAGGGAATAAGATCCAGGGTTGATGCTTCTTCCTCTCACCCTCCCTCTCTCTCTCTTTAAAGCCTCCTCTCTTGGTCTCTCTCTCTCTCTCTCTCTCTCCCCTTGAGGTACCACCTGCGACTCCTGGATCTTCCCACATGGAGCTTCGTGGATGTACTACCCCGACCCTCCACTTCATAATTTTTGAATCGGTTCACCGACTTCGACCATGAGTGAATCAACTTAATTTTTATGAATATGATTTATTTTGGGTTAAATGACTTTCATGATTATTCTTGTGTTTTAGTTAGATGCGTTAATTATAACTTAGTGGGTTTTTAGATGCGGCTTATGTCTTTTAGTAGACTTGGTCCAATTGGAGAATTATAACTCATATATATGTGTGTAAATGGGTAGTTTGAGTGACTCAAGTTGTTGGATATGGAATAGGGTCTTTAGGGGTGATATTGAGCCCCCATAAGATGAATTTTAGATGTCCCATTAGGTATATATGAGTTAGAAGGATAATTTTCTAAAGATTGGGGTATGATTGTAATTTCTATTTGTTTTATATATGGGGATAGAGAGAGATCCGAACCACACTTCTCTTCTCCTCTCCAAGCTCTCTCCCATCTTCCCACTCACTCTCTCTTGGCTCTTGGAGAAGATTTCTTAATGCATGTGGGTGGATTTGATCTTGGAGGCTTGCTTGGTTCCTTGGAGGCTTGAAAATTCTTGAAAATTGGTTCTTGAAGGCTCTAAGGGTGGCATTGAAGCTCTCATGGTGGAAGAAGCTTTCTTGAAGGTGGAATTCATGAGAAGTCCTTAAATTACCTTCTGGAGTAATAGAGTTCAAGTTCTAAGGTAGGGTGATGCTCATGTTTGAATTTTTCCAAGATCTATGGTGTGCATGTTAGTGTAGATGATTAGAATGGGGTTATATGTGTAGAACTTGATGTCTCATATGTCGTGTTATCATTTATGGTCTTTGTTTTACTATTAATTATAAAATTGGAGGACTTTAAGCTAAGTTTTTCATGTGTTTCTTGCTTAGTACGGAAATAGTGTATTATCTAAGTTTCTTGTATCATTGTGAGTGATATTTTAAGTGGATAGCCATGCATGTTATAAGATTATTTTATTTTCATGTCTAGAAGTTTTATATTTAATTTCATGATTTTTAGTTGAGATTTGAAGGAGTTAGCTTGCAGTCTCATGGATATATAATTTTCTCCGAAAATTTACGTCCAAAGACATCTAAATTTTGTTTGATGTATAGAGTGCACCATTTGACTTGAAAATTTTATATGTGACTCCTGACATATCAATACATGTCTCTACCAAACTTCATAGTGTTTGGTTCAGAAATCATGGATATATGCTCTTATCTTTATAGGTGATGGATTGTTTACAGGTTTTTTGAGAAGGTAGTGATGTTTGATTTACTGTGCATTCAATTCTTAATATTTTTAGCTAAAATTTAGATATGTTGTTACTCACATATATGTCTAAAGACTCACAAAATTTAATTGAATTTAGAATCCATTTGATATACCTTTTATCTCTGTAAAATTGAGTGATTTTATAGGGCAGTATAGAAAACTGCATAGTACAACAAGGAATCTTGTGTAAAATGGTCGACCGATTCGAATGAAATGGTCGACCGATTTTCCCAAGATGACTTATTTTGAGATTGATGGGTGAGGTTTAAGCCTATGAATCCCAACCAATGACATTTGGTTCTTTTATGATGATTATAGATAGTCTAATTGTGAATGATTATGGTATTTTTACTTAGATTGATGCACCTATATGACAGTTTATTCTCTAAGAATTTCATATAATTTGAGTTACGTTCCTATGATTGAACTGGAATGACCACTTCACTAACGTAGATACCCATATAGACTTGTCCTTTTGGGGAAAGAGGCAGAAGTTTTAGCCTCATAGATAGGGTCAAGTCAGAGCCTCGGGGTCAGCCTCATAGATAGGGTCTAGATGTCTGGACCTTGGGCTTCTTTGTGATATGACTGACTAAAGGTAGTGGTAGGTGAAACCCACTTATGTGTGTATCTTGGCTGAGAGTTGGACTCCGTAGTAATGTGTTGTATACCTCAAACGGCCTTGCTTCTTTGCCACACCTTCGCGGATAATGAGAGATTGATGTATTTTTTTTTTTTTAGTGAGATTGAGAATTTATATACAAATTGATAGATATTATAATTTGTAAATTTTGGTATTAGCTATATTTTGATATTTTAGATTACTTGATTGTTATAGCATTTATTTAAATTGTCTTGTAGTTGTTTAGCTCTCATATATGTTTGTTATGGTGAAATTTGTTCCGAGATTACGCAGTCGGACTCCTAGTTGAAAAAAAAAAATGAACTGGATCCGAGGCGTAACACTTTTGGGACTATGCACATTTTCATGAAGTGGATACTTGACGATGCTACTTTAGCTTGTTATCTAAAGGCCATGAGTCATTCGGTCCAGCGGAGCATGTCTAGGAAAATAGTTATATAACAGCAGATTGACATGTGTGGCGTAGGAAAAGCCAGCTTCAATCACACTTGTGATGTTCTAACTCATTGCCCGAACGGTTATGTTGGATGTGTCCAACGCAACTGTGGGTGCAGATACATTGTTTGAGAGGTCAGATCTTTGAGGGATTAGATCAGCTTGATCTAGTGTGAGTTTGCGGTTTAGGGTATGAGATGGGATTTGAGAGTTGCAATGTTACGTTAATCAGGTAGTGACTTAATGTATCACTCATCGCTATTAGATCTTCATCGTCTGGTCGCACGTGTCATTTTCCTATATGAAAGGAAGAGTTAGATGAGATATGATAGAGAATTATGTAATGACTAATGTGTCTGAGTGGGAGATGTGGAACGGAGTTCAACTTTGGTTAGAACTCTGGCATCTACATTGGTGGATCGACCCGGACCTAACTCAATGGAGTCTCTCTCCATGTGGAAGAGAAGTCTAGAGTTGTGGTGTCTGTGAGAGACCCACATCAATAAAAGAATGTACAAGGGATGAGATCCAGAGTTGATTCTTCTTCCTCTCTCTCTCCCCCTCTCTATAGAGCCTCCTCTCTCGATCTCTCTCTCTCTTTCTCCTTAGGGTATCACCTGCGACCCCTGGATCTTGCCGTGTGAAGCTTCGTGGGGATTTTGGTAGTCTCTCCACATGATGAGGATGATCTTGTTGTTCTATCCTCTGCTGCACGACGAGGATCCCTCCATCGATCGCGTTCTTCAAGTAATTTTCTTTTGTGGGGTGTTGGATCACAAAATCCAATAGTTATAAATACAACTAGGTATGTTGAATAAAGATAGGTCTTTCTTTGGAAAGCAAAAAAGAGAAGGCTTCTAACTTCACCATCAGAGGAGACAACCCTCGCTCGCACCGGGGACTCTCCTTCTAACCCATGTTCTTGTCTTGCAGGGAGAAAGGACAAGCGAGGGAATGAAGCGACCCAACTTCAATGTAAAGATTACCATGACTACCTGCCATCTCTCACCTTTCCATGTCAATCCACTAAAAATGTTCTTACAATATATATTTTAAAGGGTTTAATTTCATATAAACTCTCCTTACATGCAAAACATCAAAGATGCCCCCTTAGTTACCTAATATCATACATACCCTCCTTATGACAACATTCTATCAAAACTTCCACTACCGTTACCTTCCGTCCCTTTCACCAAACCAAACTTGAGTAAACATTTTCCATAGTGTAAAAAGACTTTTATACCCTTGGGTTAAATACTCCCTCCTCACTCTCTCTTTCTCTGCATGCGATGGTGATGGAGACCGTCCTCTCTCTATCTTCCTCTCTTTGTGCGCAATGCTGATGGAGACGGTCCCCTCTCTTTCCCTTCCTCCCTCTCTCTTTATGCGCGATGCTGATGGGGATGGTCCTCTCTTTCTCTTTGTGCCCAATGCAAAGGGAGGAGCCAGGGATGACCTGGGAACCCATAGAGCTTGATGGAGTGATCGAAGGAGCTGGAGCATAAGGTGGAGGGTAAGGCAGGTGTAGTGCACCTAGATCAACATCATGTAGGTGATCTTGTCTGATGTGATGCCGCCGCCTCCCTTGCTTGCCACCTCCATCTCGTGGAGCATCTCGACGGCAGTCTGGGTTTTTCTGGCCCTGCAGTAGCCCTTGATCATGATATTGTTGGTGACGACGTCTAGGTGGATGCCATTGGGTTGGTTCTTGCCTTAGCACATAACTTTGAACACCTTCTGAGGAGTCAATAAAGGAAGCATTCACTAGCCTACTGAAGAGGCAGTTGTAGGTGAACACCGAGGGGTCAACCCCGCTCTCCTTCATCCGGCGCCACATCCACAACAGCTCCTCCACCATGCCTACTGCCCCCATGCTCTTGATTAAGGAGCTGGAGGTCGTGGGGATCAAGGGAGTGTAGGCGCCCCGAACGTCCCCGCCGCTGCTGTCTCCTTCGAGCGAGGGCTTCTCCTTCGTCTTAGCACTGCGGTGATTTGGACCGGGTTAGGAATTGAAGTATGTGATCGCCAGGAACATTACCTTACGGTCCCTATGCTCCGCAGGATGGTGAGATTGATCGCGTTCTGATGGAGCAGGGATAGTGGGTTCCTCTTCTCTGCCTCCGGCTGGCCGAAGGGGGAGAGCTCAGTAGTCCGCGCGCAGAATGTGGTAAGAGCTCCTGAGAGAAAAAAAAAAAAGACAAAACAAAGTAAAGAGAACCTATTAGAACTGTGATATGTAGAGTCTATTCATGCAAATATGTAAATAATACTAAAATTGAAAGGGGATGCACCGGATGGGTGTTTGGGGAGGGAAGGTGACCATATGTTATGGCCACCCACCTCCCGTTTTTTGTTTGAAACATCTGAAGGTAAAGGGTGCTAAGTCATCCTAAGATGCATGTATGTAGATGGGATGCTCGTGTGTGGTAATAGTGAAAAGTAAAAGTAATATGGTAAAAAGAAAAGAGCAGGAGGAGAAGATGATGCTACGGAGTGGATGAATGGTGGGAATGCAATGAAAAATGAAAGGAGAAAAGTAAGGAGAGAGTTAAGAAAACAAGCCTATTTGGAATGCGGAGGATTCCTCTGCTTCCTCTGACTCGTCGACTGCCAAGGCTTTCTCCCACTTGAAGCTCTTCAATCTCCAGCCTCGCAAACTGAAACCTTTCCAACCCCTGTCAACCCCCTTTCTCGAGGGAACATGGAGGGTTTAAATAGGTGAAGGAAAAATAGGAGGAATCCCCGTAAATCCCTTAGAACCAATATGAAATAGTCAAACATCGGAGGTCGTGGCCGTGGCAGTCGCTAGAGCGGGGAGTGATCGGAGTAGTGGGGATGAGGGTGGTGAGTGGAGGAGATCGTGGGAAGACGAGGTCAAAGTGGAAGTTAGGGGAGTAGACGGCCAACTATCTTGCCTCCTACTTCCGTGGAAGGCCAGGTAGTTGGCCTTCCATGAAAAGGTGGAAGGCGGCCCAGTTGGCCTTCCAAGGGTGGTGGAAGGCAAGAGGTGGCCTTCCAAGGATGGTGGAAAGTGGGCTGGTTGGCCTTCCAAGAATGGTGGAAGGCGGGTTGGTTGGCCTTCCACGGATGGTGGAAGGCGGGCTGGTTGGCCTTCCAAGGATGGTGGAAGGCAAGGGGTGGCCTTCCAAGGATGGTGGAAGGCAAGTTAGTTGGCCTTCCACGAAAAAGGTGGTGAAAAGTGAAAAAGGTGTCCAAAAGGTAGAAGGCAAGGTAGCTGGCCTTCTAAGGGTGGTGGAAGGCAAGGGGTGGCCTTCCACGGGTGGTGGAAGGCAGGCTGGTTGGCCTTCTACGAAAAGGTGGTGAAAAGTGAAAAAGGTGGCCAAAAGGTGGAAGGCAAGATAGTTGGCCTTCCAAGGGTGGTGGAAAGCGGCCTGGTTGGCCTTCCACGGATGGTGGAAGGCAAGGGGTGGCCTTCCAATAATGGTGGAAGGCGAGGGTTGGCCTTCCAAGGATGGTGGAAAGTGAGGGTTGGCCTTCCACGGGTGAGAGGAAGCGGTGATTGGTTAATGGGTCAGATTATTTAGTGGGTTGAATTATGTGAGAAAATCTGATGGGCTAAATGAGATGGATAAGGTGATGGGGGTTTATGACCAGAAAGGGGTCCAAAATCGGTGTCTACAAATGCTCCTCTGGGACACTTGTTTTGCAGTGGAGTGGAGCGGAATGATAAATAGGTGTTTCGAAAATCGAACATGATTTTGGGCAGCCCAAAGAAATGATGAGCTATATCCAAGAATGATATGAGAATTTGGTAAATGCATGAGAGTTAGACATTTGGGTTGCAAGGGTGATTAAGAAGGGTAACAAAGTCCATACTAGATAATCACAATCCGTGGGACCCTCGGGTGCTGGAACCGTGAGGCTTTGGCGCACTAGGATGCAACGATCTGGCCTAAGGGGATCTCAAGCATGAAAGATGGAGGGGTGTGACTTGAAAATGTCTCGACACAATGGGCGCACGGTGGCCTGGCGCATCACATGATCGCCAAGTGAGAGAATCTCAAGCACACGAATTGGAAAAGGATAAGGTCTTGCAATTCAAAGGGCTAACAGACAAACAATTGCCAGACTCACAAATCAACAATGGGTTAAGCATAGTGATAAATTATGGTCATTGCCCCTAGGGCGAGGATGGATGCTTATGCAAATGCATGCTGGTTTAAAAATTGGAAAACAAATTCCTAATGCAAACATGAGAGATTTATTGGCCAATCGAATAACTTGAGGAATATAGACTCCTCATTGTTTTGTTTAAAGAGGAACTCAGAGTCTATACACCCAAAGTTATTAGCCTCCTGTATCTTCAATCTTACTTGCTTCAGATTCCATGCAGCTGCAAGAACGCACATTAGTAAATGTAAATAATCAGTGATCCACAATATTTTTATGACAAGCTGCAAGGAAACGAGGGACAAAGGTCCCTGTCGAGTCGAAGCCAGCACGGAAGATATGGCCATTCTCAAAGTAGAATGCCAATCTGGCTGCTTTTGGCTTCGACTCGACAGCAAAAGTGTCCACCTTTTGGATATAAATTTTTTTTCTTGTATGCACAATAATGAGGGAAAAATAGTTAGTAGTATCTGTTTTCGGCTCCTTACCCCAAAAAAGAGCAACTACCTTTTCCCTAGCCTTCGCATAGGGTCAAGGAGCCGTGTCCTACTAACTAGACAAAAGGAAGAGTATTGAAACCGATGCAACAAGTAAATATGCAAATGCTGGTGGATATTAACAAATGAGGTGTGTGATAACTGAAAACATGTTTTTGATTCTGCCTACCTGGTGACTACCCAAACTTAGCCTGGTTGAATGATGAAAGGGAAATGCACACTCAACTTCCCAAGTATCCTAAACATACATCTAGGTTGATTTGGGCCTCTAGACTCCTCAAACTGACCTCGACCGGTTAAGACTCATACTAATGACAATACCGTCATGCCATGCTTAGGCTCCCAGCTGCTTCCGACTACCAAGTTCGCCCAAAAAGTTTTCGAGGTAAATGATTTAGCCGACCTGGGTCACTTTCCTCACAACCTAGAAGGTATAAGATGGAACACCTTGGAACCCCAACAGTCAACCGCGCGACGCTGATTAGGAATCAGACGCCGTCACACCTATAGGTGACGCGCATGCAGTGACCTAAGCCCGAAGTTTTGAGAGTGCTCGTTGAAATTATGGTTAAGGAATTAATTCACCAGAAACACTGACATTACTCTTTACCCATTTTGGACTCCTGTGATCATGTGAGCATATGACGATTTTTGAAAAACGAACCATTTTAAAATGATATTCGGTCTTTAGATAACCATCTCATGTTAAACCTTGGAGAGAAAAAGTGAAGAAATTTTGGAGACAAACCTCACAGGAAGATCGACAAAACCGTTAAAAGATAGAGCTATGACAAAACAGACCATTTTTGACCTCCTAGATGCCCCTATTTTTTATTTTTCAGGCCTTTGGTAGATTTTATGGCCAGGCATGGTCACTACCAGGTTTTTTGTACGATTGCTTGAACCCCCTTTCCTTTTGTATTTTCTTTTTCTTTCTTGATATTTTCGGAGTTATTTGATATTCCGTCTGCGGGGACACTGCCTTCTTCACGTGCTCTGATCCTTTACATTTCATATTTGAGCCTATTTGAGGGATTACATCTATCGGGTTGTTGAGGAACCGCACTGTGCTGAACTCGACCGTTTAAGGGCGTCGACTGTCATGATCAGTCGAGAGACGAAAAGCAAATGTTGCAGTTGACAGTGCACTAAAGACTTCGAACTCATTTTAAGAAGATTCTCTTTGAAAAACGTGTAGATGTGTGCATCTCATGATGATTATAGGGATCCGTATTAAAGTAAAGTAGACACGTCCAAGGTTCTGGTAGATCAAAGTCTTAACCAAACCTTAATGTTAACCCAATCTATCATGCAACTAGACCTAGACAGGGGGTTACGTGGCAGTCACCAGATAGTTGGATTTTGTGCTTTTCCTAATTTTTTGTGATTTTCGTTAAAGTATGTACATATTTACAAATATTTTTAATGCTTTTTGGATATTCAATTTTTTTTTAGATTTTAGATTTTTTATTTTTTTTGCATTTAAAGGGTAGAATTTTTTTAGATAGACTCCTATCCAAAGAAAAATATTTTTCAAATATTTACACTTATTTGCTAACTCTTGAACTAGAAACGAAAGAACTTACTTATCTCTACAACTCTTACATAAAGAAGAAGCTATCCAATCCCTAAGCGATTATGCACAAGACTTTGAGAGTGAGTCAGACATGTTGCAAAGGTGGGTCTTTGAGACAGAGACCCAATGATAGCAAAATTTTCCCAGTATGTTGGCTCCTCATTAGTGGTTTTATACCCTCTGATATGGGAGTGTGACTTTTTTTCTTTTTGGGGGTCGTAGTCTCCAAGCATAAAACACTCAGGGGAATGTGCTATGACCGGTGATAGAAGCCTGAGAAGGGAAGGTCTGTGGAATAGGAAGGGAATGAGAGTGGTGGGTATCAGTTCATCCCTCACTAAGGAGATTCCTTCTCGTCGAGTGGTTGGTTCATAGAACAGTAGCTGTGTACCGAAATTTTCTTCATCTTCTCTTTGAACTTCATTGATTGTTTCTTTCAACTCATCCTCAAGATAGTGTATCTTGAGTACCTCTTGATTTTTCTTCACAAAGTGATCCAAGAGAGTCCATTTTCTTGATTCTTCAGTTGGTTTGGTTAGTAAGTAACCCAATCTGAATCCCCCAATGGTCGGATTTTCAAAGATAGGCTCTCGAATTCCTTGCTCTTCCTTGCCTAACTCAGATCCCGAACTATATCCCATTTTGTCCATAAGCTGCCAACCTATACTAGGGCGGGGCTTGGCCTGAGAGTCAACCGATGAAAGGATGGACTCTTTCCCTTTTCCAGAAGTGATCATGGATGGAATTCGTTCAGTCGAGACTGAGTCCAAAGACTCAAGATAGGGGGTACTCTTCATTTTGACAATCTTCCCATTGTATGGGAATTTATAGCACTGATGATTAGTGGAGGGCACTCCCAGGGTTTAGTCCATCCAAGGCCTCCCTAGAATGGCGTTGTATATGGGCTCGACATCAAGGATGTAGAATTCGAAGATCATGGCCACTGGGCCAATTTCCAATTTCCCATTAGCTGGTCTTTGAGAATTGTCATAGGTTGAGACCATCATGGAAGTAGACTCAATCTTTTCTGGATCAATCCCTATTTTCTTGAGGGTCTTGAGTGGACAAACATTAATTGATGCGCCGGTATCCAATAGGATAGAGTCCAATGAGTGACCATTGAGTGTTGCAGTTAAGCATAAGGGAAGGGATTGGCATTCAGGGGGAGCTAGATCTTTATCTGTGAAGGATATCGTAGGTGTCTGGGTGACTGAGAGAATGACATTTGTGACCCCCCTGATAGGAAGATCTTCATTGACTGTAATTCGCTGGAGGAATTTGAATAATGTCTCCCTGTGTGTAGGAGATCTCCTAATCAACTCTAGGACCGAAATCTTGGTGGGAGTTTTCCCTAGATGTTGTAGGATGTCATACTTAGATTGAGTAATCCTTCTAGACATATTTGAATTCTCTTGGGAGTCCAAAGGTTGACTTGTTGGGGGAATGATGCGATTTCTCAGTGTAACACCAATCGGACTGGGGTCTACTGCTTGATCTAATTTTAGTGGTTGAATTGGTGGTGAATTTATTAGGTAGAATTGGGGTTACTGGACCCAGCTTTGGTGTTGGACACGAGATGGATAGAGGAGGTTCTCTGATTGAAATTGAGGGAACTTGGACCAGAGTGACTAGATTGATGACTGTTGGTTGTTCCCTAGGTCGTATCAAGACCAAAGGTTTGTCTTGGATAATAGTGGAGACTCCTTGCAATGGCTTTCTAGCTTTGGTCATCTTAGTGGGGCACTCACGCCATACCCCAACCTTTTCATACTCCCAATACTGTCCTCTGCGATCGACATTTGGTTCCAAATTTTTGACAAGAGTGCTCACCCTTTCTAGAGAGCTAGATGGATCTTGAGCTACCTGATGAGAGGGCGGAGGGTCTTTGACTTTCAAGGTTTCAATAGCCTCTTTCATGTGCCCCCAATTGATCTTGCCTTCCTCATTCAAATCATATACCCAATCTTTGAAAGTTAAGCAGTTATAAATTGTATGCCCCGACACTCTATGATACGGACAATATCTGGACATATCAACATTATATGGGATGGCCTCAAGCTGGGGTGGAAGCTGGATAGCATTGCAAGATAATAAGACATGGAAAATGTCTAATAGAGATTCTGGCAAAGGCGGATATGAGGTACGTTTGGGCATAGGCCGACTGTAGCTAGTTGAAGGGGGAACTGCTGAATATGGTTTCTGATTGCATTGGTTGTCTGATCTGGACATAGGATTGGATGACCTAAAGGACTGTCCCAAGGCACTCACATGTTCATTGATTGTCACTCCCTCTATTGGTGGAGTTTGTGTGGTCTTCTTATTTATGTTCTGATTTTCAAAGAAGGATGGCAAAGTGGAACTCCAAATCTGAGATTAAACTACTCGAGCTCGATTATAAAGTTGTGCGAATGTGTGAAATTCGCTTAGCATGAGAATAGCTCGAAGTTGCGGGGTAGTGTTATTGACCAACATGGCGATAGCTTGAGATTCGGGGATTGCCACTTCCGCCCTAGAGGCCATTGCCCTCTACCTGTTGGCAAAATACGTGAACTCCTCTTCAGGCTTCATCTTCTCCATCACAAGATCAAACAAGGTGGGAGGCATGGTTGTCATATGACTAAACTGAGTGATGAATTTTTCGGAGACCATATCAAAATTGATTAGGTCTGTGGCGGGTAAGGAAGAAAACCATCTTAAGGCCTCACCTTCTAAGGATTTATGGAACATATGGACAAGGAGGACTCTGTCGTAGAGCCATTGATGGGAATCTATGAGGAAACCTGACATGTGGTAATGAGGGTCAGAGGTGCCATCATATTTCCTGTACTTGGGGGCTTTGAATCCTGATGGAAAGTAGACCGGAGGGAGCTTGCAATAGCTTAAGAGAGAGTGTGGTTGTTTCAGGGTAAGTTTCTCAGCCATGAGCTTACGCACATATGTTTCAACCTCACTTTTGTAGATGAATTCCTCCTGCTTGGGAGGAGGTGTAGTTTGAGAGACTGGAATCGGCATGACGGGTAGAGCAACTGGAGTAGGAGTTGGCTGGTTGATGCGAGTCTGAGCTCTGTTGGAAGATCCTTGGAAGTGAGTTCTCCGATGAGTGGCATCTTGAGTTTTGTCACAAGAGGCCAACTGGATGAGTTGATCAGGGGTGTACCGTGATAACACGGCAATAAGTTCCGGGTCCTCACTCGGGTTTTAGAAGGTTATGTTGGAGATTATAGGGTCACTTTCTGAAGAAGAAGATTCATCCGAGCATCTTCTCCTAAGTTCCTCTCTAGATGTTTGGAACATGCCCACAAATGTTTGTTGTAGATCATCTTCAATCTCGAACAAAGGGTTGTGTGTGACATTGTTACCAAACTCATCCATGTCATCATACACAGTGTTACCATACATTCGATTCATTATGAAATACAAATCCTAAGAGATTTTATATTCTAACAAATCAAGTTCAAACCCTTAACGACCTTGTACTTTTCTTTCAAAACCTGTTCCACCAAAGTTTAGTTAGGTGTCTTTGATTTTGAAATAATTCTCTCAGTGACGCCTACGGGTGGACGATTTTGAAAGGGAAGGCTTAATTCCTCACACGAACCCGGGATCCTATTAGGTGGTTTAGGTACAACCCGCTCGGCGGCCAAGTGGGAATCCCTGGCTCGCGGAGACTCACGGAGGTTCCCAACATAATAAGACTAGTCACACCCAAGTGGGAATACTCAGGTGGAGAGTTGAACACTATGGGAGAGGTAATTAGAAGTGTGATGCCGGCTCTTTCTTAAGACTCCCACGCAGAACGCCCTGAATTTGACTCAAAGTTAACAGGCAAGAGAACAGTAAACACAATTGGAACACACAACAATTTGATCAACTAGTGAAAATTGAACGGCCAGAAGGCCAGCCGCCTAAGGGCTTGAATGGCCAGAACTGTGGCCGTCCTGGAGCCTGGACGGCCAGCTACTTGGCCGTCCTAAAGCCTGGACGGCCAGCTACTTGACCGTCCTGGAGTGTGGACGGCCAGCTATTTGGCCGTCCTGGAGCTTGGACGGCCAGGTAGTTGGCCGTCCTGGAGTCTGGACGGCCAGCTACTTGGCCGTCCGGGAGTCTGGGCGGCCAAGTGCTTGGCCGTCCGGAACTCTGGGCGGCCAAGCGCTTGGCCGTCCGTGGGAGCGGCTCTTACCTTTTTTTTACTATCTTACTATGTGTGCGGCGAGCAAGAGAGGGTCCCACCGTGATCGCTAGAAGGCTGTAGGCGCCCGGAACGTCCCCGCCGCTGCTGTCTTCTTCAAGCGAGGGCTTCTCCTTTCGTCTTAGTACTGCAACGATTTGGACCGGGTTAGGAATTGAAGTATGTGATCGCTAGGAACATTACCTTACGGTCCCTGTGCTCCGCAGGATGGTGAGATTGATCGCATTCTGATGGAGTGGGGATAGTGGGTTCCTCTTCTCTGCCTCCGGCTGGCCGAAGGGGGAGAGCTCAGTAGTCCGCGCGCAGAATGTGGTAAGAGCTCCTAAGAGAAAAAAAAAAAGACAAAACAAAGTAAAGAAAACCGATTAGAACTGTGATATGTAGAGTCTATTCATGCAAATATGTAAATAATACTAAAATTGAAAGGGGACGCACCGGATGGGTGTTTGGGGAGGGAAGGTGACCATATGTTATGGCCACCCACCTCCCGCTTTTTGTTTGAAACCTCTGGAGGTAAAGGGTGCTAAGTCATCCTAAGATGCATGTATGTAGATGGGATGCTCGTGTGTGGTAATAGTGAAAAGTAAAAGTGATATGGTAAAAGGAAAAGAGCAGGAGGAGAAGATGATGCTACGGAGTAGATGAATGGTGGAATGCAATGAAAAATGAAAGGAGAAAAGTAAGGAGAGAGTTAAGAAAACAGACCTATTTGGAATGCGGAGGATTCCTCTGCTTCCTCTGACTCGTCGACTGCCAAGGCTTTCTCCCACTTGAAGCTCTTCAATCTCCAGCCTCGCAAACTGAAACCTTTCCAACCCCCTTTCTCGAGGGAACATGGAGGGTTTAAATAGGTGAAGGGAAAATAGGGGTCTAAATCCCCGTAAATCCCTTAGAACCAATAGGAAATAGTCAGACATCGGAGGTCGTGGCCGTGGCAGTCGCCAGAGCGGGGAGTGATCGGAGTAGTGGGGATGAGGGTGGCGAGTGGAGGAGATCGTGGGAAGATGAGATCAAAGTGGAAGTTAGGGGAGTGGACGGCCAACTATCTTGCCTCCTACTTCCGTGGAAGGCCAAGTAGTTGGCCTTCCATGAAAAGGTGGAAGGCGGCCCAGTTGGCCTTCCAAGGGTGGTGGAAGGCAAGGGGTGGCCCTCCAAGGATGGTGGAAGGCGGGCTGGTTGGCCTTCCAAGGATGCTGGAAGGTGGGCTGGTTGATCTTCCAAAGGTGGTGGAAGGCAAAGGGTGGCCTTCCAAGGGTGGTGGAAGGCAAGTTGGTTGGCCTTCCACGAAAAAGGTGGTGAAAGTGAAAAAGGTGTCCAAAAGGTGGAAGACAAGGTAGCTGACCTTCTAAGGGTGGTGGAAGGCAAGGGGTGGCCTTCCACGGGTGGTGGAAGGCAGGCTGGTTGGCCTTCTACGAAAAGGTGGTGAAAAGTGAAAAAGGTGGCCAAAAAGTGGAAGGTAAAGTAGTTGGCCTTCCAAGGATGGTGAAAGGCGGCCTGGTTGTCATTCCACAGATGGTGGAAGGCAAGGGGTGACCTTCTAAGGACGGTGGAAGGCGATGGTTGGCCTTCCAAGGATGGTGGAAAGCGAGGGTTGGCCTTCCACGGGTGAGAGGAAGCGGTGATTGGTTAATGGGCCTGATTATTTAGTGGGTTGAATTATGTGAAAAAATCTGATGGGCTAAATGAGATGGATAAGGTGATGGGGGTTTATGACCATAAAGGGGTCCAAAATCTTTGTCTACAGGGTGCCCCACGTCCTAGAGCTCCGAGACCACATCCCTCACCAGTGCCTATAGGTCGGATGGTCAGATGGCACAGGCGTGGAGGAGGAGGTGAAGATCTCGATGAGGGCAACATATGAGTCGAGGTGGTGGCATGGGTAGTGGCGTTGCCGCGCCGCCCAACAAATGAAGCAGAGGGCATTGGTGGGGCGGGTGCATAGCTCCGAGGAGCCGAGGATGTGGGAGACAAAGGCTAGGGAGATGTGGATGAGGAAGCGGCGATAGTAGGCGTCAAGGTCAGAGCCCACGGTTGAGAATCACGATGGAGGGCAATGACATGAGCGAGCCAAGGAGAGGGGTGAGGGGACTCGTGGTGGGGATGTGTTAGTATTAGATGGTCTCAAAGCCAATCCGATACTATGTACTTATTCAGATTATTAATAAATGGCAATAATTCATTGTGTGTAATTAATTCGATCTGTGTTTATCGTATCACGATGAAGTCCATGAACATGTGCAATAGTCTTCGGATTATGATGAGATCATAATAACGGGACCGAAGACTTATAAACACATGTTCTTAATTGTTCCTAGTCATAGGATGTTTGAGATAGGACATCGAACATCCGGATAGACTAGTATAGGTTACTTCAGCTCATATGATGAGGGTAACTGATCCCCTAAGTCACTTGTGTGGAGATACTATGCTGAACCTATAGGTGCTCATTGGTGAATGAGTTCACTGAACTGATCCGACTATGAATTGCTGGATGGTAATCACCTCACTGTTAACCAGCTCGATTCATTTGTCACGGTTGCGTGGATGATCCTTGGACCTGAGACTCCAAAGATATCTTATTGGTAGGTTTCTGAGCTTTGACCTTGATGAACGAATCCCTAACCATGGGTTATCAATAAGTCAAGCGATCGGGTTCAGGGAAATGCCCTCGAAGGTAATTGTGTGTTCAATACGGGATCATCCGCTCTCGGTTGTTTGAGAGAGAATGTTCCGGGAATGATGCGCTTAAAGTCCCTGGCCAGGGCGGACTCTGTAATCGATAAGGAGTTATCGGATTCAAATTAGCGGCATCTGATTCAAGTGAATCGACCAAATAGGGTTTAACAGTAAACCATATCCTAGGTCGATTCGGGAACATTGTACGGATGAAGGATTATATCCGCGCGCTAACTGATGACAGAAAGGTTCCAATAGAGGGTTGCGATAACCCCAGTGCCATCCAAGATCACGCGATGTTGCTTGGCATCCAATGTGATCGGCAGTCCGTCCGAATTTATTGTGGGACATTAAATTCGGCTGATTAATTGAATATAAGGATATTAATTAATTCAGTGGGTCAGTAAAGAGTTACTGGACTTAATGGGCTATTAACTGAACTGGTATTTGGGCCTAAAGGGTCACACGCAAATGGTTTTCAAGTCGATGGATAATCCGACAGGATTTCGGATAAGTCTAGGTTTTTATGAAAATCCGCAAACTGACTTCTTATAAAAGAACGGATTCTACGTCCGGGGCCAGCAACCCTGACCTAGCCGTCATTCGTTCTTCCCCACTTTCTCTCTCTTCTGGGCGTGCGGTTCCCAACTGCTCCACTTTCCGTTCGACGGGGATTCCGAATCCGCATGTCGCGGCGGATTACACGCAGTCAGACGGGATCTTCGAACGCCACAACGAGCGATGAAGCGAGGACGATCCATCGCAAGGAAAACCGCGTGGATACCGCTAGAGGTCGGGCATCTGCGCGACTTGCGGCATCGCTCCGACGGAACTGGAAAACGGACGCGGATTCGAATCCGCGCAAGGTAAATTCGATTTACACCGGTTTAATTTTAACGACCAAAACGGGACAGATCCGATCCCGAAAATTATATTCCGCTACGTTTTAGGATCGGATCCCGACACAACGATCCCAACAGTGGTATCAGAGCTAGGTTCCACTGTGTTTTCGCCGTTTCGGTCTCTAAAAATTATGGTTTTTGAATTTATTCCATGCTTAATTTATTTTCTTGAAAGATTTAAATTCATTAGATGTTCGCTGCGATAAGATCGCGATTTAAATCTGAAGAAAATATTATTTTTGGGGGTTTTTCGTCGTGTTCTTCGTTGGACGAAGAACGGGGTATTTTTTGATAGAATCGAATCCATGAGATGGATCTTTTGGGGGTTTGATCGTTGTGAACGATGCCGGCAACATGAGGCTCCAGGTTTCGCTGGCCATGGCCTTCCTTCTTCTTCCTCTTGCGTTTTTCTTTTGAAACCGCTGTGAAAAGAGGGATTAAAGTGAGGATTTTTGAAATCGAAAGGAGGGCCACCGGAGCCCTTCACGGGCCTGCCCCGGCCGCCGGACGGTGCCGGCGACGTCGCCGGAACCGGCGGACGGTCGCAGGTGCCAGCGCCGGAAGGGAGCCCCATCGGGGCTACCGCCGACTAGTTCCCTGCAATGCAGGGAACCGTCGGGTGGCCCCCTGTCGGGCGGCTAGGGTTTGCCCTAGCCGCCGACAGGGTCTCGCCCGACTGGACCCTGGCTCGAGCCAGGCGGCCCGAGCCAGGGCCCAGCAGGGCCCGGACCAGGCATGCGGGCCTGGGTCCGAGCCCTGGCTGGGCCCTGGCTCGTCCCTGGCCCGAGCCAGGGGTTCAGCCAGGCTGACCCCATTTTAAAACCCCATATCTTTTAATTATTATATATTAGTGGCCATGTTAAAATTAATTTAATTTTATTTTATTGTTAAAATTTGATTTTGACATTAAAATTTTAATTTTTTGGGTCCTAATAATGAAATATGAGTTTTTCATTATCATATTAACAAATGTTGTTAATACTAAGTATTAATCTAAGTTGTTAGATTGATTGTTATATATAATTGTTAAATAACCCCGTAATTATTTGAATTGTTCAAATTAAGCATGGAATATTTCTAAAACCATTATTTTTAGATTTTGTGCATATTTGATGTGTTATTGATTTGCTTATTTGAATTTGATTTAAATTAGCATGTTTAAATTGTAAAAGTTTTCGAAAATTCTAAATCCAATTTTGATTGGTCCCTGGTTTTATGAAAACCAAAATTATAAGTTATTTTCGAAAATTTTATTTAGCCATTTGATGTGCAATTCATGTGTGGTTTGTTTAATAAAACACATGGTGGTCATGGACGAGCATTAATTGTCGATATGGAATGTGATTGTGTGGTTTATTGTGTATTAATAAATAGAGGTCTGCGAACCTCTCCCTCTCATATTCTATTGTACTTCTACCTTCCTCCTTGATGTAATCGCCATAAGGCTTCCTCATTTAAATTATTGTGTAATTGTGAATTACGATGTAATTTGATTGAGGCGACTGCGTGCGGAACGAGGATGATCCACAACTGCTGACCAGATGAAAATGAGGGAGTTCATTGAATCCATGGGTTTGCAGACTTATGATATAAGTTGTTATATTATGTGTGTGTGTGTGCGTTTGACTGTCTGGCTCAAGTCAAACCACAGTGCTGTCCATGACCACACTAATGACATGTATGTGATGCGTGTGCTTAAATATTTGCTAGGTTATTAGTATTTATATATATTCGATATATTTAATACTATCACCTAGGATGAGACCAAACTAAATAAATAAAACCTTCATTACAAATTCTAAGCTGTAGCGCGAGTCATTAAGAATGCACCGCGTGGCTCTCCATCAATATGATCAATGGAACTTAATTCAGTCATGGCAGATACTATGTGTTTACCCGAGGTATGCCATTGTATGTTGAGAGGACTGTTGATCATGGCATTAGATGCCTTTAGATAAGAGTAGAGGAACGATATAGTTATCCACGTGTTTACCCGGGAACTATATTTCTACTTTACTCTGTCACGTATTGATGGTAAAGCTTAGACCGGGGATAATGGTCTACTGCGTTTACCCGGGACCATTAAACTTGGGAGCCGAAGTATGATCAGATATTGTAAGGAGTTGCAATTATCATGAGATGATTGCTTTGAGATAGTGGTATGATACTATGTATTTACCCGAGGTCATACTGTGATGCCTGGAGATTCTGATCCCCACAAGGAGACAGTCAGCGTCTCCCGTTCTGTATATCTGAAGGTTATACAGTCCGTCGAAAATTAGTGGGAGTAAAATTAGATAATAAAAGACCATATCTTGTTTTAGTTAATCTGAATATCTGCTAATTATCAATTGATTATCTCCTGTAGGCGAGAATGTCGCACCATAATCCGTTGCGAGGCATACTAGATGCCAACCGTTTGACAGGCACCAATTACTCAGACTGGCTCAGAAACCTGAAGATAGTCCTCAGGTCTGAGCAGATTGCCTATGTCTTGGATAATGAACCTCCTGCTGAACCAGCATTGGATGCTCCAGAGGAGGAAATAATAGCGTATGAAAATGGAAGGAGGATTCCACCATGGCCCAATGCTACATGTTAGCCTCTATGAGCAATGAGTTGCAGAGGCAACATGAAGAGATGGATGCTAGATTCATCATGCTCCATTTGAAGGAGCTATTTGGTGAGCAGAGCATAATCGAATGATATGAGATATCGAAGAATCTGTTCAAAGTTCAGATGGCAGAGGGAACTTCAGTACAGAATCACGTGCTGAAGATGATTGAGTGGGTAGAGAGGCTGGATGCTCTTGGGATTACACTTCCCAAGGAGATGCACATAGACCTCGTGTTGTCTTCACTTCCACCATAATATGCTCAGTTCGTCGTTAATTTTAACATGAACAAGATCCAGGCCACATTAGCTGAACTGCTGAACATGTTGAAAACTGCTGAGGGGAACCTTGTGAAGGATAAACCCCAAGTCCTAATGGTTGGTAAGACCAACAGAAAAAGACTTGCAGTCCAAGCTTTTCGAAAGAATAAGAACAAGGTTCAGAGAAAGGCAAAGGTTACCAAGAAAGACAAAGGTAAAAGTGCTGAGAAAGGTGATTGCTTCTACTGTCACCAGAAAGGGCATTGGAAGATGAATTGCAAGGAATACCACAAGGACAAGGCTCAAGGAACTGTGAAGCAGCAGGACGCTTCAGGTATCTATATGATAGATGTAAACTTGTCAATAAGAGATTGTACATCATGGGTATTAGAGTTATCGGGTTTAACAGTAAACCATACCCTAGGTTGATTCGGGAACATTGTACGGATGAAGGATTATATCCGCGCGCTAACCGATGACAGAAAGGTTCCAATAGAGGGTTGCGATAACCCCAGTGCCATCCAGGATCACGCGATGTTGCTTGGCATCCAACGTGATCGGCAGTCCGTCCGAATTTATTGTGGGACATTAAATTCGGCTGATTAATTGAATATAAGGATATTAATTAATTCAGTGGGTCAGTAAAGGGTTACTGGACTTAATGGGCTATTAACTGAACTGGTATTTGGGCCTAGAGGGTCACACGCAAATGGTTTTCAAGTCGATGGATAATCCGACAGGATTTCGGATAAGTCTGGGTTTTTATGAAAATCTGCAAACTGACTTCTTATAAAAGAACGGATTCTACGTCCGGGGCCAGCAACCCTGACCTAGCCGTCATTCGTTCTTCCCCACTTTCTCTCTCTTCTGGGCGTGCGGTTCCCAACTGCTCCACTTTCCGTTCGACGGGGATTCCGAATCCGCATGTCGCGGCGGATTACACGCAGTCAGACAGGATCTTCGAACGCCGCAGCGAGTAAGGAAGTGAGGACGATCCATCGCGAGGAGAACCGCGTGGATACCGCTAAAGGTCGGGCATCTGCGCGACTTGCGGCATCGTTCTGACGGAACCGGAAAACGGACGCGGATTCGAATCCGTGCAAGGTAAATTCGATTTACACCGGTTTAATTTTAACCACCGAAACGGGACAGATCCGATCCCGAAAATTATATTCCGCTGCGTTTTATGATCGGATCCAGACACAGCGATCCCAACAGGGTGGTCGTCGTGGTAGGGGAGGCGACGATGTTAGAGAGGTCGAGGAAGGGGTCTACCCATTTGAGAGGCGAGAGAGGGGCGGCGGGTGGTGAGCAGCCACTGGAAGGCTCCTAGCATAGGAGCCACGTAGCGTAGAACGACGTGGAGGAACGGCGGTGCTGGCGACATACCTTTGTGCCACACGCGAACCTCCTCATCTGGCCAAGCATTGGCACCGGGGCCGTCTCTGATAGAATTGGGTGGCCTCAAAGCCAATCATTGTACATTCTAGTTCACATTATTAATAAAAGCAATTATTTCTTCATTTATAGTTCTTCCAAATTAACTATCGTAATGAAGGTCCGTAGACAAATGTATGAGATATTGAATCATGATGAGATCGTAATAGTGAGATCAATGTCCTTAGTCACTTGTCTTAAACAGTTCTCGATCATAGGATATTTAAGATGGACATTAAATATCCGATAAGATCGACACAAGTTATGTCTGCTCATGTGATGAGGGTGAATGATCTCACATTCACTCGTGTGGTGACACTAAGACAAACCTGTGGGTGCTCATTAGAGAATGAGTTCACTGAACAGACCCAAACAAGAATTCCTGGATGGTAATTATACCTATTAGTCAACCAGGGAATTCAATCGTTGCAGTAGCACAGTTGGTCCTTTGACCTGAGTCACCAATGATACCTTGTTTGTAGACCATTGTGTCTTGATTCTCTGACTTGTGGACTTTAACCATTAAGCCCACGGTAGTCAGTCTCTCAGATACAGTGGAAAGCTTGCGAAGGTAATTGAGTGAACAACAAGGGATCACTCACTCTTGGTATAAGACTGGAGAGAGAATATCCTATGGATGTGTACACAGAAATCCCTGGCCAGGGTCAAATGAAAGAGATGTCTTTTTAGAAATTAACTGAGTACTGGAATCCATCTAAATAATGCGATAGAGGGTTTGACTATAAAACCATACCCTTGCGTTATTGGGACATTGGATGAGTGAAGGATTTTATCTGTGCGGTATCTGCAGATAGAAAGGTTCAAATAAAGGGAACAGTATCCCTTATATCTTCTGGGATCATGAGGTAGTGTTTGGTACCGTTCATGATCAGAAGGCCAAGTGAATTAATCATCAGATGATAAACCACTTGTTTATTAAATTAATCATTTAACATATGATGTTTAAATGTTAATTAATAAATATTAAACTAAAGAAACAGTTCTAAGTTTAATGGGCCTGCAACCGAACTGATATATGGGCCTAGAGGGTCACACACATAAGAGTTCTCGTCAGACGGTGAGAGACGTTAAATTCCATGCTTATCTGGGTTTTTATGAAAAGCCGCAAGATAAACATGAATATTTAATGGAGATTTATCCAAGGCTAAACTCTTGGATAATCATGAGGATTAATCCTTGTGCTTATCCTTATTTCTTATATAAGGAGGCCAAGGGGAGGGGTAAAAGAAGTTGGACGAATTACACACCCCAAGATTCTCTATCTCCTCTCTCTCTCTCATTCTCTTTCTTGGAGTAGATCTTTCTCTTTCCGCGCATGGTGGATTTGAGATCTGGTCGGAGCACTCGAGTCGAGGAGGAAAACGCGTCTGCAGCGGGAGCCCGTGTGGATACCTCTAGAGATCGTGCGCGTGCGCGATTACCGAGTCGGAATCATCTACGGGAGATTCGAAACCCCGCAAAGGTGAAGAACCGTTCTTCCCGCGTTTATTTTATTGTCCGTTTTACGATCCCAGCAACCGATACATACGAATCGATTTAATTTTCCGCTGCGTTCTAGGCGATTCCTTACAGTCTCCTCTCCCAACGACCTCCCCCCGCCCTCCTCCACCTCCTCGCCCTCCTGTCCTTGCCTCATGCCAAAACACTCGTGCCAAAACAGCTAGTCGCCGATGGCAAGCCATGCCTCTCTCTCTCTCTCTCTCTCTCTCTATGTGCAATGGGGGAAGGGGCATTCTAGACATCAGTGGTGAGGTAGATGGGGCATCGGAGTGGAAGACACCAGTGGTGTTAAGGTAGATGGGGAGAGGACGTCGCCAGTGGTGAGGTAGATGGGGGCATGCCACCGACGTTCTCTCTCTCTCTCTCTCTCCATGTGGTGGGGGAGGGGGCATTCTATGCATTGCCATCCACTCGTTGTCACATTATAACGATGATAGGGAATATTCTCAACATATTCTAACGTCTATGAACGGACATTAACCTTAATGACATTTTTGATACTATAACATTATAAGGAGGATATGTATGATATTGTGTAACTAAGAGGAGCATATTTGATATTTTGCATGTAAAGAGGCTTTGTGTGAAATTAACCCTTTAAACAATATGTACGGTCATGCATAATATGCATTAACTAACCATTGTTTGCGCAATGTGTTGTTTGACTTTGTGCAATAAACAACCAAAAAAGGCTGCCCATTTGATATTAGAGAAGGACTCGCTGCACTGGGGTGCGGTGCATGCTTGCATTGTGCCTGCGTTGGCAGCGCACGGTGCAGCAAGTTAACAAACTTACGAGTTGGGGGATGTTCCCAATTCGACATTTGTACCATCCGATATTAGATTGGACGGTTAAAGACATTAAAAAAGATGGGATTGTTAAAACATTAAAAAAGAAAGATCGCACACTCACACGATCTAAGCCATGCGATCTAACATGGTACAGTCTGCGTGCGATGTAGCAAGTGTTTCTCTTAACATCAGGCTTTGGTCGCTACCTCAACATGGGGGATGCTTAGAGGCCCAACGATGCAAGAGGGCTAGAGAAGGCCACCTCCCAAAGACCATT
The DNA here is from genome assembly GCA_030544215.1 of Zantedeschia hybrid cultivar. NCBI lineage: Eukaryota > Viridiplantae > Streptophyta > Magnoliopsida > Alismatales > Araceae > Zantedeschia > Zantedeschia hybrid cultivar. The sequence continues at coordinate 43,037,554 of JARZZO010000013.1, read as the reverse complement.
CTCCTTTTAGTACTAATTTTACCGACATGAATGGAAACTCAGAGAGAACGAGGAGGACAATCTTAAATAATATGTCCTTTGGTGGAGGAAGAATTAAAAGTTTCACGGACTTAATAAGTTGGAAACATTTTATGGAGTCATAATTGTTTGTATCAATTTACACATGCTATTTGGAAGTTTTCTTTCCCCTGTTGATGCCTATAAAACATCTAAATGTTCAATCACGATGTTTCTTTCCACCAGCTTGGAAGATACTCCATATTTTTTGTAAATATTTCCTAGCTTCATCTTTACTAGTTTATAGGAATAATTTCATATTAATTACTCTTGTATGCTAAACTTCAAAAATAAAGTACCTACTTATATATTATCCTTATGTACCCTTCTAATATGTATAACATTTCAAAATTACCTCAGTGGTGACACATCGGCATATTTGATAGATATTTTATTTTGTAAGAATATATAATGTAATATGCAATTTAACATATAAGCATGGCTAATATGAAATAATGCCCAGATTTTACATGTATTTCACTTCGGACTTTTGCTCGAGTAGAAATTCTGTGCACGTTGAATTAGCTGATTATTCTTCAATATTTAAGAGAAATTATATGTATGTTGGAGTAGCAATTTGTTCTTCAATAATTAGGTACATGTACGCCTTCTTTTAGTCAAACATTAAGCTATGAAATTTGTGTAAGTTGGAACTTCTGAACTGATGGCTATAGGCTCAAAACAAGGAAATCAACAAGAGTATATCAAAGTTTACTGTTGGAGTAGCAATTTGTTCTTCAATAATTAGGTACATGTACGCCTTCTTTTAGTCAAACATTAAGCTATGAAATTTGTGTAAGTTGGAACTTCTGAACTGATGGCTATAGGCTCAAAACAAGGAAATCAACAAGAGTATATCAAAGTTTACTGTTGTGTGATTATAAGGTGTATGATGAAAAAGCCAATGCTGAGATATATTGCTGTTTTGTCATTCTTTTAACTATGATGCAATAAAAAGCCAAGCTTAAACTCAAATTGGTTTATTAAAATTATTTCATAAATACTTAGGATTGTCCTCAGTTAGATATAGTGTCTTACCTTAATGGATATGACTTTATCCTATTCCTTGTCTAAGTCAAAGACTTCAAACTTTGAATTCTAATATTTTGGTTCTCTCAGTAATTATTTTTTTATAACCAAAAATAGAAAGCTACTAATTAACATGTTATTTTTAACACGCGTAGGTAGTCATATCACACTAGAGATTGGAAGTAGTATCATAAATGAGGCACAATTTCTAAGACATGTTAGAGCTTTATAAAAACTTTATATTCCTTGAAATGAACAAAATTTCTTCTCAATAAAATTATTCTAAAAACACAAACATTTTGTTGTTAAGAAAAATCAAAACTTATGTAAGTTATTGTCAAATCTTAGCTGCTGCTAAGAATAGAAGATAAAGAGAGATACGAAGAGTGAGAGAGAAGATTAGTTTCCACTCACATGGAAAAACCTTGGCCGCTTGGCCTAATGATAGAGAAATTTTTAGGATAATTTTTTGTCTCAAGAGATCTTTTTTTTTGGAATAATTATTTTTTAAGTCGATGTTTCCTTCCTATTTTTGTATAACCCCTAAAACCACTCCAAATTAAAAATACTTTTGGACTTATATAACGGTTAGGCAAAACATTTTGAGAGGACATTTGGATTTTTAAAGTCATTTATGTAAATTTTTAGTTTTAACTTATAAATTAAAATGTCTTAAATTAGATAAAAATGAGATTGGTGGTGTGAAAATAACTTACCTACAGCTACATGTCTAAAGTCAGTTAACTAAATTTATCTCCATCAAATGAAGTGTTGAGAATGGATCCCAAACGTAACTTCCAGCTAATGTTTTGTAGAATGCAGGGTTAAGCGAGCGGTAGGATAAGCTAGTTCATCAATCATAAAGATGTAATTCTTGACATATGCATAAAATAATAGATGTTTGCATAATTACAAAGATAGTGTTAAATCACTTTTGAAATAAAATAAAATCAATGTCCACATTTTTCTCCTGTACTCCTGTAGGGGAATCTCTCTTTCAAAGACAGCGCATACGAATATATAGAGAAATAAAGAATTGAATATAAAATTAATTAGATATTATTCCAATGATTCAAATCTCCAAAGATCTCTCTCCAAATGCCATCCAGCTTATCAAACATTTATCCGCTAACTAGCGTTCCGTGAAGTAGTACTGGTTAGGACACGGGATCGGATAATAAAAATTATAAGTGGGTCACTTTTCAGACAACCAAGATCACCCATTGGCCCTTGTCAAATAAAAATTAACCATGACTCACCACATCTAGTTTGGCCTCTTTGTTTACGGACCATCGCAGTTTATTATTTAACAAATCATAAGTTGGAAGGTTTGGAGGGAACTGTATTCCTCTTGTCTCGATGTAGTGACATAAATATTAAATCAGATCCGATCATTGATAACATACTGAAGCCAATAATTACATGATAAGGTAATGGATATGTATGAAATCTAAACCGAGTATCCGAAGTAAATAAGTCGCTATATTTTAAATATAAACGCGTCATATAAACATTATTTGTATATTTGAATTAATAACTTTCATTTATACGTTAAGATCAAGAGCCAATATGGTAAATCAAATGCTATTAAATTACCCGATATTAATAACAGGAATAATTTTTTATTAACCATTCTTATATAATAAATTTCAAAAATGCCATATTTACATACCACCTCTCATATCTTATAAAATAACATATCTAGTGAATATATGATTTTAGGGACATATATGAAATATTTATACATATTACATATTATATTACCGTAATAATTTGAAATATTATACGTATTAGGATGATATAAAATAGCATGCAACTAACCTGGGTAATTTTGAAAACTGAACATACAAGAGTGGTTTATATGAAACTATCCTCCAATAATTGTTATTATATTTTTACTCTTCACTCTCTACATAGTCTTCTAGTATTTCTTATGAGCCATCGTAATCTTCATATTTCCTTAAAACTCTCCACAACTTTTGAATCATCTTTAAAAGTCTTTCTAGAGAGAAGTTTAAGTGACGGTTGAAAGGTCTTTTAAGAAAGTTTTAAATAATTATAGGGACTAATAAGAAATATAAAATTATAGAAGCTTATAAGGAGAGAATAGAAGAAGATTGGTATATTACTCCTTTTGACACCTTCTTTACAACACTTATTGGAAGCTATGAGATTACCTGATCAAAGAGTTATCACTAAATGCATTAATTACAATAAAAATTACATCAAAGTAGCTTTAATAATAATTGTCCAATCAAATGATCAAATGGTTCATAATCAGTGTAGCAAATTTGATGATAAAAAGAATGATATAATAGCATTCCTCCAAGGTTATTTGATCAAAAAGTTATCACTACGTGCATTAATTACAGTAAAAGTTGCATCAAAAGTTACTTTAATGATAACAAATCATCAAACCGTTCACAACAGTGTAGCAAATATGATGATAAAAGTAATGGTATAACAATATTCTTTAGAGGAATATTGAAAGATTATAAGAATTGAAAAATAAAAGAAATTTTGTATATAAATTATTTTAAAAGTGAATTGACTAAAAATTCGTATGTGCTAACTTATTAGCACACATATCATTACTTTACTTTTAGCGAAATATTATAAAAATACTCAAATGATGACATATTTGCAACATTCTAATTAAAAGTAACATTACAAAAAATGCTATTATTTTGACATTTTTGTAATATTTCGTTAAAAATAATAATATGTGTACAAATACATTTTTAAGAACAATTTTTTTTACCAATTCACTTTTTATATGTAAAAGACTCAAAATAAAAATCCTTATCATTAAATTTGGCGAGTCAAGCATGTGTCTTGTTATTATTTCATAGTTAACATACGCTATGTTTTTTTTTTTTTATATATATATTTATGAGATTTGAATTGGGTCATTCGGATGAGTGGAAGACGGCACGGCGAGACTGGATGGAGGAGAAACCAAGATCGGAAGGCTACCAAGATTTCCTCAAACCTAACGGGTCTTACACATACCCATTGAAAAATTTTTGAGAGACCCTTTCATCTGTTTCGGGGACCAATCAAATCCGACCTATATTGAGGGTAGCGGGTAATGGGTACAGCATACCCATTTTAAGAACCAGGTCTGGGTCGGTCTTGGGTAAAAGAGTAAGATTGACACCCCTAATTCGTATGCATCTTCCAACACCAAAACACACGTTTGTCTCGGATTCCAAACATTCAAAACCCCAATTGCGAGAACGGGGTTTGGAGGGTAGACGTGGACACCACTCCTGCGTTGGCCACGTCAGCTTTGCGCCACGTAACCGGATACCCGGCGTGGGGGGCAGCGTGCGAGCGGTCAGCTATGCCGCAACAAGAAACCCCGCACCGCCGCGCCAGCCCCAGCCCGGCCCGCACTAAAAGGAAGGGGCCGCCCTCGCGTACCGCTTCGGAGCAGGGCCAGCATTGGAGAACAAAGCCGGATAGGGCTCTCCCGATTCGGGATAGAACAGGCAGAGACGGGGGAGGAGGAGCCAGCGAGAGATCCCAAGGGCATCCCCTACTGAGGTGTTCTTCCTCTCCCGTTCTCGATTCTTTCCTCTTTCGTGTTCCGCTGCTGCTGCTGCTGCTGGATCTGTTCATTTTTTTTTTGTTTTTTGTTTCTCTTTTTTGGCATCATCTTCTGATCTAGGGTTTTTAGGTTTGTGCTTGTTCTGTGTTTTACTTTTGTTCTGATTTGTGGTTCTGGTAAGGTAATGATTTGGCTTTCCTGTTTGTTTTGACGTTTTTGGTTTCTTGATTTGGCGGTGGTGGTGGTGGAAGATGGATCGGTACCAGAGGGTGGAGAAGCCGAGGGAGGAGAATACCATCAATGAGAACGAGATCAGGATAACCACCCAGGGGAGGACGAGGAACTACATTACTTACGCCACCAGCCTCCTCCAGGTGATTCCCATCTTCTGTCACGCCAAATATTGTCCTAGTTCCTTTTTGTTTTTTTAAAAACCTCCTACCCCATCATTTTTGGACGTTCCCTTTAGCGTAGTAGTTATGGATTAAGGAATATGGAAGAGAGGGTCCGCAAGGGTGGTGTAGATGTAGAAAGTTTATTGTGTTGTATTTATTATCTACAAATCGTTGCTTCTGTTACTTTGCCTGGCATCTGGTGGAAGGATTAGGTTTTCTGTACATATCTTATGCTGAATGCCGCTTGCATGCTGCGGAAGTATAATTTATGTGTTTCTTTCTTCTATTTTGTGCGAAATTGATAAAAGTTGCTTTTTTGCTGATATCTGTATTAATAACAGTATGCCTGGATGAGTAGGGAGATAAGCCCTTGGCCGTAACAGGTTTGACCGAGGCTTTTACGACAGTAGCTGTTTTAACTATAGACCCATGTTTTCCCCCCGTCCATCTGACTTACTTAGACCCGGCTGACAGTTATTCATAGATATGCGTGGCCAATATCTCGAGGCATAGCAAGCGTAGCAGTACTTCCAGAAATGGAAAGTGCTATTTTGATAGGAGAAATTTCCCACTTTATGCCTATCCCAGTGATGTGGTGTTGTGGACCGATGTTATATGCACACTTTTTCCATGTTTACGTCAACAAAAATATGCCTGTCAAGATTTCCTCTTCTGATAGCTAAGACAGATCAGTGTTACTCGTCACTCTCTCTCTAAAAAAAGCTGTTTATATTGAGATGCTTTTTGAACAATCTCTTTTATGATTTTGCCTCATTTGACATATTATCTACATTTTGTATACTTTGGAATTCTCTTAGGAAGTACCTTATAGAAGTGATGTTTGTTGTGAACATAAGCCTCATCTCGTTGATCTGGAGTTGACTAGATCCGATTAAGCATCCAAGAATCTGGTAAAATCTTTCAATTGTTCATCTGCTAGTCCAATTGCTACAAGATGCTGTTAAGTGCTTGGCCAGGATAACCTCAGAGATGAGAGTTTCTCAAATTTGTCAATAAAGCTATGTGCTGGTTGAAAACTACCCCTTTGTGGTTTAGTAGTTTAAAGTCATATGACTACCCTTTCCCCAGACTCTGAAGAGTCTAGATAAGAAGGGACAGGAAAGGTGAATATAGGGGTGTGTGCTTCCCTATAGGGAAACTATCATACAAAGCTGCACATAATGACTGACAATTTAAAAGATATTGTTCTTCTTGCAGATATGCAACATCTGTGAAATAATTTTTTTTTTTAGAAATGGGAATGACCACAACTTTCATTAATGTTGAAGATTTGATTTATGTCCGTATGTGGGTTTTCTTTGACTATCCCTCTGTCTCATAGAGTTTTTATTCTGCCACTTGAATTAGCAAGAATGACTTTAGGGAGAGCAAATGACTGCCTAGAAAATTTGAAAAGGATGTAATTTTTTTTTTTTCCAAATGGAATTGCATGCAACTTTTCACTCTTTTGAGTCGTGAGGTTTCTTTTTAATCTTTTGAAGTTTCTCCTGTTCCCATCAACTATTATCATTCTATCGTTTGTTGATTATTTATTTTTTGATTAATTTTTCCATCTAAAATTAATAACAGAAAATAAGGATTTCACAGTCTAGCTATAATCTGAGCCATGATCTTTTGGGCATTGCATTTACTTCGGAAAAAGATCCTTGTGGAACTGTGTAAGAAACTGAGGTATGCTTTTGCAGTATTTTTTTTTTTTTGGAAAATAAATTTGTTTTTGTTTTAGTTTATAATAGAAGTAAACATGGACTAAAGACTTAGCCCTTCATTTGAAGGGGGACACTGAAGCTGTGGTAGGTTTTGGTGCGACACTGAAGCTGTAGCCGTAATAGGGTTTTGGTGAAGGGCCATCAAGGGTGTGGAGCATGTTATGGAATATCACAGGCACAAGAGCTTTTGGTGATTTGGGATTTGGGTTTAGCAGATGCAGACAGTCTTTAAGCAACTTTGGAACATCATCTGGTTACTTCTGTATTGGTCCTCATTATTATAATGTAGACCATAAAAGTTAAAATAATTCAAAGAGACCTTTAGAATAGTTTTTGCCTCTTAAAAAAATATCATTTAGTCCTATACAACGTAGAAACTAGAAATGAAGATATGCCAAAAAATGACTTTAAACTTGTTTTACCCTTTAGCCATGTCAGTCTGTAGTATCATTTAGTCCTATACAACGTAGAAATGAAGATATGCCAAAAAATGACTTTAAACTTGTTTTACCCTTTAGCCATGTCAGTCTGTAGTACTTCCTGAATGGACCCACGACTCTGATATGGTACAGCCATTGCCAAGTCTAAATTCTGAAGTGACATTTTTTATTTATTGTGTTCTTTTAGCCATGGATGTGTTACCCAATTTACTCATTTTTAGTGGCAACTAATTAACTGGAAAGTTTGTCAGTTGATTTTCTAGGGTGACCAACAGATAATGCCGGGATCGTAAATTCGTTTGTGTGAGCTTCTTTTGTTCAATTGATGAAGATGGAATGCCTGGTTATTTTTTCCTCTTACAAATTTTGCTCCTTTCAGGAGAAAGGATCTAATGAGATTATTCTCAAGGCCATGGGAAGGGCTATCAACAAGACTGTCATGATCTGCGAATTAATTAAGGTGTGTTACTTGATGTAAACATGCTTATGATGTTTTATGGTTGGTGAACGTTGGTTGGAAGATTATGTTCTCTCTCTCTCTCCTCTATGCATGCACATATTCAGATTTATACAATATATATATATATATATCCTGTCATTTTATTTAAGGATTTTAAAATTACTTCATTCCAGAGAAGGATTGCAGGTCTCCATCAAATTACAGCCACTGGCTCCATGGATATAACGGATACATGGGAACCTTTGGAAGAAGGGCTGCTCCCGTAAGAAACTTCCGTGTGGTTATATTCTCTTGTAATGCATGAATGTCCTGTATCCCTGAAAAATCAAAATTTTCTAATGTTTATGCCAGCCTGGAGACAACACGGCATGTTTCAATGATCACGATAACTTTGTCGAAGGAGGAGCTTGATACTTCTTCCCCAGGGTAATTTGAGTTCAACTTAATGCTTGAGAAGTGGTTTCTTGTTACTATTTGTTAGAGCAAGTTATCTCTAACGCGTTCAGTTTTTATTTGCCTTTTCTGAATATTTTCATCTGTTTGAGTCTTCCGCTGTGTTTTCCACTGCGCAGGTTGCAGTTATGTTATTGCTTGATAATAATGTGGTTTGGAGGGTTAGTCCCCTTTCAGATCTGAACATATTTCATGAGTGAAGGACCCGCCAATCCATCAATTAAGAATCATTTGCATGCTACTTTTGTTCAGCTAAACCATATGCATGTTGATGCATTAATTTTCTTAATAGTTATTGCATATTAAGATGGCTTTCCATCCTTTTTACTAGATGGTTTTCCTCACTTACTCAGGCAATAAGGCAGGCGAGCCAAAAAAGGCCTTCACTTTTTTAATTAACAAGTTGATTTTGTATTTCTTTATTGTGTTAATTTCTTTGTTGAAAATAAATATCTTCTGCTCTATTTACTCTCTCTTTCAGAAGTGCATAAATGATCAGATATTGTTGGTGCTTCTCTCTCTCTCTTTTGTTTTTTCTTTTTGTTTGGAGGTGGGGTTGGGGAGGATATTTGTCATTGTTGTTGCCTTTTTTTTTTGTTGCTTCTGAGTTGTAGCCTTCTATTGTTGATGATGGTGCTGTTTCTAGTCCAATTGTTCTCTTCTTCCTTAGTTCCAAAGTATTTCCCACAATGATACATACCTTTCCAATTTTTCCGTTTGAGATTCTGTGCTGCTGTTTCTTAATGATTTCTAGGACTAACGTTTAGGTAGTCTGCATATTTCTCAGGGTTAATGTTTCCTACATTCTTTAGAATTCTACTTTTTAGGTGGCCACCCCCCCACCAAAAAAAAAAAAACTTTCTTCTATAAAAAAATCACCTCGAATGCCAGGTGTTTGGGGCTAAACTAGCCCTTACTCACCTCACTTAGCTGTTAGCTATAACTGCGTAGACTTTTGATGGACTTGAATTGCTGTAACTTTCAGAAATGAAATGGCAAGTGAAACTTGTTAGAGACTTCGAACATATGTTTGAGGATTCCCATGGTACGAAACTGGTGGAAGTCTTGATGATCTCCATTCTGAGTCATTAACGTTACTATTGTATGCTTTAGGTTTGCAATAATCAGTGATGATTGATAAAAGCAGTTTATCTTTGAGACTACATGATATTTAATTTAAATACCCTGTTGGCTAGTTTTTTTGTACCTTTCCTATGTTGACTGTTGGATGAGAATTGACGAATGCTCTTCATGTTCCTTCGACCATCTGCACGAAGTCATCCTTGTGCTCCAGCTTACAGAAAAAAAGTTGAACTAGAAGGAAGGATTTTCTGAGAGTCCTCTTAGTTCAAGTGCTTACTGGAATGAATGTTCCTAGTGTGACATTTGGGTAGCTTGAACTCTCTGTCCACCCCCTCACAAAATGAAGTACTAGAAAATGTAGAAACTTCGCCAAGTGAAAAGATGAATAAAGAACCTTTGTGATCCCCTTCCGTACATATTTCATGATTTATCAAACTCATGGTAAATCCATGTAATCAACACTTCCGAAAGTACCTCGTTAGTAAAATATACCCTAATTAAGTCCAACAAGGATCACATTGGAGTTTGATAGTACATTGCAAAGCTAATGAGCAAGAGATATTCATGTTTTGGGAATGGCTTGCTTTTGCTAGTAAATAGATGTGCAATGGAATCAGGTATTTAATTGTAAGATAGTGTTTGCTTTGAAGCAATTTTAGTGGCAAGCTGTATATCCAACCATCATGGAATGATCTGTTTATGATTTTGGAGGCATCGTTTACTGATTTCCTGATCTGTCAAGCTATTTTTCTTATTTGTAACTGAGTATGATATCGGGTGCTGATGAATGATCTTTCTTATAAATACTTAACAACAGATATCAATCACCTTTGCCAATTGATCAGATTAAACCATGGCCTGAATATGAATACGAAGGAGGTAAAACTGGATTAGCATCTACAATCCTATTTGTGGTGTACTGATCATTCTTATTTTCTCAATCTGAATCTTCTGGGTCTTGCTTGTCAGATGCCCCACCTGTAGTACGTGGAAGGGGGCGTGGTGGTCGAGGACAGGGTAGGGGCAGAGGTAAGAACCATCTATGCTGCCTTTCAAAGTTATGGAATTATCTCTAAACTATACTTGTGTTTAGCAATGCTTAGGTAGAATTATGCACTCCATGCTCAATGCATACACCATTACCCTTACTCGTGTTTGCAGTTCACTAGGTGTTTTTTGATTTTCAGCCCCTTGGGATTTTGAAATTTGTGGTTTTTCTTGTTCTCCAGCACATTATACACAGTTTCACTAGGTGGAGGCTAATTGTGAATGATTTTAAAATGATAGGTTGATTCTAAAATCACCTCTCATTTGGACAAAATCTTAATGATTTTGAAGGGCATTATTGTATTTAGAAATACACCTAAACCATGTAGTTGAAGTGCATCGTTAATTTAAAACCACTCTAATTTTAGAATCATGCTAATCACAGTGGACTCTACTGTTCGAATTCAATATGATTAACAATAGTAATATAAATATTTATTATCATCATATAAATATATAATAAAAATAATGGAAAGGACGTCTGCAACAAAATATAATTCAAGGATTAATGTCAGCGGTTGAGATGGAAGAACTCAAAAACTAATGTAAGCGCTTGAGATGCTACATGCGCATAACAATGTAAAAGCAAAGTTTTAGTTCACATAACAATGGCAACAATGGTAATTAAGATAAGGTTAATAGATGAGGGAACTCTGTCTAGAACAGAGCTCTGTGTTTCCTTCTGACTCTATGAGAGAGGACTGGGAGGGGACATGGCAGGATGAGGACTGGAGTGAGAACGAAGATGGGGAATGAAGATAGGTCCAGATTTGTCCTAGAGGTGTACCAGATTGTAGTGAATTTTCTGTAGATTTTGCTCGTCGTCTAGCAATTCAATGATTCAGGGAAAATGATAGAGAGGAGAGAGCAAGTGGGTGTGGCCATGCAGGCAGGTGGGAATGAGGATGAGGTTGAACCAACGCCATGCAGCAGCACATGGTAGGCAATAGGGATGCAAATGATAACCGATAACCCGATTATTTGACCGACTGTTAGTGTATGTCAGTTAACGTGTAGTCTTGGTAATGATCACCAGTAATATTAGTGTATGTCAGTTAACGCGTAGTCTTGGTAATGATCACCGGTAACCCGATTATTTGACTGACTGTTAGTGTATGTCAGTTAACGCATAGTCTTGGTAAACTGATATGTATAGCGGATTAGGTAGCAGATACAATCTTTTTTATGACCAAATACATATGGTAGCGGATACAGTCTTTTCATGACCGAAAACATACGGTACACTAAAGATCTGATTATCTGAGCGATTACTACCTCATAGGACAGTTAAGGATGATCTTTCTAAACCGATGACATGACGGATAACTGTCACGGATCTACCTTGGATCCGTACCTAATCCAACCCCTTTGCATCTGCTGGCACGATGATGCATGTGCAGGCAGGCAGTGGACGGCTACTATTGTCAGGCTCAGCTGTGGCAATGCTATGCACTCCAATGATCACACCTGGGCAGCAGCTGGTTGATGCCTCTTTGGGATTGACTGGAGGCAGATTATGGGGCAGCCAGTCATGTATCCTGCCACGTGTTGCTGCGACTGCAGAGAAGAGGAGAGAAGGGAGAGATGGCAGAGAGCAAAGACAGAGTCCCACAAAATATTGTCCTCTGATGATTTACAGTATGTGGTGTCTGAGTTTTTTCTTTGTCTTAGTTTTATTTAGTTTGATTCTAATTGGGATTTTAAAGTCAAATTACAGTGGACTTTACTAATTGGTAAATTCAAAATCACATTGCCAAATCTCTCATGACGAACAGTGGATTTTAGCATCCACCAAGGTGCCGTTTGGTTTCATGTCATGCTGTAAAACACCACATTGGAGTCATGATATTGGTTCCTCTAGTCTTCTTTATAAGTTTGATGTCGTACAACCAACTAAAGAGAGGAGTTCATCGTAGGATTAATGTGATGGAAGAGAGCACAATGATTATATCATGTTTAGTGGATGTCCTCGCTAAATCTGGGCCATTGAGAACAATTGACCTTGATAAATTGTGTAATTTGACTACCAAATCTATAGTAGTTTAACTCGGTGATTAGCAATGATGCAGTTGTAATGACTGATTTTAAAAAGCTACAAAAACAAATATAAAGAGGTTAAGCTATGAAAACAATGGAACGAATACGGAGGGCGGCGTGGTTTGTGTGACCGTCATGACCATTGGGCATCACTAGCCATGAAATGTCTCATTTGGCTTCTAGGTCCTGGTAGTGACTTGGCATTCGCTGTGATGATTAGATATAAAAACCCTTAATGAGCACGAGTACAAGAGGGAAAAGGGTGGCTGATGAGGTTATAGCTTTGAATTGGAATTCTGTATGTATTTGTGGGCAGCAGATAGTATCTTCTAAGGACTCCTGCCCATGGATCTAGATAAATCTTTTGACAGGAGACCTTAATCTATCTTGCATGCTCGTTTTGCCTTTATGTTAAAAGTTTGTTCAATATGTTCAAAAGCTTTTTTTAATGTCTTGGCCAAGTTATCTTCTCAGTTATTCGTTCTTGCAATTGCCGGGCAATCTAAGCAGGGTCCAATGTTCTTGTGATTGCAGGGATGAGCAATGGGGTAGCAGATTACAACGGTGATGGAGGATGGTATGGTGGACGTGGCTATGGTGGTGGCAGAGGTAGAGGTCGTGCAAGGGGTCGCGGTTTCCGTGGGCGTGGAAGAGGGTATGGTGGGGGGGAGATGCAACAGGACTATGGTGAATATGATGTTGGGCATGAAGCCCCACCACGTGGACGTGGTATGTTAGGCCTCACTTTATGCTATAAAGATCTCTAATCAACTAGTTGTCAGGTTCTCTATTATTTTTTGATCCTCTTGAGGAGGGCCGGGATTATAGTTGGAGGTGAAACTAGGATTGCTACTTTGTGGAGATGAAGTGAAAGACAGCGATTGTTTTGGGCTCCCTGCTTGACGTTTGTGGGAGGAGAGTTAATTGTTTGGAAAATTTTTTTTGAAACACCAACACCCCCACCCCTCCCCCCCTTGCTTGGTTTTCCTTGTGGCTGCTTGTAACCGTTCGTACTTTTCGAGGCCATTATGTTCTATGCACTACATGCTTACGTTTCTTTTCTTGTTTTGGAATATATTTCTTAGGGAACTGCTCCAAAGGGAGTTTCCGACTGTACTTGGTAAAATGCTTTGTAGCGACAATTTTGGCTCACTCCTGCTCTGAAGTTCATCTTTTTTTTTTGTACTGTACTTGCCACTTTTTGTTTTATTTTTTTCTGGGATATTTTCATAACTTATGTTTCAGTAATTGACAGACTCTGCACTTTTGGATGTTTCACAGGACGAGGCCGTGGCCGGAGAGGCGGTGGGCGTTCTCAGAACTTTGGATCAGATGGGCAAGTTTAGACTAGACTACCGTTGTGTTTATCTGGTGAAAATTGTAGGAGATAAGTGTTTGCTCATTAGCTCTAACAGCAAAACAGGGACTCCATTGATGTTTTCTCGTCTGATGTTGTTACTGATAAGCTGCTCCGGCCCAAGGGTCGCAGCAGCCGTGGTTTTGTAGGTAGGATCTGATTTATTATTTGTTTAATGTCTTGGTCTTCATAGTCTTCATATTCCGTGAAATTGTACAATTTTCTCCGTTTATTAGTAGGGGGATGTTAGAGAGCAGTACATTCCTTTTTCATAATGTTAATGCTTCCGAGGATACTTTGTTTGATTTGCCGTAAAAATGCGATGTTAAGTTTCTCTAGCTTTGTCATGTGAACCTGTTTTTAACGGTACTTGTTGGTGGAGTCTACGAAAGTGATGCTTCTAAACCTCCAGATCTTCTGAACTTTCCTCTTGCTAGCATGTCATCTTCGCACAATCCGAGTGGTCGAGCATTTGCGAATGCAGGGTAGATGTGAGCGGACCACGGTAGTTATCCTGTAGATATATGTTTCACTTGTTGCCTTGTTGGGATAGACTCGTCTCACGCCTAACAAATCGTTTGGAGTGTCGGCTTTTCGAGCACTACCAGAGGCGATGTAAAATATCATAAAGAGTTAAAAACAATGCATTTCACGTCTTGCGTTTTTGGTTAAACTGCGAATGCGGTGCAGCAGGTCGATCCAAGCAAGTCGCCCCACCTAGAATCTAGGAAGCAATCCTTCGCCGTCTTCATTTTTCTCTTTTCGGGAACTGGTGTCTACGAAACACGCTCTGCTCGATTCTTTCCTTTTTTATGGGTGATCCAACCTGGATTGCTGAAGGATCTTTCACTTTTTTGTGGGTGATCCAACCTGGATTGCTGAAGGATCTTTCACTTTTTTGTGGGTGATCCAATCTGGGTTACTGAAGGAAGAAATCGGTTGAAACTACCAAGTTATACGCGGATTTTAGAGACCTGGGAGGTATGTCGTCGTTCATCTCAACCGGCCAAGTTATGAAGTTTCCCTCCCAACTATTCTTTTCATCAATCACAACACTGTGCAGACCTGATTTCAGTCAGAAAAACGGTTTACTGCCATCCGCCCCTTCTGTGTTTTAGTGCTCCATTCTGCCGGAAGCGGCTTCTTCCATAATCTCAGCACATAAAATTGGTTCAGAACTCCGTGGGAAAAAAAATGATCTCTGGTTTTTGACAAGTTTTTGTTTTTTAACTAAAGCTTCAGATACAGAGTTTAGTTTACATCTTTATATGGTGGTCCATACAAATTGAAGGGACGATGATTGGCGCTGATGAGAACTATTGCACGGGTCCATTGAAAAGAAAGCTTTAACTAGGGGTGTCAACGGCGGGGCCAGACTGCAAGCCCGGGGTGCTGGCCCATCACAGGGTCTTGGGCTGGCTCAAACGGCCCATCCGACAGCACCTGGCCGGTACATCAAGCCCGTCATTTGACGGGTCAGGCTGGGCTTGGGTCGCACGGCATATAGATGCTCTTCTTCTTCTTCTTCCCCGGTCATGACAAGGAGGGCGAGCTACCGGGCGCGGGGGGTCCCTTTCTTCCAGATCTGACACCTTGTCGTTCTCGTCTGAGCCAACCATGGGATGAGAAGCCTGGCCACATCCTCGATGATGTCGTCTGCGATCCAGCTGAGCCCAAAGGCCATCCTTCCTCCACCCGGCTCCGCCCCGGGGTGATCCAGCCGGGAGCTTTTCCACCTCTCCCTTGACGACCTCCAGCTCCGCAGGATGCGCGACTCGCCCTGATGCAGCCGCGGGTGCTCCTGCAGCCTTGCCGAGAGGCTGCTCGACGATTTCCTCGTCTTCGCGGACACCTACGGCCCCTTCCGCTGTCATCGTACCCCTCCATGAGCTGTAGTCAGTGGCCCAGATGGCCGTCCGAGAGGGACAGGGCGCACCTGTCTTCCATCGCTCAGAAGGCAGAGGAGGAGGTCGCTGGGCTGTTGTCTGTCCTCAGCAGTGTCCAAGTCAAACCACCAGGTGCTCTCCGCCTCCCCATCTGGCAGCTCAGCCACGGACGCAAAGCTGGTGGGCATCCTCGGGAAGGTGAAGGATGTGACGGTGTGTGTGTCCACTGCGGTGTTCTGAGCGACGGCAGCAGTGCTGACAGCGGTCACAGCCGGCACCCAAGTCATCTCCCTGGACGGCACTGTGGAGGAGGTTGGTGTTGACGTCTTCCTCGAAGAAGGAACAGTTTGCAGATAGACGAGGAAGATGCTGGTGCTTCACCGGTTGATCATCTGGGCTGGGGCGGGCCGCTACAGGCTTATGGAGGGAGGACTCAATGGGCTGGATGCAGGTTCTGCAGAGGTGAGCGCGCTGGATTTGGACTGGACCATCCCTGCACCACACCGGACCAGGCTCAGGTCAGCCAGCCCAAGCCCGGCCCGTTGACACCACTAACCTTAACTATTGCCCCAGAGACTTCAAGTTGGGTTTATCAATGTTAACAGGTTCACGTGTTTAAAACGGCTTTCAAGAACGGTCATTCTGAGCCATCATCATGATGCAGATGCTAACCGTAATCTCCCTTCAACTTGGTATCAAAGAAGATACGAGGATTGTAATGGGTTTGGTGCTGCTTGCTCGGGTGGGAGGACACGTATCGAGAAAAATAGAGGATACTAGCATTGCAGGATACTTACCATCCATGAAATCTGTGAACATCAGCTTATCGGGTCGCATAGCATGTTTGCCTTTTAGCCAATACTTGTTCACACCCAGACAGGATACTTCTATAGGGAAGTGGCAAATTAGTGTTTCTGAATGTCTGAATCCACAGTCTGGGGCGGTTGCCAGAATTGGTTTCAGGCAGAGCCGGTTCCGGATACACCATTAGGGACCATTCAGGAAGGCTACCGAAGGCTGAGCAGATCTCCTTGGGTCATAAATCAATTGAGCAAGCTGAAATTATAGCTCTGTGGGAAGGCCTTAAAGCAGGTCTGCGGATCCAACACAATTGCTTGTTCATAGCTGGTGATTGCAAGCTTGTAAATTGACAGTTTGCTTGGAAAGCGTGAGGTGCCTTGGATGATCAAGGACTGGATGACAACTACCAATTTGTTACAGAGTTCAATCAGTGACATTAAGCTTGGCATGAAGTCAGAGAAACAAACCATGCAGCAAACTGGCTGGCAAACGAAGCCCGGACTTCTTTAGACACCAACCACTGGACAGGGACCTTTCCCCTTGAGCTTTCCAACATCTGCATTCAGGACATGGGTCCACGTCTGTTTCTATGGTGCTAACCCGTTTTAAGTTCGCTTTGTATCCAAAAAAAAAAAAAAAAATGTCTGAATTTAAGAACCCAAAAGTTTGATTAATACTTAATAAACTGAGCCAACCGTTCGGAAAAAAAGGGAAATATTCTCTGATAACAGGTGGTGGCAACAATCTAATGCCATTCTTTTGGTCATCAACTCACAACAGCATCATCCGTCTAACACATACAGGCAGGAAGATACAGGAGCAAGACCCAGATGATGAAAGTTCATACCCCTTCTCGGAGACCCTTGCTGAAGAACATGAAGCATTTTTCGACTTCATTCAGAATAGTAACAAAAGAATATATCTCTTAAAGTGATGACCGAATTGCCTAGTACCAAACACCCTTGAAATCTGCAACTTAGAGCATATAGCCATCTTAGTTTCCATCATACAACAGTCACGTTTGGCATCTAACGTTGCTGTTTCTCTTTTCCCGGTTCATTCTTTCTCTCTTCTCCCTATTCATAAACTTGCATGCCCAGGCAACCATCAAAGAGATTTTTCACCTACATGCAACTTGTCGGTCAAAAATGGCCATCACATTGCAAATGCAAATCTCTAAAATAGGCCCATCTGATTTTGCAGTAAAGGTTTAATCCACAAGTATAGGACAGTATGACGATGGTGGGCACTCTAACATGCTTTTGAATAGACCCCTTGAGGAATGACTAGGGAATGAATGATAACCCAGAAAGCAAACAACTGTTAAATAGTGGGCCCCTCACTATTGATGGCATAGAAAACTGTGAGGCGCCACATGAATTATCTCATAAACAAAGGCAATGTGGGAGGTAGAACAAACAGTCGTCTCCACATTAACATGAACAGCTCTGAGAATTCAGCATCACCTGAACAAATATCACAGGTATAATTAACACAACGTCCACAAACACGTGCAGCTCTGAAAATGCACCATTTTCTCCTCATTCAGAATTGCACTTTCCTCTGTCCACATCTATACTAAAACCTCCCTGTTGTACATCAATAATGCCAATTGCAGCCATTGAGAGGGAGGATCTTGGAGATATGGCTTGTATAGTTACTAATCCATAAAAATGGCAATGGCAGTAATTACAGCGATCTGCCAATGAGTTTCATCAGGGAGACCATGCATCAACTATAAAAATCACTTCACTTTATAACACGAGATACTGAATATCAGTCTCCAGGTTTGAGCTAGTAGCATAACAATAGAACTGAAATTACCTAGTCATGCCAATTTACATTCTGAGGCAACATCGTTGTTGCATCATTTTCACTGTCTTCTGCTTTAAAGAGTATTAATTTTGTGGATTATTGTTCCCACATCCGCCATTATTGTGCATGCTAAAAATGTATTCAGTAATTTGAAAAGTGAAACAGAAAGCATCTGGGAACAAACAGTATAGTTTATGTAGGAAACCTGGTTCAATCACTTCGGACCACATCAGGCATGCTGGGTTGGGCAGCATTTGCTTTATAAAAATCTCAACATACCCTAGATTGAGGGTGGCCCTGTATGTTCTTGTCTTCTGGGCATGCATTACACAGACTGCAGCTGCCGTGGTGAATTTTAAAGCAGAAGCCCATCAAAATGTTTTCCATGATAGAACATATATCCAGCCAGGGACATCTGAGAAACTTTTACATATCTCTTTCACCCATCCAGTTTTATCTTCATATCTACAGGTAATAACATGCACGGTCGATTAAAAAATGCAACAGAAATGATGCTCTGAATGATTCCACCTTCTGGCATAAGGATAGAAGATGCGATGATGGGTGATTTTGTGCATTTCCAAAACTCATTCTGAGGCATTAATGATGGCAACTGATCGTCAAGCTCTGCAAAGATGCACAAACACTCTTAGGCAACCTTCTAATTGAACAATAGGTATTGCAGCAAAATAATAAAAAGCCCATGTAGAGCACTCACCATCCCCATCTCCCTGGCACAAAAAAGGGTCAAGCAGATGCAGTGTCTTAGTGATGATACTCTGATCTAGTTTACTAGTTCAATCAGGGCTCATTGCAAGAAAAACATGAGAAAGATGTTCTACCTCCCCGCTTCACCACAAAGAAGATTTCTTATATGATTGACCCAATAAGACTGATAGCCATAACAAATTGTTGCAAGAAATCCACCATAAACTAAACAGTGAATAGCAAGTCGATAAAGATTCCCACTATCTTCTTCAACATGCATCTCTGCTTCACATTTACACCCAATACATTTTCTCTTCTCGTTTCCAGAATGCTGAGCTACAGCAGCAATACTCTCAGTAACAAGAACCTGATGTGAAACATTCTCCTTTCCAAGCCATATGAAGTCAACAGGGCTCTTAACAACGCTAAGACAATGAATACCAGAGATCACAAATGGCCAAACCTTTGAAGAAATTCTTGAGACACAATCAAGGAAACTTAAAGATGTCGCATTAAACTCACACAATGGCAAGGAGGACTTATCTATGTGTTGTATGATGCCCCGCACACCACTGAATATCATATTGAACTCTGACAAATTAAGCCATTTGTTTTCTGTGTTACATATCAAACTTCTAGCAAGACCCAGAAATGATTCCCCAGCATTTATCCAGAAAAATGCAGTAGTCGCCATTAAAGATAGATCAGTTAAGAATAAATGGTTAATGGCACCTGCAAGCAACAAAGAATATGCAGCAGCGGCTTTATTCATATCAAAGACGTCGGGAACTCCTCTTTCATGTTTAGAAGTTTCCAAGTCACATGCTCGGATTCTGTAAATGGATGCTAGCATGATGTAAGCTTTGAGAGATGTATGATGTAAGGGTTGCAACTTGGATCTTGTTGAGGATGACTCTGCTGGTTGCGGACATTCACCTCTAAAGCCCACGGAAAGCATATTTTCAATATAGAAACAACTGGCTTCAGGGCCTCTAACCGACAGATATTCCATTACAAATTGGTCAAGTACATCTGCTGGTTCTTCTGTTTCCTTGTCCTTCTGGCGTCTGTGGCATGAATTCAAGTTTGCAGTATCAAAGCTTAATGCAGTTTCCTGCGAATTGAAGGAGCTATGATTGACTAAATTGACACCAATAGGATAAAAGTTAACTCAATGTCAGAGTTGGTTAAATGTTAATTGACAACCACAAACACTAGAAGAGGAGCTGCTTTGTAAAACTTGCAACCTTTTATTAACTAAGCATCTCAAATATTAACCAGTAACAGATAAAGGATCACTTCATAGGCTACCAAATAAGGGTGATACTTAAAAAAGAAAAAAAAAACTTTACTGCACAGCCTTGTTTGACATTTAGACTGAAGATCATTGGCAGAAAGAAGTCACACCACTGAAAATATGAAAGATTTTGACATTGACATTTCCTCTATATGTACATCAGAAAGTGAACATACAGTTCAAATGCCAAGTTGAACATTGCTTGGGAAACACTGGACAATGAACAAAGAGAACAAAGACTTACACACAGGATATGGTCCACATACATCTCTGGGTATGCACTGCATCGTTTGCAACAACAGATAAACCCATATTTGGACCACAAATCTGATCGCCTCAATACCTATGAAGTCCAGTCAAGAGCTACATTAAGAATACAATTTTGAAAGGGAAAATTTAACCATTGTTCTGTCTAGTTTTAAACAATAATCCAAGAAAATATGTCAAGAAGTATCGATAATGGAAAGTGAAACAACATGTTTCTGAATGTTTCACACATCTCTAGGGCATCTAACTCAAGTAAATGGGTGATTCGAAAAAAAAAAAGCAACATACCGTGGGCTGTAGCAAATCTGTGTATGTTATGCAAACTTCCTCTCCCTGCTTGATCAAACTGATGCTCCGTACAACTATTCTAGGTCCATATCTACATAATCCTGATTTTATAGGCCAATGAGAAATCCAATATAAGTGACCTATTTTCTTTTCCATCTAAAAGCAAGAACTGAGGCAGAGTTCTACCTTGGTTTTGTCTTTGCTCATCAAGCATCCAAGAGGTCAACTGCAATCATCATTGGACCAATAACTCACTGCTCTTACAAGGAGACAAACATTTAAATGGAGTTTTTACATGAAATAAAGCTGATAAAATTTTACTTACATTAAAAACTATCTTTTAAAATTTTTATGTCATGAATACCCTCCTGGGCATAAAACACATCACAATCACCTTTTTCATTGCCAGGCATACTCCACATAGTAACACAATTTACATAGGACTATAATAGATACCCCGTTTCTGTTTATTTGACCTGTTTCTGACTTTAAAAACAAATATGAAACTCTAATAATATGCACTCAATAAGTTATAGGAAACGCAAATAGGATCTCAGATCATTATAGGAGTCAGAAACAGAAACAAATATTTCCACATCCAATTATCTAGTTATACACACACATATATAGAGGTCAGACACGGAAACAGCTACCAGAGGAACCACTCGTGAACTATTGGATGGGATTATCTCAAACAGAATCATGAGGAATAAATAAATAAATAGGACAAACGAGGAATCCCAGCCCTAGCATGGTGGCCTTTGTCAGTCATTTCTTCTATCTATCTGGCGCTCCCCAAGCTCCCTCATTTGTTAAAAGTAAACAGAAATGGATATCTGAAAGAACTCATTACTGTGGAGATGACAGCAGCATTAACTTCCGTTTCCATTTCCCTTTCTGCTTAGGAAGCAGAAATGGAAGTGGAAACTACTACTTCTGTTTCCATTTTCAACCCATTTGCCCTAATGGAAATCTGAAAGGACTTGTTACTGTGGAAATGACAGAAGCAAAAACTTCTGTTTCCATTTCCCTTTCTGATTAGGAAGCAGAAATGGAAGCGGAAACGGAAACAATCATCTTTGCTTCAGTTTCTAAATCCATAAATCTTATAGGAAATGGAAGTGGAAACTATTATTTCCGTTTCCATCTTTAACCCATTTACCCTAATTTACATATATACCGCCTCAGAAAAGTATAACCATGACACTTTTATTTTTCTTCTTTCTTTTTCTAAAGAAGGTGTTCATAATGGTTCAATTTTAAGAGATATTTTTGCATAAAGGAAATTTCAACAAAAGCATTGATGCGGAAATTCCTCTTCAAATTAACAAATACGGGAAACCACGAAAGAGTGAAACTACCGCTAAAGAGAGCATGGAAAAATCCCAACATTTCTCTCTAAAAAGAGTAACACGTACCATGTCATCATTTTCCGATCCTGTTGCCGTTGGATAAACCAGGAAGCCGGATTCGGCAGATCGGAAGCACTCGGATCCAAGAAGCTCGAATCGGTAACAGGCGTTGGGGCAGCAGCTGTGGTTGAACCAGGAGAACCGCGGCCCATAGACCGCGACGCCGACGGCGCTCCCTTCCCCGACCTGCACCTCCACAGCGTTCGTGACAACCGCCCGCAGCACCGCCGCCTCCGCCTCACCACCGCCATCGCCACCATCGCATCCGTCTTCGACACAACCTCGGAGCAGCTTTCTAGCGCGGGACATCAAAACCCCTCCCTCGCGAATCCTCTCCGCCAGCTCGCACCCTTCCTCCAGCTCCTCGCGACTACCCGCCATCAGGCCTCCGATCCGCGTCAACCCGCTCTGGGGAGCGGGGAGGAACCCTAGCTTCTGGAAGGCGTGCATGAGGCGGACGGCGGCGCGGAGGTCGGTGGTATCGTCATCCCCCCAGGCGGACAGCTGGGGGCGGTAGAGGTGGACGAGGCGGAGGAGGTGGCACTCGCCGCTGGAGACGTGCGCGTCGAGGTCGGCATCCCGGCACTCTTGGGAGCAATACCGGAGGGCGGCGCCGCCGCAGCAGGGAAGGGGAGAGGCGGAGGGGATGTGGGCGCCATCGACGGGGGCGGCGGAGGTGGCGTGGGGGGCGGGGATGGGGAGGAAGCAGGAGGAGCAGTGGGAGAGAAGGAAGGAATCGTGGAGAGAGGCGGCGAGGGGAGAGATGGGCGGGGTTAGGTCCCGGGACATCCCCGTCTCTCTGCATGCCCTCATCTCCATGGCCGACACCAGGCATGAAGCAACCCGCCCAGCAGTGTACTATAAATATGCGATTTTTTGAAAAACATTACCATTTAATCACACTTTTCATTTTAACGAATTTTTAGTGAATAACTTTTGATTAATATATAAATTCATAAGTTTTGTATTATATTCTAACATAATATTTTATATATTAAAAAGAACATATCTTTCACGACTATTTTCACAAACTTCTTAAATTTTTTTGCCGAACTGAGATTTTTTGTCTTGAACGATCTTTTCTTGAATTCCAACTTGGTGACATTGCCTTGGAGTAAATTTGTGAGTGTTTTTAATTAAAAAAATATTTCATATTTTTTTTAGCTTCTATTATGTCCTATATATCCGTATAATTTGATCTTTGATCGGACAATTCGAAAAAAGATAAAAAATAAAAAATCAAGTCCCAACAAAAAATTAAAATATTTTTTCGGATCGTCCGGTCTAAGATTGAAAAACTATACGAACAGGTAAGTCAGGTTGAGGCCTTCCAAAACCAATTTCAAAAAAATAAATCCTTTTAGTTGAAAACACTGAAATTTACTCCTTCACCAAGTAGTGGTTAAAGGTTGTTTTGGCTTTCATTTTTTAAATGTCTTCTCATTCTTTTTTCTAAACATAAAAAAGACATTCTTTATTTTTTATTTAGAATGAAAATATTATTTGACACCATTCTCTGTTTTTGGCCATTTTGAACCATCATTCTCAAAAATAAAAGAGAGTCTTCTTAGTATGAGAATAAGACTTTGAGTATAGTCTTATTCTATTTCTATCATAAGGATCCTCTTCATTCTCGTAACATTTTTTTAAAAAGGTTACTGAAGAGATTTAAGTGGTTTCATTTCTCATTTTAAGTAAGAGTGATTTTATGGGAATAGATGCCAAAGATTCCATATCCATTCTAGTAAAATCATTCTCACTTAGAAGAAATAAATTAATAAAATTATTTAATAATCTTTGAACATCAAAATAAAAATAATTTCAAGAAAAATGAGAATGTTTCTAAAATTTTCTTCTCATTTTAAAAAGATGCTTTCTCAAAAAATTCTTTGAAGAATAATAGTCACATGACAGTTTCATTTTGAGAATAAAATATAACAAAGTTATAGGAATGAAATTAAACTTCTCATAATAAAGACGTTAATGAGGTGGAGTTAAGATCGAAATTAATGTTCCACTGACGAAGCTTGATCGCTGCATTTTTCAACAATGTAAATTTCCAAATTGAATTTGTTAATCTTCTTATGAGTCTTATATTATATATGTCGAGTTACGGTAGTGCCATCTCTAATGAGTTCCCTACAATATATGAATTAAATTTTAGGTTTAAAAATGAACGCATCTACAAGTCCATACATTTTCCGCTTCAAAAGAAGATGAAATATCAAAATCTTGATTACAATTAAAACCACAAAAATTTTGGTTAACGAGTGTTGGAACATGTAACCTGAAATAAATTGACAGGTAGTGGCCAAGACCTGGAAACTTTTTAGTTGAGGAGTGTTAGAACATCTATTTTAAAGCCAAATTATATAGAGATCAAGACTGTATAAATTCGTACCCCTACGGGATTAAACATGGTAATCCTCTATTTTCAAGCCAACCTATAAAGTCCAAGCAAGGCTGAGTTTGATAACTCAGACAAAGTAAATGAGGCTGAAACAAAAGTGGATAGAGAAACATCGTTGCACAAACTGGTTCTAATACCATAGAGAAATACCAAGTTGACCAAGTAGGGAAATACCAATAACACCAAACCAACTGCTCAATCATACACACTGTGCAGGATTAACCAACCGGCAAAAATAAATTAGGAAATCTTTGGGTGTTCCATCATTTTCAGTAGTGCGCAAACAAACCTCCTGTGTCCTAAGGGAGAGAGGAAGGCCACTCTCAGGAAGATCAAACATGCTAACTCATTTTAGTAGAGAGAACATGAGAAACTTCCGCCCCCCTGGCTATAGGGAAAGAAGATTCAAGGCACGTTTAAAGTCCTAGTTAGCAAGCAATCAGCCATCACTTGTCAACGTAAATGCTAGAAGTACGCATGTGAAGGAGAAAACAATGGTGATGCATCCAAACATCCAGAGAGCCCATTGTGAGGAACTCTGCTGATCTTGACCAGCCTTCTCGACCTCCTTCAAGAGCACCTGCACCTCATCCATGTCTGAATCTTTTGCAGCTCGTAGTAATCTGCCTTGGATCTCATCGAGCTTTGCAAGCCTTTTGGCTCCTGAAATGTCTTTTGCTGACCAGATGAATCCAGTCATTTTCCACAGCAGGATGCCGACATAGAGTGCCACGACACAGTCAGCACTGTAGTGGTGTCGTTCACGTACTTCTCTCTGTGCACTGTGCAGAACAAGCAGCCATATCAGAGCAGATGTCCAGCCCCCATATGCTTCCTGACATCAAAGATTGCAGACAAGGTAAAGTTTTCTGTAGGTTTAAATGCCATACTGCAGAAATCCCAAATCTCACGTCACGTCACAAAATAATACCCAAGTCGTTGACGATGCAATCATCAACCTGAAGACGTAAGTGTGCAAAGAGCACCCAGCATGCAAACACCCACTGGAATAACATAAGGATCTGATTTCTGACCACTCACTGATGCTTGCTGACTGAGGCCAAGTTGACATCAGTAGAACGTCCAAGAGACTAGAAGGTAGGTGTTCCAGAGAGAGAGGAAAACTAAGGCCTTGAGAAACTGAGATGGTGGTCAAGTTTAGGGATGAAAATGAATTGTATATCCTTATTTTTTATATGAAAGAAACTATCATTCTCTATTAATATGTCGAAGCAATTGATGCCTCTTGTTTCAATTTTGAAATTTATATGGACAGATCAATCCTTCAAGTGCACTTAAAATCTTTGTTAATATGGGCTGGACTAAAATTCAAATGTCATGCGCAGATTGGGCTTCATTTGCAGCCTGAAGTCCGGGAATGGAATATCCTGTGCAAGTATATTACACTTAGCAGTTAACAGAGCTACAGTTTGAATCACTAAAAAGTACTGATATTTATTTGAAAGCTAATGAAGACCACCAATTTTACCAGGTGTTTGATTGCTGTGTTACATATCATATCAGAGGCATTTTTGATATTGCCAATAATAGTAGTCAATAGTAAGTTTTTGTACACA
This sequence comes from Zantedeschia hybrid cultivar, assembly GCA_030544215.1. NCBI lineage: Eukaryota > Viridiplantae > Streptophyta > Magnoliopsida > Alismatales > Araceae > Zantedeschia > Zantedeschia hybrid cultivar. The sequence continues at coordinate 43,011,452 of JARZZO010000013.1, read as the reverse complement.
TTCTACTTTGATATCCATATATATTCTATGTAGTTTGAGGCAAGAGGTGAGCAAATGACCAGGCATTTGAGGCAACGTGTTTCCTCCCATAAATCATAATGAAGGAAGATAATAACAACAATAGGAAGATAAAGAAAACATACGAAATAATGATATGTAAGACTTTGAGAAACACTGATCATGTATTCATATCCAATTTGCATAGGGCACTCATATAAGTAGTGAATGATCTTAGGAATCATAAAAAATAAGAAAAATGAGGCAGCATGTAAGAGAAAAAGGGTATTGGATATTGTTAAAAGAGACATTAGCCATTTTAGAATAATTAAGAATACGAAAAGGCAGTAAAAAAACAATACAACATTAATGGAAAAAGATATCATGCAAGCATTTGGCATAAACAACATAGGCGAGTGCTTGGGTGAGTGAGGCGAGGTGAGGCAAGGCGAGGCATTGTGGGATTGCCTCACCCTACTTCATCACCTAGGTGAGCGAGACGATCGCCTTTGCTAACATAGCATATATTAGAGTAATATAACTACGAGCATAAACCTGTATTAAAAACATTAAAATTTGCTCTTCGGGAATCTTAAGACTTCCTCTCCTCTTCCTCACCAACCCTAACTCTCTCCTATCTCTACAGCTGCAGCCCTCCTAGTTCCTCTTATATCAATTACAATGTTGTTATTATAGACTCCAAAAAATTACTAGAATGAAATCTAATACTCCAACCAAATGGAGAGTTAGGTGTGAGTCAATTGGAGAGGAGACATAGTTTATGCCATGTTTGCATGCAGCCCCTACACGATACTTGCATGGTGGCAAAGGTCTCAGGAGAAAGAAAAAGTTGTGTTCTGTTCGCCATTGTGTGCAAATGTTTGCGAAAACATATCAACCAAAGTCTCATGCCGCAATTCCAACATATACTTGTGACATATTCGAAGCCAGCATGGAACAAAAGCCTCTACAAACACAAAAAGTTTACCCAAGCAATGTACTCTCTCAGAGCCATCATCACTCCACATGCACTAGCACCCAACGAAAGAGAAGAATTTAGATAGTGGTACTCAAATGCCTTTATCATGACTTTTGGGGTTCCATTCATAAAGAAGCAAATAAAATTGCTACAGGCATCTAGTAGCTGAAGTTCGATTTATTTTTGCAATGGAATGTTTAACTTATATTGGTCATCAAAGAAGTCAAAATATCAGATGCATATTTCTACCTAAAGTTCAGTTTTTCAAAATAAACCTATATAAAATTTATAACTGATTGCAACTAGACTACAAAGGTTATGAAGCCCAAACCTATTTTGGGTCCTCAAAGGAGTAAATACATCAGCTGTAAGGTTTATTTAAAATAATCCTCTAATAAGCTACAACCAAATTAAGATTATTGCACTAGCACTTCAAAGGTCATGAGACAATGCATGGACAGATTATAGATCCATCTGTGCAGTAAATTACACTTCTACTGCATTAGGCATTTTACATAGATTGAAGAAATGAAGAGTTACCTAAGAAACAAGGAAAAGACCATCAGTAAAAAAACACTTGGGAAGTGGGAACAAGGGAATACCATCCAGGCCATAGCTGTAAGAACAGCAACAAGCATGTGGCCACTATAAAGTAGGTCATTGCAACCACCCCCAGCCTTTTTCAACAAATGATACCAGGAAGGACCCTCTGAAACAGTAGGCCTCAGTATGTCTACAAGGAAACTCATCCTCCCCCAGTCTGGTCGATGTTCACCAGGGTAGACTTTGACATTTGCTAGAAGAAAGAGAGGCCAAGCATTAGATACACTTACATCATTGAACAAAGGGGGCAAATAAAAGAATGTACACATTGAAAACACAATGCCTTAAAAAGATATCCATTTCTAATTTTGTCGTACCATAATGTGTGTCAGTTTGTATAAGCCTGCGAATGGCACTAGAATCAGAAGCATACGGCATGTAATAGTTTTGTGCCCAAGGATGAGGGTGTGAAGGGACTGGAAACCGAAACATAGCACACCAAGGTCGAGGTGAGGGCAGAATCGTAGAGACAAATGTAATGGCTCGAAGAAGACGACCAATTGCCATGGTAAACATGTACCTTCCCCCAAGTCCAAGGCCAGGTGCTTTCACAGAATCGAATAAAACAGAAAAGGCCAGCATCATGAACAGCATTAAGTAATGATGAAGCCCAATGATGTGGGCTCTTAGTATTTCAACGGCCCAATGAGGAAGTGTCTCATTGAGAGCTAGTAGCAACCACTGGCCGGAGTCCGGAAGAGGAGGTGCATCTCTGTCAATACCAAGGATATCATTACAAATCGTAAACCCACAAAACTTATATATTGAAAACTTTTAAAAAAATGCAAGCAACAAGACAAGACTAAACACATACATTTCCACATGTAACATCAAAGGAAGAATCTTTGAATAATCAAAATCCATAAAGGTAAAGTGATATTAGAAAATAGCAAAAATTACACATATACTCTAAAAGTATTTTCATATTCTACTTATATCCCCACATTGTCATGTATACCCTCATAACAAGCACAATTATTTCAGTTGTATTCCTCCAGTTCCACTACTGTCAAAGCTGAATGAATATTCCATTTAAAACATACCTAAATGGTAAAATAGAAAGTTTGGTGGGTATACAGAATAACATGAGAGATTTTAGAGGGGGTGTATAAAATCAGAGGAGAGGTTAAACAAGGGCAGGTTAGTTTCTCTCGTAAGTCTTAACCCACCTAAAGTTAAGGTAAACAAACAGGAAATGACAGTGGGCTACAAAGGATGGAATATGATTTAACCAGGCGTATAGATGACAACATAAAGACTATGGGATATACATATATATAGAATACGATAGTCTTTAGGGGTGTATATGTAGTTATTCTTAAAAAATAAACAAAACATAAAAAGAAGATTCCCTCACTTTTTTTTTTAGAATAGGAAAAGTATCCAGATAAGAAAAGAGGAACAAACAAAGCAGGGGCTTCCTCCCATAACAATCGCTGAGAAAGAAGAAAGCTAAACATTGTCATGATCATCACATTAAAAAGAAGATGCAAGCATAAGGATAATTAAACTGTCCATGAAGTGGGGTACAACCACAAGGGGTCAAGGGAGCTACATCCCAACCCAATATGATAATCCCATGTCCCCTGCCATACCACAATCTCCATTGGGAATATGGCTCCCTACTCAAATGTTGTGCATTCTGGCTACCTCCCTCTTTCCCCATGGATTGTGCAAAATGAACTATGTCATCCTCCTGCAAGATCCACCAGGAGAATTTTTAAATGCCTTTAACTCTTTTAGTACCCATCTTATGTCAAATTAGGAAAGATACAACTGACAACATTTACACTAGTCCAATCCATCATTTTCGAAAAACCATTGAAGGAGAGAAAGAGGACCATGCCTCTTCCCAAAATTTGTTGGAGACATAGCCCTTTTACATGTTATGAACATTTGCAAAAAGTTGCCCGCTGACGTACCTTCCTCCTATCTATTTAGGAACATATCAAAGTGATTTCCTTTTTCTCAGAGATGAGATACATGTCCCGCATCACATATTTTATTCTCTCTGCACTTTGTCAGAACACAACCATGATTATGATTGAACAATCTGACTCTTTCTATTTGTAGGCTTTTTAATTCATATACCTCTCTATCCTTTCATCTTTCCAAGATGCTCTTAGACCACACTCTTCAATACTGTATAATTTTTGTCAATCAATAAGATGGGATTCTTTACAAAAGCTCATGAATAATATTTATTGTTTCAATTATTACAAGTTATTTATCCTTCCCCATATCAATATTTTATCATAACGAACATTTTGGAAAAAAGAACTAACATTTAAAGTTATCTTTCCCAGCTCCCCCACAAATAAAAAATTCTAGCTATGCCCCTGCTGAAATTCACATTAAAAGGAGGTCAGTTGCATCTGGCAGGAGTGGAGTTTATGCCACGGTGGCTGGCTGATTTGAGGACAAAAGCATTGTCGAAATTCTCCAACAAATCTGTCAAATCGGACGTGCTTCTTTATGAACTGCACGATGTGTTGGATCAAAAAAATATGCTCGGTAATTTTACTTTGTGTTGGATTATGTCTATTGATCCAGCTGCAAACAACAACGGGGTATCTGTGCATTGTCATGATTCTAGATCCGGAGACCTACATGCTGAAAAAAATTATACTCAACACACTCACATTAACTCACCGTCTAGTTTCAAATTAGTCAGCCCTTACACAAACCGCTAAAGAAAAACCTAAAAGAGATTCCGGATTATTTGGGAAGAGGGGTAAAATATGCCAACAAGTCACCACTCAAACACAGTTTCAGAACCCAAAACATTACTCAAACACAATGTCATAACACAAATCACTATTCAATGTCAGAAAATAGTGGTGAGGAATTCAAATTTCAAAAGCATCCCCGCAGCTACAAACCAAACCAAAAAAAATATGGCCGCAACAGAAGCCACTAAGCCGAACACAAGAAACCAAGTGATTAGAGAACAAGCGCACCGTTCTTTCTTACCGATGCCAGTCGAGGCCGAGGACTGCCGTGACGAATCGGACCGACAGCGCCTCACAGAGGAGCGCAGCGAGCATGAACACCATGGAGGCGAGGAAGGGGACGGCGGCCCGGAGCTCCAGGGACCAGTGCTTGTAGAACGGGGCGCGGGCGGCCGAGGCGAGCGCCAACACCGCCCAGAGCGCGGGCTGCAGCCGCGCGTGCCACGAGGGGGAGACCTCCCTCAGGTAGTCCACGCAGACGTACGAGATGGCCGCCAGCCCGACTCCGATGTTCCCCTTCGGCAGTGGCCATGCCTTCTCCTTCCTCTTCCTCCGTCTGCTCTTCTCCATCGTCTTCTCCCCCTGCTGTGGTCGCCCTCGCTGAGAAGATCTGGGCTAGAACTTGGACTGTGGGAGTGGAGAGTAGAACAGTGGAATCCGGGTCGAGGGGTGCACGTGGAACCGGAGGAAAGGCACAAAAGTGGAGTTCGTCAACGTGAGTCACCTTGAGGTGAGCATAAGAAGTTGCTAACCGTACTAATTGCTTCGTCACCGAACCCTTCGACTCGTAACGTGGTCCATGTGCCCTGGGCCTTCAAGGCTGTTTTGGGTAACAGAAGAGTTACATTTTTCTTGTCATTGATGTCTAATTTGACATTTTTTTTGAACATGGTCAAGACGGCTAAAAACGAGGTTATACTACCCAAAGACCTGGGATCGAACTCCAGGCCTCTCCCCCACCCCCAGTTCCCCTCCCAATTACACGCCCGAAAATGAGCGGAATATCCATGAGGAAGGGGAACGCGCGAGTCGAGCTCGCGACCTCCACGCGCCTGCGCAGCTGGGCAGAGGATATCCACTACGCCAAAGACGTGCGGACCAAATTTGACATTAGAAAGCATTATTGTACAATTTATACTATTGAGATTTCTTCAAGAGATGAATTTTTTTCCCACGCTCGAGAGACAGTTGCACAAATTTCCGCCCGAGGGCTGCAGTGAAACCATCCCGCCCTTGGTGTACGACCCGAGAAATGTCATATCTTTTTTGAACCGTACAGATATTGAAACAGGATAGGTTATTACGAAGTTAACGGTTAAAATGAAACATGTTTTTTTGCATATATACCTTTCAAATATACCATATTTCTATCTATATCCCCAATTCTTACATATTATCATCAATATCTCTGAAATCTTCAAAATGGTGTATTTATGCCCCTCTCATCAAACTTAGGTGAATTTCAATGAAATATGTCAAAAACATCACATAAATCATGATATCACCGAAGGTGATGAGGGTACATAATCCAAGATTTTAATGAATTGAGGGATATATATATATGTAAAATATTAGTGAACTTAACAGTATCTATGCAAAATCATTATATTGAGAGGTATAATACAACTTTCTAAAGATTGCAAGAATATTGACGCTAATACATGAGAGTGAGGGTATACATGCAATACGGTGTATTTGAGGGGTATATATATATAAAATCTAACTTTATAAATTTAAGTTTGTAGTATAAATTAATTTATAAGTTTTGCTTAAACTTAGATATAAATTAAAAATAGATATATGGGAATTTAAAAAATTAATTTTATCTCCTTTTATAAAAATGTAAAATAAAATAAAACTCATTTAAATCATAGTGAAATAAATTCTAGAATGTGGTATAGAACTAGAACCCTAGTTGAAATTAAGTTGGTGTCATTTGATGTCAACCTTTGGATTAAGATTCAAGGATTGATATTAAATTTTCTTACCGGTCACTGCCAAAGGGCAGGTTTGGAAATAAGATTAATGTCTCCTTAGTTATTAAGAAACGGGATGTATCCATATGAATATCCACTAACCTATCCGTGGTAAAAATAATATCAACGGTTCATTAACCTAATGAACAATCGGATAATCTGATATTTTGTTACCATTGAGAAGCCTAATTGGGAGTAAGCGGTAAGATGCAAATGGTAATTGATGGCCCACTTATCCAATCGGTGACTTGATCATCCAACTGATTACTAGTTTATGGATAAGTTAATGAAAGAATCATTAAATTAACATACATAGCAAATAAGATAAAGAATACATATATCTTCTAAACTGAATCTTGAGCGTTTGCATTAAATGAGAATGCAAAAGGTAACTTAATGGGCAACTAATAGTTCTATCATTTTCTCTATCTTTTCAAATAAAAAGTTTATGTTTAACCTCTTTTATATCTTTATATATTGAGAAAACCTTGCTGCACCACCAGGCATTATTACATTGCCCGGCGGTGCAAGCAAAATAAAAATAAAATAAATATTTTTGAAGGCGCCCAACATGTTCTAGATATCCATATAATCTTTTTTTTTATCGGATATCTTAAAAAAGATAAAAATTCAAAAATCAATTCAATTTTTTTATTGCTCGTCGGATTGAAGATATCCAATCACAAATCAGATTATATGGGCATCTAAGATATGTTAGGAGCCTTTAAAAAAATTTAAAAATAATTTTTTATTTTACTTGCAATGCCAGGTGACGTAATAACGTCTCGCGGTGCAACAAGATTTTCTCTTATATATTTACAGCTGACTTATCTTTAAAAATATAAAAAATCAATACGTAAAAACTTAATTATCCCGTAGTATTATAATTTTACACAGAATTTTCTTACTTCTCTCTTAAGGCTTCTACAATGATGAAGAATGAGATTACTTGTATCTAATCCTTAATCTTCATGATAAAGAAAAGCCTTATTCCATATGTTAACAATGGAAACAGCCAAAGGATTCATTTTCTTTCTGAAGTCCTTCCAACGCAAACACATGACAGGCAGACATTCTCGTTACACTTTCTTATTCAAAAGAAAACTCCAAAGATGTCCTCCTCATTCAAAGGATAAGAATGGGAAATAATTCTTGAAATAAATGTCAAATTTGCTAGGATAATTTCAAAGATACGGATCCTTGATACAGAAATAATATCAAATGCATCATAAATTACTTTTTTATAATTCTATATACCCTCCACTCTTTGGCTGGAGGTTACTTGGGATTATCTCTGGATTAACCCAGAAGGCAATTTGATTGAGGACTAAGTTGTGGCAATTTGATCGAGGACTAAGTTGTTCTGGACTGAGCGGGATGAATCCAGGGTATGAAGGGGATAACCTAAGAATCCCTACCCAACAGGATCATGGGATGGGGTTGATTTCATGTCTGTCCCGAGATAAGCTATTCTACTGAACTTGATCAGGGATAATTGTAACCCACAATTAAGATTGCACATTGAATACATGACTTCTGATTATCCGACTTGTTTCCGTTTCTGTTAATAGATGCGAGGAGCCCGCTAACAGCTATCCGTTAAATTATTAGAAATGAAAAACAGATCTCCAATAATTATTAAAATCAGAAATGGAAACAGTTATTCTCGCATCTGCTAACATGTTTCCGTTTTGGAAATATTATGTGTTTTATTTATATTATTTTACACATGAAAGGGGTAAGGTTTGTATAAACTAGATTTCATAAAGTTCATAGTTTGCAAATATTTACATAAATTAGGGTCTTGTGGGTTTAGGATTTCAAATTATTAGAATAAAGTTTATTGAAAGTGAACCGTAACAGTGATTTAAAATGGCTTCTTATTATTGTGATGATAATGGCAAAATCTTTCGTTTACTTTCATTTTCATTTTCGTTTTTCAATTTTAAAAATAGAAACGGATGCAAAAACAAAATCACTCATTTTCATTTTTATTTCTTCTCTCATAGATCTTATAATAAATAAAAGCAAGATGTAATATTTCTGTTTCCATCTCCGACCTGCTTGCCACTCTACCCCAATCAAAGACGGATAAAGCCAGTCTGGTTAACTTTTCTTGAACCTAAATTTGTTAATGAAATAATAAAAGGTAGAATAAGAATACATATTCAAGATAGATCACATGTTCTAGTTTTTATTTTAACTTTTGTTTGGTAAGTCAAACTGTTGGAGAAATACGCCCATGTCTCTGGTATTTAGTAAATAAAAGCTATATACACATTGATCTTTAAGTAAAAGAATCTAGATGTAATTCAAAGATACATAACAAAAAAATAACTTATGGAGAAATATCATTATATCTAATAACTTAGCCTTCTTCATCAGGTTATGCTGACTTCAAAGATAATGATAAGGTAAAATTTATTTCTCTCATTTATTGCGCCATCGCAGAATATTTGTTTTAAAATTACCGATTTTAAAACTAGTGAATTTTTTATTTCAAATTTTCCAAGTTTAAAACTCGTGATTTTAGCTTTTGGTAGTTTTTCACTGAAAATCAAAATCAATTAAAAAGAATATTATATGGGTCAACTGATTTTAAAAAAATATGAACATTTATGACATTTCAAATGTAGGGAAAATGTTGTAAAACAGTTTATAGCACACAAAAAGATAAAGAAAAACATGTTACAATATCTTACCGTACAACCAATGATCTTTTGGATTGAGTTGACCCAAACCAAGTTTTACTTTGTAGACTATTGGTGCATTTGTTATGGAGTTGAGCTTTCATCAAACTCAAGTCGGTTGGATATTAAACGAGATGAGTTCTATCCTATTTACGGTTAACTCATTTAACATTCGAGCATAATTTGAACTATTTGTGCTAAATAGTTGCAGTTCTAAATGAGCTGCTAAATAAACATGCTCACATTACCTGGTTGGCATTAGGGGTGTAAACCGGGTCGGTTGCATCTAGACCCGATCCAACCATACTCATATTCCGCGGACATGGTTCATACTGTATACCTGGACCAGCATGTTCGAATGCACCCTAGGATCCGTTTCTCATCACCTGGAACTCCATCTGACCCCGTCAGACATCCAAACATATGAAATCTCAGTGGACCTCCATTTTCTACTCTTTGAGAGCTACTCGTTGGGTCCTTGACATCCTCCATCGTGTCTTGAGCAGAGAGGTGACAGAACATGCCAGCGCACCGAGGAGATGGGCCGTCTTTGAGGTCACTGACTGCACCCCGCCCACTGCCACCGGGGACCACATGCGGTGGGAATTAGGCGAACCTCACCAAATGTTGTGCCTGTGTGAGTTTGTTTGCAGAATTGTTTATATCATAATAAGGTTTTAGGGATTTTTTAAATTAGAATAAGAGATATATTGATCTGGTAAGTGGTTAGTATTCCACCGAGAATAAGAAGAATTACATTGTGCTTTTTCAAGTGATTTGGTAGGAAAGAGTAGAATAAAGAGTGAAATAAATGATAGAATTGGAGGAATTATGCATTCCAAGTAGAATAGAGAATTAAGGGAATTGGGGAAATTAGGCATCCCCCCAATCAAACCGGGTTTAAATCCTTATACCGGTTATTCCCGGTCCTATTCTGCTAACAAAGTGAGCAGCTGCGAGGAGGCATTGTGCTTTGCTGCAAGGTGGCCGCTGTGCTGCCGACCGTGGGGGCAGAGGAGGTGCAAGTGGTGGCGAGGACAGTGAGAGTGCTAGGAGGATCGTCCCCGGCTACCAAAGGCTTTCATTTCCATCGCTACTTGAGGAGCCCGTCGAGTACATCCACTGCCCTGTAGATGCGGATCTGCACCATGAGCATGTTAATCGAAGCCCTCTCCTCGTGCGGCGGCAACTCCACCTAAGGTAGGCCCACCTACAAACACTTCCACATCCATCAATGAGCGGCGGTAGGGGAGAGAGTCCAGTGGAAGCAGGCGCGGAGTTCGACAATGCCAGACGAGGAGGGGGCTGATGACAAGCGAGCGGCGGCATGCGAGGGTGTCTGGCGATGGCATCTTTGAGAGGGGGCCAACAACAAGGGAGCGGGAGTAGGCAAGGGTGTTTGACAATGGTAGGCTTGGAGGGAGCCGATGACGCGAGAGCATCAGCAAGCGAGGGAGTCTGGCGATGGCATCCTGGAGGGGTGGCCTGTTAGAATTGGGTGGGAGCACAAAAAATGCATCGGAAAGGAGAGAATAAAAATTTCTATCTCACTATCACCGATTCGTTTCAATTAAAACAAACACAACAACAATGATTGTGCATCACCTTGTACGGACTCGAAACTATATTCGTCTTGTTTCGATGGAGTAATGCTGCTAGCCGCATAGATGTCTAGTCTCCAGCGGTATTCCCGTCCTCCTATTGCGGAATTGTCCTCACTCCCTCATCTGAATCGACAGCCATGCCGACGTTCCTCCGCGTCGACGATGCCCCCGGCATGCGGACGGAGATCTCTCGGAAGGCGGGAGTCATGTGTACATCAGAGCGGAGCCCGGGCGAAGCACCGTGTGGGGGCTCTAGGAGCAGAGGAGAGAGAGAAGGGGGCTACTAGCAAGGGAGAACCTTAGAGTTTGGCCCAGAGTTCTCTCACGGCTACTATATATATTAAACCGGATGATTTTTCATTAAAAAAACTCGGTTAACATAAAACCTACTAAATTGTCCCAAACTGAGAACCTTTGTGCGTGTGACCCTTTAGACCCAAATGTCAGTCCGCTTTTCGACCCGATAAACTCAATAACTATTTATTGACTCTTGCAATTAATTAATATTAAATATTTAATTAATTTTACAACCGAATTATAGTCTCATGATAATCGTCTTGGTCTCTGATCATATTTAGTGTCAAGCAACACTGCATGATCTTGGAAGGCAATGAGATTCGCTAACCCACTCAAAGAATATGTCCGTCTATAGTTACCGTGTGGATCTAATCTTTTATCCATACAATGCTTCCGAATCAACTTAGAGTATGGTTAACTGTCAGATCCTAACCGGTTAACTCACTTGGCGTCAATGTATTTATCCAATATCAGAAAATTCCTTTCCTGATATTATGTCCGCTCTGGCCATGGACTCCCATGCGTCTAACTTGAAGCATTATCTCTGTAATTACTAAGAGCGAATGACTCCTTATTTATTACACAATCACCTTCGAAGGTCTTCCGCTAAATCTAATCACATGACTGATTAGAACTCCATAGTTAGAGATCCATAAACTAAGGTCAAACTATGAAGGTCCACCGACAAGATAAGGTGTCTTTTAGTATTTCAAATCTAAGGACCACCTACGCTACTAGAATGATGGATCAAGTTGGTTGACAATCAAGCAACTTACCATCTAATGATTCATGTCGGATAAATTTAATGAACTTATTCATCAATGAGCACTTAAAAGTTTAACATAGTGTCTCCACACAAATATCTATGAGAACAGTCATCCTCATTGTATGAGATAGAGTAACATATACTAGTCTTATCAGATATATGATGCCCTTCTCAGATATCCTCTGACTATGAACCATTAAGAATATATGTTTATAAATTGTCAGTCTTATTATTATGATCTCATCATAATTTGACAGTTATTGCATATATTCATAGATTTCATTACGATACGAATAACAAGAAAGAAATAGTTTACGCATAATAAATGTTTATTGTCATTAAATAAATGAATAAAATAAGTTTAACTCACAAACAAAACTAACAATCTTCCCTTTGGACTAAGTTAATCAACCTTATGTTGTATCCCCATGCACTGTAGGTGACACTCAAATACAATCTGAGACAAGAACTTCATCAGTGGGTCTGCTATGCTATCAGCTGATGGAATTCTTTTCACTGATATATCTTCTTTGGCGATGATCTCTCTGATCAAATGAAAGCATCTTAGAATGTGCTTTGACTTCTAAGCAATTCCGAGTCGGAAAGATGATTTTTAAAAGACTGGACTTAAGTCAGATCCTTAAGTCTGCCTTGACCCGCTACGGGTCGTGGTCGGACTGGTGCTAGGAGGAGCGAGGCCTTCTAGTCCGAATTGTCTTTTAAGTGCAGCAAGATCCTTGATCAGATCGAGTAAGTCTGGATATGTGGTTAGGGGATGGACTCGGACTCTGTGGCCCCCGCAATCACTGTTAAGGTTGTTAGGAGCCCGGCCTTCTAGGCCGCCCCTAGATGAAGTCTGGGCAAGGCTCAGAACAAAATGGCTCTAGCTTCCCCAGACGGGATATGGGCCTCCTTAGAGGTGCATTTGATAATTCACGATCAAAGTTATTGGGTCGGCCCACTGATTTTTTGGGACATACAAAATTCTTCTCCTTCAAGATCTAAATCTGGATATCCATATTTAAGAAATGTATACTCAAATCCAAGTTTAAATTTGCTCATCTGAATCTGGGTCGGGTCCGTCCTAGATGCGACCAATTTGCATCCCTACTTGGCATTGGAGTCAAAGACTGAATTCAATCGTTGTTCAGCTGGGAGCGGGGGTGAACAAGAGCATATAACAAGACAAAGCATTGAACACAAGTTAGACAAGTTTTCTCTTTTGCAAAACTTAATTACCAAGGTTTGGGTGCCTCTTATAACAATATTGTTTATGTATTTTTAATGAAGAATAATCAGATCCTCCTACAATTTCGTAAAAGTTAAAATTATGGTAAAATGTACATGGGACACGAATGTAGGAGAAAGCACTATGTCAGCAACACACTAGTCGAGAAACTTTAATCATTTTTAAGATTCATAACGATGACATCAAAATTTCATTTGGCAACACTATCTTCTATTTTCATGTTTTCACTATTTTTTTGGTACCACACCCTTTAAAGTGATATAGGAAGAGAATAAACAGTTTTATTTTCTCTCCAACGTTTTCCAAAAGCTGATAAAATCTGAATCCATACCGACATGCCGTAATGCCTACGCATTAGAATCTAACGCGCCACAATACTTGCGCATTGCAATCCACTTGCTTCCTGGGCAGTTCTCAAACTTTTACCGGTGCCTCGCCTGAAACCCGCCTTTGTTCCGCGCGGAAAAGGAGTTTTTGGGCTTGGGGATGTCGTGTATGTCCATCACCTGTATCGTCCGCTGCTTCTTTGCTTTTGAGCACAAAACACCAAACCAACATGAGGCACCAACGTGTCAGCTCCCCCATCTTTGTTCCGTGGAAAGGGATTTTGCATGTATACTTTAAAAAATAGCACATTTGTATCTATATTTTTAACTCTCACATATTATATAAAATAGTCTAAAAAACTTCAGAAATATTGCAATTACAAGTTCTGTCGAAATGCTGTTAATTTTAATTGAATATGTTAGAAATATTCTAGATATTTTTACATACGTACTCATAAGCACACTAAAATTTTACATATACAGTCATGACTGTATCAAAATTTATGGAATCTTTTTGACATATTCAATTAGAGTTAACAACATTTTAGTGGAAGAATATAACCATAATATTTTTGAAAATTTTCGGAGTATCCTATACAATATATGGAAGTTGAGAGTAAAAGTACAGATACGTTAGTCTTCAGGCGTCTTTTTACCAAAAACCCGAAAAAAGAAAATCTGAATTACCTACCGTTCTGGGCTTCCTGGTAGTTCTCGTGCAGCCGCCTCCTGGCCGAGGCGAGCCTCTCCGGGTCCAGCAAGCTGTCCTGCTCGTTGGCTGGATCCTTCGCCCTCTGCAGTAGCTAGCAATTTTAATCTTTTATTTGGTGTGCCAAATAATAAATTTGTAGAATCCGCACGTTAATTCTTCGTGATTAATTAGAGAGTAATTACAGGAGCAGGGGGAGCCGGCGCCGGATGGCCCGGCTTCGCCGGAGCTTCCTTCCGGGACGGCGGGGCCGCCTTCGCCTTCGGTTCCACCTCCCAGTTGGCCTTATCGGAGCTCGAACTGTGCGGGTTGGGCGAGTAGCCGAAGTCGGGAATCTGGAATTGTATGTTCGTCCACGGGGAGGAGGAGATTAGTCTGCGCTGTTAAGCAGAATTTAAGAGAACACATGGAGAAAAAAATGGCAGCTGACGCAAGAGGGTCTACTTGGTTCCCGTTCTGGCTGTTCTTGGGTTGGATTTGCTGTGGGGAGTCCCCGTCCGCTGCCAATGGATTAGTTTCACAACATGATCAGTAAACTATTTGATTAGGTCAAGAAAGGCTCCCTTTACCACTCCTCATTTTGTTGTAATTGGAGAAAAAAAAACTACTGATGATTGCAGAGGTTGCAGCTCCATCCGAGCTCGATTTCACCCACTCGTCGACGAGGTCTTTCCATTTCCTGCCCAAGAGAGGGAATCTATGAGGTCAGAAAGGTGACGACCTTGTTCTCTGTTTGAAAATTTTCTGCGGCTATGTTCACCTGACAAGATGTTTCACTAGTCTCCGGACTTCGCCGGATGGGTGCTTCCGCAAGCCATTCACATGCCTTCCTATGTCAGTTTCCTGAATACCCAGGAAAGATTTGGAACAGGAAACTGTAAAAATTTGTGCTTTCTTACGCCCCTCTTCTCATTGGATTCGGTCCATACCTTTATAGCTTTGAACGTTAGATCCATGTCTGCAAGGCTTTGCAGCATGTGGATCAGGGATTCGTCAGACTGACACGATGGAAAACCCAGAAAAAGTGATTAAATTCGAGTATGATAGCGAAGTAGGCAATGGAATTGGTGGAGCTCGTGACGGGGGATGGACCTGATCGGGGTCGTCGAGGCGCTGTTTGATTGCTAGGAGCTGGCTCTGTTCGTCCTCCAATGGATGCCCAGGGCGCCTCCACTCTCCGTCGTCTTCTTCCTCCGCTTCCTCCTCCCTGTACGGCGACTGTGACGGGGAATCCCTTCTCTTCCTCTCATGGTTGGCCTCCATCTCCTCTTTTGCGCCCTTCGATCGGTTCCTGTCACCTGCAGCATCTGCCACACAGGGCCTTGCCGGGCTCTCTTCCCCGTCGCAGTTGGGGCACCGCGGGGCGGCCGCCGCTGCGTGGAGCTTCCCCACGATGCCGTCCCTCCGCGCCCTGAGCTCCTTCTCGTGGTCTCTCACGGCCACCGAGACGGCCGTCTCGATCAGATCCCACAGATCCAGCCCGGAGCTCCTCAGGACCGCATTGAACTCGTCCAAATCCATCGCCGCGCGGATCCTCCGATCCCCCACACCTTCCAATTCTCTCCAAACACCACCTCCCTTCCCCTCACGTTCCGCGCTACAGGAGAATAAATATCCCGCTCGAATAAGCAAAACGGTCCGCCCCCAAGCATCTCCCACGGTTTTATTCCGCTTCCCGCGGGCCGCAGCGCATAAACTTTGAGGGCAAATCGGTCAATCGCCAATGGGAGCGAATTCTTATTCTCACATCAGTCATCTCTTGGATCTCTACAGAACAAAATATACGTTAATAAATGAAATAATAAAATAATAAATGTGAGTTTTTTTAGATATTATTATCATATTTAGGAATCGATCCATTCAATCTGATATTACTCCTCACAATCTCAACTTACTTGATAATAATCTAAGAAAATTAGGAATCAGTCATATCTTTTTCAAAATCTTGGAAAATTATCATAAGCGTGCATGTAGAAAAGTTAAATTCTAACCCCTAAAGATAGAATATATTTATAAAAAAAATTCCTATAAGATAATTATTTACAAATAAACTCTCACAAACTTCTGTAAATTGGTGCAAAACCTTCAAATGTTACAAAAAGCTCTTGACTTTATTAAAAAAAATTGAGATTGTGGAGACTTATTGGTATTATTTAGTTTAGGAAGAGTCATTCGTATCATCTAAAGTTTCGGAAGGTTGAAACTCAAAAGGCTCTAAATAATTGTTAAAATTAATAGATTAATCTTTAAATAAAACGGGACTATAGATATTGGATATCTAAACACGTCACATTTGTAAATAAATATATGCTGCCGAGAATTCCCTTCTTTATCAGTAGTGGTAGAATGAGGAGTATTTGGAGTTTGTTCACCTGCTCAGCCTTCTCTTCCTATTGATGCTTTCATTTCCGGTGTTCCACCCACCGTTCGAATTAGGATCAAAAGGGGAAAAAAGGACAAGGAAGAAATGGAGCATTGATCTCGACCACAAGCAGAGAAATCGATTGCTTTCTCGGTTGGACTTCGTAATCTTTTCTGGGGAATCCGTACGTAGATTCCTCGCCTTTTCCCATTTTTGTTATGGTTCGGAGGATTCAATGGATGTGGATGCTGAATGAAACCCTCCGGGAATCGAAATCCGTCAGGAATTTTTCAGATTTGGCGAGGAATCGCTTGCTGATCTCAGCACACTGCTCACTTTGTTTCTAGAATAACTTAAATCAGAATAAGGTTTTGGAGATTTCTTAAATCAGAATAAGAGGTATTTTGATTCGATAAGTTATTGGTATTCCACCAAGAATAAGGAGAATTATACTGCGCTATTTCAAGTGATTTGATAGGAATAAGTGAAATAAGGAGTGAAATAAAAGGTAAAATTGAGAGAATTAGAGGAATCAGATATTCCACGTAAGTTTGGAGAGTTGGGGGAATTGAAGGAATTAGGCATACGGACCCATGAAAGAAAACACGCGGTGGGAAGTACGGTTGTACATGGTTATTCGATTTTTTATTGTTCTTAATATTAAAAAATAAATATAAGAATAAAAATAATTCTTTTGTTTTTAATGTATATAGTTTTAAATTTGAAATTTTTGATGAAAATGGATGTGAGAGTGAAAACATTCATTTCTACATTTATTTTTAAAATATATTTTGATAATATATTATTATACATATTAAATGGTATTATATTAGTTTCTTTTTATAGATGTCAACCAATAAAGCCAAAGACGCAAATCTTTAGCTTCAAGCTAGGTGGCTCGGCCACTGATGTTTTAGTAGGAGTGATACTTCTATAAAAGGGTAACGGGGGGGCTAAGGTCTTTTTTTGTGATATTAAATATAAGATAGGATTAGAATATTGCATGGTACAAGAATCAAGTTTGAGTAGTTTTATTTTGAACTCAAAAATTATTTTATTATTTATATAAAAATAAAAATAATTACTCAATAATCATATAACGATATCGAGGGTATTACAATCTACATCAAATGGAGCCTTGGATGTTGCAATAGGTATACTTAAATTATAAATGTTTTGGCATATTATGAACTTTACTTTATTTACATAATAAGGGAAGAATAAAGTCACATATTCTCATAATAAGGTTAATTCTAATTTGATTGGAGAAGTTAGATATTCTGTGTCAGAATTACTTATTCACAGAATTACTTATTCTCGGAATTAAATGAATTAGCGATTCCATCCTATATCCAAAATTTGTTATTCCATCTTTAATTCAATCCCTCTATCAAAGTGAAATACACTTTGTTTCGGAATAAACGATCTAAAATAACTAATCCTATTTTAACTCATTCTACTATCAAAGTGATGCTCTATATAGGCTTATTATGCTTCCACAATAAAATAAATAAAAGTGAAGAAACAATAAAGTATATCCATTATACTTCGGCATATCATACTGCTCAAACAATTATACGTTCATATCACATTAACATCTCGATCCACAACTATACTTGAGTTTTGGGAGTATATTTGGTTTACTACATTGGATGGAACCTTCAGTTGAAAGTCCTTTTTTATTTTTATTTTTGATATAAAAAGACATTGAGTGAAAGTAATCAAATTTAATTTGGACAGTTACATAAGTTCGAACTTTTCTTAACAATCTTGCATTTTAATACATTTTTTTTGTTTAAAATATTTGATTAAAAAACAAAAAAATCAGATAATTTATTTCAATTTATTTTAAAAATGTTGAATTAGTTATTTTAAATATAATAGAACATGTTTTTTAAATTCATTCTATTTTTTATCCATTTTATTTAATATATTCTTTATTTTAAGATAAAAAGATTATAGTTGCCAAATAAATGATTCATTTGATTGTCAAAGAGCCCCTTATAAAATATGTGACCATTTATTTCAGTTTATCTGATAAGATGACCTGCTAGATTAAAGTTGGTGTGCATGCTCAGGTGCACAGATATGTGCAAGGATGTTGAAAAGTTACATATATAAGCTAAGTTAGACATCACATAATAGAAATTGAGAATCTCTCAACCAATTGTTATTCCATGATGATATTCTAGAAACCTTGGTACAGGAAAATGTTTGCTGCTTGTATGTAGCTGGTAGCTGATTTCATGTCTGGCATCAATCAAGCACTTAGTTTACTTTATTAGAAGACGTCTATCAGGAGCTATTTAGGTGTTCTGATGATTTTTAAAATGTGCTAATAAAGAATGCTATATTTTCGTTAATAACTAGGTTGGTAACAATATGAATAAATTAACATGTCTATTGATGTATGATAAGTTGATTGATTGATTAGGCTAATGCCTTTAGATAGGCAATTTAAATGAGTGTATACATGTTATGTCTATCTGGATCCATTCTGAGACAAGTCTTGCATATACCCTACATATTATCATTTACTTATTTCTTAGTCAACCTTTTCCTTTTGCCATTTTTGTACTACAACTTACTGTAACAGCTCTATTCATATAGCATAGTCTTGCCACCAAAGCATTATTTGATCCCAAGAGTATTCTTTACATATCATAACATACAACTATGTGGTTTGTTCACAGAAGTATTGTTATGCTATTGGGTATTTTGATATTTTTGAATATATTGATTTACTATTATATTGATCATTGCCATATTTACTTAAATAGTTTTGGGGAAATCTAGGTTTTTACATTTATTGAATTCTATTTATATCATTTTCTGTAAGATTATATTATTTAATATTATTTTTTTAGATATTTCTATGTAATGAAGTTATGAAATTTTAGCCCAAAAAAATCAGGTTCAACAATAGCAACAATCATATTAAAATAAGTTGAAGCTCATGCCTAAAAATATATAAAGATGATTTTAACTTTTAGTCAAATATTTATTAACGTGCATTTGCACGTGCATTTTAACTAGTATAATATTATATAAGTTAGATATTGTTATATATTTCTTTTTATAGAAGCCAACTAATAAAGCGAAAGGCTCAAATCTCTAGTGGTTCGGTCACTGATGGTTTGGTAGGAGTGATACTTCTATAAAAGGGTAAAGGGGGCTAAAGTCCTTTTTGTGATGTTAAATAGAAGACACGATAAGGATGTTGCATGGTACGAGAGTCAAGTTTGAATAGTTTTTCAAGTCAAAATTTATTTTATTATTTATATAAAATAAAAATAGTTACTCAAAAATATTAGCATCTCGATCTATAGTTATACTTGAATTTTGGGAGTAAATTTGGTTTACTGCATGGGATGAAACCTTCAGTTGAAAGTCCTTTTTTATTTTTATTTTTGATAAACAAAAGATTTTGAGTGAGAGTGATCAAATTTAATTTAGACAGTTATATAAGTTCGAACTTTTCTTAACAATCTTGCTTTTTAATACAAATGATTTTAGTTTAAGATATTTGATTAAAATAAAAAATATCAGATAATTACTTTCAAATTTTAATATTTTCCCACTGAATTGATTATGTTAAAATATGTTGAAGTCCAAAAGAGCTTTTAAATGGAAGGTATACTAAGTTTGTATCCAAAATAGCTTTAAATTGAAAGTATTTTGGACTTTCACAAATTCAACTTAGTTATTTTTTCAGCAGACATTAGAGCTTGAAAGCCATTGTAAGCGTAGATACTTTCATTGTTTTAAAACAATGTATTTAGAGATAAAACTAAGGTATGATTACGGGAAAACCTCCATTATACGGCTCTGCCCAGTACAGCGGAGGGACTCGGCCCAAAACAAGGTGTAGGCGGGCAGCAGCAGTAGTGGGAAAATTATTACGTTCTTACTAGTAGTTGTGGCCCAAACGAGCGGATTGCAGTCACTGGTCGCGGGGTCTTCTGCTCCGCGGAACCCTCGCTGGGGTGTCCGGCGAAAACTTCACCGTGCATGGCGGACTACTCGTCACCTTGGCGGCGGCGCTCCAGGTGGGGGAGGCTCCTCCAAGGACCCCCTCCCCCCCACCCTCCTCCCTCCCGCCTCTGGTTCCAAGGTTTTCTTCTTCCTTCCGTTTTATGTGTCCATTTTCTATGTTTAGTGCTTCTCTGTGCGCCAACTTTGCTCCCTCCCCCCTGCCCACTTTTCTTCCCTTCGTTTTCTTTCCATTTCTCTCCCTCTCGCCACCTTCCTCCTTCCTCCTGCTTCCACTACTGTCCCTCTTTGTTCGCCCCCTCTTTTCCCCTCCACTTGTTTGGTGTCACAGTCGCCCCCATCCGGATCCTCCTCGTCCCTTTCTTCCATCCTTTTTTGTTGTGGTAAGCCTGCCTTACCCATTTTGTCTCCCCACCCAGTGGGCTCTCTCCATCATCCTGATGGGTTTCGTCCGACCTTTTAGGCTTCTAGGCTTTGTGCTGCTACCTTCCCTTGCTTTCTCCTCTTCCCTGTGTTGCTCCTCTCTCCTCTTCTTGTTTTGCAATGCGCCTCCTCATCTCCACAGGTTCCCCCATCTTAGTCACCTCCGTCACTTGCTGGAAGGTCCGGTCTTAGCGTTGTGAGGCGGTCGGCTTTGTGTACATCGCTTGCTGGGAATATGGAGTGTAGCAGTGGCACCCGAGTCATTGAGCTCATCCCGTATGCCTCCCTGCGGCATGCATCTCCGGGCGTCCTCCAGTCTCGGCTGCTGATCTAGTGGTACAACCTTCTCCAATGATTTGCGTTGGTTCCTCCAAAGAAGCCTTCCATTGTTGACTTTGTCAACTCTGGTGTTCTGGCTTTTCTTCGATGACAGTGTGGAGGTCCTCCGGTCTGTATGATGGCTATTACATGTTGGTAGGGGTCTGCAGGGTTCCGTGGTTTTGGAGGAAAATTTTCCAAATCTAATCGAATCGAATTGTCACTTGTAACTGAACTAAATCGAATCGAATCGAATTGTCACTTGTAACTGAATCAAATCGAACTGAAATATTTCGGTTCGGTTCAAATCGAAATTTTATGTTTTATTCATATTAAATATATATATATATGTATGTATTTAATATTAAAATTAAATTTTAAAAATATATATTTATATATAAATATATATATGATACTAAAATATTAAGACATTTATATATATAATATTAATATAAGATATTTATTTATTTAAAAATCAATTTATTCGATTTTTCGGTTCGATTCAATTTCACAACTTTGTCAAATTGAATCGAACCGAACTTGAGCTCAAACCGAATCATTAGATTTTTCGGTTTGAACCGAATTATGCACAGCCCTAATATCTCCTTATGTGTACTGCTCTGCTTTTGTCGGCGCGGGCTGTCGATGAACCGGATCCTCTATTCCACTTCACCTGTACCCCTCGTGTTCCAATTAACTTTATTGGTCCATTTGGATTAATCTTGCCATCTTATTAAACTCAATGAATAAAAACTCAGAAAAAAAGGAAACCTGCTACCCTCCCGACGGAACCAGGCGACCGTGCACGTTCTCTCCCCCGACCCTTCCTCTCCTGTCGCCGCCCAGCGGAACCAGGAGAAAACTCCCCATGGAAAACTCTCTTGTCCTCCTCCCCATGGAACCAGACGGCCGGCCATGGAGTACCACGGCGCCACTGTCAGCGGGAACACCATGACGAGGAGGAATGATCCCCACGAAAAACTGCGACTGTCAGTGGGAACACCATGGCGAGTTCCGGTGGGCTCCCACAGCGGGTCCTCGGGCCATCTCGGCAGCGGCGGCGAGTTCCGGCGGGCTCCCACGGCGGGCCCTCATGGCGGGTCCTCGGGGCATCTCGGCACCGGTGGCGAGTTCCGACGGGCTCCCATGGCGGGCCCTCGGGGAATCTCGGCACCGGCGGCGAGTCCCGGCGGGTCCTCGGGGAATCTCGGCACCGGCGGGGAGTCCCGGCGGGCTATCGGGGAATCTCGGCACCGGCAGCGAGTTCTGGCGGGTCCTCGGGGGAGAGAACGTACACGGCCGCCGGGTTCCGTGGGGAGGGTAGCGGGTTTCCTTTTTTTCTGGATTTTTATTCTTTGAGTTTAATGAGATGGCATGATTAATCCAAATAGACCAATGAGATTAATTAGAACACGAGGGGTATAGGTAAAGTGGAACAGAGGATCCGGTTCCGGCTGTCGAACCCCATTTCCCCTGTGGCTAGCTGGAAATCTGTTGCGTGATTTACTTTTGCCTTCTCTGCTTTTGGGCTTGGGTATGGCTATCGTGTACGCAGAGGTTTGGTGTGTACTGTTATGTGTTCTAGGTGGCTTGTCTACCTGTTACTTTGTCTGTTACATGTTCTATAGCTTTATGAAACATAAGTGCTACTTTTTCGTCAAAAAAAAAAAAGCTCCAAATGAGCCAATACACTAGATGAATAACTCGTCAGGCTACTAGTTCAATTTAACTCATTTATTAAGTTAAATAAATAAATTTGAACAAAAATTTGAGAACTCGGTTTATTAAACGAGCCAACTTTGAACACAAATGAATTCGACTCAAATGTATTCGTGAACAAACTTATTTAAGAACTCGTTTTAATATTTGTTAAGAACCTGTTTAAGTATTTAGTAAGATCTTTTTTAACTGCATATTTATTTATTCTAATCATAAATAATCTTAGTTAATATAATATTCTAATATCTTGCAGAGTTTTCTATCAAGTAACTAAGAGCACAAACAACTTGCCACTCGCCATACTTTAATTCAAATTTATATATTTTAAATTAGTTTTTTTAAATTAAATATATCATAAATTCATTGAACTTATGAGTTATTTGATATTTGACTTAAACTCATTTAATATTTAAATAAATTAAACTTAAACAATCATTATAAAAACTCGACTCAAACTCAAAATCGATTAAAATTAATCGAACAAGAATAAAATACATCTCGTCTCGACTCAGTTTGTTCGCAGCCCTAGTAGTGGCAAAGAAAGGAACAAGAGTCTCACACGGGATCGATGTGTTCACCCCTTTTCGGGTCTCCCTCCAACCGATTCGGGTTTTGGGACCGGGGTAATTTCGTGCAATTGGTTTTCTCTGTGAAAAATTCTACCTTAGTTCTTGCTTCTTTTTCGATGTTTTTATTGACCGTCAGGTCTTTGTTTTGTCTCCTTTCTATATTAATGTTTTTACTGACCGTCAGTTCTTTAATGCTTGAATATTTTAACGAGTTAAAATTATAATACTTTAGCGTGATTTGATCAGACAAACAACATCTTAATAAAGGACTAGAAGATGAAAAAATAAGGACTTGTTTTGCAGAACTTTTACTTGAAAGTCATTTTTGACTTCCACTTTTCGCATAGAATAACTCGAGGGAGAGAGATTATAACTAATATTGATTTATTATAAGCGTCGATTCTTTCATAATAATCTCATTTTCTTTCCAATTTACGAAGATATGTTTCACCTTGTAATTTTTGGTTAGAAGTTAAAATATAAATAAAATGCTACATAAATGGTTTCCAAGATTTTTAAGTGCTTTCACAAAAAATAATTAAATAAAAGTGCAAAATTGCTTCCAAATGAAAGTTGTATCAAATTCGGCCTAAGGCCTCGTTTGGGAACAATTCTACTTTAGATTCGACGTCCTCAAATTCATCGGCAATATAAAAAATGACAAATATTTTTAAAAGAAAAAAGCAAGTAGATTCTATCTGAATTTTATTCCATGTTGAAAAATGTCATCTTTTTATTTTCTGGCATATCTTTTAAACATGAGATAGGAATGGAATATAAGGATTTTAAAAAATAACACCACCTTTCATAAAGTTCTTAAAAGGGAGTAATATGAGGATAAAAGTGCTATTTGATGCGTCTTCAAATTTCATTTTCATGATCTTTCCAAATGATTCTGAACATTAAATAACTTCTCGTAAAATTTAAATTCAAGAGATGATGATGTGATTCTTTCTATTTTTTTTTTTTAATTTAGAATATCCAAATATTCTTAAAAGATGACTAAGTCTAGCAGAAAATAGAGCCAAGCATTCAACAAAAGTTGATAAGAAATTAGAAATAAGGCGATACTTTTGGCTGGAAATAGTTATTTATTTAATTTAGGGCAAAATGTTGTATTATTCAATAATTGAAAAAAGTTATAGAATACTAAATATTTTGAAGGAAACTCCTTTAAATGTCCTTTTCCCAAAAAATGAAGTCAGAAAATATTTCCAATAGAAATATTGTGATAACAGATCTTTTTAAAATGAACTTAGAGTATACTCAGAATCCTTGACTAGAAACTATTTTTAACTTCTAAGTTTAACAGGAAAAAAATTAAGCAAGGATAATTATAACTATATTTCATTGTTACAAAAGTTAAATTTTGTTTAACAATCTATTTTTATTGGTCATCTAGAAAATAATTTATTTTTAATTAAACACATATAAATGACTTTTGAAACCCAGAATCTTATTCCAAAATTAACTGAGATGAGATAGGTTAAAACTGAGAACTCAAAAACATTTTCAGTAAAAAACACGAGCTAACATTAAAAAACCACGTTAAGAGAGAGGTGTGTAACTTGCCCGACGAACCACGTGAACGCTCCCGGAAACCACGCGGAAGGGAAGGAGCCGGGTTAGCGGAGGCGGACTTGCAGGTGCGTCCTATAAAAGCCGAGTAAGGCCTGAGGAATTTGGGATCTCCAGAAACGACAGCAAAGCCTGGGCGGGGCCGAGCAGGGCGAGAAAGTGTGAGGCGGGAAGAGAAGAGTAGTGCGAAGGGGCGCGAGCTGGTGGTGGTGACCTCCGCAGGAAACCCTGGAAAGGGGGCGGGCCATGGCGTCGCCGCGGGTGATGGCGCCCGCTTCGTCGGCCAATGCGGATCTAGCGCACCAGCCTTCCTTGTACCGCGCCGCCCACCCGGCGGAGCTCGCGGGCGGCGAGGGGAGGAGCAGCCGTGGCTCCCTTAACATGGAGGAGCTCCTCCGTCACTTCTACGCCGACAGCCCCGCCGGGGCGGCAGCTCTCGCTGCCGAGATCTCGTCCGATCCCGGAGAACCGGGCGGTGAGGAGGACGGTGAGGGCGAAGAGGAGGACGCGGGCGTAGAGGGGCGGACGGCGGTGGAGGGGGCGTGGAAGGGATTTTCCGGGGATCGTGGTGTTGATGGCGGGGGGGAGACGGTGTACAGGGAGGCCGGGCTTGGGGGGGTCACGCTGGAGGCCTTCCTCGCGAGGGAGGGGGTGGCCGCAGTGGAGGACGTCGGAGCTGCGCCGGGGGAAGTGCAGCAGGTGGACGGTCGGATGCTAGGGTTTGTGGTTGATCCTGCTTTTGGAGATGGGTTTGTACAGCAGCAGCAGCTACTCCAAGTGGACGGCTCGCGCGCTAGGTCCGGGAGCAGAGTAGAAGGTGGGAAGAAGAGGGCCCTGCAGGGACCCGTGGATAAGGCTTCGCAGCAGAAGCAGAAAAGGATGATAAAGAACAGGGAGTCGGCTGCGAGATCGAGGGAGAGGAAACAGGTTTGGAGAAAGTTTTCTTTAGTTTCATCATTTCGACAATTACCTTTTGGAAGCGCGCAAGTAATCGGTTATCACTGTTGATCTGAGACTAGTTTGTTGCTTTTGTTGTACTTCCTGCCTTTCTCTGTAGGCTTACACTGCAGACCTTGAGAAGGTAGTGACAAAGCTCGAGGAGGAAAAGGCAAGGCTCGTTAGGGAGCAGGTGCTCTTCCCTCGTTGTCATGAGTTGCTGTTACATCTGACTTGTTAAATTTGTTATCTGATGAAGTGAAATATCTATCTTCACCAGAAATTGAGGATTTGTTGCTCCCTCCTGGCACCATCACCACCATTTCTGGCGGGTGTGTGAACCATCGCCATCGGATGAGATACATCTAGTCTCATTTCCGATTCATTCCATAGATTTGTGCTCTTGGGAAAAAAAACATTATGATTTTTAGCAGATAGCCCCTAAAAATCTTGTATACGCAGGAAACACCCCATAAAATATGTAATCATTGTATACGTAATAGAGAAAACCCCTAACCAGGTGCTTGTTCCGGTATAAGCAACGTCGCTTATACCAGAACAAGGCTCGTTTTGCTTTGGTAACTCTATTATAGCTCTGTCCAGAATAAGTCATTTTGATTTGGTAAAATAAATTAAAAGATCAAATACGATAAAAGAAGCGTCATTAATGCTAATTCCAGATTTGCAGGTAGAATAAGCAATTTGAGCATTTTGCTCGAATAGGTTATTCTATCTTATTCCAGAATAAGCCATTCCCACCATGAATAAGGATTTATTTTAGAATAAGAAGAAAATCGAGGGGGGTTTTGATGTATACATATAATGCAGTGGAGTTTTTTGCATATACGAGATTTTTTTTAGGGGGCCAAACATTTATTCCGTGACATTCCTGAAATGTGAGCATCTAATTATTTGGGAAACATAAGCCTGTTCACATTCTTCTAGGACTTTCCATTCAACAATCTGTGGTGGCTCACTGTGTCTATATCTAGCTGTTATGGTTTTATGCATTTGATGAAACTTTGATTCCCATTGGATTTTACCTTACCTACATTTACACTCTTCCAAGACTAGGTCCTCCAGGGGTTTTCGTAGGACTAACTTGATGCAGTTCTGTCTTACTCAAAAGCTGGTCTTTACTTGTCAGAGTCTGATCTCTTTACATGATTACCGTTGCTATAGTTTGGTAGGATTGCCTTTGCTATAGTTTGGTTCAACAAACTTTGTGGTATTGTTGTCAATTTGGCGGCCAGTTGTAAAATGCTTCAATGTCTGAAATCTTAATCATATCTCCATATGAAGTCCTTTGTTGGACAAGGCTTTATGAGGCCCCCCCCCCCTCTTTGGATTTCCCGTTGCCAGTGGACTGATAGAGTTTCAAAACTGCAGGAGGAGCAGAGGAAGGCAAGGTTTAAACAGGTATAATTCTTTATCAATTATTTTTTGCTTATTTGGTAATATGGTAGTGGAAAGTATTCACATTCGTTCTCGGTGTTTTGGGTTATATGATTCATATTATATGGATAATGTAGCTAATATTACGTCAATGTTTTCTTGCTTCTGATGAATGCCCCTTAGCCTCAATGCCATTTATAATAAATTTTATTCGTTGTATGCTGAATGAGTTTCTTTAAGTTTGCAACGACTTTCTTAAAACAGATAAATTCTTTTATACCTTCTTTGTCTGTCATCAGGGTCTAGCTTGTAAGCTTTTCTCATGCTTTGGTTCCCTCATGGGCAATAATGCATCTAAGAAAACATTTTGAGATAACCATGCTTGGAACAGTTGTAGATGGTGTAGCATGTTCATCCTCAGGCTCTGGTTGAACATGCCAATAGTGAAAGTCATTTTACACTCCTTTTCCCGTCAGAAACTTCTAAACTGCATTGAAGAAAGTGTTTGATGTTTCAGTGTTATCCTATTTTAGTTTTTCATCTCACTGGCTTGGATGTTTATTATTTCTTGACCTTTAAGATCGTTGGATGTATCAAGGGCTATGAGCTTACACAAGAAATCACCCTCGGCAGTGGATCTGAATTGTGAAACTTAAAAGTATATCAAGCCTCTTGACATGGATTTATAATGAGACGTGCATTCTTAATTTCTTATAATATTTATGTTGACAATTTTGACAGATGAATTGCTGTCTCAAGTAAAATTCTAAAATTGATGTCCATCATCTTTTGTTGGTCGGCTACGTGAGACAAAAATATATCATAAGAAAATATATAGACATAAGTGAGAAGTTTCACAATAGTTAGATCAATGATTATATCAGACTTGTGCACTGTCAGTTAAATGGTAGGGATGAATATTGAGGATTTGAGTTTTATTAATGAACAAGCCAATAAATTGGCTTTGCCACTTTCAAGATAATAAATAGATAAGTCAATTGGATTCTGTATGGGGCAAAGTGAGATGCATCACCATGGAGCTTGTCATTTGGACTTTATATTGGAATGAAAGGAGAAAATAACAAATGGATGATCATAAAACCGGAGCTTCATGTGCTGGATGGACATATGGATGGTCATAAAACAGAAGTTTCATATGCTGGGTGGGACAAAGGAAACCATTATTTGTGATAAGGCATCTGAGTGATAAACTTTGTTAGTCAAATTCACAATTAACTGGATGGCTACCTGTTTACTCAAAAAAATGTTTTTATTTCGGGGTGAGTGAAAGAAGACTGGATCCTAGTGTACAGAGATATGTGAAGTTCAGCCTGCACCCAAAGAAAAACCTTAATGTTTTATTTCTGGGCGAGGGGATGAAGGTGGTGGAGTCTAATGTTCTTTTCCAGGCAGTTAATCTTGACTATAAACAAGAAATCTTGGTGAAATATGTTAAAAACATGTATATGTGATGCACGATAATGTTTTCCTGCTTCATGCATCTTTCATTTTTTTTTTCTTTTTAACCCACTCCCACGCCCCATCTCAGCGTAATGGTGGCTTATGCCCATGGATTGCGGAATCGGCCGATTCCGATCCGAATCGGCCGATTCGGATCGGAATCGGCGGGTTCTGATCCGATTCGGGGGGGATTTCACTGTTCCCCCCCACCGATTTGGAAAAAAAAAAAAAAAAACGGCCGAAATCGGCCCGAACCGGACCAAATCGGGGCCGGACCGGCCAGATCGGCCGGTCCGGACCCGATCTGGTCCGGTTCGGGCCGGTCCCGATCCCCCCCTTAAGGTTTAAGGGTTTAGGGGTTTAGGGGTTAGGGTTTTAGGGTTTTAGGGTTAAGGGTTTAGGGTTTAGGGTTGTAGGATTTTAGGGTTTAAGGGTTTAAGGGTTAAGGGTTAAGGGTTAAGGGTTAAGGGTTAATAAGGGTTAACGGTTAAGGGTTAAGGGTTTAGGGTTTAGGGTTAAGGGTTAAGGGTTAAGGGTTAAGGGTTTAGGGTTTAGGGTTTAAGGTTTAGGGTTTAGGGTTTAGGGTTTTAGGGTTTTAGGGTTTAGGTTTTAGGGTTTAGGGTTTAGGGTTTTTTATGGATGTACATGAATTGCATTTATTCTTATTGTACATCAATTGAATAATATGTATGCAATTTTTTCTGATTTTTTTTAATTTTTTCCTGATTTTTTAATCTGGCCGAGTCGGACTGGCCAGACTTCATCTGGATCGGCCGACTCGGCCGATCCGATCCGAGTCGGATCGGGATCGGCGGGTCCCGATTCGGGGACCCGATCCGATCCGGAATTCCTTGCTTATGTCTACCTAGCCGTGGGTGCGTAATGTGACTATTGGAGAGAAAATTGTCACCAAAAGAACATAAGGACCAACATGCCCCTCAACTTACAAAAGGAATGGGAGAGTACATGGGTCTTTTGCCAAAAAAAAAGAGAGCTACAGTAATGCTACAGTAAAAGAGGGATGAACAGTGCACTATCGCGGGAACAGTACCCAAATCCCCTAAAAAATAAAAAATAAAATACCCCCCCCCCCCCCCAAAAATAAAAAAAAAAAATAAAAAATAAAAAATCAGAGAATATAGTGCCAAAAAAACTCAAAAATACCCCCATTTTTGCTGTCCAGCGGCAGGCCCAAAGAGGCCTGCTGCCCATAATGGGCGGCAGACCCCTTTGGGCCTGCTACCTCCTATGGGCGGCAGACCCAAAGCATTGGTTCCTGCCTCCCACAGGGGCGGCAGAGCCCTGCTCTACAGTAGTGCTACAGTAAAAAGGGGGTATGAACAGTGCACTATCGCGGGAATAGTACTCAAATCCCCTCAAAAATAAAAAATAACCCCCCCCCCCCCCCCCCAAAAAAAAAAAAAACCAGAAAATATAGTGCCAAAAATACCTCCATTTTCGCTGTCCACTGTCCAGCGGCAAGCCCAAAGAGGCCTGTTGCCCATAATGGGCAGCAGACCCAAAGCATTGGGTCCTGCCACCCATAAGGGGCGGCAGAGTTGGCTCTGCAGGACTCTGCCGCCCCTGTGGGGGGCAGATCCCCATGAAGGGGCTGCTGCCCCCGGGCATGCCACCCCCCCATGATGGCGTGCCCCTGGGCTTCGACTTATAAAAAATAAATTTTTAGAAAAAAAATTGAATCCACGTGGGCCCCACAAATGCCCATGTGGTCTAATAGAAAAATGCAATGTGGATCTCCATTGCCTCATCATCGCCGCCATGTCATCACCACCTCGTGCCCGATCATCGCTAGGTGGACCAATCGAGTGAAAGAAGGCTTGGACCAATGAGGCTTTGCCACCTAAGCATGGCCCGCCTCCAAGAGTCAGTCATAAGCCGCCACTTGGCGGCCTCTCATTGGGTGTAAGTTTCTATAAATACCCTACCCCTCCTTGTATAATGTGGCTAGTTGGCTAGTGAATAAGAAGAGGTTAAGAAGAAGACTTCTCTTCCTTTCTTTAAGGTAAAACACCATGCCGCGTAGGCATAGGTGGCATGACCTGAAACCATGCAGCCCAATGCTAATAATATATTTACTTAAGTTTCTGTCGCCGAAGTCTCGTCCGCCCGTTGCCGTCTTAGTGCGCAACGGTGAAATGTCGACTGTTGCCAAAGCCTCGTCGGTCCGTTGTCGCTTCAATGCACAACGGCTAACTGTTGAGTGTTCCCGAAGCCTCGTCGGCCCGTTACCGCCTCAATGCGCAACGGTGAGCTGTTGAGTGTTTCCGAATCTTTGTTGGCTTGTTGCCGCTTCAATGCACAACGGCGAGTTGTCGAGTGTTGCTGAAGTCTCGTCGGCCCATTGCCATTCCATGCACAACGGCGAACTGTCGAGTGTTGTCGAAACCTCGTCGGCCCGTTGCTGCCTTAATGCGCAACGGTGAGCTGTCGAGTGTCACCGAAGCTTTGTTTGCCCGTTGCCGTCTCAGTGCGTAACGATGAGCTGTTGAGCGCCACCGAAGTCTTGTCGGCTTGTTGCCGCCTAAACGAGCAACAACAAGCTGTCGAGTGTCGTCCCTCCATATTGCAGCAAAAAACTTCAGCCCTCGTGACAGAAACATTATATTGTGACCATTCTCTCTTTACAGTTTGCACCCCGTCCCTCCCTATTGCAGCATATTGCTACTTATCTGAGGTACTGATTTCCGCAGAGTGCTTATCCCAGCTTCTGGCATTACTTTTCTTTTCACCCTCCACACAGTTCTCCATCATAGAAATCTCTTTACCTTTGGAATCTTGTTTCTTTCTAGCCAAAATGCACACACAAGTAACACATCTGCATTTTTCTTCTTTTCCCCAAATTCTACCCATCCAGTCTTTTCGTTCTCATCCACACTGCTTCATCTGAGATGATCCCGTTTTATCACCCAACAATGCTACACTATTCTGAGTTCCTTTGGCCAGGCCACATTTTGACAGAATATTGTCACTATTTTCTGGCTTCTTGGACGTGGGGCTTTTGTCCACTTCCATACCCTCTTTCTTCCATGTTTGTTTGTTTACGTGAACCTTTCAGAAAAATGATATTGAGCTTACAGCTGGGAAAATGATTCAATGCTTTGCGAGACTTGTATCTTCGCATAGTATAATTGATGTTTCCATATGAAAATGGTCTAGTCTTTGCACGGTGTGTTCTTTCTGTGTTTTTTTCTCCCTTTTTTCTTTCATGTCGCATCCTTATAAGTCTGAACATGTAGTCGTGTGACTTCCTAGCGGCCATCAATATACTCTGGATGCCGCCATAGGCTCTACATATTTCAGAAGTTCTAAATGTTCCTTTGTTGAATTCTGTTTGACTTGAATTTTGTGTACTTTCCCTAGTTTTTCTATCCTATAGCTAAATGCCCTTGAATGGCAAGACGAATCGATCCAGTTCATTCGGTTCTTTATTCAAATATTTCCCCACTTCCCCTAGAGTCCGTATTATGGCTAATTGATCTTTGCATTTTGAGTTTATTAAGTAATATTATTTGCAGCTTATGGAGAATCTGATTCCCGTCGATGAGAAGAAGAGGCCTCCTCGCCGATTCAGGAGAACTTGCTCCCTGGACTGGTAGGGGAGCGCATCCAATCCCGCAAGTGAAAGCCCGGGGTCAAATTTGAGATTGCGATCTTTCCCTCCGGGTATCACGGTCGTCCTTGACATGTGAAGAAGGCTATAGGAAGGAATGCAATTTAGCACACACACCAAAGTTTCATTCTGAACGATTATTTGCTTATGCTAGTAGAGGCTCCATTCTTGGTTTGCCCTTGTTTGCCTGTCGTGACTTTAAACGAGGCACGAGGGCAAAGTGATGAAATGGAAGCCGTTGGATAGCATCTTGTATATAAATGATTTCCTCCAATGATTCGTATACCCATGCACCAACCGTTGCAATTCTGCTTTTCTGTGCGTGTGAGGGCGCCGTCTGTTCTCCACACCAGTTTTAAGAAAGACAAAATAAGATCGTCTGCACCTAATCTCTTCTATATTTTTTCTCCCACTTTTTTTGATTCGTCTAGTGCTATTTAAATCACTTATAATATTCAAATTTGCAATAAAATAGCTAATATAAATAGGATTTGATGTGACTGGAAAGTACAGCTTGGCCAATGAAAAAGGGTTTGGAGCTTTAGGGGTATAGGGGATTGGGTAGATGATCTCATTCCCTCGAAAATAATAGGTTGATGTAAGGCTGCAAATTAATGAACCAATACGCTGAGTTAGACTACTCAATAATAGTTCAATTTGGCTCGTTTATTTAGTTAAGTAAATAAGTTTGAAAAAAAATTAAGCTCAGCAAGTTAAGTCTCGACTCGATTATACTCGTGAACAAGTTTGTTTAAGTATTCGTTAAGAGTTCATTTAAGTATTTATTAAGATTTTTTTTGAATAAATTTAGTTAATAAGATATTAAGTGTCTTATAGAGTTTTTCTATTGAATGACCAAGGTACAAGCAACTTGATATTCACCATGGTTTGATTTGAGTTCATAAATTTAAATTTAAATTTTTTTGGATTAAATCTATCATGGACTCTTTAGGCTCGCAAACTATTCTATACTTGATTTGAATTCGTTTAATATCTAAATGAATTAAGCTAACAACTAATATAAATACTTGGCTTGAATTCCATTAAAATTAATTGAATCTTGAACAAGTTAAAGCTTGACTTGACCCGTTTGCACCTCTGGGTCGACGCCAGCTAGATGGCAAATCTTTTAGCTGGTAATCCTGTCCCGTCAATTCACTCTCCAGCTCTTCATTTAGGGGAGTGGATTTACACGAATGTGGACAATATGAAGATCGCATGCATCCCGATTATGCTTAACTTGGTACCATCTAAGGTTTAGGGTACAAATCTCAAACTTATGAAGGAATTTCATGTTGAACAGTTTAAGGGGAGCTCCCCGGGTTCGCGCTCAACCTCATTGCCTCGCCAACGTCCTCTTAAATCTCCTTTCCCGACCGATGAACACCACTTGGGCAGGACTGCAGCAAGCGTTGCTAGATCTAAGGTATTTGGATCATAAGGTATATATCCTTACCCAACCCACCAATCTTCATCTTACATCCGGGTATCTCCAAAGGTTACCTCCAAGATAAGGAGTGTAGATGATAAGTGTAGAGAAGGGGGGTATGAATATTTGTATAAAAATCTTCCACACGGAATCAAGTGTCCTATGTTAATGATTTTTTTTGCAAATAATCTTCTTCATACTTATTGATTCCGGTCAGTAAATACGCTTAGAAGACTGCACTTTAATGTTGGTTGATCATTGGCTACAGTTTCTGTTGTGACGTACCTATCTAGACACCTGTTGTGCCTGTTCCCACTCCGGCTGAATCGGGCCACTACTTGGGGTGGGAATGGTTCAGCCCGCAAACATCGCGTGACTAAAAGCATTCCAATCCAGCCTTTTCGATTCATGTGCTGTAAAATATTTTAAAACATCCTAAAATGTTGTAAAATGGTCACTTTCTTAAGTTGGTGTCACATGAATTATTGACGGTATTTTACTTACATTTCAAACATGATTCTTTCTATTTTAATATAAAATTATCAAAAACCAAAATTGAGGATTTTAAATTTAGTAATTTTAGATAGGGTTTAGAAACATCCTTTGAAGTGATTTTAGTCATTGGAATCACCTTATAGATTGGTTTGTGTTTCTAAATGATGCATTTTTGCCTTGGAGAGAGACATTGATTCTGCCCTAGTTTTCTTTTTCCCCGGAAGCAAGTTTCCGTGAGCTTGGGGGGGGGGGGGGGGGGCGGGCTTGTGGAGGGGGGCCATTTCGATGGAGTTTTGGTATGCTCTTTCCTTTTATTGAAACCTCTGAAGTATGATCGCATGAACTCCTATGTAGGGCTGAAAATCAGCTGAGTCGAGCTGAGTTTTATTTTGTTCAAGCTTGGTTCGATTAATTTTAATTGAGTTTAAGTTCGAGTCTAATTTTTATAATGGTTGTTCAAGTTTGGTTCATTTAAATATTAAACGAGCTTGAGCTGAATATCGGGTAGCTCACGGGCTCATTGAATCTATGATTATATTTAATCTACAAGATATTAAAATTATCTTATTAATTAAAATTATTTATGATTAAAATAACTAAATAAGTGCTTAAAAGATCTTAACGAGTAATTAAGCGAGCTCTTAACAAGTATTAAAATAAGTTCTTAACGAATACATAAATGAGTTTGTTCACGAGCAAATTTGAGCTGAGTTTGCTTGTGTTCAAGTGTGGCTTGTTTAAAAAATCAAGTTCAAAATTTTGTTCACACTTATTTAGTTAACTTAATAAATGAGCTGCGTCGAGTTCTTATCGAGCAGTCTTATGAGTTGTTCTTTATTTGCAGCCCTACTCCTATGGGCACTCTGATAAACTGACCACCCTAAAACCACCCATTTTTAAACCTTTCCAAATCATCATTTTCATACAATCATCATTTTCATACACATCTTTTCGGATAGAATCTGTGCCAGAAGGTAGAGGTGGCAGAAAGTTGCTTTTGGCAATATCGCCATTTCTTTAAAGTGTTGGCAAACAGGACCTAGAGTCATGGTATTTGCTTTGGCTGATTTTAAAATTAATGATTTCAAAGTTAGTATCTAATGTTATCTTACACCAATAAACAATCTCTTAATGCACAAAATACTTTTATTATTTGTTTATTCCACATAAGTGGAAAGTTGCGACTTTGGCTTGAGTTTAACTCATCCAAGATACTATACAGATGCAAGTTGAAAGTTGTACCATTGACGTGTGTGTGATCATGATTCATACTAGTTCTCTTCGAAACTTAGCCCGACTGGTACAAGCAGTCGTTTAGATTCTGCAATTAATTTATATGATTTGTGAACCTTGATTAACCTCTGATAACAGTATAACAAAGTGTTTGCTCAACCTGGTTTACAAGATCTTCCCAACTGTGAGTTTATATTCAAATATCCTTCATATTTTTTCCCAATGTTAATAAGATTTGTTTCTGCATTATCGCCACTGTCTTACCTTGTAAGTCGATCATTCTGGATTAAGGAGTCCCATCATAGGGCATAATATTTCTCCCATAAATCCAACCTCTAACAAAAACGTTCAAGTATGTGAATTTGATCTCAAGACCTCTTTCAAGAAAGGAAAGTGCTGAAGCAAAATATTGATGACTTAGGATGGTCTTATATTGGTTGTGTGAGAAGGTGATTCTATACTTATGACTTACGAGGTTCTCCATCCTCGTGTTTGGCTAACTTTTTCTCGTGGAAAGATGCCGGCCTCTTAAAGCCAAAGTAGATAATACTTTGATGGGAACCTATACACAAACAATGTTGCAAGTGGGATCCTAGCCAGTAAGAACCTATTGACCTTGAGATTTTATTGAGGCAAAAATGAAACCGATAGTCTTTTATTAGTTATGTGAGATGGTGACTCTACACTTAACAAGAGAGTCCCCACCCTCCTCTCAAAGCATAATGTTATTGAGCTACGAACTTCTAGGGAAATCTTGCTTTCACAAAAAGAGGAAAAAGAGAACTTCAAATTGTAGGAACTTTAAATGATGAACATAGACTCTTTTAGTCTGATCACTGAAAACGTGTCATTTTATCAATGCAAATGTGTCATTGTGTTAAATTTCTTAAGATAGACCCTCAAGAGAGTTTGACTGTTCAACTTACCTTTTTTATATTATTTTTCACCTCCTCTCGTTAACTCCTCATAATAAAACGTCAAAACGTTAATTGAAATAATGTAATAACGTAATAAGTAGTAACATAGTAACATTACCTCCTACTATTGACTATAGCAAAGTATTGACTAATAGTATAATAATGTTAACATCTTAATTTATTAATTCTTGATATGTTAAGAGTCAATACATAATTATGTTAACGTTTTTATGTTATTGAGAAAGACTTGCTACACTACTGAGTGATGTTTTTATTTAAAACTTTTTTTAGGTAGGGTTCATTATGCCATACCATGCTCGTACAATCTAATCTCCGATTGAAAAGAAAAAGAAAAAAAACTGAAAACCAATCCCAAATAGAAAGTAGAAAAAACAACCTCATTTGCTGTCATTTTTTTTAATTGGAGATCTGATTGTATGGTTACAAAACTTAGATTGGGGTCACTTAACAAAAATTTCAATTTTTTTAAAATGAAAATATCGCTGTAACACGAGCCCAGGCTGCCCAACCCCGCCAGAGAAAGGCGAAAGCGGCAAAGCTCGAAAGTGAAGCAGCTCTCCGATCTGTCTTGCTTGC
Source organism: Zantedeschia hybrid cultivar (assembly GCA_030544215.1). Lineage (NCBI taxonomy): Eukaryota > Viridiplantae > Streptophyta > Magnoliopsida > Alismatales > Araceae > Zantedeschia > Zantedeschia hybrid cultivar. Next base: position 42,974,468 of record JARZZO010000013.1, on the reverse strand, counting down.
TTCCAGCAACGAAGTATATTCCAGCTGCTCGACACCCGCAAAGCTCGACCTTTTCCATGGCTGGCGCGACCATGCGTGCCTAGATCACTCGCTCCAGCAGCAGAGCTCTACAAATGGGAACTGTGGGTTCGGCACTACCAACCTTGCTTGCGCCCACCCTCCCAAACAGAGAACTTGGAATAGCCAGAAACCAGAGGGAGGGGGAGGCCATGGAGCTTGAGAAGGGGCTCAACATCGTCCGCTCCGCGCAAGACCTCGCCTTCGGCTCCCACGAGACGGAGTCCGCTTTCGTCCTACTCGTCCCTTTTCCAGGTCAGACCTTCCGGCGCCCTTCGTTCCAAGCCACCACCTGCAACGGAAAGATGAGCCCCCCATTTTTTTATTTCTGGGAATTTTCGCCTTTTTAGCTAAAAGTTTCTGCTCTAACGGTGGACAGCTGAGGAGAGGGAGGGGATGGAGATAGAGGTGACCGAGGACGGCCGGGAGCTGCGCATCAGCGGCGGCGGGGGGTCGACGCGGGCGCGCGTCCTCGCCGGGCGGGGACGGCTGCGCGGGGAAGAGGAGGCGACCGGGCGGTTCCGCAAGGCCTTCCGCGTCCCAGAGGGTGTGGACGCGCAGGGGATCGAGGCCCAGTACGACGTGGACGAGGAGGTTCTCCGCGTCTCCTTCCCCAAACTGGTCACCGGAGCCTCCGCGGGCACCGGAATCGAAGAGGTCAAGCAAGAAGAAGAGCGGGAGGAAGCTGACGAGGAGCCGCCGCGAGAACCAGGGGAAGCTCATGGAGAGGAGGGGACGCCTGTTCTGGTGGAGGTGCTGGAAGCGGCGCCGGGACCTGGGGCGATCGCCGTGGAAGAACCCGACGGAAGTGGAGAGGCCGAGGAGGAGGGCGGGAAGGGGTTGAGAGTGGAGGTATTGCAGACGGGGATCGAAGAGGGAGGAGAAGGGGAGGAGGTGGAGTCGGCGGGGAGAGGTGAAGGCGGCGACGGGGAGATGGGAGGCACGAGCGAGAGGCAGAGGAGGCCGCGGCGGCGGAGGGGTCCTTTCCCTTTCTGTACGCCGTTGGTGTTGGCGGGCTCGGCGTTCTTCTTCCTGGTCGTGGCGGTCGCGTCCCACCTCCTCAGGGAGAGATCCAGCAGGTGGACGCGGTGATCTACGGGAAAATCCCAGCCACATTCGAGATCTTCCTCACATGTTTCAACCCCCAATGGGATGATCGGTTCATTTTTCAAATTTTATCGTACCTACCAGCTAGGAACTTGAAAATCTTTTCCTTCAAACCTTAAAGCCCCACTTGATGTTGGAATGAATTATCCGGAATTATTATACCAAAATTATTTATATCAGAACATGGGACGTTTTACTTTGATAATGGTGTAAGGCCCATCAGCGGAATAGACAGAATAAATAATTCTTGAGTCTAAGGTAGGGAATAAGCAATTCTGACATTATATAATCTATTCCGTCTATCAAATTAAAATTAATCTTATTTTAAAAATAAATTTTATTATTCTTCTCTTATTCTCCTATCACAGTGATGCTTTTAAAAAGAGAAGTGAGAAATGATTTGGACGAGGATAATAATTTGTGTGCCTCACTGGCGATATCTTTTGATCTGAGTGATGCATGCTGCACTCGGCGCGGTCTCTGAATCTTTAGAAAAAACAGAAGAAAAATTACTCTTTTTCTTTGAGAGCAAATTTGATGACCTAATCAACATAAGAGGGTTTGAATCTGGATCAACGTCACCTGCAGGGGAGAAGGGGGAGGAAAAAAAGTGAGGGAGGAACAACAACACATTTTTTTGAAAAAGATTCTACAGCCTCTATTTCTATTTAACTCATTAATGTTCTCTTACATAATTAAATCTCTTCATAATTCATCCAAGACAATACAAAAAAAATTACCATATAAAGTAACAAATATTAAAAATACTCTTAACCCGTGTGAGAGGATATTAAGAGACGGTAAAATAAGAAACTAGATCTTTTGCACCTCCTCCTCTTGTGCACCTGTGTGCCTCCAAACATATGGGAGAGGAGATGATAGGACATGACCCCATCATTGCGGGGGCCATGACCATGAAGCCCTCCTCCAATGTATTTGAAGACGCACATGGGCACAGAGGATCTTGTTCCGTAAAATAAGGTCTTAAAGATCTTATCTATTTTTTTAAGATTTGATAGTTGCAGAGATTCTCTCTTATCCCATTTTGAGGTAATGCAAACCCTCGTCGGTTTGATTGGAGGATTTCTTATTATGGTATAAGTAATTGTGAATTGTTTATATCAAAACTAATATCATTTTACTTTGACTACTTATTCTTTCTATTTAGAATTAGTCATTATAATTAGATAAAATAAAGGAAGTGTCATATTGTTTGATTTATTTATTTTCTCTTATTTCGATATACAAGAAGAATAAGGTGTTAGGGACTTTAGGAATACCTGGAGCGGAAGCCATCCCTAACGCGGAGGAAGACGACGCCAGAGTCGATCTCCACGAGCGACGAACTTCGGACAAGAACGCACGAACTCCGGACGAGGAGATGGTGTAAACCCCAGCACCCTCTTCACTGGTTTCCTCTCTCTATTTCTCTTGATGCGTATGATCTAATAGGGAGTCACATGCTTCTTTTATAGAGAGGAGGGACCAGTTCCGTTCAAACTACTAAATAGATCCTACCTATTATAGGATCTTCAATGGACACCTAATGGGTTAAGTCCAATAACTTATTCCATTAATTGGATGTCTAATGGTGTGTAAATGTGCAACCCAGTAAACACAAGTGGACCACTAATTGGGTAAAAACCTAACATTCTCCCACTTGGTCTAACTTGTCTTAAGCATATCAAATCTTCATTTGAAAACATACTTATAGTATAAATATATATAGTTTCAAAAGGACTCTTGAAGATTTGACATCATGGACATACACCTGAAGAGAAAACCACGGTATGCGCGCGCACGATAAAACAAAACTACATACCATTCCAATTAACGGAATCTTAAAGATTCAATAACAGTAAATCAAATGACATGAGTCATGGTGGCAAATGCATTCAATTATACACCTCCTTCCATGTACCACAATGCCACCAACTTACTATAATAGAACATCAAATACGGAACTATAGATAAACTCAAACATAATGTTCATCCATTGGTCACCACTTAAACATACAATCTGCCAGCTAAAATCTATAACCAACATGTATACAAAATAAATGGAAAAGACAAAAAACAATAGAAGAATCACAACATATCAAGAGAACTGACAAGACCCATCCGAATCACATGACTACAAAAAGTACTAGCGGGTAGTCCTTTCGTGAGTGGGTCAGCAACCATAAGATCCGTCCCAATATGTTCTATAGACACTTCATGATTCTTCACTATGTTTCTAGGAGCAAAATACTAAATATCTAAGGCTCTACCACCTTTGAACGCCTTATTGTTCTTAGAGAAAAAGACCGCAGCGGAATTGTCACAATATATCATGATAGGTCTGGAGACGAAATCAATAAATGATAGACCTGTGAGCAGATTCCGCAACTGGATAGCCTGTGCACTAGCCTCAAAACAAACAATGAACTCAGCTGCCATCGTAGAAGCTACTGTAATACTATGCTTCTCACTGCACCATGTGATAGCTCTTTCTACTAAGAGGAAGATGTATCATGTAGTGGACTTCCTCGAATCAAGACAGCCGCCAAAATCAGCATCAGAATACGCAACGACCTCTAACTGATCTGATCTTCTGTAAGTGAGCATGAAATCTATTGCGCCTTTAAGATACCGCATGACTTTCTTGGCAGCTTTCCAATGATCTATGCCTGGGTTGCTCTGGTACCTGCTGAGCATACCTACGACAAAAGCAATATCTGGACGTGTACAAGTATGAAGGTACATCAAGCTCCCAACGGCTGAAGCATATGGGATACGCTTCATCTGCTTCCTTTCCAAGTCATTCCTGGGACACTGTAATTCACTGAATTTATCACCTTTTACAATGAGTACTTTATTGGGTGCGCAGGACTGCATGTTGAACCTTTCCAAGACTTTTGAGATGTAAACTTTCTAAGAGAGACCAAAAGTGCCTGAGGGTCTATCTCTAGTGATTTCAATGTCCAAAACATAGTAGGCATCACCCATATCTTTCATCTCAAAGTTCTTAGAAAGAAAAGCTTTAGTTTTGTGTTATAAACCAAGATCACTGCTAGCAAGCAAAATATCATCTACATACAAAAACAAGATAATGAAACTACTCCCACTGATCTTTAGGTACAAACATTCGTCAATAATGTTTTTCTTAAACCCAAAGGACAATATGATTTCATTAAACTTTATGAACCATTAGCGGGAGGCTTACTTAAGTCCGTAAATGAATTTCCTTAATTTGCATACCAAGTGTTCTTTCCCTTCAGCACGAAATCCTTGAGGTTGCTCCATATACACTTCTTTATCTAGGTCCCCATTGAGAAAAACCGTTTTTACATCCATCTGATGTAACTCTAGGTCAAAATGAACTACCAAGACCATGACTATTCTGAATGAGAGTTTCTTGGAAACTAGAGAGAATGTCTCATCATAGTCAATGCTTTCTCTTTGAGTGAAACCGTTAGCCATCAATCTGCCCTTATATCGTTCAATTCTGCCTTTAGAGTCCACCTTAGTCTTAAATATCCATTTACATCCAACAAGTTTGGACCATTTAGGCAAGTTAACGAGATCCCAAACTTGGTTTTTAGTCATTGAGTCAAGCTCTTCTTTCATGGCTTCAAACTAATAGGCAGATTTTTCACTCTTCATGGCTTGTGAAAACGTCACTGGATCATCAATATCACTCCTGTCTACACTATCCTCCTGTAGGTATACTATGAACTCATCAGATATAGCAGGTCTCCTGACTCTTCTAGATCGACGCAATGTTGGCCTCTGATCCACCTGAGGAGGTGGTTGGTCAATAACAGCGACATTTTCTGGTTCTGGAACAACCTGGGGTGGACCAACTGTAACTATTTGCTCCCCTAGGATTTCATTCCGAAGAATGAATATAGGAACAATGTTGTTAGCTGTTACAGGTGTTTCAACCTGATCCTGTAACTCCTCAAAAGAAATCTCTCGAGAAGGTCCACTCCCACTAACTCCGCCATCTTCAAGGAACCTTGCCTTATCTGTTTCTATAATGATGGGAACATGGGATGGACAATAGAATCTATACCCTTTTGATCTCGCTGGATAACCAATGAAGAATCCACTAGTTGTTCTGAGATCAAAAGTCTTTTCCTGTGGACTGTATGGTCTAGCCTCAGCTGTACAACCCCACATGCGCATATAGCTCACAGAAGGTTTCCTATCACACCATAACTCATAGGGAATCTTAGGCGCAGCCTTCGTAGGAACCTTATTCACAATGTGAGCAGTTGTCTTAACGGCCTCACCCCACAAGGATAAAAGAAGGGTAGAATGACTCAACATTGTCCTGACCATTTCTTTAAGCGTTCGATTCCTTCTTTCTGCAACCCCATTCTGATATGGGTTGCCAGGAGTGGTGTACTGAGGTACAATATCCTCCTCTTTAAGGAATTTAGCTAATGGACCAGGTCTTTATTCCATCTAAGTATACCTACCATAGTACTCGCCACCTCTATCAGACATGACTATCTTGATTACTTTTCCTGATTGTTTCTCTACTTCCTTCTTGAAATCCTTAAAGACATTGAAAACATCTGTCTTTTCAAAATTTATACCCATGTTGACTCGTGTCCCTCGTAGGATGCCATGGGGCAACAGGCAAAAACCTCCCTAACTTAAGAGGGTCTAATCCGAGCCTAAGTGGAGTCAAATCATTTTTTAGGAATTGAATTCTCATGATGACTATAGTGTGAGGGGATTGATTTGCTGATGGTGGACTTTAATGATGACAATCTTGTTGCAGACAGTTGGACCTGATAGGTGCACTGTGAATTGACACATGGAGGAGGGCCGATAGAAAGGCCTAGGATGAAGCAAGGTATTCTCTCGATGGCACCCGATCAACAGTGATCGGTGGTTGAGGGAGGCTATTTTTGTGTTATGCGCTCTCTTTTGTGTCGGTGAAGGGAATGGGTTTCTGACCACTCATCATATAGGAGTCCTCCGAAAATGGAGGTCGAGGGGTTTTGTTCTGACCAATGCTAATGCGGGCCTTCCTGAGAACTATGGTCGATGTAGATAGTATCGAGCTCAATGGCCCTCCTTGTCCATTAATGAATAAGTTGAGTAACCACTGTGGCTGCTTATTAAATCAATATTGGGCTTCCAAATTTGCCTCCTTTAAATATATATGATGCAAGGAATTAGGTGTAACTCCTATTGACATTAAGCTCATAAAGAACAAGCTGCAATGAGTTGGTCATATACATCGTCGCCCAAGTTCAACACCGGTAAAAAGATATGATAACGTTAAAGTAGAGGAGGATAGAAGACATTGGGAAGATATAAAATGAGATGGTTAGTAGAAGCTAGAAAGGACTTTATGTTGTTGCATATAATCATAAATATGACATTTGATAGATTAAGATGACATAATAAGATTCGTGTAGCCGACTCCAAACAAATGAGATAAAGGTTTGATGATGACGGTGAATAATAGAAAGCTTAGAAAGCTCATTTTTTTTCATTAACAAGAAGTCATAATTTAATTAATATTCTTTTGTTATATGACTATATTATGTTTTATTATTTTAAATCATGGTAAAAAAGAATCTATATTCGATAACCTATGCCTTCTTGTCATCTTTTAGTTGCATGACTGAATTTTTGACGGATCCCTATTTTTAACATATTACATCTTTATGGTATTTATTTAACAATTAGACCCAAACTATCAAAGAGCCTATGGCTAAGTGGTATTGGACCTCCCTTACATAAGAGAGGTCATCAGTCCAAATCTCACCTACACTAGTTGTGAAGGAGAAGAAATATAGCCTATGCTCGAATGCTCTCCACAGGTGGGAAGACCCATGGAGAGAATATTCCTTGCTATCGTGGTGGAACCTTTAAATTCAAAATGATTGTCTGAATAAGGTGGCAGTGCGGAAAAACCTCCTTATTTAATGGGGAATTTAGTTTAAATGTCAAATTGTATACCCTCTCTATTAAAGAGGTTCCGTAAATACTTCTGATTAAAAAAAAAAAAGAAAACTTGCCAATTTGTCTGAGACAAAAGCAGCAAGCACAAAACCGAGTAGCAACAACCAGCACTCTATGTAAAGGAGGGTGAAAAAAAAAATCAAAAGGGAGAACCAAGCTCCAAAGCCTACACTCTCTCCTCCTCAGCTCTTCTCAAGTGTCCTCCCTGGGGGGATACTTTTCCTTCGTGTAAACCCCCCCTTCTCCCTCATTTGAGAGGATCAATCTTTCTTCTAAGAGAGTAGTCTCCTTTGAGAGGTTTATGACAGGTACGTCCTTCGAATTATCCCAGTTTTCTTTCTTTTCTTGACAAGTATTTGGATTCATTTTGATCTTGTTTGGATGCAAGCATAAACATATTTACGTTTATGATAAACACATTTTCTATCATAACCTTATTTTGGATGATACAAAAATAGATTAATCATAAACTCACTTGAATTTACCATAAACTCAAAACAATCCCGTATAGGCATTTTCCATAAACTTACTAGGAGTTGGCTTGCGCTGAAACCTCTCTCAGATTTGTCATAAACTCATTTAAGTTTATGCAAAACAACCAGACGTGAGTTTAGAAAAACACATTTATAATAAATGGGTTTATGATAAATGACTATTCCGATTTTCTTACGTTGCATCCAAACAAGACCTTTATATCCATCTATCCGTGAGCCATTTCAACAAGTTGGATTTCTACAGGTTCAATTTCTCCACCCTTTCACCTCACGAGGTTGGGAACAGTGGAAGCACGACGTCGTCTAGGACGTTTGTCTTCAAAAGCACTCGTTTGTCACGTATGTGAAAGGGGAACACTCAGTGCATACCCGGGCGTGGGGTTGTGCAGTTACTTGAGTGCAACCGTAAGGTATATTCCCGGCCTGCTGCTTGACACCCACAAAGCTAGGCCTTTCCACGGCGAGCGAGACCCTGCATACCCAGTTCAAACGAGCGTAGAACTCGCACGGAGACGAATGCCTTTGCTTCAGAACACTCTCAACCTTGCCGCCCAAGACAGCCCCCACCGGCTCCCCTCCTCCTTTCCCTTTCACCCTCTCAGACCTCCCTCGCCTTTGCCCTCGCCCACCAGTTCACCAACCTCCATTCCCCTCCTGCGCCGATGGCGGGCAAGAGCGCAGGTTAAGATGCACCCCATTCGCCTTAATAATCCTCAAAAGAAAGCACAGAAAGTTGCAGCAGGAGAGGCTAGAAGCGGAGGGACCTGGAGACAATGGACCTCGAGTACGGGCTCTCGATCGCCCACCCTGCGAAGGACCTCGCCTTCGATTCCGTCGAGACGGAGTCCGCCTTCGTCCTCCTCGTCCATCTTCCAGGTCGACCACCACCTGCAATGGGAGAAAAAAGGAGCCTTTTTTGGTGAAAATTTTCATCTTTTTAGCTAAAACTTGTGCTCTAATGGTGGGCAGGAGAGGAGAGGGAAGGGAGCGAGATAGAGGTAAGCGAGGATGGGCGGGAGCTGCGCATCAGCGGCGGCGGCGGTGGGTCCACGCAGGAGCACGTCCTTGCCAGGCGGGTGCGGCTGCGCTCGGAGGAGGAGATCGGGCGGTTTCACAAGGCCTTCCGCATCCCGGAGGGTGTGGACGCGCAGGCGATCGAGGCCGAGTACGACGACGCCGACGAGATCCTCTTCGTCTACCTCCCCAAGCTGGCCACCGGACCCGTTGCTGGCACGAGAATCGAGGAGATCAAGGAAGAAGCAAAGCCGGAGGAGGCCAAGGAGACCCCGCAGCAAGAACCAGAGGAAACCCACACAGACAGAGACGCCCCGGAGGAAGAGGAGGAGGTCACCTTCGAAGAAGAAGAGGAGGTCCAATGGGCTTCTCCACCGCCAGAACAGGAACCAGAACGTGAAAGAACACCAACAGAGCCAATTCCAGAGCCAGAACTCGAGCTGAGGCCGACTCCAACAGAGCCAATTCCGACTCCGCCGCCGCCTCAGGAACCCCCGGAACCAGAGCCCGAGGTCGTTCCAGCACCACTGCCGGAAGAACAACAACCAGAACCGGAGATGGATCGGCCTCCGCCGCCTGAATCCCCAAAACCGGACCCCGAGGTGATTCCAACGCCGCCGCCGGCGGACCAAGAACCAGAGCCAGCGCTCGAGCCAACGCCGCCGCAAGAACCAGAGCCCGAGGTAGTTCCAACGCCGCTGTCGGAGCCCCAAGAACCAGAGCCAGCGCTCGAGCCAACGCCACAGCCAGAATCAGAGCCCGAGGTGGTTCCAGCACCGCCGCCGGAGCAAGAAGCAGAGCCAGCGGTCGACCCAACGCCTCCGCGAGAACCAGAGCCAGCCGTTGAGCCAACACCGCCGCAGGAAGAGCAAGAACCAGAGCCCGAGGTTGTTCCAACTCCGCCACCGGAGAACCCAGAGCCAGAGCCCGACATTGTTCCAACTCCGCCGGAGGAAGAGCAAAAACCAGAGCCCGCGGTTGTTCCAACTCCGCCGCCAGAAAACCCCGAGCCAGAGCTCGACACTGCTCCAACTCCGCCGCCGGATGGTGGCAGAGGGCAACCCAAGGAAAGCGAGCACGAACAAGACATTCCCGCGCCAGAGACGCCGGAGGAAGCGCCGGGCTCGCCGGAATCCGAGGGGACTCCGGAGGGAGGAGGACGAGGAGGAGAGGAAGTGGACGACGACGGGGGCGTGGGAGGGGCGACTGGGAGGAGGAGGCGGAGAAGGAGGTGGACGAGGCCGCTCCGTTACTGCACGCCGTTCGCGTTGGCGGGGCCGGCGTTATTCTTCTTGGTCGTCGCGGTCGCTTTGCACGTCCTCAGGGAGAGATCCCGGAGGAGGGCGCAGTGACCTGTAGGGGGCGCGTTCTAAGCTACGTAGCATGCTGCCATTGGTGGACACGGGCCGAGCTATCTACGTGGCATGTTGCCATTGGTGAATACTGAAAGCTTTCTTCTTACACTGCGGTTCACAGTACCGGGCTTTCCCCCCCGCCCCTCTCGGGAGAGTAGCATGTTCACTTGGGCAACTCTTTTTTCCTTTATTTTTCTCTGAAAATAAAATTTGAGAGATGGAATGATTTCATTATTGTACAAGATCTCTCATAATTTTTGAAGAGAGATTCAACCCTTCATTAGTTTTTAACCAAAAAAAATTCTTACGTTTGTTTGGAAAGACAGAGAGATAGATGCACCCGCATAGACCGTGGATCTCCTTTTCTCCACTGCTCTCGTAGTCCTCTTCCCTCCTTGCCTGGACGCAGAGTTCAGTTTGGTATAAATCCTCTTCCCAGAGTTCGGCCAACAGGTTGAAGATGGTAAGGCTGATGGCGGAACCACTGCTCATGGTTTTACCAAAAGAAACTAACTGGGAGGATTACAGAACTACTAAAGATGATTACTTTCAAAGTCACGAAATATTTTTGAGAGGAATAATCCTAGTAAAAAAAAATTCCCATAACACCAATAAAATAAAAAATAAGTATATTCAGCTCAATTAATAAGTTACAATTTCACATCAACAAATTTGGCAGCATTTAGAAAGATATTGTAGATGTCAATCCAAAATGTGATTTCATTGCACGAACGTTATTTGGACTGTTCAATTAATAAATAACAGTGGCTAATAAAATATATTCTACCCATAGAGAATTAGATTATTTGATAAAACTGATACTTCAGAGTTCTCCAAACGCAACTTTAGTAAAGTTTGTTTCTTGATCGAGGCAAAGGCACTAGCTTGTGGGCAGCATTGAGTGAACTCGGGGACGGCGTCTTCCCCCTCAATCTTCACAAACCAATCAAGTGGGTGCCACTGCCACCCGATTGCACGAGGTCCTACTCGTCAAATGGGGGCTAAGGCTTCATCTGGTGGTAGTGCAGATTGAAGTGGAGAGGGCGGTGGATAAGTGATCGGCCCCCAAACTCATGAACACCCTTAGCACCTTGAGAAGGTCTGACTCAAAACTTGATTTCATGATGGACGCCCACATGAAGGGTGGAATTAGAGTTTGAAGCATATATAAAGTGACCTACCTTGTGCTTGATATCGACCTACACCGAACAGAGAAACTCAAATCCACGGATTGATGTAAAATCAGAACAAAACTTACCTCCACACAAGTTGTGAGGCTCCTAGGCAAGTGAACGCATTGTGATAGATTTGAAAGGATCACCTTTGGCACGGCTTTCGCAAATGTCAAGAATGAAGTTAAGCAAACAGCCAAGAGACAACAGGTCTAAAGTATCCTGCAGTTCTTTTCCAACAACTACCATCTAAAAAAGTGTTGCACCAACTTCTTCCCTTGTTCTCTCTATCCAGAATTGGCTTACCTAGCAACGTATTTTTTTCTTTTCTTTATCCGTATCAGCATTTGTTCTAATGACCTGTCTCAATAAACAAGAATTTTGGAATGGTGACGAACCAGAAAAAATGGACTGAATGAAGATCCAAACTGTTGATTGCTCTTATAAATAGAGCTGCATCAATGATGAAGCCATGCGCTACTTCCTCTTTCTCAAAACTCTCCTGAGACTGTCCAGTTACTCTTCTTTAAGCTCGGTTCCTGAGGCTTCCAACCTCAATAAACAAGAATCTCCCAGTGTCCTCCATTCCGTTTCCGTCTACTAGCTAATAGGATAATCTGCTGTCTGCTCATCTTTCCTCTTCATTCAGAGACAAATGAATAACTTTTATGAGATTTCCCTTTCTGCATCACCAAGTCCAAAGGTTTAGATTCCATGGTCTTGGTGTCCTTTTTTCTCGAACAATCTACAAGTCCGTCCACAGCTTGTGCCTGGTAAATGTCAATGCCTTCTTTGGTGGCCTGCATTTTGTCATCCTCATCACCATATCTAGACTCCTGTGCCTGATCCTTTTCAACACCTCCCATCCCTTGCCTACCATAGTAATTATCAAGAACCTCAAGAAATGCACTGCTTGCATTGTTTCTATTATAAGCTTGCTTATTTGTCTGACAAGGCACCGAAGGGCATTCCTCAGCATCAGAAAACTCTTCATCCACAACGACAGTTTCATTGGACCCTATCTTTTCCTCCATTGCTGGTTTACTTTTCTCAATTCCAGATACAGGTCCCAATTCTTCCCATACACAGTCGTCATCATTAATTGGATCTTCATTGTTGATACTACTGTCTGTTGCTTTGTTGTTTTCCACACTATAAGTGTACACCTCATCACCCACCCCCTTCACCATTTTGGAATCTGGTTGAAACATTGCAGCAGGCAGAACAGTGGAAGATTCTATTTTAACACCTGGCATTATCTGTAAGAGCGTAACAAGCTTTGGGTAGCCAAGCATTTGATAATCCAAAACATAGCCATATCTCTTAAAGAACATTGGTCTGAACAAACCAACGTTAAAACCCTGAGGGTTATGCTTCATAAAGTCTACCAAAAGGTTTCTGCAGTGAGATAAAGTGACTTCTCTGGAAGTCTCTTTGCCTTTCATATCATCATCAGCATCAGCAGTACATGCTGCAAAAAGATCATCCATGGTAAAGTAACCGTAAAATGAACAGTCAAGCCTTCTATCAAATGCTTTCTCAAAATGCTTCTCAAATTCCTTAGATGAAATACAACCACCGGTATTACAGGCTTTTCGGAACCAAGCTTTCAACTCTAAAATATCCTTGGCAAGTTTAGTATCCACGCTACCGCTAGAAGAATTCCCATGAGGCTGATGGTTCTGATTTCCTATGTCCTGCTTAGAGAGAAGCCCTGACTTGGATTGAGAAGTTTGATTTGAGAAGATCGATCTTAGACCATTCACACCATTAGCATGAGACGGAATACATAATCTCTTAGCTGGAAATGTGAGTTTGAAAGGATTTGCCTGAGAAGCACATTCCTTTATCCATTTCTTATCCGTGATCAATAAGTTTACCAACTGATGGAGATGACTCTCTTTAAGAGCACTTAGTACCAAAGGACCTTCCTTTTGTAGCCCGTACACGAGTTCTTCCCTGACCAAAAAAGAAGTTATGTTAAACCATGAGGGAAAAAAGTAAATTCAAATCTGGAACATTCTGAAATGACGAGTTCAAAACACATCTTCCAGTTAACACCTACAGTTTAGCACGTGACTATTGAGTCTGAGCATATAAAAAAGAAACCAAGCAGTATTTCATTCACATATTCCATGTTCCCATGAAAGTCAAATATCACTACTGTACGGAGCTTTTGTCACATTTTGCAGCAATGGATGGGCAGTCTGTTTCTTGATGACAAGGACCCAGCCATTTGACTGTATAAAAGATGGGTGGAATTGTCCGCATGGCCACCAATTTCATCAGTCCAACTAATGACCAGCCCCGGGACCATCGGAGCTTCATATATTACTTACCCAAAGCCCTGGCTATGGCACTAGTGTCCATCTGGATGAAATGAAGAGAATTAAAGGTGCAAAGGAAAGTAAATTAATTTTGTATATGACCTTTAGACACAAATGGTTCAGTTTGCTTCATGTCTGGAGTTTAGTAGGTAGTTAATTGGCTTGAGATTGCAGTATTAAAGCTCCTCCACAGAGGTTGAGCTCAATGATACATCGGTTTAGTATGGAACATTTGTGCACCAATTTCAAGGCCATTGATTTCGGATCTTTGAACAAAGAAGCAACATGAGAATTACATTTGATTGACCAGTACAGGACTAGTCACACCATAAGAAAGAAGCCACCCTCTCAACCTCGCTACCTTCTATCAAACTTCTACAGACCCTATCCCAAACACTACAGTGGACTATCATAGTGTAAGGTAATCCAGATATAATCATACAAAATTTGCCAATCCACATCCCAAAACCCCATTGTACCATTATGCACGTAGACACCTGCACACCATCAAGCCTCAACTGGCAGCTGGTGCATTCCCTACTTTCCTTTTAAAGGAGATGTCAAAAAGTGAGAGGGGTAGGGATCTAGAAGAATTAGAGCAGGAGGGGTAGAAGGAGCAGAATGTCTACAATCTCCTTTCTCATTCTGATGGGGATCCAGATCTGATACATCTTACATGGTAGTTTTATGATGATCCGGTTGATCGACAGTCCCGGTCTCAGTTTGGCCTCGGAGACTTACCAGAGGATTTCGATAAGTCCTGGGGTTGCACTAGACGCCTCTGATCATTCCACATCACATTCCCTGCTGCTTTCTTGTCTTCCACATTTTTGTCATCTCAGAAATTGTTCTTCGTCACCTTGGTTCTGTTCTACCCAGTGTTCCTCATATCTGAGCTGCTTCTTTTTTCCCCATTCTTTCAGGAGATCATGTGCTTTCTTTCACCAAAAAAGAAAGGTTGGGGTACCATGAGCCCCTGCACTACTCTTCTCCTCTATGATCAAAACTCCAAAAGTGTGACAAAAGATGGCCCATTTTTGCAACATCAGGTATCTTTTTCCCAAGGTTTTACCCCATGATAGGGCAAGTAGAATCCCCTATTTTATTTCAATCCTACTCTAGATGATGTTAGGCCCTTCTTTGGAATTATTACTTAATGAACTGGACAAGTCTCTTAGTGGGACCCCCTAAGGGCATTTTGTGTAGATCTTGTTCTCTCTTCTCCCCATTAATCCAGGTTACAAATGGGATAGCTGAATAATGAAACTTAAGTGGGGATGTCTTAATGTCAAGTACTTCACTTCTCCTCAAAGTAGTCAGTGGAAAATGTTTCTCTATCCTCCAAATTACAGATACAGAAAACCATAAGTAAATCCCTAATGTGGGAGATAATTTAACTCAATGCTTATTAAGACTGACAACTCCTTGAAATGACAAGTGCAGTATGACTATGAAAAACAATAGATAGTCGGAGGGCAAAACAGCATATAAACAGCTGATAAAACATAAAATGGAGAACAGAGGCACAAAAGAGTCTCTGCTTAGTCAATTTTGATGTATGAACAGTTTCGAAATAGACTTCCATTGAATTCATGACATATGCTAATAGCAAATCTCAGTTACATGGCTTTTTATAAGTCGTAGCACACTTTCCCACCATAACCACTTTCATATACCTTAATACCAGATATCCTATTAGGAACTCTTTCTTCCCGAGCAGTAACTTGTCACCCTTATCTTCTTCTTCTTGCACCTTTACCCTTTCAATTTGTTCTCAGTTCCAGTGACACTAACAAGAAGAAATTAAAAGCCAGATGGCAAAAGCTTCAGCATTCACTGTTCAAATCAATACCGGAAATGTGTAAAATATAGGGCCCACATAACAGGGCTGTTAGCTTATGCCTTGGATGTGATTTTGACCTACATAGTACATTATGTTCATGGGCTACACAGCGCACACAAGTCTTTTGGATCTCACTTTCAGACTGACCCTTGTCCCTAGGAAATTTCTGAAAAACTATACAAGACACAGGATGACCAAGTGCCTTTTGGCAACATATAAACAGGTCAGTCAAGAAAGATGATGAGATCAATGATTCTACATAAAGTAGGATTGCAGGACCAAATAATAAATCATCACTGCCAAAGCTATAACCTTGATTTTAATATACCTGATCCTTGATTTTGAGACTAGGTCCAATGCCTTTGAAGAATGTAAAAATGATTCCACGGAATCCCAAAAGTGAGACTTGGAAAATAAATCATGGGGCTCGGGTTTGCTACCTAAGTTACTTAAATTGCTATCGCTTGCTGCACAGAGATCCGACCCTTGTCCGTCTACACTTTCTCTAGGATAATCAGAAGCACCACTCTGATTTTCTTGAGAAACAGTAGCATCATCCTCACAATTAGTCTTCCAAAATCTGCACCGTGCGAATATCCAGCTGAAGAAACTGGAATTCCCACAAGCATCATTATTCTTCACAAATAAGCCTGCATTTGTTTCACGTGGAGCTGATTTCGAAGAAGTTTTGGTTGAAACTGGTGGACCTTGAAAGGGTTTTACCTTACTTTCCACTACATCTGGGGGACTGGAAAAGGCATGTTCACTTGAGAGCAAATTGGAACTTGACACAATGGAACTACTAGTTTTCAATTTAACAGTTTCCTCTTTTGACCCCATTCTCTCAGGGTTAGGACAGTTCTCAACATTTGTAGGTGCACCTGTATGAGCAGTCTTACGAGGAATAGATCCCATCTGAGAAATGCTATTGCCTCCATCCGTTGATCCACTTTTTCTTCCAATCAAAATTTTCCAAGTTCTCCCAAGAAAGCCCTGTGTGTTGAGGGCCTCTTCTTTCTGCATCGGAGTGGATTGAGTGTCAACAGGTTGCGCATCAACCTCTTTACATATATTACCCACACTATCATGCTTATGGATGGTAGCAATTTTGGCCTCTTTGTGGAGAGTGGATTCCTCTTTTGCAGTAGTACCTATATGAACGGTGTGTACATTATCACATTTGGAAGCAGTAGCCATATCAACTTTGTAATAAGGATTTTCTGTAGCCGGTTGAGGCAAAAGTGATGGTTTCCCATTTCCATCATTTTCTGCAGCTCGGCTTTGTTCCCTATCTCCAGTGTTACTTCCAACACCTGCAGCAGTCTTTGAGCTCTGATCAAGCGGATCCATCATCCTCTGATGTACACCATATACCAGGGGCTGGGTATCGATACCCGTGTTAAATCTGAGCCTCAAAATACTTGGCATTGACAAGAGGAGGTGTGAAAATTTCTTATGACCAAAATAATCCTTATCCAAAGCGACATTATTTTTCTTCAACTCTGCTCGAAGATCTGTCAGACTGATTCCTTCTGGGTATGAGTGCAAAATCTGGCGAATCCTATTCATTAATGCTTTTGGTATTTGCCGGGGCTTGGCATCCGCAATTGACTCCATACATTCATCTAGTTGCAGACTCGTAGCTTCCTCGGGATCTGGAAAAGGATTCTCAAGGGAGCCTCTGTGGTGGCCATACCATGAACCATACAATCCATCTGGTGGGTGGTTGAAGTATCTCCCAGTGAGATTTTCACCCCTCACCAACATGTTCCACTGCCACATAACTGTTGCCGCGTTGCAAAGGGCCCCAGATGCTCCATCCGTACACGCAAGCAGTATGTTATAATTGTTCATCCTCAGCCGGTGTAGAATGTTTGCAAAGTCCCTATCACCGGATATCAGGAAGAAGTGTACAGGCGGTGGATTTTGAGCAACCCAATAAACTAAATCAGCCAGAAGTGATCTATCAGAACTGTTCTTCCCACCTACATCATGGAAGCACGCAAAATTTTGAAGAAATAAGTTTCACCCCCTGAAAATTATATGGCACAACATTACCCTAGTTTGCCATGTAATTCCAAAATCTTAAAGATACTCAGGATCGTGATAGAGCAGTTAACAATGCAGGTCTCTAATTCGTCAAAATATTGCCATTTCAAAGGTGAGTAGATGCACCATAAAGCGTCGACTTTTTAAGCATTCTCATAAGGGGAAAAAAATAATTTGAAGCTATTGGTGATTCACTCGTCCAACGGATGAAACCAAGAAAGGAAGAGAGAAAGAAAGAAACAGAGAAAAGTGAGAACCCAAAAGAACAAATTAAACACCAAAAAAATGGTGAACGGCGAAGAGAAGAGAGCTCACAGTTCGGGACGTGGTTAAGGCAGACCCCGGCCGTGTACAGAGCGTCCTGGGTGGACCGGGAGATCTGGCAGACGTCCCCAAACGCAGTGATGGAGACGGGGCCGCGGATCCCGTGGGAGCGGAGGGCGGAGGTGATCCGGTGGGGGACCCGGAAGACGTTGACGCCATTGGGGACGCTGCAGTTCTCGAAATCCCACCACACCGCGACCTTCACGCCCTTGCTCTCCTCGTCGTGGTGGTGCCGCCACTGGGGAGGGGAGGGAGAAGTGGAGGTCGTGAAGCTCTCGGCCCTCCTCCTCTGGAACCCGGCGCCATCGCGGAGGTGGAAGAAGAGGATGTGAGCGCAGGAGATTCGGGAGGAAGGGGAGGAGAGGTGCAGAAGTATGGAACGCGAGTTGGTAGCTTTCATGGCGGCGGAGGCCAGAGGAGGGGACGGTGAGGCGAAGGGCGGAACCGGCTAGGGTTTTGAAGGCGGTGGAGAGGAAGAAGTGGGGCAACGACGCCCGCAGAGCTTGGTAGGGAGTTAGAAGAGGGTTTAGGGGGATCAGCAAAACCCTGTGAAAACCCCTTGTGGGGTTTCCGTTTAGGGACCGGCAAACGCCACCGTGCGAAAAATGGGAACACTCTGCATTCCCAGCTCCAAACTCTGGAGCTGGAAGTGGAGGTCTGGGGAGTCCAAAACTTTGCAGGCCTGGACCGGAGAATCTTGCACTTCTGTTCGGCCCAAAATGCGCTCACCCATTTAAGGGACCGGCCCATAAAAGTTCCTCGAATGTTGCTGTACCAATGTTACTAAGGGTCTGTTTGGTTCCAGGAAAAACAAAATATTTTCTGAACAAATCGATTTTCAAGGAAAAGAAAAACACAATCTATTGTTTGGTACCTCTGAAAGTATTTTCCTGAAAATCTTCTTATTTATTTATTTTCCCCATAAAACAGTTTCTTAAAAATGATTTCATATATTTGCTTGCTCGTAAAAGAATTCATAAGAAAGTAGAAACATAAATCTACCATTTGGTACTTTTTAAAAATATTTTCTTATTTTTTTTATTTTTTTGCAAAAATATTTTCCTAAAAATGATTTCACTTATTCCTAAAATATGACACATTTTAAAATTCATTTAGGGTGTGTTTGATTCTATGTAAAATATATTCAAATGAATTTACAGGAAACCTAAAAACAGAATCGATTGTTTGGTACCTTGAAAATATTTCTCTGAAAATCTTTTCATTTATTTATTTTCTTTTAAAGATTCTTTTTTAATATGATTTCATATATTTGTTGTATGTAAAATAATTTCACATTACTTACAATGAGTATTACTTTCTTCATTGCTTTAGGAGGATGCAATCTGACTAGAATGGTAAATATGATCTTCAAATTTAGATATATGACAGTTTCATTTATTATTTACTTCATGACCATTCCAGTACAGATAAGCTTCCCCAGGGGATGTTGGCCTTTTGGCCACCGAGGGCCTAGTAAGAAGAGGACAGACGCCACGCTCGCTGCAGAGGAGGGAGAAAAGCAGCACACAAGTCTTGGGATAGAAACCAAATGGACCCTAAGTCTGGGATTCACAAAAAAATTGACCTGAGGAAAAAAATCTCAAGTCAATAAAAAAAATCTGAAAATTTCATGAAAAGGTCATGAGAAGTATGTTAAATTTTAATATATCAAATATATTTTTATGATACAATATAAAAATTAAAATATTTAGTATAAAAATTGAATGAGCTCCTTTTAGAAAGGTATGTTTTTTCTAAAAAATATGTGTTTAAATCATAGTTAAACCGCTACTTTTTGAATTTATAACGATGTTAAAGATTCATTCAATAAATTAAGATTTATTTGCAAAAAATGTGTTAATGTGAAAAAAGTGTAATTAAATCGTGATTTTTTTTAAAAAATCACATATTTATGTTACACTGTGCAGCACAACTGTTGATCTGATCTGATCTTTATTATTGTATAATCGTCATCTAACCGGGTGGTGGTGATATTGTAATGTTGGGACTTGGGAGACATCGCAGCAGACATTTCTCATACAAGTATGGCTATGTTAAGCAATGCTAGGGTTGATAAATCTAGCGTGATGCGTCGATCTAACAAAAGTTAGACATACGAAAAATAGAGGATGGATTTATTAATAGTTTGAATAAATAGATCAGGTTAGCTGTTGATGGTATGATTTGTTTAGAACATGCTTCACTTTCAAAGGTTACTAACTACAACAATTGTTAGTAGAAATCGTATTAAACTAATTAATGAGATTAAATTATATCGTATTGGGCATGTTTTATTTTATTACAAATGGGTCAATATAACGTGTAAATAGATCAAGTCAAGTTGAATATTTTAATATAAATTATTAAATGGGCCGAGTTTGAATTAAACGCATTCGTGAGCCGCATTAGAATAAGTTCAACATAAGTATGGCTGGAAAAGCTGAATTGCCTAACCTAAATGCCTAACCTAAAGGCCACGTTTGTAGCTAACATAAATTTTTTTTGAGTCCTTTCTTACTAGGCTAAACCATCTCATTTTATGTCTTCTTCAAGTTCATTTGTCATTCTTCATTTGAATTTGATTGTAGGGGTGCATAATTTGGATGACAATGCACATTAAGCTTATTTTTGTCTTAGTCTAACATCTGTTATGGAGGATGCATAAGGGGGACAATTCCCCCTTTAAATTTTTGTAAAAGAAAAAAAATTATACTGACTGTCCTCTTCATTTTTTGATATTTATGTACTTCTCCCATTCCCCCTTTGAAGCTGTGCTTGTTGTTGAATAAGTGAAGCAGAAGACATGTTAGATGTAGTGTGTATTTATCCCTGTAAAAAGAATCTTATTGCAAAAATACAATTAATAAAATTTCAATTGCTTACATATTCTTTTCAGAGTGTATTTGCTTTCATCAATATCTTTTTAACTTGATCATGCTTAATTTAAGATTTAACCACACATCTTAGGTACTTAATGCGGAATCTTCATCTTTATAGTTACTTTTATCAAATGATTACATGTGATTGCTGGAATGAATGTGTGTAGAATATTTCAAAAAAAAAAACTAATGATACTTCAAAAGTAAATATATGATTTTTGTAACAAAAATTCATAAAATCCACATTTGTTTAAGGAGTAAATTTGAAATTTTAATTCCAAATGATATACAACTAAATAAAAGAAATATTTTACGTCGAATCCTTTAAAGTCAAATTATGTGAAAATCTTGCAGTAGTTTAATACATGTGAAAACTTCTTATATGAGTTCCACAATTAACCGCATGCAAAAGATTATTGGGAGTATATATATAGTTCAAATCCTAAATAAAATTTTACAAAGATTTTTATATTGTATTATATTCTAAATGAATTATGTTGATTATACGTTGTGTTTACCCTCTTCCTCAAATTATCCAACACTCGGTCCCATACAACAGAATAGGCCTCACAAGTACTTCGTTAAACTTTCCTTCTAACTTTGAGGAGAAATGGACCACAAAAGGCTGGGGAATCACTTCTTCAGCCACATGCTTTCACCCTAGGTTTGACAGCTTTGGAAGCTGTTCATGTTATTGGATAATGTATCCCAAGTGTTGGAGTTTTATGACTATTGTAACCAACTTCTCTCCATAAACTTTCATGTTCCTAAACTTACATTTCATATATTATAACCGACTTTGACTAATTTTAAAGTCTTTAGATTCCAAACTTGGAACTTGCACCTTCTATATTCTCATCAACAAAATAATATCATTTGTAGAGAACATACACTAAGAGATTCTATCATGCGATATTACTTCTGTTTAGTCTTTTATGATTGGTGTGTGACAAATTTTAAGAAAAAATAATTATAGCTGCATCCTAGAGGTTTGATCTTAATTCTGTCTCATGTCAGCCTTCCTAATTATTATGTCTTTATCAATGGCCAACAACAGAAGCACCTAAGGCCTCCTTTTTTGGGGCTTAATTTCCACCTTCCGCGATGTCTAAGAAAGTGGGAATTAATCCACATATAGGGTGGAATTCATAGTGATTACATTGTTCCTATAGTGGGTCCCCTAAGACTGATTGTCATATACGTATAGGTGCAGAATCTTGTAGATAGGATTGTTCATGGTTTGGTTTGGTTCAATTTTGAAGAAAAAAATTTCTAACTTGAACCAAACCTATACATAAAACCAAACCGAAATGAATTGGAAATATTCTGATTCGGTTTGATTCAAACGGAAATTTTACATTATGCGTCAAATTAAATGTATATTTATGCTCTTAGAATTGAAACTAAAATAAAAACATGTGTATTGATAGCCAATGATTATGTCGTTAAAAATCACAGCTAACAGTCATATTTTAATCGGCTCATGTAAATTAATTTTAGCAATAGTAATGGTGAGTCCGAGTCGAATCTATAGGAAATTAAATTTAAACTTCGAAAATTTTGGATTTTGAAAATTTTATATTTTTAATTAAAATAAAGATGTAAAAAAAAAACTTGAGAAATCAACTAACTTTAACTAATCAAATAAGGATACTAATACAAATGTCAAAATTAAAAGGTGCAAGGGAAAGAGCACTAAATGCATCCCAATCAAACTCAACCACATACCCCCCTTGTTATTATTCATCAAAAGATTTTTTCATTTTATTTTATTTTTTAACATTTTTTAAATAAAATTTAAATCAAAACAAGTACTAGATATTGATCGATTTGAACAAAAGAATTTTATATTGGACGAATAAAATTTTGAAAGTTGGGGATGAATAGTATTTTACTGTTCATTGCATTAGTGTAAACAATCAAATTGAGGCTAACATGTGAATCTTTAATACTAGAAAATAAGATACCTAAACTATTCATACTTAATTAACTGATAATTAAATCAATTGAAAAAAAACAACATTATAAACAACAGAATTAAAATCAAAACTTTTAAACTCTAAAAATATCAGAAATGGCGCTCGGCCAAATACAACAATGCTAACAGAGGCACATGAAGGAAGCTTGAGCCTGTCGTCTGCCAGTGGAGTGTGCTTGCGACGATGCACGCTGACTGAGTGCTCTTTGGTGCAGACACGTACCCGCAGCCTCCTCCTCGTACGTTGACAGGGCGTGAGAGCAGAGAAGAAAGAGGAGATAGAGAGAACAGTAAAAAGGTAGAGAGATGGGGAGAGAGTGTAATGGGAGAAAAAGAGAGAGAGAGATTCTGCGTGGGGGAGAAATGAAGAAGATGCAGAGGAAAAAGCCAGAGAGCGAGAGAGCCAAAAATAAGGAAGATGTGGCTTTTTAGAAAGAGAGAAATCTTCAAAATAGCGAAAGGAGGGAAAGGAGGTGGTGGCTGCTCTTCTTGTCCTCTTTTTGGATAAGAATTAGGGCAACTCTTTTTAAGGTAATAAATATCTATTTTACCTCTACTTTGATCTTTTTACCAAAATGAAGTTATTTTTGCCGAGATTCGAATATTAAACCTTCCACAAATCTTTAGGAACTTAACCAACCACGCCAAATTTTCTTCATGTCCTATTTGCACAAAAATAAATACAAATTAGAGTTTTATCGTGAATAATATTATTTTTATGCACAAATAAATTATTTATCATCTCGGTTTTGTCGAAAAATCGTAAATGCGTTATACTCTGTTATTCACATGAAATGACGATATTTTTAACTCGGAATTTTACGAAATTAGAACCATTGAGATCAGTACAAAATTATCTATCATTTCATGTTATTTTTCAGATAAAATCGTGAGTATGATGTGTATGATTGTCCTTAAATAATCAAATTATCAATTTATCACATTCCCCAACTTACTCATTACTAGTCCTTTAGCAATACAAATAAGGAAAAAATTAGGACAAATAATGAATTATCATGCTTCATTTGTAGTTATCTATCACAAATAATTTAAGTGGTAATCGATTGGTTAAACTTAAGTTTTCATATCCTATAATATTTTGATTCGCGACAGGTGATTGTGCATGCAAATTAGCATACTTAGAATTCGTTTCCGACCTTTCTGTTATATTATTGTCTTTACTAACCCTCTAGATAAGACTACCTAGGGAAGAGAAGAGAATAAAAGGTTTTTTGATCAGTCATCGATGACCGTTTTTCAGCTCCCGTCCCGACTCAGCACTTTTCATGACTTGGTCATATTTCTGGTATGATGGATTTTTTAGCGCGGCTTTTTTTCATTTATTTGCGCAATTGCCTTTAAGAGTACTTATTTTTTGTTACTCTCATTACTTTGCTTGAGGGGAGGTGCGTACTTTTTGCCATCTACTTTCCTTTAGTTCTTTTAACACCTTCTATTGCCTTTAGTGTTTACAGCTGTCCATTTTAAATGACCGCCTCTTTAGAGTGCTGAGTGAGACAGTCCCCTATTACGAATCCTAACATTCTTTTCGTTCAACCAAAAAGAAAAATTGGAATAAGTAGTCCTATCCTTAAGACTAATTCTAACAATTGTATACTTTTAAGATCTTTCATTCATTCTAAGTTGCCGTGTGTGTATGAAAATTATCTTGTCGTGGATTTTTGTGAAGTTGGATATTTTAAACTTTGAAGGCTCTTTAACCAATGTGACTAACAAAAAAACTGATTTGTTTATGATTTACTTAATGAAACATGAATTCGTGTAATTTTCATAGGATGTGAAAATAAGTTTTTGAAAGAAATTAAAATTTTGACCATTTTTCAATGAAAGATGTTAGTTTTCTTCAAAAGATTTTCAAATAAATGCATATCAAATTGATTGTCCCACCCCCCAACTTGATTGACATTGTCCTCAATGGCATAAAAGATATGAAAAACATGCTAGCCATAAGAGAATTGTGAAGGAGAGAAACAACCTGTAATGATGATGATGCAACTTTACCAAAACCGATTGCTGCTTACAAATTTAAAAAAAAAATGAAAAGAAAAACAAAAGCTGAACTAAAGATATTGGGTTGCCTCCCGACAAGCGCTAAGTTTATCGTCTTCAGCCAGACGGAAGTTTAGTTATTATAGATCACTCAGGTCTATGGATTCTGGTGGCTCATTTTGAAGGTTTTCAATAAATGGTTTCAACTGTTGACCATTAACGGTGAAAGTGTTCCCACTCTTAGGATTTAGAATTTTAACAGCCCCATGATCGAAGGCTTTAACGACCATGAACGGTCCATACCATCTGGATTTCAGTTTTCCTGGAAATAGGCGAAACCTAGAGTTAAATAGCCAAACTTTTTGATTTGGAAGAAAAGATTTTCTCACAATATGTTTATTATGAAAAGCTTTAGTTTTGTCTTTATAAATCTTTGAATTTTCATAGGTCTCGTTGCGCAACTCTTCTAGCTCACTCAGTTGTAAGGTTCGGCGGGAACCAGCTTGAACTAGGTCCAAATTGACTTGTTTAATGGCCCAATAAGTCCTATGTTCCAATTCCACCGGAAGGTGGCACACTTTTCCAAAAATTAGGCGATAAGGAGACATGCCAATAGGAGTTTTGTAAGCGGTCCGATAGGCCCATAAAGCATCATCCAATCTTTCAGACTAATCTTTTCTATCGGGCCTAATGGACTTTTGTAGAATATTCTTAATCTCTCTATTGGAAACTTCTACTTGGCCACTGGTTTGGGGATGATAAGAGGTAGTCATCTTGTGATTAATTCCGTATTTCTTAAGTAAAGCTTGGAACTGGTAATTCGTGAAATGCGTTCCCCTATCACTTATGATAGCTTTAGGCCACCCGATCCGAGAAAAGATATTTTTTTGGACGAATTTAATGACCACTTTATGATCATTGGTTCGGGTGGCTACTGTTTAAATCCACTTAGAGACATAATCCACCGCTACCAAGATATATGCATGTCCAAAAGAAGGTGAAAAAGGTCTCATAAAGTCTATCCCCCAAACATCAAAGACTTCAACTACCAATATTGGGTTGAGTGGCATCATGTCCCTTTTTGCTATATTTCCTACAGCTTGGCATCTCAAACAAGTTTTGCTGAACTCATGGGCATCTTTGAAAAGTATTCGCCAGTAAAAACCACTTTGCAGGACCTTGGCTACAGTTTTCTTCTCTGAGAAATAGCCCCCACAAGCCAAATTATGGCAGAAGTTGAGAACACTCTGTTGTTCTTCTTCAGGAACACATCGCCTAATGATTTGATCCGGACAGAATTTGAATAGTTCCGGATCCTCCCAGAAATAATACTTCTCTTGGGAAAAGAATATGTTCTTCTCACTTTTAGTCCATTCTTCCGGAAGCTGATTAGTCACCTTGTAATTGACAATATGAGCATACCAAGGTGCAACAGTGTGAGAAATGGCCAACAGATGCTCATCAGGGAATGAATCAGTCATTGGTGCACTCTCGGAAATCAGAATTCGGGATAGGTGGTCAGCTACCACATTCTCAGAATCCTTCTTATCTTGAATTTCCAAATCAAATTCCTGAAGGAGTAAGATCCATCTGATAAGTCTGGGCTTCGCATCCTTCTTGGTCAAAAGGTATTTCAGAGCTGAGTGATCAAAATAGATTATGACTTTTGCCCCTAAAAGATAAGATCTGAATTTTTCTAGGACAAAAACTACAGCTAATAATTCCTTTTCTGTGGTGGAATAATTCATTTGAGCATCTGCAAGGGTGAGACTTGCATAATAGATCATTACGGGACACTTGTTGATTCTTTGTCCCAATACCACACCGATAGCCTAGTCAGAGGCATCGCACATGATTTCGAAGGGCAAAGACCAATCTAGAGATTGAAGAATCGGAGTTTTGGTCAAAGATTCTTTCAGAGAATTGAATGCCTTGATGCAAGATTCATCTATTTGGAAAGGAACATCCTTAGCTAGGAGAAGAGTTAAAGGCCGGGCAATTTGAGAGAAATTGTGGATAAACCGGCGATAGAAACTGGCATGGCTAAGAAATAAACGGACTTGTCTGACTGAAGTGGGTGGAGGAAGATTAGATATAAGATCAATCTTAACTTTATCTACCTCTATCCCCCTCAGATATAATGTGGTCTAGAACAATTCCCTCTCGAACCATGAAGTGGCTCTTCTCCTAGTTAAGAATCAAGTTGGTTTCTATGCATCTTACTAATACCTGTTTCAGATTCTCCAGGCAACTTTCAAAAGAATCTCCGAAAATCGAAAAATCATCCATGAAAACTTCGAGAAATTCTCCTACCATATCAGAGAATATAGCCATCATGCACCGTTGAAATGTGGCTGGTACGTTGCATAATCTAAATGGCATTCTTTTGAAAGCAAACGTGCCATAGGGGCTCGTAAATGTGGTCTTTTCTTGATCTTCCGGATAAATAGCCACTTGATTATACCCGGAATACCCATCTAAGAAGCAAAAGTACTTCTGGCCCGATAACTTTTCTAAGATCTGATCCATGAACGGAAGTGGAAAATTGTCCTTTTTAGTCATGAGATTAAGTCTTCTGTAATCAATGCACAGTCTCCATCCCGTGATGAGCCTAGTGGGTACCTCTTCCTCATGATCATTCTTGATAACCGTTAATCCAGATTTCTTGGGTACCACTTGAGTTGGGCTGACCCATTTACTGTTCGATATGGGGTAAATGATACCCGCGTCCAGCCATTTCACAACTTCCTTCTTTACCACTTCTTTCATATTTGGATTAAGCTGTCTTTGCATCTCCCGACTTGGTTTGGAATTCTCTTCCATGTAGATATGATGCATGCAAATGGACGGACTTATTCCTTTCAAATCTGCCACTGACCAACCAATTGCACCTTTATGAGCTTTAAGGACCTCAATTAACTGGGCTTCTTGCGGCTATGTTAGGTTTGCCGCAATGATGACCGAAAGAGTCTGGTCGAGGCCCAAGAAGATGTACTTGAGAGACTCCGGTAAAGGCTTGAGTTCAAGCTCAGGAGGGTCCTCTAAGGATGGCAAAGCGGGCTCAGATTGCAAGGCTGGTAAATGTTCAACCTTGGACCAAGATGTTAATGGGCTAGGAGAGTCTTTTAAGGTATTGGCTTCCTCTAAAAGGTCATGCGTGAATATCACATTTTCTTCAACCAAATTATCCAGGATGTCGATTGTATGGCATTCTTCTTCATGATCTGGATATTGGGATGCTTTGAAGACATTAATCTTGACTTTTTGACCCCCAAAGGATATGTCCATCATGCCGGTTTCACAATTTATATTAGCTTTGGCAGTGGCTAAAAATGGACGTCCTAGGATGATTGGGGTGTGAATGATTTCTTCAGGTGATGCCATATCCAAAAGAAGAAAATCCATGGGAAAATAACAATCATGGACTTTTACGATAACATCCTCAATTAATCCCCGTGGAGTCTTCACAGACCTATCAGCCAACTACAAGATGATGGATGTGGGCTTTAATTCCTCAATATCGAATTTCTCATAAATGGTTGTTGGCAAGAGGTTAACACTAGCACCTAAATCCAATAAAGCTCTATCAAATGTAACTCCACCTAAGTCACATGAGATCAAAGGTGCTTCAGGATCCTTCAACTTCTTGGGAAGATGATTCATCACAATCGCACTCACATCTTCTGAAAGCCGAACTTTTTCGGGTGCCATTCTAGATTCTCTTCATGGAGTGCATGATTCCTTGAGGAACTTAGCATAAGTTGGCACATGCTTGATGGCATCGAGGAGTGGAATATTAATCTGAACTTGTTTGAATAAGTCCAACAACTCCTCATTCTGGGCCAGTTTCTTCCTGGCATTGGGCTTAGCTAACAAAGTATTTGGAAATGGCACCCTAGGTTGATAAGAACTTGGGCTTTCATCTATCTTCTCTTTTCCTTTCGGATCATCTTCCAACTTCTCCATGTTGGGTTCAGCCTCACTCTCACTTTCAATTTCATGAGGCCCATCAGCAGAACCTTCGGCTAACTCTCTATCTGCACGTGGGTTTTCTAAACTTTTCCCACTCCTAAAGGCTGAAATGACTTTAGCATTCTCAAATTGCGGCCCTTTGGGTTGTGGTAATAGGCTAGGCTGAAGTAAAAGGCCCGATTGCTGTGAAAAACTCGGAGGTTGATTCCTTGGATTGGCAATGGGTTGACTAAGAAGTTGACCAACTTCTCTTCTCATCGTAGCTTCAGCTAGTTGGCCCATTTGACTTTCCAATTTAGCAATGGATTGTTGTTGGGTCAAAATCAGCTGTTGGAGTTGAGTGAATTTGTCATCAAAGTTGAACTGAGGAGGTTGTTGGTAAGTAGGTGGAGGATAGTATTAGGTTGGTTGTCCTGATTGGAATGATTGGTAGTGGACTGGTTGAGAGAATTGGGCCTGGGATCCCCTAGCCTGAACATTTCCGTAGAAATTGGATTGATATTGAAATGAATTCTATGGCTTTTGGGCTTGATGCATGGGAGGATTGGATATTGGTAATGGGGTTTGCTGATTCTTTCAAGAAAAATTAGGGTGGTTTCTCCAGCTAGGATTGTAAGTATTTGAGAATGGATCATTATTGGGCCTGGAGAATCTCCGGACAACCTGAACTTGTTCTTAAATGAATAGTAAAAATTGGGCCGCGGTTGGACATTCATTCACTTAATGGGTCGGACTTGCGCATAAGGCACAAATGTCATGATTGACAGAAGATGGACCTTCATATGGACTAGATTGTGTTGGATAAGTAGACTCTTGCTTGTTTAAGGTCAAGAGTTGGTCTAATTTCTGAGCCAAGATGTCTACCTTATCAAATTTCTGATTAATCAGATTTATGTTCATTCTGGATTCGGGCTCTCCACGGGTCTTAAGTTCATACATTCCAACCCGTTTAGATGCCCCAACAGACCTCTCATAAGATGATAGAGAGGCATGATTGATAGAATTATCACTTAGCATCTCAAATAAATCATAAACCTCCTCTTCATTTTTTTATCATAAATGCCCCTCCACATGAGGCATCCACCATTTGTCTGAACTGTTCAGACAATCCTTCATAGAATGTTTGGACAATTTGCTACTTTGATAGCCTATGATGATGGCATTTCCTAAGCAATTCTTTCAATCTTTCTCAAGATTCATGGATCAATATCCCGGGAGTTTGAGTAAAACTCGGGATGGCCCTTCTCATAGTAGTGGTCCGCCCTATGGGGATAGAACTTCTTCAGAAATTCTTTTTGCATTTTTTCCCATGTCCTAATGGACCTACCTATAGTCCCCAGCCAATATTTGATTTTATCTTTCAGAGAAAGGGGGAATAAGGTCAACTTAAGGGCATCATCGGTGAAATTCTGAAATTTTACCGTGGAACAGAGTTTTAGAAATTCATCCAGATGCTTATAAGGATCTTGATTTGTATTCCCATAAAAAGATAGGAGTATTTAAATGGTACTTGATTTAATCTCATATTGATTGGCCGGATTCTGAAGAAGGTGAATATAAGATGAAGGTTGATATTGATTTGGAATGAAATAATCCTTCATTTGCTTCGGTAGTTGCTGATTATCGGCCATTTGATCTTGAAGTGGGTTTCTTTGATGGATAATTCTATCAATTTCAGCAATCGGTCTTAGAAGGTTTAGATTTTGAGATCCCATATCTTGCATATACTAGGACGAAGAGAGAGAAGAATGATTATTAAGACATTAACACTTTAAGTTGTTAACACTATTAAGACATTAACACTTTAAGTCTTTTTCACTTTAACACGTTAAAAATGTTATCACTTTAAGATGTTAACATTATTAAGACATTAACACTTTAAGTCGTTTTCACTTTAACACTAAATTACTAACATTTTATTATCTTACCATGTTAACATTTTAACACGTTAATGGATGGAGATCCTAACACGTTAGTGCTTTAAGCTGTTAGGGGCTACAACATTAAGTTTTAAAGGGTCACACTTGCTGGCCCAAAAAAGGCGGAGGGTTAAGTTGAGAATTTGTAAGAAAAATAAAAAAAGTTAAAAATGTAGGTGAAGGAGGAGAAATTTGTCTAACTCAAACAGCCGTTGGGTCAGCCAAATAAGTATGTGGGAAAGCCATCAAACATGCCTCTTAAGAGGGTCACACCCTGAGGCGGGCGAGTATCTTTCTACTTGGGCCCTAACTCAGACCCAATCTAAGAGTGGCCTCACAACCGGGTCCCAACAACCTTAACGTCAAAGATGAGGGCAGCGGGGTTCGAATCCACTCCCTAACCGAATATTTGAACTGACCCGATTAGCTTAAAGGCCCTATTTTGCTCGAAAGCCAACTTGGATTGGAAGACTTTGTCTTCCTCAGTTCAATCTAATTGCAATTTGGGGTGGATCAAGATAGACTTAAGAATCCAGCTCGGGTCCGGCCTTCCTAAAACGGTCCTTTTCAATTTGGAATCGCTCTTTGACTCCGATTTTCCTGAACGGGATCAATTTCTCAAAAGGCTCCGAATCACTATATAAAGACCCTAAGCCCACAAGTTAGATACACTTCCAGCTCAAGTTCTTTTTGCTTAATTCAAGACTCCTAGTTTTCTAACTTATCATCGGACGGGGATCTCTCGGATTATCACCCGAGATCCTTAACAATGTGCTCTTTTATTAGAACAATTGATTTTCGACCCTCTGATCACGAGCGAAGAATTTTGATTATGGTGGATGAGATTTTGACCCATCGGTAAAAAGTAAATCCCTTCTTAAATTAACAATCTAATTGTCAATAAAAACTTGGTAAAGTATAAAAAAAGTTCAAATCTTCTAACAAAATATTAAGATTAAGTTTCTTCAAATTTTAGAGGTATCGAGAACGAGCAGTAGCATGAGAAGGGTCTATGAATAAGAAAGTGGTTGAGGGCGAGTTCGACAGAGATAAAATCGCATGCATTACAATGACAAGAAGATGAGTGGTAGTTGCAGGCTGAAATAGGGACCAACGATAACAATGGATTTCTGAATTACTTGAACAAGTATATGAACGATATGATGATCAAGTGAGTCAGACACTCTTGATAATTTGAGTTGAGATGGTACGAGGTTTGTGATTGTGGTATCATGGGTTTGTTCACCGCGGTGGCAGCTTTAACCGTCTTCTTCTACTCAACAAATGTCCACTGTGCCTAAGACTGTCAAAATAGGTTCAGACCCTTTAGAAGACCTGTTTAGGCCTAAAGTAATGCTTACTGCTTTGAAGGAGGTAGTGCAGGCCAGCGCCGTCCGATCACTAGGATCAAACAACGCTGCAGTGTTTTTTTTTTCTTGTTATTTTTTTTTTGTTTTTCTGGGACATCCGATAAACAATTTGAGGGTATATTCGGGAAGCTCAAGTTGGCCCCGATCTGGCCATACACTTTTTTTCGAAATTGCGTTTTTATTACACGGTAATTGAGAGGGATATTAAAAGTATTTTTTTTTAAAAAAAAATATACAGTCGGAACGGGGCGAACCCGAACTTTCCCGATATATCCTCTAATTTTTGATCGGACGTTTCAAAAAATAAAAAATTCGAGCAAAAAAATTTTAAAAAAAAGAAAAACGCACTGCAATCGGACCGGACGGCGTTGAGGGAGTCCCCCAGAGCAGCAAGCATACTCTTAGACCCATTGATTTTGGTTACTACCACATTCATTTACCCAATAATAATTATATTAATTACCATATCTTACGTGAATTTAGGCTGGAAATTGGGCCCATTTATCAAGTGTACTATAATTTAAGATATACAAAATTTTCCTTAGGTCTATTTATCTTTTAATATGAAAAAAAATTAAAAAGTTAACCCAAGACTATACCCGTTTACTATCTATCGGTCAATTTTATTAGATCTAGGGTGAGTTTAGACATATTTGTTTTGGGTGTGAGTCTCTTCAAACTTATACCATCGAAAGCCCTACTTTTCCCTAAGAAGGATCTCTGTCGTCCTGGTGTTGTGAATGGTGATCTAGCAGATGATTCTCTGTATATGCATGAAGTGTAATGGTGTGTGGAGATACTTCTTTTTGTAAATAGGGATACTTTTATGTAAAAAAAAAAAAAAAATAGAAGAAGAAGAAGAAGAAGAGAGAGGTGCTTTGTTTTATGCCTTTTAAGTCCTTCACTCTGGATTGTTCGTTCAATGAAAGATTTATGCTGGTAATGATCTATTTCAATCGTATGTATATAAACTATGTTTGTACAAAGTCTTTTCTCTTTGATCTTTGTAATGGACATCTGTCGGTGGGAGACTGTATCAGTGATTTTTCACTTCATCGTTTTTTGCTCAAGTGACTTACTAGTTGAATAAGATATTTATAAGTCTTTCCAATTGAGAGGGTTTGAATCTTCCATTGTCAAATCATTTTTTTCTTAAATAGGGGATTTTCTCATACCACTGCCACAAATCTGCCTTATTTGGGTAGTTGTTTCGAATTGGGTTTTTTATATATATGCCCCTTAAATATATCATATTTACATGTATACCTCCAACTCTCACATATTATTATCAATACCCCTAAAATTTTTAAAATTTTGCATTTATACTCCTCATGTCAAACTTAGATGAATTTGAACAAAATATGTCAAAAACATTGTCTAAGTCATAATATCATCGGAGGTGTGGGGGTACATAATGCCAGATTTTAGTGAATTGAGGGATATATATGTAAAATATTAATAAATTTAAGAATATATATGTAAAATTATTAGATTGAAGAGTAGAGTATTGACGCTAACATGTGAGAGTTGAAGGTATACATGTAAATACGTTATGTTTGAGAGGTATATTTACAAAAAACCCTCGAATTTGAAAGAACTACCGGAGGGTCCTTTGATACTAATTCCTGTTAAATACTTTTTCTCCTTTTCCTTTCGGTGGGAAAGTAGCCATGTTGAACTGTAGATGGGGCAGCTGAATCTCGCTTTTCCTCGGTAGGGGAAAGATTGTGAGAAATTGTCCATCCACTTATTGATTGCTTTAATAAAGTACTTAGAGGATTCTTTTGAAGCTAATGATTTAGAGATTTAACTTATTATTATTTTGCGGCATTCTTTCCACTCCTTAATTGAGCATTATGAATTCTTCTTCCTCCACCAAGTAAGATGACCATTAACAGTAGTAATTTTTCATATACGTGTTTGGTGAGTCGTAACAGGCCATAAAATGTCATAAATAACCGTAAAATGATGTTTTTCTTGTGTTTGGTGTGCTGTAGATTATTTTACGTTATTATTATTATTATTATTTTTTTACGTTTGGTACATCGTAAATTATTGTATTTTTAAACCCCTTGAGTACTTGACCTTTAAAATCTTTCTTTTGGTTGATTCTGGTTTATAGTCCAAAATCATCATAAACAAAAATTGGTGATTTTAAAACTAAAGATTTTATTTTTGCTGATTTAAAATCAGTGATTTCAAAATCGAGATTTTACAATATTTTACGACGTACCAAACGAACCTTTAATGAACTATATAGTTCCTAGTTTCCTCTATTTAGGATCTTGTATAACATTTGTGATTTCATCTCATGCACTTAATCATTATTTATGAGCTGACCATAATACGAGTTAAATTACTAGTTTACAAGTGAAGAGATGAGAAAAATTCTTCCTTTCCTCTTATCTGATTGGGTCCTCTCTTTTTTTTTTTTTGTCAGGGCCCGAAGGCCGGGTCTGGACAACTATTTACAAGCGACCGGGGTTCAATCAGAATCCGAGATTTTCTCTATAATTGGAGATGATTCTGGCCGGGTCGAGGGGTCCGCCTAATTAGGCGATAATTCCAGGTTCGCCTGATTTCTGGGAAGTAATCTCACAGACCAGGGGATAAATATCCCAACAGCACCGTGGCCATATGGCTGGGGTTTTTTTAGACCCAACCAAGATCGAACCTGTAACCTCCCTTTTGTAAGGGAGGTGGGTGAACCAACTGCACTAGGCAGCTGGTGGGATAGAGGGAGAGGAGGTGGTGGGATCTTGGGAGACTGATCTCCGAAGATAACTGTTCACTTTAGTTGGGGAGAGAGGGTCGATGATGGAGTTCGGATTAAGTAGTTTCCTCTTTTGTGGGGGAGTTGGTAAACAATCCTAGTCATGCACAAGTTTTGGGGTTCAGGTAAAGTTTTGGGATCTTGAATTTGCAGTTCAAAAAAGAGGTCAACTTTAATTTCGAGTCTTTTTACTAGAAAACATCACATTAGATCCACAATTTGAAAGTCTTTTAACTGCAAATCCATTCCGTTCTCTTTTGCCGTTTAGAACTGTTTAATAAAAGAGAAACCCCAAAATACCCCCCATCCCACCCGTGACCCCCATCTCCCCTCCCAACTCGTGACGCCCCTCTCCCTTCCTATTACCCCCTTGCTCGCCTCTCTTGTCCCCTTCTATTAACCTTGCGGCGGTGATGACGGTAGGGTCGGTGGTGGTAAGGAGCATCTAGGCGGGGGCGACGGGGACGTTAGGTGGGAGGCACGGCTGCGGTGGCGGTGAAGAAGACGGTGCTGATTGGCGGGAAGAACGGGGTGGTCGGGGTGGAGGCCATCGCCCTCAGGGGCGACGGTGCAGTGGCGGTGGCGAGGGGCCGCACGCTCGTATCGTGACCAGCCAACACGGGTGGAGCGAGGCAGGGGTGTACGACGAGTTTGTGCTCAAATCGGGCACGTCCATGGCCGCGCCCCATCTATCTGGGATTGCTGCTATACTCCAGCAGTATCGGTGCACAAAGATTGGGAGCGACTGGACGCCGGCCATGATCCGGTCGACGATCATGACCACGGCGGAGACCACCAACAGGCAAGGAAGTTCAATCACGGACCAAACGGAAGGGATAGCCGGCTTGTTCGCCACTGGCGCTGTGCATGTGAACCCAGCCGCAGCCCTAGATCCGGGCCTCATCTACGACCTCCATGCCGACGACCATGTTCGGTACCTCTACGGCCTCGGGTATACGGACGTCCAAGTGACTAAGATGCCGGGATGAACGTGAAATGCGCCCAATTCTGAAAAATCGACTCATAACAGTTAGACTACCCCTCCATCTTGGTGACCTTGAAGACCTCTACGAGGAAGACCATCAAGCGGACGGTGACCGCCATGGGGCATGTCCGCCCCAACTATAAGTACCAATTGTCGACTGCCTCCCCATGGCCTGGGGTAAAGGTTCAGGTTAATCCCGAGTTTCACGGCGCAGGATAAGACGAAAAGCTTCCAGGTTACCTTCATCGCTGAGAGCACGGCGAAGGTTGGGGAGGTCTTCCAAGGTTGGGGTGGTCTTCCAAGGGTAGAGCGATGGGGCCGCGCCGTGAGTGTGGCGGTGCGGGAGGGGAGGAGGGCATTTTTGTCTCAAATTTTAGTTCATGTTAATGGGGTTAGAGGACCGGAAGTTGATAGAGTTTTCAACTTTAGACTGGGAATTATGAATCTTGCCTGGAGGATCCGAAATTAAACCTACGGTTGTTTTTTGGACTGCAGGTGAAATTCCCGTAAAGTTTTTAACCTTAAGTTAACCCATTCGACCTTTTTTGGGTCATGTCAAGAGTCCGGTTTTAATGGTTTTATGCTTTCAACTCCGACGAACAACTCTCTCACATGAACGACTCTTAGCATGCGGCGTGCACAGTGGAGATACCAATGATGGTAGTCCATTCTCATGATGCAAAGTGGTCTAAAAATACCACTTTCTAACATTTATGCATAGAGCAAGTTTAACACGTCAAAAATGTTTCTCTGTCCGTTGGGATCATGTGATATATTTTTGTACTTTTTAATCATTTGTGTTAGATCCAGTGTCTCGGCTGTGTTCAATATTATGCTTTCATCTCTCCCATTTTTCCTTTTCTTGGAGACTGGAATTTGAGGCATCCTTTGCTGTTCGCGAGTAGTTTGAGTTTGGTTTGGAAAAAACTCGATTAAGCTTAACTTGTCTAATGAAATGAGTCAAGTCCGAATTTGATTTTAAGTTTGTTTCTTTAAATCAGTCGAGCTCAAACTTCACCTAATTCAATTCAATCGGCTTATGAGCCGGCTCAGTGTTGAAGTTATTGGGTCATCCAACTCAAAACTTTAAAACTATTAGTAGAATAGGCACCATCTATTAAACACTCTTTGATTTTGTCCTTTTTCCAATACATGACTATTCTAACACGCCCCCTCACGTGCATGTCGATTTTGGGCCATGAAAATTAGATAACAGGAGATGGCGCAAATCTATTAAACACTTTTTGATTTAATCCTTTTCCGATGTAAGACTATTCTATCATGCCTCTTCACGTACATGCATATTTTAGGCTCTGTCACGTGGATCACAAATATGGGGTGTGCGGCCTAGTTCGTAATTTAGACTCTGATCTCATGTTGAAGTTATTGGGCCATCCAACTCAAAACCTTAAAACTATAAGTGAAATATACACCATCTATTAAACATTCTTTAATTTTGTTCTTTTTCCAATATAAGAGTATTCTAACACTCGGTATAAAACATGTTAATAAATTGTAACATTTCTTCTTCATCAGTCTTCACCAAGACAAAGCAAATGAGTCCTGATTTAGGAGCTTAGTTTTGTTTGGACAAATAGACCTATCCAAGTCACAGAGATGGGCTTGTCTCGACAAATCGGACTTTGTTGGGGGGCTCGGCTCTACTTGGACAAAGCAAACAAGTCTTAAGGTGCCCGCACTCGGCAAGCTAGGCTTGGGTTCAACTTAAACTCGAATTTCCTCTTTCAAGTCTGAGCTCAAATTTAAGTTTAGATTTGAATGGAAGTTCTGACTAAGTTCAAATTCGAATGTTTTTTTGTTCAATCAAGTTCAAATTTACAAAAGAGCAATTCGACTTGACTCATTTCCACCCTCAATTCTCGCCCCTACTTCCCCTTTTGCGCAGTTTGCTTGCCCACACGATCGCTTGCTCGTGTGGATCTTTCCCTTTGCAGAAGTCTCCCACGTGGATCTAGTTGGACTCGATCTTCTCACTTTCAGGTGGAGAGCCCAGTGCCAAAAAGAGACATCTGGTGTCTTGTTTTCGTGTCAAAAAACCGGTGTCCTTAAAGCAATAGTTCTATGTGGTGTCTTTATTAATAGTGGGTTTCTAAACTCATTGTTTTAATAAGCTCAAATTTTGGGCGATTATGACACAAATTGTATCAGGTAGATAAAGCGGTCCCTTTTACATTGTATTAATTCTTGGTAGGATTAAATGTTTATTGTTTGTTGTGGTAAGATTGAATAATTATTGTTATTCATGTTTAGAACGCCATAGAGCAAAGAAGGAGAGCTTTAGAGAAAATCTCATATAATTTCATTTAATGTCAGATTGTTCATTGGAATTAATATGGCGTCTCCGATATGCA
Organism: Zantedeschia hybrid cultivar; assembly: GCA_030544215.1. Taxonomy (NCBI): domain Eukaryota; kingdom Viridiplantae; phylum Streptophyta; class Magnoliopsida; order Alismatales; family Araceae; genus Zantedeschia; species Zantedeschia hybrid cultivar. Next base: position 42,936,498 of record JARZZO010000013.1, on the reverse strand, counting down.
AAAAGGCAAAAAAAATAAAAAAATCATTCTGTAATGCTACCACCAATCCCTAGATCAAAAAGTGGACATTATATTGCAATGCTTGTTCTCTTACTTAAATATTGTTAACGAGACTTACCTTCTCGATAAAACTAATAAAACGCAAGGAAAGAGATATCAATTTTTTATGTGTTGTTCTTATTAGCAAACACATGGAAAGGATCAAATCATACCAAATGATAATTTGCTTATTTCAAATGCACTCTTACTTTGTAAAACAATTTCATTATTTGATTTATATACCTAAAATAAATAAATTAAATATTTGTTCATAATGAAATTTCCCTTTGTTCTTCCATTTTCTTTCCATTTAAAATCAAGCTATAAAAAGGATAACCCTAACACACTGGCAATGTCAGTTCAGTGTGGTCCTAATTGACGATAGCATGTCCACACTCACAAGAGCCGGTGGTTAATCAATTATTTTATTAGAAAAAGTAAGTGTATGACCTACATTCATTCCTATCCTATGAATGAACGCACATTCTAGTCTAGAGAATGTGGTCCAAAGAATCTTCCCTATTTGATGACTAGGTCACCTAAGTTGAACTCCTCTTGCAAGATATAGCAAGGTAATTATTGCTAGCTCCCGCACAAGGGATACACAATCACAATGGTCCAGCGCATGTAGTACAGTGGGACTCCACCTCCCCCCCCCCCCCCCTCCCTAAGGGGGAGGTTCTGGATTTGCGCCGTGTGGGTGTCATAGATGGACGGTAATTTCCTAATTTTATCGCCTACTTAGGCGGAAGGTTCATCCCTTTGGACAGTTTGGGCTTATCTTCTCTCTAGGAGGATATCTCTGCACTTAAGTAGGTTCGAACCTAATTCCTTTGAGTTGAGGCTCAATGTGCTGAACCATTGAGCTACCCAACCAAAAAAAAAAATCGCAATGGACACAAATCTATGAATACTGACCTTCTCAAGATGCAGATCCTCTGTGCCAAAGTAGGGGGCCTCTTGTGCGTGGTGTGAAGGCAGACTATGCACTGCCCCGAGGCTTGGGTAGCCTGCCGTTTCTTGCAGGTTATAACCCCTTGTTACAGGCTACAGAAGACGGTTTAGGTAGGTGCCCACGGTCTGCCTGCAATGGCATGGCCGCATGAGGTGATGTTCTTCTACACAATGTGCAGAGGATCACACTCCCTTCAGAGCAGAAAGTCTGTAGGCTGTGGGACTAGAAACTGTTCATCTTTGATGCCCACTTCTAAAATTCTAGTACACACACCATTTCAAACTAATGTCACAGGTCCAGTTGTGCGAGACTGCAAGACCGAGCAGTCAGTTCAGCTGCGGGTTTCAACTGTCCGTGGGCTGTGGGCCTTGGGCCATGGGCCATGGGAACACCTACTAACATGATACCCTATAAAGAGAGTTCAAATTAACTGATAGGCAATGAATTGTCACCTCAGTATCATTAAAATATATATAATTTAACATATTTATCCTGGGCAAATTAACTTTTAATTTTTTTCTTAATTAGAAATTAATATGCTTTTGGCAAGGTGGCTCAGCTAACTGAGTATATATAATTCTTTTCAAGTGGAAAAAATTCCATTTGCCGCAGGTTTCTCCCAAGATTGTTATGTACAGAAGATAATGGCGAACTAGTTACAGTGCCTTCCAAATCGGAGAGGTTTCGATCTCACAAATATTCCCCCGTGAGGATATTTTTACACTAAGCACTATTGTTCCATTTTAATTAGGTGACTACTGCACCGCATGGGGTGCACCCTCAAATTTTTATTCTTTTATTTTTTTTAATGTTGGACCCATCATTTTCAACATGTCTATATAATCTAATCTCCGATTAGACAAGCTAGAAAATCTGAAAAATAAAAAATTAAGCTCCAATGAACAGAAAAAAACCCATTCTTAATAGGCCGGGCCCAGTGAAAAGAGGTTCGGTCTTTGATTTTTTAGATTTTTTTTAGTGATCAGAATGTAGATCAGGTTGTACGGAAAATGTCGGACATGATGGGTCCAACTTAATTTTTTAAAAATAAAAAGTTAAAAAATTAAATTGTACTTTATGCGGTGTAGCAAGTGTTACTCTTCTCAGTCAAGTGGCTGATCTTACTACTCAAGGAAGAAATTTTAAGGGCAATACACTCTCTTATATATATGAGGTACACGCACAAAGTAGGCCCAATTGGTGATACCAATTGAGCTACTGCTCAGGAATTCCTAATTAGAATTAATAAGATGCTTTACCACCTTCTTCATTTGATGTAACCTCTTAGAAAAACCCGTGACATGTTCCCATTTCAATCCACGTATTGCTATTTTCAGTAGCGTCACGCAGACGGTGTGATCTAATTTTCTTTTGTCCCCTCTAATCTCTTTACATGATCCGAGGTCCTAGGGGGAAAGACGTGAGGGCCTTGTCGTGGCAGATCGAGCTCACGAGTCTGGTAGGTGATCAAAGTCACATGTCGGACGCCCAGCAGTCCACTCCCCATAGGTAAGCCAAGTGACGGTGCTAATTATATGGGGCTGCACAACTTGCACACGATGACGCCACTCATTAGTTGACCTTGACTAATGTGCTCCACAACCACAAGCTTAGCTTACTCTCAGCACCTAATGAGCCTTGCTTTCGTACGTTGGATGATCTCATTCAACTAGGAAGTATTCTTCTTATCGCAACCACTTCCTTAGAAGGGATTCTCTTTCAAACTAACCACCAAAATTATGTCAATGGTAAGCATAATTTACCAAAATGTGTATGATGGAGACAGAGTTTATCCTGTGTGATGAGGGTTGTTTTTTTTTCCGGTGGGCTTGGCCCAACAGCTGCCTTCCCCTCACCCGGAACGGCCCAAGTAGGCGTACACGGCCCAATGAGGACGAGTTGGCCTAACACACCTTTGCATGATGGGGGGAAGGGGTTCCAGGGCGGAAGAATAGTCCCACATGAGAAGTTACTAAAGATTTCACCTATCCCCTCTTCGTCAAATAGAACCGAGTACGTCTAGTTAAGATAATATCACGTAAGTGCTGATTTCTCTTCTCCTAGTTAGTTCTCAACCTTCGGCTGCATCACTGTAGAACGGGTGGCTATAGACCTAGATAGCGAATTGTATACTCAGCGGTGGAATAGACATGGTTATGCAAATACGTAGAACATGGTCACATCCTGTACACCTGTCAGAAAAGATTATACACAAGGATCGAACTCATATAAAATAATGGTCTTGGATTGCTATGCTGCACTAAACAAGTTGGTCTCATTAGTTGATACTAGAACGAATTATGTCACCTCATGAGGGTTCAGAAAATTTGAAAATTGGCCCCTAAATAATGGGGTTGGTGGTGAGTCGCGGGTCATGAAGGTCCGTTCCCGCTCCGCGACGGCACGACCGCAGGAGACATGACACCTGCAGGCCGCAGGCAGTTGTGGACGCCGCGGGGTCGCCCGCCGCTGTTGTGCACTCAGGGGACCGCCGCCGGCGCGGGCACGTGTCTGCCCGTGATGTCGGCCTCCGCTCCATACCATTTCCAACCTGTTTCCCCCGGTCGTTAGGTGTCCCAATGCATGCACAGCTCGAAACGGCAGGAACGAGTTCGTGGGCGGAAGCGAAGCACATGCCACAGCTCAAACCCAACCTAATTGAAACAAAAGCACCATTCTCTTTCCTTCTTTCTATCTATCTATTTATCTACATATCTCTCACCTTTAATGCTATCTGGTGAAGTGTTTGTGAATAGTCCCCGGCGGCGTAGCCGAGTGGTGGGACACCCCCCCTCCACCTTGTGCAAGGACGTGGGGCACGAGTTTGATCTCGTTGGCCACGTTTTCCCTTCTTCGTGAATTCCGTCTCTTTAGACGTAGAATTGGAGGGGGTTGGGATGTGTGGAAAGGACTGGGTTTCGATCCCAACTCCTCAGGGTAGTTAGTTAAGATCTTTTGCCACTGTGCCAAAGTTCATAAAAGAGGTGTTTGTGAATATGTGATGAAAAGTGTAAAGCAGGGATGCAAATGGTTATTAGATTGCACGTTAGTTTATGAGTTAGTTAACAGATTGTTTTTTTAAACCATCATGCATGGCAGATAAAGTAATGAATACAAAGGTTTTTGTGACTGAGTACATGAGATATATTAATATCGGATTACTCCAGCGATTATTAATTTATAATTATAACAAAATACATATGATACGTTAATATTTTGTTATCCAACCATTTATTGATTTATAAGATAACTAACACATGATATTTCTAAACCTCTGGTTTAACAGATGCGGTCATAAATCTACTTTAGGTCTACGCCGAATTTCTAGTGTCAAGCACTTACAATGCCATTGGTACTAAAATTAATAACAGGGAAGGGAAGGATGGCATGTTGGCCTGCAACTTGGCGAGGTATTCAAGATTTCCAGTCTTTATATTAGGTCGATGACACGGGTGGAGAAGAGGGATTTCAGGTGGTCCACATGTTTCTACCGAAGGGGAGTAAATTAACTGGGAAAACGCACCAACTTGGCCGGCGCCCGGAATTCTAGCGGTCCAACATTTGACTTGGAATGTGCACATCCTGGCTCGGGAACTGCTGACGGGGCTCGCCACTGGCGCGAGAAAGCAAGTTGGCTGGCACAGGTTATTTTAATTTATGTTAGGGCATCCTACGCCATTCCAATTCATATCGCGCTGCCATCACGAGTGGAGCAAGCCACATGCCCGAGTCAGGACCCGACATATGTTCCCCTGTCTTGGTGGAACGGACAAAGTGACAGGTACATGGGGGTTGCGGCAGTTATTTGGTTATCACATGCCATATTTACCACCCGTCCGCAACACTCCGGATGACGTGGTGGATTAGTCTATGAGACTGCTCTGCCCCTTGTTCTCCCAGTGGGATTTCTGCCTAAGCAACCTCGCCTCAATTTGTTCTTCTCTTCACGTGATTTGCAGCTCTCTCGGTTCTTCTCTACATGTTATTTATTTGCATCTCGCCACTGGGAGATGGAGAGACAGCTGTCGTCATTCTATCTCTTGTTTAAGGTCTGCACCAATGGGTCCAACATTAGCTCTACGTGGAAGAGGGCAAGGGGAAAAAAATGGGGCCTTGCCATTTATTTTTCACTTTTATGGATCATTTTTTTTCTAAGTAGTAAAGCCTTTGTACTTTTGAAAGTTTGAACTAATCTCGACCGTTTACAATGCTACAACTCCGTACGACTACTACTTAGCAAACGATAAGAAGTTGTGATCATAGAAGCTAACTAAATCTTAAAAAAAAAAGGAAGATCTTTAAGTGTAAAAGGTGTCACTTTGTTCTTCTTACACGAGTAGACCCATACCCCCACAAACATGAACTTATTTTTGCCTACATCGTTCGTGGGCGTGTAGTCGTAGACTTGGGATAAGTGGAACCTGTCTATTTCCCACATTTTCTTTTCACACCACATCAAGATTTCCGGGTTGATGTCAACATCCGGAGTTGATTCCTCTCTAGCTCAGCAGGAAATCGGCACATATGTAAGTCTTTCGTTTTCGTGTGACCATGCCCTCTCATGAGTGGTAGATCATAGGTCCCATTTGATTCTTCCTTGACTTGACATTTCTCTTTCCAAAATACCTTTCCATCTAAAATAATAATAAAAGAATCCCCACCATCTGTTTTTTTAGGCATCGTCGTCTATAATTCCCCACGCACGAGCGGAAGAGGAGAGACCACCTTCGAGTTCGAGAAGACCCAGCCCGGTCGTCCGCCTCCCCACTCCAACGCGCCTCCGTCGACCAAGTCCGACGCGCCACCTGGGACCACGACCCCGCTCCACGCGGGCGCATGGAGACCCGCGCCTCGCCACGCGGCGGGATCGCGTCCCGCCCGCGTCCACTAACCCGCGGCTACACGCGCCCTTTGAGAAGAAAGGACGTAAAAGACGGATAAATACTTGGTTTCTACTGCGTTTTTATTGGTTCGAAAACGGTGTTTTCCAAAATTATTTTTTTTGTTTTGTTTTTTATTTTTAATTTGGCCTTTTTGAAGACGGGTCACGGGGGAGAGGAAGAATAATTCTCGTCTCGGCCCTGGCTTGGCTGACCGCCCCCTATCCCCCTTTTCGCTCGCCTTCTTCGCCGCCGACCCGGTGACCCGAAGCGTGGGTCTCCCGATACGGGAGTTCCCGTCCGCCTCTCATAAAGGGCTCCGACTCCTTCTAGGGCTTCCTCAGATCTCCCCGCGGCTCGCCTTCGGGGAACCTTGTCCGATCCTTCCGCCAATCCGATTAGGGTTTTCTTCTCGATTTCCCTCCCTGTTCGCAGTTCCGGCGAGCGATTCGATCTTGGGGAGTTGTTTCGTTCTTTGTTCTTCTCTGTGATCTGTCGAATTCGTGTGTTTATTTTCCTTTCTGGTTCGCGGGGGTTCTTCCGGTGTGGATTTCTAGGGTTTGGGGTTTCTTCTTGGTCATGTGAAAATGCCCGCGACGGATTACCAGGGCTCCTCCGCGCCGTTCGCGTCGCTGGGCCGCTCCATCCTCAGCATCCGGCGGGACCAGGTCCACTCCATGGACGCCCACCACGACGAGGCCGGCAGCGGGGGCTCCGCGCAGGAGCACGAGCTGGAATCGTTCCAGAAGCATGTGGCGGACTTGTTCCTCGACCTCGCCACGGCCTGCGCCCCCTCGGCGGCCGGCGGCGAGGAGCTGCTGTCGCTGCCCTGGATCCGGAAGCTGCTGGAGGCCTTCCTCGTGTGCCAGGAGGAGTTCCGCGCCATGCTGCTCAACAACAGGGGGCTCGTGGCGAGGCCGCCGCTGGACCGCATGGTGGGGGAGTTCTTCGAGCGCAGCGTGAAGGCGCTGGATGTCTGCAACGCCATCCGCGACGGGATCGAGCAGGTGCGGCAGTGGCACAAGTACCTGGAGATCGTGCTGGTGGCGCTGGACCACCCCCAGCGCGCCATCGGGGAGGGGCAGTTCCGCCGCGCGAAGAAGGCCCTCACGGACCTCACCATCGCGATGCTCGACGAGAAGGACGCCGGCGGCTCCTCCTCCGTGGTCGCCCACCGCAACCGCTCCTTCGGCCGGAACAACACCGGGAGGGACCACCACCGCCCCGCGGGGGCCCACTTCCGTTCCCTCTCCTGGAGCGTCTCCCGCTCGTGGTCCGCCGCCCGGCAGCTCCAGGCCATCGCCAACAACCTCGCCCCCCCCCGAGGCAACGAGATCGTCGCCACCGGCGGCCTCGCCGTGCCCGTCTACACGATGAACGCGGTGCTTCTCTTCGTAATGTGGGCGCTCGTCGCCGCGATCCCCTGCCAGGACCGGGGGCTGCAGACCCACTTCTCCGTCCCGCGCAACTTCTTGTGGGCGTCGTCCGTGGCGCTGCTGCACGAGCGGATCATGGAGGAGTCCAAGAAGAGGGACCGCCGCAACTCCAACGGCCTGCTGAAGGAGATCCACGACATAGAGAAGTGCTCGCGCCATTTGTCGGAGCTCACAGACCCCAGCCAGTACCCCCTGGCGGAGGACAAAGAGGCCGAGCTGAGGCAGCGGGTGGAGGAGCTGTCACAGCTGTGCGATTCTCTGAAGGAGGGCTTGGACCCGCTGGAGCGGCAAGTGAGGGATGTGTTCCACAGGATCGTCCGCAGCCGAACAGATGGCCTCGACTGCCTGGGGCATGCTGCAACCTGAGGAAGAAAAACTCAAAGTTGGCATCTTGTGTACAATTTTTCCCTTTTTTGCAAGTGTTCAATGCGTTTAGATTCTCTCTCTCTCTCTCTCTCTCTCTCTCTCTCTCTTTTTCTCTTCATGGGATTTGCAACCCGTTGCGAGGCAGGGGGGAAGAAGAGAACAGGGAGAAGCAGCAGGTTGTGGTGACGACGATGGAATGGGTGAAGAAAAATATATAATATATCCAGCGACAAATAAGGTCAAGCGGGTAATGTTCTTGTATTTGCCATTATACATTTTGTGAAACGGTTCTTGGATTGAACAGTCCGTTCTCCGTATTGCTGTCTACTGTTTTGTGCCTTCCTCGTATGATCTTTAAGTCGATTTCCTGTGGCTTTTAGCCTGTTGCAGGGGGGGGGGGTTGGCTTGTTCCCTTCCCTGTCCCCGGTAAATTATGTGTTTTTTTTATCTTTCATGGAGAATATTATACCATTTCGAATTCTTTCTGTTCGAATTTTTTTTGGAATAATCTCACATCGGTTGTTAAAATGGTATTCTAGGCAAGAAAAATGTTGGCTGGCTTTATGTGGCAAAACTTGCTGCTGATGAATTGTTCTTTCTCACAGCGATAACGTACAGGTTGATGATTGACTCAAAAAACGTACAGGTTGATGAGCCTCACCTCACCATCTAGTGTGCGATCTCTGTTTATTCATAATAAAATTGACGATATAGTCCTCACCTTTTCAAAAAAAAAGAAAAGAAGGTACAGGTTGATGCAGATTTGTCGTCATGGTGTACCCTGTGGTGTTCTACTCCCCATTTGCTTGCTCTCTGACCTGTATAGGCGTCTTAAGCAGACCCATGTCCATATTAGGTTTTGTGGAGGTCCAAGAAATTGTGGGTTGTTGGGTTAGTCCTCTAAAAATATGTTTGCTGGAACTTTACTGGATGCTTTCTTTAATTTTCAAATTTTCACTGGATGTCCCAATTTCTCCAATAATGCTTCTTCTTTCCCCTGCTTAAGTTTCCCCTTCGTTCCTAGTCTCTGCCATGTTTTTTTTTTTTCGAACTCTTAGTTTAGGGATGGGATGCATCCAAAGAAAGGTTAAACAGCACGTTGTTGCATAGTTTAGTTCACCTCACTTATCATTTATTTCTCAACATAGGCAAGGGTTCTCCAGTGAACACGTGACACCCAGCTAGGGAGGAATCAGTGCAAGTCTTTGACACTTTCATGGTGCGAAAAGGGAAAAAAATGCTTGTTTTCATCAGGGTATCTTTATATGGTTTTAGGAGGTGCTCAGAATCTGGGATCTTTTCATCATTAGATTATCACCGAGTGATGTCATGAAATGGAATATAACATCTTAGAATATGTGACAGGAAACCTAATACCAAGACCCAGAAAGGCCCTTGTATTGAAGGATACAATCTGGCTACCAGCTCTTCTGCCAGCATATCTAGGGGATGTCAAATATCTGCTATCTTTTCCTCATTTTGAAAGATGCGAAACTTCCAGAACATGTATCTGCAAGCCTGATCAAAGGCTCGCAAGTAGCTCTTCGGATACAATCTAGCTGTACGCCAACATAGATCTGCAGTAACTAATATACACATACATCCCTTAATTAATTGCATCCAAGAGTTGGCCTCCATGGCGAGTGTAATATCCATTCCAGTAACTAATATTCCTATTAAACGTCCCTTAACTGTGGAAACCTTAATCTTATTTTATTCTTTGTCGGATCAATCTGAGTCGAACAAATCTGAGCCTAGTAGGATCGGGCTTATGATGGAACCAGCTGCGTTGGTTCACCTTTTGCCTCCCGATTGGGTGGAATCTCAGGTTTCATTCTTGGTTGGAGCTTAAAACTCTCTTGAGATACTTATTTTCAGTCCATAAGATTACTTCCTCGGATGATTAAGTGGATCTGAATTTTTCGTCTAATTAGATAGAATTATCAACTAATTCGGAATTATCTCCAATTCTGGAAGATTTCTCAAACTTTACCTCTGGTCACATGTAAATATCTGTACCCGTTCAAAAAGGATCGGGCTTGTGATGGTGAATGTGATGAATATGGCGACGGTGGTGGTGCTACTCAGATTTGCCACTCTGTTCCAAGTGCAGTTCCTGCTATAATTGCAAAAGAAAATACATTTATTTTCTTTTTTTTCCTTGTAAAATGAGTGCTCGTTTGGACATTCTGACGCATTACAATTTGCTCTGTTGAATCAAAAGGCAGGGCTCAGTTGGAGACAGAGAGAGAGAGAGAGAGCATGCAAGATACTGTAATTTTTCTTCGGTTGCTTCTATGTTTGCTTGTAGTTGATGTACATTAGAAGCTGCCTAGTTCTAAGAGTAGGCGGAAGTTGATTACCATTGCGATAAAGCTATCTGGTACCAATTTGCCATGGTTAAGTTTGCTTACTGAGAAACAGTGAAGCAATTTGGTGCTGTTGTTAACCATGTTCTCTTTCTGTTGGAGATCTGAAGGTCAAGTTATGCTACAGCAAGTTTTCAGTTACATTCCATGAGGGAACATCAGAACATCTTTTCAGACAGAAGTTTTGCTGTTGAGGAAGAAGACATCATCTGCAATTGCATTCAAGTTAGTCTTACATGCTTGTGATTCTGGGTGTTGCTATTAGGGTGGGTAATTCCTGTCTCAAGTTAATTCCATGGGGGAAACAACGAATCCCAAAGAACCAGAGATTTGAATATTGTAGGGTAGGAATGGGGGGTGTGGTTTGCAGGCCAAGAATTTGTGTATGTTGAATTTAAAGGGGAGTTTGACGAAGAGGAATTTTGTGCATTTGTTTGGAGGTGTAGTTAAAGATGGGATGAGCATTCTGACTGGGTTACATCTGGCCATGGACTTCGGAATTATATTGTGGTTGCCCGTTTTCTTCCTAGCTATTTAAAATAGTAATCTAGCCAGTCAACACCTAGCCGTTTTAAGACGTGGAGATTCGGCACACTCTGATTAGGGATGTGAATGGTAAATGATTGCCCATTTATTTGACCGATCAATAGTTTATAGGTCTCGATAGTCTTCTTAAATTGATATGTATAGCAAATAAGTTTTGCGGATATAAATTTTTGCTGACCCGGTTATTTGACCAAATATTAACTTATAGGATAGTTAACAAATATCATTGTTTAACCGGTATCATAGATTTATTTTAGATCTGTATCGAATCCGACCTATTTGCATCCTTAACTGTGATGATCGCAAACTCTGCTTCAAACAAATCCAGGGAAACGGGCAGATTATGGGAATTGCTTAATGTGCATGTTAATACTTGTGAAATGGATTATTCGGCGGTTCTAGTCTTCGAATTCCTACGTTTCCAGTTGTGAAAAGTGATTAGAATAAGAAGAAATGATAATTTGGAGTTGAATATATGGAATTTTCGCTTTTCCTTTTTTGCATTCAGAAGTGAGATCCTCGACAAATCATCCATCGGGCTACCGAGCCAATGGTTTAACGAGATTAAGGACTTATCATTTGCAAGAGTGTAAAAATATCCATCGGGCTACCGTTTTGAGGGGGTCAGTCCATATCTCTACTCTTTACAAAGGGCGGGCGCCACTATAGGTATATAGTAGTCATTTGTGCAAAAATATCTTTAATTAAAAAATATAATATTATTGGGATTTGAACTCTCTCTACAGTTGTACATACTTGGCATAGCTCTAAGCAAAAAAAAGAAAAAAATGACGATAAAATTATGGGTAACCTCTAATTTCATTTCACTTGTTCCATTGTCAAACATGATTTATTTAATTAGGGTTGACATTTGTCTGAAACATCCAGTCTGGCTGAAGGAGGCCGGCATTGCTATAAAAGGACAACAACAAACACAACATCACACCTCACTTGGCAAGAATGAAACGAACAGAGAGCAAGCACAAACTAGGATTATGTGAAAGGGGAGGCATTTCTGAGCTGGCCATAAAGAAGGAGAGATGCACAAATCCGAATTGGGGTCCGATAAGGTGGTCCTCGGTTCTCACCGCAGGCCAGCATCATTCCTGATTCGAGACAGGTTGGTTACATATTGGTGTCTCGTGACCTCTTGTGTGTGACAGCATGGCCTTCTGTTCGTTGGACGCACCGCCCCGGTGGTCCTCCGCCGCGCTGCTGGCGGTGCTGCTCATCGGCAAGCTCATCCCCCTCGGGTCCATTTAATGGACGGTGGCCTTCATATGATCAGTCACTTGTCATAGGCAGTGGCAGATCCAGCATTTATTCGGTGAGGTCTTAAGATCTCATTAGATTTTGTCAAATTTATTAGTCAAATTTAAAGCAGTCTAATTTAAGATTTTACTGACCCAATTCAAAACTCTACTGATCTAACTCAAGACCTCATATGACTTAACTCAAGATCCTATTGATCTAACTATGTTTATGACTTAACGTCCGAATGATCCTACTGGACAAAATTTCTACGTCCGCCACTCATAAGGCAGAAAGATTAAAGTAGGTGACTGAAGGGTGTCTCCATTTTTGAGATGAAGTCTTACTGACCTCATTTTTTTTGGATTAAAGTGTGCTCCATTCACATATAAAGAGATTACTTCACTAGAATAGGTGGATGCAAGATTCTCATTCACTTTGCGTCATGTGGGTCGGAATTAAGAGTGTCAATTGTGATACAGTCCAACTCAACTTATATTAAATGAAATTGAGCTAATCCAAGTTATATAAATTAGGTTGGACTAAATTTGGGTTGAGATTAGTTAAATCTAGATTAGGTTGGGTTGAAAACAAGTTGGCTCAATTTAATTTATTGACTTTTACAATAATTCATACAAAAAGTAAAATACTTCTAACAAATCATTTATAAATAAGGCCAGCTGAACCCAACCCAACCCACTCATTATTAAATTTAAATTAAATGTAGACTAAATTTGGACCGGACTAAAATTGAAATAAATTATTTTAAATTTAAGTTAGACTCAAATTATAACATCGTCCAGTCCATCGTGTCCAATTTACATCCCTAGTCAGAATGCACTCTGATATAGAGGATCTCATCTTCTCCATTTCCGTCATCATTCACCAAAGACATTTATTAACCTCGGTTCAGTGGATGCACTTCTTAAACAGATATGGACGATATTAACAAGGTTTCTTATGCCCTAGTAAGATAAATGAATTTCGTTGACACCTGATGAGATCGTAATACCCGGGTCAAAGAAAATTTTTGATCGAGAGATTAGTTGAAAGAGCTTTAAACATGAAGGTTAACCGTGTAAATTTACTTTAATGATGTTAATTAAGTTTTGAAAGGTTTAAATGTAGAAACATTATGTGTACAAGGTTTGCAAAGAACTTGCATGATATTATATATATATATATATATATATATATATATATATATATATATATAAAAGAAATTAAATTCAACATGCTGACTGAGAAAAGGGGTACATATTCAATGCAGACTGCGATATGTAAGTCAAATATTAAATACGTATCCTTACCACCTCTTTCTCCATTACTACATTCTCTCCCACTTAGTCCGATCTCCAAGCCTATGGTCATAAGACTCGTTCCAACATATGAAAGACTAGAATAAGAGTACATATTCAATGTAGGTAAGTCAAATATTATTCTATGCTAAATAAAATTTTTATCTAGATTTATTTAAAGTAAGTGGTAAATAAGAATTAGAATAAATATCTAAAATATTATAAATGACTTCTTATTCCAATGTAAGTAAAGACTGGATCTATGTTCATAGAATTTGTTGCGAAACAAATTCTGACATATATCCTAATTCAGGTGGGACTTGGGTCCTATTTTATTTTGGTTGTGTTTGGAGTAGCTTTCATTTGGAAATACTTTTGTACATCTATTTAATTATTTTTTGTGGAAGCTATTAAATCTTGGAAACCTTTTATATAATATTTTATTTGTATTTTGACTTCCAACTAAAAGTTACGAGAAGAGAGCTTCCAAGATTGCAAAAAAAGTGAAGTTATTATGGAAGATACGACTTTTGTAATAAATCAAAATTAGTTATAACTAGGGATGTAATTTGAGCAGACTGGGCTGGTTATATGATAATCTGGGTCTAACCCAAATTCAAAATAGTTCAGGTCAATTTTAGTCTAGTCCAAATTTAGTTCAAATTTAATCTAAATTCAACCCAAATTCAGTTTCAATTCAATAGCGAGTGGGTTAGATTGGGTTGAATTAGAATGGTCCTATTTATAAACAATTTGTTAGAAATATTTTAGTTTTTGTATGAATTATGGTAAAAATTAATAGATTAAACTGGACTAGCCTATTTTTAATCTAACCCAGTCCATATTTAACTAATAATATCAACCCAAATTTAGTGCAACCTAGTTTATATAATTTGGGTCAACTTAATGTACTTTAATATATACTGGGTTGGGCTGAGTCACGAACTAGCTCGCTCAATTGACACCCCTAGTTATAACCTCTCTCTCAACTTATTCTATGTAAGAAATGGAAGTTAAAAGTGACTTTCAACCTTTAAGTTATCAAATTAAAATTTCAAATATTTTAAAATTTATATCTTTTTTCACTCCTTATTTTAGATTACTCCAATACCAAATTAAGAATATGAGTCACTTTGATAATAAAATGACTTATTTAATAATAGTTATTTTGAGATTGCTCATACTGGAATAAGAAACATTTTAATTTTAAACACTTTGTCACTTATGGTAGAATGAAACAGAATAAACAGTTATACCGTAAGTTTAAATGGTTTAACCTATTTATTTTAAGAACAACTCATTTTCACATGAAATCCAACTTATCCCAACCCGTGCGGGGGAGTGAAGTTGAGGTCCTTACTTTAAGATCTTCACTTTTGATTTTTGTGCCAATCTATGGGTTTCACATCTCCACTTTATAAGGGTGATAAGGATGATAACTCTATTCACTTATTGGGATATAATTTTTCCCCCTTGAAGCTAGCAAGGGGGGAAGGACCAACCCTATAGACAGCGATTGCTGTTACCCCCTCACCATCCGGTCCAAGAAGGGTTCTTCCCAAAACAATGAAGAGCTGTCCTCTCATATGGTCTTCGGAGGAGCAAACAAGCCATGGCGGCGCCGTCACTGCGGTGAGGTGTTTTGGTGAAAACTACACGTCTATTTTTGATCAGACGGCAGTGGTTTGGAGTGTGCCAACTCGTTATTGTTAGAACCGGCTTTCTAAGGGAATTGGTTCACCACCTGCTCTCAGGAACCTGAGTTAGCATATTAGAATTTGGTTAGAATTTAACATCTTTCTATTCACGCAGCCTTAGGTGATGTTAAGATATTTATTTTCTGATTTGCGAAATTATTTTTTTAGAAAATCAATTCGACCTAAAATCTTTGTCTAATTAGACAGAACTTTCGACCGTTTTGAAATTATCTCCAAAATATTTGGAGGATCTGTCAGGTTCCACTCGGTTGAAACTCTAGTCGCTTATAAATATTTGTACGTACGCAGTCCCTGCGCCACCCTTCAAAAAAAATAAAAAAACTTGTTCTGGTATGCCTCCTTTTTTCATGGTTTTCCTGTTCTCTCCAACGCTCCAAACAGTCCGTGGAATTTGCCAAAATATGGCCCACCACAAGCCGTCAAATTAATGTAGCTTGTCAGGACGTACTATAAGTCCGCCTGAACGTCACTACTTGGATCTTAATAATGGCAGATGCAAATAAATGAGCCAACTCTAAAGGGTCATGGGCGTGCCCTAAAATACTGTAAAATACCATAAAATATAGGAGGTTTTTTTTAAAATGTAGCCCTCAAATGCACAGCAGTTGCATGTATACCCTTAATTTTCATGTATTAGCATCAATACTCTTGAAATTCTGAAAAAGTTGCACTTATACCCCTCAATTTAATGATTTTACATAAATACTCTTAAATTCACTATTATTTTACATATATACTCTTTAATTCACTAAAATTTGTACCTCAGACACCTCCGATGACATCATGATTTATGTAATGTTTTTGACATTTTTCATTGAAATTCACCTAAGTTTGACGGGAAGAGTATAAATACAATACTTCGAAGATTTCAGGAATATTGATGATAATATCTGATACTTAGGTGTATACATGAAAATATGGTGTATTTGACGGATATATATGCAAAAAACCTTATATAGTAGAATAGTATTGCCCAAGGGTATTTTGCTTATGTTTGGATATTGTAAATTACTTTTTGATGTTTTTAGTATATTTGAAGTGTCCAGTTGACTCATATGATATATTTTTTATTTCATTTTGATTTTCAGCTCAAACCTAATGAAAACTAATATCAGAGATCCTAAAACAAGGGATTTTAAAATTTCATCAATTTTAAAGTCAATAATTCCAAAACTGATAGTTTATGACATTTTATAACACATCAAACAATCCATAAAATGGCACCATGCAATATTAGAGAGATAAAAGAAAAGGACATAATACAAACTGCACTAGCTGAAACGTTGTAGAAAACATGGAGTGCAGTGCAGGCATAAGGCATCAAGTATGATATAGCATTTCCCGAACAATGGAACACGCAAACAAAAAAGAAAACGAGAAGGAAATTTTTGTTGGCATCGTTAACAAATTGCACATGGTGAATAATCTTCTGGTTGAAATTAGGCATCGATATTTGGAATCTAGGATGATGAACAAAATAGGTGAACTAATTATGATTTATGAAATGATAAAAAGAAAGATGAATTACTTAAGAGTTGTTTGTTTTAGCGTAAAACAACGTAATTTGAAAAAATTATTTTATTTTACAGTGTTTTCAGTTGTTTAGAGTGATGTAAAACAATGTAAAGTAAAATTATGTCTGGACCTTGTCTGCTCACTTGACAACCCAATTCTCTTATTTTGATTTACAACAAAGGTCTACTGCAAATTAAAACAAGAAGATTGAAGCATCCCTTTTATTTTATTTTACAAACAGTCAAACCAGCATTTCCTGATTCTAAGAAAAGAAAATTTCACTTATTTTGAAACAAGTGATTTTAAAACCAGTGATTTACAAAGTTTTACACTAAAACAAATAACCCCTTAGATAAAAAAGCCCTTTAATTTGCAAAGATATTTATTTAAATAAGGCTCAAGGAAAAATGCGCATATAACGGCCGTAAACCTTATGCTAGCAATTTTCGGTTGAGTAGAATCAAGATAGAAGAAGGATTCGGTCCAAAAGAGTGACTTGCTGTAAACTAAATCTTATTACAGTGGTATTTACTGCGACGGTCTCGAATCTGGATCGCATTCACACATGATTTGACCTGTCAAGTTATATAGATGTGACCTCCTTTTTAATAGCCGTGAGTAGATATTGAATTCAAGTGAACTCCAAAGCAAGTATTGCTCATTTCAATATACGTAGCATCTAGATGACACGTAGATAGCGAGAAATCAGCTGCATCGGTTCAGCATCACGTAGATAGTGATGAGGCCCAATAAGATGACCCGGACTGGACTGGGCCTGTGTTGCTGACCACGGACCGTGAACTACCGTCTTGGGTGCAGCCCGACCGCCCAATTCCAGCATGAGTCCATTAGATCCATTGGGCCCAGGTTGTTGGGCTGATCCGGCCAGTGTGGCGGGCTCTCATTCGATTGTGTGTCATCACATCAGGCAATCGGACGTCTATTGCAACTGCAGTATTTTGAGATATTGCAGTAAATATTATTCCATCCATTGTTCCACTTCAAGTCGCTTCTCCCCCCTGTGTGGTCGGCTAAATGTGCAAACATGTTCTTTTTTTCTTTGGGCCAACACTTGAATGGGCCATTCAAAGGTGAAATTTTAAACTTGTTTACCTAGCAAGTTGGATATGATGAGTAGCGGAAGAAGCAGAGCAATACTCCGTTCGACTCATTTACATCTTTATTATGACAAAAAGAAAGAAAAAACTCATTTACATCCTTTTCAGTAAATATTCAGTCATTGTTAAATTGTCATTTGGCTCAATGAAAGCGGCGATTGTCATGGTTCAAGCCTGCATTTTGTAGCACGGTCCACTGGTGGGGACGTCAACCAGCAGACGAGCAGGCGCCGAGCACGAGTTACGGATGCATTCTTGTGACTTGACGACGACCTCCATATCTAAGATCAAGTCTAGTCCTTATTATACATTTCTTTTTTCAGTTATGACCAGCAAAGGCGTGCCTACTTATTGCTGGCCTTAGGAGAGTCTTTTAGTTTAGTTATGAGAACTTTCATGTCATTTCATGTCCTTTAGGATATGTTTAGTAGTTTGTTTTCATGAGCAAGATTATTCTTTCTTCTAAAGTGAGGATGAGAGACCTTCCCTCCTAGGAGGACGCCTGAGAGAGGTTCCAGTGTGAGGCCATAGGTATGAGGCCCGTATTGTCGCCGCCACTTTCACGACGTGTCGCCATCGCACCGCCGTCCCCCATTATCCACACAACGAATAAGGAAGAAAAGGTGGCTTCAACCTTGTTCAAGGGAAATCGTTTCTAATGCTGAGGATCCCTCTTCTACAACTCAAAGTCTGTCAGATTTTTCAGAAAAGTTGATCACCATATAGTTGCTAAAATTTAGGTTTGAAGACAATAAGCAGGTGTGTTTAAAATTTTTGAATCACTAAATAATTTATATGATCAAAAATCTAAACAGTTCGTGATGTAACTTTTTGAGGGCTGAAGTGGACTTGCAGGCTCGGCCCGTCTCACCACGACCAATTTTAGCGCACGGACTTAAAATCGTGGCGATATGTGACCTGCAGCTGCCACGCTGTAAAGCCCGCGGGCTGACCTGACCCATTGACGGTCCTACCAATACCAAACACATCCTATGCCAGAAAAAGAGACGAAAGACCAAAGATATCAACAAGAACGACGAAAAGGGATGGTCAGAAACTTCGGAATGCATACCTTGTCCGATTCATAGCTGAGTTATCCCAATTTGAACATGACTTAGATTGGGCTCGTTCTCGACCGTGGGTGATCGGTTTCATCACCATAGAAAGTGATTTGATGAGGTCAAGTAGCATTAGGAAGAAGATTAACAAGGAGCTTCTATCTAGATTTTTTTTCTTCTTTTGGATTAAATTTTTTTGGCTGTCTAACTTAGAATCTTATAACTTGGACTAGAGTATACATCGTTTACATTCATACTTTAGTCTATCTTTTAACTGATGTAGGGTTACCGTAACACACTCATTTTACATGCAAGCTAATTTAAGCTAGACAACAAGAAGTATGAAGTTGTAATTTTAAAAACATAATTATATATTCTGATATTATATTATTCTAACTGAAAACTTACAAATATTTTACTATCTCGTAATTAATGTGAGAATGTTTCTAACATCTTTTGTGATGTGTTGGCTTCTAGGAGATTGTGCGCCGTGATCTCTATTGGTCCATCGAGCAAAAATCGGGGGCATGAACATATAGAAGTTCATAAGCCGGTTGGTATTTGGATTGGATGGACTTCAAGCTTATTTGGATCATTTGGGAGTGATTTTGAAGGAGAGAGATTTTGTGATCTTACTGGTATGTATGAGAAAGATGGGGTTTATAATGATTATGCTGGACTTCTAAATCCATTATTAGGGGGAAAAAAAACGAGTCCATAGGTTTCTTAAGTAACATTTTACAAGTGTACCCTCCATGTGTCTTTGTCCAAGAAGGCTGAAATCTTAAAGGTAAACTAGTCATTTTCCTTGGAACTCACATGTCAGTCCCCAAGAACTACCCACAAGCTCTTTTTGGGAAGAATTTGATCTTTGGAAATGCAAGGAAGACTGTGGTTCAAATGAATTATTGTCGTTTATGTTTCCAAAAGGTCCCAAGTCTAACCCATGATCAAGTTCCCCACTTTGAGTCCACCAACATCATAATTAGCAACTCTATGTGATCGAGATTAGTTCTACTTACTCATGGAAAAGTAGTTAAATGGTCCATAGGCTCTACGGCCTTACAAGAAAGAGGAATCTCTGGTGTGCTATAAGCAGGTTGAATACTTTCCAGCTGAAGACCTTTCGGCTGGATCAGCCTTCTTTGGGCATTCCTTTAAAGTGGCAACCCTTCCACATGGTGCAACAGGCCAACGTGGTTGCCGGCTTCAAGGCTCCCAAGATAGAACTGTTCGACCATCTAACTAAAGAAATGGAATCGTCTAGTCTACTTTTTCTAGTACCATCTAAATTCTTATTTCATCTCATTGAACCCACCTGTTATAGGAGAGAAGTATAAAACTGATAAAGAAGCTTTGTATTTTTCAGGAACACTTGGCTAATGAGACATGATGGAGCACCATTGCTATATAGAAAATGGAATGGGTGATCTCAATCCTTAATACAAAATCAACTGATAATGAGTAGAGAGATTCATTTTCTTATAAACATCTGGTTTGCTAGATGAGATCAAACTGAATCAACCCAATCCACCAGTCCCCGATCCTTACCAGAATCAGGCCAGATCAGCTCGGATTCGACGATCTGGAACTAGTTGTTGGACTCCAACAGCTAGTTTTTCCTTCTCCTAATTAAGGAGGGTTCAGGCAAAATCAGTCTATAGATCCGATCAAGTTGGCCGATCCGATCAACCAGACTTAGGCTAATCCGTGCCTCAACCTAAACCCTACTTTCCTTGGTAAACACAATTTTATCCATACACGATCAATATGAGATGTGAAACTCCCCTCTTATTCAGGCAGAGATCATGAAGTGTATGGCACATGAAAAACACAGAAGATGAAGTCATGACAAGAACAAGACACACAGACATCACACTGAGTATGAGCTGGGTCTGATATCATATTTAAAATATAGCAGCAATATAACTCAAAACTAATTGGCAATGGGCGGAGAGGCCCTACTTTTTATAAAAACACAATTTTACACACACACACACAAATGACCAAGGACTTGGCACCACTAACCACATTGCCATACTCAGACTAAGGGCAATGACATCTACCACCAGGAATTAGTTCCAGAATAAAAAGGAAAATAAATGATCCAGGATCAACCATGCGCAGTTAAAGTTGTCAATACAGGGCATGACAGGTAGGTGCTAGGTGGTGGGAAAAACAGGTCTGTAAACCAAGGAAGTACTGTTGTCGGTGCTTATATACTGTGAAATTAATAATTCTACAAAGACATTGGAAGAAGGCATTGATTCTGTTGAACTACTAATACTGCAATCCAGGACGTGGCAACAACAGCTGAAACAGATAAGAGGATTGGTGAAAAGAAAGAAACAACAGCTAAAACAGATAGATAATTGGAGAAAAGAAAGAAGAGGAGGAAAAAGCTAAAATGGAAAGGATTTTAGTAGGAAGATGAATGCTGCAACACGGTTTTAAGTTACAGCTAAAAGATCAACAACTTAAAAAACACCAAACAACTTCTGGTTATCTTCCTTGCTTCACCATTTCCAGTTTATTTTCTTCTATTCACATGCCAGCTTGGTGTCAAAGCTGCTCAAACAAATGGCAAACGCCTGAAATGCTGAAAGAGGGTACCGGTAATCCATGGTGAACATATCTTTACCAACCTTGCCAAACTGCAATATGATCTTATCATGCTCCGGTGGCGGCGGCTGTGAAGGCGATGGTGCTCCAGCAGCAGGTTGTGTAGCAGCAATTAGCTGGAAGTTCTTGACAGATGCAACTGTCACCCGACCTCTGAAGTTTAGGCACCAGCACTGCAGCTGTTCATGCCATCTTGGGGCCTTGTTCCGGAGAACCAATGGTCTCTCTTTTACTTCCTCCTCATCGTCCCCTCTGGCTCCTCCAGTGATGTCAGAGAAGCGGGCACTGCTGAAATCCAGGGAGTGGTCCATGATGGAAGTCTTGGAGAAGGACATACTCCCAAAGGAGTCCTCCAGATTGCGTTGCAGGATGTTCTCAGGCTGCCCAGGGACTATACCACCAGCATCGAGGGCAGAAGCAGGAATGGAATACATGGTGCAGTTCATCCGGCGTGGGCCACGTGTTCCCAGGACATTGAGCTCATATGTCACCTGACCTATGTTGTAACTGCCCGAAGGGACCTTAGGTGACACCTTCTTGGAATTAAATCGACGGCTAGTCCTGCCTGCTGGGGGGAGGGACGCACCACTGTAGGGAGGCTGGGTGTCATAAATTATGAATTTTGTGCCAAGGAAATTTGACCTGCTATGTGATCAATGTTGTCAAAATCTGGAAGCAGTTTCAGCATTTGTTAGATGGAATTGAAGGAAGGGGACATCACCTCAATTTGCCAATGTATGTGTCACTGGATCTTGATATGTTATCTGCATTCATAGAGATGATATATTCTGTGCAAGTAGTTCGGCGGTTCCTTTTCGCAGAGAGGAGGAACTTTCCATTTTCAACAAGACCTACAAAGACAAACCAACATAATCACTTATACAGGAGACAAAAATACCTAAAAGGATAGAAGACATCCAAGCCACAGAAACAACAGTAACTCTCTCTGGTATCATAGCATACTCAGCCACCCCATGACCCACCTATTGTTCTCTTTAGAAAAAGGGTAATAATTTAAACACAATGGGAGAATGAAATTTACAGAGTTTTAGGATAAAGGGATAACTGGTGAGCTAAAATGGCAAGATGGTCTGATCCAAAAAAACATAATTATATCATAAAATATATGTGACGTTCGGTCCAAAAAACATAATTATATCATAAAGTATGTGACGTTGATAGGAAAATAACAGATGCCAACCATGTAAACCACTCTGATAAATAGAAACTAGGATGAAGCATTACATCCACTAGAGTCTAGAGAGTACAACAATGTGCTTCGGATCACATTTAGGTTCATCGATGTAAATGATAGATGTGCCAATTTTCTCATATAGAAGTGGAGTTTGATAAAAAAATATCAAACTAACTTCAGATGTGATCCAAACATAATGTCTAGAAGAATCTAACCTAAACAAAAATGTCTAACCAAACCCAACATGCGGACCACACTATTAGACAATATAAAAGAGAAAGCCTAATGGCAACAAACTCGTAAGAAGTAATGCATAAACAGAAGAAATCCAAATAGAGAAAAGAAATGTTATGTTCTCATAGATTGAGGAATCAAATCCACTGAAACGTCATGGAACAAATCAACTCCTACAAATTATCACAAATTATGAAAGCAGATATTAAGAAAGATAGCTTACCAGGGCTAAGACATAAGTAAAGGTGATAAGTTAGATTTGATTTATCCCTCTTGATGAAGCATTGAATAGTTCCATCCCGGGGACCTGGCTGTACAAGGTAAGTAAACAAGTGTTTACATGTTATTGTCATAACATTGAGGCCCCCAAAACCTTCAATAACTGCTTATGTAGGAATCTGTATGAAGAAAACTTCAGATGGGACAGCAGAAATAACATCAAAGAGAAATAGTAAAACACCTGTTTCAGAGACACGGGGAACGTAAGCTTCCCACAGAACTCTGGACTTCTAACAATTTCCTTACACATTCCCCTCCATGCCCTGCAAACGCCTGCGCAGGCAACAACATGCTTGCGAGAAGGCCATGTACTCTCACTCTCTTCCAATCTTTTGATCACATCGCGCAGCAACTCTGGAGGAAGACTAGCCCAGCGATTGTGCTGGATCACAAAGGGGTCCTCCTTAAGCTCATGAACAGAGCTCTGCAATTTTCCTTGATGATGGCATGTGAGCCTGACTTCAAAACTACGCCTTGACAAGCTTCCAATGCTATCCCTTACATTGCGGACAATGCTACGGAATGACATCTGATCTGACTAATGCGACAATGAACACCCCAGCAGAAGTAGAAAATTCCCAGTGCATATAAATGGGAAAACACTCTGAGGAATCACCAATTTCTCAAGCTGTATCTGTCACAAAGCAAACCACAGAGAGTGCAGAAATTAGATTATCCGGTGGTACATTTTCAGCTATTTTAAAATACTTTCACCGACACAAAACTCAAAACTCCTAAGTCAATTGTGGGGCAAAGTTGACCCCTGGTGCTGCAATTTTATTTACCGATGATGCAAAGAAAAACCTTCAGATCTATCAGTTGCATTTTCTTTAGGAATTCCAAGACCCCCAACATAAAAAAGAAGATCTGCAGCTACACTTGCAAAGTTTCTGCAGTTCAAAGTCTCAGACTGAGCCCGACTGACTTTAAATGGGATGTGCAACCAAAACCTTCTAATGAAGAAAAACCCCATATGAGAGAAGGTGAACAACAGAGAAAAAGTAGTACTAACTGTGCAAGGCTGCACGCATAAAATATTTTGTTAGAACGACCTCAAAAAAAAGCATATTTCGCCTGCTGTCTCTACATCCTCTTTAGATGACGAAGGCAACGGACGAATCCAACAGTTTGCGGGGAGTACTTCTCATATATTGAAAGCGCATTAATCACGACAAAACTCCCCAGGAAATCAAGTAGGCAAGAGAAAATTTGCACAAAGAAAAAGAATTTATGAGAAATAAAGAAGAGATAACTGCCACAAGGAAGAATGTATCTATGAGGAGAGGTTCCTCCTCTGGAAAAGCTGCTTTTCTACTCCTCCCGTAGCCAAGATGAGGATTAATCTAAACAGGTCGAAAATAACAGAAAAAATCGATCAAAAGGCACGCAAACATGTGATTTCCTCTCCATAAATCACCCAAAAAATAAGGGATTTGCCTCTGGGAAGAAAGCAGGTGACTTTCACGTCATGAATTCAGGAGAAATTGGACCGAAATGATGGAAGTAATGGCTTTGACACCACTAAACGGCAGAAATAGCCAAAGAACAGCTGAAAAAGACTTAAGACCGCCATACCCAAGTTACCCAGGGCCAGAACCGTTCAAAAGCTTTCCACAGGAACCCCCCCGTGGGCAAGCAACCCCAAAATGGGAAAAAAGGCCGGAGTTTTCAGATCTGTGACGACGACATGGCCAAAATCTATGAAGGATCCACGAAGCTTTCGGGGGAAAGGAGCTCAAAGACCTCACCTTTGCGCGCCTGCGCCCGTCCTCCACCCGGGGTACCCCTCCAGCGGAGCTCTGTTACCCCCACAGACTCATAAAAGAGGAGCTTTGAGCCGAGAATTTGTGCGCCACGCAGCAGATCAAGCAAGGAATTTGTATTCTGTCCTCTGCCCACCTCGCTTTCACGCCTGATCACTTGTTCGAAGATCCCTTCCTTCTCGCCGGCTGCTGCTGCTGCCTGCCCTCTCTCTCTCTCTCTCTGCACCAACAGGCAGCGCGGACCTGGAAAAGCTCATAAAAATCCGAACGACTTCGAGAGACAGCGAGAGATGGCAAGAGGTGAGAGCGAGTGGAAGCCAACCAAGTCGACGAATCAGAAAAAAAAGGTCTTTTTTACGAAGTTATGAGTTAATCTCTCTCTCTCTCTCTCTCGGACAAGAGATTTGACTAACGGAGAGCTCAACGCCGTCACAAGAAGACGCGTGGAAGCTTCTTAGAAGTAGCCAACTTGGAGCGGCTTGTTTTCCCCCGAACGACGCGTTCGGATGTCCTCCTGACATGATACACGTTAAACAGTTCCCCACGTGGAGTCTCACTGTCCCGTTTCAACGTTTTATGACATCCTAGTGGCACAAAAGAGGGACATGCTTGGATGTTGGTTTTTAGTTTGAAAATTTATAAAATCTTACTGATAAATTGGATTTTTTTTGAAGCGGTTCCCTAAAAATGTCGGTTCGTTTTGAAAAGTTGATTTAGCTTTTATATAAAACAACATAAAATAGTCTTATCATGTTAGGCACAAGCAATGTTTTAAGAGTTGCATAGAAGCAAATGATTGAACAAAAATAACTCCAAATTATTGCTTTTTGAAATTTTACATTTTAGTCTTTATAATCTTCTAATATTTTTTATAAGTTTGTACAATCTTTAAATTTTCTTAAAATTCTCCGCAATATTTAAATCATTTTAAAAAAAATCATATAACGGAACTTTTTAGGGAGAATTGAGGGATTTTCTGAAGACATTTAAATAATTGCAAAGACTAACAAGGAATATAAAAATCACAGAGACTTAAACAAATTATGAAGATGGAAAGAACAATGCCATTTAGAGGGAGGCAACGAAAATCAACTGATTTAATCTGATTTACACAACAAATGAACTAATTTAAAGTCAAATGCTACATTTTTTAAAATATCATTTAAAAATATTTAATTTTGAACCTTCCCAGTGTGTTAACGGAGACAGTGAAAAGTATCAATTAGAAGACTGCGAAGGCGCTTTTTGTGCTTTTCCCCGTGACCCTTGTGCATGGTTACTTGTGTTCAATGCTTTGCTCCGAGATTCTTACACTGTTTCAAGCATCTGCCCACTTATGATTGATGTGTGGTAGTTCAAAATACTATTCCTATGAGTGGTACTCTTTATTTGCATAAAATGTTCTGAATTGTAATAGAATTACATTAGGATTTAAGAGTAATATTACGAGGTCATCAGGTCTTTCTATGCATTTTGACCACACAATAGTTGAAGCCGTCTAATCAAACATCAGATGATGCGTAGCGTTGAGAACTGTGATAAAAATTCTTACAGTTAATATAATGCAACGTGTTGTGATCTAATTTTTTATCAAATAATTGTGATAATGTGCCATCAAATTGTAAGATAACAAAAAAAAAAAAATCTAACCTCATAGAAGAATCAGGGACGAATCCAAATGGATCTAGTGGAGTCCTGTGATCTTATTGGATTATAGGATTCTCTTATAGGAACTATAGGTCAGGAGTTTAGTGACCCCACGTGATCGATCCGATGACCCTATTGACTCGCCCAACTCAATGACCCAAATTTTTCCGCCCTCTAATTTAGTTCACAACGTCTAATTCAGATGATTTCATTAGATAAAATTCCTACGTCCGCAATTGAGTTGAATCGCTCTTAATCAAATAAAAAGGTTTACAAATGAATGCACTTCCAACCGAAGACTCCAATTCCACGATCAATCTGACCTTTTAAAGTATTGGATCCACATGACCTTACAATGGTCTGAGAGAGCACTGTAACAGGTGGCCCGAGGTGGCGAAGGGAAGTAGTGGTCTCCTTCCTGGGAAGGTGATCTGTTCGGGACAAAAAGAAAAAGTCTGAATGGGGCAGTCAGACTCCCCCATGACGTGTTTTGACTTTTTTTAAGTGTATTTGCTGACAATAAAGAAATTAAAACAGGTCCGAAGACGAAAAAAGCCGTGGCACGGGGGCATCATGAAAGCCTTGTGGGTACGGAATGACCAAACTACCCCTCTGTCACTGTTGTGGTGTTAATTACCGTTGCCGCGACAGCCCCCCGCTCCCGTGCCAAGTGAACTCGATGCTTCCAAGTAGGGATGCAAATGATAACCACTAACCAATATTTAGTTAGTGGATCGATTATTAATTTATAGGTTAACTAATATATAATCTTCTTAAAGCAATATGTGTAGCAGATAAGTTAGTGGACACAAGTTTGTTTGACTGAATATATATGAACGCTAATCCCACCGATTATTAATTTATAGAGCATTTAACAGATAATTTTTTTAAATAATAGATGCAATTACGGATTTACTTTAGCTCCATGCTGAATCTGTCCCATGTGCATCCTTAATTCTAAGCCATCGGCTGTCAAGTCAATTAGTTTCAGAATCGATGGCATTAATGAGATTGCCGTCCAACCCATATTTGGCCCTAGAAGTACTGGTAAGTTTCTTACTGTCGAATAATAAGATTTTAAATAATTATATATATTTGATTAGAAAAAAATTATATTTATTACTTAACTTGTTATATATATATCAATTTAGAAAGACTCTTTATTAATGAACGCATAAATTAAAAATTACTTAAATAATTGAGTTAAGAGTAATATTTGCCGCACCGCATGCTGAGCAGCAAGTTAATGTATTACATAGATTGCAGTCATTTTTTTATTTTTTGAGAGTTTTTAAGGTCGAGTCCATCATTACATGTTCATATAACTTTATTTCCAGTCAGATAATATAAAAAATAAAGTGAAATATAAAATAATGGGGGGAGTCCAATAAAAAGGCATTCAATTTTTTTAGATCATTTGATTGAAGATCGGGCTATATGGACACGTCGACCATGATAGACGTGATCTTTAAAAAGATTTTCTAAAAATAAAAAATTAGACTGCACTGCATTGCATGCGGACGCGGTGCAGCAAGTAAGGATCATCATTTGCATTCGGACGACGATCAAGACGATGCAAATTTCTTACAGTGATTTTTTATTTTTTTTGCACATGTCTTACAGTGAACTAAAATTTACATCTTCTTTCACATGGAACCGATTCGCCTTCTCAACTACTAAGAGAAGAGGCTTCTGAACTAAAGCTCTCTAGAAGAAAGATGTTTGCTAGTGCAAGCAAAAAGATGAAAATTAAAGGTAAACACTGGGATAAAAGTGAAAGCAAAGGAAAGGTCTGTCCTTGCTCTTCTGAGATTGGTTCCTAACAAATAGCAACGAGTTTGGTGAACCTTCTCTTCAAAAGTTACCTTTCTGGTTTCTACTATACAAGAAATATTAGGTGGCATTCAATCAAACATTTTTTAAGTTTGAACCAAGGCATTCAATCTAGCTAACTTTCAACAAGGACGTTAATCAATCTCTCACCTCATGCATGTAAGCAGTTCTAATCCATGAAGTTCAAATTTTGTGTTGTTGGTGGGTTAAAATATTATATGTTTTAACTTTAGAGATCATCAAAACTGAAACTTTTAAATTTTACTTTCAGTGAGTTTGATCTGCAAACTAAAACTGAAAAGAAAATAAACTTCTTAAGTTGACCCCCAGCAGAGTTTAAGACTCAAATATTTATGGTACTCTAAATCTACGAAAAGATATTTAAAATAATATCTTGTAATATTTTACACCACATCAAACAGCCCCTTGGAAGCTGATACTTACTATAGCAACATTTTACAACACTTCATACCTAACTTTTATCCTTTCCCTCAAGATAAGTGACTATATATATATATATATATATAAGGAAAGTTAGAAATAATCCTGTGTATCAAATATGCCCCCAGAAGATGGAGGGGGGGGGGTTCATTTCTCGAGTGAAAGGAAATATTTGGAAAAAGATTAAATGACTTCTCCACAGAAGGACGTCCTTATATATTGAATTTCTAATTTTCCAAGAATTACAGAAAATTACTTAAAGTTCTTCACTATTTGTATTAGCACATAATTTCTTTTTATTAACTAGTTTCATGGGCTAAACAAGTCATTCATCTAAAAATTATCTTGATCGGATCTTTGGCATCATTTCATGGAAGGTTGGCGATAGCCAGGCAAGGAGCTCGAAATTTTTTCCCCAACATCGAATTCTTCTTTTGGTGGGATGAAAGAATGCTTAAATGACCTCTTGAAAAGACCCTTCATAAAAGCCAGATCCTCTCCATCTACAAATGATCCGCTCAGACACGCTTCAAACAAAGAAGGTGAATTGTTAGCCAGCCTTATTATATGTTCTCCTGTAGCATCTTGCAATTGAAGAGGGTAGTTTTCTTGTTAATTCAATGCATTTTAAATCTAAAAGTTTATATTTTTTGAAATAATTATGTTTTAACTCTTAAAAACATAATGTAATTATAAAAAAACATGACTATTTGTTTATAACTCCTTACAATCCTCTTTGAATTGGTGCAAGATCCTAGAATGTTACAAAAATCTTTGAAAGTGTTACAAAAAAAATTCCTCAAAAGAATCTTTTTGTAAGAAAGTTGAGAGTTATTTGTAAATAGACAGATTAAGAGGATTACTTGTAATATCAAAAATTTTGGAGGGTCGAAAATCAAAAACTTATATTTTTTGATAAAGGAATTTGATAGGTGACTGATAGATCCCTATTTTGATCTCTGGATAGTAAATGTAGCTCTTACGTGAAATAAAGATTTTTCATGAAAGGCAACTCAGTTGGCCTCCTGTGTACACACATGTACAAGGGATCAATGTTCTAATATATACAAAGCCGAATATTTTCCTCCCAGTGAAAAGATAATTCCACAAGCAATTTTGCCTAATTAAGTGATAATTTTAGACTCAAGTCAACTTTCTAGAGAAGTGATCTCACAAATTTAAGGACAAAATCCCACGGTACACTTGTAACTGAACAACAAGGAAAGTTTTTACTTAAAACTAACTTGAACTCTTAACCTGCTAAAGAAAGATCAAGAGATAAAACCAATCAATCCTATCCAGTTGGTTCAAACGAAGACACATGACTGACTTCTGATAAAAAAAAAAAGACATGACTGATAGATCACTGTTTTGATCTCCGGATAATAAATTGGCTCCTAAAGTTAAACGACGACATATAACTTACCCTGATGATATCAATTGGATGTGATCGAAATTAGTTCACTATTTTAATTGTATAAAGATCTATTTAATCACTTAACTCAATTTTAAATAAAGTTATAACTCTTGTCACTGAAATAACTCTTGTCACTTAACTCTTGTCACTGCTATTGTATAAAGTTTTAATTGTAAAAAGATCTATTTAATCACTTAACTCAATTTTAAATAAAGTTATAACTCTTGTCACTGAAATAACCAAAGAATAATACAATAGCATGACGTTGGCATCAACTTTGCCACCCCCTCCACCAAAGGGGGAATGAGGAGGAAGTCCTATCTGTTGATTTGATCATCTCCTCATAACCCTTTTTTTTTTTTTTTTAAAGTTATGAGGTTTTATCTGTGCCTTGGAATGTTGCCATTGTATGTTAGTTGTAATTTTTTTTTTTTTCAAACTTATGAGGTTTTATCTGTGCCTGGGAATGTTGCCATTGTCTGTTAGTTTTATATTGCCGCGTTTGTAGGTGACCTAACGGTGGCCGCGCCCACCCACGTGTGTATGGTGGTTGTGGTCCTGTGGGAAAAGACGTATGCAGGGAAGAGGCAGGATGAGTCCTCCACGTTTAGCTCCAACTTCAAAGTCTAACCTTCAAACATGGGCCAGGATTGGGCCTCCCTTCGTCAGCAGCAGGCCTTGCGCTATTTTATTTCCCAAGTTACTTGCGGCTGTGGGTAAAAGAATTTTTTAATATTTTTAGGTCGAGTGCAGTACCCGATCAGGTGACCCAAAAATATGAAAAATAAAAAATCGACCTTAATGAATAGAAAAAAAATGTCCGAGCCAAATAACTATTTTTGATTTTTCAGATTTTTTTGGGTCTTCTGATCGAGTATTGCACTATACGAACTGAGTAGGACACCTTGGGGTCGACCAGAAGAAAAATTAATTTTTTTCTTTCACCCACTGCAATAAATTCGTTGCGATTGGAGGAAAGAAGGGACATTGCAGCAAATATTACTCTTATTCCCTGCTCAGAACTTTGCTCTGAATTAATTTATAAAATAATAAAAAGTGGATTAAAATGATTAATCAGGATCTAGGTATATTTTTATTCTTTTTAGCGTCGTTTTATCTTTACTCTGATATAAAAGATGTTGGCATTTTTTTTCCTCAAGATACAACAATAGAAGAAATACTCTAATTAACCGGCGACATTGGGGAGCGACTAGTACTGTGACTTTGCCTACTGCTGTACTCACCCACTCATGTCATCCTATCCGTTCATCAAAGTATGATCAGACGGCAGCTAAGAGGCACTAGAATCCAAGTGAATTTGTAATGCCCTTCTAGTGCAGCAAGTATTTTTCATGGTTAAATGCCATCTTCCACACCGTCCGTACATCCTTTTAAAAAGAGGCTGAAGATTTGAGAATGTCTCATTTTTATAAGCAGAGAATTTTTCTCACCTTTTGATATGAAACTAAAGAAAGATGTAAAGCAATAAAACTGAAAACGTGAAGTCACCTTGTTAAAAACTTTGGTGAAATTATTATCTTGTAATCTATGCCCTGTTTGGTTTGAATATCTATAATACTAAATTTAAAATTGATATCATTAGAAGAGAAGGAAAAGCCACGGAAGGAAAAAGAGAAAGCTAGAGGTGTGAACAAAAGAAACAATAGTAACAGTAGAGGTTTATAGAGGCAATGAATGGTTTATATGCTGAGGGTAGCGAGTTGCACACGTTAGCTAGACAAGGAGAGGCTACTCAGAAGCGTCTTGAGACTTGGGGAATCGAATAAATAATTGTTAATCTCGCAAAGCCACAATGGAGGCATGCAAGCCACGGCTTCATAAGGTATGAACTGCTCAAGATTCCAAACCACTTGATCTTTGCGTACAATGCAACCATCAATATATTGAATATATAATAATGGGCAACGAATAGATTGTCAGACTATATATCTTGAATACGACCACATCAACTTCATGTTATTCTATTCGGGTTGACAAATGCAAGCAAATTAACAAACTTATAGCCAAAGATTTCACGCTCGGATTGCTTCTGGGTTGAGCAAATATTCGTCCACAAAACTGTGGCGTAGTGGAAAGTCGGACGGATACCGTCTCTCTTATTTGGGAGCGCACAAGTTTGGTCTCTGCCGTAGTCTGTACATGGAAGTCTCGCCCTCCCTCTCTTCTCCTAGGACGGAAATGTGTGAATTTTATTCTCTTTATGTTTAGAAGGAATTTTCTTGTTTAAATCGTCTCATACTTTTGCCTTTGAATCATAAGTTTATGTGTCTAGACCGTTGGGTCACTCCACCCAAAAAAAGTGAATAAATACTCGGAGATCAACCCATGACCAGAGTCAGGTATAGAATACGTAGTATCTCATGGTCTCTTAGAGAGGTTACATATTCAATTTTGCATGCACTCTGAACGAATGAGGGCGTGGCACAGAGAGAAAAAAATACCTTTGTATTCGAACGTTTTATTAACTTGACATCAAGATGAGTTTATTTTAACGTGGGCACTGCTGTAACGTCCACTACAGTAGTAAATATATTTGTTTCAGTTTTTCTTTTAATACTAGCTGCGCCGCACCAGGGGTAGCCCAGGTGCTCGCGCCACTTGAAAATCCTATATGACCCCTATCCTCTTATTACGTGCATTCCGATGTCAGCCGCACGTCAGTGCATATGAATAAGGTCGGATTGAAAAAATAAAAAATTTATTCAACAGACTATGTTCGAGAGCATGTTGAGACGTACGTATCCTGAAATACTCAAGCGTATCCTGAAGCTCCAGAGTACATGATGTTCGAGGGTATCTTGGAGCGGTCGAGCGCATCCTAGAGTTTTCAAACGTATGATGCTCTAGCACTTAGAGCATGTTGAAGCGTTAGAAAACATCTTGGAACGCTCCAGCATGTACTGAAGTTCTAGATCACATGATGATTTGGATGTTCTCCAATGTCTCAACATGCTCTTGAAAATTAGCATGTTGAACAAATTTTTCACTTTTTAAATCAGGCTATGTTCATGTGCGTTGACACACAACTGATATTAGAACGCACTTAATAGGAGACATGGCCCATGTAAGATTTTCAGGTGGGGCGAATAGTCTGGGGGGATCATCGATCCCAGCCCACCTATTTGCCCGTCCTACGGTGCAACAAGTCGTTCTCTTTTTAAAAAGTTAGAAACAGAAGAAAACAATCTTAAGGATCCAAGTATACAAAAACAGCCTATGCAGATGGCCAAATTCAAAAAAACTGAAAAAACAGACGGTACAGATTGGACAACGACAACAATAAGTATTTTTAATTTTTTATTAAATCTCAATGAAAAGGAATAACCTTAGGAGTTAATTTGATCAATTAAAAAAATAAAAAAAGTTAACCGTTAGATCAAAGATCAGACTGTACAATTAACTCTTAAGATTATTTCCTTCCCTTGAGTTTTACAAAAGTTCAAAAAAATAAAAAAACTAATCTAACGACTGCACGTACAACCGGGTCGCAGCAAAGTGTTAGTCAGATCCCGTTTATTTCCACTACCGACCTTAAATTTCGGATAAAAGATGAAATAGGGATGAAAAATTAGAATAGAAATAGTGAAAATAAATGAGATTTTAGAGTCATCATTATACTTTTTGAAGTATAAAGTTTTTTTAAATTTTCAATGGACATATTGCACATTCCTATGTCCTCTCACACGTTTAACTCAATTTTGTTTATTATCCTTTATTTTTTAAGATATTAAGAGAATTTGTTAGATTTTTTAAAAAATTTAAAATATCTTTTACATATATATCCCTCGAATATACTGTATTTGTATATATACCATCAACTCTCACATATTATCATCAATACTTCTAAAATCTTCAAAATGTTACATTTATATCCCTTCTGTCAAACTTAGTTAAATTTCAACGAAATATGTCAAAAATGTTACATAAATCATAATATCATGGGAGGTATATAATGCAAGATTTTAGTGAATTGAAAGATATATGCAATATATTAGTGAATTTAAAAGTATTTATGTAAAATCATTAGATTAAGAGATATAAGTGTATTTTTCTAAAAATTTAAGAAGTATTGATGCTAATACGTGAGAGCTGAAAGTATACATGCAAATATAATATATTTAAGAGGTACATATGTAAGAATCTCAAAGCCAATAATATAAACAAACGGGCCTACACTAATATCCTGGGAATCGGGGCTTTTCTTCCTTTGGCACCAGATGAAAAGGAATAAGAACGGAAGAGTCCATCAGAGGTGCCCGCGTACGGCGTACCACGTTGCATGGGCGTCTGCACACCTTGAACGAATAACCCAAAGTATCTGTCCTTATTAGTAGCTTATAGGACACATGTAGATATAAATTAAAAATAAGGATAAGAATTAATATTATTTTTATTCTTTTTGTTTAAGATGAAACAATTGATTCCGTATTCTATAACCCGATTATCTGTTTTTTTATATTTTTTATAGTATTGTAATATAACATATTTATAAAAATATAATTTATATTTCATATTATAACATTACAATATAATATATTATGAAAACATAAAATATTTAAAAATTTTTAATAAAATGTAATAGTTTTGGTAGACACCTTAATATATACGTATATATAACATAGTGCTACTTTTTATATTTTTCTTACATATACTTAGTAAATTTGTTAATTTGTCTTCATAAGTTTGACTTCATTAATTTGAAATTAAAAGTAATCATATCAATATTTCTTCTATGATAATTGCATTTCATACATATAGTGAAAATTTTATGATTCAATTTTATTGTGTAAAAACGTGTGGATTATATTGTCCGATAATTTAACCTTTAGGTATCTGTTTCCGTTAATTTTTAAGGATAAAGATAAAAAAGTCAGCATGGATAAGGTTATATTTTTTATTTTAAAAATAAAAATAAAAATATAGTTATTATCTTTACCATAAATAACCTTTTTCATCCCTAACCATATCTACTATGAAAAATGTTATTTAACTAACGGGTGGATTGTACGTTATTCTGTACTTTCAAAAATTTTAAGAAAATTTGGCCAATACACCCTATAATCTAATAGATTTATAATTTTATTCTTAAAATGAAATTTATTTTTAGTATTCTTATATTCTACAAAATAGTTATGCATATGTCTTGGTTGTCAACTGATGGATATAAGTGTCCTCTAAGCCAATCATAAGGTACATATTTCAATCTGGTTCACTAATTAATGGTATTAAATTTATTATGTAGATTGGCATATTTATAATTGCGCATAATGAAGTCCATGAATATGTACAATAGTCATCAGATTATGATGAGATCATAATAATGAGACTGATGACTTACAAACACATATTCTCAATTGTTCTTAGTCGTAAGATGTTTGAGAAAGACATCAAACATCCCGTTAAACTAGTACAAGTTATTTCAACTCATATGATGAGGGTGACTGATCTCGTTAGTTATTAGTGTGGAGACACAATGATAAACCTGTAGGTGCTCATTGGAGAATGAGTTCACTGAACTGATCCGAAATGAATCGCCGAATGGTAATTTACCTGACTGTCAATCGGCTTGATTCATCGTCACAGTAGCGTGGTTGATCTTTAGACTTGAGACACCTTGTCGGTGGACTTCTGGACTTTGACCTTGACCTACGAATCCCTATCTACGGAATCTCTAATAGTTAAGGATCGGGTCTAGCGAAAGACCTTCGAAGGTGATTGTGTGTTCAATAAAAGATCGTTCGCTCTCAGGTGACTGGAGAGAGAATACTCTAGAGTAAATCCGCAGGAGTCTCTGGCCAAAGCAGAAACAATATCAGAAAAGTGGTTTTCGGATATTGTACAGCGGAGTCTGATTCAAATGAGTTGACCATCTAGGGTTTGACAGTTGACCATACCCTAGGTTAACTCGAGAGCATTGTGCAAACAAAGGATTATAGCCACGCGGTAACTGTGGACGGACAGGTTCCATGAGCGAGTTGCTGAACCCCATTACCTTCCGAGATCATGCGGTGTTGCTTGGCACCCAACTTGATCAGAAGTTCAACCGAATTTACATGCGATGATAATTCGGTTAAGTAATTAGTTAATATCTAGATATTAATTAATTACAATAAGTCAATAACTAGTTATTGGACTTAACGGGTTGAAAACCGGACTGGTAAATAGGTCTAGAGGGTCACACGCAATAAGATTCTCAGTCGGTGGTACATAAGTGGGATTTATATTAACTCGGGACTTTTGTGAAAAGTTGCGCTGACTTAATATATATACGCACTGTTGAGAAACCCTGGGCCAAGCTCCAGGATTTCCCCTTGCTGGCCGTTATCCTTCATTTTTCTCTCCTCCTCTGGACACCCCGTTCGAGGCGCCAGAATAGTTCCCGTCTCCGCCGCGTGTGATTCCCGAAAGTCGGGAATTCCCGTCGGCGGGATTTCAGCAATCGTTGCGGCGACGGATCTTCAGCGAGCGAGCTGATACGGACGAGGGATCGAGGACGAACCATCGCAGAGGATCGCGTGGATATCGCTGGAGGCCGGACGCTTGTGCGGCTCGCGGCATCACCTCGACGGAACCAAGACGGAAGCAGATTCGAATCCGCGCATGGTAATCAGATTTCAACCCGATTTTTTGGTTAGCATTTTTTCGTTTCGAATCGGATTAGCGGGCATCGGGCGGATTTTAAATTTTGTTCATCGTTTCCGCTGCGTTCTTCGCGTCCCGCTCGGATCCTAACACCAACACCTTTGGTTAAAGGAGAGATAATATGCTCTTAGGATCACTTTGATTGGGAGTTAAAGTTAAGCCATTTTGTCCAATATAATAAAGTATTCTGAGATAAAAGACAAATTCTCTTTGATAACCATGGCTTAATTTGAAAGGTTAGTTTGGGGTCAGGTAAATATCTTTTGGCATAAATATGAAGTAGTAGGTAGAATAAGTAGGTATAAATGCTCATGAACAAGCTATGGGAAGTGAGATAATTTAATGGATAAAAGTGAAAGTTACTCAGATTAACATATTCTAGGAGAGACCTAGAGATATAAAAAAGAGGGTTAACTCTGATCAATCCCTTTATATTTGAATTAGTTAATCAATCTAATCAAACTACTTTTTAAGTAAAGTTCGAAATAGAAAAATAATATCCTAAAGTTATCCCTCAATCAAACTATTTACGCCTATGCAAATATACAAGTTCATATTGGTGTAATTCTCTAAGATTAAAAAGATATTTGCACAAAAGTTAGTTATTTCCTTCTTAGAATGAAATGATGTCGACGGCATGGGTACACATACAACTTGTTTAGGATAAAAAAATTTAATAATACAAATCTAATCAATTATAAGAACATACTTACAAAGTTTTCAAAATATGAATATCACCTACATTCAAATTAAACCTCTAATCAAATGGATGTTAAATTTCTAATCGATCGGATCCATTATAGCCAACACTCGATCTATTCAGATTTGGATCCTTTACTCTACATTTTTTTTTATACCATTGTTATTTCACTTTAGTCCTATTAGTTCATTTATTATGATTGAAAAAAATGAGATCTGAAAAAGAGATATTTTTAAAAAAAAAAATAAAAATCTTATTAAACTAATCAGATTGAATGACATACAAATCCTATAGAAAAATAGAATACATAATCTAATCTCATCTATTCCCCATGCCGTCACCTAACCTAACAAACACTCCTAACGCATGTTCCCCAGCTTGGGGGCTTTCTTTAATGGGCCATCATTAAGGTTTGTGCATTGGTTTTGCGGATAAGCCCCTCGTTTGTTGTTTCGTTTTATATACTAATCGTGCACGCCCATTTAATTCCGTGAGATCGAAGGGCACATGTACGACTGCCGCGACCACCGCCCCAAGGCATGCTCCACCCACAACCCACGCTCGTCCCAAAAGCCCAAGTGTGAGACCCCAAAAGAGACGCATCAACGCAAGAATCGACGATCTCAGCCGTTGGTTAGAGAACGTTCTCGGGTGAGGATTGATTGCCGCTGTTGATCATGTTGGACCCAACACTCTTTTGTCCTTTGGGGGACACCATCATCATGGATTCATGTCTCCACGCGGTATGATGTATGTTTCTCCTGTAGATGTTTTTTTTCTTTCCGAAACTGGTCTTGTAGACGACAATAATGGGTCCGAGTGGCATTTGCGATTGTGTTGGTTGGGGACCGGAGATTTTTCTTCCCTTTTTTAAGGTACCAAATGGTCTTGGCGCATGCGTATTTTGTTAAGACGAGGAGTGTTAGTAGAGAAATGCCATTATATCATATTTTTTATCATCATTTTTTTTATATTTGTTGAGACTTATTTGATCTCGTGATCATATGATTTTAACGTAGGCACCTTCTCGCACGGGTGCTGAATCGGACAGTTGAGCGTCCGACTCTCGAGGGAGTTGGAGTCAAGCCGAGTTTGAGGGAGTCGGAGCAGAGCAGAGCCTTCTTTCCTATACACAAAGGGGCGAGTCATTAAGTGGGACTCAGACGTTCGTCCCGGGTGGATCTCTCTAACGCTCAAGTCAATCGAGTACCAGAGGGCAAAGAGAGATGAAGACAAAGCGGAAGAGAGAGAGAGAATATCTTAAGAAGGAACTTTCGTGGCATACGTTTTCCAGTGGATAGATCCCTTACTTTATAGAACAGGGAGTAGGCGACAGTAAAGGATGCTATCAATGTGGTACTAAATAGGGGCATTGACTGTAGCCTTAACTGTATTTGCTCTCTCTTTCACACGTGGTCTTGGCCAATCCTGTCAGTCTTCTTGGGCCGGCTCCGTCGAATTCCGATGGGCTTTTCCGTGGGCCAGTCAGAACAGGACCCAGGATAAAAGTCCCTTATCAATTTCACTAAAGATAATTCCAACACAACTTCTGGTGCAACCAATACAATTAACAAGAGTTGTTTTATCAAGTGATTAAACGAGCATCAATGAGTGCGATAAATAAGATGATAAAATTGTAGTCTATTATATCTTTCGGTGTCTTTTTTATCATATTTAAAGACTGGATGTGCTGTTTTTGTTAGACAATCCAATTGACCAATCGAGATATTTCTATATAATTAATGATTCTTTTGCATCTATTCATGTAATAATTTCGAGTTCAAGACCATCTCAAGAAAGAAGTGCTACAAATTATGCTGACATGTGCAACGAGATATTGCTAGGAATCTAAGAGTATTTTCAAGCAAAGTGCAACCCAATGATGATAATAATAAAACGTTATTTAATTTAAAAATCGTTGGATCTGCTGAGGACATGTGGATCTGCTTAGGACATGTTCCCATTCTAGATATGCATAAATGGTAGAAGCAGCTGACCTATCCGATCTTAAACTTGACGTGCCCCCTTCAAGTTCGTGTGTAGATAAGATGATCATCGTCTAACAGAGAAGGCGTCGTCCCGTAGCTTCTATCTTTGGAAGGGGACAGTTCAACAAACCCCACCCAGTTTTAGATGTGTCCGGTTTCAGTACGTGTAGGTGAGGATGGAATTAGGGAAGTGCAAAGGAAAGAGGGAGTTTTCTAAGTAAACCTTATGTGGGGAATAAAAAAAGTTTCATAAGAGGTTAAAAACTCGTCTGACTGCACTTACCGAATCTCATCCTCACCGGCACTTAGAGGATTCAGATTCATTTTAGATATTATTATATACGTACTCCTAAAATAATTCATATTTTCTATAGCAGAATAGAATATTTATCAACTCCGTAGATGGCTTGAGAAATTTATCATTTTAACATCAGTTTGGAAAAAGAAAAGCTTTCCTTTCACCTATCTCTCTTTCTCAATTTTCATGGTACAATTTAATCGTTTCCTCACCCTAATTCATTAATAAAAGTGCTTAGAAGTACAAGTACGTAAGACATCATGTATAAGATGTAAAACTTTAATGTTATGCAATTTAATAAGGTATAGTTGTGGTGCAATGGTCATGGTTTTTAAAAGATTTTGTAACTTATAATTATGCCCTCTTTTATTTGCCTGCGAGAAGCCTCAACGGCGCCTCCTACTTGATGTTTCCCAGCTTCCTCCGAGATCACAACACGCAAAGCAGCTGCGGAGAATATTTTGCTCTATTTGGTGCAGTTTTTGTTTGAAAGTACTCAGATTTTTATTTGATTATTTTAATTTAAAAGATATGAAATTTTAGAAATGACTTGTTCATTTTTTAGATTTTAATTTCATATAAAAATTGTAAGGCCTTTTTGGATATTGATCCATATAAACATAGTAAAAGTTCAAAATAAATCCCTATATTCTAGGTATTTAATATCAAGTCCCTATAAATTTAACATAATTTAATAATAAATCATTCTAGTTAAAATTTGTTTAAAAGAAGCAAATTTGCATGGCATATTACAAAAATACTTGAAATGGCTTTGAAAAATAAAAGACTAAGCACTGATGAATAGGAGAAAAATGACCTTACTGGGTCGAACCTAATATTATCTTTAATTTTTTGAATCATCTAATTGGAGATCAAGTAACACCAATAACTAGTGCAACACTGATTGTTAGTACAAGAAGTAAAACTCAAAATTCAAACAAGGGTATAAATGACTTTTTTGACGTGAGTTAAACTCATGTTTACCTATGGTAGAGTTAAGAAAGATTGACAGAAGGAAATGGTAGAGATTAAAAACTAGAAAGTTTAAGTATACAAGGACTAATATCAGAATACATAAGATACATGATTGATTTATTTTGAATTCACTATATCTAATGGAATCGAGATAAAAAAAAACCGAAATTATAAAATGAAGTGATTGAAGAAAGATTGGCTTATATGACTA
This sequence comes from Zantedeschia hybrid cultivar, assembly GCA_030544215.1. Lineage (NCBI taxonomy): Eukaryota > Viridiplantae > Streptophyta > Magnoliopsida > Alismatales > Araceae > Zantedeschia > Zantedeschia hybrid cultivar. The sequence continues at coordinate 42,895,683 of JARZZO010000013.1, read as the reverse complement.
TCAACAATTTGTTTTAAGTACTCTCATTTAATATTTTTCATGCTAAAAGTTGAAGCCAAAACTAACTTCTAACTAAAAGTTTTACTAAACACACTAGAAACATGGGCCAGCCAGATGTTATTTTTGGGTATAGATCTTTTTGCGTGTAAGAATGTTAGCATTCATGCACAAAATAATATGTCACGCTATTTCTACTCTTGCCGTCTTATTTTTAAATCAACGAGTAACAAACTTAAAACTGACGCTCTAAATTGAATTAAGCCTGGTGTCACATTTGACTCTCTTTTTGAGTGTGACATGCAAATAATTTTCCTTTTGATATCCTACATTTATAGATTAGATCTTGGCCAATAGCCACATTCTTGGCCTGCTTTTAATATTGAACTTCATTGACAACTGTCTATACTATAATACTAAAACAAAATTTCTGTTTTTCCGCCAAAACTAAAATTAGGACACGTGGTAGTAGGAGAATGAATTTCTCTCTCTCTCTCTATGAAAAATTACTAAAACATAATTCTTATTTTTTATTTTTCTTTATGAAGAATTATTAAAATATAACTTTTATTTTTCCGTCAAAATTAAAACATGTTTATTCAAATTTAATATTTTACCATACATCCCACAAGCATAGAACTAGTTAGGGCAAAATAGGAGAACGGAGGAGATGGGAAAGAGCAGGTTGACGTGGATTAGATAACGTGCACCTGATGTGGAGAACTGTGAAGGCCAGCCTCGTGATGGCAATATCACCTACATCCTCCACTGGCCCCGAAATGGTGACGACATAAAAAAGGTCAAGATATTTTTATCACTTTTTAGTAGTAAGTCAGTTGCTGCACTGCACACGATGCAATGTCTCAATCCGATGACTCGGATCACATAAGTATGTAATCTTTTCATTTCGTTTTAATTTTTTCCAACCTTCCAATCTTTTGTATGGAGGCTGAGCTGAGGTGATCCCCCAACTCTCTACTTTTCTAAAAAGTTTATCTACTATTGTGTTGCCATCCGAAAACGTTGAAGGAAATACAGCAAGTATTACTCTTGCTGATTTTAATTGGATCTAAAACCGGATTTTATAATGTGAATTTGGGCCTTTTTCTGGAGCTGAGTCGGATCATACCAGACCCACCAATTTTGCAGTCCTTCCAGATTTGATAGCGGGTAATATAGTACTCTCACCATTGCCTAAGTGTACGGACAGAAGTTATTTAATTAACCATACCTTCATCCATTGCCGGAGCAGAATCATAGCCAACGGTAGATCTAGTACTATTCCAGTGGGGGCCCGTGACCCCACTAGATTTCCAAAACCCACTAAAGGGTAGGCCCAGTCCAGGCTCGTGACCCCACTGCCCAGGCCCCGTGACCCCGATGAGCCTGACCCTAACGTTGTTACCCCCGCTAGCCTCGCATGCAACACTCGCGACCCCTGCTCCTATACCTCTTCCGTGCTCCGCTGCTGCAAGACCCTGCGTATCCTACGATGCCCACTACCCAGGGGACTAAAGGCATCGAAGAGCTGCGCCTCTGTGGATCGTGACGGCAGTGTCGAGATCTGTTGTGCCGCCGTCGGTGCCGCCATTTGCTGCTGCGACTGCGAGGGCAACATTGGCTGTGGGCTCGCAGCCTTCAATTACATGGCTGGAGATTAGGGCAGAGGTGAGGAGGTTCACGGTGGCATCACTGACACGGCTGGAGATGAGGGGGCTCCTTCCGGTTTCCAATAGATCTAGTAGTTGGAGACGAGATGCCAAGCGGCTTCTCATGGGTGCTGTGGGGTGTTCGGACTTCTATGGTTGTGCCTCGTTGGAGCAGAGATCTTAGCAAAATGGATGGGGGAAGAGAAGCATGAGAGGTATGCATCCCAGGTGATCGACACCGCGTCTAAATGGTATGCCTATCAGCTCATCTAGTGTATGGTTTCAAAAATTATCATGTTTTTTACCAGGCATAACAATTAGGTATTTTATATTTTAAAAATTACCATAAAGATCACTTTATTATAGTTTCTTATCATGAAACTGTATAAAAGATTATAACACAACCAAACACCCTAGTAGCATTCATTGAAGATTGGAACCTGGGTCAGGAGCATTTGTTAGCTATCATAGTTTATGCTCTACACGAGAAATTGAGAAGAATAGTAACCAGCCATTAACCTAACATCATCAAAACAAGGGCTTTAGTAACCAATTAGCTATCATAGTCTACGCCGACAAGCTTTGCAATCGATTTCATGACTCACCCCATCAACACAGCAATATCACGGCATTCAACATGGGCTTCTCCAAAACTTTCACAAGAAGAAAAAAATATAGAGATGGCTGTGATAACAAAAATTAAACTTGAGAACAGGTTATACATTGCTACATTCTTGTTCAAAATCTAATGAAGAGGTACTTATAAACATGGGATGTACAAAATGTCGTCTCAAGCAAACTGTCTACATTATCAGCAGAACCTTAGTGCCGCTTCTAGCTCCTCCTCATCATCACAGTTGTAGCCCAGAGAGTATGCTCGTGCTGCCAGATAACATGGTCAATTAGTCAGTTGTTCTTAATAGGTGCCAAAACAGTAGAATCTATTTGTCGCAACTGACGAGGGAACTTTATAGGCATTTAATTTAGCAAATATATGAGATAAAGCTACATTCTCTTTTAAATCATTTGGGAGGAAAGGTAGGGCACCTATTGCACAAACGATTATTGTTTTACAATTTCATCATGGCTATCTGAGAACAGGAGGAACTTTCAATAGCCGGAAGACACAGCTGTACAAGGACCTCTTTTATACAAGTCCAAAATCATTCCTCATGGTCTAATCTAATAGGGCACCTATAACATAAAAAGGTTCTTCGTCTACAATTTCATGATGGACACCTGAGAAGTGAGAACAGAAGGAACTTTCAATAGCCAGAAGACACCAAGCTGAACAAGGATATCTTTTTATAGATACAAATATTAAATTATTCCTCATGGGCTAATCTAATCTATGAATCCACTCATAGATTTAGTTAAAAACACATGGCTAAGAGTGAGAGGCAAGCAAAGCAACAGGGGGGTCCAGCTTAGCCTCAAATACCTAAGCATCAGAGATGACATTTTCCCAAAGGGTGCATTAGGGATTTTCACTTTGTTTTTTAATTCCTTGGAAAAGTAAAACTTTGTCTTCCTGGACTAAAAGTCGTTAAAGGGAAAATATATCTTCAATGTTTAGCAATTGTTAAGAAAAGTCAAATCTTATGTAGGTTAATGCCAAACCTCAGCTGTTGCTAAGAGAGGGAGGGAGTGGAGAGTGGAGGAGAAACTTGGTCTTTTCCCCAGAAAAGAAGGTTTCCTAGGTCTAGAGGTATGAAAATTTTTGAGCCAGGAACAAAAGGTTTTCTGTAACCATTTATTGAACCATTTATTGTCCTAAATCTCTAACTTCGGGAAAACTAACTTTTCCCAGCGTAGAGACTTTTCCATCCTATTTTCTGAAACTCCCAACCAACTAAAAATAATTGCAGAAGGAATAAATCATAGCAGGAAGATGAAAATCAAGCAAAAACTCCAAAACAAGGACTTTGAAGATAATAAAAACCTTGTCTACAGATAATTCATTAAAATTAAGTGGTACAAAACATTCAACTGAATATTGATGTTCCTAGAAAACAATAATAATAAGAGAAAGGGTTACCATGGAACTACAAAAAAAAGAAGTGACATTAAACAACATTGGAAGGATAATTGCCAATGGCTTGCATTGCTAAAAGCAGTAAGAAACAACAATATCATCAAGAGAGGGCACTACAACCTAAAGGAAACAAGAAAAGTAAGTTGCAACAACAAATATCTTGTTTTAAAAATGAACAAGAAATAAAAACAGTGTAGGATTATTTATGTGCTTCCGAGAGATAAAGTAGAAGCCACTCATTTAATACAAGACAAAAGTCTAAATATGAAAGAAAATTAAAAAAGAAACTAGTCATTGATTTAATGGGGACTGAAGCAAGTAAGGCAAGTGACTTCTTAAAATGGGAAGGGTATTGCCAAATCAAATAGTACAAGAAAGGAGGCACCACCCATGTTCTTACCAAATCGACCAGATCCCATGAAAGGTTCTGCTTCATCTGCTACCTCCCCTTGCTCCTGAAATTATAAGAAAGCGATATTAGAAAAATCTATACTGAATCTGAAGATAACATAACAAACATAGACTGGGTATAAGATAAAGGCGGTGACAAGTAATAAAAAAAGTGTTGCATCAATTTCTAATAATTATTCTGCCATCTTTATCCTAGAAAGTATGCCAGCCCCGGTGCAAGGTATCACTTCCAGATACTCTCAGAGGGCAAAAGCAGAACCTAAATGCCACATAGCGGTGACATGCCTTCAACCAGTAATTCAACTTGGAACTGAAGACAGCAACCCGTCACCTTTCCTTAAAAGATATGAAAGGTATGAACATATAAGAGGATCCAACCTCCCCAATGCAACCACCTCACTTCCTAATGAACGAGAAGAAATGTGAATGCCATGAAAACCAATTTTTGTTGGAACAAGATGGAAGATAAGAAACATTTGGGAGGAGAATGATAGAATGCATCCTCTTCTTCACCCATCTTTCTATTGTCAAAATTCCACAGACTGTGGAAAGAATGATAGAAGCAAGGAGGAGCTCTTGCTTCTAGGCCATGGGTAAGAGAGAAAAGAAAGTTTTACATTTGATCAGGTCTGCAAAAGCCAGGATCAAGGTGGTGCTGGTTTAATGCAAACTCCTTTTAATAAAGCTCTGTTAGCTAAATGGCTGTGGAGGATGGGTGAAGAAGAGGATGCACTGTGGGTCAAGATCATTAAAGACAAATATTATCATAGAAGAGATTTATGGATTTCCATGCCACTTAGGGTGTCAAATCGTCACCCATCTGGAGGAACATCACAAAGATGGAGGAGCTTATCTCACCTGCAGTCCAACTCTGTGTAGGGAATGGAGAAAATATCAGGTTTTGGGAGGACAAATGGTGTTCTGATTTGCCACCCGCTTCCAAATTCTGTAATCTCTATCAAATCACTCAAGAGAAACATGTCTCTATTGCTCAGATTTGTATTCTGTTGAGGATACCTCAAATTGGAACTTTAACTGAGAAGGGAGCCAACAGAAGCAGAATTTGAAGTACTCCAGGATGGACGTATAAGAGTATGGTGGAGGAAGCTAGTCTGGTCCAAACTCCTTCCATACAAAATTAGGTTGTTTTTATGGAAAGTGGCCTTCAGGAGACTTCCAACCAGTCAAAGACTTAAGAGATTTTGTCATATTCAGAGGTCTACCTGTATCTTCTGTGGTCTATTTGAGGAAGATCTGGATCACTTATTTTGCAAGTGTGGAATGTTCAATGTGAACAAACATCAACATGTTTTGGAAATGATACAGTGGTTGGCTCAGATATTGAACCTTGGTCTGTGCTCCTTCCAGCTATGTTTTGGGCAATGGGGCAAGAGAGAAATAAAAGGAGATGTGCCCAAGACTTCAACAGTACCTTTGCTATCCTTAGAACATCAATCAGATGGGTGTTGGACTGGGGGAAGGCGACGAGGGTGTTAGATGAACGGATTCTTCTCTGATCTCCAAAGCTGAACAATGGAAGGAAATCTGTAATTGATTTTGAGTTTCTTTTTGTCTGCTCCTTTTTATCTGCTGGATAAAATCTGTTATGGGGACTTTTTGTTTTCCGTTATTTAGTACCTTTTATTATTTTAATGAAATGTGATCCTTGTCACCTTCAAGAAAAGATGGAAGATAAGAAATTAAACACTTGAACGCACAAGGCAAAATATCAGACCATATTACAAAATCCCCCATCCACCAAGAGAATAATCTAGATTTCCCAAATTGGCTGCTAGTGCACAGTCTACAACCCACTGTCCATAGTATGTGCTAGTAATCCTTGAAAAGTCCTCTATGAATCTCCTCCTATTCTGTTCCTATCAAATAACCCAGCACATAGTATCATAAGGATAAACCACAGACTATTCTCCAAATTTACAAGGACAAGCTCCAACCCCGCATTATTAGTTCATGTACCTCCTCCCCTAACACCAGTCATACCCAGAGTCCTTGCTAGCATCTTCCCTCAGGATCAGATGATTCAACTTGAAAACTGCATAAAATAGAAATGCTTAATCAACCCAATCCTCTCCAATTCTAAAAGTTATCTGATAGCAACTTATCACAGAAAATTTTTAATTTTGAATTGGAGGGACTTTGTACAATAATTCTTCACCACACTCTAATCCCCCTTGTCAAAAATATTCTTAAGGGACCTTCCTGTAAAGCAGTGTTTCAATTCTCATCCCCATTTTCTCATGTTTGTCTTATCACTTGATATACACATCTGGGACAATAAAACCTTCATCATTTTAAGAAATCTTCAACTTCAGTCTTGGTTAAATTTCTCCAAGTCTGGTTCACAAACCCCTACTACTATAATGTTGAATTTGTTGAACAGTGAGCCCTTTATCATTGGATAAGTTATAACACCCAGGAAACCTTTTTCTTTTTCCTTTTTTCTTAGGAATGATCTGAACATCATCTATTCTCCCAGAATATATGCCCATTAACAATATGAAACACAGGAAACTTCAAGACAATCAGCTACTTTATCAACCCTCCTTCAAAAGGGAGACAAGGATGCGTAATCACCTGGCTGGATGCATACATGCTATAATGACTGAAGAATTTCTCTTCCACAGCCTTCGCCCACATAATCGCCTCTTCACCAAGTCTTACCAACCCTTCAACCATCATATCTCTAATAAAGATGCCCATGCTAACCAGTTCCACGCCCCCTTGTTTTGTTTTACATACTCTGTCCCAATTCTACGTGCAAGCCCTTCCGATCTTTATTAGCCCCTTGCTAGGGAAAGGCTTTCCTCATTGAAAACATACAAGTAGCTGGCAGATCTGACTTTGAAAGAATCTGTCAACTTACTGCTGAGTTTTGTGTTTTACCCCTTCCCTCAAGTCAAATTTCATGATCACCGTATTCCACTCTCTCAAACTGATTGTGCCATTGGTTAGAGAAGCTCCATGGTACTTTATCAGGAAGATAGATGGTGTAAATTTCAGACCTTTGTTGTGGGAATATCTATGGCCACCAATTCTGATGTATTCAAAATCTTCCAATCCTGTCACTGCTTCAACAAGGCACAAAAGAGTCCTAAGATTTCCCACTGCCCTCCAAACATGAAGAAAATTCTAGCAAACAAGACAAGGGAACATGAGGGGTACTAAGACTCTTCATTTGTACAAATATGCATCTATCAATGTCTGTGGTCTAATAAATTCATTAAAGCATATCCAAAGAAGTATGAGATGGAATTACATTATATGAATAATGTGACATTTGCGTGATTAAAATATGATTGTAATCTTTCTAGAGTCTAATTTGGACTTTCTAGAGCATCCAGTAAATTTCAAAGACTATAGGATAATCAAAATGGGACCACAAATAAATTGAGGATAAATTTCTAGCCTAAAGGTTAAAACAATTTTTTGCTGTAAACAATGCTCACATAAATACAAAAGTTTTATACAATCGACATGCTTTGCATATATAAATTTAAAATGGAGCATCTTTTGAATTTGTGAACACTTTTATTCCCATCTCCCACAAGTGTCCTAATCTTGTCCGCATTCAACAGCAAAGAGAGAAGAGGAAAGAGGAGAAGGATCGAAGGTTGCTGGTACTTCCTCACTTCCCAGTAATGATAGCGGCAGACTGCAACAGGAGCAGTAGGAACCAGGGTTCTGCACTTCCACCCTTCCTGGCAGCAGCCACAATGGGCAGCAACAGGAGGAAGAGAGAGGGTGACAAAACTTCCACACTTACGACGAGAAGAGACAGTAGGCTGCAGTAGGAGGATTGTAGTGAAGCAGTTATGAGCCAGGAAAGATAAGAGGGTTATCCATAGCAAAGCGCTACTTGCCAGGTGAAAAAGTGTGCAGCCACCACTGTATGGAGCTACTACTATGTCTAGGTGCTGGGACAGGCATGAATAGGATTAATCCTATACCGGAAAATGGGAGAAGTCATTGGGCTATATATGTAGGGCCTGCATCCATAACTTGTGAGGCACCTTTTGAGAACATAACTGTATACCCTTGCCCCAAAGCAGACAATACATCACAAGGGTTCGCTCAGGTTGTTACAAGGATATAGGGTGAGCGGTGTTTCAACATTTTCTGGTAGCACTGACAAGATGCAATAGGACGCAAGTCTCCTTCCCCTCCTTTCTTCCTCTTTTCTCCCCCCTCCTATTCCTTGTCCTCCTCCAATCACATGGTGTGAACCAAATTGAAGGACAAGGAGATGTATCTGAAATTTATGGATGTCAGCTATCATATACACAGAGAGAACCACTGATGGAGAGGCAGTAGTTGGCTCAGCTGTTCTCAACATCCTGCAAAGAGAGTGATAGGAGAGAGGAAGAGATCGATGAACTTCCCATAGATTGTAGTGTTGAATTCTACTGATAGCTTGCTGCTTGATTTATACCTAACAAAAGATTGAGACTTAAAAGGGTAGATGTATTTGAGAATGCTGAGAGATTTGAAATGGATACCAAGGTTTCTGACATTGGAAAGGCTCACAGGAGATCAGAGAAGATTCTCAGAGAAGAAGAGCTGAAGTGAGAGTTCGCTAAAGTCACCTTCTCTTCTGCCGCTTTCAGTACAGCTCATGTGAGACAGGCAAACCCAATCAGACAACCAAGTGTTGCGAAGACAGTCAACACATGGCCACGTCTACATAGTTTGACGCAGCTTGTTTGAACATATATCACTGACCTTGAATCACAGTTCCTCAATCTACACAATTATTTTATAGCCACAATTTCTCACAATATCAAATCGACTCCTTATTTTTTGCACATAATTCCTCAATCTTCACAATTATTTTGACTGCAAATTCTCACAATATCAAATATATTTTTGCACATAGTTCCTCAATCTACACTAGGGGCGTCAATGGGCTGGGTCCAGCCCAACCCAGCCCAGCCCACAACTTTAGGGGTGTAAATGAACCAGTACACTCGACAAGCAGCTTGAACCTGACTCAGTTGGCACTCGAACCTGGCTCATTTATTAAGTAAATGAGCCAAGTTTGAACAACATTTTAAGCTGAATTTATAAACGAGCCAAGTCGGAACACCAATGTGCTCGGCTCGTTTAAGCTCGTAAACAGCTCAACTAATAATTTAAATTTATAAATTCATTTTAAATTATAAAAGATTTAGTTTTATTTATTTAAATTATAAAATATTTAGTTTAATAAATAATCTAAATATTCTTGAAACATTTCAAACCCAACCGGCTGGCTGCATGGAAGCCGGCTGGTCAGTTACTGTGTTGAAAGTTTAGTCCGACATCAGAAGGTTCAAAGAAGTCCGTCCACCCCCAGGACCTAGCAACATTCATGGTAGGAATTTTTAAAAGTTTGAATTCCTGTTCCCCCTGAGCTGGCTGACAGCAGCCCATGTGGCTTGTACATTGTACCAGCTAAGCTCCAATTGTGTGGGCTTTTAGGCCTTTGGCTATGAAAGAATCCAAATGAAAGCCCACATGCGAAAGTAATTGGTGAGGACACCCGAGCCTCGGTCCGGTTCCGCCCGGATCTCGTCTATCGCCGTCGGAGGATCCATCCGACGTCCTTGTGGCTTGGGGACGAGTTGGAGCCCATGTGAGGTTTGAGACCTCTTTATTTGCTGTTATTAGGGCCATTTATGGTCCGTTATGTTTCTTTTCTGTTTTTTTTAGGGATCTACGATGTGTAACAGTAGGAGCGGAAGGAGCAGACGTTACAAACGTCCCCTATATGTATGCTGTTTTAATTTAGAAATGATGATGAATGAAATTAAAAAGAAAAATACCTGTGTGCGATTAGGCTCTGTGAGAGAGACCCCCTCCCCCTCCAAGCTCCGGTGCGACGCCGGAGAACCACCTCGGTGCGACGCCGAGGAGTAATCCCCAACTCCGGTGTGACGCCGGACAAGCCCCGCCTTCACCGCCTTGCCCCACCCTCTCCATCGCCATCGCCATCCCTCCCTGCAGTCACCGCCGTCGCCCGCCACCGTCGCCGCTCGCACCGCCGCCTGCTGTCACGACCGCCACCATCGTCGCCTGCTCCAGCTGCCGCCGGCGTCGCTTGCCACCACCGTCGCAGCCTCTGCCGCTGGCGTCGATAGCCACCGCCGTCGCAGCCGCTGCCGCTGGCGTCGCCTGCCGCCGCCGCCCGCCACCTTCGCTGGTTCCACCGGCTTCACCACCTGTTGCCACGATCTCCGCCGTCGCCGCTTGCTCCGCCGCCTGCTGCCACGATCTCCGCCGTCGCCGCTTGCTCCGCCGCCTGCTGCCACGACCGCCGCCGTCGCCACTTGCACCGCCGCTTGCCGACGCTTGCCCGCCGCCTGCCGCCGTGGGCTCCGCCCTAGCCCCCTCTCGGTTCGTGCAAGTGAAGGAGAAGAAGAAGAAATAAGGAAAAGGTGAAGGGCTCGTGCCCTTATAGACTTAACCCAGTCACCCGGGTTGACCCAGTTCAGTTCGAACCACTTGCAAGTTGGTCCGAGCCCGAGTTCGCCATGGTTCGAGTCACAGACCCCTTCAAAGCCTCCGAATCAAACCTGGTCTAACCAGGTCCTGCTGGTCTGAACCAGCGTTCCAGGGGTTTAGCCCAAGTCACCAGTGGTCCGGCTTGCTGGTCTGCTACAGTGCCGAGTGGTGCAATTGCTGTCTTAGTGCACCGCTCTCGTACGGAGCTTGTCAGAACTCCGATTTGCGTGCAGTCTGCGGCGTTGGATTCGTCTCGCCGACGCCGACTCTGATCCAGTACACTGCGTCCCGGATTTTGCCTCGTTTTGCGTGCCATTTCTGTGCACTTACCGAGGACTCCAAACTTGCTTTCCAAGGTCCACACAAGCCGCCTCGATCTGCGTGCCGATATCCCGGAGAGCTGATACAGCTGCACGCCTCCCGAGGCATTCTTCCAACAACTTTCACGCCGCCGCTGTCCCGTCAACTGCTGTGATACCACCCCGGATCGATTTATTTGTGTTTATTGTAGCCTTTTACCTCCCTGCGAGGAGTGGGCAATTATTCTATTGTATTGGGTGGGTGGTACACAAGCACCGGGTGATCTTCTCCCACGCACCAGCGTGGAGGTACGTGCTAACCTTCTCTTCTCGATTTGCTTATCTCGTATGTGCTTTATCTGCCGCCGAATCGAGAGATAGGTCCTAGCCCGTGATTCTACATCATTGTTGGCTGTGAGTGCGCTATACCGATCCCGAGTTCCGTCAGAACTTTGGGTGGTCCTAATTCCTAGACTTGTGGTAGTTTCTCAACTACCAAACGATCCCACGCTTCCTCATCGCGAGGACGGCTTTTCAGCTATTTCTACTTATAGGCGTGGTTATCTAACTGGACTATTGTGCGATTAGACTACAGTTGTCTAACTTTTAAATGCTTATTGCTGAAATTCTATCAACGCCAGTGAGTCTGTTAGCTGCCCCGCATCAGTAATTTTTTTCCTTTGACAATTGAGTTTGGGCTTGGACTCGGCTCAAACTCGTCGAGCATTTAAATGAGCCCAGTTCGAGCCATCTTAGATACTCGAACGAGCTCGATTCAAGTTTGAACCGAGTTTGAGCAAGGTGATACTCGGCTTGACTTGACTCGTTTACACCCCTACGCAACTTTCACACTCAGGGCCGGCCCGAGCCCGAGCCCAAGTCCACATTTGGCCCGAACCAACCCGGCCCATCTGCAAGCCCGTGGGGACCTGGCCTGGCCCATTGTGTAAAAGACCATCTGTCCATGTGAAAACCTTAAAGATGACAGAACATGACTACACTGTCTGCTCTCTTGCTTCCACCCGGACGACCAACACAACCTCCTCTCTGCCTGCCTCTCTGCCGCCACGCCTTCAGCTCTAGCCTCTCCTGCCCCCTCTACCGTTCCCCCATCCCCCAAGGTCCCCCCTCCACCGCCGCCACTGCCGCCATCGGTCACGACGGCAACGGCCTCCGCACCATTCGACAGATTGTGGAGACACCACATTGAGATGGGAAGCGGTGGTGTCTGTCCTTGCCACGCACATTTGGCAGTAGAGGCAAAGCAAGGATCTTGCTGCCTTGGCCCCAGTGCCGCCAGGGGACAAGGTGGCGGAGTCCGCAGGGGGGTTGGGGGTGGGGAAGCAAGAACTGGCCACCTATGTGCCATTGGGGGAAGCCCAGATTGGGGGAACATGCCGCAGTGCTGCACACTGCAGGGCATGCCACGGTACTGCGCGCAGATCTCCTCTGCACCAGGGACGCCGCAACACCACGTGCAGATTTCCACGATTGAAGGGAGACACCCTGTAGTTCATTGAGGAGAAGCAGAAGCATGCAGTGTTTGAGGTTTTAGGGCTAGCGGGCTGAAGTGGGCTTGCGGGTCGGCCAACAAAAAGCTTGCAAACATTCGGACCTCTCTGCCTGGCCTGGTTTTAGCCCGCAGGCTCAAAAGAGGGGTCCAACACTTGGTCTGCAGCCAGCCCGGGCCTAAAGCCCATGGGCCAGCCAGCGCATTGACAGCCCTAAGATTCTACACAATTATTCTATGACACAATTTCTCACAATATCTAATCAACTTCTTATTTTCTGCATGAAAAGAGGACTTTTACTTAGGCGAAACAAAGGTTACTGCCTCACAACAATCCAAAACAAAAACTGGAAAAGGCAGGCAAACTAAAGAAATTATCTCTATATGTTAAGCAATGTTGCATAACAAATGAAAATAAAGGAGACATGGAGGATTTTTACTGACCACATTTGATTCATTCTCAGAGGACAACCAACTGTCGAAAACATGACCAGAGATAATACACACAAAATATCCATTCAGTTGGTCGAGAATAATTTCACGACACGTATCATCACATACTGAAACAATATGCAAAAAAAACATCAGGTCACAGAAGAACAAAGAAAATTGGAGAATCACATCGACATATTTATCCCTACCATGAACACACCCGGTCTTCTCGCAAAGAAAAACATCGCCAATTTGTGTATAAGTACAAGTATCACCAGAGCAAATATGGTCGCCAATCAATTCATCAGTCAACCCTCTTTTGCTTTTCCAAATAGAAACTTGTTCTGCTACTGTTTTGTCAAGCATTATGCTATCATCATACACCTTCAGAAAAAGAGCGAGAAATAAGGAGGAAAATAGATCTTCAAAAATCCCACGGGTAGACCATAAGATCTTCCAGAAACAAAGATGCAACACGATGGCTTCAATACTTGTGAAGGAAGGGGTGCTTGGCTTCTCTTAGCTGCCTGCATTTGGATATAGTACTCCTTGAACTCTGAGGGGCTGTTCCTAATAAAGTGAACCATGTCGTCTCGATCACGCTGCAAAATAAAAGGTTGTGTATGTCATAAGAGATGGATTAGCTGATTATGAAGCATGTTATAGAAGCATAAGAAAAAAGGTTGTTATCATCTATGTATGTGTATGTATATAGATAGATAAATGCTGGAATAGGACCGAGGCCATTAATATTTCCCAGTCATATTCCAGGGTTGTCCAAATGACATCAGATGCCCCCCCCAAAAGGCCGCCCACCCATGCAGAGATCCTGCTCAGTAGGCAGAAACTGACCACATGCTGTTTTTGATTGAGCTGCTACAGTCTCACTCATGGTGTCATCCGATAGTCTTGCGTGGGTACGACTCAGACACATACACATACATACATTTGTGTATGTCTTTTGAGCCAAAAAGAAAAGGAAAAGAACAGCTAAATTGCAGAAAAAAAGGATGTTTTCGTAGGAATGGATAACAAAGCAGACCATAATATATTAATTGAATAAAGGGAAAAAATCACTTAATTATCCCAATGTTGAAGCAGAACCACCAAATTTAAAGATTATGGTGATAGAAAAGCACTCCACACAACTCATATCAAAATGATGAGATAATGAAAAGTCATAGCTAGTGAGAACATGAGAACAGATCATAAAACAGCTTTCAGATCAAGCTGTGATAGATTTAGTTTACTGTATGCATGCAAAATCTAGGGATGACTTGGGGCCAGCTTGTCGGTCGCAACGAAAATTCACAAATAAGATTCTTATCATTCTTCCCTGAGTTGATTTGTGTCCTCTATAGCATGGATAGTCTTTTCTGCCTTTTAACCATTGACTAAGGTTTGCCTTTCAACACGTGCTCATGGAGTCGAACAAGATCTTGACAAAAATGCCTCTTGGCATTAAGTTGTAACTTAATGGGTACACAAGTTAAACAAATAAAAGGAATGCCAACATACCACACTCAAAGGGACCATTTGATCATTAGATCAGAAGCTATGTAGTGAAAGGTGAGAGGTAAGCAAGGTAACCAAGGGTTCTCACCTTAGGCGACCACCTCGGTGTTGAGGCAATGTGTCTTACCCTATTACTCACCATGAAAGAAGAAAAATGGCAATAGGAAGAAAATAAAGAAAATATGCAAGGTAATTAACTGTAAGACTTTGAAAAATACAGATCATGTCCAATGTATAAAGACTTATTTGTATAAAATGCTCATAGAAGTAGTGGATAGTAATAAGAGGAAAATGCCATTGGACATTGTTAAAAGAGGCATTAGCCACTTTGCAATGATTAAGTTTGATAGAAAGTAGTACAAAAATAGTGCCACATAATTAAAAAAGCTACAAGCATTTGTCATAGACAACATAGGTGACTGCCTAGGAGAGTGAGGCCAACATGAGGAAAGGCAACACATTCTTGACTCACCTCACCTTACTTCATCGCTTAGGTGAGCAAGGCAATCACCTTTTATAACATAGATCATAAGGCCCATTTTAGAGTTACTTTTGACAAGGTTTTTCCTGCAACTGACTCATTTAATAAAAGTCATCTGATTAAATGATAGGAGGGCTCTCAATGAGGGTGACAATGAGTGTGGTAAAAAGTTATGATATGCTAGCATTCTTAGGAAGAGGAATGGACGTGCTATTGTTTCATCATTTCTTGCATTAAGTAGCCACCTGCAAAGCATGCAATATATGCCAATTACCAATAGGAGAACACACCTCACAGCAGGAGATTTTAGACTCATGTACCTGAATATAGAGCTTCTTCCACGCACATCGACGTAAGTTGCCTATTCCTGAGTCCAGTCCCCAACGTATACAATACCTGCAAACCCCTCGGTTGAAATGGGAATAAGAAACCAGCGAAGCATGACACCAACAAAAACAATAGACACGAGTATAAATCTTAACCCAGCAAGAAGCTGGGACCACACGAGCAGGAAAACCTACAGTCGGCGCCAGAGACATTCATCAGAGGCGGCGAAATTCATGAACTTGCAGACCAGAGAGCACGAAACAAGGTCCTGCAACATCAGAAAAAAAAAAAACAAAAAGGATCCTTTTCAGATATCAGTCGATCTCACTTCCAAAAGAATAGACAAAAAAAAATCGAAATTAATCAGACGAAGAACGAACAAAAAGGAACCTCCTTTTTGTCTTCCCGGCTCCTCACAAATATTTAACATGAGAATAACAAAAAAGGAAACAAAAAATTCGGACCTCAGAGGAGAGGAACTTAAAGATGTGGCGGAACAGCTCCGGGGGTATCCTGCTGAAGAACCCGCTCTCAATCTGCACCGCCGCCTTGCCCTGGGCCGACCCCGCCAGATGAAGCGGAGAAGGAACCGGCGGCTCCTCCTCCCTCACTTCCTTCTTCCGCCCCTCTTCCAGG
This sequence comes from Zantedeschia hybrid cultivar, assembly GCA_030544215.1. Taxonomy (NCBI): domain Eukaryota; kingdom Viridiplantae; phylum Streptophyta; class Magnoliopsida; order Alismatales; family Araceae; genus Zantedeschia; species Zantedeschia hybrid cultivar. The sequence goes on along the minus strand of JARZZO010000013.1, from coordinate 42,879,890 downwards.
CGGGGCCTCTTCTCCGGCGGCGGCCTCAGCGGCAGGATCTGGTCCTGGAAGACACATCCACCCACCCCAGATCAGATCGAACAAGAACCGAACCCCAAGATACCAAACACGAAACAGACCGAAGTGATCAGATAGTGATGGTGGGAGAGGGCACCTCGACGGAGAGGATCTCGGACTCGAGGAAGTGCGCGAGGGTCTCGTCCTCCTCGCCAGCGCCAACATCGGAGCCCTCGTCGCCGGAGAGGATCTCGGACATGGCCGGAACCCTAGAAACTCCGCCGGCGAACCCGGGAAAGGGGCGCAGGATAGGCACTTTTGTCCATGAGGGGAAATAATCTATCCACCCCCAGGTGGCGCTGTCGACGGGTTCCCTTCCGACAGCCCGAACCGACCCAATGGGTAGATCGGAGCCCAATTTTTTTTGGGCTGGGCTCAGAAAAATTTAGGACCCGTAGCTTCTCTTGGGCTAGGCTTGGTCAAGGTGTAAACGAGTCAAGTTGAGTTGAGTTTCATTTTCTTCAAATTTGGTTCAATTAATTTTAATCGAATTCGAGTTCGAATTCGAGCTAGATAGTTATGATCTCATTTAGATATTAAACAAGTTCGAGCTGAATATCGAGTAGCTCGCGAGCCCAATGAATCTATCATAGATTTTAATTTAAAATCTTTTAAATTTAAATTTATAAACTCAGGTCAGATCTTGACGAGTATCAACTTATTTGCACCCCAAGTTATTTGATTGAAAATATTATAATATATCATATATCTTACTAATTAAGTTTATTCATGAAAACTAACCCTATGAATACTTAAAAGAAGTCTTAATGAGTATATACACGAGTTCTTGACGAATACTTAAACGAGCTTATTCACAAACATAATCGAGTTGAGCTCACTTGTGTTTAAACTTGATTCATTTAATGAACCGAGCTCAAATTTTTAACTTGTTTATTTAACTTTAAATGAGTCGAGCCGAACTATTATCGAATAGTCTTATGAGCTGATCGTCAAAGCATTAATTCGTTTACACCCATATTCACGAGTATCTCTCTTTTCTTGGACATTTAAATGCTGCCATTACATTACTTAATAAGAACATACACTGGATACAATAAGTAGTATAGAGGGATGGGAACCAGATGGCGTACAAGACAATGAAATGAGGCGCCCATGCCAGCTCGTTTGGAACAGTACAAACCACTATTACGCTACAAAGAAATAACAAAAGTGCCATCGAGTCCAATGCATGGGAGCCGAAGTTGTCAGATATCATCGTCGAGAAGAAAGCTCTAGAAACCACCACCCGTCGTCTGACAAGTCCGGCGAAAGAGAATTGCCAAAGAAGGGTTGCATATAAGAAACAACCGCAGATAAAGCATGCCGTTGATAGGGAGTGGGATGATCTTAAGGTGGGGGAGGGTGGAGATGGGGTGACGGTGGTATGGGAATAGGGCAGGCAGAGGGTATCGACGGTGGAACGGCGATAAAGCGGCAGTGGGGCGATACACAGGGACGGCAAGAAGAGGGTTTACCATGGTGGAGGATGACGACTGTGGGTGACAATTAGGGCTGCAATTTGGATCGGGTTGAGGTCAACCCTAACTTAACTCATGTCAGAAGCCCCTCAACCTTAACCCAACTCAACTCACCATTCAATCCAACCTCCTTAACCCTAATCCAATCCATCTAATAATGTCCCAACCCAATCTAACACATGTAACTCAAGCGTCATCGGGTTGAATCGATTGAGTCGGATTATATTCTTAATGGTCTATATTTTTTAACTTTTCTTTCTTACTATCAAAATTCTATGTATAAAGACATGAGTAAATTTATATATCTACTTTAACAAAGTAATAAAAAAGAAGGTTGAAAACATCTTTATTCATATTATAAATTATATTTGTATTCAATGATATAAAATTAAATGAAGTATATTCTAATCATCTACGTTATCATTTATATATATTAACATCGGATTCAAGTTAGATCAAGATGGCCGAACCTCAATCCAACCTAACTCATGTAAGGTCGGGTTGAAAGAACTTTAAATTCTAATCCAACCTAACCTTAATTTGATCGGGTTCAACCCGACCTAACCATCAGGTTGACCCGTTCGGATTCGAGTTGACCCACCCAAAGTTACAGCCCCAGTGAGAATAGAGGTAGACAAAGGAGAAAGAAGAGAAAAGCATAGAATGCAAACAAGAAGGAGACAACCTGGAGGGGGGAAACTCCCCCCACCGAAGCCTTTCGACCATGACGAGGAGAGCCGATATTTCCAGCAAACTTTCCCCTTCTGCTGACCGTTCCACGGGTAGATTTCCAGCAAAATTTACATGTACAAATTATAAATTTTATGTTAATTTTATATTACGAAAATTACTTTTCTGAACTTGTGGGCACACATCGCATGAAAATAATTACCCATTCTGTTTGAATCTAGAACAATTTAAAGAAGAGAGACTTAAGGTACGTGCTAAATAGAGCTTGCAACTATATAACCTAGAAACGCAACGAGGATTGGAAATAAGTTGAGCATGCTGGCCATTGCTTCTACCTCGACATAAGGGCTGTGCATGGAACTCTAGTAGCTAACTAAAGATAGTGGGTGGCTCGGGTGAACTTGTAACCATAGGGAGGCAAGTGAGTATGCACTGCTAGCCCAAGCTTCCCAAGCCCAAGATGAAACATCATGGCTAGGGATGTAAATGGTGTCCAAAAATTTATTTATTCATTCATTTTTTTAAGTTTAATGGATGTAAAAAGATATAATTTAAAGGATAAAGATAAGAATACTATTGATATCTAAATAATTTAGGATTAGGAAAGAACCAATCCCTCCCCCCTTAAATTTCGAATTAGTACAGATTAGGTAGGACAGTCAAATTGGAGTAGCTTCGTTTACCTAAGATTGCCCCTCTCTGCAGTCCCTTGGGCTTCCCAAGTAAAAGAAGGTTGAGTTATTTTTATTGATCGCATAATCTTTGACACATATTAATGAATTTAATGGATACAAGTGAAAAAGGAAATCAGCCTTAGTGCATACTCTCTCAAATTCGATCGAAAGAATGAAGAGCTTAACTGTTGGGATTTATGAGATATGATAAGTATGAAATGTGAAATTAATAGGGAAACTCACCCTAGCTAGCAGCCTATTTGTTGCAACCCTTCTTCTGTGTCCCATGTTTGTCTTTCTTGTTCTTCCAACCCAAGAGTCAAAATTAAATGATCAGAGTACTTCTCCACAGCTCAGTGGGAGCTGGGGGTGGACGTTGGGGTTGGGGGGTGCAGCCCGGTAGGGTTGGCTTCGAAGTTCGAACCCTGGTGGGCTGAGGGATAGGAGAAAGACTAGGGTAGAGCACCTCCTCCCCCCCACCCAAAAAAATGGTACTTCCCCAATTCTCTTCCTTCTTTAGATCTGGTTGGAAGTTCTTATTCACGCCGAATCCAAGGAGGAAGTTATTGCAGCAAGTAAGCATCATCAAAGAACCTTTTTTTTATTTTACTTTTATTTTAAATCAATGGTAATATTACTATTCTTATAAGTGTTATGTACTTTTCACACAGGTAATCTTATATGTTTAACATGAATTTACTTTTTTCATGCAAGCAGATTCTCGTATCCAAATTTATAATTTTTGTCTTTTGAAAATTGGACTAAAGAAGATGACCATCGATAATTTCTTTTTCAAAAGAAAGTCACCTGAAGGTACTATTCCCAAGGTCGGAGGACGTTCTAATGGTGATTCTAATTATTCGGTTCTGGAAGATCATCCACCTAAGTTAAGCAATTATGAAACGATTTCAGAATATGTAAATTCATCGAGGTCAAGTTCAACATAATACTTTTTTTTCCACAGGCATTGTGAAAGTAGTTTTTCTATTACGAAGATAACATTCGTTAGTATAATCTTGTGCTCTTATATCAATATAAATTGATATTTTCTTGTCCCCCCTTAAGAATATTTCTGGCCCCGCCACTGATTATATCTTACTTAACATTCTTATTTCTAAATGAAATCTCCAATCATAGCTACATAATTATATGTCTTATTATCCATGCCATTGTTTTAGCCCCTTCTCTTTCTCATTTACCAACTTGCAAGGTTCACTTTCACAAATGTCACGTGATTTATATGTAAATGTATAGAAACTACTTAGGAAGAACTTATGTATATTTTGAAAGTAATATTCTTTCCTTCTTCTAAATGCCATAATAAAAGATTAAGCTTACGTTGACACAGAGTATTGCCCAATATTTTAACCGTTATGTATTTGTTTCTAATAATTTTAAAGGATGAGGATAATGATACACATATTTTTTAAAGGATAAAGATAATATTACCAGATAGTTTAACCGTTATGTATCTGTTTCCAATAATTTTAAAAGATAAAGATAAAGATACACATATTTCTTAAAAGATAAAAGTAAGAATACACATGTTACTTAAAAGATAAGATTAAGAGCCAATATTCAACCCAACATGTATCCTTTTACACCACTAACCATGGCTGCCATGAGATGGTAGCATGGTTAACTTTGGCCAATCTGCTTAAGAAGCGGCAAGAATGCCATAATGAACTTCTCAAAGGCAAGCGTCTACAGGATAAGAAGACTCAATCAGAGAAGATGCCAAAGAATGGATAGAGGAGATGGGCAATATGAAGGGCAGCATCGTGCGGAAGAATGGTGGAGAAAAAGAAGTTAAAAGATAAAATGTTAAACCTCAATTGGATGTCAACTACACCTAGAGAAGAAACCAAAACCATCCTCCCCAAAGAAATTAATGTGACAAAATCAAGTACATTCAAAGATCTTAACGTAAGAGACTAGCCTCCTAAAAGAAGGAACATATAGTCTTCGATCCAACGGCTACAACAATTAATGAGGTTTTTTTTTTATTTTCTAAAATCTGAAAAATGAAAGGCATGGAGGGCACCCTTAAAGTTACCCCCACGGCCCCACCCCTTGAATTTTTTAAAAGATAAAAAATATTACCTACTGTTGCTGCAGCAAATAATACTCATCCGATAAATAGATAAGAGGACTAGTATGCAATCAGGCCCTCCTGAGCAGCTTGATTGTATAGTGTCGTGGTCGTCTAATCTTAGATCGTATGGTGGTGCACTATATATATATATATTACTAAAAAAATTGGAAACTCCTACCGATAATATGGTCAATAGGAAATTAATATCGATAACAATAGTCATATATCTAAGATCTTATTTCATCTCCTATAACCTAGGTTAATTGATGTATTCAGATTCCATTTGTACCTATTTATGGCTCTAACTAGCATGATGGTTAGAAAAAACGAAGTATTCTTTCTTATTATTTTCTATCACTGTACTTTCCGCAATATAGAGATCTGATCATGCCTTTAATTAAAGAATCCAGATCCTTTATGAGGGGGTTTCTTAAAAAACTCTTTTCCTTCCTTTGCATTTGAGTGTAGTTCCTCTAAATGTAAGTTTGAACCGAAGTCAGCCAGTATAGAGAGAAGAAAAAGAATCTTTTATAAAAGTCCTTCCTTGGTAACAAGATAAGTATCATCTGAGGGGATTTTTTAAAATCTTTTCTTCTCTTTCACTGACTGAATTCAATTCAGATCTACACTTGAAGGATCTCTACTCTTTGACAGAGCGCGCGCGCAGCACGGAGACGAGGGGATCACCATGCCCGATGGTGTAACTCTCCAGACCCGTCTCACACAGTTCATGGAGCACGGCATGGCAATCCCCACGCCATCCGCTTGTTTGAGTGTTCTCTCTTGCCGTTGGTGTGGTACCCGCGGTTGCTTGTCCATTGCCGTTACTCCAACCTTGTTAATTATTCTTTTTACGTACTCTTGCTCATTATAACTGTTTACCCCAACAAACCCCACTTCATGTACCTTCTCCACGAGTAGTGTGCACGTCTCTTTGAATGGCACTGGTAACGACAACATACTGGAAGAGATACCTAGCAGCATTAGGGGTAGAGTCTGAATCCTCTCAATGCAAGAGAGGATTGAACTCCAACAGTTGTTAATCTTAAGTCACCATATGTTTTTACCTTTTTCATCACCTGCTAAGTTCTTTCTTCCAATTGGTGCAATCGGTTCAAAATATAACTGAGAGCATTTAAGTACAACTTAAAAGTATGATTGTATTCACGTGTTCTGAGTTATTTAGAACACTTGAATACAACTTAAAATGACATTTAGATCCAGCTTAAAACATAAAAATACAATCATAACTCCGAATTGTATTTAAGTGCTATTTGATTGTAGCGGTGGACTTCAAAAGGTAGGAGACCGATGACGACTTTTTATAGGTGATAAAAAAAAGTGAAAGCAGGTGGTGGCTAAGAATTTGTAATTACTGGCACAAGTCTCACATGATCCAGATTGGCCCCTCTTAGCCCATGCTTAGACTAAACTCACACTAGGAAGGGACACTGGACCACGCACTTCTATCCCAGTGTACCCAAGACTAAAGGCTTCTTCACTCACATATGATCATGTTCCAGTCGGTCTCCCCATTAATTAGAACGCAGCCAAACGCGTCCTTCGCTCGGGTACTGCTTTGTCAAGACGTCTCCCTCTCTGCAGCCTGTTGTGTAGCTGTGCTTTACTTGGTTAGCACGACCACACCTCTATAGCTTCCCAAGTTCTCCTTGACACATGGTCTCCCATCGTGGAAGAAAAGCGAGTGCCGCCATGAGATGCCCTGGGTAGATGATACTCCAGTTGTAGCATCATATTAAGTCGTTAACCCATCAGCTTCACCTAACGTGCCAAAAAAATTGCATGATGCATTAATTTAAGAGTTGAGATCTATTACGGTGGTCTTCGATGAACTGTAGAGAGTCAGTAAAGAGAGGAGGATCGACAGTTCGTCGAAGACCGTAGAGTCATCTGCCCCTCCTTGAATCACTGAGACCACATGTCACATTACATGCTTTCCTATTCTGTACCTCATAGTGGGCACACCGATCGACCACATATGATGATATAATTAGCTGCGAGCGAAGGTGTCCACCTGCAGCACTTCTTCCTTGCTCCTCAATTCCTTGAAAAAACGAAAACAAGGGTTCGTTTTCGTCATCCAAAAGCTCAAGGCGGGCCTCTCTCTCTCTCTCTCTCTCTCTATATATATATATATATATATATATATATTTATGTCTGCCAGACCAAGCAGCACAAACCAGAACATCCCCACTGCAAGTTTCCCCAGTTCGCGAGGCGCAATGTCTCCACTACTCTCGGCTTCCCTCCTCCTCCTCCTCCTCGACCTCAACTTCTTCTTGTTCTGCCCAGCAACTGCTGCCTTTCCCTCCGCAGTAGCCCCTGCGGTCCCCGTCTCACCTACTACTGCCGCATGCAGGACCTCCGTCTACCCCAAGCTCTGCCGCGCCGTCCTCGCGCCTTTGCGGTTCCCCGCTGACCACTACGGCTTCGGCCAGTACTCCGTCAAGCAGGCCCTTAAGCAGGCCCAGAGGACCTCCAAGATCCTCGACCGCCTCCTCTCCTCCGGCGGCACCGCCCGCTCCCGCCGCATCACTGCCGGCGCCGGCGCCGGGGCCCTCGAGGACTGCCGCCAGTTGGCGCGGCTCAACACCGAGTACCTGCAGGAGGTGCAGGCCGAGCTCGGAGGGGGCGAGTCGGCACTGTCCTCGGTGAATGCGGAGCGGGTGAGGGCGCTCATGAGCGCCGTGGTCACCAACCAGCAGACCTGTTTCGACGGGCTGGAGGCGGCCGCTGCGGCTTCCCGAGGCTCGGGTGGCGCCGCGCCAGCTGGGCAGAGCTCCCAGCTGTTTGCGCCATTGGCCAACGCTAGCCAGGTATACTGTGTATCGCTCGAACTGGTCACTAGTGCACTGAGCCGAAAAGGGAGGGTCCCCGGCAGGCCCGCTGGCCTCGGCTTCAGACAACATACACAAGGTGAGGACCGAATAGAATCACATGTAACCAGACCAGACAATTCATTCTTCTTAACAACTAATGTGGTACTCATGGTCCGTGAGAGTTGAGACCCTTTTGATCGGTAAGTTCCGACCAGTTGCGCAGACAGCAGCACCTAACTATGGTTGGCAAGTAGGACTTTCCTGTCTCCCCTCCTATATTGACCTTTCTAATTGAGTCATTATCGTCTGTTGAGTGTTCCAAGATTTCCCTAGTAAAAAAGGTTCACTATGTTAAATACATTGGATGATTGAGATAGAGAAACACTTGTTGCTCACCAGTGCCCAATTTTGAACAAGAATCAAGATCCTCTAAGTGAGGATAGGACTTAATAATAAGTGCAAGGAGGAGAGATTTTGAAAAAAACCGCTCAAATACAACTTTTCTCATTCCCCACGAGAGATTTTCTTGAAAAGCTCAATCTTCGCTTTTGCACTTACCCAATTCTATCATCACTTGCACTTACAGGAATCGGAGTACTGTAAGTACCAATTCCATCATCACTTGCACTTATAAGAATCGGAGTACTATAAGTAGCATTTCCCTTCAAGATCATCATAGTAAAAAAATTGATTGTGGTAAATATAGTTGGATGGTTGAGATATGAGGATGCCTTGAGGGAGTGGTTTGAGGGAGTAGTAATACCTTTTTGCTCATATAGGAAAATGTTACTTGTGTTCTCTTAAGTTATTCCTTTAAAGCACCCCTCATCTCTCAACCAACTAATTGTATTTACTGCTGTGTTCAGTGCAATGATATTTGTATTATGATTATTTTAAAACACTTAATAGACAGTCATCGTGGAGAGAATATATTAAGGAAATATCTTAAGAGAGTAAGCATAGCATCACCCTTATATAAAAAAATAATAAGAGTTGAGATTAATTAGTATTAGAATAAAAGAATATCCCATTTAATAATTGGATATATATGGATTATTACAATAACAGAAGCTATTTTTTATTTTTAGAGTATATTAATAAAATATGTTAGAAAATTGTCTCGTCCCAAATTTTTTAAATAATATTGTATTGAGTACACAATCGTAAGAATGCTCTCTCATATTGGGATTGCATCGTCTGTTCTATTTTATTTGCACTAACAATACTTCACTTATAATCTCATAGGATTCTTAAAAAAAAAAGAAGGTTTCTCTCTTTCTTATCTCCACGTCTTTCCTAGGGGGAGGGTAATAAAGTAAAATAGAATATAAATATTAAATGATATACAAAGTAGATTAGATGATATGACCCATCCCTCAGATCATGTTGAAATTTGTTTTTTTTTTTTTTGACACAACACGTAAACTCATCGTGTCGACGTGCTCATTATTATACCCTTAAAATGAACCATAGATTCTTAGATCTTGAATTATGATAATTAATACATTTCCTTTTAGAACTTTTATATACAACTATGAAAACCCCAGAATATTCCAACGCTCACCGGCCACCGGCAAGTTAACACACCTCAAGATCTGAACCTTACTAGCTACGTACCACAACTCACCGGATTCATAACCTAGAAGGTCGCCATGGCGCAGAACCTCCCGATAGAACACTTCATGTGATTATGCATGTCACGTCAGGTTTCCCGATCGATGGCCGGCGAAACAGCGAGGGGATCTGGACGCAGTCCACGGTGCTGGAGAATGTCCGGATCAGAGGTTCCGCGGTCGTAGCCAAGGATGGCAGCGGCGACTTCACCACGATCAGCGACGCCATCGCCTTCTCCCCCAATCGCACCAACGTTGAGGACGGCTACTTCAAGATCACCATCCTCGAAGGCGTCTACGAGGAGAACGTCGTCGTGGGAAAGCAGAAGAGGAACCTCATCCTGGTGGGCGCCGGCATCAACAGCACCGTGGTCACCGGGAACCGCAGCGTCGCCGACGGCTGGACCACCTTCAACTCGGCCACTCTTGGTGAGTACTGAGTAGCTCTTCAATGCATGATGGGTCGGGTTCAGACCATCTAATTAGTAGGAGTTTGGAGAAAATCTCTACAGTCACCACTACCCATGAGCCATACGTTTGGTGGGTCTTAAAAAAGATATATAATATGTTGAGGGTTTAGAGAGTTCACCAAGACGCATAACACAATTACGGAGGTGACTCTGGATTTTTCTCCAAACTCCTACTGAGGTGATCTGAATTCATGGTGGGTCTTGTATTTATCCTGCTTTGATGATGACGACGCCGATGGGGGCTCCTCTTCTTCTCCAAACGTGATAAAGCTGTGCATGGAGAGCTGTTCATAGCAGTGGATATCACCTTCGAGAACACGGCCGGGCCAGAGAAGCACCAGGCGGTGGCTGTGAGGAACAGCGCCGACCTGTCCATCTTCTACCGCTGCAGCTTCCTGGGCTACCAGGACACCCTGTACGTGCACTCCCTGCGGCAGTTCTACCGTGATTGCGACATCTACGGCACCGTTGACTTCATATTCGGCAACGCGGCGTCGGTGTTCCAGAACTGCAACATCTACGCAAGGAGGCCCTTGGACAACCAGGTGAACGCCGTCACCGCGCAGGGCCGGACGCACCCGAGCCAGACGACGGGCATCTCCATCCACAACTGCACCGTAAGCGCGGCGCCCGAGCTGGAGGCGGAGCCCAACGCTACCCGGACGTACCTGGGCCGGCCGTGGAAGGAGTACTCCAGGACTGTCTACATGCAGTCGTACATAGGGGAGGTGATCCAGCCGGTGGGGTGGCTGGAGTGGAACGGGAGCTTCGCACTGATCACCCTGTACTACGGCGAGTTCGACAACCACGGCCCCGGCGCCAACACCGGCGGGAGGGTGCGGTGGCCAGGTTACAGCTTGATGCACGCGGCGGAGGCTGCGAATTTTACTGTGTACAACTTCACCATGGGGGATGTTTGGCTGCCGTACACCTCCATCCCTTACACCAGAGGGTTGCTCTGAGGGCTGCAAAGATGAGACTGTTAGTTCGTAACCAGTTCCGAACCGGATCACTTGGACCCTTCTCCAAAGAGCATGATTAGTGTTTATAGGATTATGTATTTTCATATAGTGCCGTTCCAATAAGTAAAAGTTACAACGGTCTACTTGAGCAAGGTTCAAAGGTTGAAAGGAAGAGGAAAGCACGAAGAAGAGAAGAATAAATCAGACAGAACTTACAACTCTGAAATAAATTGAAAAAACAATATCATTCAACTAGTATTATGTATATAGGGGAGTCTATAAATAAACGTGAATTTTTAATTTTTATTAAAAAATAAAAAGCTACAAGATGAAAGAAGATTAAATTTTAAACAACTTTTACAAAAGAATCAATGCCAAAATCAAATTCTAAATTCTCCTAATCTCTATTCAAAAAGCTATAAAAATATAATTTTTTTATTAAAACTGATCTGCTTGCAGTCAAAATAATAGAATTTGACTTTAAAAACGATGCTTATGGCCTCCACGTGAATCCCATTAGAATGACGATTTCGAATTTAGGTCCTATGTGTGAATCCGACTCACGGCTAACTCTTTTCTATTCTGTTTCTTTTTATCTTCAAACTCGAGCCATATCAATGCCACCTAGCCTGCATAAAGGTGGGATTCAATAAGTGCAATAGGAGAAGACAGAGTACTTCCAAAAACCCCTTTATCAAGATTGAGAAAGGCTACGTGGAAAGAGTTTTTTGAAAAATTCCCCTGTGAGTGAGCATTATTCAAACCTGCACTTAAGATCCCTTCTCATTCTTATACACTTTGCCATGAAAATTTGTTTCTAACAAACTTATCTATACAAGTTTAAATATCCAAAATATTTTTTATTATTTTAACCAAGTCAGACACACGTGAATTTAAGTGTAGTAACTTTTTTCTCCTTTGTCAAGCTGTCTCTAATTAAGTACATATCATAAATAAGGATGCTAGCATGTCATGCCCTCATGTTATGTTTCTTCGTCACTCCAATAAGACAAGTGCTACATGGCATTCTAGTATTTCACATCATAAATCAATGTCCTTTTTTTTAATCATTTTCAGTGTGCATATAATGTTAAGATGAGGGGAAAGTATTCTCATTTTTCTTATGCGGCAGAAAAGAGAATTATAATTAAAGGATATCTTCGTTAATAATAAATTTCGATTATTTCTTGACATAAGGTTTAAGATAATGAAATTATTCTTATCTTATGATCTAATGAGGTAAGTTATTTGAATTTTGAATGTGATATTTTTCCAATGTTTTAAACCCCTACGAGACTAATTGTTCATTTGAGTCTTCAGATATCAATGGATGGTGGGAATTTAAAAATAAAGTACATTGCATTAATTGAGTAGAAAAGTGAGCAATATTTCTTGTTTAAATTGTATTTCTAAGGAAGGAAGAATGGGAAGCCACACATGGATCGATCTATGCCTAACCAATCAGATCGCCAATTCGATATGATTCGATCTGACTTAACCCCTCCTATATCCGATCTGATCTACAGATCAATCTAGCGTGACCCTTCCTTCATATTCACAAGATGTATGAAAAATTTAAAACACATGAAAAAACATCAAAAAGAAAGGTATTACAAGGTATGAAGATAGTTTAAATAAGAAAAGATACTAATGCTAAAAGACATGTGGACTTACATTTCATCGTTGGCTCACATTGTAGGTGTTATAAATATATTAATTGTACATAACATGCCAATGACATGTGTAGCGGTCAGAATTTGGCCAAACGACGACGACCGTCCGATCAAATCTTCTGGCTACTCGATAGAATTCATAAAATTGGAAACGTTTAAGATAGAGCCTATAAGAGGGAGAAGAGACGATTAGAGGACTTCATGTTCTTCCAAAGCAAAACCCTCCACTGCCTAAATTAGGTCTTGAAAGGGAATGAATTCTGTAGAGTTTTAGGTTAGTATTCAGTGTACCTTTTACCGGAGAAGGAATGAGATATATATAGTCCATCTTTGATGCGGCATCCTAGGAATCATTTACCTTTGGGGGAATTTGTCCATGATCCACTCCCTTCGATCCACTCCCTTTGACTGAGGGGATCCTAAGATACTGGGTAAGGAGGGATCTCCTCATGATCGGGGAAGCAGATCGTGCAGACCCACTTTAAGTGGATGATTATGCCGTTAACCCGCAAGGTCCACCTGATGGCGGGGAAGAGTTATGAGTCGACCCTGGGGGACCTTCAACCTCTCGAACAGTTGAGAGAAGGCGTCCTTTGAATCCAGGCTCCTGGTCTCCCCTCAGACGAGTCGTGGACCTTTAGTTACCTAGAGGGTAGATTCCTCTCGATACTCGGTAACTGTGACCGAGACATTGCAGTTACTGACTAACGTGTCGGTCTTCTAGGCTTGGCGTTCTTGGGACCTGAGCCCATGCACTCCAAATTCCTACCTTCGTCTTGCTAATCGGGTTATCGAGAGGACTCACGTGGTACCCTCATGCAAGTTCCTGCGAACTACAGGCCTTTGGGCCTCTTGGCTAAATGGGACTGACCGAGTCGGATCCCAATTACCCCTCATCACTGGCCTTGTCACTCTAAAATTCGAATTTCATATATGGAAGTGATATTAAGCGGGAAGCCCAAAGAGGATTGACAAGACCAACAGGTGCGGGAAATGTGGCGCCAGTTGTACTTCGAAAGGAAGCCCATTTAAGGAAGGAGATGGCGCCTTTTCACTTTCTGCGATCCCCAAGCGATCCTTGGCATGTCGGTAGTACTTCGAAAGGATGCCCATTTAGATGACGTCTCCTTACTTTTCGCGATCCTCGAGCATCCCCTTGTGTGGCAATTGCCCACGTGGCATCATCTCGCGGGTGACCAAATGCCCAAGGTTGTCACAACAGAGGCACGTCCCTTCGTCTTCAGATAAATCGCCTAGTCAATCATCATAACGGACCATTTTGGCACCTCTCGACATTCCAGACAGGAAAAAGGGGCAAGGAGCCTAGTTGGCCTTCCCTTATAAAAGTCGGGTTTGAAGAGAAGCCAAGCCCACTCTCATGCTTACTCGAACTTCTCTGTTGCTCACCGGAGTTGGGGAAGAGGTGGTCTCTCATCACCTAGCCATCCCCGGCATTCTCTAGTAAGTCCACCCTGGCCTCCAGTTAGTAGGTTCTTCAAAGTCCCTCAGGACTTCTTCCTCACTTCTTTCTTCCTCTGGGACCACTTCCTGGTCTCCGGAGTCCTCTTCTTCCACGCTTGGCGAGGCATCTTGTCTTGGTCTGAGAGTTCTCATGAGTCTTTCCTCATGGCCTCCGACGAGGTCGCCAGTTCGTTTGGCCAATCTGAGACGAGGGCTCCTGCCCTAGCCCGCCATAGCCATAACATAATTAACCAGGCAGAGCTAGAGAGGTTGATGGAGGAGTACCAGGTACCCCACGGGTACTGTCTAGTCGAGGCCGGTCCGAACAACCGACTTTCCTCCGAAGTCCCCAACTCCTTCGTCGCTTACGAGGAGATGGTGAGGTTCCGCCTCTCGGTTACTCGCTTTGTCTGTAGTCTCCTCCAACAGTACCGACTGGCGCCTACCCAACTCACCATTAATACCTGATTCTATATTTATACTTTTCTTCTTATCTGCCATGAGCATAAGGTTAACCCCACGACTCTCCTCTTCGAGTGCCAGTTCCAACGCCTCCCCACACTCAAATCAACAACGAGTTCTTCTTTGTGAAGGCCCATTCCCGCAATTTGTTTCTCTAACTGAGCTCCACCGCCTCGAGTCCCGCAGTGATTCCTCCTTGGGACTTCCGCACTATCTTCAACTTCACTCCCATGCGAGAGGATCCGTTGCCTGACCACATTCTTCTAGATGTGATGCTGAGGAAAGCAGTCCTTAAGGCCCAGCTCGTGATCGACGTCGACCTCAAAGTTATTGAGAGGGCCTTGTTGGTAGCTGGCCTCACCCTACAACAGTCTCAGAGTGAGTGTCCATCTCGGTTCATTTGCCATGCTTTTAGCTCCTGATAATTTACAAATCCTTTGTTCGTTTTTCAATCGAGACGATCATTTGGGCTTCTCTTGACGCACGAGAGGAAGCTCAAGGTGAGGGCGAAACTGGCGGGGAAGCCTCGGCGGGCACGCCTCCTGCGGAGATACAAGGACTTGAGTCGGTCCTCACTCGGCTACTTCAATGTCCCCGAGGGCATTCCACTGGGAGGCTCAATGATAGGTAGTGCCGATGTCTCGACAAGGCTGGAGGAAATGTAGCGACATAAAAGGGCGACCAAGCGGCAGTCCCAAGACAGTTAGGCAACCACGGGAGGCGATGTCTGACGGAAGAGAAAGCCCCCATGACGAGTGGCCAGGGGGAAGCCACTGTTGAAGCCCCCCGGCCGGCCGGGGGTGTGGTTATCAGAAACACCTCGACTGAACTGAGGCAACCGACATCCTCTCCTCCACCTTAAGAACCGGTCCTATGGCACCCGCCCGTGTGGAGGGTCTACACCAACAGTACCTTCGCCGACGGGAACGTGGTACACAATCTGGCTCTGGCCGCGTACATCCGCATGAATCGGGCCTAGGAGGAGCAAAGTGTTGACTTGGAGCTCTCCATCCGAGCCCTACAGTCGGGATTGCAGACTCTAGTCCATATCTACCGCCTTGCTAAAAGGTTCGACGAACTTCAGGCAGATAGATAGAGGTTCGAGGCTGAGCACGAAGAACTTCAGCGGGCCTTGGACGATTCTCGAGTAGAGGTGCAGCGGGCAATGAAGGTGAAGGAAGAGTTAGGGGCCAGCCTCAAGGCAGCCTTGGCCCAGGCAGACGCGTGGTGCAGTGGGGCCTAGTGTTGGCCCGAGTGACGAGGTAGGCCAGGCGAAACGTAGCAGGCTACCGCGTGGCGTGTAAGGATTGAGGTTTCGGATCCGGTTATCGGGTCAGTTTTCGGGGTCGGATCTCTTAGTTTGGGTCCTGGTGAGGCTGAGACTTAATTTCTCGATGCGGTTTAAACGGTGTCTATCAATGTGGATGTGTTTTAGGTTGTGCCAGGTGGGCGCCACGTGGGCTAGCCTTGGGGCGCAAAAGTACGGCCCCGGTCTTATCGTCTGAATGGCGTCTTCTATGGACGACGCCATTTAGAGTACAACCCTGCTTTGTCAGAGTACGGCCCGGTCTTGTCATCTGAATAATGTCGGACTTAGACGACGCGTTTGTAGGTGTTGAAAATGCTCGTGTGATTAATATGAAAAACTATGTTGTTTAGTGTAAACTAACCTATTAAAAACAGCAACTAAAGTGCAGTGATCGCCAGAAACTTTTAACTAAAAAGCTTCAAAAGAGATTTGATTGCCTACCTGTTTGAACGCGGAAGAATGAGTCCTTGGTTCCCCTCCTTCAGCCGGCTGAAGAAAGAGAGCCCTTTCTTTGTTCTTTTGTTCTTGCTGTTGAGGTTGAGGATCGTCCAGAAGTTCTTCTGGCTTTGTGCTTGGTTTCCCCCTTTTGTTCTCTTGTTGTTGTTGAGTGCAGCAGAGACAGAGAAAGAAAAACGAAATGAAGAAACACTGATGAGAATTCAAATGGAAGTAATATCAAAACTAACCATGATTATAAACATGTTTAAACAGCAACTCACTTGTTTAATTGGCTTTGAAACCCCTTTAAAATAAATGGGTTTTGGAAAATTAATGCTGTGGTGTGTGTTGCATGAAGTGATTATGAGAATGAAACTAATGAAGATGTAAAATGAATGAAGAAATGAAAAACTTATGCCCAGTTGGAGCCTTGAAGGGATGAAGATCTTGAAAGGGACGCCGACTTCTGGAAATGGCAGCGCTCCGGCGTTACGACGTTGTTGCTTCGATCTTCAATTCGCTATAACGCTGTGGCTCAACTCAATTCTCTCTCTCTCTCTTTTTTCTAACTCTTTGATATGTAAGGTATTTATAGGTATTTTCTGCGTTCGCGATTAACATAGAAAAATCTAGGATTTATCTATTTTAACCGACAGATAATTACTGATTAATTCATCTTTATCTGTAATTATCTAAAACGCGTCCACCATGGATGACGCCTTTCATATTTAATTAAGATAAGGATAAATATCCGAGAAAACTTATCTTTATCTTTATTAGCTAAAACGCGTCCACGTATGTAGACGTCTTTTACCCTAATTAAGATAAGGATAAACATTCGGAAGAGAAGTTAAAATAGCTTAGGAAACCTAAAACGCGTCAACTATTGCAGACGCCTTTTAGCTAATTAATCAACTGATTAAAATTCAAATTTAAACGCTAAAATAAGAATAAACTCTAAATCGCGTCCACATAGGTCGACGCCTTTTAGGATTCTTCATATTTTAACTGAAATTTGAGCTAAAATCAATTTAATTGATTAACTTAAACATGTCTGTTAATCCCGACACTCAAAAATATCAATAAAAATTAATCAATGGTTAATTATCAGACCATTATGAGGCATTATTATATGATATGAAATTTACTCAAAATGACGTCAAAATTAGCGTGTCTACAGCTGCCTCACCTTGGCATCGTCTTTGTAAGGGAGTGAAATGAAATGGAATGTACTGAAAAGGTGATGCCAAGGTGTGATGAGACACGCTCTTAACATCACATGATTGGAATTTTTCTCAAAATTATCAATGAATATAGCTCAATGAAATCAATGGAATCAATCCTGTCTGGATGAGGTAGACAAGGAAATAAAATAAAGTCGATCAACCTCCTCGGAGTGGGAAGTACCCCAGGTCATAGACACTGTAGGTTTCATCATGGGGAGCGTTTGCCAGCCAATGTGGACGTGCTGCAGCCATGATGGATCTTAAAAGAAAACAAGAATATTGGATAAAGAATCCAATCAAGGATAGAATTCCAAGGATATCTTCAAGCGAACCTCAAAGATAATCAAGATACTCAATTCGGAATGGAATATTTCATATCATGTTTTGAGTTATTTAATTAATGGTCTGAAACTTAATCAATAATTAATTATTATCACAATGATTTCAAAGTCCTACATGATGCATGCTAGGCTAAAAGAAAAATATACAGTCAAATAAAATATAAATTAATCAAGGATAATATTGTTAAACTGTCATTAATGCGTCAAGACATCAACTCTTGCAATTCAGTGCTAAGCCGAAGCTCGTTTATCCACGCACCGTTTCACAAAAGTGGAACCATCGTCCCCACTAATTAACAATCCAACGGCCTATCCGTGCGATTAAGATTCCTCTGAAATTATCACTGTTTTTGTTGTAGGGGAACTCAAATTCCAGTTTCATCAAAACTACAAGGTCCTTGATATACTCTAATAAATATTTATCATATAGTAATGCGAATGCAAATTAATTACATGAAAGAGTACAAGGGTAGAAATAACCGTCTTTTTAGCCACGGTTGAGACTTCTTGAACTCCCACAGTGGGATCTTCTTGACATTTTCAGCTTTACTCAAGTTTTCTTTGAATTTCAGAAACAGGTTTCTGGCTGTTCTTTACTCGGATTCCAACTCTATCAATGCCTTGTGTCCTGTATACAACTTGAACAAACATGTTAAGTATCTGTTTAGGCTTAGCCCCTTGTCTGGTTAAGTAACCGACTACTTGATCCTATCCTTGATAGAAGGGTCAAGGGACATAGCCTTTATTAACAAAGGTAATCGAACTTAAGCAAACTTAAGCAAAATGCAACATGCAAGCAGACAAATGCTCACTGAAAATAAAAGGAATGAAACATACTGAGTGCAACAAGCAAATGCTAATTGAAATATTTTTGTTGTTTTGAAATATTCATTTTTGTTTGGGGTTTTGAAATATATGCCCTTTTTTTTTTAATTTTGACATATGTATTTTTTTTTTGAATTTTGACAAATGTATTTTTTTTTTAATTTTGACATATGTATTTTTTTTTATTTTTGACATATGTATTTTTTTTTTTGAATTTTGACATATGTATTTTTTTTTTTTTTTGACATATGTATTTTTTTTTTGAATTTTTGACATATGTGTATTTTTTTTGAATTTTGACATATGTATTTTTTTTTATTTTTGACTAAAAAGATCAGCATGGTACTTAGATCAAAGATCATATTCATTTATTCACTTAATTCCTAAATTGTTCTTTAACAACTTAACTTAAAACCCATCGTGTTTGAACTTGTGTTTTTATTCGTGATCCCATTTGATGATTTGACCCTTAGTCAATCTAAGTCATTCCTTAAGTTTGGAGTACATCTCTTTAGAAAGAAAAGATGAATAAGTTTAGAAAGCCCATGAGAAAGTTCCGGAGACTTAAAAAGATGTCCCTTTTCTACCCTAATATCCGTTGGGGTTCGGTCATTTTCTTTCCGGGGTATTTATCGACCTTACGTTCCCTTTCGTTTCATTTCATGGCCTTGATGTAACGTTTGTAATGTAATGGCCTTTTGATTTGACATTTGGCTTTTTGCCTTTTTGCTTTTTCTTTTCTTTCCTTTCTTTTCTTTGGGACGGATCTCCCCCTTTTTTTTATGACGGCCTCCTACTAAGACGGCGGGTATTCTCATTAGTCTATTCTAAGCCTCGTTCCTACATCATGGGCCGAGTTTAAAACAGAATTTTGTTTAAAAACGAATGATTTGTACTTTACACTTGCGGTCAAGCTTTTGATATTCTTTAGGACTTGTCATCTCTTGTTACTCACGAATCGAACGTGTCAGTGTGTAATAATGTATTTGAAGTTAAGTTGTCCAGACTGATAAGGAAATTTGAGTTTATAAATTTTCTGATTCTACTGGTCTTTGTACCATACTGATCGACTCTTTAACCTAAGGGTAGTATTTCTTAAGATGTAAACCATTCCATGGATGTTTTAGCTCTTCTCCTTCTGCATTAACAAGACGATAAGCATTACCAGGAAAAGCGTGCGATACAACATAAGGTCCTTCCCAGTTGGGTTGGAGCTTAGAACGCGGACCACCAGGTTTTACAAAAATTCTTTTAACAACCATTTCACCGACTTTGAACTTACGTTCAATGACTTTCTTTTGATAAAAACGTGCTAGTCTATTTTGATAAACTTTTGCATGATTAGCAGCTGACCATCTTTTTTCGTCTAAAAGTTCCAATTGAGCAAGGAGTGCTGAACGATGTTCATCAATGGAAAATTCCTTATTCAATTGTACTCTTAATGACGGTATGAGGATCTCATATGGAACCACCGCCTCCATTCCAAATGTTAAGGAATAAGGAGTTTGCCCAGTGGGTGTGCGGATTGAAGTTCGGTAGGCCTATAGAGCCTCAACCAATTTTTCTGGCCAATCTGCGAATTTATTAGATTTACACGTTTTCTTGATGATTTTTATCAAAGTCTTATTTGTTGCCTCTGCTTGGCCATTGCCTTGCGGATAATAAGGAGATGAATGATGCAATGCAATTTTATACCTGTTACAGAGGTCCTTTAGTTCTTGTGACACGAACTGCGGTCCGTTGTCGATGACGATGGTGCTTGGAATTCCAAATCGAGTGATGATGTTCTTCATGATGAACTTGCAGACGGTTGATGCTTTGATCTCCACGTACGCTTCAGCTTCTGCCCACTTGGTGAAATATTCCGTTGCCGTGAGAATGAAAGATTTTTGCTTGATGCCGGAATCTGGGTTACCAAGAGGTCCAATAATGTCGAAAGCCCACATGGAGAAAGGCCATGGGGAAGAAACAGGATGGAGTGAAGATGCAGGAGAATGAATTTTGTCGGCGTGAAGTTGACACTTAGCACACCTACGGACATATCCTACACAATCTTCTTCCATGGTTGGCCAATAAAATCCTTGTCTAAGGATCTTCTTTGCTAGCATATGTCCATTGACATGGCCACCACAAACTCCACTATGAGCTCCTTCCATAACCTTCCAAAGCTCATCTTCGTCTAGACATCTCAGAAGAACTCCATCAAAACCTCTCTTATACAATGCTCCTCCAACTAGGGTGTATCGTTGAGCAACTCTCCTGATAGCTCTCTTCTCCTCAGTTGTAGCTTCCTCAGGATACGATTGATCTTCACAATATTTGGCAATTTCATAATACCATGACTTCTGTTCATCATCCATTTCTTCTAACAGCTCTATTAACATGATTTCTCTTTTCTCAATGATATCTCCGTCTCTGACTTTCTTCAGCAATTTCTCCTTAGTTCTAAGGAATGAAGGATCTTTCACGGCAGGTGAAAGACGCCTGTGAACTATGATTGATTCGGATTGTTTGCTGATTGGAAAATCAAGAGAAGATGCGAGTGAAGCTAGAGCGTCAGCTAAGATGTTCTGATTCCTAGGGACATGGACAAAGATCAATTTCGTGAAAAGCTTTGAGTAAGCAGAAGTAAGTTCTTGATAAGGCTTGAGCTTGGGATCAAGAGTTCGATACTTGGTCAGCACTTGGCGAAGAATCAGTTGGCTATCACCCACAATCCTGAGTTTGGTGGCACCATGAAAATGAGCGACCTCGAGACCAGCAAGGAGTGCCTCGTATTCAGCTATATTGTTTGTAACTGGAAAATCAAGCTGAAAGACTTGTGGAATGGTGACACCTTCAGGTGATAACAGAACGATACCGATCCCTTTTCCATGAGAATTCAGAGCTCCGTCAAAATGCAGAGTCCACATATCATCTCTGATTTGATTTACGGACATCAGTTCCTCATCCGGAAACTCTGATCGCACTGGATCAAATCTAGGAAGGGGATGATGAGCTAGATGTTTTGTTATGACATAGCCCTTGATCGCTTTCTGCTGAATATAGATGATATCGAATTAAGATAGAAAGCTTTGCCATCGCGCTAACCTATCAGTAAGAACAGATTTCTCCAGAAGGAATTTGATTGGATTCATCCTAGCGATGAGATGGACTTCATGGGCCAGAAAATAATGCTTCAATTTCTGCACAACCCAAACCAATGCTGCACATGTTTTCTCCATCGCCGTATATTTCTGTTCAGCGGGGTTGAGAAGTTTAGAGAGATAGTAGGCTGCCCTCTCTTTTCCTTCTTCATCTTCTTGTGCTAAGACAGCCCCCACTGCATCATTCAGGACTGAAATATAAAGTATCAATGGTTTGCCTGGAGATGGTGGTCTCAAAATAGGAGGACTTGCTAAATCATTCTTTAATCCATCGAATGCCTCCTGACACTTATCGTCCCAATCGAATTTGACTCCCGGCTTGGTAAGCTCGTAAAACGGCTTACACCTTTGTGAGCGCTGGGAGACAAAGCGGCGAATAAATTGCAACCTCCCAATTAATCCTCTTAACTCTTTCAAGTTTTTGGAAGGTGGCATTTCTTTAATAGCCTTCGCCTTGTTAGGATCGATCTCAAATCCCCGTTTGCTGACGATAAATCCAAGTAATTTCCCTGAAGATACCCCGAATACACATTTCTTGGGGTTCATCTTTAACTGATATTCTCTCGATCTTTCTAACACCCTTGCCAAAACTTTGGCGTGCTCAGCCTTTGTTTTCGATTTAACTAATAAGTCATCCACATACACTTCCAGATCTATGTGCATCATGTCATGGAATATTGCCATCATGGCCCTCTGATAAGTAGCTCCAGCATTCTTTAATCCAAATGGCATGACAACATAACAATATGTTCCCCAAGGTGTAGTGAATGACGTTTTCTCTTGATCTTCTTCTGCCAGCTTAATCTGATTATATCCAGAAAATCCGTCCATAAATGATAATGTCTCATAGCCAGCGGTATTATCGATGAGTACATCAATATGAGGCAATGGAAAATCATCTTTAGGACACGCCCGGTTCAGATCCCGGAAGTCAATGCAAATTCTGACCTTTCCGTCCTTCTTCATAACCGGGACTATGTTGGCCACCCATTGTGGATAAAGGACAACTCTAATAAATTTGGCTTTATGCAATTT
The DNA here is from genome assembly GCA_030544215.1 of Zantedeschia hybrid cultivar. Classification (NCBI taxonomy): domain Eukaryota; kingdom Viridiplantae; phylum Streptophyta; class Magnoliopsida; order Alismatales; family Araceae; genus Zantedeschia; species Zantedeschia hybrid cultivar. The sequence continues at coordinate 42,857,095 of JARZZO010000013.1, read as the reverse complement.
GTCGACCTCTTCCTTCATCTTTAAAGCCATTTGTGGGTGGAATCACCTTAATTTCTGTTTGACAGGGCTAGCTCCATCCTTTAATGTTAATCTGTGTTCAACCAAAGTTGAGTCTAACCCTGGCATATCTTCATAACTCCAGGCGAAAGTGTCATTATAGTCCTTTAACACTTGTACCATTGCCTTTTCATCCTGTGGAAAGATTTTTACTGACGAGGACAACCTTAGGTTCGTCTTCAGTTCCTAAATTAATTTCTTTAGTGGGCTCCTCTACGGCAGCTGAGGGTTCATCAAATCTCTTCACTCCACTGGCGTATGCCTCAGCCGCGTCCTCGTCATCTTCCTCAATGGGGTCCTTTTCATGTACTAATTCATATACCCCGTACCCATCATTGACTGACTCATCGTCTATGCAATTTTCTGGCATGTGGATTGGATTTTCTAAAAGCTGAGGGATTAAAGAACAAGAAGAGCATTTATCAGCTAAGTCCTGGAGGTACCTATCTGGAATTTGCCTACCCTTAGGCTTCCTAGACTTCCTAACCTGACTAATCTGACTAAAATTAGACTGCCTAACTTCACTATCATAACCTAACGAAGACGAAGTAGGATGAAAATCCTGAGATACAAGTGGAAATACAAGAGAATCCTCCCGAGGGGAGGGACAAAGTAAATCTAGGAGAGAAGCTTGACCGAAGGACCCGCGCGGCGGGGTGCAATCGGACAAGTAAGAGGTTTCCTCAATGAGAATTTGGGAAGAATTTGTTGCCAAATTGGCATTTTTTTTTTGACAATGAAAGAATTAAACATAAAGCAGGAATGAATAAATATGGGAGGAGAATCAGACGGAGGAAGTGGCACCAAGGCCAGAGGATTAGGGGGATCATATAGTAATATGTCCCAGATCAAATTATACAACCTCTCTAGATTGAGAGGAGGTTGTGGTATAATGTCCCGAGGGGATAGAGTAATCATGACGGGCGGAGCCCGTGGAATATCTTCAATTATGACCCGCGACCAAGTCGGGGTCAAGAGTAGTGTACGAAATAAGGTATGGAGCATGAAGACATGTGAAGGATATGTCCCCCTCCAGAGCAGATCTGTTGTGTAACCAGCTTCATAAGGGTCATCTGGTTCCCCTTCGTCAGTCTCTTCGGACAGCAGTATCCGCTTGTCAAATATGGCACCAGGGCTTTCAATCAGTTCATCAATCTGCGGCGGCCACTTAGGTTCTGCAGGATCCAGAAATAGTCTGTTCAGTACAATATACAGGTCCCTCAGATCGAACCACCTGTACCATTCACATTCAGGGTCATGAAATTTCCTCCTTTTCATAGGCCGCAGAGCCTCCAAGGATTGGTACGTAAGTAGTTCAGAGCAATGTCTGGCCAAGTCCCTCCCATATATATCATGGAAGTCAAAACATGAAGTAATGACCACCGTGTTGTCGTGGCTAAGTATGGGCCCTTTTACAAAGTGTGTACACAGGGTCCATGTTAGGGGTTCTCGGCCTTCTTTGGGTGGTGTAGACATTGCCTCCCAGATTTTCGGACCTCCTTTGATCTCTGCTTTCTGAACCAGATCTTGCTTCAGTTTTATTGGCCTATAGCCCAGACCACTTCCAGGTGCTGCTCGATGATTTCTGACAGGAGTGGTCCTGCCTTGCAACTGCGTGCCCAGACCTTTCCCAGGCTCGTAGCCGTTCTTCATCATGATCCTCCATCCTGGGGTACTCATGCACTTCCCCCTCTTGATAGCATCTAATGGGTATGGAGAAATAGTGGCGGCTTTCAGAGGATCAGCCACTGGGCGGTAGACCTGTAATACCGACAGAAAAGGTTGCCGGCCAGGTAAAACAGCAGATTTAATGTTCAAGGTATGAGCAGCAGCAAGGATCGGCATGCTCGTTACTTTAATTATTCGTCCTTTGTAAGGAAATTTGAGGCATTGATGATTCGTAGAGGGAATCGCCTCAAGAGTTTTAATATAAGGACGGCCTAAGATAGCATTTATGGAAGGGTCGATTTCCAGGATGTGAAATTCGACCTCTGCATGACTTACGGGGCCCAGCTCCACCTTTAAATAAACCATTCCCAGAGGGGAACGGGTAGAATTGTCATATGCTGTCACTGAGATGGGGCTGGGCAGCCATTTCTCTTTGGGCACACCGCACAGCTCCAGGGTCTTCGGAGGTAGAACATTGATCGAAGCCCCTGTGTCGACCAGGCATGCATCCACGGCATTCTTACAGATGTTGACCGTGATACTCAGAGCCATGCTTCTGGCTGCTGGCGGTGCTAGTTCCGATGTATGAAATGTTATGGAGGGCTGATCCCCCTGAGGAACTAGTAGTGCTGCAATCTTCTCTACCGGCACGTCTTCATTGACCATCACCTTCTGCAGATATTCCATTAAAGCTTCTTGGTGACTCTTGGATCTTTTGATCAGCTCGAGTATAGTGATCCGTGCCGGTGTCCGATCCAGGTGTTTCAACAGGTCGTATTGAGTGCCTGGTGCACTCTCTTCATTGTGGGCTTCCTCAGTCGGCTGTGATGGGCCGTCTCTGACTGTGGACTGAGGGAAGACCTTGTTGAAAATCCTTCCACTCCGAAGCGCGTGTTCCTCAATGCGTAGTAATGGCCTGGATGGTAGGAGAGGCGCGTTATTGGTTTGCGGGGGGTTATATGATGGAGGCGTAGGAGTGCGGGGTGTAATGGGTCTTAGGAAGGTGGGTAGTGGTATTGGGTTATTGGGTATGGGCGAGTGATATGTGGGTGTGGGTATAGGGGTGATGGTAACGGGTTGTGGTCTGGGTATGTGGATGGTGCGGCGTGGCGGTCGCTCTGCGGTACTTTGAACGTGACCCGTTGAACAAAGAGAGGAAGAGTCCTCTACTCTCCACTGCTGCCCACGACCAGCCTCAGACTGGCTGTTCGTCAAAATGGGAGCAACCTGGTTTTGGTTATGGTGCTCCGGGAGTGGATTTTGCACTATGCCCATGTTGGGTGGTGCTGCTGCTTGTGCCGGTGGTCTTGCTTGCTGCTGCTGCTGCTGCGGTCTCCTCGCCTTCAGGGCTGTTATGTACTTTTTCATTTCCTCCCAGTCTATGCCGCCCTGCTCGTTGAGATCATGAATATAATCTCTGAACTGAAAGCAGGTGTCAATGGTATGCCCAGGTTGCCTATGGAAGTAGCAATACCTAGACGTATCGGCATTTTGAGGCCAGACGGCCTTTTCTCTGGGCAAAACTAAGGCATTGGCTGCCATTAAAGCACTGAAGATATCCGCCAAGGATTCTGGGAGGGCCAGGTACTCTGCCCTTTTCGGGCCTGGAGGTCTCCTCTGCTGGTTGTAGTCACCAGGAGGAGGGACATTGTGGTACGCCGGCGGTGCGCGCGGCTGGTACTGGGGCTGTTGTTGTTGCTGTTGATGTGGCTGCTGATACTGCTGTTGGTAATGGGGGTTCTGCTGCTGCCTGTACCCCTGTTGGTTCGGCTGCGATGGCCTCTGGTACTGCTGCTGGTTCCTCACAAACTGGGGCGAGTTATTGTTCATGGTACTGACTTGCTCATGAGAGAGCGTGCCCTCAGTAGTCGGACCTGTGCTAGGAGAATTCGGCACTGCAGACTTCCGAGGTGGAGGCCTGTTAGGTCTGTGAGGATCAAAGACGCTAGAGAACGTAGCGTCCTTGAAGGCATTCTGGCAGTACCGTGCTCTTTCATAGAGCTCTGCCATGTTAGTCAAATTGTTCAAGGAGAGGACTAGCTTGAACTGGGGTGTGGCGTTAGAAATCAACATTTTCACTTGTTCAGATTCGGACAAGTGATCTTTCACCTTTTCAGCCAGGCCCCGCCACCTGTCAGCGAAACTGACAAACTCCTCATCCGGTTTCATCTTTTCTGCAATGAGGTCCGTGATAGACAAGGAGGGTGCAACTCTGTCCTGGTATCGTTGGATAAATTTGCGTGAAACGATACCGTAATCCTCTACTTCGGAGGGTTCCAGAGAAAAGAACCACTCGAGGGCTGGTCCCTCTAGAGATCTCCTGAACAAGAAGGCCAATGACCTCTTGTCATTCTGCCAGAAAGAGGATTCGTACATGAACTCCTTCAGGTGCGTGAAGGGGTTACCAGTACCGTTATACTTTCGATACACTGGCATTTCAGAGGGTGGCAGATGGAATACTGGCAGGCTCGGTAAATTGATTTCTGGCACAGCTTTAACCCCCATCATCTTCTGGAGGTTGTTGAACTGTTCATCCATGCGCTCCATCTTGGCCAGCAACGCTTGCGTGGTCAGATCTGCCTGGGGAGGAGGAGGAGGTGGAAGTACTTGATAGGCCTGCTGCCTAGAGTACGTCGGACATGGAGGACAATAAGGATGAGGTCCGGCAGAGCTTCCGCCATGCCCGAGGGCATTTTGATAAATAGGCGTTTGCGGTCTAGCCGGTTGCCTAGACGATGAAAGTTGTGGCCCAGTTGGCCGAGAAGCAATATGAAGGCCTTCCATGGCCTGATGGATATAAGGAGGAGGAGGAGTAGGTTGTTGAGTAACAACGGGGGGAGCCATAGGGTTCGGCTCAGCAGGCTGCATGGGTGCCTTCCCCTTCAAGATAGACTGGATCGCCTCGAACTGCTGAGGGTCCAGTCGGGAGGCAAGAACTCCCAAGGCGTTGACAAGATCCATAGGATCGGAGGATGAGGGATCATGCTGATTCATGTCCCCCTCTAGATCAGGATTAGGGATCGCATATTCATGCGGAGGAAGATCATGATATTGATCGTGTGGATGAAAAAGAGGAGTTCGGACATTCCCGTCATGTCGAACTGGAATGGGGACAGAATTACGAGAGGCATCAGCATCTCTCCCGTTCTCATAGTTGAAATCTGAATCGCGAGGGGCATTAGCATCTCCCTCGTAGTTGATGATGGCGTCTTGGGCCATACTCAAGTCTCTGCCTGATCGCAGCAACATAATATTAGATTCTCTTTTCAAAGATTTAATCAAACAAGTTGTACATAGATTAATCAAACAAGTGGATGCTTAACGTGATTTTAGGGTTCCTTGTTGAGTTATTTGAATTGGATTAAACCACAATTTCGCTCAGGGAAGGATCCTAGTTTCAGTTCAGTTTCCACCGTTATTCTCTAGGGTTCTCTCTCACAACGCTTTCGGAATCTAGCCGGGACTTCAATTGGTACAACCAGCCCGATGATCAAGGAGTAATACCTTGATTTTGGGGACTTATGGAGGTCTCAACGTCAACTTCTCTAGTCTGATCAAGGGACCAACCCAATCAGAGAGAGTTGCTGACGTCGAGTAATGTGTTCCTAAGAAGAGGAGGGTTTTCGCCTCAATGCGTATGCCCTGCGACCTGGATGGCCTCTAATGCTTAATAAAGTAATGGGTAGCTAGCACTCAAAACACAGAAATCTGGAAACTGAAAAATAATTAAGAAACTGTCTGAATCGCGTCGATGATAGTCGACGCTATTCAAAACAGAACTTAATTCTTTCGCAGAAACAGATCTGAAAAATAACTAAAAACTGTCTGAATCGCGTCGATGGTGGTCGACGCTATTCAACACAGAACTTAATTATTTCGCAGAAACAGATGCAAACAGCAGAGAAAGCCTGGAGGCTAAAAGGCGTCTGGGTGTGCTGACGCGGTTTTGAAACGCGTCAACGTTCCTGGACGCTTTTTAGTTCGCAGAAACAGATTTCCAGGAGGATTTTCTGGGTCGAATCCTCTTCAAACAGGGTAAAATGCAGTAAACAATCGACTCATGCAAAGATTTTTAGTTTCAGATTTTAAACAGGATGATTTACTAACTAAACAACTAGGAAATCACTCAATCACACATCATTTTTATCACAAAAACAGCTTTTTTTTGAACTAATCAAGCGGAGGCAAGATCTTGCCACTGGGGTGTGCACGTGGTGCACGAGGGAAATTAATTAAACTAAACACTCACCAATTGGTGAGGACGTGTCGAAAGACACAAATGGTGCACCGTGGGTGCCCGATATGATAATAGCAAGAACAAAAAGAAACTAAAAGACGGCGAGACCAAGTCCCACCGTGATCGCCAAAAGAGCTGTAGGTGCTGAAAATGCTCGTGTGATTAATATGAAAAACTATGTTGTTTAGTGTAAACTAACCTATTAAAAACAGCAACTAAAGTGCAGTGATCGCCAGAAACTTTTAACTAAAAAGCTTTAAAAGAGATTTGATCGCCTACCTGTTTGAACGCGGAAGAATGAGTCCTTGGTTCCCCTCCTTCAGCCGGCTGAAGAAAGAGAGCCCTTTCTTTGTTCTTTTGTTCTTGCTGTTGAGGTTGAGGATCGTCCAGAAGTTCTTCTGGCTTTGTGCTTGGTTTCCCCCTTTTGTTCTCTTGTTGTTGTTGAGTGCAGCAGAGACAGAGAAAGAAAAACGAAATGAAGAAACACTGATGAGAATTCAAATGGAAGTAATATCAAAACTAACCATGATTATAAACATGTTTAAACAGCAACTCACTTGTTTAATTGGCTTTGAAACCCCTTTAAAACAAATGGGTTTTGGAAAATTAATGCTGTGGTGTGTGTTGCATGAAGTGATTATGAGAATGAAACTAATGAAGATGTAAAATGAATGAAGAAATGAAAAACTTATGCCCAGTTGGAGCCTTGAAGGGATGAAGATCTTGAAAGGGACGCCGACTTCTGGAAATGGCAGCGCTCCGGCGTTATGACGTTGTTGCTTCGATCTTCAATTCGCTATAACGCTGTGGCTCAACTCAATTCTCTCTCTCTCTCTTTTTTCTAACTCTTTGATATGTAAGGTATTTATAGGCATTTTCTGCGTTCGCGATTAACATAGAAAAATCTTGGATTTATCTATTTTAACCGACAGATAATTACTGATTAATTCATCTTTATCTGTAATTATCTAAAACGCGTCCACCATGGATGACGCCTTTCATATTTAATTAAGATAAGGATAAATATCCGAGAAAACTTATCTTTATCTTTATTAGCTAAAACGCGTCCACGTATGTAGACGTCTTTTACCCTAATTAAGATAAGGATAAACATCCGGAAGAGAAGTTAAAATAGCTTAGGAAACCTAAAACGCGTCAACTATTGCAGACGCCTTTTAGCTAATTAATCAACTGATTAAAATTCAAATTTAAACGCTAAAATAAGAATAAACTCTAAATCGCGTCCACATGGGTCGACGCCTTTTAGGATTCTTCATATTTTAACTGAAATTTGAGCTAAAATCAATTTAATTGATTAACTTAAACATGTCTGTTAATCCCGACACTCAAAAATATCAATAAAAATTAATCAATGGTTAATTATCAGACCATTATGAGGCATTATTATATGATATGAAATTTACTCAAAATGACGTCAAAATTAGCGTGTCTACAGCGTTTTCCCCAGTTTTTGTTTGACCCTGCAAACCCTCCCTCCTTTCTCTCATTCTCTCCTTTCTCTTCTCTCTCCTCTCCTCCCTCCGATCTCCGGTGAGCCCTTTTCTCTCTCCTTGCTTTCCTTTTCCCATTCCTCCTCTCCCTCCACTCCAATAACCTCCTAACTTCCTACACTACCACCACCACTTCCTCCGCGGCGCATTTCTCTCCAGACGGTGGCCGACGTCCCAATGGAGTAACGACGTCCACGCGGTACCGGCGGCGGCGTGTGGCGAGGCGGGTTGGCGGCTTGGAGCTAGGAGGAGTTCAAGTAACCGGTAGGGTGACAATCCCCGTTCTATTTCGTTTAAAAAACATGTTTTTTCCGCTTTAGAGCATGTTTAGGGATTTTCTTGTGGCGAAAATACTAATTGCATGTAATGAGAATTTGGGTGTTTTAATATGTATTTAGGTTCTTCTCCTCCTTCTCCACTTTTTTTGTGTTTTTACACGATTTGGAGGAGTAAATCCTACCCCGTAGATTGGGGGATGGCGGAGGAAGAACCTGTCTGTGAAGGTTAAATGGCGTCAGGGGACAGCGACGCCTTTTAGAAAGACGGCTACCACCCGCGACGCGATTTAGACCAAATAACATACTCTGTCTCTGGACTGATGAGCGTTCAGGGACAACGACGCCTTTTGAACGACGACTTACATGCCCAACGCGTTTTAAACTGAAATCACCCGAGGTTTGTCTCTGTTTCTGTTCTTATCAGGCGATTACGGACAGCGACGCCTTTCAAAAGGCGGCTACATATGACGACGCGTTTTAAGCCATTTTTAAGGGCCAGTTTTTATATAGACCAGTTTATGAAGTTTAAATGACGTCGGCCTTGAGCGACGCGATTCAAGCCAGAATTCCATTAATCCCTGCAATTAGCACGTGTTTACATTCTTAGATAGTTTAGTTAATTGCATGCTTAGAAATGTACTCGATGACGATGGGTTCTATGTGATCGGATCGCACCGTGTTGTGTTTTGTGCGATCGTGAGCCTAGAGTGACAGTTGTTAGCGCTTAAGCACCCCGTGTCGGTGTGGGAGTGACACAGCGCCGGTGTGGGAGTGACGGGGTGACGCCTAGAGAAAGGGTCACCTGGTGTACCCCGGAGTATAACTAGTACCGGTGTGGGAATGGTATATTTAGAGTGTCACTCGTACTGGGGAAAGCAGAACTACCTGCAGCATGTCAGGTCGGAGTAACCAGCGCGCTATCCGAGGGTTGCTGTTTGATCTCAACGGGTCGGTGTTTCCCACGTTTGGCCGTGTGGTTGGCGTGTTTTGCCGAGATGCTGGTTGTGAGCTCCATGGTAGAATGATTTCATAATAGTGCATGTTATATTTCGGATACATGTGTTTTATATCGAATCTAGGAATCGTGTTTACTTCTGTACTTGCTTAAATTATCTATAATTATGTTGCTGCACTTGTGGGTGCGTGAGTGGGCGGTGGGGATCGAAGGATCCCTACTGAGTCTTTTCGATGAGACTCACCCCTGCGGTTTTCAGGTGAGAGTTCCAGACAGGCATAGCGAGGAGAGTATTGCTTTGGGTCGCGCACCAGCAGCCGTTGTTCCGGAGTATGTCCCGATGTAGTTGTTATTTTATTTTCTGACTTGTATGCTTAATTATTTTCTTTCAGTTAGAGTATGTAATTATTTACTAAGTCGAGTCGTATTGTAATAATTTTTAATTCTTACACTTCCTTTTTAATTTAATGCGATGTGAATGTTTAGCTTAGTTTATTATTTATTTTCCAGACTTATCAAGATCCTGGTTTGTTTCCAAATTAATGATTTGGTACCTATTTAGTAATCGGATCTCCGATTATACGGTGGCGGGTCGTTACATGGAGGGCCGGACGAGAAACGCCTTCATGGGCGACAAGGTGGGTGCCCGCGAACATGGGCGAAGCACCGCGTGACGATGGCGACGGTGATGGGGATCGCTCATAGGTACAGACGACAAGGACGCAGTGGCCAGTGGAGCGTGACCTTTCACAAGGCACGGGCAATGAGGCCCACTGTACGTGCTCGAGCATGCTGGCACGTAGCACGCTAGGGCGGTGTCGTACATTTTTTGAGAAATGCACTTGATCTTGATTTTTTTTTTTTTTAGAATTTGGATTTGTTATTTGTGCGCTTTACCTGAATCAATCAGATGATTGCGTAGTTCTTCGACCCGATCCCGCTACCCATAAATGGAATAACGTTAATTACATCCTCCTAAGTGGAAAACCCTTGATTAATCGTCGGAAGATTAGAATAATACTCTTTAAAATGATATAAATGAAATATACAAGATTGCATTTAAAAAATGAATGAATTTCAGTTTTTATTTGAGAAGAAAGCTCATTTTTTAATTTTAGAATTGAGTCTGTGCAAGACTTGATTGATAGATAATAATGAAAGACATATATATAAACTTATTAAAGAATTGTTAAATTTTTATGTTTGGAAATGAATTTAAGGTTGAGTATGCGCATCCTTGCGCAGACTCATTTGTTACTAATGAGAATGCTTGAATTTATTTTGATTTTTGATTTGTGAGAAGAATGAAAATCCTTTTATGGCGTTTGATTGAAGTAGATGATATATTTTTTATGAGGATTATGATTTAGAATTTGAATATCAATTTTGTTTATGTTTTATTGACAAGAGAGTCTTATTATTATTTTTGTTTGTGTTTTTTAGATTTGAAGTGAAGAGTTTTTGCATTTTGATTTGCAAGGTACGAAAAATATTTTTTATGTTTTCTTAGTTGATTTCAATGAAAAATACTTCAAAGACTTATGCTTTTTATATTTTGAATTTGTGAGTTTTGAACGATATGCAAGATGTGCAAATTCAATTGGAATGAGACCTCTTTTAGGTATTTTTTATAATTTTGCAAAAGGGGTGAATTTGAGTTTTATTTATTTTTTTTATTTACATGAAGTGTATAGTTTTATCTTGAAATTTTTTGATTTAATTTTAAAAAAATTAAAGTTTAAAACTTGGATTTTAACAATTGAGAGTTGAGTCTGTGCAGGGGAGTGCAGACTCATTTGTTACAAACCTGTTTTTTACATTTTTTATATAATTTCAAGGAGAAATTTAGCATTTTGTTTGAGTTTTTTATTTATGGAAAATATATGGTTTATCTTTAAGATTTTGACTTGATTTGAGGAAAATTTAATGGTTAAAAAATCCATTTTTTAAGGATTTAGGGTTGAATCTGTACAACAGGGCGCAGACTCATTTCCTGTCAAGGTGCTTTAGGCATTTTTTATATTTTTTGCAAAGAAAATTTTGAGTTCTTATTTAGGCTTTTGACTTATATGAAGTATAAAGTTTTTTATGTGAATTTTTGGATTTAATTTGGAGAGAATTTAAGGTCCAAAAGACAAATTTTGGGAATTTGAAGTTGAGTCTGCGCAGAGGTGCGCAGACTCATTTGTCACCAATTTGTTTTTAATGATTTTTGTATTTTTTTAAGAACAACTTGATGTTTTTTATTTGATTTCATGATAGATAAGAATAAATCTGATTTTTAATGAGTTTTAGATCATCTTGAAGTGAGTGAAAAGTTGATTTTTTATTTTTTATGAATTTCAGGGTTGAGTTTGCGCAGAGGTGCGCAGACTCAAGTCTGAACTTTGAATTTTTATTTTGTGGGCTATTATGTTGGATTTCTGATGAGATAACTTGATTTTATGTTTTATTTGGTGATGATTTACAGACTCAAGTTAAAGAATTATTTAAGCAAGATTCTTATAAAGATGAAACCTCTTGAAGTTGAGGAAAATTTCAAAAGTTTCAAAGTGCTGGGAGAACTTATAACAAGTGGTTCTTCAAGTGATGGAAGCTTTGAAGCTCAAAGGAGGAAGATTTACAAAAATGGGTTTGAGTCTACGCAAGGGTGCGCAGACTCAACTGAACTTTGTAATTCGATTTGTTTTTTGAGAGGATTTGGATCCCTTTTTTTGTAAATGAATGTTTATTTAAATGAAATGGAGTATTTGATATATGATTTCAAGAGATTTGTGCAATTTGATTTTCTGTTTATTTGATTTTTTGTTTAAAATGAGCTTATGAAAAGTGTGCATAGTCAATAGTCCTTTTGAAAAGAAGTTTGTTAATCTTGATTTGTGTGCCATGAAGCATGATTTCTATCAAAGATTTGACTTGATGTTTGAGTTATTTAAACAACCATTTTTTATGTTTAAAGCCTAAGGCAGGTGCGCAGACTCAACTTTAAGTTTGAAATTTTATGTTTATTTAAAATAAAAGATGGTTATGTTAAACCTTTTCTTGAATGAATTAACTTTAATTATTTGAGTTATTTGAACCATAAATAGGGTTATCAGTCTATGGAGTGCATTATTGACAGTTTTGAGTTAAGTCTGCGTAAAGGTGCGCAGATTCAGAACAGCGGCGTAGACTCAAATCTGAAATTGCTTTTTTGAGTTTCCTACACAATTCAAGTTACATTTAAATTCATCAAGGAGTTAGTTTCAACTATTAAAGTTAGAATATGAAATCCGGAGTCGAGGAAAACAAATTGTATCTCATTCCCAATCAAATTTCCATAGTTATAGGTGCGCAGACTCAAAATCTGAGTATAATTTCAGGTTTATACCTCTTTCAACTTGAAGTGATCCAAGAATCACCACAAATTTGGAAAGAATAATATTGAGAAATATCAGAAGTTGAGTATGGCTACATAAAGTCCTTTTCAAGGAATGTTCCTTATGTGAGTTCTTTCAAATCACATGATTTCTTCATGTTTATCACATTCTTCTTAAATTATTTTACAAAACGTTAGAACTGCTTAATATGATGATTTCAAGATGAATTTCAACATTTCATTAGGGGAATCCAATGAAGGTTTAGGATCTTCATGAAGGATCATGCCATGAAGTAACCCAAAGGACCACTTCCCTTAAAAGAGATATGTAATGACTATGAACCATAGGGGTGGCTGTAAAGGAGGACGTGCCGAGCATCCAACCACTCACCCAAAAGGATGCCCTTAACGCCTTCGAGATGTAAGAAAAATCCACAAAGAGTAATCCAAAACATCTCTACATTTGGGGAGCAAGGAACTCCAACAATTTCCCTAGAGGGTCACATATAGCCATGAACTATGGAGGTGGCTGCCAAGGGGAGTGTGCCGAGCATCCAACTACTCACCCAAAGGGTGCCCTTGATGGCTTCAAAATAGAATGATTATTTACAGGGAATCACCCATTCCATTTCTACATTTAGGAAGCAAAGAACTCCACCAACCCATTGAAACATTCGGGATATATCATCTAAATGAACACATAGCAATAGGAACATAAGAGTGATATTCTTTGTATGAGGGCCTTTGATAGGTTACCCAACATTGAATTATTGGCACCCTTAGATTGAGACATCCTTGAAAAAACATCGGAAGAAACTTAAAATCTTAAAACATATAACAAGATTTCGGATTGAAACATTAAGAGCTTAATAATTCCAAAGTCCAAACCATTTAAGACTTTCATTGGGCCTCAAAGAGACAACCATAAGCTCAAGGAACCTCTAGACATATTGGGGGAGGATCAAAGAATCACCTCAAATTCAAACCATAAGCTCAAAGAGGCGCAAACTCAAACCAGCAAAACTGAACCTGGCGCATACTCAAAACATTGTAGCGAATGCAAGCGCAGACTCAGCTGAAAGCCAATTTTTTTGTGAAAAATGAGTTTAAACTTAACCCAAATGATAGAAAATAAAGTATAAAAAGTATAAAACCTAAAAACTTTATTTAAAATATATGTTTTATGCATTTTCATAAGAAAATACCATGAAGAACTTGAATATGAATATACGAAATTCTTAAGTATATTTTTCTTCTTTTCCACGGATCTCTCCTTTTAGTTTTATGTTAGAGAGTTTATACTCAAAGAAGCTCATCTCCAACTAGTAAGGAGACCTCCTTAAGAACCTCTAGGACTTAAACCCTTAGCCATTAAAGGAAAAAATCATACCAAAATCGATTCGGTTATAATATGAAAAACAGAAACTTAGACCTTAAGATTCATAGAACTTGGGGGATTTTTCTTGATGTTTGGCCTTAGGGGAACATCATCTATGGAGGGGATGTGCTCCTAAGGGACATGGAAGTCCAAGCCGCCTTGAAAAATCCCAAAACCAAAGGCAAACAAATGCAAAACCAGAAAATATAAAGTTCAAAAAACCAGGACAACAACTTAGATTTCGGGCCATAACTCCATCTTTAGGAAATTTTGAGACTTGAGAAGACCATTTCTATGAATTAGAAAGGCCCCTCTACCATCCCCACACAAAAAACACAAACCTTATGAAGGAAAAAATGGCATAGAAAATGCATAAAAGCCAGTAGACTCACAGACAGAACAAAAATCTGAACATTCATTTTCATTGCTTTCAACACCATAGATGAATATTAAAGGGGAGATAGATATTCCTACTGATCGTTCCAAACTGTGCGTCGTTAAACACTCATGAAAACGTTCAATCTAAATTTATCCGGCTCACTCAAATCAGATTTTGAAAATTAATAGTGGTGAGTCCGAGTCGATCCACAGGGAGATAGAATTTTAATTTTGAAAACTTTGGAATTTAGTTAATCTAAAAATAATTGAGACTTTAAGTAAACTAATTACTTATTTAAACTAAAATTAAATTAACTAATGTTACCTAAAAACATAATTACTTAAATTAAACAAATCTTTTTTTTTCCAGAAATTAAACATAATCATATATGGAACATAAACACAACTAGAAAATTATAACAACAAAAACAAACTATTGTTTAAAGGTATAAACTATTAATCATCATGAATCAAATAACCTAATTAAACAACTAATAACTAATTAAACAATAACTAATCAATAATTAATCCTAATTAAATAACCAATAACTAATTAAACAACACCTAAACATCAAACAACCAACAACTGCCCCTAATCAAATAACCTAATACTATACTAGTGGGGAGGGAAAAGAAGGAACACAATAACAGCAATCTTTTGTGGGTTGCCGGCTGGTGGTTGCTGCTGGTTCAGCTGGGACTGCTGCTGCGACTGAGAAGAGTTGTTGCTGGCACGTGGATGGAGAGGAGGAAGGCTTGCTGCTGACTCAGTTGGGACAGCTGCTGCTGGTGTGTGGAGGATTCTGGACGGTGCATGCACGTTGGAGGCGCTACGCGTGGTACTTCAGCGCACATGCATGCAGGCATGCATGAACTTGCTGGCGCTTGGAGACCGGCGATGCTGTGTGGAGACCGGCGATGCTGTGTGGAGCTCGGGCAGTGTGGAAGTGTTGCTGGCTGGCGCTGGTATGCGTGGAGACCAGCGCTGCTGGAGATGGTAGATGCATGCACGTGGACAAGGAGGGCGCTGGCAAGCTCGCAGGGGCTACTGACTGCTGCGTGGTGTGGGTGCAGCTGAGATGTGGACGCCGGGCTGCATGCACTGGAGCTGGTGCGTGGACAGGTTGATGAAGGAGCTTGCCGGCAACGTGGAGAAGCTTGCCGGTTGGTGCTTCACCGCAGGCTGGAAGGCGTGGATGGCTACGCTGGTGAGAGGGTTAACAGAGGGAGAGAAAGAGAGAAACCGAGAGAGGGATAGAGGTGCGTGTGTTGTGGAGGGAGAAAGAGAAAGACAGCGAGGGAGAGGCTGAGAAGACAAGGAGAAAACGGGGAGAGGGAGAACCGGAGGGAGGAGCAGAACGGAGAGAGGAAGAGAGAGCTGCGGCTTGAGAAAGAATAATGGAGAGAGAGAAGTCGTCGGAATAAGAGCAGAACGGAAAGAGGAAGAGAGGGCTGCGGGGAGAGAGTTGGAAACGGAGAGGGATCTGCCGAAAACGAAAACTGCCGAGAGAGGGTTGTGGAGGTTAGAATATATGGGAGGGAAGAGAGAAAGAGAGAGCGTGTGGGAGAGTTTTTGGAAAGGAAGAAGGAACCGGCTGGGAAACGAAGAGAGGTATGGGAAAATTTTGGAAATACGGGAGAGAAAATAGAAATAGATAAATAAGAAGGAAAGAAGGAAAGGGCGGCGGCTAAGAATTAGGATTTTCTTGGTAAAGTATTAAAATAACCCTAATATGAGGAGCAAATTACCCGTTTACCCCTACGTCCTTTATTTTTCAAAAAGATGGACAATTCTGTTGAGATTTGAACCCTGGACGTCCCACAAGCCCGCAAAGTCTGAACCATTGCACCACGGCTTCCTTCATGCCCTGTTCACATAAAATAAATTTAAATTAGCACATTATCATAAAAATATCATCATATTTATTTATTTCGTTTCGGTTTTATCGAAAAACTGCAAATGCGCTATACTCCTTTAATCACATGAAATGACGATGTTTTTAAGTCAGAATTTGACGAAATTGGTACCGTTGGACTTGGTACACAATTATCTATCATTTCATGTTATTTTGCAGATAAAAACATGAGTATGATGCATATGATTGCCCTTAAATGATCAATTTAACACTTTATCACCTACGAACATCAAAATGAAAGAAAATAATCTAAGAAAATAAGAAGAACATAAATAAACTCATTCTTCACCTCCACTTTACCTTGGAGAGGGAATGAGAAGGGTGAATGGCTATAAGAGCCCACAATCTTGCTCTCTTCTTCTCTAACATTTTTCCTTTCTTTTTTTCTTCTTCTCTAACTCTCTTTTCTCTCTTAAGTTGCAGGAAATTAAAGGAAATAGAGGAGGAAAACGTGCTCCTCCAAAACTTCTCTCTTTTCTTCTTCTTTTTCTTTTTTGTGGGCTTTTGTCTCCAACTCTTTCTTAGAGAAGAAGATGGTTCTTTTATAGATAAAGTTGGATTACTTTTAAGAGGTATATTAGACATCCATTAACCTTGAATTAGGGATAAGAAACTCCTCTTAAAAACTCTCTAATAAGGCCACAACACTTGATGAATCTTCAATGGTTCTTCTTTTGCTTTTCACCTACTCTCTTTTAGAAGTATCTTTTGAAGGGGGGATCACTTTCTTTTTCTTCTTATTCACCTTTGAACAGATTTGAGGATGGGTTAAAGGGATAAGAATATGCCATGGGAGGGACCATTTGGGCCCTTTTAAAGGCTGCCACGAAATTAGGTCTTAGCCTTCACTTTTTGAGCGCAAATTAGCCCTATTGAGCTTCTTCTTACTTGAAATAATGGGCCCAGACCTGTCCTTTGGATTTCTTCTTCATTTGGACCTATAGTGACTCCTTTTTAGTTTTATTTGACTTGCAAGAATGGGCATGACTGTTGTCCATTAACTTCCTTGACTTGGACCTTTTTTGAACAATTGTTTGGACCTTTTTTTGTTTAAAATAATGGGCCCGATTGTGCCATTCGTTTTCCCTTTACTTGGGCCTTCTTGATTGACCTTTGGGACTCTTGCTTTGTTCATTTTTTAGGCGACAACAGGCGAGGCCCACTCAGATGGCACTACCAGACGATATCCTATACGTGCACGAGAGAGAGAGAGAGAGAGAGAGATAAAAGGAATGGGAAGGCAGCGCAACCCTCCAACGCACAAGACAACTAATCTCTCAAAGTAAAAAGTAATTCTCTTTTCATTAATCAATCATCAATTATTCAATGCCTTCTCATGAGAGGGTTACAGTGCTATGAATAGAGCAAAACCCTAGAGAACCACTAAGCACAAATGACAAAGAAGACCCTAGGCCTAAATAAATAGTATAAAATAACAAAAGCAGCTAAATGGGCCATAAACAGACAATACACGTCCCAAGTGCTCCTCAATAGTGTAAATACAAATCAGTCTATAAATAAGCCATCAACAAGCCACAAAGACACTAGGGTCGGTGCTGACATCCTCGATCGACGATAACTATGGATCGGGTCAAACCGGACCCGTGCTTTGGTGTCCTCATCATTATGCTCCCAATGACCTATAATTGCTACAACAAGCATAAATGGGCAAGTAACCTTATTGATGCCTACCTCGCAGCTCCTTGCTCCCATAGTCCACACCACCCTAATCTAATTCGCTATCCACCTTCTCTCCCGACCTGACTCAGCCCAATGAAAGTTGGGTTAAATGGGTTAGGTTGTATTAGGGCCATAATTAGTTAAATATATATAGTATAACCATATTACACACATACACATACTCCTGTGCGGCACACTGAATCAAAAGATTGGAAACGATATCTTGATTTAACACCTGCCATTTTATTTGCACATAATATGAACACTTCCTAGTTAACAAGCCAAATTATTGAATAAAAAAATGAAACTATAATCATTCAAATCTCATAAGTCATGACATTACAGGACCATAAGTTTATCCTTTCATTACGTAAGATCACCTTTGACAATTGGGGACCACAAATCTGCCAATGATTGTCGCTTGCTTGGCACCTTGTCTCGATTCCAAGCACGTTTTCAACATGCTCCAAAAAAAAAATCCTAACGAACAAATGAATCATTAACAACTCCTCTATATTATAACCAATGAATCCTCATATTTCTCCTATCATTATCATCACTTCTTTTTGTATTTCAAATTACCACGACATTCAGAATATCCATACATTTCTCCAAAACGAGTAGTACTTGAGAAATTATTCAACTTAAAATGTCCACCCTTATGGAAAGAAAAACAATATGCAGAATCCACTTGGTTAATAAAATTGAGCAATATTAAAGTCATGTTTGGATTAAAGAATTCCGAATCGGATCGGATCCCCGAATCGGGACCCGCCGATCCCAATCCAAATCAGGATCAGATCGGCTGGAATCAGCCTAGATCGGTTAGAATCGGCCGAATCGAAACCTACCGATACCGATCCGAATCGGGATCAACCGATCCTGCATTCCATGGTTTGGATGCAACTTACAAAAGGTGGCGAGGTTATCATAAATCATCATAAATGCATTTTTTGTTATACTTGCTGTTCTGCATAAGCATAAGTGAGTGTATGATAGACCCTATGTACGGGTGGTGTTTACCCCAAATAGGCTTGTAGATGCATGGAAAACATATCTATGAAGAGTTTTTAGTTTATAACAAACTTAAGTGGATATATCTTTTAAAGAATCCAACTAAAGTGATGCTAACAAAATGAGCTTGCCATAAACTAAAACACATTTATGCTTTGCATTCAAAGACCTAAGTTTATCCAGACAAGATATGTTCTAGCGACCATAAAATTCATATAAAAAATTTCCCCTTTCTCTTTCCAAGAAGCCACCATGGAAGAAAAAGGCTCCCAAGATAATAAATAATCTGGGTGTCGATAACTAAAAGGAAGCCCATAAGCACATGAAACAGTGTTCCAACATATAAATTGAAATCCCCATAAATAATGCTACGACAGTGATAAGTGAGATAAAAAGGAAATGATGAAAATGAAGTTACCTTGTTGAGAAGAGAGAATGAATGCACTTTGCACAAGATAATGATCACCCATGAATGCTAATGCACAAAGACCATTTCTATTGTAATAATGCACCTTGTACTCTGCCAAACAAGTAAGCAAAAATGAAGCTCGGTTTTTTTCCTAGCACCTTGTACTCTGCCAAACAAGTAAAAGTGAAGCTCAGATTTTTATCATTAGAATGCAGCTTGTATTCTGCAAAACAAGTCAGCAAAAATGGATTGCAAGTTTTCCTATTTATGTTCCCTAGTGAGAAAATGAATTAAAGTCTCCATTGTTGATAGTTCCAGTATATAATCACCACCAATGTAAGTCCAACTCAACTATTTAATATTTCAGAACAGTGTGCATCTGACAAATGCCACAAAGACCTCCATTCCAAGCATCAGCTCAGTAAGCTTCACCAATAAGCTGAAGAAGGATCACTATTTGCTAAAAGCTGGAGCCCCCAAAACATCATAAATAACAGCTAATGCAGGACATTAGTATTGCCTGCCATGAATAATGAAAAGGTATGGACTAACAGAATCAGCAACAAACTTCATTTCGAAACAAATAAACTCTCCATACACAAACTCAGAAGTCTAAGCAGCACCATCCAAAGGCTAACACATCCCATCCATTACCACTCAATTAACCATGAAACAAAACACAGTCAAAAAAAGGGTAATAAGATCACTGGCAATCAAAATACCGTTCATGTGCTACTTCCAATTTCTATGCAAACATGCATTGTTTCCTAACCCAGCAATCCATGCACCAAGTTAGATTTCTCTGTCATCAACTTCACAAGAGGGGTAAAATAAGGTAAAGAAAGAAACTGAACTAACAGAATAATTGTGCAAAATCAGCAATAATTCCCGCAACAAGATAACACAAAAGATGAAATCAAAATGTTGTGACAAGAATCTGATCACACTTCATTCCCATACGCACAGCATCTCAACTTCAATAGCCAATAGATCTACGCAGACAGCAAACCACACTTATTCCGCCAACAAATTCCCATCGGACACACAAACGAATTGCACATCAACTCAAAGCATTCTAAGGAGGATACAAACGAATCACCTTCGAGCTGGACAGATTGCCGCTGGCCAGGGGGAGTCCTCTAGGCCACGGTGCACCCTACGAAGAGGATAAATTCCCTGGCAACAGTCCACTGGAAGTACCCGAAGTGGCTAACATCGGAGCCATTCGGCAAAACCAGCGGATCGGGCTGCCCCGACGACGAAGCCTGATGGGATCCCGCCGATTTCATCACCAGAAGCGCCGTAATCTTCTTGGCTACGGAGACCCCGCGCAACAGATACTCCTCTTCTCGCAGCGCGAAATGGCAACGGGGAGAAAAGAGAAGAAAACGCGTATAAAGAAAGCCAAACGGAAGTCGGAAATGCGTTTCCGCATCCATGGCCTGCGTCCTCTCCAATAAATTTATTTTTTATTTGAGAGATTCTTTTACTTAATTAACCAAATTTGGGGATTTTTTGCTGAGAATTCCCAATAAACTTCATTGTGCAAAAAACGCCGGATCTTTCACATATTTGACAAAATGAGACAGATAAGAACAACGCCAGTAACATCGGAACAACCGAGATCTAAAACCTAGAAACTGCTGATACGAGTGGTTACAGGAGGACGAGACGGCTGGATCAGGCGGAGGTGTTGATCTCCCTCAGGCCCTCTCGCCGCGGATCCGGCGGGCGAGTTGGATGTCCTTGGGCATGATGGTAACGCGCTTGGCGTGGATGGCGCAGAGGTTAGTGTCCTCGAAGAGGCCCACGAGGTAGGCCTCGGCGGCCTCCTGGAGCGCGGACACGGCGGAGCTCTGGAAGCGGAGGTCGGTCTTGAAGTCCTGGGCGATCTCGCGGACGAGGCGCTGGAAGGGAAGCTTGCGGATGAGCAGTTCCGTGCTCTTCTGGTACTTGCGGATCTCACGGAGGGCGACGGTGCCAGGGCGGAAGCGGTGGGGCTTCTTGACACCGCCGGTGGCGGGAGCGGACTTGCGGGCGGCCTTGGTGGCGAGCTGCTTCCGGGGGGCCTTCCCGCCGGTGGACTTGCGCGCCGTCTGCTTGGTCCGCGCCATCGCCGCCCGAGGGTGAGGTGGTTCTAGTGTTTGGGGAAGACCGGTGGTGGAGGAGGAGAGCTGGTGAGTTTTTTTTGCGGCGGAAGCAACGCGATGGGTTGGTGCGGAGTGTGAAGAGGCAGAGGGGACTTTATAGGTGGAGCTGTGAAGGGGGAGGCGGGAGTATGCCGAGTTTGGAAATTTTTGTCGTCGTTTTCGGGAGCTCCAGAATTGTGAGGAGGCAAACGTGGAGCGTCCGATGAACTCGTATTGGACGGACTAGATTTAGAGCTATACGAGCACGCGGATCGCTATCCTGTCGTTTGTGATCTTGAGGGGAGCCCAAGGCAGCATCCGCCTTCTTGCTTCCACGTACCCCATCCTTTCCCTGTCTTCTTCTCCTGCCTCCGCTCCGGTGACGTGGAAGTAGGGGAAGTGTGTACCAAGGCGATCGTCTAATTCTCTTCATCTGGTTTGGCAAAAGGAGCCGTCCCTGACCCTGAGGATTTAATTCAGCCAACGCTTTTTGACAAAATCTATTATCAGCTTCGTATTACAATTCTAGAGAAGATAGGAAAATGGCTATTGAGATGGATTGATGTTTTTTTGGATATGGTGGTTAACTTGGTCAGATATATATATATATATATATATATATATATATCTCGGAGGTCATAGTATGATTTTGGACAAAGTTTAATATTTCTTTTTAATAGAAAAAAATAATTGTGTGCAAGATTCATAATTCCATCTAATTAAGTGACAATTTTAAGTTTAAATTTAAGTTAATCTCCGAAAAAATAATTTTATGGATAAAAAAAAAAATGATCCCGTGACACGCCTTAATAAAACAACAAAGAGAATTTTTAAATTCACAACTGATCTGAATCGGAGATCTCTTAAAATAATGTCAAGAGATGAAATCAACCGAACTACTTAGTTGGTTCAAAAATGATTTTTTTTTAACTAATGGCAACTCCCTTACTCTCGGTTTTAGTTTGTTGTAGATCTTTGTTTCCTCTCCTTCCCTTCTCATACCATCCCCCTTTGCTTGACCCCTCTATCTCCCCTTTATGTTCCATCTTCATCCCCAGCTCTATCCTTGTTTTCCTCCCCAGACCTCTCCATCAAGTTTTATGCCGTCGCCTTCCGATTCCGATGAGGTCATTTATGTTGTCATCGTTATGGGAGATCAAACGCTCATCACAACTGAAGTGTTGCACACAAAGGAGGTCATCGGGTCTTAAGAGCTTCTTCCTTGCCATTGGCTCTGCCTATGCCTTCTCTCCTTTTCAAGTTGCTAGTTTCCCTGCGGACGTCTTCCTCAAAGTGTTCTAATCATTCGTATAGTGCAATGTCCGATCGGACGACCTAAAAAAATTTTGAAAAATAAAAATTGAGCTCCACTGAATAATAAAAAGTACAATTTTTACTTTATCGGAACTCATTTTTCAATTTTTCAAATTTTTTTTAGATCATCCGGTCGGACATTACACTATACAAATGGTTAAGACACCTTACGGCCGACCTAGAAAAAAAATTAAAAAAAAAATTTATTTACCCACTGCAATACCCTTGTACGCAGGACAAGGACATCGCAGCAAATATTACTCATGTAGAGAAGAGCCGACCTGTGCAGCTTGGAGTGAAGTTTAACGACCTGTGGTAGCATTGCAGGCTCCGCCCTGAGGAGGAGGATGGAGGGGAGGATGGCGAGTATAGGTGCTGACATGTTGTGTTGTGAGGAATTTTAAGGAGAAATGATGTCCAGTTGTAATATGTATGTAGGTCAACAAGATAGTAAGCTGTAGAATCTGTAGATAAAGGAAATTAAACAGTACTAATGTTACATGTTATTTTAATAGGAAATTAGAGCAAATGAGAGGAAGAGAGGAGCCAGTTAAGTTTAGAACGTGGGGTGGAAGAGATTTTTAGGATAGAGCAGAAGGGATCTGTGTTATGCACATAATGTCTTAGATGGTCTAATGTAAATCTAATGGTCAATATTCTTTCCAAGTTAAGGTGATCCTCCTCTTTGTAATGATGGTTCTTAGTTTTTAATGAAATGTTTTACTTTAAAAAAAAAACAAAAAAAAACCAACAACTCATGAAAGGAAAGAAGAGGACTCGATCGGAGAAATAAATTGCTTGGTCACAATAAAATCTTATGACCTAAAGTAAAGAAGGACGAGGAAGAGATGGAGAGACATAAGGGAGGGAGTGTCAAATGAGATAGAAAATGGATAGAAAGGCTATAGATATTAAGTGCAGGTTAATTAACAATTTACAAAGTGTGAACGGCTGAGATTATTTATTGTAAATCTAACGGTTAATACTCTTTCTCGACAGATGGTATAAAAAAAATTTCTCTTATTCATTGTTTATAATATAAATAATAAGTCAATATATCTCCTGAAAATGTCCAAAGTGTAGCAGGTGTGTATTGGACTACTGGTGAGCTATCTCTTACCATCAAGGTTTTCTTACCACTCAGATCTCATGACTTGATCCCTGTCTGGAAAAAAGATACCTCATCAGAGAGAAAGGTGAACATCATCTTTACAAGTGCAATATTACTTCTTATACAATTAATGTGAGGTTATCTGGACTCTGCGGCTCATCTGCCTGAACCGCAAAAGCTGCTGAACATCAAATGTGAGAAACAGATCATGCGAAGAATTCCACTAACTTGAAGCAAGGCCTTATAAGGGGACTTGAAAACTAATGGTACGAAGATCTCTACGATTGGTGCACAATGTTAGAGTATGTGACAGTGACGGACGTAGAAATTTTTTTCAGTGGAGTCATTCCGATATTAGGTCATAAAAATGGTTGGGTCAATAAGGTCTTAGGTTAAGTCACAAAGGATTCTAAGTTGTACCAGTGGAATTCTGAGTTAGACCAATAGAGTCTCCAATTAGACCGCTCTGGATTCTACCCATAAATTTAGTAAAATCTAGTAAAATCCTAAGACCCCACTAAATAAATACTGGATCCACCACTGGTCTATGGTATGCCACAAGTTTATACCTTACAGGTCGTGTGCCCCAGCTTCTGCATTGTGCGTCGACAGAGCCAAAAGGGAAGACAGACCCGCCCGAATCATGTTAAGTGATTAAATTATCAAATTTAAAATTTTAAAACATTAAGTGAAATAGATTCTAGCTTTTCAAGCATATTTTGTCTATTTTTAACTAATGTCAAACTATATTTAAATACATCTTTCCATGTGAATGTCAACATAGTTTTGCATGCACAATGATGAACAGGAGGCATATAGTTCCACACATTCAAATATCATGTTAAGTTATTAGATCGTCAAACGTAGAAGTTTAAAATAGTGAATAAAATAAGTTTCACTCTCTTAAACATATTTTGTTTTGTCTTTTAACTAACGCGAAACCATTTTAACATACAACTAAAAACTTCCACTTTCACCTGATTTACATGAGCAGAAATACTAAAAGACCCCTCCAAGTTAGAAATATTTAACATTTTACGGTTGATCCAAAGGGCCCATGATTAAAATACATGCATATAACAAAATAATAGAAAGAGGTCATTGCAGGTGGCTCAACTTTGATGTTAAGAGGCGCAGAAACATTAGTCTAGAGAGTCATGATTCCAAGGCCCTAGTCGTCTTCAAGAGATCGATAGTTTTTAAAACTCCTTGAATTCTCCATCATTCCTTAGCCAAACATTTTAAAAACTTCAAACATTTAGCTCGATGCCTCCCATTACCTGCCGATTTATGCAAGTCAAGATCATCTTTCACACCTCATACTGGGGAAGGAGATCTAGAACAAACAGTGGCGGATTCAGAAATTTTGTCCAATAGAGTCATTCAGATCATTATTAAATCTACTAGTATTTTGTTTTTCTTATATTAAAAATATTAAAATAAAAATAAATATATTTTAATCATTATAAAAATGATATACTTCAACAAAAATGATATACTTCGTTACGAAGAATTTTTTTTCTTCCAGATGCACTCAACGAATTTTTTATTAAATTATAAATATAAATCATAATAATATGTAAAAAATCTAGTGGAACTGAGCTCCGAGTGGAACTGTTGGTCATCTAACAAATCTAGTGGAGTCACTTTATGCATAAATTTAGAACTTGTCTTATTAAATTAAAACTCTTATAATAAAATTTTAAATTTTCAATGGGTCTCAGGACTCCACTGAAACAAGTTGGATCCGCCACTGAGAACAAAGGCCCAACAGTCCAATAGCTAATAAGACATTTTTATTTGGTCATGAGTAATACTGGCTATAGTGCCGTTTGCACTGTAAGTAGGGTTCGATCAGATGGCTATAGGCAGCAACTATATTTTTCGTTCTTTTTTTTAGAAACCCATGATGGTAGGGTAATCTCAAGGAAGTCATTCATAAGATCGGACAGTTAAAAAATTACAAAAAAGATAAAATGATCTTTTTTTGGATTTTTGTAAGATGGCTCTTTTAGAATGACCTCCATGTCTTCAGATTTTTAGAAGAAAATAATAAAAAAAAAATATTACCTGCTGCTGCAGCCGTTCAATCCGATCAAACAACTGTCTACTTGCGGTGCAAGTTCAACAAATATTTTGTCCACCATTAATCCAATGAGCCAATGAGTAACAACTGGTCCAGTGGATCTCATAAATTTAGATCCAAGAGACCCAGTTCCGTCATGTACAGAGATGGAAACGCCCAGTGGAACCTGCAGGTCATGGGACCTCAAAGGGACGTGCCAGGAGCCCTTTTTGGTCCTTGTCTGATGAGAAAGGAACTCAGTGCCCGTGATCAGAAACCTTTACCTTTTCCAGAGCACTTGACAACCCAGGTCTTTTAGAAACTATCCCACGAATTTATATATGTTTTTCAACAGGGGATTTAAATTTAAGTTTTTAATAATTTGTTAAAAGCAGATCTTTTCACATAAATCCACTTTTTCATGCGTATATATGAACAAGTTTTTAAACTCGAAACTCTCACTAGAAAAGCAATCTTATAGATGTGAAAAAATATTCCGCATGATCCAGCTCCCAGCAACTAAACAGTTGTTTAATAGGGTTAGTGTCACATTTGGTGTTCTCAAGGCTTTGGACTGATCTTGCCATATTCCCACCAAGCTTGGTGGACCCTGGCCCTCTATGCGGCCATGTGATATAACAAACGTCTAAATTTATTTGGACCAACCTTCTGTGCTATTATTGGGCTTCCTTTTAATCCACTAGCTCTAGCTTCCATTGAAATTTTTTAAGTGCAAATTACAACTTAATTAGTTTAATTATATAATAAGGCTACACCACTCTCCATTCGGTCATTCCACCAAGATTCTAAACCATGAGCCGGAGAACTTGGAGGTCCTACGGCGCCGACGCATGCCTGCTAAGGTAAGGATGGTTATTTGCCAGCATAAAGAACACTAATAATTGCATGCACAAACTGGGCTAGCCACATCAAGCTCTCAGGCAATTAAGAAGACATCCACTGGTTTGATGAACCCCAAGCAAGCCAATGCAACTGTAGATTCGATGTTTATTGAAGTTTATAATTAATTATAACCACCAAACGAGGATTTGGATTCCGTGGGAACTAGAAATTCTGCTGTTGGGTTCACCACGGTGAGTTGCTTCCAGCCGTCCTCTTTTTGAAAAGGAGCTGGGACATGCTTAGGGTGGAAGGGAAGTGGGTTCACCATAGGATTCCCATTTGCCTCAAATCCTCCCCCACTGGCATAAAAAGACTGAGAGTGAGAACCCTCTCTTTTCTCCTCAATCTCCAGAGGTGGGGTGTTCATTAAAATATAGACATATGGTACAATAGTAGTAATCAGGACAGCAGTCTTCAACTCGCTAATCACATCATGGGAGGAAAAGGAGTGCCACCAATAAGTTTTGTTCTATATATATTTCCAAATGTTCAGAGTCTAACAAGGATACACCATCCCACACCCCCACTTTGGGGGTCTACCATCCCACACCCCCACTTTGGGGGTCTACACTAGATACGTAAATGTACATGCATCCATGTAACCTACGTACAGATGTACGGTCAGAATCCGTTCCTATAGCTAATTATAAAACCTTCGGGTTGCAGTGGGGCAATGATCGTCTGCACCGGTGCCGCCTGCAGGCTCGCTCCGGCGGCGCAGCCGGAGGTCTTCTGGCAAGTTGGGAAGAGGCATTGCCTGCAAGTTGGGCAGGAAGAGTGGGCTGCAAGCCACCGGTCAATACACCGGACGTGGAACCCATGGTTACACTTGGGAAGCACCCGGACCCGCTCCCCGGCGGTAAACTCTGAGAGGCATATGGTGCAGTCCGAGGTGGCTCCGGCCAGCCTCATTCCAGGGGAGTAAGTCAGGATGGGCAGTGCCCTTAATGCCTTCCTTTTGATACCAGTGTTGGCCAGCCGGGCTGCCGCGCTGACTTCAGTGAAGTCGAAGGGCATCCGACCGGAGCACCGGAGGGCGCACCGGACGATGGAGTTGAGCCCCAGGGCACATATGAGAGCACAGAGGAGCACAGCCAGGATCATGACCACGTTGGCGTCGAGGCTTCCCCCCGGTAAGGCGGAGTCGGCTGGGCGCTGGCCGTCGCCAGGGCTGGGGAAGGGTGCGGCTGCAGCAGGGTGCTTGAAGAAAGGAGTGTGCAGCAGGAGCCTCCTGGAGTTGATGTCCCCAACCAGTGACTGCAACAGATGCTGAGATGTTGAAGAAGTGAGAAGAGAAGGCATAGAGGAGAAGAACATGTTTGAAGAGAAAGTTGGTGAGGAAGATCCTCTAGGTGCTTGTGTTCTCAAGGGGTATATATAGACACTTGATAGGCAAGGGGAGATAGTGGACGCACTTAGGCTTTTATGCCTTTACCTCCATAGGTGCACTGTACATGGATTTTGAGAAGTTATTAGATGCAACTAGTGCGCACACAACTGTTACACAACTGTGAATACCATGTTCTGTCTATTAGAATAGTGAAAAGAGATAAAATCTAAAAGTACTCAATAGATAATAACTACTCCACTTTAAAGTTTTAAGTTGGATAGTCTAATAACGTTAACATTGTATCAAAGTTCATAGTTACGAATTGGATTGTGCATTTAGAATGACAGAACTTAAAATCAACCTGCACACTCTATATCGGAAAAGAAACTAAATTTAAAATTGCTAATTGGTTGGGCAAGGATAGAGCACAAGGGTTTAGGACGTGTTTGTCACAACTGTCATTTGGAAGTGCCTTTTCACTACTATTTAGTATTTTTTATAAAAAATATTAGATTTTAGAAGTCATTTATGTAATATTTTATTTGTATTTTTTGACTTTTAACTAAAAGTTATAAGAGTGGAATTTTCAAGGTTAGAGAAAAAGTAAAATAACTATGAAAGAGTTGACTTTTAAAACAAACTAAACTTAATTATAATTTCTCTCCCTCAATTCATTTTATATGAAAGGTAAAGATCAAAAATGGCTTTCAAATAAAATTTTTGCTAAACACCCTCTTAACTTAGTTTTGTTGCACTAGCTGGATACGTTTTCTTTGGGCGTCATATATACATAGGGGAGAATTGGAAAATTTTCAGAGTATTCAAAAGCATTGGGCTGGCCGTCAAATGTTTGTTTAAGAATATGATAAGATGTTTATATTCTTCAAGCACAAATATCTCATCTAATAATGGACTAACACTATGATTAGAGGGGGGGGAGGTCCACAAGGACCAATGAGACCAAGGGGTTAATCATATCATGTACTTAATTAATTCACTTATTGGGAGCTCCACATATTGGCATTACCACCCCAGCCGCCCCCCTTTGGTTCCTCACACCACTTTCAACGCGGAAGAAGAGGCCACGTGGAAAGATATTTGTGACCTATCCCGGGTTAGCATTGAGTCCAGCAATTTAGATCATGCAGCACTTATTAAACTTGATTTATTAGAATGGCTTGTCAGTTTTGTTGTTAGATTAAACAGGTAGCTAAAATTTTGGATCAGATGTGGCATGAATTGCCATACTGTATCTATTCAGGGTTCAATCTTCCTCCACCAAATTTGGTATGTATTTGTAGACTAAACTTTAGTTTTTGAAGGATGAGACATTTTAAGGTTACTATTCTAATTATGTGAAAAATATTAGGTGATAGTTGGACAATAAATGACTTTGGATAATTATAATACAAGTTCTCTTTTATAATCTCATTTTTTTCATTTTTAGTTAAAAGCTAGCCAAAAAAAAAAAAATCATGTACGACTTTTAAACTTAATATCTGCCCTTCAACATTATTGGGTTGCTAGTTGCTACTTATAGAAGATTCTAACACTAATTGGAAAAGCTAGCATCATGTGGAGTGGACATCAATTATTTTTGATTAATTTGACTACTGAAAACCTTCTTTTCCCTCATGAGGAATTCAACTTTGCTGCTAAGCCTCAGGTGAGTTAGAGTAGTAGGTCTTTAATCTTTTTCTAAACAGAATCAAAGTAAATCATCATGGAAAATCAAGCTAATTTCAATCAGAAAAGAACTTGATTTAATTTGGCTTGATTCACTTAGCAGTTTAATGTAGACGGTGTCATATTTTTCTCTAACTAAAATTTTCTATTAGAATATTCTCGTACATTAAGTAGCAACCTAGTTGAATACAGATATCTCTCTGTTTCTATAAATTCCCAAGCATTAATGTGATTGTTACAGGAGGAGAGAGGCCAATAAATCTAACTTGTTTCACGGGACATTTCCTTCCTCTTTGAGTAATACTTCGAGGACATTGCAGTTACAAATGTTGTCTGATCTTGAGATTAGATGGTGCATGGGTTTTCACTTTAAGACTTGTCTGGTGTGTTAAAATGCTGTAAAATTTTATTAAATTCATTAGTTTTAAAATTGAGGAAGATAAAATCTCTGATTTTGAAATCATGGGTTTTAAAATCTCCGTTTCAGAACTATACAATCTACTATACTCCATACCTATGAAAAAAGATAACGTAAAATAATTTACGACAATCTTAACAAAAAAAAACATCATTTTATGTCTATGTACGATGTTCTTACTACATTTTAGAGCACACCAAGCTACCCTTACGCTGGTATCTATCGAGTCCCCTTCACCTGGGGCCGCAGGGAATCCAGGCTCCACGAGGAGGTGTCTATTTGGGTGGGTCCAATGCATGTTTGGGCCCGCCCTCAATGGAAACCGTCTCACCTAAGAGCTGGGGTTTCGGTACCGGGGTCGTTTTTGTTCCAATGGGCTGGCCCACCA
Organism: Zantedeschia hybrid cultivar; assembly: GCA_030544215.1. Lineage (NCBI taxonomy): Eukaryota > Viridiplantae > Streptophyta > Magnoliopsida > Alismatales > Araceae > Zantedeschia > Zantedeschia hybrid cultivar. The sequence continues at coordinate 42,826,912 of JARZZO010000013.1, read as the reverse complement.
AGATCATAAGGGTCCCACAAGGGATGGCAACAAATCATCTACGATATAATGGACTATTAGACGGTTAAGATTAGGCAAATCTAGTAGATTCCATGTTTGGCGTGGTGGGGGCTGAGTTGGCGGTTGGAAATGTACCAGATCCATGATTTATCATGCATCGAATCTTCAAACGGATCACCATGGTTCAATTGACTACTATCCGTATTCAATAGGAATGAAAGCGGATGCGGATATAAGACACATCTGAATCCAAATCCAATAACGTTTGTTAAGCATCCAATCCGCAACCCACTTGATATCGATAAGAGATGACTATTTGCGTGGATAATTTTAGCAAATAATATGGTCAGATAAATTTAGTGTAACTTAATAACGGGAAGTACTTTCAGCTAGTTTATTTTGAGAGAGAAAATTGACTCAATTTAATAACAATTCTATCTCAGATTTAAAGTTTTCGGACTCTTCAAAAATCTGAAAAGTGCGAATTTTGTTCAAATGAAAGAAAAGGTAGATGAATTTTTAAGAATTCACATTTTGTTCTATGTTGAAAAGAGTCTTTTTTGGATTTCTGACATATCTTTTCAAAATGGGATATAAGGAGAATATGAAGAGTCTAAACAATACTTTTTTAGATTTCTTAAAAGAGAGTAATATGAAGATAACAGTATCTTTTGATGTGTCTTTAAGTTTGAGTTATATAATCTTATCAAATGAGATTTTAAAAAAGTATACATTTTTTCTTAAATTTTAAATTCAAGAGATATAACGTGACTCTTTTGAGAATATGAATTCTTCCTAAATTTAAAATCCAAAATTATTACCAAATGGAGCCAAAAACTCTGAATCGGAGCTTGCTAAACTAGAGAAATAATAAAATCGTCAAAAGACGTTTGACTTTTGTAATAACTTAAAATTAATTATAAGTTATAAGTACTTCTATCTATTAGTTTTATATTGTAAGAAGAAGTCAAAAGTGACTTCTAATTAAAAATTACATCAAACACGCCTTTATTATCCGATATCTTAACATCAAGCGCCATCCATGGTTTTGATGATCGTATCTGATAATAGACCAAAAAATATATAAATAGTTGAGTGGGATATTGAATTACCGGTTGCTATCTGCATCCTTTACCTCTGTTTGCAGCTTTACAACCCGTTGGATCCTAAACGAGCGGCCAAGATAAATCCATGGCTAGGATTGGTAGATCCAGCTGTCAAGCAACTTCTCCCACTCATCACTCGGCAGTGCACCAGTCTACGTGTGAGGCACATCACCCCAACACCCATCTCCCAACCTCTAGAGGTAGGATTTCCAATCTACCATTAGTTAATTGGCAGGACCATTACAATATATAATTAATCGTGGTGAGGTCTGAGGAGAGATTTGCTTATAATTAATCAAGATTCAAGACCTCTGGACATTGGTGAAGCTTGTTCCACCAGCTCTTAATTAGCTGTTGACAGAGATTTGCCAGCGAGACATAGAGCACATTAGGCGATTAGTATAAATCTTATCTGGGGTTTCTCCCTTTTGCCACGAGAGGGAGAGAGAGAGAGAGAGGGAGAGAGAAAGCTAGATGTTGACACCATATAAGAGTGTGATCTTAAAGAGATTATGATGTTGATACCATATAAGAGGGCTATTTTTTATATACATCTTTCTAAATTATCACATTTATATTTATACCCTAACTCCCATATATCATTATAAATGTCTCTGAAATTCTTTGAAAGATTGTAGACATATGTTTCCCTTCAAAACACCATGAACTCTATTAGAGAATTAAAAGAAAATGTTTTTGGTAGATATCCCTAAATTCATCATAATTTTGCGTATGTATGTTTGACTTCATCAGAATTAGCAAAATCTTTCTAATATGTTTGTTGAAATTCATAGCATTTTCACATAAAAATATAATCGCAACTTTTGCTAAAGATGTCATGTCAAGGATACTTATAATAACATACAAGAGTCAAGAATATACATATAAATATAATAATTTACGGGGAGTACATATAAAAAACTGTAGGCTCCAATTTGTTTGCAAAATAGATTATTCAGAATTACTTATTCGGATATAACGTATATTAGAATAAGAGACGTTTAACTTTGATAGTTCTATAGCATCCACTGGCGGAATAGGGTGGATAAACAATTCTTAAGTGTAAGGTCGAATCGCTTATTCTCTTTATTCTAATATAAATAATTTTAACGCGAAATAAGTCATTCTGCCCATCAAACTAAAATTAGTTTTATTTTAAAAATAAGAAGTCTTATTCTTCTCTAATTCTAGGAACAAAGTGGGTAGAAGATTACCCTGAGAAGAGTGCTGTGAATGAGTGGGATGTGGGACTCTCCAGATTGGCTCCTCTTTCTCCCTTCGGACGTGAATGGGCAAAAGAAAAAAGAGAAAGGTGAAACCAATGCTTGTACGAGTACGTAAACGCTGAAGCCTTTCTAGATAGACATCTCTCCTTTTCCAATCAGCAGTCCAATATGTTTTCGAGTCTGTGTTTGATCCACATCCTCTGCTCTTGCCTCGCAGTGGGAAGCTTCACGTCACGGGTGGCATTCGTACATTGACCGTACAGAGTATATCTTAACTATAAGATCTTCCCAACCATCATCTGATCATTGGCTTTGGAAGGCTTCCTGCTGTAAGTATTCTGGATCTTGTTTGAGATAGAGGTGGATCCCATTTTAGAGATCACCTTATGTCTCTACTCGCAAGGGTACAGGTGAATTAAGCATTTCATGACATAAAGTAGATGGATTATCAATTTCATCTTAATCTTTTATAAGTAAAAATACATAATAATAATAATAATGAGATTTAAAAAATTTCATCTTAAATGTCATTGTACAACAACATACTAAGGATGTATTTGTTTGCACTGAACTCGGGTCAGCAGCGATTCCCAACCACTTTTTCGTACGCACAACCTACGTGGGAGGAGCTAGCAACTAAGTTAATACCATCCTTTGTTTACGCTTCTAGAGACTCATTTCGTAATGTGCGAAATGGACAATGCTGCCCACAGAGAACTGACATTCTCTCTCTCTCCTTAGGACTGCAGGCAATAAACACTTTGAAGAACAAGGGTAATGACAGAAATTTGATCCAATCTGCGAGATGACATCTTGATGGATTTGCCAACTATCTCCTCTTTTGCAGATACTATGGAAATCTTGAGGGGACAGTGCATTGTGTCTAACGTATATAATTTAGATTGTCTAAATTCATTCTCAGATTTTTCATTTGTTTGCACCAAACGTCTAAGTCAGAAATTTCCATATAATTTGGACTATCGAAATCTGCGCAAACACGCTAACAAACGCCCTAAGTGGGAGTGTGTGGACTATTTTCATCACTTTACCAACAACTCTCTTCTGTGCCTTAACGAGAGATAAAATTGTAGTTCACCTGAAATCAAAGGAAGCACAAGGAATCGTCGCGAATGAGATCTAAAGGATCTTGTTTCTTTGAAGATGAAGTGGTGAGACACCTCAGTTCGATTTCTTTCTTTCTGCATAAAATTAACTTAAACGTTTGAACATGTGTTTAATGTATGTGGTCCGGACTCCGGTACTAAAAGATGGTTGTTAACAAAAGACCCGTGTCACGTTTCTCTTAAGGCAGATCAAGACATCAGTCTAAAAGATCTTACTCAGCCTTGGAACTAAATTATTAAGGTTGTACGCTTTCCCACAAAACAATCTCTTGTTCTTTTTAATGTAACACAAGTAGAGAGGGGATCCTATAAACAAGACTTAAACTAATCACCAAGAACAAGAAGCAGGTGAACAGTACTACTGCAAGGTGTTTGATCCCTATCTCTTTGTGTTCTTGCATGAAGCTCCACGCGGAGTATCTTCTCGGAAAGCTTATCCAATATGGCAGACGCATCGCCACATAGGTGATGTCAATCTAAAGGTTTAAAGGGCAGATACTAGATAAGGTTTAAAGGGAAGATACTAGGTAGTGTATGCATCAGACAGCACTAGCTGGGTTTCAGCTGTTTGCAACTTAAATAAACAACCCCTTTGGCGTACCTCCAGAACATAACTCACTGTTATCTTGAGGTAATGGTATTTTTTATTAGATTAAGATAGCTCAATAACACATGAGGTACTTCGCACAGCATCAAGCATGTCCAAATCTCATCTCTAAGTGCGAAAACTGACGGTTGGGAATGTTGGTGAAGATGGACTACGAAGGCAACTTATTAGAAAGATTTAAGCGCCATTTTGATTGGAGAATAGGCAAGGAATAAGGTCTCTTATTTTTAGAATAAGATTAATTCTAATTTGATGGACGGGATAGTTTATACTGCGTTAAGAAGAATAGTCATTCCACCTTAGATCCAATAATTATTTATTCTTTTTATTTTGTCAGTGGGCCTCACAAAATTATTAAACTGAAACACCCTTTATTCTAATATACGTTATTCCAAGTAAGCAATTTCGAATAACTTATTATGCAATCAAAGTGGGACTTAACTTTTGGCCAAGGAACCGCTCTCTGGAAGTTGAGCACTCTGTATAGGATTTTTTTTTTTTAATCTATACACCCTAAACTGTTATTTGACATTCTTAACTCCAGATTCATTATGAAGTTTTTTGTTATACTTAACGAAATGTGATTTATTTTTATCTCCATGCACTTACAGCTTACATTGCTTCATGCAATGACAACTATACCCCTAAGAAGGGGGAAGCTTTTGAATTAAAATCGATCACCAAGTTGGATATAATCTAAGGAAAGATAATGTATGCACTGGACAGCACTGCCCGGGTTTCTGGTCACAACTTTCATAGTTAAATTTGTGGAGTAGTTCTGGCATGTTTAACATATTTAAATGCATGTGTTCGATCTCATCACTGGATCCGGACACCGACGATAAGAGGCCGTGTACATTATTTTTATTATCTTCAGTATCTTTAATCTTTAGTAAGATATTACCCGTGCAATCCAGCCGTCAGCACCGTTAATTAATCAACTACACTGTTAATTAATCAACATGTACTTGATTAATTATCTTGTGTTTGAACTAGTGGGTGTGTCTACAAGAGTGTTAGCTAGAATGCAGTCAGACCTTCTTGTGCGGCCTGACGGCATAACATCACAATCGTCAGATTTTTGATCGAATGGCTGTTGTGTTTTCAGAAAAGATACATACAAGAGTCCCTCTTGTAGAGCCTAATGTAATGCACTGTACGATCTTTGATCGGATAGCTTTTACTGCACAAAAGGGCGGGATCGCATGGTAGCACTCAAATGGGACATGACCACATGTGGTATCTTAACCGCAATGGCAGTGACACACAAAATTTCCCACATGATTAGATGGGCCGCATTTTGTGTGGACTCCCCGACCATACGACAACTTCCAAGCATATGACACGGAGTAATATTTGCTCTAATGCCCTCTCAATCACAATGGGGGTATTGTAGTAGGAAGATGATTTTTTTTTAATTTTTTTAAGTCGGCTCCGAAGTACTCTACTGGGCTGTACAAAGCAATGCCTAATTAGACGACCCAAAAAATCTGAAAAATTAAAAACTAATCTAATGAACAGTGAAAAATGTCCCTTGGTGGGCCGAGCCCAATAACGATTTTTGATTTTCAGATTTTTTTTAAGTTGTTCAATCGAGCATTGCACTTGAGAGGCCCTAGTTTCGCTGACCCATTTGCTAGGTGGGCCGACCTGCTAAGGAATGCTCCCGCTTGTTGCCATAACCTAATGGGCCTTTCAACCGGCAAGCCTATGAACCTAGGATCCAACAGGGGGCGCCTCAATCGGAAACAGAATCCGATGTCCAACGTGCACCAGGAGACTTTCTACCAATGGAATTCTCCTTCGGATCAATACCGGAATAGATAAAGAAAGCCATAGTCCCATCCCGCTTGGGAATTGGACCCAATTTCCCGCAACACGTTCCCCAATGGGACTCAATACTGTCTTAAATCTGTCCTTATAAAAGGGACTCCTAGTACTTTAAAAAAGGTACGTTCTACACTAAATTCTCTTCCTTCTCCTTGTCCCTATACTCTGTGACTTAGGCATCTCTCGGATCGCAACTAAGGTCTCCTCTAATCTGATGTCTGTTTTATAGGAATGCGAGGAGTCTTCTGTGATCCAAGAAGTCCTGACTGTCCAATCTGGAGCGGACGAATCTCCGACCCAATAGCACTGTACGGCTGGATAGGACACTTCGGGGTTGACCTAAAAAAATGCAAAGAAAATATATTTTACCCACTATAATATCCTCATTGCGATTGAAATACATTGCAGTAAGTATTACTTCACGGCAGCACGACATACAAAAGCTTACACCCGTCCAACTGTGAAGGACGTCGAGGATATCAAGCGTAAGTCAAGTGTGTTGAAGAATAAGGAGACAAGAGGAGTGAACAAACCAGGGGAAAGTAAAGGGAGACTGAGAGAAGGGAAAAAGGTTGAACATGATGAGGAGAAAAGGGGCGTCAAAATGTAGAAAATACTAAGATCGAACGAACATTAAAATGTGCAATTGGAATAAAAAGTATGTAGCATAAATTGTAAAGATTGGCAGTCTTCAAAAAGAATGTGCCACATAAACATACTGAAAATGTGCAACGTGGAGTGAAAACATGTGTAACATAAATTCCAAAAAAAGACCGAAAAGTATAAAAACTCTGTAATGAAAGCATTCTATGCTAATGTGGGATTAGTGAATGTGATGGAATGGAAAAAAGAATATCTTGTATGGGACACTAAGTAGCTCAAGTAGACAAAGAAAGAGGTTTAAAAATATTTCTAGTTGAAGCATATTTTGATAATTATTTGATAAAATAGAAAATAACTTTTAACCAATTGATATTATTTTGTGTCCCTTGACAATTTTTTGTTGACCGTCCACTCTTTACTTATAACGAGTTATTCTTCATCCCCTCTATTAACTGCTGATGTAGACTGGATCTATCACGACCGGATCCCGCGGACGGAATCCGGAAAAGAGGATCCGGAGCCGGTCCGGACCGAACGATGGAAGGGGACCCGACGGGGATCCGCAACGGGGCGAAGACGGGGCTTCTCGGGATGAACTGGATCCGCCCGCGGGGGGCGCGATCTGGCGCCGGAGCTGCTCTTGGATAGTGAGCCGCTGCTCCTTCGGCGGACGGAGGCGCGGCGCGAGCAGGAGCTTCTCTCGGCCGAGCGGTCGGCGAGCGTCGGAGCCGAAGGCGGAGGGCCCGAGACCGGACGGGGGGACGGCTCGCTCTCCGACGGTGAGCCCGAAGGCTCCTTCAGCGCGAGACCGAGCCTCCTGGCGTGGGGCAGCCGGCGGGCTTGCCCTCGGACAGCGAGCCCGAAGGCTCCTTCAGCGCGAGACCGAGTCTCCTGGCTTGGGGCAGCCGGCGTTCGGCGTCGAGACCAAGGAGGGGAATCCGAGGTCGGCGGCCGAGACCGACTCGGGGAGGTCGGCGACGATTCGAACCGAGCCCCTGCAGGAAGGATAGAAGAAGAAGAATCAGTCAGCAGGAGTCCCGGGCGTCAGCCCTGGGGAACCCCCTCCGACGGTCAAGTTAGCTCCTGAAGAAGATTCGATTCAGAAAGCAAGAAAGAGCAGCTATAATGCTATTCGGACAGAAGTCCTTTAAGGGGTTTCGGAAGCTTGGGGAGGCATCCGTTTTCCCACCACCCTCTTGGCCACAAACAGCGGGATATTTATAGCAGAGGATAGCGGATGGTTAACGGTGGCAGCCGATATAGGACTAATTGTAGGTTTATTGATAAACCGCCATAGCGCCCGATCCGCCACCGGAGTGGGCCGGAATCGGCTACCGGGCCGAAGGGGGTTGGGCCGCTGACGGGCCGAAGGCCTGTTGGGCCCTGGGCTGCCGCGCTGCTCCCGGGCCGTAGGCTGGTGGGCCGCTGACGGGCCGAAGGCCGCCGGAGGGCCTGGTACTGCTGCTGTTGGGCTGAATGTGGTTGGGCCTGCTTCAATGGGCCGAATCGGATTCTGCCTCATCACATAGCCCCCCACTCTTGGCTTCCTCAGTTCTGAGATGGCGAGAGTATAGTCCGAAGCTTGTCAGAAGAATTTTTGTGATAGACGCTTTACCCGAAGGTCCGTTTCTCTTTCTCGTCGCTGGGAAGGGGGTGCCCTCGGTCGGCCGAGGGCTACGCGGTCGCTCCGTCTTTGCTCGGAGTGGCGACGAAGGCTCAGAGCCCAGAAGCCGAAGGGCTGAGCCATCTGACTGATGTCAGGCTTCATTAAATGGACGGGATGGCGCTTCGCCTCGCGAGGAAGCACGGGACACGCGTCGCGCATCCAGCCGCTCTGTAAAAAACACAAACGGATCCTGACCGCCCGCTGGTCGCAGATCGCCTCGGCTCTCTTCCCGAGGCTCCACTCGGATCGCCGCCGTTCCCTTCGTCCTACGCGGATCGGGACACGTGGCAAGCATCCGAGCGATCAGCCGAAGGGTCGGAGCGCTCTCGACCGTTGATCGCTCTGCTTCAAGTCCCAAAGCCGGCCCGTCATCATTGCCGAAGGACGGCGCACGTGGCGGACATCCGGGAGGAGCGAGGGGACGAGCGGGATGATCTCGGCCGCTGGCTTCGGCAGGAGGCGTTTCGAACGGGCTTATAAATACAGGCCCTCCGCAGGGCACTGTTCTTCTTCTTGCTGTTGTGCTTGCGTTTCCCTTGCAACCATCCGAGTTCTTCTTCCTTCTCCAGCGAAAGGCCAGCTTCCTGAAGGCTTCGTCCGAGCTCGTCGGCTAGCGCGGGAGGTTCTTCGTCCCTCAGAGTGCATCGCCGGTGGAGCTTGGAGGCTTGAGGTTGCATTTGGCTCAAGAGAGACTTCCTCCCTCTTTCCGCGAGTAAGCTTTGACCTCCTTTTTCCCCTTCGCGGCCTTATGGTCCGGAGCTCTTCCAGCGAGATTACTCCTTCGGACGAGGAGTATACTCCCCCCCATTCTCCTAAGTCTTCCCTGTCAGATCCTCTTGCCTCGGGATCCCTTGCTTCCGCAATGTCTGGGGAGTCTGAAAACTCCGGGACCGAGGGGTCCGAGACCTCTGGAGCGGAGGTCTCCGAGGTCGAGACTTCTGGGACCGAGGCTTCGGGTGCCGAGGCTTCTGAGGACGAAGCCTCTGGTGCCGAGGCTCCCGAAGCCGAGGCTACCCAGGAAGTCCGGGACCCAGGCCAGGCTTCCACCTCGGGGCGCCGTCCTCCGGACACTGTTTCGGGAGCATCCTGCGCCCTCTCGGACGTAGAGGTGAAGAACCTAGTTTCTTACTTCCAACTTCCTTCTTGGACGACCCCCCATCGGCCCGATTCTGCCACCAGGGCAAATTCTGTTCGCCCGGGCTCCTTTTCCATCTATGTTGATAGCTTCGAGGCGGGCTTCCGTCTCCCTCTCCCCACCTTCGTCATTAATCTCCTTAGCTTCTACGGGCTGGCCCCGTCTCAGTTCTTCCCCAATTCTTGGCGTACTGTGTACGGATTTCTGAGCGTCTTTGCTCATATCAAAATCCGCCCCTCCATCAATGTCTTTCGCTATCTGTTCAAAATCCAAACGTAGGGGAAGTCCGAGTGGTACTGCTTCGTCCCTCGGGTTGGCCGAAGTATCTTCTCCCGGAAGCCCTCGTCTATCCACGGCTGGAAGAGGAAGTTCATCTTCGTCTCTCTGCCGGAGAACGAGAAGGGCGTGTGGCTCTTTCCCACCGAATGGGCGCCGCTGGCTGCAGGCCTCTCGGGCCCTCCTGCTCTGACCCCTGTTCAGAGCACTATCGTGGGCCACGTCCAGGTTAAGGCCCCATACGGCGTCTCGGAGCTTCTCACCGACGCGGAGCGGCTGATAAATGCCGGGGTTTGGCCGGACCCTAAGTTTGATCCGGAGCGGGCCTTCCCTTACCTCCCTCCCGGGGAGACTCCGCGGGGCCGCGGGGGAAGGACTGCCGCTCCTCCGGCCGAAGCTCCTCCGGCTAACGAGGCTGATGAAGTTTCGGCCGATGGTAAGTCGGCTTTGTATTAGTATTTGACCACTGTCTTGTTACTAACGCGCCGCTTTTGCTTGCAGCAATGGCCGGTCTTGATGACCTCCTCGACCTGATAGCCGACCAACGCGGTTCAGGCCGGGCGCCGGTCCCGCAGGCAGCAGGCAGGTCCGGCCGAGGCTCCGGGGCTCCCAGGACCCGAGGCGGGGTCCCAAGGACTGCGGCTTCCGCCGAGGGTCGCGCTGCCGCCGCTGCTCTCGAGAGGGAGCAGAAGACAAAATTCGCTGCTCGAAGGGGCGGCCGAGCGTCGAAGCGCCCCCGGGAAGAGGAGGCCGAAGAGGTGGAGATGGCTCCGCTGGTCAGAAGGAGCACCGGGACCCGAAGGGCCGCAAGGCTGGCGTCCCCCGAGGCGCCGAGGGGCGACTCTCCTCCGGCCGTACCGGCGGGGGCCGGTGTCAGAAATGAAAGTATGCAGGACCCGCAGACGTGCCTTCGTCTGCTCAGCAGCTTCACTCTCCCGTCAGCTTTCGAAGAGCTGAGGGAGCATTCGATTGCCGACCTGGCGGTGATGAGCGCCCGGTTGTCGGTCCAAGTAAGAAGTCCGAAAAACTTTTCAACCTATCCTCCATTGGCTCCGGATTTTCTAACCTTTGTCTGCTCTTCGGCTCGCAGGCTGCGATGACGGGCAGCGTCCTGATGCATCAACAGGAGCTGCTCCGCCGCAAACTTCTGCAGGCCGAGGTGGGTTCGGCTGGTTCCGGTGAAGGTACTTCGGCGGCGTCCCGCATCGAGCCCTTGATTGACAGGCTCTCTACCGCGAGCGGTCGGGTGCGGGCGCAGCTAGAGGAGAGGGCAGCAGAAGCTCGCGCTGCTGCTGAGGCCAAAGAGAAAGCCGAGGGCGCGCTCGCCGCGGCTCAGGATGATAACCGGGTGCTCAAGACCCAGATAAAGGACAAGGAGTCCCGGTGGGCTTCGGAGAAGCGCCGCCTTGCCGAGGAGATCTCGGCCCTGAAGCGGGAACTGGAGGAGGCGGCGGAATCGGCCATAGCCGATTTCAAAGCCGGGCGTGAACACGCCCAAGAGATCCTCCGAGCCCAGCTGGTGGCGTCTTCTTCGGTCTTCGACCTCGGACTGGCTGTCGCCCAGAGGGCCTGCCCGGACGTTGATCTGACCGGGGAAGCTCTGCCGAGGGGCGAGGAAGCCAGGGAGCTCCTATCCTGGTGGAAGGGCCTCATGGCTGAGAGGGCCTTGCCTCCAGATGCTGAGGGTGAGGTCGAGACCGCCGAGGAGGCTCCCGCAGAGGAAGCTCCCGCAGAGGAGGCTCCCGCCGAGGCTGCTGCTCCTGAATCGGTGCAGATTGTTGACTCCCCTTCTCCCTCTCCTGGCCGAAATGTCATCGAGGCGGAGGAGGAGAGGGCTGTCGAGGACTGACACGAGGGTTCCCCTCGGTTTTTGCCTTTCTGCTTTTTGTAAGCCTTCGGCCAGGTATATGGCCGAGCTTGTACTTCCTTCTGTTCAAGAATATAAGGAACGTTTTTGGGCTTTTACCTTATCGTTTCTTGCATGACGAGTGGACCTAGTCTTTCCGAAATCTGAGATCCTTTCGTCGTCCACTATAGCCTGCGAAGCCGAGACCTAACGTAGGTTCGGATAGGTCGTCGATAGTATCTCGTCAGCAGATCAGGCTGTTTCAGATTCGGCTTCTGTAGCCGAAGCCGCTCTCGCTTTGTCCATGCAGACTTAGGAAATAGCCTGCCGCGTTCCGATCCGGATTACATGGCCGAAGCCATTCGTCGGATCAAAGGGCTTACGGACTTAGAGAAATCCATGCTGCTCCCGGTACGGTTTGCATGGCCGAAGCTACTCCCGATACGGTTTACACGGACTTAGAGAAATCCATGCCGTGTCCTGATCCGGATTACATGGCTGAAGCCATTCGTCGGATCAAAGGACTCACGGACTTTAAGAGAACCATGCCGCTCCCGGTACGGTTTGCATGGCCGAAGCCACTCCCGATACGGTTTACACGGACTTAGAGAAATCCATGCCGTGTCCTGATCCGGATTACATGGCCGAAGCCATTCGTCGGATCAAAGGACTCACGGACTTTAAGAGAACCATGCCGCTCCCGGTACGGTTTGCATGGCCGAAGCCACTCCCGATACGGTTTACACGGACTTAGAGAAATCCATGCCGTGTCCTGATCCGGATTACATGGCCAAAGCCATTCGTCGGATCAAAGGACTCACGGACTTTAAGAGAACCATGCCGCTCCCGGTACGGTTTGCATGGCCGAAGCCACTCCCGATACGGTTTACACGGACTTAGAGAAATCCATGCCGTGTCCTGATCCGGATTACATGGCCGAAGCCATTCATCGGATCAAAGGACTCACGGACTTTAAGAGAACCATGCCGCTCCCGGTACGGTTTGCATGGCCGAAGCCACTCCCGATACGGTTTACACGGACTTAGAGAAATCCATACCGTGTCCTGATCCGGATTACATGGCCGAAGCCATTCGTCGGATCAAAGGACTCACGGACTTAAGAGAACCATGCCGCTCCCGGTACGGTTTGCATGGCCGAAGCCACTCCCGATACGGTTTACACGGACTTAGAGGAAACCACAACAAGTTTTCCTGAACAAAAGAGTTCTTTATTTATAGCCTCCGGCTGAAAGCCTGGGGAGAGGTGACTTACATATAATAACGCCGAAGGCGCTCCACATTCCATGTGCGAGGAAGGGGTTGGCCCGAAAGGGTTTCCAACCGGTAAGCTCCTCGTCTGATTACCTCCCTGATCCGGTAGGGCCCCTCCCAGTTGGGGGCGAGCTTTCCTGAGGCTTCGGCCGGCTTGGAAGCATGAGCATTCCTCAACACGAGGCTCCCCACTTCGAAGCTCCGGAGCTTTACTCGAGTGTTGTGGTACTTGGCCATGCGCTGTTGATAAGCCGCCAGCCGGATACGAGCTTTATCTCGGACCTTTTCAATGATGTCCAAGTGGTCTTTCAAACCTTCTTCGTTGGCCTCCGGACTGTAAGCAATGACCCTGGGAGAAGGGAGGCCGATTTCTACCGGAATAACGGCCTCTATCCCATAGGCCATGCGGAAGGGAGTTTCGCCGGTGGGGCTTCGGCTTGTCGTCCGATAGGCCCACAGGACACTCGGCAGCTCTTCCACCCATCGGCCCTTAGCTTCGCCGAGGCGGGTTTTCAGTCCCTGCAGGAGGCTTCGGTTAGTGACTTCGGCTTGGCCGTTCGCTTGAGGATGTGCTACCGAAGTGAATTTGTGGAGTATGCCAAAGCTGGCGCAGTTGTCACCGAACCGCCGGCTATCGAACTGCTTTCCATTGTCAGAGATGATGGCCCGAGGGATGCCGAACCGGCAAATGATGGACTTCCACACGAAGTTCCAAGCATTGTTGTCGGTTATCGACGCGAGGGGTTCGGCTTCGACCCATTTGGTGAAGTAATCGACCGCCACGATGAGGAATTTTCTTTGGCCGGTGGCGACGGGAAAAGGTCCCAGGAGGTCGATCCCCCATTGGGCGAAAGGCTAGGGATCAGATAAGGGGGTCAGAAGGGTGGCTGCCTGATGAATGAGGGAGCTAAACCTCTGGCACTGGTCGCAGCGGCGTACGAGGGCTAGAGCGTCCTCTCGGAGTGTTGGCCACCAGTAGCCTTGCCTCAGGAGCTTGTGAGCCAGGGCTCTTCCTCCCGCATGCGCCCCGCATACCCCTTCATGGACCTCTCTTACGGCATAGTCGGCTTCAGTCGGGCCGAGGCACCGTAGCAGTGGTCGGCCGAAGGATTTCTTGTACAACACCCCGTCCAAAAGGAGAAAGTGGGATGAGCGCTGCCGAATGCGCTTCGCCTCCTTCGGATCTGGCGGGACTTCTCCTTGGAGAAGGAAAGCGACGAGGGGGGTCATCCACGTCTCGGCCTCGGCTTCAGCAACTTGCATGGCTTCGGTTTCACCAAGGCTGGGTTCGGCGAGCTCCTCGACGAGGATCATTCGGCCTCCGCCCCCGTCTTGGGTTGACGCCAGCCGAGAAAGGGCATCGGCCCGGGTAATCTCGGCTCTCGGGATCCTCACGATTTCACAAGAATCGAATTGAGTGAGGATCTTGCGAGTTACCTGGAGATAAGACGCCATCACTGCGTCCCGAGCCTCATACTCCCCGGAGATATGGCCGGCGATCAACTGGGAATCGCTGAAGGCTTTCAGGTTCCGAGCGCCGAGTTTCTTCGCGGCCCTGAGGCCGGAGATGAGGGTTTCGTACTCGGCGGCGTTGTTAGTCGCTGGAAAGGAGAAACGCAAGGCGTACTCCGTGACGACCCCTTCGGGTGACGCCAGGATCCATCCGGCGCCACTGCCCGTGGAGCACGCGGAGCCGTCCACGAAGAGCCGCCATTCGTCTGGTGGTGTAGGTGCCGAAGTACCCTCGGCTTCGACCACTTCGGGTTCTGGCTGTGATGTCGCGGAAGCGCCGGGGGTAAGTTCGGCGATGAAGTCCGCCAACGCCTGGGCTTTTATTGCTACCCGAGGGGCGTAGGAGATGTCGAACTCCCCTAGCTCAATCGCCCACTTCGCCAGCCTGCCGGACACCTCCGGCCGGGAAAGAATCTGCCTCAAGGGCTGGTTGGTGAGGACTTTTACGGAATGGGCCAGAAAGTACGGCCGAAGCCTCCTCGCAGACGAGACGAGGGCCAGAGCCAACTTTCCCAGGGCAAGGTACCGGAGTTCCGCTCCCTGAAGGGCTCGGCTGGTGTAATAAACGGGCTTTTGAACGCCTTCCTGCTCTCGGACGAGGACGGTGTTGAGGGCCGTCTCGGAGACTGCAAGGTATAAGCTCAGAGGCTCCCCGGGAATCGGTTTGGACAGGATGGGGACTTTGGAGAGGTAGGCCTTCAGCTGATTGAAGGCTGTTTGGCACTCTTCCGTCCAGTCGAAGTTGTTGGCCTTCTTCAGCAGCTTGAAGAAGGGGAAACAGTAGTCGGCCGCCCTCGACATGAAGCGGCTGAGAGCTGCGATCCTCCCGTTCAGCTTCTGTACCTCTCGGAGGTTTGCCGGGGGGCGCATCTTCATGATGGCCGAAACCTTCTCGGGATTGGCCTCCACCCCTCGGTGTGTGACCATGTAGCCGAGGAACTTGCCGGAGGCTACCCCGAAGGCGCACTTGGCCGGGTTCAGCTTCATCTTGTACCGCCTAAGGGCGGAGAAAGTCTCGGCCAGGTCGGCCAGGTGCTCCGCAGCAACGCGGCTCTTGACCAACATGTCGTCTATATAGACCTCCATGTTTCGGCCGAGCTGTGTGGCGAATACTTTGTTGACCAGCCCCTGATACGTCGCGCTGGCGTTCTTCAGACCGAAGGGCATTCGGGTGTAGCCGTACAGGCCCAAATCGGTGGTGAAGCTGGTCTTGCTTTCATCGTCCGGATGCATCCGGATCTGGTAGTAGCCTGAATAGGCGTCGAGGAAGCTTAAAAGCTCATGGCCAGAAGTCGCGTCCACCACCTGGTCTATCCGAGGCAGCGGAAAGCTGTCCATTGGACATGCCTTGTTGAGGTTGGTGAAGTCCACGCACATACGCCATTTGCCATCTTTCTTTGGCACCATGACCACGTTGGCGATCCAGTCCGGATGGTGCACCTCTCGGAGGTGTCCGGCGTCCAATCCCTTCTGTACTTCAGCTTGGATGGCGGCCCTCCTTTCCTGGTTGAAGGTGCGCCGCTTCTGCTTCACCGGAGGCTGGTCGGGATCGGTATGGAGTCGGTGCTCTGCTACCTCCGGGTCAACCCCGGGCATGTCTGCCGGAGACCAGGCGAAGACGTCGAGATTCTTTTTCAAGAACTCGGTAAGCTTTTCTGCTTCACCCCTCTCCAGGCCGGAGCCTATCATCAGGACTCGTCCCTCGCCTCCTGGAACAGGGACGGCGAGAGGTGCTTCTCCCGGAGATGCCTCGGCCGATGACTCGATCGTTAGGGTTTCAGCTGCGTTCTTCCCTTTGACCGAAATCATGTAGCACTGCCGGGCTGCGTCTTGGTTCCCTTTGGCTTCGCCTATTCCATGGCTGGTGCAAAATTTCAGTTTCTGATGGAAGGATGAAGGCACGGCTCCGATTCCGCCGATGAGTCTTCGGCCGAATATGGCGTTGTAGGCTGACTCGATCTTTACAACGGCAAAGTCCGTCTCGACGGTTAATTGCCGGGGGGCGAAGCCTAAGGTTAAAGGAAGCCGAGCAATGCCCTCTACTCGGCAGGGCGAGCCGTTAAAACCGTAGAGGGGGCCCCGGTGAGGCTTCATATTAGCCTCACTCAATCCCAATTTTTCAAAACAGTCATAAAACAAGATGTTTTGGGCACTTCCATTATCCACAAAGATCCTATGTACATCATAGTTGTTTATTACAGCATTAACGACGAGAGCGTCGTCATGAGGGACCTGAACATCAGTCAGGTCCTCGGCGCCGAAGGTGATGTCTTCCAGACGAGGCTTCTTCGGTTCGCCTTCAACTGCTGCCACTGTGTTGCGCTGCCGCGGCCTGGACCCTTCCCCCGGCCCTCCGGATATCATCATAATAGACCCAGAACTGGGTCTTTGATGGGACGATTCTACCGGGGCCGAGGTGGCTTTTGGCGGAGGAGCGGCTTCTATGGCCGGAGGCTGATGTTGCCTGGGCGCTGTAGGGATGTCCCGGTTCTGTTGCGGCGGCTGCTCCCGGCGGTACCGCGGCAGTCTTCCCTCCCGGATGATGCGGTCGATCTCTTCCCGGAGCTGCCGACACTCATCCGTCGTGTGGCCGATCTCCCGGTGGTATTCACAGTACCTGCCGGGATCCCTTCGGCGAGGATCGGTCTTGATGCGATCAGGCCGCCGGAGCATGCCTTTCACCTCCATGAGCATTCGGGAAGGGGGAGCAGGTAAGGGTAGGTACCGCGGCTACGGGTCCCGTCGCCTCTCCCTGTCCCAATCCTCCCTGCGATAGTGCTTTCGCGAGGGCTCTTGGTCCTCCGGCCGAGGTCGGACCACCTGGGGAGCAGGTGCCGAGATGGCCTCGGCTGCGCCTCTTCCTCTGGACAGCATCAGGGCCTCCCGGTTGATGTACTTGTGGGCCCGGGCCACGAGGTCCTGGAAGGTCGGGGGATGGCGCTTCCCAATGGAACCGAGGAGCCCCTCGTCCCGGCACCCGCTGATCACGGCCGAAACCGCGATCGAGCTGTCGAGGTTCGGGATCTGGGCGGCCTCGGTCCGGATCCTGGTGAAGTAATCCTGGAGAGTCTCGGCAGGACCTTGCCGGATAGCTAGCAAGCTGGCGGAGGTCTTGCTCTGCCGGGTGGCATCATAAAACTGGTCGATGAACAATTGGCCCAACTGGACTAGGGAGTGGATGGAGTCGGGGGCCAACGTCTCGAACCAGGTGAGGGCGATTTTTTCAAGGGTGAGGGGGAAGAGACGGCAGCGGACTGCCTCGGAGATCCCCCGGACCCGGAGGTAGGTGTTGAACCTCTGGAAATGACAGACCGGATCTGTCATCCCGTCATAGAGAGGGCCCTTCAGCAGCTTGAAGTCGGGGGGCACCTCGACGGCTAGGAGTTCCGCCGTGAACGGGGTCTGCTCCAGGATGCTGCTGGCGAGGGGCGCCCCGTGAGGCCGGGACACCATCTGCTGCATCTCTTTGCGCATCGCCGTCAGCCGCCGGTCAAGGTCCGGGGCGGCCGAGGTGGCGACGGATTGTCCTCCGGTCCGGGCCGGACGATACTCTGACGAAGCATAATCCTGCTCCGTCAGACGATCGGCGCGGGGAGCTCGGGCAGGCAATGCCGAGGGCTCGCTGCGCGCCGCCGCGGCCTCGTCGAGAGAGACTGGCGCAGGCACCGGCCGGAACCGAGCGTCTTGTACAGGGTAGAGTGGGGGGAGTGGCGCCTGCTGGGGAGGCTGCCCCGTCAGTCCCATGCGCTGGGCGATGGCGGACACCATCTCCTGAAGAGGCGCTAGGGACGTGACGGCAGCGGCCAGCGTGGCCACCTGCTGCTGGAGTACCCCCACTCGATCTTCCGAGCCGAGAGACTCCGGTATGGTCGGCAGAGGCGGGTTCGGCGGGGCAGACGGTGCGCCTTCGGAAGGCAGCATCTGTGCCGAGGCCTCCCGCGCTTCTGCTTCGCTTTGTCCGGATCGTCGGGTCACAGGTCGCTGAGACATGACTTGTTTTGTTAGATTCCCACAGACGGTGCCACGTGATGTAGACTGGATCTATCACGACCGGATCCCGCGGACGGAATCCGGAAAAGAGGATCCGGAGCCGGTCCGGACCGAACGATGGAAGGGGACCCGACGGGGATCCGCAACGGGGCGAAGACGGGGCTTCTCGGGATGAACTGGATCCGCCCGCGGGGGGCGCGATCTGGCGCCGGAGCTGCTCTTGGATAGTGAGCCGCTGCTCCTTCGGCGGACGGAGGCGCGGCGCGAGCAGGAGCTTCTCTCGGCCGAGCGGTCGGCGAGCGTCGGAGCCGAAGGCGGAGGGCCCGAGACCGGACGGGGGGACGGCTCGCTCTCCGACGGTGAGCCCGAAGGCTCCTTCAGCGCGAGACCGAGCCTCCTGGCGTGGGGCAGCCGGCGGGCTTGCCCTCGGACAGCGAGCCCAAAGGCTCCTTCAGCGCGAGACCGAGTCTCCTGGCTTGGGGCAGCCGGCGTTCGGCGTCGAGACCAAGGAGGGGAATCCGAGGTCGGCGGCCGAGACCGACTCGGGGAGGTCGGCGACGATTCGAACCGAGCCCCTGCAGGAAGGATAGAAGAAGAAGAACCAGTCAGCAGGAGTCCCGGGCGTCAGCCCTGGGGAACCCCCTCCGACGATCAAGTTAGCTCCTGAAGAAGATTCGATTCAGAAAGCAAGAAAGAGCAGCTATAATACTATTCGGACAGAAGTCCTTTAAGGGGTTTCGGAAGCTTGGGGAGGCATCCGTTTTCCCATCACCCTCTTGGCCACAAACAGCGGGATATTTATAGCAGAGGATAGCGGATGGTTAACGGTGGCAGCCGATATAGGACTAATTGTAGGTTTACTGATAAACCGCCATAGCGCTCGATCCGCCACCGGAGTGGACCGGAATCGGCTACCGGGCCGAAGGGGGTTGGGCCGCTGACGGGCCGAAGGCCTGTTGGGCCATGGGCTGCCGCGCTGCTCCCGGGCCGTAGGCTGGTGGGCCGCTGACGGGCTGAAGCCTGTTGGGCCGGGAGCGACGGTGCCACTTATGGGCCGTAGGCTGCTGGGCCGCTGACGGGCTGAAGGCCGCCGGAGGGCCTGGTACTGCTGCTGTTGGGCTTAATGGGGTTGGGCCTGCTTCAATAGGCCGAATCGGATTCTGCCTCATCAACTGCCATTAATTTTTTACGCAAACTTTAATTTTGCTCTCTATATTTTTGTTCATCGTATAACTACGAAATTCTAACACATTAATATCTTAACTATCAACATACGATCTAAATATTTCAACGTGTTAAAATTTAAGAAGTTAACACGTTAATGCATTAACGTCGTAACATATTAACGTATTATATGTTAAGGTGTGAGAATAATATCTAAATATATTAACGTATTACTATTATTAGCGACTTAGTACATTAAGGCATTAAAACATTCATGGGCCACATGACTGATTGCAGGAGGGAGTGAAAGACAAGGATGGGTTGCCATAAATAAAAATGGTAAATAAGTATGTATCTCTGCATGTAGATCTTTTGAATCTTTTTCTCCAGATTATCATATTCCCTCGTTCACAAAGAATATGAGTGAATTTGACACTTCATGAGATAAAATCGCAAAAAATCAATTCCATCGTTAGTTTTTGTGAACAGAGACACATGCGTCAGTTTGATAGGAATTAGAGCAGGATAAGGGGTTTATTAGAATAAGACTAATTCTAATTTGATGAGCAGAATAGTTTATACTGCGTTAGAATTATTTATACTAACGAGAATAAACAATTCGACCTTAGACCCAATAATTACATATCAAAATTAAACGGCCCTTATTCTAATATATGATATTTCGGATAAGTAATCATGAATAACTTATTCTGCAAACAAATTAGCGCATATTAGTTTAAATAATGAGATTTAAAAGATCTTGTCTTGCACGTTATTGTGTGTTATTGTGTAGTGCGACATAAGGTGAGAGTATGAAACCATTTTTGTCTGTTTCTTGTGTGGCCGATCGAGGCGGAGCGCTCGCTGAACTTTCTGCGGAAGAGTCGCCGCGTCGAGGCGGACCAGTTGGGAGGGGAGAGTTTCCTTTCGGCTAGGGATGTAAATTGGACGGGTTGGGTTGTGTTATGTGATAATTTGGGTCGAACCCAAAAGGAAAATAGCTCAATCCAATTTTAGTCCAACTCAAATTCCACCCAAGTTTAGTCCAAATTTAATAATGAGAAGATTGGGTTGGGCTGACTTTATTTATAAATGGTTTGTTATAAGTATTTTGCTTTTTATATAAATTATTGTAAAAATCAATAAATTAAATTAGACCAGTCCGTTTTTAGTCCAACTCAACCCAGATTTAACTTATGTCAATCCAAATTTAGCCCAACCCAATTTATATAATTTGGACTAGCCCAATTTCCTTTAATATAAGTTAGGTTAGACCGAGCCACGGGCTGGCTCACCCACTTGACACTCTTACTTCCGGCGCTCCCTCCTCCGCCCCCCCCTCCCCTCTTAGGTTTCTTCTTTCCTCCGTCTTCATATCTTCTTCAATCTTTTGTTTCTTTCGCCTCTGGTAGTCTCGTTTCCTCTTCTTCTACTCGCAAGTGTGTTCCCACTTCATGGGGCTCAAACAGCTACATCTTCTCCAGTTGCTTCACGTTTTGTTCCGTTAGTGTTCAGCCTTTCAAGCGTAGTATAATTTTTTCTAGTTGTTTTCTTCTTCTCCTTGTTTGCTTTGGCTTCAGTTGTGTTCCCTTTCCCCTCAAGTTCGTGAAATTGATTGTCGTTGCCACTTGGTGGAGTGCAAACGTTCCTCAAGTATGTGCAGTCGTCTCAGTCTAGTTCTCATTCTGAGATCTTTGAAGCATGATGGTGACGCTCGCGTTACTGCGCTTATCCCATATGTCTTTGGTAGGCATACATCCCCGATCCCCTTTGTCAAGATGCCGAGATGGCATTACATCAGTTTCCGGCAACCTTCGTTGATTTCTCCAAGAAGGTCAACCGTCTTCTACATCGCGAGTTTTGACTCTCCTGCAGCTACAGGATGGATTTCACGGCACCCTCCGGTTTCATCTCTCTATTGTTCAAGCTGTTCACTGCTGCCCCTTGGTCTCCGACGAGCCCTATCTAGGGCCTTTGCAGTTTGCCGAATATGGTTGCTTACGAACCGATTACTCCTCCTGTACTTCGTTTGCTTTGTACGTTGAGTATTACCTTTCTCCAGCCTTTTCACTGTGCCACGCTTGTGCCCTCCTGTCTTTTCTTCTTTACTAGTTGTAGGACCTGTGCTTTCCCATTTCCTTGTAAGCTTCCTTCGTATTTAATACAAGTATTCTATTGTTCAAAAATGGAACCATTCTCGACACTTTACTGACTGCTCTCTTCTTGCTCTATAAGCGACATAATTGTCCTTTGCTTGATATGAGAGGGGGCACAACGGATGTATAAGAATTCTTGTTTGAAATTGGTCAATAGGAGAGATGTCCAATTCATGGTCTAGAGCCGGGCAGCCCAGATCTGGCTTGATCTGATTTGCTTGCTTCGGTCTAATTGGATCTGGGCTGCACTGCCATGGGGCTGCAGCCAGTTTCTATTTTTTTATTTTATTGTTCGATTTTTTTCTAATTTTTTGGTACGTCCAATCAAAAATTCGTAAATACATCTAAGTAGTTCGGGTCGGTCCTGATCCGAGTATATGTATATGATTTGAAATAACTTTTTTTATTACACAAAAACCAAGGTGGGTATCTAAAGTATTTTTTCCAAAGAAAATATACAGTCGGTCAAAGCCGACTCAATCTTTCCAGATGTATGTTCGGAAGCATTACTCGGACCAAGGGGTCAGTAAGGCGGCTGACTGATAGAATTATAGGTGGCCATTTATCTTATTTTTAGATTGAGTAATATTTGTTGTAGCCATATGCAGAACAACGAGGAGCCATCTGATCTAAAATATTGGACGGGCTCGAGTAAGTTTTTCTAAATAAAAAGGTTTTCTGAATCTGGGATCCACCTAAACTTAGTATTTGACCGGTTTGATTTCGAATTATATGCATTTAATAAATTTAATAAATTCACACCAGCATGCAACCTGATGACTGCGCCGGCCTTTTGGAGTTCCGTTGGGCTGGTTATAGCAAAGGTCGGAAATGGGCACGAGGCCTGGACCGGTCGGGGACAAAGGATGGGCCCTTTTTCATGGCCCAAGTTCTAAAAAGTCGAGGCAGGCCTGCCTCTTTTGGGATCGAAAGACTAGAGTTTAAAGCTCAACCAAATATGGAGATTTTTCAAACAAAAAGGAAAAGTAAAAGTAAAATCATTAAGTAGTCATCTAATCAGGTCGAAAGGAATTTTTGCCTGCATCGCAAAGGGCATATTTGGTGAAACTTTTAGTTAGAAATTACTTTTGGCTTCTATTTTTTAAAGGAGTTATAATTATTTTTTTAGTTATAAGAGTCGAATCTTCCCCAATAATTCTATTTTTAATTTTATCTAAAAAATTCTGATGGCACAGGGATCAGTTGGAGGTCAAAGAATAACTACAGGGTTGTTTGTTTTAATATAAAATAGCGCAATTTGAAACAATTGTTTTATTTTTACGGTATTTTAAGACAATGTAAAGTAAAATTCTGTCTGAATCTTGTTTGCCCACTTGACAGCCTAATTCCCTTGTTTTAGTTTACAGCAAGGACCTACTGTAAATCAAAACAAGAAGATTGAAGCATCCCTCTTGTTTTGTTTTACAGACAACCAAACAAATATTTCATGATTCTAAAACAAGAAAATTCCACTTGTTCTAAAATTGATGATTTACAAAATTTTACATTAAAACAAGCAACCCCTAAATCGACTCAAGAATGCACAAATTGACTAATGAGCTTTGATTTGAAGTCATATTCGGGTACACTGCATTTGATTCATGTTGGGTTGAATTTTGGCATAATCGGATTCTAAATTTGTGTTCGACTTTGACTTCAACCTAGCTAACCCTACTTGCTCAACTTGTTTGTTCTGAATATTAGTTTTTATGTAGTATTAATTTTCATATTAATATTTTGAGTCTATAATATTAATATTGAAATATTAGTTTTGACATAATATTAATTTTCATGTTGACATTTTTGAGTCCGCAATATTAATATTAAGTTGACATTATAGAATATGGAGGAAGACAATTGAAGAAACAAAAAAGGTTTACAGATGAGAAGAGAGAGGGAAGAAAGTTTTTAGATTTTCCAAGACTTAACTCTAACGTTTTTAATACAAGTTCAAATTTATGCTAAATTTGTTAATGATAATATAAGTTAGCACTGTATGAATATCAGAATTGAGAGAGCAACCAAATATTCATTATTAATATTAATATCAAAGCTAATATTGATAGAACTATCTAGTTTAACAATCCGATCCCTATTAAGCAACGACTGGGCTGTGTTAGTTTGTAAACCGGCCCACAAACAAGCTCAAGAATATGACCACGGATTCTCACTTACTGCAATTAGCAGTAATTGTCCTTGGAATGTTTGGTGGATCTTTATGTTAGGCCCATGAATTGAATCCGGATTCCCTCAGTGGCACTCATTGACCGAGCTCAATCAGTGCAGTAAAAGGAGGGGGGTGGATTTAAAAAAAGAAAAAAATTCTGCTGAGCTAAAACAATTCGGCAGGCCCCACCCTTCCTCTCACTGCATTGACTGAGTTTGATCGGCCAGTATACCAGAGGATCTGAATTCTGATGAATTGCTTACCAAAGAGTACACCAACTTGCTTCACCACTGTGGGTGTAGCAAGTTAGCACCGTCCCCACGCCAGCCATCTGATTTTCAAAATTGGACGGTCACTTAAGAAAAAAGAATTCCAAAAAGTAGAGCCAGAGCTTAACTCTGACGGAGTCCGGATTTGACGGGGAGGTCTCAAACTTATTGGTTGAGCATACTAGTAATTTTGTCCTTCTATTTTAGATAATTAGACACATTTGATGGGGATTAATGTGTAAATTACATTTTTACATTAATTAAGTATTTTAATTATCTAGTAGCATCGAACGAGTACATAGTGCACATGCAAATTCGATAAAAAGTTTCATCGTCAAGTTGGTTATTATCACTTACCATTTGCATCCTTGGCCTGGGCACTGTTGGTTCAGGGCTTCTCACGTCACGGCAGCCTCAGATGCATAGGAAGAGAGGAATTACACAGGTGAAGGGCTTGCTTGTACGGTAGGACTATTGCATAAGAAAGTTGAATGAATGTGTTTGGTAAAACTTCTACTCAAAAGTAGTGTTTAACTTTTATTTTTCACATAAAATGACTTGAGAGAGTAGAATGATAACTAATTTTGATTTGTTACAAAAGTCCACTATTTTATAATAATATTACTTTCTTTTTTTAATCTTAAAAATTTTACCTTGTAATATTTCACGCAAGAAAAAATACTACATAAATAGCTTTCAAAACCTAAGTACTTTCACGAGAAACAATTAGGAGCATGTTTAGTAAAACTTCTACTTAAAAGTCACTTTTGACTTCCACTTCTCACATAGAATGAGTTGAGGGAGATAAGTTATAATTAATTTTGATTTGTAACAAAAGTAAACTCTTCTATAACAAATTTCACTTTTTCTCTAATCTTGAAAGTTTTACCCTGGTGACTTTTGGCCGGAAGTCAAAACACAATTAAAATACTACATAAATAATTTTCAAGATTTAATAGTTTCCACATGAAATAACTAAATTGAAATGCAAAAATCCTTCCAATTGAAAACTACGCTAAACACAGTCCAAATAGAAATGCAAAAGTATTTCTAAATAGAAGTTGCCTCAAACACGGATTTAACGTAAGTAAGACAAAGCTAATATATCACACTTTAAAAAAGCGTAGTATATCAAGTTACTCTTAGCCGTTTCATTGTGAGAAGCTTGGACAACCCTAGATGAGTGTGATAAGTGACATACTTTCAATTGGAATAATGCTGACCAAACGGGAAGATTTCCTCACTTTCTTTACATTACCCATGTAACATGACTGGTTTTCATTGGTTTATGATTTAAATTTCATCATAGTTGTTCACGGCAAATTGACAATAATGACCTTCACTGAAAACTTTTCTTATGTGAGGGTAAAAAAATTGAGGAAACAGAACCGTCTCTTTGAATTTGGCTATACTAATATTCCTACCTTAACATCCTATTATATTTCGAAGCGTGAGGCACTAGCATTAATCCTACCAAAGACTTGGGAAGGGTGGAGAAGGAATAGGAAGACGCGTAGAATGGCCAGATTAATACGTAATAGCAGTTAAAACATTTGAACCACCTATGCTTCCTTTATATATATATATATATATATATATATATGTGTGGCTTAACCATTGCTATATGCTCTCCGGATCCTTGAGATTGGAGAAGACCAAGAAGAGGAAGATGTGTAGCACAGTTGGAACAGCAGCTTCGTTACATAGCAGCAGCATGTTGGCAGAAGAACTAGTACGACACATTTCAGAAGCCACCAGCCCCCCCCACCACCTTCATCAGCCCGAAGGTGACCCCCATGGCCATCCACCCCCCCACCAGCACCCTCGCCGCTGACCTGCCCACCGGCACCGCCCCGAGCCTCGCCCCCACCACCCCGAACACCAGCAGCGCCAGCGTCACGGCCGCCGGGACCATCCCCATCCTCATCCGGTAGCTCCTGATGAACCCCGCCGCCAGCAGAGGCACGATGGCGCCCACCGAGAACGCCATCGCCGAGGCCACCGCCGCCTGCACGGGGCTGGGCAGGTCGGCCCGCTCAGCGGCGGCGTCACCTATGTCTCCTCCCGCGCCTCCCTGGCACCGCTTCCTCTGGTCCCTCTTCATCTGCGCCACCTCCACGTCCACCTGCGAGTACACGGAGACGAACTCCCCGATGGCCATGCTGCAGGCGCCGGCCACCAGGCCAGCGAAGCCGGTGAGGACCATGGACTTGACGTCCGTCTTCACGGCGCTCACTCCCATCATCATGGATGCCGTGGAGACGAGCCCGTCGTTGGCGCCCAGGACAGCTGCCCGCAGCCATTGCGCCCTCTGGGAGTAGTCGAAGCCCTCCTCCTCGACTTGTGGGCTGTTGATGACCCCATCAATGGTGAGCTTGGTCTCGTTAGGGGCCATGGCGGGGACCCCAAAGCTGAGAAGAGAACCAGCTGTGGGTGGTGTAAGAAGAAGAGGGAGGAGTGTGGGTAGCACACGCCCTGTGGGCGAAGAAGGGAGATTTATAGAGGGGGACAGGCACTGAGTGGGTGGAGAAGCCACCTGGTTTAAAAGTTAGAAGAAAAGGAAAGAACAAGTAGGACGTCCTCTCTTCCTTTTATGAGGTTGGAGGACTGTGCAGCCATACCTTTGAGGAGAGTGCAATTGGGGTATGTCGGCCGCTGCTTTGAGATCTTTAATTTCCCTGTGGAGAAAGGTTGGATTAATTGTTGCTTGAGGGTATGTATATTTGGACGATTGATTCAGGTGAGGAGGGGGTGATTCAGATATACGATCATTTGGGTCATCAAATCTTTTATTTCTTAAATCTGCAGACAAAAATGATCTCTTTAAGGTTTTGTTTGATTTGAGGTAAATTATCATAAGATCATACTGACCTTGAAATCATTGATTTCAAAATCAGCTATAGTCCTCAATTTTAAAATCTCTAACTTTGGCTTTCAGTTGTTTTAAAATGGAAACTAAAATCAAATAAGAAGAGTACTGTTATATGCATGGATCCAAATGATTCTGAAATCTAGCCATGGATTTATGATGCTCTAAACATAGAAAAAAAATCATTGTAAAGCAATTACGGCACTCCAAATTAATATATAAGCAATAATATTATATATTCTGATGAGAGGATCTCTGTTCTTTTTCTCAATGAGTTAATCCTCCTTTTATACTTCTCTGGATGGGTAAAGGAGCTTCGGCTATTGATCATATATGTATCGATCTAAGTTGCCACTAACGACGTGATCTACTTGATACATGATGTTCACGATATTATAATGACTCATCATCTGCACATGGATGCGCCTAAAATGGCCCGTTTGCTTTGTTTTAGTTCTTACATGGGTTAAAGCCTGCATTTTTTTTTTCTTTTACGATGCCGGTATCAAAAAGTATGAAATTTGATATTTATAGTTTTTTTTTTTTTAAATTTGCATCAATGTTTCACATGTCTCTGTAATGTTTGAGATTTATAGTTTTTTTTTTTTTTGAAATTTGCATCAATGTTTTACATGTCTCTTTTTTTACTTTTCAAGATTTGGATGTATATCCTTGTATACCTGCAAATTCTTTGAATAGTTAAGTTAGTCGTTTCTGTCCTTACATAAAATGATGTTGACAATTTTTTTGTAGACTATAGTATTAACAGTAATAACTTATTGAGAACAACTTGTTGCACCGTCTCACAAAGTTTTTTTTTTTTTTTTTTTAATTAGATTCATTACATGTTTATACAATCTGATTTTTAATCGAATAATCTAAAAATATCTAAAAAAAAAAACTCAAATACTATTTTTTACTTTTCATTTGAATACTTTTTTTTTTTTGGGATTTTTTCGAGTCGTCTCAGATTGTACGATCATATAGATCGGGTTAGAGCCTACCTAAAAAAAATTAATTTTTTTCTTAATAAAAACACC
Source organism: Zantedeschia hybrid cultivar (assembly GCA_030544215.1). Classification (NCBI taxonomy): domain Eukaryota; kingdom Viridiplantae; phylum Streptophyta; class Magnoliopsida; order Alismatales; family Araceae; genus Zantedeschia; species Zantedeschia hybrid cultivar. Next base: position 42,799,054 of record JARZZO010000013.1, on the reverse strand, counting down.
ACTTGGTGGTGTAGAACTAGGCTTGGCAGTGAAACAAGTATTCACTAACTTGTTTTTAAGAATTTAGGTGTAGGTTCTAGGAATGTAGGTGTAAATTTCAAATATAAAGATATATCTAAAAAAGTAAATATAAACGTTGTTCGACTACTTACAAACGTCGTGGCGTTGATTCATCCAAACTAATATCACCCCTTGAATACTAATGAAAGACAAAGAAACACACACATACACTTAAGGGCAGACAGAGAGGAAAGAATAATAATAATAATTCCCCACTTGTTTTGAGTCTCCGCTGTAGTTATGGAGTAATGCTCACTGCAATGTCCCTCATGCCCACGCCCCCCCCCCCCCTCCCCCCGCTAATTTTTTTTTAAAGTCGTCTCCTACGTGACCTACATAATCGGACACTCCAATCTTAGATTGGATAGTCTCAAAATTTTTAAAAAATAAAACATAATTATTAAATTCGGCTCATTAAAAGTGTTTTTTTACTATTTATTAGGACTCAATTTTTTATTTTTTTAAAAAAATTTAGTCGTTGAATTGAAAATCAGGTTATACAGTCGTATAGGACATGTGGAGGCAGCCCTAAAAAGAATTTCAATTTTTTTAAATCTACTGTAATACTCCCACTACAGCAGAAGCATTGAAACAAGTATTGCTCATAGTTATGAATCTGTGGATGCCTTTATCAAAATATGTAGCTCTTCTACATTACTAAAAAACGGAAAATAGCTGGTGGACGTTACTAGCCAGTTTAGAATCAACAGGCACCTTATCTCTCATTTGTTAACAGAATAAATAGATAGATCATCAGTGTTAAAATATGATTCGAGAATAAAATATTTTGTCAAGGAGCAGAAAAATTGGATGATTTTTATTTGATTATGTTAATATTTTTTTATTCTAACTATTTTTTGTCCAATAAAAGATCCGTGAACGACAGAATAATTAACCTGTCTGTAAAAATGTATTTTTTTGTACATTTATTTCATTGCCAAAAGGAGGCTCAGGGAATATGGAATACGGATTGCTTAAATTACGTTTGGTTGGTGAAAATAACCCCAATTTTAGCTTGACCTACTAGACTAATAACCCATTTGTGCTTTCTCATGAATAAATAATTGTGCACTTCTCCACTCCTAGATCGTCTTTGGTTTTTAATCATTTCGTTTCAACTGGATATTTCCGGAAGAGAGACACATCACCTTCATTGGGGTATTGACTAGAAACTTCTAGTCGGTTCTTGTACTTTCCCGACTTCTCAAGTGTTCTATTCTGTGCAGACTTTGCTTAATAGCCTTTTTTTTTTTTTTTTTTTCTCTTTTTTTGTGGAAGGGGTTAGAGGCCGATTATGTATAGCTATTTACAAGCGACCGAGATTCTATTCATGAACTCGAGATATTCCTCTAAAGTTAGAAATAATTTCGGTTCGGTAGATAGGTCCGCCTAATTAAGCGACAATTCTAGGTCTGTCTGATTTTTGAAGAAGTAAACCCACATATCAGGAAATAGAGATTCAAACAATACCGGAAGGCTGCATGGCTGAAGGATTTTTAGACTCCAACGAGAATCGAACCTGAGACCTCTCTTGTGAGGTGGTGAACCAACTGCCCTAGGCAGCTGGTTCTTTTACTTAATTGCTCTTATTAGAGGACAGATGATATGGATAGATCTGACATCTTTCATCTCTGTTTTCTAATGTTGCTCTTGAGAGGATTTTATCTTTTTCTATCATTTATCATTTATGTATCTCTCTCTCTCTCTTATGTAAGGCGGGGTGTCCCCCCTTTATTATTTGCTTTTTCAGTGCAATAAAACTCTAAGGCCTGGCTTGGGGTCCCAGGTAAAAGAAAAGGCACGTTTAAGTTTTCAATTTATTTCAATTAAATTATTACCAAGTGGGAGTGCATAATTTAAACTGCATTGATCATACTTTGAATTAAACTTGGAGGCAAGGGTTGGCTGGACACATCGCTGTGAACGTCAGCATTCTGCGCAAATTGCACACACATACGTCATGCATAAAAAATAAAATGAAACATTCATTGGGTTTCTTTGCATATATACCCTTCAAATACACCGTATTTATATGTATATATCTCCAGCTCTCATATATTAGTAACGATATTTCTGAAATCTTTAAAAAGTTGCACTTGTACCTTTCAACTTAATGATTTTGCATAAATACCCTTAAATTCACTCAAATTTTACATATATACTCCTCAATTCACTAAAATCTTGCATTATGTACCCCGACACTTCCGATGATATCATGATTTATACAATATTTTTAATATATTTCATTGAAATTCACCTAAGTTCGACAAGAGAGGTATAAATGCAACATTTTGAAGATTTGAAGGGTTTATGCCAAAAACCCAAATCCAAATCCTGCTGCTTCATGTGTTTTCTTTTTATGTGTTATATGTTTCTCTCCTCTTGTACTTGCTTTTCTCCGGGTTTGAGGATGGTCCATTTGGAAAAGATGAAGGCATCCGAGGTGTGCAAATGGTGCCTCAAAACATGGAAAAGGAATTAAGAAAAAAAGGACAAACTTGAACCGTCCACAGCAGTTCCAAGGGAAACAAAAGATAGTTTCCCTAGGAGATGAGTTACAAAACAATAACAGTATATTTCATCTTTAAAGCAAAGATAGTTTCCCTAGGAAAAAAGAAGAAACACGTGCACCTTACACTTCTACTTCTTCCATTTCTTAATGACTGGAATTTTAAGTTCTCACGCATTGGAGTTTAGATTGATGTAAAATACCGAGTCTTCAAATTTCTTTTGTTTGGACAGTTATATATAGAACATTTCTAGATTCTGTTTCCATCCTTTGACTGATGTGAAATAGTGGCATCCAAGATTACGATCAGCCAATTTACAGAGGAGTCCCTAATTTACTTTTGTTTTCCATCAAAGCTGCCTTTGACGCTGCCGAGGCATGCACAAGATAGTCCCGTGTGAAAAATTTTGGGGATCCTTCCGACGCTCTAAGTCAGCACTGAGACATGTGGCACAGGATTAAAGCACGTGAGACAGGTGTGATTACTTATCTTGAAATGATGTATCCCTTAAGCAACCGATACAGGACTATTCTCGGGTCTTTGACTCTAAGTCCAACTGGGTCGCATGGGCCTATTTGCTGGGCCCACATCTAGGGCCAAGGGGGCCTGACGATTTGAGTCGTTGGGCCGCATAAGGCCCACCCAGGCCCGTAAGAAATTCCCCTCAATACCCTTAAACCAAAGTCAATGATTTTGATTTCTGAAAACGACGATCTGTTGAATTCTTGGATTAATTAATACATCATTTTAAGGCAATCCAAAGAACCTTTATGTGTACTGCGCTTCCATTTGTGAGTAAAAGCGTAATAATACCTGAAGAGCATTAGATGAAATACATGTTCTGATTGGTCAAACAAACTTTGCGGTGTTCAGCTGAAATGGTGATTCTGTTCTGGTCAAGAAACTCCAGAATTCCAATTTCGTAGGAGGGAGGCAGAAAAGGTAAAACTTAAGACAGAATTTCCTGTTACTAGCTGCATATTTTGAAGCACAAGATACAATGTTTTTTTGAGTATTTTACTACATTTTTTACGTCAAACCAAACGAGCCGCTAATCAACCTCTTTCTCTTATTAGAACGCCAACGAAAGAGTAGCACAACCAAGTTCGTTATTTCAACTTTTTGCTATTCTGAATAGAAACCAGCCCTTTAGGAAGAACTCCTTATCACAACCATGCATTAATTGTAGCTTCATGGATTGCTGAATAGACCAGCACTTGTTAGTGAGAGCCGAAAGTGGGAGGGGGCAGAAGAAAGCATTTGCAAAAGAGATGAGAGTATGCATTCCACACGACTACCACCCACCCATAAGTGTTTATTATCTGAAATTATGAAGTGGGGGCGCATGAGGAATTTATTCCAATCATGTCTGTCTGGCTATTCAATCTCCATGGTGGCGGTTTGATTGGGATTAATTAGGCAGCTGTGGCAAAGGAGATGCCAAGGCAGCTTTATCTTTAGCTTCTCTAGCTACCATGAAACTTGAACCTGAGCCCTGCTCTAACGTAGTCCACGAGCTCACAATGCCCGTCTTCTGGGAGCTCCAAGGGACACTCCTCTCTCTTTTTAGACTCCAGGGTGGTCAACTACGTCTTTCTACGGATGTTAATTGGACGGGCCAGTCTGTGGCACAGTCCAACCTAGTCTATGTTAAACGAAATTTGGCTGGCCCAAGTTATATAAATTGAATTGGATTAAATTTGAATTGATATTAGTTAAATTTGGATTGAGTTGGGTTGAAAACGGGTTGATTCAATTTAATTTATTGACTTTTATAATAATTCATACAAAAAGTAAAATACTTCTAACAAACTATTTATAAATAGGCCAGTCCAACCCAATCCAACTCAATCTACTCATTATTAAATTTGGAGAATTTGGGTTGAATTTGAGTTAAAATTAAGTTGAATTTGGGCTGAGCAAAAATTAGGCTAGACTATTTTGAATTTGAGTTAGACTCAAATTATCACATAACCCAATTTACATCCCTACGTCTTCCTATGAAGTTGAGTACATTACCATCGGCCGTTAACTTAGCTGAAACAAAAAACTCCTAAGAAAGGAGAGCCACTTAACTATTGTTTGGTATTTTATAATGTTTAATTTTGTGATATTCTACATCAAAACAAACAATCTCTAGACTTCAACCTGCACACGTCGACATCTGCACCTTCTTAGGAAATGAGGCTTGATGTATGCATTTATATTTTTGACAGGAAAATGTACTGAATAAGACGGTATCTTGAGGGCAGATTGTGTGAATGTTGGATGCCCTTCGTTGTCTCCACATCATTTTATTTATAGAGTGCGAGGTCACCTTGCTTGTAGTTAATTATCCGATGGATGGATTTAGTATAGAAACATAGTTCCGTTCCGCGGTACTGGCAGTTCATGAAGTCAGAAACAAGCTCAAGCTGAGCTGTGTGTTAGGCCATGGCATGTGCGAAGTGGAGCTAGCTTGGACCTCTCTTGAGGTGGGAAATCCACTGGGTACTGGTCCAACTAGATCTCCAAGCAGAGTTACTGCATGTCGGCATGGCGACAAATGTTAGACAGTAGACACCTCTCGGAACCCACCGCTCGCACCACATCCACAGTCGTAGCTCGTGCGGTGAAGGTCCCACGGGCGCACCAGAGCAAGAAGATAACACAACCAATGCTCCCCACAAACCCACACACTGTTTCCCAACACTACCATGGCTGAGAGAGAGAGAGAGAGAGAGAGAGAGAAAGAGAGAGAGAGAGGGATAGAGAGAGAGATTGTGGGGTGTGACGGCGAGCTGCCTGCCATTGCCCTTTCTCAGAGTGTTTCTGCCAGATGCAAGTACTAATACTGACCTAACAAAATCTAACATGTTGTTAGGTCAGAGTTCGATACTGATGGCAGTTTTCCGTCAACGAAATTGCAGGGATCGTTTTGGATGGTTTTGGGGTTGTGGGGGAGAGGGGTTGCCGGCCGTGTGACTTGTCGATGGCCATGGGCAAACCTTCCCATGTTCAAGAGTACGTACGTTGGATACATCATAGATATGTAGTCCTTGGATTGTTCATGTGTTTTACCCCACTCTTGCCTGGTTCACCTTTACAAGCAAAAGGCTCTAAGGCACAGCTGTTGATGCGATTGATAAGAAGAAACTGATTACGACTAAAACGTGCACGATAATTAACATTTCTTTCTTGCCACCTCAGTGGATTTACCTTTTTCTCTCCCTTTTTGAGAGCAGATTCTCGGCACTATAGAGTCCAACAGTATTGAAAAGAGGAAGACTAAGGTATTTGTCAAAATGGAATCATGTGAGGAGTTTTTTTATGAATTTGACAAATGCCTTTTTCTCAAGACTATTAGACTTCAGTTCAAAACAGTACCGAGAGGATCTCCTCCCCCTTTATTATGTGCCTCACTGTTGCATCATTAGACCTTGGGGGCACACGCACGGTTGCATTATTGTCACTGTTCAATGACTCTATACGTTTGTACCCCACATTCCTTGTGCATGCTCTACCTTATCTTGCTGTATGATTATGAGAAGATGGGATCTTTTAGATCTCATTTTTTAGATTTATTTATGCTGCCACTTATACTTTGAGAATGAATCAAATGTTTAATTTAAAAATAAATAAAACATCAAATTCATCTTTAGTTTTTATGAGTGATACTACTAAAAAGCCGAAAATGAGATCTAAAACATCTCACCTCTTGATAATCACGCCACAATATGAGATAGTACGTGCACAAGGAATTGTGAGGGACAAGTTACATTGTTATTCAATAGTTACATTAAAGCTACCTTCTTGTCCATCTTTATCCTACCTTGTTATCAGTTGCAGGAATCAGGTTGATACATAGAGATTAAAACTATGCTTGGCCTTTCATTCTTGTAGACTCATGCATATAGAATAAGAAATAGGATAAAGTAACTCTGAGAATATATAATTATAGAGAGAAGAAAGATACATAGAGTTGAGATCTTCTAATTGCATATATTGATCGAAGTCAATAAGTGCAGAGAAGGTGATTTGCAGAAAAGTCTTTTACACAACATTTTTTGATTCTACTAGAGAATTTTTATACAAATGCTTGTGCCTCTAATTCAGTTAGTAGATGTGCTTAGGAACTTGACTCTAGAACACATTAACTAGTGGAAACGTCAGTAGATGTGCAACAGTCCTCTAACCTTGGCTTCGCTCTGCATGCATCTATTTTTGCAGTTAAGTTTTCAGAAAATAAGAAAGGTCTATAATACGGACTTCAAAAAAAAAGAAAAAAGAAGAAGTCCATAATACTAAAGAATCCCAATGTTTTTAAAATCTAACGTAGACAGAACATAAAACACAACGTCACATAAAATCGGAATATTAAAATTCCTCAGTAAAATCTAACAATTCTCACTTAAAATGGACAAAATAGCTTACTCAATCTTTTTGTAACTATTCTCCGAGAGCGCACATGCGCCTGCATGGAATACCTTACATTAATACTCACGTTAAAGGAAGGGAACTTATGCTTATATTTTCCTTAATTCTTATTAGTTTAAGCTTTTAAAACATATATTTTCTACGTTTTTTGACTTCATACTGGAAAAATGATGCTTAAGAATTTTGCCAAATGAATTTCTGTTGCACTTAAAAGGGTTCCTTGGTTTTCGTGTGATTTGATTGATTAATTTGAGTTTGGCTAAAAATCAAATGGATTCGGGTTCAATATTTGCTTGATAATATGTTTTTATTAGAATGGGAATTTCATTACTCAAAATCATCTTCATTTTCAAGAAATATTATTACGTAACTTAAATATGATAACTAAATGATATTCTCATTCCAAAAATGGATAATGGAATGTCTTCTTACTTTGCAGAAAAGTTGAATCAGAGAGTAGTTTTGAACTAAGCACAGTTAATTTAGGAGTCTCATATCCCATTCTTGATTGGAGCTTAAAAATTCTCTTAGGATACTTATGTCCGATCCGTAAGATTATTTTCTTGGATGATCAACTGGACTTAGATTTCTTACCTAATTAGGCGGAATCATCAACTAGTTTGGAATCATCTCCAAGTCTGGAGGATCTTATAGGCTTTACCTTTAGTCACCTATAAATATTTGTACCGGTTAAAAAAAAAAAAGAGAGTCCTTTTGAAATGCATGCCAAATATCGCCTCACATCAATATTCCAGTTAGTAGAGTTTTTCCCTTACCTTTTCCCTTAGCTATGTCAATAGATTCATCTTCTTCTATCAATCCACTTATAGTTGAGTTATTAAGAATGGCGGCACTAATAGAGCTGTGGGTTTGAATTCTATGTTCAGTAAAATGAGGCCCATGCATGTTACTTAACAGAGGTTTTGGCGAACGCATATATTAAATAGGTTTGCAAGATTTGTATGAATGATCGCATATGTTTCTTTGATAGTTGATTAACATAACGAGAATGTGGATTGAAATGTGTGCACTGGCTGCATTTTTTCGTCTTTTGGGAATACAAAATTTAAAAAAGTTTGAAATAATATAAGAGTAAATTGTGAATAAATTAGGTTAAAAAACTTATCTAATAATTTTTGCATTCACGTGAAAGCTTGATCCAAAATATTGCATTCTTTGACTTTTTATAGTACTTTAAACTCCATATAGATGATGTGCTGCATGTAAAGACCATCTCTTACTAACGTTCTTGTTTCTCTTTCTCTTATAATTTAAACTTTTTAGATAGTGAAAAATTAATGGTTTTCTCGATATCAAAATTTTTACCTTTTATTTCAAGTAATTTTTTGGTATAGCAACCTTCCTTTGTTAGTTGCAGTTCTCCTCCCACCTTAGGACGTGTAATCACTTTCGTGGTAATATCTTCCATCTATCTATTTATCGAACTTTCAAAATTTTGCTAGTAACGAGTGTCTCATTTTGAGGCAAATTTCTCATTCATCGTATTTGCATTTCCTAAACAAAAAATGTTGGAATCTCATTAGTGACCATCTACTGAAAATTTTCCATAAACACAGATTTTACCTATTGTATAACTATGCTAAAACTCATCTACCATGCAGAGGGACCGGTCATTTCTCTAAAACTCATCTACCATGCAGAGGGACCGGTCATTTCTTTACGCATGGGGTTGTAAATGCACCTAGTGAGAGTTGAAGCTATGAATTTCTCTAATAGAGAAGTTATAAAATATCAATTGAGCCATGGCCATATACCATCTCACTATGACATCAAATATATATGGCATAGCTTCCCAGAATATTCTATACTGTGGAACCTCGGCCTTTCCTTTGGTTGTCACTTTGCATCAACGTAGTTAGGTGGTGGCTTTTTTTTTTTTTTTTTCACACTGTCGTGACAACTGGACCTTTTTCGAGCAACTATTTCGAGTTCTGCAACACCGCAAAGAATAATAATAATTATTTTTTAATAGATCTCATTACTTACGAAGAGCATTCAATCATATATTTTTACGAACTCATGAGATAATTTTTTTTCGAACAACTATTAGAAGTGGGATTTGAACCCTAAGCCTCCCATATGAAAAGAAAGTCAAATCCCTCCCAAGTACTAATAATATGTCTCTATAGATGTCTCTGATAATATGATGATACTAGTAGATGCTCAGCCGTCACCACAAATTTGGCCATCGTTATCACCAACATATCCTAGGAACCATCCATATGTTGATCCAATGGCTTTGATCTCGTATGAAACCAAAGTCTAGATCAAGCGGCTGCCTGGTTTGATCTATTTGGAAATGAGTTTAGTTCCTTTCAGTATGAGTGAGATAATTTGGACTTAGTTATATGTCTCTCTTTTTCTATTAATCTGGTTGCGAGAAAAAAAAGTGAAAATTAACTCCGGCGGTCATAGTGTGGAAGGTATCTTTTGTCCAGATTATCTTATTTTCTTTTCTATTGATGATACAGCTTGGGCAATCTATAAGCAAATAATATAATAACACAACTTTCTGACATATTGGTCTAATATACTCTGAGAATACTTTCCTTAATTTTAACAAATCGGAAATCCAATCATTAAATAGAAATATTTCTGTTGTCCTCCTGTAATTAAGGAGTGTTATTTTTTGGTGTCATAAAAAAAAAGAATCTAGAACACTGGTCTGTAACTAAGGAATTTGGAAAGAACTGAGACGGAGCCAACCCATAGAAACTCAAGAGTTTTACAACGAAAGGATGAAGGGGAAGACGAAAGCATGTCCGAAAGCTGTGCTCATAAATTGAGAAGGAGCCCGGCCTAGGAGAGTCGGCTCTTGTACGCCTCCCAGGCCGAACGGGAATCATCGAAGATGGAATCAAATAATAATTAGTTAAGGCCGAACGGGAATCATCCAAGATGGAATCAAATAATAATTAGTTATACCCGTCAGTTCCTCGACACTAAGGGCACAAACTACATCCGAGACCTTCTCGGCCTGACGACGACCGGTTGTGGAAGGCTCGACAGCAGCAGGGATCGCATCCACCTCGTCCGCCATGACGGAAAGGAAGGAGTTCGAGGAAAAAAGAGATGCCAGAGAATATTGGGGAGTAGGTTTAGACGAGGAGCACGACGAGCTGCTGTCGCCCAAAAAGTTGCTCTCGGCTGAAGTAGAACTACCGGACATGAAGCAAAAGAAGAAAAGGCTGGAGCTGAGGTTTACCCTCATATTAGGAACTCCTCGGCGATTGACAAGACGTCCCCGGACGACCTCGATGGAACACTCGCGGCCGGAGAAGAAAAGACGTATGCGGCGCTGCTCGCAGGAACGCTCTGGTGAGGAGAAGAAGAGAGAGAGTGCGAAGGAACAATTTTAAGGTGAACGAAGCCGGTATTTATAGGAGAACCTAAGAGGGTCGGGTGGCGAACCGACGGCCGAGATCCTCCCGCCTTTCGGCTCCCCCTCTCTCGGATGTTTGACACGTGTCCCGTCCTTTGCCATGATGACGAGCATGCCGGGGGATCGAAAAGAGGCGATTGACGGCCGGAAGCGGCCTAACCCTTCGGCTACTCCTCCGGGTGCTCGCCACGTGTCCCAATCCTCGTATCGGGGGCCGGAGAGGCGGTGATCCTAGAGAATTCTCGGGCAGAGAGCCGAAACCACAGTGATCCGAGTGATGACTGTTAACGGTTGAGATCTTTTTGTGCTTTCGGCTGCCCAGCCGAATGTTTGACACGTATCATGTGTTTGTTGTGATGCGACTGTGAAGGCGGGAGATTTAAAGTCATTTCCGCCGTCTCTTGACGTCCCAAAGTGTTCTAGTAACCCTGCCCTTTCACACCTGGGACGAAGGTGTTTGTGACATGGTCTCGGCCTAAGACGAGGCTGTTTGTCACCAACTCTCGGCTAGCTTGAGACGAGGCCGTGACTCCCGATTTTTAAATAAGAATGTGGATAACAGTTTCAGACGAAGACCATCTGTCGGATTTTATCTTTCCGAAAGGGCTTCAGACTTTACTCTCAGCGTTTCATAAAGTTGAGAACGACGAGAGTAGAGGGCCCTGTGATAGGGGATAATCCGATTCGGCCCAGCACTAGGAGGCCGGCCCAATGTAAGAGAGACAGCCGAATCTCATTCGGCCCATCAAGTAAATCGAATAGAAACGGCCTAGGCGCCCTATTGAAATAGTACGGTTTCGGCCCAAACGGTGGGCTCTGTTAACAACCGTATTCGGCCCAGTCATAGCAAACAATAGGTCGAAGTGGGCCCGGCCCATTCCGGCTAATTCCTGACTAGCCGTCGGCTTATTAACGGGGTATTTCGACAATTTCCTCTCAAACTCCAAAATAGTCCTATATTGGCTGCAACAAGAAGAGAACCTCCATTCCCTACTATAAAAAGAAGGTTATTCACTGCGGAAAAAGTACACCTTAAGTACTCAAGCTTCTTCCTTCCTTACTTCTGAATTGAATATTCTTCAGAGACTAACTTAACCATCGGAGGGAGTTTTCCTGGGCTGAAACCCGGGACCCTCGCTGACTGGTTCTTTCTCTCGCAGGAGTCTCGGCTTGAATCTTCGCCAGTCTTTTTGTCCGGGTCGGCTTCGGCAACTGATTTTCCGGTTCACATCCGGATTCTGTCTTCGGAATCTATTAGTGATAACTTCGGCTACATCAATTATTTTTTAACAGATCTCACTACTTACGAAGAGCATTCGGTCATATATTTTTACGAACTCATGAGATAATTTTTTTTCGAACAACTATTAGAAGTGGGATTTGAACCCTAAGCCTCCCACATGAAAAGTAAGTCAAATCCCTCCCAAGTACTAATAATATGTCTCTATAGATGTCTCTGATCATATGATGATACTAGTAGATGCTCAGCCGTCACCACAAATTTGGCCATCGTTATCACCAACATATCCTAGGAACCATCCATATGTTGATCCAATGGCTCTGATCTCGTATGAAACCAAAGTCTAGATCAAGCGGCTGCCTGGTTTGATCTATTTGGAAATGAGTTTAGTTCCTTTCAGTATGAGTGAGATAATTTGGACTTAGTTATATGTCTCTCTTTTTCTATTAATCAGGTTGCGAGAAAAAAAAAGTGAAAATTAGCTCCGGCGGTCATAGTGTGGAAGGTATCTTTTGTCCATATTATCTTATTTTCTTTTCTATTTATGATACAGCCTGGGCAATCTATAAGCAAATAATATAATAACACAACTTTCTGACATATTGTTCTAATATACTCTGAAAATACTTTCCTTAATTTTAACAAATCGGAAATCCAATCATTAAATAGAAATATTTCTGTTGTCCTCCTGTAATTAAGGAGTGTTATTTTTTGGTGTAAAAAAAAAAAAAGAATCTAGAACACTGGTCTGTAACTAAGATGCCTCACGTGAAGGGTGTTAGAGAAATTAAGAAATGTTTACTGCGATGCTCTTGAACATTGTAGTTACAACCGTCATCTGATAAGGCCACCGTATGATTGCTGCACCATCATCAGGGGATCCGGCACATGCTAAAAGGTACGAGTCATCTGATCTTTGATCAGATTCGGATAACAGCTGCAATGTTTAAGAGGATTATTCTGAGAAATTCATCGCCACTGCCATGTGCCATTTGCGCATTGGCGGCCAGTAGACTCGATGAAAATCTCTTTAAAAAATAATTGTTGCACCTCTTGTGCAATAACACTCATGTGGAATGCGCCTCCCAACTCCAAAACGACATTTGATACCTTCTACACGCCCCTCTGTAGCGTCATAATAGTGTCTGATGTACATTGACATCATGTACAAGGTTTGGAGAACATGTGCTCCATAGAGCATGTACATGCAGCCCCAGAGCATGTGTGTGTTCTCCAAAATACACGTGTCCCCCAAAATTTAGGCAAAAGTAATTTTTTTTCTTTTAAAGACACTCATGTGTGCTGACATTAGCACACGTCAGACGCCATTATGGCATTACAGAGAGGCATGTAGGGAGGAGCCAGATGCCGTTTTGAAATTGAAGGCACATTCCACATGTGTATTATTACACCCTAAAGGGTGCAGTAAATATTCCTCAATCCCCTTAGCCTCCATCTTGGTCCATAGAACGTTGGACATGGCGCATCGGATCCGGCTTAGGCCCATGCCCATTACTAGCGCGGGATGTCAGTATGATGGGCCTAGGCTAAATTTGGATCAAAGTTACACGGGCCTATGAAATTCCATTGGAAAGCTTGCTGCATCAATGTCTCGGATATTGTAAATTCATGTAGATTGTACTATTGTAGTGTTCCATATACAGTTGTCTGATCTCATTTTGATCAAACAGTAATATATCGTAATTTTTTTTATTTTAAAACATGTCAAGTTAGACTATCTTAATTTGGAACTTTGTATTGTTTAATCTTTAATTGAATAATTCAAATAATTAAAAAAACGTGAGTTGGGAGGTGCAGATTCTATGCTGCATCTGGGTTTTATTGCCGCCCGGTGTCTACGTATTACACCGCCCGGTGACTTGTTGAACTTTTTTTTTTAATCCAACTGTCTTCTAAAAAGCTTAGAATCATATATATTTATATGGTCCGAAAAATCCTATACACCCACACAAATCCCTCTCTCTCTCTCTCTCTCTCTCTCTCTCTCTCTCTCTCTCTCTCTCTCTCTCTCTCTCTCTCTCTCTCTCTCTCTCTCTCTCTCTCTCTCTCTCTCTCTCTCTCTCTCTCTCTCTCTCTCTCTCTCTCTCTCTCTCTCTCTCTCTCTGTGGGTGAAACCTAATTTTTCTTTTCAATCTACTAAAGATACGTTGGTTTATTGGAATGGTATGGATTCATGGCTTTCTTTTTAACTTTCTTTTGCATTAATTATTTTTCTGTCCTGATGAGGCATAATCCGATTCGACCCATTAAAACAAGCTCAAATCCAGTTCAGCCCAGCAACAGCAATAGAAGGCTTTCAGGAAGCCTTCGGCCCATCAGCGGTCCAGCAGCCTTCGGCCTGTAAGCGGCACAGTAGCCCTCGGCCCAGCAGGCTTCAGCCCATCAGCGGCCTAATAGCCCTCGGCCCGTAAGCGGCACAGTAGCCCTCGGCCCGTAAGCGGCACAGTAGCCCTCGGCCCAGCAGGCTTTGGCCCGTCAGCGGCCCAACCCCCTTCGGCCCGATAGCCGTGTCCGGCCCACTCCGGTGGAGGACTAGGCACTATGGCGGTTTACCAGTAAGTCCGGAACATAGTCCTATATCGGCTACCACCGTTAACCATCCGCTATCCTCCGCTATAAATACCCCGCTATTTATTGCCAAAGGTATATTTCCGAGACCCTTCAAAGACCATAGTCCAAAAAGCTTTAAAGCTACTCTCTGCTTTCTGAATCGAATCATCTTCAGAAGCTAACTTAACTGTCGGAGGGGGTTCCTAAGGGCCGAAGCCCAAGACTCCTGCTGACCGGTTCTCTTCTTCTTTCCCTCCTGCAAGAGCTCGGTTCGAATCATCGCCGACCTCCCCGAGTCGGTCTCGGCCGCCGACCTCGGACTTCTCTCCCCGGTCTCGACGCCGTGCGCCGGCTGCCTCTTCGACCGAAGGAGTCTCGGCCCCACCTCCCGAAGGCAAGCCAACGTCCGACCGAGCGACCCTCGGCCTCGGATCTTCAACCCCGTCTCTGCGTCCGCCGCCTTCCGGATCCCTGTCGGGCCTCTTACACCGATCCGACCCAGCTCCGGATCCAAAACTTCGGATTCCAGCTTCGGAATCCGGTCGTGATAGCTTCGGCTACATCACGTGGCGCCGTCTGTGGGAAACCAACAAAACAAGTCATGTCTCAACGACTTGTTACCCGGCGATCCGGACAAAGCGAAGCAGAGACACGGGAAGCCTCAGCGCAGCTACTGCACTCCGAAAGCGCCCCGTCCGCCCCGCCAGGCGCGACTCTGCCAGTCATACCAGAGTCGCACACCGCAGGAGACGACCGGGTGGGAGTGCTCCAGCAGCAGATGGCAACGCTAGCCGCGGCCGTCACCTCTCTTGCACCTCTGCAGGAGATGGTGTCCGCCATTGCTCAGCGCATGGGACTGCTGGGCCAGCTTCCTCAACAAGCGCCGCTTCCTCCACTCTACCCGGTCAAAGATACAAGGTTCCGGCCGGCACCCTCACCGGTCTCCCCCGACAAGACCGCAACGGCGCACAGCGAGCCATCGGCGCTACCTGCCCGAGCCCCTCGCGCCGACCGTACGACGGAGCAGGGATATGCTTCGTCCGGATTCCGCCCAACCGGAACCAAAGGGCAATCAATCGCCACGTCAACCGCCCCGGACCTGGATTGGCGGCTGACGGCGATGAGGAAGGAGATGCAGCAGATGGTGTCTCGGCCTTACGGGGCGCCCCTTGCCAGCACAATCCTGGAGCAAACCCCGTTCACGCCAGAGCTCCTGGCTGCCGTGGTGCCTCCCAACTTCAAACTGCCGAAGGGCCCTCTCTACGACGGGATGACAGATCCGGTCTGTCATTTCCAGAGATTCAACGCATACCTCTCGGTCCGAGGGGTCGTCGAGGCAGTCCGCTGCCGACTTTTTCCGCTCACCCTTGAGAAGACCGCCCTAACCTGGTTCGAGGCACTGGCCCCCAACTCCATCCACTCCTTAGTCCAGTTGGGCCAACTGTTTATCGACCAGTTCTATGACGCCACCCGGCAGTGTAAAACCTCCGCGAGCCTACTAGCCATCCGGCAAGGCCCCGCCGAAACTCTCCAGGAGTATTTTACCAAGTTCCGGACCGAGGCCGCCCAAATCCCAAACCTTGACAGCTCTATCACGGTCTCGGCCGTGATCAGCGGGTGTCGGGACGAAGGGCTCCTCGGCTCTATCGGGAAACGCCATCCCCCTACCTTCCAGGACCTCGTAGCCCGGGCCCACAAGTATATCAACCGGGAGGCCCTGATGATGTCCAAAGGTAAAGGCGCAGCCGAAGCAGCCTCGGCACCTGCCCCCCAGGTGGTCCGCCCTCGACCCGAAGATCAAGAGCCCTCCCGAAAGTGCTATCGAAGGGAGGAGTGGGACCGAGAGAGGCGACGGGATCCGCAACCGCGGTACCTGCCACTGCCTGCTCCCCCTTCCAGAATGCTCATGGAGGTGAAGGGCATGATCCGGCGGCCGGAGCGCATCAAGACAGATCCTCGCCGAAGGGATCCCGGCAAATACTGTGAATATCATCGGGAGATCGGCCACACAACTGACGAGTGCCGACACCTTCGGGAGGAAATTGACCGCCTTATCAGGGAAGGCAGGCTGTCGCAGCTTTGGCGAGAGCAACCCCAACAACCGCGGAACCGGGATGCCCCTGAGGCGGCCAGACCGCAGCAGCTCCCGGAGAAAGAAGCCGCTCCTCCGCCAAAGACTACCTCGGCCCCGGCAGAGGCATCTCATCAGAGGCCCAGTTCAGGGTCCATCATGATGATCTCCGGAGGGCCGGGAGAAGGATCAAGGCGCCGGCAGCACAGCTCTACAACTATCGCGACGGTCGACGTCGAGCTAAGCGGCCTCGCCAAGAAGACATCACCTTCGGCTCAGAGGACCGGACTAATATTCAGGTCCCTCACGACGACGCCCTCGTGATAAATACTGTAATTAACAGTTACGATGTACATCGTATTTTTGTTGATAATGGAAGTACCCCAAATATATTATTTTACGATTGCTTTGTAAAAATGGGATTGAATGAGGCTAATATGAAGCCTCACCGAGGTCCCCTCTTCGGTTTCAATGGGTCACCCTGCGGAGTAGAGGGCATTATCCGACTCTCCGTGACCATAGGCTCCGCCCCCCGGCAACTCACTGTAGAAACAGACTTTGCCGTCGTGAAAATCGACTCGGCCTACAACGCCATCTTTGGCCGAAGGCTGATCGGAGGGGTCGGAGCTGTGCCTTCGTCTTTTCACCAGAAACTGAAGTTCCATACTAGTCATGGAATAGGCGAGGCAAGGGGAAATCAAGAAGCAGCCCGGCAATGTTACATGATTTCGGTCAAAGGGAAGGCAGCCGCCGAGACCCTAGCGATCGAATCATCCGCCGAGGCATCCCCGGGGGAAGAACTCACCGCCATCCCAGTCCTAGGAGGCGAGGGACGAACCCTGATGATAGGCTCCGGCCTGGAGAAAGCCGAAGCAGAAAAGCTTACCGAGTTCTTGAAAAAGAATCTCGACGTCTTCGCTTGGTCTCCGGCGGACATGCCTGGGGTCGATTCCGAGATAGCCGAGCACCGGCTACATACCGATCCTAACCAGCCCCCAGTCAAGCAGAAGCGACGCACCTTCAATCAAGAAAGGAGAGCCGCCATCCAAGCCGAAGTGCAGAAGGGGCTGGACGCTAGGCACCTCCGAGAGCTGCATCTCAAAACCAAAGACAAATAAATATAAAATCAATTTTCAGGAAATCTGGACAACATGACGCATTTCAGGTCATATCTCCATATTTAGGGGGCTTGAAGGCCTGAGAAGACCATTTCTATAAACTAGAAAGGCCCCTCTACCATCCCCACACGAAAAACACATACCTTATGAAGGAAAAAATAGCATAGGAGCAAGATAACTAGCAGACTCACAAAACAAACTCAGAAAATCTAAACATTGCATTTTATTTCTTTCACTCACCATGGATGAACATCAAGGGAGAGATAGAAGCTTCGAATGACATCAAAATGAAAGAAAAACTAGGAAAGCAAGAATATGAAGAACAAAGGCCATCTCCCATCCTCACTCTACCTTGAAGAGAGGATGAGGGAGGGAAGATGACTCCGAAGACACACCCCCTTGCTCTCTTCCTTTCTATCTCTCTTTCTCTCTTCTTTTTTTCTTTCTTTTCTTCTTAGGATGCAGGAAATGGAGGGGAAGGAGGAGGGAGACGTGCTCCTCTAAGCTCTCTCACCTTTCTTCTTCTTTTTTCTTTTTTGTGGGCTTTTGTCTCTAACTTTTTCTTAAAGAAGATGGGGGTTCTTTTATAGATAAAGTTGGATTACTTTTGAGGGGTAGATTAGGCATCTATTAGCCTTGTGTAGACACGCTAATTTTGACGTCATTTTGAGTAAATTTCATATCATATAATAATGCCTCAGAATGGTCTGATAATTAATCATTAATTAATTTTTATTAATATTTTTGAGTGTCGGGTCAAACAGACATGTTTAAGTTAATCAATTGAATTGATTTTAACTCAAATTTCAGTTAAAATATGAAAAATCATAAAAGGCGTCGACCCATGTGGACGCTATTTAGAGTTTATTCCTATTTTAACGTTTAAATTTGAATTTTAATTAATTGATTTATTAACTAAAAGGCGTCTGTCAAAGTCGACGCGTTTTTTAGGTTTCCTAAGCTGTTTTAACTTCTCTTCCGGATGTTTATCCTTATCTTAATTAGGGTAAAAGATGTCTACACATGTGGACGCGTTTTAGCTAATAAAGATAAAGATAAGTTTTCCCGGATGTTTATCCTTATCTTAATTTATCTTAAAGGCGTCGTCCAAGGTAGACGCGTTTTAGATAATTACAGATAAAGATGAATTAATCAGTAATTATCTGTCGATTAAGGTAGATAAATCCTAGATTTTTCTATATTAATCGCGAACGCAGAAAATGCCTATAAATACCTTGCATCTCAAGGAGTTAAAAAAAAAAAGGAGAGAGAGAATTATTGAGCCTCAGCGTTATAGCGATTTGAAGATCGGAGCAACCACGTCGGAACGCCGGAGCGCTGCCATTTCCAGAAGTCGGCATCCTTCTTTCAGATCTTCATTCTTCAAAGCTTCAACCAACTGGACTGGGCATAAGTTTTTTCATATCTGAATTTCATTTTCATTATTTAGTTTCATTCTCTCATACTCACTTCATGCAACACACACCACCTCATTAATTCTCCAAAACCCATCTGTTCTAAAGGGGTTTCAAAGTCATTTAAAACAAGTGAGTTGCTGTTTATACATGTTTCTAATCATAGTTAACTTTATTATTTCTATTTAGATTCTCATCAATATTTCTTCTTTATTTTTCTGTGTTTCTGTCTCTGCTGCATTCAACAATAACAACAAGAAATCAAAAAGAGGGAAATCAAGCAAAAGCCAGGAGAACTTCTGGACGATCCTCAACATTCAACAGCAAGAACGAAAAGAACAAAGAGGCTCTCTTTCTTCAGCCGGCTGAAGGAGGGGAACCAAGGATTCATTCTTCCGCGTTTAAACAGGTAAGCGATCAAAACTCTTTTGAAGCTTTTTTTTAGTTAAAAGTTTCTGGCGATCACAAGCACCTTAGTTGCATTTTTTTTAATAGGTTAATTTACCCTAAACAACATAGTTTTTCACATAAATCACACGAGCAAATTTTCAGCACCTACAGCTCTTTTGGCGATCACGGTGGGACTTGGTCTCGCCGTCTTTTAATTTCTTTTGTTCTTTCTATTATCATACCGGGCACCCACGGTGCACCACTTGTGTCTTTTGACACGTCCTCACCAATTGGTGAGTGTTTAGTTTGTTTAATTTCCCTCGTGCACCACGTGCACACCGCAGTGGCAAGATCTTGCCTCCCCTTTGATTAGTTTAAAAAGCTGTTTTTGGTGATAAAATGCTGTGTGATTGTGTGATTTCTTAGTTGTTTAGATAGTAAACCATCCTGTTTAAAATCTGAAACTAAAAATCTTTGCATGAGTCGATTATTTATTGCATTTTTCCCTGTTTAAGGAGGATTCGACCCAGAAAATCCTTCTGGAAATCTGTTTCTGCGAACTGAAAAGCGTCCAGGAACAGCGACGCGTTTCAAAACCGCGTCAAGACACCTGGACGCCTTTTAGCCTCCAGATTCTCTCTGTCGTTTACATCTGTTTCTGTGAAATAATTAACTTCTGTGTTGAATAGCGTCGACCATCATCGACGCTATTCAGACAGTTTTTAGTTAATTATTTTTCAGTTTCCAGATTTCTGTGTTGAGTGCTAGCTACACATTATTCTATTAAGCATTAGAGGCCATCCAGGTCGCAGGGCATACGCATTGAGGCTAAAACCCTCCTTTTCTTAGGAACACATTACTCGACGTTAGCAACTCTCTCTGATTGGGTTGGTCCCTTGATCAGACTAGAGAAGTTGACGTTGAGACCTCCATAAGTCCCCAAAATCAAGGTATTCCTCCTTGATCATCGGGCTGGTTGTACCAATTGAAGTCCCGGCTAGATTCCGAAAGCGTTGTGAGAGAAAATCTTAGAGAATAACGGTGGAAATCAAACTGAAACTAGGATCCTTCCCTGAGCGAAATTGTGGTTTAATCCAATTCAAATAACTCAACAAGGAATCCTGAAATCACGTTAAGCATCCACTTGTTTGATTAATCTCTGCACAACTTGTTTGATTAATTTTTTTGAAAAGAGAATCTAATATAATGTTGCTGCGATCAGGCAGAGATTTGAGTATGGCCCAAGACGCCATTATCAACTACGAGGGAGATGCTAATGCCCCTCGCAATTCTGATTTCAACTACGAGAACGGGAGAGATGCTGATGCCTCTCGTAATTCTGTACCCATTCCAGTTCGACATGACGGGAATGTACGAACTCCTCTTTTTAATCCGCACGATCAATATCATGATCTTCCTCCGCATGAATATGCGATTCCCAATCCTGACTTTGAGGGGGACATGAATCAGCATGATCCTTCATCCTCCGATCCTACGGATCTTGTCAATGCTCTGGGAGTTCTTGCCTCCCGACTGGACCCTCAGCAGTTCGAGGCGATCCAGTCCATCTTGAAGGGGAAGGCACCCATGCAGCCTGCCGAGCCGAATCATGTGGCTCCCCCCGTTGTTCCTCAACAACCTCCTCCTCCTCTTCCTTATATCCATCAGGCCATGGAAGGCCTTCATCTTACTTCTCGGCCAACTGGGCCACAACTTTCTTCATCCAGGCAACCGGCTAGACCGCAGACGCCCGTTTATCAAAATGCCCTCGGGCATGACGGAAGCTCTGCCGGGCCTCATCCTTATTATCCTCCTTGTCCAACGTACTCTAGGCAGCAGGCCTATCAGGTACTTCCTCCTCCTCCTCCTCCCCAGGCAGATCTAACCACGCAGACGTTGCTGGCCAAGATGGAGCGCATGGACGAGCAGTTTAACAATCTCCAGAAGATGATGGGGGTTAAAGCTGTGCCAGAAATTAACTTACCGAGCATGCCAGTATTCCATCTGCCACCCTCTGAAATACCAGTGTATCGAAAGTATAACGGTACTGGTAACCCCTTCACGCACCTGAAGGAGTTCATGTACGAATCCTCCTTTTGGCAGAATGATAAGAGGTCATTGGCTTTCTTGTTCAGGAGATCCCTAGAGGGACCAGCCCTCGAGTGGTTCTTTTCTCTGGAACCCTCAGAAGTAGAGGATTATGGTATCGTTTCACGTAAATTTATCCAACGATACCAGGACAGAGTTGCACCCTCCTTGTCTATCACGGATCTTATTGCAGAAAAGATGAAACCGGACGAGGAGTTTGTCAGTTTTGCTGACAGGTGGCGGGGCCTGGCTGAAAAAGTGAAAGATCACTTGTCCGAATCCGAACAAGTGAAAATGTTGATTTCTAACGCCACTCCCCAGTTCAAGCTAGTCCTCTCCTTGAACAACTTGACGATCATGGTAGAGCTCTATGAAAGGGCACGGTACTGCCAGAATGCTTTCAAGGACGCTACGTTCTCTAGCGTCTTTGATCCTCATAGACCTAACAGGCCTCCGCCTCGGAAGCCTGCAGTGCCGAATTCTCCTAGCTCAGGTCCAACTACTGATGGCACGCTCTCTCACGAGCAGGTCAGTACTATGAACAATAACTCGCCCCAGTTTGTGAGGAATCAGCAGCAGTACCAGAGGCCACCACAGTCGAGCCAGCAGGGGTACAGGCAGCAGCAGAACCCCCATTACCAACAGCAGTATCAGCAGCCCCCTCAACAGCAGTATCAGCAGCCACATCAGCAGCAACAGCAACAGCCACAGTACCAGCCGCGTGCACCGCCGGCGTACCACAATGTCCCTCCTCCTGGTGACTACAACCAACAAAGGAGACCTCCAGGCCCGAAAAGGGCAGAGTACCCGGCCCTCCCAGAATCCTTGGCGGATATCTTCAGCGCTTTAATGGCAGCCAATGCCTTAGCTTTGCCGAGAGAGAAGGCCGTCTGGCCTCAAAATGCCGATACGTCTAGGTATTGCTATTTCCACAGACAACCTGGGCATACCATTGACACCTGCTTCCAATTCAGAGATTATATCCATGATCTCAATGAGCAGGGCGGCATAGACTGGGAGGAAATGAAGAAGTACATAACAACCCTGAAGGCGAGGAGACCGCAGCAACAGCAGCAGCAAGCAAGACCACCGGCACAAGCAGTAGCACCACCCAACATGGGTATAGTGCAGAATCCACTCCCGGAGCATCAGAACCAAAACCAGGTTGCTCCCATCCTGACGAACAGCCAGTCTGAGGTTGGTCGTGGGCAGCAGTGGAGAGTAGAGGACTCTTCCTCTCTTTGTTCAACGGGTCACGTTCAAAGTACCGCATAGCGACCACCACGCCGCACCATCCACATACCAAGGCCACAACCTGTTACTATCATCCCCATACCCACACCTACATACCACTCGCCCACACCCAATAACCCATTACCACTACCCGCCTTCCTTAGACCCATTACACCCCGCACCACTACGCCTCCATCATATAACCCTCCGCAAACCAATAACGCGCCCCTCCTACCATCTAGGCCGCTATTACGCATACCATTTCCTACTTCACCCGCTACTACTACCGCCTATCCAGATATGCCCTTGCCATCTAGGCCGCTATTACGCATACCATTCCCCACTTCATCAACCACTTACCCATCCACCATCCAACCCTCTAGGCCTTTAATCCGCACCGCGCCATCACCACCTAGCCCTACGCCACCACCTACATACCAACCTTCTACGCCATCCGCACCATCCAACTCTGCGGTACTTAAAGTGTCACCCGGATCCTCCACGGTTGAGGAACACGCGCTCCGGAGTGGAAGGATTTTCAACAAGGTCTTTCCTCAGTCCACAGTCAGAGACGGCCCATCACAGCCGACTGAGGAAGCCCACAATGAAGAGAGTGCACCAGGCACTCAATATGACTTGTTGAAACACCTGGATCGGACACCGGCACGGATCACTATACTAGAACTGATCAAAAGATCCAAGAGTCATCAAGAAGCTTTGATGGAATATCTACAGAAGGTGATGGTCAATGAAGACGTGCCGGTAGAGAAGATTGCAGCACTACTAGTTCCTCAGGGGGATCAGCCCTCTATAACATTCCATACATCGGAACTAGCACCGCCAGCAGCCAGAAGCATGGCTCTGAGTATCACGGTTAACATCTGTAAGAAGGCCGTGGATGCATGCCTGGTCGACACAGGGGCTTCGATCAATGTTTTACCTCCGAAGACCCTGGAGTTATGCGGTGTGCCCAAAGAGAAATGGCTGCCCAGCCCCATATCAGTAACAGCATATGACAATTCTACCCGTTCCCCTCTGGGAATGGTTTATTTAAAAGTGGAGCTGGGCCCTGTAAGTCACGCAGAGGTCGAATTTCACATCTTGGAAATCGACCCTTCCATAAATGCCATTTTAGGTCGTCCTTATATTAAATCTCTTGAGGCGATTCCTTCTACGAATCATCAATGCCTCAAATTCCCTTATAAAGGACGAATTATTAAAGTAACGAGCATGCCGATCCTTGCTGCTGCTCATTCCTTGAACATTAAATCTGCTGTTTTACCTGGCCGACAACCTTTTCTGTCGGTATTACAGGTCTACCGTCCAGTGGCTGATCCTCTGAAAGCCGCTACTATTTCTCCATATCCGTTAGATGCTATCAAAAGGGGGAAGTGCATGAGTACCCCAGGATGGAGGATCATGATGAAGAACGGCTACAAGCCTGGGAAAGGTCTGGGCACTCAGTTGCAAGGCAGGACCACTCCTGTCAGAAATCATCGAGCGGCACCTGGAAGTGGTCTGGGCTATAGGCCAATAAAACTGAAGCAAGATCTGGTTCAGAAAGCAGAAATTAAAGAAGGCCCGAAAATCTGGGAGGCAATGTCTACACCACCTAAAGAAGGCCGAGATCCCCTAACATGGACCCTGTGTACGCACTTTGTGAAAGGGCCCATACTTAGCTATGACAATACGGTAGTCATTACTTCCTGTTTTGATTTCCATGATATATATGGGAGGGACTTGGCCAGACATTGCTCTGAATTACTTACGTACCAATCCTTGGAGGCTCTACGGCCTATGAAAAGGAGGAAATTTGATGATCCTGAATGTGAATGGTACAGGTGGTTCGATCTCAGGGACCTTTATATCGCATTGAACAAACTATTTCTGGATCCTGCAGAACCTAAGTGGCCGCCGCAGATTGATGAACTAATTGAAAGCCCTGGTGCTATATTTGACAAGCGGATACTGCTATCTGAAGAGACTGATGAAGGGGAACCAGATGACCCCTATGAAGTTGGTTATACAACAGATCTGCTCTGGAGAGGGACATATCCTTCACATGTCTTCATGCTCCATACTCTTTTTCGCACACTACTTTTGACCCCGACTTGGTCGCGGGTCATAATTGAAGATATTCCACGGGCTCCGCCCGTCATGATTACTCTGTCCCCTCGGGACATCATACCACAACCTCCTCTCGATCTAGAGAGGTTGTATGATCTAATCTGGGACATATTACTATATGATCCCCCTAATCCTTTGGCCTTGGTGCCACTTCCTCTGTCTGATTCCCCTCCCATTTATATTCATTCCTACTTTATGTTTAATTCTTTCATTTTCCAAAAAAAAACGCTAATTTGGCAACAAATTCTTCCCAAATCCTCATCGAGGAAACATCTCACTTGTCCAATTGCACCCCGCCGCGCGGGTCCTTCGGTCAAGATTCTCTCCTAGATTTACTCTATCCCTCCACTCAGGAGGATTCTCTTGTATTTCCACTTGTATCCCAGGATTTTCATCCTGCTTCGTCTTCGTTAGGTTATAATAGTGAGTTTAGTGAAGTTAGGCGGTCTAGTCAGGTTAGTCAGTTTAGGAAGTCTAGGAAGTCTAAGGGTAGGCAAATTCCAGATAGATACCTCCAGGACTTAGCTGATAAGTGCTCTTCTTGTTCTTTGATCCCTCAGCTTTTAGAAAATCCAATTCAGATGCCAGAAGATTGTATGGACAATGAGTCAGTCAATGATGGGTACGGGGTATATGAATTAGTACATGAAAAGGACTCCATTGTTGAAAAGGAAGATGACGAGGACGCGGCTGAGACATACGCCAGTGGAGTGAAGAGATTTGATGAACCCTCAGCTGCCGTAGAAGAGCCCACCAAAGAAATTAATTTAGGGACTGAAGACGAACCTAAGGTTGTCCTCGTCAGTAAGAATCTTTCTACAGAAGATGAGAACGCAATGGTACAAGTACTAAAGGACTAAAAGGACACTTTCGCCTGGAGTTATGAGGATATGCCGTGGTTAGACTCATCTTTGGTTGAACACAGGTTGACATTAAAGGACGGAGTTAGCCCGGTCAAACAGAAATTAAGGCGATTCCACCCACAAATGGCTCTAAAGATGAAGGAAGAGGTCGATAAGTTGCATAAAGCTAAATTTATTAGAGTTGTCCTCTATCCACAATGGGTGGCCAACATAGTCCCGGTTATGAAGAAGGACGGGAAGGTCAGAATTTGCATTGACTTCCGCGATTTGAACCGGGCATGTCCTAAAGACGATTTTCCATTGCCTCATATTGATGTACTCATCGATAACACCGCTGGCTATGAGACGTTATCATTTATGGATGGATTTTCAGGATATAATCAGATTAAGCTGGCAGAAGAAGATCAAGAGAAAACATCATTCACTACACCTTGGGGAACATACTGTTATGTAGTCATGCCATTTGGATTAAAGAACGCTGGAGCCACTTATCAAAGGGCTATGATGGCAATATTTCATGACATGATGCACATAGACTTGGAAGTGTATGTGGATGACTTATTAGTTAAATCGAAAACAAAGGCTGAGCATGCCAAAGTTTTGGCAAGGGTGTTAGAAAGATCGAGAGAATATCAGTTAAAGATGAACCCCAAGAAATGTGTATTCGGGGTATCTTCAGGAAAATTGCTGGGATTCATCGTCAGTAAACGGGGAATTGAGATCGATCCTAACAAGGCGAAGGCTATCAGAGAAATGCCACCTCCTAAAAACTTGAAAGAGTTGAGAGGATTAATCGGAAGGTTGCAATTTATTCGCCGCTTTGTTTCCCAGCACTCACAAAGGTGTAAGCCTTTTTACGAGCTTACCAAGCCGGGAGTCAAATTCGATTGGGACGATAAGTGTCAGGAGGCGTTTGATGGATTAAAGAACTATTTAGCAAGTCCTCCTGTTTTGAGACCATCATCTCCAGGCAAACCATTGATACTTTATATTTCAGTCCTGGATGATGCAGTGGGGGCTGTTCTAGCACAAGAAGATGAGGAAGGAAAAGAGAGGGCAGCCTACTATCTCTCTAAACTTCTCAACCCCGCTGAACAGAGATATACAGCGATGGAGAAAACATGTGCAGCATTGGTTTGGGTTGTGCAGAAATTGAAGCATTATTTTCTGGCCCATGAAGTCCATCTCATCGCTAGGATGAATCCGATCAAATTTCTTCTGGAGAAATCTGTTCTTACTGATAGGTTAGCGCGATGGCAAAGCTTTCTATCTCAATTCGACATCATTTATATTCAACAGAAAGCGATCAAGGGCTATGCCATAGCGGAACATCTAGCTCATCATCCCCTTCCTCGATTTGATCCAGTGCGATCAGAGTTTCCGGATGAAGAACTGATGTCCGTAAATCAAATCAGAGATGATATGTGGACTCTGCATTTTGACGGAGCTCTGAATTCTCATGGAAAAGGGATCGGTATCGTTCTGTTATCACCTGAAGGTATCACCATTCCACAAGCCTTTCAGCTTGATTTTCCAGTCACAAACAATATAGCTGAATACGAGGCACTCCTTGCTGGTCTCGAGGCTGCTCATTTCCATGGTGCCACCAAACTCAGGATCGTAGGTGATAGCCAACTGATTCTTCGCCAAGTGCTGACCAAGTATCGAACTCTCGATCCCAAGCTCAAGCCTTATCAGGAGCTTACTTCTGCTTACTCAAAGCTTTTCACGAAATTGATCTTTGTCCATGTTCCTAGGAATCAGAACATCTTAGCTGACGCTCTAGCTTCACTTGCATCTTCTCTTGATTTTCCAATCAGCAAACAATCTGAATCAATCATAGTTCATAGGCGTCTTTCACCCGCCGTGAAAGATCCTTCATTCCTTAGAACTAAGGAGAAGTTGCTGAAGAAAGTCAGAGACGGAGATATCATTGAAAAAAGAGAAATCATGTTGATAGAGCTGTTAGAAGAGATGGATGATGAACAGAAGCCATGGTATTATGAAATTGCAAAATATTGTGAAGATCAATCGTATCCTGAAGAAGCTACAACTGAGGAGAAAAGAGCTATCAGGAGAGTTTCTCAAAGATACACCCTAGTTGGAGGAGCATTATATAAGAGAGGTTTTGATGGAGTTCTTCTGAGATGTCTAGACGAAGATGAGCTTTGGAAGGTTATGGAAGGAGCTCATAGTGGAGTTTGTGGTGGTCATGTCAATGGACAGATGCTAGTAAAGAAGATCCTTAGATAAGGATTTTATTGGCCAACCATGGAAGAAGATTGCGTAGGATTTGTCCGTAGGTGTGCTAAGTGTCAACTTCACGCCGACAAAATTCATTCTCCTGCATCTTCATTCCATCCTGTTTCTTCCCCATGGCCTTTCTCCATGTGGGCTTTCGACATCATTGGACCTCTTGGTAATCCAGATTCCGGCATCAAGCAAAAATCTTTCATTCTCACGGCAACGGAATACTTCACAAAGTGGGCAGAAGCTGAAGCGTACGTGGAGATCAAAGCATCAACCGTCTGCAAGTTCATCATGAAGAACATCATCACTCGATTTGGAATTCCAAGCACCATCGTCACCGACAACGGACCGCAGTTCGTGTCACAAGAATTGAAGGATCTTTGTAACAGGTATAAAATTGCATTGCATCATTCATCTCCTTATTATCCGCAAGGCAATGGTCAAGCAGAGGCAACAAATAAGACTTTGATAAAAATCATCAAAAAGACGTGTAAATCTAATAAGTTCACAGATTGGCCAGAAAAATTGGTTGAGGCTTTATGGGCCTACCGAACTTCAATCCGCACGCCTACTGGGCAAACTCCTTATTCCTTAACATTTGGAATGGAGGCGGTAGTTCCATATGAGATCCTCATACCGTCATTAAGAGTACAATTGAATAAGGAATTTTCCATTGATGAACATCGTTCAGCACTCCTTGCTCAATTGGAACTTTTAGACGAGAAAAGATGGTCAGCTGCTAATCATGCAAAAGTTTATCAAAATAGACTAGCACGTTTTTATCAAAAGAAAGTCATTGAACGTAAGTTCAAAGTCGGTGAAATGGTTGTCAAAAGAATTTTTATAAAACCTGGTGGTCCGCGTTCTAAGCTCCAACCCAACTGGGAAGGACCTTATGTTGTATCTCACGTTTTTCCTGGTAATGCTTATCGTCTTGTTAATGCAGAAGGAGAAGAGCTAAAACATCCCTGGAATGGTTTACATCTTAAGAAATACTACCCTTAGGTTAAAGAGTCGATCAGTATGGTACAAAGACCAGTGGAATCAGAAAGTTTATAAACTCAAATTTCCTTATCAGTCTAAATAACTTAATTTCAAGCCCATTACTGCACACACTGACACGTTTGATTCGTGAGTAACAAGAGATGACAAGTCCTAAAGAATATCGAAAGCTTGACTGAAAGTGTAAAGTACAAATCATTCTTTTTAAAGCAAAATTCTATTTTAAACTCGGCCCATGATGTCGGAACGAGACTTAGAATAGACTACCAAGAATACCCGCCATCTTAGTAGGAGGCCGTCATAAAAAAATGGGGGAGATCCGTCCCGCAGAAAGAGAAGAGTAGAAAAGCAAAAGCAAAAGGCAAAAGCCAAATGTCAAATCAAAAAGGCCATTACATTACAAACGTTACATGAAGGCCATGAAATGAAATAAAAGGGAACGCAAGGTCGATAAATACCCCGGAAAGAAATGACCGAACCCCAACGAATACTAGGGTAGGAAAGGAACATCTTTTTAAGTCTCCGGAACCTTCTCATGGGCTTTCTAAACTTATTCATCTTTTCTTTCTAAAGAGATGTACTCCAAACTTAAGGAATGGTTTAGATTGACTAAGGGTCAAATCATCAAATGGGATCACGAATAGAAACACAAGTTCAAACACGATGGGTTTAAGTTAAGTTGTTAAAGAATAATTTGGAAATGAAGTTAATAAATGAATATGATCTTTTGATCTAAGTACCATGCTGATCTTTTAGTCAAAAATCCAAAAAAATTACATAAGTCAAAAAAAAAATTTCAAAATTCAAAAAAAATACATATGTTTCAAAAAGTCCAAAAAAAAAATATATATATATTTCAAAATTCAAAAAAAATACATATGTTTCAAAATTCAAAAAAAAATACATATGTTTCAAAAATTCAAAAAAAAATGCATATGCCAAAATTCAAAAAAAAGGCATATATTTCAAAACCACAAACAAAAATGAATATTTCAAAACAACAAAAATATTTCAGTTAGCATCTGCTTGTTGCATTTGATGTGTTTCATTCTTTTTATTTTCAGTGAGCATCTGTTTGCTTGTATGTTGCATCTTTGCTTGAGTTTGATTATTCTCATTACCTTTGTTAATAAAGGCCATGCCCCTTGACCATTTATTGAAGAAAAGATTGATTGACCATTTATTTGGTCAGGCAAGGGGCTAAGCCTAAATAGATACTTAACCTGTTTGTTAAGTGTGTACAGGATGCAAGACAAATACAGGAACACAAGATTGGAGCCAAAAGTTTCATGTATATTATCAAAAGGTGTTTTTGTACATGATACATGAAGAAAAAGAAAAGATACATAAGCCCTCAAGGCTGGCTCTCCCCTCCGCCCTCGTCCAACTGGCTCTGGGCCTCGTCAGGTGCATCCGGTGCTGGCCCTCGGCTAGGAGGTGGAGGTGGTCCCATCGCGCTCGGACCCGCCTGACCGGAAGACGCGGCAGCACTGGCGGTGAAGGCACTGGTCAGACCGCGCTCTTGTGCACGCTGTCGACCACGCCTGTACCTCTCTTCCACACTCCGGCGCTCATGCTCCGCGATGCCAAGCTGGACCCGAAGAGCGGATATCTCAGCATCCATCTTCTGCCGCTCCTGCCTTTCCCGCTCTCGCTCCTCGTTGATGACTTCCAGGCGAGTCTGGAGGCGCCCAAGATCTCCAGCCGAAAGTCGGGCCACCTGCTCCTCTAGAGCCCGGATCCGTTCTGCATCAGCCTCTGCCCGAGTCGCTGCAGCACGGGCATGCTCTGTCTCCGCTTCAGCCCTCTGAAGGGCTTCCTGAAGCTCAGCAACCTGCAAAGGAAGATTTCGTTAGTCCAAGGCAATCAAGTAAGTAATCAATTTCAAAATTCAAAAATTGAGGAACTTACCTGAGCAGTACGGTCCTCCTCCGCTAGAGAAGGCCGGTGGATGGCGGAGGCGAGCTGACTCTGGAGGTCAGCCATAGCAGCGTCACGAGTGGATGAGGAAGATGAAGCTCCATGAGTAGGAGGAGCCGCCTGGGTGTAGACGGCTCGCTGCACCAGAAAGACAACTATCAGTGGTTAATTGTCAAAACAATCAATTATTTAAAACATGCATTCATATTCATTCATACATACCAAGTCACACAGTTCTTTCTGAACTTGTTCTAACTGGGCCTCCGCATCATGTAGGCGGGCCCGGAGGTCGACGATGACCGCATCACGCGCATCCTGCATGTCATACATACATTCATTCACAAATATAAATCAAGATAATAATAAAATTAAGAAGCATGAATGCATACTTACATCGAGTGGTCGGAGGAGCCGAAGCTGATCGGCGTAGTGGGCCCGATACTGCTGGAGGTAGGCTTCGCTACTCTCCGATCGGGACTCCACTCTGATACCGCGACGGTGCCAGTCCTCGTACTGCTTCGGGAACTTGGCACGCCAATCGGTGAGGGCTTGCTTCCCCCTCATGCTCCTTCCGACGCCCTCCGGGACCTCCTCGTCAATCCATTCCTGGTGGAGGCCCAGGGTCCTCATCACGAGCCGGAGGCGGAGGAGCTCGATCTCGTTGAGGCAATGCACCCACATCTGCCTCCCAAACCGCCTCCTGCCAGCCGTCACCCACGGCTGACCCTCCTCATTCATGCCCAAGTATGGGCGCCATATCACCTGCATATAGGTTAGATGCATTCATAAATAACTTGCATTTAATAAAAAAGATTGCATTTAATGAAATTAAACAAGTTAAAAGCTTACCAGGAGCTCGGGATAATCCAGAAACTGACGGCGGAGGGCCGTCAGCTGATGGTGCTGTGGAGCCGTGTCCACAACCGGCTGCCAACGGCAGGCGAAAGGGACGGCGTTCGGACGAATAATCCTCGCTCTGCCGAGCGGAAAGTAGTAGTAGCTCCACACCTGCATTTATGAACATATAGGTTAGAAAAAGCATCATATCATATTGCACTGCATATAACAAATAATTAAACAATTTAATACCTGAAGAAATGGTGAGAAGCCACTGATAGTAGTCTCACGGTCCGGCGTGACCGCGGATAGATCGGCAAAGAGGTAAGCCAGAAGGGCTGCACCCCAGGCATACTCTCCTAGGCTACCTAGGTCATCTAACAAGTAAAGAAATCTACAGTGGATATGGTCGCCCTTCGTACCGAAGAGCAACCGACCGAAAAAGAAAACTAAGAAGACTCTAAGCTGTCTATCTGCCTCCTCTACCTGCCCAGGATCACTACAGTAGACTAAGGAGGACGACTCTGCTAGTCTATCCCTGAACTCCTCCCGGGTCTCGTCAGACCGACGCCGGGGCTCATCTAGACCTAGTGCTGCCTCTACTTCTACCCTAGGGACCATCCTAGACTCCCTACCTATGCTGGATACCTCTATTCCTAGTAATGCTTCAGCCAATCCCTGGTAGTTGGGGTAGGTCACCCCACTCACAGGTCGGCCCTCTACCCTGAGGCCAGTAATCCTGGCCACATCCTCTAGGGTGGGGATCATATGCCCCCACGGCATCAGGAAAGCACGGCTTTCCGCATGCCATCTCTCTCTCAAGGCCTGCAGCAGGACTAGATCAAGCCAAAATGGCTCGATGTCCAGCACCTCGCCGAATCCCATCTGACGCAGGCGCGCCTTCTGGAAGTCGGGGAGCCCTCTATAAGCCCCAACTACTAAGTCCCATGAAATCCTAGCCCTCATCACCCCCTGCAAATAAAAACATAAAAATAAGGGTCAGTAATTAATAAAAACAGGGAAATTCACTTTCTGTTTTGAAACGCGTCAACACACGCAGACGTATTTTAAAACACGTCAACGTACGTTGACGCAATTCAAGATTTTTACTCCTATTTAAAAAATCCGGAATTTATCTTGAAAGACGTCTACCCATGGTGACGCCTTTTGAATGGTGTCACCTGGTCTGGACGCCTTTCAAGCCCAGATTCCGGGTTCTTTCAAGAACCCCGTTCTCTATCTTTTCTTCATACAACCACACCCACAGGGAGCTTACCGTGTGGAGGTCGCCCTCCTCTTCTTCTTCTACCGCCATGGGTGCCGGTGGAGGGAGTTCTTCCTCCAAAAACGCCGCCGCCTCCGCGAGAGCCGCCGGGACCTCCTCGGGAGCTTCTTCTTGCCTCCGCCTCCTCTTGGCTATGACCTTTGTCTTCCCGGAACCTTCACCGCGTTCCATGGCTTGAGAAGAGGGAGATTCGAGGGAGAGATCGCCGGAGTTCGAATCGCCGCCGATGAGGGAAGAGAGAGTTTTTGGAAAAGTGAGGAAGAAAGGGGGCCTTCGCGGGTCTGTTAACGAAGGGCTGAAAGGCGTCTACTCAGGATGACGCGTTTTAGGGCGCAAAAGTTGAGCGGCACTGACAGAGGTTGGAATTTGAATGAAAGGCGTCCACCTACGTAGTCGCGTTTCACTATTTTTGTCAGAACCGTACAGAGGAAAATCATTAAAGGCGTCTTACTGTGTTGACGCGTTTCATAGAATTAATCATGGAATTAATGACAGAATCCTGGAAAAAGTAGGAGAGAGAGTTGAAAGGCGTCATGATGTACAGACGCTGTTTAACGTTTAAATCGGGTTTTCAAGAATTAAATTAAATTTCTGGAAAAGAATTACGGTTTAAAGGCGTCAGGTTGGGTAGACGCGTTTTAACTTTTTCATTGAATTTATTATTGAAAAGCGTCTTTCTGACTGGACGCGTTTTACATTAAACAGAACCCGAACTGTTGAATTTTCAGGAAAAATCAAGTTTTCTCTAAAGGAAAAATCATGTGCACTTCATAGAAAGTTGAGGAAAGGTTTTGAGGCATAAAAAAAATTTCTTTATTCAATGAAATTCTTTATTACATCATGAATAAAAGAAAGGAGGACCTTCAAGGAAGGATTTCATGAAGACCTTTAAGATATGGAAATTTCAATCCTTTGTCTCTATCTTTAGAGGATCTTACACGGTAACTGAAGCCAAGGTTCCATAAGGTGGTAATGATTTGTACGGCTTCATAGTCTTCGTCAGATTCCAAGTCGCGCTTCTTGATCGGAAGTGTGGGAGAGAACTCGGGGAATTCACGACGGCCCAAGCTAAGTTGAGTAAGGCACCGATGTGGGTTGTACAGCACGAATTCGGTGGCTCCAATCAACTTAAGGTCTGCTCCTGCTGCACGACGCACCCACACAGGTTTTCCAACCAAAGCAAGTGGAGACGAGTCGAATATGTCGGACGTCATGAGCTTTAAATATTCTCTCCAATCGGCTCGGGTCTTGAGTTTTGGAACTTTGTTGACCATGTACTCATTGAACTTTACAACATTAGCTATGCAATGAATTGGGCTATTCAAGTAGATCTGAGATGGATTCAGAGGCCTTTTCTTACTGTGCTCAAACTTAAAGTGAAGTTCAACCCATAAGGCAAAGAGAAGCATGCATCCGTAAGGAGGACGGCCCATAGACGCTGCAGAAAGCCCACTATAAAGATATGCTAAGAGTGCAGTGCTAATGGATTTACCTTCGAAGATTGCGCATATAGCACTAACTTGGTCATCTTCTAAGATGTTATCCTGTGCAGAAAAGAATAAGGCACCGGCTAGGCATGTAACTAAAGCTTTTGTTACATCCTCCGCTTCATCCTCTCTTAGATCATCAATTTCGTACAGCGTCCACTCGGCTAGCTTGGTGAGATTGATCCCCTTCTTAGTGAGACATCCTTTGGCTTCTGAAGGATCTTTCATGATAGATGTCAACAATTGTTGACCGGTGATTCTCTCCTTCATCAAAGCTATCTTCTCTTTATTCTCTTTGGTCTTTGGGAGACCCAAAAGAAGCTCCGCCTCCTCTAAAAGAATTGTGCACTCGAAATCTTGGAAGAAGAACGTGTGAGTTTGGGGATGCCACCACTCGATCAAGGCGCCCATAGCCGCCCAATCCGCGTTCGCGCTCTTGTAATGCTTGGCAAGCACTACGAGACCTTGAAGATTCCACTTGGATATGAATACTTGCATGGAAAGCTTGATGCTTTTTGCAAGTTTACGGATCCAAGGTAAGGAGGTGAACTTCCTTGGGCCAGGAAACATAGGATAGTTCTGAAAATCAAAAGAAAAGACGAAGAACATGATGAGGAACATGAAGAACGTGATGAAGAACATGAACATAATTGAAGAAGAAGTTGATTGAGCTTACTTGGAGATTGGGATTTCTTCCATTGAGGTGATTCTCCACATCAGAAAACTGCTCCAAAGACATCTTCATCTTCTTGCTTGAAGAATTCATATTCCCTTTTTCGGAGTTCCTCCTCCTTGAAGCTAGAGAACCTTGGAAACCTTGGAACCTTGAAGAAATCTTGAAGAAAACTCTACTTTTGATCTTTGGATTGTAGTGGGATTGCTTGGGAACGACCTAAGGGTGTTTATATAGACCACATTGCGATCCTAGGAAGACTTTTCCGAATTGGAAAATGGGTGTGCATTGATAGAGTTGGAATTCGAATAGAGAACAGCCAGAAACCTGTTTTTGTGAGTAAAAGGCGTCTAGGAGCACTGACGCGTTTCAACGTTGAATGGCGTCTTCACGACACGACGCGTTTCAGCTCTTTCTGTGATTTATCCGAAATTCTATGTTTTGATGTTTAAATTGAATATTTGGAATTATTAACAATTTTGATTGCAGAAAATTCAAGAAAGCTGAGTAAAGAGAATCTCACTGTGGGAGTCAAGAAGTCTCAACCGTGGCTAAAAAGACGGTTATTTCTACCCCTGTATTATTTTATGTAATTGATGTGCATTTGCATTATTACATGTTAAATATTTATTAGAGTATATCAAGGACCTTGTGTTTTGATGAAACTGGAATTTGAGTTCCCCTTCAACAAAAACAGTGATAATTCCAGAGGATTCTTAATCACACGGATAGGCCGTTGGATTGTTAATTAGTAAGGACGATGGTTCCACTTTTGTGAAACGGTGCGTGGATAAACGAGCTTCGGCTTAGCACTGGATTACAAGAATTGGTATCTTGACTCATTAATGGCAATTTAACAATATTATCCTTGATTAATTTATATTTTATTTGACTTTATATTTTTCTTTTAGCCCAGCATGCATCATGTAGGACTTTGAAATCATTGTGATAAGGATTAATTACTGATTAAGTTTCAGACCATTAATTAAATGATTCAAAACATGATATGAAATATTCCATTCTGAATTGAGTATCTTGATTATCTTTGAGATTCGCTTGAAGATATCATTGGAATTCTATTCTTTTTTGGATTCTTTATCCAATATTTCTTGTTTTCTTTTTAAGATCCATCATGGCTGCAGCACGTCCACATTGGCTGGCAAACGCTCCCCATGATGAAACCTACAGTGTCTATGACCTTGGGTACTTCCCACTCCGAGGAGGTTGATCGACCTTATTTTATTTCCTTGTCTACCTCATCCAGACAGGATTGATTCCATTGATTTCATTAAGCTATCTTCATTGATAATTTCGAGAAAAATTCCAATCATGTGATGTTAAGAGCGTGTCTCATCACACCTTGGCATCACCTTTTCAGTACATTCCATTTCACTCCCTTGCAAAGACGATGCCAAGGTGAGGCAGCTGTAGACACGCTAATTTTGACGTCATTTTGAGTAAATTTCATATCATATAATAATGCCTCAGAATGGTCTGATAATTAATCATTAATTAATTTTTATTAATATTTTTGAGTGTCGGGTCAAACAGACATGTTTAAGTTAATTAATTGAATTGATTTTAACTCAAATTTCAGTTAAAATATGAAAAATCATAAAAGGCGTCGACCCATGTGGACGCTATTTAGAGTTTATTCCTATTTTAACGTTTAAATTTGAATTTTAATTAATTGATTTATTAACTAAAAGGCGTCTGTCAAAGTCGAC
This sequence comes from Zantedeschia hybrid cultivar, assembly GCA_030544215.1. NCBI lineage: Eukaryota > Viridiplantae > Streptophyta > Magnoliopsida > Alismatales > Araceae > Zantedeschia > Zantedeschia hybrid cultivar. The sequence continues at coordinate 42,762,368 of JARZZO010000013.1, read as the reverse complement.
GCGTTTTTTAGGTTTCCTAAGCTGTTTTAACTTCTCTTCCGGATGTTTATCCTTATCTTAATTAGGGTAAAAGACGTCTACACATGTGGACGCGTTTTAGCTAATAAAGATAAAGATAAGTTTTCCCGGATGTTTATCCTTATCTTAATTTATCTTAAAGGCGTCGTCCAAGGTAGACGCGTTTTAGATAATTACAGATAAAGATGAATTAATCAGTAATTATCTGTCGATTAAGGTAGATAAATCCTAGATTTTTCTATGTTAATCGCGAACGCAGAAAATGCCTATAAATACCTTGCATCTCAAGGAGTTAAAAAAAAAAAGGAGAGAGAGAATTATTGAGCCTCAGCGTTATAGCGATTTGAAGATCGGAGCAACCACGTCGGAACGCCGGAGCGCTGCCATTTCCAGAAGTCGGCATCCTTCTTTCAGATCTTCATTCTTCAAAGCTTCAACCAACTGGACTGGGCATAAGTTTTTTCATATCTGAATTTCATTTTCATTATTTAGTTTCATTCTCTCATACTCACTTCATGCAACACACACCACCTCATTAATTCTCCAAAACCCATCTGTTCTAAAGGGGTTTCAAAGTCATTTAAAACAAGTGAGTTGCTGTTTATACATGTTTCTAATCATAGTTAACTTTATTATTTCTATTTAGATTCTCATCAATATTTCTTCTTTATTTTTCTGTGTTTCTGTCTCTGCTGCATTCAACAATAACAACAAGAAATCAAAAAGAGGGAAATCAAGCAAAAGCCAGGAGAACTTCTGGACGATCCTCAACATTCAACAGCAAGAACGAAAAGAACAAAGAGGCTCTCTTTCTTCAGCCGGCTGAAGGAGGGGAACCAAGGATTCATTCTTCCGCGTTTAAACAGGTAAGCGATCAAAACTCTTTTGAAGCTTTTTTTTAGTTAAAAGTTTCTGGCGATCACAAGCACCTTAGTTGCATTTTTTTTAATAGGTTAATTTACCCTAAACAACATAGTTTTTCACATAAATCACACGAGCAAATTTTCAGCACCTACACCTTGGATTAGGGATAAGAAACTCATCTTAAGAGCCCTCCAATGAGGCCACAACACTTGGAGAATCATGATTGGCTTCTCTTTTGCTTTTCACCTACCACCTTCTAGAAGAATCTTGAAGGGGGTACCACTTCCTTTTTCTTCTTATCCACCTTTGGGCATATTTGAACATGGGTCAAAGGGGTAAGAATAGGCTATGGGGGGGACCATTTGGGTCCTTTAGAGGCTGCCACGAAATTGGACTTTGGCCTTTACTTTTTAGGCCCAAATTAGCCTTATTGGGCTTCTTTTGCTTGAGATAATGGGCCTGAGCCTGCCCCTTTGGATTTCTTCATCATTTGAGCTCAAAGTAACTTCTTTTTGACTTTCTTTGGCTTGTAAGAATGGGTATGACTACTGTCCATTAAATCTTCTTCATTTGGGCCTTCTTTGAAAATTGGTGGACCTTTCTTGCTTGAATTAATGGGCTCGGTTCTTCCCTTCAATTCTATTTGATTTGGGCCTTCTTGATTGATCTTTAGGCTCTTCTTCTTGTTTTTTTTTTTTTTGCGACAACATGGTATTGAGTTAAGAAGAAGGAAGATCAACACATGCTAAAGGAAAAGTACTTACCATGGATCGGCAAGTTGTTGAGACCTACCGCCTGCAACTTCTCCTCTGTCACCACATCGGCTATTTCCAGGAAAGGCCCTTGCTGGATATTTGCAACTACTTGGGTGTCGTCTGCTGGCACTAGGCCCTGTAGCAAATCTACCGATAGCCTAACGGAGAGATCGTGGAAGGTGACAGGGAATGGCCATCGCTTCCCTTCCCATTTCGTCACCTAGAAGAAGCAATCCTTCCAGTGTAGAATTTTGTTGAAGCCGATCAAATGAAATAAGGCCTTGTCACGGACCTCAAGATAGACAAATCTATAGTTGCCCCCCTTTGCACCCCTTTTTTATTGGAAGGTGAGGTGGAGCATCTGCAGGGAAGCCTTCAGACAGCCGAGCTCCTTTGTTTGGATAAAGAACTGGAAGATTAGGCGCCATGAGTTCGGCATTATTTGCCTCGGCACCAAGTTGAGATAGTTCAGAAGCCACTTTACGAACGGCGGTAGCGGCAACTAGAAGCCTTCTTAGAACATGGCCTCGTAAGCCATGAACGAACAACTTCTCCTATCGAAGATCCGCTCGTCGCCGCGAGGCATGCTCAGTTGGTACTCTGGTGGTGTACTAAATCTCGTATGTATCTCTGCCAGGCGCTTTTCTGAACAGGTCGATGACTGCATCGCCTGGCGGTCTACTTCGAGCCTCCTTGCATATGGCATGTTCCTCGTTGCTTGCGCAGCATGGCTAGCCATTCGGAACACAGGAAGTTAGGAGGAAGACGGGCTGGGGGGCTCGAAGGAGAATGACTCAAGCAGAAGATTCCAACAAAAGACTCGGACTGAGATTGGGCTCTATTCCTTCCCTGAAGAGTTTATATGCCCTCACGTACCCTGCGAGAGGAGTCCATTCGGTGACAATGTTCGGCCTACTTTGACAGTCGAAAAGATGCCTCGCCTCGGGCAGGGGCGACCACCGAACATGTGCGCTTACTTGGATGCACCACATGCATCTTTCAAATGATGACCTCTCGCCCTATCTAGGGAGGTGAAAGGGCGGATGTTTCCTGTCGACATTGACATGCTGGCCCACTTATGGCTCGAATGCTCTGAGGTCACGCCTCCGCGTCTCGGAGCAGGGGGGGCTAGTGAGAGGGTCCGATTTCACAGACCCATTTGCTGGATGGGCCGGCCCGCTAATAACGATTTGTGACCGTTATCCTGTCTAGCAGGCCTTTAGACCGATGGGCCCATGGGCCCCAGACTCCAACATGGAGTGCCCCAGTCTGAGGCAGACCGCGATGTCCTAGGGACACCAAGAAGTCTCCTTTCTGTAAGATCCCGTCTCTGAATCAGCTCCGAAACAGATAAAAGAAAGTTAGAGTCCTATCCTGTATTGAGATCGGGCTTAACTTCTCGCAATACGTTCCCCAATTGGATTTAGTCATTGCCTCATATTTGTCCCTATAAAAGGGGCCCTTGAGACCCTCATAGTGGTATGTTCTGCCCCTCGATCCTTCGATTACTTCTGTACTTTTCGACTTCACAATCAGGTCTCCCCTGACATGGTGTCCATCTTGCAGGAGTGAGTGGAATTTTCGACGATCAGGAGAGTTCAGGCCGTCTGATTTGGACCGGACGAATCTCTGACCCAACAAGAGCCAAGGCGTCGTTGGACATGGCGATCAGGGCACCCTCATCTACACTAGGAACGGTGCCGTCCTCCAGGCCATGAGCCACCCATTGCTCGGTGGAATAAGGGTACTTAAGATCACATCCATCCATAATCCACTCTATTTTAAAAGCCGTTTGGATTCATGTAGAACACGGAAATCTGAAATCTGCTTAGAAGTAATAAATTTTGTTTCTAGATTGATGAGAATGTTATCCTCTAGATTTTTGTTTCTTAATTTGGATTGATGCAAAACACTAAATTTGATAGACGGATCCGTACCGTAAACCATAAAAGGAGTCAATTCTTTATTTTTTCCCCCATCAATAAGGACCCATACGTGTTATTTTCACTGATTTTAAAATCAGTAATGTCAAATTTTCAGTGTCTCATTGTTTTATCCAATCCGAATAAACCTTTAGTTGGTCAGTGCATTGTGGGAGAGGCATCAAAGAAGAAGATTCGTATCTTATATGGCACTAGCTTATGTGAAATAGTGGATTAACTTTGAATTGTAATAAGAAGAAGAAATGGTAGGGACAAAAGAGAGAGGGAGAGAGGAATAACTAACCTAATGTCGGCAGGGGAATTTGATGGCTTCCGTAGAGGAAGGTAGAGAGAGTTGGAGATGAGGTTGCCGGGATGCCACCAGAAGGCATCCATGGAGGCAAGTCCCCTTGCATGTTAAAAGGAGGTTTGTCAAGTAGATATGCTGATTCAGATCGTCTACTCCATTTCTTTTACGCCACTTATATTCTACTCATATTTGATTTAGAATCTTTATGAAAGAGAAATCTTTTTTTTTTTTAAGTCTTACTTTTTTACCATCACAATAACTAAATCAATAGAATGAAATTGAGTACCAATGATAAAAAAAAAGTGGAATAGACGATCTCAATCCTGCTGCAAAAACTTCTTTCTCACATCTTCTGATGGGCAATGGGTGCCCTTCTATTTGAGACCCTGCAACGAAGGCCATATCCAATTCCTTTTGAGATATATAGTGAGAGGGTGGGATACTGGAGCAGCATGACCACAAGTAGGGTCATAGAGGATTATATATCTTTTGCTCCACGACAACCATGGAGTGGGAAATCTCCCGTGGCCCATCGTTGGACTCAACATGATGGATACCCAAGTGTCCAGGTATAAAGACAGATAACAGATATATAGATATGGAGATGGGAGGGTAAGGGGTCGAGGGATATCTATCTGGAACTTTTGACCCACACAAGCAAAAGTTGCGCTAGAGAAAATTTCAAAGTCCTTTGCATGCAAGACACAGAGACTAGCCCTCTGTTATAGCTTTTAATTACTTCTATCTCTAGGAAAATGGCACTAAATGTTTTGGCGAATTTCAGATGTTTCTAATACATTATCTTATAAAAAAAGTGTGCTTTATTTCCGCTTAGAATCAGAATCTTCTAAGCGCAAATAAGGGTCGAAACTCAGTAGGTACAGAGAAAGAAAACTTTCAAAAATATCCCTTTTACCAAACTTTTCCCAATCTTCATAAAAGATTTTTGTTGAAAGATTTCCCTAACTCTTTTACATTTATCTACTTTTTTCTGCACCTGCACTGACAGGAACCATTCTCTTTTGCTTATGTCGTGTAGGAGAACACTTTGCCATTTCTCTTGGGAGACAACACCGGCTCTCTCCAAGTAGATTTGACCCCTTTTACGTTCTCTTAGTGGACTTTTGGATATGACATCTTCTCTCTCCTCTTGGTGGACATGATCATGCCCCTTTCTCTCTCCTCTCGGATGGTCCCGCTAATGCCAAAGCTAACATATATAGTGGTAGGCATGTGGTCGGTGAAAGCCAAAACTAAGTAGCAACCTCTATAATGCTACCAATGTCGAAACTTGAATCCATCCTTTATCCATTCATAGCAGTGGCATTATACTTAGTGGGGTCTTGTGATCAACTGGATTTTATAAAATTTAAGAAGATTCATTAATTTTGACTTATTAGAATGATTGGCCTACTAATCTCAATCTATTCAAATAACTTCATTGGAACAATTTGTAGCATTACTTGGCGATGTAGTACTTACTCCCTGCCGGTGTTTTCAGGTGGGTGTTAACTCGACTTAAATGTCTATACAATCTAATCGATATTAACATGTACAAAGGGTTGGAGTCCACTTAAAAAAATCAATTTTTTTTTTTTGCAAGAGGTTCGGCAAGTTCTTCTCAACGATAAATGTGGTTTGGGCTTACGTCTAGAAAAAGGATATTAAGACTCCCCTTGTCCTTTCAGCCATACATCCTCCAAGTGTGTGCTAGTATCAAATGGAGTTGCGCCATTGGTCAAACCTTTTTCTCTTCCTTTTCCAGCAATAGACATGCATGCACGTACTGCACATGCTAATTATACCAAGGATTGGATACCAGACCTCCAATGGCCACGTTGGGCCAGACTCAGCCACACCCAATGAGCTCCCGTGCCGTGGAGGCACGCACGGTTTCCTGTTTGCAAAAACATGATCCATTTGTCAGATGAGTACTACAGGCTTATAAGTCCAGAGCAACCACCAGGAAAAGGAGATCCAATCCCCTATCAATTAGTGGCGGATCCAGCATTCATTCAGTGAGATATTAAGACTTTACTAAAATTTGTCAAACGCATTAGTTTAATACAAAGCAGTCTAGTTCGAGACTCCACTGACTCAACTAAAAATCTCATATGACTTAATCTAAGACCTCGTTAACCCGGTCATACTTATGACCTAATGTCCGATGATTCTATTGGACAAAATTTCCACTGCTATCAACTTACTATTGTAAGAATTGTGATCCTGTTCATTGCACTGCCTTGTAAATTACATAATTCGCATATTAATTACAGTGCCGCGCGTTTTCTTCTCAACTGAGCGAATGAAAGCTTTAGAGAACAAACAAACAGCTAATTAAGCACTCAACTGCTCATAATCGAGGGAGTGGCATAAATTGGATTGTCGACATTTGAAGTCGAGACGCGCATGGCCTGGCCCGTTGCCTTGCTCGGGGCTTTGGTCCCCTTCTTACCAGAAGAGGGAGACGGGAAGTGATGCAAGGGGGTGCTGTTGGCGTCGAAGATGCACAGCATGACCACCATGGCTAGCGATGTCGCAAACATGGGGATAGGCCCGAACATCCAGAGCAGGAGGGTTGTCGCCAGGTACAGCAGCCTCATGCCCACCGTCAAGAAGTTGCCCCCCCGGATGACGGCCCTCTGCACGTAGTCCACCGGGACGTCGGAATCGACGGTGGTGATCAGGAAGCTCGCGTGCACTAAGTGCCTCGAGGACTGGACGAAGGCGGTGAAGGCCGAGAGGAAGCAGACGAGGAGGGAGAGGAACTTGACGGAGTTGGTGGAGCGGCTCGTGTCGCCGTAGAACAAGTCGGGGATCAGGAGGTTGGAGGAGCTGCCGACCAGTGCGCCGATGAGGGAGCTCAGGGCGATGGAGAGGGAGGCAAGGGTGCTCGAGGCGGAGATGTTGGTGGAGATGACGCCGAGGGCCAGCTCTCTCCCCGAAGAGCCATCCAGCTGCATAACCAATGATACTTTTGAGAGAGAGAGAGATCTAGAGAGAGTGAAAAGAGATCACATCTGCTTTGATAACTGTATGGGATTCCATTGTACATGTTATTACTAGTCGTCACTCGAAGAGATGATGCTTGGATCGTGCAGTGAGTGAGAGAGATTAGAAGGATAACTTCTCACCCGTAGCATCCGTTCTACCCATATCTTCTTGTTATGGTTCTCCAAGCCGATGACGGTGGTTTGGGGAAGCCTGAGCACCCTGTAGAGGAGGATGAGGTGGTACCCAAGCATGAGCACCAGCCCTGAAGGCACCAGCACCAGATCTATGGACTCCCTTCCCAGCAGCATCTCTCTCTCTCTCTCTCTCTCCAAGATGTGCAAATCATATATGTCCTCTTTACGCATGTTCCTTTGCTTTGCAGCTGCAGTGTTTGCTTGTACTCCAACTGTCTAATATCAAAATGAGAATGTTTGTACGTACTTTTCTACCTTTTATAATTGTATTAACTAGTATATTTTTCTTATTCTATATTAACAATCTTGATTCGTATTAACCTAACAAAAAGTATGATTACTTAAAAATAAAAATAAACATAAAATTTTCGTCATATATTTATAGATTTAGCGATAATGATTAAGCTTTAGGTAATAAAATGATTATGTTCGAAATATTTTTCACATAATAATTACCTTGAAGTAATGAAGCAGTTTTATCTAAAATATGTTTAGACAATATTTTTATGCCAACAATGAGAGTAATAGCTAATAAATTATACATTACTCTTCCTTTTTTATAACAACTACCAATAGTAGTTTTTATCTTTAAATCTACTGACTTTTTGCTTTATTCTTATATTCAATCTTAGAATATCTTTTCTCTAAGCGTACACATAAGTGCATTTTAACTAGTATATACCTCTATATGAGTTATGTCAAAACAAAGAAGATTTTGGCTTGATACATTTTTCAGCTTATGTTAAATAAATAATTCTGCCTTTTTAATCGAAATAACTTATTTTATTTATTTTAGAAATAACTCAATCAAATTAAAATACTATGCATAAGCGAAATAGCTGAGCCTATATATTCTAAACTTTAATTCGCAAACAAATTGAACCCTAGAGTTAAAATCCTCTGGTTGAACCGAAGTCCAACAGTAAAGAGAGGGGAGGAGGCCAGGTATTTGCATTAGTTATAAGGATGTTAAGCTGTTACCGCGGGTTCATTGTAACCGACTCTTTGAATAACCCGCACTCCCGCGTTGACCTTAGTTGGTGCTGACGGAGACGGCGCATTGCCGTACGAAATGCACAAGAAGTCAGCTTCATGAGGCGTGCACTGTAGTGCACACATGCCTTTCCCACTTATCTAACTAGACAACTACTAAAATAACTAATTATATACAAATTATAATACCAATGAGTAGTATATATCCTTAACTGTCGAGGAAAAAAAGAAAGATAAAATTATTATATCTGTCTAGCTGCCAATTGCATATATATATATATTGCAAATCTTTGCATCATGCTCAAAACAATGAAAAGTTGACTTTTGGATCCCGAGACGATTCAAATTAAATTCAAAATAAAATAAAATAAACTATAAATGATAATTGCCACTTATATTACCCCCTAAATTAAAATCAGATGCACATTGCAAGAAAGTTATATATGCAATGTACGGTGACAACTATATTACTGATTTTAAAGATTTTTGTATGCATCCCCTTACAAACTACCATGTCAGTAGTACCGATAGCTTGACTTCTAGATATTATTATGAATATCATCAGAAACATTATGGTTGTACCTCCCGATTTTTGGGTTACCAACTGTGATGGAATATTTTCCAAATGGGCTACATAAGACTTAACTAAAAACAAAATACTAATGATAACCTTAACTCATAATTAGTCAGAACGGTGACATGTTCTCTAACATTACCCAACATAGGGTTCCCTTTTAGTCCTTTACATGATGAAATCAAAGAAGGACAATGCAGGTGTGTTTTTAACCTGCCGGCTAGATGTGACAGAGAAGATGACCTAGGCGGCATTGGGTTTGATGGGTGGTATGGCAGCAATGGCGCTAAGCTCGCCCGTTGGATAAGCCCCTCCGTGACTTGGCAGAGGAGGACATCACGGAATCACCAGCAAAGAATGTTAGCTGTTGCTGCTTGCTTAGAGGGTATTTGGTTGTATTAGAATAACATTCTTTTTTATTAAAATATATTTTCACAATAAAAATGTTAAAAAACTGATGTTTGGTGGACCTCTTCAAAATATATTTTGGTGGAGATTCCCTTTCATAACTGTGATTAAGAAAAAATGAGTAGATACCTCTTTTTTAGAGTAATACTTGTTGCAATGACGTGCACGCTGCACGTATTGTCATTGCAGTGGGTTAATTTTTTATTTTTTTTAGGTCGTCCCTAAGATCTCCTAATCGTCCGTATAATACAATGTTCGATCGGACGATCTTATTCATTAGGCTTAATTTTTGATTTTTTAAATTTTTTTGAGTCGTCCGATCGAACATTACATTATATAGACGACGATTAGGAAACTTCGGAAGCAACCTACAAAATAATATTTTTTTTTCTTTTTTTAACCCACTGCATTGCAGCAAGTATTATTCCTTTTTTTCATTGTAGTCCACGCATGGAAACCCCCGTTCCCGTCCCTTCACCTCCCTCCCCAACCATCTCCGCAGCTGTTCCGCTTCGTCGGCCAATCCCAAGGGCGTCCTCTCCATCGCCATCTTCCAGATCCTTCTACCATGCCCCCGGCCCGTGGTGTCTCCTGGGATCCCCCATGCTCGCTCGCCGCCGCTTGGACCTCCACCTACGATGTCTTCTCCGATCTACCCGCCCTGCCGCGCTGTCACTACCATCTTAGCCTTCTTCCCACTCTGGCGGAACGAGAGCCACCCCCTCGACCCACCCTCGCCGTCTGGATCTGCTCTCGACCGGCCGACCTTCGCCTCCAGTGGATCCATCCCCATCCGCCCCACCCTTGCCATCAGCAAATCCATCCGAGAGAGCCAGGATATCAAGGCATGGGAAGAACTAGTCTAAGAAGCTCGATGTGTTCCCATATAGGCAGCCTGTCTTTGCGCTTTACACACGCAAGAGCTCATCTCCGCCCACCACGTCGCCCTTACGTCACCTTGAATTTGACCCCGCTTGCCGTTGTAGATCCGGCCGGCGGGCTCCCCAGATGAAGCACAATTGCTCAAATCTTTGGATGTTCATGGGGACGCCCATACCACTTGCTCGATGAAATTTCCCTTTTTAGCATACATACATCTCTTGTAGTTCTTGGAGCTACTGTGGGTGCTTCCATCAAATTTTTAAAGGAGTTCGAGCAGATCTTGCAGTCCTTGGAGGCCCACAAGCGAATCAAGCAGTAGCAGTAGGGATAGTGAGGTGTTGCCACCGCAGTAGTGAGCAGCTCCACTCCTCTTCTCCCTTCTTATGATTCTTCACCTTTCCCCAAATATTTAACCTTTGCCGCCGTCAAGGCTTCACCGCCGCAATCCGCTACCCCATCATCGGCGGTGAGACTGGCCACGGAGACCCTTGCCAACCTGAGGAGCTGTCACGACGGAGGCTCATCTGCTGGGGTGGCAGGGACTCTGCTTTTAAAAATTATCATGTTCTTGTCAAATATGATAATTTAACGTATTTTATTATATAAAAATTATTTTACTTTTTATTTTAATATTTTTTATAATAAAACTATATAAAAATATTAGAATACAACCAAACACTTTATTGGCATCTTTTTCCAAGAGGCTGGAGTCAAGATATTTATATATATCCTAATGAAGAGAGTTTAAATTTAACGTCCGTTTGGTTATACTTAAAATATATTATGACAATTTTTTTATAAAAGAATATATCTATAAGAAAAATAAAAACAAAATTTATCATTCAATACTTATGAAAATATTTTTAACTCTTTTGAAAAACGACATTTCATCTTATCCCATGGATACTAAAATCTAGAAAAGAAAACACCAACAAATAAAATTTTTTATTAACTAGAATTTTACGGATTACCAAATAAGTCACCGGGATATTTTTTTGAGAAAAAATTATCATACGATGTATTTTACATGAAAACAAATGAATCTTTAGGTATGTCAATATCTACTCTTCTTATCATCTTAATATTTTCCTTAAGTGTGATACTATGGCGCAATCTACAGTAACTATTTCGGTTATTGATGCGATCATTTTTGCATCGAAATAATACACTGTAAGGAAAAATATCCTCTACAAAAATTCTGTTACCTACAAAGAGTACTTAAAAATGAGCCTCTATAAAATTATGAGTTAAATTTTCACTCTACATCACGAGAGATGAAAATTGAATCGATAACCTTCCTAAAAGAAGCAGCCCGCTAAGTCCACTAAATTTTAACTAATTTAATTAAGAACTCAAGGACTTGTAAATTGCATAACGTTGTGAAGAAAGTTCCAAATGAAGTGCAATTAGGTCCATTTAGAAGAAAATAAATGATTTGCAATGTTTATGTTAGACATTTTTTTCTAATTTAACCATCTAATGTGTCAAAAGTATGAAACAAGAAAATTAACATAAAAATTTAAAATTTACAAATATTATAATAATGCCACCCGGTGGGAGTCGGTGGCTGTGGATATGCGTTGGGTTATGACGGTGGGGGGCTTGGACTGTTCTGTTGGTGGGATTTAAAAGAGAGAGAAGGGGAGAGAGAGAACCGAGAAAGCTTGCACGGGGCTTGGACGGTTCTGTTGGTGGGATTTAAAAGAGAGAGAAGGGGAGAGAGAGAACCGAGAAAGCTTGCACGGTTCTATTTGGTGGGATTTAAAAGAGAGAGAGAACATAGAAAGAGAAGGAGATAGAGAGAGAGAAAGAGAGATTTTGAGAGAGAAAGGGTGAGATTTAGAGAGAGAAAAGTCGAGAGAAAGAGGAAGGTAGTGAGAGAAAGAGAAAGATAGAGAGAGAAAGTAACATCCGGCACCTGTTAGTTCTATCCCTTAGAGGCCACGAGGTAGCATCGACGTGTTTTCTCTTGATTTCCTCTGATCTTTCCGATCCCGAAGGGGATCGGAAACTTCATCTTTTGGTGATAGGAAGAATGACCCCTGTAATTCCTTCGATAACTCCTCTACCAATGATCGCTTTGTAGGTGTTCTTCTCTCGGATGATTATAAAGTCAACGACAAAAGTGACTTTTCGGAGAGCAGTCCCAAGAGTCACTGCCAGCGCTACTACCCCCACTGGGGGCACATCGTTGCCTAAGAAGCTGAATAGCGGCGTGCGCATTTGTCGCGTAGGTGGGATGTCAGCTGCCATTCGAAGAAAACGATCATAACTGATAACGTTGAGGCCGCTGTCTCTATTTACTAAAATGCGGTGAAGTTTACATTTGTTAACTGTTGCTGTCACAACGAGGGCGTCGTCGTGAGGAACGGTTACTCCTTCCAAGTCCTCGTCCGAAAAAATGATCGGTTCCTTCAGAGGGTTCCATACAATTATTTTCTCATGTTCGGAATGCTTGGGGGCAGGAGTTACAAAGCTCACCTGGCACGTGTAGCACTTCTTTCCCTGGCGACCATCTCCTCCTGACGCGGGGCCACCGGAGATCATGTGGATCTTGGTGCCATTGGGGCGATTCATGATCCGCGGCGCTTCGTGCTCCTGGCTGGACTTTGCCACGTACTTTTCGAGATATCCTCGTCGTATCAGAGACTCTATCTAGTCACGTAGCTACTGACATTCCTCGGTTGTGTGGCCGCGATCTTTGTGGAAGTGGCAATATTTCCTCTCCCGAGGCGTCTCAGGGACGGTTTCCTCTAAAGGGGTGATTCACCCACAATCAAATCCCCTTGATTAGGGAGATCTTGGGAGAATGGGTAAGGAGAGACTCGTCCGCGGTTGTGGGGGGCATATTGTGCGGACCTGTTGTACGTGGACAGTTGCATTCGAAAGATCCGCCTAATGGTGTGGAGGTGCGAAGGGTTGCCCCTCGGGGGGGACCTTCGTTATCGCGAGGGACAGGGGGAAGGAGTCTTCCAGCACTAGGTCCCTGGTCTTCATTTGGCTGAGTTGCCGATAGAAGAGGATTGAGGGCGGTAGGCATTTTCCCGAGTCTCAGGGGGTTTAGTCGAGATCCTGGGAGGTCTCGGGAGCTGTTACTGGACGCAAGGTAGAGAGATCTAGCGATATGTAGTTGGTGGTTCTAGCATCCTACCTCTGTCATGCGGGTCAGGATACCGAGCGTTACGTGTCTTCTCGCGTCAGCTTCAGTGGGTTGTAGGCCTTTGGACCCGTGGGCTAAATGGGCCTGGTTGGGCCAAACCCAATTACCCCTTGTCATAAAACAACAGATGATAACTCCAATTTGTAAATAACATGCAATTTAATCAAATCAAGCATCAATCATTCACCATACAACTTTTAAGACGATTGTTAGGGAACCAAAACTTGCCGCCAAGGGTGTGCATGAGGTGCACAAAGAGTCTGAAGTAACCAATCAACCAAAGGTTCCCGAGGGGCACAAAGGAGGGCACACTAGGGTGTCAAAGGGTACACAGGAAGGTGTTAAAAGAATGTACACGAGAGTGCTAAATGTAAAAGAGAGTGAAATAAAAAAGAAAACGACAATAATAGATCTCATCGTGATCGCCAAAAAGTTGTGAGTGCTTAATAGTGTGCTATCATATCATGAATTAAATATTAACATGATGAATATGAAGAACATGGATTTGTGATCACTAGAGATCGATGATCTCAATGAAAATAAAAAAGGTGATCGTTATTGACCTTTTCCAAAATGGGGGGATTTATGGATCCTTTTATTTTCTCCTCTTCGGCCGGCTAAAGAAAAATAGCATTTTCCTTTTTGGATTCACTCTCTTTGATCAAACTTCACCTCACAAAAAAAAACAAGAAGAGAAAGAAAAGAACTATGATTAGAGCTATGAAAAATGTAATATCTTTTCTAATGAAAAGAGAATCATGCAATTCAACAATGAAAAGCTCACTTGATTTATCTTTTATAAAACTCCTAGCCAATAGGTGGGTACTAAATGATTATGTATGTGTGTGAAAAGTGTGAAAGAAAGGGTGAATGATCTAATGAAAACAGTGAAAAGCCATGAACGAACATGAAGAAAACTAGAAGGGAAAGAATAATTGAGAAAAGAGTTGGCCCCTCCAAAGCCACTAATCTTCTACACTCCAAATAGAAGCTTGAAAGGAAGAAGACGACGCTCCAAGTTGCTATCTATGTTCTGCACTCCGAACTGCTCTTTTAACCTTGAGAAGGGACTCAAATCATGTTTTGGCCAACCTCTTTGAAGGTTCAAAGGGATGTCATATATATAGAGTGCTCTTTTTAGGTGTTTAAGCCCTAAAAGCCTCTACTTCGGCTACCGCATTACCGCAGATAATTACCATCAAAATAGAAACCTTTCAACCATGAAAACTAGATAATCTCGGCCAAATCATGCAAATCATTATGCCAATGAAACGTGTCGACCGCAGGCGACGCCTATTAGAAATGCGTCGGCCCACTCAAACATCTTTCAGAAGGGCCAAATAAGAAAGATAATCTCGAAAAAAAGAAAGATAATCATAAAATCTCTAAAACACGTCAACTATGAAAGATGCGATTTAGATGAATAGGAAATTGATTGAAATTCAAATTGGCAATTGGCCAGGATTAGGAAGCTAAAACACGTTGACCATGGATGATACTATTCAACTTAATCTTTATCCGATTAAAGAATTTGAGCCAAAATTAATTTCGTGTAGAAATCTAAATGACGTCGACTATGAATGACACTAATTATAAAAAACTTGAGAAAATTAGATAAAAATCAATCAATGATTAAAAATCAGACTATTTCGGGACATCATAAATGTGACATGAAATTTACTCAATGTGAAGTCAAAATTAACGTGTCTACATGCCCTCGACGTCAGGAAGAACACTCTTGCTCGAAGGACAATTACCTTAAAGCCAACCGAGAACCTCTTTGCAATACCCTTGTCGTAACTGACGAAATATTCCTCCAGGCTGAACTTGACTTTCTTGTCCAAAAACTCGGGCGAGGCGTTGAACTTCTTGACTGATGCAGCAGCTGCCCCTTCTAGTGATTTGATGAGGGCCTTAGCTGTACCGAGGTTTTCCTCAGCTTTCTTCCTCTCTCGGTCAACCTCGAGGACCTGAGTCAAGGCGGTCGAGAGGTTGAGCCCAACCTCCTCAGCTTTCTTTGGGCTTGCTCCATGTCGTCCTGTGCCTCATCCGCTGCTTGCTGAATGTAAGAATTGAGGTTTCGGATCCGGTTATCGGGTCAGTTTTGGAGTCGGATCTCTTAGTTTGGGCCATGGTGGGGCTGAGACTTAGTTTTCTTTTCGCATCGAGCTTGTTCGATGCGGTTCAAACGGTGTCCATCAATGTGGACGTGTTTTAGACTGTGCCACGTGGGCTGGCCTTGGCGCGCGAGAGTACCGCCCCGGTCTTATCGTATGAATGGCGTCTTGTATGGACGACGCCATTTAAAGTACGACCCTGCTTTGTCAGAGTACGGCCTGGTCTTGTGATCTGAATGACGTCGGACTTGGACGACGCGTTTTTCTCAGTTTCTGTTTGACCCTGCGAACCCTCCCTCCTTTCCCTCATTCTCTCCTTTCTCTTCTCTCTCCTCTCTTCCCTCCGACCTCCGGCACCCTTTCCCCCTCTCCTTTCCCTCCTCTCCCCATTCCTCCTCTCCCTCCACTCCAGTAACTTCCTAACTTCCTCCATTACCACCACTACTTCCTCCGCGGCGCATTCCTCTCCGGACAGCGGCCGACGTCCCGGTGGAGTAACGGCGTCTACGGCGGTACCGGCGGCGGCGTGTGGCGAGGCGGGTTGGCGGCTTGGAGTTAGGAGGAGTTCGAGTAACCGGTAGGGTGACGATCCCTGTTGTATTTTGTTTAAAAATCATGTTTTTCCCGCTTTAGAGCATATTTAGGGGTTTTCTTGGGGTGAAAACACTAATTGCATGTAATGAGAATTTGGGTGTTTTAATGGGTATTTAGGTTCTTCTCCTCCTCTATTTTTGTTTTTTGTGTGTTTTTACACGATTTAGGAGAGGAAATCTCACCCCGTAGATTGGGAGATGGCGGAGGAAGAACCTGTCTGTGAAGGTTAAATGACGTCGGGGGACAGTGACGCCCTTTAGAAAGGCGGCTTCCACCCGCGACGCGATTTAGCCCAAATAACCTGGACTGATGAGCGTCCAGGGACAACGACGCCTTTTAAATGACGACTCCCATGCACGACGCGTTTTAAAGTGAAATCACCCCGATGTCTGTCTCTGTTTCTGTCGTTATCAGGCGATTAGGGACAGCGACGCCTTTCAAAAGGCGGTTACATATGGTGCCGCGTTTTAGGCCATTTCTAAGGCCCATTTTTATATGAACCAGTTTATGAGGCTTGAATGACGTCGGCCTTGGGCGACGCGATTCAAGACAGAATCTCATTAATTCTTGCAATTAACACGTGTTTACATTGTTAGATAGTTTAGTTAATTTAATACTTGAAATCATACCTATGAACGATGGATTCTACGTGATCGGATCGCATCGTGTTGCGTTTTGTGCGATCGTGGATCTAGAGTGACAGTTCTTAGCGTTTAGGCACCCTGTGTCAGTGTGGGAGTGACACGGCGCCGGTGTGGGAGTGGTGGGGTGACGCATACAGAGAGGGTCACCTGGTGTACCCCGGGGTATAGCTAATACCGGTGTGAGAGTGGTACACTCTGAGTGTCACTCGTGCTGGGGGAAGTAGAACCACCTGTAGCCTGTCAGGTCACAGTAGTCAGCGCGCTATCCGAGGGGTTGTTGTTTGGTCTCTGCGGGTCGGTGTTTCCCGCGTTCGGCCGTGTGGTTGGCGTGTTTTGCCGAGACGCTGGTTGTGAGCTCCGTAATATAAAATTTCGAATGCATGTGTTTTATATCGAAATTTAGGAATTTTGTTTACTACTTTACTTGCTTAAATTATCTATATTTGTGTTGCTACACTTATGGGTGCGTGAGCGGGCCATGGGGATCGAAGGATCCCTACTGAGTCTTTTCAATGAGACTCACCCCTGCGGTTTTCAGGTGAGGGTTCCAGGCGGGCGTAGCGAGGAGAGTGTTGCTTTAGGTCGCGCGCCAGCAGCCGCTGTTCCGGGGTATGCCCCGATGCAGTTGTTATTTTATTTTCTGGCATGAATGCTTAATTATTTCATTTTAGTTGGAGTATATAATTATTTGCTGAATCGAGTCGCATTGTAATAATTTTTGACTATTGCAATTCATTTTCAATTCGATGCGATGTGAATGTTTAGCTTAGTTTATTATTTATTTTCCAGACTTATCAAGATCCTGATTTGGCTCTAAATTAATGATTCGGTACCCATTTAGTAATCGGATCCCCGATTATAGGGTGGCGGGTCGTTACACTGAAGCTCTTGAACTTGAATGTTGAGCTACTCATTCTCCGTTTGCAGCTGGGTGAATTAAAGGTGTAGCGAAATTCCCACTGGCCTCCTCCTCGGGGTCTAGAGTAATGAAAAAGAAATGCGCCGGAAGTGAACTTAGAGACAAAAGTCCCCAGAGTTCAAGAAGAAGAATACTCGTCGAAGACGACGAAGCACTAGTTTGAGGTAGACTCCGAGACTGGGAAAAAAGATGTATGAGTAACTAGGGCGGACTCACCGGACAGGCAGCGGCCTCGCGAGGGCTTAAGAGGAAGCAAGAAATCGGTCTCCTTCTCTGACTCTGATGGAAGAGCGTCGTAAGGAAGAATGCAGCAACAGGAGGGTCATATAGGACACATCACTGTGTATATATAAGGGATTAAGCTAGCACATCGCAATTCACCGAGCAAGAATACCGAGAGGCACCAAACCTTATGCCATCAGGACCAAAAAAGCAAACAGTCGGGAGGTGAAGGGGTAGACGGCACCCTAGTTGGATAGAGTGTCGCTTCGACTTTCAAACGCCCCATCCAAGCGCACAATTATCGACAGGTGACCACTTGAAGGGGCACCATGGTGTCATCTTTCCCATTAGTGGGTGTCTTTTCGCCACATGGCAACGTTGCAACGGCTTACCAGCTCCTTGGCAGAAATAGACATGAATCGATGGCGGATCCTACCAACTCCTTGGCGTCTTTTTGCATAGTTTGGTTTTATTATACAGTATATTTATTCACATTATAAATTTGAAGTTAGAAATAGTCGCATCGATGCTCATTTTATGGTAATCGTATTTCATGCATATGACGAAAATTTTACAATTTAGTTCTATTGTGTACAAATATGTAGAAATATGTGTCGTCCAATAACTTAAGCTTTATATATCCGTTTTGTTAATTTTTAAGGATAAAGATAAAGATGTAGATGTGTGAAGACAAGAATATAAATATTATCCTCACTGTTAAGTAATCATTTCCATCCCTACTTAACAGATCAAATCATGCAAGTGTGCGAGCTCTTTTTTTGTTATTTTTTGGACAGTTCAATTAAGCATCAAGCAGTACAGATGATAAATTGAGGTTAGGTTTAAACACGGACAATATTTTTTTAAAATAAGAAAATTATTCAATGATAATCCCAGAAATGACCTGCATCACTCCTAAACAAACTAGCATACCGATTTCAAATATAAAAAGCCATGCCTTTCTCTGTGCGAGTACATGTGTGAAAGCCTAATTCGGTCAGGAAGCCAACAAAATTTGTACAATATCACGTCTGAAAAGGAATCACAAGCGTCCAATTTGTGACACGGCAGGGTTAATTTATCGTCGTACCAAGGCTTGGACTCTTCTCCGCATCACGTGTTTAATGTTGGTAGAGGTTATCCATAAAGTAAAACGTCGCTTTTGGCATTTTCCGTCACGTGCTTAACGTTAGTATCCATAAAGTGAAACATCGCTTTTGGCATTTTCCAATCTTCACCTGATGGCATGTCATTCGTGCTAATTATATCCTTGCTCGTGTATCACACCTAGGGATGTAAATAGTGTCGGTTGAACTAGGTTACCTGATAATTTCGACTTAACTTAAATTCAATTCAAGATAGTCCAATCTAATTTTAGTCTAACTTAAATTCAGTCAAAGTTTAATTCAGATTCAGCTTAAATTTAGTCTAAATTTAATAATGAGTAAGTTGAGTTGGATCAAATTTGTTAAGAGTATTTAATTTTTTTTTATGAATTATTGTAAAAGTTAATAAATTAAATTAGGTCAACTTGTTTTCAGCTCAATCCAACTCAGATTTAACTAAAATTTAATCCAACTCAATTTATATAACTTGGGTCAGTCTAATTTTCTTTAATACGAGTTGAATTAGACTGGGCCACAGACTGACCTGCCCACTTGACACCCATGATCACATTCTATACCACCATTGTGACTGACTTAAAAATTGGATTTGGGAGATTATTATTTTCGTGTTTTTTTCCATAGGGTCATGGTGATGCATGGTCCAGTAGCTTACTGTTAACCAAAGCATGGTTCTTACCATGCATATGCCCACGTAGGGGCCAAGAGTTGGTTATAGGAGATGAGGGGGAGTGGTTGAGGGAGTGGTTGTGGGGAGTTACCCACACTTTTGAAGCACCCCTTGGATATAACCATTCCCCCCTTTATTTGAAAGTGTAGGGGAGAGAGATATAAAAGGGATTGAGTGGCATTACGTGAGAACTACCTTTTTGGAAAATCTGCAGAACTCTCACTTTGGGCAGCCCTCTTTCTCACTCTAGACTCCTCTCCTTTCTACACATTCTCTCTCCCTCTCTAAGTGTTGTTCTCCAAGAGGCTATCACCAAGGGCCTAGGATTTGCAGTGTGGTTTTTTGTGGAGAAGCCCGTCACGTGGTTCTCATTCTCGTCCTCACGGAGCCGTCGCCGTCCATCTACGAACGTCGCCGTTAAGGTACGTTTTCCGTTACGATCCATCTCCGTGTATGCTTCCGCTTGTTCATTTGATGCATGAAGATATTATGTTTTTATCCACACTTACCAAATAAGAATAAATGCATGGTTCAATAGGATGTGACTTACTTTTAATAAAAAAAGATCTTATATCCAAATCGATAGCACGTACGTAAGAAAAAAGAGATTTGTTGATACAAAATGTTGAAATACTACTCCCAAATGACATCGAGCGGAAGGAATATCCTTTCTTATCTTACATGGGCAAAATAAATGAGTATTTTCAGAACTGATTTTTTTTCATTATGAAGAATTTATATAAGTAATTTATTAGTCTTGATCTCGACTAAAAAACCGATCGAAAAGAGACTACATACACTCATTGAGAAAATTAGAGCTCTATTTATCTTGATGATTACCCAATAGGGATTTTATGGTTGAACTGCAATTTTTACCAGATTTACCGATCTTATTGCTTGGGTGCAACATCCTACGCATAGAGGAATCCGGCCGGATCACCATATCTCGGTTATCATTACTTCTAACTCGGTAACATCATACATATAATCTCCAGATGCTGGAATATTTACCTTCTTGTCTCATTATGGGTGCGAATGTTTACGACAGGGGAACGTTTTGTTTTGACTAGCATGTCAAGTTATACGTGAGGAGATTTTTCAAATATCCAATGGTAAAGCCGTATTAGGTCCTTGTGTAAGTGAGATTATGGTTATAATTAAATTCACCTCCAGAACTTGCTTAGCAGAATAGACTTATCCGGAGGACGGTTCCTGTAAGTTTAAGTGAGGATGAGATTAGATATAAGGCGATTCTTGTAAGTGTGTATTTGGATGAGACTTGGTGAGTGCAACAGGAGGGGAAAGAGTTTTCCAATAATCCTTTCATCGAGATTAGAAAATATTGTACCTAAAGTGGCTTCTTCAAAAAAGCTCCTCTCTTTGCACTAATCTAGCTAGTGCGGTCCAGACTTATACTTAAGAGGATCTCCTCTGATAGATAAGCTCCAAGGGGAAGTGGGAGTTTTTCAAGAAGATTATTCATGAGAAATGCAAGTGATTGTTTTGAAAAATTCCCCTTTGTGCACTTAGAGGATTCTGATTCATTTATCTACCGTCACGACTGGATTTAGAATTTGAGGGATGATTCAGTAGGCTTGACTCGACCACACTATGTGGGACTCTTTGCACTTTATCCTCTCCGCTATAGGTTCAACTGCACCATATCGTCGAGCTCCACAGTCAGGGGCATTTTGCGCTTTACTCCCTCCGCAACGAGTTCGACTGTGCAATATTGTGATCGAGCTCCACAGTTAGAGACATTTTGCACGACCGAGCTCGACAGTGGGAGTTTCTACCACGCCATGTGATCGAGCTCTACAGTTAATCACTTTTCTTAGGGTTTAGGCGCTTATAGCCTTCTAATCTTTCCACGGTCGAGGAGGTTCTTCTGACCAGAAAGGAGACTCGCGTTACTAGCCCCAGCCTTCGCCCCGTCTATAAATCCACACTGAACAAACCTGCATGGAGGGCCACAGAACACTCGCTGTCCATCGGAAGCAGTAGATCTAGCCATCGGTGCCAGCCCAGAATTGCCATGGCTCCTCTTCTCTTCTTCCTCCCGGCAGTCCTCTGCCAACTCCTCCTCCACCCGGCCCCCGTTTCCAGCGTCAACTACCTGCTCACTGGGCAAAGGCTCATGACCGACCGTCAGCTGGAGAACGGGGACTACAGCTTCGCCATCCAGGGTGACTGCAACCTCGTCCTCCGCAACGGCGGCTGGCAGTCCAACACCACCGACCAAGGCCAGCACTGCACCCTCAGTCTCAACAACCGCGGCCGGCTCTCGATAATAGAGGACGGCAGCGGCAGGACCGTCTGGAGCAGCGGGTCCGAGGGCCCGACCGGCCAGTACGCCGCCGTCCTGCACCCGCGGGGCAAGGTCCTGGTCTACGGCCCGGCCATCTGGTCGACCCGCTCCGCTGCAGCTGCCGGCCTCGGCGGCGGCAGTCGCAACGCCCCCTCGCTGGAGGACACACGGGTGGGGAACCTCCCGACGCTGCGCAACACCTTGTTCTCGGGGCAGGTCCTCGCCTACAACGAGAGTCTCGAGTTGGGTATCTACTTGTTCGCCATGCAAGACGACTGCAACTTGGTACTCTACAACGGCGGGTTTCAGTCCAACACCCATGCCAACGGGGAGTTCTGCTTCCTCAGGCTGGACCGCCGTGGGAAGCTCACCATCCTGGACGACCTCTACCAAAGCGTCTGGACCAGTCGTGCCTCGTCCAGCACGGGGGACTACGTGCTCCTCCTCCAGGTAGACGGCAGAGCCACGGTGTATGGCCCCTCCATCTGGTCCACCGAGACACAAGGTGCCGCAGTTGGCGGCCGCCGTGGGTACAACATCGCCAGGTCGCCGGAGAAAAGAAATAAGCCGAGCAGCGTCTGTTATGGGGTCCCCGACGTCTACGTGTTCTTGTTAACTTGTTATGTCGTGTGCATGGATGCACGGTGGGTGCAGCTTTCTTCCGTGTGCACAGGTTCTAGTACGCACGGTAAGCTTATATATGGAATAAAGGTACGGTGACCCAGTTATCGAACAAAAGCTGCATTGCGACTAAAAATATTGCAATATATATATACTTTAAAATATGTGGCATAAGTGTGTTCACGAGAATTAAGTAAACGTGAGTGAATTGGATAATATAAAGTGGAGATCAACTCAGGTTAAACATATGATGATATGATTTTAAATCGTAAGATATTTAAATCAACTCAAGTTAAACATATGATAGTCTTCTTTTTTATTTTTTTAAATGAGTCTATGCATGCAGACAATTTGCAGCTCAACATATAAATGTGCCGTAACAAACACGAAATCCCTGTTCTTATTTGACTAATTAAGACGTCAATGCTTTACAAGCTCCATTTAATCTTCGTAGTAGATTTTGGGTTAAAATATATTTCAATGAAAAGAGTTTTCAAGGGAAACAAATCTACAAAGAAAATGAAAATTGAATCTATCATTTGGTACTCTTAAAAATATTTTTTCGAAAAATTTATCATTCTTTTTTTTTCCATAAATCATTTTCTGAAAATAATTTCATACATTTGTACATTTGAATTTTCATTTTACAAGACCGCAATTGTAGATTGTGAATCCTTAGCACTACTACTCCATCTTCAAATTCGAATGGGAGATTTGGACACACTCTACAAGCGTCTCTAAGGTGGGTCAAGATTCGTGGGCAACATGTGGAATCTTAGTTTTCAACTAGTGGAATCATGGGAAAGTGATATGTAATGTCATAATAATTTAAAGTTGAATAGGACTTAGACTCTCCGATTCTGTACAGTAACTAAGATCTTAGTACTATTGTTTAGGTGTTATACTAGTTTGTGTGTTTGTCCCTTATGTCATAGTAGGTTGCATATTCGTTGCTATACTTGACATATATGTGGAACTTGGTGCATGTTAAGTAAAATTTAAATATGTTTAGATATTTTACATGATTATATCATCTTCATGTGAATCTTGATCAATGTGTAGGACTTTGTTCCTTGAATTCTATCTTATGTCCTTTATTCATTAATCTTATCTTGAAATTAGGACCTGTGATTTTCTCATTTGATAAATCTATAATCTGAATCTTCTACTTTGATTGCATGCTACTAGTTATATATAATATGTGCCTCCTTATGTATTGGAATAGCCTCCCTATGTATTGGAGGATTTATGTAATGTGTTAATGACTAGTAGATGGATTAATTGAGTTCTTAAATTTGTTCTAGAATTATGCTATATATATTGAGATATGTAAATGATATCATGTATGTTCATGATTGTTAGAAAATGCTATGATTCAGTATGCTATATATGTGGACCTATTCATAACAATTATTTTGTTTTAGTTATGTGTGTAAAACTGTTAAATTCTTCATGTATAAATATGATTCAAATTCAATTATTATATGTGTAATTGTATGGTCGGTATGATGCCTACTGTGTATTTGTACTCATAAAATCTACTAACCATCTCAGACTCTGCAAACGAGTTGTAAGTGGAGGAGTAGAGGCAGTCTTCCTACTCAAGTTTGGATCGGGATCGCTTAGTTGACTTGGAGGTTGTTTAGTTTAGCAATTGATTTCAGTTTAGTAAAATAAAATATAATAGAAATAATGAAAGATTAATGTATTTTTCTTTCTTAGTGAAATAAGAGTTTGAAATTTGAGTATAATGTTTTGTTAGTTGAACAATAGTATTTGTGGATTGTAGTATTGACTATGCTTAAATACTTTGGATTATTTGATAATAATTGGTATTGTTTTAATTTATGTTCCTTGTGGCTAATATCTCTCATAATGCTATTATGTAACCTGAATTTGATATGAGTCATTGGAATGAACCGGATCAGGAGCATAATAGGTTGTGATTCAAAGCATTATTATAAGATATTTCTAAGTATTATCATCTGACAATAAGCCATACCAACTGATCTTAAAGAAAAAAGGACATAATAATATAGGAAGCGTGATTTTGGAGTCTAAGGACTAATTAAGTTTCGTTGGGTTTAAAGTTATGATTAGGATAGTTGGAGTATGCCATTGCAAATTTTATGTTTAGCTAGTTTGAACAATCAAACTTAGAAAATTCACATTTTTAGTTGAGATGGGCAACTTTTCAACCTCTAATTTATTTCATTCACATTTTTAGTTGTAGCAATTCCATGGAAGGGAACCTATGTTAGAACAATGGGCATGAGTGAAAATTTTAAATGAGTAATTCTTGATGCACTGTGTATCATGCAATGTTGGATTTTGCTCATGTAGAACTCTTTTTTTATTCTTCTAAGAGTTCAATTAAAACTCACATAACATAAATGTCAAATTGAGACAAGCCCCGTACTCAAATAATTTTTTTTGAAAAATAAAAAATTTATTAAACCTCAGTGTCAAAATATGGTGTGCATAACTCCCACGCAACACAAAAAGAATTACTTATTTCAAATATAAACAGCCATGCATTTCTCTGTGCTAGTACACATACTTTCTAGATGCTCTGATTCATACCGGAAACAAACAAACTTGGGACAATTGTCATGTCTGCAAAAGAATCATATACATCCAATTTGGGACATGGCATATCATACGACAATGCTAAATTATTGTACAAAAAATTAGACTCTTCGTTCGTGCTAATTCTTTTGCCTATGTGTTACACCAGATTAACACGTTCTACACCGTAATGGTGACCCACATGAAAACGTGGATACGTGAGATTATTATTTTCGAGTTTTTTTTTTCCATGTTGTCATACTAATGTATGCTTAAGTAACTTACCAAAAAATATATGGTTCAATAGAATATGACTTATTTTTAATAAAAAAGATCTTAGGCATGTGATAAGAGAGATTTGTCTCATACATTCATTGATACAAAATGTTGAAGTACTACTCCCAAATGACACCGAGTGGAAGGAATATTCTTTTACCCAACATAGGAAAAATAAATAATAATTTGTATAAATAATTTATAAACACTTGATCTCGACTAAAAAATGAAAAAAGATGTTCCTTGTATATATACTTTCTCATTCATAGACTACTCACTGAGAAAATTTAGAGAACTATTTCTCTTGATCAAGACAATAGGGGTTTTAGGGTTGAATTGCAATTTTTACCGCAATATAAGTAGAAGTTTTAAAAGCTTTTTCGGCTGAATGGTATCTTTCGTTAGTTTCACTACAATTTTTATAGGTTCGGGTTTGGTTTTCATTGGATTCAAGGGCTTGGCAGAGTTAAATTATTTGGATTTTTTGGCTAATTGATTTGAATACAAGAAATTTGAATACAAGAAACTTAGAAAATGCTTCAGATTTGAACTTCAAGAAGTACACTCAAGTTTTTCTACTATAGTCATTAATAAAAAGTAGGGTTGTCAATAGATCGGAGACAGAAATGAAAATTGTACCTTCCGTTTCCATTTCCTATAAGATTTATCGGAGATAAAAACGGATACTGAAGTGAGTGTTTCCGTTTTCGCATCCTTGCTTTTAAATCGAAAATCGAAAACGTAAACTAAAGTAAACGGAAGTTTTTGCTATCATCATCGCTATACTAAGAAGTTATTTAAAATCATTGTTGCTATTCTTTTTTTATAAACTTTCTTCTAGTAATTAAAAAATTTAAACATATAAAATTTTAATATATGTAAAAATTATTAATCTATGAATTTTGAATTTTAAAATATACTTTATTTATCAATATAAATCTACAGATGAATATGCCTAAACATGTGCCATATGATCATATTAAATTTGTAAACAGTTGTCAACTTCTTACTGTGGCCTTACTTTTATCAAACTGTAAAGAGATATTTTTACTGTTAGATATGAGAGATATCTATCTAATGAGTTCAATTTTTATCTTATGTATGGATGTATAAGATACATGATCATTTGGAAACGGAAACGTAGCAGATGTAGAAATGAGTGTTTTCGTTTTCGACTCTTATAATTATCAGAGATCTATTTCTGTTTCCTATAACTTAACGGGTGGTCTTTAACGGATTTCCGTATCCATTAATAAAAATGGAAACATGCTAGATAATCGGAACTTGGGTATCCATTGATACTCAAAAGATTATGAGCTAAACCATGAACATAAAGAACATCATGAATTTCTCTCTCATTACCTGATTTGAGCTTTACCATGATCATCCCTATTCCTTTTGCTTGAACTGTCTTGCCATCTCCAATATGAACTTGCAACTTCACTGACTCATCAAGACTTTAAAGATATCCTTTAACCCCGTCATGTGGTTACTACACCCACTTCTAGCATCCAAACATCATTCTTACTTTCTTTGACATTAAGACAAATAATAAATAGGTTAGCACCTTCCTCACTCTCATTTTCCTTTTTTTCAGTAATTGGCCTTCTCTTTAGCTTTATCCCAACAATTACAGTCAATATGCCCATATTTCAAATAAAATTTGCATTGAATGCTAGACTTATGGTTACCTTTTCCATTGTATTTGCTTTTCTGATCTTTAGTTTTTCATCATATGATCTACCTCTACCTCTTCCTCGAGACTCTCCTTCCTCGGAATCCTCCTCTACCTCGAGAAGTTCCAATAGACTTGTTTGTCCCAGCACCTTCTTTTGAAATCTCCAACTTCGAAGAAAGTGCTTGCTCAATCCCACTATTACTAGATCTGTTAATTCTCTGTCCATGAGCTTGCAAAGAACCCATTAGTTCATTAAGTGAATAATTAGACAAGTCTTTTGACTCCTCTATGGCAGCAAGTACATGATCAAACTTAGTAGGTAGACTTCTCAAGACTTTTTCAACAATTTTCTTATCAAACAAATCTTCACGAAGAGGTCTAATTTGATTAACTATTGTTGTAGTTCTAGTAAGAAAATCTTGGACAGATTCAAAATTTTTCATGCTTAGAGTTTCGAAGTTTTATAGCCGTTGACATATGTAACATATATGTTAACGGATACACGGGACCGTCAACATATACAGTAAAAAGAAAAAAAACAAATCATAAAAATTATATGTCCACGGCTATTAGTTTAGCCGTTGACATATTTCTTATATGCCAACAACTATGTTTACAGCCGTGGACAAAAGCTTATAACCCTAATCCTTCCCTTCGTCCTTGGTCATTCCACAGTGCCCCCACACCCTCAAACCCACGCGCGCCACGGTTCTTCCTCCAAGGCACCGGCGACCCCATCGCTCGCCACCTGCAGCCGCCGGATGAACACCTCCGCCCCCTCATCCTCGCTGGCTTCGACGTCTACGTCCCCGACCTCGTCTTCTTCGGCGAATCCTACACCACCCGCCTCAATCGCACGGTGGCGTTCCAGGCAGCGTGCGTGGCAGAGGCCATGGACGCGGTCGGGCTGGGGCGGGCCAGCCTAGTGGGGGTCAACTACGGTGGGTTCGTGGGGTACGAGCTGGCGGTGGTGCGGCCGGATCGGGTGGAGCGAGTGGTCCTGTGCTGTGCCGGCATGTGCCTAGAGGAGAAGGACCTCCAGGAGCTGTTGTTCATTGTGGACGACGTCCAGGAAGCGGCGGCTTTGCTGATCCTCCAGACGCCGGAGCGACTGCGCCGCCTAATGCGACTCTCATTTGTGCGGCCTCTGCGAGTGGTGCCCTCCTGCTTCCTCTCCGATTTCATCCAGGTGAGTTGGAATCGAGGAAAAATATTCTTGTTTTTTTTTCTTTATCCCAATAGATGGTTCTTTTTTTTCCCTCCTTTTTTGTTGGGTTTTCTTGATTTTGGAGTGGGTGATGGGAGCATTGTTTGGTTTGCCTTTCAAAATTTGATGATGTGGATGTTGCCATCGGAAAAGCTAGAGGCATTTGGCCGCTTCAAGATCCTTGTTTTCTAGCAACTTTTTGGCCTTTGATGTTGTTATGACGGAATTAGTATAGTTTGGAGCTTAGATCAGAATTTTGGTTCCAAAATTGTTCTTGACAAGCACACAGAGCATAGTATGTAGCAGTCCAGCAGGTAAGGATCCAAAGGAATTGCTAAAAAATAGCTGGGCGGCATGGCAGCAAGAAAGCCAAACTCATTTGGCAGCTTCAAGATCTTCTTATAAACATTTTGTAGCAAAGTTGTGGCCTTTGACGTTTGTTATGCATAATGTGGGTTTGCTTCTTGCTCAATGCATCGTGTGGTGGCCATTTTGATGTTTACTTTCCCACATTGACACATACTCGCAGCTGATGAGTAATAGATTGTGAAGTGTTACTTCCACTCTGTTGCGCAAAAACAGAGTTATTCCTGGCAAATGTGTTGATCACAGTGAACTACCGGTGGAGGTGCATATATTAATGTTGTAATCCTACAGTTAGATTAGTTAAGAAGACTTCCCTGTCATGGGGGTTTATCTATTGGGAAGTTGAATATGGATTATAAACTTTTTAATGGGATTGTTGTCTATAATATTTAGGAGAAACCTGTAACAGCACTAATGAATTGTGTATAGAAATATGGTAACAAAAGTAATCTCTATAATACTTAAATTTTTTAAATACAACCTTTAAATGTGGAAGTCTTCAGTAGTTAAATGGATGTATTTTTAAGTACTTTTATTTGGTTGGAAACCAGAATGGATGTTAACCCATTCATTTCTCAGTCAGAAGTTTTAGTACATATTGGATGAACTGATGAAGAGAGCCCTCTACAACCTAGAAGCCAGAAGTAGACTCCAAATCTTGAGGAACATTAAAGAGGTTTTGTCATGAAAGAGAAAATTCTACATGAGACACGACTCATTGGTATTCCATTCAAAACAATCATGTGTCTTTGGTTTTCCATTTAATGATGATGATGATGATGATGACAGATGATGGCAAATAAACGTGGAACATTGATATATGAAGGATTTTATACAAATTACCCCATACAATCTACGTATTTAGGTATTGAACCCTCAAATCTCATGTAATTTTGTGGACCCCCCAAATTAGGAATAAGTGCTTCATGTTTTTTTTGGAAAACCCCCTCAAAAGAGGGTTTATCAAATAAACAGATAATTATGGGGTGCTATAAATAAATACCAGGATTAGAGGGGGTTGATCTCCAAGTATTGTCGATTGTAGATGGTAATTTCTAAAAACCCCATATATAACTTTTATAACCAAATTTATTACTGGCAGGTTATGTGCACAGAGTATGTTGAAGAGAAGACTGAGTTGATCCTTGCCTTAATTAAAAATAGGAAGCTCTCAGACCTTCCCAAGATTTCACAGGTTAACTTTAATTTCTTTCACTTGATCTCCATTGATTGTTTTGCCTAGTCAAAGGATGCATCTATCTTCATTGGATTGTTAGGCTCATCTTGCATTCCTTCTACAACCTAGTAGCAATCTCCTCTAAAATGTGTACATTTGAGGCCCTGACCCATTGTAAGTTCAAAAGTGGAGCATGAGACTGAGAATAAAGCTTAGAGACTGAAAAGAACAAAAACAAACATTGACCATGTCTTTCAGATACTGTTCACTTCTTCCCATTCCCTTGTCTTGGGAGTTCTATATGGTTTCTTGATACTGCCATTCTTGCCTTTTGTAGCCAACTTTGATAATATGAGGTGAGCAGGATCAGATATTCCCATTGGAACTAGGACACAAATTGAACAGGCTTGCTAGAAAATTGCAAATATAATTTCTTCTTGAGGTAGAGTTTTTCTGAAACTCTTTAGTAAAATTTTCAGGCACTTGGATGGGAACTTTGAACTCGTTGTCATCAAGAATGTTGGGGATGCCGTTAACCTTGAGAAGCCAAAGGAGTTCTGTAAGCATTTGAAGTCATTTTTGCTTGACTCTTCCACCAAGATGAACAAGACCAACCAAGAGGTGGATTGACCAGACACCCTGTATTCGGCCAAAAATTAGAAAAATTCAGAAGAGAAAAATGAGTGTAACGACAAAATTGCGGACATACAACCCTTACCTCAAAATTTGACCAGCGGCAACACATGCTTGTGCTAAAACAAGACATTGTGGCTGGGGTACACACTTGTAAATGTGTTCATCTGTTCAAGAACGATATCAACATCTACAAATCTATGCTTCAAGACTAAGAAAGAAATGATATTTAGCCAGGTGAAATGATATTTAACCTGTGGTTGGACCATGTAGCCAGGTGAAATGTTTGATCTATGGTAAGGAACACAGTGAATCAAAAATCTCAAGATTAAGATGAATGTGAGGTGAGTGGATTTATTTGTATGGATGTATTTATTTCTTTATGGACAGGTTTATATATTTACAGATTTTTGTACATTATTTAATATTTTAATTTTTTTAATTAATAACCGTTTGTCAGCGGCTAAAATCACTGACAAAAGCTTTTGTGAACATATGTCGACGGCTAAGAAACCGTGGACATATGACATTTGTCGGCGGCTACGGTCGTTAACAAATATCTCATTTGTCCACGGCTAACGGCCGTTGACATATAATTTCATTTGTCTACGGCTAGTAGCCATTGACATATGTCTTCTTTGTCCCCGGCTTTTAGCTATGGACATATGATACATATGTCAGGGGTTTGCCGTTAGCCGTTGACAAATATTTGTCAACGGGACTTTTGTCCACGGCATTGTCAACGGCCGACTAGCCGTTGAGATATACTTTAGCTAGCGGCTGTCTGGTATTTGTCAGCGGCTTCTAGCCGTTGACAAATCCTGTTTTTCTTATAGTGATTGCGACTAAAAATATTACAATATATATATATATATATATATATATATATATATATATATATATATATATATATATATTATACTTTAAAAATTGTGGCATAAGTGTGTTCCTCCTTCTCATAAAAATATGAGAATTAAGTAAACGTGAATTGGATAATATAAAGTGGAGATCAATCGGGCATATGTGTGTGGATATTCTTGCCCATATATATGGCAAATTTATAATATGATTTTAAACGTAAGATATTTAAATCAACTCACGTTAAACATATGATAGTCCCCTTTTTTATTCTTTAAAAGGAGTCTATGCATGCAGACAATTTGCAGCTCAACATATAAATGTGCGGTAACAAACACGAAATCTTTGTTCTTATTTGACTAATTAAGACGTCCATGCTTTACAAGTTCCATTTAATCTTCGTAGTAGATTTAGGGTTAAAATATATTTCAATGGAAAGAGTTTTCAAGGGAAACAAATCTACAAAGAAAATGAAAATTAAATCTATCATTTGGTACTCTTAAAAATATTTTTTCGAAAAATTTATCATTATTTTTTTTTCCATAAAACATTTTCTGAAATGATTTCATACATTTGTACATTTGAATTTTCATTTTACAAGACCGCAATTGTAGATTGTGAATGCTTAACACTGCTATTCCATCTTCAAATTCGAATGGGAGATTTGGGGACACTCTACGAGCGTCTATAAGGTGGGTCAGGATCAGTGGGCAACACGTGGAATCTTAATTTTCAACTAGTGGAATCATGAGAAGGTGATATGTAATGTCATAATAATTATGTACAGTAACCACGACTTTAGTACTATTGTTTAGGTGTTGTAGTACTATGTATGTTTGTCTCTTATGTCGTAGTAGGTTGCATGTCCGTTGTTATGCTTGACATATATGTGGAACTTGGTGCATATTAAGTAAGATTTAAGTCTGTTTAGATATTTTATAATATGTTGAATCATGATTATATCATCTTCATGTGAATCTTGATCAATGTATAGGACTTTGTTCCTTGAATCCTATCTTATGTCCTTTATTCATTAATCTTATCTTGAAATTAGGATCTGTGATTTTCTCGTTTGATAAATCTAGAATATGGATCTTTTAATTTGATCGCATGCTACTACTTATATATATATAATATGTGCCTCCTTATATATTGGAATAGCCTCCCTATGTATTGGAGGATTTATGTAATGTGTTAATGACTAGTAGATGGATTAATTGAGTTCTTAAATTTGTTCTAGAATTATGCTATATATGTTGAGATATGTAAATGATATCTCGTATGTTCATGATTGTTAGAAAATGCTATGATTCAGTATGCTATATATGTGGACCTATTAATAACAATTTTTTTGTTTTAGTTATGCGTGTAGAACTGTTAAATTCTTCATATATAAATATCATTCAAATTCAATTATTATATGTGTAATTGTATGGTCGGTATGATGCCTACTGTGTATTTGTACTCATAAAATCTACTAACTTTCTCAGACTCTGCAGACGAGGTGTAAGTGGAGGAGTAGAGGCAGTCTTCCTACTCAATTTTGGATCGGGATCGCTTAGTTGACTTGGTGGTTGTTTAGTTTAGCAATTGATTTAAGTTTAGTAGAACAAAATATAATAGAAATAATGAAAGATTAATGTATTTTTCTTTCTTAGTGAAATAAGAGTTTGAAATTTAAGTATAACGTTTTGTTAGTTGAACAATGGTATTTGTGGACTGTAGTATTGACTATACTTAAATACTTTGGATTATTTGATGATAATTGGTATTGTTTTAATTTATATTTCTTGTGGCTAATAACTCTCATAATGCAATCTGTTTTCTGAGTTGTTCTACTGTTACGTGACTTGAATTCGATATGAGTCATTGGAATGTACAGGATCAGGAGCATAATAGGTTGTGATTCAAAGCATTATTATGAGATATTTCTAAGTATTACCAACTGATGATAAGCCATACCAATTGATCTTAAAGAGAAAAGGACATAATAATATAGGAAGCGTGATTTTGGAGTCTAAGGACTAATTAGGTTTCGTTGGGTTTAAAGTTATGATTATGATAGTTAGAGTATGTGATTGCAAATTTTATGTTTAGCTAGTTTGAAGAATCAGACTTAGAAAATTCACATTTTTAGTTGATATGGGCAACTTTTCAACCTCTAATTTATTTCATTCACGTTTTTAGTAGTAGCAATTCCATGGAAGGGAACCTATGTTAGAACAATGGGCATGAGTGAAAATTTTAAATGAGTAATTCTTGATGCATTGTGTATCATGCAATGTTGGATTTTGCTCATGTAGAACTCTTTTTTATTCTTCTAAGAGTTCAATTAAAACTCACATAACATAAATGTCAAATTGAGACAAGCCCCGTACTCAAATAATTTTTTTTGAAAAATAAAAAAATTATTAGGCCTCTGTGTCAAAATATGGTGTGCATAACTCCCATGCAACACAAAAAGAATTACATATTTCAAATATAAACAGCCATGCATTTCTCTGTGCTAGTACACATACTTTCTGGATGCTCTAATTCATACCGGAAGCAGACAAACTTGGGACAATTGTCATGTCTGCAAAAGAATCATATGCATCCAATTTGGGACATGGCATATCATACGACAATGCTAAATTATTGTACAAAAAATTAGACTCTTCGTTCGTGCTAATTCTTTTGCCCATGTATCACACCAGATTAACACGTTCTACACCGTAATGGTGACCAACATGAAAACGTAGATACGTGAGATTATTATTTTCGAGTTTTTTTTTTCCATGTTGTCATACTAATGTATGCTTCAATAACTTACCAAAAAATGTATGGTTCAATAGAATATGACTTATTTTTAATAAAAAAGATCTTAGGCATGTGATAAGAGAGATTTGTCTCGTACACTCATTGATACAAAATGTTGAAGTACTACTCCCAAATGACATCGAGTGGAAGGAATATTCTTTTACCCAACATAGGAAAATTAAATAATAATTTGTATAAATAATTTATAAACACTTAATCTCGACTAAAAAATGAAAGAAGATGTTCCTTGTACATATACTTTCTCGTACATAGACTACTCACAGAGAAAATTAGAGAACTATTTCTCTTGATCAAGACAATAGGGGTTTTATGGTTGAATTGCAATTTTTACTGCAATATAAGTAGAAGTTTTAAAAGCTTTTTCCGCTGAATGGTATCTTTCATTAGTTTCACTACAATTTTTATAGGTTCGGGTTTGGTTTTCATTGGATTCAAGGACTTGGCAGAGTTAAATTATTTGGATTTTGTGGCTAATTGATTTGAATACAAGAAATTTGGAAAATGCTTCAGATTTGAACTTCAAGAAATACACCCAAGTTTTTCTACTATAGTCATTAATAAAAAGTAGGGTTGTTAACAGATCGGAGATGGAAATGAAAATTGTACCTTCCGTTTTCATTTCCTATAAGATTTATTGGAGATAAAAACGGATACTGAAGTGAGTGTTTCCGTTTTCGCATCCTTGCTTTTAAATCGAAAATCGAAAACGAAAACTAAAGTAAACGGAAGTTTTTGCTATCATCATCGCTATACTAAGAAGTTATTTAAAATCATTGTTGCTATTCTTTTTTTATAAACTTTCTTCTAGTAATTAAAAAATTTAAACATATAAAATTTTAATATATGTAAAAATTATTAATCTATGAATTTTGAATTTTAAAATATACTTTATTTATCAATATAAATCTACAGATGAATATGCCTAAACATGTGCCATATGATCATATTAAATTTGTAAACAGTTGTCAACTTCTTACTGTGGCCTTACTTTTATCAAACTGTAAAGAGATATTTTTACTGTTAGATATGAGAGATATCTATCTAATGAGTTCAATTTTTATCTTATGTATGGATGTATAAGATACATGATCATTTGGAAACGGAAACGTAGCAGATGTAGAAATGAGTGTTTTCGTTTTCGACTCTTATAATTATCAGAGATCTATTTTTGTTTCCTATAACTTAACGGGTGGTCTTTAACGGATTTCCGTATCCATTAATAAAAATGGAAACATGCTAGATAATCGAAACTTGGGTATCCATTGATAGCCCTAATAAAAAATAAGAAATACTTACTATCCCCCAAAGATGGAGTGCTCGGACTGCAAATATCAGCATGAATGAGTTGAAGCGTGCTTGAGCCCTCCGTGAACTCCTAGTTGGAAATGAAACCCTATGTTGTTTTTCATATGTGCATCCTTCACACACCTCATTAACATCATCAATAGAAGGTAACCCAATCACCATGCTTTTCTTATTCAACAATTTCAAGCCATTAAAATGTAAATGTCCATATTGCATATGCCACAGCCATGATTCAGTCTTAACGGAAGTAGACAAAGCATAATCATCTATAAATGAGAAACATAATGGAAACATTTTATTTGATGTCATCTTTGCGTTCATTATCAGCCTATTATTCAAATCACGGATTTCACATGAATTCGCATGAAAGATAATAGTGTAGCCTTTTTGCATCAATTGACCAATACTCAAAAGATTATGAGCTAAATCAGGAACATAGAGAACATCATGAATTTCTCTCTCATTACCTAATTTGAGCTTTACCATGATCATCCCTATTCCTTTTGCTTGAACTGTCTTGCCATCTCCAATCTGAACTTGCAACTTCACTGACTCATCAAGACTTTAAAGAAATCCTTTAACCCCGTCATGTGGTTACTACACCCATTATCTAGCATCCAAACATCATTCTTACTTTCTTTGACATTAAGACAAATAATAAATAGGTTAGCACCTTCCTCACCCTCATTTTCCTTTTTTTCAGTAATTGGCCTTCTCTTTAGCTTTATCCCAACAATTACAGTCAATATGCCCATATTTCAAATAAAATTTGCATTGAATGCTAGACTTATGGTTACCTTTTCCATTGTATTTGCTTTTCTGATCTTCAGAGTTTGCTTTTTCATCATATGATCTGCCTCTACCTCTTCCTCGAGACTCTCCTTCCTCGGAATCCTCCTCTACCTCGAGAAGTTCCAATAGACTTGTTTGTCCCAGCACCTTCTTTTGAAATCTCCAACTTCGAAGAAAGTGCTTGCTCAATCCCACTATTAATAGATCTGTTAATTCTTTGTCCATGAGCTTGCAAAGAACCCATTAGTTCATTAAGTGAATAATTAGACAAGTCTTTTGACTCCTCTATGGCAACAAGTACATGATCAAACTTAGTAGGTAGACTTCTCAAGACTTTTTCAACAATTTTCTGATCTGACAAATCTTCACCAAGAGATCTAATTTGATTAACTACTGTTGTAGTTATAGTAAGAAAACCTTGGACAGATTCAGAATTTTTCATGCCTAGAGTTTCAAAGTTCCTCCTTAGAGTTTGAAGTTTCACAGAGATTACCTTGGTTGACCCTTGGTACTCATTTTTCAAGATGTCCCATGCATCTTTTGACTTGGTTGCAATAGAGATTCGTGGGAATATGGTGTCACTGACAGCTTGCTGGAGGAACAATAGTGCCTTAGCATCCTTCTTCCTGTTCTCTTTCAGTCCATTTTTCTGTGCCGCTGTCAAACGTGTTCTTCCTTCCTCATCTGCTGGTTCTGCATAACCATTGTGAACCAACTCCCAAAGATCTTAAAATAAACAAGGTTCTCATCTTAATACTCCAAACTCGTAATGTTCACCATTAAAGATAGGAATAAGGGACTGATTTGAAGAAAACAAGTTGTTTGCCATGAGAACAAAAGAAATTTTCACACAGACCTTTCAACGAACAGGTAATGGGCAGCAGTTACCTCAATCAAGAACTTCAACAATATCCACTTTGATTTGCGGAGAACGCACGTGCTTCAGACGATCTCTACAAAAAAATCAAAACACAGCAACCTGCTCTGATACCAAAATGTTGGTTTCTATAACTCGGAATTGCCTCTACGGAGAGCAGCTCCTCTTCTCTCCGCAACACAGTGAGACTAAAAAATAAAAAACACAACAGGGAACGGGAAGCATAAGAGGAGGTGGTGCAAATTAAAAAATAAAATTGGGTCAGGCTCCTGTTCTGATACTATCTTACAAATCACAAAATCCGGATGTTGAGTTTGAAAGGCTTAAGATCATAAGCACTGGCCACAAATAAAATTAACCAATATAAAATTATTATATAGCCGCTCCAACAAAATCAACAACACCACACGTAATTACTGAAGAAACAAAGGCTATATATGGCCAATACAAGTGACTCACGACCTGATAATTGTCCCACGATCTAGACACGTTCTGGTGACAGAACGACCTTCTGACTGAGTAAAAATAGAAAGTAGAAAACAACTTAAAACATGAAACAATCTATTACTTGCTAAATAACCTCCTAAGACACGAAATTTGCATCACTAACCAACAGTAGAGCACTTTCGTTCAATGAGGAGGTGGGTATTTGTTGGTGACAAATTTGATGCTCAGGAGGTGGTTGAAGAACTTTTACCAGAGGAGTCTAGAAAAGAAGAGTGATCCTTAGTGCATACCTTGGTGTACAAAAATTTGATGAGGTAAATTATACATCTCAATAGAGTGTCTTTGAGTGTTCTCCTACCAATTCATGATAGGGTGGGTGGGGGACAAGTCTACACAGGTGTGGACACTCCAAACCATTCCATTAGGATGTGCAATCCACCTCATCAAAATTTACAACATTCTAGTGTGCAACAAATATTTTTTTAGAAAATAAATTAAGGACAAGAGTCATACCTCAGAGCTCCTCCATAGCTGTCTAATCAAGGATATCAAGGATAAAAGATTTTGATCGTTTTAGCTAGATGACGTCTGGTGTAACCAGTCTCAAGAATGGGATCAATTGTGTGGGAAGGGAAGTAAAGTCCTTACAACCATCCGAAGTGAAGAAGTTGCGAGGATGAAGGGCCCTATCTCGTTCACTCTCATATTAATTAGAACCCTTATCAGAAGATGATTGTTGGCAGATTTTTGAGTCGAGAGCATTTGTGGACCGGAAGTCCGAGGAATACCCTACACGAAAGGAGATAGGGAAGGAGATATCAGAAAATTAAGTGGTATTCCGCTGGGGGTCAAATTAATTGGAGATGCCACAGGTAGGAATTTCTCAGAAGAATACTGGATGAGATTAAAGAACAGTGATACATGGTTGCAAAACCCTGATCAGGAAGGCACTCTACCTAGTTTGTTGCTGAGCTATCAAGCTCTCCCTTCTTATTTGAAACCGTGTTTTAAATTTGTTCCTTGTTGAGGTTTAGTGGCATATGGGATTCTATGTGGGTGCCTTCCCTATGTATATGTTGAAGATTCCCTCAATTGGATGCCTAGGTTTTGAGTGCGAGGTCGGGCCTCTTTATTATGGTATCAGAGCTGGGCCTTTCTCGATGGGTTATTCTATTCCACCCGATCCATTCATAGGGCCAGTTATGCCGTAACCATTCGGATTCGACGGTGTTGAGGTTTAATCCCACATCGGATTTTCTATTGACACGTTCCCTTAATATATGTTGAGAATTTTCTCAACTCAATACCTAGGTTTTAAGTTCGAATTCGAATCTCTTTAACACTCCATGTTTCCCAAGGGCTACAAATTTTATAGAGCAACTTTTAGCGTGGACGTGGATGGCACATGACTTCGTTCAACCTGTAGGAACTGAGATAACAGAGGATGCAAGAATAAGTTATTTCAAAGAATTGCTGCAAAGATCATTTTTTCAGTACATTAACGACTCTTATGTGATGCATGACTTGATTCACGACATGGCAGAATCCTTGACTCGTGATGCATGACTTGATTTTTTCAGTCAAGGAGGTCCCTCGGATCCCCCCTGGATCTTGCAATGCGACGAGCTGACCGCCCTCACAGAGGAGGAGGGGTGGCGCCAGAACCTGTCCGAACCTCTGCTTCCTTCCTGCAGAGCTGCGGCATCTCTCCTGCTCGGCAAAATTGTACATAAAAGACTGCTCTCAGATCCTGACTTTGCCGGAGCAAGGCCTTCCTCCTACTCTGCGAACCTTGTCCATGGACGGATGCTCAAGGCTTGAGTCACTCTTCATCAACTCTGTTCGCTTCTGGGAATTCGGAGGCCACTTTCCATCTGTCTGAAATTGGGTTATGACTCAACTCTTCGTGCACTACTGTTGGCTACTGTCCCAGCGGCTTGTCATAACATGAACTGATAAGCTTACATTTCAAACCAATAGGATGCAGTTAATGACGGACTTAGAAATTTTGTCTAGTGGGGTCACTCGGACATTAAGTCATAACTATGACTGGGTCAGTAGACTATACAAGATCCTGGGCTGAGTCAGTGGGATTCCGAACTATATTACATTGGACTAGGCCAATGAACTTGGCAAAATCCAGTGGAGTCCCAAAACTCCACTGAATCAATATT
Source organism: Zantedeschia hybrid cultivar (assembly GCA_030544215.1). Classification (NCBI taxonomy): domain Eukaryota; kingdom Viridiplantae; phylum Streptophyta; class Magnoliopsida; order Alismatales; family Araceae; genus Zantedeschia; species Zantedeschia hybrid cultivar. The sequence goes on along the minus strand of JARZZO010000013.1, from coordinate 42,722,897 downwards.
GGATCCGCCACTGGATACAGTCGTAACCTGCTTCGTGACAAGGTAGAAAATGGTCAGTGGGATCTTGAACCATGGTTCTGTCTGGGCGTCTGGAGAAGATGCCACAAGGTTGTGTTGGTGATGATAACAATGAGACTACTCGTCTTTGTGCCTTGCTATTTCTTGAACTAAATCACTAATGTACTACCTCCCTCTTGCTCTATTATTTGAAAACATCGATTCCCTTGGATGCATCACGAGTGGTTCATCAGTATTATTGTAATGTCCATTTTATTTCTTCTTCCGCAGGCACTTGAAAGTGACGTCCGTCTGAATGTTTAGCTTCGCGGGCTTGTTGGAACTCAGTGATAAAACCTCAATTCTGAGAATACATTTCGTTAGCATACAGTCTCAAGGGGTCATAAAGCTTATGATTTTTTAACAAGGCACAAAAAATCATATTTCTAAAAAATTGGCTAGTCGCATGGGCTTCAGTGTCAGAAGTCAGAATTTGCATGGCCCTTTTCTTAGATAATTGCTGTTGTGGCCTGGAAAGCTTGGAAGTTGGAAGGGAGAAGAGCCTCCTTCCCTCCTTGCGAGGACAGTACAGTAGATCACTGTGTAATGTTGCTGGAGCATGGCTACAGGGTGACAAGCCTTTGTATGAATTTTTTCCCTTTCAATTGGTCCATAATCGCCTCCATCCCCAGGTATGAATAGTTTGGAACCTAGTTTACGCCCTGTTTGGTGACGCTATTAACTGGGTATATCACTATTACTTTTAATATTAATATTAAAAGCACTTAAATTAGGTGTTTGGTTACCTATATTAATTTTAAAAGTTACACTCATTAAAGACCCTAATACCTAATAGTTAACAGATTTAATACAGGCTTATCGAAGGGAGCGGTGTCTGACGTCTGCATCTCCTCCCCTCACCTCTCTTCCTCTCCACCACCAACTTCTCCACCTGCTTGTATTTGTTTTAAGATTTAGACTTTCAGCATTGTGCTTTGTTCGTAATTGCTCATAATTTTATTTTTTAACATAAAATCAATAGTATTTAAGTACAATTTGATTTTATTTACACATGAAACAATGTTAAAAACTTAATTTTAAAAATATTGTCATGATTAAAAATATTTATAGCACACCAAGTAGAAGAAGATATTACTTTATAGTAGTTTATGATGTTTTATAAATTTTACAGCACACCAAAATGACCACATAGTTATTATAGTAAATTAAAATAAATAAGAAAAGTCATCCAAACAGTCTCTTATACCACTTTTGATATTGATACAACTTTATCCAAACACCATAATATTGTATCATATCAATTTTGATATTGATATTCAATATTTCAAAAATATCAATATCAAAATTAATATTGTATCAATTATGATACTCCAACCAAACAGGGCGTTAGCTATCTCAAGTCATTTTAATGTGTTATTTTTAATTATAACTCGTCTTTCTTTTGCAGCCCACCTTTCTTTCAACCATCTATACATGGTCGACAAACTCCTCCAGCAATTGTCGTTGGTTGATCTAATATGGTTACTCTTAATCTCTAGAAGACGGAAGTGGAAGCTGTTTGAGATTGTTTCACATATTTAGTGCTCGATCTGGAAGGAGAAAAAGCAGACAATACTGCTTCACAACCAAGGAATTAAGTTATGTGTAGGCTTATCATGACAAAAGTTCCTCAGAAGAGTATGTTGTAGTTGATGGTGTTTGTCATTGTTATGGTGATAACTATTAGTCTATGACATTCTACTGCATTGGTGATGTCTTAGTTCTAGTTGGATTCAGACTGATTGGGTGACCTGATCCTATCAGGACTAGCACAAGCCTAATGTCCTAATTCAACTTGGTTTTTCAGTCTTGCTCTACTTACAGTCATCCATTATGGTTTGTTTGGGTAGGCCTAAGCATGATGTAGAGAGGAGAAGGTTGTTGAAAGAGTCATAAGAAGAGGTTTCTCTAAGATCCATTGTAAAGCATTTTAACATAGTGGATCTCTTTTCCTTGAGTAATACATGCTGCAATGAGGTGCGTGCTGCATGCACTATCATTGCAGTAGGTTAAAAAAAGGAATTGTTTTTTTTTTTAAGTCGCCCCTGAGGTGCCCTAGTTGTCCGTACTTTTTTTTGTCCGATCCGACGACTCTAAAAAATTTGGAAAATAAAAAATCGAGTTTTTTTTATTTTTTAAATTTTTTTTGGGTCGGCCGATCAGACATTGCATTGTACGGACGATTATGACACATCGGAGGTGACCTAGAAAAATATATATTTTTCTTTTAACCCACTACAATGACGGTGCGTGCAGCACGCACCGTCATTATAGCAAGTCTTACTCTTTTTCCTTGGTTTCAGCCCGTGGATGTAGGTCACAAATGACCGAACCATGTTAAATTTTTGTCTTGCTTATGTGATTTATCTATGGTATGCTTTTGCAGTTCCATAAGGTTCGGCATACTACATGGATGTACATCAAGCATACTAGCACTATGATGGCAAGCTATAACCAAGTGTGGCTTTGGCTTCGCAGGTGGTGCCAACATTAATAGTAAATGACAACTTTCAACCTAGTGGACACATGGTTTATCATATAAGTAATCACTTAGAAGTATATCAAAATTTCAACATTTGAAAGGAATACAACATGAGCAAATCGCAGAGTACCAAAATATGGACAAGTATGCAAATCTTTTAACATAAGACAATTTATCCATGCATGAACGTTAAAATTTAAATCTCTTCAACGACAATTGTACACACCAAACCATGCATGGACATTAATCTTTGTACTAAACAAAGAAGGAGATCATATTATCGTATGCAGAAGTATCTCATGTCAAGCAAATATATAATCATAATTTCAAAAGTTAAGTAGATAATAATCATCATATTTTAGTAATCATAACCACTATTATTTTATGAAATTCTTAACTACTTTAACAAAATCTAGTCTTTTGATGTAAATAATAACACATCGAAAATGTCTCGATCCTCTATTGATTGCTGCATGATGAGCTCACTTCACATGTCAGGTCCGAAAAACTAGTTGGCATCCAGTAGTTGCCATTTGATGTTGCCACTGCATCAACTAACTTGATTGGTCATTGTATGGGCCATTGATGCTCTTATTTTCCATGCCAAACTCAAAATACTTATCAGGATTTGATGATTGACTTTTAATGTGTGTGGACCAAATCAAAATACCTCTTATTCTGATTTTAAAAAATCCCTAAAACCTTATTCTAGTATAAGCAGTTCTGCAAACAAAGTCACACTCTAAGTCTAACTAAAACTAGGTTATTGGACTAAATCACGTCTATGCAACTAGATGCCTATTAGAGATTCTAATGGGTTTTCGACTGAGCCTAATCCTCTGAATAGTGTCTAGGTTGATGGACGCCTTTCAGAGTCCTTCCAAAGGTTTACTAATGGGCCAAAATTAGTGCTGCTAATGGATCACTCATTGGCGCCTAATGGGTTAGGTATTACAAGAAAGGATGGAAATTGGATCCCAATGAACATACTATCGCTTGATCTTGTCAAATACGTGGGTTCAATAAAGTCTAAGGCCCTAAATTCATCAGTCCACTTTTGATGATCCCTAAATCCCATTCCTACAAGGTCATAGTAGATGCATTCTTCGAGCATGATGAGGAAAGATGGAGGTCCTGTTGATTATAGGTATCCGTCAAGTCAATCTCATGACTATTGTGGACATTCTTATTCTCAATAATTAATAAAAGACATTATATTCATTAGGTGTCATGTATTCTTTGTTATTTCATAAAGAAGTCTGTGAATATATGTAATGAACATTGAATCATGATGAGATCATGATAGTAAGATCAATTTTCTTTAAACATATATTCTTAATTATTTCTAGTTAGAAGATACTTGAGAAGGACATCAAATGTTCAGTGAGATTAGTATAAGTTACTTTTGCTCATAAGATGAGAGTAATTGATCTCATAGTCAATTATGTGGAGATACTAACATGAATTTGTAAGTGCTCTTTGATGAATGAGCTTACTAAACTAATCTAATAATGAATCTCTAGTTGCCATAATACTAGCTATGAACCAAGGGATTCACAGTCACAATAACCTGATTGGTCCTTAGACCTAAGACACTAAAGACACATTGTTGATATGCTATTGTGTTTTGATCTTGATTAATAGATCTCTAATCATGAGATTATGAACAGACAAGTACTCAAACTCAGTGGGATATCTTGGAAGACAATTATTTGTTCAATAAAGAATCATTCACTCTTAGTATTTAGAGAAAAAATACTCTATATAATTATACCGAAAAAATCTCTAGGCAAGGCTAGATTGCATATCAAAAAAAGAGTTTTATGATGATACATATAGACAATATCTAATCCACGCAAGCGAACATGATTAGATTTGACAGTAAAACTATATCTTAAATTCGCTTGAGAGCATTATATAGATGAAGGATTATAACTATACAGCAATTGATGGTGAAAAGATTCATGAGTGGGTTACTTAACCCTAATGTCTTTTGGTATCATGAGGTGTTACTTGATATCCACTATGATCGAAAGTCCAATTGATAAATGTTCTAGTTAATTTTATAATGACCTATTTGGTTAGAATATTAATTTTTATGTAGTGTTACTTGTGATAGTAATAATTTTAAAGTCTAAAATAATAATAATAAATTTGATATAGAAGAATGTAGAAGAGAATGGCCAAAGGGGAAGGAAAGAATTAACAAGTGAGAGAGAGAGAGAGAGAGAGAGGAAAAGTCTTAAAATCCTTAAAGACTAGAATGTGACATTTAAATATAGATTTAGGCTTGCGTTGAATATTTCTAGTATAGATTTAGGCTTGCATTGAATATGTTATAATATTAATTTTTAATAATATATGTGTCAAAAATTAGTAGAGCATACAATTACGTAGTCAATACTAACAGCAATATCAAAAATAACTATTTCTAAAGGCACATGGTACAACCACCAAACACTCTATTAAACTTTGACTTTCAAGAGAAAGTCAACTAAAACTAGTGATTCTGATTTCTCTTATTTTAAAATACAAAACCTTCAGAATAATTTGATTTCAAAACCTTGCAATTAGTTAAATATCTCCTCAATAGTTGATATCATAGATTGATCAAATGATTAAATAGCTCCTAATGAGTGTTGTAAATAGAATGATAAAAGATGTGGTATAGTAGCTTTCGTCTTTGAAAATAAATTGAGCAATTTCTTGATTCAATTGAATTTCACACTAAATCAAGTTTTATTCTTCAATTGAACTAACCAAATTGATCAAGTATCACGTATTAATAATAATTTAGATAAGATTATCAGGTATAAAATATGATTCCTATGTATGTTTCCCATAAATCCCTAAAATAATTTGACATTCCCAAATCCGTATCTCCTATTAACAATTGTTGGATAAGATTATCAGGTATAAAATATGATTCCTATGTATCTGTCCGCTAAATCGAGGTGATAACTTCCACCTTGTTATCTACAAACTCCTCTACAATGAGGACATAGCATATTAAGCATGCTACAAAATCCTCTAATATCACCTAAAGTTGAGGACATCAAACTTAAGTTTGAAGATCGATCAGGATGAATCTGATATGCCACGTCGTGATAGGATTAGCGGTCCGGATGCTCGATCCACCAATGGAACGGTTCGGATGCTTCGCCTAATCTGATAAGCCCAGCGGGGAAACGAGTGGCTCTGTGCATGCCCCGCCCCACGCTAAAAGAATCGTAACTCCACTTCCGGGAACTCCACTTCCCCCCCGGCCGAGCCAAATGGCCGCAGCAGGAGCGGCAGCCACACTGGGCGCTTCTTCCTTCTCGTGCGCCGCCTCCATCTGCCTGCGCTGCAGCGCCAGGGTGCGGGTCGGGGTCAGGGCGTCCTCGGGCATGGCCGCCAGCACCGTTGCCGCCGTTGTGCCGGCGGTCATCGTCGGGGGCGGCAGGGTGGGGAGGGCGCTGCAGGGCATGGGCGACGGCCGCGACGTGTTGGTGGGCAGAGGCCAGCCGGTGCCGGCCGACGTCGACGGCCCCATCCTCGTCTGCACCAGGAACGACGACCTCGACGCCGTCCTCGAGGCCACCCCGCAATCCCGGTGGAAGGGTAATCTGATCACATCCTTCACCAATTCCCCCCTCCTCCGGTCTCCATTTTGGATTTCCAGTGCTCTGGATGGGCGTTTGGATGGGAATGTGGGATCATGGATGCCCATTGTGTCCATTTCAAGCAATTTTTCTGCTTCCAATCTTATAAAGCATTCAAATTTAACAGAAAGATGTGGTTTTTGGATGAGAGCTATAGGCAAGTTTCAATTGAAAGCTATGCCAAGAGCGCGGTTAATGTTTTAGCAGATTTGGTTTTCTTCCAGAACGGGATGCTGGAGCCGTGGTTCCAGAGTAAAGGCCTTGGGGACGCCGACCAGGTGCTCGCTTATTTCGCCGTGTCGAAGCTCGGGGAGCCCCCTGTTGACGGGAAGACTGATACGAATCCGGAGGGCTTGACGGCGGCGTTCGGCAAGTGGGCGTCGGCGGTGGCAGCGCGGCTGCAGGCTGGAGGCCTCTCTTGCAAGGTACTTAGGGGTTTATCAATCCGCCTTCTGTTCTTGGAATGAACTTGAGCATGAATAAACTATGCTGACATTGGTGGAAAGAACATGTTTTTCTGAGCTCTGATTAGATATTACAGTCCACTTTGGAGATTTAAGATTTGGGCATGGAGCAATAGGACTATTTTTATTTTGTTCCCTTGTTAATATACATGAAATGTGGCAAAAACTTTTTAGCATTTGGTTTTATTGAGCTTCAGGTCCTCGACAAGGAAGCTTTCCAGAAGCAGATGTTAGAGAAACTGATATGGATTGCAGCATTCATGCTTGTTGGAGCCCGACATGCAGGAGCTAATGTTGGTGCTGTAGAGAAGGAATACCGTTCTGAAGTAAGCATTCACCTCATCTACGTTCTAGTCACTTTTCCCCTTTCTTGACAAGTACGCTATGATCGCACTGATATTGGCTTTTGTGATTCATCCGCTGACTTTAATCGCCTCATAGTGCATGTATCCTATGCCTGACCAGTTTTTCTCGAATAACTGGACTAGCTTATAGCTACAGTATAGGGTGACTTTTGCATGGAAAGGCATGCTTTCTGCCTTGTGCATGGAATGTAATCCGACTTAAAGAGAAAAAAAAAGTTGCAACAATTGAAGAAGATTTGCATGTGTCATATTTGTGAAATGGTGGATCTGTAAATTGCACATTGGAAATCAGTCTTCACACTGTTTATTAATCTGTCCCCATGGTGAATGAAGATATACATTTCTTTTTTCATGAGGCTATAGTGCTTATTTTTAAGGCTTTTAGACTGTATCATTGAACAGGACTTATGGCTCATATAATGGTGCATGTATGATATAGTGCATTCTTTTCAAAGCTTTTGCTTGTAAACTTAATCTTGGATTGGGATATTTTCTTTATATGTAAAGTCTAATTAGCTTGATTTTCTGCTTCAAACTGTATTTAAGGAAGTTCATTTACAGTTAATGGGAGATAGGAGATAGGAGATACATAGAAACCAGAATCCCTATGTGTGGTCAAGTTAACATATAGAAAGTTGGTTAGATGGGCAGATGAATTTGGCTCCTGACTGCACAGGTTAACATTAGTCCAACCATGTGGAGCCATATTGTTATTCAATGGCTAGGTGTAAAGAATGATGGCAAATTGGATCATGTTTTGATGGGAATCCAGGGACGGCCGAAACGGATCCGAAGGCCCAGTTTATATTTTATTTGGCCCATTAGAGACCCAATTGGTGTATTTTCTTTTTTTGAACTTTTAGCTCTGTTTTAGTCTTTTATTTTGAATAAGGGTCATTTTGGTCTTTAGTGTTAGGGTTTCTACTCTATTTATAGAGTCGTATCCCCTGGTGGGAAGGCATTGAAGAAGAATTTGAATTGAAATGAGCCGCCGCTGCCTTCTCCCAAGACGGGACAGGGACCCGGGTGAGGGCGCGAAGCCCTAGCCTTCTCCTTCTCCTTCTCCAACCCCCTCTCTTCTTCCTTCTTCGGCTTCCCCCCTTGCTGTCCCGCATCAACTTGGTATCAGAGCAAGGCTCTTTGGGTTGTTCTCACAACCCAAGTCCTGCACCTCCACCACGCCACTCCCTAATCCCCTCCCCCTTCTTTCCATCGGTTCGTGTCTCTGCAACAATAGAAGAGAAGAAGAGGGCATGGACTCACCTACCCCCTGCCAGCGCCATCGTCCCCGACAACAGACCCCGCCGGGGTCCGTTCCGCCGTTGCCACCTCTGCGGCTGCTCCCACAGCTCCGCCACAGCATCCACCGCCGCAGCCGTTGGCAGCATTCGCCGTCGTTGCCAACGTCGGCCACCGCGTGCACCGCTGCCGCATCCACGGCCGCCTTCACCCTCACCTCCTCTCTCCCACAACAGAAGAAGAAGAAGAAGAGGAGGGAGGGTCGGGATCGGGCTCCCAACGATGTCGCCATCGTCGGTACTCGCCGGCACCGCCGTCATCATCGTCGGCCCTAACCGGCGCCGCCACTGTCGCTGCCCACACACACCGCCGCCGTCGCCATCTCCCACTGTGGCCCGCAGTCATCGCCGCCACCACCGTCAGTACCGTGGTCGCCCGCCGTCGCCACCCACCCCGCCGCCACCGGAGCCACCCCTCGTCACCTCTGAGGCCGCCCGCCTCCACCTCTGGTGCGATTAGGGTTTTGGAGAGGAAAGAGGGCAACAGAAAGGATGGGGGTGGACAAACGAAGAGCTCGTGCCCTTTAGTTAGACCTGGTCAAACTCTGTTTGACCCGGTTTAGCCCGAGCCCTGTTCGTCACTAGTCCGAGCCGTGGTGCACGGGTCCGAACCATCTACTATTTGGTCTGAGCCATATGCACGAGCCAACTGCAGCAATTAAGCGAGCCAGTGCCTAATTGGGGTCTGCTACAGTGTCAGGCGGTGCACTACTTTCTGCTATTGCACCACCAGCATCGGATCCACATCTTTGCTCCGATTCGCGCGCCGCTTACAGTGTTGGGATCGTATCGATGAGGCTGACATCGCTGTACGTTCCGCCCGACAGCAGTGTCTCATTTTACGTACCACACTTGCACATTTTACGAGGACACTTGGGTTCGCCGTTCGAAATCTTTCCAGACCCCGATTTGCACACCGTTCGTGCCGTCGGATTCATCTCAACGAGGCTAAAGCAGATCCAGTGCGCTGTATCCCAGATTTGCCTAGTTTTGCGTGCCACTTCTGCACGCATATCGAGGACCCCCGATCGTGTATCTTGAGGCCCGTGTTAGCCGCCTCGATTTACGTGCCAGCCTCCCGGCACACTAATTTTACAGCAGCCAGTGTCCGCTTTACCTCGTTTTGCGTGCCACTTTTTGCACGCATACCGAGGTTGGTAATTTGAGCTCCGTTTCTTGCGCCGATCGTACCGTTGGCATCCTTGCAGCGAGGCGGACCTCGTCCATCATTTATTTAGCTAGTGGTGCATTGATCTGCACGTCATCTGCTCTATTCGAACCAATTTTGTCTTACAAATTGGAATCCTAGGTACGTTTCCTCACTATGGATTTTAGTTTTGAGGTGGAGCTACCCAACTCCGTGCAAGCTAGGATATTTCTTAATGCAATTCCGTTCGACAATGTTATCTCGCAATCTATTGTGGATTCTATCTCCCATACGGACTACATAATTGTCTATGGAGATCAAGCCTATATGCCATTTTTTCGTCTCTTAAAGAGCAAAAGCACTTCCCGATGCGTCAGATATTATGATGATGCATGGTGCAAGATTATACCACATGGTTCATATATCAGTTTGGGTAGAGAATGGATGGACGAGCGGCAAGTTATGATTGATCCCACTGGGCGAGACTGTCTTTTACGACCCAAGAGATACCAGGCTTCCATTCGTATTCTCAATGCCTCTTATCAGGATCGGGAGAAGCTTCAACAGCTGTATTTAGCTTGTTTCGCTAAAGTGGTACCATCACCTGTTACTAGTTGGGATCACGACCTATTCATTGCTTCTGGACTGCATATGATCGTTGATATAGTGTTCGAGGTTGATGTCTTACGTATGGTTGATAGCTGGGATTACGCATTGTTTAAACGATCAAGATTGGATCGCATCTCTGATAATGCATTTAGCGCTAGTCTACTTGATGCTGCACCAGTTCATATTATCTCATGGGATCAAGAGTTATTTGTCGAGGCAGGATTATATTTTATTGCTGATGATATTTTTGCTGACTCAAAGCTTCGTCCAATACTTACTGAGAGTGTGATGATTGCTACCCTACACGATGACCCGTACGATTTGCTACAGTCTCCAGTGGACATGATATGGCAAACCTTTTATGATTCATGTGCAGCAGATCAATTTGTAATTCTTGAGATGATCCTTTGCCTGAAGACTCCCACAGATGATCCAGTCGTCCGCATACTTATCTTGGCACACTTTAAAATTCGAGGACGAATTTTTTCGAACCAGGAGAGAATGATGGGAATCCAGGGACGGCCGAAACGGATCCGAAGGCCCAGTTTATATTTTATTTGGCCCATTAGAGGCCCAATTGGTGTATTTTCTTTTTTTGAACTTTTAGCTCTGTTTTAGTCTTTTATTTTGAATAAGGGTCATTTTGGTATTTAGTGTTAGGGTTTCTACTCTATTTATAGAGTTGTACCCTCTGGTGGGAAGGCATTGAAGAAGAATTTTGAATTGAAATGAGCCGCCGCTGTGTGTTTTCTCCCAAGACGGGACGGGGACCCGGGTGAGGGCGCGAAGCCCTAGCCTTCTCCTTCTCCAACCCCCTCTCTTCTTCCTTCTTCGGCTTCCCCCCTTGCTGTCCCGCATCAACTTCTCAGTAGTGATCTCTGGCCTCAATTGGTATCATTAGTCCAAGCATGTGTTTGCACTTTGCACATTTCCTTAGCCGTACATCTGCATATTTTCGGGTTTCGCACCCCTCAACTGCAGTGGGTAGGAATGGAAACCACAGGCCTCCGGTGCTGGGGTATGTCACCAACTTTTGTCCACTTGTTTGCAGATTGGTTGATGAGTGCATTTGCTGACCATCATTATATATAGGGTTTAGGGTTTTACATATGCTTACTTTGAAGATGATACAATTAATTCTGCCTTTGCATAAACATAAACCTGAGCTAACAACATAAAACGAAGATGAATGCTTTGTTACCCCACTTTTTACCACAGTCAGGAGTTGACTGGTCATTTGATCAGATGGATTGAAGAACTCCTGTGGGTGTGGCCAAAATGTGGTCTCAAAGTGTGATATCTAAGCATTTCGGTGTTCATCATTCATGAGTAGTCAGGATAAGGTATTAGTTTCCATATTGTCTGTGAGAACTTGAAACACATTGGTCCTGAGGCTCCTGCAGCAACAAATTTTGGACACTGGTGTCATTGTCTTGTGAAATAGAAATTTATGACAAAACAGTGTTCTTGCAAAGTCAAGAGTTGTTTATCTTTCAAGTTATTCTTTGAATAAATGGGCAATGAGAAGGTTGCCAGTTCCTTGATGATAACCAACTGTTTTACCTAGTTCTTTTAGATAAAGCTAAAAGAAGTGCCGCATAAGAGGTCCCAGTTGCTTTTGGCATTCCCACTCTCCAGTACCAGACATTTCACCGAAAGGAGAAGTATCCTGTGGGTTTTCGCTAGAATAATATTCTTAACATGAGTTTTTAAACTTACATACAAAAATGTTAAGTTGGGACAAATGAGACAGAAGTGTTACATTATTTAATGGCCACTTGCAGGTGGCAAGCCTTATTGCAGAGCTAGCAGCTGCAGCGGCTGCAGAGAAAGGAATAACATTTGATGAAGGCATAGAAGAAAGGTTATGCGCTTATTCAAGGGTGGTTGCACATTTCCCAACTGCTGTCAAAGAGGTAATCATTGGCCCAAGCTGGTGATCCCAACTACTTATGTAACTACCTAAAATTAGTCATAATCACTTCTACTCAACATATTTTTTGTTGAAAATAGAAATTAAAACTTAAAGTGTTTTTTAATGTAAAGTTTTGACAAACACACTCTAAAGGAGTGTTTGTGAAGCTTCTAGTTGGAAGCCACTCTTGGTTTCCACTTTCAACATGAAAAATATTGAGTGAAGTGGTTATAACTAGGTTTAAGTTAGTTAATAGGTCAAACCTTCTTGACTTCATCCTATCGTTAGTTTAGAAAGGTCCATTAGTTTAGAAAGCTCCAGTTGGAAGCCAAAAATGCCAAAGGGCATGTTTAGCGTAACGTTTAATTGAAAGTCACTTTTGGCTTCCTCTTGTCACATAAGAAAAGATAGTTGCAAGTGATTACAGCTAATTTTAGGTTGTTACAAAAGTCAAATCCCCCTTAACAACCTCACTTTCTCTCCAATTTAGGGAGCTTCAAGTTGTAGCTTTTGGTTGGAAGCCAAAAAATAAACTAAGTGCCATGAAAGTGGCTTCCAACACCTACTTTTTTCTCGCAAAATAATTAGATAAAAGTCTGAAACTGTGTCCAATTGGAAGCTGTGCCAAACACACCCAAAAGGACTACAGAAGTGGCTTCCCAAGACCTTCTCCCTCAAAATTACTGGACTGCAATGTGTACTGTCGAAGCCCAAGTTTGCTTCCAATTGGAACCACACCAAACATGGCCGTGTTTACAAAACTTCTACTTGAAAGCCACTTTTGGCTTTCACTTCTTACATAAGAATGAGTTGAGGGAGAAGGTTATGGGCGTGTTTGGCACAACTTTCATTTGGAAGCACTTTTGCACTTTCATTTAGTTATTTTTTGTGGAAGCTATTGGATCTTGAAAGCCATTTATATAGTATTTTGCTTATGTTTTGGCTTCCAACCAAAACCTACAAAGTGGAGCTTCCAAGAGTGGAGAAAAAGTAAGGGTGCGTCTGGCAAAACTTCTACTTGAAAGTTACTTTTGGCTTCCAGTTCATACATAGAATGGGTTGAGGGAGAGAGGTTATAACTAATTTTAGTTTGTTACAGAATTCAACTCTTTCATAACAACCTCACTTTTTCTCTAATCTTGGACGCGCCCCCCTTGTAGCTTTTGGGTGGAAGTCAAAACACAAGTAAAATACCACATAAATGGCTTTCAAGATCTAATGACTTTTATAAAAAATAACTAAATGGAAATGCAAAAGTGCTTCTAAATGGAAGTTGCACCAAACACAGCAAGATTGTTATGAAAGAGTTGACTTGTGTAACAAACCAAAATTAGTTATTAATCTCTCTCCTTCAACTCATTCTATTTGAGAAGTGGAAGCGAAAAGTGGCTCTCAACTAGAAGTTTGCCAAAGGCACCTTATAACTAATTTTAGTTTGTTACAAAAATCAACTCTTTCACAACACCTCACTTTTTCTCAAATCTTGAAAGCTACACCTTGTAGTTTTTGGTTGGAAGTCAAAACACAAGTAAAATACTTCATAAATGGGTTCCAAGATCCAATGACTTCACAAAGAATAACTAAATGGAAGTGCAAATGTGCTTTCAAATGGAAGCTGCGCCAAACGCGGCCTAGAATCTAGTCAAGTTCACAAGTACTTACGATTGAAAATGCAATCAAACTTGCCCAATTATGACTGTACTTGTCTGGTTCTTAGGCAAGATTCTTCGAATATTCACTTGATTTGTATGTGCAGTTCAAGTGGAGGAACGGTTGGTTCTATTCGCTGACAGAGAAGGCACTTGCCGAGGGGAGACCAGATCCATGCCCATTACATTCAGCTTGGCTTAAGGAGTTGGACATCGTATGAGCACAATTGTGTTCTTGTGTTTCTGAACGAGTAATGTCGAGGTTTCATGAATATGGTACCTGTTGCTGCCCACCACTGTGGTGTTCGACGATTTGTCGGAATGTTTACACCTATGACAACACAATCTGTTCACTCTAGTAGTTGTTTTATATCCTTTTATGGTCGTTTACGTCAACTGGTTTTGATATTCTGAACAACAACGTGTTTGAGGGGGATGGGTCCTGGAGAGAGTGAGCATTATGCCTTGAATGAGAAAAAATTTCGGCTTGTTTGATATCCTACAATGGGAAGGTTGTGAGAATTCTAAAGAAAATGGATTCAATCATTTTATGAAATCCTATAGTTTGTTAAGAGGGACCACATTTTAGAGATCTTGTCCCCTGCAGCTTGCATTTATATTTTCAGCTTAGGGTCTGGTAGAATATAATGAAGTCTTGGTTTTGAAATTTTTTATTTTGAAATCAGCAAACATAAAACTTTTTATTTTAAAGCCACCAATTTAAACATCTTTGGCTTTCGGTTTCAATAGTTTTAGGTTGAAAATTGAAATCAAATAAAAGAAGTATATATTTTAATGCAACTTGTTTTCACAAGGGGTTAATGCAATTTCAAAACTTGGTGGTTTATGACACTTAAAAATAAGAACACTATTGTAAGGTAATGATAACATCATTTGATAACATTTCATCACACATCAAATTGCTCCCTAATTTATATACATTTTCATAGGGAAATGACCTTTTTTTTGCCCTCAAGTCACTAATCCACCTTTTCTTTTTGCAAACAATAATATTATCCCAAATTTAGAAATAAGTTTTGTGTGCTTATTAGCTATCTCTGATTAGTTAAGATTTGATCTTACACATTGTAAAAAACGGACATTGGTAAATCTTAGGCATGCAAACAGGTCCAACTCGATATGGATTCCAGGTGAATCCATGGCCTTATTTGTTATGCAATCAATGTATAAAGTATATCCATAATAATTGGTCGGATAATCAAATTGAACCATATACAATCAGTCTAAAAAGGATTGCAACCATTAACTTATGAGTATTAATTTAAAAATATTATCCGTAGTTGTTTTATGGATTAATGATCGCTCGAATGATCAAATTATCGATTACCATCCTAGCTACATTGAGAGGATCTAGTTTCTTTGCATACCAAATGCACCTTTTTCCTTTTGAGTAAAATTTGTACACTAGCAGTCCAGTGTTCTTAATAATAATAAAAAAGATTTAAAACCTTTTTTAAGTGACCCCCAACTTAACATAGAAATAACTGTACAATTTGATCTTTAATTAGATGATCTAAAACTTAACTACTGGTGTTCTTAATATAATTTTTTTAAAAAAAAAAAAGTGGCACCGTACTTAACGTGCATATCCCTACAATCCGCGGGAATTTGCTTTCTCCCACTTTCCTGCAATCCAGACGCCCTCCTCGCGTGGAAAAGGTGTGTCTCGTCGCAATTTGCGAACGAGCCCCTGTGGAGAGCGCCTCTGTCCCGTCTCCATTCCCAAAACCCTTGCAGGAACCCTAGCGAGGGGAAGTGGAACAGCGAAATGGCGGCAGCTGGAGACCTGGTGGTGCACTGATTCCCCCAGTCGAAGGCCGTCGAGGCCGTCCGGTGGCTGCCGCCCGTCTCCGCCTTCGACCGCTTCGTCGCCGCCGCCGTTCACGACCCCGACGCGGGCTCCTCCGCCGTGGAGATCCACGCCGTAGCGCCTTCCCAGCATGACGAGGAGTCCAACAAGCCCATCCTCCTTCCCAGGAATTCCTGGCCCTCCTCTTCCCGGGTCTCCTCCCTCCGATCCGCCAAAACCCTAACGAAGCCCCTCCCCCTCGCCCTCTCCACCTTCGCCGGCTCCCTCCACTTCCTCTTCGTGGACCCGATTGAGGGCTCCGTCGAGTCGGAGCTGTCGGTGGCAGCCGGCGGGGAGGGGTCGTTTCACAGCGGACCGATCTCGGCCGTCGATCTCCAGATCGACGGGAGGCAGTGCGTAAGCGTGGGGGAGGACGGGAGGGTGAATCTGACGGCGCTCGGGGAGGCGGGGTTGGATAGCCGCCGGCTCCACGATGGCCGGGGTTTGGTGTCGTACACGGCGGTGAGGTGGGGTTCGCCTGCGGAGTTCGCAACCGGCGGGTTGGGGTTTGGGATCCAGTGGTGGGACCAGAGGAAGCCCGGAGGGTTAGTGTCGCAGTTCAAGGGGAATTGGTGAGGAAATGCTTCTATTCATCCCTTCTCGTCTCATTCTTTAGGTGGAAGGTTATTTTTTGCTCTTTTTTATCTTTAGATCCTGTTAAAGGTATGATTTTTGGAGCTGAAATGAGATTTAGATTGTGATGAGAATGATGTTTTGTTTGCTTTTATTATTTGGGAACTGAAATCGCAGTTAAGTTGTTGTAGTTTGGGAGTTTTTAAATCGTTTCTCATTGATTCTGAGGTCTTAATGCTTTGCTGGATTTGTGATAAGAAAGGTGGAGAGTAGTATTATGTGTCTTTGGGATCACATTTTATTGGTTTCCCGATCTCATGATGAGTTTCTCAGTAACCATGAAATGAATTTTTGTGTTGAAATTCAAGGTTTGGAAAACATGCCGAGGCCGCATTTGGAAATGAAGTTGTTTCTGGTTCCCGATT
The DNA here is from genome assembly GCA_030544215.1 of Zantedeschia hybrid cultivar. Taxonomy (NCBI): domain Eukaryota; kingdom Viridiplantae; phylum Streptophyta; class Magnoliopsida; order Alismatales; family Araceae; genus Zantedeschia; species Zantedeschia hybrid cultivar. The sequence goes on along the minus strand of JARZZO010000013.1, from coordinate 42,706,399 downwards.
CTGATTGGGTCCACTGATTTTTTTCAAAATACCAAGTGACCCCATGATTTCTCGAACATATGGTAGTAATAGATTTTTGACCATATGTTTTTCACTGTATAATATGTTACCCTGAAGTAAATTTATGACAAGTGCTTCCAAAAATAATATTCGAGAGTTGTGTTCTAACGTCTTTGTTTTTTCTTTCTTTTTTTAGGGGGGGAAGGGGGAGGTGAGTAACGTAGTGGATATTCCCCGGCCTTCGGGGTGCAGGTCGTGGGTTCAAGTCCGTGTGTTTTCCTGGATTAGATTCCCAACACGTTGTCCCCCCTTGTGTGCTGGGTGGTTTGCCCAATATACTTAAGTGTCTGGCCTGAGAGCTGCCCCCAGCCTTTGCCGCTCTATTAGTATACGTGGGTGTATGGCCGGGCACTGCAGCCTCTGTCAGGATTTTCTGTGGATACCATCCCATCTCCCAAAAAAATGTGTGTGGTGGGGGTGGGGGATGGGGAACTTCAGGTGGGGTATAGAGTGGTTAACTTACAATGTTATTTTCTTTTTCTAAATTGCGCTATGTTCATCAAGCGCCAACTTTCTATGCTTCTTCATCAACTCACGTTTTCTGAGAAGTGTTTGCAAATGTTTAGGGTTTTGTTTTTTTCTTTTTATCCATTGTCTGACTATGGCTGTATCGAGCCTGTTTTCTTGTCAGAAAAAGAAGTATTATGTGGGGTGGAAAGAAACATTAGGGAGAAAACATTGACGAGGAAAAAGGATATACATTTCTGTTTATCAGAGATGCATCATAGGGTAACGAGCATTGTTTATGACATGTTGTGATATTTCCTTTACATGCCAGCTGTTGGAATCCAAAATTTTAAGGATGAGAACAGGGCACTAATGGAGTTAATGTCATGACCATTGGCAGGGTTTGCATAATGGGTTTGGACACTGCTTTTTGTTTATACAAGCAATTATATCTATTAGCTGATCCAATTATAATTTTTTGAATATTATACGTGAATTGTGTCTGTGGCTAACTGACATCAGTAGAAGTTTCTTGTAGAGCCATAAAGTCTGGTGCTGAAATCAATGTTGGAAACATTTTTTTTTTTTACCTTGGAATCTTAATGAGTTGTAAAGCTATTGGGTTCAGATTTCAGTTGATCAGGCATCATTTGAAGTCTTGATGAACATGAAATTGCATGCTTTCTCTTGAATTAGGAACAAGATGTCACCTTTGTTTCCAAAGCATTACATGCTTGTTGGATATTATCATTAACTGGCTTCATTTTCTTGCTTTGGGTATGGCATATACATGCAGTTGCCAGATCTCCTTACTACTCTTTGGTACTTACATTCCTTTACTGGATGATTCAAATGGATGACTGATATTGTTTACGCTACAGGACTCGGGGCAACACATCTGGCATCGTCCATTCCATTGATATTCATCCATCAAGAAAGCATATATGCATTGTAAGATGACATATATTTCCCGCTATACTTGTCATATATTATTTCTAATGATTGAGGAATCTACTTGTATCAAAATAATCATCATTCATCTAAAGTGTCTCTTTGATTGAATTAAAGAGACCTGAGTTCTCACCTGATCATTGTTTAATCCTAATAAAAGGCACAATAATTCTATCATTTGATGTCTCTATTCCATTATTTGCTTTATATTGACATTTTTCCTTGCACTACCTTTAAAGGCAGGAGGTTCTTCTGGTACTGTGTTTGCATGGGATCTTCGTTGGCAGCAACAGCAAATCGTGCTGTCTGGAGTTGGGCTTAGTGAACAAACTCAGATCCCATGTGAAAGTGATGTTTGGGAGGTTCAGTATGACGGTCACATTCAACCTACTATTAGCTCTGCTCCTGCAAATATTCTGCCGGTTATGATCTGTTCAGAAGATGGTATGCTCACGGTCCTCGAACAAGGTATGCCCCCATCCATGATAGATATGTGTACTGACATAATGATGATCTATTTAAGCCATTTGCTTTTTAGTTTCTAAGTTGCTTGTACTACCCTGAATCATTTGCAGTCTCCTCAGAGTTCTCAGGATTGTAATGTCTGGTAGTTTTAACCTTCAGGACATTCCATAAATCTTTATTTTTTTCCCTCATGCTTGATTTCTGAGTGAACACACAGATATAGCTTCCAGGGATTGAGTTCTGCGTTCAACTTTTAAGTGGATTTTTTTGGGGGCCACTGGGCCAGGGAGATCAAAATTCTTGTGCATGTATGCTGAAGAACAATTTTCTCTCTGGGTTAGAATTTCAAGTCCACGATCTCTTTTTTTCTTCAATTATTGAGCTGTGTTTTGGATTGTGCTTGGAGGAGAACTGAATATTTAAGATATTCACCTTTTCCTTTGATGTTACTGTTTATGAAGCTTTAGACAGCAGTAAGTTTAAGCAGGTTCACCTGGTGTAAGACTGAAATATGTTAGAAAAGGCTTTCATCCAATCGAAGCTTCCCTGTGTTTCTAACTGAGTCATCTACACATTTATCTGTTGCAGAATTACATCTGCTATCTGGACTAACCCATCATTTGGGTTATTATTAGCCCATCATGTATATCTTTTAATTCATAGTTGTTGTAGAGGGAACTTTCAGTGATTAGGATTCATATTCTTGTCCTTGATTTTCAAGAGAAAGTTTCATGAATAACCCTTTAAGAGAATGCTTCTTACACCCTTTGATAGCCAAACCATGGTTCCCTCGCCTCACAATGAATATGACATCCTGAGGTATCCAGCCTTAAAAATGTGGTGGCCATTTCTCATCTATCCCCTTATGATAGTATAGCCATTCATCGAATGTTCTATGTTGTTGATCAAATGAGATTACCTGGAAATAAATCTGGACTACCGTTGTTGTCGTAATCAAGGTTCAGCGACTAGGGTATCTATATTGGATCATATCTTCCCAGATACGAGTCGGATCCGATCTGACTCGGGCCGACTCAGTCCGACTAGCACAAGTCAAGCCAGTGAAGTTTTAAAAGTAATGAGTTTTAGCCATAGTTTAGAAAAATGTACCCTTTTTTTCCTTTGAGAAGTAGAGAGCTGTACCCTATTAATTGATATGAAAAGTGTAATTTTACTTATCAAATGGGAAGAACTCAATTTAAAACAGCTCATGATACATTTGTGAGTCAATACAATCATGTATGACTCGGTGCATGCTAGAGGATCAAACTTGCCCATATACGAGTCGACTCATATAAGTTGGCACGATCTGGTACGATACGGCAAACCATGGTCATCATAATTATCAACTCTTATCCAATTAGCTTTTGTTGCCTCAGAGCTCCACATCCCGAACTCCATGGAAACATGAACACCTACCATGACTATCACACAAGTACACACCTCAAAGAAGGTGGCATTTATGTTGCTTGATCATTTCCAACCTACGTCCATGGGGCATGCACAGGAAATTTTCACAATGAAGGGAAGAACGACAACAGGAGAACATCCCTCTCTCTACACCTCTCAAGCCTCTCTCTATCAACCCAGGAACACTATGACAGCCTAGTACAACAGGACTTGCGCAACACTATTTATAGTCTCTCGGAAAACCCTATAGACCCAGTCTAAGTGGGGCATGCCCAGCCTATTAGACTACCTGACCCAGTTACAATATAACCCATCGGCCCAACAGACCCAATACATAAGAAACTGGACTGACCCAGCCCAATGGCTGCCCCAAGTCAAAGAGTCCTTCACACATGTGTCGGACGCAAGACACATCCCCAATGGTTTTAATCAGGGAAATAAATCCAATTTTGATCTACGGATATGCAAATTTTCTGATCAGCTGCCCCGCTTGATGTCAGCGCGCCTGGAATTGGTGGCAAGTTTCCACCTATTGTCTCACATGAGAAGCACACTGAGACTAGTTAGCAACCAGATAATCAACCTTACTTTGTTTCAACAGTTAAAATCATGCAATGGAGCAATTCTCAGGTTGTCATGGAATTTGGTAAGAAATCTAAACAAAAAAGGAAGCTTACCAATTTGATGTTGTGATCTTTGTGTTCTCCAAAGGCAAGATTCTGTAGTGTCCCCAATCTTCAGGTATGATCTTTAAATTCTCCTAAATGCACAGACGTCTGCAGCCAAGGAGCAAATCCAGGCTCCCACATGACTCTAGAAACTAGACAAAGAAATTTGATAATATATATGCACTTTAACAGCCTAAGACTTGTCCTTCCGGCTGACTGATTCTGTCCTTTTTTAATAGAATATTCTAATACAATTCATATGGTTTGTGATGTTGTTCATAGTATAAATTGGTCAGAGCCACTATCTTTATTTATTACGTATACTGTTTCCATAAAGCTGCCCTGACCCTCTGACTTCTCAGGAGAAGAACCCATAGAACTGTTGGCGGAGCCATGTGCAATCAACTCCTTTGACATTGATACACAGAATCCATCTGTAAGTGGTATCATTCCACGACATTTATCATTTGAATGTATGCGTGTTGGAAGGTGCAAATCTATGATGCCTACAATTTCTATACAGGATATAGTTTGCAGTTTGGAGTGTGAGGCAATAGCCATGCTAATGCGACCGAGAGATTCCTGGACTGCATACTGAGAATCACACTTACTAAAGCAGACATGAAGAAAATCAGAGTTCCATAGGAACTTACCACATTTTAATCTGGAAAGTGCAACTCCAGAAATGCTGGGAGGAGATTGTTCTGACCATTTGGCATGAAATCTATTCCTTTGCGATCAAGGTGGTCCCCAGAGCCCGAATACAGGAAGCTATTTGTATCAGGCCAGATTGAGAAGAATATGAAAGGACAGTAACATGTTAGCATTGTCTTCCCCAATCGCATACCATATGATTGGTTCTTTTTCTCTCGAGGGCACTTCACAGCCTCACGGAGGTTTCACTTACTTTAGGCTTTAAAAAATGGAGAGATTTTTCGCATTTTGAAAGGTTCAGCCCGTTGACAGGCACCATCTGCACACATCGTGTTCATCTGATTTTGCCGAAGATGATTGGTCTGGTTTGCTGGCCATCCACATGGAGAATCTTGGTGATGTAATATCTAACCGGATGGAAGATAACTGAAACTGGGTATTAGTGCTCTTTGGTGGATGTGAAGGCGTGTCGAACATATCTGGACTGCAAAAGCATACTCTTTCTTCAATAAGATAGTTGAGTATTTCCAGTATCATCAAGTTTGCATGAGCTGTTGAAACTAAAGTATGGTGTATTTTTATAGTAACATTTGAAAAAAAAAAAAAAAAACTCTTCTGGACCCAAAGTAGAAAATGTCAAACAAGAGTAAGGCTTGCTGCCCTGCTGGTGTGTAGTGAGCACTTTTTTTTTTTTTTTTTTTCTTGTCGGAATTTTTAATTTTTTTAGAACGTCAATCAAAAGTCCGAGTACATTTAGAGAACTCGGGTCGGCCCCAACCGACTGTGTACTTTGTTTTTTTGAAAAAAGAAAAAGTTTTTTCCTTTGCACGTAATTTAAAGTGTTTTGCAAATAATTTTTTTTTAAAAAAAGTAAAATACACAGTCGGGTTGGGGTTAACCCTAGTTTTTCATATGTATTGTTGGATTCTCGATCAGATGCTTTAAAAAAATGTAAAAAAAAAAATTTAATAAAAAAAAAAGGAACATGCTCATTGCACGCTGCGGTCAGCCGGATTGGAACAGGCATTACTCGTCAAACGAAGGGTTTTGTTCAGCTTCTCTAAGTACTAAAACAAAATGTCGAAATCAAGGCAATGTTTCGTTTCTGTTTGTGATGCTACATTGAGTAGGTGACTCGCTCTACGGAAAACGGTTGTATCCCTGGTTAGGACTTTTTATGTTTCAGTCCGTGTAATTTGTGTGTAACTGTGTATATATGTATACATCCCTTCGAGTTTAATTCTATGATCATGTATTTCTAACTGTGATGGTCGGTTAGCTTAATTTTGGTTAACTAATATAAACCAGGTTTAGTCACCTCATCCATGCATCATCAGCTCACAGAGAGGCCCATGAATAAAATGGAAGAGTTAGCTTAATTTCTCCTGAAGAAGCGAGTGTCGAATAGAGGTTCTTTGACAGGATGCCATTGGAAAGGGGCCATTGAGGTTGAGGCTGCTGTCATCCAATGATCTTTCATTACACAAACTCGTAGCCTGTTGCCTTAAAGGATATTTGGTTGCTGTATTGAATGACTTCATGAATAGCAATTTTAGTATTGCTGTTACTGCTTCTATTAATGTAGGTGATTGGTTATGTTTTATTAATTTTGATATTTGTCATAAAATTTCACCTGGGTATGCACCTGCAGTTGGCATGTTATGATTTAGTCTCAAGAAGCCTTATTCTCCCCATTCCTGACTCCTCATTCTCTCTTCCGTAGGCAGTGCAAATTATGAGATTGAGGTTGCCGCAATGGTTGTATAGAAAGAATTCTTTCAATCATTAATATGCATGTGCGTGGATCCGGGTGACTAGAGATTCTTCATTATCTTTTTTTTTTTCTCATTATTTTTTCAAAGGAAAAATCGAAAACCTCAAATCACATGGGTTTACGTGTGTGTACGACACTTGCGTGTTGGTGATTGAAAGAATTCCCTCTGCTCAACTACTGTAATGATCTCAATCGGTGTGCACCCAACAGCTTGTGGGCGACAGGACAGTGCAAAGCTAGCAAGCTATTGCTGCCATCGAGTCTTGGCCGCCGCAGCAGCAATAGCACCATTGTCACAACCACAAATCGTGACCAAGTCTGGAATTAGCTGGACTGGCTAGCTCGGTTTGGGGTGGGGACGTCTTGGGAAGGTTCGGAGTAGTCCGAGTTTAACATTTGGGTGGGGAGGACTCTGATGACACAGGAACTTTAAAAGAAGTCTCGAATGGTGTTTGCATTCTCCTTAATTTTCTAAAAAATAAAGAATTATGAGAAATATTTTTTTATAAAATAAAATCACGGGAAGTAGAATAACGGGAAACATTTCCCCAGTAGGAGAGGTGAGGAAGTAAACCTCATGGAAAAAAATATCTATTGTGAGAATCTCAACCTATTTTTTCAACTAACTTTTACTTATATTTGCAAAACTTGTGAAAGTTAGTTGAAAAAATATTTCACGATAAAATTTAAGAGAATGCAAACACCCACTAAATGGGCAAGCATTCGAGATGCCGAAAGGGGCGGTAATGTTTGAAAAGTAATATTTACTGTTTGACGGTATAACTATATTTAAAAGAAAAGGACTTTTGTTTAAGTCAGGCCCCACCTATCTAGCACATCCGTATAGTCTTATTTTTTATTGGACGATTTAAAAAAAAAATTAAATTTAAAAATTGTTACTGGGCTCGACCCATTAAGAGTCTTATTTTTACTGTTCATTAAGACTTGATTTTTTTTATTTTTTAACATTTTTTGTATCGTTTAACTGTAAAATATGTGGGGTTCGACCTATAAAAAAATTAAAAAAATAATGTAACTGCACTGCTAAACCGTGTAGTAAATATTACCCATGTTTGAAACATCCATTGCAGTGTTTGATGGAAGTGCCAGACGCAAGTCCCTCAAAGGGAGAAGGCGAATCTAGCCGGATCCAAAGCAAGCTAGCTAGAGGAGAGGAGAGGATATACGTAGGGGTTCTTATAATGGGTGCACCTATTATGTGCTATAGCATTCCCCTTGCAGGGTCTCCCGTGGGTAAAGGTAGGAGAGTATAAAGATTAAAATAGCCGATAATAATAAGAATGACATGAAATTATTATATTTGATAAAATAAACAGGTTTAACTATAAATAATTAACATGTAAGTAATAATACACGAAGGATAATATAATAATGCATCCAAAAACTCACTAAATTATATGTTATTAATAATGAAACAAGACACTATGACATTTTCTAAAGCACTACGCAAGTAAGTGGATCATGCAACAATAGTGATAAACATTATCAAATGAAATGGGGAAGGGAGAGTCATCTTGTCACCTATTGGCGACCTAACATAGAAAACCTGCAAAAGATACAAGGGGCAGCTCATCACACCTGATCAATACAAAGGGGCATGATCAGTGGCGGATCCAGCGTTCATCTAATGGGGTCTTAGAATCTCACTTAATTTTGTCAAATTTATTAGTTCAATTCAAAGTAGTTTAGTCTGGGACCTATTGATCCAGTTCAAGATTTCACTGGGTTAACTCAGGATTCCATATGACGTAACCTAAGATCCCACTAATTCATCCGTGCTTATGACCTAATATCCGAGTGACCCCACTGAATAAAATTTTTGCCGTCTGCCAATGGGCATGATCACGTACCCTTACCACTTTTATTTCTCCTTTCCCATGGAGAAAAAAATCATGTCTTCGAGAAGGAGAAATCTTTTCCTTTTCCTTGATGTGGAATGTCTCTTTCCGTACGGAGTAGTAGTCATGAAAGGGATACCAAACAAGCATATTTACCGATAAGTGCATCTTTACTAAGAGGAGGTGATTTAAAAGGACTTTTGGATGGTTGTCAAATGCATAGCGTTGGGGCCAAGATGGGTGGCACATTGACTGCATCTAGTGTGAAAGCATGTGAAAGAGCAAGACATATGAAGAGGGAAGAAAATAAGAGGGGAGTTTTTATTTTATTTTTTGGGTTGCGAAGGTATTTGAGTTACTTTCTTAGAAAGGAAGAAAATTTCTTAGAATGATATTTTTAGGGGCCTATTATCATGAGGATTTATTTTAGGGTAGGGCCAAATTTGAAACACAATAATATATTAGTTAGAACTAAAACAAAAGGTTCCTTCTCTTCAATATTAATCACACGAAGTCAAAGGGATTGCAGGTTTTATGCTAACCCCATTTCATGCACGTCAAGCTAATGAGTGCACTCTTCTGCAATTGGCATGACCATCTATGAATACTTATCCTAACAAAAGTTTTTAAGCATGTCCTTTGATCAGGATGCGCTTGTTAAATTTATCAATTAGAGAACACCAAAGATGTGAGTTGTCTCATTAAACGATTAAATCACCATTGACGAGTAAAAAGGCAAAAAATAAAGAAATATAAAACACTAGTGTTCCCTTAGTAGAAAAGATGTTGCCGAAAAATATGTACGTATATGGATATGTATATGGAGAGAGCGAGAGAGAAAGAGAGAGAGAGAGATTTTAGAAGGCACATTAGAGAGTGGCCTGATCAATTTTTTAAAAAGCAGACCGGACCTGCCGATTCACCGTAAAAAACCAGAACCGAAAGCTTTTCCGGGCCAATTTATCACAAAACTACCATGTTTTTAAAAAAAAAAAACCAAGAGAACGAAATAAAAACGGACTAATTAGTCTAATGCACATGAAAACAGACAGGTCTAAAGTCTAATACTAAATTTTATTTTAGAAAATGTCACTTGAAAGTATTCAAACTTGAATTTGAAACCACTACTTAAACATAACATGTACATAAAAGAAAAAGATATAATGAGTTTTATGATAGAAAAAATAAATATAAATAACCATAACATCTATATACTCAAAGTTTATTTAATTAAATAAAACGATATGGTCAAAATTTTAAGCAGTTGGTTCAAAGTAGAGTAGATCGAAGACCTCTCCAATTCGATGATCGGTCCGATTTTAAAAACATTGGGCCTAATGTTAAGGCACCCCGTTGGGCACTAGAGGTGATCAAGGTTTAAGTTCCATTATGGACCAATATAAAAAGAGACTGGATCCCTCAATACGTTGGTTGACCGAATTGAGTCAGTCCCACCGAACTGGAAAACTCGGCGCGCCCTACTCCTTTAGTGCACTGACTGAACTCGGTCAACTAACATACTAAAGAGATCCGGTCTCATATAAAAAGTGCAAGTGGCAACCCCATCCGCCGCCATATCTGTAGGCCACGTGTTTCAACTAAAAAGAGATTTTTGAAGAAGGGATCAAATTTGATGAACACATCCATCATCCTCACAATCTGCCACAGTGATCTGCAAAGATGAGAGTACAGAGCATCATAAAGGGTCAATTTTTCTCGACTTTGTGTGATTCCTATCGCCCCTTTGCCTGCTTTTAGGTCAAAACTTGTGGGTTGTTTACTAACAATGAAGGCAGATAATTGAGACTAGTTTCTCTTTCTTATAATAAGGTCTTACGCAAGTTCATGGGACACCCAGGCTGCAATCTTCTTGACCAAGAGTCTTGCAGTGAGTTGGACGAGGTGATCTAGACAGGTCATCCAAATTTTCATCCATTTTAATTAGGAAAACCTATATTAATGCCTGATTTAAATAATCTAGGTTGATGACACTAAATAGATAAATTCTATTCAATTAGAGACAACAAAAAAAATGATGGTTAAATAAATAATCATGCATTTTAGTCGTTACTCGTTCACACGCTCATGAGGCTCACTTTCACACGTTGCGTGTTTGATAAGTAATAACATAATAATATAATTGCATGTTAACATATTAAGATATTAAGTTTTAACAATTTATATATTAATTTTATTACATTATTAATTAATATGTTGCTATGTTAATGATTAATATTAGAGAAGATAATGTCACTACTTATTACATTAATCCGTTTGCAGTCCATTATGAATAGTTAACGGAAGAAGTAGAAAATATGCCAGACTTTTGTCAAGAGAATCGAATTAAACTTTCTTTTAATGTAATCTCTGAGACTGTCCATGTTAGGCATGAATGAGGACAAGGCTAAAGATATTGATACGGATAGCATCATTACTTGACCGATAGGTATCCTTTTACATTACCAGCACCTGTTGAGAGGCTCAACGGTCAACAGACTCAATGCAGATCCTGTTGTCATCTCTCTCTCCCTCTCTCTCTACCCCACCACAAGAAGAAGAAAGTAGAAACCAAACCCAAGACTAAAGAGGCATGTCAGACGAAGGAACTGGAACTCCATTTCTGGTTCCACACCCACGCACCTCTCATTACCAATAAGCCCACCCCCTCTTCCCCTAGCTTCACATCCTCCTCTCTCCTTCTCCTTCTGTGTGTCACTCTCCTCCTAGCTCCTCCTCTTCGTTCTCTCTCTCAAACCTGTTGGTCTTGGAGCGTTCAAGGGGAAACTGGGAAATGGAGAGGCCAAGGTGCTCGCTTTCTTCCCATGCCTCGCCGCCGCCCACCGTCTACGTCCAGGCCGACCCCGAGACCTTCCGCGACCTCGTCCAGAAGCACACGGGGTTCGCCATGGCGCCGCCCTCCGCCCGGCCCACTGTGGGCCCCCGCCGCCGCGCCTTCAAGCTCCAGGACAGGCGCCCGAGCGTGAGGAAGCTCGAGATCAAGCTTGGACTCGCTTCCCTCCACCAGCAGCAGCAGAAGCACCACCCGAGCCCGGTGACGCCACTGGGTGCGGGCGCCCTGTTCTCGCCGCCCGGGGTGGCGGAGCGGGCGATCGCGGGGAAGGGGTTCTACCTGCACCCCTCGCCGCGGGGTGCGGCCCCGCCGGAGCTGCTGCCGCTGTTCCCCCTCACGTCCCCGAAGATGTCGTCCCCGGCGTCCAGTGGCGACGATGGGGACGGCAGGAGCAAAAGGGACCAACTTTAGCACGAGAGACGGATAGGTGACTGCCCCCTGTTTTCCAAACTCTCTCTCTCTCTCTCTCTCTCTCTAAGGTGTAGGGAGGGGTGAGTTGTTGATCATATTATGTAGTTTTACCATCATATTATGTAGGTGCCTAATTAAGATTTGGTGTGGGGAGTAGTTGATATCTTTTGCCTGCAAGATTTGCATGTTTACATCATTGAAATATCAGTTTCTCAGGTGGATCAATGTATATGTAGAACAGGAAATGCCGATCGAGTATGCCACGTACACTACTCCCTACTATATATTATCCTTTTTATTACATTCGCTGTGAAGCTTCCTGCCATTTGATCGATACATTAATTGTCAAATGAAGTGTACTAAGTCAGATGTTTGATCAAATCAACAAATGGGTGCTCACAAGTATGGTAAAAGGGGTAGTAAGAAAAGGTGGCATTATAACATTCTTCGTGTACAGAGAGATACTACAAGAGCTTCTTAAATTGGAAAAAAATAGAATCTTTGAAGAATATTTACTTTTTAAATTTATCTAGAATTAATTATAATCACTGTTACTTAACATGTTTTTATGTTTAAAGAAGAAGTCAAAGGAGATTTTCCAGTAGCCAGCCTAAATCTAACTTTTCAGGAAAATAAATGACAACTATATAATAAAATAAATTTGTTATCTTGTTTGCTTCACAAGGATCCCTCAATTGTTGTATACTCCGTTGGATACTCTAATTGTAGTTCTTCCGATATTCCTTTCGCAATCCATCTCTATTTTACACATGACATTGGGTTCGGACACGAAAAGAGATGAAAATTAGACAGGTTGAATTAGGTTACGTGATAATTTAGGTCTAATTCAAATTCAAAATAGTTCAGCTAAATTTTAGTTCAGTCCAAATTTAACTCAAATTCAGCACATATTCAATCACAATTTAATAGTGAATGGGTTGAGTTGAGTTGGACTGACCCTGTTTATAAATAGTTTCTTAAAAGTATTTTACTTTTTGTATGCATTGTTGTAAAAGTCAATAAATTAAACTAGGTCAGCCTGTTTTCAGTTCAACCCAGTCCATATTTAACTAATGTTAATCTAAATTTAGCCCAACACAATTTATATAACTTAGACCAACTTAGTTTCTTTTAAAAGGATTAGGTTAGACTGGACCACGGGCTAGTCCCCCCGATGAACACCCCTAGACACGAAGTTTTCTCAACTCACTTCTTGTACTCTAACCCATTGTTTTAGTCCATAGAAGAAGCTTTGCTCATTATGTTGAGTTGATAATTGCGTACTTAGGATGCATGGGCCAAGAGAACTCCTTACTTCTGGACCCACCATTAATCTTTCCGATTGCTTATTAAGTTAATGAGTTGGACTTCACTTCTTTAATCCCATTAATGTTGCGTCCTAAACACTATAGATAGTGACTCTTCATCATATAAGATCTAGATTTGTTAATTTTTATTGTCTTTGGATTAGCCTACCCCTCTCCACCCATGGGGATATTAGAAATCCCACTATTCTATTTGTTCATGGTCAATGAGTGACAAGTATTGCAGACATCTACTGTCCGTGAGATTCGCTCAAGTGTTGTTTGGTTTGACAAAAACATGGTAAAACACTATAACGTGAAACATAAAATGCCATCTTTTCAAGTGTTTTTGCAGTGTTCTTTGTCAAACCATGCACATGACTCTTTAGAGAAAACTTAAAGAAAAGGAAATAATTGTATTAGTATCTTGTAACCGAATTATCCGTCCCTTTATATATTTTATATCATATTAATACAATATATTTATGAAAATATATTTTATATTTCATATTATAATATTACAATATAACTTATTTATGAAAACATAAAATCTTTAAATTTTTTTGACAAATATGGAAGTTAAGGCATAGCACATTAGTATACATACTTATATACAGAGCTTAGAAGAAAAAAATTAAAATTCTTTTATGGTAAGCCTCATCATGTCCGACATGTTCGTACAATCGATCTTTCACAAGATGAGTCAAAAAAATTCTAAAAAATACAAATTGAGTCTCACTTTATTGGGCTCGGCATATTAAGGAGCTTTTTTTTTCCCTTTCTATTGGGGCTGGATTTTTTCACTTTTTAAAATTTTTTAGTCATTAGATCAAAGATTGATTTATACAGGCACGATAGGGCGGATTGTAAAAAAAAAAAATTCCTTTTTTTGAGCTACACCTCATGCACTACAACGAGTATTACCTTAATGATAAATTTGAAGTTAGAAGTAATCGTATTGATGCTTATTTTATAATAATCACATTTCATGCATACGGTGAAAATTTTATAATTTAATTTTTTTTATAAAAATATGTAGAATTATATGTCATCTAATAATTTAACGTTTATGTACCCGTTTCCGTTTAACTTATTAAAATAACGATAAAGATTAAAGATGCACCTTTTATTTTAAGAATGAGGATAAGAATATAGCTAGTCTCACCGTCAAATAACCATTTTCATTCCTTCATGTTTATTTCAGTATCTATGTCTTTCTCACTGTTAAATAACCTTTTCATCCCAACATATTTATTTCAATTTGTAGGAGCCTTGACTAAACTAGTAGGTGTTGGTGTTCCCATCCTTGAAGGCATGCAGTTTCTCCTTTTTTTATTCTCTTCCTTCTTTACTTCTTCTTAGTAGCCGAGCTTTCGCATTTCTCTTCCAAGTTCCATATTTCCACTAACTGTGATTCTCTACACCAGAGCGAGATCTTTTGAACCTCAAAATTATTAAAACTTTATGAATCCCCTCTCACATTTGCAAACAACAATGTCTTATTTTTTTTTGCTCCCATCTTATCTTGTTAAATAACAAAATAGCTCCTTGTGTCTATGAGATGGCATACAAGAATCTACAAATTTTAAGCTCCATAATATCTCATTTCCGTTGCACTATAATGCATATATGTAATTTATAGAAAAGTATATATCTTAATGTCCTATGACTAGGCAAAATATTATCTAAAGTATGTAGAGGTCATGGCACATTCCCGTTGGTGAGGCAGCCAGACACTCTCACACACATAGGGGATACGAGGATCTTCGTAAGGAGAATTTTAGGTTGAACAAGTGGAACATAAATCTGCAATTTTTTAAAATCACGATTTATTCACAATTTTTCCCTCCAGTATATTTTCAAAATAAATCATAATTTATTGGGAAAAAAATATTTACAATCTTCGTATCTTTCAAAAGTCAATTTAATCGCATTTAATCCTCTAAGAAATCATTTTTATGAAGTTTATAGATCTTTTTCTCCGACTTTACCTTTTTTCTTTTCTCGAGGCGATTTTTTCCTGAATCCTAACTCAGTGACATTGGGTTAAGCTCATCCTATCACAATCTTTACTAACGGACGGATTCAGAGTTTTTGGGCCAGGTGGGCCAGGTGGGCCCTCTCTAAGTGTGCCCAATCGACCAAACTTCGTCATATCTATTGTTGGATGGTAGTGTAGACTAGGCCCAAATGTGCCTTCCTTCCATTGGGAGGGGTCTTAATCGCGTCCAAGAGTTGGACTAAACAACCACCACGTGAGAGTTGTGCCTAAACTCGAACACATACAGCTACTTGTTAAAGTTAAAATTTAAAAAATTACCACTGCAAATGATACATTTGCACGTGTGCCTTTTGCCTTTGGTTAAACTTTAGTTAGAATATTAGTTTTCTTTTTACTAACCAAAATAACCTTTTGAGAACTAAGGAACACTTCCTTTCCTGTAAAGAGGGCATTATTAAGATATGTCTCTTTCATGTATATCTTGGATGTCAATAGCAGGTTCATATAAACCAGACCTTTTCTTAAGGTATGATTTGGAGAAGATGTAGAAGGAAAAAGGGAATGGAAATTGCCCTCTAGATTTGAGCGCCTAAGGAAATTGCCTGGTAGATTTGAGTGCCTTCCCTCCTAGTACCTTATGTTATGTTTAAAGAGTTTTACTTGTTGCACCGCAACAAGTTGAAGTGGAACAGGCCGTCTAACCCTGTTCTGTCACTGAAATCCGCACATGACTTTGTTCTCCGCTTAAATGCATTCTGACATCAACAAAAAAATAAAAAATAATATCTACAAGTTGTGTTCTTCGAGAGCATCGTGGAGCTCTTAAGCGTATCAGGATGTGCTCGAGAGCATGGACTTCTCAAGCGCATAATGCATTCGAGAGCTCTAGGATGTTCTCATGTGTTTTAGAATGCACTCGAAAAGCACAATCTGCGGGTTTTTTTTTTTTTTTTTTTTAACTGACGTCAAGACGCATTTAAGTGAGGGACAGGACCATATGTGGGTTCCAGATAAGGGAACGGGACTGGACGGCCCATTCCACCTCAACTTGCTGCGGTGTAGCAAGTAAAACTCATATTTAAAAATCGGACATAAGAGGAGAGGAAAATGGCAATACAGTGCCCATGGTTTGGATGACCTCAAAATAATGTTAAAAAAGCATGTCAAGTTCAAGGATTATCCGAGTTCTGCATTCTAGATCTTTGATAAAATGACTGTTTTTTAAGTTAATAGTCCAATGGCTAAGGCCTCAAGACCTAGAACCGATGGCTACAGTTCAAACGTTGTCAGAAACCAACTTAGAAACGAGCAAAGTTAGCTGCCCAAAGCGAATATGCTCAAACCTTTGTCTCCCCACTCTACGCGCAGAGACGTCCCACGGGACGATAAAATGACCATTAATGCAGGAATGCGATTAAATAGTTATATCTAATGGCCGCTTATAAATATTTGTATATATTTAGTCACTGTGTTACTGAACAAAAAAACAAATTTCTAATGCGTACACGATCCGATGCAACAAATATTTCTCTTTTCACAACTATTCGATCTAAACTCTTCGACACTAGAGCAATCATATGTTTGTGTTCTATTTCCGCTCGTAGCCTCACCTTTTTTCTTGTTCCTTCTTTTACTGGAACACCTCCCCGGTCCGAACACCATCAATGGAGGAGCTTCCCAGTGGTCAAGAGCATAGATCCACCATTGACGCAGTGGCGAGTGAGATTACATAAACCCAGCACATTTAGATGTCTAACTAGGATCGATTTTGTGTCGAGGAGATATTAAGCCTTTCCATTTTGATTTCAATTCTTGGGTAAAGCTTGCTGCAGGGTGTTTTCGACTAACAAAAATTATTTTTAAAATTAATTTTTTGAAAAATTTTAATTTAACTTATATGTCCATACAATCTGACCTCCGATCGAATGATTTCAAATTGATTTTTAATTTTTTTTTACTGTTGTCCAATCAAAAATTAAGTTGTATGGACATATAAAACATAACGAGTATCATGTAAAAAAAATATATATTATTTTTTTATCTAAAAACATAACCAGCCAGTGCAAGACCAGCTGCCAGTGCAGCAAGCTTTATTCCAATGTCTTTTATATATAGGGCGTATGGCACACAAAGAGAGAATTCCTTGAGATCATGCCTAATTAGTTTCATTTTCATTTTTTTACTTCTTTTTCCAACATATTTTAGACTTAGGACCTCGTTGATTTCATGTAAGATAGATTGTATGAAAGATTTTCTCAAAAAACTATAGCATAATGATTTGTTTGGCGACTCTAAAAATTATAGTTAACATACTTCTTAATTCTTTCAACCTTTCCTTTTTCTAACTTTGGCATCTATGGGATGAGATAAATGTCCAAAATATTTTCATAAATATTAAATGATAAGTTTTTATTTTATTTTCTTGTAAATTTATTTCCTTCGAAATCTCATCTATTCATATGTATTTTATATAGAATCAAATGCACTTTTAATTCCTCAAGAAAATCAACCCAACCTAAGAAGATGCCGGATTGACCCAAACTGTAGTTAAAGGTTGTAGGCAAACATATCTTTGAGTTAAACATTGTTTGGCACAGGCTTAGGCTAACAAAACCATTGCCTAAATAAACATTCTTTAGGACGTGTTTGACAAAATTTCTACTTGAAAGTTACTTTTGGCTTTCACTTCTTACATAGAATAAGTTGAAGAAAAGAGGTTATAGTTAATTTTGATTTGTTATAAAAGTCAACTATTTCGTAACAACTTCACTTTTCCTCCAACCTTGAAGCTTCCTCCTTATAACTTTTGGTTGGAAATCAAAACACAAGTAAAATACTAGGACTGTAAACGGATAGGATACGGATACGGAAACAAGTGTTTTCGTTTTCCGGTTCCAATAAGGATAGCCTGTTTCCTTTTTCGATTCCGATAAGATCGGAAAGTGCATTATCCGTTTCCGTTTCCGATAAAATCGGAAAGTCTATTTTCCGTTTCCAATTTGTTTTCGATTCCGATATCGAAATCGGATATTATTTCCGATAATTATCGAAAATTACTGATTTTTTTTATTTATTTGTTTAAAACATATAAAATAAAATCTAAATATAACCATTACGTCTTAGTATATTAGATAATTATTAATTATATTAGATAATGATTAATAAGATTAAAACAATCATAAGATTAATATTATTCTTAATAGTAAATTTAATAACAATCGGAATCGAAAACCGGAAAGCGGATACGGAAACAGGAGTTTCTGTTTCCGATTCCGATAGCTATCGGACGGATATTTTTTATCGGAAACGGATATTTTTTCTCGATAACAGATCGAAAAATTAGATAATCGAGTTTCTGTTGACAGTCTTATAAAATACCACATAAATGATTTCCAAGATCTAATGATTTTTATAAAAAATAACTAAATGAAAATACAAAAGTACTTCCAAATGGAAGCTGCACCAAACACGGCCTTAGATATGTTACTTTTGTATTATTCAACGTAAGGTTCATTTGTAAACATAAAGTTGAAATTTTGATAGTAGAAGAATGTATAAATCTTTTTTATTACTTAAAAGACATTAGACTGTGAGAATGTAGAGTGAAAATGAAAGATTATTTCTAAAAATGTCATGATTAAAATCTGTGTAGAAAAACGAAGAATCAAAATTTTGAATTTTATCAACACTCATTCTACGATCGATTATTCAACAAGTTTTTGAATTTACATTGAGAGAAATATGAGTCGACCAAAATTTCACCCAAAAACCACATTAGTCGAGTTTTGTCCAATAGGGCAAATATTTTTCTTACATCTCAAATTGATTAGACTCGGACCAACCTTATCCTACACATTATGTCCTTCCCCACTTCGTCTGACTTCTTAATATCTCAAAGGCATTGAAGTTATAATTGCTCTATGATCACAAGATCGGACAATGTGTAGATTTTAAGCTTCGCTACACTCTCTACAAGGCAATGCAGTGACTTCCATCTGATCGCAACACTCCCTACAAGGCAATGCAGTGACTCTTGTAGCTGCAATATTTCAGGATTTTGTAGCAAGTATTACTCCGTAGTTAATATACTACAGTGTTAGGTTTTCAGTCATAAAAATATATATATATGAATAAGGGTGTTAATGGACCAAACCTAGCCGCATAAGACCTGAATTTGTTTTTTTATATAGGTAGACCCAAAGTCCGGTCTCAAAATGGTCCGAAAAGGCACCCTTGGTCTGGGGAGGGAGGGGAAGGAGGGAAGGGAAAAACGGCTTAGACCTCATTTGGTGCACTGTAAAATACTGTAAAATCTCAATTTTGAAATTGCCGAAAATTAAGAAAAATAAAATTTCTAATTTGAAATCATCGGTTTTGGTTTACGGTGACTTTGAGCTGTAAATTGAAATCAACTAAAAGGGAGGGAGATCTTAGGGGTCAATCGATTTTGAAATACAACAATTTACTATGTACCAAACATTAAAAAAAAAAAATCGTAAAATGATTTACTGCACTTCAAATATATGGAGAACACCATTTTCCTACTGTTTATGACATTCCATGCAGCTGCTTCTTCTCGTGCTGCTGACACCTTTACGGCCATGGAGTGGGTGATTTGGTTGGGGTGTGAAAAGAGGGAAAGAGAATGGAGGTAAGGTAACACAACGCAGGGGGATGGAGGAACAATGGAAGGAAAAGAAGAAAAAAAAAACCTATTTCTTTACCTTGCGGGATCACCAAGATCCTATGTTGTGACAATAGAACCGGACCTTGGGCCGGGCCTCATGAAACCTCGAGGCGGCCCATGACAGTGGCAGGCGTGCCACGCCGATTCTAATAACGAAGCCCATTGATCGGACAGCTGTGATGTTATTTTTTCTTTTTTAACAATTCATGAGGTGGGATAATCTTAAGAGAGTCATCCATATCGTAAGATTTTTGATCGGACGGTCTTAAAAAATCAAAAAATAGATTTTTATTTTTTTATTTTTGAGCCCTCTGATCAAAAACTAAATGGTGGAATAACTTCCTTAATGTTCTCCCATCTCCTGAATTTTTAAAAAATAAAAAAACAAACATGGTGCTGAGGCTGCTGGGCACCATTGCAGCAGCACTACAATGCTCCCCATTGCAGACATTTCTCTTTAATAAACAGAACTTTCTTTGTAGCCCAAACCCTGTTTAGAAAGGGTCTGGCTTGTTAGGCTCCTTGACACCCTACACGACCATCTTGGTTTGCACTTCAACCATGTGTGCGCGTATGTTACTCTCCTTTAAAAAAATATTTTTTTCCAGTTTTTATAATTTAATATTTTTAGTCCCTCTAAACTATCAAATTTAGCAAAAAAGACTTCTCATATCTCATATAGCTCTAGTAAGCTAAGTTTAATAATGTTCAGTGCCTATTTTATATTTTCATCTTTCAAACGATTGTTTAATAGTGTTAACTATATATACACAAGCCTTGGGGATTTATTTTCAAATTTGAATATGCATAGATATTAAAAATAAAAAAACACTTAATAATATTTGATAGGTGGCAATTCGGCACGGCCCCAATACCAGTAGATAGCCCACTTGACAGAGCCCCCAGACCCATATTTGCTTCTTCCCCCAAGAGGGAAGCCCAAAAGCAGTCGTCTAGCATTATCCTGTACGGATCTGACTAGGATCCGTCTTCCCTGCAAAGCCCTAAGTCGGCCATGCCGTATATGGGAAGAATCTCTCTCGTATCCAAACTTCCATCAGGATAATCCTCCTTTCCTGATAAGGGCAGGACTTGCTGAATTCATCGGAGTCTACTCCCCCAATCGAACTAGGAGCCGCCCCTCGGAAGGGCTCCCTACCTAACTGCTATATAAGATCCCATACCCCTATAGGAATAGGTATGCTCTCTAGCATCCGAACTTCTGCAGCTTTCTGCAGCATCCTCATCTTTCTAACTTAAGCATTGGAGGGGGCTCCCCCCCGGTCACTACCGGGGGCTCCTCTAACGGTGTACGATTTTGTAGTGACCACCCCGCGATGTCCTTCTGATCGGAGTTTAAAGGCTCTGATCGTGGTGGAGGAGATTTTGATCCATCATCTTTTGGCGTTATCTGTGGGAAACAAACCAAGAAGCCATGGCAAGAGGCGATCACAATAGGGCGTCTTGACAGAAGGAAACTACGGGTGAGAGAGTAAACCTCCCTCCCCCACCTCTACCTCCTCCGGTTATTAATGTCGTCCTTCCCCAAGGCCTCCTAATGGCGAGAATCACCAAGCAAAAGGCCTCGACCTCTAGTATCTGATTGACCTAATCCATCAATTGGAAGTGAAGGTTGACCGCCTCGAGGAGGACATCCAGGGTAAGAGGCGCGAACGAACAGCTAGCCCTGCAAGAAGTCGCCGGGTCGCAAAAAACCCAGCACAGACTGTACCACCACCCCTGCCGGGTGATCTCGCCATCCCCGCAGAAACGCGACCTTCGCTTATTGACCCCAAAGAGAGAGGTTGGTCGTGCAAGCCATCGGCCCGAGTACGGCCCTAAGTGCTAGGGTCTCACGGCCCAACGAGAAGCCTAGCCCAGCCCCGAACCAAGGGTTCACATCACCGACGACAGGACGAGGACTCTGACGACAGCAGTACCAGTCAAGACTCCTCTTCCTCGAGCTCAACGATCTCATCTCGGAATAGGCACGGTGGAACTAGCCATCACTCTCGCCACCTATCCCCGAGAGAGCGGAGGGTGCAAAGGTTAGAAGAATGGATAGAAAAACTACTCCGACAAAATCGAAAGTCCATTCTAGAAGATTCATGAGGGCAGACTTCCTATTTTACTAGGTGAGTGCGGGAGGAACCTCTTCCCTTGTAGTTCTGCATGCCTACCTTGAAGACTTACGACGGCACGAAAGACCCATATTGTAAGGACTAGGTTTAGGATCCAATTATCGGGTCGGTTCCGATGTTGGACCTCTTGGTTTGGGCCCTTGTGGGGCTGGGGCATTGCAGGGGTGCCGCGTGGGCAAGCTTGGGGGCGCGTGCGTACGGCCCCGGTCGTGTTGTCTGAATGGCGTCTTGGATGGACGAGGCGATTCAGATATCTGTCAGTGTACAACCCCGTCATGTCGACTGATTGGCGTCGAGTTTCGGTTGATGCCCCGAAGTCCTCCCTCATTTCCCTCATTCTCTCCACTCCTCTCTCTCTCCTCCCCCTCCTCTCCGAATAGCTTTGACCCCCCTCCTTCCCTTCCTCTCTCCATTCCTCCTCTTCCTCCACTCCATCAACTTCCCACCCCTCACCACTACCACCACCATCTCATCTGCGGCGCATTGTTCTTTAGACGGCGGTCGACGTCCCGGTGGAGTGACGGCGTCCACGGTGGTACCGGTGACGGCTTGTGGCGTGGCGGTTCAGCGATTAGGAGTAAAGAAAAGTTCAAGTAACTGGTAGGGTGACAATCCTCGCGGTGTTTTACTTAAAATCATATTTTTTCCATTTTAGAGCATGTTTAGGGGATTTTTGAGGTGAAAATGCTTGTTTTATAAAATGGGAAACGATGGGTTTTAAAATAGTTATTTGGATTCTCCTCCCCTTCCTCTATTTTTTGGTGTTTTTGGACAATTTTAGGAGGAGGAAATCCCATTTTATGGCTCGAGGGAGGACACAGGTAAATCCTGCTTCGGACACTAAATGGCGTCGGGTCAGGGCGACGCCATTTGTAAATAGTGTCTACTATGGACGACGCGATTTAGGCTTAGATGCCAGAGGACAGTTCGATTTTCGGGTGGTAAATAACGTCGCGACCAGGTGACGCTATTTAAATAGCGTCAACCATGGGCGACACTATTTAGACCCATCTCTCGAGGTCAGTTTCTACGTGAACCAGTTTAGGGGTCTTGAATGACGTCGGCCACGGGCGACGCAATTCAAGATATAATCCCATTAATTCATGTTATTAAAATGTGTTTACATTGTTAGATAGTCTGGTTAAATGCATGCTTGAAAATGTACTTCAAGGACGAGGATTTCTACGTGATCGGATCGCACTGTGTTGCGTTTTGTGCGATTGTGGACCTAGAGTGACAGTTGTTAGCACTTAGGCACACTGTGTCGATGTAGGAGTGACACAGCGCCGGTGTGGGAGTGGTGGGGTGATGCCTAGAGATAGAGTCACCTGGTGTACCCCGGGATATAGCTAGTACTGGTGTGAGAGTGGTACATTCGAAATGTTACTCGTAACTAGAGGAAGCAGAACCACTTAGAGCTAGATAGGCTGGAGTAGCCAGCACGCTATCCGAGGAGTTGTTGTTTGATCTTAACGGGTCGGTGTTTTCCGTATTCGGCTACGTGGTTTATGTGTTTAACCGAGACGCTGGTTGTGGACTCCGTGATAGAGTGGTTTCAGAGTTATGCATGTTGTATTTACAAATATATGTGTTTTATATCGGAATTTGGGAATCTTTGGGAGTCGTGTTTACTGCTTTACTTATTTAATTGTCTATATTTGTGTTGTTACACTTGTGGGTGCATGAGTGGGTGGTAGGGATCGGATGATCCCTATTGAGTCAATTTCGATGAGACTCACTCCTACGGTTTTCAGGTGAGGATTCCAGTAGCGTGGAGGGTTTCGTCTTGAGTTGCGTGCCAGCAACCATTGTCCGGAGATTTGCCCCGATGTGGCCATTGTCCCGAGATTTGCCCCGATGTGGTTGTTATTTCCTTTTAAGATATGTACGCTTAATTATTTCTTTTCAGTTGAAATATGTAATTATTTGTTGAGTCGAGTCAAATTGTAATAATTTTCCTGCACTTCCTCTACAATTTGATGTGTTATAGTTTGTTTAGCTTAGTTTATCATTTATTATCCAGATTTATTAAAATCATGATTTGGCTCCAAATTTTAATGATTCGCTACCCATTTAGTAATCGGATCCCCGATTATAAGGTGGTGGGTCGTGATACAGATGATCACATGTAGATGTTGGAGACTACGTTTTCGCTTCTGGACGTGCGAGACGAAATCAAGTGCCAAGCCTTTCCGACAACACTGGAAGGGAACGCCCGGCAATAGTTCTGATAGCTTAAAGCTAACTCCATTGACAACTTCAAGGAGCTACGACACTCTTTCCAGAATAATTTTGCCGCCAGTAGGAGTACGCCGGTAACCATGGCCTCTATAGCGTCTCTGCGCCAGAAAAGGGACAACTCGCTGTGGAGGTTCTGGGTGCATTTCCATGAAGCTGCCCTCAAGATCCCTAACGTCGATGTGCCGAATGCGGCACAATATTTCATAGCAGGAACAACCAGTCTGCAGGCCCAGTTTGAACTGAGCAAGGAGCTTTCAATCGACCTTTCGAACTTTGTAAGAAAGGTTAACAAATGCATTAACAACGATAAATTGCTCCGTCTCAGCAAAACCACCCAAAGCTCGAAGATAAGACTGAAGACTAACCAGTTTCTAGTCGGAATAAATGGTGACTGGAACCAGACCGGCCCGGTCAACCCTACAAGGATCAACACCAAGAACATGTAGAGGGATGGCGTGACTGGTTCTCCGATCAGCGGGAGAAAATCACACAATGTTAAACACGCCGATTGACCGCATCCTTCAGGAGATCAAAAATGAGGGCTATGTGCACTGACCCAAAAAGATGAAATTGATCTCAGGGGCCAAGAAAATGGGGAAGTTTTGTGCCTTCCACACTGAATATGGTCACTTTATTTCTGAGTGTTATGACCTCATAAGAGAAATTAAAGACCTCATTAAGTGAGATTATCTGAAGAGGTACATCTCTCATGGTGGAGAATGAGAGCCCCGGCAGGGTACGACAAACGGCAACCGGTCCCCCCTGCCTACAAACTAGGAGTGTTCAATCGCTCCTGATCCGGTCATCCATATGATCTACGGAAGAGTGTCCAGCGGTGGAGACAATAACAAGAAGAGGCAAAGCTACGCATCCAAAACTCAGAGTCTTGTGTGGAAGGTTGCCTCAGTCACCCGTCCAATCTTGACTAGGGAGCCTATTACCTTTTTCGACAAAGACCTTCAAGGTATCGTGCTTCCCCACAATGGCGCCTTAATAATTGAGGTTGACATTGTAAGTTATCGAGTCAAAGTGTCTTCATAGACAACGGCAGCTCCCTAGATGTCATGTTCCTCGACTGCTTCAAACAACTTGAGTCAAATATGTGCGGTATGCGAAAGGTCCAAACCCCGATCTGCAGCTTCAGTGTCCGGCCGATGACCGCCGAAGGACAAATAACTCTCCCCGTCATGCTAGGGACCCCTCTGCTAGCCGTGACCCAACAAATAGAGTTTACAGTGGTAGATATGCCCTCAACTTACAATGTCATCCTAGGGAGAGAGTCGATTAGATGATTTCATGCCATCCCTGCAGTCTCTATCAGAAACTCAAAGTCCCAGCAGAAGAAAGGATCGGAGAAGTCCGTAGGAACCAGAACGTCGCTCATTAGACATACTTGGCAGCAACCAATGCTTAATTGAAGAAGCCTGTCATAGCGGCGTGAGCTAGATACATAGGGGAACTACAAACCCTTCCTTCTTATTGTTTTGTTATTTGTATAAAGATGGCAGAAAGCCCTTAATTATGAGAAGAATCACTCTCGTATCCAAATTTTCTTCAAGATGATCTCCCTTTTTTGATAAGGGTAGGACTTTGAAGTCACCGGGGTCTACTCCCCTTTATCAGACTAAGAACCGCCCCTTAGAAGGACTCCCTACTTAACTACTATATAAGACCCCATATCTATGCTCTCTAGCATTTGAACTCCCATATCCCTGCAGGCACATATATGCTCTCTAGAGCTCGAACTTCTATAACTTTCCTCTAACATCCCCAGTCTTCTGACTTAGGCATCAGAGGGGACTCCTCCGGTTGCTGCCGAGAGCTCTTCTAACAGTGTTCTGTTTTACAGGGATTTTAGTTCATCAATATTAGTTTAATTATTAAATCAAGGATCAAATTATCCAAAACTTAAAACGTTAGTTGACAAATAAAATAATACCATAACCTCTTGATTTACTATAAATATAGAACATCTTACCGATCAGAAGTCGCCAGAATCTATCCGGATAGCAGTGGGCAATTGAAACGAGAACGGTTTGAAGTGTTGCACCTAGAACGCATGCAAGTCACTTCCCCACATGAAATTTTAACGGAACTCGTTTTCCGGGGAAAATGGAGAGCTGGCGGATTGGAATCGTCAGCCAAACGATTAAGGAAAGAAATAATACTGCTGTCCAAACGACCACCGGGGACCCCCCAAACAGGTAAAAAAAGAAGCCTCCTTTCTTCTCCGGTCTACACACTCCACAGAGCTCTCCGCCGCCATCACCAAATTCCAACCACCACCTGAACCAAACACCTGCAGTCCTCAAAGATTCCTCCTTTCTCTCTCCCGATCCATCTGTTAGCGTAGCTACCCACTAATCTGCTCCCCATCCTACACCAACTCCCATTGTCCGCCTCTGCAGATCCTTCTACAGATCAAAGTTCCGACCTTTTCATCTTCTATTGATCTATTCATCTTGTTTTGGAATCCGGTTCTCCACCCAGATCAAAGATTTCTTCGTGTTCCTCCTCTGGGAGATGTCTTCGAGCAGGAAGAGCATGCATACCAGGCCGGAACACTGCGCCCACCTCGCAGCATACAGGAAAAGGCACGACTTTGATGGGTACACCTCTCTGCGGGGCCTCCTGGGAACAGACACGGATGCGAACGCCGCTGTGGTTGGGCGGGTATCAACGGTGCCAAGGTGCGGCCTCTGCTCCGCCGGCGGCGGCAGGCTCTACCTCTGCCTTGTTTGCGCCTCTGTGTCCTGCTCGGACCACGCCCCCGCCCACCCGCGCGTGGAGGCCGGCCACGAGATCGCGGTGGACATGGAACGGGCTGAGCTTTTCTGCTGCGCCTGCACCGACCAGGTGTACGACCACGAGTTCGACACGGCAGTCATGGCTGGGCAGCCGGACGAGCTGCGCAAGTGCAGGGAGAGCTGCGGCGGCAAGAGGGGGCGGCCTGGGGCGCCCCCAGCGCTGCCCGGGCCGGAGGATGGGGCGTTCTTCCCATGGGGGCTGAGGGGCTTGAACAATCTGGGCAATACTTGCTTCATGAACTCTGTGCTGCAGGTGCTTCTGCACACCTCGCCACTGAGGAACCACTTCCTCACCGACCGGCATGACCAGGAGGTTTGCCGCCGGCGCCGGAGGAGGAAGGGTCCGGTGGCGTTGGCGCCCTGCTTGGCCTGCGATGTCGGCAGTGTCTTCTCGGCGGTGTTTTCCGGTGGCCGGACACCATACAGCCCTGCCCGCTTGCTGTACAGGTGAGGTATTATTGGTTCTGCAGCGTTGGGATGGATGGTCTTTGTAGGTGATCAGCAGAATTCTGTCTGAACCAGTTCTTTTCTGTTTAGGGAAGCCAAAAAAAAAAAAAAAACTGGTTTTGTACACTTATTTTGATGCTTTCTGAAAATGTGGGCTATTTTCTCCATGAATGTTGTTGTTTTATTTCTTTCGGTAGACTTTTGATGGTTTTTAGTCTCCCTTCATATTGTGTTAGAGGTAAACATTTCAAAAGGGAAGTATGAGACAGTTTGATGAAGCATTTCATCGTAGTCATGCTTACCCGGACAATCTCACTGTTCTATATCCTACTGAAGGATGCTCGTAGTATGATCATGGTACTTGGAGAACGAGATTATGAACTCTTTTCTACCAAAGTACTAGTATTCTGTCTCTTTTGGTGGAGTTTAGGTGTTTTTTAGTCTCTGTTCGTAGTTCTATGGGGTAAATGTCTCAAAAAAAGAAGTAAAGCAATTTCACGGCGTATTTCTTTATGCCCTGCTTACCTGAATGAACTCATTGCCCAATATCCAATAGGAAGATAGGAATATGCTCATACCATCATGTCACTTGGAAAGGAGAGTATGCTTTTTTCAGATGTTGGGGATATTCCCTGTTGATGATGTTTGAGATTATTTCAGCTGCAGACCGGTATAAACATGCAAATTGTATTTCTTGATATGAACATTGTGGGAGCAAAGATATCAGTGATGGGTCAAGATATCGGTTTTTGGTAGGTTTGTCTTACTGCATTCAACTTGTGATAGGATGGGGGCAAAAATATCATTTGCCATTTTCTGGCTGCGTACAGCTTGAATGGGCGAGAATGACAACTTGGGCCGCTTGATGAGGAGGTTTTTACATGACACCACCTCTGCTGTGGGCTATAGACAGGTTCTTGATTCAATCTGATTCTTCTTTGCACCTGCATTGAAAACTTCCAGGATGCTTGGATTTTATACACCTTCTTTCTTGCTATCGTGGGGTTTGATGATAGACGGGAACATGGTAATGAGAAAAGGTGTGACTTAGTCTTTCGATGGAGAAGGTTTTTTATATCCCCTGCTGGATCCCCACGCTCATTCACAGATTGCAGGACACTTATAACACAGTAGTGAACTATGGGAGATGATCTTCTGTTGAATGATTAGCTAACACTTTCTGATCAGATTTTGAGTTTGCAGTAATTTTCAGCCACATATTCACTGCACTATTCCATGCACAGAGTGGAAAATGATAAGGCTTTCAACAAATTCACCATTGTTGCGTACACAAAATGTCATCCTTTTTGTTTTGTACAATGAAACCTCAAAATTGATGTGCCGATGTAAGTACTATTTATGGTTCGTCCTGTGATGGTCATCTTTTTTTGTACACTCAAAGTTCTACATAAGGATATTTGAATGTCATGTGAACATAAAGTTCACCTTCTAGTTCCACTGCTTTCAAAAGTAGTTTGTTTCTTGTCGATACATTTCTCAGATGGAAAATTAGAACATTTTCAGATTACTGCTACTTCAGTTTGTGCTTATCAGAGATGTAAATGTATGTAGCATATGGTTGTCTTTTATGGTACCGTACCATTATTTAGGGCAATTCCGAACCCATTTTATTTAGTCATTGCTTCTGGGTTTCTCTTCTTCCCCTTTACGTCAGTGACAAGAATGTGAGCTCAATATTTGGATAACCTTTTTTTTTGGCAGTTGGTGGCAGCATGCTGCAAACCTTGCCAGTTATGAGCAACAAGATGCTCATGAGTTTTTCATCTCAATGCTTGATGGAATACATGAGAAGGAGCAGTCTAGCCTTCAAAACAAAGGTAAGAGACTGGCATCGTACAACAATTTGGTGTTGGACTAATTGAACAAATGGAAATGGAATTAGCGGTTATGTTCTTGATTTCTAGTTTGGGCTAATTTCATAGTATACCATTTTTTGATTCAGGAACTGGAGATTGTCATTGCATTGCTCATAGAGTATTTGCCGGGTTTCTGAGATCAGATGTCACATGTACTGTGTGTGGATTCACATCCACCACATACGACCCATGTATGGACATATCTTTGGACCTGGAACCATGCAGTAATATGGCAAAGTCAACTGATAAAACAAGAGAAAGCCCCAGAACATCAACTCTCACTGGCTGTTTGGATCTATTCACAAGGCCTGAGAAGTTGGGTTCTGATCAAAAGTTATATTGTCAAAATTGTGAAGTAAGGCAGGACTCACTGAAGCAAATGTCCATCAGAAGGCTTCCATTGGTCCTGTGCTTCCATGTAAAAAGGTTTGAACATTCCCCCTCTCGGAGAATGTCAAAAAAGATCGATCAGTATTTGCAGTTCCCTGACTTGCTAGATATGACACCCTATCTATCTTCATCCATAGTAAGAAACAGGTTTGGCAACAAGTTTTTTACTTTTGAAGGTGATGAATCTGATATATCTGGTGAATTGTCTTCTGAATTCGAGGTGTTTGCCATCATTACACATTCAGGAAAGTTGGAGTGTGGCCACTATGTGACATACTTGCGACTACGAAACCAGTGGTACAAATGTGACGATGCATGGATTACCCAGGTGAGCGAGGGGTTGGTGCAAGCTTCACAGGGCTACATGATGTATTATGTGCAGAAGGTGCTTTACCAGAGAGTGAGTGAGGACATGAACTGCTTACCCATATCTCGGAGTGGGCTTGCTCATTTGTCACGAGGGTTATTTCTCTCAGCCTCTGCTTGTTGCTGAAGAAAATTACCCCCTATTCAAAATCAGATTATAACATGCCGATGCATAACACTTGGGATAAGTGGAAACATTCTTGCTGAGAAGTTGAATGAGCATATGTAGTACAGTCGCTACTGGTCAGGTACAAACTGATGATTCTCTGATCATGAAGGGGCCGATTGTCAGAAACAAGCTAGGATGAAGAAACATTCCCTCCATGTTCTCTTTAAACTTCTCGCCTGACAGTTTTTTACTACGCCATGCAGATGTTCTATTTTTTTAATTCCATCTCATGGTAACTGCAGCTTCATGAGGTAGAATCTGACAATCTGGTGGTGAGAAATCATCAAAACATCCACAAACACAAATATATGGTATAGAGATATTTGCTGCTTTGGCAGAACAACCACTGCAAC
Organism: Zantedeschia hybrid cultivar; assembly: GCA_030544215.1. Classification (NCBI taxonomy): domain Eukaryota; kingdom Viridiplantae; phylum Streptophyta; class Magnoliopsida; order Alismatales; family Araceae; genus Zantedeschia; species Zantedeschia hybrid cultivar. The sequence goes on along the minus strand of JARZZO010000013.1, from coordinate 42,676,065 downwards.
TAACCTTGGCATCTTCAGGTTGAACATTGCTTGGTGGCGGTGGTCCAACATTCCAGTTCAAACTTAAAGAAGGGGCTGTGGGGTATGATCAGCTTAATTGTCATTGTTTCATTTGCTTCAGAATAGTGTAGTTTTATGATGAAAAGGATTCACCCATATTATTTTGAGAAAAGTTGTGTTACTGCACCTCAGAATCACACATTTTGCCTTGGTTATAACCTTTTGGTCGACTTTAAAGAAAAGGCCATCTTCTTTATTTGTAAAGAGGAAAAAAAGAAAGGTTAATTTCATATTAACCATCCTTACATGCAAAATATCAAATATGACGTTCTTAATTACACAATATCATATATATCATTGTTATATCCACATAGTATCAAAAGTGTCATTACTGTTACCTCCCGTCCCTTTAAGTCAACCAAATTGGTTAAACATTAATTATAGTGTAAAAAGACGACTATATCTCTTAGTGAACCCCTCCCCTTCTACCCCCCCCCCCCCCCCCCCGGGTCTCTATCTCTCTCAGCCCTCAGGCGATGGCTCCTCTATTGTTGGCTTGCTTGGTTGCGCCCGCCCTATGCGGCAAGGGAGAATCTCCGGCGTGCTGGCGACAGAAGGTTGGTACGACAGCAACGATGCCATGGAGACTAGACTCTCTTTCTCTCTCTCTCTCTCTCTCCGTGCGTGCACATGCTTCATGGAGACCGTATCGGTGATGACCCAGGTACATGCGGAATGAAGAGTAGGGGTCTACTTGGTAGATGTTGCAGCGGGGAAGCTTGCTGCTGAGACACTCGAGCAGAAGCCTCTGGTGCTTGCTGGCGAGTTTGTTGGCGGCGCACACCTCCACGTCGCACTGCCCGCACAGGGCCGCCTCGTCGGTGTAGCATATGATCATCGCCGGCACCTTCTCGCACACGTCGCACTGGATCTTCATCTCTCTCTATCCAGTTCGAAGAAGAGAGCTTGTCGTCTTGTAAGGCCCGATGTCGCTACGTAAAGCAGCTGGAGAAGGGGCCGGCCGGACTCCAGGAGGAAGAAGAGACCCAGGTTGGCCGTACTATTGTTTCACCATCCTCGTCGAGCCTATCAAACGCGACTGGATCACACGGGATCATCTTGGCCCCCGTGGGGACCACCTGCTTGGCATCGGCACGCCCAAGCGCTGCACGCCTCCCTCCAGTTTTGCACCACCTGCAAGAACCTCCTGAGGCTCCTTAGCTCCTCTTGCGATCTGACGTGCCACGACCCCTCGGTCTTTAGCTTCGACGACGCCCCTGTAGTTGTCATCCTCATCGGCAGCGTCCATGAGCTCGTTGGCGGCGTCCACCCCAGCACAGCCTCTGCCAGACTGCCACCCTCCGCTGCACCATCCTTGGGCCCCAGCCCTTCCTGTTGCAGGGTGCAGGGACACCTTCTCTGGTGGTGGCCGAAGTCACAGCCCGTCCTCGCCCGACCAGAGGCGACTGCTCCACGTCGGGGGGGGTGGAGGATGCGCGCAGACCCGCCTGGACTGCCCGGTGGGGAGGAAGAAGCCACCATCTGCGAGCACGGGGTGGCCGCCGTTGGGTGCGACTGCCGTCCATATGGGGAGGAGCACCTGTTCACCGCTCGCAGTGTGATGCCGTGTCGTCGGCTCCCCAGCAGTGGGGACGCAGAAATTTTGTCCATAGATTATTCGGATTATTATTACATATATCGATTTTTTATTTTTGTTATATTAAAAATATTAAAGTAAAAAATATATATTTTAATCATTATAAAATTGATATACTTTAATAAAATGATACATTTCGTTACGAAGAATTTTTTCTTCTAAATGGAGTCAACGAATTTTTTATTAAATCATAAATAAATTATAGTATTATGTAAAAAATTTAATAGAACTGAGCTTCGAATAAGACTGAGGTCTTATGGGTCATCTAAAAAATTCAGTGGGGTCACTTTATACTTAAATTTAAATTTATCTTATTAAATTAAGATTCTTCTAATAAAATTTTAAATTTTCAGTAGGTCCTGGATCCCACTGAAATGGACTGCGTCTGCCACTGCTCCCCAGCCTATGAAACGCAGAAAACAAAGCATGTGTGGATCAAGGCAGAGAGGAGGAATGCCGGCGGCAACAATGCAGTGGAGCTCGGTGAACTTCCTAACCCGGATGAACCGAAGCGCGGCATCCCCCAACGGGACACTCCTAGAGACCCTGAAGGGCTCTGGGGCGATGGCAGGGGTGGCGGCAACGACCAGAAGAAGGGCAGGCGAGCGATGGCCAACAGATCTTAACCTCAGTGGCGTTTATGATATTATAATCTTATAAAAAGGATATATATGATATTGAGTAAGTAAAAGTGGCATTTTTATATTTTTCATGTAAAACGATGGTTTATATAAAATTAACTAAAAAAAAGAAAGAAGGGATTTTTGCGTATGTTCCCCCATAAACTATCATATATTATTATATCCCTAATTTTCACATATTGCTACCAATATCCCTGAAATCTTCGAAAAGATTGTGTTTTGTGCCTCCATCAAAATGTCGTGAACTTTAATTGAAATATTTTTTTATATATATTCCTAAATTTAGTAAAATTTTGCATAAATATCCCTATATCTACTACAAGTTTGCATATGTATCCTTGGCTTCATCAGAATGTATGAAATCTTAACTGGCATATTCGGTTGGAATTCATGATATTTTGATGGGGGCATAACGGCAACCTTTTTGAAGATTTTAGAGGTATAGATAACAATATGTGGGAATCGGTGGTATATATACAAATACAGTAATTTATAATGGTATATATAGAAAGAAACACAAAAAAGAAAGGTTCTTAAGATACGGAAAAAGAATCAATGCACATTTCAAAATATGGGAGAGATTTTAATCACTGGAATATCTAATAAGTCATAATTCTTTTCAAATAGCACAAGGGTACTTCAACTTACATGTAATGAAATTTTGGGTGAGGAAAGAGAGAGAGAGAGACATGAAGAGAGAAGAGCAGTTTTTTCTTAAATTTTATTTGAAAGGTACTTTTGCATGGATTTTGTTGCAATATGGACTACCCTGACGAACAGAGCAGTGCCCAAAATTTCGATCGACACGACAAGAAGAAAATGGAGGAAGAAGGAAACAATCACACCAATTAAGAAGACAATATTTTACGTGGTTCGGAGAGACAATATGTCTTCCTACGTCCGCGGGTACCAATGATCAAGCTTCACTAGATGTGGAGAATTACACAAGTTGCTCACCACCCCAAGAGGAACAAATCCCCTTTTACAAATACTTTCAAACTCTCTGCACAAGACCTCTCTCTCTCTCTCTCTCTGAAATCTTTTTATAAAAAAAACGTAACATAGAGACGCTCCCTATATATGGAGTTTGAGCCGCATGAAGCGCCGTTTTGAAAAAACCGTGTCCGAGTGCGAAACGAACTCCTTCGCCAGCGACCACGTAGGAAACGGCCTCCCCACGTCTTGATTACGTTCGTCCTGGTCACGTTCGAGTGGGACTCCGCCAACTCCTCGTCCACGTCCGAGTAGGACTCTACTCCTCGTCCACGTCCGTGAATCCCGCATGGGATTGGGAAGGCGGGCCACTACCCAACAAATTCTCCTCTTGGCTCGTCTTTACAAGCCGCATCTAGCGCCAAGCTCCACTATGATTGTCGTAACTGCCAGCGCCCCCGCCGGGGCCACCTCACTTGTTTTGTAAGCCGATCTAGTCCAGGCAATGCCTGAACTTCTCTGAAGGAATAGGCTTCATCAGCATGCCCGCCGGGTTCTCCGCCGTATGAACCTTTTCTACAGCAACTGTACCCTACAAGATAACATCACGAACGAAGTGATACCTGGCATCTATGTGTTTGGTGCTCTCATGATACATCTGATTTTTCGTCAGATGTATGGCACTCTGGCTATCACAGTACACTGAAATCGCCTCCTGCACATGTCCCAGATCACCAACCAAACCTCTCAGCCACAAAGCTTCTTTCACTCCCTCTGCCCTTGCCATATACTCAACTTCTGTCGTCGACAAAGCCACAGTAGACTGCAAAGCAGCCTTCCAACTAATAGCACATCCAGAGAAAGTAAAGATATAACATGTCAGAGATCTCCTCTTATCCAGATCACCAGCGTAATCTGAATCAACATAGCCAACCAACTGACCACCATCGTTATTTTCTTTCTGAAATACCAAACTTACATCAGAAGCACCTTTGAGGTATCGAAGAATCCACTTCACAGCCTCCTAGTGGATCTTCCCAAGATTTCCCATGTACCTGCTAACCATACTAACAGCATGAGAAATATCTGGCCGAGTGCACACCATAGCATACATAACACTACCAACTACACTCGCATATGGAACTTTAGCCATCAATTCCATCTCTTTCTCAGTCTTCGGGGAATCTTCTACAGACAATCTGAAGTGAGCTGCCAATGGTGTACTCACAACTTTGCAGTCCTTCATGCCGAACCTTTCCAGCACTTTCTCAATGTACTTCTTCTGTGATAAGTACAACTTTCCAGTGCCACGGTCTCTGTGAATTTCCATGTCCAAAATCTTCTTTGCTGCCTCGAGATCCTTCATCTCGAATTCACCACTCAATTGAGACTTTAAGTGATTAATTTCTGACATGTTCTTAGCTGCTATCAACATGTCATCCACATACAATAACAAGTAGATAAATGAACCATCTGAAAGCGTTTTATGATACACACAACTGTCATAGTCACTCCTAGAGTAACTTCGACTCAGCACAAAAGTATCAAACCTTTTGTACCACTGCCTTGGAGATTGCTTCAAGCCATACAAAGACTTCTTTAACAGGCACACATGATCTTCCTTACCAGAAGCTACGAACCCCTTAGGTTGATGCATGTAGATTTCCTCTTCCAATTCACCATGTAAGTGTTGGGATCGCTGTGTCGGGATCCGACCGAAAAACGCAACGGAATAATATGTTCGGGATCGGATCTGTCCCGTTTCGATCGTTAAAATAAAATCGGAGAAAATCGAGTTCACCTTGCACGGATTCGAATCCGCGTTCGTTTTCCGGTTCCGTCGGAGCGATGCCGCAAGTCGCGCAGATGCCCGACCTCTAGCGGTATCCACGCGGTTCTCCTCGCGATCAATCGTCCTCGCTTCCTTGCTCGCTACGGCGTTCGTAGATCCCGTCTGGCTGCGCGTAATCCGCCGCGACATGCGGATTCTGAATCTCCCGTCGGACGGAAGGCGGAGCAGTCGGGAACCGCACGCCCAGAAGAGAAAGAGAAAGAGAGAAAGAACGAATGACGGCTAGGTCAGGGTTGCTGGCCCCGGACGTAGAATCCGTTCTTTTATAATAAGTCAGTTTGCGGTTTTTCATAAAAATCCAGACTTATCCGAAATCCTGTCGGATTATCCATCGACTTGAAAACCATTTGCGTGTGACCCTCTAGGCCCAAATACCAGTCCAGTTAATAGCCCATTAAGTCCAGTAACCCTTTACTGACCCACTGAATTAATTAATATCCTTATATTCAATTAATCAGCCGAATTTAATGTCCCACAATAAATTCGGACGGACAGCCGATCACGTTGGATGCCAAGCAACGTCGCGTGATCCTGGATGGCACTGGGGTTATCGCAACCCTCTATTGGAACCTTTTTGTCATCGGTTAGCGTGCGGATATAATCCTTCATCTGTGCAATGTTCCCGAATCGACCTAAGGCATGGTTTACTGTTAAACCCTATTTGGTCGTTTCACTTGAATCAGATGCCGCTAATATGAATCTGATAACTCCTTATCGATTACAGAGTCCGTCCTGGCTAGGAACCTTAAGCGCATCATTCCCGGAACATTCTCTCTCAAACTACCGAGAGCGGATGATCCCGTATTGAACACACAATTACCTTCGAGGACATTTCCCTGATCCCGATCGCTTGACTTATTGATAATCCATGATTAGGGATTCGTTCGTCAAAGTCAAAGCTCAGAAACCTACCAACAAGATATCTTTGGAGTCTCAGGTCCAAGGATCATCCACGCAACCATGACAAATGAATCGAGCTGGTTAACAGTGAGGTGATTACCATCCAACGATTCATAGTTGGATCAGTTCAGTGAACTCATTCACCAATGAGCACTTATAGGTCCAGCATAGTGTCTCCACACAAGTGACTTATGGGATCAGTCACCCCCATCATATGAGCTGAAGTAGCCTATACTAGTCTATTCGGATGTTCGATGTCCTATCTCAAACATCCTATGATTAGGAACAATTATGAACATGTGTTTATAAGTCTTCGGTCCCGTAATTATGATCTCATCATAATCCGAAGACTGTTGCACATGTTCATGGACTTCATCGCGATATGATAAACACATATCGAATTAATTACACACAATGAATTATTATCATGTATTAATAATATGAATAAATACATAGTATCGGATTGGCTTTGAGACTATCTAATACTAACAATCTCCCACTTGGACTAAAGTCAATCACTTTTATACAGAATACCCATATTCTCTAAGTGACGCTCAAAAACATTTTGAGACAAAGGCTTTGTAAGTGGATCTGCTATGTTGTCAGCTGAGAGAACTTTTTCCACCACGACATCTCCTCGAGCTATAATCTCTCTGATCAGATAAAAGCGCCGCAGAATGTGCTTCGACTTCTGATGAGACCTCGGCTCTTTCGCCTGAGCAATCGCCCCATTGTTGTCACACAGCAGTGGGACGGGACCAGATATGCTTTCCACTACACCAAGATCGCCGATGAATTTCTTCATCCATACAGCTTCCTTGGCGGCTTCAGCAGCAATAATAGACTCGGCTTCCGTTGTCGAATCAGCATTGGTTTCCTGCTTGAAAATTTTCCAGCTCACTGCTCCCCCGTTGAGTGTGAAAATTGTTGGGTTTTCTCGGTTTCTCCGGATCGCTCACGCAGCGGAAAACAAAAATATTTACAGCGATCCGTTCCCGTTTCGAAATCTAAAATACAAGATAATCGGATTATCTTTTCTCACCGTGTGCGGATTCGAATCCGCAGCCGTTTGGTTCCGTCGGTGTGACACCGCAAGCCGCGCAAGCGCCCGGCCTCTAGCGAAGTCCACGCGATCCTCCCCGCGACGGATATCCTCGAGTTCGTCGTTCTTCGCAGCCCATGAAGCCTCCGCCAGTCGCCGCAACGCGCGGACGATTTCCCGTCGAACGGGATTCGGAGAAGCGGCGGAGCATATCTGGATCTGCCTGGGCGTCAGAAAAAGACAGAAACTGAGGAGGGGAGGCTAGGGTTAGCAGCAGCTTGGCCTGCTCAGCCCGTTCGCTATGTTTTATACTAACCGCGCGGTTTTTCATAAAAACCCCCGGTTTGTATAAAACCCACTTATTTATCCATCGCCTTGAATCATTTGCGTGTGACCCTCTAGGCCCAAGTACCAGTCCAGTTAATGGCCCAACAAGCCCAGTGACTCCTCACTGGCTTTATTAATTAATTAATAACCCTTTATTAATTAATTAATCAATCGAATTGATGTCGCACATCGAATTCAACCGGGCCTCCGATCACGTTGGTTGCCAAGCAATACCCCGTGAACCCGGAAGGTATTTGGGGTTAAGTAACCCACTCTTAGAACCTTTCCTCCGACAGTTACCACGTGGATATAATCCTTCATTCGTACAATGCTCTCGAGTCAACTCAGGGCATGGCGAGCTGTCAAATCCTAGCCGGTCGACTCACTTGGATTGGATGCCGCTGATGAATATCGGAAAACTCATTTCCCGATATTATCGTCCGCCCTGGCCATGGACTTTCGCACATCCTTCCTACAGCATTCTCTCTCTAAGTACCGAGAGCGAATAATTCCTTATTGACACACAATTCCCTTCGACGGTATTCCGTTGTACCCAATCCTTGGCGTATTAGAATCCCATGGCTAGAGATTCGTAAACCAAGGTCAAAGCACAGAAGTCCACTGCCAAGGTGTCCTTGGTGTCTCAGGTCCGAGGACCATCCACGTAACTGCGACAATAGAATCAAGCTGGTTGACAGTGAGGTACAATACCATCCAGCGATTCAGTCGGATCAGTTCAGTGAACTCATTCTCCAATGAGCACCTACAGATTCGCCTTAGTGTCTCCACACAAGTGACTTATGAGATCAGTCACCCTCATCATATGAGCAGGAGTAATCTGTACTAGTCTAACCGGATATCCGATGTCCTTCTCGGATATCCTCCGACTATGAACAATTAAGAATATGTGTGTTTAAGTGATCAGTCTCATTAGTATGATCTCATCACAATCTGATCACCATAGCACATATTCAAGGACTTCATTATGAAACGATAATTAACGCGATTTACACATAATGAATATTATGCCATTTTATTAATAAATGAACGAGATTTACATAGTCAGATTGGCTTGTAGGCCACCTAAACTAACAAAAATAAAACCTGATGTTGACTTGCTGTCATCATGATCAGACTGAAAACTCGAGTCAGTGTATCCTTGCAGCTTTAAGTCTCCTCCTCCATAGACTAGAAATAGATCCTTAGTCCTTCTCAAATACTTAAGGATGCATTTCACAGCCTTCCAGTGCTCATCACCTGGATCTGTCTGATGTCTGCTCGTAACACTTAGAGCATATGCTACATCAGGTCTGGTACATAGCATGGCATACATGATGGACCCTATGGCAGAAGCATAGGGGACTTTATCCATCACAACCCTCTCTTCAGGTGTCTTGGGAGACTGACCTTTAGAGAGTGAAATTCCATGTCTCATCGGTATGAGACCTCTCTTGGAATTTTCCATGTCAAACCTTTTGACAATGGTTTCTATGTACATGGATTGGGTTAAAGCTAGCATCTTCTTTGATCTATCTCTATAGATCCGTATTCCCAATACGTAAGATGCTTCTCTCAAATCCTTTATGGAGAAGTTCTTTGACAGCCATATCTTTACTGATGACATCATTCCTACATCATTCCCAATGAGTAGGATGTCGTCAACGTAAAGAACCAGAAATGTGATTGCGCTCCCACTATTTTTCTTGTATACACATGGCTCATCTTCATTCTTAATGAAACCATAAGATTTGATTGCCTCTTCAAATCTTATGTTTCAGCTTCGAGAAGCTTGGTTCAATCCATAAATGGATTTCTGCAACTTGCATACCATGTCTGGAGATTCTTTGGATGTGAATCCTTCTGGTTGCATCATATACACCTCCTCCTCAAGGTTTCCATTAAGGCAGACAGTCTTCACATCCATTTGTCAGATTTCATAATCATGGTAGGCAGCAATGGCGAAAAGAATTCTGATGGACTTAATCATAGCAACGGGTGAAAAGGTTTCGTCATAGTCAACACCTTGTCTTTGACGATAGCCTTTCGCCACTAATCTTGCTTTATAAGTCTCAATACGTCCATCTGCACCGATCTTTCTTTTAAAGATCTATTTGCAGCCGATAGGTACTATACCATCGAGTAACCAAGTTCCAAACTTAGTTGATATACATAGACTGTATTTCAGAATTCATGGCTTCCCGCCATTTCTCGGCCTCTGGACTTTCAATGGCCTCCTGGCAAGTCTTAGGATCATCATCCTCATTGTAGAGTATCCTTGAACCATCCAAATTAATATGTCCTACATATCTTTCTGGTAGTTTAGGTACTCTTTCAGACCTACGAGGTTCCTGTGTATCATTTTGAATAGGTTCAGAAACTGACGGTTCATCTGATGAACCAATGCCAGTTTGTGGGTCTGGAATTTCTTCCAGTGTTACTTTACTCCCACTGTCCTTCTGAAGAATATAATCTTCTTCCAGAAAGACAGCTCTCCTGGCCACAAACACCTTTTGCTCGCTAGGAAGATAAAAGTAATATCCATAAGTTTCCTTTGGATATCCCACAAATCTGCATTTGTCAGTTCTGGATTCCAGCTTATCTGCGTCGTGTCTTTTAACATGAGCAGGACATCTCCAAACTTTAACATATTTAAGGTCTGGTTTCCTTCCATTCCATATCTCATATGGAATGGTCTCAACAGATTTGCTGGGTACCTTGTTCAGGATATACATAGTCGAGCTAAGTACATATCCCCATAAGGACACTGGTAATTTGGACATGCTCATCATGGATCGCACCATTTCCATTAATGTGCGATTTCTCATTTCTGATACACCATTCATCTGAAGTGTATAAGGAGGTGTAAGCTGAGAAAGGATACCATTATCCTTTAAGTATTTAATGAACTCAATACTCAAATATTCACCACCCCGATCAGATCGGATGGTTTTTATACTTTTTCCTATTTGTTTTTCTACTTCATTTTTAAATTATCTGAATTTCTCAAAGACTTCAGATTTATACTTCAATAAGTATACATATCCAAACCTTGAGTAATCACCAGTGAATGTAATGAAGTATGAGAAACCACCAATGGCTTGGGTTGACATAGGACCACATACACCTGAATGTATGAGTTCTAATATGTCTTTGGCTCGTTCTCCAGTTCCACTAAATGGAGACTTAGCCATTTTACCCATTAAACATGACTCACAGGTTGCATATGATTCATAATCAAATAGATCCAAATATCTATCTTTATGCATCCTTTGGAGTCTGTTTTCACCAATGTGTCCAAGCCTACAATGCCACAAGTAGGCTTTGTTCATTTCATACTTACTTCTTTTAATTGAAGAACCGATGTGTAAATTATCATGAGACACATTTAATAGATACAAACCATTGGATAAAATAGCTGAAGCTATTAATTTATTTCCGAAATAAATTGAACAACTATTGTTCCTAAAATGTAAATTGTATCAAATTCTATCTAAACATGAAATAGAAATGATGTTCCTTATTATGCTAGGTACATAATAACATTCATCTAATAAAAATGTGTCTCCGGATGGTAGCTTGAGCTTCACTGTCCCCACAGCGATCGCCGCAACTCTTGCGCCGTTACTTAGCCTCAGCTCCACCTCGCCGGTCCTTAGCTTACGCCTTCTTGTCAGTGCCTGCGCAGAATTGCAGATATAAGATACACATCCAGTATCTAATACCCATGATGTACAATCTCTTATTGACAAGTTTACATCTATCATATAGATACCTGAAGCGTCCTGCTACTTCACAGTTCCTTGAGGTATTCTTTGCAATTCCTCTTCCAATGCCCTTTCTGGTGACAGTAAAAGTAATCACCTTTCTCAGCACTTTTACCCTTGTCTTTCTTGGCAACCTTTGCCTTTATCTGAACCTTGTTCTTATTCTTTCGAAAAGCTTGGACTGCAAGTCTTTTTCTGTTGGTCTTACCAACCATGAGGACTTGGGGTTTATCCTTCACAAGGTTCCCCTCAGCAGTCTTTAACATGTTCAGCAGTTCAGCTAAGGTGGCCTGGATCTTGTTCATGTTAAAATTAACGATGAACTGAGCATATGACGACGGAAGTGAAAGACAACACGAGGTCTGTGTGCATCTCCTTGGGAAGTGTAATCCCAAGAGCATCCAGCCTCTCCACCCACTCAATCATCTTCAGCACGTGATTATGTACTGAAGTTTCCTTTGCCATCTGAGCCTTGAACAGATTCTTCGATATCTCATATCGTTCGATTCTACTCTGCTCACCAAATAGCTCCTTCAAATAGAGCATGATGGATCTAGCATCCATCTCTTCATGTTGCCTCTGCAACTCATTGCTCATAGAGGCTAACATATAGCATTGGGCCATGGTGGAATCTTCCTTCCATTTTTCATACGCTATCATTTCCTCTTCTGGAGCATCCAATGCTGGTTCAGCAGGAGGTTCATTATCCAAGACGTAGGCAATCTGCTCAGACCTGAGGACTATCTTCAGGTTTCTGAGCCAGTCTGAGTAATTGGTGCCTGTCAAACGGTTGGCATCAAGTATGCCTCCCAACGGGTTATGGTGCAACATTCTCGCCTACAAGAGATAATCAATTGATAATTAGCAAATATTCAGATTAACTAAAACAAGATATGGTCTTTTATTATCTAGTTTTACTCCCACTAATTTTCGACGAACTGTATAACCTTCAGATATATAGAACGGGAGACGCTGACTGTCTCCTAGTGGGGATCAGAATCTCCAAGCATTACAGTATGACCTCGGGTAAACACGTAGTATCATACCGCTATCTCAGAGCAATCATCTCATGATAATTGCAACTCCTTGCAATATCCGATCATACTTCGGCTCCCAAGTTTAATGGTCCTGGGTATACACAGTAGACCATTATCCCCGGTCTAAGCTTTACCATCAATACGTGACAGAGTAAAGTAGAAATATAGTTCCCGGGTAAACACATGGATGACTATATCGTTCCTCTACTCTTATCCAAAGGCATCTTATGCCATGATCAACAGTCCTCTCAACAGACAATGGCAGACCTCGGGTAAACACATAGTATCTGCCATCACTGAATTAAGTTCTATTGATCATATTGATAGAGAGCCACGCGGTGCATTCTCAATGACTCGCGCTACGGCTTAGAGTTTGTAACGAAGGTTTTACTTATTTAGTTTGGTCTCATCCTAGGTGATAGTATTAAATATATCGAATATATATAAATACTAATAACCTAGCAAATATTAAGCACACGCATCACATACATGTCATTAGTATGGTCATGGACGGTAGGTACTGTGGTTTGACTTGAGCCAGACAGTCAAACGCACACACAAACACAATATAACAACTTATATCATGAGTCTGCAAACCCATGGATTTAATGAACTCCTTCATTTTCATCTGGTCGGCAGTTGTGGATCATCCTCGCTCCGCGCGCAACCGCCTCGATCAAATTACATCATAATTCTCAATTACATGATAATTTAAATGAGGAAGCCTTATGGCGATTACATCAAGGAGGAAGGTAGAAATACAATGGAATATGAGAGGGAGAGGTTCGCAGACCTCTATTTATTAATAAACAATAAACCACACAATCACATTCTACATCCACAATTAATGCTCGTCTATGGCCACCATGTGTTTTAGTTAAACAAACCACACATGAATTGCACATCAAATGTCTAATTAAAATTTTCGAAAATAATTAATAATTTTGGTTTCATAAAACCAGGGACCAATCAAAATTGGATTTAGAAATTTTCGAAAGATTTCATTGAGTTAAAGTATGCTAATTTAAATCTAATTCAAATAAGCAAATTAATGCACATCATAATAATAAATGCAAATAACTCCAAATAGACACATTTATAACATTCCATGCTAATTAATTTTACAGACATTAAAAAATTAATTTAACAATTAAATTAATTCTCTTTAATGTCAAGATAATCTAACAATTAGATTAAAAGCTAATTAACAACATTTGTTAAATAGATAATTCCTATTTAAAATATTTAATTATTGGCCTATAAAACGATCATACAGATTAAAATTAAAATTTAAAATTTTAATAAAATTTCTGCAATTTATGGGCCAATAATCAATTTAATAGGAATTTAATTGGATTTAAAAAAAAAAATAAAAGGGGCAGCAGAACCGGGCCCGGTCCGGCCCCTGGACCGGCCCAGGCCGGCGCCCAGACCGGGCCCAATCCCGCCCCATGGGCAGGGCTGGCCCGGGTCGGGCGCCGGGCTGGGTCGGCCCAGGGCCCGGGCCGGCCCGGATGCCCCTCCCCTCCCGCCCGACGCAGCTAGGTAACCCTAGTTGCGCAGGGGGGTGCGGGAGGCGGCGGCCCCGTCGCCGACCACCTGCCCAACAGGCGTTGGCCGGCGGGCCCCCGGCACTGTGAGCCCCTGGCCGGCGGGCCCCCGGCGCTGTGAGCCCCTGGCCGGCGGCCAGGGACGCCGGCGACGACTCCGGTGGCCTCCAAGGTCACCGGAAGGCCCCTTTTTCCTCTGTTTCACCTGCAAACCGAACCTGCAGTTTCCATGGTTTTTCAATGATATTTTGGAGGATAAAGGGGTTCCATCTATCCCCAAAAACGCCGATCTTAGATACATCTAACTATCAACGATCCCATGGGAGGAAATCCACACACCGGCGAGCCATCCCCAACCTTTGGGGTGCCCGTAAACATGCCGACGCAAGCCGTTCTTCGTCAAACGAACAACACGAAATAACCCAAATTAAAATCCGATTTTTATCACAGTAATTTACAGTAAATTCACTGTAATCATCCCATGATCTCAACACAAGTGATTAAAATCAAAATTATGCATGGAATTCATTATAAACGCATTAATTTGGAGACCGAAACGGCGAAAATACAGTGGAACCTAGCTCTGATACCACTGTTGGGATCACTGTGTCGGGATCCAACCGAAAAACGCAGCGGAATAATATGTTCGGGATCGGATCCGTCCCGTTTCGATCGTTAAAATAAAACCGAAGAAAATCGAGTTCACCTTGCGCGGATTCGAATCCGCGTTCGTTTTCCGGTTCCGTCGGAGCGATGCCGCAAGTCGCGCAGATGCCCGACCTCTAACGGTATCCACGCGGTTCTCCTCGCGATGGATCGTCCTCGCTTCCTTGCTCGCTGCGGCGTTCGTAGATCCCGTCTGGCTGTGCGTAATCCGCCGCGACATGCGGATTTTGAATCTCCCGTTGGACGGAAGGCGGAGCAGTCGGGAACCGCACACCCAGAAGAGAAAGAGAAAGAGAGAAAGAAGGAATGACGGCTAGGTCAAGGTTGCTGGCCCCGGACGTAGAATCCGTTCTATTATAATAAGTCAGTTTGCGGTTTTTCATAAAAACCCAGACTTATCCGAAATCCTGTCAGATTATCCATCGACTTGAAAACCATTTGAGTGTGACCCTCTAGGCCCAAATACTAGTCCAGTTAATAGCCCATTAAGTCCAGTAACCTTTTACTGACCCACTGAATTAATTAATATCCTTATATTCAATTAATCAACCAAATTTAATGTCCCACAATAAATTCGGACGGACAGCCGATCACGTTGGATGCCAAGCAACATCGCGTGATCCTAGATGGCACTGGGGTTATCGCAACCCTTTATTGGAACCTTTATGTCATCGGTTAGCGCGCGGATATAATCCTTCATCCATGCAATGTTCCCGAATCGACCTAGGGCATGGTTTACTGTTAAACCCTATTTGGTCGTTTCACTTAAATCAGATGCCGCTAATCTGAATTCGATAACTCCTTATTGATTACAGAGTCCGCCCTGGCCAGGGACTTTAAGCGCATCATTCCCGAAACATTCTCTCTCAAACTACCGAGAGTGGATGATCCCGTATTCAACACACAATTACCTTCGAGGGTATTTCCCTAATCCCGATCACTTGACTTATTGATAATCCATGGTTAGGGATTCGTTCGTCAAAGTCAAAGCTCAGAAACCTACCAACAAGATATCTTTGGAGTCTCAGGTCCAAGGATCATCCACGCAACCATGACAAATGAATCGAGTTGGTTAACAGTGAGGTGATTACCATCCAGTGATTCATAGTCGGATCAGTTCAGTGAACTCATTCACCACCAATGAGCACATATAGGTCTAGCATAGTGTCTCCACACAAGTGACTTATGGGATCAGTCACCCTCATCATATGAGCTGAAGTAACTTATACTAGTCTATCCGGATGTTCGATGTCCTATTTCAAACATCCTATGACTAGGAACAATTAAGAACATGTGTTTATAAGTCTTCGGTCCCGTAATTATGATCTCATCATAATCCCAAGATTGTTGCACATGTTCATGACTTCATCGTGATACGATAAACACAGATCGAATTAATTACACACAATGAATTATTGCCATTTATTAATAATCTGAATAAATACATAGTATCAGATTGGCTTTGAGACCATCTAATACTAAAAGTAAGAATGTTGTCTTAACATCTAGTTGCTCCAACTCTAGATCGAGCAAAGCAACTATAGCAAGCAACAAACGAATATAAGTATGTTTTACAACAGGAGAGAATACCTCATTGAAGTCAATGCCCTCTCTGTAGACACGCTAATTTTGACATCATTTCATATCATATAATAATGCCTCAAAAATGGTCTGATATTTAATTGTTAGTTAATTTTTATTAATCTTCTTGGGTTAATGATATCGGTAAGACAGACATAATTTAAGTTTATTAAAGAAATTCATTTTAACTTAGATTTTGATCAAATATGAAAGATTTTAAAAGACATCGACCTATGGAGACACCATTTAGAGTTTATTCTTATTTTGATTTTTAATTAATTTATTAATAAACTAAAAAATATCTGCACTGCACGATGCCATTTAGGTTTCCTAATGTGATTCTGCTTCTTTTTTTCAATGTTTATCCTTATCTTAATTAGCTAAAAAACGTCTCTCATGGGCGACGCGTTGTAGATAATTACAGATAATGATGAATTAGGATGTGCTTATCTGTTTGTTAGTTGGATTAACTTTAAATTCTTTCATGTTAATCCATTAATAATCGCGGATGAAAAGCCTATAAATACATAACCCCTTGGTCATTGCAAAATTAGTGATGATAGTGATAATTGAGTGAAATTAGAGCAAAGAATCTTGGCGACGACGTCCAGGCGCTGAAGAATCGAGGTGCTGCTACTTCCAGGAGTCTTAAAGCAAGCTACATCCCTTCTTCATCACTTCTTCGTCCTTTCAAGATCCATTCAAGAACCAAGGCTTTCTAGGGGTCATCCAACTCAATTCTTAATTATTCATCATCATATTAGTTTAAAATCTCATTCATCACATCACTCCATGCAACACACACTCACTAGCATTATTTTTCAATCCATGTTTTAAAGGGGTTTAAAAGACCATCAAACAAGTAAGTTCATTTGTTTAGTTGCATGATTAGAATTTCTACTGGAATAGATACTATGTCTATTTGAGTTCTTATTGTTCCCTCTTTCTTTCTTTCTACTTTTTGCAAAGTTCAAAGGCACAAAAGGAGATAAAGATGAGAGAATCAACAAGGAAAAGGAATTTGGATGATCCTCAAAGTCTGATAAGCATCTAAAGCAAGAACAAAGTCTGAAGGGCTCTCTTTCTTCAGCCGGCTGAAGGAGGGGAATCAAGGACTCGAACATCTCTCAATTCCAAAACAGGTAGGCGATCAATCTTTTCTTTTGAAACTTTTTTTAAAAGTTTCTGGCGATCACATTCACTTAGTTTTTAATAGGTTTATTTGTCACATAAACAACATAATTTTCATGATAATCATACACCCAATTTGAGCACTCACACTCTCGTTGTGTGAAACCTTTTGCCACTAATCGTGCCTTGAATCTTGCATCCTCTACGCCAGGAATTCCTTCCTTTTTCGTGAAAACCCACTTGCACCCTACAATATTTTGACCAGATGGTACTTTACCTGCTCCCGTGTCTCGTTCTTCTGAAGAGACTCAATCTCCTCTTGCATAGCCAATTGCCATCGAGAGGACTCATCTGATGTAATTGCCTCTCTATAAGAACAAGGTTCTGCCTCCTCAACATCGTCTGCAACAGACAAAGCAAAAGCTACCATGTCAGCATGATTATACCTGCTAGGTGGCTTAATCACCTTGCGCTGCTTCTCTATTGCAATATTGTGTTGCCTGAGAGGGATCTGCTACTGTGTTGTACTGCTCTCTGACACATCAACTGTCTCATCTGGACTTTGTACTGTCTCCTCATGCACTACACTGTTTTCTGAAAACTTCACCTCTAGCTCTCCTTGCTTGCCACTAACATGATCTCCACCTTTTGTTATTGACTTCTCTCCCGTCCAAAGCATTGCAGACTCATCAAAGGTTACATCTCTCTTAATCATAAACTTAAGTGATTGAGGATCGGTACACCACAACCGATACACTTTCACACCTTGAGTTTGTGCATATCCTATGAAGATGCATTTCTTCGCCCTCGGCTCTAACTTGTCATCTGTGACATGAGCATATGTAGGACAACCAAAAACTCTGAGGTGAGAGTAATCAGCAGGAGAACCAGACCATACCTCTTCGGGAGTCTTCAACTCTATGGCTATGGATGGAGATCTATTCACCAAGTAGTAAGTTGTATTGACAGCTTCTGCCCATAATGACTTTGACAGACCTGCCTGAGATATTATACTTCTCGCTCTCTCTAAGAGTGTCATGTTCATACGTTCTGCTACACCGTTCTGCTGTGGTGTTCCTGCTACAGTGCGATGTCGAACGATACCATCATTCTTGTAAAATTCTTCAAATTCTTTCGAGCAGAATTCCATACCATTGTCAGTACGGAGGCGCTTGATTTTCTTACCAGTCTGCCTTTCAATCAACGCCTTCCACTGTTTGAAAGTGACGAACACATCACTCTTTTTCTTCAAAAAATATGGCCAAACTTTTCTTGAGAAATCATCAATAAAAGTCAACAAATAGCTTGATCCACCCTTTGAGACAACTGGAGCAGGACCCCAAAGGTCAGAGTGGATGTAATCCACGGTGCCCTTAGTCCTGTGAACTGTTGTACTGAATTTCATCCTGCACTGCTTGCCAAACACACAATACTCACAAAAATCCAGCTTCCCAATCTTCTGATCAGCAAGCAAGCCTCGCTTGCTCAACTCCATCATGCCTCTTTCACTCATGTGGCCTAGCCGCATGTGCCACAATCGGGTAAGATCATCCTCTGAACTTGATGCCACATTAGCACTTCCTGTCATAGTGCTGCCCTGTAGATGATAAAGACCACCAGTCAACTTTCCTTTCATCACAATCAATGCACCTCGAGAAACTTTCAGGATGCCATTCTCTGCTGTGAATTGGTATCCATGGGAGTCCAAAATACTCAATGAAATCAGACTTCTCTGCAATTCTGGAATATGCCGCACCTCCAGTGTTCTGATGACATTATCAAACATTTTAATTTTGACTGTACCAAGTCCAACAACTGCAATAGTTCTGTTATCTCCCAAAGTCACGGTACCACTACTCACTGACGTATAAGTAGAAAACCACTCCCTGTGGGGACACATATGGAAAGTACAACCAGAATCAAGTATCTAGTCATCCCCAGTGGTGCCAATAGAGACTGACAACACAGTCTCATCGTCAACAGTCTCCTCTTGAACAACATTCGCTGCATCATTAGAAGATTCTGCCTGCATCTTGCCTTTCCCTTTGAACTTTGGACAATCTTTTTTGATGTGCCCTCTTTGATTGCATTCATAACACTTAATTTTCTTCGTTGACTTAGATTTTGATCTTGCTCTGCCCTTCTTTCCTGACTCCTTTTTCTCAGTTCTACCTCTCACCATCAGGCCATTTGCTCAATCTTCACCATGAGTTTCTAACACTCGCCTTTTCAACTCCTTAGAGTTCAAGGAAGCCTTGACATCTTCCACACAGATATCATCTCTCCCATACAACAAAGTATCAACAAAATTCTCATATGAAGAAGGTAATGAACACAAGAGTATAAGGGCTTGGTCTTCATCATCAATTTTGACATCAATATTTTTAAGATCTATAATAGTCTTATTAAATTCGTTCAGATGATCGATAACGGGCATACCTTCTTTTGTGCGAAAAGTAAACAACCGTTGCTTCAAATACAGACGGTTGGTGAGAGACTTCGTCATGTACCTCGATTCAAGTTTGAGCCAGAGCTTTGACGGGGTGTCTTCATCAGCGACCTCTCTTAGCACATCATCCGCTAGACACAGACGAAGCGAAGCAAGAGCACACTCCAGGTATTCTTCTTTTTCTTCATCTGTCCACTCGGCTGGCAAGTCTCTCTTTTCTTTCAACGCCTTACCCAGCCCCTGTTGCACCAACAAAGACTTCATCTTTAACCGCAAGATGTTGAAATCCTTCGTCTTCCCATCAAACACTTCGACGTCGAACTTCATTGCCGATGTTGCCTTCACAGCCATCAATTTGAAGCATGGATCGATTCTCAACTTGCTCTGATACCAATTTGTTGTAATATGGACTACCCCGACGAACAGAGCAGTGCCCAAGATTTCGATCCACACAACATGAAGAAAATGGAGGAAGAAGGAAACAATCACACCAAGTAAAAAGACAATATTTTACGTGGTTCGGAGAGACAATATGCCTTCCTACGTCCACGGGTGACAACGATCAAGCTTCACTAGATGTGGAGAATTACACAAGTTGCTCACCACCCCAAGATGAACAAATCCCCTTTTACAAATACTCTCAAACTCACTGCACAAGACCTCTCTCTCTCTCTCTCTCTCTTTGAAATCTTTTTATAAAAAAAACGTAACATAGAGACGCTCCCTATATATGGAGTTTGAGCCGCATGAAGCGCCATTTTGAAAAAACCGTGTCCGGGTGCGAAACGAACTCCTTCGCCAGTGACTACGTAGGAAACGGCCTCCCCACGTCTTGATCACGTTCGTCCTGGTCACGTTCGAGTAGGACTCCTCCCACTCCTCGTCCACGTCCGAGTGGGACTCCACTCCTCGTCCACGTCCGTGAATCCCGCATGGGATTGGGAAGGTGGGCCACTACCCGACAGATTTTGAATGATTAAAAAGTTTGCATAACATGAAAGGCTTTAAAGTGTTTCATTTTGTTTTTTAAATGTGAAGGGCATTAAAGTAAGACCATCTCAAAATCTATGTCCCCATAAAATATACAAGGGAAATTTTGTTCACAACAAGTGATCATGAATAATAGGTAACTTTCAAAGCTCATGGAATTATGAGATTTTGGGCGTGATCCATAATTCAACCATGTGGACTAATTTCTAATGGCTTTTATTAATGTGGCAGAAAGAAAAGTACCAGAATTTGGTGCCATAAGCATAACATAATATTCGGTAATCAAGTTATACAAACACCTATGACATGATAGGGCCGACTATAAAATAACTTCAAAAAAATCTGCATGTATTACTCATCTTTTAATGTTAGGCTTAGGCTTCATTTGTTTCAGCTACTCAATTCATAGATTTTGAAAAGTAGCCAACATATTTTGCAGGAATCCACTTTTTATTAGATAGTGGGAGAATCTGGGATAAGAGGTGAGAAAGAATGAGAAGATGCCGCATGTCTTACACACTAACCAATGTGCCAAAAAGTATCATGCACATTAGTCAATGTATCAAAAAGTATAATCATTGCTCTAAAATCTTGTTTGTTTGCATCCAGCCTTAATCCAGATTTTCCTCCCCTTATTCTACTTTTATTCCTATAATCTAAATACAATAGCTGAAACAAACGAAGCCTTAGAAATAAAGTGGATATGTGAAAGACATGATTCCGTTCTGTTTTGCGGCTCGTTTGACCTGATACAGGATACTGTAAAATGTCAATTTTGAAATCACCATTTTTAGAATAAGTGAAAGCAAAGTTTCTGGTTGTAAAATTAGTGGTTTTAAAACTTCTCTTTTCGATTTTTGGTAGTTTTGGACTGAAAGTAAACAAAAAAAATTAAAAGGTTGTCCTATGAGTCAATTGATTTTGAAATATAATTATTTAAAATGGTCCTAAATATATAGAAAATAAAATGAATTAATTTATAATGCTCCAAACATGAGAAAAATGGCATTTTATGTATTTCATGATACTTCATGACATGTTTATGGTACACCAAACGATCACATATCCAACCACGACTATGCTTTTATTAGTCCATTCAAATGTTATCAGGATTCTAAGATCTTTAGTTGGCCCTATCATCCAAGGCAATTCTCCTGTACCCTCGAGAAACGGATTATGTTGAACTTACATAGCGTTGATTGGGCACAATGTGTGCAATAAAAATATAGCAAAGGTACATATGAATATATCATACAATCTAAGATAGATTTTAAACTAGGTGTTCACACAATTAATTAAACCAATGGAAGATGATAAAACAAGTATTATTCATCAAAATTTGGAATGTTTGAAACAAGAAAAGATGACGAGAAATACTAATACATCACACTTATTCGCCACTCTCTTTATCATTTTATCTAGAATAATTCGATCGCTTGATCAAAGAGCTCGTATGAAATGTGTCAACTGCAAAGAAACTAATGTTATAAATAACTTTAATATGACTCTTCCATTAAGTCATTAAATATAAATTATTTTGTTATTTTAAGATGAAAGAATATATTAAGTCTTTATCCATATATTATTTTTTTAATAACAGAACATTTTATGACTAGAGTGGAAGGATATAAATTTATTCTAAAATCATAAAAGCTTATTTTAGAAATTTTAATTTTTAGTCCCTTTAATCTACTTAATCTTGGAAAAACTCCTTGTAACTTCTATATTTAGTAAAAATTTCCTGCAACATCACTTTTGGAAAGCACCCCCAAAAATTTGAAATAGTTCTTCAATATTTTCGAAAAACTATCCAAAAAAAAACTTTTTCCAAATAAAACTGAGATTGTAGGGAGTTTTTACAAAATAGAGAGGTTATATAAGGACCGTTTTCTCAATCAAGTAGATTAGAGCAACTAAAAATATAAAATTTATTTTAAAAATAAAAATATAAGAATAAATAAAAATAGAATAAATCATCGTTGATAATTTAACATTATTAAAAATAAAATATTAATTTCATAAAAATCTTCCTTACATACAAAATATCACCTATTTTTCTAAACGTCCATCAAAATTGTCATTCTCGTTACCCTTCGTCCTCTTAACCTAATTAGACCTTTGGGAAAAGGTAATCTTGCACTTTGGTTAATATTAGGATAGTGCACAGTTTTCCAAAGTAACACAATCAACAAACAAATGGGCCACATTACGTAGGTGTTGTCGTCTTCCTTACTATGGTCATTGTCTTAGCCCTCTCTAGTTGTACATCTCACTCCCTCTTCTTCTTCCTTGCACATATTTGAGAAGAAATAGGGGAAATAAGGAGATCTTTTGTGGCCTGTGGGTATTCACTCTTTACCCATTTTCCATTATTTTATTAAAATTGACTCTCGTCTTGTCCCCATTTTCTTTTCTAGGATCACTAAAAGGAGGTGAAATTTCTCCTAGCCCTTCTGTGTAGTGGGACAAAAGCCACTGTGCACCTAATTTTTGCTTGAGGGGTCCCACTAAGGTTTATAAAATATGTACAAAATCATTTGTTTATGTGGATTAAGGGTTTGGTTAGATTAAAGACATTTGTTTATGTCCGATAATGATTTAGTCCCACTAAGGTTTGTCAAAAGTATACAAGGTTTAACAAGGGTTTAATCCCACTAGCATTTGTTTATGTCTAACAAGGTTTTAATCTCACATATCTATACCAAGTCATTTGTATGTATGTTAATAGTAAACTTATAACTAATCCCACTAGCATTTGTTTATGTCTGACAAGGTTTTAATCCCACAGATCTATATCAAGTCATTTGTATGTATGTTAATAGTAGACCTATAACTGTTATAATATATGATAAATTATGTGAAATTATTTAAAATATATAATAAATTTAATTTAAATAATTTCGTCTTAGTAAAGTTTTAGTTTTAAGCAAATAATCAAGTGTAAAGATATTTTGCATGAGGAATATTAAACTTTTAATTTTACTTAATAAGGATTCGAAGGCATTTCGCTTGCATGCTAAATTGTATTAGTGCTAGCTATGTGAGTTTGATGGAGATGTCAGGAGATCTAAAATAGTATTGAAAAAGAAGAAGAAAAACAGTAACATGCAGTAAATAATCAAGTATACACATAATTTTGTATAAGGAGTACGAAGAAACTATACCAACATGCAAATTAAGTAAAATATTATTCGAGCACAATGGATGACCATAATACTTTCACATAATAAAGAATTTAACAACATCGTTATTCAAAAATAGATGATTCATAAAGGATACTACTAATGAAGGTTGATTTCAAGTAAAGATACAGAAGATATGCTTCTAACTTAAAGGTTTCGAGTTGTCTTATTTGCTAGGTGGCTTACCGTATATATTAATATACTTAAAAATATGAATATGTTATATGTTATAACTAAAAATATTATAACTAAAAAATATTATATGTGGATATAAATAATAAATATTATATGATATGACAATTATTAACATACAAAAATTAGCATAATAAATACAAATAATATACGACAAAAAATATATGACATATGAGTTAAATAAATTTATAAAATAAATTAAATAAAATAGAGTAAGACAAATATTTAAGAATAAAAGTATTTTGTATTTATATTAATATAATTTAAAATTTTTAATTTATTTTATAGTATTTTTATTATAATATAAATAATTTAAAAATAATATTTTTATTACCAAATAAGTTCCTCAATTTTAAGGGGCCATGTCCTCCCATTCCCCTGAGTCTGTCCATGAGAGAGAGAGAGAGAGAGAGAAAGAGTTATGACTATTAATGAATTATTTGAAATGGGTGGGGAGAAAGAGTTATGACCATTAGCGAGTTATTTTGAAATTGGTGGGGGTGAGAGTTATGGACATTAATGAGTTGTCTTGAAATGAGTAGAGATAAGAGTAAAAAAATAATCATAATGGTTATAAGCATTAATGACATCTCTTCATAATTATTTAATATTTTTTTTGACGGGAAAGAATATGAGAGCGCCACATCAGTTTGGTTAAAAATTCTATTTTATTAGTATAGTATGGATACTTAAAAATATTAATACGTGATATATTATAACTAAAAATGTTATAATTAAAAATATTATATGTACCTATAAATATTAAATATTATATAGTATGACAATTATTAACATATAAAAATGAATATGATAAATAATAAATATAAATAATATACGACAAAAAAGTATATAACATATGAGTTAAATAAATTTATAAGATAAGTTTAATAAAATAGAGTAAGACAAATATTTAGAAATAATATTATTTTGTATTTAATATTTTTTTTATTTCTTAGTTTATTTTATAATATTTTTATTATAATATAAACAATTTTAAAAAAATATTTTTATTATAAAAAAAGCTCCTTAATTTTGAGGGTGCCATGGCCCCTGCTCCCATGTGTCCGTCACTGAGAGAAAGAGAGTCTGTCGGGAGAAAGAGAGAGTTATGACCATTAATGAGTGGTTTTAAAATATATGGGATGAGAGTTATGACCATTAATGAGTTGTTTTGAAATAAGTAAGAGTGAGAAGATAAAGTAATAATCATAATGATTATGAGTATTAATGACTTCTCGTAAGAATTTAATAATTTTTTTAGAAGAAAAATAACTCAGACTGCCACATCAGCATGATTAGAAACTCTGCTTTATTATTATAACATAAATGACTCATGATTGAATTTTAGAACTTAGTATGAAATACCGTAAAAGGCATTAGTGGTTGTTTTGGTGGGATAGGTTCTAGTATCTCTTGTGGCTGCTTCACAAAGAATATGGAGCATTCTTTTTCTTAAAATGTGGGATCATTCATATAGGAAATGTGGGCATTATGGCATTAGTTCTATAAAGGGCATTTTGGTTGGGTTTAGCTATCTACCACCTTGGTAGAGGGCTGCTTATTTTCTTATCTTGATGGACATGAAAATCAGATGTTGACATTCACAGAAGGATATTAGAACTTTTACTTGATGTGATGTTCCATAATAAGAATTTGCAAATAAGGATCTATGACTCATTGTTGCTAATTTTGCAATAAGAGAATAAATTATTCCTATCCGACAACTATCATCATTATCATCTCCGACGAGAGAGGGTGTTGGAAGAAAAAGGCGGTTGTGATCATCCTCATCTCCGACAAGGGAGGGTGCGCGTAGACAGAGTGAGAGGGAAAGATGGTTGGGAGAGAGCGGGCATCCCTCACTCTTATAATAAAGAAAAAAACGAAAGTCGGGAATTATTTTGGTCATCTTTCTCGGTACCTAGTCTATAGCCATTCCATTATCGTAGTTACAGCGAATATTCTTGACATCCTCTAATGGAATTTAACCTCAGTGGCAGTTTTGATAGACGTTTATAATAACGCGGGTTTATACGATATTAACCAACTAAGGGGATATGCTTGATATTTGGTATATAGGAAGTGTTTATATGAAATTAATTTAAAAATAAATAGCAATTTTTTCTTTGAAGTCCTTATATTTTTTTAGTATTTGAGTCTCTACAATCTTTACATTCTTATCCGTCGAAACAATTATTTAAAACATCTCTAAAAGGCTCCTCTCTCTCACATAAAGTCGGTTTGGAGGGACCTTTTAAAGATGCTCTAAAGATTGTCGGGAAGTTGAGGTAATATAAACGTATTTTCATGTATACCCCCAATTCGCATATATTATCATCAATACTTTTGCAATCTTTAAAATGTTGCATTTATACCTCTTAATCTAATGATTTGACATAAATACTTTAAAATTCACTAATATTTATTAAAATCTTGTATTTAGCCCCGATACCTCAAATGATGTTATGATTTATGTAATGTTTTTGACAGATTTCGTTGAAATTAACCTAAATTTGACGGAAGAGGTACATATGAAACATTTTGAAGATTGCAGGAGTATTGATGATAATATGTGAGAATTAGGGATATAGATGCAATTACAGTGTTCTTGGTGAGTATATATGCAAAAAATCCTAACAAATAAGGCCACCTCGAAACGAAGATTTGGGGAGCGTACGTGCCGAAGTGGCTCCCAACTCTTCCCAAATGCCCCCGCCGTCGAGACTGTCGGCGCACTGGACCGCACGCCACCCTTGGAGAACTCTACCGCTTAAAACAACATCTTTTCGCGCGCGGAAAACCTTCCCGCCAAAAAGAGGGAAAGAGAAAAAAACCCCCTTGCCCCCCAAGCCCGAGGTCGCGCCGTTTCAGAACCCAATTTAAAACAACCACCGCCACCGCAGGCAAGCGCCAAAGAAGGAGAGAGAACGGAAGAAACCAGGGGGAAATGTTCTACTCACACACGTTCTTGGCCAAGAAGGGCCCGCTGGGCACGGTGTGGATCGCCGCCCACCTCCAGCACAAGCTCCGCAAGTCCCATATCGCGGTCACCGACATCTCCTCCACCGTCGGTATGCTCTCTCCTCTCCCACCTGCTGCCTTTCCCCTCACCCTTACGCGATGCTGTTTTTTGTTTCTTTTTCTTCGACTGGAAGTGTAACAGTTTTATTCGTGAAAAAGGTGATTCCTTTTGGGGATTGGAAGGTTGCAGAGTGGAAAAGTTTGTTTTTTTCGATTTCTTGATCGAGTATTGGGTGACATTATGCTAGCAGAATCCGAAGTTCGCACCTGGTTTATGGAACGATACTTTTCTTACTCGATTGTTTGCTTTGTCATCTGGGGAGGGTTAGATTTCTCTTAAAAGATGGTTCCTTTGCGCTCCGTTGATTCAGATGGTCGGGATTTAAAGAAAGAGTTGTTCCTTTCTAATCTATTGAACATGGCTAGTCTGGTCTGTCACTTCTGTGCCAGATTGCTGCGGTTGGATGTGATGTGCACACTTGTAGATTTCTTATATTTCTGCTTCTGTCGAATGGGCACTAACGCACTCGCTTGGGTTTGGTCTGTTAGATTGCATCATGTTCCCGGAGGTTCCTATTGCTCTGAGGTTGTCGGGGCACCTGCTGCTGGGTGTTGTGCGCATATATTCCAAGAAAGTCGACTACCTCTACCATGATTGCAATGACGTTTTATCTCAGATGAGAACGATGTTTGCGTCGGTTCGTGTCAATCTGCCAGAAGATGCTGACCGCGCAACATTTCAAGCTGTCACCCTGCCGGACACATTTGAGCTTGATGCTCTGGAGTTGGATACACATTATCAGGAAGAGTAAGTGTTTATCCATCTTCTAGAGGATTTGTTGTTAACATAAAGAAACTATGGTGTCTATCTGATTTTGACTTTGTAGGCCTAGTTCTATATCCAAGTTTAGGTTGGTTTAAATTGCATGTGTTGGTGTTGGAGTCAACTTTTAATGGCTCATGTCAATATGGTCACAGGACACCTGATAAGCACCGGAAGGCTTTTGAACAGATTACCTTACCAGGTCTATCCGCTCACTCATCGCATGGTTAAATTATTGCACTCGCTTCATCTATTGTGAAACTTATGGTGCAATCTGGGCTTTTTTCCCTCTTGGATATACAGATCAAATCCCAGTTGAAGGAGATTCATATGTGGCTTTTCTTATTAATGAGGTACTATTTCTTCTGTAGCAATTGTTCATTCTCCTATGCAGATCGCTATGCCTACTCATTATTTTCTGAATTTATTCTCCTTGCAGGATAGATTTGATTCGTCTCCTCAAACAGAGCTGCCGAACCTTTCTGTTGGACCAATGATTGAAGAGTATGCTCCATATGTATTTATCTTTTTCCCAACCTGTTTCTTGATTTCAGTATTTTTTGATAGTGTTTCTTTTGCAGAGTCCTTCCTCAACGTCTAGAGGTCAGTGGCCATGATGCTGATGCTATTTTAGGTGGCAGTAGTTCTGTTCAAAACCCCTATCGGAGTATTAATGTAGATCAAACAATGGGGGATCTTTCCCCAATTGAGATCGCACGTGCTGCTCCACAAAACTTTGGGCTAGATAGCCTGGATATTCCTGAGATTGGTGGATTAGAGAACAACATTCTTGAACCAGATGGGAGCATTGATCAATCCAGGAATAAAAAGGACAATCTATCTCCAACTATTGGACTGCTAATTCCTGAAGAAGAACCTCTTCCATTCTTGATGCGTGAAAATTCACCAGCTGTTCCATCTCTAGATGCATCCGGGTCCCTGAACACGGGGGTGTCACCAGGTTGGTTGTACCATCTTGATGTAGTTAGCCTTGGTCATAACTTGCCGTCAGTGTTTGTTGTTTCTTCATTTGTGACATTTAAAGATGCCATGTAATTGGCTGCACTTTAATTGTGAAGGCTGAAACCCTGACACAACCAAGGACATGAGGATGCGCTGCTCTGTATTGTAAGAAAAAGTTTTCATAGGAATTGGACCATTCCATAAGTCAGAGGAAACAATGAAAATGAAGAGGGGATTAATGAAGCAAAAAAAAAAGTGAGGAGATAAATAATGCTTCATTTGCTGTTGGTTGCAGTTGTTGCTGTTTTGTGGTTTCTTCGGCTTCATTAATCCTTTGGGGGACATGGGATCTGGTTTTACATTTACAACTGACAATCCACAAGTTCGTCAGTTAACACGTCCATAACAAATGCCTGAGAAGTACAAAGGTTGTCCAACATCAGTTATATAGTTGAATCAAGCTCATGATTTCTAGTAGTTGATTGGACAAAATGATCTGTTTTGATTGTTAATTGGCCCAGTCCTAATCTAAGCTGTGCCACTTGGCTGTTTGTGGATGCCTAGCATCACCTAGTCACCTTGATTACTGACCCTAATTATGATTTGTCCAATTAATGCATTTGCCTGTGTATATAGTAAATTTTCCAAGTGATGCAACAATTCTTGAAGGATATCATATTCTCTCTTCCATGGCTTTGGTTTGTGATTATATAGGAGGGCAATCACTTGGCATGGAACTTCAGCCTTCTCCACCCATGGGACTTCAGCCCTCTCCTCCCATGGGACGTCAGCCTTCTCCACCTGTTAGGAGACAAAATGCAAGGCGAAGGAAGAGAAAAGGGTTCTTTGATGAGACCTTAGTTTTGACTAATGCGTAAGTATCTGTATTTTTAAATGTTTACCTATTTGAATTTATATGTGAAATATAATGTTGTTTATATGTGACTAGATTGTTTATCACTTCCATGTCTATAGTTCTGAGTACTTTATTCTGCATGATTTTCTATAGAGAGATGAGAAGACGGCTTGAAGACACTAGTAAAATAGTGCACAAGTGGCAAAAGCACCCTTCCACGGCCTTAGATGTTTGGAAATTTCAAAGGAACAAGAAGAAAGAACAGATTTTTGATGAGCCTTTACTTTCTGGTGAATGAAGACTCCTTTTCTATTGCATAGTTTGATTTCTTAGCTATATAATGTGACAATTCATTTGCTGTGATTGAAGGAATGAGTGTCAGGCTGCAAGAAGTCTATGAGAGAGTCTTTCCTGCTGTAACAAATGCATCCTCCCCTAATAGCGTGCACGAAATGGATGTGGAGATGGAGCAGGCCAGGTTCAATGGGATGCATGATCAAGATTTACCTGAACCGATGCCATCTCCTTTTGAGAGAGAACTCACACCTGTTGATTCCATGATGAACTCACACCTGACCCAATGCCATCCCAAGAGGATGCTAACTCCTCAATTAGAGATGTCACCTAGATTGGAAACTCCCACATCTGCTGAACAGCTTGACAACAGAACTGAGACATCATCGGTCAATCTTGAGGAATCACTTCCTTCAGAAATGAGACACTCTCCAGAAGTCCCAGGTCTGCTCAACAGTCCTGAAGAAGTAAGAATTATGGATCCCTGTTAGGATTTCATATTCCTTGTACAACCTTCCATCTCTTTCTTTCAAGGCTGTTTCTACATTCACATAAACCAAGCATGGACTTGTGTACAGCTAAAAATATGTTGTCTCACGAAATTCTGTACATCTTGTAGGACCTATTTTTCCTGGATGCAGAGAACACACCATCACCATCGAGTAATCCTTCACAATGTACCAACAATAATTTTGATCATTTATTTTCATGTAACTATCATTGTGAGTAGAGATATCAACTACTCTATTCATATTGCAGGTTACGAGTCAAGAAACTTCAACAGTATGTCTTCACGGACAAGGTAAATAACATCATTTTTGGAGATTCTTATTTTGAAATTCCAATTATCTAATTGAAAGTTTTTTTCATTGCAATGAACATGTGCATTCTGTAGGCTTGTGGCACAATATCTGAAAGAGCAGTCTCCTATGACTCAATTTTCAAATAATCAGTCAGGTGATCTGAGCTTGAACAAGATTCTAGAAGGGAAAACAAGAAAACAATGTGCACGATTGTTTTTTGAGACTCTTGTAAGTAAAACATAGCCCTTTGTATTTCCCCAGTACCATCCTTTATCTGTGATAATCAATGATACTAGATAATGGATCATCGAATGACATAGGACACATTCTAACCTTCTAACTACATAGCCTTGTTCTAGCTTGGAGCACTGATTATTGTGACTACATGGCCTTGTTCTAACTTGGACTACTGATTATGGCAGTAGACCTATTCTCAGAGGTCAGTTCTAGCTTTGTATCCACCAGCAAGATGATTCTATATGCATCACTCCCTTGGTACGTAAGTGTAGTGTTGAACATTTAGAATCCTAAATCTTAATGTAGTTATCTGCAGCTTGAACGCTTGGATGCACACTGGGTTAGGGTTTTGGACTCAAGTCAGTCAATAGTGACCATAATCAATGCCTGATCAGTGTTTGGGTATGCTGTTTAGACACAAGATTATCAACTGGCCGTAAATTTAGTGTTATCCATTTGGCTCTTACATCTTTTTCGTTTTCTTTCCCTGCGAGTGGAGATGGGTCAACTGGCTCCTTGTAGAGGTAAATCCTCAGATCATGAAGGAATATTGTAGCATGCACATAATGATTTATTGGAGTAGGAACCATGAGCCATGCACAGTTCTTTACATGGTTCTACTGCTTAATCCTTCATTGATGATATTGGTGCACAACAAATTTACCAAAGTTTGGTGAAACGGAATGCAATTGTTTGAGAATTTGTCTCATCCTCTCTCTCAACTCTTAGTGTACATCTATGGTGTTCTAAATCACCCTCGCCAATCCCTCACCATGTGTTCCTAATCTATACGAGTTAATTTTGGGGAATGCTGTACATGTTACTTTGAAGTAAAGTTCTAAGACTAAATGAGTTCTTGGATTGATTAACATTCACACATAAATGCAGTTGACATTGCATGTTCTTGAATGGCCAAAAGAGGTTTTATTCCTTTCTGGGTGAGGGGGTGTTTAATACCTTCCATTATTCAATATTTATTATTAACATCTAGTGCTTCACTATCAATAGCACCTTTTCATCTGAACATCTGTTCTCTCTTATAAAATAGGGGTCCATCGCTGGGCATAGACATGTTCGTGCAGCAGATTTTGCCTTTGAAAAGGAAAATCAATATCCCAGTTCCTGAATTTGACATGGTTGTTTAGATTTTCTTCATTACAAGGGCTTAAGTTATTGTTACTTCTATTCATTTCTTGTTGCATTTATCACTATTAGCTTTCATCACTTTTGATGCCGATTAGAAACCATCTCTGGCTCACTAAAGCCAAATCATGTAAAACCAACGTCTCTTAATGCCCAGCAATGACTGAGAGTTGCTTCTTTTGTTTATCATAATTTCTGATTGCAGGTTCTGAAGAGTTGTGACCTCATTGATGTAGAACAGGAAGAGGCTTATGGAGATATTTCAATTTCAGTGACACCAGCTCTCTCAAAACTAGCCACGTGAAGTCTTTTGACTCTGATCATGCAGTATACAAAGGTAAATATAATAAGCCAGGATCTGCATGTTGATAAATGGCCATTTGTGTTTTATCTAATTTTCCATGTACTCGTAGTGTTCTCTCTCTCCCCCCACCCTAAACAGTAACACAGCCTATTTTCTAAATGACACCAAAAGTATGGTTCTTTCTCATGTCTGATACTTTATAGCCTTCGTCATTTTTCCTTGAATACTTATTTCAATATCTAACTAGGCAATGTAAAGAGATGTTTTAAATGGATTTTAGGGCATCAGTCAACTTGAATTCTTTCTTCATTATAGGGATTACTTAAATATCGCATTATATGGTTTTTATCACAGCTAAGACTGTGCTTGCCTTTGTTCTATGGCAAACCTTTGTATTTATGCCTGACCACGGACTGTGGATGCCTGTCCATGCAACTTGTTCTGCTGCATGTGAAATAACATTTTTCAACGAATGTGCATTGCAGTGCCATGTATTCCAGGTGATTCAGATGGTGGTGCGGTAAGGGATCTTGTCTAAACAGCTGCTGATGCAAGTATAACTTATGGCCCACAAAGATCACTAGGAACCTAATGTAATCATCATTTGTTAATTCTTTTGCTTTCTTCCCATGTACTTTTTATCAGAGATGTAAGTTTATCATCCATAGGAAGTGCTCAAGGTCATGATCCACGTGTCTGTACAAATGGAAACTAAGTTAACTTGTAGGATGTTCACATGCATCCTCTTATTTATGATTACATCGATGTAAAGTGCTGTTCCAGTGCTAATGCATTCAGTGCTGGCGTTCTGTAAAATAGTAACTTTTAGTATTTGGGATGTTGTAGACTTCTGTGTCCAAAAATCTTGTCAGCTCTTGTGATACCCTTTTTATCTGACATTGGTTTTAAATCCAAAGCATTGGGGCCATTGTACAGCTATCTGAACAAGATTTCAAGTCTTAGAACTTAAAATTTTCAAGTAAGCGTCACTCAGAGATGTGATAAAATAATGCCAAGCTTCTTAGGTATCTCGCAATGTGGAGGGTATTTCTAATTCATGGTCAAGCTGATATAATTTTGACATGATTGGGTTGTTCGGTTTGGTTGCAAGTCATAGGCTATAGCAATGATTGTGATTGTTGCAACTACAGTTGTAATAGCAGAAGCTTTGACAAGAACCTCTATAATTACCGCTTAAAACAACCTCTTTTCGCGCGCGGAAAACCTTCCCGCCAAAAAGAGGGAAAGAGAAAAAAACCCCCCTTGCCCCCCAAGCCCGAGGTCGCGCCGTTTCAGAACCCAATTTAAAATAACCACCGCCACCGCAGGCAAGCGCCAAAGAAGGAGAGAGAACGGAAGAAACCAGGGGGAAATGTTCTACTCACACGTTCTTGGCCAAGAAGGGCCCGCTGGGCACGGTGTGGATCGCCGCCCACCTCCAGCACAAGCTCCGCAAGTCCCATATCGCGGTCACCGACATCTCCTCCACCGTCGGTATGCTCTCTCCTCTCCCACCTGCTGCCTTTCCCCTCACCCTTACGCGATGCTGTTTTTTGTTTCTTTTTCTTCGACTGGAAGTGTAACAGTTTTATTCGTGAAAAAGGTGATTCCTTTTGGGGATTGGAAGGTTGCAGAGTGGAAAAGTTTGTTTTTTTCGATTTCTTGATCGAGTATTGGGTGACATTATGCTAGCAGAATCCGAAGTTCGCACCTGGTTTATGGAACGATACTTTTCTTACTCGATTGTTTGCTTTGTCATCTGGGGAGGGTTAGATTTCTCTTAAAAGATGGTTCCTTTGCGCTCCGTTGATTCAGATGGTCGGGATTTAAAGAAAGAGTTGTTCCTTTCTAATCTATTGAACATGGCTAGTTTGGTCTGTCACTTCTGTGCCAGAAGTCTTTTGGCCGACCGTTGTTACGGTGCCTCGACCCAACCGAAGTCGACTACGCCATGAGAGAAGTACACGAAGGAGTATGCAGAGCACATGCGGGAGGAAGTGTCCTGGCTCACAAGCTTCTAAGGCAAGGATACTGGTGGCCGACATTCCGAGAGGACGCTTTAGCCCTCGTACGGCGCTGTGATGAGTGCCAGAAGTTCAGCTCTCTCATCCACCTGTCAGCCACCCTTCTGACCCCCTTATCTGACCCCTGGCCTTTCGCTCAATGGGGAATCGACCTCCTAGGCCCTTTTCCCAACGCCACCGGCCAAAGAAAATTCCTCGTCGTAGCGGTAGATTATTTTTTACCAAGTGGGTAGAAGCCGAACTTCTCGCATCAATAACCGATGGCAATACTTGGAACTTCGTATGGAAGTCCATCATCTGCCGGTTCGGCATCCTCCGAGCCATCATTTCGGACAACGGTAAACAGTTCGATAGCCGTCGGTTCAGCGATAACTGCGCCAGCTTCGGCATCCTTCATAAGTTCACTTCGGTAGCGCACCCTCGGGCAAACGGTCAGGTCGAGGTTACCAACCGAAGCATGTTGCAGGGACTAAAAACCCGTCTCGGCGAAGCCAAAGGCCGGTGGGTAGAGGAGCTACCAAGTGTTCTTTGGGCCTATCGGACTACGAGCCGAACCCCTACCGGCGAAACTCCATTTCGCATGGCTTATGGGATAGAAGCCGTTATTCCTGTAGAAATCGGCCTTCCCTCTTCAAGGGTCAGCACTTATGATCCACAAGCCAATGATGAGGCCTTGAAGGATCATTTAGACCTGATAGAGGAAACCCGAGATAAAGCTCGCATCCGGCTGGCAGCTTACTAACAACGCATGGCCAGGTATCACAACACTCGAGTGAAGCCCCGAAGCTTTGAAGTCGGGAGCCTCGTGTTGAGGAATGCCCATGCATCTAAGCCGGCCGAAGCTGCAGGAAAGCTTGCCCCCAACTAGGAAGGGCCGTATCGGGTAAGAGAAGTTATCAGACGAGGGGCTTATCGGTTGGAGACCCTTTCGGGCCAACCTCTCCCTCGCACCTGGAATGTGGAACGCCTTCGGCGTTATTTCATGTAAGTTATAACCTTCTGAATTTAGCCAAAAGGCATGAATAAAATTCTCTTTTTTATGTAAAAATGCTGTTTATACAAAAGTCCGCGTAAACCGTACCAGGAGTGGCTTCGGCCATGCAAACCGTATCGGGAGCGGTATGGTCTTCTATCTAAGTCCGCGTAAACCGTACCAGGAGTGGCTTCGGCCATGCAAACCGTATCGGGAGCGGCATGGTCTTCTAAGTCCGCGTAAACCGTACCGGGAGTGGCTTCGGCCATGCAAACCGTATCGGGAGCGGCATGGTATGCTATCTAAGTCCGCGTAAACCGTACCGGGAGTGGCTTCGGCCATGCAAACAGTATCGGGAGCGGCATGGTCTTCTAAGTCCACGTAAACCGTACCGGGAGTGGCTTCGGCCATGCAAACCGTATTGGGAGCGGCATGGTCTTCTATCTAAGTCCGCGTAAACCGTACCGGGAGTGGCTTCGGCCATGCAAACCGTATCGGGAGCGGCATGGTCTTCTAAGTCCACGTAAACCGTATCGGGAGTGGCTTCGGCCATGCAAACTGTATCGGGAGCGGCATGGTCTTCTAAGTCCGCATAAACCGTACCGGGAGTGGCTTCGGCCATGCAAACCGTATCGGGAGCGGCATGGTCTTCTATCTAAGTCCGCATAAACCGTACCGGGAGTGGCTTCGGCCATGCAAACCGTATCGGGAGCGGCATGGTCTTCTAAGTCCGCATAAACCGTACCGGGAGTGGCTTCGGCCACGCAAACCGTATCGGGAGCGGCATGGTCTTCTATCTAAGTCCGTGTAAACCGTACCGGGAGTGGCTTCGGCCATGCAAACCGTATCAGGAGCGGCATGGTCTTCTAAGTCTGCATAAACCGTATCGGGAGTGGCTTCGGCCATGCAAACCGTATCGGGAGCGGCATGGTCTTCTATCTAGGTCCGCGTAAACCGTACCGGGAGTGGCTTCGGCCATGCAAACCGTATCGGGAGCGGCATGGTCTTCTATCTAAGTCCGCATAAACCGTACCGGGAGTGGCTTCGGCCATGCAAACCGTATCGGGAGAGGCATGGTCTTCTATCTAAGTCCGCATAAACCGTACCGGGAGTGGCTTCGGCCATGCAAACCGTATCGGGAGAGGCATGGTCTTCTAAGTCTGCATAAACCGTATCGGGAGTGGCTTCGGCCATGCAAACCGTATCGGGAGCGGCATGGTCTTCTATCTAAGTCCGCGTAAACCGTACCGGGAGTGGCTTCGGCCATGCAAACCGTATCGGGAGCGGCATGGTCTTCTAAGTCCACGTAAACCGTATCGGGAGTGGCTTCGGCCATGCAAACTGTATCGGGAGCGGCATGGTCTTCTAAGTCCGCATAAACCGTACCGGGAGTGGCTTCGGCCATGCAAACCGTATCGGGAGCGGCATGGTCTTCTATCTAAGTCCGCATAAACCGTACCGGGAGTGGCTTCGGCCATGCAAACCGTATCGGGAGCGGCATGGTCTTCTAAGTCCGCATAAACCGTACCGGGAGTGGCTTCGGCCACGCAAACCGTATCGGGAGCGGCATGGTCTTCTATCTAAGTCCGTGTAAACCGTACCGGGAGTGGCTTCGGCCATGCAAACCGTATCAGGAGCGGCATGGTCTTCTAAGTCTGCATAAACCGTATCGGGAGTGGCTTCGGCCATGCAAACCGTATCGGGAGCGGCATGGTCTTCTATCTAGGTCCGCGTAAACCGTACCGGGAGTGGCTTCGGCCATGCAAACCGTATCGGGAGCGGCATGGTCTTCTATCTAAGTCCGCATAAACCGTACCGGGAGTGGCTTCGGCCATGCAAACCGTATCGGGAGAGGCATGGTCTTCTATCTAAGTCCGCATAAACCGTACCGGGAGTGGCTTCGGCCATGCAAACCGTATCGGGAGAGGCATGGTCTTCTAAGTCTGCATAAACCGTATCGGGAGTGGCTTCGGCCATGCAAACCGTATCGGGAGCGGCATGGTCTTCTATCTAAGTCCGCGTAAACCGTACCGGGAGTGGCTTCGGCCATGCAAACCGTATTGGGAGCGGCATGGTCTTCTAAGTCCGCATAAACCGTACCGGGAGTGGCTTCGGCCATGCAAACCGTATCGGGAGCGGCATGGTCTTCTATCTAAGTCCGCGTAAACCGTACCGGGAGTGGCTTCGGCCATGCAAACCGTATCGGGAGCGGCATGGTCTTCTATCTAAGTCCGCATAAACCGTACCGGGAGTGGCTTCGGCCATGCAAACCGTATCGGGAGCGGCATGGTCTTCTATCTAAGTCCGCGTAAACCGTACCGGGAGTGGCTTCGGCCATGCAAACCGTATCGGGAGCGGCATGGTCTTCTATCTAAGTCCGCATAAACCGTACCGGGAGTGGCTTCGGCCATGCAAACCGTATCGGGAGCGGCATGGTCTTCTAAGTCCGCATAAACCGTACCGGGAGTGGCTTCGGCCATGCAAACCGTATCGGGAGTGTTGGGATCCGGGCGGGACGCGAAGAACGCAGCGGAAACGAAGAACAAAAATTTATCCCACCCGATGCCCGCTGATCCGATTCGGAACGAAAAACGCAAACCGAAAACTACTAGAAGTAATCCGATTACCGTGCGCGGATTCGAATCCGCATCCGTCTCGGTTCCGTCGAGGTGATGCCGCAAGCCGCACAAGCGTCCGGCCTCCAGCGGTATCCACGCGATCCTCCGCGGTGGTTTGTCCTCGATCCCTCGTCCGTTTCAGCTCGCTCGCTGAAGATCCGTCGCTGCAACGATTGCGGAAATCCCGCCGACGGGAATTCCCGACTTTCGGGAATCATACGCGGCGGAGACGGAAGCTGTTCTGGTGCGCCGAACGGGACGCCCAGAGGTGGAGAGAGAAAGGGGGGGTGACGGCCAGCAAGGGAAATCCTGGAGCTTGGCCCAGGGTTTCTCAACAGCGTGTATATATATTAAGTCGGCGCGACTTTTCACAAAAGTCCCCGAGTTAATATAAATCCCACTTATGTACCACCGACTGAGAATCTTATTGCGTGTGACCCTCTAGGCCCATTCACCAGTCCAGTTTTCAGCCCGTTAAGTCCAATAATTAGTTATTGACTTATTGTAATTAATTAATATCTATATATTAACTAATTACTTAACCGAATTGACATCCCATATAAATTCGGTCGGACTTCTGATCAAGTTGGGTGCCAAGCAACACCGCATGATCCCAGAAGGTAATGGGATTCAGCAACCCACTCATGGAACCTGTCCGTCCACAGTTACCACGTGGCTATAATCCTTCGTTCGCACAATGCTCTCGAGTTAACCTAGGGTATGGTCAACTGTCAAAACCTAGATTGTTAACTCACTTGAATCAGACTCCGTTGTACAATATCCAAAAACCACTTTTCTGATATTGTTTCTGCTCTGGCCAGAGACTCCTGCGGATCTACTCTAGAGCATTCTCTCTCTAGTTACCTGAGAGCGAACGATCCTCTATTGAACACACAATCACCTTCGAAGGTCTTCCGCTGGACCCGATCCTTGACTATTAGAGATCCCGTGGATAGGGATTCGTAGGTCAAGGTCAAAGTCCAGAAGTCCACCGACAAGGTGTCTTTGGTGTCTCAAGTCCAAGGATCAACCACGCTACTGTGACGATGAATCAAGCCGATTGACAGTCAGGTAAATTACCATTCGGCGATTCATGTCGGATCAGTTCAGTGAACTCATTCTCCAATGAGCACCTACAGGTTTACCATTGTGTCTCCACACTAGTAACTAACGAGATCAGTTACCCTCATCATATGAGCTGGAATAACCTGTACTAGTCTAACCGGATGTTTGATGTCCTTCTCAAACATCCTACGACTAGGAACAATTGAGAATATGTGTTTATAAGTCATCAGTCTCATTATTATGATCTCATCATAATCTGATGACTATTGCACATATTCATGGACTTCATTATGCGCAATTATAAATATGCCAATCTACATAATGAATTTAATGCCATTTATTAGTGAACCAGATTGAAATAGGTGCCTAATGATTGGCTTAGAGAACACCTATATCCATCAGGGAGCGGCATGGTCTTCTATCTAAGTCCGCGTAAACCTTATGGGGAGTGGCTTCGGCCATGCAAACCATATTGGGAGCGGCAAGGTATCTTAAATCCGCATAAACTAAGCCGGGAGTGGCTTCGGCCACATGAAACCGCGTCGGGAACGGCAGGGTATCCCCTCGGATCAAATGAACCACGTTAGTAGAGGCCCCGACCGCATATACTATCAGTGGCGATACAGTCGACTTTGTACCCAAACCTACGTCGGGTTTTGGCCATGCAAGCCGCAACTAAAACAACGACAATGTCTCGGATTCAATCATTCATGCACAATGCCAAGGTAAAGCAGAAAAAATACTTCATGTATATATACTGCAAAGGAAGTACAAAATCGGCCGTCCATCTGGCCGAAAGCTCACAAAAAAGAGACAAAAATCGGGACAGGCCCCCGCATTAGCCCTCGGTATTCCCCTCGCCCACATCGACCGGATTTCGGCCAGGGGATGGGGAGGGAGAATCGACTATCTACACGGCTTCAGACGGGGTGGCTTCGACAGGGGTCTCTCCGACCGGAACAGCCTCATCACCCTCCGCCGAGGCCGGGGCCCTCTCAGCCACGATCCCGTTCCACCGGGACAGGAGCTCTTCG
This sequence comes from Zantedeschia hybrid cultivar, assembly GCA_030544215.1. Classification (NCBI taxonomy): domain Eukaryota; kingdom Viridiplantae; phylum Streptophyta; class Magnoliopsida; order Alismatales; family Araceae; genus Zantedeschia; species Zantedeschia hybrid cultivar. The sequence goes on along the minus strand of JARZZO010000013.1, from coordinate 42,636,013 downwards.
CCTTCCTCGTCCGTCGGCAGGGCGATCCCGGTCAGGTCCACGGTGGGGCAAGCCTTCTAGGCAGCGGCTAGCCCGATGAAGAAGACCGAGGAGGCCGCCAGAAGCTGTGCCTGGATTATCTCCTCGGCGTAATCCGGGCCAGCCTTGTAATCAGCCACAGCCGAATCAACTGCCTCCTCCAACTCCAGCTTCAAAGCCGACACCTCCTCGGCATGGCGACGGCTATCCGAAGCCCGCCGGGCGTCCTTGTCCTGAATCTCGGCCTTAAGGGCCCGATTCTCGACTCGGACCGCCGCCAGCACTCGCTCGAGCTTCTCCTTCTCCCGCTCGGCCTTCGCTTTGGCCTCGGAAGAAGCCCGAGTCGCCGCTGCCTGCTCCTCCAGCTGCGCTCGCACCCGGGCATTCGCAGCTAGGAGCCAGTCGAGGCTAGACTCGAAGCTGCGTCCCGCCGAGGGACCCTCGCCCGAGTCCGCCGAGGCCGACGCCCTCTCGGCCTCCAGGAGTTGATCTTGGAGGAGCGCCTGACGTTGGATCAGGACACTACCCGTGACCGCGGCCTGCGGCCGAAAGCAAAATAAAGGTCAGCAAATCCTAAACAAACTAAAGGAAAGCTAGATTGAAGCACACTAAGAAGCTTCTTACCTGGATCGTCAATCGGGCGCTGATCATCGCCAGATCGGTGACCGAGTGATCCTTCAGCTCCACCAGAGCCGATGGGAGGGTGAGGCCGCGAACCAGACGCAGGCACGTCTGCGAGTCCTCTATGCTCTCGTCCCTATAGATCCCCAGGTCGGGGACCCATAGCTCGCGTTCCTGCGCGCGAGGCGCCTGCGGCCCAGCACCTTCCTAGTCCGCCCCCGCCATTGTGGCCGGGGGAGAGTCGCCCCTCGGCGCTTCGGGGGGAGCCGGCCTCGGGGCCCTTCGGGCCGCGACGGATCTCCTAACCAAGGGGGGGGCTCTGACTCCTCAGGCTCCTCCGCCCGGCTCCGCTTGGACGGACGACCGCCCCTTCGAGCCGCCGACTTACTTTTCCGCTCCCTCTCAAGAGCGGCGGCGGCAGTACGCCCCTCGGAGGAGGCCGCTGTTATCGTGATCTCAGCTCGGACGCCCGAGGCCACGGTGCCTCGTCCCGACCCTCCTGCCGCCTGCAGACGAGATGGCTGGAGTTGGCCGCGCTCCTGGGCTATCCGGCCAAGAAGGCCCTGGATCCCAGACATTGCTGCAAACAGAAGAAGAAGTGTTAGACGATAATAACACACGAAGATTGTAACTCAAGACCGACTTACTCTCGGCCGAAGCTTCAGCAACCTCGGCGGCCGGAGGAGTTTCGGCCGGAAGAGCGGCCCCGGCACTTCCTTCGATCCCCCGCGAAGTTTCCCCGGAAGGAAGGTAAGGGAAAGCCCGCTCCGGATCCCTCGTCGGGTCCGGCCATGCCCCGGCACCCACAAGCAGCTCCGGCTTGCTGAAGAGCTCCGCAATATCATAGGGAGCCGCGGCTTCAACATGGCCCACAATCTTGCGCTGGACGGAATTGAGGGTGGGAGGATCGGAAAGGCCTGCGGCCAGCGGTGCCCACCTGATAGGAAAGGGCCACACGCTTCTCTCATTCTCCGAGAGAGAAACTAGAATGAAATTCCTCTTCCAGCCGTGAATGGACGAAGGCTTCCCGGAGAAAATGCCTCGGCCGAGACGAGGAACAAAGCTGTACCACTCGGATCTCCCCTGCCTTTGAATTTTGAAAAGGTAGCGGAAGATGTTGACCGATGGTACGATCTTCGTATGGGCAAACACAACCAAGAAGGCGTAGACTGTGCGTCAAGAATTGGGAAAAAATTGAGACGGGGCGAGCCCGTAGAAGCAAAGGAGGTTAACGACGAAGGAGGAGAGAGGAAGACGAAAGCCCGCCCGGAAGCTTTCTTCGTAAATGGAAAAACTACCCGGGCGGGGAGTGTTGGCCCTGGTATTTGAACAAGGTCGATAGGAGATCATCTAAGAAGGGAGTTGGTAGTAAGAGGCGAGGTAACTGACCCCGTCGTCCGAGAGGGCGCAGGCTGCTTCCGAAGCAGTCTCGGGACGACGGTGTCCCGAGGAAGAAGCCTGGCCCGGGGTATGAACCTCCTCGGACCCTTCAGCACCGGAAGCCTCGGCCTCTTCGGCCATAACGGAAGCGAGGGAGTCCAGAGAAAGAGGAGATGACAGAGAAGACTTAGGGGAATGAAACGGGGTATACTCCTCGTCTGAAGGGGTAATCTCGCTCGAAGGACTGCGGGACATATGGCCACGAAGATGGAGAAAGGAGATTGAGGCTTACCCTCAAAAGGAAAAAAGATCTCTCCTGGTCAGACGCAGTCTCTCGAGCCGCAGAACTCCCCCAGCAATCGCTCCGGGAGATGGAGATCTTCCTGCGACAACCGGCGAGCTCGGACAACACCTCCAGAGGGCTAGCCTTTCGCCGGAGAGGAAGGAGAGCTCGGATGATCGCAGGGGAGCGCAGGCGCGGGGAGCAGGAAGAAGAACAGTGCCCTGCGAGGGGTTCCTATTTATAGGCATTGCTCGAAACCCTTCCCGCCGAAGCCAACGGACGAGATCTTCCCCTTCGTCTCACCGTCTCTCTCGGATGCCCGTCACGTGTCCCGTCCTTCGGTAATGATGACTGGCAGACTCCGGGAATTGAAGCAGAAAGATCAACGGCCGAAAGCGCGCCGACCCTTCGGCTGATCACTCGGATGCCCGCCACGTGTTCCGATCCACGTGCCGAAGAGAGAAAAGGCGGCAATCCGAGTGGAACCTCGGGCAGAGAGCCGAGATAACCCGCGACCCGCGAGCGGTCCGGGTCTTCTTGTGTTTCAACAGGGCGGCCGGATGCGCGACGCGTGTCCTGTGCTTCTCCGCGTGGCGACCGTTCTGACGGAAAAGACAACGCCCGTCCCGTCCATTTAATTGAGCCTGACACAAGTCAGAAGGCTCGGCCCGTCGCCCTCGGAGCTAAAGGCCTTCGTCACTACATCCCGAAGGAAGACGGATAAGTAACTGTTGACCCTCGGCCGACCGAGGGCATCCTCTTCTCAAAAAATAGAGAGCAGAGCCTCGGATAAAACACCTGTTACGTTATTTCTCAAAAGGCTTCGGGCTATACTCTCGCCATCTCAGAACTGAGGAAGACAAGAGTGGGGGGCTATGTGATGAGGCAGAATCCGATTCGGCCCATTAAAACAAGCCCAAACCCAGTTCAGCCCAGCAGCAGCAATAGAAGGCTTTCAGGAAGCCTTCGGCCCATCAGCGGCCCAGCAGCCTTCGGCCCGTAAGCAGCACAGTAGCCCTCGGCCCAGCAGGCTTCAGCCCATCAGCGGCCCAATAGCCCTCGGCCCGTAAGCGGCACAGTAGCCCTCGGCCCAGCAGGCTTTGGCCCGTCAGCGGCCCAACCCCCTTCGGCCCGTCAGCGGCCCAACCCCCTTCGGCCCGATAGCCGTGTCCGGCCCACTCCGGTGGAGGACTAGGCACTATGGCGGTTTACCAGTAAGTCCGGAACATAGTCCTATATCGGCTACCACCGTTAACCATCCGCTATCCTCCGCTATAAATACCCCGCTATTTATTGCCAAATGTATGTTTTCGAGACCCTTCAAGGACCATAGTCCAAAAAGCTTTAAAGGTACTCTCTGCCTTCTGAATCGAATCATCTTCAGAAGCTAACTTAACCGTCGGAGGGGGTTCCTAAGGGCCGAAGTCCGGGACTCATGCTGACCGGTTCTCTTCTTCTTTCCCTCCTGCAGGAGCTCGGTTCGAATCATCGCCGACCTCCCCGAGTCGGTCTCGGCCGCCGACCTCGGACTTCTCTCCCCGGTCTCGACGCCGTACGCCGGCTGCCTCTTCGACCGAAGGAGTCTCGGCCCCACCTCCCGAAGGCAAGCCAACGTCCGACCGAGCGACCCTCGGCCTCGGATCTTCAATCCCGTCTCTGCGTCCGTCGCCTTCCGAATCCCTGTCGGGCCTCTTACACCGATCCGACCCAGCTCCGGATCCAAAACTTCGGATTCCAGCTTCGGAATCCGGTCGTGATAGCTTCGGCTACATCATGTTCGATCTATTATTATAACCATCTTTTTGTTTGGTAACTTCGCTCTTGTACCCTAAAGCATTGTAAGGATACTTTATTGGAGATCACATCATATTAAGATCCTTCTTTGTCTTATTTGATATTTTTTGTCATATTATTGTGATGCTTTTTCCTTACAAGATGACTTATCTTCTAAAGCATCCCATAGATTTCTTTTAATTTTTTTAAAGTCTTTTTGTGGTTGGACTTTCTTTTCCCTTGAATATCATTGCTTGAAGGAGAAGGTTTTTCTAATTATCATCAAGTTGTGAATAGTTTCTGTATATGATAAGTCAAATACATAGTCCATAATATGAATTTACTACCACTAAGTTCACTTTCACCTGGGTATTGCATTCTTGAGAAACTCTTTTCCATTTATGAGATTAAAGTACAATTGGTATTAGACCTTTATTACTTGTCTAAAAGAGAATTGCTTTCATTCTTCACTAACACATTTTCTAAATATGAATAAAATTCATGTTTCTAAAAAGTATATTTGCATGTGCATAGTTGAACCTATGGTATAGCTGAAACGACTTCAATTTCTGAGAGCCCATAAGCATGTATGAATAAAAAAATATTTTTTTCTAAGTTACATTTCTTTAATGTATAATAATGTCGCATCCGAGTGAATACATACATGGATATTTGTACTTAGATTCTTGTGTTGATGAATTAGTCTTTGCTTTCTTTGGTAGTAGTCAGTTGTTTACACATGAATCATAATGGGAAGAGTTGAAAAATGAAGTTCTTTTAACTATTCTCCCTTAATGGAAGAGTTCTTAATTTTATTCACAAAGCAGTGACCCTTTCGTTTGTATGGGTGAAAATTTCATGCTTAAGACTCTCACTAGGAAAGTATTCTCATAGATTGTATGTGCAATGTGAAAGGATAGCCAAAAATCTTAGAACATGAGACCTCCTCATAAATAGAGCTCCAAAGGCTCGCAGACATTAGCTTCCCTATGCGCCCTCTATGTGGAAGAGGTCAAGTTAAGGATTTCTCTGAGCAGTTAGCGGTCTGCGCGAGCCAACGGGATGGAGGGGCCTCGCCTCCGGCAGAACACCCCCCCCCCCCCTGACCTTGGGATCTTTTATCCAGTTGGGAGGATCTCTCTCTCTTTTGTGGGAGTTTTTGTTACAGGTGGGGTTTCTCTTCACCTGGTTTTGTCACTCTACTTCGGTGGGTGGTCGATTGCACTTCTTAGGGTGGATCTCTTCTCCGGCAAGCCTCAGATTTGGCGGAGCTCGGCATATCGGTTATCTAAGCTACTCTTTGTTTCTCTTCTCCTTTTGTGTGTGTGCCCCTTTGTGCGATTTTCTCGGTCCTTCGGCTTGTTTTCGCCCCCATGTTTATTGTGCTGTCCCCAGTTTCAACAATAGACTTTAGCTTCGTCGACTCCGGCAACGGTTTTGACGATCTGTCTTGTAAGCACTATTACTCTGGCTTGTTCTCTTCACGGGAAATAGCCCATCTCTGGACGTGTTCGAGTCTCTACGCTTCATCCGTATATGTCATTTGTCGACATACGTCTCCGAACACCTCCGCTCCTTGCTGCCAAGTGTTGCAGCTCCTTCCGGCGGCTCCGTTGATGTTTCCGGGATGGTTCCCCATCTCTCTTTCATAGCCTTGGTTCCTGCTTCTCCATCGACTGGTGGTCTATTCGTGTTGGATCGGCAGACTATTAGCTGCATCTTACTATGGGTATTACCCCCGATGTTCTGTGTGTTTCCCTTGGTCCATGTCCGATTGTACCTTCATGGCCCGTGTTATCACCTTTTTTTTTTTTTTTTTTCTCTGTTTCGTCGGCATGTACATGCCTACTGTATTCCCCTGCTCCCCCTCGTGACTACTGTACTCTCCCCTGTGTTTCTATGAATGAAGTATTTTAAATGTTCAAAAGAAAAAGATACAGTCAGCTTCCCTCGTAAGAACCGGGGTCAACGTGTCAATATTTCACCGTCGGATCTTCGTCCCCGGAAATCCCAAGGTCTCATTTCTCTCGGAGACCACCTTGCGTCCCTCTTGACGCCCACGCGCTATCTCACTCTCACAAGTTCTCGCCAGCGAGATACCCACACCACACCCATCCACCTTCTCCTCCTTCTCTCTCTCGCTCTCTCTCACTCGGGTACCCACACACATCCACCATCTCTCTCTCTCATGCATGAGTGGCTGCTTGGCGTATACAAACCAACTTCCATTACTCTTTATTTTTCAAAATCTACACTAATTAAACAGCTCTTAAAATTTGATAATTTGACAGACAAATGGATTTAATGATGGTAGCACATGGATAAAATATATAGTTTTATGAGGACGCCTTCCTCATCTGGACAGGTCCCTGGCTGAGCTGATCGCATTCGGTTTGGTTCTAAAAGGTGTTCGTCTATAAACAAGATAATTTTGCTGACATTACGGTTGAATAGGATAAGGAGACAGAATTGTTAGTCTTTGTTTTGTATTGCAACAAAAAATCATTTTTTATTCTTTTTGATGGAGTAAGCCGAATGGGCCTAATAAATGAGCCGAGTGATGGGGCCGAATGGGCCGATTGGACCAAAGGGCGAGGGCCGCCCGGATTCAACGCAACCCAAAGTTGCAATTTTACTATGGGCCTTCGGCCCAACGACTAAGAAAAGTCATCGTGTTTTTTGAAGTATATGTCCTCACACCTTAAATAGTCTTACATCGTTTGCCACGGAAGGAGTAATCCCATTTGTTCCATATAAATAGAATATTGTTTTCGGTTCAATTACTAAATTGAACCAAGAACAACTCAAACCGAACTGAGTCACCCGGCTCGATCTGATTTCTTAATTTGAGCTGAATTCTTATCAGCCTACTATGGCATCAGGCACCAAGGTGATGGAAATTGCCTCGCGTTGTTAGATTTTTAACAATCCCAACATCCACGGGGACGTTGAAACAGCTCTCTTACTTTGGAATTGTTTTTATTTGTTTTAGAATTGCTGGTTCTAAAATTAGTAATTTTTTTGACTTTAAAATTAAAAAGCATTTGTTTAATTACCTATAAAACAAAATAAGAAAATAGTTATTTTAAAAAAAAAATAGTTTACGGTGAATCTTCACGTACGGAAAATCAATACCAAGAAGTTGCCTGCCAATTAGTAATCAAAAGACAGATTTTTTTATTATTATTACTTTACATCATACTAAACATCTAAAAATACAGTAAAATATAATATTTTTAAAATTACACTGTTTTAGGTCGAAATAAGTAACCCCTTAAAAGAAAATTAAAAAGGGATCTAGGGAGAGATTCTCTGGGACCAACTATTATTATTCCACCTGATAAACAGCCTAGGCTGTCCACAGAAAATTATATGGCCAACTAAATCATTAATTTTTCTTCACCCCACAAAAAACCCAAGCTGTCAGCAGATTTTTATAGGCTGCTATGCATGTGAGTTAATGTTTTCGAACTACCAAGTCCAGACGGCCAATCTGGTCTACTCTGAATAGTCTTCTCATGGAAGGGACATAGAAGGATCTCTGGACGTCCAGCCAAGCCAACCCTTTGAGAAGGAACTGATGACCAAGTCTTATTAAAGAAAATTTATATAGTCGTGCTCATTGTTGAAGGCAATCACAAGAACAGATGAGATTGGTTCCGGAGACTGCAGCGTCTTTGCCTGCACCACCTCTTCTCTTCTCGTCTAGACAAACCATTCCTCTTCATATAGCAGTGTGGTCTTCTTGTCATCAGCGATTAATTACCTCAGAAACCTCTCTCGCTCTCTCGCTCTCTCAAGCATACACACACAGCCCGCCTCTTCTCTTCAGAAACAAATTAATACCTTCTCCACAGCAGTGTGATCTCCTCGTACGTAGTCTGTGATTGCTTCAAACTCCTAGCACACCAGTACCTTCTCTCTCTCTCTCTCTCTCAAGCATATATACACATGTAGTCCACCTCCTCTTCAGAAACAAACACCTGAATTCTCCTCAGCGGCGTGATATCTCCCCACACCCTTCTCCTCAGTGGTGTGATATCTCCCACTGCCGTCGTCAATATGAGTGTAGGGGAGGTATTCTTGGCGGCATTTGTGCAGGTTATCCTGCAACACTTGTCTTCCCTGCTCAAGTCGAACATCACAGTCTCAAATCAGTTGAAGACAGATCTGCAGACGCTCAAGAGATCTCTTGAGCATATCGGAGGCGTCCTTGGGGACGTGGAGAAGAGCCAGGCGAGGAAGCTGGATTATCACGTGCAGGCTGGGCTGCGCCACCTGCGGGATGTGGCATACGATGCCAATGATGTGCTGGACGAGATCAGCACGGAGGGCCTCCGCCGGCACGCCGTCCACGGTCGTGAGGTACGTGACGCTCTCGCGATAGTGAACCCCAAGCGCCAGATCTTTAAGCTTAAGGTACAAGCCCATGTTAAGCACATCAATAGCCTGATAGACAGCATCCGCAAGGACAATGCTGGTCTCCGTCTAGATCATAAGAGGCCTGACGACGAGGGTGTCGATCATAATAAACCCACAACTGGGATCTTGTCCAGTGAAGTCCCCGTTTTTGGCAGGGAGGAGGAGACTAGGAACATCCTTGAGCTATTGATCACAGACGAGTACAGCACCACACACATCTCTGTGATTCCCGTCCAGGGGATTGGTGGGATTGGCAAAACAACCCTTGCCCAAGTTGTCTACAACCATGAGTTCCTGTTCCAACAGTTTGATAGGAACATGTGGGTCCATGTGCCCTGCAGCTCCGATGTCACCAGGCTAACCAGATTGATCCTTGAATCCGTATCCGGCCGACCCACTAACCTCTCAGAGTTGCACAGTTTGCAGCGTGAGCTCATGACGCAGCTCAGTGGCAGGAAGTACCTGCTGGTGCTGGACAACTTGTGGAACGAGAGGTCAGAAGAATGGGACAGGCTCCGGCAGGATTGGGATGAACTCCGGAAGCCCTTGTTAGAAGGGGCGAGAGGGAGTAGAATTCTGATAACCACTCGGAGCCCAACCACTGCAAAGATCACCAGCAGCGTAGGACCCCCACTGTTTCTGCATGGCCTACCTTATGAAGACTGTTGGTCCGTGTTTGCCCATCATGCATTTGAAGACGCCGGTGAATGTGCAAGGCTTGGGACGTTGGTACACATCGGAAGGGCAATTGTAAAGAAATGTTGTGGTTCACCACTAGCTGCAAGGACACTAGGAAGTCATCTACGAGCTGTTTCCGAGAGAGGGAGATGGGAGTCTTTTGAGAGAAGTGAGATATTACATGTTCTTTCGCAGAGTAGAGATGGGATCTTAAGTTCACTGGAGTCCACTTATCACCAGCTTCCCCCACACTTAAAACAGTGCTTTCGGTTCTGTGGGATATTTCCCAAGGATTTTAAGTTTGAAAAGGATGTCTTGGTCAGGTTATGGATGGCACAAGGATTTATTCTTTCCAAAGAACACCCTGGAACACATGATATTGTTCAACGGGTAGAAGATGTCGGTGCTGAGTACTTCGATTCTCTGGTTGATCACCTGTTCTTCAGGCGCGCCAGTGATGACCCCTCAAGGTATGTCATGTGTGATCTCATCTCTGAATTGGCTCAGTTTGTCTCGCATGATGAGTGCTGCATGTTTCAGCATAGACAGCCAGGCAAAATTGCAGAAACCATTAGACATTCTTCTCTATTCTGTGATCACCCAAACCAATTGCCATCATCAAGTTCATCATCATCAAACCAGCAGCCCATGGCAGCCATAGAATCATTTTATGAAAGGAAGGGGTTATACACTCTCCTACTTCTTGGGGACTTTAGGTACTGCTCCATGCAAATTCCTAAAAAGATGACACAAAGCTTGAGGCGTTTGCGAACGCTGGACTTGGGTAACCTTGACATTGAAATGTTGGATGATTCCATTGAGGATTTGATACACTTGAGATACCTTAATCTCTCCAGCACAAGGATTAAAGGCCTCCCTGAATCTGTGTGTAACCTGCAGAATCTGCAGACACTAGGCCTTAGAAACTGCACTAGTCTTGAGAAGCTGCCAAAGCATATTAAGTACCTGTGTAATCTCCGGCATCTTGACCTCCATCTTGATGAAGATTTCCACAATGAAACAGTGATCCATGCACTGAGTTCCATGCCGATGGAAATAGGGAAGCTTAATCTTCAAACACTGTCAAGATTTGTTGTTGGCAAAGCATGGAACTGTGGTGCAATAAAGGAGCTCGGCAATCTAAATGAAATCCACGGAGATCTTCGCCTATTAAAGCTCCACAACATTGATCATGAGCGTGAGGCCACAGAAGCAAGATTGTCTGACAAGAGATATCTTACAAGGTTAGAGTTGCAGTGGGGTAGCAGCCCTTCTTCAAAACAACACAACAGAAGTATGGAGGAAATGGTACTAGCAAGACTTCGTCCACATACCACTCTGAGAGAGCTTTGGATCGTAGGCTACAGTGGAGCTTCTTTCCCACCATGGGCATATGACCGTTCTTTCTCAGATCTTGTGAAAGTTAAGCTGTCCAACTGCCGGGGATGCAAACAGCTTCCTCCCCTCGGCTTGCTTCCATCACTAAGAGAACTCTGCATAAAAGGAATGGATGGGGTGGAACGTATAGATTGCGGATTTTGCGGTGGGATCAACAAGGGGTTTCGGTCACTGAGGGTGCTACATTTTGAGAACATGATAAATTGGAGAGAATGGCATGGTGCACAAGCATGTGAACTGCCTACCCTTCGTGAACTTGTCATCAAGGGTTGCCCAGATCTTGGGAGTGAAATGCACTCCTTTCCAACAGCAACACAAGTCTTCATCTCCTAGCTAGTACTTAATCACAGCAGTGATTAGATTTATAATTAGCTAGATGTGGTGGTTGTTAATTAGAGGAGTGTAGAGTATGATTTCTACTTTCTTGCTTACCTTTTATTGGTGGTTAATTATAATTGTATATAATTAGTCAGAGCAAGTGATCCTAGTTTCCTTGTATTTAAAAGAGGCAAACCCTCTCTTTTATCGTTACTTTGATATACATAATGGAATTCAGTGCAGCAGGGTGGATGTAGGCAAAATCTTTGCTGAACCACGTAAAAATCCTTGCATTTCATGGTGATTGTACTTTTTAATTCCCTCTTAATTTGTTTTTCCCGTCATGTTTCTTATAATAGTTACTCTCAGATCCGAATTATCCTTTTGTTTTCTCGAGCGTGCAGTCTAGCATCATAACAGCAATTATGTTAATATCATTAATTCTCAAACATATTACTACTTGCCTGTTAAAGAGGCCCGAACTCGAACTCAAAACCTAGGCATTGAGTTGAGGAAATCCTCAACATATATAGAGGAAAGGCGCCCATGCATAGAGAATCCGATATAGGACTAAACTTCAACATTGCCAAGTTAATTTATGGTTACAATTTGAAAATTGCGCCGGCCTACAAGAAATTCACCTTGGGGCAGCAAGCAAATAGGAGTGCCCCCTGCTACTGCTAGGTCTACAGCTTATACATAGAAGGGTGCTCTCGTAGACTTGTTATGTGTAGCATATGTTGCACGAATTTCATTCAAAACCTTAGTAGGAGATTGGCGGCCGGTTGTGTTGAGGATCATGGAGCACCTGTTTTTCCATGCAATTTGTGGAATCCCTTAGAATTGGTTGCATCACTGAAGAAATTATCTTAATTCCATGTTGTCGCATCTGAAAGTGAATGGAGAGAAAAATCAAACAATTCTTGCCGGATTGCATGTGATAAATTAGTGAATGAGCCATGGTCTCTTCTTGCAGTACTCTACAGACTAGGCATGCATGAGGGTTTTATGACTGGACTATGTATACAAGCAGATGGGAAACCAGAAATCTTACTTTTCCTTCTCCTCTTAAGGGTGTGTGCATGAAAAAGGGTCGTGTTCTTGCCACCCTCATATATACAGGGGACTCTAGACCTTTGTCTCCAATAGGTTTCTCCTTTTCATAAAATATCTCCGTATTTTATGAATAGATCTTTCTCCATAAGCACATTTACCTCTCTGTTCTGTAGGAGGTAGACTCTGAGCTTTAGCTACATTCAATCTTAGCTCTTGCAGTTGTTTTTCAACTTTCCAAATTCTTCATGTGCCACTTTCTAACATATGATTTAAAGGACAACAAAAACATGGGAGGAAAAAAAAAAATCTGTGCAGTTGTCATTTGTGACATAGCTGCCATCCTGTTTTTTTCATTTCTTCCATAAGGTCCTTTGATTGCAGCCACATTGCTTTAAATCTAAAATGAGGCTGCCATGCATCTTTTTTCTTGCTTGGATTTTGTCAAGGTAAGAAAGATGGGTGCATGGTCACTACTGACAGCATGCAGATGGGAGTACTCGAGCATCAGGAAATCGCAATCTCCATGGAACCTCCACGGGAACTCTATCAAGTCTTTCCCTAATGTTATAGGGAAAAGTACATCTATCGGACCAAGTGCATATATGCTGCAGGTCCTTAAAATCCCAGTTCATGGCGACGCGGGTGAGTTCCTTGCAGAATTGAGTAATGGAGGATTCATTTTATCTTTAATTTGGTTCCAAAACATCTAGATCTCTCCTTTTGGCCAACGGGAGCTTAATTAAGCACAGAGTAACAGTCCATTCTAGACCTCCAGGAGCATGTTCATTAATCAATCTATAAAATAAGAATTAGTTGGTTCATTGAATTCTGAGTGTATCATATACATTTGATTAGAAGAAAACTCATATCCATTATTTTATCTTGTGTACATATCAGTTTAATGAACCGACAATAACCGACCTATAAACTAATAACGGGTCGAATGATCGAATTATCGGTTACTGTAGCAGTCGGAAACTGATCGAACAGCGACGACCATCCGATCGGAGAACCCAGCTATTCGATGATATTTATTTAGTAGTGAAAACGTTCAAGGTGGAGCTTGCAAGAGGGAGAACAGAAGCGTCAGAATGCACCCCGATCTGGTGGGAGGCAAAACCCTCCGATGTCTAAGTTAGGTTCTAGAAGACGAGCTCTTACTAGGGGCTTGTTGTACTCAGAAAAGCATACCTTGTTTTCGAGAGGGTCTAGAGATTATATGGTCGCCCCCTTAAAGTGTCATGAGGACGGTTTCCTTCGGAGGAGCGATTTGCCTACGATCGGATGTCCTTGATTTGGGGAGATTGTGGGATATTGGACAAACCAGAACTTTCCCATAGCTAGACGGGACGGATCCCGCGGGCCTACCATAAGTGGACGGATAATTCCGTAAGACCCGCCTAATAGCGAGGATTGTGAAGAAGTGTCTCAAAGAGGGCCTTGCCGAAATCTTGGGGGATCTCGGGAGTGAAGATTGGGATTCATGCTGAGAGATCCAAGATTGCAGGCCCGGTGGGCTTAGGATTCGGCCCCTATAGCGCGGGTCGGGGCTTTTAATGTGACGTAACCCTTTGCGTTGTTCTTGAAAAGCTGTGGACTTTTGGACCTTCATTCTTAATGGGCTAATTGGGCTGAACCCAATTTCCTCTCGTCAGTTACCATTTGCATCCCCGTATTGATCAGTAATGGGGATAGCCGTGTAGACACAGGGAAATTAGGTGTTTGCTTGAGGTGTGTTTGGTGATCAGTGTGGACAACTGTGGAGCTGTGCTTCAGGTCCATGGGAGAGGACAGGTTCTGAGTATCTACCGACTGACGATAAACATCGATCCTCCTTAATTGAAAGATTTCCCGGCCCACTCCCTCTCGTTTGACACATGTTAAGTGAAAATGGAGCAAGCTTATGATTGGGTATTCATTAAGGTATATATCCTATAAGACTCATTATTTAACTAGAGATACTGATTTAATTAGGCATTCGTTGAGGCGTCACCATTATTTTGATTAGGAAAATATTGGGAAAGATTAGCTCAAGCTCGTCAGTTTGCAAGTAAAACACACGTAGGCCAAAAGTGCCACGTCGTCATCCCTAGTTTCCAATTCTAATAATGCTTGCTTCACATTTTACAAAACAATGCTCATGATAAAAAAAATACTAACAAAATGAAATCACAAATATCCAATTATTGGCTGAAGCACGGTAATTGTGATCATCTTGCAAAACAACATGCTTTCAATATATATAGTAGGTTGAAAATCCGGTTGTTTGATCGATTATTAACTCAGAAGTCTATTAGCAGATAGACTTTCTAAACTCTGGTACAACGGATAAGGTTATGGATGCATCATATGCAACCATTATTTTTGTCCTTAGTAGAATCTTTGGCACGCAAGGAATCTTTGGCGAAGTCAAGAAATTATTTTTATTTATTTAAGGTCAAAACATGGAATATTTGGCACGCAAAGAGTATTTGGCAAAGTCAAGAAATTATTTTTATTCATGTAAAGTCAAAACACCTCCTTGAATACTAAACAAAATTCAGAACTTCTATAGTATAGATAACCCTGTAAATTTATCTGTTTTGAGTCAAGGTATCTAAATAAATTTAATGACCCATCATATGATCCACATGAACCTATGAAATCTCTACATGCATTTTATACAGAATTTTCTGCATGCACAAGGTTTGGGGGTTGTTTGATAATGTTTTAGAGTTTAAGATAAAAATAAAAATATCATCACCCTGCTGATTTCACATAAATATAAGGATACATTATTCCTTGTGTTTCGTTTCGCTCTTCCTACTCATTAATCATATGTTATTTCTCAACTCTTAATTTTTTGCTTTTTAATAAATAAGATTACCTATATAATTATCTTGTTATATGTCTTATTGACTGCAACGCAAAACTCTTGTTTTTTATTCACTTAGGACCTATTTGGGTATATGTAAAACATAATCAGAGAAAAAGATTTTCTAAGAAAATATATTTATAAAAGAAATGAAAACAAAATTCGTCACTTGATTCTTATGAAAATATTTTCAACTCTTTTAGAAAAAGGCATTTAAGTATATCCTATGGATGCCAAAATTAGGAAAAAAGGAGTCAACGAACTAAGTCTTATGTTGACTAGAGTTCTACGAATTATCAAATAAGTGATTGTATGGTTTTCGGAAACCTTTTCATGTGATTCGTTTTACATGAAAATAAACGGACCCTTATTCATGAAACCCATTTTTACATATATAGCATATTTGAAAAATAGAGATTGTGTGGCGTGGTTAGTTTAAAAGAACATAAACATAGCTGTGATCTGGAAGCAGTTTTTACTCTAATTTTAGATCTAATGTTATAAAGAACTTAAACATATCAGTTGTAAAATACTATCCGCTACTTTAATAGTTTACATACCCATTTACGGTAATAAAAACACAAGCAATATATACCTGCCGTAATCCCCCTGCTGTGCGGGTCGTTGCAGCGAATATGAAAAAAAAAATTCTTGAATTTTTTTTAAGTCAAATCCTACATGTTCTTTCAGATCAGGCGACAAAATTTAAAAAAAAAATTATATATTTTTTTTAATGAATACTAAAAATCTTTAATTGACTAAGTCTCAAAATATTTTTATATTTTAAAAAAATTTCAAATCTTTATATTGGAGATAAAATAAAAAAAATTCAAATCTTTATATTGGAGATCAAGTTATACAGACACATAAGATATGTGTTGATCAATCTCAAAGAATTTTAAAAAATAATTTTTTTATATTTATTATAATGTCTAGCAGGAATAGGGGCTGAGTTATAACTCACATTCTCAAGCATATTTTTTGTCATAATATTATCTACCTTAACCACATAATTAAAAAAAATATATAAGAACTTATTTACACGATTTCCTATAGAAATCTCTCCAAATGCACATTGTCATTTAAAATATTAGAGTTATAAGATAGTTTTTATAGTAACATATTTGAGTCGAGTTATCTTACTTCTTAACTTAACCCGACTCGTCTAATTTTGAGTTGGTGACGGACGTAATCTTAACGCAACTTAACCCGTCATTTGTCGAGTCAGTAGACTTCATGGGTCGGGTTAACCCATGCGGGTTCGAGTTAGCCCACCATTATTGCAGCCCCATGTATGACGGTGGGTGTTTATACCGATCCGAAAAGTATCCCTTTCCATCCACCGTTGACGACGCGTACGAAAGACGCCGTCTTCCACGTGGGTTGACGTCACATACCCTTTTTAGAAAAAAGACGATTAAAAAAGCGATTCCTAGCGACCAGCAAATGCAAACCGACTCCCACCAAATGATCAAAGACTCGAAAGTCACGGTGCATCACGTGACTCGTCTACAGCGAAAGCTATGGATTCGACGACGGGGTACGTGGCGTGAGTCGTGACTTGGTGCCCACGTGCGCTTTACCATGCACTGCAGCTTCGGACGCTCAACAACAGCTGGTCTGAGGTGGAGAAGACTAGAAAAAGTCTCTAATTTGGTAAGTCACTATCTTTGCACACCCTGCATCTTAGGGGTCTTTTGGTCTGTCGCAAAATATTGTCAAATTTTGTAAGTAATTATAAAATGACTTCTTATGTTTATTGTTGTAAATTATTTTATAAGTTTTTTTTACAAATAATCTCTTAAACAACATCATATTTGTAGATAACTCCTTATATGATTCGTATTTATATATAATCTTTTTAACTATGATATTATTTACATATATCCCCCTCAACTATGTAAATTTATTTTGAATTTTACTTAAATTAAAATATTATTTACTTATATAAAATATGTGAAAATTATTAAATAGAAATATTAATAATATCTTCAATTAAAATATATACATCTCATAAAAAAAATCACACAAACATCTATTCATAAATTTGTTTTATATTTTGAACATCAAAAAATTATTTTTATTTTTATATGAAGTAAAAATATTTTAACTCAAGTAGAATTCAAAATAAATCATATAATTAAGAGGGTTACATGCAAATATTACCAAAGTCACGAAGATTATACGCAAATATGAATAATATAGGAAGTTATCTACAAATATGACATCTTTAAGGAGGTTATTTGCAAAAATATTTACTTTATATCTTCAAAAATTTGATCCCCAGTCTTCTGTTTAGGTTGCTGGTAATTTAGAGCGTAAATCAAATTAGAGATTTTAAAATAAGAGATATCATTTTTTTATTTCAAAATCAATAGTTCCAAAATTGAGATTTCACAACATTTTACCACACACCAAACAAGCCCCTAAATAGGGCTGACATCAAACTTAAATACAATCTTTTAAAACAAATTTTAATTTATCAACATGTGAATGATGACAGATTTGATCGTAGAGTACTTTTTCCATATACAACGATCATGTAAAAAAATTCCTTTACATATGTATACTTTACAAGAGATTTTATGCATAAACGTGATTATTTAAGAGCTTATTTATTAGAAATTTTCTTTTTTTAAATTAAAAAAATGAGTGGATAAATGAGTATTCAAGAATCCTTTACAAGTTTCAACTAGGAATGCAAATGGTAACCGATAGCCCCATTATTCGTAATGTATAGGTTAGTTAATGAATAGTTTTTTAAAATTGATATGCATAATAAATAAAGTAACATATGAAAATTTTTCTTAATCAAATACATATGATACACAAAGATTCGATTATCTAACCAATTATTAATTTATAAAATAATTAATGAATAATATTTTTAAATTAATAATTTAATTGATACGATGACAAATTTATCTTAAATTCGCACCCAATCCGACCAGCATCTCTTCTGGTGTCTACCCTTTGAGTTGGAGTTGAGGAAAGCCACCGATTTAGTGCTTCCGATCTGGACCTAGCACACGTGGTGGGGGAGGGGGAGGGGGGGTACAAAGTGAGTGCGCAAGCAGGATGAGCTCTCCACCCAATATGGGCGCCGTGTCTATATTATATTAATAAAAAAAAATTTCTAATTAAGTTGTTGTGACACTTTCATATTTTTATTTAACAAAAAAATTTATTAAACAATTTTTAAGAGAAGTAATTAATAGTCATAACTCTCTTATGATTATTCTTTTTACTTCTCATCCTCTATTATTTCAAAACAACTCGTTAGTGGTCATAACTCTCGTTATGTCCATTTCAAAATAATTCATTAATAGTCATAACTCTCTCTTTCTCGAATAGATGTACATAACGAGAGGGTGGAGGGCATGCCCCTCCTAAAATTAAGGAACATCTTTAATAATAAAAATATTATAACATAAAATAAAAAATTAAAATTATATTCATATTGAACACAAAATAAATTCTTCTTAAATATTTGTCTTACTCTATTTTATTTAATTTATCTTATAATTTATTGAGATGAAATTATTTAAATTAATATAATATTTTTATTTTAACATTAAATTTATTATTTTTTAAATATAAATTTGTCATTTGCTAAACATTCTCTCGTTGCTGCCAGGTGACTCATCACGTGCCAGCTTTTCGGTGGAACACCAATCTCCATCGGATTGCCTATGGTTCAGGGTTCTCGGCCCAGTCTGTGGTCCCCACACGGATACAGCGCATCGCCCAGTTCCTTCCTATTCGCTTTCTTCTTCTCAACAATGACCACACTACCCCTCCTTACTCTGGGAAAGTAGCTTCTGCGGGCCCCATCTCCGCCTCCGTACCCTCCACGTCGCACGAGAATGAGACCCTCCGTCTAATAATGCTCGCGTTAGTCCACACCTAATCCTGCTCTATCGGCCCCGCCTAACATGCACCCTTCGATCAAACCCCTCCTATCCGTTGGAGTCCCCGAGTGTGCTGGTCCCGTTTTAATTCATTTGGTCCTTGCGGGTTAGGAGCACCGCGGCACATGTTATTTTCGCAACAAAAAATGGCAAGTCGAGTTTGAAATCGCTCCCATCCCCTGTTGTCTCATCTCTTTTTCTTCTTCTTCTTCGCGTCCCAAATGACGTCGTCCATCTCGAATAATCCCCATCACCAGCCACCACCAGCACCAGCACCAGCACCGCTGCAGTCTCCCCCTTCACCCGTCTCCCTCCGCCATGGATCCCAGCATGCTCCCCTCCAACCCCCGCTTCGGCCGCTACCCCTCCTCCGCCTCCTCCTCGTCTGCCGCCGCCGCCGCCGATCTGGCGCCGGGACCGGCGCCGCCGCGGCCGGGCCACCGGCGGGCGCAATCTGAGACCTTCGTCCGGATCCCCGATGAGTTCCTCTTCGACTCCGATCCCGACTTTGGGATCGCCGACATCGAGTTCCCCTCGCTCTCCGACGACAATGGGTCAACCAGCAGCGGGGTCCTCCCCTTTCCCGGCGCGGAGCCCGCCAGATCGGAGGAGCTGTCGGCGTCGGAGGAGAAGGGGAGGCCGGCAGGGAGGCCACCGGGGGGTTCCCATCTGAGGAGCCTGTCGGTGGACGCCGCGTTCTTTGAGGGGCTGGGGTTCGGTGCCGCAGCGGCGGGCCGGGGGCAGGACGGCGGGGGACAGGGCAAGAGGGCGCACCATGCTCGGAGCAGCTCGATGGACGGGTCCACGTCGCCGTTCGAGGCGGAGTCGACGCTGCAGATGGAGTACGCCAAGAAGGCTATGCCGCCGGATAAGCTGGCGGAGCTGGCGCTGTTAGATCCGAAGAGAGCTAAAAGGCCCGTCCCTTTGTTATTTGTTTAGGATTTTTGTCTTCTTTCCCCACTTTTGTTCCGTGAACCCTTGATTTTTTTTTTTTTTTGTGTGTGTGATGATTTGATTAATATCTGGATTTCTTGTGCGCATTAATTTCTCTTCACTCAAAGGCGTATTATGGCTACAATTTTCCGTGCTCTTAATTTTGGTGAATTTCTTGTAGGATTATCCATTTCCCTTTTTTGTTTTATATCGTTTTGATTTCTAATTGGGGGGATTTCTTATTTTTATTGTCATTTTCTTAATTTTCTTGTTAGTCCTATGAGTTATCTTTTGGATAATCATCATATTCAAACTTCATCTGAAGAAAATTTGATGGTTAACATTTGGGATTGCAAGTGTAGAAATGCAATCTCCCTTTTGTATGTTAATTTCATTGACTTGGGAAAATATTTGTTGTTTGATGAGTCCCTGTGAGTCAACATTTGCCTTCTGCTGCTACAGGATTCTTGCAAATAGACAGTCAGCGGCACGCTCGAAGGAGAGGAAAACTCGTTACACGAGCGAACTGGAGCGGAAGGTTCAAACTCTTCAGACGGAGGCCACCACTCTCTCTGCACAACTGACTATGCTGCAGGCATGAGCTGAAAACTTACTTTCTTGAGAGTGGTTATTGGTTCGTACCATTGTTGTATCAAAATTCAGAAAAGAAAGTAGGCAGTATCAATAAGCTTCGAGAAAATCCCTTCTTAGAACATGGAGGCTGTGTTTGGTGCAGCTTCCAGTTGGAAGCACTTTAGGACTTCTGTTAGTTATTTTGAGGGGAAGAAAAAAGGTCTTGGAAGCCATTTATGTCGTGTTTAGTTGTTTTTTGGCTTCCAGTCAAAAGCTCCAAATCAGAGCTTCCTAGACTTGTTGCCAGGGAAGGTTTGAGTTTTGTAACTACCAAAATAACTTTTAACTACTCTCACTTAACATTTTCCCTGTTGAAAGTGCAAGCCAAAAGTGACCTCCAACTGAAAAACGTTCATGTCTCACCCTAGACGGATGGGACTTCCTAAACCCCACAAAAGCACAAAAAGAAGAAAGAGGACATTGGGTCTTCCACTGTAGAAAGATTCTATCTCCTCCTGTATGAGCTGCAAACATGCTTCGGCATTTCATTGATTTCTGCTGTGGATGTGTGGGTCTCCGAAACCCTGTGGTTAGAGTCGTCCTGCAACGGAAAGTGCTTGTGGCCTGCACTTATGTGCCAAATATTATTTCCAACATTTCTCTGTTTTTTTTTGTCATATTTGGACTCTTTGTTGATCCTGATTGAGTCACGGGTCGGCAAATTCTTGAATTATGTATTGCCATTTTGTTGATCTGATCTGATGTTTTTGCATCGTTACATGTCAGCAACTTCTTTCTTTATTTGCACTTTTTATTCGTTTTCATGCTCATTTATTCCCTACCTGTTTCTTCCTTCATGAGTTAAAATAGTTACTAATACTATTGTTGTTTTTACAAATGTATTCTGTTTGGCCTAACCTGAGAGGATTTCCATTCAGTGAATATACACTAGTGATTCAATGCTAGATTTTGAAATTTTTGTGTGGTAATGTAAAAAAATTGTTATTACTCTTTGGAAAGATGAAATTATGAATTTTGTGAATGCAAAATGAATCAATTGGCTTGGTGATTCTTCCCTTGAGTTTCCATGATAGTTTCTGCTAAACCTGCAATACTCGCACTAATGTGAAATGAGAAAAACAAATGCTCATTAGAAATTGCCAGTCATCCAATGGTCTACAAAGGTAGTCTCTTGGTATCCATTTTAAACTATGTTTAGGAGCCTCATTCATATTTTTGCATTATTCCTGGCATTCAATACATTTCTTCTGTGATAATTTACGTCAAAGTTTCTTCTTTTAGGTTACTGAATGGATTCATGCCTACCAGTAACTGACTGTAGTTAAGTTTACAAATTTATGTACCCATTGTGCCAGGAACTGGCTTATAATTTAGGGGGCATCCCCCACCCCTTTATTTGACCTAATAGGCTGCCCCAATTTGGGTCCACCAAGCAAGTGCATGACAAGTTTTTATGGATTTAGCAGAAGGTGTAACAATTAGTAGACGGGTTTGGGATGGAAGCATAGGTCTATGAATAGCATGCTGGATGGAACTTTCATAGATAAGCTAAATAAGCGGATCCTTCAAATGGAAGTTAAGGAGCTGGATGCTGGATGGAACTTGCTGGATGCATGGATAAACTAAAGAGTCCGACTTGCTGCATGGAGCGGTACAGCATTTTTTTGTTAAAGAATTGTCGAGCTGGGGGCCCTAGCTCGGCATCAGTATTGTCCAATCTTTAATCGGATGGTTAAAAATTCAAAAAAAAAAAGGGATCGCCCAATTGCGCGATCTGAGCCACTACGATGCTGCACCATGCAGTGCAGCAAGCATTATTCTAAGCTAAATAAGAGATGGAAAAATTAAAATAAACAATAATTTTAAAAAATAAGCATTGAACGAATGTGCATAACTAGGTGCTGGATAGTATTGTAGAGATCATCCACCAACTATGTTATTAGATGCAATCGCCTCGCTCGTCTAGGCATTGAAGTAGGTTGAGGCGAGGGTAAGCCAAAAATACCTCGCCTCGCCTCGCCTCATGTTCACCTCACTCATCTAGGCACTTGCCTATGAAGTCTATGCCAAATGTTTGTTTCTTTTTTAATTATGCGGTATTGCATTGTGTTATTCTTAATTATTCCAAGGTGGTTAATGCTCTTTTTGGCTAATGCCTCTTTTAACGATGTCCAATATCCTTTTTCTCTTACATGCTATCACATTTTTTCTTATTTTTATGATTCCTCAGACTAACCAGTACTTACATAAGTGCTTTATATAAATTGGTTATTACGTGTTGGACATGATTAGTGTTTGTCAAAGTCTTACTGTTACAGATGATTATCATGGATCTTTTTTATTTTTCTTATACTGTCATTTTCTTCCTTCATGGTGATTTATGAGAGAACACATCGCCTCAAATGTCTAGGCAATCGTGTAGGCATTTGAGGCTGAGGTGAACTCTTGGCCACGTCACTCACCTCTCACCTCTGACACACACACAATAAAAACCTGAGAATGTCCAAGATCTTGCTAGATTGCCTGAGATCTTGCAGGATTCCCCAAGATTGCTGTTTACATGTAATTTCGGGGGCTTCATTTCTCGGAAGCCTGCAGAAACCAAGATTCTCGCAAGATCTTGCGAGATTGCATTCCATGGTTAGAGGGCCGTAGAGATAAAGAGAAGGAAAAAAATGGAGAGGGAGGAGAATACACTCACTCACCTGCAGAGTCCCGAGCTGGCAGAGACGGCAGCATGTGCAGGAGAGGCTGATAAGTGACATGATGGCTGGCAGGCAGTGGGCATGGAGGTGGTGGAGAAAATCTGGGGAACGAGGACGGGAAGGTGGCAAATGGCAAATCAGAAATGGTCAGGTTCGGATTGGGCCTTTTCTGCGTGTGTGTGTTGGGGGTGTGTTGGCTTCACAAGATTGAAAGCAGGTCCTGTTGAACGGGCCTGCAATGGTCCAAGGTTTCTTGGCTGGTGCCATAGAGTGCTTAGCCCACCTTTTAGGGACAAATAAGGCGCTCAAGTCACTGGTCCCCCCATGGCTGCTCCAGGCACCGCTTAGGCATACACCTTCTTAACCATGCTAAGAATATATAGCATGGGCTTCTCTATTATCCATGGACCAACAGCCACATTGAATTTTAGCGAGTGTAAGGTATCTTATATAGTGTGGAGCAACGGAAGGTAAGTGTCAAATCGATTCATGGCCCTTGTTGAATCTCAATCGACTAAATATAGTGTTATTAGCGGACAAACAGTGATGAACAACAGTACCTTGGTCTATGATCTAAAGATCTATGTTACCAAAGGTGATCGCGTCACTCACCTAGGTGATGAAATAGGTCAAGGCGAGTCATCAACACCTCGCCTCGCCTTGCCTCATGTTCACCTCACTCGCCTATACTGCATATGCCAAATGCTTTTATATATTTTAATTATTTGGTACTATTTTTTCTTATTCTTAATTGTTCCAAAGGCTAATCCCTCTTTTAACAATGCCCAACGCTCTTTTTCTCTGACATGCTGCCGTATTTTTCTTATTTTTGATGATCTTTAAGAGCATCCACTACTTATACGACTGTTTAATACAAATTAGTCGTTACATATCCAGCAATAAAATAAGAAAATAAGTATTAGTTGTTTAGCCTTGGATCGTATCTTATGTTTAGGTCTTGTATGACATGATTAGTATTTCTCAAAGTCTTACATATCATTATCTTATTTATTTTCTTCCTATTGCCATTTTCTTCCTTGATGGTGAGTTTTGGGCAAAAATGCATCACCTCAAATGCCTAGGGATCACCTAGGCATTTGAGGCTAAGGCGAACCCCTAGTCACCTCGTTTGCCTCTTGCCTTTGACTACATAGTTCACCAATCCCAACTATTTGGTGTTTGGGTCACAGATCCTACTTTAAATGTTCAAACCAACTCCATTTACTTTATCCGATGTCCAACTAAGGACAATGTTCCTGGATCAGTCAGTTGTATGTATATTTCTTTCAGATTATTCCCAAGGCATTTTCCAATGAATATAGCACATCAAAAGGCTATTGGGTTCATGACGTCTGGTGAAAGTCCATTCCGTAAAGTTTGTAAACCCACTGAAAGTTGGGTAAGTTCACTTACAATATGCTTTAGAATCATGCAAGACTAGGTTTCTTTTGGGAGATTGGTGTTTCCCCTTCCTCTGATCACCGGTCTATTTGACTTATTTCAAGTATAAAATATTGAGGAATATTCCCTGCTACTGTATGTAAAACCTTGTGATAATGCTCTATTGGTTAATTTAACTTTTTGGTGTCCGAACATGTACTTGATTGGATCTTTACTGTTATGTGTACACAGAGGGACACTACGGGCTTAACTACAGAGAATAGGGAACTGAAGCTGCGATTGCAGGCTATGGAGCAGCAGGCCCATCTTCGTGATGGTATGTATGTCTAATGCCTTGAGTTTAGTCTTCCATATATCATCCTATAATCTTTACCTTCTTCCATTGTTTTCACATGATGTCATAAGTTTATGCACATCGCATCTATCACTTTTAATAAATATGTGCATATTTTTACTGCCCACCTTGCAAAATCTGTGACAAAAGGTGCACAGTACATGTTCCAAATTGTTTTGAGACCCAATGGAACAGTAAACTGGTTAGTGGGCATCTATTGCATCATCCTTTCATCAAATGAAGTTCTTATGGGATTATTTTACTTTTTTTTTTTTCAATAGAAACAAGATGATTTAATCTGTACCTTTAATTCATGAGCCGCAATTCGATTTCAACCAATGATTTGGTGGATACTTCTACTTATATTAGAAAGATGTGTCGGACATGATACGACACTTGGACACTCGTGTCTAACCTTGTACTTAAAGATTTTAAAATAAACACTAGATATTTCTCAGAATACTGATCTATATGCTAACATTCGATATATTCTAGTTATGCCATTTATATTTTAAATCAGTTTCAATAATTATACTTTATTATATGCAATTTTAACTATGCATTATATTATATATAAAGGAGCTGTTACTATGTGCTGCCCTGTTTGCCTCCTCTGGCAGCGGACTCCTCTTTTTTAGAAATGTTGCGGCGCCTTTGGTGCCAAAAATTCATGGAGGGTATGCATGGCGAGAAAAACAAATGAAAAGAGGACATCGGATCATGCATGGAGGCATGATCAACAGCCCACGCGCGCGGCGAGAACGCTCGCATGCGTGAGATCGCGGGAGCACCCCTCCCGCCCACATGTGCGGCGGTTTCTCCGCACATGTGTGGGCAGAAACCGCCTGTTTTCTTTCTTTTTTTGTTTTATCTGCTGTCCGATCTCAATTGGACGGCCTACGTTGCAGTCCACTGCCAGCAGATTAAACCTGGCAGTGGACCGTAACATTTTCCTATATATATAATGTTTTTATGTTCTCCGTGTCCTCGTGTCCTATTTTTAAGATATTACCGTGTCTGATGCACATATCCATGTTGACACTCAAGGCGTGACTCCCCGGCCTGTTGATACCATGTTGCCACACAGAGTATTTGGAAGAAAAAAAAGTTGAAAAATCGAGTCAGAACATACCGACTCACTAGCAGCTCCCTAGTGATGTGGGCCGTCTCTGTTCTGTCTTGTGTGACGTTCATAACTGAAACGTTGAATTCCCTTTGAAAAACACTATTCACAAGGCTAGCTAATCCTTGCATGTATTGGATGGTGAAAACAAAAGTAAAATTGACTTGTGCAAGCCAGTGTGAGTGTACATGATAGGCCAACCATCCCTGAGGACCAGAAAAATACATTGACATCCAAAACTGTAAGCCAAGTCCCAGATTGCTGCATCAGGGTGACACATTCAGATCTGGTTTCTGATGCTTATAAGTTGCAGGAATCAAAGAAATCTACACCTCAGAACTGAGTTGCAGCCACTTTCTGTCAATACTGAATTAACACAATGCACCTTGGTTCTTCAGGTTGCACAGTCTATCCATACTTTTGGTGGGCATTTAAGTGATATTACTGTTTTGGTTGACCTATGATGCTGTTGAAACCTTTTTTTTTTCTGAAGCAAAACAAAACAGAAAAGAAGAAAAGAAA
Source organism: Zantedeschia hybrid cultivar (assembly GCA_030544215.1). Classification (NCBI taxonomy): domain Eukaryota; kingdom Viridiplantae; phylum Streptophyta; class Magnoliopsida; order Alismatales; family Araceae; genus Zantedeschia; species Zantedeschia hybrid cultivar. The sequence continues at coordinate 42,609,689 of JARZZO010000013.1, read as the reverse complement.
GGAGAGGGGGCAGTGCTTGCTGGCAGGCCACAGAGAGAGAGAGAGAGAGAGAGAGAGAGAGCGAGCCGGCGGTGGCCTCTTTTCCCCCCACTGGTGCCTCTATTAGATACCTACTTGTGGTGGGGGTAAAAAAATAGAAACAGTAAAAAAATGGAAAGACAAAAAAAGAAAAGAAAGAAGAAGGAAGGCCATGCTGGCCTCTTAACCCCTCCCCCCCCCAAATGGATGGCTCCTCTATAGCCCCCCACCGGTGGTGGGGGGTCTGGGTCTAAAAAAAAAGGAAAACAGAAAAGAAAAAGGAAAGAGGAGGAGAAAAAAAAAGAAAGAAAGAAAGAAAAAAAGGGAAGGGGAGGGTGCCACCTGTGCCCCCCCCCCCCAACCGGTTGCTGATGTGGCATTGGTGTGTGTGTGTGTGGGGGGGGGGGGTGCCTCCGGTTCCCATCTCCCCCCATCTCTATCCTCTCTCTCTCCCATCTCTATCTCTATCATCTCTATCTCTATCTGACCCCCCACCGGTTGCTGATGTGGCACCCCCCACCGGTTGCTGATGTGGCACCGGTGGTAGGGGTGCCACTAGTGGCCATACCCCCCACCAGTGGCCACTCTCTTGGCCTGTAAAAAGCCCCCAAGCCTCCAACACAAGCACACGCACAGAGCCAAAGAAAAGGCAAGGCTATGCTCAAGCATTTTCTGCAAAAAAGAAGAAGAAAAGAGAAGAACTTGTAGAAAAAAATTGTGTGTGGAAATAAAAAGGACAAGGATAATTTATTTTTTAGTTATTATTGTAATATTGTTAACAAGAATAAAATATAAGTGAGTTTATTTCTATTGGTGAAATAGCCCTCACTTCTACATAGTTTACTCTTATTGGTAAAGTAACCAATTTTTAATAGTTCATTTTTAATAGAATGACCATGTGGTTATTGGTTCTCTCTTATTGGTAGAGCGGCTATATACCACATAAATCATTTTATTAAAGTGATTATTTTCTATTGGTTTCTTTAAAATTTAGTTGGTTTACTCTTATTGATAGCGTGACCATTATTTTAGTGGTTCATTCTTAATAGAATGACCATGTGGTTATCAGTTCTCTCTTATTGGTAGAGCGGCTATATACCTCCATGGACTATTTTATTAAAGTGACCAAGATTGTGTAAAAATGTTTCCATCAATGAAAATACCTTGTTATTGTCTCATGTTCTTATAATTGTGGTTCGTTCATATTGGTTGAACGGCCAACTTGTTTTGAATCCTTCATATTGGTTGAAGGACTATTAGAAAATATCCTTAAGCATGTGGTGGCCTTCATGCCCCATTAATTAAGGATATCCTTTATTCCTTTATGTCATTCATCCTCTCAAATGAACCTAAGAAGGGGGGATATGCTGTCCAAAGAATCCCTTATCCCTTTAAAAGATACCTTTGACCATTTCATCTTCTTTCAAGGGTCTTAATGAAGGTTGTGTGTCCAAAAGACTGATTTTCTTAGTACTCTTAAAAGACCTTAAGTCCTCGTGTCCCCATGAGAATTATAGAATCCCTTAAGTGTCCTTGTAAATTTTTTCGAATAAAAGAAAAAGAATCTTGGTTGCATGCATCGCACCAAGATAATTTATTTTGCTCCTATAATATCAATATGCTTTAATGAACAATTATTAAGGGTTGCCAGTTAATAACTGGCGTAATTAACACTGACCGAGTTCAATAGGGAGAAGTCAAGAACACGGATCTATGCTTGATCTACAAATCCTAGACTTGAGGACTAATCCCAAGTTCTTAAAGTCTATAAAAAAAAGGAGGAAAAGAGAAGACCGTGTTTTTTTTAAACTCCAAGAATTCTCTTTTAAACCAAAGTTTTTTTTTCAAATTTAAATTCTTTTTCAAAAGATTTTAAAATAAAAAATGAAGTCTCACAGATGCATATAACTGTCTGGAGATGTCCCGGAGCACCTATTTAGCTGCCATACTGGAGCATGCTCATAGAGCATGCATCCTCTGCAGTTTCTATCGATGAATTTAGTCCCAGACATTATGTTACTAGTTTTTCTTTACCGTCTGTGAAAAGAGTAGACACTTGGGGCATGTTTGTTACCTGGATACGAGAGGGGTATGATGAGTTATCCCTGCCCCCTGTTTAGTATTGGTTCAATTCCGCCTAAAATTAGGGGTACAGGGGATAAGGAGGGATAAATAAGAAGGGATAAGCTTCTCTCTCCATATCCCCAATTTTGGGGTTAAAGGTGAGTTACTCTGTCAAAAAGATGGAATGCCTTGTCTCTGAGTCATTCCCCATTTTCTTTTTTTTTTCTTTTTTTTCAAAACAACGACTGTGCTGCAACTCATAGATAGGGATGATTTATTGTAGGGCAGGCAACAATAAATTATCCTGGTACCAAATATGGCCTTAAGTTTTTCAACCGACATCAGCAGTTTAACCACCTATTACATTTCTGGAAACCATCTGAAATATCTCACCATCTGGGATCCAATGGATTTTGCATGCTAGTAACTATTTCACAATTTCAAAGTCTCTAACAATGAACCCATCCGATGCTATTGGGCATGGTCTGTTTGTATTGCATGGACAGCTATTAATGAGGCATTAAGAGAGGAGCTACAGAGGCTTAAGTTGGCGACTGGGCAAATTCCCCCTGTCAATGGGAATGCCATCTCCAGAGGACTACTGCAGCCAATCCCGCAATACTTCGCTCAGCCGCAGCAGTTTCGTAATGCCGATGCCTATCAGCCCCACATATCTCAGCCATCTTCAAATGGCCAGCATCTTGGAGGTCATGACGCCATGGAATTTATGTAAGGGCTGGTTATTATTAATCATTTGAAAGCAGATGTTGTGCGTGTATCCCCAGATAAAAGCTAGCACTAGGTAACAGTTACATGTAGATGATATTCATGCCCTTGTAAAGATGCAGCAAATTCAAATTCCTTGTGTTATTGGTAGCTTTTTGTTGTCTTTTTGACCTTCAAGGTTGTGACAATTATTAATTATTAACATTTTTAGATGTGATATTTGGTTCCGGAATACATATTATTTTAAAACTGGCACTCTCCGAGCATGTATGACTGAATGACTGACTGAGATGCTTAATAACAATGCAGATGAAGGGAGTGAGTTTTCTTTTATGTTTCTTCATCGATAGAAATTATTGTAGATTCTATCTCGTTGGGTATAAAAAAAAGGTTTGTTGTACGTAGTGTGTTCTTGTTTGAAAATCTTGAATATTGTACGCCGGGGGAGTTTATGTAGGTGTCTTTTTTTTCAGTTATAATATAAAATTCCTTTTAGTCTAGGACTCATGAGTCATGATGGTTGTGACCAATTTTATTTAAATCTTCAGCATTCTTATCAATTAAAACCGTGTTATTTGCAGATGCTATTGTTTTAATTGATAAGAATGCTGGTGGCTTAAATGATAAGTAACAGTGGAGAAATGCTTTGGGATCTAAAGATTGTAGGATTTGGCAAACAAAAAAAATGTAGAATCTAATTTTAGTAACATACTAATATGAGGGTAGACCAAATAGATTGGCTATGATCGATGGCCAAGTTTCTTCCTAATGAAACTTTTGAAAATTATGATTATTTAAGGTAGTGGAGGGATGTAAAACATAAGGTTAAGAGAGGTTAGTTGAAACAGAGAAGCACGGTTTGAGTTCTTTATGTTTGATAGGTCCCCTTGAAGTTCGAAGGGAAGTTTTATGGAATGGTTGCAATACATGCTATATTATATGGGGGCTAAGTGTTGGGTTTTGAGGAGACATTTGCTCAGATGATGTTGGGATGGATATGTGGAAATAATAGAAAGGATAAAGCTTGAAATGAATATATACATGGAGATTATATTTCCAAGTAGCAAAGTTTAGGAAAGACAGGAATGGATGGTTTAGTTATGTGAACCATTATTCATGGCATTAGTTAGAAGGTATAATCAAATTCGTGGAGGGTGTAGACAAATTTTGAGGAAAGGCATAAACTGAAATTAGATAGACTTGACGTTCTTGAATTTGACTATTAACATTGGATAATATTAAAATGGCATGATGAAACTTATGTTGCCGGCCTAAATAAATGAGATAAGGCTCTGGTGCTGTTTGAGATGATGAACAAGCTACAGTTGACATCCAATTTGTGTGGGACAGATCCTCTAGCTGTGCTACTGTTGACTTGGATAGCCAATGTGGTTCTAGTCCCTCATGATTGACTTGGATATATTCGCCCTATCTAAAATGATCACCTGAATGTCCTGAATCTGTTAATCTTCATAGCAATTCTTTCTCCTTCTGGACCCAATTGTTCAGCCTCTTTGCATTCCAAATTGCTTTTTGCATCATGCTTCCCTTGTAAGCTAGCGTTCACACCTTCCTATAATCCGATTATCTCCCGCTTTTGCACTAAAACCCCTCAAGGATATATTGCTTGCATTGGTCACCTGTGCTTCAATTTATGCATGTATCATCTATGTAATGTTATGCAGCTCTCCGTTTTCTTTTATGGTGGTCGTATGCACTGTTTCTTTATGCATTTTGCCCTTCTGCCATATCTATGTTTCCATGATCATCGGTCAAGCCTCACTTCCTTCAGAAAGAATGTTTTATGAATAATACTTGCGACGCAGCAACGAGCTGCACTGTGTGCAGTGCAGTGCGCAATCCGATGGTTCGGATAGCGTGAGTGCATGATCCATTTTTTTTTCAAAATTTTTTTACCGTCTGATCTCCAGCTCAGCAAATTAAAAAGAACATTTCTGCACTACTCGCAGCCGCAGTGCAGCAAGTGTTACTCATATTTTATTGTCACACCTTTTATCACATCTTTGTCATGCATTGAAAGCAATGTCACTGAGTTGGAATTTGAGGAAAAAATGGCCTTGAAAAAGGTTTCAAATAAAAGAAAAATTGAAAACTTCGTGAAAGAAATAATTTTGAATATACAAACTTAGTATTGCAATTATAGAATATATAATGTAAAAATGATTTATTTTTTAAATAGACATGAGCTTTTTTGGGAAAAAAACGTTTAACGAACTTAAGATTATCTGAATTTACGAAGATTTCCTTTAATAAACATGATTCATACATACAAAAAAAATGTATTAAAATGAAAGATTGTGATTGGATCATGATTTTTTTTTAAAATTACATATCTATGTTGCATTTTTTACATTGATTAAAAATTGTCTAGCTGCTTTTGGGGTGTGTGCGTGTGTTTCGGGAGTAAGCAGTTTTATCTATGAAGGACAACAGTTAGGGTTTCGAGTAAGAGTAATATTTACTGGACGTGAGCAATGTAGCAGCACAGGATGGGGATAACCCTAAGAAAGTCATGTCCACCTATCTGATCTTTTGATAACTCTCTTAGGGTTGCCCCACCCCTCTAAATTAAAAAAATAAAAAATAAAAAAAACACTTACTGCTTGTGGCAGCACTGCAATATTCCTGTTGCAGCAAGTATTCTTTACTCCAATGGCATCGTGGGTACAAATGCACAGGGTGTTCCACGCTCTCTTATCAGGGTTTAATAGCATATGATATACTCATTAGGCACGGAGTTGTATATTCCTCTCAAATCTTCACGGATAGCCTATGCATCTCTCTGCCATTGAAAAACTATCGTAATATCCTTGAAATTGTCAAACCATTTCATGCGCTATTATTGAAGCATATTAACGGAATATTCATAAAGCTAGTAAGAATAAAAGAACGCATATTCCTCATTAAATAAAAATAAAAATTTAATACAGCTACGAAGTTCTTTTATAACTAGGGATGTAGAAGGACACATCTCGGGTTACATAGTAATGCTATCCATATCTTTTAAGTCATACATATATCTTCATCTTTTTTCTTATCCTCATGTATCCTTATCCTTTAAAGTTATTGAAAACTACTTGAAATAAATATATAAAGGTTAAATTATCAGATGATACTATGTATGAACATAAACTTATTCTTATGTCACTTTTATGGAGGGGGAAAGAAATCCAACCTTCAAAATATAGATGTGTTCAAGTTTTTCTTCTTATAAGTTATAAATTACTTGTAAAACACGTGGCATCCATGAAAATGAACCATACAAAGTGAATGGGGAAAGAAGGTTAAATGAATGGTGTGGACAATAAGACAGGAAATTTGGTAAGTATGTGTTTGGAGATGATCATTTATAAATGATAAGAGATTACAGTTGCAAATAAATATGATCAATAACTAAGATGAGTGAAATCAAAATAGATAGATGCTAAGATGAGTAAAAGAAAATGGATACATGATCAGAGTTAGAAATAAGTGTTATCCTTATCTTTATCTTAAATTATCCAGATATAGAATTTTTTATTCTTATTTTTTAAGTTATATCCTTTTATGATCTTTAAGGTTTGGAAACGGACTGGATACCGTTTACATCCCTCTAAACTGTGCATTTGAGTGATATACTGGTAAAATTTCTCTAGTGAAACGGCTGTCAAGCCCTTTTAATTTCTGGGCCTGGGTTTGGTATCTCAGCCGCAGCCTCACCCATGAAAAAAGGAAAATCCCTATGTTGTCTAAACCAAGCCCGAAACTTAAATAGGACCAACCGAGCCCGCTCATACAAAGGCATAATTAAATCATTTTGTTATGAATGTTAGAGATGCAATCACCAACATCTTTTGGGAGATGACACCTTAAAAATATTTTTCTCTGAACTTTTGTATCTCTCTAGACAAATAGAGATGAGGTGTACTTAGTGCTCTCCCATCTTTTCATGGCAAATAACCTAATTACTCTTATCTTCATGTGTCTAAGGGACATACAATGGTCTAGAAAAATAGGTCTAGGGCTCATCTCGTCTTTCACATCCCAAGGTTGTGGTAGATCTCAATTTGATTATATGCCATCTTTAAGTGGGACTGGGCTAAATTGCAGTGTTAAGACCTTTAGTTGTGCCCAAGGATGTAGACTCACTTTTATGTTAGGTTTGTCCAACCTATGAGACTAATATATGAGAAATGCTTGCTGCACCGTAGGTGCGGTGCGCTTCGCGCTGCCATTCGATCTCTTAGATCAGACGACAACTAGCGGTTCAGCAAGGTTAAAAAAAAAAATCAAAAAAAAAAAGGATCACGCACTCGCGCAATCCAAGCTGAGTGCGTGATCCGACGCTGCACCGCATCCGGCACGCGACGCGCGGTGTACAATTAGTAATTCTCTTAAGAGAATAACTTGCTACACCGCAACAAGATAAGGTGGAATGGGCCGCCCAGCCCTGTCCCGCCACCTGGAACCCACACATGGCCCTACCCCTCCCCCCTCCCCCACCCCACTTAAATGCGTCCTGACGTTGACGTCAGTGAAAAAAAAGATAAAAATTTTTACCTCCAGGATGTACTCTTTGAGCGCATCCTGAAGCGCTCAAGTACATTAGGGTGCTCTCGAGAGCATCCTGTAGAGCGCATTATACTTTCGACAGCACTCATGATGCACTCTTCGGTTTCCTGAAATCAAAGGTGGCGTATAGGGTAGGGGTGTCAATGGGCCTGCCCCAGCCCGGCCCGTTATCTTGGTCAGGCCCAGTCCAGCCCAGCCCGCTAAGGTTTGATAGGCTGGTGGGAGCCCACCCGGCCAGTCCTGGCCCGTCCCCCATCTCTCCCCTACGCACGAACTCGGCGGTTGCTAGAGGAGACGGCGGTGCTTTAATTGTTAGGATCCGGGTGGAGCGCGACGAACGCAGCGGAAGCAACAAGAAAATACCCGCCCGATGCCCGCTGATCCGATTCGGAACGAAAAACTAAAATAAAAAATCGAAAAGTGATCGAATCACCTTGCGCAGAATTGAATCTGAGACCGTTTCGGTTTCGTCAAGGCGATGCCACTAGCCGCACAAGCGTCCGGCCTCCAGCGGTATCCACGCGATCCTCCGCGGTGGTTCGTCCTCGATCTTTCGTCCAGATGAGCTTGCTCGCTGAAAAATCCTCGCCGCAATCATGTCCGGATCATCCGGACAGGAATTCCCGACTCTCGGGAAACGCGTGCGACAAAGACAGGTAGTCTCCCGACGCCTCCAACGGGACGCCCAGAGGACGAGGAGAGAGAGAGGGGGAAGGCCAGCCTTGAGAGTTCCTGGAGTTTGGCCCATGGTTTCTCAACAGCACGCATATATATATTAAGTCGGCGTGACTTTTTACAAAAAACCCCGAGTTAATATAAATCTCACTTAAGTACCACTAATTGAGAATTTGTTTGCGTGTGACCCTCTAGGCCCATTAACCAGTCCGGTTTTCAGCATGTTAACTCCAATAACTAGTTATTGACTATTGTGATTAATTAATATCTAGATATTAATTAATTACTTAACCGAATTAACATCTCATGTAAAATTCGGTCGGAGGTGCTAAGCAACACCGCATGATCCCGAAAGGTAATAGGGTTCAGCAACCCACTCATGGAACCTGTCCGTCCACAGTTACCGCGTGACTATAATCTTTCGTTTGTACAATGCTCTCGAGTTAACTTAGCGTATGGTCAATTGTCAAACCCTAGATGGTCAACTCACTTGAATCAAACTCCGTTGTACAATATTCGAAAACACCTTTTCTGATATTGTATCTGCTCTAGCTAGAGACTCCTGCGAATCTATTCTAGAGTATTCTCTCTCCAGTTACTTGAGAGCGAACGATACTCTATTGAACACACAATCACTTTCGAAGGTCTTCCGCTGGACCCGATCCTTGACTATTAGAAATCCCGTAGATAGGGATTCGTAAGCTAAGGTCAAAGCCCAGAAGTCCACTGACAAGGTGTCTTTGGTGTCTCAAGTCCAAGGACCAACTACGCCACTGTGACGATGAATCAAGCCGGTTGACAGTCAAGTAAATTACCATTTGGTGATTCATATCGGATCAGTTCAGTGAACTCATTCCCCAATGAGCACTTACATGTTCACAATTGTGTCTCCACACATGTGACTAACGAGATCAGTCACCCTTATCATATGAGCTGGAATAACCTGTACTAGTCTTACCGGATGTTTGATGTCCTCTTCAAACATCCTACGACTAGGAACAATTCAAAATATGTATTTATATGTCATCTGTCTCATTATTATGATCTCATCATAATCCGATGACCGTTGCACATAATCATGGACTTCATTATGCGACTTAATAATAAACATGCTGTAAAGATTGAGGTTTCGGATCCGGTTATCGGGTCAGTTTCAGGGTCGGACTCTGTAGTTTGGGCCCTAACGGGACTGGGACCCTGTTCTGCTTCGCGTCGAACCTGCGAGACGCGGTTTAAACGACGTCCGGCATGGCAGACGCGTTTTAGATTGTGCCACACGGATGCCACGTGGGCTGGCCTTGGGTCGCGAGTGTACGGCCGATCGTGTCATCTGAACGGCGTCTATGATGGTCGACGCGTTTCAGACTGCGACCCTGCGGTGTCAGAGTACGGTGCCGGTCTTGTCGTCTGAATGGCGTCGGCCTTGGGCGACGCGTTTCAGAGCTCTGTCAGAACGGCCCGTCATGTCATCTGATAGGCGTCCGTACATCTCGACGCGTTTTACCTAGTTTCTGCTTACCCCGCGAACCTTCCCTCATTTCCCTCATTCTCACCCTCACTCTCTCTCTCCTCACCCTCTCCACCCTCCGACTCTCCCCACTCTTCCCCTTCCCTTTTCCCTTCTTCCTCTTCCACCTCTCCACCTCTCACCACTGCCACCACCACTTTCTTCGCGACGTTCCATTCTCCGGACGGCGGCCGACGTCCCGGCGGAGTGGCGGCGTCCTCGGAGTACTGGCGGCGGTTTGCGGTGCGACGGTTTGGCGGCGGAGCCAGGAGGAGTTCAAGAATCGGTAGGGTGACGATTCCCGTAGTGTTTTATTTTAAAACCTTGTTTTCCCGCTTGAAGCATGCTACGGATCTATAGTTTTTGGGTAGAATGAACATGTTAGGGGCTTTTCTTGATGGGAATGGGAGTTTCGGTGAATGTGGTTTTGTGATGGTTTAGATTGCCTCTCTTCCTCCTCCGTTTGGTTTGATTTTGGGGTATTTGGGGGTGAAAGGGAGCCCTCGGACTGGGGACAGAACTCGGCTTCTGGCGCTAAAAGACGTCATGTATGGACGACGCCTTTTTCGAAGGACGTCGTGACATCATGACGCCTTTTAGGCAGAAATCATTCCACCGAGTCTCTGTCAGTTCGGGGAATCTGGCGCTAAAAGACGTCGTGTATGGACGACGTCTTTTAGAAGGACGTCGGGCCATCATGACGCCTTTTATGCAGAAATCACCCGATTAAGGTTTTCTGCAAATTTCGGATTTTGTTGTGAAGGGCGTCTGAGGACTTCGACGCGTTTTTAAAAGGCGGCTAACTGTGACAACGCCTTTTTAGGCCATATTCTGAGGCCAAGAATTCATGAACCAGTTTAGGAGACTTGAATGGCGTCGTCCTTGGTCGACGCGATTCAAGCCAAAACCACACTAATCCATGCCAGTAAAATGTGTTTACACTGCTAAATAGTTGGTTAAAAGTATGCTTTTAGTACACTCGATGACGATGGACTCTTCATGACCGGATGGCACTACGTTGTGTGTCATGCGACCGCGGACTTCTCACGTGACCAGATCGCACCGTGCCGTGTTTTGTGTTATTGTGGACCTAGAGTGACAGTTGTAGCGTTTGACACCCTGTGTCGGTGCGGAGGGACACAGCGCTGACGGGAGCAGTGGCGGGGTGACGCCTAGTGAGAGAGGGTCACCTGGTGAACCCTGGGGTTAGCTAGTTTGTACCGGTGTCGGAGTGATACCTTTGGAGTGTCACTCGTGCTGGGGGAAGGAGTAACCACCTGAGCCAGTTGGGCCGGAGTAGCCAGCGTGCTATCCGAGGGGTTACTGTTTGGTCTCAGCGGGTCGGTGTTTGCTGGGGGAAGGAGTAATCGCCGAGGTAGCCAGCGTGCTATCCGAGGGATTACTGTTTGGTCTCAGCGGGTCATTGTTTCCCACTTTCGGAGACATAGTTGACGCGTTTTGCCGAGACGCGAGTTGTAGGTTCCTTGGTAGAATGATTTCTGTGATATGCATGTTATATTCTGAACACATGTGGTTTATATCGAGAATTAAGGGTATTATGTTACAACTTTACTTACCTTGTTTACTTGTATCTCGGTAATTGCACTTGTGGGTGTGTGAGTGGGTAGTGGGGATCGAAGGATCCCTACTGAGTCTTTTTGTTGAGACTCACTCCTGCGGTTTTCAGGTGAGGACTCCAGGCAGACTTAGCGTGGAGTGTGCTGTTGTGAGCTGCGCGCCGTCAGCGGTTGTTCCGGGGTATGCCCCGACGTAGTTGTTCTTTTTATTTCTGGCTTGTATGCTTAATTATTTCTCTTATGTTGGAGTATGTAATTATTTGCTGTATCGAGTCGCATTGTAATAACTTTTAATTTCTGCATTTTCCTTTCAATTCAATGCGATGTGAATGTTTAGCTTAGTTTATTATTTATTTCCCAGACTTACTTAGATCCTAGTTTGGTTTCAAATTAATGATTCGGTACCCATTTAGTAATCGAATCCCCGATTATAGGGTGGCGGGTCGTTACACATGCAATCTACATAATGAAATATATATGTTATTTATTATTGAACCAGATTAAAATATGTGCCTCGTGGTTGGTTTAGAGGCCACCTATATCTATCAGTAATACCATGGTGCATCATCGGGTGCTAGCGGAACGGAGCAACACCGGCCCGCAGCACCAGCACTAGCGCTCTGTTGCGCCGCGAGTGGCTGCAGACGTCCCGCACCGCTCCCACCACTGGGTTCCCGCCGCAAGCTCTCTTTTTCAGCATTTCCCTCCATTCTCTTTTCCCTCTCTCTCCATTTTTTGTCCTTAAAGATCTCTCTTTTCCTCCACCACTATTCCAATCATCCTCCTGCTCCTCTCGTGCTTTTTCCCTCTCAAAGTTGCCATCTTTCTGCGATACTCCTTTGCTCTCCACCCCCCTAGAATCGAACACTACATCCTCTGCATAAGCTAGGCGCTTTCTACAAGGAGGGTGGCGCTGGAGACAACGAAGTGGAGAGAGAGAGAGAGATGGTAGATAGGTCTAGTCAGCTATCGAGTTCTTTGGAAGTAGATCTGGCAGTGAGGACTGGAAAGTGATGGACCAGAGAGACGAGAAGGTGAGCCCTTACCTACTTGTTTTCCATTCGTTTTCAATGCTTTCTAGCAAACCCTTGTTCTGATCTGCCCACTACTGATCCTTGTAATGTGAAGTGCTCTGCAATTTGCCGAACTAAGGAGACTCCTCTTTAGAGGGGCGGCTCCTTTGGTCCCAAGGTACTTACTTGTGGCCCTTGCGTTTTATGCATGTGTTCTTGCTGCTACTTCGTGCCTTTTGCGTAATCTAATCTTTGAAATCAGTGTGGCAGTCGTTGTGCAATGCCTGCGGGATTATGTATGGGAAGAAGGGGAGGGAGCTGCAGGGGGCGGAAGGTGGGGAGAAGGTGAAGAAGTTGAAAAGGAGGAAGACCAGCGTGGCGGGGGTGCTGCTGCTGCTAGGGTTGGGGAAGGGCGTGTTGTTGAGGCAAGGGGGGCTGGTGGAGCTGAAGTGGAGGCGGCCGTGGCGGAGGCTGGGCGAGGAGGAGGAGGCGGCGATGTTGTTGATGGCACTGTCTTGCGGGTTCCTCTAATTGCTATTTGTTCTTGCGGGTTGACTCACCCCTGGCCCGAGTTGGCCCGTAGGCTTAAAATTGAGACCCGAATCTAGCCCGTCCTTGGCCCAGGCCATGAGCCCGCGGGCCAGCCAAGCCCATTGATAGCCCTAGCATAAGGAACTCAGGGAAGGAAGAGGTTGAAATGAAAAGAAAACAAAGAAGAAAGTCCAATAAGTGGTTGCTTTTTAATGTAAAACTCCATAATTTACTAGTTTCAAAATCATCCGTTTTGTTGGAAAGGGTATAAGTAGTAGACCTTTGGTTTCTGTATCCTAAAACATACTTTGCATTCATTAGCTATCTTTCAACTATTAAGAAAGAGTGTATTTGAAACCACTTTTAAATATCTGGATATATAGAAGCCATTTCCCCTACATCGTTGGATAAATAATGATCATAATAAGAAGTCATGAAAGTCAAAATTGAAGCACAAAATTATTTTCAATTGTTCATTTAAAGCAAAATATAAACACAAAAAATAATTATTCCTTAAGAGAGACAAATCACTAAATTTGAACTTTTCTCATCAATAACGTAACAAAAAAATAACGGTCCAATTAAACTAAAGTAAAATAAACTTCACTCACTTAAAAGTCCATAAGATCCTTTAAAGACATATCCAATAAGAAAAATAACAAGATGTATAATAATATCAAAATATGTAACATATATTCATGAATAATAACATATAGCGGTTTCTAAAACAAGACTATCCGTTTCTGCAGCGGATGGCGGGTTTAAATTTCTATCCTTTTTCATCTCTGTTAACTAATTAGGAAAAAATAAGACTATCCTTAAATCATCGAACAGGGCGGATAAGTAGATTATTGGTCACTGTTGACATCCCTAGAGGAAGGTAATAGATTAAGTATTTGTTGTAAACTATCTTAGAGTTAAAGCATAACCTTGGACAATGTCAGTTCGACTATAATTTATTAGGGCATTGTCAATAATTTTTTTGCGAAATTTAACTCTTGTCAGAGATTTCCCTTGATAAATAAGAAATTAACTTTCCAACCATCAGGCCACCTGGTCAAATTAAAATTAAATATTATACATATATTATATATATACACACGTTTCAAGCTTAATGATGTTCATTTTTATTTCCAACATAATATGCATGCAGATCTATACTATATAATAAAACAAAGTTTTGAGCCCAGCTTAGGTGGCATTCTATTCTTCTTTACCTCCAAAAAATATTATTAAAAATATTACTATACTACTAAACCAATTTCTCACTCAGCTGATGTGGCATTTTAAACTTCGAAGTAGATTTCTTCCCAAAAGCCACTGGCGTCAGAATCAATTCTGACTCATTAATAGTGCACCTATTTTTAATTTACGCCTAAAAAAGCGAAACATCCTTAGATGTTTAAGTACTACTAATTATACTGTGTTTAATAAAACATTTAATATTACCTAAGCTCTTAAGAGAGCCAAAAAGGCCAAACGTCAAAGCCCATCAACGACTTCGTTATGTTACTACGTGCAGGAGGAGGGAAATGAAATTTGTTTTCTGTGTATTAATATTATATTATGGTGCAAGTAGACCTATTAATGCCAACCGTGCAACCAAGCCCATCAACTTACATTTCATGTTATCAGGAATAAGAGGAAGGAAATGAAACGTCTTTTGTCTCGTGTATATTAATTAACTATTAATACCAATCATTTTAAGATGTTCAACAGCAGTAGAAACAAACAAAATCATTTCCTATTCACAACCTCTCCCTATTTTGCGTTAGCCTCCTCTTTTATCTTGGCCACAAGCCTTGTACTGCATCAATAACTTCGGATGGGAGCTACACGCCCTAACCTTTCATTTAGGTCATTTGCTTCGCACTGTAGTTTCTTTTCCTCGTGTTGTCTTCTTTTTCTCTCAATTATTTCAATTGATGATGTGTGTTGTCTACGTATTTTTCTGTTGTGCAGTGCGAAGAAGACAACGTGAAAAGTTACGGGCCGCCGAACATTTGCATCACATATTACTCCCAATACTTAAGTGTGTATTTTTATCTCCCAATAATTTTTATAAAACATGTGTAAAATATTTTCATCTCATTGAAATAATATGGTACACATATAAAATATACACGAACCTCTTTATTCGACCCATTTTTTAGTATATCTTCATCCTAACTTTTACACATCAAAGATTATGTATCGCCAGAACAAAAAGAGAAAAGAAAAAATTGAGGTTTTGTTCACCTATGTTATCTGCGTAGGCAATATGTGCAAGAAAAAAATGACACTAGCTTGAAGAACGAGATCTTTACTTTCACAAACTAAAATATGCATATATGTGTTTCAACAGTCATTTTCAAATAGATCAGCTTATCAAAATGACCAAATTAAATGCACACAGTGAAATCTTTCTTACTTAGGTCCACATACTAGGAAAATGTATCAAAATCAGCCATGTGATTTTAATTTCAATACGAAAGTCCTTATCACTATAGAATCCCTATTGCAATCAGTTAGAAATGCACATAGTTAGAATATGCATAAAAAATAGTTAAAAATCCAGACGGTTAAAATATGTACCTTCAACCTTGATATTTATTTATAATCACTCTTAATCGTAGGTCATTTTGTGAACATCACAGAAAATTAGGAATAAATCCTTCAAGCTTTTAGAACCCTTCAAGACTTAATCTTGCACCTTTAGGTTGTTAATTGATTTTTTATTGTTATCTTTTTTCAATGTCTCTCTTTTGAAAGTATAATATAATCTAATATTTTCTTCAGTTAAGTTTTTCCCATTGTTGGCAGTGTCACCTCTTTCTTTCTCTGTGGTTATGCAGTACTAAGGAGTTGTTGCTAAAGGCGGCAACGGGCCAACCATTTAGAATTGGACACCTACACCTGACAAAACACAGATTTGTTTGTAACGACAACAGTTCATTGCCAATGTTGCACCTTCATGTTGTTCATTGATTTTTTATTTTATTTGTTGGAGTAATTAGATGCAAGTAGTGGAATCTTTCTTACTTAAATGTAGATACTAAGAAAATATATTAAAATTAGCCATGTGATTTTGATTTCAAAATGGAAGTCCTCGTCACTATTTAATCTCTATTTGAATCAGTTACAAATGCACACAGTTAGAATATGTATAAAACTAGGGATATAAATGGTATCAAAATTTGTTTTCAGTTCATATATATTTAATCGTAGTGAAAGTAGATTGATGTTGACAATAAATATTTATTAATAATTTACATTAAATAATAAATAATAATATTTTCAAAATTTATGTAATTTTAATACTTAATATTAATATTTAATTATATATATATGAATGGTCTTGAAAAATTGTATTTATGGTTGAATTATATCAAATTGAAAACTTTATTGAACAAGGTTTGAGGTTAATAGTTTTATTGAGGTGATTTAAAAATAGTAATATGACATAGAAATAGAATTAATAGTATTTTGCCTAGATTAATATAGATTTTATTTTTTTTAACATGTATTTAAATCAATATCATATTTTTATCTTAAATTAAATATAATATTTTTTAAATAAATTGAAACAAATGCCGTGCATCGCATAGGTTAGAAAGAATATATGTATATTTATCAACTTTTGCATTTAGAAACTTAGACACTTTTTATTACAATCTTAGGTTTTAAGATCCTTGATTTTGTTGAATAGTTACATAAAAATGAAAATAAAAACATAAAAAAATAATAAAAAAATATTTGAGCAGTGTTATTGTATATTTACTTTTGAGAAATGAAACTCATCCTTGCCTTGGACTCCATAGTTACGTACTTTACAATATTTATTATCTTCTATAAAAGTTGTTTAAAAAATAATATTTGATTTATATCCATTTATAGTAGTTCACACCATGTTTAATTCCGCATATGTTAAAAACAAAATATGATGGGTTAAAAATAATAATATCAAATTGTTATATTTGGCAATATATCAAAATATACAAGTCCTACTATGTGACATGGAGACTAGTGATATAAATAATATCAAAACATGTTTTCTGCTCATACATTTTGACTGTGTTAAAAGTATATTGATGTTGACAATAATTATTTATTTATAATTAAAATAAAAATAGTAATAAATAATATTTTTTGAAATTATTTAATATCATTATTTGATGCTAATATTTAATTTTATGTATATGAATGGTCTTGAAAAAAACTGTATTTGTGGTCAAATGATATCGAATTAAAAAATTTTCTGAACAATGTTTTTGAGGTTAATAGTTTTATTGAGATGATTTAAAAATATTAATGTGACATAGCAACGGAATTAATAGTATTATGCCTGAATTAATATAAATTTTAATTTTTTTATTATCATGAAGTTATTTAAATTAATATTATATTTTTATTTTAAAATTAAATTTAATAATTTTTTTTAAAATAAAATAAATACCGTGCATCCCACGGGTTTGAAACTAGTAACAAAATATGTTGTACTTGCCACTCCCCATGCATTGCAACAAGTGGAGTGCGGTACAAGAAGTAAGATTTTTTTTTTGAATATTTTAGGTCTGATTTTGTCAGGTCCTGTACGTCAGTACAATCCGATCAAAGATCAAACTTTACTTATGCACTGGATAACATGAATTGAGCTTAAAAAATAGAAAAAATAAAAAATCCCAAGCTGATGCAACAAGCCTTAACAGAAAAAAGAAAGGAGAAGCCCAACAGAGAATCTCCAATGCTCGCAGATGGTGCCTGAGGAAGAAGATGGACCTTTTGGCCTCACGGCCCCACCTTTCCTCCTGGGTGCCCCGGCGGCTGCTGGCGTGGACGGTTGCGGAGACACTTGCCCGTGACCGACCCAGCACCTGTCCTAGCATCCGGTGCCACGAGACCCGAGTGACAACTTCGAACACGCCAAATCCGTGCGAACTCGGATCCTCTGCTACCCCACTCGAATCCGATGAGCTTGAAGAGAAGGTACGTAAGACCTGTGACTCACTATGCCTCTCTCGCTGAAGAAAGAAGGGAAGAAAATTTTGCAGCTCTGAGCAAGTGTGTTGTAAATATATTAATTTTAAAATTATTAGGGAATAATGTTTAAAATTTTATTTCTTTAAATTTTATAACTTTAAACTGAAATTAGAAATCGATAAAGAGTATCACATTAGTTAACACATAGTTTTGAAACCGAAATTTATAGCACTTTAAATATATAAAAAATAACATAAATAATTTAATATCAGTTCAAACATAAGAACACAGTGGTTTATAGTGTTTTATGACAATTTACTGCACGCCATAAATTTAATGTTGGTAAAAGGATCCTTTCAAGTCAAGTGGTTATGGCTTTAACAAGTTGTTTAATGCTGCAAAATGTTTTTACATTTTTTTTTAACCCCGACACACATGTAGTAGTGATGGTGATCAATTGTAATTTGTAAGGTAGGCATTAAATTGACTCTCACCCACTTAAGATTATTTATGTATGAGTTTTCTTCTCATGATAGTAATTAAAAAAACTCTAGTTATAACAAACAAATCAAGTGATTGATATAGATTATTATTTGAAAATAATTATTAATTTTTATTTGATAAAACCTACTTAAACTGACATTGTCAATTAGTTTTTATTTGATAAAACCTGACATTGTCTATGGACTCGTCGGGTGCAGTGCGCCAGGGCGTACACAAACCGCCTTCGATCCATGGGAACCACGATAGCGATAAAGCTCTGTCGCAGAACAGCGCAACAGGCGGCTTCCGCCCCACCAGCCTCCGCCGTCGCCACCACCTTCCTCTTTTGCTCTCACCAGTCGTCTCCTTCCTCCCCTCCGACAGCGACTCCCTCGGAACCCCCCCGGGCGAGGCGGCGGTGCGCGCGACCCCCCCGGCAGCAGCAGCGGCGGCGATGGAGGTGGAGGACACCGCTTCGTCGCCCGACCCCGGATCCCCATCGTCCTCGCCGCCGCCCACTCACGAGTGCTGCTGCCCCATCCAGCTCCTCCCGGAGGACTCCCTCCACCACATCTTCTCCCACCTCCCCCTCCGCCAGGTCCTCGCCTGCCGCTGCGTCTGCCGCCTCTTCCGCCGCGTCCTCTCCTCCCCGCCCTTCCTCTCCCTCCTCCCCCCGCTCCCCCTCCTCGCCCTCCGTCACCCCCACCGCCACCCCCCGCCCCGCCCCCCCACCCTCGTCGCCCTCGACCCCTCCCACAACCACTGGCTCCGCTTCCCCCTCTCCTTCCTCCCCTTCCCCTCCTCCTCCCCTGTCACCGCATCCCCCTCCCTCCTCTACCTCTGGGCCGACCCCCCTGCCTCCGCCGCCGCCCCCGCCCCCGCCAACAAGTCCCTCGTGCTCTGCAACCCCCTTACCCGCGCCTTCCGCGTCCTCCCCCAGCTCGGCTCCGCCTGGTCCCGCCACGGTACCGTCCTCGCCGCCCCCACCGGCCACGTCCTCCTCCTCGCCGAGCTCGCCGCCCTCTGGTACGCCCCCGGCGCCCCCCAGTGGCTCACCTTCTCCCTCAACCTCCCCTCCAAGCCCCGCAGCCCCGTGCTCGTCGCCGGCGCCGCCTACGCCCTCTGCGACGTCGGCTCCCCGTGGCGGAGCCAGTGGAAGCTCTTCTCCTGCGGGCTACGGGACCTCGGTGGCCCCCGTGGGTGGGAGCGCCTGGAGCGGCACGAGTGGGGGGACGTGTTCGACATCCTGAAGCGGCCGCGGCTGGTGCGCGGGCGGGGGGAGGGGAGGGTGCTCATGGTCGGGGGGCTCCGCTCGTCCTTCGCCGTCGACGCCCCCTGCTCGACGGTGCTGATCCTGCGGCTGGATCTGGGCACGCTGGAGTGGGACGAGGCCGGCAGGATGCCCCTGGAGATGTACCGGTGCTTCGGCGGGGGAGGGGCGCCGGGGGGCACGAACAAGGTGAAGGTTTTCGGGGGGGACGGGAGGGTGTGGTTCTCCGGGAAGAAGGTGAGGGGGAAGCTGGTGATGTGGGAGGAGGAGGAGGAGGTGGGGAGGAGTGGCGGTGGCAAATGGCGGTGGGTGGATGGGGTGCCTGGGTATGGCGATGGGGTCTACCGGGGCTTTGTATTTAATGCTGGGCTCGCTGCTGCTCCTTGAAGGCTGGATTGGCAGTGGTCTAATAATGATCGAGAATTTAATTCTTGGTATGTTGTTTAAAAGATGCTCACTTGGTGCCATCTGAGGTGAATCGCTGTTTTGTTTTGAGCCATGTATTTCGTTGTTGGATTGCTTTTGGTTGTGTGTTGGTGTTTTAGCTGTTGTTTCATGGCTCTAGAAGGTTATTTACACATTTTGTGATCCCTTCTGTTATGATAGAATTGCCATTCAAATCCTTCTTTGGCTTTTCTACTTTGAATTTCTATTTGGGTTGGGTTTTAATAGCCTATTTAGTGTTCCAAGTTGGTTCATGAGATGGTATGTTGAATCATTGATCATAGTTGAGCCTAGAGAATTCAGAACTCTTTACTCTTATCCTTGTAAATTTTTCATAATGTATGTCCAAAACATCTGATCTGGCTGACATACACCTGACTGAAGAAAGAAGGAAAATGTTGTTCAAACCAATAATCTATGTTCTTATTTGAGCATATACCAAGAATGTTTAATCTTTGTTCTTCTTTGAGGATACCAAGAATGTTGAAGTGCGAATATGAAATCGGTATGGTCAACGTGTTTATCAACATTGTCTGCCAAGTGTCACCTGGGCAAGGCATGGTATAGGGCCGAGGCTGCCAAGGCACATAGGCAAACATGCACAAGAGGCGTGCATGCACCTTGGTATGTCTCAATGAATCTCGATGCTTTATTTGGCATATTGTGCCCCAGCATTAGTTGGTCTCACTTGCGTTACAAGACGTACCACGTTTGTGGCATTCATGTGGTGTACATGTCTCAGCATTTTCTATCAGAATACTATTTACGTCTTTCAGAATCCATAGGGATTGGCTGTGATGTGATCTGTTGCTCAGAACTTGCCACAATTTTATGTGATGGAAACTATTAGATGATGATCGTATTAGAACCATGTGCACATGTCAACAACTTACCATGGACATTTTGCCCGTTTCATTCCTTTGTCCCTGCTTTTCCTCTCTTTCTTCCCAGGCTAGCGCAGCTTTTAGTGGCACTGACACAAAGAAGATGGGGATATGCAGTGACATTCAAATTTACGATTTGGTTTGGTTCAGTTTGACTCCCCAAAAGAAACCCTAACAAAACCCTAACACTAAAGGACCAAAATACCCCTTATTCAAAATAAAAAGACTAAAACAGAGCTAAATCTAAAAAAAGAAAAATACATCCATTGGGCCTCGAATGGGCCAAACAAAAATAAATAATGGGTCCCAAAATCTGTTTCAGCCGTTCTTGGATTCCCATCAAAGGGGTTTTATTGCAAGATTACAAAGAACGGGTTGCCCTAAAATCGTTGTATTTAAAGAGGGCATACCATCTCTTGGGCTTTCAACTCTGAGAAAAATAAAGGAGCTCAATGTAGTTGTGGACGTAGGCAAACCCTTGCTGAGCCATGTAAAAATCTTCTGTGTTCTTCTGTGTTTCATTTCTTTCTTCCCCCTTGTTCTCTGGTTTCTTTGAGTCAGTTGATCGCTGCAAGGTATCTCGGTCTCAACACCTACTCTATAAGAAAGCAAGCACGTTGTTGGAATTGTAAGGTTATCTTATGAGAAGTCTTAGCTGTTGTCTAACCTCTTAGTGTTAGATGTGAGCACCAGGGGCATTGATGTGGGAGCTAGTTAAGGTACAATCGTGCATCAAATGACAGAATCTGAAGGGGAGAAATTTTCACAATGGTCAAAGGTAGGCTCCTGGTGAAAGGCAATGTATTAGCTCAATGCACCTAAAAGGATGTGATAGTTTATGGTGAAGTTGCTGTTATCACTCCTTATGCTCTTGAGTGTATCAAGATTGTTGCCAAAGAGATAATGCAATCCGTTAACGGAGTTGGAATAACAAAGTTGAAGAAGCTGTGGAGCTAAAAAGAGCTTCCGTTAAGAAATGGTAAGAGTCATGGAAAATATTGAGAAAGATCCCAAACAATACAAATCATGGATGGCAGTACCGGTACCGGTATCGGTGGATACCGGTACCAGTACGTACTGGCCGGTACCGGCTCAGTATCGGCCAGTATCGGCCGATATCCTTTACAGGAGTGGTACCGGTGCCGGCCGATACCGGTGCCGGCCGATACTGCTAACCATGGTACAAATGAAGCAAAATGGACAATTAGTCAAGCAAATTATTCAGTCGTTAATGGCTTCTATTTACAATCTTGATATGAGGGATTATTATTATTATTATTTTCACACTACTATTTGGGCAGTTTGGATTGAGCGCAACAATAGAGTTTTTAGGAGGGAGGCCCACTCCTTAGATCTTGTTATTTCTTTTGTTTGTCATCATGTGAAGGATTGGGCAAGGATTTTTTTTATAAAGTGGACCATACAAAATCCACTTCTTTTTGTCTTTTGGGTGACCTTTGGGAGTTGCTCCGGCTTGGTGCTTTTCCATTGGGAGATCTTTAGTTGTGCATTCTCCCCCCTTTTGTATATGTTCTCTTCTCTTTTATAGTGCATGTGGTACCCACTTTCGAAAAAAGAAGTCTTGATATGAGGGATGGTGAAAGGTGTATCTATAAAATTATTAATGCTTGAAAAATGAAAGCTAGGGATAACCATTAAATTTTGTAAATCAAAGGAGAGGATAAGGATGTACCTTTGCAAGTTAGTAACATGGACAATCCCCATTTAAATATGCAAGTTGCAATATGGCATGTGCTTCCATCTTCCTGTCTATTTACACAGCCTGCTAACTGCTAAGTACTGCAATCAACTTACTGCATATTGCTTCAAGGCCTTGTTATTTTGTTAGCCGCTTTGGTTGATTATGGGTAAGGATGCAAATTCAGGTGAATAACCCATAATCCAACCTGTCCCAAATTGGTTTATTTGGTTTAGAGGTTATTCAAGTTGTGTTGAACCCAATTTTTTTTTTTTACTTGATTTTTATTTAACCAAAATTGAATTTGGGATAGACTAGATTTATGTACACAGCTTGGTGCCCCAATCCAATCCAAACACATTTTGAACCTAGGTAGAACCTGAGTTAAATCGAACCATAGATATTGCATGAACAATCTGGATCATCTATTCATATGATGTAAATCTCACACAACCTTTAATCTTCCAAACACATCATGAGGCATCTATCCTATGCAGTTTGGCGGAAACTTGTTAAGTCTTTGAGGAATCTGCTGAATGTTGTGGAAGATTAGGTTATCATAGGTCATTACAATACACCTTAACTTGGCATGGGTTCTTTTTTGTGATGGTGATGCTCTACAATGTTAGTTTTGGATTATCATGGAAATATGCATTAGTGATTCAGCCACACAACTAGAGGACACGAGGGGAGTCTGTGTGGCTACCTCTCCTAGCTGATCATTTACATGCTAATAACTGACCTGAAATTCAATTTCAAATTTGACTTTTGAGAGAATGGGGTCAGTGGATGTAATGGTTCTGAGAGCTGAAGACATGATGCTTTTTTGGGAGAGCAGGACTAGCAGTGGCTTACATAATGGTCCATCCATATAGCAGGAAGTGTTAAGTGTTAGGTGTTAGTGGAGGTTGTAAATCTAGTTCCCCCTCTCTTATCTACGTTAACATCCAAAACATCATCAAGTCAGGCGTGATGGAGACACTGGCAGCTCCAGTTGAGACTGATCCTTACACAGCTTTGGAGAATGGATATGCAACAAAGGGACATCCTGGTTCTGCTTTTCATGAGTGTCTTAAGCACCTGTATCTACTGAGGAAAAGGGCATGGCTGCCACAGGCTGATGCAAAGGCTCTAGTACGCCACAGATGAACAGGGAGTAGATCTAAATCCTAGTATATTGTTTCATGCAGGCACATCAGCCTTCAAGGATTCAAAGTTGTTGAATGTAGAAGATGAATTGAGCAAGGTTGCAGCGGGGAATTTGGTGGGAAAAGATGGGGACATTATGTCTACGAGTAATCTAGTATACAAGGCTCACCTTCCTCTTCCTTCATGTCCCCAAGCTTTTGACATCAGGCTGAGAATGCGGGCAACTATGGGAGAGGCTTGGGCTTGGTAATGCAGTTCCAGCATAGAAATTTACAAAATCATTGAACCAATTGTTGTTCAGGTGAACAAAGTGGTGAACAGAGGAAACAAGAAAAGGACAATGCAAAAACATTATTACCATTCGGCTATGATTGCTGGGTATATCCACCTAGACTAGAGTGGCCCCCATGATTTATACATCAGCACTGGTCCTAATGTTCAATCTCCACTGTATTCAGCCCGATCATATTTTGCTCACTTAAAGCTCTCAATGATCCATTTTTGGGGCATCTGACAAGGAAGCTCTTGTTCCAGATCTCCAAGCCATCAGTCAATTCTTGTATCTCATCAATCAAACCAAGTTCTGGATGCTATGCACTGGCTGCAAGTCTTGACTGCTGCTGTTCGAGATGAGGTTGGAGTGCAGGATCTCTATTTCTCCCTGTCAAGCTTTTGAGAAGCCTAGCGGAGAGTTGTCTCATTGGTATTTCTATCTCCAACTTCAACAGCGGCTGTGGAAACATCGAAGCTGGAGATAATCATTCCATCTCCCAAGACTTCCCTTCAAAGGTTGCGTCTCCCTTCCATCTCCTTTATAGGCCTACAAGTCATCCTTCTTACTTAAAAAATGGGGGAAGTCATTAATGTCTCATTAGGATTTGCAATAAAATGCAGCCTTATGTAGAAATGGCAGGTTAGAGGACAAAAAAAAAACTATGTTATCAAAGGCAGTCGAGGCAAACACCTAGGCAACGAGGCAAGGTGAGGAGGTGGTAAGACACCTCGCATTGCCTCTTGTCACCTAGGCAATCAGTGGAATCACCTCAAGTGTGGAAGCAATTGCCTAGGCACACTTTACTAGCCTTCACCATCTCTGTTCGCCTTGCTCGGCCCAAAGGGTCCATCGGGAGGTTTAGAAGGCCCATTTGCCCTGCCCAAAGAACTGGGCCCCATACCCGTTATAGGTTATATGTTGATAACCTATAACACCCCCCCCCCCCCCCCCCCCCCAAAACCCAAAAAACACACACAGAAAAAAAATGTAAACCCTATTCACCTGCTCCTCCACCTTGAGCCCTAAATCCTCCCTCCGCATTGGTGCAGAAGGTGATGGCGACTCCGGCTCCGGCAGTCAGCCGCCATCACTCTTTGGCGCATCTTCTGGCGACTCCAGCAATCCTATTCCTCCATGAGGTAGGTCCCGCTCTCTCTCTCTATGTAATTGTGTGTGAAGTTACATAGAGCTCCCTAAGCCCCTGTAACTTCAAGATAAAGAGGGCCAAAGCTCTCTATCTCCCTCCCTCCTCTCTTTTCTCTGTCTTTACTAGCTCTACACCCATGCGATGCATGGTAAAATATCAAATTTAAATCAACAGGTTTTAGTTTTGGCAGGAAAATCAGAACTCTGTTTTAGTAATTCTTCGTAAAGAGAGAGAGAGAGAGATTCTCCTGCTGCCACATGTCCTGGTTTTAGTTTTGACGGGAAAACAGGAACTCTATTTTAGAATTATAGTATAGATGTGTGTGTGTCACAGTGACATGAGGGCCCCAAGCCTCTCTCTCTCTCTCACACACACACACCCACCCACCCACCCTCTCTCTCCCTAAGCCCCCCCCCCCCTTCCTTTTCTTCCTTCCCTCTGTGTGCGTGGGCGTGGGTGTGACAAGAGGGCCGGAACAACCCCCCCCCCTCTCTTCCTTTTCTTCCTTCCCTCTGTGTCTGTGTGCATGTGCGTGGGTGTGACAAGAGGGCCGGAACCCCCCCCCCCCCCCCCCCCCCCCCCCTTTGTGTGTGTGTGTGTGCATGCGTGCGTGTGTTTTTTTTTATTTAGCACTTATTTGATAAGTTTTCATGTGTTTATTTAGCATCAAAACTTGTATAATCAACATCTTGATTAGGTTAAATTTTATTTTGATCGGGTAGATTTTAAACTTATTTGGTTGTGTTTGAGTGGAGAAATAAGGCATTTTGTATGATTTTGTTATGTAAATATCTGAATTTGTTATATTTTTAAACAAAATGTCACCTCAAATGCCTAGGCTATCGCTTAGGTGTTTGAGGCTGAGGTGACCCCCCAGTCACCCCACGCCTCATATGGCAAAAATATGATTTGCCAATTGCCACCACCTAAACATGTCTAACAAATTATAACTTGAAGTTTGATGTGTTTGATGAGAAGAAAAACTAGTGATTGGTTACAAAAAGGCGGCAACATGCTTCGAGAAGCATATCCAAATGTGTTAACTTATTACTCTGACAGTAACGAAAGTACTTTTTTTCCCTTTTCTCCCCAACAATTATGATTAATTACTCTTAGTTAGCTTAAGAAAGATGGCAGGTGGGATGAACATAATAACTGGTTATCTGATGACACCTTCTAAAGAACTCTTTGAATCTTGGGAAATTACATTTGCAAAAGAGGATCTGATTTGTTTTTGTCATATTCAGGTCATTTATAGATCTTAGGAAGCATGATGGGTTATTCTAGGAGATATAACAACATGCATGCAGCAGTGAAAAAATTTCATTTGTTCAGTTTTTTTGAAGGCTGTATATAGCTTACTTGAATTCTCTTGCCATACCCTTATCTTTTCAAGCACTCTTTAGTGTTATTGCAGTTTGTTTGAGTGTAATGCTACTGCTTAAGTGTCCTACCTCGTATTTCAAAGATAGTATCTTGTATGTTGTCCGGAAACCCCATACGAACAGCTGCATAAGAATAGAACACAATGCTCTAACTCAACTAGAGGCTGAGGTGAAAAATCAACACTGTTTTTCACAGTTTCTTTTTCGCATAGCTACTCTTTAATGCATATCTCGTTTCAAAATTTTACATTTATCTTAAAATTTACAATCTCTCTTTTTCCTTTGCATTGTTCATATTCCAGAAAGGCAGCGAAGCATGGGCTGACAAGTGTGAAGGTTGACAGGGTAGACAGACTACATTCTGTCTGGATCACTGAATTCGTGTTGCAGGTGATACTTTAAATGACGTGACAGTTTTATGGCAGCGTTTAGCAAGTGTTCCTAGCTGTTTTATAGAATTGTCCAGGCGTAGGCACTGGCCTTCACTGCTGAAGCTGGTCTGTTTGGAAAAACCTGTTTTCTTGGGCTGCTATGTAACGTCCAAAGATCTAGTGCTTCAGATGGGCAAGTCTTCAGTTCTCCAAAGTCACACTTCCTGTTGGCTGTTGGCATGAGGCGCATAACTGCTATCTCCCTAAATATTCTTGTCACATGATTGTTAGATGAGGTTCCATTTATCAATTTGCCTGAGAGTTGAGATTCAGAATTACTGTTAGCTGTGATACTCTTAAATTTTCGGCAATAGAATGGTCTCTTTGTTCTACATGCCTGTTTTGGAGGAATGAAGGTAGGAAAGAATATCTTCACCGGATGTATTATTTGCCTACTGTGAACTAAATTGTTTAATTTCAGGTCTGTTTGAATTCGTATTTTGCTACTCCCTATGACTTCATCTGTCTATAGATTTCCGTTGTATTTATGCTGATCTTATGTAATGAATCATAGATGGTCCCGGGTCAGGGTTTGTCATCTTTCTCTTGTTTTGAGTTAACAATGTGGCTTTTCTCACCTTATTTTTGTGACCTAGTTTATATTGGAAGCATTATTTACCCTTCAATGTAGTAAGAAAAGATATGACGAGACATGATGGTTTTTTAGTTTTAACTGTGAATAAAGCACCTGATAGAATAAAATGACAAGATAGAATTCATAGAGTTGACACCAGATTAAGAAGGGAAATATGTGCTGCAATGCTTATTGGGCATTGCAGTACAACTGTCGTTTGATTAGGTGGATCGGACGGCATGCGGTCACTACGCTTTCTTGGAAGGATTGTACCTTTAACTGTGGCAGATGATCTGATTGTGGTTCTACTGCAATGCCCTAGAGGTTAGGCATTGCAGATAGTATTTCTCAATAAAAAAGGATAAAGCTTCGAAGACAACGATGTTGATGAGACGTGTTATCTAGGAAAATATGAAATCCTCTTACATGTGACATTCGAAAATATTCGTGTGGGCAGATGATCTGCAGACTGCAGGTATAATGGTTTGGACGATCCAAGGGATGTGTACGCTATCAGTAGGAGTGTGAGCTGGGTGGGCCAGCCTGCAACCCAGCCCAGCCCAGCCCGATTTTGTAATTGTTGGGTTGGCTCGTAATTATGATTTTAGGTTGAGTTAAAAGCGGATCAACATGATTCCAAATCTGGACTGTATTTGGGTCAGCACGCTAGTCTAAAATGATCTCTCTATATGAATCAAAACAGCGAAGTCAACGTAAATGGGAATATTGCAACGAATATTTGCCTCAATGCCCCTGTTGTTGTGCATTAGGACATTGCAACAAATTTTAAAAAAATTAATGTATTAAGGTTGAGGGTCCATATGTAACAAATATTAAAAAATTAACTTTTTTTAAGGTCGGATTCTACATATCCTACGTGTTTGTATAGACCAATTTGCAATCAAATGACCTCAAAAATCTAAAAAATGAAAATTTGAGTCCCAGTGAATACTAAAAGATGTGCTTAACGGATCAAGCCAAATAATAGTTGTTGACTTTTTAGAATTTTTATATTGTCCGATCGAAAATCAGTAAGTACAGATGTATGGAACATGTGGGACATGGCTTAAAAAAAAATTAAAAATAATTTTCATTATGTCTGGATCGCTACAAATCATTTACGTTACTTTTTTGTATGTTTGAAGTGTCATGAAATTGTTATATTTTAAAATTCGTTGCCCCCTAGAATCAAAAATTATCTTTTTACCAATTTTAAAACCAATAATTTCAAAATTGAGAATTTATGCAATTTACGATGCACCAAACAAGCCTAATAAAAAACCCAATGCAAATCCACAAATGTAAAATTGAAAAAAATTATGCTCCTAAAAAATACTTAATTTAATCACATGTCATAAATATAGGTGATGATATAGTTACTGTCATGGCAACCCAAATTCATTCATTTGAGTTTGGGTTGGGCTACATGAATATGAGTGCATTCTGGACTGAACTGAAATTATTTCAATTTTGGAATAAGTTATGACACTTCAGACAAACGTTTAAGTTGGATCTAGTCCAACCCAAATTAATAATTTTATTTTAGGTCCAGTTCAGTCCCAATTAACATGCTTATAATGGATATGTATTTTATAAAACGATATAATCCTAACAGCGGGGATAGCTCAGTTGGGAGAGCGTCAGACTGAAGATCTGAAGGTCGCGTGTTCGATCCACGCTCACCGCAAGACTTTTTAATTTCGCACGCATTTGTAGCGATTTGTCACGGTGGGCTCTTCTTTGGTTTTGTCATGGCCTTCTTTGGTTCGTGGACAGCGCTGGGCGGGCCTAACCTTTTTAATTATGGCCCACAGTGCGGGTTAGGGGTTTCGGAAACTTTGTTCCCTTTGGATAGAGCTAGGAAGAGAAAAAATTTCTATTTCAGAAAAAAAAAAAAAAAAAATTTCTCTGCCACTCTTAGTAGATCACTCTCTCCCTATTCAAGGAATGGTTGAGATATAATATTAATCTATATAAGATTTGACTTTTTCTAATAACCTTTAATTTCGCACGCATTTGTAGCGATTTGTCACGGTGGGCTCTTCTTTGGTTTTGTCATGGCCTTCTTTGGTTCGTGGACAGCGCTGGGCGGGCCTAACCTTTTTAATTATGGCCCACAGTGCGGGTTAGGGGTTTCGGAAACTTTGTTCCCTTTGGATAGAGCTAGGAAGAGAAAAAATTTCTATTTCAGAAAAAAAAAAAAAAAAATTTCTCTGCCACTCTTAGTAGATCACTCTCTCCCTATTCAAGGAATGGTTGAGATATAATATTAATCTATATAAGATTTGACTTTTTCTAATAACCTTTAATTAGAGAAAAATTATATTTTCTTGCAATACTTTTTAATTTCGACAGATAAAAGTTTCCTTTCTCAAAGAATAACAATTTTCCTAAACCCCTAAGACATCCATAGAGCAGTCCAAAAGCCGAAGGAATGGCAATGGGATTCTTAAAAGGACAACATGCGGATAGGAAAATAATAATTTTTACTCCACATATTTTAAAATTATTCTATTAAGTAAGTTATCCAAAATTTAGAAGAATTTTTAAACATAAACATAACATACATAAATAATTTTTAATAAAAATTTGTTACAAACCAACCTAAACATAATTAGACAATCTAACACCTTGTAGCTCCACCCCAAATTCTAACAGATAAAAGAAGAAAGCAGAGCGATGGAAGAAAGAGGAAAAGAAACGAGCACGGAACGGTCCAAGAAAAAAGAACTCAATTCTTTTTTGTGTGCGTGCCGGCATCATTCCCACCGTGATTCTGCTCTGCCACGTCCCCCTAATTAGTGGTTCTAATAAAGAATAATATTGGCTTCAATGCGTTGTCATTAGAGATATAAACGAAGCAAATATGGGCAGAATACATGCATATTCATATTTGTTTTTATATTTTACATGTGAATAAAATGCGAATAATCATCATACTGTAAAATTAATTTGTAATGAGCAAATGCCGATACAAATGACCTTAAAAAGATAAAAAGTTTAATTTGTGATCAAAATTTTAAGAATAAAAATCATGTTAACCATATGACTTTTCTTTATTTTACATGAATTACATAAATATGAACAATTTATATTCAGATACGAATTTTTAAGAATTACATATACAGCTATTTTAGAATACCAATAGTTGTATCCATATTTTAAAAAAAATGTAAAATATGTATTTATACTCAATAAAATCAGATGCACATACGGATATGAAACAAATATATTTGTATCTGCTGCATCCCTGGTAACCATCCAACCAGCTTCGATTAGAGAGCTGCAGCAGTAAGTATAATTTTTATTTTTATTTTAAAAAAAAAACCATGTGAGAGGAATAACCATAGAGAGCCATCCACATTCTCCAATCAAAATCAAACTGTTAAAAATATTAAGAAAATAAAAAAAGGGACAAAAGGTTTGTTTATCTTTTCTATGTTTTTGGAATCTTTTAAGCATCAGATAAAAGACTGAGTGGTATGAATGGATTCCTTAGATTTGTCTCCTCCTCTTAGATTTTTTTTAAAGAAATATTATTTACTACTACAACCGTTCCATCAAAACTGATCTAATAGTTGCACATGCAATGCTGATGTTGCAACAAGTATTACTCATATACAATTTGCCCATCATCTGTCTTCGCCAGTACAATGCACCAAACAAGCCCAATAAGAAATCCCATTTAAATCCACAGATGTAAAATTGAAAAAATTATGCTCCTCATAAGTACTTAATTTAATTACATGCCATAAATATAGGTGATGATATAATTATTGTCATGGCTTATAATAAGTTGGGCTAAGGTGGGCTAGACCAGGTCCAGCCGAACCCAAATTCATCATTTGAGTTTGGGTTGGGTTGGACTACATGAATCTGAGTTCATTCTGGACTGAACTAAAAGTTCATTCTAGACTGAATTGAAATTATTTCGATTTTGAAATAAGTTATCACACTTCAAACAAATATACATAAAATTAACATAAAATGACTTAGCGCAATCCAAATGTAAACACTGTTTTACATCTATCTACGACATTTTTTGTAGCATTTCACGACATAGTAGATGACCCATTAGATGAAAAGTTTAATCCTTCGTTCCTTTATGGCTGCAAGAATGCAATGATACTGACGTAAGAACAAAAAAAGAAATGTCTCCTGCTCAGTTGTCGTCCAAATGGTAGTCGCATCACGTATTTCTTGTTTGATTAATATTGTTAATTTTGAGGGATTAATATGTAATAATTAGTGGTTTAGCTACTACAGTAATTTATAATAAGTTGTGCCACTATAGGCCAGCCCAGCCCGCTCCAACCCAAATTAATAATTTTATTTTAGGTTGGGTTGGATTGCAATAATCTGTACATAATCTGGGCTCGGCTGAATTTGCGCTGGCCCGTTTTCAAACTGGACTGGCCCAATTTGAGCCTTAGTCCAGTCCAGCTCGCCCAATTTACGTGCTTATAATAGTTGGCTTTAACGTTTGCATTGCTATATATATAGTATTATAAGCAAAAGCTCATAAACACGAAAGCGGGGATAGCTCAGTTGGGAGAGCGTCAGACTGAAGATCTGAAGGTCGCGTGTTCGATCCACGCTCACCGCAGGGTTTTTGGGTTTTTTAATTTCGCACTCATTTATGGGCTAGGGATTTGGGAAACTTTGTGATAGACCTCGGAAGAGAAAAAAATTCAAACTTCTCTGCCATTATTCGTAGATCACTCCCTTCCTATTCAAAGAAGGAGTGAGATTTAATATTAATTTATATAAGAATTGACTTTTCTTAATAACCTTTGATTAGAGAAAATTTATATTTTCTTAAAATAATTTTACATTTCGAAAGAAAAATTTCCCTTTCTCAAAGAATAAACAATTTTCTTAAACCCTTAACACATTCATAGAGTAGTCCAAAAACCGAAGGGAATGGCAATGGGATTCTTAAAAAGACAACATGCGGATAGGAAAATAATAAATTTACTCCACATGTTTTAAAATTATTGTATTAAGTAAGTTATCCAAAATTTAGAAGAACTTTAAGAGTTTAAATATAAACATAACATATATAAATAATTTTTAATAAAAATCTGGTACAAACCAACCTAAACATAATTAGACAATCTAACACATGGCAGCTCCACTCAAATTCTAACTGATAAAAGAAGAAAGCAGAGCGATGGAAGAAAGAGGCAAAAGAAACTAGCACCGAACGGTCCAAGAAAAAAGAACGCAATTCTTTTTTGTGTGCGCGCTGACATAATTCCAACTGTGATTCTGCCACGCCCCCCTAATTAGTGGTTCCAATAAAGAATAATATGTAGTCATTAGGGATATATATAAACGAAGCAAATATGGATAGAATATATGCATATTCATATTTGTTTTTATATTTTATATGTGAATAAAATATGAATAATCATCAGACTGTAAAATTAATTTGTAATAAGCAAATACAGATATAAATCGGATATAGTCAAAAGTTCATAGAAAGGAGAAAATGACCTTAATAATAAAAAAATTAATTTGTAATGAAATTTTCAAGAATAAAAATCATGTTAACCATATGATTTTTATTTATTTTACATGAATTACATTAAGAATTACATATACAACTATTTTAGAACAACCATAGTTGTAACCATATTTTAAAAAATGCAAAATATGTATTTATACTAAATAAAATCAGATGCGAATACGAACACGAAACAAATATATTTGTATTTGTTGCATCCCTGATAACCATCCAACCAACTTTGATCAGACGACTACAGCAACAAATATAATTTTTTAATTTTTTTTTAACTTTTTATAAAAAAATTCAGGCACGAGGAATAATCCTAAGAGAGCCATCCAAATTGTCCAATCAAAATCAAACTGTTAAAAACATTAAGAAAATAAAAAGAGACAAAATGATTGTTTATCTTTTCTATGTTTTTGGAATCTTTTTAAGCATCATATAAAAGACTGGGTGGTATGAATGGATCCCTTAGAGTTGTCTCCTCCTCTTGGATTTTTTTAAAGAAATATTATTTGCTACTACAACCGTTCCATCAAAACTGATCTAATAGTTGCACATGCAATGCCTATGTTGCAACAAGAATTACTCATATACAATTTGTTCATCATCTGTCTTGGCCAGTACAATCTTCATGATTAGTCATATAAATATTCTTTCCCATGATCCAAAGTGACCTAAGCGTCTCCTTCGTTTGTCATTTTCGGCAGCAGCCCCCCCGGGGGGAGGGGGTTTGTCGTCGCTCTCCTCGCCAGCAAGAGGAGGCAGCTGTCGCTTCGCCCCCTTGAGCGGAAACCTCACCCCCTAGGCAGAAACCTCCGACATCTTCCAGTCTAGGTTTTTCTCTCTCTCCAGATTATTGTTTCTCGTTTCTTCCAGTTTGTTTCTCCTCTGTTGATCGCCGATCTTCCCTTTATCTCTCTCATCGTATTTTCCTTTCTGGTTCACTCATCTCCATCTGCTCGCTGGTCTCCCCTGCCGCCCTCCGTCGACTGGGACTTTGTCCTTGATCTGTTCGCACCCCCTCCTCCCTGTTTCAACTATGATCCCTAACCCCCTGCTCTTCATCTTTCCCTACCTACTATGCCCCATCCGCCTCCCATCGCCAACTTCCAGCTCATCTCCTACCGCCATCTCTGCGCTTGTACTCCCCATCAGTCCCTCCCTCCGTTTTCCTCTTCTCTTCCTTCACCTGCTTAGCACGTTCGCCTCTAATCGTTGTAACCCCGTCTACTTTTCCCCGATCTTTTCCCACCCCTCTTTCCAGTCTCCCCCTTCTCGATTGATACCCATCCCTAGGTTTTTTTGCTTGGGCCCTCTTATGAGGGATTTTGGTGTGGGATTTGGGCTCCATCCTTCCTCGGCATCGGCTTTATCATAGTTGTAGTGTTGCCTCTTGTTCGTTTTGTTGCATTTCCCCTATTGGCAGGTTGTGGTCTTGTATTCAGTTGGGCCTTCATATGACTGACGACTCTTTAGGTAGGCTTCATCGATCTTTAGTGGACTGGTGAGATGGTTGTCGGTGCTCGAGCCCCTGCGCATACCCCGGGTGCCCACGTCGGCACTCGTCTCCGAGCACCCGCTTGTTCAGCTACGAAGATAGCAACAGTATCTCCGACTAATTTTAGCCTGCTTCTCCAAGGAGGTCCACCTTCTATCTGTGATAGCTCTACCTGGTTGACAAACTGGTGTATGTCTCCCTTCTTTGAGCCTTCTGCGGTGTTGGAAATCAAGATATGCTCAATCGACTTTTTCACGGCGTTTGTGACTGTTTTCCTCTGGTTAGTTTTGTGGTTGGCTTGCTCTGACGAGATTGTGCCGTCACCTGCTCATCTTCAACCGCCGGCAAGGATCCTGTGTGCGCCGTGTTTCCCTATTGTGTTTTTTATGTTTCCTGTATTTTTTGGGCATCTATCCCCTTCGGTGGGATTTCTTGTCCTTTTCGTATTTTTTCATGTCCTCCTATATCTCTTTGTATTTCTCTATCTGTGTACTTTGTACTACCGTTCCCTCCATGAATGAATGATGGCAGTATTTATTGTTAAAAAAAAAAGATTAGTTGTATAAGGTTCATTTGGTCAAAGTATTTTAGGATATTTTAATTTTCCAGTTCTGAAGAAATTTCTTACATTCTGTCTATTTGATGTTACCTCCAACAAACTTAATCTTAACAGTGTTTTACTCCTTAACATCTATTCACATCTTTCAAATACTAGTTAAAAGAACGCGCTTCGCGCGTGTATTGTTTTTTTTAAATGAACGAATGCTGTAAGTTACATTTTTTTGGAATTAGTAAATTTAAAGTATGAGAAGTAATCTTTTTTATTTTTATATCTTTTAAAAAGAGTAAACCCAATAATGGTCAAGAGCAAATGATAAATAAATGTTTGTGATAAAATGATTTGTCGATCATGAATTAATATATAGACACAAATAAAAGTTAATTCAATAATGTTTAATTAAAAGTTGATTTTTTGCTAAATAGATATCGACCATGACGTGGCATGGCAGTGCCGAATTAGGCATATTGCTGTACATGGAGAATGGTGAAAGATCAGTGGCAAGGGCAGCTCATACCCACGTGGCAGCATGCTTCTGTTTGTCGGAGGAAATCTTTAGCATTTCATCTGAGAGGGCCACTGTGGATTCATTACCAGAATGATCTGGCGATGCAACTGCTGGAAGAGATTTCAGGAGGGAGTCAGCAACAAGTCCTGCACGATTTAAGCTTGCATGGAGGGCAAGAAACCGTTCTACACTATGCTGGGGGTTATCCTCCTTGGCAGATGAGCTGAGCTCTGCACAAACGTTGAACAAAGTTTTGAAACAGAAGAATCGATATGGTAGCTTTCTGAATATTTGACAATGTATTAACATAAAGAATGGTGATTAATATTCTGAACCTGTTTGTCCATCAAAGTCCGTCATAAAGTAGCAGGGTAACAATAGATTGAAAGCGGTACTCATGTAAAAGATATATATAGAACATGTACATGGCAAGTTAGATTATATGTCAACATGAGGTATCCAAAAAAGCCTCTTGTACACCAAAAATAACATTTGGCAACAACATATGTCAGTGTAACATGCAAGTGGACAAAGGCAAATGTCAAGAAGTTGTGCGGTTTCTACCTATGGTGGGAAACATGAATTAGCATGGAGAAAGAGTACATAACACATTCAAGGTTTCAAGGTGCCCGAAGGGAGGAACGTGTAGATATATAGCCTTTGATAAGTGGCAAGTTAAGTTGGTTAGTTGGTTGAACATCGTCATAATTGCACTATCTCAACACAAAGTGACGGGAATCATCAAGAAATTCTAAAGAGGAGACAAAAGATGTCATAGGCTAGGTAAAGTGGAAGATATAGGAAAGGATCGACCTCTGCAGGTGCTCAACGTAAGTTTGACTGATCACAAACCATATACACAGGCAACAAATACAATGCTGGAATAACAACAAATTAAAAGGGAAGAGGGATGTATGTATAGTAGATGAAGGCCAGTTACATGGTAGGAAGATACAAAGAAATTTCATGCACACCCTCCTATAAAACCAAGTCAGCATCAGTATGACGTGTATGTCACTTGATAATGAAATTTTTTTACAAAGGAGACGGGAGCTGATAGAAGAAACAGAGTGAGGTAGTATGGACAAATCAGAGAATCTTGCATGCCTTTTTCCTTTAAGAATAACATGCTGACACCAGTTGCCGGTGTTTTTAAAATAGAAAAAATAATTTTTAAAAACATTAGGTGGGCCCTATTATCCACTTTATGCTCATACAATCTGATCTTTGATCAGACAACTCAAAAAATATGAAAAAAAAAAGAGCCCCAATGAAGAGTAAAAAAAATATTTGATTGAAGATCATATTTTAAGGACATGTATCCTACATAAAAAAAATAAGAATAAAAATAACATTTTAAAATAACCTACCATCTGCTGGTGCAGAGACTTACCCTATTTTCCTTTATATCCATTGAGAACTCTCATTCATTTGGAACTGTGAAGATCCTTAATGTTGAATTGGCAACCCTTTGGGTAGTTCTCATATAAGCACATCAGCAGTTTGATGACATTTATTTTTATTTTTTTTATAAATGAGCTGGACAAGAAACCAAAGGTCTACTTGTATTGTATAGTTCTCAAAAAGCCATAGGTGATGTTTCAAGTAGGTTACTATGGCAGTTTTTTTTTATTTTATACCTTCCTTGGTCATTCACAGCATGGCCAGCATTTACAATATTATGCAATCAGTTGCCGAGTTCCTTTTTCTTAATATTCTACCATAGCTTCTGTGTCCAAAATGTGACCAACCTTACTCTTTGTGACATTGCCTTGGTTGAATGCAAGCCCATGCAATTTGATAACATGTGTTGGATGTGTAGAAATTGAAATAAAGAAAGGAAAGGAGAGATGACTGATTCAGATGACAATGTGTATTAGGCTCCCAATTTGTTGGTAGAACCTTAGAGCATCAGAGGTGATGAATTGAAAAATCAGAAGTGGATGCACAAAGAGCAGGATTCTCTGAAAGGGAGGTCCAGAATTTCTACCACAAGAGCTGGAAAAGCCTACACAACCTAATATTCTGGAAAAAATGGCTTTGTTTAACTACATTGCACAGAATCTTTATTGACTCCTCTCCATTGTTGCACAGAATCCATGTTCATGTGATTATTTTGACGAATGAATTTATAATCAAATGGTCATAGTCCACGCTCTCAATATGCAAGGAACACAGGCACTCATGCTTTGTCTTCAAGGAGTGCCTGATGATGTGAATATTGTTTCCAATTTTACAAGGTTTAAAAAGGGGAAGAGCATTGTCATGAGGTTCCTGCCATTGATTGCAGGGCCAGGGTAGGATCAATTGTATGCAGACTTACCCCTGCTTTTTGCAGAGAGACTTTATGGTTTCGAACCCATGACCTCTAAATCACAATATACAACTTGACAGGAACCCATTCATGATGATAAATGTGGTACAGTAGAGCAATCCAACTGAATGCAATACTTATATTACCTGAATATTAGTATGGCATTACACTAAGTGTGGACACAGTACAGTGATTATTAGAGTTATCAGTAAATCTGGATTACAATGGTTTAGAGTGGAGCATGTTTCACAGTCTAAATCAACAATCGGAAATGATGGATTAATGATATAAGTTAGCATCCTTAAATGGAAGAAATCATCCCAGAAAAGACAAATAACGAAATAATCTCAGAAAAAACAAATAACTTTTTCTAGCAACTTGCTCCTGTTCTCCCACAGCCTCTTGCAGAGTACATGAAACAAGGTGTGGAACATAGTTTAGAGCCACCCCATTATCTAGATAAGTTACCAATCAAACTCTAGGTGAGCTACTTGTGCTGAGACTAATTCTTTATATAAATGAGTTTCTCCAACCATCATATCCGCACACAGGAGAGTTGATGACTGTCTACAAACTCAACAAGAACGATCTCATATTATTCATTAAAAGGAAAAAAACATGTCCTGGTCAGATGTTGTGCTTTTGCCAATCATAGTTTGGTTTCCACAAAACAAACAGTTATCTTGTGGTTGTTCTTTAGTTTACATAATTAAAAGTTCATCCACAACCACAAGACAAATTATTCAAGTCCCTGACGCATTTTTTACGTATTGTCTAATCTTCAAGGTAACTGATACCAAAGCACATTTTTATAAAAGAAGTGATTAGATCCCACTGGCTGCACATGTGAATGTGATTAAAAAAAATTATTGTCACCTTTTTCAGTATTTTCATTTCTATGTTATAACAAGACAATCATCACTCGACCCAAAAAAGGGAAGCCACCAAGTAATTGACAACCTTATCAAAATTGTTCAGTTAATTGAGATGACAAATGATTACCTCAAGCACCGGACCAAACTCTCTGTAGCAGAAGCTTCTTGAATAGCTTTAATAGGTGCAAGGTGTGCTGCATCTCTATGCTTCAAGACCTCCTGAATCACAAAAGATACTTGTTAGTATCGTTACTAAGGCATGGAAAAGGTGTTTTCATATAAATACACCTCAATAGAAAATACCAAATTTAGAGGTCTTGAAAATATAGTCTCATACAAATCCTTATGGCCAACGTCAATAGCATATGAAAAGGATACATGGATATTTCATCACAACCACTAAATCTGCTTGCTTGGATGAAAATACTCATCCCTATTCCCTTCCCTTCCTCAAGTGGGCGTAGCAGCGACAATGGCTGCTGGTGGGGAGGGGTTTGATGGACGTTGCCACCCAATCCATTTAGTTGTGAGCACCTTAGACATTTATCAACTCTCGTTAGCATTTAACAAACATTGGCCAAGGCTCCCTAACTTGTGTATGACGGAGGATGATGGTAATGGCAAATATGTCACCAAGGGCTTATAACAACACATGGAGAAATATGTTTAAAAGAACTATATTTGGCAACTTTCTCTACAAATGGATATATCCCAAAAGAATAATTAGTAAACGATTTTAATATTTTAAGTTGCCCATCCTATCTTGAGCTGAACATTTAATCTAGAGCCTTCATATCACTGACCTGCCTATACAGGACACACGAAAATAGGTGGCAGCTCAACCCTTTTAGGACAAAAAAAACCAAGTTATTTCAAAAAAATATGACAGATAAGTTCTTGTAAGACCACAAATTGAATGGAAAAGATACAAAGCATACCTTTCCAAGTTTTACAGAGATGGTGGGAGTGAAGCCCATGAAGCATTCCCGTCTGTCAACTTTCTGCGATTGGGACTGAACTTCAGCAAGTTGCCAGGAAGTCGATTATTAGCAACTTCTAAAGAATTCCTTCCAACAGGGGAACGTTGCTTAACTGGTTTCTCAGGCTCTTCCATTGATTCATTTGCATTCCCTTTCTTAGGGGGAGTTTGAACCTTGATTTCAGTTTTGGGGGTTTGGACCTTGCTGTCTACTTTTTGGGGATAACTTATATGTGACCTGTTTTACTCGAGGAACCTGTTTGTGCAAAATAATTTAGGATTACAGAATAAATTGCAAGATGGAAAAGAAAAGCTTCGACATAAAATGACATAAATGCTAACACATATGAACTGAAACTCTGGCTATAGAAAGATGGTATTGCAATCCAATAAGAAACACATATGCATACAAGGAAATCCATGTTGCTGGCATTACTACAGACACTGAACACAAGTTTGAGACCTGTTCACAATCTCCAAACAGACAAAGATGAAGAATATAAATGGTGAAAGAAGAAAGCTCAAAAAGCTGTGGAATATCCAGAAGGACATTTAGATGATCCAGACTATCCAATACTGTTTGAACAAAGTATCCTACCTATAAATCCTCGCCATATTAAAAAGATTATTAAATAGACTTTCCATATGAGCTTTACCAATACCAAAGGTTAGTGCAATTTCGTACATAGATCTTTCTATGTTCTTCTAATCATCACAATTAGACAGATAGAACGGCAAAAGGAGTAGAGAGTCCACTGTGGTATTAACATTATAGATGCACATCACATTTTGAATAAGAAACAAGTAAAAGACTTTACTCAATATTAAAGTAACATTTACTGTAGGACAATCATGCAAATAGTCAATTCATAATCACAGAAGACTTAACTTTAGAAAGGACACAAAAATAAACCTCAGCTTTAAATGAATGACTAAGTTTATATAATGAAATAACAAAAGGGCAGCGCCACTGTCATAAGGATCCAACCACTCAAGGGGCTCGGGAGGAGTCAACTGTGCGCAGCTTGACGCTTGATTTTTGCAAAGAGGCTGTTTACGGATTGCACCATGGCATCTTCCCAAATATGTATAATGAAACATAAACTTATAATTTCATCATGTTTTATGTCATCAACGGCAACCTATGCAATAGATTCATACAAACAACCCAAAAACAAACAGCATTTGTTCTCACCACAGGGAGAAAGAAGGTAATTGAAAGAAAGGACTCACCGAAGTGATCCGAGTCTTGATCTTCTTCTCGAGTTTGGAAGGCCTTGACTTTGAATTATCTCTTTCCTTAGCCTTCATATTCCCTTCCCAGCTCCTTCTCAAAAATGCAATACATCATCTCCCTCATTTGGTAGTACCCCATTTGTAAAAGCTACGTAGCGAAATGTAATAATGTATGGGAGTATCTAATACCTACTATTGAAAATATGCCACAGCAGTGATAATTTGAGAAATGAAGATGGAAGTGTTGCATGGAATGGGAAATGGTGGAAGGTAGTTGCATCCCTGTAAGATGATTTTATTGAGTGGGAGGATGGTGGAGAATTGACTCTGCAAGATGTGAGAAGGTGGCTGCCATCGTGAGATTGGATGGATGGGAGGGGCTGCGTGTGAGATTGCTTATAGGAGATTTTCATGTTGCATGGGTTGGCTTATTGCATTAAAAAAAAAAAAATCACATTGTGCTGCGGGCACTGCTAGTGCATGTATATGCTTATGCCACCAACCTGTCATCCCAATCACCATAACAGCTTGTCACACGAGAACAACCTCATGTACAACATGACCCCTTTCACATTGTCGCCATCCAGCCAATTATGTTGCAAAAGAGAGAGGACGATGTATCGTTATAAGTTATAATTTTACCATTGTTGCATATTATAAGTTATATTATATGCAACTGCACTGCTGGCAAAACCTTCATTTTAAAAAACAATTCAATGGAATTTTTAAAAATGCTGCAGTGCATTTTATCATGTAAATGAAATACGTGGTTTTATAGGAGATTTAACATGTGAAAAAGAAGAAAATGATGAATCAAATATAAGGAGTGGGTAAGAAAATGAATAAATTAGTAAATTTAAAAGGAAGCGTATGCATAAGAACTCAAACAAATGTATCCAAGTAATATATATAATATCCATGAAAAAGTACACGTTAAAGCTATGCGAGCATCATACTATTCTTGATAAAAATCTCAAGTAAATGGTAAATGTTATTCATTGTCGGAATCCTTATTTTGCAATATGATTCTTCTTCTTTTTGATTTAGATGATCGTTTTTCTGCATCTATTTCATTTTCTTCAGAATGCTCATTGATGTCAAATTCTGTCATGTTTGTTGTTTCTTGAACTGTAATACATGTGTAATTCACTCCAAAAGTATTATCAGCTTTGTCTGTTGCCTTAATTATCAATGTAAGTTGCTTCTTCAAGCACCGATCAATAATTCTTCTGAATTCTGCATCTTCATTTTTCTGTGAATAAAATAGGAATAGAATCATATGGAATGGTCATATGTAAAAAGTTTCATCTTCATGTTTAATATATACCTTTTTGTTCTGCAAATTGTCTACTGATAGGCCTAAAATTGTTTCAGCTTCCTCGTTAAAAAATGTCACCCAAATGGCTCCAGTGTTATCAGCTATCTTTAATCTCAAGTAATACCTAAATGATAAAGGTTTATTTGTTAATATTGAATACTTATAAGTAGATAATAAATAATGATGTCAGAATTAG
Source organism: Zantedeschia hybrid cultivar (assembly GCA_030544215.1). Classification (NCBI taxonomy): domain Eukaryota; kingdom Viridiplantae; phylum Streptophyta; class Magnoliopsida; order Alismatales; family Araceae; genus Zantedeschia; species Zantedeschia hybrid cultivar. The sequence goes on along the minus strand of JARZZO010000013.1, from coordinate 42,567,309 downwards.
TTACCTCTGAGTAGCATCAACTTGATGTGATGAACACTTTTTACAAAATAATTTTCCATCATTTTCTATTAGTGTTTTGTTGCAAATATGGCAAGCTGTGTACCAAGGGTCTTTGTTCTTATTGATATCTATGACATTAACTTTCACTTGAAAAAAACATGCCTACATTAAAAGTTCAGTATTAAATGACTATTTTCATATTACGTAAATTAAGGAAAGAAACATATGTTATTTGCATACCTTTGTCGTTCCATTTCTTGTATTTTCCAATAGTTCATCTATAGTCACCAACTCGTGCTTTGGATTTGTGATGATTTTTGAATTTTTAGTTTTTAATCTATCCATCAACTCATGCTTATTTATTTTATCCCTGCATTAGAGATGATTAAAAGTTAAATGATGGGATTTTTTTATCTTGAATAATATTTTTTTATTATGAGAGTATTACGTACCATTCTTTGTCATCCATGACTGTTTCACTTGTTTTTTGTACTTCTATGGTTGTCGTTCTCGTTGTTGATAGTCCGAAGTTTCCTTTAGAAGAGAACCAAATTAAATATTCTAAAAATATCTAGATATAGTGTTGTACAACATATATTACCTTGATATGAATGAGTGCGCACAGATGTTACTTGGATTATTGGCCTATCATCTATTGATTTTAGAATTATTGCACCTTCTTTGTTAACAAAATTCTCCCACAAAGTTAGTACAATATGACTTTGACAACTGCATGTTTGTAAAAATATAAAAAAATCAGAGTAAATAAAGATGAAGTATTTGTAGTTACAGTGATGGGTTTAATACTCACGAGTTATCTATTAAAGTTATATTTTGCCTTTGAATTTTTACACCGTCTGATTTTCTTGTAACGGTGGTTGCCTCATCTGATTCGATAACAACTGCAACAAGATCTGTAAGATAATTGAAATATCATAGTTAGTAATTCAAATTATTTGATGGGTACAGTATGTATAAAAAGAACTTAGAATATAAAAACTTACCAACTATATCATTTTGCACGTTTTTGCTTATCAATTCCTTTATTGTGATAAATCTTTTTTCCTTTCTTTGATTGTAAATTAACGTTGGTAGAGTGAGACTTTCAATTTTAAAAGCTGGTATCTCGGCGATGTCAGTACTTCTGTTAAAAACAATGTTGTTTTTCATGGTACCTTTGTTGAAAATTGGATGGGCTTGTTTTATTTGTCCATTTGAAATTTTGTAGTAATGATCTTCAGACAATAATGTATCAAACTTTGTTATAATCTCTGAGAACATTGTTGCTTGAATAATTGAACCCTGTTAAAAAAACAAGTATGGTTGGATGAAGTAATTAATAAGATCTTTGTCAATAAAATATAAATTATATAAGATATTAACTCATGTGTAGTAAAATTTATGATATTACTTGTTCATCACTAAGATACATATTTACAACTGTTCCGGACGATCCATTCTTTGTAAAATGATATGGTTGTTCTCTTTTAACGAGCTTGCATTTTACTGTCCAATCCGTTGTTTCTGTAGTCAACTCTGAGAAAAGCTTGTTCTGAATATCCATTCCTCTGTATAGACAATATTATTATGTTAAATGAATGATTAAATATCAATATTCAAATATAAGTACATCAGATATTATAACTCAATACCTTATGAATTCGAGTGATAGATTTCAGTAAAAACAATGTTTTTTGTATATTGATCGGCATCTTCACAGTCTCCAATGTTCAATGGCTTTATAAGCAATTTTGTTCTATGTTTGGATATGCCTCTTGACAGTGCCACGTAGAGTTGCCCATGTGAAAATACTGGCTCAGGTAAGTAAACACCTACATTTGATATTGTTTGACCTTGTGCCTTGTTTATCGTCATAGAGAAGGCTAATCTGATTGGAAATTGCTTACGCTTGAAACTAAAAGGATATTTTTCATTTTCAGTTGGATAGAATGGTATTCTTGGAAGTAGAACCTCTTTTCCAATAAATTGTCCAACAGCTATTTTGGCATGAATTACGTTTTTTTGAAAATCCATGCACACGAGCCTTGTACCATTACAAAGTCCATTGGTTGGATCCAAGTTCCTTAGAAGCATTACTGGGCAATGAATCTTCAACATCAGTTTATGTGGTGGCATGCCATTGGGTGTAAGATTGTTCAAGAATTCAACTTGATAGTTGTTATTTGTTTCATCCACTGCACTGTCGAAACTATAATAGTTGTACTCTTTTCCTGGAAATTTTCTAATGATTATTTCGTTCAAGTCATGAACATACTCATTTTTCGTAGCCAATATAGCTCGCTCGGTGATGTAATTTGAACAATGTCCTTTTTGAAACATGTGTGGAAATATGCTATCGATCAACCTTTGTTTTGATACTTCTTCTGTGTCATATCTGATGAGCATTTCTTTTGGAACACTTATCATATCTTCATTATTTGTTGGTTCGATACCATCACCGACACGTAGTAAGAAGTTTGCAAATTCTTTATCATTTCTTGCTCGCATATTCTCTTTAAGATGTAACTTATTTACACTTGGCCATAAATATGATGTGACCATACATGCTTCAACCATTTGTTTTCTAGTACCTTTAGGCACAACTGGAAGAACTTGTCTAAAATCTCCACCAAAGACCATGACTTTACCACCAAAGAGCATTTCTGAATCCATTATATCTTGCATTGTTCGATCAAGTGCTTCAATTGCAAATTTTGTTGACATGGGAGCTTCATCCCATATAATTAATTTACATTTTCGTATAAGATCTGCAAGACCACTCTGTTTTCTTATACCACATATAGATGAGTGATTTACCTCTAGTGGTATTTTGAATCTAGAATGAGCAGTACGGCCCCCTGGTAAGATTGATGCTGCTACTTCAGAAGTTGCAGTGGCTAATGCAATGTGGCCATTTGATCTAATGTGTGCGAGTATTGCTCGATATAAAAAAGTTTTTCCTGTTCCTCCTGGACCATCTACAAAAAAAATGGACCCATGCTTATTGTTTACATGATCTAATATTGTCTTGAATGCTTGACATTGTTCTTCATTGAGTAAATCTTTTGCAGTAATATCTTCTGTTGGTGTAACAATTGTCATCTCATCAAGAATTTCTTTTGATTGCCTGTGGTCTTTTACCATTATGATAGGAATGATAGGTAAATCATAATCTGTAATCTTCTTTCCCATGCTCTCTAGTAAAGATTGTATATCTCTTAATGTTGCAATTGATTGTTGTTCACTTGATAATTTTGTATCCCGAGCATAGTCTTCAGACATGTCTTTGAGAAACATATTCCACAACATTCTAACATCACTTGGCTCACAAAATGCAAGTATTGTAGCAAATAACCTTCGTAAAGAACATGGCATTTGATAAATTATTGCTTCTTGGAGACAACATAAAATTCCATTGTCAGATTCAAGAAGGCCACGCTTTTGAGCTGCCTCTCTAAATGATGAATATACTATACCATCTACAATGTACAAATCTGTAAAAGATGTTGGACCACGAACATGGTTTAAGAGGATCCTTAAGATGTGTCTTTCTCCTTCTGTTGGATTTGTAGCAGTTACACGACCAATTGATTGTTTTTGTTTCCTTTTAGTCCAACATAATTTTCCTTTGTTCCACACATAGTGTTCTGGAAATTCTCTATATAACAATCTTCTTGCATCTGCATCTGTTATATTTTTCTTAAAGAATTCAGTAAGCATTGTTTTTGTTGAACGATCTTGTGATAGAATCTGATTTAAATTATTATTCTTTCTATAAGAGACCAATTGCTTATCTGGGAGATGTATTTGTAATGGAATGACTGAAGGATATATCTCATTAAGAGAAAATTCATATATTCTCCACATGGCCTCTGGTGGTGACACCCATCTTCCATCTTGAAAGTTTCTTATCTCATCCACATGCTTGTTTTCGTCTTCAGGGCGTATAAAGACTGAGACACGGTCATGTCCTTTATAAACATATTTGTAAAGATATTTCACAGCTGTTATGCAAGAGCATATTTCAACGTTAATGTGACAATTGTACCTTTTTAGCAAATACTCATTGTATGGCACGACCCACCTATTATCTAACATATGATTCCTGACCTTTGCTTGACGACCATTGTTTCTCCTTCGATAGATCGGGTAAGAATTTCTGCCTTGCATTGATGTTTCACAAAAGGGACGAGGATAATGACACTTGCACCGTCCTTTTCTCATGCAGGGAGAAGAAGGCCTTAAATGTCTGCATGGCCCATGCATCATGTGTTTTAAAACTGTCTCATACAACAACGAATCAACATCAGGGTCTGGAATTTCTGCACTGACTATGTTATCATACATTTTTGGAGAGAGGATCTTATTTTCTTGTTGCAAAATAACCAGAAAATGGGCATGTGGGAGGCCCCTTTTTTGGAACTCAATGACATAAACATGGGCCGCCACCCTACCAAATATTTCTTCTTTGAATAATTTTTTCTTTAGATCTTGTAACTTGGCTCTGAAAATGCGTGATGTTATGTCTGGTCTATTAAAAGAACTTTCCCATGGTTGAAGCTGTGATTTGATCTCTTCCCATTCTGGATTACAAGTGATAGTTAGAAAGATATCTGGTTTACCAAAACGATGGACTAAAGCCATTGCATTTAAGTAACGTTTTCGCATATCTCGAGGTCCTCCAATAAAAGTTGCTGGTAAAATGATTCTCTTTCCAACCTTGTTTCCATTTGCTTCACCGCTGTTAACTGCATCGACTAATCCTTGATATAAATCTGCCCTGATATTTTGTTGGTTTCTATAATAGAAATCCAATCTATCCGTTTCTATCTTTATATACATATCGACCACATATTGTTGCAATAGACGTCCGCTAAACAATATTGTAGTTTTTTCTGTTTCTCGAATTTGCAATACGTATGCATAGTATTCTCTAGCTGAAACACATGATCTACTTTGTTCTTCGGCTATTTCTGAAAAAAAAAATAGACAATTTAAATAATTATTTTGTACTTAGTAATTTACGATATATTTATAAACATACCTTCTTCTATGTGGATGATGTTGGAGAAGTCGTTATGATTGTTGTATGCCATGAAATTGTCCACATGTCTTGAATCTTGTTTGCCTTTACTTTTTCTTATACCTCTATGCCACCCTGTCTCTCCTCTTGGAAAAAGCAAAGGATATTGCAATGGGTCATAACAACCAAAATATAGTTTTACTTTATAACCATGTTCGCCATGACTATGAACAAGGATATCAGTCTCATATCTTCCTTGTATATTGTTTCCTTCAACCCAAATTGCTGCAACCTGGTCTGCTGTCGGGGCATTATACACACGTTGATCTAGCCCACAATCTTTCCTAATTGAGATAATTTTATTTTCTAAACAATCTAGATCCCTTAGATTTCTTAAAAATCTAGAGTAAGGATTGATATTCAAAATCAATATCAACTTTTCTATTATAACTGCATTTAAGTTTGGAAGATTAGCCATTCTATTTGAAACCTCATTCTCTGTGTCATAAAAATATAATTGCAGAAATCTAGCTTTGCTATCTGTAGGACATAATGTGGGAATATAATGGTGGACTTGTCCTTGGACTCTAAAAGTGTATGTCCCATTCTTCATATTTGCTAAGGACTTGTCATACTTCACACCCAATGATGTAAATGCAAAGGCACTATTATATCCACGTATAGAATTTCTGAAATGTTTAGATTCTTCTGTATCAGAGGTGTATAATTGAAATAATTCTTCTGGCATATGGTTGATCTTCAGTACAACCTCTCCATTATAGCAACAGAATGTTGGCGGTTCGTATTCAAACCTCTTCGCCTTGCAGTATTTACAATTTGAACTGATCTTTACACAATGTGGACCATCTAACTTCATTTGATATACTTCTCGTCTTTTGGCTAACATCATGCATCTTTTCTCTTCATCCATGTTTGCATATTTTTCTCTTCTTCTTTTATTCCTTTCTTTTAGAAGCTCTTTAAAAGGTCAAGAATAATTAGTAAAATAATTCAATCTATAATTTCTACTTAATATATTGTAAGTTTTTTATTACCTTTTTTATGTTGGTTGTTTTCTCCATTTTTTTCCATATAATTTTCCTCCATGATTGGACAAGATGTAATAGCTGTATTAAAGAAAAGGTTGCAGCATAATTATTATTATGTATTAAAACATAATGTTCGAAAGTAAAGATGATAATGCAAATTTGTCAAGCAAAGTACATTATCAAAAATTAACTATTTGTATGTAAAACATTGCAACATAAAAATGACAGACACAAAGAATTAACTTAGATAAGAAGATAATAAACATTATTTATGATTGGTTTATATTATTTCACATAAATACCCATGTGTGTATTCAAGTAACATATTCTATTTTTGATGAAAGAATAGCATAGCAAATCTTATAAAACATCGCTACAAGGGTATATAGACGGATACTTAAGATTTATTCAATTTGCAAGGTATTAACAATATATGCAAGGCTCCTCTAGGAAATATGCAAGGTATTGCATAAAGAGGCCGACAATATATTAACAATCACACAATGACAAAAAATATAATATGCAAGGCTTCTGATCATGCTCCCTTATTAGTCTCCCTTGTTAATTCTCAGCTCCAACATGCGTCAACATTTACTTTTCAACATATGTGGACCTATCATGATAAATTTTTATTAGATGCTACAGAATGCTGGTCTTCAGCTCTAATGTCCTTCTCCCACATGTTCATGCTCAGCTGAATTTTAAATCAATGAGAAAAATGCTCATAGATTGGAACAAGAATGTTTTTGGAAATATATCTATCAATATCGGCACAGCGGAAGAAAAGGTTGATCTGGCTCAACATAGTTATGAGGAAGAACCATGTTTAGATAATTTTGTGATCCTTGAGACTGCAAGGTCCTCTTTATCCTCTTGTATTCCTAGGAGGAATCTTTCTGTAGACAAAAAGCAAGATTGCAGTGGCTTAAGGATGGGGATCATAACACGAAATTTTTTCATGCGTCTGTGATAGCAAAAAAGGTCTAAGAGTCTGATCACTCAATTGTAGGATGAGATGGTGGTCGGAGACAGATGCGGCAACGACGCAACCCATGTGTGTATTCAAGTAACATATTCTATTTTTGATGAAAGAAGAGCATAGCAAACCTTATAAAACATCGCTACAAGGGTATATAAACGGATGCTTAAGATTTATTCAATTTGCAAGGTATTAACAATATATGCAAAGTATTAATAATATATGCAAGGCTCATCCAGGAAATATACAAGGTATTGCATAAAGAGGCCGACAATATATTAACAATCCCACAATGACAAAAAATATAATATGCATTCTCATCAAACCTTCCATAGAATATACAACTATGATTCTGGGTATTAGCTAACATTTTAAGTCTATCCATAGTATGTAGCCTCCCCAGGGCCAGCTTCCACATGATTAACACTGTTCTATTAGATGATCAGAAGTTAGGAGGGTGCAGCCTTCATCTATCTTCTTTCTCTGATTGTCATAATTTTATTTTGTCATTGGGCTAGATACATCTTGGATTTGAGGGTAGCAGGTTTAATTGGCACAATGGTCATAAAGGTTCTCGAGGAATATGGCTAAGTTGGATCATATTTTGACTTATTTGGCTTGGGCTCCCGTTCAACTCAAGCATCTTTCTAGGGAGGCTTCTGATCATGCTCCCTTATTAGCCTTCCTTGTTAATTCTCAGTTCCAACATGCGTCAACATTTACTTTTCAACATATGTGGACCTATCATGATAAATTTTTATCAGATGCTACAAAATGCTGGTCTTTGGCTCCAATATCCTTCTCCCACATGTTCATGCTCAGCTGAATTTTAAATCAATGAGAAAAATGCTCATAGATTGGAACAAGAATGTTTTCAAGAATATATCTATCAATATTTGTGCAGCGGAGGAAAAGGTTGATCTGGCTCAGCATAGTTATGAGGAAGAACCATGTTTAGATAATTTTGTGAACCTAGAGGCTGCAAGGTCCTCTTTATCCTCTTGTATTCGTAGGAGGAATCTTTCTGGAGACAAAAAGCAAGATTGCAGTGGCTTAAGGATGGGGATAACACGAATTTTTTTCATGCGTATGTGATAGCAAAAAAGGTCTAAGAGTCTGATCACTCAATTGTAGGATGAGATGGTGGTCGGAGACGGATGCGTCAGCGATGCAGCGACACTTGGACTGGATGAGGAAGATGTACGGCTTCATGGCGCCCTACGTGTCCAAGAACCCTAGGGCTGCCTACGTGAACTACATTAATTAGGAACAAAATCTAAGGCATCCTCTTTGCAAAGAACACGTCATGCAGTAGCAAACATAACAAGTGTTCTAGAAAACAAAAAACACCCGTATCGACTGCCATCTAGTTTAAGGACAAAACCATAAATCTTGACCTAAACAATTTTTAGTGGTTCGTATTTCTCAAAATTCATCATATGGGCCTTCACAACAACAAAAAAACACCCGTATCGACTGCGATCTAGTTTAAGGAAAAAACTATAAATCTTGACCGAAACAATTTTTAGCGGTTCGTATTTCTCAAAATTCTTCATATCGACTTCCACAATAAAAACCGACACAAGAACACCCAAATAATTTTATTTTTATATCCTTTAAAAAAAGTAAACCCAATAATGGTCAAGAGCAAATGATAAATAAATGTTTGTGATTAAATGATTTGTCGATCGTGAATTAATATATAGACACAAATAAAGGTTAATTCAATAACGTTTAATTAAAATTTGTTTTTTTGCTAAATAGGTATCGACCATGACGTGGAATGGCAGTACCAGATTAGGCATTGCTGTACATGGAGAATGGTGAAAGATCAGTGGGAAAGGCAGCTCGTACCCATGCAGCAGCATGCTTCTGTTTGTCGAAGGAAATCTTTTGCACTTCATCTGAGGGGGCCACTGTGGATTCATTACCAGAATTATCTGGCAATGCAACTGTTGGAAGAGATTTTAGGAGGAAGTCCTCATCGAGGTGGTTTTTTTTTTACTGGAAAATCAGATGAAATTGGTGGGCTTCCGGCCAGGAGGTGTCACTCAATGCTATTGGTGTTTGGGACGGATGACATTTGCAGAAAATTTGCTGGCATCCCACATGCTGTGTCACTGAGGGAGGATCTGCACTCATAAAGAATTTGCAAGATGCAGTGATATGATATAGCTAGAGAAGTTCTCAAACGATCCTAGGTCAAGGAAGAGGGAAAATCTGAAATAGAGGTTAGCCCTTGCAGCTCATCAAGAACATGCCCCTACCCAAAGGTTCCAAACAAACCAGATGAGAAACGACTTCAAGGATCTGGGAAAGTCGGAGCCCATGTGAGCCCTCCAAATATCACCTTCCTCCAGATTAAAACTAACGGAACCGTCGGTTACTGACGTTCCCAAATCAGCGGCGGCGTCAAAAAATGCGACCAAGCAGCCTCCTTTCCCGGCGATTCGACCCAATAACAAAATGATCTATCCTCCAAAAGCTCTCTCCTACCCAGCTCAAGCAGCCAGCGGCAGCAACAACATCACCGCCAAAATAGCAAGCAAAGAGCAATATATTATAATAGATTGATAATACATTATTGAGTGAGAAGAAACCAAGATAGAAGGCCAGAAATCAATATGGAAGATTAGATTGCGACAATAGAAAACCATCTTCTTCCTCAAACTTAATCCATAAAAAAACCAGCAAATTTCTCAATTTTATAGCTTGAAACGGACATTACCTGGAAGAAGGACCTTGACTGCCGTGTGAAAGCAAAGATAGAAGACCAGATCGCAACAATAGAGAGATTTCCAAAAATCCAGAAACCAATATAGAAGGTCATATTGCGACAATGGAGATATTTATAATGCGATGATTGAGTCCGAGTAGAAGAGGTGTAGCCTTATAGAGAAGACTTCTTGTTGGAGAACATGGTTCAGAACTGAATGGAGACGGAGAGACACGGATCCTTGTTTGCGTGGGACACATGCACTGCGAAAGAGAAAAGAGTTGAACTGGGATTCGGATTGAATCCAACAAGTTGAACCGGCGACTGAATATGCAAGTTGAACCGAGAGCCGGGTTGAATGCAACAAGTTGAACCGGAATGCAACAAGTTGAACCGGCGACGAAAAAACCATCAATTTGTTTCTTATATACTAGTTAAAAGAACGCGCTTCGCGCGTGTATTGTTTTATTTAAATGAACGAATGCTGTAAGTTATAAATTTTGGAATTATTAAATTTAAAATATGAGAAGTAATCTTTTTTATTTTTATATCCTTTAAAAAAAGTAAACCCAATAATGGTCAAGAGCAAATGATAAATAAATGTTTGTGATAAAATGATTTGTCGATCATGAATTAATATATAGACACAAATAAAAGTTAATTCAATAACGTTTAATTAAAAGTTGGTTTTTTGCTAAATAGATATCGACCATGACGTGGAATGGCAGTGCCGGATTAGGCATATTGCTGTACATGGAGAATGGTGAAAGATCAGTGGCAAGGGCAGCTCATACCCACGTGGCAGCATGCTTCTGTTTGTCGGAGGAAATCTTTAGCACTTTATCTGAGGGGGCCACTGTGGATTCATTACCAGAATTATCTGGCGATGCAACTGCTATAAGAGATTTCAGGAGGGACTCAGCAACAAGTCCTGCACGATTTAAACTTGCATGGAGGGCAAGAAACCATTCTACACTATGCTGGGGGTTATGCTCCTTGGCAGATGAGCTGAGCTCTGCATAAACGCTGAACAAAGTTTTGAAAAAGAAGAATCAATATGGTAGTTTTCTGAATATTTGACAATGTATTAACATAAAGAATGGTGATTAAATTTTTTGGCAACAAAATTATAGATGAAATAGTTTTCTGAACCTGTTTGTCCATCAAAGTCCGTCATAAAGTAGCAGGGTAACAATAGATTGAAAGAGGTACTCATGTAAAAGATATATATAGAACATGTATATGGCACGTTAGATTATATGTGAATATGAGGTATCCAAAAAAGGCTCTTGTACACCAAAAATAACATTTGGCAACAACATATGTCAGTGTAACATGCAAGTGGACAAAGGCAAATGTCAAGAAGCTGTGCGGTTTCTACCTATGGTGGGAAATATGAATTAGCATGGAGAAAGAGAACATAACACAATCAAGGTTTCAAGGTGCCCGAAGGGAGGAACGTGTAGATATATAGCCTTTGATAAGTGGCAAGTTAAGTTGGTTTGTTGGTTGAACATCGTCATAGTTGCACTATCTCAACACAAAGTGACGGGAATTATGAAGAAATTCTAAAGAGGAGACAAAAGATGTCATAGGCTAGGTAAAGTGGAAGATATAGGAAAGGATCGACCTCTGCAGGTGCTCAACGTAAGTTTGACTGATTACAAACCATATACACAGGCAACAAATACAATGCTGGAATAACAACAAATTAAAAGGGAAGAGGGATGTATGCATAGTAGATGAAGGCCAGTTACATGGTAGGAAGATACAAAGAAATTTCATGCACACCCTCCTGTAAAACCAAGTCAGCATCAGTATGACGTGTATGTCACTTGATAATGAAAGTTTTTTACAAAGGAGACGGGAGCTGATGGAAGAAAGAGTGAGGTAGTATGGACAAATGAGAGAATCTTGCATGCCTTTTTCCTTTAAGAATAACATGCTGACACCAGTTGCCGGCGTTTTTAAAATAGAAAAAATAATTTTAAAAAAAATTAGGTGGGCCCCATTATCCACTTTATGCTCATACAATCTGATCTTTGATCAGACAACTCAAAAAATATGAAAAAAAAAAAGAGCCCCAATGAAGAGTAAAAAAAATATTTGATTGAAGATCATATTTTAAGGACATGTATCCTACATAAAAAAAATAAGAATAAAAATAACATTTTAAAATAACCTACCAGCTGCTGGTGCAGAGACTTACCCTATTTTCCTTTATATCTATTGAAAACTCTCATTCATTTGGAACTGTGAAGATCCTTAATGTTGAATTGGCAACCCTTTGGGTTGTTCTCATATAAGCACATCAACAGTTTGATAACATTTTTTTTTTTTATAAATGAGCTGGACAAGAAACCAAAGGTCTACTTGCACTGTATAGTTCTCAAAAAGCCATAGGTGATGTTTCAAGTAGGTCACTATGGCAGTTTTATTTTATTTTATACCTTCCTTGGTCATTCACAGTATGGCCAGCATTTACAATATTATGCAATTAGTTGCTGAGTTCCTTTTCCTTAATATTCTACCATAGCTTCTCTGTCCAAAATGTGACCAACCTTACTCTTTGTGACATTGCCTTGGTTGAATGCAAGCCCATGCAATTTGATAACCTGTGTTGGATATGTAGAAATTGAAATAAAGAAAGGAAAGGAGAGATGACTGATTCAGATGACAATGTGTATTAGGCTCCCAATTTGTTGGTAGAACCTTAGAGCATCAGAGGTGATGAATTGAAAAATCAGAAGTGGATGCACAAAGAGCAGGATTCTCTGAAAGGGAGGTCCAGAATTTCTACCACAAGAGCTGGAAAAGCCTAGACAACCTAATATTGTAGCAACTTGCTCCTGTTCTCCCACAGCCTCTTGCAGAGTACATGAAACAAGGTGTGGAACATAGTTTAGAGCCACCCCATTATCTAGATAAGTTACCAATCAAACTCTAGGTGAGCTACTTGTGCTGAGACTAATTCTTTATATAAATGAGTTTCTCTAACCATCATATCTGCACACAGGAGAGTTGATGACTGTCTACAAACTCAACAAGAACGATCTCATATTATTCATTAAAAGGAAAAAAACATGTCCTGGTCAGATGTTGTGCTTTAGCCAATCATAGTTTGGTTTCCACAAAACAAACAGTTATCTTGTGGTTGTTCTTTAGTTTACATAATTAAAAGTTCATCCACAACCACAAGACAAATTATTCAAGTCCCTGACGCATTTTTTACGTATTGTCTAATCTTCAAGGTAACTGATACCAAAGCACATTTTTATAAAAGAACTGATTAGATCCCACTGGCTGCACATGTGAATGTGATTAAAAAAAATTATTGTCACCTTTTCAGTAGTTTCATTTCTATGTTATAACAAGAAAATCATCACTCGGCCCAAAAAAGGGAAGCCACCAAGTAATTGACAACCTTATCAAAATTGTTCAGTTAATTGAGATAACAAATGATTACCTCAAGCACCGGACCAAACTCTCTGTAGCAGAAGCTTCTTGAATAGCCTTAATAGGTGCAAGGTGTGCTGCATCTCTATGCTTCAAGACCTCCTGAATCACAAAAGATACTTGTTAGTATCGTTACTAAGGCATGGAAAAGGTATTTTCATATAAACACACCTCAATAGAAAATACCAAATTTAGAGGTCTTGAAAATATAGTCTCATACAAATCCTTATGGCCAACGTCAATAGCATATGAAAAGGATACATGGATATTTCATCACAACCACTAAATCTGCTTGCTTGGATGAAAATACTCATCCCTATTCCCTTCCCTTCCTCAAGTGGGCGTAGCAGCGACAATGGCTGCTGGTGGGGAGGGGTTTGATGGACGTTGCCACCCAATCCATTTAGTTGTGAGCACCTTAGACATTTATCAACTCTCGTTAGCATTTAACAAACATTGGCCAAGGCTCCCTAACTTGTGTATGACGGAGGATGATGGTAATGGCAAACATGTCACCAAGGGCTTATAACAACACATGGAGAAATATGTTTAAAAGAACTATATTTGGCAACTTTCTCTACAAATGGATATATCCCAAAAGAATAATTAGTAAACGATTTTAATATTTTAAGTTGCCCATCCTATCTTGAGCTGAACATTTAATCTAGAGCCTTCATATCACTGACCTGCCTGTACAGGACACACGAAAATAGGTGGCAACTCAACCCTTTTAGGACAAAAAAAACCAAGATATTTCAAAAAAATATGACAGATAAGTTCTTATAAGACCACAAATTGAATGGAAAAGATACAAAGCATACCTTTCCAAGTTTGACAGAGATGGTGGGAGTGAAGCCCATGAAACACTCCCGTCTGTCAACTTTCTGCGATTGGGACTGAACTTCAGCAAGTTGCCAGGAAGTCCATTATTAGCAACTTCTAAAGAATTCCTTCCAACAGGGGAACGTTGCTTAACTGGTTTCTCAGGCTCTTCCATTGATCCATTTGCATTCCCTTTCTTAGGGGGAGTTTGAACCTTGATTTCAGTTTTGGGGGTTTGGACCTTGCTGTCAACTTTTGGGGATAACTTATATGTGACCTGTTTTACTCGAGGAACCTGTTTGTGCAAAATAATTTAGGATTACAGAATAAATTGCAAGATGGAAAAGAAAAGCTTCGACATAAAATGACATAAAAGCTAACACATATGAACTGAAACTCTGGCTATAGAAAGATGGTATTGCAATCCAATAAGAAACACATATGCATACAAGGAAATCCATGTTGCTGGCATTACCACAGACACTGAACACAAGTTTGAGACCTGTTCACAATCTCCAAACAGACAAAGCTGAAGAATATAAATGGTGAAAAAAGAAAGATCAAAAAGCTGTGGAATATCCAGAAGGACATTTAGATGATCCAGACTATCCAGTACTGTTTGAACAAAGTATCCTACCTATAAATCCTTGCCATATTAAAAAGATTATTAAATAGACTTTCCATATGAGCTTTACCATTCCCAAAGGTTAGTGTAATTTCGTACATAGATCTTTCTATGTTCTTCTAATCATCACAATTAGACAGATAGAAAGGCAAAAGGAGTAGAGAGTCCACTGTGGTCTTAACATTATGGATGCACATCACATTTTGAATAAGAAACAAGTAAAAGACTCTACTAAATATTAAAGTAACATTTACTGTAGGACAATCATTCAAATAGTCAATTCATAATCACAGAAGACTTAACTTTAGAAAGGACATAAAAATAAACCTCAGCTTTAAATGAATGACTAAGTTTATATAATGAAATAACAAAAGGGCAGCCACACTGTCATAAGGATCCAACCACTCAAGGGGCTCGGGAGGAGTCAACTGTGCGCAGCCTGACCCTTGATTTTTGCAAAGAGGCTGTTTACGGATTGCACCATGGCATCTTCCCAGATGTGTATAATGAAACATAAACTTATAATTTCACCATGTTTTATGTCATCAACGGCAACCTATGCAATAGATTCATACAAACAACCCAAAAACAAACATCATTTGTTCTCACCACAGGGAGAAAGAAGGTAATTGAAAGAAAGGACTCACCGAAGTGATCCGAGTCTTGATCTTCTTCTCGAGTTTGGAAGGCCTTGACTTTGAATTATCTCTTCCCTTAGCCTCCATATTCCCTTCCCAGCTTCTTCTCAATAATGCAATACATCATCTCCCTCATTTGGTAGTACCCTATTTGTAAAAGCTACGTAGCGAAATGTAATAATGCATGAGAGTATCTAATACCTACTATTGAAAATATGCCACAGCGGTGATAATTGGAGAAATGAAGATGGAAGTGTTGCATGGAATGGGAAATGGTGGAAGGTAGTTGCATCCCTGTAAGATGATTTTATTGAGTGGGAGGATGGTGGAGAATTGACTCTGCAAGATGTGAGAAGGTGGCTGCCATCGTGAGATTGGATGGATGGGAGGGGCTGCGTGTGAGATTGCTTATAGGAGATTTTCATGTTGCATGGGTTGGCTTATTGCATAAAAAAAAAAATTCACATTGTGCTGCGGGCACTGCTAGTGCATGTATATGCTTATGCCACCAACCTGTCATCCCAATCACCATTACAGCTTGTCACACGAGAACAACCTCATGTACAACATGACCCCTTTCACATTGTAGCCATCCAGCCAATTTGTTGCAGAAGAGAGAGGACGTTGTATCGTTATAATTTATAATTGTACCATTGATGCATATTATAAGTTATATTATATGCAACTGCACTGCTGGCAAAAGCTTCAATTTAAAAAAATAATTCAATAGACTTTTTAAACATGCTACAGTGCATTTTATCATGTAAATGAAATACTTGGTTTTATAGGAGATTTAACATGTGAAAAAGAAGAAAATGACGAATCAAATATAAGGAGTGGGTAAGAAAATGAATAAATTAGCAAATTTAAAAGGAAGCGTATGCATAAGAACTCAAACAAATGTATCCAAGTAATATATATAATATCCATGAAAAAGTACACGTTAAAGCTATGCGAGCATCATACTATTCTTGATAAAAATCTCAAGTAAATGGTAAATGCTATTCATTGTCGGAATCCTTATTTTGCAATATGATTCTTCTTCTTTTTTATTTAGATGATCGTTTTTCTGCATCTATTTCATTTTCTTCAGAATGCTCATTGATGTCAAATTCTGTCATCTTTGTTGTTTCTTGAACTGTAATACATGTGTAGTTCACTCCAAAAGCATTATCAGCTTTGTCTGTTGCCTTAATTATCAATGTAAGTTGCTTCTTCAAGCACCGATCAATAATTCTTCTGAATTCTGCATCTTCATTTTTCTGTGAATAAAATAGGAATAGAATCATATGAAATGTTCATATGTAAAAAGTTTCATCTTCATGTTTAATATATATCTTTTTGTTCTGTAAATTGTCTACTGATAAGCCTAAAATTGTTTCAGCTTTCTCGTTAAAAAATGTCACCCAAATGGCTCCGGTGTTATCAGCTATCTTTAATCTCAAGTAATACCTAAATGATAAAGGTTTATTTGTTAATATTGAATACTTATAAGTAGATAATAAATAACGCTGTCAGAATTAGTTACCTCTGAGTAGCATCAACTTGATGTGATGAACATTTTTTACAAAATAATTTTCCATCATTTTCTATTAGTGTTTTGTTGCAAATATGGCAAGCTGTGTACCAAGGGTCTTTGTTCTTATTGATATCTGTGACATTAACTTTCACTTGAAAAAAACATGCCTACATTAAAAGTTCAGTATTAAATGACTATTTCATATTACGTAAATTAAGGAAAGAAACATATGTAATTTGCATACCTTTGTCGTTCCATTTCTTGTATTTTCTAATAGTTCATCTATAGTCACCAACTCATGCTTTGGATTTGTGATGATTTTTGAATTTTTAGTTTTTAATCTATCCATCAACTCATGCTTATTTATTTTATCCCTGCATTAGAGATGATTAAAAGTTAAATGATGGGATTTTGTTATCTTGAATAATACTTTTTTGTTATGAGAGTATTACGTACCATTCGTAATGTAATGATGGGAGATGTATTTGTAATGTAATGACTGAAGGATATATCTCATTAAGAGAAAATTCATATATTCTCCACATGGCCTCTGGTGGTGACACCCATCTTCCATCTTGAAAGTTTCTTATCTCATCCACAGGCTTGTTTTCATCTTCAGGGCGTATAAAGACTGAGACACGGTCATGTCCTTTATAAACATATTTGTAAAGATATTTCACAGCTGTTATGCAAGAGCATATTTCAACGTTAATGTGACAATTGTACATTTTTAGCAAATACTCATTGTATGGCACAACCCACCTATTATCTAACATATGATTCCTGACCTTTGCTTGACGACTATTGTTTCTCCTTCGATAGATCGGATAAGAATTTCGACCTTGCATTGATGTTTCACTAAAGGGACGAGGATAATGATACTTGCACCGTCCTTTTCTCATGCAGGGAGAAGAAGGCCTTAAATGTTCGCATGGCCCATGCATCATGTGTTTTAAAACTGTCTCATACAACAACGGATCAACATCAGGGTCTGGAATTTCTGCACTGACTATGTTATCATACATTTTTGGAGAGAGGATCTTATTTTCTTGTTGCAAAATAACCAGAAAATGGGCATGTGGGAGGCCCCTTTTTTGGAACTCAATGACATAAACATGGGCTGCCACCCTACCACATATTTCTTCTTTGAATAATTTTTTCTTTAGATCTTGTAACTTGACTCTGAAAATGCGTGATGTTATGTCTGGTCTATTAAAAGAACTTTCCTATGGTTGAAGCTGTGATTTGATCTCTTCCCATTCTGGATTACAAGTGATAGTTAGAAAGATATTTGGTTTACCAAAACGATGGACTAAAGCCATTGCATTTAAGTAACGATTTCGCATATCTCGAGGTCCTCCAATAAAAGTTGCTGGTAAAATGATTCTCTTTCCAACCTTGTTTCCATTTACTTCACCACTGTTAACTGCATCGACTAATCCTTGATATAAATCTGCCCTGATATTTTGTTGGTTTCTATAATAGAAATCCAATCTATCCATTTTTATCTTTATATACATATCGACCACATACTGTTGCAATAGACGCCCGCTAAACAATATTGTGGTTTTTTCTATTTCTCGAATTTGCAATACGTATGCATAGTATTCTCTAGCTGAAACACATGATCTACTTTGTTCTTCGGCTATTTCTGAAAAAAAAAAATAGACATTTTAAATAATTATTTTGTACTTAGTAATTTACGATATATTTATAAACATACCTTCTTCTATGTGGATGATATTGGAGAAGTCGTTATGATTGTTGTATGCCATGAAATTGTCCACATGTCTTGAATCTTGTTTGGCTTTGCTTTTTCTTATACCTCTATGCCACCCTGTCTCTCCTCTTGGAAAAAGCAAAGGATATTGCAATGGGTCATAACAACCAAAATATAGTTTTACTTTATAACCATGTTCGCCATGACTATGAACAAGGATATCAGTCTCATATCTTCCTTGTATATTGTTTCCTTCAACCCAAATTGCTGCAACCTGGTCTGCTGTCGGGGTATTATACACACGTTGATCTAGCCCACAATCTTTCCTAATTGAGATAATTTTATTTTCTAAACAATCTAGATCTCTTAGATTTCTTAAAAATCTAGAGTAAGGATTGATATTCAAAATCAATATCAACTTTTCTATTATAACTATATTTAAGTTTGGAAGATGAGCCATTCTATTTGAAACTTCATTCTCTGTGTCATAAAAATATAATTGCAGAAATCTAGCTTTGCTATCTGTAGGACATAATGTGGGAATATAATGGTGGACTTGTCCTTGGACTCTAAAAGTGTATGTCCCATTCTTCATATTTGCTAAGGACTTGTCATACTTCACACCCAATGATGTAAATGCAAAGGCACTATTATATCCACGTATAGAATTTCTGAAATGTTTAGATTCTTCTGTATCAGAGGTATATAACTGAAATAAATCTTCTGGCATATGGTTGATCTTCAGTACAACCTCTCCATTATAGCAACAGAATGTTGGCGGTTCGTACTCAAACCTCTTCGCCTTGCAGTATTTACAATTTGAAGTGATCTTCACACAATGTGGACCATCTAACTTCATTTGATATACTTCTCGTCTTTTGGCTAACATCATGCATCTTTTCTCTTCATCCATGTTTGCATATTTTTCTCTTCTTCTTTTATTCCTTTCTTCTAGAAGCTCTTTAAAAGGTCAAGAATAGTTAGTAAAATAATTCAATCTATAATTTCTACTTAATATATTATAGGTTTTTTATTACCTTTTTTATGTTGGTTGTTTTCTCTATTTTTTTCCATATAATTTTCCTCCATGATAGGACAAGATGTAATAGCTGTATTAAAGAAAAGGTTGCAGCATAATTATTATTGTGTATTAAAACATAATGTTCGAAAGTAAAGATGATAAGGCAAATTTGTCAAGCAAAGTACATTATCAAAAATTAACTATTTGTATGTAAAACATTGCAACATAAAAATGACAGACACAAAGAATTAACTTAGATAAGAAGATAATAAACATTATTTATGATTGGTTTATATTATTTCACATAAATACCCATGTGTGTATTCAAGTAACATATTCTATTTTTGATGAAAGAAGAGCATAGCAAACCTTATAAAACATCGCTACAAGGGTATATAAACGGATGCTTAAGATTATTCAATTTGCAAGGTATTAATAATATATGCAAGGTATTAATAATATATGCAAGGCTCCTCTAGGAAATATGCAAGGTATTGCATAAAGAGGCCGACAATATATTAACAATCCCACAATGACAAAAAATATAATATTGATCATGCTCCCTTATTAGTCTCCCTTGTTAATTCTCAGCTCCAACATGCGTCAACATTTACTTTTCAACATATGTGGACCTATCATGATAAATTTTTATCATATGCTACAGAATGCTGGTCTTCGGCTCCAATATCCTTCTCCCACATGTTCATGCTCAGCTGAATTTTAAATCAATGAGAAAAATGCTCATAGATTGGAACAAGAATGTTTTCGGGAATATATCTATCAATATTCGTGCAGCGGAAGAAAAGGTTGATCTGGCTCAACATAGTTATGAGGAAGAACCATTTTTAGATGATTTTGTGATCCTGGAGGCTGCAAGGTCCTCTTTATCCTCTTGTATTCCTAGGAGGAATCTTTCTGGAGACAAAAAGCAAGATTGCAGTGGCTTAAGGATGGGGATTATAACACGAAATTTTTTCATGCGTCTGTGATAGCAAAAAAGGTCTAATAGTCTGATCACTCAATTGTAGGATGAGATGGTGGTCGGAGACAGATGCGGCAGCGACGCAACCCATGTGTGTATTCAAGTAACATATTCTATTTTTGATGAAAGAAGAGCATAGCAAACCTTATAAAACATCGCTACAAGGGTATACAAACGGATGCTTAAGATTTATTCAATTTGAAAGGTATTAACAATATATGCAAAGTATTAATAATATATGCAAGGCTCATCCATGAAATATGCAAGGTATGCATTCTCATCAAACTTTCCATAGAATATACAACTATGCTTTTGGGTATTAGCTAACATTTTAAGTCTATCCATAGTATGTAGCCTCCCCAGGGCCAGCTTCCACATGATCAACACTGTTCTAGTAGATGATCAGAAGTTAGGAGGGCGCAACCTTCATCTATCTTCTTTCTCTTATTGTCATAATTTTATTTTGTCATTGGGCTAGATACATCTTGGATTTGAGGGTAGCAGGTTTAATTGGCACAATGGTCAGAAAGGTTCTCGAGGAATATGGCTAAGTTGGATCATGTTTTGACTTATTTGGCTTGGGCTCCCATTCAACTCAAGCATCTTTCTAGGGAGGCTTCTGATCATGCTCCCTTATTAGCCTTCCTTGTTAATTCTCAGTTCCAACATGCGTCAACATTTACTTTTCAACATATGAGGACCTATCATGATAAATTTTTATTAGATGCTACAAAATGCTGGTCTTCGGCTGCAATATCCTTCTCCCACATGTTCATGCTCAGCTGAATTTTAAATCAATGAGAAAAATGCTCATAGATTGGAACAAGAATGTTTTCGGGAATATATCTATCAATATTTGTGCAGCGGAAGAAAAGGTTGATCTGGCTCAGCATAGTTATGAGGAAGAACCATGTTTAGATAATTTTGTGATCCTGGAGGCTGCAAGGTCCTCTTTATCATCTTGTATTCCTAGGAGGAATCTTTCTGGAGACAAAAAGCAAGATTGCAGTGGTTTAAGGATGGGGATCATAACATGAAATTTTTTTATGCGTATGTGATAGCAAAAATGGTCTAAGAGTCTGATCACTGAATTGTAGGATGAGATGGTGGTCGGAGACGGATGGTGATCTGATCATTTTTTATATAGGCCTCCACAACTAAAAAAAACACCTGTATCGACTGCGATCTAGTTTAAGGACAAAACCATAAATCTTGACCTAAACAATTTTTAGTGGTTTGTATTTCTCAAAATTCATCATATGGGCCTTCACAAAAAAAAAAAAAAACACTTGTATCGACTGCGATCTAATTTAAGGAAAAAACTATAAATCTTGACCGAAACAATTTTTAGCGGTTCGTATTTCTCAAAATTCTTCATATGGACTTCCACAATAAAAACCGACACAAGAACACCCAAATAATTTTCTTTTTATATCCTTTAAAAAAAGTAAACCCAATAATGGTCAAGAGCAAATGATAAATAAATGTTTGTGATTAAATGATTTGTCGATCATGAATTAATATATAGACACAAATAAAGGTTAATTCAATAACATTTTATTAAAAATTGTTTTTTTGCTAAATAGGTATCGACCATGATGTGGAATGGCAGTACCGGATTAGGCATTGCTGTACATGGAGAATGGTGAAAGATCAGTGGGAAAGGCAGCTCGTACCCACGCGGCAGCATGCTTCTGTTTGTCGGAGGAAATCTTTAGCACTTCATCTGAGGGGGCCACTATGGATTCATTACCAGAATTATCTGGCAATGCAACTGTTGGAAGAGATTTTAGGAAGGAGTCCTCATCGAGGTGGTTTTTTTTTTACTGGAAAATCAGATGAAATTGGTGTGCTTCCGGCCAGGAGGTGTCACTCAATGCTATTGGTGTTTGGGACGGATGACATTTGCAGAAAATTTGCTGGCATCCCACATGCTGTGTCACTGAGCGAGGATCTGCACTCATAAAGAATTTGCAAGATGCAGTGATATGATATAGCTAGAGAAGTTTTCAAATGATCCTAGGTCAAGGAAGAGGGAAAATCTGAAATAGAGGTTAGCCCTTGCAGCTCATCAAGAACATGCCTCTACCCAGAGGTTCCAAACAAACCAGATGAGAAACGACTTCAAGGATCTGGGGAAGTCGGAGCCCATGTGAGCCCTCCAAATAGCACCTTCCTCCAGATTGAAACCAACGGAACCGTCGGTTACCGACGTTCCCAAATCAGCGGCGGCGTCCAAAAATGCGACCAAGCAGCCTCCTTTCCCAACGATTCGACCCAATAACAAAATGATCTATCCTCCAAAAGCTCTCTCCTACCCAGCTCAAGCAGCCAGCGGCAGCAACAACATCACCGCCAAAATAGCAAGCCAGCAGCAATAGATTATAATAGATTGATAATACATTATTGAGTGAGAAGAAACCAAGATAGAAGGCCATAAATCAAAATGGAAGATTAGATTGCGACAATAGAAAACCATCTTCTTCCTCAAACTTAATCCATAAAAAAACCAGCAAATTTCTCAATTTTACAGCTTGAAACGGACATTACCTGGAAGAAGGACCTTGACTGCCGTGTCAAAGCAAAGATAGAAGACCAGATCGCAACAATAGAGCGATTTCCAAAAATCCAGAAACCAATTTAGAAGATCATATTGCGACAATGGAGATATTTATAATGCGATGATTGAGTCCGAGTAGAAGAGGTGTAGCCTTATAGAGAAGACTTCTTGTTGGAGAACATGGTTTAGAACTGAATGGAGACGGAGAGACACGAATCCTTGTTTGCGTGGGACACATGCACTGCGAAAGAGCAAAGAGTTGAACTGGGAGTCGGATTGAATCCAACAAGTTGAACCGGCGACTGAACATGCAAGTTGAACCGAGAGCCAGGTTGAATGCAACAAGTTGAACCGGCGACGAAAAAACCATCAATTTGTTTCTTATATATGATATATAGATGATATATAGATAGGTTACCCAGAATGACTTATTTTTAAGAAAGAATAAATTTTCTTGAGTTGCAACACTAAATATACAAGCCCCAAGGTTTTACTTCTTAATATAAATGTTTACAGAAACTAAAAACTAAAAGAACTCAACACTTCTGTTCAAAAGTACCTTTTTTTTTTTTTTGGCACCCAAGTTCCCAAAGGCATTCAAGAATCCAACGTGATGTGGGACCCACATTTGTGGGTTCCTCGTTTTTAAAACGCTTGTGCTCCGTCACCGACCATGGCCCAGCGCACGGTGACGAGGAGTTTGTGGAGGAGTAGAACCGGACAACTGTCCTTGTTTGACCGGGCGACCAGACCCGACGTGCGCGGGGTCCATTGACATGTTGCCACGTGGACACCCTCCCTTCGTTGGGCGCCTTCCAACGGAAGGTGGTCAGCAACGCATGTCTTCATATGACGCATTTGATCCCATTTTTGTCCTCTGTTTCTTCGTCGCGAAGGCGTTTGGTGTTGTGGGAGGCCACAGGCAGTCAAGACTTGGTGCTGGGGAACTCCTACTAGATGTTTGTCAGATAAATTGTTGATATGCTCTCTCTCTCTCTCTCTCGTTGTCCTCCCTTCTACTTTCCTTACATATGGACATGAAAGGGACATGTTAGGAGCTGTCTTTGATATTTTGATGAAATTTTTGGTTGAAACCGGTTCTATTTT
This sequence comes from Zantedeschia hybrid cultivar, assembly GCA_030544215.1. Classification (NCBI taxonomy): domain Eukaryota; kingdom Viridiplantae; phylum Streptophyta; class Magnoliopsida; order Alismatales; family Araceae; genus Zantedeschia; species Zantedeschia hybrid cultivar. The sequence continues at coordinate 42,543,092 of JARZZO010000013.1, read as the reverse complement.
AGGGTCGTTTGATGTGTGTCGTAAGATATTGTAAAACATCGTAAATAATTGTAAAATGACAATTTTCTTATATTTGGATAGTTGAAAATCGTTTTTTGTTACTTTTTTTTTCAACATATTCAAAACCAAATGACTCTTACTAGGGATGTAAATTAGGCGGGCTTGGGTTGAGTTATGTGATAATTTGAGTCGAACTCAAATTCAAAATAGTTCAATCCAATTTTAATCCAACCCAAATTCAGTCCAAGTTTAACTTAAATTCAGTCTAAATTTATCCCAAATTCAATAATGAGTGAGTTGGGTTGAGTTGGACTGACCCTATTTATAGATGGTTTGTTAAAAGTATTTGCTTTTTGTATGAATCACTGTAAAAGTCAATAAATAAAATTAGGTTAGTCCGTTTTCAGCTCAACCCAGCTCAAACTTAACTAATGTCAACCTAAATTTAGCCCAACCCAATTTCCTTTAATACGGGCTAGATTGGGTTGGGTCATGGGCTGGTCCGCTCACTTGACACCCTTAATTCCTACAATGTTTCTTTAGCTGATTTTAGTTTTCCATCCAAAATCACCATAAACCAAAATTGATGATTTTAAAACACGACATTTTATTTTCCCTACTTTTAAAGTTGGCGGTTTCAAAATCAAGGATATTGGTTTGACATAAAATATTATACCATGCTACAAAACATGAGTTTTTTTATGTCTTATAAAAATATAATATTTTGTAATGTTGAATTTTTTAGTTTTTAGTCCCTCTAATCTACTTAATTTAGGAAAAGCTCTTTATAACCTTTATATTTAGTAAAATTGTCCCGTAAGCTCACTTTTATTTTGAAAAGATCTTTTTTTAGATTTTTTTTCAAAATAATTTAACATATTTAAGGTTTTTTCAAAAATTTTGACGCTTTTCCAAATAAAAATGAGATTACAAGGAGATTTTGCAAAATACAAAGATCACAAGGAGTTTTTCTCCAAATTAAATAAATTATAGGGGCCAAAATTTTAAAAATCCCTTAATATTTTACAGCATTTTACATCAAAACAAATAGCACTTAAGTAGGAGTAGGTACGGTTAATAATTACTCATCCCCGGGTAACTTCATTCTTAACTAGAGTTTAAAAATTAATTTGAAACTTTTAGATTTCAACTAAACTATCATAGATATGACTTTCAACGTCCAATAACTTTTCTTCAAAATAATTAGCTTGAAGTTTGAAGAAACATAAAAATATCTCCATTTTTGTTTGTCCAAATATTCATATATCCTTTTTAATAGAGGAACTTCAAATCAAAGCATCCTCAGCAATTCTCCCTGCCAGAATTTTTTCTTCACACAACTCCACAATTGTTTCTCTTTTACATGAGTGATCATTTTAGACTCACCGTGAAGATGACTCTGTGGGATCCATCCCTTTGGTTGATTAGTTTGTGGGTTAAATCTCCCTCATAATCGCTACAAAAGAGAGGAAACTTAATTCATAGACCTCCCTTTTGAGAGAAGCTTCTTGTAAGACACAAATTAAAAGGATTGAGATCAATTACTTCACTTTCTTTACGTTGATCTACTTTATTAATCCACTTAGTTGCATCTGTAGCACTACTCTTAGGTAGGGATGCAAATGAGTTGAATTCGGTGCGGATCTAAGATAGATCAATGATTACATCTATTATGCTGTCGGTGTACAAATGGTATGCTTAACTATCTGTTACACTAATAATTGATCGGGTTCGGTTAAAAAAAGAAATTGTATTTATTATCTTATTTATGCAATCGATTTAAAAAGATTATTCGTTAACTGACCTATAAACTAATAATTTGTCGAATTATCGACCAATGGCTTATCATTTACATCCCTACTTTTAATTCCACCCCCTTCCCATGACCCTTTCAACTACACAGTACCCTCTCCTACACGCGGCCACCATTATGTTTCTCTCACCTCGCAATCATCCCTTATCTTAACTACATCTTTATGTCTGAACTTCTTATTCCTCTCTTTTCTCTGGTCGCCATGGACCACCTCTAACAAGAGGGAGACGTCTTTGCTTAGTATGTGATATCAGACAAAAGAATACGTGAAGTACTGGTGCTGTATCATCTTCGGGGCTTAACTTTCAAACCTTCCTTTCTCCGATCTCATCCCTTTAGAAAACAATGTTCTAGACACCCCTACCGGTTTTGTTGACGTCTATCTATTTTATCAGATTGGGTTAAAAGATAAACACGGTTTACTTTGGGTTCGGAGGTAGTCAAAAGACACAAAATTCAAAAAGGGTTCCTCCTCCAAAGCTCAATTATTATTATATACACAAGCTGCTACGTGAAGGATCAGGAAATTCTAATCTGCTTTTTGGCATACGCTCTCATGTGTAGATGCATATGGTTCCTAGTTCTGTGTGTATATCAAACTTAATTAACATTGATAATGATTTGCTGCACCGCTAGAGGTTATTAGGTCGTGTGATGATGTAGTTAAGTTATTTTTTAAGAAAAGAAATATTTTTTGAAACCCCCTATCCGATCCGACCGTACAATCCGATCAATTTTCGATCGACGTTTGATTTTTCTTACGTTTTTTGGGCTCATCCGATCCAAGATCGGATTGTACGGTCGGGTTAAGCACCATGGGAGGTTTCAAAAAAAGTTATTATTATTTTTTTTTTAAAACTTGGCTGCACGGACAGACAGCGTAATAACTCCTGATAGTGCAGTAAGTTATTCTCATTAACATTTGTTGAAAGATCAAATCATGATTTCTATTAAGCTAGTATGATTTATAAAAACTTGAATTCAAAAAAAAAAAAAACTTTAACAAAGATTATAAACCTTATCCAATGAACAAAGATAGTAAGATAAGCACCGAGTTCACAGCCGCGTGCATCCATCGGTCCTCTCCTTTTTGAGCCGCACAGTTTTGGTCCACGGTCCGCTTAGGCCACACATGATAAACCGGTGGGGATCGATAAGTCCAAGTCTCTTATCGGATTTGCACAATTTAACCTGTCTGTTCTACCAATCAAAAGCCCACCACATGCGGTCGGCCACTACTTCACAATTGTGGCCAGGCTGTCCTCTCTCTCTCTCTCTCATATCCCCTTCCCCCACACCCCATAACAAGGAACTGTGGAATATCATGATCTCAAGGGTGACGAGGACTTCTCTCTAGCCTTTCATCTGTGTGCATTAGTAACTGTGGAATGTCCTGATCTCAAGGCAGGTGAGGTTTTCAAATGGGACAACATTTGATCATCTTAGTCACTTGCCATCTTTAATAGATTTGTAAACATTTTAGGAACAATTACATATATAATCTTGTTAAAATAAAATGATAGATTTGTTTATTCTATTTTTATATTGTTATTAATAACATCGATGCGTCACAATACTCACGAAAATGCCTCTATAGCTAACTTCCCTCAAGAATAAATCATACAGTCCTTTTTCAATTAAATCTTTTTAAAAATAAAATTACGAATTTGTTTATTTTATTTTTATATCATTATAAATAACCTCGTTGCATTGTAATACTTGCAAACAAGTCTCTACAGTTAACTTCTCTTAAGAATACATCAAATGTTATTTTTTCAACTAGTAAATGTAATGTAAATTTAATGTTTGGACAAAAATATCCATGCAAAAAAGTATTCTCATGAATGACACACTTGTCAAAGAGACAGAAAGAGAGATAGATAGAAAGAGAGAAAGAGAGTTACACATTTATTTAGTAAAAGATTAACTAAAGTTAGATAAGATATATTTAACAGAATGCTGGCGTGCATTCTTTTTAACAATTGACACGCAAGATTATTAAAAACAATGCAGAAATTATAAGATAGGCAAAATCGCATTTTTTTTTTTCAACAAGATGAGATATGTAATTGTTCCAACATTGTAAGGACTTGACTTATGAAATTAGATAGTAACTTTAAATACGTAAATAAGGATGAATTAGATTAAGTAGAGATAAATCACTATTTTACTCAAAAGAGTTTTGTCCACTGGAGTTCAATGCGGTTCAGTTGGATTGGCTTCGTTAATTAGTGGGTCTTGTTAGTCTCATTAATAGACATTAACTTACTAAAATAATGATCTATCAAAAAATACTTATTTGATCTCAATTAGAATATTATTTTAACATCTGTCTTTCTTGCTCTCTCTCCACTCTTTCTCTAAGTTGGACTCTTCCCCTTCTTTCATTCATGGACGTCATCTTATTTCTGTTATAACCATCAGCACCCATACCATGCTTTCCTAAGCACCTGCCTTGGAACATCTCATTTGTCCAATGGATGTTCATATTCCACTTTGTTTATAGAATTTGGTGAAGTAAGGTCTTTTTATATTAAGAATAAGTCAAATTTCTGTTTAATTGGAAGAATATGGTATTCCGGTCAAGAATGACTTATTTTTAAAATTAGGTGATAAATAATAGCTATCTTACACACGAAAACTAAATATTCCGTCTTAGATTTCGTCCTATTATCAAAGTTAATCATTTTTTATCTTGAAATAAATAATCTGAAATAATTCATTCCATTTTAACCCTACTATGCTGTCACAGTAAACAGTAAAGTAAACGAATGACGACAAAGAAAGACAAAAAGGTTTACCTCATACATGGTATGAGTTTTTTGGTCTGTTGCAATAAGAGAGTATTGTTATTGTCTTCAACAGTTGCATTTCACTTTGACGGGTTCAAATTTTGCTCTCTTCAACAAAATTTGTGATTCATTTGGAAGAGTGAGTCCCACGTAAGTCATTACTGATTACCCGATACCCGTTTATTACCCGTACTTAAAAGATAGGTATGATATGTCCCGTACTCGGCAAGAGCTGGACAGGTTCGGGTCTAACTTTGGTCCTTGAATCACGGGTCCAGTAATAGGTCTGACGTGATACCCGATAGGGGATTGGGTCATCATCTTCCGCTCCGCACCTTGCCCCTTTTTATCTCTCGCGCAGGCAGCGCCGCAGGCGCTCCTCTCTCCCTCCCGCACAGCGTCGCAAGCACTTCAGTCTCTGCTCCGCTCCAGGCTCTCGTTTCCCTCTTCGCCCGTTGCCGCTTTGTTTGCAGCAGCAACAATAGCGGCGGTTCGATACGCCTGCCCGCCCTCTCGTTGTCGTGGGCGCAGCAGCCGCGGTTCGCCTCCTCATCAATCACCATCCTCATTGGCGGGCGTGCGTGCGTGCTTGCTTGCTTGGATCCCTGTTGCGTAGCGGCGCTGCAGTTAGTTAGCCATCAAATTCTTCTATCAGACAGACGATGTTGCATCAGAAGAGGTCCGATGCGTAGATCAGCAAGGAGAGCGTCGGCGACTCTACCGACTTCAACCCCCTCTTCTACCCTGCCAAGCCCCCCCACTCCCACTTCCTCCAAATCCAAGTCCACAGCCCCAACGCCACCCCCGCCCCCGACCATACCCCCACTTCCCCGATCTCCACTCTCGCGACCCCGCACAAGCGCCCCGCCACCACCACCTCCGCCCTCTCCCACTCCTACACCCTCCACTCCCTCCCCACCTCCCCTTCCCCTTCGCCCTCCGCCCACCACCACCACCATATCCGCCTCCTCCCTTACGCCGCCGCCGCCAAGGCCGCCCTCCGCCTTCGCCTCCGCCTCCTCCTCCTCCTCTTCCTCCCCTCCCTCTACCTCGTCGGCGTCGGAGGCAGCGCCAAGCGCCGCTCCCTTCTCCTCGACTTCCTCTCCGCCATCACCTTCTCCTTCGCGTTCGTTTTGCTGTTGTTCCTCTCCTCTGGCCTCCTCCCGTTGTCGTCGCTCCGCCCCTCCTCTCTCGTTACCGGGTAAGTGGGCGAACCAGAAAAAGATGGGCACGATATCTAATGGGCCAACCCTTAAGTGGTTCGGGTTTCGTTCGGGTAGGAATTAACGGGTCTATTATCGGATCTGCGTAGACCCAACCCATACCCGTCTAATTGACAGCCCTAGTCCCACGTAATCTTTATCTCGTACAGTCCAGTCATTGACCTTAGTGACCCACTTTAATTATCAAACTTGGTCACCTAATAGGATAGTATTGAAGACAAACTTGGCTGCATCTCGAAGGAAGAGATGTAAGTTTGCACATTGAGCCCAACGAAGAAGACTCAATCACACATGCAAGAGAGAGAGAGAGAGATCAGTTAACAATCAAATGAATTGTTTTCTTTCTTCTCTACATTTTGTTAAGTCAGAAAAAAATTTCTGTATGCAGGTTTTTACAAAATGTTTGCCCCTTCCAAACGTCCTTCCCCACCTTACTACTAACTCCTAACAGAGATCAAATGAACAGTTTTTGGAGTAAACGGGGGACCTGCTTCTGCATCAGCAGCACCAGTAGCTGCAGCTGCATGCCCATGGCTGCCAACGGTGGTGCTGTTGCTAGTAGGGAAGAAGACGCAATGGGGATTCTCACATCTGATGCTCTCTCTTCAGAAGGGCATGATGTGGGTGGTCTTGGACTCGTAGCTGGGCAGGCAGCCCTTGGAGCCCACCCGGAACACCTTGAGCAGGTCACCGGCCATCTGCCTCGCCCCCGGCGAGCAGTTGCTCTGCATCAGCAGCAGCACCTTCGTCAGCCCGTTGCTTGCTGCCACCGCCTCCTGCGCCCGCCGGTCCCGGAACAGGTGGCACACGCTCCACACCACCACCACCGCGTGCTCTGTCCCCGCCGCCGACACCTTCATCATCCTCCCCACGACGGCGCCCAGCGCGCGCGCGTCTTCGCAGATGGCCGCCCGCCCATCCGTGCACATCGACGCTGTCTCCATCAGCTTCAGCGCCTTCTCCGCAGTTGCGGGCCCCGTCGACGGCCGCGCCAGTAGCTCGCCCAGCACCCGCACCGCGCCCGCCCGCACCATCTGCGGCCGCACGCGCCGCGGGGAGGAGATGGCGACCAGGCATGAGAGGGCTGCGTCGACGGCTCTGGGGTCCAGCGGCTTCCCTTCCTCCTCCTCGCCCGCCAGGCGGAGCAGCTCCGCCAGCATGCCCTCCGTCTCCGCTACTAACAGCTTGCTCTCGGCGCCGGAGGAGGCGACCGCCTCCAGCACCCGCGCAGCGGCGATCCTCCCTTCCAAGCTCCCACCTTTCAGGACGGCAAGCAGGGAGGACACGGCGCGGTGATCGGCGAGCGACCTGTGGACCTCTACCCGGGCTCCGCCCTCCTCCTTCCGGACGAATTCGAGCAACACAGGGGACAACGCCCTGGCCGCCGCCTCCATCTCCTCCACCCCGAGGTCTCTCCTGGCGAGAATGCTGGCGAGGGCGGGGACGCAGCGGGCGTTCCGGGCCAGCTCGCGGGCGCTCGCTGCATCTCCCGCGGCCTCTGCGAGCTGCCGCAGGAGGGGAAGGAGGTCCGTGGGGGACTGCAGGAGGCGGCTGAGGAGGTCAAGCGGGGAGGTGGGCGGGGCGGGCTTGAGTGGGCGTTGGTGGGCGGACCAGAGCTGGATGAGGCGGTGTAGGGTGTGGTTGGGGACGAGGGCGGTGGTGGGGAGGACCTGCATGGTGGCGGGGCAGGTGTTGTGGCCGGTGTCGAGCCAAGCCTGGATGGAGGAGCGGTCGTAGGTGACGCCGGTGCAGAGGCTCACTGGGGACTTCATCACGTCAAGCGATATGGGGCACCGGAAGAAGCTCGGCACGTTCACATCCAGCTCCTCCCCGCCACCGCCGCGGCCCCTCCTCCCCATCTCCTGTGCCTGTTACAGTGTGGATAACCTATTCCAGCGCTATCCTATCCACCTCTTCACCGGGGTATCCTAATTCCTACCTCTGTCCTATGTCTCTCTTCTTCGGTTAATTTGGAATAGGGAGAAGGGTGGGGTGGGATAGGATCATAGGAGGAAGGCTTGCAGTTGGAGACGAAACACGGGAAGAACCGGATTGTTGGGAGTGCGAGATGGGGATTTAAAGGGGGTAGTGCGGGTGGTGGAGGCGGTCAGAGACGGTGGTGAGGAGGTCAAAGGGTGATGACGTCGGTGGGTGTTCTTTTTTTTCTTTTTCTTTTTTTGTATTTATGTTGTTCTTACGTGTGTAGATGGATACTGGTCAACACCCAACAACAGGAGGGGGGGTTGGATTTGTTAAGCTACGTGAACGTGGGATGGGGGGAGTCCGTTCCAACTCATCCACTGCTGCCATTGGTGGGTGATGATGGCGGTGCCGAGCCGCGGACTCGGAAAGTGGACCGAGGATGGGGACCTCCTCAGATAGATGAAGCCAGATCAGATGGGTTTACGCAAGATAAAGATCTTCTTAATCTCATGGTACCCTTTTGGGATTTAATTTGTTGGATCTTATAAATTTGGATTTAGGTATGCCTAATAATTTAATAGTAGGCTTGTTAATTATTATTAATCTAAATTCTTTACATAGAATTTTATAAATTTGAACTAAAAAATGAGCTCATTTTCAACTGTATGAGAAACAAATCACATCAAATTTCTTTTTTAAACTGATTTGAGGTATAACATTAACAAAAAAGAGGCAGACCAATAATAGACTCGCATACCCATTTACCCATAAATAGTATTGCATCTGTTTCAGGTCAGACATGGCCCATTTACAACCTACTCATATGAGTTATTTGAGGGAAAATAAGTGAAACACCAACTTTAATCTTAGTGCTTATAAGTCGAATGCATCAAGATTGAGAATATGGATGCAAACGGGTTAAATTCTGTGCAAATCTAAGGTAGACCACGACTGTATCTGTTAAGCTATCAATTTAGAAATACTAATTTAGTAATTGTCTTATAAGTTAACAATCAGTTGCAAAATTACATCTAAGCGTACCGTTAGGAAAAAATTGTATCCATTATTTTATCCGCTAAGCATTTCGATTTAAAAGGGCTATTCATTAACTGACCTATAAGCTAATGATTGATCGAATAATTTGACTATCAATTACCAGTTGCATTCTTGATTCAGAAGACAAGGCCTAAAGAATCTCTTATTTAGGGGTATTTGTGTTGGCTAAAATTTTCTTGAAAAATATTTTCTCAACTAATTTTCACATGTTTTACAAACACGAGTAAAAGTTAATTGGTAAACATATTTTTCATATTCTTAGAATTTTTTTTTTTCCCACCCCTCCTCATGGGAAATTATTTTCACGAAAAATATTTACCACTTTCTATCTCTCCACATCAAATTCTCACGTCGCATTCTCTCCGTATTTTCTATTTTTCTATGAAAAAATACTTCCTATGATTCGTTACTTTCCGAAAAAATATTGAGAATGCAAACGCCCCCTTAGATGACTCTTTTAATGTTCTTCTAAATTAATTTTAAGTGTTATTGGTAACAAGATGATAGAGTTGATGTCCATTTGTGTGGCTGACATCACCTTCTTTGCCATCCTGTCAATGGTGGTTTAAGGCTAGGAGCGGTGAAAGAGACATTCAAAATGACCTCAACGGGGATCCTTTTCACTACTACCCTCTAACTAATAAAGGCACCACCATCTCTTTGGATGTTTTTGTTGTTGTACCCCTTTATTGGTCAGGTGTACTGTGCTGAGGATTTATGTAAATACATAAATATTTAAAAATCAATATTGAGAGGATTTGTTGTTTGTCTTACAATCTTGGAAAAAAGAGATTTTAAAAGAAATAGGGCGAGAATAAAAGATGATTTCTACATGTACCATATCATTAATATAAACACTTAAAAGCATTTAAAAACTTACTTATACTAAAAACTCGTCAGAGGTAAAAGTTAAGACTCTTGTCCTCATTTTGTCTTGATACTAGATTTTTTTTTTCCCTTTAGGTTTGGAGCTCCACTAGAAACCTAGGGCAATCTTCCGGCCCCAATGTGTTCCAAATGGCGGCACATCAAGACAAATCTTCCGATAATTACTTGACTGAAATGATACTTTCATCAAAAACTCAAGGCCTTCTTTCAAGAATCAACATAAATTAATGCATGTGAGTCTATCTTGTTTCTTCACAACTAAATCTAATTAGAGCGATAATATATAGCTTAACATAGCTAAGGTTGTATTGGGAACACAGATTAAAAGAAGATGGGGCATAATATCCAAATAAATCTCATTACCTAACTAATGAGATTTTAATCGTTAAACTATTGTAGTGGTTTTCTTTTTTAGAGTGTTCTAATCCCCATAGGGCTGATGTAGCAGGTGAAAAAACCTTCTCTCACTCACTCCAAATTCTTTTATGACTGACATTTTATTATAGATGGTATATAAAAGGTTCTCCCAACATGAGGTTTTGAAATTTATGTTCCCAGAACAAATCAAGGAGTCCCCCAAACAGAAACTATTATGCTTACTTGTGAGATAAAAATAAGGAAATCCAAATTTTAATTTGTTATTTGTTTTCTTCCTTCAACATGTCAGTGATACCACTGACTTTTTTTTTATTTTTTTAATCACCAGGGAGACTTCCTTCTGCCAAACCCCTTTTCTGGTTTCTTCTTACTTTTCTCTTTTGAGAAAGTGGGCCGGATGGGGGTTGTGGTCAGGAAGGAGGCTGAGATCAACACTAGCTGCTGGATGAGCATAATGGCACACATGACATCTTTTGGTTAGAAGTCACAGGCGTGGGGTGAACCAAATTGATGTGCCACCCAACTGAGCGTGAAGGCCACTTGAAAGCATGCACTGCTTGCTGCCTTTTCCTCTGCTCTCCTGTTTCTGCCTTCTAATAGGGGTCACCCTCCCTCACACTCTTCTGACCAGTGAGAGAGAGAGAGAGAGAGAGAGAGAGAGAGAGAGAGGCAAAACTCCAATAAAATATAATCATATGCCTCTTACCAAATAATTGTAATGTTCGAATATTTTTAGAACATTTGAACTTAATTGTAATATCATGAGATGTGACAAAATTTTTACACTGACTATCATCTACCGCAACTCTCCTTTTTTATCCAAACTTGGGATAGGTTAAACACAAGAGACTCATATTTAGGCGGAGTTAACCTAATTGTAATATATATACATTATTAAAGGGTTAATAATATACTCGAAGTACTATTGCTGATAGTCAAATTTTCAGATTCGGTGATTAAACTGGATGGACAACTATCAGTCATCGAATTTTATGATTGGCCTAAATTAATTATGACACTTGGTGACCGAATTGGCTACTCATTTTGATCATCTAATGTGGTCCTAAATAGAACTCTTCCTTCCATAACCATGAGAACATAGTATTGTTGTTTTCACATCAAGTGATATTTTTGTTATTTCAGTAGGTGTTTGTCATTTGAAATTATGATTACCTTGGCCTGTGTGGTTAGGATTAGGTCAAAGGATGATTAAACTTCTCAAAAAAATAGTACTTATAAGAGTTTAGCCAAGAAAGGGGAGCATGCATTCATTGGAGATGGTTGTGGTGGGTGGGCTCCCATGCTCTCAAAAGTCCCAACTCACTTCAAATTTTAGATTGATGCCACTTTGAGAAGGGCGCGTTCTGGGGCTCCGCCTGGTCAAATTAAGAGGACAATGGACCCCATGGGTTTGGCCTTTAATGGATGGCAAGTGGCGAACATGACCCCTCGATTCATGGAGTTCGCATAGCCTGTGTTCCGCTTAAACCCACATGACGGTGCAGAAACTAAGGGGGAAATTAAGAAGTCTCCTGCATCATGTGGAGTCCTATTATTTTACTCAAAAGGAAAGCAAACAGAGAAGGAGAAAGAAAAATGGAGATTAATTTATCGTTAGCTTAAGCCATGGCAACTTCATGCATGGTGATTCTTGAGAAGATATTAGAGATTTGCATTTCATGGATATGATTGGTAAGTATTAATTTCTTTTAGTCAAATGGCACAATGGTTAAGAATTTCAATTCTTTTGTGAAGAATGTCACAGTATAGACTTGCGCAAGTCTGAGAGATCAAAATCTTCCACTCCGTGGCGGAATTTGAACCCAAGACCTTTTCTTAGTGGTGAAGATACTGTGTCACTTGATGATAAGAATGTCAATAAAATTTGTGATAATTGAAAGAACTTAACAAAAATATGAGACTCTCTAATCAAAACAAAATAAAAAAATATCTTTAAATGTGAAAAGGTCCCGATGTAGGACCCAACGCAGTTCCAAACGAAGACTGAAAAGATACACCACAAATCTTCCCCGCCTACCAGAAACTCCTAATCTTTGCTTAAATAATAAATAAATAAATGCCCTGTGAAGCCCAAAGAGGAGTTGTTCTTCCGGGATCGGCCTATCCGGGGACTTCGGCCTTCAAATTATGGATACCTAACTCAGGACTTAGCTGGATTGTTCTCCCATTGACCTGTGATTAGGGTTTAAAGAGATGAAATATTAAACTTTGTCTTGGTTAGGTTTGGCCATATGGTTTATATAATTGTTGGCGGTGGAGTATATATGTTAATTATATACTCGATCGGTGCAGGTTGTAAGGTGATGTTGTAGTTGGCGTGCGAGCTCGTGTTGTTGGATCCGCGTAGGTACCTGCAAGTCCGCGTCTTTGGACTTTTGAACGCGCTAGCTGCATGCGGGTTTTGATGCAGGGGTTACTTGAAAAGTACGATAATCTTATTTGCAGGATGTACGGCATGATGACTTCGATGTTAATATTAATTTTAATTAATTAATTAGTTGCTTGGGTGCATCACCACTGAAAGGAAGTATGATGAGGATTTTTCCCGAAGATTACACTCAGGACCTAACCTTTCACTCTTTATTAATAGGTTAGGGTTTAGGTCGGCTAGCTGATTCGAAGTGATTAAGATCATCTCAATACAAGAGTAGAAGGAGTTACGGATATCCTTTAATCTTCTTGCATCATAAGTGCATGGTAAATTTGGGATAAAAGTTAAGGATTCCCAAAAAGAAGAGAGAAGTCCAATCAAGTTTGAAATTGTATTTTTGAAAACCTCATATAGTATATAGCCAATGCGTTGTCACATAGAAGGTGCAACACACGTTAAGCTCCACTTTACTGGTAGGATTTGGCAGAATTAAGTTTCCTTATTCTCCGTATAAACCAAATTCTCCAGTCAAGAATGAGTTATTTTCAAAATTTGATGGATAAGCAATTCTATCTTTTGCCTGAGAACTTAGTATTTTACCTAGGATTCTACTCAGCTATCAAAATAAAACACTGCGAACTGTAAACACCTCTTATTTTGAAACAAGCAATTCAAAATGAGTTATGACGTGATAAGCTGGATGGCTTATTACAATAAGGAGCATTTCCCTTTAATAGCAGAGCAGGGCAAAATATGAGGAATACCAGAGTTTTTGATGTAGGGTAAAATTACTTATTCACCTACTAATTTCGAGGATAAACAATTCTTAACCGGAATGCAAAATACCTCCTATCAAACTAGAATTTGGTTTATTCTGAAAATAAGGAGGACTTGTTCAACCAAATTATGGAAATAAAGTGGAGCAGAGTATAATTTGCTGCACTCATGGGCTGCTAGTGTTTAAAAAAAAATGATTCTTTTTAGATCAGCCCGATTTGACCTACATGTCCATTTTGGTCGATCCCTGATTGGAGGACCAATCACCAAGGGTTGATTTTTTAATTTTCAGATTTTCATGATCATCCAATCAAACATCAATCAATATAGACACGCGGAGCATAATAGGGTCGACCCCAAAAAAAACTCAAAAAAGTAGTTTTTTTTTAAAAATACCAACACTAATACAGCAAGTTATACTCACAATACTCAAGTACAATAGTCTTTTTTATTTTATTTTTTAACCATATGATCAAAGATTGAATAGTATAGACACTAACAAGTATCTCTTTATTATGTAATTTTTTTAAAGATAAAAATAAAAACATATAACCAAAACACTTACGTCCACCTTGAACAATGAACACAATGCCACTAACGGGCATAATGGGCGCGGAGTCGAGACCCATACGTTCCATGGCGTTTGGTGACAGGAAATCTCTACCAGCTGTTAGGGTTGACATCAGGTGCATGTGAACTCATCCAGTTGTCAGAACGATTATGAAAACTTGGAAACATGAAGTCCAGTTGTCAGAACAATCATGAAAACTTGAAAAGCTTAAGGGATCCAATTTCTTTTTTTTGTTTCTTGAGTGAGGGGGGTGAACTTATTTTACTAAAGCTAAAAAAAAGAGGGAAACACTTCAAAAGAAATGCATTATAAGACATCAAGGAGAAGAAAATTATAATCCTTTCATGAGCTACCAACCATATCATGGCCAATCTTACCAACTTTCATTAACATTGCTGTATAATTTACTTGCACATCCAACACATTTGTTTGGTTCATACATCTTTGATCCATTTAATACATCTTAGGGGTCACTTGATGATGTGTCGTAAAACACTAGTAATTAAGTAGTAACAAATGACATTTTCTGTATGTTTAAAGTGTCGATTGGAGTGTTATAAATCAGTGTATTTTAAAATCGGTTGACCTATATAATACTCTTTAGTCGATCTTGGTTTTTAGTTTAAAATTATCGAAAATCAAAACAATTGTTTTAAAAGAATAAGACTTACTTTCGCCCTTTAAAATTGATGATCTCAAAACCGACATTTTACGGCATTTTATGGTGCCGCACGAGGTGATCCCTTAATCATTTTTATCTGGTTCCAAAATTTTCTTATTTATGTTATGAATATCTTTTATGATTCAAGTAAGTTGTCCCTTGGACTTGGATGTGTCATCTTGTGAGGATATGAGTTGCCACTACATATGCATGGTCCTCGTGGAAACATCCGTGGGCTCCACGAGCAGGAAGCAATGGGAAACAAAAGAAAGAACAGAAGAAGAAGAAGAGAAAAGGCAGGAAAAGGACTAGTGAATTGGTCTTCCATAATTGAGGTCGACAGGGAATAATGTGAAGCTTCTGCTTGCTTTATTTCAGATGGCCAGCGCCGAATCCACAAAGCAGACAGTGAGATCACAACTTGCATGCCCATGCCGGTCTCTCCTTTCACATCCTATGATTACCCTAGTTTTCTCTCTCTTTCTTTATAAAAAGAGTGAAACAAATTGGCAACATCAAGGTAAAGATGTCCAAGTTCATGTGATCCTGCATTACATGACTATTACCGTTGTCAATAGCTTCCATAGTGATGATGATATTGGCGTATGATTCCTATTGATTTATTTCCTCGTGAGGAAAGCATATGAAACTACAATAAACCTTTGTTTTAAAAGGCCAAGTGGTGCACTTGTCCGATGCTACATATAGTAATAAAGTAATGTTTGCTGCATCGTGTGCGGTGGGGTCGAGGGCTGCAGCAACAATAATTTTTTTTTATTTTTTTAAGTCGGCCCATCATATTTGACGTACAATCTGATATTTGATCAGACAACACTGTTCACTAGGTTCAATTTTTTATTTTTGAATTGTTTTGGATTGTTCTCTGTTCGTTGGATTCAATTTTTTACTTCTATTCATTGAACTTGATTTTTTATTTTTAAAATTTTTTAGATGTTCGCTAGGTTTGATTTTTTATTTTAAAGATTTTTTTGGATCGTCCGTCCGATCGAAGATCGGATGTACGGATGTATCGGACATGATGGAATCGATCTAAAAAAATTTCAAAAAAATTATTTTTTTTTATGCCGCACGTCATGGAGTACAACAACTTACTGCATTACAAGTATTACTCATAATAACATGTGTCCTGCTCGTATGTGTGTTAGCTCAAGTTGGCAATTGGCGAAATGAAACCCCTACTGTCCCTAGAGGGTGGGGGCCAGGGCGAACCACTCAAAGGGGAGATGAGATCAGTGTTGATGACCTATGAGCTTATCTGTTAAACCATAACAAGTCATCAGATAGATTTTGTACCATGGCTTTGCAAACAGTTGCCATTAGGGTAAACTCTGTTAATATTAGAAGGTGTACCCCATGATGCAAGACAACCCCTTCTCCTCTCCCTATTTCTAAGGGTTCGTTTTTGGAATACTTTTGGAGTAAATTCTAATGATTGACATCTCTGATAGGAACAAAATGTGTTTTTAAAAGAAGAAGATTTGTTTGATTTTATCACTATCTAAGAAAAAAAAATGGAAAAGGAGAGAGATATGTAAGGAGAAAAGATAAGATCGTTCTCAAAAGCTGAATGTAGTAAGTTTTGAGAAAGATTGGGGAGAACTTTTGCTATGAATATGCCAAAACACTGATGACATTTAAAGTAAACTAACAAGTTAAGGATATAAGAAAAATAAAAATAAAAATATGATTTAACTTGTCAGACTATCCAAATTTGATTTGTAACATTTTTTTTTGTCCTTTCGAATCTGTACTTTACTGACAGTGATTTAGATAATCAAATTTTGACTAAAATCTTTGAACCAAAAGCGTTTTCAAACTCTAACCAAGTTTCAACTACCCATTATTCAATTCTCACTTTGCGTCATCTCCCTATGAACTCTTCTTCCTCAACTCCATACTTATCTCTTCTTCTAATAACTACCCTCCAACTCTTTTCCTTTCACATGTGATACTATTTTCAAGAAAGACTTGCTGCTGGTGTTTTCATTAAAAAAATATTTTTAATTTTTTTTTGATGGCTCCACGATGACCATCATGATCATACAATTCGATCTCTGATCGAATGACTAAAAAAAGATGAAAAATCAAAGACCAACCCCAAATGAACAGTGTACAGTCATGTAGGTCAGGTTAAGGATCATAAAAAATAAATAAAAAATATACATTTTAAAAAACTGTAGCCTGCACCGTCTGTCGATGCAACAAGTGTTTCTCATTATTTTCTCCTTCCAAACTATGCAGCGTCGTTATACTTAAGTTAGATAAAACTGGATGTTCCTTCTTTAAGCTTTAACCTTTTAACCTTCTTTTGTATATCCTTCTTTGGCCTGTTGTATCCTAAGGGATATATTTCGATGACTTTGTATTACTTCTTTCTTATTAATAATATTCCTATCTAATGTTGTTTTAATAGAATATGAACATATCTCTTCTATGAAGAAGTATGTATTCTCTTAAGACACCTTAGGTAGTTTAAAAAGAAACAAAAGAAAAAAGGATGCAGCATCATCAGAAGAGAAGTCCCTCTGTTGTGGAATAATCGTAGATAATAAATTCTATCACTGTAAGGGGCGATAATGGAGAAGTTGATAACCACTGCCTTTTTTTTCACTCTATATTAAAATACTTTCTTCTTCTTTGTTAGGTGTGTCCCTCTCTTTTTCTTTATTTGGTTACTAACTCACAACAGGACCGAGGAACAATAAGTTCTCGGCTTAGAGCCAGCAATGACTGCAGGGATGTAAATTGGGTGGGCTAGGTTAAGTTACGTGACAATTTAAGTTTAATTTAAATTTAAAATAGTCCAGTCTAATTTTAGTCTAACTTAAATTTAATTTAAATTTAACTAAAATTTAGCCCAATTCAACAGTGAGTGGGTTGGGTTAGATTGGACTGGTCATATTTATAAATAATTTGTTAAAAGTATTTACTTTTTATATAAATTATTGTAAAAGTTAATAAATTAAACTGAGCCAACCCGTTTTTTTCCCAACCTAACCCATATTTAACTAATGTCAACCCAAATTTAGTCGAACCTAAGTTATATAATTTGGGCCAACTTAATTTCTTTTAATATAAGTTGAGATGGGCTGGGACACGGGCTGGCCAGCCCGATTGGCACTCCTAAATGGCTGTGAAAAATGTTCTCTATCCAGATTGGTCCCTCTTGCATTCACCATCAACTGATGGGCCATGCTAGGGCTGTCAATGGTCTGCATATCTGTATAACCATAGCACCAAACTCAATAAAGTTAAGGATAAACGAGTCGAGTCACAGATCCACCTTTTAGCTTCTTTACAATAAAATATAACTAGACCTAAAAAAGAATCTAGTTATCTTAAACTATAGTATACTTGATAAATAAGCTCAATTTAAGGTTCAGACAGAAATCTGATCACAAGTTTATGTATGAAATAATAGCATAATTGTTATTGGATAAATGGATATATCTATATTCAAATTTAACGAATTCAAATGGGTCTCTTAAGGTGTGTGGACCATCATTTGAATATCAAAGCCTACAGTTTGGTAAGATTCACTTGGAGGCCATGAATTCGCTTGTGGCTTCCACAGGAGTGGTAGGAAGGGAACCAGTGAAGATTTGTTGGCTAGTCCATTGTGGTCGTCTATCCGAGTTACTATGGTCAATAAGTTGGAACCATTTAAAGATGGCAACCTAACATGTGGTAGCTTGGACTTGCTACCAAAGGAGGGACTCTCCAACCAACAAGCATCATGGGGTGGTGGTAGTACGCAATCTAGAACCGAAGACTTCGAAGTAGCAAGGGTAGATTCAGTAATGTGACGTTGTCAACACAAGCATAAGATATGGGACATTCTGAATCTTATTTGGCCAAATTGGGAAGGTGGAAATAATGAGCAGCAATCATGATTTCATAAAAATGTACTGCAGCAGTGGTAGATGAGGTCTTGTAAAATTCATTGACCTAATTCAAAACAATTTAGTCCGAAATTTTATTGATCTCGCTCAAGACTTTACTGGTCCAATCTAAGACTCTATAAGACCTAACTCAAGAACTCATTGACTCGGCCATGTTTATAACCTAATGTCCAAGTGACTCCACTGAATAAACTGCAGCATGTTCATATGTTTGTGGGAGACCAAAATGAAAACAAATGTTTTCTCTTCTATTTTTTGTACAAAAGCACCAAAAGTGAAGGTGGAAATAGAAATTGGTATCTTTGTTTTCACATCTATTTTTCATTTAAAGGAAGAAACAAAAGTAAAAAATGGAAGTATCTATTTTCATGTACGTCTCTTTCACACGGACGTTGACACCTACAAGTCGTATGCATGGTGACGCCCATTACACATAATATGCGGTGCCACCCATCGTGCAAATGATGTCTATTACACTAAAACTTGTGATACATACATCAGACTAAGATACTATATATTTGTTGTTTAGTATCGCATAGAATAAAAGAGAAAATCTTAACGTCTTTTATAAATGTGTCATCTTTTTACCAATCAAATATTAGTAGTTGCACCACTTAGTTGAAACTAAAGATTCAATTTTTTGATCTTACTAGTTGGCTCTTGTGAAGAGAAAAGATGTGATTAATATTTATAATATTTATTATATAAATATTATACTATATATATATAATTATGAAGAGGGAGAAATACCAGTGGCCCAAATTGTCGACCCAAAAGTCAGAAGAGTAGGGTAGGGCCCAAAAAAGTAATATGGCCCATGAGGCCTAAACAAAAAAGGCATCAGATCACAAACAGCGGGCATTCCCGATAAAAGGCCCCCCCCGGCAAGTTTGACCACTGAGAGTTGGGGGCTCTAAGAAGATCGTTTGAGGTTTCGAGTCGAGCCGAATCGAGTCAGAATCGAGCTGAGCCCGAGTGACTCGCGAGCAACTCAACTCATTGTGGGCCCTAGTGGGGGGTGCGGCTCGGGGTGGAAAGCCCCTTCCCCTACGTTGTATCACTTGGCTATAGTATGCAGTATTAGGGCTTTCGTCCAGCATCTATGGTGATGGCTTTGGCGAGATTATACTTGTATTAATAACGCCAGATATAGCGGGCCAGGCTAAACCACACATGAAATGACCCCACAATGTTGAAGTCATCTGAGCCGAGCCTTTTCAATAGATAGCGTTTGGATACCAGGATAGTAGCCCAATTAGAAGAAAGCAGCCCCAGTGGCATCATATTTATGGCTTTAACATTGAAAATAAATTAATGTCCATAATTAAGACCCTCAAAAATTGCACACAGCTGGGAGAATGCCTGCGTCGTCCCTGCAGGTTGTAGCTCAACAATCTTCCAAAAGATCGACTTTGGATGTACTAACAAAGTTGAACTTCCAGGTATTATATATATTACAATTGCTATATAATTATCGTCGGATCCACTCATCGAATGGCAAATGATGGTTGTACCTTTTTAAAAAGAGTGCAGCAAACTTTAAATGTGGCACGTCGTCTTATCCATTGATTAGACAGCTATTTATTATAAAATGTCAGAAATATTGTGGTAAGCAATACTCAGAAAAAAAAAATATACCATCTTCTATTTCTCTGGGTGCATGTGGTCGTCGCCGGACTTCAAAAAGGATTGAGAAATGCTTACTGTAATGGGATGCCATCTGATCAGTTCTTTTTTCTATAAATAATATTAAAATATAGGGGCAGTCCTAAGGGTCCATGGGTGCTATCCAATCTTGGGCGGTTAAAACAAAACTCATGCTAACCTATGGTCCAATGGCTTGAATCACACCCCACATAGCGCGTGTTGAGCAGTGTGAGCCAACGTGCGGCAGGGATTTTTCGTAGTTCCACTTTGTTTGCAGAATTAGGGAAGAATAAGATTTTGTATTCACAGAATAAGGTTACTTCTGTTTTGATTAGAGGAATTGGTTATGTATTAGAATTGCTTATTTTCGAAATTAGGTAAATAAGTAATTCTATCTTATACCCAATAATTTAATATTATGTCTTGGATCCCACCTTGCTATAAAAGTGAAACACTCCTTATCGTGGAATAAACAATCCGTAATAACTAATTTCATCGTAACTCATTCTACTACCAAAATAATGTTTTAAAGGATTTTGAGCTCATCTGTTTAATATACTAGACTTGCATAACATTGGGCCCAAGTTTAAAACTCTTAAAAACTTGATAATACTTGAAATATAAAATATGAACGTAATTACTTAACTAATATGCATCAAATTTGGCTAAGTGAAAAGGCATGGATAACATCAATATGTATTATACTTGACATGTTAATGAATATCAAATATAAGCATTTGCCCATGTACAAAAAATACAAAAAGCATACATGTCGACAAACTTCCCGTCAAATATGACCTCAGCTAACTGATGCAATTGGCTCTAATAAACGAGCTTTAAAAAAATGTTATCTGGCCCGAATCTGTGCCCTAAGATTGGGTACCATTGGGTTTGTGCTGGGCTATAATAGGACTATTAAAAGTGAAAAAAAGTATTGCAGTAAGTTGAGTCATTCTGTAATGTAGGATGCTATTAATTCACATGGACAGACAGTACACGGGCTAAGCAACTTTTTCACATATCGTCTGACAAGCGTTTAATATGAGTGCAAGATTTTAGACATGAAAAATATATGTGGAAATGACAAATGCTTTGTAAGTATGACACATAACTATTTGTTAGGCCCACAACTTATGGAATCTGTACACACATGAATATCGATGAAAATATCTTTTAGGCATGACAAATACTTCGTCGATGTGATAAATATTTGTCGTGCTCAAAATATGTACACACATGCATAAGGGTGATAAAAACTTTTCAGGCATGACAAATATTAAATACTTGTAAGATTATTTATGGGAAACTTATCCAGCCTATGTGCTATCTCCCTCTATGAACCAATAGCATCCTTCAGTGGAAGATGACTCAGTTACTGCAATGTCTTATATTGCAACAAGCATTACTCCTATTAAAATGGGGCCTTTTTGGTATCATTTCTTAATGGACTTGGATTTAATTACTTTTTTTCTATCCCCAGCTTGAGTTCAGACCATTGACATGCTTATCCACGCATGTTTGTCATGTGGGTGCAATGTGCTCCATCATTTTAAGTGATAAATGGTTTTTCCAATTGGATAGAAAATGATTTAATATATAGAGGGAATGTATTAAAAGGAGAAAGGGAAAGCATTAGGCAAATAGCAGAATGAAAACTATAATTGTGTTAGAATAGCCTCATACTGAGGAATTGTAGTTATGAACATAAGGTAGTACTTTCTTCACTTTCTATCTTAAGATTGTGTTAAAATTTTGAATTGGAGCACCTAATAATTCTAATTTAATATCAAAACACATCTAAAATTTTTATTTCACTTTTACCCGCAGAAGTATATTATCCCAACCTTCATGCTTGTTCTTGGCTTTGTATTTCATATGCATGCTTAGAATTATTCGTCCAGGAATGCTTACACCTATAAAAATTATAGCGATTTCTAGTTGTTAGTCTCTTCGATCTACTTACTCTAGGAAAAACACTCTATAATCATTGCGTCTATAACACTATTTGTAATCTCACTTTTATTTAGAAAATATTTCAGAAAATTCAAAAGAGTACCTGAATATTTTGGAATACTTAAAAAAAAACTCCCTTAAAAATGTTGTTTCAAACGAAAGTAAGATTTTAAGGAGCTTTTAGTAAATACAGAAGTTATAAGGAATTTTTTCTAAGTTCATAGATTACAGGGGGGCTAAAAGCTTTAAAAACCATGGTCACACTCGCACGTATAACACCAACTTATTTTTATTTCTGTGAAATAAATCGGCCATTAGACTTCTATGGAGTGTGGACCCTTTGATTCACCCAACCGGATGACAAAATCCTCTCTCTCTCTCTCTCTCTCTCTCTCTAGTCTGCGCGTGTGAAACAAAAGGCATTAATGCTATCTTCCCCTAGCTGCTAACAAACTTAAAGTCCATAGGCCAACCAGGGTTTTTGATCTCGATCTTTGTAGATCTTTCAATATCCTCTCACATGCTTTAAAAGAGTTTTCATCATTCCACAGGGAAAGATAAGAAAAAATGTAAGAAAAGATAAGAAAGAATAAAAATGTCCTCAAGTTATTTGAGATGAGATTGAATAGTCTACCAAAAATGATATATCTCTTAGCAAACTCTATAAGACATTAAACATCTTACTAATTAAGTTTATTTATAAATAGAATAATTAAATATATACTTAAAAGAGGTCTTTATTAGTACTTAATGAGCTATGAAGAGTATTAATTAAAATGAGTTCTTAATAAGTACTTAAACGGGGTTGTTCATGAACATAATCGAGCCAAACTTGTTTGTGTTCAAATTTGGCTCGTTTAATGAATCGAGTTCAAAATTTTGTTCAAATTTATTTATTTAGTTTAATAAACAAGTTGGGTAGAGGTATTATCGAGCATTCTTACGAGCTGTTCATCCAAGGTATAATTAGTTCATTTATAGTCCTAATTTTGAGATATAATTTTAATAGAGTAATGCTTGGTGCACTACAGTAAGTTGAGTTAGAACGGGCCTTCCTATCTCGTTAAATGCGTCTTGACATCATCTATGTTTTAACGCACATGAAGGACGCCATATTAAGAAAATAATACAAATTTACTCATCAGTCTACTTTTCAAGAGAGCATCAAGATACTCTCAAGGACTTCAAGATGCTCTTGAGAGCATGATGCCTAGGAGAGTATTCTAGAGTTATGGAATGCTCTGTAAAACATGATGCTCTCGAGATAATCCTAATGCTCTCGATAGTTTCAGGATGTTCTCGAGAGTTTCAAAATGTTCTCGAAAGTAATATATATAACATTTTTTTTATTTAATTTAATTATTCTTATGTGTACTAACATACGAATGACGTAAACATATATTTAATTGGAGGAAAAACTCCATGTGGACTTCTCAGATTAAAAATGGACATTCCAACTCATCATTTTTAAGCCTGCAAGCATTACTCATGTTTATTGAATTGAGAGAGAGAGAGAGAGAACATAGCTAGCCAAATCATAGCTAGCCTACAACCCCCTTTCATCGCTTCATTTAATTATGTTCCCTCCATGTTTTCTCCCTTCCTCAACATCTGCCCCACACATGCACCCTAAACAACCCCTCCTCCCCTACGCAACATATTTAATGGATACTCATATTTTCTCGTTCCCTTACTCGTCACAGCACATATATCTCACTCTGTCGAGCCTCCATTTGCTGAGTTCTTTCTATCCTTACCAACTCCTTTTAGTTTCTCCCCTCAAGCCCTTCCCTTCCTCTGTATTCCTTGTCCTCTCAGGCTCAGCCAGTATGTACTGTCACCGAGCTCGGGGCTCCATTCTGGTCATGGCGCTTCTCCTGGTGTTGGTTTCACACTGCCACAGCACGGGAAGCACGCAGGCGTTCCCTGTCAAGCCATCAACGTCGAAGTATTCGGGCCACTCCTTCGGGTTCTTGCCGAGAGCGACGCCGATACCGCCCTCAGCTCCTTCCAAGCAGCACGATGCCTTCGGCGTGCATGGTTATCGAACACCTTGAAGAGGAAGAAGAAGAGTAAAAGTACGAAGCGCTAGCCGGTGGAAGAAGTTTAGGGATAGGGAGTGATGTACATGAACGTCTGGTTCTCTCTCTCTCTCTCTCCCTCTCTCTCTCTCTCTCTCTCTCTCTCTCTCTCTCAAATGACAGGAAAATAGATACCATCCTTCCCATAACCAAAAACAAAAAGAAGAAAGGGTCTGGATAGGGAAGTATACATATTCTTTTTGGGGAGGGGAGATGGTTATTATTTTCTCTTCCTTTTTTCTTTTTGCAGTGAGAATTGTATGATAAGATTGATTGAGTGTCCAAAACTTGAAAGAGTATTCATGTGAATATATCTGGATACTTTCAATTTCTTGAGTATATGGGATTTTGTAGTTTGAGGATTAGATTGACCAAGCATACACAATCTTCTCCTTTGAGAGACCAGACAAATTCTTGGGAGGTTTAAACTCCATTCCATAGCAGGCCAACGAAAGGAAGTATATAAAAAAAAAATCTCAGAGATGAATGGTTTGAAGGTTTGCCTTTCATGAAATGCTGTAAAACATCTTAAATAGCATTCTCTTCTACATTTGGTTTGCCCTAAATTATTTTTCGATGTTAATTAACTTATGTGGTGCTCTTTTATCCCATTTCAGTTCCCAATTCAAAGGTTCCGTAGATCAAACAAAAAAAAAATTAAAATTTTATTGTATCAAATTTAAAATTGATAATTTAAAAGTATTATTTTATAATTTTATAATATTTTACATCAAATCAAGCTACCTTTAGAAGCAAGTTTTGTGGTAGCATGAGTATTAGCTTTACTTCAATTCTATTGAGTTGAAGGTGATACTACATTGAAAAATGATTCCATGTAGTTATCATCTTGTCTGATCTTAAGCTGCATGGGCCCTTTGAATCTTCCCCTTTAAGCTTCATTAGAATTGAAGGGCACGGGTGTGATGATCGTGTCTAGCTACATTGTATGGATAAGTCAGAATAAAAGAGAGGCCTAAACAAACAAAAAAAGGTTTCACATTAACTTCAGGATATATTAATTTTAACTTTTCTTTTGAATCTATTCACTTTAATAAGTTGATCGCATCATATTGCACTTTTATACCTTTTTGCTAGGATTTTTTTTTTTTTTTTGAGAAAAAGAGAGAAAATTGTAAGTACATCTTTAATTAATATGCCGCACTAAACATGAAAATTTGGTGGAAGTTATCATCTCAGTTTCATTCAATACCGTTTAATTAAGTGAATGGGAAAGACCTTGGAGAAGTCATGATAGGATTGATGGATAGAATGGTGGGTGGGTGGGGTGGAGGGAGAGTTCACCAGTCATTTCCACGTCTGTTCAGGAGAAAATTTTCGTGGGGTAGAGCCATCATTTGGACAAGTGTGTATGTAGCTAGGTTACAGCCCTTTAGATTAATGTTTAAGGGCATCCTCATGGCTTAGACTACAGCCCTTTAGAATGTTTAAGAGCATCCTCATGGCTTAGGCTACAGCCCTTTAGAATGTTTAAGAGCATCCTCATGGCTTGGTTCCCTTTTCTTGGGTCATATAATCATATACTTCGTCTATTAATGTTCCTTTTGCTCCCTCTTGTGAACAGGCCATAGTAGGCACAACATGGCCAATTGCTTGTAGTTTTAAGCTGTCCAATTGCTGTGGGTTCATTTTGGAAACATAAATGCCGGGACTTCGCAATATTTGATTAATCACAATTCTATAAATTCCATTTACTATAAAGGCTCCTAGGGAATTCATTAGAGGAAACTTTGAAAATTAATATTGTGAGAGATTGTGAGTCTTTTATAATCTTAAAAAAATAGATTCGGGGAGAATTTGGGGTGTGAGTACAAGATGGTCCTTGCAGGTATATAGAGACAAAAATACTATAAAAATTTCACAATGATAATAATTAAAGTTATTTGAATATAAATATTAGTGATCAAAAAGTTCTTATCTTTAATTCATATTTTTATCATAAGAATATTATCTCATGATTTATCAAAAAGTTCTTAATCTTTAATTCATGTTTTTATTATAACATTGTCTCATGATTTCTTTTTCAGTTTGTATTTTCAAACGCAAATTAAGCATTCGTTTATAACCTTGGATACTCTTAAGGTACTTCCATCTTTACACTGAGAACGAGAAAGTTGGTTCATCGTTGGATCATGTGTCAATTTATGGCAGTCAATATAATGGGAAGGAGGTACTTTAGAAGAGAATTTTTTTTCGAGTCCTCTTGATAATTAGATTACTTATCCTAGTGTAACCAATATGGGATTACTTATACATGATTAAAAGACCTTTTTTTTTATATAATTTATTTGATATTCTATTTGAAACAAGATGAATCAAATAAAATAAGGACAAAAATAAAATACATAAAAATAAATATGATTAATGCCTATTAAAATTTCATCAATTTAATTATTTATTCTAAAATAAGCTATTGTCACCTAGAATATGAATACAAGAAATAAAAATGAACAATCATAGATAACCCAAAATAGTCATCCTACTCTACTTATTCGATTTTCAAGAGGGCCTGTGAGAATACAAAGAGCATTTATTCATAGTATATAGAAGATCAGGAGAGTATGGAATTGTCCACGCCTCACTGCAAGCAACGGATGCTTTGCGCAAGTATATATACCAATTGTTATGGCCACACTGAACTTGAAACAGATTGAGGACAGATATAAGATGAGATTCTCCTTAATTGCTAAGTCATCTTATTAGTCTTGGTTATAGAGTAATACATGTTGCATCGTCTGTGATGCAGCAATAGTCTGATCGAGTTCGATCGGATAACTAGAGCAGTGGGTAATAAAAAAAATTTCCTAAAAAGCTAAGGGGGTGTGGGTAACCCTAAGGGAGCAATTCTCTGTTTTTCTTTTTTTGGCCCCATCAAGGATGATATCCTCAGGTTGCCTCCACCTTATTGGATTAAGAGATAAAATACTTACTACTATGGCTGCCCAATAGAATCCAATTGGACGGCCACCCAATCAACAATTTGGCATGCGGCGCAGCAAGTATTACTCTTAGACTATATATAAGAGACCTACAAATGATGGACGATGCCCGCAAATCTACTTTTTATTCACAGGATTAATAAGGTGACAAACCTCTGATTAGATGACAGCTCATCCGAATTTCCCAATGTGAATACGATCCACTCATATCCCAGCTAGAGGGAGAGATTTACGTCCACGTCAGAGGGAGGAAATTTTGTTCCTTGACGCATGAAATATTTTAAACACACCAAGACCTTGTGAAATGGTTTGGCTTCCTCATTTGGTCTACATCTACGTTTTGAAATCTCAAAGATTTGGGTGTCACATCAGCCCTTGAGGGACCCCTATGTCTTAATTGCCATGATGGAAACCCGCAAGACTTTGAGACATAACTCGTTTTCCTAGTAGCAGCAATGTCCTCCAGGGGAGAGGCACGGCAGGTGTGGGAGGAGACATCCATCTGATAAGGCTAAAATCTGAAGTTTAAAAATCTCATAGTCCCCATCTTTAATTGGGGTGTATTAATATAAACTCACTGAAGAAATATAGTCAAGTACATAGTTTAGTAGATACCAAAACTTTTGTGACACTTCCATCATCTTATAGTTTAAGTAGAGTTCTGGGGGAGATGAGTCATTAATTATCCAATGTGAATAAGAAACATCAACTGTAGTACTGGAGCACATGGAGGTGGCAGGAGGAAGAGATGTTGCTAGTGTTTAGGGTTTTGCTTTCAATGCCGCGGATTCCACATAAGCATGAACATAAATAATGAGACATCCACAAAAGCATACATAAGAAGAACATGAAGATTTATGTGATTCATTTAGATGAAATCACAAAACCGCGGTGTTGAGATTCAGAGGCATAGGATTATATGCACTAGAATCATAATTTAGAAATCGATATAAGACTCATTGTTCAAGACCACCATGGGCCAACACTCTCCCTCACGGCCACCATGAGCCGTGGAAATGAAAGGGAAGGCGAAAGAGGTCAAGACTAAGATCAACGCTTTGATACTAAGATGAAATCCCAAAACCGCGGTGTTGAGATTCAGAGGCACATGATTATATGCACTGGAATCATAATTTAGAAACCGGTATAGGACTAATTGTCCAAGACCACCATAAGCCAACACATTTGAATAGGGATCCACATCAAAAGAATGAGATTGCTATAATAGAAAGTTTCTGGAAGTGATCGAAGGACTTGGTCTTCCCTGTAGAAGCTCAACAATCACCACTCTTCTTTGTCATGCTCAGGCCTGAACAGAGAAATCACAATAGAGACTATTTATAGAGAAACTATGGTAAAAGAATTAAGTCGTGACCCATTTTAATCTTAATGGAATCAAAATAAGCAACCTAATAATTAGCACCTTAAGGGGTTGTTTGTTTTAACGTAAAACAACATAATTTGAAAAATTGTTTCATTTTACAGTATTTTCAATTGTTTGAAATGATGTAAAATAATGTGAAGTAAAATCATGTCTGGGCCTTGTCTGTCCACTTGACAGCCCAATTCCCTTGTTTTGATTTACAGCAAAGGCTAACTGTAAAGCAAAACAAGAAGATTGAAACATCCCTCTTATTTTATTTTACAAATAATCAAACAAACATTTCTTAATTCTAAAACAAGAAAATTTCACTTGTTTTGAAACAAGTGATTTTGAAACCGATGATTTACAAAGTTTTACACTAAAACAAACAACACTTAACTGTCTCTGGTAAGATGATGATAGATTTAAGTGACTCGATTCTACTAGAATTCCAGTTTATGATTGTATAATGAAGAGAGGAGATGAGTTAAGGAGAGTGTATCAAATAGAGATGATTAGTATAAAAGTTTTTTACTATATTGATCTCATTTTCCTAGTATGATAGTACAAATGTCACACTATCAATGCAAGTCAGTTTTGATGGAGCCACCTAAATATCCTACCTCTTTTGTATGCTTGCAAGTGAATGTACCATGGGGAATGCCTTACTTGGTTTTGGTCGTGGTGGCCCAAAATTAAAAACCGATGTTCATATCAATAATCTGGTAAGAGGTTCTTGAGCCCACTTACAAGCAGCAACTGTTTGGAAGAGAAGCTGAAACAGAGAACACAACATTATACTATGGTCCCAAATGGATTTCGATTGATCGTGTTTCTACGATATAGAGATTTTCTACTGTACTTTATTTCTCTATATTTATTGTATCTCACTTAACAGTCCAAAATTCATAAAAACTAAGAATTCATTTTTCCTTGTATGAGTGTTCTGTTTCTCAAGAATTCATCTTTCCTTGTGTAAGTAATTAGAATGTAAATGTAATAATAGACCAATCAAGTGAAACAAAGTATAAACAGTGTATAAAAATTAGGAGTAATACTTGCTGCAAATGACACAAGGCATCGAAGCTGCAACCGTCATTCCGTCGCGAGATCGGACGACAAATGGTTGTTATAGCAAAACTTAAAATTTACATGCCTTTTGATTCTGTAATCAGACCACACTTGCAGTTACAGTACTCCACCTTTGCTCTCTCCTAGTTAAGAGTAGGAGAAGAAGAGAACTTATGCAGTGGGTGCACCATCCTGATCTGGAAGTGGAGTGGAGCTGATGCTCGAGAATAACACTTCTCCAATGAAGACTTAATACTGTTAGACTATACTTATTAGTACTTTATTTGTCACATTTATTAAGAGCCGTTTAATCGTTTAACTAGATAGTTCTTATTAAAATTTTGACACATTTTTTTCAACTAATGTATTTAATGTCTAAAAGAATGTCTTTAATGAGAACTTTTTTGTTCAAACAATCAAATAACTATTAATGAATGTGGTAAAAAATACATAGTAGCATTCCTTCAAGTTAAAAGGGTCACTGAAGAAACGGAGACTAGAGACAGACAAGCGAAGGAACGTCGTATTGGGCCAGCTGATGGGAAACCGGCGGTACACTTACATATTTGCATTAGGCCCATCATTTGGTGGGCTGGGCAAAGCCACAAAAGTTGGTACGGCAGCAGAACATGCACCAGCCGTGTGAAAGAAGGCTAGGTGCTGCTACGGGTGCAAACAAATTAACATTTTATGAGGTGTTTAATTACAGTATTAGATTGTACTATCAATATTAATTTTGACATTACTATCCGTAGTGGATATTTTGTTATTGTTCTGTCGCTTTTGATATTCGTGAATAGGTAAAGTTTAATTGCCATATCAAACTCAGTATAGACTTTAACCTACATTAAAGATGCTAGAGCTTAATCTCTGAGTCTTAAAACCTCTTTCCTTTACCTCTAGTGTTCCTCTAATATCAATTTTAATGTTGCATCAAAAATAATACTTCACCTAAAGGAACATCATAAGACAAAAGTCTCACGAGAAAGTTCAACATTAATTGGATTCAACTCATTTGTTAAGTCAAATAAGTAATTTCGAATAAAAATTAAACTTGATCGTTAAAAGAGTTGAGCATGAATAATGCGAGCGATGTCCACTTGACTTAGTTAAAATTCTAGGTTCGGATACATTAGACAACTTAGTGAAATAGTAATAATTTTCTGTAAAGAGTTCTGATTGAGGCATAATTGATACTATTGAAAAGAACACGAAAAGGCATAACTCAAAATCATTGCCTCACTTTGTTTGCAGAATAAGTTATTACGTGGGGCCCACTGACGGAATGGCGTATACCAGAATAAGAGATGTTTCGGTTTGATAGTTTTGTGGGGCCCGCTAATGGAATAAGAAGAATAAGTAATTCTTGGGTCTAGGGTGGGATGGCTTATTCTCCTTATTCTCCGAATACGCTATTCTGCACCGGTATAAGCCATTCTGCTTGTCAAAGCAAAATTAAGCTTATTCTCCCCTTATTCTCCTTTATTCTTCTCCTATTCTCCAATCAAAGTGGCCCTAAAAGCATAAACATAATTTTGTTCATGATATAAAGCATAATTACTAACTATCAACTTCTTTTGGCTGGGTTTCCATGTTTAGAAGTTTCTTTCCTTCCTTTGAAACCGAGCACCACATGCGTGTATGCATGCCTGTGTGAGAGGGAGAGGTAATGCCTTATGGCCCTTCTCACAAGAACACCTTCCTTAATATATATGATGAGGAGGAGCTTTTAATGACATTCTCAATCTTTCTCCAATGATCTCTTTTAGTTTAGAAAGTTTTTTTAAAAAGGTTAGTGAAGAGCACTGGATGAACTTTTTCATTTTATATGAGAATGAATAATACCAAGGAAACCCAATAAGTTGCTTAAGAAAGCACATGTGAAAATTTGGTTCGGAATTGTACAGAGTGACTGAATCAAAATAGGAGTTTGGATCCTGTAAGAGAGTATTTGGTTGGGACTCGGTAAGTGGATTGAGGAGGAACCGAATTGTTTGAAAAATCTTTTCATTCAGAATAAGAAAAACTCTAGTGAAAGATCTTTTTGAGAAACTCTCTCTTTGCATTGATTGAGGATCTCTATTCTTAAAACATTAGGAATGTTTATGCCCGCATGTGTTTTAAAACAAGATCTTTCGGACCTTCTCTCTCTCTGTATCTTTGTGTGCCGCTCAGACATGAAGAGAGAATAATCTGTTTATCCTCCTTTTCTTGTATGTAGGACATATAAAGATATGATCTTCAAACTGATCAAATTATCATATATATGTATATACCAGTTATCACATCTGATCATCTTACTAAATACTCTTATTAAATACAAATTATATGAAAAATAAGTTTAACACGAATTCATCCAATCTAATAATTGAATAACTTTTGTTGAAAGTTGACATTGAATATAATATGATACCGTAATATTCCTCTACATTCAAATTATTATCAAAGAAATTACATGGAGATGGATCAATTTCCTTCCAGGTGTTGACTTTTCCTTAGCTCCCCTGCAAAACCCCATCGCCATCTTTGTTCATCTGGGTGGCCATCGAGCCGCCAACATGCCCCTTCCTCTCTGAGACGCCCCCGACGCTCCATGGAAGCCATCACAATCTCGCACAGCTGAAACCAGGAAGGGCAGGTAGGAAGCAAAGGGGAACCCCCATGGCCATGGAGATGGACCCCTTTGCTTCCCCACCTCTCCTCGGCCTCGCAGAGTTCAACACCTCCTTCACCCATCTCAATACTCTGCTTCTATGCAACCCCACCTCCTCCCCCTCCCCTGCCCACTTCTCCCCTCAGGATCCCACCTTTGAACCCAACTCCGGTGGCTTCCTCCTCCACCTCTCCGCCATGGCCGAGGCCCACCGCCGCAGACCCACCCGGGAGAGTAGGAACAGGCACAGGAGTAGCGGGCAGAGGCCGCCCAGCCTCGACCTGGCTTTCGCCTCCGCCTCCCTCTCCGCCGAAGCGCCAAGATCGCACCTTTCGCCGCCGAACCCCCTTCAATGGCTGAAGCCCTCCAGCCGGGGCGCCAGCTCGCAGACCAGGTCTCTCATGAGGGCTATCTCCGTGCTCGAGCGCGCCGTCATCGGCGCCATGGCGGGAGGCATCGCGGGCGCCTTCACTTATGTCTGCCTCCACCCCATCGACACCATCAAGACGAAGCTGCAGACCAAGGGGGCGGCCCAGATCTACTCCGGCACCCTCGACGCGGTGGCGCAGACCTTCCGTACCAGCGGCGTCCTTGGGTTCTACCGCGGCGTGTCCGCCGTCATCGTGGGCTCCGCCTTCTCCTCCGCCGTCTACTTCGGCACCTGCGAACTGGGCAAGTCCGTTCTGGCCAAGCTCCCCCAGTACCCGCCCCTGCTCATCCCCCCGACCGCCGGCGCCATGGGCAACATCGTCTCCTCCGCCATCATGGTGCCCAAGGAACTCATCACTCAGCGCATGCAGGCCGGCGCCACCGGCAGGTCGTGGGAGGTGCTGCTAAGGATTGTGGAGAAAGATGGGATCTTGGGGCTCTACGCGGGCTACACGGCTACGCTGCTGAGGAACCTCCCCGCTGGTATCCTGAGCTACTCTTCGTTCGAGTACCTGAAAGCGTTTGTGCTCAGCAGGACGGGGAGGGGCCATCTGGAGCCTGCGCAGAGCGTGGTGTGTGGGGCAATGGCGGGGGCGATCTCGGCGTCTCTTACTACTCCTCTTGATGTCGTGAAGACGAGGTTGATGACCCAAATCCATGGCGAGGCCAGGAACAGGATCTCCGACACAGTGAAGCAGATCCTGGTGGAAGAAGGCTGGGCGGGGCTATTCCGGGGGATGGGCCCTCGCGTGCTTCACAGTGCGTGCTTTGCTGCTCTGGGGTACTTCGCATTCGAGACGGCGAGGCTCACCTTGTTGCATAAGTATGTTGAGCACAAGGAGCAGGTGGATAGTTTGAAGGCTTCTGATTGAAGTGGACATGGATTTTGCCTCATGAAGGTGATCTTTGATCCTGTGTTTTGTTGAGAGTTCAGTTAAAATGGGATTCTTCTGTTAGTTCATGGCATGGTTGCTTAATGAACTATTTACCATGTCTGTTCTTTGGAGATCATATCTCTACATTATTTGCTAATAAGGTTTTTGGATTTCTACCAAACTATTTTGCTAAAGAATGCTCAACTCTTCTTTTGTCAACCTTTTGTTGTTACCATGGATGTAAAGCATAAAACTGGGACTGCTAGAGTTCGATCCAAGCATATTATGCCTCTTTCTGTTCACCATTATGCAACTTGGTGTTTAATGATTCATTTTCCTGGTAGCTGTTATCTTGACTTGAGTTTGACTTTTACGTATTTGTGAGTGTAAATTTCCCGCTTCTTATTTCTTCTTTCATTGTTGATACCGTAGATAGAAACACTGTACTTTACTCGGTTGCATATCATTGAACTTCACTCACTGGAATGTTAATCAATGAAAAGTTAGATAGGTTTTATACATGTCCTTGAAAGGCATTCATGTTTTCCCAATATTATCATCAGATAAACACTCTTAAGGTCATTTAAGAATGACAATTTGGTTTTTTCATATCTGCAAAAGTGGGGATAATTTCTCAGATGAATGGAACTTCAGTCATTTCTATTTTTATTGTGGCGGAACCCATTTCTAGGGAGGCCTCCCAAGGATGTTACCAACTTCCATAAAACATACATTCGTATTCCTGACTTGATTCAGTTCATAGAACTGTGAAACACTATAAAATCTTGGTTGAATTCCATTCTTGGTTGAAATCCCTGTTCTTTTGGTCAAGATTTGAATCGACTGCTTTTGTAGCTATACCTGAGGAGACTAGTTTACCTGCTTGCTATGTTATCAAAGGCGATCGCCTCACTCTCCTAGGTGATGAAATAGGGTGAGGCGAGCCAACAACGTCTCACCTTGCCTCATGTTCGCATCACTCACCTTGGCACTCCTATGTTGTCTACACTAAATCCTTGTATCCTTTTCAGTTATGCGATATTACTTTTGTACTTTTTTTAATTCTTAATTATTTCAGAGTGGCTAATACCTCTTTTAACAATGTACAATACCTTTTTTTCTCTTACATGTTGCCAAATTTTTCTTATTTTTGATGATTCCTAAGCCTATCTACTACTTTTTTTAAGGGTCCCTGCTGTAGTGGCAGGAACTGTTCAGAGAAATTGAAGAAAACCAACCCCACCCAGGTTCAAACTTGGGAGCCCCCCTAATCCCCTCTCTACCTGGTAGCAACTGAGCCAAAGTCCCTTGGTAAGACTATCTACAAATTGGACTTTACATATTGGACATGACCAATGCTTTTCAAAGTTTACACATTCTTATCATGGATGTTTTCTTTATTATCCTCCTACTGCCATTTCCTTCCTTTTATGATGATTTATGGGAGAAAGCATGTTGCCTCAAACGCCTAGGCACTACTAGCCTAGGCATTTGAGGCTAAGGCGAACCCCTCGTCATCTCGCTTGCCTCTTGCATCCGACTACATAGCTTGCTGTGACTGATTAGTTGTGAACATCTGCAGTTGGAAATAGTCACTAGTCCTCTGCACAAAATAGCTTATTTTATTTCTCTGCACAAAATAGCTTATTTTATTTGTTCTTTTCCCTTTTGTTTTCACTTAACCTCATGCTGGGATTTGATTTTCTTGGGCTTCAAGATTTAAGAATAATCCTTGAATGAGCAGATTCCTTAAATAAGCAGATATAACATCATGGCTGCCTCATCTGGGTCAAAACACTAAGCCAACAATGCCTCAAAATGTGAATACAATTTTTTGAGGATATACCATGGCAGGTGGGAAAACAGAAAAAGTGCTGGTTGTAGCTTTGAAGTATGTAGGATGCTAAATGTGTTGGAGGATTCCAAAGAATCCTTGAGGTGTGCACAATTTGTCCACTATATCTGCCATAGTTGTCAAGGCTTACGCCTAGGCAATGCCTATGCACCGCTTAGGCGATAAGGCTTATTTTCAAGGTCTAGGCAGTTAAACGCCTTATTGGGCCGTGAAAAAAGCACGCCTAGGCACCACTTAGGCACGCTTAAGGGTATCTAGATGCCTAAGAAACACATAGGCAACTTCATGGGCCAATCAAATCAGGTCTATTGGAATTCAATCCTAATATAAATAGGGCTATGTGGGTGATTGGGCCCTAGGTTTAGATACCCCTTCATCTTGTCTTCTTCATTGTTTCATCTTCCTCATCGTCTTTGGCATCATCCTTCCTTGGCGAACAAATATCGACGTCAATGATGAGTCACTCCTATATGTTCTCCTCTTACTATGATGGCCACGATGAGACAACAACCCTCACTCACCCATGTCCACAAAACTTGGAACCCCTTATGGCCATTAGCATCCTCTCACCCTTCCTAAGTTTATTTATGACCATCCTTTCTTCTTTCGTCTCTTCAAGTGTTTGTCTCTTTGTACGTAAGTAATCCCCTGATTATGAAGGTGCCACCTAGGCGCTGCTTAGGCGCTCAGGGACCTCAAGTACACCTTCGGTCACCTTACCGTCTTGACAACTATGATATCTACTAACTTTTAATTAACATGACTTCCATACAAAGGCATTTAATCATGCTTAGCATTTCAGATATTGTATCAATCTCCGGTGTTCCATTCTGATAATTGTTTGCTTGGATGTATATGCCTCCTAATTCTTCCTCTTATCCTCCAAACCTTAGATGGAGTAGATGTGTAGCCATCTTCTCCCTTCCCATCGCTTTATACTTCATGGTGATCTCCACTCGCACCCTCTGCTATATAGCTCCTTTCCCCTCTTCTCAGTTCCTACCTCCACTCCTTTTTCTTCAGCCAAACACATCTAATTGTGCATCATCCAACCACAAAAAAGTCTCATGGTGTCAAAATGCGGACCTTCCGAAGATTAGACGTGTTCTACTTAGTGATCATAGGAAGAAGAATCATGTCACGGACCTGGCTGGCTCGATACTTGGGTTTGCGCTCTAAGGTCTAGAGTTTGATTCCACTCAGTGGCATTCATTGCACATATGACATTAGGAGTTATTTCTGTTTGGGTTTATATCGAGAGTGTTTTCTGCCTCACCATGTCCCAGTGGGGCTTGTTGCCGGATCTTTTGGAGAACTTTGGCAGCCAAGCTTCTTGGTCTGGTCTTCTAGGGAGGGCTAATCCAAGTCTCTTTGAGGGGTTGGAACAAGAGTTCACCCCCCCCCCCCCCCCCCCCACCAAAAAAGAAAAAACATAAATGAAAGGAAGATCATCAGAATTCAGAGGTGATTCTATGGTCTTGATTAGAAACCCAAAAAAGGAGATAAAGATAGTTTATTTTGTAAAGATTCTTTATCTGAGGCTATACCAAATTTGAATCCTGACCTGTTCAAGGAGTCCTAAAAGGTGAATGGTAAACTAGAAGGTTCCTGTTGTCCTGTTAAATATTTCTGTGAGCATACTTCCTAGATTGGCACTGATAAAGTTTCATAGATTTGATTGAGCTTCTCTATGCTTTTGTCTTTATCCTGTGCTATTCTGTGGGTCTCACCTGAGGAGAAACTCTTCCCTGGGGGACTGGGAATTGTGAGAGCTCCACGCATTTTTGGTTTCACCTTTGCACTGAGAAACGACAATTTGGTTTTTGATCCATGCCAAGGGAATTCGCTTTGTCAAGGGATGCACAGGGCTCTGGAGGATCTCTAATTCTCTATGTCTCTTTGGTAGTAGAACAAGCCTGGAATGAGATACGGTAGTGAATTGGGTTTTATGTTTTACTTTTGCAACACAGAAAACAATGTGATGCAGACCCACTCAAATGGGAATGAGGGTTAAATTTACATTCAACCAAATCATAAGGAGATGGACTCAGGTTCTTACTGTTAATTAAGCATTATCTGTAAGAACAACTGTCCCTATCTACTGTAGAAGAGCATCTTTTTAATTAAATTAAAGTTAGAGCAAGTACTTAAATATATGTTCCACATAGAATACGTATTCTTATTTAACATGCCTTATCCCATAGGCCATTACCAAATACAAATGCCTCCTTGGTGGAGATGATAAGATCCTCGTACATCTGATTTTCGTCTTCGGGGGTTTGAATACCTTTGCCCCCATCCATCCAATTTGGTTTCTTGAATTGTTTTCATACTTGTGTGCAAGTTCAATATCTTTTTTAAGCTAAGGTTGGCTCAAAATTTTCAAGTTCAGATGCTTCACAGTGAAAATGGAATAGAAACTAGATATTCAAGCTACCTGGTAAAAACTGTAAGGTTTACAAGTCATCAAGTCATGCATTTTTTATGCTACCCAACTGTTTCTTCAGTCCAGTTATTCACATGACCTTGATTTTGATAGGTATTGTTTTAATTGTTATAAGTTTCCTTCAACATGTCGGACATCTTAACTTTGCAAAATATTCTGGTATGATTTCTCAAGAAATGGGTATTGTAAGTTACAAAAGCTCTTGTAACCATGGCCTTCATTGAAAAGTGCGCCAATAGTTTTATAATTTACCCATGTTTTAGCCTTCTCCCTACTAAATCCCAAAGTAAGCACGGGATTTGGCTACAACTGTTCATAATCCTTGTTAAATTCATGATGGTCTATAGCATATCATACCAGATGTTCCATGGTTGAGATTAGGCTCATTATTGTATTGGTGTTTGATGATTAGAAAAGAGTATTACTTGCTGCACTGGCAACCGTGTAACATGGGCTGTTGGTGTTTTTAATTTTTTTTTTTTTTTTTTGTGGCCCCCCAACTTGACCTTCATGCCCGTACAATTTGATCTCTGATTGGATGACCCAAAAAAAATCCTAAAACTCAAAAACTGACTTTTACTGTTCACTGGGGCTCGATTTTTTATTCCCAGATTTTTTTGGGTTTGTCCGATTGGATTGTACGGGCATGTAGGACATGATGGGGCATATAAAAAATATTTTCAATTTATATATATATATATATATTAAAAACCCCAGCAGCCGGTGTGGTTTAGCAAGTAATAGTCTTTAGAAAAATGGAAGTGTTGTCATCACTATTTTAAAAGGCGGCCGCCTAGACGATTAGGCGGCCTGCCTAGGCCCCTCAGATGGGTTGGCCGCCGCGAAGGTTTCCGCCTCAGACTTCTCTCGACAGTTTTATCTCATCAGTTTTTCCCTGTCATTTAAATATGTAATTACCTAAATATGTCTAGCATTGTATATATTGGCTGGACTCTTCATTAATTTTCCACTTTATAGCCTAATCAACACATATCTAGTATACAATAATTATTATCAATCTTGGTATGTAGCTGTAGGATTTCTTATATAGCATTACATGCATAATTATTTAGATGCAACAATATTTGCTAATAGACTCATACCCCAACAAATTTGACTCTAAATCTTCATCTTTGGTTATGCAGTTTGAAAAGTGAAAATAGATTGCAACTGTTCCTTATTTATGATTAATGTACAGAAAAAAATTTCAAATGTCATTGGAAATGAAAACATGTTTAGCCAAGCCAAATGGTACACAAGTTTTGTGTGAAATGTTAAAATCTAACGAAATAACTGCCTCATTAACATGGTTTACAGAACCGGCTGGTTCAAACCCGAACTGGCAGAATTGGTTGGAACCGGCGGTTCCTGATTCGGTTTGAACTGGCTGGTTCTGGATGTTTGTTGTCATCATCTAGTGCTACTGGGAAAGTTTTGATCGGCTAATTAAAATCTTAAGTGGGTAATTAATACTTACCCATGACGGTGTATCTTTGCTTTCTTTTGGTACTCGTACACTTACAACTTTGGATCAGTTGACACTCTCCGCTCGAAAGGGAAGGGGCGGGGTCTATTTTCCTTCACGGTGTGCAAGAGAGGAGATGAGCTTTTAAATATTTTCTTTTCATGATATATCATGCGAGTATCTTTTGTTTCAAGGCATTAACTGATGTTCATCATCTTTCGCAAGTTGTGCAAACAGGGCAAAGTTAGTTCATGTAAAGTGTACAAGCCATGAAAGAATGTGAAAAATATGAAGATAAAGTCTGTAAAATGGAGGATACTTGGATCCCTCCCCTTATCTCCCCCCCTCCCCAAATGTTTCCTCTGTTCCTTCATACTTTGGTTTTGTAGAATGAAAGGAGCTGAGCTCCAATTTAATGACCAAAAAGAAAAGGAGTGTGAAGAGATGAGACCCTTTGAAGGTTTGTTTGCTTTTTCTCACATGAAGATGAGGATAAACAAGTTATTTATTTGAGAAGATAAAAAACTGATGTGTCCACCTCATGCTCATGTAAGAGAGGATACAAGTTATTTATTTGAGAAGATAAAAAACCGATGTGTCCACCTCATGCGATATATAAAGGTCCAGAGGATCTCATCTTGAATAGAAAAGTGTTGTCAAAGTATATAATTCCATAAAGCTAATGAAATCTAGTTTATTAAGAGTGCATTTAGCAGAGCTTTCAAGTAAAGAGAAAGACTTGGCGGAATGCCTAGGGCAATGCAATTCAGGTTAGATTGGCATTGTCGTCTGATCTTGGGGAGTTTGATCCTTTTTTTAAAATCATCAGATCAGGGATTTTGGATGGTACAGACACCGAGCTTGGGTGGTCCCCAAGCTCGACATTTTGTTTGTGAAAAAAAATTGTGCATTGTGTGCCAACTTTCGATCAGAACAAATTGTGATGCCATTGTTTTAATCGGATGGCAACATCTGGATTGCAATGCCCAGACATTGTAGCAAGTCCTTCTTTCATCTAAAAGCTACTTTTCACTCTGCAATGTGACAAGTTTTGGGCCCGATACAGCTGAAGTGGAATTAGCACACTTGCTATCTCCCTTAGACTAGGCCCTCGTTTCGCAACGGAATAAATTTAGGGAAGAATATCTTTTCACGCATCTTTCATTTGTCAATTTTTTGTTGATAAATAGTTTTCTTAACAGAAGGGTGAGATACTCGACCCTTTTTCTTTTATTTGGGGGGGAGACCCTGAATAGAAATCATTTGGTTATTCTACCTTCTAACGAAATATTTGACCTCCCCAAATATTCTAGTTGCCAAATAATATTTTAACATAAATGACCGAATAAGCTCTTATTCCACCCACTTATTCCGTTGCTTGATAAACGGGGGCTGAGTTTTTGAGGATGGGTTAGGGGTTTTATAAAAGAAGGAAACGTTCATTTTCTAAGAAAATTACTTTAGGACTATAGTTTTAGAAATAAGAATTATGAAAAGTGGCTTAGATCAGAAAATTATCACAAAATTTTCCCACTATAGATCTAATAAATTTCTTTTCAGAAAAAAGCTAAAGAACATAGATCTATCGATTCCCTAGTGAAGATTGAAATTTAATATAACATGCATGATATTTGACCTTTTAAAATTTATTGAAATTATAAAAATTT
This sequence comes from Zantedeschia hybrid cultivar, assembly GCA_030544215.1. Lineage (NCBI taxonomy): Eukaryota > Viridiplantae > Streptophyta > Magnoliopsida > Alismatales > Araceae > Zantedeschia > Zantedeschia hybrid cultivar. The sequence goes on along the minus strand of JARZZO010000013.1, from coordinate 42,502,233 downwards.
TATTTTTTGATTTTTTTTATTTAGAAGGAATATTTTTTGAAGAACAAAGATTTCATAAACCCCTAACATTCCCTAAAAGTTCCAATCTAGAGCTTTCGGCTAGAAGTCAATTAATACGATTGGAATGAGATGATCCGGACAGAGCATCCTCTGCATGGCCGGCCCTCTGTTGGCTGCGGGTGTGAAGTTTAAAGGTCTAGGACAGCAACTTTGGATGGGTCAGCTGAGCATGAGCAAGCCAATCTGATGATTTAAGTTGGATTAAACTTGACCAAGTTTAGGTTGGGTTAGGTTGTAGTTGGGAGATCTTTCAACTCAACCTTGAATGAATTAGGTTGGGTTGAAGGTCGGCTAATTTGACGTAACTCTAGCATGAGACTAATATAAATGATAGATCATTGCATTTTCATTTTATTTTATATTAGATCGTTGCCTTTCGTTTTATTTTACTTATTTTGTTAAGGTAGATAGATCAATTTATTCATTACTTTCTGCAAGGAGTTTTTGTGATAAGAAAGAAAAATTAAGAATATAGACTATTAAGGATACAATCCAACTCAATCCGATGAAAGTCAAGTTACATGAATTAAGTTAAGTTGAGACGTTCTCAGATGGGTTGTATTAGGATTGAGGAGGCTGTGTTAACAGCTGGATTGGATTGAGTTAAGATCAAGTATCTCTTGACATAAGTTAGGTTAGGATTGACCTCAACTTAGATCCAATCCGATCTAAATTGCAATAAAACTATCGAGAGACTTCCAGATGACCTATCTTAGACAACCCTTCCAATTCAATCAAAATTTTGAGAAAATGATGATTTATCCTCTGTAGTCGGTCAATCTCTCTCAGTATAGCTGGGCAGATGACCATGGAAGTTCAAAAGTCTGCCATCCAAAATTCTTCTATTCAATTTGATGTTAGATATCAAGTGACTAACATAAATGATCATATCTATGTCTGAAGTCTTCTATTAATTATAATTGGACTAAACTCACAAGAAGCCAGTGTCCCTGATAATGAAAATTTTTAGTGATCGAAGCAATGATCTATCCTGATTACATAATATTTTCATGTAGTTAGAAATACAAATATTGTAAGTTTCATAATTTTTAAGGGATTATTACTCTTAAGCCTCTACAATTTTTTGAAATTATAAGAGAAAAGAAACCCTTTCCAACTAACCCAAGGATTAATCCAGGTTAAGTTTAACCCCCCCTCTCTCTCTCTCATTGAAGTTGATATTGTGATGACCCTGATGCGCTCGAGAGCTCCAAGATGCTTTCTAGCACTTTGGGCCTCCAGTATGCTCTTGATCGCTTCAGGATGCGCTCGAAGAGCATAGCTAGTGGGCAAATTTTTTTATTTTTTTTCGTTGACGTCAAAGTGCATTTAAGTGAGTGGATAGGACCATGTGGGGGTTCCTATTCAACGTCGGCAACATTATACACCTCATTGACCAAACTCATTGCCTTCAAATCCAACTTAGCTCAATTATCATCTTTCTTCTTAGATTTCTCCTTTTCAAATGGTACTTTGTGCTATACCAAAATAGTTTTCACTCTTTTTTGCTACAGACCATTAGGGTTGTAAATGGGTATGATACGGATACGGAAACATTTTTCGATTCCGATAACGATAACCTATTTTTGTTTCCGATTCCGATAAGATCGGAAAGTATATTTTTCGTTTCTATTTCTGATAAAATTGGAAAGTCCATTTTCTGTTTTCGATTTGTTTCCGATTTCAATATTGGAATCGGATATTATTTTCGATAATTATCAAAAATTATTAATTTCTTGATTTATTTATTTAAAATATATAAAATGATATCTAAATATAACCAATACGCCTTAGTATATTAAATAATGATCAATAAGATTAAAACACAATGAGGGTAACCATGTATCCATAAAGTTACATTTTAAAATCTTTAATAATAATCGGAATTGAAAATCGGAAAGCAAATAACAGGTGTTTCGGTTTTCGATTCCAATAGCTTATCAGAAATATCCGATTCTAATTCTGATAACTATGGGACGGATATTTTTTATCGAAAACGGATATTTTTTCGGTAACAGATCGAAAAATCGAATAATCGGATTTCCATTGACAGTCCTACGTACCATAGTTAATTTTGCCATAGAACTTCTCCATTTCAAACTTAGCAGTCGACATCTTTGACGACACCTAAAACTTGATCGAATTACACAAAAAGAAGCTCTGATATCAAGTGTTATAACCGAGAGCAATTGTTTGCAGCAGAACGGATCGACAAATGTGTGAATTTGTAAGCGAATTTGTGTAATCAAAGCAAATGGAAATAATAAGGCAAAAATAGACAATCATACCACAAGAAAGAAAATAAATTTTTTACATTGTTCAGCAAAGTTTACGTTCACGAGGAGAGCAGAGAGAGGCTTCATTATGATGTAAAAGAATAGTACATAAAAAGAGACTCTTACACTGTCATCGAATCATCTTCTCTAAACGAAGTACCAACGAATCTCTGTTTACGTTCTCTCGAACAGTGCACTTTAAATAACTCCATATAGAGTTCTGAACAAACACACTCGGAAGACCTCCACAGTCACCACGTTCTCATGAAAGGTAGAAGAAGAGAGAAAGGATAAGAGCTGCTGCACCAACCCACACACGAACGTAGCCTACCCACCTGAAGTCCACCTCCCTTAGCTTGCGTTTCCAATTGGTGCACACATGGGACAGAGTGGAGGCGGTGGATAGTTAACTTGGGAATTTCCAGGTGGATGCATGCAAGTTATGGAAGTGACGAGTCAGGCGGTGCAAGGGTTGCTTGGAAGCCAAGCTTCCATGGTGCATGCATGAGAATGGAAGACGTGGTGCCATACGTGCGGAAGTCCCTCTTAGGAGTGGGCTCCACCTTGACTAGGTCAACGTACAACAGTAGAGGTCCATGATCAGCGTGCTCGGCCGTGCTGCGGCACCCGGGAGTGCAGGGACGGACCCATGAACGATGATGGAGGTGACGTTTGGGTGCGTGCTCCCAGGGAGATCGAGATCACGTCGGAGAGGCCAACTCGGGGAGCTCGATGACGTCGAGGATGGCCAGGATTGGGACCGTGATCTCCATAGCTGCCGTTGCCCTACTGTGGCTGTCCTCCCCTCGGAGGCCTGGGAGACTCGGCAGATCCTGGAGGCGGTGGAGGAGTGCTGGTGCCATTGGGGACGGAGCGCCCCCATTAATCGAGGCCGTCTTGGAGGTCAGTGCCCCCTTGCCGCTGTTCCTGCCTTTTTCGTCTCACCGCCGTTCTCGCCTTGATTGGCTAACGTCTGCGCAAACGACGTTGCTGCAGACCGTAAGTGCAGGCCCGCAAAGCCCCCGGTTGCTGACGAAGGCGAACGCCAGGAAACCGGCGAGAGATCGGGTGATGGAGCCGATGAGGAGGTTGTTCAAGCCGGCTAAGTCGCCGGAGGTGAGGAAGACGGCGGCGGCGCTGCTCGCGCAGGTGGTATGGGAGCAGAGTAACCGGAGGCGATTCGTGCAAAGAGGAACGGATAATTTATTTTTATAAATTTTTAACGGTAGGAGTGGATGTAATATGCTCCAGTGTATCCTGTGTTTCAAACGTCCGTTAACTACGTGGGTGTTGTTTTAAACATTTCAAAATCACGGGGGTTTTTGAGTAAATAGATGAGTTGGAGGGATCGATTGTAATTTGAAAGATTATGGGGACTTATAGGTAAAAATCTCATTTTTTAAACAAGTATTGCAAAAATGTAAATGACAGCTCTAGTCATAGTTAGTTAAATATGGTGCGAGTAGTATAAAACGTTTGCATATGATTCAGTTTAAATTCTGAATAAGAGGGTCAAAATTTTGGTCAAATAGTTAAAAGAGTAAAAAAATGATAAAATATTTATTAATATTTAAATAAATTAAAATAACAACTATACTCATGAAAATAAATAGGTCTCAATCCCCTCCAATATGTATGTGCCACTTAAGGGTGTCAAAAAGTGGTATAAAGAAATAGTTTGTGCCGTTTTCTAAATTTATATAATAATTTCATCCCATGCACACATTGTTCATCACTAAGCAAGAGGCATACGCAGCCTATTATAGAAGGCAACCCTCAATCCGGGCAAGTCTCCACACGTAGGCAAGCACAGAAGGTTTTCATAACTGGTCATGACGTGATTCTAATGAAGCAATTCCCGGATAAGGTAAATTTCCAAAATATAAGTATATATGGCAGGAAAAAAAGCAGGAAAGAGAAAGCAATTTAAAAAAAAAAAAATCAGTGACATAAAGTGAAATATATATAATTTGTATAGAAAGAGTAGAAAAATGATCTCTTAGTCAGAATGGCTCGTGGACACATAGAACAAAGCAAAGAAAGGCAAAAAAAGTACATTATTTAAAATTTGGATGTTCCTAGCGAGTGCAAGGGAGTTTGAGAAGGGAGAAGAGGAAGTTTTCTTTAAGACGTGTGCTAATTTGAATGGGTATTGAAAGACTAATTTTTCTTAAATATTAGTGCTTGATGATTTAAAAGAAGATATGCTTGTTAAATTCCCGAGGCTCTACAATTCATCATCCTAGACATAAGATGGAGGTCGGGCAGGCTTAATATATATCACCTTGGTGGCTGATGATTTAAAAGAAGAGATAACATGCGGTGAAGATTTTACTGTTCAACTTGTTAAAATCCACCAAAGATGATGCTAATTTTGATACCTTTAGGTCTTTCTTCAAATCACTATCATGAGGACCAACAGTCTTTCTTGGACTTGGATCAAGTTACTAAGATGGGTGATCATTCAAGATCATCAAATTTTCTTATATATTGCACATATAGTTGAGTGGAGTTCAGTTAAGATCATCTATCTCGATCACCAAACTTAAAACTTAATCTTCTTTTTATTGTCACATAGTGCTTTCATGAATTTGTAATAGTAGGTGTAATGTGGTGGAAGTCTTTCTAGTTATTCAATAGCTTACCGGGGTAAGTGTGCTGCGAAGGAAGTGCCATAATTTTGTAAATTAATGGTTTAGAAACTTTAGGAAAGATGCTTTACTGCGAGGTTCATCTTTGGTCTTCTAATTAGAAGCTAGCATTTGGTTAGCTAAAATTTATTATATAGTCTTCGAGCAATGCTAACTCAAAACAAAAGTAGAGTTTTGAGTCTATTTATAATTTTACCAGAGAATAATTAGTGAGGTGTTTAGAAGGAAACATATCAAACATAGTCATGTCAGCAAGGTAAAGAAAATGGAAAAGAGTTCCTATCTCGGTAGTATTTTCCATTGTCTTTTAGGAAAAAAACGGAAAATGCTATCGTGATGGAAAATCTTCCCTTTTTTTCTTACCCAATTGGCGTAGATCCATTTGATGTGTTCCCTTCTTAAACACCTAATTAACTAACTCCCCTGCATTTGTAAAAAAACACCTTCATTCCTTAATCTCTCCTTAATTGGGTAAGAAAAATAAGAAGACTTTCCCGTCCTACTAGCATTGCTCAAGAAAAACATGGTTGAGTTATTTCATGGGGGACAGAATCGTGAGATGTTATTAAAACTACGCTTATGACGCTTTTTTTCATCTCATTTAGTATTGAAGCAGCAAGCATCATATATGTGGCAGTAAAACTTGATTAAAACAAAACAACTAATATGTTGAGAATACAAGTTCAACTAGGTAATGCTGCCTTAATCGAACGATGTTAATTAATTTCCCTCGAAATGAAAATGTACGTTTACGGATTTTTTAGTATGAAATAAATGTAGACTGCAAGCTGTTTAAAGACCCATTTTAATGTCTTGGAAGTTTTCGTCGGAAGAATCATAAGAAGTTGAAATAGACGTGTCCTTGGGTAACTGGACAGCTAACTGGTACTGCTTTAAGAAATAAGCATTAGCGATCCAGCTTCCCCGTTGAAAACGTATTCTTGTACCTTGGAAGCTCCATAGTCGAGCATTCGCAATCCACTTTCCCCTTGCATCTAACTATAGTCAAGTATTTTGGAACTCATAATCTACGTGGATTGCAATACATGAGTCTTGCAATAAGTATTACTCAAGCATTCGCAATCCACTTTCCTCATTTGAAAACGTATTCCTATACATTGGCAACCTTTTCCCTTCTAATAATCCCTTTTCAAGGAATATCATATTAGGGTATCTTTTGTTTCACATTACTTATTTAATTTTTGTCAAAAGCTTCAGTATACTGACAAATATACTTACAACCAAGGTTTGCCAACTTGACGAGTCGGACCGACTCTGATCTCTCATGATTCGGTACGAGTCAGATTGACTCGTGCCCACTCGTACAAGTCACATGGTTATATTGTACTGACTCGGTCGAATCGCACCGACTTATGTTCGTCCTAATATGGTACGAGTCGGCCCGAATCGAACCGGTACGACAAACCCTGCTTACAACGCCTCATGACCATGGAAGCTCCATGGTCAAGCAAGTATCCGTTTTGGGATATGTACAAATAAGAGAAAAGAAAGAGATTCCATTATATATAGTAAGAGATGCAAGGAGAAAGGATTGACAGTGAGTCCCACCCTTAACACTTTCTCATTTTCAAAGATTGCGCATCTCATTCTTGACCCAAAAACTTCTCCAAAAGTAAGTTGATTTCTCATCAATATAATGGACTGAACATTCTTAAACATATCTAACATCCAAAACAGCCCTCTTTATTTTTGTTATTAAATTTCAAAGCTATAAATTCATAAGTATAACTACAATAAACTTTATTTATAAGGACTATTAAAATAAACAATTTGAAAATAGAGTAATTTGAACGGACTCTTGTTCACATATATTTACAAACTGGCATCTATGTTATGGACTCTTTTAAAGTTGGAAGAGAGAGAGGGGTACCCCAGTTACCGCACTCTCCGCACCACCAAAATAAGTCAAGTTTTCTAAAACAGGGACTTATTGCTATAATCACTCCCTATAATCCGTGATATGGTAGCCTAACCACTTAATCTAAATATTTTACTTAAAACGCCGTCTTTCAAGTTTTTAAACACATCTTCCAACTTTTCTAGAAACTTCTTAAAAAGGACCCGTGAAGTAGATAAAAACACCCATGACCCAACCGTGAAGACAAAATTTAAGCAATCAAACTAATAGAGTTTATTTTTTAATAAGAAAAATTACCGGGTGGTGATATCTAAAAAAAACCCTCGTAAATATCCTCACCAGTTAAACCGTCAAACGGATCCGCCCACGAACGCGACGTGCACGACGCACGAGCCGCCTTAGCCGGCGCGAGCCTGCGGCGCAAGTTATCCCCACCTCCGACCGTCGCCTTTTCGCCTTCATAATCTCCGTATCTCCCGGCCCCAGCGCTAAACCCGCCTCTTATGTAGCCCTTATTGCACCGCCAGAACACACCCTATCCACGTGGCCGGCAATAATTGGAGCTATATTAATAAAATATAAAGAAAATAAAAAGGCCGCATCGGGAGACGCGCTCTCTGTAGTTGGTTCAAACTAGAACACCTAGCAGTAAGAGTCCGAGTAGGAAGTGGAAGGCCTCTCCGTCCATATCAGAGCGAAGCTAGGGAGGGCCCACACGGCTCGTCTCTCTCTCTCTCTCTCTCTGTTCTTTTTGGTTTCCCCCCCGCCGTCCCTGTTTCTTCCCCTCGCCGGTTTCTTCGTCTCTCCCAAATCTCCGGCGGCGTTGGGGGTGTAGGGTTTTTGCACTCTTCTTCTTCCAACCACACTCCCAAGCTTGTGTTTGCTCTCTGCGTCCTCCTCTGTTCTCCTCGTCGTCGCCCTGCTTTCACTGTTGGTGTTGGGTTTTGGTTGCTTTCCTTATTTGTATAACACGGCTTGTGTTCCTCTTCAGTGTTGTAACACTCAGCTGGTCATCTTTTGGCTGTTTGATAAGTTCTGGATTATTGACTTCTTTTGCGCCCGCCTCCCCCTTGTGCAGGAGTATGGTGAGTGTCTCTTGATCTTGCTCTTGGTGTTGGGTTGGCTGCTGCTTCTTGTTCTTTTTGTATGGTTGTGTGGTTTTGCGGGGGTGGGGGGCGCTCTTAGGTTTATAATTTGGTTTCGTTTTCGTGCTGTTTGATAGTTGATGTAGACGTGCGTCCAAGACGGGAGAGGATTTAGGAGGTCCTTTTTTTAGGTTTTTTTTTTTTTCTTTCTTTTCTGTTTTGCTTTTCTCAACCTGATGATAGGGAATAAGGGCTATCAGTTTGAAGGTTATGGATTCACTTTTGAATTTTTATGTATTTATTTCGATAAGTCGTTTAGACCTCTTTGGTTAATGTGGAGAGGAACATTTGACCCAATGCAGGGTGTTTTGGCTTATGCTATTTATTTTTTTAATTGGATGAAAGGTACTTAGAAGGAGGAGAAGCTTTGACATTGTGGTGTAATACTTTGACCTTTTTTCCACCTTAGCAACATGCTAGTTGAGGAGCTTTAAATGTTTCAAAACCTGCAATTATTATCCCAAAATCTCATTTGTTAATACCAACTTTTATTCTGATTTTACTACCTCTATTCTACATTTATCTAGAGCATAGTTTGTTGTATCGTAACGAATCGTGCCGACTCATACGAGTTGACTTGGATATGGGCAAGTACATTCCTTTGGCAGGGTCAGACTGGATTGTATCGACTCATACATATATAGTGTATTGTTTTATATTGAGTTTTTTTCATTTTATATGCAAAATTAAGTTTTTTATATCAATTAATAGGGTATATTTTTCTAAGATATGGTTAAAATATATGCTTTCAAGTGTTTAACAAATTCATTGGTTTCGCTCGTGTGAGTTGGACTCATTACTTTTAGATATTTAACAAATTCATTGGCTTGACTCGTGCGAGTCAGACCGAGTCAGCCCGAGTTAGATCGGATCGGATCTGACTTGTATCTAGGAAGATATGATCATATACGGATCCCCGAGTTGGCGAACCTTGATCTACGGTCTAAAGGACATAACGTTAACATACATGTCCTAAGAAACACTTTGAATAGAAAGCACTTTCATCATAATTAGTCAGTCTTCATCATTCATCATTGTTGTCATTGTGATCATCTCCATCGTTATCGGCATGATTATAAGCTTTGTCCTATAAATTTATGGGTGAAGAGTGTTGGTAAAGGATGCAAGGATTTTATAAGGTTTTTTAATTATTAACACTAACACTTCTTAAGGTGGTGTTATGTACTTGGGGCAAAATAAATTTGGGTAGTAGTATTTCTTTAAAATTTGAATAGCTTACAAAAATAATCTACTAAATTCATTATATATATAAGAAGTATTTTGCTTCATTTTATTATTTTAGAGGTAGAAGCTTAAGGTAAAGTGCTAATGACATTCTCATATAATAAATGGTATAAGGATTACATATCTTATATATATATTTGTGTTTGCAGACAACAGTTTGTCAAAAATGTGGTGTCAAGGGATTTGAGGACCACCTTATCTTTTGCAACAAGTGCCAAACTTCTGTTGAGCATCGGTATGGTATAATTGTTAACTTTTGTACTACAAGAGAATTCTCTCAATAATCATGTGTTTACTTGTTTTATTGAATATTCTTAACATACCTCCATTGCCTTTAATTTCACTTATAGTCTTATTTCATTAACTTGGCCTTTGGTGGGTCGTATGTATCAATTATTTATTAGATAGGCAAGTAGATATGCATGCACATTGCTATGTACGCACGTACATATGTGTATGATACATATGTATGTACTTGTGTATGTATGCATGTACGTATGTATGTATATGTGTACATACGTATGAAGAGGGCTTCGTTGTCACCGATGGCACAATAAACACCATGCTACCTACTTTAAAAACAGCATAATTAACTTTGAAATTTCGATCCAAGCAGTTAAACCTTATCTACCATGTGAACACTCTATACGGATTAAAAGTCATTCAATTTTGACATCTAGAAGTCATAGATTGAAGCATGGTACATTTGACAATATATAGATCATACCCTTGATGTTTGAGAAATAAATATCAGATGCATATGGTTTTTGATTTCCGGTAGGTTATTAGTAGTAGAAAAGGTTTAATGGCTTGGGTCAAACTTTAGAAGTTCATTAGATTGTTTTTTGGAGTAGGTGGCATGTTTGTTGTTGCGTGGCGTGCGCTATGTATTTAGATACATATGTATCTACCATGTATAATTTTGTAAGAAAGAATTGTGGGTTCTCATTACCAATATTATCAACTTTGGCCCATGGAGGTGGCTTCATAATTGTTTCTTTGTTGTGAAATGCCCCTTGTTGGGAGGAAGGTGTGGGACTTTCTTATAAGAGTAAGGTTGCCTTCTGAACAATTGTATGAGACTATAAAAGTCCTTATTTTATACCTCAACATAGCCCTCATGAGAAGGCAAGTTTGTGTGTATTGACTAGGGGTTTCCTATGGGCCGTGCCAATGTTTATGTATATAATATGCGGGCGTATGACCATGTTCAACCCCATCCCCATATTAAAAAAATAATAAAAAATTAGCATAAAATTTTAAATATTCAGTTTTCCTCCTAGTGTTCTTTCCATCCCTTGGGGCTTCATGTCCATTGTCTTATCATGAAATTTAACCATAGTCATTCGATCATGATGCCACCTTTGTTCTTCGAGCTTGGATGGTGTAAAAATTGTAAAAAATAATCAAAAAATAAAAAGATTATATCAATTACCCGTAGGGCCCATATTTGGGTTTTAATTTTGAATACCAATTAATGAGTTTAAATGTTGGAATATGGCCATGACCTAGATACTACTTGGCTTTCGATCACGTTCCGCCCAATGCGGGAATAGTTCCCCACTGGGCGGAAAAAACGTGAAGGGGACACCTAGCATTTTTTTGCCTAGAATGGCTTTGTGCTAGGTGAAACATGTTGGACGGTTGGATCAACATCTAGCGGCTAGTGTTCCCCTTTCTCTTTAGTGTAACCCTTACCCTAGGGGAGTTGTGTGGTCAAACCGTACCAGATGTTAAGATCGTATGGTAGCACTACTCTCTTTCTCTCTCTTTATATATATATATATATATCATAGTTGTCAAGGCGCCAAGGTGTTCCTGAGGAGCCTAAGCACTTAAGTGCTAAGGCGGCCGCTTAGGCAGAGCTTAAGCGGCGACTTAGGCGCCTCTTTAAAATAGATATGAAATATATTAATATCAATTGTGGATTCATCAATATAAATAAATAATAATAATAAAATCAACTTTAATATGGAAATTGAAAGCAATTAATCTACTACAAGATAATTGACTTGAACATATATGAAACAAATAAATTGCACTAAATATTAAAATTAAAAGAAATTAATCTAGCACCAAAGAATTCACTTGGGTTGAATATATAAAAACAATTCAATCATGATAAAATTGAAAGAAATTAATTTACAAACTTAAGAATTAATTTTTAAGATGAGAGGTACTAACCTGTGATTTTCTAGCTTCTTCAATAAAGCCTACAACCATGGTTAATTGGTTATACAATACACATAAAACAAATACTAAGATTCTAAGAAGCATCATCTATAGACTCTTTGTGTGTGTGAGATAGAGAGTGTGAAGAGAGAGAGAGAGGGGCTTCGACCCCTGTGTGTGTCCTATGCACTGTGTACGTAGTCACACAGAGAGAGGAGAGGAGAGGAGAGGGGGGGGGGAGAGAGATAGAGATTGAAACAGAGCTTCGATCCGTGTGTGTCATGTGCACTGTGTATGCAGAGAGAGAGAGAGAGAGAGAGAGAGAGAGAGAGAGAGAGAGAGAGAGAGAGAGAGAGAGAGAGAGAGAGGGAGGGAGGGCTTTGGCCCTTGTATTTGTGACAGAGAAGGTGGAGCTCAGTGGGCCTCGGAGAGGGAGAGTGCTAAGAGCCTAAGAGAGAGGGGGGAGGGGGGGCTCGGTCGATCGAACCCTTTGTAGAGAGAGAGAGAGAGAGAGAGAGAGAGAGAGAGAGAGGGAGGCTAAAGAGATGGAGAGAGGGAGCATCAAAGAGAGAGAGAGAGAGAGAGAGAGGGGGGCTAAAGAGATGGAGAGAGTGACAAGAGAGAGGGAGCATCAGAGAGAGAGAGAGAGAGACCAAACTCACCCAATGGCGTCGACAACATAACGATGGCGATCGGTGTCGGCGGAGGAGGCAGCTGAGGACCACAAAGACAACGGAGAGGGACAGAACCCTAGTAGACCGTGGCCGGGAGGGAGGGAATGAGGCACGACGGGGGTCGGGTGAAACAAGTTGGGGGAGGTTTATCGTATTAGGTCTTTAATGGGCTGGGCCGAAGCGGGTCCAAGCACCCACTAGGCGCCTAGGCACCTTGGGCGGGCTGTCTGGGCCGCTTAAGTGGGTGCCTAGCCCGCCTTTCATGGGCCCATGAAAGGCGGCCCAACGCCTAGCCCCTATAATTTACGCCAAGCACTGCCCAGGCGCACGCCTAAGTGGCTGCTTGACAACTATGCTCTATTTGTGTGTGTGTGTGTGTTTATATACATACACACGCACAGAGAGACACAGACAAATGCAAATATGTGGATCAACATTTTTTCAGCTGATCATACAATTGGGGGAGTTGTATGGTTAAACCATACTAGATGTTAAGATCGTATAGTAGCACTACTCTCTCTTTCTCTCTCTCTATGTGTATATACAAACACACACACGCACAAAGAGACGCACACAGATGCATCCATGCGTCTGGACCGCACGGCCATTTTGAACCATATCCCCATATTAAAAGAATAATAAAAGATCATCATAAAATTTTAAATTTCAATTATCTCCTTAGGGTTGTTTCCATCCCTTGGGGCTTAATATTGATTATTTGATCATGAAATTTACCTGTAGCCGTCCGATCGGATGTCACTTTGGATCTTCGTTATCCGATAGTGTAAACATTTTAAAAAAGTGACAAAACATTAGGAAATTATATATTTTATATGTTATATTTGTACATATTACATTAAAGACTTTTCCTCTTTGATGTCCAAATCAATCCTTTTAGTACTTAACTATAGCCTATAGGTCTTGTTTAAATTAGTGAAAATCATATCCAAGTATTTCCTCATCAGTCTACACTTCTTCATTAACTACCTTAGTAAGACTAGGTTTTGTAGTAGATTTACCTTGGACAAAATCCAATTTTTTCCTTTAAAATATTAGTTATAATCTTAAGGTCTGAGTTTTCAATATATCCTTTGAAGACTTCTTTCTTCTCTAGCATCTGTTAAATCAACTCTTCATTAATTGCCTAAATCATGGAAACCGCGCAAGTATTATTCTCATTTGTTTACACCTCATCAATTACTTCAATAGGACTACCTTTTGTAGTTCATTTATGTGTCCCTAAGGCTTTGATACTAATTAATAGAAAGGTTTAAGGTGTCCCTACATTTTAAATTTGGGGCTGGGTATCAAAGCCTTAGCACTACATCACTGACATTTGACTCTAATAAGTGTTCATCTCTCTTTTTAAAGTAAGAATTTGTCGTTATTAGATTGAATAATTTTCCTAAGGAAAGCTTTAACTTGTTTTCAGCTATTGCTTAGACAAAATACCAAAAGTCAAAGAACTGGAAGTGTATTGGTTGTGTGAGCAATGTGATAGGAGGGTTCCTAAGGTTGACACTTTTCATAGTATTAAAACCAGAAGGGAAAAATGGCCCATGAGACAACATCACCATCAAAGTAGCCGTGCTGATCTTCTTAAACGAATCAAGTCTCGTCACCCAAAAAGTACTTACACTGCAAAATCATCTCCAAATGTGTGTAAGCCACTGTATGGTACTTCCCATTGCTTGGAAAAGGATGTGCTCAATGTTGCAGCAGTGTCAAAAGAATCAAAGTCGGTTAATGTTGAACAAGGTTCTTTGTTGTTGTCAAGTGAAAAGAATGGTTTGCATCCAGGTAGAAAGAACCACGAATGTTTCAGCAATGAAGTTGAAGGCAGAAAGATTAAAAAGAGGAGGCAGCTAATATTGGATGATGATTCTGATGAAGATGTTCCATCTTTAATGCCTGTCGATAATTTTACTGACAATGTTCCTTATAGCAGCAGCACCCCACATTTGCTTCCGCAACAAAATTATGGCAGTGGCACTGCTCAACCAGATAGTTTATCCACAGGGACTGCTGCCAAATGCTACAGTTCACCTGCCATTCCGATTGTTCATCCAGTATGGAGGTCGGTCTTATATTTCATCACCTAATGAGACATATTTTGACCTTTCAGTAACTGGTTGGGAAAATGTAGAGAATCTACATTGATCTCCTATTATTTGGTAAGGTCGCATTCATTTGCATGTTTGAGTTCGTCTAATTTTGCCATTTCTTCCAGGGGGTACTTTAATATCTGTGATGGAGAATATGGTCCTGTGGCGGCACACTTGTCAAACAGGGCATGTGAAAGAGTATGCAAAACAGCTGACATGTTACCTCAAATATTACATTTTGAAAGGCTTCCAAGGCTAGAAGCTTGGCCAAAAAATTTTACATGCTCTGCTCCCACTGATGACAACATCGCTCTTTATTTTTTCCCAGGAGATGTCAGGTACATAGTTTGTAATCACTTTTGAAATTTCTTTTATTGAGTTCTTATTTGTAGTTTACTGATGGAGTTTTGTTTTCATTTTAACTGATTGATGGTTTTGCTTGATACCTTTTACAGGGCCAAGACAGCTCTTGAACAACTGCTGGATGATGTAATCAAGAAAGACCTGGCATTGAAGATCATAGTGGACAAAGCTGAGCTACTTGTGTTCCCCTCCATATTATTGCCGCAACAATGCCATTGTATGTTTAGACTCTGCCTGATTTTTCCTTTTGTGTAATTATTTGTTGCTTCCTTTTGCCTTTTAATGTCTATCTTGTTTCTGGTTCCTCAGGAAATTGGAATGTTTTGCACATTAATCATAAGGAAATTCAAATGCATAGGGCTAGAGCTCTCCCCCTCATGATTGACTCTGGTCTAATGTTGTGGCATATTGCTACTTTACCTCCATCTGGACTTTGCTTGAACATTGTGCACAACTCATTCTGAGGATTGTGTTGTTATCCCATGCTTAAGTAGTGCCTTCATCCTACTTCCTTCAGGATATGACAAATCATGTTTCATACTTTCTTTTATTGCTTACTTTCAACCTCTTAATGATTATCTCTGTGAACTTTTTTCAAATGTAATGTTTTTCCAAAATGCTAAGCGTCATAGAGGCTACTCTGGATGATGGGTGGATATTCTTTGGGAAGGATGGATGGTGTGGGTAGACATTTTGTTGAAGTGTTTCCTACCTTCTTTCATGCTTCTAGGGACCCTTTAGTTTGTTAGCAGATCCTGAAGAAGTATGCATGACAAGAAGATAGAGGGGCTCAAAGATTTGTTGTCTGGAATTTGTTGCCTCCGTACTCAAATCTTAAAATCTGATACTGTTGCCCTGCTTTTAGACCTTTCACCCTTCATATCCCTGCCATCAACTACTGGCTGTTTACCTTGATCACACTTGAGTTAATTTTTAGCTCAAGTGTGAAATGATATAAAAGGGCAGCCCAGTGCTTCAAGGCTCCCACCATTGTTGGGCCTATGGAGGAGGATAGGGAGGTGGGGACTGGCAACTTTTCCTTCCCAAGCAGTCACCCTCTTATAGGGACTTGGGAGTCATTCATAGGGAATTCAGGTCCATCATTTAAGCACCTCACCATTGTTGGGCCTAGGGAGGGGGATAGGGAGGTGGGGACTGGCAACTTTTCCTTCCCAAGCAGTCACCCTCCTTTTATAGGGACTTAGGAGTCATTCATAGGGAATTAAGGTCCATCAGTTGCTGCTGGTGTTCCTCTTAAAATGTGTGAGTGGGTGGGAAAGGGAGGGAAATAGATGTCGATTCAAATGACATATCCATCATTTTTTTGGCTTTAAAGGGTAAACAAGGAAATAAGCTAAATGAAGGTGGAGGGGTATATATGCAAACATCTCATGTTGATTTTATTACAAGAGAGGTCACCTCCTCTTCAGAGAGGTTTGACTTCTGTATGTTGAGGTAGGAGAGTGATGATGTATCATGAAGGCAGGTTTAGGGGTATGTAGCCAAAAATCTCATGTTTAATTTATTACAAGGGATCACCTCCTCTTCAGAGGTTTGATTACTTCTGTATGCTGAGGTAGGAGAGTGATGATATATAATGAAGGCAGTGGAGGGGTATATAGCCAAAAGTCTCGTTGATTTTATCACAAGAGGTCACCTCCTCTTCGGAGGTTTAACTCCTGGATGTTGCGGTAGGACCGTAGGAGTGATGATATAGCATGTTTGGTGTTTTACACTCCACCGTAGGAGTGTGATAATATAACATGTTTGGTGTTTTACACTCCATCGTAGGCGATATTTCTGGTGAGGAGGATTTCACACATGAGGCACTTCCAATCTGTGGCAGACTAGCACAGTTTCTCTGCATGGTTGCCCATGTGATGATGATAATGCAAATGTTTTATTCCTCAGTTTCTCTCTGTTGTCTGTATGGAAGCAGATCTTTGAAAAGATGAAGATAGAATGTCTCTTGGAGAAGGTGGAAATTTTAATCCTTGGATGGAATCAGAAATGCAGTTAAGAGGAAATTAGATGGTTGAGTGGTTGATATGCTATGGTTATATGCTGAGAGGGAGAATGACATTGTGATTGATTGATTAAATGGGCTACAGAAGGGGAAGGGATGCTGCGTTTTTTTTTTTTTTTTTTTTGAAAATAAAAAAGAGAGTTCTTCACCATCTTGGTTTGGACATTTACATTTCCCCATATTCTTTTTGATATTTAATGTATTTGTGGTAAGCACCATGGAATGGAACTTTATTCAGGTTTTCTTTCTCAAGTCATTGTTCACATTCTTTATGACTTTATTATGTCTATATTTCACTTCACACAAACCTATCCCCTTCCACAAAGAAAAAAGAGAGCTCTCTGGAAAAGAATGCCAACTCCCCACCCCAATTTTATTTATTGGAAGGACATAAGGAGAAAGGGAACAACAAAAATTTTGGGTAAGCCCTAGCTTTGGCAGTTCAAATCCTTATATACTAAGGAAGCCAAGAAATTCTACCTTCAACAGTTGTAAAGAGTTTTTGCTGTTCCATTACTACTATGCTGATGTTGATATATGCTGCTTTTGTGCTTCTAAATGTTTTGACTATTTATTTGCTAGCATTCTTATCTCATAGCCTGTGACTACTACTCTATCTTTAATGGACTTGCTTTATTTGTCAGTAGTATTTGAAGGCAAACACTATTTGTGGGGAGTATTCAGGGCCCAACAAGAACCGCTGCCTGACACCCATTGTTCCAGGCCGATTGAAGCTGCAGGACCAGTAGATGACCATCAACACTATAGTGTACCAGAGGATGCTTCAACCAAGAGCACTTTCCGCCTTAATGGTGAAGTAGAAGGAAATGAAGACGAAAATGCATTCAAGGAACCAGGAGCCCTAGACGCTCAAGTTCCATTTGTTTTCGAGGAAGAAAATGCCCCAGGCTATGAAGTTCCAGATAAGCATCTCTCCAGGTTTAATGAAGTCGTGGAAGAACCTGATGGAGAAAATGAGGAAGCCCTCTTGAGAAGAAAAGCATTGAATCATGTTCTACATGATGACTCTCCCGGTTTTGTTGAAGTCGTGGACAAGCTAGTCCCAAGAAATTTCGACAGTAATGTGGAATTCAACTTCAGGGGAGAGTATGAAGGTGATGTGGATGGCTCGCTGGGGGCATGCCTGAATTTGTTCCCATTGAAAGTAGAGGACTTGGGCATCATGGCCAAGGTGAGAGATAGCAGTGAAGTCGACCTTGAGCTGGGCCTCGAGACTGTCAAGGATAGGAAAAAGTACGAGTGTAAGCCAGAAGTGGAAGATCATATGGTTTTGATCTTTGGCAGGGCGATCTGTTAAAGCCTTTGCCTTGGGGGCATGGAGGTGTCTTCTTCTGCATGGTCTCCAGGTTAATTGAGAACTGTGTTGTACATGTCTTGTATGCTCTTCTTGGTGGTAGGTGGAATGAAGGGAGAGAGAGGACAGGGAGGCCCTTGTGTATAGTAGATTTAATTTTGGTGGGGCAACATTAGGGGTGCAAGTGAGGCGAGTTGACCCAAGTTTTACCGTGTTCAAGTTTGGTTCGATTAATTTCGATCGAGTGCTAGTCAAGCATCTATGATGATTGTTCAAGTTAAGCTCGTTTAAATGTTAAACAAGTTCAAGCCGAGTATTTATGATACATTTAGCTTTTTTAAATATTTTAATTTATAAACTCAGGTTAAATCATGGTGAGTATCAAGTTGTTTTGCATCTTTAGTTATTTGATAAATTTTTTTATAAGATATTAAATATTTTATTTTATAAGATGTTAAATATTTTATTGACCAAGTTTTTTCTTGGTTAAGCTTGGCTCCTTTAATGAATCAAGTTTAAATTTTTGTTCAAATTGATTTATTTAGCTTAATAAATGAACCTAGTTGTGCTACTATTAAGTAGTTTTAACGAGTTGTTCATGGAGGATATTGGTTGTTTGCAGCCTTAGTCAATAGGGTAGGGCCTATTTCTATGAAAGCCCCTAGTCAAAATAGGGTAGGGCCTTTTTCTTGAAAGCCCCTTAGTCAAAGTAGGGTAGGGCCGTTATCTATGAAATCCCAGTTATCTATGAAATCCCAACTAACGGATCAAGTAAATATGAGAAGTAAAAAAAAAAAAAGTGACATTTAGGCGGCGCCATCTCGATGATCTGTTAGGGTTGATCGACAATGAAGCAATAAATAGGATAGACTAAAGTGCTTTGTCTAATCTTTTTCAATTCTTAGTTAATCGCTTGTCATGTATTTGACTAGGGTGTTATTTGGTGCAATATTCAAATGTTGTAATCCACTCGGCCCATTATTAGGATTTGCCAGTTATTAGATACCTCTTTTAGGAGCATGTGGGTGCCTTCTCACCCCACCCCTTGAGGAAAGCTCGCCATGTTGTTAGCAAATAGCTCATCAACATCTGGTGGTAACTGTGGCCCCTTGGACGTCGTACATTTGGGTGGGGGGTGGCCTCGTCGAGTTGTAGTCCTCATCCATTTTTCCCCTTTTTCTTCTTCCCACAACCCCTCCCCCTAGTCACCTGCTCCCCCTCATCCCTTCCGCCATTGCCTCTTTTCCACCTTCTCTCTCAGGGTTTCTCACCATCCTCCTTGTCCACCTTTTCTCTTCTTAGATTCCTATTATTAGGCTGCTTGGCTCATCTCCACTTCATTGTTGATCCTGTATGGCCCCCTTCACCGCTCTACCATCTCTGTTGATCCTCTTTGTTTTTGCTGGTGAGTTGGTTCCTAGGTTTTAGTTCCCATCTTTGTGGGATCTTCTAGGCGTTCTACTAGCTTGTTCCTCTCTATCCTAGGTTTGAATGGAGTTTGTGGCAAGCTCATAATGGTTCGATCGACCCACAATGGATCCCCCTTCGAGATCATAGAGTTCTTTGGTGATGGTTGTGTCTCCATGCTTATTCCGTACGCTGGTCGACGACATACATTTCTTAGCTCAGCTTTGTTTTCACTGCTCAAAGGATATTGTAGCTTCTTCCCAGCGATCTCAGCCAACATCTCCAAGGTGTTCAATTTCGCCTTCTCGGGCTTCGATCAACTCTTCGGTGACTCCTACACCCACTCTGATGTTTGCAGTTTTCTTCACTGGAGTTCTTTTGTCTATTAGTTATTATTGTTACCCCATGTTCTGTTGCATCTGTGGCGTTATACTTTTGTTGTAGCCTATGGCATTATTCCCACCCATGTCTCCTCTATTGTAGCCCATGCCCCTGTGGCTGGCAGTTTTATCCCCATGTCTCCTTTGTTGGCTTTTCGTAGTCTCTCACGTCTGTTGTATCCTTTCATCCTTGTCAAATTGATGAAAGTAGTTCCTCTGACCCAACAAAAAGCTAAGACATTGTAATTTTCTAGTTTTAAAATCGTTGGTTTCAAAATTGGTCAAATTTAGAAGATTTTAAAATTGTTGTAGC
The DNA here is from genome assembly GCA_030544215.1 of Zantedeschia hybrid cultivar. Classification (NCBI taxonomy): domain Eukaryota; kingdom Viridiplantae; phylum Streptophyta; class Magnoliopsida; order Alismatales; family Araceae; genus Zantedeschia; species Zantedeschia hybrid cultivar. Next base: position 42,482,222 of record JARZZO010000013.1, on the reverse strand, counting down.
AAATTATTAGGACAATGTATGATAAATTGTTATAATGGTCAAAAGACCATTTTACCCTCCTAAAGAGCGAGAGACATGGGGAAGAGGATGGGAGGGTGGAGATGGAGAGGGAAGGTTCTCTAGATTTATGGCGGTTGGTGTGTAGGGTCGAGTCGATGATGACGACCTATGAGAAGATGAGATAGGATAGGGACGGTTAGGGATGAACGTGCAGAGGGTTCAGGTGGCCCAACCTTGTGCGCCTCGGCCTTGGTAGCATGGTTGGCACTAACGTCGTCGTCACCATCAACTGTGTTGCCAAGGTCTACGTAGCGCTTGTTATATATATATATATATATATATATATATATATATATATATATATATATATATATATATATATATATATATATATATATATATATATATATATATATATATATATATATATATATATATATATATATATATATAAGAGGTGCGGGGCTCCTTGTCCGGCTCTAGTTGGGGAAGGGGTAGAGGGGGAACACACATAAAGAGAGGATTCTCATTTAAGAAGAAAAAACCCAAGTTTGGCAAGTATTTCATCAAACAATTAAAGGGAGGAGATTGACGGCACCCAATTCTCATCCAACACCATAGAAAGAGATGGATTTACTACAAGCTTATTAGGGTCATTCTTGATTAGACAAAAAAGGAGATGTACTACCCAAACATCTAATTTAACAAGTGCACATCTAGACTATCCAACAACAACAGCGACAACATAACTCTACCCTTGAGAAAGAAGCTGCTAGGCTACGGTCAACACTAAAACAACCTTGGTAAGGCTAACAACCTACATCTTAATGCACAATGAGAGAAAGAGAGAGTAGATGGGGGGAGAAGCGAGGTATGGAGGGGACCTTCGATAGGGGGTGGAGGGGGAACACGAACACACACACACACACAAGGAGAGAGAGAGAGAGAGAGAGAGAGAGAGAGTGGTGTTTCCATAAGTTAACTAGGGATATAAAAGACTTTTATATCTTCAACTAGAATTTAAGTATGGTAAAGTTGACAAAATTTGACAAAAGTAAAAAATAGAGATCAAAAGTAAAAACTTTTAATTATACAAGGATTAGTATCAAAATATGCAAGGATATTAGGCAGACGTTTTAATTGATTAGAGTGGGTTTTAGTTGGTTTATCTAAGTAGAGGACCACTTACAGTGTAGAAAGGTTCCTACTTGACAGAACTTCAAAATTTGGTTAAGTCTCAAATAATTGATTTGAAAAACTAAAAAAGAGCCCCATTTAACTGATAAAATTAGCTGTGCTATATAATTGAGGTTTATATAAACTTTATAGTTGAATTTAATTTGAGTAATAATCGATTAGAAATAAGTCAAAAATCGAGCAAAGTTAAGTTGGAAATAAAAAATAAATAAACTTTCTAATCAAAGTGAGGATAAGGCATGTAATAGATTAAATGAACAATGGGTAATTGATTATAAACACAACATGTAATCAATTAGAACACTAACGCGTAATCAATTAGATGAAGACTAAGTAATCGAACAACCCGTAACTGATTAACCGGATGCCATGTAATCAATTAGCTGCATAACATGTAATTAATTAACTGAGTAATATGAAATCGATTAATAGACATATATGGAATAGATTAAGCAGATCCGTAGTGAATAATTGGAGCTTGTAACGTATAGGTAATAGGTTAGCAGTATACATGTAACCAATATAATCGACTAACTGAGCAATGCATGTAATTGATAGATATAACATATGTAATTGAAAACTTAACATAAGTGGCTGACTTTAAGTTATCAATTACACTTACAAAGACTTATGTTTTGAGGATTACATGTGCTGGACCTTAGTGTGTTTTGATAATGAAATATTTAAGATTTTTCTAAATTTCTTAGCCGGATTTCTGTCCCATTAGGCAGTGCATGTGGGACACTTGACATTTAAATATTTACTAGTGACTTAGCGGCAGACTAGATAACTTTAGTGGTGGATTTATTAGCGATTAGGTGGGGATTTTCCCATTCTTTTCCTCTATTTTTCTAGGAATTTCAGTTTTGGAATAAGAAGAGGTAGAAGGAGTCTTGGCTTGAGCAATAGTAATAGTAAAGATTTCTTAAGAATTTGGCAGCAGATTTTGAGTCCTGATAGGTACATGATAAGCAAATTCATGTTATTTTATTATATATATTATTTTAAATCTATTTTAGATAATTAGAAGACTGTGAAACCTGCATGTGTAAGACTTTCATACCTGTTTAGATATTAGTTGTAATGCATGTATCACATACCAAATATGCAACATGTTATATGTACTTTCTGATTTTCCTGTTAAAAATTTATTTATTAGATTTAATATATGCAGAAATTTTAAGCTTCATGCACATTATTTTGTGGATGTGTAAGGCTTTCATACATGTTTAGATATTAGTTATAATGCATGTATCACAGACCAAATCTGCAGTAGGTTATACATACTCTAAATTTTCTGTTAAAAAATATTCATCAGATTTAATATATGCATAACTAAGCTGTCACGCACATTATTTTGTGCTTGTGTAAGGCTTTTATACATGTTTAGATATTAGTTATAATGCATGTATCACATACCAAATATGGGGTAGGTTATACGTACTCTCTAATTTTTCTGTTAAAAAATTATTTATCAGATTTAAGATATATAGAAATTAAGTTGTCATGCACATTATTTTGTATTTAAATTTCTTTCTATCTGTTTTATATAATTGTGATAATGTAGCAGTTTGTTTTGAAAATTAAAGAAAATGTAATATGTATGGATAATTCCATCTTAAACTGAATGTGTGGATGAATCCACAGTAAGTATTTAATGTGGAGTACTCATTTATGACTCGATGGATGCCGAAAATTATATGTTGGACCTTAGTGTGTTTTGACAATGAAATATTTAAGATTTTTCTAAATTTCTTAGCCGGATTTCTGTCCCATTAGGCAGTGCATGTGGGACACTTGACATTTAAATATTTACTAGTGGCTCAGCGGCAGACTAGATAACTTTAGTGGTGGATTTATTAGCCATTAGGTGGGGATTTTCCCATTCTTTTCCTCTATTTTTCTAGGAATTTCGATTTTGGAATAAGAAGAGGTAGGAGTCTTGGCTTGAGCAATAGTAATAGTAAAGATTTCTTAAGAATTTGGCAGCATATTTTGAGTCCTGATAGGTGCATGATAAGCAAATTCATGTTATTTTATTATATATATTATTTTAAATCTATTTTAGATAATTAGAAGACTGTGAAACCTGCATGTGCAAGGCTTTCATACATGTTTAGATATTAGTTATAATGCATGTATCACATACCAAATATGCAGCATGTTATAAGTACTTTCTGATTTTCCTGTTAAAAATTTATTTATTAGATTTAATATATGCAGAAATTAAGTTGTCATGCATATTATTTTGTGGAAGTGTAAGGCTTTTATACATGTTTAGATATTAGTTATAATACATGTATCACAGACCAAATATGCAGTAGGTTATACGTACTCTAATTTTTCTGTTAAAAAATTATTCATCAGATTTAATATATGCATAATTAAGCTGTCACGCACATTATTTTATGCATGTGTAAGACTTTTATACATGTTTAGATATTAGTTATAATACATGTATCACAAACCAAATATGGGGTAGGTTATACGTACTCTCTAATTTTTCTGTTAAAAAATTATTCATCAGATTTAATATATGCATAATTAAGCTGTCACGCACATTATTTTATGCATGTGTAAGACTTTTATACATGTTTAGATATTAGTTATAATACATGTATCACAAACCAAATATGGGGTAGGTTATACGTACTCTCTAATTTTTCTGTTAAAAAATTATTTATCAGATTTCAGATATGTAGAAATTAAGTTGTCATGCACATTATTTTATATTCAAATTCCTTTCTATCTGTTTTATATAATTGTGATAATTTAGCAGTTTGTTTTGAAAATTAAAGAAAATATAATGTGTATGTATAATGCCATCTTAAAGTGAATGTGTGGATGAATCCATAGTAAGTTTCTAATGTGGAGTACTCATTTATGACTCGATGGATGCCAAAAATTATATGAAGTCCTGAAACTAAATTTTAGTTTAGTGGAGGGTGGGGAATGAGCACCAATTCTTCCTGGTTATATCAAGACCATGACACACTACATCTGTCTAGGTGCTAGGGTGTATATGACACCTTATGTTGTAGTTTAGACATATGTCTAAAGCTTAAGATTTAAAATTTGATAATTATGTGTGTATGTATTCCTTCAAACATGATGTGGTCTACTGAAAATGTAAATTTGATTGTCCGTTACAGTAGGCCTTTGGGTAAGAAATGTAACTTATGTTATCTTAGAAGTTTGATGAAAAGAATGGACAGTGTTAATTCAACAACCTTGTGCTATTTATCTGCCTTTGATTTACGATTTAGCATGTGCATAATATGTAAAAGAATTTATCGCGTTGTCATGTTAATCTATGAACTTTATTAATTAGTTAGCATGCTTTTGGTTTTGACATCTACTGAATATTTGTAACAACCCATACCTAATATTGGATATCCAATAGCTAATGGATCTCAGATAGTCACATTCAGGTCAAGACTCGAGATCACAGATACACACATTTGAGAAAATATATGACAAACAAGTTAAATAAACAAGTAAATATCAAACTATCAAGGTTGAAAGTACGGAAAAAATAAAATTATTACAGTCCGACATAATTTAGTAAATAAATATATTGTCTACAGTAGAAAATGAACATAAGAGTATGGGCCAAAATCAAAAGTACAACCACACGGGGCATACCTTAGAGTAATAATGGTTGTTGATAGGCGCACCCTGCAAAACCAACTCCCGCTCCTAAGTTCTCCTGGAGTCCTCACTTGAAAGTTAGAGAGTGAGCCATACCAGTATTGGACTTAGTAGGGATCCCGCGATCCTTATCTCCCACACGCGTCCCACAGGCTGACAGAAAATTTAAAATGAAGCAGTAAAATAGCAATAAACTACTATGCAACTATTGTAGGCAACCAAAAACACGCTAGAAACGTCAAAACCACAGACCTATAAGACAAGTCAAAACCCCTCGGGCAGCTCCAATTGCTCCAGCCACACCCAGCTACAGGTTGTCCCACCTTTGCCAAGTCACAGAGTAAGAAAGACACACATGCCCACTAGCGTAATGGCTCTCAACCCAAACTCCGTACAACTTCAAAGTCTACATCCTGAATATGTCCACTGACGTCTTATCTCACACCTACACTGCACGCCTATCTACCCTATAAGCTCTAAATACTTACAAGGTGAGGTGGTGAGAAACAAAACTAACTGGAGTCCACGAGTCCACACAGTGTCCGTGCCCTCAACCACGTATGCACACACGTAGTAAAACCTACAGTCCCATGGCTGGTTTCCCTCACACCTCAGTTATGAATGCAGGGGCCCTAGGAACCGGCTCGAACCCACTGCCAGACTAACCTGTGACCTGTGTCTCATGGATAACAACATGCATGTAGGCATTGTTTGTACTATTAGTGGATGTTGTCACCCCGGGTCCAAAGTCGTAAATCGGAACACAAGTCCCCCGCTTATGAATGCAACAACCATGCATATGTAGGAACATATTTAACAATTAGGGGAATGTAAAATACATAATTTATAAAGAATAACCATATTTTATATTAATTCATGCGTGGACTGCAATTTCAGGGGTTATACATGCACTGTACTAGAACGTGTCACTTCAATCCGATGCCTTTCAAATAGCATCTTGGGATCCCAACGCCATTCAACACAGGTAATTGTTTTACAATAAAAACTCAGTTAATTTGAATCACGTCTACCTGTGGTGATGCCATTCATTATAACCAGTTATTTTAATAGTAAATAGACAAATCTAGGCCAGGGGCAAATTGGCTGAATTGCATTAGCCCAGCCTGATGCAGTCCAAATCGCATTAGCTGGCTCTGATGCATTTCAGCACCCGAGCATGAAGTTGGACATATCTAAAGTTTATGATAAGCTAGAGTGGAGATTTATCTCCTCGGTGCTGTGCAAATTTGGCTTCTCCAACCAGGTCGTCAATCTCCCTGTGATGTGTATCTCTTCGACTTCTTATTCCACTGATATCAATGGTGCGTAGGTGGGGATGATTATGATTATTCCTTCCAGGGGTATGAGGCTGGAATGCCCTCTATCCCCTTATCTATATATACTTTGTGGTGCTGGAATCCTTAGTCAACTACTGAGCATCAAGGTCAGTGAAGGCAAGACTGTGGGCTTCAAACCAAATAGGACGGCTCTTGCCATTAGCCACCTTATGTATGCTGATGACATAGTCATATTTGGAATAGCAAAGGAGAATGAAATGGATGCATTTATGCACTGCTTGGATACCTATGGTGCCTGGTCGGGTCGATAGGTTAATAAGTCCAAATCTAGTCTGATTATTAGTAACAACATAGATGTGGTACTCCGAGGCTCTCTTTGCCCTAATTCCAAATCCCCGAATGGTCTAAAGATGAGAAATATTTGGGTTTGTGCATTTCTGGCCTCAGAGAAGAAGGGCTGATCAATTGAACGATATTGTAGAAAAAAAATGACATCCAAGCTCCCCTTATGGAAAACAAACACACTTTCTATTGTAGGGAAAGTTACTCTCATAAATTCTGTATTGGCTTCCATCCCTATTCATGTTATGGGGGTAAATTTGTTGCCAAAGAAGACCATTGCCAAGCTTAACTCTATTCCACGTTCTTTGTTGTGGGGAGTTTCAGCTGAGCATGGGAGGATTCCCTCAAAGGGTCTTCACTTGTATGGAAGTCTATATCTAATGCTGTTATTGCCTGTATACTGGGTATTACCGAGAGCCAGTGCCACTCCTGCACCAGAGAAGCTGAGACAGTAAGTCATGTTCTATTTCACTGTGATATTGCTAGACTAGTGTGGATGACATCTCCTATATATTTCCTATCATCCTGACCTAGATAATAAATCACTCGAAGATAGGATTGTTGTATGGGCAAGTGCCCCCTTTAGTAGCCATGCTGAGGATAGAAAGAAATTTCATTACTATCTGTTTGCTATCATGTGGCACCTATGAAGGCCAGATGCCATAAAGTTTTTGAAGGGAAACTTCTCAATCCATTGAGTAATGTCAGGAATGCTCTAATTGATGTGGAATTTTGAAATTCCTGTGAAGCCCCACCAAGGATGCAGGACACTGCCAGCCCCTTGAAGTCACGATGCCCAGAACCTGTAAGAAAATTCTTATGTACCACCTACTACTTAAATTAATGAAGTTCGCATCTTTTCCTTGTTAATAAAAAAGAAAACTTCTCTTTTCATAGTCTATATATATTTCTTTCCTCCTCAGTTCCTACGTGCGGTCTTATTTAACATTGAACTCCATTTGCCTCCTCTGTTCAAAGGGTTGCTATTCGAGTTTCAACGAGTCCATAGAACTCCAGTTGTGCATCAGCACGGCCATCTGGATGATGCAGGTTTGAATCCCATGAGCAACTTAAACAGAACGAGAAAAATATGAAAAATGGGCGAGAGACCAGTTTCAAACTTGGTCGATCCTAGGAACATATACAGTTCGCACGCAACCGGAGAAGGGGCATGGCCGACTGCATTATCTACCACAGTAGTCCATTCTCTTCCCTCTTTTCCTTGGTCATCTTCTTCCACCAGCTCTGATCGGAACTCATACGGTCTCATACCCAAATTGGAGAGAGAGAGAGAGAGAGAGAGATGTTCAATTTGGTCAACTTTCACGTGTGACCAGAAAAGGATTCTTATTTGGAAAGTACTTTTTGTATTTTCATTTAATTATTTTTTATGAAAGTCATGGTATCTTGGATATCATTTATGCAGTATTTTACTTAGTGTTTTAGTTTCCAACCAAAAGTTATAATGTAGAGTTTTCAAGATTAGAGAAAAAGTGAAGTTATTATGAAAGAGTTGATTTTTGTAACAAACTACAATTAATTATAACCTCTCTCTCATCTCACTTTACGTAAGAAGTAGAAGTCAAATCAATTTTTAAGTAGAAATTTTGTCAAACACATCTTAAGAATCTTAACTCAAATCATTTTAAGTAGAAGTTTTGTTAAAATTAATTATAACCTCTCTCTCATCTCATTTTATGTAAGAAGTGAACGACAAATTAACTTTTAAGTAGAAGTTTTGCCAAACACGTCCTAAGAATCTTAGCTCGAATCATTTTTTTGGTCTTCCACTACTTTCCCTACTTTTCAGCTATCCTAAAAAATGGAAGCCATCCTAAAAAGCATCAATATGCACATTACACGGAGCCTAGAACTTTTTGTAATGATCTCTTCTTCTTGACAAGGAGTAATATTTATTGACTGTATCTGTTAGGAGATGAAATCTTCTGAATTTTTTCTCAATATTTTCTCGCTCACATAAGTAGGTCATTTATCGTTAGGCGGTGTCCCCTGTGGACCCCCAAAACAGGGTTCTTATTTAACGACTTAGAAACCTTAGGGACCCTCCCTGGAACCCTCACTAGTAATTCTAGTGGTTTGCCCTATCCGGCTCCGGCGGGCTGCCGGTCACCACCGCTCCTCCCCCTCCGCTGCACCCTCCTTCCCCACCTCCACCATCAGCCGTCACATCCCATCGCCTCTATCCTCCCACCCACCCAGTTTCTCTTCGCCGCTTTCGCCCCCCTCGTCGTCCTCCCCCTTCTTTCATCGAACCTTTTTTTTTCGATTTGTCAGTTCCTTTTGTACAAACATCATGAGCGATCACCAAACTTGGCTTTTGTTTTAAATATTGTTTTGCTTAACCTAACACACAGACCCACCAGAGATTGCTTCAAGTGAAGCCTTCTGCGATAAGCTGGAGATAACCCCATTCTTGTCGTATGGCTCAAATTACATCGGTTGATCAGGTAAAAGCTGCTACATTCAATAACTTGTTCAGTTAGGGTTCATTTGTTTTCACGTAAAATGGATCGCGAGGAAATTTTTTTTTGAAAAGTATATCACAATCACTTATTCAGTTATCCGTAAAACTTAAGTTAACAAAAGATTTAATTTGTTCACTCTTCTTTTTCTTCATTTTAGCATTTATAAGATAAGACCAAATGCCTTTTTTCAAAAGTAAAAAATTATATTTCTGCAGTAACTGTGTTGATGGAAAAGTTTCTTGAATAAGTCGCTGAAACTCAATATCTTCCGAGATTATATGATATTATTTGACACTTAACATGATCAAAGATCCGACCGATTTAAGTTTGCGAATTTAATTGGATAAATTAATCAATTAATATATAACTATTAGTTAATTAATTAAGTCAGTAAAGAGGTACTGAATTTAGTGGGTCATTAACTAGACTAGTACTCAAGTCTAGAAGGTCACACATATAAAGATTCTCAGTAGACGGATTAAAAATAAAATTTATATAAAGTCGGATTTTTTTTTAAAAACTACGGAACGACTTGATATAAATAAACAACGAGAGAGCAGCCATGGGCCAAGCATCCGGTGCTACCCTTGCCATCCTCCTCTCTCTCCTTTCTCTCTCTCTGGCTCACATGGGCACTCCCTTACAAGAGCTCCTTCTTCTCATCTTCGACTCCAGAACCATCGAAAATTTATCGTCCGTATGGCACGTGCACCTAAGTTTTATAATAGGATTTTTTTTTCTCATAAGTACAGAAAAATTAAAATAACTAATTTTAAGTAATTATAAAAATTAAACATCTTTTAGCAATAACTATAAAAGTCAAACATCTTTTAACAATCTTATCTTTTCTCCAATTCGAGCAGCTCTAGTTTGGAGCTTTTGAATGGATGCCAAAATACAAATAAAACACTACACAGTCAGTTTCTGCCACCTAATTTATTCCCTCCGAAATAACTAAGCGTTTGTTCGTTTCCATGTAAAATACGTCACATGAAAAGTTTTTCTTCAAAAATATATCTCAATCACTTGTTTAGTAATTTGTAAAATTCTAGTAAACTGAAAACTTAATTTACTGACTCTCTCTTTTCCCGATTTTGGCGTCTATAAGAGAAGACCGAATGTCATTTTCTAAAGAAGTTGAAAATATTTTCAGAAGTATCAAATGAAAAATTTTGTTTTCGTTTTTAAGGTCTCTATCTCCTTGAAAAAAAAAAATTCATCCGATTATGTTTTACGTGTAACCAAACGGACCCTAAGTGGAAACCTAAAAGTGCCTCTAGTTAAAAACTATACCAGATATGGCCTCAAGCCTCTACCAATTTTTTCCAATGTATTTTGAGGGGAGAATACTAGGTCTTAGAAATTATTTATATAGTTTTTGAATTATTAGTTTGCCTTCTGTTAGAATAGCTCCACATCAAAAAAGAGACAAACTCAAAATATATTTAATAGATGGTGCCTTTCTGTTAGAACAGTCCCACATCGAAAAAGAGATAAACTATATTTAATAGATAGTGTCTACTCCACTCAATGTCTTAAGATTTTAAATTGGATGGCCCAATAATTTCACTACTCTCTCTCTAAACTCAACATGGTATCAGAGCCCAAGTTATGAATTCGGCTACGCACTCCATCTATCTATGTGCTTCACGTGACAAAGCTTAAAATCGACTTGCACGCGAGGAGACGTGTTAAAATAATCTTATCTTAAAAAAAAAGATAAATTCAAAATATGTTTAAGGTGTCTACTCCACTCGATACCTTGAAATTTTGAATTGGATGATCCAATAACTTCAATATTCTCCCTCAACTCATCACCTTCTAACCGAAAGTCAAGTTGAACCTTCCTAAATTGAGTTAAAGATGGCACTAATCAAAATAAGTTGCAATTACTTTTATTTGGAAATTGGAAGCCAAGAATAGCTTCTATCTTAAGGCTTTTCCGCACTCCCCTACATCATTCAATTCAATCAAATTGTGGAGAGAGAGAAAGAGAGAGAGAGTTGTTCCTCGCGGTCGACTCTCACGTGTGACAGGAAAAGGATATCAGAAAATCTTGGGTCAATTCATTGTTTGTTTTCCACTAGTTGCCCTAATTTTCAGATAAATGGAAGCCATCTAGAAAGCACCAACATGCATATTAAACGGAGCCCAGGCAACTGGTCTGAATGGTCTCTTCTTTCTGCCAAGGAGTAATACTCCTTGAAGTGCTTCTAATTGAAAACTGATTAGTTTCTGCCATCTAATTTATACCCTTCAAAAAGCTTAGAAGTGCTTCTAATTGAAAATTGTACCAGACATGGCTTCAAGATCCTACCAGGTTTTACCCAAGGTCTTTTGAGTGGAGAATATTGTTGGAGCGGCTATATAATAATAATCTTACATCGGTTAATTTAGTTGTGTCTGATCATTGGGTGTGTTGGGTCTCTCTCTACCTCCAATTCTTTGTTCTCTCCGTCTTCTATTAAATATTAGGTCTTAGAAATTACTTATATAGTTTTTGAATTGTCATTTTGCCTTGTAACCAAAAATCAAGTAGAACCTTCCTAGATTGAGTTAAAGATGACACTATTCAAAATAGCTTCTATCTTAAGGCCTTGCCGCACTCGCCCTAGATCATTCAATTCAATCAAGCTCCTACTGTGATTAAATTTAAGGCTCTCATCACTTCCAAATGGGATGTTAATCGACAGGGGGGCTCGGCATGTATGGTCAAACTAATACAAACGCCTATCCCACCTTCCGAAAGCCCCTCAGCTTTCATGGCATCCCAAGAAAACCCACCAAAACCTCCGATTAATTAGCTCGGTGATGCCTTCCTATGAACAACCTTGATTGCAGGATCACCAAATGGCAAGCAACTGGATTAACAAAAGAAAAAAAAAAATTGGTTTTTTCTTAGGTGGGTTTCGAGGTGTCTTACACGTCCGTACAGGCCAATCTTCGATCGGACGACTTAAAAAAAAAATCTGAAAAATAAAAAATCAAAATCACAATGAACAGTAAAAATAATGTGTTTATGAGCCGAGTCTAATAATATTTTTTTTTACTTTTAAAGTTTTTTTAGATGGTCTAATCGGAGATCGGCATGTATGAACGTGTAGAAGACCTCATAATCCATTTGAAAAAATATTTTTTTATTTACTCACCACGCTAACCTTCAGTGTCAGTTTGTCCTAATCTTGCAGAGTTTGAAGATATGAACACGGCATATTATGGACGCCAAAGGCTTTGGCGCTACGGTTCTGCTATTTGGACTTCGTATTTTCATGCGAAGCACATCAAAAGTACTCCACTTTCTTACGTCAGCATATCGTCATATCATCGGAAGCTTCTCAATCTTGACACGCATGATGCTTATTGTTGTGTCAAGATTGCTGGCCTTCGTCCCATCCGTGTCATACGTAATCTTGACACAGCATGCTTAAGTCAAAGAGCCTGTGGGTCAGTAGCACGTGATTTTTCTTACGTAAGAGAGATCATAATTTTAAGTCTCATTTTCTTACGATCATGTAAGTCTCATAAATTTAGGAAGATTTATACTTGGGAACGGATCTAAGAACCTGTGGTTTAAAGAATGAGAAAAGGGTAAATCATTTATTTCACTAGAAAAGGTAGATGTGAGATTCAGATTCACCCTTCAGTATGTGAATGGGGGGGGGGCAAAAACACAGTCGTTTAAAGACTGCCGTCTAGAGAATGAGGTCTAGAAAATCTTATTTTTATTTTCAGATCCTTGATTGCAACAAATTAGAGAATCATAGTGCTTTGCTCCAAACACCTCCATGAAATGATATTTTAGCATCTTTGAACTGTCCCATTTCTCCAAGAATTCTCACTCACAGATTCTGGTTGTTATATTATTTCTTCCACTGAAGTTTTTTTATTATTTTTTATTCAGTTTATATGCATCATTCTCTTATTCAATTCATTCTTCATTTATTAGCTTGATTTCTCTTTATAAAATAAATATATTTTGAGTTTTGAAAGCGGAACAAGAGTGATAAAATGTTGCAATATCGTCCACTGAAGGGCCTTTTAGTTGCACATAGAATGTTGTAAAATGCGATAAAGCATTGTATTTTGTGTTTCATAGAAATCTAGTGTTCTACAGTATTTTACGATACTTTATGTCAAAGCAAAAATAGCTAAAAGCTTAAATTTGAAGACAAGAAAGAATACCAAAAATTTAGAATTAGATATTTATTAGATATTGCCCTATATTGAATTTATTTTTTCATATTTTTCAAATTTGCAAAGTTCCCCTCTTAACTAAAAATACTGGCCATGCCCCTGTGTATGTCCAAATGTTCCTCCCGGGTGACGAAGTGCGGCTTTTTGAAAGAATCTCCTGCTGAAGAAAAAAATTACTATTGAGTACCTATCCTTACAAAAGCCTTAGAAACACCTTTGATAAGAAAAAAAGAAAGGCAGAGCATACTTAACAGGGTGTTTGGTTTGTGTATAATCCAAGATATCAGTATAGTTTTAAAATCAATAGTGATTGCACTTTTAGTTGGTGTTTGGTTATCTCTAACAATATCAATACTGAAAGAGTAAAACTTCTATTACATTTAATACAGGTTCTTCTTACCTATATTAAAATCACTATAGCTGACGTTTTCAACCCGACCCCCCACCTCTCTTCCTTCCTACCACTCTGCATTTGCCCAGCAACCACATTTTTTCTGACGGCTCCACCTCCTTGCCTCTCTCCGGCACCTGCTCTCCTCCCTTAGATGTAGATGCAACTAAAGCTGCTTCGAGATCAGATGATGCAGGAAACCTGGAGAAGGTGGCATGGTAAGGCCGCTTCAGCAGACACTCCATGCCAACACCCTCAAGTTGTTCATGGTTTGCTCCCTCTGACGTCTACATCCAGGCCACCCTCGTCAATTTGTATGAGCAGACCTGTGGACATATCCATGCCCAGAAACTGTTCGATGAAATGTGCGAAAGAAACGTCATCTCCTAGAGCATTCTGATAACTACTCATTCATAGTTTGAATGGATCCACATTACCAAGAAATAATTCGGATTTACCATGGCAACTGACACTCTTGCTGCGATGGCTCTGTTCCAAAGGCAATGCCCAAGAACTGCTAGGTGTAGGACATGATGGCTAATGGCTTTCAGGACTAGAGATATGGAAACAACTAGCTAGCGGATAGTTTGTTGCGATACCACTAAGGTATTGTTTTGTGGACTGTGAAGATAGGATGGTTGGCAAGAGGACACATATTGGACAAGATGGAGGGAAAGGATCTGCTAAACTGATAATAATCATGCTCACTTTAGTTTTCTTTTTGATATTGTTACAAGTTAATCCAAACACACAACTTATATCATATCAATTTTAATATTGATATTGTATGTTATACATTAACATTAATATTATATATCACATTTATTACTCTAACTAAACAGGGTATAAAGTAAAAAAATTGTTTTCCTCCACTACATTATAAACCAAATCCATCGGCTTCACCAACAGTAGCATGGACATCGGCGCCGCCTACCAGAGAAGTTCCTTCGATGGGTTGCTCACAAGATTATCAAATTAATCATGATAGATTAAGAAGTCATTTACACCAAGATAGACAAAAATTTTGGACGCCGTCATCATTTTATAAGTTGGATAAAGGCACGACTACTGTATTAGATGACAGATTCGACAATCATTTGGAGCAAATGTGAACAAAAGCTATTATGCCTTTATTATAACAAGTCTTGTTGTCACTTACCAAAGATTGTTGTCAATAGCCTTCTTATAAAATACAACTTTTCCTCTTCATTGTGTAGTTTTCCACTTGTCTTGTCAGTGGCTAATCTTTGCAATTGACACATTTTAAACCTAATTAGGGTTTGAAACTTTGAACACACCAGTAGCTCTTTGCCTCTTTTTCCTTGAGGGTTTCACACCACCCTTTGCCCCCACTTTTGCTTCAATGGGAGTTTATAATAACTTAATGATTATGGACAGGTTAAAAGGTTCTAAAAGGGCGTTGCCAGCACGATTTGGCTGACAAGGTTCTCGTTCACCAGACTTATAAAAATGGGTGCCACCCATCTAAAACCAGTAACATAGCAAGAATAAAGAATAAAAGCTTAATCTACAAGGCATTATGATGCGTTCATTACGATATCCTGGTCCCCCTCCGCTGGCATGTGTTGACATTTTGGGCTTCGCCCTCCCCTTGTTTTATTAAACTCCCAAATCACAAAAGGACCCCTTAACTTGGACTCTTAGCTGTGGTGGGCATATTGGTATTTGCTGCTTAGGAATTGATTAGTCGTGCTAATTAAAAAAAAAAACACATCACATCTGGCAAGCAAATTGATTAAAGAGCTGACTCATTCCATTTGCAAGAAGACCCAGTAATATTTTCCCACAGGCTCATTTCTTTTCTCAATAAAAGAATAAATAAAATACAGAATGAAGGGAGAAAAAGGGATAGCTTGTACATTCCTGTGGGGATGAACCGGGGGGGTAGTCCAAGGACTGACCATCCTCACGAGTTTTGATCCAATGGAGGTCAGTAAAAACCAGCGAAAGATTTGATGCACAAAATTATAGCAATAACAAAAGTTTAAAAAAAAAGTCGAAAAAAAAGGGAAAAAGTTGTATGTTTACAAATGTGTCTACCTGTGTATGAGTAAGCTGATAAGAATCGAGAAATTTCGCCGGGGTTGGTGTGGTGACGGCAGGTGGACCCGGAAATGGGCCTACCAACTTTGAAGCCCATTAATTCATGCGTTCTTCTGCATGCCTTCCATCTTTTCCCGTCTCAATCCACAAACTTCTTTAATTGTCAACTTCCCTTTTTGTCCTTCACAACTGCCACAAATTACCCTCTCTACCCCCGCCTCTCTCTCTTCCTCCGCCTCCTTCTTCTTCTTCTTGGCAAGCTGAAGCACGGAATAATGGCGGTGGAAGGGATCACAACTGGCTGAAGAATTCCCAGTATGCGCCTGGAGAAGGCAGAGTCGGGGTGGAGAGGAAGTTGCCGGGGCTGGGCAGGAAGGGGCCGTCCATGAAGCCACCGCTGTTGATGCCGCTGCTGTTCCGGAAGACTGGGCTCATCTCGTTCAGGAAGGACATCGAAGACGGGTCCGCCGCCAGAGGCGGCGAGAAGTAGGTGGGGGAGATGGACGGCAGGGAGGACGGGAACGGCGACAGGATGCCCGGGAAGGCGCCGGCCGGCCGGTCCAGCGCCGCCGCGCCGCCGATGCCTAGATGCTCCACGATGTCGTCGCGGTAGGAGGCCGCGGCCCTCTCGGCGGGGGAGGAAGTCTGGGCGGCGCCCCGCTCCATGGCGGCAAACCGGGCGGCGGGGGAGAGCTCGCCGGCGGCGGCGATAGGGCTAGGGCAGGAAGGCTGCAGGTTGGCGGCCTGCGGGGGGACGCCGCCGCCGCCGCCTCCGGCGGCAGCCAAGGTCCTGGGGGAGGCGCCGGTGAGCCGTTGCACCAGCGTCATGAAGTCGCCGGGGTCGGTGTGGATCACCTTCGGAGAGACGGTGTAGATGATGACAGGCGCTCGGGGCGGCATCTGCTGCTGCGGCGGAGGGGGCTGGTGGGGTTGCGACGGACCTGCCCCGGGCGCCGCCGGGGGCTTCTTTATCTTGTAGGAGTCCTTCCTGACCTTGAGAGGGGCCGGCCGGGGCCCCTGCAGCTGCACCTCCCGCCTCGGCGACGGCCTCCCGAGGGAGGCGTACTCAGAAGGGTCCATGCTTCCTTGGGCCGGTAGGTGTTCGACAGCAGGTAGAAGAGAACCAAGGGAAGGAGGTGGAGGAGGAGAAGGTTGGAGGGGTTGTGGTGGGGGGGAGACCACGTCCGGTTCGGGGCAGGTCTTGCATATATGAACTGGAAAGCACGTACGTGAAATATATATAAACGCCCAAGTCAATGGAAAGGTTCAAGACAAACAAGATAAAAGGGGAGCAGGAAGACCAGCAAGAGGAAGAAGAGAAGGGAGCGAGGGGAGAAGGCTTGGTTCGCCCTTTGGGGTACCCTTTGTGTGTTACATATAAATTATAAACTTGAGAGAAAGGAGAAGAAGAAGGATTTAAGAAATGGTGGGCCGGGTTTGCTGCTGTGATGGGGAGGGGTTTGAACTTTGAACGGGTGCAACAAGACAAGGGGCCGGGTCAGGCTTCACAGGGCTCGGTTTTGGTGGGCGCGGCGGCGAAGGTCTTTGGGTAACCGTCACCGGTAGAAACAGTGTTAGGGACGCAACTCGCAAGCGATGGGGGTGGACCGGGTTGGCCGCTCTTGAGGAATCCGGTCGTCTTCTCCTGTCTGGCAGCTTGTATTCTATTACTATTGATACAATTATTATTGTGGTCATAGGTTGAGAGATAGCAGCTTCTGTCTTGGACGGTCTGGTTTGAGCCAGTCTAACATGTAGGAACATGACAGGGTCTACACATGACTAAGATTCCACCCTCCCAGCCTCCCCTCCTATTTAATTATCTATGTGTCTATATCTATCTTTAGATCACATCTTCTGTGTTATATTTCTTGTAATCAATCAATATATCCTCACTCACAAGAATTAGAGATGAAGTAAATAGACGATAAGATATAGAGGGACTTCACATCCTATCTATCTGTCTACTTATTTAGTTGTCCATCCACCTACTTATTGTTAGAACATCCAACTCAAAAATAATCTGTTAACACACAAAACATTGCTTTCTTGTTAACATGACACTAGAGACAGTATATGAAGCCATAATAAGAACAAGAGATATGAATATTGCACTATGTTGAGCATACCTTGACTCTGGTATTACATTAGAGAGCCTAAGATAATAAAATTAATTCATGATTATAGAAGAAATCCACTCTCTTACAATTTCATATATATGTACTTTACTTATGTGCAACGGACCGATGTGAAACTTGACATCTATGTACGTGAGGACCTTGACAATTTTCTAAGAGAAGCTTCCCAACATTGAAAGCTTGTTTTCTCTTGTTTGACAAAAGTAGAAGTGGGTAACAGATTAACATTATTCAAAGAGCCATCGACCAGGTTTGCAGTCCCCTGGAGGAGGACCTTTTAGTGTCAGACATGACATAGCAAGACCTGTTCCCATAGAAAGATCCTTGAGATGGACTGTGGGGTTGTACTTGGTCGTCTTGGGAGGGAGTCTCAGAAGACCCTGCAGGCGTTCTCCTTGATGTACATGGCAAAGCACAGGACCCCCCCACATGAGCTCGTTTGGCTAGTGGTGAAGCACATGCATTTGACTAAAACCAAGTCAAGAAGCTCGTCCATCTGCTGGTTGGGAGTTCACGAGACTCTTGCTTGGTTGCAATCTATATGACCATGGTTGTGGTCACCGTTACAACATTTTCTTGTAACTTCTATCACAAGTGTTGCCATCACTCATCGATCACAGTTACGTTTCTAGTTACTGTAATTGCACAAGACTTCAAAGACGAGGTTACCAACAGTACTGTTGGTTTATTTATGTTGCCTGTTAAGTACTAGTCTCTGTATTGACCTGGGAACAACAATTAGGTTACTCGATTTGTGACGAGTGCGAAGCAAGAAAACAGTCTCTATGGAGTAAAATTGCGTGCATCGATCCTTTTCTAGGTCTTGCAAATGACGAGAACCTAGCGCGCTGGATATATAAGTCCTTTTTTACTTGCATAAAGAGTGGTTATTTGTAGGTTACCATATAACTACCAAATTTAAACTCTCTTCACCACTTAGTTACTCACCCCAAAAGAACTCTGGCCGATCCCTTGGTTTCTAAACATGCACTCCTCTTCAGCTTTCAACCATCCTTGTTCCGGAGATTAATTCGTGTAGTACAACTCCGAAAGGAGAGTGTGTGAACAGCTTACATGGTTCTTAATTGGACAAACGCAGAGGAGGATGGATCAATGCATGCAAGTGTTGGGAAACGGGGAAAAGTGGGAATTTAGCTGCTTCTGTATGTGTGAATGATGAACAAGGTCAATGGTCAAAGCTCAGAACATGCCCTGCCACCACAGAATGCCCCCAAAACTTCCTCTCAACTCTGAATGATCTTATATATGACATTTTTCTTCAATTGTCTGCTTTCTTTTGTCGCTTGCCTCCTTGTCGTTTCTCAGATTTAAACGCCACTTGTCATCAAGGGCACCTTAGCAGATTCCTGTTATATCAAAATTTTGCTTTCCCACCAAGGCAAAAGGTACCTAGACAAGTTTTTATAGTGTACTGTAGGGCCCTGGGTTTGTGTCCCCTGTGAATGCCGGCAGTAGGAGTTTCCAACTGCACTTCTTATATTTGGGAAAGGGGGCGTAAAGTCTTCTCCATGTAGACATTGACGGTGATAATCTATGGGCTTCATGCTTTTATTTCTTTCACCACCGGCCCATAGGCCAGATGATATTCCTTCCAACTTGGGGCAATTACGGGTTCCACTCTCACTAGGTGGTGTGTATGGCAGTATGGGGCAGGATGTGCCGACCCGAAGAGTCGATCCCACTTGGATCTCCCATGATCCGGTACGAGTCGGTCCAAGTCGGATTAACTCGGACAGACTCGGTCCAGTCGCATGAAAAATAATTCTTTTGGTTTTTTAAGATTTCAATGGATTTTCAACAAAGAATTAAGTTTCGTGGAAAAATAGTATTTTACGATCAATCTCAAATCATAAAATTCTTATGGTATGTAATCTCATAACAATTAACTAACATTAATATAATCATTTTACATTTTTTCTAATTTCTCATTCATTTTCAAATTTCAGAAAATTACTTCAAATCAACCTTAAATCTCTCTAGGTTCATGAAAAATTCTGTTTTGAATCTTTCTATGTAATCTCATAATAATTAATTGATATTAATATTTTTATTTTTAATTTTAATTTTTCTTTGGGCTCAAACGATTCAGTCCATGTCATGGCTCAGGTTCGCCATGATATTGTACGAGTCACCCGAGTCGGGGCGATCCAATACGTAGGAGTGTGCATAATACGGTTCAAACCGAAAATCGAACCGAACCGAGTGATTCGGTTCGGTTCGGTTTGGAGTCAGGTTCGGTTCGGTTCGGTTTCACAAAGTTGTGAAATCGAACCGAACCGAAAAATCGAATAAATCGATTTTTTAAAGTAAATAAGTATTTATATTAACATTATGCATATAAATATTTTAATATTTTAATATTATATACATATTTATGTATAAATAAGTATTTTTTAAATATAATTTTAATGTTAAATACATATATATACATTTAATATCAATAAAATATGAAATTTCGGTTTGAACCGAACCAAACCGAAAAATTTCGGTTCGGTTCGGTTCGGTTTCAAATGTCAATTCGGTTCGGTTCGGGTTGAAGAAATTTCCTCTATAACCGAACCGAACGGAACCGTGCACACCCCTATCAATACGGTACCGCGAACCATGGTATGAGGTGGCTTGGAACTATCGTCTAAATGTAATAATCATACTTAGAGCAAAAAACTTCCTAATAGGAGATTCTCATGTGATTCTATTTTCTCCTGTTTGGAGGCCTTGTAAATATTGGCTACTGCATCACTGAAAAAAAAAACATTTTCTTCAAATTATTTATTGTGAAGAAGGTGAGGGTCTTGTTTATTAATATAGAGCTAATTTCTTGTACAATTGTCATAGGACTATCACTCTTTCTTTCTTTTCTTTTTATCTCTCATTTCTTCTCTTCTCTTTCTATCACTCATTTTTTCCTTCTCTAATAATTTTCTCTCTAACATTCTCTCTCTCTCTCTCTCTCTCTCTCTCTCTCTCTCACACACACACACACACACACACACACACATTTTATATCCCTTTTTTCTTAGTCTTTCTTAATCACTTTTTCTTCTTGAAGGTGTCAAATGAGGCAACATATGTCGCTTCTCGCAACATTCCAAGATGGAACCATTGTACTCCCGTGAATGTGCAACAACTGAAGGTGAGGTGCAACTACCGTAATCGAACAATTTCAGCTAAAGTCTTCTATTTAAAGCGATATCTTGCAAACATCAAAGGGAAACTAAAAGTTTGCTCCAATGCACCTCCTGAGATAAGAAATCAATTCAAAAATTACTTACGACAATGAGATGTAGAAAGTAGAGAGACCTCTGTTATAAGGTAACGAATTAGGGAGGAGATGATATGTCCTTCCGCCACCGAAGTTCGTATATACTCTCCAGGACAAGAACCCCAAGATACAGAGAGAAGGAGATCCACGGCATTGAAGATTTTTCTTGAAGTAATAGTTATACACCGATTGATTTTTTATTATCCTTCTTTTCCTAGACTAAGTTAGAGTTTTAATAAATTGGAACTCTCTTTCTTTTTTCTTTCTTAAGATGAATTGTGATGTGCAATGGAAGAGAGTTTGGTCGGCCTGTTCGACAAGGAAGTGGGTCTAAACAAGGATCCGATGAGGAGAAAATTCATGACCAAATTAGGGATGATGATCTTAGGTCCTCTAGATTCTTTCCTAACAAGGAACATGAGTAGGCAACCATCTATCACAACTACTATGAAGAATCTGAAATTATGAAAGGAGAAGATTGGTCGTGCCGCAACCAGATAGTTCATCTACAACAATGTGCCAGCTAACACATCAATGAGTTTTTATTGGGAGAATATAATTGAGACTATTAGAGATGTGGATAAGGAAGTTCCAGGACCAACACTCAAGTAAATATACAACACTTGTCTACCTCAAGGTGAGTGATTTTCATGATTATATTAAGTCCTTTGAATGAATATGGGATGAGAAAGGCTACACGATCATGATCGATGGTTAGACAAGTAAGTTTAGTCCTATTTTTAGATGACATTAATTGATGTTATGATATTTGAGCAAATTGTCTTGTTCACTCTCACCTTATTTGAATAGGAATAATAAGGAAAAATATGATCAAGTTTCTTATACACTGCCAAGTTGGGACCATATTCTGAAAGCGGGTTGATACTACCGGCATGGTAAAGAGTGTTGAATATCTTTTCAAATAATTGATGACATTGTGAAGTAGGTGGGAGAGGATCAAGTCATGCAGATTGTGACAATTAATGTAGTTTCATATAAAATTGCTAGCCAAATATTGATGGAGAAGCAACCACATCTCTATTGGTTACCTTGCTCTGTCCACTCTCTAAATTTGATATTAGAGGATATTGGTAAGGATGCAAAGGTGAAGAAGACAATGAAGAGTGTCCAATTCATTTAAAGAATGCAAATGGTTTCTTAAAGAATATCGACAATGGTTTCTTAAAGAATATTGACAACAGTTGTTACCATGTAAGACTACAATGAATGTGAGTATACATTTTTTTTTTTTTTCAACTTCTTTTATTCTTTGCTATCATGTATTCATGTTAATTAAGGGTAAAGTATTATGTCCCCCCATGTATCTAAGCTTCTTTGCCAATTAATAGTATCCCAAGGTCTTACTAAGGTCCTAGATATGTTTCGGGTAATTGAAACTTTTTTACATCTTTTTAAAGAAAGTGGGGGATCAAACCAAATCAGCCTAGATCAATCCAGATCGGATTAGATTGGACTGATCCATGTCCGATCCTCGATTATGCCTACTTGCTTAATACAATTACCTGAGAAGGCTTAGATTTACATATTAGAAGATAGAATTATTAGATATGGCTTAAATGTTATGAAAAAAGAGACATTAGCTCTTGCTATGGAGATATTACTTAACTTTAATTTGTGGACCACATTGTTTTTATTTGGATTGAAGAAATATCTTGAGATCTTCATATTCCCCTAATTTGGACTCATGTAAAAGTCCAAGTCTAAAGACAAGACCATTTACCTTATAAAGGAACATGTGATTATTACATCAAAATAGTGGACTCCTCTCCCGAGAGGAAAACTCAAAGGGGGTAGGTGGGAGCCTACTCCTCTAGAAGCTACACTGGAAGCCCGGTGGTCTCATACAACGACGATGCCCAGCACTTGGTGGTCCTCATCGTCGACATCGCAGGGAGGGGGAAGTCCACGCCAGCAGCTCCGTGCCAATCCCCCCCTCAGCCCTCTTCATTACCTTCGTCAGCTTCTGATTTCCTTCTCCGGCCCTCTTGTTCGTTTGGATCTTGGTCTCCCGCCTGGTATCTCTACTCCCCTTCTTCCTTCCTCCGTCCCCCTCGTATACTCCCCAGTGGCAATTAGTCTGTTGTCGCCTTTCACACCGCTTTGGTTCCCAGCTCGTGCGCCCCCCCCCCCTCCCAACCCTCTTCATTACCTTCGTCAGCTTCTGATTTCTTTCTCCGGCCCTCTTGTTCGTTTGGATCTTGGTCTCCCGCCTGGTATCTCTACTCCCCTTCTTCCTTCCTCCGTCCCCCTCGTATATTCCCCAGTGGCGATTAGTCTATTGTCGCCTTTCACACCGCTTTGGTTCCCAGCTCGTACCTTTCCCCTTGCTTCCTTTGTCGCCGCTCTTCTCTTCTTCCCCTTCCACTAGGCCCGGATATTCACCCCACTGATATATTTTTTATTTTATTTATTTTACTTAATTAGACTGATTTATTCCAAATGAAACTAGAATGGTATAATCAAAACAAAACAAGTCTTATTCTAGCATAAACAATCCCAAATTGTTTATTTCAGAATTAGCAAGCCTCCAACCAAACTAGTAAAGCGATTTGTCAGATGTTTAACTAAAAGAGAGGAACAGTAGTGAGAAGGAAGATGAATGTGCGGTAAAAGGCTAATTTCTTTTAGAAATTAACACTTTAATCTAACCATAGGCCTTCTTTGGCAAATGAAAAGCAAATATGTAACATCTCAGGCAATGGGCATCATAGTTCGTAGCACCCTTCTCATGGTGACGTTAAGATTGTCATTAACTGAAAACAAATATGCAAAGTCAATTTTTGATATTTTATACTCAACTGAGTGTTATAAAAGACTTGGTGAAGTAGCAGCAAACATGACAGATCTGAGATTCTTGGTTAAGTCCACTTGATGAGGGTAAATCCAATTCAAAAGAGGAGGGGAGAAAAGAAAATTCCAACTCACTTTAGATCTTGTTACTATAACTTCTGACCTCGGAGTAGTCAAAATTCCCTAGAACCAAACAGGGTTTCTAGTAAGTCAGCAGGCATTCTCACGTCACATCAGAAATCGGAGTTCGTAAGATCTTGGTGGACTTCTCCCTGGTAATAACACATCTTTTGAGTTACTTTAAGACATGTTTTGCCGCAACTCCTAATTAAAAAGACTTTTGGACTCTTATAATTTTCCTCTTGTTTGTTTGAGGAATATCACATCATGGATGGAGCTTATGAGAAGTTGGCTTTCCAACTGAGCTCCCGAAGTGCCATGTATTAGGAGAGGGGATGAAATGGTATAGTTGTTTAACATCTCAGTTGGGTTTACTCTTATTGCTTCTTATATCGGAACTAGAAATTAGAAATAATGGAGTCCAGTTATTTTTGAGCAAACTCCTTATAATCTTTATATTTAGCAAAAACTTCCCGTACTCACACTTTTATTTAGAAGAGACCGTTTTTGGGCAGTTTTTTTAAACTATTCAGAATGTTTTTTTGAATTATTTGGAATGTTTATCAATTATAACTCGATATTTTAAGGAGTTATAAATTAATAGTAAGAATAAGGAGATTTATTTTGAAATAACAAACTAAAACCCCAAAAATAATGGCATTCCAGGAAAAACTTACCACACCGACCTTTATAGCTGCCGATCATGGCACCTGTTCAGATCGATTAATAATTTAAAAGGAAAATTATCAGTATACACCCCTGAAAGCTTTAAAAGTAACCATTATACCTCTACCTTTAAGATAATTATTCTAATACTCTTGAAATCTTCAATCCTCACTTCTCATGCCATTATCGTATATTTTTTATTATTGAAAAAATATTAATATATTCTTGAAAAGTATACGGTAGGGACGTGAGAAGTGGAGACTGAAGATTTCAAGGATATTGGAGTAATTATCCTAAAGGCAGGGGTGTTTATAATGCTTTCAGGAGTATACTGAAACTTTTTCCTAATTTAAAACCCTACCTAACTGACTAGAAAATTATATCCCCCAAAAGTCAAAAGGAAAGACCCACACAATCCTACTATCTATCCGACTAAAAATCCAACCAACCGAAAGGGCTCAAATCTTAGACTCGGATGGTATTCTTCAAGGCACATGCATGCCTTCTAAGCCACGATTATTTCGCCATTTGTTATAACACCTCATTGGATTTGTTGAGCCAAGCTATGATAAGTTCTAGAAGAGGAGGGTGAATAAGATTTTAAAAATAATTAAAATAATATTTAAAATATAGAAATTAAACTATGAAAAAGATGACAGAAGAAATGAAGTAACACCGCAAAGACAGACAAATTTTGAGCAATACTTGCTGCATCGCGTGCCGTGCGGCGAGTTGCTCACCGCGTGGTGCAGCCTTTTTTTTTGAATTTTTGAAAAAAAATTAGGTGGGCTACATCATGCCCTACACACCCATATTAATTTGAGACGACCAAAAAAAAAAGAAAAATCTGAATTTCAGATTTTTTTTGGGTCATCCAATTAGAAATTGGCCTAAACAAGAGGTGTCGGCCATGATTGGACCGACCTAAAGAAATTCAAAAAACAAAAAATGTAAAGAAAGTAATTGATGTTGCAGCCATCCGCACGTGCAGTGTGGGCTGCACCACACCCGGTGTAGCAAGTGTTTCTCACAATTTTTTATAACGAATCAATCTAACTCCTATTCTATGTGTGATCCCCTAACTTGCGTATATTCAAATTCATAGAGGTTTAGCTTTAACTATTTTATTGATTTGAGTTGAATTCATAATTATTTGCATTCTCTAATCTTCTATTATTTATATTTGTAATCAGTCCAATGTAATTTAATTATAACTCAACTAGTAGCGATTGTAAGTAGAAAGCTCATATTCGTGATGAAGGGATGAATAGTTTGCTGGACGAGACTCACATAGTCCCTAAAAGGCAGACAGATCACCAAAATCAATACTACAGATAAGCAATTATTTATTTTTTAACATTCATTTCCGATCTCCAATCTACGATGGGTAGTTTTATAGGGTGCACAGGCAAACACCTATTATATAAATGTTATATTTATTGAATTTGAAATGGATTGGAATCAGAAAATTCTCTAAAACAATTGATTTTTCATAAAGATGTTGAATAGTTATGAATAAATGATTTGCATGGGACAAGAAAAAAAAAAACCCTTGACTAATATATGTTACATCTTATATTTATTTGTTGACCATGATTCTTGAATCCAATCTCATAGAAAACACATCATATACATCCATGAAATAAAGGAGTTATTCTTTCTCATGTTTGAGAGAGGTTATGAATCTAGAATAGAGTTACTGTATTTTGTTATTTGCTTTTGATAGTGAAACAAGTTGAGAAATAGGTAAAATGTTTCCACATAAGATTTAATAGTTGATCCACTCTCATCTTAAGCAAATGACATCTTGTTATGATAGAAATAAATAAGAACAAACTGCTTTAACTAATGTAACAAAGATATATATCTTGTATCTTATTTATTCTGAAAAGTTCAGAAAAGAAATATACACAAAAGAAATGGAATACCGGAGATCCTTTCTCTAGAAATGTAAACAATTGAAAATTTAACTAAAAAGGTACTCTATGAACCTTCTCGTAATTTGATTTATTTATTAATTCCTTTTCTACATGCTCCATGCTGAAGAAGGGGTTATCAATTCTGCAAAAAATAAAATCAAATTTCCCCTGCTCATTTTTACCTTTTGGATTAGCCCATTGACATGCAATGGCATAGCGGTTCTACTTATCCTCTCCAAAGAGCAGGGTGCAAGTTCCAGCATTGTTACGTGCAAAACCCCCAAGTAAGTAGTGTCCAATTCTATTGGGGATTATTTTTCTCATCATGTGTTTCTCTTCTTTCTTTTTTTCTTTAATTAAGAAATATGCCACCATAGTCTGGTCTTTGTGCAATCAAGTTTACATAGATGGAAAGAAAATGATGTCATCGTTCATGTCCCTCGATTAGGGACACAAGAAAACTTTTAAAAAGACTTGGGGAGTCTTTAACAGAGATGTATCGGAAACTTTGGTCCAAGTGCTACATACTTCATTAATTAATGTCCAGGTTACCACATAGAATAGATATATCTTCTTGAGAAGGACATCGATCAAATAAATTAATTTGTCAATTATAAAATATACAAAAATGACTTCAAGTGGAATAATACGATAAAAAGATGAATAATTATCTATTAATATTACAAAAATTATGGTAAAATTTTGATGACTAAAAATTAATGAGATTAAAGATGCTAAGTGGCTGCAGCCTTATGAATTCTCTTTTCAATTTTTGCGGCCAACATTCATCGTTCATACTTCTAATAGCACTTAACATTTGCGACACTTTTTAAATTTGGCCTTCCTATTAAGGATGAAACCTTTCATACGTCTAATAGCGGACGTATAAATTTTGTCTAGTGGGGTTACTCATATATTAGGTCATAAATATGATTAGGTCAGTAGGGTCTTGAGTTAGGTTATATGGATTTTGGTCTTAGACTGGATCAATATGGTCATGAACTAGACTACTCTAAATTTGGTCAATAGATTTGACAAAATCTAATGAGATCTCGAAATTCCACTGGATGAATGTTGGATCCGCCACTGCGTACGTCTAAATATTTCAAGATGATAAAAACACGTTTCGTGCACTCAAAATTTCCTTGATCCCTTTTCTAGAATGCAATACTTGAAGGGGAATACTGACATGGAAGAGAAGTCCTTGACAAACCACAGCAAACATGCCCCAGTCTAATAAAGACGACGACAAACAAACTATAATAAGATATTAACAGCCAACCATCGATAGCCAAGTTTAGACACCCACAACAAGACTTACTTCAAACTTAGATCTCATTTTTACCAGGTCATGAACTAATGAACTTTCCTTCGTGCAGATAAGAAAGAGTCAGGAGACTCAGTTGTGTGATTAAGACGAACAAATGGCTTAAGGAAGGCTGGGTAAAACACCTTAAAATTGTGTTAAGTACCAACCATCTACGACTTCAAGCACTAGCTCACGTGGTAATTAAATTATTAGTCACATTGAAACGTTCTGGTCATACACACGTTATCACAAACTAACCAGTAACCACAAGCTTAACACAAATGGGAGGGGAGAGACTGTGTCCCCACCTTATGATAGTGAAAGTGCAGGTTAAGATGTGGATAACAGTGATTAGATGACCCAGTCTTCGCTTAGCTTAACAATTGTGTCTTCCTGTGGCAGAGTGTGACGAGTGTTGTGCTGTGTATGGAATAATGTTTTGAAAATTAAGCTAGTTTTATGACTAGAGAAGTCTTCAATTAAGAGGAGATCATCTCAGTACAATTTTAAACTAGAGTCCAGTAGTACTAAGAGGGAGAGGTAGTTAAACATTGCTAAAAAGAATTTCATGTGATCATCAAATTTGACAAATATCTAAATTCTTCCCCTCTGAATATTGTTGGACTTCAGTCTACAACTGTACTGAGAGGATCTCCTCTCTCTTCAACTTCACTTTTAAGTTATGATTGGTCCACGTAAAATCAATTTTTGAAAGATGGCATGTTCAGAAAAAAAAATTGCAAGCAAAAATGTAATCGATTTTGATTTTGTCCGATACGACAATGTTGGATATAGTTTAATTTTAAGAACCAATAACACTAAGATAAGATTTTGAAAGAATAATTGCCTCAAGGAGAAAGATTTTATGTCGGCAAAAGCACGTAAACTTCGTGGAAAAACTATAAATATATTATTTGTAATATGTTTAAAGATATTCTTAAATTTAATAGAATATTTCCTTCAAAAATATTTACTATAAGAATGAGCTATTTTATTTTGAAATATGATTTCTCTGAAAAAGTACGTGATTGAAGTGTGGATTTGATCTCTCCGGTTAATATAAGAATGTCGGCACTCTTCATTATACTGAAATAGGAGAGCACGATTCTCCAATCTTTAGGATTTGATCTCTCCGGTTAATATATCTTTTTATCAAGAAAAGAAAATTGTTGAGTTTACATGCCACCCAACTTTAATTTCTAAATTGTCATCCCTATATATAACAGTCGTATAATAATAATAATAAAAATAAAAAAAAGGTCACATGTTCATATAATTTGATCATCTGACGCAACAACACACATGTTATCGGCCTCGTTGATGCAGCCATAAACACATTTATGTTTACGATGAATATATTTTTCATCGTAATCTTATTTTAAATGGCTACAAAACCCGTTTACCACAAACTCACTTGAGTTTATAAACTCAAAACTGCAACTGTTACTCAAAGTCTGAAGTGCTGACGCTAGTTCATGGGGCTGATGTCAGTTTTGCTTCCAAGGGAGCAATGGGATCTCCCGCCCCGTTGAGCAGGGCACTACATGTTAGTAGCCGCCGGAGTAGTCACCACCACCATCTCTGTCTGCCACGGGAGGGCCTTGCGGTGTTCGCACGGCAGACGGTGGTCGACGTCGCCAGAGCAAGAAGGGGCGACGCATGCTCTTCTTCTGCATGTGGCGCTGACCAGCATGTTGTCAAACACCATCTCGGTCAAAGAAAAATCCTCCGACGGTCAAATTACTTCGAATTAAAAACCGAGGTGGCATCCGAGAACAATTTTTATTTTCATCAAAATTATTTATTTCTGACACTAGATGAATAAATAATTCTATCTTCCACTCAAGAATTTAATATTCTGTCTCGAATTATGTCTAAATGTCAAAGCGAAGTACTACTTATTCTGAAGTAAGTAATTCACAATAATTAATCTCGTCGAAATCTATTCTGCTATCAAAGTAAAAAATTATGCTAAGTGATTAAGTTGAACTACAAATATGTTATATCACCAAACCCATTCAATGTTGTGGTCTACTAAAAAGGTGTATGTGTCTCGCTACTTCGTCATTCACATGGATCAGAAGTAGATCGATTATGTTTTCTGTCTTATTATAATAAATGAGGGGTTTGATCTTAACTCGTGTAAGTGAGGACGTATAAAACAACATATTTTTTGAAGGCAGAAAAGATTTCAATCGCTAAATAGCGCAGAATCATTTTGTTTTTCATTTGATCTTTTGTATTATTGGGTAAGATTTGCTTATTTGCACTTCCTAAGAATATCTAGTTACGTTCTTTATCCACACGTACTAGTTGTTAGGGCAGCAACTCTGGTCGGATTAGCCCGAGTTAATATCAACGGTAACCCAACCTATATATAAAAGATCTCAACCATAATCCGACCCAACCCGACCTCAACCCAACTCTTATCAATTCTAATCCAACACGTTTATAAATCCTTCAACCTAATCCGACTCATGTAACTCAACCCTCATCGGTTGGGTCGGGTTGATCGGTTGGACCATGTTACAACTCACATCCCAAACATATTTCTTGTCACAATATTATCCACCGTAACTACATGATGAAAAAAAATGCATAGCAACTTATTTACACGATTTTCTATAGGAATCTTTTCATATGCACATTGTCCTTTAAGATACTAGGATTATAAGATAACTTTTATAATAACAGGTTCGGGTTGGTCCGAATTGTCCGACCTCTTAACCCAACCTGACCTGTCTAACCTCGGTTTGGTGACTGCCATAACCCTAACCCAACCTAATCCGTCATTTGTCGGGTCAATCAGATTTGTAGGTCAAATTTATCCGTGTGGGTTCGGATTAGCCCGCCCAATGTTACAGCCCTGCTAGTTGTACATGTAAATGCTAATTGTATCTACCCTCTGTAATCCCCATAGTCAAAACGAATCAAAGACGTGGTTATTTGTCACTCCTAACACAAGAAGGAAGTTTGCCTTCGTTTCTTTCCCACATATATAGCTGTTGGTACAGGTCTCTTGGTGATTTATCAAAATATTCTCGTTCATAAGGCACCTAGCAGCTAGAAAGTTGGAAAGTGAAGTAGCAAAAGAATATTTGTTAGCCATATTTGAGAACAGGAAACAAATGCAAGGTATAGCTGCAAAAGAAATGGTTAAGATACATAAACCAAATTATATGTTTCCATGATTGTTCATGAAGCATAATCTGTCCACAGAACAGGCCTATTGTGCAGGCAGGAATAAGAAAACAAAAACTTTGTTTTTGCCTCATTGAGTTGACAAAAGGACCAGGACTGTAACCGTTTACCCGATTCATTTTAACATTTAAAAAGACAAAAATTTGATAATATGCATATGATAAATTATACAAACCATTTAGGTCTAAACATACTTTCACTTGGAACCTGCACAATGCACAGGTGTTTTGTAATGTATGTTTTTTACACATTTTCTTTCTCAAAATAAGTAACGAGAGGAAATGGAGGTTACATATGTTTGATTAGGCATTTCCTAATATAATAGCTAATTTGAAGATTATTTTTTCAATTTTACCAGACGTGACAAGACTGAAGTAAAATTTTAAGTAAAATACTTTTGTGATTAACATAGTCTCATATAAATAAAACTTAGATGCATTATTGAAGCTGTTTTATTTGACTTGTTGACTTCCGACTATAAACTCTAATTTAACTCTTCCTACATTTGAAGAAAGACGAAACTTCAAGCAAGACATTAGCTAAAATTAGCTGAATCTACACTCAAAATATTTTTCAGATTAGGGAAGAAATCAAGCCAAAAGTGGTTCCTAGATAAAACTTTCACCAAACACATTCTAAAATGAAAAATGCCACTTTTACTTGTGCTTCGCCTCTGGCTAGTCTAATCCATCTCCAGGTCGTAAGACATGCAATGTAAACGTGTAAGGAGTGCCCTAAGGTGGAGAAAATAACTTTGCTCTATTAAACAACATAACCTGGATGCCATTTTGCGGTACATGTTGGAATACACTGATGGCACAGACTACGTTAATGGGCAGTTGGAGCGCATTAAAATGGTAACATCTGAAGTCGGTGAAAATTAGTTTATATATATATATATATATATATATATATAGACATTTTTACCAAAAGTTCTTTTTATCTTGATACGTAGAAAATATATTAGCATTTTTGGATCGGTGATTCGTCCGATCTAGATCGGACAGCTGAAACTCTTCTAAATCATAAAAAGTTCATTGTCACTCCTACAAAACAGACATTAGATCAAAGAAGGCTCTAGTTCAAATCCGGGAGAACTCCCTCTGATGCCTAAATCAGAGTAAAAACAGAGAAAGAAAAGAGCAGAGACTCTGGCTGGAGAATGTCGAATGTACCTTCTAAGGGTACCAGAGGTTTCCTTTTATAAGGACAGTCATGAGGCCGTGGTAGAGTCCGATTGGAGACCATAGAGGAAGCTCGTTCCAATCTTCGGACCAGATGGGATCCTGACTTTTTTGATTTGGTGCTGATTTTTCTTATCAGCAGATCGGAGAAGGATTCAGAAAGGACTTCCGCTTCGGATTCAAAAGTTCCCGCGTAAACTTAGCCACACGGGTCTGCCGACAGAAAGATCCAACGAGTCTCAACAGGAGGCCTGGGTGTCTCTTAACAGGCCGACTCACACAGTAAATGGGCCAGCGAAACTGGACCCTCTAAAGCATGACAGTAGAACCCCTTCAACCTTATTATAGTTTGTATTAAGATTGTTCCTAGGCGAGCAACAGTAGCCCAATAAGATTTTGTATTCAACTTAATTGGGAAGAATAACTCCCAATCAATAACTAACACCTCAGGGTGAGACCCTACGAAATGTTTGAGCCGATACGACTCGTTAAACTCATGTTGTCACTGCAATATTTTGAATCATGGAATTCGTTTTCGCGTAGCGGTTGGATCAGTAGATCCTACAGTCGAAGGCTGGGGCCACCGGATTTATTACTAATGGGCTTCAATTGATGGATCGAAATAAATGGGCTATGAAATAAAACCCATGAAGGAATATACGAGGCCTCCGGTTATAAATATAAATATTCAGAGGATCAAGTATTCTATCAAAAGATAGAATAACTGGATAATTTTTATTAGATGCTCTCCTAGAGTAAAGAAAGGGGTTAGATAGCCCACCCACCTCTTAAAGAAGTTTTTATTCTTACATCTTTTGTCAAACGAAAAAAATGATGAATGTTGAGATAACTTATCCCTGCAAGGATGTTCTTCACTATATTTATCTTTTTATCAAACAGGGGAAAGCATATGTTAAAGAGAGTAGAAGTAGAATTTCTCTAAACGTTTTAAGTTGGGAATGCATACAGGGTGATGATCTGTTGCCTTATAGCTTTCAATTATAGCGTTTTTTGGTTTTTGATTCCTATTAATATCACAACTTACAAATAAGTTTTCATATCTTGAAGATTTAGGATTCAATCCTCGAAAGTGCCCCTCTTGTTAATAAGTTCCTTCAGTCAACCTGTTCTTTACATAAGAGTCAAAATACCCATTTTATTCTCTCTAATAGCCAGGGGAAGGTTCTCCCCGAGCGAGCTCTACATGTAGAAGGTCAATCTATATATAGTTAGGGACAGAAATCTTCCCCATAATATGAAAGATATACACCCACAAAGAAAAATCAATTTTGATATTTAAAAGTCAGAAATTAGATAATACTATGTATAACATTATCTAGATCAAGCATTTTCTATACTTTTGATGCTCAATAAATGAGCATTAAAGGCATCTAATTTTTTTAATTAATAAACAGGTTACTACTGGCACAGAAGGTTTAACAATTTAAATTAAAAATTAAAATTCAAATAAAATCTTTTCAGAATAATTGGCATGGTACCAGCTAATAATAGTGCCAGTAGCAATGGAGTATGTTCATTGTTTAATGTCGTTTGTCATTGTCACCACCAGCTACCCATGGCTGTCACCTGCTACCCGGGATGCCAATTCTCGCTGCCACTGTGCTAACATAGCCCACTTATCTGCACTATAACAAGAAAAGTACTTTTGTCAAATTACATATTTGGTTTCCCATTCAGACGATTTATCAAATATTATATTTTAAACAATTTTTAAAAGCTTCATACAACATATTGAGATGTAGACATCAATTTAGAGAGCGTCTTGGTACACACCCAGGGATGTGCAAGATGGCGCGCACACCCAATGGAACCATCAATTTAAGGTCTCAAGTAAGGAACTTTTGTGTTTATCAAAGTGCCACTTCAACCTTTATTCTCTGAGAACGAGATCGTCCGAATATGTGTGTCCGGATCGCCCAACGTGTCTTCTAGACACGTGAAATTAAGTCGTATGTATACTGTGTACATCATTTTCAAAGTTAAATGACTCATATACTATCATACAGTTCGATTTCATCACGTGTCTAAAGACGTTGGACGGTCCAAACGCACAGATCCAGACAATCTCGTTCCTACTCTTTGCATGTAGCATAGGCTACGGCGGAGGATATCTGTCTTAATTTTCTCAACCTATTCTCTTCTGCCTCTGCTGCCTGTACTGCCTTAACTTCTAGCTGGCAAGAGAGAACGGGTGGCTACTGTGGCATGGGGGTGCACCGTCCTGGCTGCCTTGAGGAGGGTTCTTCCTCCTTCCTTCCTTGCTTTCTGGTTTCTGCCCTTGCTGTAACTTTCCATGGGTCGACGTCAACCCACAAATGCAGCAGGCAAACTGGGAGCTGGCTATGGAATCCGTTGTCTCAATCGATCCCCACCAACCTATCAGTGCACATCACATCACATGCCGAGTGATCGTTACCCTTCTCTGCACTTCTCCACCTGCATTCACCTTCTGTTGTTGCTCAACGTGTTTCATGAGCTTCCATTGATGTCATGTTAGGGCCAAGACATGACCTTGAAAAAGTAATGGACGGAACTGAAGAAAACGAGAGATCGAGAGAGAACGAGGGAGAAGAAAAAATGCACATAAATAAGAACATATATAAAAGACTTTTATGTTGTTCAGCAAATATTTGCCTATGTGCCCAGACGAGGGCACTGAGTTCTTCTATTTCTAAGAATTTTGAGTACAATAAATCCACTTCGAGTTCAACAAGTTTAAGACAACTTACTCTAAGTAATATATGTGAAAGGATAGAAGGGAAACATATCAAGATGGGGGAAAAGTAATATCAGGCTACAGACGACTCCAACATGTCCCACTGTCATTGTTAGATATATATCTTGCTCTTCTACTACTGTTACTATTACTATTTTGAGAATTCCTTGTCACTCACGGATGATTTGCCATTCAGGGTAAATGAGTCACACGAAAAAGTTTTTCTCAAAAAATATATCACAATCATTTATTTTGTTATCCGTAAAATTAAAGTTAATAAAAAAATTAATAAATTTAATTCATCGACTCTTCTTTTTCCTAGTTTTAGCATCCACAGGGATAAAATCAAATGCCATTTTCAAAAGAGTTGAAAATATTTTTATCAGCACCAAATGACAAATTTTATTTTCATTTTATTGTAAATATATTTCTTTAAAAAATCATTTCCATCCGATTATATTTTACGTGTAACCAAATGAATCCTAAATAGAGTATTGGTGGATAAATTTTAATAGTAAATGGCAGAGGGCAACCAGTTCTGAATGTACACAAAACAGTACATAGTTTATCACATACGTGCAGTTCCTCCTAGAAATGGGCTTGAATGTCTCGTTTACAATGGGTAGCCTAACAGTTAATCCATTCTTACCTACCTTGTTCACTCTTCTTAAAGAATAGATTGCTTGCTGAGAAATACTTGTTGTATGACTTTGTGTGTAGTAAGGATGACATGGAATGTGCCCTCCAACTTAGAACGTCATGTACACGTCCCCATGTGTCTCTGCAACGTGATGATTAGCCGACTTTAGCACATATTAGTGCACATGGGCATCCCTAAAAAATGTTTACTTACGCTGAAGGGCATATACATGTTCAAACCTTGTACATGTTTTTGAGAGTGCGTACATGCTACCTAGAGCATGTATATGCCCTCCAGGTGTAAGCATATTCTTTTTCTTTTTAAAGACTCCTATGTATCTTGACGCGTACTGACGTTGACGTTGCAGGGACACATAAGGGTGCTTACGTGACATCTCCAGGTTAGAGGGTGCATTTCACGTCATCCTTCCTACATCCAAAGTAGTGTGGCAAGTATTTCTATTGGTTATGATACTGAATTGCCATGGCCTTAGATATATGACAACCGTGGTAGCCTACCATGTTCACTCTTCTTATGTTAGGAGCGCAACGATGGACAAAAATAGGAGGAGAGAAAGAGGGGGAAGAAAGAATCAATCAGACAAGAATATAAGACTTTACATGATTTGGAGGCAATGTGCCTTCCGATGTCCACGGCCGCAATGACGTTCCACTATCAAAATAAAAGAATACAGTCTCACTTACAAGAAGAAAAGAAACGTCCTTTAAACATTTAGGAGATTAGGATGTCGCTAATTGACAATTACATAATGTCTTCCAAACAAAACAGAATAAGTCTGATGTGTTGCTACATAATAAAATATTTCTGTTGCTCATTGACCCCACAACGCATAGGTCAATCCGTGTACATAAATAATACGGTCTGTTGCTACGTTGGCAGCAGACTAAAACAAGGGAGGCAAAATCCCCCATATCTCATGTTTAAAAAATATAAAATCCACTATAATTTTCTAAATATTCAAATACTTCCCTTAGAATTGTTTCTATCCTTTATGACTTAAATTTTACGGTTTGATTGTGAAATTCCATTGTGAAAATGACTTTGTATAAAAAATAATATTCTAAAATACATATAATTCAAAGGTCAATATTAAACATAAATTATTCAATATCATTATAAAAATTATTGTGTATAAAAGATAATATTGGAAAAATATATCATTCAAATGTCAATATCATTTATTAAGTAGTACACATCATTAATCATATTGATTTAATTTTGGATCATCATTAGATCCGTACATACGTTAATTATGTTAGATTTGTGGTGCAGTTATTCGGGACAGCCGACCAAAGTGTCACCAAAACTAATCGTATATGCGTCGCAAGAAATAGAAGAGTTGTCTCCAAAAGTTATGATGTTTTGGGACGGCTAAATGATCGGTCGCAATAAATTTTATAGTGGTCTCACTATTGCCGCTAAAGAATTCTTGTTGTTTGTCTCAAAAAAATTTATAGTGGTTTCAAAAAATTAAATTAATTAAGACGGGCATCATAGTCGTCTAAAAAAATTTGCTTGTGCAACTATTTCCGACGAGCAACATTAGCCATTCAAAAAAGCTTACATTTGTGACAGACATTAATTGGCTGTCGGAAAAAGTAACTATTTGAGATGGACATGATCATTCATTGCAAATAAAAAAAAATTAGACAATTTTTTGTCACTGTCTGAGATAATATCACTTGAGACAAGTTTGATCTGTCTCAAAAAGTCATGTTTGTTGTAGTTGCTCACAGTAGTGCCTATGTGGAAGTTCAAACTCCACATTCCAACATCTTAAACAATGGATTGGGTAACGAAATGATGCCGAATTGCCATGGCTTGGACCCTCCACGTGCTAAAGATGGTGACTAGGGTTGTCAAAGGATACCCGACTATAAATCTCTGTGGTAAAGGAAGGAAAAGAATATGTTTTTTTAATGTAATTCAGAAAGAAGGTAAAGATATTACCTCTAACCAGACGTAAAAGATAAGAAGTATTTTGTTTTTAATCCCTATAATCTTTTAATATTCTTTATACAATCCTATAATTTCTATATATTTTGCTAGGCCTATAACTATTTAAAGCGTCCCTAAAATTATCCTTGGCCCTACCTAAAAACATCTCTCTTGAAGAATTTCTTAAGAATGATTCAAAGATTGTAAGAGATTTTAAGAAAATATAAAGATTGCAAAGACTTATAAAGAATATTGAAAACTTATAAAGACTGAAAAATAAAAATTGCAAAAAATAAAGATCCCGATACAACAAGTTCGGTAACTCTCCATCTATCTATAAGTATAAACATTTTTTTTTTACTTTTTCGCAGCCAAAATCTGACTGAGCCAATGAGAGCTGACTCTTACAAGGGGACGCCTGAAAGAACCTAACGTTCAAAGAGAGGGCTTCAGAAGGCCCCCTGGAGATGTCCAACGGGTAAATCTTTCCACGATCAAGTTAGCAAAGGCCTTTGGACATGCCGAAGTTTTAAGTGGAGGTTTAAGTAAATTTTAAATTTTATGTCATGATCTGGTGTCAAATGTGTGTATTAAATTTCTGTGTTACAAAATAATTTTTCTTGAAATTTTTCGATGTGGGTCCAAACCTTGCATCTCTAATATGGTTGGATCTGACTCTGTGATAGCTCCATATCTGACAATTGAACCGCAAGGGACTCGACTCTGGGTCCGGATCCGAGATTCTCCGGTCCACCCGCACCATGGGGCCGATCGCGGTCCGGCCACTAACGAGCCTTGGCGGGCCCAATCGGCCCACCCCCAGTTCTCCGCCACCAAATTGAGTTAATTACTATACCACAATATTAGTATCACATCTTCTGCAGCGATCAGATTTAAAAATGATCAAATGACTCCCAGCTTATATATTTACCCTTCCCAATCATGCGAACATATGTAATCCCTCCCCTAGTTTAGTCTCGAGAGCTGCTTGGTCTGGCCATCCATGGTATAATATCGTATACAATACAAAATACAATATCGCATCTTGTTGTGCCTCAACGATGGCAGATCCAACTCAATCGTGCGGCCCGAGGGTGCTGCCTCCCTGAGCCCTCCTCCTGGTCCGGAAAACGCTCACTGGGTGGTCCTCCCCTGTTAGACACGTGCGGTGGGCTGCGGCCCGGCCCATCCGGCTACGCAACTGTACACGGATCACGAACTACCCCACTTTTCACCCTTCCCCCTTCCAAAGTTTTAAGTTGAAACCAGATCTCTAGCACCATGGTACAGTGCACCAGAGAGGAGGGGCCTCTTCAGTTCTGTGGAAAAGAAATCATAGTCTTCATTAGAATCATAAAAATCAAAGATGGGCGCATTGCGCCATGGCTTAGAAGATCTGATCTCTCCTGGGGCCTGGGCAACTGCCGCCCACGGCTTGTCACCATCGGTTGCACGTCTAACACAAAGCCCCACGTACGCATGCACCATAACACACTACACCGTCTACATTCCCCCTCACTTTTTCTTTTTCTTTTTCTTTTTTTTTGTTAAAAAGACAGGGTGAAAACCCAATCACATTAGGGACGTTTAAAAGATTCGGTCAGAACAGAGACCGTTACAACATCCGGAATAGCAAGAGGGTAAAAAACCCTTCCTTATTACAAAGCAGAAAATGTCTGGCCATTGCGTGCGCCGCGCCATTGGTTTTCCTCGGACTGAAGCGGAGGGAGATCTTTGGAGACGCGAACAAGAGTTAACAGTCTTGAAACAGTATTGCGATTTTCCAAAAAATGTAGGTCTTTGATAGAATAACAAGCATCACCTTCAACAATGGTTGGGACCTGAGATGTA
This sequence comes from Zantedeschia hybrid cultivar, assembly GCA_030544215.1. Taxonomy (NCBI): domain Eukaryota; kingdom Viridiplantae; phylum Streptophyta; class Magnoliopsida; order Alismatales; family Araceae; genus Zantedeschia; species Zantedeschia hybrid cultivar. The sequence goes on along the minus strand of JARZZO010000013.1, from coordinate 42,442,781 downwards.
GCAGCCATCTCAAGGCCAAGCTTGATAGCCCAGGCTTCAGCGACGAGGGGGTCCCCTCACATGCATATATGTGTAGTTGCCTTCGACGAGGGGGTCCACCCAATTCTTCCTTCTCCACATCCCCACTTCACCTTCCCTTCTCCACATAGGTACCCCATACTTCTTCTCTCCCCTTCGCCCCCTCCCACGGCTCTTCTTCACCCCCTGCTGCATCTCCGGCCAAGAAGATGCTGCCATACTTCCCCAGGCCATCGATCCTGGTCGACCGGCGGCGCAAGTCCGGTGTGGAGATGCCCCCGAACTGCCCGCGCTGCGACTCCTCCAACACCAAGTTCTGCTACTACAACAACTACAGCCTCTCCCAGCCGCGCTACTTTTGCAAGGGCTGCAGGCGCTACTGGACCAAGGGCGGCTCCCTGCGCAACGTGCCAGTCGGCGGCGGGTGCCGCAAGAACCGCCCGGCCAAGGCGGGGAGGATGTCGGCTGACCGGGCCGCCGAGTCCAATTACGGCTGCCGCCGGCTGCAGCAGGCCGCAGCCTCCATGCGCCCCGACCTCCTCTTGGACGACCCGGCGGCCAGCTCCTGCTGCCCGGGTGGGATCGGCGCGGTCTCGCCGGCCGGAGAGTCGAGGCCCGGCGGCGCCGACATCGACCTGGCCCTCCTCTACACCAAGATTTTGAACCAGTGCTCCGAGTTCGAAGAGTTCCCAGCACCGGAGGTGCCCCTGGAGGTGGAGGAGCCATTCGACCTGGCCGGCGTTGTGGACGCCGACCAATTTGTGGACGTCCATCTAGAATCGCAGCACCGCGGCCCGGACTTATTGCATCGACCAGCGCTGTCAGATATGATGTCAGAGACACAATTCAGCAGCGGGGAGCACCTGCCATCCGCAGGAGACTCCAGCTTTTACTTGGACCCAAGCTTCTGTTTGCCACAGACGCTCCCGGCCGCGGGGTTCCTGGGCGGCGACATGTTCTGGTCCAGTTGTGCAACAGCTCCGGTGGGTTTGTCATGGCAACAAGCTCAGAGCCCGGGGATGGGGACGGTGGAGGAAGAACACCTGCAACCACAGCCCAACCCCTTCATCAACAGCTGGAACACCTTCTCCTTCTCAAGCTGCGAAGCCTTCCCCAAGACTTGATAAGAGTCGTAGAGATGTACTTCCCAAGCAGCTCTTCATACCCCTTCCTCTTGCTGCCATTTTCCTCTCTGTTCTTCATGTTACTCTTACATGTCTAAATATGAGTGTTAACACAAGGAGGACAATGTGATCCCTCCACGAAATAATCCTGTATCAACATATATATATATACACATTGAATGCAATAGATTTTTGGGAACATTTGCTTTCGACTATGTGATGATCTGGTCGAACTCGATCAATAGCCGAGGTTGTTGAGAAGCGATTCTCTCAATACGCGTTTGACAAGAGTCCAATAATATTGAGAGAAAGATGATTTAACTATTTGTCAAATTTTGGAAACACAGAAGTTTTTTGTAATATTTGACTCGCTTCTCCATCTCGATATTATTAGACTTCAGTCTAAATGTATACTGAGAGGACTCCTCTCCGAAGTTGTAGATAATCTAAAATCATTAGTTTACAGGCCAATTCGCGCCGACAAATAAGGGCGATGTGGACCGGCCGGGTGAGCCCATGCCAGCTCGGGTTGCTGGGGGGTCGCCATCTAACGGCTCCACCCTGCTCGTATGTCCCGAATAGGTTGGTGCGGCTGGCATTGGCATGTGCGAGCCACCGGTTGCTGTTTGGAGTATCGCCGGGTTGGGGGGATCCTCCCCCCTACCATGATCGGCGGCGACAACGACCTCGGGACCGGTGGTCCCTTGGGGACCGGAGAGTCGTGGCACCTACGTCCACCACACGATCAGAGCTCTCCTCGAATCCAACGGCTGAAGATTTTCCAACAGGGGGGTTGTTCTGAGGCTTTGACGAAGCCGCTATGGTTTGGACTTCCGCGTCCACAGAGTCTATAATTTTCCTCAACGGCCATGAGGGCGGCAGGACGGCGGTTCGAGGACGGCGACGGGTGCACCGTTATCTCCTCGTCCAGCTCAATCTTACCTCCATAATTAAAGGAGAGAAGATTTTCTCGGGACATGCTAGGACCGAAATATTACAAAAAATTTATCATATAATCTGTTGGTTATTGGCCCATGGTGGTTTTGGACAATTAGTCCTATATCGGTTTCTAAATTATGGTTCCAGTGCATATAAGCCTGTGCCTCTGAATCTCAACACCGCGGTTTTGGGATTTCATCTTGGTATCAGAGCATTGATCCTGGGCCTGACCTCTTTCGCCTCTCCTTTCATTTCCACGGCCCATGGTGGCCGTGAGGGGGAGTGTTGGTTATTGGCCCATGGTGGTTTTGGACAATTAGTCCTATATCGGTTTCTAAATTATGGTTCCAGTGCATATAAGCCTGTGCCTCTTAATCTCAACACCACGGTTTTGAGATTTCATCTTGATCCATAAAATTGACAAATACCTGAACTCTCCATACTATTGAACTCCAATTCTAATTAAAGGCAACGTCTTATGTGTCCTGCCTGACGCAATAAGTTGAACTAAATGCCACGGGTTATATGGAAGAAGATTTTGGTTCTAAGAATTTGTTAAGGTGAAGACAGAGGCTTTAACGTCTTCACCCTCCCTCATAATTAGGAGAGTCCTTTTTATGGAAAAAAAACAACAACGAGGCCTCCAAGATCGATAAAGCAAACAATACTTCCATAGTGAGAAGCACTTGTGATACCAAAGAGCCTACAGCTCGGTGGTGTTGTACTACAAATTGTATACTTTCTCCACTAAGAAGACCTATGTAAAAACTTCTGATTAAAAAATTGTGATTCCTTTGCCATAAAATTATACTAAAATTCAATTAAAGATCATAATCTGCATTTAAGGAATTGAAATTGCATCGTTGCGAATTTTAGTTCTTGTGCATATCAGAATAAGAGGATATTTAGAATAATTTATCTGCCTGTTGTGATTCTTATTCGCCCCCTATTCAAAGCAAATTTTGCTATCAAAGAATAAGAGAGATCTTAATGACTTAAGCTAGCACTTGGACCACGAAGGAGAGGGATCCCTTCCACTCGTATTAAGCTGTACAGCTGCACGTAACGAATCAAATAGGATCGTCACCAGAATCCCCCACTGCGAACCTCTCATAATTAACGGGTACTTATGGTTGGTTAAGTGGGTGTGCTCTTCTGACTTCTCTGCTTGCGGCTGCTGCTGCCATGGGGGAGACGACATTTGGCAACCTGAGCAGCCTCCACTGAGGCCGTCGGCTCCAACTTCAGGGCTTCACACGGCACGGCAACCCTAGCTCGCCCCCCGTCGTCAGCAGAGCACATGCGGGGATGATCCGTGGGAGGGGACTTGGCCCATGATCCGAGAGGAGACCCCAGGATCTCCGTCCCCGGGCATGGCTTCCCCGTCCTGGAGGACAGGCTAAGTGTCCCTAGTGATATAATAGTCAGATATGTCAGGACATAGGGGGAGTGGGGAGCGAGAAAGAGAAGGAGAGACCTATGGCAGATACTTCAACCAGTCATGAATAGGGGAGACTATGATTCCCTTGTACCATTATTCTTAGAGATCAAAGACTTGCTGTCATGATGAGGAGGCATTATAAGTTCATGTAACTGTAAACGTCCCTTTAATTGTCCAGAAACATAAAAAAAATACTTAGTTTTGGATTAACTTAACTTGGTGTCTGTAAATCAAAAAAATAAAAAAAATAAAAAGATGCTCCCTGTACACCTTGGTAGAGCTCGTACAGACAAGAACCCTACATTGTTGTTCGATCCCTTAGATTTAACGGTAGCACTGGGGTATTGCAATTTAGCCCGGATTGAAATGCCTCAGGCAATGCAACAGGTCTTTCTTATTCTTAATATAGGTAGGATTAATTAACAATTCCAAAGAACTGAGAAACACTTGCTGCAATGTCGTTTGGATAATAGAGTATAATTATCGTCCAATCGGGTTAATTGGACTATACTTCCCACAAGATGGTACAATGACCGCATATTTCGATCGACCCTTGAACAGCAGTTATGTTCTAATTAAGGATATTGCAGTAAGTATTTCTCAAGAAAAGTTTACTTTTTTATCTCAATTTTTCCTTCCACCACTTCCTAATTAATTTACTAGTCAATAAATGTTAAAAGTTTGAGAAGTTCAAAATTTTGAGATCAAGAACATCCCGTTCCTCTTAACAGTGCTATAGAAAATGTGTAGACATCAAACTTGTTCCTCCGTTTATCTACAAAATAAGATTAAACTTTCTTAAACAGTGCAATATGTTATGCCAAATTTCATCCAATATATATTTTTCAAACTAATCTTCACTTATTAATGAGACATGCACTACCTCATTATGAGGTGATCTATGATCTCCTCGATGTGACATGGAGAAGTATTTTATGGGGCACACTAAGCGAGTAAGAGTGCACCACTTCTCCAATCTCATCTTGCCTAGTGTTCAACCCTAACCCCTGGCATGTAGGGGTGTGCATCGTTCGATTTGGTTCGATTTTGAAGGAAATTTCTTCAATTCGAATCGAATCGACATTTGAAACCGAATCGAATTCGGTTCGATTCAAATCGAAATTTCATATTTTATTGATATTAAATATATATATATGTATTTAATATTAAAATTATATTTAAAAAATACTTATTTATACATAAATATGTATATGATATTAAAATATTAAAATATTTATATGCATAATGTTAATATAAATATCTATTTACTTTAAAAAATCAATTTATTCAATTTTTCGGTTTGGTTCGGTTTCACAACTTTGTGAAACCGAACCGAACCTGACTCCAAATTGAACCGAACCGAACCGAATCACTCGGTTCGATTCGATTTTTCGGTTTCAACTGTATTATGCACACCCCTACTCGCATGCATGCCGTGACTTACTTCACCCCACTATTAAACATGCATGCACGCATGGCAGGGGACGTGTGGGTGGTTGGTCTACCACTCTAACACCCCCCCACCCGAATGTTACGTCGCCCATGATGTACTATTCTATATTGTAATGGTGGTTTTTGTGTTAGTTAACGTCAGTTTGGATGGTTCAATGGAGGGAGTTGCACTGGGATGAGCGCTTCATGACTTCACCACCCTGGCCACCCAAGCCTTAATTAGGGTGGCACAGCTAGGGTTGCTTCTGGGCACAATAAAATGGCCTTAACTGGGGAGAGCTTCTTGATCTTATTGCTGCGAACGTGCCCATCCACTTCAATTGCCACCCTTTCAGGAAGGAGTAAACACTTGTTGCCGCCAGGTGCGTTGCAGTGTGTAGTGGCTGATCTAGCATTCATCTAGTAGGGTCTCAGGATTTTATTAAATTTTACCAAATTTATTAGTCCAATCGAAAATAATATAGTCTGAGATCTCATCGATCTAGTTCAGGATCTTACTAGTTCAGCCCAAGACTCCATATGACCTAGTCCAAACCCCCACCGACTAGTCATACTTATGACTTAATGCTCGAGTGATCCTACTAGACAAAATTTCTGCGTCCGTCACACGCAGTGGCTACCATAACATGTCATCAGTGTGGTGCAACCGTGGAATCATGTCCTATTTTTTATTTAAATTTTGATGGGTCGATATGAGTTGATATGATCCTCCAACTCAGTGATTTCTTTTTCGGTAGAAAATATTGTCTTTATGCTAACTACCATCTAATCTTAAAGATCGGACAGTAAAGCTAGACCTGCAGCAGCTATAGCCGCACAAAGAAATAAAATGACGGCTGATTTAGAAAAAGGACTCGGATAGCAGAGACCTGCAGCAGCTATAGCTGCACAAAGCAAGGAAATCCGAATGCCTTCCTTCGCATGTGACAGGTGTATGGATGGTGTGCAAAGAGGGTCATCATCATGGCAGGAATGTTATAGGAGGTCTGCAATTCTTTTCTCTTCTGCAACATTCCCTTCTTCCTATGATCTGAAAAGGGCCAGTCTCTGTTGAAGGATGGAGGTTGCGACAAACACGGGAAGCGAGATCGAACTGAATTCTCAGGATAGGCTGGAGTTAGATACTCAAAATTAATCAGGGTAACCATTAATATATAAAAATCTTTTGATAATTAAATCAGCCATATGAAACAGGTGAATCTGAGTATCAACTGTAATGACGAGAAATATCTAGATCATTCAGTACAAGGGAGCTCCTCCTTACGTAAGAGAGGTAGGGCGAGGAGATAGCTCTGCTGAAAGATATTAATATAGGATAATTTGTCGCTAGTCACTGAAGAGTCTTAGGGCTCCTGCTTGAAATTAAGCCTACAAACAGAAGAGAAACCAGACCTAACTAAGCTCTCGGATCCGACCTGCAGATAAGTAGCTTCGATATAAAAGATGTTATCTAGACCATGGTTGTGATAGGGTCATGGAGAGGACTACATAGGCTGAGACCAGATGAGATCTTTTGGACCTATTCTTTAATGAGAACGGCTTGATGCACACACACGCAATGGGTGTGCAACGAGAATTTTCCTTCTTTAATACGCCTCCACTCACATAGAGTAGGAGTGGATGCATGACCTTTGCCAGGATGTTGCTAACAGGGGGAGACAAATTACCTATAACAGGCCGCATCGCGCAAAGAATGAGGTTCAAAAGAATCTCATGAGACAAATTATAACTTTTGATAGGTAAAGAATAAGATTCAAAAGATCTCGTCAATCATACCGTATCACCACAATGGGCCACATCAGATATCATAGGTTCATGATTCCAACAAGTTAACAACAAGAACAGCCAAACCAATTAAGCATATGGAGGAACTTAAGTTGAACAAGTGTGACTTTTCGAAAGCTCAATAAGTTCGGGCGCCTTTCAAAATAACTTGATCATATAGGACCAAAATGGGAAATCCACCCCACAAAACACAAAGTAGAGATCGGCGCCTGCACCTTCCAACATTTTACGTACGTGAGAAGTCTGTGGTGCAGTTTGGTCTAACATCTCATAATATTGGAGGGCCAAATTGGACTACCACGTGCTGTGACTACGAGCTTGGGCTCTAAAGGACACAGAGGATGTTGCCTTGTGAAAAGGAAACCATAGCAACGCGAAAAATATCCATCACTTCTTCCTTCAATTGCCAGTTTGAGGAGAACACATCTCCATGATTAATATCTTCTATGTAGTCCAAGAAGGTTCTCCAAGTAACCAAAGCTCTGAGGTCCACACATTCTTGCATGTGCTGCCGGCCTAATCCATTATTCGAATCTTCCACCAAATGGACCGAGGTAGATCGAAGTAGTTGCGGCTCGGGTGTCATCCAAGATAGAGGTTTTTGTTCATGTGATATAATAGAAGAGCATCTGCATGTCCTTTCCAATGGGATAAATTTGAGTTTACACAATAATTTTTTTCTTTAGAAGAAGGGTTTGCTATGTGGAGCTATCATGGTCCACTTACACAATGAAAATTTTGGACAAAAAGGTCTCATTTAGGGATGCTATTCGGGTGGCTTGGACTGTACCGTATGATAACTGTGGGCCAGGTTGAAAATGATCAACCCAGATTCCGCCTAACTCATGTTTAGCCCAATGAGTAATATTTGCTGCATGCATGGCGCCACTCACACGGTCCATTGCAGTGGGTTAGAAAAATTTTAAGGTCAGGCCCTATATGTCTTAGATGTATGTACAGTCTGATCTCCGATGTGACAAAGATATTTTTTTTACTATTCATTGGAACTCAATTTTTGAACTTTTAGAATTTTTTACGTCATCTAATTGGAGATCAGGTTGTATGGCCATGTAGGACATGTAAGGTTCTGATGAGGCAGAATCCGATTTGGCCCATTAAAACAAGCCCAGACTCCGTTCAGCCCAGCAGCAGCAGTACAAGGCCCTCCGGGAGCCTTCGGTCCATCAGCGGCCCAACAGCCCTCGGCCCGTAAGCGGCACCGTAGCTCCCGGCCCAACAGGCTTCAGCCCGCCAGCGGCCCACCAGTCTACGGCCCGGGAGCAGCGCGGCAGCCCTAAACCCAGCAGGCTTCGGCCCATCAGCGGCCCAACCCCCTTCGGCCCGATAGCCGAGTCCGGCCCACTCCGGTGGAGGACTAGGCACTATGACGGTTTACCAGTAAGCCCGCACATAGTCCTATATCGGCTACCACCGTTAACCATCATCTATCCTCTGCTATAAATACACCGCTATTTATTGCCAAAGGTATACTCTCTTAAGCCTCCGAGACCCTTAAGGACTACAGTCCAAAAAACATTAAAGCTACTCTTTGCCTTCTGAATCGAATCTTCTTCAGGAGCTAACTTGACCGTCGGAGGGGGTTCCTTAGGGCCGGAGCCCGGGACTCCTGCTGACCGGTTTTCTTCTTCTCTCCCTCCTGCAGGAGCTCGATTCGCATCATCGCCGACCTTCCCGAGTCAGTCTCGGCCGCCCCTTCGTCTGCCGAAGGAGCTTCGGCCCCGACTTCCCGAAGACAAGCCAGCCACCGACCGAGCGTCTCTCGGCCTTCGGACCTTCGGCTTCGCCTCTGCATCCATCGCCTTCCGGATCCCCGTCGGGCCTCTAAAGCACCGATCCGACCCAGCTCCGGATCCATCTCTTCGGATTCCAGCTTCGGAATCCGGTCGTGATAGCTTCGGCTACATCACGTGGCGCCGTCTGTGGGAAACAAACAAGCAAGTCATGTCTCAACGACCTGTAACCCGACGGTCCGGACAAAGCGAAGCAGAGGCACGGGTGTAGACACGCTAATTTTGACGTCATTTTGAGTAAATTTCATATCATATAATAATGCCTCAGAATGGTCTGATATTTAACTATTGATTAATTTTTATTGATCTTTTTGAGTGTCGGGTTTAACAGACATGTTTAAGTTAATCAATCGAATTGATTTTAGCTCAAATTTCAGTTAGAATATGAAGAATCCTAAAAGGCGTCGACCCATGTGGACGCCATTTAGAATTTATTCCTATTTTAACGTTTAAATTTGAATTTTAATTAATTGATTTATTAGCTAAAAGGCGTCTGTGAAAGTCGACGCGTTTTAGGTTTCCTAAGCTGTTTTAACTTCTCTTCCGGATGTTTATCCTTATCTTAATTAGAGTAAAAGACGTCTACACAAGTGGACGCGTTTTATCTAATAAAGATAAAGATAAGTTTTCCCGGATATTTATCCTTATCTTAATTTAATCTGAAAGGCGTCAGCTAAGGTAGACGCGTTTTAGATAATTACAGATAAAGATGAATTAATCAGTAATTATCTATCGATTAAGGTGGATAAATCCTAGATTTTTCTATGTTAATCGCAAACGCAGAAAATGCCTATAAATACCTTGCCTATCAAGGAGTTAAAAAAAAAAGAGGAGAGAGAGAATTATTGAGCCACAGTGTTATAGCAATTTGGAGATCGAAGCAACCACGCCGGAGCGCTGCCACCAGAAGTCGGCATCCTTCTTCAAGATCTTCATCCTTCAAGGCTTCTCCAACTGGGCATAAGTTTTTCATATTAGAATTTCATTTTCATTCATTAGTTTCATTCTCTCATATTCACTTCATGCAACACACACCACGTCATTAATTTTCCAAAACCCATCTGTTCTAAAGGGGTTTCAAAGTCGTTTAAAACAAGTGAGTTGTTGTTTATACATGTTTATAACCATGGTTAGCTTTGATATTATTTCTATTTAGATTCTCATCAATATTTCTCCTTTATTTTTCTGTCTCTCTGTCTCTGCTGTATCCAACAACTGAATAACAAAAATCAAAAAGAGGGAAATCAAGCACGAAGCCAGGAGAACTTCTGGACGATCCTCAACATTCAACAGCAAGAACAAAAGAACAAGAAGAGGCTCTCTTTCTTCAGCCGGCTGAAGGAGGGGAACCAAGGACTCATTCTTCCGCGTTCGAACAGGTAGGCGATCAAACTCTTTTGAAGCTTTTTAGTTAAAAGTTTCTGGCGATCACTGCACCTTAGTTGCATTTTTTAATAGGTTAATTTACCCTAAACAACATAGTTTTTCACATTAATCACACGAGCAAATTTTCAGCACCTACAGCTCTTTTGGCGATCACGATGGGACTTGGTCTCGCCGTCTTTTAATTTCTTTTGTTCTTGCTATTATCATACCGGGCACCCACGGTGCACCACTTGTGTCTTTCGACACGTCCTCACCAATTGGTGAGTGTTTAGTTTGTTTAATTTCCCTCGTGCACCACGTGCACACCCCAGTGGCAAGATCTTGCCTCCCCTTGATTAGTTTAAAAACCTATTTTTGGTGATAAAATACTGTGTGATTGTGTGATTTCTTAGTTGTTTAGATAGTAAACCATCCTGTTTAAAATCTGAAACTAAAAATCTTTGCTTGAGTTGATTATTTACTGCATTTTACCCTGTTTAAGGAGGATTCGACCCAGAAAATCCTTCTGGAAATCTGTTTCTGCGAACTAAAAAGCGTCCAGGAACAGCGACGCGTTTCAAAACCGCGTCAGTACACCTGGACGCCTTTTAGCCTCCAGATTATCTCTGTCGTTCGCATCTGTTTCTGTGAAATAATTAAGCTCTGTGTTGAATAGCGTCGACCATAATCGACGCGATTCAGGCAGTTTTTAGTTATTTTCCAGGTTTTCTCTGCTGTTTGCATCTGTTCTCTGCGAAAGAATTAAGTTCTGTTCTGAATAGCGTCGACTATAATCGACGCGATTCAGACAGTTTCTTAATTATTTTTCAGTTTCCAGATTTCTGTGTTGAGTGCTAGCTACCCATTACTCTATTAAGCATTAGAGGCCATCCAGGTCGCAGGGCATATGCATTGAGGCTAAAACCCTCCTTTTCTTAGGAACACATTACTCGACGTTAACAACTCTCTCTGATTGGGTTGGTCCCTTGATCAGACTAGAGAAGTTGACGTTGAGACCTCCATAAGTCCCCAAAATCAAGGTATTCCTCCTTGATCATCGGGCTGGTTGTACCAATTGAAGTCCCGGCTAGATTCCGAGAGCGTTGTGAGAGAAAATCCTAGAGAATAACGGTGGAAACTGAACTGAAACTAGGATCCTTCCCTGAGCGAAATTGTGGTTTAATCCAATTCAAATAACTCAATAAGGAATCCTGAAATCACGTTAAGCATCCACTTGTTTGATTAATCTCTGCACAACTTGTTTGATTAATTTTTTGAAAAGAGAATCTAATATAATGTTGCTGCGATCAGGCAGAGATTTGAGTATGGCCCAAGACGCCATTATCAACTACGAGGGAGATGCTAATGCCCCTCGCAATTCTGATTTCAACTACGAGAACGGGAGAGATGCTGATGCCTCTCGTAATTCTGTCCCCATTCCAGTTCGGCATGACGGGAATGTCCGAACTCCTCTTTTTAATCCGCACGATCAATATCATGATCTTCCTCCGCATGAATATGCGATTCCCAATCCTGACTTTGAGGGGGACATGAATCAGCATGATCCTTCATCCTCCGATCCTATGGATGTTGTCAATGCTCTGGGAGTTCTCGCTTCCCGACTGGACCCTCAGCAGTTCGAGGCGATCCAGTCCATTTTGAAGGGGAAGGCACCCATGCAGCCTGCTGAGCCGAACCCTGTGGCTCCCCCCGTTGTTCCTCAACAACCTCCTCCTCCTTATATCCAACAGGCCATGGAAGGCCTTCATCTTACTTCTCGGCCAACTGGGCCGCAACTTTCATCGTCCAGGCAACCGGCTAGACCGCAGACGCCCGTTTATCAAAATGCCCTCGGGCATGGCGGAAGCTCTGCCGGACCTCATCCTTATTATCCTCCTTGTCCAACGTACTCTAGGCAGCAGGCCTATCAAGTACTTCCTCCTCCTCCTCCTCCCCAGGCAGATCTGACCACGCAGACATTGCTGGCCAAGATGGAGCGCATGGACGAGCAGTTCAACAATCTTCAGAAAATGATGGGGGTTAAAGCTGTGCCAGAAATTAACTTACCGAGCCTGCCAGTATTCCACCTGCTACCCTCTGAAATGCCAGTATATCGAAAGTATAACGGTACTGGTAACCCCTTCACGCACCTGAAGGAGTTCATGTACGAATCCTCCTTTTGGCAGAATGATAAGAGGTCATTGGCTTTCTTGTTCAGGAGATCCCTAGAGGGACCAGCCCTCGAGTGGTTCTTTTCTCTGGAACCCTCCGAAGTAGAGGATTACGGTATCGTTTCACGCAAATTTATCCAACGATACCAGGACAGAGTTGCACCCTCCTTGTCTATCACGGACCTTATTGCAGAAAAGATGAAACCGGACGAGGAGTTTGTCAGTTTTGCTGACAGGTGGCGGGGCCTGGCTGAAAAAGTGAAAGATCACTTGTCTGAATCCGAACAAGTGAAAATGTTGATTTCCAACGCCACGCCCCAGTTCAAGCTAGTCCTCTCCTTGAACAACTTGACAAATATGGCAGAGCTCTATGAAAGGGCACGGTACTGCCAGAATGTTTTCAAGGACGCTACGTTCTCTAGCGTCTTTGATCCTCACAGACCTAACAGGCCTCCACCTCGGAAGCCTGCAGTGCCGAATTCTCCTAGCTCAGGTCCAACTACTGAGGGCACGCTCTCTCACGAGCAGGTCAGTACCATGAACAATAATTCGCCCCAATTTGTGAGGAATCAGCAGTACCAGAGGCCGCCACAGCCGAGCCAGCAGGGGTACAGGCAGCAGCAGAACCCCCATTACCAACAGCAGTACCAGCGGCCCCAGCAGCCGAATCAGAACCAGTTACAGCAACAGCCGCAACGGCAACAGCAGTATCAGCAGCCCCCTCAACAGCAGTATCAGCAGCCACATCAGCAGCAACAGCAACAGCCACAGTACCAGCCGCGCGCACCGCCGGCGTACCACAATGTCCCTCCTCCTGGTGACTACAACCAACAAAGGAGACCTCCAGGCCCGAAAAGGGCAGAGTACCCGGCCCTCCCAGAATCCTTGGCGGATATTTTCAGCGCTTTAATGGCAGCCAATGCCTTAGTTTTGCCAAGGGAGAAGGCCGTCTGGCCTCAAAATGCCGATACGTCTAGGTATTGCTACTTCCATAGGCAACCTGGGCATACCATTGACACCTGCTTCCAATTCAGAGATTATATCCATGATCTCAATGAGCAGGGCGGCATAGACTGGGAGGAAATGAAGAAGTACATAACAGCCCTGAAGGCGAGGAGACCGCAGCAGCAGCAGCAGCAAGCAAGGCCACCGGCACAAGCAGTAGCACCACCCAACATGGGCATAGTGCAGAATCCACTCCCGGAGCATCAGAACCAAAACCAGGTTGCTCCCATCTTGACGAACAGCCAGTATGAGGCTGGTCGTGGGCAGCAGTGGAGAGTAGAGGACTCTTCCTCTCTTTGTTCAACGGGTCACGTTCAAAGTACCGCAGAGCGACCACCACGCCGCACCATCCACATACCAAGGCCACAACCCGTTACCATTACCCCCATACCCACACCTACATACCACTCGCCCACACCCAATAACCCATTACCACTACCCACCTTCCTAAGACCCATTACGCCCCGCACCACTACGCCTCCATCATATAACCCTCCGCAAACCAATAACGCACCTCTCCTACCATCTAGGCCACTATTACGCATACCATTTCCTACTTCACCCGCTACCACTACCGCCTATCCAGATATGCCTTTACCATCTAGACCGCTATTACGCGTACCATTCCCCACTTCACCAACCACTTACCCATCCACCATCCAACCCTCTAGGCCTTTAATCCGCACCACGCCATCACCACCTCGCCCTACGCCTAGCCCTACGCCATCACCTACATACCAACCCTCTACGCCATCCGCACCATCCAACTCTGCGGTACTTAAAGTGTCACCCGGATCCTCCACGGTTGAGGAACACGCGCTCCGGAGTGGAAGGATTTTCAACAAGGTCTTTCCTCAGTCCACAGTAAGAGACGGCCCATCACAGCCGACTGAGGAAGCCCATAATGAAGAGAGTGCACCAGGCACTCAATATGACTTGTTGAAACACCTGGATCGGACACCGGCACGGATTACTATACTCGAACTGATCAAAAGATCTAAGAGTCACCAAGAAGCTTTAATGGAATATCTGCAGAAGGTGATGGTCAATGAAGACGTGCCGGTAGAGAAGATTGCAGCACTACTAGTTCCTCAGGGGGATCAGCCCTCTATAACATTCCATACATCGGAACTAGCACCGCCCGCAGCCAGAAGCATGGCTCTGAGTATCACGGTTAACATTTGTAAGAAGGCCGTGGATGCATGCCTGGTCGACACAGGGGCTTCGATCAATGTTTTACCTCCGAAGACCCTGGAGCTGTGCGGTGTGCCCAAAGAGAAATGGCTGCCCAGCCCCATATCAGTAACGGCATATGACAATTCTACCCGTTCCCCTCTGGGAATGGTTTATTTAAAGGTGGAGCTGGGCCCTGTAAGTCATGCAGAGGTTGAATTTCACATCTTGGAAATCGACCCTTCCATAAATGCCATTTTAGGTCGTCCTTATATTAAAACTCTCGAGGCGATTCCTTCTACGAATCATCAATGCCTCAAATTCCCTTACAAAGGACGAATAATTAAAGTGACGAGCATGCCGATCCTTGCTGCTGCTCATTCCTTGAACATTAAATCTGCTGTTTTACCTGGCCGACAACCTTTTCTGTCGGTATTACAGGTCTACTGTCCAGTGGCTGATCCTCTGAAAGCCGCTACTATCTCTCCATATCCATTAGATGCTATCAAAAGGGGGAAGTGCATGAGTACCCCAGGATGGAGGATCATGATGAAGAACGGCTACGAGCCTGGAAAAGGTCTGGGCACACAGTTGCAAGGCAGGACCATTCCTGTCAGAAATCATCGAGCAGCACCTGGAAGTGGTCTGGGCTACAGGCCAATAAAATTGAAGCAAAATCCAGTTCAGAAAGCAGAAATCAAAGAAGGCCAGAAAATCTGGGAGGCAATGTCTACGCCACTCAAAGAAGGCCGAGAACCCCTAACATGGACCCTGTGTACTCACTTTGTAAAAGGGCCCATACTTAGCTATGACAATACGGTAGTCATTACTTCTTGTTTTGACTTCCATGATATTTATGGGAGGGACTTGGCCAGACATTGTTCTGAACTACTTACGTACCAACCCTTGGAGGCTCTGCGGCCTATGAAAAGGAGGAAATTCCATGATCCCGAATGTGAATGGTACAGGTGGTTCGATCTGAGGGACCTCTATATTGCACTGAACAGACTATTTCTGGATCCTGCAGAACCTAAGTGGCCACCACAGATTGATGAACTGATTGAAAGCCCTGGTGCTATATTTGACAAGCGGATACTGCTGTCCGAAGAGACTGACGAAGGGGAACCAGATGACCCCTATGAAGCTGGTTACACAACAGATCTGCTCTGGAGGGGGACATATCATTCACATGTCTTCATGCTCCATACCTTATTTCGTACACTGCTCTTGACCCCGACTTGGTCGCGGGTCATAATTGAAGATATTCCACGGGCTCCGCCCGTCATGATTACTCTGTCCCCTCGAGACATTATACCACAACCTCCTCTCGATCTAGAGAGGTTGTATGATCTAATCTGGGACATATTACTATATGATCCCCCTAATCCTCTGGCCTTGGTGCCACTTCCTCCGTCTGATTCTCCTCCCATTTGTATTCATTCCTGCTTTATGTTTAATTCTTTCATTTTAAAAAAAAAAAAAACGCCATTTTGGCAACAATTTCTTCCCAAATCCTCATTGAGGAAACATCTTACTTGTCCGATTGCACCCCGCCGCGCGGGTCCTTCGGTCAAGATTCTCTCTTAGATTTACTCTGTCCCTCCCCTCGGGAGGATTCTCTTGTATTTCCACTTGTATCACAGGATTTTCATCCTGCTTCGTCTTCGTTAGGTTATGATAGTGAAGTTAGGCAGTCTAGTCAGGTTAGGAAGTCTAGGAAGCCTAAGAGTAGGCAAATTCCAGATAGATACCTCCAGGACTTAGCTGATAAGTGCTCTTCTTGTTCTTTGATCCCTCAATTTTTAGAAAATCCAATTCAGATGCCAGAAGATTGCATGGACGATGAGTCAGTCAATGATGGGTACGGGGTGTATGAATTAGTACATGAAAAGGACCCCATTGTTGAAGAGGAAGATGACGAGGACGCGGCTGAGGCATATGCCAGTGGAGTGAAGAGATTTGATGAACCCTCAGCTGCCGTAGAAGAGCCCACCAAAGAAATTAATTTAGGGACTGAAGACGAACCTAAGGTTGTCTTCGTCAGTAAAAATCTTTCTACAGAGGATGAAAACGCAATGATACGAGTACTCAAGGACTATAAGGACACTTTCGCCTGGAGTTATGAAGATATGCCGGGGTTAGATTCGTCTTTAGTTGAACACAGATTGACATTAAAGGACGGAGTTAGCCCGGTCAAACAAAAATTAAGGCGATTCCACCCACAAATGGCTTTAAAGATGAAGGAAGAGGTCGATAAGTTGCATAAAGCAAAATTTATTAGAGTTGTCCTCTATCCACAATGGGTGGCCAACATAGTCCCGGTTATAAAGAAGGACGGGAAGGTCAGGATTTGCATTGACTTCCGCGATTTGAATCGGGCGTGTCCTAAAGATGATTTTCCATTGCCTCATATTGATGTACTCATCGATAACACCGCTGGCTATGAGACGTTATCATTTATGGATGGATTTTCAGGATACAATCAGATCAAGCTGGCAGAAGAAGATCAAGAGAAAACATCATTCACTACACCTTGGGGAACATACTGTTATGTTGTCATGCCATTTGGATTAAAGAATGCTGGAGCCACCTATCAAAGGGCCATGATGGCAATATTTCATGACATGATGCACATAGATCTGGAAGTGTATGTGGATGATTTATTGGTTAAATCGAAAACAAAGGCTGAGCACGCCAAAGTTTTGGCAAGGGTGTTAGAGAGATCGAGAGAATATCAGTTAAAGATGAACCCCAAGAAATGTGTATTCGGGGTATCTTCAGGAAAATTGCTTGGATTTATCGTCAGTAAACGGGGAATTGAGATCGATCTTAACAAGGCGAAGGCCATTAGAGAAATGCCACCTCCCAAAAACTTGAAAGAGTTGAGAGGATTAATCGGGAGGTTGCAATTTATTCGCCGCTTTGTCTCTCAGCACTCACAAAGGTGTAAGCCGTTTTACGAGCTTACCAAGCCGGGAGTCAAATTCGATTGGGACGATAAGTGTCAGGAGGCATTCGATGGATTGAAGAACTATCTAACAAGTCCTCCTGTTTTGAGACCACCATCTCCAGGCAAACCATTGATACTTTATATTTCAGTCCTGGATGATGCAGTGGGGGCTGTCTTAGCACAAGAAGATGAAGAAGGAAAAGAGAGGGCAGCCTACTATCTCTCTAAACTTCTCAACCCCGCTGAACAGAGATATACGGCGATGGAGAAAACATGTGCAGCATTGGTTTGGGTTGTGCAGAAATTGAAGCATTATTTTCTGGCCCATGAAGTCCATCTCATCGCTAGGATGAATCCGATCAAATTCCTTCTGGAGAAATCTATTCTTACTGATAGGTTAGCACGATGGCAAAGCTTTCTATCTCAATTCGATATCATTTATATTCAGCAGAAAGCGATCAAGGGCTATGCCATAGCAGAACATCTCGCTCATCATCCCCTTCATCGATTTGATCCAGTCCGATCAGAGTTTCCGGATGAGGAACTGATGTCCGTAAATCAAATCAGAGATGATATGTGGACTCTGCATTTTGACGGAGCTCTGAATTCTCATGGAAAAGGGATCGGTATCGTTCTGTTATCACCTGAAGGTATCACCATTCCACAAGCCTTTCAGCTTGATTTTCCAGTCACAAATAATATAGCTGAATACGAGGCACTCCTTGCTGGCCTCGAGGCTGCTCATTTCCATGGTGCCACCAAACTCAGGATTGTGGGTGATAGCCAACTGATTCTTCGCCAAGTGCTAACCAAGTATCGAACTCTCGATCCCAAACTCAAGCCTTATCAGGAACTTACTTCTGCTTATTCAAAGCTTTTCACGAAATTGATCTTTGTCCATGTTCCTAGGAATCAGAATATCTTAGCTGACGCTCTAGCTTCACTTGCATCTTCTCTTGATTTTCCAATCAGCAAACAATCTGAATCAATCATAGTTCATAGGCGTCTTTCACCTGCCGTGAAAGATCCTTCATTCCTTAGAACTAAGGAGAAGTTGCTGAAGAAAGTCAGAGACGGAGATATCATTGAAAAAAGAGAAATCGTGTTGATGGAGCTGTTAGAAGAGATGGATGATGAACAGAAGCCATGGTATTATGAAATTGCAAAATATTGTGAAGATCAATCATATCCTGAGGAAGCTACAACTGAGGAGAAAAGAGCTATCAGGAGAGTTGCTCAAAGATACACCCTAGTTGGGGGAGCATTGTATAAGAGAGGTTTTGATGGAGTTCTTCTGAGATGTCTAGACGAAGATGAGCTTTGGAAGGTTATGGAAGGAGCTCATAGTGGAGTTTGTGGTGGTCATGTCAATGGACAGATGTTAGCAAAGAAGATCCTTAGACAAGGATTTTATTGGCCAACCATGGAAGAAGATTGTGTAGGATTTGTTCGTAGGTGTGCTAAGTGTCAACTTCACGCCGACAAAATTCATTCTCCTGCATCTTCACTCCATCATGTTTCCTCCCCATGGCCTTTCTCCATGTGGGCTTTCGACATCATTGGACCTCTTGGTAATCCAGATTCCGGCATCAAGCAAAAATCTTTCATTCTCACGGCAACGGAATACTTCACCAAGTGGGCAGAAGCTGAAGCGTACGTGGAGATCAAAGCATCAACCGTCTGCAAGTTCATCATGAAGAACATCATCACCCGATTCGGAATTCCAAGCACCATCGTCACCGACAACGGACCGCAGTTCGTGTCACAGGAATTGAAGGACCTCTGTAACAGGTATAAAATTGCATTGCATCATTCGTCTCCTTATTATCCGCAAGGCAATGGCCAAGCAGAGGCAACTAATAAGACTTTGATAAAAATCATCAAAAAGACGTGCAAATCTAATAAATTCGCAGATTGGCCAGAAAAATTGGTTGAAGCTCTATGGGCCTACCGAACTTCAATCCGCACGCCTACTGGGCAGACTCCTTATTCCTTAACCTTTGGAATGGAGGCGGTAGTTCCATATGAGATCCTTATACCGTCCTTAAGAGTACAATTGAATAAGGAATTTTCCATTGATGAACATCGTTCAGCACTCCTTACTCAATTGGAACTTTTAGACGAGAAAAGATGGTCAGCTGCTAATCATGCAAAAGTTTATCAAAACATATTAGCACGTTTTTATCAAAAGAAAGTCATTGAACGTAAGTTCAAAGTCGGTGAAATGGTTGTTAAAAGAATTTTTATAAAACCTGGTGGTCCGCGTTCTAAGCTCCAACCCAACTGGGAAGGACCTTATGTTGTATCTCACGCTTTTCCTGGTAATGCTTATCGTCTTGTTAATGCAGAAGGAGAAGAGTTAAAACATCCCTGGAATGGTTTACATCTTAAGAAATACTACCCTTAGGTTAAAAAGTCGATCAGTATGGTACAAAGACCAATAGAATCAAAAAGTTTATAAATTCGAATTTCCTTATCAGTCTGAATAACTTAATTTCAAGCCCATTAATGCACACACTAACACGTTTGATTCGTGAGTAACAAGAGATGCCAAGTCCTAAAGAATATCGAAAGCTTGACCGAAAGTGTAGAGTACAAATCGTTCCTTTTAAAAAAAAAAAAAAAAAAATTTGTTTTATACTCGGCCCATGATGTCGGAACGAGACTTAGAATAGACTACCAAGAATACCCGCCATCTTAGTAGGAGGCCGTCATAAAAAAATGGGGGAGATCCGTCCCGAAACAGAAAGAGAAGAGTAGAAAAAGAAAAGCAAAAGGCAAAAGCCAAATGTCAAATCAAAAGGCCATTACATTACAAACGTTACATCAAGGCCATGAAATGAAATAAAAGGGAACGCAAGGTCGATAAATACCCCGAAAAGAAATGACCGAACCCCAACGGATATTAGGGTAGAAAAGGGACATCTTTTTAAGTCTCCGGAACCTTCTCATGGGCTTTCTAAACTTATTCATCTTTTCTTTCTAAAGAGATGTACTCCAAACTTAAGGGATGACTTAGATTGACTAAGGGTCAAATCATCAAATGGGATCACGAATGGAAACACAAATTCAAACACGATGGGTTTAAGTTAAGTTGTTAAAGAATAATTTGGGAATTAAGTTAATAAATGAATATGATCTTTTGATCTAAGTACCTTGCTGATCTTTTAGTCAAAAATCCAAAAAAAAATTACATAAGTCAAAAATCCAAAAAAAAATTTACATAAGTCAAAAATCCAAAAAAAAAAAAAAATTACAAAAATTACATAAGTCAAAAATCCAAAAAAAAAATTACAAAAATTACATAAGTCAAAAATCAAAAAAAAATACATATATGAAAAATAAAAAAAATACATATATCAAAATTCAAAAAAAAAAAAAAAAAACAAAACAAAACAAAAAAAAAATACATATGTCAAAATTCAAAAAAGGGCATATATTTCAAAACCCCAAACAAAAATGAATATTTCAAAACAACAAAAATATTTCAGTTCGCATCTGCTTGTTGCATTTAGTGTGTTTCATCCCTTTTATTATTTTCAGCGAGCATCTGTCTGTTTGTATGTTGCATTTTTACTTAAGTTTGATTATTCTCATTACCTTTGTTAATAAAGGCTATGCCCCTTGACCATTTTACCAAGGATAGGATCAAGTAGTCGGTTACTTAACCAGGCAAGGGGCTAAGCCTAAACAGATACTTAACATGTTTGTTCAACTTGTATACAGGACACAAGGACAGCTAGAAACCTGTTTCTGTGAGTGAAAGGCGTCGAGGAGCACTGACGCGTTTCAACGTTGAATGGCGTCTGCGCGACATGACGCGTTTCAGCCTTTCTATGATTTACCCAAAATTCTGTGATTTATCTGAAATTCTGTTTAAATTGAATATTTGTTTGGAATTATTAATAATTTTGATTGCAGGAAATTCAAGAAAAATTGAGTAAAGCTGAAATATCAAGAAGATCCCACTGTGGGAGTCAAGAAGTCTTGACCGTGGCTAAAAAGACGGTTATTTCTACCTTTGTACTATTTCATGTAATTCATTCGCATTACTATATGATAAATATTTATTAGAGTATATCAAGGACCTTGTGTTTTTGATGAAACTGGAATTTGAGTTCCCCTACAACAAAAACAGTGATAATTCCAGAGGATTCTTAATCGCACGGATAGGCCGTTGGATTGTTAATTAGTGAGGACGATGGTTCCACTTTTATGAAACGGTGCGTGGATAAACGAGCTTCGGCTTAGCACTGGATTACAAGAACTGGTATCTTGACTCATTAATGACAATTTAACAATATTATCATTGATTAATTTATATTTTATTTAACTTTATATTTTTCTTTTAGCCCAGCATGCATCATGTAGGACTTTGAAATCATTGTAATAAGGATTAATCATTGATTAAGTTTCAGACCATTAATCAAATAATAATAAAACATGATATGAAATATTCCATTCTGAGTTGAGTATCTTGATTATCTTCGAGGTTCGCTTGAAGATATCCTTGGAATTCTATCCTTGATTGGATTCTTTATCCAATATTTCTTGTTTTCTTTTAAGATCCATCATGGCTGCAGCACGTTCACATTGGCTGGCAAACGCTCCCCATGATGAAACCTACAGTGTCTACGACCTGGGGTACTTCCCACTCCGAGGAGGTTGATCGACTTTATTTTATTTCCTTGTCTACCTCATCCAGACAGGATTAATTCCATTGATTTCTTTGAGCTATCTTAATTGATAATTTTGAGAAAAATTCCAATCATGTGATGTTAAGAGCGTGTCTCATCACACCTTGGCATCACCTTTTCAGTACATTACATTTCATTTCACTCCCTTGCAAAGACGATGCCAAGGTGAGGCAGCTGTAGACACGCTAATTTTGACGTCATTTTGAGTAAATTTCATATCATATAATAATGCCTCAGAATAGTCTGATATTTAACTATTGATTAATTTTTATTGATCTTTTTGAGTGTCGGGTTTAACAGACATGTTTAAGTTAATCAATCGAATTGATTTTAGCTCAAATTTCAGTTAGAATATGAAGAATCCTAAAAGGCGTCGACCCATGTGGACGCCATTTAGAGTTTATTCCTATTTTAACGTTTAAATTTGAATTTTAATTAATTGATTTATTAGCTAAAAGGCGTCTGTGAAAGTCGACGCGTTTTAGGTTTCCTAAGCTGTTTTAACTTCTCTTCCGGATGTTTATCCTTATCTTAATTAGAGTAAAAGACGTCTACACAAGTGGACGCGTTTTATCTAATAAAGATAAAGATAAGTTTTCCCGGATATTTATCCTTATCTTAATTTAATCTGAAAGGCGTCAGCTAAGGTAGACGCGTTTTAGATAATTACAGATAAAGATGAATTAATCAGTAATTATCTGTCGATTAAGGTGGATAAATCCTAGATTTTTCTATGTTAATCGCAAACGCAGAAAATGCCTATAAATACCTTGCCTATCAAGGAGTTAAAAAAAAAGAGGAGAGAGAGAATTATTGAGCCACAGTGTTATAGCAATTTGGAGATCGAAGCAACCACGCCGGAGCGCTGCCACCAGAAGTCGGCATCCTTCTTCAAGATCTTCATCCTTCAAGGCTTCTCCAACTGGGCATAAGTTTTTCATATTAGAATTTCATTTTCATTCATTAGTTTCATTCTCTCATATTCACTTCATGCAACACACACCACGTCATTAATTTTCCAAAACCCATCTGTTCTAAAGGGGTTTCAAAGTCGTTTAAAACAAGTGAGTTGCTGTTTATACATGTTTATAACCATGGTTAGCTTTGATATTATTTCTATTTAGATTCTCATCAATATTTCTCCTTTATTTTTCTGTCTCTCTGTCTCTGCTGTATCCAACAACTGAATAACAAAAATCAAAAAGAGAGAAATCAAGCACGAAGCCAGGAGAACTTCTGGACGATCCTCAACATTCAACAGCAAGAACAAAAGAACAAGAAGAGGCTCTCTTTCTTCAGCCGGCTGAAGGAGGGGAACCAAGGACTCATTCTTCCGCGTTCGAACAGGTAGGCGATCAAACTCTTTTGAAGCTTTTTAGTTAAAAGTTTCTGGCGATCACTGCACCTTAGTTGCATTTTTTAATAGGTTAATTTACCCTAAACAACATAGTTTTTCACATTAATCACACGAGCAAATTTTCAGCACCTACAACGGGAGGCCTCGGCACAGATGCTGCCTTCCGAAGGCGCCCCTTCTGTCCCACCGAGTCTGCCTCTGCCGGTCATACCGGAGTCTCTCGCCTCGGAAGATCGGGTGGGAGTGCTCCAGCAGCAAGTAGTAACGCTAGCAGCTGCCGTTACGTCCCTAGCGCCTCTTCAGGAGATGGTGTCCGCCATCGCCCAGCGCATGGGACTGATGGGACAGCTTCCTCAGCAGGCGCCGCTCCTCCCACTCCACCCAGTACAAGATGCCCGGTTCCGGCCGGCGCCTACACCGGTTTCTCCCAACGAAACCGCGGCGACACGCAGCGAGCCCTCGGCACTACCAGCCCGAGCTCCTCGCGCTGATCGCGTGACGGAGCAGGACTTTGCTTCGTCGGAATTCCGCCCGGCCCGGACCGGAGGACAATCAGTCGCCACCTCGACCGCCCCGGACCTGGACCGGCGGCTGACGGCAATGCGCAAGGAAATGCAACAGATGGTGTCTCGGCCATACGGGGCACCTCTTGTCAGCAACATCCTGGAGCAGACCCCGTTCACGGCGGAGCTCCTAGCTACCGAGGTGCCCTCCAATTTCAAGCTGCCGAAGGGCCCTCTCTACGACCGAATGACAGATCCGGTCTGTCATTTCCAGAGATTCAACGCATACCTCACGGTCCGAGGGGTCGCCGAGGCAGTCCGCTGCTGACTTTTCCCCCTCACCCTTGAGAAGATCGCCCTCACCTGGTTCGAGACACTGGCCCCTAACTCCATCCACTCCCTAGTCCAGTTGGGCCAGTTATTTATCGACCAGTTTTATGATGCCACCCGGCAGTGCAAAACCTCCGCCAGCCTGCTAGCCATCCGGCAAGGCCCCACCGAAACTCTCCAGGAATACTTCACCAAGTTCCGGACCGAGGCCGCCCAAATCCCGAACCTCGACAGCTCGATCGCGGTCTCGGCCGTGATCAGCGGGTGTCGGGACGAAGGGCTCTTCGGCTCCATCGGGAAACGCCATCCCCCTACCTTCCAGGACCTCGTAGCCCGGGCCCATAAATACATCAACCGGGAGGCCCTGATGCTGTCCAGAGGTAAAGGCGCTGCCGAAGCAGCCTCGGCAACTGCCCCCCAGGTGGTCCGACCTCGGCCAGAAGACCAAGAGCCCTCCCGAAAGCGATATCGCCGGGAGGACTGGGACAGGGAGAGGCGACGGGAACCGCAGCCGCGGTACCTACCCTTACCTGCTCCCCCTTCCCGAATGCTCATGGAGGTGAAGGGCATGATCCGGCGACCAGATCGCATGAAGTCGGATCCTCGCCGAAGGGACCCCGGCAAATACTGTGAGTATCACCGGGAGATCGGCCACACGACGGATGAGTGCCGGCAGCTCCGAGAGGAGATCGACCGCCTCATCCGGGAGGGAAGGCTGCCGCAGTACCGACGAGAGCAGCCCCCGCCACAGCGAAGCCGGGACGTCCCTGCAACGCCCAGGCAACAGCAACACCCGGCGATAGAAGTCGCTCCTCCGCCGAAGGTCACCTCGGCCCCGGTAGAAGTATCCCATCAAAGACCCAGCTCTGGGTCTATAATGATGATATTCGGAGGGCCAGGGGAGGGATCGAGGCCACGGCAGCGCAGCTCTGCCACTATAGCTACGATCGACGTCGAGCCGAAGCGGCCTCGCCAGGAAGATATCACATTCGGCTCAGAGGACCTGACTGATATTCAGGTCCCTCACGACGACGCCCTCGTCATAAACGCTGTAATAAATAGCTACGATGTACATAGAGTATTTGTCGATAATGGAAGCGCCCCAAACATCTTATTTTATGATTGTTTTGAAAAAATGGGATTGAGTGAGGCTAATATGAAGCCTCACCGGGGCCCCCTCTTCGGTTTTAACGGCTCGCCCTGCCGAGTAGAGGGCATTGTCCGACTCCCTGTAACCTTAGGCTCCGCCCCCCGGCAATTAACCGTTGAAACGGACTTTGCCGTTGTAAAAGTCGATTCGGCCTACAACGCCATCTTCGGCCGAAGGCTAATCGGCGGGGTCGGAGCCGTGCCTTCGTCTTTCCATCAGAAGCTGAAGTTTCATACCAGCCATGGAATAGGCGAGGCCAGAGGGAATCAAGAAGCAGCCCGGCAATGCTATATGATTTCGGTCAAGGGAAAGGCAGCAGCCGAAACCCTGGCGATCGAGTCATCAGCCGAGGCATCTCCGGGAGAAGCACTCCTCGCCGTTCCGATTCCGGGAGGCGAAGGACGAATCCTGATGATAGGCTCCGGCCTAGAAGTGACCGAAGCAGAGAAGCTTACCGAGTTCTTGAAAAAGCATCTCGACGTCTTCGCCTGGTCTCCGGCGGACATGCCCGGGGTTGACCCGGAGATAGCCGAGCACCGACTACATACCGATCCCGACCAGCCCCCGGTAAAGCAGAAGCGGCGCACCTTCAATCAGGAAAGGAAAGCCGCCATCCAAGCCGAAGTGCAGAAGGGTCTGGACGCCGGACACCTCCGAGAGGTGCATCATCCGGACTGGATCGCCAACGTGGTGATGGTGCCAAAGAAAGATGGCAAATGGCGTATGTGCGTGGACTTCACCAACCTCAACAAGGCCTGTCCGATGGATAGCTTCCCGCTGCCTCGGATAGACCAGGTGGTGGACGCGACCTCCGGTCACGAGCTCTTAAGCTTCCTCGACGCCTATTCAGGCTATCACCAGATCCGGATGCATCCGGATGACGAGAGCAAAACCAGCTTCACGACCGATCTGGGCCTATATTGCTACACCCGAATGCCCTTCGGTCTGAAGAATGCCGGCGCGACATATCAGCGCCTTGTCAATAAGGCGTTCGCCCCGCAGCTCGGCCGAAACATAGAGGTCTATATAGACGACATGTTGGTCAAAAGTCGCATCGCCGCAAAACATTTGGCCGACTTGGCCGAAACATTCTCCGCCCTTCGGCGGTACAAGATGAAGCTGAACCTGGCCAAGTGCGCCTTCGGGGTAGCCTCCGGGAAGTTCCTCGGCTACATGGTCACCCACCGAGGGGTAGAAGCTAACCCCGAGAAGGTTTCGGCCATCATACAAATGCGCCCCCCGGCAAACCTCCGAGAGGTACAGAAGCTGAACGGGAGGATCGCAGCCCTAAGTCGCATCATGTCGAGGGCGGCGGATTACTGTTTCCCCTTCTTCAAGCTACTGAAAAAGGCCAACAGCTTCGACTGGACGGATGAGTGCCAAGCAGCCTTCGACCAGCTGAAGGCCTACCTCTCCAAAGTCCCCATTCTGTCCAAGCCGGTCCCCGGGGAGCCTCTGAGCCTGTACCTCGCAGTCTCCGAGACGGCTCTCAGTGTCGTCCTCGTCCGAGAACAAGATGGCGTTCAGAAGTCAGTTTACTATACCAGCCGAGCCCTTCAAGGAGCAGAACTCCGGTATCTGGCCCTGGAGAAGTTGGCTCTGGCCCTCGTCTCGTCCGCGAGGAGGCTCCGGCCTTATTTTCTTGCTCATTCGGTAAAAGTTCTTACCGACCAGCCCCTGAGGCAAATTCTCTCCCGGCCGGAGGTGTCCGGCAGACTAGCAAAGTGGGCAATTGAGCTAGGAGAGTTCGACATCTCCTACGCACCTCGGGTAGCAATAAAAGCCCAGGCGCTGGCGGACTTCATCGCCGAACTCACCTCCGGCGCTTCCTCGGCACTTCAGCCGAAGGCCGACGCATCCGAAGCCGAAGCAACTTCGGCTCCTACGCCAGCAGACGAATGGCAACTCTTTGTAGACGGCTCCGCATGCTCCACGGGCAGCGGCGCAGGGTGGATCCTAGCATCGCCCGAAGGAGTCGTCACGGAGTACGCCTTGCGTTTCTCCTTTCCAGCAACTAACAACGCCGCCAAGTACGAAGCCCTCATTTCTGGCCTCCAGGCCGCGCAGAAGCTCGGCGCCCGGAACCTGAAAGCCTTCAGCGATTCTCAGCTGATCGCCAGCCACATTTCCGAAGAATACAAGGCTCGGGACGCAATAATGGCGTCTTATCTCCAGGTGACTCGCAAGATCCTCGCTCAATTCGATTCTTATGAAATCGTGAGGATCCCGAGGGCCGAGAATACCCGAGCCGATGCACTTTCCCGGCTGGCGTCAACTCAAGACGGGGGAGGAGGCCGAATGATCCTAGTGGAAGAACTCGCCGAACCAAGCCTCGGCGAACCTGAAGCCATGCAAGTCACTGAGGCCGAAGCCGAGACGTGGATGACTCCCCTCGTCGCCTTTCTCCTCCGAGGATAAGTCCCACCGGACTCAAGGGAGGCGAGACACATTCGGCAACGCTCGTCCCACTTCCTCCTTCTGGACGGGCTGTTATACAAGAAGTCCTTCGGCCGACCGCTGTTGCGGTGCCTCGGCCCAACTGAAGCCGACTACGCCATGAGAGAAGTACATGAAGGGGTATGCGGAGCGCATGCGGGAGGAAGGGCCCTGGCTCACAAG
Source organism: Zantedeschia hybrid cultivar (assembly GCA_030544215.1). Taxonomy (NCBI): domain Eukaryota; kingdom Viridiplantae; phylum Streptophyta; class Magnoliopsida; order Alismatales; family Araceae; genus Zantedeschia; species Zantedeschia hybrid cultivar. Next base: position 42,414,891 of record JARZZO010000013.1, on the reverse strand, counting down.
CTTCTAAGGCAAGGCTACTGGTGGCCGACACTCCGAGAGGACGCTTTAGCCCTCGTACGGCGCTGTGATCAGTGCCAGAGGTTCAGCTCCCTCATTCACCAGGCAGCCACCCTTCTGACCCCCTTATCCGATCCCTGGCCTTTCGCTCAATGGGGAATCGACCTCCTGGGGCCTTTTCCCATCGCCACCGGCCAAAGAAAATTCCTCATCGTGGCGGTAGATTATTTTACTAAGTGGGTAGAAGCCGAACCCCTCGCGTCAATAACCGATAGCAATGCTTGGAACTTCGTATGGAAGTCCATCATATGCCGGTTCGGCATCCCTCGGGCCATCATTTCGGATAACGGCAAGCAGTTCGATAGCCGACAGTTCAGCGACAACTGCGCCAGCTTCGGCATACTTCACAAATTCACTTCGGTAGCGCATCCTCGAGCAAACGGCCAGGTTGAAGTCACCAACCGAAGCCTGCTGCAGGGACTGAAAACCCGCCTCGGCGAAGCCAAAGGCCGATGGGTAGAGGAGCTGCCGAGTGTTCTGTGGGCCTATTGGACGACGAGCCGAACTCCTACCGGCGAAACTCCATTTCTCATGGCTTATGGGATAGAGGCCGTTATTCCAGTGGAAATCGGCCTTCCCTCTCCCAGGGTCATTACTTACAATCCGGAGGCCAACGAAGAAGGCTTTGAAAGATCATCTGGACCTCATTGAAGAGACCCGAGATAGGGCTCGTATCCGGCTGGCAGCTTATCAGCAGCGCATGGCAAGCTACCACAACACTCGAGTGAAGCCCCGAAGCTTTGAAATCGGGAGCCTCGTGTTAAGGAATGGTCACGCTTCCAAACCGGCCGAAGCCTCAGGAAAGTTCGCCCCCAATTGGGAGGGGCCCTATCGGGTCAAAGAGGTGATCAGACGATGGGCTTATCGGTTGGAGACCCTTTCGGGCCAACCTCTCCCTCGCACCTGGAATGTAGAGCGCCTACGGCGTTATTTTGCGTAAATCACATTTTCCCGGGATTTCAGCCGGAAGGTATGAATAAAAATCTCTTTTTCAGGAAACCTGTTGGTATTTTCTCTAAGTCCGTGTAAACCGTACCGGGAGTGGCTTCGGCCATGCAAACCGTATCGGGAGCGGCACGGTATTTTCTCTAAATCCGTGTAAACTGTACCGGGAGTGGCTTCGGCCATGCAAACCGTATCGAGAGCGGCATGGTATTTTCTCTATGTCCGTGTAAACCGTACCGGGAGTGGCTTCGGCCATGCAAACCGTATCGGGAGCGGCATGGTATTTTCTCTAAGTCCGTGTAAACCGTACCGGGAGTGGCATGACCGTATCGGGAGCGGCATGGTATTTTCTCTAAGTCCGTGTAAACTGTACCGGGAGTGGCTTCGGCCATGCAAACCGTATCGGGAGCGGCACGGTATTTTCTCTAAGTCCGTGTAAACCGTACCGGGAGTGGCTTCGGCCATGCAAACCGTATCGGGAGCGGCAAGGTATATTAAAGTCCGCAAGTAACCCGTACCGATCGGGAAGCGGCATGGTTCTTCTAAGTCCGCAAGTACCTCGATCCGACGAATGGCTTCGGCCATATAATCCGGATCGGGAAGCGGCAAGGTATATTAAAGTCCGCAAGTAACCTGTACCGATCGGGAAGCGGCATGGTTCTTCTAAGTCCGCAAGTACCTCGATCCGATGAATGGCTTCGGCCATATAATCCGGATCGGGAAGCGGCAAGGTATATTAAAGTCCGCAAGTAACCCGTACCGATCGGGAAGCGGCATGGTTCTTCTAAGTCCGCAAGTACCTCGATCCGACGAATGGCTTCGGCCATATAATCCGGATCGGGAAGCGGCAAGGTATATTAAAGTCCGCAAGTAACCCGTACCAATCGGGAAGCGGCATGGTTTTTCTAAAAAGTCCGCAAGTAACCCGTACCAATCGGGAAGCAGCATGGTTTTTCTAAAAAGTCCGCAGGTAACCTGATCCGAGGGTGGCTTCGGCCACATATACCGGATCAGGGAGCGGCAAGATATATCTCTCAAGTCCATGTAAGCCAAACCGGGAGTGGCTCCGGCCACACAAACCGCATCAGGAGCGGCAGGATATCCCTTCGGATCATATGAACCGCGTTAGTGAAGCCCCCGGCCGTATATACTATCGGTGGCGATATTCTATTAACTTCCTATCCGAACCTACATCAGGTCTCGGCCTTGCAAACTATAGCAAAAAAACAACAGGATCTCGGATTTCTGAAAACCAGATTCGGTCAATCATGCACAAAGCATCAAGATAAAGCCCAAAAATACTTCCTGTATTCACAAAAAAGGGGAAGTACAAAATCGGCCATCCACCTGGCCGCAAGCTTACAAAAGGAGAAAAGTAAAAAACGGGGCAAGCCCTCGTATCAGTTCTCGACAACCCCCTCATCCTCCACTTCAGCTGGGTTTCGGCCAGGAGAGGGAGAGGGGGAATCGACGATCTGCACGGCCTCAGGAGGGGCAGCTTCGACAGGGGCCTCTTCGGCTGGGACGGCCTTGTCGCCTTCCACCGAGGCCGGGGCCCTCTCGGCCATAAGCCCCTTCCACCAGGACAGGAGCTCCTTCCCTTCCTCGTCCCTAGGAAAGGCAATCCCGGTTAAGTCCACGTTCGGGCAGGCCTTCTGGGCGGTAGCTAGCCCGATGTCGAAGACCGAGGAGGCCGCTAGAAGCTGGGCCTGGATTATCTCCTCGGCATAGTCCGGGCCGGCCTTATAATCGGCCACGGCCGAGTCCACCGCCTCCTCCAGCTCCTGCTTCAGGGCCGACATCTCCTCGGCATGGCGACGTTTTTCCGCAGCCCGCCGGGCGTCCTTGTCCTGGATCTGGGCCTTAAGGGTCCGGATCTCAGCCTGGGCCGCAGCGAGCTCCCGCTCGACCTTTTCCTTCTCCCGCTCGGCCTTCGTCTTGGCCTCGGCAGAAGCGCGGGCCTCTGCTGCCCTCTCCTCCAGCTGCGCCCGCGTCCGGGCATTCGTAGCCACAAGCCCGTCAACCATGGGCTCGATATTAGGCCCCGCCGAAGGGCCCTCGCCCGAACCTGCCGAGGCCGACGCCCTCTCGGCCTCCAGAAGTTTGTTCCGGAGCAGCTCCTGATGGTGAATCAGGACACTGCCTGTAACCGCGGCCTGCGGACCGAAAGCAGACAAGGATCAGCGAAATTGAAGTAAGCTAAGGAAAGCCAGATTGAAGCACACTCAGAAGCTTCTTACCTTGACCGTCAATCGGGCGCTCATCGCCGCCAGGTCGGTGACCGAATGGTCCTTCAGCTCTACAAAGGCCGAAGGGAGAGTGAGGCTGCGGAGCAGACGGAGGTACGTCTGCGAATCCTCCATGCTCTCATCTTTGTAGACCCCCGTCTCTGGGACCCACAACTCGCGCTCCTGCGCGCGAGGCGCCTGCGACCCGGCGCCTGCCACCCGGCGCCTTCATGCTCTGCCCCTTCCATCGCGGCCGGAGGAGAGTCGCCCCTCGGCGCCTCGGGGGACACCAGCCTTGCGGCCCTTCGGGCCCCGGCGGTTCTCCTGATCAAAGGGGCGGGCTCTGCCTCTTCAGGCTCCTCCGTCCGGGGTCGCTTCGACAATCGGCCGCCCCTTCGGGCGGCAGACTTGGTTTTTCGCTCCCTCTCGAGAGCGGCGGCGGCAGCACGGCCCTCGGAGGAGGCCGCAGTCATCAAAGCCCCGGCTCGGGCCCTCGGAGCCACTGCGCCTCGACCGGACCCACCTGCCGCCTGCGGGGGTGGTAGCTGGCCTCGGCCGCGCTACTCGGCTATGCGGATGAGGAGGGCCTCGATCCTGGACATTGCTGCAAGCAAGAGAAGACGTTAAAAACGAATAACACAACAGGTTGCAACTTACAACCGACTTACCCTCGGCCGAAGCTTCAGCAACCTCGTCGGCCGGAGGAGCTTCGGCCGGAGGAGCGGCCTCAGCACTTCCTTCGCTGCCTTGCGGAGTCTCCCCGGGAGGAAGGTAGGGGAAAGCCCGCTCCGGATCGAACTGAGGGTCCGGCCATACCCCGGCGTTCACAAACAGCTCAGCCTTGCTGAGGAGCCCCCAGATGTTGTACGGGGCCATGGCCTCGATGTGGCCCACGAGGGTGCTCTGGGTGGAGGTCAGAACGGGAGGATCCGAGAGGCCTGCGGCCAGTGGTGCCCATTCGGTAGGGAAGGGCCACACGCTCTTCTCGTTCTCCGGCAGAGAAATGAGGATAAACTTCCTCTTCCAGCCATGAATGGACGAGGGTTTCCCGGAAAAGATGCTTCGACCGATCCGAGGGACGAAGCAATACCACTCGGATCTCCCCTGCCTTTGGATTTTGAAAAGGTAGCGGAAGATGTTGATGGAAGGAACAGTTCGTATACGGGCAAACACAGCCAAAAAACCGTATACAGTGCGCCAAGAATTGGGAAAAAGTTAAGACAGGGCCAGCCCGTAGAAACAAAGAAGGTTAATGACGAAGGTGGGGAGAGGAAGACGGAAGCCCGCCTGGAAGCTATCTTCGTAGATAGAAAAGGTACCCGGGCGGGGAGTATTGGCCCTGGTGTTGGAGCCAGGCCGATAGGGGGTCATCCATGAAGGAAGCTGAAAGTAAGAAGCAATGTAGCTAACCTCTTCGTCCGAAAGGGCGCAGGTTGCTTCCGAAGCAGTCTCGGGACGACGACGCCCCGAGGTGGAAGCCTGGCCCGGGTTTCGAACCTCCTCGGAGGCCTCGGCCTCGGAGACCTCGGCTTCGGAGGCCTCGGGCTCTTCGGACATCGCAGAGGCGAGGGAGTCCAGAGTAAGGGGAGATGACAGAGAAGACTTGGGGGAATGGGACGGAGTATACTCCTCGTCCGAAGGAGTAATCTCGCTCGAAGAAGAGCTGCGGACCATAAGGTCGCGAAGATGAGAAAGGAGATCGAGGCTTACTCTCAAAGAGGAAAGGATCTCTCCTGAATCAAACGCAGCCTCTCAAGCCCCTAGACTTCTCCAGCAAGCGCTCCGAGAGGTGGAGATCTTCCCGCGATGGCCAGCAAGCTCGGACGACGCTTTCAGAGAGCTAGCCTTTCGCCGGAGAGGAGGGAGAGCTCGGGTGATCGCAGAGCAACACAGGCGCGGAAGCAAGAAGAAGAACAGTGCTCTGCGAAGGGCTCCTATTTATAAGCTTCATCCGAAGCGTCTCCCGCCGAAGCCGACGGCCGAGATCGTCCCCGTCGTCTCACCGCTCCTCTCGGATACCCGCCACGTGTGCCGTCCTTCGGCAATGATAACGGGCGGACTCCGAGACTTGAAGCAGAATGACCAACGGTCGACAGCGCCCCGACCTTTCGGCTGATCACTCGGATGCCCACCACGTGTCCCGATCCGCGTGTCGGAGAAGGGAGCGGCGGCAATCCAAGTGGAACCTCGGGCAGAGAGCCGAGGCGATCCGCGACCCGCGAGCGGCCAGGATCTTTTTGTGCTTTTTACGGAGCGGCCGGATGCGCGACGCGTGTTGTTAAGTCTACGATTTTACATAAATAACAGATCAAATTGACATAATTTGCTATCAATTTAAAGGACAAAACCACATGGAATGATAAGATAAACCATTTGCGCATTCAGAATCTGAATTTTAAAATTTCATCACTCCATGGATGGAATAAGAGTAGCAATTCCATTTTCTCAGCAATTATTTAATGCACAGTTGAATGATTTATGGCTATGAGAACCTAACTGTTATTTTATGTGAAACAGGACATGAACAAGCAGATGGCATAGTGGTTGGACCACCGGAACGTCAAGGAAGCAACCAGGGTTCGAATCCTGGCAAAAACATCATTTTATTTTCGAATTTTAGCTTCAACTGGGGCCCACATGCCAACTAAGAGAGAAAGAAGAAGGGAATTTTGAAATTCAAAGAAAGGAGAATCCATTTTAGAAATTTGAAATTCAAAAAAACCAATTAATGTTTTTTATGAGGATCCCCTAATCATAGGGGACTTAATGAAAAGATTTCTTTTAAATCTCTTTTTGAAATTCAAACCCCCCATCTTTTCTATAAAACTAAGGGAGAAGGCCAAAAGGGAGGTGACTCCAATTTTCAGAATTTTTTTAATCTCTCTCCCTCACTCCCACTGTTCTCTCTCTCTCTCCCTACGCATCTCTCTCTCTGCTTTTCATATTTCTCTCTCTGTTATTTTCTCTCTCTCTCTCTCTCTGTTTTGCTTTTCTTCTCTCTCCCGCAGACTCTCCCTACGCATCTCTCTCTCTGCATTTTCCTCTCTGTGTTTTTCTCTCTCCCTACCTTTTCTTCCCCCTTTTACTTTTTTCTCTCTGTCTCTCTCTCTCTCCCTCGCCGTCTGCCGCACCAGGCCCCGCAAGGACACGCGGCGGGCAGAGCAAGTTCGCGCCGCCAGCCTCGTCGCCCGTGCCGAGCTCTGCTGCCCCCAGCGCCACGCGGCGAGTCCACGCGCTGCACCGCACACCGCCCCGGGCCCGCCAACGCCTCGCCCCGCCACGCGGCAGCGCCAGCGAACTCGCGCCGCCGCGTCTAGTCGCCCGTGCGCACCAGAGCGGAGACTCCCGCTCAGCCGCCCCCTGCTGCCTCGCTTGCCGCGCCGCTGACTCGCGCTGCCTCGCCTGCTGCGCCAGCGCCTCGCCTGCAGCGCCCGGGCCGTCCTGCGTTGCCTCGCCTGCCGAGCCTCGTCTGCCGCGCCGCCTCGGTCCAAAGCGCCCCTGTGTTCAGCAGCGTCCACGCACCCCCTGTCCAATGTGCCAGAACGCTCACAGAAGGCTCACATAGCCCATGTGTTCTTGTTGTTGCTTCTAGTAAATTTGTTTTGGTTATTAATAAATTAGTTAGCATTTTTTTTATTATTTCCTTGGAACATTGTATGCTTTCTTATTGCAATAAAAGTGATTGTGTTAATTAGTTGTAGTCATTTTCACTATCTTCTTAGATTAACATTATCTTGTCAGATTTATTTGCTTTACTCAACCTAAAAAAAAAATTAGTTAATTAAGTTTTGGTGATAGATTCTAGGTACTAATTAGAAGCAAGTTAAATTCTGTAATTAGTTTTGTTTAAAATAGAAGTTTTTAACTAGAGCATCAGATCGAAAATCCAATTTCATTCAAAAATCTAAAGTTTTCAAAATTAGATTTCTATTTCTCCGTGGATCGACCCGGTCTCAACCATACACTACCTTGTTATTTTTAATTGAGATTCGGAAATTAGGATTGATGTTGTTTGTGTTTTAACGACGGCATTTAAACACGCATCAATTTTTGGCGCCGTTGCCGGGGAACTAGAATTTTAATTTTGATTATTTTGGGTCCATTTGTATAAATCCATACTCACATTCATTTTCTCTTTTTGCAGGAATTTAAAAAAAAAAAAAAAAAGACAAAAGGAAAGCTCCACTTGGTGAGTTTGTTCCAATCTTGTTAATATTTTTATGTTTATATTTGTTTAAATAGACATAGCCCTCATTAAATAAAAAAAAAAATTAGAAAAACAAAATTAAAAAAATTTGCATTTCAAGATTAGAAACCAAACCATCATGTTTTAGGACATGCATCATTTAGGAATGCATTAGTTTTAAATTTTTGCCATTTATTTCATGTTGAAGAGTGCGGGAGGCAAGGTAAGTTTTTCAATATGTGCAAACAACATGTTCATGCATTGTCATTTCATTATTGCACAAAACAAACTTGATTGAATTGTGGTGTGCATCTCATTGATCAAAAAAATTTAAGGGCATCTTCATCACAAGATAAGGTGGGGATTTCATCACCCTTCCTTGGCCCACAAACCACAAACACTCCATCTTGCATTGTCCCAAGCCAAATAAAAATCAAATAGCAATTGCACCTAGGGTTCACACTATGATTGGACCGAGCTCTGAATTCATTTCTACTTTGGACAACGGTGTCTAGGCTAGAGGTTACAAAGGCAAACGCCTAAGTGGACAAGTGGTTATTTAATTAGGTCCCTACGAAAGTAGGGGGAGCCTCCCACTATCCCACCTCTTACCTGGCCGATTGATCTATTGTAGGGGTGATTCATAGTGAATTCTAGCCATTTTGTGAGAAATCTCATCTTTAAGTCTAGGACACACTTAGGTCATTAGGAATTTGTTGTTAACTTGTTTGTCTTTGCATAAATAAACATAAAAAAAAATAAAAATAAAAATCACAAAAATAACCATTCTCATCTCATCTTGGTCTAGTGTATGCTAGGTAGAAGATCTCAAAAGCTATATATTATCAAACCCATTCAAGAAATTGAGAGATACCTACATCACCAAACCAACATTCAACATCAAATGGCTGGAAACAATCAACAAATGCCAAAACAAATGAAGGAATACTTCATTCCTCAAGACTATAACCCTTCATCTTGTATCCAATTGCCTAATGTCCATGCTAGCCATTATGAGATCAAGCCAAGCACCATCCAAATGCTCCCATCTTTTTATGGGAATACCAATGAAGATCCATATAAACATTTGGATGAATTCTTTGAAATTTGTTCAACCGTGAAAATTCAAGATTTCACGGAAGATGCCCTTCGACTTACCCTATTCCCTTTCTCACTTAAGGACAAAGCCAAATATTGGCTTGGAACGATAGGGAAGCCCATTAAGACTTGGCCTGAAATGCAACAAGAATTCCTAAAGAAATTCTATCCTATTGGGAGAACAAATACAATGAGAAGGGCTATAACTGGATTCTCACAATTACCAGGAGAACAAATTCCGTGCGCTGCACCGGGCCTCGCGAGGACACGCGGCAAGCGAAACGGATTCGGCCGCCACGCCTCGTCGCCCGTGCCGGCACGGGCTGTGCCTCGCTCGCCGCCGCACGCCACGCGGCGCCTCCCGGGCGCTTCCCGCCTGCCGCCTCGCCACGCGTCGCCTTCCGGGCGCTTCCCGCCCGGCACCTCGCCTGCAGCGCTGCCTGTCGCGCTGCTGCTTCGCCTGCAGCGCCCGCGCCGCCGCGATCCACTGCGCCTCCTTCTCTGCTGCGTCTCCACAGAGTGGCCTGGCACATTACACCCACGTGCCACTGCCCGGTCCATGCCCCTCAGTGCACCCAGCATCTTCACAGAAGCCCCATTGCCCACATTAGCTCCTTTGCTGCATTAGTGTTTTTAGTTTATTTAGTTTAGTTGTTAAGCTTTCATCTCATGTATTTAATTCATAGCATGTAATTAATTTGTTTTGCAGAATTCTGTTTTAAGTCTCTAAATATAATAATATTTGTATTTCAATTGTTGGAAATTTTCTTTTAGGTGTGTTCGTCCCTTTTAACTTGCGCATGTGATTAATTTTTTTAGTTTCTTCTTGTTGGAAATTAGAGATAAACTCTTTAGAATAGATCTAATTAATTAGATTGTTGATTGATTAGGTAATTAGTTAATTAGTGCAATTAAGTCAAGCTCTCATTTCTAGATTAATCCAAATCCAAGGTTTTCAAAATTAAGATTCTATTTCCCTGTGGATTCAACTCGGACTCACCCTTACTATTGTTAAATTTAAGACGAATGAGCCGATTAAATTATAATTGTTAGCTACGATTTTTAACGACATAATCTCAAGCTATCAATTTTTGGCGCCGTTGCCGGGGAACTAGAATTTTAATTTTGATTATTTTGGGTCCATTTGTATAAATCCATACTCACATTCATTTTCTCTTTTTGCAGGAATTTAAAAAAAAAAAGAAGAAGACAAAAGGAAAGCTCCACTTGGTGAGTTTGTTCCAATCTTGTTAATATTTTTATGTTTAGATTTGTTTAAATAGACATAGCCCTCATTAAATAAAAAAAAAAAATCAGAAAAACAAAATTAAAAAAATTTGCATTTCAAGATTAGAAACCAAACCACCATGTTTTAGGACATGCATCATTTAGGAATGCATTAGTTTTAAATTTTTGCCATTTATTTCATGTTGAAGAGTGCGGGAGGCAAGGTAAGTTTTTCAATATGTGCAAACAACATGTTCATGCATTGTCATTTCATTATTGCACAAAACAAACTTGATTGAATTGTGGTGTGCATCTCATTGATCAAAAAAATTTAAGGGCATCTTCATCACAAGATAAGGTGGGGATTTCATCACCCTTCCTTGGCCCACAAACCACAAACACTCCATCTTGCATTGTCCCAAGCCAAATAAAAATCAAATAGCAATTGCACCTAGGGTTCACACTATGATTGGACCGAGCTTTGAATTCATTTCTACTTTGGACAACGGTGTCTAGGCTAGAGGTTACAAAGGCAAACGCCTAAGTGGACAAGTGGTTATTTAATTAGGTCCCTACGAAAGTAGGGGGAGCCTCCCACTATCCCACCTCTTACTTGGCCGATTGATCTATTGTAGGGGTGATTCATAGTGAATTCTAGCCATTTTGTGAGAAATCTCATCTTTAAGTCTAGGACACACTTAGGTCATTAGGAATTTGTTGTTAACTTGTTTGTCTTTGCATAAATAAACATAAAAAAAAAAAAAAAAAAAAATCACAAAAATAACCATTCTCATCTCATCTTGGTCTAGTGTATGCTAGGTAGAAGATCTCAAAAGCCATATATTATCAAACCCATTCAAGAAATTGAGAGATACCTACATCACCAAACCAACATTCAACATCAAATGGCTGGAAACAATCAACAAATGCCAAAACAAATGAAGGAATACTTCATTCCTCAAGACTATAACCCTTCATCTTGTATCCAATTGCCTAATGTCCATGCTAGCCATTATGAGATCAAGCCAAGCACCATCCAAATGCTCCCATCTTTTTATGGGAATACCAATGAAGATCCATATAAACATTTGGATGAATTCTTTGAAATTTGTTCAACCGTGAAAATTCAAGATTTCACGGAAGATGCCCTTCGACTTACCCTATTCCCTTTCTCACTTAAGGACAAAGCCAAATATTGGCTTGGAACGATAGGGAAGCCCATTAATACTTGGCCTGAAATGCAACAAGAATTCCTAAAGAAATTCTATCCTATTGGGAGAACAAATACAATGAGAAGGGCTATAACTGGATTCTCACAATTACCAGGAGAACAAATTCATGAATCTTGGGAATGATTGAAAGAATTGTTGAGAAAATGTCCACATCATGGATTGTCTAGATGGCAAATTGTGCAAGCATTCTATGAAGGTTTAGATGCACAATACAGGCAAATGGTAGATGCATCTTGTGGAGGAGCATTCATGAGCAAAAGTGAAGAAGAAGCTTATGATTTGTTTGAAATGCTAAGTGAAAATTCAATAAATCATGCTTCACTTTCATCATATGAAAGATCTGTGGGAACATCCAAACGGACTGGAGTCTATGAAATAAGAAATAGAGGAGAATTTGAACCTAAGATGGATATCAATGCCTTAGCTCAAAAGTTGGATAAGGTGGACCTTCTGGCCCAACAAATGAGCAAAATGGATCTTATGGCCCAAAAGCTAGACCAAGTCCTAGCTTCGAATAACCAAGGATCTAATATCCATGCACAATCAAGACCTTACTCTGAATCCTCTTCATCTTACCAAGAAGCTTGTAGTCTTTGTGCCAGCCCAACTCACCATGTCAGTGAGTGTCCCACGGCAGCCCAATTGCCACCGTTCATCCAAGAACAAGTCCAAGCAGCCCAGGGTTATTCAAAGCCCAATCATGATCCATATTCTAACACCTACAACCCTGGTTGGAAAAATCATCCTAATTTTTCATGGAAATCTCAACAAGCCCAAGCTCCAAATCCACAAGCACAAAATTTTCAGAACAGGGCCCATCAACAGAATTATTATCCAAATCAATCTTTCAACAAAAGCCAACAAGCTCAAGCTCCTTACTTTCAGCCCAATAACAACCAGAATATGTTCTCTCAACCTCCATATCAAATCCCACAACATCAGCCATCAAATCAAAATGATGACAAATTCAATATGCTGCAACAATTACTCATGAATCAACAACAACAACAGCAACAATTGCAACAATTGGTCATCTCTCAACAACAATCCATTTCAAAATTGGAAGCCCAATTGGGTCAAATGGCTGATACAACTATGAGGAGGGAAGTGGGCCCATTACCAAGTCAACCCATTGCAAACCCGCGAAACTATCCTCCCGGTTTCCAACATCAACCAATCCTACCTAATCCTCAAGCCCAACCTCAAATGGGCTCAAATACACCAAGAGGCCCACAGTTAGAAAATGCGAAAGCAATTTCGGCCTTAAGAAGTGGTAAAGTCTTGCCGGATCCTTACCCAAATCAAGGATCTAGTCAGCCCAATCTTGAACAAAATAAAGAAGAAAAAGGAGAAGAAGATGAAGATGAGAATGAACAACCCAATATCATTCAAGGAAAAGGAAAAATGGAGGAATGTCCTGAGAATTATAAACCAAAAATTCCTTTTCCACAAGCTTTAGAAAATGGCAAAGAGCAAAGAAAACATCAAATCCAAGCCAAAAATGAACAGTTAATAGACTTATTTAAACAAGTCCACATTAACGTTCCATTGGTTGATGCAATCCAACATGTGCCGGCCTATGCCAAGTTTTTGAAAGAACTTTGCACTCACAAGAGAGAGCCTAAAGCAAATCCCAAAAAAGTCTTTTTGTCTGAAGAAGTGAGTGCCATTTTACTCAACCAAATGCCTAAAAAGATGAAAGACCCTAGAGCACCACTTATCTCTTGTGTTGTTGAAGGAACCACCTTTGATAAGGCATTATTGGACCTTGGAGCAAGTGTGAACCTATTACCCACTTCAGTTTATGAAAAATTTGGGATAGGAGAATTGAAACCAACTCCGGTGATCCTACAATTGGCCGATAGATCTCTTAGGACACCGAAAGGAATGGTAGAAGATGTCATTGTCAGAATTGATACTTGCTACTTCCCAGTTGATTTTGTCATCCTTGACATGGAGCCCGTTCAACATCTGAGAAATAGCCCAATCATATTGGGCCGACCTTTTCTAGCTACTGCAAATGCCATCATTAACTGCAAATCTGGGTTAATGGATATCTCATTTGGAGATCACAAATTATCCCTCAACATTTTCAAAGCTTCTGGCCATATGCAGGATGGGGAAGATTGTTTTGCAATTGATGTGATTGATAATATTGTAGAAACATCCCCTTCGGCCCAACTTGAAGAGGAAGAAGAGTTAATGGCCATATCAGATTTGAATAAAAAGACCTGGCAGCCCAATAAGGTTGAGCCTTTACCTGAACTCAATCTAGAACCTACTCCTCCATCTCTCCAGGTTCCTCCTCAGTTAGAGCTCAAACCTTTGCCAGAATCCCTCAAATATGTCTTTTTGGGCCCATCTGAAACTCTACCTGTGATCATAGCTACGGATCTTAACCCTACCCAAGAAGAACAACTCATTGAAGTTCTTCGAACTCATAAAGAAGCCATAGGGTGGTCAGTAGCTGATCTGAAAGGAATAAGCCCAACCACATGCATGCATCATATTTATCTTGAAGATAATGCAAAACCAAGCAGAGAAATGCAAAGGAAATTGAATCCTATTATGATGGAAGTGGTTAAGAAAGAAGTGGTGAAATGGCTAGATGCGGGTATCATATACCCAATATCTGATAGCAAGTGGGTAAGCCCAACCCAAGTAGTGCCAAAGAAGTCTGGCTTAACTGTGGTAACAAATGAAAAAGGTGAAGAAATGCCCACTAGGCTAACCACGGGGTGGAGAGTTTGTATTGATTACAGAAAATTGAACACAATGACAAAGAAAGATCATTTCCCACTCCCGTTTATTGATCAAATTTTGGAAAAGCTAGCGGGTCAGAAATATTTCTGTTTTTTAGATGGATATTCGGGATATAATCAAGTGGCTATATATCCAGAAGATCAGGAGAAAACCACATTCACATGTCCATTTGGCACATTTGCATTCCGAAGAATGCCATTTGGACTATGTAATGCACCAGCAACTTTCCAAAGGTGCATGTTGGCCATCTTTTCAGATATGGTGGGAGAATTCCTTGAAGTATTCATAGATGATTTTTCAATATTCGGAGATTCATTTGAAATTTGTCTGGAGAATTTGAAAAATGTACTGGGAAGATGCATAGAGACTAATTTGGTTCTAAGTTGGGAAAAGAGTCATTTCATGGTTAAAGAGGGCATAGTTTTGGGCCATATAGTGTCTGGAAGAGGTATCGAAGTGGATAAAGCTAAAGTTAGCCTAATTGCCAATCTTCCTCCACCCACTTCGGTAAAGCAAATTCGGTCATTCTTGGGCCATGCCGGCTTCTACCGCCGGTTTATCCAAAATTTCTCCCAAATTGCCCGACCATTAACTCTTCTCTTAGCCAAAGATGTCCCATTCCATATTGATGAGAAATGCTTGGAAGCATTTAAATCTTTAAAAGAGGCTCTGATCAAAGCTCCCATTCTCCAATCGCCTGATTGGTCTTTGCCATTTGAGATAATGTGCGATGCTTCTGATTATGCTATGGGGGCAGTACTGGGACAAAGAATCAATAAAAAGCCGGTGGTGATTTATTATGCAAGTCGTACACTTGTAGATGCTCAAATGAACTATACCACCACAGAAAAAGAATTGTTAGCTGTTGTTTTTGCTCTGGAGAAATTTCGATCTTACCTTTTGGGGGCAAAAGTGATTATTTACTCTGATCACTCGGCATTGAAATATTTGTTGACAAAGAAAGATGCCAAACCAAGGTTAATCAGGTGGATCCTACTCCTCCAAGAATTTGATTTGGAGATTCGGGACAAAAAGGGGTCCGAGAATGTGGTTGCTGATCATCTCTCCCGAATCATGATTTCAGATAATAAACCAATGAGAGATTCATTCCCTGATGAACACCTCTTAGCCATTTCCCACATGTCACCACCATGGTACGCACATATTGTGAATTTTAAGGTGACTGGTCAAATCCCACAAGGATGGACAAAAAATGAAAAAGATAAATTCTTCTCTCAAGAGAAGTATTATTTTTGGGAAGACCCTGAACTCTTCAAAATTTGTCCAGATTAAATAATCCGGAGATGTGTGCCTGAAGAAGAACAACAAAGTGTTTTGAACTTTTCCCATAACCTTGCTTGTGGAGGTCATTTCTCCAGAAAGAAAACCGCAGCAAAGGTTTTACAAAGCGGTTTCTATTGGCCCACACTCTTCAAGGATGCTTATGAGTTCAGCAAAACATGCCTAAGATGTCAAGCTGTTGGAAATATGACTAAAAGAGATATGATGCCTCTAAATCCAATCTTAGTGGTTGAAATTTTTGATGTTTGGGGAATAGATTTCATGGGCCCTTTTCCACCATCTTTTGGATGCGAATACATCTTAGTGGCAGTGGACTATGTGTCTAAATGGATTGAAGCAATAGCCACCCGAACCAATGATCATAAGGTGGTGATGAAATTTGTACAGAAGAATATTTTTTCTAGGTTCGGATGGCCAAAGGCTATCATTAGTGATGGGGGTTCGCACTTCACTCATTCTCAATTTCGAGCATTGCTCAAAAGATATGGGATTACTCATAAGCTTGCTACTCCTTACCATCCCCAAACTAGTGGCCAAGTGGAGATATCCAATAGAGAAATCAAGAATATCTTGCAAAAATCTGTTAGGCCCGACAGAAAAGATTGGTCTGAAAGGTTAGATGATGCTTTGTGGGCCTATCGGACTGCTTTTAAAACTCCTATTGGCATGTCACCATACAGACTAGTCTTTGGAAAAGCCTGCCATCTCCCAGTGGAATTAGAACATAGAGCTTATTGGGCTATAAAACAGGTCAATCTTGATCTAATCAAAGCAGGTTCACACCGAACCTTACAATTGAGCGAATTAGATGAAATAAGAAATGAAACCTATGAGAACTCGAAAATCTATAAAGCCAAGACTAAAGCTTTTCATGATAAACATATTGTGAGGAAATCTTTCCACCCTCATCAAAAAGTCTGGCTATTTAACTCAAGGTTGCGTTTGTTTCCTGGGAAATTGAATTCAAGATGGGATGGGCCATTCTTGGTAATTAAAGCTTTTGACCATGGTGCGGTCAAGATCATGGATCCAAAAAATGGACAGACATTTACTGTTAATGGGCAACGCTTAAAACCTTACATTGAAAACCTTCAAAATTGTCCATTGGAATCCATGCAGCTAAGTGACCCACAATGAAAATAATTTCGTCTGGCTGAAGACAATAAACTTAGCGCTTATTGGGAGGCAACCCAATCTTCTCATTTCTATTCTAATTATTCTTTTTTTCTTTTCTTTTAGAAAATTCATAAAAAAATCCACCATTGAGAACAGAGAAAAGCTTCGCCACATCTCAGGTTGTATCTCTCCTCATCATTAATTTTTGTGCATTTTTATGCCATTGAGGACAATGTCATTCAAGTTGGGGGGAGAATCATAATGCATATTAAATAAAATCAACAAAAATTGTGAAATTTTTTTCAACTTTCACACAAATTTTCAAAAGAAAAATTGTTTCATTTTCACACCCCAACAGAAATTCATACCTACCACACTTCATTTAGGGAATCTTGATCAAAAATTAAGGTAAAAAGATGAGTAAAAGTTTAAGTTAACCCCTCTCTCTACAATGAATCATGACAGGATGATTTTCACACACACACGGTAACTTAGAAAGAGTGGAAGATCTTGAAAGTGTAGAGTTGCTTGAGTTTCCCGAAGTGTAGAATTACCCATTCTATTTTTACTTTTAGGTCAAACGAATGGAAAGTTAGGGTTCGTAATAGGAGATCAAATCACTTAATACTTTAAGGAGGCGGTCACTTCAAAAAAAGGGGACAATCAGAAGCGTGAAAATCAAAAATATGCTTCAAAAGAGTCAAAGGAAGGACGGTGGCAAAAAGTATGCACCTCCCCTCAGACAGAAATAAAGAGAGTGGCAAAAAGTACGCACTCTCAAAGCACAAAACAATCGTGCTAAAGTCCTTCACAACAAAATAAGACCAAATCCTAAAAAGTTTTAAGTCGGGACGAAAACCGAAAAGCGAACCTAGCCAACTAATTCAAAGACCTCTTTTTCTATTCTCTCCCCTGGGTAATTCTACTCCAAGAAGCAGTAAAGGCAACGACATACCAAACAGGAAAGAAATGAACTCCAAGCACCTCAAATGATATGCTCAATCACTTGTCATGATTCTAAGTATAGTGGGCGGGAGAACGAAAAACTTGAATTCCAATTACCTACCATTTGCATTAGATATCCTTTAAAAAGAAGTGTGATTCTTTTTACTAATCATGGTAGCCCTAATTTTTCAAATGATTGTATTGCTAAGGGACTAGCAATGATTAAGTTGGGGGGTGTGTTAAGTCCACGATTTTACATAAATAACAGATCAAATTGACATAATTTGCTATCAATTTAAAGGACAAAACCACATGGAATGATAAGATAAACTATTTGCGCATTCAGAATCTGAATTTTAAAATTTCATCACTCCATAGATGGAATAAGAGTAGCAATTCCATTTTCTCAGCAATTATTTAATGCACAGTTGAATGATTTATGGCTATGAGAACATAACTGTTATTTTATGTGAAACAGGACATGAACAAGTAAATGGCATAGTGGTTGGACCACCGGAACGTCAAGGAAGCAACCAGGGTTCGAATCCTGGCAAAAACATCATTTTATTTTCGAATTTTAGCTTCAACTGGGGCCCACATGCCAACTAAGAGAGAAAGAAGGAGGGAATTCTGAAATTCAAAGAAAGGAGAATCCATTTTAGAAATTTGAAATTCAAAAAAACCAATTAATGTTTTTTATGAGGATCCCCTAATCATAGGGGACTTAATGAAAAGATTTCTTTTAAATCTCTTTTTGAAATTCAAACCCCCCATCTTTTCTATAAAACTAAGGGAGAAGGCCAAAAGGGAGGTGACTCCAATTTTCAGAATTTTTTTAATCTCTCTCCCTCACTCCCACTGTTCTCTCTCTCTCTCCCTACGCATCTCTCTCTCTGCTTTTCATATTTCTCTCTCTGTTATTTTCTCTCTCTCTCTCTCTCTCTTTTGCTTTTCTTCTCTCTCCCGCAGACTCTCCCTACGCATCTCTCTCTCTGCATTTTCCTCTCTGTGTTTTTCTCTCTCCCTACCTTTTCTTCCCCCTTTTACTTTTTTCTCTCTGTCTCTCTCTCTCTCCCTCGCCGTCTGCCGCACCAGGCCCCGCAAGGACACGCGGCGGGCAGAGCAAGTTCGCGCCGCCAGCCTCGTCGCCCGTGCCGAGCTCTGCTGCCCCCAGCACCACGCGGCGAGTCCACGCGCTGCACCGCACGCCGCCCCGGGCCCGCCAACGCCTCGCCCCGCCACGCGGCAGCGCCAGCGAACTCGCGCCGCCGCGTCTAGTTGCCCGTGCGCACCAGAGCGGAGACTCCCGCTCAGCCGCCCCCTGCTGCCTCGCTTGCCGCGCCGCTGACTCGCGCTGCCTCGCCTGCTGCGCCAGCGCCTCGCCTGCAGCGCCCGGGCCGTCCTGCGTTGCCTCGCCTGCCGAGCCTCGTCTGCCGCGCCGCCTCGGTCCAAAGCGCCCCTGTGTTCAGCAGCGTCCACGCACCCCCTGTCCAATGTGCCAGAACGCTCACAGAAGGCTCACATAGCCCTTGTGTTCTTGTTGTTGCTTCTAGTAAATTTGTTTTGGTTATTAATAAATTAGTTAGCATTTTTTTTATTATTTCCTTGGAACATTGTATGCTTTCTTATTGCAATAAAAGTGATTGTGTTAATTAGTTGTAGTCATTTTCACTATCTTCTTAGATTAACATTATCTTGTCAGATTTATTTGCTTTACTCAACCTAAAAAAAAAAATTAGTTAATTAAGTTTTGGTGATAGATTCTAGGTACTAATTAGAAGCATGTTAAATTCTGTAATTAGTTTTGTTTAAAATAGAAGTTTTTAACTAGAGCATCAGATCGAAAATCCAATTTCATTCAAAAATCCAAAGTTTTCAAAATTAGATTTCTATTTCTCCGTGGATCGACCCGGTCTCAACCATACACTACCTTGTTATTTTTAATTGAGATTCGGAAATTAGGATTGATGTTGTTTGTGTTTTAACGACGGCATTTAAACACGCATCACGTGTCCCGTGCTTCTTCGCGAAGCGACGCCCGTCCCGTCCAGTTAATGAAGCCTGACACAAGTCAGAGGGCTCGGCCCTTCGCCTTCAAAGGCAAGAGCCTTCGTCGCCACCCCGAGTGAAGACGAAGCAGCTACTTAGCCCTCGGCCGACCGAGGGCGCCCTCTTCTCAAAGGAAAGGAACAGAAAGCTTCGGGTAAGACACCTGTTACGCTATTCCCCTACAGGCTTCAGACTATACTCTCGCCATCTCAGAACTGAGGAAGACAAGAGTGGGGGGCTATGTGATGAGGCAGAATCCGATTCGGCCCATTAAAACAAGCCCAAACCCCGTTCAGCCCAGCAGTAGCAGTACAAGGCCCTCCGGGAGCCTTCGGCCCATCAGCGGCCCAACAGCCCTCGGCCCGTAAGCGGCACCGTAGCTCCCGGCCCAACAGGCTTCAGCCCGCCAGCGGCCCACCAGTCTACGGCCCGGGAGCAGCGCGGCAGCGCTAGGCCCAGCAGGCTTCGGCCCATCAGCGGCCCAACCCCCTTCGGCCCGATAGCCGAGTCCGGCCCACTCCGGTGGAGGACTAGGCACTATAGCGGTTTACCAGTAAGCCCGCACATAGTCCTATATCGGCTACCACCGTTAACCATCATCTATCCTCTACTATAAATACACCGCTATTTATTGCCAAAGGTATGCTCTCTTAAGCCTCCGAGACCCTTAAGGACTACAGTCCAAAAAGCATTAAAGCTACTCTTTGCCTTCTGAATCGAATCTTCTTCATGAGCTAACTTGACCGTCGGAGGGGGTTCTTTAGGGCCGGAGTCCGGGACTCCTGCTGACCGATTTTCTTCTTCTCTCCCTCCTGCAGGAGCTCGGTTCGAATCATCGCCGACCTTCCCGAGTCGGTCTCGACCGCCGACCTCGGACTCCTCTCCCTGGTCTCGACGCCGTGCGCCGGCTGCCCCGCGACAAAGGAGACTCAGTTTCCAGCCGCCCCTTCGTCTGCCGAAGGAGCTTCGGCCCCGACTTCCCAAAGACAAGCCAGCCACCGACCGAGCGTCTCTCGGCCTTCAGACCTTCGGCTTCGCCTCTGCATCCATCGCCTTCCGGATCCCCGTCGGGCCTCTAAAGCACCGATCCGACCCAACTCCGGATCCATCTCTTCGGATTCCAGCTTCGGAATCCGGTCGTGATAGCTTCGGCTACATCATGTTCGATCTTAAAAAAAAGTTCATGAAAAAACTTAATCTATTGTAATATTCCTAGTTCAGCAGAGGGTGGCATTGCAGCTAATATTACTCTTGCCTAATTTACTATAGCACAACGCAACCCAAATTCAAAATGACAAAGTTGAGTGGCCCTATCGGGTTAGATTCGGCCTGCGCAATTTTTCAAAACAAAGAGGTCATGGGACTTGAATTCAATAAGTTTTCTCCGTTTCTTTCCACAGTCTTGTTGATAATTTATCAGAGGTGGTTCACTTTCTTGTTTGTGTTAACGCAAAATCATGTCTATGTCCTAGTTCAACTTGTCCAATCGAAATTGATTTATAAGAGTATTATTCGCTGCAGCACTGGCGGCTATTATGCCTGCTGGCAGTGCAAGTAAAAAACTAAAAAAAAAATTTAGGCTGACCTAGACCCAACTTACATGATCGTACAGTCCGATTTTTATTAGACTATCTGGAAAAAAAGAAAAAAAAAGATGAAAAATCGGAAATTAACCCCAAATGAACAGTGAAAATTCATCTTTTTTCGGATCATCCGATCCAAGTTCGGATTATACTGCCGGATAGAGTACATTGGGGCCTTCCAAAAAAAAAATTTAAAAAAAAGTTAACCTTGCTGCACCGCTAGGAGCATAATAGCGGGACTCTTCATCTAAATTCATTCTAGAGCCTATTTTTACATAATATGGGTCAGCACAGATTAATGTAGTTTGGGATGGGCTGAGTTAGGTTGTGGGATAACCCACTCAAATCTCACTGCAAGGATAATTTGCGTCGATGAAGCACAAAGGCATAGACCTTGAGATATTCGAACAATAAATTGGTCAATCTAATCCCTAGACCGCTTTCCTGAAAGAGAAGAACCTTATGTCGTTGGGTCACAGGCCATGGTGGCACCCCAGTGATTGAGAACCCTAAAGGGGCCTGAAGGGGAAGGGGAAGGGGAAGGGGAAGGGGAAGGGGAGGAAGGAGAAAGAGGTTACCCTGGCCAGGGAATTATTTGAGAGGTGATAAATCAAAAATGAATAATTCCCATGAGGTAGCAATATAGAAACAAGAATTAGAATTTGTGTGGTGAACACCCAAGTTTTCGATAGAAGGTCTGGAAAAAAAAAAAAAGGGATGTTCGAAACAGTACGGATTACAGACAAATGGCTTCTTGCGTGTTACAGACAAATAGCTTCTTTTGAATATAAAATTATTCTTAATACAAGATCGTACGGAGGAAGATTTCGAACTTAATTACGAGAAGGCCAATAAGGAGCAATTTCAGAACCATTTGATCCAAAATTATAATCGGATTCTATGGCTGATGAGCAAACACTTGCTGCATTGTATTTTTTTTTTCAATTTCTTTTAGGTCGGGCCTATATGTCCCCATGTGTTTGTAGAGTTCAATCTCTTATAGAATGACATAAAAAAAATTTAAAAAAATAAAAAACAAGCCTCAGTGAGCAGTAAAAAAAAGAATCTTTAATTTATTTTGTATTTTTTTTAAATTATCCTATCACACAATAGATTATTCAGACACATGGAAATATGTAAGGGGCAGACCTTAAAAAAAATATAAAAAAAAGATGGTGCACTTGTGCACTGCCCCCATTGCTGATTGTCTGAATCTGACATGGTTATATTCTTTATTGGGCCCTTCAGAAGAACTAGGTTTGGAATTACCGTGTCACAGATGAGTCGATCCACTTGATGGGACCGTAGTTCAACAGTGTGGCACTTTTTTTTCAAAATAAAATTACCAAGTTGGAAGACAATCCAACTCTGCATTCATACTGTCTAATCTTTGTTCAGATGATTGATAAAATTAAAATTAAAATTAAAATAAAATTGTGACGTCCTCTGATCAGGGTCATCAGATCGCGCTAGCGGTACAAGTATTAATTGGAGATGAATCGGACTAGGGCATGATGAACACACTGAACCAATACTTATGAAGAAACCCATTGGGCTTATAAAATGAAAGTCGCGTCACTGTTGACATAATTTTAGACGAGTAACGCTGGCTGCATAGCCCACATTTGCAAATTTCTGTAATTTTAAATGTCTAAAATATTGTCATCCGATCACTTTGATTAAATGGCTGATAGCGTATTGGCATGGTATAGAAAAATAAATAAATAAATAAACTAAGGACCATCCAACTCTACGTCTGTCCATCCATTTTTTATCAGAAGATCAGAAAAAAAAATTTAAAAAAGAGAGAGAGAGAGAGAGAAAGGGATCATTCTCTCAAAGCGTTGCGAACAATCATCCGACACTGCAATGTGGGCGTGTAGGTATTACTCATTTGGATAGGGCAATGAGATCGTGGATGGAATCTACCATCTAAGTCAAAATTGATCTATGCCTGACCAGGAAACAAAGGAATATTAGTCCCCTGGTTAGAAACTGTCAAAATATATAATATTATGTTGTCGTGCTGCCAGACCGCACAACTATTTTAAACTCTTTTTTATGTTAAAAAAATTAAAAATTATTATAAAATTTTAAATATTCAACTTATTCGTAAAATTGTTTCCATCATCTAGGCTTAATATTGGTCGTCCAATTGTGAACTTTAACTATAGCTATCCGTTCAAATGTCATTTTTGATCTTCATGATCGGAGAGTTTAAAAAATAAATAAAAATAATAATAATAAAAGAAATAATATCAATTATCTTTAAAATTATTCTCATTCCTTAAAAATTTAATTTTGATCACTTGTTACAGAGTTCAACTCCGTGCGGTCGAGACCATGGTCCGCACCATAGCTTCCCCTTACATATATATACTGAGAATTATTTTATAGAAGTACGATACATAAAACAATGGTCTATGGATATTTTTTTTAAACAATAGTTATCCATAGAAGCTTTTTAAGGCCTGTTCAAAAAGTGTGAAAATTTTAAAATAACTCTCTCTCTCTCTCTCTCTCTCTTTTGTAATATTCATTCATCTATTAATAAATCATAGTGTTTTTAACCTATTAATATAAGTAGATGATAAGCGACCCGGTGCAGAGGGCGGCTCCGGGTCGGTGCAACTGAAGTCGCCAAAGGGGATGGAGTCTCCGCGGAGACCACGAGCCTGGGAGGAATCAAAACGAGGTGCTGTACCACTGCCCCGGATTGGCACCCGCCACCGCAACGGTCACAAAGCCGTCGAGTACCCTTCAAATTTCAAATAAATGCAGCTGGTGACCTCCTGTGATACATCATACATATATTACCCAGCTGTAGGCTGGCTAGAAAAGAATAGTATGTCGAAGTGGAACTATACAGACCTAGATGGGAGAACCAAGTCTATTGTTGGGATTGCAAGCTCGGTATACACAAGTGGATGACGGATGATGAAAGTAGACCCTTCTCTCTCTCTCTCTCTCTCTCTCTCTTCTCTCTCTCTCTCTCTCTCTCTTCGTGTATATATATATAGGGCCCCACTATAATGAGCTCCCTCGAAATTTTTACTTTTTCATCTTAAAACATAAATAAAAACTATTAAAAATTTTAAAATATTCAAATATCTATATCTATGTTTGTTTTGACATCTTTAGATTTAATTCTCACCGTTAAATCTAAAAATTTAATTGTGACTATCTAATCAAATGCATGGTTGTTTGAAGATCAAACTAAAACATCAGAGGATGGAATCAACTCTAAGAATTAATCTAATATTTTATTATTATTTTTTGACTATTTTTTAGCATTTAGATGATTTTTTTATACCTACTCGATCGGATGACTAAGTTTGATTTTCGAGATTAGACGATGAAAATTAAACCTCTGGGGATGGGAACAATATTAAGGAGTCTATTTGAATATTTAAAAATTATTGATAAATTTTGTTTTATTTTAAAATATAAAAAGAAGAGAATTTCAAAGGGGACTCATCTAAGTTAGATAAGTCTCAGGGAACACCTAGGGCGCATTCAACTTAGATGAATCCCCCGAAAATTTACTCATAATAAAAAATAAATTATTTCATAAATTTTTAAATATGGAAAGAAGAAGATTTCAAAAAGGGCTCATCTAAGTTAGATAAGTCTCAGGGAATGTCTAGGGCGCATTTAACTTAGATGAACCCTCCAAAACTTTACCCTCCTCATGATAAAAAATAAACTATTTTATAAATTTTTAAATATTTAAATATACTTCTTAAGGTTGATTCCATCTCCGGAACTTTAATTTGTATTGTCGATCTTGACGATCAAGCGGAGCCGTCCGATCAAACATGTAAAAAATCAACATTTAAAAATATTAAAAAAATATATATATCAAATTAGTCTTTAGATTGATCCCATCTCCTAAGATTTTTAGTTTAGATCTTCAAATAACGATGCATTTAATTGAACAGTTACAGTTGATTTCATTGAGGGATGAGGGATGTATTTTAAAAATTTTGATGATTTTTATTTATTTAATTATTTAAATTGGGATGAGGGATGTCCCCCATATATGTATATATAAAACTCATGTTTGTTTTGGTTTCTTGGTCATATACTTCTTTATATTATTTAATAGTATATTTTTTAAAAATAGGCTATTCTTGCCTTTGTCGTTGTCCATCTCTATAACATAAATGTAATAATATTTGACAATATTTCTAGAATATTCTCTCAACAATTGACTAGATAAAAGATGTGATTCTAACTTTTCTTTGAATCTTACGATTATAATAATTTATATGATAATTGTGGGATATTGAGCCAAATACATAAAATCCTAGTTATTAATAAAAAGGTTGAAACAAGCTAAATCATGTCTACAAACTTACAAAGTACTCTTATGATGGGATAACTTGCACCGCCCTACATAGGGTCTATTTGGCTCGGTGTAAACGGCTCCCATGCTCAGGTTTTCAAGAAAAGCTTCGAAGATCAAGTTGTTTGGAATTTGGCTGAAGAGGGCGAACGCGTTTTTATGAATTTAATGGGGGCTCAATTGTTTAATATACTATTTGTTAACATGTTTATTCATATCTATTTAATATTATATTTATTTATGTTTATATGCCTTTACAAATTAAAAAATAAAACATAAATTAATAAAATATTTTTAGGCATACCAGATGACAAGCTATTATGTTTTTGTTTTTCCTGACAACTTATTGCTTCGAAAATATTTTCTTTATGATTAAGTTTTACATGCAACCAAATGGATCCCTGCACACACAGGAACTATATTGCCTCCTTTTTAAACCAACTTCACCCTTCTAGGATGTGACATATGCCTAATAGAAATAAAAAGTTAACACAAATAAAAATGATTCATTAAGTAAAGTTTAGGCTTCCTGATCTCACTGTGAGCAAGATGATCATATGCCTTTTCTTGAACTTTAAGTGGGGAGAGTTGCCTTATCAATTACAAAATTTTAGAATTAGCAAAATTTATTTTGCAAAACTAAAATGACAGCAAAAATGAAGGAATTCGGACTTAAAAACAACATTTTTTTAACAATCATTCACGATAAAATTACATTATCCAGCTCTGAGCCTGGATTAAGATCGTAGTAGCTTTTTTGACAATGACCTAGAAATTAAGTAATGCATATTTTTTTTTAATCAAAGGTATGTAATTTTCAGATGCAGGTTGATCGAATATGTAGATAATCATAACTTAATTTGTTTTTCTAAATAAACGGTCTAACGTGTTTCGTAGCCTGAAACTCAAGTCCCAGACAAGAGGAAGCGAGGAGGTGATAGAATAGGGTTCATTATTTCAAGATCAAATGACAAAATGTACGAGGGGAAGTCGTTGGTGAATAAAATATTCCCGAGACGGCAGTTGTACAACCTGAAGATATAGGAGGAGCCTCTGGACATGAACACATGAACTAGTTCAATTCCAAATTAATATCTTTAGATGTTAAGATTGAGCTCGAAGAAAAAGTCATCTTACTTCTTTGTTCAATACCGAATTCTTGGAATAATTTGATCATGAACCTGAGTCATGTTACACCTCTTGACATGGATTCCATTGTCACTTCAATTCTGACTAGTTACTTAACGTGTTTAGTAAGTACTAAAGCTAGCGTGGATTGCTGGTTACTGTTTCTAAATTTCCTCCTATCAACTTATGTGATCCATGGTTGACATTTGATTTTTCCTTCATTTCAAATCCAAGGAATGTGATTGTTAGTTTGGCCATTTTCATAAATGTCAACGGTCAATCTTCTCTGTTATTATGCAACATGATGGACGTAGTTGCATCCTCTTGGATGTAACCTGGAAACGTAAGGGGTTCTCTATTTCTTTTTTGGCATTATAGGATTGGATGGTGAAATAGAAGTTTATATCCTGATGCAATTCTTTGGCTCCATCAGTCACATCAAAGGGCGGGCCAGCCCTTGGCTCCGTCTAGCCCAGCTCAGTCCAACTCATAGAATAATAAATTGTACTGATTTAAATTATCTAAACTAGGTTGAGTTAAATTTAAATTTATATTAGTCAAATTTAGACTGAGTTGGACTAAAATTAGGTTGGCCCAGTTTTACTTATTGACTTTTATATTAATTCATACAAAAAATATAATATTTCTAAGAAATTATTTACAAATAGGACTAGCCTGCTCTAGCCCACTCATTGTTGAGTTTGGAGTGAATTTGAGTTGAATTTGTTTTAGGCTAAAATTAGACTGGACTATCTTGAATTTGAGTAAACCTAAATTACCACATAATCCTCCCAACCCACCTAAATTACATCCCTAAATGAAGAATTGGTGAAAAAAAAATAGGGGATCATCCAGAATCAAAATAGATGCATCTACCATTAAAACAATTTTTATTGCAAGGAAATTGTACAAGTATAGAATGGGAGTTTTCGTCTTATATCACTTGTCCAGAAGACAACTTGTGTTTATAAAGAAGATCTTTCATCTTCCTCCCAAAGGACTCTTCTTTTAGTAAAAAGATAAAACTATGAGATAATATCTATGACTAAAGTAGACAATATCTTGTTAGAGATCAAGAGCTTATGATCCCTTCCCTCAACTTGACTTGAGCTTGAAGGCTTTTTCCTTGGGATCACACTAGCATTGGGCCGTGACTGCCTCAAAAACCTAGGATATAAATATGAAGAGTGGATGTTTATGATCATTGCTCATCGCTAATGTCTTCAGAACCATTTTTAATTGGTGCAGAACCCAATTAAGGCAAGGCAATTTTTGTCCCAAAATTTACCGATGATATATGTAACTTGAGATTAATTAATAGTGTAGATACTGACGAAGGAATGTTTTTTACTAGTCCAACACACATGAAGGCACTTTCTTAAAGTTTTGATTAACATATTTTGAATGAGATCAAGACAATAATCAACATAAAAAGAACTAACGTTAGAAACCCAAATCTAAAGCAAGCTGAAGAAGGTAAGAACCAGCACACCACTTGTAAATATTTTTTGGATAATCGTTTGCTAACTAAAAAATGGGTAGGGTCATATAATGCAGGAAAATGGTTTATTAACTCGATCGCCTCCCGAATTCCACTAATTATAACAGATCCACGTGGACTCCAGCCAGTGTCCACACAGGAGAATTGCAGTGGGTAAATAAAAAAAAAAAAAAAAGGTTGGCCACGAAGTGCCTAATCAATCATATAATGTCCTATTAGACAACCCAAAAATATCTGAAAAATCAAAAATCAAACTCCAATAAATAGTAAAAAGCTTACTATAATTTCGTCATAATCAAAAAAGGAAATTTTAAGAATTCAAAATTTTAGGGGAGAGCCACGATCCCCACCCCCATGCATCTGTAATGCTATGCAATGATTATGACAAAATGTACTGTAAGAAAAAATATATTCCCCTAACATTACCCAAGACTAGACTTACACGAGTATCTGCCATTTTGCGGTTATCTAATCATATTCTATATAGGTTTCATTTGATAACAATTCTATCTTAAATTCGGAGTCCTCAGATTTGGCGAAATCTAAAAAGTGCAAAATTTTCAAACAAAAAAAAAAAGTAGATGAATTTTCATAGAATTCAAATTTTATTACATGTTGAAAAAAGATCTCTTTTCCATTCATGGTAAATCTTTTGAAAATATGATAAGAGGGGAATCTAAACATCGTAAAAAATAACACTCTCTTTTTTTTCTTTTTTTACCCTGCTAAAGTTCTTAAAAAATAATAATATAGAGATAAAAATATCTTTTGATGTGTCTTCAAATTTGAGTTCTTATAATCTTTCCAAATGAGAGTTTAAAACATAAGCAACTTCTCTTAAAATTTGAATTCAAGAGATAATGACATGACATTTTCCTCCAAAATTTAGAATCCCAAATTCATGATCAAGAGCCGATCTTAGGGCCTGTTGAACAATGATTATAGAAGCTTCCTACTTTATTTCTAATTCTCACTCTCACTAAAGACAGGTTAACCAACATCTCCATTAATCATGTAGGATTATTCCCCTGGAGATTAAGGGGGTGTTTACATTCTCAATATTTCTTCGGAAAGTAAGAATCACGAGAAATGTTTCCCGGAGAATAAAAAATCATAAGAAGTATTTTCCTGTAAAACAAAAACATATGTTTCCGAATCTCATGAAAAAATAGGCAATATGGAGAGAATACGATGTGAGAATATGATGTGGAGAAAGAAACAGTGGTAAATATTTCTGTGAAAATATTTTCTCATGGGAATGATAAAAACATATCTCAAGAAAAAAATGAACATTCCAAGAACATGAAAACATTTTACCGACTAATTTTTACTTGCGTTTATGTAAAATTTAGTTAAGAAAATAATTCCTGAAGAAATTCTAGCCAACGCAAACACCCCCTAAAAGAGGAAGGAGGAGACATCCTTTGATCCTTCAATATCTTTGCCCGCAGATGATTAAGAGTAATACCTATAGTATCGCATGCAGTGCAGTCAAAATAAAAGAAAAAAAAAATAAGGTCAGTCTCATCATGCTTCACATGTATCATATGTGATCGAACACTCCAAAATTTTTAAAAAAAATAAAAAATCGGGTCTCAATAAATTCAAGACTTGCCTTTATATGATTAAATTCAAGACTTGCCTTTACAAATAAAAAAAATGAAACAAAAATTAATAAAATATTTTTAGGCATACCAGTTGACAAGCTATTATGTTTTTGTTTTTCCTGAAAACTTATTCCTTCACATGTATCATCTCTGATCGAACATATCCCAAAATTTAAAAAAAAAAAATCAAAATCAAAAATCGAATCTCAATAAATAGTAAAATCGCTTAATGGGTCGACCGCTAAGTTAGTCTATTAAACTAAGACTTGGTTTGTGATTTTGAAAAATTTATTTTAACTGTGTCATCATACAATACATCAAGCTTATTAGACTCCATGTCATGTAACAAGTATTACTTGATGATTAAAGATAAGAAGGTTGATGACATTGCACATGGCCACATTGTTAATAGAACCATTTGATCTTCAAACCACATGGGTTTAAGCCATTTCATGGGGGGCTTCTAGCCATCTAGGGATATGTGGCGAAAAGATATACTTGTGGTATTGCCTACATTGCTCTCCTATATATTACTTATTACAGTAAAACTATTCAGTTTACCACATTTAAGGTGCGTTTCAGTTCTTACGAAGGAGTGTAACTATTGTGCTTCATTCAATCTATTTGATCAGATGACAGTTATATTAACGGCACATTGCCATAAGGCGTTGAGCCTTTTTGTTATGAATTTGTCAAGGGTCCTCAGTTTTTAGTCTCAAAAAACTACTTATTTTAGGAAATCTTCTCCATAACTTTTACATTTAGTAAAAATTTCCTATAACTCGCTTTTACTTGGAAAGCACTTTCAAAGATTCAAAAAAGTCCCTAAATAATATGGAATATTTAGAAAAAACTCCTTAAAAAGGATCTTTTCTAAATAAAGTAAGATTGTAAGGAGTTTATACTAAATACAAAGTTTGTAAGAAGTTTTTTTTTTCAAGTTAAGTAAACTAGAAGGACTAAAAATTAAAAAACTCGTTAACTAGTTTTTTTAACTAATCTAAAACGTTATACTTGTTTCTACTACGACACGGATGGCCGTTTTACTGTTGTTAATGGTCGCTTCAGCTTGTATGTAATCTATGGTTGACATTTCAATTTCTTCTACTCCATCAAACCAAAGTCAAATCCTAAGACACTTTTTTCTATTTTCCTTTCTAATGTCATCTACCGCATTTGGGTGCGCTCATGGGAAGGATTCTTTGTTACCTATTCGTCGTCGACAACCTTTGAGCATTCTCAAATGAATCCGGCGCTATCTCTCAGTGTGACTTTGTTTGCAGAATAGCTTAAATCATAATAAGGTTATGAGGATTTTTTAAATTAGAATAAGAGGTATTTTAGTTTAGTAAGTTGTTGGTATTCTACCAAGAATAAGAAGAATTACACTGCGCTATTCTCCTCGATCAAATCAAAATAGGACTTTTATACCGGTTATTTCGGCCCTATTCCGCAAACAAAGTAAGCCCTTGGCTTATGTGAAAAAGAGATTAAAAAAGGGAAGAGAAGAGTAGAGAGAAAAGATCAAGTACAACTAAACTATCAAAAAGTAGCTCTTTAATTTGCATTCCGTCGATTCCACTGAATTTTTAAATTATTCCATAATCTCTAAACCTATAAACAGTTCCAGACAGGCCCTATGATTAGATCTTCTTGACCAATTTACCATTGGAAACTTCATACTCTATGCTAAAAATCTTCCTAACACGAACTATACATATTCCCAACGCTGTACAAAGCATTGCCTCTATAAATTCCAAGTTTTCAACTTTGGAATGTTTACATGCGTGATGTGGGATTATCTAAAACTTCTATTTTTGCCTCAAATTATCTATGATCACCCGAATCGAGTCGAATTTTTTCAATTCCTAATTGTTATCTGTCGCTTAAAGCTCTCTTTTGCCCTTTACTTGACAAAGAAAGTCTAAGCCAAAACCGACACCAGCCCTAACTCCAAAATAAAATAAAATAAAAAATCCAAAGAAAAACAAATCAGTACTGAAGTCATTTGATGTGCCATAAAATGCTGCAAAACCCCGTACAATCCCATAAACACGGTTTTTTGTCGTTTGGAGTGCCGTAAATTACCATTTCTCGAGTTGCAGTTGTCCCACACGATCGATGTATACTTTCTTTAGCTGATTTTAATTTGCAGTCTTAACCTACCGAAAACCAAGATTGAAGTGGTGGTTCTAAAAATTGAAAACTTTGTTTTTATCAATTTTAAAATTAATATTCTAAGTTAAACCAAACACTGAAACAGTGGAATTGTAATCGAATAGTACTCGAGGAAGGGTCGCAAGGGAACGGTCCACTCGCGGCGTGGAGGCGGGGCACCCGTTTTGTGACCGGCGGGCCCGTCGCAAAGGGCGGGCCAGCCCAGTGCAACTGGCTTTGCCCAAGGCCCAAAGCCAGGTCTCCACTGAGACCAGGAGCCGGGGAGTAGTCAAAACGAGGGGCTGGTCGAGTACAGAGCACACATACCATCCAAATTTCAAAATAAATGCAGGTGGCCACCACCCCCATGCTACATATTACACGGCACAAACCTATGGGCTGGCCAGAAAAGAATAAATAGTATACAGATCTATAGATGGATGGAACCAAGTCTATTTGAAGGGATTGGAAGCTCTGGCTAGCTTTGTGAAAGTAGAGCTTCTCCGTGTGTCCATTAAGATGTCGTCCTAAAATGTCATAAAATCTCAATTTTGAAATCATCGATTTTCAAATTAACGAAAATAAAAATTTTGATTTTAAAATCACTGGTTTTGAAATCACCGATTTTAGTTTACGGTGACCGTAGTCTGTAAACCAAAATTATGTAAAAAGAAGATTTTAGGGGTTAACCCATTTTGAAATATGGCAATTTAAGATGCATCAAACGAATGAAAAAGTACCGAAATGATTTACAGCACTAAACACAAGAAAAAATACCTTTTTACGACTAATTACGATGTTTTATGGTTACCTACGATGCACCAAATGACACCTAAACGTGAAAGTAGATCTGCTCCGTGTGTTGGTTAAGGTGACATTTAGTGTGCTATGAATCACTGTAAAACAGTTATAAAACAATATTTTTTTTGTGCTTAGAATGCTGTAAATTATTTTACGGTATTTTTTTGTCCAGTTGGTGCATCGTAAATTGCTGTATTCCAAAGCATGCTGATCCTTAAAATCCTATTTTTAATTGATTTTGATTTTGAGTCCAAAATCACGGTAAATCAAAACTAATAATTTCAAAATTGGTGATTTTAAAATAAATGATTTCAGAACTGAGATTTTAAGGTATTTTAACGCACCAAACGAGTCCTCTTGTGACATTTTAAGTAAAAGTCCTCTTGCAAGATCTATGACTTTTTCTTGAATTCAAGGCTGAGAAAGCTGCCTTATTAATTAAAAATTTTCAAAGTTAGCAAAATTTAATTTTCAAAACCAAAGTGACAGGAAAATCGAAAAAAACTGGACTCGAAAAACAACGGTTTACAATCCTTGATGGTAAAATTATATTGCCCACTCTGAGCAACGATTTCAAATTGAGATTACAATGGTAATTCTTACAAAGATATATAAAATTGTGCATGTTCTACTCTGAAAACCTTGAGTACATGTGAATGGAGGAATTCATAAATAGATGGTTTAAGGTCTTCCTTAACCTGAACTCAAGGCTCAGACAAGAGGGTAGAGGGGGGCTTTTTCCCTCAATGAAAGATGTGGCTCAGAGTACACACTGGTGCCCCTTAATGACGTCAGAATCTAGTCAAATGAGGATACTAGAAGATGCGGTGTGCGCGTCCATAGGTATTATTTGGTGTATCGTAAAATATTATAAAATGTTGTAAGCAGTTGTAAAATGATGTTTGTATTCTTATTTTAGGAGTATTATAAATCATCTTACAGTATTTTTCATATGTCTGATGCATCATAAATGACTGTTTTTTAAAACCGGTTGACCTATAAAATCTTTCTTTGTTGATTTCAGTTTTCAATTTAAAATCACTGTAAACTAAAATTAAAGATTTATTTTTACTGATTTTAAACCGGATGATTTCAAAAGTGAGATTTTACGGTATTTTACGATACACCGAACGAATGGATCCAACATTAGATTTATGGGTGCCCCTCCCTTCTACAAATGAAGAAGAGGACTTGTTCAACTTATTGAGGACTCAATTAATTGGAGACTTAAATGATGGCACATCAGATTATATATCAATTGCGAGACTACGAATTCTAATTGAAGGTCCAGTTTGATTATGCCTCAGCCAGTGCCACTTGATATGACTTCTCATCGACGAAAATTCAGAGGCAACCTATTAGCTATATATTTAATTCAATTTCTATAGACGCATGACTATTTCAGATGTTTTCATTGAAACAATTGAAGGGCCGGGGCCTGTTAGAGTTAGACGTCATTCATCTTAATTTCGGTTGAAATTAATAAACCGGTTTGAAGAATAAAATGCTCACCTCATCCAATATTCGGAACAATCCAAGTCATAATATAAATGGACAGATGGAGTCTTGGCGTCATTTGGTTTAGTGTAAAACTTTGTAAAAGAACGGTTTCAAAATTACTAGTTTCAAAACAAGTGAAATTTTCTTATTTTAGAATTATGAAATATTTGTTTGGTTGTTTGTAAAATAAAACAAGAGGAATGCTTCCATCTTCTTGTTTTGATTTACAGTGAACCTTTGTTGTAAACCAAAACAAAAGAATTGGAATGTCAAGTGGACAGACAAGGTCCAGACATGATTTTACTTCACATTATTTTACGTCGTTCCAAACAACTGAAAACACTCTAAAATGAAATAATTGTTTCAAATTACGTTATTTTACGTTAAAACAAACAACCCTTTAGTTCTGTCCGAAGGGCTTAGGTCTTTTAGACTTCAATTTTGATAATCTTTAATATCTTCTCACGTGATGTGAAGATATTTTTACAAATTCATATTTTTTACTATGTTTATCATTTGTTAAACAAATGATGAAAATATTTTCAGGTCGCATGAAGGATACATATTATAGAGAATACTTACTGCAATATACTCCTTGACGTTGTAGTGCCATTCATCATCTGCTCAATAGATTGGGGTACTGCCCCACAGAAGGTGCAGTAAATTTTAAAAGGCGTATACATCCCATCTATTCATATTGACATCTTCTATTCTGCTTTTCTTATATCATGTGTATTCTACTTAGTCTCATTGATTCAAAATACTTAAAAAAGGAAGGTTCCTCCTTTTTAAGTTCCTACTTTTTCATTGTCATTAATTCATGATCTTTAAAAAAATATAAACTTTCTCTTTTATAGGCTCCCACTTCTCCATTCACATAATAAATGAGTAATGAGATGAAGTGAGATACAAATGATGTAGAAAAAGTAGAACAAAAGATCTCAATCCGATCTACTCGTAGGATTGTTGTTATAATTGCAATGTCTAAGTTAGTTTTTAGTATCCATTCTCAAAAAATCATTCTCACTTAAAATGAGGAATGAGTACACTTAAATGTCTTTGGGTATCCTTTCTAAGAAAAACTTTTGGAAAGGAGGGAGCCATTCTAGTGAAAATGGGAATATCTTTAAATCCTCGTTCTCATATCTAAAAGGCCTTTCCTAGAAAAAGCACTCCTTTCTTCAAAACATTACATCAAACATTAATCTTTGTATCTCCCACATGCAAGTCGCAAAGAAGAGAGAGTGTGTAGATTTGGTTTGCTGTGGAAGACTACTGCGCAACCTTTGGTGAAGGTAACTTCTTAAAATATTTTCATTTTAAGAATAGAGAATAAAGAATGTCTTCTTACTTTTTAGAATGAAGAATGAGAAGTAGACTTCAACTTAGTCAGATGACATTCTCATTCCAAGAAGAAAAATAGTACAATAACACCATTTATTTACATAATTTTTGACACAGCCTATGCCGCGCACGCACACACGCATTCGAAGGTGCAGCTGTTAAAAGTGTGGGATATTAATACTTTTCTCGAATGTGTGCATGTCATTTAAGAGTGTCAAAAAATTATGTTAAAAAATGATATTAGTATACCGTTTTCCTTCCAGGAATAAGGAGTGAAGAATACCTTTCTATTGACAATAAGGAATGAGAAGGAACTTCTAAGAATGGAAGTCATAGATAACCTAAATATTTCTCCATTGACGGTCATTTAATGCCCTAACTGGTGGTACCTAGCTAGCGTTGACCCACCCACGTCCACCCCGCTGAATCTACTCGTTTTTTATCGTTCACATGTGATTTGAATTCCCATGCCCCATCAATATCTGCCATCTATCTATCTCTCTCTCTCTCTCTCTCTCTCTCTCTCTCTCTCTCTCTCTCTCTCTCTCTCTCTCTCTCTCTCGTGCTCTCTCTCGTGCCCCCCACATAGCCGCCTGCGTACATCTCTATCAATCGACGGTGTTAGCAACACAAACTCAACGCTGAGAGCACACTGTCAAAGCAGGCTTGTTCTCTTCTTCTTCTTCTTCCAGCTCGTCCTCCTCTTCTTCTTCTTCTTCTTCAGTTGGAAGGGCACCCAACTTCTTGTTGACATAAAACCTTCATCAGATAGCTACGTGCCGGATCCCATATTTCTGCTTTGAATGGAGATAAAACTGGCTAGCTAGACCACAGGCAAGAACATATACACTTGTTTTGCGTCTAGTTAATTACCAACAGTCACAATTGATCCAATACCCTTTCTAGGCAGTTCTCTAAAACCCAAGTAATGTATACATGGTTATTGGAAAGCCGAACATGGGCTGGCCGATTTATATATCGTAATTCTAATGTTCATCTTTCAGTCGGGAAGAAGACGTGATCATGCACTCATCAGAGTGTGCATGCATCTAAGGACCCGTGTCCAATCGTAACTCTGAATTCAAGTAAATCTTTTGATTTCCTAATTGCATAGCTAGAAGGAAGAGGACCACGCACACGCTTGTTTTATATATATATATATATAAGCTGCCGACATTAGCTTCTGGCTGCTGTCCTCCTGGCAATCCAGTTTTCCTTGGCATGCTCAACTACGGCTCCACAAACCCTAGCTAGCTCTATCTCATATAAATTCGAAACTTACCAATTCTTTCAACTACACCATGCCATACGTCGCCCAAAACCTTTAACATGTTATCCGGACGAAACTTAGTAACAGCCGGCTGGCCAATCTGCTAACCAGTTTAATAAGTTGTGCTTGACGTGTTTTGTACGTACGACAACATGGATGGCCGCTTACCGTTTCTAATCCTCTCATCAGCATATTTGGTCCATGCTTGACATTTCGCTAACCTTCCTTCACTCCATGAACCAATATTAATGTTTGACATTTGCATATTTCCTAGCCTTCTTATGTCATCTACGGCTTTTCTTAATCTCACTATCCGTATCTTCATATTCTTTATCACAAATGCTTCTGAATCAAGGCCTAAGATATACAAATGGCCGGCTGTTGTACAAAGCATTGCTTCCACATGCCGATCGAGTTTTCAACCTTGAATGTTTCTAAACATGATTAGTTTAGGGGGTGTTTGGGTGGTTAAGAAATAGTGAGATACTTAGATTTTATATTTGTTGATTTCAAAATCGGTGGAATGAAGTTCTTGATTTTGGTTTACCATTGTTTTCAGTGAAAATAGACCAGTCATGCATGCGTACCAATGGCCAAGTCTCCGTGCCAATTAAAACGTGAAAAGAATTTGGAGAAGTGTGTTTCTTAAGTAAGATAGTTAGGTGTAATAAGAAAGGACTTAATCTTCTTAGATTTAACTATAAACATGGCATGACATGGATTAAAATGATTGGCGCCCATGATTCATGTATTTGATCATAAGAAAATGACTTAAGGTTCTAGTGATGACATGATGATAATGATGATGATGAATCAATCGAAAGAAAAAAAATTGATATTTCATGCTTAATTTAGTACATCAATCCACGTAAAAAAAGTCCGGGAATTTCAGTATTCTATACCAAGCTGAGTCAAATTCAAATGAGTACTCTGAGGATGTGGAAGTCCAATGTATATATCTTGTAATAGCAAATCTTATCTCTAAACCATTCACAAAGTAAGAAACAAAAGCCGAACAAGTATTCTACAAAAAACTGGACGTACACGTGTCCCAAGCCGCAACATGAGCGCCGGCTGCGTATTATTTCTAATTTCAGCATCTGATCATACATAAATCGGATTGCAAGTCATAGTTGACGTTAGTAACCAAAGTCAAACATAATTTTCATATTCCTCAAGGTCAACCTTAATTCGCTTATGTATTTGGAAAACATAATGTCAACGCCACATCTTCTCCATTATGCAAACATAGTGAACGTGGTTTCATCAACTTAGATGTTTCTTTTTCGTTTCTGGAATTATAAAATTAATGGATGGTGAATCCCTCCAATTCTTGCGCTGCAGGAGAAGAGGGATTGGGGAAAATCACCGGATACTCCGGAACCAAAATACAGATAAATCTACAGGTGAAAACACTTTAAGCCATCAAACTAGCTAGCTCATAATAGTTCTTAGGGTTTTGATGAAATATTTCAAAATGGAGATCAGATATAGATCTTATGGCATCATTTGGCATTGACTCAATCGATATATACTATATATTAGAATTGATCAAGTACGTACATGAGCTCTCTCGATTGTTACACAGAAAAGTTCTCCTACTCCATAAATCATACATAAAAAATTTTAAGTTATAAACCGAGTCATTTGGATCCTCTCCCTTCGGATTGAAATAGGCAACGGCGCCGTGATAACTAAGAATTATAAGGTAAGTAGTTATCGATTCGGGTTCAGATCCAAAGCATCTTGTAAACCATGCATGCATGACGGGAAAGAAATTTGCGCAAATATATGCTGACCAAAATTAGTGGACATATATAAACACATCTAGCTTTTGGGTTCAAATTTATATAAAATCAATGTAACATAAATCTTTGATTGAAAAAATCATGATTCAATCATATGTTTTATCTCAACACATTTTTCACCAATAAAATCATGATTTATTGAAAGAACCTTCGAAACCTTCATAAATTCAAAACTCACAATTTGTTCATATAATCTTTCCAAAAAATACATGTATTTAAAAAACTAACTGATTTCTTTCATAAATCCCAACGGGTAACATTGATGAAGAGGCTCAAGAAATTATTTTCAAGTCTATTGATGGGTGCAGTAACGGATCCAACATGTGCTCAGCCCGGTCACACTAGATTTCATAAGATTAACTCTCTAATTTTGACTTATTAAAATGATTGTCATTGATCGTGACCCGTTCAAATAATTTAGTGACCTATTGATTTCGACTCAATAAAGTTAATGACCTCATTGACT
This sequence comes from Zantedeschia hybrid cultivar, assembly GCA_030544215.1. NCBI lineage: Eukaryota > Viridiplantae > Streptophyta > Magnoliopsida > Alismatales > Araceae > Zantedeschia > Zantedeschia hybrid cultivar. The sequence continues at coordinate 42,376,230 of JARZZO010000013.1, read as the reverse complement.
CGCTGTTCGAGTGATCCTATCAAATAAAATTTCTGTACCGATCGAAACTTCAAACAATCCGGGTCGGATCACGGATGATAACCACTTAACCAGGTAGCCGTTTTGACAGCTCTAAACTAGCGAGTAGCGACCAACGACTAACCGGAAAATTAAACGCACATGCGGGAATTCTCCATTTCGGGGCAACTACGAAGTTTTTGCTTAACGTGGAAAGTCAAATGTCGGCCTGCAAAGCATGCACCAACGCCGACACGATCTGACGGCACCGCCAGGTGGCAGGTGCGCCGCCACGGTGACCTCGGCCACCACGTGCTTCATCGCGTCGCTGAACCCACGGCTGCGGTCACCCCCCCTCTCCCCTTAACGTCCCGCGTGACGGAGGTCTTTGCGGTAGATTAATTTTGACAATTTTTTTAATATTTTTAACTTAATTAAATTAAAAATTTATGATCATAAATTATGAAATATTTTAATAAAGTTTTATCAAATAAAATTGAATTAAAAATGTATTGTAACTCATGTCAATCTAATCTAACTCATATTTTCGGACTTTCATCTAAACGTGTACATCTTATTCTTTTGCAATTTAGTTCGACGGTTATAAAATGTTGACCCGATGGGCAGGGTGGTTAACCTTACCGACAGCTGATACTATGTCTCTAATGAGAAGGTCAAAGGGAGCCGGCTGGTGCAGCCATCGCAGCCGAAAGGGCCCACCGGGTAAAGCTCTCTAAATGGCTCCTCTGCGCCTTGGCCCAATGCGGCCTCCCAAAAGAGACACCTTGACCCTCTCTTTTGTTGGTTGGTTTACTGCGCCATGACGTGTAGGACACCTATGACCTACCCATACTGCCTTACTTCTCCTTTCTTTTTATTCTATTTTTATTTATTTCATCACTACTAGGAAGACTTGTGATAGAAGGATACAGTTCAGCATGAGATTTATACGTATTTTAGAAACAAAGCTTCGAACCTTCACTTAAACAGCACACGCGTGGACCTTTTCGCTTTTGACCCTCCTTCCCTTTTCCTCTCCCTCCTGGCTCCTCGTCATCTGCTCCCTCCCCCTTCCTATATAAGCACACCAACCATTCTCCCCAACTCCTTCAACCCCCAAGCAACAAGCCATCTACAACAACAGCAGCATCTCATCTTCTCCTCTCCTAAAAATAGGTACTCGCACACAGAGATCCACCCAAACAGCCTCCTTTGGGCTCTCCTGAATTGAAGAAAACCCCCATCGTTGTTTCTGGGTTGATCAAGATCTTTAGAAAAGAGGCATCTTTGTAGAGATTTGGGCTTCTCTCTCTCTCTCTCTCTCTCTCTCTCTCTCTCTCTCTCTCTCTCTCTCTAAGCTCCTCATCAATGGGGGAGATAGGGGTGGACGTTCCATCCTACTTCCTCTGCCCTATATCCCTCGAGATCATGAGGGATCCAGTCACCCTGCCCACCGGCATCACCTACGACCGTGAAAGTATCGAGAGGTGGATCTTCTCCGGAGCCAGCAAGGCGGGCGCCACCTGCCCGCTCACCAAGCATCCCATCGCCCCCGACGCAGAGCTGACCCCGAACCACACCCTCCGCCGGCTCATCCAGGCGTGGTGCGTCGCCAACGCCTCCTACGGCGTGGAGCGCTTCCCCACCCCGCGCGCCCCCGTCGACAAGGCCCAGGTCGCCCGCCTTCTCGACGACGCCCGCCAGCCGGAGACCCAGCTCGCCGCCCTCCGCAAGCTCCGCTCCCTTATCGCCGAGAGCGACCGCAACAGGCGCTGCGTCGAGGCCACCGGCGCCCCCGACCTCCTGGTCTCCGTCATCAGGAGCTGCCCCGCGGTGTGCGCGGACGAGGCGGCATCCACCAGTACCGGCAGCGCCTGCGAGGAGGCGCTCGCGGCCCTGCATTCCCTGCAGATCTCCTCGCAGGGGCTTTGCGATCTCATTGTGCTCAACGGCGATCTCGTCGAGGCGCTCACCGCCGTGCTGCAGCGCTCCAACTACCACTCCCGCGCCTACGCCACCTTCCTCCTCAAATCCCTCCTGGAAGCGGTCTCCCCCGTGCGCCTGCTCGCCCTCAAGGCGGAGCTCTTCCAGGAGCTCGTGAACGTCGTGCGCGACCAGATCTCCGACAAGGCCACCAAGGCGGCGCTTCGCCTCCTCGCGCAGGCCTGCCCATGGGGAAGAAACCGCGTCAAGACCGCCGAGGCCGGCGGCGTGCCGGTCCTGGTGGAGCTGCTGCTCGACACGCCTGAGAGGAGGGTCTGCGAGCTGTCACTGGTGGTGCTGGACCAGCTGTGCGGTTGCGCGGACGGGAGGGCTGCGCTGCTGGCGCACGCGGCGGGACTGGCCGTGGTGTCCAAGAAGGTGATTAGGGTTTCGCCGCTGGCGACAGAGCGGGCGGTGAGGGTGATCTTAGCAGTGGCCAAGCACTCGGCCACGCCGGCCGTGGTGCAGGAGATGGCGCAGATGGGCGTGGTCTCCAAGCTGTGCCTGCTTCTGCAGGTGGACGGCGAGAGCAAGGCCAAGGAGAAGGCCAAGGAGGTCCTCAAGTTGCACTCCAGGGCATGGAAGAGCTCCCCATGCATCCCTCATAGTCTGCTTGCTTCATACCCCGCTTACTGATCACTCACAGAGATCTTGGCATGGGTTCTTCATTTTTGTGTACATTAAATATATCTGATTGATATTACGGGCATGAAGCTAAGCTTGCCCAAGAACATATTTGCTGAAACAAACCAAGATTGTTTATACACATGGTTCCTTCGAAAAAGAAAGAAGGAAATGAAAAAGTTACGTGCACGTATGGCTAGTCGTTTGATATTTCTACATCTTCCGCTGTTGAAGCTAAGTTTGTGTTGTGTTGCTACGACTTCTGTTTATTCACTAGTTCATGTATTTTCTGGTGAAGGATTAATACTCAACGGCGTACATAGCTAGTACTTCATCGTTTGATCTTCTTTCATGTTCTTATTAGAAAAGAAGAAATTGGGCTGATCATGCATGCATGTTCATGAATCTAAATAGGCAAGAACAACTTTTTTTAAGTTCTGAATGAACGTCGCCGCCAGGCATGCCACTGACATCGGGATTGATCCACCTCGTGCTATGAGTTGTTTCACCTAGGATTAATTATGAGTTCTCTTACTAGAAGGAGAGAGAGATAAAGAAAACCCAGCCTGCAGAGTTTCAGATTAGTGATCATTTTGATGGGGAAATGCATTTTATGTAGGGCATGACTGCATGGTCCAGGTCATATAGTAGGGAAATTAACGACGATCTCATCCTGTACTGATGCATATGAAGAAGGCTGTAATAAGATATAATTTTCCATCAATTTAGACAATTTTGAACCTTGAAGCCAGCTAATTTGACATTTCGGACATTGTCTCGAACACCACACTGTTGAAGAAGGATTCCTGATCAGTTCTTTACCAACTGATTCCGATAGCAAATTTCGACCTGTAAATTTTCAAAGTCACAAAATTATGGTTTGGTCAAATTTGTGTCATTTCCCACGATACAGATGAGTAAAATACTCCTGACCATGTGCTTTTCCCACATGAAGCGTATCAACTGAGAAGTTTAACTATATCGAGAACAAAAAAGAAAAAAAACTGAGAAGTTTATATACTTAAATACAGCTGACCGTATCTAGATCTGGTGCGCATTTATTCAATGTCTCCAGTGCTGTATCCAGTAATCAAGCACAGGATCCAAAGAGTACGAAAATAAATATAAAACTAATATGTATAATATATATATATAAGCGATGGAAAAAATAGATTCTATCTAATTATTCATCCTTTTCACCGGTTATTAGGACCCGAAGTTTGTCCATCTCTGGACTGGGGTCACTATGTTTAGACATTTCATGCATGAATAGCCATATGTATTGCTACCATTAAACTTAAAGTGTAGCACAATGACTCATTTGATAACGCAAAAAATTATAGTCACTGAAAATCTTAATTCATTGATCCCTTCTTTTCTCTTTTTTGACATTCGTCCAATAAGATGAAATATTAATCCTCTCCATGGTGGCTAAATTTTTTTCTCCAGTATCAAATGACAAATTTTATACTGGAAGCCAGACCACTTTTTTACTTTTTCAAAGAAATCTTCAACCATCTTCTTCTGTTATCCCTTTTTGCTGAAAATCTCCATACCCGCCTCTACCAAGGGAGTGAAAGTTTAATATCCGTTAAGCTCTTGCGGTTCCGGAATCTTCCATCAGGTCTTAGCAAATAGCAGCAACATGGCGGTCAACTCAGCATGTGTAGTGGCTCTCGTTAGCTAGGTTAATATATTTGTCAACCAACTCTCTAACTTATGATCCATATTTTTTCCATTAAGATATGTGCTCGATGCCTAATGTCCATCCAAATATAGTTTAACCCAACCGGTCCCCCAATTTGAAGGGCAAAAAGATTAGGCTGGGCGCTGGACCACTCCACCGGCCGCAACAGTCGCATGTAGATACAGTACACCAAACGAAGAAAGAAAATCTTAAACATCATTTTGAAGGAGTGTTTATTTATTATATGTGTTAGATCTATAAAAAAAACAATTTTAAGATTGTAAGGGATTTGGTTATGTTCTATTGACTTTGACATTCATATGCTAGCAAAGAATATAAGTTTGAGCCTATGTTAAGACATGAAAATTTAGTCTCTCTCATGAAACCCATCCCACCCACCCTTTGTCTCCCTTCTCCACTGTTTAACTCTCTCCTCCCTTCACCCACCTTCCTCGTCCTTCTAATATTATTTTAGTGTTAATATTGTAGATCAAAAATATTAATACCAAAACTAATATTCCAACCAAATCAGGATGTACGTATAACTTTTTTTACCTACAATGAAAAAAAAAAGATGTCACAACACTACAACTGTAGCTTAGTTTGTCTGATTTTTTGCAGTAAAGTGAGTGTAGCATACTTTCTTCATGATGCTAGACAGTTTCAAGAAGTTGTGTTAATAATTTTCTTTTTCAAAAAGCAAACAAATATGTCAAATGCAACAATTAATTGAACGAGGAATAGGGTATTATAAAAAATATTATGATCGGAAAGGGGACAGAGTTCATTCGTCGGGGGAAATTAAGGAGGCCATTTATTTTGTTTTCAACATCAATCCACCCCGAGCAACCACCAACCTTGAAAATTGCTGCATTTTAATTTGTGACTTAATCAACAATATATATCATTCAATGAATTGATGCCTCACACATGTACATCTACATGTAAGGTGGACCTCCACCAATGAGTAGCTAGCAAACCACTTGGGCTCCTGAGAGAACCCCATAAATATTTGACTCCATGATCAGATGTGGTAGCCCCACTCATAAACTTAAAATTTCTTGAGCTGGTCCATCCAAGCATACAATAAGATAGGGCAAAGAAAAGGTAAAACAAAGCAAAATAGGCACCATACAACGATGTGTTCAAGGTTTACACCTCCCAAGCTTTGACCTGATCGGATCTCCAAGGATTGGCACAGCTGCCCACAGGCCAGCCCCTCCCACTCCTCCTGCGTTGGAGATCTTCTCATTGGCACGCCACCCTCTAGAAGAGTTTATACAAACAAAACTCTATGAAGAAACCAGACAGGCTAAATCCTTTGTCCGCGGTCCACGGTCAAGTATTGCGTCGGAGCCAGTGATGTCCCAATCCAACAGAAGCACAAGTAGTTGGATATGGATGAAGCTTACACATATCTAATTTAATATGTCTATATATTCACATGCAGAGAGCACGGGCCCATAGCACAGTGGCGCTGGGTGCTACTTACCGCTCCCACTCGGGGTGCAGATCGCGGGATCGATCCCGTCAGAACCCTCTTCTTTATAGGAGGATTTCTCACGATTTTCGTGGACGCTTCTCTTTCGAGTACAGAAAATTACTCTCCTTTCGGAGGGATTTATTTGGCCTTGGGCCGGCTCGATCCCAACTCGTCTGAGTTAAGTACCTTGTCCTAGAACTACTGGGCTACTAACCCAAAATATATATATATATATATATATATATATATATATTCACATGCAGCCGTACTGTAGCATAGCTGTGTGATCGTAATTTGATGGCCACTGCTGTCTTCTGGTGTCAACAAAGTCGGCTTGGACACCTCACTTTGCCTGCAAAAATTAGTGGGAAAGAGCGATAGGTGTGTATGATTAAAGAGTGAATTAAATGATCGAGAAGGATCGTCATATAGGTATGTGTCGTCGAAATTTATGGAGATACAATCAGAAATAAACGGAAAAAAGTTTGTTAGTCTTATCATGCAAAAGTTAATAACAATTAAGTTTTGAATGGCAAATATGATAATCTAACTTGATCGTCTAACTCATCAAATCCCTAATCATAAGTTTATAATTAACGTCCCACCATGCATTTAGGAAGAGCAGAGTTCAAAGTTGGGCAAAGCTTGATGTTTTTTTCATTCTTGAACATCTGCCCAGTGTGTTGTTTGCGGACAATCGCTCCGTTGAAACTCTTCCTCTTGGCTATAATTAACTTATCGGAGGAATATGGAACCTGATTTCGATCTTATTATGTTTCCTCCTATCTTCGAAGAAGTGCGAAATATTATATTATTACAACATTACAAGTTATCCTGCAGTCCTTGTACTTAAAGAATGTATAACATCTATAATATTTGTAATTATTTTGTTCTTTTTTGATGTAAGACTATTCTAACAGTTATTCTCAAAAAATTATTTCCATTCTCATAGAACCAAATAAGATATTTAAGTGCAGAAGTGCCATCAATCGCCAAGATGGGACAGCTGCGTCTTTTATAAAAAGTACTGCTGAATTGGAGGATCATCGCAACTTAACGTTTATATTATCAGTTTTTTATCAAACAATTGACAAAAATAGGATCGTTGCAAATCCAACTTGAGATTTGCAGCACAATCTTTAAGTTTGCAGCAAGCATTTCTCAAGAGAATTTGGTGGAGAAAATATTATATCTTGATCACCTAATTATATGTTCAATTTGTAAGCTTAAATAGAGTTTGAGACGAGTTTGAACTCGGATCGTTCACATTGGAGTGGATAAAGTCATGGTAAAATTGGATTAACATTCAGTCGAATCCCTCTCCATGTGGAAAGAGAATTTCAATGTCACGACCATATATAGAGGAGTGTATGGGATGAGACCACATGCTGTTATTGGTGTCTCTCTCTCCCTCTCTCTCTGTCTCTCTCAGACCTCCTCCTTCTCTCTCTCTCTCTCTTCGGAGTACCATCTTGAGACTCCTAAATTTTATTGTGTGAAATTCTGTGGAGGACTCCAGTAACCTACATTGACGAAGATGATTCTGAAGACATTTCTACTGTACTGCAAGGATCTTTTCATTGACCCTCTTTTTCAAGTAATTTCTTGTGTATCCGTGTTAGGTGCCACCCAGTGGTGGTACGAGAGTCAACTTTTCTTATCATTCAAAAAATAGGGTTTATTTGTAAGAAAGTTGTAATTATAAGGATTTACTTGTAAACAGTCAGATTAAGGAGATTTGTTTGTCATATCAAAAAATTATAGGAATTTGTAAAAAAACCTAAAAATTTTACCAAACACGGCCTACACATCTTACCTTAATTTTAACAATCAGGAAAATGAGAAACATTCAAAAAGAAGGTGCCAACTTTTGCACAACTTCAACCGTTCAGCATCGAAAATTTAGAATGCACTTACCTGTCGTTTAATTTGACATAAAATATTATAAGCACTGCATTCTATGTCTAATAAAAAATAATATTTTACAAACACCCCATATACAAAATGTTTTCAAATAAATGAATATTAATATTTTTTATGTTTTAAATACTATATTTTCTAATTTTCACTCATAATGCAACATTGCAACTACAGTATCAAAAGTACAGAAACATACACAACACATGCATAACTCGCCCATACCATTAGCTTGCTGTCAAAAAAAATGATTACTTCACCCAACTTCTGAAATCAATAAAAATGTACCTTTTTCAGTAATCCATCAAATTCTCATATAATTTGTGTACAATTCAGAGAACTGCGAACATACATATGATCTCTGTGTTTCCATTTTCTCTATTTCCCCGGTAAAACAGAAGCCAGAACGGGCCTCTAACGTATGGAAAGGTAATCTCCTCAACCGAAACTAAGGAACATTGAGAAGCTACAGGAACATCATGCGTCGTCAGGACCCCATGCATCATCTTTCATTACTTGCCGCGAATGTATTCGATCTTTTCTTGCAGCCTCTTGTATCCTCAGCTCCCTCGAGCCAAAAGCACTGGGAAGCTTTAATCCCATCCCCTGAGCAATCAACCTTTGTGCGGTCCTCGCTGATGTCTTCGGCCTAGGATAAGGAGGTTCTAAATCTGCATCATTTCATATTCAATTAGTAAAAAGTAAAATTTTGCTTTACAAGGTATCCAAGTTGAGCAAATGGTGGAATATGCGGGGAAGGGTCATTTGTTTGAGACATTCTGCCCCACTCCCTCACACTTCAAGAAGATATATGGCCAACTGCCCATGCATTGAAGTAAACTATCATGCAAGTATCCAAACAAAACCTAAGATTAGGACATACCTTTTGTGGAGATTTGACAAAGGAGTTTATCGCTGTCATCAAGTGGGCGCATTTTGAAAGGACAATGGACACTGTTGCGAGCCTGATTTGCTGTCGGAGGAAAGGCAATGAGAATGCATCAAAATTGTGATTTATCTCCCATAAAAGCAAAAGCATTAAAGCTAAGTGAGTACAAATCAGAGTGCAGTGTTTTTCATGTAATATTTCCCACTCTAGCGTTTTACATGTGATTACAAGTGATCCTCCATTCTGTTCCATAAACACAGCCATCTTCATAATCACAACCCTCTGCCATTCAGGTTTCTATGGCCACAAATTTTGCCAGATGCTATCAGAAGACACCATTACACTTATCCCAATGCACTTGATTCTTCCTCCAGTCCCATAAAAAACTTATAACTCAACCATGATAACCTTTAACAAGTCCATTGCTACATCATCCAATGAGTGGAGAATCTACTGATATATACGTAGGATGTACTCACTATTACTGCAATGTTTACACCATTGGAAACTTATCATTTACTAAAAATTTCCCTACCATAATGAACGACATTGCTGCAATCCATAACCTCTTATCAGTCATGGGTTTGCAAACATTTCAAATGAATAAAAGATACCAAAACAAAGGTTCCAGCAAATTATGTTGCTATACAGAGCAATTATCTGTTGAAAAAGAGGATTTTAGGAAGATGAAGAGCATAGATGCAGCAAGGATGTGATCTTAGTAGATGTTTAGGATCATAGTAGGCTTTTAGGCTCAAACCCTGGATAGGCATATTAAGTGGCCATTTGATTGACATAGAATACCATAAATACTATAAAATACCATATTTTAGGTCTCACAAAGTTATGGTATTTCACCGCATTTTACTGTGCTTAAGGTCAAATCAACAGCACCCAAGTAGAGCACGGCTATGATTTTGTGTACAACTTTAACCCATTGCATGTTATCATTACTTGGTATGCTGCTCAGGAGCCAAACCTTTACCATGTGCTTCTCTCTGCAGTATAGCATTTTGGAGTTCGCTAAAAACGTTGGTATCTACAGCTACAACATGCCATATTTTAATTCTACAATTGTCCTATTGTAGTGGGACGACTAAGACCATTAAATATATAGTCAAAAACTTTCTGTTGGGAAAAAGTCGAGGGCCAGTAAAGTAGGTTAGCTGGAAAAAGAGACTGAAGATATGAAGGCATTGGATAGAAAATGTTAATATTCCATCAATAGTCTACTAGAGGAATCAAGGAGTAGGCTGAAGGAAATGACAGCAGGATTTGAAATAGACAGAGACCAGGCACTACACTACTTCGAGAACAAGGTATCTTATCCTGAGAGGAGATTTCATTGTTCTAGAGTGCAGATAAGCATTACTAGTACAAGCACAAATAGCCGCTACAATATGCCTGCAAGGTTGGAAGGAATCTTGATGTTGCACCAAGAGAGGTAAAAATAAGAGAAGGAAAACTGAGATTCAACAATCAAGAAAAGTCCAAATAAGAGAAGCAAAATTGAGATTTGAAAATGAAGAAAAGAAAATGCATCCATACAGAAGGAACTAGAGGATTGAAAACATTGAACTGAAGTGATCAATACTGATTTTAAAGTGTCATCGATGTTAGAACATTTAGCTCCAAAAATATTTAAGGGTATTCATCAAAATGTAACTCTTGCATGATATCTTATTTCTCTCATTCCACCTTTGCTGATCACTTATCTTCACTACAATTGATTTCAGCATCCAAGGAAGAAAGAAGCAAGGTGCTTGCTCATGCTGCTACTACTGCTTATTTGAAAGGGAACGCTTGTTCATGTATTTTACTTTCCACATAGTCTTTTGTTCCTTTTCTTCCCCTTTGATTGTTTTTTACTTGCACCTTAAATATGTCACAAATGTAGCTAACAGCCACCTAGCAGAAGGCTAGCAGCTAGTCCTCCTGTAACCAACATTAGGCTCATTTATAAATCAATGAATGATAGATAGCATCAAGCAGTCAAGGATGTCACTAGAAGAAAGCAGACAGTTGAACAAGAAATGTGTCAAAGTGGGTTCTCAGACTGCCATAATACATCATCTAATTCTCTGGTTCTCTCAAGTCCTAAGCCAACCACAACTCAATGGAATAAGGCTTTCAAAAGATGATGACAACAGATTGCAGATCAACACCCTTTGAACAGTTTATATCGGCTTCCCATGAATGCCACTCTACTGTGGATATTTTATTGATTTGGCAAACATAGAAGCTAATATGGAAATCGATTAGCTGCACTAAACTATTACTTCTTCATTTCTTTTTCCTTTTTCTTTTTCTTTTTCTTTTTTTTTTTTTGAGAAGGATTGAGCTGCGCCACCTTTTTCTAGGTTCTGTCCTCATAAAAAGCCACATTCAGTGCCTTCCACGTCCTCTTATCATTTGACAGTGCACAGACAACTTAATCTGGAGCAGAATTTTTAGTCCTATCATGCGAAAGCTCACAACAAACAAAAGAGTGCTAAACAGGCTAACCTAGAGATATCATCTAGAATGTGCAACTGCAGCTTGCGTGTTGGCTGAGTAAAATGACCACAGACAGAATCTAGATAAGTAAGCCCTAGTTGACTGTAATGAAAGCCAAAGCACAAAACCCAGAACAACAAATAATAAGTGAGCAATACTTGCTGCAATGCCTTGGGCATTGCAATGCCCAAAGCACAGCCGTTCGATCCGACGGATCGGATGGCTGTGCAGGCCGTCTGGATGGGGTGAGAACCAGTTTTCTTTTTCTTTTTTTTCATTTTCTTCTCGGATTTTTTAAAGTTTTGTGGAGCGTCCGATCAAAAATCCGACAGTATGGCCAGCGAGCTCAGGTTGGCCCCAAGCAGGCTGTATATTTTTTTAAAAAATGGTACATACCTCGGTTTGCATGCAAAAAAAGGTATTTTTTTCAAAAAATATACAGCCGGCCCAGGGCAAACCCAAGCTCACTGGCTGTACTGTCGGATTTTTTATTGGACGCTTCAAAAAACTTAAAAAATCCAAGAAGAAAACAAAAAAAAATGAAAAACCAGCTCCCATTGCACCCAAACGGCCCGCTGCACAGCCGTCTGATCATCGGATCGGACGGATCAGACGGCTGGGCATTGCAATCCATGTGAATTGCAATCCACATGGATTGCAATGCCCAAGACATTGCAGCAAGTATTACTCATAATAAGTAAACAGATGCAACAGCCAATTTGGGTCCAACAAACCAGACTGAAACTTTCAGTTGAATACTTGAATGGACAGTAACAAACATCGGCAACCACTGGTCCACTTCTGAATAAATGAAACAACCATAACCAAACTAATGCTAAGACTAAAAAGCATAAACTAAGGAAATTGCTAAAAGGGACAGCAAAGGTTCCATATTTGTTACTAAGGAAATGCAACTTCCAAGACATAAGAAGAACAGAATTTTTAAGTTTCATTTATAAAGAATGAAATTAGCTTCATGTACATCTTATCCTCAAAATGTCATACTAACCTAATAACAACTATGAAAAATTCGAGCATTATAAGCATGTCCAAGCATATCGTTAAATATGATGAGGAAATAAGTTTTAATATTTTAACTAAATTTCACAATCATACGTTCTATCATGTTCTCTTGAATGCTCATTTGTCAATAATATCATTTGCTTTCAAAAGGGGTTAAACACTATCCAGCATGTTCTTTATCTCACTGCGTGAATGTATACCAGGATGTTATTCTTTATATATGATTCTCAAGGAAATTTGAAGAATGAGGTACACATAAGGTGAGGCTGATCCCTATGGAAGATGAAAGTTGCAAGTGTGCCCATTTTGATATTTTGAAATAGTAAATGGAGTTCTGGATATATACCCTCGTTAGGAGTTTGTTTGCAGAATTGTCAGTTTTACTTTTGTATTGATTTTAGTAACTTTGTTAACTTGTTCAATATGTGGATATTCCTTCCTCAGCTGTCAAATTTAATGTTTAGATGGCAATACCTTGATAAATATGAGTTCTTTTGACTAGCATATTAGAGTACAGGCATTTTGGACTCTTTTAACTTTGGTTAAAAAGTTAACTAGGGTTAGATAAGATATTTTAATGGAATGCTAACAGACAGTGACGGCGGACATTTTTGCTGGTATTGAGAATACATTGAGGTTATTAAAAAAGACATGAAAATAAGACAAAAAAACTGCAAATAAACTCCTAAGGAAGGTATATTTGCAAAAATCCCAACAATAAATATGAATATTTAGATCCCCCTCACAACACATCTGCTTGCAAACCAGAATTATCTTTCACATCCACTGATGACTTCCATCATAGCTAGCATTATAAACCCTTTCTCCAATTATTCTCATAAACTTTAACAGTCAAAACTGACAAAACATCAAAACAGTGCGCTTATTGAAGCTACAAATTATTAGTGCTGTCATGGTGGTTGGTCCATTTTTCTTTAGTAGCAGATTAACTATAAAAAGTGCTACAAGGCATTTCCTAGACAATGGGATGATTGATAAGTATAACAAACATAAATGGCATTATGATGTCACATAACAAGAAAAAAACCCAGTAAAAAGCAACCAACTAAAAACCACTGGCATTCACTTACCAACAGATGAAGACTGAAACACCGCGAGTGCACAAGTATCATGCACCCACCGAATTGCAAAACCATCATTCCTAAGGCCCTCAAAAAGCTTCTCTAAGTCCGTAGTCCGTGTACTCGGTGGGAAGTCATACAGAACAAGAACATGCCTGGTGCCAAATCTAGCTGAAACCACAGTAGCATAGACATAAATGTGGAATGAACAGATCTGTTCAACCTCAGAGTGCCTATTAAAAAATCCAAAGGAACAAGCCATTGGAAGAAACTATTATCACACTCACATATGCTCGATTCAGCTGTTTCCCCACCACTTTGGCGATCCAACTCCTCCTCGGAGTCCGAATGGGTAGAAACCCCACCTGCATCAAGCCGATCACTGTAAAGCCCATCCTTTTTATAAAGGAAGAATCCCCTTCCGCGGCGCTTGGGCGTGACTTTGAGCTGACTGGGCGTAGCCTCGAGCTGCACTTCCTGCTCCGTCTGGACGCTGGATAACCCAGCGATGTCCGGCACTGATCCGTCAGCAATCGCCTCCCAGTCTACAAGTATCATATCATCCAAACAGCAGCCCAAGACGCACTAAGAACATTTCATCACCTTCAAGACTAACCAAATCCACCACAACAATGGACCAGTTTATGAAAATATTACCATCATCATCATCGCCGTTCTCCAACCCCGCCGCGGAAACGCTGGAATCCTCCCTCTCTGTAGGAATTCTCCCCTTCACCTGCGCAGATTCCCTACTCGAACAAACAAAAGACAGATATGTATCAACGAATCGAACCGCAGGAGCAGTAGAAACATCGGTTCAGAAAAACCCTACCACTAGAGGCAGAGCCAAACCTGGACCCCTGCGCCGGCGAAGGGGAAGGCGCCCGGCGGGCGCGATCGGCCCCGTCACGGAGGAGGAGGGCCTCCGCGCGGAGCTCGTCGGCGCGGAGAGAGCAGCCGCGGGAGGCGTGGAGCTCGGCGAGGTCGCCCAGGGCGGCGGCCAACCGGAGGGGGGCGTTAGCGCCGTTGTCGGGGGGCGCCGGGGGGGAGTCCGGGTTGCGGAGGCCAGCGATGACGGATTCGAGGACGGTGATGGCGCCGTCGACGTCGCCACGGTCGACGAGGTCCTCGACGGCTTCGCTCCAGTTGGGCTCCCGCCCGGCGTCCTCCATTTTTCTCCGGAGGCTGCCGCGCCGCCGCTTGCGGAGGTGGTTGCAGTGCGGCGAGGAAGACGACGGAGTGAAGGGGGTGGATCGAGGGCTCCCGCGTGACCGGGTTGCCGTGGCGCAATGCACCTGGGCGTTGATTCAGTTCACACCACCTCTTCTCTTCACAGTTTATTAAAAGTAATGTCAAGTATAAAAGAATATATTAAAAATATGTTAAAGGTATTTTTTATAAGAGTCGCCTAATTAAAGGCTCATTTGGTGCGTCGTAAAATGCTGTAAATTTTTATTTTAGAATTACCAATTTTAATATTAAAAATTTTAAACCTCTTATTTTAAATCACCACTTTTGAAATCACCGGTTTTGATTTAGGGTCATTTTAGACCGAGAATCGAAATCAGATAAAATAAGAATTTTCGGAGTAAATTTATTTTTAAATATGATAATTTATGACCCTCCAAATGTATGAAAAAATAACATAAAGTAATTTATAGCAAAATATAAGAAAAAACGCCATTTTACGGCTGCTTAAGATATGTTACAATATTTTACGATGCACCGAATGACTCCTAAGTAATTAGACAACTATCTATAAGTATGATATAAAGTGTAGGATTATAGTATTACTTTATAAAGAGGGTAATTGAGTGTTATAAAACTTTCATCAGTGTAGGGTCCGAGAAAGATTAATTGTATGCAACTTAACCTAATGATCAAATCCTTACCCGGACACTCTTGCAACACAGGAGAAAGGATGAGACCCCAGAGAACCCTTAAGAGAAATATTTTTCATTTGTTTTTAGTGTTTAAGTTGTAATTAGACAAAGTATAAGGCGAGTGTAAGCAAGTCTGTTAACAAAAATAATATATATATATAGGTTTGACTAGTCAAAGACATTTGTATCTGTTGCAATGATGTGCATGCCACCTTTGTGGCCACTAAGTTGCCTATTAAACAATACAACTATGTTAGGTTTAGACTCTTGTTTTCACTTAAATGGGACAATCTAGCGCCAAAAAACTCTCATCATCTATAGGATTTTACTTCTGGCCTCCAACGATTGATTTATTCAAGCAGCTTAGTGTTTTATGTTCAATCCTTGTCATCATTTGTTTAATTTATATTAATATTGATATACACTTCATCTAATGATCTTTTGCATATGAACTATTTCTACAATCAAAATGTTGCATAAATATCACTCTTACAGTCATATTTGTGCGTATAACGTGATTAATGTATGTAGCGTGCAGAGACGATTGTCGTTATTATATGTTGACACTATCTTTTTTTTTTTTTTTTTACATGGTGGCTCAGTTGGCCGAATATATATAAACTGCACCTCGCTACAACACAGCAAATATAAAAAATTCTTTCTTTCTTTTTTTTTGAAGTTTTTTTCAAGTCGTATGTTCAATGTGTTGGTACAGACCAAAGTTTTTGGGTCATCTGATCAGACTTGTAGACACATGAAGCATGTAAGGTCTGACCTAATTAGGTGACAATCCGGACCTGATTTTCCAAAAAGTACTCTTACAGATCAAGGGAAATAATGAACCACAGTAGGGAAAAAAAATCATTAAGTTATTAGAACATCCACATCAAAACCTTAAAACATTGAGAGTGAAAAAGACTCCACAATTAAACATATCGTACCGTGTTCCTTCTTCCATATGTGGGCCAATTTAAACTTTGCCACATGGACAATGTCAGATACACAGTGCATGACAGATCACAACCTTGAGTTCTTATACCATATTAAAGTTATTGGACCATTCATCTCAAAATCTTATATTGAGTGAAGAAGATTCCACTCTTTTAATCATATTTTACTCTGTCCTTAATTCGATGTAAGAATATTCCAACACGAATCAGATGCGCAAAGCAACCTACAACATACCATAATCGCCTCAGTCACATACCACAATCGGGGCAGCAGTCAACACCGTTCCCTCCTTTGCACGTTTACAACAGTCAAACAGCTCTTTTCATAAATGATTTAAAGAAATGGCAGGAACAAGGCAATACCATCCATGGCCAACTAGAAACCATCTGATACAAAGTCGGGAATCCGAGAAATGATATGAACTGCCTTGTTACATTTTTTTGGAGCTGCCAGCTCAGTGGTGTCCACGTCACGTAAGAGAACAATAGCCACTAGAACAACTGATTAATACCTCCATATAATCTCCATTTACCAAGGCATGCTGCCTTCCAAATCCAAGAATATGCAAAGAAAATGGCCCTTGACTAACCACGTATAGACGCCCGAGGTACAGCAGGTAAACCCAATTCATCCTCTGCCTGTGAGAGAAGAAAAATGGAAGAAGAATCAGCAACAATCAAAAGCATTTCAATCAAACGGACCAGGTAATGGGATTTGATCTTCCCTTCTTTTACCATGAAGAGGAAGTCCTAACCAAGATAGAGTTCAAAAGCTTTCAGGGTTAAATCTCAATGCGTAGTGCTTTAGAGACTCTCTAAGTCTTAAATGTCCAGTATATCATCTTAGCACAATCAGCCTTGAGACAGCAGCCTATTCCTCACACACACATCAAAAAGAAAACCCACAGGGAAGGGAGGGGAGAGAGAGAGAGAGAGAGATGAATTTCACAGAAAACCGCTGGTGCTCTATCAGAAACCATTAGCATTTGACTCCATTCCTTGCCAAAGCTAACCGCCCATACATATGGAATTCAGACTGCATTGCCGGAAAATAGATCCTGTGGCACTAACAGCCTTCCCTCCTACTTGGGAGCAAAGTTCTAGCAACATAAACCAAACGTAATGGTTCGAATGCTAATCCTCACGCTTAGGATCATTTAAGATTTGATGATAAAAACAGATCAATTTATATGTCGAGATCAATGTGAAGCCAGCAAACTCACTTCAACCCTACCAGATTCTAGCTTTTCTCCCCACCTATGTACCACCAGTAGCCTTATCTCTTTTGTTTAATAGATTTAAACATAAAGAAACAATAACATCTCACAACGTCTAAACATTAAATGCAATATGATGACCATACCTGAGGATTTTGTCTAGCAGGAGCTGCTGCATGCCCACTTGGGGCAGCAGGCAAATTGAATTCTGCATCCAAAATAGGCTCCTTGTCGGGCTGAAGGTATGATGGCATAGCATCAGCTTCAGACTCCATGTCAGCCTCCAAAGCATCCAGCTCTGCATAGATGAAACCAAAGATACACCTTACTGAATATCAGCATCTTCCTAAAAAATAATTGGGGCAGCAGAAACCACCAAAGAGTTTTCAAACCCCAAAAAAAAAAAAAAAAAAAAAAAAAACCATAACATGGAAAGCAGAAGTAAATCAAAAAAGAGGTCCCTACGTGAAAGACACATGCAGACCTTTGATGAAAAGAGTGGACAAACAGATAAGTTTTCTTACCACCCAAAAGTTCTTCCTCATCAATGTCATCGGGAACATTGTAACTCCTACCAAGAGATTCTTGAATTTCGGTACTAATGTCCATCATATCCATCATCTCATCTTGCATGCTCTATGAATAAGTAACCAGAGTGATTTCAGAAAAGGTTTTAAAAAAATACAGAAACATTATTTAACTGGCCGTGGAATGATAGCTTCTTTTGCATAAAGGAGTGTAGAGAGCAAACTGGGTATGTACATCTATGTCTGAGATTTTCACAGTTTTCATCATTCCTTTCAACTCCTTATTGGCAGACTTCAATGCAGACATCTGAAATAATAAATTTGAATTAAGAACACGAGCGGAGAAATAAACATCTTAAATCCAATATAAGCATAATCTTCAAGAGCATACAGTTTGCTGAGCGTCTTTAAGTCCTTCAGCTGCAAAAGCAACTTGATCCAGGTTGAATGTCTGATTATACAGCATATCACGCTGCCCCTCATACCTGAACAGATAGTAGGTCAAAAAAAATGAACATTGAAAAAAATCTATTAGCTTCAGTAAATTACAAATGAACCAAAAAAACTAGAATCAAGAATCAGACTACATTACGGTTAGCAAAATCCATCACAGCTGGCAACAGCAATTGTGTAAAATTCACCTGCTTCCTTGTGCCATACAACGCACAAATATGAATGTATGTATGTATGTATATGTGTGTGTGAGAGAGAGAAAGAGAGAGAGAAGACTTCTTCAGATACCAAAAGAAACTTGCAGGTCATTATAAGGTCATTTGGTGGCATACACGGAGAAAGAAAAAACTGTGAAGACCACTTTCCACTTGCACACTTGATACAAGGAAGGGCCATGGTCAAGGGCAGAGATTTTGAGCAATATCTTTGTTTTCAAATGATTCCTTGTTAAGAGCCCTACCAAGGACTACAAGTCATCCACAGAAGCAATGAGAACTGAACGACAAACAACTAATCACATTAAGCCTCCAACAACAAGGTCTTCATACAACCAAGTCTACTCTTATAGGCCAACAAGCTGTGCTGCTGTAAAAGTACTTAAAAAAACTCAAAGTTATTCATTAAAAATTACCAGATATGTTGTTATCAGGTGTAATCAGGTTCTGATGAAAAAATCACAATATCTAAAGATGGACCATTCCATTCTTCATTACCAGTTCTTTGAAATATGATCAGCAAATTTCTGTAAGAGTGTTAAACCTCTAAATGTACCTAGAGAACACCAGTATAGAATTTTACTTTAATCACCCCAAAAACTATCTTTCAAGTTTAATTAATGTTTAAATGGGTCATATAATTATTGTTTTGGAATATAAAAAGGCCATATTTGCTGCATGCTTCAAAGAGCAAATCCAACGAATGAGTAAATAGCATATATATGTGATGATAAATACAATGGATGCTGACACAAATACCCATGTTAGAAATGTATTAACATGAAAAACTTTCTTAAAATGTGAACATTATGTGCACTGTCCAAACCTAATCCATCTAAGTTAAACTTCTAATCCAGGTAGCAAAACAATGCCTTTGCCCCCTCTGAAAATGCCAAGTGGAGTGCTCATTTGCATGAGAAAGATAAATGGTCACTTGTAATTCATTTGTACAAGTTTACCTCATTGGAATATTCTGCACATATTCTTCTACTTTCTAAGAGGGTCATACTGTATTTTTATGGACGGTAAACAATATTTTCATATTTTAAGAAGGGCAAATATGTTCTAATAGGATATCCACATAAGAATCCCTAAATATATCCTAAAGGAAATGTGTGATGAAAGAGTGGTCACCAACATTCGCTTCTGCTTGAGAACCCTCATAGCTCGAGCTTTAACCGCTTCTTGTGCAGGCCCAGGCCGAGTCTTCTTGATCTGTTCTTTGTATCTAGCAAGCTCAGCATCAAGCCTCTTGAGTTTTTCATCAACATTTTCACCTCTTTTATTTATCTGAAAATAGCCATTTCTTCAGGTCAAGAATAAAACAACAGATGATCTAACCAAAGATCAAATAAAGAAACACCTCAATTTTATACCTCATTGTAGTTTAACATGTGTAAGATTTTTTCTTCTTTTTCTTCTTTTTTTTTTCTTTTGGGGGGGAGGGGGGGCGCATAATATATAACCTCTCCATTTTTGGCACATTTGAATATTTCTAAAACAAGGGAAGAAGGGAATTAAAATGAACATGAAGCAAAATTTGATATGCTTTTTGGTGAAGTGGGATCTCTGACTGCCTGTGACTAAAACAAACTGGAGATCAATCTATTACTGAGACTTCACAACTGAAACATGTACTAAATACCCCAGGTTAACGTAGAAAGAAACAAAGGCAACAACCACTCAGAGAGCCTGAGTAAACATAATTTGTGCTTATGGTAGTATACTCCTCCTCTTCCTCGTCATCATCATCATCATATTTGTTTATGGCCAGCTACATGAATCCTGTCCCAACACCAAGTTAATCTATCACATTTATTTGGGGTAGTAGGCTAGGCAACTAACTAGCAATTCCAAGCAAAGGCACTCCTTGTCCCCCCACATCCACCATGAACATGATCACTGTCCTTTACAAAGCACAGAAACAAACAGCCAAATTATGTAGAACATAAAACACACTGCAAAATAAAAAATGATGCTACCAACAAGCTCAATTCAGCTAGCATTTTGGTACTGAATGGGCAGCTGGCAACAGCCATCTGTCGTTAGCTGGCCAGAAAATGAATATGGTTTAAAGTGAATTCTTGAGGACTTGGAATTTACAAGTGCTAATCCATCTCTAATTGATGAAATAAGTTTTAGACACAGTGTTGATGGTGGCGTTAAAAATACAAATAGACACCAAAAAAGAATATTCAAATGTCCATAATTAAGTAACAATTACCACTGCATCCATTATTTCAGTCTTCTACCTTCTTTTATACAATTTAGCAATTAGGACATGACACTTTTATAGCATGTCAAAAAGCATATCTATGGTACCCTTCGGCAAGTCTTATCCAAAAAAAAAAAAAAATCAAAATCCTTATTGTCACTTGTCAGGCTCCCCATTCATGAAGCTTGTGGGTATTACACAAGGAAACAAATTGTTCCTATATCTCATTGTGCATGTAACAGACACTCATTACCATTATGTTACATATGTCTATCAAGCCGTTAGCAACATTGTGCTGCCACAATATAGCAATCATGTGACAAATCCAAATCAAAAACTCACTATGCATCTTTGTAAGATCCAGAATATATTCCTTAAAGGAAGTTCCAGAGATGCAATCAATTCCATAGGGGGGCAAATGCAGAAATGCTAAATATATGAAGGACATCTGTCAGGTTATCCAAGACCAAGAGAAAACAAAAAGCAAAGATTCTTTTTCTATGTGACCTAATTTCTTAAGACTTTGGTCTTCCAAGACCATTCTTAAAACATCCTGACCCTGGCTCCACCCTTAAAGTGATTATGTGTACAAGCCTGCTAAGTTGTGAAGAATAATAATAATGGTACTAATACTCATTATAAAATTGCAACATTTTTTTTATTTCACTAAATAAGGAGTCTCTGTACGAATGCTTTAAAACACTTAGCTGAGGCAGGGTGTCACACCCCTCTACTACCTAGGAAAAATGCCCAGGTGTTGACCAAACATTACTTCAAATTGATATTTGTTCTCTCCCTTTTGTCTGTCTTTTACTTAACTTTCTACATATGCATACTTCAACGGTAATGATCTCATTGGCTACAAATTCCAAACATGACTATATGCGCATCATAAAAGGAAAAACATGATAAACAAGATATTTACCATGATAAATGAAGTTTTATGGAGTTTGAAAAACAAGAACAAAAGCAAATTTGTGGACTTGTAGTGAATCTCAAAATAGCATTTCAAAAAGCATACCTTGAACTATAGAAACAATCCTCCTTCATTAATACACTAAGAACTACTGATTATGAATATTGCTACAATTTTAATTTTACTGACCCTCTAGGACAGTACTATGCTCCTCTGCAACTTGATAATCATATCACATGCACTTGGAGGTATTTGAGCCATGCAATTGGCCAAGTGAAAAGGAAATGGTGAGGACACCCGAGCCTCGGTCCGGTTCCGTCCGGACCTCGTCTACCGCCGTCGGAGGATCCATCCGACGTCCTTGTGGCTTGGGGACGAGTTGGAGCCCATGTGAGGTTTGAGACCTCTTTATTTGCTGTTATTAGGGCCATTTATGGTCCGTTACGTATCTTTTCTGTTTTAGGGATCTACGATGTGTAACGGTAGGAGGGGAAGGGGCAGACGTTACAAAATCCCCCCTATATGTATGTTGTTTTCATTTAGAAATAAGATGATGAAGAATTTAAAAGAAAGAAATCTACCTGTTGTGTGATTGTGGGCCTCTGCGACGGAGCCTATTTCTCCTTCGTCCTCGGTGCGACGCCGAGGATTTCCCCTCCTGCCGGTGCGACGCCGGCCAGCCCCACTACTCCTACCCACTCTCTCTCTCTCTTCTCTGTATCCCACCAGCCACCCCACCCCGCATCATCACCAGTCTTCAAAACCCCTCGCCGGATCCATCTCCGCCTAGCCCCGCCAGCGCCGTCGCTGCCACCGCCCCGTGCAGTGGTTGTCTCGCCCACCACCGTCGCCTGCTCCAGCTGCCGCCGGCGTCGCTTGCCACCGCTGCCGCTGGCGTCGCCTGCCGCCCGCCCGCCGCCTTCGCTGGCTCCACCGGCCTTGCCACCTGCTCCCACCGCCATCGCCACCTGCCGCCACGACTGCCGCCGTCGCCCCGCCGCCTGCCGCCGATAACCTCGCCGCCTGCCGCCGCTAGCCTCGTCGCCTGCCGCCAGGGGCTTCGCTCCAAGCCCTAGCCTCCCTCTCGGTTCGTGCAGGAGAAGAAGAAGAAGAAGAGTGGAAGAAGGAGGGGGTCGAACCCCTATTTAACTGAACCGGACCTAACCGGTCCGGTCCGGTCCGGTCTAACCCTTCCCTCCTCTTCAGTATTTGAACCTGGTCCAGCCAGGTTGGTTTGGGGTTAGGTCCGGACCCGTTTCAAGGTGGTCCGAGCCACCTGACTCAACCCTGGTTCGAGCCAGGGTGTCACTTGGTCCGAGCCAGGATGCAACCTGGTCCGAACCCAATCCGAGGTGGTTAGCCGAATGGTGCAATTGCAGCCTTAGCGTACCGCCCTCGTACGGAACTCGTCCGAACTCTGATTTGCGTGCCGTCTGCGGCGTTGGAATCGTCTCGACGACGCCTACTTTGGTTCAGAGTGTTGTGACCCAGATTTTGCCTCGTTTTGCATGACATTTCTGCACGCATCCCGAGGACTCCAATCGTGCTTTCCAAGGTCCACACAAGCCGCCTCGATCTGCGTGCCGATATCCCGGAGAGCTGATACTGCTGCACGCTTCCCAAGGCATTCTTCCAGCAACTTTCACGCCGCCGCTGTCCCGTCAACTGCTGTGATTACCACCCCGGATCGATTTATTTGTGTTTATTGTAGCCTTTTACCTCCCTGCGAGGAGTGGGCCATTATTCTATTGTATTTGGTGGGTGGTACACAAGCACCGGGTGATCTTCTCCCACGCACCAGCGTGGAGGTACGTGCTAACCTTCTCTTTTCGATTTGCTTGTCTCGTATGTGCTTTTATCTGCCGCCGAATCGAGAGATAGGTCCTAGCCCGTGATTCTTCATCACTGTTGGTTGTGAGTGCGCTATACCGATCCCGAGTTCCGACAGAACTTTGGGTGGTCATAATTCCTAGACTTGTGGTAGTTTCTCAACTACTAAACGGTCCCACGCTTCATCATCGCGAGGACGGCTTTTCAACTATTTCTACTTATAGACGTGGTTATCTAACTGGACTATTGTGCGATTAGACTACAGTTGTCTATCTTTTAAATGCTTATTGCTGAAATTCTATCAACGCCAGTGAGTCTGTTAGCTGTCCCGCATCAGGAAATCTTCCTTTCTACCCAGGAAAAAAAAAAAACAAGCTGGAATCACATCACTAGCTAAACATAGAACCATTTGCCAATTAGCCTTTGTTCATAAACCAGTGATTACTCATCGAAAGATTTCTTCTAAAACAGAAAAGGAAAACCACAATCTTGCACTTGAATAGGTCTCTTGAACACTGACATTTTTGCAGATATAATTCAGCATTCTGTTGCAGTCACCAAATCTGGTTAGGATTTCCAGTTTTTAGCATGGGCAACTTAGGATTAAAAAGCATATCTAACATACTAGCAAGTCGAAGGAAGAAGTAATGCAAGGAATGAAGGAGAAGTAAGTAGTATGTGATCCAGGATTAATTTTAGAATACTTTGATATTTGAAAATATTTTTTGTGTTTCTATAGCTATCCCTAGCTAAAAAACTAATATTAAGTATTAATTGTATGCATTTAATAGCAGGTTTCTAAGAAAGGATTACCTCCTATATAAATGCCACTGGTTGACAAGCAAATCATCAATTCCTAAAAACTGCCCTTACATTTCTTTTTTACCTTATGTTGGAT
This sequence comes from Zantedeschia hybrid cultivar, assembly GCA_030544215.1. Classification (NCBI taxonomy): domain Eukaryota; kingdom Viridiplantae; phylum Streptophyta; class Magnoliopsida; order Alismatales; family Araceae; genus Zantedeschia; species Zantedeschia hybrid cultivar. The sequence continues at coordinate 42,351,945 of JARZZO010000013.1, read as the reverse complement.
TGGTGGGTAGAATGCCCTTCCATCTCTCTTATGCAGACTCTTACCCTTAATTTATTTTAACTGGACCATTAAGCAAAACATATCCCAGGACGCAACATATTTAAACATGCTGGAGAGTGGCTTGTTGACCTTTTTTGCACCAAATCAAGTTCACATTATGAATGGCTTTAATGGCAAAGCATTCTGCATCCAACCTGTTATTTCACAGAAATGTTCTTATAATCCATGTGATGAAACAGGTGCATAACTTTCGTCAGAATGATAGCTCATAATCTAAGTACCTTTTACTTTTGTTACGTGACGCAAGAACTTATAAATAGTCGCATGGTATGTATTCCATATCCCTCACCAATCCTGTACCACTTTTCATTTTTTATTTGGAAGGCATGATTATTTTAAGTTAAAGAGGACATAGCAAGAAAATATTGTTGTTTACATTAGCATACATAAACGTTGATAAAAATAGATAATAATGAATATGATGTTTGCCTATGAAGATGAATTTGGCACCAATCTGTTCAAAGGTTAAAGCATTATCCCAAATAGCATTTAACAAGGAATGATTTCTTCTGGCTAAAATATGAATTTCCAGTTGCACCAGGAAGCAGAATCACTTCCTGCAGCATCTGCTCCTGAACAAGTAGTACCAGCCTACAATTTTAATTGGAGATGTGGAATTTGATCACTTTCATTGCACAGAGTGCCATAGGCTAGAGTTCAAGTTGGAATAGTTTCCTAATTCAAGTTGGAATGGAGAGGATACCTCATGGATTACCAGATCGGATCAGATCCACGATGAGCTGGTTCCAAACCCCATCCGATCCAATCTGGATAGGCCAAGTCGAGCCGATCCAAGGGAAGAATTTTTTATTAAAAATAAAAATAAAAATAAAAAATAAAAAATAAAATAAAATAGACACAAAAAAATCGACCAATTCTAGGATGGCCGATGCCGATCCGATCTGATCCAGGAGATTCACCCGATTCCGGCACAATCCTGGCGATCTTGACTGATTTCGGCCAATTTTCTTTTTATTTTTATTTTTGGGTATTTTCCACCTAGTATCGAATTGGCTAGTGCCAATCGCGATCTGGACTAGGCGATTCTGCATTCCATGGGATACCTAGGAAATGGTCCCAAATGTGGCTTTAGAACATCTCTGAAGTGAACACTAAAGTTGCTAGGACCATGTCAATAGGTCTAGATTTCATGATTGTGGGATCATCACATACAAGTTAGCACTGTACCACCTAAACTCCCAGAGCTAATCTACAAACGTGGAACACATGTAAGAAAGGAAACCCTCCATTCAGGGTTTTTTCATATGCATAGACGCCATATGCTCATCCTACTTCCCTTTAGAGAACAATGAATACGCTCTTGACCTTGACCAATGATATACATAAAAATTTAAGGCAAATAGTATAACAACTTCATGGTTAAACCTTGCACCTTGTTGCGGAAGCCAACCAAAATATCTCAAAAAATGAACCATGTGTGCATTGCATAGCTGTCAAAGCTTGCACAAAGAATAAGATGATGGTGCTGGATGAGGTCGTCACAACCACAGATTCTCTCACTAGATTTAAGCCACAATATCTCTCATTAGTTTCCTCTCTCTAGTTTACTATATGCATGAGCCCATATTGGGGAAGCACAACCCTATTTTAGAGAGTAGAGACCAGCAGCACCAGCCTAGGAATCCTATGGGAATTGTAACTTCTGTAACAATTTATCAACCCTAACAAGTACCAAAGGGTCACTTAATGGACTATATGTCTATATTGCACTTTATGTTATCCTAACCTCTTGACTGAACCTGAGGTGTGCATTTTACAGCTTAGCCCAAGCCCAATAGTGGCTTTTACAAGTGAGCTGCATCTGTAAATCCAACACATAGCACCTAAAGATTTTCTCTTGATCCCCAAAGCATAAAACTCAAAGTAAAGTGAACTTGTCATTTGGTACTAGCTGTGTATAGTTGCCTTACGTACAACGGTACAAGGTTAAAAGAAACAAACAGCATCATGATGTCCCTTCTAAACTATGGCAGTTCACATGTTTGTTTATCATGCATTTAGAGCATTTTAACCCTTAACTGACTAATTTAGGCCTCCCAATGGGGAAATAAAATCTGAAACTGTAACGGCAAAGGGTTCCACGGAACAAGCTAATCAAGCTAAATCCACAATGTTGCTCTATAAGTTTATGTCCATAATGTTGCCCTATATGTTATGATCTACAGTTCAACAGCAAGATCCCTATCACCTCCATATACATATATATATATATATATAGGAAAAGAAGAAACATACGCGATCATTTGCATCCTGGATCGTCGGAGGGGGCTCATTGTTCTTCGTTGCACCGAAGACTCGCTTCATCCTCTCTTCCTCCTCTTCCTTCTCTAGCTAGTGACCAATCAACCTTCACAGAGCACAAGTATACGAGCAAATCGCTTCACTAATCCGCGAACAAGACCACCACGCAATAAAAGGTGAGAGAGAACACCTTCGAAAGAAGAATCCTTCAGGGTTCCCAGATAGATTGCGTGAAACGAGTGAAACGCGGCGTTCCCCCATACATGGCAAGAAACTTGCTACCGGTCTCATTCCCCCATCACCCACCCGCAAAACTTTGACCAGTAGAATTCAACCCACCCGAACCATGGGGCCCCGCCTCCATGGGAGGAGGAAAAGGGAAAATTTCAGAACCCACACGGAAAATCCCGGTAAGGATATGAGGGGAAAAAATGATTAAAAGATGAAGAAGTCCCCAAAACCCAGACGAAAAATCGAACCTTTCGGACGCGGAGAATTCACAAACAGCTGAACCACCGCAAAAATGACAACTTTCTCGATCTGGGATGGATCCCAAGAGCGACGACCCACGGTATTGGTCGACGGGAAGGTTAACGAAGCGAAAGTTGGAACCTTGTCGAGCTGAGAGCCGTTGACGGAGCTGCTGCTTGTTCCCGTGACGCTGATCTCCTCCTCCCGATGGGGAAATCAGAATTCGATACCAAGGAGACGTGAGAAGATGGGCCTACATCGGCTAAGCTGGGCCGCCGGTTTTAAGCCCAAACTGTAGCCTCTAGCATTGGCATGTGCAATCCGTTTCCAGAGCAACGTTTGCCAGCAGAGAAATAGATTGCACGAGTGTACGATTTCCTTTTTTCTTGAATTTTTTTAACCGTTTGATTAGAGATCAGATGGTACAGATACCGAGCTGAAGCTCTAAATTTTTTTTAATATATATATATATATATATATATATATATATATATATATATATTTGTTGCACCGCTCGCTACCATCAGATCTAAGTGCGGGACGCGGCACGAGGCACCTGCGGAGCAGCAAGCATTCCTCTTGCCACAATCTATCTATACTATATAATAAAACACAGTTTCTAAACTAGCTGATGTGGCACTCCCACATTCTTTCCCTCCAATTTTAAACATTCAAAGTAGATTTCTTTTCTCAAGCTAACGGTGTTGTAACGGTGTCTCATAATGGCTAGAAAGTGGGAACTTCTCATGCTTTAAGTGGAAATCTGCTCCACTATATCAGGTTTAATGGTGCATTTAATACTGCACCAGCTCTTAAGGGAAGCTCAAGAAATATCTTGATTGCCCAGGAAGGCCAAATCTTTATTAAAGTGCAGCAAAAGTAGGAAACCCATTAATAGGACTTTCCCATTCCCATCCTCTCTTTGGTTCCAAGATGAGCAGCATTAGAATAGGTCGCCATATTTCTATGGGTTGCCTCCTTCGAACACTCCCATATCTCTGGTTTTAGCCCCTTAGCAAATTGGAAGATCTCCAGATTAGTGAGCATGCCTCATGTTACTACCTGTTCTTCTTGACTTTTGTCAAAATGTTGGTTTCTTTGTTCCTTCCTTTCTTAATATTTCATTAGATGCATGATTGGTAGATTTAGAGTTAAAAAAAGATGCGTTGATGCAAAAAAGATGATGTCTTTAACAAGTCATAGAAACGAACAAGAAATCTTTTATTATGAGGATGTGATCTTGCTTCGTTGAAATCGTAATAACTCTTCTTCCAACTTCAAATAATAGGTCTTAGGTTTCATTTTGGGCACGCCTTGCACTACATCAAGGCATTCGTTTAGGAGTTGCACATCGAGATTTCCTCTTCAACACGTCCAGGAACTGCTCACCGAGGCACTGCACTGTGAAAGAGAGGACGCGAAAAATGGGCATGGGACTAGGCATTTGCATCACGTACACCTTCTTACACCCTGGTGTGTTTGTTCACCTATGTATTTGTTTGTCCATGATCATGTTAACTTGCATTTGTTCTTACTGAATGCAAATAAATGAAAATGTTTAAATATTTACTTGGTCTGCATAGCTAGGCACTGTGGGATTTAAGAATCACTGTCACAATTTTTGCAACATGGTCGCTTACATTTATTTTAATAGTTTAAATACTACAATTTTTTGTGAGTTCGACTATCATAGGAGACGGCAAACGGGTATCCTGACACAGGTCCTATGTGAGAAACATCAGTGCAATGTTCTCTTATGGCATTAGGGCTGTAAATGGTGTGGATACTCGTTTCCATGCCCGTCTATTTATGATAAATAGATAATCTGTATTTGCTCTGTTTACAAATCGGATACAGAATGGATATGTTTGGCGGATAATTTTCAGAGTTGGAGCGAGTACGGATAAAATCAAAATATTTAAATTGAGTCTTTATAGAATATAATATTTCTCTAAAAATTCATACTATTGTAAAAACAACTGTAAAAAATAATGGATATTTGATACACAATAGTTAAGCAATAAAAATCACTACTGACATTATGCTATAATAATTAAGCAATAATAATCTCTCTCTTGATGCCTGCCTCTGTCTAACGTATTCTAAGAAAAGTCCATCCCCATCAAAAAAAACTTCTTAAGAAGAATACCCTAATATAGTAACCACTTAACTAACTATATTATCAATATGGTTAACAATTTTTATCTTTTTATGCAACCATACATATGCGGAACATGTTGCCTAACCATACATATAACCTCTTAAATAATTTTATTTCTTTACGTAATGGTACATATGTGCAAGTCCTCAACTAAGTATATTATCAATATGTTTAATAATTTTAATTTTTAGCGTATATTTTTTTCTTCACTTTCGTAGCCAAGTTACTTAAATAGTTTCATATGGTAAAATAATTTCTTTGAGTCTATCCATCCATTTTTTTACACTTACTCTAACTCTTTTTATCATCACTCTCTTTCGATTTATTCACTCACTCTCTATAACTCTCTCTTTTTCGTGCACCATAATGCCCTCGCCCTCCATGTTTATCTCTCTCTCTCTCTTTCTCTTAGAGTCACAAATAACTAACGACCTATAATTAGATCTCTTCAAATTTACATTTAAAAATTAATCACTAGACTAAAATTTCAAAAACTAACTCTTAGTCACACCCGCTCCCTCTTACTATACATAGCTAACAAAAAAGAGTGGCCACTCAACACAGTTGTACCGTTTCTATTTTTTATTTTAGAAAGGGTTCTGAATAGTTTCTGTTTTTGAAAGATTGAAACTCTTACGAATTCACTGTCGAAAAGTTTTTCTATTAACATGAAGTTATTTAAATTAATATTAAAATATTTATCTTAAAATTAAATTTAATATTTTTAAAATAAATTCAAACAAATGCCGTGCATCGCACACGGATTTGAAACTAGTGTTCAATAATAATGCAGCTGCATTGCTGTCCAATCGCGACCATGCAGAATTCTCACACAATCCGCAATTACAACTATATTGCAGCTAGACACTACAGCAGCATGTACTACTGCTTCTAAGAGTCCCAGACAAGACGGGCAGCCGAGGCCCACTTCCAAGCCTACTAACTGGGCTATCAAAGTTCGCCTGTAAGGTGGGGTTGTACCGTACAACACCCGATGGTTAAAGTACTTTATAATTTGTTAATGAGTAAATCATTAGGATTATTTTTGACATCCATTCTTGAAAATTCCTTGCCATTCCTCGTTATAAGAAGTAAAAAAGTATTCCTCATTTCTCATTTTTAGAATGAGAATACTATTTGACTATTAGTTTTTAACTCATGCAAGAATTCTAAAAAAAGCAATGTTCCTTTTTTTTTCTTTTTTTTGAGGAAAAGCCTTCCAAACATAAAAAGAAAACTTCAAAGCCATTCTCATTCTCTCTAGAATGACTCCTTTCTCGGAAAGTGTTTTATGAAAGGAGTACCAAAAACATTTAAGGGTGCTCATTCTTCATTTTAAGTGAGAATGGATTTCGAAAAATGAGTACCAAAGACTGCCTAAGGCTCTTTATCCCACCAACTTCATGTATTAAAGGGATTGTGCCATTTAATGGTGACATAGACATCAATCTGATCCCAGTAAACTCATCTAGCTGCCCAACAAAGTAAAAAAAGAGAAGACATTTGAAAATGGGGTACACGCACTAAACAATAGAAATGTTAGAGTTCTTGGCCTTGCCGCATCTCCTGCTTTCCTAAGTTGTCTTTAAGTATCAATTTTTTTCTTAAAAAAAAGTTTGAGAGATACCCTCTGAATTTACAGCAAAAAACATAGCATCTCAGTTCTCGCAGGAGAGCTTCCGCGCCACCCGCAGGGCGGCGTCCAGTTTGCCGTGCGCCCTGCACACCGCCAGCAGCGCCCCCCACAGCGCCTTGTCGGGCGACGCCTCCATCTCCCCCACCAACGCCTCCGCCTCCTCCACTCGCCCCGCCCTCCCCAGCATGTCCACCATGCAAGTGTAGTGCTCCACCGTCGGCCTCAGCCCCCACCACTCCTCCATCCCCCTGAACAGCCTCTCGCCGGCCTCCACCAGCCCGCCGTGGCTGCACGCTACCAGCGCGGCCGTCATTGCCTGGGCGTTGGGCCGCTCGCCGTCCTCCAACATCTCCTCGAACAGCTGCAGCACATCTCCCGACCGCCCGTGGGCGCCTAGGCCAGCGACCATCACCGTCCAGGAGACAAGGGTTCTCTTCAGCATTCCGTCGAACAGGTCTCGCGCACAGGCAATGTCCCCGCACTTGCAGTACATGGCGATGAGGGAGTTGGCGACGCCCGCCTCGGAGGAGAGCCCCGCGACGACGACGGCCGCGTGGAGAAGGCGGCCGAGGCGGAGAGAGGCGAGGGCGGCGCAGGCCCGGAGGGCGGAAGCCAGCCCGCGCGGGTCGGGAGGCTTGCCCTCGAGGGCCATGTCGCGGTAGAGGGCGAGGGCGGGGAGGAAGAGGCCGCGGTCGGCGTGGGCGCGGATGAGGGCATTGTAGAGGAAGGCAGGGCGGCGGTTGGCGCGGGCGAAGATGTGGCGCGCCTCGCGGAGGCGGCCGCACTGGGCGTAGCAGGCGGAGAGCTTGGTGCGGAGGAGGTCGTGGTGGGCGACGCCCCCGGCGAGCATGGCGGCGTGGGCGCGGCGGAGTGCGCGGAGGTCGCGGGCAGCGAAGATGGAGTCGAGGAGGGCGGCATAGAAGGGGACGCGCGCCGGAGCCGGCGACGGCATGGCTGTGGTGTCTTCGTGTCTGCCTACGAGTGCTCCCCAGATTTCAGTAGTGTGAGGCGCAGAGGAACGAAGAGCTGGGCGGCCCCCATGGACGAGTAGGCAGAGCAAAATGAGGCGAACAACTCGAAGAGATCCTCCAAGTCCAAGCGAGAGCAACGTCTCCAAAAGCCTCCAACAGTTCAGAAAGGAATCCCGGATCCACTGCATGCAACCATAGGACTCGTCGGTCCAGAGTTGGGGGTGGGAGTTCTTGAAAAGAGCCCAGTTCTTGTCAGTGCAATAGTGGGCTGGGATTCTAACAGTGTTCCAAAAAATTAAAACCGTTATTGAATTTGGCTCATTATGGTCATTTTTATTGTTCATTGGGGTTCAGTTTTTTATTCTTCAGATTTTTTGAGATCATTCGATTGGAGATCAGCATGTACAGATATGTAGGACACTTTGGGGCTCAGTTTAAAAAAAATTAATTTTTTTTTTTTTGATTTATCCACTGCACTGAAGGTCAGTGTAATTGGCATCGTCAGTGTTGCAAGTATTACTTTAATATGAATGGCAATTTATTCACTTGTTTCTTTACTAGAAATCGAAATTTCATGGAGAATAAAAGAATATATTACTTTTTAATGAATGCAAGTCAAGCCAATCCAAACTATAAGAAAATTTAGACAAAGCTTAAGTTCTCACTCAAACTCGGGTTTAGAAACTCAAACTTGATATGTTTGTATGCTTTTTGCATAGACTCCTTCACACCAACCTTTGCATAATCTAATTGAAAGTGTTTTTAGAGTTTCCCAGGGTTGTGGAGCATGGTTGGAAGTTACTTTCATTTTTATTGTAAATAATTTTAGATAGTTATACAAGTCAAATATATCCTAAAAAACTTAACTTTTAACTAATAAAAGTTCTAATTTATAAGTTTTGCTTAGAAGCTAAAATGAATCAAGAATAGATAAAATGACTTCTAAGACCCAGTATTCGGTTTCAAAATAACTAGACCAAAACATATGATAGTTCAAAGAGAATAATTTGCTGCACTGCCAGGCGTTATTACGTTGTTTGGCGGTGAAGTCAAGGGAAAAAAATTTGAATTTTTTTTGGAAGGTAACATGGTGCCCTACCTGAACGTACAATCCAATCTTGGATCGGATGATCCGAAAGAAGATAAAAAATCGAAAATCGACCTCAAATGAATAGCAAAAAGCATTGTTTTCAAAAAAAACAAAAATTTTCCTTAGCTACACGTCAAGCGGCGTAATACCGTTTGGCGATGCAGCAAGTTATGCTCTCTCATTTTCAAAAGTGCTTTCAAATGAATGTTATCCCAAATACAACCATAACCTAGTTATTTTAAGGTACTTTGATTAAAAGCGCTGCCAAGTACCATGTGAGCCCTAGAAGCTGCTTATGTAATTTTCGGTCATTTTCTTCGTTTCCAAACAAAATTGTCAAATTGGAGCATTCTAAAATTGGGATAGATAGATGATGTCTAGTTAATATGACCATCTTAGATCGGCTACAATTATTCTCATCAAATATTTTCATATTCTAAGTAAAAGTTAAAAATAACTAACTTTCAACTACAAATTTTATTAAACTTGCTCTTCAAAGTCGTGCACTGAAGGTGACGCACAACACCCTCGTCCCATCCATCTTCATTAGCTCGTCAGAATCATCATCTAATATAAACATGCAGTGATGGATCTAGGCCTTTGACAAAGCCCAATCTTCCATAGCTTTATATAAGTCGAACTTAATTAGGAACCATCCAAATTAAAAATAATCAATAAAATTAAAAAACAAGAAAATGTATGTACCAAATTAAATATAACTCGATGAAAAATAAACATTTTTATCAACATTCTCAATGTGAATCCAAGTGTAGCCAATCATAAGTAGTTTTGATTGAATTTGACCAATAAAACATCCATTTCCTCTGACAAAAGAGAAAGATAGTCACACTCACGTTGGAGAGGTAATAGTCTTGGTTACCTCAAAGAGGGATCCATTTAGGATCCAAACTCAAAAGAATTGGATAACCATCAGCAGTGGTTGTCTTCTCCTCTTTTTGTTTATCCGTAAACGATGTACAGAACGAGTCTTTTGCAAGACTCACACTTCTAAAATTGCAGCTTGTCATGGTATGTACATGTGAGGCACAAATCCGTCTTGGATTTGTTTTGGCTTATCTTCCATCAAGGGACCTCGTTTAGCTCAAGAGAATGCTTGTATCTATACAAAATGTTACAATCTGTCCTTCACATTTTATTAGCTAACGAAAATTTATTGTTTCGTATTATTTCATTTTTCACCCATTTCTACTGTGCACCATTTTTTTCCAGATTTGGCAGAATTTTCTAGAGATGCTGATTTTTTTATTTTTTTTTTAAGAGACTGATATGGCCTATGACATTTTAAGGCATCTTTCGCATTACATACAGCAATTTCTAGAGGGTAGAATTGTTGAAATGTATTACCAAATGCCACCCTTTTTCGCTATTGAGGCTTTCAGTGGTTACTAGTACTCATAGGTCAATACTGTCCCAGCTTCTGTTAGTATTATTCTTCTTTTTTATACGTTGACTCAGTTTGCTATATATATATATATATATATATATATATATATATATATATGATTATGATTTTGAATAAAATATATTTTTTTCAATAAAAATATAATTTTATACAACACTAAAAATTTTGTCTAATTAGATGACAGCTCCGAACCTAAGTTGATTTCTCGAAAGTAATCGCACGGACCAAGAGAATTACTAATTCTATCAAGAGGTGAAGCCAACTGAATTACTTAAATGGTTCAACTTTTGCCAGCCTTATTCCTCTCTTACCTGACCACAGGGTCATAATATTGTTAAGAAGATTGGCAAGAATCCAGCGTTGTTTTCCACTTGCTTAAAGTTGTCACTGGTTCAAACAGACCATTTTTTGTTGGCGACTTAGGTTTTCTTTGGAACCACGTATTGACAATTTCGATGAGATAGTCTTGGGACAAGATATGCATAAAAATCTAAAGAACTTACTACTAATTTGTACATCTAAACAAAATTTTAATCATGATTATTATAATATTTTAAATGATGTTTTTCATCTTTATATAGACAATGTGACACATGAAGAATTCAGAGATTCTCTTAATGTCAATTTTTGAAGTTTAATTTCTCAAACAAAGCTTTAGGGATTGAGATGGTTTGTGCCTAAAAATTCTTTGAGAGGACATGTGGTTCGTGTTACTTACTGAATCTTAACTCCTAAGTCAGTTGGAATAGCCATTTTAGAAGCATCAAATCGATCAAGCACACCTAAAACATGGTTTGGGTTTAGGCAAATGTTGGCAGCAACAATGACGTACCATTTAAATGCTGGACGTCCGAATGACATTGCAACCTGAGATTGGATTGCAACAAGAGTGGGTTGAGGTGAACCACCTCCAATTAAATTTAGGTAAAAGTTTCTTCCCAATTCTTTGTGTATACTTTGATACTTCAGAGTTCACATGTCTAGTCAAAAAATCCTAAATTTTGAGTCACTTGTAATATACTCAACTAGCACATATATTCAAGAAATGCTAGCATACCATGTTAGAGAACATTGCATACCCATACTCACCATGAAGAGGTCTGATCTTTAGTTTGAGATCCACTTAACAGGTCCCTATGCTTGTTGAGCAATGGACACCCCACCCTCCCCCTTTGGGGGGAGGTTGCGTGCCAAAGGTCATTCTCTCCCTCATCCCATTGAGTGAAACTACCCCCATTTTTAGAATTTCATGTGGCTTTACCAATTTTGATCCCGTCCCCTAAACAGCACTTGTATGCAGTTCTTGGGTCAACTGTGCCATGTCTCCAAAGAAAAAAAAGAACCACTTAAGGGACTATTTGATTTGCCATATATTTATGACACAAAAAAAATAATTTAAAATGTTTTACAATGAACTAAATCACTCCTAAACTGACGTACTATTTTTTGAGAAGTGACTCAGTGAGTAAGTACGTACAGAAATGTACAGGTGACCAAGGTCCCAATCCGAGCAGAAGAGATCTTTTAGAGTTAGAAATGAATTAGTTAAAAAATCTGCTTAATTAGATGATAATTCTAAGTCTACTTGATTATTCGAAAATAATTCCACAGATGGAGGGATAAAAACAGCACTATTTGATCACACGATTGGGTTTTCAGGTTTCATCTAAAATCAAATATGAGACCTCTGAAAAAAAAAGTAAATAGTAAAGCCCTCCTAAACTGACTTATTAGAAGCCCGTATTGCGTCAGTTCCAATAGGCCATCTAATCCGCTAAAAAGCATGGTATGCAACACAGTCCCCGTAACTTTATATATATACATATATATATATATATTCAACTTATTTTGGGTCCCTCCACCCAAGGATGCTGAGTATATAATCCATTATTTTATGGTGTAAACTTCAAATCACGAGATGTATGTGGGGCATTGTGCAAACGTTAGCTGATATGACGTGCTAACCGCATCCATCTGTGCTAACCACTTTGCATTGGCGTCACTAACGCAGGGCGAAGAAAAATATTATATGATACAATGACTATGTACAAAGCTAAAATATTGGTTGGAATTGTGTTTGTTGGAAACAGATGAGTTGATTAGAGGAGGAGACAAGTATATTTAATATGTTTATTGAGCAGTTAATAGATGAAATTTTACTACATAGTTTGAGAGAGAGGGAAGTGATGAGTAAAAGGATTCATAGATGACAAGTGTCAAACACTCTAAAATCTTCTTTTTTTAGTGTTCTCAACCAAGGCTTAAGAATGTTGTAATAAATATATTCGCTAATTTTTCATCTGAACCAGAAAAGAAAAAAAATTACACCCTCAGGAGTTTTTTTTTTTTTTTAAATAAGGGTATGTTTGATGGTACCTAAAAGTCACCCCGAGAGCTACATTTAGATCTTTTTCTCTGAGGTGCCTCCTGGTTCGTCAATGGAAATCAGCTTCAGAAATTTAGAGAAATAAAAACACCAAAATATGTCTTGTTTTAGATCATGTGGGAATCAACAATTACTAGGAGAATTCAAATTTTCATATTATCTAAAAGATTAGATTGTGAACAAAATAAAGAATAAATTTTGCACGTGCCACATTATCAAAAAATTAAAATATTAATCATAATTAAAAATATTTATAACTAAAATCTCACTTGGGTGAGAAATTTTGGTTATCAGATTCATGAGTTTTTACCCTGGAATTATCCCATGATTCTGTTTTTTTCTTTTCAAACTGCGTTCCCGAACACAAGCTCATTCGAGCTTCCATGATTGCTATATTTTGGAAATTCTGGGACACATGGGATCATGGTTGGCTAAAATTTTAGGACTTACAACTTATAACTTTCGTAGAAATTTTCTCAAATTGACTGATTCACAAATTTTCTTTTAAATATAAAACTCAACTTAATACAAAACATTCTTATTACCTGCTCTGGTTGCAACTTGTGTTAAAGATTTACCTCGTTCGAAGTAAATCCTTAGATTAGCGCGATCTTAAATGGATCAAATTGGATCAATGTCTATTCCAAATTAATACACAATTCTTACTTATATGAGGTCATTGACATTTTAATTAAAAAATATTTCATATTAAATTTAATTTTAAATAAATATTTACTTAATTCAACCCACTTCAAATTTTAAACCATCTGTGTCTCAGACTAAACCTTCTGACTCTTCTGCATCCACTACTTGGTTGTCCTGCCTACAATTCTGCAAAGCCTTCTTTGATAACTGAATATGCCTAGAATAGGACGGCTTATCCACGTTATCCCAACTTATTCCTTTTAAATGGGCGAAATCGATTACGCTGGATAAGAATGACTTACTTTGGAATAAAATGAATAGTTTAATTTAAAGAGCCTGAATGACGTATCCTAATTAAAATAGATATTCATAATACTTCTTTATATTTAGTTTTGCACATTGTATTTGATCTATTTTTCTCATTTCAGATAAAATGCTAATCCAGTTATCAAAATAAGAGACTATCTATTCTGATATAAGTAATTCTGAATTTATCTACATCAACATAAGTAATCCGATTACCAAAAAAGGACTCTGAAACGAATCAGATTCCTTTGGATTTACCAACGAGGCCTAGCTCATTTGGTATTTTAGGATCTTTTCATTCAAAGGGGTCACAAGTTCAACTCCCATTAAGTGTTTGCAGTCCTTATACCTAGACGGGATCAGTAAAATTACTTCTTTTAATGGTGAAGTTGATCTGAAATTGTCATCTAATTAAAAGATGAAATCGTGTTCAATGCAAAATTGTCTTCGATAAAGAAAGTTGTGAGATTCGAATCTCTTTCACTTGAAAAACGTGGTAAATATTTAGCCTTTGAGTCACGTATCAAAAAAACATACCTCTGGAATCTAAATTGGTTAAATCCGTGCACGCTACTGATGTCATCAAAAAGCAAAAATTATTACTTTTAAGAATTTTAATTTTAATTTTTTTAAATAAATCCTGTGAATAAGATGCAGGGAATGCCACCATCCTGAGGTTAGAAACTGTGATTCCTTCTACAAACGTTTGGTCTACGAATAAAGGGAAAACCTTATCCGCTTTGCCGGGGTTAGATCGCCTCGAGGCGCGTGCGACGTGCTGGTGGGCGACAGCAAAAGGCCGCGGCCAGCCGCCCACTTTCTTGCTGACCGGTTTAAAAGGTTCTGGATAGCGTTTTGGAGCCAAAAGGGGGTGCTCCTAACGAACCAGGGTTCACCAGCGCCAGACCAGTACATGCCCAGGTAAAAATTGACCATAGAGATGTGCACACTTTGGTGGCTTCCATGGGGCCCCCTGGCCAAGCACAGAAGGGAGAGAATCCCACTGGGTTTCTTATTCTGATGCAAAGCTGTGTGTGATGGACAAGAATAGCAACGGGGGAGATGCCTGACATGTGAAGCATATCATTTGGTCATGACTCAATTTGTGAGGTGTGAGATCGACCTCATACCTTACTTGTCTACCTAAATCATTGTTGCTTTTGTTTATTCTTTCTCTCTAGGTCTTTTTGTCTCATAATCTTTTTTCACAGTTTATTAATGTTAAAGCTGCAGTACTTGGATAGATATATGCCAAAGTAATAGCTAGAGGGCATGTTTGGCAAAAACTTTAATTGAAAACTATTTTCAACTTTTACTTTGACATACAATTATTTGGTAGAAGTCCTTATAACTTATTTCCGGTAGTTAAATCTTTTCTAGTAATCTCATTTTTATCCAATCTAAGAAGTGTCAATTAAACTTTTAGTTAGTGTAGATAAAAACATAATATCTCCATGCATTAAATGAACAAGCGGAAGCATGCACGGAGATGGATCGTAACGGATAACGTACCTTAACGGCGACGTTCGTAGATGGACGGCAACGGCTCCGTGAGGACGAGGATGAGAACCACGTGACGGACTTCTCCTCAAATTCCACACTGCAAATCCTAGGCTCTTGGTGATAGCCTCTTAGAGAGCAACACTTAGAGAGGGATGGAGAGTATGTAGAAAGGAGAGGACTCTAAAGTGAGAAAGAGGGCTGCCCAAAAGTGAAGGGTCTCTTGTGAGAATTCAGATTCTTACTCACGTAATGCCATCCTCCCTCTTTTATATCTCTCTCCTCTACACTTTCAAATAAATGGGAGAATGGTTATATCCAAGGGGTGCTTCACAAGTGTGGGTAACTCCCCACAACCACTCCCTCAACCACTCCCCCTCATCTCCTATAACCAACTCTTGGCCCCTACGTGGGCATATGTATGGTAAGAACCATGCTTTGGTTAACAGTTAGAAATCAAGAAATGGCAAAAAAGACTGCATAATACTTTAGCTTGTGGGTAGGGGCTTTTTCGTGTGTCCCTGCTCCATAACATTGCTCTCTCTCTCTCTCTCTCTCTCTCTCTCTAGCATTACTCTATCTCTCTTTCTCTCTCTCACACACACACACAAATGTGCCTTGGGAGCCCATTTGATCTGGATGTGCACTCTTAGACTAATTGTCCGATCAATATCAAACGGTCATCTTCAAAGAAAAGGAGAAGTGCTCGACATAGTGCAAGTGTGAGGGCTGGGCAAAATCGCAGAAAGCCTCCCTACCGAGAGAGAATTTTGTATGAGAAGGGTGTGAATTCAACCTATCACCTAGCATAGGGCACTAAGCTAATTTGATTTGTAGTGTTGATCAGATGGCCCGACATGTCTTTTTTTAAAAAAAAAAATAACTACCACTTGACAACCCCTCTTTTTGATGTCACAAGTTCGGCCCCGTGAATGAAGAAAACTAAATTCTCACAACACCCTTCCATTCTTAAATTTTTTTAATTATTTGGTGAATTACTTATATGATCCAACAATTTACCAAGAGAATAACAAGAAAGTTCCCATTACATGGTAAAAAAAATTACATGTATGTATTATACATATAAGAGATAGTTAGATGATAGATAATTAATACACACAAAGCTAGTGCAAGGCCAAACATAAACGTACTATTGATAAGCACTCAGCATCTTCTTCCCACATTTTTTAAACAGGTCAACCCCACCCGTAGCAATAGAGAATGCAATGCACCATCCAATAAAGTTGCCTCTATAGGATCCTATCATTTTGTGTATTTTCCCCAGTGAGATTATTACACAGCCAACCTTGAGAACAGTTGGCTTTTGTAGTTGGAAAGAATGGCTCGTGCACTAATTTTACCTCCAAAAAAAAAGCAAAAAGGACCAAGACCAAGTGGGAAATAGCCGATTGGGATGTCCGGATACAAAGATCCATTTTGTCCGAAGAATTATACCCGCCGTCCCTCCCAGAAATGGGCCTCTCCCGGCCCGTCAACTGCTCCCCCGACAGGCACCCGTCCGTCGAGATCCCCGAAGACGCGTGGGCCCCACCACGTTCGGCGCAAACCCGAGCGCAGCAAGCGACACGGTACGCCCTTCCCGCGGGACAACTAACAACGTTTTGCGACGTCGAAGCGTGATGAGCGTCTTTTCCGATAGAAGACGGCCACGTAGGTGCAACCACATTGATTAAATTCCTGTGAGGGGCAGCGGAGTACCTGGCACTGCCTGTGCTCCCGGAGGCTGCTATCGAGAGATGCCCAGCTGGCGGTGTCGGCGCACATCTGAACATCCCCACGAGCTCGGGGGCGCGCCTTGACCCCGCACTGCGGGCGCATACCACGTTGCTCCCCGGGCCTCAACTAGGGCCGTCAACGGAGCGGATACCACAGTATCCGACTCAGCTCCCTTTAATATTATCGGTCGGATAGTATCAGAATTAGGATAATAATTTAAATATTTAAATATTTTAATTTTATCTTGTAGTTTAATGACTTGTAAATTTTATTTTTTATATAGTCCATGAATATCATAGATTTAAATTAATTATATTCAAGTTATAAATATCTAGATAAATTTAAATAATTTGAATGTTTCATTAAATATACCTTAGATAATAAAAAATACTTAAATAATTTATCTAAATTAGTAAAACTACTAAAAATTAAAAAAATCACAAGAAACTTCATTATTATCATTCAACATGTCTTAAGCATATTTCAAATATTGAATTATCATTTATTTAAACATATAAATATCATTAAAATTAAAATAACTTATTAAAATACATAATCGGTCGGATAATAATCGGAGCGGATATCTATTTTCCGTTTCTGCTTCCAATGTTAATCGGATTATTAAACGGATATTCGGATATGTCCGCCGGATGTGTTAATCGGATAAATATTAGACTAATCTGATACGGATACGAATCGGAGTAGAATATTATCCGGATCCGTTGACAGCTCTAGCCTCGACCCCCTCTTCCTTCGAGGAGAGAGATTGGTGAGGCCGGAGAACTAGATGAGCCCCCATCATCATCGAAATTATGCATTTGCTAGTGTGATAAAGTTGAGTCACACCTTCTTTCCTAATGCAACTACTGTTAATGTTATGATGGTTTACTAATTTTGATTGATGTAAGTTTGTGTCCACCTTCCTTGGTATGAAAGGAATTTGAAGTTATCTCCACATACATGGGCCAGTTTATGTTTTCAACATATTTGTAACAATATCCTTCTTTCTAATTATACACTTTCAGATCTAAATTTTGTAATTTTGCTTTTTCTCTTTTGAGTAATTAATGCTTATTACGTTGCAGTAAGTTGAGCTGAAACGAGTCCCTTATCATTTTTACTGTCAGAAAAGCCCACTAAATAAATGCATCCCGAAGTCATCGGTACGTCACCGCACATAGGAGCCATCAGATTAAAAAAATTAAAAAAATGTACCTATCAAACTACTTTTCGATAACATCCTAAAATACTTGAAAAATCTTGAAACGCTAGAGAGTTTCAGGAAGTTCTCGAATGCATCTTATGATCTCAAGAACATCATGCTCTTAAAAGGTTTTAGAGTATCATGATCTCAAGAGTATGTTAAAGTGTTCGAGAGCAAGATGTGTTTGATAGTTTTAGGATGTTCTTGAGATTATAGTTTGTTGGACAAAATTTTTTATTATTTTTTTAATCCAACATCTTCTCATATGCGCTGATATGCAGATAAGATTAGGGCACAATTACTAAGAGGAACAAGGGCCATATAAACTTTCCAAATAGCAAAAAAGGATTAAGGAGCTAGGTCAAGTTTAGCTTGCTCGATGAAACAAGCATTACTCTTTGTTTTTACACATGTTATGTACTATGCATTACTTGGTTCCCAAAAAGTGGGTGTGGGTATCTTATCTTTATTTTATGTAAGTTCATTCATAATCAAAGACTTTACCTTCCTATTTACACATTTGTCTCTAATTTACAGATTTTATCCACTTTGTGTTTTGATGAATAGAAACCAAACATGTCGGAGGGGGTGTAGAAGTGTATTTTACTTAGCTTTAAGAGATTTTATGTTTTGTGAATGATAGAAAAGGTTTCCTACACGTTAATATACAAGAAATAATTTTCAAATAATTTGTATTTTAAAAAAGAGTTGTGAGTTTTTGTCATTAAGATATTATCCATTTTGGTCTTCTGAATCTTGTCTATTTTAAAGAATTTTCACTGGAAAAATTGCCTTAACAACGTGATAAAGGCCACTAACGTCATCGGAAGAGGCTGCAAGTTTTCGGCGTCAAGATATTATATGGTTTTACTCATAAATCTCATAATTTTATCGTTTATCTTAAAATTTAAAAAATGACTTTTTTATGAAAAAAGATGAGAACTTTCTTTATAAACGCAAATCCCCTTAACAAATTATAAAAAAATGAAAATTCCCAAGCATTAGTTAGGGCGTTCCCTCGTGAGCAGTTCGGCACTAACATAACAGTCAAATATCCAAAACATTTCTTTTAAAAGCCTTCTCATTTTTTTCAATAAACTATTCTGCGCCACTGCGTACTCGAAAATTGTTATTAATACCCTCCCCTACCCCAGCTCTGCCTTATCGAGGCCGAGCCATTAAACCCGGTTAACTCTCATAGTTAAGATTCGTATGTACGGAAACCATAAATAAATGGCAGTAGCGTCCGAAGGCGCCCATTAACAGCGTGGAGGACAAGTGGGGTTGGGTGGAGAATAGAAGAACAAAAAAAATATCATATAAAAAAGAGGTAGGAGATCTCGTGGCGGCCAAGGCCCAGAGAGAGAAGAGAGAGAGAGGGGGAAGAGAGAGAAAGGCGCAGAGTAGAGAGAGAAGACCAAAGCGATCTCACGTCGGTCTCCTTCTTTCCCCAAAGCGAGAGAAGCCGAGCCGCCGGACGCAACTAGAAGTAGCGGCGAGGGTAGAGAGAGAAAGGGGTCTGCGGGGGGCGGTGGATGCTGCTGGCTTCACACTTCTCCAGCAGCGCTAGGTGTAGCGGCGGCGGACGGCGGGGTGGGGATCCGGCCGGGAGCCGGGTGATCCTACGCGGTGTGGCGGAGGGAGTGGAGATCGGCCGTGCCGGGCGGAGGAGCGGGCGCGGGGGCGTCCCCGCGGGCAATGCCGGTTGGGAGTGATGAATTGGTGGCGGCGCAGGGGATAGGCTGCTCCGGCGGTAGGATGATCTTCCCGGAGGGGGGCGGTGGTGCTCTTTGTGGTCGCGCGTCGCCGGAGATCCCCGGCATCGACAGATGAAGGCTTGATCGAGGTCGAGAAAGTTGTCAGCGGGAGTGGCTGGTGGACTGACGGAGATGGCGATGAGTTGTTCTCCAATCTCCTTGCTAGGAGGTTTGTGAACTGCATTTGAGTGGGAAATGTAGCTTACATGCGTCCTTTTTTGAGTTAAATAGGAATCTGAGTAATATAAGCATTAAGTTAAGCATTTCGATTCAAAACTGTATCAGCGTAGAAGTAAAAGGTGGTATATCCCCGTGTGGGCGATCGGGGTATTGGAATTCATTTTTTGGGGTGAGGTGATTCGTTTATGTGGTTCCATGGAGTCCCGGATGGATCAGTACGAAATAATGGAGCAGATCGGCCGGGGAGCCTTTGGAGCGGCCATACTTGTCAACCACAAGGTGGAGAAGAAAAGGTGAGATTGCTCTGACCTTTCCAAGTTCTTTCTCATGTTGGCATCAAAATTTCTTTGCTGCTTCGGTTTTGTTTCTTTTTTCTTTTGATGATTAGTTTTGGTGTTTGTATCGGTTTCATCTTTACGTTAGGTATGTCTTGAAGAAGATCCGGCTTGCAAGGCAGACCGAGAGATGCAGGAGATCTGCTCACCAGGAGGTAGATTTTGAGGGATTTGTTATTTCTGCGTTTCTGGATTTTGTTGATGTGAGTTTTTCATTTCTGCTCTAAAATTTGCCGTAGATGGCACTAATCGCACGGATCCAGCACCCGTTCATCGTGGAGTTTAAGGAAGCTTGGGTGGAGAAGGTGGGAAACATTTCTTAAAATGTTAGAATGTGGATTATATGCTATGGAATTATCCCTTCATTGGTCTATATAAATGCAGGGTTGTTATGTTTGTATAGTAACGGGGTATTGTGAAGGAGGAGACATGTAAGTGCTAGGAGATCTCTTTTCATCCTAGTATTGGAGTTCACCTTCTTCGCATGTTACATTTTGATGGTGTGATGTGATTTCCTTAGGGCTGAACTGATTAAAAGATCGGGTGAGACATTCTTCCCGGAGGAGGTAACCATTTCTGTGCTCTGTCATCCTTGTTAATCTTGAGAGTATCAAATGTCATAATCTGTTTATAATATGTTTCTACTTGTTTTCAGAAGCTGGTGAAGTGGTTCACACAGCTACTAATGGCCGTTGAATATTTGCATTCCAACTTTGTTCTTCATCGAGACCTGAAGGTTTGTTGATTGGAGTGTTGGGGGATGATAAGTGTCATCCAACTATCTACCCGTTTCTCTTACTATTATCTGTGCTGATTTGCTTACTGCAATTTTGTGGCAGTGCTCAAATATATTTCTCACTAAGGAACAGGGTGTTCGCCTTGGTTAGTTTTTTGCTCATCTACAAGGACTCTTTTGGTGACTTTCTCTTTATGTTTTTTTATACTAGTAAATATTTTTATTCTGCAGGAGATTTTGGACTGGCTAAAACTTTAAAAGCAGATGACTTGGCTTCCTCTGTAAGTACCAGTGTTTTTTCTAGCCTTTTTTTGTAAATTTCCTGGAAGCTTTTCAATAAATGAATTGGGCATATCGTGCTAAGTTGGCAAGTTTTTTTTTTCCGCATTTGCTGAGTGATTCATTGTAGGATCAAAGATAGTGGACTGTGTTATAGCAGCATAAACATATTAGTTTAGGTTTTTGAAACCTATAAATGTCAACATAAAATTGAAACCGCTGCAAGCTATAAAAAGTGGGACCAACATATGTGTACCAAGCATGGGTGGAACCCTGAACAAAATACTTACAGAAATTTAAGGTTCTTAATACTCCTCTCTGATTTTGAAATAGAAAAAGAAAAGTAACATTGATAATACCGCCATATAATCATTGAGTTACCAAGTTCTGAATACCTAGATTGACCATGGACAACAAAAACCTGCAAGAACCATTTTGCCATAATAAATCCTCTCCAAAATTTGGTACGCTAGAATAATTCCCTTGCATCTACCTTCAAAAAAAAAAATTCCCTTGCATCTGCTTTGCTACGTCATCCCATGGGTTTCCAAGAAGCTAACCTGAGCAATGAGAACCTACTCTTTGGACAGATGGATATCCTGGATACCATTTGTTTAATATTTCTTGGAGTCTTACACCTACCAAATGCATAAAAGATGTCATTTGTTTTGCAGCATCAAATGTTTTTATACGTTTATCATTGTATGTTTTTTTGTCAAGAAGCTAAATATGAATGTCAATCAAGTGATACATTCTTTCCTCCATAACATTCCTTTAAACGGTTTCCCTAGTTGTACGCAAGACTAATGTTTTTGAAATTCTCATTCCAGGTGGTAGGAACTCCTAATTACATGTGCCCTGAGCTTCTTGCTGATATACCATATGGGTTCAAATCAGATATTTGGTCTCTCGGTATGATATTTTTTGTACTTTATTCTTGACTGCATTAATTGCTGTTGCACTATGTTTGATGTTTTGTTTCATCTTATTTTTCAGGCTGCTGTATGTATGAAATGGCTGCCCATCGCCCAGCTTTCAAAGCCTTTGTAAGATTCTTGCCGTCCTGTTCTACCTTTTTGGTTATACTGGTGGGATGATCTGAATGCATTCAGATGATTTTGAAAGTGTATAGGACTTTTAGCTGTAATTATAGTTTCTGGATCCTTGCTAATTTGGTCATAATTCTACCTACTTAAGCAATCTCTTTATGAAGTATCGACATGGATGATACTGAACACTTCAAGCAGCTATTCCCATATGGTTCCTTCATACATTGACAAATGCGTAGATCCACTACAGTGAATGATGTTAGATTGGTCTATGTCACATGAATTCATCTCAAAAGTTGAGGCTTAAAAATGCTTAATCTATAAAAGAAACAAAAATAGTGTTACTGGTGTTTCTTTGATCTTCTCCCATGATGCTATGGTTCATTGTATGCTGGTAAACATGTAGATACATTTGAGTGAATGCTATTATGTTGTTCCTTGATACAAATTATTCTCAATCTTGAGACTTGAATTGATGGCTATCCGAGTATTGCAAGAAAAGCCCATTTTATATTTATTTGGCCCATTAGAAGCCCATTTGATGTAGTTTTATTTTAAGTCAGATTTTAGTCTTTTATTTTGAATAAGGGTATTTAGGTTATTTAGTTATTAGGGTTTCCTTAGAGTGCTGTTGAGTCCTATATATTGTCTTGTACCCATCCTTTGGAAGGGAAGATGATGAAATGAATGATTTGTGAGCTTTTGTGCAGTCATGAGTGCTTGTGTTTGTGTTCCTCTTGGATCCCGTGAAGGAAGGGTGAGATGCCCCATCACCCATCACCTCTATCTCCTTCTCCCCCTGCAAATCCCCTCTTCTTTCTCTATCTATATTTCCCTGTCGTCTTCCCCATCCCCGTCCTTCATGCCATTCTTCCCTTTTTCCCCTTTTTGTCCCGCATCAACTTGGTTTCAGAGCCGAAGGTCGATCCCTACGCCACTGCCGCCGCTCACCCTCCTCGTCATTGCAGCCACCCCCCTTCGGCCTATGTTGCTGCGATCGGCGTTCCAAACAAGAGCTGCCGCTGCCTTCGACAACTACTACTACTACTACTACTACTACCGCCATTGGCTTTTGCTGCTGCCGCTTCCCCTGCCCACATCCTCCTTCTCTTTCTTGGTTTACACCGGCAAGAAGAAAAAAAAGAGAAGAAGAAGAAGAGCAGAAGTAGAGGAAGCGGAAGGAGGGGAGGCTGCCACCACCCATCGGCACCGCTGTTGCCGTCTTTGGCCCCAGTGGCTGCCGCCGCCATCGTTGTTGTCAGATCCTGTCCGCTCCACCATCGCCTTTGCAACTACCCTCAATTGCCGTTGTTACTGCTTCCCTCATACGCATGCCACCATCGGTCACCGCTAGCACCGTCGTTGCTGTCGTCTCCGACTGCCGGTGTCGTCGCCGCTGACCTCAAGTGCCGCCGCCGCCATCCGCCCCCCTGCCCCCGCTGTCCCCCTCTGCCTTTCTCCCTCCTTCCCTCCCTGTGATTAGGGTTAGAGGGAGGTGGGAAGAAAGGGCTCGACCCTTTCTTTCTTTAGATCCAACCGGGTCAAACTGGTTTAACCGGTTCACTTAAAAGGGGCTCAAGCCCATTGGCTGCACTTGGTCAGAGCCATACTGTCTTGATCTGAGCCAGCCAGGGACCCAGCAAGTTCATCCAAGCCCACGTCCACACTAGGTCCAAATCAGGCGGCACTCTGGTTCGCTACAGTGCACAGGAGGTGCACTAAGAGTCCTATCGCATGGCCAGCACCAAGACTATATCCGTGCTCCGACTTGCACGTCGTCTACACTATTGGCTTTGTCTCAGTGAGGTTGACTCAGTTCCAGTGTGTTGCTTCCCCGACAGTACCTCGTTTTGGGTGCGCACCTCTGACGGTCGTGTCGATCACACGAGGGCACCTTTGTGCTCCGTTTTGTGCGCTGATCATACCGTTAGCATCCTTATAGCAAGGCGGATCTCGTCCAACGCTTCTTCAACCAGTGTTGCATCGTTTCAGATGTTGCTTCTCACGCTTCCTGAGGCGATGGCTACCGACTATTTGAGCAGACATTGGGGGATGTCTAAAGATCCTGGATGGGTCAACTTAAAGAATGATTGGAACAACTTTAAGAATGATTGGAAGCACCATTTGTGACTAGTTGAAGGGTGATATTTGAAGCTTTTGTGCCATGCTGACCAAGCCAAAGGATGTCATCTACGAGGTTGACCCAGTGATGACAGAGAAGTATGAATTTTTTTTCACTAACTACGTGTTCATATAAGCATGCCATGTACATAAAGATGAAGAAAGATGGATACGATACATATTGATCATATGCATGTACATGGACGACATGATCTTCACTGTTAAGAATCCGGGCATTTTTGAATCTTTCAAAAGATCAATGGTTAAAGAGTTCAAAATGAGAGATGTGGGACTGATGGCCTATTGAAGTTGAGGTAAATTAAAGGGAAAGTGGAATCTTTCTCTAAAAAAAGAAGTATGCAAGGCAGATAGTCGAAAGGTTTAAGATGAGTCCAGTAGTAAGATCTTTAAAAGAGATATAAAATTCAGGAGAAAATAATTGATCCTACTATATTAAAAAGTATAGTTGAAAGTCTTCGATACCTGAAGTTCACTAGACCAGATAGCGTCTATGATTTTTTTATTAGAAGATAAATGAAAGAGGTACACTATGAAGCCGATCCAGTGCTAGAAGATGAATATTTAGGAGAGGTCAAGTCCGAGATGTCTGCAGTAGATGGTGACCTCCTCGCTGAGCAGAATGAGCCGAGGACGGAAGAGTTAATTAGAGATGTGGTTGATCAGCCGAAGATCGTTCAAGACACCATCAGTCCGGATGATTTTGATCACATCTAGGTAGATGTTGAGGCACACTCCCCACCTTGAGGCACGGTTCTCCTTTGCATGATGAACCAAGAGGCTTTAGTGATATTTTTTGGATTTGATCCTTTCATCTTTCCATGGATACTGCCACACTTCAAAACTTGAGGATGAGTTTTTTCAAATCAGGGAAGAATGATGGGGATCGAGTATTGTAGGAAAGAAGTCAAAAGCCCACTTTATATCTTATTTGGCCCATTAGAGGCCCATTTGATGTACTTTTATTTAAGTCAGATTTTAGTCTTTCATTTTGGATAAGGGGTATTTAGGTGATTTAGTTATTAGGGTTTCCTTAGGGTGCTATTGAGTCCTATATATTGTCTTGTACCCCTCCTTTAGAAGGGAAGATGACGAAATGAATGGTCTGTGAGCTTTTGTGCAGTCATGAGTGCTTGTGTTTGTGTTCCTCCTGGGATCCCGTGAAGGGAGGGTGAGATGCCCTACCGCCCAGCACCTCTATCTCCTCCTCACCCTGCAAATCCCTCTTCTTTTTCTCTCTCTCTTTCCATGTCATCTTCCCATCTTGGCCTCTCTGCCATTCTTCCCTATCCCCCTTTTTTATCCCGCATCAAAACATTCTTACACCATAAAAGGAATGAAAATCACAAAGCAGCATCACCTTGATCCCCACCTGTGCTGGCACTTCTGTAAATACTTAGGATTGCTTACATGTAAACATCTCCACGAGTGAAATTCTGTAAGTAGCTTCTAGTTAGCAATAAACAAACAAGATTTGTGTGCTGTAAAACATTGTAAATTGCCATAAAACTGTGTTTTCTTAATGTCGGTAGGTGCCATAAATTATTTCATTGTGTTTCCCTTATGTTTGGAGTATCATAAGTTGCTGAGGTTTCAAAATTGGTTGATCCATGTGGTATGTTTTTTATCCAATTTTGATTCAGTCCAAAACTACCAAAAAACTAATACCAGTGATTCTAAAACCAGGAATATTGCTTTCGTTGGTTTTTAAGACTGGTGATTTCAAAACTGGCATTTTACGGTGTTTTACATCAAACCAAATGACCCTTAAGCATAAAGTGAACCCTTTTGGCAGCTGTTGAAATAAGCTTGATCATGTTGATTGCCGCATTTGATTCACTCGAGTTGAACCATCATTTATGCTAGCTATTTTGGTGCCAACCAAATTATATTGAATTTGTTTATCTATAAAATAGTTCAATGTAGTTAATGGCTTATAGAGTAAAAACTAGATGCAGATTCAGTTGCATCTCTGCGGAGTTTTTTCTGTACTATCCCGTATGAACCACTGCTGGCATTAGATGACATTTAGGGTCCATTTGAATGTTTTTTTTCCTCCAAGGAACTAGGTTTATATGAGAAAACCACATGTTTCAGAGACTGCAATCTCCCACCACCTGTTTGTTCCCTCCACACCCCCCCCCCCCCCCCCCCCCCAAAAAAAAAAGGAAAATAAAAAAACATCCTCTTTCCTTCCTGGACCACATCAGTGAAGGTTTATGATTGCAAGTTCATGGGCTGATGAGAAGCAACCTGCTGATGGACCTGACCATTGGATGATGAGATCTAGTGATTTGTCCTGAGGGAGGGGATGCCATGAGCACCATTGCCTAGTGGTGGAAGTGGAGGTGGTTAAGCAGCAGAGAGGCCATGCATGCATTGCACCGCCAGCATATTCTCACTTCGATGACCATGGCTACAGGCATTGACCTGATCACAGGAGTCACCAATCTGGCTGGCTGACATGGCATTGTTGCCTCTTCTGGCTGGTTGGAGTTTAGGTTGGTTTGAGGAGGTAACATGGTGGAATTTATGATCCTGCACACAAGTCCATGCATCTTTTTTCCTATGTCATTTTCTCTTGCTTTCTTGTATTTACGTTATATTGGTGACGGGACAAACCCTCAGCATACAACCATGCAACAGCAAGGTACCTGACCTCAAGCCCCCTTCCCCATTCATGGCACCCATGGATGCTGGATCACCGTATAGCCTTCTAAAGTGTTGTTGTAGGCTGAATGCACTTCAAGTGGTTGTTTTGTCTCAGCATTAGCCACAAGCTGGTAATTGCATAGCCTATTTTTTGGAATATGAACAGCTTGTATAACTGCTACTTATGTTTCAGTAACCTTGAATTACTTTATTAAACCAATTCATGGAAAGTCGTAAACCAAAAATGCATTATTTTCTGTTTTGTAAAGAAGACAACTTCCTCTAAACTTTTGTACTATGCATTCTAGTCGAAGTTAGTTGTGGCTTTTCATGTAATTTCAGGATATGGCCGGACTAATAAGTAAGATAAACCGCTCTGCTATTGGTCCTCTACCGACATGCTATTCATCTTCCTTGTGAGTATGTTTGATGCCACTATCTTAATTGTTTGAAATTAGAAATCAATTTCTGATGAATCAATTGTTAGGCACAACTTTCTCATTATTATGTCCATCAAGCAATAGCTTTCTCTTTTCCCTATGTCATGTACCCAAATTTTTAACGAATGCATAGCAAACACTTCTGTTAGTAATTTGTGATTTTTCTCTCACCTGATCAGAAACTGAACAAAAATGCCAATCAATCCTTTCTCATCAAATCACCAAAGTCCACACTTGGAACAAGTGTTTTAAAGGTTCCATTTGATCAAGAATCAATCATAGGGAAATAAGTTAATAACCAAGCCCTAGTGTAGGTCAGTTGATTCAGAACGTCTGTTTGCTCCTGAAAGCTGAGCGACACTACGTGCATAGCCAACCCCGACTTGGTGTCCCAGGATCTAGACATAGCTGGGTTTTACTTGGACCTTTTAAGATGGTTCCCTTACGTTGTAGGTAAAGAATAGCTGAAAATGATCTTACTTCAACAACTGCAGACATTTTTCACTGTTATGAGTGAATTTTGGATCATTCTCTCTCTCTCTCTCTCTCTCTCTCTCCCCAATCGTCCTCCTCCGAAGTGGTTTCTTATCAATTAATTGAACTCTCATCATGTGATGCAGTAAAGCACTTATCAAGAGCATGCTGAGAAAGAACCCCGAGCATCGACCAAGTGTAAGCTTTCTTTTCAAGGTCTTATAGGTTAGCTTTGCAGTGCGTTGTATGGAGTCATCTAATGTTGTATCTGAAACTAACCAGGCATCTGAAATTTTAAGACATCCATACCTGCAACCATATGTCAGTCAATACAATGCACCACCTGATCTCATAAGTATGCCATCACCACAGAAGTCTATCTCCTCAGTGAATGGTCAAACAAGCATGACAGAAAGCCAGAACAGTAGCATATCTAGCAGTGACAGGGATAGTTTGCTTTCAAGTGAAAGACCCATGTCAGCACTGCCATCAAGCTCTGATCAGTTGCATGCTGTTACAGATACTGCTTCAACTGACAACGTAGCTGCCTGTGATGTCAATTGGGGTGCTTTGCCTGCAGCAGTGCAGAACACACCAATATGTGAATATGGCATTGCTGTAGGTGAACAGGATATGTCAAAATTATCATGTGTTGATCAAACACATAAAGTCGAATGTAAGCAACCAAAAATAATTAAGAATATACTAGCTGCACTGAAAGAAGAAGAGAAAACTAGAGAAAACAGCTCTCCTTTGAGGAGTAATCGTTTGAAGGCTAGTGGAGTGAACGGCCGCAAGTCTAATGCAGAACCATCACCAAAGGTGTCAAAACCTGTTAGTGCAGGTTCTTCTAGTTCCAAGTCTAACACAGATGTGCCATCCAATGCACCAGCAGAGACAAACTGTGATATTGCCAAACGGGCCTCACAACCGTTGAAGCATCTGGTAAGAGAAACGAAATCTTGGAAATGTCCCTTGCTCACATTTGAACTAAGTTGATTTTTTTCCTGATTCCATGTATAATTTGTTACAGTTGCCAGCATTTGAGTCCTCCCCAAAAACCAAAGCTAGACTTGATGTTGCGGCCATCCCTGATCCTGCCAAGCAAGCGCAAGAAGATGATACCCCAGATAAGTCCAGTCAAAGGCCTCCATATACCAACCTGGTTAGACGGTCCTCCTTTCCTGCACAAAGAGCTGCAGGCCCTGACATTCCAAAGCCACATGGAACCAAGACAGCACCAAGAAAAGTAGGTCATGAGCGTGACAGAACTCCCAACCGAAGGATGATCCATGACCCTGTGACTCAAGAGCATGAGCAGACTCCTAACCAGAAGATAGTCTCAGAGCCGCTGGCTCAGGAGCGCATGAAGACACCTCCCTCACAACCGCTCATCCAAGTGCGCACGAAGACACCTAGAGAGCCGATAGGCAAAGAGCGTACAAAGGCTCCAAAGGAACCCATAACAGAAGGGTGTGCAAAGACTCCCAACCAGAAGGTAGTTCAAGAGCATGTGACGACTCCTAGCTGGAAGATACCTGATGATCCTGTAAAGCTTGTTGAAGTTGCTAACCAGAATATATCTCACGAGCCCAAGGAGAATCAGAATGCATCCGAAATGATAACAGATCAGAAATCTGTGATACAGGAACATCAGAAATCTCCTAGTGGTAAGCCGAATCATCAGCCTGAAAAGGCTCCCACCAAGAAAGTCAACACCACGAAGGGTGTACCACGTAGTCTAATGGAGGAAGAGAACTCTCTACATTCAGCTGATGGGCTTCAAGTGTGCTTGGACAGTACAAGATTAATGACACATCAGACGAGAGATTCTCTTTCAACTTTGGGAAAGGAACAGAGCAACTTGTCTGATTTAAGCTTCATGCTTGACCATGTTGAGAGATTTGAGCAGATTGAGGCTTTAAATTTAACTTCGCCTGGATGCACAACTGCATCATGTAAGCAGCCCTCAGGGTCCGAACATTCATCTGAAGCAACCAAGGAACATGACCGCAGTTCTGCATCACATAAAGTAGAGAACTATGTGATGAATGCAGATCTGAAGCAGAGTGTTGCCAGCAATGACGATGTGAGCTCAATCTCATGTTTAGACCTGTCCTTCCCAAGTTCTGTGCGGGATTATGTCTGTAAAGATGACACCTCTGTAGCCAGGTCAGATCCTTCAACTGGATCAGCACTTAGTGGTGATGACAAGTTCACAGTCAGGGAACTCCTTTCATCCATAACAGAGGCTACACCCACTTTGCCTTCAGCGACCTCAAAGATGTTGCCCCTGGAGAAGCATTTGCCAAATCAGATCATTGAAACATCACCAGCTTCTCATCTGACCCCAGCATTTGATGAAGTCATACATGTTATACGTCACAGCAGCTTCCGGGTCGGAAGTGAGCAGCCAGTGAAAGGAAGTGTTGAAATTGGTGTTCAGAATATGGATGTGGGGAAGCTGCTTAATGTGGTTAGAGAAGAGGTGGAGATAAGGAATCCCACATCACTAATGCTGAAATCTTCAAGCGGCTCCGAGTCCACCACAGCGGTCAAATCAAATGCCTCACAAAGCCTCGGCAACAAGGAGAAGCCTCCTTGCTCGGAGACAGTCAAACCAGATTCTTCTGAAGGTACAACCACAGGAGCAAGAGAAGAGGAATCTCCATTCAAGGAAACCCTGGACGTGAAGTCCTTTAGGCAGCGAGCAGAAGCTCTGGAAGGGTTATTAGAGCTGTCAGCAGAACTGTTGCAGCACAACAGGTTGGAAGAGCTTGCAGTAGTCCTGAAGCCATTTGGGAAGGATAAGGTCTCTCCAAGGGAGACAGCGATCTGGTTGGCAAAGAGCCTCAAGGGCATGATGATTGAGGAGGCCAACCGCCCTAGTTGAGAGATCAGATCCTTCTAGTGAGCTTCCACATTTTTCTTTTTTTTCACATAATTTAAGCTCATTTTCCATTTCACTTGAAATTGTTCTTGATTAATCTTTCCAGGTGGTGGTGGTCTTTTTCCTTTTCATCTTCATGTGCTATAGTGACAACAAAACAAGCATCTTATTTCCCTTGGTTAATTCTTTGCATGGTACGATGTAAATAGCAAGGTTTTGTGAACGAAATAAAATTTGATTCAGGGCGGCTCATGACTGTGTTGTCTGTTAAGAGCCATGTGATCTAGCACTTCTCAATTGAGGTATCCAGGTTAAAGGATCGACACTCCCATATTCGCCATGAGTACCCTCTCCTTCTCCGTACCTTATCTTCAAAACTTAGCAGTCAACATATCTCTGGTACTTGGTAGGGCAAGCTTTGACACTCGATTGTAGGAAGATATTGTTTTTTAAGTGTTTGGTTGTTATAATAGATCGCTATTGTAGGTGCTTGGTTATGTTCTATCAATTTTGATATGCATATATTGTTGTCATGAACAAATTTAAGATAAGTTTGAACTTGAATTAATAGTGTTATAATTTAATATTTGGGAGCCTCATGACTCCTCTTCTCCTTTCCTTACATGTTTTTCTCTCTTTTCCTTTCAGCTCCCATCCTCTGTTCTTTCTAAATATCAACTTCGATATTGGTAGTTTAGAATATAGACCTAAAGTAAACTTGAGAGAAGTGTCCTTCCCTGGAAGAGCTGCTCAGTTAAAACCTAGTCATATAATCGTTTAAAGCCAGTTTCGAGATCCACAAGTGACCTTAGTCTTCTTCTGAACTCAACTTAATCTAAGCTCTCGTCCAATGGAGGTCCTTTATCCCTGTAGTAGACCTGGCAAAATGTAATCTACCTTGTCGACTCGATGCCTAAAAATGCGGGTAAAGGATGAGTTTTGATAATGGGTCAAATACAGGTCGAGTTATTTTAGCCCGAATTTTTCATTGAGTCAAATTAGGATTAGGCTGTGTTCGGCAAAACTTTCATTTGAAATTTACTTTTGACTTCATGAGTTGAGGGAAAGAGGTTATAATTTATTTATTTATTTTTTTGCAAAAGTCAACTCTTTCGTAACAATATCATCTTTTTTCCAATCTTGAAAGTTCCACCCTTATAACTTTTGGTTGGAAGCCAAAATATAAGTAAAATATTACATAAATAATTTTTGAGATCCAATGACTTCCAAAAAATATAACTAAACAAAAGTACTTCCCAATGGAAGTCGTGCTAAACACGTTCTTAGAGAATTTGACCTAAACTCGCCTTAACCTGATATAGCCTACGCTTTTTTATTCTACTCATCTTGACCCACTCATACCCATCTTGGCCCGGATCAGGGTAGGAGTCATACAAATTTGACCCAGCCAAGTCGAGTCGGGTTAGGATTGAGCTATTTTCCTTAATCCTCGCTATCGACCCAACTTGAGCCACCTGACCTGATTTAACCTATTGATGATTACTGGGCTTGGGACGAGGAGCCATGGATTCACGATGCAAGGGTAACACTTGCTGCGCTGACTTCAGTGAAGTGGATTAAAAAAATTATTTTACAATTTTTTCTGATCTCCGATAGCCAAAAAAATCTGAAAAATAAAAAATCGAGTCCAATGAATAGGAAAAAATACATTTAATGGGCTGAGTCCAATAAGAGTTTTGGATTTTTTGGATAGTCTGGTCGGAGATTGGCCTATACGGACGTATAGTGCACATCGGGGCTTACCTAAAAAAAATTCAAAAAATAAAAAACTAACCCACTACACAACACTGGGGTTAGTACAACAAGTGTTACTCCAAGATGCAATTCGATAATTAGATAACCAAGATGCATGTTCATTGTCATCGGTGGACTCCAAGTTTATTTCCTATAATTGAGTAGCTAGTAAGAGCTAATGTCATCGACATTTAGGGTACATTTGGCAAAACTTCTAGTTGACAGTTACTTTTGACTTTCATTTTTCATGTAAAAGAAGTTGAGCGAGAGTGATTATAACTAATTTTAGTTAGTTAAACAAGTCAACCCTCTCCAAACAACCTCATTTTTTTTCTCAATCTTGAGAGCTCCATTTTGTACCTTTTGGTTGGAAGCCAAAACACAACTAACATACTATATAAATGACTTTTAAAATTTATTTTTTTCTCAAAATAACTAAATGAAAGCCCAAAAATATTTCCAATTAAAAGCTCTGCCAAACATGACCTCGGTATGACATTTTTATGGTCTCAGTTGGAGCTAATATTGGTAGTGGTGTTTTCAAGAGAATTTCACCTAAAAGTCTATAGGACTTGATACCTCACTTTACAGTCAAGATGCAAAACCCTAGTTGTTGTCTCTCTTTGTTCTCCTTTCCATCCATCGTTTTACAGTTCTACTTTCTTTTTCTTCTTCTTC
Source organism: Zantedeschia hybrid cultivar (assembly GCA_030544215.1). NCBI lineage: Eukaryota > Viridiplantae > Streptophyta > Magnoliopsida > Alismatales > Araceae > Zantedeschia > Zantedeschia hybrid cultivar. The sequence goes on along the minus strand of JARZZO010000013.1, from coordinate 42,318,729 downwards.
TTGGGAACCCACTAATGCCATTGTGTTGGGCACCACCACCCTACAATGAAGAGTCATCGTCTGCTTGCTCTTTCTTGTTTTTTTTTAATTAACTCACAACTAGATAATAACTACTCTAAAGTCTCTATCTTTTGCAAGAATATGAAGATCGAGTCAAATAATTGAGATGGATCATTATCTTACTCATCTATGCATCTTGTTGGCTCTAGAGGGGAGAAAAAGGTCAATGTGACATGAATCCCATGGAATTGAAACAAATATAATGTTTTATTGATAATTGTGCATTCTCACCCCCCCCCCTCCTCTTTGCCAATTTTCTCTCCTCTTTTGCCGAAAGACTTCTCTTCGGCTAGTGTCGAAGGATCTTGGCCACAACTCTACCGTTTCCCCTGTACCTCGTTTATTCTTCCTTTGGATTTTCAGATGTTCTTCAAATCTTCTTGTTGTTCTCTACCTCCTATCCTTCGTGCCATTCTCCCTCTGTACCTACTTTGTTCAAGTTGTTGTCCCATTTATGTTCAGCGTTGGCTTTACCCCTGATTTCATCCCATTGGCCTATTGTGTGCTTTCTCGCCGGGGTTTTTATAGGTGAACCTACGGTGGGTGTCGACGAAGAAGACGGCCCCCCTTTAGAGGCTCAAGGCTCCTAACTCGGTATGGGTCAATATGGGAATTCGGTGGGGGTTGTTTGCCTTGTCTAGTTTCTTCTGTCTTGAGCATCAATATTTACTTCCTATTACTTGAATGAAGTATGGCTTTCTCTTGTGTGTTCCCAGGAAAATGTTCTACTGATAAGATGATCAATCTATTTTAATCACATAGTCTTATTTTATAGATATTCTCCTATGTCCGACCTTGACTAGAAAATTAAAAACTGATTATGATGCTCTTTACCGGTAAAACTAAAATTTCTAATGCAAAACAACAAGTATCAACTATGATAAAAGTACAATGTAAAACCACATCAATGACAGATATAAAGAAAGAGAGGAGATCCTCTTAGTGCAGAGAGGGGGTTTGGGGTTTTGGATTTAGGGTGAAAGAATTTTTGTGCAAATGTTGACTCTTTCTCTCTACACAGCTAGAGTTTCATCCAACAATGTATCAAGGGAAAGTGAACTTCTAAAGAAAACATTGTGAAGCCTTAGATATTGACTCAAACTTCAAAGCAGGCAATAAAATTACCATACAAGACAAACAATGATTCTCACAATCATTATTATCGACCACAACATTATAAGCTTATCCCATCAGTGGGAGGCCCACCCAAGACACACACAACTCAAAACACAAAGGATTGGACAGCATTTTCGGGCCAGTTACCAGCCTAACCCCAACCTACACTAGGGTTCTGACTTCTGAAAAGCACCAATTTGGTAGACATGTGAGCGATATCTGTGAAGATGCCAAAAATTTTAGAAGCCAGTTGCAAAGAAATATTCCCTAGACAACTAGAAAAGGGAAATTTTCTAAAACATGGCATCTCACTGTCCTCGTGCTACTCATTGTTGAAAATATCTAACCAACTCGACAAGTCCAATTTAGCAAGTCTTGGCCCGAGTATTGGGCTTCTGATATGAACTGCAATGTTTCGACACCGCTGTCTTATTTTCAATAGTAGAGCACAAATATAGTTTTTTCTTAAAAAAAGAAAAATATCAAGTTGGGAGACCACTCCATATCAGCTTCCATAAAATTGAACGGTTTTAAAATATATATAAATAAATAGAACCACATCCGCACACAATCTTAACTCTAATAGGAAAGGGTAACGAAAGACAACCTCCAAATCTTTCGTACCGATTCTTTTGCTTGGATGGTAAAAAAAACCCATACGCAGCTTTTTTTCCATGCACATGAGAATCATAAACAAAAGAGAGCGTTCACATGAATCCACGAATTGAACCCAATGGTTAAAGAACGAGGTGGGGGGAGGGTCAATTCCTTGCAGGCTGTGGTGATCTCCTCCATTCATCACACTCTGCACTTTTAAGGGCACAACACTCGGATGCTAAGGAGTGGGAAGTCTACCCCTCTGATGCATGTGAAACTTGTCCCCTTTTATGAGTGTTGGAGCAGACAAATCTACTCCCCTTTGTGAAGTCTATATTGTAATAAACTATAGCCACCAAAGAAACCAACATTGTTGATGGCATCTGATCACAAAGAACCCTAGTGAAGAAGACCAATTTATTAGCATATTTTGATCTGATAAGAATATAAGCATCAATTGATATAAATAATCCGTGCAGTAGTGCAACAATACACCCCTCCCCACCCAGGTGGAGAGCTTACAGGGTCGACCCGCCCACGTTGTGTGCAGGCACGGGTAGTCCTGTGGAATTCTCACTCATTTGAACGGAAAGGTTACTCCGTTGGGCGGTCTTGCGGGAAGGAGAAATTCTCCTCAGGGAAGTAATCTCGCATGTTGGCGGAATTGAACTCAGCTCTTTTGAGTTAGATACTTTGCCTTGTAACCATTGAGCGACTTGGACCAAAAAAATGATATAAAAAATGGCAACGAGCCCATGACTCAGCGATGCATGTCGTCCTCTATTTGGAGGAAGTCCTGAGATTGAATCTTAGCTCCCACTATAAGTGGGAGTGGGATTCATCCTGCAATCTTCTTTGGGCAGGAAGCTGACCAATTAAATTTGGGTGGAATGCACCCCCAAATATAGTACAATGCAAGGATCAGACAGCATTACAACTGTAATATCTAAGTATTTCTCATTTTCAAATCCAAATTCAAAGTTTTAATTGCTCTAAGGGGCAGCTCACTAAGAAAGTGGACCCTTCATAAGCCGGACCAATAACACCCAGGACCGGACTACTACTCAATGCTCGGAGTAAGCCGATCTATTGGCTCCAATTTTATTTGACAAAAGATCGCATCGGTGATGACAATTGGAGAGGATGACATCGAAAACATTTTAATCCACCAATCAAGATTCGGAGTCACTTTATTCATCATATCATTTGATCCCTTAACACCCCCCAGCTGTTATATGGGAATAAGGGAAATGGGGCCCAGCCTCATCAGCTTTCTTAAACCCCCATTAGTGGAGTGGTTGCCCCCTTTATAGGGTGGCTATCACTAGAGATGCCAACCGGTGAGATTCGGTGCGGATTAAAGTTAGATCTATGATCATATCTATTAAGCTATCGATTTAAAAATACTATCCATTAACTGTCCTATAAACTAATAATTACTCAGATAATCGTAACTTAGTGTACTGCATTTAGTAAGAAAACAATTGCGTTAGTGAACTTATTCACTATATATGTCTGTTTATAAAGACTCTGTTAATAGACCTGTAAATTAAGATCGATCAAATGATTGGACTATCTATTACCATTTGCATCCCTAACTGTCACACCTGAACCTGGACTATTAATAAAACGGGAGCCAACTCCCCTTTTTAGTTGTTGGCGCCAGCAATCTGGCCAGCTGCTTAAATAAGTAGCCATTATAGACTAAACTAATGTCTATGATTAAATGTATAAATGTTTTAACTTCGAAGTGGATATAGAGCAGAGCAGATATGATGTTTTCATTTCTGCTCCATTTATTATTTGGCTATTAGTCAGATTATACTCGAATAATTCTCGGGATATGATCTGATTAGAGATCGTCTCTGAAGTGATCTTAATTTTCTAGAATTTATATTTACGGTTAAATCTGTCCAAATGAATAGTGAAAGAATTTGAACAATTGATTCCTTATTTCTAAATAAAGATTAGAGGATAATTAATCCAAGGGATGATGCCCAATTTCATCTATATATATATATATATATATTTGTATACACACACATGAAAGAAGTGGCAGTTGAGGAACGTACATGTGGGAGACTCCAGACAGGTGATCTTTGATAAAAGTCTTCTGTACTCTTTATGATTATGCTTTTGAAGTGGTTGGTATCTCTCTCCAGCGTTAGATGTTTCCTTGTGAGTTGTGACAATAGGGAGAGCCAACTAGGTATGGTTCAGCTGATACTTACATGACCTCATTTGGAGAGCTTATAGGTTTAAGTCTCATTAGGTGCAATTACACCCCTGAAGGCATGGCCCAAAGATCAGCAGAAATGAATATACTAGAATAACGGAGCTAAACAGGCGTAAGGGTAATTCCCATGGGTGGTTTGATCAATTTGCACCACTTACAACATATGGACATGTAATAGAGTTTTACTTACAAACAAAAATGAAATGAATTAAGTCAGACTAGCCCGACTTAGTATTCCAACTAGGGCTGCAACTCGGGCCCGATTAACCCGGGTTAATATCAATCCTAATTTAACCCATGTATAAAAGATCTCAATTCTAATCCGACCCCAACCCGACCCCTATCAACCCTAATTTAACCCGTTGATAAATCTTTCAACCCAACCCGACCTATATAACTCAATCTTCATTGGGTTGGGTCGGGTTGATCGGGTTGGACCGAGTTACAACTCACATTCTCAAACATATTTCATGTCATAATATTATCCACCTTAACCACATAATAAAAAAAATGTATAGCAACTTATTTACACGATTTCCTATAGAAATCTCTCTACATGCACATTGTCATTTAAAGTATTAGGATTATAAGATATATTTTATAGTAATGGGTTCGGATTGGTCCGAATTGTTCGACCCCTTAATCCAGTCCAACCCGTCTAACCTTGAGTTGGTGACTGTCATAATCCTAATCCAACCCAACTCGTCATTTGTCGAGTCAATCGGATTCGTGGTTCGGATTTACCCATGCGGGTTTGGGTTAGCCCGCCCAAGGTTGCAAGCCTTATTCCAACACACCTGATGGCCCTTATGAATCCTAAAAAATGTGCTCTTAATGGATTGAGCCCAATAAAAATAATTGTCATGTTTGAGATGACATAAAAAATTTACCAAAAAAAAATAACACTAATTAGTGTTTGGCACCACGAGGAACTACCTTATTGATGAGACCTGAGGATGCATAAGACCAGATCAGATACTTTGCAAGATTTGTTTCCTTTGTACTTAACAAATTGCCTGACACATAATAAAACTCGCTACACCTCACAAGTCGGCAAAAAGTGCTAGAAATTTTTAAATTTTGGATCAGACGGGGCCGCGCGAACGCAGGCCCCCACTACCACAAATTATGACGTCCACTCTCCCACTTGGGGAGATGGTAGACTGGCGCCCCCACCAAGTGCAATGTGGGCCGCCAACCTAGGCCATGTGCCTTTTTGATCACCCATGGACCCCGTCCAGGTAAGTATGAAGCAAACGTACCCGGCCAGATTCTCTTATAGCCGCTACTCTGGTTTCTCTACTTGTTCTATCCGATTTAGGACTAAACGAACAACACACCGACCAACACTTCCAATGTTCCTCACCACTAGATCGTCGGGCAACTGCAGTGATGGTGATGATCCAAAGAAAGATGGTCCTGAGGTCCTTCCTTACGGCACTGTGCAGGCAGACCCAACTTGGTGGTTCCTATGCTGGAGATCTATTTATAGTGATCTTGGTCGTATACTTAACACTGCCATGGTTGAAATAGTCTGAGATTTCTCACCTGTACAAGTGCTTCACTGCTTCAACTTACGACGCCACACCCAAAGAAGATCTTGTGTGTTTAGGGAGGGGAATCAAGTGAGTTTATTGCTCGGCAAATGTTTGCTGCAATGCATGATGCATCCCATGCACAGTTCTTCTTCTTCTTTCCCACTGTCGCCTGCACGGGCCGGAGATGCAGCTCTGCTGGACAAATACTGCTCCCTTTATTCTACGCTCATTCGCCCTGGTGTAATTGAGAGAGAGGGTCCTAAATGAGACGAGTCTTTGCTATTAGGTAGAACCAATGTGAATTCTTTGGTCAGGCTATCCACTTATGAGGAGCAGCAATAGTGCACTTGGCCTTGTTGTTGCACCATTATTGTCCTCACCGCAACACGCTGAGTATTTCCTTGATAGGACCTCTTGAACAAAAAAAAGAAAAAAAGTTTTTCGATAGGACTGCATTGAAGGGGAATATGGGGGCTGAGAAATGGAAGAGGAGGCTTGGGAGGACAGGCTCCGCAGTCAAAGTAAAGGTCTGTTTGATAAAACTTAATAGGTCTCTTTTGTCTGAAGCGGTCAGACATGTAATACTTCAGACTGTTTAGTAAAATGTCTTATTTCTTATCTTAATGAATCTCTTTTATCTGAAGTTTCTCTTAAAAATTAAGCAAGTAATGGGTCACTTTTTTTGTTTCAAAAGTTAGTTACGTATGTTCTCCCGTTTCCACCAAAAGTTGCGGATCCCCAGTTGCAAGAGCACAACATCACGGTCGTCCTCAACCTCTTGCTCTGCGACGAGAACAAGTACCTCATTGTTGCCGCCGGTGCAATCAAGCCCTTGCTTCGGGCACTCAGGTTCGGCACCCCGGCATCTAGAGAGAACGCCACTTGCTCGCTCCTCTGTCTCGTGCAGGTCGACGAGCAAAAGATCGTGATTGGGTGGTCCGGGGCCATCCTGGCACTGGTGAACCTTCTGGAGACGAGCAACTTCCGGAGGAAGAAGGACGCCTCCACGACACTCTACATGCTCTACTCGGTGATGGAGAACAAGCTGCAGGCTATGCGTGCAGGGGTGACGCGGTGACTGCTAGAGCTGATGGTGGACAAGGCAGTGTGTGTGGTGCATACCTTGGCGGGGATGCCGGAGGTGAGGTGTATGATCACAAGGTAGGCCTTGATGTAGGTTGTTTGTTGAAGGCGAGCTCGAATGGAGAAGCCTTGGATTGAAGTAACTGGAGTTGTGCAGAGAAGGGACACTCTCAGTAGACGTGACGGCGTAGAGGCAAGTTTCTAATCGTCACTTTGTGCATGACCAGAACGTGTTTGACAGAATACCAAAATGCTGCTGCACTGCCCAAGTTGATGTTGTGCAGTAGCTGTACTTGCCACCGTAGCCCACTGGGAGGAGAACTTGAAAATGCAAGGGCTAATCATACTCTTAAGATGTAAGTTAAGTATGGTTGTCAAACAAATACATACGTAGAACTCTTAATTATTTTCAAAAGTTTTTCGTGATGCAGTGAGAGGTTAGACGTGAAAAGTAGACTTCAGACGTTTAGATTAAGTGTCATCAAATGGGCCCTAAGTCACATGTGCTCCCAACTAACCCATCCCCCTCTTTATGGCTTTAATAATTATACGTGAAGGATATAAGCTGTTCCAGTCATAGTTAGTTAAATAGGTTCGGATAATTTGGTTTAAAATTAGTATAGGGCGGTCTAAAATTCGATCAAATAGTTAAAATATTAAAAAAAGATTTGACGAGATATCTAAATTTTTTATCAAGGTTTTTTAAAAATTAAACTAATCATTTTAATGATATATTAAGCAATTATTAATCAAATTATGGGTTTTTGTCATTGAAAATAAGTTTTTTTTTTAAATTTTTATCACGTAGTCTTATATCTATGATATTTAAGTGAAAAAAAAATTATTTTAATTCAATAATATAGTATATTAAACGTAAAGTATTAAACGTCTTTGTATTATACGTGAATAAAACGGTCAACATAAAAAAAAAAAAAAAAGAATATTTTTCTCTATCTTTAAGTTAGATGCGATCGTCTGGGAATTTTATTCGAAAATTCAAAAGTACACAAATTATAAGCATAACTATAGTTCTAGTAGCTGCCCCCTCCATGTCATCAAACTTTCTAGAATACCCACTTTATCCCCCTTGTCTTATTATCATGTCACAATAAAGACATCTTGTCTTATTCGTCTCATTGCAATAAAGGTTACAATCTATTTTTAAAAAAAATATAGCTTTGTCACTCTACCTTTTAGGTTACAAATTCAAGTATTAAAGTGATAATATGTTAAGTATTAAATAGTTAAAGTATTAAGACTTAATACATTATAAGATATTAATTCTTTAAGATTTTAAAGATTATTGGAGAGTTGATACAAACAACAATAGCTATGGAAACACGCAAATCCCTCTAATAGATATTACTACTCTTACGACTTATAGCTTATGAATTCAAGTATTACAGTGATAAGATGTTAAGTATTACATCATTAAGGTATTAAAACTTAATACATTATACAATTCAAATCTATTAAGTCTTTAAAACTTAACTATGTAGGTTATTTGAGAGCTAATGTCAACAACGATAGCAATAGAAATATGCAATTCTCTCTAATGGATATTACTATTCCCGCAACTTGATTGGCTCATAATTGAGCATGCTTTCTCTTAAGTTTATGACGGTGAAGGAATTCCCTGAGTTTGTGATTGGGATACGAGACAAGAAGCGATGGCTAAAGCCCAAGTGGATAGGCATCACTAGATGTTACAAAGATGCCTATCGTATTCAGTTTCAAGATGATCAAGTTGTAGGTAATGTCACTAATCAGGATTAAGGAAATAATTGTTTGGAGGGAAAAAAATCTTAAATCGGCAGAAAATATGAAAACCTTGTGAAAAAATCGTGAAATATATGTTAATTTTTTAACATATAAAATAAAATTTAAAAATATAATATAAAAATTTTAGATATATGTTATATAAGTGACTTCCTTTCATAAAGGTATACTTTTCCTAGAAAATACATTATTAAATTGTGATTAAATCGTTGTTTTTTGAGTTTATGAAGATTTTAAAAAAAAATTGACAAAGAAAAAAATATTTGTGAAAAGTATGTTAAGATGAAAATGTATGATTAAATCATGATTTTTGCAAAAAATTATAGATTTATGTCACACAATTATGGGAATAGCAATATCTATTAGAGGAAATTATATGTTTCCATTATTATTGTTGTTGGTATTAGTCCTCAAATAATTTAAATAGTTTAAATTTTAAAGACTTAAAGAAATTAAATATCTTATAATTTAGTTAAGTATTAATACCTTGATGATTTAATAAAATCGTAATTTTTTTGAAAAAGAAGTCGCCGCCTTTAGTACGGCTGGACGAATAGGACAAGAAAGATAAAATATATATTTTAACAAATTTAATGATATGAAAGAGAGGAAAATAAGACTTTTCATAGAGGAGAAGAGAAAATAAGTCAGACTCTCTGCTAAGGAAGTCACGACAATTTTTCCCATAAGATGATCCACGTCAGACATAATGGACCCGGCCAATGGGAGAGCTCTCGGTTCCAATTTGGAAGCGGAAAATCGGGAGATGACGGGAGCAGATCACCACGTATTTGAATGTTCCCTAAAAGGCTGAAAGTCTCAGTTTTCTATGGTTACGCCTCCTCTTCTCTATGGTTATGACTCATCCTTTGTTAACAATAGTTTGACGGTCAATTTTTCTTATGGCGCTGGGCATAGAAAAGAACTAAAGAATCTTGTATATATAAAAGACTTCCTGTGACACACATATATGCAAAAAAGTGCATCAAATATAGTACTTCTTACCACGGGCCTATAGACTAGATGTCTAATTTTTAGAAAAATAATCTTACAGTTCAAGAGATAAATATTTCAGAAACATCGGGGCTATATAGTTAGGGGTTTTTAGGCCCCAACTAAGTTCGAACCCGAGAGCTTCTTTGAACCAACTGTCATAAACAGCTGATTCGTATTATATTTATTTACTCAAAAAAAATATCTATTACCTAATTTATTATACATGTCGATTTTAAAAGAATATCCGTTAAAATGACATATAACCTAACAAACAGTCAGAAAATCAGGCTACGGCTTACCATTTGAACCTGGGCCTCGTGCCACTCGACAAAAAAACCAAAACATATGCAAAAACCTCCGCTATAAAGAAATCTGCGTGTGCATAGGTGAGATCTCCACTACCGCGGGTGACGCGATCCCACGTCCCGTACAGACCCACGTCCCACGACATCGACCACGCCAGCGCCGGCGGTAACCGCCCGCCTTCTCTCTCCTCCTCACTGTTGAGGCGTTCACAGCGGGGTTGCGAGTTTTTACTCGTGCAGCAGCAGCGAGAAGGCAAGGGGGAGATCTCTCGCCCAGGTCAGGTTCTGCCCCGCCCGTCGACCGCCGCGCCGCCAGCGGCGAAGCAGGACGAACAGTTCCTCTCTGCTTCCTCCCTCCGCCGCGCCAGATCGATCGGAGAGAGAGAGAGAGGGGATCTGTGGGGGGCGGGGCCATGGGGGTTCCGCCGGCGGCAGAAGCCCTAACGCGGAGGGCGAGCCTCCTGAGGGAGTCGCTGCGGAAGAGCGAGACCATCACCAAGGAGATGGTCACCATCCTCGGCTCCTTCGACCACCGCCTCTCCGCCCTCGAGTCCGCCATGCGCCCTACTCAGGTCGGCGTCCCGCTCGCTGTTCTTTAGTTCATCGTGGTTTGAATCTCTTGGACGATCTCTCTCTCGTTCTTTCCCTTCCTCCCGCTTCGTAATTCTGCACGATCTGGCAATTTTTTGCTCGGCCAGTCCTTGAGAATAGTCTTTTGATCAGATTTCAGGAACCTTCACTTTGCCGCTTCTAGTGTCTATTTCTGTTCGCTGAACTTGCCCCTTTTTGGAATTGTTTTGTTCTTTGTCTCCCTCTGGGGTGGTCACTTGTCGTGCAGGTGAGGACGCATGCCATCAGGAGGGCGCACGAGAACATTGACAAGACATTGAAGTCGGCGGATGTGATCTTAGCTCAGTTTGATGTCTCACGCGAGGTATTGTTTTGTCTCTGAATCTATGTTTCTTCTCTATTAGAATGGCTTTTTCTTGCTGATTTTGAACGGAAGTGTTAAGCAAATAAGGGAATGCGAGGAGCTTGGGATGAGGATTGGGGGGGGGTGCGTTTACTTGGAGGGATTGGAAGTAGGTTTTTGGATTGAGAAGCAGATTCACCTGTCTGGAACCGAACTAATGAAATATTGAAGAGAATGTGTGGAAATTTGGATATCGGAAGTGACCATGCATCTGCTGGGGACAGAATTTTATGGGTTTTGGAACTTTGGTTCACAAATCTCATGCCACTGCTGCATACAAAGATGATTCTCCAGGTAGAGCATTGTGGTGGCTACTAAGAGTCTGCATAATTGTGAAGGACACCACTGTGGAACTGAATAGTTTTGTCTGCTAACCATAGAATGTTGAGCTGGTATTAAACAACCTGCTAAATTATAGGAAGGTAGACAAGATAGAAATATTAAATTGCATAAATCATAAGCATAAATGTGAAGGGACTTTGATGGTTTTACCTGTGCTTGGAGTTGATTACATGGGAGATTTATCCCACGAACATGCTAAAGCTTTCAATTTTCATCAACAGTCTAAGCATGTGTTTGGAGTTGATTGCATGGTAGAATATTTAATTATCCATGTGTTTAGAAAAGAGATATGGTCATGGGATAAAGAAATTTAAAAGTCCATTAACAATAAGCAAGAATGGTTTAAAACATGGCAAAGGAGTAAAAATGATGAACCATTCAAAGATTACGAAATTGCAGAAACAAACACTAATAAAATAATTAGTGAAACCAAGTTAAATGCTTTGAGGAATTGTATCATAAGTTGAGAACTTGAGATGGTGAAAAAGACATTTAAACTTGCTAAACTATGAAAAGGACATACTTAAACTTGCTAAACTAAAGGACGAAGGAACAAGGATTTATATAATATTAGATGCATTAAGATTGAGGATGTTAGGTTGCTAATGAAGGGTTGTGAGATTAAGGAGAGATAGATTGCTTATGTTGAGAAATTGTCAAACAAGGATCAATTCTTAGGCTACCCTTGTGAAAGAACTAATAAGTCTAGTGGGTAAATTAATTATCATTACATTCGACAAATTAGAGCTTCAAAAGTTGAAGATGCTCTGAAAAGGATGAACGTGGGTAAGGCCCTTGGACTAGGTGGAGTACCTATTGAAGTGTGGAAAAGTGTAGGTGATATAAGTATTAAGTGGTTGACTAGACTTTTCAATAATATTTTAAAGAGAGGAGAATGTTGGATGATTGAAGAAGAAGTATTGTGGTTCCCTTCTTCAAAAATAAAATGGATATTTAACATTGCAATAACTATTGAGGAATTAAACTTATGAGTGAACCGTCTCAGGGATGTAACTAATGTCTTAAAAAATACGTTTGGGTTCATACCCTGTAGATCCACTATAGAAGTTATTTTTCTATTGAGACGATTGATGGAGTAATATAGAGAGATGGGGAAAGAGTTATACATAGTTTTTATTGATTTAGAGAAAGCCTATGATTGTGTACCTTTTACCTAAGGAGCTAATTTGATGGGCTTTAGAGAAGGAGAGTGTCTAAAAGATATATCCATGTGATTAAAGATATGTATGAGATGACTTATATATATTAGTGTGAGAACTATTGTTAGAGAGACATTTGGGTTCCTTATTATTATTAGATTACATCAAGGGTTAGTATTAAGTCCTTATCTCTTTATTTTAGTTATGGATGAGGTTACTAAACACTTGCATAATGACATCTCTTAGTGTATGTTATTTGCAGATGATATTATTCTAGTTGATGAGAGTATTGAGAATTTGAATGGTAAATTAGAATTATGGAGGTCCGTTTTGAAATCTAAAGGTTTTAAGATTAGTCGAACTAAGTCAGAATATATGAAATGTAATTTCAGCAACATCATGGCTGATTAGGTAGATTTAGTTAGAATTGAGAGTCAAGTTATTCTTAAAAGTAGCAACTTCTAATATTTAGGATCTATTATTCAAGATAATAGAGAGATTTAAGAAGACGTTACACACAGAGTCAAGACATGTTGTCTAAAGTGGAGGAGTGTATCTAGAGCTCTTTGTGATTGACGGATCCCCTTAAAACTCAAAGGTAAGTTTTATAGGATGGTTGTGAGACTTACAATGCTATGTGGTTCTGAGCGTTGGGATGCAAGAAAGGATCATATGCAAAAATTATGTGTTGTCGAGATAAGCATGTTAAGGTGGATGTGTGGTAAGACTAGAAATGAAAAAATTAAGAATGAATATATAGGTAAGGATTTAGGTTTAGCTCCTATTGACATTAATCTTAGGGAGAATAGACTATGATGTTTGGTCATGTACATCGTTGTCTAAGATCAACACTATTGACATTAAGCTTAGGGAGAATAGGCTATGATGTTTGGTCATGTACATCGTCATCTAGGATCAACACTAGTTAAGAGGTGTGATAAATTAAAGTGTAGGAGGGTAGAGAACATTGGGAAAGACCTAAAATGAGGTGGTTAGATGTAGTTAGAAATGACTTGATTTTGTTATGTGTTACCACAAATATTGTATTGGATAGATTAAGATGGTGGTACATGATTTATGTAGCCGACGCCAAATAGATGGGATAAGGTTTTGATGATGATGATGATGATTCTAGGAACATTTAAGAGAATCAATTTTCATCTACAGTCTATGTATCCCTTTTATTCAAGCCAATACTTTTGAACTTGTTCACTTTCATAACATGCTGTATATTAAAAAGGGCAGCCTAGTGCTACAAGGCTCCTGCCATTGTAAGATTACAGGGGGATTTCAATTGTGGACAACCTTACCATACTCTTTGTAAAGAGGTTGTTCTTCACAATGGATCAACCTTGCTGCACCTAGGCTCCACCTTAGAACATGCTCTATACTAGTCATGTATATTTGCAATCTTTTGCTTGCTGACCTTGCTGGCCTTATTTAATCAATGTGGTATCCCTGACAGGCCTTTGTTCCTCGAATGCTCACTATCATTTTTAACTAGCACGTCTCTTTCATACAGTCTCCTTTGAAACTCCATTTGCACTTTTCTTATTCTTATGTTTTTCTTGCAACTTTCATTAAAAGTCTATATGCTATTCCATTTACATATATGTACAAGACATAAATATAGATAATATGGAATGCCATTTTAGCCTCAAGTATAATGTGTTGGTATTTTTGTGCATGTACAATGTTGTTTCGATGTCAAATTTGTGCATTGCCTATTCCATCGCTTTCCAAGAAAATTTAGGACAACTGTTTAATTGTAGGCAGAATCTAAAATCCTGAAAGGGCCACATGAGGATCTAGAGGGTTATTTGGAGGCAGTTGACCAGCTGAGAAGCAATGCCCGCTTCTTTAGTTCCAACAAAAGTTTCAAGAGTAGTGATGGAGTGCTTAACCATGTAAATAGTTTGTTGGCAAAAGCTGTTTTAAAGCTAGAGGAGGAGTTCAAGCAGCTATTATCTACTTACAGGTTTGTTCCTGCAGATGCCAACCAACCCACTTATGAACATCATGTTTATTACTATCAGAAACTCTTTTTTCCCCCTCCTTTGAAGTTGTTATTACTTTCAAAAATCAGTTTCTCTTTCTGGAAAAAAATATTTTGTTTGTTATGATGACGCCATAATTCAGAGCCTTTTTGGATACAGAATCAAACATGTTCATTATATTCAATCAATTATACGTTTACTTGATATGCTAGAAGGTGTTTTTGCTTTTTTTTTTTTTTTGAGTTGATGGATGCTCAATGTAAGATGCATGGTATTGATGGTCAAAGTTAACTCCTGACAGAGTTTCTTCCTTTTTGTGTGCCAAAGTTAAAGACTAGGCTATGGTCTTGTGTAATGTGGACAGTTCTAACTCATCCATTTTTGGTTGTCCTAGGGAGGGTTCTTTGATAAGCCACATCTTCTTGGTGTTTTTGTATAGTGTCTCTTTCTTTTCTTTCCACATTTATTTGTAAATGTTTTTTCTCCTTTTATAATACAAGCGGTACCATCCACGTTAAAAAAAAAGATGCATGGTGGTGTGAAATTATTTTTGAGAGTCATAAGGGAGCATACTTTAGGTGGAGGTAAAGTAATCAAATGCCAGAGCAAAAGGAATATTTCTGACATGATTCTTGCTCAAACTTATTATCCTGCATAGTGTAAAAAACAGGTGTCTCTTATAATAACTTCTATTGAATCCTGCCAATGTCATTAAAAGGGTTAGATTAATGTCACTTTGTAAGGATAGTTGTCCTCATATAAGTTTGGGATTACTTTTTAGCAGCATGGAACCATCACATGTAAGGCTACCTTTGCAATTAGTTTGTTCATTTAATGGTTGTTTTGCGTGCCGCCTTTGCTATTTGTCAGCTAAGATGTTTACCCATTGCTTTTGACAGCTAACAATTATTACTTGCTTTCATTTAAAGTTTAAAGCACTTCCTTGATTAATCAAATTAAGGGGTTTGTATGTGGGTGAACATGTCTGAATGGTAACAGGCGATCACACTAAAGAAGGAGAAACAGGAATAAGGTCACTTTTAGGCCTAATTACTGTAGGCCGCTGCCCCGACCCTGCGAGGCCACCATTGGTCTAAGTGGCATCTCTTGGTAGGTACATAGTTTTAATTGTATTACCACTACCCTATTTAAATAGATGGACTAAAAACTAAAGAAAGTATATCATAAAAAGATAACATTGTTAGACATAGGTAGCATGTCATCTAAGGGTTTTACTTGGGCTGGTTTTAAGGATGCAAGTCATGCCTGGTTGGCTTTGATTAGAGACAACACTAGTCTTCACACCCCGCCTGCTCAAGCTTCCCATCTCCCTGAATCTCCTCACAGCAGAGCAGGGGAACAAGAGGTCTGGTAGGCAAGAGACAGAAGAAATGTTTGATATTGGTGGTTTCCTTCCTCCTGTGGATGTGAGAATGGGGGGGTGCTCTGGAGAAAACAGAACTTCTGGGAGAGGACAGATCCGCTATGTACATGCTGCAAGGACTGCACTCTGTGGAGAGGGGTGATGGAACTGCCATCCTTACTTCCTATATATATATATTATTTTTTTTCGGGGGGTGGTGGTGCTATGTGGACGGACCACATGCTACCATGGAGGGGAGAGGGCAGTGGCGGGTGGGACTGGGGCTGTGCTGCTACGGGGGAAGAGGAGAACAGAGAAGAGGAAGGAAACTGGGCAGTGCTGTGGAGGAGGAAGAAGGGACGGAGACCGGGTGTGACGGAGGAGGGAAGGATGGGGGAGTAGGAAAGCTGACCAGGTAAAATAGAGGAGGGAAGGAGAAGGAGAGAAAGGGAAGTGATGCAAAATGACCAGAGGCGTCTCACTGTGCGATCTTCGGGTGTCCCATCTGGCCCCGTCGTAGGGCTTTTTTGATATGTCTCAGGATCGTCTTCTCCATCTCAAAGAGGAAGTCAAGAAAATTGCAGAAATTTGCAATAAAATTCATCATTAATTTGAAAAGAGTATTACATCACTATTTAAAGAGAAAACATACTGTAAAGACTCCTTAAAATTGACTCTGATCAAAATACTCCTACCTAAAAAAATAGTACGAAAATCGCACAGAAAATTTCAGAAAAATAGAAAAAGACCTAAATGAGCTTCAAACGGGCTGAACAAAATATATATGGACTCGTCTAACAATAAGCTACGCATCAACAATGCTTCGGTGAGTCTCTGAGCCCAAACTAACTGGGATTGTGAGATCAACTGAATCGTCCTCAAACCACCGTGTAAAATGCGTTGGATCTGGATCCCCATCAGGGAGTGTCATGGATGGGGTGGGAGATGTTGCAAGGGTGCTGGGATCGACTGTGAGATGCTGAGTCAGGGTTGTGTAATTGTGTGGTGGGAGTTGGGGCTAACAGAGCGGAAGTGTGGTGCTGAGAGGAGGGAAGACTTGGGAGGCTGTGCAATGGGGTTAAGAATGTGGTGGGGCTGGGTTTTCCACTTTAGTGGATGTTGGGCTGGGTCAAGCAACCTGAGGTTTCAGTCTGAACTGACCCAAAGGTTGGTCGGGTTGAGCATCTGCTCAACCCCTCAACCCCAACCTAACCTGACCCAAAGAATTGGGTTCCATGTGGCATATTGATGAGGTTAACTGGCATAAACTTGCAGCCTATCTGGTTCTTTCAGGTCACGAGTGGCTTCCCAGTCATGTCATTGTGGGCATCATAGTGTTCGTTCCCTATATCTTTCTCCTCTTTATTTAAATGAGCAGATAAGTATAGGTAGGTATCTTTGGGTGGACTATGAGGACTTAGGATGAGCCCTCAGGGAGTCCGGGACTTCGGATCAGGTGAGGATCTGAGAACTTTACCTCTCCCTATTGACCTCGGTCAGTGTTAATTACGTCGATCAACTGATCGACAACCATTGATTAACCGTCCAATGATGCCCTTTGAAAATCCAGGACTTACGTAGAGCAATATTATGGAAGAGAACACGTTGACATGACATGCATGTTGGATTCTTTTAATGAAACCTTAAAGGATACACAATGGTTCTTTTTGTTACTTTTATATCCTTAAAGGATACACTTTTGCGCACGTAATCCTTTGTGAATCCCTTAAAGGATACTAGAAAAGGCATGCGGTTTTTCAAAACGTGCTAAGTACCCTTTAGTATCCTTGACGGATATACCAAGGATCCCAAAAGGATACTTAATGGATGTAGAGGACAATCAATGGATGTAGAGGGTGTGTTCAACTAGAACTCTGAAGTCCAATAAGTATCATTTAGGATGTATCCTTTATGGAATTTTATCCTTTTAAACCCTTAAAGAATGCTAAAAGGATACCAATCAATTCATGGTAGTGTATGGTTCCTTTTAATATCTTCAAAGGATATCATAAAATCATAAGATCCTTTAGTCATACCCCTTATGTATCCTTTAGGGTTTCATTATGAATGAGGGCTTTGATTATGTGCTTAAGTGCATGGTTAATTATGGCATTCTACTTCGTCCATGATACATCAAAGACATGCATGCTTCAAAAAAAATTATGTAGCAACGTAAGAACATAAGCAACATAAGTACTTAACATCCATGCTTATTTCATTTTTTGAGCACCAAAACCCTCATTAAAAGAGGGATGTCTATAAGTCCTTCACAAGATAAAATTGACAGCATGTAGTCAAGGTTCTTGGAGAAATTTTGGCAGCATATCCCCTCTTCAAAGAACCTTGAGAAACAAATAAAAGACCCTCTTGGACAGCTTGTAATAGAGCCTCCCCTTTTGCAGGGTGTAGCCTTTTTTTTTTTTTTTTTTGCCTTCCCTCTTCTTCCTTTTTGAACTTCCAATGGGGGGTACTTATAGGCTAGGGAGCCCCCTTAACTGGTGGAGGGTTAAGGTACCGGTGGCACCCCCCACCGTCATCCTCCTCTAATGGGAAAAGAGAGGAAGGGAGAGATGTGAGTGAGAGTGTGAGAGATAGAGGTGCCCGGTGGGCACCTCCACTAGTTTCCACAACCGGTGGGCACCCCACCACTCTCTCTCTCCCCTTCTTCTCTTAATTAATGGGGAAAAGAATCCCTTTCTTCTCTTTTAATTTAATGAGGAAAAAGCCCCCCTCATTATTGGGTCAATGATTGGGGCAATAAAGACCTCTCCACTAGTTGAGAGACCACTAACTTGGGAGCTCCAATGGAACATTAAAAGGTCCTTCTATCAAAGCCATTTGTGGCCAATGGACTTCTCTTCTCTTCTCCTTTTTTTTTTTTTCCTCTCTTTTTCCTTGGAGGAGAAGGAACCCAACCCTAAACCCACCACCGGTTGAGCTTTCAATGCTCACTGGTGTGGGGGGAGGGGGAGGGGGGGTGCACCGGTGGGGGTACCCACCGGTACCCTCTCTCTCTCTCTCTCTCTCTCTCTCTCTCCCCTTCTTCTTGCTTTTTTTTGGGTCAAGAGCCCCCACCGGTGGGGGTCCAAAGGGGCAACCGGTGGGGGGTTTTGTACTGGTGGGTACCCCCCACCGGTACCCTCTCTCTCTTTCTTCTTTTTTTCTTCTTCTCGTTTTTTTTACCCTTTCTTTTTTCGGTCAAGACCCCCCACCAGTGGGGGTCCAAAGGGGGGCAACCGGTGGGTACCCCCCACCGGTGCCCTCTCTCTCTTCTTCTTCTCTCATTCGTTTTTTTTTTTTTGCTTTTATGACCCCCTTAAAAAAACAGTCAAACACATAGTTGTAATTGTGTTATCATTATCCTATTTAAATGCATGGACTAAAAATAAGAGGAGCTATACCATAAAAAGTCGCATTGTTGCTAATACCTGGAGTTACATCTAAGAGTGTGACTTTGACTGGTCGTTTCGGGCCATGGTTGTTTCTCCTCAATTTGTTCAACATGGTTAAGCTATTAAAAGCAATAGTCTTTGGAGGTCTATGCTGGCTATGGGGGTCCTTAGGTGGCACGTGACATCTGTGTAGCAGACCAGAGACAGTATTGAACAGCAACTGCATCACTACAAGCAACTTGTGGTACAATCTGATAAAGTACCTCAAAGGAGTAGCCCAACGTGAGGCGCCAATTCATCATTGTATTGCGACCCTACCCTAACTGTAAAATGGACAACATCGGTTCCAAAAGACCATATCATTTATCTACGACGGTATTCTTGTATTTCTTATGCCCATGTGGGAAACTTTGTGCTTGCAGAATGCTTTGCACTCCCACTGTTTTAGTTCTTTTTCTCAGCCTTGTTGGTTCTCTGAATAGGTGTTAGCGAACACTCAGTATTCTTCATATGGATACTGAAAGTTCAATTAAAATTAATCAAGGAGAATTGAATTGAGAAAATATGTAGGCACTTGGTTATATAGTAGAAAACTCCATCTAACATCAAATGATATAAACTGTGGGTTGTCCTCTCTTAAGATCCTCGTATGGTTTCTTTTCCCCCCAAGATGCCAAGTTGCTTTTAAACTTCTTTTGGAAAGTGGATAGTACCAAACTTGCTATGAATGTAAAACAGAAAGTTGCTCAGAGTCTTAATCTCTTCGAAGCCTTGCCAATATTTCTTCCCCTTTGACCTCCCAGACACTGAAGAAGTGAGCTAAGGTTGATGCTGGTGAACAGATGGGATTTAAATTCTCAGAACTTCGTGGAAATGGGCTATAAAGGTAATGGGCATGTATTCAGCACATTAACATGAAAAGAAACATGATATCTCTGTCTCTCATTTATGTTGATGGGCATGCACTTGCATTTTTTGATTCTTTGGCAACTTTTGATCCTGTTATGGTAAGCTTGTATATGGAAATGTTTAGTATATTTGTTTACATGCGTGCTTAATTATCCATTTGATTTGAGTTATCAATGGGGCATGTTTCTCTTCTTTGTTAGGCAATGATTTTGGAAAATAACGGATACATTTTCATTTTTTAGGGTGGTGGTGCTTAGTTTTACTGTGATTCCTATCTGTAATTTTTCTTCTTTTATTTCAGCAAACCACTAGAGCCTGAAAGCCTATTCGAGTGCCTGCCAAACTCCTTGCGGCCATCTTCTGAAGCATCAGGAAACCAAGGTGATCCTAATGCTAAAATCCCATCAACAACCAGTCATTCTGAGCAGTTGAAAACATCAGAGACAGCAATATACAAACTTCCAACCCTCATTCCACCGAGGATTTTGCCCCTGCTCCATGATTTAGCCCAACAGTTGGTTCAAGCTGGACAGCAGCAACAGTGCTTAAAAATTTACAGGTAACTGATTATCTCAGGGGATTCCTGACATGATTCTTTGTTAGCCTTTTATTTTTTCGCTGATATTTTCAATAAATTTATTTCAATATTTGAATCATGCTATGAAGAAATTTAGTCTATTGTGATGCACCTGGAGACAGTTTGAATTTGATTCATCATCATAAATGTCATCACCGGCCGATCCGAGTCCTGGACTCGGCCAGGAAACCCGGGATCGGCACGGTCGGCCAAAAACCTGTCCGACTCGGCCGATCCGTGCCGATCCGAGCCGAGTTTTTGAACCTTGGTTTGGTGTTGGCTATCAACTGGAGTATCAAATTCCAAAGACTTGAATAGAGTTTTGTGGCTGGCTTTCAGCCTGATGCCAATCTCCCTTTTGTGGCATCGAGACCTAGAGACCTAGCACATGCTATTTGCCGGACAAGTTAAGACTGACTTGTAAGAGAAAAGAAACAAAAACCCTACTAATTCTAGTTGGCTGGTAGAGTTAATCCTATTGCACAGGAATATTTAGTTTCTTCTGAATTGGAAATGAGTTTGAATGTCTTTCATATTCTACGGCCTAAAAGCACTATGTTTTAAAGGTCTGCACTTGCTACCAAGGTGTATAGAATATGATAGGCCGATCTGATTGGATTTTGCCCAATCTGACCCAAGGAACATTGGCCATTTTCTCCCCATTGGAAACGGACAGATTTGTGCAGTTATAATCTGATTCAGCCGGTTCTGATCCAGTTCAGCTGGTTTTAATACCACAGTGACTTAACCCTGCTCCCTGATTCTTGGCCAGGTCGGGCAATCTGGCCATGGATTGGCCTATCTTGAGTGATCTGCTTTGGTCCGAACCCCCGTTCCCCCTCTCCACAGAGAGAGAGAGAGAGAGAGAGAGAGAGAGAGAGAGAGAGAGAGAGAGAGAGAGAGATTTTACGCTCCCCCTCCCTCCTCTCCCCCTTAAAACCCATATCATCCTGACCCTCACCCTCATGCCTCCGCAACCAAACATGAGAGGAAGAAGAAAAGCCATTACCACATGCAATGCTGTTGCCACTGGTTGCCAATGCCACCCTTGTCCTCCGCCTCCTCTTCTTCTTCTGCTTCTGTGGCGACTGCATACTTCTTCTCATTCTGGGTAAGGTGGAGGTCAGCCAGGGTCACCTGATCCTGATCCTGCACACCTTGCTTGGTACGACTCATAGATGTCAATGGGATGCCTAGGTGCTTCGGCATCATCTCAAGCAGTTCCCAGGGAGGATGAGATTTTAGAAGCTGGGAAAGGCTGGGGTAGGATAGTTGGCATCCTCGTCTAAGGGAACATGTTCAGGGCATATTTAGCTCAATAATAATGTCGCATACTTCTAGCTCGCATTTAATATCGGGATAGTTTTCCTGGGGTATGCTTAAGTCATTCCAGTGGTCCATCCTTAATCCAATGGTTTTTGGTAGCAGGATATGCATGGATAAGGTGGCTAAGAGCATGGGGATAATTTATTCTACCCAATAGATGTAATGATTTGCCCCCAGATTTAACCCCAACAGTGGGATAACCTAAACTTATTTTAATTTAGGCTTATTTTGATACCAAAAAAAATTTATGTCCAAAATGGGGATAACTTTGATTTGGGATATCAAAATTTAGGGCGTATTTGCATTCTCAAAATTTCATGGGGAAATTACTTCTTCTACTAACTTTCCCAAGTTTTGCAAACGCGAGTAAAAGTTAGTTTGGGAAACCATCCCCATATTCCCAGAATATTCCTTTTTTTCCCCAGAGTTTACTTCCCCACCCCTCCTCATGGGGAAATGTTTCCTGTGATTATACTTCCTGTGATTTTACTTTCTGGGAAAACACTTCCCGTGATTTCTCTATTTCCTGGGGGAATTGTGAGAATGCAAACACCACCTTAGGTGATAACTTGGGGTTATCCCCTTACCCTGATAGCAAATGGGAGCCTAAAGTCTTCAAATATTGGAGTTTGCATTGTTTTGTTACCCTGGTGTACAGACATTTTCTTTTGTTTCAACATTTATCTATGTTTCCTTGGGGCCCCTTACTGTTATTCTATTTTCAATAAGTTGTGTTATCCTACTTACTGTCTAGGGAAAGCCGTGTTTCAGTTATGGAACAGACCCTTAGAAAGCTTGGAGTGGAAAAGCTCAGTAAGGATGATGTACAGAAGATGCAGTGGGAGATCTTGGAAGCTAAAATTGGGAATTGGATTCACTTCATGCGAATTGCGGTATAAAATAGGTTTTGGCTATAGTAGAACAATCTACGCTTTCTTTTTCACAATCTAACTGTGGCTGGAACAGGTCAAATTGCTATTTGCAGGCGAGAAACAAGTTTGTGACCAAATATTCGATGGTGTTGATTCGCTTAGGGATCAGTGCTTTGCAGAAGTTACTGCCAACAGTGTAGAGATGCTCCTTAGTTTTGGAGATGCTATTGCCAAAAGCAAAAGGTCACCTGAAAAATTGTTCGTTCTTCTAGACATGTATGAAATCATGCGTGAACTTCAGCCAGAGGTAGAGTGGATTTGTTCTATGAATATTCTATACGACGGTTTTAAGACACGCCGATGTGGACCCAAATCAATATTTGCATGTCTTTATTTTTGGTTCTTATTTTAGTTTTACACAAATAGTTGTAACTTATGAGAGTGGGAAATTGCATGATTCTCATAATACTTGTCTGTATTTTACTTTCTGCTAATTTGAATAGTTTCTTTTTAATTAGCTTGTTCCTGTTTTTTGGACTTTAACTTCTGCAGCCTGATTAAGTCGGAGAGATCTCATATCCTAAAACTGTGGACACAAAGACATACACCAAACAAGTCAGTTACAAAAAACTGTTGCAAGGCACCTAGTTTGCTAATCTGGCCAGCAACTGCCACAGCCAACATTGCATTAGCAATTGTCCATTCTTCCACCTGTCAGTGTTGAAATGACCCTCTTCACTGTCCAGTTGGTGTTTTGAAAGATCTGATTTCTTTCGCCTGGACAACCCATATGCTGGCATGCAAAATCAGTGCCAAATGGTGCCATTGCAGCCCCAACTCAGCAATCAGGTCCCACCGACTTGCTACATCAGCGCCTAGTCAGCGCCATGTCAGCGCCAAGTGGTGCAATCCAGTTGGCTGATGGTTAAAAAGGGATAATATATCTTTCCAGAAAAAAAATATATGTAAGGAAAAACCTTACAAAAAATGTAAAAGAACACAGTGTTTTACGAAAGAGCATGCGGTGAAGCGATGATGACGTGAATTGGAACACTGCATGCTATTGGGCCATGTAGTGCTTATTAATGCGGAACGATCAGAGGCGTCTCACCTGCGATCCTCAGGCATCTCACCCGTCTTAGTGTCGTTTTCTCCACCTCAGAGGAAAACACCATAAAATAACTCAAATTCGTGAATAATCATCCATAATCTGAAAAGGGTCTTACATCACTCTTTGAAGAGAAAACACCCTAAAAACGCCTTAAATTTGACTCTAGACCAAAATACTCCTACATTATTGAAAAATAAAAAACCCATTAAATGGGCTCCAAATGGGCAAATAAAGTGTATGTGGACTCAAACTAGAGGTAAACTACGCATCAAACAAGCTCTGAACTGTCTCCAAGCCACAAAACACTGGCTTGGCCTTCTAACAGCAGTGAATGCAGCACTCCATCATGTGTAGCCTCTATACGTTGGTCCTGGACCCCCATCACTTATCCACCTACCTGCCCTCTCAAGCAGCGAGAAAAGTCATGATAAAACTGGGTGTAATGCCCATCCTGTCCTGTTGGTCACGTCCTCTAAAAGACCAAACTATACTCGTCCCCTTCAGGAAAGGTGGTGAGCGGTAAGAGCTCTTGTTCCATTTACTCCGCTTTTTTTTTACGAACTCTAAGAAATCTCCTTCTGTTTTCTTCGCCTTGCTTCCCCTATGTTCTTGTTTGTGACCTGACCTATGCATGTCTCTCCTATTTGAATTATTTTAAAAATCCATATCATTTTTGTTTTTATCTGGAGAAATATAGGTCGGTTTTATGTATTTTATTTATTAGACTATGAGAGCTTGGGATTAGCCCTCAAGGGGTCCGAAACTTCGGATCAGGCGAAGATCCGAGTATATGACTTCTCTCCACTGACCTCGGTCAGTGTTAATTACGTCGAGCAACTATTCGACAACCCTTGATTAACTGTCCGTATGATGTCCTTATAACATGCAACACTACTACTACTACAGGCAGCGCATGCATATGAAGATATATTTTAGGTTAAGCTCTTGGCCTCACCCAAGTTTAAGATGGGTTTAAATGATTTTGGATTAACTCTAAGTTATTTGGATTAATTCCAAGTATATTGGATTTACTCCAAGTATTCTGGATTGATTCTAAGTGTTCTAGACCCATAGGGTATTTTTGTAATTATGTCAAGTTGGAAGGTATAGGGGTATTATTGTCACTTTAGTGTATGAAATGAGTTTTAATGATTTAGGAAGGTTTCAAAACCTTAGGAGGTATTTTAGAGTTATTTCAAGTGTGTTTGGATTGTAAGGGTATTTTGGTAATTTTACCAGAATTGGATTTTTAGACTTAAAGTCTATTTTTTTTTTTAGATTATGTTGCATTAGGGTCATTATAGTCATTTTAAGTTTGTTAGCATTTTAGGGAAACTTGAAAACCCTTAGGATGTATTTTAGGATAATTTTAGACATATTTAAGTTATAGGGGGTATTTTGGTAATTTTACTCATCTTATTAAGGTTTGGAGGGTATTTTGGACATAGGGGAGATTTTGATATTTTTAATAATTTTCTGTGATTTTTATAGATTTTTATCATGTATGAGGGTATTTTTGTAATTTTATTAAGTTCTAGGGGGCATTTTAGTCATTTCAGAATTTTATATATTTTCAGATTTGGTTCTCTGTTTTTTACTGTTTTTTACTGATTTTTTAATTAATTTTACTGATTTTTATTAATTAATTAGATATATGAAGGATATTTAAGTCATATTTTTGGATTTATGTAATTTCCAGATTTTGTTTTCTGATTTTTACTGAGTATTACTGATTTTTACAGAATTTTTCTGATTTTTATATTTATTTTACTGATTTTAAATAATTTTCGCAGATTTTATTAATTAATTAAGCATGGAAGTATTTAAGTCATTTTTAACTTAAGTATATTATTTTATGAGTCTATGTTTCATTATTGAGTTTTAATTATGGGTCTAGATTTAATTATGTATGAGATGAGGCCAAGGGTATTTTAAAATATTTAATTATGTATTTATATATTTTAATTAGTTATTAAACTAATTAATTATACATGTGAAAATATAATAACATAGTGTTACTTAAGTAGTAGATTCATGAACACACATGCACACACATGTGCTCAAAGAACAAATAGTGGCATTTCATTCATTATTTCGGTATAATCCTGTCTTATAGAACGGTGATTTTACAATATAAATTTGGCAGAGCTTCTCCTTAGGAATAAACCTTAGGAAGAGAGCCCTCTAAGAAAATATCTCCTCCAAATCGCAGCAAACCCGGACAAGAGCACCGGATTTGGTCTTCAAATTGGCAGAGTTTCCCCTAGGAAATTTTGGGGCAAATGGGCATAGCTTCTTCTTACCCCTTGGGGGGTATTTATAGGCTTCAAAGCCTTAACCGGTGGAGGTACCCACCGGAATGCTTGAGGTGGGGGGGGGGGTAACCACCGGTTCGCTTGAGGTGGGGGTACCCACCGGTTGGCTTCTCTCTCCTCCCTTTTTTTTTTTTTCCCCTTTATTTAATAAGGGTGAGAGGAGAGAGTGGGAGCATTGAAAAGAGAGAGAGAGAGAGAGAGAGGGGGGGGGGGAATCCGGTGGGCACCTCCACCGGTTCCCAACCGGTGGGGGGGGGTGCCACCGGTTGGTCCCCCCCCACCGGTTTGGGAACCGGTGGGGGGGGGGGCTTCCCCCCTTCTCCCTTTTCTTTTTAAAAGGGGTTTCAACAGTTCTCTTCACCTTTCTTCCTTCCGTTTTCATTGCGAGGCAGTGCTGCATGATTACAAGGAGGGCGGCCCCACAGTTGGGAGGTAACGGTGGGTCCGTAACATTGATACGGATGGGCTGATCCGGATCCTCGTTGGCTGATTTTGATTGGGATTGGACCTGGCTGATCCAATTTCGGTCCCCAAAAACTGATCCTGCCTACGCTGCCCGCTGACAGTGTTACTAACATTTGGGGGGGGGTGGTTGGGGGGGGGGGGGTGGTTTAAACCCCCTAATTAGCGATTAAAACTAAAACCCTATGCTGCCTGCTGACAGTGTTCCTAACATTTGTGGGTTTAACCCCTAATTAGTGATTAAAACTAAAACCCCAGTGGATGGGTACATATTATACGGTTAGTGTATGCTGCCCGCTGACAGCATTCCTAACATTTGGAGTTTTAAACCCCTAATTAGTGGTTAAAACTAAAATCCCAAGTGATGGGAATCTAGGACTAGTGCACCAATGCATTACACATGATGGAGTGCATTTACCGCCGTCGAAGGACTACACAGGGTTCTAATTGATAGTTTGCATGATGTCTGCGTCATCGGGTATTGGATGATGAGTCCATTGAATCCTTGTTCCGTCCATTTTTAGGCCTTTTTCTATTTTTAGGATTTTTTTGTGCGATTTTTGCACTGTTTTTTCATGTTAGGGGTATTTTGGTCCAAAGTCAAATTTGGGGAGTAATTAGGGTTTGTTTTCTCTTTAAATACTCTTGTAAGACATATTTTTATTTTTCAATGAATATTTACTGCGAATTTTGAGTTATTTTATGATGTTCGTCTCTGAGACGGAGAAGACAACCTTGAGACGGGATCGGAAAAAGCCCTACGACGAGGCTGAGTGAGACATCCGAGTATCGTGGGGGTGAGACGCGTCTGATTGTTCTGCATCACCAAAGGATGGGAACAACCCTAGGGGCTAAGTGGACATTTTTTTTGTTTTTGATTTTTTTTTTTAAATTAAAAATATTTTTTGTGCGCAGATGATTGGACGACTACAATTGAGTTTCATGATCGGACGGTGAAATTTAAACCCTAATTGAATAGAAATAACCCTAAGGGGGTAATTGAATATTTAAGAATTTACGTCGATTGTTTTCCTAAACATGGGATGGGGGATTTTGACCCCCAATCCCACCCACCCACAGAAGGCGAAGCCATTTGATCAAAGATCGGATTGTGTAGCGCAGTATGTATAGAGGAGTGCTACTATGTGGTCAAGTCCTTCTATATGGCTTGACCATACAATAGTCGATGCTGTTTGATTAAAGATCAGATTGTGTATTGTGTTGGGCGCTATGGTGGAAATTCTTACTGGTTGATGGGATAATGTTTATGATGATGGGATTGCGAAATGCATTATAATATGTGAGGTGGATCGAATTAGCCACAGGGCACGTTTAAGTTAGATGAGCATGAGCCCCACCTCTAATTTACCAATACTTGAAATGGGTTTGGGTGTGAAGGATATTTGTGATAGAGAGGGAATTTTTGATGATTGATAGATATATGTGTGTAAAGGGGGTAGAGATGCTCTTATGTCAATTCAAACCTGGTGTATTTTTGAAGGGTATATTGCTACTTACAAGGGGCATGTGTTTGAAGGATAAAATGATAAAAAGGCAGAGCAAAACGAGTAATCAAATGAAAGTACATAAAATGATAAAAAGACCAGATATTGGGGGCGGGTGAGTGACATAGTGGATAGGCCCCGGCCTTCAACAAGTTAAATTCCCTTACGTCACGGGTTCGACTCCCTGCGCTTCCCCAAAGTAGTTCTCCCAGCACATAATTCCCCCATCATGTGCTGAGGCGGTTTACTCCATATGACGTAGGTGTCTGGTCCAGGAGTTGTCCCTGCCCCACCTGGTCTAACTGGTATGATGTAGGTGTTTGGCTTGGGAGCTGCCCTCTCCCCAGCCAAGGTTTCTCGTGAGTACTATCTCAGTTCAAAAAAAAAAGACCAGATATCGGGGGTGGGTGAGTGGCATAGTGGATAGGCTCCGGC
The DNA here is from genome assembly GCA_030544215.1 of Zantedeschia hybrid cultivar. NCBI lineage: Eukaryota > Viridiplantae > Streptophyta > Magnoliopsida > Alismatales > Araceae > Zantedeschia > Zantedeschia hybrid cultivar. The sequence goes on along the minus strand of JARZZO010000013.1, from coordinate 42,290,280 downwards.
CTTCAACAAGTTAAATTCCCTTACGTCACGGGTTCGACTCCCTGCGCTTCCCCAAAGTTGTTCTCCCAGCACATAATTCCCCCATCATGTGCTGAGGCGGTTTACTCGATATGACATAGGTGTCTAGCCCAGGAGTTGCCCCCGCCCCACCTGGTCTAACTGGTATGATGTAGGTGTTTGGCTTGGGAGCTCCCCTCCCCCTAGCCAATGTTTCTTGTGAGTACTATCTCAGTCTCCCAAAAAAAAACAAAAGGACTAGATATTTTTTATGGATTGGTCCTCACCAGAAAAGAAGACAAAAGGTGTTGGGTCGTCTATTCCAATTTCCACCCAATTTAGGGTTTGTACTGGCTGATCCCCCATCCCCAGCCATCATTTTGCTTGGTAGAAGAAGAAGAAAAAGAAGGGAGAAGAAGAAGATGAAGAGTAGGAGAAACACACAAAAGAGAATATTTATGGGTGTATAGAACCTAAATGCCAAATTGCAGCTGCTCCACTGCCTATGGCTGCAGTTGTCAACTGCCACCACTGCGGCCATCATCCTTCTTTTCTTCCACTTCCTGTTTTTCCTTTTTTTGCCCTCTCCTACTTCAGTCCCCAAAAGTAAGCATGGAACTGGAAGAATATCAGGGTCGATCAGTGTAGAAAAGCTTTGCGGGGTTATTTTTATGTATGAAACTATTTTTATTTACATAAATACTATATTCATGCATATTTATAAATATACCTTTTTATTTCTTTAATTGAATTGACTCAGCTCCTGATCTGGACTGTGATCAACCACCTCCAATCCGGGTGCCTTTTTGGATCCTGAAATCCTTAGGCCATATTGCTCAAAATCTTTCAGATGTAGTCATTTGCGTCCTAAGAACTGAGATTGATGGGATAAAGTTTATGATGATACCATGCTTCATCCTCAAAGAAAAGGAAGAAAAGAAAAATCTTAAACAGATGGATCTGAAAATTGTCCCTTTGGCCTATGGTTGTTTGTAACTATTTTCCATCCACTTTTCTCAGAAATGGTGTGAGCATGCAAAATGGAAAACTCATTTAATTTCTTCCTATGCTGTTTGAATTTATATTCCTTGTGTCATGCTCATGGAGTGTTCATTTGTATACATCTTCAAACGAATTTCCAGATTGAAACAATTTTTGAAGGCAAAACATGCTCAGAGATGCGGGAGTCTGTATTGAGCTTGACAAGGCAGTTGGCTCAGACAGCCCTAGACACCTTTGGTGATTTTGAAGAGGCTGTTGAAAAGGACGCCACGAAGACTACAGTCCTGGATGGAACTGTCCATCCTCTCACTAGCTATGTGATCAACTATGTGAAATTCTTGTTTGAGTAAGTTTTCAACTTCTCTCCACTAGGTATCTTGTACTTTTTACTGGCCCCTGAAAGTCCCATAATTTCTTTTCTGTGGTCAAGTGCAATGCTGATTCCGTTGCATGATTTCCTGGCCATCCATTGACAATTTAAATTCTTTGAATTTTTATTTGTAGCCGGCTGATTTGTATGTTTGTATATATACACATGAAATCATCTCTTGGATGCTTTCTTTGTATTTAAAATTGTCATCACAAGTAAATGTTTCTTTCTGATGATTTCAAATGCTGTTTATTTCACTGTAGATTCTTGTTTTCCATGCACAGTCTTTCCTATTCCTCTTTCAAATCCTCATTATGAATAGTCATGAAATAAGAAAACAGAAGTGGTAAATATGGCTTTCCTCATTATGAATAGTCATGAAATAAGAAAACAAATGTGGTAAATATGGCTTACTCCTACCTTTTTGTTGTTCAGTAGGGTTCTAGTACTAAGGAAAAGGAGAAACAACCAGTTTGTAGAACTGCATTGTGCATTTTTGTTTTTGAGGAGATCTTGTTCAGCATGCTCTGTTAAGTCGTATTTTCTTTTGTGTGGCATATGAAGTTATGAACTCTATTGATATCTTAATTTCAAAACTGTAATAGCCAATGTGTAGCTTTATTGAGGTTGAAAATAGTAAAAACCATTAGTGCCAAAGTTATTCATGGTTTTGAGGGTATCATGCAATGCAGGTGTATGAAAATTGTTTTGTTGTAATAAATTTATGATTCTACTTTAATTTACCAGGATGCTAGTGAATGGATTTTATCTTTGACTGATGGGGTATTTGATGATACAGGAAAATACACCCTAAGCTAATAGTAGAGTCTTTAGGCAGGAAGCCGCTACACCGACTAGGATTTTCTCTTTTGTTTGCGAGAAAGTCAAAGAATGGGCTAGAATCTCTTGTAATGGGGATACATGTAAGTCCTTCTTGTTTTGTCTTCTGGAGGAGAGTTGAGGGTTTCACTACCTTGGTGTTTTGTATAGGAAGGGACTTTTGTTGTTTCCCTTCTTAATTGTATATTTCCTTTTCTTCACTTTTTAAGTACAAGTGGTACTATCCACATTAAAAAAAGGAAAATCTATGTTCAAAAGGTTGAGGATGGATTGAAGTAGGGTTAATTATGCTAAAAAATTATTAATACGTTCAGCAGATTAGGAACTTCAGAAGTAGAGGATGTTTTACAAAAGACGAGTAGGTAAGGCCTGGGACTCGATGACATACTTATCGGATTATGAAAAAGTATGTGCAATGTTAGTGTGAGTGCCTAGGCTTATTAGTAAGATTTTGAAAGAGATGTGTTTCATAAAATCGGTTTGATTTTGTGCCAAGTAAATCTACGGTAGAAGCTATTTTCTTATTAAGACAGTTGATGGAGAAGCGTGGCGAGACGAGAAAATATTTACATATGGTTTTCATTGATAGAGGAGAGGTGTATGACCAAGTACTTAGGGAGTTGATTTGGTGTACTTTAGAGAATAGGATATCTTCAAAGGATATATTTATGTGGTCAAAGAGTAAGGACGTCTGTGAAATAATGAAAGGACATGTACTAATGCGACTTATGAGTTTCCTATTATTATAAAATTACATTTGAGGTTATCGCCGAGTCTGTAGCTCTTTACTTTAGTTATACATGTAGTGACAAAACATTTGCATAGTGAAATCCCTTTGTATGCGTTGTTTGTGAATGATATTGTTTTAATGGTTGAGCCTTGAGAGTTCTGATGGTTTAAATGCTACATTATTGCAATCAAGAAGTGCCTTAGAATTTAGAGGTTCTAGGATTAGTGGAACTCAATTTAAAAGTTCTAGGATTTGTCGAACTAAGTTAGAGAAAATAAAATGTAATTTTAGTAACATTATGGTAAACCAAGAAGGCTTGGTTATGATTAATGGAAAAGTTATTCCTAAAGGTAGTTAATTTTATTTCGATTTATTGGTTAAAGGCAAGTTGAAGGAAGAGATCCAAGACAATGTTGCACATGGGGTTAAAGGCAGGTTGAATGAAGACATAGGGTTAAGGCAAGTTGAATGAAGTGGGGAAATGTATACTGAATGATTTTCGATCATTAGGTACTCTTAAAGCTTAAAGAAAAGTTTTGAGTGCTGCAAGACCTGTTAATGCTATATGGGACTGAGTGTTAGGTGGTAAGGAAGGAGCACGTACACAAAATGTGAGTAGTAACTCATGTGAACCCTAGGTTGGTGCCCACCGCGGGTATGTCCCTAGGTGGGAGTTGATACCAGGCCCTCACGGTTGCCTGTGAAGGCTATAGGTTTAACAAGGCTGAATGATAACATAGTTGGGCTTGTACATTTATGATGGGCTATGGATCAATTTTGGGCTGCTGAAGGTTGTAGTACGGACTCTGTATAGGCTTGGGTTGACAGTGCTGTAGGGTTTTGTGGATTAACAATTGGGTTGATATATTTGTGTTGGTGTTTGCTTATTCTACAAGATTGGCCTTTTGAAGTAATTGATTTATGGGGGTTAAAAGGTTGGATCACAGTTTCAGTGGGTTCTCTTGGTACTGGGATTTGTGAGTTTGGTAAATTGTACCCTGAGCCCAGCATGGAGGGTAGGGGGTGTTGAACCCCAAAGTGTTCAAGGGTTTTATACCCTCCAATATATCTAATTCTCAGAGATTTTACAGCCATATATATATACTATATAATTTTGGTATAAAAGAATATTCTTGACATATTCCATCGGTCCAGAAGGAATATGGACCTTTAGATTATCCTGTTGAATCTTAGCCATTCATCTTTCTTACTCAATTATCAAATTGATGTTAATTATTATAAATCACCATTTATTTCAATAATAACTACTACATAATGTGGGCCTTTAACTTCCCCTTCTCCCATCATTTGACTTCTAATCCCACATTTTCACCATAAGCCTAATTTAATTCATGTGTCATTATATTTCATCCGTCTGTAGAGCATATGGACTATTGCATTATAAATTCTGAGATCTCAACCATTCATTTTTCACATCTCTCTCTCTCTCAATTAATTCGCATGAATCTTAGCCATTCATCTTTCTTACTCAATTATCAAATTGATGTTAATTATTATAAATCACCATTTATTTCAATAATAACTACTACATAATGTGGCCTTTAACGTCCCCCTCTCCCATCATTTGACAACTTCTAATCCCACATTTTCACCATAAGCCTAATTTAATTCATGTGTCATTATATTTCATCCGTCCGTAGAGAATTTGGACTATTGCATTATAAATTCTGAGATCTCAACCATTCATTTTTCGCATCTCTCTCTCAATTAATTCGCAATTCTTCCATTGGTCCATTCTCCACAGAAAAGTAAAGACATAATTGCGATCATCATTATTACCCTGATATGAATGACCATTAAATAATGGTTATTGCCGCCAATCCTCCCTCTTAAGGACATTTTCACATAGAAGCGACCTAGAATGTACATATGCACCTGCAATTGTAATATCCTAGTGGAGATTTTTGAGTCTGATTTTCTTCTAATAAATCTGTCATTGCAGCCCGCTTAGAAATGTAGCTACAGACTATAGAGCCCTTTTTTTGCTGTTCGATCTTCTTAAGAGTGCAATTTGTGGGTCTCACCATTCGCCGTGTGAATGTTAGCACCCTCTTGGTCTCCGGGTTAGCTGGCTCACCATGTCCTTGAGGACACTCTTCTGGTCCTATTCAATTAATTCATAAAGCAATAACATGTTCATGGACTTGTTAACTTCGAGATCTCCATGACTTGATCATTTTTCTTGCTGAGACCAAGCTAAAGAGGGAAAGCAGAAAAGTCCTATCAGGTTTATGAGTTCAAACAAATTTTGTGTTTTTGGAGCTGTGGGTGCATTTCTACACTAAGATAAGAAAGTAGGCATTGCTTTTGATAGTTTTGGATAATTGTATTTATATGATAATATATTAGAGCATGCAAATTCCGTGTTTCTTTTGTGTGATGTCTTTTTACTTTTGGCATATACATATATTCATGCTTTGGGATGTGTAGCATCCACCTTTTTCCCTCACCACATTAACCCAAGATATGGTGTTCTTTTGCTAGACGTGATATTTGAATCTATTGATGCTTTGGGATGTGTCGCATCCACTTTTGCCATTTCTTAACCGTATTAACCTTTTAAAATTTGGAATGATAAGGTATGGCATACTCTTGTTAGATGTAATACTTGAAATTTAAAATTTATATCAGGTACTTTACTTTATTTGCACGTATTCCTTATTCATGCACAAGTGTCCAACACTTTTACTATTTGTTACGAACCGTATATTAACATCTTCAGATGAGTTAGGAATTCTAGAAGATATGTCAAGAAAGTCAGTTTTACATGAAAAGTTATTTTCTCAAGATTCAAAACCTAAGAGAATAAATGGTTAGGATTATTTTTTTCCCTTTGGGCAGAACATTACCCTAAAAAGATTATATGCAGATTTGAGAAAACTTTTTATGGAAAAGAAAACTAAGCTTTTCTCTCTCTTTCTCTCGATCCTTCTCATTATTTATGTATATATCTCTCACCTTTTTTTTTGGAAGGTGACATAAAGTCACATTTCATTGAAGATAAAAGAGGATACAAAGTAGGCCAAAGGCTGAACATCATGGCTGAAAGCCAACCACATAACCCCTCAACAAAGAAAAGTGAGGCAGACCCTATGCTTCTAATTTACTAAGGAAATAAAAAAGAAGCTAACAGCAGTGCCTCAGGGAAACTAAGATCATAACAATTTTTTTTTTTTCCATATAACAGCCCTGGAAATAATATCTCCTTCTGCAACAAACCAGATATCAGCAGTTCTTCCCCATTCCTTCACCCAATTAATGGCTCTTTGAAGAATTATGGAGGGGTTTCTGAACTTATGATTGAATCTTCTGTTGTTTCTTTCTAACCAAATGGACCACAGCATGGCAGGAAGGAACAAGGACCACATCTTCCTGTCAGGCTGATTGGTACAGAAAACTGACCACCCTTGCATGAGATGAAGGGAATCAAGAGGTTCCACCCATTGAAATCTCAAAGCCCTGGATAGGACTTTCCACTGATAATTGATGATCCCACAGTGACAGGTTCTGATCTTCTTCAAACAGCCCGCAGAAAACACATAATGAGTTGTTGAAGTTAAAGATACTCTTCAGTTTTCGGGATGTAGGAAGCCTATTCAAAGCCACCTTCCATAGGAACATTCTGATTTTGACTGGGATATACTTGGACCACACTAGGGATTTCCACCATACTCTGATACCACCATCTTGGATGATAGTAGTAAGAATATCTCTCACCCTTTCTCACTAATGTCCGAGATCTAGCTTTGATGGACATGACATATGGCTTTTTCTAATACCTTCTAAACAAGGAAGATTTATTTCTCTATGGCTATTTCTGCTTAGGAAATTTTATCTACTCAAGGAATAAAAGTTTTCACAAGCTGAAAAGCCAACCTTCATGACATAAGTTTGTAACTTTTTGGGTGTTTGGTTTATACTTGATGTTTGATCCTTTTTCCATGGTATGTAGTGTCTTTATTTTTCATTCCCTACTTTTTACTTGGGAGGTGTTAAGAGACCCTTTGAACCACGTCAACAAATAGTAAGTTGACTAGGCACAATGAAGCTAAAAAACCAAAATCCATTCAAAGCATTTGCTTTAATACAACTTAGGAAGTATAGACCTTATTACTCTTAAATTCATGAGGCTTTCTTTGAACTTCACATGTTTTTGCATAGTATGCCCAGTACATTATCTTCTCAAATTAAACGATTTTGTCTATAATAATTCTTTTAAAAAAATAAGTTTATGCTAACTATGAAAATGATAGTCATATGTTACTTTTCATTTTGACTATACCAATTTATCATAGTAATCTTTATCTCTAGGCATTGAATTATTTATTTATTTATATACTTCTTTATAACATCTTTTGCTTAGATGTGCTACTTGTGTGTGTGTGTATATATATATATATATATATATATATATATATATATATATATATATATATATATATATATATAACAAAACCAGAAAAAAACAAAAGAAGAGACTAAGAATAACTGCAGCAGCCTTTGTTGAAGATGGGATGCAGCAAAGATGCCTCCTGATTATGTTTGTTATGGCTGCAAGTGAGAAGGGCAGGTAGCAGTGGTTGGGGCACTTTTTTTTGGGGGGGTGGGGGGGTCCCTTTCTCAGAATCTCCGACAGTCCAGCAGGTCTGACAGCACCTCCTCCAGGCTTTTACAAACCACACAAATTCAAAAATCTTCCAAGGCCACTACAGTGGAAGACCACCAGAGACAACAACAGCAGGAATTCCAACAAAAAGGGGGGATTGTTTTTTTAAATGCCCTCACATACGAAGCATGGAGAGGGAGGATGGTCGCCTTCAAGTATTCCGTGGGAGGTGGGAAGTCCAGCTGGTGGGCGGAGAGGCTTCCCAACCCACTAGGTTGCAAAACTCACTTGGTGGAGGCTAGGGAGTCACCCCACCCTAAGCCCCATCAGGTAGGATCCTCCACCTGGAGTATGTCAGGGGAGTCTGTGGTTCCACCCCAGAGGTCTCCCACTGGGTGAAGGGGGAAGACCTATAGGGCCTACTGCAACCACCCGATTGAATCCTCCACCTAGTGGAGGTGTGGGATGTCCACGTGAACATCCTAATCCCACTGTTGAAGGTGGTGGAGCCCTCATGGGCTTTGCTTAACTGGAGGTTTGAACACTTTTCCCGCTTCTGCTCATTGTGTCAATAAATATCCTATGAGATGCCTCATTTGGGCATTGCAAAAGCACATGGACAAGACATTTACACGATGAACAGCAAGAAGACGAGCCCCCAAGTGAGCAAGCGTGCTCTGATGATTTCTTGAGTACTTCTTTCCAGGTGCTCCTTGTAATTAGAAGAGTCTTGATAAGAAAAATGGTTATCTCATTCAATCTTTGATCATGTTACGTGGATTGTGAATGTGTAATGCTATGTAGTCAAAAGGCGAGAGGCTAGCGGGGGTTGCCTCAGCCTTAAACGCCTAGGCGTTTGAGGCGACATTTAAAAAAAAAATATTTATAATTTACTTATTATACAAAATATCAAGAACACAAATATAATCATACATAATGACATTTTTTCACTCAAATTATCAAATATAACCAAATAATTTTAAATCAAAGTAATTGAAATAAATTTTAATCACTCAAAGATGCAATCAACAACTTCATAGACATTTTGCTACTAATTAAATCTACCATAATGAAAATTTATCAATGAAATGCTAAGCAAACACAATATAAATGTACAAATGTAAGGTAAATAAGTGAGAGAGAAGGACAGAGAGAGTGGGGGTCGGGGGGGGAGACAGGGGAAGATTGAGAGACATAGAGCAAGAGAGACAAAGTGGGGGTCGGGGGAGGGGAGAGACAGAGACAGAGAGAGAGAGATTGAGAGAGAAAGTGCGTGAGAGAGATAGAGAGCAAGAGAGAGTGAGAGAGAAAGATAGAGAGAGTGGGGGTCGGGGGAGGGGAGAGACAGACATAGAGAGTGGGAGTCGGGGGAGGGGGGGGAGAGAGAGAGACAGAGTGTGCGTGAGAGAGAAAGACAGAGAGAGTGGTGGTCGGGGGAGGGGAGAGAGAGAGACAGAGTGAGAGAGAATGAGAGAGACAGAGAGCAAGAGAGAGTGAGAGAGACAGATAGAGAGAGTGGGGGTCGGGGGAGGGGAGAGAGACAGACAGAGAGCAAGAGAGAGTGAGAGGGTCGGGGGAGGCAGAAAGAGAGAGGGTGGGAGGAGGGGAGTGTGCGTGAGACAGTGAGAGAGGGGTGATGAGTGTGTGAGAGAGAGAGAGAGGGACGAAGAGATGCTTACCTGCCACGGCCGTCGCCGAAGAAGTAGGTTGCTGCCGTCGGAAACACTTCCCGCCGCTGCCGCTACCGCTGCCGCTGGAGATGCTTCCCGCTGCCTTGTGTCGGAGGGCTCGGGACGCAGGGAGAGTTAGGGTTCGATGGACAAGAGGGGGAAGGTTACATAGGTTGGGCCGTTCATATGGGCCGGTTTAAGCCCGAATCGAACGAGGAGTATTGGGCTCGGTATGGGCTTAGGTTTCTAAGTTGGGCCCATTAATAGAATTGAGGCGCTGAAAGCGTCAAAGGCGCGCCTAGGCGAACGCCTGGGCGAACGAGGCGTTTCCCGCGATCGCCTAGGCGAAAAGCGGGAACGCGAGGCGCCATACTAGTGCCTCTCCTCGCCTCGTCGCCTAGGCGTTCGCCTCGGGCGCCTTTGATAGCACAAGTGTAATGTTGATCATGTTTATACTGATCATCTCAATATTAACTAGATTGTGATTGTTGGTTTCCAATCATTGATCTTGTTATGCAATGTGATATTAATCATAGTAAATTGAATTATAATCATGGTTAACGTTATGATGATCATGACAAGATGGTGATGTTTATGGTTTCACCCAAGACCCTTGAGTTGACCATGGTCCATCCGGACTAAATAAATCAATCCCTAAAGCTAATTACATCTAAATTTAAACCCTAAATGTGATCAAACTTAAAGTGAAGCCCAAAAGCTAATGAAAATAACACCTAAACCCTAGACCTAATCGAACTCCAATGCTAAATCCTAAATTTAATAAACCATAAACATAAACCCTAAATTTAATCCAACCTAAACCTAAACTAAATCTAGTCAAACTCAAACCTGAACCATAAAATCTAATTGAACTCAAAACATAAACCCTAAACCTGACCTCATTCAGGCTCAAACCTGAAACCTAATTCACATTAAAAAAATAAATAAACCGTAGATCTGATAGAACCTTCAACTTGAATATTATAATTGATAAAATTTACACTTTAAACGCCAAGTTTATGGGACTCTACATTTTAGTAACAAGTTAAACTCAAAAGTTAAATTAAACTTGCAATTCAAACCCTAAAACAAATTTAATTGTATTTTGAATATGAAAACTAAACTAAATTGCAACTTTAGCTCTAAGAGCCCTAAACATTGCATATTTGATATCGCAAGCCTAAAAAAAACTGTAAATCTAACTAGAAGTTTTCTAAAATTGGAAATGGATCCAAAAACCTCTGAAAATTACATATCAACCCCTAGAACTTGTATGAATTACAAAGATCCCTCAAATCTGTAAAACTACATAAAACAAAGTTAGAAAAATTACACATAATAATCCAAGATTTTAAAGTTACAGGCAAGTCCTTGAAAGCTGGAAATTTTCAGAAAATTCCATGAGACCCAAAGCGACCAAACTTTCAAAAAAAGAGAGACCCAAAGTGACCAAAATATCCCTCTGATCTAAAACTTTCAAAAATCACTCTAAAGCCCTAAAATGCTTTCTGGACCATGGTTATACATGGGATGACCTCCTCACTTTCATATTCTATTCTGCATGGAACATTAAACCTTCACAAAAATATTATCTTAGTTTGTGATTTCTTTAACAGCATTTCCAAGCAGCAGATAATCAAGGGTTTTTGGTTGTGTGACTGATGTAATTAACATTGGGTGAGTGGTGAGGTCAGTGGTTGAAGGGTCCACTTTAAGGATCCATAAGCTTGATACAAGTTTCTAATTTCTAAAGGAATTCATTCCAAATCCCCAGATTATCTCTTTATTTATTTTTTTATAAAGAATTGAGTCTAAAAGTATTGCAGGGGTTAAAAGAGAATTCAGGATCAGTGATTTCAGTTAATCTTTTCTGCCCTGCATGGTTATTGAGCTTCCTCATTGTGAGATCACTCAGTCATGTTGGTCTCCTCCACCAGCGTTAGATTCTAGGCCTCTCTTGTTTCTCGAGGCCTTTTTTGTTTTTTTGTGACATTGGTTAACCTCCTAATAATTAAATGATATTAGTAACATGTTAAATGACGTAATTTTGCTATGTCAATGAACTACATAAATAAAAACTTTACTCCACTGAAGTCTGTCGGTACTCTGTTACTGTCCTTGCATACTGTGAGACTTGGTTTTCTAAATATTTATTTAAAAGGATTGATTTTTGGGGTTTTCAAAACGGATTCGTTTTACTTTAAAGTGTAGACTTTGAGAACTTGGAATTAGTCTTCAGGGAGTCTAAGACTTCGGATCAAGTGTGGATCCGTGCATTTGACCTCTCTCCGCTGACCTCAGTCAGTGTTAATTGTGCCAATCATTGATTGGCAAGCCTTGATTAGCCGCCCATCATGTTAAGATGAAAAGAATAAGAGAGGAATTTAGATATGACAAGATAATAAGCCATTTACTTTTACATGGCATACATGGAAGTTGTTACTTTGATGACTTCTTTGTTTAAGAATCCGTTAGAGGCCTTAAAGGATACTTAAAGGATCTTAGGTTCACCCGAGGACATGAGAACTTATAACTTTCAAGTGGTGTTAAAGGAATATGTCTTTGAACAAAATCCCCATTAAGACCGCTTAAAGGATATCAAGGTACTTAAACATTATGCTTTAGGTATCCTTTAAAGACTTGAGATTGTGGACATCATCTCCCCTCTTTTTATATTCATTTTAGAGGAAACAAACGTAACGAATAACTTCAGTTAACGGGGCATAAAGGCCGCCACATACTTGAGGATAGTCCTTAATGGTCCTCCAACCAATATGGAGGAACCGTCATTAAATTAGCCGTTCAACCAATATGAATGAATCGCAAAACATGAACAAAGTTATCAAGTAGAGCATCAATAACATAATGTCCTTTCATCAATGGCTCATATTATTTCGGCCATCTTAATGAAAAAAATGACCCATGAGTTATTTGGCCGCTCTACTAACAAGGGCAAACCAATAACATCATGGTCATTCCATCATTAAGAATGTACCAAGATGTGTATGGTTACTCTACCAATAAGAGTAGACCACAAAGATAAAGGCCGTTTCACTAATAGAAACGAACCTTTAATTTTTTAACAAAATTACAATGTTAATAAATAACAAATCCTTTATGTATCTTCTTTGTTCCACGCACAAAAGTCCTTCAAATAGAGTCTTCGGGTCGGCAAGGCCTTCTCTTCTTCTCCTCTTTTTCTGCCCCTGCGCACGTATGTGGTCTGTCCTCTCTTCCCTTTTTTGTTTTTCAGTGGCCTTTAGGGCCTTTTCTTATAGGCCTCCAAGATGGCCACCGGTGGTTTGGGGTGGGGGGGGTGACCGGTGGGACCCCACCACCACCACACGTGCCAAATGCTGTGAGAGAGATAGTGAGAGATAGAGATAGGGAGGAACACCACACCAACCATTCAACCTCACCCCCCCACCCCCCACCCCCCCCCCCCCCCCCAACCCCAAATCTCCACCGGTGGGGGGAAGAGCCACTGGTGGCTCTTCCTCCCCCTCCCTGCCTGCTTTTTTTTCCTTTCCTTTTTCCTTCCTTTTTTTCTTCTTTTCTTTCTGTTTTTCCTTTTTTAGCCAACCACCACCAGGGTCCATAAAAGGACCGGTGGGGGGGGGGACCCACCGGTGGTTCTCTCTTCTCTCAACCGCTTCTCTCTTTTCTATTCCCTCTCTCATCCGGCTTCTCTTTCTCTCTCTTTTCTGCTCCCTCTCTCTCTCTCTCTCTTTGTTTTTCTTGGGCGCAGGGCCCAGAACAGGGGACCACAGTCCCTGCTTGCTGCGGCTACTGCTATGGTTTTTGCTGCCTGCCGGCTGAGGTTTGTTTCTTTGCATGTACATACATACACACACGTAGGACATGAAGCTCTAGATTTATACATGTCATGCCTACCCGTATTGTCCTTTTATATATGTCATGCATGCTGTATTTCTTTTTCGCATGCATGCATAGGGTATTAAAAAAACCTAGCCTCCTATGATGCATGCATGTGTATATTCTACTCACATATACACATGCATGTTTTAAGGGGTGACAAGTCTTGTGCAAACACATACCTACATCATGTATGTGCCAGATGATCTCTCTTTATTTGTCTTTCTGGGAAACTTTATCGGATGATTTAATCAGTCAATTGCTAGTCTTGTCTTATCAATCTAGGTTCATGTAGTTCCAATCAAGGTTCGCCGTATTGCTGATCCGTATCGGATCGTATCTTCCCAGATACGGTACGATACCGATCCAACTCAAGCCGACTCGTTCCGAGTCGCACGAGTCCAACCAATGAGTTTGTTAAAATCAATAAGTTGTTTATTAAAATTAATGAGTTTAAGTCACATTTTAGAGAAATTGTCCTATTATTTAAAATAAAAAGTATACTTTTACTTATCAAATAGGAAAAATTCAACTTAAAACATTCCATTAAGCATGCATGAGTTGGCACAATCCGGTCCGACTCGATGCGTATCAGCGGATTGGGTCGGCCTAGATACGAGTCGACTCGTACAAGTCGGCCTGATCTTGTACGATACGGCAAACCAAGGTTCCAATGAAGGATCCCAGTTCTTTAGGCGCTGCTTTGATAGGGGAAAGACTTATCACGGATGGCTTATTCCAAATTGCTTATTCTAGAATAAGAAGTATTTTGATTTTATAATGAGGCAGAATACAAGGCAGAATACCACATTCTAGGGTGGGGGGGGGGGAATGGCCTATTCAGCTTATTCCGGATTCAAGGGCGGAATAAGAAATCCATGCTCTCAAACCCGAACAGGCAGCTTTAGCTGAATAAGCCATTCTTATTCATCCTTATTCACCTATTAAAGTGGCGCTAGAAGTCTTATGGCCAGGCGGCCAGGCGGCCTGCCTGATACCAACACTTCGCAGGGTGTTTCAAGGTTCATAGAGAAGGTGATTTTAGACAGGCGTATGCCTGTTGGAAGCAAGGTTGGTGGACTCAGTAATGGAAGCTGACTTAGTTCTCAAAATCAAGTTACGTCATATTTGACAGTTGGATTGAGTCACTCTAAAATAAACAGGCCAACTTGTAACAATCTTTTTTGACCATCTTAGGACTCGCAAAGTTGAAAACTGTTTAGCATGGGTCATAACAAGTTGACCAACCATGATCATAAGTTCCATAGCTGAGGAATTACTTTACTGTTTGGGCATTTTAACCACAAACTGGGGAATAATGTCGTAAAGATCAAGGATCGCCGCATTGTCGATCTGTACCAGATCTTATCCTCCCAGATACGAGTCTGTACCGATCCATATCGGTCTGACTTGGTCTGACTCAGATATGTCAGGTTGATTCAGGCTATTTTGTTTTTCAGATTCTTGCCTTTTATGAACATTAAGATTAACAAGCTTTTACATTGCGTGCTTTGTTAATGGCAATGAATTTAAGGCTCATTTAAGAGAAACATTCCCTATTAATTTGATATAAAAATGGAAATTTTTTACCATTTGAGAAAACTCAAGCTAAAGCAACTCATTATGCATGTAAATGAACTTATAGATGACTTGCTAACAATGGAATAAAGTCACATACTCAGAAAAAAAATAACTGATCAAAGCTGTAGATAAACTGAAATGCTCAAATTCATATCGGGCTGGATTGCAATGGATCTCAGCAGTTTGCACCAGAACGTAAGCGACTCGTGTGATATGGCACGATCCGGCACAATCCGGTTCGAGATGTGGTGAGTCCAAATGGGTCACATGAGTACCGGCGAGTCCATGCGTCCCAACGTATTGGACTCACCTTGATACAAGTCGAGTTTGGCATGATCTGGTACGATAAGGCAAACCATGGTAAAGATTGTAAGCCTTTGGAAGAACTGGATAAACTTGCTTCTGGAAGAACTTGATAAACTTGCTTTTCTTGGTCATTGTTTAAGACATATGTATAAAATGAGGAAACTAAACTTTTCTTTACTTTTTTCCTCTCATGGGTTTTACATGTCCTGCTAATGACAACTTTTGCTGGTGACTTGAAAGGTTCTACCGTTTTGTTCATTACCTTTTTTTTCCTTCAGTTGCGAACATGTCGTTGACCATTGTTAATTATTTCATATTCAATTTGCTTTATTGCTTCCTAAACAATCCTTGCAATGGTATGTTTTAGTCATATAAAGCTGTCACCGTCTTCACTTTGTACCTAATGAAATGCATTCGCATGTTTACTTGACAAAGTCATTGGTGAAATTTGTACAGCTACCAGGCAACACTAAAGCAGCTTTTCCAGGAGTTTGATACTGGAGGTGAAGCAAATTCTCAGCTGGCCAAGGTGACAATGCGGATAATGAATGCTCTTCAGACAAACTTGGATGGAAAATCCAAGCAATATAGAGATCCTGCCTTGACTTACATATTTCTTATGAATAACATTCACTACATGGTTAGATCTGTCCGTAGGTGAGCTATGACTTATTTTGGTGATTGATGTCCTGTGGAAGTCCTATAACTCCTATCAGGGTTACAGCCCGTAACAAGTGCTTCATTGATGTTGTCAGATCAGAAGCCAAGGATCTATTGGGCGATGACTGGGTGCAAAGACATCGGAGGATTGTTCAGCAGAATGCAAATCAATATAGGAGAGTTGCTTGGGCAAAGGTTTGCTGCTTGCGGCATTTCTTCCCTATGTTGTATCTCTTTGATAACTTGAATGTAACATTTCCTTTTACCATTTGATGTCTTTTTACAAATCATACTGTTTTTGTGAAATGGTAAGAATTTGTTTAAGCTCTTTTGTTTCAAAGAGTTCTAAGTTACACAATGAAATTTGGTGAATGCATCCCTTTTGTGTTCTGACTCTTCCTCATCTTGGAAAAATCCACATGATTGTGCAAATGATTCATGTTGCTGGCACTTCTGTGTGCTCTTTTTATCATGCCTGGGAAAATCATTTTGCTAGTGGAAATGATTCACTTCTCTTAGTTCTTTGTAATTCACTGGAATTGAGTACTTTGCCTATGGGCATTTGCTAACTGGAAAAGGCAGTAACAGAGTTACTGCGTTAAATGGATGTGGGCATGCTGATCATTCTGGTTAATTTAGTAGTGGCAGTGTGATAAATTTCCAGGCTTCCAGCAGCCTGGAATATCCCTTTTTGTAAAAGGATGATACAAGTTCCCCCTCTCTCCTTGCCCCATCTAGGACCTGTAAGTGGTCCTTTCAAGATCTGGAACTCATTATCAAAGTGAAAATCCAAGTGATCAAAGCACATGGTTTATATATAGTAATAATGAATGAATGCAGGAACACAAAGACAAGGAACAGTCCTTCCCATTTTTTACAGTCCTGTTGTTGAGATTCCATTCTTGTGTTCCACGTACTGTTATTTACTCCGTGTATACTATATTCTTGCCATTTAAAAGGGCCTTCATTCCATTCTTGACTTATTTATTCCATGTAACTAAAATGACTCAAAGCACTTCCAAAATGAGTTCTCTGTGGTGTCTTTACAGATAAATTGGCCGCAGGTTTTGGCTGTGTAGATGATCCAATTTGTTAGAATATATACACTTCTGCAAGTAAGAGACATGCTATACACTGGGTTCATCAAATTTGTATGTTACCCTCTATAAACAGCATGCTTTGTGGATCACACCACACTTTCTGTGGAAGGGTGAACAATATGTCCAAGTTCCTTGTTACCATTAAGTGTCCTTTCTCTTCTCAAAATTCAAACATGAAATGCAATAGACGCATCTGGACAATGTTTAGCTTATCATCATTGGGCTGCTTTTGTAATGCTCAAGTCAAATCCCATTATATACATGGTTATGGATATTATGTATCCTAGAAAACATTTGCTAATCTCATTATGCTGCAGCCCATTCATAATGTTGAATGTCATGTATATCATAGAACTTCAGAATCATAGATTAAACTGGTCCACACCATCCTTCATTCCAGTGCTGAGGGGACAGATTTGTCATGTTTGTAACTTTTTTGATAAAATTGCATGAATACAGTCAGACACGTGTACTTCAAATAAAATATTCTTTATATAGACCTCATGGAAGTGTACGAATTGCTCTCTGCTTAGCACTAACATTGGCAGGATACCTGCAAATCTGCTGATATATCAAACGTAATGGTGATTATGGTGTCCACTTTTAGAATATAACATATTTGGACACATTATGGGTATTTTAATTAGTTTTCCCCCCATCGATTCATAGGATTCAGGCCCGATTCAATTTAAAAGAAGATTGGAGGATGATTATTCTTGAGTTTTTTTGGAAATTATAACCAAGGACATCTATTAAGACTATTTGGTCTAGTAGGCTTTCCATTGGGAGTGGAGACCATCCAAAACATGGAGTGCACCCATGGTATTCTAATTCTAGATAATCATTTTCAATTTTGTAATGTGTGCATTAAATTCCCAGATTGTAAACCATGATGCATGGCCTAGGACCATTACGCTCCTGGTCATGTCTACACGTTGGACTGCACAAAGGCAAGTCTCCAACAATAGTTCTGCATGAGCAAGCACTTGTATGCACTCTTGCTGACAGGATGGGCAGGTGGACGGTATTCTGCAAAGCAATATAACTAGCACTTCTACGGCAAATAACTCCGTCGACTTGACATTTTGTCTTTTGCTTAGTTTATCTTTTGGTCATTCAGAATACAAGACATTCATTAGCTATACTGTGTGGCTCTCTGGATGTTCGACATGCCTGCCTGCTTTTGGTTTATACACATCAACCAATGAAAAGCATACCTTCTGATTGTAATATGTTTGTATTTGATATAATGGTTTCAGATCTCTGTTTGATGTTAGTATGTTTGTGTTGTATGTTATGATGCCAGTTGATCCTGTTGTTTTCTGAGAAGTGTAGATGTTTGATTGAAAAGATTTTGTTTGTTTGTGATGAATGGCTCAAATGTAGATGTCAATCCCCAAGAATGCATACCGACGTCAATGATATCCCATTCCCGTTTCTCTATGGGGTAGGCATAGTAGTACATTGCATGGAATTTTCTTTTTTATGGATTGAAAATTAAGTGTGCCCATATCTTGGTGTTGGTGCTAGTATTTAGTTGAATAAAAAGAAAGGAGCAACCCAATGCCACGAGATGCCTGCCACTCCAGGGTCTGGGGAGGGTCAACTGTACTTAGCCCTTGCATTGCTTTTTGTAAAGAGGCCGTTTCCATGTATGAACCTGTGATCTTACTCTCCAAGTCACAATGTAGCAACCTTACTGTTGCACCATTGAGATGAATACCTTCTTTTTAGACTTTATGTCTGCACCAAGTGGGCCCATCTTTGTTTATTAACGTCACTTTATTTTCCATATTTCTTCGGTGTCTGTATTTTGCTTCTTTAGAGCTATTTTTTCTTGTTTTGATTGTTTATGCTACCTGTCAAGTGGCTATAGATATGTCTAGGCTCTAGCAATCCTACGAGATTAGTTACCCCATCCCGACCTGGTTGCTAGAGCCTTCGGATACAGTTAGATGACATGTGAGGTTGGTAGCCACTTTTGCCAGCTGTTGCAAAAATCCCTCTGGAGCTTTGTTGATCCACAGCTGACTCATATTGATGGAAATTATGGGAGATATTTCATTTCATTTGTGTTGATAGTTCTTTTCAGCAAGTAGATTGTTGTACTGCTGCTAGGCTCTCGTTAGCTTGAACACGAAGGCACTTTGTTCACTAAAAATTCATTCTAAGCTTAATTCGTGGCTACTTAAATCATGGCTACACCAAGCACTTTGCAGAAGTTGTCATTCAGAGTCTATGTCTTGCACTGTATTCTGAATGATTTATTTCTGCTACAGGTTCTGCAGAGCCTCACCATTCAGGCTAGTACTAGCGGCAGTGGTGGAATGGGAAGTGATGGAGGAAGCACAGGTGCTGGTGGACCAGGAATGGGGAGTGGCAGTGGGGTTTCACGAGCGATAGTGAAAGAGAGGTCTGGAACTCAAATTATAATGAATTTAATTTTCAAAAATTAAGTTAGAAGGATACCCTTTAACCTTTTCTTCAGTTGTATCAGATGCCCTTACTAAAGGACTGTTGGACATAACTATGATTTTCTGCTGTCAGGTTCAAGTCATTTAATATGCAGTTTGAAGAACTTCATCAAAGACAATCACAATGGACTGTACCAGATCTTGAATTACGAGAATCTCTCAGGCTTTCAATTGCTGAAGTTCTCTTGCCTGCATATAGAAATTTCATTAAACGATTTGGGTATGTTTCTTTCTGCCCTGTACCTTTCAGTTGTATTTGGGAGACCTACTTAGGCTTGCCATCACTGGCACATTTTCTTTCTTTGAAGTTCTTGCACGCTTGTGGAGTTAAACTTTTCCTTTCAGAGTTTGTGTAATAATTGTCAGCATGTAAATAGTAAATTATATGAAAAAATTAACACATTTCTTTATCGTAACAGTATCAGACTGTTGCATCTGGCACAAGTCGTGCATATAATGTTTTGATCAATAACTTTTTTGATGGACCGACAACTGCAATGTTTTCTTAATTTATTTTTATGATAACCTACCTACCTACCTACCCTATAGGGATGTTTTGAAAATGCTTATCTTTTTATCATCGGAGAAATTATTTACTTATTTTTGTAACATTTAGCCTCAGTGCTGAGTTTCCTCAGATTAATGCTCGACATCTCTTGGATGCGCATGTGTTTTGCTTAGTTTCCTCAGATTAACGCCCAGCATCTCTTGGATGCGCATGTGTTTTCAGGCCTCTGATAGAAGCCACCAAGAATCCGGAGAAATATCACAAGTACACGCCGGAAGATCTTGATCAGCTGCTCAATGAGTTCTTCGAAGGGAAGGCTGAGCCAAAAAGGTGAGGCAGGCTAGCACTATCAATGAAGTTTCTTTTTTAACTTAATCTGCTTGGTGTGCTATTGTTCTTCTTGTATAAAATTATCAAGTGCTCCCGTGTTATTCGTTTTTGTGTGGACAAATAAATCTATTGGGGTTACACACCCCATTTGTTGTATTTAACATTTCCCATCTCTTTCATGCACCGAAGCAGTAGCCTGGTGGTTAGAAAAAAGGAGAGAATGTTATTATTCTTTGGTGGTGGATGCTTCCGAGTGGGTGCGCTTGTAGTAGTAGTTTTTTAATACTATCTTTATGCTTTCAGTGACACATCTTTGCAATTGCATTAGATGTCACCTTGCCTACGCCGGATGTTCCTTCTTGTCTTTCTGTTTACGCCATTATCTCTACGAAGAGTGGTGTGGCAGGTATCTGATACAGATGGAAACTCCTGAGACCTCGGTTGTATGCACCCCTAAGCCCTAGTGGGCAGTAGGACTGGCAACGAAACGAGTCGAGCCGAGCCGAGTTTTGCAAGGTTTGACCTCGGCTCAACAGAAAACTTTTGAGCTCGAGCTGAGCCAGAGCCTAAATTCAAGCCTAAACCCTAAGCTCTAGCTCAGGCTCTAGCCCAAAAGGTCGAGCTCGAGTCAAGCCAAGCACGTTTTCGATTTAACTTAAACTTGAGACATTTAATTTGGACTAAGCCGATTTAATCTGGTCCAAACAACGGTACCAGGTGGGAGAGCCCGTTTGATTTAATGGGCCATGGCCATTTAATCGGCCAGCTCAGAATGCGGGGAGAGAGGAGGAAGGGGGTCCACTTTATATAAGAGTAATGCTTACTGCAATACCAACATTGCAGTAAGTTGAGTCATCTTGCAATATAAGATGTCATTGGTCTACGTAGGTAGTATCACATAGCCTGGGAAGTTTTTTTACAGAAGAGGCTTACAACCACTAAATGCAGGTGCATAGCTCAGGGTGTGGCAATGTACATAGGCGTGTCATACTTCGTGGGTCATACTCACGAAATTTGTCATGCCTGAAAAATATTAGTCATCTCTATACATGTGTATAAATTTTTGAGTGTAATAAATATTTTATAAGTGTGACATACTTTGTGGACAACAAATATATCACGTCCTCACAGTATTGTCATACTAGGAAAGTATTTGTCAACTCTATACATGTGTGTACAAATTTATAGGCGTGATCTAATATTTGTCACGTCTATGAAGTATTTGTCACACTTATGTACATTGTCACGTCCATAATTATGCACCTGTATTTAATACTTGTTAGGTTTTATCTGTGATACACGATGTTAATAAATATGCTTGTGAAAAAAGTTATCCAATTCATATAACGCTGCCTATGTGGATCAATGGCATCACTCATATAATATTGTCTATGTTGAGTTATCTTGTAATACACGATGTTATTGGTCTAGTTAGGCAGGGGTCATGTGGACTGAGTAATTTTTTTTTACAAGTAGGTCATACAAGTATTAAATGTGAGTGCATGATTTTATGCGCGACAAATATATGTATACTTGGCAAATACTCATGGACATGACAAATATTATTTGTCATGCTTACAAAATATTTGTCACATTTGAAAAATGTCACATCTATAAATCTATATGCGCATGCACAGGGATGACGAATATTTTTTAGACATGACAAATATTTCGTGGACGTGACAAATAATATTTGTCATGTCTGTAAAACATTTGTCACGTCAAAATTTTGTACACAGATATGTAGAGGCGACAACTATTTTTTAGACGTTGATTTGTCATAGCCACATGTATTTGTCATGTTCAAAATTCTGTATTCACATTTAATGTTTGTCTAATCTATATGTCGAAAAAATTACTTAACTCATGGTGACCCCTGTCTAAGTGGACTAGATTCAGCTTGTTGCATTAATCTTCGGTGCAGCAAGTATTATATATATTTTTATAACAAAAAACCTAACGGCCCAAATGAATGTGACTCGCTGAGTTAATAACAGGTAAGTATTAATTATTAAAGTTATACTATTATTTTGATACGAGTAGGCGCGTGAGCTACCGAGATGAGATTGGTCGAACTTCCTTGTCACCGGCGGAAGTCGTGGTGTCTTGTTGTTGGAAAATTTGTGAGCGTAAGAAAACTGAGCCAACGAAAGAACGCGTGGGTCGGCGATATTGCACTGTCCTTGCAAAAGAAAGGTCATGAGTCTGAAATTTGAATCCTGTCTAAATACTTGGTTCATAAACGCCCTCGGCATTTTAGCGCACTAGTGCCGAAGAATCCTTTGTTCATGCCTTTAGTTTTGGGTAAAGAGTAGGATTTCGTCCTCTCTTTTTTGCTTGCCTTAAGTCATCAGGTGGTAGTTCAGTTCTCATTGGTTGTTCAGTTCTCAGTGGGGCCAGTTGTGTGAATAAGACACAGAGATACTAAGATACATCTTTAAATATTTAATCGACCATCATCCTTGGCTTGGCCGTCAAGGAGAACGGGTGGGGACTGAGCATGCGCAGAAGTTCGGAATTGTTTGAAAATCTGATAAATCTAATCAGATTCTGAAGGAGAAGAATGTGGTAAGGCCCAAAAAGCCGCTGAGTCGGTCCAATAATTTTGATCTAGAATTAATCAAGTACATCGTATCTTCTCCCTGTTCGGTCTCACAGAACCGAACCAAGCAACTCGTCACACTGGGAAGGTAATTCAGACCAGGATGTTTCGCCTCTTTGAGTACTTGTCTGACTACGACCTATGGAAGATCGAGACCCACTTTCAGAGAGGCAGTCTTTTCCTATTCGGAACCGAACTCGGGATCCAGCCCCTTTGAAGTGTGGTCGAACTCTCTCCAGAATTTTTCCTGTTAAGGAATTACTTCCAATAGGGGGACCTTAGATAGGAAACTCTTATTCAAGACCAGCAACCGCTTCTGCACTGCTACATAAGTGTTACCCATCTATGTAGAACCTTGAGGGGAGGGTGAATGAGTTGTAAAAAATTTAACTAAAATAGTTTACAAAAAAGAAAAAATTAATTTGGACATAAAGATGAAGTGAATGAGCAAACATACAATAACATAAGGATATATATTGGTTCGATCTGTTCCCAAGCAAACCTCTTGAGAGTTCCACTACGGCAAGGTTTTAACCTCTTGCAGATTTTACATCAAACAAATACTTTCCTAGCAATTGTTGGTCCTCTCTTCAACACAGTGAAGAGAAAACAACTTTCTGTACATAATAGGTCCTCTCTTTTAACAATTAGGAAGAGAAAAACAACCTCCTCTACACGACATGCCCTCTCTTCTAACAATCAGGAAGATGAAAACAATTTTCTATACATGACAGGCTCTCTCTTCCAACAACCAGGAAGAGGAAAGACAAGACAAAGAATTATTTGATAAAGTGAATATAATAATGTCTTAGAAAAGGTAAGTGTTCAGAAGTGAACACAAACATGATCAAGAATTTAGACAAGAATAAAATTAAAAACTCGATTCTTGATCTTCAACAATCTCTCAGAGCTTTAGTGTGCACAATGTAGTTGCTTATGCTCTAGAAGACTTTCTATTGCTCTCTCTTTCTTGCTGACTTTTTTTTAGAGGTTGAGATTTTTCTTTTGGTTATGGAGTCTATCTCTTTGATTGAACAAGAGCTTCACGTTATGTATCTAGTCTTCAAAAATTTGCCCGTTAGACGGGAGAAGAAGAACGTTGGAGAGAGTGGCTTCCCGCTATGTCTAACGTTTGAATCTTTAAAAATAAATAAATAAATAAATAAATATATATATATATGTATATATATATATATATATATATAGAGAGAGAGAGAGAGAGAGAGAGTTGACATGAAAACTTCATAAGCAACTAGGTGCATGCGGCCCAAGGGTACTTAGGTACGACCTTAGACATGTTAATGAGATCTTATGTTTGTGTCCTAAAATAGAATAATACACGAAAAGGGCAACTATACTTTTTTTGTGCTGTGTGTGTCAACGTAGCAGAGTTTCATAATAATACAAAAGTATAGAGGCATGGGAACTCATGAAAAAATTTAAAAAGTTGTCATTCAATGATGTAAGAAAATCTCTTTAACAGAATACTTAATATAAATAAGGCAAGCTAGAGATATGACAAAAAAGAACATGAACGCATTGACCAATAAAAAGTCTGATACAAGACTAGACAGGCAAGTCATGAAGATCAAGAATACAAAAGTAAATAAATTAGTAAGACACCAAATCGATTAATATATGTAGAGCAATTTTATATTGTTCAAAAGTTTAGATTTAATCAGTAATTGATGGAGAAAATACATTCAACAACTACTAATAATCGAAGTTGAATATGCTATCAAATATGCTTATTAATCGATTTGAAAATAGCAAATAATCGAAGCCATAAGTAAAGGTTAATCAATTTGAGAACATAAAGATAGTCGGAGTTCAATTCGAATTTCAAAATAGATTAAGCTTAACACATTAATTGATTGATCATGAAACTATAATTGAAGTGATAAACTGTCATAGTAATTGATTAAATCAATATCAGTAATCGAAATAAAATAATTAGTAATTGATTAGAGTTTTATCGATAATCGAAGTGAAATACTTGAACGTTTAATTGGTTTACGATATATTGATAATCGAAGTGATAGACTTGAATGCTTCATCAATTTACGATATATCGATAATCGAAGTGAAACAATAAGGCCATAATTAATTAGCATTTTAGGGTTGATTGAAAGCGTTAATCGAAGGGAAAATTCGAAATGATAATTGATTGGTAATGCAATGTTAATCAGAATAAATAATCGATCAAGGCTATATCGTTAGTCGAATGGAGTTATGTAATCGATACGTAGAATGAATCAATTAACAAAGTTAGAACACCCATAAAACATGTTAATCATTTAGGGATAAATACTTAATCAATTTTTTAGTTGACTTTATAATCGATATGACCATAGATCTCCTGAATTCGACTAAGTCCAGAACTAAGCATATAGTTAGTGCAACTGACATCATATAAAAAAAAATCAGCTATCGGTAGAAATTCAGATAGTACTTATTGCTAACATTTTCATTATTTGTTATTACCAAAATATGGAAGCTGAATGAACATACAAAATTTTCAACTATAAGGATCTCTGGTCCAACTGGTACAGGTATGCCTTCTAGAGTCCAAACTTCCTTGGCTTTCCTCTTGTTTTCTCAGCCTTATGACTTAGGCATCGGAGGGAGATCTCCCGGACTATTGCCAGGGACCCTCTAACGGTGTTCTCTTTCACAGAGACTGCGGAACGACGCCTCTCTGATTAGAGACGAAGGGTCCCAATCGTGGTGGACGAGATTTTGGCCCATCATCTTTTGGCGTTGTCTATCAGAAACAACCTCAAAGGCTATGGCCGAAAAAAAATCACAGATAGATCCCAATCAAGGGAAATACTGGCGACATAATTCGATTGAGAAAGACATCTACATGACCCGCGAAGGAAACTATAAAAGAAAATATGCTTGTACCTCAGGTACTCGAAGTCTCTACCGGAGGAGCGGCTGTCAGTTTCTAGACGTCTAACGGATGATCACCTTCTATAATGAGGATCTCCGAGGTATTATGCTCCCCCATAATGCTGCATTAGTAATTGAGGCTGATATCACAGAGCACCAAGTAAGGAGAGACCTTGTCGACAACGGAAGCTTCGAATATCATAAGGGCCGTCCCCTCTAGCCTACATCAAAACTCAAATTTTCAATCACGGGTAGGGGTGTTCACTATTTGGTCTAAACCGAAAAAGCAAACCGAACCAAACCAAATTTTCGGTTTGGTTCGGTTTCTGAGTCAACTCGGTTTGGCTCGGTTTTAGAACGCTTCAACCCGAAGAAACCAATCCAAACTGAGAAACTGAAATGATATTTAAAGCAATACATACCCAAATCTGACACGGTTTCTGTAAAC
Organism: Zantedeschia hybrid cultivar; assembly: GCA_030544215.1. Lineage (NCBI taxonomy): Eukaryota > Viridiplantae > Streptophyta > Magnoliopsida > Alismatales > Araceae > Zantedeschia > Zantedeschia hybrid cultivar. Next base: position 42,264,264 of record JARZZO010000013.1, on the reverse strand, counting down.
TCCCACCTTCTCAGCATGGGACGCTGTGAATATAGGGAGAAGGAACTCTTTTTATGGTTCCAATGTCTGACAAAAGGGTCCAAATGCTTGTTGTGCTGCTTTTACACCCACTGCGTGCTGTGCGTGGGCAACATGGCATGCGCACGCAGATGCTGCACACTGGCCGTGCAGCACGCAAATGTAGCAAGCACAGGAGCTGCACGCCTGCATGGAAGTAGGTGATCCGGGGATGTTTTAGTCCAAGATCGGGGGTTTTGAAAAAGCATTCTTAGGTAAACTTCATAAATACGACCCAACGCAGCTCACAACCCTGTAGGATTTGGGCTTTTGGTTATATCCCAATGTGGCCCAATAAGTCCTGCCTGTGTTGTATCCAAATCGGTTCTGCGTGTGTTATATGCAAATCGGTTCAAACCGAACCAAACCAAGGCAAACTGAGATTTCTTGGTTTGGATTGATTCGGTTTGTAGGGGATCATCGGTTTGGTTTGGTTTGAATTTTTTTACCTCTAAACCAAACCAAACCGACCTTTGAATACCCCTAATCGAGGGCAAGATCAGAGAAGTCTGTGGTGACCAAAGCATTTCCTGACAGATATACTTAACTGTGACTGAGGCACATAAACGGATGCTTACCGAACCTCTTTACGAGTTAATAGACAAACTTAAGGAAGCAGCCGAACCATCTGAAGAGTTAGTTGTTATCAAGGTTGGCCCTGCACCTAACTAAGAACTTAAGGTAGGAGCACTTCTGTCCGGGCAGAGGAGAGAAGAATATCGGGAGTTCCATTCCCCCCACATGGATGTATTTGCCTGAGCGGATACCCTACTTCCTTCGGCGCCAAAACATATTGCTTCACACTCCCTCAACCTTGACCTTAGGTTCCCACCAATCCAACAAAGAAAGCACCATTTCACGTAGAGCTGCAGGACACCATCAGAGATCATGTAACTTCCTTGTCGAGTGCATGAGTTATTCGACACACCCGCTATCCAGTATGGGTGGCCGATGTCGTACTGGTGAAAAAAGCCTCCGACAAGTGACGAATGTGCATCGACTTCACAGACCTCAACAAGGCCATCCTTAAGAACTGCTTTCTCATGCTCAATGTAGACCAACTAATTGACGCCACGCAGGCCATGAACAACTCAGCTTCCTTGATGCTTTTTTGAGTTACCATCAGATCCGAATGAACCTCGCGGACGAAGAACATATTACCTTCATCACCAACATGGGGTTACATTGCTACACTCGAATGTCGTTTGGACTGAAGAATGTCGGAGCAATGTACCAGAGGCTCGTCAACATTATGTTCGATCGGTAGATCAAGCGAAATATGGAGGTCTATGTAGACGACATGCTGGTGAAATTCAAGCACGCCGCTAATCACTCTGAAGACCTCTTAGAGACATTCGACACTATGAGGCGGTATATATGAAGCTCAACCCAGCTAAATGTGCCTTCGGAGTCACAGATGAAATTTTTTTAAGCTTCCTAGTCACCCGTCGAGGGATAGAAGTTAATCTAGACAAGATTGAAGTTATTCTGGCTATGGAGCCACCAACACGGCTAAACGACGTCCAGAGGTTGATGGGACTCTTGGCTGCCCTTAGCCGGTTCCTTATGAGAGCCGCCGAGCAATGTCTCCCTTTCTTCAAGCTGCTTCGGGTGAAAGACAACCTGCCTGATGCCTATGGACATATCAATTGGACATCGGAATGCCAACAGGGATTCCATGAGCTAAAGTAATATTTGGCTACTCCGCCCGTCCTCTTCAAACCACAGTTGAGTGAGTCTCTTTCCCTCTACATGTTTGCAACTCCTCATACTATGAGCTCGGTGCTGGTCAAGAAAGGAGAGATCCAGACGCCATCTATTATGTAAGCTGGGTTTTCCAAGGAGTTGAACAACGCTATCCGACCACCGAGAAGTTCGGGTTGGCCCTTGTGATGGCTACTAGAAAATTACGGCCACACTTCCAGCGCATTTGATCGAGGTTTTTATTGGCCGTCACCTGCGGCAATTTCTCCAGCAACCCGACGCCTCCGGGTGAATTGTAAAGTGGGCAATTGAGCTCTCAGGCCCTGTTTGATTGCGGGTTAGCCCGTGAATAACTTGGGTTATCTCACTTTTAGCCCATTTTGTAGTTTGATTGTGGGATTAATCTATTCGAGTTAAAAATGGGTTAAATGGGTGCTAACTAGGCTTTAGCCCGGGCTAACGTATCCCACCCCCAGGGGTGGGATAGAAAGGGTTAGCCATATGTTAATGCTCTATTTAAATATTAATAAATATTAAGTAACGAATGTTAATTAATAATATTAATAAAATATTATATTGATTAATACATATTCATAAACATTAATTAATATTATTAATTAATATTAATAAATGTTAATTGATATTGATAATATTAATAAATATTATTGTGATTAATGTATATTAAACAATATTAATACATATTATTATGATTAATAAATATTAACTACTATTATTTTGATTAATAAATATTAGTAAACATTAATCATAGTTAATTATTCATATAAATTTTATTATGCTCCATTAAATAGTATTAAATATTAAAAATGTTAAGTAATAAATGTTAATTATTATTAACAATATTAATAAATCTTATTAATAACCATTAATTCATATTATTAATAAATGTTAATAAATATTAGTTCATAAATATTAGTATGATTACTAAATATTATTTAATATTTTTTTGATTAACTAACATTAATTAATATTAATCATAGTTAATTATTAAGATAAAATTTATTATGCTCCATTTACTGATAAAAAATTTGAATAACAATTAACATTAATCATAGTTTATTATTAATTTAAATAGTAATTATTTTTATTTTAATATATAAAACACACTTAATAATTATGTGAAAAGATAATGATGAAATTTATTATATTTTTTTATTTTTAATAATAAAACTTATTTATATAAATTATTTAAATAAAGATTTTATGTACCTATCCTAAGCTAACTTCCACTTTGAAATAGGAGCAACTTATCCTAGAATAGTAAAAAATGGATTAAATCAAAGGTATCCTGATCGGGCTCCTTTGGGCTAACCCGGGTTAGCCTTTTTCTTATCTTGAAATCAAATAGGGCTTCAGAGTTCTACATCTCTTATCGATCGAGGATGGCCATAAAATCCCACGCCCTGGTTGACTTCTTTGCAGAATGTATCCTCCCCGCACAGGAACATGCGGTTGGGGTCGAGCTTGGACCGGCGTGGTCGATCTATACCGATGGGTCATCTTGAGCTGCCGGTTGTGGGGCTGGCCTCATCCTTTTGCAGTTCTCTCTCCGATTCCAGTTCCAAGCAACGAATAATGTGGCGGAGTATGAAGCGTTACTCACAGGAATCTGAGTGGCTCACCGCTTGGGTGCAGCCCAGATCAAAGCATTCTTTGACTCCCAACTCATCGTCCAACAACTTCAGGGTGAATATGAGGCTAAGGACCCTACCATGAAGCAGTACAAGGAATTGATTATACATATGGTTTCTGCCCTCGAGGGATTTGGAATCACACGTCCCAAGGAAAGAAAATCAACAAGCAAATGAGTTGGCCAACTCCACGGAGCTACCCACTTCCCGGACAGTCTTTGTCGAAGATGTGGTAGCACCAACCATCCAACCTGTGGAGGTGGCTCAGGTAGGAATAGAGCCCTGCTGGATAGATCCTATCGTGGACTTCTTATGAGACAGTCAACTGCCAGTTGACCAGACAGATGCCAAGCGGATTAGATATCAAGTAGTTAAGTTTACCTTGATCGGCGAAGAGTTGTACTGCCGATCTCTCACTATGCACTTTCTCTGGTGCCTTTCATCCCAAGAAGTGATGGATGCAGTTGCAGAGGCCCACAAGGGATTATGCTGGAGCCACGTGGGTCCCCAGGCACATGCCTACACCCTATCGCACCATGGGTACTGGTGGCCTATGCTAGCTCAAGACTGTATTGACCACTTTAGGAAGTGCGCAAGCTGTCAGGTGCACGCCCCGATTCTCCGAGTTTCAGCTGAGGAACTTCACACCATCTCCAAACCATGCTCATTTGCGATGGAGGTATTGACATCTTGGGACCCTTCCCCAAGACCACGACGCATAATTAATTTGTCATAGTCGCCACCGACTATTTTATGAGGTGGCCGAAAGCGAAAGCCACGGCAAACACTATCTGGAACTTTTTCCTTTCCCATGTGATATACATGTTCGGGGTACCCCGAGTACTTGTCTCCGATAACAGACGACAGTTCACCAGCCAATGGTTCACCAATCGGTGCCAACATTTTAACATCCGACACCGATTTTCTTCAGTGGTCCATCCCCAGGCAAACGGCCTGCTAAAGAATGCCAACAAAGCCATAAAGACATGACTACAAAGCGATTGGAACTAGCTCGACCAGCTTCCAAAGGTGTTGTGGTCCTTTAGAATCATTGTGCATACAATGAGTGGTGAAACTTCTTACCATCTTGCCTATGAAATACTCTAGTGATCCCGCTCGAGGTCGATCTGCCCTCGATCTGAATCCAGGAGTTCAACGAAGAAGCGAACAACCATAAGTTGAGAGAGAACCTAGACCTTGTAGATGAAACCAGAGAAGAAGTCAAGATATGCATGGTTAACTACCAACGCATGGTGGCCCGGCTCTACAACAAGAGGGTCCAATCAAGGAGCTTCCAATCAAGAGACCTTGTGTTGCGAAGCATGTGCACCTCTCGACTGCTTAAAGCCGGTAAGAAAGTGGCCCTGAATTGGGAAGGACCATACGTGGTCGCCAAAAATTACGGCAACAGAGCATATTACCTAGCTCGCATGACCGACCGGCTACTCGACAACAAATGGAACGTAGAGCATCTGCGTCCGTTCTTTCAATAATCCCTAGACAAGTTTTTTTTTTATACTAAATTTGTTCTTTGCCTATATGTAATATGCTAATCCTCGACAGAGACAGGTTGATAAGGCAAGCTATGTAAGGACGACCATCTTAAGGCATACTCAATCGGCGATACTCCTACCTCGCCTCGCCTAGCCTTGCAAGTAAGGGGCTAAAATCGATCTGCGATACCCCTGCCGAGCCTCACCTCATAGGGAAGAGAGTCCCCACACTTAGATGAGACTAAACTAGATCGACGATACCTCTGTCGAACCTCGCCTCGCAGGAAGGGGTTCTCCACCCTCAGATGATACTAAACTCGATCGACAATATCCTTGCCGGCCCTCGTCTTACAGGGAAGGAGCTCCCCACCCTCAGATGGGACTAAACTCGATCGGCGAATGCAGCGAAGGAAGCTCCCCGCCCTGAACGTATAAACCCATCACACAACAGATAGATGCGGACTCAGCCTAAGTTGCCAAGCCAACTTAGCATGTCTAGATCGGGGGAAGAAGGGGAAGGTATGTTGCGTAGAAAAATAATAATTTCTTATATAAACTTCGCATACAAAGTGACAAAGTCGATGCCTCCGAAGGACGATACAAAGATCATGACCAAGCTTGGCCGAGCCAGGATGGACTGTGTAACTAGGAAAGTTTTTGGTCCTGAATGTCGTCAAAAACCAGGTCACCTTGTAGTTTTGCGGTTGGTGGCGGCCTCCTTGGCCTCCACAGCCGCTACTCACAGGCATGATGCATGCTGCCCATGGGACATTGGCCCCCTCTGCCTGCGTCAGCAATGACAGGTCAAGTGGGACGCCAATCTAAGCCTTTGACGACAACCTAGACTGATCAGGCGGAATCGGCAGTATGGTGAGTTTAACTCAAATTCTGCAGACTGATATAAGCATAAGAATGTGGGCATCCAAGTACGACAATAAGATTACCCCCTGCTCCAAGGGGCACCAACAGAAAGATCCCGGAAGGCCAACAGGAAGGGCCAGGAACCTGTTGAGGGCCCCCCTCGACCTAGAAGAAGGAATCATTCCAGCACAGAGAAACCCACCACTTAGTGCCAATGGCATTCTATCCTTAGGTTCAAACTGGGCGACGCTGTAGGCACTCGGGGCGGCGCACCGCTGGGCACAGAAGAGGTACTGAAACATGTCCACCGTTACTTTCAGGTGACCCATATCCCGACAAGGGTCGTCAGTCTGATGACCATCCTCTAGGAATTCAAGAGTATCTGGGCCGGAGCGACTTGAAAATATTGCAGCAGTTGCATGACGAAGGCAGGAACGGATAACCTAAACCCTGCCTCGAAGAGAGCCGCATAGGTGGCGAAGGAGCCCGGGCACTACGAGAAGATGCGGTCCGCCGGAGAGGATACCGCCAAACGGTATTCGCTAGGGATGTGGTAGGCCCTTCAAATCGCGACAAGAAGCTCAGGGGTGGCCCGCGAGGGCTCTATTGTGTTCCGGACCTCGACAACTCTTGCGTCATAATCCATGACTTACCCTAGACTAAATATTCACTGGAATGCTGAAGGTGATCCTTCCTCTCGCGGGGAATGTCCATGACAGAGTCCAAACACTGCAAAGGCACCCTTTGGAAAATTGAGAACTTAAATGTCTAAAGAGGCGCTAGCCAAACGATGCATGCCAAGAATGCAAATCGCTCCTTGATGTATGACGTACGTCAAGAAGCGAGTGGACAAGTGAAGGAGAAGAATGTCGTAAGGCTAAAAAGGTTATTGGGTGTGCCCAATAACTCTGATCTAGAATTAATCAAGCACATCTCAGGTTTAGGGGGTCCGCCCCCTAACCAGTCTAGCGAAAGGCTACTGAAGGCCAGAGGGTCCGGATCCTCTCCCTATTCGGTCTCACTAAACCGGGCCAAGCAACTCGCCACACTTATAAGACAATCCGGACTAGGACGCTTCACCTCTCCAGGTTCTTGTTCGACTTCGAGCTGCGGAAGATCGGGACCCACTTTCGGAGAGATAGTCCTTTCTTACTTGGAACCGAACCCGGAACCCCACCCCTCCAAAGTGGGATCAGACTTTCCTCTAAGGAATTACCTCTGACAGGAGGACCTTAGGTAGGGAACTCCTCCTAGTCGGAATAGGACCGACAACCACCTATGCACCACTACATAAGCACCCCTGGTCCAACTGGTACATGTACATCTTCTAGAGTCCAAGCTTCCTTGGCTTTTTCTCTGTTTTCACAATCTTCTAACTTAGGCATCGAAGGAAGATCTCGGACTACTGCCGGAAGCCCTTTGATGGTGTTCTCTTTCGTACGGACTACAGAGCGATGCCCTTATGATCGGAGACGAAGGGCCTCGACTGCGATGGACGAGATTTTGGCCCATCAAGTACTATCTACATTATTTTAGATGTACGAGAGCTTGAATCGAGTGTGAGAAGTGCACCAGCTTTTATGGTTAGAAATTATTCTTGTAGTGTAACAGGGCTAACGATTAAACCCGACCTAAAAGTTTGGATCGATTCGGACCACGTAGAGGGTGTTGCACTCGTTTTGGAGTAAGTTTTTTATTCTTTGAATGTAGTTTAGTATCAGAATTTCTATTGTAGTTTTGATTAATCAGTAATTTAATGACAGCTTCCCATGTACCGAGTCACAGTTTTGCAAATATCAGATAGGGTGTGAAGGATGACCTTATGAAAATTTGCTGGTAGATTAGTAGGAATATTATAAATAAGGAAACTAACATATATTTTAATATGCTGTAAAAAGAAAAACTATCAATAATTATAAATATGTAGGTGATGTAAATATATATAATTAAAAGTAAAATATCCCACGTAAAGGAAACAAAATATGCATACTTATAAAGAAGGAGATTAACATATAAAAAGAAAATAATATTAGATGAATATATCCAAATAATTTATATTTCATATAAAATACGAAATTTACAATAAAGTGTGAAGTAAAAATAGCTAAATTTAAAAACTATTGGTAGCAAATAAGACAGCTCTAGGAGCACTATTATGATTCTAGTGGTAAATGTCCACATCATCATCATTTCTTTTGGCACCGACTGGATCCAATAACAAACTTAAATATTTGGAAGTCCTATGTCTAGTTGATCACAGAATTTTGACATTCTATAATGTATTATTAGGTATCTAGCCAAAATTAGTGCAGCCAAAAAAAGTGCCACATGTTAGGTGATGTATAGAAAAATCATCTTACTGACTGTGCACTTCACACTCCTTCAAAGTTCTCCTAGCCTTCGGAGGTGGTCAATTTGAGAAGAAATTAGATATGAAAATCTTACGTAAGGGTATGTGTTTTTTCATTGTGCATGTATCAAATAAAGTCCAATCTTTTATGATGTGATAAGAAAAAAAAACTAGAGGAAATTGTATATATATGTTTGATATTGATAGTAGCTAGGACACTAATGGAAAATAATGGAATAGTTAGCTAGGTTGGTGGGTGGTGGAGGGAAGAGAGAGGAGGATACCTCCCGTACATTTTATAGGCCACGATTTTGAGGTTCTCGATTCGCTCAAAATTAAAGCTTATGAACATATTTAAGGTATCAGTGCCATATTTAGTTCATATCATTCCTTATAATTTTGAAAGAATATAAGAAATCAAATACTAGAGAAATTTAGCCTCCCAAAACTCGGTCCATTAGGTAATTAGTTATTTGCTTGCTATGTTAGGCAGTTCCATCACTATCTTTTGAAATTACTAGTGATAATAGTGTTTAATTATCTTCTCTTAATTTTGATATTTATACATCAATAAAATAGTTTATCATAATAAAATTAGTGCATGTCTAAGTTTGTATGAAAAATATACGATTTGAATCTTTGCGAGGATAAAAGAATTCTCTCTCCTCTCTCGTCTCCCTTCCCCACCTCCAACCTTCCTTTTCCTTCCGCCACCGTCCTCCACATTCTTCCAATATTAGTTTTAATTTTAAATCTTTTTGGACAAACCGGGCCTGAACCGTCAGTCTATCCGAAATCCCAACCCATCACCCAACCCGCCGACCACGTCGGTTTCTCTGACACCCAAAATCTACCGTCACGTCAAAACTTATGTCAGGTCCGTCAGTTACCCACTTAACGACGGCGTCGGTTCGAAAGTGTCGACCAATAAAAAGACCCAAAGAGCGACCCCCCCGCTGACGCAATCCATTTACGCTTGAGTAGTGTGCACCCCGATTCACCTGTGGGACCCACACAGCTTACCTAGGTAGCTTTTTAAAAAACCCCTCTCCCCCGCTTACGTCACCCAATCCGCTTGCCCCTTTCCCTTTCCCTTTCCCAATTCCAGAACCATCTCCTCCTCCGCTCCCCTGCCGCCGCGACCTCTCCGCTCTCTCCGCCATGGAAACCCACCCGAAGCCCGTCGTCACGGGCTATCCCGCCTCCGCGGCGGCCCCTGCAACCGCCGCGGCCTACCCCTACCCGGCGCCTCCCTACTACGCCCCCCCCCCTCCCCCCTACCACGACCCCAACGCCGCCTACGCCCAGGCCGCCAGCGGCGCCCTCTTCCTCCGCCGCCTCATCATCTTCTGCATCGCCGCCTTCCTCGTCGTCGGTCTGGGTACCTTCGTCCTCTGGCTCGTCCTCCGCCCACACCTCCCCGCGTTCGCTGTCGCCTCCGCGTCCGTCTCCTCCTTCACCCTCACCGGCGACCAGCAGCTCTCCACCGACCTCAACCTCACCCTCTCCGTCCGCAACAGCAACAAGAAGATGGGGATCTTTTACGACCGGGTCCAGGCCGCCGTCTTCTACGGCCCGGAACCCGTCGCGGAGACCTCACTGCCGCCGTTCTACCAGGGGAAAGAGAACGCCACCACTGTGATGGCCAGGTTCGCCGCCGTCTCCGAGTACGTAGATCCCGATGTCGGCCGCGCCCTCGCCAAGGAGAGGTCCGGCGGGGGTGTGATCTTCCATGTGAGGGTGATGGCGTGGGTTAGGTTTAGGGCGGGTGCATGGAGGACAAGGCGGCATGTGATGAGGGTGTTCTGCGACGGCGTGCGCATTGGGTTTTCCAACTCGACTGTGGCAGTTGGGTCGCTGGTGGGGCAGCCGAAGCCGTGCCAGGTCGATCTCTGAGAAAGTGTCCTTCGTTCTTTGCCATCTTCTTTGCTGGAAGTAATGTAGTGATAGGTTACTAGTGATGATAACGCGATGCTGCTGGCAGCGATGGTCCAATTTTATGGTTTGGTATTGGCTCTTAACTAACACTGTGAAATTTGTTTTTTTCGTTTCATATGATGATGTGCATACAGATGTTCTTTTTAGGTTTAGCAGGTTATTTCTGGTTGTTCTGCTTTTAGCTAATTTCCTTTTGTGGGTGCATGCGGTGTATTTAAGAGAGGAATCTGGCGTTTTCCTCTTGTGTATTATTTTGGAGAGTTCATTTCTGACGCTTTGATTTCATTAACCAATCTTGTGGGATATTTCTGGACGTTGATTCACATGCCGTGTAGTCGTTGATTCAATCATCAAGTTGGCTAGATTATCATATTGTGAATTGCTTAGAGTTTAGAGTTCTGCTCTTGATGACATAGACAATGGCAGTCCGAATTCTGTGTAATTTTTTTAACTTAACCTTATGTTTAATGGTACTGTGAACCTTCAGAGCTTGTCAACTAATTTCAGGTGTCCCACTCTCTAGTACAACATACGTTTGATCGTATGGAATATTCTCTCAAGTGATGTGAACAAGCTAAAGTCTTTATTATGCATCCAAGAGTCTTTATTACTTGTGGAACCCACAGCTTTCAACTTCTCAAAACAATGAATTTCCATGGCAATATATAATTATATATCATTTTTCAGAACATATAAATGGTGTCCTCCATCAGTATATTTTGCAATTTCTTCTAAGGCTTCTTGGTCCATGGTATTCTATCTCTGCTGCAATGTTTGGTGTTTTTTCTTCTGATCGTGTTGAACCGGTTGGATCTTTCACCTTTCATCATCCAATGTCAATTGCTTGTTTTCTTCTCCACACAAAAAGATCCTCCTACTCCTTGTTAGCTGGCTTATCTTGGAAACAGGAACTAAACTTGACTTAATATGCATGGTTAATACTTGGTATTAATAGCATACGATGTCAATTGGAGTTCATGACTATATGGCCCCCCCTCTGATACAGGGCTTTTTACTTCATCTAACTCGTTTGAATGAAAAGTGTCAGAAAAATCTCTCCCATCATGTTAGTTTTTTTCCCTTGATAATTCTTCGCTATATGCTACAATATCTCTCAACCCTTGAAGTTATTTAGTACCCCTTTTTTGCATCTTATTCTGGATTTAATGATATGGGTCTCTGCAAGTGACAAGCCTTGCAATCAGTGGTCAATCTCTTGCTAAGCATCTTACAGCAAAGATTAAATGTTGCTTTTGCATGTGCATGATTCTTTTATTTTTCTTTAGTTCCTCTAAACACAATATAAATCTCAATTTTGAAGGTCACCTGTGCTTCACTAGCATGGTTTTAAAACCCGGACCAAACTGTCCGGTTGAACCACTTAGCCTGTGAACCGGATGGTTTTCGGTTTCAAATTGAAATTACCCTTTTTCTTTGGGAAACCATTTGGAACCATCCAAAACCGCCCAAATCAGAGTAACCCAGTGGACCCGGACCAAAACCTTCCAAGTTCCAATTGGCCCACCAAAACAAACTTGAACGTGGCTTCAGGTAACTCTCTTATAGCCATGCCCTTTGTGGAAGTTTTCTGGTTTTGCAATGTAGGACAAATGTTAAATGCCCTGCTCAGCTACAAGTAAGCATCCTGTCTCCTTTGAAAGCATGTGTCCAACCCCATGACCATTGAATGGTTAATCACAAATGGAAAATGACTAATAAAAACTTTTGCCATGGGAGAAGTCTAGTACGTGGGCTTCAGATTTATGTATTCTTTATCCATGGACCCCAACAAAATTGCTATTTCTGTATGCATCTTTACATTTTATATTCTGATGATACTCTTAGAAGCATTTGGATTACATGTCTGTAGACTCTGTACTAAATTTTATATCTCATGTTACTTTCAAGAATATTTGCATTATTTTTGCATACTAAATAAGTTTAGATATATGGCTTTTTGCGTCTGGGTTCGGATCAACCCGACGGTTGGACCTTTAATCCTTAACCCAGTAGAAAGAACGGTTCACAAAACGGGTCGGCTTTTAAAACACTGCTATAGAGTCCTACGCTATGAATTGTCTTGGTAAAAAATGAAATTTGCTGTTGTGAAAATGTTAACTCTGTCATGATAGGTCATTTGATTGCCTGACATAAATCCATGGAAGGAAAGAGGAATTGTGAAGAACAGTCTGGTCCATAAGGACGATAACTTTGATTTTGTTTCCTGGTATGGCATGTCCTTCCATTCAGAGAGTTCCACAGGAGTTTGAAGAAGGGTTGGACGGATTCAGAGAAGGGGATGGTTTAGGTTTAGGGAAGGAGTATGTCACTAACATTGTTTAGATATTAGATCATCTCGTGGGGTGTCAGAGGCTTAGTGCAAGGAGGGGTGAGGGAGACAATGAAGAGGTGCAACGTAGATGTTTTTTGCCTATAGGAGACCAAATGCGGTGTTCTGGAGGATGAGCTGGTTAGAGAGATGGGGTGTGGTAGTTTGACAAAAGGGTGTAGAATCTCTGATGGAGGGTGCCTCTGAGGGATCTTGATTTTGTCTATTGAATTTGTGATGCAAGAAGTTTAATAACTCAGAGAGGCATAGAGATGCTGTCATAGTTCACTCTTCAGAACTTGGATGATTGATTCTTTGGGAGTTTGCTAGTATTTATCGTCCCCTCACTAGCAAGGGGTAAAGGTTGCCACAGAATGACCTCCTAACTCTTTACCAAGGTGCAGGCAGATTGTGATGCTTTGGTGGGGATTTTAATTCAGCTTCCTCACTTTTAGAAAGGTTTTGTGGAGCACATTGTGGGGGGGGGGTATGAAGGGCTTCTAGTCCTTCATTGCCAAAGCCAGAAGCCAGATTGATTAATGTTAGTGCAGCCATGTCACTTGTCGGGAGGTCTTGTAGAGCACATGGGGAGGGGGAGTTGAAGGACTTCAAGTCCTTCATTGCCAAGGCCAAATTGATTAAATCCCTACTTCTAATGTTGTAACAACTAGATTCAACCCTTGTAAGGTATTATACCCATCAGGCCAAGCCCACATTGTTTCGTCTCCAAAAGGTGCCTCAGAAGCTGTGGATCTAAATTCCTGATGTATGGCCTATTAACTTTTCAACATAGGACTGGTTCATCCTAGCCTTAGCCCCTAGACACAAGGGTAGCTCCACATTATGGTGGCTCTATGCCATTTCACCTCATAGGTTGCCCTTTTCTATGAGCAACCTCTCTTCCTATTCGGTTCATGAGTACGTCATTATAGGCTCACCAACTTCTACGTCGTTGATCTCCAAATCAGCCCATATTGTACTATATGGGTCCTACTTTGATACCATTCTATAACAATCCGATCCAACTTTTGTGAGATATTATCTGCTTTGGGCTAAGCCTGCATAACTTTATCTCTAAAAGATGCCCCACAAGTTGTGGATCTAAATCCCTCTTATACGACGTAATAACTTTTCCATTTTTCGGTATGAGGTTAATCTGGTTCATCCCCACTCCACCTTTCAGATATAATGGTAGCTCCACACCGTGGTGGCTTCGTGCCGCTTCACCTCATGGGTAGTCCTTTCCTATAGGTAGCCTTCTCCTCCTACTTGACTTATGACTGGGTCACTACAAATGCAACTTTTACCAATCCAGTCTTAGGGAAGCTCCCTCCTACTAGATTAGAGACAAATTCTTTATATTTGTGGACTAGGAGGGCTACTTCCCTAGAATGGAGCTAGAGTGATTGGAAAGGCTATAGTTGGATTACAAGCCCATTCTATTGAAGACTAACGAAGGACATAGAGGAAAGCCAATTTTCAGGATGGAAACATATTGATTCAAGAAGCTGATTTCAGTTAGATTGTTAGAGTCTTAGAGATGTATGGTCAGCAGGTACCCCATAGGCGTCTTCTATGGATATGCTCATCAGGAAGTTGAAGAGCATTAGGTAGACATTGATTAGGCGTGCGGTAGTCAAGGCATTCTTGGAAATGAGGTGAAAGACCAATTGCTCGAGGAAATTGAGGGTTTAGATGTTTTTGAAGAAAGTTGTGGGTTCATAAATGAGGATAGGGAGAGAAGGAAGACACTCAAGGCTGAATATGAAGATATCCTTCTTTAAGTAGTGAACTATTGGAAGCAAAGTGCAAAAGATGGACTTCTATGCTGGCCTGTTACATTGAAAAGGATGAGACAAGGCCTTCGATTGGTTAGGGCCTTATCGTCAGCATTTCCACCACAAAGGCTGATGCTAGTCAAATCATTCTCTTTGGAGGAGGTGAAGAAGGTTATGTTTGATCTACTAGGGGATAAGGCCCTCGCCTTAATGCTTTTTCCATCTTATTCTTTTGACACTTTTGGGAGCTCATGAGGGAGGATGTCTTTGCTGCTATCCAAGAGTCTCAGTAGGATAGGACCCACCTATATGCACTCAGCAAGACCGACCTTATGCTTATTCCCACAAAGGAAAGCGCTGAGTGCTTGCAGGATTTCAGATGCTTTGGTCTCTTGAATGGGTCATAAACACTAAATTGCTGGCCAATGGATTTGAATTAGTGATGGATAAGTTGGAACAAATTTTTTTCAAGGGAAGGCGGATCCAAATTTTTTTTTGGTGGTTTATCAATGCATTCATGCCATGAGACGCAATATAGGAAGAGACTGGTGATCAAACTGGACTTTGATAGTCCATGACAGTTAGATGAGTGTTGACCCGAAAAATTTCATGCATAATGGGATCATCCAAATATGCATGTGCACATAATTGTCCAATGAAAATACTTATGCATGACATATGCTCGCATTCATATGAGCCTATGTTATGAAAAGAAAAATGAACATGCACATATGGTATAAAGGTTCATGTCAATAAAGACCCTTCCTATATGTATGCGAACATTTGAATATATATACATGCATTAAGGAGATAAAGAGGCAAAGATATACCTAGGCGAAAGCGCCTTGAAATGGCTTCAATAAGATGTCCAAAATAGCCCAATAAAATCCTTGGGTGCTGCCCAAAACAGCCCCAAAAATCTGCAATATGTTGCCCCATAAACGGCTTGATAAGCCTCACCAAATGGGCCCAACAAGAAGCCCAAAAGTGCTGCAGCAAACAGTCCGAACAACAGCAAAAAGGGGCTCTAAAACAGCCCAAATGTCTTCAATAGATGGGTCTAAAACACCTTCAAAGAAGGCCCAATATTAGGCCCACAGTGGCCCAATAAGAAGTCCAATAGGGGCCCAACAAGGAAGCCCAATATAAGGTCCAAATGGGCCTAAAATCAGTCCAGCAGAGCTCAAAATCTGTAGCCTAAAGAAGGAAAAATCCACAAGTCCGCAAGAGAAAAAATGCCCAAGTGGTCCCCTCTCTCTCTCTCTCTCCCTTTGTTTAAATAATAAAAGGGGGGGGGGAGAGAGAGAGAGAGAGAGAGGAGGAACTGGTGAGGGGGGCCCCCACCGGTTCCCTCTAAGGGAGGAACCGGTGGGGGGTCCTCTCTCCTCCAAATTTAAAATTCAAAAAAAGGGGGAGGGGGAGATGAATTAGGGGAGGAGGCCATTTAATGGTTCTTAAACACCCCCGTAGTTAGTGGAGCCTCCACTAAACCCCCATTAATTCTCCACTAAAGGAGATCTCACCTCCATTCACACTTGGCCAAGGGGAGAATTAATGGGCAAAGGCTCATTAAGAGCAAAAAGCAAAAGGAAGGGAGAAGGGGATGCACCCCCACCGGTGGGAGGTCCAACCGGTGCCCCCCCCAACCGGATGGCAACCGGTGGGGGTGGCCATCGGACCACACACACCCCCCCCTCACTCTCTCTGCTCTCTCCCTCACCATTCTCTACCAAAAACAAGGGGAAAAGAGAGGGAAGAGGGAGAAACCGGTGGGTATCCTCATTTTGGGTCCTATAAATAGACCCATCCCCAACCCATTCCACACACACATAAGGCAAAAAGGCATACTAGCCCACCTTGTTCAAAAGAGGAAGATCTGCCCATCTGAAGACCAAATCCGGTGCTCTTGCACGGGTTTGCTGCGTTTGGAGGAGATTTTTCGTCTCGGAGGGCTCTCTTCCTAAAGTTTTTCCTAAGGGGAAGCTCTGCCGAATTATCGTTATAAAATGCCTTCTTTATAAGGCGAAATTTTGCCGAAATAATGAGAAAGCATTTCTTTGTGCAAATTGTGTGCATGTGTGTGTCATCAAAATTTAATAAATTAAATAATATCATGTATTATTTTTATAATATACATAATTAATTTCTTAATTACTCTAAAAATTTGGTTAAAACTTAATTAACTACCCTTGGCCTCACCCCTAAACATAGATTGGATAATTAAATCCTAATTATGAAACATAAATGTTTAATGCAACATAATTAAGTTAAAATCAACTTAATCAAAACCTTAACTCTAATTAATCACTAAAATCTGTGATGATTAGTAAAAATCAGAAAACACAGTAAAAATTAATAAAAGTCAGTAAAACCAGAAAACCAAAGATCTGAAAATAGCTAAGCACATAAATCCCTAAGTAGCCTTTACCCACTTAAGAAATTAATAAAATATCAAAGATAGACACAAAAATTAATCAAAATTCAGTAAAACACAGTAAAAAACTGAAAGAATTAAATCTGAAATGTAAAATTTCCGAAATGACCAAAACACCCCAGAATTTAACCAAATTATGAAAATACCCTCCCTTGTGATAAAAATCTGTAAAAATTACAAAATAATCTCAAAAAATATCAAAATGCTTTCTATATTTAAAATACCCTTCAAACCCTAATAAGATGGGTAAAATTATTAAAATACCCTCAATGTGATAAAAATATGTAAAAATCCCAGAAAAATATAAAGATAGACTCTAAGTCTAATAAACCCAATTTGAGGTAAATTACCGAAACACCCCTGTGACATAAGTATGTCCAAAATAATCCTACTATATATATATATATATATATATATATATATATATATATATATATATATATATACACACACACACATCCTAAGGGTTTTCAAGTTTCTCCATTACGGTGTTAAAAACCTAAAAAAGACGCTAATAACCTTAATGTAACATAATTACCAAAATACCCTTAGGGGTCTTAAATACTTAGAATTAATCCTAAACAATCGGGAATTAATCCCAAAACCCTTAAAAAATGAATCTTAACACTTAAGAGTTTACTCTAAAAGCCTTGGCACAAATCCAAATACTCTAAGACATTGGAACAAATCCAAATACCCTAAAAAACTTGGGAGAGACAAAGGATTTAAAAATTACTTTCACTTGTGTGCACGCTGTGTGTTAGTATAGATGGTTTAAAGGGCATCATAGGGACGGTTAATCAAGGGTTGTCGAGTAGTTGCTCGACGTAATTAACACTGATTGAGGTCAGTGGAGAGAGGTCATATACTCGGATCTTCGCCTGATCCGAAGTCTTGGACTCCCTGAGGGTTAATCCCAAATTCTCATTAGTCCAAGAAATAAAATATACAAAACCAACCTATATTTCTCCAAATAAAACAAAACTCCAAACAAAAAAAACAAAACGATAGGATTAATAATCCAATAGGAGAGATCTAGGCTAGGTTCCAAACAATGAGATTGTCACTTCAGGTCTTGACACAAGTGGGCTTTGCTGACAAGTTGATGGAAATGGATCATGACTTGTGTTTACTCTGCCATGTCTGCTGTATTGATCTATGCAGCCTAGTGGCCCGCATATTTCTTCTATGGTGGGAGAGGTTTAATGCAAAAGGATCCAATTCTCCTTTGGCTTTTGTCTTGGTCTCACATGTGTTGAGAAGAATGTGGGACAGAGCAAGAGGGCTGGGTTTATCAAGGGTTTCTTTAATTTTAATAGAGTTTGCAGACCACTCACCCCCTATATGCTAATGACACCGTTTTGAGGAAGTGAGGATCCAATTTCTCCTTTGGCTTTTGTCTTGATCTCACATGTGTTGAGAAGAATGTGGGACAGAGCAAGAAGGCTGGGTTCAAGGGTTTCTTTAAATTTTAATAGAGTTTGCAGATCACTCACCCCCTATATGCTAATGTCACTGTTCTTATCTTGATTGAGGAGGAAAAACTATTTGCGACTGAGTTGCTTCTAGCCCTATTGAAGAGTTTACAGGCCTAAGGGCAAATTAAGCTAAAAACCAGGCCATAGGGGTGAATCCGGATGAGACCAGAGTCAGTAGGGGGCAAAGTCTAGGATGTGGCTTCGGTGAATTTTGCTAAAAGCCAGGTCGTAGGAGTGAATCTGGATGAGCCTAGAGTCAGCAGGGCTGCCAGAATTTTAGGATGTATTGTTGGTCACTTCTCAATCAGATATCTGGGTATCTGGGTTTTCCTCTCTCTAGCGGTGTTATCCATGTTATGGATGGAGTGTCTTATCTAGAGAATGGAGAGAAGGTTGGTGAGCTGGAAAACGTGGCGTTTATCCTATGGAGGCATGTTGGTCTTGTGCTAAGCTGCGCTGTCTACCTTATCCAGCTACTCTCTCTCTCTCTCTCTCTCTCTCTCGTCCAATTGCCAACGGGGTTGGTAGAAGGATGGACTCTATCCTGTGCAGCTTCCTGTGGCATGGTATTGGAGAGGGATGCAGAGGTTGTCATAATGTTTGTTGGGTAGGGTGTGCAAAAGCAAGAAAGAGGGGGGATTGGGCATCTTGAACCTCTGAGACTTCAATCTAGCTTTTATGTGTACATGGTTACGAAAGTTGGCAGCTTGTGAAAGTGAGTATGACCAGATATCATCAAACAAAGATACCATCGGGAGTCCGGGTTGTGGGATGCCACCCCACAACTTGAATAATATCTCAAGTCTCTGGAAGGGCATCATCGAGGTGAGGGGCATGGTTTCTTCCGGTTTACCCCCTTTCTTTTGCAGACCATCTCTTTTTGTAGGGTAGACCGTGAGGGTATACATCCTTAGCAGTCCAGTTATTTTGGTCTAGTGATGTCTTGAAACCTTCTTAGAACACTGTACTTGCGAGCTATTTAGCCTAAATATAATAGGCTTTTAATTAATTCAACATTTCTGGTTAGAGATCCAAGTTGCATAGTGTAATTCCTGGTTGCACTATCATACAGTAAAAAATTTCATGAAGTACTAAAGATTGAAAATGGAGTACTATCATGTTTCCTTCTAGCTTCATCCCTCTCTTTCTCACTTGACAATCAGAATCAGTGTCACATCTCCAACAGAAGGGATGTGCTGACATGAATCCTGCTTTGATTGAACATAAATTAAATCTTGATGATGTTGTTAGATTAGAAATTGAGCAGTAAAGAGCGTGGTTTGTTTCACTGTGTATGCTGCCTTTGAGTTGCTTATACATCTTCTGAGTTGATGAAAAGTGGACTTATGTTTAAGAATGGATAAGAATAGACCTTTGTCGTTTATTGTTTGCATGGTAATCTTATTTAGTGGTTGGTGCTTTCATCCACCCCTTCCTTTTTTTTAATGAGGCATATGGCATGTGGTGATGCCTTCACCTGCTTTGATTCAAACATTGGTCCTTGAGCACTGAGTATCACTGATACTCTTTGGATAGCCACCAATAAGCCAGCTCAAATTTGTTGCAACAAAATCATTCATGTGTAATATTCATAGACTTGAGTAGGAATTGCAGGCTTAGTAGGGATTGATAGAGAGGAAGATATTTGAACATTTTGCCATTGTTTACTTTAGGAGAATTTTAAATAATTTGTAAGGCAGAGTTCTTATTTGATTGCGTAGGTGAATCTCTTTTATAGATGCTCTAACATCAGGTTCAACTATTTTGGCACCATGGCACCATGGCTAAATGCCTTTGTTCTCTTGGATTCTGATTATCTAAGCTCTTGAAGTTGGCTTTTATTCACGGACAGAAGAAGTATGTAGATAGGTTTTGTTGAACATCCCATTTCATTTAAAGTACTGTTTGGTTTCATGTAGAACGCTGTATGAAAGTGACATTTTACGTCCAACCAAACGTCCTTAAGATGCTTAGAGTCCCGATTTGCGGCGATTGTAAGAATCTGGGTAATACATTATAGCTGAAGAGGAATCAGTTCGGTGGAAAATTTCTTTAGCTTATATGGGTTTTTTTTTCTTGTTCTCTCGAATGACTAATATAATAATTTGAAAGTTGGTCAGGGAGAGATATATTTCCCTTTCTACCTCATTATACAAAGTCCGATAAAAGGAGAAAAATTTTCCCTGTTTTCAAAGCCCTTGTCGGATAAGAATGGATGGCTGCAATTTGTTTTGTCATTTCTGTTAGAAGTTGAGTAAGAACGAAGGAGCAATTGGTTCCTGCCAGTATTGCGAATCTTGACTGCAGATGGAAGATGGGTGTCCTGCAGTTCGAAATGGAAATCGTTACGCATTTTCTTTTATCACTTTTGTGAAGGTCAGGAAAGCGAGTAGATCCAATGGCAGCAATATTGTGAAATTGCCCTAGTTGCCTAAGGGTGCGTTTGGAAGAACTTGATGCTGGATTTTTTTTGAAATAATTGGATTTTTTTTTTTAA
The DNA here is from genome assembly GCA_030544215.1 of Zantedeschia hybrid cultivar. NCBI lineage: Eukaryota > Viridiplantae > Streptophyta > Magnoliopsida > Alismatales > Araceae > Zantedeschia > Zantedeschia hybrid cultivar. The sequence continues at coordinate 42,243,696 of JARZZO010000013.1, read as the reverse complement.
AACATGCAGCAGGGTTGTATAGTTTTCACGGCAACCTAATGATGAAAGACACGGATAAGTTGAACCTAATGTGATCTTTTACGCGAGGGGTCTCATTTCCATTGAATATTACATATATATCCTGACCTTTTTATCGCTCCGATTTTAACGCTGTTTAGTGGAGGGGCAAATAAGAGAATTCCCCCGATAATCTCATACTCTGCATGAAAAGTGCCTTTTCCTGTGCTTTTGGGATGTCTCTCTTTTTTCTCTTTCTCTCTCTCTCCTCCCAGCTTTGATTGGTTTGTACGAAAGCCGAGAGAGTCCAAACATGTTTGGGAACACTTTGTGTTTATCTCTTTTAGCTGGGTTGTGCGTAGAGTGTGCATCTTTGTAATAGGGGATATGATGGAGTATTTATATTTCCTCTCTTAGTAGGGGAGGGTGTGCACGTCCTCATAGGGTTGTACATGTATATGGGCTCGTCCCTAGTGTAAATTGCATGCTTGGCCACCGGAGAGGGTCATGGAGGGTTATGCATGACCTGTTTGGGTAAGTAAAGCCTTACCATCGTTTAGGGGGACAAAACATAAATTAAAGATGTGTATGCGACAACATAATATAAAAGGTTAGATGATGTAGTAGGGTTCATGATGGTGAGCCCAGTATTTGGTGCTGATGCAGTGAGTAGGATGCTCGGTTATGATCTTATCACTAATGGCTTGAGGTCGAGAGAAGTGGATTCTCAGCCCTAAGGGTCTCAGGTAGGGCTGTCAAAATGGGCCCAGGCCTGTTAAAAGGCCTGTTTGGACCCGTTAGTTATGGGTCTGGGTATACCCGTTTACCCATTAATCCTTCTATTGTCATACATTGCAAAAATTTGTGAGCCGGTTTCTTAGAATTTGGACCTAAAATCAAATCCAATTATCTGTTACATAGAGATTTAAGATTAGTAAATTCTATCCCAGGCCCATTTATCTTTCAACAACAAATAAATAAGTAGGCCCAAGACTCGATCCATTTACCCATGATCCTTATTGGGTCTGAACCGGGTCTGGGTCCATTCACTTTGGGCATGGGTCTACCCAGAACTGGACCGTTGACAGCCCTAGCCCCAGGTATTCAGTTTTTGTTAACATCTGGCTCTAGGGGCTGTTGATGTCAGTGCCCTCTTGAGAGTCCCTGGCTGATGTGAACTTTCATCTTTTTTCACGATAAGCAATAATCAGGGGTTAGGAGAGGCATATTTTCGACCTTAGAAGAAAGCAAGTACTTTCGAGGAGTGTTGGCAATAAACTCTCAAGGGGTTGAGTCGACTCAGGCTTTCGCCTTCTTTTGAGGTTTTGGATCCTCTTGCACTTGTTAGGCTTTTAAAGCCTCTTGCAGAAGAATTTATGGGTTGTGATCGACGTAGATCATTTTAGGAGGCTTCTTGGAGATTGAATGAGCTCAGTGGGAAACAGTCTCTACAGTCGTCAACCACTTTCACCATTGAACAATGCGTTGGTCCACAAGTGACAACTTTGAAGATCCCTTCGTCACTTGCATTTAGGCGATCCGCTCTCTTGTAAATGTTCACTGCAAAGGACGTACCGTTTTGCTGGGCGAACTAGGATGGGCTTATTTGGAGGATAGGAAGCTTCAAAGGTTTTGAAACAAGTGACCCAAGTCTTCTCGCCACGACCTTCTAAACCTCAGTAAAGTAGTTAAGTAAGCTCCTCTTCGTGATTTTATTCTATCTTATGTAAGCAAATAATAGTTTTAGTCCTGGATATTGAGTGCGGGCAGAAGTCTATCTTAATAAAATCTACTTTGTTCCTCATTTCCAATCCTGTACCCCTGCACAAGAAGAGATGAGGTGAATGTTCCCTCACGATGACCCAAGGAGAGCTCTCATACGTTGAGATCGCAGTCTCAAGTGAAAAGAGTGTAGCCTGTAAGCGTGTGAATTGTGGAGTGTAGGGGATTATGATTTGAGTCCAGGGGTAAAAGATGTTGCAGTCGTAGTCAGCATTAGCTGAGCTGATACAGGACAGTCTCAATTGGTAGAGCTGGATAAAAAAAGCCTCGGAGGTTGACCTCATGATTAAATGGCTTTAGCGAAAGCAAAAGATGAGGTAAAAAATAGGATGTTGTAGTCCTCTAAGAAGCATTAGATATCAAAGATGGTTTCGTTCTCAAGTCACTTTATGTGAAGGTTCTAAAGAAAAAGGAACCTATGCAAGCCTTTTCTCCCTTGTGTAATGTAAGATGTGGCTTTCTTTTTCGCTTGGGCTGTCTTCTTTTGTTTCATGCTCCTGTCTTAGCTCCTTAACAGAACAAGGATGGAAGAAAAAGAGTTAAGATTCGCGCTCGTGATGTCTAATGTATTCTTCTTCATATGACCCAAAAAAATTTAAGAAAAGAAAGGGAATAGAAGCATGTGGTTGTTCCAAACCGTCCTAACGTGAGAAGAAGTCTAGTGGTAGTCTAAGATTCCCATGCTTCACTTCAATATCCTTCCTTTCCGTCATCTTCTCTTTGTTTCCCTCTGCCATATGATATCTCCTATTGGAAGTGCTGTCTCACCCACTCTTCCTATGGTTCTGATGTCGCTACTCTTCACTAGGCATGAAGAGTAGTTTGGTACCTCGTAAAATACTATATGATATCGTAAACGGCTGCAAACCTCATTTTCCTTATGTTTGATTTATTCTAAATCGTTTTATGTTATTTTTTTTATATGTTTGGAGTGTTATAAATTGCCGTATGTCAAAATGGGTTGACGTCTAAAAATTCTTCTTTTAGTTGATTTAAATTTTCAGTCCAAAATCCTTGTAAACCAAATTCGATGATTTTATAATCAAAGATTTTAGTTTCACTGAGTTTAATATTGGTGATTTCAAAACCAAGATTCCACCGCTTTTTATGATGCACCAAAAGGGCCTTTGATGTAAAATACTACGAAATGCTATGAAACACTACATTGTTCAACAGTATTTTACATCGGATTAAATTGACTTTTAATGAAGATTCCCATCCTTAATGCTTAGCAGTGGAAATGAGTTTCTATCTAGTTTCAACTCTGACTTAGCGACGTTTGCACCCTGCAGACCAGCGCATGAAAGTTCTAATTTGTGATTGATGCTTTTCGGATTCAAAGACTATGACTGTGATTCCATGCTTATTAAAGCTTCCTATTTTACAGAGAAACAGTTGACATGAGGCCTTTTACAATTAAAACAAAATTAAAGGTTCTCAATTTTCATGGTGTCGATCCAGCTTCCTAGTCATGTGACCTGACAAAGGAGTGTTTTATTTTTTATTTTTTTTTAAAAAGGAGGCTGTTATGGAAAGGCGGCTCATGGTCACTGCTGTGGTGCTCCTCCATCCACACGTAGATGAGTACACATTCTTATGATCCAAGTGCTTCAGTTTATAACTAATTATTACACGATAATGGTGGGATCATTATTATAGAAAAAAAAAAAACAGGCCGAATCATGTGCAATCTGCAGTGGCCATTGGCAATGGATGGATGTGGAGGATCCCCTCCCCACAAAAGCTAAGGGATTTGGAATCACCCTCATCAAATTAATTTGATTAGTGCCTTCCAACTAGGATTAAGACTAGTACTTTTTTTTATTAAAAATAAAAACTCTTGAAATGATCTTTTCATGTAAGAGTGAAATTGCGGGATTTTTTTTTTTACTAAGTAGGGAGATTGTTGGAAAAGTTTCAAACTTAACCAAAGTAGAGGGACTAAAATCTAAAAAACTTAGTGAAAATTTGTTGAGTGATATGGAAGGGAAGTGGCACAGTGTCTGCTACCTGAAGCCAAAGTTTTTTAATGCGCAACTGCCCATGTATGCATTTCTCCTGTTCTTTCTCCTCGTCCATTGATCCCACTCACTTGAGGGTTTTCTTCTTTTCTGAAAAGTTTTTGTCTCTGTATTTACCGAGTCCCATCCTCACCTGCACTTAAAGAATCTCAATTCTTCTTTTTTGTGCCTAAACAACACACACTGTAGGTTAAACTGATGATGGAGCTTGGGATGGTCCTAAACAGGACAAAGTTAGGTAAGCTATCAAAAAAGATGGAGCATAGAAAGCGAGCACGCTTTCTGGTCTACAGGATCCATGACCCCAGGTTTCCCTTTCAGGCTCGTTTGCCTCCACCCGGTCCATTCCTCAGTTTCCATCAGCAAACCTGCAGACCACACGTCACTATGTGACTGTATGCTCCATTATCACTTCCCTCATCTCCCACAACTCTAATCACCTTCCTGTTGTATGTTCCATTATCACTTCCCTCATCTCCCACAACTCTAATCTGCTTCACAGAACACACGTATGCACACAAAATCCTGCACACGTGTGTGACATAAGATTGTATGTTAACCCACTTATAAACTAATAACCGATCGAATAATCGGATTATTAGTTATTGTTAAGGTAAGGATCCATGGGTTCTTTTCAACAAGAGATTGTTTACTGACCTATAGAAGTAGTCTCATAATTTTATCCTTTTTAAAAAAAATAAAAAAAATATTAAAAAAAAGTGAGGGACTCTCTTTATAAGCACAATGTTAGTTTCTTAACTACAGATATAAGATTAAAGTCCCATTCTATGCCTTTATATTTACCATTTACATTTTTAAGACATCCTAAATTTATTGGAAAATAGTACCTATTCTTTCTTAAAATGCTCCATACGTATCAACCTACTCGTGTATCCGCCCACGTGATGTCCTCCCAAGGTTCTCCGGGTGACCCATCGAGGTCACCCCATGCCCCCATGGCCAATGCCTAATTATTCTTCACCTTTAGCAGCATTATGGCCAATATATCTTAATAAAATCTTACAACTTCAACATAGATAAATGTTTATTGACGGATGTGACTCAGAAGACTAATATATATGCTTCTTTTCCACCTCCCTTGCAAAGGGGAGGTCTCATGTTTGATTCTGGTTAGGCCTAAAAACTCCCAATCATGCAGCTCCCTAGGTGTTGTTGAGATATTTATCTTTTGATCTGTGGGATTACTTCCTCAGAAATCAAACGGATCTAGAATTGTCGCCTAATTAGGCAGATCCTTTGACTGAGCTAGAATTATCTCCAACTTTGAAAGATTATCTCGGGTTCCTGATTAGAATCCCGATCGCTTGTAAATAACTGTACATAATCGGCTCTAGGCCCCTTCAAAAAATATATGCTTCTTTTTCTACACCAAATTTCAGGTCTCCCATCACAAAATGTGTTGCATTCAAGTACCGTATCGAAACATTATGTTTATAGATCGGTTAGCATGATTAGTTTGACAGGTCCCCAAAAGTCTACAGCACAGAGTGTGCTTAGGGATGGCGAATATTCCCGTGGTCCCTCGCCAAATATCGAATTTCGTTGGCCGTCCAATCCAAGATTCCTACGATCGAACGGCCATAATTCGTCAATCAACACCATGCTTATGGTACGCCTTCCTTCTATGGGTTTTTGGATTAACTCACCCTGTCTATTGGCTTTTGGATTAACCCATCGTTAGTTTTGCCGATGGTTAATTGGCCGCAAGATCCCAAACTTAGAAGGGTAATACCCGAAGGGATTTTATAAAATTATTTAATCTAGATGGGCCGAACTCTTGGTGGGCCAAGCTTATCCCGCCGGCGGCCTTGCGGAAGACAGCTTCCGACCGTCCAAATTCGGGATAGACGGCCATGATAGAGACGCTGCACCAACCTGACGTGAACAACCTGAAGAGTGCAATACTGTTCTTGCAATCCCATAAGACCATTAATTATTAACTTATGACCCTGCGGCTCTGTTTGGAATGATTCCGGCATTCGGCCTTTGTTTGGTTTCTTGTTTGGCAACGAGGAATACCCAATACACTCCATGCTTAATTCGTTTCAAAAATCACTTGGGATATTCTCGCAGGTTCTAATCGAAAAACAAAATGTGGACATCGGCATCTTTTCCAACTCTTTTCTGAGACACTAGCTAGCTAGCATCAGTTTTCTTCTCAGAGTTGTATATCCAAGGTAGATTCATTTGAGCCCCCACATTCTTATATCATGAAAAGACATATAATTAGTCCTCTTTAATTAGGACTATCCACAAGTAATCCAAACTTAGTTACACATCAACTCTAAGAGCGAAGAAAACAAACTACCCTAGTATCCTTTGTTACCCATGCAACTTAAGTTTATTAAGGTCATCTCTATTGCGTTCCCGCCCCCATGCGTCTTTGGCCGCCCCCATGCCATCCACATCACACCGTTCTCCCTCATCCCCAACTCTTAAATGCCATCGTACGGAACCCCATTTCAACGGTCAAGATCACCCATACCTTAATGTGCAACCCAACCCTATCTTACCCCGCGAGACACCAGACCACACTGCACGAACTCGTATGTCCTATAATAATGGTTTCCCTCCACCGTGACCCCTCCTGCCCTTCCACCCCTTCTTCCCCATCTCCGGCAACCCTAACCCTAACCAGCCCCCCACCGCCACCGTCGCCGCAGCCATGTCGGAGAAGCTCTGCCCCCACCACAAGCACAACCACCACCACTACCACCACTGGCACAAGTTTCTCCGGGGTCTGCTCGTCTTCCTCCTCAGCCTAGCCATCCTGGTGCTCTTCATCGTCCTGATCGTCTGGCTCGTCCTCCGCCCCACTAAACCCACGTTCTACCTCCAGGACGCCACCATCTACTCCTTCAACACCACCGGCGACGGCTCGAACCTCCTCAACTCCAACGTCCAGGTGACCATCGCCACCCGCAACCCCAACGGCCGGATCGGCGTCTACTACGACCGGCTCGACGTGTACGCGGCCTACAAGTACCAGCCCATCACCCCCGCCACCGCCGTTGCCCCCATCTACCAGGGCCACCACGACGTCGCCCTCTGGTCGCCCTTCCTCTGCGGAGTGGAGGTCCCGCTGGCGCCCTACCTGGCGGCGGCGCTGGAGCAGGACCACGCCGCCGGGCGGCTGCTGCTCTACGTGAAGATGGACGGCAGGGTCCGGTGGAAGGTGGGCAGCTGGACCTCCGGGCACTACCACCTCTTCGTCAACTGCCCCGCGTTCCTAACCTTCGGCGGCGGCTGGGGGAGCGCCGCCGCCGACAGCGGGTACGCGCCGGTCGTCCGGTTCGAGCAGCGGCTGGTGGCCTGCAGCGTCAGCGTCTGAGGCTTCTTAACCGCGCTGTTGGTGTACGTCAACACAAGCTGTATATATTTGGTTATTAAAGTGAAATAAGGGATGGAATTGATGGGGATTAATTAGCAAGTTTACAGGATGCCCCTTGTCATTTTTTGTTTCACGGATTTAAGAGGTTAAGAGAGCAAATTGTGTTATGTACCGTGCATATATTATAACTCTCCCCTTGGTATCTCCATGCATCCTAATCATATCATTGAGCCACTTAACCAAAAGAAGAGTTAGATTTGTTTTAAGCTATATTTTTCCTTGTTCGGAAATTAGTGCTTATCCTATTCTTAGCTGATATGTAATAGTTGTGTGGTAATAGAGACTGATGACAATTGAAGCACACTAAGGCAAGTAAAAATTTATCCTATATATACATGTTTCTCTCCATCTCATAAGGCTTCTGCATGCCCAGCATGAGAAGTGACCATTCTTGATGTAGAGAAATGGGTTCCTGTTAACATGAAGTCTTTTCTTTAGGAGGCTGAATTCTCTCGGTACATTAATTGATCGAGTTCAGTTAGTACATTTTGGGAGGGTACATTTTTGAAAAAAAGTTTTTGGTTGAGTTGGAAAGTTCGGCGGATCCTTCTTCTCTCCTCTAATATATTAACTGAACTCGATCAACCAATGTAATGTACTGAGAGAAGATTCAAACTCTTTCTTTAGAGGTATGATCAACAGTTAAAACCTTATTGTCCGGAAATTCAAGTCTTGTGGATAGCTTTTCTCATTCGAGATCCTTTCGTGGGATGAGTGTTCAGAGCATGCCAACAAATAACAATTGGACGAGGATCCTGCGGTTCAGAGGCGGCTGGTGTAAGATGATGATAAATAATAATAATAATAATGTTAGGCGACAGGGACAACAACGCACATGTCGAGCCCATATATGCACAGTGTTCTGTTTCCTTTCCTTTGGGGTGGATAAAGAGAGTACATAAATAGAAAACCTTAATTTGTGGGATGTCCATGCATTGTGTTCGCTAAAATGCTCTGCTGATTTGAGATGAATAGGAACGCGCGGTATCAAATTGGCATTGGCATCGTCCATGTTAATCATATTGTTTTTACTTGGATTTAAAGAGATTTTTTAGTTTAACTGACTTATTAGTGAAGGAAAACAATGACTACCGGTCAAGAGACTAAGATTGGAACGAACGGATCACTATGTTGTAGCGTGGAGGATACCTTTTTTGTGAACAGTTAACATGATGATCTTTCTATCACTTAATTTGAAATCTTGACTAAAGAAGAGTCGTCATGCATGGTTTTTTTGAGCTGATATCCAGAATTGAGGACATAATTCTGCCGACCGAGGATAAATATCCCAGAAAAGATTTTAAGGTCCAACCAAAAATAAAACTTGAGATCTCTCACTTGAGAGGCAAGAACTGAACCAACTGCACTAGATAACTAGTTCGTCATGCATGGTTGGCATCCCATTATTTGGTGACTTATTAGTTAGAGAAGAGATCATCTTAGTACACGTTTAAATTGGAGTCCAATAGTACTGAGAGAGAGAGAGCGTCGATATTTGCCAAATTTTAAGATCATATGAGAAATTTTTTTTGTAATACTTGACCTCCTTTCCCTTTTCAGTACTGTTGACCTCTAGTTCAAACACATGAGAAGATCTCCTCTCTATCAGTTATCATAGGATGAGGGTACTGCTGTGTTCTCCCTCTTGTTGACGAAATCTACGGTACCACAGTGCAAAGGATCTCCTATAGTTAAAATACACGAGAAAACTGTGTCACAATGTTCATAAAGGAGTGGTCCACAGAGGCATCGACTACCATCCTTGACACTTCTTTTGTAGTCTTAGCATCAACTCTCTGTTTTTATGGTAATTTTCCAGGTCTCATGAAATAATAACTTGTCGATGGACATCAGCTCGTGACATCAGTTCAAGCCAGCTGGAGATTTCATTAAGAGGTCGCTTGATTTAGGGGGTTGTTTGTTTCAATTCTCAATTTTAAAGTTATTGGTCGTAAAATTGGTGAAGTTTTATGATTTTGTTTGGATGCATATAAAATATATAAAAATAAAAGAAGGAATGTACATATTATCTGATTTTGATTTACAGTGCTCCTCCCTTGAAAATTAAGACATGGAAATGGACTGCCAAGTGGGCATGTATTATATTATAATTTTACAGTATTTTATGCCAAAATAAACAACACTTTAATAATAAGATTGACAATGAAAATAATCTGAGTATATATCCAGCTTTCAACCTGATTTTCATATTTTGGAATCAGAATCAGAAAAGTAAAACAAAAGATATATCTCTTTTCGATCCATGCTTCCAATTCCTGAAATTTAAGAGTGTTCATGCAATCATGCTAGATGTCCTACTTATTGACACATGGCAATTATGGATCGGTGATGGAATCTCTATAGCACTCTAAGCCTCTAGCTAGTACTTTGCATATTCACCAAACGACAAACAAGAAGGTACATTCTATATGGGCGTCGTTTCCTGCAATCCTACTATATGGCTATTAATTATTGAGTTTTACTTATTCTACTGCGTACCTATGCACTTTGATCTCTAATTTGGATGATCTAAAAAATTGAAAATTTTTATTAGACTTTGATTATTATTTATTAGAGTTTAATTTTTTATTTTATTTTTTTTGATTATTCAATCTAAAATTAAATTATACAGATATGTGGGACATGTGATACCTAACCTAGAAAAAAATTAACTTTGATGTACTTGGTGCTGACATCGCACTGCAGCAGGTAAAACTCTTAATTATGTTCTTTCCCCTCATGTTGATTCGGAGGAGAGCGGGCCTCTTGAGATATCCACAAGATGAAATTCTTTGGATGTCATTTTCTTAATCAGAGTATGTCATCATTAGTATTGGGAAGAGGTGGATGTAAGTTCTACAACCACTTGTTTGATGAAATAATTAATTCATCTTCAGGGGGGGCACACAATGATCAAGAGAGAGTGAGGTCCAGAAGATCTTATCTCATTATCCGTTCTTTACCAAGTGCGACATATGAATTGACATTTTTGAAAAACCCCTCCTACATTGAGTTGCATTTGGCTCGACAAAGAATTAAAAATAAATAAATTTGGACCTCCTAGATATGGTCGATGGATGTATTAGATTGACAGGAAGTATTCACCAAGTACAGACCACTCTTACTGTAGGAGATATGCTTTCTAGTTTGGAGGGTCCTATTGTCGATTGAAGATGTAGGATATATCTCACCCATTTCCGGAATGCAACAGGATTCAAAATTTGGGTAAATTATCCTTTTGTCAGCCTAATGCCAACACCACTGAAGATGTAGGAGAAGACAAGAAACATTGGTAACTTTTGGCTCCAAAAAGAGTAGAGATATAGAAGGTAACTCTAATGTAAGGATGCACAATCTTCTCCAAGGCAACTGTATGCCAAAGGTTGCATTTAATCATAGGCTTCTTATCTTCTTGATCAATTAAGAGACTTTAACTCAAGCATCCACATAATTACTTGAAGGGAGAAACTGTCACTAGGCTACAAAAGAAGAAGATAAGATCAAGGACCTTAATGAAAGAGTTAGTTCATGGAAGATGATCTGTTTGTTTGTTCCGTAGCCTCATCATGCTAGGACTTTTTTTGGAAGTGATGACATCAGAATCAGGCGTCTTAATGGTTATAAGTAGGTGGTGGGTCTAGATCTATCGGACCAATGTAGATCCGACAACCTCCGGTACACATGCTAATCTACTCTTGTATTAGATGAAATCAAAATCAGATTTTTATAAAATCAAAGATAAAATCAAACTTTATCAGGTTATACTAAAGCTAGAGATAAAAGGATCCTTTCTTAATTAAGTTTGGATTCGATGTTAAAGAGAAATGCTATTGTACCGACCTTTCATCACAGACAAAAAGAGAGAGCTATTTGATCTCTTGATCAAAAAACTTTAATCAAATATAATAATTGAAAAAAATATGTCAAAAATAACTTCACCAAAAGCCAGAATTCTGTTCAGACCTGCCTCACTTTCGGCCCTATTGCAACCACTGACTAGGATATACTGCTTGAGCCAAGACCATTCGAAACAGATGGTTGAACATAATAATAGAAAGGGTTTTTTACATATATACCCCTCAAAAACAGCATAATTGCACGCATACCTCTCATTCTCACATATTATCATCAATATCCCTGCAATCTTCAAAATATTACATTTTATATCCCTCAATCTAAGGATTTGACATCAATACCCTTAAATTCACTAATATTTTGCATATATATCCCTCAATATACTAAAATCTTGCATTTTGTACCCCGATACTTTCAACGATGTCATAATTTATGCAATGTTTTTGACATATTTCGTTGAAATTAACCTAAGTTTGACGGGAAGAGCATAAATGCAATATTTTGAAGATTACAGGGGTATTGATGATAATATGTGAGAATGAGGGATATACATGTAATTATGCTGTTTTTGAGGGGTATATATGCAAATAACCTTAATAGAAAAGATCAGTATTGGGTGGAGTGGCAGTCCTATGCCTTGTTTCATAAACACAGGGTGTGTCCTTTTCCTTTGTAACTAGCGATGTAAATTGAGCGAACTGGGTTGGGTTACATGATAATTTGAACTTAACCCAAATTCAAAATAGCCGAATCCAATTTTAGTCCAACTCAAATCCAGCCCAAATTTAACTCAAATTCAGCCCAAATTCAACCTTAATAGTGAATAGGTTGGGTTGGGTTCTATTGGACTGATCTTATTCATAAATAGTTTGTTAAAAATATTTTACTTTTTATATGAATTATTGTAAAAGTCAATAGATTAAATTAGGCCAGCCCGTTTTCAGTCCAATCCAACCCAGATTTAACTAATGTCAACCCAAATTTAACCCAACCCAATTTATATAACTTGGGCCAACCCAATTTCCTTTAATGTGTATAACTTAGCCATATTAAATTTTAAGAATACTTGAATAATGTCATCTTAAGGGAGTATATATAGAAGAATCCACAGTAAGTATCTAAAGTGGTAGTACTCAAGTTGGGCTGGACCACGGGCTAGCCAGCCCGATTGACACCCCTATTTGTAACCTTAAAGACCAATGACCTAGTAATCTTCCATCGCTTTAACTTAAAAAAAAAAAATAATTGAAGGTATGAAGTATCTATATATAAACAAAGTAAGGAGATGGAAAAGTAAAATAGAGAGCAAAGAAATTTATGACATCCAAGTTATTGCCTATGGTTGTAGCCGGTGACCAAAGTTCATAAAGCTCATAACAACACTTAAGTAGGAAACTCAAGGGCTAACCAAATATCCACTTGACCATCCACTTTGAAAACTAAAAAATGGATAAGGATATAGTTTTCTGGATTTTTCCAGATGAAAAACAATAAAACTATTCACATACAAATAATTTTGAATAAGTATAAAACAATTTTGGGATCTAACATAGGGACGTCTGATGTTCAAATCCGTAAAATAAAGCAAAAATTTAGTTTTACTAATGACTTGAAAACAAAAATTGTGCAATATTAGGGCATATCTGGCACCTTTGTTCATTCGTAATTTCCATTTTGCGGACGAATCTGGGCTGCGCTTATTGGGCCTGCAAGACTGGGCCCTAACAAATCATCCCTAAGGTTGGTAGATGGCATTCTGGTGCCGTATATTAATCGGTATTTACCCGACACTTTAAGCTCAATCTGAATTGAACTCATTTAATATCTTTTGTCACAATATTCATATATTCAACCTTGATCTGATCTGTCCAAAAATAAGACAACCTATTTTGACTTACATAACACTTAACATGATACAATTTATTTTGATTAATTGATTTAATAATACTTATATTATTAATCTGTTATAATGAGTAACTTTTAAAACTAAAGATATTGCAAACTGGTTTTGCAGATTATACTACGAAATACTACTAACCCACCTATTTAGATTCACATTTATGACTCAAATGCATTTAGTCAATATTAACTTTTTTTTTAATGTTCAATTTTATTGAGTCAATCGGTGATATGAAATTTTGCCACATGTAATCATGCTCACTGATTATCAATTTTAGAGTAATAAATAAACTATATCCAATTTTAAATTAAAATCTTCGTAGAGTAGCAGTGGGCTGAGGGTGCTCCTCTTCTCACTAAGGTGAGACATTTGTTAAATTGGACGGAATAGTTTAATACCGTAAATTAAAATGAAAATTATAATATTTTAATAATATAATAATTCAACAATAGAATGAGAAGACAAGAATATTTTTACATCGCAAAATTTTAAAGTGCACACTAAGACAACACTAACACCTGCTAAAGTATTGTACTATGAAGTTGTTATAATATTCATTCCAAAATGTCTTATTGTGAAAGTTTTATAGTAAAAGTATTATTATCTTCCTATTATAGTGTTAAAGTATTATATCATTAAAGTAATATAGTCTTCATTTTAAAGTATTGAACAAGATAACATATAATTTTTATTAAAATAATAAAATGTTAAGATTACACATTTTCCTATAAAATTGATAAACAGTTAAAGGATTACATGCTCCTCTTTTTCCGGTACAGGTCGAGATGAAATGCAGATTCTTTGTAAACTTTTATAAAAGAGAAAAAAATAGATTTTTAAAATTTTATAAAATATTAAATAGAAACCATGATGAATAACAAATAGAGTTATGTAAGATAGTGTTAAAGACGATTAAAGCAAGATTTTGGGAATTTACACTTCAATAAGATAATTAAATAATAATGTCAGATTATTAAATATCAATTATGTATTAAATAATCTTTAAATTTTTAAAAAATTAATTAAAATCAAAAGAACAAAACAATCATGATGAATAGTGTATGAGAGGTATGTGACGGTTTTTTGGGAGAAGAAGATAAAAGATAACAATGTACACAACTTACTAAATTTTAATGCAATACCTAAAAGCTAATGTAAGATTATTAAATATAAATTATATAAATATATTCTTAAATTATAAAAATATTATTTAAAATAAAAGAAGAAAAATATTATGATGAATAATATAACAAAAATTTTGTTGCAATTTTTCAAGAGAAGAAGACAAAAGATAAAGGTGTATGCAACGCATTAAATTGGTTCGTTTGTAGGATGAGAAGAGTAATATTCTACTATGTTACACTGTGGGAGGTTGAAGTAAATATTATAATAATATTATAAAATTTAAAATCTTTTATGTTGAGCTCCACATCCCTACCTGTCCATATAGGTCGATCTCTGGAGAGATGATATAAATTTTTTTGAAAAAACCAAAAAGCATGATTGTCCCGTTAAGGGCATTTTCACTGTTCATTGGAACCTTGTTTTAAACTTTTTTTAAAAAAAATTGGATCGTCTAATTGAAGATTAGGTTGTGTAGACTCCTAATCTATGTGAGGTCCGGTTTAAAGAAATGTCATATATATAAAAAATAAAAATATTTTTTTTATTATAAAATTTTAAATATACAAATAAGCCTATTATGGTTGACTCTATCCTCGGAAATTTAATTTTTACCTTCCGTTCTTGACGATCAACTAGAGCTGTCCGATCGAATATGTATAAAAAATTAACATTTAAAAATATTAAAAAGATAATCAAAAAATAAAAAAATCGTCAGATTAGTCCTTAGGATTGATCACATCCCCTGAATTTTTAATTTTGACCTTCAAGCAATAATACATTTGATTGGACGATTACGGTTAAATTTTTCGATCTAACGGTAAATAATTATTATCATAAAGAACAGTTAATAGACAGTCCTTCTAAATTGATCACACGGATCTACCTTGAAGCAGCACTAATTCCGACCCATTTGCATCCCCAGCCACACTGAAGCCAAAAGATCAATCTTCGGATTGCACGAGTATTCTTTTTTTTTTTTTTAACTATTCGATCAAAGATTAGATGATATACATGACTGGGCATTGTAAATCCACGTACCCGAGGCTCGATCGATATTGGAAGCTTGGGCTGTGGAAAATGGACTACGAAAAGATGGGTGTGGGCCTACTGTCCTTTGTGTCTGAACGGGCGAGGCAAATGCCTGTAAAGGAAAAGAAAAAGGAGCACTACAGCGTTGGCATGGTGTGCTGACGAAAAACCACTGGTTTTAAAGCTCTCATGAGATGGGCTTGTCGGATCATGGGTCAATATTTACCAGTGCGTCAGCCCCTGCTGTTAACAGTTAATCAAATTTATATAAGGTTGTAAAGCTTCAGCAGACAACAGCTGTGTTTGAATGGATAATGGACTTTGTCCGATTCTGTACGAGGGGAATGAAAGAGAGAATGTTGGGTTCCTTCTTCGTGGGCGAGGGATTCTTCGTTTGAGGAAGAGTACGGGGGATGGGAATAAAGAGGAACTTTTCACTATTTAGAATGTGATTCCTTTCGTCTTGTAAGTAAGGTTCGTCGACTTGAAGAGTCAGACCGACTCGGATCTCCTATGATTCGATACAAGTCGGGTTGACTCATGCCAACTCTATCGAGTTGCATAGATAAGTTTTTCTAAATCGTATAGATTCGGTCGAGTCGCACCGACTCAGATTCATCTTGATACGGTGCGAATCGCTCGAGTCGACACAAGTTGACCCGGTACAACAAAACGTGCTTGGAAGTTGATCTCAAACTTAGTGTGGTGTTACACGCAGATGTTGTGTAAGGTCTGATCTTTAAAGGAGGTAATGATTCCATACTCAAGGTGTTAATGGGGTACTAGATGCTGATGAGATTACTTAAACACAGTACCACTCTGGACTCAGTGTGGTGAGCCAGACTTTGGTGGCCTCTGCGTTATAATTAACTCCTCTCGGCTCCTCATTCTTGGGGAGAGCCTCTTGTAGTGTAGAGCTAAGGAGAGTCTCCGTTAACACTGTTGTCATGCTTCATACTAGAAGACCCTTCGAACTAAAGAGGGAACGTGTGCATGGGTCGTTCTCATTTCTACAGCAGAAAAGGTTTTCTTCTATTCTTCACGACCAAACAAGAGAATAATGGCCTCAAATGGACATGAAAGGGTTCGGAACCTCCATAATTCCAACTGGAGAATAGGTTTCCAGAATGGAGTTGAGAATGCTGCCTCTGTATGGATTTTAGGGATGTCAATTAGGCGGGCTAGTCTGTGGCCCAGTCGCACCCAACCTATGTTAAAAGAAATTAGGTTGACCCAACTTATATAAATTAGGTTAGACTAAATTTGGGTTGACATTAGTTAAATTTGGGTTAAATTGGACTAAAAACGGACTGGTTCAATTTAATTTATTGACTTTTATAATAAAAAGTAAAATACTTCTAACAAATCATTTAATTTTAAGTCAGGCGAGCCCAACTCAACTCACTCACCATTGAATTAAAACTGAATTTGAGTTCAATTTAAGTTAAATTTGAGCTGAATTAAAATTGAGCTGAATTATTTTAAATTTAAGTCGGACAAAATTTCCACATAATGCAACCCAACCCGTCCAATTTATATCCCTAATAGATTTGTTGAGATGCAACAGCCATCCACCGGTCCTCCTCCCTCATTAGTGTGGTGACCGGTGAGTGGTAACTGGTGAGAAAGAGTTGTAAGGCAAACGTGCCCGGAAGGAAAGTGATGGAGGCCACCGGTCGAGCACTTTCCCTTCGACCCTTTTTCCACTTTCTTTGTTGTCCTCCAATGACAACAAAGTCAGAACCAGTAATACCGCAGTATCACGTTCACAAGTAGAGATCATCTAAGTGCAGGTTTAGATTAGACTCCGTCAGTACAAAAAGGAATTTTTATAAAAGCCGTCTCATGGTATTTTTTCTATTTTTGAGAAGGGAATTATACGACAGACTTCTTCCCTCCCTTTTTACTGATCAAGTTCAATCCTAACTTATACTTAACAAGAACCTCATGTGTGTAATATTCCAAAGTTATCATAGACAAAAGTTCACCATCTGTACAGGTGAATTGTTAAAATACAAATAATATCTTAATATCATGTTGGGGATGTATATAGGTCTGGATGACCCAATTCTATTGGGAGTGCTTTAAGATGGGTTTGGTTTTCCAATCCATCTTAGATTAGCGTTTAATCTTCTATATATATCATGTATTATCTGCGCAGACTTGGGCAAAATGTAAAGCAGGGAGAGTTGATAAGGGAGTTATGGAAGAGAGACATCTCCAAAGTTCACTGTTAAACTCTTATAATATTATAGTGGAATTCCGTCTTTTAGTTTGATCGTATGGACATAAGTAAAAAATGATTAAATTATATCAAACCTTCTTATTCTCTCATGTGTCTACTGGTATGATCTACCTGTAATATGTTCTCATATTTATGTGGACTTGGAGGGTACAAGCAAACACCACATCACACGCACACAAGCATGAACGAAGGAACATAGACATCAATTAGGTAAAAAATGTCGCCTTTCACTTAACTTTCCCACCTATGAAGTCCTCCATAATGAAGGCTGATCATCCTAAGTATCTACTGATTGGGTGACCAAAGTGGCTAAGTGCCCTTAGATGGGATTGAATTAATTTGGTATGATTAGATGCCACCACTCTTTGGTCTCCACATAACACAAAAGGCTGATAGCTCCTCCCCCTAGTTAGACTTGCAAGACAGTGGAAACACCTGTCCAAGGATGTGTGAGAGGCAAAAGAAAACCCCTAAATAGGAGAATTGTGAACCAACATAAAACAGATAATTTTGCACACAGGAGAATTTGTGCATCTTCCAAAAAGAAGTATAACGTTGATGTTAAGATTTTAATTGCAGTCTCAATCCGAGATATTATTCACTCACAACTGGTAAAGCATTGCGTTCAAGATTAAATTCTTTTGTTTTTTTTTTCTATTTCAACCCCAAAAGGTAAATTTTGTAATTTTTGGAATGTTTTAATAAGGCAACTCATCTGCTTAGAATGGGAATCAAATTCCTTTTTATCCAAGAAAAAAAAATCTTAAACTCGGGTTTCAAATGAAATTTAGAAATTTATCTTTTTATTTTTTATTTATTTAAATCCTATAGTACAAGAGCATAACAAGTTTCATTATTAATAATAATGGATACAAATTTTGGTTCCTCGTTGACAACGACTCTCTTGGTCTCTCATAGAATTTGACTCTGTTGACCTCCCTTCTTTCATTTTTTGCTTCATTTTCTTCTCTTTTGTTCCTCTACAATAACATGTGATCAAGAAACTTGCATCAAATACAAACGCAAATTTCAAGATAAAGGTGTGGATATTAATTTTCTCCTTTTATTTAGGATAAAGAAAAACACTTGTTTTCAAGTTTGACTATTCTATAAATCTTTTCCTTTTAATCATAAATATAATCTTTCATAAAATATATGACTTATTTGATCATTTGATAAAATTGGGTCAATAATTTTGGTTTCTCACATCTTATTGTTATAAGTTTTATTTATAGTAAGTCTATCGGATTTGCTTATATACACTAACTGTAGCAGTCAAAAATTGGTCAGGCGACAGTGACCGTCCGATCAAATCTTCTGGCTGCTCGATAGAATTTATAAGACCAGAAACATCCAAGATAGAACCTGCAAAAGGAAGAAGAAACATTAAAGGGCCCCCCGTTCTCTTGGGGAGTAGGACTTTCCGATGCCTAAGTCAAGTTATGGAGAAGAGAAAAAATTCTCTGGGATTCAGTATAATATAGGACGTATCTCTTTCAGGAGAGGGCCAGTGATATATATAATCACTGCTGGCATTGTGTTAGTTGTTGCCCCTAGAGAGTTAATTCACCGACGATCTACACTCTTTGATCGAGGAGATTGTGAGATACTGGACTAGAAGGAGGGACATCCTCTCGTGATCGAAATAGCAGATTGTGGGGACCTACCTTAAATGGACGGTTACACTATTAGACTGCAAGACCCGCCTAATGACGAGGTAGAGGAATGGATTGACCTTGAGAGCTTCCGATCTCTCGAGCAATCGAGAGGCAGTGGCCTTTGAGTCCATGCGCTTGGCCTCCTCCTGTTAAAGTGGGCATTGGGTTGCTAAGAGAGTAGAATTCTCTCGGCACTCAGTAGCTTTGACCGAGACATCAATGATCTTGGGATTATTGACTGAGATGTTGGTCTTCTTGACTTGGTTTTCCTGAGATTTAGGGCCCACGCATTTCAGGTCCCAACCTTCGACTTGCTAATCGAGATACCATAAGAGCTTACGTGGTGCCCCCATGTGTGCTCCTATAGGCCACGAGCCCTTGGGCCTTCGACTAGTTGGACTTAATTGGACTGGATCTCAATCACCCCTTATCACTAACTAATAAAAAGTATAATATATATGTATATATATATTAACATAGTATAAATTTTATAATTAAACACAACCAAACCCCTATGTCCACATACTGCTACATATGCCATCGACGTCACTATCACAACTTTTGTATCATGCCCTTTTAACGCTAGTGCTGAGCTTGTGCACTAGAAAAGCTGAGGGCTCCGAGGAATTCCTAATTTCCCTGAGATTAGTGCATACCCCTCCACCTCGGAAGTACTCATTTAGTAAGAGACCCATTTCTTTAGATTATCTTGCACCTCTTCTCCGTTCTTAATACACTATTCGATACCTAATGATTGCCACAGGAGAGTCATTTTTATCACTTTTCTTTTGGGCTTTGTCCAAGTTAGTTTGAAGCTGCTAGAGTCAATGAGTCGCCCAGGAGAGAATGGAAGGGAGAAGCCAACATTGTTGTTGGATTTGACATAAAATACTAGAAAAAGATAAGCACTGGAGGAGATGCCGCCTCCACTTCTTCCTCAAGTCTCATTAAATATTCTAAAACATAAACACTCACTAATTTACAGTTCTAGGTAACAAGAGCAACCTCAAATTTAATTTACTAGAAGAGATTAAGAAGTCTTTGGAGAATGATAGCAACCTCACCGAAGAGGGGTCCCGCTCTAGTGGAGTAGTGGACACCCCCCGCCTCTCCAGTTGGAAAGGGCGGGGGTTCGATCTCGCTCGGGGTGAGCGAACATCACGCCTTTGGTGGTTATTCTGGTTCTGTTGAACGGCTTTAAGGATGTGTTTATTCTCTTCCTCTGAGAGATGTGGAGGTTTTATGGAATTCGATCTCCAGTTCTTTCTGTTGGTGTACAGAGCTTGTACTACTGTGCTACTAGTCCAAAAAAAACCTCATTGAAGAGAGCTACCTATGAAAGCTTAAAGTCTAGCAATGATGTTTTGCTACAGGAAAGCATTGCTAGCGAGACCAACGTCATCATAGCCTTTAACAGCACTTTTGGATAGCAAGTCCCCACTGGTAGATATCAAGCAATTGCTTTTGGAGATGCATGAAGTAAAAGGGTGCTCCATGTCAACAGGGAAGAAGATTAGCAGATCAAGCTGGGATCAGTGGTCTCAAGTCTGAAATTATCAGACTGGATTAGACATTTCTCGGACTCCACTCCTAGTGGCAAGCACACGCCCTGCCCCAAAGAAAAGAAACCTTAAAAGATATAAGATGAAAGCTCAGTCATAATTGTGTCCGATGACTTAACTTTTCCGTGCCTAATTTTAGTGTTTTTTAAAGATATGGACAATGATATGATTACAACAGGATAAAGATAAAATTAAGAATAGGAGTTTGTTCTCAAAGGATAAGAAAAAAATAAGTCATCAATTTGACTTTGATAGGTAACTCTTTGCATGCAACAATAATCCACGTCCTTCGAGATGTCTACTAATAAAGACAATTCACAACAAGCATAAGAAGTAGATCTCTTACGATTTTAGATAAATTGAACACAACTAATACCACTAAGAGGTAAGACATTAGGCCAATCTTGACAACGAATTGCGTATTCTACGAAGCATGGTGACTCAAATCTAAATGATACCGGTTAAAGTTACTCCTAAACAAGATCTTCTGATTCTTATTCTTTAACTCTCATATATCCAACTGACAAGATGCAAGGGTGTATTGTCAAAAAAATAAATAAGGACAAAATGCATTTTTTTTTAAAACAACATTTATAGAGCTTCTTTAAATGGAGAGAGTACATGAATCGATACTTGCTAATTTTTTCTCTTTAATAGGAGAATTTTTTGTACTGCCCCAAGGAATAATAATCTCCTCATTAGTCTAACAATTTGCAAGAAGCACTCGAACATAAGTCCTAAAAAATTCATGACGTAAATCTCTTCTCTTAATCACACAACGACTAGATATAAGATTTGAATAAAAAACCTCCTAATATCAAAAGAAACTCAATTACTGCTGACCTATGGACCCATGGCCTCGTTTCACTCCCTTTCAACAGCAAGGGGTCCTAAGTTTTCGATGCTAACTGTCTCTTGTCCGTACATAGGTCAGTGAGCATTGAGCTGTACGCGAGTGCCTCTAATTGAGGTGATATGTCAACTAACTCCCTCCCCCGGGTGGTGCGTTTGTGCATTGTGACAACGGAGATTTACGTACGTCCTTTTGAAAGTTATCGACTTAATTAATACCACGCCCTGCTAAGTTCCAACAACAGCGTTTGGGAGAGCTCTAAAAGAAAGATGAAGACCATGTGGGAAGCCACCCGAAATAAAGTGCAGGCTCTGGGCTACTTGAACAAAAAAATAGGAGGTATGACATTTGAATAGATTAGACATTCCTTTTCTTTCACATCTTTTGGTAAGATGTCCAAAAGGTTACAAATATTGGAAAATACATAAACTAGCTAGGAGATTGTTGGAGCGACTATATAATAGTTTTACATCAGTTAATTTCAGTTGTGGCCAGTGCTTATGATCTTGGGCCTCTTCAAACTCAACACTCAAATTTTGTGGTTTGTAAGATGATATCAGAGTAGGGCCTGACCCAACTTATATTCTAATTTGCGCCACCTCCTATTATCTAATTTCCACGGCCCATCTTGGCCGTGAGGGGAAGTGTTGGAGCGGCTATATAATAGTCTTACATCGGTTAATTTTAATTGTGGTCAGTGCTTATGATCTTGGGCCCCTTCAAACTCAACACCCGGATTTTGTAGTTTGTAAGAGAGATGACAACTTTTTCAATTTTAGACATTATAAAATCATGTTTTTTTTAATTTCAGATATGATCAAATATTATTTATGAATTTTATTTGTTTAAACTTTTTTAGATAATTCATCAAAAGTCACCATCATAATTATTTTTAGAGATTCCCTACAATACGATAAAAGATTAAATATGAATTTAAGACTTTAGAAAATAGACTTAACTGTTATCAAATGTCATCTAAACCTGACATGCAATTAAAGATGACAAATTGGAGCTTTTTAGATTGAAAGAACATGTGGTTGCTAGAGAAGGATTGTCTTTTGTAGCTATTCAACACTCTATATATTAAAAGTGAAAGTGAAAAGTGACTTCCATTAGGAAATTTTGTCAATACCAACAGGACTTCTGATTGAAAGTACTTATAGATGTCTACCTAATTATTTTAAGAAAAAAAAAAGATTTTGGAAGACATTTGTGTAATTTTTTTACTTACTTTTTCGCTTCAAGATAAAAGCTCTACGTTGGAGCTTCTTAAATTGTGATAAAAATACAACTATTAGATAAAATTTAATTTTCATAATCACTCAAAATTAGTTATAATCATCTCACTCAAAATTTTCATGTTAACAAAATTGACATTTAGTTTAGAATGAGAGGCTTTCATCTTGGCATTGCAAAGATCCTTCATCTGACTCAAATTTGAGATATTTACTAAATTTCATCTGGTGAGCATTGACCTCTACACATTGACCTGCACATGAAGTGCCCTCAGTGACCTTTGTCTGTGAAAGCAACTCATTTAGACCTAGCTTTCTATATCTTTTGTATCTCTCCCTTGGTATTGCCCTTAAAGAAAGCTGAAAACTACTAGAAGCTCCCAGTTAAAACTTAAAAGTGAAGCCCCTCCTTTGGCATCCTATGCTTTCCCTCCTCACATACAAATCTCTCCACCATATAAGGAAAGTCTCACGACTTGTAAAAGTAATGAGAGAAACACTTACTGTCATGAGGTGGCAGTGAATTTTTTTTCTTTTTTTTCAAAATAGGTCAGCCCCACGTGTCTGTACAGATCGATATTTGATTAAACGATCTTAAAAAAAATAGAAGATTCAAAATTATTTTATTAATTATATATATATTTAAAATTAAGTGAGACCTAATTTTTAAAATTTTAAATTATCTAATTAGAGATAGATTATACGGATATGTAAATTAGATTAGGTCAACTTACAAAAATTTAAAAAAAGAATTTTTTTTACTGCACTGCCGTATGGTGCAGTACAGACCAACAAGTGTTTCACAAGTAACAAAGCACTAAAAGAGGAGTGATAGAAAACCAAGTCGAAAACTTAACGATCCATTAAGTAACAATCTGGCAATACCTAGCTAATTATTGTACATGGAGTAATATTTTCTTTGCAACCTTCCATCACAAGATCAGATGGCCTGCAAATTTTAAATTTTAATGATCAAGTGCCATCTAAATCTCACAAGTCACAATCATACCAGAATGACAGTTGTATTTGAGGCATTACCACAAGTATTATTCTTGTGCACATATTGATCGGTCCATCACAATCTGCGTGAGATGGTCCAGCGAAGCTGCTGCTTCTTCCGGCCATTGCTCTTACAACCGCGAGTCCTCCCGGCAAGGCTGCTGCCGGAGACCCAGCTGCTCCTTCTCCAAGTCGTACAACATGTAGTAGTTCTGCTGCTGGAAGCTGCCTAGAATAATGGAGGGCCCGCTGCCGCCGGCGCCCCCCGTCACCATCGTCAGGCACACTGCCCCGGTGTCCCCGGCGAAGGCGAAGTAGTTCGCCAGCGGCAGCCTCATCTCCCCCCCGCCCTTGAAGTGGAACGCCAACTCCGGCAGCCTGATCACCTCCCCAGCCGGCCCGCCCCCCGCCTGCAGCGCGAAGCATGGCCGCAGCCCCGTGAGCTGCTCCGCCGCCTCGGACCTGTTGTAGCGGCCCCCCACCGCGGCCTCCACCGCGCGCGCCACCGCCTCGAACACCGCCGGCTCCATGTAGGTGAACGTGGTGCCTGAGTCGATGATGGTGCCGCCGTCCCCGCTTGGCAGCGGCCGCAGCGCCGCGTGCGGCACCCTCACTTTGCGTCCCTCCACGGTGATCCTGCGCAGGCCGAGGTAGTAATAGATGGAGAAGGGCGTCCCCGCGGAGGGGTTCCTGAGGAAGGGGGTGAAGGAGAGGCCGTCGAAGGAGGACACCGGGGGACCCCCCAGCACGGCGCTGCCCATCTCCCCCGCCTTGTCGTCGTAGCGGCGGGAGATGAGGCAGTAGGAGAAGCGGCGGAGGCCGAGCTGCGAAGGCAGCGAGGCGGGGCCCCTGCCGAAGCCCGCCACGCCCGCCGGGGGCTGCCGGCTGGAGAAGAGCGAGCACCCCACCACGAAGTCAGGGACAGCCCCGCCGCGCCCCGTGGAGACCTGCAACGCCTCAGAGAGCAGCAGTCCCCCCGTCGACCCCAGGCCGTAGATGATCATGTAAGGGGGGCACACCGGGGAGCAGCCGGCGCCGGCGGTCGCATTGAGCGGGCAGTTCCGGCACCGGGATAGGAACTCGGAGGTGTGCATCCAGGCGCACTTGGGGTTGCGGCAGCCGATGAGCTTGGCAGAGGAGGATGACTTGGGGATGAAGACTGGGGCGGCAGCGGAGCAGTTGCTGCATTGGTAGGAGGAGGTGCAGGGGACCCAAACGAGGTCGCTGCCGGTGTCGAGAACGAGGGGGATCCACTGGGGCGGGGTGCCGAGGCCGAGCAAGACGGAGTAGCCGCCGTAGGAGTGGGGGGACAGTGGGGTCCTGGAGATGGGGAAGGGAGGCGGGGCGGTGGCGGTGCCGGCGGCCTTCCTGGGGTTCTTAAGGTGGCGCGCGCGGATGAGGGAGGCGAATGCCAGAGCCGCCAGACTCTGGGAAGGGTCAGGGGCGGTAGGGGCAGGCGCTGTTACCAGGTGCAGCGGGAGGTGGACGGCGGCGCTGCTGGAAGAAGAAGAAGTAGAGGGGAAGAAGAGGAAGCAGAGGAGGAGGAGGAGGAATGGAGGTGAGGGGGACGCCATGATGGAGCTTGTGAGGTAGGAGGCGGCCATGGCTATGGAGGGTTGGTGGGTTTTTATACGTAGAAACCAAATGGAGGGGATTGGAAGTGGGAGTGGGAGTGGAAGTGGAGGAGGGAAGCAACACAGCAAGTGCACACGAGAAGAACCCTGTGCTTTGGGAGGACACAAACAAAAGTTATCACTTTTTTTGTGTTTCTATCTTTTCGTGGTAGTGGCCGACGAACTTTTTAAAAAAGGGGTAATTTCGTATTAATCAGCTAAATCTTTAAAAAGATCATCTTTACTTATATATTATCTTATGTATTTTTATAAAATAAAATATTTAGTTTTAAACAATGACCTAGTAGTTAGGTAAAAGTTCCTCTAACCAAAAAACGAGATATCAATTATGTCCAACCACGAAAAATCGAAGTGAGCAGCACCGTGCAGCCGTTGGGCGAACAGCCCTCGACAAAATAATGGATCTATCAAATATGTTATTTTAATAGTATATATAGTAAATATGTCATCGTCATGATAATTTTGAAATATTCTTATAATATTAGTAGAGTATTAGGATACATTAATGTAAAAGCACAGCATTTTTAAATCCTAACATGCAAAACTGATTAATATGAAATTATCTCTTTTAAAAACTTACACCTACGTGAAAAGGATATGGTTTTTCAAGGACAAAAGCAAAAACGCTCATTTTTGCATTTTTGGTACGTTTTATTTTTATAAGTAGTATAATATAATTTTTAATTATAGCCTTTTCTTTTAGAGATCATACTATCAGCTAGCGAGGCTAAAGGCCTTGAATACGTGGCTCTAACTCCAAATTAGGTGGCTTGGCTTCCGTATGCTTTGGTGGGTGAGGGATTATGTGCTTTGGGCAAATTCTTATATAATAGTTCAGTGACTTCCTTAGTTTTTATGAGACTATATATGCAATGACAGATCCAGTGTTAATTCAGTGAGATTTTAAATTTTGTCAAGTCTACTGATCCGATCTAATACAATGTAGTTCAAGACCCCACTGATCTAGCTCAAGATCCTAATGATCTAACTCACGACCTCATATGACCCAGCTCAAAACCTCACTAATTCAGCTATGTTTATGACTTAATGTTCAAATGACTTCATTGGATAAAATTTATGCGCCCGCCGATATATACATAAGGGACTTTATTCTAATTTGATGCATGTGTAGTATCCGTCAACATTATTGGCAACACATTATGCGGTAGCACATCTGTGTGTGAGTTGTGAGCATCATTTTTGGGGAACCAACCGAAAGTCCTTCCAAAGGACTTCTCCTTTTTAAAGAATTGTCCCTGAAAAGTAATAATAGATTGAAATCATCTCTGTTTTGGGAATTCCCATCTATGTGGAAGGAAAAAAATCTTATTTACAACTGAAGAAAAAATGTTCTCCTTCAACGAAGAGTGGTTTCCTCCTCAGTGTGAGAGGGGATTAAATGGAAGGAATACTAATATCATTTCTCGATAGGACTTTAGGATGAACCTAGGTCGGTTGGCCTCACCTTGTTCTTCTTTCTTAGTGGTCTTAGGTTCAAGTTGGTCGAATGTCTAAAAACTTTTTTCTTTTAGTCTTAATATACCATGGGATTTTTTTTCCTTGTTCGTGAGATTACTTCTTTCGTGAGATTACCTCTCTAGAGATCGACTCAAATCCGAAATTATTTTCTAATAAGGCAAGCTTTGCCTAAATTAAACTTTGATCCCCTGTATATATATATGTACGTAACCGGCCACTGCACCACCCCTTTCAAAAAACAGAGGACTTTTGGATGTGAGATTGCTATATTTCTATCTAAATCAGACCATGGTCCGTTCCATGTCATCTCATTAAAATATTGTCCTCTCACCTTTGTATCATGCCCAGACACTTGTAACATATTATGTAACGTATTGACAGGAAGCCCATGTTCTGCCTCGGACGATCACCCACTTACCCATCGTCACATTAATATTGTTACATGATTATTGCCGATTTAAAGAAAATCATGTTAGCAAATTTGATTATTAGCATTAAATGACATGCTTAAATTTCGAAAAATATAGTAAAAATTAGTACGTTAGTGTTAGGGGTAAATTCTATGTAGGGAACATTCTAAGTAGAGTAATACTTGTTTATTTTTTATTGTTTGAATTTTTTTAAGATTAGATCCATCATGTCAGACATGTTCATACAGTTTAATCCGGCGATCTCAAAAAATCCAAAAATAAAAAATGAGACTCCAATGTACAGTAAAAGAAATCCTTAATGACCGACTCCAATAAAAAAGGTCTATATTTTTATTTTTCAGATTTTTTTAAGATTGTCTGATAAAAAATCAAATTATATAGATATGTTAGATATGATGGGTCCAATCTTCAAAAAAAAATAAAAAATTAAAAATAAAGTTGCACCCTATATGGTGGCGCTATTACTCTTCTAATTTACTAGAATGAGGGTATCTCGTTCAAAATTTATGGAAAAATGCTTTCAAACTTCTATCTATTTGCTCTTATCAAATCCTTGTTGTTTCTAAATATAAATAATACTTTTATTTGAAAGCACTTATCCGAACAATTACTTCATAAAAATTTCCCAAACGCACCTTCTGTTTCCACTCTATTCCAATTTCCAAATCACTAATAACCGGGAAAGTAGGGAATCCGCTCTTCGCCGTGCCACATAGGGCCGTTGTGCACCAGGGTGGCGCTGGCACGATGGCGACGCCCACGTGGTGAATTTGGAAGGTTGCGAAGGTCAGCATGGGCGATTGACGTGGATTAGGTTGTGAATCCGACGGATGTGGCTTGAAGAGCCATGGAACGGACGGTGATGGGAGCTCGCCCGTCAGATATCAATAGGCTTCAAAAAGTGACAACAAAATGGAAGACAGGTAGGCCCGAGGAAACAGGATTGTTAGCTCCCAATGTAATCAAGTATAATCCTATCATTTTATTCACGCTCTTCATAATCCTATCCTCCAATTAAAGATTGAGCTATATGAACATATGGGACGTGAATCTGACCTAAAAAAATTTCATTTTTTTTTCTTACCTGCGGTATAGCACTCGTTGTACTTTCTCAAAAGAGATGCATTAACTATATCATCTAATCTATCTGATCAGGATAGTTGTAATATAATACCTAGGTGGGAGGCCTTGCAGCTATATCAGTTAAGCAACCTAAATGGGCAAGTTAGCATCAACTTGTGTAATGGATGGGAGCGAGTCTTGTCATCTGCGTTATTACCTTCTTCACCAGTCTCTAGATTGAGAATATTTGCTCCATTTTCCTTAGCTACAAATATTCTTTTATTTTAAAATTTTATCAAGTTAAAATATCCTAATTTTATGCTTTTACCGTCCGAAAGAAAAATTAGGATGGTGTCCACGGGATCTAAGCCCTGGAATTGTGCATGGAGCTACAGGTGCTTGTTGCAGGAAGGATTATTTGTGTAACAGGAGACCAGAAAAAGTACCAGGCATAAAAAGTTTATAGATAAACTTCAATTATGTTACTAACGACAAGATATATATGCGAAATCTAGTACAGTATAAAAAAATATTTAAAAAATAAAAATCATTTTAAAGATTCTAACTTAATGAAATAAAGTCGAGTACTATTAACGTAAAAAAAATAGGTAGAAGATCTGAGTCCGTCATTGATTCACTGCTTTCAAATCAGCCTTTTATTCTAGGGGTATTTTGGAACAACTTACTACAAAAGATATCAACATCATCAATTTTAAAAAGTACGAATATTAGTGAAAATGAGAGTGCATATGTAATCATTCCTCAACATACTCTACAAATCAACAGAACAAATCTTTTTTCCCCTTTCTCATCTTGTTGGAAAACATATGCACCACCACAGGACCCTTGAAACCGCCAACTACAGTCCGGACCCGACAAGGAGAAAACATGGGCCATGGAGAACCGACAACTCATGAATTTGAGCTGAGCTAATCCACCGAATCAAAGACAAACATTACCAAGACGTAAGTACAGAGAAACTAATCCGATAGATGCTTACAAAAGCTCACTGCTCTCTTGCTCTCTTGCGCGCCAAGTAACGTTCTCTAGCAGCAGCAACTGCATCTTCATTCCTCTTGTAACGTTCCCCCGTCGTTTGTTCCTGTGATGCTTGCTCGACTTCAGTCTTCGCTGGAATTGGAGTCATCTCTGACGCTGCAGGCTCCGGAGGCTTGGGAATACTCCGACGAGGAGGAGCAACGTCAGCATCATCCTCAGATGTTGGAGCTCTATCAGGAGAAGCATGTTCTTGGGTTTCCTGGACGTCTACCCTCTCAGTAGATCTATCGGATGCCACATCTGGTCTAGAAGGTTGCCTGGATTCAGAGCCTCCGGCCCCGAAAGCTACGTTCTTGTTGAGATTGAAGTAAAAATCACTCAGGTTGCTCTTCTTTGTTACCTTTAAAGAGAACAGGTTGAAGATTATTAGCTAACCTTGAGGGGGTAAAAAAAGCAAAGAAGAAAAAAAGAAAAATGATATTGAAGAGATTTGAATGTTCAAATTGCAATCATAGTAACCAGCCTCAATGGATGAACCTCCATCGGTTACTCAAAACACATGCTGCGGGACCCAAGGAAACTAGTCTTTGGACAAAGCAATAATATAAAGAAGCTTAAACATCACAATATAATTTTGATAATACCCTTGTGCAATGGAAATGTGGTGTATGCCCTCCTCATTAACCAAGAATAGTTCCACCATACCAAACAAACCCAACAGCATATAATGAAATACAAGCACTAAAGGATGTTCAATCAATTAACAAGGGACCTATGTAGTCAAAGGCAAGAGGCAAGTGAAGTGACCAGGGGCTCACCTCAGCCTCAGCAACGTGCTCTCAAAAATCACCATGAAGGAAGAAAATGTCAGGAGGGCAATAAAGAAAATATCCAAGATAATGATATGTAAGGCACCAGGAAAAACTGATCCTGTCCAACATATAAAGGCCAATTTGTATAAACATTCAAATGAGTAGTAGATGGTCTTCAGAGTCATCAAGAATAAGAAAAATATGGCAGCATGTAAGAGAAAAAGAGAACAAAACATTGTTAAAAGAGACATTAGCCATTTGGTAATTAAGAAAAAGAAAAAGTAGTACCATATAATTAAAAAAATACAAGCATTTGATATAGATAACATAGGCGAGTGAGGTGAACATGGGCAAGGCAAGGTGTTTTTGCCTCGCCTTGCCTCATTGCCTAGGCAAGCAAGGTGATCAGCTTTGATTACATAAGGCAACTACCAACACAGAATAGGGGGTTGGAAAGGCGATACTGGGAATCACAGTCAAGAGAAACATCATGGTTTAAAAGGCTGCAGATACGAACCCACCAAACATAAAAATATAGTTACTGTGAACAAAATTCTCACTACAGTTGAAATTTCTTCAAGCGTCAGGTATCATTCATAAACAACAAGACTTATGAACAGAAATACATTTCAAATTTCCAGAATATCCAACAAAAGTGTTAGAAGGATAAGTAGGAAAGGTATTCTCAAGTATAAATCACATGATGAGGATAGGCATACAACTCTTAGCTGGAACAATTGTATTCCAAAGCATCATGAGAACAATGTAGAAGTTCTTTGGAAAGTGGAGAAGAATGAAGAATTATCAATAAGTAACTTCATATAATTTGTGAGGAATGCCTGATTCAGTTGCATAAAAGATTATATGCATCAAATTAATAGCTTATTGAGGATCCATCATCTATTCAGGAGCGTTTGGAGATTTGGCACCACAACAACTACTCTTTAATGACAAAGGAACCTACATGCCCAGTAAATCCTCCCGTGGATAGAGCAGCATCCAAATCTACCAGGTTAGGGAAATCCTGCTAGGAATCAAACCCATGACCTCAGGTGTCACGTTGCAGTGTGGAATTCGTTCCACCACTGGCCCCCTATAGAGGACGGCAAATGCTCCTTATATTGAAAAAGAGGGAAACTACATTTGATATCTAGACATCACAAAAGAGTAGAGCAAATGCTCCATATAGAGTTTGACCTTGTGCGTTCTAGTCTCTCTGAAACTCATTAGATCCATGTAGTCTTGTTAAAATGGTAACAGTGTTTTTTTTTGTGTGTGTGTGCAGTAGATGAGAAGAACCGCACAGCAATTTGGCTACCACCACGGTCATTGCTTCATTGTGACATCTTGTATCCAAGTTTTGTTTTTATACAACTGCTATAATAAATTAAAAAAGCATACCATAAAGATTGTCTTTATATCTTTATTTTGTAAGTAAGTTTACATATGTGACGATCTTATCCATTAGCAATGCTGTAAGGGCTGGTTTGTTTCGTGGATATGGTATCTAGATTTCCTGTGCACGGACCTCTTATACCTAGAACAACAATAATTCTCTTTGGTGCACTTTTTCTTATTCTAAGAATAAGTAATTCTTATATTTTAGGTGAGTTGAGTTATTCCACTTATTCCGAGAATAATGCGTCTGCGCTCCCAAACTCGGATTAGCGGAATAAGCCTCATAAGCCATCATGTTCGACCCCTTATTCCCGAAACAAACTGGCCATAAGAGTATAACTTGCTGCACCGCCAGGTGGATTTGCACCACCTGGCAGTGCTTTCAATTAAAATTTTTGATTTTTTAGGTGGGCCCCATTATGCCTTATGCCCGTACAATCTGATCTCTGATCGGAGGACCTAAAAAAAGATGAAAAAAAAAAAACTGATCCCAAATGAATGGTAAAAAACACTTTTTGGTCAGTTTTTTATTTTACATCTTTTTTGGATCGTCCGATTGGTGATCAGATTGTACGGGCATGTAGGTCGTGTTGGGGCGGACCTAAAAAAATTAAAAAAAATAAAATAATTGAAAGCACCACCAGGTGGTGCAAATCTGCCTGGTGGTGCAGCAAGTTATACTCATTTTGTAATGGTGACAACTGAATTATAAATTTTCCACGATTCCCTTTAAAGGTTACGGTTTGTTAAAAAATACTATATTTTATTTCTTACATAAGTTAATGTAGTCTATACTTTATTAATGGATGAAAAAACGTGAGTAAAATAATTGAGATGGATGGCTTCTTTAAAAGAAAGTCTTTAAAATTTAGCATCATCCTTTGCTCCGAAAGTCTGATAGTTTGTGGTTCAATAGATTACACTGGAAGGGGAATACTTAAATATTTAATTCTGACTTCATTAATGATTTTGCTACAGTAAAAAATAATCTAGCGCCACTGATCTTCCTTGGAAAAATAGAAAAATTCATTTCTTTTATAAATATTTATACATGTACATAACCTATAGAACAATAAAATATTTCTCATTATAGAATCAAAATTACAAGAAGAATATTATCCATCAATTAATAACTCAATTGATTTGTTTTTCCTGATCCCCTCCAAGCCAAAAATCTTGCTACACCTTGACAGGGCTCTGGCTTGTTTTACGCTAACAGGTTTTCATTGCTAGTGCAAAATACACAAGGGTCTAATGTGTTATATTAGCTGACTAAGAATAACCCTAGTTATGGTTTTTCAAACAGACAATTGATATAAATCAAATACACAACTATGCTTCAAGAATCCTTTGCCTGGTTTATAAATTTCAAGACATTACATAGACCACAAACATGCTCAAAGACCACATTGAACAAGGAAAAAATACAAATCACATGAAAAGAGAAAAGTGTTGAGCACTTACATCATCTCTCTCCTCCCTAAGTTCACGGCGACGCTCCTCTTCTAGCCATTTTGCCTGTTCAGCAAGTTTCTTCTTATAAGCAGATGTGACAAACTTCTCCTTGTCAGCAAAGAGGTGGTCATCCTTGCTTCTTTCTTTAAGTAGCTTCTTTTCGTATATGATTTCATGTTCCCGTTCTCGTTCTTTCGCTTTTTCTAGGATTTTCTGTATGTATTTTGGCTGCATAGGAAAACATCAGCACCAAGAGATGAGCATACTTGTCACTCTAACACACACCCACATGGCTCAAAATGAAGGAGCATGAAAGAAAAAGATTGCAAAAAAGGCAAAGATCTTAAATATGAAAACTTCAAGAAAGACACTGTTTGGGAGGATTATTTTCTGACCCTCCGTTCGGGACCTGACCTAAACGTCTCTCTCCTATATCGGATTATTCGGAAATCCATTTTTTTTGTTTATCTAGAGAAATATCGGTTTTATATTTTATCGGACTATGAGAGCTTGGGATTAGCCCTCAGGGAATCCGGGACTTCGAATCAAGCGAAGATTCGAGTATATGACCTCTCTCCACTGACCTCGGTCAGTGTTAATTACGCTGAGCAAATGCTCGGCAACCCTTGATTAACCGTCCGTATGATGCCCTTAATCATGCAACACTACTACTACAAGCAGCGCATGCGTATGAGTATGAAGACATATTTTAGGTTGAACCCTTAGCCTCACCCCGGTTTGGAGAAAACTTTTATGATTTAGGATTGATTCCTAGTTATTTGGATTGATTCCAAGTTATGTGGATTAATTCCAAATCATAAGGATTGATTCTGAATATTTAATCCCGCGGGGGGTTTTTCGCAATTATGCACCTTTTTAGGAATTTTTATGAATTATGGAGGTTTTATGACATATAGGGGTGAGTTTTAAAGGGTTTCAAACCTTATGGGAGTCATGAAATTAATTTATGAATACATGAGGGTTTTTTAGTAATTTTACCCTAAACTGGGTTTTATTATGTTTGGGTTTCGTATTTAATGATATTATGATTATATGGAAGGTATTTTATTTATGACATGAGTTTTGGTATTTTCGGGGTTAAAAAAAAGGAAATATTATATATAGGGGTATTTTTGTAATTTGTATTAAGTCTTATGTATATCATTTATGTTTTTTTTAGATTTTTAATTCTCTGATTTTTTTATTAATTTTATTAATTTTATTCATTTTTATGATTAATTTAATTATTTTAATTAATTAATTAAGTATATGAGGGTATTTGGACTTATTATGATTTTTATATCATATTTCAGATTTTTACTGGTTTTTTACTGATTTTTCCTGATTTTTCTATATTTTCATATGATTTTATTAATTTTTAATTAATTAATTAATTTTAAGTCATTATTATATTTTATTTAGCTATAATTTTACTATTATAATTTCTGAACTTTATTTTTACTCATGTAGGGGGTGAGGCTAAGTTTAGGTTGAGGATGCACCCGGATTTTTTTAAGTCTATGAAATTAGATATATATACATATATTAACTTTAAAACATGATGGTAATTATATAATTTTAATGACACACATAAGCACACAATTTCAGTTTTCATTTTGACAGAAATTCGCCTTATAACAAGGCATTTTTTACAAGAAAATCCGGCAGAACTTCCCCTTAGGATTGAACCTTAGGAGGGAGGGCTCCCCGGGACGAAAGAAAGAACTCCCAAAGCGCATCAAATCCGGATTAGAAAACCCGAATTTGGTCTTCAAGCAGCACCCTCTCTCTCAATTTCACACTTGAATTTGAGGCTAAGTGTGGATGCCAACATGCATATGTGTTGGTGTCTTGGTGTGTGTATGTGTTGATGTGTTTGATTTTGGGGGCTATAGGGCCTATTTATAGGCTTCAATTCTTGGCCCGGTGGGGGGTGCCACCGGAATGGGCCAAGGTGGGGGGTGCCACCGGATGGAACATCTCTCCTCCCCTCTTCTTTTATTTTTTTTTCAATGGCCAATGGGTGGCAAGAGAGGTGAGAGAGAGAACATGTAAAGTGCCACCGGATGGACCCCCCCACCGGTTGGGGAACCGGTGGGGGGTCTCCCCACCAGTTTTGGGAAACCGGTGGGGGGGTTTCCCCTCCCCATTTCCTCCTTCTTTTGGCTTTTTTGAGGCTCATTAATGAGCTTGGCTTTTCATATTTGGGGTTTAGCCAATGTGAAAAGGGGTTTAAACCCACTAGGTTCAGGTTTGGCTTCATGTGAAAAGGGGTTTTAGGATGAGTATTTAATGGGTTCATATGGGGTTCTTAACCCATGTGTGAATGGGGTTAAACCTCCCATTAACTCCCCTCATCCTAATTAATTCCCCCCCCCCATTTTAAAATTTAAAATCTGAAGAGAAGGGAGGGAGAACCTCCTCCCCCCCACCGGTTTCCCTCTTGGAACCGGTGGGGGGTTCCCCAACCAGTGGGGGGGGCCCCCACCGGTTCCCTCTCTCTCTCCTCCACCCCCCTTTCCTATTTAAATAAAGGGGGAAGAGAGAGGGGGTCCACTTGCTCTTTTTGGAGATTTATTGGGCCCCTTTCCACCTTGGGGAATTTTTTAGAGATTTCTTCTCTCCCTGGTTGCAGATTTAGGGCCACTGTGGGACTGATTTTGGGCCTATTAGGGGTGCTCATTGGGCCTCATATTGGGCTCCCCCATTGGGCCACTTATTGGGCCTTTCACCCCCGTTATTGGGCCTCCATTTTGGGTGAGTTCTATGACTGATTTCACCCCATTTCGGGACAGATTTTAGTCCACTTTGGGACTGATTTTAGCCCACTTTGGGACTGATTTTGGCCCTTATTTTGCAGCATCCGGTGCCCCGTTTGTTGCTACATTTAGGGTCTCCCTTCGGGCCTCACCATCGAGGGTTGCAAAGGAGGTTCGGAGATTAATGTCGGAAGCCGAAGCAAGCGACTTAGGGCTGTCTTAGGCTCCCTCGGAAAATCTGATTAAGGCCTTTTTGGCCTAGGTATGCTCCCTACTCCATTGCCCTCGTAATGCGAGCCCATGGCTTTATGTATTTTTGATATTCACCCACATCATATGCATATATTTTATTTTGCATAACATGGTTCTTTGTGAACATATCGTCATGCCTACATATATGTATTTTCCTATGGTAATCTCACATCGATGTGAGTATATGTGATGGGGATCCAGGAGCAGCTGGAATGGAGTCCAAGGTCCAATGTGCAGCTCCTTTGGCCCATTAGGGGCCCATTGGTAGTCTTTTAATTTATCTGCAATTTTTACATGTTTTTAGTTATTTTCGGAGTTCTAGGGGTAGTTTGGTAATTTTCCTATTAGGGTTTCTTTGAAGAGTCTATATATTGTCCTGTATCCCCTCGTGGGAAAGCATTGAAGAAGAAATTTGAACCAGGGGAGAATGATGGGGATCCAGGAGCAGCTGGAATGGAGTCCAAGGTCCAATGTGCAGCTCCTTTGGCCCATTAGGGGCCCATTGGGAGTCTTTTAATTTATCTGCAATTTTCACATGTTTTTAGTTATTTTCGGAGTTCTAGGGGTAGTTTGGTAATTTTCCTATTAGGGTTTCTTTGAAGAGTCTATATATTGTCCTGTATCCCCTCGTGGGAAAGCATTGAAGAAGAAATTTGAAATGATGAGCCGCCACTGCGTGTTTTCTCCCGAGACGGGACGGGAACCCTAGCCTTCTTCTCCTCCAACCCCTCTCTTCTCTCTACTTCCGGTCTACCCCCTCTCATGTCCCGCATCAATATGCCATATGCACATGCATGCATATTCATATGGCGTAAATCTGCATATAAAATTATTTTTGGGTTCAACAGACACCAAGCCCTAACATCCTGCATATGTGCTACAATGCACGTAAAATGTCTTCTGTTAGCAACATATCAGTAAGTAAAAGTTTTCAATACAGAGTATTCACTTATAGAAAAGCTTTTGTGATATTGATATTAGGCAAAAATTGATTCCAGACATTCCTAGAGCACCTATAAGCATGCCTAGTGGAAACAAAATCACAAATATCTTTTGTAATCAGCATTCTCCTATTTTCCTTTATTCCAACTTGCAAATAAATGACCACATTCATATGTGGTTCCTTACCTTCATCGCCCTTCCCAAAAGCTCTCTCATTCCACTCATGGCCAGATAAAGTAAACTGAAGCTTTGAGAGCACTATTTGTCTGATTGCAGATGGGGAAATAAATAATGAACTATGTAAACACCTTATGAATTGCATGATTTGTATGAGTTATGTACATAACAATCAGGAAACTTGTTTACAATTATAAAAATTATATATATCCAATGCCAATTTTCCATTTGCCGGATTCATTTCTCACTCAACATTAACTAGTAATATAACATGTTACCATTGTTTCACATTTTGCTTTCCGCTTTCATTTCCCATAACATGTGGTTCCTATGGCAATTAAACACAACTTGTGAACTTTACTTGGTGCCTTTCTTATCATATCTATACACACGAGGTTCCTCTCATACACAACATTCAACTATATTTCCTGAATAAACTCTTCAAGATAGGGTGCTCACATTTAAAGCTATTGTCTCCTAAGATCATTTAGGGGGCATTTACATTCTCAATATTTCCCTGGAAAGTAGAGAATCACGGGAAGTGTTTCCAAGGAGTAAAAAATCAAGTATTTTCCTATAAAACAAAAACGAGTAGTACTTGCTACAATGCCCCCTCCAGTTGCAATGGGGGCATTGCAGTGGGTAAAAGAAAAAAAAATGATTTTTTTTTTAGGTCGGCCCCGAGGTCCCCTACCCGGCCGTACAGTGCAATGCCCGATCAGGCGACCCAAAAAAAAATCAAAAACCATTATTGGGCTCGGCCCATTAAGGGGTATTTTTCACTGTTCATTGGGTCAATTTTTTATTTTTCGGACTTTTTTAGGTCGTCCAATCGGGCATTGCATTGTACGGCCAGGTATGGGACCTCAGGGCTGACCTTAATATATATATATATATATATCAAATTTTCTCTTTTTACCCACTGCAATGCCCCCATTGCTATTGGGGGGGCATCACAGCAAGTATTACTCGACAAAAACACATGTTTCGAATCTCACAGAAAAATGGAAGATATGGAGAGCATGAGACATGAGGATCTGACGTGGAGAGAGAGAGAGAGAGAGTGGTAAATATTTCCCCAAGGGGAGGGGCAGGGAAACAGATCCCGGGGAAAGAAGGAATATTCCGAGAATATGAGAAATATTTTCCCAACTAACTTTTACTCGTGTTTGCAAAACATGTAAAAGCTAGTTGGGAAAATATTTCCTGGGGAAATTTTAGCCGATGCAAACACCCCCTAACTATCTTCAAGCTTTGAATTCGGTATTGGATACAAGGTGCATTCGATGCCAGATACAGTAAAATATTTGCTATACATAACTTACCCAATGGCCAATACCGACAAGCAATACGACTACTCAGGTCTTGTCTGATAAACAAATATACCTAATTACTTATAAGATATATAATATAATATTTATACGTTAAATATATTAAACCATGATTATTCTATACTTGATGTCTTAACCAATAACTTTATCCAATAAACTCACTTTCAAAAAAAAATATTTTCATTTAAAAAAAAAAAATCCAATTAACTCACCAATTTAACATTGTCATTATAAATCTGATAATAATATGGTTTTATATTTTATGTCCAAACCCCACGATAAACACAGATAACTGGTCAGACCTTCAAGTTGTCAGTTACCATTTACATCCCTACTTGAAACATTGAACTGGTATATATGACAGCTTGTCACTATGCTTACATTCCCAAAAGGGTTTTGTTCTTTGGCAATACACAGAAAATCAATGTCATACTACATCTCGATCAATTCACCACACTATGAACACAATTTGCAGGCATGCTTTTCGGTTTTGGTGCAAAGTTTATGGATCCTCGTGGAAAGCTGCTAGCTCGACCTTTTGATATCTTAGGTGATGTTATCCTATGGGGTCTCCTGTAGTCCTGATTAGTATGTGTTTCTCTTCTGTCCTAATTGATTGCTTATGTCACAGGTTTGGCATAATCTCTGGAAGGTCCTGCCAACAATAGTCGAGCTTATACTATTAAGACTACAATGTTAGATGATGAGAAAAAGCTAGACATAAAAACTTTCCTTTAAGTCTCATAAATCGTTTCTGGTCATAAGGTATTGTTTGAAAATGACTATGGGATTGGATTCCAACCACTACAATCCCTGCATGACATAATCCTTTCCAAATGAAAACCAAGAACCTCATCTTGTGTGCAGGGAAGTTTCAAACAGAAGGAGAAAGCCAGAAACCAAAAAGGGAAGATGGAGTTTTTTCTCCATAATCCACCTTGATGTGGATTTTGAAAAAATGACATGTTTTGTAAGGACGAAAGACAGTTAAAAGCTTGAAAGAACAAAAAGGGACATCAAAAGTGACATTCTAAAGGCAAGGGGATCAGAGTAAAATAACTTATAATAACCTTTTATCTATAGTTTCTCATAATATTTCAGACCATCATCAATCATCATCATCAGAGTACAATTTATTTGGGGTAAGCTACATGAATCCTGTCCTGCCACTTTATGTAACTGTCAAGTAATCAGATTATGAGGATAATCCATAATCTAATTGCATTTCCATTGCTCAAGTCTGACATAAAAGGATGGGGAAAAAGGCTTAATGAGAATTATGGCACTCTTGTGTTGGACTACTTTTCGAATATCAAGGAAAATGGAAGCAACAAGAAGACCTATTCTACTTTCCCTTTAACATTCTGCAGCTAATGTATAACCTATATTTTAAGAATGGTGCAACTTCCATGGTCTAGTTCATTATTGTTGTCCTGGTTCTGTTTCATCTTGCTTCACTTTAACGAAGGCCACACACACGCACATGGGAGGTTTCAAAAATCCAACATTTTTGGTCTCCCAAAACAGACTCCTCAGTGCACTACACTCCATTACTTTTTCTTACACTTTGAACCAAATGTAATTTTACTTCATGAGCTTTTCTTATATTGTCCTTGTCTCTTTTTGGACTCTAGCAGCACAAAAACTGATTGGATAGCATGGCAGTATGTTGTTTCTATCTGCAGTGACTCTTTATTTCTTCATAGAAAGATTTGGGATTTAAGTTGTAACATCTGCTCTACAATTAGGTTCTTTGTAAAATCAAGGACTACAAGTCTACAATACTTTCAAGTTTTTTTCAACAGTTCTAGGCAACAGAACTATGATTTACAAGCTAATATAAAGACATGCATTCTGCAAGTATCTTTTCTGACAGTTTTCTCTTTCCTTTTAAGCACGAAATATATGAGTAACATTAACAAGGAGGAAGGATTGTTCAAACCTGTGCAGAAGTCCCAAAGGCCAATGCCTTATATAATTATTAAATAAGTTCTCTATTAAACACTGGACACATTATTAACATGAGGGATACTTCCACGAACTTGCACAAATGACCCCTAAACTAGCATGGATATATATCTCAAGGCCACCTCTTCCACCTCACTATTGATTTCTAGCATGCTCAAAAACCTATTGCTACTTGTAACTAGATAATAAGAAAAACTGAATTTTCCTACAATGTAGTGCAGGCTCATAATTCCTTTCCTTGTTAATGAACCCATAACAGTATTATTAAAAACAAAGTGAGGAAAAAGGGGGAAATACCTTTCTCTCTGTACGATCCTGCATGAGAGGCCGCGCGGTTTCCACTTTAAATTTATCATACGCCCCATCATAATCAAAAATAGAAGAGTCCTCCTCTAGCGCCTTCTTGTGGACGGCCTCCACCTTCACAAACAAATAAACGTAAACGATTACAAAAGTAAGAGCAGAATCCCTGATTAATGAACAAAAATTTTCACACGCTCCATCGAAACCCTAAACACCCATCCTTTTAGCCATCATCCGATTACCTATTTATGCTTCTGCTGCTAACACCCTAATCCAAAACCAACCTCTACAACAAAAACAATTACTCCATCCAGGAAGCCATCCCAACGTTTCGAGCAACAAAGAGAAATCACTTTATTAATAGAAATTAAGAAAAAAAGCTAGAGAAGATGAGGAGCTGCTG
Organism: Zantedeschia hybrid cultivar; assembly: GCA_030544215.1. Classification (NCBI taxonomy): domain Eukaryota; kingdom Viridiplantae; phylum Streptophyta; class Magnoliopsida; order Alismatales; family Araceae; genus Zantedeschia; species Zantedeschia hybrid cultivar. Next base: position 42,202,618 of record JARZZO010000013.1, on the reverse strand, counting down.
AGAAGGGATTCGTACCTCCTTCTTGGCCCTGTTCACGGCGGCCTGGCGGGCGATCTCCCGCTCCACGTTGTCCTCATCGTCGTCGGCGCCGAACACAGGAGCCGGCCGCGGAAGGGGGGGCCTCGCCGCCGCCGCCGGCTTCTTCCGGAGCTGCAACCCGTAGCCGCTCATCCCCTTCCGCCCCACTCAGCCTCGCCTCCAATAAGAAGAAGATGATGAAAATCCCAGATAGCCCCCGACTACGTCTCCGATCAATCGGCGCCTCTGGCGACGGCGACCTCCTGGAGATCGGCCAACTTGTGCAACGCCGCCGGTCTGAATCGCCTGTTGATACTTGACACCTTCACGACCATCGCCACAGCGTCAGTCAAATTTTGCGGATTTTCTCCTCTTCTGCAGAGCGATACATTAATTCGGATCCTCATCAGCTATCAGGCTACCCGCCTGAAGTGGAACCCAATTATGTCATTCACATGCCTGACCCGATATTTCGAACCGAAACTTTGGACCCTGTTGTCTAGGCTGCGATTTGATCGAGTTAATCTGCAATCCAATCTGATCCATAGTTAAATATGGTGCGGAAATGATACGGCAAAAATACATTCATGTATCATTCGACTTAAATTTTTAAAGATATGGTTAAATATTCGGTCAAAAATTCACATACTTCAATCATGCATTCAGTATGATATATGTACGATGCATTATACTCTTATCTTTCAAAAGTTTGGATCTTAAAATATGGCTAATAGATATTATTGATACAAATATGCATACTTAGATAAATTCAATTACTATTAATTACAACTTGGAGGAATACATGAAAAGAATCCATGGTTCGTCAAATGTAACAATCAAAGTATGAATAATCAAAATTGCTATAAAAATAGCTACTATGGTACAGCAAGATAAACAAATTAGAAACCAAAAATATACACAAAAACTTCTCAACATGTGTAAATAAATGCATATCAACTTAAAACCTCTTCAAAAGTTGAACAGGTGAATAGAGCTCTGTCATGGCCAACCGCCGCACCACGTTCATTTCTTGGCACACCACACTCGAGAAAAATAAAGTGGAGATGCTTCAGCCAAAAGCATCCGTACAACAATAAATCAAGGCTCACCGATAAGGATGTAAATGAGTTATGTGATAATTTGAGTTTAACTCAAATTCAAAATAATTCAATCTAATTTTAACTTACTCCAAATTCAACTCAAGTTTAATCCAAATTTAGTCCAAATTCAATAATAAGTGGGTTGGATTGAGTTGGATTAGGCTGACTCTATTTATAAATAATTTGTAAAAATATTTTACTTTTTATATGAATTATTATTATAAAAATTAATAAAATAAATTGAGTCAGCCCATTTTCAGTTCAACTCAATTTAAATTTAACTAATGTCAACTTAAATTTAACCCAACCTAATTTATATAATTAAGATCAACTCAATTTCATTTAATATGAGCTAGGTTAAGTTGAGCCAAAGACCAATCCCCCCAATTGACACCCTTACTTATGGAGCCTAGATTAGAGGAAACCCCAAGAAGTCTACAACTAAAACATTGATCTGAAAACAAGGCATTACATAGCTGAAGGAAAAAAATAAAAGAAAAAAGAGACAGAAGCGAGAAGTCACCTGGTGGCCGCCGCAGCAGCGAGCAGCCTGCCCTTCCTACCTCTCATGACGGCTGCTGTGACTGCTTACGGCGGCGACAGGGAGCATACCCGCCACAGCAACTCGTGGCGTATAAGTGGTGCTCGGGCAGACTGAGGTTGGGGAGTACGTGGAGAAAGGGAAACGAGAGCGTGGCGACTTTGTCGGAGGTCTTATAGTTAGTTAAATATAATGCAAAAATAATGTGATAAAAATACATTCGAATAAAATTCATCATGTATATCTAAAGATACGGTCAAAGATTTAGTCAAAAATTGAACACTTCGGTGCAAAATAAGTACAGTCTATTGCATACCAACTCTTGAAATACGGACATAAAAATACGAAAAATATATTTCACTTATAATATCAATATTATGCAATTTAAAACTAAAACACATATTATATGAAAATTAATAAATGAATATCTACGTGTATCATTATAACAATCCACCAAACATGACGTGACAAGTTATTTTACAACAATGCTCAAATTTCAAGTCTTAAATGCCGGCAAAGTTGAGGACAAGAATGCAATAAATATCAACAAAGCGGGAGGGCAAGAAGGGGCGGGCCGCGCGGCCGGGGTCTCCTCACCTCGGCAGTGAGGTGTTAGGGTTGGCTAGAGAGGAGCAACGGTGTTGGCGTTGGACTTTGACCGGCGGCGTTGCAGGTGGTAAGCTGCCCGGAGAGGAGCTGCGTCAGCGATGGGGGTGGCCGGTGACTCAGAGAGGAGCAGCAGAAGCCGGCCGGAGACGAGCAGCAGTGGCGGCGTTGGGCTGCGGCTGGCAGCGATGGGGATGGCAGGCCGCCTGTAGAGGAGCAGCGGCGGCGATCGAGGTGGCCGGGGGCACGGAGAGGAGTAGCGGCGCCGTGGGTTTGGAGGCGCAAGGGAGAGGTTGCCGCGTGCGCACAGGAACGGGATTAGGAAACTTGGGTGCCACGGGTTAGGAATTTGGAAGTTTGCAGATTAAACCCGTATGTAACCCTCGTATTATACATGTACCCGAAATAATACCCGTTTAACACTCCAGTCAAGTGAAAAACGCGTCCAAAATTGTATCTTTCCCATTCAGACGGCGTATGCGCGTTTTTTTGTTTGATACGTACCTACACATCTTAGACGCGTTTAATATGCGAACTAACTAACTATAATTCCATAAAATATGATTAAATTCAGATAATTATAAATTAGATTAATGTATATGTAAAAAATCTTTATCTATAATAGATTGGGTTATAGTCTTAGAGATTAATCACAAAATTAAATCTACTCTTATGCTTATATCCTTATGCATAGGATTGAATCTTCAAGTTAGAAATCTGCGAATATCCGCCTGCATCCACTTACATCCGTATTTTGCAAACTAATTATATTTTAAGTATAATTTTAATATAAAATATGCAATGAATGTGGACGTGTTGCAGATTGTAGACTAGTAGCTTATTGTAGTGTAAAATAAATGTGAATATGTTGCTTTATAATTTTGATACAATAGGTTACTTTAGTGTGGGATTAACTAAGATTTTAAGATATTTGTGTAGTTCTTTGTTTGAGAAAATGCGGGCAAATTGATACAACATCAATACATTACTAGATTTTTTTTCCTTCATAGTAAAGTCCTAAGATACTAATTTGTCTATGTTATTTAATATTTTATGGCCCATGGTACAACTTACTTCAATCTATATCCACTCTGATTTAACAAAAGTGAATTGCATTTGGATTTTAGACATCTCCAATCCAATCCGTGCTTTCCATAAATGAACAAAAAAATAAATCTTAACTCAATCTGATCTGATCAGTAGGAGTGTTTGAATCAAAATTTTATCTTTTCCTTTACAATGGATCGCATGTAGATGAAATCATCCTTCAAAATATTTCGACCCACTTGCAAACTCAAATCCAAATTAGACGATGTCACCTGCATTTGGAAATAGAGTTTTTGTTCAATATGTCTCTAAAATATTTTATATTTAATTATACATCTTTGAAATTAACTTGAGGGGGACGACGGACGGATCACCTTGATATCTTGAGTGTAAAGATAGACTTTATATTATTGGATTGTAAATTATCTCAATTATGATTGAGTTATCTGGACAAACATTGATGGTAGGGGTATAAATGATATGCATTGAATTTAGAAATGAATAGCTAGTATGTTGATTTCTGCAGGGAGATAGTTAAATGCAAAGGGTTATACTTGCAAAAGCTCTTAGATATCTTCTTGAGGGGTACACTTGCAAAATTTGTGTATATTCTTGTTCTCTATATATTAGAAGTGATTTGATTACATATGATATATTTATATATAATCTAACATACAAAATTATTACATGATAAATCATGTATAAGATATCGATGACTGTTAGATCAAATGGCTCACCTTGCCTGTTGAGATAAATTTCAGAATTCAATTTCAATAGGTCAAAATCAGATCAAGAATCAGGTAATCAGTTTCCATTTACGGCTCTAAACAATGATTTTCACCACCATGTATATTGTCAGGTATCTAATAATACCACAATTCCACATCAACTTATAAATATAGTGTCAAAATATTGTATTTTTAAAAAGAAAAATCTGTATGATGTCCAAAGTTGCCTACTAATTTCCTCGATATTTCAAAAGTCCAAGATACCGAAGAAATTAGACAAACAATAAGCTTACACGGCACGTGATGTACTAGCACTCAAATTGGGGTCATGATTCTTTTCATATCAGTGCTGAGACTTTATCCACTTGTGGGGAGCCATCTTGTATTACAAAAACATGGGAGTAAAGGAATGACATCCTATTAGTTTGTTGCTTTCGTAGGGATTCCAAAAGAGGTATATTAAGGTTTTGGTTATACGTAAAATATAATTGGACAGAAATAATTTAAAAAATATATATTTACAAAGAAAATAAAAATAAAATTTATCATTTAATGCTCATGAAAATATTTTCAGCTCTTTTAAAAAAAGATATTGAGTCTTATCCCATAGATGTTAAAATTAAGAAAAGGAAGGGTCTACGAATTAAGTTTTTCGTTGCCGTGTTTTATAGATTACCAAATAAGTGATTGTGATATACTTTTCATGAAAAATTCTTACTGCGGCTCATCTTACATGAAAACGAACAGATCCTAATTGGAGAAAAGGATTTCTATTTTCAGTTCTGTCTCTGAAAATGCTGTTCTTTCTGCTCAAGGGAAAATGATTAATTCAGGCATTGATCACTTTAGAGTAGGACTAGCAATAAACTGAGGCGAGCCAAGTTTTGAGTGGATCAGTCTCTACTTGGGTTAAAAAGGGTTGGCTCTAGTTCGATCTGAGCTTCAAATATGGGCTCGAGCTCGACTTGCCCCTTTTTTGCCAAGCTCAAATTCGGCTTGGCTCCAGCTCGAGAGATTCAAATCTGGGCAGTTCATTAGCCATTAAATGTTCAACTGAAATAGAAACTTTTCAATATTCAACATTGCTTAGAAAAATATGTTACTAAAGGTATCTCCATCGCAAAAATTTATGCACATATAAAAATCTAAAACAAGATTCTATCCACCCATGAAAAATTTTACAAACAAGACCGAAGATCTACGACAGGCTGACATCCACCAAATCAAAGAGAGGAGAAAGGTAGGAAAAAATTAAATTGTAATTTTGATCACAAAATGATGTTCAAAAAGTATAGTTTGTGATGCTCTGCTGCAAGATACACTTGGTTAAAAGGGCTAATCCAAACAGGTTTGCGGTCTGCACCTGTTGAAAGAAGCATATAAAATCCTGCCTTGCAAGTACTCCACACCCAATATACAAATAATCTACATTGCTTAGAAAAATGCTACTCTTATCTCCATGCCAAATATTTATGTATGTATAAAAATCTAAAACAGTATTTTATCCATCCATGGAAAAAATTGCGAACAATATCTAAGATTTTCGGCAGGCCAAGCAGCATCAGAGATGGGGCCGAGCACTTGAGCAACAGCAGTGTTGGAAGAATGGAGGCCGAGCAGCGCCTAACCATTGGAGATGAGACCTACCATAAGGCAGCCATCTGGGAGAATGGAGATCGAGCAGTGTCGGAGTTGGGGTTGGGTGACCGGCTGGCTTGGCGACGAGCGAGTAGTTGGGTTGGAGCCGTTGGGCGACAGCCAAGCTCAACGGCGACCAGGCCACACAGCCTACACTGGCACAAAGGAGATCGACCCTGTAAGCGGCGACGAGGCTGTAGGCGGTGGCGAGAATGACGAAGCTGGGTGCAAAGATGAGGCCGGCGACTGACCATGGGCGATCGGGGTTGGCAGCCACAGACATGGAGGAGGAGATGGTGCTGGCGGTCACTGGTCCATTGACGTGGAGAAGAAAGGAGGGAGGAGGGGTGCTGCGCAGCGCTATCAAAACGCAGGAGGGAATGGGTGGGGAGGGGGTGCTGTGCGGCGACATCAAAAGGTAGAAGGGAATCACAGGGCAACAGTTCGCACTTTCAAAATATCCTAATCAGTGAGTTAAAAAAGCTATTTATATAACTGAGACAACTCACGAGCCTCATAAGCCGAGCTCTAGTAAGCTCAAGCTTGGCTTGTTAAGAGATTCGAGCTTTGGATTAGGCTCAAGTTTGGATTGTTTGAGACTTCGAGCAGAGCAACCGAGTTGGAACTAAGCCGATCCCAAGCGGCTCACGAACGGCTCAGCTCATTGCCAGTCCTACTTTAGAGGCAGCCGAAGGTGCTCATGGGGAAAACTCGGGCGTATTTGCTTTATGAAAACAATCTAGTAATCTACACCTTGATTTCTTTGAACATTGTCTAGATGAGTAATAAAGGCATGTTGCAAAGTGTCTATGGCATGTCACATAAATATCACAAAGGTAGGTAGTTAATCGCCTAGAGCCCTTTTATAAACACTACTTTGTTCCTTCTTTTCCTGGTAACTAGAAGGATATCATAGTGTCAGTAAAAGACTCCAATGAAGCAAATATGCCCAAATTATGAAGCATGAAGGTATCTATGCCATGAAAGTTGGATGACAGTCAAATATGCAGATAAGATGGCACTTTTCTTTTATTCAAGTAAATCAACAAGTTCATTGGAAACCACGAAACCTCTGTCATACTGAAAGCATTGCTAGCATAACAAAATTCCATACAAGAGGCTCTCCAAACAATGCAAGATTGGTATCAGTGTTAATCCTCAAACAGCAGCGAAGTATTCTTTGCTGAGCTTTGGATCTGGCTTCATAGACTTCTCTCCTGGCTTCCATCCAGCTGGGCAAACTTCATCGGGGTTTTCCTGTACGTATTGCAATGCCTGAAAGACCAGAACGACAGTAAATATTGCAGAATGGCACTGCATAATCAGGTCTTAACTTTGATTCTACATACATAATAGAAATAGAATCTGCCCCAACGAGTAAGATGACCAGAATTTTCCACATGGGTCGGCACACTTCGGATGTGTAAACATAGAAAATTAGAAACTGATAAAATAATAAATACAGAAAAATCACACAGTTTGGGAGGTCAAATCAACCAAACTCTTGTTGCCTTTAAGTTCCATATTTATTAAAACAAAGAGAAGATGAAGATTTACCAAAAGAAAACATGCGGTGATATTAATCGGTTAATGTCCATTATCTATGATGTCTAGTAACGCAACAGAAAAGAAGTGAACAACATGATGGACAGGACACATGATGATGAAAGCTCACCGCTTCCTTGATCTCTAGAAGGAAATGCTATGATGGATGGGAGCTAATGGATAAATTACAGCCTACGGCATAAAATGGCTAATAGACGTCCATGCTTCTCTGGTAAACCAAACCCAAGATAGCTTACGAATAGTAAGTGTTTTCTGATAACCCTGGCATGATTTACCTGCAGCGTTCTCATCGTTTCATCAACACTCCGGCCAATAGCAAGGTTGTTAATGGTAGAGTGCTGAATTACTCCTTCCTTATCAATGATAAAGAGACCACGCAATGCAATCCCCTGTGAAACACATCATGTAAAGTGTTTAGGAACACTTCAATTTTAATACTACCAGAATGGCAGGAATGAATTCACAGGGTACATATACAATTTTATCAAATCCAGATCTTCTTAGGCACTTTCACATGCACATTTGATAAACCACATATTTTCATGAAGAATATCTACAATCTGACATGAACAGAAAGTATAGGAACACAATACCTGACCGGGAATCAATACACCGTAAGACTCGGAAATTGATTTGGTCACATCAGAGACCAATGGATACTTCAAATCACCGAGACCCCCAGACTTCCTGTCCGTTTGAACCCATGCAAGATGCGAGAACTGCATGTACAACAATACAATGGTTGGCCTAGTTTAATAGCTATATAAACTAGAGAAATCAGAATATACGAGATCCTGTATTTTTCCCGCAAATGCTAAAAATCTTGAGCTACTCCACAATCGAGCAGAGCAACAGAGAAGTAGAGTCATGTACTTTGATCAAAAAAGCTTGGTTCTTCCCCCATTCTAGAGCCAAAATGATTCCCCTTTACAAATACAGTGCTAAAAGGCATAACGAAGGTACCCAAAAGGATAAAAAAAAAAACTTCCATTTGGCATTACATCTTCAAGGCATAACAATAACAGCCTATTTGACGATTGTATTTCTATGTTGGCTTCATGATTCCATAGAAATGCAGCCCGTCACTTTTCAAGAAAATTAGGTTGATTTCCTCTGGACTTTCTTGCCTTTTCATTGGCTTTAGGAGAACCACAATACAGGGCTCAAAAAACTTTTGATTCCAATGAAGATATTTTATTATTCTATAATATAAATTCTGAGATTTTATTATTCTACAATACAATTTTTCTATTTCATTATCCTAAGGAACAACACATTCATCTTTAGTCAGAGAAGGCGGCATCTAGTAAGATACAGGTGATTGACTAAAATCAGCATTCTGTCTTGGATGCTTATGACATAAAAGCTCATTAACAAACTTCACTAGAGAACAGAGATGTCTTGAAAAAAAATGTGGTGATAGAAGTTAAATATGTAGAGCAACTTGAAAATCTTCACCTGTTAGTTTTTGCTAGATGGCCAAACAAAAAGTTTAGATGTAAATAAAAATCTTATTCTCATCAAAGAAAAACGTCCCCTAGAAATGAAAAGATAAACATCTTACCACACTATCAATTGATACACCCAGTATTTCTGTGTTCAGCTTCTCAAACTCCTCATGTCGGTCACTGAAAGCAGTTATTTCTGATAGAGTGATCAAAAGTGAAAAATGAATATCCAGTGTTGCAGGCAAATTTATGCGATTACAGTGATGACGAAAATCTGATAGCTAGAAGAATCAGAACAGAACCTTACCAGTCGGACAAACAAAAGTGAAGTCCAATGGGTAGAAAAATAGAATCACATACTTCTTGCCAATATAGTCAGAGAGCTTAACCTGTGACAGTAAGCCACTAATTACAACCATTCACACAAGGACAACTATTTTCATTCTCCAAATGGTTTTTTAGCATAATTACATATTTAGAGTCACTTCCTTTCACAGCATTGCAAAGCAGCTAATAGGATCAGAATCATTTGGGGATATTGGTCTGTTTTTTCTTATTCATTTCTCTTTTGCATTTTCCTTTCTGCAAATAAAGCAATATCACTTGTTGGAGACTCTTCAAGGCCATCGTTTAACAATAAAGTCAGAGTAAAATTTCAAAGCAGGAAGGAATCTGCTAGGCTGCTAGTTAGCTAGATCTTAGCAAGCTTCAGATTGATATGTTCAGATTCATTATCAATAGAGCTGTTTTGACTAGCCTCTTACTGATCTCAGCATTACATGACTGAAATTAGAAACTCCTCTACCTTAATCTTGAAAGTGTTCCTATTGCGTCTTTAGAAGGCATACATTACCACTTAGTTTCATTTAGCGTACATAGTGCACCTAGCAAGCAATATATCTCAGCATGACCGATTATCCTTTTGCATAAACAATTAAACATAGCCATGTTCTGGATCGACATAAATGATACACTACACCAAGTGCTACACAGCTTTAAGTAGGTTGGCTGGGGAATGTCTTATGTCGCAAACCCAATGCACGGGAATGAAAGCAGAGTTGAAGAGCTCCCACCAACAGGCAACATAAGTTTTATTCTACTTAAGTGTAAAGGTATGAAGTTGTTCAATCCATACTGAATGCCATGATGAGGAGAATATGAAATTTTGTTGGATAAGACTTCAGATCAGATCTACTATGTAAAGCCTCAAGGATCCAACATTGTTGAAGTTGTGGACAATCTATTGAACTCCACTACATAATACAGGCCAAGGCCAATAAATTGGCAGCCTCTCACCATTAGAGACCATCCCCACCTAATTTGCACCAAAAATTACTGAGCTCATCCTCAATTCTGTCCTAGGCTAAACGACAGACCAAACTACACTCCTTTATCCCCTCCATCTAACCGAGAATTGTATAACCTCGATGATATTATTGATGGAGCTCCGAATTCTCAAAAGATCTTCTTAAAGAAATTGCATACCATTATATGGCATTTATTCCAAATATCCTGGCACAATTCCACTTCTTCTGATGTTCCCCCTTTTTCCTAATTGAAACTTCATCCATGTGTTTTCATTCTTTAGAAAACTAGTCGTTACAAAATTTTCAGATCTTAAGCAGATTCATGTCTGTTCTAATAATTTCTTGAGTTTTTTTGTCCTCAGTCCACTCTAATTTACTTAATTTTGATAAGCCTCCTTATAATCTTTCTATTTAGTAGACTTTCCCTGTAATCTCACTTTTAATTGGAAAAGATCCCTTTAGAGGGAGTTTTTCCATAAATATTCGCTGACTTTTTTTTTTCAATTTTTTGAGGTGTTTATCAAATAAATCAAGATTTTGAGATTAACAAACAGTAAGAATAAGAGGACTTGTGATGAAATAAGATTGTCAGCAGGGATCCAAAACCCAAAAAAACTCTAATTTCTTTCTTATTTGGTACAGTTACCACTTTCCACTTTCTCCTTTAATGTCACATTATCATTAGAAGCAAAACAGTTGCAGCAAGAACAAGTTTATGGATTGTTAGCCAGAACTTAGAAAACACATCCCTCATCACCGACCAAGAGGCAACCACAGAAACTAGCGACAAGGATAATTCCAGAACATTCATACGAGGATTATTGCAGAACATTCATACGTTGATGAACTCCTGATCGAAGACTCCTTCAGCTTCGAAATCCGGTGCAGGGTTTCCGACCAACGGGAGCTGGCTCTGCAACAAATATTGCAACAACGGATTACAAAAAACGAAACGAGCGGAAAGGACAGCACTACCTTCAGAGATGTAACACAAGGCTCGTAGGAAAGGAATGCACGAGAGTAATTGCCAAAAGAGACAACCACAGATTACAGTAACAATCTCATAATCCCACACAAACGCCAAAAATAACAGAAGAACAAAGCATGATCCCAAAACCCGAAAGCAACAAAGCACCAAGAGAACAGCGCGAAGGGGAAGAGTACTCACCGCATTGACAGAGAAGCTCCGCCTGGCAGAGCGGTCGGCGGAGGCCGGCCGGGCGGAGCGGAGCGGCCGCATAAAGCTCGTCCGGAGACCGTGGAAGGCCGTGGGCGCGGCGAGGGCGCGGGAGGAGGGAAGCGCGGCCATGGAGGCCATGGGAGCCGCGCCGGCCTTGCCGCAGATAGTGGCGCTAGGGTTTGGGGAGAGCGTGGAAGGAGCTGCGCACGCCATGGCCCTCGCTTGGCGCTTGCCCCCGCTCTCTCTACTGCCTTCTCTGCTCACACAGTGGGGGGTGGTGTGGATAAGTAAATGGTTGGGCGGGTGGGGTACTGGTAGAAGGACAAACCCAGCGGCTCCTGCCGCAGAGGACATGGAGCCAATCGGAGATGGACAGCATGAGGTCAGAATGGTCTGGGCTTTGCAGGGGTATGTTCGTCATTTGGTCCCACCGCAGGTGCAGTTGAGGAGTGATATATCTTTAATTACATTTAATTTTATTGATATAATTTCTTTTAAAGAATATATATTCTTTCCATTTCAGCTTTCACTTCTGATAATAGATGAGTCGATAAGATCAAATAGCACATAAATGATGTTATAAAAGATCTCAATTTGATGTCCTAAGATTTTTCGTTCCTTTGTTGGGCAGCGAATGAGTTCGACTGCAAATGAACTGATATGCTTGATGAGTAGTTCAAAGTAATTTTGTGGATCACTCAGAGTAAACGAGGTTAAGGGCATGTTTGGCATAACATTCATTTGAAAGTATTTTTATATGTGTATTTACTTATTTTTGGTAGAACTCATTAGATTTTGAAAGTTATTTATATAGTATTTTACTTATGTTTTAATTTCTAACAAAAAATTATTAGGTGAAACTTTTAAGATTAAAGAAAAAATAAAATTGTTATAAAAAAGTTGAGTTTTGTAACAAGTCAAAATCAATTACAATCTCTCTCCCTTGACTCATATGAGAAGTGGAAGCCAAAATTTTTTGCACGTCCTAAGTTCACATGATAATTTAAGTTTTCTTTATGAATGAGTCAATTTTGAGCAGAATCTACTGCATTGGTTTAAGTTCGTGAACGAATTTATTTAATATTACACATGTAACTTCTAAATGATTAAATGTTTAAATGTTTAAGCTTTTAAAAGTGCTGCATCAAACTTTGAGGTCTTCATGGGGTAGGAACTAAAGAGAGCGGTAGCTTGCGACTTGCGTGCTTCCCGGTTATTCCCACATCATGACTTCGAATAAGTTCAGACCGGGGCAGAAGCGCTTTTAAAAGAACTGTGCCTCCTCTTAACGCTTGTCGGTGTGGCTCGAGCCCACGACACCTTGTAGCTGTAATGTGCCATAATTTAAGTTTGGTCCATTTCTAAGTTGAGTTATAATTTGGGAACATGCAATTGCGTCCCGCGTAATCTGAGCAAATATCAAACAGTACAATTGAACCTTTAAGTCGGCTAGGATTGTGCAGGGTGCAATTTTTTTTTTGTTAACCGTCTGATCAAATATCAAACAGTACAATTGAACCTCATAGGATTGTCTCTTCCCTTAATATTTTAATAAAAAGAGAAAAAAAATTGAGCAGAATCTCCTGCGTTGGTTTAAGTTCGTGAACAAATTTATTTAATATTTTTATTATTTAATATTATGAATGTAACTTATAAATGATTAAATTTTTAAATGTTTAAACTTTCAAACGTGCTGTATCCAACTTTGAGGTCTTCATGCATGGGGTAGGAACTAAAGAGAGAAGTAGCTTGCGTGCTTCCCGGTTACTCCCACATCATAACTTCGAATAAGTTCAGACTGGGGCAGAAGCGCTTTTAAAAGAAGTATGCCCCTCTTAACACTCGTCGGTGTGGTTCGAGCCCACGCCACCAATGAATCGGCCCGGACCCTCGGAATGGGCCGCATTGTCATAGTTTGGTCCATTTCTAAGTTGAGTTATAATTTGGGCCTCATGCGATTGCCTCCCGCGTAATCTGAGCCGTCAATTGGGAGGACTCGATCTTTTTTTCTGAACTTTTGTGATTGTCCATTCAAAGATCGAATAATATGGCTGAGTCCTTTAAGTCGGCTAGGATTGTTGAGGGTGCCATATCTCTCTCTCTCTTTTTTTTTTTTTTTACTGTCTGATCAAATATAGAATTAGGGATATTTATTATTCAGTTCAAATTGAAAAATCAAATCAAACCCATCAATTCGATTTGGTTTGGTTGGATTTGAACTTTCAAAAATTTTGGTTTAGATTGTGACCAAACCGAATTACGAAAATTAGTTTGGTTTGAATTTTTGTGTTCATAAATCAAACCAACCCGAATAAATTGAATTATGTTAAAAAGGGACAATATAAATATTAAATTTTTAGATTGAGTGTGAGTTTATGCAAATTATAAGATATAAAATTTTAAATTAGTTTTAGATAGTCTCTTTTAGATCGTCATCTTATATATATATAAAAAAAGTGTCGAGTCCTTAATAAAATGGGATGTTTAACTATAATAGTCCATTTCGAGAGCTAAACCTCCAAATAATTTTTAAATAATTATTTTTAGAGAATAATATTAAAGTAGCTATTTAACCATAATGACTTATTATAAGGCCCAAATTGCAAACCAGATTGGTTTGATTCGATTTCAAACTATTACGATTTCATTTAGTTTAATTTGGTTCTCTATTTCAGTTTGATTTGGCTTTTAAAATTTTACTCTCAAATAAAATCAAATCAAACCGTGAACACCCCATATAGAACAATACATCTGAGCCCCTTAGGGTTGTCTCTTCCCCTGAAATTTGAGTAAAAAGAGAAAAATAATTATGTCCCCTAATACAATTGTCTAATCAAACCAATCGGATGGTACAGGAAGGACTGTTGCAACAAGTCTTATTCTTATAATTTAATGTGGGAAAATGTTAGGCAGACTAGAAATGTTCCTCATTTTACTTATGCAGCTGATGTGGGGCATCAGTGCATGGGATAGGTTCCCATCATTAACCACTTTTTAACATTTTTGCAAAGAACCCCGTGAACATCTGTCCTTCCTTTGAGAGAGTAAAAAAACTGGATAAGATCTCCGGTCATGCTAGCACTGCTCTTTAAAGTGCAAAGGTTAAAAATGGTTTGGGCGGACTTTGTTATGGGTTAGTTGGACTCAAGAGCACAATTTGAGTTCGTTGAGTATTTAAACAGGCAGAATTTAAACGGCTGCCTTAATAACACGGCTCAATTTTAACGCTTATTTTAATAACACAAGCAAGTTTGAGTTGAACACTTATTTAGAACCAGTTAAGCTAAATTTTAACAAGATAGCAATTGATTCTACTTATCTCATTTGTGTTCTTACAGATGAGGTCAGATTGAGTAATTGGGATGTATGACGGGCTCGGTCTCTAAGCTTGATTGAGCACACTAACTGGTGCATGTAACTTTAGCTGAAGTAGACCTTGCTACTATAAATTAATTATGAGCTCCTATGTGCAGACCGATTGTCCGGTTTGTTTCGGGAATAAGGGGCAGAATAGGATGATTTATGACGTTTGTTCCACGAATTTGAGTATGAGAGCACGGATGCATTATTTTCGAAATAAATGAAATAACTCAACTCACCTATTCTTAGAATAAGAAAAAGTGCTCCGAAAAAAACTCTTGTTATTTTAAGTATAAGAGATCTAGATATAAAAAATTCGAAATACCATATCTATAAAACAAGCAGGCCTTTAATTTAGTTTAGGGGATGTTTGATGCAGCATAAAAATGCTCAAAATGTCGTAAGTGGCAGTAAAATAATATTTCTGTTATGTTTGGGTGGTTGTAAATTATCTGACATTTTTCTTATATGTCTGAAGTATCATAAATTGCAGTACTATAAAATCGATTGACTTCTATATTCCTCTTTTTAGTTGATTTTATTTTAAGTCTAAAATCAATGAAAAATTTTAAAATAATTATTTTATAGTCAAAGACTTCTTCACTAATTTCAAAATCGAGATTTTTAGAGATTCGATGCATACCAAACTAGCCTAGTCATAGACAAGCGACATGCCTGTCAAATCAATTATTAACAAGATGTTTTAGATTTATGAACTACTCTGCAGCACGAGTAGTTGGTGATCAGATTTAACTCAGCTCCTGTAGATGAGTGAACAAGTTACATATATAGGAACCGAGTTTCGAGCTTGAATAGAAAATAAATTGGGTTTGAAGGGAAGTGCATTCGACTCATTTAAGTTGTGAAGTTATATTTGTTTAAAATTTTATCTCTGATAATTCATAAGCACCACTTTCATACTAGAATGAGTTATGATGAGTGGATTATTTATTGTAGAATAAAGAGTATTTCACTTTGATAGTAGGATAGAATTTAGAACGGAATGCTAAATTCTTGAGTGTAAAATAGAATTATTTATTCACTTAAATATGAGAATTACCTATACACTTAATTGTGAGAATAAACAATTCCGACACAGAATAACTAATTCCTCCAATCAAATTAGAATTAACCTTAATCTTGAGAATACAAAACATTTTTCTTCTCCAATTCAGCAAACAAAGTGGAGCTCAAGTCTACTTGGGTTTCATCTAACTAACTTGATTAAAATTCATTTAATTTAATAGCAATAATGAATCTGGCCCATTCGATATTCAAAGAAATTGAATTAAGGTATAGAAAAATGGTATAACAACACTGTTTTTTGACATCAAAGACACAAGAAAACTAAAGTGCCCCTATTTTATTGCAACGAGTCAGCCACTTATTATGTATCCTTCTTTTTGTTTTGCATCTTGTGTCAAATTTGATGCAAAAAAAAGTGTTACGGTGCCTATTCTTAAGTATGATTATAAGATAGCTGAGTTCAACTTTATTGATTTAAAAAAAAAAAAACAACTTTATTGGACTATGAAAATTGCACATTTATAAATGCATTGTTCCAGTTCACATGGTCTTTTTCTTTTTCTTTTCTTTTTTTAAGATCAGAACCATCATGATCAACATGTTCATATGACCCAACTTCGAATCAAACGATCTAAAAATTTTAAAAATTAAAAACCGTGTCCCAATTAATAGTAAAATATCTTTAATAGGCTGAGTCCGATAAAAGTGGCCCGATTTTTTATTTTTCAGATTTTTGGGTCATCTAATTAGAGATCGAATTTTACAGACATGTCGGGTATGATTCGTAAGACATTAAAAATTTTCAAAAAATAAATAAAAATTTTGCAGCAAGTCTTACTCCACTAAAGATGATTCTAACCTAAAAACGATTCTAAATTAATGTATTGTGGTTGTTAACTACAATCCAACAAACCTGTGATGCAAGACCCTGTGTGCACCAGAAAACCCAAGTATTAAGGTAGACGACTCAATCCTTTGGCATCATACTCCTAAGGGTTGTTTGTTTTAGTGTAAAATTTTGTAAATCACCGGTTTCAAAATCAATAGTTTCAAAACAAGTGAAATTTTCTTGTTTTAGAATCAAAAAATATTTTTTTAGTTGTTTGTAAAATAAAACAAAGGGAATGCTTCAATCTTTTTATTTTGGTTTACAGTAGACTTTTGTTGTAAACCAAAATAAAGGAATTAAGCTGTCAAGTGGACAGATAAGGCCCAAACCAGATTTTACTTTACACTGTTTTATATTATTTCAAACAACTGAAAATATTGTAAAATAAAATAATTATTTCAAATTACGCTGTTTTACATTAAAACAAACAACCCTCTAATTTAAAGGCACCTATTTGGAATCGACTTTGATATCAATTTGATTAAGGACTATCTGTCCACAACAAAATCCAGGCATTGAGATGGATCCCCTAACTCCCTTTTGATTTTTAGATGTGAGACTAAACTCATCTCAGACTTGCAACATCAACCTAAGGTTCAACTCTAATCATCGTTGAGTTCATATGTATGTTTTTTTGGGAATGGAAATCGTTTGCAGATTCGAAAACTTGAGACAATGAAAGAAAACACCTGCTGATTCACGTCTGCATTTTGGCATCCCTATTCTGTTTAACATTGTGGAAACTCTTTGCAAATAACAAATATTACGAATTAAAAGTTTTAAAATCAACTCAATCTTGACTCAGACCCAAATTAAAAAAGAAAACCCGCCTGTGGTAAATGCAGCTCAATGCTCATGAGGGTCCGAGGGAAACTCAGGGAGGCCTGGTAGATGGGAGCTGAGGAAAGCTAGATTTCTTGGATTAGGAAGTGGATCTACAAGAAAGGGCAAAGATTGTGGCTTCTTTTGGTGTGAATGAGGAAAAACTGTTTTGATGGGTAAGTTAAGAGTAATACTTACTACACCGCATGCATTGAAGTGGATTATAACACTTCACCTCTTTCCGTCACCTGTCTTACGTACTTTCCTATTTTTTTGACTTTTTGAATCGAGAGAAAAAAAAAATCAATCTTCTGATAGTTTTTTATTGTTGTTCTTTTTTACTCACCTTTATTTAAAAGATGTAATCGATACATTTCCGCCATTTCAATGGATGTGACCGATTCCTCCCCCTTTTAGTATGGTTACTTCCCGGTTTATCACTTCAAGTAGAGATTTATTACTTTGAAGTCCAAAAGTATCACTTCGAAATGTATTTATATCACTTCTAAAATTTAATTTTATCACTTCTTACGTAGTTCAATTTTATTATTTCTAACGTAAATTTATCATTCTCAAGTACATTTTTATTACTTCTTATGCAAAACTATCACTTTTAAGTAAAAATTATCAGTTTCGAATATTTTATCACTTCCTACGCAAATGAAATGATAAATATTTGGAAGTGATAATAACAAGTTTGCTTAAAAGTGATAAAATTACATTACAATGTGACAAAATTAAGTAACAAGTGATAAAATTGAAACAACAAAGAAGTGACAAAAATGTGCTTTGGAAGGGATAGGTTTACGTAGGAAGTAATACAATTGCATTACGAAGTGATAAAAATTGAGTAGTATGTGATAAAATTGAAACAGTTAGGAATAATAAAAATATATTTTAGAAATGATAAAAATTTACTTGGAAATAATAATTTCGGATTTGGAAACTGTACTGAAATTGATAAATTGAGAGGTGGCCTGATAAAACAGGAAGGAATTGATTACCTTTATTTGAATGGTGAGAATGAATCAATTTCTTCTTTTAAATGGAGGTGAGTGGGAAAGGATAACAATAAAAATTGTAAGAGGGTTGCACCTTTTATTTCTCTCTACCTAAAAAAGTCAAAAAAGCAGAGAAAGTAAGTATGATAAGTGGCAGAAGGAGGTGAAGTGTTATAATCTGCCTCAACCTTTTTATACTACACGCAGTGTAGTAAGTAAGTACTATTGAATAAAAAGTAATACTTGTTGTAATGCCTTGGGCATTGCAATCTACGCGGAGGCCGCAGGAAAATCCTACTTCGAACTCTAAATAGCATCGGACTAGAGCAACGCTATTTGTAAATAGTGTCGGCCATAGATGATGCGATTTAGGCCCAGATGCCAGAGGGCAATTCGATTTTTGGGTGATAAATGACATCGTGACCAGATGACTCCATTTGAATGACGTCAACTATGGGTGACGTTATTTAGGTCCATCTCCCGAGGCCAGTTTTTACGCGAACCAATTTAGGGGTCTTGAATGACGTCGGCCACGGACGACGCGATTCAAGACAGAACCCCATTAATTCATACAAATTAACATGTATGTATATTGTTAGATAATTTAGTTAAATACATACTTGATAACGTACTTCGAGGACGATGATTTCTACGTGATCGGATCACACTGTGTTGTGTTTTGTACGATCGTGAATCTAGAGTGACAGTTGTTAACGCTTAGGCACTCTATGCCAGTGTGGGAGTGATACAGTGCCGGTGTGGGAGTGGTGGGGTGACGCCTAGAGAGAAGGTCACATGGTGTATTCCGGGATATAGTTAGTACCGGTGTAGGAGTGGTACATTCGGAGTGTCACTCGTGTTCGGGAAAGCAGAACCACCTAGAGCTAGACAAGCCGGAGTAGCCAGCGTGCTCTCCGAGGGATTGCTATTTGATCCCAATGGGTCAGTGTTTTCAACGTTCGGCTGCGTAGTTTGCGTGTTTTGCCGAGACGTTGGTTGTGGACTTCATAGTAGAGTGGTTTCATAGTTATGCATGTTGTGTTTATAAATGCATGTGTTTTATATCGGAATTTGAGAATTTTTGAGAGTTGTGTTTACTGTTTTATTTATTTAAATTGTCTATATTTGTATTGTTGCACTTGTGAGTGCATGAGTAGGTGGTGGAGATCGAAGGACCCTACTGAGTCCATTTCGATGAAACTCACCCCTGCGATTTTCAGGTGAGGGTTCCAAACAGGCGTAACGTGGAGGATTTCGTCTCGGGTTGTGCGCCAACTGCTACTGTTTCGGGATATGTCCCGATGTAGTTGTTATTTTCCTTTCAGGCATGTACGCTTAGTTATTTCTTTTCAGTTGGAATATGTGATCCTAGTTTGACTCCAAATTTTAATGATTCGGTACTCATTTAGTAATCGGATCTCCGATTATAGGGTAGCGGGTCGTTACACCAAGTTTAGGTGCCCAGGACCCCACTGACCTACTGAACTTTTGCAGTTTCACAGGCCCACTCCAAGTTTGGATGCCTAGGACCCCACTGACTCATTATAGGACCCCACTGACCCACTGAACTTTTGCAATTTCACATACGCAACCGCTCAACCTGTTTTTTACTGAATACATATGGTACACTAAATTTAATTATCCGACTGATTATTAACTTATAGGATCGTAACGGATAATAGTTCTAAACTGATAACTTAATAGATACGGTCATAGATCTACCTTAGATCCGCACCTAATCCTACCCGTTTGCATCCTTAGTTGTCCTCCCTCCAACTTGGCCCGAAGTACTTAATCTGAGGACCCCACTGAACCATATTCCTGTGTCCACCACTGGTCTAAGGCATTGTCGTCCAATCTAGCAGATTAAATGGTTGTGTAGCACCCCACTGGGCAGCGCAAGAGGGTAGTTTTTTTTTTTTTTTAGATTTTTAATTTTTTTTGGGACATCTGATAAAAAATCAAACGACATAGCTAGTGAGCTCGGGTCGGCACCGAGCTAAATATATATTTAAAAAAAAATCTTTTGAGAAATACCTTGGTTTGCATGAAAAAGAAAGTTAATTTTCTTTTCAAAATAATATATAGTTAACTTGAGACCGATCTGAGCTCACTGGCTATACCATTCGATTTTTGATCGGACACTCTAAAAAATTTTAAAAATTTGAAAAGAAAATAAAGAAATAGAAAAATCGACCGCTGTACTATCCAGCGGGGCGCTGGACAACCGCCCAATCCACTTTGGGCATTGCAACGCCCAGAACGCTGCAACAAGTATTACTCTTCGATAAAAGAGTTATATTAAATAAGAAAGAAAACGAGATTCTCTGGACTTCATCTTTTAGATGAGAATATATCCTCGCACGCATGGAGTAGGAGTGAATCAGTCATTTTACAGAAATAATGGGTGCAAAATTTACATCCACCTGTGTCCCGTGTAAATGGAGACGCACACTAGTCCGAAAATGAGAGCTCATCTCACATGAAAGTAGATAAAAGCACCGGAAGAAACTTGTCAGAGAAAAAATATATGCTATCTTCATTTATTTCTTGAAGTATGTGAATTGAGCTTTTTTAAAGGTTACTTGTATGACAAGGAAAGAGCATTCTTAAAGACCGAGTACCCATTGGTGTGCACAACTTTCATATCATTTCTTTTTACTATTCAAGTTATTGGATTGCATGAGCATGTATGTTTTACAATTAATTTGATTAAAAATCAGATAACATAAAAGTTGAACTCAAGTAATCTTCAATCAGACAGAATGGGATTGTCTGGACATGATCATCTGTACCTCCCTGTGCCCTTAGACACATCTAAAGAGAAGTAAATAAGTCATTTGCCTTTGAAATGATGTGGTAGAACAAGTACACTCCCCTTTAAAATGAGTCTATGGGCACAGGGAGGTCTAGACTTTCAGGTCAAGATGATCTCATTCCCAACTAGACCATGTATTACATACTTCACGTTGCATCCCAACACCTTCGGACCTTCGGACCTAAGGCATTGTAGCAAGCATTTTGAAAAGGGAAACCTTGTGTTCCTTCAAAGAGGTCGACAATTGGTCAAGTTTCCGTGTGTGCTAACGAGGCTTCCTTCTGCAGGGTAACCTTCATGGGCTAACTAGGCGAGCAGGTCGAGCAAATTGCACCAACTTTGGTTTAGCATATTGGGCCGAAATAATTTGTTTTGGGCTAAGGATTCAGATAACCCAATAGCGGTTCATGAATATATATATATATAAACTTATTCTAACTTGAGGAGGATTTAGGTTGTAGCCACCCAAATCTAATGCCACGCGAGTCTGACCCAATTGAACCGGATCAAGTTTAGGCTAACCGGTGCAAACTTGTAATCCCACCAACAATTTCTAGTCAAAACTTCAATCCACAATAATTAAGCTCCAAATGGATCAACTTGGAAAAACATAATTTATTTGGATTGTGATAGGTTAACAAAAGATGCAAATGGATTAGTGGACACGTGTGCAGCATATCTGAATTAATAGAATGAGTAATGCTTGTTGCATTGAGTGTAACAAGTTGAGTCATCTTGCAATACAAGATGCCATTAGTCTACATAGATAAGTGTCACATGGGTTAGACAACTTTTTTCACAAGTAGACCAGACAACTATTAAATGTGAGTACAAGACTCTGGGCATGACAAATACTTCATAGGCATGCTTGAAAAATATTTTTCATCTAGACGTATTTGTGTACAGATTTTTGGGCGTGACAAACACTTTGTAGGCACGACAAATACTTCGTGATACGACATTATTTATCATATCTACGAAATATTTATTATGCCTGAAAGTATTTGTCTTCCCTACACATGTGTACAGATTTATGGGCGTGACAAATATTTTTCGGACATGTTATGCCCACAAAATATTTGTCACGTCCAGAATCCTGTACCTACATTTAATGTTTGTGTGACCCAAAAGTTGCCCAATCCATATAACAACTACCTATGTAGATCAATGGCATCTTGCAATGCAAGATGACCCAGTTTATTACACTAATCATCAATGTAGCAAGCATTACTCTAAGAAAATAAAATATGGGCCAATTTTTGTTAAGAAATGGCTGGGTTGATGGATCGAGAATTGGTCAGTAAGTTTATATCGGTCATGTCTTCATCTTAGGGTTTGTTTAGTGGGCCTTCTAATTTAAAATGATTCTCTTAGATTTCTATAGGTTTTGACTTAATTAATTTGATGATGGATCAATAGAACTTGGAAGCCACTAATTATGTGTTAAGGGTTTACGACATCCTTTTACTCCTAGAGAAATAATATTTTTTCTTTCCAAATTAAAAATTATTCTGAGAAAAAGTAAATTTTCTCTAGGGGTTATTAGAAAAAACAAATATCTTGTCAGTTAATGTTAAATCTCAACGTTCCTTGGAGAGGGAAGAGTGATCTACAGAGAGTAGGAGAGGAGGTTGGATTTTTTTTTCATGAAAAAAAAGGTTTGCCGAGGTTTAGAGGTAAGAAAACTTTTGGGATAGCTTTTTCAACCATAACATAAAATATTTTTCTTAGCCGTTTATTTCCAAAATCCCTAATCCTGGGAAAACTAATTTTCTCGGAAAGCAAACTTTTCCCTCCTGCTTTCTCGAGCTCCAAACCCACCCTAAAATAGCTACTCAAAATTAATTGACAATGATTGGACAGATTAACCCTTTTTAAGGAATCATATCTTTAACCCATACACAATCAAGGTAAAACTTGTCACACATAGGCCAAACTCGGACATAATGTGGCACAAGAGATTGATAGATTCAGAACATATGCAGTCAGGCAAACAAAGAGGAGATCAATCCATATATGGACTGCTTTGAGAAGTAAGGCAGATTGTCTAGGTAATGTATTAATAGAGGCAAAGCTGGGATATTATTCAGTCCTAATACCCCCTCCACTGAGCAGTTTAATATCCTGTCTGAGATCAATATTCCCCCTCTCACTAAGGATGCAATGTATTTAGGTGTTCCTCTGTGGATAGGCAGATCCAAAACTGTTCAGTTCTCCTTCTCAGAAGGTAGATTCAAATCCAAACTTAATCAATGGAAGCCCAAACCCTCTCTCAAGCAGGGAAAATTGTCTTGATGAACTCTACACTGGATGCTATTCCTTCCACCATATCATGAGCACGAGTTTACTCCCTGTTAATTTGGAAGCTCAATCAGATCTAGAATAGTTTCCTAATGGGGGGATAAAAGTGATCACAAAAAGCTCCACATGTGCAAATGATCCACTTTGGAGAAGCACAAAATGGAAGGTGGCTCGGTATTAAAGATCTGGAATCTCTAAACAAAGTTGCAGTATTGAGGTTGATATGGAAGCTTACACAAGAAGGTAATTAAGTCTGGACAAAAACCTTGAATGCCAGATATCTAAGATCCCATACCTTTTGGGAAGCCACCACAAAATAGATTGCTTAGCTACTTAGTCATCTATGTTAAGATTGAGGCACATCTTCAAGGAGAATTCATTTAAAAGCATCTAGAATGGTTTTGATACCAACGTTTGGGAAGACAAGTGGACTCCCAATTTCAATGGGCCTCTTCTTTTGCATGAACATTTTAGAGGCCAGCCTTTCTACTGGGGTTTCCAATTGAGAACAATTATTGAGAATTGCAGAAGACCTAGGCTATAGAAAGCAATTGCTCTCTCCTATGTTCCTAGATTGGCTAATTGTCTACCCCATTCTATAGCTAGGTTTGCTATTAATTTTCTTTTGAAGGTTGGTGGGAAATGCATTTTATTCCCCCTGCTATCCTGTCCATTGTACTGATGAATTTGGGACTGGATACTTTAATGAAATTCAAAGCTTTTTAAGGTAAAAAAAGAACAAGAATGAAAAATAAAAATGTTATAATAGGATGAATTAGTTCTAATATCATGTTAAAACATCTAACTCAAAAATAATTTACTATAGGTAGAGATACACTTCCTTATAAGCACATACCAAATCATAGGAAACTTAACATATGAAAGACACCGTGACACAAGTAAAGTTTCAACTCAAAATTAATTGATAACGAGTAGAGAGACCCACTTCTTATAATCTTAAAGCCAATCATATATAACTAATGTTCGACTTAATGGAAAGTCATTCTTATTTTCTATCGATGTTTGTCAAAAGTGCGACATTAAAACTTTTTATATTAAACTTTTTCCTGTCTGACAAGGATATGTACACAATAGTACAAATATACTCTAAACAGTTACATCTAGACAGCTGCTGATCCTACTTACCCAACCATTGTGGAGTCTAAAATACATGCATAAAATAATTTACTAAATTTTGATCAAAACAAAAAAAGGAACCTTCTTCCTCTTCTCAATCTCATTGACGGCGGTGATTGTCCCTCAAAAAATCGAACGGTCCGTCACGCATGATACGATCCATATCGGTCTCTCCGTTTCGGTACTCTTGGTATTCAGCTTCTGCTCTGTGGTTGCGACCGGCGCGGTGTCTGCTCTTGGCGGAATCATGCGGTGGAGGCGGCGCCGACGGTGGCGGTGGCTGCATTGGCGGCGCAGATCCCTTCAACAACCATAAAGTGTGAGTGACCAAGGAGATCGACTTGTTTAATGTGTTCGATAATTTAAAAATGTTAGATGGCTAACGCCTATCAAACGATCAGGTTCTTGGCACTCCTTATAACAAATAGTTGCGATGAGAAATTAACCAGTGAGAACGGGATATCAAGTGGATGGGCTAGTCCGTGGTCCAGGTCAATCCAGTCCATATTAAAGAAAATTGGGCTGGTCCAAATTATATAAATTGGGTTGGACTAAATTTCGGTTGACATTAGTTAAATCTAGACTGGATTGAGTTGAAAACGGGTTGACCAAATTTAACTTATTGACTTTTACAATAATTCATACAATAAACAAAATACTTCTAACAAATCATTTATAAACAGGACTAGCCCAATCCAATCCAACCCAACCCCACCCACTCCATTATTGAATTTGAGCTGAATTTGGACTAAACTTGGGCTGGCCTAAAATTAGATTGAACTATTTTGAAATTGGGTTAAACTCAATTTATCACATAACTCAGTCCAGCCCGCCCAATTTACATCCCTACTTGGGAGTTGGGATTAGCCCTAAGCTTAACAATTTTTCTTTTTAAAAATGTGCGCACCACTTTACCACGATCAAAACTAGATCGGATGGGAATAGGAGGACATTGCGATTTGTGTAGATTTGCAATGCCCTCCAATACAAGAAATCTTTCTTTGAGGTGTTTTATTTTTTATTTTAATTCTAAGAGTAAACCCACAAACCTAAGATCGAGCCCTGCATAGGCATCCCCTCGGCCCGGCGAAATCCGTGAGGTCCAACTCACGTGAATCTCAAGTTGGTGCCTGCCACCGATAGGTCCACAGATGGGGATTTCAATACCGCGAGCTAACGATTGCACATGAAGTGCGTTATCCAACTCTCCCACCCCTAGGGACAAGTGTTTCCCCAAAGTTATTATGGTGGTTTTGCAGCATTGCTCCACAAGTTTAATGGGTTGGGCCATCTTATGTAAGTTGTGAAGAGTAATATTTACTTCACCGTCAAATACAACTATACCAAAAAAAAAAAAATTTGAAAGTTTTTCTTAAGCCAAGCCTCAAGTGTACTATATATTCATATAGTTTAATTTCTAATTGGACGACTTAAAAAGTTTTAAAAATTAAAAAATCAATCTCAATGAATAATAAAAAAAATACCTTTATTAAGCTGAGTCTAATAATGGTTTTTTATTTTTATTTTTAAAAATAAGTTATCCGATTGAAGATGGACTGTACAGACATTGAGGCATGTGAGGTCCGACAAAAAAAAAAAAAAAAAAGTAAACTTTTTTAGTGTATATGCACCACCAGGTGATACACCTACCCTGGCGGTGCAGTGAGTATTACTCACTTGTATATAATATGGAGTGTCATGAGGTGGCTTGAGGGTTGTGATGGTTTATGCAGTGGGAATGGTACCTGAGCGGGTGGGGGCCCTGATGCTTCCTTGACAAAGTAGCCCAAGAGATCAAAGGCCAGGGACTGCCCCTTCTCTGTGAAATTCTTAAGGTAGAAGAGAAGCAAGTCTCCAGATTTATCCCTTATTTCCTGCAGCCTCCGGTTGATGCGAGGCTCGTTCCTGGCAAGGCAAGGCAGGAAGAATGCATTGTAGATGTACCAAGTTCCCTGCATCCACCCTAATGATAAGAGAATGAAGTCACAATGTATGTTGAAAGAGAGCAAGAGAGCAAGAAGTCACCCTTGTCTTTGGATGCCACAAATAGATTATGAAGGCAAGCTTTGCTTCGTTATAAAGTGGTAACCTGTCAAGGATAGTAGTATTAGTAGGACAGATTGGAATGCCCAATGTGAAAGCCTTAAATCAGTTTAGAAGAACATCTGTGTATAGTTTTGGAGAAGGAACAGGTTTCATAATTTCATTACCAGGAGACAAACATGTCACCAAACCTCTCCAAAGCTGTTAAGAGTCCCATTATGATCCTGCAATCGTAGTCCCAAAATTAGCTCTTGTCAACCGACAACACTATGAATTCTAAACTCTAGTTTCTTTACAGTATAGTATTATCCACTCCACATAATAACAGGCATTGTTCCCTAACAACAACAGTTATACACATGAGTCCATGTGATCAACGCGAGGACATGAAATTTCTATATGGTAGGTTCAACAACATGGCATATACTTGAAACGATCTAGATACATAAAGGTTTGTGAGTGGACCATACATAATGCACTTAGTAGCATGTAGGGCTGTCAAAATGGGCCCAGACCCGTTAACAGACCCGTTTGGACCCGTTAGTTATGGGTCTGGGTATACCCGTTTACCCATTAAACTTTCTATTGTCATACATTGCAAAAATTTGTGAGCTAATTTCTTGGAATTTACACCTAAAATCAAACCAAATTATCCGACACAGAGAGATTTAAGATAAATAAATTATATACCAAGCCCATTTATCTTTCAACATCAAATAAATAAGAAGTGGGTCCAAGACCCAACCCATTTACCCATTATCTTTATTGGGTCTGAACCGGGTCTGGGTCTATTCACTTTGGGCATGGGTCTACCCAGACCCGAACCGTTGACAGCCCTAGTAGCATGCATCATTTATAGGCTCTAAACAGGTTGGTTGGGAGGTTGGTACTTGGTAGCAGGTTTTATAATGAACTTGATAGTAATTATTGTTTGTACTAAGGCACGAGAAGTCCAGTCCAATTGATTACTTGAAAGAGTTGAGGATAAAACAAATTTTTACCACACAACACAACATAGCATTTTTTAATCCTCACGTAAATCCATTACCTCCATTATGTACAAAGGGACATCACCAGAAATAGATGCATTCCCAAGTCAATCCTAGACACCTTTGTTCAAAGAACTCGTGTAGTCTTGGGTCCTTCACAAGCCTAACCTCCAGTATTGCACAAGCCTTGAGGTATGCAGAATCTCACTAGCATATGTAGGGAAGCCAAGGTGATTTCCGGTATGCGTCCCCTGAGGCCTGAGGGTCGGGGTTCTCTCAGTCATCCAATTGAGAAAACCCCCTCAGTCATCACCGTGCGCACGAGGTGCGCGCGGAATGCGCACCCGAGGGAGGCCCACCTCGGGTGCACTCGAGCACTGCACGTCCTGTGCGGACAGTGTGTGACTGAACCTAGGGCCTGAATGTTATGCTCTGAATTTGATCTTATCTATCCACACTGTCATTTGATTTGGCGTAGAATATCATAAAATATGGTAAAATCTTACATTATGTCTCATGGAAATACATTGTTAAGTTTTACAATATCATTAGGTATTTTACGTCAAACCAAATAGTACGCAAGAAGAAAGTTTCGTGTATAAGAGTCTTTGTCTCACAGCTCCGGTGATGCTTACGGCGAAAAAAATCATAAATAGTGTATTAGTATAAGCACAAACTCCCCCAGTAACCAAAATTTTTGAGTCCCATGAGAAGCTCATGCAATCTTTGACAATAGATTTTGGACAAAAAAAATTACAGTTTTTGAGGGAATTGGCTTGAGCAACGTTGACTTATCATCGCACATGTCAACTGACTTCTCTTCACGACTTTGTTCTTTCCCTTTTTTTGGTTTGGTGGGTTCAATTGCATATGGCAAACAACTAGACATTGCTGGGGACAGCGCATCCACTTATTAAGAAACACATTACTTAATTTAGCGGCTCGGCGTGAATGCAAATAAAAAACATCTCCTGGATAAACTTCACGACCTGGAGGTCTTCTTAATAGAAGAGACATTTGGCGATAAGTTTGTGCGGGATCATCATAAATTATTGAAGTATGCATATTCAGCCAAAGCTGTTCCTGTATAAGGAGCGAGGTATTGTAATGTAGCAGGTGAATCCGCCATTTCCGCTACCACAATAGTATATTCCATAGCCCCCCATTTCTAGAAAGTAGTCACTACTTGAGCTACGGAAGATGCTTTTTGACCAATAGTTACATAAACGCATATTACATTTTGACCTTTTTGATTTAGAATCGTATATGTAACTACTGCTGTTTTACCAGTCTGTCTATCCCCAATAATTAATTCTCGCTGACCGCGTCCTATAGGTATCATCGAATCAATAGCAATAAGCCCTATTTGAAGAGACTCATATACGGAACGTCTAGAAAGAATACCCTCCGCAGGAGATTAAATTCAGCGAGATTCAGAAGCTGAAATTTCTCACCCAGCCAACTCTAATCCACTGTTAACCCTTTTGAGAAAGCAAGATGACTCCAAATATTTCTTAAACGCTCCATTAAGAACAGATGGCTGATGCAAGAAAGATTAGACCTGGAATTAAACTTGGGTTGCTCTACCCACACAAGAACCACAAAACAGAATCCAAGGTCATCTATTCACTGCAGAAGCATAAAAATAGGAAGGAATTGAAAAGACTTACCAATATTGGCACCAGAACCGCAGCTGCTCTATCTCGGGTCTGTTCTGCTCGATGGCTCTGAAACATTCGTACGCCGGATACGCATATCCAAGCAGCAGCCTGCCTTTACAGGGAATAATAAGTACTGACTTAAAAGAGAGAAAAAGCCATAAGGCAGCCATAAATCACACCAGCCTGGAAGAAATTACAAGGAAGAAATAGAAGAAGAACAGGGGCATACACGAGGATCCAGGTCACAAACTCCCCCAGCATATTCACCTCCTCAACCTACCAAACCGGGCACCGTAAGCTGCCAAAACAGAGGAGAAATGTCAAGGAACTGGAATTTGGAGGGGGAAAAAAGAAGAAAATAACAAGGACCCAGATCATGTGGGTAGTTGGGTTATTCGATCACAGTCCAGGTAGGAGGGTGGACGAGGCAGTTGTTCGTGCCATGTTTGATAGTTTTTTTCAAACCAGGCGAAATAAGGAGGCGGCAGTCAGAGAAAGAAGGCAAAAAGGCGGAGTTTTTACGTACCCTGGTTTCTATTCCCGGCCTTTTTCTGCTCCACAACTTGTCCTCAAGGTTGGAATCGGCCTTGAGACCTTCCGAGGATCACAGTGCAGGGAAGGCAGAGGTATGTCTCGGAGACTTGTGAACCAAGTTGAGAGAGAGAGAGAGAGAGAGAGAGAGAGAGAGATGGCTACGTTTACGGTCTCTTTGTTTATCTTACAACATCTCAGAAGACCCAGCTCAATTTTAAGACTTATAAAGCTGGTAGAGAGAGAGAGAGGTTTCTTGCCAGGGACACCTTCCCGCGAAAATGTGCACGAAAACTAGAAAGGTGGAGGGGGGAGATGAGGAACACGGAAGAGGGAAGCAACAGGGGAGAAGGGTCACGGGCCTCACCGCACGATCCCCAAATGACCAAAAACTCCCTGCCCAACTTAAATTATATCCAACTCCATGACAGGTATGCAACCGGTTGGATTTGGTACGAATTCAAGGTAAATTTGTAAAGAGTTTTTTGTATCTATACTTATACTCTTAACTCTCACATATTATTATCAGTATTTCTGAAATCTTCAAAATATTGTATTTATATTCCTTCCATCAAATTTAGGTGAATTTTAACGAAATATATCAAAAATATTACATAAATCATGATATCATTGGAGATGTCAGAGGTACATAATACAAGATTTTAGTACATTGAGGGATATGTATGTAAAATATTAATAAATTTAAAAATAGTTATATAAAATTATTAGATTGAGAGGTATAAGTATAACTTTTTAAAAGATTTCAGAAGTATTGATGATAATACATGAGAGTTGAAAATATATATACAAATACGATGTATTTGAGGATATACATGCAAAAACCCAATTTATGATCATATCTGCTTATGTTAACGATTTAAAAAGACCATCCATTAATTGTTAATTGTTTTATAAGATAATAACCCGTCGAATGATCAAATTCTAGTGTATCATATATATTTAGTCAAAGAAAAATTATATATGTTACCTTATCTATTATATATATTAATTTAAAAGAACTATATGTTAATTGAACTATAAACTAATGAATGGCCAGGTTATCGGTTACCATGTGCACTCTTATTAATACACGGACCAACCAAGTAGAGGCGAACGAGGGTATTCCTGTAAATCTCCAGCGGCAGTTACCAACCTTTCGGAAGGGTCTCCCTGTTTCGTGTTTGCTCAGTCGCCGCGTGGGGAGCGCAGTTTTGTTCTTGCAACGAAGAAGTTTTCGGCTGTTGCGATCCCAGCGGTCCATTTGTTGTTTTGTTTCAAAAGCTTTCTAGTTCTAATCTAGCTTAGTAGTTAGGTCATGAGTGTAACGAAATTAGTTGGTGATCAGGAGGGTGCATAAGCTTGAGAAGTTGGTGGGAGTAGGAGCAAGGTTTAGTTAAATGTCCCGTCACTCTTAAGTTTTATTTTAAAACTTTTGCATTTGTGTTTACTTAAGCTATTGGCCATAGGGTTGTAAACAAAAATCCGATTATCCAATTTTTCGATCGGTGAAAAAATATCCGTTTTCGACAAAAAATATTCATCAAATAATTATCAGAATCGAAAACGGATATTTCCGATAAACTATCGAAATCGGAAGCAAAAACACGTGTTTCTCTATCCGCTTTCTATTTTAGGATTCCGATTATTATTAAAGATTTTTAAATGTAACTTTATGGATACATGGTTACATTCATTGTGTTTTAATTTTATTGATTATTATCTAATATACTAAGACGTATTGATTATATTTAGGTCTCATTCTATATGTTTTAAATAAATTAATTAATAAATTAACAATTTTCAATAATTATCAAAAATAATATCCGATTCCGATATTGGAGTCGAAAACAAATCGGAAACGAAAAATGAACTTTCCGATTTTATCAAAAATGAAAAATGCACTTTCCAATCTTATCATAATCGAAAACGGAAACAAATTATCGTTATCGGAATCGGAAAACGGAAACGTTGTTTACTGTATCCGTATCCTACCCGTTTACCATCCTAATTAGCCATATCCCTAATTTTTCACATCTTTAAAAAACTAACAATTATATTAGTTTAGTCGAAATGTCGTGAATTCCAATAAAATATGTTGGAGATTCACGTATATACTCAAATCTTTTTGATATATTTGGCCTAAGTTTACAACATTTTAACGAGAGAGTATATCTGTAACTTTTTTTAAAATGTCAAAAAGTATTGGTAACAATCTATGGGAATCAAGAGTATACAAACACAATAAAATCTCTTTGTGATAATTAAATCTTAATCCCTAAAAAGTATAACATTTTTACAAATAAATTCATGTTATACAATTATTTACGAATGAGTCCTCACAATTCCCCACGAATTGGTGCAAGGCCTCTGAATGTAACAAAAAAGTTCTTTCAGAGGTGCACCGAAAAGGTGCTCCAAAAGATTCCAAAATATTTTTTTTCTTAGAAAAATTGAGACTGTGGACTTATTTTTGAATAGTCGAATTGGGAGGAGTTCATTGTAATTTCAAGAGTTTCAGAGGGCTTAATTTTAGGGTTTTTTATGCATAGATTTCTATAATCTTTTGATGTTACAAATAAATCCTTCAAATCTGACTATTTACAAATAAATTTTCATAATCTGTCGTGAATTAATGAAAGACCCTTAAACCTTACAAATAAGTGTACGAGAGTGTTATAGATAAGTCCCTAAAAGAATCTATTTGTGAGAAAGTTACGATTGTGAGGGTTAATTTGTAAATAGTCAAATTAAGAGAACCTATTTGTATAATAAGAATTTATATGTAAAAAAAACCCTAATTTTAATGTCTTATAAATTCCATGGTACCATGACCATCCTCCTATCTAGAAAGAACTGCATTTTGTAACTAGGCAGCTCTGGGAGGAAGCGAAGTCGTGCTGCAGCCTGCAGGGAGAGTTCAGAGTAGCCATCAAAGAGTCGTCATGACATCTGGTAAAACATGTACAGCCGGGAAGCAAGCGGCTGGTTCAGAGTTTAACAGCGCAACGTCATGAGGCGGCCAAGAAGAAATAAAATTTTATAGTGACCAACTTCTTCTATTCCTTTGGATAGTGATTTACTATGTTTGCGTGTTCACCTTATCTATCCATTCCTTCCTCTATAGTTATTTGAACTCTCTTGAAATTTAGACTCCAGAACAGTGATGGATCTAACGCTAATCCAGTAGAGTTTTGGGATCCACTAAATTTTACCAAGTTCGTTGGCCTAATCTAATGTAGTCTAATCTGAGATTCCACTGATCCAGTCTAAAATTCTACCGACTCAACTCAAGATCTCATATGATGCAACCCAAGACCTCACTGACCCAGCCACACTTATGACTTACTGTTCGACTGACCTCACTGGACAAAATTTCTGCGTCCGCCGCTACTCTAAAACCTGGGTCTTCATATTACTGCAAGTCCACAAGGCTGCTGCCGGTTCCCATGGTTAAAACTCACCACAAATAAACAACTAGAAGGCCTGATAATTGAGCCGGATGACTTGGTCATGATCATGACTTGGTCTCTCATTCTTTAAGGCTGACAGTGATTTCTCCAAGCTCTGAAAGATATGTTGCAGTGCAGATAGCCTTTCCTTTAAAACTTTTCTAGCAGAGTGGGTCAATACACAAGAAAGAAATTTAATTGGAGTTGTTTCGTTTGTTGGTCAACCGTCCAACATGTTCTGTGATTACAATATAGAATATGTATGCAATGAGAGGATTGCTTCGAGAGAGGCGAACTTTCTCCACGTCAGAGATTGACCTTGTAACTCCTTAATTTCTAGTAACATGATCTTGAGTCAGCAACTTGATTAGATTAATTGTGTTATAACATCTTTCTCAGAATTAATTACTAATGAGTGAAGAGATTTCTTTTTTTTTGTAAAATCATAACTCATCTAAAACATAGTTGATGTAAACTTAGGGTGCATTTGGTGCAACCAGTTGATGATTCAAAAGCTTTAGATCTTGATTTTAGCATCCATACTATGATCACCTTCTATGACAAATCTGTCAATATAACAGATTTTGCCTCATTTCAAACACACCCTTAACATCCTCCCATCTTCAAATTAAATATTTTTGGTCTTTGATCAAGTATGAGGTGGGAATTAATCTCATGACTTCCAGAAAAAAAAAAAGACTCTCAATGTCGTTGGCCAGTGACTTGTTGGCACCTCCAAAATGAAATTACCTAGGACATGACATGTTAGGCAGGATAGACGGGTCACAATAAGAACAGGAGACAGAAGATATTGTATTAGAAATTGTAGAGGCATAGAAGTGAGACTAAATTAATTCTGTAATAGTTGTTGAGAAGGAAATTATGTGCATATAAAGAAAGTCTCTCACACTTTTTTTTAATAAGAACTTTTTTCTCAAAAAGATAAAACCGTAAAATCCATGCGTCAAAAGGGACAATATCTTGTTGACGAGAGTTTAGGTTCCTTCTGGTAACACTAGTGTCATCTGTGGGATACACACGTTTGCCTTCCCAATGAGCTGTGTAGATTCTCCTTTTTCTCAAAAAAAATAAAATCGTGCGATCCATGAGTCAACGTAGACAATACTTTGTTGGCAAAAGCCTAAGTTAATCATGCAACAAATATAAAAATATTAAAGTATTCAACTCAATTCAATTCATTATAAGTAGAGAATCACTTGTTTATAAATTTATGACTTGCCTATTTGGCGAGAAGTTAGATAAATAATGGAAAGTTAAATTATAAATATATATATATTTTTTATCATGATGAGTGATTACAACTGAGGGAGCACCAACTCAAAGAACTAGGTTCGAATCCTCTAATAAACAAAAATTTTAACACAAACTCTACCCAAAAAGCAAATATTCCGTTAACTGGCGAGAATTTCACGAGATATAAAATATGTCCGTCCAAACAACCCGATCGAGGGATGAACCCGCAACCTCCCTCGCAAGGGGAGAAACGTGTCCACTGGACTACTCACGCCGGACAAACTATAGATATATATAATACTTCCCAGAACGTGTTAGGCTGATGGCAGCCGTGAAGCACCTATGTACGTTGTCTCCTTCACGGCTGCACACTAGGAATTCCACGGCAAGTTTGGCAAATTTTCCAACTCCGACAGCCACCGGATTGCAACAGTTAACAAACCCGAAAGCATGTTTGCCTTTTCGGAATTGCCAGGTTTTGTCGTACTGATAAGGGGCATATCATATGCATATGGTATGTTTGAACTTTCTGAAGTAGTCTGCGGTCACGGCAAGCCAGTTTGTCGACATAGAAGAAGGAAGAACACCGAATTCCAGATTTCCTGCGTCCATTAAGAATCCCCGGTTGGAGATCGTAATTGTCGCTTGGCCGCTTCCAAACACTGCCATCCCTGCCTCAATGCTCTCCAAACACTCTTTTTGGTATAGCAGATTCCAGAAGATTCATAAATAGTAAGTGGGAGGTAAGCCCCCCGTTATTAGACGCCACTTTGATCGGAGAATAGGAGAAAAATAAGAACGAATAAGGGGGAATAAATTTAATTTTGCTTTGACAAGCGGAATCGTTTATACCGGCACAGAATAGCGTATTCGGAGAATAAGGAGAATAAGTCATCTCACCTTAGACTTAAGAATTACTTATTCTTCTTATTCCGTCAACGGACCCCACAAACTATCAAACCGAAACACTCCTTATTCTAATATACGTCATTCCGTCAGTGAGACTCACATGATAACTTATTCTGCAAACAAAGTAGGACTTAGGCTTTCCTTTAAGCTCTGTGTTATAAGTTTAACAGAACAAGATGACTTTATCCAGATGGTCTGAAAACTCTGAACCTTATCCAGCTTGTCAGGACTAATTCACTTTCCTCACTTTTATAGTAGAATGAGTTATCCGGAGTTATTTATACCTGTATTACTTAGACTATAATAAAGGGTATTTCATTTTGATAGTGGTGTAGGGTCCACTGACGAGATAGACAGAATAAACAATTCTAGATCTAGAGTAGAATTTGCTTATTCTCGTTATACGGGGAATAAGAAACTTTGACACAGTATAATATATTATGCCTATCAATCTAGAATTAGTCTTATTTTAGGAATATGATCCTTTAAAATTAATTGGTTGTTCGAATACGTTATTTAAATAGATTATTCTTAATAAAGTAGAATAAGGAATTCAATTGAAAGTTTTGAATTACTTATTCTAGTTAGAATAGAAAGTAACTACTTCTATTTCTATCTCCGTTTTATTTATCTGTTTTATAGAACTTGACTTTATTTTTTATTCCAAATAACATATTGACAAAGTAATCGAATCCAAAAATCACTTCTTCGGGTATAACTGATCCTAACATAGATAATCCAATAATCAAGGAGGGTCTTACAATTACCAATGATGCAAAGCAAGAGTCCCCCAGCCAACAGGTCACCTCAGAGAAGGGTTCTACTTAGTTGGCTCCTGAAGTTAATTGACCTCCAAATATCCGTAGACTGAGTTGAGATGATGGTCGAACCTTCATCAACGATTCAATATCATCAGAACTTTATTTAATTTAGCAGGGGATTGCACTTTAGCTTAGTATGCTACAGTCAGTTTCCTGTCATTGTGCTGATCATTAATATGGGAGCTTAGAAATAAGCTTTTTCCAACTCCAGAAAAAGTCTTCTTTTTTGTGTGGAGGAGTGATCAGAACACAAACATTAGGTTTTGTATATAAACTATTTTTTCCCTATACGAAGGGCCGAAGCCTGAAGGAGAGATTGAAAATGGGCAAATGAGCAAATATCCGGGTGTTCCTAGATAAGATGGTTTTACTACAGACTTGCTTCGCTACATGCAAAATTATAACAATGTGCCAATGGTTGGGGATAAATAAATGCTCTATCAGGCGCCATTTTTTAGGGTACAAAAACTGCTAATTGAGTAATGTTTGTTGTCCTGCAACCGCAGGACGTAGAGCCGTCCGATCACCCGATCAGACAGTAGCGTCGTTTCCTGCCCAGCGGGGAGCAGTGCCGTTTATTTGTTTTATTTTTTTGTTAATTTTTTTTTAGGACGTCCGATCAAAAGGTAAACGGTATATTTGGCTAGTTCGGGTCCGTCCCGATCCGGCTGTATATAATTTTTTGGCACACATCGAGGTGGGTATTAAAAGTTTTTTTTTCAAAAAAAGAATATAGCTGAGTTAGGGCCGACCCAAGCTTACCGGCTATACTGTATGATTTTTTATTAGACATCCCAAGAAAATAACAGAAAATTGAACAAAAAATAAATGGCGCCGCCGTCTGATCATACCGATCGGACAGTTCTGTATCCTATAGTGCAGGACACGCGTCCTATAATCTAGGACGTAGTGCAGCAAACATTACTCCTGCTAATTATGGAATGTGTTTTTTTTTTTTTTCTGACGTTTTTATTGATAGCCTGTTAGAGGTGCCCCATGTTTTACCCGAATTAATGGAGAAATTATGTGTTCCATAGAAAATTGGTCAATTTGGGCCAGCCCAAGTCTGGCCCAACCTCAGCACAAATTCAACTTGTACTAGCCCAATTTAAGCCTGCTCAGCCCAACCCAACAATCGTTCCCAATTGGATCCTCACTGACCAGGTTTGGGTGGTAAAGTTGAGGACGCTAGAATTCGGAAAAAACATTGAGCAGATTCCTCTTAATGGCTGTCCACAGGCCACAATAATATTTGACTCTTGATTTATATCTACATCCAATTAATCATATATTTATCCAAATAAAACATATGATGGACATATCCGAGTATCTATTTAAGTATCCGATTAATATTCAAAGCAGAAACTAAAAATAAATATCCGCTCAAATTATTTTCCGACCGACTATATCTTTTGGTAAGTTCTTCTAATTTTAATGACATTTATATGTTTGAATAAATAGTTTTATACTTGAGTATGCTTAATGGATGTGCAAAGTGATAATTATGAAATTTATTATGATTTTTTACTTTTAATAATTTTACTTATTTAGATAAATTGTTTAACTCATTTGTAATTATCTAAGCTATACTTAATAAAGTTTGAATTATTTAAAGTTTATTTAGATATTTATAACTTGAATATTTATTAATTTAAATCTTTAGTGCTTATAGACTGTACAAAGAATAAAATTTACAAGTCATTAAGTTATCAATTACATTTTTAATAATCAAATATTTGAATTATTATCTACATTTAGATATTATCTAACGGAGTCGAATTCGGATAGAAAAATTTATTATCTATCGGATAGCAATCAAAGTCAAATATTTGCATAATATTAAACAGAGCAACAACCCTAGTTGCGACCGGACAAACCTAAGTCCAAGGCTAAAAGTTAAAAATATGATAAACATTAGATACAATAAAATATTAATCATATTCTTATATGTGCATTTATTATGAATTATACTATTTATTCATACATACATACAATCCATGTTAATCTACATCAGTTAAGATGATCGGATTGACATCCTATGTGTCTGAACAAAAAGAAGTGCCATTTGTTAAATCATTTTCTGAGAAAGTCCTTCAAGATTATTTAGTGCATTCTTTACTCCTCGTAGATCATTGGGCGCACTATCACACATTAATTATACCATTTTATCGTATCATAATTAACTTGAATCAACTTGAAACCTTAGTTCACCTTTAAGCTTTTCCTCTATAAAGATGTGACCTTTAAGAGAATGTTTATATTAGGTTAAGTACAAGAGATTAACATACGTATGACTATTTCAGGGGTTTTCCAAGACTCTCCTAAAGATGTCACCAGTTAGCTCGAGCCTAACCTCCGGATAGTATTGGGCAGGTTCAAGATTTTGACCCGAGTCGGGCCAATGGACAACCTAAGTGCTCTGCCGACACTGCCTTCCCTCAAAAGGTAATATTTGCTGCACTGATGTTATACAAATGAGTGCGGCTCCTCTCAGTACAAGTTTATATTGAACTCAATCAGTACACAGAGAAAAGGAAAGAGTCTTTCGTAAAAAATTCTTCATCGAGGATGAAAAAAACACGACATAAAGATTTTTTTTTTAATCTTTCTTTTTCTTTACCGACTGAGTTCAATCTTAATTGGACATAAAAGATCTCTATTCTATACAATTAGTGTACACTGCAAACACTTAAATTGTATGAATGCACCATATTTTTTTCTCAATTGTCCAATTAAAAATCAAATGGTACAGATGCCATACTAGAGTAGATCGGACAATAGTCGAGAACGCCGTCACAAATATTACTCTTCCTCGCATGGAGCCGTCACGAGAAGACTACCACCGCTCAAATGGAATCCTGGGCGGCTGGGCTCAATGTTAACTGCCCTTTTTCTACAATGCAGCAGCAAACAGATGCATACGTTCTCTTTCCCTGTTCTCTTCCCCTACAAATAACCTGCACCAACAGATCGCATCGTCTTTTCTATCCTCTTTAACAACCCCCTCCCCAACCATACCAACTAGATCCTTCCCCACTGTTTCCTTTCATCTGATAAGCCACTCTTTCTTTCTTTCTTCAGAACCAAACCCTCTCTCTCTCTCTCTCTCTCTCTCTCTCTCTCTCTCTCTCTCTCTCTGTGTTCGTGTGTGTCTGTGTCTGTGTGCCTTTTTCAGCAATGTCTTCTTCAGGCAGGAGAAGGTTCCTAGTGCGGCGCCCAACAGTCGTAGATCTAGGGTGCAGCTGCCGGCCGGGAACGAAGCTGTCCTCTCTCTTCAACTTCCAGCTGCTGAAACGAAAGCCGAAGCCCAACCGTGCTCCCAAGCACTACTTTCAACCGCTCTCCTCCTCCTCCACCACCACAGCCGCTACCTCCCCCTGGGCCACCAGCCACCACCCTTCCTCCCTCTCCACAACAACCACCTCCCTCCAGGGCGAGGACACCTCCTCCCCCTACTCCCACGCCACCTGGGCGAGGAATGAGACAGCGAACACCCCAAAGAAGACCCCCACCACCACCAGGGGAGCCGGCAGCAGCAAAGGGTGGGCGGGCGAGAGCGTGGCGGTGGTGAAGGACTCGGACGACCCCTACACGGACTTCCGGGAGTCGATGCTGCAGATGGTCATGGAGACGGAGATCTACGCGTGGAAGGACCTCCTGGAGCTCCTCAACAGCTTCCTCGCCCTCAATGCGCCGTGCCACCACGACCTCATCGTCCGCGCCTTCGTCGAGATATGGAGCGGTGTCTTTTCCTCCTCCATGCCCGCATCCGGCTCCGCCGACGCCGCCATGCACGGCAAGCAGACAAGGCCGCGCCGCCGCCACCTTAGCGGGGGGAGGCGGCAACGGGCGGGGCAGCACCAACCCTCACGTGCCGCCTGAGCGCGGGGCGGGAAAATCAAGAAAGAGAAAAAGTAGAAAAGGTCCAGAAAAAAAGTAGATTAAGATATATGGGTTAGTTACGGTCGGATGGTAAAAAAAGTGAAAAAGCCGCATGCACGCTGGTAGATGTGGTCGGTGCCTCGTGCGGGGTGGGGGCGCTGACTAAGCTACACACGTGCCAGTTTTTTTTACTTCACG
This sequence comes from Zantedeschia hybrid cultivar, assembly GCA_030544215.1. Classification (NCBI taxonomy): domain Eukaryota; kingdom Viridiplantae; phylum Streptophyta; class Magnoliopsida; order Alismatales; family Araceae; genus Zantedeschia; species Zantedeschia hybrid cultivar. Next base: position 42,162,348 of record JARZZO010000013.1, on the reverse strand, counting down.
TGAAGACGTGGTCGGCACGCGGTGGTTTCTTTTTCACTTTTTCTTTTTTATTTTTACTTTTCTTTTGCTTTTGTGCCCCTCTTCCTGTTTTGGGCTTTTGGGTGTCCCGTAGTGGGGTTTTTAATGATGGTGTGGTGATGCTTTTGGTGTGTCTGTGTGTTACTTTGTGGGAAGAGATAGTGTTTGGGTGATGAAATATTTGCTTGCATTTAACGTTTACTGTGTTCTCATAAATGGATTTCTGCCTTCCCTGCTACACTTCACTGCCATGAGCTGTTCTTCTCCGTTCTCATCCCTGTAGGGTCATTTAATTGTTCACCAGCTCTTGTTTGCGTGTGGGGATCTCTTAAAAGAAATGAATCGTTTATGGCATGATTTAGGGAATCGTTTGTTCTAATGTAGAATTCTATAATTTATCACTTCCGACGTCATCGGTCTTAAAATTAATGAAATTTAAACAAACAAGACTCAGATAAGAATTTACTTTACCTTATTTTATACTATCCCAAACATCTAAAAAAATCATAAAGTGAAATATTTTTTCTTAAATTACGCTATTTTACATTAAAACAAGCAACTCTTTAAGTGGAACTTCAGATTGTTCACTGCAACACTCCTCACTCACATGTAGGGGAGAGCTAGGGTTGTTCACAAAAGTCCTCCCACCTCAACTTTAGTCTCATGGCACTGGCTTGAACTGATATTAACCAAATTTGGACCAACCTAGGTTGTAGACGATCAACTTCTTCCATTCAATGAATACATGTCGCCGACTTAAATAACTCTTCGGTCAGTGTGTATGGTCATCGGATGAAGTTGGCACAGTTCAACGCAACTTGTATTAAAGAAAATTGAGTTGAACTAAATTTAGATAGACATTAATTAAATTTGGTTGAAAATGGGCTGACCCAATTTAAACTACTGACTTTCACAATAATTCATACAAAAAGTGAAATAATTCTAACAAATTATTTATAAATAGACTAGCCCAGTCCAACTTAATCCAACGCACTCACTATTGAACTGAGGTTGAATTTGAGCTGAATTTAGATTATATTTGGACTAAATTTGGACTGGACTAAACTTAGGCTGAACTATTTTAAACTTGGATTAGACCCAAATTATCATACGACCGAGTCCAACCTACCCAATTTACATCCATGCATAGCGGTTATGTTGGGGTGTGAGTTCTCTTTTCTTTTTCTTCTTCTTCTTGCTATTTGTTGTTTTGGATGGACATGCTTGATTGCTACCACTGCACCTACATGGAAGAGGTCGGCTCATTGCTCAGAATTAATGTGATGATTTAAAGACGGTAAAAGTAAAATTGAGTTTGAACAGTAGGATATAGACTTGCGTGCAGTTTATAGTAAGAACCATGAAAATAGCCCATTTCATACAATACAAGGGAAAAAATTATAAGACTTGCTTCCACGGATCCATCACGGACCGAGATCCTCTATTCTATTTTTTGATAGTATTAGTCTTTCATTTGATCTCGTTAGTTCAAGAATAATATATAGCAACAAATATATATATTTTTATGTTTTTTGGGTCGGGCTTCACATGCCTCACTGTTCTGTGGTACGTCCGATCTCAGATTTGATGACCTAAATAATTAAAAAAATTAAAAATCAAATCTCAATGAATAGTAAAAAAAAATATCTTTAATGCATGGGCTGATCCCAATGATAGTTTTAAATTGTTTAAATTTTTTTGGATTATCCAATTAGAGATCAGACCATACCGACGGATGGGGCATGTGGAACCTGATCTAAAAAAGAGTTTAAAAGTTTTATAATTTCAGCAAGCATTACTCTTAGTTAGTTATTGTGGCGGGGGAAGTAAGGGAGAAGCTTAATCTTCTTTAAAGATCTTACATCAATTAGTTTGAATATAAATAGTATAAAAAAATAGAGTCGAGGATTTCAATCAATGTTAATGATGTCTTTAGATAAAGGTAACAACTTGATTGAGCAACCGTAACTCAGAATTATATTCATTTCAAACCATTGCTGTAAGAAATTCCTTGTGGGGACCCAAAAGCTAAAATGGTTATGCAAAATGATATTTTACAATATTATATAAAATTGAGAAAGTATTATACTAACGTCGATATGTCCGAGTGGTTAAGGAGACAGACTCGAAATCTGTTGGGCTATGCCTGCGCAGGTTCGAATCCTGCTGTCGACGTTTTTTTTTTTTTCGATCACTTGTCCGAGTTGTGCTGTGCCATTCTTTTTCTTCCCTTCTTTGTTGTTAGTAATTGTCACCTGCGTTACAGCAGTAGCATCGAATCTGGATCCTCTCTCGGTAGCATTGCCATCATCATCTCCTCCTGCAACATTTGCTCCTCTGTTGCTCCTGTCAAGCCTCATTAACCTGTTGTGTTCTATCCCCCACCTCCCTGGTGTCTACTCTCTACCGCTGTTACTTACTTCTCTAGCTACTAATGATAACCTCACTGGGTCTGCGCCAGTGACACGAGAGAGATGAACACTTAATCACCTATTTTTTTGTTGTTAGTCGTCACTTGTTCCCTGAGGTCGAATTGCCACCCATCATCTCCTCCTCCTGCAGCATTTGCTCCTCCTCTGTTGCCCCTGCCAAGCCTCATTAACCTGTTGTGGTCTGTCCCCCCCTCTCCACTCTCTACTACTGTCCTGTTACTTACTCCACTACTAATAATAACCTCGCTGGGTCTTCGGCATGCAGTGACATGAGAATTAAGATGGAGACTTAATAACCCCATTTCCACGTACACCCATACGTACTCCGGCAAACGAGGAGGGTTCGAGGGGGAGCAGGAGAGTTGGCGAGAGGAAAACGACCCATCCTTGCATGGGAGTGATGATGGCGCGGCTCCCGCGCCTGCTCTCCACTGCCGGAAAGTGGCAGCTTCCGAGGAGAGGAGAAGAGTCATCAACGTCTCACCAAACACCCACCACCCTTCATCACTTCTTCTGTGTGCATTCACTGGGTCTCAGGCAGCGGATGCAGAGGCAACAGGGTGGCCTTCATGGTTGCAGGAGTTGCAGAGACCGGTGGCGGTTCCAAGGGTTACGGACCTACGGTACGATTACTGTCGCTAAGCTTCTTTTGTTATTTGTGTGTGCGTGTGTGCGTACGCGTGCGCACTAGGGCTGGCATATGTGTGTTGAAAGAAGAACCCATGATAAGCTATGCCACCCGGACTCCTGCTTCGCTCCAAGACAAAGTTAAAGATCATAACTACCATGCCCTGTTGGGTTCGAGGTTCTAGTTTTGATATAAATTATAATATTGAAATTGATATGGGAGGAATATATGAAATAAGATGCCTGAAGAAAAAATGGAAAAAAAGTGAGGTGGAAAAGGAAAAAGAGAGGAGGTCTTTAAAACTGTCATAGATCTAACCCTAACATTTTTAGAACTTCCCAAGACATATAGTAGATTAGTTATGATAATATGCTTTAATAATATACGAATAACAAAACGGATAGGATAGAATGTGATGTAGACTGGATCTATCACGACCGGATTCCGGAACTGGAATCCGAAAAGAAGAGGATAGCGGATGGTTAACGGTGGCAGCCGATATAAGACTAAATGATGGCTTACTGATAAACCGCCATAGTGCCCGATCCGCCATTGGAGTGGGCCGGATTCGGCTACCGGGCCGAAGGGGGTTGGGCCGCTGATGGGCCGAAACATGTTAGGCCCTGGGCCGCCGTGCCGCTCCCGGGCCGTAGGCTAATGGGCCGCTGACGGCTGAAGCCTGTTGGGCCGGGAGCGACGGTGCCGCTTATGGGCCGAAGGCTGCTGGGCCGCTGACGGGCCGAAGGCTCCCGGGGGGCCTGGTACTGCTGCTGTTGGGCTGAACGGGGTTTGGGCTTGTTCTAATGGGCCGAATCGGATTCTACCTCATCACATAGCCCCCCACTCTTGTCTTCCTCAATTCTGAGATGGCGAGAGTATAGCCCGAAGCTGTTAGAAGAATATTATAACGGGTGTCTTACCCGAAGGTCTGTTCTTTTTTCACTGGGAAGAGGGTGCCCTCGGTCGGCCGAGAGCCACGCGGTTGCTTCGTCTTTGCTCGGAGTGGCGACGAAGGCTCAGAGCTCAGAAGCCGAAGGGCCGAGCCCTCTGACTCGTGTCAGGCTTCATTAAATGGACGGGATGGCGCGTCGCCTCGCGAGGAAGCACGGGACACGCGTCGCGCATCCAGCCGCTCCGTCAAAAACACAAAAGGATCCTGACCGCTCGCGGGTCGCGGATCGCCTCGGCTCTCTGCCCGAGGCTCCACTCGGATTGCCGTCGTTCCCTTCGTCACACGCAGATCGGGACACGTGGCGGGCATCCGAGTGATCAGCCGAAGGGTCGGAGCGCTCTCGGCCGTTGATCACTCTGCTTCAAGTCCCGGAGCCGGCCCGTCATCATTGCCGAAGGACGGTGCACGTGGCGGGCATCCGGGAGGAGCGAGGGGACGAGCGGGATGATCTCGGCCGTTGGCTTTGGCGGGAGGCGCTTCGAATGGACTTATAAATACAAGCCCTCAGCAGGGCACTGTTCTTCTTCCTGCTGCTGCGCTTGCGTTTCCCTTGCAACCATCCGAGCTCTTCTTCCTTCTCCAGCGAAAGGCTAGCTTCCTGAAGGCTTCGTCCGAGCTCGCCGGCCATCGTGGGAGGTTCTCCGTTCCTCAGAGCGCATCGCTGGTGGAGCTTGGAGGCTTGGGGCAGCATTCGGTTCAGGAGAGACTCCCTCCCCCTTTCTGCGAGTAAGCTTTGGCCTCCTTCTTCCCCCTCGCGGCCTTATGGTCCGGAGCCCTTCTAGCGAGATTACTCCTTCGGACGAGGAGTATACTCCTTCCCATTCTCCTAAGTCTTCCCTGTCAGATCCTCTTGCCTCGGGTTCCCTTACTTCCGCAATGTCTGGGGAGCCTGAAAACTCCGGGATTGAGGAGTCCGAGACTTCTGGGGAGGAGGTCTCTGAGGCCGAGGTTTCTGGGGCCGAGGCTTCCGGGGCCGAGGCTTCCGAGGCCGAGGCTACCCAGGAAGTCCGGGACCCAGGCCAGGCTTCCACCTCGTGACGCCGTCTTCCGGACATTGCTTCGGAAGCATCCTGCGCCCTTTCGGACGTAGAGGTGAGGAACCTAGTTTCTTACTTTCAGCTTCCTTCTTGGACGACCCCCCATCGGCCCGAGTCCGCCACCAGGGCCAATACTGTCCGCCCGGGCTCTTTCTCCATCTATGTTGATAGCTTTGCGGCGGGCTTCCGTCTTCCTCTTCCTACCTTCGTCATTAATCTCCTTAGCTTCTACGGGCTGGCCCCGTCTCAGTTCTTTCCCAATTCTTGGCGTACTGTGTATGGATTTTTGAGCGTCTTCGCTCATGTGAAGATCCGCCCTTCCATCAATGTCTTTCGTTACCTCTTCAAAATCAAAAGGCAGGGGAAGTCCGAGTGGTACTGCTTCGTCCCTCGGGTTGGCCGAAGCATCTTCTCCGGGAAGCCCTCGTCCATCCACAGCTGGAAGAGGAAGTTCATCTTCGTCTCTCTGCCGGAGAACGAGAAGGGCGTATGGCCCTTCCCCACCGAATGGGCGCCGCTGGCTGCAGGCCTCTCGGACCCTCCTGCTCTGACCCCTGTGCAGAGCACTCTCGTGGGCCATGTCCAGGTTAAGGCCCCGTACGACGTCTCGGGGCTCCTCAGCGCGTCGGAGCGGCTGGTGAACGCCGGGGTCTGGCCGGACCCTCAGTCCGATCCGGCGCGGGCCTCCCCTTATCTTCCTCCCGGGGAGACTCCGCAAGGCCGCGGAGGAAGGGCTGCCGCTCCTCTGGCTGAAGCTCTTCCGGCTGAGGATGCTGATGAAGTTTCGGCCGAGGGTAAGTCGGCTTTGTATTTGCACTTGATCACTGTCTCGTTTCTAACGCGTCACTCTTGCTTGCAGCAATGGCCGATCTTGACGACCTCCTCGCCTTGATATCCGACCAGCGCGGTCCAGGCCGGGCGCCGGCCCCGCAAGCGGCAGGCAGGTCTGGCCGAGGCGCTGGGGCTCCGAGGACCCGAGGCAGGGTCCCAAGGACTGCGGCCTCCGCCGAGGGCCGCGCTGCCGCTGCTGCTCTCGAGAGGGAGCAGAAGACGAAATTCGCCGCTCGAAGGGGCGGCCGAGCGTCGAAGCGTCCCCGGGTAGAGGAGGCCGAAGAGGTGGAGGTGGCTCCGCTGGTCAGGAGGAGCGCCGGGGCCGCAAGGCTGGCGTCTCCTGAGGCGTCGAGGGGCGACTCCCCTCCGGCCGTATCGGCAGGGGCCGGTGACGGAGGCGCTGGGTCGCGGGCGCCCCGGGCGCAGCGTGAATGGTGGCACCCCGTGCCGGGGGTGTACAAAGATGAGAGTATGGAGGACCCGCAGACGTGCCTTCGTCTGCTTAACAGCCACACTCTCCCTTCAGCTTTCGAAGAGCTGAAGGAGCATTCGATTACCGACCTGGCGGCGATGAGCGCTCGGTTGGCGGTTCATGTAAGAAGTCCGAAAATTCTTCAGCCTAGGCTTCCTTGGCTGTCTTAATTTTCTAACCCTTGTCTGCTCTCGGCCCGCAGGCTGCGATGACGGGTAGCGTCCTAATGCATCAACAGGAGCTGCTCCGGCTCAAGCTTCTCGAGGCCGAGGGGGATTCGGCCGGTTCTGGCGAAGGAACCTTGGCGGCGCCCCGCATCGAGCCCTTGGTCGATAGGCTCGCAACCGCGAGCGGTCGGGCGCGGGCGCAGCTAGAGGAGAGGGCAGCAGAGGCCCGTGCTACTGCCGAGGCCAAGGCGAAGGCCGAACGGGAGAAGGCGAAGGCCGAGGGCGAGCTTGTTGTGGCTCAGACTGAGATCCGAGCGCTCAAGGCCCAGATCCAGGACAAGGAGTCCCGGCGGGCTTCGGAGAAGCGCCGCCACGCCGAGGAGGTCTCGGCCCTGAAGCAGGAACTGGAAGAGGCCGGGCGTGACTACACTCGAGAGATCCTCCAAGCCCAGCTGCTGGCGTCTTCTTCGGTTTTCGACCTCAGACTGGCTGTCGCCCAAAGGACCTGCCCGAGCGTCGATCTGACCGGGGAAGCTCTGCCGCTGGGCGATGAAGCCAGGGAGCTCCTATCCAGGTGGAAGGACCTCATGGCTGAGAGGGCCTCGCCTCCAGTTGCTGAGGATGAAGTCGAGACCGCCGAGGAGGCTCCCGCCGAGGCTGCTGCTCCTGAAGCGGTGCAGATCGTTGACTCCCCCTCTCCCTCTCCTGGCCGAAATGTCGTCGAGGCGGAGGAGGAGAGGGTCGTCGAAGACTGATACGAGGGTTCCCCTCGGTTTTTGCTTTTCCGCTTTTGTAAGCCTTCGGCCAGGCATATGGCCGAGCTTGTACTTCCTTCTGTTTATGAATACAAGGAATGTTTTTGGGTTTTACCTTATTGTTTTCTGCATGACGAGTGGATCTGGCCTTTCCGAAATCCGAGATCTTTTCGTCGCTCGCTATAGCTTGCGAAGCCGAGACCCGATGTAGGTTCGGATAGGTCGTTGATGGAATCTCGCCAGCAGATAAGGCTGCTTTAGATGCGGCTTCTGTGGCCGAAGCCGCTCCTGCTTCGTCTTATGCAGACTTAGGAAAGAACTCGCCGCGTCCCGATCCGGATTACATGGCCGAAGCCATTCGTCGGATCGAAGGACTTGCGGTCTTTTAAGAGAACCATGCCGCTCCCGGTGCGGTTTGCATGGCCGAAGCCACTCCCGATACGGTTTACACGGACTTAGAGAAAACCATGCCGTGTCCTGATCCGGATTACATGGCCGAAGCCATTCGTCGGATCGAAGGACCTGCGGACTTTAAGAGAACCATGCCGCTCCCGGTACGGTTTGCATGGCCGAAGCCACTCCCGATACGGTTTACACGGACTTAGAGAAAACCATGCCGTGTCCTGATCCGGATTACATGGCCGAAGCCATTCGTCGGATCGAAGGACCTGCGGACTTTAAGAGAACCATGCCGCTCCCGGTACGGTTTGCATGGCCGAAGCCACTCCCGATACGGTTTACACGGACTTAGAGAAAACCATGCCGTGTCCTGATCCGAATTACATGGCTGAAGCCATTCGTCGGATCGAAGGACCTGCGGACTTTAAGAGAACCATGCCGCTCCCGGTACGGTTTGCATGGCCGAAGCCACTCCCGATACGGTTTACACGGACTTAGAGAAAATCATAACAAGTTTCCTGAACGAGAGAGTTCTTTATTCATACCCTCCGGCTGAAAGCCTGGGGAGAGGTGACTTACATATAATAACGCCGAAGGCGCTCTACATTCCATGTGCGAGGAAGGGGTTGGCCCGAAAGGGTCTCCAACCGGTAAGCTCCACGCCTGATCACCTCCCTGACCCGATAGGGCCCCTCCCAGTTGGGGGCAAGCTTTCCTGAGGCTTCGGCTGGCTTGGAAGCATGAGCATTCCTCAACACGAGGCTCCCCACTTCAAAGCTTCGGGGCTTTACTCGAGTGTTGTGGTACTTGGTCATGCGCTGTTAATAAGCTGCCAGCCGGATACGAGCTTTATCTCGGGTCTCTTCAACGAGGTCCAAGTGGTCTTTCAAACCTTCCTCGTTGGCCTCCGGACTGTAAGCAGCGACCCTGGGAGAAGGAAGGCCGATTTCCACCGGAATAACGGCCTCTATCCCATAGGCCATGCGAAAAGGAGTTTCGCCGGTGGGGGTTCGGCTCGTCGTCCGATAAGCCCACAGAACGCTCGGCAGCTCTTCCACCCATCGGCCTTTAGCCTCACCGAGGCGGGTTTTCAATCCCTGCAGGACGCTTCGGTTAGTGACTTCGGCTTGGCCGTTTGCTCGAGGATGCGCCACCGAAGTGAATTTGTGAAGTATGCCGAAGCTGGCGCAGTTGTCGCTGAACCGTCGGCTGTCAAATTGCTTTCCATTGTCAGAGATGATGGCCCGAGGGATGCCGAACCGGCAAATGATGGACTTCCACACGAAGTTCCAAGCATTGCTATCGGTTATTGACGCGAGGGGTTCGGCTTCGACCCACTTGGTGAAGTAATCGACCGCCACGATGAGGAACTTTCTTTGGCCGGTGGCGACGGGAAAAGGTCCCAGGAGGTCGATCCCCCATTGGGCAAAAGGCCAGGGATCGGACAAGGGGGTCAGAAGGGTGGCTGCCTGGTGAATGAGGGAGCTGAACCTCTGGCACTGGTCACAGCGCCGTACGAGGGCTAAAGCGTCCTCTCGGAGTGTTGGCCACCAGTAGCCTTGCCTCAGGAGCTTGTGAGCCAGGGCCCTTCCTCCCGCATGCGCCCCGCATACCCCTTCATGGACTTCTCTTGCGGCGTAGTCGGCTTCAGCCGGTCCGAGGCACCGCAGCAGTGGCCGGCCGAAGGATTTCTTATATAGCACCCCGTCCAGAAGGAGGAAGTGGGATGAGCGCTGTCGAATGTGCTTCGCCTCCTTCGGATCTGGCGGGACTTCTCCTTTGAGAAGGAAAGCGACGAGGGGGGTCATCCACGTCTCAGCCTCGACCTCAGTGACTTGCATGGCTTCGGTTTCGCCGAGGCTTGGTTCGGCAAGCTCCTCGACGAGGATCATTCGGCCTCCACCCCCGTCTTGGGTTGACGCCAGCCGGGAAAGAGCGTCGGCTCGGGTGTTCTCGGCTCTCGGGATCCTTACGATTTCATAAGAATCGAATTGGGTCAGGATCTTGCGAGTTACCTGGAGATAAGATGCCATCACCGCGTCCCGAGCCTCGTACTCCCCGGAGATGTGGCCGGCGATCAACTGGGAATCGCTGAAGGCTTTCAGGTTCCGGGCGCCGAGCTTCTTCGCGGCCCGGAGGCCGGAGATGAGAGCTTCGTACTCGGCGGCATTGTTGGTTGCTGAGAAGGAAAAACGCAGGGCGTACTCCGTGACGACCCCTTCGGGCGACGCTAGGATCCATCCGGCGCCGCTGCCCGTGGAGCACGCGGAGCCGTCCACGAAGAGTCGCCATTCGTCCACCGGCGTAGTAGCCGAAGTAGTCTCGGCTTCGACCGCGTCGGGTGCCGGCCGAGGTGCCGCGGGGGCGCCGGGGGTAAGTTCGGCGATGAAGTCTGCCAACGCCTGGGCTTTTATTGCTACCCGAGGGGCGTAGGAGATGTCGAACTCCCCTAGCTCAATTGCCCACTTCGCCAGCCTGCCGGACACCTCCGGCCGGGAAAGAATCTGCCTTAGGGGCTGGTTTGTGAGGACCTTCATGGGATGAGCTAGGAAGTAGGGCCGGAGCCTCCTCGCGAACGAGACGAGGGCCAGAGCCAGCTTCTCCAGGGCAAGGTACCGGAGTTCCGCTCCCTGAAGGGCTCGGCTGGTGTAGTAAACCGGCTTCTGAACGCCCTCCTGCTCTCGGACGAGGACGGCGCTGAGAGCCGTCTCGGAGACTGCAAGGTACAAGCTCAGAGGTTCCCCGGGAACCGGTTTGGACAAGATGGGGACTTTGGAGAGGTAGGCCTTCAGCTGATTGAAGGTTGTCTGGCACTCTTCCGTCCAGTCGAAGTTGTTGGCCTTCTTCAGTAGCTTGAAGAAGGGGAAACAGTAGTCGGCCGCCCTTGACATGAAGCGGCTGAGGGCTGCGATCCTCCCGTTCAACTTCTGTACATGATGGCCGAAACCTTCTCGGGATTAGCCTCCACCCCTCGTTGAGTGACCATGTAGCCGAGGAACTTGCCGGATGCTACCCCGAAGGCGCACTTGGCCAGGTTCAGCTTCATCTTATACCGCATGAGGGCGGAGAAAGTCTCGGCCAAGTCGGCCAGATGCTCTGCAGCAACGCGTCTCTTGACCAACATGCCGTCTATATAGACCTCCATGTTTCTGCCGAGCTGCGTGGCGAATACTTTGTTGACCAGGCGCTGATATGTTGCGCCGGCGTTCTTCAGACCGAAGGGCATTCGGGTGTAGCAGTACAAGCCCAAATCGGTCATGAACCTGGTCTTGCTCTCATCGTCCGGATGCATCCGGATCTGGTGATAGCCTGAATAGGCGTCGAGGAAACTTAAAAGCTCATGGCCGGAAGTCGCGTCCACCACCTGGTCTATCCGAGGCAGCGGAAAGCTGTCCATCGGACAGGCCTTGTTGAGGTTGGTGAAGTCCACGCACATACGCCATTTGCCATCTTTCTTTGGCACCATGACCACGTTGGCGATCCAGTCCGGATGGTGCACCTCTCGGAGGTGTCCGGCGTCCAGTCCCTTCTGTACTTCGGCTTGGATGGCGACCCTCCTTTCCTGATTGAAGGTGCGCCGCTTCTACTTTACCGGGGGCTGGTCGGGATTGGTATGGAGTCGGTGCTCAGCTACCTCCGGGTCAACCCCGGGCATGTCCGCCGGAGACCAGGCGAAGACGTCGAGATTCTCTTTCAAGAACTCGGTAAGCTTCTCTGCCTCACCCCTTTCCAGGCCGGAGCCTATCATCAAGACTCGTCCTTCGCCTCCCGAAACAAAGACGGCGAGGAGTGCTTCTCTCGGAGATGCCTCGGCCGATGACTCGATCGTTAGGGTTTCAGCTGCTGTCTTCCCTTTGACCGAAATCATGTAACACTGTCGGGCTGCTTCTTGGTTCCCTTTGGCCTCGCCTATTCCATGGCTGGTATGAAACTTCAGCTTCTGATGGAAGGACGAAGGCACGGCTCCGACTCCGCCGATGAGCCTTCGGCCGAATATGGCGTTGTAGGCTGACTCGATCTTTACAACGGCAAAGTCCGTTTCAACGGTTAATTGCCGGGGGGCGGAGCCTAAGGTTACAGGAAGTCGGACAATGCCCTCTACTCGGCAGGGCGAGCCGTTAAAACCGTAGAGGGGGCCCCGGTGAGGCTTCATATTAGCCTCACTCAATCCCAATTTCTCAAAACAGTCATAAAACAAAATGTTTGGGGCACTTCCATTATCCACAAAGATTCTATGTACATCATAGTTATTTATTACAGCATTGACGACGAGAGCGTCGTCATGAGGGACCTGAACATCAGTCAGGTCCTCGGCGCCGAAGGTGATGTCTTCCAGACGAGGCTTCTTCGGTTCGCCCTCAACCGCTGCTACTGTGTTGCGCTGCCGCGGCCTGGACCCTTCCCCCGGCCCTCTGGATATCATCATGATAGACCCAGAACTGGGTCTTTGATGGGACGATTCTACCGGGGCCGAGGTGGCTTTTGGCAGAGGAGCGGCTTCTATTGCCGGGGGCTGCTGTTGCCTTGGCGCTGCAAGGACGTCCCGGTTCTGTTGCGGCGGCTGCTCCCGCCGGTACTGCGGCAGTCTTCCCTCCCGGATGATGCGGTCGATCTCCTCCCGGAGCTGCCGGCACTCATTCGTCGTGTGGCCGATCTCCCGGTGGTATTCACAGTACCTGCCGGGATCCCTTCGGCGAGGATCGGTCTTGATGCGATCAGGCCGCCGGAGCATGCCTTTCACCTCCATGAGCATCCGGGAAGGGGGAGCAGGTAAGGGTAGGTACCGCGGCTGCGGGTCCCGTCGCCTCTCCCTGTCCCAGTCCTCCCTGCGATAGCGCTTTCGGGAGGGCTCTTGGTCTTCAGGCCGAGGTCGGACCACCTGAGGAGCAGGTGCCGAAGTGGCTTCGGCTGCGCCTTTACCCCTGGACAGCATCAGGGCCTCCCGATTGATGTACTTATGGGCCCGGGCCACGAGGTCCTGGAAGGTCGGGGGATGGCGCTTCCCAATGGAGCCGAGGAGCCCCTCGTCCCGGCACCCGCTGATCACGGCCGAAACCGCGATCGAGCTGTCGAGGTTCGGGATCTGGGCGGCCTCGGTCCGGAACCTGGTGAAGTACTCCTGGAGAGTCTCGGCGAGGCCTTGCCGGATGGCCAGCAGGCTGGCGGAGGTCTTGCACTGCCGGGTGGCATCATAGAACTGGTCGATGAACAGTTGGCCCAACTGGACTAGGGAATGGATGGAGTTGGGGGCCAATGTCTCGAACCAGGTGAGGGCGATTTTTTCAAGGGTGAGGGGGAAAAGACGGCAGCGGACTGCCTCGGAGATCCCTCGGACCCGGAGGTAGGCGTTGAATCTCTGGAAATGACAGACTGGATCTGTCATTCCGTCGTAGAGAGGGCCCTTCGGTAGCTTGAAGCTGAGGGGCACCTCGGTGGCCAGGAGCTCCGCCGTGAACGGGGTCTGCTCCAGGATGCTGCTGGCGAGGGGCGCCCCGTGAGGCCGGGACACCATCTGCTGCATCTCTTTGCGCATCGCCGTCAGCCGCCGGTCCAGGTCCGGGGCAGTTGAGGTGGCGACGGATTGTCCTCCGGTCCGGGCCGGACGGTACTCTGACGAAGCATAATCCTGCTCCGTCAGACGATCGGCGCAGGGAGCTCGGGCAGGTAGCGCCGAGGGCTCGCTGCGCGCCGCCGCGGTTTCGTCGAGAGAAACTGGCGCAGGCACCGGCCGGAGCCGGGCGTCTTGTACTGGGTAGAGTGGGGGGAGCGACGCCTGCTGGGGAAGCTGCCCCGTCAGTCCCATGCGCTGGGCGATGGCGGACACCATCTCCTGAAGAGGCGCTAGGGACGTGACGGCAGTGGCCAGCGTTGCCATCTGCTGCTGGAGCACCCCCACTCGGTCTTCCGAGCCGAGAGACTCCGGTATGGTTGGCAGAGGCGGGTTCGGCGAGACAGAAGGCGCGCCTTCGGAAGGCAGCATCTGCGCCGAGGCCTCCCGCGCTTCTGCTTCGCTTTGTCCGGATCGTCGGGTCACAGGTCGCTGAGACATGACTTGTTTTGTTGGTTTCCCACAGACGGCGCCACGTGATGTAGACTGGGTCTATCACGACCGGATTCCGGAGCTGGAATCCGAAAAGAAGATGATAGCGGATGGTTAACGGTGGCAGCCGATATAGGACTAAATAATGGCTTACTGATAAACCGCCATAGTGCCCGATCCGCCACCGGAGTGGGCCGGATTCGGCTACCGGGCCGAAGGGGGTTGGGCCGCTGATGGGCCGAAACCTGTTGGGCCCTGGGGCGCCGCGCCGCTCCCTGGCCGTAGGCTAATGGGCCGCTGACGGGCTGAAGCTTGTTAGGCCGGGAGCGACGGTGCCGCTTATGGGCCGAAGGCTGCTGGGCCGCTGACGGGCCGAAGGCTCCCGGGGGGCCTGGTACTGCAGCTGTTGGGCTGAACGGGGTTTGGGCTTGTTCTAATGGGCCGAATCGGATTCTGCCTCATCAGAATGTAACCAAACTTCTAATGATAGTAGCAGTATTAATTTAATAATATACGAATAACAAAACGGATAGGATAGAATGTAACCAAACTTCTAATGATAGTAGCAGTATTAAGATCGATATTAAGGCAGGTGTTTTAATATAGCAACTGATTAACGGCCGCCGCTATATTTGGGAATGGGAAGCTCCAATGCAAGGGGTAAATGATGAGGTCGAGAACCTGGTTTAGTGTTTAAATATTAGAAAAAAACTTTTAATCTTGATTTAATATTGTTTCAAAACCCTGGAACTAGGCGTTGGTTGGATTAGGTAATGTGACTAATAAATGATAATAACTAGGATATAGATTTGTGAATATTACATTTGACGCTAAAAGTTTTTTCTTATTATACACTATGGTACGGCATGGTTCGGATCTTAGCTAGCTATTTGTTTAAAAAAAAAAAAAAGATTTGTAAATGCTGACGGCTTCTAATTATATGGTCCTTGACTTCCCTATTATACTAGTTTTGGTTAACCCTAACACTTTCGATCTGATATTCTTAATGGAGTAATGCTTGCTATAACAGTGGCCAAAAGAAAGTAGAAGTGTCTTTTAGGTTGGCCCCCACATATCTACATGACTGTATAACCCAATCTCCAATCTAACAATTCAAAAAAATTTAAAAAATTAAAAACAGTTAACGAATTTGGATCATTAAGAGTGCTAATTTTTTTACTGTTCACTAGAGCTCGATTTAAATTTTTTTAAAATTTATGGGTCATCAGATCGGAGATCTGGGTATACGGCCATGTAGGACATGTGGAGGTGGACCTAAAAAAAGTTATTATTTTTTATTTTATCCACTACAGTACCCATTGCAGTAGAGAGGAGAGTGAGGCATTAATATAGCAAGCATTGATCTTCTTAATCCGATCTGGATTGATTTTGAATCTTTTCTCGCACATCTTATGTGTGGGTCGTCGCCCAAAAAAACACCATTAGATCTAAGACTATTTCAGTTCTTTTCCAATTAAAATTTTAAATCTAAATTAGAAGTAAGGGTCTGTGAATTACAACAACAATCATGATAATATGTCAATGAAAGTGGAAGAACAGAATGATGGCACATTAACCCTATATTTTGACATGTGATAAATAAATTGCTCCATATTTCAGAACATGAATCCGAGGCTGGGAGGAAGGCAATGAAAGAATACTCTTTAAGGTGTCATTTGCTCTCATGTTACCATAGGCTTCTTTTGCCATGTATAACGGTGCGTATTTTAACTAACAAATAAAGTCACTAAATGATGCATCTAGAATTAGATAAGGAGGACAAACGGTGGGAGAGCTAGGCGTATTTATCTCCAATATGGTCACAAAACTAATATCCATATTTGTAATAAGACATATAAACATAAATTTGATATTAAATAGTTCATATTTAATCGAAAGTAAACAAATTTGAAATCCAGGTTGTGCATATGAATCCTCAGGAACAAAAAACATCTTTAAAATTATGATATATGTCTATTATAGGAAGCACATATACCATATATATAAAGGATTCAATGCGCTTCGGAGTATATCTAACTTATGCGTCCGCGTCGGAAATCAATCCTCTCCCCTTAAAAAAAAAATTATAAACTTTTAAATGTTCAAATAGGTCTCTTAGAGTTGATCCCATCACGAGGTTTTAATTTTCACCGTCCGATCTTGATGATCAACTGGAACCATCTGATCGAACATGTATCAAAAATTAAGGTCTAAAAATATTGAAAAAATAATTAAAAAATAAAAAATTCGTCAAATTAGCCGTTAGAGTTGATCCATCTCTTAAGATTTTATTCTCAAACAACGACGTATTTGATTAGACAGTTGAATTAATCTTTTCGATCCAATAGTAAAAATTAAATAAAAAAGTAGATATTTGAGTATTATTATAAAAAAAATATTTTTTAAAAAAAAAAAATCGAGATGATGGATTTTGAGAGGGGGAGGAGGGGAGGGGAGGCACATCTAAATTAGATGTGCCCCTGGGCACGTTATATCCTATCCGCTCCCATATGCACTGGCTGTATTCTTTTATGTCGCAAATTCGCTGTATTCCAGCTCAGGCCATTTGATTAATATTAGACAACGTGAGAACAACTTGTGTCACCGACATGGGCTATGACACTATCTAGCAGTGCTTTTATTTAATTTTTTTATTTTTGTGGTCGACCATATGGTGCCTTACATGGTCGTATCAGTCTGAAAAATCAAAATAAGTCGATTTTTTATTTTTCATATTTTTTTAGATCGTCTGATCTAAGATTGAATTGTACAACCATATAACGTGAGTTGGAGCTGGTAAAAAAAAAAATTGTTTTAAAATAAAAATACCGCCGGACAACTTACCAGGTCTCAGCCGTGCTGCAAGTTTTAACCTTGCCATGCCATTTTGTTAGTGTTGAAACCAGTGCGCCACATGATTTTAACGTAGCCCACTGCACTGAGGCCCAGGGAAACTAGGAAAGGGGAAGCACTTGATCTATATCTAAATTAAATATTATATAAGATACAAAACATATATTAATCTTTGACAAATAGAATACAAATATGGACACAAATTATATAAATTGTGATTTATTTACACCTCTACCAACAAGGAATTTTTTGGCGTTTACCTATGATGTTGAACTGCAATGAGATAATAGAATACAAATTGAACAATTTTGTTTAAACATGAGAATATGTATAAATTTGTATGATTAGATATTGTATTGAAAAAATAAATTTTCACCATATAAGACACCCCTTTTTCCAGTATTTACTCTCTGTTATGACTTGATAGTAAAAAGAATGGCTGTTTAATTCTGCATATAAATTAAAGGTTTCAGTTTACATCAAAAATAGTTATATTGAATACTCAAACATGATACCTCATTCGAACACCCTTGTATCATATTCTACCTTAAGATTTTAAAATAAATACTAGATATTTCTTTAAAATACTTATTGATATGATAACATTTCGTTCAGTTATGTCATCTATGTTTTAAATGAATTCTAATAATTATACTTTTCTATATATATGTATATGTACTGATGAATATAGATACACTCATATTTCCCGTGTCTTCATGTCTAAGTTTTAGAATTTTAATGCACTCAATACATATCTATGTCAATACTTAACAAATCAGTTGTCGTCAATTGTATTTAGGTACAGCACAAATATATCACTGTTAAGTATTATCATATTAAAGATATACTTACGTGTACCTAGTGTTACCATCAGCTTATATGCTAGCTTATTCAAACCATTTCATTAGTCTTCAAGTCAATGACAAAATTACAAAGCATCTCTTTCTCTTTAGGTAAACGATAGAGAGCGGGGAATAAGATAGTCTCTTACTCTAAAAGACGACGATGCAATAGTTGGTTTTCATTTGTTTAAAAGAAAAAAAAAATCTAAAAAGGCATTTAATGAGCAATAAATTTGTTCATACATCCTTATAGGGTGTTTGGAAAGCAATTTTTTCACTTCTTTCTCTTTTAAATTTTATGTTTAGAAAGAAAATGTCCCGTAACAACATTTATTACCACCCCAATCAACTGTAAAGAGACAGCAACTCGTTTGTAAAACTTCTCCAAAACAAAACACCCCCCAACGTGTTTTACATTTTTAGGAAACTTGTTGCGCTGGCATTGAAGCACTTTGCCCCACATGGACTCCGTCCGTTTCATATATTGGGCATATTTGGCAAAACTTCTAATTGAAAGTTATTTTTGACTTCTACTTCTTACATAGAATGAATTAATGAGAAGAATAAATAAATAATTTTAATTTGTTAAAAAAGTCAACTCTTTCATAACAACTTCACTTTTTTTTAAATTTTGAAAGCTCTCCCCTTATTGTTTTTGGTTGGAAGTTAAAGTACAGATAAAATATTACATAAATGACTTTCAAAATTCAATAATTTTCATAAAAAAATAATTAAATAAAAATACAAAAATACTTTCAAATGAAAGCAGCACCAAACACCGCCATTGTCTCCTTCCCATTTCTTCTTCTTCTTGAGACATAATTTTTATATAGTCTTGAGAAAAAAAATGCTCCCAAACATCCTATTAAACAAAATATTCAAAGATTACACTTCTTATTGTAGAAAATGTATTCGCGACATACGCAAATGAAATTAAGAAGTTAGCAGCTGTGTTGTCGATTGGCTTGGCCTATGGTTCAATAATTCAATCAGGGCAAAGGGTTGTGTCAAAATTTAGTAGCACTTAGCCCTATGAGAGGTATATTACTAGCTCTTACTGCAAATGAGGTAGACATTCGATCTTAAGTAAGATACTCTTTCCCCTTTGGAGCTTAATTATACATAAGAGTTCTTACAGAAAAACTAATCATGCGCACCGAAGCTTTAAACTTCTTAATCCACCCCATTACACCACAAAACACTTGTCTAGGCTACCAACGTAATCATCTCCCCTCGGTGTTCTTATATATAGAAAAGTCATGGCTGACGAAGTTTTGAACTTGTAATGCAATCCCATAATCCCATTACACCACAAGACACTTGGTTAGGGCATCAAAAATATCAGTCATTGTAATCATCCCCCTCGGTGTTCTTATAGAAAAGTCTTGGGTAACAAAGCCTTAAATGCACTCCCATTCTACCATAAAACATGTGTTTAGGGTACCAAAAATGTCAGTCCTTGTTATCATCGCCCCCCAAAGCCTACCCCAACAGTGCTGCAAACTTTGAATTGTGAGGAGATCCTCTCACTGGACATTTGGATCACAGTCCAACAGTACTTGAAGGGAGAGGCCCCATGTATTTGCTATATTTTAAAATCGCATGAGGAATTTTTTTGTAATGTTTGGTCCTCTTCTCCTCTCAATATTATTGTACTCCGGTCCAAACATGTATTAAAGGGTTATTTATTTTAGCATAAAACAACGTAACTTAAAATAATTGTTTCATTGTACAGTGTTTTCAAAAAACTAATCAAAACAAGAAGATTGAAACATCCCTCTTGTTTTATTTTACAAACAATCAAATAAATATTTTTTAATTCTAAAACAAGAAAATTTCATTTGTTTAAAGTTAATGATTTTGAAACTAGTAATTTATAAAATTTTACACTAAAACAAACAACTCTTAAGATGATCTCTTCTCCTTTGAATTAGAAGGCACGGAGGGAGAGTGTAGTGACCTTTGCCTCCTTATCTTGGAGACCTTGAGAAAATGCCAAGAAATTGTAGAGGCCCAAGGAGATGCGCCGCGGCCCGTAGCGCTCTCTGCGGCCACTTCGCTAGGCGTGCACACGAGGCATCGAAGCTTCGCTACGCACACCCATGCGTCCTCGTCGCCCTCACATTAGAGACCTGGCCGCCCTTCTCTTTCCCCTTTGCAAGCTAAGATTCCTCCGATCTCTTAAGTGTGTGATGCTTTGACCATTAGCAGTCACGTTCTCCTGTTATTTTTTTAGTTTAAGATACACTTCAAGGTCTCTACAGTATTATCATCAGAGAAACGTTATTATACTATTCTTTTTACCATTTTATTTGTCATACTTGTTATGAACTATTTGATAATTTGATCAAACAATTTTTATTGAAGTTATTTTTGACGCAACTTTTGTTGACGTTAATGTATTCATCAAAGATTCTTTGATTAAGTAATTAATCAAATAGTTCAAGTGTGACATAGAGGATAGTAAAAATAGTAGTACAATAGTATTCCTCATGCTATTATAAAAAAATATAATCACATCACTCTCTAACACATTTCATTAATGCACTTATAAAATGTCAATAATATTTCTCCTCCGTACGTCTTGCACCAGATCAAACATCTAATCATTAAATGAGACATCTGCTTTGTCTCTATCAATCTATTTGTATTAATCTCAAGTGTTCGCTTTTAGTGTCATAAATCCGAACTCTTATTGTTATCACCATCGGTTTGGTTGTAATTTAGATGCTCTCACTGTCTATGATGAAAATATTAGATGTAGAGGTCAGTCATTCCCCTTCTCAAAAAGCACTTAATTAAAATGGGTTAGGAGTTCTCAAAAATAAGATGAACGAGGTTTGTTTGATGAAAAAATTGCTTTATGAAAAAATTGCTTTATGAAGATAAGTGATTTAGAAGAACAAATAGTTACGAATAATTTTATTTCTTAGGAAGCTTTTGTTTTAAATAAAGTCTTCTCACTCTTCATATATTTTTATCTCCTTTTCTTGGCAGTGATTGAGATTTAGTATTAACTCACATGAAAGAAATTTGACTTCTCTTAATAATTATTAGTCATGAAAATTTTAGCTTTTTGCAAAGAATATTTAAGTCTATGAACAAAAAAGTATTTTTTTCAAGGAATAAAATGTTTATAAAACCTAGAGTTTTAAAGTGTTTTTTCAAGGAATAAATTTTTACAAAACCTAGAGTTTTGAAAAACATGATGATGAAGTCTACTTCAAAAAAAAATTTGTCCTTCCAAAACAACAGATTTAAACTAATGAACAGTTATAAAAAAAGCTCTTTATTCTTTAGGTTAGTAAGTTACCTAATTTCTTTATGTGTCTTTATACTTAAGAATATTCTTTCCGAGAAAAAAAAATAGCAAATTGACTTTTTTTCAATAACTCCTAAATACGCAGTTTTTGTCTAAGAAAAAACTTTTTTTTGCAAGAATTAAAGTTTTAATCTCAAAAACAATTCCAATAGTAAACTAAGCTATCCTTGCCCCCATGTCCATATGTATGCTAGCACTGTGCTTGTAAGATGGAAATCCTTGTGGTTGCCCCTCACCCATGGGTAGGGCTGTAAATGAATATCCAAGTTCCAATTATCTACCCCATTTCCCGTTTGTGTTATTGGATACAAAAATCCCTGAAAGGACCACCCGTTAAATTATAACAAACAGAAGTGGACCTCCGATAATTCTTATGTATCTTATATATATTATCTTAAAGGGTAAAAATTCACCTCATTAGATGGGTCCCTCTCATATCCAAAGGTAAAAGTATTTCTTGACTATTTGACAGAAGTTCGGTCACTGTAAGAAGTAGGAAACTTTCTTAAAATTTAATGTGACTTTATGGTGCATGATTTGGAAAGATTCATGCATAGATTTTAGACCTATAAATAAAGTAGGTTTTAAAATTCAAAGTTCATAGGTTACAAGAATTTACGTAAATTAAATTCTTGTAGATTTTAAATTTTTAATTATTAAAATAAAATTTATTAGAAATAAACAGTAATAACGATTTAAAATAATTTATAATCATATCGATGAGAATAACAGTTACTTTTATTTTTGTTTTTGATTGTCAATTTAAAAATAAAAATAGATACAAAAGCAGAATCACTTATTCTATTTTTGCTTTCCGAAAAACTTTATAAGAAATAAAAATAAAAAATGCTATTTCCGTTTTCCTCTAGGACCCACTTGCAGCCCTAAGAACCCTTTGCAGCCCTAACCTGTGGGCTTGCTCAATTTAAACAGATCGGACGTCAGTTGGGTTAATTAATGTCTGGACGGCTGGTTGGGTAAGGTGAAATATATGCAAAGAAGAGCCCCCTCACTCGTCCGTACGAGCCTCCATACTGCTCCTTTGTAATGAAACTGAAGCAGGTGCACCACTGCACGATCACCACCCCCCCCGCGAGACAAACCAACCTGCCACGAAAGTTTAATGAAACGAAAGGACCCATCTCAACAAGTTTAATGGAGTTGTGTGGCTCCATTGACATCTAATAATTTTAATCTTGTCTTGCTTCTTACAAGAACAGCGATCTTAATTACGAGCTGGCTTCCCCAACGCACTGTTGATGCCTGTTCTCATTAATGCCAGATAAGACTTTGTTTTCCAATGAACATATAATAATAATAGCATACTATATACATATTTATCCTCTATATATAGAGAATGCAATTTAGTTGCTGTGTTTAGGTGCCCATGGTCTCCCCTCAGAGCTGGTAGCAAGTGTCAACAACAGGGATAAAATAGTTAGCTCACGAATCGCTGCAGCTAGCTGAGATCGGACAAACATGACTCTGCACATGCATATCGACAAGGATGATCTGGAGGCTGCTGTGAGGGAAGAGGAAGAATATTTTGTGCTCTCCCTGCAACTCCTCTTTCTCTCCACTGTTCTGGTAAATCCACACTTCAGAGCTTAACACCAAACTGGAAACCCTCCTGACTCCCCATGGCAAGGGAACAAGAATGGTTAGAACTTGCAGAAATTGGTGCAATTCACAGAGAGAGAGAGAGAGAGAGAGAGAGAGAGAGAGAGAGAGGGGTTTATGGCCCGTACTATACAGTAAGATTGTTACAACGTAGATTTGATAAGAAACCCACTAAGGAGATTTTAACCTGATCAGCATGACACGTTTGTCTCCATTTCCACTTCCTCCTCTACATCCTCCTCGTCGACCCCGAAGGAAACGGAACAAGAAGAACAAGAACAGAAAGAGTTAGAAGGGCATGAGAGCTCCAGCAGGAGGTCGACGAAGGCCCCAACGATGAAGCCGTGGGTGGCCTTCCCGTTCACCCGCAGGTACCACTCGAGCAGCTCCTCCAGGCAGGCCCAGTCGCGCAGGCCGTGCGCCAGCACCATCTCCTCCATGGACAGCCGGAAGTCCCAGTAGGGGTCCGCCGAGTCCACGGTCATCACCACGCTCTCCTCGAAGGGGAGCCCGCTGCCGGGCTTGCAGTGCTGCTGCTCCTCCAGGAGGGAGCTGGTGGCGCCGCCGGGCTCGAAGAAGAGGCGCTCCGCCGGGTCGGACCGCAGCGCCCGGATAACGGCCTCCATGGAGGGGACCCCCGGGGAGTTCTCCCCCTCCGACGAGGTGGAGAAGCTGTCGGAGGCGAGCTCCTCGGAGGAGTTGGTGAACCACGACTCGCTGGTGTCCAGGTACGCCGGGTTCGCCGTCTTCTTGGCGAGCCATGGCTCCTCTGCGCGGAAGGACTGCGTCCTGGGGTGCTTGCAGGAGGGCCATGCCCATGATGAGGTAGAATGGAAGGAAGAAGGAGAAGACTCCCTTGTCTTCTTGAACAGAGAAGGGAAACCCATCTTTCTGCCCATGCTTCCTCTCTCTCTATCTCTCCCTCTTTGTAGCAAGTAGCAGTGTTGGATGGGGGGGTGTAGGGGATTGGAGAAGTTAGGTTAGGAGAGAGAAGAGAGCTAACTTAAATGTGCCTGGGGTTGGAGTGTTTGTGAGAACTTTGGATTGGCATTGAAGGGTGGTGGATTAGCTAGATCCTTCGAGTACTGTTCCATTTAAAGGGGTGAGATGGGTTGGGTTGTGGGGTTGTGGGGTTGGGGGGGAGGTATTGGAGGGAACAGTGGGGAGGGTGGAGGAAACAGAGAGTGTGGAGGGGGGGAGGACTCGTGGCCATTCATTATTGCAGGTTGGAGTAATTAAATAGGCATTCAATACACCATGGTATTGTGTTTGAGTATAGAAATATGGTTTCTTTCTTCTTGTTGGTGGGGATGCCTTTTTTAATTTAGGGTTTTTAGATACTCCTACAGACTCATGAGTGATATCTAGGTGTTAAATCTCATAATTTGATATTTATGTTAAGATTTTAATTGTATATTTATTGTATAAGCCCCCTTTCTAATTAGAAGGTCTCGCACAAACTTTTGAGGTAATTATTCTTAATTTTGTGAAGATTTATAAATGGATACTAGAAATTAATAGAGGGGCTAGTGTACAAGATGACGGAGTTTAGGGTTTAGGGAGTAATTTCTAGGACTTTGTTAATTTTAGCTGGAGCACATGGAGGTATCCAACTATATGCGCCTGTCATGTTTCAGGGGGAATCCTTTGTCTGTGTATGGAGACGTTACATGAATGGCTTGGCCTCATGCTTGGGAGAGAGAGAGAAATTTGAAATTTTGACGGTGGGGATCTTCTTTTCTTACCGTGGTTTTGAAGCTTGGAGGTTAGATTTTCCGGACGATCCTTGTTATTTACTCCTTACAAGAAATAAAATATTGCATGCATCCCTTTGTCCTTAATGCTGCTTGTACTTCACATGCTTGTGATTTCTTTAATTATTTGTAAAAGTGGAATTTTATCATGTTCCTTATTGTTTGTTACCTTCATCTCAGCCGTCCGGCTTTGAAATTAGATGACCGGGGAATGAAGAACATATAACTAGTTTCCTCTTTCAGTGTTTCAATCCTCGGCAACAATAAAATTTAGGTTTTGATGCTTTCCACCATCCAATCAAGAAATAAAAGTGATAAAAAGGGTGACAAAAATATGGTATCATAGCATTTCTCATATTACGCTGAATAAATTATTTAATGTGAAAATTGTTATGTAAATAAAGAGACAAAGTTCTTCTAATTAGTCTTCTATTAGAATTCAATCTCCGCAATAATGAGAAGATCTAGACTTATATATTTTTGGAGTACTTAGGAAGTAAAACCAGCATTGAATAGCCCTCGAGTCTCAACTCCAAAATATATAATAACTATTTTTTTGTTCGTAGAAAAACGTGGGCTAATTATTTTTTAAATCAATTAAAAAAACTTTGGACAAGACAGGAATATAGATGTTATTGCGTTCCAAAGATTGTCTGATGTAATGATATGTCAGAGCCACTTGGTGTCGCCTAATACCCCGTGCATTTATGGGAAGGTAGACGAGGACATGAGAGAAGAATTATGGGCATGCGAATCTTCCTCTTCTTCTTCTTCTTGCTCTTCTTCTCTCCTTGTTGGTTTCGAATCTGATGGGAGTGGTGGTCCATGCATGTATGCAACGATTTGAACTCTTCCTTTAATGCCATGGTGGTACATGAAATGGTTTGAATTGTGGTGCCCCTTCAGTGCTCCAACCATCCTAAAGGATATATATATATATATATATATACTAAATGCAAAAGAATAGCCTTTGCAGCATTCTTGTCAACTTTATTTCCAAGTTTTTCGTTTGTTTTCGTCTTTTTGTTATGTGAGAAGGAGATCGTGTAAATATGATCAGTCAAGGAGATGCTTAAGCTAGGGATGTAAACAGTTAACTTGTATAGGTTTTCTGCCTCACCTTCATTATATTCTCCATGCCAATATCCTCAATGTCACCTCTAGCACAGAAAGAAAAATACTGTTGTCACATAATAATATGTAACATACTTTATACTGTAGATGAATTAGTCGATAGTAATAAAAAGATTGGGATTTTAGCAAATACTTTTCTAGGTCATAACATATGTAGATGCAAAAAAACTCTCTAATATATATATATATATATATAAACAATTCCTTAATGCGAGTCCTCATATAGATTGCCAAATCAGATGCTACATCAGGACATGCTGGCCAGTACCTCTGTGCCACGTACGTCTGTCGTGTTTCATGAAGCTGTTCTATTCATTGCACCTACCTTGGTGGGAGATATAGACAATTACCGGACAAATACTGAGTAAATTTAACTCACCCTTTTATCAGTACTCCGAGTGGAATAATGGCCAAATATTTATGATTTCCTGTACGAGGGAGAGGTGTGAATGTTTTTTTCTTATATTGAATATAATTTTTCTGTTTATTAGGTGACTATGTTCCAAGTTAATTTAAGTCCACCGTTGAGGGGAAAAAAATTCCACATACTACGTACGCCAAATCTACCCAAGTGAGACTTGAACACGGACAATTAAGATATAAATTGGACGGATTGGACTAAGTTATATGATAATTTAAGTCTAACTCAAATTCAAAATAGTTCAATCTAATTTTAGTCCAATTCAAATTCAGCTCAAGTTTAACTCAAATTTAACATAAATTTAATAATGAGTAGGTTGAGTTAGTCATGTTTATAAATGATTTGTTAGAAATATTTTATTTTTTGTATGAATTATTGTAAAAGTCAATAAATTAAATTGGGTCAGTCCGTTTTCAGTCCACCTCAACCAAGATTTAACTAATGTCAACTCAAATTTAACCCAACCTAATTTATATAACTTGGGTCAACCCAATTTCTTTTAATATAAACTGAGTTAGACCGGACTGGCCCGCCACTTGATAACCCATCTAGCACAGTAAAACATCCACGTTCAGATAAGATTGGATGATAGAAAGAGTGAATTCGTAGAGATGGGTCTCAATCTCAAAGACAGATGAGACCACTAAAAAGTAAAGGGTCTTTTATTTTTCAGTCCTTACAATTTTTTCATATTTTATATTAGTGTATGTAATCTTTATATATCTTTTAAATTAACCTCTCATAATCTTTTAACCCTTCTTAAAAAGTCTCTTCTATTAGTAA
Organism: Zantedeschia hybrid cultivar; assembly: GCA_030544215.1. NCBI lineage: Eukaryota > Viridiplantae > Streptophyta > Magnoliopsida > Alismatales > Araceae > Zantedeschia > Zantedeschia hybrid cultivar. The sequence goes on along the minus strand of JARZZO010000013.1, from coordinate 42,135,888 downwards.
TTTTTAAAAAATATTCCTTCTATGTATTATACTTTCACTATTCTACAAATATTCTTTTTTTTGCACAATTGCTATTTGAGGGGTCTTTTAGGGATGGTTCAAAGACTGTAGTAAGAGGTTTAAAAGAAATATGAAGATTGTATAGACTAATACGCAATATTGAAAGATTGTAACCCTAAAAGTAAAAGAGAATCCAAAAAAATAGAAGGGTGTCCCCATTGAGCTTGTTAGGCAGGGCGCACCGTCAAGGCATCAATCTTTCCTGACACGAGTGGTGAATACATCAATTAGTCATCTGCTTGCTCCTCATATCTGTCCTTAGATTAGAACGATCTGGATTCCTATCATTTCATTAGCTATTCCCCTGCTGTTCTTGAGAGGACCCTTCTGCCAGTTGTCCTGACATCTTTATATGCAATGTGATCCTTCTCAGAAGCTAATAAGCTTATCTCCTCATTATTTTTTGCTAATTAATCGCGTGCTCTAAACCATGGGGATGTTGGGTGGAAGCATCCGCTGTGCCACCCATCCCCAGGGTTCTCCCCTTGACAAGCAAATCCCCAATATAACTGATATGTCTGCCTATAATTAGCATTATGTCATATCAATCCAGCTAAATCGATCTTTGCATTCTTTTTCCTGTAATTACCTCATGCGGTGTAGAAGTTTATTAATAGTTCTCCTTAATTAATCATGGTTTTGCCTCTCAAACTTCCTAATTAACCAATATATGATCCTTCTCAGAAGATGGCTTTGCCTCATAATATTCCTGCCCATTAATCAAATATCCTAAGTCATGGAGTTGTCGGAGGGAAGAATCCACTGTCCCCACCCTTGGGGTTCTCCAGGCGAAATCCCCCTATAATTAACATTACGACACATCAATCCACCTAAACTTTGTATTCTTCTTCCACTAATCTATAGCTCCTGCAATGTGCGGTGGCTTATCTAGTGCTAACAAAGGATGTTTATTAAGTTCATCAACTAGTATTCTTTAATCATGGCTCCAGAGGACCATGGGTGGTACGGAACATATGAATCGACAGCATCTCTTCTGCAACATGGTTGTGGCTAACCCCTTTATGATTCGTACAGTAATATATGGTTTATTTGCTATGCCTCTGCGAGATTAAGACTAGATTAGGACGTGTGCTTAAGGTTTGTTTTTTTATTGATATCACGGTCGTAGAGTATGTTCTATGTTCTATGACGACACAACAGCAAACAGAAGGAGAAATTAAAACCATAACACGGGTGAGAGGGTGAAGACTCCTTTTCAACTTCCCTGGCCTGTGTCCTACCTTTGAAGACGTGTGTTATGCTGATGCTTAAAGCAGGAGACTTTTAATTATTTTAAGTCACACCACTTATATATGATACTAATTAATTGCCTTATCTTTGTCAAAATCGCATGTGAATTCTACTCTCACTCATCATCAAAGTTTTGCTCCTACACCTCCCAAGGCATGTGAGATTTAATGTTTGTATATGGAGATGTCATAATCTTTGTGATAGTGAAGTGACCCTGAGGCATGCCCGTTTAAGCTCATCTTTGCTACCAGAGAGGAGCTAATTAAGGATTGGATATTGTGGCAGTCTATTCAGCAAGATAACACTAGGAGATGCAAATGTATAATATCTACATTTATGACTATCTTAGTCGTTTGTTAGGGTTCATCACAAGTATCAATAAGGCCCTTGATGAACGGGCACTGTCAAGGTTGGTGCGGAAATTTTGATAAGGATGTGGTAGGATTAAGGATGTAAATTAGGTGGGTTGGATTGGGCTACGTGATAATTTAGGTCTAACTTAAATTTAAAATAGTCTAGCTCAATTTTAACCTAACTCAAATTCAACTCAAGTTTAACTCAAATTCAGTTCAAATGAGTAGGTTGGGTTGAGTTGGATTAGCCATATTTATACATGATTTGTTAGAAGTATTTTGTTTTTTCTATGAACTATTATAAAAGTTAATAAATTAAATTGGACCAGCCCGTTTTTGGTCCAATTCAACCCAGATTTAACCAATGTCAACCCAAATTTAGTCCAACCCAATTTATATAACTTAGACCAACCTAATTTCCTTTAATATGGACTGGATTGGACTGGGCCAAGAACTGACCCGCCCACTTAACACCTCTAGGTAGGATTGAGGACATGTATCATCTCTTTTCTTTCTTAGTACTAATCTAATAGAGCCAACTTACATGTAAAACAAATATTTAACCTACTAGGCGCCGCAACAGTCCAACTAAATTAGGAGCCCACATCAAGTGGGACGCACGTGTTCATGCCTCCCAATTAAAGGAAATTGGGTTGGTCTAATTTCACTCGAGCCCAGTGTGCGCTAATTAGTTTTGGGTTCTTAATAGGGCCAGGTGGATCAGATTAATTTGTAATTTGATCTGCCTTTGATTAATTAACTTCGACCTGATTGGTAAATTTTTAAATTAAATTAGTGCCTATATTGAAAGATCTCATCAGTTTTTCCTGTAGATCAGATCGTGGATTAGTTCTAAATTAAATCTGCTCTGAAATGCAATTCATTATATGTAGGATTTGGTATGCAAATTTTAAACCCACGTAGATCCATGGATATTCTCTTTAATTTACATTCCGTACATATTTTATATCTAAATTATATGTGATTATTATTATTATCATATATATATATTAACAATATGGAGACTATTTAATTGTAGTTCCTTTTTTATGAGAATTTGCAATCAGGCGACTGACTTCCAACTTCATAAAAGCAACACACGAGAAATAGGTTGATATTTGTTCTCGAGTAATACTTGTTGAACCTAACCATTTTTACAGATAATTTGTTCGATAGATTAGTTGTTTCAAAATTACCTGACATATTACACCTGTTCCATTGGGCTCGTTTTCTGACCTGCAGACGTCAGGACATGAACAGTGCGCTAATCTCCTGGCTTAATTGGCCCTTTGGACAGTCCGTGGACACATGCTTTTTTGGACCCGTAATTAATTAAAGATGAAACCAACATAAGAAAGGGTATTACTTGCTGCAATGCAAAGACATACGGACAAACACTTGTACTGTTCGTATGAAGTGCAGTCAAACTTAAAGTCCGTGTACCATCTAATCATGTGATCAGACCGCAGTTATAACCAGTGGGGTCTTAGGATTCTACTGGAGGTTGTCAAATTTATTGGCCTGACCCAGCCCAGGATCTTACTAATCCAACTCAAGACCCCATATGACCTAATCTAAGATTCTACTGATCCAGCTATTCTTATGACCTAATGTCCGAGTAACCTCACTGTACAAAATTTCTGAATCCACCACTGATTATAACTGCAATGCCTTTAACATTTGCTCTACGTTCTGTTATACGAACTAGCTGCACTACATGTGGACACTGCATCACTTTGTATAATATGAAGATTGCAGGAGATTTAGAAAGAATATTGAAAGATTATAAGGACTGAAAAGTAAGAATATTAAAAATAAACATGATTCGATATTCTTTGGGTCATATATCATATAATATAAAGATTGTAAATTCATATAATTTTATATTTATTTGATACTATAACATTAAAGAAATAGAATTTAATATTCTCATATTTATATATGAATTGAACAGTATATGCAAAAAAAAAAAAAAATCTTTTCCTTTTTATCGATTTGCCACACTAAATAAAAGTCTACTTGAAAATCATATGCACCTGTATATTGTAGGTAAGATTGGATATTTTACTAAGATTCACTTTGGTAACGAAATAGGGTGGGAATGGAGTAACTTATTCTGCAGAATAAGACAATGAAATCTTTATTTCACATGGGCCTTACGAGGGAATGAGTTGTTCCTAGAACAAGCAAGAATAAACCATTCAAGCTAAAAGGCATAGCTACTTATTTTGCCTTATTCTGGAATAAACTAAAAAGTGTATCAAACTAAAATACCTAATATCTAATCCCGAATAAGTCATATCAAAGCAAGCCTAAGATTCTGACTAGCTGCACTACTCTGTTCGCAGTGAATCAACATTTATAAAATTTGTATAAAGTTTGGAGATCAATCGAGCTTGACACCTGAGCCACAAACAACAGTTAAGAGTTTAAAAAAAAAAGGGTCTTGCTTGCGTGTGAGTTTAAAGTTCACCTAGAACGAGAATGCCGAAGCTAATAATTGAGGAAGATAATAGCTTCAAATGGTTGTGAGCTCTTCCTTCGAAGTCTGTAGGGCTGCTTCTAAACGTACGCTAGCAGCTGGCACCTAGGGCCGTAAATGGAAATCCGGTTATTTGATTTTTTTGATTCAATTTTGATAAAAAAGATATTTGATTTCAATAAAAAAATATCCATCTAAATTATCAGAATTGGAATCGGATACTTCCAATAATCTATTAGAATCGGAAACAGAAACACCAATTCCTTAATCCATTTTCTGATTTCGGTTTCCGATTAATATTTGACCTTTGGATTTTATTAGTGTGTGACTTATGTTATGTTATTGTCAAGAATTTTATTAATTTATGGTGAAAAGTTCTTTTAGTTTTATAATGATTTTCGGTTAAAAATCTTTTCTTAGATATCTTTTAACATTTACTTGTGAAGTTAAATCTATACAGCATGTTTTTAAATGTAAGTTTATGGATATAGAATTGTTCTTATATCCTTTAATCTCATTGATCATTATGTAATATTTTTTAGCCTCATTTTATGTGTTTCAAATAAAAAAATTAAGAAACTAACAATTTTTGGAAATTATTGGAAACATTATCCATTTTTAATATGAGAATCGGAAACAAATCGAAAAGAAAAAATATACTTTCCGATCTTATCAGAATCAAAAATAAAAATATATTTTTTACTATCGGAGTCGAAAAACAAAAACACTTGTTTACGTCTTCGTATCCTATTCATTTACAGTCCTATTAACACGTGTCCGAGAAGATCTTAAAAGCCATGCCCACCTGGTAGAGCATGTATATTGTGTTGATGAAGAATCCAAGACTATTCTTAAGAAGATAAGCATCCAACCAACGTTGTCTTTCACAAAGATACGACAAAGAAGTTGTGAAAAACGATCGACTGGCAAGTGATCAGACTCCACTCTGGCTCGGAGGGAGCCGGATTGGGGGAGAGATAGACCATGCTAGAAGATTGGTACATTTGAGATCAAGAGAAAGGTAAGAGGCCAAAGTAACAAGTAGGTCAAAATTGAGGAGATCTACCCTACAAATTGGCTCAAGGGTTGTTTGTTTTAGTGTAAAATAATTTAATTTAAAATAATTATTTCATTTTACAGTGTTTTCAGTTGTTTGGAGTGATATAAAATAATGTAAAGTAAAATTATGTATGGGCCTTGTTTGCTCACTTGACGGCTCAATTCTTTTGTTTTGATTTATAGCAAAGGTTCACTGTAAACTAAAACAAGAAGATTGAAGTATTCCTTTTATTTTATTTTACAAACAACCAAACAAACATTTCTTAATTCTAAAATAAGAAAATTTCACTTGTTTTGAAAACAGTGATTTTGAAACCGGTGATTTATAAAGTTTAACACTAAAACAAACAGCCCCTTAGTGGTAAAGCAGATCAAGGTAAACAGCTGAAAGCTGAAGAAAATAAACACTGTGAAAACTTAAAAAAAAAAAACACTAAGAAGTTAGAGGACTAACTTGATAGAACTTTTGAATTGACATAGGTCTATCAAATGAGAGCCAAGTCCACCCAAAGGGGAGTGGAGAGAGGGGCTCCCTGACTCCAAGGAAATCCCCTTTTCTCCCCAAAGTACCAAGTAACAAGTCTGGGAGGAGGGTTTGTAGGGATTTCTCTCCTCACAATGCCTTCAGTTTCGCCATCAACCCCCTCCCCTTGCACGCACTCTCTCTCTCTCTCTAGGGATTTTTAAATTAAGTTTTTTTAATTTTTGGTTCTTACAATCTTTTAATATTTCACATTAGTCCCTGCCATTTTTATATTTACTTTAAAATCTCCACAATTTTGAGTGCTCCTTAAAAAGCCCTCTGGTTAACAATCATAAAAAGGGAATATATTAGGAATATTGTGTGAATATTCCGAGTATGTTCCTTTTGTTAGCAATTTCTAACTGGAGGGGCTTTTTAGGGAGAGTTCAAAGATTGTAATGGATTTAAAAGTAAATATAATGATTATAGGGACTAATATAGAATCTTAAAAGATCATAGGGACCAAAAGTAAAAAAAAACTTTTAAATTGCTAGAAGGATAGCTTATGCATTTCACCAACATTGACATTTTACATCTATCTCTCTGGCATATTCAAAAGGTGGCATCATGGTCATGTTAGACAATTTTCAAAGTTAGGTGTATATATGCAAATACGTATACTACAGGGGTACATGCACCAATCCCTCTTCGTGTTTTGCTTATAACTATGTCCTTTCTGGGGTAACATCGTTACAAAATTTCTTCGTGGCCTTCTCCCTCCCGCCCCGGGCTTTTCCTTCGCAGAAGACCTCCGAAACTGATGCCCAGATACGATTCTTCCGTTAGGTTTGCCTTGGTTTGTATTGGTTCCCGTTGTGGTTTCTGCTTCGGAAGGTCAGTCCAATCCTCCATCAACTCCCTTGTCCACATGTTCCTCTTTGATCTCTTTTCTTTCCACAACCTGGTCATATGTTTGTTTGAATGTTCTCATTACGCATTGGTTTGTTCTTCCAAAGAGTTCTTTGTTTGTTGTGGATTAGTTGCATCTTCGGTTTGTTCTTCTTCCGCGGAGATGTTTGTTTAATAACATGCACAAGACAAAAAGCCAAATATATATATATATATATATGATGAGGCAGAATTCGATTCGGCCCATTAAAGCAAGTCCAACGCTATGATCAGCCCAACAGCAGCAGTAAAAGGCCCCCTGGCAGCCTTCGGCCCGTTAGCGCCCCAACGGCCCTCGGCCCAGTAAGCAGCCCTGTGCTCTTTGGCCTGTCAGCGGCCCAATAGCCTTCGGCCCGTTAGCGGCTCAGCAGCCCTCGGTCCAGTAGGCTTCGGCCCATCAGCGGCCCAACCCCATTCGGCCCAATAGCCGTATCCGGCCCACTCCGGTGGGAGGGTTAGGCACTATGGCGGTTTACTAATAAACCCAGAACATAGTCCTATATCGGCTACCACCGTTAAGCATCTTCTATCCTCCGCTATAAATACACCGTTATTTATTACCAAAGGTATGTCTTCATGACCCTTAAGGACTACAGTCCAAAAAGCATTACAGCTGCTTCTTCCATCTCTTTGACTTCTGAATCGAATCGTCTTCAGAAGCTAACTTAACCGTCGGAGGGGGTTCCTAAAGGCCGCAGCCCGGGACTCCTACTGACTGGTTCTTCTTCTTCTTTCCCTCCTGCAGAGCCTCGGTTTGAATCTTCGCCGACCTTTCCGAGTCGATCTCGGCCGCCGATCTCGGACTTCTTCCTCCGGTTTCGACGCCATTCGCCGGCTGGTCCTCCTCGCCTGAAGGTGCCTCGGGTCCACACCGGCTGCCCTTCGACCATTCGCCGGCTGGTCCTCCTCGCCTGAAGGTGCCTCGGGTCCACACCGGCTGCCCTTCGACCGGAGGGACTTCGGCTGCGCCTTTCAAAGGCTAACCCACATCCGATCGGGCAACCCTCGGCTTCGGATCTTCGGCCACGTCTCCGCCCTCACCGCCTTCGGATCCCCGTCGGGCCTCTTCTCGGATCCAATCCATATTCGGATCCCAATACCGGATTCCAGCCTCGGAACCCGGTCGTGATAGCTTCGGCTACATCACGTGGCGCCGTCTGTAGGAACTCAAACAAATAGTCATGTCTCATCGTCCTGTAACCCGACGATCCGGACAAGACGAAGCGGAGACACGGGCTATCTCAGTGCAGCCACTCCACTCCGAAAGCGCCCCGTCTGCTCCATCAAGCGCGGCTCTGCCTGTCATACCAAAGTCCCTCGCCGCTGGAAACGATCGGGTGGGAGTACTTCAGCAGCAGATGGCGACGCTAGCCGCTGCCGTTACCTCTCTTGCACCTCTACAAGAGATGGTGTCTGCCATCGCCCAGCGCATGAGATTGCTGGGCCAGCTTCTCCAGCAAGTACCGCCTCCTCCATTCTATCCCGTCCAAGATACAAGGTTCCGGTCGGCACCCTCACCGGTCTCCCCCGACGAAACCGCCACGGCGCGTAGCGAGCCCTCGGCACCGCCTGCCCGAGCCCCTCGCGCCGACCGCATGATGACGGAGCAAGGTTATGTTTCGTCCGAGTTTCGCCCAGCCGGAACCGGAGGACGCTCGGTCACCACCTCAACTGCCCCGGACCTGGACCGGCGGTTGACGGCGATGAGGAAGGAGATGCAACAGATGGTGTCTCGGCCGTACAGAGCGCCCCTTGCCAGCACCAGTCTGGAGCAAATCCCGTTCACGTCAGAGCTCCTGGCTACCGAGGTACCTCCTAATTTCAAACTGCCGAAAGGCCCCCTCTACGACGGAATGACAGATCTGGTCTGCCACTTCCAGAGGTTCAATACTTACCTCTCTGTCCGAGGGGTCGCCGAGGCAGTCCGCTACCATCTCTTCCCCCTCACCCTTGAGAAGACTGCCTTAACCTGATTCGAGACATTGGCCCCCAACTCCATCCACTCCCTAGTCCAGTTAGGCCAGTTATTTATCAACCAGTTTTATGACGCCACCCGACAGTGTAAGACTTCCGCGAGCCTACTAGCCATTCGGCAAGGCCCCGCCGAGACCCTTCAGGAGTATTTCACTAAATTCCGGGCCGAAGCCGCCCAGATCCCAAAACTGGACAGCTCGATTGCGGTCTCGGCCGTAATCAGCGGGTGCCGAGATGAAGGGCTTCTCGGCTCCATTGGGAAACGTCATCCCCCTACCTTCCAGGACCTCGTAGTCCGGGCCCACAAATATATCAACCGGGAGGCCCTGATGATGTCCAAAGGCAAAGGTGCAGCCGAAGCGGTATCAACGCCTGCCCCCCAGGTGGTCCGCCCTCGACCCGAAAATCAAGAACCATGCGGTAAGCGATATCGCAGGGAGGAGTGGGACCGAGAAAAGAGACGGGATCCGCAGCCGCGGTACCTGCCGCTACCCGCTCCCCCTTCCCGAATGCTTATGGAGGTGAAGGGCATACTCCGGCCGCCGGAGCGCATCAAAACTGATCCTCGCCGAAGGGACCCCGGCAAATATTATGAGTATCATCGGGAGATCGGCCATTCAACTGACGAATGCCGACACCTTCGGGAGGAGATCGACCGCCTTATCAGGGAAGGTAGACTGCCACAGTACCGGCGAGAGCAGCCTCAGCAGCAGCGGAACCGGGACGTCCCTGAGGCGACCAGGCCGCAACAACCCCCGGAGAAGGAAGCCGCTCCTCCGCCAAAGATTACCTCGGCTCCGGTGGAAACATCTCATCAAAGACCCAGCGCTGGGTCAATCATGATGATATCCGGAGGGCCAGGAGAAGGATCAAGGCGCCGTCAACACAGCTCCGCAACAATAGCGACGGTTGACGTCGAGCCGAAGCGGCCCCACCAAGAAGACATTACCTTCGGCTCAGAGGATCTGACCGATATTCAGATCCCTCACGACGACGCCCTCGTTGTGAACGCTGTAATAAACAATTACGATGTTCATCGTATTTTTGTTGATAATGGAAGCGCTCCAAACATATTGTTTTATGATTGCTTTGTAAAGATGGGATTGAATGAGGCTAATATGAAGTCTCACCGGGGTCCCCTATTCGGTTTTAACGGCTCGCCCTGCCGAGTAGAGGGCATTGTCCGGCTCCCCGTAACCATAGGTTCGGTTCCCCGGCAATTAACCGTAGAAACGGATTTCGCCGTTGTAAAAATCGATTCGGCCTACAATGCCATCTTTGGCCGAAGGCTAATTGGCGGGATCGGAGCTGTGCCTTCGTCCTTTCATCAGAAGCTAAAATTCCATACCAGTCATGGAATAGGCGAAGCCAATAGGAATCAAAAAGCGGCTCGGCAGTGCTATATGATTTCGGTCAAAGGGAAAGCTGCAGCCGAATCCCTGTCGATTGAGTCTTCAGCCGAAGCATCCCCGGGAGAAGAACTCATCGCCATCCCGGTTCCAGGAGGCAAGGGACGAACCCTTATGATAGGCTCCGGCCTGGAGAAAATTGAAGCAGAAAGACTCGCCGAGTTCCTGAAAAAGAATCTCGACGTCTTCGCCTGGTCTCCAACCGATATGTCCGGGGTTGACCCGGAAATAACAGAGCATCAGCTACACACCGATCCTAACCAGCCCCCGGTCAAGTAGAAGCGGCATACCTTCAATCAGGAAAGGAGAGCCGTCATTCAAGCTGAAGTTCAAAAGGGGCTAGACGCCGGGCACCTCCGAAAGGTACACCATCCGGACTGGATCGCCAATGTAGTAATGGTGCCTAAGAAAGATGGCAAATGGCGAATGTGCGTGGACTTCACCAACCTTAACAAAGCATGTCCGATGAATAGCTTCCCGCTACCTCGGATAGATCAGGTGGTGGATGCGACCTCCGGCCACGAGCTTCTGAGCTTCCTCGACGCCTATTCAGGCTACTATCAGATCCGAATGCATCCGGACGATGAAAGCAAGACCAGCTTCACGACTGATCTCGGTCTATATTGCTATACCCGGATGCCCTTCGGCCTGAAGAATGCTGGCGCGACATATCAGTGCCTCGTCAACAAAATATTCGCCCCACAGCTCGGCCGCAACATGGAAGTCTACATCGACGATATGCTGGTAAAGAGCCTCATCGCTGCAGAACATCTGACCGACTTAGCCGAAACATTTTCCGCCTTACGGCAATACAAAATGAAGCTAAATCCAGCTAAATGCATCTTCGGAGTAGCCTCCGGGAAGTTCCTCGGCTATATGGTCACTCACCGAGAGGTGGAAGCGAACCCCGCAAAGGTTTCGGCCATCATTCAGATGTGCCCTCCGGCTAACCTCCGAGATGTTCAAAAGCTAAACGGAAGGATTGCCGCCTTAAGCCGCTTCATGTCCAGAGCGGCGGACTACTGCTTTCCCTTCTTTAAGCTATTAAAGAAGGCCAATAGCTTCTCCTAGACAAACGAGTGCCAGGCGGCCTTCGAACAACTGAAGGTCTATCTCTCCAAGGTTCCCATCCTGTCCAAGCCGGTCCACAGAGAGCCGCTATTCCTCTACCTCGCGGTATCTGAGACAGCTATCAGCGCCGTCCTCGTCCGAGAACAAGACGGCGTCCAGAAGCCTGTTTACTATATAAGCCGAGCCCTCCAAGGAGCAGAGCTTCAGTATCTTGCTCTTGAGAAGCTAGCTTTAGCCCTCGTCTCATCCGCGAGGAAGCTCCGGCCTTACTTCCTCGCCCACTCGATAAAGGTCCTCACCGATCAGCCTTTGAAGCATATCCTCTCTCGGCCGGAGGTGTCCGGCAGACTGGCGAAGTGGGCAATTGAACTGGGAGAGTTCGACGTTTCCTATGCGCCCCAGATAGCGATAAAGGCTCAGGCGTTAGCCGATTTTATTGCCAAACTCACTCTTGAAGCTCCCTCAACGCCTCGGCCGAAGGTCGGCACATCCGAAGCCGATGGTACTTCGGCTTTCACGCCGGCGGATGAATGGCAGCTCTATGTGGACGGCTCCACGTGCTCTACGGGCAGCGGCGCCGGATGGATCTTGGCGTCTCCCGAAGGGGTCGTCACGGAGTATGCGCTACGCTTCTCCTTTCCTGCCACCAATAATGCCGCCGAGTATGAAGCTTTCATCTCCGGCCTCCGGGCCGCCAGAAAGCTTGGTGTCCGGAACATAAAAGCTTTTAGCGATTCTCAGCTAATTGCCAGTCATATTTCTGGGGAATACGAGGCACGGGATGCGATAATGGCATCTTATCTCCAGGTAACTCGCAAGATCCTCGCCCAATTCAATTCCTATGAAATCGTGCGGATCCCGAGAGCCGAGAATGCTCGAGCCGATGCTCTCTCCCGGTTAGCATCGACTCAGGACGGGGGAGGAGGTCGGATGATTCTTGTAGAAGAACTCGCCGAGCCAAGCCTCGAAGAACCCGAGGTCATGCAAGTGACCGAAGTCGAGACCGAAACCTGGATGACTCCCCTAGTCACTTTCCTCCTCCGAGGAGAAGTCCCGCCCGATCCAAAGAAAGCAAAACATATTCGGCAGCGTTCATCTCACTTCCTTCTCTTGGACAGGCTGTTATATAAAAAGTCCTTCGGCCGACCACTTTTGCGATGCATCGGCCCGACCGAAGCTGACTATGCCATGCGAGAGGTGCATAAAGGGGTATGCGGAGTACATGCGGGAGGAAGGGCCCTGGCTCATAAGCTTCTAAGGCAGGGATACTGGTGGCCGACTCTCCGAGAGGATGCAACTGCCCTCGTCCGTCACTGCAATCAATGCCAGAGGTTTGTCTCCCTCATCCACCAGTCAGCAACCCTTCTAACTCCTTTATCCGATCCCTAACCTTTCGCCCAATGGGGAATCGACCTCCTAGGGCCCTTTCCCGTCGCCACAGGCCAAAGGAAGTTCCTTATCATGGCAGTAGACTACTTCACTAAATGGGTGGAAGCCGAACCACTCGCATCTATAACCGATAGCAATGCTTGGAACTTCGTGTGGAAGTCCATCATTTGCCGGTACGGCATCCCCCGGTCCATCATCTCAGACAACGGCAAACAATTCGACAGCCGTCGGTTCAATGACAACTGTGCCAGCTTCGGCATTCTCCATAAGTTTACTTCAGTAGCATACCTCCGGGCAAACGGCCAGGTCGAGGTCACCAACCGAAGTCTGCTACAAGGATTGAAGACTCGTCTCGGCAAAGCCAAAGGTCGATGGGTGGAAGAGCTACCAAGTGTTCTCTGGGCGTATCGGACTACAAGCTGATCCCCAACCGGCGAAACCCCGTTCCGCATGGCTTATGGGATAGAAGCCGTTATTCCTGTCAAAATCGGCCTTCCCTCTCCGAGAGTCCTTGCTTATGATCCGGAAGCCAATGGGGAAGCCTTAAAAGATCACCTTGATCTCATAGAAGAAACCAGAGAGAAAGCTCGCATTCGGCTAACAGCTTATCAGCAGCGCATGGCCAGATACCACAACACTCGAGTGAAGCCCTGAAGCTTTGAAACCGGGAGCCTCGTGTTGAGAAATGCTCATGCATCTAAACCAGTCGAAGCCGCAAGGAAGCTTTCCCCCAATTGGGAAGGACCATATCGCGTAAGGGAGGTAATTCGACGAGGGGCCTATCGGTTGGAAACCCTTTCAGACCAACCTCTCCCTCGCACCTGGAATGTAGAGCGCCTTCGGCGTTATTTCATGTAAGTTGCTACCTCCGGAATTTAGCCGGAAAGCATGAATAAATTTCTCCTTTTAAGATGTCATATTTGGTATTTTCTCTAAGTCCGTGTAAACCGTACCGGGAGTGGCTTCGGCCATGGGAGTGGTTTCGGCCATGCAAACCGTATCGGGAGCGGCATGGTATTTTCTCTAAGTCCGTGTAAACCGTATCGGGAGTGGCTTCGGCCATGCAAACTGTATCGGGAGCGGCATGGTATTTTCTCTAAGTCCGTATAAACCGTACCGGGAGTGGTTTCGGCTATGCAAACCGTATCGGGAGCGGCATGGTATTTTCTCTAAGTCCGTGTAAACCATATCAGTAGTGGCCTCGGCCATGCAAATCGTATCGGGAGAGGCATGGTATTTTCTCTAAATCCGTATAAACCGTATCGGTAGTGGCCTCGGCCACCCAAACCGTATCGGGAGCAACATTCTTCTTCAAGTCCGTATCCGAATCTGGATTAGGCTTCGGCCGTGCGAGCCGCACCTAAACAGCAATAAGGTCTCAGACACAAGAAGAACCAGATTCGGTCATCCATTCAGAACGCAAAGAAGAAGCAAAGTACTTTTTATATACATGAAAAATAGAGTACAAAATCGGCCGTACATCTGGCCGCAGTCTTTCAAGAGAAGTCAAAACAAAAATCGGGACAAGCCCCCGTATTAGCCTTCGGTGTTCTCACCATCCACATCAACAGGGCTCTGACCAGGAGATGGGGAGGGAGAATCATCGACCTGAACGGCCTCGGCAGGGGCGGCATCGACAGGAGCTGCCTCGTCAGGAACGGCCGCATCGCCTTCCACCGAGGCTGAAGCTCTTTCAGCCTTGAGCTCCTTCCACCAAGATAGGAGCTCTTTGCCTTCCTCATCCGTTGGAAGGACGATGCCGGTCAGGTCCACGGCCGGACACGCCTTTTGGGCAGCGGCCAGCCCTATGTTGAATACGGACGAAGCCGCCTCGAGCTGGGCCTGTATTATCTCCTCGGCATAATCTGGGTCAGCCTTATAGCTGGCTACGGCTGTGCGAACAGCTTCTTCGGCCTTAGCCTCCAGGTTTTGCCTCAGAGCCGACATCTCCTCGACATGGCGGCGGCGGTCCGAGACCCGCTGAGCGACCTTGTCCTGGATCTCGGCCTTAAGAGTTTTATTTTCGGCCCGGACCGCCTCCAGCTCCTTCTCGGCATTCTCTTTCTCCTGCTCGGCCTTCAACTTGGCTTCGGAGGAAGCGTGAGTCGCCTCCTTTTGCTCCTCCAGCTCGGCCCGCATCCGGGCATTTGCCTCCAGATGCCAGTCGACGCTGGCCTCAAAACCACGTCGCGCCGGGGCGCCCTCGCCAGAAGCCGATTGGTCCGATGCCTGTTCGGCGTCCCAGAGTTTTTGATGGATGGCCACCTGACGGCGAATCAAGGTACCACACGTGACCGCGGCCTATAGCCAAAAGCAAACAGAAATCTGCAACCCCGAAACGAGCCAAGGGAAATATTAGACCGAGGCGCATAAAGAAGTTTCTTACATGGACCGACAGTCGGGCGCTCAGCGACGCCAGTTCATTCGCGGACAGCTCCTTTAACTCGTCCTCAGCCGTCGGGAGGGTCAAGCCTCGAAGCAGGCGCAGGCACGTCCGAGGGTCCTCCAGACTCTCGTCTCGATAGATCCCCAGGTCCGGGACCCATAGCTCGCGCTCATGTTCGCGAGATGCCTGCGACCCGGAACCTCCAAGGTCTTCTACACCCGCCGTCGCGGCCGAAGCAGAATCGCCCCTCGGCGCTTCGGGAGGCGACGAGAGCGGGGCCCCTCGGGCAGCGGTTGGCCTCTTAACTGCCGGGGCAGGCTCTGTCTCACCGGGCTCATCCACCCGGCCCCGCTTCGACGGTCGGCCGCCCCTTCAGACGATCGACTTGCCTTTTCTCTCTCGAGAGAGAGCAGCAGCAGCAGCGCGGCCCTCGATGGAAGCCGCTGTCGTTACTAAGGCCAGGGCACTCGGAGCCGCGCCTCGTCCGGCCCCTCCCGCCACCTGCGGTCGGGACGATTAAGATCGGCCGGACTGCTGGGCCATCCGACTGAGGAGACCTCGAATCCCGGACATTGCTGCAAACGGAAGAGAGGGGTTAGTGGCTTACAGCGCGCGACTCCACGATTCAAGACCGACTTACTCTCGGCCGAAGCCTCAGCACCCACTTCGGTCAGAGGAGCTTCGGCCGGAGACACGACCTCAGCAGCTCCTTCAGTCTCCCCCGGGATCTCCTCGGGAGGAAGATAAGGAGAGGCCCGCGGAGGATCCTTCGTCGGATCCGGCCACGCCCCAGCCTGCACGAGCTGCTCTGTTTCGTTGAAAAGCTCCGCTATATCGTACGGAGCCGAGGCTTCTATGAGGCCCACGATATGAAGCTGATCGGGGTTAAGAGAAGGCGGATCGGAGAGGCTTCGGCCAGTGGTGCCCACTCAGTGGGGAAGGGCCACACGCTCTTCTCCTTCTCCGGGAGAGAGACCAAGATGAAGCTCCTCTTCTAATCATGAATGGACGAAGGCTTCCCGGAAAAGATACCCTGGCCGAGGCGAGGGACGAAACTGTACCACTCGGATCTCTCCTGCCGCTGTATCTTGAAGAGATAGCGGAAGATGTTTACCGAAGGGGTAACCTCAATGTAGGCAAGCACAGCCAAGAAGGCATAAACTGTGCACCAGGAGTTAGGGAAAAATTGAGACGGGGCTAATTCGTAGAAGCACAAGAGATTAATTACGAAGGTGGAAAGGGGAAGGCGAAAACCCGCCCGAAAGCTTTCCTCATAAATGGAAAAGCTACCCGGACGAGGAGAATTGACCCTAGTGTTCGTACCGGGCCGATAGGGGGTCATCCACGATGGGAGTTGATAGTAGGAGGCAAGGTACTTGACCCCCTCGTCATTAAGAGTGCAGGCCGCCTCCGAAGCAGTCTCAGGCCGACGACGGCCGGAGGAGGAAGCCTGGCCCGCGGCGAGAACTTCTTCGGCCTCCTCAGCACCGGACGATTCGGCCTCATCCGCCATAAGAGAAGCAAGGGAGTTCGAAGAAAGGGGAGATGACAAGGAGGATTCAGAAGGCTGAGACGAAGAATAACCTTCGGCCGAAGAGCTACTATTGGCCGAGGAGGAACTACGGGACATGGATCACGGAGCAGAAAAAGGAAATTGAGGCTTACCCTCAAATAAGATCTCCTTGTTCGCCCACCACCTCTCCAGCAATGGAAGCTTCCCCGGCGACAACTCCAGGCAATGGAGAGCTCCCGGCGACAGACGGCGTGCTCGGAAGCACCTTCAATGGCCCGTTATTCGCCGGAGAGGTAGGAAGGCTCGGATGGTTGCAGGAAAACGCAGGCGCAGAAAGAAGGGAGCGGAATAGTGCCCTGGGAAGGGTTCCTATTTATAGACAAAGTTGAAAACATCCCCCGCCGAAATTAACGGCCAGGATCCTCCCCCTCATCGGCGCCACCCCTCTCGGATGCGCGCCACGTGCACCGTCCTTCGGCAATGATGACAGTCCGACTCCGGGATCGAGGGAAGATAATCAATGGCCGAGAGCGATCCGACCCTTCGGCTGATCACTCGGATGCTCGCCACGTATCCCAATCCGCGTGCCGAGGAGGGAAAAGGCGGCAATCCGAGTAAGGCTTTGGGCAAAGAGCCGAGGTGACCCGCGATCCGCGTACGGCCGGGATCCTTTTGTGTTTCTAACGGAGCGGCCGGATGCGCGACGCGTGTCCTGTGTTTCTTCACGATGCGACCATTCTGACGGAGAACTCGACGTCTGTCCCGTCCATTTATCAAGCCTGACATAGCCAGAAGACTCGTCGCTTCGCAATTGGGGACGAAGGCATTCGTCACTACATCCCGAACAAAGACGAGACTAATGGCCACTGACCCTCGGCTGACCGAGGGCATTTTCTCTTCATAACAAAGCAGAAAGCCTCGGATAGCGCCTGTTACGTTATTCCCCAAGGAGGCTTCAGACTATACTCTCGCCATCTCAAATCTGAGGAAGACAAGAGTGGGGGGCTATGTGATGAGGCAGAATCCGATTCGGCCCATTAAAGTAAGCCCAACGCTATGATCAGCCCAACAGCAGCAGTAAAAGGCCCCCTGGCAGCCTTCGGCCCGTTAGCGCCCCAGCGGCCTTTGGCCCAGTAAGCAGCCCTGTGCTCTTTGGCCCGTCAGCGGCCCAATAGCCTTCGGCCCGTTAGCGGCTCAGCAGCCCTCGGCCCAGTAGGCTTCGGCCCATCAGCGACCCAACCCCCTTCGGCCCAATAACCGTATCCGGCCCACTCCGGTGGGAGGGTTAGGCACTATGGCGGTTTACCAATAAACCCAGAATATAGTCCTATATCGGCTACCACCGTTAAGCATCCTCTATCCTCCGCTATAAATACACCGTTATTTATTACCAAAGGTATGTCTTCATGACCCTTAAGGACTACAGTCCAAAAAGTATTACAGCTGCTTCTTCCATCTCTTTGACTTCTGAATCGAATCGTCTTCAGAAGCTAACTTAACCGTCGGAGGGGGTTCCTAAGGGCCGAAGTCCGGGACTCCTACTGACTGGTTCTTCTTCTTCTTTCCCTCCTACAGGGGCTCGGTTTGAATCTTCGCCGACCTTTCCGAGTCGGTCTCGGCCGCCGACCTCGGACTTCTTCCTCCGGTCTCGACGCCATTCGTCGGCTGGTCCTCCTCGCCTGAAGGTGCCTCGGCTCCACACCGGCTGCCCTTCGACCGGAGGGACTTCGGCTGCGCCTTTCAAAGGCTAGCCCACATCCGATCGGGCGACCCTCGGCTTCGGATCTTCGGCCACGTCTCCGCCCTCACCGCCTTCCGGATCCCCGTCGGGCCTCTTCTCAGATCCAATCCAGATTCGGATCCCAATACCGGATTCCAGCCTCGGAACCCGGTCGTGATAGCTTCGGCTACATCAATATATATATATATATATGAAGGATAACATGGAGGCAACTTCGTATATGGTATGGGGGAGATCTACTCAGAGGTGAATACTTCCTCTTACTGTACATGAAACAAGAATTAGTTAGTGAGGAAGCTAACCAAAGATGGGCATGATCTAAACAATAGAAGCATATGCCATTGGGTTGACTTCTATGCTGGCATATGTAGCTAAAATGTGAATGTGGATGCCTGTAGCTGACTATGGATTATTGGGTTTTGAAATATTTGCATTGTTCGATGCGTGTTTGTTGAACAAGAAAACCAAAAAAGAAAATGAGCTCTTGAATGAAATTTTGTTCTTTGCCATAACAAAGTAGGTAAAACTTCTTTGCCATCTTCAGAAACAAGCTTCAATAGTCTGTTGGAATCTACTTCTCCGAAGTGTTTGTAGTTAGCCTGGTGGAGTCCATTCCTAGATAAAACTAGTACTTGTCCTGTTTTTTGTGGACCTGTGTATTTAAGTTTGCCCGTTTGGATTCCTCTCTCTTATTTTTAAGAGAGAAGATAAGAAGAGATAGAATCTTCATAAAATTCTTTCAAAATAAAAACAACTCCATCCTTGTTTTTTATTCAAAAGAGATGCATGATGGCCTCCACTTTTTCTGTAACCACTCACTTCTCTCTCTTATTCTCTCTCCCATAACTCTCCCACTTCTCTCTCTCCCTCTCTCTCTCTCATACACATGTCCCCAACTTCCCCACCCCCCCTCTCTCACACACGTCCATATCTCTCTCTTTCATAAACAAACATGTCGCTGCAATTTTTAGAAGTCATAGTAATCTTGCCAAATGGGTAAAAGAGTTGATTACATTATTTTCAAAAATTAAATAAAGTTTTGAATGAGATAAATTTAAAAATAAAATAACTTCAAAATAAAAACTGTTCCCAAACACCCTATTAGTTCAGTACAAAAGGCTTCTGATTTTGAACTTATGTTAGTAGCACAATGTCTCACTTTAAAACTAAAGTTTCGATCATGCACTACAATTCTCTGGATCAAAAAATTGTGAAGCATGTAATAATTATGATTTTCTTGTTCTTACTTTTTCTTTAAATTGTGCTGTCATTTTGTTTTGTTCCGTTGTCAGAAAATATTCAACAGTACTGTTCAAAAAATGAACATGTTTAGTGGTTATACTTTGCTGTCAAAAAGAAAAGGGGGCATGAATCCTTTTTTACAATGTCAAAAATAAATTTCCATTAAAGTGAAATAAATAACATAATATGATCAACTAAAAATATTAACAAAGGAAGTTTGGGGCACAAATTTAGATTTGCATTTAACATTTATCTTGGCTTTCAAACACAGGTCGGCTGTCTAAAACAGTGCAATTTCAATCAGTCCTTGACACTCGTGTTTGTTTGAATGTTCTCATTAAGTGTTGGAGATTTGAGCTCATCATACTGCCATGTCCAGCCTGAACTGTTGCAGTTAATTGTCTCTTTGTTTTGTTCTTCTTCCAAAGAGATGTTTGTTTGGTAACATGCACAAGACAGAAAGTGAAAAAATCTTCATGAAATATAAAATGGAGGTATCTTAGTGTGTGGTATGGGGGGTTTACTTTGACGTTAATACTTCCTCTTACTGTACATGAAACAAGAAGTAGCTAGTGAGGAAGCTAACCAAAGATGGGCATGATCTAAGCAATAAACCAGATGCCATTGGGTTGACTTCTGTTGGTAAAATGTGAATGGAGATGCCTGTAGCTGACCATGCACTGTGTTGGGTTCTTGAAATCTTTCCCATGCTCAATGTGTGTTCGTCCAGACATTGGACGGTGCCATTTGGAGATGAAAAATCAAATGAAAACAAAAGAAAGGAGCTCTTAAGTAAAATTGTGGTTTACTTTTGTCTATCACATCCCCCCTCTCATCTTCAGAAACAAGCTAGAATAGCCTGATGGAGCCCAATTCTTGTAGACATTGTTTGTTAGTCTGGTGGAGTCCCACTTACTGATAGAAATGACTTGTTCTGTTTTTGTGGACCTGTGTAGGCTTGCCCTGTTGACCAATTACAAAGTAACTAATCAATCCTATTGTTAAACTTCAGTTCATTGTGTTCACAAATTTCTTTTGTTCAGTACAAAACGCTTCTACTTTTGAACGTTTGCTAGAACCTTACTTTAATAAGAAATTTTCCACCGTACGCTAATGGAATAATATGTGATTTTCTGGTGCTTACTTTTCTTCCTTTTTTTGAACAATTTGTTTGTTCCATTGTCATCATAACATTTTCAAACTTACCTTCAAAAGCTACATGTTTAACGTTTAAACCTTGTTCTCAAAAGGAAAGGAGGCATGAATCCTTTTTTACAACATCTGCAAAAAGATTTCCCATTAAATTGTAAGTAGCATCATTGACCAACTAAAAATATTAACCAAGAAAGATTGGGGCACACATTTAAGTTCGCATTTCACAGTTGTTCTTTTCTCTAGTTGGAAGAGCATTAGTGAGAGCGTCATCTGTTTTCATATATAGGTTGGCCAAGTAAAACAGTGTAATTTCAATCAGTGGCATGGGCAAGTACAAAGAAGTTAGATCTAAACAGTTTCTTGGGCAAGTAGAAAGAAGTTAGATCCAAGTTGCTTGGTCAACAGTTTAAAAGGAAGGGTTTAAGGATTGATAGATCATCATGGACGCCATGTAATTCCAATCTTAAAAGGGAGACCACATTTCTCCATTCCTCCCTCCCATGTTTCCGTCAGTCCATTTGTGGATGGAGAAGGGCAGTGGTTTTGTTTTCCATTTTGATATTGTTAGGAGTTATTATCTCCTTTTATAAGTATGATATACCTCTTACTATAGAGAATGTTGGTAAAATATTATTATCTCACAGTTCCCATTAAGTATTTTGCCCTTGCATCAAAATAGGGGTGGTGATACCTGAATTCCGAGAGAAGCATGTTTCCTTTTTCCTTTTCTATTTACCTGAAGAAGCTGAGAAACACCTCCCCCCTATGGGAGGATCAGGTAAACCCTGGATGAATGTGGAACCACATTAGCACTAAGTAGGACTATCTCCCAAGGTTTATTAACACACACACACACAACCCTCAGTGTGATTACAGTATTTCAATCCCTTGCCAAAGGGGACAAAATCCCTGGGAAAATGCTACTTGACCCATGATTCAAAGAGAAACATGAATAGTTGAATTGCCATCCCCAGAGAGCATGAATTGCCAGGAATGTAACCCTTATAGAACTTGTGTCACCATGCATATCCTATGAACTTTGCTTTACCTTTAAGTTATATCATCATCTTATTTTATCAAGCAACAGAGGGTTTTTTCTTTCTCTATATCCGTGAATATAATCCATACGTTTCTGGCCTGTTATTACTTTCATTTGTGGCTCTTTCTATCGGTAGAGCCTTGTTTGTTGTTGACACACATGCCAATGTTATTCTGTTCTGGGACTTTTGGGACATATTTCTGGTACTTGGAAAAAAATTGTCAATTTTTTGGTGTCCATGCTACTGTCTCTCTTTTCCTTTGAATTCTGTGTAAGTTTCACGTTTGATTTTTTTTTTTGGGTGAGGGTGTGGGGTGGGGGGGAGAGGGGTATGCTTCTCTACATAAGAATTTCAGAATGTATTTTAATCGGAGGTGGCACCTTTTGTCAAATGTGTACCCCAGCCCCCTCTCCACAAGAAAAAGAAGGGAAGTTCTAGTGAATTTCAGATTGCAGATCACTATAAACTGCATTATCTGGTCAAATCTACATTTTGATAGTGTAAATATTTCAAAGATTTGAGCTAATAGATATGTCAGTCCATACTTAGCAACATCAACAGAAATTTTCTTGAGAAAACAGGCTGATCCCCATATTTTTGATGATTTTGTTTTTACTGGATTTGTCCAAGAAGATTTCCAGTGCATTACTTTAGGAATATTTCCCAAAAGTAGAAAAATATCTCTAACGTGATGGTATTAACTTGGTTGGACTACCATGGCATTCAGCATAATTAGGATCATATTGATGTGCAGTTATTCCCTGACTAGTGTTAATGCTAGGAGTTATTACTAGGATGTCTGTTAGGTTGGATTGGTTTCAGGTGTAGTTATTCCCTTATTGATGGTAATTTCCACTCAACAAGGTTTGTTTCATCTGCAAACTTAATCTCCAGTTGCAAATTTATACACCTAATGAATACCTTAGAGTGTTTCCAGCAGAGATGATTAGTCATGCATATACCAATCATCAAAGGTTTATAAATAATATGACTGAAATTCAGTTTCAAATAATGGATATCATGGGCAACTATATTTGGGCAATGATCGCATCTGTTCACATTATTGGAATGGAAGTTTAGAGCACATTTGAGAATGGGAATCAATCATTTTATAATCTCTTAGGTAAAGAGATTCTTGAATAATCTCTATAGAAATGGTGTTAGCCTACACTACAGCAGGGCTAAACCTGTTAAAGAAATCAAAGGATAATGACACTGTTGCTCTTCAGCATTTGATTCCATTATGCAGACAACACTCCGAGACAGACAATGCAGAAGGCAAAGTGTCAATGATTCACGTAGCATCACATATAAGATGCAAATTGTGTTTAGTGAAAGCTTATAGTGCATGTGAGATTGAGATTTGAGAATCTATAGTCCAATAATCTCTTAGGCAAGAAGACTCAAATAATGTCTTTAGAGATGGTAGTCCTTTTTTTTTGCCGCTGCTCTAGTATGGAGAAAATGTTAGATTACTTCTCAATCTCATAGCAATATTTCTGTGAGAATCTAAAAGGGTTTGATAGGAAGAACAAAGGAATTGTTTTGGCATATACTACGGCATGGTTAAACAAGTAAAAGAAATCAATGGATAATTACACTGTTGTCTTCAGCATTTGATTCCATATGCACAGACAACACTCACGACGAAATACTCAGAAGCCAAAAGGGTCAACGATTCACATAGGATCAAATATAAGATGTGAATCGTGGTCATTTATTGCATGGAACTGCGGATAAGAATGATCCAAGAAGAAAGCAAAAACAGACTGTACTTGTTACAGTTCATCAGAAACTGCTTGGTCTTCCTTTTTCTTCATATCGATTGAGTTTTACATTTTCTGTGATCTAAACAGCTTAGAATATTATGTTCTTTGGAGTTTCAACACAACCTTTGGTGTGCTGGATCAACTTTTCAAATCAAACCAGAGTTTAGAATTCTTTCTTTTAAGATCAACTCAACTCAACCAAGCCTTAATCTCAAATAATTGGGGTCGGCTATATAGATTATGTGTCTCCACTCTAAACGATTTTAGGCTATCTCTTCTCAAAGGTTTAAAGCTTCCAAGTCATATTGTACTACCCTCTTCCAAGTTAATCTAGATCTTTCTTTTAAGATCATTTATACATTTATGTCCTGCAAATATTCTGAATTTTGGGTAAATCAATTTCTAGCTAAAGCTTAGTTTGGGTTTTGGGCTTTCCAGTTCAAGTAGGTGTAGTCCATGATTGAAATGTCATTTTTTCGTTTCGCCTATCTTGTTCAGTATCAAATTGTGGCAACTTTGATTTGTTTCAGCTTGTACAGCACAATATAAGAACTAAATAAAAATGCAAAAAATTGCAAGATGGTTAATATCTAAGAAAGGAGTAATAAGGTTTTCAAACTTTTTATGCATCAAAGTGGGCACTACAATGTTCACATGTTAATTTATTCACGGTAAGCATGTACCATGTATTTGATATCAAATTTGACTTGTCAAATTTCTAAGCTAAAATTATTTGTTTTTAAACAAAATGATTGCAATCTCAAGTGCAAAAGAATTGCAGGAATTGATGTCCTGAATCAGCTTCCTATTGTTTGCATACTCAATTATTTTCACCAGCATGTAGATCACAGTACTTTTTATACTCAATTGTTATTACCGTGAGTAATACAAAATTTAAAATAAATAGTTATCATCCTCCCAATTTGGGGCTTTACTGACAACATCATTATTCATTGATCATGTTGTGGGAATCCTAATCAAATTTGAGACTTGCATTTTATTTTATTGTTGGGGGTTGGTGTATGACCTAGTTTGGTCCATGGTTTGTATTTGTTTGGGTGATAATAGTAAGCATTGTCAGCTGTTTAATTCGTTTTCTTCCTGCATGTGAAACTTTAAACAGTTGAATTTCTGAGAAAAGCATGCAGTTAAAGCCTAATCAAACAGGGATTAATGATGGGAGACAGGTGGATGAATGGGCTGAAGGACAAAGGTTTTCTTTTGTCAGGGTTGGGGAATACAGGAAAATATATAAGAAAATATGTGGTCTTGGAAGAGTGTACAGGAAAAAAACCCAAAACAGGCTTTTTTGTGTCAATATAACATTCTTCAGCTGTGGCTATCTAAGAGAGTATAGGCCTTACAATGCTTTCAGATGCTACATTTACCCAGCTCTACTCAACATATTATATCTTGTGCTCCCTTTTAACACAAAATGGAAGGTACTGATCTCTATCGATTAGGTATAGTTATGATTCACCCTTCATTGGTATGATGCCTGAAGAAATGCATAATGTTCTGTGACAATCTATAAAAGTGATAGAAATACATTATCGGCGTTACAAAGGATGGCATCCTGTCTATGCACCAAAGAATTGCCATGAAGGATACAGACTGAGAAAGTAGAAAGGGAAAAAGTATAAAAAGAATGTAAAAACATGATGATAAACAATACAGATTTGGATTCTTGAAAAAAACTCTCGGAATGCAAGGTGTTTGGAACTCTCATAAATGGCTTTATGCATAGATACACAAGTATAGCCTTTGGTAAACTTCACATGAAATATGGTGGTTAATGTATGTCTGTTTCTTTTTCAGGTCATACCCACCAGCATGGATTTCTAAATTGATGATTTTATAGAATTCTATTTACAAGGTAAACTAAATTAGAGCTTTTGTAAGAAGTACAAATGTATCCTTGACATGAAACTTACAAAATGCAATAAGTTATTCATTCTTTAATATGCTCAAATATTGAGACTCGCCTTTATCATGACCTGTTTAGCATGACATAATTTAAATTTGAAGCAGCTTATCGAAGAATGTAGTCAGCAACTCCATCAGTTTATGTAGTACTAATGCTGAGTATACCAATCTTTAACGTAAGTGTGAATATCCATCAACTGTAAATCACCTCATGGTTAGCTACCACTTCATCTGCTGCAAGTTGATGGGAGTTTGCTGTTCGAGGAAGGGAGCAGGATCCCTTACTCCATGTGTGCATGTTGGGGCCTTGGGAAAGAGGGGACTAAAATCAACAGCTTATTACTCTTTGGATTTCTGAATTCTGGTCATAGGTCCAGAAATTAAGATCACTGGAATAAACAACAAGGAGCTGTTTCAACTTAGAGACCACTATTCTTCCTTTGCCAAATATTGGTACTCATGTTTACTAATAACTACTGTTCTTGTTCCAAAATATGGGGAGGTTTTTCCTTTGAAATCTGTTATTTAGCCATTAATGTACTGAGGACATTTAAGCAGTTAGATTCCTTCTTTTATTATTTGAATCAAGATTGCAGATTGTAGACCTTGTGGGGCTTTGCAGGAAATCCCAACTCCTGGCCACAGTGTGCTTCCACTTCTGGGAAGCTTTGATTTGTCATATCATGGTATTCTTCGCAGGCATGCACGTTGATGACTTATTATTAAAAACAAACACCACAATCAGCCATTTTATTGGACCCATTCTCAAAGGCAAGAGAGATATAACTGTTTTATTTTGCTTCTGCCAGCATCAGTTGGGTAATCAGTGTGCTTGTCTCCTTGTGCTTATCCACTGTTCATGTTAATTTTCTCTCTGCTTCCCTAGATGGTTGTTATGGGGGATAGAGCAAGGCATGTTGACATATGCCACTACTATGGCATAGAGTTATTTTCTCCTGAACCGACCATAGCTACCTGGGAGATAGCATTTTCTTTTCACCTCTGTATCCAAGATTTCATTGGCAGCTAGTAATTAAAAAAATTTGAAAATACTTGCATACATTTTTTAAAAAAAACTGTGGGACCTCTTGAGGGTGGTCATGTCCCACGTACAGTCGCAGTCTATGCATCAGTTAGTCAATCATTTCTAGCCCCAAGCGATGCATAGTGACTTATTCAGAAAGGCACCAGCATCACCAATTTAAAAACATGCATAGAGATGGATAATGAGTAGAAAATCATATCTTCTATCAGCTCTACCAATTGTTTCATTGTTTGTGGGTTGGCCATCTAAAATGCCCATGAAAGGGGAAAAAAAAAAAAAAGCATTTGCATTGAAAGGTTCTAACCATTCATGGGTAGACTGGCTAATTTCACTGCAATTCCTAAAATCTAAGTGATATGCTTTGTTTTTTGAGGTCGACAGGACGACTTCAATTCCATAAAATATAGAAGATATGCGTCCATTCAGGGGTAACATTCTGCAGCTTTGTTCATGAGAAATTTGCTAATCATGGCTCATAGATTTTAAGCACTGTCACCGTCCAATGCATGTCAATTAGATGCGAGTAGATCTATCTGTAGAGATGCATTTGTCCTGTCCTATGGCAAAATTACCTAGACTGGAATTTTCCATTGTATCCAGGGTGCCTATGCTGAAAGGAAAGCATATGTTTGGAGATCCCCTGAAGACGACTCCATCGATTAACATATTACTCTGCTCAAAGGTTACTGATCTTTCCTGGAAATTCGAATGTGTCTCTGATTGCGAATCACTTGATGATGTGGTAAATATTCATCCACTGGAAGTTGTGATGTGAGCTTTGTTGTTTCAGGAAAGGGAGCAGGATAGACCACAGCGTGAACTGGATGCTCAAGCTTTGAGGGAAAGGATTTCAATTACTTGGTGAACACATATTGGTACAAGAGAACTGTATCGGACACTTGAACATGAGTCATGACACAATACTTGGACATTTGTGTCTAACACCCTATTTTAAGATTTTAAATAAGAATAGCTTGATAATTCCTCAGATTACTTATTTAAATGTTATCATTCAACAATTGAATTAATATTCTATTTAGATATGTATGTTTTGAACAAGATTCAATAATTATATTCTACACATGCATAATCGTATATGAATGTATTTTTACATAATTCCATATCCTCATGTCTTGTCTTCGAAGTTTTGCCACAGATCTAACGTGCCCACGTCCTACAAATCACAGAGGAGCTTCAGAGAGGTTTAAAAAGGTCTACATAATTAGCTGTTTTAATGGAACCACCCTCCAGGTAAGGATTTGACTATTTTGTTTGCTCTTGCTTGTATCAGTTTGGTACTTTGGTAATCAGTGTGAGTGTCTGCTTATGCTTCTCCTGGTGTGTATGTTAATTTTCTCTTTATGCTTCTCTAGATGATTGGTACGAGGAACATAGTGAGGGAATTATAGACATGGGTTCCTCAGTGTGACACCAACTTGTAACACCTTTTATTGCAAATAATTGTCATCCTCATCTTTTATCTTAGAACAGTTGGATATCCAGATGAACTGACCCCTGATGGTCTCACTGAGGAGGCATACAGGATGTTATCTTCTAGGCAGACATGTATTAGACTGCTTCGAAGATGGCATTTTTTTTTCACCATTCTTGCCGTTCTAGCCAACATTCCATTGGGGGAATTGCCTACTTGCAGTCTTGCATCAATGAATTCTTTTCTGCGGCACTCTCGAATTTGACCATGCCCCAATCTATGCATCAGTTAGCATCCGTTTGATTACTCGTAAAATATAATTAGACGAAAATGATTTTCTAAGGAAATACATTTACAAAGAAAATGAAAATAAAATTCGTCATTTGGTGCTCATGAAAATAGTTTCAGCTCTTTTGAAAAAGGGCATTCAGTCTTATCCTCTAGATGTCAAAATCAAGAAAAGAAGTCAACGAATTATGTTTCCGGTTGATTTGAGTTCTATGGATCATCAAATAAGTGATTGTGATATATTTTTTGAAAGAAGCTTTTATTGTGACCCATTTTACGTGAAAACAACGGACCCTTGGTCAAACCCTTTCAAGTACAACGCACGAGCACCGCAAAACTAAGCACATGCATAGAGATGGCTGATGATTAGGGACAAAGTCCTTTACAAGCAGTGGTAGCAGTTGGGCAGGCCGGCCCATGGCCCAATGGCTCAAACCCAACCCGGTCCAATTTGTATTCATTTGAGCTGGCCCAAATTGTGTTGAGTTGAATTTGAGCTGCTATAGAAAGTAATGCTTGCTGCCCTGCCAGGACATGCAATTCTTTCTATTTTCATAAAAAGGAATTTGTCAAGCTGGGGTCCACCTCAGCACTGCATCTATACCGTCCAATCTTTGATCAGACTTTTTTTTTTTTTTTTAAGAAATTGTATGCTTGTACAATCTGAATCATCATACCATTAGAACATGTCCGAACACCGTGTGTAGTGCAACAAGCATTACTCCAGGTATAAATTAAACTTGGCTGATTTGGACCAACCCAGGCGAGCCCGCCCATGTCACACCCCTATTTACAAGTACCACCCGTCAAAACAAATGTTCTTTTCTTTTGATTTACTGGTAGGTATACTTCTCTTATAGCTGATGTACCCTTAAAATGTTTATTTATTTTGATTGTGGATAGGACCACGGCCTATAAAAGCCAGGACATAGTGAATAAACTACAAAGCATGACCCGTCACAGGATTATTTATCTACTGTTCATCACATTTATCTACTGCCTGGATAGTCAACACACTACAGCCTACAAATGCTCATCACAAATGTTATTTGATATTTTTAAACTTTTGATAGCTGCAACAAGGTATACCAAACTCGCAGTTGCCGTCTTCCCTATTTGATCAATACCTACACCGTAGTTCACGGATATCATTACAATTCTGTTTCCTTCCTCTTTGTTTCATTAAGTTCGGTATTTTTATTCATGAAAAACTTGCTATAGTAGCTCATAGATTTTTATTCATTAAGTTTGGCACTGGTACATAAGGTTGGAAGATTCTTTGATCCCACATGTTTTTGTTATCATGGTGTTATATATATGGTTTAATGGTTGTGTTAAACTGGTGATGTTAATCTCACAGTTTAGCTTGGCTTATCCAAATCATACCTCCCATTTCAACAGAAAACTAGAACAAAATTCTTGATTTCAATGCCGCAACAGAGCAATTGCATGCTGTACAAAATTGCACACTCTACTACACAGGTCTAAATCTAATCAACGAATCTGGCGAAAGAATTGTCCAACAAATCAGCAAACTTCCAAACCATACAAAACGCCGGCTAGCCTCTCCCCGCCGTCCCCGACGAAGTACTTCTCCCTCAGCCGGAGGAACGCGTGCCAGGTGAGGAGGCTGTCGGAGCCGGCCTGGTGGCAGCTCCCCACCGCCCGCTCCACATGCAGCTCCCCGGCCACCCGCTCCAACCCCCCGTACAAACACTCGCAGAACCGCACCATGTGCTTCACGTCGAACACCCTGCTCCCGAAGATGGCCCGGTGCAGCCCCAAGAAGTCCCCCAGCCGCTCCGGCAGCGGTGCCCTGGTGAGCACCTTGATCAGGTACGCGAAGTCGTACGCGCTGTGGAAGGTCACCCAGCTCACGGCCGGGTTGCAGAGCAGCCCCGACGCCGTCAACAGCGCGGCGAACCGCGCCCCGTCGGCGCCCTCCCGGCGGTTCCGGTCGAAGTCGATCCCGCTTCCCCTGAGCAGCTCCACCGAGTCCCGGGCATGGGCGTCGCGGTCGGGGTGGAAGTCCCGGAAGTTGAACTCCCAGATGAACCCGCCCCCGCCGAGTCCGAGGTCGGGGAGGTTGCCGGCGGCGTCGGAGAGGGTGAGCCCGACCTGGATCAGGTTGAGCGCGTCCACATTGGCCTTGAGGTAGCGGTACCTCTCCTCGGGCGAGAAGAGGGAGGGGTTCCCCGGGAGCGGGTAGACCACGCCGGGGAACTCGGTGTCCATGGCGACGTAGGGGTAGCGGCGGACCAGGCTGGCGATTAGCCGGAACTCCGACTCCAGGTTACCGGCCCACACCGACCGGATCTGCACCGTCGTCACCGGCTCCGGCGCCGGCGGGGGAGGCTGCCAAAGGCGGCGGCGAAGGCGGGGGGGCAGGAAGCGAGGCGGCCGAGTGGTCATCTTGGCGACGTAGGCGGACATGGCGGCAGCACTGGTCTGGTCTGTCCTCTGTGAGAGTAGTATAGTGGTGGTCCTGTTGGCTCTGGTTCTTGGTGGGGAAGTGGGGAGACCAGCGGGGAAGTGGCTTCTTTATAAAGAAAGAGGAAGGGAAACTGAACCGGAGTCGGAGACAGAGTCGGACTGGACTGGCTCCTCCGTCTGTTGGCACCGCATTTAGGAAAGGAGTTCCAAATTAGGAAAGTTTTGTGTTTAGGAAAGATCGACTTCCGTACAGTCCATTTGACTGTCTAGTTACATGTAGCTGCTGAGCTGGAACTGGCGCTTGGATTGGAACTGGCGGGTTGGGTGGGCCAATGTTGAATTTGGGCCAACCCAAATTCAGAACAGACTCGCCCTGGTTTAGCCCAACCCATGTTTAGTAACACTTGATTGGGTTGAATTGGGTTGGGCTCTTCGCTCTGATATGTTGTTGTGATTACCCGGACTACAAATTACGAAGAAAGGAAGTTTGAAAGTTGAAAGTTGGAATGGAACATTTATGGTTAGTTTGTATGTGATTGGGCCCCTTGTTGACTAGAGTGGCTGAATTCAGGGCAGCCCGATTTCATCTCAAGTTAGCGCAAATAAAACTCAGCCCAACCCATGTTTAGGCCCGCTCAATTCATCTGTGGTCAACCCAATTTCATGAACTTGGGTTGAACTGGCTTGGGCCATGGGCGGGGCCGCCAAACTTACACGCCTATGGTCAAGTCATTTGGCAATGAGTAGATTTTTTCCTCTGGTGGTGTGTTTCTCCTATCTAATGCCAAAACCACCTTAACTGGAATCTTCCATTAACAACATTGTATCTGGGTGCCTATGCTGAGATGTAAGCATCCGTTTGGAGATTCCTTGACCCAACACTTTTTTTTGTTATCGTGGTATTATAGTTTGTGTTAGGCTAGTGTTATTAATTTCACAGTTTAGCTTTGGACCTTCGGCTTCCCAAATCATGGCCTGGTACTCCAGTGGCAGAATGATTAGTACAACTATCCCGGATGTTGCACCATCCCATTGGGGACGAATCAACAGTTATGATACAATTTCAAGAGAATATTGCAGCAAGTATTTTTTTTGTAGAGAAATATTTACTGCAACGCCTCCTAGTTACTGTTTGATCATACTTTGATTGACACTGTCATCCGATCCTTTTGATTGGACGGCAGCACTTAGAGTAATGCCCAAGACATTGCAGCAAGTATTTCTCTTCTCTATATAAATCATCTCAGTAATACCCAACTCCCCAGAAATTCGGCCTTCTTGACCTGCTCTTTGCAACTAACGAACATCTCTCCCATTTCAACATAAAACTATAAGGAGTGTTTGAATTCTCAAAAAAAAATTCAACTTTCTCAAGTTTCACAAATGAAGGAGAAATCATTCATATATTATCAGAATATTCTCTTCTTTTCTGGAGTTTTCTTCGTCATCTCTCCAGAGAAAATATTTCCCGTGATTTTACTATTCATACTTTTCATTTTTTGAAGAAACCTTTCCCGCAGTTCTCTATTTCCCGAAAAAATATTGAGAAGGCAAACACCTCCTCGGCAAAATATGAAACCCATTTTTTCAATTTCCTGTTTAGAATCCTCAATTTCTCTGTCAATGCCACAATGCCAAAACTTATTGCTTCGTTTCATCATAATTGGACGACTTTATTGTTCAAAAGTGTTCTGAATTTTATATCATATTTTTATATATTATATATTTTAAATATATCATCTCCTTCCCTCTCATATTGTTTCCAGACTCTTGTGGATTTTTTTCCAACTGCTTCTATCTCATCTTATATCAAGAATCCTCCTCGCATGCATGCTCTGTTCTGTCTCCGGATCTATCTCATCCTTCTGAAATAATCTCAACTACATCTCCATGGCCCAGATCAACAGCATCCTCCTGCACTTTCTCCAGTGTTGCCAATTTCCAGTGCGCTACCTGGGTTCACCACCACAAACCCACCCATACAAGAGGAGCAACGGGAGGTGGCTGGCAAGGGGGGCTCATCACGGTGGCGGCAGCACTGAGGGTGGGGCACCAACAGTAGTAGAAGAAGACGAAGACCAAGAGGGAAAAGGTGAGTGGTGATGAGTTTTCGGAATAACAGATGATAGCCTCCACCAAATCTGATGGATGACTCTCTAATTCAATTTTAAAAATTATCATGTCTCTCCTTTCCAAACGTGATAATCGAACATTTTATATAATTTAAAATTCGTTGTGCACATTATTTTAATATATTTTTTATAACAAAAACATATACAAAATTATTTTGCTACCGAACACCCCATTAGGAGATGACTTTTTCTTTTCACCATTCTACCCAATATTCCATTAGGCTGCCAATTATCAAAAAGGAATTATCTACTTGTATCAATAAATTCCCGAAGTTTAGTCAAACCCTTTCAAGCACCAACTGTTGCCGAGACATAAGAAAAGGCATGAGCACCTCAAATCTAAGAACATGCATAGAGATGGGTACTGATCAAAGACAAACTATTGTACAAGGAGGGGTTGGGCAGGTCGGCCCACGGTCCAACTCAACCCAGTCGGCTTGTATTAATTGATCTTGCCCAAATTGTCTAAAATGAGTTGAGTTGAATCTGGGCTGGTGGAAACTAAACTTGGACTGAGTTGGGCCGAACCCACAATGTATCTAATGTATGATTTGTGCATTAAATCATACTCACAAGTGAACCACTTCTACAAAACTATCGATAAGAATGTCAAACGAAAGCTTACTGATCCTCACGTTCATAATTAGTAATTTGTATATTTTGGAAAATTCGGTCATCTCAACCCAACCCGATCCAGAGCATCCAAATTCATTTTGAGTTTTACTTGCAGTGCAACGAGTTGCTGCGCTGCACACGGTGCAGCCCTTTTTTTTTTTGAATGTTTGAATTCTTTTTTAGGTTGCCCCCACCATGGGCATCATTTTCGTACAGTCCGATCTTTGATCAGATGACCCAAAAAAAAAATCTGAAAAATCAAAAATTAAATTGTTCATTTTTTACTCAGTTTTGGATTTTTCAGATTTTTTTTTTAGTCGAACCGATCAAAGATCGACCTTTACAAGATGTGGCAGACTTGATGGGACAGACTTAAAAAATTCAAAAAAAAAAATTGCTGCTGCTGCAGTGCCACGCACGGGTCATTTTTTGAAGTTGGGCTCAACTGCGACATAAGGATTGAACTGAATTTAAGTTGGGCCATTTTTAATTTAGGAGAGTCCAAATTATTAAATGGCCCAGCCCAGTCTATCCTTGTCGCACCCACGTTTACAAGTCGCACTCCGTTGATGAATTACTAGTACCTGTCAAAGCAAACGTGGATTGCAATGCCATGCATCAGTCCATTTTAAGGGGAGCGGTTGGGGGGATTTTTTTTGTTTTCTTGTCAGATTTTTTAAATTTTTTTGGGACGTCCGATCAAAAATCCGAGAGTATATTCGGATTGCTCAGGTCGGCCCCGATCCAAATCTATATTTTTTTTAAAAAAAAAAAAACACCTTGCACATAAATCGAGGTTTATGTCCATTTTTTTTTTTGAAAAAAAAATATAGATTCGGGTCGGGCCAACCCGAGCAACCTGGATGTATTCTCGGTTTTTTGATCGGACATCCCAAAAAAATTTAAAAAATTTGACAAGAAAACAAAAAAAAATGAAAAACGCTCCCCAACCGCTCCCCCTTAAAATGGACGGGCTGCACAGCAACTGCTGTGCATGGCATTGCAATCCATTGCAGCAAGTATTACTCAACGTTTTTTCCTTCTTTTACTGGGAGGTACACCTCTCTTATAGCTGTTATAACTTCAAATGTTTATTTATTTTGAAAGTGGACAGTACCACGGTCATATAAAAGCCAGGAGATAGTGAATAAATACAAAGCATGACCCACGGCATTTGGTTGTTATCAACAGTTCACGGACACTGTTCCCACTCTGTTTCTTTCCTCCTTTTCCAATTAAGTTTGGCAGTTTTATTCAGCTTACTAATAATAACTCAGACATTTTGAACTGTGTCAAATTCCAGTGTAAAGTCGATCATAAGTGAGCAGATTTGGTGCATTCCTCAATCCTCATGTCTCATCCTAAAGTCACCTTGAGTGGAATTTTTCACTAACAACATTGTATCAGCTGGGTGCCTATGCCGATTGCTGAGAGGTAAAAGCATAGTTTGGAGATCCTGTGACCCCACTGTTTCTGTGATCGTGGTGTCACATAAGGTTGTGTTAAACCGGTGATACTAACCTCACAGTTTATGGCTTTGCCTATAATTGGGTGATACTATTCTTACGTCCTCAATGTGCTTCCTTAGCGCCACTTTGATTGAAGAATATGAGAAGAATAAAGGCGAATAAGGGGAGAATAAGCTTAATTTTGTTTTGACAAGCGAAATGGTTTATATCGGTGCAGAATAGTATATTTGGATAATAAGGAGAAAAAGTCATCTCACTTTAGATCCAAGAATTACTTATTCTTCTTATTCCGTCAACGGGTCCTACAAAACTATCAAACTAAAACATTCCTAATTCTAGTATACGTCATTCCGTCAGTAGACCCCACGTAATAACTTATTATGCAAACAAAGTGGGGCCTTGAGGTACTCCTTCTCTCGTCAGACTCGGATCGCCTACTCCACGACTCCTACTCCACAGGTACTCCACTTCCTATCATTGGTCAAACTGTACATGTACTTACACGTCGGTTATTAATATCGGAATCCAAACATCACGTAAAAGAGGGAAACGTGCCTCCCGTCACAGAACGGATCGTCAAAAACGGAAAGGTCGGGCCGCTCATCTTCCTCCCCGCGGGAAGCCACGCTTCGATCTTCCTCCCACCCCCGTCGCCCCCAGCGCCGCTGTGAGTGCTCAAATTAGGGGTGTAATTATCATGAAAATTTATATTGTTTATGTGACAAATAAATCTATTAAAAATTAA
This sequence comes from Zantedeschia hybrid cultivar, assembly GCA_030544215.1. Lineage (NCBI taxonomy): Eukaryota > Viridiplantae > Streptophyta > Magnoliopsida > Alismatales > Araceae > Zantedeschia > Zantedeschia hybrid cultivar. Next base: position 42,100,498 of record JARZZO010000013.1, on the reverse strand, counting down.
GTGAATGTGATCGCCAAAACCTTTTGACTAAAAAGTTTCAAAAGAAAAAGATTGATCGCCTATCTATTTTGGAATTGGGAGATGTTGGAGTCCTTGATTCTCCTCCTTCAGCCGGCTGAAAGAAAAGAGCCATTTTGACTTTATTCTTGCTTTGGATGTTTATGGGACTTTGAGGATCGTCCAGATTTCCTTTCCTTGTTGATTCTCTCATCTTGATCTTCTTTTGTACCTTTGAATCTTACAAAGAACAAAACAAAACAAAAATAATAAGAACTTAAGCAGAGGTAGTATCTATTCCAACAAAAATTTTGATCATGCAATTTAAACAAAGAACTCACTTGTTTTGATTGTCTTTTAAACCCCTTAAACAAATAGGTTTGAAATTATGCTAGTGAGTGTGTCTTGTATGGAGTGATGTGATGAAATTGTGTGCCAATGTGATGAAAATATGAGAAAGATGTAGAAATCAATTAAGAACTAAGTTGGATGACCCCTGGGAAGCCTTAGTTCTTGAATGGATCTTAAAAGGACGAAAAACGGATGAAGAAAGAATGCAGACTCCGGAAAGTAGCAACACTTCGATCCTTTAGCGTTTGGACGTCGTCTCCTTCTTGAATCACTCAATAATCACTTGATCATTTAATCACTAACATCACTAACTTTTTAATGACCAAGGGGTTGGGTATTTAAAGGCTTAAGTTCACGCATCCGCAGTTACTAACAAATTAACATAAAAAAATTTGAAGTTAATCCAATTAAGAAATAGATAAACACAGCCTAATTCATCTTTATCTGTAATTATCTAAAACGCGTAGCCCATGGAAGATGTTTTTTAGCTTAATTAAGATAAGGATAAATATCGGAAAAAGAGGCAGAATCAGCTTAGGAAACCTAAATGGCGTCGTGAATGGTAAACGTCTTTTAGTTTATTAAAAATCAGATTAATAATCAAAATAAGAATAAACCTAAAATGGTGTCTTAACAGGTCGACGTCTTTTAGAATCTTTTCATATTTGATTAAAAATCTGAGTTAAAATGAATTTCTTTAATAAACTTAAATTATGTCTGTCTGACCGATGCTATTTAGATAATTAATTCAGAAAGATTAATAAAAATTAACTAATTATTAAATATCAGACCATTTTGAGATATTATTATATGATATGAAATTTAATCAAAATGATGTCAAAATTAGCGTGTCTACAGCCGCCGCTCATCTCCAGCGCCACCAGCGGTCCGCACGTCTTCCTCTTCATCGCGGTCGTCTTCCTCCCTGCGGCAAGCCCACGCGATCGTCTTCCTCCCGCCCCCCCGCACTGCTCCCGCAGGAGACTACCGCGGCCCACGACGTCGAAGAACTACCGCAGGAGACTGCCACTCCCGCCGACCAGCGATCATCTTCCTCCCTGCAGCAAGCCCACACAGTTGTCTTCCTCTCGGCCGTGACTGCCACTCCCGCAGGAGACTGCCGCTGCCCACGACGTCGAAGAACTACTGCAAGAGACTGCCGCTCCTGCCGTCCCCGCCGTTGTGGGAGTCGAGGAACCGAAGAACGTCGAGGCCGTCGTCATAAAGAGCTCGCAGCAGAATAGGCGGCAGACGACGTTGTACACAGCGTCGCCGCTCAGTTTCCCCACAACCTCGTCCCCACTGTGGCGGCTCGTTTTCTGTGGCTTTCGCAGCCGACGTGCTCTAAAGCTCTGTAGGACTGTCAATGGCGTGCATGAACAATTAGTGCCTATTTCTTATAACAGTATAGTATGTTGTGCTTCTTTGTACGTGTTTTTCTGTAAGGTTTTGATAACTATGTCTATCACAATACTAGGACACGAATGTTGTTTTCTAGAGTTTTTTCTAAAATACAATACTTAATTTCATATTTTATTATTTTGTAGGTGTTGATATTTTAGTAGATGAATACTCAAAGCGCTCTATCTCTAAAAAAATAGATTTTGAGGACCCAAAAATTGATATAGAAAATAAAGAAATGGATATGGTTGAAGTAGAGGATGATAGACATTCTTCATGCGAAATTTCTTTGGAATTTATGCCAAAACTGGATATGGAATTTAAATCTAAAAAAGATGCATATAATTTTTATAATTGTTATGCAAGAAAATTGGGATTTAGTGTCAGAAAAGGTAGAGATCATAAAAATCATCTTGGTGAGGTGCAAGATCGATCATTTGTATGTTCTTGTGAAGGAAAATGAAAAAAGACAAAAAAGATAAACAAGTCAAAAAACATTGTCCATTAACAAGATGTGATTGTAAAACAGAAATGAAGATATCTAATAGAGCTACAAGTAAATATCGTATTGTCAAGTTTGTCACTGAACACAATCATAAGTTAGCTTCTCCAAATAAGTGTCATTTTCTAAGGTCTCAAAGACATTTAACTGTGGCCCAAGCTACTGAGATTGATATGACAGATAGTGTAGGAATCACTCCAAAGGCAAGTATTGATTTGATGGCAAGTCACATTGGTGGACGTGGAAGCTGGTGACACTGGAAGTGCATTAGAATATTTGCAGCAGATAACAGAAGAGGAACCTAATTTCTTCTATGCAATTCAAGTGGACAGAGAAGGTATGGTAACAAACATATTTTGGGCTGATGCAAAAATGATGATGGACTATACCGACTTTGGAGATGTTGTTTGTTTTGACACAACTTACAGAAAATTGAATGAAAATCCCCCGGTTAGTTTATTTGTTGGAATAAATAACCATAAACAGACAATTGTCTTTAGTGCTGTTTTATTGTATGACGAGACGATTGATACGTTTAAATGGTTATTTGATTTTTTTATCAAGGCAATGGGTGGAAAGAAACCAAAGTCTATGCTTACTGATCAAGATGCAGCAATGGTGAATGCCTTGGCATGTCAATGGCCAGAAACTCAACATAAGCTATGTTTGTGGCACATCTTTCAAAATGTTGGTAAGCATCTTAGTTCTTTGATTGATCATAATACAAATTTTTTTAAAAGATTTCGAACATGTATATACGACTATGAAGATGAGATGTAGTTTCAAAAAGTATGGTGTGATCTTCTTAAAGAATTCAACTTGGAACAAAATACATGGTTAGAACAATTATATGCATGTAAAGAAAAATAGACTCTAGTTTATCGAAGGGAGACATTCTGTGCAGACATGATAACAATACAGCGAAGTGAGTATATGAACAATCAATTGAAGCGGTATGTGAATTCTCAACTCGATATGTTAAAAAATTTTCAGCATTTCAATAGACTAATTGAAGATATTCGATATGAAGAATTGAAAAAAAACTTTAAAACATATCATTCTAAACCAATGTTACCATTTCAATCAGAAATTTTGAGTCATGCAGCAGATATTTATACTCCAAGTATTTTTTAAATGTTTCAATTTGAAATAGGAAAAATTTGGAATTCTGAGATGGTCATAGATCATAAGGTTGGAACTGTAACCGAATATAGCATCACACCTTACAGAAAAACACATACTCATACTGTTACATTTGATTCATCAAGCTGCAATGTTGTTTGTAGCTGTAAAAAGTTCAACTTTGTGGGAATTTTATGTGCACATGCATTGAAAGTTATGGCATGGAAGAACATTAGGAGTGATGAGGCAGAATCCGATTCGGCCCATTAAAACAAGCCCGAACCCCGTTCAGCCCAACAGGCTTCAGCCTGTCAGCGGCCCACTAGCCTACGGCCCGGGAGCAGCGCGGCAACCCAGGGCCCAACAGGCTCCGGCCCATCAGCGGCCCAACCCCCTTCGGCCCAGTAGCCGAATCCGGCCCACTCCGGTGGCGGATCGGGCACTATGGCGGTTTATCAGTAAGCCCTCATTTAGTCCTATATCGGCTGCCACCGTTAACCATCCGCTATCCTCTGCTATAAATACCCCGCTATTTATGGCCAAAGGTATGCAAGGGATGCTTCCCCAAGCCTCCGAGACCCTTAAAGGACTACTGTCCGAAAAGCATTAAAGCTGCTCTCTTTGCCTTCTGAATCGAATCTTCTTCAGGAGCTAACTTGACCGTCGGAGGGGGTTCCCCAGGGCTGAAGCCCGGGACTCCTACTGACTGGTCCTTCTTCTTCTTTCCCTCCTGCAGGGGCTCGGTTCGAATCTTCGCCGACCTTCCCGAGTCGGTCTCGGCTGCCGACCTCGGATTCCTCTCCCTGGTCTCGACGCCGTACGCCGGCTGCCCCAAGATAGGAGACTCGGTCTCGCGCTGAAGGAGCCTTCGGGTTCACTATCCAAGAGCAAGCCCGCTCCGAGTCGCCCCCGGCCTCGGACCTTCGGCTTCGGCTTCGTCGCCCGTCGACAAGCAGGCGGAAGAAGACTCATCCGCGCCGTTCCTTCGTCCGCCGAAGGAGCTTCGGCCCAAGACAGGAGACTCGGTCTCGCGCTGAAGGAGCCTTCGGGCTCACTATCCAAGAAAAAGCCCGCTCCGAGTCGCCTCCGGCATTGGACCCCCGGCTCCGCCTCTGCGTCCTTCGCCTTCCGGATCCCCGTCGGGCCCTTTCGAACACCGATCCGGCCCAGCTCCGGACCCTCTTCACCGGATTCCAGCCCCGGAATCCGGTCGTGATAGATCCAGTCTACATCAAGGAGGATTCCAGACAAATACATATTGAAAAGATGGATCAAAAGTGTCAAAGTCAGAGATGAACGAGTTCCCAATAAATCTATAGTTGTAGTGAATCCTAAAAAAGAGGTGGCCATTCGTTTCAAAGACTTGCGCATGCATTTTATTAGATTGATAGCTAGAGCAACTGAATCAGAAGAGACATATACATTTGCTTTCGGTGAATTTGAGAGGATATTCTTTGAAGTTGAAGAGAAGTTAAAGGATGCATTACTAAAAAACGAAAGCGTTAGCAAAACGCATGAGGCTTGTTATTTACTAGTCGAAAATCATAACGAGGAAGTGAGAAAAGGTCATTTGCATGAAAATAATGATGAGACCGCCGTGAAACCTAAAGGTGTGAAAAAAAAAAAAGTTGGTACTCGCATTAGTTCAAAGAGAAAGATAGGTGAACCGGAGAAAGCCATGTCAAAAAGAAAAGTTAAAACTACGAAAGCAAATCAGTCTTCTAGACATTCTGAGCATGCGATACCTCATCCACACCTTGCTCTTCCAACAACATTGGGTCAACAAGTAACAATATTTTTTCATGTCTCTGGTCCAACTAAAATATGGTTTATACTTGATCGATTGGTTTATATTGTGACTAATATAGGAAGCATCTGGTCCAAGTGTATTGGCTGCTTACAATATGGATAAATATACAAATCAACAACTTTTGATGGCTTAAGTACTCGTTATAGTAATTATAATATAGAAACATGTACCATTATTACATGTTTATTTTTTTATTTTTTTCTTGCAGTCTTAGCCTTTTCACATGTATCAAATGACTGATGATCATTTGCGTTCTACTGGTGGACATAAGCAAGTCTTCAGACCTCCACAGGTATGTACTTAACTTAAGTGTGTTTTTTGTTTTAAAATTTTTAACCTTCATTTCTTTTACAATTGTTCAGTTATGTTTACCCCCAAGTGATATTCCAAAGACTTGGTCTAATTAGTTGCAAGAAAACATGGTGAGAACATTTTATATCGGTCAATTACAAAAGTTTTTATTATTAAGAGAAAGATAAATGACATTTAAATGTTTTTATGTTATCACAGGTTTGCATCCGGTGCTGCTTAACGCCGCATAGATGAACATTTGTGAAAAGAAGAAATAAATTACATTTGTAGTACTTTTGAACATTATGTTAATGTATTGACAATACACTTACATTTTGTTTTTGAGAGATTATGGCAATGTGCAGTACATTGCTTCCGTGGCCACTGTAAGGATGTACTTTATAGTTAAGAACATTTGTATAATATTTTATCAACTGAGAGGTTTGGATATTTTTTATTTCTTTGTATTAAAAAGAAATAAGAAAGAACCCACTGCTTGCATCATCATGTGATGCTCATTACAACCTTAGAGCACGAAAGTTGTATGGTCGTCTTGGGTTGGTCTCTGATGGCTGCAGTCACACAGGGTTGTAAGTCTATATTTCCCTCCCTCTTTCGTAATTAAAATGTTGTTAAATTTTGGGCAGAGGACACTGTTGAGGCTGCAGGTTCAAGCATGATATATAGAAATGTATCTTTAGATGTACAAATAAAATTAAATATGTATAAGCAGGAGGTTTCTGCATACAGTTGATTCTTTTAGGGAGGTTATGCGTTATTTAGTAGAATTTTTTTTTATCAAACACTCTGGGATATATTTTAGTCTCACATTTTACGAAACATCCCAAACACCGTAAGCTAAGCCACAGAATCAAGACATAGTAAAGATTGCTGAGTTAGATATCTCGGTTCATAAAGCCTTTATCAACTAATAAAGATCGCTGAGTTACATATCAACACGAGGTGGCCGGCGCCGGAGTAGACGAGCCGTCGCTGGCCGGCGCCGGGGGCGGGGAGGAAGAGTAGCCGCATCGCTGGGGCTGGGGACGATGAGCGGCGGCGCCGGAGATGGGGAGGAAGATGAGCGGCGGCGCTGGCGATGGAGACGATGAGTTACTGCGGCTTTTTTGCAAGCCTCTCAGAGCTCTGATTTTTTGGCGATTTATGATAGAGCTCTTTTGGGCCACATAGCTTTGCCATAGACTTAGCTTGGATATGCCCTGGGAAAGTAGGAAAGGGGCACCAGTCTATGAACACAAGTCGCACAACAAATGCCAATATTAACAAATGCACAGAACCGGACAAAAGGAATTGGACCTCGGCACTTGGGTTTGTAATAGGGAGAAGATATCTGTGTCGTTTTGAGCATTAAGTTTTGAAACCCTGCTACAATTTTGGAGTTGATTCGGAAGTTTATTTATGGAAAGACTGGGCTTCTCTCAGTTTTCGAACGTCGGCAAAGACCCTGTCCCAGAAGGCTCGTGCGTAGAACTACTAAACAAGAACAAAACTGTCTTTATATTATAGCAGCTGCTCTTTAACAATAATTGGTGGCAAAATTCGGATGGCGTAAATACTCACCGATCACTTGGTCATGGTCTTCTTGGTGTCTTGTTTCCCATAGTTTTTATGCCTGTGAAATGTTCTACAAGTTAAATTTAGTGGCTGATGCTCCCTGGTGGATGTGGATAGTCATAGTTAAGTTACTTGTTCAGGTTTGCCATGGAAGCGTGATGGACTGGCTAAGAACTGCCTCCATGGGAGTCTAGCTACCTACATTAGGTTACCTGAAGCCAAGAGTCCATCTAAAGCTGCTCTCAAACTACCACCGGCAGAAAGCGTCGTTTAACTGAGGACAGTTTCACAACCTCTACACATCCATGTAAAGTTCAAGAGCCAGCTCTAAACCGACTGTGGACATCAGCGAATCTAGTTTTCTACGGGACCAGGTTAGATGATCTTGTTGGAGGCCGCTTAATCCCAGCCGTCGTCTTATAGGTTAGGTTCGTCGACTCGTCGAGTCGAACCGATTCAGATCTCTCATGATCTGGTACAAGTTCGGTCGACTTGTGTCGACTCGTACAAGTCGCATGATCAAATCGTATAGATTCGATCGAATCGCATCAACTCGGATTTGTCTCTATACAGTATGAGTCGGCATGAGTCGATCCGATACGACAAACCCTACTTATAAGTCTACATCAATGGGAAATGGGAACCCTCTGTCCTCCGGTGAAGTTGTCAGGGTGCGCAGGGCAATCCTAAGTCCATCGAGATGCCGATTCAGGACTGGGGGAAGGTATAGCTTGTGTCATTGTGTGTGCGCGTGAGGGTGGGTTGGGGAGCGGGGGTGATGCTTATTGCACTGTACTACTTGACAGAGTAGCTGCACCACAAAATGGATAAATAAATAAAATTTATTTATTTAGAGTCAATGCTTATATATCTCATGTATTTTTTTTTGTCTACAGTAATAGTGGTTGTTTCTTCTTCTTTTTCTGAAAGTGACCCAGTGGCCAGGTATGTACAACTATTTACAAGCGACTGGGGTGTCAAACCGAGCGGAATCCGAGATTTTCCTTCAGACTTGAAGATAATTTTGATCAGGTTGATGGGTTCGCCTAATTAGGCGACAATTTTAAGTCCGTCTGATTTTTGAATAAGTAATCCCACAGATCATAGGGTAAAGATTCCAACAACACTAGGACTGTATGACTAGAGAGTTTTTAGGCTCCAATCAAGTTCGAACATGAGACCTTCCATTTGAGAAGGAAGTGATGAACCAACTGCCCTTGTGGCTGTTTCATTACATTAAAAAACCACCCTTACAATAAACATGTTGTAGGGAGTAAAGCACCATTCCTAGAATGACAAGCCCCCTTGCTTCCGAGTACAAGTAACTGAGGGATCCATGGTCCTTGACACAAGAAATATCCAATGGTCTTACTAGACCTTTACAAGGGATAACAACAGCTATGCTTTGGTCAGTACATCTGCTCCGGCGAAACACTGTCACCTTGGACGAAACACCATTGTTGCACAGATCACCGGAGTACTCCATCATCTCATATCTATGTACAATCTGATTTCTATTCGAATAATTTAAAAAAAAAAAAAAATTAAAAATTATTATTTAGTTCAAATCAGTAAAAAGATTTTTTTCACTACTCATTAGGAATTGATTTTTGATCTTATGAAAGTTTTTAGATCATCTGACCAGATACCATACAAACATGTGGGATGCCTGAAGTCTGATTTTTTTGGAAAAATTACTAAAAAGGGCAAAAAAAGCTTTGAAATTCTCAATAGGGGCACATTCTCTTTCAAATAACTAAAAAGGACATTCCTCCTATTTTTCATATCCATAAGGGCAAATAATACCATTTTCCTCAAATTTTCTATGAAAGGACTCTCGCACTCCAAATCAAATGCAATGTGACTTTTATATCCTTTCTCAAGAAATATCTGAAAAGGACCTTTAATTTTTTGTAATTTCTAAATAGGGCATTACTACTTTAAAATATCAAGAAAGGTCACTCTTTTAAAATGTAATATCTATAAAGAATATTTAAGTTTTTTTATAATTTCAAAATGTGACATCAGTATTTTAAAATATCAAAGAAAGGCATTCTTTTGAAGATCCAATATACGTGGCATTCTTCCGCTAGAACATGCGAAGACCCAGCCATGAAGGGCCATTGAGGAGATTAGGCGGTGAGACCGCACAATTCAAGAACATAATTGGTTGAGTGCATGATGAAATCTTAGGGTGGGGAGGTTCGAACAAAGAATATAGACAAAATGGCTACCTCCACAACATTAACGAATGGGAGTGCTCACGGTAAAGGTTCTCATAAAAGCATCCTTATTTGAAATTGATAGGAAAGATGAGGTGGCAGAGTTGAAATAGAAAAGAATATTCTTGAGATAAGAAACATAGACATGAAATGTAAAATTGTGTAAGAAGTGATAAAGTGATAGGTGGCAGAGTTGAAATAGAAAAGAATATTCTTGAGATGAAAAGATGTCATCTTGAAAGAGAGGTAAGAGGATGAGACAGACAATAAATGTTATTAAAAAATTGTTCTTTTTTCTTTTATAAAAAGAGTGGTAAAAAGGTAGATATGTAGTAAAATAACGTTAAATTTTGCAATCTATGTCAATTTACTACACCGCATGCAATGCAACAAATATTAATTTACTCTTTTTAAGGGATGGGGATTGGGGCTTACGGCCAAACGATCTTTTTTTTTTTTTTTTTTTGAGGGGGGGTGGTATTCTCGATACATATTTTTTGATGAGGGGTGATTGGTATCCAGTCCAATCAGGTCTATTTAGCCAGAAGGCCCAAGGACCTGCAACCTATAGGTACTTACATGGGGGTATCACGTGAGCTCTCTCAGCACCTCGATTAAGAAGCCAGGGGTTGGGACCTGAAATGCATAGGCTCTAAGTCCCAAGAAAGCCATGCCTAGAAGTCCGACACGTCAGTCGGTAAGTTCTGATAACATCAATGTCTCAGTCATGTCTACTGAGTACCCAGAGGAGGTCTACTCTCTCGGTAACCCAAGCTCTGCCTCAACAAGGGGAGTCTGAATTTGCAGGCCACTTCCTCTCGACTGCCCGAGAGATTGAAGGCCCCCCATGGTCGATCCATAACTCATGCCCGCCATTAGGCGTGTCTTGCAGACTAATGGCATAACCTCTCACTTAAGACAGGTCCCCACGATATGCTCCTTCGATTATAAGAGGAGATCCCTCATTCCAGCTCAATATCCCACGACTCCCTCGATCAAAGGGTGTGGATCGTAGGCCAATTAACTCACCAAGGGCAACGACCCCCAAGATACTGCACTAGACGGGGATATATATATCTTTGATTCTCTCCTGTAGAAGGTACGTTCAATACTACACTAAACTTTGGAGAATCATTTCTCTTGCAGAAACTGACTTAGGCAGCGGAGGGTTTAGTTTCCTAGGAAGATAGAGGGCCCTCTAACGTCTCGAATTCGTCTTGCAGGCTCTACCATAGGTATTTCCAATCCTACAAATTCTATCGAGTAGCCAGAAGATCTGATTGGACGGTCATCGTCGCCTGACCAATTTCTAATCGCTACAATTTTGAAAAAGCTCCTAACTCACAAAACAGGATAAAATAAAAAAGCGGGTAGACCTTCTTTGTTTTTTAATCACGAACACTTGAAACCAACCCTGCAGCTGATCTACCCCTGCGGGGCCACCCACCCACCCTTCCTCCCCTATTGCCTCACCCTTACCATGGTCGGATCTACCCCAGCCTACTACTCCGCCTCATCCGCACAAGATTCATCACCGCCTGTCACCCCGTCCTCGTAGCCGATAGATCCACCCTACCAGTTACCTCACCCTTACTATTTCCCGTTGCCTAGCCCTTGTTACTACTTCGAATCTACACCGGTTGCAAGTTTGACATTGTCTCCTCCCATGGTTGGCAATATCGGCCGATACCGATACGTATCGGTATCGGTGCGTATCGATATCATGCTGAGTGGACTAATACCGACCGATACTGGCCCGGTATTAGGCCAAAATGGACCGGTACTGACCGATACTAGCCGATATGGCTGATATCAATACCAATACATATAGGTATCGGTACCCTCCGATATCAGTACTGCCATCCTTGCCTCTGCCGAACCTACTCACCTGTCGCCTCGTCTCCAATTTGTGCATTAAATCATACTAACAAGTGGATCACTTCTATCAATAAGAATGTCAAAAGAAAACTTACTGATCCATAACATTCATATTAGTAACTTGTATATTTTGAAAAATTGGGCCAGCTCAACCCAACCTAATCCAGAGCATCCAAACTCATTTTTTACAGTTGGGCTAGACTGCGGCATAAGGATTGGACTGAATTTGGATTCGGATCCAAATTATTAAATGGCCCAGCCCAGTCTGCCCATGTCACACCCCCGTTTACAAGTAGCACTCTGTTGATCAATTATTAATACCTGTCGCAGCAAATGCTTTTTCCTTCTTTTACTGTCGCAGTTATAACTTCAAATGTTTGTTTATTTTGACAGTGCATAGTAAGTACCACGGTCCTATAAAAGCCAGGAGATAGTGAATAGACCACAAAGCATGACCCACGACATTTGGTTGTTCATCAGATTTGTCCACTGCCTGGACTGCCAGACATACTTAACCTACAAAGGCTATTTGATGTTCTGGATTCTTTTTTATAGCTGCATCTAATGTAGATCAAAGTTTCAGTTTTCCTTAATCTACATCCTATTTCACGGACACTGTTCCCACTCTGTTTCTTTCCTCCTTGTTCCAATCAAGTTTGGCAGTTTTATTCAGCTTAGTAATAATAACTCAGACATTTTGAACTGTGTCAAATTCCAATATAAAGTCAGATCTCAAGTACAAGAACATTTCATGGCCTCAAGACTGCAGTGGCAGAAGCATGCCCTCTCTTCTCATTTTGTAAGACCCACAACAGAGCAATTGCATGCTGTACAAAATTGCACACTCTACACAGGTCTAAATCTGAAGAAAGGATTGTCCAACAAATCAGTAAACTTCTAAACCATACAAAACGCCGGCGAGCCTCTCCCCGCCGTCCCCGACGAAGTACTTCTCCCTCAGCCGGAGGAACGCGTGCCAGGTGAGGAGGCTGTCGGAGCCGGCCTGGTGGCAGCTCCCCACCGCCCGCTCCACATGCAGCTCCCCGGCCACCCGCTCCAACCCCCCGTACAAACACTCGCAGAACCGCACCATGTGCTTCACGTCGAACACCCTGCTCCCGAAGATGGCCCGGTGCAGCCCCAAGAAGTCCCCCAGCCGCTCCGGCAGCGGCGCCCTGGTGAGCACCTTGATCAGGTACGCGAAGTCGTACGCGCTGTGGAAGGTCACCCAGCTCACGGCCGCGTTGCAGAGCAGCCCCGACGCCGTCAACAGCGCGGCGAACCGCGCCCCGTCGGCGCCCTCCCGGCGGTTCCGGTCGAAGTCGATCCCGCTTCCCCTGAGCAGCTCCACCGAGTCCCGGGCATGGGCGTCGCGGTCGGGGTGGAAGTCCCGGAAGTTGAACTCCCAGATGAACCCGCCCCCGCCGAGTCCGAGGTCGGGGAGGTTGCCGGCGGCGTCGGAGAGGGTGAGCCCGACCTGGATCAGGTTGAGCGCGTCCACATTGGCCTTGAGGTAGCGGTACCTCTCCTCGGGCGAGAAGAGGGAAGGGTTCCCCGGGAGCGGGTAGACCACGCCGGGGAACTCGGTGTCCATGGCGACGTAGGGGTAGCGGCGGACCAGGCTGGCGATTAGCCGGAACTCCGACTCCAGGTTACCGGCCCACACCGACCGGATCTGCACCGTCGTCACCGGCTCCGGCGCCGGCGGGGGAGGCTGCCAAAGGCGGCGGCGAAGGCGGGGGGGCAGGAAGCGAGGCGGCCGAGTGGTCATCTTGGCGACGTAGGCGGACATGGCGGCAGCACTGGTCTGGTCTGTCCTCTGTGAGAGTAGTATAGTGGTGGTCCTGTTGGCTCTGGTTCTTGGTGGGGAAGTGGGGAGACCAGCGGGGAAGTGGCTTCTTTATAAAGAAAGAGGAAGGGAAACTGAACCGGAGTCGGAGACAGAGTCGGACTGGACTGGGCTCCCTGCACCGCATTTAGGAAAGGAGTGGAAAGATCGAAGTGAAGTCGGAGTCGGACTGGGGTGGCCTTCAAATGGGTGTTATTACCTTCTCCTCCTGGTAATTCCTGAAAATTTATGATTACGGTCGTTAATCCTTAAAATGTTTGCTCATTGTTGGGGTGGTCAAAATATGCAAAAACTGATCATCTATCCATTCCAGCCATAATAAAAGAGAAATGCCAACGTGCCACGTTTTAAAGAGTAATATAGTAATATTTACTGTGCATGAAGTGCAATCTAATTTTTTTAATTCGTCATGTCCTACATGTCTGTGTAATTAGATCTTTAATTAGAACAATCTAAAAATAAATAAAAAATAAAAAATCAAACCTCTTTTGATGTGCTCAACATATTAAGAGCCAATTTTTACTGTTCACTGGGACTCAATTTTTAATTTTTAAATTTTTTTTAGATTGTCAATTTAAAATCGAATTGTACAAACATATCAGTCATGATGGACCCGACTTTAAATTTTTAATAAATATAAAAAATAAAAAGGGGCTGCACCCAATGTTCAAGTGCCCTCTGACCTTTTAATCAAATTATCTTACCAAGAACGAATTCTTAACCTACAGTGTGTTTCAACATGGGATACGATACGTCTGATCAAACTGAGGAATGTCGAACAACCTGAAATCATTCCCAACTAACCTAAAAACCCAAGGAGCCCGAGTAACTTTTGGCATGTTAATGCCCATTCTCTCATTTTAGGGGAATTGCGAAAGGGAAGAAAAGAACGTAGGCAAGCAATGTGTACCAACAAGTTTCCCAGTCTTCTCCCAACTATCCTACCGAATTGGAAAATAGCAAAGAGAATTTGTTTATGCCGTTACATTTTGTTCAATACGTAACCCTTTTAATATTCTTGATTCCGCGGTCCATGTTATTGAATAGAAGTAAAATTATAACTATACAAATCCCATAAATCAGATGTATACGACCAGAAACTGATCTTCTGATATAAGCTCATAATTTGATTAATATCAGTATATTGTACAACTATTTTTTTTTGTTTTGATTTTTTGAACCTTAGTAAATAAAACTCATACATACTTTGCCACATGATGGCCAAAACCTAAGCCAGATAACATCCAAAATATCTTTTTATATGATATCCACATTCTACTCACTTACTGTGTAAACATCAGCAGTGCCGACTTCTCATTGATAAACTTTTTTTTTATCAGTGGTACTGATGTAGCCGAAGTTATCACGACCGGATTCCGAAGCCGGAATCCGAAGAGAAAGATCCGGAGCTGGGTCGGATCGGTGTTCAGAGGCCCGACGGGGATCCGGAAGGCGAAAGATGCAGAGGCGAAGCCGAAGGTCCGAAGGCCGAGGGGTGCTCGGTCGGTGGCTGGCTCGCTCCGGAAAGTCGGGGACGAGGCTCCTTCGGCGGACGAAGGGGCGGCGCGAGGTCGAGTCTCCTCAGTCGCGGGGGCAGCCGGCGCACGGCGTCGAGACCAGGGAGAGGAGTCCGAGGTCGGCGGTCGAGACCGACTCGGGAAGATCGGCGATGATTCGAACCGAGCTCCTGCAGGAGGGAAAGAAGAAGAAGACCGGTCAGCAGGAGTCCCGGGCTTCAGCCCTAAGGAACCCCCTCCGACGGTCAAGTTAGCTCCTGAAGAATATTCGATTCAGAAGGCAAAGAGTAGCTTTAATGCTTTTTGGACCGTAGTCCTTAAGGGTCTCGGAGGCTTAAGAGAGCATACCTTTGGCAATAAATAGCGGTGTATTTATAGCAGAGGATAGAGGATGGTTAACGGTGGTAGCCGATATAGGACTAAATGTGGGCTTACTGGTAAACCGCCATAGTGCTTGATCCGCCACCGGAGTGAGCCGGACTCGGCTATCGGGCCGAAGGGGGTTGGGCCGCTGATGGGCCGAAACCTGTTGGGCCCTGGGCTGCCGCGCTGCTCCCGGGCCGTAGGCTAGTGGGCCGCTGACGGGCTGAAGCCTGTTGGGCCGGGAGCGACGGTGCCGCTTATGAGCCAAAGGCTGGTGGGCTGCCGATGGGCCGAAGGCTCCCTGAGGGCCTTGTACTGCTGCTGCTGGGCTGAGCGGGGTTTGGGCTTGTTTTAGTGGGCCGAATCGGATTCTGCCTCATCACATAGCCCCCCACTCTTGTCTTCCTCAGTTCTGAGATGGCGAGAGTATAGCCCGAAGCTAGTTGGAAAATAGCGTAACAGGTGTCTTATCCGAAGCTCTGTTCTTTTTCTTTGAGAAGAGGGTGCCCTCGGTCGGCCGAGGGCTATGCGGTTGCTTCGTCTTCATTCGGAGTGGCAACGAAGGCTCATGGCTCTGAAGGCGAAGGGCCGAGCCCTCTGACTCGTGCCAGGCTTCATTAAATGGACGGGATGGGCGTCGCCTCGCGAAGAAGCACGGGACACGCGTCGCGCATCCGGCCGCTCCGTCAAAATCACAAAAAGATCCTGACCGCTCGCGGGTCGCGGATCACCTCGGCTCTCTGCCCGAGGTTCCACTCGGATTGCTGCCGCTCCCTTCTTCAGCACGCGGATCGGGACACGTGGCGGGCATCCGAGTGATCAGCCGAAGGGTCGGAGCGCCTTCGGCCGTTGATCGCTCTGCTTCAAGTCCCGGAGCCGGCCCGTCATCATTGCGGAAGGACGGTGCACGTGGCGGGCATCCGAGAGGAGCGGTGGGACGAAGGGGACAATCTCGGCCGTTGGCTTCGGCGGGAGGCGCTTCGGATGGAGCTTATAAATAGAAGCCCTCAGCAGGGCACTGTTCTTCTTCCTGTTGCTGCGCCTGCGTTGCTCCTGCGATCATCCGAGCTCTCCCTCCTCTCCGGCGAAAGGCTAGCTCTCCGAAAGCTTCGTCCGAGCTTGCTGGCCATCGTGGGAGGATCTCCATCCCTCAGAGCGTCTTGTTGGTGGAGCTGGGTGGCTTGAGAGGCTGCGCTCGGTTCAGGAGAGATTTCTTTCCCCTTCCTGAGAGTAAGCCTCGACCTCCCTTCTCCCCTTCGCGACCTTATGGTCCGGAGCTCCTCTTCTAGCGAGATTACTCCTTCGGACGAGGAGTATACTCCTTCCCACTCTCCCAAATCTTCTCTGTCATCTCCCCTTACCCTGGACTCCCTCGCCTCTGTGATGTCTGAAGAGCCTGAGGCTTCCGGGGCCGAGGGGTCCGAGGCTTCCGGAGCCGAGGCTTCTGGGGCCGAGGCTTCCGGAGCCGAGGCCTCTGGGACCGAGGCCTCTGAGGCCGAGGCTTCCGGGGCCAAGGCTCCCGAGGAAGTCCGGAACCCGGGCCGGGCTTCCACCTCGGGACGTCGCCGTCCCGATACTGCTTCGGAAGCATCCTGCGCCCTTTCGGACGAAGAGGTTAGCAACCTTGCTTCTTACTTCCAGCTTCCTTCTTGGACGACCCCTCACCGGCCTGGCTCCACCACCAGGGCCAACACTCCCCGCCCGGGTTCCTTCTCTATCTATGTAGATAGTTTCCAGGCGGGCTTTCGTCTTCCTCTTCCCACTTTCGTCATCAATCTTCTTTGCTTCTACGGGCTTGTCCCGTCTCAGCTTTTTTCCAATTCCTGACGCACCGTATACGGTTTCTTGGGCGTTTTCGCCCGTATACGGATTACTCCTTCCATCAACGTCTTCCGCTACCTCTTCAAAATCCAGAGGCAGGGGAGATCCGAGTGGTATTGCTTCGTCCCTCGGATCGGCCGAAGCATCTTCTCTGGGAAGCCCTCGTCCATCCATGGCTGGAAAAGGAAATTCATCCTTATTTCTCTGCCGGATAACGAGAAGGGCGTGTGGCCCTTTCCTACCGAATGGGCGCCGCTGGCCGCAGGCCTCTCGGATCCTCCCGCTCTGACCTCCATCCAGAGCACCCTCGTGGGCCACATCCAGATCATGGCCCCGTACAACATCTGGGGGCTTCTCAGTAAGGCGGAGCGGCTGGTGAATGCCGGGGTATGGCCGGACCCTCGGTTCGATCCGGAGCGGGCCTTTCCATACCTACCTCCCGGGGAGACTCCGCGGGGCAACGAAGGAAGTGCTGCCGCTCCTCCGGCCGAAGCTCCTCCGGCTGACGAGGCTGATGAAGTTTCGGCCGAGGGTAAGTCGGCTTTGAGTTTGCAACTGGTCGTTATTTCGTTTTTAACATGTCTTCTCTTGCTTGCAGCAATGTCCGGGCTCTACGCCCTCCTCGCCCGGATATCCGATCAGCGCGATCAAGGCCGGCTACCACCCCCGCAGGCGGGTCCGGTCGAGGCGCGGGAGCTCCGAGGACCCGAGGCGGGGTTCCGAGGACCGCGGCCTCCTCCGAGGGCCGTGCTGCCGCCGCCGCTCTCTAGAGGGAGCGAAAGACCAAGTTTGCCGCCCGAAGGGGCGGCCGAATGTCGAAGCGGCCCCGGACAGAAGAGGCGGAGCCCGCTCCGCTGATCAGGAGAAGCGCCGGGGCCCGAAGGCTGCAAGGCTGGCGTCCCCCGAGACGCCGAGGGGCGACTCCCCTCCGGCCGTATCGGCAGGGGCAGAGGACGAAGGCGCCGGGTCGCAGGGGCCCCGAGCGCAGCGAGAGTGGTGGCGCCCTGAACCGGGGATCTACAAGGACGAGAGCATGGAGGACTCGCAGACGTGCCTCCGTCTGCTCCGCAGCCTCACTCTCCCTTCGGCTTTCGAAGAGCTGAAGGACCACTCGGTCACCGACCTGGCGGCGATGAGCGCCCGGTTGGCGGTCCAGGTAAGAAGCTTCTGAGTGTGCTTCAACTTGGCTTTCCTTAGCTGCTCTTTGATTTTTTCCTGATCCTTGTCTGCTTTTGGTCCGCAGGCCGCGGTAACGGGTAGTGTCCTGATTCACCATCAGGAGCTGCTCCGGATCAAGCTCCTAGAGGCCGAGAGGGCGTCGGCCTCGACAGGTTCGGGTGAGGGCCCTTCGACGGGGCCTCGTATCGAGTCCATGATCGATGGGCTAGTAGCCGCGAACGCCCGGACGCGGGCGCAACTGGAGGAGAGGGCAGCAGAGGCCCGTGCTTCCGCCGAGGCCAAAGTGAAGGCCGAGCGGGAGAAGGAGAAGGCCGAGCGGGAGCTCGCTGCAGCTCAGACTGAGATCCGGGCCCTCAAGGCCCAGATCCAGGAAAAAGACTCTCGGCGGGCTTCGGAGAAACGCCGCCATGCCGAGGAGGTATCGACTCTGAAGCAGGAGCTGGAGGAGGCGGCGGACTCGGCCGTAGCCGATTATAAGGCCGGCCCAGACTACGCCGAAGAAATAATCGAGGCTCAACTGCTAGCGGCCTCCTCGGTCTTCGACCTCGGGCTGGCTGTCGCCCAGAAGGCCTGCCCGAGTGTTGACTTAACCGGGGTTGCTCTGCCGATGGGTGAGGAAGCCAAGGAGCTCCTATCTTGGTGGAAGGAGCTTATAGCCGAGAGGGCCTCGACCCCAGCGCCAGGTGACGAAGCCGTACCCGCCGAGGACGCCCCTGTCGAGGCTGCCCCTCCTAAAGCTGTGCAGATCGTCGATTCCCCCTCTCCCTCTCCTGGCCGAAACGCAGTCGAAGCGGAGGGGGAGGAGATTGTCAAGGGCTGATACGAGGGCTCCCCCCGGTTTTTGTTTTTCTTCTTTTGTAAACCTACGGCCAGGTGGATGGCCGATTTTGTACTTCCCCTTTTGCAAATACAGGAAGTATTTCTGAGTTTTACATTGTTGCTTTGTGTATGATTGACCGAATCTGGCCTCTCAGAAGTCCGAGATCCTGCCGTCGTTCGCTATAGTTCGCGAAGCCGAGACCCGATGTAGGTTCGGATAGGAAGTTGATAGAATATCGCCAGTATATACGGCCGGGGCCTTTGCTGATGTGGTCCATAAGATCCGAAGGGGTATCCCGCCGCCCTAGATGCGGTTCGTGTGGCCGAAGCCACTCCCGCTCCGTCTTATGCAGATTTAGAGATATATCTCGCCGCTCCCTGATCCGGACTATATGGCCGAAGCCATTCGTCGGATTGAGGTTTTTGCGGACTTAGGAAGAACACCATACCGCGTCCTGATCCGGATTACATGGCCGAAGCCATTCGTCGGATCGAAGGACTCGCGGACTTTAGAGAAAATACCATGCCGCTCCCGATACGGTTTGCATGGCCGAAGCCACTCCCGGTACGGTTTACACGGACTTAGAGAAAATACCACGCCGCGTCCTGATCCGAATTACATGGCCGAAGCCATTCGTCGGATCGAAGGACCCGCGGACTTTGAGAGAATACCATGCCGCTCCCGATACGGTTTGCATAGCCGAAGCCACTCCCGGTACGGTTTACACGGACTTAGAGAAAATACCATGCCGCGTCCTGATCCAGATTACATGGCCGAAGCCATTCGTCGGATCGAAGGACCCGCGGACTTTGAGAGAATACCATGTCGCTCCCGATACGGTTTGCATGGCCGAAGCCACTCCCGGTACGGTTTACACGGACTTAGAGAAAATACCACGCCGCGTCCTGATCCGGATTACATGGCCGAAGCCATTCGTCGGATCGAAGGACCAGCGGACTTTGAGAGAATACCATGCCGCTCCCGATACGGTTTGCATGGCCGAAGCCACTCCCGGTACGGTTTACACGGACTTAGAGAAAATACCAACAGGTTTCCTGAAAAATAGATCTTTATTCATACCCTCCGGCTAAAAGCCCGGGAAGAAGTGATTCACATATAATAAC
The DNA here is from genome assembly GCA_030544215.1 of Zantedeschia hybrid cultivar. NCBI lineage: Eukaryota > Viridiplantae > Streptophyta > Magnoliopsida > Alismatales > Araceae > Zantedeschia > Zantedeschia hybrid cultivar. Next base: position 42,080,676 of record JARZZO010000013.1, on the reverse strand, counting down.
GCCGAAGGCGCTCTACATTCCAGGTGCGAGGAAGAGGTTGGCCCGAAAGGGTCTCCAACCGATAGGCTCCTCGTCTGATCACCTCCCTGACTCGATAGGGCCCCTCCCAGTTGGGGGCAAGCTTCCCTGAGGCTTCGGCTGGTTTGGAAGCATGAGCATTCCTCAACACGAGGCTCCTTACTTCAAAGCTTCGGGGCTTTACTCGAGTGTTGTGGTACTTGGCCATGCGCTGCTGATAAGCTGCCAGCCGGATACGAGCCTTGTCTCGAGTCTCTTCAATGAGGTCTAGGTGGTCTTTCAAACCTTCTTCGTTGGCCCCCGGATTGTAAGCAATGACCCTAGGAGAGGGAAGGCCGATTTCCACCGGAATAACGGCCTCTATCCCATAGGCCATGCGGAAGGGAGTTTCGCCGGTGGGGGTTCGGCTTGTCGTCCGATAGGCCCACAGAACACTTGGCAGCTCCTCCACCCATCGGCCTTTGGCTTCGCCGAGGCGGATTTTCAGTCCCTACAGCAGGCTTCGGTTGATGACTTCAACCTGGCCGTTTGCTCGAGGATGGGCTACCGAAGTGAATTTGTGAAGTATGCCGAAGCTGGCGCAGTTGTCGCTGAACCGACGGCTGTCGAACTGCTTTCCATTGTCAGAAATGATGGCCCGAGGGATGCCGAACCGGCAAATGATGGACTTCCACACGAAGTTCCAAGCATTGCTATCGGTTATTGACGCGAGGGGTTCGGCCTCGACCCACTTAGTGAAATAATCTACCGCCACGATGAGGAATTTTCTTTGGCCAGTGGCGATGGGAAAAGGTCCCAGGAGGTCGATTCCCCATTAATCGAAAGGCCAGGGATCGGACAAGGGGGTCAGAAGGGTGGTTGCCTGGTGAATGAGGGAGCTGAACCTCTGGCACTGGTCACAGCGCCGTACGAGGGCTAAAGCGTCCTCTCGGAGCGTCGGCCACCAGTAGCCTTGCCTTAGAAGCTTGTGAGCCAGGGCCCTTCCTCCCGCATGTGCCCCGCACACCCCTTCATGTACTTCTCTCGCGGCGTAGTCGGCTTCAGTTGGGCCGAGGCACCGCAGCAGTGGTCGGCCGAAGGACTTCTTGTACAGCACCTCGTCCAGAAGGAGAAAATGGGATGAGCGCTGCCGAATGTGCTTCGCCTCCCTTGAGTCTGGCGGGACCTCTCCTCGGAGAAGAAAGGCGATGAGGGGAGTCATCCATGTCTCGGCCTCGACCTCAGTGACTTGCATGGCTTCTGGCTCGCCGAGGCTTGGTTCGGCGAGTTCCTCCACGAGGATCATTCGGCCTCCTCCCCCGTCTTGAGTTGACGCCAGCCGGGAAAGTGCATCGGCTCGGGTATTCTCGGCTCTCGGAATCCTCACGATTTCATAAGAATCGAATTGGGCGAGGATTTTGCGAGTCACCTGAAGATAAGATGCCATTATTGCGTCCCGAGCCTCGTATTCTCCGGAGATGTGGCTGGCGATCAGTTGGGAATCGCTGAAGGCTTTCAGGTTCCGGGCGCCGAGCTTCTTCGCGGCTCGGAGGCCGGAGATGAGAGCTTCGTACTCGGCAGCATTATTAGTTGCTGGGAAGGAGAAACGCAAGGCGTACTCCGTGACGACCCCTTCGGGTGATGCCAGGATCCATCCGGCGCCGCTGCCCGTGGAGCACGCGGAGCCGTCCACAAAGAGTCGCCACTCGTCTGCTGGTGCAGGAGCCGAAGCAGCCTCGGCTTCGGGCACATCGGGTGCCGGCTGAGGTGCCGAGGAAGCGCCGGGGGTGAGTTCGGCAATGAAGTCTGCCAGCGCCTGGGCTTTTATTGCTACCCGAGGTGCGTAGGAGATGTCGAACTCTCCTAGCTCGATCGCCCACTTCGCCAGCCTGCCGGATACCTCCGGCCGGGAGAGAACCTGCCTCAGGGGCTGGTCGGTGAGAACCTTCACGGGATGAGCCAGAAAATAAGGCCGGAGCCTCCTCGCGGACGAGACGAGGGCCAGAGCCAACTTCTCCAGGGCAAGATAACGGAGTTCCGCTCCTTGAAGGGCTCGGCTGGTATAGTAAACTGGCCTCTGAACGCCATCTTGCTCTCGGACGAGGACGGCGCTGAGAGCCGTCTCGGAGACTGCAAGGTACAGGCTCAGAGGCTCCCCCGGGACCGGCTTGGACAAAATGGGGACTTTGGAGAGGTAGGCCTTCAGCTGGTTGAAGGCTGCTTGGCACTCATCCGTCCAGTCGAAGCTATTGGTCTTCTTCAGCAGCTTGAAGAAGGGGAAACAGTAATCCGCCGCCCTTGACATGAAGCGGCTCAGGACTGCGATCCTCCCGTTCAGCTTCTGTACCTCTCGGAGGTTTGCCGGGGAGCGCATTCGCATGATGGCCGAAACCTTCTCGGGATTAGCCTCCACCCCTCGGTGAGTGACCATGTAGCCGAGGAACTTCCCGGAGGCTACTCCGAAGGCGCACTTGGCCGGGTTCAGCTTCATCTTGTACCGCCTAAGGGCGGAGAAAGTCTCGGCCAGGTCGGCCAAATGCTCTGCAGCAATGCGGCTCTTGACCAACATGTCGTCTATATAGACCTCCATGTTTCGGCCGAGCTGCGGGGCGAACACTTTGTTGACCAGGCGCTGATATGTCGCGCCGGCGTTCGTGGCCGGAAGTTGCGTCCACCACCTGGTCTATCTGAGGCAGCGGAAAGCTATCCATCGGACAGGCCTTGTTGAGGTTGGTGAAGTCCACGCACATACGTCATTTGCCATCTTTCTTTGGCACCATCACCACGTTGGCGATCCATTCCGGATGATGCACCTCTCGGAGGTGTCCGGCGTCCAGCCCCTTCTGCACTTCGGCTTGGATGGCGGCTCTCCTTTCCTGATTGAAGGTGCGCCGCTTCTGTTTCACCGGGGGCTGGTCGGGATCGGTATGGAGTCGGTGCTCTGCTATCTCCGGGTCAACCCCGGGCATGTCCGCCGGAGACCATGCGAAGACGTCGAGATTCTTTTTCAAGAACTCGGTAAGCTTCTCTGCTTCAGTCTCCCCCAGGCCAGAGCCTATCATCAGGACTCGTCCTTCGCCTCCCGGAATAGGGACGGCGAGGAGTGCTTCTCCCGGAGATGCCTCGGCTGACGATTCGATTGTCAGAGTTTCGGCTGCAGTCTTCCATTTGACCGAAATCATGTAGCACTGCCGGGCCGCTTCTTGATTCCCTCTGGCCTCGCCTATTCCATGGCTGGTATGAAACTTCAGCTTTTGATGGAAGGACGAAGGCACGGCTCCGACCCCGCCGATGAGCCTTCGGCCGAATATGGCGTTGTAGGCTGAATCGATTTTTACAACTGCAAAGTCCGTTTCAACGGTTAGTTGCCGAGGGGCGGAGCCTAAGGTTACAGGGAGTCGGACAATGCCCTCTACTCGGCAGGGCGAGCCGTTAAAACCGAAGAGGGGGCCCCGGTGAGGCTTCATATTAGCCTCACTCAATCCCATTTTTTCAAAACAGTCATAAAACAAGATGTTCGGGGCACTTCCATTATCAACAAATATTCTATGTACATCATAGCTATTTATTACAGCATTGATGACGAGGGCGTCATCGTGAGGGACCTGAATATCAGTCAGGTCCTCGGAGCCGAAGGTGATGTCTTCTTGGCGAGGCCGCTTCGGTTCGCCGTCAACTGCCGCTACGGTGCTGCGCTGCCGCGGCCTTGATCCTTCCCCCGGCCCTCCGGATATCATCATGATAGACCCAGAACTGGGTCTTTGATGGGATGCTTCTATCGGGGCCGAGATGACCTTCGGCGGAGGAGCGGCTTCTATCGCCGGGGGTTGTTGTTGCCTGGGCGCTGCAGGGACGTCCCGGTTTTGTTGTGGCGGCTGCTCCCGTCGGTACTGCGGCAATCTTCCCTCCCGGATGAGGCGGTCGATTTCCTCCCGGAGCTGCCGGCACTCATCCGTCGTGTGGCCGATCTCCCGGTGATACTCACAGTATTTGCCGGGGTCCCTTCGGCGAGGATCCGTCTTGATGCGATCTGGCCGCCGGATCATGCCCTTCACCTCCATGAGCATCCGGGAAGGGGGAGCAGGTAAAGGTAGGTACCGCAGCTGCGGGTCCCGTCGCCTCTCCCTGTCCCAGTCCTCCCGGTGATACCGCTTCCGGGAGGGCTCTTGGTCTTCTGGCCAAGGTCGGACCACCTGGGGAGCAGGTGCCGAGGTGGCCTCGGCTGAGCCTTTACCCCTGGACAGCATCAGGGCCTCCCGGTTGATGTATTTATGGGCCCGGGCCACGAGGTCCTAGAAGGTAGGAGATGGCGCTTCCCGATGGAGCCGAGGAGCCCCTCATCCCGGCACCCGCTGATCACGGCTGAGACCGCGATCGAGCTGTCGAGGTTCGGGATTTGGGCGGCCTCGGTCCGGAACTTGGTGAAGTATTCCTGGAGAGTTTCGGCGGGGCCTTGCCGGATGGCCAGCAGGCTGGCGGAGGTTTTGCACTGCCGGGTGGCATCATAAAACTGGTCGATGAATAGCTGGCCCAACTGGACTAGGGAGTGGATGGAGTTGGGGGCCAGCGTCTCGAACCAGGTGAGGGCAATCTTTTCAAGGGTGAGGGGGAAAAGACGGCAGCGGACTGTCTCGGAGACCCCTCGGACCCGGAGGTAGGCGTTGAATCTCTGGAAATGACAGACCGGATCTGTCATTCCGTCGTAGAGAGGGCCCTTTGGCAGCTTGAAATTGGGGGGCACCTCGGTGGCCAGGAGCTCCGCCGTGAATGGGGTCTGCTCCAGGATATTGCTGGCGAGAGGCGCCCCGTAAGGCCGAGACACCATCTGCTGCATCTCCTTGCGCATTACCGTCAGCCGCCGGTCCAGGTCCGGGGCAGTCGAGGTGGCGACAGATTGTCCTCCGGTCCGGGCCGGACGGAACTCCGACGAAGCATAGTCCTGCTCCGTCAAGCGATCAGCGCGGGGAGCTCGGGCAGGTAGTGCCAAGGGCTTGCTGCGCGTCGCCGCGGTTTCGTTGGGAGAAACCGGTGTAGGCGCCGGCCGGAACCGGGGATCTTGTACTGGGTAGAGTGGGGGGAGCGGCGCCTGCTGAGGAAGCTGTCCCATCAATCCCATGCGTTGGGCGATGGCGGACACCATCTCCTAAAGAGGCGCTAGGGACGTGACGGCAGCGGCCAGCGTTGCCACTTGCTGCTGGAGCACCCCCACTCGGTCTTCCGAGGCGAGAGACTCCGGTATGGTCGGCAGAGGAAGGCTCGGCGGGGCAGAAGGGACGCCTTCGGAAGGCAGCATCTGCGCCGAGGCCTCCCGTGCTTCTGCTTCGCTTTGTCCGGACCGTCGGGTCACAGGTCGCTGAGACATGACTTGTTTGTTGGTTTCCCACAGACGGTGCCACGTGATGTAGCCGAAGCTATCACGATCGGATTCTGAAGCCGGAATCCGAAGAGAAGGATCCGGAGCTGGGTCGGATCGGTGTTCAGAGGCCCGACGGGGATCCGGAAGGCGAAGGATGCAGAGGCGAAGCAGAAGGTCCGAAGGCCGAGGGGTGCTCGGTCGGTGGCTGGCTCGCTCCGGGAAGTCGGGGACGAGGCTCCTTCGGCGGACGAAGAGGCGGCGCGAGGTCGAGTCTCCTCAGTCGCGGGGGCAGCCGGCGCACGGCGTCGAGACCAGGGAGAGGAATCCGAGGTCGACGGTCGAGACCGACTCGGGAAGGTCGGCGATGATTCGAACCGAGCTCCTGCAGGAGGGAAAGAAGAAGAAGACCGGTCAGCAGGAGTCCCGGGCTTCAGCCCTAAGGAACCCCCTCCGATGGTCAAGTTAGCTCCTGAAGAATATTCGATTCAGAAGGCAAAGAGTAGCTTTAATGCTTTTTGGACCGTAGTCCTTAAGGGTCTCGGAGGCTTAAGAGAGCATACCTTTGGCAATAAATAGCGGTGTATTTATAGCAGAAGATAGAGGATGGTTAACGGTGGTAGCCGATATAGGACTAAATGCGGACTTACTGGTAAACCGCCATAGTGCTTGATCCGCCACCGGAGTGGGCCGGACTCGGCTATCGGGCCGAAGGGGTTTGGGCCGCTGATGGGCCGAAGCCTGTTGGGCCCTGGACTGCCGCGCTGCTCCCGGGCCGTAGGCTGGTGGGCCGCTGACGGGCTGAAACATGTTGGGCCGGGAGCGACGGTGCCGCTTATGGGCCGAAGGCTGGTGGGCCGCCGATGGGCCGAAGGCTCCCTGAGGGCCTTGTACTGCTGCTGCTGGGCTGAGCGGGGTTTGGGCTTGTTTTAGTGGGCCGAATCGGATTCTGCCTCATTAGGTACAATTGGGCAAGCATGTACAACTTTCCCTAAACCGAGAGGGTTCCAATCTTAGTATCGACGATATTTTCTCCTTAAATAAGAATTTCGCAATATTCCAATCCCGAAAGATCCGCTACAAGGAGAAATATTCTCCAAACAGATCCCCCACTTTGTGGGAGAGGACTCAACATAGGTCCCTATACAACCATGAGTTAATTCCCATACCTTTGCATATTGCTAGAAATAAAAATTGAACCCATGACCTCTCCAAGAAGTGAGGCCCACGGTATCGCTGAGCCAGAGACTCGTTGGTCCCCCTTGGATACACTTGAAAACACCATTTGACATGGGTCAATTTACTCGAGCATACAAATTAGTTAATGTATTTTGGCATCTCCAATCTATATGGACCACCATAACAATACTTGAAAATGAATGAATTCTCAAGGTGCAAGAACGGGAATCACCGAGGGACACAATACGTTCAACCAGCTTAGATCACCACAGTATTATCGCCTGGAGAATCATGAGCTTTGGCTGTGGATCTGAAACATTCGTACTGCAGCTGTGAAAACTTTTGAATGATAAAAATTTCCACTCTGCGATTGGTCAGCAGACTGAAAATAAACCTTAAACTGACTTCATTAAGCTCAGGGAAAATGAGGACCCTCCATGAAGTGTCTCAAACAAGGAAACAGGTGTTTTTTGTTTTGGCTTATGTTCTGGGAGCCATTATATATAAAATCATATATCTACAACGCTATTAGCAAACAAAAGGGCTTGCAAGGTTATTACAATCCCGACCATATCAAAATTCTTTTCACACATCCCCAGCAGCCACATCGCTAATGGTGTGAAGTGTAATATCAGATACCCTCAAAAGCAAGAAGTATGTACAACCAATGCTAGAGGAGAGAGTGACTCAGCAAGCAAGACAATCCTAGGAGGGAAACCTGCCACTAAAGGAACCCTGCCGTTCCTGGATGCAGTTCCGCTCGAGAGAATGAAGCATGGAGAAGAACACAATGAGATGATTAAAGAATGTCACCTCTTCTTGAAATCTCACATTGTTTTATGTCGCCCACTAGAACTGATACTCACATCCTTGTTAACATTTCTCCATCTTCTGATCACATCCTCCTTACCGTTTCCCACCTTCCTCCACTTTGTCAACTTTTTTTTCTTTCTTGCTCCACCTGCAACAAGAAGACCTCAGTCCCGGTTTGAGATGAATGTGTCAAAATAGTGTGAAGTTTACTTTGGTTCCTCAAACGTAAGAACCCGATTGAGCTCAGTTACCAAATTAACATTGACCTCTGAAGCCTTATTTACAGGGAGAGGACCTAACAAACATATGATATAGTGTTCTTCCCACATTCTTCGTGAACCTAGATCATGAGAAGGAAGACATGAAGAAACCGACTAAACCTTACTTGAAACAAAGTGGATGCTGCAAAAACTACCAATGGGCTTTAGCAGGAGTGAACGTGGGAAGTTGTTTAGACATGTGAGCCTCAAAAGTGACTCCCCAAACAATGCCACTCCATATTGATTTTCCATGTATTTAAAGCACTTCAATAACTAAGGAACAAAATTTCTCATGATGGTTTAGTATGTGTACACAACTGTAGAATTTGAAGCAAGGTGATTTAGGTTGCTCCATTAGTTTTCAATCAGCTCAGTCATACATTCTTTAGGATATCAAATAGTTACGAATCCAGTTTTCCAAGGAGGACCTCCTGTAGACTGTACAAGAGAATGATGGTAATAATATTAGGCAATATTAGGCCGTTTTGATACTGCAGGTGATATTGACTTGATACACCATGGATATCTCCTGAAATGATAATTCCATGAAAACAAAGAATACACATTAAAGCGGAAGATAAAAGGGAAAACATCTAGAAATGTAATTAGGTCTGACCTAAAACCCTTGCTAGTGGAGGCATACCATACGATAGGTAGAATGTATGTACAAGAGAAGGTTTTTTTGGAAGTGCTGCTAGAAGAGAAGGGTTAAAGTCAAGATCCTAAGGCTCTAGCATAAGATCTCATAAAATTCTTTTGCCTTGCTGTATCGTTCAGTTGCAATATCCTCCGACCAAGCTTTATGCTTATATATGTATCATTCTGTTATTTGTCTTCCCATTTATTTCTTTAGTGCTGGTACTTGCTGAATAACTAGTAATAATATTTTCAGGATGTATTTTTAAGTTTATTTGTACATTTCACTTCTCATGCATGATGCATTTGTCTTTATTTTTTTATATTTTCCTTAATTTTATTAGTTTTTATAATGTTTGGAATTTTATATCCATTGTCAGTACAATGCGACTGGCTCATTAAGCTGGATATTGGCATTTATTTACAACCAGTCATGTCCAACCACCCAACTGAATGAAAAGGTTCTGGCATAACAAATGGGTGCATTAAATTATGGCCAAATGGAAAAGATGCTCGAAGCCATGGGGTTTGACCTGTCACTTCCAAAGACACCCTAATCTATGACACGAAGCTTGATGATGATGACGATAATCATTTTGCTATGTGTGTTGGATATTCTAATAAGTGCGGCACAAGGTATAAAATGACAGCAATGGAATGATGAGCTGCTTTTATCACCTAAAAAGGTGTGGTATTCATCCCTTATAAAAATAAATCCATTTACATGCTTGAAAGGAACCTATACTCCCCTTCTCATCTCAATAAGCAAACTGTGAAAAACAACTAAAGTAGATGAATTTACCTTTTTCATGAAGATGGCATGGCTGCAGTCACTCGCTAGAATTTGCAAGCCCGACCAATTTAAGCATATTTCGGTCCTCTTTAAACCTCACCAAAACAGTACCTTTGACCAGGTCGGGCTTCTCACCTTCTGCGCCCTTTGCTACAACTCCCCAACATTCAATCACATCAGGCTGTATCAGGTTTGTCTTGAGAAGGCAAGGGCTATCAAAAGTGGTGCAGGTAAAAGAATGACCCTCATCGAAGCTTGCAGAGAGAAAGAGGCCAAAGTGATTTGCACGTCCTCCAAACCCGATGCCATTAGGGATGCTATCTGAGCTGAAATTCACAGCACACTACCAAAAACAATGAATTACATGGAAATGCATATAGTAAAGTCAACTTCCTAAATCTTAGAATTATTTGCTCAGTGAAGTGGATTGGGACGGTGCAGATGAATTCATAGGCATAATCAAGCATCAGCAGTTTGGAGAAATTCTGAATTTGTTGTGCAGGTTTTCTTAGATTTGCATGCTGCTGACTCTCCAATCCACAGGGTGGACATAGCATGCATGCTGACGGCAGTCTCTCCAGTAAGTTGCAGTATGAATCCTGGAGGCAGTTTCTCAAGGAAGCCTGAAGTATCATAGGAAACGGTATGCTTAAAGCTTTGAGTAAAACTCGTCGACTCAAAGCTAGTGGGTGGAGAGGCACAGGACTAATATACGCACAAGTGGCTTGTGAATACTATTATGTGCCTAAATGGCTTTCAGAACCCCCCCCCCCCCTCCTACACACACACAAAACCTCCACCACCACAACAAATGAACTCAGATAAAGTTTTATAGCAAGTGACACCCAAAACTGCAAGGGCAACATTGCCTCTCTCTCATACGGATTGACCCATGAATGCTTGCTATGCTAAATAAGCTTTAACGAATAAAACCATTCTCAAGAAGTCTGGACAATTTAGAAGAATGAGGGAGATATCTGCATTCTTGATCTCAGGAGACAAAAAACATTTTTTGAAGAAAAGGACTGCAACCAGCCCAACCTAATGGCATGAGGCTCCTGCAACTGCAGGTTCTGGGAAGGGTCAATTGTATGCAAATATGCTGTTACCAGATTTGAACCCATGACTTCCAGGCCACAATGAAGCAACCTTACCATTGCACCAAGGCTCTCCCTCGGAAAAGGACTGCAGGCAAATATAGTGTATGTGACTCAAAGACAAAGTTCAACAGAACTGGCATGCACAATTATGTTCCCTCCGAAAGCTGTATGAAACCCCCACCCATCTAAATTAAAAAGGTCTTCCTCCCATTTGTTGCAAGATAATTGTAGAAAGAAACTTATCAATTTTGGACCATGCAGTCTATAGAGCTAAAAAAAGAGAGATTGGGAACAAAATCAGTATGAATGAGATACAACAGATTAACATGCCAGTCACAGAACTTAAACCGGGAGCATAGACAAAGGAACCATCTCATGAAAATTGACCAGGTTCCTGATCTAGATGAATCAATTACTTAAAAGAACCAAGAACGAGAAAATTAGCAGTGATTAGCAAAGTCTGTATAGCTGAATGTCAAAATGCAGAGGAACGCGAATAAAGATACCACAATTTCATAAGAAGCCTGCAATAAGAAGCTTACCCACTGTAAATTAGCATTTGCCCCAGTAGGCCGGAATATTGATGCTTTTGGGTACAGCTGGAAAAGGAAGGACTTCATATCCCCATAGAAGTCGCTGTGCCTCTCCCAAGGCTGAGAGGCATAGCCTCCGTACACGTAACCCGCTTTGTCTTTGATAACCAAAACAGTTGGCCCATCGGCATTCCTGTAGATACATAGGACAAGTAGATTATCATCTAGAAGGATTTGCATTTTGTAGACATTCTATTACACAACTGAACCAAATTAACTTTTATTGTAAATTTTTCTACCATGATCATCACACAACATTCTAAAAAGAACAAAGAGAAAAAAGAAAATGATCCCATTCATGTTGATCACATCAAAAATAAATCTTGCATTCTAAACCCAAACTTTCTTGTTGCTCTCAGAGAAAGGAAACAAGATAACTGATGACTTTTTGCTTCATACATCTGATAGTAATCATTATTGGCCATTTAAATTCATGAAACTGAGCATAGAAATGTTTCATGATGCCTAAGCTTATGCCCACTTGTCAACATTTCAAAAAAAGAAAGCTTAGTGAAGTGCTTTAGACCCATCTTTTTGTTGGTGGTGGTGGTTTTTTTTTTTTTTTTTTTTGGGGGGGGGGGGGGGGGGGGGGGGGGGGGGGGTGGTGTTTATAGACAGTTTATAGACGGTGGAGAGGGTTTTCCCAACAATAAAGGGGCAATTATATGCTTCTTTCTAAGGAATTTCTATGAATGGTCAATGTTATTGGATTCTTCTGGTTAAGTAGAGAGAAAGGCCCAAACAAATAAATTGATTACTTCTGATACTCACGATATGTTGCCCAAGAAGGTGTTGAAGCTTAGGCCATTAGCAGAACTGTTATACAAAAGCTTCCATTCCTCCACCTCATGTTGAGAAAGTGCACCTCCTATATGCCAAGCATACTCTTTTTTCATAACAAGAATTTCTGAGCTCAAAGTCTCTGGATGTCGTAGCTGAGGTACCTGATTACCTGGTCTACCTAAGCAAATGAATGGAGAAAGAAGAAAATAACCACACTAATTAGATGAGAGGAAACAGTTACAAACAATCATGAAATAAAAAAAACAATACGAAACTGAATAAGAAACCCATTGATTTGAAATAGGATATATGTCATCTACACAGCAGTAAAATACTTTTAGCAGAACTTTTCTGCAAGCATACAAGTATTAAGTAGAAACTCTTCATTAGCATTTAGAGATGGCAAAAAGATAAAAGGTTCCACTTATACAAGCCACTTAAACAAAATCTATATTATAAGGAGCCTGCTGTTGTTAGAGAACTATTCATATATCGAAATCTTTTTAAGTACCAGACACACTAAGATAGCATTATGCATAGTATATCAATAAGGTCGGTTATCAGAATTGAAGGCAAACAGAAAAGAATTGATTGCAACTGTAGAAGACCGAGCTATGGGATGAAGTACCTGGTTCAGGTGGCATCAAAAGGCTTCCCAAAAATTTCCTCACAGATGGCTCAATGTTACACCATTCCTTAAAATCCATAGGGGACATAATATCTTCATTTGACTCTTCAGATTTTTTCGAAAATGTAGCAGCATTGATAAATATATTAAGGACGTCCTGATGTGGGCTTAAACCATGTTCAGCATCTTTTGAAGAAAAAACAGTGTCATATATCGACGTTAAAACAGCTTCTAGATCAGACCTGGGATAGAAGTTTAGTGAGTTTATAAAGCTGTTCAACACAAACTTATACAACACAAAACAAAAAGGAAGAAAAGCAAACACCTTGTACTCTAAGTATATCCAATATACTCATGCTTTCAACAATGAAATCAGTGTTAGAATCAGTCTTTAAACCTTGTTATACATGGTGATCTGTACTCACAAATTTTGATGAAGCTATTGTTTCAATTTTATTTTCTACCCACAATACATTGGAGCATCGGGCTCATATCAGTGGCCAAACTTTTGTTCAAACCATTTGATGCAGTTTGGGATCAGCCAAACTTCATAGATTGAATAGAAGACACAAACACAACTTTTACTATTAAGCCATTCTCAGCCTATGATAAAACAACAAACTAACATATAGGAAAAGTGCAAAACTCCACTGATATATACATATGCCAAGACATATGCACTGATTTGTTGATGCAAGTTCTCTTAGTTTCAAGGACCTTTTCTTAACATCTAAACTTTTGGTGGAAAGAAAATGCTCAAGCTTTGTTTGCAAACCATCTAGAAACCAATGCTGGTTTGAGAATGCACTTTCAGAGACCTGATTACAAATAATTGCACGTCTGTTTTTCATCATTCAATTATGGTTTGACCCTGTTTAGCCCATTATATTTGCAACCAGTCACATGCTGAGAAAATCATTTATTGGATGTGCATGGTACAGGCCTCAAACTTTCCCTCATTGCACCTACATTGCCCCACTCCCCCCCCCCCAAAAAAAAGAAAAAAAAGAAAAAAAAAAAAGAACAGGTGATTTCCCCATTGGCGGTGTCAGATGCGTTACTAGATTTTTCATGCAAAGATCCCACTTTTCACATCTTCAATATCCAATTGTTGGACCATGAATTATCACATATTCATGTGCTTCTGGAATGGATGATGTCCTATTAAGCTTCCCGCAGGAATCTACAAAAGAACTATACCCATATGAAGCATAAAAGATATCATTAAGAGATAGAAATTGTTGCAAAACTTGAAATTGGGGAATGCTAGGGTAATAGATGAAACGTGACTAGGTCTGTTGCATGGAAGTAAGCTTCTAAGGAATTGTTGCAAAACTTGAAATTGGGGAATGCTAGGGTAATAGATGAAACGTGACTAGGTCTGTTGCACGGAAGTAAGCTTCTAAGGATCACCAACTTTTCTTTTGAAATAACTGACTCAGCAAGATAAACGTTTTTTTTAGCTAGTAAGCTTTACTCAACACCTTAGGCAATTCACCCACCAGCTTTCCTAAGGAGAAACTGTATATCTTTAGGTACTACAGGAGTACAGGTAGCTACTTCCGTTTCTCATATTACATATCACTTTTTTGCTTTGATATATTAGCATATTCTCACAACAAATTTCTAGAAATAAACTTCAAAGATATATATAATGGAACAGAAGCCTCTCATGACAGTGATTTGGTATGCATATTTATATAAGCATGATTTTGCATTTTAGTATTAAATCTAATGATTACAATGTTGAACTCATGACACCATCATGGGTAGATACATATATTCATAGCCCCTTGGGATTGTCTCAATCTACTCTTTGGCCGAGAAATTCCATGGAGATACATAACCCTACATCAAATTTGAATCTTCCCTTCTTTCAAACATACAGGGGAATTTCTGAGATTGCTCCTTGATTGCAGGAGCTTAAACTGCACAACACAAAAGATAAATTTCTACCTATCAATTTACTTGCAAGACATATGGCAGACCCTCGCATGTCTAAAATTACCTGGCCTAGAGCCTGGCACCACTCTGTAGAGGATTGATAAGTTGGCAGTCAGTCATAGAATTTTGCAAAATGCTTGGGTTCCTCATTAGATTTAGCTAACCCAGACTGATGGGATAAGCACTATGACAATGATGATGACAATACATAGCTCAATCCCATGGTTAGGAGACCTTCCTTTCATGTGGTGGCACATTACTATACCAAAGACCAACCATAATGATAAATAGCCTTCATGTTAATTTGAGGGCAGCCACTTGAACAAAGGGACAAGACAATGCTCGAATGCAAAGTGATTGTAATGTCAATTGAACCAAACACTCCTGTTGTAAAAAAGATAGTTTCCGACCGTTATAATTCAATTGAATTAAGCACTCCTTTTATAATGGGCAAAGGGTTAATTGCTGCAGTTAAACTCCACATATCTTTTATATATATATATATATATATATATATATAAATGTGGCCTCTTCAGTCACCTTCCAAACAAAATTCCACATAGTGCACTTCTGCTATACTTGTCATTCCCACCAAGTAGTCATAAAAACCAGTGAAATGCACAGTAAAGTATGGTATAAACCATTCAAAGAACAATGTAAATGGTAGGCTAAAGATTTTGAGAAACAATGTCATTGGAAACAATCCATAATTGAACTTTGCATTTAAAAATGAAAAATGGTATGTGACTCTAACCTTCCTAGGACACCATCTCCTGAAACATCACATAACTGGAATATGAACTCCTCAATTTCTTGTCGAGTCCCCTTCTCATACACAGCCTGCACATAGCACACATACAAAAGTCAAGGAGAAAAAGAATGAGTAAGAAATCCACATGGAGATCCAGCGACTAATCCTCGCTGTGATTATGTGACCCAATATTCCCAAAACACAGATGTTCCGATTCACAGTCAACCTACAGCTTATTTAACTCAATTGCGGAGGGCACCAGCATATTTTTGACTGGAAATGTAGTGTAGTCACAACCAACAGGACATGTGATACTAGAATTTGACTAAATGAAGGTGTTCTCAGTTTTTGCTATTAGTTTTCCATGGAATTAAAGAAAAATAGACCACCAGGGACAGGAAGTAACTACAACCGGTGCACAAACTGGGCAAGTAAAACAACAAAAAATGAGTATAAGCTAACTACGGCCCATGCCCATCATTTGTTCCAAATTTAACTCAACTTTCTTTTGTTAGCCACACGCCCACACCTCCATTGAACAATCCGCATAAAAAGGAAGGTGGCAGAAGAAGGAAACAAAAGGAAGGGACCAAGAGAGGTTAAGAACAACGTGCGTTCATCTTACTTTGGCGATGACCAGGTCCTCAAACGTGAGCATGCCGTCGCGCCGGTGCCGAGTGATCAAATCGAACATCCTCTCGCACAGTGATCCTTCAATCCCGAAGTAAGCCTACAATGTTTACTTCTTTTCGACAAATTAAGCACATCCCGGACAAAAGAAGGGAAGCAGCCCCATTCAGATTGGATATGTACAACCATGTGTGTGTGTGTGTGTGTGTGTGTGAGAGAGAGAGAGAGGAGTACCTGGAAGACGGGGAGAGATATGAAACGGGAATTGCTCTGGGACTGGGCGGATAGGGAGACGAGGAGGGCTCTCAGATCGTCGAGCTCCTGCTTGGTGAAGGCCCTACAGAGGAAGAGAAGGCACCGCCGTCACAGAGAACGACGGAGATGGCGGGGAGAGAGAGAGACGCACCTGGCAGCAAGGGAGAAGCGGGGATTGGCAGGGGGAGACTGGGCGTTGCCCATGGCTGGCGCCGGCCTTCTTCTTCCCTGCTTCTGGAGGAACAGCGCCCCCTCTGGTTCCGATGTGCTCGTTCTGGTTCGGTTTCCATGGAGACCAGTAACAACCATCAGCATGGTCGTCCGAAGCCAGGTGTCGGTCTCGGATCCAACCTGTGCCCGGCAGGCTGCAGCACGAGTCGCGGTCGCGGACCCGGATGGACGGGTCCGCCGGCCAGCGACTTTTAAACCGTTCGAAGGGCCATAAAGTGGGAACTCTCCGGTCACGACTCATGAGCATTAGTTAGTTAAATGGGTTATTTAGGATTCCATGCCTATAAGTTTGCGTATCTTGAAATAAGTCCTCGTATCTTTCGTATTTTGAACTCAATCCTTATATACTTAAAGATTTTAAGTTTCAATCCCTACCGTCTACTCACGTTGGCCCTTCGTAACTTTATCCGGATTAAATGTGATTTAACATTAATCAATTGAGAAAAAGACACATGCACCTCCATCTCTCTCTCTCTCTCTCTCTCTCTCTCTCTCTCTCTCTCTCCAATACATTGTCAACGGGGACGGGGGAGGACGAAGATGGAGACTGAGGGCCATTTGGGTGGGGAGACGGGTGTACAGCCAGTAGAGGTGTGCACGCAACCTCTCAACGGGCTCCTCCTTCAGTCCACTAAGCACCTAGCACAGTCGCTGGTGCTTCTTCCCCTCCTCGTCGCCTCTATCGAGCGTCTCATCCGCCGTGCTCTTAGTTGCAGCGTCACCTGTACACACAAACAACTAAGCCCATCTATCCTCCATTTCCTACATACACTTGCTGATGTTCTATCGAGCCTCCTTGCTCCAACCCCTGTCTCTCTCTTTGTGTGAGAGCCGGACATGACCACACCCCATGATCATTGACCTGTGCATGGCCACCGCAGTTGGCAAACGGCTGCATGCTCGCCGTGGTGGTCGCGTTAATCTCGTTGCTTCACTAGAGCACCATAGCACCCCATCATCCTTACGGCCTATCACTATTATTCACCTTCACATATTCTCCCTCATTATAGCTGCATCACCACACCTCTTTCACCACAACACCACCACTCGCACCACAACCAACCCCCCCCCCCTTTTGTATGCATGACCCTATTCATGTGGAGGCATACACACAGGACCACTATCAGTTATCACCACCGTGGTGATCTCCCTGCTAAACCCAGCATCGTCGATGGTGCTTCTCCTCTCTGTCACCTTTACCCTCAGGTCATGGCACCTCCATGCCATATTAGTGTTGTGTATGCAGGTCTTCGCTGCCAAGACCAATGCAATGACACTCCTTCTACTATGGCCCTAGCAACTTGTCCAGGCCATAACTTGTAAGCCACGTCGCCGTGGTAATCGTCATGACCAGCCTTTACATCGCCTCCACACCATCTCTGCCAACTTCATTCCCTCCAAGCCACCTCGATTGGGAAGCACCTATGTATGTGGAACAGCTTCAGTAGCTTACCCCTCCAGCAAGCCACCATAGCAACACTCACAATCTATCGCACCCACCACCCCGTCATGAACCTCCGCTTCGACACCACCGTTTAGGCCATGACGCAGTGGCTCGCCTGCATTATGGCACACCTACCGGCATATGATGAGGGAGGACAAGGAGGAGGATAATAGTGCCCCATTGGTTACGCCTTTCAACTTCGACGGCCGCCAGCGGAGGCCCGCTGGATGATCTCCTTCCCCCGCATTAACGTTCTCTCTCTCTCTCTCTCTCTCTCCAACACCTCGTCGCAGCCAGTGCCACTGCTCCTGCTCCTCATCTCTGTCTCTGCGCGGGTGTCTAGAGTGTCAAACGAGGGGATGAAGCAGGCTGAAGACTAAGAGGATGACTTCCAGGAAGAGTTGATCCTGCAATCAATGCTGCTGGGAGCGAGTGCCAAGGCAGCTTTTGTCCTATTCTGTAACGATCGACTAAATTAAACAACATCTTAGAAGGATACACCCAGAATATTCCATGTACATAACAGTTCTTGACCGGAAGGACTGATAAATAACGCTTGTGTAGTTTATAAGGATTAATATCGAAAGACGCAAGATATAGGGATTTATTTCGAATTTCATATGTTTATAGGGATCAAAACCTAAATAACCCTAGTTAATTATGGTATTATATACGCACAATTCAATTGTTTTTTGATTTCTCGAATAAAGTTTACATTAAATTAAGAGATAGAGAAAAATAATTTTTAATATTAATCATTTTATTTATGTTTAAAATAAAATATTTAATATTTTCATTTAATACATCATATTATTAAATTAAAACACAACTTTTACTATTTAAGTGTTATAGAGCATGAGATTATGTGATAAAAAACTCACTTTTTTGTGACAAAGAACTTATAATTTGATTAATAATTGTTTATTACATGATTATAATTTTTATTTTTAAATTTTTAAAAATATTGATAAAAATCATATGACCTTGCTAACTATTTTTAAAATTTAAAATTTTTTGACTGTTTTTAACTGTCTGGTTCAAATTTAAACTGAATTATATTTAAGTGTATTTTTGTTATATAATACTCATACCATATTTAAGTAACTATGGTCATGACTTCATTTTATTGGAAAAAACATTTTAACAATGGGAATTTTAGTTAGGCGCTAGTTCCAAAGCCTGATATTATTATATGTCATACCTTGTTTTATTTTTTACCTCCTCTCCTTTGACTTCTATTTTTATATTATTTTTTCCATAATATAATATTTTGAGCTGTTTTGTATCTGGGCCTTTGACGCAACTGGATGGTGACGTAGAGATTACTTGTCCAATTGATGAATGTTAATAGAAATAATATAATAATATAATAGCATTATCTCCTCTAATATCAATTATTACTTTAATAATATATTAACTAATAATATTAGCATCTGAACTTATTAAAGTTTTAACATGTTAATACCTTAATATGTCAATAGTTAATTACGATTTACTATATAATTATGTATTATGTTATTACATTATTTTTTAATATTTTATTGTCCGTTAATGGAAGAGGATTAAAAATATTGTCAAAAAAGTAAGGATTGGACAATTAGCGAAAAGCTAACAGGGAGTGGAAATAATATCAGATTTTTGATAGAGAGTTTTCATTATTATTTTTTCTTTTAACAATTTCTAGATGTAAAGATATAGACATCCAAAAATAAAAAATATTATGCCCATTTATATTTAAAAATTTGTGTTCAATTATAACGCGCGTAGCAAAGACGTGGATTTGATATACACTAGATCAGGTTCACGTCACTGCCTCATGAATTAGGTTGGACCTATAAGATCGGCATCATTAACCTTGATTTTAGACTAAACAATGAGCCTTAAAACTTGAACTTGGGCTGAGTTGTCTCGTATGATTTGCGAATATCTTGGAAATCTCTAAACATTGTCTCAAAGTCAAAATACTTTTTGTTATTAACCTAAGATAATATAAGAGAAAGTACAATAAAAAACGAGGATGATAAAAGTACTCTCAACTTAGGTGAGAGAGTATTAACGAGTTTACCAAAAATACAATTCAAAAGATCTCATTCTCGCTCAAATATGGCTGATGAAAAAATATGTCTGTAGTTTAGGCTGCATGCCAGACATTAAGTCTAAATTTATTTGCAGAATAGGTTATTCGGAATTACTTATCTGAAATAACATATACTAGAATAAAGAATGTTTAATTTTGATAGTTTCATGGGACCTACTAGCGGAATATAAAAGATAAGTAATTATTAAATCTATGATCAAATTGTTTATTCTCCTTATTTTATTATAAACAATTCTAATACAATATAAGTCATTCCGTTTATCAAATTAGAATTAATCTTATTCTAAGAATAATAGGACCTTATTCTTCTCATATTCTCCAATCAAAGTGACGCAGATTTCCTCCCACAATGTGCATTTTTTTTGCGTGCAGGAAGGCATCCACATAGGGATGCAAATGGTAGCATCAAGTTTAACACTTACGAAGGATACAAATGTGAATTTTAAGCTCAAGATAAGATAGCCGTTGGAGAAGGAGGACAGTGAAAAAAGAGACGTCTAGTTGAGAATCCAATCATTATCTTTCATTTAGAAGTAGCGTAACATAACAAACATATTTTAAAATTTGTTACTACAATACTAATACACTACAATCAATTGTTATAGTTATTTTTTCTAAGAAAGCCTATCTTTCGTCTAAATTTTTCTTGACAGCTTTCATCTATTCTCTAATCTAGCATCCTCTTCACTCTTCCTCGAACAGTCTCCCACGCGCCCTCAAAATGTATAGTATCCTCCCTTTTATCTCTCTCAACGTACTTCCTCGTAATGATGAATAAAAAATAAAAAAATCCCTTGTTATGGCACCCTCCATTTCTCCTCATTTTGGTACTTTCTTCTTTAACTCTTCTTCTCCAAACTCCCAATGGGCTGGTTTGGCCCATAGTTAGTTAAGTATTCTATAATACATTATATTTTTGAATTTCAAAATTAAACTCCTGTACGTGCAAGATAGTAAAAAATATTTGTTCTTTTGACACAAACGTTTTTATTCATGTTAATACTTCATGTTTAATATGTTGAAGTTATTGGACTATCTAACTCAAAACCTTAACGCAATTAGTGGAATAGGCACCGTCTATTAAACATTTTTTGATTTTGTCTTTTTTTTCAATATAGGATTATTCTAACACGCCTACTCACATTCAGGCCAATCTTAAGCTCTGTCATGTGGACCACAAATACGAGATACGCAGTCCAATTCGTAACCATGAGCTCTGATACCATGTTGAAAAGGCCCAAACTTGAACTCAAAACCTAGGCATTTAGTTGAGAAAATCATCAACATATATAGAGGGAAGGCGCCCATAGAAAATCCAATTTAGGACTAAACTTCAACATCCCTCTTGACGCCGAATCCGAATAATTACGACATAATTGACATTATGAACGGATCGGATGGAATACAACAGTCCATCAAGAAAGATCCGCTCTGATATCATGTTAAAGTTATTGTGCCATCCAACTCAGAACCTTAAGACAATGAGTGGAGTAGACACCATCTACTAAATACTTTTTTATTTTGATTTTGTCCTTTTTCCGATGTAAGACTATTCTAACATAATATATTAGGTTATTGAATTAAAATAAGACTTTTACTACTTAAATATCATAGAACATGATATTATATGATAAAAACCTCACTTTTTATTAGCAGAACTCATAATTTGATTCATACTTATATATGATTATAATTTTTATTGTTATTTTTTTGACAACTTTCATATTATATATATATATATATATTTGTTTATTGAATCTTGTTTTAATCTTTTGATTATTTGAATGTTTTACTGTCTTATTCAAAATTTAAACCAAATTACATCCGAATGTATTTTTACAGTATAATACCCGTACCATATTTAACTAACTATGATATGGCCTAACAGTTGACCGGAACACCATATTTTGGGCCTAAGTTGCCAACTCCTTTTCTATCTAATCTGATTGGGGTCGCTAGTTTTGTCTATTTCTTAATAGAGTTTAGAATTATGCACGTGGCCTGCATTGACTCCTCAGCGCCGTTTTATCGGACGGTAAAACGGCATATTTTAGATTTTTTTACTTTCTTTGTCATTTTTTTATTATTTAGAACATACGATAAAAAATCTAAGGGTACAGTCAGATAGTTCAGGTCAGCTCTAATCCGACTGTATATATTTTTTTTGAAAAAATACTTTTGATTCCTATCTAGGAATTTGTGCAATAAATTTCTTTTTCAACAAAAATACATAATTGGGTCAGAGCGGATGCGAACTGACTTGTTGCACCCTTAGATATTTGAACGAATGTCCCAAAAATACAAAAATAATAATAATAATAAAGTAAAACAATAAAATATACCGCAGCACCGTTCAATCACTCATGTCGGACGGTGTTGAGGGAGTCAGTGCAGGCCATGTGGCCTGCACTGCCTCCCAATGTAGCAAACATACCTCGCCACTTTGATTGGAGAATAGGAGAAGAATAAGGACGAATAAGGGGAGAATAAATTTAATTTTACTTTGACAAGTGGAATGACTTATACCGGTGCAAAATAGTATATTCGGGGAATAAGGAGAATAAGCCATCTCACCCTAGACCCAAGAATTATTTATTCTTCTTATTCCGTCAGCGGGCTCCACAAAACTATCAAACTGAAATATCCCTTATTTTGATATACGCCATTCCGTCAGTAGACCCTACATAATAACTTATTCTGCAAACAAAGTGGGAAGTTTAACTTGCTGCACTGCACTGGCCACTGACACAGTCTAGATACAAAAAAGTAAATATTTTTTAGGATAGTCTAAATGGGTCATAAGTTTGTACAGCTTAATCTTCCGTGGGCGATCTAACACAATTAAAAATTAAAAAATTATTATTAAACTTGAAGCATTAAGAATATTCTTACTGTTCATTAAGATTAAACTTTTAGTTACTTTTCAAATTTTTTAAATCGTTCAAATGAAAATCGGACTGTACAAATGCATAGCTCAGATTTTGGCAAACTTTAAATTTTTTTAATAAAAGTTTAACTGCACTGTCAGCCGAGGCGACATCAGCTACAGCAAGTTAAGTTGGCTGTAATGCCTCCTTAGTGCCATCGGGTCAGTGCAAATCGCTGCACCAGAGGTCTAAATTCTAATTATTTGATCTTCGATTCAACAGTTAAAATAATTTTAAAAAAGACACCGTGCTTCCATGCGATCTGATGGCCCACGCAATACGCCGTGCAGCAGATATTACTCAACTAAGTACAAATTTTAGTTTCGGAAGGTCCCAAGATTTTAGTATTTATGACATACACTGAAGAGCCGGAGAGAAAAATAAGCCTGGTTTCTATGCATCTTACAATTTTCTGAAAGCAATGAGGCCAAATTAAGGAGTCCTGCCGCACCCACGTTAGAGGAAAGCCTGGGAGAAGGGGTTATGCTGCAAAATGCTTTAAAATATTATAATATTAAAATTTATTATTTTCTCATATTTGGATTCCTGAAATTTTGAATGGAATTCGAAGCCTTGTTGATTAACATGTTTTTATTATTTTACTTTTTATTATAAGTTAATACTTTAAAGTTTAAAATTAATAATTGTGGACAACTTAACAACAAAATAAGCCACTGGAATAAGAGATTATCCAATTATCAACATTAAAGTATTATTTGACAATTATAATATTTAGAAGGTCAAATATTTTATCCAATCGAAGCATAGAATAATCGGATGATATCTATTTGAAGTCTCCCCAAAAGAAAAAAAAGAGCAAAATACCTACCCTCGCATTAAAAGTTCTCTATTCTCACCATCCTTTGTTAAACAAAAAAATTTAACGAATGACAGTGTAATTGGTCCATGAAATGATATTTTTTATTAAGAACCTAGAGTTACATAATTATCATGTTTTATGCAAACTCGCAAACTCACACACTTAATGAGTTAAACGTTACTCATACTGATTTGGAGTATGAGTAATGTTTGCTGCATTATAAGGAGCTTAAAGTGATGAGTTTTAATAAGCTCATCTATTCTCTTTTATCATTTAGAAAGTTCATATAATTTATATATTCTTATTAATTGTACTCTGACGCTAGTTGAACGTCAATGTACAAATTAAAGAAAATAAAAAAGATTACTTGTTAAACTATTTTCGGCAACATCTTGTTCTCGAGAGCGAGAGCTTTTAGACGTTTGGAAGTTTCAAGATGCTGTCTGAGATTTTAAGATGTTTCTGAAAGCAGTTTGATGACTAATTTTTTATTTGTTTTGAATTTTACTCCTCATATGCGAATAATGATATTAGGATGCGGGAGATAAGATAACAACAAAACAAATCCAAAAAAAAAAGGAAAAGATAAATGCTAGAGCGCTATTCGAATTTCGACCCCACAAAGATGACCTGTTTTTTGCATTCTTCGTTCCCTTGCGTTGGTCAGAGAGGTACCTGCATCTGCATCGTACGGGAAGAATTCTCTAGGCAAATCCCTGGAAAGCTTCGTTGGTTGAGGCGAGGATTTGGAAGAGGAGGGAAATCGGGAGAGTGGAGCCGATTTCTGATGGTAGGATTGGTTCGCTTGCCCTAAATCCGGGCCAACCGAGGTGCTAGGCCGCTTCAGCTTGATGGGATGCCCGGTGAGTTCTCGTTCTTGTTGTTCTTCTTCTCCGATTTTGTCCTCTGTTCGGCGATTTTTTTCCTTCAAGGCGAAGGCTTTTTCTCAAACTGGGTTCTTTTTCTTTCTCGACGGCTCTATTGGTCTCTTTTTTTCTCGCACTTTTCGGCCGAGGAATTGGAAAATAGAGTTACCGATGGGTAGAGAACTCGCTGTCAGAGTTGCATACGAGTTCTTATGTTGTTGGGCATTTTGCTAAAGGTAGCATCTCACCGCCCCCCCACCCCTTTCCTTTTCCGAGTATATGTGCATATGTAGCAGCATGTCAATAGCAAATAGCAAAAATAACCGGATCATATTAGTTTGGATTCTTGATTTTGGGATTTTCTCCTATATTAGTAATTGGTAATCTTCTTCTGGAATTTAGGGTTATGATGGGGGAGCTGGTGGTAGATGTATTTGGCCCAAGCCCTAGTTCAACAATGTGTCTTTTTGGTTGGCAGAAAATAATGATTGCGTTCTGCAAGCATTGTGGTATATGGGGGAAAAGTTTGTGGTTTTCAATGATATTTGATAGGTTCTGTCGATCTTCACTAGTGCAGCTCGGAGCAGTCTGTTTTCTTGTCTTTCTGTCTTAATTTTGATTGTGTGCTTACCGTTGATACAAAACAAAGGGATTGCATGAGTTCTTGGGTAAACATATAGGCTGAGATTGGAATATTGGATCCCTACTGAATGAATGTGCCCAATATTTCGGGGCGGGGCATTGACGACTGGGTTTGTTGATTTGCACACGTCAGGGAATTAATTATTAGAACTGTGTGTAGGGTGCTAGGCTTTCAAGTATTTTGGTCCTTTATTTAAAAGCAACTTGTAGTAACTATCACTTACAGGCCCTGGCCCGGTTGGTACCGGGTTGTAGAGGGTTAGGGAGATCCCAGGTTTGAACCTCAATTTCTGTTAACAGTCCCTGCCACTGCGGCTGGGACTCCCAAAAAAATTGTAGTAACTATCATGATGTTAAACTTATGAGTCATATTATGAAACTTTGGAGGAGATTAATTGAGAACATCTAAACCTTGTGACTCGTATCTCAAGGAATCAATTTGGCTTCTTCATGCCCAATAGATCTACTATGTAAGTTATTTTCTTATCGAGATAGTTGATAATGAGGTATAAAGAGATGAGGAAACGACTACATATGATTTTCATTGAATTAAAAATGCCTATGATTGATTACCAAGACAGTGGATTTGGTGGACCTTAGAGAAGAAAGGAGCCTCTAAAGGTTATATTGATATAGTCAAGGGTATGAGAACTATCCATGGAGAAACTTTTGAGTTTTCTATTACTACATGATTGCATCAGGGGATAACACCAAGTCCACACCTCTTTACTTTAGTTATAGATGAGGTGACATAACATTTACATGATGTTATCTCTTAGTGTATGTTATTTGTGAATATTATTTTAATTGATGTGACCGTATAAGGTTTAAAATGATAAGTTAGAATGGTGGTAGGGTTTCTTCAAATCTAAAGGTTTTAGGATTCATTGTGAAAAATCATTATCCATGAAACGTAATTTTAGTTGCATGACAGTATATACCAAAAGATTTAGTTATGCTCGATGGTCAAGTTATTCCAAAAACTAGTAACTTGCGATAATTAAGATATACTATTCAATAGAATGGGGATTTAAGAGGATGCTATGCATAAGATTATGGTAAGTTGGTCAAAGTTTTAGTGCTCCGAAGTCCTTGGTGATTGACAAGTCTCGCTGAAGTAGGACTGAGTGTTGGGCAGTGTAGAAAAGAATACATATAAACAATGAGTGTAATAGAGATAAAGCTGTTGAGATGGACGTGCAAAAAGAGTAGAAAGGATAAGATTGGGAATGAACATATGTGTAGTCCTAGATGTAGCTCCAATGGAATAAGCTTAGGGAAAATAGGCTTAGATGGTTTGGGTCACATGCACTGTCACTCAAGTTTGGTGCCAGTTAGAAGGTGTGACCAAATAGTGGAGGATAGGGAAGCCTAAAACAAGATGATTTGACATAGTAAGAAAGGGCACGACCTTTGAAGCTTAATATATATAAACAATGAGTGTAATAGAGATAAGGCTGTTGAGATGGACGTGCAAAAACAGTAGAAAGGATAGGATTTGGAATGAACATATGTGTAGAGTCTTAGATGCAGCTCCAATGGACATTAAGCTTAGGGAAAATAGGCTTTAGATGGTTTGGGTCACATGCACTGTCACCCAAGTTTGGTGCCAGTTAGAAGGTGTTACCAAATAGTGGAGGATAGGGAAGGTCTAAAACAATATGATTTGACATAGTAAGAAAGGGCATGACCTTCGAAATTTTTGGAATTATAATAAATATTACACATGTTTTAGTTGTTAGGTTTGAGCGTTCATCCTTACCTATGGCCTAAGACGGTTTTCATATCAGAGTCTGCCACTTGAAATACGAGGTCTGTCGTTCCCCAGCTAATTAAAGTTTCTGCCATCTAATCTGTGGAGGATTCTATTTCTCAATGTTTCCTTAGTTTTCAGGAGTTTCAATAGCAAGGGACTTGGTCAGTTTTCAAAAAAATTAATAGCAAGGGACTTGATTCATTGTTTGGCAAATTTGATGATGATTTTTGTGAATGATCCTCCTTCCAGGTTCAGTGAGAGCTGCTTACAACGATGTCAAGGCCCATGATGCTCGTCTTTCTTCTGCTAGTACTCATAATCACATCCCAATTCGAATGGAAACAACAACTCATGGATGACCTTGATTCCAGTCCAAGTACCTCCGAAAAGCAGCAACATAGCACAAAAGAGGAAGTTGTTAAAGAAAAGGTAACTCTTAATATGAACTGCCTTCTGTGTGTGAAACTATGCTGTCATACCTTATAGTGCATCTGCTTGCTTGATCAGTGGTCTACTGTTGGTGGTCATAAACCACTATCACCTAGTTAGTAGACACTGTATTGTCATGTTCTTTGCTTAGCTTCATGTCCAAACCTGATTTGGTCTTCAGATGGAGTTTTGCATGCACTGAGTCTCAACAGATGTCATGGCGAGGTGTGGCTACAGTGGCAGCAATATGTTTCTCCATATTAATACAAATTCTAACTGCGGAGAGTCAATACTTGTAGCTAAGGAAGAGTGCATTTCCTAAGACAGCAAAACTCTCATTTTTTATGCACTTTTCCTAGTTCCACTGCTCCCATAATTTATAACAAACCACAACTATGGCTGTCGGGGTGTGATTATACCTTTTTTTTTCCTTCTAATGTTTGTGGAATCCCTGTACTCACTAGCACACATGATGTCTCTAGATTATGGCTTTTATCTTTTCAAATTATCAGCTTATTCTGTTTTAGAAAAAGAATGATTCTGTTCAATTGTCAAGGACACCAGGCAATGTATCCTTTACCATCTTCCTTCCATTTTGATATATGACTTCCTGTTTGGTGCCTGAGCTATTATGACCTTTGCCATTGGGTGTATGGGCATATGGCAACATTAAGTGGATAAGTTATTGACCCATTGGTTTTTCTTGGTGAAATGATTTATTTGACAGTGTATGACTATTCTCATCGATCTACATGGTGGCCCATGGGATAAATTGCAGCTCTTTGAGGGTCCTTTCCCCCCCCTACACTGCAATATTGGTCCTTCAGTTTCTCCGTTGTGTCATGCTTCCAAGCTTGCAATAGTTTGCAATAGTGAAGTGCTGCATGAGTGGTTATTAAAAAATTTCCACAAAGGAGGTCATCAGGCGTATGGATGGGCAGGGAGAGTTAACCATTTAAGAATCCCTGAGAATGCGATTGAGACCCCGTGCCAAAGGAAAATAAGAGAAGATAAGAAAATCATCTTCTCACACATTTACTTTCATAGCATCCTTGCTGCTATGAACTGCAATTTTCCTTCTTCAAGTAGTGGAAATTGTCACCATTTCCATTAGTTTATTGTTTGTTTGGTTTGTGTATACAAATCCGTTCTGTTGTTTTGACCTGGTAATGCTAGTTCATCCATGCAGGATTGGTAAATGGTTATGGCAAGGTTGTATTGATAGTTGTCAAACTTAAGCAATGCAGTCCTAGTTTCTTAATTCTTATTAAGGCAGGATGAAGTGCTTAGCTCATTTCCATGTCTTTAGAAACCTTCAACACGGGTAATGATGTCTGCTGCACCTCATATGAAATCTGTCAACCTGAAAAATAGCGCCGCAGGTATAAAGTGGCATAGGCCTCTTATGGGGAAAGAAATACAGTGGTCAACCTGAAAACAGTGTTACAGATAAAAACAGGTGTGGGCCTCTTTTGGTGAAAGAATTAGAAGGGAACACTAGTTATTAGCATGGATTGCAATCACCCTTGATTTTCCTTGACCCTTCTTTGCTAACAAATCAGGCATCTGTTAGGTTATCAGAAACATTTACATGCCTTTGGCTGGATATGAGGTTCTTTTGGAGGGCAGATTCCTTGCTGTTGCCTTCTTGTCTTCTCTACATGAGTTTCTTTCAAAGATTTTAATAATGTGACGTCTCATAGATTTTTCCAGCTAGATGATCTCATATTTGGGGTTGGCTATATGAATCTTAATCTATCAAATGTCAAATTTGAGATAACATGTAGCAATGTCATATCTTTTTTAACAACATCTAACCATCTCATCTTAGGTCTTCCTCGATATCTTCTACTCTCTTCTACTTTAATTCTGTCACATCTCTTAACTGGTGCTAAACTTAGACAACAATGTACATGATCAAACCACCGCAACGTATTCTCCCTAAGCTTATCGTCAATAGGAGCTACACCTAAATCCTTGACGTATATATTCATTTCTAATTTTATCTTTTCTGGTCTTGCCACGCATCCACCTTAACATCCTCATCTCAGCAACACATAACTTTTGCATATGATCCTTTCTCGCAGTCCAACACTCAGAACCATATAACATAGCAGGTTTCACAGCTATCCTATAAAATTTACCTTTGAGTTTTAAGGGAACCCGCCGATCACAAAGGATTCCAGATGCACTTCTTCACTTCAACCAACCTTTCTTGAGTCTATGAGTCTTCTTAGATCTCTACATTATGAATAATAGATCCTAAGTATAGAAAGTTACTATTTTTAGGAATAACTCGACATTTGATAGTGACTAAATCTACTTGATCAACATTTCTACTATTGAAATTACATTTCATATATTCTGTCTTAATTCGACTAATCCTAGAGTCTTTATATTCCAAAGCAGACCTCTTTTGTTTTAATTTTTCATTTAAATTCTTAATATCCTCATCAATTAGAATAATATCATCTATAAGTAACATAAACTAAGGGATGTCATCATGTAAGTATTTAGTAACTTCATCTATAATTAAAGTAAAGAGATAAAGACTTATAGCTGACCCTTGATATAGTCCAATAGTAACATGGAACTCAGACGTCTCTCCTGTACTAAACCTTACATTAGTATACGTCCTCTCATGCATATCTCTAATCACATAGATATAACATTTCGATACTCCCTTCTTCTCTAAAGTTCATCAAATTAACTTCCTAGGTACACGATCGTAAGTTTTCTCTAAATCAATGAAAATCATGTATAAATATTTCCTCATCTCTCTATATTTCTCTATCAATTGTCTCAATAAGAAAATAACTTCTGTGGTAGATCTATTGGGCATGAATCCAAATTGATTTTCTGAAATACTAGTAACACTCCTGATACGCTTCTCTACTGCTCTCTCTTAAAGTTTCATAGTGTGGCTCATAAGTTTAATTTTACAATAATTATTGCGATTTTGAATATCTCCTTTATTTTTAAAGAAGGGAACTATAATATTTTTTCTCTAATCATTCGGCATTCTTATTTTTAAAAAAATCTTATTGAAAAGTCCAGTTAGCCACTTAACATATATATTACTTACACTTTTCCAAACTTTGATAGGTATTTCACCTGGTCTAAGGGTCTTACCCACTCTCATCCTTTTAAGAACATTTTCAACTTCTAAAAATCTAATATGTCGAATGTAATGATAATTAATTTGTCCGCTGGAGTTATTAGTTTCTCCACAAAGGTAGTCTCTGAATTGATCATCATTTAACAATTTCTCAAAATAAACACTCCATCTCTCTTTAATCTCATAATCCTTTCTAGAATCCTACCATCTTCGCTCTTAATACATCTAATATGATTAAGATGTTTACTCCTTTTGTTTCTTAGTTTTACAAGTCTAAAGATATCTTTTTCCCTTTTTTGAGTTCCCAACTTATGTTATAGTTCTTCAAAAGTCTTAAACTTAGTTTCACTAACTATTTTCTTAGTGTTTGTTCTTGCAATTTTGTAATCTTTTAATGTTTGATCATTGTTATTCCTTTGCCATGCTTTAAAGCATTCTCGCTTATTGTTAATGGACTTTTGAATTTTAGTATTTCATTACCATATCTCTTTTTTAAGAACCTTTTTACCTTTATATTCACTTAAGATTTCTTTTATTATTCTTTTTATATAATTAGCCATTCTATTCTATATTATGTTAATTTTTTCCTCGGAATCCTATATATTTTCTTTTGATAGGCACCTTTTAAAGGCATCTAGATTCTTTCTTTTTAAGTTCCACCATTTAATTTTAAGGCAATTATTCACTACATCCTTCTCTTCCACTTTTGAATATAAACATCCATCACTAAGATCCTATGTTGAGGGGCTAGACTCTTCTCAAGTATGACTTTATAATGTTTACATAATGATCGATCAATTTTTTAATAAGAAAATAGTTGATTTGACTTTTATGCTTTCCACTTTTACAAGTTATTAAATGTTTCTCTCTTTTTGAAATAAATATTTGCAATTATTAGATCATATGCAATGACGAAGTCAAGAATGGCATCACCCATACCATTTTTATCACCAAAATCAAAGTCTCCATGAATCCTCTCATAGTCACTATTATTCTTTCCTATATGGCCATTTAAGTCTCTCCCAACAAAAGTCCTTTCATCATTAAGGATAGTTTAGATTATCTTATCAAAATTTTCCCATAATTTTTTCTTAACACTCTTTTCTAATCCTCCTTGAGGTACATAGGTACTAATTATATTTAAAACTTCTTCACCTACTATAAGTTTAATTAGTATGAGTCGATCTCCCTCTTTTCTAACTTTCTACAACTTTATCTTTTAACTCTTTATCTATGATAATGGCTATATCATTTCTATTATTATTTTTGTCAACATACCAAAGTTTGAAATCTTTAATTTCTTTAACTTTAGAACCTTTCTACCTAATTTCTTGTAAACAAGTTATGTTAACCCTCCTATCTCTCATAAGTTTAAGTCACTCAACTTTCATCGGTTAAGGTTCTTATGTTCTATGTAGCTAAACAAATTTTATTCTTATTCTTATTCTTATGGATTAATTTCTTTACTTGTGTTTGTCCAATACACGAGAACCGTTGCCTTTTTGTCACCGCAACCGGGCGCCATTGTGGCGCGTCGCTTCTGGGGAATGTCTTAGCAACCCTTTGCTTATTTCTCATTACACCTAGGGGCCGATGTAACACGTCGTTTCTGGGGAACGTCCTAGTAACCCCTTACTCACTTCTCATTACATCCGGGGGCCGATGTAATGCCTCGCTTCCGGAGAATCCCCTAGCACTAGCACAAAATATTGGTTCAAGATTCATGATTAGGTTGTGACAAACTTTATTAAGTGCTGGTTGTCAACCTAACACACACCCTCCTCCTTTCTCATCCGGGCTTGGGACCGGCCATGGCAGAGTTGCCAGCTAGGTGATCTAAGAGTGAAATATTTCTTCTTATTCTGGATGAGGGAAGGGCATAGTAACACTCCGAGGGGTTGTCTTTCTTTGATTGTCAATCCTGGTGCAGATGGAGGTTCAGAGCCCAATAAATCTCTTTGTGAGCAGTATCCTTGTTTGTGGATGCAAGCGACTACTACCTAACTTTGTGAACTTGTGATACCAAGATGATGGCCCAAACAGTTGACATGCCTTCTTGGTTATTGAAGAGTTATTACGTCTTGAATCTTATGAAATAAATCTAGTGTGATAAGCATCTGGTAATAAGATCTATTCCTTAATCAGAGTCTATGGGCATTCCAATCAATATGCATACTGTTAAATGTCCCAATAAAATGTAGGACTTCAGTACCTGGGAATAAATCAGTAAAATAGGTTTGACTACCCTGAGCTTCGGTTCTTTGAGAAGCCAGCCTGGGATGATGGTGCATTTGTGATGCCGAGATATGTGTAGTATTTGGATGTGACGAACCTTACTAAACACTGGCTCTGTTTGTTTCAGATAATCTTATTACAAGAAAAGAGCATTCAACGGCTCAATCAGCTTGTCCAGAGTCTACAGAAGCAATTACTGCAATGCCAAGGTATCAACAACACTGCGAATTCCAGCGGTGATTCTTTGATCACAAATGTTAACAAGATTGAAGGACATGACACTCTGGAGGATTAATGTCAGTGCCAAGTCTCGACAACACGCCAAATACTAGCAGTGATTCTTTGATAAAAAATGTTAACAAGAATGAAGGACTGCATACTCTGCAGCATTAATGTCACCTTAACTCTTCCGGGTTTTACGCCTGTCGGATTTCTCGAACTGGTCAAATATTGTTGGGATGAAAATCTGGTTGTGAGTTCATATGTTAGAACAGACTTGCTTGTGCCAGGAAATGTATGTTGCAACAGGTTTGTTAGTTTGAGGGCTGAGAATATGTTGTCTGCCCCCCACCACGACAATATTTTAGTTTGTTTATATAATACAGCTTAAACAAGTATTCACATGGATATGGTTGCTTGAGCTTCCAGAGATTGTTACAGTGGCAGAAGAGTTTTCTTTACTGCATTAAAGCGGCAGGAGGAAAAGCACAAAAATTGCACGAGAGAAACCAAGTCCAACTCAAATTAAATTATAACACATATTTCTTTTGTATCACAAGCATTTATGCATAATTTATGAGTGAAGTTGGCTTGAATCTGTTAAACGAACCATCGAATTTCAGATATGCATATCGTATTCTATTGTGAAGACGGTCAAGCAGTAGAAACGAGGACGATGGATCTCAATAGGGCTTCCGCCACCTCCGTATTATGAGCTTGGTTTAGTGGATGTGTGAAGTTATGGGGAGGACATTTTCTCAATATTTAATTTCTTTTAGATTTTTTTCTCCAAAATCAGAATAAAGGACAGAGAGTAGTTTAGTAGCGACACGCTCATTTTTTAAAGTCTCGACTTTTGAGAGTCACAAACTGGTGCATCTGTTTTTTGTCTTCTTCATTTGTTTAGACTAGTTCTTCTAATTTCTCTCCAGATCAAGAGCCTTTTAGAGAACTAAAGACATAGGCAAACGCAGCCTAAAAATGAGGTGGATGATACGGACTCTTCATCATTCTAGAAGAGGCGATCTCTCAGTTAACTCCATTATTATAGGGTGTTCGCAGAGGCATGAATTTCGCTTTTTTAGCAAGTGGTTTTTTCCTGAGAGAGAGAGAGAGAGAGAGAGAGAGAGGTTTTCTAATCATTCACATTGGAGCCCTTGAGTCAACTTTGCTAGATGCAACCTGTCTTTTTTTTTTTTTTTTTTGGCTCACGGTGGCCCAGTGGTTTGGGCAGGGTTGTGCCCAAAGAGGAGCTCGATTTGGCCTAGCTGCGAGAGTTCCTCTTAATTTGGAGAGAGCTTTTGCGCAGACGGGAAATGCTCTCCGTTTTTCTTACCTTTGCCGACATAGGTGTACGAGGTAGATTTCCATCATTAACCATTCTCCAGCAATTTTGTAAAGAAGTCCCTTAACCTGTGTTCTTCCTCTGAGGGGATAAAAAAATTAGGTCAAATCTCCCGTCACGGTAGCATTGCTCATAGGAGAGCTGCCTAACTAAGTGAAGAGTTCTGCTTGAAAGGGCGTGGGGATTGCGGGCCGACATGCCTACACTGGCAGGTGCAAACCCAACCTCCCCAACTGCGCTACGGCGCAGGGACAGTAGGCGTAGCATGTCTGTTTGGGCCTAGGGAGGAAGGACTGTCAAATGGGCTTGGATCCAGTAGTGAATCTGTTTACCCCCACTAAGCTGAACGTCCGATATATCTATTTCTCAGCCGTATTAGAATTTAAGATAAACAAAGTCTTTCCGGAATCATTAAAAATTGCATATCTGATGAAAAAGAATTCCAACTCTCTTTTCTATTTATCTAACAAATTTTTTGAGTCTATTACAAATCTGAGCATATACCTACTTCGGATCTAAATTTATCCAGTTTCTGCACCATTTAAAGAGTCAGCTCTTAGCTCATGCACTGATTAAACTGTCCCAAGGGACTGGAATGCAAACGGGTCGGATTCGGTGTGGATCTAAGATAGATCTATGACCATATCCGTTAAGTTATCAATTTAAAAATACTGTCCATTAATTATCCTATAAGCTATTAATCGGCATATGTATTTAGTCAAAAAAAAATTATATCCGTTACAGATAATAGTTTTGACTAATAAATTAAGAAATGATCGAATAATCTAGATATCGGTTACCATCTGCATCCCTCCATGGGACCATCACCCACACCACACGGCCACCAAAAGAAGATGCTCTTCCAAGCTAAGATTCCCTTCCAAGGTGGGGCATGCCTCTACACCAAAAACGCGGTCAACCAGCACGTGCACAGTTAACACGTATTCACAAGTATAGATGGTGATATAACGTTGATCCGTTCAAAGTGGTAGTGGGTTGGTGGTGCCCATGATGGAGATTTGAGCAGGTCAAAGCAACGCAATGGGGTCAAATTAGGACTGCAGGTGCGTTGCTCCCGACTTGTTGGGGCTTCTTAAGCTGCTTGAGGTGAGGTATAGGCCCTCTCTATCCTAGTCAAATGATGGGTTTAATTATAATATTAATAAAGTTTAAGCTGAGACCAACGAGTCTCTATGTTATTCGTCAACCCCATGGTCTTGTTACCGAACTTTCCAAAGTGATCCACGACATGGGCCGCATATCTTTTTTAATATAAAAATTTGAATAGTGATGAGGAGTGATTGGAATCCGGCCCAATCAGGTCTAACTAGCCGCAAGTCCAAAGACCCAAGGCTCACGGACTAATGGTGTCACATGACCTCTCCCGCTACTTCGACGAGCAAATTGAAGGTCGGGATCCTAGAGAATCAAGCTATAAGGGGACTAATACCTTAGTCGGTAAGTTTCGAGACCACTGACGTCTCGATTGAAGTTCTCGAATATCGAGAGGAGCATGTTTTCTCAGTAACATAGAGTCTCCACTTCAACTAGAGGAGGCCAAATCCCAAGACCGAAGGATCACTACCTTCTGACTGTCTGAGAGAGCAGAGGTCCATCGAGTCGATCTGTAACTCTACTCCATTATGAGGCGGATTTCGCGGTCTAACAGCGTAACCGTCCCTTAAAGGTAAGTCCCCATGATCTGTTCTCTTCATCACGAGAAGAGATCCATCCTTCCAGCTTAGTATCTCACGATCTCCTCGATCAAGATGTATGGATCGTGGGCCATTAACTTCACAAGAACAACGACCTCCACGAAACCGCACGTATAGGGAAAGATATATATATCAGCCTCACTCATGAAGGAGGTACGTTGAATACTGGACTCAACTCCATAGAATTCTCATCTTTTATCTCTCCAAATCTTGACTTAGGCATCAGAGGGTCTAGCCCCTCAGGAGAATGGAGGACCCTCTGACATCTCTTCTTCTTCTTGTAGGCTCTACCCTGGACGTTCCTGGTTCTATAAATTCTATAGAGTAGTCAGAGATTTGATCGGAAGGTTATCGTCGCATGACCAATTTCTGACTGCTACAAATAGATTGAAGTAAAATCGGTGCTTATATAAGATTGAGTTATGCCTTCTTGTGAGAAGCTTAGAATAGAAGGTTTTTTTGCAAAAACTATTGACCTTTCTATTTATTTGGGAGGAATTATTTAATCTTAGATTAAGTATCAACTGAGTTTAGTCAATGAATAAGTGAACAATACATCGTCTCCTAGGGCAGCTAGCACAACACCCAGGGTCATGTTTGCTAAATAACTGGAAAGAGAGGTCAAAGGGAGTTCTTTTCGCTAATGTTTTGTTCAAAACTAGATTACCTAAAATATACTCACCAGGGCAAAGATTTGAGCAATTCTAATCAAACTGTTTTAGAATAGGAGAAAAGAGAAGTTACCAATGTGAAGTTACATTTTCAGTAATAATTGTTTATTGTACAAAAAATTGATGTAAAAGAACAAGACGAGACAGTGAAGTGTAGTCAGCCGACTCCAGCCAAACATTTCTTTTTTAATTTGACATGGATAAAAATAAGAAATAAATTAGTCATCTATAAATACTTCAAATCAGCATAGATTGAGTTAGGACATACATAAGTCATTCTAGTCGTTAATTGCTCCTAACCTTATTTCAGCATATCTTCAACACAAATAGATAAAATAGAGAAAATTTTTCAAGAATTAGTCGTTCCACCTAAAATGTGAAAAAACTTATCTCCAACTTAAATTCATAAAATTGAGGATAAGAATGGCTTGACCTATATCCATAGTTATTCTCAGCTTTTTTGGAATCAACAAATAGATAATAAGAATAAGTCAACCTTATCTCAATCTTAACTCAGCATAGAAGAGGCCTCAGTTACATGGTTCTCTTGTTACTTGTTCTCACACAATCTAATGGTTTAGATCGTGTCAGAGTATGATCTCAATTCCTTAGTTATATATTTTTTAAAAATAAAAAAAATTGTATCTCAGACCCAGCCGTCCAGTTTATTATTCCCAAGGTAAAAGGGGTACATGATATTTTATTTTTTTTCTTTGGTTTTGGCATGTAGGTGGGCCCCATAGCTCTTTCAATTGACTAGTGATGTAGCCGAAGCTATCACGACCGGATTCCGAAGCCGGAATCCGAAGAGATGGATCCGGTGCTGGGTCGGATCGGTGTTCGAGAGCCCGACGGGGATCCGGAAGACGAAGGACGCAGAGGCGAAGCCGGAGGTCTGAAGGCTGGCTCGCTCCGGGAAGTCGGGGCCGAGGCTCCTTCGGCGGACGAAGGGGCGTCGCGAGACCGAGTCTCCTCTGTCGCGGGGCAGCCGGCGCACGGCGTCGAGACCAGGGAGAGGAGTCCGAGGTCGGCAGTCGAGACCGACTCGGGAAGGTCGGCGATGATTCGAACCGAGCTCCTGCAGGAGGGGAAGAAGAAGAAAACCAGTCAGCAGGAGTCCCGGGCTTCAGCCCTGGGGAACCCCCTCCGACGGTCAAGTTAGCTCCTAAAGAAGATTCGATTCAGAAGGCAAAGAGAGCAGTTTTAATGCTTTTCGGACTGTAGTCCTTAAGGATCTCGGAGGTTTGGGGAAGCATCCTTTGGGCAATAAATAGCGGTGTATTTATAGCAAAGGATAGCGGATGGTTAACGGTGGCAGCCGATATAGGACTAAATGCGGGCTTACTGATAAACCGCCATAGTGCCTGATCCGCCACCGGAGTGGGCCGGATTCGGCTACCGGGCCGAAGGGGGTTGGGCCGCTGATGGGCCGAAGCCTATTGGGCCCTGGGCTGCCGCGCTGTTCCCGGGCCGTAGGCTGGTGGGCCGCTGACGGGCTGAAGCCTGTTGGGCCGGGAGCGACGGTGCTGCTTACGGGCCGAGGGCTGTTGGGCCGCTGATGGGCCGAAGGCTCCCGGAGGGCCTGATACTGCTGCTGCTTGGCTGAACGGGGTTTGGACTTGCTCTAATGGGCCGAATCGGATTCTGCCTCATCAACTAGTAATGGAGTCATGTCTAAG
This sequence comes from Zantedeschia hybrid cultivar, assembly GCA_030544215.1. Classification (NCBI taxonomy): domain Eukaryota; kingdom Viridiplantae; phylum Streptophyta; class Magnoliopsida; order Alismatales; family Araceae; genus Zantedeschia; species Zantedeschia hybrid cultivar. The sequence continues at coordinate 42,042,766 of JARZZO010000013.1, read as the reverse complement.
TACGTTCATATGATACTAATTTAGAATAAGAAAAGAAAAGTGGCATTTGTCCACAATCTTTGGATCATTGACCATTGAAGTTTCAACCTGGAAACGACATCAGGCAGGTTACAGAAAATTTCCCTTCCTCCAAGTGCAAATTTTGAGGTGAGTTGGATCTAATTCAGTCAAGTATTCCTTCTCAATTAATGTATGTTTCATCTCATATAAAATGTTATAAAAGGAACAAAATACTCGGCAAATGACATTTAAATTGGCATACAATTTTAAAAAAAAATTCTCAATACATCAAGATAACAGATCGAATTCGGCACCTTTTTTATTATACTTATAAGATTGTAGATACAATATCTACAACATGAAATATCTTCCGAGAGAACATGTTAATGTTCTATATATATAAATCTTACAAACTTAGGATCATTTGATTTGATATAAAATATCGTACAATATTAGCAAAAAAATTACCGATTTTAAAATCAAGGAAAGTAGAATTCTTAATTTTAAATCACTAATTTTAAAATCTTCTATTTTGATTATTGCAATTGGACAAAAGAATACCATATAAGTCAATACTATTTTGAATTCCCGTAATTTATCTTATTCCGAAAGCATGAAAGATACTGCAAAATAAATTATAATATTTACATATACAGAAAAATATTATTTTAGAGTATTTTATAGCACAACAAATGAAATGACATCCCAAAGGGAGACGGACGTGATGCCCCAGGATGTCATGAACACGAGTCTTCGAATTGGAAAGAGAAATACCTCCAATGGACACGTTTTTTAATTGATCTAATTAGAAGACAGTAATACTATAATATTCATAAAATATTGTAGCAAGTATTTTTCAATTAAAATGATGAGAGGTGGTGAAAAATAGTCTTCAGATTAGAATACTGAGAGGTGATGTCCTACCTTTCTACGAATGTTTACCCATTCCCAGCAGACATGTGAGAAATAATGATACACGGCTATATATTATAATTAGTATTTTTGGCATATATACTTTTCAAATATATCATATTTATATTTAACTTCCAACTATCACATATTAACTTCAACACTCTTAAAATCTTTAAAAAGTTACACATATACCCCTCAATCTAATGATTTTACATAAATATTCTTAATTTTATTAATATTTTGTATATATATATATATCTCAATTCACTAAAATCTTGCATTATGTATCTCCAACACTTTCAATGATATCATGATTTATTCAATGTTTTTGACATATTTTGTTGAAATTCACTTAAGTTTGACGGAAAAAGTATAAATACAATATTTTGAAGATATCAAGAATATTGATGATAATGTGTGTTGGAAATATACATGTAAATACGGTGCATTTTAGGGGCATATATAAAAAAAATCCTTATAATTATTATCTCTTGGTCCTTTTTTATACTCCACAGCATGATGTGACTCTTCCTGAGGTATTGACACATACTTGACCTAGATTTTATAGAGGAGTGTGATTAACCCAAGTAAGCCTACTCAACTTTATTGTTCACTTGGGTCATCAAAAAGATTCAACCGATAAGAATCGAGTTATAATTTTCTTCCAGAGATGCAAATGGATTGAATTCGATATGATGATGAACCGATATCACACCCGGTAATGATGTTTACCATCCATAATAGGTTCAATATAGATATATAACACCTATAGGGGCTATCATAAACTTAACAGTGTTCAATGGTTTATTAATTAATTAATTTCATATACCTATAAATTGATATTACTTTATCAATTAACATAACATCTGTTACCAAATCCATTAAAAGCTCAATTTTGGTTACCATGTCCGCGGATAACCGAGCCAATGGTTAACAGTCATGCTGGTTATGGGATTATCGGTTACCATTTGCATTCTAAAGATGATGTCTTTTTTAGTCAGAAATATTTATAAAACTTCCTCAATAGAGAGCATATATGATTCGATATTTAAATTAATATTTCTTTTTTAATAGGAGATTTTTTGCACTGACGATATAATTTTCAACTTCTTCGAGTGATCATTTGGAGTATTCCTGGGATAATTCCGTCTTCTGAAGCAATCGTTCCAAGTTTGGAGGTCCTACCACCACCTGGAACAACCTTTTCTCCCTACAAGTCCTGTATCCTGGAGGGGCATTTGGACTTAAACTCGTGGAATAAATCTTTCTTCCTGCACAATTATGGAAAGTGAAATTTGAACTTATAACCTTCCTTTCGCAACAGCGATCCAATATTGTTGAGTCACATGTTAGTTTCATCATCATCATTTCCTTGAAAAAAAAAAATCAAAGATGTACCTTGGATAAATGAGCAATACTTCCTGCAATGCTCCTGCATTGCAATTCACGTGGATTGCAATGCAGGGGCAGCAGCGTCCGATTGGGTGGAAGGATGTAAATTTTTTTTTTATTTTTTATTTTTTGTTTAGAGTTTTTTAAAAAAATTGGAGCATCAAAAATCGGATAATACAGTTGGATTGCTCGGCCAACTCGACTGTATAACCTTTTTTGAAATTTCTTTTGGTACAGCGTGTAAAAAATGAAAAGTTTTTTTTATAAAAAATTTAGACAACCTGTGCGGCTGATCCAAACAATATGACTGTAGTGTCTAATTTTTTATTGGACACTTATAAAAAAATTTAAAAAATCCAACAGAAAACAAAAAATAAAAATAAAAAATCGTCATCCCCCACCTAATTGAACCCTAATTGAACTGCGCAGCAATAATTCGATCCGACAGCTGCTGCCCCAGCATTGCAATATATATAAGTGGGGCGCATAGAAATATTACAGCAAGTATTACTGCGAAAAAATAAAAGTCCAATCTAGAAGGCATTAGGCCACTTCTCATTTCCGTGCTTGTTCGTGGGGTTGTTGCTTGGGACTCGGGAGGGCGGCCCCTTGTGATAGAGTGTGCTCAGTCAGAACACCGAAGGGATGGTGAGGAGTAGATGGCGGCGAAGGAGGGAGTCAGCCACGGAGCACGGCAAAGAAGAGGCGTGAAGTGGACTCGTGTAGAATGCGCGGGGGATGCTCAAATTTGACCGGTCTTCAACAGAGACGACGGCCGGCCAGGGCCAGCCCATCCGGACAACAAACCGGGTCATCCCGCCTAGAAGGAGTCAAAGTCCAACCCCTCAAATCCTCTCCTTCCCAATCCAATCGTTTCCCTTATATCAACACCAATAAATCTTGGAAAAAAAAAAAGGGAGATGAGATCTTCAAGCTTTCATTCTTTTATCCTTATTTCTCCCCTCACACAGATTAAGGGTGAATTAGTTACTTAACAAAAAAATATTTTGTAAATGTGCATAGAAGATAGTTGAGAAAATAACTCTCATATTCTTAGAATATTTTATTTTCTTTAGAGATTAATTTCCCCACTTTCTCTCACAGTGAAATATTTCTCATGATTTCATTTTTCAAGAATCTTTACTTTCTAAAGGTTCTCTACTTTCCGCGGAAAAGGTCAAAGCGCAAATTCCCCTTAAGTGAAGTGTTAGATTAACTCTCCTTGTCCTTGTGAACGATTGTACATGAAGAGAATGAGGTGCAGAAGATGTCGTCTTCAAGGAAAGTTTGAATTTAGTCGATATTTGTGTAGGGTTAAGTTGTAACTTTTACCTAATAAAGAAATCATAAAAAAATTCATATGCACTGAATTTGACGTTGAAAGCCCTTTGTGAAATGTACTTACCTTCCAAGTGAGTGAACCTGATGATAATAAATTCAGTTAGCTGCATCAACATTCACTTTAAACTGTACTTGTTTTATAAAGCTGCCAAAGAGACGGATGCATGCACACGGTTTCCACGTTCGGCTGCTGTAGACTGTTTGAAGCCGGCGGCTTTCCCTCTCTCGTCCCTTCCTGATAAGGTAGTGTGGAGAGAGACCTTTCTTTCATCCCTTCTAGGTAGGAATGTAAGAGGATCCACATAGGGTCTAATAGTGGCTCTATCTTTATCTTTATCTTTATCCTTTAAGTAATATGTGTGTTGTTATCTTTATTTTATCATCTTATATTCTTCTCCTTTAAAATTATTTAGAATTATCGAAAACGAATATATAAAGGTTAAATTATCATATAATATTATGTGTGAACATAAACTTAATCGTCTATCGTTTTAATAGGGAACAAAGGAATCGTACATTTAAAATATATATATATATATATATGTATAAATTCTTTCTAACTAATTCTTATATATTTAATTGTAAATTATGTGATATCTATCAGAATGAATCTTGCAAATAAATTAGTGGACAAGGAAAAGAAGGAGTTAAAAGAATGTTGTAGACAATAAGATAATGAATGGAGATTTCATTAAGAAATGAGAGTTTTAAATAAGATGTGATTCCTAGTTAAGATGAGCAAAGAAAATGAACAGATACTTAGATAGTCGAATTCGAAGAAAAGTGTATCTTTATCATTATTTTAAATCACTTGGATATGGATAGCATTCTTATTCTTATCTTTTAAATATATCTTTTTGAGACCTTCAAAGTTCAAAAACGGACCGACAAAAAGATTTTTTGTGTGCCATTTACATCATTGATTTCCGGTAAGCCAGTGTATAGACTATGGAGAGAGGGTCACTTAGATATGGGTAATATTCTTATTGTCATCTTTTAAATATATTTTTTTGCGACCTTTAAACTTCAAAAAACGGATCGACAAAAGGATTTTTCTGTACCATTTACATCCTTGATTCCAGGTAAGCCAGTGTATAGACGAGAGAGAGAGAGAGAGTCACTTAGATATGGGTAATACTCTTATTGTCATCTTTTAAATATATTTTTTTGCGACCTTTAAACTTCAAAAACGGACCGAGAAAAGGATTTTTGTGTACCATTTACATACTAGAGAGAGAGAGAGAGAGAGGCATGCACCTGTTGCTGTCTAGCGCCTGATGGTTGTTGTCCGCCTCACCTTTTTTCCGGGAGTTTGAACTAATCCGCGTTGTCGTTGGTGCTTTTAGTATCAGTCGAGTTTTGCGAGCCAGAATGCGAAGCAAAGCCGCCACTGGCTGCCCAACGTGTGGGACGGACAAAATTGGGATGGCGTCTGCAAGACACCCTTATATAAGAAAATTTGAACCCACCGGTAGGAAAGATATAGTTAATAGAGTAATGTTTGCCCTATTGAGGAAGCAGTACAAGTTACGTGACCCGCACTTTTTACTTTTTTGAGCCATCCGATAAATAATCTGAAGGTACATTGAAAAGTTCAGGTTGGCTCCGAGCCGACTATATATTTTTTTAAAAAAATATTTTTTAATTTTTATACAAGAAACTTTTTATTTATAATATATATATATACATATACATACTGGGTCGGGACCGACCTGAGTTATTCGGATGTACCCCCAAACTTTTGATCGGACGTTCCAAAGAAATAAAAAAATTTCGAACAAAAAAAATACAAATACGCTGCAGGCAGAGAGGGTCCAGGGCACCTGGCCTGCACTGCCCTCCCCAATGCAGCAAGCGTCTAGTTAAGATTATCCTTCTCCCTGTTTTGACTCTTGACCGGTACAAAAACAAAAGTCATTAAAAAAGCATACATCTTGATAACGTTGTAAAAGAGTTTAAGGTTTTTTCACATTTTTACCCTTATAAGCATTTAATATTCTTTATTATTTTTTACAATATTTATATTATCTTAAAATCCTCACAATTTGAGGTACCGTTTTGTAACAATTTTGGGACTCTTAGAGGAATTCAGATTCTAAAAAGTGTCATGTTACGGTCTCTTGAATTCAAATTTTAAAAAACAAAATTGATTACTTTTTAGAATCTTATTTAGAAAAATTATAGGAACTCAAATTTGAAGACACATCAAAAGACACTTTTATCCTTTCATTACTTCATTTTAAGAATTTTAAGAAAGTAAAGACACTTCTATCTGCTTTTCAAAAGATTCATCAAGAATGGAAAAAAGGTCTTTTTTCAATATAGAACAAAATCTAGATTTTCAAATAATACATCTATCTTTTTTTTGTTTGAAAAACATTTACACTTTTCATATTCCCATCGAACATGAGAACTTCGAATCTAAGATAGAATTATTATCAAAGAGAACAAAAAGGTTTTCCATGAGAGTTTTAGAGAGGGTTGAAGGGCTTTTAAGGGATATTTTAAAGAATTATAGGGATTAATAAGGAAATAAACATTACAGGGATTGATAAGAAATATTAAATACTATAATGTAAAAAAACCTGAATTTCAAATGTAGAAGCAGAGAGCACGAGTTCAGCGCATTATGCAACCTGTTCAAAGTCCTAGCAACTGTCCTCTGGAACAAAACTCATACAAAAACACAGATCAGATCTTAGCTTATGGGTTGCTCGGTGTATTATAAAATGTTGTAAAGTATAATGAAATATCATAAAATGGTCTTCTCTCTTAATTTTTGGTGTGCCGTAATGTAAACTGTTTTGTGACATTTTTTGTACGTTGCAATGCTGTAAATTGTCATATTCTGAAATACTTAAATCCAGGTTTTTAAAATAGTTGATTCTAAAATTAAATATATTTTTATTTTTATAATATTTTATGACACACCAAATAACCCCTTGTACTACTCTCATGTGCAATAATTAGGTGGAGAGCAAGGCTTCGTCCATATGATCAAAACAACCGATCGTTAGATTGCTTGTGGGATCAAAATGGTGATTAACTTAAGTGATGATAGTGTCAACCAGATAGAGGAATGGTGCACATAATATCAAAACCACGTTTTACTCTAAGCATTTTGCTACCTACATTCTCCCACTATGTAGGTTTCGAAAAAGGTCGGACACAAGGTCCTTTAATTTTTTTTCTCACAGAATTTTAAGTTTAAACGCAGATAACTAGACTCCATCTCACAGTCACCAGCATGTTCTTACAAAATCTTGATACATTCAAATGAGCAGTCTTTCCCATTTGCTTAAGAAGACTTGCCAATCCACTTTAGATTGATTCCTTTATTACCTCATCTTCTATTGATGGAGTTCTATCATTCAATTTTATGTACACAATTGCCTTATCAGATGCTTTTAAATAAATTCTGAAGGGTCAGGAAATTGTAAGTGATTGTCTTTCCTTGAAGAGTAAACCTTGCTGCACTGCAGCTGGTTTATTTATTTATTTTTTGAATTTTTTTTTGCATCGGGCCCACCGACCGAGAAGCTGGTTTACTTATTTTTTATTTTTCATTTTTTTTTGGATCGTTCGATCCGAGATCGGACTGTACAACCATGCAAGACACTATGAGGCCACCGAAAATATATATATATATATATATTTTTTTTTAAATAAAAATGCCGATAACCGACGTAGAACTGGTTGGCGGTGCAGCAAGTTGGACTCTTCTTTGAAACTGGCTAAGGAGAAGAAGGGTCAGGAAAGCACTTTTGTGGATAGAAGCAGGTTAACATAAGGTTAAGTTTTTAATTGCAATTTCATCACCTTAATTGTTTTATGTCGATAAATTTTTAAGAACAAATCTCAATTTTATTAAAAGAACTTTTAAAATCTTGATAAATCTAAAAAATCACAACTTATTAATTTAATCACAAGATTACGTTGTTTATTATTTATAGAAATCATGAATTTTAAAAATAGTCATATACATATGTATTTAAATTTTACATTATATTTCAAAAATAATTCTGTATATACTAAAAACTAACATTTTAAACAATTTTCATGACTTTCACATGACGACATCCTCTCGAAAAGCCCTTTTTTTGTCAACTCCCAACCTGGTAGCATCGGACAAAAGGATCAACTGTTTCTTTGCTGATGTCCGTGGAACTCCCATATCCAATTAGCTTTAGGCATTTCTTACCATTCTTTAATTCGAGAATCTAGAGAAGTGAGCATTTACTTTTATCTTCACCGATCAAGGCATGGAGTTGGCGAGATTAAGGGTCCGTTTGATAATGTGTAAAACATATGCACATGAAAAAGATTTTTTAAAAAAATACATTTACAAAGAAAATAAAAATAAAACTTGTCATTTGGTATTTATGTATTTTCAGCTCTTTTAAAAAATGACATTCGGTCTTATCTCATGGATGTTACAATACGAAAAAGGAAAAAATCCCAAATTAAATTTTCTATTGACTATAATTTTATAGATTGTCAACTAAATATTTTAATATTTTTTTTAATTTTTTTTTCATATGACGTATTTTACATGAAGACAGACAGACATACCCTGTACAAGAGTAAGCAGAGCTTTTTGTAAGAGCACTGCTCTGAATTTCTCAATTTGAAGTCAAGTTTCATAGTATACTAGTTGCAATCCCGTGCGATGCACGACCAATTAACATATTTAAATAAAAAAATTATAATTAATATATGTGAAGCTAATCTTTTATATTTTTTGAAGGAATGAGTACAATAATTATACAAGAATATATATTCAGAAATACTAACATTTTTTTCTATGAATATTAGATTAGTTGTTTGGTAAACATTAAAAGCTCAGAATCCTTTTATTCAAATAAAATATGGATTCAGAGAGAAAATTAAAAAGTAAACTGAAGGTTATTATTATTATTGTATGAGATTATCCAATAAATGTTGTGTTAAAACATAGATTGGGCGAAAAATAAGAGAGAGAGACTAGTCTCATTAATAACAAAATTAGTTATTATTATCTTATGAGACTATCTCAATAATGATAATAAATATCAAAATTAATTATTATTTTCTCAAAATATTATCCATATTATTATTAATAATAACAATAATAACAATAACAACAACAATAATAATAATAATAATAATATGAGAGAAAAAAATAAGAGAGATATTGGTCTCATTAATAACAATAAATATAATTTTAATAATAATAATAATATCAAAATTCATTATTATTTCATGAGACTATCTTAATAATAATAATGACGATGATATCAAAATTAGTTATTATTATCTCAAGAGATTGCAACAACAACAACAACAATAATAATGGGATAGAAAAGTTGGAGATAAAAATATTAATAGGGAGAGAGAAAAATGTTAAAGAAGAGAAAGAGATGATGATGATGATGATGATGATGATGATGATAATAATAATATCAAAATTAGTTGTCATTATCCTATAAAACTATCATTTCGATATTAATTTTATAATAATAATAATAATAAGATTAATTCTTATTATCTCATGAAAATATCATTTAAAATTAGTTATTATTATCTTAAGAGATTGCAACAACAACAAGAATAATAATAATAGGAGACAACAAAATAAGAGATAGAAATATTAATAGGAAGAGAGAAAAATGTGAAAGAGGATAATAATAATAATAATAATAATAATAATATTTGGACAGAGAGATGGGAGATGGAGAAAATTAATGAGAGAGTGAAGGGAGAGAGATAATTAATGAGAGAGAGGGAGAGATAAATGGTGAGAAATAGAATTAATGAGAAAGATGAGGAAAGAGAGAATTAATATGAGACTTAAATATTAATAGGGAAACAAGAGAGAGAAAATTTAGAAGAAAAATAAAGAATTCTAATATTGACACGTGGCACAAGAAAATTCTATTTCTTATATATAGTATAAATAGATAAGACTATTACTTTTCCGCTTGGCAATAAAAAAATGTAAAAGTATAACCTAGTTTTGTTCAACGTGTCAACAGTGATGTCAACAAGCTATTTATGGTAAAACTCTTCATTTGATAGAATACGAAAAAATAGTGATAGAATACAATAAAATAGTACCATCCTACAAGTTCGTCCATAGAGGAGTAGGTTCCATGACCTGCCGCACTCCATCCCGAAGTGCTGTTCATGCTTTCAAAGAGGTCACTCCAAGTAACCTTTGGTCTCCCCCACCACCCGGCAAACCGTATAGAACGCGTGAAAATTCTTTAATTAAACAAAGAGTAATACTTGTTACAATGTCATGCAGTACAATCTAACTTAGATTGTAACGTATGGTACAAAAGATCTGACTGTTGCTGTGCAGCTAGTTTAATTTAAGGGGAGTGGGTTGGGAGGAGTTTAATTTTTATTATTTTTTTTGTTAGATTTTTTAAATTTTTTGAAAACGTCTGATTAAAAATCTGAAAGTACATTCGAGTTGCCTCCGATCTAACTGTATATTTAAAAATATATATTTTTTTTACACGTAAATCGAAGTTTGTATCTTTTTTTAAATATATATATATATATATATACATCGAGTCGCAGCCGACCCGAACAACTTAGATGTACCTTCAGATTTTTGATCGAACGTTCTAAAAAAATTAAAAGAGACATGTGCAACCATACCCAAACCGGGCAACAACAACAACAACCGAACCCATCCAAATCACAGAGAATAGATATGAATGGAAAATACTAAATCTCTTCTTTCCGATATAAAAGTATTTCTGAATTGACACTTTCCAATAGAAAATCAAATGCAGAAGCAAGAAATACTCATTTTCTTACCCAACTTTTGATATATATTCTGATAATATAACTTATACTTTTATTATAATAAATTTTTAATTATATCTTCCCTTTTTCCTAAGAGCCAAAATAAGGTTAAAGACGTGAATCCGTAGCTCGACTATTAATACTTAGTTGAGTAAAGTAAACCACTTTTATATAAAAGATCAGGATTTTTTATCTTATTTGGTTCATACTAAAGAATAAGCACCACTTTGATTGTAGAATATGAGAAGAATAAAAGAAAATAAGAGGAGAATAAGTTTTATTTTGCTTTGACAAGCGGAATAACTTATAACGGTACATAATAACGTATTCAGAAAATACAGAGAATAAGTCATCCCATCCTAAACACAAGAATTACTTATTTTTCTTTTTCTGTCGGTGAGTCCCACAAAATTATCCAATGTTTCCTTATTTTAGTATACGTCATTCCGTCAGTGGACCCTACGAAATAACTTATTATGCAAATAAAATGGGTCTAAAAACATTATCTTACTCTAGTTTGTATTTTACAGAGATCGGTGTAATAGTATCTGTGTGATAGGCAGCAATATACGTTGCATACAGCTCACTCCCAGTGTCAACGTGCCTATGGAAGAGAAATAAAAAATAAGTGCACTTCTGTTTTTATTTTTATTTTTATTTTTAAATAAAAATAAAACTAAATAATAAATATATTTCTACCAAGAACCAAACCCAGGCCATTCATCCCATCCGCACGACCCCCAATTCCCAGTTCCCCCTCCCTCCGCCGACGTCACCAACCAACACGCGCCGGCGCCGACACAACAGAGCAGCAGGCGTACGAGCCGCCCGCGACCCGCCGAGCCAAGCCAGCAGAGGAAACCGGGGCGCCGGTCCAGCCGGCGCCGCGCCTCTCTCTCACTGGTAGGCTAGTAGTATAGCGGTCCGACTCCGACTCCCACTCCCACTCCGGTCCAGTTTCCACCCATGGGAACGCGCACACGCCTTTCCTCTCTCTTCTACCCTTTCCCACCGCTTTCCTCGGCGCTTCCTGCTCCGCGATCGCGAACCCCACCCACCGTTATATACCCTCCCCACCCGCCTCCCCTTCCCCAACAAGCACACTGCGAAAACCTTGAAATTTCCACCTGCTCGAGCGAGAACCAGAGCAAAGAAGACACAAGACGACGACGCAGACACCAGTTCAACCGCCGCCGCCGCCGCCGCCGCCATGCCCGCGAAGATGCCAACCCGGGGATTCCGCTCGATGGCCCCCCGGCAGCGCCACCGCAACCGGAAGCACCCCTCGCCGGCGCCGGAGCCGGAGCCGATCCAGATCCGGACGGTGTGGGCCGGCAACCTGGAGTCGGAGTTCCGGCTGATCGCCAGCCTGGTCCGCCGCTATCCCTTCGTCGCCATGGACACCGAGTTCCCCGGCGTGGTGTACCCCCTCCCGGCGAATCCCTCCCTCTTCTCGCCCGAGGAGAGGTATCGCTACCTCAAGGCCAACGTGGACGCGCTCAACCTGATCCAGGTCGGGCTCACCCTCTCCGACGCCGCCGGCAACCTCCCCAACCTGGGGCTCGGCGGGGGAGGGTTCATCTGGGAGTTCAACTTCCGGGACTTCGACCCTGACCGCGACGCCCACGCCCGGGACTCGGTGGAGCTGCTCAGGGGGAGCGGGATCGACTTCGACCGGAACTGCCGGGAGGGCGCCGACGCGGCGCGGTTCGCCGAGCTGTTGACGGCGTCGGGGCTGCTCTGCAACGCGGCCGTGAGCTGGGTGACCTTCCACAGCGCGTACGACTTCGCGTACCTGATCAAGGTGCTTACCAGGGCGCCGCTGCCGGAGCGGCTGGGGGACTTCTTGGGACTGCACCGGTCCATCTTCGGGAGCAGGGTGTTCGACATCAAGCACATGGTGCGGTTCTGCGATTGTCTGTACGGGGGGCTGGAGCGGGTCGCCAGGGAGCTGCAGGTGGAGCGGGCGGTGGGGAACTGCCACCAGGCCGGCTCCGACAGCCTCCTCACTTGGCACGCCTTCCTCAGGCTGAGGGAGAAGTACTTCGTGAAGGACGGCGGGGAGAGGCTCGCCGGCGTTTTGTATGGCTTGGAAGTTTGCTGATTTAATAAACAATTCTTTCAGATTCGTTGATTAGACCTTCTCTGATCTCCCCTCTCTCTTTCCTCTTGAATTCTTCGAATTTTCTTCATCTTCCTGTGAAACATCTGTGGATGCCTGCAAAGGTTTTCTGGGCAAGAAGTGGGTGGGGATTGTTTTGATTTCCCAGAGAGATCTCCAGGCATGGGTGGGTTTGTGGTGGTGAACCCACGTAGCGCACTGGAAATTGGCAACACTGGAGAAAGTGGAGGAGGATGCTGTTGATCTGGGCCAGGGAGATGCAGTTGAGATTGTTTCAGAAGGATCAGATAGATCTGGAGACAGAACAGAGCATGCATGCGAGGAGGATTCTTGATATAAGATGAGATAGAAGCAGTTGGAAAAAAATCGACAAGAGTGGAAACAATATGAGAGTGAAGGAGATGATATATTTAAAATATGTAATATATAAAAATATGATATGGCTAAAATGTGGTATAAAATTCATAACACTTTTGAACAATAAAGTCGTTCGCCAATTATGATGAAAGGAAGCACATAAGTTTTGGCATTGACAGAGAAATTGAGGATTCTAAACAGGAAATTGAAAAAGTGGTTTCCATATTTTGCTGAGGAGGTGCTTGCCTTCTTCGGGAAATAGAGAACCGCGGGAAAGGTTTCTTCGAAAAATAAAAAGTATGAATAGTAAAATCATGGGAAATATTTTCTCAGGAGAAATGAGGAAGAAAACTCCAGAAAAGAAGAGAATATTCTGATAACATATGAATTATTTCTCCTTCATTTGTAAAACTTGTGAAAGTTAGTTGATTTTTTTTTTGAGAATTCAAACACTCCTTATAGTTTTATGTTGAAATGGGAAAGATGTTCGTTAGTTGCAAAGAGCAGGTCAAGAAGGCTGAATTTCCGGGGAGTTGGGTATTACTGAGATGATTTATATAGAGAAGAGAAATACTTGGTGCAATGTCTTGGGCATTACTCTAGGTATGCCGTCCAATCAAAAGGATCGGACGATAGTTCCCAGATGTGTATGTCCTCAATGGGACAACTTCTTTTCAGTTTTTTTTTTTTTGTAACATCTGACCAAAGATCAAATGATAAAGATGATGATGAGTTCGAATCAGCCTTGAGTTTGTCATATTTTTTTGAAAAAAAAATGCATGCCGTTAACTACTGTCCAATCAAAGGATGATCAGACAGCAACTAGGAGGCGTTGCAGGAAGTATTTCTCTATAAAAAAAATACTTGCTGCAATATTCTCTTGAAATTGTATCATAACTGTTGATTGGTCCCCAATGGGATGGTGCAATATCCCGGATAGTTGTACTAATCTTTCTGCCACTGGAGTACCAGGCCATGATTTGGGAAGCCGAAGGTCCAAAGCTAAACTGTGAAATTAATAACACTAGCCTAACACAAACTATAATACCACGATAACAAAAAAAAGTGTTGGGTCAAGGAATCTCCAAACGGATGCTTACATCTCAGCATAGGCACCCAGATACAATGTTGTTAATGGAAGATTCCAGTTAAGGTGGTTTTGGCATTAGATAGGAGAAACACACCACCAGAGGAAAAAATCTACTCATTGCCAAATGACTTGACCATAGGCGTGTAAGTTTGGCGGCCCCGCCCATGGCCCAAGCCAGTTCAACCCAAGATCATGAAATTGTGTTGACCAAAGATGAATTGAGCGGGCCTAAACATGGGTTGGGCTGAGTTTTATTTGCGCTAACTTGAGTTGAAATCGGGCTGCCCTGAATTCAGCCACTCTAGTGAACAAGGGGCCCAATCACATACAAACTAACCATAAATGTTCCATTCCAACTTTCAACTTTCAAACTTCCTTTCTTCGTAATTTGTAGTCCGGGTAATCACAACAACATATTAGAGCGACGAGCCCAACCCAATTCAACCCAATCCAGTGTTACTAAACATGGGTTGGGCTAAACCAGGGCGACTCTGTTTCTGAATTTGGGTTGGCCCAAATTCAACATTGGCCCACCCAACCCGCCAGTTCCAATCCAAGCGCCAGTTCCAGCTCAGCACCTACATGTATAACCAGACAGTCAAATGGACTGTACGGACGTCGATCTTTCCTAAACACAAAACTTTCCTAATTTGGAACTCCTTTCCTAAATGCGGTGCCAACAGACGGAGGAGCCAGTCCAGTCCGACTCTGTCTCCGACTCCTGTTCAGTTTCCCTTCCTCTTTCTTTATAAAGAAGCCACTTCCCCGCTGGTCTCCCCACTTCCCCACCAAGAACCAGAGCCAACAGGACCACCACTATACTACTCTCACAGAGGACAGACCAGACCAGTGCTGCCGCCATGTCCGCCTACGTCGCCAAGATGACCACTCGGCCGCCTCGCTTCCTGCCCCCCCGCCTTCGCCGCCGCCTTTGGCAGCCTCCCCCGCCGGCGCCGGAGCCGGTGACAACGGTGCAGATCCGGTCGGTGTGGGCCGGTAACCTGGAGTCGGAGTTCCGGCTAATCGCCAGCCTGGTCCGCCGCTACCCCTACGTCGCCATGGACACCGAGTTCCCCGGCGTGGTCTACCCGCTCCCGGGGAACCCTTCCCTCTTCTCGCCCGAGGAGAGGTACCGCTACCTCAAGGCCAATGTGGACGCGCTCAACCTGATCCAGGTCGGGCTCACCCTCTCCGACGCCGCCGGCAACCTCCCCGACCTCGGACTCGGCGGGGGCGGGTTCATCTGGGAGTTCAACTTCCGGGACTTCCACCCCGACCGCGACGCCCATGCCCGGGACTCGGTGGAGCTGCTCAGGGGAAGCGGGATCGACTTCGACCGGAACCGCCGGGAGGGCGCCGACGGGGCGCGGTTCGCCGCGCTGTTGACGGCGTCGGGGCTGCTCTGCAACGCGGCCGTGAGCTGGGTGACCTTCCACAGCGCGTACGACTTCGCGTACCTGATCAAGGTGCTCACCAGGGCGCCGCTGCCGGAGCGGCTGGGGGACTTCTTGGGGCTGCACCGGGCCATCTTCGGGAGCAGGGTGTTCGACGTGAAGCACATGGTGCGGTTCTGCGAGTGTTTGTACGGGGGGTTGGAGCGGGTGGCCGGGGAGCTGCATGTGGAGCGGGCGGTGGGGAGCTGCCACCAGGCCGGCTCCGACAGCCTCCTCACCTGGCACGCGTTCCTCCGGCTGAGGGAGAAGTACTTCGTCGGGGACGGCGGGGAGAGGCTCGCCGGCGTTTTGTATGGTTTAGAAGTTTACTGATTTGTTGGACAATCCTTTCTTCAGATTTAGACCTGTGTAGAGTGTGCAATTTTGTACAGCATGCAATTGCTCTGTTGTGGGTCTTACAAAATGAGAAGAGAGGGCATGCTTCTGCCACTGCAGTCTTGAGGCCATGAAATGTTCTTGTACTTGAGATCTGACTTTATATTGGAATTTGACACAGTTCAAAATGTCTGAGTTATTATTACTAAGCTGAATAAAACTGCCAAACTTGATTGGAACAAGGAGGAAAGAAACAGAGTGGGAACAGTGTCCGTGAAATAGGATGTAGATTAAGGAAAACTGAAACTTTGATCTACATTAGATGCAGCTATAAAAAAGAATCCAGAACATCAAATAGCCTTTGTAGGTTAAGTATGTCTGGCAGTCCAGGCAGTGGACAAATCTGATGAACAACCAAATGTCGTGGGTCATGCTTTGTGGTCTATTCACTATCTCCTGGCTTTTATAGGACCGTGGTACTTACTATGCACTGTCAAAATAAACAAACATTTGAAGTTATAACTGCGACAGTAAAAGAAGGAAAAAGCATTTGCTGCGACAGGTATTAATAATTGATCAACAGAGTGCTACTTGTAAACGGGGGTGTGACATGGGCAGACTGGGCTGGGCCATTTAATAATTTGGATCCGAATCCAAATTCAGTCCAATCCTTATGCCGCAGTCTAGCCCAACTGTAAAAAATGAGTTTGGATGCTCTGGATTAGGTTGGGTTGAGCTGGCCCAATTTTTCAAAATATACAAGTTACTAATATGAATGTTATGGATCAGTAAGTTTTCTTTTGACATTCTTATTGATAGAAGTGGTCCACTTGTTAGTATGATTTAATGCACAAATTGGAGACGAGGCGACAGGTGAGTAGGTTCGGCAGAGGCAAGGATGGCAGTACTGATATCGGAGGGTACCGATACCTATATGTATTGGTATTGATATCAGCCATATCGGCTAGTATCGGTCAGTACCGGTCCATTTTGGCCTAATACCGGGCCAGTATCGGTCGGTATTAGTCCACTCAGCATGATATCGATACGCACCGATACCGATACGTATCGGTATCGGCCGATATTGCCAACCATGGGAGGAGACAATGTCAAACTTGCAACCGGTGTAGATTCGAAGTAGTAACAAGGGCTAGGCAACGGGAAATAGTAAGGGTGAGGTAACTGGTAGGGTGGATCTATCGGCTACGAGGACGGGGTGACAAGCGGTGATGAATCTTGTGCGGATGAGGCGGAGTAGTAGGCTGGGGTAGATCCGACCATGGTAAGGGTGAGGCAATAGGGGAGGAAGGGTGGGTGGGTGGCCCCGCAGGGGTAGATCAGCTGCAGGGTTGGTTTCAAGTGTTCGTGATTAAAAAACAAAAGAAGGTCTACCCGCTTTTTTATTTTATCCTGTTTTGTGAGTTAGGAGCTTTTTCAAAATTGTAGCGATTAGAAATTGGTCAGGCGACGATGACCGTCCAATCAGATATTTTGACTACTCGATAGAATTTGTAGGATTGGAAATGCTTATGGTAGAGCCTGCAAGACTAATTAGAGACGTTAGAGGGCCCTCAGTCTTCCTAGGAAACTAAACCCTCTGATGCCTAAGTCAGTTTCTGCAAGAGAAATGATTCTCCAGAGTTTAGTGTAGTATTGAACGTACCTTCTACAGGAGAGAATCAAAGATATATATATATCCCCATCTAGTGTAGTATCTTGGGGGTCGTTGCCCTTGGTGAGTTAATTGGCCTACAATCCACACCCTTTGATCGAGGGAGTCGTAGGATATTGAGCTGGAATGAGGGATCTCATCTTGTGATCGAAGGAGCAGATCGTGGGGACTGTCTTAAGTGAGAGGTTATACCATTAGTCTGTAAGACACGCCTAATGGCGGGCAGGAGTTATGGATCGACCCTGGGGGGCCTTCAATCTCTCGGGCAGTCGAGAGGAAGTGGCCTGCAAATTCAGACTTCCCTTGTTGAGGCAGAGCTTGGGTTACTGAGAGAATAGACCTCCTCTGGGTACTCAGTAGACATGATTGAGACATTGATGGTATCAGAGCTTACCGACTGACGTGTTGAACTTCTAGGCATGACTTTCTTGGGACTTAGAGCCTATGCATTTCAGGTCCCAACCCCTAGCTTCTTAATCGAGGTGCTGAGAGAGCTCACGTGATACCCCCATGTAAGTACCTATAGGTTGCGGGTCCTTGGGCCTTCTGGCTAAATAGACCTAATTGGACTGGATACCAATCACCCCTCATCAAAAAATATGTATTGAGAATACCTATCCCCTAAAAAGCGTAAAGTAATAGTTGTTGCATCGCATCCGGTGTAGTAAATTGACATAGATTGCAAAATTTAACTTTATTATACTACATATCTACATTTTTACCACCCTTTTTATAAAAGAAAAAATAATAATTTTTTGATAACATTTATTGTCTGTCTCGTCCTCTTACCTCTCTTTCAAGATGACATCTTTTCATCTCAAGAATATTCTTTTCTATTTCAACTCTGCCACCTATCACTTTATCACTTCATACACAATTTTACATTTCATGTCTATGTTTCTTATCTCAAGAATATTCTTTTCTATTTCAACTCTGCCACCTTATCTTTCCTATCAATTTCAAATAAGGATGCTTTTATGAGAACCTTTACCGTGAGCAGTCCCATTCGTTAATGTTGTGGAGGTAGCCATTTTGTCCATATTCTTTGTTCGAACCTCCCCACCCTAAGATTTCATCATGCACTCAACCAATTATGTTCTTGAATTGTGCCTAATCGTCTCACCGCCTAATCTCCTCAATGGCCCTTCATGGCTGGGTCTTCACATGTTGGAGCGAAAGAATGCCACGTATATTGGATCTTCAAAAGAATGCCTTTCTTTGATATTTTAAAATACTGATGTCACATTTTGAAATTATAAAAAACTTAAATATTCTTTATAGATATTACATTTCAAAAGAGTGACCTTTCTTGATATTTTAAAGTAGTAGTGCCAATTACAAAAAGTTAAAGGTCCTTTTCAGATATTTCTTGAGAAAGGGTATAAAAGTCACATTGCATTTGATTTGGAGTACGAGAGTCCTTTCATAGAAAATTTGAGGAAAAAGGTATGAGTTGCCCTTATGGATATGAAAAATAGGAGGAATGTCCTTTTTAGTTATTTGAAAGAGAAATGTCCTTTTTAGTTATTTGAAAGAGACAGTGCCCCTATTGAGAATTTCAAAGCTTTTTTTGCCCTTTTTAGTAATCTTCCCAAAAAAATCGGACTTCAGGCGTCCCACATGTTCGTATGGTATCTGTTCAGATGATCTAAAAACTTTCACAAGATCAAAAATCAATTCCTAATGAGTAGTAAAAAAATCTTTTTACTGGTTTGAACTAAATAATAATTTTTTATTTTTATTTTTTAAAATTATTCGAATAGAAATCAGATTGTACATAGATATGAGATGATGAAGTACTCCGGTGATCTGTCCAACAATGGTGTTTCGTCCACCGGAGCAGATGAACAGACCAAAGCATAGCTGTTGTTATCTCTTGTAAAGGTCTAGTAAAACTATTGGGTATTTCTTGTACCATGGATCCCTCAATTACTTCTCGGAAGCAAGGGGGTTCTGCAATAGCATGTATGGTGCCTTCCCTTTGTACTGGTTTGTCTCCTTGGATGTATGGAGGGCTTGTCATTCTGGGAATGGTGCTTTACTTCGTGCAACATGTTTCTTATAAGGGTGGTTTTTTAATGTAATGAATCAGTCACTAGGGCAGTTGGTTCACCACTTTCCTCTCAAATGAAAGGTCTTATGTTCAAACTTAGTTGAAGTTTAAAAACTTTATAGTCATGTAGTCCTGATGTTGTTGAGATCTTTATACTCTGATCTGTGAGATTACTTCCTCAAAAATCAGACGGATCTAGATTCGTCGCCTAATTAGATGGACCCATCGACCTGATCGAAATTATCTCCAACTCTGAAGAAAAGTCTCGGATTCCCCTCGGTTTGGAACCACAGTCGCTTATAAATAGTTGTACATATATGGCCACTGTGCCACTTCCAAAAAGAAAAAAAAGAAACAGCCACTATTACTGTAGACAAAAAAAAATGCATGAGACATATAAGCATTGACTCTAAATAAATAAATTTTATTTATTTATCCATTTTGTGGTGCAGCTACTCTGTCAAGTAGTACAGTGCAATAAGCATCACCACCGCGACCTCTCCCACACCACACCGCCCCCCCCCCCCCAACCCACCCCCACGCACGCGCACACAATGACACAAGCCACACCTTCCACCAGTCCTCAATCGGCATCTCCTTGGATTTAGGATTGCCCTGCGCACCCTGACAACTTCACCGGAGGACAGAGGGTTCCCATTTCCCAATGATGTAGACTTATAAGTAAAGTTTACCATACCAGATCGACTCATGCCGACTCATACCGTATAAAGACAAACTCGAGTCGATGCGATACGACCGAATCTATACGATTTGACCATGCGACTTGTAAAAGTCAACACAAGTCGACCCGACTCGTACCGCATCATGGGAGATCCGAATCAGTCCGACTCGTCGAGTCGACGAACCTTGCCTATAAGACGACGGCTGGGATTAAGCGCCCTCCAACAAGATCATCTAACTTGGTCCCATAGAAAACTAGATTCGCTGATGTCCACAGTCGGTTTAGAGCTGGCTCTTTGCATGGATGTGAAGAGGTTGTGCAACTGTCCTCAGTTAAACGACGCTTTCTGCCGGTGGTAGTTTGAGAGCAGCTTTAGATGGACTCCTGGCTTCAGGTAACCTAATGTAGGTAGCTAGACTCCCATGGAGGCAGTTCTTAGCCTGTCCATCACGCTTCCATGGCAAACCTGAACAAGTAACTTAACTATGAATATCCACATCCACCAGGGAGCATCACCCACTAAATTTAACTTGTAGAACATTTCACAGGCATAAAAACTATGGGAAACAAGACACCAAGAAGACCATGACCAAGTGATCGGTGAGTATTTACGCCATCCGAATTTTGCCACCAATTATTGTTAAAGCGCAGCTGCTATAATATAAAGACAGTTTTGTCCTTGTTTAGTAGTTCTACGCACGAGCCTTCTGGAACAGGGTCTTTGCTGACGTTGGAAACTGAGAGAAGCCCAGTCTTTCCATAAATAAACTTCCGAAGCAACTCCAAAATTGTAGCGGGGTTTCAAACTTAATGCTCAAAACGACACAGATATCTTCTCCCTATTACACACCCAAGTGCCGAGGTCCGATTCCTTTTGTCCGGTTTTGTGCATTTGTTAACATTGGCATTTGTTGTGTGACTTGTGTTCATAGACTGGTGGCCCCTTTCCTACTTTCCCAGAGCATATCCAAGCTAAGTCTATGGCAAAGCTATGTGGCCCAGAAGAGCTCTAACATAAATCGCCAAAAAATCAGAGTTCTGAGAGGCTTGCAAAAAAGCGTCAGTAATTCTATGACGCGCTGCAACTTTTTAGCCCCGATTGGTTGCTCTAATCTCCCATCAACAACAACCCCCCCCCCTCCCCCAAACAAAACCCACCCACCAACAAACAATTAACCATAAAACGGGAATTCCGAGCTCCACAATCCTATCATCTTGTGCACCACCATACTTGGAGAGAATAATGATCAAAGGCAAATCAGAATATAAATATCTCGGATGAGAGCATTAGCTTCTGTTAACAGGTGTTTTTTTATTCTTCACAACAATCTTCAAACCCCACATGCTATCTTCAATCCAGAAAAGTTATTAAAAAACATTCTTTCATTTGAAAATCATGTCCACCTCCCAATTTAAAAGCATACAAGCAGGTTCTCCTAATGCAGTCAATGTTATATCAACCCTACATATAGCAATGATCAGTCATCCAGATACAAAGAGTACAAAGATGGAATAAATGCATCGCCAACAGCAATTGCATACACCAAAACTGCGTCAAACTTTGTTTACATGATCTAATTAAAATAGTGACAGTCAACCCAATCTTGAGGACACACTTAAATACAATCTTTAGTAATCCACTTAAAGTTGATCAAATTTGTAATAGGCAAAAAAACTCTAAAATCTTCAAATCCTTATCTGAAGATTTTCATAACAATGAAGGTTTATTTACATAAGCATTCCTTCTGTACTCCTAGTCACTTATCATCACAGCTAGGAAACTTGCACCATACACGAGGTAGAATTCCTAAGTTGAGCTTAGATTGGTGAGATAAGACTTTATGACAATGGCAAATGATGAAGACCATGATGGCAACAGCGATGCTGATATGAGAAAGAATGAAGCTCGGAAAAAAAAAAAAAAAAATATATATATATATATATATATATATATATATATTCAGTACAACCAGATTTGACAGCATGCCACTGGCAAAACTCATTATGAAGTGTTATCACAGTTGCACAAAGCTATTGCAAAATGCTGGAACAGCACCTGAACTTCCAACTATTGCGACATGCAGGAACTGCACCTAAACCTCTGCTAGCAGAACTGTAGGGCTGTAAATGAATCAATACACTCAATGAACAACTCTTAAGACTGCTCGATAAGAACTCAACCGTTTACTAAGCTAAATAAACAAGCTTGAACAAAATTTTGAGCTCGGTTCATTAAACAAGCCAAGTTTGAACACAAGCGAAGTCGGCTCGATTCTGCTCGTTAGTTTAAGTACTCGTTAAGAGTTCATTTTAATGCTCGTTAAGAGCTCATTTAAGTACCCATTACGATCTTTTATAAGTACTCATTTAGTTATTCTAATCACAAATAATCTTAATTAATAAGATATTCTAATATCTTGTAGAATTTTCTATCAAATAGCAAACGGCGTGAACAACTTTCTACTCGCCATAGTTTAACGAGTTTATATATTTAAAGGAAAAAAATTAAATTTCACATATCATAGCTTCATTGAACTTGCGAGCAACTCGATATGATATTTAAATGAACCAAGCTTGAACAACCAGTATAGAAACTTGACTCGAACTCGAACTTGATTAAATTAATCAAACCAAGCTTGAACAAAGTAGAACTTGGCTCGACTCAGCTCGTTTGCAGCCCTAAGCAGGAGTTACCTACCTCATCACTTAAGTAAGCCCAAGATAAGAATTTGTCTAATATGACAAGTGTAGCAGGTTAACTCTCTTGTAGTGACATTGTTGTCCATTTCCACCAGCGACTGGTCATCTTATCTAGCTTGGTTAGCGTACATGATGTTTAAGGGGTTTTACAAATGAAACACCATAGCAAACAGAGTTAAAAATCAAAAGAACAACAAACAACAATACTGAGTAGTAGATATTTACCAGCTTGATGCACAGAAATACAACAAACACATTTGTCAGCTGCATGCACGGGAATACGAGTTTCAACCAATATAAGAAAACCATCCAGAACCATGCTTGGCAATATCGGGCGATACCAATACGTATTGGTATCGGACTGGTCCGGTACAATCCTGTAAACGGGTACCGGTTGACACCGGCCGATACCAGCTTATATGTACCGGTATCAGTACCCTCCGATACCGGTACCGATACCAGTATTGCCATCCATCTCAAGACCAGAGTGCTGACTAGTTTTACACTCGACAGATTTTGACAGTGAATCGGTGAATCCTACAAGATAACTGCATTTGGATAGCAAAGGAGCAAGAGAATCAGTGAATCCTACAAGATAACTGCATTTGATAGCAAAGGAGCGAGAGAAGGTAAGGAAGGAATTGGATTGAAGGTAGCAAACAAATGACAAGGATGTTCAGGTTCCAGCCCAAAAATCTTTGAAAACAGGCAGTCAGCATGGGAAGAGCATTTTTTTTTTTCAAAGCTACTGGTGACAGAGGTTTCCAAACTAAACGAGCCCCACTTTTGGTTCACAGCCTTTGTACAGTTACAGCAATTTTTTTAAAGGATCTAAAAGGTTGAATGCTTTGTTTCTTATTAGACTCTGTAGAATCGTACAAGTGATTACCATAATCAACTGAAAACAAGTCGACACTAGAGGGAAAAGCTACACAAATAAGTTTCAATCTCCCCTGTGAAGCAGTCTTTCTTGTCGTCTAAATTCACAAGACCGCACATATCAAATTCTTTAGTTGAATAGCATTCTGAAATCCAGCAATCAGATCTACATATCCCGCGGAAGCAAACCCAGTCACAGATAGCCATAGCATTGCCAGGCCTGAAAAGACTTTTATTTTCACATTTCAGCATAATGGCGATGTAAAAATCCTTCCACTTGCGAGAACAGGGAACAAAATTCCAACTTCGACTAGTGCTAGGAAGAGAAGAACCATACGTAAAGAGGCATCACGAGTTCCCAAATGGAGACATAAAACAAGGGAAGAACTCCCAAAGAACAGAATAGTAACACCTAACTTACAGAAATATATCAAATGATACCCTAGTTGCCGACAACGCCGCCGCCCAGACAAAACGGCAAAATCCCTCATCATCTAGTACCTGCCGCGCCCACGGCCGCCATAGCCACCCGGGCCGGCGGGAGCCAGCGAGGGCTCGGCCTGCTTGACGACGCCGGGGAGGTCGGCCATGCCGAGCGCGGCAAGCATGTCGATGGTCTCCTTGTCGACCTCGATCCCTTCCGTCTTGATCGCGGACACCTCGGGGACGAAGTCCATACGGCGCTCGCGCTCCTCCTCCTGGAGCTTGAGGGAGATACCGCGGACGGAGCCGCGCTGGATGCGCTTCATGAGGTGGGTGGAGAAGCCGGCTATCTTGTTACGGAGGCGCTTGGAGGGGATGATGGCGACCTCCTCCAGGATCTTCTTGTTGGTGTGGAAGTCCAGTGTCATGCGGGAATAGTACCGCTCGATCACCTGCCGCGACGACTTCTTCACCGTCTTCGTGCGGACGCGCCCCATTCTTCTCCTTCTTCCTCCGCCCTCCGCCCTCTGCTCCTGAGGCTGCTGCCGCCGCTGCTGCTCCGGATTAGGGTTAGGATTTCTGGCGCGCTGCTCGTGGCGGCGAGATGGGGGAATAGGTAGGACCGTAGGAGGTAAATGGGGACTGAAGGAGAAAATTGGGTACAATTGTTAGGGGTAAAATGGGAAACACACATTCTTCGGTTGTGATGACGGGCTGGGTTTCTAATGGGCTTCACTTTTGGCATTACAGAATCCGAAAATTACAAACGGACGAAACCCAATTTAAATTGAATAATGAGAAATGAGAATGAGAAATACTCGCCACAATGCCCTGAGGCCGAGGGACATTCCAATCTACACAAATTATAATGCATTGTAATTACTTTTATTATTCTCAGATTTTTTATTTTTTTGAATGTCCAGCAAGCTTGGGTTGGTCTGGAGCTCAGGGTTTTTTTCTTGTTTTTAGGCTTTGTTAGTGACGATTCAACTTCATATTCAGAGTCCTCGTATTCGGCACGAATTTGAAAAACATATTCTTTTTAAACAAAAAAAGTAGATGATTTTTTAAAAAATTTAAATCTTATTTCATATTGAAAAAGATCTCTTTTCAATTCTTTAAGAATCTTTTAAAAAAGAGATAGGAGATGAATATGAGGATTCTAAAAAGTAACACCATCTTTCTTTTTCTTTTTATCCTTTTGAAGTTCCTAAAATAGAGTAGTACGTAAATAAAATGTCTTTTGATGTGTTTTCAAAATTGAATTGTCATGGTCTTTCCAAATAATATTCTAAAAAGTAAACAGTTGTTCTTAAAATTTTAGTTCAAGAAATAATGGCGTGACTCTTATTAAAATTTAAATTTCTCCAAAATTTAGAGTCCCAAAATCATTATCAATGGAGCCTTGATACATGGTGAGGTTGGAGCTGACCGAAGCTCGCTAGTTATACCATCCGATTTTTTATCAAAGATTCCAAAAAAAATAAAAATTCTGATAAAAAATATAAAATAGAAAATTTGGCACTTAGCCCCGAGCTTGAGTGATGCTAGCTGATCTCACTAATCAGACAACTACCTCTAAGAATTGCAATCTATGTGAATTACAATGCCCAAAGTATTGCAACATGTTGAGTCATCCTATAGTGCATGATGCCAGTGGTCCATATAGGCGAGTGCAATATGGGTTCGGCAACTTTTTCTACATGTAACCTAAAGCATTAAATGCGGGTGGAGAGACCTAAGCGTGACAAGTTCATGTGGGCATGCTAAATACTTTGCAAATGTAACAAATAGTATTTGTTACACCCACAAAGAATGCGTCATACTTAAAAAGTATTTGTCATCTCTACATATTTGTTTACATATTTTTGGACGTAAGAACTATTTTGCAGCTATGACAAATACTATTCCATATGTTTCCATTGACATACGTCTCCGAGCCTGCCGTTCTTTCTATTGCTCTGAAGAAGCAACTATTCCAACCTTTGCGCGTCGACATCTCCATGGAAGCTTTCTCTTTTCCCTCAGGTGTTCATGGCGTTTCTCTGGTGTTGCTTGGGTCCTTACTATTGTGCTACATGGGCTTTATCCTCCGGTCCTAACTGTTGTATCCGTTCTGATGCACATCCTTTCAGCCAACCTATGTATGGTCTTAATCTATACCCATTGTTTCACTTTTTATGTCACCCTTTGTTTGTCATACTCTCCTGTAAACATTATGTACTTCTCTCTATATTTTAATATATGATCGTAGGATGTTTGAATGTTCAAAAAAAAGCTATGCCAAATATTTATAGATATTACAAATAGTATTTGTTACCTTCATGAAGTATTTGTTACATTTGAAAAACATTTGTCATCTCTATGCATGTAGTCTTGAGCGTGTAGCTTGAACGGACACGCTCCCCACCTATTGGCAAGGCGACTTAGGATTGACCTGTAGGATCTCTCACGGGTTTCCCCTTTCCGTGCTAAAATCCAACGGAATGCCGAATCATGATCCCAGGCCCTCTCCTTGGGTTTCCCCTCCCCGTTGTTGTTGGGCTACTCGATCAAAAAAAATTCTATACGCATGTATATGTAGATTATGTGAGAAATATTTTGCAGACATGACAAATAAAATTTGTCCGGCCTATAAAAAACCTTGCACCTGCATTTAATGTTCGTCGAGTCACTTGTGCAAAAAAGAATATCCAACCCATATGACGTCCACGTATGCAGATCAATGACATCGTGCATTGCATTACAGGATGACTCAAGACATAGCAGCAAGTATTTCTCTTGAGTAATATTACAACATCTATAGATGTCATCTTTAATAATAATAAATCTTAAAATTAACAAAAAAACAAGTAGGCATTTAGCAATCACAATAATTATCTATCAACATATAAGAAAGTCACATTTTAATTTGCTTAACACAAGAAAATTAACGCAAAATTATTACTTAGCGTACTTAACATACATAGTTACTTAGTATACTTAGTTAACATACTTGATATGTGTAGTATATTTATAATATAGTTAGCATACTTGTTATATATTAGTATAACTCGTATACTTAGCATAGCTTGGTTAATATACTTGTTATATATAGTATAACTAATATACTTAGCATAGCTTAGTTAGTATACTTGTATACTAGTACTTGGTATAGTTAGTATACTTAGTTAGCATACTTAGTTAACATAATGTGCTTAGTATAGTATATAGTAGTACTTAGCATAGTTGGTATGCTTAGGCAGTATACTTACACATAATTAAGTTGCAATTAATTAAGCTATCTTACTACTTATATATAAGTTATAGTTATGGTATATTTATAATAGTTTTACTAATATATTATTATAGTTTTACTAATATAAATATAATATAATATATGTTATTTATAATATAATATAATATAATATGGTATAATATAGTGTACTATGTTTTTTGATCTCAAAATACTATATTAGTATTATATATTATTATACTGTATATTGTAATTTAGAATATTATAGATTATGTATACTATACTATTCTATAGCATACTATATAGAATATTAAACTCATGATACTATAAGATAGTATATATTATTATAATATCGTATAATATAGAATATATACTTTAATAAACTATAAATTTAGAACATATAATACCCGCCACTCCACCACAATAAAAGAGAGGTGAGGAGATGAAGGAAGGGGGAGGTGAGGAGATGAGATGGAGGAAGACATAAAGGAAAGGAAAGGAAAGGGGCAAAACACAGAGAAAGGGGAAGAAGATAGAAGAGAGGAAGGAGGGCACGAGGTGTGGAGTTCGATAGTCGTGACTTTGTGTAATGATTGTTAAACGTACTTAAGTCGTGATATTAATACATGACTTAGAACATTTGAATTTAAAAAAAAACTTTCGTGCCAACGCTGTGTCCAATGTGGCGGGTTCGTGTTGACGGATTTGTTGACTAGTCAAAACTACGGTACATTTGTAATGAATTTTCAAAGGCTGCTATGTGTAAAATATAATTTTAAATAATGTTAAATTGAAAAAAATGGATGCATCTGGGTACTTGGTCGGAAGTATGACATGTTTGGCGGCCTGCTTCTCCTTGACATCGGAGACCAAAAGAAAAAAAATAAAAATAAATCCACATAGAACTTATGTTGGAGAACTAAGAGGTCTAGCTGTGTTGGGACTTGGGAATTGGCGAGAAATCGGCCAGCCCACAACTGCCAGTAGACGTGAGTGAGGGTCATCAGTTCGTTCAACCTTCCGGGTGGGCGGGCCGTAGGGGAGTTGACGACTTAAAACGGATTAAAATGGGTTTTAAAGGAAAAACGGGTTTAAGGAAGCTATGGCCCGCTTAGTGGATTGGATCCCGCTTTAACCAGCCGGTCCACTTTGGTTTTTAAAGTCATGATTTTACATGAAAGTCCTTTAGAACTTGCAAAACGCGAGACTCAAAGCGTCTAGTTTGCTGTTGCCGAGTTCTGTCCGGCCTCATCGGATGCGGCGGATCTAGCGTGTAAGGTGTGGGATCTCAGGATCTGACTGAACTTTTGTAACTTTAGAGACCCACTCCGAATTTGGACGCCTAGGGCTCTACTGGCCACACGTAAGAACCCAGTGGGCTTTGCCCGATCGCCCAGCCCACTTATTTAGACCCAACCCAGAGCCCAACGCAGCGCACGCGGCACGCCGCAGCCCGCACGCCCATCCATCCCCGCGCGTCTCCGCCCCGCCTCCGCCTGTGACCTCTGCGGCTCTGCGAGACTCCAAGGCTCCGAGCCGGCGAGCCCTAGCCAGTACCCGGTGCCCCACCCCACCGGCAGCCCGGCTGGCGGCCACGCACTCCCACCCTCTGCCCAGCGCCGCCGCGGCCCGCTGCCCTCCGACTCCGAGTCCGATCTCCGCCTCCGCCTGCTCGGCTGCTCCGGCCTCTGCCCAACGACATCGGCCATCCCCTCCCGGCGCCGCCGTCTGGGCCATCCCCTCCGCCATCTGGGAACGGGGAAGTGGGGCCATCCCCGCCGCCATCGGGCCACCGCCATCGGAACCGCCTCGACGCCATCCGTCTCCCTCCTCCCAGAACCGCCGTCCGCCAATCCAGGTCATCAACTTCTTTCGTTGCTTAAATTGAGTATTCCGATTTTCTGTTAGATTCGCTTCCGCAACCCCATAACATCCGTGCATTTGTTCTTCCGATCAGATTCGTGTTCTTCGATTTGTTCCCGATCCCGTGATCCCCATTTATATGCATGCCGACTCTTATAATTGCCTGCTGCAGGGGCCGTAGGCTTGGTATCTCTAGGCTGTTAAACAACAGGATGAAGGATAAATTGTGCCGGTTTTGTTGTGGTGGAATCTGATTTTGGTTGTTCTCATTTTTCTTGGATGCATTCATATCATATTAGAGTTTGATTTATAATGATTGTTCTTCCCTAGGTAGGCATTTCACCACCAGGTATCGAACAGAATGTTTGTTATTTTTATATCGAACGGTTGGTTAAATTCTTAAATTGTTATTATTATTTTTGATTCAAATCTCTACTATTTTTTCAGTTTTTGTTTACAATTTTCTTGATTTCTTGGTCAAATACTCCATTTGCTAAACACTCTCTACATATCTGGATATTATCCATATCCACTCCGGATTTGGAGAATATATGGAAACAATATCCGCTCTGTATCCAACTCATAAATGGAGCGCAATACGGATTTTCCGTTTATGACAAACCGACGGTCGTGGAAAGAGCATATCCTCTCCATATCCGCTCCATTTTCAGCCCTTGTGGACTCTACTGGGCAAAGTTTTGGGAGGGATAGATTGTGTGGTAGAGCAGGCTGAGGGAGAAATCTTCTGCAAGAACATATCCTGTGGCCAGATTTCTTATAAGGGATACATCTGGCAGGCTTCCTACAGTCTCTGGCCCAGTGGACCTTACCTAAGCATCCGAAGCAAGTGTCAGTCCCCGACTCCCCGGGGTGGGTGGGGGGTGGGGCTGATTTTGCTTCTTCCTGTCTCTGCTACACCTTCAAACTTCCTTCCATCCTCCTTCCCTATCCTGGCAATCCATCTTGGCTTCATCGCCAGACTTCCTCCCACCCCTTATGCCTTCAATACTTGGATCCTTGGGTCTTTAGGTACTAGCCATTCTGAGATTAATGGGATAAGGTTTATGGTGGTGATAGTCATGTGGCAATAGAGAAGCAAAATGTTATGTATCTAAAGTTTGAAGAGGAGAAATATATCATTTCCACTGTTGAGAAGCCACCACTTATGGCTCATGAAAGACAGTTCCTATGAATACAGTCGGGGGGTTTGGAAAAAACAATCAACTGCACTCAAACACCTAGCATGAGGATTAAGAATTGATCACCCAGGGTTCGAACCTGGGTGGAGTGATTATTTTCAGTTTAGGTGCACTGTGCCCTATCACTACAGTAGGGACCTCAAACCAAAACGAGGATTAGGAGGATTGGGTAGTGGGTGGTCCAGATTTCTTTTTCTTTTCTTTTCCTCTTTTGTTCACAGGGAGCTCCCTTTTTGTTCACAAGGTAGCTCTAAAACATTTTAATGGGCTAAAATAGATGATTGCAATTTTTTTTTTCTTTTTTGGAATACCGAGAATAAACCATGAACCCAGGATCGAGTCCCGTATCACTAGTACCCTGAGCCATAGGTCCACAAAACGTCTCTTGGGCATAATTTGACATATGAAAACAAGAATGCTTTCTGAGATATAGTTTTTTTTAAGATGACGAGGGAAACCCGGTTGCCCGGTAAACCCCGGGGAAGCTAATACCGTGCGGGGGCTTAAGGCACGGCGTCCCTGTTCAACCCACGGGGATAGTGAGGATCGAACCCACGAGCTGTTGGAATGGCTACCAACCGAAGCCCGGGGTTTACCACTCCGCTACACCCCGCCCCCTCTTTTTGAGATATAGTTTGTCATAAGAAAACAACAAATTCCTTGGTTGTTCAGAAAAAAATGGCTCATGTCACACCTTTCTTGGGTTTTCCACGAATTATTATGACTCAGCTATGATAGAATAATTTACAGTCAAATTTCTATGATCCACGTTAAGCATAAGCCCTAAAATTAGAGTGCAGAAACAATTCAATGCATGTTCCCTCTTTAAAATATGATGCACCTAGGACATTTTTGCAGTAGAGTTTCAGAAATATTGAGCCATGCATAAAAACAATATTACTAGGGAAGGGATTAGAACTATGGGTGCGTTTGGGAACTTTTATGAAGTACTTCTAGTAGAAGTACATTCAAGCAGTCGCTCTTGTAAGAGTATGAGAGTTAGAGGGAGTGCGCGTGGGAGTCACCCCCCGCCAGGGATTGCCTCCGGTGCCAATAGAGTCCTGCTTGGACGGGTTGGGGGAGAGACCTTCGGACCTTTTATCTTGTGCAAGATGTCTTAAAGTTGGATACCAGGCACGGGATTGCAGGGACCTGTGACATGCCTGCATTGCCGGAAGGCAGGTCACACATGGAGGTCTTGCCCGTTTAGGCCCTTCTTCTATGCTGAGGTGGTTTGGGACAAGGAGGCAATGGCTAGGAAGATGCAGTCTAGTATTAGGGAAGTCAGTCGTATGCCCTTGGAATCCCTTGGGTCTAGGTTGCAGATGTTGCGTCGGTGCGTCGAAATGAAGTGGATTGCATAGAGGATGGCAGGGTCTCGGCCTTCTCCACAGTTAATCTTGAAGGCCTTCTCTTAGGGTAGCCTGGCCGATGACCCGTGGGAGGTCAGGGACCTGGGAGAGAACTTCTTGGCCTTGGCCCCTTCGGAGGAGGAAGCCAGGCGGGTGGTCGACGTTGGTATTGTTGCTGGAGATGCCTTCGTTGTACAGGCTGGTGTCTGGCATGTTCTTTGTGGTTCGCACCCAAACCTCCCGTCGGTGGATGCCCCTGTCTGATTGACTAGTCTGCCTCTAGTGTTTTGCGATTTCGAAGGTGTTAAGTGGCTTTCCTCCAAGGAAGGAGGATTCTATCAAGCTTTATCAGTGTCAGGGCCTGCTGGTAGTGGAAAGGGTGCTTCTCATCCTTCAGGGTCAGGTTCTCCCAAGAGTTCTATTGGTTCTAATGGACGGGGTCGTGGTCTCGGTGTTGGTTTAGGCGTGGTTGGATTACAGGGGAGTGCCGTCGCCATCGCTAGGGTTAGCTGAGAGATATCGGGAGGTTGGGGAGGACCCCGGGTGGGTACGTGGCCGCCCGCCATGAGCCGATTCAAATTTTAAATCGCGCGCTCCCCTTGCCTGTGGGCCTTCCTCTTCTCAAGCCCAATGCTCTGTTGGGCTGGTCGGGTACATCGTTAGTGGAGCAGGCCCAATTAAGCGGACCCGGGACTTACGCGATATGGCTTTCCAACTTTGGCCCGCAATGGAGCCGAACAAGTATGTCTTGCTTGCCCGATAGCCGTCGAAGGCCCTGCTTCGACCACGGCTCCGGCACTCAAGCTCCTGTTAGAGCCTTCCTGACTTCTGCTAGGGCCTAAGAGGCATGCCGCTCTGGTGCGAGGTAGTGACGAGATTGGGAAGTCCTCCCCCCTGCTTATCGGTGGGTGGCTTTCCTGGACTGCGATAGAGGCTCTTCCTGACGTCTCCGGGCAGCTTGTAGGGTCCTTGAGGGGCTCCCAGGAGAGGCCTACTGGAGTCTCCCCTCTCAAGTGGGAAGGACCCTAAGGTCATTAGTTCTTCATAGCTCCTCCGAGGGTTGGGCTAGGCTCAGACTTTGGCTTTGAGCCCTACGGTGACCTAGATGGATCTACAAAGGGGTTTCTAGCTCCAATCTCCTCCTAGTAAGTGCTGTAGAGGCCAGGCTACACGCTTTGGTTCGGAGGAGGGTTGCTATGAAGATGGTGTTGAGTCCTCAGCTTCATCCTTTGGCCGGCATGTGGTTGTCTATGCTTCGGGTGAGAGCCTGGACTTTGCAGATGGTCTTCCTCCTGAGGGCTTAGAGGCTTCTGGCAACATTTGCTTTGTGCACTGTGATTCAGGTAGCCAGTATCCTACTTCTGTGCAGCCGCCAGGTGTAGATTGTGTGATGGTGTTCTCTAGAGAGCCTATGGCAGACAAAGAGGGGTAGTAGTGGAGGGAGAGGGAGAAGTAGTCGGTGCCGGAGAGGCAGAAGGCTGTACTATTCCGGAGACAACTGTAAAGGCTTTGGAGGAGGAAGAGGGTGAGGGAGCTAAGGAGCAAGGGTCCATGTAGAGGGAGGAGATTTAGGAGATGCTTCTCTCTATAAAGAAGCTTATGGGGGATAAAGCTAGGGAGGTCGTTGATAGAATTAGGGTGTCATTTCTGGGTGTGGAGAAGGACATCCATTCGATTTTCCATAAAATTAGCAACCGTTGGCAGGGTCTCTCTTTGTATATTGTCCCAATGAAGCTGTTGTCTTGGAATATTAGAGGTCTAGGAAGTAAGGAGAAGAGGGCGGCGGTGAGAGATATTATCAGGAGGCATAGAATTGATATTGTTTGTGTCCAATCTCTGTTGTCAAGGCGCCCGCCAAGGCGCTTTCACAAGCACCAAGGCGCTTTCACAAGCACCAAGGCGCTGGGGCGCCTTTCCAACATGTGAAAAGGCGCCCAAGGCGCCTGCCTAGGCGCCCAAGGCGCCCAGATTTCTAAAATTTGGGGTTCTTGCCCCTCTTTTTTTTTTATATATACATATATGTATATATATACACATATAATTATATAAATACATACTAATACATATATATAGACATATTACATACATATATTTAGATTTATATATACAAACATGCATATATATGTATATGTATACATCTAAATATATGTATCATGTATGTAAAATGTGTATATATATATCTATATATATATATATATATACATATTCATATTACATACATACATTTAGATATATTTGTGTATATATATGTATGTATATATTATATAGTTAGACATTTACACATATTACATACATACATTTATACATGATATATATGTATGTATGTATATATATGTGTGTAAATCTATATATATATATATATATCTTAAATTAAAATATTATATGCATAT
This sequence comes from Zantedeschia hybrid cultivar, assembly GCA_030544215.1. Lineage (NCBI taxonomy): Eukaryota > Viridiplantae > Streptophyta > Magnoliopsida > Alismatales > Araceae > Zantedeschia > Zantedeschia hybrid cultivar. The sequence goes on along the minus strand of JARZZO010000013.1, from coordinate 42,008,537 downwards.
ATATATATATATATATATATATATACAAATATGTATATATATATATACATCTATATACATATTACATATTACATACATACATTTAGATATATTTGTGTATATATATGTATGTATATTATATATATATATATCTTAAATTTAAATATTATATGCATATATATATATATATACAAATATGTATATATATATATACATCTATATACATATACATATTACATACATACATTTAGATATATTTGTGTATATATATGTATGTATATATTATATAGTTAGACATATACACATATTACATACATACATTTATACGTAGATATATATGTATGTATGTATATATATGTGTGTAAATCTAAATGTATATATATATATATATATATATATATATATATATATATATGTATCTAAATGTATGTATGTAATATGTGTGTACATATATATATTATATATATTATATATATATATGTATATATATATCCTAAATTAAAATATTATATTATGAAGTTGACGCCTAGGCGGGCGCCTAAGCGCTTAGGCGGTCCAGAACCCCGAGCACGCCTTGGTCGCCTTACCGCCTTGACAACTATGTGTCCAATAGACTAAGTCAGAAGGGCAAGGAGTAGAAGCTTAGAGGGACATCAATGGGCATAGGCTAAATGGCTAATTGATGGTGTTGTTTCTCCTGTTGAGGGGAGATCGGGGGGCATTATGGTGCTGTGGAATGGTGATGTTCTGGAGGAGATTGGCTACAAAGTGGAGAGAAATGCTATATGTGTCTCTTTTCGATGTAAGGAGGATGGATTCCTTTGGGACTTCACTGGCGTTTATGGTCCTTAATCCAGAGAGGACAAAAAGGTGCTGTGGGATGTGCTGCTGCAGTGGCATGAGGTGTCTGGTAGGCCGTGGTGTGTTACAGGAGACTTCAATGCTATTCTTTTAGCAGATAAGAGATCTGATGGCACCCCGTCTGTTGCAGTCATGCAGGACTTCCATAACTTTGTGCATTATGCTACTCTGATTGATATTCACATGAACGACGGTTTTTACACTTGGTCCAATGTGAGGGATCATCCTATTTGTTCTAGATTGGACTTGTTCCTTATTTCTGTTGAATGGAAGGACCATTTCCCTAATCTTAAGGGATCTCGCCTTCAGAGATCGTGTCAGGTTTATTTAATAGCAGCTTTCGTTTATGTCGGAAACCTATGTTCATGATGGAGAAGTATTGGTTACAAGAGGATGGTTTTCTGGAGGTGGTGAGACATGTTTGGTCCTCAGAAGGATCTAAAGGTTCTGCTATGGCTACCCTTATTCATAAGTTGGGGAGACTTAATAGGAACTCTCACGGTGGGGAGCGTCCAAGAGGCTTCCTAATTCTTTAGAAAAGGAAGACACCCTGAGTCAACTGCAAGGATATGAGGCCCTTGAGGAGGCATGTTTTATTGATGCTGAGGACAGAGGAAAGTGAGAAGATATGAAGGCCGAGTATCAGAAGATTCTATTGAAAAAGAGATCTATTGGAAGCAACAATCCAGAGATAGATGGATCAAGGAAGGTGACACGAACACTGCTTTCTTTCACAAGGTGGCTTCAGGAAGGAGGAGAACCTACCATATTAGCTCTCTCAAAGTTGACGGGTAGACCATTTCTCAGAGGCAGGCTGTGAGATCCCATATCCTTGCATTCTTCTCCTGCCTCTTTTCGGAGGAGGATTGCGAGAGACGTTTGGTGGATGCTAGTATTTTGCCAAAGTTAACCCCTATGCAGAGGAAAAGTCTTTCTGTTCCTTTCTCAATGCAGGAGCTCAAGGAGGCTGTTTTCGCTTTGCCTAGAGATAAGGCACCTGAGCCAGATGCTTTTCCTCTTTTTTTTAATTAGTCGTGTTGGAAGATTCTTCACCCACTTCTTCTGCAGGCAGTGGTGGAGTTCCAAGAGGATAGGGGTCATTTGAGAGGTGCTAAAACACAAGCCTTTTTTTAGTGATGAGGCGTAGGGGTAGGAAGAAAGTACACGACACACATAACGGGTGTCGAAGCCGAACACATCGAAGAGCCCACAGCGCATGTATGGGAAGGGGCTGTTGAAAGTCCTTATCCTGAAGAAAACGGGGGCAGATTCTTTGGGTGACTATTGACCTATCAGCCTCCTGAATGTGGTGTATAAGATCATTGCAAAGATGCTGGCCTCGAGACTGGTGACAATTTTAGACAAGCAATTTGCAGAGTGCTTTCATCAGGGGCAGACAAATTCAAGAAGGTTTCTTGGTGGCTTATGAATGTCTCCACATCATGAGTATTCACAGAAGGAAAGGTTTGGTACTTAAGCTAGATTTTGAGAAGGCTTATGACAGAGTAAACTGGCCCTGTTTGTTTGATATTAGGATTTTTTTACATGTAAGCCCCTATAATCTTTTGATATTACAGATAAGTTCCCATAATTTGACTATTTACAAATAAGCCCCCATAATCTACCGTGAATTAGTGAAAAGGCCCCTAAAGCTTACAATAAGCCGTTGAGAGTATTACAAATAAGCCCTTATAAGGGCTTATTTGTAAGAAAGTTACGATTGTGGGGGTTTATTTGTAAACAGTCAGATTAGGGGGACTTGTTTGTAATATCAAAAGATTATAAAGGCTTATATGTAAATAACCGTGGATATTATGGAGAAAATGGGCTTTGGAGAGCAGTGGATAAACTGGGTCAGAAACTGTATTACTTCAACGTCCTTTGCCATTCTCGTCAATGGGGAACCCTCTCCTTTCTTTCGTAGTGACTATGGACTTCGGGGCAAGGTGACCCCATGTCACCCTTGCCTTTTGTGCTGGTTGCTAATGGGGTCACCCTTGCTTTTTATGCTGGTTGCTAATGTCCTTAGTCGAACGTGGATGAAAGGGGAAGAGGCACTTTTGGTCAAGGGCTCGTAGCTGTGCCAGGATATGTGAGCATATCCCATCTCCAGTATGTAGATGATACCATCCTATTCATCAGTGGGGATGAAGAGCAGATGTTCAATGGCAGACTAATTTTGGAGCTTTTTGATGAAATCTTGGGTATGAGAGTCAATTTTTTCGAAGTTAGTAGCCGTTGGCATGAATTTGATGGTCAGAGAGCTGGATAAAGCTCCCTTCCTTTTTGGGTGCCAGAAAGGCTCTTTCCCGGTCCCATATTTAGGGCTCCCCTTATCGCCGAGTGGTATTAGAGGCAGAGATTGGCAAGCATTAGTCAGCAAATTTGAGTCCAAATTGTTAGGATGGAAGGGTAGGTTGCTTTTGCATGGAGGCAGATTTGTCCTGTGCAAAGCAGTGCTAGACAGTTTGCCTATTTATTATCTTTCCATTTTTAAGATTCCCATCACAGTGGCCAGACAACTAGAGCCCATTGGATGCAGATTTTTCTGGAAAAGCTTGTTTAGCTGAAGCCAAAAAAGGGGGTATTGGCATTGCTTGGGGCAGGCAATGCAGAAGTAAACAGAATGGTGGTCTAGGCTTGAAGGACATCTGGTTATTTAATTTGGTTTTGCTAGCTAAATGGCTACGGAAACTTGGCACAGTTGACTCAGGTCTATGGCTAGTAGTGATTAGAGATAAGTACTACTCTAATTCCAAAAATTGGGTAGTTCACTTACAGGTGCTGTATAATGTTTCTGCTGTGTGGAGAGGCATCCTTCAGGCTGAAGACATTATCATGGTTAGGACACAGGTGGCTCTTGGAAATGGTAGCAGATGTCTGTTCTGGGAAGATAGATGGTGTGGCCCTCAGCCTCTGAAACACTTGTTCCCTAGTTTGTTCGCTGTGGCCTCTCATCCTTTGATCCATGTACTTCAGGTGTTTGAGATTACTGTGCCTGGCAATGGAGTGTGGTTGCCTTAGTTTAGGCGCAGGCGCAACCTCAGAGAGGAAGAGGTCCAACAGCTGGTTTCCTTATGCGTAGTGCTTGTGGAAGTGTCCCCGAATAAGTCTAGGATAGACTCGTGGACATGGACCTGGGATAGGAGAGGGACCTTTTCGGCCAGGTCAGCTTATATTGTCATTGCTGATGGAGGAGTGCGTTTCCCTTTGGCCTACCACATTCGGAAGCATAAATCTCCTTTAAAAGTTCAATTTCTCATCTGGAGGATTGCTCTTGGTAGACTCCCTATAGTGGATAGACTTATCCGCTTTGGGTGTGATGTGCTTGCTCTGTGCTCGTTGTGTGGGGTGGATAATGAAAATTTGGACCATATTTTCCTTAAATGTAGCTTTGCTAAAGAAGTATGGGCTGCTATTCTATTGAAGGTGAACCTTTGTTTAAACAGGCAGGATTCAATGGAAGAGCTCCTGTATTCTTGGTCTCAGTATAGAGTTTTCAGGTTCGACATATTTGGTGGTTGATTCTACACGCCACTGGCCATTTGGGGAGAGAGGAACCGGAGGATTTTCAAGAAAGAAGCGCTGGTGGCTGACAGAGTAGTTGCTTTTGTTTGTGATAGGGTTAGAGAGTGGGGTCGTCTTTTGTGTACAGCCTCAACTCAATCTTCTCCGTTTTTTGTGCGTTTGAGGGAGGGATGAGTGGATCACCACCTTGGTGTTCTGTGGCCTTTTTGTGTTTCTGGGCCTTTGGGACTCTTTTGTAAAGGTGGTGCTCTTGGGAGGTTGCCTTTTGTCTTGTGGCACCTTGATTTTGTACATCTTTTTCTCATCTTTTTTTAATACATATTTGTGGTTTTGCTCACTTTCAAAAAGAAAAAGAAAAAAGGAAGTACCTTCAAGCAAAAGTGCATTTAGTCAAAAGTACTCCTTTTCAAGAAAGTGAAAGGAGTTTGGAACACAAACTAGGCATGATCGTTTGAAGCACTTTGCAAAAGACTGTGACCAAAATACCCTCCTCCTATATATTGACATTACAAAAAAATAAATAAATTATTATAATCTATAATAATAATGAGTAATATAATCATATCTTATTATAATAGAGAATTAAGGCATAAAATTAATAAAGAATATGTTTATTCTCTATTTAAATGATAATCATGTAGAAAACTACGTATCAAGATGAAAGTTAACCGTGCATAATTGTTTGAAGTAATTTTCCATTTTCCTTGATGATGAACTCGTACGGCCATAGAAACCCCCATAAGCATACCCAATTAAACAAGCCAAGGGTCACCGTGCATGCAAACTACGCGATGGAAGTGACATGACCTAATAGTGCTAAGAAGAACATAATTGCATACGGCATGGTGTTTCATTGTTGCACAGTGTTTTTCCGCACACCAAAGAAGTGATGAGAAGAGGAGTCTAATGGAGAGAGCTTACATGAGAGTCCACCTGGAGAAGGCCATTGATGACCTTTCCATTTTATTTCTCGTCCCATGCAGAGCAGGAAACCACTCCGCATGGAAGGAGAAATTTTATCCTTCTAGGCTGAGTCCATTTTTCCCTTCTGTCCGAAGGAGAAGCAAACACAGCAAGGGCACCAAGCGGTTCCTATTTTTAAGGAAATCTTTTTTCCTAGAGGAGAAGTGGTTTAGAAGGACTTCCACTTAGTTCCGTAATGAACCCTATGTCCTCTGGTAAATCATATCATTAAGACAATTAACATTCATAGGAAGGAGTTACTCTGTCGTTATGTGTTAAATCGATCCCAAACAAGTGCTGCACTTTGATGAATATTACTGAGAGTAGGGCTGTAAGTGGATGGGGTCTGGGTAGACCCAGACTTGAAATGCATGGACTCAGTGAGACCTAAAACAAGCCTGCTAATATTTCTTGGTAACTGGGTAAACGGGTCTGTTATCGCGTTTGCCTCCTTTTTTTTTGGTTGATATTACAGTCAAAATGGTTAGAAAGGAAGTTTGGTATAGTCTCTTTCCCGTGTAGTTGAAAATGGGCCCACTTTCATGCCCATTCACAGAATTCTATTTAGAGAATTTAAACTACCAATAATTAATGGGTCTGTTAGTGGGTTATTGGGTGTACCCATACCTGAACTTATCAGGTCTAACGGGTCGGACCCAGGTGTGCGACCCATTTTGACAGCCATGGCTGAGAAAATACACTGCTATAGAATGACCCTTTGTTTTTGGGGTGTGTGTTTTAGGGGGGGAGGTTGCAATTGTGCAAAGCTTATCCTCCTTCCGACCTTCCAGCCCGGACAGGTGTCAAAATGTTGTAAGCAGGTAAAAAGAAGGGTCAGGCAATGAAATACACAGATTACCATGCAAAAGCATTAAAAACATGCACACATTTAGAATGAAAAAATCCCCGTTGTATATGAAAATAGAAGAAACATGCTACATAATAAGTAGCAAGCACTACCAATTGATCCTTGGACCCAAAAAAAGATCCAAGCCTCAAAAATAGGTTTCCTCTTCGGCTGCATCATCATCAGACAAGCTTGATGGTACTGAATCAATGCAAGAACAGCTTTCTGCAGATTTCTGATATAACACAAGTGCTTTCCAGCCCTTTGCTCCCAGTGGTGCCATTTTAGGGTAAAAAAAATAAATCTTGAGAACCCCTCTGACAAGATCCTGAAGAGGTTCCTGTGTCTCAAGACTACAGGATCCCCTGGGTTAGTTCTAACACGGTTAACAATATTTTGAACAGTAAGAAAAGGCAAGTTCTTTTGTTCATCTAAAGAACCTCTCTCCAAGTTCTCATGAGACTGAGATGCATCAATCTGTTGTCTACTCTTATAGCCATCTGCCTGTCATCATTATTTTCAAGACGTCTATTAATCTCTGTACCATCTTCTGCATTAATGGTAATCATCGCTTACAAATGGCTAAGAGATGTATAATGGAGAATGAAAAACCAAAATGCACAATAGATGTAATCAAAGTGAATGATCTTCTTGTTGGAAACGGTTCTGGGAGAGCACATAGGGGAAGGCCAAACAAGGAGGCTCTCAAAATCCACTGGTTCCTTCTTCAATGCAGTCGCATCAGGAGTCACCAAAGACGAGAACCACCACTGGAAACTGCTCTTTTCTTTGTCTTTTTTCTTAAATCAAGATACAATACTCGGTGTGCTTCTTTGGACCACTGTGCACACACAGATTCCTCAGGATCACTATCATCTGCCTCCCTTTTCCTTCTCTTTGCTACCAAGGTGCATTCCATAAATGTCACGTTTGACTTTTCATGGAAATCAACCTCAGCTATCACATTTTCTGCTGCTTGACCTTTATTCACCGACTTATTTGAATGAGCTTGGCCATCTACTGTCTTGAGACTTGCATCAACATCCTCCCCGTTGTCCAAAATTCTGTTCTCATATTCCTACACATAGTTCTTCTATTGCATAGAACGTGAATCAATCATGGTTTTCCTTTTTGGCTCAGCAGTGTAGCATGGAGGATCTTAAGGCCTTGTGCCTCACATAATATACCCACTTCATTTATATCTCTTAATCTCTCATGATACAATACATCCTTTTCTCAAAAATAAAGCTTGGTCAAAGATGTACAAAAACAATGCATAGGGTTTATAATGATTTGTTTTAATTCTTTAATACAGTGGAATGATGGGCTCAAATAATCATCTGATTCTAAACATGCAGGAAAGAGTCACAGGAGATAGATTATCCATAAATTGGTCCAGATGATACTTCAGGTCCCTGGTTATTGGATAACTGGATTATGTTAATGTCATTCTAAAGTGCAACAGCAAATCATGGGTAGATTTAATATTAGAGGACCTGTGTTTTACTCTGAACTTCTGTTTCAAATCTGACTATCTGAGCATTGCTATAGTGCAAGAATCATACATGTTTCCTAACACACAGCTAGAGTTTATGAAGAAAACTCAATATTCAACATAACGTAAATAGTTCATGATCCAACATTCAGAGGAATATAGTTAATACTAATCAAAGCAAAGAAGACCCAGGGGTCCTGGTATGTCGGGTGGGTGGATCTGCTGCCCACAGGAGTCCTGCCAAAAGCCTTCAAACAGGTCTTGAGCAAGGAAGGCAGGATCGGCAGGGATCGGATTGACTGATCTGATCAGTTCTGACCCAAGCCGATACAATCCCATGCCCTGATCCACTGGTCTGGGCTGGGATTGGTCGGGATCGGTCCAGGATCAGACCCAAGGATGGCAATACCGGTTTCGGAGGGTACCGATACGTACGTATCGGTATCGGCCAGTATCGGCCTGTACCGGGTCTATTTTGGCCTAGTATCGGGTCCATTTTGGCCGAGTACCGGACCAGTATCAGCCGACATCGGTCCACTGAGTATGGTATTGATACCCACCGATACCGATACGTATCGGTCAATACTGATATTGGTATTGGCCGAGACTGCCAACTATGATCAGACCAGATCAGACCACTTTTTTTTTTAAATAATTTAAAAAATAAATGAGGAGCAGTCCGGATCTGGTTGGCCGATCTGATCGGTCTGGATGGGGCCGATCCATGCCCGATGCCCAATTCTTCCTACCCTTGGTCTTGAGGTCTCTTCTCTAATTAAAAAAAATAAAAAAAATGGAAAATTAAGTAAAATATAGAAGGGAAAGACAAAAAGAGCCAAGCACAGAGACCTTTCCTTCTATCTGCATGAGATCCATAGTACCACAGACCCAATCAACTATCGTGATTGAGAGATCGATCGATCGATTGAAAGAGATATAGAGAGAGATCTATTACTTGAGATGCGAAGAGGAGGACCACGTCGATGGGAAGAAAGGGTAGGATATTGCACATACTTGAGCACATTGACACTGGGAGATGCTGTGCAGAGGGAGCATGGAGGTACACTGCGCGAAGGAGAATGGGGTCTGCAAGGAAGCGTTGACCGCTAAAGCTCGCGGATCTGGAAAATAAAAATGACCCTCTACTAACTTAAAGGTTCAGAGGAGTTTCAGATTTAAGAGACTGAATCAGACATTAATTCAGTCATTTAACCTAACAACTGTGTAACAAATGCTGCACTTTGCTGAATATTGCTGAGAGTAGGGCTGTAAGTGGGCCAGGTCTGTGTAGACCCAGACCCGAAATACATGGACCCAGACCCAAAACAAACCTGTTAATGTTATCAGTCTGGCTTCTTTTTGGTTGATATTTCAGTCAAAATGGTTTTAAAGAGAGTTTGGTATATAGATATATTCTTTGAAAGTGGATGGTACCATGAAAGTGTATTAAACAAAAAGGGAATTTACGAGTTGGTATATGTCAGCTCAACAAATCCCCTTTACAAAACAACACCAAGACAGTGTGGTTACCCCCTCCCAAAGAAGACAAAAGAGGTGATTGAGAGGGACTGACTGAACACAAAAGTCTCCCCATTCAAAAACCTAAATGGGCCCACTTTCAGACCCAGGTTCACAGAATTCTATTTAGAGAATTTAAACTGACAATAATTAACCAGTCTGTTACTGGGTTATTGGGTATACCCATACCCGAACTTATCAGGATTAACGGGTTGGGTCCGAGGTGTGACACCCGTTTTGACAGCCATGGCTGAGAACAATGCACTGCCATGTAATTACCCTTTTTTTCCTGGGGGGGTTGCAATTGTGCAAAGCTTATCGCGCCTCTCCTTCTGACCTTCCAGCACCGGGCAGGTGTCAAAATGTTATAAGAGGTAAAAGGAAGGGGTAGGCAATGAAATACACAGGTAACTATGCACAAGCATTATAGGCTGTTTGGTTGCATTTTTACCCAGAAATATATGTTAAGAGAGGAAACATGACCTTACCCGTTTGGAACTCTCTCCTATTTTTTACGAAGAAGTTATATTCTTTGTAAATCTCTTTTAATAAGAAAACAAGTCTTCAGTTGTTTGATTCCAAAAGCGATTCATGCATGCCTGTTTTCTTCCCCAACTGGACGCCCCTAACCTCTTCTATTTTCTCCCTGCCTTTCCCTACCTCTTCCGTTTCTTCCTTTTCCTGTGGGTCTGTGATGGCAATGGCTCTCCACGCCAAACCTTGTGCTCAGACCTTTCTTGCAGACGGTCATCTGGCCAAATGACCATCAGGCATTGTCATCTCTTGTAGACCACTGTTGAGCTCTAGAAATGTATACAATCAAGCAAGGGATGTAATCAATCATGCAAATGCAAGGGAGATGATGTTGACGGACATAGAGTTCGGGTTAGGGAAGTTGTCGAAGTAGATGAAATGGAGCTTCTCTTAAAAATCAGGAGTCTCAGACCAGGTGACCCCCTTTAACCCTTACTCTTTATCATTGCTGGGCAAGTCTTCAGCACCATTTGGAATCAAGCTCTGGATATTGAGTTGATTAGAGGATTACTTGTGGAAAGGAGCAACATTCTCTCGTTTCATCTCCAATTTGTTGATGATGCTTTGATTTTTTCACCTATGGATGTCAATAGCATTAGACACATCAAAATTATTCTCAAAATCACTGACAGTGTCTCTGGTCCCAAAATTAACTTCAGCAAAAGTGAAAATCTCAGGTCAACTGTGGAACATATTCTTCATTGTAAATGGGGCTCCTTCCCTATTAAATACCTAGGTGTTCCCTTCTCTAATGGATCTCTCAAACTCTCAGATTGGAGTATCATGGTTAAGAGATTTGATAATAGACTTGCAGGCTGGAATTCCAAGCTTCTATCAGATGGTGGAAGATGGATTCTTCCTAGATCAGTTCTGTTTTCTTTGGCTGTTTATTTCTTTCTATATTCAAAATGCCCAAGTCTCTTGGGAAGAAAATTGAAACTGTGAGATGTAACTTTTTTTGGAAAGACAGACATCCTGATCACAGATTTTATATGCCAGTTAGTTGGAAAAGGATGTGCATACCTCTGAGTGAAGGGGGGCGTTGACTCCCATTGCTTCTGTGAATGGTGCCCTTCTTTCCAAATGGCTGTGGCTTCTTGGAGATGGGAATGCTTCACTTTGGAAGTCTATTGTTCGATCGAAATACTTTCAATCCAACAATTCGGGTTCTTTCTCCCTATTGCAGGAATAAAATTTCCTTATCTTGGAAAGCTGTTTTGAACTGTAAGGCATTGTTAATGCAGCAACCTCGTTTATTTTTGGGTAATGGCAAACACTTCAAATTTTGGAGCGATGTTTGGCAAACACTTCAAATCTTGGAGTGATGTTTGGATTCTCAATGAGCCATTGACTGACAAAGTTCCCTAGAAATTTCCCTCTCCCCTTGTCCAAAATTCCATTCTCATAGTCTTGCACATAGTTCTATTGCATAGCATGTGAATTAATCATGGTTTTCCCTTTTGGCTCAGCAGAGTGTAGCATGGAGGATCTTAAGGCCTTGTGCCTCACATAATATACCCTCTTCATTTATATCTCTGAATCTATCAGGATACTATACATCCTTTTCTAAAAAATAAAGCTAGGTCAAAGATGCACAAAAACAATGCACACTGTTTATAATGACCCATTTTAATTCTTTAATACAGTGGAATAATGGCCTCAAGTAATACAACATCCAATTCTAAACATGCAGGAATGAATCCACCTTGTGTAACATTTGGAATAATAATGGAGGGATTTTGGAGCCACATGAAATAGATTATCCATTAATCAAAAAATTCAAGGCCAATATCAAGGACATCTATCTTTTCTGTGGCTCCTACAAAGAAACCTCTGAACACCTGTTTCTACAATGTGGAATTATTTCTGCTCTCTGGATCACTCTTTTTATTTCTCTTGTATCCACATGGGAATCTTTTCACTCTTTCAACCGCTGCTCAGCACTCGGGATGTTTACAACATTTATGACAACAAGGATAGCTGGTCTATGCTCTTGGGTGCTTCTCTTGGCCATCTGGAAAGAATGCAATCCGTGATGTTTCAAGCATGATTTCTTGTCACCATTCAACATTATCAGCCACTCTAATAACATGAACTGGAGAATTGGTCTATATGATCTGGATTCCAATTGTGCCTTAATAAAGGTAGAAACTCTGTTTTGTAACCTTCTGTAGGGTTTTGCTTTTTGCCATTTGTACTCTGGTTGTGTAGGGTTCCTTTTCTGTTTCTTCACTCCCAGGCTACTTCTTTTTTCCACCCACCCACCCACCCCCACACCCCACCACCACCACACACACACACACACACACACACACTAAGAGTATTGAAGGCATACAGGATTATTCTTCTGTCCTTTTCCCTTTGTTTTTCACAATAATTCTTTGTTAGCTGAACTTGATCCACCTAACATGATTCATTTGTATTTAGCGTGATGTCGTGATGGCTAGTTATTCATGGAGATTTAGTTAAATTCTCAGATGGTGTTCTAGGTCCCTTAAATGGGGAATGACTGAGGACTCAGTGGTGGCATAGATAATTAGTTATGTTGTATGTATGTAGGTGCTGGAATCTAGAGAAAATTGAGATTATGGCTATCTGTTCTGATGTATCTATGATGCTGCACATATAAACAGTTTACAAACTTGATGTTGCTTAATGTTATTTGTTATAGATTTGTTTTTGGGTACTTGTGTTGTTGCTTCCATACTAAGATGAGTTGTTTTCATGTCAATAGGTTGAGGAACTGAAGAGAGCTTTTAAGAACAATGGTAACATCAAGACATTACCTTTTCTGCTTTTCTGGATAAATGTCCCTATTTCTCTGTTTTAATCTATCAGTTGTAAGCTTAAAAGGTTGCCTATTTTTGTCTGCCTTTTGTTTTTCTTTCCATCTTAAAGATTTAATCATGTGCTCTTTTTGGTTTTGTTTGAATCATTTATTATGGTTAAAGAGCATCTCATTTTCCTTAGTGAGCTTGCTAATTTCCTTCCCCAGTCAAGTAGCTAACACTTATCAAAGATTTAATAGGACCCATATAAAAGTCTTATGGGTCTAAAAGCGTCCATTTCTCATCCTTAGGTATTAACATTAGGAAGGTCTAATTCACATGCTCACATCCACTACCTCTTCACAGTCCTGTACAGCATGGATGGCAGTATCGGCGGATACCGATACGTATCGGCCTATACGTATTGATATTAGCGGGGGTTACCCCCATACCAGTCCTTTTAGTTAAAAAAAATAAAAAAATAATTGTTATTGGTCAGTACCAAGCCAAAACGGGCCGGTACTGGCCGATACAGCCTATACCAATACCGATACGTATTGATATCTCCTGGTAGTATGTGGAAACTACTGGTAGTATCATGGGAGATCCACTTTGTGGGAAGAGTGTGAAAAAGTAGAGAGAATTTTTGTGGGGGGGAGGGGGTTTGAAGAACTTCATTGATTTCAATCATGCTCTGCTTACCAAGCAGCAGTGGAAACTTGTTGCTGTGGAGACCAGCCTCTGGGTGGAGGTTATTTCCTGGTAGACTTTGTGGGAGGTGAACCTTCCTACCACATATAATGTATCCCCAGTTTGGAAGGATGTCTTGCAGTGTATTGACGTCTTCAAAGCCGGGATTCAGGCATGCCGCTTCTGGAGGGACAATTCGTGCACAGCGAGCCCTCTCAGTTGGATGTTCCCTCGACTCTTCACAATCTCCATTGACCCAGTGGCTGTAGTTAGTCAATATTTTGTATCTGAGAAGAATGGTGCATTCTAGAATCTCTGAGATGAAGGAGTGGAGGACTTGGTGAAGCTGCTTAATCTCCTTCAGGACTATTATGTAGATAGTGCATCTCACGATTCCTTGACATGGAGGTGAGATCGGTCCATGACCTTTTCACTTATATCAGCGTACTCTATGATCTTAGATGGGGGTACCCGCTTCCTCTTCATCAGCTGTGTTTGGATGACTAAAAGCCCCTTGAAATGAAGATTCTTATGTGGGAAGACTCTCCTTGGGCAGGCTTCCTACTTGTGATTGGCTTGCCTAATTCATACAGGATTTGTGTACCACATGTTGTCTTTATGGGCTGGAGGTAGAAACTCAGGATCACCTTTTTATGACCTGCACTTTCTCCTGTGATGTTTGGCAGCTGGTACTTCAGACTCTTCTCTGTGCTTTTGGCCCGGGAATCTCAGTGGACATGCTTCTCAACACATGGAGTAGGTGGTGGCCTTGCAAGGGGGATCACATTATTTGGTGGCTGATTCTACATGCCACAATTTGGGATATTTGATGGGAAAGGAACAATGGAATCTTCAAGAAAGAGGCGCTGAGTCCATAAAGGGTGTCTTCTTTTGTTTGTGAGAGAGTGAGGAGCTGGGCTCATATCTTGTGTAGGGTGGATCATTCTAACTCCTCCCTTTTTACTCTTTTTGTGAGAGTTTCTTGAGATGCTACACCATCTTGGTGTTTTGTATAGAGGGGATTTTTGTTTCGTTCCTCCCTCACAATTGTAAAAATCTTTTCTCTTTGATACATGTGGTACAATCCACATTCGAAAAAAAAACTGAGTCACTCATATTGAATCCAATCAACCCCTTTCTAAGTATTGAAATAAACTCCCTCCTCCTCCCATTGGCAATTTTATGGCAATATCTTGTCTTAGGATCCCCCTCGTGAAAACATACTTACCTCCACTGCACTTCTTCTTCTTCTTCTTCTTGTGTTCATTCAGCATGCTTGGTCTTATGCATGGTTATATCTACCTTTTCTTCTGGGGACAGGGTGGCAATTTTGTGAAAATTTTGTCTTATGATCCCTCTTATGAGGACATAGCACCATAAATTCCTGCCTCTATGCCACTTCTTCTTGTACCCAGTCAGCATACTTGATCATATATGTGGTCAAATATAATTTTGCTTTTGGGGATAGGGTGTTAGACAAGATGCTCCTGAGCTTCAAAACTACTCTTCCTAGTGAAGGACAACATGAAGTAGGACTCCAAGTCACGAACCGACTAGAAAGCCTGGTCCATATCACATACATAATGTAACATTATCTTACATCGTATCTCAGGTCACAAAACCATGCACAACTTAGAAAGAGTTAGATGTGGGTCTTTTTGAATTTCATGTCAGACTGTGAACTCATCAAAATGTCTGATATAAACAGTCAAACAATTAAATGCTGTCAAAGTGACAATGGTCTGTCCATCTACTTTTCCTTATAGGAGGAAAGAAGTACTTGTCTTTCCACCTTTTATTCATCTCTATCCACAACAAAACTAGGGCATGGTCTAAATGTCTGATTTGCCTTTCAATATTCATCCATGGAAGTTTTGCAGAACTAATGAATTTCATTTTGGCAGATTCAACCCTCTCATCATAGCCCAGAGCCTCCAATTCAACCATTCTTGTCATTTCATGTGTCCCTTTATGAGTACTTTCTAAGATCCTCTTTAGAAGGTCTTCTCTTTTGTTTGTGATAAAGTCAGGTAATGGGCCAAGATTCTTGTATGTCGACAAGTTTAATTCCACTCTTTTTGGGTCACTTGGGGAGGGTTAACTATCCTCTTTTGTTTGGATAAGGGTCGAGTCAGGGGATACCAGCTTGGTGTATTTTGTGTATTTCGGGTTTGATGGATGGGATTTCTTATACTTGTATATCCCCTTCCTTTTGTACGGACTCCAGCTTTGTGTATTTGTGGTTTGACGGATGGGATTTCTTATACTTGTATATGCCCTTTTGTAACTTTTTTTGACATTTTATTCGATTGTGGTACTACCCACTCCCCCCCCCCCCCACCCAAAAGAAAAAGAAAAAGAAAGTTTCTAGGATGCTCATATTCATTGTCTCCCAGTCCTCTGTCATGCTTGCCATGGTCTGCACACTAGAGATGGACGCGTTGACTCAACCGGACTCTAATGTCTATTTATCCTTGAGCCGAAGTTGCAATCTGGTTCAAGACTCTTTACCCTCCCTAGCCTCTTGTCTTTGACTAAGAGTCAAAACACCTTTCTCTAAAGCATAAACCTTATTCTATGCATCCCTCTCAATAACCCCTTGGGAGGTTCTAGTTGTGATTAGTCGGATCATCTGAATGGCCAAGATTTTAAAGAGTCGGATTATCATGACTAACAACCATGGTTTTGTGAGAGAGCCTGGGAAGTCAAGCAAGAATAAGGGAATCCATTGATTAGGCAACCATTTGACATGATGCATGAAACATGTAAAGATATATGCTATGATGTATGGGATAAAAGAAAAGATACCTCACATTGCGAATCGTAAGCTATGAAACCAATATGCAAGCTCATTGGGAATATTATTTCCTTTTTTGCCGTGTTGTTTTAAAATACATTGATCTACTTTCTTGTACGTTAAATCCCTCCGTCATCTTCCTTTTCCTCCTCTCTTTTCTATTTTTATTCATAATTTATTGTATTTGAACTATAGAGAAATCATCTTGAAACCTTTCAGTCCACAATTACCGTGCAATTATAATCCTTCACTCATGCAATGCCTTTGACCACTTTCGGAAAGCGGTCGTGTTGTCAAAGTCTGAGAAGTGATCTGATAGCGAAGTAGTACTGTTATAATGGAACCAACCGGCAAAAAGCATTAATGGAAGTAATAATTATCAAAAAATTATAATTTTTCTTAATTGTTGGATCCATAATAAATCCTATGGATCCTTGGGATTGGTAGGTTATTTTATATACCAGAGTTTCAGACCATAGCTCAAGCCAAGGGAGGGTGTTTTCTACTGATCCTGTCAATACGTACCGGTATCAGTACCCTCCGATATCAGTATGATACCGGTACTACCATTCATGTCACCACCATCAATTGAATACACTTTGTAACCATAACAAAAAGGTCATTGTAATAAATTCCATTAGATGGTTGAGAGATTAGGTGTACATTAAGGGAGTGACTCAAGATAATTAAAAAAAACATTTTCCATTTAAAAATATCAAGCATGCTATACGTACCCTTGCAATGAATAATTAACTATGACATGCATGTTCTCATGTGTCTTTCCCTTTCTTCATGCAAGCCTGCTAGAATAAATATATCTTCAAGAAGATACTCACACGAAGTGCACTTTATGAACTTGTGTGTGTGTGTGTGTGTATATATATATATTGTCAGCTTTGTCTTTGATTGACCTTGCTTAGATAATTTTCTTTTTCTTTGGCATTTTCTCTGGTGCGCTGCAGTTTTGATGACTTTGTCACTTTATCCTTTTACTATTTGATTTATTGAATTTTCTGTTGTGATTCTCACTTGGTTTTCTTCTTCTTAATTTTTTTTGCTTATTTGCTTCAGAATTACCTTATTGGAGCTTTTAAGCCACCGTGCAACATTTCAATCACATTTGCTGATGGTAAAACACGCAAGAAGGTATTGTAATTTATACATATCGTTTAATTATGCATGTAATAATGAAACATCCGGCTGTGAACTATTCTTCAAAGCTTATGTTAACAACACTTTCAGGAAAGGCAATGTTTTCATATATCATTAGTGAAAAAGTACAAGATCCCTTCACTAGAACTCACTTCAGTTAGTGAAGATTTCAGGATGTCTCAAGCGTCTAATCCAACATATCATTAATGCAAAAAATTGTGCAGGCACTTACTCCCTTTAGTAGCATCCATATTGGAAAACTCTAGAGTATCATATGAACATGAAAGTTAACAAATGGTTCTCCTACAGGAAATTGGATGAGACACCTGCATCCTTCTATCGTAAAATTTTCTTTCTCCCCCCAAAGTTCAAGTTGCTGGTAGAAAATTTTCCAATTGCCTCTATGCCTTGATCTAATCTCCAACCCATGTAGCAAGCCTTGTCTATGCTTGGGGATGCCCGCAAGTCATTTCTCTCAATCTAAAGTACCCTAGTGACATGTTGGATGATCCCAGAAAGATTTGATGTGTTCCAAATTCCACACCGTGCCCCATTTTGAAAAAAGTCGTATAGATTTTGTGTTTTTTTATTTGGGATTATCATGTTACAATATGAAAGAAAATATAACAGAATGGTTGTTGTCCTGATAATGGGAACGTAAAATGTTTTTTCCTTCTTTTTATCTATGTTATGGATAATTTCCAGGTAGTATTTAGCAAACTTAGATGTGGGGTTTATTTGGAATACTTCTTGAATGGATTTTCCTAGATATAGATAAAGCACTTTCTGCAAGAAGTCAAATGGGAAGTGGCTCATTTAGGGAGTAGTTTATTAGAGCTATTTGTGGAAGTAAATTTGTATAGGCCCTTTTTGAAGTGTCAGGAAACTTGAGGATTGCTCCTTGGTTTTATAAGGTTGAATTGCGACCAAGAATGCAGTTTTCTACTCATTGTCTTGTCTGATGAGTCTTTTGGCAGTGCCTAACACATTGAAAGTTTTTTGACCACGCACACTAACTTGTAGAAGGTTGCTGTCAAGCAGGTGGCTCATCTGAAGACTTTGCCAGATCTTTGGATCTCTTTTTTTTTTTTTTTTTTAAAAAGTTATGGTACCACGTGTATTACAAACAAGAGAATGATTACAAAAGAGGAAGATACAAAAGAAAAATCATCCTATACAGAGGCCCAAGCAGGTGATACTCTCCATTAACTCTCTCCAAGAAGGCAAAAAAGGGTGGAATTACAGTGGTCCGCATTACAAACAATGCACACCCACTCCTTAACTTCTCTAGCAACAGAAAATGACACATGCTCTAGTGTGTTAGCTTCTCTTCTGAAAATCCTACCATTGCGCTCTATCCAGAGTGTAAAAATGGTGGCATGAAGGATCAGCCACCAAACAATGTGGTCTCCTTTCAAGGGCCAATAAGTAGCCCAAGAAAGAAGACTGTCCATGGATCCACGAGGATTAAGTCCAATCTAGCTTCTGGCTTAACAGGTGCCACATGTCCTCAGCAAAAGAACAAGACATTAACAAGTGATCCCTAGACGACTCCTGGCCACAGAGAGAACATAGGGAGATCAAATCTGGAACAAAGCGGATTAGCCTATCACAAGTCGGTAGCCTGTCAATGGATGCCCTCCAAAGTGAAATTTTCACCTTAAGTGGGCTCTTGACCTTCTATACAGCATAGAAGAAGGGGAATCGGCTGCCCCCATCTGCGACAATAGAGTGTGCAGACTTAACTGAGAAGTTACCCTCAGCATCCCATGTTCAGGATCACTGGTCTTGAGAAAGTGGGTCCAATCGAGGAGCCTGCAGTAAGGTGAGTGATTGCACCAAGTCATTCAGCTCTTCATCTCTTCGATTTCTTCTAAAAGAGGGTATCCAACAGAGTTGAGGTACATCAAGGTCCAGGAACTGACTAGCAACTGCCGAAGGCTCATTAGCAATAGCAAAAAGCCTAAGGAAGATCTGCTGAAGTGGATGATGAGTGCACCAAGTATCCATCCAAAAAAATGTCCTCCCATCTCCCACATTGATCCGAGAACCAGCTAGAAGAATATCCGAGCGAAGGAGAATACCCTTCCAAACTGAGGAAACATTTTAGTAGGTTGGAAGGATAACATCCCATGCTCTGGTCTGCATGTAATACTCCTAGGTGATGACTTTCCACCATAACTTTGAGGTAGAAGCCACCAGTTTTTACAACCATTTAGTAGGAAGTGTCATGTTGAAACAACTGATGTTCTTTACTCACAAACCTCCATTTTCCTTGCTTTTGCATATTTTGTCCAAGTCCCTAGCTGTCCTGAAAACCACCCTTCTTAAAGTCCCCACTACCATGCCAAAAGGATCTAGCTTTGGATCTTTCATTAGATCTAGTTGACCCTATATTGATGGGATAAGGTTTATGATGATGATAATGATTTGTAAAAATACATTATAAATGACTTTTGTGACTTTTGTCACAAAAGTTAGCATTTGATTTTCATTGGGTGATGCTTTTATAAAGATACCAAAGTGGAGAGTGGATTCCATCCCAAAGCCTCAATTTACCGCCTCTTGGGAATGGGTTTAAAATGGGTTTATGTTATGAACTTCTTCAAGTGTTGGTTGTAGGAAGCAAACACCAACAAGTGACTCAGTAAGTTGGATTTTTTCCTCATCCCTAAGAAAGAAGGGGATAATTTACTTAATGATTTTAGGCCCATCTCTTTTGTGAATGGGGTTTATAAGATCATTACCAAGATGTTGGCTTCGAGGTTGGAAAGAGTCATCCATGGGTTGGTCAATCCTTTTCGAAGTGCCTTCATCAAAGACAGGCAGATTCATGAGGGCTTTCTGGTGGCTCATGAATGTATTCATGGACTGAAGCAGCAAAAAAGAAAGGGAGTGGTCTTGAAGTTGGACTTTCAGAAGGCTTTGACATGATTAATTGTGCCTGCTTGTTTGATATTCTCTCCAAGTTGGGCTTTGGCGATGGATGGGTTTCCTGGGTCAGGGAGCGTATGACATCTACTTCATTTGCCATACTTGTAAATGGGTCACCTACTCAATTTTTTAGAAGTGGCAGGGGACTCAGGCAGGCGACCCTTTGTCTCCTTTATTGTTTGTTTTAATGACCGAGGTGTTCCGCTGTATGTGGATTAGAGCAGAAGCGGTAGGCCTTATTTCTGGTTTCCAGGTTGCACTGCATTCCAGGAGGGTGTCCGATCTTCAATACAAGGAATTCTGGGTCGGATCGGATCCCCCAATCGGGACCCGCCGATCCCGATCCGAATCGGGATCGGATCGGCCGGAATCGGCCGAATCGGGACTTGTCGATCCTGATCCGAATCAGCCGATCCGGATCGGGATTGACCGATTCTGCATTCCATGATATTTAGAATCGTAGATGATACTATCCTTTTCTTGTCAGGGGAGGAGGACCAGTTCTTTCATGTCAAGCTTATTTTATAGTTGCTGGATGAGGTAACGGGCTTGAGAGTGAGTTTTCAGAAGAGTCAAGGGCATTAATGTTAGTAATTTCATCTTAGATAAGGCGGCTATCATTATGGGTTGTCAAGTTGGCGTCTTTCGCATTACTTATTTGGGCTTTCCTCTTTCTCCTGGTGCTATTAAGTGTAATGACTGGCCACCTGTGCTTAGGGAGTTTCATTCCTGCTTGGCTGGTTCGAAAGGCAGGCTTCTATTATATGGGGGCAGGTTGGTCCTTTGTTCCGCAGTTTTTGACAGCATCCCTATCTACTTACTCTCTATTTTTGGATCCCTGCCTCTGTGGCTTGCCAATTGGAAGCCATTCAATCCAGATTCTTTTGAGAGGGCAGTAAGAAAGAGTTCATGAGGTGTGCTGGGGAAGGATCTGCAAAAGCAAAGAGAATGGGGGTGTTGGCATCAAGGGGATTAGGGACTTTAATTTGGCTTTGCTGTCTAAATGGCTGTGTGTTTGTTCGGGACCTGACCTATGCATGTCTCTCCTATTCGGATTATTTAAAAATCCACATCATTTTGTTTTTATCTGGATAAATATAGGTCGGTTTTATGTATTTTATTTATTGGACTATGAGAGCTTGGGATTAGCCCTCAAGGAGTCCGAGACTTCGGATCAGGCGAAGATCCGAGTATATGACCTCTCTCCACTGACCTCAGTCAGTGTTAATTACGTCAAGCAACCGCTCGACAACCCTTGATTAACCGTCCGTTGATGCCCTTATAACATGCAACACTACTACTACAGGCAGCACATGCATATGAAGGTATATTTTAGGTTAAGCTCTTGGCCTCACCCAAGTTTAGGATGGGTTTATATGGTTTTGGATTGATTCCAAGGTATTTGGATTGATTCCAAGTTATATGGATTGATTCCAAGTATTTTAAACCCATAAGGGTATTTTTGTAATTATACAATTTAGGAGTTATAGGGGTATTATGGTTATTTTAATGTATGAAAATAAGTTTTAATGGTTTCAAAGACCTTATGAGATTTATGGAGTTATTTTTAAGTGTATAAGGGTATTTTGGTAATTTTACCTTAAATCGGATTATTTAGACTTAGAGTCTATTTTTTATGAGATTTTTATTTAGTTGTATCATATTGAGGGCATTTTGGTCATAAAATAGATTTCTGGTATTTTTAAGGATTTTCTATGATTTTTACAGATTTTTATTATGGGTGAGGGTATTTTTGTAATTTTATTAAGTTCTAAGGGTATTTTGGTCATTTCAGGAATTTTATATGTTTTCAGATTTGGTTCTCTGTTTTTTACTGGTTTTTACTGAATTTTACTGATTTTTTATTAATTTTGCTGATTTTTATTAATTAATTAGATATATGAAGGATATTTAAGTCATATTTTTGGATTTATGTAATTCTCAGATTTTGTTTTCTGATTTTTACTGAGTATTACTGATTTTTACAGAAATTTTCTGATTTTTATATTTATTTTACTGATTTTACATAATTTTCGCAGATTCTATTAATTAATTAAGCATGGAAGTACTTAAGTCATTTTTAACTTAAGTATATTATTTTCTGAGTCTATGTTTTATTATTAAGTTTTAATTATGAGTCTAGATTTAATTATGTATGGGATGAGGCCAATGATATTTTAAAATATTTAATTATGTATTTATATATTTTAATTAGTTATTAAACTAATTAATTATGCATGTGAAAATATAATAACATAGTGTTACTTAAGTAGTAGATTCATGAACACACATGCACACACATATGCTCAAAGAACAAATAGTGGCATTTCATTCATTATTTCGACATAATCCCGTCTTATAGAACGGTGATTTTACAACATAAATTTGGCAGAGCTTCCCCTTAGGAATAAACCTTAGGAAGAGAGCCCTCTAAGAAAATATCTCCTCCAAATCGCAGCAAACCCGGGCAAGAGCACCGGATTTGGTCTTCAAATTGGCAGAGTTTTCCGTAGGAAATTTGGGGCCAAATGGGCATGCATTCTTCTTACCCCTTGGGGGGTATTTATAGGCTTGAAAGCCTTAACCGGTGGGGGGTACCCACCGGAATCCTTGAGCCCACCGGATACCAAGTGAGAGAGAGAGAGATTAGAGGGAATAGAGAGGGGGAGGGGGCCCGGTTGGCACCCCCACCGGTTCCCAACCGGTGGGGGGGGCTCCCCCCCTTCTCCCTTTTCTTCTTTAAAAGGGGTTCCAACACTGTGGAAGTTGGGCACGGCTCAGATGGGTCTTTGGCTGGAGGTTATCAAGGACAAATACTATTGTGCACAGGAGGGTTTGGGATGTTACCCTGATGACTGATTACAATAAATCCAGCGTTTGGAGCGGTATCTTGAAAGATTCAGACATTATTCAGGCTGCTACTCAGGTCTCACTTGGTAATGGCAAGATGTGTTGCTTTTGGATTGACAAATGGTGTGGCCCTGCTCCACTTTCCCAGATGTTTCCCTTATTTTATGAGGTTTGCTCTGATCCTCTGGCGGTTGGTGCTCAGATGGTGGATATGGATGTAGGAGTTTGGTGCCCTGTATTTCGCAGGAACCTGAGCAAAGAGGAGATTCAGGAATTGGCTAAGCTGTTGGAATTACTTCAACATTGGATGGTTCTTGAAGATGTAGATGATTTATGGAGATGGATGTGGTCTTCACAGGGTGTCTACTCGGTCAAATCAGTCTTAAATTTCATAGTTGATGGTGGGGTTAGGAGTCCCTTCTTACACCAGATTTAGGACCCTTTATCCCCTTTGAAGGTCAAGACCCTGGGTTGGAGGATTGTTATGGGTAGGGTTCCCACGGTTGACAGACTTCGAGGCTCTGGATATGATGTACCCGCACTGTGTGCCATTTGTAGGGAGCTTGATGAGTC
Organism: Zantedeschia hybrid cultivar; assembly: GCA_030544215.1. Taxonomy (NCBI): domain Eukaryota; kingdom Viridiplantae; phylum Streptophyta; class Magnoliopsida; order Alismatales; family Araceae; genus Zantedeschia; species Zantedeschia hybrid cultivar. The sequence continues at coordinate 41,985,048 of JARZZO010000013.1, read as the reverse complement.
ATTGGATCACTTGTTTGTTAGCTGCTTCTTTGCAACTGAGGTGTGGGAGTCTATGCCGACTTTACTTTGTCAGTGGCATCAGGCATCAGTTAAGGAGCAGGGTGGATTTTGCTCATTCTCCATTGGGACAGGAAATTGCTCTTGAAGGAGGGCAGAGTGATATGGTGGTTGATTCTTCATGCGATTCTGTGGACCTTATGGGGAGAATGAAACAGGAGGATTTTTCAAAAGGAATCCTATGCCCCACAGAGGGTGGTTTCTTTTGTCTGTAATAGGGTGAGGGAATGGGTGAAGGCTTGTTGTAAGGGTTCTTTTTGTTCCTCCCTTTTTTTGTTCTTTTGGAGTGGGGCTAATCCCTCCGGTTTTTGGGTGTATTTGGCCTTTGGGAGGTTGTATTTTGTCCTTGAGAGTCACACCATCCTGGTGTTTGTTTTGGGAGGGTCTTTTGTTACTAGCCTCTGTTTTTGTATGTATTTTACTCACCTTTTGTTTTTCAATAAAATACAAGTGGTATCATCTACATTCAAAAAAGTTGTATTTCTTCCTGGATTTTGCATGTGTCTTCCTATCTTTGTTTTTCTATCATGTTCCATCCCGTCTTCTTTTCCCTGGTCAGTGAAATTTTCAATTGCGAGATTGGATTTGTTTCCTTTTGTTTTCTCTCACTTAGTCCATTTTCCCCTTTGTCCACCCTCTCGTGAGCAAGGACTTTATTAGATTTGGTTTCTCCACAATACCTAGTTGATAATATTTCAATAACAATTTCGGTAACAGAAAAAGTCGGAATCTTAATTACACATAAATTCATGATTTTTCAAATTAATTCTTTTTTATATTCAGAAAAACACTTAATTATAAGTCTTTTTTCTATATTTTTTCGTGTTCTGGTGTCATGTCAAATCAAAATAAATAGTTTCTTCTATTCCTGTATATTACATGTCAGTTTTCATCATGCCCAAGGTGGTTATCAAAAGAATAGACAAAATCAATAACCACACATGGTTCCCAACAGCACACAATTAAAGATGGCAGTCTTGGTACCGGTCTCGGTATCGGTCGGGGTACCGGTACCAATATATGTACCAGTATTGGTATCGGTCAGTTTCGGTGGTACGGGCTGAAAACGGCTGTATTGGCCCGGTGCCGACCAGTTTCGGCCTGGTATTGGTCCGGTAGCATAGTTTTAATTTTTTTTTCTTTTAATTTTGTATTTCTGGTACCAGTGTCACCCCTGAATTGATAGCCAGTACGCCATGGCTGATACTACCATCAGTGATAAACTGTGCCCCTCACTTTCCATGCACATGCGATTTGAATGTGCTAGCCCAGTGCCATGAGGGTTTTTTTGTGGGGAGGAAATAATGAAAATAAAAAAGGAATTCCTTTGGTTCAATGAGAAGAAAGTCTGTCAGCCAAGAAGAAATGGAGGATTGGGTGTAAAAAATCTGAACATTATGAATCTGTCTTTATTGGGAAAATGGCTGTGGAGAATGCTGGATGCAGAATCACACCCATGGAAAGAGATTATGACATACAGATATTATGCAAACAGTGGGAGATTCAGAATTTTCAACCCAAATCTCAGACTTTTGTCTCCAATCTGGAAAGGAATTATGAAATCTGCGGAATGGATCTTCAAATTCAGTAGAATCATAGTGGGAGATGGTAAAAATACATTTTTTTGGTATGATAGATGGGCAGGGGAGTAGATGCTTAAAGATAAGTTTCCTCTTATCTTTAATCTTGCAGTGGATAAATGGAAAAAAGTGGATGAGGTGTATACCTGTGAGGAGGGGAATTCTTATTGCAATGTTATTCTTCGGAGGAATCTATTGGATGTAGAAATGGAACAATTTCAGAATTTATGTGCGTTCTTTATGATGTTAACATCGACCCACAGAGCCATGATAGGATTCTTTGGAAAGAGAATAATGGGGTTTTCTCTGTTAAATCCCTTTATTCATTGATTGAAGGGAATTGATCTATTTCTCCTGGGTTAAAGGACATCTGGAAGGTAAAAGTCACCACTGAAGATGAGAGCTTTTATGTGGCTTTTATTCCAAAAGAGAATTGTGACTAAAATGTACAGAAAACATTGGGATGCAAACGGTTCAACTATCTGCTCCATGTGTAACTTGTTAGATGAAGATGTGGACCATTTATTCATACATTGTGAAGTGAGTAAAGAAATATGGAGGATTTTTGCTGAAACTTTGAAGATGCAGATGACTTTCCAAAACATAGAAGACATGTTCCAATTCTTCAAGAATTTTCCATCAGTGCAGCAAATGAAACAACAAAAAGTCATTCAAATTCTGATGCATGCAGTATGTTGGAGTATATGGAGGAATATGAATGATAATTTGTTCAAGGGAAGTAAAGTTTACATTGAAAACATATGTCTGGAAGCGATTTCTCTGTGGTACTAATGGAGCAAACACATTTTGGGTATCTTAAAGGATACTTGGAATAGAATAACAAGTCAAATGTAATTGTTTAGTTTCTCTTTTCTTTCGGTCTGAGGAACCTCTCCTCTAGACTGCATTTGGATGTACTCCCTCTCTTTATTTCAATAAAATTGGTGGTGCACCTGATTTTCTTTCAAAAAAAAAAAACTTACAACAAAACAAATGGATAATCCGTTCTTTTTTATTCCAAAAATAATCTTAGAGATTTTGTAATGCATACACTCAAACCTTTCATTTATATAAGCACGATATTCTTTGTCTATTTATTTTTGAATTCTTATCCAATGACCTAGTACTTAATCCTGGGCACAAGGAATAAAAAATTAAGAGATTTTTAGCATTTTTCTTGATTTTTCTAAATATTTTTTATGTATTCCATATATTCAACTATGATAAAATAAAACAAAGGTTCAAGATTTTTTAATTCAAAAGTATCAACCAATGGAAGTAGAGAGAGAGAGAGAAGAAGAAGAAGAAGAAGAAGAAGAAGGGGATTTTTCTCAGCAGGGTTGACCTTTGAATATATTGCTGCAGTTTATGAATAGGATTGGTAAACTGATTTTTTTGCGGTGATGTATTGATGCTAAGGATTTATAGCATTTTCAGTCTGTGAGATAAGCACTCCATGCCTATGGTCATTTTTTGAGCTTCATCAAGGTTCTGTTCATTCTTGAAATTTTGCCTGTTTTCTTTTTGGAAGTGGGTAGTACCGCAAATTCATATGTATGAGAAAAAGGATACAAGAAGTATACGCTGATTGCGGGAGGCAGTTCAGATTTGATGCCGCAGCCCACTGTTGAAGGTGGTCTGTGATGAAATTGATCAGTTGTTCTGCAGATCTCCTTTTGTCCTTGAAAATGCAAAGGTTCCTCTTAGTTCAAATGCAAAAAAAACCATTTTTTATTGACAGATTGAGAGTCTAACGCTGGTACTTGTCACACTAAAAGAGAAAAGGAAACAAACAGAAAAGAAAAAGTTTTATCATGATATCAATGACTGCATATGGCAGATTCTATGATGTCCAACATTGTGACCCTTGTACTCGCGACATACACCATTGAATTCCATACCGTCTTAGAAACTCTGGCCCGACTTTCTCTTAGACAAAGCATTTCATAGTGCGAAAGAATTATTTTTCTGTTCATTTATATTCTGAACCTGCATTAATGAGTGAGTAACAATTACCTTCTACTTCTAGCTTGCTTCCTTATTCTGTAACATACCTTGTGTTTTGCAGGTTTCTATAAAGAAAGAGAATAGCCAAACAGCAATGGTTCCACTTTTTCAAAGCCAAGAAAACATTACGGGGGAGGTATTATGTTTGCTTATCATTGTCATTGTTGAAGCCTTTTTCCCATTATTTGGCGTCAGCTTCATGAATTTGTCCCTCCATTTCAAAGTACCTTGTGCCGTATTTCCAGTTAAAGGTAGGAAGGTGAAGTCCTTTCTTTCTCTGTCTGGTGATATCGCTTTAGACCTAAATGTAGTTAAACGTATTTGAAGCTTCATGTCAATATCTATGTATATATTCATTCTGAATGCCAACAAAGTCCCTGGGGGCCTGATGGGTTCTCTTTGGGCTTTTTTCGATTCTTCTGGGATATTATCAAGGAAGATTTATGAGTGTGATCAATGAATTTCAGAATAGACCTTATAGCATAAGGGGCTGCAATTCCACTTTAATTGTCCTCATTCCCCAAAAAGAAGGTGCTGAACATGTGTCAGATTACGGGCCAATCAGTCTCCTAAATGGTTGTTACAAGATAATCACGAAAGTGATGATGAATAGGTTAAATAAAGTGTGGGCAGTGTCATCAGAAATCAAGCTGCATTCAAAGAAGGGAGCTTTATTATTGGATAATTTTCTTGCTGCTTATGAAGCTATTCACAATCAAAAGCTGTGTAACAGGAAAGGAGTGGTGCTCAACTTGGGTTTTGAGAAGGCCTATGATATAATCAGCTAGCTTTGCATCAAAAGACTTTTGTACTCTTGGGTTTTCAGCAAAGTGGATAGACTGGGTTATGAACTGTATATCTACTGCCCAGTTTTCTGTCTTGCTTAATGGTGAACCATGTGGTTATTTTAAAAGTTGAAGAGGGTTGATACAGGGGGATCCAATTTCTCCTCTTTTATTCCTCGTTGTGGGACATACTTTGAGTTCTCTTTGGGATAGTGCAACTGATCAAGGTTTGGTGTATGGTTTCAGTATTGGAAGAAATGGGTTTCAGCTGTCAAACTTGCAATTTGCGGATGATACTTTATTATTCTCTTAAGATGATGAAGATATGGACTTTTGCTCTTAGTTGAGGCTATCACAGGCATGAAGACTAATTTTGAGAATTCTGAAATGGTGGGCATGAATCTTGCAGAGGAGGAAGTCATGGAGATAGCTGAGTTTATGAATTGCAAAAAGTTTGAAATTCCCGATCAAATATTTGGGACTGCCACTCACCAATGGGATGATTAGGGTGAAGGATTGGGATGATTTAGTCAAGAAGTTTGAGCAGAAATTAGATGGTTGGAAAGCAAAGCTTCTCACTGCAGGGGCAGATGGGTATTATAAAAAACAGTCCTTTTTTCCATTGCTAACTATCATATCTCCATTCTTAGAATTCCCAGGCATGTTGAAAGAATTATTGAGTCTTTAAGAAGTTCCTTCTTTCGGGAAGGGGGAAGAGAGAGAAGAAAGGCCTTCACTTAGTGGCTTGAGAAAAAGTTCGTTCTTCTAAAGAACAAGGGGGAGTGGGCTAATTGACTGTTTTCAATGAAGCCTTGTTAACTAAGTGGGTATAGAGGTTGGGGGAGGACTCTTATGCAACTTGGGTCAATATTATCAAGGGAAAACATTATCCTCATTCTTCCTAATGGAGTTTGGCACCTGGAAGGACATCCACTATGTCACATATTTGAGGGACATTGCCAAACAAGCGGAAGTTTTAATGCCGGCTCACGGCTGTCAGTTTTCTGTTGGGAATGGGTATCTTATCAGATTTTGGGAAGATAAATGGTGCTCAGAGTTGTCATTTGCTGCTCAATTCTATAATCTTTACCATATTGCAGAGGATAAACATAAGACAATTGTCCAGATTTATTCGTGTCATGAGATGACTGACTGGAACTTGAAACTCGGAAGGGATCAAACATTGAGCTGGAAGAATTGATGAGCTTATTATCACTAATTAATGAAGTTAATTTGAACAGGAATCAGGAAGATGGTAGAAAGTGGATATGGAACAGTAAGGGTACCTTCTCCGTTAATGTTTTCACAAGAATGATCAATGATCATGGTATGGGAGTATGGTGGAAAGATATAGTTTGGTATAAAGTCCTTTCCAAACAAGATTAAGATTTTTCTGTGGAAGATGGCATTGTATAGGTTTCCTACCAGTGATAGACTCAAGCATATTCTCCAGTTGTATACTTCTTCAGCTTGTATTTTCTGTGGGCTGTTTGAAGAGAGATTGATCATCTTTTCTGCCAATGTGGTAGCATAAATGTTTTAGGGTCGTCTTTGTGTAAGCTTCTTCAGGTTCAGTGGAACCAACATCAGAATGTGCTTTCCCTTACGCAGTGGTGGTTGGTTAAATGCTCAAAGGGCTCAAAACAAGATATCTTGTTCTTATTTTTGCCAGCCACTTTGTGGGCGGTATGGATTGAAAGAAATAAAAAAAGGTTCAGTGAAGATTTCTGCAGTGCTTTTGATATTCTGAGAAGAGTTATTAACTGGGTGATAGATTGGGGTAAAGCAGCAGGGTTGAATACTGATATGACCGACAAGTCATCTCTCTTGATCAAGGCAGGTCAATGGAGATATGTGAGCCTTTGAGTTTTTGTTCCTGTGGAGTGCTTGCTTGGACCTCCTTCCTTTTCCATTTTACCCCCTGGGTAAAATAGATTTTTCTGTTTCCTTTGGAAGTATGTTTTGATGGGCTTTGGCCTCTTTGTGTTGTTTTTTCTATATTCCTGTCCTTAGACAGTTGTGTAATTTATTTCTTCAGTAATGAATTACGACTTTTGTCACCTTCAAAAAATATTCATTCTGAATCTCATCCTTTCTAATCTTTTCATGCATCCATTTAACATTCTCATCTTTGCGACACAATTGTGTACATGTTATTTCCTCATAGCTCAACACTCAAGCTCATGGAACATAGTAGGTCCTATAGTCGTCCTATTGAAATATAGTTTGAACTGACTGGGGATTTATCGATCAAGAGGGCTTCAGATGCAGTTCTCCGCTTTAACCCACTTGCCTTAATTGTATGTGTGACATCCTGTTCTATCTCTCCATTTTCTTGAATAATAGAGCTTAAATATTAGAAGTTACTACTTTCAGGAATAAGTTGACTAGCAATTACCACCAAATCTTCTTGGTTTACCACATGTTATTGAAATTACATTTCATATATTCTGACTTCTTTCGGTTAATCCTAAAACCTTTCGATTCTAATGCATCCTTTCACTGTTCTAACTTATTATTTAAAGTTTTAAACCATCTGCATTCTCATCAATTAAAATGATATCATTTACAAATACTATACACCAAGGGATACCATCATGTGAATGTTTTATCACTTTATGTATAATTAATGTAAACGAGGTAAGGGCTTAGTATGACCTTTGATGTAATCCTATAGTAGTAGAAAACTCAGATGTCTCTTCCATGATAGTAAAAGTCCTCTTACACATATCCTTAATCACATCATTATATCTTTAGATACTCCTTTCTTCCCTAAAATCTACCAAATTAGCTCTCACAGTACTTAATAATAGGTCTTCTCCAAATGAATAAAGATCCTATGCAGATTTTTTCTCACGTTTCCTTATCTCTACATCAACTGTCTCGATAAGAGGGTAGGCTTTATCGTAGATCTGCTTTGTATGAATCTGAACTGATTTTTAAAAACCTTGATCACATGCCTAAGATATTTCTCTGTTATTCTCTCCCAAAGCTTCATAGTGTGACTCATAAGTTTAATACCATAACGGTTATTGCGATGTGGTCTCTCTTTTATTTTCAACGGAAGGAAGCATAACTTTTCCCCCAATTGTTTGACATTCATGTCTCTCTTTCATAATCTTACTTGAAGCCTATCCAGCCACTTAAATACGAACATTGTGCAGACTTTTCCAAGCTTATATGAGTATCCCCTTCGGTCCAAGGGCCTTACCTACCTTTGTCTTTTTTAAATATCCTCAACTTTTAAAGCAGAAGTAATGAATAATTATTTGGCCTAATCAACTCACTAGTTCCTTTCAAAGGATAGACCCCTAAAGTGATCCCTATTTAACAATTCCACAAATAATACATTACTCTTTAATCTCAAAATCTTTAAATAATTTGATCCCATTCTTAATACTCTAAAATTTTACTCTGTTTGTTAGTTTAGCAAGTTTAAGCATATCCTTTTTCATCCTCTCGAGTTCTTAATTTATGACATAATTTTTCAAAAGCCTTCCACTTAGCTTTACAAATTTTATCATCACCTTGTGTACTTTTGTGACCATCTGTACCTTCTTTCTGTTGGAATAAAAAGTGGTTTTAGCCACCTTCCAAAAAAACCATTTTCTTAATATTCTTTTTTACATTTTTGTATTCTTTTAAGGTTCAACCATTTTTATTCTTTCGCTACGTATTAAAGTATCCTCATTTTTCCTTGATAGATTTTCAAAGTTCCTGACCACCACTAAATCTCTTTTCTTGACATCTTTTAACCTCACCTAAGTTTTATTTTCACTATTGTTTTTGTACAACTAGCCATTTTTATTCTACATTGTGTTTATTCCTCCTTTGAAATTCTAGATTTCTTTTGATAGAGGATTTTTAAAGGTATTTAAATTTCCTCTTTTCAAATTCCATCCACTGTTTACAGAACTAGCTGATTCAAAGTTGAAACCGTAATCGGCAAAACTGGATTGGAACTGGTGGGTCCCCGATCCAGTTTCAATTGGCTGGTTTTGGCCAGTTCCATCCCGATTTGCCCGGTTTGAATCAGAAGCTTCCCGAGTGCTTCTAGAACCGGTCCCAATTTTACGAACCTTGATTTCTCCATGTAATCTTACGACAATTATTTACTACATCCTTTCTATTCCATTTTCTAGTGTAAACATTCATTACTAAAAATTTGTTGAGGGGTTACATTCTCTTTACAACCTTTGCTTAATGATCAGTTGTCTTTCCTGATAAGAAACTAGTCTATTTGATTTTTATATCTTCAATTTTTATAAGTTATTAAGTGCTCATCTCTCTTTTTAAAGTGACTGTTTATAATTGTTAGATCATAGGCAATAACAAAATCAAGAATTACATCATCCATGCCATTTCTTTTGTCAAAGCCAATGCCTTTATGAACCTTCCCATAGTCTCCATAATCCTTGCATGCATGAATTTAGGTCTCCAATAAGAGTCCTCTTCCCATTAACAATATCTTGAATTATCCCATTAAAATTACCTTTTTTAATACTCGCTTGTAGTCCTACTTGTGGTGCATAAGCTCTTCACTTAGTACACTTAGTAGTTAGTACAAATTTAATAAGTCTACTCCTTCCCTCTTTAAGTTCTGCAACTTTCTCTTTTCTTTATCTATAATAATGGCTACACCACTTCTATCATTTCTTTTTCCTACATATCATAGCTTATAGTCATGAATTTCTTTTGTTTTAGATCCCTCCACCTAATTGCTTGTAAACAAACTATGTCGATCCTCCTATCTCATAAGTTTGAGGGACACTTGCTGCACCGGCTCCTGGTGTTTTTAATTTTAAAAATTATTTTTGAATATTTTTTATGTGGGCCCCAACCCGACCTACATGTTTGTGCAACCTGATCTCTAGTTGAACGACCCAAAAAAGAGATGAAAAATCAAATGCCAACCCTAAATGAACATGTCATTTTTTATTGTTCATTTGGACAGTTTGATTTTTCATCTTTTTTTTGGGTCGTCTGATCAGAGATCAGGTTATACGGACATGTAGGTTTGGGGCCCACCTAAAAAAATTCAAAAAATATACATCGGCAGCTGGTGTTTTTTTTTCTTTTGGACTAACTTTTTACTTGTGTTCGTCTAATATGCAAGAACCCTTTGTGATAGAGGGAGGGAATGGGCATCTTTGAATTCTAATGTTAACCATTTTAACTCCTCTTTTTTCTTTTGTGGCTTTCTTGGGGAGGGTAAATTTAGAGCAACTGGACCTTGGTGTCTTTTTTCCCAAATAAAGTGGATTGTACCACCAATTATATTATCAATAAAAAGAGGGAGTACAATCGGTAAGATAGGAGAGGTTCCCTATCTTAGAATAAAAAATAAAAGACCTTAAGTGAACACTTTATTCCGGGATGTTACCGAAAGACCCAAAATGAAACGTGACCAATTATGCAAGGGCAATAAAGCTCTAAGTGAAATAGTTTCAACATAGATTCTAGTTCCCCGGAATATGTTATCATTCCTTTCACACCGGATACTCCAGCAGGTTGTATGTGGTAGGATGCCAATTATTTCCTTCCTCTCTTAGTCTCTTTGGTACTTGCGCTGTTCCGCAGACGTTTGAAAAACAGCCACATCTTCTTCACAGTCTTGAATTGCATTGAAGTGTAATAGTGACCTGAAAGATCTCCAAACCTGCTGGCTTGACTGGGCAGAGGACAAATAAATGCTCCACATCCTCATTAACCAGATCACATAAAGGACATAAAGTATTAGTGTGAAGGCACCGTTTACTTCTGTAGACTTTTGTCATGATGCTTTTTTGAAATAGCAACCACATAAAAGCTTTAACTTTGAGTGGTACTTTCACCTTCCACACTTCATCATATTTCCAGTACTTTGGTAAATCACCGTCCAGTAAAGATTAATAAGATTTGACTGAAAAATTTCCTTTTTCCTCCCCCAATAAATTTTGTCAGCTTCACTGGTACATATACAAACTGAATACAACTTTGTCATCAAATCTGAAAACTCAGCAACTTCATCATCTTTTAAGTTCCTTCGCAAGTGTACAAACCAGATTGTTTTCCCCCTATCTCGTGAGTAGCAGTCCTTCACAAAACACAACTTGTTCACTGCCAAATTTTTTAAAAAAAAGGGCACACCCAGTGCACGAGGCTCCCACCATTTGTGGGAACTGGGGAAGGGACGATGTACGGAGCCTTACCCCTCCTAAGCAGAGAGGCTGTTTCCTTGGTTCGAACCTACCTGTGACCTCCAGGTCACAAATAGGGCAACTTAAGAGTTGCTTCAGGCCCACCCTTCTTCACTACCAAATTAAACATTTTTGGAAATTTCTCCTGTAAGCATTTATCACCCAGCCATTGATCCTTCCAAAATAGAATACCTTCACCACTACCAACCTTGTAAGCCACATATTTAGCAAAACATCTCCCTGACTTAATTATATCTGACCATACTGGAGAAAGATAAGCATTATTAGCAGAATGCACATAGAATTTCTGATAAGGTTTGATAATGCTTAAATCTGATGATCTCTTTCCATAAAGCTTCATCTGTATTCAACAATTCCCAAAGCCATTTCTCCAGCAAGGCTAGATTCATCAGTTTAATATTTTTGACTCCCAGGCCTCCTTTAGCTTTAGGTGTGCACAAGTTACTCCACTTTACTAACGCAATGACCTTTTTATTGCCATTGAATCCTCCCCACAAAAAAATCCTCCTGGTTTGGTCTGTGCATTTGCAAACAGCATTAGGCATCAGGAAAACAGCTGTATGATATTGTGGAATACTTGTAATAACCACATTCAGCATGGTAATTCTACCCCTCAAGGAAAGATGTGTGGCCTTCCACATTGACAGTCTCTTTTGAATTTTCTGAATAATGTCTTCCCAATCATTATATCTGAGCCTCCTACAGTGAAGTGGTAGACCCAAATATTTAATGGGCAGCTTCCCAACATTGCAGCCCAATTCCTGAGCAAACTGAAGACATTTGCTTTCATCTAAATTCACACCAATAATACAGCTTTTGTCATAGTCGATCTTGAGTCCTGAACAAGACTCAAAGCTTTTTAAGATGAATGCTATATTCTTCACAATTTCCATCCCCCATGAAAAAATAACATTGTGTCATCAGACTGTAAATGAGAAAGGCCAACCGAACCTCTGCCAATGTGAATTCCTTCTATCATACCATTCGTCTCAGCAATGCTAAGCATACGGCTCAGTATCTTAGCAACAATAACAAACAACAGTGGAGATGAAGGATCTCCCTGTCCGAGCCCTCTAGAACTCTTAAAATATCCATGTACACTATTGTTAATGATGACTGAAAACCTGGCTGTAGGTACACAATTTTTGATCGCCCTTATCCACTCTACTGGAAATTTTTAGCTGCCTCCAGAACATTCCATAAACATTCCATGCAACCCTATCATAGGCTTTGTTGAAATCCAGTTTGCAAAGGACCCCTTCTGTACCTCTTTTCTTCAGCGAATTCAATACTTCATGTGCCATCAAAAAATTATCTTTAAGCTAATAAGCTTTCTTCCCTGAATAAATGCTGATTGATTGGCTTGTACTATGCGATTCATGACTTTACTCAATCTAGTTGCATGAATTCTTGCTAAAATCTTATATGACCCATTCAGTAAACTAATGGGCCTGAAATCTTTTAACTCTGAAGCACTCTTCTTCTTTGGAATAAGGACAAGAAAGTATGATTAAGGCTCTCACAACTTTTCCCCTGACAAATACATTCTTTTGCAGTTCTGATCACATCATCTTTCACTGTCTTCCAAAACATTTGGTAGAAAAGGATCGAAAATCTATCTGGTCCCGGTGCCTTATCTCCTCCTAAATAAAAAACTGCTAATTTGACTTCATCCTCAGTAACATCTTGAATAAAAAAATTATGTTCTTCTACTGACAAGATAGCAACATCTGGATCTAGCCAACTAGGACACCATGTCTTTTCTGCAGTAAAGAGATTCCTTTAAAACTGAACAATTTCATTAGCAATATCATCCTCATCCTCCAGCCATTCATCTCCTTTTTTGATAACTGTAATAAGCTTCCTTCTTTTCCTTCCATTAGCAGTTTGATGAAAAAACTTTGTATTCAAGTCCTTCTTTCAACCGTAGAGCTCTAGACCTTTGCATCCATAAAATTTCCTCTTCTTGTAGCCATACAAAATATTTATCCTTCAGACTGGTTCTCTGTTGACTTTCCTGCTGCAATATCATTCTAGTCTCTTCAATCTTATCCATTTTTTCTAATTCTTCCAGAATCTGTGTGCTATGCTTATATCTTTCCTGCCTCCACTGAACGGCCCAAACTTTTATCTTCTTCTTTAAGTTCCTAAGTTTCATAGCCAGAAGTAATGCACCTGATTGAGCTTCTATAATTCCAGGAGTTGTTAACCATATGCTTAAATTCTTCATTACTCATCCAAACCTTTTCCAGATGAAAAGGCTTCTTCCTGATCATCATCCTCTAGCAATCTACTATGATAGCATTATGATCAGAGATTTGTCTTGGTTGTGCATAAATGGCTGCCAGTGGAAACAAGCCTCCCCATCCGTCATCAACCAGTACTCTATCCAGCTTGGACATTGAAGGTCTATCTCTACCATTTGACCATGTGAATCTCTGGTTGGGTAACTGTAATTCCATCTGACCACATTCCTCAATCCATGAGTTGCATGCCATTATTGAACTGTCTGCCATTGCTCCTTTCCGAAGGCATCATAAGCTGATTGAAGCCTCCAATTATGCACCATGGAACATTGACCTTTTCCTTAACATGCAATCAAATCCTTCCACATCATATGTTGTTCACTGATCTGATGAGGTCCATGAGGACCATAAACACCCGTCAACATCCAAGGAACAGGATTACTCAAATCTTTTAGTTGAACTGAAAGGAAGTATTCTCCCACCTCTATCAAATTCCCTTTCCATTTACTTTTATCCCAGACCAAATTATTCCTCTGGACTGCCCACAGGCCCTTCTAAAAACAAATCAGCATCAACAAATCCTGTCATAGCCTTAATCAGATTGAGATTGACTGATTCCATCTTTGTTTCCTGTAGACAAACTATCTCCACATGCTTTCTCCTCATAAGCTCCCTGACCGCCCGCTTCTTAACATCATCATGCAGTCCTCGTATATTCCAGGATTAATCATCCTATGCTTGTAATCTCCCTCCGTCCTGCACCTGAAAACACCTGCTTATTATTCTTTAACAAACTTTTCAGTTCTCTCTTCCCCTTTTGTCTATTCTCAATGTCATTATGTAAATCCTTCTGATTACAGATCTTGCGGAACTGTCCTACTTTGCCTTGTATTTGAAGCCCAATATCTAAAGCCTTATTCTGTAGGTCTGCATCTTCCCATTCAGTCAAAAAAGAGCACTGCTGAAAATTGCCTTCCTCCATCCTCCCGTTAATTACTGGCTTTCCACTCACTGCAACCGGAACCAGGGCAAGATCGTCTGGTTGTCGCAAGTCAGTGGAGTCCTCGCTGATTTTGTGGCTTTGAGGAAGGGACATAGGAAGTTGGGATGGGGACGGAGGGGGATTGAGATCTAGCAACCAAGGTTCACCGTATTGCTGATAAGTATCGGATCATATCTTCCTAGATACAATACCGATCCGACTCAGACCGACTCGCGTGAGTCATGCCGATCCATGCTTATTTTTTATTTTTCCAGATTCTTTAATTTTATGAATAATTATGGCATAAATAAACTTTTAACTCTAATGGTTTATTAATGACAATGACTTTAAGTCAATTTTAGGAACAATCAACCCTATTAATCAATATAGAAGTGTGAATCACTTATTAAATTAGACAAAACAGTTTAATTATTTACCAATTGGAGAAAAAAGTCTAATTACTTATCAAATTAGAAAAAAAGTCTCTTTAATAAGATACAAGTCACATTAAGTCACATTGACTAGGGTTGAGCTGGATCACAACGACCCGATCCGGATCGCAGCGTGTCGCACGAGTCTTCACGATTCACATACGAGTCACATTGAGCTGGCATGAGTCACGTACAAGTCGGTACGAGTCAAACCGAGTCACATCGAGTCTGCTCGAGTCAGATGCGACTCGACAACTTGAACCATCCTACAATTCGGACTCGTACGAGTCGGCCCGATCTGGTACGATACAGCAAATCATGCTAGCGACTTACTTGGGACCTCCATTAGATCTCGAATCCTCCATCGAATTCCGCTCCTCGACGAAATCGGACACCGGAACGGCCTCCTTTCGTCTATCCATCTCCACCTTCCTCGTCAGCAAACTGAAATCACATTTCTCTTGCCCTCTTCCCCGCTGATAAACACGGAAGGCTTTCCTCTTGCGTTGCCTCCGCATCTCCAGCTGCAACCCCGTCACCACCTCCAAAGCAATCCTGGAAATAGCAGCCGTCCAAGCTTTATCCTCATTGGTAAGGCCAATCCCTCCACTGCCCTTCTTTTCCTTGGTATGTTCAATAACTTCATGGGGAGCAAGCTCGTCATTTCCATCAAAGTTCTCATTAGCTTCATTACGTGATTGAACCTTCCCAGCTTTGGTTTGATTCACACTCGGTTCGCCAGCACCCGGTTCACTAACAATGTTAGATTTGAAAACTGCCTGATTCAATGGACCCGAGTCTCCTGGGCGAGTGGACTCCAGAGACTCGGTCGTCTTCTTTGTAGCATCCACCTATGAAACTCTAGCCCTGTACTGTTTATACGACTGTACCACTTGCTTATAAATCCATGATGGTTTATAAGAATCAAGCTTCTTTGTCATAACAGTAATCCCCACACCTATATCATCACACAGGACTTTAACAAAATTAGGAATCTTCTTGTCTTCATCTGTTTCCACTCTGATCCTGGCAAATTCCAGAATTTTCCAATTTACTGTCATTTTATCCACCTCCTTCAATAAGCCAAAATTTGCAGTTGAGCAAAAGACCTTCACATCCCAAAGTGGAAGAGGAAGCCCTATAATACGAAACCAAGAACCAGTACCATTCTGAGCCAAATGCAAACCTTCCGTGAAAACAACTTTAAACCCTTTACACGACATAAATTGCATCTTCATCAGGCTTTGCACTGAAACAGGAGATGCACCTCTCAACAGAAATTTCTGATCATTTATTCTACTAAGCTTCCAATTATTATCTGATGGAAACAAAAGTTGCAGCTCCTCCATAAACCTTGCCTTCTCAAAAACACCTTCTGAAACTATTCCAACTAGACTACCTCTACACGTATGCAGATTATAATTGTATTGCGGAAACCAAGGTACTTGCATCAAAGGCCCTTTTCTACCAGCAGGAACATCTCTCTGTTTCTGCCCATGCTTTATATCATCCTCAATTTTAAAGAAATTTTGAGAAACAAGAAAAGCTTCTATGGCCTATACCCTTACACTTCCGACAAACAATAGCATTCCGACATTCCCATGCTAGGTGGCCTTTCTCCAAACATCTAAAACAGGAATTGAAAAGTTTTCCATACCTCTTCTCAATCTTCTCACGCATCACACTATCTCCTTCAGCTCCTTGACGTAACCCCACCGAAGTTTGCTTATGTTCCCAATGAGAGATCCCTTCACGAGATCCACGTCCTCCGGTATAACTTTGATCACCCTCAAGACCTTGTTCATACCTTTGCCAACCACTTCCGCTCCGTCTTCCTCTGCTCCATCGCTTCCACTCCTTGACGTAACACACGATTCTTCTGTTATTTCACCTTGGTGTCTTATATAGGGGGATTTTTGTTCTGTGTTTTCCTTACACGTGTATATTGCCTCTTCTTTTTATAACATACATGGTACAATCCACTTTAAAAAAAGGGAGAACCCTTGTCTATTGGTCACTGCAATTGGGCCTCATTGTGGTGTGACACTTCCAAGGGACTGTCTAGTAAACCCTAGCTCACTTGTCATTACATCTAGGGGCCAATGTAACGTGTCGGCCATTAGATTCAGTTCAAGATTCATGATCGAGATGTGACAAATTTTATTAAGTGTTGGCTGTCGACTTAACACAAATTCTTTTCCTTTCTCATCTGGGCTTGAGAGTCGCCATGGTGGAGTTGTATTGTTTATGTTCGCTTATAATGTTTTTTAATTTGATACAAAGTGGTGTTAAGCCTTTCTCTCAGATACCTGTGGAATGGACTGCTAAGAACATTGCTTCTATTGTTATACAGGTCTCTATTGAGCCCATTCAGGGGAAAAAGGTTGAACACACTGGGGTCAAGATAGAGCTTCTTGGACAAATCGGTGAGTGTAACTTGGTCGGCTGTTTTATCCTGGTTATCATGTGACTGCAAGTATGTCATGTATACATATGTCTGTCTTTGTTGGTCTCTCCATGCAGGATAGTTAGAGAATCTTTTTCCTCAGTTTGTGAATTGTAGCATTGGGAACTATTTCCTCCCTGATCATCTAAAGGATTTCTGACTACTACAATTGTTTGCCTGTGAAAATTGCATATTATGCTCATTTTTTTACATGGTTGCTTCTTTAGGTGCTAGCTTTTGGAGCAGTAATCCCATGTGTTACTTTTGTGATTAATTTGAGTGATTGCCCATTTAAAAATGCCTTTCAATCTTTAGCTATTGTTAATCTGTTTAGATTGTTTCAAGAGACTGTGGGTTTATCTAGTTTAGTTTCTGGTTTTTGATTGAATTTTTATGAGCTGTCCTGTACTTGGCTCTCTGGAGTATACACCTATCTCACATTGTTCCTTAAATTGAGTAGCTTGTGTAGTCTGTTCAGTGTAAGTGTCATAATATGAATCTGGAGAAGTTTGGCATGTATTAGATGTATGGTAGTCCTAATTCTGTCTAATTGACATGCAGAGCTGTACTTTGACAGAGGGAACTTTTATGACTTTACATCCCTTGGTAAGCTAATTTCATCGTTGTAATAGTTATGTTTCATTTTCTTTGATATCTCTGTTGTCATCTTGCTTCCTCACATTTAAATAGATCGGGGTAACATGTGCCATGTTTTGGTCATTTTCATGTCATCTCCGCTGTCATACTTTTCATTGTTCTTCCAAGATTGTTCTCGTGGATTTTTTTCTTTTTTGAATGTGGATGTTACCAGTTGTATCATAAAATTGAAAATTGTAAATGTACAATCAAGAAGGGAAAACAACAAAAGTCCCCCTACACAAAACACCAAGAAGGTGCGAACCCCCATTCACCTCTCCTCCAGAAGATAAAACAAGGAAGAGTTATGCGAATCCAAGTCACAAGAAACTTTAGCCCACCATTCTTTTCACAAACAAAAGAGAAAATCCTATGCGGGGTAGCTTCCCTCCAAAAAATCCTACTATTCCGCTCTATCCAAAGTGATCAAATAGTCGCATGGAGAATGAGCCACCAGAGAACCCGATCCTGCTTCAAAGCCCAAGGTCTCCCCCACAAGATTAGGAGACTCTCAAGTGACTCAAAGAAAGAGTTAGTCCACATGAAAAAGATCTCCAATCAGCTGCCACACCTCCCTAGCGAAGTAGGAACACAATGTAATGAGGTGATCCATAGATTCCTCGTCCTCCCACAAAGACAACACAGTGTGTAGATCTTGTAGGAACTGAGCCAGCCTATCACATGTACGGAGTCTCTTGAGAGAACCTCTCCACAGTAGGAATTGCACCTTAGGAGGACTTTTGACCCCCCAACTGAAAAGAAGAAGGGGAATCTGCAACCCCATCTGAGATGATACAGTAAGTTGACTTGACAAAATCGATACCTCGTTTATACCATCTCGAATCCAACGCGTCCTTATCAAGTTCAACTTGAAGCGGCTGCGGCCATTGCAACATCAGGAGCAGATCCCCTAGCTTTTTCTCTTTCAAATTTCTATTGAACAAAGGACTCCAAGAAGACTATCCCCAGAGTACATCAACCATCAGGGAGACCTGGCGGTCTGCTGCAAAGGGATGTCAAAGAATCATGGGAAGATGTCCCGCAAAGGCTGCAAAATGCACCAAGCATCCTCCCAAAAAAGAATACTCCCTCCATTGCCAATTACAATGATTGATCCTGCCTAACACATCAACACTGGAAAGAATACCCTTCCATGTTGGAAACGCATTGTAGAATGTAGTTAGTAGAACGTCCCACTCCCTAGAAAGAGCATGGTACTTCTGAGAGATCGCCTCAGACCACATACCTCTGTCACGTTAAACCAGCTTCTGTAACCATCTGGAGAGGAGCGATGGTTGAAAAGGTTAACGTTCTTCAAACCCAAGCCACCATTCTCCTTATATCTACAAATCCGATCCTAGGAAACATTAAAACCACCCCTCTTACAGTCCCCCGATCCATGCCAAAAGAACTTGGCTCGAATAGAGTCTAGTCTCTTAACCACAGAAGAGGGGATTTCGAAGATAGAGAGGTAGTAGATAGGGAGATAGTCTAGGACAGATCTACACAGAGTCATCCTACCTTCAAACGAAAGTAACTTCTCCCAAGGTTTAAAAACTCGGCTCGGATCGGCACGGATCGGCCGACTCGGACCGGTTTTGGGCCGACCGTGCCGATCCCGAGTAACCTGGCTGAGTCCAGGATTCGGATCGCCCGATCCGATCCGGATCGGGCGATCCGAGGCCGGATCGGGCCGGGTCGGCTCGGATCGGCCCGACCCGGCCCCCAACGGCTAGTTTGACTAGCCGTTGGGGGTCAACCTAGCCGTTGCTGGCCGTTCCCAAACGACCAGCAACGGCTAGTTTGGGCCTTGGGGGTCTATTTAAACCCCCCCAAGGCCCTCCTAAGGCTCCATAAATTTCTTTTGAGCCTCCTAACATTCTTGCTCTCTCTTCCACTCTCTCGATCATAGAATTCTCTCTCCATCTCTCCCACGAGGTCACTTCTAGTCTACTACAAGCTCCGCGATCTCTCATCTTCTTGTGCTGTAAAGGAATGGCATCTCAAGGTGCTGCTGAGCGGTCATCTGGGAATCCTCCTAGTGCTGATCCTGCTTAGGGTCATTTGCACATCGGTGGACATGAGTCAAAGAAAGGTACAATGCAAATATTGCAACCGGGTCGTCTCTGGCGGGGTCTACCGATTCAAACAACATCTTGCTGGAATAAAAGGTGAAGTTGTAGCATGTGCTCGAGTTCCTTCAGAGGTTAGGATCCAAGTTCGAACTTATATGAAGGAGAAGGAATCAAGCAAAGCAAGTAATGCCAGAAGAAGACAAGAAATTCGAGAGGAATTGTCTGAACCAGCGCGAAGGTCTGATGCTGGAGTCCGGCTTGGTGGAAGTAATCAACCTATAAATGTTGATGATTGGGATACAAGTAAGTTTCTTATTTAACTTATTTTCATGTTCTTCATTTAACGTTTTCAGACAAATAGTTATAGTAGATTAAATTTTTTTTCTTTTACATTTAAAGCTGAATTGCGACGTGCAATGGAAGCAAGCCGGCGGTCCATTGTAGATGAGGACTTATTTCGTCAAACTCGAAGATATGGAGGACAAGGAAGTGGCTCCACACCTTCTGCACAAGAGAGCACTAGCGCCGGCATGAGCGCTAATGTATGCGAGGAGCTGCCTCAGGAGTTCACTAGAGCTGGAGATCCTAGAGTAGGTCCAATAGATCCCTTGCTCACTAAGAAGAGGGATAAACAACCTTCTATTAGTGCTGCATTCAAGAACTTAAAACTTTGTAAGGAGAAGATAGGGAGAGCTACATCTAGGTGGTTTTTCTATAACAGTATCCCTGCTAATGCTGCCAATGGTCCATATTATGAGTCCATGATCGAGACCATACAAGAAGTTGGCAAAGGGGTTCAGGGACCTTCTCCATATGAGATATACAACAAGTACTTGGATATGGAAGTTGATGACATCCGAACATACATTAAATCATTTGAAAGGATCTGGGATGAGTATAGATGCATCTCAATATCTCTCTCTAGATAGTTTAAGTCAACAAAAGAACAACTTGATTAGGATTGTGGCATCGGAAGATTAGGAGAATCACATATTGCGGCATGTACCAACTAAGGTCAGAGAGAAAGGTAAGAAAATGGCTGATCTAATTCAGTCTAGACCCTTCTCGAGGGGGGTGCAAGCGGTGTTAAATATTGTAGAACCGCTTGTCCGTGTCTTGCGATCTTGTGATGGAGAAAGAAGATCGGATATGGGATATTTATATGAAGCTATGGACAGAGCTAAGGAGCTCATTCAACTTAACAATCCAACAACCTATGTGAAGTGGTGGGACATAATAGACAGACGTTGGGAACACACTTTACATCACGATCTTCATGCAGCTGGTAAGCTACTAACTTTCTATATGTATTATTTGTATACACATTTCTCTTAAGTAATAACTAACTTCGACTTGTTTATTTAAGTTATTTTTTCAACCCTCAGTACATGTTTAGAACTGATGGGAAGAAGGATAGCTATGATAGTTGCTCGGAGGTGTTGATGGGGGCTAAGTCTGTTATTAAGCGCATGTTTGCAGATGAGGACAGAGCAATAATGGCATGCAAGCAAATGCATGATTACAGAATGATGTTATACAATTTTGGGACAAGTACTGCTCAAAGAGCTGCCAAAATTTTGAGCCTAGGTTTGAAAATTATTAACTAGATGTTCTACTTAATTTTTAATTATAGCTTGCACATTGTTGACATGGCCAATTTTCTATTTACAGCTGACTGGTGGCTAGATCATGGAAAAACATATGGGTATGAAGATCTAGCCTATGTTGCAATTCGGGTCTTAAGTCAAACAACCTCTTTATCAGGTTGTGAGAGAAACTGGAGCACCTTTGACTTGATTCACACCAAGCAAAGGAATAGATTGAAGTCGAGCCGTCTAGAGAAGCTAGTATTCTGTCATTATAACATGAGGTTGGAGCTAAAAAATCTGAAGTTCATAAGGAACCTTCAAAGGCAGGAGAAAGAGAGAATTTCCGAACAAGCCACGGAGACGACACATGCAGAAGAACCCATAGACTTGGATGATGTGTTCGAGGAGCAACATCCACTAAATGCATGGGTTGATGCAAGCACCTCAAATGAGTCTGAATTCAACCCAAATGATCAGGAATGGGCGGAAGGTGAGTTAGATAATGTTCCCTTACTTACTGATTTTCAATCTCCTCCTCCAAAACGTCAGAAGAAGAGCAAAAAACAAGCACCAAGCAAAAGGAAGAGTGGTACTGGAATTTAGATTGCTGATCTGGAGACCATCGAGGAAGATGATGAAACGTCAGAACCAAGTGATGAGGTCCAATATCAAACCTCAAATGACTCGACATCAAAGACAAGCACCGACAGTTCTGAGGATGGCGGAGATGCTACCAGTGCCCCAGCCCCAGCTCCACCAATTCAATTCACTGGAGAAGAAGAATACACACATGCTACCAAGATGAACATCATGGTAGCAGAGCAGGACGTGAAGAATCTTCCATTCAAACATTCAGCAAATCAAGGAGGAAGGACAAAAGTAAAGCTCCTCAGTGTGCAGAGGAATATCAGGAGCAACTATTAGATGCATCATCATATTCTCCATACGAAGGGTATAGTCAGCCTACTGGATATGTAGTTTACCCTCCTCAACATTTTGATACATCCGACTATTCAGGGGGTTGTCTAGAATATCCACAATTTTCAGTCATTTATACCAATACAGATGACTATAGCCGGTATGTGATGCAATATGAACAATACTACCAGAGCTATATGTCATGGGATGAGTATGTTAGCCATATGTTCATTCAGTATAATGTACGTTTGGAATAAATGTAAGTTCATAATCATATATGTAAGTTTATTTAAGGTTTTTTTGTCCAACAACATCTTATGTACTTCAAATCAATGTATTTCAACACAATTATGCATTAGACTTGTGTTTTATATTTTTTTCACATTTTTTTCTATTTTTTTCTGCTATCCGAACCAGCCAAGCCTGACTCAGCCAGGATCGGCCGGGATCGGATCCGATCCGATCGGTATCGGCCGATCCGATCGGTTTTGGACCGGCCGATCCGGGACCCGATCCCGGGTTTCTTAACCTTGACTTCTCCTTCCATCCAGCTAGCCGGTGCTCAAATCTTTGCACCACATTCTTCCAGACTCTACAACGGAGCACTCTAAGAGTGAGCAATAACCCCATGTAGGAAACTGGAAACTCTCCCATCTGACACCCTGTAATGAAGATAGCACTATTCTTCTCTATCTCCTTGACATTGATGCTTGTGGAAATTGATCGTGAGGCCTGTCACCTTTCTAAGCAACTCAAGAATGAGCCTTACAACAAACAAATGGCCCTCCTTAGCAAAAATCATCAATGTACTAAAGGTGAGTGGCCAGTAGCCCCTACTGGGAAGTCTGGAAACCCCTGATGAATCCTGTGCCCTTAGCTTTGTTTCGAACTTTACTCAGAATATGAGCCATTAGAATGAAGAGGAGGGGCGACATAGGATCCCCTTGTCTAGGACATGGAATGCAGAATCGGCCGATCCCGATCCGGATCGGCCGATTCGGAACGGGATCGGCAGGCCCCGATTCGGCCTATTCCGGCCGATCCCAGCCGATTCCGGCCGATCCGATCTCGATTCGGATCGGGATCGGCGGGTCCCAATTCAGGGACCCGATCCGACCTGGAAATCCTTGGTCTAGGACCTCTACCTTAGTAGTACGAAGCATGAACGGGAATGGGAACGAGAATGGGATCGATTCAAGGGATCGATAGGTTTTTTAGCATTCCCTACTTTAGGAGCGTTTAGGATCAATTTAATGATTATATATTTATATGTATATTACCAAAAAAAATAAATAAGCAACTAAAAAAGAATTACTTCACTAATAGAGCATAGTTTAAAATATTATTCCTATTACTAAAAAATAAGCACGTTTTAAAAAATTTCAGATTTTTTATATTTTTGAATGTTTTCTTGTCTAAAATTTTTCATAAATATTGTTTGGGCATTTACACAATAACTACTTTATATTTTATAACTAACTTTTGGTGTAGGGGTCTTTTTGTGATTGTCTAACACGGCATTGCATTTCCGTCCTACAAAGCCAATAAAAATTTACTATAAGGTACTATTGTAATGCATTAAGGGTATCTACACAATATAAAAATGAAAAATAATACCATGGGGGGTCGTTTCATAAATTTCCCCCCTTTATCCTTTTCCTCAACCCTAACACAATTATTGGAGGGAAAGAACCCACCCCTCGCCGCTGTGTCGTGTCTCCTGCTCCTGTCACAGCTGCTGCCCTTCCTCCATCCTCATCGTGGTAGAGGATATTGGGCCCCTGCTTCAGGCACGTTGCTGCCTCCTCCACCACTGTCGCCGAATCTCAGGGTACATTTCTTCTCCCTTTCTTTCTCCTTTCCTCGTCTTTCTTCTCTTTGTTTTTTTTTTTCCTGCCCATCCTCACCACCTGAACGAACTGTAAGCATGAGGGTTCGTTCCGGATCGTCAGCGGAGTGTGTTCCCTTGACAAATCAGCTCCTAAAGGGCAGATTCCCACCCCAAGAATGGAACGATGCCTAAAATGGCCGGATCCTGCTACTAAACCCTATGAAGGCGAGGACTTCTAGTAAACACTTCTACCTGACCGTGTTATAAGCCTTTTCAAAATGCAACTTCAGCAAGAAACCACTTCTGTGATGCAGCTTCATATAATGCAACACGTTATGAGCAACAAGAAAACTATCCTGAATGAATCTCCCTTTAATAAAAGCTCCTTGGTTCCCACTTGTCACCCTTGCGACCACCTTTTCCATTCAATAAGCTGATCAACCGGTAATCTGACAAGCAATCTGCCCCTTCTTTCTTAGGGATGAGAGCAATGAAAATATTGTTGATAGCCTGGAGATGCGCCCTACCATCTTGGAAATCAAGTATTGCCTGAAGAAAACAAGGGAAAATCCATCCCGACCTGGAGCTTTGTCCTTTGCAAAAAAAAAAATGGCCCTCCTAATCTCCTCCTCAGAGAAAGGGCTAGACAAGTAATCTCTCTCCTCGACAGAGATGGAGGGAAGGAGGTCTGCTGCAATGGAGGGCCTCCCGAAAGATTCTTCCAAGAAGAGAGTAGAGTTAAAGTTGTAGACATGCTCCCTCAATTGAGAATCTCCTGAGTACCATTGATCTCCATCCTTGGGCATCCTAATCTGATTCATTCTTCTCCTGCCTAAAGGCTAAAAGTAGGCTATGTTCTTGTCCCCCTCTTTGATCCACCTCTCCCTTGACCTCTGCTTCGAAACAATCTTTTCTTTGAGGTTCACTTTGTTTGCAGAATAGCTTAAATAAGAATTAGGTTTTGGGGATTTCTTAAACCAGAATAAAAGGTATTTTAATTTGGTAAGTTGTTGGTATTCCACCCAGAATAAGGAGAATTACACTACGCTATTCCAATTGATTTGGTAGGAATAAGTGGAATAAGGAGTGAAATAAAGCGTAAAATTGGGGGAATGGGGGAATTTGGTATTCTAGGTAGAGTTTGGGGAATTGGGGGAATTAGGTATCCCAGCAACCAAACCAAAATAGGGCTTTAAACCGGTTATTCCGGCCCTATTCCACAAACAAAGTGAGCATGAGAAGAATCTCATCAAACTCTTTTCCAAGTCTATCTCTGCTCACTTTTTCTTCAATATCTAACAAGCTTGCCTCTTTTAGGGCATCCAGTGCCTCCAATTGCACTACAATCCTATCCTTGGCCACCTTAGAGGCTCCCCACGTGCTCAAAGAAGGAGACAATCTCTTGAGCTTTAGAACGAGCTTGGTCATAGTATTGGGACCTTGAATATCCCCCTGCCAACTACTAGCAACCAGATTAGAAAAGCCTTTCTCCCTCAACAAATACCTCTCAGTCTGAACCTTGACCTCCATGCAAGAGAACCGCATTATCTCGGCAGAATAGACTTGTGATCCAAGGCCGCCCTCACCAAACACTACCTGTAAGAGAGGGAAGTTCTCAGTCCACCGAAACCAAGAACTTGTCCAACCTAGAGAGGGACGTCCTCCCTAAGATTGGACCAAGTGAAGATGACATTGGCAATCAAAACATCAACTAGTGCTGCCTCTGCAAGAAACTCTCTAAAATCCTCCATCTTCTCAGGACGGTGAGATGTACCATTGCTCTCCTTTGCCGACTTAATGGCATTAAAGTCTCCTCCAACACGCTACGGCCTTCTTGCCTGATGTGGAAAAGTAATGAGCTCCTCCTATAAAATCCTCTTGTCTGAAATGCCCTATGGACCATAAACACCTATGAAGTCCTACTGGAAGCCATCAATTATACAATGGAAAGTAAGCGACACGGAAGAAGCCCACTTGTCTACCCCCATCAACTTCTTCGATTACATACTCGTTCCACAACACCATAATGCCCCTTACTCCCTACTATAGGCAAGGCCACCCCCTTGGTAAGCCTATCGCCCCTGATCTCTCTCATAATCATCTCTCCATCCCCCTCGCATTTTGTTTCTTGGATACACAACACATCCGGTTTGCATCTCTTCACAAACTCTCTCACGGCCCTCCTCTTCTCCTTCCCACACAACCCCTGATATTCCAAGTAATAATCCTCGTAAAGAAAACTTTACGAGTCTCCTTCCCCTTCTACCTCCCCATCCTTCTTCCCTCCCCCCCTCTTGCTCCTCTTATCTTTTCTGGAAGTTTTTTCACCTTTGGCCATTCGGGCCAGCCCCAGCTGCCACCTCTTCTGGATCTTGAGATACATTTGTCTCACATCCTTCTCAATCCCCTCAAAAGACACTCCTGCCTTTTCCACCACCTCTTCGACTTGCTCCTCAGTGAGCTTACTCACACTAGCCATCAACTCTTTGACGTCGTCCCTTCCCAGACCACTACTGCAAGGATGGCTAAATCCAGGTTTGATGATGGCCAGCGCATTGAATTTTCCATTGACTAGAATTTTGTAAGTAGCCGAAATATGCTCTTTATTGTGTTTTCCTGGAAATCTCTGCAGGTAACATCAAATCAGATTGGAGAAGCTGTGGTTACAAAATGAAGATTTCATCAAATTGGCGGAAAGGACATGGAACTCTGTTAATTGCAATTTTGCACTGCCAAGGAAATTAGCTCTCAAGATAAAGAAGCTAAACCTGGAGATAGAGGACTGGGCAAAAAAATGGAGGAAGAAAAGGTACGAAAAAACCAATGCTTTATTAGAAGAGATTCATGAATTGCAAAAGCAAGAGAAGGAGAGTTTTCTATCTGCAGAAGATAAGATTAGGCTGTCCGATTTAAATTCTCAGTTTCAAGAGTGGATTCAAGAAGAGGAAATCAGATGGAAGCAAAGATCAAGAGTACAATGGGTACAGGAAGGAGACATGACTACAGCTTTCTTTCACAAAGTCGCAAATGGGAGGAGAAGAACGAATCATATCACCATGGTTAAAGGAAATGATTCCTGGATTGAGGGAGAGAAAAATATTGCAGAAGAAATAATCAACTTTTATAGTACTTTGTTTAAATCTAAAGAAAGATGGTATCCAGAATGGACAGATCCAAATCCAGTCAAGATTTGTGATGAGAAGGTTGCATTTCTTATTAGAAGTGACAAAAGAAGAGGTTAAACAAGCAGTATTCAGTCTGGGAAGTGATAAGGCACCGGGACCTGACGGAATTCCTATTATTTTCTATCAAATGGTATCCAGAATGGACAGATCTAAATCCAGTCAAGATTTCTGATGAGAAGGTTGCATTTCTCTTATTAGAAGTGACAAAAGAAGAGGTTAAACAAGCAGCATTCAGTCTGGGAAGTGATAAGGCACTGGGACCTGACGGAATTCCTATTATTTTCTATCAAAATTTGTGGGACTTGGTCAAGTCTGATTTAATTAATACTGTGAAGTTCTGCGTGCAGCAGGGAAAAGGCTGTGAGTTCCTTAACAATACTTTCTTAGTTCTTTTACTAAGAAAAGTGAGGCAACAGAATTGAAGGACTTTAGACCTGTTAGTCTTCTAAATGGGTCTTATAAGATCATTGCAAAGGTGCTAGCAACTAGGTTTAGCCATTGTCTAGAAGAGATAATTGAGCAGAATCAATCAGCTTTCATTCAAGGCTGTAAAAGCATGCAGTCCTAATTGCTCATGAATTGTTGTTCTCAATGAAAATTAGCAAGAAGAAATTTGTAGTATTTAAGATTGATTTCAATAAAGCTTATGATAGGCTGTCATGGCAATGTCTCTGGAGTGTTATGAAGAATCAAAATTTTCCAGATCAGTTCATTAGCATACTCATAATTGTCTCAACACAGCCAAATTCTCGGTGATCATCAATGGGAATGTGCGTGGTCTCTGTACCTGTTCAAGAGGGCTGAGACAGGGGGATCCACTTTTTGCTTTATTGTTTGTTATAGTTGCAAATATGTTGAGCAAATTATGTCTTCTTGCCGAAGAACAGGGATGGATTACAGCAGTTAAATTGATGTAAACATTGATCAGCATTTCACATATGCAATATGCTGACAGCACCTTAATGTTCTTGGAAGGGGTAAAGAGCAGATGAGAAACTTGATGTTTATTTTGACTGTTCTGGAAAGTATATCAGGGCTCAAGATCTTTTTTGATAAAAGTTCACTCATTGGAATTAATATGGAAGATCACGAGATGATTGAATGTGCAGAAATACTGGGATGCAAGGTTGAAAAGCTACCAATGACTTATTTGGGACTTCCTCTTCCCTACAAACAAATTAGACAAGTAGATTGGGAGCCATTGATAATGAGAATGCAGAGAAAATCGTCTATTTGGAACATGGTTGGCAGTACCGCGGCCGGCACCGGTACCCTGGGTATCGGCCGGTACCGGACTGGTACTGGGCCGGTACCGGCCGGTACGTACCAGTACCGGTACCCACCGATACCGGTACCGGTACTGCCATCCTTGATTTGGAAGGCCAGGCAGCTGTCTTTGGGAGGCAGAATAATCCTCTTAAACTTAGTGTTAAGCTCAAACCCTTAGCATTTTGTCTCTGTTTTTATTATTCCTCAGGGGGTTAGGAGTAAAATAGACAGAATCAGAAGACATTTTCTATTTGGGGGGGGGGGGGGGCGCTAATGAAAACTCAAGATGTGTTGCATTAGTGAAATAGGAAAAGGTTTTTAGACCTTTTAAGAATGGAGGCTTAGTAGGAGTGAGGAATTTGTCTTCCATGAATCTTGCTTTGATTGGCAGATGGTTATGGGATCTTATTTCTGAAGAAAAAGCCCTCTGGAAAAGCATTATCATTGAAAAACACTATCCTGAAATGAATAGATTCCACATGCATACCTCTAACATTACATTCATGTCTCCCTTGTGGAAAGGAATTTTCAAGACAGCAGATTTTGTGGAAAAAGGAATTCAGTACAAAGTTGGCAATGGTGAAGATATTTTATTCTGGAGAGATAAATGGGCAGGATCCCGATTACTACTACATAAATTCCCTCTCATTTTTCAGTTAGTATCGGATCAGTGGGCCACAGTCAAGAATTATTACAGAATTGAAAACACACAGATTCAGTGGATGCTCTTTTTAAGGAGAAAGTTGAAAGATGAAGAATTCAGTGAATATTTTGCAATTTCTGAATGATATGACAGTGCATTCAGATAAAAGTGACCAACTTATATGGCTTAAAGATGGAGGCAAATTCTCTGTCAAATCATTATACAAGTGCATTGAAGGCAGAAGGGAGCCTTATCACAGATTGGGGCAGATTTGGAAAGTTAAATCTCCTTTTAAGGTTCGGGCTTTTATGCGGTTATTGGTTGAGAAAAGGATCATAACAAAGGTTTACAGAACCAAGTGGGCACCTAATGCAGATACAAATTGTTCATTTTGTGGCCAAAGGAGCTGAGGATGTGGATCATCTGTTTATTTGATGCCAGTTTAGCAGAGAAGCTTGGAGTATTGTCTGCAAGCTTTTTTTTTTTGGGAAGGTGACCAAAGGTCACAGTTCATTATTGATTAATAAGTAGACT
The DNA here is from genome assembly GCA_030544215.1 of Zantedeschia hybrid cultivar. Taxonomy (NCBI): domain Eukaryota; kingdom Viridiplantae; phylum Streptophyta; class Magnoliopsida; order Alismatales; family Araceae; genus Zantedeschia; species Zantedeschia hybrid cultivar. Next base: position 41,955,634 of record JARZZO010000013.1, on the reverse strand, counting down.
GTACAATGTAAACAGGTAGCAAAAACCACCCAATGAACAATGAAAGTACCAAGATGCCCTCCCTACAAGAAACCCACCGAATACTAATACGTTTTATCCAGGGGGTAAAAAGTGGACATCTTTTCCCATCATATATCTAGGTCTTCCCTTAACTATGGGAGCCTAAAGAGGTCTGAATGGAATTTTCTGGTTAAGAAGTTTGAAGACAGGTTAGAAGGGTGAAAGGGTAAGCTTTTGTCAGCGGGAGTTAGGTGGATTCTCTCAAAAGTTGTGCTGTCTAGCTTAGCCAGATATTACCTATCTATTTTTAAAATACCAGCCACAGTTTCCACAAAGAATCTATTAGAGCAGCATTCTTCTGGAAAGGGAAGGATGCAAAAGAGAAGGGGATACATAATATCCGATGGAGACATGTCTGCAGGTCAAAAGAAGAGGGAGGAGCAGACCTATTACCTATCTAGGTCTTCAATAAGGCACTGCTTACAAAATGGACGTGGAAGATAGTTAAGGAAGATCAGGATTTGTGGGCAAAAATGATTAGGAAGAAGTATTAGCAATTTGGATTGTTAGTCATCAAAATAGATCAATGTCCCCAGTTTGGAAAGGCATTATCAGCAATTTGGATTTTTCAAGTGCTCAACTTGTATCAAGATTGGTAATGGGCAAGTAACTAGATTTTGGGAGGATTCATGGATTGATCATTTGCCTCCTAAAGAGAAGTTTCCAGCACTGTATAATATCTCTCCACAGCAAATAAAAAAATCAGTGAGCTCAGAATTCAAGCAGGATCTGGATCAGTGTGGGATATTACTTTTTTCAGAATTTTGCAGGAGTGTGAGATAAAAGATTTTCATGATTTGAACTCACTTCTGGTCAACTGTCAACTTCATGCAGAGGAGAAATATGTCAGAATCTGGAAGTGGGATTCACCTGGAATCTTTACTGTTAAAACTGCTGCACATATACTTAATACAGGGGGTAGAAAAGTTAGTTGGAGTACTCAAGCTTGGAACAAGAATTTACCAATTAAAATCAGAATCTATATGTGGAAGATGGCTTGGGGTAGAATGTCAACATGTGACAAACTAAAATGGGTTAGGGGAAATATAAGAGGTTCTTGCATTTTCTGTGGGCTGTTTCAGGAATCAATGGACCATCTTTTTTGTGGAATGTGGTATTATACAATGTATGTGGAAGATTTTCTCTAGATCTCTTCTTATGCAGCAGGAATATTTCCATAATGTTCAGAACCTTATTGAGAAATGGGCTTTGTTATGTCCAGTGGATCAAGAACTCAAAATATGGAATATGATTCTACCAGCCATGCTCTGGGCAATTTGGAAAGCAAGGAACAACAGAATATTCAATAACAAGTTTGGAAAGCCAGATGAAATCATTACCAATGCTCTACACTCTCTGATGGAATGGACTTTTCAGAATTCAGATGAATCTCTCAGACATTCAGAGCTGATTGAAATGCTTAATGGGGTGGGGGGGGGGGAGGGGGAGGGGCAAATTCTGTTTGTAATTGTGGAATAAATTGTTTTTTCTTTTTTGTCTCTTTTGAGAGATGGGGAAATTGCCTGTGTTCTTGGCCGTATATGGGATCAGTTGTTTTCTCTTTTTTGTTCCTTGTGACTTTTGATAGGTCTCTATTGGTAGATTCCTGTCCCACCTTTTGATTTTTGTAACTGTCTTATTTTTGAAATGAATAGTGGCTTATAGCCGCCTCCCCCCCCCCCCCCCCCAAAAAAAAAAAAAAAAAAAAAGTAAATCAAAGAAAAGAGAAATTCTATAACACAGGATGTGTCAAAAGAAGTGCATCTTCCACCCCCAGCCTCTGAGAGCAAAGCAGACTCCTCCACTTTTGTGATAATGCCAGCAGCTTTTCCCCAATCCACAGCCCATTTGATAGCTCTGTTAAATATATCAGAAACCCGGTTGAATTGTTGACTGAGCCTTCCGGAATCCCTTTCAAGCCAGATTGCCCACTAGATGGCTGGTAGGATCAAAGTCCATATCTGAGTCTCTGAAGGATAAGGACAGAGATCCCTCCACTCTTCAAGCAATTGGACAACATATGGAGAAAGTTTGGCCATCCACAATCAAGATTTTTGTGTGGAAATTGATTCAAGATAGACTACCAACCTTGGTCCGTGTGAAGAAATGTAAACCTGATATCAGAGATACATGTCTCTTTTCTGGTTCGTTCATAGAAACCAATGATCATTTTTTTTGTTCATTGTGGTATCATCTCCAAGGTTTGGACCACCCTATTTCTATGTTTCGGCTGTTCCTGGCAGCAGCTTTCTATCCAGCAGCTGTTTTTTACATGGAAGGATATCTCTGTTTCAGAGGGTGATAAGGGCTTCTTGTTCATGTTATTGGGTGCTTTTCTTTGGGCAACTTGGAAAGAACGCAATGACGATGGTTCAAGCATGCCTTTAAACTTCCCCCTTCAACATTATCAACCATTCATTGTTTCTCATCCAGAATTGGAGAATTGCTGCTAATTTGGAGACAGATTTAGACTGCACCTGTCTATCTTCCATCAGGAAGTGGATAGACATCCTGCTATGATTTTCTTTGCTTTATGTTAGCTCTGGTTTTGATCTTGTGGCTACTTTCCTCTTTTTTTGAGTAACTCTTGATTTTGTTTTCTTGGAGTTTTGGCTACTTGCTCTGTAGCCTCCATTTATATTTGTGTTTCCTGCTGCTTATTTATATAAAATCTGTGGCCCTTGCCACCTTCCAAAAAAACGTTGTGAAAATTTTGCCGTTGGAACTGAAATTGTTTATCCATCGTTCTCCACTGCATATGAACAATACCATAATGTACAAATAAATGATCCACATCTTCCTCCATGATTCCACAAAAAATGCATTTTGAATTTTTGAGTATTGGATATGAAGAATAGATTTTAATCTGTCCAGATTTGGTGTGGTGGAGGTGGGAAGCCAATGGGCGGTTCTCAGTCAGGTCGGCATATTCTTCATTCGCCATGGTCGTTGCCGCTTCCCATTTTTGAGACAGGTTTGGCAGGTGTGCAGACCTTTGAAAGTTCAAATGCTTATATGGAGAATCACCTGGGGAAGGCTACCCACTTGTGATAGGCTGGCTGCTTTTGGTCAGAAATTGCAAACTATTTTCCCCTTTTGCGGCCTGGTAGATGAGGATCTAACCACCTCTTTTTGCTATGCCCTTTTGTGCTTGAAGTTTGGAATCAGGTCTTCTCTAATATCAGACGTCAACATTCCTTCCCAAGGTCGGTGCAATCTCTGATGGAGGGATGAAAGCATAAATGGAGAACTAGGAGTGATAAGATTTGGTGGCTGATCCTCCATGCTACTCTCTGGTCAATTTGGGGAGAGCGCAATGCGAGGATTTTCAAGAACCAGTCTAGGAGCCCTAATAGGATTGCCTCTTTTATCTGTGATCTAACCAAGGAATGGGAGATGCTTATAGGCAATGTGGATCCCTCATCCTCCTCTATTTTGTATGTTTTGGTGGGTGGGGTACATGATTATACTGTCTTGGTGTCCTTTTGTATAGGGGATTCTTTTGAGTGTTGATCCTTCTCTCGTTTGTATATTCCCATTCTTTTTTCTTTAATATACTGATGGTACCATGCACTTCTCAAAAAAAGAAAAAAGAAAACAGTTCTTTCCATGGTAGGTAGTCTTCCCAAAGCGATCTTCCGTAGAAAAATTCTTATCTTGGCTGGAAACAATATGGACCAAAAAATCTGATTCCAAGAAACTCTCAAGCCTTCATCATTGATTATTCCAGATAGGGCACTGACCGAAAAAGAACCCTTGCTATTCCATGCCCAGTTTCTAGAATGCTCTTGTTGGCTATTCAGAATAATGGGATGAATAATTTCCAGAACATTCAACAGCTGATCCATTTCAATTCCAATAGGATCTCCTCTTAACATTATATTCCAATGACTTGGTTCCTGGTGAGAAAACCTGACCGACAGTCCTTCCTTTATGGTCTGCAATATTGTACAAGGCATGGAATTGGACTGCAAATGGATTGTCTGTACACCATCTGACCTCCCAAACTTTGATCAAGTTTCCATTACCCACTGACAATTTAATGGCTGGTTCAACAATCTCAGTCAACCTGCTAATATTCCTCCATAAAGGAGACATCGATGTACTCACTGTTGGCTTCATGGTCCATTTTGAAGTGTTAGGATAATACCTATTCCTAATGATATGAGCCCATATTGCATTATCAGTTTCCCCCAACTTCCATAACCATTTGGCCAAAAGTGCCTTGTTGAAGACACTAATACTAGTCAATCCCACTCCTCCGTGATACTAGTCACTTCCACTCCTCCCTGTTCTTTGCTTCTACAGCCTTTATCCCAAGCTACTAAATGAATCCCACCCTTCTCCCTTTTCCCACCTTCCCAGAAGAATTTGTTTCTCATGGATTCGATGATTATCACAACAGTTCTTGGAACTTCAAGAATGGAAAGATGATAGGTAGCCAATGAGGATAAAACAGTTTTTGAGGATCCATTTACCATCAACAGAGATGAATTGTGCTTTCCATCCTTCCAAAGTCTGAGCAAACTTCTTTATTAGAGCATCCCGATCCCTCACCCTGCTCTGCACATTAGAGAGCAGAAGACCCAAGTATTTAATGGAAAATTGCCATTTTTGCAATTCCAGCCGGCTGTTATTTCTTTCCTTCTGTCCTCTTGAAGGTTAATTCCAACTACCTCTGCTTTATCATAATTGGTAGTACATGCTGGCCAAAAGTACATGGGACCCTTTAATCCAAAAGTTTGCACATGCTTTGGAAGGATGGAAAGCAAAATTTCTATCTGCAGGAGGTAAATGGATCTTTTCCAAAACTGTTCTTTCATCCTTGAGCACTTATCATCTCTCCATTCTTTCTATTCCCAAAATGTGGAAAGAATCCTTGAAAGCATTAGGAGTTCTTTTTTTTTTGGGAGGATGAAAAAGGGAGAATAAAGCACTGCACCTTGTAGCCTGGGAAAGGATCTGCACTAGCAAAGCACAGGGAGGTGTTGGTCTAACCAGCGTTAGGATTACCAATAAAGCATTGCTTGCTAAATGGCTATGGAGAATGGGTGAAAGTGACAATACTTTATGGGTCAAAATCATCAGAAACAACTACCCTCAAGCATCCAAATGGACTATTCAGCCCTCCTGTCAATCATCTATTTCACCCATATGGAGGAACATCAACAAGCTTGCTAATCTTGTCAACACAACCATCACTTTCACTATGGGAGATGGGAACTTGATCAGATTTTGGGAGGACAGATGGTGCTCGGACACTCCTTTTGCAGTCAAATTTCAGCAATTGTATTGTATCGCAGAGGATAAAGGGAAGTCAATTAATGTCATCTATGCTCCAGAGGAAAACAACCACTGGAATATTAATCTCAGAAGGGAACCTGTGGGCATTGAAATGGATCAACTTTTGCTTGTTCTAAACTATATAAATCAATTTTCTCTTTACATTATGAAGGATGACTCTAGAAGTTGGGTCTGGAACTGTAAATGGATATTTTCTGTTAATACTTGTACTAAAATTCTTAGTGATAGAGGATTGAGAGTCCACTAGCATCATACTGTGTGGTCCAACCTTCTTCCCACAAAAATCAGAATTTTCCTTTGGAAATTGGCACTGGGCAGACTTCCAACCATGGACAGGCTGAAATTCATCCTTTATGCCAATACTCCTTATTGTGTTTTTTGTGGAATCCTGAAGGATATTGCCGAGCATCTATTTGTGCATTGTGGGGTAATTAATGTCTTATGAAGATCCATTGGACTTTTACTCTCTTTTCAGTGGAAGGACTTCCATGATTTACCATGCCTCCTTCAAGAATGGAAAGGATTTTGCCCAATACCTTCCGACCTTAAGATTTGGTCTATTCTCTTACCAGCCATGCTGTGGTCTATCTGGCTTGAAAGAAATTCAAGAATTTTCCATCAATCATTCAATCGGATCGATCACATCTTGGATACAACTGTTAGGTGGACTTTTATCTGGGCAAAAGCTGCTCCTCTTCAACATGGAAGACTCTTCACTGTTCCTTGCTGTTTTGAAGTCCAAGAAGCTTTTCTTGTAATTGTTCCCATTTTTATCCTCTGGATAAGTCCTGTTGTTTTGATTTGAGTTTGTGTTTCACTTTGGTCAAGAGAGTTTGACTTCGGTCAATATGTAACTATGTAACCCTTCTTCTATCATAATTGGTATAAGTCCTGTGATTGCCTCTACTAACAACAAGCTTCTCTTGATATTAGATAGTTTATCTTCCTCTACTGAAGAAAACATAAGTGTATTGTTTGCAAATTGTAAGTGAGAAAGCTGTAACCCATTTCTACCAATACAGAACCCATCAACCAGTCCATATGAAGCTTCTCTCTCCCAAATCGAACTCAAAATTTGGCTGACCATAATAAAGATGAGTGGTGATATTGGATCCCCCTACCTCAAACCTCTAGTGCTTTCAAATATCCACATTGTTTCCCATTCAACAGATTAGAGAACCTAGAAGATGATACACAATTCCTAATCCAATTAACCGACTTCCTTTTAAAACCCAGCTGACCTTATCATAGACTTTCTCAAAATCTAATTTAAAAAGGACCCCTTCCTTCCTACTAATCTTCTGAGAGTGGATAGCTTCGTGGTCTGCAAGAAAATTATCAGGAATGAATCTTCCCTTCAAAAAGGCTTATTGGTTGATACTTATGACATTCACCAGCACCTTCGTCAATCTATTTGCCAAGATCTTAGTAGTAACAATTTTATAGCACCCATTCAATAAGCTGATTGGTTTAAAGTCTGAAGGATTCTTTGCACCCTCTTTCTTTGGGATAAGAACTATGAAGGTAGAGTTGAAAGCTCTGATGCTTTTGCGTCTCCTTTGGAACTCTTCTATAACCTTCAAAAGATCTTCCTTTATTACGTCCCAAAATTTTTGATAAAAGCCCATAGAGAATCCATCTGGACCCGGGGACTTGTTAGCGTCCATACTAAACACAGCCTCTTTTATCTCTTCTTCAAGGATTGGGGTACATAAGTTCTCCTCTTGAGATTCTTCAATCTTAGGGATAACACCTTCATCCAAGTGAGGCCTCCGTTGTTCTCTTTCTGAAAAAAAGTTCTTTGTAATAAGAAATAAATGCATTTTAATGTTCTCCTCTGCTGATTGTTGACATTTAAGTGCTCAATCTTGAGAGATCTTTTTTTACAACCTGCAACATCATGGAAAAATCTTGTATTGCTGTCCCCTTCTCTAAGCCACAGCTCCTTAGCCCTTTGTTTCCACTTGATTTCCTCTTCAAGAAACCACATATTATATTCTTTCTTGAATCTGTCCAGTCCTGTCTCTCATCAATTGACAAGGATTGAGAATCTGTTCCTCTCTAAATCTTCTATTTTGCACAGCATCTGGTTTCTTCTGACTTTATTGCCTCCAAAATTCTGAGAACTCTGAGACTTTAAACTGTTTCTAACCCGCTTGAGCTTCATTCAGTATGTCTCACAAGCAAACTCTGTGCTCGGTCCTTCCTTCCACTAGTTAGAGACCAAATCCTTGAAACCTTCCTGAAGTTGCCAAGACAGTTATAGCTGAAAATCCCTTGTCTACTCTTCCCATCCATTGTTGAGAGAAGAATTGGAATATGATCAGAAGCTCTTCTGTTAAGGCCTTTAATAGAAGAAAGAGGAAAGAGCCTTATCCACTCTGTGGACACCATCACTCTGTTGATCCTTGATTGAATGGGAAGTTCTTGCATATTAGACCAAGTGAACTGCCTATTAGGAAGTTCCAAATCAATCAAAAGCACAATTTGTAATCCACTGCCCAAAATTTTCCATATCTTTATTCCACTTATGCTCACCTCATCTTTCCCAAGAAGCCTGATCAAGTTAAAATCTCCCAATATACACCAGCTGTTCTTGAATAAGGCTGTCAATCTCTAAAGTTCTTGCATAAATTCCCCCTTCGCTTAGGGGATTGTTGGGCCCATAAACAGATGTAACAACCCATGTTTCATCAACTGTTTTGGAGGAGAATGAAACAGAAATACTAAACTTCCCCTCATCATATAAATGCCCCTGGAATTTCCTGCCATTCCACAAAACTAACTGTCCTTCACAGGAACCTATTGCTAGAATAAAGACCCTTTTTAAAAAAATAGAGCCACTAAGTGCCTTGATTAACTTATCTTCAAAGATATCCATTTGGTTTCTTGAATATAGAAACAATCCACCTTGCAAACTTTGAGACAATCTCTAACCAGTAACCACCCTCTGTTTAAACTCCGCATTCAAACCATTCCTTCTGGATCTCCTTCACAGTTGAACTAGCTTCATCTTTGGCTGCTGATCCAGTTCAGAATATTGGAGATCGTCAACTATTGAAGGAGGATTGGACTTGGGCAGAAGTTGTTTCTGCTTACAAGTCTTACAGGAAGGTTCAGGATATGGCTAAACAAGGGAGAAGCAAGGCTTCTCTCCTCTCTTCTGAAATAGGGGCTCTAGAGACGAGTCCGGACGGGACTCGGAAGGTCTATTCGAGTCTGAGTTGATCTCCAAATCCTCAGGTTGATCAAGAAGTTGAAGGGCCTAACTCACCAGCCGAGGTGGATGTGGGAAAAGAGGTGAGAATGGTGGGTTGCTGTTCTCCAGGCTAATGATGATCTTCATGGGGAGTAGTTGCAGTTTTGTGGAGAGGCTTGAGGGTGATTGTGCTTTGGTCAAAGCTGCAGTGGTGGGGTGGGCCCGGACCAAAGATGTCCATTACGATGATGATTGGGTAGCTGGTCAAGCGTATCGGGCGAGGAAGATACACTGTTCTGGGTAGCGGATTCTTCTTGCTTGGGCATTGACTTTAGCCCTTTATCGGGTAAGTCGCTCGGGTCACCGCTGTCGAGTTATTGGCCTCTTCTCTTTAATCAAACAGGTTTGTCATCTTCACCCGAGCAAACCCAATTTTCAGACGGCTCTCTGGGCTCTTGTGGCTGTTTTCCTTTCCAGTGTTTGGAGGAGGCCCTGGGGGTACTGATTACTGAACTGTTCCCCCAACCAGTGCTCCCTCAGTTCAGACCACCTGATTTGGAGGCCTTACTGGCTTCTGTTGTTGCCACCGCAATAACATCGCCGGAAGCCGATGCTCTCGCCTCTATTAGATTGGCTTCTTGGAACAGCTCTATTCAATCTTTCAAGGGGTTTGAAAGGTCTATCTCAAGAGGAAGCTCTATTCCTCACTCAGTCACAACATGTCCGAGGACTTCTTTCAGTGTGGTTGATGGGCAAAAGTCCTCCGATGAGGGTGCTTCATTGTCCATGACGAAGGCTGTAGATAATGCTTCATTGGCAATTGTTCCTTTTGTGGGGGAATCCATGCCTCTCTATTATCCCTGACGAAGGCTGTAGATAATGCTTCATTGGCAATTGTTCCTTTTGTGGGGGAATCCATGCCTCTCTCTATTATCCCTGTAGAGTCACATGAACAATGGACTAAGGATATAGTTGATTTTGGAAGGAAAATTGCAGTATCCTTTGAAGGGAAGGAGGACGTTGTTATTAGCTTCATTAGAAAACTGAAAAGAGCAGAGGTGTTGCAGAACTCTTCTAAGAGCAGGGGTCAGAAAGGTGGATTGAAAATAGGTAAGGGGGAGATCTCATTTGTGCAGAATAATGAGATCATCGAAAGCTTGAGAGATAAAAAGTGGGGGGGGTGGGGGGGGGGTTGCTGTTCAAATGAATATTTGCATCTGGAATATCAGAGGTGTTGTCTGCAGGCTAGCAGCCATCCATCTCACTTTTGGCAACATTAGTCAATTATTTAATCATTTCAAGAGGCTCAAGGTGCAGTCCACCAATCCAACTTGAGGCAAAATATTATCAATCATTCCACATGCCGTCTGCTGGAGTATCTGGAAGGAACATAGTGAATATTATCTTTCGGGGAAGTAAACCATATACAGAGAACACTTGCCTTAGAGCTATTCATTTTCTATTTAATTGGAGTAGATTCTTGCTTCACATTCCTTTAGAAAGCTGGAGAAGGGAATTTAATAAATTTTCTCTGTACTTTTTGAGTTTCTTTTGATTCTTAGGAGAGGCACCTCGTCAATTTTATTAGTTGTACCTTCTCTATGTATGCATTAATAAAATTGGTGATACAATCCACTACTTTATTAAAAAAAAAAGGACCCTAAACCGAAAAGTAAAAGTAAAAAGAGGAAGTTAGTTTTAAAGAAAAGGGTAGAAAGGATGAAGAGATTTCCTGTTGTGGTGAACTGCAGTGGACCATGCAACATCAATTACCCCGAACCAAATGGACCCAAAGCCAAAAAGGAAAAGGGAAAAAGAGAAAGTGAGTTTTAAGGAAAAGGGAAGGAAGGATGAGGAGATTACTTGTTGTGGTTAACTGATGCGGACCATGGGGATGGGAATAGCTGCTGCTGTCCTGCTTTCTCCTCCTTCCCCTCCTCTTTGCTTTCCTCCTTTCCCCTGAAACTGGTGGAGACGACTCCTCTTCCTACCCCTTCTCCTGTTTCTGCTGTGTGGGACCTCAGGCCCCTTGAGTTCGTCTCAATGAACCAGCCTGGAGCTGCAGTTTTGTTTTTTTTTTACTACTTTTTGATCAGGCCCACAACACAGGCAAAAGTGGACCCGTTTTGACCAATTTTTATCCAGTTCCAGTCCAGATTAGCCAAATTTCAAGGTATGCTTATTCTATTGCATATTTTGCAGATAATTTAATGGAAGTCTACATGCTCTTTGTCTTGATTTTACCTATGGAATTATAGTTTCTGCTTGTTTTGTGCATCAATCGTGCTGATCATATTGCTGCACATTAGATACATCATTTAACTTGAATGCGCGAAACAGTAAGGTTCTGTAAAATTTAATCTCAACAATAAAAGAAGCATTGGATGAAATTAAGTGAAGCACCAGGTATGTATCATAATCACATTTCAGGCATTTCATGTCTGCGAAAAATTCATGATTCGTCTTATCTCACTTCTATCAAATGTTTTTCCTGCTTGGGAAGTGTTTCCTTTAGGTGTTTCTGTGCATCTCTGCACACAGGTTATTGTAAATATTTGTTTTACTACTTATGATCTGGATGAGATCTATATGGATCAACCTAAGGGTTTTAAGGTCAAAGTACTTGATGACAAGCATTGTCAGTACCATATTATTTAGCTTCGTACTATTGATTGGATGTTCTAATTGATCTTTTGTTCCTTTTTCTTGTTTTGCAGTGCGTGAATTGGATGTGCCTGGTGAAATATATGAAAGAAAAACATATCCATTCGAATTCTCTACTGTTGAGATGCCATACGAGTCATACAATGGTGTGAACGTCCGACTTAGGTAAGATATTGGACGTTTCATTGAGGAAAATGGAAAAGTAAAGCTTTGCTACTGCAAAAACTTTGGTGCAGATAACACATCAAATTAGTGTATCTGAATAATTCATGCATAATCTGATGTTATTATGCATGGTTTTGTATCCCTGAATTGACATGTATGGCCAGAGATGGAAAGCTGAATCCTATAAAATATCTGTTGGAAATGATGTTGACCACATCGCGAGTCTGGCAAATTGATAGGCACATGTTCTAGAAATACATGACGTTCTACCATACTTAATGAGGATAGAAAGGAAAAAGGAAATCCTTCTAAAAGTGCAACTTTCTTGCTCCAATGATCACAAGGGTACACTTTGGTTCTGCTACCTTTTTGTCTGCAAAACCTTGATGCTATGCTTAATGAGTAAGCTACAGCACTGAAGTGCGATGATATTATTATTGGATATCTAGTATGATTTTGTAGTGAAATGTTACTCTAGAATATAAAGTTTATTCTTTTAATCTCATTTATTGCTAAAATTACAAGTGGCATCATGTTATTGTCCTTTAACCTCAGCCCTTGCAGATGAACAAGGATTAAGTTGTTCACTAATGTCTGATGCATGGTGTTTGATATGTGTAGGGGCAGCCCTGTTACCCCCCCCCACCACCACCCCAAAAAAAAATAAAAATTAAAAAATTAGATAAAAAGAGATCAATGCTGTTCAATATTCTTCACTACAAAAATATCATCATCTTATCACCTCATCTGACTGCCATCTTCAGAGAACTTGCCGCTGATATTTGCTTTAAATCCTTTGACTAATCCATTTTGAACTGGGTTAGTAGTACCTAGTGAGGAGACCTGGTCTAATATATGAACTCATGGTGCATAACCATTGTATATCCTGTGTGTTATGTGTTGATGCTGCAGAGATTGAAGGAGCTGATGGTAATTGCAGCGCAAACTACAACCAAATCAGACAATTAAATGCTTAAACATCCTTTTCTTTTGAAGGTGACAAAAGTAACAATTCCATTAAAATGGAAAAAGGTTACAGAGAAAACAGATAAAAGCATATAATGGGAACACTCTCCCATTCAAAGCCCGGAAAAAAGTACAACAAAAAAGGCATGTTTTATCAAGGAAATAAAACAGGAATCCGAGGAAATTAGAAGAACATGTTTCACCAGAGACTAACCCTCTCCAGAAGAGTCTGCCCATTGCCATTGAGAGGATGTGCAACTCTGCCCCACTCTTCAACCCATCTGGTTACACTTTTCAATAGATCACCTACACTGCTGAACTGATCACCGAATTTTCTCCTGTTCCTTTCGCACCAAATGGCCCATAACAGAGCAGGACAAAAGAGATACCATAATTTTTGGCGCAATAGAAAGGGGCACACTTATTCCCACCATCTGATTTGTTCCACCCATCTGACACCAAACAATCTACATAAAACCTTCCAGAGCACACTAACAATACCGCAGTCATAGAATAAATGGTTCTGATCCTCCAGAAAAGCAGCACAGAATGAGCACATAGAATTGCCATTGAGATGAAGTTTCGTTATCCTCTGTCCTGTAGGTAATCTGCACCATGCAGTCTTCCCAGGAACATCTTGATTTTATTGGGAAGCACCTTAGACCATACCAAAGAATGCCACACGCCCTGCAGTCCCCATCTTCCAAAAATTTCACTACTGAGTTAACTGAAAATTTCCCATCACTAGCCCATCTCCAAATTCTCCTATCTTCTTCTGCACTAGAAATGCTCATCTTGCTGAGCAAGGAGAAAAGAGCAAGGAGTTCATCTTATTCCATCACAGTAGGGTCTCTTCTTAGTGTAATGTTCAACTGGCCTATGATTGTTAGAACAAACATATGCAAGACTGCAACAGAAGCTTCCTTCTCATTAATGATAGAAAACAGGCTGCTAAGCTGCTTAGCCAAAGGCATATTGGGGCACCATCTATCCTTCCAGAATAGGATATGACTCCCATTTTTTGAATTCAAATGAAATCGATAACAAATCTGCACATAATGTTCTTCCAAATTGGAGATAAATTATACATGATGGAAGGGTAAATGCTCCATTTGTAACCTTGAGAGAAGTACTTACTCTTAACAATAACAGCCCACAATGCATCTTGCTCTTCACCCAATCTCCACAGCCATTTAGCCATCAATGCCTTTGTTGAAAACAGCAATACCAGTGAAACCAACTCCACCTTGTTCTTTCCTCTTACACACATTGTCCCACTTAACAAGATGGAGGCCTTTCTTCTCCCTTTTCCCTCCTGACCAAAAAAAGAGAGCTTCTAGCCACTTCAATAATTCTCTCTACAGTCTTAGGCACCTTAAAAATTGAAGCATAATAGATTGCTAAGGAAGATAGAACTGCTTCCGATAGGACCCATCTTCCTCCAGCTGAGGGAAAATTTCCTTTCCAACCTTCCAACCTACTTTCAAATTTCTTGACCAACCCACCCCAATCCCTAACTCTTATAGTTCCATCTGCTAAAGGTAAACCGAGATATTTGATAGGGAAATCACTGCACCTGCAATCCAAATAGCTTGCAACTTCCATCAACCTCTGAGAAGACACATTCAGCCCCACAACCTCAGACTTCGCATAATTAATTTTCAGACCGGTGATTAGCTCAACTAGTAACAACAACTTCTTAATGTCGTGGATCAAATCTTCCATGCCAGAAGTAAATAGCAAAGTATCATCAACAAACTGCAAATGTGACAGCTGAATATTGCTACCTCCAATGTTAAACCCATCAATAAGACCCTACTGCGTTGCTCTATCCCAAGGAGTACTCAAAATCTATGCTATGAGCAAGAAGATAAGAGGAGATATGGGATCTCTTTGTTGCAGACCCCGAGAGCTGTTGAAATAACCATGTGGCTCTCCACTTATCAGAACAGAAAATCTTGGAGAAGAGATACATATCATGATCCAAATAATCCACCTTTTTTTAAACTCCATCAGCTTCAGAGTTCTACGAAGACAACCCCAACTAACTTTATCATAGGCTTTTTCAAAATCAAGCTTCAAGAGAAATCCTTGTTTTTAGATCCGGGTGTCCAAAGAGTTTGCCACAAAAGATGAGGCGAGGTGTAGCGAGGTCTGGTGAGGAGAGGGCTGGATAGGGGAGGGCGTTAGTAAGCCAGAAAAGGGGAACCAAGTGGTTGGTAGGTTCGTAGATGATGATGAGAAGGTAGACGATGGGGGGGGGGTTGGAAGGTGGTGGGAAGGAAATCCAGGAAGGATGCAAAGGTGATGGAGAAGGGTCGATCCACCCTACTGCTAGAAACTAGTGCATCAGGTGTCTTCAACGAAGACACTGGGCGAAGGATTGTAGGGATGCAGTTAGGTGCTTGGTGTGTGGAGGAGTTGGCCATAGGATTGGTCGTTCTATGCAGTGGAAACAATACTCTGTTTCCGTTCCAACTGTAAAAGGACCATCCTCAGCTCTTAGTCCACAGAGTTCTCTTATCCAACATGAGAAGTTCTATCCCAGGATTGATATTCCATGGTCCTTTGGTGTCTCAGATAACTTCTCCCTTGCTAGAGTGCCTTGTGGTATCTATCTTGCCTCTCAGGCATGGTTGGCAGTATCGGCCGATATTGATACGTATCGATCGATACATATTGGTCTTGGTGGGTACTGATACCATACTGAGTGGATTGATACTGGCCGATACTGGCCCGGTACTGGGCCAAAATAGACCCGGTATGGCCGATACTGATACCGGTACATATTGGTATCGGTACTCTCCGATACCGGTATTGCTATCCTTGCTTCCTGGGATGCAGAGAAGGGTGAGAAGCTCTCGGTTGCTGGAGTTCGTAGAGCCCTACAATCAGAGTAGCCTAGTAGTATTACCTAGACGATCAAGGAGTTGAAGGGAGACTGCTTTCTGGTTCGGTCCTCCCTGAAGGGGTGGAAAGAAGATGCTGGGGATAGGAAGGTTCTTAAAATAGTGGAGTTCTCTTTGAAGTTCTCTCCTTGGAAAGACAGGTGCAGAGCTAGCTAAGGAAGGAATTCGGTCCTGGTGCAAGGTGGAAGGGCTACCCCTACATCTTTGGACAGTGGAATCATTCCAGTCTAGTGCGGATAATTTTGGGTTCTTGAGGGGGATTGATGCCTGTATTCTTCAGATGGACATGCTCAAATTTGCTAGGATTCTTGTAGAGGTCGATTCTATTCAGAGAATTCCGGAAAAGTTGAAGGTGGGGACTAGAGGCCAGTGGTTCGTAGTATCAGTCAGTGCAGAGTTAGCGTCTTCTTCATCCTCAAGACAGGGAAATCATCGTGCTAATGAATGGAGCTGAGCTGATGTTGTTGCAGAATATAGATCCTACAGGAGAAGGACTGATGCTCAGGTGACTATCTTTGACACTCCGAGTGATAGGTTGAAGAAGGTCAGTGGACAAATGGTGAATTCCGGCGCTATGACTCAGTTTAGTCCAAGTTTGAACCAGTTTCCCCTGCCGAGTGAGAAGGAGGTGAGGTGTCATGCTATAGATGCGCCGGCTCTGACCAAGGAAGCTACGCGACTTGTTCCATTCAAGGATGGCAGTACCGGTACCGGTACCAGTATCGGTGGGTACCGGTACCGGTACGTACCGGTCCGGTACCGGCCGGTATCGGCCCGGTACCGGTCGGTACCGGCCCAAAACCAGTCCGGTACCGGCCGGTACCGGTCGGTACCCACGGTACCGGTGGTACTGCCATCCATGGTTCCATTTGATGGTGGTGTCGTTGATAGGCTCGAGGTGCAGGATGCTGCTGGTGGAGTTGGCGGAGCTATTCTCGAGGGAGATTTGGTTGCTTGGGGTGCTGTGAAGGAGCTGCGTTGGACAGAGGAATGCTGCGCCGATAGGCCGGCCGCGGCGGTTCGAACGGGTAGGGAAGATGTATAGGATCGGGCTGTGATCGGGTCAGTATTGGGTAATATCACAGGTAAGTCACCCGGGCTGGCTTGTTTGGGTCTGACTAACTTGCCTGATTCGAGCTATCGGTTCATTTTACCCACGAAATGCCCAGTGGATCTGTCTTCTCCACCCGACACGAACTTGATTCGTCTACAAACTAATCCCCGGCAACATCTACCTTCTTCGACACATGGTTCCTAGGTGTTGCAGCCTGTAATGGACCTTCCTGGTCTTCTCCCCTCTTGCCCCCGTTGGAGCAGGGAGAGGGTCGGAGGTTCTGTGGGTTGCACATCACAGGGGATTTGTTTCAGAACGGCCTAGTAGACAATGATGACAGTGTTATACTCTTTAAGGATAGGGCTGGATGCTTACTTCTGTTAGAAGATGATGCTGGACCAGAGGCACCTGGAGATGGTTCTTCTCAAGATGGTAACCAGATAGGTGACTATGAGCAGCTGGTGGGAGGCAATAAGACTGATGGTGTGGTTCAGAGAAACGTATCGGATGACTCTAAAAACCAGGTTTGTGCAGGAGATATGGTTCCTTTGATGGTTTTTCCAAGCTATTGCGATGGAGTATCCCGGCTCAGAGGAATCTTGGACTGATGAGCTTATGGACTTTGGTAGAAAAACTGGAGTTTCCTTCCAGGGTAAGAAGATATTGTTAGAAGCTGTTTGAAGAAATTAAAGAGGACAGAGGCTCTTCAAAACTCAGCAAAGAGAAAAGGTAAGGGTGGAGGTCTTAAAATTTGTAAAAGAGAAATCAGGTATCTTCAGTGCAATGAAGTGTATGATTGTTTGAGAGATGTGAAGGGTAAGAGTGGTGAAATATCCTGGTTCATCATGAAGCTTGTTTCATGGAATGTTAGGGGTCTGAATAATGATTTCAAAGTGAGAGCAGTGAAAGATATCATTCTATCATTGCATCTTGATTATGTGTGCCTTCAAGAAACTAAGACTAAAGAAATGGATGATCAGATTTTAAGAAGAATAGGGGGTTATATCCTAGATAAATATGCTATTCTTCCTGCAGATGGGATACAAGGGGGTCAGCTGATATTATGGGATAATAGAAAGTTGAAAGGGAATATCTGTGATGTGGGTGCATTTAGTATTTCAGTTTGTTTTTCATATTCTAATATTGGAGGGAATTGGTTGGTCACATCTGTGTATGGACCGCATGATGATACTCAGAGGGAGTGTTTCTTTCAAGAGCTATATACAGTGCAAACTATCTTTGCAGGGGCTTGGTGTATTGTCGGTGATTTTAACTGTGTGAGATATACATGGGAGAGATCTAGTTGTCATAAATGGAAAAAAGAGACGGTGGGGTTGAATGATTGCATTAGAGACAGTGGTTTGATTGATTTGAAAATCCCAAATAGGATGTTCACATGGTCGAATCTTCAATGGAACAACATTTAGTCAAGGATCGATAGAATTTTGATCTCTACTACTTGGTTTGGCAAATTTCCGAAAACACAGATAAAAGTCTTGAATAGAACTGTCTCGGACCATTTCCACTGCAGTTGGTGACAAATGTGAGAGAAAAGAAGGCTTAGTTATTCAGATATGAATTAATGTGGCACATGCAGGAAGGTTCAAGGAGCTTATCACTCAGTGGTGGAAGGAAGCACCCTCGGCAGGATATGCTTCCCTTTCCTTAGCTCAAATGGATCAGAAACTGTATTAAGAATTGGTTGAAACATTCCTCTCAAACAATTTCTGACAGAAGGCAACAATTTCTAGGGAATATTCAGACTCTAGAAGTCAAGAGTGATCAGAAGTCTTTGTCTATTGCAGAGGAGCAATTGCCGAGGGAATACAAGAATGAATACAAGGAACTGATGAAGTGCTGTTCAAGGAGGAAATTAAATGGAAACAAAGAGCTAAGGAACATTAGCATAGAGAAGGTGATAAAAATTCAGCTTATTTTCATGCAATGGCCAGTGCAAGAAAACGATCCTTAACAATAGAGCATATCAAGGAGGATGAGGAGATAATTGAGGATAAGAAGGGTATCCAGGATGGGTTTGTCCGTTTCTATGAAGAATTGTTCAAGGAAGATTGTGCTTGGAGACCACATATTGAGAGAGATATTCTTCCGAAGATTGAGGCTGGTGAAGCTGAAATTCTAAGTTTACCCATTGACGAGAAGGAATTAAAGGAGGCAGTTTTCAATAAGAATCCTAATAAATCGCCAGGTCCTGATGGTTTTTTATTAGGGTTTTATCAGTTCTTTTGGGATGTGATTAAGGAAGATCTTATGGCAGTAACGTCAGAATTCCAGGACAGACCAGATAATGTGAGGTGCTTTAACTCTACTTATGTTGTATTGATCCCCAAGACAGAAGGAGCTGAAAGAGTGACAAAGTTTAGGCCAATAAGTCTGTTGAATAGCTGTTATAAACAAGGTTTAAAAACCTGGCTAGCTGTTGGGTTTCAAACTAGCCATTGCTGGTCGTTTCCAAACAGCCAACAACGGCTAGTTCCTTGGGGTTCTATTTAAACCCCCCAAAGGCCCTCCAAAGCCTCCACAAGTGCCTCTTTCACTCTCTAACTCTTGCTCACTCTCACTGTCTCTCACACTCTCTTAATCATGAAATTCTCTCTTGGTCTCTCCCACGACTACAAGCTCGACTATCTCTACAAGACTTCCTACTGCACGCTCTTTTGTTTTTTTTTCTCTCATCTTCTTCTAAACGCTTGTACTTTTGTTTATCAATTTTTTTCTTTTTTTCTTTTTATTTTTAGCATCTCTTGCCCTTTGGCAGTCGACGTGTTGTGAACTGCTCAATTGCCTAAAGAATGGCATTTTAAGGTGCTGCTTAACGGTCCTCTAGGAACCCTCTTAGCGCTGATCTTGCTTGGGCTCATTGCACGCCGGTGGACATAGGCCAGAGAAAGGTACAATGCAAATATTACAACCGGATCGTCTCCGGCAGGGTCTGGCGATTCAAACAACATCTTGTTAGAATAAAAGGTGAAGTTGCATCATATGTTCGAGTTCCTTTAGAGGGTTGAATCCAATTTCGAAACTACATGAAGGAGAAAGAATCAATTAAAGCAAGTACTGCCATAAGAAGACATGAATTCGAGAGGAGTTGTTTAAACCAACGCGAAGGTCCGATGCTAGAGTTCGGCTTGGTGGAAGCAGTCAACCTATAAATGTGGATGATTGGGATCCGAGTAAGTTTGTTATTTAACTTATTTTCATGTTCTTCAATTAACGTTTTCAGACAAAAAAGTTATAATAGATTAATTTTTTTCTTTTACATTTAAAGATGAATTGCGACGTGCAATGGAGACAAACCTACGGTCCTTTGCAGATGAGGATTATTTCGGCAAACTGGAAGATATGCAGGACAAAGAAGTGGCTCTATACCTTTTGGTGATAATAGAACACTAGTGCTGGTATGAGCACTAATGTATGCAATACTCTACATGAAGAGTTCACTAGAGGTGGAGATCCTAGAGCAGGTCCAATAGATTCCTTCTTCACCAAAAAGAAGGATAAACAACCTTTCATTATTGCTGTATTTAAGAACTTGAAGTTTTGTAAGGAGAAGATAGGAAGAGCTACATCTAGGTAGTTTTTCTATAACATCTAGATGGTTAATTTAAAGATTTTGCTGAAGATTCTTGAAGCAGTAACTAGACTTAAAATCAATTTCTCAAAAAGTGAAATGGTGGGTATTAGTGTTCCAGAGGATAAGGAGGCTGTTTTATCAAATCTGATCAATATGCAGTCAGTTTCTTTCCCTATTACATATTTGGGACTACCTCTTTCAGACAGGAAGCTAAATACTTTTGATTGGAATCCTTTGATATGAAAATTTGAGTTTAAACTTCAAGGATGGAAATGAATCCTTCTTTTAGCAGCGGGGAGATGGGTTTTGTCTAAATCAGTGCTCTCTAGTTTGGCTATTTATTATTGTGGGGTGTTGTGGGGTGGGGTTGGGTGGGTGAGGACAGTCTCATCATTTTCTTTGGGTCTTATATTTGATAGATTTGCTTGATGAGCGTAAATACTGATCTCTTATTTGCGGGACATGGACACATGTACAAGTGTCAATATGGACACACTTGTTGGACGTGCGAAGCTTTAAGAATTGGATACAAAGGGATACAAAGACATGAGAGTATGTAAATGTATTCATATTCATATGTGCTTATATATCCATATAAAAGAATATGAATATTGAAACTTCTTAAAATATAAATGACACATGAATGGATGATAAATTCAAACTCTTTGCTCAAAAAGTGATGTGATGGGAATATGGGTTGGTTTAAAAGATGATAACAAGAATGTTTCTGCTGTTAACTGGAGTCTGGAGTGTATGATATATCTGAAACATACTGAATGTTGGCATTCAAACAAGTACTCTGAAGAAATATCCTGTGTTTATTTTGAAATTTTAAAGTAGAGGGTCGGCCATATGTGTTCTAGTGTCGTGCGATGTCCAAATGTCTGACATGGTTCTCTAATGCAAATAGAAATGTTTACCAAACCATAGATATCGATGCCATTTTTTTGTCAAATGTTGCCCAATTAGTGTAAATATCCATGCCAACACTTGTTAAATGAGGAATACCAACTTATTTCTACATTATCACACACATCACTCTTCATTTCCTTCCTTTAGCAGATGCACCAGCTTTTTCAATACTTTTTCTTTCCGTCCACTGTGGGTAAGAGAACAGAACCATAGTTTTGGATATTTAAAGGACATGTATTTACACCCCTTCTCTGTCCCTTTACATAGACAGCAGGGGCTAATAGTATTTCACGTGCAGTTATTTCATATGCTTGACCTGTCGTTCACATTGTTTCCTGTGACCTTGAGTTCATATGCTTGACATGTCGTTCACATTGTTGCCTATGACCATGTTATATATTATTATCTTGAGCTGAGAACTGGAAACTTTTGAAATTGCAGGTATATTTTGAAGGTTACAGTCAGTCGTAATTATGTCAGCAACATTGTGGAGTACCAGGATTTCTTGGTAACCCTTTTTAAGTTTTGTGAAATCTATATTTGATGCCTTAACATGCATTTAGGTTTTGTTTTTTTCTTTATTTGCTTGAGTGGATTTTATGGCATGGAACTCAGTGTAATGTTGCCTTGTCCCAGTAACATCCTATGATTTTTTTACCTTCCTACCAAGGTTTGCCGACTCATGGATCCGGATCGGATCGCGTTTGGCCAGATACGAGTCAGATCTGATATGAATCGGACCGACTTGCACGAGTGAGACTGATTCAAGCCAATGCATGCTAGTTTTTTTTTGACAAATCTCTCATTTTTTTCGAATAGTTACCTAATTATAAACATCATACTTCACGTCCATCGTTGTTGTGAATGATTATAAGTCACATTTAAGAAAAATACTCTAATTTAATGGATTTAAATTTGTAAAAAAATTAGTCTAGGATATTAAGTGAGAGGAATTTAGTCTAGGGATCTCAATTTGTAAAAGAAAGTGGTATACCACATCTCATAGAAAGTTAGAAACGTCAAATCTCAATTAACAAAACAAAGTGGTACACCTAGACTAAAGAGAGTGGATTACACTTTATTAAGTCGGATCGCACCGACTTGAGCCGAACCGTGATTGGCTTGGACCGGATTTCAGCGACTTGTGTTCATATCGTGCGATCCGGCACGAGTCAGTCTGATACGATGCGAGACGGCTCGATCCGGAAGCGTCCCAGTCCGACTCGTACGATCCACCCGTGCTAGCGACTCGAGATTGTCCATATATGAGTCGACTTGTACGAGTTGGCGCGATCTGGTACGATACGGCAAACCTTGCTTCCTACTTTTGTAGGAAATATGAAAAAATAATGAAAAATGCTGAAATACTTTTACAAGGTGATAGTTGGCCCAAAGTAGGTGATGGGAGGCAGATAAAAGTCTGGGATGGTGGTGTTTAGAACAGCTCAAGGACTTGTATGATCTAACCTGATGAAGGCAAGAAAATATGCTGTTTCCTTGCTACAGATTCAGAACCCTTTTGGAGATTGGGATTCATAAGAAGGATAACAGAGGTGGAATCTATGGAATTTTCTCAGCTTTCAGATTGTGCTAGAGGCACGGTGTTGAAAACAAGAGAGAAGATTCAAGTTGGTGGAGATAGAAAAACATGGTATATTTTCAGTGAGGTCCTATGTAAAAACTATTGAGGATGGAAGTTGTAGGATTAGCTGGAAGAACCAGGCTTGAAAGATGGAAGTCCCAAAATAACATTAATATTTTTCCCCTTGAAATCAGCTCTGGGAAGACTACCAACAGCTGATAGTCTGAAGGAAGTTGATTACAGATATTAAAAAGGGTTGCTCTTTTTGTGCCATCTTCAATGAAACTACAGATACATGTTTTTCCTTTTTCATGTGGGATAATAAGGGTTGTTTGGACTACCATTTTCAGATGCCTGCATGTCAGAGAATGGCAACCAAAGAACGGAACTGTGGAGTTGAGGAACTGGTGGAAGGACAGAAACAAAGTTGTCCTGATGTAAAGGAGAATATATGCTATCTGACAGGCAATCCTATTGATTTTATAGGGAGAGAGGAATGAGAGAATATTTTTGGAGGGTTGTGACAGTGTTTTTGATATTTTGAAAAGGATAGTTTAGTGCGTGGGAGATTTGGCTATTGATCATTGGAAAGAACACAGAAAAACCGATTCTGTTACAGAAAGTCTCAGGTGCTGGTGAAATTTGGTTGCATAGGATAGAGTACTGTTCTTTGTAACTCTTGTATTGATAGTTATGCTAAGGAATGATAAGGCCAACATGTAATGTCTGAGTCTATCATCTTGATAGATAGGTCTAGAGGTTTTTGGGGGATGCCTTGCCACCAGATTAGACTTTGTTGCATCTTTTATCATTTTATAAAATGGTCTTGCCACCTTCTAGGATTTGGCTAAGGTTGCTCCAAAAAGCAATATCTGAGTTTTGATGGCAACCATCTCTCTCATTTGGGTTTGTTGGATCACAGTGATATTGGTGACGACACCGGGGTCCGATCTTGGTGCGATTCGTGTGAGGTTATCATTGACGAGGCAGAGACCAGCTGATCATGACATCACAGTAGCTAGGAGACGAAATAGGAGCTTAGCAGGAGCCGATGTAGCCCATTGTTATCTTTTATTATGTACTTTCTTTTATTTAGTTAGGATGAGTACTTTATCTATAGTTGGGCCTTGTTACTAGCGGGCTTCTAGTTAGTAGTGGTTGGCCTTCCTTTGAATGTTCCGGGGCAAAATTGTCATGCCATTTGTGTATTCTCCCTATAAAAGGGATCCCGATGTGAAGAAAGGTAACAGTGAATGCAATTGAAAAAAAAAAAAACTTTCTTTTCCTTCTTGGAAGACCATCAAAGCTTCTCATGAGGAGAACCACACCCTGAGAGAGGAAGGGCAAGAGTCCTAAGCTACATCTTCACCTTCCCAACCAGCCTTGATCTGCACGCACAGCCACAGCAGCCAACGCCATCACCATCTGCTGCTCTTCATCCTCTTGCCTCTTATTTTATTCTTTTCTCCTGTTTCTTCTTTTTACAATCTTTTGTTTGTTGTGGTCTGTTTGACACCCAAGCCTCACCAGGTTGCAAGGAAAAGGCTCCTAGGAGCCTGTGTCCCTCTCCTCTTCCCCACCATTCCCTCAGTCTCTAATGCCTCTCCTTTACAGGATGTCCACCCTGGGAATGGTTCCCATGCAAACCTTTCTTCTCCTCTCTTTGACCATTGGATGTACTATGCTTCTTGGAAAACCGTGGCCTACCATAGAGACCTCCTAGGGGAACAGCAGCCATGCTCATTACTTTTCTTTTCCATTCACCCTTCTTCTATTCAATTTCATGTAGCAGACCACCTCCACCTGTGACCCCATTTCCACCAGCATCAAGCTAAGACACTATATTTTACTTATCACTCCCATCACCTAAGACCTGGAATAGCCAATGTGCAGATCTGGGTGGCGTGGGCCGTTCGCACAATAGAGACACGGCCTTGCAAGCCGTCTGAGTACCAGGTGTCCACTCAACCTGACCACGGAAGCCCCTGCATCCTCTCATCGTCACAGTGCTAGAACCGAGTGCCTCCATCAGTTGCTCGCTGTGTACACAGATTTGGAAATTGATACCCCTCCCTGAACATTGGTCAAGCTCGAATCCCTTGATTAAACCCCTTTGGTGATCTGTCTTTTAGCTGCGTTCTGTCAAGAGTGAGAGTGGATCCACTTTATTTCCACATTATAATTTTAATTGCTGTCGGACTGAGCGCACATGTGAGAACCTGTTGTTACCCTTGTTGCTGTTTCAATCATCATATTAAATACAGAAAGCTGCCCTGCCCTAACAGTGGTTTCCTAATGACCATCGGTCCATTGTTCGATTCTCTTGGATGGTCCAACATTGCGGAATGCGTGAGGTTGCTTGATTTGCGCAAATGAACCATTGATTGCATGTGACTTTTTGCCTTGCATTATGGGATCGTTGTGGACATCATTGTGCTTGCTATAGCATTCACATCATTGTCGTTCTGCATCAGATATGCTTCTGCAGGTGTAACTCTTTTAAGATGTGGCGCGGCGGCTTCACCTGGGGCAGCAGCAGCAAAAGAAAAGGAGGGTTGTGGGATGCGGAACAGAGAAGCCTGGGAGCTGGGAGTGGAAAGGGAGGAAGAAGGGGAAGGAGTGGGGAGCAGCCCCCTCCTCAGCTGGCACCAGGGCTCCCAGCCTGCGTTCTTCTTCATCTTCTCTTTTCTGTTGCCGCGGATTTTTCTGGGTTTTTCCTCCCCCCTCCATAGCTGTCCTCTCATCTGCTTTGATGTGGATCTTGGCGCTGCTGTTGTGGGTGGGGTCTATTTCTACAGTTGGTCTGAGACAGAGCTTGTGATTGTGAGTCTTTTATCCTGGGAGGAGGTGGGGATTTTTTCTGCCGTCTGGGTTTGGTCTCTGCTTTGGCAAGGGAGGGCAAGGCAGAAGAAAGGAGGCGCCTTTCTGGGTCTCAGCGGGGCAGGAATGGACGTGATGTGGGTGAGAGAGAGGGATCCTGTAAGAGATGGACGTGAAGTGGGTGAGAGAGAGGCTTTGGCTGAGGAAAGGGAATGGAAGGTTGTGCAGAGAAAAGGTCAACAACGGGCTCTTGGCGACAAGAAGACTCAGGTTCGTCTTCCGGTGAACAGAGACTCTTGTATTAGGTGCCTGGAGACTAGACATTGGGCTAAGGATTGTAAGCATATTGTTCGTTGCATTCTCTGTAATGAACAGGGTCATAGGAGATCCTTTTGTCCCCGCCGACTTCGCAAAGGTCCTGTCTCCTCTTCAGGGTTGCCTAAGCCTTCGCAAGGTAGGATCTCAGTCCCGTGGTCGCCTGCAGTTGCTGGGGCTCGATCGTGGTTGGAAGACTGCCTGGTTGTGTCGGTTTCGAAGGAATCCACCAAGTTGAGCTCTATGGAGGCTTCTAGATCTCTATGGAGGCTTCTAAGGCTCTGATGGAAGCTCTCTATCAGCTCTGGCTAGATATTGATAGTTGGTGGATCAGGGAGGTGGACCAGTGTTCTTTCCTGGTCAAAAGTCCTCATACTGATTGGTTACACCCTGCTATCAAGAGATTGGTGCAGCAGAGTGGCCTTTAAATGCTCGCGATGGTCTGTTTTGTCTTCAACATTTCCTGTTTCGCAAGGACGAAAAGTGGGCTTTTTGGTATCCCACTACATGTGTGGAATGGGGAGACATTCCAGGCTATCTCTTCGAGCTTGGTCTACTCAGGGAAGTTGATCCTCGATCTTTGGATGGCTCTCTGTTCCTTTATGCTCGGGTTCAGGTGGAGGTTTACTCGGTGGAAGCTATTCCTGACATAATTCTAATTCATGTTGTTGGGAGAGATCTTTGGGTGAAGTTGGTGAAGGAGATGCCTTCAATCTCCAGTTCAGAAAAGACTTCTGATATGGACTGGTCCTGGGCCGAGGTTGTAGCGGAATATAAGAGTTTTCAGGGGAGAAGACAAGACTCTGCTTCTGCTCCGACTAGGGGCCTCCATGCCTCTTCTTCTGAGTTGACTGAGTCATTCCCGGTGACTCAGCAGGCTGGGAAGCTCAAGATGACTCAGCGTCTGGTGAAGAATGGGCCTCACCGACCGTCTAAGGCGTCGGTTCAATTTTCACCTCGAGCCATGTAGAAGCATGGTAATTTGGTCCCTGTGTGCCAACGGGTGGCTGAGGATGTATATGGGCAATGTTGGGATGTGGCACTGCTCGAGGCGAGGGTGGCAGGATGGCTTTCTTCGAGTCCTGAGACTCCGGTAGTCGGGTTCCTGTATGGGCAACAAACGGATCTATCGGGTAGGGAAGATGAACAGTTCGGGGCTGGCGGATCCTTCCCGGTATTGATCGATCAACTACTGGCGGGGGGGGCGTGCCGGATCCTGACTTAAAATCGGACCGGCCGGTTCACGATAACATTGAGCTCCGGTCCGTTGTTCCTAACCGTGAGCCCCCCGTGAATCGTAGCCCTGATCTTCTACCGGCCTGCGATGAGCGAACTGTTCATCGTCTTCTTCCTGCAGTAGGGATGTTCAAGGCGTCTGTTGGCGATCTCAGAGCTTCTTCTTCGCTGTTGACGGGCGTCGGGGCGGCTTCTCAGGAGGATTTCGGAGCTCTTGCGAACTATTGCCCACCTGAAGAGGACCTAGGTTACTCCAACCTCGGTGAGTCTTCGGTAGATCTCCTGAAGCAGAGGGAGTCCTCTACGGTGACTACCATGGAGAAGCAGGTTCAGGCAGTAGAGATTGAGAGGGAGGGTCTTCTTCTTGCCAGGGTTCCTGAGGCTTTGGCGATCCAACTGCCAGGAAATACTGTACAGGGGAATTCCAGAGAAACTTCTTCCAAAGCTATCGTACCCTATTCCTCAAACTCAGCTGTGGGGTATGAACATTGGGTGGAGGACATCGTGGACCTTGGCAAAAAAGTTGGTGTATCCTTTCAAGGCAAAGAAGAGGCAGTCATTAGCTTCATCAAGAGGCTTAGACGCTCTAAGGCTTTGCAAAGCTCTCTAAAGAGGAAAGGGGCTGGTGGGGGAGTCAAAATAGGGAAGAGGGAAGTCAATTTCATTAACCAAAATGAAATTGTTGACTCCCTAAGCCCTAAGAAAAAGGGGGGCATGAAATCTTTGTAATGTTGTTGTGCTCTTGGAATATTAGAGGCCTTAATGGGGACATGAAGAGAAGGGCGGTGTGGGATCTTATTAAGATTCATAGATTGGATTGTGTTTGCTTGCAAGAGACCAAAATGGAAGCTGTGGATGGACAGGTGATTAAGCAAATCGGAGGATCTTTGTTATCAGATTGGGTCATTTTTCCTGTACAAGGCAATAGTGGGGGACAACTTATCATCTGGAATGGCAGCAAGTTTAAAGGAAGTATTTGTGATAAGGGCTTATTCACTATTTCAGTGAGCTTTAATGCAAAGGGTGGCTCAGAGTCTTGGGTTGTTACCTTTGTTTATGGCCCTCATTCTCAGCAGGGAAGGACAGAGTATTGGCAGGAATTGAACATGCTAGCCTTGCTATTTCAAGGATTATGGTGTATTACTGGTGACTTCAATTGTATTAGATATCCTTGGGAAAGAACCGGCCGTCAGAGTTGGTCTTCAGATATGGAGAGTTTTGGAGATTGGATTTCTTCTTGTGGTTTGGTGGACCTAGAAATTATGAATAAGAAATTTACTTGGTCTAATCTACAGTTGAATGGTATTCAATCAAGGCTGGACATGGTGTTGGTTTCAGGCAGTTGGATTAATAAGTTTCCTGAATCTCATGTTTTGGGTCTGAACAGGCTGGTCTCAGATCATATTCCTTTATTGTTGAGGACTAGGGAAGTGAAAAGAAAGCCTAAAATTTTTAGGTATGAATTAGCTTGGCATACTCATGAGGACTTTAAGGGACTGGTCACGCAGTGGTGGAAAGAGGAGGAATTCTCTAATCAGGCAGTTGTCTCATTTTCTAATAATTTGAAAAGGGTGAAGTCAGGTATTAAATCATGGAGTGCAATGACTTTTGGGGCAACATCCATTATTAGGCAGCAGATTTTACAAAAAATAGAAGGACTGGAGATGAGAGCAGACGCGGTTGGGTTATCTGAAGAAGAGAACAAAGAGTTGGCTGAACAGAAAAAGGAATACAATATGTGGCTACAAAGAGAAGAGATAAAGTGGAAGCATACGTCAAAAGAACTTTAGCTTAGAGAGGGAGACAAGAATACAAGATTTTTTTATGCAACTGTTTGTGCCAAGAAGATATCGATGAGAATTAACCATGTGAGGATTGAGAATTGTGTGGTGGAGCATGAGGAAGAAACTAAGAAAACATTTGTGTCCTATTTTGAGAATCTGTTTAAGGAAGATGAGTGGTGGAGACCTCATCTTCAAGAAGGGGTTTTACCTAAAATCAAAGAGAGTCAGGCTAATGAATTGTGTGCTCACTTTATAGAAGAGGAAGTCAAACTAGCAGTTTTTAGTATGGAAGCAAATAAATCACCAGGCCTGGATGGTTTTTCTATGGGTTTTTATCAGTATTTCTGGGATATCATCAAAGATGACTTAATGAAGGTGATGAGAGAGTTCCATGAAAGGCCACTGAGCATTAGAAATTTCAACTCCACTTTTATTTTGTTCTAATCCCAAAAAGGGAAGGTGCTGATTCTATGTCTAACTATAGGCCTATCAGTCTATTGAATGGATGCTACAAGATTATTACCAAGGTTCTTGCTAATCGACTAAAGAATGTGCTGAAGGAGGTGATTACCTCAAATCAAGCAGCATTCCTTAAGGTACATCTTGGACAATTTTTTGTCAGCTCATGAAGCTATTGTCTCTCAGAAAGGCAGTAGAAAGGAGGGTGTGCTAGTTAAACTGGATTTTGAGAAAGTTTATGATCGGGTTAGCTGGTCATGCATTCAAAAGACTTTTGGTGCCATGGGTTTTAATCATATGTGGATTGGGTGGATCATGAGCTGCATATCCACTGCTAAATTCTCTATTTTGATTAATGGTGACTCTTGTGGATACTTCAAAAGTTCGAGGGGGCTGAGACAAGGAGATCCTATGTCTCCACTGATCTTTATCTTAGTTGGACAGATTTTCAGTACCCTATGGGATAGGGAGGTAGCACTAGGGTTGGTTGATGGATTTTCTGTGGGAAGAAGTGGTTTTGTGCTGTCACATCTTCAGTTTGCAGACGATACACTATTTTTCTCCTCTGGAAAGGATGCTATGCTTACAAATATGAAGAAGTTATTGATCCTTACTGAAGCCATTACAGGGTTGGTCATTAACTTCCGGAAATCTGAGGTGGTAGGAATTAATTTGGGCCAGGAGAAAATTCAGGTTATTGCTGAGACATTGAAGTGTAAGGTATCCTCTTTCCCAATTTCTTATCTAGGCCTCCCTTTGTCTGATGTTCAATGCAAAGTCAGAGATTGGGATGACCTTATTAGAAAGTTTGAGCAGAGATTGGAAGGATGGAAAGCCAAGTTTTTATCAGCTGGAGGTAGATGGGTGTTATCTAAATCAATTCTATCATCTTTGGCAACATATTATCTGTCCATATTCAGAATCCCGAAAAAGGTGGAGAGAATATTAGAATCTAAAAGAAGTCTATTTTTCTGGGAAGGAGGGAAGAGAGAATCAAGATCCTTGCATCTTATAGCATGGGACAAGGTGTGTCGAAGCAAGAGTCAAGGAGGGGCTGGTTTGGTGAGGATTGGGACCTTTAATCAAGCTTTATTGGCCAAGTGAATTTGGAGGATGGGGGAGGAGGAAGATGCTTTGTGGATCAAGATGATTAGGGGGAAATATTATCATGGTACATCTAGATGGAATCTGTATCCAATATCTTTGTCTAATATGTCCCCTATATGGAGGAACATTATCAAGATGACTGATTTGATTGCTCCCTCTACTTCTTTTCAAGTTGGTAATGGATCCTCAGTCAGATTTTGGGAAGATAGGTGGATTTCCTCTCAGCCTCTGGCTGCAGAATTCACTAACTTGTTTCGGATTTCTGAAGATAAAAACAAGTCTGTTTCTGAACTGTATTCATATGGACAGTCCAATCCTTGGAACTTGACATTTAGAAGAAACCTTACAACTCGGGAAACTCAAGAATTGGTGGTTGTGCTGAATACCATTCAGAATATTAGGTTACAGAGAAACTGTGTTGATACAAGACTTTGGGTTTGGAACTCTAAAGGATTTTTTTTCTGTTAATGCTCTGTTAAGAGTGATTAATGACAGTGGTGTTAGAGTGTCCTGGGAACCTATTGTTTGGTCCAAGTTTTTACCTTGTAAAATCAATCTCTTCCTTTGGAAGATGGCTTTGGGAAGGTTACCCACGATGGACAAACTCAGAAGATTTTGGCCAGTGCAGAAACTTAACTGTATTTATTGTGGAAGATTTATTGAGGAGGCTGATCATATGTTTTGTCACTGTGGAATTGTCTATACCTGGTGGTTGTCTTGTTGCAGATGTCTCAATGTCACCTGGGAGGAACCTCTCTCAACTCTTCATATGCTGGATGGGTGGGCCAAGCTGTGCCCTTACACAGTTGAGAGGGACCTATGGTCAATCATCCTTCCAGCATTTTTGTGGGGAGTGTGGACTGAAAGGAACTTCAAAAGATTCAGGAATGAGTTTGGTAGTTTACAACATCATGGGCAGGATTGTTAAATGGGTTTCTGAGTGGGGAAGAGCTGCAAGATTAGTGGTGGACCCAAAGCTCTCTTCTCTTGTCTGACTTGCAGCAGTGGCTGAGACTGTATGGCTTGAGTCTGTAACTTTGTTGCCTTTTGTATGATTATATCTTATCCTTTTGATAAGATACAATGGGGGGAGGGTTCTTTGGAGAAGGGGATTTAACATTGTAATGGGTCTGTGGGTGTTTTTTTGAGAGTTATCTTGCTCTCTGTTGAACATATTGTATTTATCTTTTAATGAAATTGGGATCTATTGGTCACCTTCCAAAAAAAAAAAAAAAACTCTTTTAAGATTTGACAGTTTCTTTTAAAGTTCTGCAGCTCATGCATGATAAGAATGATATTGAATAATGTTTTTTTGCAATAGATGATTCACATTGTGCATAAGTAGTTTTAGTAGTTCACTGATCCACTTCCAAAATAAATCTATTGTACTAATTAAGTGTTGCAAGCTCTTTATAAATTGATCAAGCTGTCTTCATTATACTATTTGTTCAACAATAATCATGTGTTAAGTGGGAAGTCTGAACAAAGAAAATGAAAGATTAGGCTGAGATAACAAAATATGGTCTAACTTAATGTGGGTGAGTCGGGAGAAGTGGGTGAGTCGGGAGAAGATGAATTGTCGTCCTGACGTGTCTTGAGTTGCTGGTAGTGGGGAAGGCCCGAGAGTAGAGGCGAATTTCCAAATTCTGCAAGTGATCTCTTCTGGCCAGTCAAATCTCTCCAAGGTTTGATGCTACGTTGTTCGAGACTACGATGGTTGGATGGTCAGAAGACGGGGGTGCTTACCATGTTGATTATCTTCCGTGAGCATTGCAGCCAGCTGCTGATTGGCGAATTCTGTCGGCGGGGCGGTTCGTGTTTAGGGTCAGGAAAATCTACAGTATCCGTCCTTGAATCGTCCGCTTCCTATCCGGTCAGATCTGAAGGCCCTTCTAATGGGTAAGTTTATTGGATCCCACTTCGAACCGCTCGAGCAAGTGCCGGGTAAGTCTACTGACCAATTTGATCACTTGTCGGGTAAGTCTTTTGGGTATTCTCCTTTGGGTATCACATCTGATCCCGTTTGCCTGTTGAAGTTGTCGTCTTTACCCGATTTCTCCAGTCTTTTGTCGTTTCATCTGCTGCAGCACAGTGACAGGGAGATGGATGCAGCGACTCTTGCCTTCACGGGTTTTATTTGCATCAACTTCTGCCTGTTCTCCTAGAATCTGTTGATCACCGTGTCTCTATAATTCAGTTTGTTTGTAGAATTGGATTTTCCAGGATGAGTTATTTTGGATTGGCTATGCCGAAACAAGGGAGATTTTGATTTGATACACTTTTAGCTTATACCGGGTCAAGGTGGAATGAACTGTTCTACAAATAAAGTGGAATAGGAGGCATACGGGGAATAATGGGCCTATTCCAGGCCTTATTCCGCTACCAAAGTGTGAGTTTCCACCTCCAGAAGGCATTTGCACAAGATCCGAGGCTTCTAATCTGCTGTGGTTTCTGCCAAGAAAATGATAAACGTCCAGATGCTTTTACCTACTGAGACTCTATATGGTAGAACATACTAGTAACAGTCTTCAATTCATTCATGTTCTGGAAGGGAGTGGGGCTGAACAGAGGGGACTTACAGCTTGGAACAACGATGGGATATCTATGTAAACTGTGAACAAGAATCAGTACCCTTGGCAGTTTTTAATCTAGATGAAGGTGGAATGTGGTCTGATGATATTATCAGGGCTGTTGGAAATTTGGTTGGCATCTCTTTTAATGGGAAGGACGAGACATTCAGAAATTTCTCAGAAATATTAAAAGAGAGCTTTATCTTGCTGTCAATTCAGCTAAAAGAGGTAATGGAGGTGGTATCAAAATTGGAAACATGGAATTAACTTATCGTCAAAATAATGTACAGCTGGAAGGTTCGAGGCCTTGAAAGTTGATGGAGAAGAGAAAATTCAGTCAATCCAGACAAATATTGTTTCTTGGAATGTTAAGAGTACTGAATGGGAACAGTAAAGCAAGGGAAGTCAAATCTTTAGCTCAGAGAAATAAAGTTGATCTACTTTGTATTCAAGAAACAAAGGTTACAGACTTCAATACTCAAGATATATCTAACTTGGGAGGCAACAAGTTGCAGGGGTTGGACTGCAAAGCCAGCAGAAGGTAGGAGGGGAGGTATTTTGATCCTATGGGATCTAAATATTCTCCAGTGTGTCAGCTTCTTTATTGGGAAATATTGTATTTTGTTGAGTTCAAGCATAAAAAGAACTTTGTGTGGACATTCACAGGCATTTATGGGCCCCATGATATGGAAGAGAGAAAAAATTCTTTGCAGAAATAAAAACACTCAAAACTGCAAGTTTCAGATGTTGGTGCATAGGAGGAGATTTCAGTGTTGTTCGGTATCCAGGAGAAAGATCAAATCAGAAAATGTGGACAATGGAAATGGAAATTTTTGGAGATCGGATATCTTTTGCTCAGCTGATTGAGGTGGAGCTATCTTCTCTATCAGTCACATGGTCTTGTGGGAAAGCAAAGTCTAAATTGGATAGATTCTTTGTTAGTGTGGAGTGAAGGCGTACCTTGAGTACCATCAGATCATATTCCTTCGTTGTTGTCCTCAGGCAATGACAGAAAGAGAAGAGATAAAATCTTTAGATATGAACTTGCTTGGGTTAGGCTTGAGGGTTTTCAAGATTCAGTTAAGGAGTGGTGTATTGAAGCCCCTCACCTTGCTACAATTTAACCATGAAACTCAAATGGGTGAGAGATAAACTGAAGGTGTGGAATCTTAATATTTTCGGAGCAGCTGGGAAAATTAGACCAGAATTGGTTCATCAAATAGAGAAGTTTGAGCTCAAGAATGACCAAGGCAGCTCACAGGAGGAAAGAAATCGTGGGAGAATCTGAAAAAAACAATACAATGAATGGGTATTTAGGGAATAAAACAATTGGAGACAAATTGCTAAAGAAGTATGGATGAAAGAAGGGGACGAAACACATCTTACTTTCATGCAATTGCCAGTGGCAAGAAGAGAACGGTTACAATTGACTCTGAAAGTGGGGAATTTTGTCATCCAAGATGAAAAGGATATTGGTTTAGCTGCAGTGGAATTTTTCTAAAACTTGTTCAAAGCAGAAGAAGCTTGGAGGCCTATGATTGAAGGTAACTCTTTTAAGAAGATTTCTTGATCATCAAGCTAATCACCTTGATAGGCCTTTCACAGAAGATGAGATTAAAAAAGCAGCATGGACCCTAATAAATCCCTGCGTTTAGATGTGTTCTCCATGGGTTCTTATCAACAGCTTTGGGGGGTGATAAAGGAGGATGTTATGGCAGCAGTCGAGGACTTTGAAGACAGACCTTGGGATCTCAAGTATTTCAACTCTAGCTTCATTGTTCTAATATCAAAAAGAAAAGAAAAGAAATTGCTGAATCCATCCCTGATTACAGGCCCATCAGTCTTTTGAATGGCTGCTTCAAGATCATCACAAAAGCTTTAGCATCTAGATTTAAAGAAGTAATTGGTGAACTGGTGGCAGTACTCAATCAGCCTTTATTCAAGGGAGATTTATTATTGACAACTTTATAGCAGCCTATGAGTGTATTCATGAACAAAAAGTTCGGAAAAAGGAGTGTATGGTTTTTAAGATTGATTTCAAAAAAAGCATATGACCGAATGATTGGAGGTGCCTATACAGAGTAATGCTGCTAATGGGTTTCAGAGAAAAATGGATTAAGTGGGTCCAAAGTTGCCTGGAGACAGCAAGATTTTCTGTTCTGATCAATGGTTCACCCTATGGCTTCTTTGGCAGCTCAAGAGGACTTAGGCAAGGAGATCCTCTATCTCCTATTCTCTTTCTCCTTGTTGGACAGGTTCTCTATATGATGTGGGGAAAAGCTTGAATGTGTGGAATTACTGAAGGTGTTAAGGTGAGGAGACTTGAGGAGGAGGTGACTCATTTATAGCACGTGGCTGATACAATTTTGTTCTCATCAGCCAATGTGGGGAAGATTACTTATCTTAAGATTCATCTTAAGATGCTAGAAGCTGTCATAGGTCTTAAGATCAACTTCTCTAAGAGTGAGTTGCTCACTTTGAATGTGCCATATGATAAGAAATCTGTTATTGCTCAGCTGTTGAGTGCGAAGTGGACAATTTTTCCTATCAGTTATCTAGGCTTATCCTTAACTGATGGGACCATCTAGTGTTCTGAATGGAATCCTCTGATTAAGAAGTTTGAAGACAGATTAGAGGGCTGGAAGGGTAAAATTTTGTCAGCTGGTGCTAGATGGATTTTATCCAAAGTTGTTCTTTCAAGCTTAGCTATATATTTTGCGTCTATCTTTAAAATGCAGCAACAGTGTGCAAAAATTAGAATCTATTAGAGCAGCATTCTTCTGGAAAGGAAAGAAGGGGGTTCATAACATTCAATGTCAGTATGTGTGCAGGCTGAATGGAGGAGGAGCGGACTTATTACCTCTTCAAATCTTCAATAAAGTTCTGCAGACAAAATGGATTTGGAAAGTAGATAAGGAAGATCAAGCTCTTTGGGTGAAAATCATAAGGAAAAAGTAATGTATGGAGGATGGTATTTGGTTTGATGATGGTTAGCACAAGAGATCCATGTCTAACTTAATTTGGATAGGAGTTGGGACATGTGACTGTATCTGAATACATCTAACCATTTGAACAAATGATGGTGTGTGCACAACAGTGGATGGAATATGAAACTCTAAAAAAAATGCTCGCACAGTATCGACAATCTCCATCCTAGATCCTCTCACTAATGTAGATGAATATGGATGAGTTGGTGATGTAGATGGCCTGGTTGTTGGCTATCTACGTACTGTACTAGATGATCCTTCGTCCTGACGTAGAAACCTATGGAACTGTGCACATACATCATAGGGGACTGAAAGACATGGATGCTATCTCTGTGTATCTATGCAAGATGATCGGTAAAATGATGGATCCTGCTAACAAGGTGTCCACAGTAAAGATAATGGATTCTTCGAGCTCCTGGGACTGTATACTTATGGTCCTATGCCGAATGACGTCGCCCACGTGGCGTCGACGAAAAGACTTAATAGAATTTATCCAATCTGATCTCCTTCCAAAAAATTTAAAAAATGTGTATAAAATTTAAAAAATAATAAGCAACTCTACCTTGATTTCTTCAATTGAGATTGTTTTATTTTTTCTTTAGTAATTGGTCTCTCTATCACACACACACACACTCTCTCTCTCTATCTTTCATCCCTTATATTTTCTCTCTTATTTTTTTTTTTACTCTTGTATACATTAATATTAACGGTTCTTGGTAGTAAATAAAACAATAAATTTACCATGTTGTAGCTTAGACAAAAACTAAGAAATGTACACTATTCTTTTTTGTTGTTGTTGGGAATTATTTAGTTTTAGATATAAACGACAATAGGGATATTAAATATTTTTGTCGATGACAGAAATTAGTATCCTTATTGTCATTTATATCCAAAATCGTGTCACCCTCAATAGAAAAAAAGAATAGTGCACATTTCTTATTTTTCTTCCAAATTGCAACTTGGTAAACTTATAGATTTTATTTATTATTGAGGACTATTAATACTAATATATCTAACGGAAGGAGAGAGAGAGAGAGAGAGAGAGAGAGAGAGAGAATTTTAGAGAGATTGATAGAAAGAGAGTGTGTGTCATAGAAAGACAACTTACTAAAAAAAGCTCTTTGAACTGTCTACCCGATCGTTGTAGAATACTAGAATCTCATTTAGAAAAATTGAGAGAAATATTAGAGAGAAAATTTTAAAATAAAAAATAAATAGATAAAAACATTAGAGAGTGGAAGAATTATTTATATTAAGTAGATATAAAAAAAGATAAAGGAGAGAGAGGGAGAGAAATATACTAATATAATACATTAGATAGAAAAAAAAGAGAGTGAGGGGGATAAATATTAAGTAGATGAAAAGTAAAAATATTAGATAGAGGGAGGAAAATATATTAATACTTTAATAGTAATATATAATTGTTATACATTAGATATTAAAAGATTAGAGGGAGATGGAGAAAAATTTAGACTTTGGAGAGATAGGAAAGAGAGAAAGGGAAGAGAGAGAAAGAACTTAGAGAGAGAGAGAAGTGAGGAAATGAGTTGGTGGGGATGGGAGAGGGCCTTGGGGGGTTTTTACAAGTCCCCCAAGGCCCTTGCTAGCCGTTGGGCTACGGATCGGCCGATCCGATCGAAGGATCGGCCGATCCCAGCCGATCCCAACAAGAGAACGGTGGGTCAGGGCTCGGGATCAGATCGGTCCGGCCAAAAACCGATCGGATCGCCTGATCCGATTCGATTAGTGCTGATTCTGCCTTCCTTGCTTTAAATCTCTTCATATGCAGCAGTGGCAGTTCCATAAGGTTCAGAAACTTATTGAGAAATGGGCTTTGATATGTCCAATGGATCAAGAACTCAAATTGTGAAATATGATACTACCACTACTACCTATGCTTTGGGCTATTTGGAAAACAAGGAACAATGGACTTTTCAATAACAAGTTTGATAAACCAGCTGAGATCATTGGCAATGCTCTGCATCTGCTGAGGGATTGGAATTTTCAAAATTCAGAAGTATCTCTCAGAGATTCACACACGATCGAGAAGCTCAATCTTTGGGGCAAATATTGTGTTACTGTTGTGAGCCTTACCTTTTCTTTTTCTTTGGTGGTTGGGGATATGCCATGTGTATTTGGGATGTAACTGGGGTCATGTGTGTATTGGGTTTCCCTTTTTTTATGAGGGATAGAAGGCTTCTAGTATCTTGGTAGACCCCTTCCTATCCCGCTTCGATTTTTTCTCGTTGTAATTACTTCCTTTTCAGTAATGAATTGCAGCTTTTAGCTGCCTTCCAAGAAAAAAAAAAACTGTAATGAATGATGTGGTGAAGCTTTTGGGATAGGGTGGAAGACTTGCCAAAGATCCTGTAATGGAAGATAAACAATTCAACTTTAGTTCTATGATGATTGCCGTGAAGGCTACTTCTAAAGATCAGTGATGGAAAAGTAGGGAAAACAATAGCCTATAGGTAGTTCTTATTGGCAAAAATGTTATGATAGATTACTGAGAGATAGTTCGATGGTTGCTTTACAAGAAATATGTGCCTAGCATGTCGACTAGTATGTCACAGAATACGGCAAAGAGTGAAAGAACTAAGGCCTCGTCAGCGTCCTTTTTTTTGTGCTTATCATGCCTCAATTGTAGCTACATATGGGGATGATCTGTGTGCATTATTTGTAAATTTCTTTTCCTTTATAGCCCTTAGAATTTCTAGCTCAGGTTTATTTGAACACAGAGCTTCTGTTTACTGAGTCAATTGTCTGTGGCCAACGGAGCCATGGGCCATGGGTGCTGAACTGGTGATGACTTTATGTTAATAGATAATACAAAAAGGTAGGTGAGTTTTCTGATAAATATGAAGGTGATGAGATAATAATAAACTTTGGTGAATATCTGCTCAGGAATAGAAATGTCTTTACATGTGGTGTAAAAAAAAGACGGTGAATTACATGAGATATCTGTCACAGGGCAAAGATAGGGGTCGATAAAAGAAATGATTTCATCATGCATTTGCTGTAATAAACATAAGCCTGAGTTTAATCTTTACAAGTTCAAGCTGGGACTATGCATGTGTTTTATTGCTATTTGGTTATGTGGATCATGGAGCTGGGTGTAGGCTAGGCCTAGGGAAGATTGAGCTTGGCCTGATTTTAAATGTTGGGCTGTGCTCAGTCTAGACTCTAGACATATTTCTTGGGCCTGTCTTGGGTTTTATATACCATCTAATTATAGGTACATGTGAAAAGTTTTCTTTTATATCGAAAGAATCTTTTGTTTTAAAGATCTTTCTGGATGGATTTTGAAATTTTGAGTCTGTGACCAGGTTCAAAAGGTCAATTGTTTTCAGGAGTGTTTACAACAGGGACAGCATTGGGGATTTGAGACTCTCCTAAAGCAGACAGTTGTGAGATAGAGAGAGAGTTTTCATGGGTGGGGGGTAGCACTAAATCTCTAACAAGCTGCCTAGCCTGTTAAGGTTGCTGACTTGGATTGAGCCGATACACCCGATCCATCCTTGTCTTGCCCTAGGATTGCTTGATGCGGCCAGTGTCAGCTGGAAGGGGGTTGGGGTTGGGTTGCAGCCCATAAACGTATGCATATAGGTTGATCGTGGCCTATTCAATGATTCAATCTGACTTCTTGTATCTTGACTATGACCTACCACAAGGCAAATTGCCAACAAGTGTTTATTCCACGCCATGCTAAGAAAGAAAGTTGAATCACTAAGGAAATTTATCTGAGAAGATGGAAGGAAAAAGGAGGCAGAGAGTAAAGGAAAACATGGAGAGAAAATTTTCCATGATCTTTACTCTCCTTTTTGCTTTTCGTTAATTTAATTGGATAATTTTATTGGGATTTGGCCATGCCTTCCTTGGGAGTTTGCCAAGGCGATAGCCACGATACCCATCTTTAATGTACAGTGTGGAAGGTCATTGTATAGTTTTTGCTATTTTTCTTTTCCTTATTCATGTCACTAGCAGTTGTACTTGTGGACCCTTCTGGCTTCAAAATAATGGAGTCAATGTGTACATTATGTTGGACACTTGTCAAACTTCAACAGTGCGTCAATAATGTATGAGGATATTTCAGGCCTTAGTCTTCATTATTATGTACACAATTATGCGTTTCATGTTCATTAGATACTTTTTTTGTTTTCAAAGTTTTTTATTTTTTATTTTGTCTTATTTTTTAATATGTTTATTTTTTTGGCTAGATGTAGGTTAGAGTTAGGTTGCTGAGTTTGGCCAACCCTAGGTCAGCCAGGATCAGCCCAGGTTGGCCATTCTTGACCCCAATCTCAGGAAAACCTAGGTACTTGATCTCGTATTCTCCATGTGTCAAGAATGAATTGGGCACTAGAGATAGCACTTCTGTGGGAGAACTCAGGGGCACTAGCACGGATGGTGGGGATCTGTTCACAGGACCTGAAGAGGATATTCAGAAGATGAGAGATTGCATCTACAATTTGTTGAAATTGGAGATCGTGGAGTTCATTCCTGAGGATAAGTTGAAAAGAAAAATCGAGTTAATTGGAAGGCTTGAGGGATTGTTAGACTAAGGGTTTGTAAATGTGTAGGCTGGGTTTGGGGGGACGTTTTCATAATAGTCGTGATGTAAATGTGTAGGCTTGAGGATTGTTAGACTAAGGGTTTGTAAATGTGTTAGACATGTGCTTTTGGGCATTGTTTTTACTTTCATGTTTCATTGGGTAGATTCCATGTGTATGGGTGCATCCTTTTGGGGTGATGTAGATTTGGTATTGCACTTGGTATTTAGATGGTTTTCATTTTGTGTGCTTGTTCTTTTCTGATTTTATGGTAATCTGGAACCATTCACTTTTCAAAAAGAAAGAAAATAAAGTTCAGGTAGTTCAAGCCATGAGATTGTGTATGTTACATTTTTATTTTATCTCTTTACAATTTTGTTTTTACATGCTTTGGATTTCTCTAGGTGAATTGATGCTGTATTAATTTTAGATGATCAATGCTGACTATTTGAAAGGCATGTTGACAAACATGGAGTGGGTGGTGACATGTTAATAGCCAGTTACTATTCTCATCATGTCCTTTTGTGATCAACTCATCCTAGTTGTGGGGATAAGCCTTTATAGGTGTTATAGGTGTTGCCTGTGAGGTTTTAGTCTGCCTGTTCTGTTATTGTGTCTCTTATTTATATCAAACTACCATGCAGTGTGCCATTATGGGTATTTTGTGATGTTGGATTAACATTAGAGATTATTGTTTTTCTGGAATGTGGCAAAGCCACAATTG
Source organism: Zantedeschia hybrid cultivar (assembly GCA_030544215.1). Classification (NCBI taxonomy): domain Eukaryota; kingdom Viridiplantae; phylum Streptophyta; class Magnoliopsida; order Alismatales; family Araceae; genus Zantedeschia; species Zantedeschia hybrid cultivar. Next base: position 41,914,675 of record JARZZO010000013.1, on the reverse strand, counting down.
ATATTAATAAAGCCTGAAAACAGGCAAACATGAACAAATGGTTACCAGGATGGTATCATAGAGCACGATTGAAACCCTGTCCACAAAGGAAAAGAAAGAGATGAGATCAGACTATGATCCCTATTACAAAATGAAGTTATTCCAACATAGTAAAGCAGATGAAATTGTAGAAGATAACATAGGTTCTCCTGACAGGCCAATACTCCAATTGTTGATGAGGTTCAAGCAATGAGGAATAATAAGGAAGGGAGATGAAAATGATTGATTAAAGCATCTTGAATTCCTCTCCTTCCAAATTCCCCATAGAAAAGCACCAAGCAATATAATCCAAGCATCCTCCTCTTGACTATTTGGAGAGAGCTCATCCCAAGAGCAGATCTGAAAGTGTAATGATTGCGGCTGATTCCATTTCATGTTCAGACAGGCAAAAAGGACTTTCCACATAGATGATATGATACCACACTGCAGGAAAAGGTGTTCTGTTGTTTCTATAAAGAGGCCACAAAAATAATATCTGTATTTGATGTTAGGAATAAACTTCTTAAGTCTACTCAAAGATGGCAGTCTATCTTGGATCAATTTCCACATGAAGATCTTGATTTTGTTTGGCCATTTGTTTCTCCAAATGAAATCATATTAGGAAACAAGAGAGTCACCATACTTTAGGATTTTGGAGACTGATTTGACAGAAAATAGCCCATTGGATTCCCATCTCCGGCATCTCTTATCAGGTGTAAGATGATTTAGATTAACTTGCTGTAGGATCAAACTAAGATTCATGAAGTCTTGGATCTCAGAATTTGTAAGACTCCTTGTAAATAGAATGTTCCAACCTCTGGGGGAAGAACCAAATAAAATCTGTTAAAGTGAAGCATTTCTGATTGTTGCTAAAGAGAACAACCTTGGAAATGAATCTGCCAGAGAATTGTAATTAAGCAAATTATCATTCCAGAGTTTAAACTGGGCTGCATTCCCTAAGATGAATTGAGAGCCTGCAATAATTATGTCACAACAGCTGAAAATGGCCTTCCAAATAGAAGAAACATTCCTTTTGCAAGGATGTTTAGGAAGCCATAAGTTGGATCCCCTGAGATATTTATTGATGACAATAGTCTTCCAAGGAAAGCTATCTTCATTACCCAGCAGCCATAGCCATTTGGAGAGGAAGGCAATATTGATACAATCCATAGGAACCAATCCAGCTCCGCCTTCCTCCTTTGGCCTGCAAACCTTTTTCTTTGAGATGGGAATAAGACACTTGAGGGGAATGTTTTTGCCTTCCCAAAAAAAAGTACGTCTTATTGCCTCTACGTTTTTTATAACTGATTTTGGCATTTTGAACATGGGGAGATAATAAATGGGCAGTGAGGACGTTACAGATTTTAATAATATCCATTTACTTCTGTGAGAGAGAAGGTTGGATTTCCACCCTGCAAACTTGGTATCAAACTTTTTAATGATAAAGTTCTAATCAGAAACTTTAATGGAGCCATCAACTAATGGGAAAATAATTCCACTTACACTGGAGAATGGACTCCACCACAAGAATAGTAGCTGGACAGTTACAAGATCCTGCAAGTTCACTTTTAGAGAATTTAATCTTGAGGCCTGTAACATCTTCAATAATCTTAAGGTGGATCTTGATATTCTTGATTTGAGTGATATCTATTGGAGAAAATATAAGAGTATCATCTGCGAACTGCAGATGCGACGAAAGCATGCTATTTCTGCCCACTGAAACCCCGCTGATAAGACCAACGTGAATTGCTCTTTGCCAAGTTGTGCTGAAAACCTGACCCATGATACGAAAAAATAATGGTGAAAGGGGCTCACCTTGTCTTAGACCCCTAGAACTGTTAAAGAACCCACAAGGTTCTCCATTAATAAGAATTGTGAACGAGCTGTAGAGATGCAGCACTTGATCCAATTGAGCCATGTCTTGTTGAAGCCCATGAGATTCATAGTGGAGAGAAGACATGTCCAATTAACTCTGTCAAAAGCCTTATCGAAATCAAGTTTGAAGACAAGAAAGCTTTTCTCTTGGTTTCTCAGTTCATGAATGGATTCTGAAGCTGCCATAAAATTGTCTAAAATGAATCTCCCTGGTATCAATGCTGATTGATTGAAGTCAATAAGTTTACCAATAACCTTTTTGAGTCTTGTGGCCAGAACTTTAGTAATAATCTTGTAGGAGCTGTTAAGAAGGCTAATTGGCCTGAAATCACTAATGTAATCAGCATTCATTTTAGGTAAGAGCACAACGTGAGTAGCACTGAAGGAGGATATCACTGATGGATTGCTTTCAAAATTCTTGATGCACTTCATAACATCAGATTTGATGACTTCCCAGAATTGTTGATAGAATCCCATAGACAGACCATCCAGGCCGGGAGACTTCTCAACTTTCATTGAAAAGATAGCCAATTTCACCTCTTCTTCTGTAATAGGGACTGTCAAATTGTTAGCCTCCTCCTCCGAGAGTGAAGAAAAGTAATTTTCTGTAAAGGTAGGTCTGTTGAGGATAGTTTTCAATGAACAGATCTTTATAATAGCTGACAATAGCCTCCTTGATGCTTGTCTCTTCCTTCTGGACAACAGCTCCTACCTTAATAAGATCAATTCTGACACCTCTTTTCTTTAATAACATTACAGATTATTGTTGTAGTTGTTTTCACCTGTTCTCTACTGAGAAGCAACTGCTGTGGGTGTTTATAAGACCGTCGATTGAAGCATTAAAACAATCGCTTTAGTTTTAGGAAACTTATTAGCAAGGGGGAAACGAAATTCAAGCTGGGATGGTTAAAGTAAAATTCTGACCAAGATAAAATAGCAAGTATTGATAGCCTCAGCATATTATGCTGAATAGGCTAAGTATACATGCATTGATGATTTGGCACCTTCTGGGGCATGGAAGTTAAAAGTGGGAGTTCCCTTGCCCGGTGTTGTATGTTGTGTTGGCAGCCTAGTGGTCTCATCCATCATTGTGTCCCTTAAAAGACATCCTTTTTTTCCTTGTCGGTTTACTGTCAAGATTTGCTAGATATGTATAAATTTCTTAATTGTTATCACTTAGTATGTTCTTGTTTCTATTTTAACTGAATTTTTTCCCCCTATTTTTCTTCTAATCAGGTTCGTAACTGTACTCCACTTCCAACAATTAACAACAGCATTAAGGTTGGTAAATCTTTTTGGAACCTCTGAAAAAGTTGGGTAATCTAGGAATTCTTTGAAAGTTCAGTAATCTAGATGCTAGGATTATCTTATTGATAAGCAGATTGGGTTTCAGTTCTCATTGTCTATGTATGATGTGTGCATCTCTGTAGTACTTTTTCTTGTTCAAAGATCCTTATGGCTGATGTTGCAGATGGAAGTGGGGATTGAAGACTGTCTGCACATTGAGTTCGAGTATAGTAAAAGCAAGTGAGTTTTACTTGGTAATGTGGTTTTTCCGTTCTCATGTCAGAAGTGCAGGTTCTTGTTTGTGCCAAGTGGAGTTTAACTTTGTGCAGGTATCATCTGAAGGATGTGATTATAGGCAAGATATATTTTCTTCTTGTTAGAATCAAAATAAAAAATATGGAGCTTGAAATCAGACGAAGGGAATCTACTGGATCTGGGCCTAATACATATGTTGAGACAGAGACACTTGCAAAATTTGAGTTGATGGATGGAGCTCCAGTGCGAGGTATGGTTAGGCATATGTTCCCAGTGAATAGATAATACAGATCTGACGTATTCAGTTTATTTTCTTTTACGTGATTGTCTTTCTTCACAATTCTATATGTTTTGATTTAGTCCATATCTTGAATTAGATTACTTGCCACGCATAGGATTACCTCTATATTCTTGTTAGTTTCTCTTCCTTGTTCCTGCAGAATCTTTGTGGAAGATGGTAAATTAACATGCTGTTAACTGTCATTTTGGAAATGTAACGTCAGTCATGGGTGAATAGCAGTGTTTCCGAAAAGTGGTAATTATGGGTCTCATGTTAGAAGTTAAATTGTATATGCTTGTGTGTCTGTTAGAGGAAGATATTTTTCCCTATGTTGTTGGAAACTTAATACTAGTATCATTAATGAAAAGATGGATACAAGACAATTTTTCCAATTATTGTTATCTGAAAAGAATCCCCAATCGCAGAGGGGTAAACCTTATTCCTGTAGGCCCCTACATCTTGCACATGCACCAGGCTAATGCATGCACCCTTGCTTACGAATGAAACACGTGACAACATCAACATCCATGTTTCCCTCAACCAAGAGACTGCACTGCCTCATAATGTTTTTGCACCATTTACCCCTAATGGGACGTTCCAAATGGGTCACTGGAATTCCAGAATGATGGCATCCCAAATTCTATAAGAAATTGATAGGTTTCCCTAGAGTTATCTTCTCACCTTGAACTTTCTCAGGGATTTAAGTTATGTCCTCTCTTTGAATCATCACGTTTACTAAAGCTTCAGCATGCCTAGTTTATTGCTACCCTCCATTTCTGGCTTGAAGCCATTCTGTATGGATTACTGCCAAGAATGACTTGCATGTTTCTCTGGTTCTTTTGAGGAACTTGATGTATTTTTGGTGGGATTCATAGTTAACTATGGTACATGTATTATATGGCGAACATACGTTTGAATATGATTCGGTTTAAAATTTGAATGAGACGTCAAAAATTCGGTCACATAATTAAAAGATTAAAAAAAGATTCAGAAAGACATCTATAAATTTCTTTATCAAGAATTTAAACAGTTAATAACAACTATAATCATATAATAAATAGTTATTAATCAAATTATAAGTTGCGTCAATGAAAAAGTGAGTTTGTATCATATAATCTCATATTCTGTGATATTTAACTTGTAAAAGTCTTATTTTAATTCAATAATATAGTGTATGAAATGGGAAGTATTAAACATTTTTGTACTATACATGAATAAAATGGTTGGTGTCAAAAAAATGAGTATCTTTCCCTATCTTTCAGTTCAGTGTGATGTACATGAGTTTTATTTGGAAATTCAAAAGTGTGTGAATTATACGTGTATAATACTGTATTTAACTAACTATGGTAGGGTTGTGGTTCATTTTCAAGATGAAAGGAAGATTTCGGTTAAGGCAACATAAAATGGAGAAAAACAGCAAAACATATATCACACACTTGCAAAATTCCTAAGATGGGCCAGTTCATACCATGCTTGCCATGTATTTATCTGATTCAGATGCAGCTTCATTTTGGGCCAGATGCCATGCAACCTCAGTTTGACTTCACTGATTTTTATAGAATGACCGAGTCAAATCAGTCTTTGACCAGTTTGTCCTGTTTGGCTGACTTGGATTCTTAAGGACCGGAGAACAGTTTGAACTCATTATAAATGTAGTCGGCCTACTCACTTTATAATTTCAAGCTGGATTTGGATCAGTTCCTTATTCTGTTCAAGTTCCTGACACTATGCATGATTGAACATGTAAATAACTCGTAACAGTGTATATAACCCATTCCTTGCATAACATCACAGGATGGATTCTTTTAGCTTGAGACTACAATGATGCCCCGGTCCCTCCAGAAGAACGAAATAAAAGATGCACACATGCGCAAAAAGCAAAGGAAACCTTAAATTACTGTCCTTAACTGATTCTAGTAGATTCGTTACAAATAGCATGCTTCCAACCAGCTTTTACTTTTCTTGCATTGTTATAAGACTTGCACTTGCAATGTTGAATTCAGGTTCTCACATGTCCGTAAGTTAGATATTTAGATTCATTCTCTTGTTCATAACAGCATCTAGGATTCTTACCAGCAGTCTCATTTGTTTGTTTCTATTTCCAACAGGAGAATCCATTCCGATTAGGCTATTTCTGAGTCCATATGAGCTGACACCAACATATCGCAACATTAACAACAAGTTTAGTGTGAAGTATTACTTGAATCTCGTACTTGTGGATGAAGAGGACCGACGGTATTTCAAGCAGCAGGAAATTACCATGTATCGCCTTTTGGAAGACTCTTGAGGTCTCCGTTCCAGTCTTACCATATGATCTCCACATCCCACGAAGAAGTAGAAATAATTATACCTGGATTAGATGCTCAAGAGGAGGTTTCATTTTCCTTTTTCACTGTTTCTTTTCCTGTCGTGAGATTGTAATTGTTGGGGTATGTCACATCAGATATGAAAGAACTGGTTTCAAAAGATGGTTGTATGCTGTGTGATTATGCTGTCACCTGTTCAATGTTTTGTTTCTTCATCCTACTTTTCATAATGTTCAGTGTGTGCTTCTCATCTGCTGCTCAGGACATACATGACGTTCGTGTGTTCATATTGGTCATGTTTCAAACGAAATTTTCATGTGGGTTGTTCTGAAGGTTTCATTGCCTCTTCTCTGGGGCACCGATCGCTGCGCCATACAACTTTGCAGGTCCTGTGAAACGGTCTACAACATGTCTTACGTTGGACACTGGCAAAACCAGCAAGACTACATTGTACTCATCAGAATTTTTTTTTAGAGAAATACTTGCCGCATTGCAGGGGATTGCAATGCCCCTTGCACTTGTCTGATTTACTTCGATTGAACGGCTGCATGGGTTTGCACATTTTTTTGTAAAAGAAAATGTTAAGCTAGGGGCACCCCAGCTTGGTGTCCATACTATCCAATTTTTGATTGGATGGTCGGAAAACAATTGAAGTACCCTATGAAAGACTTCTTGCAAGGTTTTGTGCAGGGAAAAAGAGGAGGCATGTTAGGTAAGTAAAGCCTTCCATGGGTAAATCTTCCGCAAGAGAAACCAAGTGGAATTCTCACTGCGCCAAATTTAAAGGAGCGTAAGCAAAAACCAAGTGGGATTCTCCCTTAAACGAAACGAGCCTCATATAGCTTGGCATATCTCTCTCTCTCGTCTATCTACGTCTTGAGAAATATTTGCTGCACCGTGTGCGGTGCGCCCCGTGCTTAGATCGGACGGCAACAAGTAGTGCAGCAAATATTTTAAAAGAAAATTGCCAAGTTGGAGACCCTCAGCTCGGCATCCGGTTAAAAGAGAGAGAGAGAGATCATGCGAGTGCATGATCCGACGTTGCACCGCACATGGCGCAAGATGTGCGCTGCACTGAGTATGGTGCAACAAGTATTTCTCCTACATCCTTTAGATCGCCCATTCGGATGGGTGAGGAGATCCGTGCATGCATCTGTCCATGCTTAAGAGCACAACGTCCTTGACCCTCTGTAATTCCCAACCGATTAGCAGTAAGTTTGATGTGTAGTAAAATATCACTTTTAAAATCATCGGCTTTAAACTCAGTGAAATTTTAAAAAAAAAGTCTTAAAATTACTCATTTTAAAATCTCTGGTTTTGGTTTACGATAGTTTTAGATTGACGACGGAAATCAGCTAAAAGGAAGATGTGACTCAACAATTTTGAAAAAGAAAATACTTGAAACAATTTAAGCAATCCAAACAAAAAAACATTATTTTATAACTTGGTCATAATATTTTATATTATTATTTTACGACGTACCAAACAAACCGTAGACGTCCCTTTATCTTCCCAAGGATAGGTGGATAGATGGTCCCAAACAGTCCCTGCCTGCTAAGGATGAAGTGGACACGTTGCGTGATGATCCTGGTAAGGCATGTCATTAAGATACGCAGCATGGGGTGGGGATCATGGCTGTGGCCACTATCACCTCCCCTGAAACTTGTGGGCGGGGATGTGGGGGAGCCCTCCACCGGCGAAGCCAACAAGTAGAGGGAGCAAAAGGAGTGGAGGGGGCCGCGACAGGCCGCCATGCCTCCTGTCGTGGGATTAGGGTCTTTTTAGATCTAGACCCTTTCGGACTCTTTAAATACTCTTATTTATTCGTAAAATGAAAAGAAGTAAAACTTCACTTTCTTATCTTGATTTGTCTCCTGTCATTTATCCAATTAATCCACAAATTTTAGGATCCACAAACAGTCCAAGAAACAGATCCAAGTGAGCCTACTTGCTCATTGCTATGCTGCATCAAGATAAAAAATTATCACATCCCTCTCAGCCTTTCTATTTCTGGGTGTTCATGTTCTAACTATGCTCCCCATAAAAGTTGGAATCTGTGAGGTCTTCTCTGCAGTGGAATCCACCGATCGCATCTAGAATGCTCCTCCCTTTTTCTTTTTTTTGACCTGATAGAATGCTCCTCCCAAACAAAGAATTTACCATGACACGTGGGAGGAAGGACTCTTGCAAAACTTCAAATTAGTTAAACTTTTTGAGAAAAATTATAAGTTTAATCACGGTATTGGGGGCTTAAAAAAGTATTTAATCACACATCACTTGGAAAAAGAGGTCATGTCAGAATGATAACGCAAGGTGTGGACTTCACAATGTGAAGCTAACGCATGGAAGTAAACGGATAAGAATCGCCTTAACGAGGATTTGGAGGGAACTCAGCAGCTGCCACTCGGGCCTTCTCTTTCCCGGTTTTTCCTAGTTTTCCCAGACGAGAGTTGTAATTTCACTTTTAAGACTCTGTTTTTCAAGTTAACGTTATACTTTCAGGTTAGCATTTTTCTTTTCTACGTAGCACTGCATTTTTTATTTTTTTACATTGTATTTTCCAAGCTAGCATTGTATTTTGAAACTAGTATTGTATTCTCAAGGTACAACACTTTGAGTAGAAAACAATGCTAACTTGAAAGAAAATACAACACTGTAAGTTGAAATGTTCTGATGGGGGAAACTAGAAAAATCCGAAAAGAGGAAAAAGTAGTAGGTTGGAGGGCCCTTCTGAACACGTGGCCTATGAGAAGTGGTAACTGTTGGAGTGAGAATAATTTGTTGCACCGGCAGCCGGTATTATGCGGGTTGCTGGTGTTTTTAATTTAAAAAAGAATTAATTTTTTTCGGGTCGCCCCAACTCCTCTTACATAATGTATTTTTACCATTCATTTGAGGTCGATTTTTTATTTCATCTTTTTTTGAGTTGTCCGATCCGAGATCGGATTATACAACTATGTAAGACACTAAAGGACTGACCTAAAAAAATATTTTTTAAAATTAAAAATATCAGCAGCCGATGTAATACTGGCTGCCGGTGCAGCAAGTTATTATCCTGTTGGAGTTTTCTCTGAGTCAGGCGATCCTTATCCTAAAGTAAATTATAGAACAGAACCTCAGCGTGAGGAAAACACAATTTGGTACGAGTGGCCACTCAAGGCACATGGTTGTTTATGCAGGTTTAATGGCCCAGCAGTTCAGGTGGGGAACACAGGAGGTATGCTCTTGAAAAAATAATAAAATGTCTGCTGGTGGTTTATGCTCTTGAAAAAATAATTTGATAATTAACTCTTTTTTTTATTATTTTAAAATATAACATTTTCATGTACATTTACGTGCGGATGACGTCGACAGACATTTAATAAGAAAGATAATCCAAATAGACTTTCCAAGTAACAAAATGGGGTTGACAGCTCAATCCATCTCACCTTGTTCGTTCGCACCTGCAGCGCTGCAGCAAACATTACTCCAACAAATATTAATCGAAGGATTGAAGTTACTTCTCCCCCTTTAACCAGATTCATAGTTTGTGTTTGATAACAGTGAAGACTTAGGTCTAAAATTTGAGGTTCATGAATAAGTATAGAAACTCTACATAAGGAATGAAACTGACTGTTTGTTAACAAAAAAAAGTATAATCTCTGAGTGGACGATATATTGAATATTAAGATTTTCTGTATGTATACTCCCGTAAATCACATATTTATATATAATATTCTTGACTCCTACATATGTTATAAGTATCTGAAAGGTTGCTGATAGACCTTTCAGTCAAATTCCGTGAACTCTAATCGAAAGGTACATAAAAATAAAAATATTAAAATCTTTTTGACATACTTGAATTCGGCAGTTTAACCAAAAAGCTATAACAACTTTTCAATGTCACGAGTATTTATAAGAATATGTGAGAGTTAAGGATATACATATAAATATGATAATTTATAAAATATAAAAAAAAATCCCTTCAATATTTCACCCGTACAACCATATTTTAATTGTACAATCAATATGTATGGCTCGTGGTGGAGATTTTAGAGAGACGTGTAATTGACGTCAGTAGATGCCTTATACCAGCAGAAATTTTCAACTTCAATTGTTACTTGTTGGGCGTCGATGGTTATCTCAATGCCATCATGGAGTGAAGAGGGCCAATAAGCCATAAGTTGTATGCTACTCCTTAGCCAAAGTTTGACAGCCGAACCCAAAAAGAAAAAAATGTTTTTTTTTACGGATGAGTTATTCTTTTATTTGTCAAATCTTTATTTGACAAAAAATAACGAGAATAAATATTTTTTAATAAAAAGGTGAGATATTCCATTCTTCTTCTTTTGTCTGGAGATTCCAAATAGAAATTACTGAATTATTCTATTTTTTGACAGAATATTCAATCCCTGAATGTTTTAATTGTCAAATATTATTTTAACATAGATGATCAGATAACTTTTTCTATTCCGCTCGCTTATTATGTTACCAAATAGAATCTTAGTGATCAAGAGGGTAACCAACGGAATAATTGAAATTCTTGAACCTATATATTTTATCAAACACTCTGAATTTAACTTCTTCTTTTCAGTTCAGAGGACAACTAAGCCCCCGTTTAGCAATGGGATAAATATGGCGAAGACTATCTCTTCAGGGATAGATTATTTTGTCATTCGTCAATTTTTATTTGGCAAAAGATGATTTTTTTAAGAGGACAAGATATCTGAATTCTTTTATTGTATTCTAGGAGAGACCTTGAATAGAAATCATTGAATTGTTCTTTTCTTTGATAAAATATTCAACTCTCTAAATATTCTAATTACCAAATAATATTTTAACAGCGATAGTATATCCCATTGTCAAAAGCAACCTCAAACCGTCTATTCTAATGCTCAGCTTTTTTTATTAGTCTATCTGATGTGATATTTATGTTTCACTTATTCACTTATTTAAATCATAAAAATGCGGTAATTAAAAATTAATTCTATAAATAGACTAATAAAATAGAATGAACTCAATCTCCCCCCACTCCCTCTCCAGCTGGATATCATTTAATCCTAGGTGTGGGTTAGAAGACAACCCATGAATCCTATCTATGTTAGGAGATGAGATTTGCATGTATCCCAGGACAAATGTTTTCAAGGATCAGGACAAAATTATGCATCAATTTAGATCTATATGTACTTGAAGGACAATAACATCTCTTACGTTTGTTCTCTTTTACGTTCGGTACTCCCTTATCCAACCTTCTACTGGATATTAACGGATCCAAGAGGATCCGAACTAACACAAAATTCTTCTTAACATGTGATGACCCTTTTCTCTTTATTAATAGTGATTAGTGATCCCTCTTTCGAGATCATTGTTTTATCGGTGATCCGACTAGGGAATCATCTGATCCAAATTCGATCATCAATATTTCTCATTAGGTCATCTAATTCAATCACTAAGTACACTAAGAAATATAATTAAATTAATGTACATATTTACTATAATTGATTTTTTCAAATATATATTACAAATTTTGCATCAATTTAAAAAGTCACATCCAATTCACCAAAAAAAATCAACATCCGTGGGCATTCGGTCCAACTTGAGTTCTTAATTTTTTAACCCTTATTCCAGACGGAATGACATCACCTGAACCCTTCTCCAGGACCCTTTGTCCGAGTTTTAAAATTTCATCGATATGAAATTACATATCTGTGGGACCTACCCCATTTATGAGAATTTGAAATATAAACTCCTATCATTATTAAAGTTTTATGACTTATTCCAAGTGGATCCCATTCCGTTCCAAACTTGCCCATCAGGTAGGCGTCCTTGCAAGTTGACCCTTGGTTTCGGATCATACTCACCATATCAGATTGCTCAGTTGTCATCCACCCAGCCTCTTCTCTTACACTTACCATTTAAGTGCGTCAGACCACCCCTTATATTTTAGGCATGCCGACAGGTGATCCGTTCCCCACAAGAGGCACATAGGGCCCCCCCTTAAGGATCTCAAGTTAAAACATGGTCACAGTGGGATTTCTTCTTATCCTGCACGTAGGTTTAGTTTTATATATATAGCTCATAAACAAACAAGGCATCGTCATACCACCTGAAAAGTAATATTATCCCTGCAAACTTTGGTGTGCATGCATGCTAACATATCTCGTGTGCAGTTTTAAATAGCATCGGAGGAGAGTCCTAACACATGCAAAACAGATAGTTCAGTAACATTTGAGATTTTTTTCGTAAAGTAGGTCTTGTGTTCAAATCTAATTTTTAAATAATTATGTAAGAAGAAGAATTTATCTGACCAACGAATTTATGAAGATTTATGCTAGAACATTATCTGCAGGTGGTGGGAACTGTGTGGAGATCATAGGACCTTTGAACTCGAATAATTACGTGAAGAAGACGGACAGCTGTGCGGGAAATCTCTTACTAAAGAAAAATATCAGTTAAATGTCGATATGTGTACACCCCCCATTTGGAAGCTCTGCAAATATTTCTGACAAAAAAGACACATGGTAACAAGAGTCGGTGGCCGCAGCAGGATCTAGGACGCTTTGTTTTACAGATCATGAACTGGTCATTGGTGAGTTGGAGTTGAGTTCCCCTCGGTAGGCCTACGGAGGGAGCTCAGGCAGCAGTGAGTAGGATATTTACAGAAAAATCCTTTATATAGAACCTCTTAAATTCCCAATGAAAGGCTACTATACAATTTTGGGGACATCCTCTGAGTTTCCTCACCGAGGGGAACTGATTCCCATGAGTTGTACTGTGTTGGAGCGGCTATATAATAGTCTTACATCGGTTAATTTCAGTTGTGACCGGTACTTATGATCTTGAGCCCTTCAAACTCAATATCGGAATTAAGTGGTTTGTAAGATGGTATCAGAGCAAAGTCCTTGTCCAACTTTAACTTTCCAAATTTATCATCTAATTTGCGTCACTTCCTATTATCTAATTTCTACTGGCCCATCTTGACCGTGAGAAGGAGTGTTGGAGCGACTTACATAATAGTCTTACATTGATTAATTTCAGTTGCGGCCAGAGATCTCAACAGCAACAATAACAATAGCAAGGGGTTTGATTAATGCGCCGAAGAGACTGGGAGGCCTACGCTTGCCCACGACAGGCAAGCTCGAAGGGCAACAGAATATATACGTTTCCTCGTTGGAAAATGGAGGGATCTGTCTGCTGCATGACCCATATGCTTCACCACCTCCCTTTAATAATGTGAGCTGGGCTGGAGGAGAGGTAAATGCAAACACCAATGATGCTGCAGGCACGTGAGAAAATAGTCTATTCCTCGTGCCTATGTATACTTAATATTATATATGCTTGCAATATATTAATTCCTTTTTCATGACATTTCTGCAACTTGAAAGTTGAGAGGAAGAATTAGCTAGGTGAAGATCGCAAAGCCATCGAGTTGGTGAGAATCTTTTGGTGTAAAGGTATTGTCCTCACCAGCTAGCAGCTGCTGTTTCTTTGGGGCCCTATTCGCCAAATGAGTAGATTCTCTGAGATATAGGAGCAATCTTCTTTACCACACACACATACACTCCATTCAAAAGAGGAGATCTTCTAAACATCGTTTTCTAGATCTTTATATTTCTCTAAGATAAGAATAAATAGATCATTTGCAGTGAAAAAATGAAAAATACTTAATCCATCTCATCCCCATATGAGTAACTGACAGACGGAAAAAGATAAAAAAAAAAGATTCAAAAGATCTCATCTCCCGTTAGAACACTTTATTACTTAGAAAAAATGATATTATAGTAATGTGAAGGAAGGCTTGAACTTGGGGGCACTTCCATTCATGATAGGATCACATTAATTTTATTCAGAACCCTAGTTATGGCAGCTGTCCCCAGATAATGTGCTGTGTCCGAGTATGAATCAATTGCTGAGGATCCTGAGGTGAGGGCATCTGGCATCTTAAAAACATTATAGTTATATTTTTCCATCAAGATACCGTGAACTTTAATTGAATAATATATAGATAGAGAGAGAGAGAGAATGCGAGAGAGCTACCCCAGACTTCACCGGAGTTGATGTCTTGTCTTCTATAGAATCTTTCTAGCTTATTCTATCGAAATTTACAATATTTTGACCGAAAGGGTATAACGGCAACATTTTTGAAAATGTGAGTATTCATAACAATATGTAAGTATGTGAAGTTACATGTATAAATAAGAGAATATATAAATCTCAATAAAAATTAACCGCTATCTTAACCCCAAAGATGTACATCCAATCCACATACAATAGTGATTAAGAAATAAGAAGAAAACTATGCCTGATGGGGCTAACTATCGCCATCATCTAATCCAGCTAAGCAAAAACAGATCAACGCCCACCTCCCATGACTAGCTAATCCGGACCCCTCTCTCTCTCTCTCTCTCTCTCTCTCTAACTTGTGGCTACGTACACAGTGTCCATGTTCCAATGAAGCTCTTAACATGTACCACACCTGCTCTGTCCTCTCCTCTTGTCGTTTTCTCGTAATCATACATGTTATCTCTACACATATATGCTATTTCCTCTGAGAGGATATATATATATAGCCTAGAACATGTTTGTTGAGGTCTCTCAGACCCTACAACATCACCACCAGCACCACCACCACCACCATCTTCGATAAGAGCTTTTTTAGTTCCTTCCTCTCCCAACTACCAATCTCCTCCTTCCTCCTCTTAAGCAGTTCTTCCGGCCCACTCCTTACCGGCATGTCTGCAAACCACCTGTCTCCGGTGCCTCCACCGGCATGGACATGGAAGATCGCTGACGATCAACACCCGGACAAGTTCTTCCCTCCACAGCGCCCCCACTACCACCACCACCAACAGCTGCAGCAGCAGCAGCTGTTGCCGGAGGGCAACCGCGAGAGAAGGGAGCTCCTGTTTGAGAAGCCGCTGACGCCGAGCGACGTGGGCAAGCTCAACCGGCTGGTGATACCCAAGCAGCACGCCGAGCGGCACTTCCCCTTCTACGGCGACTCATCGTGCGGCGAGAAGGGCCTGCTGCTGACCTTCGAGGACGAGTCGGGGCGGGCGTGGCAGTTCCGATACTCGTACTGGACCAGCAGCCAGAGCTACGTGCTCACCAAGGGCTGGAGCCGCTTTGTCAAGGACAAGAAGCTCGACGCGGGCGACGTCGTGCTGTTCGAGAGGCGGCGTGGCGACGGCAGCGACCACCGCCTCTACATCGGATGCAAACGGCGGGGGGAGCACTCCAGGGTGCAAGACGTCGACGGGGCCGCTTACACGGCCAATATTAATGTTGCCACCACAACGCAGTGGAACCCGGCGTACCACAACAACTACGCGCCATCCCCGCCAGGGTACTCGTACACCGCTGCTGCGGCAAGAACGGGTCCTCTACATGACGCAGGTACATCTGGAGACTGTAGTTTTAATTGTCACCAGAAGCTATAGCAAATTCGAATCGCCTGTTCTCTAGCATCATCTGAAATAGTCCAAATAGTACATCTTCCACCTACCATGTATGGGTGTGTGAAAGAGAAGAATTAAGGAGAAGTCGTCCTCACCGTCCTTTTCCTATACTAATGTTGCGTGTTGGCACGTACAGGGGAGCAGGTGGGTGGCCCGGCGGCGAGGGCTGGGGCGGGCGCGGGGACCAGCTGGCGCAGGCTGAGGCTGTTCGGCGTGAACCTGGACTGCGGGCCCGAGCAAGAACAACCGGAGTCGCGCATGCCCAGCAGCAGTAGCAGCGGCAGTAACAGCAACAGCAACGGCGGCTTGTGTATGGATGGCTACGGCCGAAGCCACCGGTTGGACCCAACGCGCAGCCGCGGGTACAGCTCTCCTCAATGGTAGTCATGGCGGAAGGGAAGTGGGTACGTACGGTACTTGATGGGCGAGGAGGGAGGCAAATGTCAACCAAGACGGCCATTAACGGATCAATCTTTAGGCTTAGAAACTGTCCCATGGACTTGGGTCCGCATGATCTGACTGTGTGATCACAATCTAACGAAGGCAAAGCCTTTTGTGTTTACGTACATCATGGATTCATGGGTCTCCTAAAACAGGTTTATGGCTAGTGGGAAGGTAATTAAGAGGATATGGTGATAGTGATGGTGGAGGTGGTGGGCAGGAGACAGAGAGAGAAAGAGAGAGAGAAGCAAGTGGGGGAGGGAGAATCTGGAGGCCATGTTGCGGATCTTTTGCTTCAAATCTTTACCTATTGTTCAACGCCATGGGGTGTACCATCAAATCCTCGTCTCACAGCCTCGTTCTCTCTCCACCACAAGTGGCGCCGCGATTGACTTCTGAGAAAGGAGGAAGGAGGAGTGAGCCGAGGAGAAAATCCCCAGATTGCCGTGAATCTTCGCCACCAGCTCGCTCGCGACTGCCGGGGATTCTACGCTCCCTGCGACGATATGGGCCGCACGCACTGGAAATGACAGCCTGTTGGCTGGGCCGATGAGCCTACCTCCCACCTGTCAGTGTGGAGATACTTAGGGTTGACGTCATCGATCAGGCTGCAGTACTATCTACCCCAGTCCAAATGTTTTTTTTTTCTGAGGAATACTTATTATATTATCTTGTTTGATTTATCCGATCCAACGATAGTTGTATTATAATGTTCAAGAAGTATTACAACAAGTATCTCTTTATTTTCTTTCTTCAAATGTTCTTAACTTAAGACCTCTTTTACTTTTTTTTTTTTTTGGACAATAACTTAAACGGCTAAGGATGACTTCCAATAACCAGCCTACCGTGGATCTATCCCAAGGGTCACTACAAACCCGCCGAAAAACTCCCTCGCCCACAACGCCGACTCGCCCCTACAAGAGGTGAACACCCGACCTCCTCCCCCCAAAGAGGAGGGTGTCTCAAAGGATCCCCATTGGGCTACACCGCACGGACACCTCATACTCCTTGAAGACCAGAATATCACTGCACTAAATTCCTCTTCATAAAATATATATATATATATATGTATATATCTTCTTCTCTCTCTCTTTGTAGGGTTAAACCCTCCATTCTCCCTCAATTATAGAATTATGTACATTTCTGTACACGGTGCAAGAGAAGGAATTGTACGTTGAACGAGAAGGCTTTTTGTTTTCGCCCCAGAATAGGAAGTTCCCACGTGTTTCTCCAGTTTTCTCCATGAAAAATACCCGGCCTTGGAAGAGCGCAACACATGTTTATCACCCCAGACCCCATCCAGCCGTCTCATGTGGAAGAACAGTAGAAGGTACTAACAGAGCAGGAGCATTCTGAACATGCCAGAATATGTCCTCAAGGACACCCCAATTCATTTCTACTCGGCTGTCTCTTACCCAGGGTTCTCCGACTCGAAGAATCGGACCCACTCGGATCTTCTATGATCCGGTATGAGTCGGGTTAACTTGTGCCGACTCGTACGAGTCACATGGCCAAATCGTACAAGTTCAACCGAGTCGTACCGACTTAGATTCATCTTGATACGGTACGAATCGTCTGAATCAGCTCGAGTCAATTCGATATGAAAAGTCATGCTCTTACCCCACTACAATCACACGTCGATGCGATCCTCTCCAACCTCTTTCCTTGCACTTTTAGGTATCTCCATTCACACAACAATAAAGTAAACTAATATTTTTCTACTTGTTGATAGCAAACGATAGGTTATTCTCATCTTCTTCTCTTTTTTTTTGTGTGTGTGTGGAAAACTAGATAAGATTCTATTCAGATAGATTCAGAGAAATGTACAGAATCTGCTGCTAAGGCAGAGAGAAGTTCAGGGGGAACAAGGGGGAAGTCCCAGGAGGTTTGTGATCTGAAGGAGGCTGCTAACTGAGCCAAATCATGAGCCACCCGATTACCAGATCTAGGCACAAAAGAGATGGATATCGAAGGCTCCGAAATAAGCCTATGTTGACATTCTTTGATTAATGCCATGGCTTTCCACGGAGGAGGACGTTGGCCACAAATGGCTTGGATGATGGAGAGGGCATCTCCCTCAATGGTGACAGGTTTCTGAATGAAGCTAATGAAGGCATACAAAAGATCCAAAAGATCTCGTCCCGAATAAGATCTAGTTCCTGCATCCTCTCACATTACTCAATATTAGAAGCACAATGAATGGTACGAGTTAGGGTAGACTTGTAGCCAAAATAGATACGGTACTCAAATCCAAGCGAGTTAATGGACAAGCGAATAAACAGGCCCGAATCTTGGGTTTACTTCTGATTTCCTTGACATTAATAGATAAGTGGCCTAAGAAAGGATCCATTTATCCTAAATCTGGTTAATTGATGGATAGGTTTGATTTAGGCCAGGACTCAGAGAAATCTGGTTATCAAATTATGTGATAGTGTACTTAAGCTAAATAGCTAAATAAGTATACCTTGATCCGAACTTAATGGGCCCAAATGGATCTGTTAATGGGTCTGAACTCGTTTTGACCGTCCTAATCATGGTTTAGAAGCATTCTTATCGTGCACTAAGATAAGAGGAAGCGTTAAAAATAAGAAAATTATCATCATATAATATGATGGATGCAGGTGGTCTACCTCATTTGGCTCTAGAAGAGCTGTTTCCTTGCAGAGTGCGCATGGCCCCTCACTTGTTCTGGCAAGATCCAGATTAAAAGGAAACGACAGCAAACGTCCATTGATACAGGTTTACCAATATTAATCCTCTTGCAGTGCAAATGACATGGGCAAAAACTAGTTAGATGTAAAAAGACTTGGAACTCAAGAAAAAGTAAAAGAAAAATGAACACCCGGTTGCAGATTGCGACCGAGTAGACCAATGCCGCAGGTAGGGGTGTTAAGTGGGCGGGCCAGTCCGTGGCCCTACTCAACCCAACCCATATTAAAAGAAATTGAACTGGCCCAAGTTATATAAGTTGGCTTGGATTAAATTTGGGTTGACATTAGTTAAATGTGGACTGGGTTGGGTTGAAAACGGACT
This sequence comes from Zantedeschia hybrid cultivar, assembly GCA_030544215.1. Taxonomy (NCBI): domain Eukaryota; kingdom Viridiplantae; phylum Streptophyta; class Magnoliopsida; order Alismatales; family Araceae; genus Zantedeschia; species Zantedeschia hybrid cultivar. Next base: position 41,895,743 of record JARZZO010000013.1, on the reverse strand, counting down.
GGCCCAATTTAATTTGTTGACTTTTACAATAATTTATACAAAAAACAAAATACTTCTAACAAATTATTTATAAATAAGGTCAGCCAGCCTAACCCAACCCACTCATTATTAAATTTGAGTTGAATCTAAGCTGAATTTGAGTTAAACTTGAGCTGTATTTGGCTAGGCTAAAATTGGACTGGACTATTTTGAATTTGGGTTAAACTCAAATTATCACATAACTCAGCACAGCCCGCTGAATTTACATCCCTAGCCGCAGGTCACCGACAAGTGTCTCCTCATTTATGGGAGGTCTTGTATTCAATTCCTACCTCCTGCAGTGTATGAGAGAAGAATTTAACCCACGGTTTGTGTGGAGAAAAAGATGCCGCAGGTTTTCACGGACTTGATTCGGGTTCCATTCTTGGTTAAAAAAAAGGAAGAATGAACTGGATCCACCCAATTTCCTGGCCATGCCCCTTGTGGTCGCCCATGATGAATCCCCTTACCGGTTGTCCTGTGAGGATTTCCAGCAAAAGAACACCTGGTTGACGTACAACTGGAAAGCCTTCTGTATGGTGTTAATACCATAGAAACCAGACTCATAGAGGGCCCAGAGAATGCTGTTCATGATCCCCTTTTTTCCACTTCTCTTTTCATCAGCTACAAGACACTGCGGTTATTTGACCAGCAAGATCAGAAACTGTTCGAACAGATTCACTTTTCTATTCTTTGGCAAATGCCCAAGGGTACCATCTTTACAACATGATTCCACCATGCCTTCCCTCCATTGTCCCCATTGTTCACAGTTTGACATCTAAGTAAAGGTACAAGTGTACAACCACATGGTAATGACTGAGATTAACTTGGGAATTTTTACCATTAACCATCAGGGTGAGATCTGGATCAGTTGCCTGACAAACGCATAGACCATAGGCATATGCACAATTGTTTGCCATCGACCACCAGCGAGATCTGTATCAGCTCCGTGATACTTACAACATGCCATTCCCACAAAGATGTCCATATTCACCGGGACATGAGTTCACATGCTGGAAGTTCCTCCCAAGGTCGCAGTTTGTGTATGGCACTGTGATCCCTTACTTTATAAATATGGGACAGTTCTTTTTGACCTTCCTGAGGAGTAAACTGTATTCAATCTGAGTTCTATGAATCAGTTTCACCATCCTAGTTTCCAGTATGTCTAATTTAGCGAAAACCTGAAAAAAATTTAGCACGGTCTCCTGTCCTACAACCAAGGAACCTTGCGCTACACCTAAATCCATCTCATTCAATGCTGTCGTAAAATCTTCACATCTTTTGTTTGCAGCATACACAATTGAGAGAACAGATTCCTGCATTATCTGGGTACCAAAAGATGTTCAACAGTCAGCAGCATACTTAGTGAAACAAGCATTCCAATTGACACCAGATGAACTCACGAATGAGCTCCACTGAACTAGTGGCTACTAATGCTACTCCTTGAATCAACCCCAATGCTTCACAACCATGTGTGGGTTATGGACAACATTGTCTTACATTATTATCATGCAACAACAGCGTAAAACATGTTGACAGTTTTCAACTTAGTCAAAATGACATGGCAAATGGTGCAGCAATGTAAGTTACCTAATGGGGGGGCTTGTGTCAAATAATATTAGGCTCACTTGGAAACATGTTTTGAGAGGTCTGCTAGAATGTGCATTACTATTAACATTTTTCTCTTAGTATGGTGAGACTCCACGAAAGAAGTGACCATAAACAGATCAATGTTGACGTCACTCCTGGTGCAGGACAGAGATGGGGTGCCGGAGGAGGGACTTAGAAGAAGATGCCGAGAAAGAGGAAGGAAGAAGACAAGGGTTTCACGCCCTTTAACAGAGCTTCATCACGAGGTCAGCGCACACACTGCACAACACTTTGGAACATTCTATTCTTTCTTTTTTTTGTCCACCCCCAAAACAAGATATGTACAAGTATATATAGAGGGCTCCATGGGATACCCTAGAGAACAAAAAAGACAAGAATGCCCCTACATCTCAAAATGAAAAAAAAAACGTACAGAAAATAGCAGAAAAATAAAGAGATATAAGTGGACTTCAAATGGGCCGAATATGTCAAAAAAAAATAGCAAAATAACAAAATATAACTCAGTCCAAAAATATGTCCTCGCCAAGCCAAAGTGAAACTAGAGTTGAGGTCGATGTCTTCCGACGGCGGTACACGTGAGCCGAGTCGAATCAGATACGGGCTCAGGTGTCCTCACCAACTCCTAACTAAGGTTGCCAGCAACTGGCAGCCCTCAATTGCTGCTGCTTGACCTGCATCACCAGAAAGTGCAGCAGAAAACAGGTTTTGTCCCCATACCATCTTCTGGGCTCTATACAACAAATACAGAACCCCTCACAAGATCAATGTAAACCAATCACCTGTCTGTTGAGATCCATGCAACAAGACTTTTCAGAAATGCTGACACGTTACCTTTGGCATAGACAACAAAGTAGGAATGGTTTCTACTACACAGATGTAGACCCGAGATAATGCATTAACTCTCTGAATTAAGCAATGCATGAGCATCGTATCGAGCACTAGATAAATGTGGTCCAAAAAAGCCTACTTGGAGCAAATGTTGACAAGCATGCTGGACTAGCGTCTATCTGAATTTGGGCTTGAATAGCAAGGCCATGAAGCACTTCCTCACTACAGCTGTTTTCTTGCATGTCTGCAAAAGAACGTAAGCCCTACACCCTGATATAGTTGGACCAGTCCAAAGACTCCAAACAAGATTCTTAGTGTTCATTGTCAAAACTTAGTATTGCCTATTATAAACAAGCCAGTGTACATCATGTTACAACTAGAAAGAACCACAGATTTTTCCTGCAAGAGTAAATGAAAGTTACTATGATTTGGTTTTGCATGAGTTCCGGAATATATATAAAAGAAGCAGATAACTGTCTATAAGCAGCAATGGAATGTCAACATCAGATGAAGTTTGATACGTACAAGCTGACATATTTCTTACAGAATATTCTGGTTTGTGTTTTTGGATCATGCTAAGTTCCAGTTGACCTTTTTGGAACATCGTTCTGTGGTTGAGATTTACTATCTCCTTCGGCATCTCCCTTTCTTTCCATAACTTGCTGTATCCCTTCTTGGTATCCTTGTATAAAGCTTTTAAGTGCATCCCTGTAAGCAGATGCTCGTGTCATGTACAACCGCTGCAGAGCAGGCTTCAAAGTCTCCATTCCACCCCTTGCTGCCACCGCTGCCAAAAAGGTGGCAATATCACAGATTAAGTAAATGAAATGAAGTTCTTTCCATCAGAAGAGGGTTATATACCCCCATTTGAGCAGATCATCTGAACTTTAACAGTAAATGCGAAGATGGGAAGTTCATTAGGCTGTTCGGATTATTGCACTTGAGATGTTCCAGTTAACTGCCTATATCATATGTATCAGGTCTAGTGCCACCCATCAATAAATATCATGACCTTTCTAAACAATATGCCTATCCAGCAGGTTAAAAGCAGCAGGACCATCTACTGGATCATAAGGAAAGGAGACTGCAATCTTCCACTTGAGGATAACATCAATAATAGGTGGCAACTTGAGCTAGCTAAGGATGCTAAGGGGAGGAAAGTGGCTAAGGAGAAGAGAGACAAGGATACTTCGTAGGATGCTAAGGGCAAGGGGGTATAAGGGAGGAGGGAGAGGGGGATATGCTCCTATTAACCCAACGGGGTTGTATCGGAATGTGAAAGGAGTTGGGGGGAGGGACAAGAGGCCAGCCTTGAAGGAGAGCTGGTAAGAAGATGCTAGATTGTTGCGTTGTGCATCTAGGAGACTAAATGTGAGGAGGGGGAGATTCCTTATTGAGGGAGATAGGGGGCTGAAGACTATCCAACAGCCGAAAAGGCACCCAAGGTGCCCACATTGCTGAAACCCAAGGTCCCTTGCCCCTCTCTTTGTATACATACATATATGTATATATATACACACATATAATTATATAAAGACATACTAATACATGTATATATATACATATTGCATACATATATTTAGATTTATATATACAAGTATACATATATATATGTATATGTATACATCTAAATATATATCTCATGCATGTAATATGTGTATACATATACATATATATAAATATATGTTTATGTATACACATATTACATGCACACATTTAGATTTATATATATATATATATATATATATATATATATATATATATATATATATATATATATAAATCTAAATGTGTGCATGTAATATGTGTATACGTACATATATATATAGATATACCTAAATGTATGTATGTAATATGTGTATACATACCAAGGATGGCAATATCGGTATCGGAGGGTATTGATACCGATACGTACCAGCACCGGTATCACCCAGTATCGGCCGATACCGATATCGGGGTCCATTTTGACCCAGTACTAGGCAAATATTGATCGGTATCGGTCCACTCAGTATGTTATCAGTACCCACCGATATCGATACGTATCGACCGATATTGCCAACCATTATATATATATATGTAATTAAAATATTATATTATGAAGTTGACGTATAAGTCTCACTTTGTTTGCTAAATAGCTTAAACCAGAATAAGGTTTTAGGGATTTCTTAAACCAGAATAAGAAGTATTTTGATTTGGTAAGTTGTTGGTATTCCACCCAGAATAAGGAGAATTACATTGCGCTATTCTAAGTGGTTTGGTAGGAATAAGTGGAATAAAGAGTGAAATAAAGGGTAAAATTGGGGGAAGGGAGAATTAGGTATTCCAGGTAGAGTTTGAGGAGTTGGGGGAATTAGGCATCCCCGCAATCAAACCAGAATAGGGCCTTTATACCGGTTATTCCGGCCCTATTCCGCAAACAAAGTGAGCCTAAGTGCATAGGCGGTCCAGAACCCCAAGCACGCCTTGGTCACCTTACTATCTTGACAACTATGGTATGGTTAGAGACTTTAATGTGACTACTTCCCTGAAGGAGAGGTTGGATCAGCCTTCTTCTTTAGGGCTATGAAGAATTTCTAAGACTTCATTGTGGAGGCTGCTCTCGTACACATTCCTACTCATAATGCTATTTTCGCTTGGTGTCTAATTTCAGGGAGGACCCATCTTGTTCTAGACTAGACATGTTTCATATCTTTGTGGATTGGGAAGATCATTTCCTCGCCTTCAAATCATGTGTCTTCCTCGACCAACCTATGATCATAAGCTTAGTTCGCTCAAGACAATGAATGTTCGGAAGATGAAGACTTTCAAAATGGACAGATATTGGCTCAAAGAAGATGGTTTCAGGGACATTGTCAACAAGGTCTAGAATGAAGCTAGGTAGGAAACCTCTGTTATGCTGATCCATAAATTGACATCCCTAGGTCATCCCTTATCCTTGTAGGGTGCTAGGAGAACACTCCTAGACTAGATGGCCAAGGACAAGATATGGATCACATTAATGACCTAAACGCCCTGGAGGAGGCCACTTTGTTAGATGAAGATGAAAGGAGGACAAGGGACATGCTAAAAAAAGATTTTGAAGAGATTCTTATTAAGGAAGAGATCTACTGGAGAAGAGACCAAAGACATATGGATTAGTTAAGACATGAACACTACCTATTTTTAGATGGTGGCTTCTGAAAGAAGGCTAAAACTCATTCAAAGCTTGAGGGACGGAAACCATATAATTTATTGGACAGAGGATATCAGGCGACATGTGTAGGACTTCTACTCTAGATTCTTCATGGAAGAAGATACCTAGAGACCTTATTTTGCTGATAACCTTTTACCTCAGCTCTCAGAAGATGAGAGGAGGGAACTCTCTGCCCTTTTCTCAAAGGAGGAGGTAAAATAGGCAATATTTGCTCTTGCGGGGGACAAGGACCCTACCTCAGATGGCTTCCCATTGTTCTTCTACCTACACTATTGGGAGATTGTCAAGGATCTTCTAGTTAAGGCAATCTTGGAGTTCCAAAAGGGGAGAGCTCACTTGAGGGTATCAATAAGACTTTCCTTGTGCTTATTCCTAAAAAGAAGGGTGTTAATTGCATCAGTGGGGGTGGGTGGAAGTGTAGTGGATAGGCCCCAACGGCGGGTTAAATCCACGCAGGTCGTAGGTTTGATTCCCTACATTTCAACGAAGTAGTTCTCCCAGCATGTAATTCCCCCCTTATGTGCTGGGGTGGTTTACCTGGTATGACATAGGTGCTTAGCCTAGGCAGAGAGTTGCCCTCGCCTTAGCCGGTCTAACCGGTATGATGTAGGTGTCTAGCCAAGGAGTTGCCCTCACTCTGGCTGAGGTTTTCCGCGAGTACTATCTCAATCTCAAAAGAATTGTATCAATGATTATAGGCCTATCAGTTTGTTGAATAGTGTGTATAACTTCATCACCAAGCTTCTGGCTCTCAGACTTGAAAGGGTGGTGGACATAGTGATTAGTTGCAACCAAGGTGTTTTCATTAAGGGGAGACAGATCCAAGATAACTTCTTAGTGGTACAGGAGTGCATCCATGATATGACGGTACAGAAGAAGCAAGAATTGGTGCTCAAGTTAGACTTGAGAAAGTCTATGATCGGACAATTGGGAATGCCTGCTCCAAGTTTTGAGGAAGATGGGTTTTGGAGAGCCTCGGGTCCGATGGATCAAGTAGTGCATCTCTTTAGCCATATTTGCCATTCTGATTAATGGGGAGCCTACCTATTCTTCCACAGTGGTAGAGGTCTCCACCATAGGGACACTCTCTCCCCCTTACTGTGTGTATTGATGGCTCACATCCTTAGAAGAATGTGGGATAGGACTAAGGCTGCAGACATGGTCTAGGTTTCAGGGCTTTGCCCAATGGGAGATAGATCATGCACCTTCAATATGTTGATGATACTATCATCTCCTTTTAAGATGACGAGGAGTAGTTATTTATTGCCAAAGTCATTTTAGACCAGTTAAATGAGGTGACTATTCTTCAGGTTCACTTTCTTAACGAGGAGTAGTTATTTATTGGAGTTAATTTGGATGAAGGTTCCAAGTGAAGGGCTGCACTCATTATGAGATGTCAAATCAGGGAGTTCCCCATCCTATACCTAGGATTGTCCCCTTCACTGGGGTCATTGAGATGGAGAGATTGGTAAAGGGTGGTTCAAAAGTTTGAAAGTAGGTTAGCAAGCAACAAAGGCAAGCTCGACTGGTGCTATGTAACTTTGTCCTCGATAGCCTCCCTAAATTGCCTATCTATCTCCAAGGCGCCTAAGTTGGTGTTGAAGAAGTTGGACTCCATTTGCAGGCGGTTCTTCTGGAAGGGTAGCAATGAGGCTAAACAGGGTGTCTATGACATTTCTTGGGGCCGAATTTGCAAGATCAATGAGAATGGTGGGTTGGGCATGAAAAATCTAGATGTCCTAAACCTTGCTTTCCTTGCCAAATGGTTGTGGAGGCTTCATACATACGACTCTGGCCTTTGGATAGACATCATTTGACAAAAGTACTATCTTGAGCAAGGGATTGGGATGTGTAGCCGACTTCTTTGCACCTTTGTTCACTTGTATGGGGAGGTATCCTCTAGAGTTTCGATGTGTTGAATGTTGGGATGCAGATTGTTCTTGGCAATGGGCGAAAGTGCCTATTTTGGAGAGCCTAGTCGTGCCATAGGATTCCCCTTTGTATCAGCTTCCCTACTTTGTATGCCATCTCCTCTCAGCCAGATGCGATGTTTGATGAGGTCTTTGATACTTCACTCTTTGTCTTTGATGGTGTCTAGTCCCCCCCCCCCCAGTTTAGGAGACAATTGAAGGATGATGGGGTGGAGGACTTCGCCCAGCTTCTTCTCCTAGTGCAAGATTTTCAAGCCTACACATTCCACTCAGGATAGATGGACTTCGAGGTGGGAGGCAAAGGAGCATTTCTCCATCCGATCTGCATATTTCATTTTGGCCGATGGAGGTTTAAAACCACTTTGCTGATCATTTTTGGCTGCCCAAGTCACCTCTAAAGGTTAAGGTGCTTTTGTGGACAGTCAATCATCAAAGGCTTGCTACTTGTAGCAGATTGAGCTGATTTTTGGAGGATCTACCTACTATCTACTTGCTATGTGGTGATGAAGAAGAAACATTGGATCATCTTTTCACTAGCTGCTCCTTGTTATGGCAGCAGATCTCTGACAAGATTGAGGTGCATATTCCTCAGCACGCCTCCCCTGCTCCTCTCCTCTTTTGGAGTTTGCTTCGCCTCCCTAAAGCGTATCGACAGATTTGGTGGCTGATTCTCCAATTTCCATGTCGCTGTCTAGGCACTCTAGCGTGAGAGGAATAGGAAGATCTTCAAGAAAGAAGCTCTAGTTGCCGAAAGGGTGGTCAAATTCATCTTTGAGAGAGTGAGGAAATGGTCTGCTGCTTTTTGTTAAGGGACTGTAGCCAATACATCTTTTATTTTGTTGTTCAGGAGTGAGTGAGAGGTACACCTTCTGGGTGTCTTTTGTATATGGGGCTTTTGTGAGCATCTATCTCTTATACTTGTATATCCCCTTTTTTCTCTCATTTGTGGTACCATCCACTTTCAAACAAAAAAAAAAAAAGGAAGAAGAAGAAGAAGATCTATCGTAAAGAATAATAGTACAAAACATGTTACTTGATTTCATAAAGATTTGCTTTGTCTTTCCAAACTTGAGAAAGAGAAAGCAATTCTTTGATAATAGTCAAAACTCAAAAGGCATTTACCTGTGCCAATTATGAATAACACTAAATAAAGGAAACTGGAGTATTCATATTTCATACGGTATAACAAATAAGTGAGATACACATGGCCATGATGATGCATTTTCATGCAAGAATGCACTCATGTTAACATGCAACCTGTACTACATGTATGGCTGGACAGATGCACATATGCAATTGTCTCCATCTGCCAATAATTCCTATTTCCTCTACCAGTGACAAGGGAACTTCAAAACCACCATATTTAAAACTTGAGATTTTTACATGAATACCGCAACTAGAAGCATACTTTGTGGAAAGTGAATGCCATGCATGCCTTTAGTAAATATACAGTCTCACCTGTATCTCTCTAGTCAAGTTCCATTAGACAGCATAAGAATATTCACAGAATGATCAAAAGAAGTAAATGTTGACATGAAAATGAGCCATAAATGACCATTTACAGTCAAAGTACAGTACAAGTCTGACAGCCAGGATACTAAATCTAAACTGGTCACCAACACTTGAGGCATTCCTTATGTTATTTGAAACTAGTGGAAGGTTCTGAATTTGTCTATGCAGTTTTCTATTTTTTTAGAAGGTGGCAAGCCCATATTTCATTGAAAAATAAAATATAACTCCAAGGTAATACCACAAACGGCAGGCTCGTATGGAGACTCAATGATTATGCAGCCACTCTATCACCATGCTAGTTACATCATTACATCGCATTGTCTCATTGAAAGGATTTATTGCATGATTAGAGGGATGAAAAAGAAACTTCTCATATATGGTCAAACTTCACTCATTTATTTCCACCATTACCTCTGAATCTCTAGTACCACTCCAATTAGCATTAACCAGTCCTCTGCAAGTTTTAACTGCTCTCTTCAAAATACCAAAAGCACTGTGCTGATCTTCCTTAGATACTCTGTTTTTTCTCTCTCTATATACTGCCCATAACAGTGCAGGTAGGCTTATGAGCAAGCATTTCTTCTCCCTCTGACCAGCGCAACTCTGTTTCCATCAAACATTTTGTTATACTCTGCAACTGATAAATAGGGGATCATTCATTTCTCTGAAAGTTGCATAGTTTGATGTCAGCAGACAATCTCACAGGTTTATTAGCTGTTGGGACCTACCTATTGTACTTTCCGATGGAAAATCTTAAATTTTCTAGTCTTCTGAACCTGATTTATGTTCCAAAAAACACTGCAGCCACCATCTTGAATTATCTTCCCATGCAATCTTACTGATAATGTGCCTTTTTTCCCCATTTCAATTGCCTCGAAACTGCTATGTATGAATGTACTAACAGCTTGCCCAGATAACCAGCACAGAGTGCAAATTCTTCTATCTCAAATTCTGTCAGTTCTCTTCTGAAATCCAAGGGCTGCCCAGCTCGACTCTTCTCAAAGAAAATTTGAACCTCCTTTCCTTTGTTTGCAGTCGGACATTTCATAGTGTAAATTTGGGAGGAAAAGGATTTTTCTGAAGGCCATGGATTTTCTCAGAGTTTGATCCATACACCATCACCCAGAGAAAATGTCATGGACCTTTCTGTACTGTAATGGACCGTCAGCCAGGAGAAATGTAACAGTGTAAATTCAGGGGGGAAAGGAATTTTCCCCAACTAGGCTCCACTATCTTCACCTAATTTGCATACCCACTTTGCCAAAGGTGCTCTGTTGAAGTTTTCTATACTGACCAAACCAACTCCCTTCTTTGTTTCTGCAGACTCTCTCCCATCAAACCAAATGTAACCGTGTTCTTTGGATCTGCCCCTTTGCACAGTAAAGAAGTTTCTGATTGGTTCAATCTTTCGTTCGACCGTCCTTGGGATCAACATCAGTGACATATAAATATAGGGCTGTAGTAGTGAGTGTCATTTGGGACAAAACAAGTATACCACTTGCTGATAACACCCTGGCTTTCCATCCCCCAACCGTCTGGTTGAATTTTGGATTAACAAATTGTAATATTGCGAACTTATTGATCAATGAGAAAGCAGTAAACCTAAATACCTGATAGGAAATCATCAAATACCTTTTGTCTAACAAGTGTGTAAGAGGGATTTCAGAATTAGAAGTGCATCATGAAATTTGTCCAGCCTAGTTTACCACCAGACACCGAACTTGCCAACACTTGTTACTGGGTGGTGACTATAAGGGGGAACCAACTTGAAATCATCATCAAAAGCAACCAGATTATAGACCACTCATGAACCACCTGGCATGGCGAACAAGTGAAATGTACACGGGACATGCCTTGAAAGATCAATTTCCATTCTACTGATTACCTGTCAATCTCCCTTGTACAATTGATTCAGCCAGCTTCAATTTTATGTAGTCCCTTGGAAAACATTGCACCAAACTAATGCCAAAAAAAAAAAAACAGTTCTGAAACTTAGCATAAGTTGCATAAGTTTCCTCTGCAAGAAAATAAGAAAAGAGGTCTGACCTCGGACATCAACCTATTCTACATAATTTTAGAATGTCAAGGACTCAAGTTCCCTCTACCCAAATCAATCCCCCAAAGTACCTCACTATGATGCTTTCTCACAAGATTTGTGAGTTCATCCAAACAGCTAATATATGTTCTAAACAGAATTAAATAAAAAGGGATAGACATTGGTTTCAAATATTACAAAAAGCTGATCATGCAAAATATACCTTGGTAGACAAACTTGGAGGACATACATCAAAGAAGATTGGAATGGAAAACCTATTGGACAAAGGATTGACTGGAGAATTAAGGTAAAAACTGCTCACTACAACAGGGTGCTTGCTTTGACATCTGTAGGGGTGGCAATGAGCCAAGCCGAGTCAAGCTTTGAGAAACTCGAGCTCGGCTCCTCACTAAAATCTCGAGCTCAAGCCGAGCCCGAGCTTTGAGTCGAGCCCAAAATAAGTCTCGAGCTCGACTCATTTCCAACTCACACAACCTCGAGTCGAGCCCGAGCCTGGCTCGGCAAGTTGACCGGGTTAAACCGAACTCACGAGCAAGTTGAAGGTCATAGAAGAAGGGGGGAGGGTCTGCTTGTAATAGCTTTTCTTGGGGGGACATTTTGTGAGAAACCGATGTAGGACTAAAAAGTCCCCACCGCAATGCCCAACGCCCACACATGGCTGTTGGGTGTTCGTTGCAATGGGGACTTCTAGTCCTACATCATTTTCTAAAAAAGTTTCCCGCCGTTTATAAGCTCTTTCCTACCTTTGAGCTCTCGAATGGCACCTAATGGGCGGTAGCGTGTGTATTTGTTGTGGGTTCGTTGTGGGTGGTATTTAAGAATTATGGGAAATTGTAGTGGTTTTGAAATTTAAATAAGTGTTTTGAATTTTGAGCCGGCTTGCGAGCCGAGCTCCTCCAAGTTCAAGCTCGGCTCGTTTAAGGAAATGAGCTCAATCATGAACTCAAGCTCGGCTCGTTAGTCTCAACAAATCAAGCCGAACCGAGCTAAACTCGAGTCGAGCTCAAGCAGCTCGCAAGTGGCTCGGCTCATTGTCAGCCCTAGACCTCTGTATTTATTCATAACCTTTCATCAAGATGCCTCATGTTTCCTTTGAAATTTAAGGTAAAGATCCACTTTTACCATACTTGAAAACAATGGTCACATTCATCACTTTCTCTGAGGTTTAGGTAACCAACGATCAGAAATATAAAGATAAGATGCATAAAGAACACCAATATGACACCATTATGGTATGGTATTTACAGTCCTAAAAGCCTTTAAATAGGAAACATTGGAAAAACCTTAGCATCAAAAACACGGGAAATGAAAGGCCATAGCCCCCCCAATTATAGGTTTTGAGTGAACCACACGAGTTGTCTAACATTTTCTTTTTTCAGCATGAATGTTTACTATTTTTATTTTTAAACTAAGAATGTCTATTAATGTCAGTTATTCTTATTTGCAGACAAGCCCAAAATCAGATATTAGCATATCAAAGAAAATTTAGATACAATGTAATCCAAAAAAGTTTTAAAAAAAAATCCCATGGTGGAAAGCGTACTCAAATGCCAATTAAAAAAAATCATCAGTCACTTACCAAGGTCCTCCAATGTAGAGGGCTCCCCTTTATCAGATTTTGCATTCTCTCCATTAGGCCTTATTTCACCATCAACATTCCGTTTGTAATCATTAGGTCTAAGTTCAGGGCCAATATCCCGAACCCAACTGGCAGCATATAGCCTCGATGCTTCCTTCAGCACCTGCCACAAATATGGAAGAAACCTTGTTCAAAGCAAAGCACTGTGACTTTGTAAAAGGGCCAAGGAAAAAAACAGAACTCCTTAATGTGTTTGCCAGCAAATAAAACAGCAGTTTCACTTTGAAATAATGAAATTTTTATCAGCACCAGTGAAATGAGTTGTCATTGGCCATCCAAGAGTCAAAAAGACTTACATAATACCGCTCCTTCCAAGTCAATTTTCTCCTTTTTTTTATGTGTGGGGGGTCAGGCAATGAAGAAGGAAAGGCAATTTCCTTCAAATCATAGCGCACGTAATCATACAGTTTCCTGCAGACAACCTTCAACTTCATTCTGTTCCAAAATTCCCCTTAAATCCTAAGTCTTGCAAAGCATAAACAAATGAGTTAAAAATGCAATAGTCCTAGATGACCTGAAACAAAAGTAGCAATGAGGAAAAAACACAAATATTTGGGAAGAAACAAAGAGGGTGTGCTTATTAGGAAATGGCAACAAGTTGGGCATTTTATCAAGCACATGTTAGGTAAAAGTAGAACATGAACTTGAAACAGCACAAAAGCAACAAAAGTAGAAGGACAGAACGATACAGAGAGGCCCAGCGTAAGCAGAAGTCGTGGTCACCAATAATGTGTCTGAAAACAATATACTAATTTATGTACACAGATATGTTCCAGTTTGGCATCATTATCCATGATTTCCCTTTGCTAGATCATTGACCAAACGGATGATATTTTCCAAACAAACCAAGTGAGCAAAGAGCAAGGTGCATCGGTTATACTAATTTGTGTGCACAGATATACTCCACTTTGACGGCATTATTCAAAATTTCCCTCCCCTAGATCATTGGCCTAACACAGGGTTGTCTCTCGTCTCCACACAAAGCAGCAAGTACGGATCTACAAATCTCAAATATATTGAAACCCCCACCCCCAATAAAACCCTGTACTTTCAAATTCAAACAAGACAAGCAAAAATTTGCTCCTTTTGCACCTCCGAACAAGTGCAGACCAAGCTAAACCATCTCTTGAGACAACAGAGACTCTCATCTTACTTCTTTGTGATTCTATGAGATGAAGGCACTATAACTACAGCTACCTGGGGTCGGGCCCCTTTTGAAGCATTCGGTCGAACAGCTGGTGTGCGTCTTAATCTGGGTATTCTTTCCACAACACATTCATCAGAGCTGTGCATATGTATCCAACTAAATCACATTCTGCACCCCCTCCTGCACAGGAGTTAGCTAAGAATTTCTGTTGTTGTTCGTCTTCTTGTACACTTTCCGTGCAGGGGATCAAATGCGCAAAAGCAAAACCGAAGCAGAACCCTAGAGAAAAACCCAGAGGAGAGAGAGAGAGACCCAAGAAGGCGGATGGGTAGGTACCTTGAGGGTTGGTCGACGGCGGACGCTGTCGGGTTGGTGGGTACCAGGAACCGAAGCAAGTAGCACAGAACAGAGTTGAGAGGGCGAGAGAAGAAAGAGCAGCGGAGGCAGCACTACAAGGAGAAGAGGATTTGTTAGCGGCTCGTAGCCGCTGACAAATAGCATAAAGCCGCTGACAAAATCATATGTCAACGGCTAACCGGCCGCTGACAAAGCCGTAGACAAAAGTCCACGGCTAAGAGCCGTGGACAAAGAGGACATATGTCAACGGCTATAAGCCGCTGACAAATAATGCATTTGTCCACGGCTATTAGCCGCTGACAAATAATGCATTTGTCCACGGCTATAAGCCGCTAACATATGCTGTTAATGTCAACAGTTGTAGCCGCTGACAAATGTGATATGTCTATGGTTTCTTAGCCGCTGACATATGATAACAAAAACTTTTGTCAGCGGTTTCAGCCGCTGACAAATGGTTATTAATTAAAAATAAAATAAAATATTAAATAATGCACAAAAATATGTAGATACACAAACTTGTATATAAACAAATACACATATCCATACAAGCACATCCATACAGCCGTGAAATAAAAATGGAATCTGGAAAAGAGTGTGTGGTTTTCTTTACCTTGTGCTGTGAAATTTTCTAGTCCCGTGTGCGCCCCTCCCCTTCTCACTGAACTGCTGGAGTTCAGCATTGCACTGAGGGGATCCTCACTCTTAATTTGGTTAGTAGGCATAGTTCATTTTGAAAAAGTTCTAGCTTGGTGCCTATCAACTGGGCTGTACTGTTCCGACATTATTTAAGCCCGAGTTCATCTCTGAGATCAATTTATTAAGTGTCATCCCTAAATATAGTGCCTATACTTGAAGTACATATGAAACTCGATTCAATCCATAAATTTACAAATTGCAGCACTGTTGAAGTTAAACTCTCCCACCTGCATTTCTGTGAATTAGATTATGGAAGGCTTAAGAATTAATTTGGTTTTGTTCCACTTATAGTTCTTATTTTTTAGATATGACAACCTGAAAGATGCCATCATACAAGCTATTTGCATTAGGAGTTTTACTTGCTGCATCGGCTGCTGGTGCAGCCAAAATAAAAAGAAAAATATTTTTTAATCCTTATCTCCATCATTCCTCATATTCCTGATCCTCCTTACCAAAGAAGAAGTTGGCCACATAGATTGGTATCAACCAGGACCAGTCAAGGTTGCTAGTTTTCCTAATAACTACTCAAAGTTGCTTAACCAGGCGAAACTAGGCTTAAACAGTCCATACATACCAGAAATGGGAGGTGGGTTCCTTATTGCTTGACAGACTTTGAGTACTCATTGAGTAAACCAGAGTTACCCATGCATAGACACACTGGACAATGCACAATATAACTAAGAAAGACTACAGGCAGACTGATTTCAAAATCAGGTTTTGATTCCTTGCACCTCACTCTTTGGTTCATCCTCCTCATTCTCATCCTACTCCTCATATTCATTCTCTTGTTCAACTTTTCACCTATGTTGCTGAAGTGAACCACCACCCCAAACTCAGGTTAGTGGCTGGAGAGGCCACGGACTAATCAAGTTATGAAGTGGATCACGAATGCCCAACATAGGAATAAAAGACTTTCACCAACACGCACTCTTACAATAAACATAAGTAGAGAGCCATATGGCACGCAACATCCCAAAACCTCCAGATTAAATTGGGGGAGACACAAGAATCAAATCGACCCTGATTCGATGTTACTTAACCGAATCATTGTCCTAAATCTAGGTTCTTCGTTGACAAACCTAGATTTCCTCAATACATGAGCACACATGCCCACAATCAAGAGATTTCCTCGATACATGAGCATTTTACCTTTGATAGAGTAGAGTTAAAGAAAGAGATTTAGTTTTGGTAAAAGCAAAATGCTTACCAGTCAGTCCAATGAAGAACGCCAACTGCCTACAGCATAGGGAGTACAATTTATTAGATGCCCATGCAAATGTGGTGGACAATGGCCGTGACGAGTGTGAATGCCTTTTTCTTGGGTCTACTGTTGGACCATCCAGGCAGACTTGAAGTCCTCAGCTGGAGTACATTGATGTATTCGAAGCACTTGGAAGTTCGACCTTAATAAAAGAATGGGTTATTCGGAATTATTTGTATCAAAATAGAAGGCGTTTCACATTGATAATAGTGTGGAGTCCATTGACGGAATAGACAGAATTAGTAATTCTTGGATCTAAAGCGGAATTACTTATTCTCCTAACAAACTATCCTCTATCTTGAGCGCCAAGAGAAAGTAACATTAGTGCTCAATAGACGTAGTCAAGCAATAAAACTAAACCAGAGATGTCTCTGTCACTGACAAAGTCAACACAAATTTCACACAAACAGAGCAAAAAATTCACACAAGATGAACACTAGAGATGACAAAGGTGCACAAGGAAAAAAAATGGCATACTAATTCTATGAAAATTTAGAATGTCTTGTGTAATCTAATCAGTCCATATATCCACATTTCAAAAAATGGCGTACTATTCAATTCCTCCCGTGATCCTGTTCCATATACACATTGTCCCATCCCAGAAATTTACTAATGCCCCTCTGTAGCATTTTAACAAACAAATGGTGCAGATCCGACACAGTCAGTGATGGAAGCCTATGGCGACAAAGAAATTGAAATCACAATTTTTTAAACCCATCCGACTCTTCCTCCTCCTTCTTCTTCTTCCTCCTCCTCCCCCCTCCCCGGCAACCGCACCCGCCCACATCGCCCCCTCCGCCCCCTCCACAACCCTATCCCTAGGAGGCTGCCCCCTTGTCCCTCGCTTCTTCACGACGCCTTCCTTTACCACCCTGCACCCGGGCTTCTTCGCCGCCCTCCTCTTGGCCTGCTCATGGTGCTCCTGGCAGAGCGAGTACCCGGGCAACTTAGTGAGCCCTAATTGTTGCAGCGGAAGGGAAAAGGCGTAAACAGGGTCGAGATGCTTCCAATAAGAGCATGCCAAGAGGATGGATCGATCTCCTTACCTGGCGATTTCTGCCGACGGAATGGATGGCGGAGGTCCAAGAATGTCGCCTTGCATGCCGACGGATCGACCTCTCCCGCCCGCGGCTCCTCACATCGAGAGGCCAGAGAGGAGCGATGGTGTAGTTAGGGCTGGCGTCTCGCCGAGGAGCAGCGACGGGGTTGGCAATGGAGTTGGGCTGACGATTGGAGGCAGCGATGGGGTCGCCGATGCTTGGGAGAGGAACAACTGCAGCATAGGTTTGAGGGGGGAAAGGGCGTGGGCGCGTTGTGGGGTCGCCGGCGGCTGGAGGGGGCGAAGGGGTCACCGGCACCTGGAAGATCAGGAACAACCGCGGCGTGGGTTTGAGGGAGGAAAGGGCGGGGGCACGGTGTGGGGTCGCGGATGGCTGGAGGCGACGATGGGGTCGCCGGCGGCTGGAGGCGATGATGGGGTCGCCGGCGACTGGAGGCTGTGAGCGATGGGGTCGTCGGTGCCTGGGAGAGGAAGAACCACGGCGGTGCGTGTGGGTTTGAGGGGGCACTGTGGAATGGCCAGGGACGAAGGAAAGACTTAGGGTTACAGGCTTTCGTCCACGGCTAAAAATTTAGCAAATTTCTAGCCGTAGACGTATAATTTTTGGCATACAATTTTTTTCTTTTTATTACATATGTTGACAGTTTCAGTATAGCCGTTAACATATATGTTACATATGTCAACGGTTATAACACAGTCGTTGACATATATTACGTATATGTAAACGGTTATTTTAGCCGTTGACAAATAAGTCTATTATAAACGGTGAATTATTAACCGTCGACTAATATACTATTTGTCAATAAGTGTCGTTAGCCATCGACATATACTCGCTGACAAATCCTCTTCTCCTTGTAGTGCAAATCCGAGGCCCGACACTGCGTGCGGCTGTGAACAAGTCGGATACGGTGCGAATAGAGACTATCCGTTAGTTGTCTGGTAATTATCGGGAATGAGCGGTGCAAACCGGTTGACTAGACCCGGAATCTATCCGACCACATTCACAACTACTGTGGATATTAAATCATCCCATGGTGAAACTTGCGGCACCAATTTTTTTATTTAAAAAATAATAACTTTCAAAAAAAAATTGGTAGCCCCAAATCCAACCTACGTAGTCTTACAGTGTAATTTCACTGTTCATGTAAATTGGTAGCCCCAAATCCAACCTACGTATCAAAGACCTCATCAACCATTGCATCTGGTTGAGAGGAGTTGACATACAAAGTAGGGAAGCTGATACAAAGGGGAATCCTATGGCACGACCATAGTTAGTTAAATACGGGACGGGTATAATACGGCAAAGATACGTTCGAGTATAATTCGAGTAAAATTTTAAATAAGGCGGTCAAAGATTCGGTCAAAAAATCTGTACTTTAAAAATAAGAAATAGCGTAGGTATGGAGTATTATATGGAGTCTATTGAAAAATTCGGAATAAAAAATACGGGCATACATATTCAAGAAATAAAGGTATGTACTCACATTTTCCAACATTCCATACTCGTTAATTAAGACTTTGTGACATTTTCTACCATGAAAAATAGGACTATGTGGCATACTTTGGAAACAATCAATATGTCATCATTACGGCCATAAGAAATCTAACTAAAAATAAATTACTATCACAGAATTAGAGAATTATCCAAACATTAACATCCAAAATTTTGAGTTTTTAATGTACCACAGAATAGATTTGGTGATTCAAAACCTTTAGATAGCGTAAAGTCTGTTATGCAAAAAAAATATTCCACTATAAAATCTATTATGGAGATTCAAAAACACACCCCATAGGTATTCAAAATGTTTATAATAAAAAAGACATCCACAGTGAAATCTGTTATAACGTATTTCATTGTAAAAATACATCCACAGTGCAATCTGTTCTACATACTCCATTGCAAAAATTTTAAAATCTGTCGTACAGTAAAATTTGCTATGAATCATTTGGGGATTCAAAAGTGTACTCATAGTTAAATGATTGAAAAGCATGTCCAAAGATTAAAAGAATATGTAAATGCATATACACATACTGAAGAAAATATAGATAGTAAGATACATGCCTGTGAAAATATGGTACCACCATCTTAGCTCTCCCGTCTGAAGCAGAAAATGGAGGGGAAAAGGAGATTAAGGAAGATCGATGCTACCTCTGGTGCTATTGGAAAGAAAATGTGGTCCAACCACCTCGGGAAGCCATTCCAAACACCCTGTGGAGGCCTTTGACGAGGTGAAGAGAGTCCTGCGTTGCAGCTTTTGTTGTGAAGAAGAGGAGTGTGTTGACCTTTGGGAGGAGGAACTGTGAAGGCCCTTGCCTTGCAGCCTTTGCTGAGATCGGGGAGGCCAAGGGTTGATGGTATGAAAGATCACCACCGCTGCAGCCGGTCTTGATGAGGTTTGGGAGGGGAAGATGCAGCTGATGGAGGGTTTGATTCTTTTCCCCTGGGGTGAACTAGTGAAGGGGACGGAGGGTATGGCTGTACAGGAAATTGGCAAAGGGAGGTGGGATGGGGAGGGCAGCACTGTGTGCGTGCCAGGCTGTGAGCAGGTTCCGTATTTTAACAACCGTATAATACGTACCCCGTTTTTTACGCGTTTTAAACTCCGGAACATAAAAAACACGAATTTTACCGCATGTTTCAATCTTGTTCGGGAGACGCCCGTTTTTCTGAAAAGTACGGACGGGCGCGTACTATACGCATATTAAACGCGAATTAACTAACAGAGGACATGACAGGCTCCCCCAACTAAGTCGTCGACGTCCTCATCGACCTCAGACTTCTACCAATCTTCGCTACTACAAGCACTACTCCCACTAGTATCCTAGCCTAACTCCGGCTACGCTTGAATCTTCCATCGTTTTACCTCCACCAAAACCTATCTACCTATTACAAGCTTTGCGCTAATACACCGACCCTAAACTTCTTCAAGACTACCTACTCGGCTCTCCTTTTTCGCAACTTTTGCATGGAGAACAGTTTGGGCTCTGCATCACACCACATGATCAAGCTCTTACTTCGGCTTCAAAAGACTTGGCGGCCCAGCTCGGCCCACATAATTATCCTCATTAACCTAGTAAAACCAGTGTATTTTCCTTTTCCTTACATAAGGGACAGCTTCGGATCATACTCAAGCAAAAAGGTACTTTTTTTTTAACAGATACAAATATTTACAGGTAACCAGGGGTAAAGCGTGAGAGATCCTCCAGAGTTGGAGATAATTCCGTTTAATTAGGCGAGGAATCTAGATCCACCTGATCATCCGAGGAAGCAATGTTACATACCGGAGATAAGTATCCGAGGAGAGTTTTTAGGCTCCAATCATGAACAAAACTTGAGACTTCCCAATTGAGAGGCAAGAGGTGAATCAACCGCATTAGGCAGCTGATTCGAGCAAAAATGTACTGCCTTCTAGTGCACCGGACAGAGGAGATCCATCGTCCTCAGATATAGATTCTCATATAATTTAATACTCCCACGCACTCGTATATTGTGGGAGGCAGAAATCTAATCTGGAGTGGTACATCTGTATCTCTATTCTTTCTATAGAACTGGTGTGGTATTGGAACCCTTAAGCATTTTATTGATGCTTAGCAATAGAAGACGGTTAACAACAAACTTGGCCTCGCCCAAGAAAAATTCTCTTAACTTGGCCTCCCTTGGACGAATTTTCTGAGCCCGCCGCTGGTACAAAGGACGACTTATGGCTTGGCAACTATGCATATGATGTGCTTGTTAAAAGTGTCAATGATGGATGTAGTTGGACTCACGGACAGGAGCATTGCAGCCGGTAAAGGGGAAAGGGTTCACAATATTGGATAGTTTCAAGGATAAGATCTGTTAAATTTGAGAAACTGAGTTGGCATGATCTAGGTTGGTGTTAACTCAAGTCGGCAATTCAGCAGCATCATGACCTTACATCCTTTTTTAAAAAGAAAACGGTTTTGTGACTCCGTCATTTGACACCAAGCACATAGCACAAATTTCAAACTTTGTATTTGTCATTCAAATTTGCATTTGCTATTTACTCACTTTGAAATTTATGCCATGTGTCTAGTGTCAAATATGAATGTCAAATGAGGGAGTCACAAAACGATTTTCCTTTTTAAAACTAAAAAAGGTCATTTTAGAAGAGAAGGGAAACTCTCACATACAGTGGGGATCATGGCACTTACGACTAACTTAGGCCCATAGTTGCTAAAATATGCAGGCGATAGCCATGTCATTCACAAATTTTTGAGTGACCCCCCCCCCCTCTTTCTGCCATATCAAATTAGAAAAAAGGGAGAAATACTTAGTTAACTGTACACATACCATTATATGCATGCATAGTGCAATAATAATAATAATAAAAATAATAATACATCTCATATCTTCTCACTGTTAAACAGGAAAAGCTAAATTATCTGGACCCCTTAAGTCATAGCATTTATATTAGTGTGTACATCCCAGGTCTTATTTACTCATATTTATTTTATTTATATCTTTATATGCCTTAACCAATCATGAAAAAGCAACTACCTTCAACGGGTAGCACTTTTTATTCTTGTTTGTTTAAAAGAAGAAGTGACTCCACTGACTTGCCCGTAACCTATTTGATGACCTGCCCCTGACCCTTTTGAGCATGCGACATCAAAGGTATATGTCCTTGGAATCAAGATGCACGAGCCACCCATAAGTTATTTATTTTGTGCCAACATTTGTGGTGTGAACAATTTGTGGCATACTTGGTTACTCATTGATACCCTTAATCTATTAGATTATATGTCTACTTGGAATTGAAGTACACAACGGCCAATGGCACTCCTACTTGTAATACTCAAGAATACTGAAATCTTCCTGAAAGCTTCTTTTTTCTCAACCTCATGTAATATCAACCTTTTGTATTGTATTCGGGTTAATCTATATGATTATATTTGTACTTGGAATCAAAGCACACAACGACCAAACGACGTTCCTACTTGAAATCCTCAAGAATACCCAAATCTTGTTGTCTGAAAGCTATTTGGTTTGCAACCACATATGTAATATTATCCCAAATCATAAAAATAGAAGTTGTACTAACAGTAAGGCCCAAATCCGAAAAACCAGTAGCAATACTCCTAATAGTGAGAACCTCCCCTCTCTACAATACCATGATCATAGAAATACATTTAAATTGAGAATATCTAGCAAAAATATATATAATTAGGTGGAGGGCTTCCACACAAACTTTAGAATCTCCTTTGCAATTTACTGTTTTGAATTCTCAGTCCTGCTTTTAGACCCTCCCACAAACCCAGCATCTCAGCCTCTTCCACACTACTAAAACCAGACCAGATGTGACCTACTTTAAGAACTATGCTTTCCCAATTCCTGACCACATACCCAGCACCTGAGGCCTTAGTTTCAATGCAGTGTGCACCATCAACATAAAAACAGAAACAATTGATTCACAAATGATTTCTGTTAGATACAAGAGTTGGAAAAATATGGACAACAAAAGTGAGAAGGAAAGATAAGATGTACCACAGAAGAGTACAGAGTTATAGCAGGAACTTTAATAGCCTACCATGACAGACAAAACTCAAGACTCAACATCAAATGCATTTACATCTATTGTGATAAATTTCCCAACAAGGTTGACTAATATAGGACACAAAAATCTTGTACTTATTCCGTTTAAGATCCACTCCAGAATAAGATTAAACAACCATTGTTAGATTTTATTCTGACAGCTAGTAGTTGCCGTACACAAAGCCTCTTTTCAAGCAATTTTTTAACTACTACATGCGCACATTACTTAACTCTTTTTTCCCATCCGTAATTTCTTTTATTAGATGTCTTTTTTCTAGATTAACTCTTTTTATTAGATGTCTTTTTTATGGATTAACTCCTCTCTTACCAAATACCGTCCATATCCATTCCAGATCTGGAGAATGTCTAAAAACCCATATCCACTCTATATGCAAATCATAAACAAAACAGTTATAGATTACTCATTTCACATGAGCAAATGAACATGGAAATGTCATATCAGCTCCATATCTATGTTTGCAGCACAAATGTCAGGATCTCACCAGACAAGAACTCCATTGTAGATGCAAATATACACAACTAAACCAACTGTTAAATAAACAGGTTAGAAAAAGGCTGGACAGGCAGAATGAAACAATCTATGGTGCAGCTATCTGTGATTACATTTGGGCCAGAAGGTTTCACCACTGGGAGCGCAGGATATAGGCTGCTTACTGACTCAAAGGTAGCATGCAGCCAAAACCATCCTCCTATTGGTGGACTCATACACCGACTAACGAAATCCCCTTCCCTTTCTCATAAGGCAGACTTAGCTGTATCCCTGGAGGTCAGCCAAGTAGGCACCAAAGAAGTATTCTTCAAGAAACCAAAAAGGTTCTTCAAGATATCTCTAAATACCATAACAAAAATCAGATCCATCGAAGTCTCCATTTCTTTAACCGAAGCCCAATCCTTGTGTTACATAGACTGAGTTAATATGTAATTCATTATACACTACAGGCCATTAAACAAGAAAAGTGGTCATCCTTTCTAATCAAACACATACACACACGAAAGTGGTCATACACTACAGGCCATTAAACAAGAAAAATGTGACAAAACATCAGACCAGCCACAAGTAAATAAATTACAGATCTTCTTTGGGATTGAGGGGATCGATTTCTAATATGAAATTCCAATGGTTATGAATGAGATGGAATCACCATAAACTTATCCGCAGTAAGAGATAATGAGTATCACTCAGAAAACATTATATACCCTTAAACAAAAATGCATGTGACTAATTTTCAGACCATCGTCTAGGAACCAAAGATTAAGTTACATAACTCTTAACCCACAAGGCCTATGACTAATTTTGGACCATGGTCTAGGAATCACACATGAACTTACATAGAACTCTACTACATTCACAATTAACAGCAATTATCTTTCGTTGACTTCACAAGCAAGGATATCATATGTTTCAAACAGTCATCAGGATCATATATAGGAGAATCATTGTTTGCAGTATAAATCAATAGACTTGGGTCAGGATCAGCAGTGGTGAGGAAGGGAGAGAAGTTAGAAATAATTATGATTGCAAATTTGAAAGTTTTGGAAACTAAAGCAAATCAACCCCTCAAACGTGCAATTAGGCACAATGAAATGTACAAAGCACAGCTATATCAAACTGAACAGTATATGCAAGTTCTCTTAGCACACTTGTTATCCTTACATATTATGGACACATTATGTCACTTGTATCTACATGATATAGTTGCACTAATTATAAAAATGTTCAGTGATTTATTTATTTCAATTTCTCTTTTTTCCTCTTTTTTTATTATTTTTATGGAAATCTGCAATTGGCTGAGCTTTCCTCAGTTGCTTCCAATCAGATGGTCCATAAAGATGTATTCCACTAGTGAAATCATAATTTATTAAAATTGCTTGTTCCGCAACAATTTTGCATTTCAACAATATGCTCAGTAAGACAAGAAGGTAGAAAATCCATGTAACAGCAACACCAAGAATATATCTTCCTAAGACACCTCATTTCAATATAAAGTAGCCAAGCAGGACTACCATTGCTTTGTTATTGTTCATTCTCACTTGTTCTCATGGTCAGGAGGAATACAACACATAAGACCTTGAAAAGACAAAGACCATATAGATTAATACTTAAAGAAAAGGCAAAGAGAAAACTTAAATTAAAGAGAAAAACATAAATTAAAGGTAAAGACAAAGTACCTAATCAAAAGATGAAGATATCTAAAATGTGTCCTTATGAAGAACTTCTATTCTATCATCCTCGTATTCATCAAGTAACTTACCGCTTGCAAAAATAGATGCAAGTGCATCCTCTTCTGATGTATCAATTAAAGAGACATCATTACGAAACCAATTTTCAATACATATCAAAGCTTGTACAATAGTAGGATCCAACGAACTTCTATATTTGTTTAACACCCTACTTCTACTACTAAAAGCCGATTATGATGCCACAATAGACATTAGAATTGCCAACACATCACGGGCTATTAATGAAAGCACCGGATATTTAAAAGAGTTAGTCTTCCACTACTTTAAGATGTCTAAATTATGCTTTGGTTTTGCTAGTTCTTCCAAATAAATATGTAAATCAGATTTTTCTGACGAGACCAATGATGATTGATGAAGAAATTGATCCAACTTCATGTATATAGATTTCAATGTACTTTTTGAGGAGGAACTTATTGTTCTCTTTGATATATTAGTCATACAAGAAACATTAACAACTCTACTATCAGATGAGATATCATATCTTGTAGGCACACCAATAACATAGGCATCATAAAGGCTTTACAATCCCATTTTCACTTCTTCCACCTTCTCTTTTGCTTCATTATCATAAATCTTTTCAAAAAAATATTTCACTATAAACATCTTGAATCGAGGATTTAAAATAGATGCAATTGCAAGAAGTATGTTTGTTTTTTCCTAATATTTCTCAAATTTGAGAAGCATCCGTGAAGCTATTAAAGAAATAAATGACTATTCATAATAATACCATTGTTTCAAAGACACGTGAATTATACATATATCATCGAAAAATAGATTAGCAATTGAAAATTTACTTCTCGAAAATCTTTATGTAACTTCATAAAAAATAGTCAGACACTCCAAAATAAGTTTAACATTCTCCTAATTCTTTGTCAAAAGTGTATGAACATAAGCCGAGTCATATAAATGTAAGCATGATAATACCTTTTCAAACTCAATGGTAGTCTCTAACATCGCATATGTAGAATTTCATCTGGTAGGCACATCTAAGATCAACGACTTTTGATGACCATTTTCCCGTCGTACAGTTTTCACAAAATTCTCCCTCCTTAATTGTGAACCTTTCACATACTTCATACTTTCACATATCTTGATAAAAATATTTTCAATTTCTTTCAAACCATCTTGAACAACCAAATTTAGTATGTAAGCACTACATCTGATATGAAATTTAGTATTTCTCTATGTTCATGGGGAGCCTCAACATATTCGAAATTGAGGATCTTCTTTCTCAAATTCCAATCATCATCAATATAATGATATGTCAAACATAAATAGCCATAATTATCGATGGAAGTCTACATATCTAATGTCAAACTTACTCGACAAGTGAGACTCTCAAGTGATGAATACACTTTCTCTTTTTATTTGATATACAACTTCACACAATCCGATTTCACTATATTACGCGATAACAAAGTGAATTCGAACTGAGCATGCTTCAAATTTTTTTGAAAAAATCCATGCTTAATAATATAAAATAGATATTTATGCACAATAACCATTTTTGCAAAATTTCTCTGCTTCTCTCATTATCAAATACAAAATTGGGCTGCTCCTCGACAACCCCACTAGTTAATTGATATCTTTCATCCCTACTTCTTTTTTATTTTCGAACACCAAGATAACGTTGGATATGATTACTCAAGTATTTTGTCCCACTTGAGCTACCACCAACCAACTATTTTTTACAATATTAACGGATGGCAATAACACTCTCATCCTCATTTATGACCCTCTCAATATTTAACCAAACTTTAGAACTCATTTTTTTTCCTTTGTATGGACATCCACTAGAAGACTGTTCAACACTTGTTCCCACATTTTCTGCATTAAAATCAATGCTTTCTAAAACACTTGCCATAATTTCAAATTCAAAATGCCCCTATACACCTATCAGAAGATTAACATTATAAAGTTAAAAGACTAACTCCATGACAATAATTGTCAAATTAAGCATTAATAAATTTAAAAGAAATGTTGACATCAGTTTACATGAAAGGAAGATACAGAACAAAAATGAGGACAAGAGCATATACGTGTAAGGAAGATATAGAACAAAAAACTCTATACAAAAACACCAAGGTCATGCCACTGTTAATCAACTCTCCCCAAAAAAGCAAAAATAGAGGAGTTACAACTTAATATTGCGATTAAATTATAATGGAATACACTGTCAAATGGGGGTATATAACCCTCTTATGATGGAAAATAACTTCATTTCATTTACTTAATCTGTGATATTGCCGCCTTCTTGGCAACGGTGGCAGCAAGGGGTGGAATGGAGACTTTGAAGCCTGCTCTGCAGCGGTTGTACATGACACGAGCATCTGTTTATAGGGATGCACTTAAAAGCTTTATATAAGGATACCAAGAAGGGATACAACAAGTTATGGAAAGAAAGGGAGATCTCAAAGGAGATAGTAAATCGCAATCACAGAATGATGTTCCAAAAAGGTCAACTGGAACTTCAGCATGATCCAACAACACAAACCAGAATATTCTGTAAGAAATATGTCAGCTTGTATGTATCAAAATTCATCTGATGTTGACATTCATATGTCTCTCACTTAGCTGGACTAATGACATCTTGCATTGCAAGATGACTCAGTTTGTTGCACTGATCCTCAATGCAACAAGTATTACTCTTTATTCTGATGGGTCGAGCGAACAAAATAGAGTTGAGTCGTACTCGTTGGTGCAACGAGTTGCTGTGCCGCATGCGGTATCCCCTTTTTTTGCATTTCTTGTATTTATTTAGGTCAGCTCCACTATACCTTACACATTTGTACAGTCAGATCTTTGATCGGACGGTTCAAAAAATTGAAAAATAAAAAATTAAATTGTTCATTTGACTTGATTTTTTTTTCAGATTTTTTTGGACTCCGATTAAGAATCAGCCTGTACAAAAGGTGTCTGCAATAGTAAACCGACTTTAAAAAATTCAAAAAGTAAAAACAGAAAAAAATTTACTGTTGCGCAGCATTTGATCTAACCGATCGGACGGCGGTCCGCTCACAGTGCAGGCGCGCCCACCCACCAGCGGCACAACAAGCAAAACTCAATGGAGTAACACTCGGTGGACCCGCACCAAAAGCACACTGGACTTTAGTTGTGACCGAATCGCTGTCCAATTGCATCCCATTGTGATTAGAGCCGTTGAATTATTTGTGGGTGTGACTCTTCCTTTTACAGTCTTCTGATTAAGGATTGGATAACTTAGACATCGTGCTTGCATGGTACTTAAACTCAACATTTCTTTGTGAAAAATAATACTTCATCGGTGTCTGATCTTAAAGATCTGATGGTCGGTGATCCACAGTACCAACTTGTAGTATTTACGGTAGTGCTGCAAGTCAAAGCCAAAAAAAAAAAAAAGAACATATATCTTTTAAGGCGAGTTTGACAATTTCTACTTGAAAGTTACTTTTGACTTTCACTTCTTACATAGAATGAGTTGAGGAAGAGAGGTTATAACTAATTTTGATTTGTTACAAAAGTCAACTCTTTCGTAACAACCTCACTTTTTATCTAATCTTGGAAGCTCCCTCCTTGTAGCTTTTGGTTGGAAACTAAAATACAAGTAAAATACTACATAAATGACTTTCAAGATCTAATGACTTTCATAAAAAATAATTGAATGAAAATACAAAAGCATTTCCAAATAGGAGCTGCGCCAAACACGTCCTAAAGAATTATAAGATAGGTTGATTTGTCATTTAAATTTTAAACCAGAAGCTATGAAGCTTGAATTTTCATAGGATCATTTGAAGTCTTTTTTATTATAAAATAAAATTTAAAATTGTGCCAAGTCACTTAGACGAGATCTTTTAATTTTTATCTTCTATATATGTCTTGGTATGTCCCCACTCAAAAAAGCCAACATAATTTGATACTTCACCTATTTTGTCTGAACAAATAACTACTTCATCCTCAATTTTGTGAATAGAATGTACCAAGACATAGATAATAAGGTCTAAAAAAAATCTTGTCTTTACATCATAGGTGTGTTCATCATGAGAGATATTTGTTGCAATGCTCTAGGGTGTTGCAATCTACACATATTGCAATATTACAGTTGCCATCCGATCCGTGCAGTGGCGGACGCAGGAATTTGGTCCAGTGGGGTCCTCATATTGAATATTGTGGACCAAGTTGAAGGTGGGACAACCAAAGAGACAAACGGGTTGGATTCGGTGTGGATCTAAGGTAGATCCATGACCGTATCCATTAAGTTATCGGTTTAAAAATATTATCCGTTAACGATCTTATAAGTTAATAACCGGTCGGATAATTAAATCTGAGTGTATCATATGTATTTGATAAAAAATAATGTGTACTCATTATCTTATCCACTATGAATATCGATTTAAAAAGATAATTTGTTAATTGACCTATAAACTAATGATCGGTCAAATATTGTCTTGATCTTAACTTAATTTTATCAAAAATCATCTCATCCTAACAAACAAAATAATTATTTGTATGATTTTATAAATCTAAAAATTAACATCTATGAAATCATATTTACATCAATAATAGTAAACCATTCACATTTGTTGATAATTATATATAAATGAGTCACCTTTCAATAATAGATGGATCACAAACATTAACATGTATGAAAAGCAAAATAAAGTATAAATGAGCCACCACCCAGGCTTACTGGATCACAAACATTTAACACTAAATAAAAAATAATAATATATAAATGAGCCACCTTCCAGGCTCGCTGGATCACAAAAATTAACATCTAGAAAAAATAAAATAAAATATAAATGAGCCACCACCCAGGCTCACTGGATCACAAACATTTAACACTAAATAATAAAATAATAATATATAAATGAGCTACCTCCCAGACTCGCTGGATCACAACAACTAACATCTAAGAAAAGTAAAATAAAATATAAATGAAGAAAATGAGCCACCTCCCAAGCTTACTGGATCACAAAAATTGAAGAAAATCTTATGTAGATTTGATACCTTGACTTGGCCACTTCACGATGTCAGCAATCTTTTGCAACCTTTAGATATCGACAACCTAGAAAGGAAGATAAACTTTTCAAAATTAATAGAAGTTTCTTCTCAACATATGAGGCTATTTAAATAAGCTGTCTACAATGGTTCTAATTTTTTTTCATTAACCAGAAGAGCACCCAACCCCTCTAAAACTTGTCTAGAAAGGATTGGGGAAAGGATCCACGTTAATTTCACTACTTCTTACAACTCAGATATTTTAAAGAACTAATCTAGCAAACGTGACCTAGTGAAATGTGAATGATTTTTCACCTAGAAAATACATATGTAAAGATAATCTTCAGAATCACCACAAATATCCACATTTATCATCAACACAAAGTTGGAACCAAAACAAGCAACAGTCTTACAATAAGTATCAAACTGTTTACAAGGGCCCCCAATAAGAAGGGAAACAAGTTAGAAAAAAAAACTGTCTCAGAGATGCTAAACTCTAGAGCTGAGCTCAAATCTGAGCAAACTCCAGATGCCTAAACCAGGAAAACTACACAAATAACCCCACCTGCTGCTACTACCCCCCCATGAAAGCTTCAAACCAGAAGCCACTATGAACAGCCTTGATATGCCCAAATCTCCCTCAACCAGATTCCTAACTTTATAAGTAGCATAAGCTCAACAACGAAAAGATGGCAACTCAGATCACAACCATCTCCGGCTCACTATAACAGAGGAAAACACCCATCAAGATAGGAAGTACCCACAGCGGCAGTGGTTTATAGAAAAAAACAAAACAAAACCCCACCTATAGACCTCAGATTCTCAGCGGCTGGAACAGTACTCGTAGGCTATACAAGAGAAGAACCAACCAAAAACAAAAAATAGAAAACCCACAGCCATCTTCCTCTTCCCCTATAGATCTCAGTGGTTGGAACAGTACTCGGGTTCTCTTCTAATTCACATGAGTCCTCGATCTTATTCCAAAAAAAAAAGACTCTTCCATGATCAAGTCAACATATGAAAGACTAAGACAATAAATCAGAAAACTATGCACAATTTTTTTTCCATGTGTGGTAACCTTACTATTAAAAAAAAAATAACCTTGTTCTGATTCTACAGCACGCGGTGGAGGGGTCCGGCCGGCGCTGGGCGGAGGGGCCGGAGGGCGGGACTAGCGGATCCAGCGGCGGAGCCGCGAAGGCCGGAGGCAGAGCCGCAGAGGGGGGAGGCGCTGGGCGGAGGCGCCGGAGCCGGAGGCAGAGCCGCAGAGGGGAGCGCAGAGCCGGTCGCCGAGGCTAGGCGGAGCCGCGGAGGGGCCGTGCCGCAGCAGGCGGAGGGCAGCGGGCTGGGCTGGAGCTGGTCGGGGCCGTGGGGGGAGGCGCAGAGCCGCGGAGGGGGCCGGTGGCCGCCTGGCGGCCTGTAGTGCCGGTGGGGTGGGGGGGCCTCAGCCTGGCCGCCTGGGGGCTGGGGGCGCCGCGCCGCCGCGCACGGTGCTCGTGGGTTGCGGGTTTCCGCTTGCCTTTGCCGAGGCTGAGGCGCCAAGGGGCTAGGGTTCCGCGCTCGGTTGGATTTACCTAAGTGGGCTGGGCGATCGGCAGGCCCAGTGGGTTCCTACGTGCGTGGCCAGTGGGGTCCTGGACCCTAAAAATTGAAGTGGGCCTCTACGAATTCAAAAATCCAGTAGGGTCCTTGGACCCCACATCTTATACATTGGATCCGCTACTTTGGGAGTGGGAGTGGGAGTGGGAGCTCGCAGTGCTAACAGGAACGGACGCAGACGCAGCACGGGCGGGGTGGGGAATGGATTGGGCGCTCCGCGCCTCCGCGCTCGGTTGGGCCTGCCTAAGTGGGCTAGGCGATCGGGCAGCCCAGTGGGTTCCTGCATCTGTGGCCAGTGGGGTCCTGGACAGTAAATGTTGGGATGGGCCTCTAGGATTTCAAAAGTCCAGTGGGGTCCTGGGACCCCACATCTTGTACATTGGATCCGCCACTGGATCCGTGGATGTTTGCCCTGGCCCGTTACAATCCACATCGCCAAGGGCATTGCAACAAGTATTTTGTTATAATGCCCTAGGGCATTGCAGTCCACATGGATTGCAATGTCCTTGGGCGGCCAACTAATTTGAGTGATTGAACGGCGGCCTTGCTCCTCATCTGGACATGTAAAGGTAGAGAGCTGGTCTTTTTTTTTCTTTGATTTTCTTGTCAATTTTTATAATTTTTTTAGAGCATTTGATGAAATCGGATGATACAATCAGTGAGCTCAAATCGACTCCAAGTTTGCTATATACTCTTTTTCTTTGCACATGCAAATCGAGGAATGTGCCAAAATTTTTAAAAAAATTACAGCGAGCTTTGGACTGACCCATATTCATTTGTTGTAACGTCTAATTATTGATTGGATAAAAGACATTAAAAAATATGAGAAGAAAACTAACAAAAGAAAAATTGACATCTAGCCCATCATGTGCTACTGTCTGATCACTCTGATCGAACGACTGTCCTCGGACATTACAACAAGTATCTCTTATGACAAGAAAGTACTCTCGTGCCTCATATACATGGCCCAAACAGGCCCAACATCGGCCTATACCAACATTTTAGTGTGCACGTTGGAATTCAGAAATGCTTGCTATAATGCCTTTAGGGCGGCACCAAGCAGGGGTGAAAATTTTTTATTTTCAAAAAATGATTTTTGAGCTGAGAGACCATCGTCCGTACTGTTCGATCAATTTTTTTAAAAAAAGGTGGGTGGGTGGGAGGAGATCATGTTGCTGGGCAATCCAAGTCGGCGCTGCAACGAGAGCAAGCATTTCTCGTTGGAACTAGGCTTGAGCTGGGCACAGTGGTGACGTGTCCGTATTTCAATCAAACGTTGCCCCCGTCTCCTCCATACCAATCACCGGCCTTGGTGATCCGTCCACTATTCGTCTCGCATCATGCATGCTTACTGCAGCTGAGGAAGACAAGAGGGTTCGAGATGACCGAATAGGAGTGAACGCTTCCACAACACACGCACTCTGGGATGATGCTATTCTTTTTCTTTTCTTTTTTTATGTGTTACAACAAAGGTGAAGGGGTTGTTTGTTTGAATGTAAAACTATGTAATTCATCAATTTTAAAATCATCGATTTTAAAATAAGTGAAACTTTCTGATTTTAAAGTCATAGAACATTTGTTTAGTTCTCTGTCAGAGAAAACAAGGGAATACCTCAATCTTCTTGTTCTAATTTATAGTCGGTTTTCTCAATAAATCAAAACAACAAAATTGAGCTGCCAAGTAGGCAAAAAAGACCCAAAGAGAATTTTATTTTCACATTGTTTTACATGAGTGCAAACATTCAAAAACACCAAAAATGGAGCAATTATTTTAGATTATGATATTTTAAGTTGAAACAAACAACCCTGAAATGTAAAGACTAGTTCATGTTACACTAGGATTGATAAGTTCCTCGTTTCCTCCTTGATCCTCTCCAAAACCTCTGGGAATTCCGTTGACGAATGCTGAGTAATTAAGGATGTAAATTGGGCGGATTGAACTGAGTTGTGTGATAATTTGGGTCTAACCTAAGTTTAAAATAATATAACCCAATTTTAGTCCAACCTAAATTCAGTTCAAATTTAACTCAAATTCAGTCACAATTCAATAATGAGTGGATTGAGTTGGGTTGGTCCTATTTATAAATAGTTTGTTAGAAACATTTTAATTTTTACATGAATCTGGGCTGGTCTATTTTCAGCTCAGATTTAATTAATGTCAGTCCAAATTTAACCTAATTAACTCACTTTATATCACTTAGGCCAACCTAATCTCTTTTAGTACGGACTAAGTTGAATTGGGTCATGGACTGATCCACCTGATTGACATTCCTACGAGTAATCCTGTTGCTAGATGCTAGAGTAACCAATCAATCTGCTGATTTGTTCACTTATTTGTTGATACGTCCCTATTCCTTCACGATTCATCCTTAAAATATTCTTCGCATTCTCACTGTCTAGTATTTCTTCAACGTTGCAAGGTCATCGATTTCAAGGTGGAGTTTAATATTGCAATAGTTACAGATGGATGATTAAGGTATGAGAAGCACGTACGTTAAAGAGTCACTAGTTCAGCAAAACACTGGTCACACTTGCCCCAAAACGGAAACAGTGTAAAGAGGGGAAAGCATGATTCCACGACATCATAAAAAGGTGGATACTGCCCACCCAAAATTCTCATTTAAAAGCCTTTCTTCTTCACCCCTTTTTTCAACTTTCCCACAACTTATCCTGATTCCTGAGTCTACTCTAGAATCCATTTGGTCTCTAGTATGAGAACATTGGGTCTGTTTCCTACTTTTGGTCAAAGAAAAATCTCTCTGTGGAGGCTATACTTCTAGCTTGCTT
Organism: Zantedeschia hybrid cultivar; assembly: GCA_030544215.1. Lineage (NCBI taxonomy): Eukaryota > Viridiplantae > Streptophyta > Magnoliopsida > Alismatales > Araceae > Zantedeschia > Zantedeschia hybrid cultivar. The sequence goes on along the minus strand of JARZZO010000013.1, from coordinate 41,861,255 downwards.
TTTATGGTCGACAAGCCCGTGAAGAGAGCACATGTTCCTTGCTAGTTCTGAACGATCGAGTTGGCTTTCCACCATCCTTCCTCTTTCTCAACCCCAATCAGTGGGGCAGTGTCTGCACGTACGGGCTCTTATGACCAAATGATGTAACAAGTGGTGGCAATAATTCTCTGCATGGTTGCCCATGGAATAATTCTCTGCCATGCAAACGGAATCTAATAACATTGTCGACCCCTTTTATTTGACCTCCCCTGCATGCTACGTGGATCGGCAATAGATAGCAGTGGGGTCTGATCAGGTAAGGCGGCTAAGAGAACGTCTTGGTGCACAGTCAGGGGTGTGCAAGAAGGCGTGCCTTAGATCTTCTGCTCTATCTTTTTTACATCATTGGTGTTTATAGTGAGAGAAAAGTAGATCGTAAATAAAAAAAATATATACTTTTAAAAATTTTAGACCAATCAGAATAAGTAGATTATAAATGATGTAAAAGAAATGAAATAGACATTCTCAAGCATGCGTGCTTGAGATCGTCTACTCCACCTTTTCTACACCACTCAATGAGGGGTGTACGTGTAATTGACGTGGAGGTGTGAGTGCCTTGTTGCACACCTTAGATGTGCGTGTGTGCAACAGGTATTTCGCTTTTGGTTAAATATTGTGTTTATTTTTTTTACATTATTTGTACTTCACTCATTCTGATTGATTTAATTATTATGGTGGAAAGTGGACTCTAAAGTTAAAGAATACTACTTATTGCAATGTCCCAAGTAGCAATTATGTTGTACATATAAATTTGTAATCAAATTTCTGTGAATCTGGGTTGAAATTGGATCCACTTATCAAGTGTAATAGAAATACTACTTATTGCAATGTCCCAAGTCATTGCAGGTGAATATGGTACATGCTTGCTGTACCATCCACGGCATGTAAAGCGTAATTTAAACTCCCTGTGCCCCCTAGTGAATGTAGCGAATAGACCTAGGACCTGACCCACTTACCTATTTATCTATCAATCTTATCAGTCTGGCACGGGTTTTGGTACATTCATCTAGAACGGATCTAGATATCCAAGCCCATACCATCTATAGCCTTTTAGTCAAATATATCTGTTGGCAGTTGGCAGTCACTGCAATATTATTACTAGAGGTGGGTGTTTAGTTAAATTTTATCAATTTTGATATGGAAAATAGTACAATAACACCGTTTCTTAGTGTTAAGACATGGTATTACTATACCGTTTTTTTTATATTCCTTTAATAGAATAATTTATTGTTACAATAAATTTAATGCATCATTGAATATGTATGACGAATGGAATGATTCACTTTTGAAAGTTCGAAGATTACTTCCTCTTTCTTCTATCTCTAAGCCTCTCATTCCATTTTCAGGTGCTTCATGCCCCGCAATACTCCTCCTATATTTTATTATTGTTACAATATATATTGATCTATATATATTCTAAAAATAGCATAAACATATTTTTTTTGTTTTGGATGAGTTTCTCCTTATCTTGCTCTTTCCCTGATGTATAATCATTTTACATTTTATATGGACTCTGTTAGAATAGTCCTACATTAGAAAAAGAACAAAACCAAAAAATGTTTAATAGAAGTTGTCTGCTCTACTCATAACCTTAAGGTTTTGAGTTAGATGGCCCAATAATTTCAACATGGTATCAGAACTTATATGGTTACAGACCAGGCCACGCACCTTATATTTGTAGTCTACGGGCATGCACGTGAAGGAGCGTGTTAAAATAGTCCTACATCAGAAAAAGAACAAAATCAAAAAATATTTAATAGAAGGTGTCTACTTTACTCATAGTCTTAAGATTTTGAGTTGGATGGCCCAATAATTTCAACAGACTCAAATGAAATCCATACAAAAATAAAATTACCTAGGAGAGCATAGCACCCGAACAAAATCCTGCGCATCGAATCCCTGGATTCGGGATTCCTGTGTGCACCCCGGCTCTCAAGTCAGGAAAATTTTAGAAATTGCGGCCTCTTTATGCTCCCCCTCTCTCTCTCTCTCTCTTTTTTCTCCACCGTCTTTAAGTAGCCGTTGAAAGAGGGTGCACTATGGTTCACGGAGAATTTGATCCAAAGAATATTACCGTTCCATGGGTAATCGATCTACTTCGCTTTATAATACTAAAGATGGTGAAGGCCAAGAGTCAACCCCTTAGCCGAATAGATGATAGAGTTCTACCATAAGTATCCGGGAGAGATATGGGAATAAAGGTGTCCTCACATTAAAAGATGACTCGGGCAAAGATAACAATAATATGGGGCAGCGAGTGAAAGCAATCCTGTTCATTGGACACAGATGTGTTTGAATCTTTCAGTTGATCATTTGGGGATATTAAAATATTGATTACTACTGTTTAACGGACATATTCGAATCCTATTCTAGATTTTGAAGCAATTTACTTTTGTTATTCGTTAAAACTAATTTTATGTCCGTACATTGCATGGTAAAATATTAGATTTGAATAAACAGGTTTTAATTTTGGTGGGAAACACAAACTCTGTTTTTAAAAATTCTTCCTAAAGAAAAAGAAAGAAAGAGAAAAATTCTCATATCGTCACATGTCTTGATTCTATTTTTAACGAGAAAATAAAAACTATGTTTTAATAATTATAGCATTGATGCCGTTTAACCATTGGAGGAACACCCGCAGTGGCTCATCGATGCCCCATTCGTGAAGACAAAGCACGTAAGAAGAGACACAAAGAAATGGAACAGACGTGCTTCCAGCTTCGAAGTCCATTCATAGTCTCCTAACCTCATCTTCGTGAGAGTTCTAGCTTGAGCTCTCTCTATATTCCTGTAATAGAAGAGATGTTCGTCATCAAAATGCGAGGAAGCACATTGTATCAAAATATCCTAGCACACAATGACTAGCTATAGACAACATAACCCTGATAGAAGAGAAAACAAGCTCGACGTGGCCGTTCTCGGTCCGTTGGTCGGGGTACTGCGTGCGACGACACAGATCATCATGTCGTTCCGCCTTATCCTTGCTCGTAATGTTGACGTGTTTGCCTCCCAATCCACACAAAGCTTTTGATGATTTGACATTGTTTATCCGCGAAAGGATAAGGATGCGTAAAGAGCAAGGGAAGGGAGGTGGGAATGGAGACGTCCCTCACCATGAGCTCACGGTGTAAAGAATGGAACAATGTGATGGAGTTTGGTGATGGTGGGATGTAAAGGTTTTGTTATTGGACCGGCTTAATGTTCAATTCAAAATTTAGGCATTGCGTTGAAGAAACTATATCATTTATATAGATAGATAATTTCATAGAACATCTGACGTGAAATTATTTTGAATACATATATGTACGTAAATGCCAATATTAAGTATTGAGACGTACGTATTAGGCATTATGATCGGACGTGTGATGCCTAAGATATAAAATCCACTCTCATATCATGTAAAAGTTATTGGACCTACTCAATGTTTAACTCAAAACTTGGGCGTTAAGTTATATGGTGCCGGGTCATGTCGTGCAGCAGCCCTGCAAGACGGTGGCGGCAAGTCATCCGCTGGGCTCGTCGATGGCGGCTCCGAGAAGAGGAAGGTGAGGTGGGAGGGGACTCCGCGCGCACCCGCAGTCGTCACGAGCCATGCTGCGAATTTGGACTGGCTCTCATGGCGACAAGCCGTTCTCTGACACGAGGTGTGGTGGGTCACCACCAGTGGGTGTTAACCAGCTGACGAGATGCTCCAACATCATCGTGCACACTTGGACAAAGGTCGAACAGTAGAGATTTTATGCATGGAAGGCGGTGAACTCTCTTCACATCACGCTGTCTATGGTGCACTGGCGAGCAGTACTCGCATAGTGTTACGAGATCGACAACTGCGTGCCCCACTGCGGTAGTGTTAGACATACTAGAGGAAATATTCAAAGAGTAAGGTCATATCGTTACCCGTATCTGGCATGTCCGCTGTGCTGTGGCCTGTGGGTTTCGTTGGCTTTTAATCACCAACCTTACTGTCTCTTTGCGACTTTGCGTTTTACGTCCGTTTCACAGGTGGGCTGCTCGTTCACGTGAAAGAATTTGCTACGGGTGTTATACTTATATATTGCAGTTGTCATTATGGAGTTCGGAGGATACCCTGGCCCGATACCAGTGACGTCTCATCGGAGAGGGACCTTTGGCAATGTGAAGATTAGATACATGAACTGTTTGAATAGTTGGAAAGCCATGCTACTTCGGATTTCCATCTGCCACATGGTTTGAGCTAAACAGAGAGTAAAGATTGGAACAAACGATGTCGTCCAAACCCCAATGGCCTGGTGTACGTGTAATCTATGGGCCAGTTTCCGGATATCTTATATTCGCATCTCTTATACGTAGAACAATAATAATTGTTTTGGAGTATTTTTTCTTATTTTAAGAATAAGTAATTTGAGTCTTTTAGGTGAATTGAATTATTCCACTTATGCCGAGAATAATGCGTCCGCATTCTCAAACTCGGTTTCGCAGAATAAACTTCATAAGTCGTTCCATTCGACCACTTATTTTTCAAATAAATTGACTTTATATATATATAGCTAACTTGAAGAAAGACACGCTCTAATGAAAAAGGAACAAAACTATGCCGTATTAAATTTATGATATAACGACAACTAAATTAGAATAGTTTCAATGGATTTTTTTTTTTTTTTCTGATCTTTTCATTTTAGCGGCCTTACTTTACATACTATAAAGAGGAACCAAGCTCGAAACGCACAAGGCAAAAGCTCCTCTCCCCCACAGCAAGAGGAATTTACTTTTGAAGCTGACCTCCCTCTTAGCGGTTTAGGTCGGATGCTGCCACACCATCCAGAGATTGCCTTTTATGATCTTATTCTTGGTGGGATTTGATTTGGGAAAGAATAATAGAGCGATGTCAGGAAAGAAAGATGTCTTAACGACAAAATAGAGTACGATCATGTCTGTAACCAAAAATAGGCTGTAACGCTTTATCGCAAGGCGCCTAGCTAATTAAGCTGCCTAACAAAGTAATAACTCTCATCATAATGGCTCGCGAGTCCTGCTTGTTTTTATTGAGAATTGGCTTCCTGCAATTACAGGTGAAGATGAGATTAAAGGGTTATTTGTTTTAGAATAAAACATCGTAATTTAAAATAATTATTTTATTTTACAGTGTGTTTAGTTATTTGGATTAATGTAAAATAATGTAAAGTAGAATTATGTATGGGCCTTATCAGCCCACTTGATAGTCCAATTTTCTTGTTTTACTTTACAGTAGAATCTTACTGCAAACTAAAATAAGAAGATTGAAGCATCCCTCTTATTTTATTTTACAAACATTCAAACAAACATTTTCTTATTCTAAAACAAGAAAATTTCACTTGTTTTTGAAACTGGTGATTTACGAAATTTTACACTAAAACAAACAACTCCTATGAAAAATGAGAAAAGTTTCATGGGAAAGATTGTTTTGAAAAATTCCTTTCTCCACAGTTGTTTCTTTGGTTGTTTGTAAAATAAAACAAGAGAGAAGCTTCAATCTTCTTGTTTTGGTATATAGTGGGCCTTTGTTGTAAACCAAAACAAGGGAATTTGGCTATCAAGTAGGCAGGCAAGGTCCGGACAGGATTTCACTATACATTGTTTTATGTCATTCCAAATAACTGAAAATACTGTAAAATAAAACAATTATTTTAAAATAAGTTATTTTACGTTAAAACAAATGACCCTTTACAGAATCCTATCCTTACCTGCACTTAGAGGATCCTGATTCTTTTACCGATCGTTGGGCATGAGTTCACTTAGGGTTGTAACTTGGGCAAGTTGGATTAAATTATGTGGTAATTTGGACTTAACTTAAATTCAAAATATTCTAACCTTATTTCAGTCCGACTCAAATACAGCCAAAATTTAGTACAAATTCAACTCAAATTGAATAACGAGCGAGCTGAGTTGGGTTGAGCTGACCTTATTTGTATAAAGTTTTTTAGAAGTATTTATTATATATAAATAATGTAAAAGTGAATAGGTCAAATCGGATTAACTCAATTTCAACTCAACTCAATCTAATTTTGATTAATGTCAACTCAAATTTAACTGGATCTAATTTACATAATTTGGGCCAGCCAATTTATTTATAATCAGCTAGACTGGACAGGGGGCCACGGGCTGAATTGAGCCACATAAGTCACATGAATTTTAGTGAAGGATTCCATTGTCATGCAGGTGGGGAGTTTCTTGCGGTTGGGGGAATTGCGTCGAATCCCTCTTCCTACGCACTAACGTGATCTAAAAAATCCACTGTTGAGAGAGGACTTCGTTCCACACTGGCAAGGCGACGGTGAGTTAGTCATGTTTGAGCTCCCAAGGGACAGATTTCAAGACAAGTGATGGTACAAGAGTCCAAGACGACAAGTTCATATCTTTAATTAAATCTAGAAGATCTCCTTCTGCATCTCGCTTTGAGTGCATCATCTTTGAGCTATCAGACGAATAGACTCCAAGAAAATTCGTGGTAGAAGAATGCAAGCATAGTTTACCCTTTTCACCCCCTTTTTTCTATTCCAATTTTCCAACCAATAGACAAAACAGCAGTTCACATCAACGTAGAGAGCACAACGGAGCCTCGGCCAAAAGGCAGAGAGGAGGGACCCATAGCAATTAGGCATCATCTATGTTACAGATTAATTTGAGGTACAGAAACTTCCTTTTCCAGGCATCTCCTGCCGCCGCCCTGTTGGAGTCTCCTTTTCCCCGCCACCCTGTGAAGCTTGTGCTAGCACTGGAACCCCACAATACGAAGACGTCAACTTTCCTTCTCTTCTCTTTCCCATGTTTTCCATATTCTTCTTCACACCTTTAGGACGCCATCCTGCTCTGCAAGTTCCAACTGGGCCTGGGGAGCGCCGTCTTCCTCCGAGAAGCTCCCGTTCTCCTCGGCGTCGAAGCTGGCGTGGACGCTGTACAGGACGTAGACCAGCACGGCGAGAGCGGAGAAGATCCCGAACCGGACGTACGAGGGCCTGTTGAGGGAGCCCAGCAGGAAGACGTTGAGGAAGATGGACGCCGCCGGGATCCACGGCATCAGCGGCACCCCCCAGAAATCGGGCTTCCGCGCCTGCCGCACGAAGAACCGGAAGAGCTGCAGCGCCAGGGCGGCGAGCACGGTGCAGCCGCCGAGCAGCAGCACCTTGGCCTTCCCCGAGGGAAGGAAGTGCCACGCCAGGGTGAAGAGGACGGAAACCGTGGAGAAGACGACGAGGAAGGCGACCGTCCGCCACGGGCTCGTCGTCCCCACGGCCACGTAGCGGCGGTAGATCACCGCGTTGGCCACCATGTAGAAGACGAAGAGGGTGCCGATGGAGACCAGGTCGAGGAGCACGTCGAGGTCGGTGAAGAGCGCGATGGCCGCCGTGAAAACCCCTACACAACATGAGAGCGGCAACACATCAAGCGTCCATTTCACTGTTCGGAAAAACAAACGAATGATGGCGGGTTCACGGGGTGGACATTTAGGGCCATCAATTTTGACCGTCCATCAGGGACTGGGGGACATCCGTACCCCGGCTCCACACCATCATCACATGCACGAGAAGTGCACATCGACAGGGGCCAACAACGGGTGGCCCAACTAGAAAGTAGCGGACAACAACAGAATGCCAAAACCCACAGGCAAGGATGCTGTTTGTTTTAACGTAAAACAACCTAATTCGAAATAATTGTTTCAAATTACACTGTTTTCAACTGTTTGGAATGATGTAAAACAATACAAAGTAAAATGTTGTTTCGACCTTATCTACCTACTTGACAGTCCAATTCCCTTGTTTTGGTTTACAACAAAGGTCTACTGTAAACTAAAACAAGAAGATTGAAACATTCATCTTATTTTATTTTATAAACAACCAAACAAATATTTCTTGATTCTAAAATAAGAAAATTTTACTTATTTTAAAACTAATGATTTTGAAACCGGATGATTTACAAAGTTTTACACTAAAACAAACAACCCTCTAGAGTCTCTACACCACTTATCAACTACTCCCCTTGGGTAAAATGTCTTAAAATATCGGTTTTGAAATAGTGAAAATGAAACTTCGAATTTTTATATCACTGATCTAGAAATCTTCTCTTTTAGTCAACTAATTTTGAAATGCAAGAATTTGGGACACTCCAGATGTGTAGTTGAACTATTTAGATTAATTATGTCACCTATATCTATAACAAAGGTAGTTCATAAACCTAAAAAAAGAATTCTTTTAATAAATTAGGTTTTAATATGCAAGTATTGTCTCCAACTTTTATCCCATGTGTTATATTAGTCTACATTGCAGTGACTATGTTCAGCCTAATCCAAGTTGTAAAAGTTCATGTCCCAAAAATTATGACATAAGAGACTTACATGTGAAGTGCTTCAACTAGTTGATGAGAAGGGATCTCCTAAGTGCAGGTTCGGACCATATTTGGTCAACGTACAGGAAAAAAAATTCAAAAAATCAGTTCACGCTGAGCCTTTTCCTTTTCTAATGATTTTTTTCAAGAAAAATATTTCTCCTCTTCTCTGCTGTTGCTTGAGTTCTAACTAAATATGCAAGTGCATGAACCATCCTCACTAGTAGATTAACTTTTTTTGAATTTGTCACTGTTTTAAAAATTAAACCAGAGCAACCTATTAACCGTAAAAAAATCTGAACCTGAAGCTTTTTCAATCCGATCAATCAAACCATCATCTTTGATAAATAGGGAGAATCAGTTTAAAACTAACTAATTAGTCTAATTCAAATTTGAATTTAAGATTACTATTTAAACATAACAAATACACATAAAAAAGACATAATGAATTTTGTAATAAAAATAGATATAAATATTATGATGAAAAAAGAGGAGGGTCAACGTAACAATCTTATCACATCTCGGGATAATAAAATAGAACAAATAAAAATAATAATTTTAAGCAGTGCGTTCAAATTAGAGGTCTCTCCAATTTAATGATCGGTCCCATTTTAAAAACGTTGGAAGTTGCAGAAGTGAGATTTGATGTAACGTACCCAGGAAAGCGGAGGCGTTAACGGGGGTGGAGGTGACGGGGTGGACCTGAGCAAGCCAGCTGGGGACGACGTTGGACCGTGCGATCACGCAGAGGTAGCGCGCCTGCCCCAGCATCGACACCACCAGCGACGTCAGGATCCCGAAGCTGGCCGCCACGCCGATCACGTTTGAGACCCATTGCCAGCCGTCCGATCCACGGAACGCCGAGGAAAACGGGGACTCCGCGTCCATCTAATCAAGACAACACGACAAGGAAACCGTTGAAGTCAAAAAATCCAGCTGAAGGAAAAATCAAAACCACAAGATCTCACAAGCGCCGCCAAATCAACCGCCGAAAGTCCATCGGAATACGACACCGCCGCCCAAATAATTGCAGCCGCGGTCCAATTGGCCCACTTGGCTTTTTTTTTTTTATATAACTTTACCTCTTCCTTTCTTTTCCATCCGTCATAGGCTACGAGGACTACGACGCACGGCAGGAGGGCTGGAAGGGGCAGTTATTAGACGGCTGGGATTCTGTGGATTGCGGATGGACCCGTCAGGGGGAATCACAGCCGTACATTCCATGGGCCACGTTAGATCATTCTTATGATTGCGTCCACAGCCCCCTCCTTCAGGCCAAGTACATCTGAATATACTGGCAGGACGGAGGGAATTGAAGGCCTCCACAGTACAGAAAAAGGGCTGACGCACTGTAGACACAAATAGGCAGGGAAGAAGCGGAAAATGGAAAGGGGAACTGACCTCGTCCCCATGAGAGGATGGGCCACTAGCAGGAGAGCAATCATGTATGCAATATGTGCTATGGGGACACCATGTTCTGAAGGCTAACACATGAAGAAAGATGCGAATAATGGAACGTGTGAAGCCCACGTGCACCCTTGGACACTTTTCTTATATCTTCATCAATCTCTCGATCATAGAGTGAGTGAGAGCTACTCATATATGAATCATTTTTGGAAGAAGATTCTCCAGTACCTATCCGCTGCATCTTATTCTTTACATCAAAATTATGCCGACATCAAAAGTGAACCCATTATTTTACTTAAAAAATAGAGTGATATGATATCAAATATATTCCTAAATTTAAATCTTGTCGGCGAAAGTATATTGTGATCTTAAAATTTTTATTTTTACTCTAATAGTGATTAGTCTAAAGTTTAATTAAAAAACCTTTAATTTATTCAATTTTCTTCTCTTGAAGAAAGATTAACTTTAACTGTGTGGATAATGGAGGAAAATTTTTCATTTTTTCTACAAATCAAGTAAAACTGAATAATAGAGACCGGACTGTTGAGACTTATTCTTAATTACTGCTCAGAATTAAAAATAATGAAAAGACTTAATTTTAATCTCCCACGCCGAGCAAATGGGGTAAAGAAGCTGTGGGTAAAAAGGGGAACTTGATTTTACCGCATCGTACGGGACGAGCATGGACATGGAGGCGGCCATGAGGCAGTACACGACGGTGACGATGGCGACCGAGCCCGAGACGCCGATGGGGATGTCGCGGATGGGGTCTTTCACCTCCTCGGCCATGGTGGACACGGCGTCGTAGCCGATGTAGCTGAGGTAGACCATGGCGGCGCCTTTCATGACCCCCTCGACGCCGTGGGGGAAGAACCCTCCTGCGTTGGCTGCCGGCTGCGCCGGGTGGGTGAAGTTGCGCACGTTACCCCGCCAGAACCCCATCACGATGATGAAAAGGATGAACAGCATGTGGACCGCCGTCAACACCATGTTCAGCACCGAGCTCTCCTTCGTGCTGGAAATCCGCAGGGGAAGAAAAGAAGCAAATTTTATTTAGTGGACAGCAGAAAGTTATCCTTCTCACAGGAAACAACTATTTTGCTCCTTAATTTCTTGGTTGCAGTACTGAAGATAAATGAGAACAGCAGAATACAGAAAACAGGGATCTGCTGATGGGAAAGGAAAGGAATGCTATCGGCAGAGGTAAAAATCCTGACTTCTCAGGATGGTGACGGCATTGGAGGCATGTGGGGACAGAGAATTGAGAGGCGATTTTAAGATAAGAGATGGGAGGGCGATGGTGAGCCGTGCACAACACCTGTAGCAGATGCAGAGAGAGACCAATAGGACGACGCCTACGGCAAGGAAGTCCATCTGGTTGAAGCCCTTCGGCAAACCGGTGACAGTGATCCTCCACCTATCCGTCGTGGCGACGCCGATGGCAGTGCTAAGGTAAGCCGTTAAGCTTCTCGCCACCGCCGCGTTGGAGACGACGTACTCCATGACCAGGTTCGCGCCAGTCATGAAGGCAGCGAATTCTCCTGTAGCAGTGAAAGCCAGATGAAGCCACCGGCATAAAAATCCGAATTTTCCATGGATGCCCTAATTAGACTCCATTTACAAGGCGGGGACGAAGAAAGAAATGAAAATTGTTTGGAGAAGATTGGAGAATTCTTGAAAGGAAAAGAATGCGGAAGATAGGAAGGTTCGCCCCAGTTGCTTACCGAAGGTGACCCGCAGGTAGCTGAAAGCGCCGCCGGCGACGGGCATGTCCACCGCGAACTCGGTGTAGCAGAAGGCGGAGAGCAGCGCGCAGAACCCCGCAATGGCGTACGACACCACCACTGCGGGTCCCGCGTAGCTAGAGGCGTGGCCGGTGGTGACGAAGACGCCGGCGCCGACCATGCCGCCGAGGCCGAGCCCCACGAGGTCGGGCCACCTGAGCGACCTCCGCATGTCCGTCCCCGACCGGGCCCGGACCCGGCTCATCTCCTCGTAGGTCGTCGTCACCGACCCGGCCCTCCGCGCCAGCCTCCGCGGGGTCTGCGCCAGGGCCCGCCCGTAGGCCCGCAGGCCCGAGAAGGAAGAGGCCGAACCCTCCTTCTCCATATCCCCCCTCCCGTCTTCTTCCCTCTCTCTCTCTCGCACTCTCTAACAGGCTTCTCTCTCTCTCTAACAGGTGAGACTGGTCACAAGCACGGCGCCGCTTTCTGTACGGGAGGAGGGGAAGGGTACTACAACTACTACTGGTATGGGGACGGGAGTTAAAAGTGGGGAAAAAGGCGGGGCAGGGGGTGGAGCGGAGCCGAGAGATGGCGGCCTGCGGGATTTGGATAAGCGATAAGCGCCCGCGCCGAATATATATAGCCGAAGGGGCCGCGCCCCGGACGCTGGGCGGTGCCGCTGACTCGCCGAGTCTGCCAACAGGCACATTTGGCGGGCCCTGCTAGCTAACAAACCAAAACAAAGATACTACAGGAGAGAAGGGACAGATACGGATCTTTTATCTTGTGGTAATATTGATTCTCCAGATGCATTTGCAGATACTACAGGAGAGAAGGGACAGATACGGATCTTTTATCTTGTGGTAATATTGATTCTCCAGATGCATTTCCTAAGATTATCTAGTTGTGTAATTTGAGACTTATGGAATATATCCATGGAGATGAAAGAACAGAGACTGGAGAGGGTGGGAATAAATGATAAGAGCGGGACAGAAGGGCGCGGATGGGCAGATAAAAGATGTGCCGGGGGTTAAAGTAACGGGGAAAGGAAAAGACCCTCTTCTACCCACAGACACGGTCCTTATTCCTTTTTCCTGTCCTCTCCTCTTGTCTACCTCTCCTTTTGTCTACCCTTCCCCTTCCTACTCGTTCGTATGCGAATTGCTCACCCCGAAACGGGGTAAAACCTGAGATGAACTAGGCTGGTGGTCCACCGTCTAATGGGCCGGCTAGCTGCCAAAGACTTGGAATCCGTTCAGGCACTCCCATCACGCAGCTTTTGGTATATATCCTGCTTGAGTTTAACTTGGGGCTAAACGCAGGCAATTCTACATAATTTTCTAGAGCCCTCAATTAATTTATATGGTGGTATAGTTTAATTTTAGATCGAACACTTCAAAAAAATATAAAAAATAAAAAAGTATGTTACATTTTTTTTAATATTTATTGGGATTTAATTTTTTATTTTACATCTTTTTCAAGATATTCAATTTAAGAAAGAATTATAAAGTCATGTAGAACACCGTGGGGCCCCTCAAAAAATTTTTGACAAATTAATTTAAAACACCGCCGGGTGGTGTAAAACCTCCTAACAGTACAAGTTAAACTCAACCACACTGAAGACTACCAGGTGCGAGAAACCAATACGCCTTCTCGTAGATGAATGTTTCAACTTAATGCTTGCTACTTGTGCCTGACTCTTAGAAAAGTGTGCTTCCTTGAAGTGTAGATTTGAGCTGAACTCAATTAGTGCAGAGAGAAAGAAAATGAGTCTTTCATAAAAGTTTCTCTCCGAGAATGGAAAAAGCACTATGTAAGGAGTTTTTTGTAACTTTTTCTTCTCTGCACTGATTGAGTTCAATTCAAACCTATACTTAGAAGATCTCTATTCTTTTTAGAAGGATCAATGAAGGACGCCCAGGAAGAAATTGTGTCAATGTGGGTTCTAGAGTCTAGACGTTATTCACATTAAGAGTTTTGAGACTCATAGACTTGCCGGGTGGAGTTGCCCCTTGTGACCATTTGGGGTGCGGTTTTCGTCAGTTTCAGGGTGCGTCACATCAAGGCGCGGCCGACGTGATGCCCGTTGACAACGTCAGGCACGCCCCCAATGTGGCGTGCCCTCACAGGTGACTGTGGGGGTTCCCACAGTCCCCCTACTAAGGTGAATCGCACTGGGCTGTTTGAGACTAGATGTGATTACTAATGCTAGGGGGGAAGCTTTTCTGCTTCTCTTATCCAACTGAAATGGTTGAGGAAAGTTTTAAAAACGTAAGCATTCCGCCACTGGCATTCGTACACCTACTCCCTTCAGCTTCTCTAGCATTATTAAAGAGGACAAAGTAGATCAGTAGACCTCATAGAAGGAAACCTGCACTGCACATAGAGGATCTCTACTCAAAATAGTAACAGTAAACAGAGAAAGAAAAACTCGATCAAGATAATTACCTCCGAAGAGGGAAAGATGGCAACCACTCTAAATAAAGATCTCTTGAGAAAACTGTGCTCCAGGGGTACTCTATAACATCATATTTAACATTTTGATATGACGTTATTTAGTAATATTGGGCAATGTCAATCATACACGGCAATCCATTGAAATTAACTTTCTTTGGCAGCGGTAGCATCGTCATAAAATTATATCCTATACTTTAGGGTCGCCTTACGATGTTTATTTGATTACTAGTGTGATGCCAACTTCCATTTCTTGACACATGCATGATTTATTGGCAGACATTACCGAGTAGATGATGACCATTTGTGGCAAAAAAAAAAAAAAAGGAGTAGATGATGACCATATCGTATGAAGAACTGCCTACCCGGGAAGGGGTACTTAAGAACTTGTGGCTATAAATTTCTCACCAAATGTTGTGCGCAAGTTTTGGAAGTATAGCACGCCTAGGACCACACAACCACAGGCCACAGTGTCCCTTAGCTAGGGCAATTAGAATAATGTTTAACTAACATATTTGATGTATTCTTGATGATCTGTGCTGTGATAACGACAAATGGAACGTCGACCAAGGTGACATATGAAGATTTGAAAGGGATGGTAAAAATGATTATATTAGCTAGCTACCTGGTCGACGAAAATGACCCAAAGACAGTTTTGCAAAGCCGAATATGGTAGTGAGCGGCAGTGATGGAAGACATATATATAACAGCTAGGTGCACGGGAGTTGGAAAATTTTGGCACTTTGGACTATTTGAACATTGGGTCATGGATCAGTTCTCAAAACCAGCAGTACACAGGCCTGGTCCTCAAACTAACATCAACCCCGGATTGGAAACAGGATCGTTTGGACCGAGCTGTCTACACTTTTTTGTGTCCTTAGACTCGTCAAGAGAGGGGTAATTGAGAGAGATAATTGTTCTGCCGCATCATTTTAAGGCATAAATGACTCGCTTTTCTTCTTCTTAATGAATCTAAGGACGCTGAGAGGTCTAGACGATCTCATTCTCCGAAATGTCATTGTTCGACATGTTTACAAGGACTCTAACTCGTGTTTGCATGTCCTTGTTAACGTTAAATTAATGTGGTCGTAAAAGCTTCTGGTCCGTTGCATCAATAAACGCTTTCCTCCTTAGGTTGTTTTCTCCGCCGGTACATGTTTACTTATCGCAAAGTCTGTTCACCATCTGATCTCTTTCTCTCTCTCTCTCCACATCAAGTCACGCACTTGGATAACCTCTCCATGACTCGGGATGCTCATCTCTGTTACAAAGAAGGAAATAAAACATGGATCACATTAGACGTCTCCTCTCAACAGTCAAGAGAACGGTCATCATTGAGACCCACCTCAAGAATGACGTAGAGCACAGCGAGGTGGACCGCTCGGAGTTGTGTGAACAGGAAGTACAGTGCCAGTCGACCATCTCCATTTTTAGATCTTTACTAGGCGGACACCTGTGGCAGGCTGGCAGCACTAGAGCCCACCCCTGCGGCCAGGTACGTACGTACTTTTCGCCGTGGCTGCGGCCTGACCGGAGAAGAGAGGCCCCAGCCCGCTTATAGCCTCTCTTACCGCTGTCGCCTGCCGTGGGTGGGGGGCCACGCGCCACCCTTTCCTTCGTTACATCCGTATCCCAGCAGATCTTCCCAGTAGTGGTCTACTGCATACCATTAATGCAGAGATATTACAGCTTATGTGACATACTGCCATTGTTTCTACCTATACATCATCTTTAAACATAAAGCCCCACTTTGATTGAAGAATAAGAGAAAAATAAAGATTAATAAAGGGAGAGTAAATTTAATTTTGTTTTGACAAACGTAATAGTTTATACCGTACATAATAATATATATGGGGAATAAGGAGAATAAGTCATCTTATCTTATTCTTCTTATTTCATCGACGGATCCCACAAAACCATCAAACCAAAATATCTCTTATTTTAATATACGTTATTCCGCCAGTGAGTCTCACATAATAACTTATTCTACAAACAAAGTGAGACTTAAAATAATTCATCCTAAATAATATTATAATAATATTCTCAAATATTGTCTGGAGGATCCATGTCCTCAAACCTCCATCTCATAGACAGTCCACATCAAGGTAGGAAAAATTTTACTAAGATAAAATTCATAATCTACATTCTTCCAATGCTAGTGTGCGTTCTAAAATATGCCCTTTCCTTTTCTTCACGGCAATGGAAGAGCCAACGTAAGAGGAAATCGTACGCGTGCTTTTGTGGCTTATAGGGGCCCTGTTTCCACGCGCGGCAGAGTGGCCCTATTGCGACAGCGGCAACGAGGGACCTCTCGTCCCGTCATCTACGCGGCCGCACGCGCCGATGCTGCCGACCTGCCGTGATTCTCCCACGTAATGGTAATAGAACGAGTATAGGTAGAAGCTCCAAGTCCCTACATTGCATTGGCCCCATGTTTTTAAGGTAGGACTAGATGATACACATATAGGCTTTACCGTAATGTAAATTTTACGAAATGCAGTAAAATATAATTGTTTAATATTTCATGTCTAAGATATCACAAAAAATTTGTAGTATTTTGCATTCAAAATGCTGTCATTAATTTGTTGGAGTTCAAAATTATGTTATTTAGCTCATGTTCTACTTTTTTATTTGATTTTAATTTTAAGTTTTAAACTATTAAAAGTTAAATTCTAAATTTCAAAACTTCTAAACTTATCAATGTTAAAAAAAAAGAGTCGGACTTGCTACACCGAGGGTTCGTAGTGCACTAACCCTTAGTGCAGTAGGTAAAAAAGAAAAAAAAATCTTTTTTAGGTGGGTTTCGAAGTGTCTCACATGTCTGTATAAATTGATCTCTAATCAAGCAACTCAAAAAATCTAAAAAATAAAAAACAAAATTTCAATAAACAATAAAAACGTCTTTAATGGGTCTAACCTAATAATAATTGTTATTTTTTAAAATCGTCTAATTAGAGATTGGTCTATACGAACATATAGTACACCTCAAAATTCATTTAAATTTTTTTAAAAATATTGTTTTTTTATTTATCCACAAGGTTGCCCTAAAAAATGTACTCGCACTCCACATCCGTCCTCTATAGACTCCACATTACATATGCAAATGAGTCATATTCGGTGTACCATAGATTTAAGAAGATTGTTCCATTAATTGACTTATAAACTGTTAATCAGTCAGATAATCAGATTCTTACTGCTCCATAGGCATTCAATCTAAAAAAGTTTTTATTTGTTATCTTATATGGTATACATATTAGATTAAAAAAATTGCCCATTAACTAATCGGATTCAAGAATATCGGTTGCCAAGGTACACGGGTCCGAACTCGGGTCTCATTGAGACTCCGCAACATCCCCAGTAATGGTGATCACGTAACCGTCCAATCCGTGTAACGTTTGTTCAGAAGTTTTATTAGTCTCACATTGGAAGTCCGTGTTAAAACTTACTGCACACCAAGCTTATAATTAAGGAGGCGCGGGTACACTAAATCCAAGTTTTCGTACTAATTAGAAACACCTCCCACTTCCTTGAGCCCCTCATGCTGACTTTAAGATCAGCATTAATTTGCATCCTTATCCGCTAACCCAGATCGGTCATTTATTCAGCAGGATTTGAGGTGATTAGGGGGAGATACCGGGTTTCGACTCCCGACGCTACGGATAAAATGCGGAGTTACCGAGAAGCCTAAAATGTCGGTTTCGCGCCGCTCCTGGAGCCACAATGGAAGCCGCGGTCAGCGCTGCCGTAGCGACGACGGCGGCGTCAATTTCTCCATCACGAGGTGTTGCTGTTTGGAAGCAATTAAAACGGGAACAGGGGCACAAGCATAATGCCGTCTCGGCTTCTTCTTCTTCTTCTCGGAACGTTGTCTTGACCGCCGTCTCTTTACCTTTTTTTTTTTTTTTTTTTTTTTTGAGTCTGTCATGCAACGTAGCATAATTCGGTTCGATTCAATTTGAGATCATGTTCGATTTAGCTCGGTTTCAAAAAATTGTAAAATCGAATCGAACCAAAAAATCGAATAAATTAATTTTTAAAATAAATATATATTTTATATTAATATTATATATATACTTTAATATTTTAGTATTAAATATATATTTATGTATAAACTTATATTTTTAAAATTTAATTTTAATATTATATATAATATAATATAATAAAAAAATAGGTTCGATTCGATTCCAAGTGACAATTCAGTTCAATTCGATTTGAACAAATTTCTTTTAAAATCGAACTGAACCGTGCACACCCTTATATGTATGATGGTATGATGGTCGAGACAAAAAAAGTATAGACGATCTTTGTTTCCTTCGTCTGCACTCTCGCCACAAGCAAACACATCCAATCCAACAAAGCGTGCATGCGAGGGTGGCAGGATTTTAAGCTGGAGTAATGCTTGCTACAATGCCCCCTATTGCAATAGGCATTGGAGCAAGTAAAAATAATCCTTTTCTTAAAATGGTCATTTCTGACGTGTATTATCTGTCCATACAACATAATTTTAATTTTTTAGATATTTTTAGATTTTCCAATAGACATTACATTGTACAGACAAATAAGATATGTTGGGTCTGACCTTAATTTTTTTTTTAATTAACTTGCTGCAATGCACATCATTGTAGGATGAAGATATTGCAGCAAGCGTTACTTTTTGAAACACAGAGTGAGCCCAAATATGAAGGCAGGTGCAGCGACAAACACAGAAATTTTGTCTAGTAGAATTACTCGAATATTAAGTCATAAATATGGCTGGATCAGTGAGGTCCTGAATTAGGCCATATAGGATTCTAGATTGGACCAGTGAGGTCCTAAGTTGGGTCAGCAAGATCTCAAATTAGACTGCATTGAACAAGGTCAGTGAACTTGGCAAAATCCGCCACTGGGCAGGTGCGCTTTAGAGATAAGATGAAGGCAAAGCAAAACCCAAGATGAGGATAAGGATCTAGTGAAAAGTGAAGATGCAAACTTAAGTGGCACCACGTTGGGTTCGGAAAAAAAAAAATCATCGAAAAAATTAATTTGTTATAATGCCTCCATTATAGCACGAGAACATTAATTGCAATAAGCATTACTCTTCCAAACAGTGAGTGAGAGCCCAAATATGGATGCAGGTATGTTTTAGAGATAAGACGAAGGCGAAGCAAAACCCAGATATGAGGATAAGGATCTAGTAAAAGTGAAGATGCAAACCCAAGTAGGACCATGCTGCAATTAATCCAACTTGATCCAGTTCAAAATCCCATTAATTTTTTTGGGTCGAACCTTCATTAAACAATTTCTTTTACATTCTGATCTTCCCCATCCATCAAAGATACATTATAACAGTTTCGAAAGGATCCTAGTCTCCATCCTCTAGCATCAATCCTTATTCTGATTCTAACTATCTTAAATAATTATTTTAGTTTTGCACATGTCAGATGAAATGCGACTTGGACGCAGACTCAGTTCGATGTTAGATAAGGTGGGATAAGCTCAAGTTATCTCCTAATCCCTATTTCATATGGTCAAAAAATATGAGATAATCATCACAAGTTTAAGGATGAAAGCTCTGTTCAACATCGTAGTAAGTCTAGGTAAGCTTAGCTTGTGCTTACTGTCAGGGTTAAAACTAAATATATATCATTTTATCTATTAAGCACAATAAGTTATCTTCTACCCTTAACCACCTTGTCTCCTATCATTCTCATTTAGTTTTGGCTAGAGTATCAAAGAGTTTCTTATCCGGTTCAAATATGGGGCTTGACTTCTTGTTTCTAGCTCTTACTAACCGTTGTTCCGTTGGATCAATTTGACCCATCTGAAATGAAGTAAATGACTTGAATTTCGCACAAATTATTCTTCCTTGGATCAAATTTTAATTTGACTGAGGGAATTGGGAGGACAAGTTAGGCGCCGAACCTCTACCTTATCCAACCCATTCACTCTAATTTAGTAAGATTCACGCAGAACCATAAATAAAATAGTACTCCATCTCAGTCACTAAATCCTATTAGTTAACATTAATGCCGATTTCATTAGAATCAACCGGGCAGAACAGTTGGCTTCATCCCTCAGACCTATCTTTGGAAGGTTATCGGTTCAAGTTGATTGGGAGTTAAAACTTTTCCTGTTGTTCGGCCGTAAGTGTGCTGTAGGATTATGTCCTCAGGTCTGTAGAGTTACTTCTCCGAAAAATTAGCTTGAGTCTGGAATTATCACCTTATCATTGATTTATGCAAAATTATATTTTTATGTGGAGGAAAATATTAAATTATAATAGAATTCAAATTTTGATCCTTGTACTTATGTGTAAGACTGCAAATGAACCAATATCCTCAATGAACATGACTACTCGATAAGAACTCGATTTCGCTCGTTTACTAAGTTAAATGAACAAGTTTAAATAAAAAATTGAGTTCGATTCATTAAACAAGTCAAGTTTGAATACAAGCGAACTCGGCTCAATTATACTCGTGAACAAGCTCGTTTAAGAATTCGTTAAGAGCTCATTTTAATACTCGCTAAGAACTCATTTAATTACTCATTTAATTATTTTATTCATGAATAAATTTAATTAATAAAATGTTTAATATCTTGTAAAGTTTTTTATCAAATAATTAGAGTGCAAACAACTTGTTACTCACCATGATTTAGTCTAGTTTAAATATTTAAACTTAAAAAAATTAAATTAAATGTATCATTGATTCATTGAGCTCGCGAGTTACTCGATACTCAACTCAAACTTGTTTAATATATGAACAAGTCAAACTTGAACATCTATCGTAGATACTCGGCTCAAACTAGAACTCGATTAAAATTACTTGAACTATATTTGAACAAAGTAAAACTCAGCCTGACTAAGCTCATTTGAACCCCTACATATGCGCATATACTAATCCAACTTAAAAAGAATGATCTCAATTCCCCATAAGTCTCAAATTAACTCCTACGTACCTTTGAGTAAGAGGGTGCAGTACCTTTGAGTAAGAGGGTGCAGTGGCAGATATAGCTTGTTTCAGTGGACCCTATTGAAATTTTAAAATTTTATTATAAGAGTCTTAATTTAATAAGACAAGTTTTAAATTTAAGTATAAGGTGACCCCACTGAATTTTTTTAGATGACCTACAGTCCCACTCAATACTCAATTCCACTAAATTTTTAACATATTTTTATGATTTATTTTTATGATTTAATAAAAAAATTGTTGAGTGCATCTAGAAGAAAGCATTTTTATTTTTATTTTTTATTTTAATATTTTTAATATATAACAAAAATAAAATATCAATAAATTTAATAATGATCTAAATGACCTCTGACAAAGTTTCTTCATCCGCCACTGAGAGGGTGGAGCAGCCAGTGAAATCTGCCAAGCTTTCCACGGATGTAAGACTCGACTTCTTGACTTATACAATAGCTTTGCACCGTTCATCTCAGCTTTTGCAATGGCGTGCTGATGCCCAAAGCGCACGAGTCGTGGTCAACTCACCAGTGCATGCGTCTCCGCCAGGTTTTGAAAACGCGTTGGTAGTGTTTGACCTGTGGTGGGAACAAGATTCCAAATTGTCTGTCCGAGACCGTCCAATAAAATTAGCCCTGCACAATTTTTTTAAAAGGTATGTAAGGGACTGTGATATTCTCAAGTTAAGAGCACTAGGTCACAACATATATAGAGGGTTTTATCTTTGCAAGATATTAATCATCTATAATTTTGAACTGGTAGAATTAAAACTAATATTGGTTCAACCTCTTATAATTATAAAAAAATTCCTGCATGCAAATTGAATCTAGTTTGCTGTACATAAAATTTTATAATTTTGTTAAAGACTTTGTACAGATGAATAGTCATAGTGTTAAGCTTAAATGGTAACAACAAAGAGGTTGTTTGTTCAGCCTGAACAAACAGTGAAAATTTAAAAAGAACTATTTCACTTTGCAGTGTTTTCATATACTTAGTTCAATAAAAAACAACATAATTTAAAATCTTGTCTGACTTTAGATGACTCGTCTAGAGGCATGTCCCCTTATTTTGATTTCAACATAAAAGCCACTATAAAGTAAAGCTAGAAAGCTTCGTACATTCTATTATTTTATTTTCGTATATTAATTCTATAAAGATCCAAACGAAATGTTTCTGATTTTAAACCCATGGTTCCAACACCAATGAATTTGCGACAAAACAAACAACTCCTAGGCTAAGTCAATATATGACATATGAATCACATTTTATTTCATGAGATGCGAATTTGACTTCTAGAATCCGAGATACGGTGTTCAGCCTTCACGATCGACAATTGACATAATGAAAAGTCTCGTCCATTCCTTCTACACCTGAAGTTTAATTACCAAGATACCAATTTTATCGTCATTTAAATTTTTAAAAAGAAAA
Organism: Zantedeschia hybrid cultivar; assembly: GCA_030544215.1. Classification (NCBI taxonomy): domain Eukaryota; kingdom Viridiplantae; phylum Streptophyta; class Magnoliopsida; order Alismatales; family Araceae; genus Zantedeschia; species Zantedeschia hybrid cultivar. The sequence continues at coordinate 41,838,925 of JARZZO010000013.1, read as the reverse complement.
AGAAAAACGTGAACAACCGACCACTTTGAAAGTCCCATCTGTATAAGACTGCTAGATTTTCACTTAACATATATTGTGGTCTACTTGTGGTGATTGGACCACACAAACACACTATAAGATCCAGTTAGTAGAATACGGTTATTAGACTTAACCTATTAGAAGCTCATTAAGATCCTATTATAGGTGAGATTCATTTTATATTAAATTAAGATTGGTCCATCGACTCTATATAAGAAGCACATTATTTCTCATGAGATCATATGCATCAAGAAAGAAAGAAAGAAAACTTGAGGGAAGTCGTGCTTGAATTATACGTCTCTCCGCATTTGGTGTTCGCATGGTTCGTCTACAAGTGAGGATCATCTTCCTCATCGTCTTCGATCTCCGTTTACATTAAAGAAGGATGACTTTCATTGCATGTATTTTTATAACAAAGATGATATACACCAACGTGGACGATGGACCTCGTCCCTAATTAGCCTGTGTGTCTCTGAAAGGAGGTTCCCATGGCTTCACATGCTTGCGTTGAAGTCATAACAAAGACTAACCCTTATTACTAACAAAAGCGCATGCAGGTCCAACCTGGCCTGCTCTTCCCACTCTTTCCTCAAGAAAGCCCACCCCACACTTGGGTTAGTGTTTGTTCCTCGTGTTAATAAAGCACAAAGCATCATTTACCTGCCATAATAATCTATTCACCACTAGACTACTGACCCTTCCAGGGGATCCACGGGTATCCTTTCGGTGCAGTCAAAAAGCAAGCTGGACTCTTGACCTGCTGGCCGGATCCTCTTGTTTCATCACCAGATTCACATCCCCATTCCCCACTACTAAGAAACTTGGAAACCGGCATGGCCACCTCTCGATAGCTTCAAATAATTATATATATACCGGCCAAAAGCTTCACGTCGTACGGGCAGACGTGCATGGTGAAGGCGGTTGGTCTTAATTTACTTTTTGACCTAATGACCGTCTTAATGGTTTGATACCAAGCATTAGCGTAAGTTTGACTGGAAAGGTGCTTCTGCTGGGGGTTTAGTAGTGCAAAAGATCTGCTTTGGGATATGTTAAGGTTGTCATTGCTCCATTCGATATGAGTGCGCGTTTTTATAATTGAAATGTCTGGGAGTTGAAGAAGGAATGCTTCACCGGCCAGCTTTCTTCCTCGTCCCTTCCGTCTCACACTCACTGTCCTTTCTAATGCTACTAAAGTGTTAATAAAATTGTTTATGAGGAATCCTAGAATACTAGAATATCACATTTTAAAAAGTTTAGTATGTCGTATTTATCTTGAGCTGCCTCAGCTTCTAATCATGTGCTTTGTTTAAATGTATTTTCAATGTGTTTTTGAGGAACTCTACAAATGTACTTTCAACATATTTTTTTGATTAAATAATTAGGGATCAAACTCAAGATAAATGTGGCAATTTTTTTCTAAATATGATATACTAAGATTATTCATTACGTTTGTGGTGAGGGATGATCACTAAGTCAAGGTTTCATGACTTCTGTTTTGTTTCACGTTTTCCGAGTCCTCTGATCTTTCTTATCATACATATGCTCATTTAAAATTATTTTTAATATATTTCTGACTAACTTTACTCTTCGATTTACATATTTGAGAAAACAAAGATCGGACAACTCATAATAAATGTTTTTTTTCTAAACATTATCTTTGCACTGAGGAATGATCTCTAAGTCAAGGTTTCACAATTTCTCTTATTCGTCATTTTTCATGTGTTGAAGTACTAGTTATACCTCATATTCAACAGATATTTTAGACTCTGTAGCAGTTGGAGAGATTTACCCATGGCAAGCTAGTTCTGGGATATTGTAGGACTTTACTTTGAATTGTTATTTATGTTTTAACTTCGGAAAACATACCTTTAAGTTATAAAACAACCAAAGATAGCTGGTGGTTCCTTTGAGTGTGACTTTCTTGTACATATATTCCTTTGTAGACAGTAACGGAAAGGTGGCAATGTAGGAGACGGGCTCGATGGAGGTAGCTAAACTATTGGCAAGTCACGTAAATTTGTGTATGTACTCCCTCTCTTCTCTCTGTGTTTTATATTCGTGGTTTGACAAGGTGTACAAAACCAACCCATCGCGATATCATGAACGACCAAAGTTATAAACTTCGGAAAATATCAAATCATGCTTTCATCAATTTTGTCGAGGAGGTTTTGAAGAGGCACACAAAGCTTATCTAAGCATAAAACAACCATTTAGCATGCCGCATAGGCCTACTAAAGTACTTAAATCCTTGCGCGAATAGATGATATTTTTGTCTCCAACATGACACCCTCCCTTGTTAATGACAAACTTAGAGAGTCGATGCAGTCCCACGTTTGTCAGTACTCTACCGTGGATCTCACAACTTGAACGTATCAACTACATAAGACGTGACAATTTTGGAGCAATTAATATTAGATGACTTCAACAACGCCATCGCTATCTTCGTTTTTAATTTAGTTTCTTAGGAAGTCGTCACCGGTAGGTATAGCTACATTCACAGCTGCAAAAATAGTGAGTAGATTTGACGTGTCTAGATACGAGGGCGACGAAAGGGTTCGATTTTAAAGCTTATGTCATGACCATCAAGGAAATATAAATTGAAGGCCTACAACAAATGAACCCAATCGCTCCATCTCAGCCTGACCAATAACATTAAACTTCACATTGCCCAGATGTGAGTCTTATCATAGGCTACAGGTCAAAATTTTAATATGAAATTAAGCTGACTGCATCCAATGTGCCTATTGAGCCCATTAGCTACAATGGCCCTTGCTGTACCATGGGGTATTTCAGTATATGTTAAAAAAAAAAAAAAAAAATAGGTTAGGCCCCATATATTCCATCTGTCTGTATCTCCGATCAAACAACTAAAAAGTCTTATAAAAAATTAAACTCTAATGAACAGTTAAAAAATATTTTTAACAGATGGAACTTAATAGTATCTTTTAATTTTTACTTTTTTTAAGTAGTCTAATCGGAGATTCGGCTATATGGACCAAGGTTCGTCTTAAAATATAATTCTACTTATTAAATAGGAAAAATTCAACTTAAAACATTCTATTAAGTATGTATAAGTCAACACGATCCAGTCTAACTCGGTGCGTATCAGAGGGTCGGGTCGGCCTAGATATGAGTCGACTCGTACGAGTCGGCCCGATCCAGTATTCCACAATACGGACAAGTGAGACATGTGAACCCTAACCTAAAAAAATAATTTTTTAACATTTGTGGGAATGTCATGAGGTGCAACATCAAGAGCATTGCAGGTACTCTCTCTTTATATATATACCAAATCGTCAATGTGGAGATGACATTGCTGCATTTGTCTCCTTCGCTCAGTACATTCAAGGAAAGATTGCAACAGATCTTGAAGTGATTTTGTCTTCTAATTAAGAGGAAAAGATGGGCATTTGACAGGAGCAAATTTTAAATATATATATATAATATCATATTCTGGTTAACCAAAATGTCCAGATTTTGCGTTGATATCAGTAGCCAATCACCAAATATCGGCTCTAATTCACAATGAATTGACGTTGTCGACATTATAAGCATTACTTTGTCTTTGATCAGGATCAGTAAAGAAGTTTAGTGACTGAGGTGTATGTCATTTTCTATCTTCTTTTAAACATGAATGATTTTATGATGAACAAGATGCATGTAGTTAAGAGTCCCAATTTTGCCACACAAAAAAAAAAACACAAATTGAGATTGAAACTTGATAATTGGATGTCTAGCTTATTGCTAAAGGAGGGGGAAGTATTATAAACATTTTAAAAATATGTTAATGAAGGTATGTCAGGGAATATGTTGCTCTACTACTTTCCCAGTTAATGTTCCAACAATGTGCGCCTTTTTTATTCATCTTGGAAGACGTAGAAGGAAATAAAAAAAACAATTCTTAGGCCATGTTTGGCACAACTTCCATTTGGAAGTACTTTTAAATTTTCATTTAGTTATTTTCTATGGAAGCCATTAGATCTTGAAAGCCATTTATGAGGTATTTTTCTTGTGTTTTAGCTTCCTTCCAAAAGCTACAAAGGAGGAACTTCTAATAATGGAGAAAAAATGAGATTGTTATGAAATAGTTGACTTTTGTACAAATCAAAATTAGTTATAATCTCTATCTTTCAATTCATTCTATGTAAAAAGTGAAAGTCAAAAGTAACTTTCAAGTAGGCCAAACACATCCTTAACCTACCTATGCATGGTTTTATTGTATTTTCTGGCGTTGTATTGTTCCTCTTCCATGAAAAGAAGAGAGGCTTCCATACCAGCTATCAATGGGCAAGGCCCAGACAAGGGATCACTCTGGGCCCGCTAAGGAAAAGTGGTCCTGGACGATCCAAATCCCTCTCTCCAGTCCAGGGAATTGTTCATCTGGCCCAAACTCAAATTTAGTTGATTTTTTTTTTTTGACTTATTAGAACATAATTAATAGCTTCCTTTGTATTCAGAGACAGGTCTTCGGGAATTTTATTGAATTGATATACCAAGTATGGATAATTTCGTAATTATATAGTCACTCGTGTATTTTTATTTATGCGATAATATCAAACATATATTATATCATCTATGATTTATGTTTTGAATTCATTGAGTTTGCTCGCTTTCAAGTTTGCACCCAACTCCGCTAATGCCGAAAACAAAACAGGCTCATTTCTGATCTTAGAAATACTATGGCACTACTAATGTCTTTTGTCATCCTCATTTTCGTATGACGGATTAATGAGAGTTAAGTTTGACATCTTTTACTGCCTGATTGACACCTTTTACTTCCTAATTTTTTTAATTAAATAGTAAAAAAATGAATGACAAATAAGAGAGTTGTGTCGGATATTCGGATATAACACGACATTAGAATATCCATGTTAAAGAAAATACTAGAGATTTCTCATAATATTTAGTATATCTTCTCAAAATATTTATCTACATACTAAACTTTAATATATTTTAAATATATATTTTATATTTTAAATAAATCTTAATCATTATATTTTATTATATACATGTATAACTACATGTTAATGTGTACGATGAGAATACTATTTGACTATTATTTTTAACATGTGTAAGAATGTCTTTTTTAAGACAATGTTAATTTTAAACGAAATAATATTTTTTGAGGAAAAATCTTTTGTATATGAGAATGAGGCTTTAAAGTCATTCCTATTCTCACTGGAATGGCCTCTTTCCTAGAATCGTTACCAAAGATATTTAAGTGTGATCATTTTTTAAGGGAGAATGAGCTTTTAAGAATGAATACTAAAGGCTACCTAAGTTTTCTGTTGATTAGTATTTTATAAGTTGCCAAATAAATTATTTTGGTGATTCTCTCTTTCCACGTCCCCGGTAATTCATCTTTTAACCAAGAACGTAGATCGTCATAATTAAGATCTCTGGCGTGTGGAATCAGGCTGTAAGAAGATGTTAGTCATTCAAATTAGTTTTGTGATTTTTCTTTCAATGAAAGTACAATTATATCCGCAGCCAATATGACTAAATATGTTGTCATTATCACTAATATGTAGGTTAGATGATAAAGAATGACCTTCTCAAGTGAGAAGTAGCGAGTTTGAAAATCATTGGATGCAAAAAAAATACTTCTTCAGGCAGTGTGCGTGGTCCGTGAGATTTCTTTTTTTATGATGTTCATAGATCCGGAACATTCGCCCAAATAAAACAGAAAAATCACCTACGTAGATGAAAGTATCGTTGTATGGATTTATCCGTAAATTAGGAGGATATCAAACCTCGTGAGATTTGAAGCATATTCACTTGAGAACCATTGTACATAACTGACCAACCGATCTACTTTGAAGAAGAAAAAAAATCCACTGCCATTCACGTAACTTGTTTAATGTTTTTACACTTTTATTTCTGTAAAAGAGATGTTTTATTAGTTAACATTCTGAAATTTATGATAATTATAAACAAACTAGCTGCAAATGATCCTATCCAATGTGAGACGAATCCTTACATACTGCCACCAACCACTGCTCACCATCATCTGTTGCCCATCACTGGCCGCATCTTCCCCCCATCACATTCTCCCGCCTTAACTCGTCTCCACCCTTCGCTCCAAATTTAGTCATTGGAGGTTCTGCCTCATGCCAACATAGACACCAGCAAGTCGCAGCATTCCCAGTACACAAACTCATGTTGAGGAGGGAGAGAGGAAGGGAGGCAATAAGTTGTAGGGGGCAATGGTAGGAGTATATAGCAAAGTTTTTACTCCCTGACGGATTGAGAGTATGTTTGACGCAGTTTTCATTAGGAAGTACTTTTGTATTTTTATTTAGTTACTTTTTATGAAAGTATTTGAATCCATTATGTAATGTTTTACTTGATTTTTTGTATCCAATTAAGGTCGTATTTGACATTGCTTTCAATTAAAATTACTTTTGCATTTCAATTTAATTATGTTTTGTAGAAGTCGTTGGATCTTAAAAGTCATTTATGTAATATTTTACTTGTATTTTGATTTTCAACTAAAAACTATAAAGTAGCATTTTCAAAGTTAGAGAAAAAGTGAGATTACTATGGAAGAGTTAACTTTTCTAGCAAATCAAAATTAGTTATAACCTCTTTCCTTCAACTCATTCTATGTGAGAAGTGGAAGCCAAAAGTGACTTTCAAGTAGAAGTTTTGCCAAACATCTCTTAAAAGTTACAAGGTGAAGCTCCTAAGATTGGAGAAAAAATGCAGTTGTTATAAAGGAGTTGACTTTTGTAAGAAGCTAAAATTAATTATAATATCTTTCCCTCAAGTCATTCTACGTGAGAAGTAGAAGTCAAAAGTAGCTTTCAAGTAGAAGTTTTGTCAAACCCACATCCTTAGTTATTTTTTGTAGAAGCATTTGGATCTTGGAAATCATTTATGCAGTATTTTACTTCCTTTTGACTTCCAACTAAAAACTACAAGGTGAAGCTTCCAAAATTAAAGAAAAGTAAGGTTGCTATGAAAGAGTTAACTTTTGTAACAAATCAAAATTAATTATAATCTCTCTCCCTCAAGTCATTCTATGTGAGAAGTGGAAATCAAAATTAATTTTCAAACAAAAGCTTTGCCAACCACGCCCAAGTCTGATCCATCAAAACGCTTAGAAGATATACTCTCCATGTGATGAAAATAGAGGAATGCAGCAACCGGGTATTTGAAGCATAGAGAAAATGTGCGTCAACAGGACAATAGCTAAACTCTGTGGCCCGTTTAGTAATGGCTCAAACGTAGGCCTATTACTTTGGCCCACAAGGCCCATACGTTAATATACAAGTTCGGGTATAATTTAGTGCACCGCCTTAAAAAATATGAAATCCTTTTAGCTCAACCCAATCCGTTCTACAATCCAATCATCGATCAACAGATCTAAAAAAATTTAAAAATAAAAAATTAAGTCCCAATAAATAGTAAAAAATTGTCTTTAATGGGCAAGACTCAATAACAACTTTTGATTTTAGATTTTTAGAATCGTTTGATTAGAGATTGACATGTACAAACACGTGAGGCATGTTAAAACCCACTTAAAAAAGACATTTATTTGGCTGCACCTTCGGAGGGTGCAGCAAGTTACCCTATAACTTACATCAAAGTGAGGTTTGGTTTAAGGTCCCATTTTTTGACAGTTAAATCATAGTTCCAGTCTTTAATTGCTGCATAGTTCACATTTTATATTAAATATTGTGCATAGTTCACATTTTATATTAAATATTGTGTCTTCACATCTTAAATGGGTCAACTGGATCTTAAACATTTGTCAAAAAAAAAAAGGATCGTAAACAGATGAACTAAACATGCCCTTGGTCCGGTTTGGGCAACACGATTATTGATTACGATTATGATTATTGATTTCGATTATTGGGCAAACAGACGGAGCTTAATGGGCCCTCTTTGACGGCTAAAGTTGAACTAATACGTTCGGTCAGTCTGATGCGACACGCCAACCGTTTGCTCCAATACATCACTATCCCTAATTTGGTAGAGCCTACTCTTAATAATGTCAATTAAACTACCCTTTTATATGAATTATGTTAAATTATTTCCAATCAAAGATTTTGTGGTTTAAGATAGTGGTATACGTTGGTCACTCAATTCGATCTAGTTTACACAATTTCTAAAGAATAGCAAAGACCTTTTGCATCTTTCCTTGTTAAGGATCAATAAGGATAAATTATTATACCATATCGTCATAAATTTCTCACAATTATAAAAGAGTAATACTTGCTGTAGTGTCATGCACTCTAATTCACGTGGAATGCAATGCATGGCACAACAACCGTCTGATCCAGTCGGATCATATGGTTGTTGTGCAGCCCGTCTAGATTTGGGGGGGAAGGGGGTTTTTTTTTTTTTTTTTTCTGTTGGAATTTTTTATATTTTTTTAGAGTGTCTGATAAAAAATCAGACGGTACAACTGGATTGCTCAGTCGGCCCCAATCGGACTATATAATTTTTTAAAAAAAATTACCATATCGTCATAAATTTCTCATAATTATAAAACTATGAAGTCACAATCATATTGGCAGCCATCTACAATCATATTGGCAGCCATCTCCTCTATGCCACATACGTAGTGTTCATCATTTTTTCCTTTTCTTTTTGACACTCACTTTTCATATTTTTTGTATTTTTTCTTGTCTTATCCTAGAGCAAAAATGGTGTTGCTTCATACGAAAGAATATTAAAAGGGTGCACTAAAATTGAAATCCAACTAATCTTGTAACCCATGATTGTAAGCTCAAGATGGCCCACAACTTTTTACTTCGTCAAGCAATTGCATAGGGATATCATAAAGACGTTTATGGGCCTTCCTTTTCCTTTTGGTACAAATGGGAAATGAGGACACAGGGGTTCAAAATGTTCTCTGACTATAGAATTGAGAGGAACATATTGGATCACTTTAGATAACCAAGACGTATCATTATTTTTTTAATTAATGATTTGATTGATTCTAATTTAGTAGTTTATGTCTGATTTGACATCTTCAACATTGATAAAGTGACTTTTTTACTAAAGTCAACTTAATTTTATTTAATGATTAATATGACGATGCACCTTTGTGATCACTTACTCAAATACGTTCTCTTAAAATATGACGTGAATATTAGAACTTAATGCTAACCCCTGACAAATTACTTTGTATCGATGCACTGAGAGCTTTGAAAGTGTGGGAGTTTCATCACCAAATATGGTGTGTTGAGTAAAAACTTGAATAGATGACAGAGAAGTAGATAAATATGTGACATTTTTCTGTTTATCCAACCCAAAGTTATTGTTCAAGAGACTGTTTAGATTTTTTTTTTATACAAACTACTGTCAGAATGAACATTGCAGGTTTTATCACTCGTATGCTTGAATTTGGATCAAAAATACCACCAATCTAATTGTTGACCCTTCCCCCTATGTCCCTAACCCTGCACCTTGTCTCCTTCTTACCTAGTATAAGTGTAGAACCACCCCCACTTAGCATGATCACAAAACACTTTCAGAGTAGCAGAAAAACTGATAAAATTGGACATTAAGAAAAGGCATTCAAAGTGAACAAGTTCGATGATAGTAAAAACACTCACCTTCTTATTTAGGGATTCCACCAAATCCATGCCTATAGATGTCCACAGACCTCTTCAATCAAGGGGAGTGTAGAACTCCTTGGTCAATGCAGCACCTTCTTCCCTTAGTTTGTTGAGCATCTCTTTTGTTGACAGTATGATGCTATAAAATCAGTGACTGATCCAGTGTTAATTTAGTGGGGTCCTAGGAGCCCACTGAATTTTGCTAAGTCCACTGATCGAGTCCAATGCAGTCTAATTTAGGATCCCATTGATCTTGCCCAAGAACCCACTGGTCCAATCTAAAACTTCATATGGCATAACCCAAGACCCCACTTATTCGGTCATTCTCATGACTTAATGTCTGAGTGACCTCACTCGACAAATTTTTTACGTCCGCCACTGTATAAAACCCTTGACAACGAGAGATAGCACCTTCTATAGAACTTTTGCACTTGGACACCGCAAAGATCTGCTAGAGAGAGAGAGAGAGAGAGAGAGGGAGGCAATATTTTACCTCGAAGATCCTTTATTGTAAAGTTACGTGTGTGTGAGAGAGAGGGAGAGGGCAATATTTTACGTCGAAGATCCTTTATTGTAAAATCATGTGAGATTTCAACTTCTGAAGAGGAAGAACAAACTTGTGTCTAAATTGTGGGCACTATCTCCACACCTTTAGCAGAAATAATCTAAACTGCTTGGTGATCTGATAGCTCCAACAAAATGGGTAACTAGCCCACGCCAGATAATAGTGGCAGATCAGAGCCCCTCATCCACACAAGTTGCTGCTTCCTCACATTCTTCAACAGGTCTATTGCCATAATGTTAGATTTTTTATGTCCCCTCTAACCTTCTTGACAACGCATTGCTCAACTTCGGCACGTGATTGCACAAATTATAAAAATAGCTCAAGGAATTGATCCCAACAAGCTGAATGGGCACTTGATCTTGTCATAAAAAGGAAGGAAAATCCAAAACAAACTCTAGGAAAGGTCCATTATTTGATCTTATCGGGAACCCAAAAAGCACTATATGCATGTGTCTGTATGTGTGGTCAAAGATAAGACTTTTTCAGCTTGACTAATCTAAAGGAAGAGTTTTTAAGTAATTCCATCCTCATCATATTTAATTGGGAAAAGGAAAGATGCCTCCCAACAGATAAAGCACTGTGAGAGGAGGCTTCGTATTAATTTAAGTGGGATGCATGTACCCGGGTTTACATTACAATAGTATAGTCTATACACCAGTTAGCCTAGAGGACCATCCTTACGGCACCAGTTTGATCCATTCAAGCCTAACCCATCCCACTCTGACATGACATCATTGGAATCGAAATTAAGGGGTAGTTAGGAGGCCATTATGCGACGTGGCTGGTTATACATCTTGTTATCTAATCTGGAATCGTTTGATACCACGTTTATATATTTCAATATGCGGACAAAAATACCTCTAATCAATGGTATGTTGACGTATATTATAACGTTTTATTGATTGAACAAATTAAATGATGATTAATCATAAGGGAGAAGAAAAAAAAATTCAAACCGACAATGGTCATGGTTCAACTTGTTCACAATCTTATGTGTTCTTATTAAACCTTTAAACCTATTACGCGTTTCGATGTTGGCCCATACGTATGAGACCAAGCTAATCAACTCGACAGAGGAAATTTTGCGTCCCAGTTCGACGCACCAGTGTGGCTTGTCAAATTAACAACAAATACTTGGACTTTAAAAATGCAGACGGACTTGAATTGACTCAATGTTTAAACACTGACCTTCTGAGCTCATACGAGTTCTCAGCAGTTTGATGACGTAGACGACGTAGCAGAACCAGCCGAGTGGGATGCATGGCTAGCTTCTTCACTTCCGTCTGGAGAGGTCATGTGTTCAAGTCAGTCATAAACTTATAAATTTCCATGCTATTCGTCATTAATGAGATTTGATGGGCCGAAATCTTATCTACTACGATCAAGATCCTCCGCCGGTGATCAGAAAGGGAGAATCAACTATTCCTACAAAAAAGAACACCGTCAAGGACCCCTAGAAGTCGTCTTGAGGATTCTCCTCCAATGCTTAAATCAGAAAACTAAGAAATATCGGAAAATAGTAGAAGGTAGCTGGGCTAATTCTTGCATACCTGGTTATGTCGAGTAGGGGGTCTTTTTATATTGATCTGAAGGCGGTTTCTCATCATGTTCCGATTAGATAAGGTACCCTGCATGAGTCTCCTTGCGAAGGCAACCTATAGATTCGTATCCGAGCCGCTTCCCGAGTTTATTTTGGCCACGTCTCTCCTCGAGGTTGAATTAGGCCGAAGAGGTCAGGTTTCGCCTGAGGGAGTGGGTCTCCGGATGACCTGTCAACAGAAGGACTTGCGCGCTTTCTTCGATGGGCTTAGATTAGCGGGCTGGACGCTACTGTTGGCAGGGCCAATCTATCGAGTGTGCCCACGAATCTTTCCTCAGGTCCATGTTGTCAGTCTAGCCCACTTACTATTTTGGATCAGATGAGACTTTTACCTATCACTTGCCCCCCACTCTTTGGCGTGCTCAGCACCGCAAGGAGTGCCATGAACAGCTGCCACCTAACCGTGCGACATGCAATGGTCGAATTCGAAAGGGCAGAACAAGGCTCTTACCTGATCTTAAAGCAGTTGAAATGATAGAGCATTTTTCCCGCCAAGGGAGGTGCAGGATCTCTCCGGCTACCATGGGCAGCTGCGGTTCCGTATGTAGCGTCCGCTCAATTTTTTTGTGCCGCTTCGGATAATCATGTCCCCCTAGTGCAGCCCATCGCTTCATTAATCCAGGGGGCGCCTACCTTGAAAAGCATTCCATTGCCATTGCCTGAGTGGCAACGGCTATAAGAGGTGAGCTGGAGTATTATAGGGGAGGAGACCTTGCGTCATCATTTACCCCGCAACTTTTTATTTCTTCTTCTCTGCAGGTCGGCATATTGCAGAGCCCCTCCGTCTGTCCTTTTTTCCTACATCTCCATTGCAATGGTGCACCTCCTGACGGAACTCCAAGCTTCCTACCAGATTTCTGCCGAATACACTCTTATCCTTCCATCGGAGAGTGATCAAATTTATTCGGGGCGGCATGGCTCTTTTATGGTGTATGAGGCCATGTTTGAAGTAGGCTTTCGATTGCCGATCCACCCCTTCGTAGAAGAGTTGTTGAACTTCCTCCAGATCGCTCCTACCCAACGGGTACCGAACTTCTGGAGGCTTGCTTTAGGGTTCTTCGTTTTGGTCCGAGAGAAGGGACACCTGATACCGAGCGTGGGGATGTTCTTGAACCTGTACTAGGTCAAGCGAGGCAATGCTAAGGGGAATCGAGGCTTCGTTCAACTCGAGGTGCATAAGGAAGTGCCGCTCACATTGGGGACCAGTATTCTAACATCCATGGCTAGAAGGACACTTTTTTCTGGGTCGAGAAGCGGCCTCAAGGGTGGTGGCCGCTCCCAATCACCTTCAGAGGTCTGTCTGTAGGTGGCAAGCTCGACCCAGAGGTCCTATTGATGCCTCCTACGGACTTCGAGGTCGTTGATCAGATCAGAAGGGGTTGTCCAGTAGACACTGATGTTCAAGTGGCCAAGGCGCCCTACAAGCAGTGGACTTATCCGGCGTGCCCCTCCCTGGTAGACACCCTTTTTTTATTAGTTTTCCTTTTTTTTCTTTTGAATTATGCAACAACCGTAACCTGTCTCCTCCCCCTTCCTTGGTTTCATCAACCGTCACTACCCGCCCCCGTCATGCCGGGGGTGAGATTATTGCAACGGGTATCATGCTAAGGCCCATTATTGAGCCGGAGCTACAGCAAATGCTAGACATCACTGTCGCTTCCGTCAACGCCCCAGCCCACCCCCTTCATTCCCCCTGACATGCTTAAGAGGCAGGGGAAAGGGGTCCCCTGGTGCAGCTCCCGACCCATCCCTACGAGTGGGTTGAGCAAGCCAACCCTAAACTGGGGGAGGCCAGGTGGTACTATAGAAAAATCTGCCCATATGTGTTTCTTTGGCCTTTCCTGGGTCAATGCAATCAGCGTTCGAGGAGGGGGTTGGCGAATAGAGTGAGGAGAAGCTGGAAGACTCTGCCCCTCCCGCGGCGATCGCAGAGAGGTAGTTGGCCCGCATCCCCTCCCATGTCCGAGGGGGAGGGGGATGGCGAGGACAACGTCCCCCTGGTGCGTGTCATGGGTAGCTCTTGTCATATGTCAACCATCCCGTCTGCAGCAGAGGTTGGCATTGACGTGGTGGGTGGAGGGAGGAATCCCCGACCCAGGGAGGCAAGATAGTGGTGGGAACGGCCGCCCATGGTCCCAAGGCTCGTACGGGGGCGGGGGAGGTGACAGTGATGGCGATGAAGTCTCCGGAGGGAGCCCGACCCGTCTCCCCAATCCGCCCCTTCTAAAGCAAAAGAGGGAGGAGAGTGGGAGCCCTCTGACGTCAAATCACACCAAGCATAAGGCGTGCCTTCTCAGTCCTCCTGCCCCCTCTGAGGAGGTAGTCAAAATCCCCTCCTCTCCGGAGGAGGCTCGAAGGAGGCTCCGATGCTCCCAGAGAGAGGAGAAAGGGTTTCCTCCAGCACCGGTGCAGGGGGAGGCTCTCTAGCTGGTGTTGTTGTTGAGGAAGCATAGCCGACTGACACGGCCCTCTCTCCGGCATTGATCCCCGGGGGTCTTGGCAATGCTGCAATGTCTCTACAAGGTTCTAGAGGTCGAGGGGGCGAGCCGGGTGGCACCATAGAATCTAGCAGGCGTCACCCAGACCACTGAGGTGGCCAGCGGGCCCTTGGATCTTTCGAGGGTGCTTTCGGGCGGCGGCGAGGCGGGTTTGCCTCCTCCGTCCAAGGGGGAAATGCAGCATCAGAGGCTGCCTGGGTCAATTTCGAGGACCCAACGTTCACGAGGTGGAAGCCATTATCCAGGTGGAATTGGCGGCGGATTTCCCGACTTTCCAAAGGCAGCAGATTGCCGAAAGAAAGCACACGGCCGTCGCCGTCTCACCTATATCTAACCAAGGCCCCAAACGGACCACTGGCCTCTTAGGCGCAGATGCAACAACACCATCATCCATGTTTGAGGTAGGGATCCCGAGGTCCACACGCCAAAGCGTGGAGGGTGAAGGCGCCACTGCCAAGGGTTGCCATGTGATGGATCTATTGGAGGTACTCCAACTATAGGAAGGCCTATAGACATACATGATCTGAGTGTTGACAAGAAGCTCAGGCTATATGTTGCCATAGCCTTGAGGGTGGGTCTTGGCGTGGTGGTGCTTGCCGACCGGTGGCACAATGAGGCCAGCCTATCCAACGCCTTTTACGTAAGGGTTGGTTCTACTGAGGGGGCTGCCCGGGCAGCGTCCTTAGAGGCATAGGGGCTGCGTCATGAGCTCGAGGTTGCTCAGGACAATGCCAGAGAGCTGGAGCATGCTCGTAAGGACTTATAGTGGGCATTAAAGGCCCTTCAGCTCGACCATCAGGAGATGGTCAAACGTGTTAGGGTTGCTATCTAGTCTGTATTTTGAAATGAAAAATTTGTTAAACTTGCTTTGGCACTCTATTGCGGTGTACGTAATATCTTTCCCCCTCTCCCCCGACGTTTATACTAAGTTGTGTGAGAGAACTTAGGCTAATTGCAATCGATGTTTAAAGGTTTAGTGCGTGAAGTAGTGATAGACAAGCACCCTGCCTGCTAGATAAGGTTCGACAGGCAGATATTCGAATGAGTTTAGTCCCATCTGAGGGTAGTAAGCCCCTTTCCTGCGAGGAAAAAATTCAAATGAGTTTAATCCCATCTGAGGGTGGGGAATCATTTTCCTGCGAGGCAAGGCTCGACAGGAAAAAAATTTAACGAGTTTAGTCCCATCTGAGGGTGGAGAGTCCCTTCCCTACAAGGCGAGGCTCGGCAGGAGGAAATTTTATTAACCCCGATCGGCGTGCGGTTGGCGCTGCGTGGTTTACTTTGCATCGGTCGGAATCACCTTATGCATGTGCTATTTGAGTGCTTATTCGGTAATAAAGAAAACTTGGTACCATTGAAGAAAGTGAACAATTTTATCAGAAGAGTTTAGAAGTAGCTATTGATAAAGGGGACACATACCATAAGAACAGTCCACACATAATTTAAAAGCTTAAAGGCATGGCCTGTGATGAGGCCCGAACCATTCAAATAATGGTAACAAGTTTCTTCAGCTGTGCGTTGGTAGCCGCCAGGTATGTCTGTCAGGAGACATTCTGGTTCCCCCTCACTTCTTCGATTCCCTCTTCGGCCAAAAACTTTAGCTTTTAATGTAGGCTCGACGGGACCGCCCTGAACCGTCCCATTGATTTTCTCCCGAGTATAACGTTATACGTGGAGGGGACGCCGACCACTGTCAATTCAACCGCCCGGGTGACTGACAGTGGTGGGGTTCCCAGTGTCATCGGGAGAGTTATCTGGCCTTCAGCGGTCATAGGCTGGACGCTAAAGCCACATATTGGGGTTCGCACCTTCTGCATGCCCGTCAGTTTTGGCTCAAGCTGCTTGAAGTAGTCAAGAATAGGATATCCAGCGAGCTTCCATTGTCAATGAAGATTCTCTTGACGCGATAACCTACAATATCAGCTTTGATAACTAATGCGTCATTATGAGGGAGCATGATGCGTTGCAAGTCTTCATCAGAGAAGGTGATCGGTTCCCTGGTTAGGGGGTACGGTTGACACTAGCGATTTCCTATGTGAGAGCCGTTGGGTTTCTAAAGCATAATTTCTTCTCTTCTTCTTGTTGTCTCCACCGGTGGAGGCTCTCCCATAGATCACATGGATGACCTGGTCAAAAGGAGTAGAGGGATCTTAGTCTACTGGCAGAGGGGATTGGTTGTTGTTCCTCCCTACCTCTTGACTGGAATCTCGCCCCCCCCCCCCCCCCTCCTCTGCCGACAATGCACTTTTCAAGTACCGACATTTGATTAGTGCTTCGATCTCCCTCCTGAGATCATAACACTCGGACGTTAAGTGGTCGTACTCATTATGGAAGGCAAAGAATTTCTTCATCTTCTCAACCCCAAAAACTGCTTTCATCTTCTTCGGCCAGTGGACGTAGTTGTCATTTTTTTATTTCTTGCAAAATGTGTTTGATCGATGTGTTCAGTAGGGTGTAATTCTCTTTCGATCAGCCGAGGTGCCAGTTACACCGACCCTCAATTTGCTCTTAGCATTGGTCTTTATATGGTCAGTCGTTCCAATCACAGTCCAAATGCTCTTATTTCTTCTGATCATTAGCTGCTCTTCACTCTTGCTCTCAAAGTCGGTCCGCTGTTGCAAAGTCTTGCAGGCGCGGAGCAGTTCTTCACTATTTATGCACAGATTGACCTTGTCTTACGAAATCACGGAGGTCGATTTGTTGAGCTCGAACTGGGCTTGCTAGCTGGTGGTGCCCGCTATGAAGTATTTCGCTACATTGGGTATGTCCACATTGGGGATTTTCAATGTTGCTTCGTGAAAATGGGCCCAATATCTCTGGAGGGACTTGTCTCTTTTTTTGTCTCAAGGATGCTAGTGACGCTTTGGCACTCACCTACTGGCTGCGAAGTTGTTCTAAAAAGAGCGCCGCAACTCCCTAAAGTTGTCAATAGAATTCAATTTGAGCGGTCAGAATCATTGTCGGGCATTCCCTTCCAATGCATTGGGAAGGCCCTGCACTTGATCTCATCTGACACGTTTAGGAGTAAGAACGTGCTCTCAAAGGTCTGTAGGTGGTCATCTAGATCCTTCATGCCATCATATGATTACAGAGTAAGCATACGGAAGTGTGGGGGGAGTGGTTCTTCTCGCACTCTTCTGGTAAAATAGGAGCTCCAGCTTCCCGTGTCTCCCAAGACGGATCTCTGGTCCCAACAGAGTAGCTTCTCTACTCGTTCTTCCAGCCTTCGCACCCTCTTCTCTCCAGGGGATAAGTGGCAGGAGTGGCGGCCGTCATGCCTATGTCGGGGCGAGGCTGTCGATCCTGAGGAAGAAGAGGCATGACTGGAGGATGATCTGGAAGAACTACTACTATCAGTGGAGGCACTGTTCCGCCGGCCAGTGAGACCCTCTAGTTAGTGGGGGGGCTAGATTTTCAGCCAATCGGGTGACCCTCGAGCAAAGGGCCGCTCTCTCACTGACCGCTCGTGGGATCGACCGCGCCCTTTGTCTGGCTAAGGGTTGCGGTGGGAAGGTTGCTCCCTAGCAAGGACTAAAGGGGTGTCTTGCGGAGGAGGCGCCGGAGGGGGTTCTCGGTTTTCTTCATTTTGACGACTCCCCGGAGGGCTCACTATCCTGATGTGCCTTCTGTGCTATGCTTCTCCTTTAAAGTGGTCGACCTTATCTTCCAGTCGATGGATAACTTGATTAAGAATTGCAGGTCAGGGCCTTGGGCCGCATGGTACATCTCTTCGGGATGGCCGTAGTTGTCGCTATAAGATCTTGGTGTTGTATGGGCATCTACGACCGGAGGTAGCAGAGGAGGGAGGACTATGCCATCCTCTGTAACCTCTTTCTACCTAAATGCCCTGCCATAGTCACCTCTGGCTATGACCTCTTAGATCGTTTCCCACAGTTGACGTTAAAAGATGATGGATCGAAATCTTGTCCACCACAATCAAGACCCTCCGCCGATGATCAGGGGGGAGGGGGGAGAACCAACCGCTCCTACAAAAGAGAACACCATTAAGGACCCCCGGCAGTTGTCCGGGGAGATCCCCTTCCGATGCTTAAGTCAGAAAGCTAGGGGATATCGAGAAAGAGTAGAAGGTAGCTAGGCTAGTTCTTGCGTACATGGTTTTTGTCAAATAAAGTCTTTTTATAATGATTCGGAGGCGATTTCTCATCCCATTTCAATTAGACAAGGTACCCCGCCTGAGTCTCCTTGCAAAGGCAACGTGTAGATTCATATCCAAGCTAATTCCCGAGCTTATTTCGGTCTCATCTCTCATCAGGGTAGGATTAGGATGTAGAGGTCTAGTTCTACCTAAGCAAATGGGTCTCCGGATGACCTGCCTCAAGGAGTTTGCTAGGAGAAGAACTTACACGCTTTCTTCAATGGGCTTAGATTGGCGAGCTGGGGCATGTTGTCAGTTTGCCGGGTGTGTCCATAAATCTTTTCCCAGGCCCATGTTGTCAGTTCGGCCCACTAGCTATTTTGGGCTGGTGAGACTTTTACCCATCAAGATTATTTTTCTTTATCCATAGGATTATTTGCAGGAGATCAACTTGGACCCAAAAACATCCCCTAATTAGGTAGACTTATCAGAGCTGCATGGACTCTCGTTGCGAGAAAAATATCGAACTTTAGCCAAAATTGGACTCTGATCTCTAGTAAATATATGCAGATACACCAACTGAGCCACCCTTTCAAAAAAAAAGATGACGTAGCGATTGGAGATATAATTAGATTACATATATTTTGATAATTTGTTTATTTTATAAATTTAAAAAATGCATAGATTATTGATTACGAAATCCTATACCTAAAGTCCATTGATCTTTCATTAGATAATAGACTACGGGTGAATTACCTTCCATTGATATTTTACTTTCTTAAAAAGAACCGCTCATAGCGCCCTCATTGACATTTGAAGCTTTTAACTTTTTTTTTTTTTTTTTTTTATAACTTTTGAAGTTTGTCACCTTTTGATAGGAAAGAATCTTTCTCCCTCTTTAATGCCTATATGTCATGTCAGAAACGTTGTTAGTATTTTTTTAATTATCGACTTGTTAGATATGAGCTAAATGAATAGTCGAAAAGGAAGTATTTTGCTGAAGAATTCGAAATTAGGAAAAAAAATACTCTTGTTCTTGACGGTTTCTGAATCATATATGTTTTCTACACTTTTTCTAAAATCAGAGATAGTAAGTAAAAAGTTATAATAAATTTATCTCAAATATAATTTTTGCATTTAATTTATTAAAAAAATTAAACATATATTCCCTCCGGTACTTGATGCCCAATAATTAGTCATAATTAAAATCAACCTTTTTTCAACTGAATATTTATTATTTCATCGAATTGGTACTTCGACCAAATATTTGTTATTTCAGCCTTTTTTAAATATTTGTTATTTCATCGAATTGGTACCGTACTCGGGGATACTAGTAGGTTCTCTCTTGTAATCATTTTCAAATGATATCCAGCCCCAACAACCCCTCTCAGATCCCGCAAAAATGAAAAATTTTCCAAAGTAAAGCTTGCTGCACCGGCTTTGCCGGTGTTTCCAATTTAAAATAATATTTTTTGAATTTTTTGTTGACTTAATTATGTCTCACATTTTTGTATAATCTGATCTCTATTTGGACAATCAAAAAATATAAAAAAATAAAAAATCAAATCTTAATAAATAATAAAAAAATAATATTTTTATTATTCTACTAGAGATTGAATTATATGAACATATAGGAAGAAATAGTGCCTTCCAAAAAAAATTAACCGGTGCAATGGTGCAGCATGCTTTACTCATTTTTCCATTTGCCTTATACCGGGGAACACAGCTGACGGTTCCACTGAAGTCAAGAAAACGACCAAGCCAGACTTGCGCCTTCTACTTTGCTTGGGTCACGTGCAAGTGTGCAACAACGCAAAACGCTGTTCCGCACGATAACAACATGCCAACAACCCAGTCAGCGTCTCATCATCGGTCGCCCGCCTTGGGCTACGTCGCCGGCGCGGCCAGGGCAAGACCGTAAATACGAACTCTTCGCCTGGACACATCCGCGTTTCACCTTTTCAAACGCCGCCATGTACCCCTTTCCTTATAAACCCCCCCTCGCCAGCTCCCCTGCTCTTCACCACCATTCCAATCGCAGGGACCTCCAAAACCCAACCAAGAAAGAAGCCATTTTTTAGTTCGCTAACTCTATAAAGCCGCTCCACCAGCTCGCTTCCGCCATGGCCGCCGCCACCAGCACCATCGACGACCTCCACCACGACGTGCTGACGGCAATCCTGCGCCTTCTGGACGCCCCCACCCTCGCCACCGCCGGCTGCGCCACCTCCCACCTCCGCAAGCTCGCCGGCCAGCCCCAGCTCTGGGAGGAGCACTGCCTCTCCGCCTGGCCCTCCCTCCGCCACCCCACCCTCCTCCGCCTCCTCCGCTCCTCCCCCTCCGCCTTCCGCACCTTCTTCTCCGACGCCTACGCCTTCCCACACCCCGCCGGCGCCCCCGCAGCCGAGCCCCCGCAGCGGTTGGTCTCCGCCGTGGACCTGTGCCACAATGGGAAGCCCATCCTCTCCAGGGTCCTGGAGACGGAGACCCGGGGCCCCTGGTTCCTCTGCTCGCCATTCCGAGTCGAAGTTGCGGACGCGAAGGAGCCGTGGCCGGCGCCCATCATCTCCCCCGAGCAGCTCACGCTGAGCTGGGTCGTGGTCGACCCCGTCCGGGGCCGGGCGGCCAACCTGTCAAGCCGGCGGCCTGTCTCTGTGGAGCGGCAGTGGTACACGGGGGAGATCCTGGTGCGGTTCGCAGTCGTGCTGGACGGCGGCCGGGCCGCCGCCACGGTGCTGGTCGCCTGCGACGAGGAGACCATGCGGGCGCGGGAGGTCAGCCTCACGGTGGATAACATGGAGGGGACCTGCCTCAACGGGGAGCAGAGCCTAGCGATCCTGGGTGGCGCCCTGGAGGGGGTGAAACAGGGCAGGGGAGAGGAGGGAGCGGTGGAGGCCCGACGGCGGTACGCAGAGTACACGAAGAGGAAGCAAGAGAGGAAGGAGAGGATGCTGAAGCAGGAGGGGCTTATCGACCTGTGCTGCCTCGTCCTGGGCGTGTCGCTGCTCCTGGGCTTCCTCGCCTTCGTGGCTCTCAGATAAAATTTGGAGCTGGACGAGGGGTACAACGGTCACTGCGCAGGATGGCTCCGCGATAGAAACTAGAAGGCGTCGGGGGCCCAGCAATGGAGCCCGCGGAAGCCGCCCGTGGCGCGAGCGAGACGGCTAGCGGGATTGGAAGCCGTGGAGACGTGCATGGATGGAGGAGCTGGCTATTCACATCCGAATAGGAAGAAGTCCCCCTCCAAAACTTTAATGACCACCTATCAGTATACTTGTTCCATGTAATAATTGGAGTCCATTATATTGATTTATTTGTACAAAGTTCTTCCTCACACTGAAACAGGAGATTTCTTTGTTAGGTTCATGTGATGACCAGGGATGTGGTTGGATAAGTTAACTTAATTGTAAGCATGTTAACGAGTAATACTTCACTGCGATGCGATGGATTAAAAATAATAATAATAATAATAATCGTCTTTGAGATATCTTAATCGTCTGTATTTTTTTTTGTTCGATCGAACCACCGGTGATCAATACTGTGGTGACAGATTTCATTTGTGCTGTTTCTCTCTTTCAATTGTATGCTTTTATAGTATGGGTTACTCTCGCTAGATTTCAAATAGAAAGGGGGTCGTCTTCTCTTCAGTTTATATATGTGTGCTTGTTCAGCCACCTAGCCGAGGGATCTGTGGGTAATTAAGCTCAAATTAAGAATGGTTAGACAGTAAGACGAATAGACGATGTGGTCGATGCCCTAGAGACGCAAAACTTTGCAATGGATAAGCTTGTCTTATGTCGTTTAATGGGTGTGAATCTCTCTCTCTCTCTCTCTAGATAGATAGATAGAGAGAGAAAGAGAGAGATTTCAGCTCACTCTCGGGCGCAAAGGGATCCTCGTCAAAAGAAGATTACCTGACGAAGAATACATGACATTTGTTCTGCATGTAGTGGGTTTGAACACAGGAAAGAGAAATTAGCTCCTTGAGATTTTTCTAGCATCATGTCGTTTTGGGAGTATTTCGCTTCTATGCAGAAAATTCCGTTCTAAAAACAAATCGAATGTATCTTTAAGAGGACACAACGCTCCAATTTTGAGAGCATTTTCTTGTCTTGGAACATCTATATATCCTGCAACTGCGCTCAGCAATTCTTCTAAAAAGAGTAATATTTACTGCAATATTTCTTTGAGCATTACAGTGTAATCGCCGCACCATTTGGTGGTCAGACAGTGCACTACATTTAAGACCTATTATACTTTCTCTTCTTTTTTTTGAACGTGGCTCAAACGGTCAAGAATCAAACTAATCTATCTTTAGAATCCGAGATCGAATCCGGGCCCTTCCCCCCAACCCTAGACCCTTCTCCCGATTTTACACGTCCGAAAAAGAGTAGAAATCCACGCAAGAGGAAAAAACGTGAGTCGAACTCGCAACGCCCCACGCACGAGTACAGGAGATGCGCCACTACGCCACAGGCGTACGCACGAGACCTACTATACTTTTTCTAAGTGCACTAATAATACGTCATCTGATCTATCTGATCGGACTACAACATATGGTAAGCACGGCAACAAATATTACTCTTCTAAAAATCTGGGAACAAAGAGTATGGGGGTGACAGAGGGTGTGATGCTTTGCATATAAAATTCGTTGATTTCCACGTGATTGGGAGTATCATTTTCCGGCGTAGCTGGCAGCTAGGTATAGAAAGCCAAACATGTGTAACACCCTCAAATCCCTCCATTTGAGATCAGTCAGCGTTTCAGTCGAGTTATTCGCCTACATGTGTTTCCCTTTGATACGGCTCGTTCGGCGGATCCAATTCACGTAGGGTCTATTTGGTATTCAGTAAAATATTTTACGGATTAATTTTTTGGGAAGAGTTTTTCAAGATGGATTGTTTAAGGTCAGATTGTTTCCACTTAAAATGAATCACGGGAAGAAAAAAAAAATCGAAAATTATATCACAATCACTTATTTAGTAATCTGTAAAATTTAAATCAACAGAAAACTTAATTCGTTGACTTCTTTTCTTTTCTTGATTTTGACATTTATAGGATAAGAGTGAATGCCTTTTGTCAAAAAAAATAAAAATATTTTTATGAGCACCAAATAACGAATTTTACTTTTATTTTTTTGTAAACATATTTTCTTAAAAATTTATTTCCGTCTAATTATATTTTACGGATAACCAAGTGGAATTAAAAGTCAATGAAAAATCTGATCAGTGGCAGTCCAAAATCCCAATTTCTACATCCGTCGCATGCCGGCGAGGTACCGTTTTCCAGAGCTTGAACGAGGGTACGCGTTTCTGCTGTATTTGGTCTTTAGCATCGTGGACGGACCCGTGCATAGTTAGGAAATGACTTTTTAATTGATGTTTTCCCTCTTCGGATTATACTTTTCCATTTTACACCAAATCAAATGGGCCCTAGATATGGATTTTCTAGGAAATGGAATTCTTTTAGAAATTAACAAATGCAGAAAATCACTTTCAGAAAAAAAATATATTTTTCAAAAAGTATCTAATTGAAAATATTTTTTCAAATTATTTTCATAAATACCAATGTTTTCGTTCTTTTGTAAAATTGTTTTCTTAGAAAATCATTTTCATTGGAATATATTTTATGTAAAATCAAATGGACTTGTGTTAACAATCTTGTAATTTAAAAATTCTTTTATAAGCAAACAAATGTATGAATGTATTTTTAGGAAAATGTTTTACAAAACCTAAATAAATAAAAAGATTTTCAACAAAACATTTTCAAAAGTACCAAGTGACAGAATGTTGTTTTCACTTTTCTTATAAATTGATTTTCTTAAAAAATATTTTTCATTTGAATATATTTTATGTAGAACCAAATGCACCTTGGTTGGGGTATTCTCTCATTTTAGAAAATAATTTCAAAACAACTCCCTAAAATATTTCCTATTCATAGATAACCCTCTACGTAATAACCCCCTTGATTATGTTGGTATTTGGGCATTTCCCCATTAACTATATGGTTTGTTTTAAATTTCACTCAAATTAAAAAAAATTTACTCTACATAAACATATAAATAATTTTTTTAATGCTAAACACATAAAACAAGCTGACAAATGGATATTTATGTGATTTTTCTTGTAAAGTGTTCGTATTTTAACTGAATATATTATTAACATTTTTATTTAATAGTTATCACATATTCTATCTAACATAATAATATTTTAATTTACATGAAATTTAAATAAATGAAATTTAAAGTAAACTCGCATAGTTAAGGGGAGTAAATGCAAATAACACCATAGTTAAAGGGTTATACAATAAATATGAAATCTTTTAAGAGTTTATGTACAAAAACCCTAAAAAATAATTTAATTGTGCCATATCTATGTTAGTTATTCCATAATTAAAAATTCTTTTCTAAGCAAATAAATATATGAAATTATTTTCAAGAAAAAGTTTTACATGAAAACAAATAAATGAAAAAAATTAGGACAATATTTTCAAAAGTAGCAAATGATTAGTTCTGCTTTTATTTTCCTTGTAGATTGATTTTCTTAGAAAACATTTTTCACTCGAATCTATTTTACATGTAACAAATGGACTCGTAGTGAGGACCAAGTGCCACATTCGAGGAAACCTTTATAGAAGGCTTAAAGAAGCCAAAAGTGCTTTCAGTTTCAAATAGAAGAGTTGCCGATCGACCGATACCACATTTAACAGTGCTATCCCTTTACCATCGATGACATGTTGGTTCCTATTTCATCAGTCAAGCAGTCAGTTAGTTGAAAAAGTCTGGTTTATCGGCTTTTGCTTTGCATCTGCTGATTTTTTTTAGTTGCAAACCTAGCTTTATAACTCTCAATAAACAGTCCCAGCTGATTGAACTTTTGGGAATATGCCCATCTGTAGCCCAATGCTCGAGTTGACCTAACGCAACATCTTTCCCAGTGGATAAACTGATGCTGATCTTGGTGGAAGCTCCACGTTCAATATTGTAAATCACTTTGTCCGCTTCAGAAACAAAATCTCTCTCTCTCTCTTCTCCGGTCGCCAACTCTTCCTCCCTAAACGGTTGTCCTCCCTAAAAGGTCACGCCGGTCGCCTCAATCCGCTAGTTTCGCTTCAATCTCCTTTCACACGTCACACGGGGGAAGAAGATCTAGAGCAAGGACCCAACAATCCAATCCCTAATTTGGGGCCCAAATGCCTGAAGAGGGCAGCCCAGCTCGATTTATGAAGGAGAAACACTTGCTGGACCGCACCATGCAACCACTAAAAAATGACTACGCATGTCCGTACAGTCCAATTTCTGATCCAATAACTCCAAAAAATTGAAAAATCAAAACCTGTTTTGGACTTGGCCCATCAAGGAGATATTTTTTGCTGCTCATTGGACTCCTCTTTAATTAAAAGCTAGATGCAAAGTAGATTCCATCGTTACCTTTTCGTGGGAGAGACTGTGTACTGTGTAGGGATCTCAATGAATACTTATCCAGCCAGATAGTGGTTCTATCCTTATTCTTATTCCTTAAATAAAAAATATATCCCTTTATCCGCATCCTTAAATTTATCAGAAAAGGGACATAAAAAGGTTAATTTATCGGACAACTAAGCTTGTATATTTCTTCTAAAGAGTACAGATTCTACTTTTAAAACATACTATGTATGAAAACCACGCATAAGCTCTTTCAAATTAATATCCATATAATTTCTATCCATCAAACGATAAACCAGCATAAAAATGAACTTTATGTCATTTCATTGAGCATAAAGAATGTTAAGTAGAATTTCTGAAGCAGAGGAAGCAAATAAACAGCATGCAATTAGCATTTTCCCTATAATAAAGTAAGAAATGAGAGCTATAAATAAGAGATGGTCAACCGCAAATATGAGCAAAGAAACAAGATGGATAATCAGATAATCGCATCTGAAGATAGGTGTATCCTTATGTGAAACTCTGGATATGGATGCACCCTTTAAGCTTCGGGACAAAAGGAATGGATAGATAAATAGATGTTCAGATATCTATTGACATCCCCTATCTGTCTTATCATCCAGGTCGCCAGGTAAGAAAAGTAGAGACCCTTCTTCAACACGTTAGCATTTTCTTGACTGTTGAGAACATTAAAATTGTATCTATCTCAGTGTAATAAATTTGAATTTTATGTGTTTGCTCCTGCAAATATGGCGTGGTCCGCATAAAGTCATGTGATCAACACGTTAGCATTTTCTTGTTGCTCTGACATGAGGTATGCTCATTGCACCCACTACCTGAACGAATTACCTTTGCCTATTAGGTCATTCCTTTTATTGATTGTTAAACATAACATTATACTTTATATGATGATCCCATGACTTTATGCAGACCACGCCATATTTGCAGGAGCAAACACATAAAATTCAAATTTATTACACTGAAAAAGATACAATTTTAATGTTCTCAACAGTTCAGTGCACATTCAGTCGCAGTACAACTAACCTCTGATGAGTGTACAAAGATATCCTGCTCATTTCACAAACATGTATGCTTCATACAGCAGTGTACCTAGCCAGATATGCGAACTGAAACATTCGACCAGACTCTTCAGAAAGGAGCCAGAACACCCTGGACAGCGACACCTTCCTTCTACATCAGCATCACCAGTTCTAGTAAATCAAATCTTTCTCCACTAGCTTCAAGCAACTTTTTTGAGGAATGAAGCTCTCAATATTGAGACACTGGGTTCTGGAAGCGATGCAATCGACTGATCTTTTCCCGTCTGTCTTGTATCTAGAACCCCTCTTGCTTTTGCAAGGAATTAAACAGAATTTTGTACTCAGCTCAGCAGTAGCCCATCTAAAAGCTCAAGCATTACAATGAAGTCAGATCTATGGAAAAAAAAATGAAAACCTAAAAACCAAAAAATGAAACCACAACAGCCCCACAGCCCATCAGAAGGTGGGAGGAACTACATTGACAAATGTTATTCTATGGGAAGGAAACGACATTATTTCTTTGTTGTAAATGAAAGTGAACCTAACCCTGGTCTTCATCTTGTTTTACATGGAGACCCATCTTAAACTAAAGCTTCCTCTGTATCAGGATATTTTACATTTCTTAATGCATCTCAATATTAATTGCAAGAGGTAAACCACTGCACCTTTTTGGCCAACTAAAGCAATTTTCTGTCTATAAAAAAGGAAAAGAAGAGTTGGGAATAAAAAATGTACAGAATGGGTAATTTCATATTCACCTTGACCAGTTAATCCAGATCATGACTTTCCAGAGCTGTTAATCTCCGAAAATGGGTTCTCGATGGCAGGCATGATATTTTTGCTGTTGTCCCAGTTCTTGATCGTCTACGCTTACAAGAAAATCCTTGTCCAGAAAGCAAGGCAAAAAGAGAACCCATGTCCATGTTTTCTTGTTTTAATCTATCAATTTCTTCTTTCAAGAATCTGTACAAGCAAAAGTGAATAAGCAGAGTTGATTTCTAGAGTAAGCCTTGAAGTAACTTGCAAGCCTACAAAGTAACTATCTGGACATACAAATCCATCTCAAGACAGTTCTTAAACATAGTTATCATTTTTAGTTTTCCACACACCAAGTAACATGATATTCAAGGACAGACAACCTAGTAATCAAGTGAATAGCTTTTCAGTTTTGAAGTCTAAGGTGGATATTCAAATTGAATGCAGAAAATTTTACTGATCAAGTAGATGTGTGTATGTTCATAAATGAGATGAAGTAAATAGTTCCTACCGAATGGAGAATGAATATCCAACTACAAGGTAAACGTGGCATTACATTTAAAACCACTAAAAGAACAGTAATAATTTGGAAAAAGAAGAAATAACGGGACAAGATGTGTAGTTTTACCTTTCTCGTATTATTTTGAAGGCATCTAGCGTTGCGTAAGGCAATCCTGTCTTTGGATCACGGTATCTGTGGTACAAGATATTCAAATCAACATGTAGATATGGACAACAACAATTTTCGGAGAAGAACATCTTATTTATGTGCTTCATTTTAAGCAAGTGTTGTTTATTAGAACCTGCATTCCTAAGGACACTAAAATCCTTACGGCCAAAGTAGGAATGGCTCTCAAAAAGATGTGATAATTATGGCACATCACCTGGAAGCATTGGATTTCAGGGATTGCAACGATCAGATTTCAAGTCAGTTTGACTTTTATATATTACTTTAATAGATGCAATGAGTACTTAAGATCCCATTGCATGAAGAAATGAGTTTCATCAGGAAAACTGAGTCTTAGTTTCAAGGTTATAATCAGCAATGAGCCTTGAGCCCATATAATAGAGCCCAAGCAAGAAAGGATCATGCCAGCGATACTTGACACAACTCTCTTGTATTGAAGAACATTTGTCTTAATGATGGGACACTTTGGTGATTGATACTGATCCCCAAAAAAAATAAGGAAAGTAATTTTTATGTTCATCCAAGCTCGCAACCAAGTTAAAGTATTCAAATGGTGAAACTAGCCATCTTTTTTCGCACAATTGTTACACAGATGGGTTAACAAATTGTCAAATACAAGTACACCTGCATGTAACACCCCTACAAAAAATAGAATGTAGATACCACAGTAACTAAACTAAAATTATACTTTAAAATGTTCATGTACAAAGCATCCACAGTGAATATTTGGCGAAAAATAAGAGAGCCAAAACTGCATGTCTTCACACAAAGCACATGAACCCTCTATGTCATCCAGTATTTCAAGTTTTCAACACACTCTGCAATCATGCAAACAAGCACAATTCTGTTGCTACATCATTACTCAAAACTGTTCAATGCAGATTAACAGGCAAAAGAACAAAAGAAGCCATGTGGGGACAGAGAGATAAAGAGCATACATACTTGGCAGGCAATCCGGTAACAACACATACAGCCTTCTCAGGATCTGTTGGGGGTTGGGGGTTTGCAGAAGATGCATCAGCCATATGAAATTGCAAAACATCTAATGCACTTCCCATCAGTAAGGAAGAAAGTAAAAGCGGAGAAAATGAGATTAAAATAGAAATAAAGAATGACAACAAATGTAAATATCCCTCATTATTCATCGAGAATAACACGCAAGAATATCCTATTTCATTTAAAAGGAACCCTTCTTTTCAACAATAGAAAAGTTAACAAAATAACTGCAAGGAATCATTAAATCAACATATTCGAATGATTTCTTCTCATTTTACAGTCTTGACATGCTAAGAACATAAAATCAATTTCCTTTAATCAACCAACATGTATCCAAACTAAAGAAATTCCACCGGAGTGAGCGCAAAACAATGAGATGTCTAACTTCAGACCTTTGCTAACTGGATTTTATTCAAAATGTGACGGAGGTTTAAACCCTTTCCAGTATCTGTGATTTTCTTCTACAATTTTTTTCAACAATGGAAAAGTCAATGAAATAATTAGAAGGATTCATTAAGTCAACAAATTCCAATATTTTCTTCTCATTCTATAGTCTTGACATGCTAGGAACATAAAAGCATGATGAAAACTGTGGCATCTTTCACTGATCATTTATCATGCAACAGATGTTGTCTCACTTCCCCTTGTCCAACCTTGTTGATAACTTTTCCACCATGAAAATATCAATTTCCAGGCAACTTTGAGCAATGAAATGTTGGAAGCTGGTCACAAGATCTAAACTGTTTAATAAGTTGGTTTCCTGCTTGCCAAAAGTTTCTCAACTCTCGATATCTATAGTTACTAAACCAAAGCCAACCCAAAACACGATTTAGTGGGTGGTGTCTTGGAGAAGCCCAGAACTCATATAGGCACAGAGAGGCTTGTGAATTTCCAGTATGGGACAATGGCTTTCACCAACACTTCCCCCCCCCCCCCCCCCTACAATGAACCCAAGTGAAGTTGTAGGGCAAGCATCGCTCCTTGAAACCATGAGTCCAGGAAAGGGAAAATCTAACAAGTAGCTGTGGTACCATGTTATGAACCGAGCAGCTAACCGAACTCAAGTTAGTGCATGAAGAGACCCGAAAATAGTATAGGCATGAACAGGCTTTGTTGGTACTTTGCCGACATATATACTATGTCAACCATGCTAAGATTTATCTTGACTACAAACTCACAAGTCATGATAGATGAGGTTGGCAAATTGTCATTCAAGCTAACCCCCACCGGCCCACCCCCAACCCCAAGAATCTTGGACTTGTGTCCGCAAAAAAAGGGGATTCACTACACCTTTTAATTGTTTCTTGGCAAAAAATAATGTTTTTTTTTTTTTGCTAGAGGAACTAAACCAAAACGTAACTAAATTATGGTAAATTAAATGAGGTTCGCATGAGCTCATGTGAGCTCAACGAAGCTTTTGCATTAGTGCAATGATTGAGCTCTCCTAATAAAGAACATCCCCAGACAAAGGAGTTGTGCAATAGATACAAACAAGGAGTTTACAGAAGAAGAGGGAAAGAACGAAAAGAATTTAAATAAAAGTAAGATCTCACACTATCATAATTTCTCTCATCAAGAAAGATCTCATCATAGGTTACTGATCATGGAGAGTAACAACTGCTGAGCATTTAAGAATGCTAATTTAAGAATAATAGCATACCAAGTTTGGGCGTAATTTCTCAACCTTCAAACACTTTACACACCAACATTGTTCAGACAAACTCTTAGCCAAGAATTAGCCATTAACAAGAAGGCAATATATCAATGTGTGTGTGGGGGCAATGTTATTTTTTATTTATTTTATATTTTGGTTAGACTTTGAGAATTTAAGATGAGCTCTCAGAGAGTCTAGGACTTTGGATCAAGCCTAGATCCATGAATTTGACATCTCCCCACTAATCTCGGTCAATGTTAATTACGTCAATCAAATGATTAACCACTCTTGATTAACCGTCTGATTGGCGCCATTTAATAACAGTTATGCACTAATCAATCAAACCACATCCTGTCATGAAGAAAGAGTTTTGAACAACTTGATTTTGTTCCCCATTAATGACTTCTCATCCTTAAAGGATACCTTTTGATTGACTTTATCTTTTGCATTCTTGAAAGAATACTTAAAGGATGCAACTTTGTGCATACGATTCCTTCTAAATTCCTTAAAGGATACTAAAAGGGTCCAAATTAGTAGATATGTATGCCAAGTTCCCTTTAATATCCTTAAAGGATATGTTTGAATCCTTCAAGTATCCTTTAAGATATGACATCCTTATCTCCTTATTTGTTTATTTTGGTGGCCAATATTCTTAGCAGACTCTGCAAGAAAGTAGAAGCAGAAGGGTGGTTAAAGGGAATTGAGCGTGATGTGGAGCGGAGCGGAGAGCAGTGGAAAAGAGGGGGGTGGAGAAAAAATGCGAAGTTTTTCTCAGAGAGAAGGGGTGAAGAGTAATGGCGGGAGGTGCTTTGAGAAGGATCATCGAATAGCAAAGTACAAAAATGGACTTGTTTGCTGGCGGTGTGGAGGATTGGGTCATAGAAGTTACCATTGCTTGAAGGAAAAAAAAGAAGAATCGCATGGAGGCTTGGAAGGGAGTAAACCTGTGGAGGTTCCGAAAGCAGAGGTACCGAAGAATCAAGACGACAGGGAGGATCGAAGCGGGATGTGTAAGGATTGAGGTTTCGGATCCGATTATCGGGTCAGTTTCGGGGTCAGATCCTTTAGTTTGGGCTCTGGTGAGGCTGAGACTTAGTTTCCTTTTCGCGTCCGACGCGGTTCAAACGGCGTCCAGTAATATGGACGTGTTTTAGACTGTGTCACGTGGGTGCCACGTGGGCTGGCCTTGGGCCGCGAGAGTACGGCCACAGTCTCATCGTCTGAATGGCGTCTTGAATGGACGACGCCATTTAGAGTACGACCCTGGTTTGTCAGTGTACAGCCCAGTCTTGTCGTCTGAATGACGTCGGGCTTGCACGACGCGTTTTACCTAGCTTCTGTTTGACCCCGCGAACCCTCCATCATTTCCCTCATTCTCTCCTTTCTCTTCTCTCTCCTCTCTTCCCTCCGACTCTCCGGCGAACCCTTTCCCCCTCTCCTTCCTTTCCTCTCTCCATTCCTCCTCTCCCTCCACTCCATTAACCTACCAACTTCCTCCACTACCACCACCACTTCCTCCGCGGCGCACTTCTCTCCGGACGGCGGCCGACGTCCCGATGGAGTAACGGCGTCCACGGCGGTACCGGCGACGGCGTGTGGCGAGGCGGGTTCACAACTTGGAACTAGGAGGAGTTCGAGTAACCGGTAAGGTGACGATCCCCGTTGTATTGTGTTTAGAAACATGTCTGTGATTAGGAGATGGCGGAGGAAGAACCTGTCTGTGAGGGTTAAATGACGTCGGGGGACAGCGACACCTTTTAGAAAGGCGGCTTCTATCCGCGATACGATTTAGCCCAAATAACATACTCTCTTTCTGGACTGATGAGCGTCCAGGGACAGCGACGCCTTTTAAACGGCGACTTGCATGCACGACACGTTTTAAGTGAAATCACCTCGAAGCCTGTCTCTGTTTCTGTCATTATCAGGCGATTAGGGACAGCGACGCCTTTCAAAAGGCGGGCTACATATGACGACGCGTTTTATGCCATTTTCCGGGGCCAGTTTTTTTATAAACCAGTTTAGGAAACTTGAATGATGTCGGCCTTGGGCGACGCGATTCAAGCCAGAATTTCATTAATCTCTGCAATTAACACGTATTTACATTGTTAGATAGTTTAGTTAATTGCATGCTTAGAAATGTACTCAATGACGATGGGTTCTATGCGATCAGATCGCACCGTGTTGTATTTTATGCGATCGTGGGCCTAGAGTGACAGTTGTTAGTGCTTAGGCACCCTGTGTCGGTGTGGGAATGACACGGCGCCAGTGTGGGAGTGGCGGGATGACGCCTAGAGAGAGGGTCACCTGGTGTACCCCGGGGTATAGCTAGTACCGATATGGGAGTGTGATGGGGATCCAGGAACGGCTGGAATGGGGTCAAAGGCCCAATGTGCAGTTTAGTTGGCCCATTAGGGGTCCATTTGGAGTCTTTTAATTTACATGTAATTTTCCCATGTTTTTTAGTTATTTTCGGAGTCCTAGGGGTAGTTTAGTAATTTTCATATTAGGGTTTCTTTGAAGAGTCTGTATATTGTCATGTATCCCCTCGTGGGAAAGGATTGAAGAAGAAATTTGAAATGACGAGCCGTCGTTGCGTGTTTTCTCCCGAGACGGGACGGGAACCCTAGTCTTCTTCTCCTCCAACCCCTCTCTTCTCTCTACTTCCGATCTACCCCCTCTCCTGTCCCGCATCAATTTGGTATCAGAGCCCAACTCCGATCCCCATCGTGCCTCCACTGCCTTCTCTTTTTCTCTGCCTTCCTCCACCTTCTCTCTGCGCTGCGTAGTACCGCCGGCAACGACCCCTGTCCACGCGGCCAGTCGGCTCTCCGGCGAGTTCCCACGTCTCCCTACGGGCAAGAGGGTGGTTCTTCACCGTGAGTTTTCCCCGCCGCCGCAGGCCCCGGAGGCCCCTCCCCGCAGGCCCGCTGTCACCACAGGTTCCGGGGATCCCCTCCCTCGGACTCCCTTTCCACGCGACGCGGACCCCACGCGGTCTTCCTCTCCCGCGCTGGAGTCAGCCGTCCCCTCTGGTTCGATCAGGGCTAAAGAGGAAAGAAGCAGAAGACGAGGAAGAGGAGATCGGCGAAGCGGTGCCTGGTGTGGAGAGGATTGACCGGGTCGTCTGCTGCTGCCGCGGCAGCCGTCGCCGTCGCCGTCTTCCACCGCCAACGCCAGCTTCCCCGCTCTCTTCCTCCCTGCGTAGACCCCTCCCCGGCCATCACCGGCACCCCTCGCTGCCGGCGCCGCCCTCGCCGGCCCCACGCTGTCGCCGCCGTCGTCGCCGCCGCGCTCGTTGGCCGCCGGCACCACCGCCGCGATCGACCGCCGCTACAACCCCTCTCCCTTGTGCTCTCTCTCGTTGCTCCCTGTTAGGGCTTGGGGGAGGGCGAGCCGAAGAAGACGGTGACCCCAGGTCAACGGTCGACCGTTAAATGGCAACCTGGTCGAACCAGGTTTGCCTTCTCTCAGACCCGATCCGGTCGAGCCAAGTTGCCCCTGGTCCGAGCCGAGCTTCAAACCCGAGCCCAACCCGGGTCCGAACCCCTTAAGTCACTCGGTTCACCTTGGTCCAGCCCCGGTTCGAACCGAGGTCCGGCAGTTCCGAGCTAGGGTCCTGTCAAGCTTAAGCCAGACCTCAACCTGGTCTGCTACAGTGCCCAGGGGGGTGCACCAGGGACTCTTATCGCACCGCCAGTGCCACAGACTCGTCCGTGCTCCGATTTGCGCGCCGCTTGTGCCGTTGGGATCGTATTGGCGAGGCCGACCTCGCTGTACGTCATGCCTGACAGCAGCGTCTCGTTTTGCGTGCCGCACTTGCACGCTTTACGAGGACACTCGGGCGCGCCGTTCAAGGTCTTTCTGGGCTCCGATTTGTGCACCGTTCGCGCCGCCTGATCCGTCTCGACGAGGCCAACTCAGATCCAGTGTGCTGTTCCCAGATTTGCCTCGTTTTGGGTGCCACTTGTGCACGCATACCGAGGACCCGGAACGTGCATCCCGAGGCCAACCCAAGTTGCCTCGATTTGCGTGCCAGCATCCCAGTGTACAGATTTCGCAGCAGCTAGTGCCCGCTTACCTCGTTTTGCGTGCCACTTTTTGCACGCATATCAAGGATGATGATTGGAGCTCCGATTCTTGTGCCGATCGTACCGTTGGCATCCTTGCAGTGAGGCGGACCTCGTCCATCATTTCTTTGGTCAGTGGTACGTTTTATCGTCATTGATTTTAGTTTCGAGGTAGAGCTACCCAATTCCGTGAAAACTCGGGTGTATCTTGAGGCAACGTCATTCGGCAATGTTATTTCACAATCTATTGTGGATTCTATCTCCCACACGGACTACGTAAGGGTCTCTGAAAACCGAGTCTATGTGCCATTTTTCCATCTCTTAAGGAGCAGCAGTACTTCTCGAGCCGTCAGGTATTATGATGATGCGTGGTGCAAGATTATACCCAATGGCTCGTATATCGGTTTGGGTAGAGAATGGATAGACGAGCGGCAAGTTGTGATTGATCATACTGGACGAGATTGTCTAATACAACCTGAGGAATACCAGGCTCCCTTTCTTATTCTCAATGCCACTTACCAGGATCGAGAGAGGTTTCAACAAGCAGTTGATTGGGAGCGCGAGAAGTCCCAGATGAGGAGTGAGCTTCAGAAGATTTCTGCCATGCTGGCCAAGCTGACCAAGCCGAAAGATGTTGTCTGTGAGGCCGACCCAACGATGCTTGAGGAGTATGAAAATCAAATGAAGGAGGTGCACTATGTGGCCGATCCAGTCCTCGAAGATGAATATTTGGGGGAGGTCGAATCAGTGACGCCTATAGCAGATAATGACCTCTTCCCCACTAAAGGGAATGGGCCGAAGACAGAACCGCTACTGGAAGATGTAGTCGATCAGCCGAAGGTCGTTAAAGATGTCATCAGTTTGCATGATATTGACCACATATGGAGCGACGTCGAGGCACAATTTTCTCCTCAGGTTGGAGCATTCATGCGCGCGATGGTTCATGGGTCATCGGTGTTGTTTTCCGAGCATGCTACCATCATTCCCCCATGGATATTGACTCAGTTTAAAATTCGAGGACGAATTTTTTCGAACCAGGGGAGAATGATGGGGATCCAGGAACGGCTGGAATGGGGTCAAAGGCCCAATGTGCAGTTTAGTTGGCCCATTAGGGGTCCATTTGGAGTCTTTTAATTTACATGTAATTTTTCCATGTTTTTTAGTTATTTTCGGAGTCCTAGGGGTAGTTTAGTAATTTTCATATTAGGGTTTCTTTGAAGAGTCTATATATTGTCCTGTATCCCCTCGTGGGAAAGGATTGAAGAAGAAATTTGAAATGACGAGCCGCCGTTGCGTGTTTTCTCCCGAGACGGGACGGGAACCCTAGTCTTCTTCTCCTCCAACCCCTCTCTTCTCTCTACTTCCGGTCTACCCCCTCTCCTGTCCCGCATCAGAGTGGTACATTCGGAGTGTCACTCGTGCTGGGGGAAGCAGAAACCACCTAGAGCCAGTTGGGTCGGAGTAGCTAGCGTGCTATCGGAGGGGTTACTGTTTGGTCTTAGCGAATCGGTGTTTTCCGCGTTCGGCCTTGTTGTTGGCGTGTTTTGCCGAGACGCTGGTTGTGGGTTCCGTAGTAAAATGATTTCAGAATTGTGCATGTTATATTTCGATTGCATGTGTTTTATATCAAAATTTAGGAATTGTGTTTACTGCTTTACTTGCTTAAATTATCTATAATTGTGTTGCTACACTTGCGAGTGCATAAGTGGGCGGTGGGGATCGAAGGATCCCTACTGAGTCTTTTCGATGAGACTCACCCCTGCGGTTTTCAGGTGATGGTTCCAGGCAGGCATAGCGAGGAGAGTGTTGCTTTGGGTCGCGCGCCAATAGCCGTTGTTTCGGGGTATGCCCCGATGTAGTTGTTATGTTATTTTCTGGCATGTATGCTTAATTATTTCCTTTCAGTTGGAGTATATAATTATTTGCTGAGTCGAGTCATATTGTAATAATTTTTAATTCTTGCACTTCCCTTTTAATTCAATGTGATGTGAATGTTTAGCTTAGTTTATTATTTATTTCCCAGACTTACCAAGATCCTAATTTGTTTCCAAATTAATGATTCGGTATCCATTTAGTAATCGGATCCCCGATTATAGGGTGGCGGGTCGTTACAGGATGTGTGTGGAAGTCCCATGGTTTCCATATTACTATAAGAATAGAAGATTTTGTGAAAGCTGCGTTATTCAGTTCTTTGATGGAGATCTGAAAATGGAAGAACTTCATGATTTCTTAAGCCAGATATAGCCGGAGATGAAGACATGGTGGCTGAGATACGCCGGAGACGGTCAAGTACTGTTGTTTTGTCCATTAAGATTCATGTATAGCAAGATTGTAGAAGATGAGACGATGGTGTGTAAGGATGTTGTCATCCATTGGAAAGCTTGGTACCCAGAAGCAGGATCTTAGAAGCATGTTTCTACGCTGGACTCATGGTTCAAACTGGTTGGCATTCCTTGGCATATGTAGGATGTGGAGGTGTTCAAAGCACTCGTACCACCTTTTGGGAGGATTACCAGGGTGGATCAGCAGACAATGGTATGGAGGAATCTTGCTTTCGCTCGCGTTATGGTTAATGTAGAACAAGGAGTTAATCTTCCGTCAACTGTGAAGCTTCGTTGGGGAAATGAGGTATTCTGGATCCAGATATT
This sequence comes from Zantedeschia hybrid cultivar, assembly GCA_030544215.1. Taxonomy (NCBI): domain Eukaryota; kingdom Viridiplantae; phylum Streptophyta; class Magnoliopsida; order Alismatales; family Araceae; genus Zantedeschia; species Zantedeschia hybrid cultivar. Next base: position 41,801,304 of record JARZZO010000013.1, on the reverse strand, counting down.
TGTGGAGAATGATAGTAAGATAGAACAGAAGGAGCAATGGACTTACGGGGAGGTGGCTATGGCATACAGAAAATACAGGATAGCAAGGGCTTCGAACAGGGTTTATACCAGAGCATCTGTCGTTGGGAAAAAGACAGAGTTCACCCGACAGGAATCGAAGGATGAACTGAGTCGTGAGTCAAATCAACTCAGCAAGGAAAAGCGAACCGGGAGCCTTAACTTAAAAAGGCATGAACCGGTCGCCAAACCGGAGGCCACGTGTGAGGAACCGGGTGATGCATCTCATAAAAACCTAGTTGAACCAGTCACTTATGTGGAACCGGAGGCCAACCGGCCACTTAGGGTTGAACCGGGTGCTGTTGGCGAAGACGATATTACCCTCTCTCGAAAGGGAAAAAAAAAACTAGAGACGAAGGGCTCCGGCAGCGATGTCTTCGGCAGCAGTACGCGTAATCAGTGGGAGATCGTGATCTCTTCCGTTGCTACGGAGCTGGCGAGGAAATTGCGCCAATCATTGAAGAGGGAGAAGAGGAGGAAACCGATCCGCGTTCTCCGAAAGGAAGGTAGATCGCGGAAAGAAGGGGTCGTTCTGCCTTCAACGGATTTTGAAATGGAGGAGGACGAGCAACAGGAACGGGGAGACCTGCCTTTGTCAAGTAAGTCTCAGAGGCCCGATTCCCCTCCTATTTCCCGGCTTCCTCTTTCCTCTTCTCAAGCTGTTACGATCACCGACGATCGTCTTGAAGATGCCGGTCTGGCATTGATACCTATTCATGAACCGTATCAAAAATATAGAAGAATGAAGGAAAGTAGGGAGGAGGTTCAGTGTTCTATTATGCAGGAATGGGATAACGAAGAATTAGAAAGGAGGGCTACAGGTATTGGGGTACACATTAATGGGAAAATAGGTCAGTTCCGGAAAATCTGCTCGGAGTTATTTGGCACCGTAGAACACAAAGGAAACAAAGTGAAGGGAGCAAGGGAGCTGCGGAGCTTAGGCAAGGGGAAACTCTCAAAGATTAACAAGGACAGTATTTGTGGGGAACAAAAAGGTGATCAATGCAGTCTATGACACTACTGTCATGGAACATTAGGAGTTTGAATGATGAAGGAAAGTAGAGGGCAGTCAAGGAAACACTCAGAAGACATAATGTGGATATAGTTTGTCTGCAGGAATCAAAGATGGAAATGGTAGAAAAAGAGTTCATTCACAAATTTGTACCTTTTGGTGAGTCAGATTATGTATTCAGAAGATCGGTGGGACAGTCAGGGGGTCTGATCATTGCCTGGAACAAAATTAAGTGGGAAGGCACTTTGCTGGAAATAGGGGAACTTTCAATCTCTATAAATTTGAGAGATTCTAAATGTTCATGGATGCTATCAGATGTTTATGGGCCGCAGTTATTACAAGAACAACAAATTATGTGGGCAGAATTATTTGCATTACAGGAGAAATTTAAGCTGTCGTGGTGTGTGATTGGGGACTTCAACCAAGTGAGAAAACCATCGAAAAGGAATCATAACTCTAAGGCCAATAGAGGTATGAAGAAATTTAATGAACGGATAGAAAATTGTGGTCTTATGGAAATAGTGATGCCTAATACACAATTTACATGGTCCAATGGGAGACAATCACCTTCAATGTCAAAGCTGGACAGGGTACTTGTTAATGAGGGCTGGGAGAATTTGTTCCCTAATGCCAGGGTCTATGCTTAGCCAAGAGTGGTATCAGATCATAATGCGATCCTCTTATATTGCCATAGGAGGAAAACCAAGAAAAAACCATTTCGACTGGAAAGGGTTTGGATTAATAATGAAGATTTTAGAGGTTTGGTGAAGGAATCGTGGCAGCAGCCTGTGGGGAAACATCATGCATTAAAAAATCTGGCTTTGAAGACAAGAAACATAAAACAAAAAACAAAAGTATGGGCTGATAAGTGGCGCCAGGAACGACACGATCGGGTAAATAAGATTATGGAAATTTTGAAGGAGATGGACTCCATTGAAGAGACAAGACTTCTAACTCAGCAAGAATTGGAAATCAGATCAAATTTGAATGCACAATATTCAGAGTGGTTGTTTGAAGAGGAGATTAGATGGAAGTAGAAATCCAGGGAAAAGTGGTTGAAAGAAGGAGATCTAAATACTAGGTTCTTTCACCGAGGTCAGTGGAGAGAGTTCAAGAGCACGGATCTACAGTCGATCCAGAAGTCATCCAGACTTTGAGGATTAGTCCTAAAGGTCTGCCTAAAAGAAAAGAGAACATGTTTTCAAAACTTAAAACTCTCTTTTCAAATTAAAATTTCTCTAAAGATTTTCAAATCCGACAAAGATTTTTCAAAATCAAAGGATTTTTCAAAATCGAAAAAGGGAGTCTCACACTTACTTTGATAAATTATGTCCTTACTGCAATCCCAATGCATTTTTGTTCTGTGTTTCTCATGCCAATCTCTATTTGCAAGGAGATAGACAAAAATCAGAAGAAGGTTTTTATGGGGAGGATACAATCATAACAAAAGAGGAATCTCACTGGTTAGTTGGAAGAAAGTGTGTAAACCGAAGGAGAAAGGAGGTCTGGGGGTAAGGAACCTGCGGTATGGAATGCAGCGCTTCTAGGGAAATGGTTATGGGAAATTATGGAGGCAGAACCTAGTTTGTGGAAACAGATGATCATTAGCAAACATTATATGCCTCGTTGTAGATTTTTTCTACAAAAGTCAAATATTTCTATGATGTCACCTTTGTGGACAGACATACTCAAAGTAGGAAATCATTTTGAGAATAACATTATTCACAAACTGGGGAACGGAGAAAATATTTTTTTCTGGAAGGATAAATGGTTGGGGGATAAAAGTCTGAAGGAACAATATCCTAAACTGTATGAAATTGTTGTTGAACAGTGGGCATTGGTAAATAATTGTTATGAACTTGTGGACAGTCAAGTTCAGTGGAATATTCGGATGCGCAGGAATTTGAAGGATGAGGAAATTCAGCAATTTTCCTCCTTGTTGACAGATTTATATGCTTTGTCTATACATCCAAATGTACATGATAAAGTAATTTGGGGATCTACTAATGGGAGTTTCACTGTGAAATGTTATTATGAGATGCTGGAGGGAGAGATGCCTAAGTACTTGAAGTTTGATGAAGTGTGGAAAATAAGGTCTCTGTTAAAAAGTCAGAGCTTTCATGTGGCTGATGTACGAAAAGAGGATAGTTACTAAAGTCTACAGGAGGAAATGGTGCCAAGAGGATGATATTTTGTGTTCCCTATGTGGCAGCGAACCAGAAGATGTAGATCATCTGTTAGTCAATTGCAAGGTGAGTACAACAGTTTGGAATACCATAGGAGAGCTCATACATTTTGAACCTCAATTCAAAACAGCAGGGGAGATGTGGTCATTCTTCAAACATTTGAGATCCAAGTATAAACAGAGGATACATAGAAGATTTGTGGGGATGATCCCGCATGCAATCTGTTGGAGCATTTGGAAAGAGAGAAATGATGTGATCTTCAGAGGAGGCAAAATATGTGGAAAATATTGCCATTAGAAGCTGGACACTTTTGTATAATTGGTCAAAACATATTTTAGGTTTCTCTGCTGAAAATTGGATAAGACATTTAAGTAGTTAATGCCATTGTAATTTTTATTTGATGGGATAGGAATCTCTCCTGTCCATTTTTCTTTTCTTTGCATTGTACTTCCTCTATTGAATAAAATTGGTGGTACAATCCATGGTTTTATCCAAAAAAAAAAAAGATATGACACCCTTAAGTAGATATCCTTTAACTCCGATTATCCTTTAAACCTCTAAAAGGATAGTACATGATTCAATAGACCCAATTGAGTATCCTTTAAACATGCTATCCTTAATAGGTTTTAATGAATCCCATTACATGCCCTTTTGGTCATTGGCCCTTCATGGGTTCATTTAAGATCCATTAGGGATCCTCTTAGTACTTAACCCAATGAATATAACCTCACTACATTCTTGATAGATGATTACATCCACTTGAACATCTATTTATTTGAATGTGTCTTACACAATGTCAACATACATCATGAAATTAATTTGATTAATGATGTTCTCACTTAATCAAGATAAGGGCCCTCCAACAATAGGAGAGCACCCACCTATTCTAAAAAATACATCAAGTCTTCAGCTTCTTGCCTTGAGAGCTTGAGAACACTTGAGAACACTTGAGAGCTTCTTTGGAGACTTGGAGCTTTGACAGAATCTCCCCTAGCCTTCACTGGCTCTTCTCCTAATTCTTCTTCAGCAGCCCCCTTAGGGGGTATTTATAGGGGAGCAAGAGGTCCACCAGTGGGGGGGTGGAAGGAACTAGTGGCACCCCCCACCAGTGGCCTCCTCCAATGAGAGAGAGGGAGATGAAAGGGTGAGAGAGATGAAAGAGTGAGAGAGAGATAAGAGAGAGCCGGGGAGGTGGGGGGTGCTATGTGCTATGTTTCTTTTCTTTTTTTCTCTCTTCTCTCTCTTTTTGTTTTGGGCAGAAATACCCCCACCCACCTGTGGGAGTATTCCTCTTCCCAATGGGAAGAGGAAAAGCCAACCGGGGGTGGGGGGGGGGTGTTCCTCTCTCTCTCTTTCTTTATTTTTCTATAAAAAGGACCCACCGGTGGGGTCTTTTGATTTTTTTTTTCCTGCTGCCGACGTTGCCTTTCTTCTTGCTGCCGCTGCCATTGGGGGGCCATTGGAGGCCCTGTTTGAGACAAAACAGGGGACTGCCAGCTCCCCCCCCCCTCCTAAAATTGTTCCTGCCACTGTTGCTGTGTTGTTGCCACTGCTTTTGGTGCTTCCATTGTTGTTCAAGGCTGCACGTGGAGATTTTATTGGCCTTGAACAAAGGGTCCCAGTCGGGGTACAATGTTGACTTTAGTTTTATTTTACTTCAACCTCATTACACATGCATGTGTGTTTTGTCACTTTCGTGCCTCTTCTTGTATGGGGTAAACCCTATTTGTACCTTTGCACACTTTGTACATCATGTACATATAAGCGTGATTTTGTTTATTCTAAAAACACGTCAAACAGTGTGATATAAATATCTTAAAGAGTTAAAACCTTGATATATTTGCAAAAAGAAAACATCCACTTACATGGTACCCGTGTCGTACATATCTCTGACTGAAATGACAGTCCTTTGCTAAATTCCAGGAATGTTTTGCCTACAATACCCCCAGTTTTATCAGAGCATAAATATCAGCAGCACCATTAGTTTTAAAAGCAGCATGTAATACAGTATAGGTTTACCGTATGGTTATCACAAGCATGAGCACTTGCTAGACTGTAATGGAACATTAAAACTGCCAAAACTCGAGTTCAAATTGAGATAAGCTACATGAATCATCGCAACTAATCTATAGATTTTATTTTGAACTATCCATAGCCTGACAAGAATTCTCTGCAAAATTCTTCTTGCCAATCAACTCAGATGGATGCATGTGATAGTAGATTATGGGAATCAGAGAAGGGAAGTTTTCCCCTTTGACTGGTATTGCAAGAGTCCCCTACCTTTGCAAAAATGGAAAGAATCTAGATCCTGTCATTCCTCCTTTCTTCTCAAATATTAATGTGGAGTTCGGACATTAAACAACAAGTCTAGTTACTTACTTTCCCAGCTGTCAAGCATAAAATTGTTATGTCTTTCTGACGCGGGACGACTACCGAATCGGGTCCGAACTAGTGTCACGATCCGAAACCAGCAAATGTAGTGAACAAGTACGGCAAATACTCATCGAGAGTCCATGTTTTCATGAAGATAACCACGCAACGCAAGTCACACGCAACTCGAGTATCGTCCGCTCACAGTGATAAAATAACAGGACCGGCGTAGTAAGGACTACCACTAGGCTAGGACAGCATCAACGCAGCCAATATGCTCAATTTAAATGACAAGGGATGGTTCTCACACTCACAATCCGGCAATAATAATGAATAAGTGGCTAGATATCCTAACTCACTGGCACGGGAACAAGATTTAACCATATAAAGTACGACAAGCGAACGGGGGGAGTAGATCAATGCTAACCGTCCCACTGTCGAGTGGGGTTCAGAAGTCGACGACGTGTTCCCATATGCTTCGCTGCGATCCCGTACACCCTCCTGGGTCTTGAATAAGCACTCCTCGGGCCTCGAACGTTTATATTCTGTCTGCTGTGACAGAAACACCGAGATACACGCGCTGTAATAGCACAGTCCCGGCACTTGCGGCGGAACCCGACGGTCGAGAATGAGTGGGAGCCCGACGTGGACGGTGTCGAGCACCACGTAGCTCGCGGGAAGCCGCTTGGGCGGGCTACAATGAGGCGGAGGCGCTCGCAGGAAGGAGCCGACCCGGCCCTGCGTGTGGGAAGGGAGGGGCTCGCGGAGCTGGTCCGTCCGGCCTGCGTGCGACGGGAGGGCTCTGACCCGCGTGCGGCGGTCGGAGGGCTCGTCGGGAAGTCGCCGCCTGCGCACCGCGGGCTCGTGCGGGGATGGCTTCTGCGGGAGGAGATCACCTACGCGGGAACGGGTGTCAGGGAAGGGCCCTGCGAACGCGTGGCAAGCCGCAGGGTGCCATGCCGGCCTGGGCGGAACAAGCAGGAGGGGAAGCCGGCGGGAGGAGATTCCCGGACCCTGCGGTGATGGCGGCCTGCGGGGAAGGGCTTCCGAGGCTTGCGGCGGCGGGGAGAGTCGCCGGGGTGCGGGAGTAGCCGGCTCGGCTCCGGGTTGCAGGGCAGGGCTCGCGGGAGGCCCGTCCGACCTGGGTTGCAGGGTTGAGCTCGCGGGAGGGCTCTCCGGAGCCTGCGTGCGTCGGCGGGAGCCTGCAGGGGAGGGAGCTCGCGGACCGACGGCGAGTACCTGCGGGAAGGGCAGCGGGGCTCGCCGGGGATCGACGGGGGATGGGAGGAAAACCGGACAGCCCTGCGGAGGTGGCTTCCGGAGTCTGTGTGTTACAGGTTCGTGGGGAGGGAGAGTGGAAGAAGGAGAAGAAGAAGAAGGCGAAGAAAAAGACGAAGACGGAGGGGAAGAGGACAAGGAGAAGACAACACCCGGTTTCCACCGAGGTTGCACGTACGCTCCTTTGGCGGCTGCAAGAATTTCTTTCTCTATTCCATCGTCATTGCCTCGAAACGAGGTTTACAAGAATATAAATAGAAAAGTTAGCCCTAATGAAGCCCTAATAACCTCAGTGACAAAATTGCCCCTCCCACTACAAAACACCCAAAATTCAAACAAAAAATGCAGAGTAAGTAAATGATGGATAACTGGGCCTCATAATGGGCCTTACAACAGTGTCTAATGCTCCTCAATACAATAAACACATGCCAACACTAGGGAGACCCATCGTCGAGCCACAGAGATGCTGGGTAGGCTGCAGTCGTCCTCCTCCAACGGTACACGCGAGTCGGGTCGAACCGGGTCCATGCGCGGGTGTCCTCACCAATTCTCCCCGGCTGGGAAGAACTCGACCCTGTCGAGTATGGGTCTCGCCCACTCTGATATCGCTCCAGAAGGTCCGGGTCGATCTGCTGCAGCTCCTCGCGTGTGATCCACGTGTCGTCTGTAGACGGCCGTCCTCTCCAGTGGACCAGATAGCGCTGATAGGCCCCATCCCTAGAAGTAACAACCTGCTCGTCCAGTATATGATCAATCTGCTCTCTCCATGCTGGTAAGGAGGCTGGAAGTGGACACTCTGGGGTGGGGTCTCTCGCAAGGGGGGTAGAAGGCTCAAACGGATCACTGGGTATCACTGCCGGGTCCCGATAGGCCACCAAATCTGAGATATTGAATGTGTTGCTGATGCCATAGTCGGGTGGTAGATCCACCACATACGCGTTCGGTCCAATCCGTTTTATCACTCTGAAGGGGCTGGCTCCCCGAGCTTGCAGCTTCTTGACGGTTCCGGAAGGAAACCGCTCAGGTCGAACCCTGATCATCACGTAGTCTCCCTCATAAAACTCCTGGGGTCGTCGATGTGCATCTGCCAGTTGCTTGTAACGCTCATTGCTGATTTCAATGTGACGACGGATATCCTCATGCAGACTCCTAATATGATCAGCCATGGACTGTGCAGACTCGGACGTACGGGACTGGATGGGTAAAGGAACAAGGTCAACGGGTCCCCTAGGCCTATAACCTGTAACAATCTCAAATGGACACATGCCTGTAGACCTATTGACCGAGCTATTATATGCAAACTCAGCCTGCCAAAGCATCTGATCCCACCCTCGCGTACGCTCACCCACAAGACACCGCAGCAGGTCACCCAGACTCCGATTGACGACCTCGGTCTGTCCATCGGTCTGAGGGTGATAGGCGGTGGAGAATTTCAGCTTGGTGCCCATCAAGTGCCAAAGGGTCTTCCAAAAATAGCTGACAAATCGAACATCCCGATCCGAGACGATGGTCTTGGGCAGCCCATGCAGACGAACCACACTCTCATGGAATAACTGGGCCACTCGAGACGCATCAGATGTCTTCGAACAGGGGATAAAGTGTGTCATTTTGGAAAACCGATCGACGACGACCATGATAGAGTCGTGCTTTCGAATCGTTCGTGGCAGGCCCAAGACAAAATCCATACTAATGTCCTGCCACGGACAATCCGGCACGGGAAGAGGGGTGTAAAGACCAGTATTCTGCTTCTTCTGCTTTGCCGTAGCGCATATGCGGCACTGAGCAACAATGCGAGCAACGTCGCGCTTCAGGCTCGGCCAGAAGAATCTGTACTCAACAAGCTCAATGGTCTTATTCCGGCCAAAGTGACCGGCTAGACCCCCAGCGTGAACCTCCCACATCAAGAAATCGCGGACCGAGGTCCGGGGAATGCACAACCTGGGTCCACGAAACAGATAGCCCTCCTGGAGGACGTACTCACTGTGCTCTCTAGAGGGCCCGGACTGCAGGGCCGAGTGGATCAGACCAAAGTCGGGGCAAGTGGGGTACTCATCCCGCAACCTCTCAAATCCCGTGACTTCCACACTGACAATTGATAGAAGGGAAGATCGTCTGCTCAGTGCGTCAGCCACGCGGTTCTCCACACCCGCCTTGTGAGTCAGGACGAATGCATAAGCTTGAAGAAACTCAACCCATCGACTGTGTCTCGGGTTTAGCTTCTTCTGGGCATGGAGAAACCGGAGCGCCTCATGGTCAGAGTATAATACGAACTCCTGCGGTAGCAGATAGTGTCTCCAATACCTCAAAGCCTGCACTACCGCATAGAACTCCTTGTCATAGGTGGAGTACTTCAGCTTAGCATCATTCAATTTCTCGCTGAAGTATGCTATGGGATGGCCCTCCTGGCTCAAAACCCCACCTATGCCGACACCAGAAGCGTCGCAAGATACCTCAAACACCCTCGAAAAATCAGGCAAACGAAGGACAGGTGCTTGGGTCATGCGCTCCTTGATGTCACGAAAGGCTGAAGCAGCAGCCTTCGTCCACAGAAAGGCTCCCTTCCGAATGCAATCAGTGATCGGAGCCGTGATGGAGCTGAATCCGCGAATAAATCGGCGGTAGAACGTCGCTAAGCCGTGAAAACTCCGCACATCATGGATAGACTGCGGCTCAGGCCATTCTACCACCGCTCTGATCTTTTCGGGATCAGCGGAGACGCCCTCAGAAGACACGATGAATCCTAAGAAGATCACTCGATCTGTCATAAATGCGCACTTCTTAAGGTTCCCATACAAGCTCTCTCGACGAAGAGTAATGCACACCTGCCAAAGGTGCTCCACGTGGTCCTCCCTAGAACGGCTATAGATAAGTATATCATCAAAGTATACGACCAAAAATGTGCCAATGAACGGTCATAATACCTGAGTCATGAGCCGCATGAAGGTACTAGGGGCGTTGGACAGGCCGAAGGGCATGACCAACCACTCATAAAGTCCATCCTTCGTCTTGAAAGCTGTCTTCCACTCATCCCCAGGTCTAATCCGAACCTGGTGATAGCCACTCTTCATATCGATCTTGAAAAATACAGTGGCTCCCGCCATCATATCAAGCATGTCGTCGAGGCGGGGAATGGGAAAACGGTATCTCACCGTGATGCGGTTGATCGCGCGACTATCCACGCACATTCTCCAAATGCCATCTTTCTTTGGAGCAAGAAGTGCGGGGACGGCGCAGGGACTCATGCTCTTGCGAATGGAGCCCCTCGCAAGGAGTTCCTCAACCTGCCTCTGGAGCTCAGAATGCTCCTTAGGATTCATGCGATAGTGTGGCAGGTTGGGTAGGGTGGCTCCCGGAATCAGGTCGATGGCGTGCTGGATGTCACGCATCGGAGGAAGACCTTCCGGAAGATCCTCAGGAAAGATATCCTGAAACTCCTGGAGAAGAGAGGTGACCTCGGTAGGGTGCTCACTCGGGGTCTCGGCAGTAACCTCTCTAACCGCTAAAAGAAACACATGATCACTCTCAGTCAAATCATGCTCAAGCTCCCTGGCAGAGATAAGCTGTAAAGCTACAGTAGAAGGTGTGCCAAGGAGGGAAGGCTCGCGAGTGCTGGTAATGTCCGATCTGGTCGGACGGGAACTGGAACATGTGCTCGCCAAAGCCGTGCTGAGAGTGGTAGCTGAGCTAACAGGCGTGGTGCTAGAAGGGGTAGCACCACCTGAAGGAAGTGAAGGGGTACTCGGGGATGCTGAAGAACTCCCCTGAGAAGTACCCTGCTGAGAGGACGCCCTAGGTCGGGAGGGCTGCAAAGTGATGAGCAGGTCGCCGTACTGGAATATGCAAGTGTTGGACCGGCCCTCCAGGGTCGCGTCCATATCATACAACCACGGCCTGCCAAGAATAAGACTCCCGACCTCCATAGGAAGAATATCACACCAGATCTCGTTCTCATATGGTGGGAAGTGAATGGGAACAAGGCACCTCGTCTGGATGGGAATGGAAGTAGAATCCACCCAAGAAACTCTGTAAGGACGAGGGTGACCAACAGCAGCCAACCCAAGGCGTGCGACGGCATTAGTGGAGATTGCGTTGATGCAACTACCACTATCAATGATCACCTTGCACACCTTGCCATCAACACGGTAGTAGGTGTGAAAGATAGTAGTGCGGCGCCAATCATCACACACCCTCGGCTAGGTCAGGATGCATCTAACCACGCCAATCCTATCCTCACTAGGACGCTCCTCATTATCACCATCCCACAGAAACTGAGCCTGGATGCATCCCACGATCTCACCCTCAGAGTGAAAATCATCCGCCATCTCATCTCCAGCCTCATAGCTCACAGGCTGCAATGCGGGCTGGTGCTCCTCAGGGTCTACCTCTCCCATAACCATGGCCCTAGTCGGACACTGAGACTTGAAATGCCCAAATCCCTGACAATTGTAACACCGAATACGGGATCCGCCCTCCTGGGAGGACTCTCCTCTAATCGGGGCCTTCCCCTTATCCTCCCGCCTAGGTGGCGGGGTTCCCACAGGGGGACGGACAGGGGGGGCCGGTAAGGCGGGCACTGAGTCTCTCTGGGGAAAACGAGGGCGAGAGGGGGGGTCCTGACGACTGGGGTCAGCAGGCCTGAAGGCCGGAGCTCTCTGTGGCACCCCCGGGGTGGTGCGCTGATCAATGGGACGCTGGTAGGGCGGCCGAGTATGTGGGGGTGAATCCACCTCAAGCTCAAACTGCTCCATCTCTCTTGCGACCTGATAGGCATGCTCGATGGTCGTCACATGCTGACGGAACAGTTCCTGCTGATACACACGACGTAGACCCTTCCGAAAGCGGGAAAGAGTCAACGCGCTCTCCTCTCGAGCCCCACATCTCATCAGGTACTCATCAAACTCGTCAATGTACTCAGAAACAGTGCGAGTGCCCTGCGAGATGCTCTGCCACCTATCAATGAGGCGGTGGCGGTAAGTCGGGGGAAGGTATTTCTCTCTCAGCTTAACCTTCATGTCTTCCCACGACTCAATGGGATCATGCCGACGCTGCTCAAGAAGGTCCTCGACATTCGACCAATAGGTCTGAGCCTGGCCTGTCAGCTTCATCATGGCGAACCGAGCTCGCCGAGCGTCAGTCATACCCATCCAATCGAAGTAGCGGTTCATGCTGGCCTCCCAATCAAGATAGACCTTCGGGTCCAAGGACCCGTCAAAAGTGGGAGCATCCGCACGAGCGGCCCGACGATCATCCAGGTCCCTCGGGACGTGATGGGGCCTCCGCTCCTCCTCAAAATCATCCCGATCGTCCAGATCATCCCGATCCCTCGGACGTCGATGGCGTCTAGGCGCCTCACCAAACTCGGGCTGAACCCCTCGGGCGTACCGATCATACCGATCACCTCGATCATATCGCTCAGCTCGGTCAGCTCGATCGTGACGGTCGTGTCGATCCTCTCGATCGTGTCGATCGAATCGCACGTCCTGGCCGCGTCGCTCTAGCCGATCATCACGGTCACGAAGATCCCAGTGATCATAACGATCATTCCCATCCACCTGACGCCTCGCGCGTCTCTGATCGGCGCCCTCAAACCTCTCACGCTGCCTATGATGCCTCAACTGTCTACGCGCAGCAACCTGGTCTATCAACTCCTCACGCAGATCATAATCAACCCCGTCATCGGCAAGACGCCGATCGTCAACAGGATCAGCCCTAGGAAGGGCCTCATCATGAGGAACATGGACGGCCGGAACAGGATGTCCCGGGTGACGGGGAACTGGGGCATGGGCAAGGACCCCTGGAGCACCCCTGTGACCTGCAAGGTCCTGAATCGTACGCTCCGAATCATCAACTCGGTTCTCACCAGAGCGGTTCGAACCTCCCCCATTCGCCTGGCGCTGGTCCCACAAATCCATGCGCTGCACGAGCCGACTAACTGTCGCAGCTAAATCGGAAACATCTGGGGACCCCGCCTGCGAACCTGATGCAGGTGCAGACATGTGGAAAATCGCACTGCTACGGGTGGGCATGTAAGGCAGACAGAGTGACAACGTGCATCAACTGACACCTAAACGACTAACATGCATAATATGGAACAACTAAACACAATGATACACTAACTAGATGGAGACACGCTAAAACTAACAAGATGAATAAGATAAATAGATGAAAATGCAACAAAGACGCCCTAGCCACAACCTACGGCTCTGATACCAAAACTGACGCGGGACGACTACCGAATCGGGTCCGAACTAGTGTCACGATCCGAAACCAGTAAATGTAGTGAACAAGTACGGCAAATACTCATCGAGAGTCCGTGTTTTCATGAAGATAACCACGCAACGCAAGTCACACACAACTCGAGTATCGTCCGCTCACAGTGATAAAATAACAGGACCGGCGTAGTAAGGACTACCACTAGGCTAGGACAGCATCAACGCAGCCAATATGCTCAATTTAAATGACAAGGGATGGTTCTCACACTCACAATCCGGCAATAATAATGAATAAGTGGCTAGATATCCTAACTCACTGGCACGGGAACAAGATTTAACCATATAAAGTACGACAAGCGAACGGGGGGAGTAGATCAATGCTAATCGTCCCACTGTCGAGTGGGGTTCAGAAGTCGACGACGTGTTCCCATATGCTTCGCTGCGATCCCGTACACCCTCCTGGGTCTTGAATAAGCACTCCTCGGGCCTCGAACGTTTATATTCTGTCTGCTGTGACAGAAACACCGAGATACACGCGCTGTAATAGCACAGTCCCGGCACTTGCGGCGGAACCCGACGGTCGAGAATGAGTGGGAGCCCGACGTGGACGGTGTCGAGCACCACGTAGCTCGCAGGAGGCCGCTTGGGCGGGCTACAATGAGGCGGAGGCGCTCGCGGGAAGGAGCCGACCCGGCCCTGCGTGTGGGAAGGGAGGGGCTCGCGGAGCTGGTCCGTCCGGCCTGCGTGCGACGGGAGGGCTCTGACCCGCGTGCGGCGGTCGGAGGGCTCGTCGGGAAGTCGCCGCCTGCGCACCGCGGGCTCGTGCGGGGATGGCTTCTGCGGGAGGAGATCACCTACGCGGGAACGGGTGTCGGGGAAGGGCCCTGCGAACGCGTGGCAAGCCGCAGGGTGCCATGCCGGCCTGGGCGGAACAAGCAGGAGGGGAAGCCGGCGGGAGGAGATTCCCGGACCCTGCGGTGATGGCGGCCTGCGGGGAAGGGCTTCTGAGGCTTGCGGCGGCGGGGAGAGTCGCCGGGGTGCGGGAGTAGCCGGCTCGGCTCCGGGTTGCAGGGCAGGGCTCGCGGGAGGCCCGTCCGACCTGGGTTGCAGGGTTGAGCTCGCGGGAGGGCTCTCCGGAGCCTGCGTGCGTCGGCGGGAGCCTGCAGGGGAGGGAGCTCGCGGACCGACGGCGAGTACCTGCGGGAAGGGCAGCGGGGCTCGCCGGGGATCGACGGGGGATGGGAGGAAAACCGGACAGCCCTGCGGAGGTGGCTTCCGGAGTCTGTGTGTTACAGGTTCGTGGGGAGGGAGAGTGGAAGAAGGAGAAGAAGAAGAAGGCGAAGAAAAAGACGAAGATGGAGGGGAAGAGGACAAGGAGAAGACAACACCCGGTTTCCACCGAGGTTGCACGTACGCTCCTTTGGCGGCTGCAAGAATTTCTTTCTCTATTCCATCGTCATTGCCTCGAAACGAGGTTTACAAGAATATAAATAGAAAAGTTAGCCCTAATGAAGCCCTAATAACCTCAGTGACAAAATTGCCCCTCCCACTACAAAACACCCAAAATTCAAACAGAAAATGCAGAGTAAGTAAATGATGGATAACTGGGCCTCATAATGGGCCTTACAACAGTGTCTAATGCTCCTCAATACAATAAACACATGCCAACACTAGGGAGACCCATCGTCGAGCCACAGAGATGCTGGGTAGGCTGCAGTCGTCCTCCTCCGACGGTACACGCGAGTCGGGTCGAACCGGGTCCATGCGCGGGTGTCCTCACCACTTTCTCCACTACTGTGGGTAGGAGACACTTTAAAATAGATTGTGTAAAATAAATAACAGCCTTTCTTCATGATGAGGAACACCCTCAACACTGCAATGAGGCCTCAGTTAGACCCAGATGCACGGTTACATGCACCAGATAAGTCCGAGTAGCATAAAAATCAAATAACAGTGGCAAAATCAAAAGAAAAATTATATACAAAATAATCAACATGCAAACTTTGCCAGTGAATTAATGAAATGGGACATATCACAGTCAATATGAGCACACCCTTTTTGTTATCGTAGGATCAACTTGGGTGCAAGACACCTTGCTATAAACATACATGTCAAATGAATGGTCTACAGGTAATGACAATATTAAATAGTTTCAGGGTCAGTTCTGAGCAGACCTGGACCTGGTATCAAGTCCCAGACTAAGACCTGATAAATATTACTGGGTGAATAACAAGCAGGTCAGTTTCAGGACAGTTTCTACTTTCAACCAGCAGGAGCCAAAAGTTGTGTGGATATCTTTTGAATCATCAGGTACACAGCTACATAGGTCTTGGTTTCAGATTCACATAAAGATGTAATAACTTGATAAGGATTTAGCATTGGATCTGGTATAGGGTTATCAGGGTACACCCGTAACTGCAAGTCTCTCATCAGTTAGGGTTGGCTACAGACACTACATTCTTTTTCCAGACCATGTAATATATGTTTGGCTTGTCATAAGGTATCATTGGGAACAAAATGACAATCACCAAAAGAAGCAAAAAAAAGGAAAGGAGACAAAGCACTTACCATCTTTTGAACAATATCTTACTTGAGGACCAGTATACACTTCTTTATGAACAACTGCTCTTTTCTTGACTTCTTCTTCCCTTGCCAATACACGCTCCAAGTTTCTCAGGTTCCTGATTTCTGCAATGGTTAGTACACTATGTGTTATTTACTCAGTGATCTACCATTTAGGGTCAAAAATTTTGTAACAAGTAATCTTTCAACTGTTAAGGCTCAGCAAAAACCTGTCTGGGCTGCCTCTAAAAGCATCTCTTCTTGGGTCATCCTCTTCTCTTCACCCTCCTTCCTCCTTTTTATTGGCTGTCAAATCCATTATAACCACTGTTATATTTGAGCAACCGATAAGAACTGATGGAGACTACGAATGGTGGCACTGACTTCTTGAATGCCACATGAACATTCCTATCTCCTGGGTTTCTAGTGGGCCATGGAAAAAAGAAGAGTGCACGAGACCAAAAAAAAGAGGAAAACTCTTATTCACTCCCATAGCCCCATTTCCCTCCTGAGTTCTTTCTTCCGTGGGGCTAAAAATCAAAGAGCATAGGAACGTTCAAATGACAAAGCCAGGTAAAAGAACTACTAGGTGGGAGCATTGCACTTTGTCAGCAAATTTTTCACTGTTGTTGCCTATCCACAGGTGAAATGTAACATATAAAGTTTGTGCAACAGCAGAAATAAATGGATATGCACAAGCTCATCATTAAACTTTCTAAAAGCATTTTTCATTAATGACATGAACCAACTCCTTTGCAAAATAATGTGTATATAATAGGCGAACAAAGCAATGTATGCTAGAATAGCAGCAAGATGCAATAAATCCAAGCACGTCGAGAAATATCAGCAAATGCAATACAATCCTAACATATTTATATTTATTTGTGGACAAAATGAAAGCCAAAGTGCATTTGATACCCAACTGAGACGTTCGTCTCATAGTTGCCCTTCTTTCAGGCTGTGCACACCGCTTATCATGTTTGACGGCATTTGTATGCATAGATTTTGATACTATAGTCCTCATTATCCCGTACAAAATGAAACTGAACCAATTCTCGATTCTTCATACAGCTTATTTCTTATCAATCAATCAATAATAATAAGCAGTATCCCATCATTAAGGTCTGCTAGCCTGCAGGATATGTAGCATAATAAGGAGTGAAACTAATAATGATTGGCAGTCAACCAATTCATTCTCCTCTTCTAAAATCAATGGATGAGAACTTAAATATTATGATAATTATTGTGAACATGAGATTATAGGCTATAGCTTTTAAGTATTGATGCACAAACGAATCTATTGTGACAAGGGTATAAAAGACCAGCTGAATCAGACCAGAACTATAAACCAGATTGGAATTGCTTGGAGCTGAAAGAACCTTTAATTTGCTTCTTCATAAATCTTACTTAAATGTAAACATGTACCATTTTGTTAAACCTCCCCCCCCCCACCCCGGCGTGTAGTTGCCTGCCCACCCAAATTCGCATTGACCATCCCTCACTGCACAGATTCCCCCGCTGCACATGTGCGCTCTTCCAAGTTTTCAGCCAGCTCCTCCATAATGGCATGACCAGGATAGATGTTGTACCTTATGAATTTCTGGTGTGGCAACAACACCGTGGCAAGCGGAAGCGAAGCTTAATAGTTTATATAAATTATCTATTGGTGAGGAAGAGATAATCAGCTTTAGGGGGAAAGAGAGATGGATCTTTCTTGAATATCAAGTTCAGACAGACCCTCACTAATTATGCAGCCGTAGAACTTTCAGAATTATTCCATAAGTTCTACCAAAATCAATTTTCAATTAGATTTACACTATTATTCAGTATCGCTGTGGCTAAGGTGCAACAGTGGAAAATGATCTGGCCTAAGCCGTTGCTTCAATCAACATACTACGATATACTCAACATGGTGAAAAGAAAGATCATCAAATACTAATAATTAATAACAAATATCACGAGTATGAATAGTACAATTCTACTGGGCGCATGCTACCCTAACAGGCATGAAGGTAGAAGAGGATTTATATGTGTGCAGATGCAAGGGATGTCGAAAATATTATTGATGGTGCACTTGGAAGCTTGTTATTGTAATACAAGCTCTTGATACAAAACAATGGAAGAAAAGGATGAAGGTTCAGTAGAACCAGCAATCATAGGATAGCAAATAGGACATCACAACTGTGGACTTCTCCAATCCATTTTTTGATGTTTGGTTTTTGTTCTTCCATGTTTTCTAACAGGCAGTTGAAGTGGCACTCAGCTCCTCAACTTATTTGATGGAATGGTTAAGAAATTATCAACGGTTAAAACTCTTCACAAGTTATCAATGGATGCAACCCTTTTGGTGTGCACCATATTGGCATATCCATTCTTTGTTAATATTGCTACAGTATCTTCTATTGGCAACATTTTTCTTTCCTGAGGGTAAATAGTACCAAAAATCCATTAAATAGAAACGAAGCAAGCCATGATTTGGTGGACACTTCTATTTGTATTAGATAGCCACGTTGGACATTTGGATTAACACAATACTCGGACACCCATGTCCAACACTTTAAGATTTTAAAACGAACATTAGGTATTTCTACAGAATACTTATTTGTATGCTAACATTCAATATACTTCAGTTATATCTTTATGTTTCAAACAAGTTTCAACAAAATCACACTTTATTACATGCACATAAAAGTACATATGAATTATATATAATATGTTTACATATTTTATGTGTCCTCATGTCATATTTTTAACATTTTGCCATATCCAACACATGTGTCCATGTCGACACTTGATACTCATGTTTGTGCCCCACATATCGTAGAAGCAAGGTACAAAAGTGAAAGAAAAGCATACCACCCCTTCAAGAGTCACTCTAAACACCCCCCAAAAAGAGTACATAAATCCAAAAAGGAACCTGCTCTGTAACCCTACCACCCTCCCCCCCCCCCCCCCCAAAAAAAAAAAAAACAAAGAAAGAAGAAAGGAAAAAAAAAAACCTCACTAGTAGGCCCTCAAGGTAGTGAGGCCCCACTACGTAGATAGGGAGGGAAAAATAAAAGATTGCTTCTCCACTCCTCTCCACTCACTTACGTGGTTGTGTTTTGTGAGTTGGCAAATCCCATTCTCCCCAAGCAGCCACGGAGCAGCCTGACATGCCAGACATTAGATTTGCTTGTCCCTTCGAAGTCTCCACAGCCTGCTCCATTGTGTCGTCAATTCTACAATTTTGTGAATTGGAGTTACCAGATGCCAGGTGAGCCCATCCTCTGTAGCAAGAGACTTCAAACAGACTGAGCGAAGGTGCACTAAACCATAAAATGATCTAAGCTCTCCTCATCCACATTACAAAAATAGCAGGTAATTCTAATCCCTTCTAGAAAAGCGGCCAGTCTATTAAGATCGGAAGCCTAGCATGTGCAATTCTCCGGCATTGTCTCCTCCTGAAAATTGGAAATCCTCACACGGCTGTCATCTATGACTATCTGTAAGCTGACTTAACAAAATCTCTCATTGCTCGCACAACCCCAAGTCCACCTGTCTCCTATTTGGATGCAGCACCAAATCCAGAAGCAAAGCAACAAGCAAAGGTAAGGATGTTGCTCAGCTGCCCGATCTCTGCTTCTACTGGCAACATGGTCTCCATTATATCTCTCGATTTAAACATTCAAACATGTCACTTTCATATTAGTAGTTCCTATTATTTGCTCCTACAATCTTGAAACTAATTGCTATGGCAGCAATGGAAAGTAGTCTAGGATTCCACTTCACCAAAGCTTTCGACAGCTTCCATCCCTTTGCACCTTTTGAGATGTATACTAGACTGGGTAGTTTTGCTCGCTTCTCCTTATGTTCTCTTATTTGTTGCTACATAAACACAAAAGAAAGGAACTTGAATATAATCAAAGTTAAAGGAAAAAGAACTCATCAAGCTTGGAGAATCCAAGCAAGAGATCATTTTCAATGAGTACATCATAATCCACATTATACAAGTGTGTTTGGCACTCTACTCGGGTTTTATTAGGACCTAGTCAAGGTTGGCCAAGGTTACTTATCATTCAAATGGTCAAATAAGAAGTACTTTATGTCCCTCCACTTCAAGTAATAAATGAGTTTCTTAATATGAATCTGACCGGGCCATACTCCCCATATTTCCCATACAGAAGTGAATAAATCCAACCTAGGAACCTTCCTGGCAATTTCCAGCATAATTTTTTTGGGAGGTGAGAACTGGGTGGATGCCCCGGTTGCCTCAAGACATTGGTTTGCTCCATAAAGTCATGAGTTTGACCCTAGTCACTCCACCCAGTGACACCTCTTGCACATATCATCCAACATGTTTACAATTTAGGTTTACTAGGTTTACTCCCTAATCCTGGACAGCTGCAGGATTTTGCATGGTTTTGAAAACTAGATGCAGAACTGGAATCGGCAAGGTCCAGCTAGAGTACAAGTATAAATAAGGTACAGTCCAGTTCAGAGACTCTTTAGGATAACTTTTATTTATTTAATTGTAGAACCAAATGGTTAAACACAGAACCAGTACAACTGATCTTGTTACAGTCAGTTTCTGTCCAACTGCTGGTCTTTAAACCATGGTTTTTAGAAGCTTGCAGCCATACAGACAAGAAGGGCATAGCTCCT
The DNA here is from genome assembly GCA_030544215.1 of Zantedeschia hybrid cultivar. NCBI lineage: Eukaryota > Viridiplantae > Streptophyta > Magnoliopsida > Alismatales > Araceae > Zantedeschia > Zantedeschia hybrid cultivar. The sequence goes on along the minus strand of JARZZO010000013.1, from coordinate 41,780,983 downwards.
CATCATGGTAGCCTGAGATACTGAAATGTACCGGGGGGTCTCCCCATCCCTAAAGGTGAGTTGGGATGTAGATGTTAACAGCTGGCCTTTCAAGCACATAAAGACCAATGGGATAGGATCAGTGTCAGAGATCCGATCCCACTTAACCAGTGTAATATACTTCATGACAATCATGATGTTGGGGAACTTTTACCTACAACAAAGCTGGCGATCACTAGGCTACCTACTTCTCTTTTCTCGAGAAGGATATCTACATCTAATAGTACAAGAACGGTTTCAACTTTCAAATACTCGCATTCATTTTTATCCTTAAAAATAAGAAAGTAAGACTTGATGAGCTTTGTGTACATGTTGAACTAAGACGGTGTTTTTGAAAATGGATAATACTACGTATATATACTATGTATAAAACAAAAAAAGGGAATATACAATAGCATCAGCAATCTGCTTACAAAAGTCCCTCTATACAAAAACGCTAAGAAGGTGACTCACTGATAACCCCCCAAAAGAGACGAAAAGGAGGAGGAGCTATTCCCCAAAATTACAAAAGGCCCTCACCCATTCCCTCACTCTAACACAGATGAAGGTAGCCACTCTCTCAGCAACCAAAGCCTCATGCTCTCTTGTTCCTCTCACCCCAAATGTTGAAGTAAGACTGTTAGGATGAATTATCCAAGTTTTTGCATATTGTTGTCAGATTTGGTTAGCATCAGCATGTTGACTTTCTTCTGGGGACCAAGATGTTTTTTTTTTTTTTTAAAGTGTTGGGGACCAAGATTTAGAAAATATATAACAATGTCCAAAAGTAAGGGAACGTAAGATTTACAAGAAGACAATATCAGACTATAAGATAAAAACTTGGCCAGCATCTCTTACTTTTCTGAGGATAGTCCAGATGTAACAGACATTGGACCAAAACTAACCTTCATGGTTGCTTGCAATGCTGCTCGAATTGCTTCCCTCTCTGCCTGCCTTACAATAACAGCAGTTCTAGTAGATTTCCTTACAATTCTTTCACCTTCTACTTCATCAGGCACTTCTTGTTGCTCGGGCTCATTAGGCTCCTCAGTTTGCGAAGGAGTTTCATCCTCAGTCAGCCGTTCTAACTTGGAAATAGCCTTCTTTTGGCTTTTCTTCTTGGTGGCTTGCTTCCCAGGAAATGTCAGTTTCTTCTTCTTCACCCTGTTTGAAAGGATATGAGCAAAATACAATGTAATGGTAGATACCATCATCAGTGCATTTCAATAGAGTAAATCACACCTCTCATCTGGCTCCTTTTCCACTTCCTCATCTGGCTCAGGTTCCTGAGTAGAAGAATAGCATTGATGAGTTTAGGATAAACACAGTGTCAGGCCTTATTTTGTCATGAAATTTAAGCAAACCAGTTGTTTGAATAAATAAAATGTGTAAGCATTCTCACTTTCCTTTATTTTCCTAGAAGAATAATAATAAATTGTTCAGTTGTAGGATTCTTACATCATCATCAAAATCACTGTCAAATTCATCAACAACTTCTAACTCTTCTTCATAACTATCATCATTCTCTTCCTGCAGAATAAATGAACAAGGAAAAGGAGAATCAATGTCAACGAATACTATGAATACTGACAAAGTGAGAAAACAACCAAAAGTTATCCGAACAAGATATCATATAAGAGGGTGTCCATCGAGGACTAACGACTGATCAATCAATTCAACAAATCATGTAAGCCTTATGTCTAAAAATTCAGAGTTTACATCCAGTAAAGGGATCTAGAACTCAACCAAAGGATGCATATCACTGACCATTGGAACATAAGAATTCTCTGGCACTAGCAGTTTATCAGACATTTCTCGGACCATACCAACAAGCCAGATGATAGATTCTGTATAATTTTTTCAACATCTCTATGTAATTTTATAAACATCCAGATTTATGGATACATTTAAAATGCTTCTTGCATGTGCTGCAGTTTATGTCCACCACTTTAAAATTCCGAGAAAATGTCAACTATTTGCAATGAAAGCCAGTTTATATGCGATCTTCCCTGAATGAGCTAATCAAACAGCTAGAAAATAAAAGCATGCAGCATACATGGGTGCTGTAACAGACATAAGATGGGAGAGGGGGAGCGAGAAATATTTTCTAATTTACAGCTCAATCTTTTTGAGTTAGGAGTAGGAATGGGGATGGGAGAACTTTCCATAAAATTAGAAATATGGCCAAAGTTATATATGCTTTATCCATTCATCATCAAAACCCAGAAAAGGCATTGCTTGAAGAAACAGTCCCACCACACTTTATCATATGCGTTCTCAACATCGATTTGATGACCAAGACACTCCTTTGTTGGTATCACATTGCATGAAGACACTCATAAGCCACAAGAAAGTTTTTACATCTTTGTCTTCCTCCAATATAGACACTTTGGTTCCAGCTGAATTCTTGTGCATCACCATCTATGACTTTAGTGCCAAGTGCCAACATATTTGCGATGATCTTGTAGACTTTGTTCTAGAGGCTACTAGGTCTATAGTCTTGTTGCTTATTTGTCTTCCTCTAATGAAGACACTTTGGTTCCAGCTGAATATCTTGTGAATCACCATCTATGACTCTAGTGCCAACATCTTTGTGACGATCTTGTAGACTTTGCTCTACAGGCTAATAGGTCTATAGTCTTGTGCCCTATTAGACCCCTCCTTCTTAGGAATCAGCACCAAGAAAAGTCTTGTCCAATCCCCTCAAATGAGTCCTATACACCTACCTCCTATAATTCCAATGCTGCCCCCAGGATACCTTCTTTAATCACCTCCCAAAAATGCTGGCAGAAGGGCAACGGAAAGCCATCCATACTTGGTGCCTTGCACCTGTCATTGCAAACACCACAATCTTCACTTCCTCCTTTAAGAATGGATTGGAGAGCTCCCTTTTTTCTTCAAGCGATAGATGCAAAAGGCAGACTCTCACAATATCTGGCCCAGTCCACCTCGTGCTGCTTGATTGGCTCTTCTTGAGTATGCATCCTTTCCTTGTACCTTAGCTTTTGTGTTATCACTCCTCACCTTCATGATGCGAATCTCCAAGAATAAGTGGTGTTCTTGCCTCCTCCCTTCACTTGTCTCTCTTTAGACCTCTGCTCCCATAGATCTTGTCTCTAAGTATCTTTCATCTTCAGCTTTCAGTGTCTCCCTGCACGGCCAGTCCTCCTCATCAGGCAAACCTGCCACTTCAAGAGAGTCAAGTCCTTCAATCTACCTAAAAAGCTTGTCACTTGCCTCTTTCCCTAGGAATAGTAACATTTTCTGAAGATGCCTCATTCTAAATCTTCCAGACCAACTAAAAAATAAAATAAATACTTCATCTTCCACTAATATCTCCCCATCCTGAAGATAGGTGTAGTAACATTTTCTGAAGATGCCTCATTCTAAATCTTCCCGACCAACTAAAAAATAAAATAAATACTTCCTCTTCCACTAATATCTCCCCATCCTGAAGATAGGTTGTTCTCCAGAGTTTGTTACTAGTCTTCAATAGTATGGCCGATGATCAAGCATGGGCCTAGGTAAATGCAAACCCTCCAAGTTGGTAAAGTGGCCTTCCCCATCAAGCCACAGAGAAAACATTTCCAATCTCAAGCAAGAAGTGTTTGCCTTAAGATTGAATTAGGCGAAAATAGAATTAGCAGTGTGTGTATCAATCAAGGCTGCCTCAACAAACTCGATGAAAACATAAAATTTTTTCTCTATTATATCTAGAGCTCCTGCTTTTGTCAGAAAGTTAGAGAGTGGGTGCAAGCCTTTTGCAATGTTCATTCTTCTTCCCTTTTTGTTCTTTTGGGTGAGGTGTGAGAACTGCACCAGTTCGGTGCCTTTTATATGGAGGGGGTTATGAGATTTTTTTTTTCCCTTACTCTTACATTCTCCTCTTCATTTTCAATAAAATTGTGGTACAATCCACGTTTCAAATATATATATATATAGATCTCTTGCTTCTCCCCTTAGCAGAGCAACTACACTGAAATAGCCACCTACACACCATGACTTACCTAACCATTGTTTCAAATCCAACAGTTTATCCCAAAGAGCTTTGTCTCTGGTTTCAGACCATAAGTACCAAAGAAGTGCTGTTGGAATTGTTCTCCAACATTGTAGAAGGTGATGTTGTCAGCATGTCTTCTGAACTTTATGAATTCTTCCACCTCTTCCACAGCACACTCATTCCATAACACCATAATCCCTTCTATCCCTCCTTGCTATGCTCAGTTGGCACCCAATTTTTATTTTAAAAACACATCCATCATATTCATGCTAGGGTAGGCAAACTCCAACAATGTCTACAAGCTTGTAGACCTGTTCCTCTGTTTTCCCATCCACAAGGTAGGCAAACTCCATTATATTCATGCCCAACACCATTCTCTTCTCCCCACTACCCATACCCACCCATTCCCTTGACTTTCCCCCTCTCCTCCCTTAGCTAACTTCTCTCCCATCCTTTCTTATTATGCTTAATTGGCACCCAATTTTGATTTTAAAAACACATACATCATATCCATCCTAAGCTGTGCAAAAGAAACTCCAACAATGTCTATAAGCTCATACACATGTTCCTCCATTTTCCTATCCACAACCTCCATGATCTTCTTAACGCACATGCACATGCTCACACGCACACACGATGCATGCTCCCATCCACACACACACACACACACCCCAATACACACGAATGTTCTTCTTGCATAAAATGTCCCACCTCAGCACAGCAGTTCCTTTTCAGTTTTGACACATTGGTCTCTCCCATGTAACTCGTATTAGCTATTGTTGCTTTTTTTTAATAATACAATGTTATAACAGCCCATAATGTGCACTAAACAACTCAAGGGGAACATGCATTTGAGCATATAGTATGAGTATCCTCCGATTTGTTTAATAAACTCTGAGTTTGTCTAATAAAATTGGTGATACTTTTACTCAAAAAAGGAATATCTTGTGCTGCAAAATGGAGAAGCACACCCCACTAACTGAAAATGATTCAGTAAGGGTCCAACACTACCCTCTTATTATGTAATTCTTAATATGAAGTGCTGAGTTGATGCCAGGTAAAATGAAACTGGTTACTCTAAAATACAGCATGCAGTTTAGAAAAGAGAACAATCAGTAAAATTTGCATTGGATGTATGAGATTAAATCTCATTAAAAAATGAAGCACCACACCTTTTCTCTAAATTGAAACATTTAAATAAAATGGATAAGGAAGTAAATGAAATCTCCCATGCACATAAAATGGCCCGGAATCAGCTGTTCAATTTCCATGGCATGATGCTTGCCTCAAGAAACAGACATTGTCTGTTTCAAGCCATGTTGGGGGTGAAGTGGTGAGACTCTGAGAGGTGGATTGCATGGATCTGCCCTCCCTAGGGTTTAGGTGGCATAATCAGGGCTATCCTCAATGTCCATAAAAAAAAAATACCAAAGACAAGTAGATGATTTATGTAGGACCCAAATTACATATGGTTGCTACTTCTGATGGCAACAAGTTAAAGGGGAAAAAGCCATACGATTCCTTCTTTTTGCAGTGTTGTGCAAAGTAAACCAGTCTATGTGTCAACTAGGACCATGGAAGTGTTTAGAGGGAGTCCGCCCTACTCCCTACCTGACTAACGGTGTCCTTCATGGCATGATAAACGGGTGTCCAGCATCAGGCTAGTACCCGCAACAACAAATTGTTCAAATCCCCAGGGATTGGTCAAAGACCTAAATTGTCCTCGGATTGATGGAAAAAGGCTTTATGGTGATGAGGAAGACGATCATGCAAAGTGAATGAGTTTGTTGCATTGTAAATGCAAGACGAAACGTTATCTGCAGTTGAGCATAAATCATACCATCAAAAGCTATTAAATAATCGACATAATACCTCTTTAAGGGCATCTTGATTCCAGAACTGCTCATCCTCTTCAATCTCCTCATTAAGCAACTTGTTCATTCTACCAAAAAGAGAAACACTATTACTGCCAAGTCCATATACGAGATGATAATTTCCAACCCAGTATAAATTTATAAAAGGAAATAACAGATACCTAAAGTTGAAAGATATATAGTATAAATAAAAATAAATAGAAGCCCTATTAAACCTGAACATAAGAAGAGTTTTGAGAATACTACTGTCACATTGAACAATGATGACATCCCTTGCGTAGGAAAGGCACTTTTTTTAGGGTGGATAGGGAGGTAAGATGCTTATTTATCTATGCTAACCCTGAGTATCGATGCTTGCTTAAATATTTTATACCTATGAGGAAAAAGAAAACATCTGGCACAGGACATGACCCAAAATGGCACATTGGATAGAGGTAGAAGTGGAGAGACTGCGGATTATGCACAGAAAAGAGAGTAAGGCTAAAGAAAAAAAGATCTGGAGAACCCATCACCAAGGAACCAAACAGATAACTCAAACACTTCTAAACTATTCGTTTAATCATCTAGCAATTCATTTCAATAGAGGGAAAAAATTATAAACCAACGAGTTACACACAAGCTTTATTAACCAAAAATGACCCATATTCACTCTCGACAACCAAAAAAAGTTTAGAATCTCAGGCAATTCTTCACTTGCAAATGCAGACCCTTACAAGACTACATAGCAACAAAATATCACTAAGCCTTGTGGTGGCCACAGTCATAATATCAACAGGTGTTGCATAGGAAGCGATCTTGCACCAACCATCATGACGGTAGAATCAAAATCCAAATGCACAAGGCGAGGAGCTCTTGGCCCTCCGTCCACCGGCGTCCCCAGGCCAGAAGGGCAGTACAAGAACACCCCCTCCCTCCCCCCCACCCCGGGCCCGCAAGGACCAGACCGCCAACAACGGGCAACTAAGTAGGCAACATGCCCTCCGGACGACGAAGCAGGTGGAAACCAGGTTCAAGTCCGGACCTAGGTTGGGGATTGCAATTTACTAGATTCCCCGGTAGGCAAGAGGCAATTCCATTGCGACGATGGCAGAAGAAGAGAGGACCGCCTGCAAAAGGTAGAAGATGTACCTCTGCCCCCGCGTCGCCCGAGAAGCGCGATCCAGGACGACAGTCTCGCCTTCCCCCGCGGTCGCCATGGCTGCATGCACCTGCGAGCAGCCTCGTCTCTTTCTCTCTCTCTCTCTCTTTCTCTCTCTCTCTCTCTCTCTCTCTGCCTCCCTTCCGCTGCGGATGCTGATGCTGCTGCTGCTGCTGCTGCCGCGGTGCTGCGGAGCCCGAAAGAATCCGAAAACGCGGGCCGCCAATAACCGGGTAAGACGCCAAACGGGGGGAACACCGAACGGGGATGTGTATATACTTGTATTTGTATTCATATCTTGTGTACGAATATAAATTTGGATGCCGATCCCATTAATGATTACTAATAGAAACTAATCTTATAAATACCTTTTTGATGTGGGATCAAATTTTTAAAATAAAAAATATTAAACATATGGTTTTGCTCATTGTACAAGTATTATATAAATACAAATAATTTGTATTGGATAGTTTAAAGTAATTATAGTCATGGAAATTTAAAATGTATGTGAAATACATATATTCATATTTGATAAAATTAAATACAAATCTATATATAGAGAGACTGTATTTAGATCTATATATATCTCTACTCTTGGAGAAAATGAAAAGAACTGGAAAAAAAAAGGAAAAAAAATAGATCTAATTGGTTGTTACAGAGTTTGTTAGGATCTCAATTGAGTGAGCTGCCAAGTATGTGGTCCAAGTTCCTTTCTGTTCTATCTTTCTCTTCTTAGGGTTCTTCTTCTTCTTCCTTCCATGTTCTTCCAGTTCTTCTGATTCTTCCCATTTCTTCTCTGAATCTCCTCAATTTCTTCTTGTTGGATTGATAACACCACGGCTACTTGAGCTTGAAGCGGCCAAGCAGGACCTCTCCTGCCTGGAGTCGAGACGGAACCGAGGAGGAGCGCTACCACCAATGCTGCCCTCAGCGCCGTGCAACAAGTATTTATAATTTCGAGAACTTTGTTGAGAACAAATAGATTCTGTGCTTAATCAACTTAACGTAAGGGTCACAGGTTAGAGAGATGGGGAAGTGACAGTTAGCGACGTAGGTGCCATCTGTCAACATGAGATCTAAAGGGATGCTGTTCGTACGAAACTTTGGCGACGATCCTGCTCTAATGACCAGAAATCTACTCATCGTGTAAGAAGTCTGCTCTTGAGTAGAGAGAGATCGTGTGAGAAGTTTAGAGAGAGAGAGAGAGCGAGCAAGACTCACAATTATCCTTTTGTCCACCAAATTCTCATTTTCTCATTCATGCCCAAATGGTTTTGGGACACACGGCAACTGAGCTTCCACCTTCAGCTGAGAGTTAGGGGTGTGCACTGTTCGGTGTAAACCGATAACCCAAACCGAATCGACCTGCCTGGTTCAGTGTAAGAAGTCTGCTCTTGAGTAGAGAGAGATCGTGTGAGAAGTTTAGAGAGAGAGAGAGCAAGCAAGACTCACAATTATCCTTTTGTCCACAAAATTCTCATTTTCTCATTCATGCCCAAATGGTTTTGGGACACACGGCAACTGAGCTTCCACCTTCAGCTGAGAGCGATGACTGGACAGGTTACGAGTTGATCTTTACACCGTGCACATGGGGTTGACCCAGTTAACACCCTCCTCTATCTACTCTGAATTTTTAATGGACTTTAGAAGTTATTTTGCCTCTCGTTGTGCTAGGGAATCCAGAATTTTTATTTTTTGCACAGCAACAAGTCTAAAACCTCAGAACAATGCAGAAGATGATTTTACCCTCTTTACTACCACTCACCCTCCATCATGCGTTCGCGATGACCCACCGCATCAAGAAAGGTTGGATAGAATGAAAAAAATGAATATTATTCTCCCATTAACAAGATTTTATATAAAAACTAGACCCATGAAACTCCTTCTTTATCAAGCGCAGAGTCTACTACCAGATTTTCGGGGTCATGAAAAGTTCGAACGAACCTTCAGAGCGCATGAAACGACATTGCTCAGTGCCTTTCTCAAAATCCTGCAAGAATGCTCTCTCTCTCTCTGGTGGACTTTTGAGTGTTGTTTGGTGTAACAAGGACCCTCTTTTAAAAAAGATAAAATCATAAAATCCATAGAACAAAGTGAACAATACTTTGTGAACAAGGACTTAGGTTCTCTCTGGCATTATGTACAATGACGTCAAACACTGTGAAGCATTATTTCACAGAGTTCTTTCTGCTGGTTGATGCCCTATATACACTTACATTCTAAGGCTCCGTTTGGCGGCAATTCTGGACTCTAAATTTTGAAAAAAAATAGGTTTTGAAAAGAGTCACGTCATCGTCATTTAAATTTAAATTAAAAAATTTTAAATATATATATTATTTTTTAGAATCCTCAAATTCTCATCTTATTCAAAAGATTTATTAAGAATAAAAAAAAACATTTTTTCAACACGAAACAAAATCTAAATTCTTAAAAAAATGTATATATCTTTTTTTCATTTGAAAAAAGAGTTACGCTTTTCAAATTCTCACCGTATCTGAAGACTCCAAACCTGAGGTAAAATTGTTGCTAGATAAAGCCTAAAATGCGATCAACCGTCATGACACTGATTTGCCTCCAATTTTCAGTTTTTAATTCAAAATTACTGCACACTCAAAGTTAGGATTTTAAAATAAATAATTTGGAACCAGAAGATTTAGGAGTCATTTAGTTTGATGTGAAATGTTGCAAAATACCGTACTTATTTCCGACCAAATGATCCCTATTGGACACTTTAGAGCACATCGGTAAGGCTCTCTTTTTATATTTCCTCTTGGTGTCCGATTGGGAAAGTCTGGTTCTTTGGAGTAGCTACTTATTTTCACCAGTTTCAGAATCTGGAAGATTACCTTTCAGTTCAGAATCCGAAGTCCCAACAATGGAATATGCAACATGAAAAAACCTGCATGTCATGTTTAATATGGGCCAGCTTTTCACGTCCATGTCCCGACGTACCTACGGCACGAAAAAAATACGCACACAGACAGCGCTCAAGTTCTCCAATGTTTAAAAAACATTAAGCCCAGTAGAAACAGCTCAAAGAAACAAGTACGAAGCTGTTGCTTGAAGAGAATACTGATAGATGAAATGTTAATGACTAGCATCGAGGTGTTCACCTCCTGCACGGGAAGTGGATTTTGCTGGTTTAATAATGAGTGAAGCATCGGGGCCTTCTATCATCACTGATAATCCACCAGCTAAACTCTCCTCTTACAAAAAAAATAAAAAAATAAAAATAAGAATCATCCAAAAACATAGTCCAAAATAAATCTTTTCCAGTTCATGACAGCAAGTACATAAGCGTTATGTACACTCCGCATATAAATCACCACCACCTTCCAGATAAGTCGGATCATCAAAATCCTCAGCTTTGACGCAGGTGATAGATACAGCACATTTAAGCGTGAGTTGCACCAGTACCTGCTGCTATTCCACAATAAATAAATTGAAGTTGGATTGCACTATTAACAGCAGCTATCCCACGATAAATAATGTACAAAGAACCCCCACTCAAAGAAGACATACTACAGCGAAGAATAAAAATACAGTCTATATGAACTGGGATAATAACACCACGTTCAACACACTGATCCGAGGACTTCTGCCTGCACCACATATCGATCCATACGTGCATCCCCGTCGTCAGAAGGCCTCAAAGAGAGCACACAAAACCCTGGTAACCAGTTATTTCACAACTTCGTAGGAATAATTAGCTGGATCATGATCGGCAAGATGGAAGGGTGATTCCTCCACAACAAGCAGCAATTATTATGTACAATAGCAAGACTATAGTGCATGTCAACAAGGCCCTGCAATGACAGAGCAGCAAATGTAGCATGTGCTTCAGTTAAATACAGTAGTTCATATGGCTTGGAGTAAAGCAGCATTAGCCAATCTCTACAGTCAAAGAAGCTTTCATACATGAGAAGGCTGTAATTGCTTCAGCATCAACAAAGAGAAAGCAGATGACATATTTGAGTAGGTTACCCATGTGGCACTTAAAGTTAAAGGCTTAAGAAAATCAGTTTGATAAAAAAAGTGGATTACTGCAGAATCAGTTTGATAAAAAACGTGGATTACTGCAGATAATTATGTCTTGGAAGTATGAAAGAATGCAAAAAACTCTTTTTGATTTTGACTGTACTGTCGAGATACATTCTTTTCACTTAAAAGAAAGGAAGACATAGTGCTTGATATGCTCTTCATCATGCATCACTCCAAGGCAACAATCTTACAAAGAACACCAAGAGAATCGGAGTAGCATTCTGTAAGTTTATGTTTACTTGCAATCTGCTGGTTTATGACTAGTTGAATTGTTGAAACATTTCCCAACTTCATTTACAATATGAAGAAATTGAATAATGTAAATGAAAAAGACTTCTAGTGCTTCAAATGAAAAACACTTCTAGATCAAGTGATATTCCGTCTAAGAAAAGCGCTTACAAAAGCTTTGCATTCTTCATCCAAAGAGCTCGGCGAAGGCGTCTAGATTGCTTTCTGAAATGGAAAGCATTATCTTGCATTGTAGCAGTTTTGTCAACTAGAAGTTCAATCCGCTCCCCTCTCTCCAATATCTTATCAACATTGTCTACCATGATTGTGCGCACCTGATGAACTTAAGAACTTTACTTTGCATCCACTTGTAAACAAATGCTAATTAATATACAAGCCAGGCAGTCTACAGCTGAGGAAAGAACGGAAAATAGGAAAAATAGAGTGGACAAATGACATAACTTTCAACCTTAAGCATCATTAATTGACAAAAAGGAGCAGACACACAGAAAAGGCCTCAAAAGTCATTAATAGAGGTTGCCTTGTCCAGACATGGATATGACAACAGCCATGACATTTGAATCATGAGTAACATCGGCTGCGCCACGGCAGAGAGTGATGCAGCAAAAAAAAAAAAAGTTAATAATTTGCCAAGCTGGGGAGACCCCCACCTCGGCAAAGATCGAACGGTCAAAAAAATCCAAAAAAAATAAGTTAGGTAAAGAGATGCTGATTAAATTGCAAAAAAGCAATGATATTTATACCCGAGAGCTTGTAAATTGTATTTGTAGAATATGTTAAAGAGGTGAACCATATTTAGATTAGGTATCTGCAAGAACTTTTTTTTTATTAAGCAACACTTTCAAAAAGAAGATTTTTTTATTAAGCAAACACTATGAAAGTATTATCACCCCATAAGGTTGCTCAACAACTCTTACGAAATAATTGCCAAAGTGATGTCTACCAGACTGACCAAGTTATTGGAAGATTAAGGGCATATTTGGCAAAACTTTTACTTGGAAGCCACTTTTGCTTGAGTGAGAGTGTTATAACTAATTTTAGGTAGTGACTAAAGTCGAACATTTCTTAACAACCTCATTTTTACCCCAATCTAAGAAACTTCAATTTGTAGCCTTTGGTTTGAAGCCAAAAGGAAACTCAAAGACTACATAAATGGCATGTAAGGCCTAGTTTCTTCTCAAAATATTTTGAAAGTGGATGGTACCACTAAATTGTGTTAAAGAAAAATAAGTCGTACAAAGTGTTTACAATGAAGCTCTCAAAAAGCCTCTATACACAAGGGCTACAAGCCTAACACCAAGGCGGTGTCCCCCTCACACTCACCCCAAGAGGGCAAAAAAAGAGAAGTATCAATAATCTCTACGCAAAAGGTATGCACCCACTCCCTAACTTTCTCACAAACAAAAGCAGCAACTCTATCTGAAGCAGAAGCTTCCTCCTTGAAAATTCTCCTATTCCCCTCCCCCTCAAATAGCCCAAAGGGTAGCATGAAGGATCAACCACCATGTGATGCAGTCAGCCCTTCGAGCAACCAGGAGGGGAAAATGCTGCAGAAGAGAGTCCACCATATCCTCCTGTCGCCATGGTTGTTGCACCTTGGATAGAATAGCCCGCCAAACCTCTAAAGCAAAGCTGCAGCCAACAAAAAGATGATCCAAATTTTCCTCCTCTTCCCCACATAGTGAGCATACAGAAGGGACATCACATCCAAAACGAATCAAACCTGTCTTGAGGTAGGAAGTCTGCCAATGGATCCTTCTCCTCAAAATAACTGGATGAAAGCCCAAAAGTGCTTTGAATTAGAAGCAGAGCAAACACCCTGATAGAGGAAAGCCAATCAGTTTTTAGTCCTTGAAGAAGGTTGAAACACACTTTGATATTGGTTCATGAAGTGTTGTTTTCTATGAAGAAAGGAAAGGATCCCAGGCTGATATGTAGATTGCAGATTGGATTTTAATAATGACCCTGGCAGTGTTTGTGTAGAATCTTGAAAAAACATTATTTTCCAAAGAACTGGATGAAGACAAAGAATTGTGTGAGCATCACTACATTTTCTGTTATTATCGACAGGAGTGTTCATGGTCTGATTTAGGGGTCTCAGACAAGGAGACCCTCTCCTCTCTCTTTTTTCCTTTTCGAGAAAAAAGTGGATTGTACCACCAATTTTCTTAAGCATAAAAAAGAGGAAGTACAATCGGGAGGATAGGAGAGATCCCTATCCAAAATTAAACAATAAAAAAGAAAAGAAAATCTGGGCTTAATCTACTTAAACACCTTTGCCCAGGATTGAGCTGATAACCCCAAAATGTGACGACGCTAATTATATAGGCATGGTAAAGCCTTAAGAGAAATGTTCACAATGTAAATTTTACTTCCCCGGAAGATAGTGTCATTCCTTTCTCGTCAAGTACTCCAACATATCGCACAAGGAAGAATACCAAAATTTCCTTTGTCTCTCATTGTGTTGAGCGTCCCCAAAGACATTTGAAGAACAGCATATGTCGATCACTGAACTGAAGTCAAGGTTTGAAATGCACGAGTGCCCCAAAAGATCTCCACACAGCTTGCCTAACCAGGCAGCACACTAAAAGGTGATCCACATCCTCTTGATCCGGTCCACATAAGGAACACATGGTATCATAATCTTGGCATCATTTGCTTCTAAATATCTTTGTCACGATTCTTCTTTCAAACATAAGCCACATAAATGCCCTTACTTTAATAGAAGATTTAACCTTCCACACCTCATCATACTTCATATAATTAGGAAGAACACCTTCAAGTAATGCATACTATGACTTCACAGAAAACTTCCCATCAATTCTTCCCCAACAAAGCCTGTCTGATACACTCATATCAATAGATACTGAATACAGCACGCTCAATAATGCAGCATACTCTCTTTTGTTTGTTATGATAGCTAATGTGCAAATTAGCAGAGGTAAGTGTCTGGTTGAGGGGAGTCCAAACCATAAAAACATGTTCCAAGCTCTCTCAGTTATAATACACAGATGAGACACTCATTTATGGAAGGCTGCATCAATCAGTTGAATAATTTCCAGCTTACCTGAGCTGCTATGAGCTCACTTCAGGACTTAAGATAAATTATGACAAGAGTTCTATCATTGGAATAAACAGGGATGGGGATTATATTGACAAAGAGTGCTCAGTTTGCTGGATATAAAGTTGAGAAACTATCCATTAAGCTTGGCATTTGGCAACAAGCCAAGCTGCTCGTGAGCTACTCAAGCGCAGGTTCAGTTTAACTCAAATCAGCTCTATTCGTTTAATGAAACAAGCCGAGTCCTAGCTGCAGTTAAAGCTCGTTCATCTACACGAGCCAAGTCCAGGTTTCATCAAGCGTAGCTCGGTCACCTCACAAGCCCAGTCGTACTAAAATATTTAATTAATTTTTAACTATGCTATATTTCTCCCATCTTCAATATCGTCCAAATAAGAACAAAAACCTATAGGCCAAGCTTCCTAGGGTGCCAAACCGGCACACCCAACTGCAGGGCAAGGGCCCAAGTCCACAAGCTTTGTACATTTTTAACATGGGAAGATTATAAGGACACACGCCTGGAGAGTTCCCAGCTGGGACTTTTAATCCCACATGGGACACTTAAAAAACTCCTTGCTTGTTTTTAAAAGAACTCCTTCCTTGCTTTGCCTTTAAAATTTTGAACGCCCTTCCCCTTGCTGCACACTACTTAACTATTTAAATCAGGCTCAGCATCAAGTGGTTTGACTCAGTCTTGGAACGGGGTTAACCACTTAACCCATTCTAACAAGTCAAGCTTGAGCTGGGTGGATTTTCCATTAAGCCAAGTTCGAGCTCAGGAAATCAGCTCAAAGGAGGCTTCGACTCAAGCTCAACCTTTGGTATTTTTGGTCGAGCCAAGCTCGAGCGGGTGAAAGCCCCGCTCGAGCTTGGCTCGGCTTGGCTCATTGCCGGGTTTGACGGATGAACTATGTAGTTTGTCATGCCACGCGAGCGGACGGCCAGCACGTGGCCGTCCGACTCGGCGGACGGATGAACTTGGCTTTATGTAGTTATGTCATACTCAGACTAGGCGTTTTCCTTGGCAGGGAATGAGTTATCTTGAGAATCCAGAGGCTGGCTCGGGGGAATGATGCGATTCCTGAGCGTCACCCCTACTGAGATTGGATCTGCTTCCAATGGTGACTTAATGGGATTGAAGTCGATCATTGAACCTTGGTTCTTGTTTGGACAAAAGACAGATAAGGTGGGCCCCTCAACTGTGATTGGAGAGACCTGAATGAGAGTGACCGGCTTGAGGGTTGCCGATCGCTCTTTGGGCCGGATTAGGACCAAAGGCTCATTAGGGGAAAGCGTGGAGACTTCTGGGGTAGCCCCTTTAGTTTCACGCGACCAAGTGGGATCTTGGTGCCTTATCCCGGACCCTTCGTACTCCCAGTATTGCTCCCTGCGAACTGTTACAGGCTCCAAGTCCTTGATCAATGTGTTGACCTTTCCTTGAAAGCCGGAGGGAACCTGACCTACCTGATGAGAGGGTAATGGATCCTTCACAATTACCAGTTCTTTCTTAGCCTTCAGAGCCTCAATGGCTTTTCTCATGTCTTCCCAATTTATCCGCCCTTCATCGTTCAAGTCATATACTCAGTCCCTGAAGGTGAAGCAATTATAGATGGTGTGTCCCGTGATCCTATGGTAGGGGCAATACCTAGACGTGTCCGTATTGCGCGGGACACCTTCTTTTTGAGGTGGAAGTTGAATGGCGTTGCAGGCCAGCAAAGCGTAAAAGATGTCTGCCAATGATTCCGGCAGAAGTGGATATGAGGCCCGCTTAGCCATAGGACGACTGTAATTAGTCGGGGGAGGGACAGCTGAGTATTGCTTCTGGTTGGACTGAGTATCGGACTTAGGATGAGGATTGGTAACCCTGGTTGGCGGTGCCAGCATGCTGACCTGTTCATTGATGGTAACTCCTTCTGTGGTAGGAGCTGATGTGGTTTTCTTATTCTTGCTTCTGTTTTCAAAGAATGAAGGCAGAGTGGAGTCTCGGATTTGGGACTAAACTACCCTGGCTAGATTGTATAACTGAGCGAACGTCTGAAGTTCACTAAGCATAAGGATTGCTCGGAGCTGGGGGGTAGCATTGTTAACAAGCATGGTGACTGCTTGTGCTTCAGGAATAACAACCTCCGCTCTAGAAGCCATAGCTCTCCACCTATTAGCGAAATGAGTGAAGTCTTCGTCAGACTTCATTTTTTCCATTACTAGATCGAACAAGGTGGGGGGCAAGGCTGCCATGTGGTTGAAGTGGGTAATAAACCTCTCAGAGACCATGTCAAAGTTGATCAGGTCAGTAGCTGGTAGAGAAGAGAACCACCTTAAGGCCTCTCCCTCGAGAGACTTTTGGAAAAGGTGTACCAGGAGGACCCTATCGAAGAGCCACGGATGGGAGTCCATGAGAAACCCAGACAAATGATGATGAGGGTCAGTGGTACCATCGTACTTTCTGTACTTAGGTACTTTAAACCCTAGTGGAAAATAGGCTGGGGGGAGCTTGCAGTAGCTCGAGAGAGAATATGGCTGCCTGAGGTTGAGAATCTCGGCCATGAGTCGCTGTACACAAGTCTCGACCTCATTCTTATAAATGAATTCCTCCTGTTTGGGAGGTGTAACCTGGTTGATGGGATTGAAAGGGATCGTGTGAGTGGGCATAGCTTGACTCGGCTGGAGTCTGCTAGAAGATCCTTGGAATTGGGTTTTCCGATGAGTGGCATCTTGAATTTTGCCACGAGAAACCAACTGGATGAGTTGATCCGGAGTATAGCGTGATAGGACAGCAATGAGTTCCGGATCTTCTCCAGGGTTTTGGAAGGTCCTATTGGAGATCACTGGCTCATCTTCTCCTTGTGAGGTAGAAGATTCATCAGAATCCTTCCTCTGAGAACCTTCCCTGGATGCTTGGAGCATCCCTATGAAGGTCTGTTGTGGGTCCTCTTCAATCTCAAACAAAGAGTTGTGAATAACATTGTTACCGTACTGGTCCATGTCATCATACACAGCATTGACATACATTCGGTTCATTATGAAGCACATACCCTAGATGATTTTATGTTTCACTTGAAATGTTTACCAATGTTTTATGAAAGTTAGTTTCTAACAAATCAAGTTTAACCCTTAACGACCCTTCACTTTTCCAATACTTGTTCCACCGAGATTCAATTAAGTGTCTTTAGATTTAAAACAATTCACTAATTTCTCATACAAACCCAAGGTTCCTACATGGTGGTTTCAAGTACAACCTGTTCGGCGGCCAAGTGGGAATCCCTGGCTCGCGGAGACTGACGGAGGTTCCCAACAGGACAGGACTAGTCACACCCGAGTGAGAATCCTCAGGTGGAGAGTCAAATCATGCGGGAGAGGTGACTAAAGATGTGATGCCGGCTCTTCCTTAAAACCCCCGGGCAGAACACCCCAAAAAAACCCAGAAAGTTAACAAACATGAGGTCAGAATATTAACAATTCAACAAAATAGGCAGCAACAAATCATTCATGAACAGTAATAACAGAAGAAAAAAAGAAACCGACGGGGTGTCAGCGACTAAAGGCTAGCCGTCAAAGGGTACGGACGGCCAGGTGGCAGCCGCCTAAGAGGGGGTCGACGGCCAGGATTTGGCCGTCAAAGGAATTGGACGGCTGGGTGGTAGCCGTTCAATAGGGAGCCGACGGCCAGGGCCTGGCCGTCCAGAAGGTCGAACGGCCAGGTGCTGGCCGTCCACTGGTGGTGTCGACGGCCAACTAGTGGCCGTCCAGCAGGTACGGCGGCCGAGTGATGGCCGTCCAAGGGGCTCGACGGATAGGGTCTGGCCGTCCAGAGATTATGCAGAGTTCAGGATCCTTACCTTCTTTTCCTTTGATCGCGACGCATGCAGCGGGCTACAGATGTCCCACCGTGATCGCCAGAGGGCTGTAGGCGCCCGGAACGTCCTCCCCGTCGCCGCGGCTGCGAGGCTTTGGAATTGGGGGTCCCTTCGTTCGTCTTAGCACTGTGGCGATTCAAAAGGGGGTTAGAAGTTGAAGTGTGATCGTCATGAGCATTACCTTTCGGTCCATGTGCTCCGCATGAGTGTAGAAGGTGATCGCGCGTTTTGTGGGAGCGGGAGATGCTGGTTCCTCCTTCTCTCCCTCCGGCTGGCCAGAGGAGGAGAGCCCGGTACTCTGCACGCGTGAATGTGGTAAGGATCCCTGAAAAGAAAAGACAAAACAAAGAATAACCCGATTAGAACTAAATGTGCAGAATCTATCCATAAAGATGTAAAAACTAGCTAAAATCAGAGGGGAACGCACCGGATGGGTGGTGGGGAGGGAAGGTGACCATATGTTATGGCCACCCACCTCCCGTTTTTTTTTAAAAACCTCTGTGGGGTAAGAATCCCTAGGTCATCTTACGTGCATGCATGCAAATGAGGGGGGTGGTGTGTGTGAAAAGTGAAGTGGTATTGATGACGCAATGGAATGAATAGGAAAGAGTAAAAAGAGAAAGGTTAGAAAGACAAGCCCGTTTCGGAATGCAGCCTAAGCCTTCCCTCTTGGAGACTCTTTGTCAACCTCCTCGAGCCTCTCACCAGGAAGTCCTTCTTCAACGAAAATCCTTGACTCTCCAAAGAACCTCCTCCTCTTTCACCCTTCTTAACCCCAGAAAA
Source organism: Zantedeschia hybrid cultivar (assembly GCA_030544215.1). Taxonomy (NCBI): domain Eukaryota; kingdom Viridiplantae; phylum Streptophyta; class Magnoliopsida; order Alismatales; family Araceae; genus Zantedeschia; species Zantedeschia hybrid cultivar. Next base: position 41,761,965 of record JARZZO010000013.1, on the reverse strand, counting down.
TCCTTCTTCAGGGAAATCCCTCTTAACCCCCTGCTCGAGAGATGTGGGGGGTTTAAATAGGTGAGGGGAAAATAGGAGAAAACAGGGGTCTAAATCCCCGTAAATCAACCTTCAACCAATAGGGAGTGGTCAAGGGTCGGAGGTAGTGGACGCGGCAGTGGCCGGAGTGGGGAGTGGTCGGAGTAGTGGGGATGAGGGCGGCGAGTAGAGGAGATCGTGGGGAAGACGGAGTCAAGGGGTGGTTAAGGAGTGGACGGCCAGGCAACATGCCTTCCATATGAAGTGATGGAAGGCGGCCCGGCTGGCCTTCGAAGGGAGTGGAAGGCAAGGGGTGGCCTTCGAAGGAGGTGGAAGGCAAGGAACTGGCCTTCCACGAAAAGGTGGTAAAAAGTGAAAAAGGTGGCCAAAAGGTGAAAAGCAAGGCGGCTAGCCTTCGAAGGTGGTGGAAGGCGAGGGGTGGCTTTCGAAGGAGGTGGAAGGCAAGGGACTGGCCTTCGAAGGTGGTGGAAGGCAAGGGACTGGCCTTCGAAGGAGGTGGAAGGCGGACTGGCTGGCCTTCCACGAAAAGGTGGCTAGAGTCGGGATTTGGTTAATGGGCTTAGTTGCTAGTGGGCTGAGATGGATAAATGCGGGGATTTTGGTGGTAAAGGGCTAATGGTTGAGGGGATTTGTGACCAGAGGGGTGGTCCAAAATCGGTGTCTACAAATGCCCCTCCGGGACACCTGTTTTGCAGTGGAATGGAATGGAATGATAAATAGGTGTTCCGGAAATCGAACTAGATTTTGGACAGTCCAGAGAAGGATGAGCTATCCCCGAGGATGACATGCGAATGCGGCAAATGCATGAAGGCTGGCTATTTGAGTTGCAAGAGTGGTTTAAGAAAAGGAACAAAGTTCAGTACTAGAAAATCACAGTCCGTGGGACTCCCGGGTGCTGGAATTGAGAGGCCTTGGCGTACCAAAATATAGCGATCTGACCCAAGGGGATCTCGAGCATGAAAGGTGTAGGAGTGTGACTTGAAGAACTCTCAACACAACGGGCGCGCGGTGGCCTGGCGCATCATGCGATCGCCAAGTGAGAGGATCTCAAGCACACGTGCTGAAAAGAGGAAGAGGTCTTGCAATTCAAAGGGTTAACAGACATACAACTGCCAGAATCACAGATCAGCGATGGGTTAAGCAGAGTGATGAATGACGGTCATTGCCCCTAGGGCGAGGATGAATGCTTATGCAAATGCGTGCTGGTTTAAAATTTAAATAAATTCCTAATGCAAACAGGAGGAGTTTATTGGCCAATCGAATAACTTTGGGAATATAGACTCCTCATTGTTTTGTTTAAAGAGGAACTCAGAGTCTATACGCCCGAAGTTATTAGCCTCCTGTGTCTTTGGTCCTATTCGCCTCCGATTTCCTGCAGCTGCAAAAACGCACATCAGCAACGTTCACATTTTCAATAATCACAACATTACATATCAAATTGCAGGAGGATAAGAAGCAAATGTTTCGTTTCGAGTCGAAACCGATATGGAAGATATGGCTATTCTATTGGTAGAATGCCAATCCAATATGGTTTCGACTCGAATTTCAAGATGAGCCATTAATTCATTGATCAAGGTGGTCTCCTTAATCGTGGGGTGAGGTTACCTCCTCGAAGAGAAGGGAGAAAGGCATTTTGTCCTCTCGTGGATGGGCTTTTCTTTTAAAGTGGTAGAAGGCCAGGTGGCTTGCCTTCCACGAAAAGGTGGAAGGCCAACAAGCCTGCCTTCCATGAAGTGGTGGAAGGCAAAGGGGCATGCCGTCCACAAAAGGGGAAGATATGCACGCCTCTCCGTCTATTGTGGAAAGGGTTGTGATTATCCCGTGACATTTTAAAATTTAAAAGGGAGGGTTGTCGCGGGGCCTTCTTCCAGAACTCCACTTTTCTGTGGAAGGATGGCTTCGTCTTCTGCTCGTGCTACTGCCAAAGAGCCTCAAGTTCTGTCCGATGTGAAAAGCCACCTCAGCAACCTGGTGGCCCACGGACAGGTATGCTCGGACCTTTGTTTTGTTCGTCTCGCCTCTCTCTTCTTTGTTGACTTTTAGTTGCCTTGCAGCCTCTCCCAAAGTTTCCTGATGCTAGGCATACTCGCAAGTATGCATGGCTCGCGGCCTTGCTGGAAATGATTACTCTGAGTATGAGGGTGTACATGCATCGATGGAACTTGACCCGTTCTATCGTGTTTGCAAAATGGTTTACTGCCATCCACTGGCACTGGGAAGGGCTGGGTTCGCTGCTGGAGCTGTGGCATCCGGAAACACACACATTTGTGTTTCGAGAGTTCGAGGCAACGGTCTTGCTAGAGGAGGTGGAGACCTTCTATGGCTGGGAGGGTCTAGCTGTCGGTGATCCCTCTGATTTGCCTACATGGGAAGAGATTTTCGCTGATATTGTGCAGGACAAACGAGAAGTATGTCGTATGACCAACAGCCGAGGGATCCTCGTCGACCGCCTTGCATATTGGTTGATCCGGGAAATCAGGCGCAAGGCGGTCGAATCTGAAAGGCTGATGCGAGGCTTGTGCCTGGTCCTTGGGGGAGTCATGTGGTTTCCCACTACAGGCTCGGTGCTGGAGAAGGAATATGTGAGTGTGCTAGGTAGCCCACCGTCCGTACCTGTGGACGGCGGAGCCCTCCGCCGCCCACCGGAGCGGATGGCAGGACCTCCTGCCGTCCGCACGCACGGACGCCGTGGCCCCCCACCGTCCGCACGACGCGGACGGCGGGGCCGTCCGCCGTCCGCACGGACGGACGGCGCCCCCGTCCGCCGTCCGTGTGGACAGACAGCGGCTCCGCCTGCCGCCCTCCCTATGTTTCAAAAAAAAGAGAGAAAATAAAAAAAAACTCACCTTCTTCTTCGGCGGAACCTCCCCGTTGCCGCCACCCTCTCCGTCACCTTCTCCTTCCTCTTCCTCTCCATCACCACCGTCTTCGTCTTCTTCATCTTCCTCTGTTGCCGCTGTCCCCCCTTCTTCTTCTTCTTCTTCCTCTCCGGCGCGAGGAGCCCTCTCATCGCCGCCGCCGCCGCCGCTACCGTGAAGAGCTTCCTCTTCGCCGCCGCCGCGGGCGTCGTCGTCGCCGCCTCCGCCGCTGGAACCCGCTCCGTCGTCGCCACCGGCCTTCCTCCTCCTGAGGGCACGAGGGAGCCACACTCTCGCCATGAATGGAAACTTCGAAGGTTGGAAGGCGGAAATTTTGGAAACGAAGCAGAAAAAAAGAGCAAGGAGGGAAGTGGGAGAGAAGAGAGTCCCGGCCTCTTAAAGCCGCCCTTGCCCCTGCGTGGACGGCCATACTTTGGCCGTCCGCCGGTGTGGACGGCTGCACACTGGCCGTCCGCCGAGTCGGACGGCCACGTGCTGGCCGTCCGTCGGCACGGACAGCCATGCGTTGGCCGTCCTCTTGGACGGCCACGTGCTGGCCGTCCGCCGGCACTGACGGCCACGCGCTGGCCGTCCGCTTGGACGGCCACGTGCTGGCCGTCAGCTCGCGTGGACGGCCAGGAGTGGGCCGTCCGCCCGCCGAGTGGACGGCCAGAGTGCTGGCCATCCGCCACGTAACGGCCAGCGTGCTGGCCGTCCGCCACCTGGGCGGCTAGCCCTGCAGGGACAGTTTGCTGGACGGGAATTCCACAGTTGCAAGGTGAACAGACTTCCCCTCACGGATCGGCCCATGCTCATGTGGCTGAGCCCTCCGTACAGGTGTGACAAGATCACCGGGGCAAGAGAATGGCCTCTCCACAGCAAACTCAGCACACTCACATATTCCTTCTCCAGCACCGAGCCTGTAGTGGGAAACCACATGACTCCCCCAAGGACCAGGCACAAGCCTCGCATCAGCCTTTCAGATTCGACCGCCTTGCGCCTGATTTCCCGGATCAACCAATATGCAAGGCGGTCGACGAAGATCCCTCGGCTGTTGGTCATACGACATACTTCTCGTTTGTCCTACACAATATCAGCGAAAATCTCTTCCCATGTAGGCAAATCAGAGGGATCACCGACAGCTAGACCCTCCCAGCCATAGAAGGTCTCCACCTCCTCTAGCAAGACCGTTGCCTCGAACTCTCGAAACACAAATGTGTGTGTTTCCGGATGCCACAGCTCCAGCAGCGAACCCAGCCCTTCCCAGTGCCAGTGGATGGCAGTAAACCATTTTGCAAACACGATAGAACGGGTCAAGTTCCATCGATGCATGTACACCCTCATACTCAGAGTAATCATTTCCAGCAAGGCCGCGAGCCATGCATACTTGCGAGTATGCCTAGCATCAGGAAACTTTGGGAGAGGCTGCAAGGCAACTAAAAGTCAACAAAGAAGAGAGAGGCGAGACGAACAAAACAAAGGTCCGAGCATACCTGTCCGTGGGCCACCAGGTTGCTGAGGTGGCTTTTCACATCGGACAGAACTTGAGGCTCTTTGGCAGTAGCACGAGCAGAAGACGAAGCCATCCTTCCACAGAAAAGTGGAGTTCTGGAAGAAGGCCCCGCGACAACCCTCCCTTTTAAATTTTAAAATGTCACGGGATAATCACAACCCTTTCCACAATAGACGGAGAGGCGTGCATATCTTCCCCTTTTGTGGACGGCATGCCCCTTTGCCTTCCACCACTTCATAGAAGGCAGGCTTGTTGGCCTTCCACCTTTTCGTGGAAGGCAAGCCACCTGGCCTTCTACCACTTTAAAAGGAAAGCACATCCACGAGAGGACAAAATGCCTTTCTCCCTTCTCTTCGAGGAGGTAACCTCACCCCACGATTAAGGAGGCCACCTTGATCAATGAATTAATGGCTCATCTTGAAATTCGAGTCGAAACCATATTGGATTGGCATTCTACCAATAGAATAGCCATATCTTCCATATCGGCTTCGACTCGAAACGAAACATTTGCTTCTTATCCTCCTGCAATTTGATATGTAATGTTGTGATTATTGAAAATGTGAACGTTGCTGATGTGCGTTTTTGCAGCTGCAGGAAATCGGAGGCGAATAGGACCAAAGACACAGGAGGCTAATAACTTCGGGCGTATAGACTCTGAGTTCCCCTTTAAACAAAACAATGAGGAGTCTATATTCCCCAAGTTATTCGATTGGCCAATAAACTCCTCCTGTTTGCATTAGGAATTTATTTAAATTTTAAACCAGCACGCATTTGCATAAGCATTCATCCTCGCGCTAGAGGCAATGACCGTCATTCATCACTCTGCTTAACCCATCGCTGATCTGTGATTCTGGCAGTTGTATGTCTGTTAACCCTTTGAATTGCAAGACCTCTTCCTCTTTTCAGCACGTGTGCTTGAGATCCTCTCACTTGGCGATCGCATGATGCGCCAGGCCACCGCGCGCCCGTTGTGTTGAGAGTTCTTCAAGTCACACTCCTACACCTTTCATGCTCGAGATCCCCTTGGGCCAGATCGCTATATTCTGGTACGCCAAGGCCTCTCAATTCCAGCACCCTGGGGTCCCACGGACTGTGATTCTCTAATACTGAACTTTGTTCCTTTTCTTAAACCACTCTTGCAACTCAAATAGCCAGCCTTCATGCATTTGCCGCATTCGCATGTCATCCTCGGGGATACCTCATCCTTCTCCGGGCTGTCCAAAATCTGGTTCGATTTCCGGAACACCTATTTATCATTCCATTCCATTCCACTGCAAAACAGGTGTCCCGGAGGGGCATTTGTAGACACCGATTTTGGACCACCCCTCTGGTCACAAATCCCCTCCACCATTAGCCCTTTACCACCAAAATCCCCGCATTTATCCATCTCAGCCCACTAGCAACTAAGCCCATTAACCAAATCCCGACTCTAGCCACCTTTTCGTGGAAGGCCAGCCAGTCCGCCTTCCACCTCCTTCGAAGGCCACCCATCGCCTTCCACCACCTTCGAAGGCCAGCCCCTTGCCTTCCACCTCCTTCGAAGGCCACCCCTCGCCTTCCACCACCTTCGAAGGCCAGCCGCCTTGCCTTTCACCTTTTGGCCACCTTTTTCACTTTTTACCACCTTTTCGTGGAAGGCCAGCCCCTTGCCTTCCACCTCCTTCGAAGGCCACCCCTTGCCTTCCACTCCCTTCGAAGGCCAGCCGGGCCGCCTTCCATCACTTCACATGGAAGGCATGTTGCCTGGCCGTCCACTCCTTAACCACCCCTTGACTCCGTCTTCCCCACGATCTCCTCTACTCGCCGCCCTCATCCCCACTACTCCGACCACTCCCCACTCCGGCCACTGCCGCGTCCACTACCTCCGACCCTTGACCACTCCCTATTGGTTGAAGGTTGATTTACGGAGATTTAGACCCATGTTTTCTCCTATTTTCCCCTCACCTATTTAAACCCCCCACATCCTCTCGAGCAGGGGGTTAAGAGGGATTTCCCTGAAGAAGGATTTTCTGGGGTTAAGAAGGGTGAAAGAGGAGGAGGTTCTTTGGAGAGTAAAGGATTTTCGGTGAAGAAGGACTTCCTGGTGAGAGGCTCGAGGAGGTTGACAAAGAGTCTCCAAGAGGGAAGGCTCAGGCTGCATTCCGAAACGGGCTTGTCTTTCTAACCTTTCTCTTTTTACACTTTCCTATTCATTCCATTGCGTCATCAATACCACTTCACTTTTCACACACACCACCCCCCTCATTTGCATGCATGCACGTAAGATGACCTAGGGATTCTTACCCCACAGAGGTATTTAAAAAAAAAGGGAGGTGGGTGGCCATAACATATGGTCACATTCCCTCCCCACCACCCATCCGGTGCGTTCCCCTCTGATTTTAGCTAGTTTTTACATCTTTATGGATAGATTCTGCACATTATAGTTCTAATCGGATTATTCTTTGTTTTGTCTTTTCTTTTCAGGGATCCTTACCACATTCACGCGTGCAGAGTACCGGGCTCTCCTCCTCTGGCCGGCCGGAGGGAGAGAAGGAGGAACCAGCATCTCCCGCTCCCACAAAACGCGCGATCACCTTCTACACTCCTGCGGAGCACAGGGACCGAAAGGTAATGCTCCTGGCGATCACACTTCAACTTCTAACCCCCTTTTGAATCGCCACAGTGCTAAGACGAACGGAGGGACCCCCAATTCCAAAGCCTCACAGCTGCGGCGACGGGGAGGACGTTCTGGGCGCCTACAGCCCTCTGGCGATCACGGTGGGACATCTGTAGCCCGCTGCATGCGTCGCAATCAAAGGAAAAGAAGGTAAGGATCCTGAACTCTGCATAATCTCTGGACGGCCAGACCCTGGCCGTCGAGCCCCTTGGACGGCCATCACTCGGCCGCCGTACCTGCTGGACGGCCACTAGTTGGCCGTCGACACCACCAGTGGACGGCCAGCACCTGGCCGTCGGCTCCCTATTGAACAGCTACCACCCAACCGTCCAATTCCTTTGACGGCCAAATCCTGGCCGTCGACCCCCTCTTAGACGGCTGCCACCTGGCCGTCCGTACCCTTTGACGGCTAACCTTTAGTCGCCAACACCCCGTCGGTTTCTTTTTCTCTTCTATTATTACTGTTCATGAATGATTTGTTGCTGCCTATTTTGTTGAATTGTTAATATTCTGACCTCATGTTTGTTAACTTTCTGGGTTTTTTTTTGGTGTTCTGCCCGGGGGTTTTAAGGAAGAGCCGGCATCACATCTTTAATCACCTCTCCCGCAGGATTTGACTCTCCACCTGAGGATTCTCACTCGGGTGTGACTAGTCCTGTCCTGTTGGGAACCTCCATCAGTCTCCGCGAGCCAGGGATTCCCACTTAGCCGCCGAACATGTTGTACCTGAAACCACCCTGTAGGAACCTTGGGTTTGTATGAGAAATTAGTGAATTGTTTCAAATCTAAAGACACTTAATTGAATCTCGGTGGAACAAGTATTGGAAAAGTGAATGGTCGTTAAGGGTTAAACTTGATTTGTTAGAAACTAACTTTCATAAAACATTGGTAAACATTTCAAGTGAAACATAAAATCATCTAGGGTATGTGCTTCATAATGAACCGAATGTATGTCAATGCTGTGTATGATGACATGGACCAGTTCGGTAACAATGTTATTCACAACTCTTTGTTTGAGATTGAAGAGGACCCACAACAGACCTTCATAGGGATGCTCCAAGCATCCAGGGAAGGCTCTCAGAGGAAGGATTCTGATGAATCTTCTATCTCACAAGGAGAAGATGAGCCAGTGATCTCCAGTAGGACCTTCCAAAACCCTGGAGAAGATCCGGAACTCATTGCTGTCCTATCACGCTATACTCCGGATCAACTCATCCAGTTGGTTTCTCGTAGCAAAATTCAAGATGCCACTCATCGGAAAACCCAATTCCAAGGATCTTCTAGCAGACCCCAGCCGAGTCAAGCTATGCCCACTCACACGATCCCTTTCAATCCCATCAACCAGGTTACACCTCCCAAACAGGAGGAATTCATTTATAAGAATGAGGTCGAGACTTGTGTACGGCGACTCATGGCCGAGAATCTCAACCTCAGGCAGCCATATTCTCTCTCGAGCTACTGCAAGCTCCCCCCAGCCTATTTTTCACTAGGGTTTAAAGTACCTAAGTACAGAAAGTACGATGGTACCACTGACCCTCATCATCATTTGTCTGGGTTTCTCATGGACTCCCATCCGTGGCTCTTCGATAGGGTCCTCTTGGTACACCTTTTCCAAAAGTCTCTCGAGGGAGAGGCCTTAAGGTGGTTCTCTTCTCTACCAGCTACTGACCTGATCAACTTTGACATGGTCTCTGAGAGGTTTATTACCCACTTCAACCACATGGCAGCCTTGCCCCCCACCTTGTTCGATCTAGTAATGGAAAAAATGAAGTCTGACGAAGACTTCACTCATTTCGCTAATAGGTGGAGAGCTATGGCTTCTAGAGCGGAGGTTGTTATTCCTGAAGCACAAGCAGTCACCATGCTTGTTAACAATGCTACCCCCCAGCTCCGAGCAATCCTTATGCTTAGTGAACTTCAGACGTTCGCTCAGCTATACAATCGAGCCAGGGTAGTTCAGTCCCAAATCCGAGACTCCACTCTGTCTTCATTCTTTGAAAACAGAAGCAGGAATAAGAAAACCACATCAGCTCCTACCACAGAAGGAGTTACCATCAATGAACACGTCAGCATGCTGGCACCGCCAACCAGGGTTACCAATCCTCATCCTAAGTCCGATACTCAGTCCAACCAGAAGCAATACTCAGTTGTCCCTCCCCCGACTAATTACAGTCGTCCTATAGCTAAGCAGGCCTCATATCCACCTCTGCCGGAATCATTGGCAGACATCTTTTACGCTTTGCTGGCCTGCAACGCCATTCAACTTCCACCTCAAAAAGAAGGTGTCCCGCGCAATACGGACACGTCCAGGTATTGCCCCTACCATAGGATCACGGGACACACCATCTATAATTGCTTCACCTTCAGGGACTGGGTATATGACTTGAACGATGAAGGGCGGATAAATTGGGAAGACATGAGAAAAGCCATTGAGGCTCTGACGGCTAAGAAAGAACTGGGAATTGTGAAGGACCCATTACCCTCTCATCATGTAGGTCAGGATCCCTCCGGTTCTCAAGGAAAGGTCAACACATTGATCAAGGACTTGGAGTCCGTAACAGTTCGCATGGAGCAATACTGGGAGTACGAAGGGTCCGAGATAAGGCACCAAGATCCCACTTAGGGTATGGGTCCTTCACCAAACCCGGGATTCAAAATAACCCGGGATTCAAACCCGTCCTCCCTATCTTGTATTTGGGGGCCCCTTTGCATTTCAGAAGCCTGAGATCAATGGTTCGGGATCCTCTTATTCTCAAAATGTAGAACAATTAGCTTGTTGGAAGACCCGGAACTTATCACTGGGAGATAGGCTGGTGTCATTAAATTTGGTACTTTCCAGCAGTCACTCAAGATTTCATGTCTGTGCTCCAGAATCCTTTTAGTGAAATTGGACTTAATCTGTAAGCCAAAACAGAAACGAGTTCTAGGAGTTAAAAATCTGCAATCCATGAACCTGGCCCAGTTGGGAAAATTATTATGGGTGCTAATTTCTTATGATACTTCTCTATGGAAAAGGGCATCGAAAGCAAAGCACACAGGTCACCTTATTACTTTGATTTTCAGGCAGAAAATCAATCTTTTCTGTCCTGCATTTGGAAGGGTATCCTAATATCTGCTACCTGGTCCAAAGAGGTATTTTCATTAAGGTTGGTAATGGAGCTAACTACGCCTACTATTGGAAGAATGGTTGGTTAGGGGATAGCAGTTTGGAAAGGGGTATCTAAATCTCAGGTTAACTATTAATCGATGGCAGACAGTCCAAGAGAGTTACCACTTGAAGGAAGATAGGATAGAGGGGAGTCTTAATTTGAAGAGATCTCTCAAGGACTCGGAAATTGAAGAACATGCTGACATGCTGAAAATGCTTTGGGTTGAATAATTTCATTTTCTCCGTGAAGTCCCTTATATAAGATGACAGAAAGGCACAGCCTATCAAGAATATTGACAAGTCTGGAAAAGCTAAATCCATAGTCCAAGTAAGGGCATTTATGTCACTCTTGTTCGGGAAAAGAATCATTATCAAGGGCTTCAGAAGTAAATGGTGCAGAGATGACAGCATATCTTGTGGGCTCTGCGACGCAAAAGGTGAAGATATTGGCCACCTCATGTTTAATTGCAAACTAAGCCAGGAAATTTGGAGGATCCTTGGTATTAGAACTGCGCAGGAGATGTCGTTGTCCTTTCACAACCTCAAAATTCTACTCCAGGTCTCCAATAAACTTTTACCTCACACTATCTATTAAAGTATCTGGAGAGAACGCAAGGCTATCTTCTGAGGAAGTGGAAGTTGTGTTGAAAATATTCTTATTAGAGCTTTTTATTTAATTTATAATTGGAGTCGACTTTTGCTCAAGATTTTTATGGAGTGGCAGAATCTATTGCCAGTTATGTAGGCCACAACTCCTCTTTTTTTTGGGGTATTTTTGTCCGCATCCTGCCTTTGAAAGATCCTCTCCTCCAAATCCCATTTGTATTGCCTTTGTTTATGAATCAAATCGGCAGCACATGCCATAATCCTTTTGGACCAAAAAAGTCTCCCAAATATGATAATTAATGGAGAGGATATCTAAAAATCCCAAAAATAAAAGTATCATGTGAAAATAAGATAAAAGATTCAAATAATGCTAAAAGATTGTGAAGCAAAAGTCATGCAGAAAGACTACTGTTTGGAAGAAAAGAGGAAGGAAGCACCGATGTTGATGCAAACTATGCATCTAAATAAGCAAGTTACTCCAACAAATAAACTTCTACACAAAATCACTTTTCAGATGAATCGAGGCAATGCACATGCACGAAAACTTATCTAAGCAATTTCCACAACTAGACAAGTTCTGGGAACAGTCACTTTGAAACTCTTGTGACAGTGTGTTCGTGTATTTGTATTTGAAGACGGAAACTCTTTTGAGAATGTTTATTTAGTAAACAAGTTTACCTTAACAACATCACAGTAGCATTGCAAAAAATTTGATTACATAGAAAGCCTCATGCAAGGCATATCATTTAGTGTCTTCCTCCTAGGATTCCTACCAGCAAGATATCAGTCCTTCAGGGGTGGCGTCAGATTAATTTGCAGCTGAGAAGGGACCCTACTGAAGTGGAAATAGGTGAACTCTTAACTCTGTTCACTCTAATCAGCAGAGTTAGGATTTGTGAAGAGGAACATGATAACAGAGTTTGGAGATGGAATAATGATGGGCAATTTTCTGTTAAGTCCATTGTTCAGTTCTTGAATGATGGTGGCTGTAGGGTTTGGTGGAAGGATTTAGTATGGTCTAACTATCTTCCAAACAAGATTAAGGTGTTTCTATGGAAGGTTGCTTGGTCTAGAATTCTTACGGGAAGGAGGGCTAAGAAGCTTCATCTCTCTGGGAGTTCATCATGTGTTTTCTGTGCACTCTTTGAGGAGGACCAAAAGCATCTTTTTTTGGTCGCATAATTACCATTCAGTGCAAGATTCTATGCAAATTATATGGACTCTATTGGGTGGAACATTCTTCTGTGTTGGAATTATTAAGATGGTGGACTAATGTTTGTCCTTTTTCAGACCATAAACAATTGTGGTTTCTCATCTGTCCGGCTCTGATGTGGCCAATCTGGTGTGAAAGAAACATAAGGAAGTTCAATGACCAATTTAGCATTGCTAATGAATTATTGAATAGAACATTTAAATGGGTGGAAGAGTGGGAAAGAGCTGCTGACATTCTTAATGAGGGTTGCTCTATTATTTTTGAGAAGGCCAATCTGTGGAAAGCTATGTTCACTTGATGTTTTTTTCTTCACCTTGTAATTCTGTTCTATTTTATTGATAAAACAGAATATATGTAATTTTCTTTTGAGCTAAGATGGGGTCTTGGGTGGGGGTACGTCCCATCCTGGATGAGTTGTCTTCTTGGGCTTTCTTTGTACTCTTCTTTTATTGATCAATGAAATAGTGACTTTAGTCACCTTCTTTAAAAAAAAAAAAATCCTTCAGGGGTGGGGGTAACATTCCTAGCGCGACATACGAACATTAAGAACTAGAATTCTTATGATACGAGAAACTCATAGGGAAGATAATACCTTCATGTGTTGTAGTTTTATTAGAGATAGCCAGATAGGTAAAAAAAAATGGTAAGAAAATAGGATACTAGTGTAGCCCATCCATGAATACCCCAATGGTCAAACACTGGGGAGGTCATTGGCATTGGTTCGGGGCTGGGATTAATTTGTGACTATAGTATTTGCCCCAGTTGGCTTTTGATCTGCCCCTGAAGCTTTTTCAGTGACCTCAAACTGTAAGCAGGGATTATTGGGCAGGCGCCTACATTAGGACCTGGCAATAGCATTACTTTCAAACAACAGAAGAATAGGATCATATTGGGAATACTTGCCTCACTAACTTCATTTCGTACACGGTTGAGTGTATCCGCGCTAGGATTGCTTGAGAAAAACTCCATTTGCTGATGTAATACTCTAGAGAATTCATCATTCATTGCATAAGCTAATGCAGAATGAGCCACTTTTCCATAGTTTTTCATAAATCTCATGTGAATATCTTCCAAGTAAGAAAAGGGAACTCTTCCTGGATAAAGAAGAAAATGATAAGAAACAAAGTACAAATTCAAGGAGAAGAGAATATAACAAACAACGCATGAGCTAGATGTGCAGCACAAGCAGTGGCAGGCGTTAGGGACACATCAGTTGAACAACTGAAGAAGATAAACTATAAACAATGATGCATTCAAGCAACATCCATCAGCATATAATATGTTGAAAAATATACAATCCTTGTCGGTGGAAGGGAGGTTACTTTAGTTAAAAACTTTGAGACTAATTCAAAATATTCCTTATTTAGCAGAAGAACAGATAAATTACCTTGTGAAATAGTATTTTATCTTAAGGAGGTTTTCTCTACCAAGTTGATTATCCAATACCAAAAACATGCAACATGAAAGAACTGCTTTAATCACATAACACTTCCCCTTCCAAGCAGTTTGCCATTGCTAGAAGTACTTAAGGTTTTAAAAAATGCACACAAATAATTACTACTTCTAAGGGGACAGCAAGTTCCAAAATCCATGTTGAGGTGAAGGATGGAGTTAACAATGAAATCTTACTAAAACTAGCAAAAAGGCTGAGATACACCTCAAGAGTGGAGAACAAAAGTAAAGCAATGGTAAGGATAAAGTTTAAATCTAAATCCAATGAAAGAACCAGAAAAAGCAATGCCAAGCCAATCCACGTACATCTCCATCAATCAGATCACATGGCATAAGGAACAAGACAAATTTTCTGAACCTAAAAAATGCTTTGTAAAGTGCCAAGAAGGTCTGTTTGAGGAAGCAGTGCTCGGCCACTTTTTGGGGAGCTTGGTTGAATAAAGCTCCCCATAAAACATTCAAGAAGAGAATTCTGCAAGGCCAGGCAGTCCAAAACCTCTTTCTCACTTTCAGACTGTATCGATCAATGAAGAGCACCTATGACATTTTTGATGGGGTGAAAATGTACAGACTTAAACCCACCCATCCTACAATTATGTTGACCCAATGAGAACTTTTCAACACAAACCACCCACATGAAAGGTTAGAACTTAATGGAGGCAATACCTTCTAAACTTGCAGAACTGTTGTTCTATGGAAAAACTATCCTAAGCTGGATTAGCCAACTCCAATCAGTTTTTGGGCTCTTGATCAGCTGATCTGGTCCAGCCCGATCATGATTTTGATAATCTTATCCATTCTGAGACTGATTTGGTCCACCATCCAAATCATGATTCAGATAATCTTTGGAGGACCAGTTCTGTTTGCTGAGACAGATTCTAAAGCCCTGACAGAACCTTTAGTACATCCACATGATTTCCTAAACCTTGAAAGAAACTAGACAAGTTTGACTATGAAGATGCCCTCCATTCTACTTAGGTTTAGCATCCTCTTCCATATAAAGAGAGGTACTTGCTGAAAGACATTGTTTGGCAATACATGTAAAGTCATGGTGATGGGAATCCAAGGACTGGAGAAACGGGTCAAATGTCCTTGTTATATTGTATTTGGCCCATTAGAGGCCCAATTAAGGTCTTTTCCATTTTCCTGTAATTTTTATGCATGTTTTGGCTATTTTAGGAGTCCTAGGGGTATCTTGGTAATTTTCTCCTATTAGGGCTTCTTTTCTCTTCTTTTAGAATTTAGGGGGGCACTTTTGGGCTTTATTGTACCTAGGGCTACCCTAAGGGGACCCTATATATTGTAGCCTCTTCCAAAAAGGAGGGCATTGAATGCTAATGAGGGAAGAGAAGAGTTGTTGCCGCTGTGTGTGCGTAGGAGGCCCATGATGGGCCTGTGTGTGTTCTTTGGGGTGTGAAGCCCCTGTGCCTCTTCTCCGTTCCCCCTGTCTTCCTTCCATGTTCATCCTCTCCTTGCCCTTCTTCTTCTTCTTCCCCTCTTCCTCTGCTGCTAGCCCCTGTATCCCTCTATCCTGGACTCCGAGCCTTCATCCGGACACCCCCATTTCTGTCCCGCATCACATGGTGCACATGCTTTAACTTATTTGAACAGAAAATTCATATTAGAGTTTAACTTGCTGCGCCGCCAGGTGGTGCACCAAGGGAAATTTTTGATTTTTTTTAGCTCGATCGTGATCTGACCTACATGTCCTTACAGCCCGATCTGCCGACTTAAAAAAATTCAACAAAAAAGAAAAATTATTGCTGCACCGCCAGGCAGTAGTGACAAGCAGGCCCCATGGTGCCTTTTTGTCAGTTTGTATCATGTGGAAAACAAGCAACAAGGATTTGTTTTGTATTGCCAACCAATGCTGTGTGACAATCATACCGGAAGTATGAATGCCTACTCTGTTAGTTTCTGCAGCAACCTATGGCTCGCAAATTTCAGACTCATGTTTTTCTCCTCAGAATGGAGCAGCAAGTTGTTGATTACCTTTGGTTTCAAATTTTGCTATACCAGTATATCTTTGCTCGCTGAATATGAAGAAGAGTTGAAAATCATCTCTCAAGTTTTACCACGGAATTATTAATTGGAAAAGGATGCATACAACATAGAGCGGTTCATCCTACATAGAAGGGCTTATGTACACAAAGAGCCCTTCACAAAACACTATCCCCAACAAGAAACTTTTGGGGATCTTAAAGCATAATTAGGGGGAGAACAAGCTTGAGCATTATTTTGAGAAGGGATCTTAAAGACTCTGAATTAGGAGATTATATGGGCCTTTTACATTTGTTGGATGAAGTACTGATTTGCCAGATTCAAAGGGATAAGATTGTGTGGGAGCTTAATAATGGAAACTTTTCAGTAAAGTCTTTGTATTAATTTAATTGAAGGACACTCTCCTACATATCCCCAGTTCAGAGAGGTTTGGAAAGTCAAATCCCCGTTGAAGATTACAGCTTTCATGTGGTTGCTATTGCAGAAAAGGATTATTACAAAGGTCTATAGACAGAATTGGGCGCCAGATACTCAACAGAATGCTCTTTATGTGGTCTGAATGAAGAGGATGTTGAACATTTGTTTATTCATTGTGTTATTAGTAGAGAGGTTTGGAAGGTCTTGTCAAGTTTATTTGACACAGTTCAACTTTACTAGCATTCAGCAGATGTGGGAGTTTTTTAGAGACTATAAAGCATCGGGTGGAAACCTATGTAGTCAAAGGCGAGAGGCGACCGAGGCGACCAAGGGGTCGCCTCAGCCTCAAACGCCTAGGCGATGGCCTAGGTGTTTGAGGCGACATTTTAAAAAAAAAATGTTTATAATTTACTTAGTATACAGATAAAGTGAGGCAGACAGAGAGAGTGAGGCTGGGGGGTGAGAGATAGACAAAGAGAGTGAGGGTCTGGGGTGAGGCAGACAAAGAGAGTGAGGGTGGGGGGTGAGAGACCGACAAAGAGGGTGAGGTTGGGGGGTGAGAGACAGACAGAGAGAGTGAGGGTCGGGGGTGAGGCACATAGAGAGAGTGAGGGTGGGGGTGAGAGACAGTCAGAGAGAGTGAGGGTAGGGGACTCGGGGGTGACGTGCATGAGACAGACAAAGAGAGTGAGGGTCAGGGGTAAGAGACACGGAGAGATTAAGAGAGACAGAGAGGCTGAGAGAGATTGAGGGTCAGGGGAGGCAAACTGGCAAAGAGAGAGAGAGGGTCGGGGGAGGCAAACTGGCAGAGAGAGAGAGGGTAGGGGGAGGGGAGTGTGCGTGAGACAGAGAGAGGGAGAGACAGAGTGTGCGTGAGAGAGAGAGAGAGAGGGTCGAGGGAGGGGAGTGTGCGTGAGACAGAGAGAGAGAGGGACGAACAGTGAGACAGAGAGAGGGAGAGACAGAGTGTGCGTGAGAGAGAGAGAGAGAGAGCAAGAGAGAGTGAGAGTGAGACAGAGTGTGCGTCAGAGAGAGAGAGGGGTGATGAGTGAGAGATAGAGAGAGGGACGAAGAAACAGAGAGTGAGAGTGAGAGCAAGACAGAGTGTGTGAGAGGCTGAGAGAGGTTTACCTGTCGCGACCGTCGCCGTCGCCGTCGCCGTCGCCGGAGAAGTAGCCCGCTGCCGCCGGAGATGCTTCCTGCCGCTACCGCTTCCATCGTTGCCGGAGAAGAAGCCCGTTGCGCTCGTGTCGGGGGTCTCGGGACACGGGAAGGGTTAGGGTTCAATGCGGAGGGGGTAGGGTTATTAACGTTGAGCCGGGGGTTTCGTTATGGGCCGGTTTAAGCCCGAATTGAACCGAGGGTATCGTATTGGGCCAGTTTATTAACGGTGGGTTTTTTTTTCTAAATAGGCCCGGTAAGGCGCCTGAGGCGCGCCTAAGGCAAACGCCTGGGCAAACAAGGCGTTTCCCGTGATCACCTAGGCAAAAAGCGGGAACGCGAGGCGCCATACCAGCGCCTCGCCTCGCCTTGTCGCCTAAACGTTCGCTCGGGCGCCTTTGATAACACAGGTGGAAACAACTATAAACAAAAGATTTTTCTTCTTCTACCACACGCAGTCTGCTGGAGCATATGGCGACAACGGAATGATTGTCTATTCCGTGACACTAGGGTGTATGTTGAGAATATATGCGTTCATCGGCTTCTTTCTTATATCAATGGAGTCGATTTGTCTTAAACATTTATGTAGGAGATTGGGAAAAGGTTATGAGAAATATGTAACTTTAGTCTGTTTTTTACTCAGCATGAGGAACCTCTCCTCAACTGAGATTGGATGTACTTCCACTCTTTATTTCAAATAAAATTGGTGGTACACCAGAATTTCTTTCAAAAAAAATTTATTCATACCATTTATTCATCTTAATCTTTAGTATCCTCTTCACCCATTGAAGCCCAAGTTTAATAGGTTTATGCTCGTCATGATCATCATTATTGAATTGTTATCTTATCTTGAGCATAGGTCCGTCGTTATTTTAAGCAAACCACAAATTCATTATTTATCATGACAAGAATAATAGTTATAGATGAAGCACACCACAACATAATCATGTATGAAATATTCCCTGTTCATGAAGCATGCATGCTAATAATAGTAGAGATCATTAGTACTAGAGCATTATCTAACACAAGCATTTTAGAAATCAACAAAAACATGAGAGAGAACTATGCCACTTACTTCATGTAATTGAATGACAAAACATCCCTTCGAATTATCATTGTTTGTTAATTCATAAAGCATAAATGAGTATGATTTCAAATTGAGAATTCTTTTTGACAAAAGCCCAAATCGCCAAAGCCCAAGCTGTCATGGTGTCGCTGAGCTGCTACCTGCCCCTTTGCCCTTCCCTTCCTTTCTCCCTCTCTCTCTCTTTACATCCCTTTGTCATTCCCTTCCTTTATCCCCCCCTCTCTCTCTTTCCATCCTCTATACTCTGGTAGGAAGATGGAAGGGCTTTTTTGAAAGTGGACCACAATTGTATTAAATGTGAAAAAGGGATGTACATGGATATAGTGTGTAAATCTTACAAAAACCCTCTATACAAAATACCAAGATGGTGTCATTACCAATCCCCCTCTAAAAGAGCGAAAAAAAGAGGACATATCACTATGCGCATTACAAAAGACCCTCGCCCACTCTTTGTCTTTATTATAAACAAGCTCAACTACTTTATCCAGAATTCAAGCCTTACTTTGGAACATCTTTTTCTTCCCCTCACCCCAAATGGCCCACAATGTGGCATGGAGGATCATCCACCATACTATGTGATCCTCCTTGGGAGCCACTAAGGATGACCATTGATGGATGAGAGAGTCCACATTGTTCGCCTCCAACCTTCTTTGATGAACCTTAGATATCACGATGGACCAGACATCCCGGGCACAGTTGCACCCCACGAATAAATGATCAAGTTACTAATCCTCTTCTTCGCATAAGGAGCAAAGGGAAGGCACATCACATAGCCTATCACAAGTGGGCAGTCTTCCAATGGAATGTTAACCTTCAAAGCATATTTAGGTGCCCAAATATAAGGAAGAGATATTGAAGAGCCTAGGATAAGCGATAGATAGTGGCATTGCGTCGCACCACTTATATTAGTTATCTAACCAGAAGAGGCATTGTTGACCATCACAAGTCATATATGAGTAGCTACAAGGAGTCAAGGATAATACCCATAGCCTAGAGAATGCCTCTTCAAACATGTGAGACTGAGACATTATACAACATTTGCAAGTGCACATCCCAAATCCTCGCCCTAGAGTGATACTTCTCTCTTATCACCGCTAGCCAAAGTCCCAGATGCGCCATACCAAGCTTCCACAACCATTTGGATAAGAGAGCTAGGTTGAAATCCCAAAAATTCTTAATCTTACAAACTCTACCCCAACAAACCTCATGACTCCCTCTCATAGAAGCCTCACCATTGCCCTTCCAAAAAAACCAACTCCGAATGACTTCAAGCTGTCTGGCTATTAACTTCAGGACCCTGAAGATAGAGAGAAAGTAGATGGGAAGATTGTCCAATATGGACTTTAAGAGGATCAGCCTCCCTCCAGCAAAAGAAGCTTACCTTTCTAGCTTGCTAGACGACGTTAGAAGTTATGTATCACTATCTACCAATCAACGAATCTAAGAGAGCTCAGTGACAAAGGGAGTCCAAAGTAGGTAACTGGGAAGGACCCGATTTGACACCCCAATATGAAAGCCACCATATACAAAGCCATGTTAGTCATATTAATCGTAATTACCTGGCCCTTATGGAAGTTCACTATGAGGTTGTTGACCTTGTCTAAAATCTCCAGTGTGAGTCTGATAACTAGAAGCTGGTCCTCCTCCCCAAAGAGGAAGAGGATGGTGTCATCTGCATACTGAAAATGCATGATCTGCCTCCCCAAATGCTAGGCCTAAAAACCAAAGATAAGTCTTGCTGCCTTAGACCTCTCCCACAGTCTACTATGGATATGGGCCACCAGAACAAACAAAAAAGAGGGGTAATGGGTCCCTTTGCCAAAGCCCTCTACCAGCGTGAAAGAACGGTGTAGGCATCCCATCAATAAGGATGGCAAAGGAGGCTGTTGAGATGCATGCTCTAACCCAATTAATCCACTTCTCCCCGAAACCCATCATTGTCAAAATGTGGAAGAGATAGACCCAATTCACTCTACCATAAGCCTTCTTAAAGACAAGCTAAAGAACCACTCCACTCTTCCTCTACTACTTGTGCCATGTAAGCACCCATGTGCCAACAGGGAACCCTTTTGAATATGCATGCCTCTAGTAAAAGCAATCTAGTAGGAAGATGGGAGGGTAACCTCCCATTTATAGGCATGGTAGAGCGGTAAGTGAGAAGAACAAGGGTGAAGAGTTGCGGAAGGGGATGAGGCAACAAAGTCCCTAATGGGACTCCTCTTAGCCTAATAATAGGACCCAATAAGCCCTTATTGTCGCATACTATATTATCTCCCCAAACATCATTTAAATAAATGACTTTATTTATTTAGTTTCATTTACTTAACCTATTACATGTAGATAATGGAAATACCCTATTTGAGTTCAATGAAAATATTAAAAAAAAAAAATCATATCTTCAACTAATAGAAGTCAATTCTCCTTTCGAAGAAAAAAATCATGTTTTTGGCAATCCTATAAAAACATCCATGTTTGATTAATCTATAAAAAATGATATTCTCTAGCTAGGTGTCGTCCATTCTACTATTATGTGTTGAAAACAGAAAGTCAAATAAAATAAGTCAAAGCTAGAAGGTATTTCTCCAAAGAGCCCTACTATCCTATTGACAGCACAACCAAATCAAGGTCACATTAAGATTGGTCAAACCCAGGTGATTATGGTCTAAAGGACCTAATAGAATTAGCCTACATGAGAACCACTAGTTCTGGCCCATTAGGTCCAATGAGCTTCAGGAAAATTTTCAACTAAGCCATCATATTTTAAACTCTAAACTTTGATACTCTTGAAGAAAAATACCCTTGTTTTTCTTTAGCATATTGGTCCTTTTTGGAAGGTGGCAAAGCCACTGATTATATTAAAATTGATAAGAAAGTTAAAAAGATGGCTACAAAGACAGTAACCCAAAAGGACCTAAATGATCCAAAAAAACAGACAAGAAAAAGGAGACAAAAGCCACAACCAAAATACAATACCAGAATAACAAAAAGAGCATGAAGGGAGGAAATCTCTCCAACTAAAATAAAGAGGATAGAGAAGAGGATTCAATATCAGGCTCCAGGTAGGCTGCTATTCTCCAATTCTTGATTAGATTCAAAGAATGGTTAATAAGATTGAAGGGTGGTGAAAAGCCTTCTTGAAGCATATTGTGTTGCGCTCTTTCCAAATTGCCCAGAGAACAGCAGCTAATAACATGCACCAGGTGTCCTTGTCATCCTCCATAACAATGAGTGCTTCCCATGAGGTGATCAGTTGCTGAACAGACTGGGGCTGCTGCCAAAAGGTACCAAGACAACGGGAGGTAACAGTCCACACCAGGAAGATAATAACACAATGGATAAACAGATGATCGGCTGATTCTGGAAGGTCCCACAAAAGGATGGCAGTACCGGTACCGGTACGTACCGGTCCGGTACCGGCCGGTATCGGCCCGGTACCGGTCGGTACCGGCCCAAAACCAGTCCGGTACCGGTCGGTACCCATGGTACCGGTGCCGGCCGATACCGGTACGTACCGGCCGGTACGTACCGGTATCGGCCGGTACTGCCATCCATGGTCCCACAGAAGATACAGAGGTAATTAATATCAGGTTTAAACTTCTTGACACGAACCAACGTTGCAAGCTTGTCCTGGGTGAGTTTCCACATGAAAATTTTAATTTGGATAGCCAGATTTTCTTCCATAAACAGCTAGCCCAAGAGACCTTGAGCCCCGATAGGAGATGATACTGGAGACAGACTTTAGCCCAAGAGACCTTAGCATGTTGGTCCTTATACAATCAATAGGCACTACCAATGCCACAAGCCTACAATTAGTCTAGGCCAAGCTTCTTAGTGTTTCCCTGCATTTGTGAAGGAGGTCTACCATTGTTTCCACGGCCAGGAAGAGTAAGACAATAGGACAAGTGGAGTAGAAATCTCTTCATGACACAAGGAGACTTTAGGCTATAGCATTAATAAGCTTGAAGGCAATGTCATCATTTTCATAGTCCTCACTACTTATTGGAGGACCCGAGTTCAAGATCTGTATTGTCAAAGTATGAAGTTGCTTATTGGGTGTCGTCCATAGATAGCAGTATCGGCCAATACCGATATGTGATATGGGGGCGGTATCCCGATACCATTCTTAGTAGTTTAAAAATAACAAAAAATTATTATTAATTTGTTATTGGCCGGTACCGGCTGATACAGCCAATACCGATAGCGATACGTATTGGTATCGGTACTTACTAGTACAGTACCAATACCGAGATTGCCATCCTTGGTGTCGTCTCTATGGTTCTATCATAGAGCGCTCTCTCTCTCTCTCTCTCTCTCTCTCTCTCTCTCTCTCTCTCTCTCTATATATATATATATATATATATATATATATATATATATATATATATATATATATATATATATATATATATATATATATATATATATATATATATATATATATATATCTTTGAATTGAGATGTACGTAGCCGACTTCCAACTTCCCAATCCCTGATTTCATATCTAAGCTCAACCTGAAGTTGGCTTGAAGATGTCAATTTGCTTTTTTGGCTAGCAGGCCTACAGGATGGTGATAGGGGGGTTTGGTTCAAACCGAAAAATCAAACCAAATTTGGTTTAGTTTTGTTCGCAGATCAATTCAGTTTGGTAAGGTTTCACCACTTCTCAAACCATAGAAACAGATGATTGTTTGAATCAAAAGTTTATTTGAAATATTAAATTTAAATTAATATGTTAAGTTCATGTATTTTAATTAAAAGTTCCCTAGTCTATTAGCCCTAGACTTGGCTCAAGCCATGCTCACAGCCAGCTTAGGGACCCCACATCAAGCTGGTATCCAGGTGGAGGGTTGTATTTGTACAATCTTCCGCTTCTCCCGTTCCCATCATTTCTCAAGAGGAGGGCCCACCGCCTATCGCCTACATGCAAAGGCACCTGGGGTGCGTGCATCGCTACCCATCTCTTTAGTCCCACATCCAACACTCTAACTCTTGCTTTGATGGGAGAATGGCTAATTAGGGGATGGCTTATTCCGGATTGCTTATGCTTGAATAAGGGGTGTTTTGATTTAATAACGGGATGGAATACAAGATGGAATACTGAATTCTAGGGTGAAGGGGGGGGACATGGCCTATTCAGCTTATTCGTGGAATAACACATTCAAGGGTGGAATAAGAAGTACGTGATCTCAAACTCGAATAGGCCGAATTAGCTGAATAAGCCATCCTTATTCACCCTTATTTGCCTATCAAAGCAGCCCTAAAGAAATAGTCAATTGGGAAATTTTATAAATGGTACCCCCTTCTTCAAAACTACCTAACAACTTGGGTGAAGGGGGGAAATGGCCTATTCAGCTTCTTCATGGAATAACACATTCAAGGGTGGAATAAGAAGTATGTGATCTCAAACTCGAATAGGCCGAATTAGCTGAATAAGCCATCCTTATTCACCCTTATTTGCCTATCAAAGCAGCTCTACAGAAATAGTCATTTGGGAAATTTTATAAATGGTACCCCCTTCTTCAAAACTACCTAACAACTTGGGTTGGGTGCAGCAACATGGCACCCAGGTGGCTGGCCTGGTGACACCTAGTCGCAATGGTTTGAACCATATAGAAATGAATAAATCAGCTTTTCAGTTCAGTTTGATTCAGTTTTGATCAATGGCTCAAGATGATTTGGTTTAGAAAATTTTCTCTCTGAACCAAGCCAACTCATGAACACCCCTAGATGGTGATCCAAACGTGTCTTAGGGGGCTGCTAAGCACACATTGGTTGGGGGCACTTGTATCTCCCCCTGATGTGTCCTTGCAACATGTGTAGGAGGGACTTAAGGCTTTCAAATTCAACCTTCCTCACCTTGGACAAATCCAGTGCACAATTTTGTCAATGGCTGCCCACTAGAGGAGACAATATGAAATTGGAGGCTTATATAGATGGAAAAGGTGATCAAGGTGGAGAACAGTTTCTGGTGCCCACCTTGCTCGCCACGCTAGGAGAGGCTGTAGAAGGTGTGGACAATAGCATATTATTGAAGGTGAAGCCTTTGCACCCTTGAAAAGTAAAGCTTCTGGTAGCAGCATTAGTCATCGTTAATGGGGATGAGACACAGACTGAAGGCTCGATGAGACGACAGCAAGTTCAACCAGTCACTAATGTGAAGTTCTGTTCAACGGGGAAGAACAGTCTCCCCCCATCTCAGACCATAAAGTGCCCCCTCCCACAGAGCACTAAATGAATGTGATTTCTAGGAGTAGACCAGTCCAAAAGGAGCCAACAATAGAGGCAATCCATGTCATACTTCTTTGTCAGCGTATGTCCACTGACCTACCAACAGAGTTTGTTGGAGGTAGTTGTCGCAATAACGGTGCTACGGATTCATCAATATTTCTAAGCAGTTGTTGGATATCCCCGATGAGATGTCTAATGAAGCTATTGGGATTCAGGTTGCACTAGACACTAGCAACATTGTTAAGGAGGACAAGGAAAGTTGTTGTGGAAGGAATGGAAGCATAATATCAAGTCTGGCAAGGATTTGACTACACTGCTATTGACAAATTAGGGCCTCCTAAATGTTATTAGTAATTTAGTACAATACAACATTTGCCTAAAAAACCTCTATGAATATCTCTCTTAGACCTCGCCACCTATTTGACCTGAAAAAACCTCTCTAAATATCTCTCCACACCAATAAATTAAAATGGAAATTTACACCTTGGAAGAAAAACACTTTTTTAATTATCAATAATGCACGGTAGAAAGATGTTAAATTAATGAGAAAGAGTTGACATTTACCTAGCAGCAAGCATGGGCAATTCAACATTTCTCCATTAAAGTAACGCATCTACAATGTCTAGATGCTGTAAAACATTTCAAATATTACAGCTGACAGAACAAAACTTCCTCGACTTAGTAGAATGGACAATTTCCGAGCATAACTTGTTCACACGAATCCCCTCCCCCTCAAGAAAAACGCCCCCAATAAAATATTGTAAATACCTTAGCTTAGCAGCACGAAGCGGACATGAAGGCGATGTTGGAAACAAGATGGACCAGGAAGATCTTCTAGTTACATTTAAATCTTCTTTGGAATAGGAATGGGAACAGGAAGCAATGATACAATTGAAGCAGCAACGATAGGAAAATTTTCGAGCTTTAATGTGACCAAGGTCCAGAGAAGAAGTAAAACAGAATAACTTAAGAGATAACTAAATTCTTAGGGTGGAAAATCCATGCCCACAGCTGAATCCTTGGGCACGCGATAAAATGAAACTTCAAAGTTAGCATGTGCATCACACAAAGTTAGCATATGCATCACAAACCCATAGAACAAGAAATAAGGAAAAAAAGGAACCAATTGCTTTGGACACC
The DNA here is from genome assembly GCA_030544215.1 of Zantedeschia hybrid cultivar. Classification (NCBI taxonomy): domain Eukaryota; kingdom Viridiplantae; phylum Streptophyta; class Magnoliopsida; order Alismatales; family Araceae; genus Zantedeschia; species Zantedeschia hybrid cultivar. Next base: position 41,736,446 of record JARZZO010000013.1, on the reverse strand, counting down.
GATTCCAGATAAACCAATTCATCAGCTAACCCTTTGAATTACTTAAACAGCAGGAGGCAACGATCTCCAAAACAAACATCGGAACCCAACAAGCCAGAAAAACGAGATTCTGATACCATAAAACGATGTCCTCCGCTAAACCTTTAAACCCTAGTCCAAACAGAACCAAATCAATCGAAAAACCCCAAACATCCACACAAAACACCCCACTCAACAAACACCCAACACTTCCCCAGGAAACCGCGCCAGAGAGGACTCACTTCCGAAGGTGTCGTTGGCCATGCAGAGGAAGGTGATCCCGTCCGATCTGAGCACATGGAATATGTACCGGTCCTGCGAGAAGCAGAGCCTGGAATCGGAGTCCGGCGGGAGCTTCTCCAGGATCCGCCGGGCCACGGCCCCGGTGTTCCCGGTGACGGCGCTGAACTCGGCGAGAACGACCGTCCCCCTGGACACCAGCGCGTACAGGATCGCCATGGCAGCTCAGCACCAGCACCCCTTCCCTCCCTCTCTCTGCCCCCCCCCCTTCTCTCCTCTGGTCTTCCTACCTATCTTGGCATCTTGTTGGCGGTGCCGGGGATTGGTGGGGAGCACGAGCGCCAATCTCTATTTATAGGCCGCAGGCCCCCGAACTACTACGCCCACGGGGAAGAGGAGGGGAGTGGGTTAGTACCGCGCCCGGCGCAGCACAGAGCACACAGGTGCGCCTTTCTCGTTTAGCAGCGTACCGTGCCGTCACCGCCGGTTCGTTTCACGGTGCATCGCTTGTGGTGCTCCGCGGGAGCTGGTAAAGCCACTTCGGGTTCACCACTCGCCAGTTAAAAAAGCCAGGCAGCGAAGTGCCGTTGGTGCGCATCGGCGGCTGTGGGCCCCACGATTGTTGTTAACCTCGGTCCCTTTACCTCCATTGACAATAATGTCAGTCTCTGGAGACTGGGACATGCTCCTCAGCAGATCTAATTGGGTATGGACCATCAGCAGATCTAATTGGGTATGGACTATAGAATAATAATGCAACTCCCTGCTGCAGCCCCTATCGATCTTGCAATCGGACGGCACGATATCACTTTATCAGGGAACTTAAGACGTCCGTACCCTTCGATTTCGTGATGGAATACCTGTTGCAGGTGCATTAACGTAAGTATCATACTTAAGGCACGAAGTTAAATATGAAGATAAGGTATTTATTTAATGACTTCAGCAAGTAGAAACAAAGAAGAAAAGGCATACTACTTTGTCTCTAATTTTGAAGCTAAGGTTGAAGATAAGTTATTTTTTTACGTTGAAGATAAGTTCATTTTATATTTTAAATAAATTACTTATTCTTCTTATCCTATTTTTATTATATGAATATACATTTATTCATGAATAAAGATAACATGTAAGTTGAATGGCTTGTACCTATCTTCAATTCAGTTATCCGAATGCCAAACATATAACCTCAAAGATGAGAAGATTAAATACGGAGAGTGAGGGGGAAAAAAAGTTGAGGCCGATAGGAGGAAAAGTTATTTGAAGGTTCTAATTGGATCATCCAATATATTTTATGTCATCCATGTTTTTGTACAGTTCCGAATCTGAAGTTTCCCTTGTGACTTATGTTGGGAAAATGAGTTTGGGGGAGACAAAGGGAGGAGATAGCGAAAGCATGCCAAAGTTCTTAGAACTTTCATAATATTTAAAGGACTTGAAATTATTAATAGTATTTTCATAGCATTTAAATGACTTTAAACTAATAATGGGATGGTGATGATAATGTTGGTGATGACGTGAAAATTTTGAAGCATTTTATAAGGTGCCCCTAAATAACAGGCAAGAGATATCTCTCAGTGACTTCTGTGTGTCTCAATGCGATGGTTCATTCTTCTGTTTGGTTTTAATAATTAATGAATTTATGCATTTCAAATTTTAAAGAAAATATAATGTTCACAACAATAGGGATGTGAACGGTTCTTTTGGCCTGGGTCATAGGATTTTAAAAAAATGAACCGAACAAGCATGTAATTAGAACTAAATTGAATCTAGGCTCAACCCAAATTAAATTCAAACGAACTACTTCAGTTTGATTTAAACATTCAAGTTGGGTTTTTTAACTTTAAATTATGGGTCTTTTTTGTGTGATTTGCATCAAAAGTTATAGGTTGGTTTGGATTTTTATTTGGGACTTGAATACACGGTGTATAACTATGAAATTTATGTCCTAAACCAGTAAACATGAAGCCCAATTGATTTATTTGTTAAGAAAAAATAAGAAAATAATGTAACGTTATCTAAATAATGTAAATTTATAGCAGTGCCAAATTGTGTTAAGAGGACATCACATATTTTATAAATATATGTATAATGGTTGTGCTAACATAAAATTACCTACAAACATTCTAAGATTATTTCAAAGTACATTACTTAAGATACTTTTACTATAAAATATAAAGACCACGATAAATTACAATGAATGTAAATTGAATATGCTACACCATTTAGATATTTTTTGCACATGCGAATTCCCAACTCCAAATCCAAACATGAAGAAAAGTATTCTAATTTGCAAATATAATATAAGTCACAAGATATATGAAGTTTACAAGTTGGGTGCTTTCAATATATAACAAAAGCTATCTTATTTTCTTACAAATTATTGCATTCATTTAAAATATATATAAAACCAAATAATTGATATGAGATGCTAGAATATAGTCGAACAACTATACCCATATTCATGTAATAACAATGACAACAAGTGTATATGTGATATAAGAAAGTTTTGCAAAAAAGAATAATTACTTTACTATATAAATGAAGATATAATATTTGTTGCATAATAAACAACAAAAAATAAGTATTACATTCAGCTAGTTGCTCAACTTCCTCCAATTTCTCATCAACGTTAATTTGATCTTTTGATGTTTGAATATAATTTCAAGTGCAAATAATTGCTTCCACTATTATTGAAAATAAATAACTCCTAAATGCATAAAAAACATGACCATCGGTGATAGAATATCAATTTTGATGCTATAGTAAAGATACTAATAGCTAACATCATCACATGCGATTATGCGAGAATAAGAAATATCGTACTAAAGACTTTCCACTAATACAAAATATCAAATGTACCAGTCAATATTATCTTTTGTCTCTTCATCTGAATATTTAACTAGCTCATATTTGATATCTTTACTTCCTTTTTCATCTTCATGTTGTTTAAACCAATATTTTAAAATTGACATTTTCGAAACCAGATGTTCGTTATCTAATGTAGTTACACTCTAACTAGAAAATATACTTTGAACTCTACTTCTTTGTTATTCACTTGAAATTATAACAATATTATTATATTCCTAAGATAAAGCAAACAATATAATCTTCTCTTTTTAACTAAATGATAATTTTTTTTCACATTCATATGTATTGAGATATTCTAAATTTAACTTACTTCTATTTATATTGAGAATCAAGAACCACAACAATAAAAATCACGAGATTTAGTCTTTCTAAATTTTCCCACTATTTATCACATTTTTATTTCATTCTGAATGTTTTTACCAGGAACATAATTATTACTATCGCATAATTCTTTTAAGATATAATTGACATTGTTAATTTTATGAAAGCATGTGTTAGAAATGACATATAATGTTTATGAATCGTTTATAGTAAAATCATAGAAGCTCTCTAATAATTTTGTCAAATTTTTAACCATCTCTCGATCTTCATTTTAAGGTCTTTTTCAAATCATCTCCATCACCAAATTTATACTTAAAGAAATGACTTTTCTCATATCTCAAATGCCTTTTAACTTTTTGACTATAGTTAACATCATAAAAGTTGAGTTCAACACTATAGGATATTGAGATAAAGTAAATTTTTACTTTGAATTTTTGAAGTCTTTATAGAGATTGGCTCACATATCTTATAACATTTCAAACAAATAAGATCATTATTTATAATTTAATTCATGATATGTGTAAGACATTTTATGAATAAAATTTCTTTTAAGATTCTTCCAACCTAATTATTAATTATCATATTCAAACATGCAATAGTAAGATAACTGGACTAGCATTGTCAACTATAATAGTCATAACATTTTTAATACTCAAATTATATATTCAAGTACTTTCTAATTGTTTTACCTATGACCTCTCCTCACCTCTATGAATAAATTTAAACAAACGATTTATGAATTTTTTTCCCAATTTTAAGAGATGTATCCGAAGAAACAAGTTTATTTTGTTTATTTTTCAATTATTATAAACAAAATGAACTACTAGACGCATATAATTAATATTTTGTAATAACGCCTATTATGTTGTGAGATAAATACGTCGACAATTAATTTTTAAAACGTTTTTAACTTCAACACATCTTTTACATATATTTCATAGTCTTGCAATTCTGATTCTCAAAGGAATAAAAAATTTGGGATGTGCAATATTATCTTTGCATTCATAAATCTAAATGGAAGTTTATCAATAATGAATATATATATATATCAATGCTTTTCTATTGACTAGTAGGTCAAAATTTCAATTTGTTATGGTAGTTTTATTCTCACCTTCTCTCTATTATTAGTGATAGAAGGTTGAAGGATCATTTTCATTTGTCTATTGCCACTAGAGTTGACTTCACTGAAGATATATTTCTTGCATATTAATATTCAAATGTGTTTTATTAGTGTGTTTGTCCCATATGTGATATATATGACCACAACATTTTGTACTTATACTCTTCTCTCTTAACCTTTACAACCTTTACGAAATGTTTCCATACATTTGATCTTGCATTTATTTTTTCCTATTTGCCTTTGATTATAAATAAATTGAGCTTGCAATGGTACTTGTTTAAGTGACAACATAAGAACTAAAACTTATATCCTTATTTGATTGAGTATTACTAATATGCAACATATGTTGAAGTATATCTAAAATAATTTATGTAAGATAAAATTTATCTGATCGATTAAAAACAAAAGTTAACTAAAATATATAAACCTTACGTTGTAAAATTCACTTGTCAACGTCATTGTAACTTATAAAAAGTGACTATCCCAATCAAATGTTAAAAGCAACTAGCAAAGAGTTCCTAGTATAAAATATCTATAAGAAAAAGAAGATGAGTAACTATGTCACTTGATGGATTGAAATATATATATACTTATATCTCATACATGTTATTTTTTTCTCGCTGTTACAAAGAACTCATGAGTTATGAACGTGATTGAGGAAGTGAGAGATACCTCAACTACGACTTGTGACAATGAAGGATCAAAGGGTCACTGTCATTGGAGGGACTCAAGAAAGAGAGCACAAAGCACTCTCGTCGAATACTTTTGAACATATTTGTAGTTGAATATACTATCGTCCTCAACTCGATGTTTTGTCGCCAATGTGCTGCAACGAATGAGGGGGAGAGAAGAGGTAAGGATGGAACACGGAGCACATAACGTTACCATTCTTGTCTCATAACTAGAGAGAATACAATAGAGAAGATGATGATCACCGACTATTGGGATTGGAGGAGAAGAAGTGCACTAGTGGTGATGTCTATTAATGAAGCTTGGAGGGAAGGGAAGGTTGCACAATGTGATTTCCAGCCGCCGTAGACGCACGATATTCTTATCTACGTGCAATGCATTGTGAATTAAGGATAAGTTTTTAATCCAATTTTTTTTTTAAGATCAATAAATAATACTGTAGATACGTTAATTTTGACGTCATTTCGAGTAAATTTCATATCATATAATAATGCCTCAGAATGGTCTGATATTTAATCATTGGTTAATTTTTATTGACTTTTTTTTAAGTGTCGGGTTTAACAAACATGTTTAAGTTAATCAATTGAATTGATTTTAGCTCAAATTTCAGTTAAAATATGAAGAAGTATAAAAGACGTCGACTTATGTGGACACCATTTAAAATTTATTCTTATTTTAACGTTTAAATTTGAATTTTAATCAATTGATTAATTAGCTAAAAGGCGTATGTGAGTGCTGACGCGTTTTAGGTTTCCTAAACTATTTCTATTTTTCTTCCGGATGTTTATCCTTATCTTAATTAGTGTAAAAGACGTCTACACATGTAGACGCATTTTATCTAATAAAGATAAAGATAAGTTTTTCCGGATATTTATCCTTATCTTAATTAATCTGAAAGGCGTCAGCCATGGTATACGCGTTTTAGATAATTACATATAAAGATGAATTAATCAGTATTTATCTGTCGGTTAAGATAGATAAATCCGAAGTTTTTCTATGTTAATCATGAACGCAGAAGAAGCCTATAAATACCTTACATCTTGAAGAAAAAAAGAAAAGCGTAATCTTGAGTTGATTAAGCAATAGCGAGTTGAAGATCGAAGCGACAACGTCGGAACGCCGAAACGCTGCCATTTCCAGAAGTCGGCGTCCTTTCAAGATTCTTCATCCATTCAAGAATTCAACCATTGTGCATAAGTCTTTTATTTTTCTGTATTTTCATTTCATTTAGTTATACATTCTTCATCATTCACTCGATGCAATACACACATCACATTCATTCTTTTCAAAACCTATTTGATTAAGGGGTTTCAAAAATCACAACAAGTAAGTTTGATGTTTAATTGCATGTTTAACATCATGATTATAATAGATACTGCTTTTGTTTAAAGTTCTCATCATTATTTCTTCATTTCTTTTCTTTCTATTCTGCTGTACTCAACAAGAGAATCAAAGGGAAAAACAATCAAAGTCAAAAGGATTTCTGGACGATCCTCAACCTCAAACTCAACAGCAAGAACAAAGAACAAGAAAGGGCTCTCTTTCTTCAGCCGGCTGAAGAGGGGGAATCAATGACTCAATATCTTCCGCGTTCAAACAGGTAGGCGATCAAAACTTTCTTTTGGAACTTTTTAGTCAAAAGTTTCTGGCGATCACTGCACTTAGTTTCTGTTTTTAATAGGTTTATTTTGCACTAAGCAACATAGATTTTTCATGATAATCACACTAGCATTTTAAGCACTCACAATGATCTGCATGGCACCCACTTATTCACAAATTGAAGTGGATATAATTTGGAGTAGGTTGTTCTACTGTATGTCATAAAGTATTAGAAATTAATATTTTAATGATTAAAACACATTTAGTATGAGTATTGTATTAATCTATCTTTTTTTTTTCCAATGGAAGAATCTACATATTAAAATCCTAGCGCTTTTGTCATTTCACACACAAATAACATCTTTAATGAAGACTATGGAGTAATTAGAAAGTTGCAACAAATCTAAATTAATTCCAAGTTTATAATTAATTTACATTCAATTAAATGAATTTTTTAGTGAATAATAGGAATATAGATTGAGTGGTCCTTCTTGACATTGAACAGAATATTAAATAATTTAGATATTATTTCTTTATAATGTGTAAATTAAAGCATATATCCATAGATTTGTAATTTAAATTTTGAAGATATAATCCAATCCATACATATTTGAGGATTGGAGCGGAATAGGGTGGATAAATTTGATGTCAATCTATAATCAGATCTAAAGAAAATACGAGTGAAGACTTTCAATCCATATATTATTCCAATCTATAATTTTGCAAATTGGATCGAATTTCATAGATCATAGATGGATTGGATTGTGGACTAACCATATCCACTTGAAATTATGTTTATATTTAGGTGACGTGGATTCAAGTATTGTTAAGGGCTACGTATTTTATATTAATTCAACTATGCATGTTTGATTTGATTTTCGAATGACAAAAATCAAATTAAATGAAACCCGATTAGATTCAATTCGAGTTGTCAGTTTAGACTAGAAAATGCACACCCTACAACACAACATTCGAGGATGAGGATTACATTCTCAATAAATGATGGATCCAAAATATTTACATTATGTAAACAAAATATTTTTCTATTTTTCTTGTGTCAAATAGATTGTTCAAGTTAATTGAACTAATCGTTATGTACACGATTCACTATAATATTAATAAAAAATTATCTTACTCTAGCATATCCTGACTTCTTTATCCATCACATTCTCTATTTGCATAAGGCCATGAATATATTTGAATTACTATATAATCATTTATTATTCATTGTAAAATATCAACTTTTGTGGAGATCAATTTTATGATATCTTATTATTATCTTGTACCCTTGATAAGTTCACAATTTTACATAAATAACAGATGAAATTTACACACTTTGCTATCAATTTAACGAACAAAATCACATGGAATGATAGACAAATCAATTGTGCATTCAAACATATCAATTCTGTAAAATTCGAATTTCAAATATCATCACTCCATAGATTGAATAAGGGTAACAATTTCATTCTTAAAAAAAAAGACTTTCTCGACAATTATTAATGTGCATTTGGATGATTTATTGATTGCCGCATGAACTTAATTATTATTTTATGTGAATGTAGGACATGAACAAGCAGATGACATAGTGGTTGGACTACCTAGATTTCAAGAAAGTGACCATGGTTTCGAATCCTGGCAGAAACAACATTTTCGTATTTTAGCTTCAACCGAGGCCCACATGCCAACTAAGAGAGAAGAGGAGAGAATCCTGAAATTTAAAAAGAAAGATATTTATTTCGAAATTCAAAAAATTTAAAATAACTTTTATGGGCTTAAAAGATAATTATGAAATTTAAAAAGAAAGATATTTATTTCAAAATTCAAAAAATTCAAAATAGCTTTTATGGGCTTAAAAGATAATCCTATAATTAAGAGAGAGATGAGGGAATTTTGGAATTCAAATAGAGGAATATCTATTTCAAATTTCAAAATATCATTTATTATTTTTAAGAATATCCCCTAATCGAGGAGGAGCTTAATGCAATGAATTTAAAACCTCTTTTTGAAATTCAAATCCTCCCATCTTTTCTATAAAACCAATGAGGGAGGTCAAAGGGGGGTGTTCTCAATTTTTTGGATATTTTCTAAAATTTCTCTCTCTCTCCCTTACTTTTTCTCTCACTGCCCAAACCCTCTCTCTCTCTCCCACACAGCATCTCTCTTTCTATCTCTCCCCGTCGGTTTGCTCTCTCTCCCTCTGCATCTCTCTCTCTACATTTTTCCTTTTCTTTTTTTTTTCTTTCTCACACTTTATCTCCAACTCTCTCTCCCTCTCACGCAGCATCCCTCTCCCTTCTCCCTTTGTCTCTTTCTTTCTCTCTCTTTGTCAGGTTCTCTCTCTCTCCCTTGCTTTTTCTCTCTCCCGTTCTTTGCGTCTGTCCCCCTCTCTCCACCTTTTTCTCTCTCTGTCAGCGCCTCTCTCTCAGCCACATGCACAGCAGCACCAGCCCGCACCCGTGCCACGCGGCAGTAGCAGACGCTTCGCCGCTGCCCTCTTCGTCGCCTGTGCTCGCTGGGCGGGAACGCCAAGGCCACGCGTAGGCACACCAGCTTCCCCCCCCCGGGCCTGCGCCCGCTACGCGGCATGCCCATGCACGGCCGCCGCCACCACGTGCCTGCCTCACCTCGGTGTTGTGCCCGCCCGCGCCACACGGCACTCCGCGAGAGTTCGCCACCCCTCCTCGTCGCTAGAGCCGGCCCGTTCGTGGTTTCCCACTCAGCCACCGCCACGCGTCATCGCCAGCCCCGTTTCCCGCCTGCAGCAGCCAGCCCCCGGGCCCGCCTCGCCACGCCAACGCGCTTCTGCCTCAGCAGACAGGCGCAGTGTGCCTCCTGAGCCAAGCCTTCAACTGTGGCTTCCTTCTCATTGTAGTCTTACTGTTGCCATATTTGAATTAGTTTAATTTTTATGCTAAATAATTAGGGAACATTTCTTTCATTGTATTTTATTTTAGAACTAGTGTAATTTGTTTTATTTCAATGATGGAGGTTAAGTTATTCTCCTTTTGATGTTATAGTTATGTTAATTGTTTTCTTAGATCTATATTATTTAATTAGATTTATTCACTTTACTTAATCTCAACAGTTAGTTAATTAAGTTTTAGTGGTTGATTCTATGTGCTAATTAGAGATTTTGTTGAAAACATTTAAAATTTTGTAATTGATTTTTGACCAAGTGCTTAAAATAGTTTTTCTTGATTAGAGTATTATATCAAAAATCTAATTTCATTCAAAATCCAAAGTTTTCAAAATTAGAATTCTATTTCCGTGAGGATCGACCCGGTCTCAACCATGCACTACCTTGCTATCTTTAATTGAGATTCGAAAATTAAGATTGATGCTATTTGTGTTTTAACGACGGCATTTAAATACCCATCAACCCTCTAGTTTGTAGGAAAGCAATTAGGTATTTGTAGGAAAATGATTCCTACCCAAGATACTGAATATTTATTAAGCATTTTTTAATTAAGATCAAGGTTGTCTTTTTCTTTTGTATATCATCTCCCCCCCTCCCGAAATATATTCAGGTACTTCAAAAGTGAAAATTTGCCTTAAACACAACTCACAACATTGTAAACAAGAGATTGTGTATGGTTTATTGTCTATAATTATCAATTTACTATCCACTAGTATTCTTTTAAGTTGTTATTAAAAATTACGATGAAATAATATTTAATTATATTGGTTGTGAGCTATACAATGGCAATCTATATAGGTAGAACTATGTTCTTAACATGCAAGTGTTTATTTATTTGTATACTATTAGAACTTTGTACATAGACATAATGAACAAAATATTCTTCAAATTATTTTTATTGTAAAACTATTAATGGTCATCTAATTGATCAATGTATTTGGCTAATGATGTTATTTTTTCTTTGTCTTCCACAAGGTACAATAGTGTGAGGTTAAGGGATATTCATTTTTCAAAGAAAACATTTTGTCTATTAGTACCTAATACGGCACACCTCCGATCTGATTACATATATCGACTTTTTCATACTTTGAGCATGTAACAACAGAGCAACCCAATATACCATACATATATATGAGAGATAAGATAATCACAACGTGAATAAAAATTTACCATTACTATTACATCATTATCAAATAGTCATAAGGTTAATAAGAAATGTCATTACAGCTACATGATTTTAAAATAATATCAAAGTTACTAAGTCAACACAAATTCGCCAAGACATAATTTGATAAATAATAAATAACTCTCCAATCTCAAATTCCGTATGCTTCTAATTGTTTTTTATTATATAAAATCAACTAACTAAAAATCAAATCTAAACTATAATAGTATCACTAAGAATATGATCATTAAAGTACACACATTTCTTATTTGATTTTCGCATTAGAGCGTTGTGCAACAATTAATAGGTTAAACGAGTCCATCAAAACTCAACAAACATATAGATCATGTACGCGATTTATCGCATGATAAATTTTACAAACAATGATATGCGAGTCTATAATATGATGATCGAATCAGTTCTACTGTATAATGTAGATCAAAATATATACAAAATATGTCATAGTTTCATATCATAGTATAACAAGTATATCTTCATTATGTTCCAACTGAGTACATACTTTGATGATTAATTCAACATATCAGTAGTCATATTTTAAATTTAAAAATCACATATATCTAATCAATGTATGTGTACGTCGCATAATCAACCTCTAGTGCATTAGGGATTCACGTCATATCACATGAATATAGAAAGATAATCAAATGTCTAAAATACATCTTATACATATTAAAACATATTTCAATCAGATTATCAATACTAAAAATTGATCATATAATTTACTAAAGTGTATATTAATTTTTTATCTTACTTAAAAAACATAAATCAAATTCACAATATAATGGGTCATATGCATCTCAAAGTATTTTGGTAAATAGTGTTAAGATCTTACCCACTACTAAGATCTTACCTGCTATGCAATCGTCGAGAATACTTTGAATTATAGTATATACTTAGTCAAAGTTCAGTTTATAGATTATACACTTGTCACCTACGATATATTATTTGTACACTCGAGGCCAAAAGACAACAAATCACTCTGGATTACCCCTCTTGAATCGATGTGCCACCGAAACTCAAAACATATTTATTTCAATCATCATAGATGATAGATGAAAATTACAAATATAAGAATTTACTAAACGCATGTAGGGAAAAAATATCCTTACAGTAGACCATTCATATATGTCCAAAATTAAGAACAAAAAATAGGATCTAAATAAATTATTACTTGATTGAATATTCACCGTAACATAACATCAAAGTCAAAATCTCTCTTCAACACACTCAACTAAGTTAAGTCCAATCTACAACAAAAAACAACCAAGTATCAAGAACTCACCACCTCTTATCTATGAAGGCTCATTAAACTACTACCGAACGAAAATTATAATATATTAACATAAATATAATAGATATGACAATCTATAAAAAGTTAAATTCAAAAGCCTACGGTTGCCATTCATTTAATCAGCCATTTCGTGGCCAAGCCATTTAATCACATGAATCTTTCTAATCATGAATCATTGACACAATCATAAAAATAAGGAACGATAAGGAAAATGTCTATACTAGAAATTTATCAATCATCATTATCATGTCCTGGATTTAGAAGATCCTATCGAACTCCTCATTCGATCAATGACACTCCACCCTTTCTTGGATCTTTGAATATTTGTGAAGGTGTGATAATGATGTTAGGCTAGTTTAGGCACGTGAGTACACAACCACACATTCTGATACTCAAATAAGGTGTACACGCAAATGAGTTTATCACCAACCACTACCCTGTACACGTAAATGAGTTTATCACTTACCATTGCCCCTTACCAAGCATATATTCAATAAGTTTGGGGTTCGGACATCAAGATCCTATCTATTAGATTAAACCACGCGGCCTTGATTTCCCTTTATACGAAACTAATTCATGTCCCCTTCTCCCAAGGGACACCTCTACGCAGGAATTAAATGTTTGTGAAGTTAACATGAACATGAACATATATTGTCGGTGAAAATCTATTTTAAGAATGGTGAATGAGACAATTATAATCACCAAACATGATATCGAAGTTAAAACACAGAGATTGGAGGTTAAATATAGTCATCTCACCTTAAAACACAAACCTGCCCAAAAATGGCCAACCAAATACTCAAATCACTCGACCTTTTGGCCTAATAGAGGCCAAACAAAACAAGTTCCAAAAACAGACAACCATGTGTTTCTATTAGTTAATACTGATATAACAAAAATGCATATAGTGGAACACAAGTTATCACATTCCAACTTGGACCACTTGAGATCCGCACTATCAAAGTAAAAATCATTAATGGGAGTTGAAAATTACTAAGTGAAGTATATCGTATAAATTTAATGTTAAATGGTAAGCTTCATACAATATACAAACTCAATAAACATTATGCTATTCAAACTTGGAGCTAACTTCACACACATAGGGATGGAAGCCAAACTCATAATTTCTTAATAAAAAATCACGAAATTTAAATTGGAGCTCTTTGATATATGGGTTTAACAATTCTAAAATACACATACCATTCACTATGTTGATCAGACTAAGCATGAAAATTTGGGTTAAAATCCATTTATGGACCGGACACTCCTTGTCGTGGAAAATCTTAACATCGAACATCTAATTTACACTTCCATCCCAACAAAAACATTTAGATAAAAGGATCAACATAGAAAACATCAATTTATACATGCAAGTCCATTTAAGTCATCTAAACCAACATGCCATAGGAAAGCTAGTTAAAACACAAACACCTCACAAGAAAATTTACATCTACTTGTAAGCTTGTTGTATATATTTAGCATTGAAAAAAATATTTCTATTTGCTATGTATACTTTTAATAGAAATATTTTTTGATGCTAATATACTTATAAAGTTGAATTACAAGAAGTTCATTGGTAGATGCACGTGATTTTCCTTGTGAGTTATTTATATTTGAATTGAGGATACTTATGGTATTTTTATTTAATATTCATATATTTTATGTGAAGCAAAAACATTTTAACTAGTGTAAAATTCAGAACAAAGCACATAATTAAGAAGTTTATATACAAAATTCCACCATAGTTAAAGGTGTTCATATATGGATCATGTAGGGGGGTATCTGCAAATATATAATCATTTAGTGGGTTATTTATAAAAAAATAAGAATAAATAATCAACGAAATAAACAACCAATTAAAAAAATAATAGAACACGATGTAAAAACAACCAATAAATAAAAAATAACAGAACGTGATGCTAACTTGTAATGAGTACAAGATAACATTTGTAATGAAGTATAAAAAAGATTAATAAGCAAGAACGAAACATCGACAAGTAATTTTAAAACTGAAATAAGTACTAGCAAAATACATCAAATAATTAGTCTGAAATAAGAAAAACATTACTTTATGATAAAAATGTTAAAAAAATAAATACAGAAGATCAAATACAATCAATAAATTTAAAAACTACAAATAAATACTACATGAGACAAAAATGACTGGATCTACTGTAAGACTACATATAAATCAAATTAATCTAGACTTAAGACAAAGGACATAAAGCACAAAATAGTAATAAGATTATTAATGACAAAGTGGTGATAATCATAAGATCATTCGGATAGGACAATGAGTTGGTAGAAGACTAGTTGGCAAATAATCAAAACTTAGTAGGACATTTGGAAGAATTTGGAAAAGAACATGGAAGAACAGAAGGATGGATTAAAAAAAATCAAACCTCCATTGCACAAAAGGAAGTTATAGAAAAAGATGTTACGGCATGTTTTGATATATTTTTATTGAGTTGATTTTGCCAAAATTAACTTTCAGAACTCATGTTAGTTGATTTTAATAGACAAATTTTCAATATGAAAATCAAATTTAGATAGTAAAGATGTTAAAAGATAGATTTTAAATTCTATTGATGTGAATGTTCTTAATTTTTATTAACTTTTAAAATTTCATGGATACTTTGGTCTATTAATTGTAAAAGTATATTTTATAATTATTGGGAACCACTCTACTTTTTCAACAATTGAACTTACTCAAATTTTGAAGAAAATATTTCATCCTATCAAAACATGTCTTTATAGGATTTTTGACCTTTTTTTAATCTCAAATTAGAAGCATACAAAATAAAATATAAAACTAAAGTTATTTGACAAAATTTCATTATCATTTTTAAAAAATATTCATATTATTATTATTATTATTATTATTATTTTGTAAAAACCTCTCTGTACACATCTCTCTCCATGTTTCTGTCTTTTGTCTCTACCTTTCTCTTTCCCACCTTCAATTGTCTCTCTTTCCACCTTTCTCTCCCTTCATCTCTCTCCCACTTCCTTTCATACTTTCTAAAAAATAATGACAAATTCATCAAATATGGAAAGAGTTAAAGTAGAGTAATTTTAAAAATAAAGACAATTTTTTTAAGAAAGTAATTTTCAAATATAAATTAGTCTGAAAAGAAAACAACTAATCTTTTATAATTTTCATAATTAAAGCATAGAAATAGTGTGGTATGCTAGACCTAGAGAGGCTTTCTCAATGGGTTCACAGGCTGTTTCACCGGTTCACTGGACCAGGCGCCCAGGGGAGGGGAGAAGGTGGGAGTGTGGGACGTTAAAAGGGGGCTCTCTGGCTGCAGGGGCGTGTCGGAGGCCGGGAGAGCAGCAGCAGAGCAGCCAGCAGGCGGGCGGCAAAGCCCTCCACACCTCGTCTTCCCACACTCCCCTCTCTGCCTCTCCCCCTCCCACCAACGTTCCCCAGACGCTGCCGCCGAGCTTAGCTGCCTTCCCATGCTCTTCCCTCCTCCTCTTCCCCCATTTCTCCGCTCGCCGCCGTCCTCTCCTTCTCCTCTCGGCCCGTAGGCGGAGGGGCGGGCGGAACCCTTGGGCCACGCGGTGGCGCCGCCATGGCCCCTCTCCCGCAGCTCCGTCTCCATTGTAAGCTCCGCAAATCCCTAATCTCTTCTCCCCGCCTCGTTCAAGTCGCAGCTTTTCATTTTTAAATATTATATTTTGTGTGCTATGCCTTGTTGTTGCACTTGCTTTGTTCCAACCATGCCCTCGCTCCACTGTTTTTTGGGGTTTTGGTTCTTCGTAATCGCTTATTTTTATGTGCCGTGCCGTGATGCTGATGGCTTGCTTGCATGGTGGGATTTGCCCTCTTTTAGTGCTCTCCCGGTTCACGGCAGTTCTCTTCTTTTCTGTATTGCTGTTTTTGGTTGGCTACGATTTGCTGTTCTTTTTTCTTTACTTTGTAATAGTGTTTACTTCCTTTTTCTCTTCCAGCTCCTCCTCCCTCTCTTGCTACCAGCAAATTAATCTTTGTTAGGTTTAATTTGTGACAGTCTAGGTACTGCTGAACTAGTTACGGAGTTTTCGCATGCATGTGCTTTCATGTTTGGTAGCTCTTACCAAGCATTCCAGTTGTTATTTTCATGTTCTGTATGATGCATGCTATGCCTTGACTATTAGATTGCACAGTAACCCTTTTGCATTTAGTAAGTTTGTGTATGATGGGGGTCTTGAGCGTAATTGTCGTTATTTCTGATTTAGAGGGTCTTGCAGGCATGCACTGGTTTGTGGCTTGGAGAAAAGTTGCTGGTAGTAAATGTGACCCTATTTCATTTGGCTTCTTGTTATTCTCTTTCAGAGAACTGGGATAACGGAGCTGCAAACTGATGGCCTGGACGGAGACGGATGTTGGGAAGGGGAAGGACACAGATTGTGTGGTTGCCGAGAATGAGAGCTTGAAGGCTCTCAGGTCTGCTTCTGACAATGGTGTGCCGGCAGTACAAGTGCCCCTTCGGAAGGGATTTGAAGGAAATGATGCGCTGTCGTATGCCAATATCCTCCGGTCTAGGAACAAGTTTGTGGATGCCCTTGTACTCTACGAGAGTGTTCTTGAGAAGGATGATACGAATGTTGAAGCACACATAGGCAAAGGGATTTGTCTCCAGATGCAAAACTCGATGCGACAAGCTTTCGAGTGCTTCAGTGAAGCTGTCAGGCTGGATCCACAGAATGCATGTGCCCTCACTCATCGGGGGATTTTGTATAAGGACGAAGGCCACCTGCTGGAGGCCGCTGAGGTGCTTCTGTACTCAAACCCTCTGCATTCTATGTATCATGAATGGATGACTTACTCCATGGATGACTTACTCCAAGTCCCTACTAAATCTAACATGAAAAGTGTCACTCGGTGGAATCTTTATTAAGTGTCACTTAATGGAATCTCTGTTATGTTGCTGTGTGAATAACAAAGATGAATAGTGGGATCTTTTACCGTAAACAGTAACTTTATAGAATAATCCTTAGTTCTGGTTATTTGTTCTATGCTTAATTATACGTATAACCCTGTCACTTTTGCCCATCTTATTTTGACATATTATTAATACCCTTGTTGCATGTACATAGTAGCAAACATGCCTATGATGCTAGTTTCCGTTTCACACTGTAAGAATATACCCAGTATATGCTGTTAACACTACTTGTGAGGGAAAAAACATACTATAATACCCCTCACAGAGAGAGAGAGAGAGAGAGAGAGAGAGAGAGAGAGAAGCTCGGTGCGCCTCTTCTGCACTCTGGAGAGCTGCATCCTCATCGAGGCTGCCGTCGTCGGAGCGAAAGCAGATCGGCAAGGGTGGTAAAATAATTGAGGTCTGGAGTCGTCGCCTCTGAATCTGGTACTGGCCCTGCACGCTTCAAAGGATGGTTCTAGGCAGAGAGAGAGAGAGAGTAAAAATGAAGGTATTATAGTCTTTTTTTAATGTAGGGTTAAGATTTAACTATAGTTAGTTATTGTTTCCTTGAAACTAGTTACGGGCCGTTAAGGTAGTGGCATCTTTTCTACCACTTACATGCAACAAGGTTATTAATGATAGGGCAAAAATAATATATGTAAAAGTATAATTACGTTTCTAACAGGGTTATATATATAACTAATCCTTTGTTCTATCTTATTTCTTTACATCATGGATCATGTTGAGAACAATAGTCACTTTTTTAAAGAATTATGGAGAATGAACTTATAATGCCCTTGCTCCGCCGGCCCGGTTCGGTCATGCTGACTTATGGCGAACCGTTGGTTCGAGGTTGCCACAATGGGAACAACCCACACATCGTACATCGACATTGAAGAGTATAAGCATGAGACAAACTAATAATACAACCTTAATAGCCGTAAGCAAACCAAACCAAACCACTAATGCTATATTAATCTGTAATAGCCAACTATTAAAATTATCTAGGATCTCTATAAGTCCAAATAAAAGAAAAGTGCATCTCATGAATTGAGATAAATCCAACCTATACATCTCTTGCTAACCTATCAAACTACAAATAACGAATAAACACATACTATAGCTAGCTTTGATGATCAAAGATCAAGCCTTACACTCCTCTGACTCAACTTCAGTCTCACGATCCTTTGAAAAATATTAGTTTAAGAAAGGATGAGTCACATAGACCTCAGTAAGCTCAAAATCCACAAAAACATATGTTTTGCATATCTATAATACAAAAGAAAACGTTGCATACATCTATCTAATATGAGCAACAATCTAGCATATAATACTACTTCTTCAATCATAGCATGTTTCATTTACATTGTAACCTGTTAACATGAATAATATGCATGAACTACATGTGATTTACTAACTTAAACATAAACATGACAGCATGTTAACTTTTAAAATATGACTTAATAACAGCAAGTAAACATATACTTTTAAGTATGGATTAACATGGAATAAGCATAAGAACATCTAGCATGCTTCTAACTTCACATGGACATAAAATGTGTGAATATAAATATGAAATTTCAGCATATATCATGACATGAAAACTTGCATTAACTTATGTAAATTTACTTTATCTTTCATCATAAAATATCATGGGTGATCACTGATCACGCATATCATATCTTTCACTTTAATTTAGGACAAACAACCATACAATGACATTGGGTACTTCTTCTTCTTCTTTACCTAGTAGTTATGGCAAACTCATTAGATCTTCGGCTACGCAGTCGGGGGAAACTTTCATAATCTCATCAGGATAACATGTAAACATACTTCTCGGATTTAACCCGTTGCCTCAGTATCTTACTTATCCCCTTAGTCATTAACCGAGTGAATGAGGGAACCTAAAGGTGGCCCCTATCGAATTAAGAGATGGCTCCCGCTGCGTGGCACTTTGGTCCCGAGGGAATCAAGAGATGGCCCTTACAACGTAGCATTTTGGTCCACGTGGCACTTAGGCCCACATCACCGGCTTGGTGCATCCACTTAACATTTTAAATGAATCATATGCATGTATGAACTATTATGTTTAATGCAGGACATGATCTAATGCATAACAGGTATGCAAGGTATACAATTGAACATGTAATTAACAAAAATTGCTCATGATAATTAATTGTCGGAATCGCATCGTGGACAGTGGACGCGATTCAAATCGCGTCGACTATACTTGACGTGATTCAACCAGCCATGCAAAATTTTAGAATTTCAATTTAAAACGTGATTATGTCGAAAAATAAGGAATATACGTGAACAATCAGTTCTAATCATACTGTAACAGATGCATCATGGTCCTTACATACTTTATGAAATAATTGCAGAAATAAATGAGAATTTATTAACATTATAACATATATGTCTTAGCATGGTTCTTCTATCATTATCATGACATGAAATTAAACATGAAATAACTATTTTTTACATGCATGGTTAATCGCAACAGTAACATAACTTAATCTATTCATGATCTTTAAATATGAATTAATTATAAACAATTTGAATGAACCTGAAACAACATGAATCTTGTCGTGCTTGGCCGACGTGATTCGTAAATCGTGTCGATTTGCATGGACGCGTTTCACCCCTATAATTAGGGTTCCAGAAAATCACAAGAAGAAGAAAAGAAAGAGAAAGAAGGGATTCTTTACAACATCCCAGAATAACCCATATGTAGCCATGCATCACATACTCTATAGTAAATATCAAAATACATTGAAACTAGGGTTTCAGATACACAAAAATGCTATGTTTTTAATCGTTCGTCATCACTTGCCTCTCTAACCATGAAGAGAACTCGATGAAGACCGCCTCCAGCAAGGCGACAAGTTTCCACTACGCTTACCGGGTCGTCCTCACGCTACGGGGATCGTCCTCACGTCCTCCTCCTTGCACGCCGCGAAAAGACACTGCGCCGCACCCGTTCTCTCTCTGAACCTGTCTCTAGGGCTCTCTAATGACTTGTGGATTAAGAGAGGGGTTTGAGCCGCGCTATGGGTGCTTAAATAGACGTCTAACATGAGTCCCAAGCAGACTCCTATGACAATAAGAGAAGAGAGAGCCGGCCATAGGTCGGACTCAGAAAAATACTGAATCGCATTGGCGCGACCTGATGCGATTCAACTCGCTTGAATCACATCTGCGATGGTCGACACGTTTCAGGAGCTCAGCTAAAATCCAGAAAATCACAAAATAATCAATAATTTTGAAAGCTAACCCCACTAATGGGCCTACTAGGATACTAATGGACCTATAACGGGTCTACTAAGATGCTAGATGTTACACACAGTCAATGAATAAGCAAGGAAAGTCGTGATCTTGGTAAGTGTTTTATTTTATAGTCTCATGGAGAAGATTGAATCTAAGATAGGCAACAACAACAACTACAGTTAAATGTTAATAGGTTCTTTTGTTCCGACTCTGTATCATATTGAAAAGAAAATAATTGATCCTTAAGCATTCAAATAGCAATTCTTTTGTAGCTTATCTTTTACGCCATTTAGTTAATTCTTTTGTATTAGTAATAACTCTTTTATATAAACAAAAAAAAATGATTAGAGTCTTGGAGACCTTTTTCGAGGAACTAAACAAGCACTGGATTTCATTGTTCAATATATTCTTGACATTCACCAAAATGGAAAAAGGTGCCTGATGTAGCTGTTCCCCCCCCCCCCCCCCCCCCCCCCCCCCATATTCTAGCTTTGTGGCAAACCTCACATGCTTTCCTAAAGTCTATTTGTTGCTTTGGTTTTGCTGTCAGTTTTTTGTCCTTTCTTTTCCTCAACATAAATGAAATTCATAGCCAATTGGTCTTCTTAATTGTTCTTATAAGATCTTTGCGAAGGTCTTGGCTAATAGATTAAGAATTTAAGAAAGGCGATTGGTAATCTGGTAGAAGAAAATCAGTCAGCATTCATAGAGACAGAAGGATAATTTTCTTTTAGCACATGAGCTCTTGTTTTCAATAAGGAAGAAAAGGAATATGGGGGTAGCCTGTAAATTGGACTTTAATAAGGCTTATGATCGAGTGTCCTGGAAATGTTTGCGGCACATCATGAATATACAAAATTTTCCGGAGGTTTGGGTAAGGGTGATGAAAAACTGCATAACAACTGCTAGATTCTCTGTTATTCTAAGCAGGTTCTGTAAGAAAACAGAGGAACAAGGATGGCTACGTGGTGCACAAGTTATGAGAGTACCTATTTGCATCTCTCATCTGCAATTTGCAGATGATACACTAATATTTCTAGAAGGTGGTGTGGAAGAACTGAGAAATCTTTTGTTTATCTTGAAAACATTTGATGCTTGCACAGGATTGTTGATCAATTTTGGTAAAAGTGTGATCATTGGTATAAACATGCAGACTGACTTATGTGAGCAATGTGCTGAAGTCTTGGGATGTAAGGTGGCTGATCGGCCTATTATGTATTAGGCTTACCATTGCATTACAAAAGATTTCCTTTGTATGCTTGGGATACTCTGATTCAGAAGATGCAAAAGAGGCTGTCAGTCTGGAAAGCTAAAAGTTTATACTGGGGGGGCGAGAATTACATTATTAAACTCAGTTCTGTCTGCTATACCACAGCATTTTATCTCTGTTTTCCTGATGCCGTCCTCAATTCAGTATTTCAGTGTCAGTTAGATGGGATCTGAAGAAGATTCTTGTGGGGTAGCACAAACAAGGATAGTAGATGTATAATATGTATTCATTTAGTCAAGTGGGACAAAGTGTGCTGTTCCAAGACAAAAGGAGGAATGGGTGTGAAAAACTTAAAATTGATGAATGTTGCTTTGTTAGGTAAATGGATTTGGGAGCTGATTTCAGAGGAGGAAGCACTCTGGAGGAAAATTATTTTGTTGAAGCATTATCAGCAGTTGCCTATCCTTTTTCTTCAGCCGGAAAATCTGAGCCGGGTGTCACCTATTTTGAGTGGTATTCTGAAAGCTACAAATACTTTCCAGAGGTATAAAGTCAAGGTACGCAATGGAATGAATACAATGTTCTGGTTGGAGAAATGGATTTGGAGTGGTATTCTGAAAGCTACAAATACTTTCCAGAGGTAGATTAAAGACAAGTAGGCAATGGAATGAATACAATGTTCTGGTTGGAGAAATGGATGGGTAATGAAACACTCAAGGAGAAATTTCCAAAGATTTTTCAATTGGCATGTAAGAAGGAAAGTCTTATCAGTGAACCCAATTCTGTGGAGAATGGAATTGTGCATTGGTCAGTTTCATTGAGGAGGGGACTCAAAGATAATGAGGAGGCGCAGTATTTGAATTTGCTTCAATTACTATCAGAAGTGAAACTCAGTTTACAGGATAAAGACAGATAATATGGGCAGCCAATAAAGGAGTACTTTCTGTCAAATCTTATTATAAGTTTCTGGAAGGAGATCAGCCATCATTTAAACGTTATGAAGACATATGGAATGTTAAATCACCATGCAAAGTTCAAAGCTTCATGTGGCTGGTTTTTAAAAGGCGGATCATCACTAAAATGTGCAGAACCAAGTGGTGCATGACGGATGATGCACAGTGTATTCTCCGCGGAGCTCATTTAGAGGACATAGATCACTTGTTTATCACATGCCAGACAAGCAAAGAGATCTGTATAATATTCGGCAGGTTGCTAAAAATCTCTGGTCCATTCAATAATATGGAGGAGATGTGGGATCATTTCAATTAGTTGAAACATGAGCTACCTAAGGGTACCAGGGAAAA
Source organism: Zantedeschia hybrid cultivar (assembly GCA_030544215.1). Lineage (NCBI taxonomy): Eukaryota > Viridiplantae > Streptophyta > Magnoliopsida > Alismatales > Araceae > Zantedeschia > Zantedeschia hybrid cultivar. Next base: position 41,713,499 of record JARZZO010000013.1, on the reverse strand, counting down.
CATTCTGCAAGTCCTGCCACATGCGATATGCTGGGGTATATGGAAGGAAAGGAATGCTCACATCTTCAAGGGAAGTAATATCTATATTGAGAATATTGTTGTGTTACTAACTTCATTCTTGCTTTAATTGGAGTCGTAATATCATGGGGGTGTCTGCGGAGGATTGGATGAGAGTTGTCTCTTGGTTTGTTTTGAGACACTTTATTTTCCTTTTGTTCTTTTCTAAGATAGGAACCTCTCCTATCTTAGTTGATTGTACTGCTTCTATTTATTCTTAATAAAATTAGTGGTGCAATCCGGATTTTTTTCAAAAAAAAAAAAAAACGGAATTCATCGCATTGGCATGATGTTAACCTGCACTGGTACCATGATCTATATTTTTCCGCTCATATATATAATATGCCCTCCATTGTAACTTATTAACTGCTGGTGGAAGTTCCAAGGGCCCAAGTGAGTGATTGCATGAGCAGGTTTCTAAATATACATGTGTGAGATGGGAAGGAAACCTATTCTGAACCGATAAATTGTTGGGGAGAGAACTATCTAGGTTGCCTGCAACCAAGTGTCAGATTATTGGCAGCAGATAGGGGAAGTGTGTTTCCTATCCCGTGTCTGGAAGTAACCGAAGAAAGCTGTGGATTGAACATGCTGCAAATATGTTTCCTATGCCAGGGAAACCAAAGATCCTAAAAGAAGGCCATAACAGAAGTATGTATGTTGGCAGATTCATATCTTCTTTGTTAAATCAATTTATAGGAAATTAAAGAGGGCTGCAGATCCTCTCCAAGGAAGCAAAGGTTTGAAAGTTGCAAGCAACAAAGGATGGTGATTAGTTCAGGGGTGCATGAACCTCAAATGTCAGTGTGGCAGCTTATTATCTGACAACTTATTATCTATCAATTTTCAGAATTCCGAAAAAGGTGGAGAGAATTCTTGAGTCTAAGAGAAGCTTATTCTTCTGGGAAGGAGGGAAGAGAGATTCAAGAGCTTTGCACCTTATAGCATGGGATAAGGTGTGTAGGAGAAAGGATCAAGGTGGGGCAGGCTTAGTAAAGATTGATACTTTTAACCAAGCTCTTTTGGCCAAGTGGATTTGGAGAATGGGAGAGGAGGAAGATGCTTTGTGGTCCAAAATCATCGAGGGGAAATATTCCTTGGTACATCTAGATGGAATTTGTACCCAACATCCTTATCTAATATGCCCCCAATTTGGAGGAATATTAATAAGATGGTTCACTTGATTGCCCCTCCAGTCTCTCTTCGAGTGGGTAATGGGTGCTCGGTTAAATTCTGGGAAGATAAGTGGGTGTTGAACCAACCTTTGGCAGTGGAGTTTACAGAATTATATTTTATTTCTGAGGACAAAAATAGGTTTGTGGCTGAGATGTACTCATATGGACAGTCTAGTCCATGGAATCTGAAATTTAGAAGAAATCTAACATCTCAGGAATTTCAACAGTTGGTGGCAGTGCTGAATATCATTCATAATTTTGGATTGCAGAGAAACTATGATGATACAAGACTATGGGTTTGGAATCCTAAATGTGTTTTCTCTGTTAATACTCTGTTAAGAGTTATTAAAGACAGTGGAGTCAAAGTGTCCTGGGAAAATGTAGTTTGGTCCAGGAAGTTACCTTGTAAGATTAAGCTCTTTCTGTGGAAGATTGCTTGGGGAAGACTACCAACAATGGATAGACTGACTCGGTTCCTTCATCTGCAAAAATCCAGCTGCTGCTTAGATTTATTGAGGATGTGGATCACTTGTTCTGCCACTGTGGTATTGTTCAAGCCTGGTGGATGTCATGCTGCAGAAGCCTAAACATAGACTGGGAGGAACCTTCCTCTGTGCTCCATATGTTGGATGGATGGGAAAAGCTTTGCCCTTTTCCAACCGAGAGGGAGCTATGGTCTCTAATTCTTCCTGCATTTCTGTGGGGAATTTGGAATGAGAGGAATTATAGAAGATTTAGAGATGAGTTTGACAGCTTCTATAATATTATGTGCAGGGTTACTAGATGGGTTCGGGAATGGGGTATGCTAGGGCTGTGAGGGACCCGAAATCCTCTCATACCTTGTCTGTATTGAAGCAGTCTTTGAGGATGTTTGGCTGATCCAGCATTTCATGTTCTGTAATTTATCTTATCCTCTTGATAAGATATTTTGGGTTTTTTTTTTCCTCCTTGGAGAGGGGTTTCTTTTTATTACTTTGCAAGGGGTTTCCCGTGTGTATGATAGGCAGCTCTGCACCCTCATGTTTTTTTTTTTTTTTTTTTTTGTAGTTTACTATCAATGAATTTGTGATCTCATTGGTCACCTTCAAAAAAAAAAAAAGTCAGTATGGCAGACGGTGAATGGAAGATGAGGGGTGTTAGCTGAGGTTCGAGGTACTTAGTGGATAGATCTTTGAGGCGCTATACTATGCTTTGGTTGGAAGGGCTGTAAATGGAATCCATTAATCTGAGCCAACTATTGGATTCAGAAATAGAATTTGCTTCCGATAGCTATCAAAGTAGAAAACAGGTGGCATCACATCCAAGTCCGAGTTTTCTGAAACGTTTCCAGTATCTTATAATTTGTGGCCTCTTCCTTAAATGTGACTTTTTCTGTAGTTTCCAATATGTTTTTGATAACTTTACTATAATTTATTATAGAAAAAAGAGTTAAATTGAGAAGCAATGTTTTAATTTTACAAGCAATATCTTATTCTCGGGCCCTGTGGGTGGGTTGAATGGTAACGTGCTTTGTGGAAAACCATGCCGTCTCAGGTTTGACTCTGCCCATTGAGAAGCACCATATGCCTGATAGAGGGGCCATATTAAAAGTAGCTTGCCTCACTCTTGGGGTGAGAAGCATATTGTGGGGGTGCTACCAAACCTGGCCCCAATTCCCCATCACACTCCGCAGACCTCCACAGATATGTATTACACCCAGGGTTAGGATGCAGGTCGTACACTATGCAAGGCAGCAACAGGGTGGGTTTCTTATAGCCTTTGAGAAAACCACATTTTTCTCAGACGAGATAAGAATTTATTAAGAATATAAAGGGGTTCATCCAAATCTGGGTCCAACTTGTTTACAATCCTAATTCACTGATGGGATAGATTTTTACCTCACTGTATGTGGACATTGGAGGGATTGTGCTCCTGATGGAGTGGATGTTGTCATGATAACAGCAGAACCAAGAAATGGAGTAGACAGTTGAGCGATTGCTGACCAGACATGCCCTTTTGGACTTGAAGAGAGCTAGGGTAAGAACTTTCACCTTCCAGAGGTTCCCCTAACTCTTAAACATGACACAACTGTCAAAATAAGATTTACTTGGTTGATGCATGTGCTAATGGAGAGGCTTATAATTTAGTTAATGCATTTAATCTAAAACATTAAAGCATAGCAGTTTTTTAGCTTTTATTAAATAATGTAAAGTTTGTCAATCCAATGAATTGATGTTCCTGGGCAAATGTTGGGTCGTTCTGCTTCATTTGTAGAGTCAACCCATGGTCGCCTCAGAAAAAAACTTAGCTGTTTCTTGGTCTGTTTTGCCAACCTATCCAATGAATCATCAGTATTCATTTTCAATTGGATTCTATGCAGCCACAGGTTCTGTCGTCCCATATCTTTTCTGTTAATTATCAGGTTTGATTGTAACAATGGAGCTCCAAGCAAAATTAATGTCCAAGCCAGTCTTCTCAATTTTTATTACCTTGGGCTCTTTACTTTCCATTTTCCAGTATGATCCCTTATCGTATTCCTTTTATGTTTGGGTGTATTATTTCTTACTTTTTTTTGGGAAGTGATTGCATCTCTAAAATTTGATTATGCAAATTGAAAATGAAATTCCACACTCTTTCTATTGACCAATCGCTGCCTGAATTGACACTAGATCACCACTTCAACTAAGTAACAAAATGCTTCTTTGGTTTCTATTTTCTCGGTTGTTTTTTATATTTTTACACTTTTATATCATATTACTAATTAATAATTTTCCTCTATTTGTTTTCAATAAATTTGGTGGTACAATCCACGTTTGTTTCGAAATAAATACTAATTAATAATTTCTATGATCTATGTGTTAATTAATAATTTGTTTAATTTATGTAGTACTAAATAACTTTTATAGTCTAGGGACTCTTTCGCTAAAGGGAGTGCATTTCATGTCGCAGGGTGCCTTTTGGAATATATAGTAAGTAGGAATCTTCTGACTTTTTCATCAAGAAGAGTGGAGCTATGTGAGATTGAAACTATGAAAATTTCACTCCTAATAGTGATGAAAGAAAGGAGTTGCTTGCTTTCTGGAACTTCTTAAATAATTGTTCAAGAGGTTGTTTGGTACTTGAGATAAGCTTGAATTCAAAATGCATGAAACTACTAGGGAAAGTAAACATGTTGAAGGATTAAAAAAGAGAAACTGGAAGCTTGTAATAATGCAAACAGGAAAATAAAAAGGTCAGGTTAGTCAGGGAAATTAACATCTTGATATTTGTTTAGGGGAGTGAATTAGCTTAGCAAATGGTGACAAGAGTTTGCGTGCTTTTTTATCTTGCATGCTGAATTGCACTTGTGAAATTCGGTGGTGCTGCAAGGTGTTAGGGGAGTTGCATTTTCTTAGTAATACAATTAGGAATATAGGCTAAAGAGGAGTTTTGAAATTTTTTTTTTTGGCTGCTTTTAAACAAAAATCTTTCCTTTGTCAGAGCTTCATTGATGTATCAGAAATCGCATCATTCATTTCGCTTTGAAGTTTGAATTGTCGAACCATTTTTTCCCTAAGGCCCTGTTTGATACACAGATCAACCTCGAATAGGATGGCTAATCTGATCAATCCAGGTGTATTCACTTTGGGTGTGTGGATTGCATATTTGGGTGAGAATGGCTTATTCCCAAATAAACTGGAATAAGCAATCCTACTAAAAACCTCAAATTGGTTATTCTTGGTAGAACAAGCATTAAGGATACCTACTTTTGTATATATATCCTATTTTTATCTGTTTTTGTTATTATTTTCTTATCCTAGGTAGAATAATAATTCCTTAATCAGAGGAAACAATGTCTTATTTGGGCATGAGCAATCCTAGATTGCTTATACCTGAATAAGCAATCCCCATATCAAACAAGGCCTAAAGATGTAGCAATTAAGAGGAACGGGTTGGCTGAAGGAAATATGTGGAGAGTGCAGTATGCCTTCTGTGGGAGATTATGCTGAGAGGAGCTTAAAACTGTGTAATTTCAGGAAAAAAAAAGCATCTTTACAAGGTTCTGCTCATAATGTGGTAAGGATGTTCTGAAGATCAGTTTCATCTTAGAGGAAGATGGTGGTAAGCATATGAGTATATAAAGGCAGGAGGGAATGCACGTCGTGCCGTGACTGGTTTTGATCATCATCATCATCATCACAATCATCGACATTGTCATGCCAAGTTCCATCATCTTTGGGCTTACAATTTATGTGCGTCCAAATTTGTAGAGATATGAGCATGGGTACCATCAGCCTGGTTTCTGACTCCCATTTGTAATGCCATTCACTTAAGTGTGATAGTTGGTAGGGTGGAGGACTTTCCTTCGTGAGGAAACTGCCTGCTTTGGGGTAAGCATTTTGTGAAAATAAACATGAACAGAATGAAGTAGGAATGGTTGGCAGTTCATTTCCAGGGGGTTTATTTTGAGGGTTTCAAATATGTCATTGTTGAAGAAGTTTCAGGCGGCACTTGATTTAGTGGGTTTCTCTTTCAAATGCCTTAGGTAGAAGAAGTTTCATGCAGCAGTCTTATGTATTTAGTTCCTTTTTAGGGAGGGGAACTGGGGAGTAGATGAGATTTTATTTTCATTTTTTTTTGTGAAATTTGCGAAGGATATACCAAAGGTTACAGCGAATTGGTGGTTCTTGTATGCTTTCTGGACTGTAGCCCTTTGGATTTTGTGTTGATTTATTTGTGCTGTAATCCCACCTTCTCTGAATAACACCTTGCCAATCCCACCTTCTCTGGAAGACATCTTGTCTGATAATAGTAATTTCCTCATTCTTCTTGGATTTAAATTTGAAGTTATCCTGAAGTTTGAGATCAACTTGAAATGGGGGTCTATGGTTTAGTTGCTATTTGTATTCTACAAACTCTAGAAGTGATAAAAGTGCGCCATTATCACTTCCTCACCTCTAGTGCTCTGGAACTTATAATAATAAAAATGGTTCTTTGGATGATAGCTCTTTTTTTTTTTATATGTGACAAGGGACCCAGCTTTGCTGGTAAAACCCTGGTAGAGCTGAGAGGTGGACCCCCAATCCTTCAGGTCAATTGCCTCTGAGTAGAATCGAACTCAAGACCTCTTTTTCCTTAGCCAGAGCCATCCAACTGTTTTGCACAAGGCCGCCCGATTATTTTGAAAGCAACTCATAGTTCTATCTTTAAATTTGCTTATTTCTAATTGAATGACTTCCTAATTTACACGCCATTTCATGGATATTTCTTCATTTTACTCTGCCATCCTTCCATTAAGCATTTGCCTGTTCAGGGATTTTGACATGAAGTTTGCCCTTGCTTATTCCATTATCTTTTAAAACTATTTGTGCCTTTTTTTTTCTTGAATGAATGTGATGCAGTCATATCAGAAGGCTCTAAGGGCAGACCCTTCATATAAGCCTGCCGCTGAATGCCTGGCAGTTGTGTTGACGGATATTGGGACAAGCTTAAAACTTGCTGGTAACACACAGGAGGGAATCCAGAAGTACTTGGAGGCTTTGAAGATAGACAGCCATTATGCTGTAATGCTTGATCTTCAACATTCAATTGGGAATGCAGTTTCTTTGTATTTGATGAATCTCTCAATTGGTGATCATAATTGCCAATGATTTTTCATTCTTCTTAATGCAGCCTGCATATTATAACCTTGGTGTCGTATATTCTGAGATGATGCAATATGATATGGCTCTTAGCTGCTATGAGAAGGCAGCCTTAGAGAGGCCCATGTATGCCGAAGCATATTGTAACATGGGTGTCATCTATAAAAATCGTGGGGATTTGGAAGTGGCCATTGCTTGCTATGAGAGGTTCTGTGCTGCCATCACATTTTGATTTGAGTATCCTAAGTGCACTTTATAGATTCAGTCTTTACTAATACGGATCATGCTTCAATTTAAACACTGGCAGATGTTTGGCTATATCCCCTAACTTTGAGATCGCCAAGAATAACATGGCGATAGCTTTGACAGACTTGGGAACGAAGGTAGAGTTTTGCTTTCTGTTACATGCTTGTCTTCCAAAAAGTTACTTTTAGCCATTATCTGCATCTAGTAAGGGATTTATCGAGCTGGCTTGAGAAAGATTGTGTCTTACATATTTATGAAATATCTCATCTACACTCGATTAGGGTGATATTCCTGCATAAACTCATTTCAGACTGTTATCTTCTAGTTCCTTTTTCTTCTCTTCTTTCAGTCCCTTGATTTTCATGAACATAAAGTTCATTTGGAGTCTAAAGTAGAGAAGATGAGAAGAAAAAAAGGGGACAAGAGTGGACAAGATGCCTGCATTTTTAAAATTTGAGTCAATACATCATATAAAAGTGATTCAACATGGGAATTTTTCCTATGGTATTTATAATCTGGAGTTTATCCGCTTGTTTATCTCTGTCCACAATTCGACTAAGTGATTCAGTGAAGGCAGAGAGGACCACTGGCATTTTGTACTGCTCCCTCTCTTCTGTCCTGTCCTTAAGAAAAGACTGCTTAAAGGTATAAATGCAGTGGAGTGTGTTTCTAAAACTACCCGTGCATGAATTGCGGGTTATGTAGCCTTTTCGGCATGATTGTAGCTTGGGGAAATAGAATAGTTTATGTTCACATTTAATAGAAGAAGACAAACATATTATGATACATTACTGTAGCTTTTAAGACAATCAAAGTGGGAGAAAGGGAGTAATAGATAGAGAAGGAGATAAGAAACACCTGAAAACAATTCCTTCTTTAAAAGAAGGAATACACAAGCTGGTGATTAGTTGTACATACAGCAGGAGAAAGTCGAGAAACAATTATCCATTTCCACTTTCCACGGAGTTGATACGACTTTGTGATACCATCCACTTAAAAAAAAAAATGCTGTTGATACGACAGGGAGTTGCAGAAGAGGGAAAGGAGAAAATAACACTGTGCAGGCACACCTAATTACTCCTTTTTCTTTTAAAGTTCAATATATTGCTTTATTGACTCCTTTATGTTCTTTACACCTATCTCTATGCCCATGTTTTGGTCTGGCACTTAAGGGTAGATAGTCTGCTGAGGCGCACATTCCTTTCCCTTAATCACATTGTGCTTTTGCATGATATATGTTATTCTGGTCGTCTTGCATATCTACTTCAACTGTATCTCCTTTGTTTATTTCCTGTTTACCTTTTGCTTACTTTATATGTTCTCGATGTTGATACTTGATGAGACTAACTTAAGTTGCAGCTTTGTCTGTAGCTGGGTGGTATTCTATTCATTTTGCCATATCATAAAAGATGGTGCATATGTATATAAAAGAGTGTAGATATTAACATTATAAGACTATGATTTTTTTTTTGCCAGTTTCTGAATGTTCTAGATATGTAAATGACCCAACTGTGGGTCCTTTGGTTTTCACCCAACACTCAATCAATGGATTCATTGGATTAAAGTCTTCTACATTTCTTATGTTAAAGATAGGAATGAGCTTATTCTGCCTATCACCTGTAGTCGATTGTCCATTGTCCTTTCAGATCTTTTTTGATCTTTGTAATTGATTTGTAGGTAAAATTGGAGGGAGACATCAATCAAGGGATTGCATATTACAAGAAAGCTCTGTATTACAATTGGCATTATGCTGATGCTATGTATAACCTTGGTGTTGCCTACGGTGAGATGCTTAAGTTTGACATGGTATGTCTCCTGCAAAAAATTAATGATACTCTAGTTCGCATCTCTAATAAAATTACTCATTTTCTTCTTGGAAAGTCCTTTGATGTCTTCTAGACTGTCAGTTTACTTTTCCCAGTATATTGAAACAAAAGCTAATTTATTCTACTCATGTTTGGAAGGCTATTGTGTTTTATGAGCTTGCTCTACACTTCAATCCTCATTGTGCGGAGGCGTGCAACAATTTAGGAGTGATCTATAAGGATAGGGACAACCTTGATAAAGCTGTGGAGTGTTATCAGGTTGGTTTGATTACCTTGGGTTCTATGTATTGCTGGATATGATTGTTCCTTTCAAATTAAATATCCTATTACTCAAAGGTAACTCTGTCGATGTATTTGTTTTTTGAATGCATGTGTGTTTAGATGGCTTTGTCTATCAAACCAAACTTCTCACAGTCTCTCAACAATCTTGGTGTTGTTTACACTGTTCAGGTCTCTCTTTCTTCCCAACTTTGTATAGTTTCATGTCCAAGCCGAGATATGTTGTTGTATCTAAGTATCTGTTTATCTGCCAGGGAAAAATGGATGCTGCAGCATGTATGATTGAGAAGGCGATTCTTGCAAACCCAACATATGCAGAAGCCTATAATAATTTAGGTTATCTTATCTGATTCTCTCTCCTGCCTCCCCTCTCCCCCCCACTAACATGGGCGTTTCTTTTTTTACTTTTCTTGTTTCTTGGCATACATGCCATATTCAGAATCCAGTTTGAGATAGTATTGAAGCATTAAATTTCTCTTCTGCCTCAATCTGGACTATGCTTTATATTTTTTGCTATTAGGAAACTTTTTTCCTTATTGTCTACTTACTTTTATGAGCAATTTTTTTCATGTAGCTTTAACAATAATACAACCTTTCTCCATGCTGGAAAGATATGCCAACACATCTTGAAGGTGTAAAATATCAGCTCATGTACGTGCATATGCATGCCTGCATATACGTACATACATATACATATGTATGCATGCTTTTTTGAAGGTGCATATATGTATATATGTATTTTTTTGAAGGTGACAAAAGTCACAATTCCATTAAAAGCAAAAAGGAAAATTATGAAGGAAACAGATAAAAGCCTTTCATCGGAACACTCTCCCACTCAAGGCCCCGAAAAGGAGAATACATAATAACACGGGCATGTTTTATCAGGTAAATAAAACAGGTAAATCAGAAGAAATCAGGACAACATGTTTCTCCAAAAACTACCCCTCTCCAGAAGAGTCTGCCTATTGTCACTAAGAAGACCTGCTGCTGTACCCCACTCTTCTACCCATCTGATTGCACTTTTCAATAGATCACCTACATTGCTGTACTGGTCACTGAATTTTCTCCTGTTCCTTTCACACCAAATGGCCCACAAAAAATGCAGGACAAAAGAGATAACCATAATTTTTGGTGCAATGGAAACGGGCACTCTTGTTCCCACCATCTGATTACTTCCAAAACTGAAGCATGTTTCACCCATCTGATACCAAACAATCTGCATAGAACCTTCCGGAGCACACTGACAATACCACATTCATAGAGCAAATGATTCTGATCCTCCAAAAAAACAGCACAGAATGAGCACTTAGTACACAGCATATATGTATATATGTTATTTCATCTACTGGTTAAATGAAAACTTTTGATAAATTTTATCCACAAAATCTCATATGAAACTGATTTTCTTGCTGGGTCTATCCCAGTTCATTAATAATATTTTCTTTATATGCTGGATTCCAAAATTTGGTAAGCTCAGATTTGACCTTTTGCTTTCACTTGCTCAGAATGTTTGTTTTCACCATACAGTATGTGACAAGACAAGACCATTTTGTTACTACACTTGACTGACTCAAGGAGAATTGTTTAGATAAAAAAGGTGGTTCCTTTTGATCACTCTCACACTCTGAGATATGGAAAAATGACTCGACACCAAGGTTCGCCGTATCCCAGACATGTCCTGACTCGTATCTTCCCATATGTGGGTTGGTATCGATCCTACTTGCAGCATTCAGGCTGATTCAGTCCAATTTTTTTTTAGATTCTTTACTTTTTATGCATTATTCCTTTTAACTCGCATGCCTTGTTAATGCCAATGAGTTTAAGCCACATTTAATGGAAGTGTATTCTATTAATTGATATGAAAGTGTAAATTTACTTACCAAACGAGAAAAACACAATCTAAAACAACTCATTATGCATACAAATGAACCCATAAATGACTCACAATGGGATTAACTCACAGAATCATTATGCATGTAAATGAACCCATAAACAACTCGATATGCTGTACCAGCCCGGATCACAACAGATCGTGCCGGATCTCAATGGCTTGGGCTGGATTGCAGCAGACCGAGACTGACATGAGACGGTTCAAGTCGCATCAATTCCCATCGAGTCGAGTGCGACTTGATGAGTCAATGCGTGCCAGTGGTCTGGACTCGCATATACGAGTTGACTCCTATGAGTCGGCATGCTCCGGTTTGATACGGCGAACCATGCTTGAAACAATGTGGCCAACTAAGTGGATAATCATGATAAAAGGCACTATTTTTGCAGAATTTCTAGGGTTGGTATTCATGGTAGTCTTCATAGAACTGCTTTTGGAATGTTGGCAAAAGTTGGTGTTTAAGATAGTCAACGTAAAGTTTTATAATGCCTTGGAAAGTTTATAATAGGACCATTGAGTTCCTGGATCTTGGCAACTGATGGGTGACTAGATAAGCTATTTTCTCTGCACCTAATATTTCTCTTGATAAATGGCTTGCATTGTGGATCGAATTTCAGAAACTGCAACATCTATGAAATCTGTTTTTCTTCGGCTTCTTGTGACATTTTGAATCCATGACTCCACGTGAGGAAGCCACCACGAGAAGCAGATAAAACATTGAAGGATTATTCTAGGCAAGGTCCCAGAAAGTGGAATCAGTTTGGGTGTGGATCTGCATCGATCTTGTGCATAGGTCATTTTGCAAGATTTCTAGCTTGACCTTGTTTGGTTGGGCAGGCTGCTGCCTGCGTTCCTTCTCCTTGAATCCTAAAGTTCTTTAGTCTTAGTGAATGAAGTTGAAGGTTTGGACTCTACTCTTCCATTGCACATGGGGCTAAATCGAGAGGGATCTTCTCTGGCATGTCCTCATTGATTGGATTGTTATTGTTGCACATCTCTTTTCCTTGGGGCCTTATGCAGATGGGAGAATTAACTTTTTATACAACTGGTACTCTGGAGTTCCAACACTTTCCAAGCATCCTTCTGAGACCCGTGACCTGCTGTTCAGTCTTCATTCATCTTTCCCTTGGTGATGCATGGTTGCAGCTTCGTTGATATAAATTACACTGTACAGAGGGAGTAGTCAAATTTTTTCCCATCATCCAGGAATCAGGATGGTTCTTGTATCAACTTGGGTTGTATCAGAGTACCACCACTACCTCCTACCAATCCAGATGGATATAATAAGGTTTGTAGAAGAATGAATGTAGAAGGAGTACTACAAGATGCAGTATGGCTGATGATTAGGCTTTTGCCTTTTTATTGTCGCTCTGTTTTCATTTCAGAGGTTGTTCTTTCTTTGGCAGTGTACTTACCTGTAAACATTACATAAAATCTCCTATGCTTTAATCAGAGCAGAGGTTAGTAAATCATGTCAAAGTTGGAGTGGATTACCTACAACAGATGATAAATGTGGATTGGTGAAGCTGCATGGATGATGCTCTTTTTAGTGGGCCAAGAGGGAAAAGGTGGCCATTGGCATTGACAAGGATTACCCTATATAATAGGGCTGTAAGTGGGCTGGGTCTGGTCAGGCCCAGACCCAAAATGGTGAGGACACCAGAGCTCAGGTCTGTTTCGGCCCAGAGCGAGTTTATCATCATCGGAGGGCTACATCAGCTTCCCTGTGGGTCGGAGACCATCCAAATGCTTCTTGGCATGTAGCCCTACAGATGACTCTGTCGATAGTTTGTTTGGTCCATTTGAGTCCATTTAGGCCTTTTTCTATTTTTCAAAATGTTTTTGTGCGCTTGTCACACTATTTCCAGGTTAGGAGTATTTTGGTCCAGAGTCAAGTTTAGGGAGTCTCTAGAGTTTCTTTACTTTTTAAATATTCATGTAAGACAACTTTCAATTTTCAATGAATTTTGAATAAGAATTTTCATAAGTTCTGAGTTCTTCTCTAAGACGGAGAAAGAGGGAGCTTTGAGATGGGGTCGGTGCAACCCGCAACCTGCCGCAGCCGCCTGCCGCCACCGCCCACCACTGCCAGCTGTGGCTGCTGCAGCCCTTTTCCTCTCTCTCGCTGTGGATCCCCTGTTCTATGTGAATGGTGCTGGAGTATAGATGCTGGCAACCTGGCCCACAAGTGCGCACGTGCGTTCTCACGGTGTTTGTGGAGCGCGCGTGGTCCCCAAGTGTGAATGGCTCGCGCCACCCTGCTAGTGACTAGCACAGGTCGGGTGTGTGGTGCACCTACTGCCCGAGTGGGCACCTCTGTGCCTTGTCTGCTGACGCCGGGCCCATAGCAGGCTCTTCCTCTTGGTGCACAACAGCGTGCCCACTTGTGCGCTGTGGTTCATTGCGTCTGGTGGTGCGCCAGGGGCCCGTGGCACATTGCCTCCGATCTGGGCACCGTTTCATGAGCCGGTCATGTCATTGGCGCTTCCACAACAAGCTGCCCATTGCTGTCCAGCTACTGACTTTGCCGCAGCACCCGTAGGCCCGTGAACCACCTGTTGTCCCCGTCCCCTCCCCGTTCGCCTATTATCATTCTATGGGGGCAGCTACTTTTCCGATTGTACTTCTCTCTTCGTCTCGTTCTTGGGGACACGAGCACCAGGCTATCGTCACCCACAAACAAGCGTGGAGGTTCGCTTACTGTTTCCTTTTTTTGGTGCTTGCTAATTTAGTATTTGTTTAATTTCTACTGCCGATTGTGAGGTAGCTTGCCTAGCTAGTGATTCAACCGGCTTGAGCGCGTGAGATCCCATCACAGAGTCTTCCTCTGAGCCTTGTTGTGGTCTTAATTACCCTAGACTAACGGTCATTCTTCTACGGTCCTGCGTTTACCTCATCGCGAGGGACAACTTTCTGAGCATAGTTTCTATTATTCTAGGCATAATTATCTTGCTGGTTTGCTGCAGAGTTTCAGAGTTACTTGCGGTCCTATATTACGTCTTAATGATCTCTTGCATATTTAGAGGTTTCTTTAGGTTCCCGGTGGTTGTCCTGCATCACAAAATGCTTAGACCCAAGCCCGTATCAGACCCAGTAACATCAATGGGCTAACAAGTAATCTGTTTGGGTTTCAGGTATACTTTTTATTCCTTAACATTGAACTTTAGACAAGCCTAAAGCAGAAAATGTTTGACGTCTTACTCTCATACGGTTGGTAAATGGACGTGATTTTAGGCCTAGAATCACAGAAATCTAAACATAATTACATGCAACACAGGCTAAGGGGTTGCTGGTTGGGTAAATGGGTAATACCCAGACCCATGGTTACAGGGTCAAAATGGGTCGAGCAACAGGTCTGGACCCATTTAACAGCCTGAACTCCATAGACCAGAGGTGGGAGGGTGCTACACGGAGGAGTGACATTGGCCTAGTTCTCTCTCTCTCTTGGCCCCCCCCCCCCCCACCCACAAATTGCTGCCCTACCTTCATAAGGTACTTGTTTACATGGTTTTCTAATGTTTTCTCTCTCAAAAATAAATATAAGAGAGAACATGGGGTCTACCTAGTGTTTGGTGGGAGCTCACACAAATTTTGAGGGCCCCAACTCTTCAATAAACTTCCTTAGGAAAAAAGCCAATGTGATTTGGCTTTGGACACGTTGCCTATGTGATTTGGACATGTCCTTTTTTCTTCCTCTTCTCTCCTATTCTTATTCTTGCATCTTCTCCCTTTTATGAAGTCCCTCCAATCTGAGACCACTGCTGTCGCCAGTGTTGCCCGTGATGGCAGTGTAAGGTTCATGGCATTATGGTCCTGGCCTGCTCTGGCATCATGTTCACATAGGTCCTCACATAGGGGGCCGGCATGGCCTCCCCAATGGTGAAAGGGGTCAGTTTGCTTCGGTGATATGATTTGCTGAATCATCTGGCACTGTTATTCCTTCTGGTTGGTGATCTTCTGTGGTTTCCTGAAGCCCAGGTCAACCTCAGCCTCTGGCCTCTGTGGGGTGGCATCCTTCAGCTTGGGGCCTATGAAGGAGCCATCTGGCGGATGATGTTGCAACCATCGGCCTCCTGTTCCTTGTCCTCAGTAACAGAGATGGACCTCACATTACCCTTCCTTCTCAGAGCTGTTGTAAGGGTCGGTTTGTAGATAGAAGAGGTGATGGAGGCTGGCTCCTTCATCTTCTGTCACTTATCCTGCATCCTGGCACTGTCTTTGTCCAGAGGATCCGTGTGCCCCCTTCTTGGGGCCTCCAAGAGGAAACTCATGTTGCGTCACACTGCCAACACCTCCTCCTCCCAGAGGATCCATGAAGCCCTTCGGCTGTCCTAAGGTGGCATCTACCAGAAAAAGGATGTCTACAAAAGAACCCTGGTATCATTGTTAACCTTTCAGAGTGTGTCGATCTTGGCTTTTCTCCAAGTATTGATGTCTATGGTGCTATTACAGGGGTTTTGAGCATGCTGAACATAGCACCTTGGACAACTATTATTGTAACTTGTGACGACCAGCTCACAAGTACTCTAATCAAGAAGAAAACTGCTGAACACCCAGAATTAGTGTACGCAACTTTCTTGCCCGTGTGTGAAATTGCGGCTAATAAAAAAAATTGTAAATGCTAACCCCACTTGCAGATGACCTCTCCGTCCACAATCAATGTGTGGTTGCATAAATGATTAAAAAAAATGCTTGTCTGGTTTGGCCTTAAGGTTAAATCTGGATCCATTGTCTCCCCCCCCCTCCTTTTTTTTTTGCTTCTCAACTCCCTCCAAAGAGGTTGTGTTTTCTTTTCTGCTTCATGATATGCTAACCTTTTTGTAATTTTTGGTCTTCTAGGAGTCCTTTATAGAGATGCAGGCAATATTACACTAGCTATTGAGGCGTATGAGAGATGCCTTCAGATAGATCCTGATTCTCGTAATGCTGGCCAGGTGTTGTTCACTTTCCTAGATGTTTTTCCTTATCAACGAATGACTCATTTCCTGTGCTTAAGAGCTTTTGTATTTCCATTTTCTTATCATAAAGGCATGCTACTGGCTTGAATTAGAGAAATTAAATTTTGCCACTCAGTCCTCAGTATTACCAGTTCTCTTATGTGCTTACTGATTTCATTTATCATCTCCATGAGTATTTATTGTTGTAGAAAAGTTATTTATCTTTTAGTAAGAATGCTAGTATGGTTGAGATAAACAACTTATAATTTATTTATAACAAATGCATGGAAAGATAAGTACAATTAAAGGTTGTTTATGTGATTTGAAATGTTAAGTGAGGAGGATATATGTGTATTATTTCATAAGTAGCCTATCATGTTAGATTCATAGAACTAGTTGCAAAACCACTGTATCAGGTGGAAAAAGCACAACCTGGGGTATTTCGTATGCTGTTGAACCAACAGTGAAAAATTTATGTCCATGGGTTGGAGGTTCTGAATGAAAGAATGTGCTGAGATTGTACTGGGTTGGAGGTTCTGAATGAAAGAATGTGCTGAGATTGTACTTTCCACATCGAGGGGAATCAAAAGTGATTTAAAGTTGTAAGTGCTCATTTGGCAAAATTTTACCATGTTTGGATTTCATGGCATTGGACAGGAATGACGAAACATGCCAAAGCCAAAGCCTTGACGAGACATCTTTTTCTCTGGATTGTTGAGTTTGACTATGCATGTGCGACATTAACCTTCTCTTCAAAGTCAACCTTGTGGGAAACAATCTTGAGAGGCGACAGGTTTCTTTCTAGATCTATCTATTTTTAAATGCATTGATGGGCACATCATGGTATGTGGAGTTTAGACTGTGGAACATGGTCGGCATTTGTCTCACCTGGTCCTGTTTGATGTCTGGCTCCATTCGGCTGTTCCTGAACAAAAGAAAAAGGGAAAGAAGAAAGGAAACAGTAGGGCCTTTGGGTGGATGATTGTGTGAGCTGATAGGCCTAGCTGGGTCTGGAGCTGGCTTTGGAGGGTGAGAATTACAGCATCCACCTGTGAACTATGGTAGAGACTGATATTGGGACCTAAACTGCTGTATAATTTAGGGGTAGGGGTCGGGTTGAGCGGGGGAAAGAAAAGGATGAAGTGCATTCTTCCTCTTCTTTCTCTGTGATGGCTGAGACCAGGAGCTGCTTGCGGAGATTGATGGTTGGAATGGCCACTGTACCTCTTGCCGCCTCCTTATTTACTTTTTGATTTTGTTACTCTTTAAATTTCATTTCAGTTTTTTGTCTTTCCTTTATTATTATTTTTTATTTTCCTTCCATCCTTAAGTCTCATAGTTTTGAGCCTGTAGAATCCAACCCATTCCCTCATCAAGCAAAAGGTTATGGGGTAAATCAGATTCCAAATATGGCAGATTGACAGTTGGGAGCTAAACTGCTGTATCACTTTTTTTTTTTTTTGGTGTGTGTGTTTTCCGGGGGGGGGGGAGCAGGAGCAAAGAAAGGGCTGAAGGGCATTCTTCCTCTTTGTTCTGTTTGTACCTCTTGCTGCCTGCTCACTGTGCTCATGGGCAGCAGTGGACTTGTGTAACATATTCTCACAAAAGTTTTATGATAGCTATATTGAGTTTAACTGCTGAGAATGTTGCAAATTGGCTGATCTAGTGTAGATTGGTGAAACTTTGAAACCGTGCTCCATCTTAGCTCACTGACGCACAGTTTTGATGCAACCTGGTTTGCTCTTTTGGACTACATTTTTTTCTGGTGATAATCTGCTTTTCTCTTTTGACATTGAATATCTTCTCTTGTGATATAAATTCTTGGAAGAAATTGGCTAGATAAATGTCAAGGAATGCACCCTTTTGATAGCAATTTAAAGTACTTGCTTGTGGATAAAAAGACCTTCTGGATTTGAATGCTGGAGTTTTCAGTCTGTCTCTCTTCCTGGCATTTATTAATGTACTTTTTTGGTTCTCTCTGACTTCAATTCTTGCAGAATCGTTTGCTTGCAATGAACTACATAAATGAAGGCGACGATGATATGCTTTATGAGGCTCACAAGTATGAATTGGCCCTCGGCCACAATTGCTGTTTTTTTGATAAGTTTTGTCTGGGAAACACATCTTTAATTGCATGTGTGCGTGCGTTATAAATTATAACAAATGATCTCTTCTGTAGTGGGCTATCAGCATGATGCATGGCTAGATATTGAAATTTCCAAGCATGAATCACATATGGGTTCAATCTAGTGTGCACTTGCATTGTGGCACTGAAATCAGTTGATATAGTACTAAATCTGGACATCATCGTCTTTGGCCAATGTGTACCGTGTGACTTCCTTGTTATCCCTACAGCTGTATGGTCATGTAAAAATAACTATAGTGGTTTAGTTCTTGTGCCACTGGGCTTTCATTGGAAGTTGGTGACAGTGGGGAATGCTAATGTGTGCCAAGCTGCCAAGGAGATGCTGCAAAGGTCATCTAGTTTTGAATATACAACCTTGAGGCATTATGATCATGTAAGCGCCACTGTCTGTTCATAGTTGTAGCGGCAGTACTCGCTAGGAGTGCCAGAAATTGACCTTGTGTAGTAGCAATAGTGCTGTTCCGGTATTATCAAAACTCCTATGTTCACATCAAGTCAGAATGGCTCTTGATGGTTTGCATGTGCTGCAACCCTGTTTTTTTTTCATAGATGATGGCTGTTTCATGGAAAACAGTATCGTATCGGGCACCTGGATAACATGGTATGCATCGACCGATTCTGATCCGGAGCGGTTGATTTGGATTAGAATTGGCACCCAACAATCCTATCTCAAGGGGGAAACCAATCCCCCTATGAAAAGTGTAGAATAAGACTATTGGCCCTGAATCGACCTGAATTTCTCTAAAATCGGTCATGTCGACTTGGATCAGGCTGATATGAGCCGATCTAGGCCAATGGCCTATGTCAGCCCAATCCAGGCTAATGTGGCCTGTGAGCTAAGGTTTTTAAATTCAATGTTATGTCATTGAATTTGATTGCTAGTGTGCAGTCTTCATTTTTTCTTATTAATTTCTTATTTTTTTCATTTTCTTATTTTTTAAAATAAAATTCAGCCCTTTTCCTTTCTGATCCCGTTCCACTTTGGATCGGGACCCTGCCAATCCCAAGTTCCGATCGATTCTACTTTTCTTGCATGGATTGGGTAGTCCTGATCCCTATCCGATCTGAGTCGCCAATCCAAAGGAACCAAGCTGATCCTATTAAAATAAGAAAAAAACCATTTTAAAAGCAGAAAGGAATTAAAGGATTAGCAGAAAAGTTACCAAGTATGTTTATGAAATAGAAAGTATATTTATAAACTAAAAAGCATATTTATAAGGTAAAGAGTATGTACATAAATAAAAAGAGTGTATGTATATATACATATAAAAAAAAATATACATATCTATGTATATCTACGAGGTCTTTCTATAAATGGTAACCTTTTTTGACCCCACATCCCCTTGAGCATGCGTTGGCCCCAACCTTCCTCCTTTGCTGGCCTAAGAGGAGGACTGGAAGAAGAGGAGGATGTGAGGATCCAGGTAAATGATTAACTGTGCGGAGCTCATGGATGAAGGCAGAGCCTGTGGATAGCGGCTTGGCAGCAAGGTAAGCTATCTTCCACCACCACCTCCTCCTCCTTCCTTTTTCTTCCTTCTATTTCGGATTCTGGCAGCCAGCAGCTGGGTAGGGTGTTGCAGGCTGTGGCTGCTGCTTTGCGGCATGACAGAAAGGAAGGGAGGTATATACGAGGTCTTTCTATAAGATAAAAAATATGTACATAAATAAAAAGAGTGTGTATATATATATATATCTATGTATATCTACGAGGTCTTTCTATAAATAGTAACCTTTTTTGACCCCACATCCCCTTGAGCATGCGTTGGCCCCAACCTTCCTCCTTTGCTGGCCTAAGAGGAGGACTGGAAGAAGAAGAGGATGTGAGAATCCAGGTAAGTGACTAACTGTGCGGAGCTCATGGTAAGACGGCAGAGCCCGTGGATGGCGGCTTGGCAGCAAAGTAAGCTATCATACCCCCCCCCCCCCCCCCCTCTCTTCTTCCACCACCTCCTCCTCCTCCCTTTTTCTTCCTTCTATCCCGGATTCTGGCAGCCAGCAGCTGGGTAGGGTTGCGGGCTGTGGCTGCTGCTTTTCAGCACGACAGAAATGAAGGGAGGTCTTTTAGTTTTAAAAGCCCACATGAACCAGATCAGGCCATATCAATCTGTATCAGGTTGGATCGGAGCTGATTTTTTGCCCGATCTGGACAGTTTTTGTATATATTTTTTTTAATTTTTTGTTTGTTTTACCATCAGAATTGGATTGCCCTTGGGTGATCTCAATCCGAATCAGGATTGAGCAATTCTATTCCTGGTATGCTGGATCAGGTGATTCCGATCTGGGCCGGAATCGGGCATATATGCCCAATCCTATTCAAGGGGAGAAACGATCCCTATTTAGTTATTCTGCTCAGCCTTGCAGAACCTAAAACTTTGGGCCATAGGCTTCATGAATGTGTCCTCCCATGAATATATGATGTGTTTTGGAGAGAAATTTAGTTTTTTATTATTTATTTTTTTATTTTTAAAATATTTTTAAACATTATCAAGGTGATTCTGGTCTGATTCTGATCCTATCCCCGATCCGACCCGAATAAGGGTCGGCCATACCAATCTTGACGGCCAATCTGATTTACCTTAATTCTGTTCCTGGGACTACGTAATTCTGTGGACATCTTGTTGATAGCTTTCTTAGAAGTTTCTTTTAAATAAGTGATGGGCTGGGTATCTGTTTCTTTTCATTTCTTGTTACATGGCAGCAGAAATATAGATTTCTTTGTTTACTTTTAAGCATGGAGGCAAGAATGTCACACTCTCTGATGCTTCATTCTCGTCTTTGTTGATATTATGATTAAAAAATAATGAGTCAAATCTTCTCTGTGTATTTTTTCTGCATTATAAGTGGAATATCCATTTTTATGTTGATATTATTTGGTGGTTTCTGAGTGATTTGTTGTTTTTTTACTTGCATTTCATATGGTTCTCTCACATTTCTTGTTTTTATCATCGTTACACATTGTTTAGGTTGTGTATTTCCTCTAATTTGTTTTTTTTCTTAAATTCTGCATTCTTCCCTATTTTGCAGTATTGTCATTAGACATGCCAAATACCATGTGATTGTAGTGATTTGTGATTGTATGAATAAAAGGTTTCTTCATGAGTGTGTTGAGATCAAGGCTGATTCAAGTTTTTTTTTTTTAAAGTTCAATTTCTTGACATAAATATGTAGTTTTATAAATTCTACTTGATGTTTTTATTACGGTAAATGATTGAGTCAAATTTAGCAAGAAAACATCAATTTCATGTATTTAATTATGTAAAAAAGATACCTTAGCATACTAATTAAGAAGAATTTAATACTCGAAATATTAATTTGCAAAAAAAAGTGGCACATCAAATCTCATAGAAAGATCAAATATAAAATTTCAAGCATCTACGCTGAAAACTCATAAGTTTCTCAGAGATAATATTATATATGACATATGTAGTATATGAGTGATAAAATAACTCAATCATCCTCATCAAAGTCATCAGAAGAAGTAAAAGATCTCTCATCATCTTCACCAAAGTCTTACTCAATCTAGATAGGAGGTGGGACATGTGGTTATCTCTGAATACATCTAACCATATGAACAAATGATGGTATGTGGACAACAATAGATGGAACATGAAACTCTAAAAAGAATGCTCTCACAGTATCTACAATCTCTGCTCTAGATCCTCTAGTGGATGTAGATGACAATGGACGAGTCGACGATGTAGGTGGCCTCGCTGTCGGCTGTATAGGTCCTGCGGTAGATGATGCCCCCTCCTGCCTCAGAAAATGCTGGAACTGTACACAGACATCACGAGGGACTGAAGGACATGGGATGTTATCTCTGCGTATCCTTACAAGATGTTCCGAGAAACGATGGATCCCACTAATAAGGTGTCAACAGTAAAGGCAATGGATCCGTCGATCTCCTGGTACTGTGTACCCGTGGTCCCATGTCAGATGACGTCGCTCACGTGCCATTTGCAAAAGAATAATTGAAAGAATAATTTAATAGCATTATCTTCATTTGAAATTTTGAACTACTGAACCATATTAAATTATTAATATAAGATAAATACATTAGGACTTAAGAGTTTAAGTTCACAATAAAAGTAAAGAATGAAATACCAATAATGACCTAAATATGGATACTATGTAGGCATGTCATAGCTATAGGTCTCCGTCGGAGCATCTCCTAGTAACTGAACCTGATAGTTAGACAACACATAGTCTTGATATTGGCTCCAAATCATATAAGAGTTATATCTCTAATGATACTTTGTTGAGTACTGCTGATATGTCACATCATTCGGTTTGTATATCATTGGCCATGCTACTGCAGGAATTTAAGTCATGCCTTCACCATAACTGTAACTACCATATGGATATGCATCTGAAGTAGAATATCTATACGAAAACAATGTCGGTTGCTGGTATCTTGAGACCGAATGATCACCATTACAAGATGATGTACTCTCATATCCTGTCTGTGGCCGCCGATGAGAGTTAGATGCATCAGAACTATACTGTCCTACACTTGAGTTTCTCTCATCTTGTGTGCTCAGCTTATCAAACTCTCTCATCATATTGTGCAACCCGTACTTATACATGATAGTACTAGGCTTAGGATCATAATAACGCTCATCATCTGAGGATGAGTCAGTGTGCATTTGATCTGGTATGTCTACATGTTGTCCGCTCTGACAATACAGAACCTTTATCAGAGCACGAGATAGTGCCTCCACATGGTCATCTGGCTCACAAGCTCTATGGTCGGTATCCTGAGTAGCATGCGTAAAGTCCTGCTCCTCAGTAAAAAGGACCCTTCCTCCCCCACTCCCACTAGCATGGCTATCACTAGTACTACCCCCACTAGTATGGCTAACACTAGGACCACGACCACCACCAACAATACCCTCACCACCACCCCCACCACCCCCCGCATTACCATCATCTGTATCATCTCCAGCTGATGAATCAGATCTAGTATATGAGACTCGAGTATCAGAAGGAGATGGTGTCTCATCTTAAGCATTATGATCTAATGTTTCTAAGTCTGCAATGTTAAGTAGATCATCTGGGACTGCATCTTTTTTCTTCTTGCCATTTTTGGATTCTCCTATCACTTTTGACATCTGGGACTTCATACTATTTCGTTCCTTGTTCCCCTTTGAAGTTACTTCTTTATCTCTTGCTTACTTTTGGACTACATTAGTTGGGAGGCGTACTGGCGGGCGTACACTGGAATGACGTAAACTTTGATTATAAAGTTGTCGCTGTGCAACTTCACTCTGTGCAGACTGAGATCTGGATTGATGCCGAGGTGTTAGTGTAGCTGGAGGATGCTGCGGTGCAGGTGCAACTGGAGGACGCTGAGATGCAGGACCCTGCATTAGCCGCTCCCACTCTGCATCATCATCCCGAGGTACTGCGCTTTTGCCCCTTGTGACCAACTGATCATCATCAACCTCTAATTCAACTTCCTGATCATGACCTTGTGTATGCTCCTGATCACGACCTTGTCCAGCAATATATTTATCATCTTGTTCTCTCCCGTGGCTTACTGTTGCTGATATTTCTACTGCCAAGAAGGTGTCGTGGGATCATAATCACCCTCTCCCTTCTTTGCATCATGTTGCAAATGTTTAATCCTCAGCCTCATATTATAGTGGACATACACAAGCATGTCTAACCAGATGTGTGACAATCGATTCTTGATCTTTGTATGTATGAGTGCAAACGTAGACCAATTTCACTCACATCCACTGGAGGAAGAAGTCTGTGACAAGACTTTGATGGCTATCTCTCTCAACTTTAGTGTAGACTTTCTTTTTCCTTAATTCAACCACCAGTCAACAACAAAACAAATAATAGAAATTTATATCAAGATATGAAAAATAGAAAGACCAGTATGTGGAACTCTTTTCTAAACAAAATTTTGTTATACCAGCATCAGATCTCTCACGGCATGCTATAGCTGATGGCTCTGCAAAGGTCCCTATTGTCTTCCAAAAGATTTTCATATGCATAATCAACAACATTATTACGATCGTTGCATAACAGCCGCAAAGAAATGATATAAGAATAGATTGATCACCCTACTTCATTAATTACCTATACTGCTGCATTCGGATCACCCATAAGTCAGTTGACCATCATTGTCATGGCTGCAATCAAGTCATCATTGTATGCCAACGCATGGGCGTATTGAAATGCCGGATGGAGATAATGTGCTGTAATAAAAGTGTCACCCATCAAACATTATTAAAAATGTAAAAAATATCACCAAAGGTCATGAAATGTAAAATTTTCACTTCTCATATGCAACTCTCTGCCCATCTGGAAGTCCCACCTCTTTTTTATAATCTTCAAAAATTTCTCTGCATACTTTCTTGAGATTGTAGGTATCTTCCTCTTTGCAACCTCCAATTTGGCATACACCAACCCTTAGGTTGGTGTCCGATCTCCATCCACGCAGCGCAATACCTCATATAATGACTCAATAAGCTGTATAATAAGGTTTTATCTTAACCTAAAAATCACTATTCTTCACCAAGCTTTCAATCTTCTTTCCCTCGTCTGTCTTAGTAAATGTGGAGTGCACTTATTTGTCACTTCTAAATATTTGTTTCAAGCCTACTTCATGTTTCAACATACTCTGCAACGTAATGAAGTTGGTGGCAAATCTTGTGATGACAGGCCTTAACAACTCACCATGTGTATGATCCCTCATCAATCTCAATACATGATGATAATTGTAGATGTATCGTGTAATCTTCGGTGCTTTGGCAACATTTTTCTTGACAGCATTCAGCTGTCCAATTTCTTTTAGCATCAAATCTACACAATGGGTTGCACATGGGGTCTAGAACAAATGAGGTTTGCGGAGCATTAGCTCCTCTCCTGCCTTCTTGTACGCGGAGCCATTATCTGTTAACACTTGGACTATGTACTTCTCGCTAATTTCCTCCCCAACACTGTCCATGAGTTGCATAATGTATTAATAATTGTGTATCTAATTTGATGCATCCACAGACTTATGATAGAACACTTGTCTGTCGCAATACATAAGAAAATTAATCAGATTGCTTTTGGTGGTCCTTGACCAACCATTACACATCAGGATAACCCTATATTTTTTCCACTTTTTCTTGAATGAAGCAATGTACTGCTTAATTTCCTTAACCTCATCATCAAGATATTTCCCTGCCAGTTCTTTTAGAGTCGAGGGCTTGTCTGTTTTTCATGCTCCCTAGGAAATATATAAGGGTCAACCTTCTCAAGAGGAGTGTTTGATGTGTGCTTTTGAGGCCGACCTGTAGGTACTGGTCCACTGGTAAAATAGGAGGATATGCTCCTCTTAGGTTGAGCCTGCCCCTAGAGGAGTTCCCACCAGCACCTGATGATCCACCAACGCCCTGCTTAACCCTTCAAAGTGAATCTCCTGAGCTCTCATAAATTCTCTCTCCTGATACTCATGCCTATTGAGCTCCAACACTCGCCGAGTACGTGGAGAAGGAGGCCCACGTCCGTGTACCTCTTGAACATCATCATCACCATCAGACTCAGTCTAGCCTCCTTCTTCATCATTGTCTCCCCCATCGGCAACTCTGTAGATCATGCGTTCTTTCTTCTCTTTGTCTGCAGCCTTCTTTAAGTGCACTTCCTTCAAACTTTTCAAGTGTTGAGCCATCTGGATCCTGACCTCTCTGGGAACATTTTTACACCCAATGACTTCATTATATCTAACAGTTTTTCCTCCTGCAAGATGCTTCTTCAATCGAGAAACACTATTGTCCTGTCCTATAAATTGATAGTAGTTGCATTTGAACTTGTGCCTACTGCCATCAACCATGGTCTCATGTTGACATCCGATGTCTCAAGACTATGGACGAGGGGGTGGGATGGCCATCTAATGACAACAAACAAAAGAAAAATAAGAACAAAAAAATACATTAAACAACAAGTAAGAATAGTATGACTCGAAATGCTGTTAAAATTATCCTTACATTAAAAGAATTTTTACTATTTTTTTATTTTATAAAAAAATAAATAAATTATTAAAATATATTTAACAAATTAAATAAATTACAAATATTAATTGAACATATTTATAAAAGCATGACTTGAAGTACTATTAAAATTTTCCTTATATGGAATTTTTTACTATTTTTTGTTAATTTATTTTTTTAAAAATAAATTATTAAATTAAACTTAAAAATTTATATAAGCTAATTGAATCGGGTTTAAATTTAGCGTGCATGAAGAACATAAATATAAGTTGAGGCATGTCCAAAGTTTGTATATAAGTATCACATTTAAAGATTATTAAGTAATAATAATATATAATTACTTAAAAATAAGATTTAAAATTAAAAAATTTATATTTAAAACTTAAACTTAATCTAATCATGTTTTACTTTTAGAGTAGACAATTTATAAATTATTTTATATTTTAAAATTTATTTAAAATTTTGATAATCATATTAATAAATTATTCTTCATACTTTAAGATTTTGAATGAAAATTTCACCAAGCATGGGAAAGTTATAAATGTATACCCATCATCACATAAATAGATCCTTTTTTTTATTTTTGTAATATTTAATCAAAATCTATAAATCAACCTCAAATTTGAACAAATCTTAATTTTTTCATGTCAAAATTATAAAGTGACAATAGATCTACCTATTCTTCATGTTTTAATACCCTAAACAACATCAAACAATAAGAAAAGAAGATGAAAATAGAAATTTCTTAGGGTTCAAATACTTATCTTGTTCAAACCGAATGAAATCGTTCAAAAAGAGCTTGAAAACTCATTTTCTTTCCAATAAAATCACCTCAAACCTTGAAAACTTTTTGGATCTCCCAAAGTCACCAAGAGAAATGAAAGCAAGAAGAGGGGGAAGGGCTTGGAAGGCTGTGGGTCCTTTGTCTGCTGCGTTTATGTCCGAACACAAATGTAGTAGATAGAGACAGTGAAAGAGGGGGGGGGGGGGTAGGGCCGGCTCGTATTGGATCTGCCTGTATCGGTCTGGACCACAGCGACTCGATGTGTATCGGCTCGTCTCACAGCGGTTTGGGCTGCTGATCTCTCGATCCGACTGTGCCAACACATCTGGTCGGCCCAGATCCGAGTCGACTAGTATGAGTCGGGGCCGATCCGGTACGATACGGCAAACCTTGGTTGAGAGTAGTCTGGAGTCTGGACCCAAGTGAGGTTAGATTCCCCCAAATGTAGTGAAAGCTTTCAATGACCCCCCCCCCCCCCCCCCCCCCCCGCGGGTTAGAAATCAGAATCGGTCGTAAAAAAAGTTTATTTTGTCCAAGATATCTGAACGTGGCCTGAGCTAAGATTTTATAAATTTGAGGGTGGTACAGAGTTGGCATATCGGGAGGTTCTTGCTTGAATTTGTGAAGTTTGCTGCTATTCTGGATTGACGAAGTAGCTACACAAACTAATAACGCATATTGACCAAGATGTCATCTAAACTGAATACCGCACCCTTGTCGCTGGTTGCCATTTTCTCAAAAGCAAGGATGCTTTTTATTTTTTGTCATCGGAAAGGCCTTACAAGCTTCTGAATATGAAAGCCTGAGGAGTTAAAAAACGCCACAATTCTTCCCGTAACTGGATCCACTACTCAACACTACCAGTGAGTGAAACAGACATTCATTAAACTCCACATTTTAAGAATATTTCTCCAAAAGGGATGAACAGTGGGTGGGGAAGGTTACATACTTCGTGTGCTGCAGTTTCTGAAACTCCTTACAATTTAAATCCACTATGCATCCTCCTCAGATCTCAACAACATGGGTTTTTCTTTGTTAAATTTTACAATGCATCCCTCAAGTTCTACTCATCCTTGCTTCTAGAGTCCCCCCCATACTAAATATGGACCCTTCCCACTGGGCCCTTTCCGAGTCTAGAAGAAACAAAATCTTTAATTGACTTAACCTCTTTTCACAGCTCTAGGGATCCAGAACATAGACAAATAACATGGGGCAAACCCTATGGCAATCTTTCAAATAACCTATTTTCCTCAAGATAATCTCTTTACATGCCACCCAATGACGATGCAAATCAATTATTTGGACAACTTTTGCATTCGGTTGGCCAATAGACCTGCCTGAAAGATGGACATCTGAGTAATTATTTATTACGGGTATCATATGCTTATTATGTTGAGTTGTTACATCCTGTTCTGAATGTATACACTGCGGCTGCATGTCCCATTTCTGAATTAAATTTGGGGAGCTGTCCAGATCCTTGTATGCATTATTAGCACCTTGATGAGTTGGACAAGGGTGCCCAAACAAATGTATCTTATAAGGTCTTCTTATAGAACTTCTTATAATTAGCTTGAGTCAGTCTCTGGTTGGTGATTCTTTTATTTTTTGGTCGTCCACTTGGAATACAGATTCAAAAATTGATACCATATTTTGTAGCCTTTAATGAATGGTATTGAAGTTTTGGTCTGTTTGGCGTCTGATTGGTGCTCTTATAATGGTAAACTCTGGAGGAACGGCTGTTGTTGTCATAGTTAGAATCATAATTGCCACCGAGTTGGGCACTGGGTGGACTATAATTATTCCATATGCATGTTATGCTGTTGGTTCTGCTACAATATACTGAGGAGTAAGGTTTACTTCCGTGGCATGGCCCATCGACAAATTACCTTATCATCTGATGAGAACATGCTGGCCTATAATTATTCCATATATATGTTATGCCGTTGGGACTGCTACAATAAACCAAGTGAAATTACTAGCACGGCATGGCCCATTGGCAAAATTAGCTTACTATCTGATGAGAAAATAAGGATATCAGGTGAATTTTGACGATTCTTTTTATGCAGTATAGTTCCATAAAGGATAATGGCACATCATTATATTTGTTTCTTGTCCTTGGATGCGAATTTATACAAGATCACTTTTGGCAATGCATTTCTATTATATCTACTTCAGAGGAGATGAGAAATAAAAGCAGTGTTTGATGAAAACTTTTCTGATAGCAAAGAGTGAAAATTCTCCATAAATATGGTGCTCACATTTTTATCGTTGCCAAAATCTATGTTCCAAGGGAGATTCTTCACTTTAACATTATCACAGTTCTAAAAGAAAAAAAGGTTCTTTCGGAGGGTGACACAAGTCACAATTCGTTAAAATGAGATGAACAAAAATAGAAAATACCCCTACTGGGGCCCCACATGTCCCATCCCCAGAAAGAGCAACAATCACAGAAATGAATGGAAAGAACAACCCTCCTTACATAGATAAGTCAATAGGTTTATCCAAGGGATAAACCACAAAGAAACAAACACAAAGCAGTCAAGAAATAAAGAATTTCCAGCGCCGAGCTCTCAGTAAAAGAAAAAGGGTTTCCAAATAAAAGAAAAAGGTTTCCAAATGAAAGCAAAAATATTAATGCATTTGTGAAAAATAAACACAGCCCAATTGGGATCTATTTATGCTCTCAATTGAATTCTGTATGTTGTTTCCTGTTTGGGATTTTAACTGTCATTGGATGATGGTGAAAAATAAACACAGCCCAAGTGAGTTCTATTTCTTTTCCTTTTTTTTTAAAGTACTGAGAAATCCTAGGCTTGCACTGGGTAAACCTTGGGGTTGGAGGGGTGATGCAGCATACCTCTCACCATTCGATAATATGGACTGCATCGAATGTGTGACATCCAGGGAGGGCATGCCAGGTGATCTGCAATATGGAGAATGGTAATTTCAAACAGATAGGACCGGTACAAGTTATCAGCAACTTCTGCTATTTTGGTGAAATTTATCTCGGACAATAAGACGGATATGCAATCAACTCTTGAGATAGTTGATGGAGGTTTTGGATGGATAATGGTAGCTGTTGAATTTACTTGTATTTTGGACGGGGGAGGCTTTTAGGTCACCCAAGGACAAACCGACTGCCACCCCATGGGTTGCTGAATGTGTTTTCTTGGATGTCCCCACAGGCTTGGCTGTGACCAAACATGCATTCTCAGACTGCAACCCCATCCAGGCAGTGGGACCAAACCCACTGAGGAGATGTATGTCTGGGGTCGAAGTTTGATGCTGCAACCTCCAACCTCATGATAAAGCTTGTGCCCTTGGGGATGAAGGAAAAAAAAAGGGACAATCAGTCTTGGTAAAACTTTTAGTTTGCCGAACTGACCAATTCTGCGTCTTGCATCATAGGCCCAATGAAGCTTGGCTCTCTTTTCAGTTTTATTAATGGATTTATGAGCCTTTTGCAGAAAGATGGTTTAGAGAAAATGAAACATGGTTTGGAGCAGGATAGATCATCATGCCCCCTCCACGTGTCTTTCTGCTTGGCGTCCAAGGAGTTGTGTTCATGGATGCGACTGACATGAGAGCAGGAGCCACAGAAGAACAGCAGAAAGTGGAAGAGAGTTAGAGGGCTGCAGCTGGTCTGGTCCCTGCAGTTGTTTCTGCTGCTAGGTCCATTCTAGGAAAAGGGGAATTATGGAGGATGAAAAGTGGAAGGGACAACTTTTGGTCTCTGCAAGCGGCCTCTAGTGCCAGGAAAATGCCAGGAGGAAGAAGACAAGTAAATAAGAGGATGGAGATCAGCTGCTCTGCTGTTTTCTTTGACTTGCTTGCTGCTGCTTCTGCTGTAGATGGTGGCACTGACAGTGCCACATCTGCTGTTACCTGAAGCACACCCTCTTCTTGGTGTCATCTTCTGGCTCTCTTTGCTGTCTTCTTTATCTCCAACAACAAAAAAAAAGAACCCACCCACCAAACAACAACAACAAGAACAACACGCGGACGGCCGCACACCCACCAGTCCACCACCGCCACCACCCTGTTCATTTTTCCTAAAACTTCTAAATTTTGCCACCTTCTTCTTCCCCCCTGCAGAAGACAACATTTTGGTTTCTTTTTTCTGTCATCACTCCTTTCTTTTTCCTTCTTTCTTTTCCCTCCCCCTCTGTTTTCCCTTCCTGTCCTTTTTCTTCTTGTTCTGATCCCTTTTCCTCCTTTTCTCTTCTATATTGGCCCTTCTTTTCTGAAATCAGCCAATTTTCATTTCCAATATCTGGAATCCTGGATGACTAGATAAGCACACCTAATAGTTACAGTAAGGAGATGCTTTAAAAAACAAGGTTGATATGAGTGGTATGTGTTTACTTTTAAAAAACAAAGTTGATACGAGTGGTATGTGTTTACTTGGCATATCTGATACGTATGAATTCTTTATCTTTCTTCATTTAAGAATTTGCAAGGGTTAATCCTGGACAAAAGTAAGATGCTTTATTTGAAATCCTAGCAAGGATCTGCTTTTGACATGTTATCCAGCTCATCATTCTAAATTTTAGCATATGATATTGTTCCCTTCCTTGCGTTGGAGTTTACTTTTCATTTATCATTTGCTTAACAGAGAGTTGGGGGGTAGCTCTTACTAAAAATCTTTCCTATGCCTTTACAGAATCTCTGATGCTTTCCCTTTTTTATTTATGTATAAATGTTTTTGCCAATAGGAGGTAATCAATAAGTTATATGAAGCTTAGACCTTTCTTAGTTACTGGATGTTGTCTATTGATGTTGTTTGTTGCTTGCAATCTATTGTCTAATGAATTTTCTGAACTGCTTTTATTAGATTGATATTCTGCATTGTTTTAAAGTAGTTCATATGCTTCCCCATTTGCTTTGCTGTTCTAATTGGTCTGGTGTGTCCCTTAAAAGCATTTATGCGGTTGACGTGTTACCTTACCATAGATTACTGTGTTCCCTTGCAGAGAATGGGGTAGGCGCTTTATGAAGTTATATACACAGTATACAAGCTGGGATAATCCAAAAGATACTGAACGCCCCCTTATCATTGGATATGTATCCCCAGATTACTTCACACACTCAGTGTCATATTTCATAGAAGCTCCTCTTG
Source organism: Zantedeschia hybrid cultivar (assembly GCA_030544215.1). Classification (NCBI taxonomy): domain Eukaryota; kingdom Viridiplantae; phylum Streptophyta; class Magnoliopsida; order Alismatales; family Araceae; genus Zantedeschia; species Zantedeschia hybrid cultivar. The sequence goes on along the minus strand of JARZZO010000013.1, from coordinate 41,681,454 downwards.
TTTACCATGACTATGTAAATTATAAAGTAGTTGTTTACTCAGCAGTTGTGAAGGTACATATGTCTGCCTTTTATTTCCCTTTTACTTTTTTTTTTTTTTTTGCGTAGAAGTTCTGTGGATGCATGCAAATTCTTTTAAAATTATATTTCATAGTATTGTATATTACTGGTTTTCGGAAGTCCAGTTGGATTTGAGCTTAGGATATACCTTTAAGTAAGATATGTTCGTTAAGTGTGGACAAGACATCTGAGATTTACTTATTCTTTTTTGTTTTAAGTAAGATATGTTCGTTAAGTGTGGACGACATCTGAGATTTACTTATTCTTTTTTGTTTTAAGTGAGATATGTTCGTTAAGTGTGGACAAGACATCTGAGATTTACTTATTCTTTTTTGTTTTGCTACTCACTTTTCGTTTTTAGGCTGATGCCAAAACCCTCAAATTCAGAGACAGAGTCCTGAAAAAAGGGGGAACGTGGAGAGATATTTATGGGGTTGATGAGAAGAAGGTTGCAGAGATGGTTAAGGAAGATAAAATTGATATACTGGTGGACCTTACTGGACATACAGCTAACAATAAGTTGGGTATGATGGCCTGCAGACCTGCTCCTATTCAGGTACTTACTAGACATTGTTTGTGTATGTCCACTTCGTCACAGGGTGTTACACTGCTTATGCGTTTTGATAATCTCTTTGTCTTGAAATGTATATGCCTGAATTTTTTAAAAAAAATGTGAGTACGAAATGCTGATCCCTATATTAGAAATCTGACTTCTCTTTGCCAGCTTTTATCTAGAAGCTTCTTTGGCCTAGATTTTAGGGCACGGATATTGCAATATGAATATCAAAATTTTGCTGATTGCTTGGATTCTCTTCTTTGCTTTTCCAGTCTTTCTGAAATGGATGATCATGCTTTTATATATTTGGGGCAAGTTCACTGTTTTCTGACGTTTATTACGTGATGGATTCATATGGAGCTGTATATTATGTTGGACTTGTGGGGTGGGGTGGTGGTGGTCTATGATTAAAGGAAGAAAAGAAGATTGCTTATCATTGATGGTGAAGACAGAATATTCCTGCTTAATAGAGAAAACGAGGCAAGAATAATGAAAATAGCTGACCACTTTATATACCGTGGAGATGTCTAGCAAAGGGACATGAGTGCAGAAATTTGTGTGAATTGTATAATTGGACTTTCTTTTGATCCTTGTTGCATCTAATGAATCTTCATGATTGAAAATTATCATCCAACAATAGCAGCTGTTATATGATGCATATCCCCTTTTACTATGTTCAGAAAATTGAACTTTTTTTAATGATACTCGAAGATCTATCTGATGACATAATTGTTTACAAGGATGTCCTTTCTGTAGTATCAATTTTAATGGGTGCACCAAAGAGGAGTCAGCAAAGTGGAAATGAGAACTGTTGCTGACGAAGGAGGGAATGGGGTTGGTTGCCCATAGAAAGGGAACTGTTTGCTATCTTTATCTGTATCTGTCCTCGAGAAATGGCTTGTTCCCAAAGATGTTTAGTTGTTAGGCGTCAGAATTGACTGTGAACTTATCAGAAAGCAAAATCAGAGAACTATAGTCTCTCATTAGAACATGGTGGCTGGTGGTTTTCTACAGTGTTTTTATTAAATGCTCGTGGACATTTAGTCATGTCATGCTTCATAGACGTCTGGTATCCAGTCATCATCCAGAAGTATGACAGGACTAGAAGAGTGTGAGACCTTGTACTTGCATCTTGAACAATGTCTCCAGCATTTGGAACTTGGAAGGTACTCTTGAGGCTAGGGATGTGGTGTTATTAGGTACTCTTTTAGATCTAGGAGATGGCCAAAGAATCCACCTACGGAAGGACGGATGGTGCGGTGCTCATTTGAAGATCTTTTTCTTGACCTTTATAGGATTTCCAGTACACTGAATGCAGTGCTGGCTGAGGTTTTTGATGACAATAAGGGTGGGAGGGAGATGCCTGCATTCCAACGTTCAGAACAAACCTTCATTGCTCACCTCGCTGTTATGTTGAAGCTACTGCAAGGTCACTTCATTATCATGGGGAGGAATGACGCATGGAGGTGGAAATGGGAGCAGGAAGGGAGATTTACAGTGAAGTCTGCCTATTTGAAGGTCTCTGATGGCGGTTTGAGGATGCCTTTCTATCACCACATTTGGAGGCCGTGATGCGTGTTGAAAGTCAAGTTTCTGGTGTGGAGGATTGCCCATGGCTGTCTCGCTATGCGTGATAAACTAGCTTTTTTCCTATTGTACATTGTCATCTACTTCTTGTTTATGCAAGCATGAGTAGGACTTTGGTCACTTCTTTGTGCTGTGCCCTTTCTCTCAGGTGGTTTATAGCTATCCTTTCACAAACTTCTGACAGTGTCATACACCCAATGTGTCTGAGCTGTTGAGTGTTTGGAATATGGATTGTAGGCAGAGGTGTGATGAAAGGATTTGGTGGATGGTCTTTCATGCTGCTGTTTGGACCTTTAGGTGTGTTGCGTCGGAGATTCGTCCGATCGGAATCAGACGGCTGAGACTCCTCCAAGTCACAGAAAGCTCCCCACCGTCTTGCAAGACAAACACTGGGTTAGAGAAGACCCTAGTTGCGATCCAGGGGAGTCCCCTTTGATGCCTAAGTCAGGGGTATGTAGAAGCAGAGAGAGATTGAACAGAGGCATGGGTTGCAGAACATAGAGCAGAGGCATGGGTTGCAAAACATAGAGCATTACCTTCTGAGGGAACCAGGGGGTCCCTTTTATATGGACAGCCCTGAGGCCATAGTAGAGTCCGATTGGGGACCGTATAGAGGAAGCCCGATCCGATCTCCGGGCGGGACGGGATTCTGGCTTCCTTCACTCTTCTCTGACCCCGTCAGGAGTAAAAATTTGAGCTTCTAATGCATAGATGACGGCCCAACGAAGAACTTGCTGAGGGTCTCCCTCCTCAAGATGCCGTTGTAGGCCGATGGCACATTGACCACCGTAAACTCGATTTCCCGGGTGACGGACTTCGGTGGTGTCCCCAGTGTCAAGGGGAGGGTAATGATGCCTTCGGCCATGACTGGTTGACCGCTATATTGGCATCTGAATCCTCCTTAACCTTTTTATCTCCGCGTCAATCTGTTTAAAACAACCAAGGAAGATGATGTCAAGAGAGCTGCCATTGTCAACAAGCACTCTCTTCACCTTGAAGTCCGTGATCTTGGGCTCTATCATTAGGGCGTAATTGTGAGGTAGCACAAAGCCCTTCCAGGTCTGCTTCAGTGAAAGTGATTGGCTTCTTGGTCAAGGGCCGATGGGAGATTGAGGCGACTTCCTATGCAACTTTTTGAGTCTTAGAGGCATAGCTTTGCCTTCGCTTGTTGCTATCCCCGTCGTTGGTCGATCCCCCGTAGATGATGTGAATCATGCGCGCTCAGCCTGGTTGGCAGAGTGCATTCGGCTGCGGGGGGAGACCGGTCGCGACGTCGCTGGTCGGGCTCTGGGTTAACGATATACCTCTTCAGGTGTCCCTTCTTTATAAGGATATCGATCTCCCTCTTGAGATCATGACATTCTGAGGTGTAGTGTTCATATTCATGGTGGTAGGCAAGGTTTAAAAACTCGGCTCGGATCGGCATGGATCGGACGACTCAGACCGGTTTTGGGACGGCCGTGCTGATCCCATGCAACCTGGCCGAGTCCAGGACTCGGATCGCCTGATTCGAGTTGGATCGCCCGATCCGAGGCTGGATCGGTCCGGATCGGCTCGGATCGGGCCGACCCGGCCCCCAACGGCTAGTTTGACTAGTTGTTGGGGGTCAAACTAGCCGTTGCTGGCCGTTCCCAAACGGCCAGCAACAACTAGTTTGGGCCTTGGGGGTCTATTTAAACCCCCCTCCCCTCCCCCTACGGCCCTCCTAAGGCTCTACAAGTGTCCTTTGAGCCTCCTAACATTCTTGCTCTCTCTCACACTCTCTCGATCATAGAATTTTCTCTGTCTCTCCCACGAGGCTACGACTACAAGCTCTGCGATCTCTCCTCTTCATTTAAATTCATTTACTTTCCTTTGTCTTTTTTTTTTTTTCCCTTATATATTATTGTTCTCAGCATCTCTATTTGCCCTTTGGCAGTCGACGTGCTGTGAACTGCTCAACTGCGTAAGGAATGGCATCTCAAGGTGCTGCTGAGCGGTCCTATGAGAATCCTCCTAACGTTGATCCTGCTTAGGGTCATTGCACGTCGGTGGACATGGGCCAGAGAAAGGTACAATGCAAATATTGCAACCGAGTCGTCTCTGGCGGGGTCTACCGATTCAAACAACATCTTGTTGGAATAAAAGGTGAAGTCGCAGCATGTGCTCAAGTTCCTTTAGAGGTTTGGATCTAATTTCGAACTTATATGAAGGAAAATGAATTAACCAAAGCAAGTACTGCCAGAAGAAGACAAGAAATTTGAGAAGAGTTGTTTGAACCAACGCGAAGGTCTGATACTGGAGTTCGGCTTGGTAGAAGTAATCAACCTATAAATGTGGATGATTGGGATACAAGTAAATTTCTAATTTAACTTATTTTCATGTTCTTCATTTGACATTTTTAGTCCAAAATTATAGTAGATTAATTTTTTTTTCTTTTACATTTAAAGCAGAAATGCGATGTGCAATGGAGGCAAGCCGACGGTCCTTTGCAGATGAGGATTTATTTCGACACACTGGAAGATATGCAGGACAAGGAAGTGGCTCCACACCTTCTGGACAAGGGAGCACTAGCGCCGGCATGAGCACTAATGTACGCGAGGAGCTGCCTCACGAGTTCACCAGAGATGGAGATCCGAGAGTGGGTCCAATAGATCCCTTCTTCACTAAGAAGAGGGATAAACAACCTTCCATTACTGTTGCATTCAAGAACTTAAAGCTTTGTAAGGAGAAGATATGGAGAGTTACATCTAGGTGGTTTTTCTATAACAATATCCATGCTAATACTGCCAATGGGCCATATTATGAGTCCATGATCGAAACCATACAAGAAGTTGGCAAATGGGTTGAGAAGTCTATCCCATATGAGATATACAACAAGTACTTAGACTTAGAAGTTGACGACATCCGGATATATATTACATCTTTTGAAAGGATATGGGATGAGTATGTATGCACTTTAATGTGCGATGGATGGACAGGTACGTAAGCCTTATCTTCATTTTTTTTCTTAAATATGAATGGGTCTCTTTCTGGTTTCTTATCACCTATGGAACTTCATATGAATAACAAGAAGAAGTATGATCAACTTCTTAATTTACTGCAAAGTTGGAACTGTATTTTGGAAGTCTATTGATGCATCTGGAAAGATAAAGAATGTCTAGTAGCTATATGAATTAATAGATTAAATGGTGAAAGAGGTGGGAGAAAAAAGGATTGTCCAAGTAGTTACGGACAATGCAGCGGCTTTCAAGTTAGCTGGACAAATGTTGATGCAGAAGAGACAACATCTATATTGGGTTCCCTGTTCTGCTTATTATATTGAATTGATGTTGGAAGACATTTGTGTTGATCCGATGGTGGATGGAGTGGTCAAGAGTGGTCGATTTATCACCACATTCATTTACAACCACAACAACATTTTGGATATCATGCACACACATACTCATGGAAGAGAGTTGCTTTGTCCGGGAGCCACCAGGTTTGCATCTCAATATCTCTCTTTAGATAGTTTAAGCTAACAAAGAACAACTTAATTAGGATGATAGCATCAGAAGATTGAGAGAATTACATATTCCGGTATGTACCAACTAAGGTCAGAGAGAAGGGTAAGAAAGTAGCTGATTTAATTCAATCTAGGCTCTTCTGGAGGAGAGTGCAAGTAATGTTAAATGTTGTAGAACCGCTTGTCCGTGTCTTGTCATCTTGTGATTGAGAAAGAAGATCGGATATGAGATATTTATATGAGGCTATGGACGGAGCGAATGAGCTCATTCAACTTAACAATCCAACAACTTATGTGAAGTGGTGTGACTTAATAGACAGACGTTGGAAACATACTTTACATCATGATCTTCATGTAGCTGGTAAGTAACTAACTTTGTATATTTATTAATTTGCATACACATTTATCACAAGTAATAATTAACTTCTACTTCTTTATTTAGGTTATTTTTTCAACCCTCAATATATGTTTAGAACTGATGGGAAGAAGGATAACTATGATAGTTGCTCATAAGTGTTGATGGGGATTAAGAATGTTATTAGGCACATGATTGAAGATAATGACAGAGCAATAATGGCATGCAAGTAAATGCATGATTATAAATTCATGTTATACCACTTTGGGACAAGTATTGCTCAGAGAGCTACAAAGATTTTGAGTGCATGTTTGAAAATTATTAACCAAATGTTCTACTTAACTTTTAATTATAGCTTGCACATTGTTGACATGTAAAATTTTGAATTTTCTATTTACAGCTGACTGGTGGCTATATCATGGAAAAATATATGGATATGAAGATCTAGCCTATGTAGCAATTTGGGCCCTAAGTCAAACAATCTCTTCATTAGGTTGTGAGAGAAACTGGAGTACCTTTGGCTTGATTCACACCAAGCAAAGGAATAAATTGAAGTCGAGCCGTCTAGAAAAGCTAGTATTCTGTCATTATAACATGAGGTTGAAGTTAAAAAATCTTGAGCTCATAAGGAACCTTCAAAGGTAGAAGAATGAGAGAATTTCCGGACAAGACACGGAGACGACAAATGCAGAAGAACCCATAGACTTAGATGAGTTGTTCGAGGAGCAACATCCACTAAATGCATGGGTCGATGCAAGCACTTCAAATGAGTCTGAATTTAACCCAAATGATCGGGAATGGGCAGAAAGTAAGTTAGATAACATTCCACTACTTATTGATTTTCAACCTCCTCCTTCAAAACGTCAGAAGAAGAGCAAAAAACAAGTACCAACCAAAATGAAGCATGGAATGCATAATCGGCCGATCCCGATCCGGATTGGCCGATTCGGATCGGGATCGGCAGGTCCTGATTCCGGCCAATTCTGGCCGATCCCGGCCGATCCGATCCCGATTTAGATCGGGATTGACGGGTCCCGATTCGGGGATCCGATCCGATCCAGAATTCCTTGAAATGAAGAGTGCTACTGGAATTGAGATTGCTGATCTGGAGACTATTGAGGAGGATGAAACGCTAGAACCAAGTGGTGATGTACAATATCAAACCTCAAATGACTTGACATCAAAGATGAGCTATGATAGTTCTGACCATGGTGGAGATGCTACCTGTGCCCCAGCCCCACCTCCACCAATTCAATTCACTAGAGAATAAGATTACATACATGCTACTCAAGATGAACATCATGGTAGCAGAGCAGGACGGGAAGAATCTCCCGTTCAAACATTCATCAGATCAAGGAGGAAGGACAAAGGTAAAGCTCCTCGATGTAAAGAAGCCAAAGAAGAACTTAGGAGGGAGAGAGAATATCAGGAGCAACTATCAAATGCATCATCGTATTCTTCATATGAAGGGTATAGTTATCCTACTGGATATGTAGTTTACCTTCCTTAACATTCTGATACATCTGACTATTCAGGGGGTTATTTAGAATATCCACAAATTTCAGTCATATATACCAATACAGATGACTATAGCCGGTATGTGATGCAGTATGAGCAATACTATCAGAGTTATTTGTCATAGTCTGAGTATGTAAGTCATATGTTCATTCAGTATAATGTACGTTTGGAATAAATGTAAATTCATGATCATATATATAAATTTATTTAAGTTTTTTTTGTCCAACAACATCTTATATACTTCAAATCAATGTATTTCAACACAATTATTTACTGGATTTGTGTTTTATATTTTTTCACATTTTTTCTTATTTTTTCTAATTTTTTTCTGCTGCCTGATCCAGTCAACCTTGACTCAGCCAGGTTCGGCAAGGATCGGGTTGAATCGGATCTGACTCAGCCGATCCGATCGGTTTTGGATCGGCCGATCCGGGACCTGATCTCGTGTTTCTTAACCTTGGTGGTAGGCATAGAACTTCCTAGACTTTTCTGCCCCTGGAGTAGGCTTGATCTTCCTCGGCCACTTGAGGTAGCCTTCATCTTTGATCTTCCGGAGGATCTAGTCGATCAGCATGTTGAAATGAGTATAATTTTCTTCTCTTCTAAAATCGAGATGAGTATAATTTTATTCTCTTTTAAAATCGGGGTGCTCCCGCCGGTCGTCTCGATTCTCTTGCCGCGGCCCCTTCAGGGGTCGATCGTCGGTGTGGCGGTCGAAACGCCTTTTACCCCCAGTTGGTTCTTGGTTCTCAGACCTACCCTGGACTCGATCGATCGCTGAGCGGGATAGGCCCATAGGACCTCCTCACTATTAATGCACTGGTTCACCTTCCAAACAAGGTCTACTAGTAGCTGCTTGCTTAGTTCAAAACGAATCTGTTGGTTTTGGACCCCGGCAATAAAATATTGCGTGGCGTTAGGCACGCCCAGGTTGGGGATCTTAAGGGTCGCCTCATAGAAGCGGGTCTAGAACTTACGTAGGATCTCATCCTTCCCTTGTCTTATAGAGGACATCGTCGCGTTTGTGGCCGGCGTACGTTGGCTAGCCGCAAAGTTGCTTCTGAAGGCTCTCTTTAACTCGGAGAAACTGTCGATGGAGCCCAGTTTGAGTTGTACGAACCACCGTAGGGCTAGCCCTTCCAGGGTTGTAGGAAAGGCACAACACCAGATAGCATCAGGTGCGTCTAGCCAGTCGAAAGTGCTCTCGAAGGACTGCAGGTGGTCGTCGAAGTCGCGGGTGCCTTCATATCTTTACAACAACGGCATTCGGAAACGGTGCGGCAGGGGTGCCTTCAGCACATGCCTGGTAAAGCATGACCAGGCACCGTCTCCATATCTAGTCCAACATCATGATCATGCCAGAGCAGCCTTTCCATGTGCTCCTCCAACTTTCGAACGCGATCTTTGCCTAAAGGACGTCTGGAGCGTTGGCGACCACCATGTGAAGTCCACCGGCTCCATGAAGTAGAGGACTCCGACGAGCGGTCGGACGACCTTCCCCGGGAAGCATCTCTCTCCCGGCTACGATGAGAGCAACGCTTCAAAGACGCCTTAGTAGAACTGTTGGAGGAAGCTGAGGATTGTCGGCGCTGGCACTGACCCTTCTCCGATCTCCTCTGCGATCGTCCTCGGCTTGCCTGGTGGGTGGGCTGGCGCTGCTCTGGCTGCTGGTCTCCTTGATGAGGTTCTCGGGATCCCCGTGAAGCTCGGGAACCTGGGGGAGCAGCCGGTTGGAGTTCTTGTTGCGGGTTGGTCGGTGCAGGGTTGCTTGCTCAGAGACCTGTTACGTGATTGAGCCGCTCCTCCAGACGTCGTAGCAGCATTATCATGATCCAGAGTCGTCCTTACTGTAGGTCCTCCAATGGGGGCAGGTGTCCGACCCTGTCAGGCACGGTAGTAGGCGCCAAGGGTATGTTGGCCTGGACGGCCGGGGTTTGGATATGTGGGAGAATAGAAGGAAGGGCGGCCGGCGGAGGGACTGGTTGGACATCAATCGGAAGGGCGGAAAGATTGGTAGGGAGTCTACGTTAAAAGCGGTTGCTATGGCTTTTTGTTATTTCCTACAGACGGCGCCAAAAAGATGTTACGTTGGAGATTCGTCCGATCGGAATCAGATGGCTGAGACTCCTCCAAGTCATAGAAAGCTCCCTCCGTTCCTACAAAGATAGACACTGGGTCAGAGGAGATCCTGGTTGCAATCCGGGGGAACCTCCTATGATGCCTAAGTCAGGGTATGTAGAAGCAGAGAGAGATTGAGCAGAGGCAGGGTTGCAGAACATAGAACATACATTCTGAGGGTACCAGGGGTCCCTTTTATAAGGACAACCCTGAGGCCATAGTAGAGTCCGATTGGGGACCGTATAGAGGAACCCCGATCCGATCCATGGGTGATATGGGATTCTGGCTTCCCTAGTTTGGTGTTGGTTTCCTTTATCTGCAGATCGGAGGAGGATTTGAAAGGGACTTCCTTAGGCAAGAAGTCTCCCGTGCCTGCAGGACGCCAGGGCCCGCTTCGGATTCAAAAGTCTCTGCAGGAACTTAGTCACACGGGCCTGTTAGCAGAAAGATCCAACGGGCCTCAACAATGCGTCTTTTAATGGGCCGGCCCATACAGTAAATGGGCCAGCTAAACTGGGCCCTCTCAAGGTGAAAGGAATCTTTGGGCTTTCCAAGTGAGATCCAGAGCTTTGCAGCAGCTTCTTACCTGCATGAGTGGACTCTGGCAACTGTGGTGTGGAGGACATTCCAAACTTTGGCAGCTTTAGTATCTTGCTTCAGTAACCTTGCCACACTTTCGTGATGCGGCCTCTGTACTTTGGCTTTTGTATTGAGGGTTCCTCATTGTATCCTGGGTCTTCCTTTTACGGTGTTTTTGTACATGGGTCATTTTTTTGGTGGGATGATACCTTTCTGCACCTCCTCCCCTTCCTTGCAATCCTTTTTCACTTTTACACTTAATGAATACATGGTACCATCCACCTTTAAAAAAATATCTTCAAGATGTCAAACGGATCTTTCTTTGTATCTCCGTGAGAGTCAGCTGTTCAAATATTTTGGTTTTCCGTGAGAGTCAGCTGTTCAAATATTTTGGTTTTCTAGTTAGATTTTGAAGATTATCACTAGATTGCTTGCTGGTCAGTGGAAAAGGTTTCAGAACATTGTTTTATCCAGGATTGAATGCAAGTTGCAAGAGAAAAGTTGCTCATTGGTGCTTTCTAACATGTTAATCTCCAATTCTAGAGAAAGTATGCATGCTTGTATAAATTTAAGTCTTTAAGAGCCTACGGTAGGACTTCCTGGTGATGGCTTATGCAGACTTTGATAGTCTGATTTGGTGTGGATTTCCCTTGAAAACATTATTGGATGTGTGATTCTAATTCTTTGGCTGGCTTCTTTTCTCTCCAGTCTCCATACAGCCTTCTTTTTGGGTTGGATCTGTTCAGCCATTTTCCGTAGTTGTCAAGGCATCCCCTAGGTGACGCCTATGCACCGTTTAGGCAAAAAGGCTTTTCTTCAAGGCCCAAGCGGCCAAATGCCTTTTGGGTCTTGAAAAGCAGATCTAAGTGCCGCTTAGGCACACCTAGGTGGGTTAGCACCCCGAAGCAATGCCTAGGCCAGTTCATCAACCAATCAAATTGGGGGACCCACCCTAATATAAATAGGGTTGTGGGGCTGATTGGGCCTGAATTCTTGATACCCCTTCATCTCGTCTTCATCATTTTTGTGGGGTGGGTGAGAGGTTTTGGGTTTTTTTGGGGGTATACTTCAATTGTAAATCCTCATCCTTTTTGTTCTTTTTCTATTTAATACAATGATGTGTTGCCATCCACTTTCCAAAAAAAAAAAAAGATTATGCCAACAATTTTATTAAGATAAACAGAGGTAGTACAATCAACTTGTGAGGTGAGGTACCTCAACCATCACAAAAAAACTACTACATCAGAACCCACAAAATAAAACAAATACAAAAACAGTTGCTAACCTATGAATGGGAAGAAACCGAATCCTCTGGGCCAGATTGAGAGAGAGGAAGAGAGAATGAGCGAGAGAGAGCGGACAGAGCGGAGTGGTGCGAGAGAGAGAGTGAGGGAGAGGGTTGGTTTGCGGAGGGAGGCAAGAGAGATGGAGAGTGCTGGACGAAGGTTAATGGCAAGAAAGTTCGAAGGCCTTCTTTTCGGAAGGTCTCTATTCAGACCAGAGTTCCAATGGGGAAGGGTGTTTGCCTTCACTGCCTGGAGAAAGGTCACCATGCTGCTGTCTGTAGGAATTCTGTCCAGTGCTTACAGTGCAGAGGAGTGGGTTATAGAAGGTGGGCCCGTCCCTCTAACTGTAATTCTGACAGGAGGCAAGAGTAGTGATGGAGAGCAGAAGCCTGTGGAGCAGTCACATAGCAGTCGGGTACCGGATTGTGGAATTCAAAGGGCCTTTGAGAAGTCTCCCAAGTAGTATGGTCCTGCCAATCTTAGTGTTCTTCCAGGGGTGGTAGACATTCTTTGGATTCCTGAGATTGGTGCAGTTAAGGACAGATTGGAGCAATGTGTGGTCTTGTCCACAGATATGGCCAGGAGGGATTGTCGAGAATCTATGATGGATAGAGATTGGGTGCTATCCCTCTTACAGTCTCTTTGGCCGGCGGAGAACAGTTGGTGGGTTCAGCAATTGATAGCAACTCTGTCTTAGTAAGAGCAGGCTAATGGAATTGGAAGGAACTTGCTTGTTCAATGGGGATGGTGATGAAAGAGAACGTAGCTGTGTACTTCTCTCCTTGGAAGGTGAATCATGGAACTACTCCAGCTAGTGAAGAAGTTGTCATCTGGTGCAGACTTTGTGGGGTTCCACTCATAGTTAGTTAATTCGCATACAATATGCATATATGTATGTATGAAATAAAAATACGGCCATTTCCCATCCTTTTGCCAAAGAAACGATTTTGTATACATTTTTCTACCCAGCAACGTTCGAAACACTTACTATACGCATCTGCGTACTAAGCGGGCATTTAATATGGGAACTAGGCGACCGGCGCCACTCGCAAGGCACAAGGCCTTCCCTGTACGGAGCCTCGAAGTCCCTAGACTCCCCACTGCTGCCAGCTGGGGTGGTTGTTGCCCCTCCCGCTTTTATTCATATGTTGTCTTTTTCTTTGCTTTTAATATTTTTAAATCGTTTTATGTTGGAACCCTATGTTATTGAGGTTTTAATTGCATAATATATATTATATTTTGAATGATTCTGTATTCTATAATACTATATATTATCCGTATATTTAGTTGCAATATAGTGCCCCTTATGTAATATTTGCAATATACGCTTGTATTTGGTGTTATATATTATCCGTATTTTTGAGTTCGTATTTTTAAACAGTAAATGTATAATTCATCGTACGTATGTTATACCAAATTTTTGAAATGTGCGAGCTTTGGACCGAATAGTTGACCGTATTATTAACTGAATAGTTGACCGTATTTTTAAAATTTGAAGTCGAATTATATCCGAATGTATTTTTACCGTATTATTCCCATACCGTATTTAACTAACTATGGTTCCGCATCACCTTTGGAACATTGCAGCCTTCCAGGCCATTTGTTCCAGATTTGGTATTCTCAGGGAAGTTGACGCTAATGTCTTGAATAGAGAAACTCTGTCCTTTGCTCGGGTGAAGATAGATGTTGAAAGGGGAGAGGACATTCCTGGCAAGGTGAAAATCCTGGTGGGAGGCAGTGCTTTCTGGGTGAACATTTCATTGGTAACTGAGGATCGTGCCAAAGCTTTGTTCATAGATGCTCAATGGTCATGGGCAGAAGTGGTGGCTGAGTACAAGAATTAGTGTCGAAACAGAGCTCTTGTTCACAAAACAGGGGTGCCGGAAGGATCTTCTTCTTTGACCATGCCGAGTCTCAAGCTTGGAAGTTCCGAGTCGAAGATGCTTCCGAGTCGTCCAAACTCAGGGAGGAGTTTTCAGAATCGGAAGCATCAGATGGCAAGCAGCAGGGTTGATGGTTGTGAAGCTCCGAGAAATTTTGGCGGAAAAGGGGTATTGGGGCCTGTTCCTATTGATTCGAATGGCAGGACTGGCAAGGAGATTTTCGTTGAAGATGGCACCTTGCTCGATGTAGGTGAAGGGGGGGGGGACGATTTGTGGAAGTCCCGAGGAGGCTCCTGTGGAGCTGGTGAAGAAGGGGTACTGTGTTGATTCGCCGGGCGGAGAAGATATCCAGTCGCAGGTCTGCGACTGGGGTGGTTCGGATTCGGTACAGTGAGGGGATCCTATTCTTAGTGACCCATTCGTAACGGATCCTAACTCATCCGTGATCTGGTTATTCCTGCCTGGTAACCAAACAGTGTCGGATCACAACTTATATGTGAGCCGGGGAGCGTTGATACCTGTTCTGAGGCTGACCGGTGAGGCGAACAGTCGTCTTCCTGGCTACGATGTCTCTTTTCATCTCAGCAAGCAACAGGGTATCGGAAACTACTTTGTAGGATCCGATTTTGGGCTTCGCAGCTCTGGTACTATCCTTCCTTCTGATCCTTCATCTTCACGGTACTTGCAGAGGCTGATCTATGGTGGTTCATTGGTGAATACTCTTTTATTTGAAGTTGACGTTCCATTGAGCTGTTCCGGTAAAGCAGTGGAGGCCATTTGAGTGTTTTCCAATGTTTCTCAGGTCATTTGAGTGTTTCCTCCTTTAACATGCATACATGGAGGAGAATGGTCTCTTTTTGTGTGATGTGTTGAACTCTGGGTGGGTGAAGTGCACAAAAAAGCGTAGGAAGTGTCTCATTTCCGAGATGTGTTGGATAACATGGTTTCTTTGATAACAATGCTGATTTTCATTTTTCCTCATACATTACTACTTTGAGAGTTTTAATATCATTTTTTTTATCATTTCCATATAGTTTTATTGTCATGTCGTTGTCTTGTGGTAATTTCTGTCATTTTAAATTGATCCGCTCATCAATGTTTGTCGTAATTAATTATGTGCCTTCATTTTGTAGGCAACGTGGATTGGATACCCAAACACTACTGGATTGCCAACTATAGATTACAGATTCACAGATTCACTGGCTGATCCTTCTGATACAAGGCAAAAGTACGCTGAAGTATTTTCACATTTGAAAAATCAGTGTGATATTTTATATGTTCCAACTGGTTCATTTGTTGTTTGTAGGCATGTTGAGGAGTTAGTTCGGCTTCCTGAATGTTTCCTGTGTTATACACCTTCCCCTGAAGCTGGCCCTGTTTCTCCGGCACCTGCCATTGCTAATGGTTTTGTTACCTTTGGCAGTTTCAACAATCTGGCAAAGGTAAGTTGTTATTTGCTATTCTCCCAGTTTTTCTGTGTATCCTGCAGTTGGAACTAGTTGTTGTGTGCCATTTGTTCCCAGTTTTTGTGTACCATAAAGTTTGATCTGAGCTTTTCTGTTGTGTCAGATAACGCCGAAGGTGTTGCGTGTTTGGGCTAGGATACTGTGTGCTGTTCCAAATTCCCGGCTTGTGGTCAAGTGTAAGCCGTTCTGCTGTGATAGCGTTAGACAGAGGTTCCTTTCAACTCTCGAGCAACTGGGACTGGAATCCCTGCGTGTTGATCTTCTGCCATTAATTCTTCTCAACCATGACCATATGCAAGCATATTCACTTATGGATATCAGGTGAGAACAGAACCATTTTTCCCCTGGTTTTATCTGTTCCATGTGTATTAAAAAAATAATTCATCAAGTATTTAAGTCTCTCCCCCCATCTCCACATCCCCCCCCTCCCAGGACAAAAAAGGTCCCCCTTCTTCTGTGCTTCAAGACAGCTTTTGAACCTGCTTTTCAACCCAATCCTCAATGTTCTTAAGCCTATTCCATGAACATAGATACTTCTGTTATTTGATTCAACTTATTGGGAGCTTGGATCATCTCGGGATTTGACTAAATTTTGTGACTGTAAGTGGCATAGCTTCTGTCCCTAATTTATTGTGTTACCTGTCAACTGCCAGTTCATGGACTAGCAAGGGTTTATTTTTCAAACAGGTGCCAGATTATTTGTCTTGGCTTTTTTGTGTGTGATCAGAACTGCATGCAAAATTATGAATATAAGTTTTGGAAGTAATGAAGAAAAGTTTGGAATTGATACCATTTTTTTGGAAAAAAAGGATGTGGATTGCACCACCAAGGCACCAATACCACCAATTTCATTAATCAAGCAGGGAGAGAAGAAGTTCGTCTCCCAGACCACACATCAGACCCTAGGACAAAGTGGGAGGAGTTATAGCAGACATCAGAAATGTGAAGGATAAACCTATTCCAATTATAGACAAAAGCTAAAGCTCCTACTATATGCTCCAGCAGATAGCATGTGGGATGATAAGCAGAATTTGGTTTCTAGTGACCCTGACTCTGATGTTCTGACTCCTGAAGTCAGTCTGCTTCTCAACTGAATGAAAATTATTTTCAAACCTTGCTAACCCACCAAATACTCCCCACACTTCATGACTTGTCGTGCAAATAATCAGCAAGTGATCAATATCATCACTGTCTAGCTATTGTAGTGATCAATATCCACTTTGTTATCTAAAGGAGCGTGAGGACTTCTACGGGCGTGAGGACTATTACTAGAGAGACATCATAGTTCCTTGTTACTATTAGATTACATCAAGGGTTAGCATTGAGTCCTTATCAATGCTTATCTTTTTACTTTAGTTATAGATGAGCCCACTAAACACTTGTATGGTGACATCTCTTGGTATATGTTATTTGCAGATGATATTGTTTTAATTGATGAGGATATTAAGAGTTTGAATGATAAACTAGAACAGTGGAGATCTGTTTTGGAATCTAAAGGCTTTATGATTAGTCAAACTAAGATAGAATATATGAAATGTAATTTCGGTAACATAAAGGTTGCCTAGGTAGATTTAATTACTATCGAGGATCAAGTTATTTCTAAAAGTAATAACTTTCGATATTTAGGATCTATTATTTAAGATAACGGAGAGATCCAGAAAGACGTCACTTACAGAGTCAAGGCAGGTTGGCTGAAGTGGAGAAGTGCATCTATAGTCCTTTTGTGGTCGACGAATTCCTTTAAAACTCAAAGATAAATTTTATAAGACAGCTGTAAGATCTATTATGTTATATGGTTCCGAGTGTTAGGTTGTGAGAAATGATCGTGTGCAAAAATTGGGTTGTTGAGATGAGGATGTTGAAGTAGATGAGTGGTAAAATTAGAAAAGATAAAATTAGGAATGGATATATACGTAAGGATTTAGGAGTAGCTCTTATTGACATTAAGTTTATGGAGAATAGGCTTTAATGGTTTGGTCATGTACATCATCGCCCAAGTTCAACACCAGTTAAGAGATGTGATAGAATTAAAGTGAAGGGTAGAAGACATCGAGGAAGACCTAAGATGGGGTGGTTGGATGTAGTTAGAAAAGACTTGGCATTGCTACGTGTTACTTTTAATTTGGCATTGGATAGATTAAGATGGGCAGGACATGATACATGTAGCCGACCCCAATTAATTGGGATAAGGTTTTGATGATGATGATAAATATCCACTTTGTTATCCCTGTTCCAGAACACCTGATCTTTTCTTGCTACTTAATGGAGCAAGGTATCACCTGCATATCGAGTGTGAAGTCCATGAAGGAGTTCTTATAATTTGCACACATTGGATCCAGCCATGGTTTTCAGCTATCTTGCACATCCTGCTCATCCATCGTATGTGCTGCTATGACAAAAAGAAGTGGAGAGAGTGGGTTTCCTATTGGTCCCTTTGAGCTGTGGAAGAACAAATGATGACAAAAAAAATTATCTCTGCCAACACAATTGATGATCGCCTTGATCTGCCTGATACTCCCCAGGCACTTCCATGACACAATCAGAGGCTTCATTTAGAACCAAGTATCCAACATACAGGCCCAATGCCTCTACCTTTTTTTTAGAGGGTAAAATGCTTCATAGGCGAAAATAAGCATAATGCCATGAATAAAACCAGTCTGCTCAAATCCTCTACTCTAATGGACACCATCTTGATCTGCTTTAAGAAAATAGTTTTTATTCGAACCTCAAAACTTTTGATAAACCAGCAGCTAATTAGTAAGTTTTTTAGTTTGATGATGAGGAAAATATAAAAAACAAGTCGAAGTAGTATGATTAAAATGTTGATCATGAGGATTGCATGTTGCCCCTCTAAAATTCATCTTCCCTTCTAAGTTGCCAAAATCGCTGTTGGGCGGAAGTCATAGACTGGATGGAGCATATAGGTCCTACTGTGGGTTATTGTGGACTTATATTGAAGCTGAAACCATGTCAGTGGAAAAAAAAAACTTATTCACTATGTTTCATAATTTGGACCCGTTTCTGGTTGCGTAAAGGCGTATAATCGACATCTGTGTAATATGAAATCTGTCATCCTTAAATGCCATATTCAAGAGGCATAATTTTTTTCCCTTATAAAGGCAAAGCATATAAGATACATAAGTTTGGTGCTTATCTCATCATCTTAGATCTGCCTGAATCACTTTATGACTAACAATAAGCTATGAGACTTTCAATTTTAATTTCCAAGATCTTGTCCTCCTTTCAAACATATTAACCATACCTTTGCTGCAATGGGAAGCCATACCCCAAGAAAAATGCTGATCATAGGGAGTAACAAGCTCTGAAAATGGTGTAATGGTATTATGTTGAGTGTTGACTTATTGATAACTGTACTCAGACTCATAATCTGCATAGGGTACCTGATATTGGACACAAGCCGTGCTATGAGATTTTGCTCTAATGTAGACGACGCAAACCCTACATCATGGTTTGTTGTATCATACCAGATCGTGCCGACTTGTATGAGTAGACTCGAATCTGGGCAAGTCCAATCCGTTGGCATGCACTGAGTCGGACCGGATAGTGCTGACTCATACATGCATAATGGGCTGTTTTAGATTGAGTTTTTTTCCATCTGATAAGTAAAAGTACACTTTATATATAAATAATAGGGTTCATCTCTCTAAAATGTGGCTTAAATTCATTACTTTTAACAAATTCATTGGCTTGACTCGTGCGAGTTTGGACCAACTTGGATTGGTATCGTACTGTATCTAGGAAGATACTATCCGATATGCATCAGCGATATGGCGAACCTTGCACTGCATTATGTGACATCGGTTGGTTATAAGATTTTTGATTGTTGGTCTTCTCGTGCAGCTTGGATACCTTTCCGTATGCGGGGACGACAACCACATGCGAATCCTTGTACATGGGTGTTCCATGTGTAACGATGGCAGGTCCAGTACATGCCCACAATGTGGGGGTCAGCCTTCTCACTAAAATCGGTAAGTGACTTGTTGATCTATAATCAATTTTATTAACAATCTCCCTAGTTATTATTCATATATAGAAACCATATATCTTTATGCACACCTGAAAGTGCAAGAATCACAAAAACATTCTTGGCAGTAGTGTCGTGTTTTCTGAGTGTACACTTTGCCATGTATCCATGGTCTCTTTTGACCAATGTCACTTATCTGTGCCTTGAGATGAGTTCAATGCCCCCCCTCCCCCTTCAAGAAACAAAAAAAGATGGGTTCACGGAAACTTCAAGGCCATGTTTCAGCCATGCAACTTTAGTGTTCACGGAACGCACTTTTCACATTGTTTTCTTATAAATCCATGTGTTGCACTCTGCCTGGTTTTACTTGGAGGAACTAGACAAGGATGTATGTTTGATATTAAAAGAATTCTGAGTGTGATTTGCTGACAATAATTTAAGTCCTAAGAGGGTGTTAGAATTCCGAAAAATAGAATAGAAAGTCTACTTATTGGGAAAAGTTGTTTTGCCGAGGTTACAGATTTAACCAGTTATAGGGTGTTTGGTATTTTTTTTTTCCTCCTGTCACTTTGGTTGTACTCCCTCTTTTTATTATACAATAAAATTGGTGGTACAGTCCATGTTATTCTCGAAAAAAAAAATCCACCTCCAACCCATGTTTCATGGCTGCGATTCCTCCAACCTCATTCTCTTTCCTTAACAATGGCACTAAGATGATGCAATGGCTCGGTAATGAGGGAAATTTGAGAGCTTTCTAAAAGTCAAGTTCATTTCTGCCAAACTTGTGAAGAGTCTAGGCCTTGCAATTTCAAAATTTGAGACAAAGGTAACCAGAATATTTTTTAGGTGCAAAATAGTCTTAAAAGAAAATCATTCCCAAATACCCTATTAAGGTAAACTTCTTGACCCTTGGGTGGGAAATTTGCCTCAAAAGTTTTGCTACCTCTAGACCTAGGAAAATCATTTTTTTAAAGTCAAAATCAAGCATCTCTTTCACTCTCCCTAGATCTCTCTCCTTCCTCTTCTTCTCTTAGCAACAGCTGACATTTGGCATTAACCCATGTGAGATTTTACTTTTCCTAACAACCCTTAATCATTAAAAAATGCTTTTCCCGGGAATTAATTTTAGTCAGAGAAGAAAAACTTTTCCCTCTCCCAAGCAAAGAAAGATTTTCAGAAACCCCTAACACACCCTAGGAATTCTTTGTGACATTAACTGTATGCTGAGTTTCTATTAATCTATTTAGTAGTTTCTTCGGTTTATAAAACAGTTCCAATGGGTATAAGATATTGAAAATAACCTTATTATTCTGTTGTTCTATTGGTTTCCTAGAGTTTATAGTAGATGCCGAAATTGGTTCATCGTAGTTAGAATCATAAGATGTTAAATGTAACATGAACGATGTGTACCTGGCTGAGGTGTATAATCAATTTGATTGCAGGTTTAAAGCATTTAGTTGCCAAGACAGAGGAAGAATATGTCCAGATAGCTGTTAAGCTGGCATCTGATGTTAATTCTCTTTCCGACCTGAGGATGAGTCTTCGAGAACTCATGCTGAGGTCCCCGGTCTGTGACGGAGCAAAATTCACCCTCGGATTGGAGACAACATACAGAAGCTTGTGGAATAGATACTGCTCAGGCGATGTACCATCTCTTAGAAACTTAGAATTGCTGAAACAGCATGCTGTGTTGGAAAATGTTTCCACTAAGTTATCAGAATCCAAAAATTCCGCAGTTCTGGGTGAGAACCATGTCACAGTTTCTGGCACCAATGGCTTCATTTCCACTCCTGTGGACTCGTCCACAATCAAAGAAAATGGCACCAATGGCTTCATTTCTACTCCTGTGGACTTCTCCACAATCAAAGAAAATGGCAAGTTGAATCCCGGAAATTGAAGGCTCATGGATTGTGCAAGACATTCCTCTGAATGACCCATATCGTCTGTACCAATAGTGGCGCTCACTTGCCACAATAGAGGGAGATCAAGAATCCTTCTCAGTGTCAGTATATTGGGAGTTCTATCAAAAATGCTAGAAGGGGGGAGAGCCATGGTGATGGCGTGGGTTCTGTGCAATGCATTATTGTTTCTTCTACCCCTTTTTTGTTTGGGGGGTGGATGGGGTTTGGAGGCAACGGGGCCATGTGCCAGCTGCTAGATGTCCTGTAATAGAGGGATATTTACCGTGGCTGGGCGCAGGACGTTAATGTAATTGCTGGCTTGGTTGGTTGTCCTGGCAGAGTTTTGAATCAAATATTACATAGTTTGTAAATTTTTAGATACAGATGTCAGCGAACTGAATGCCCATACATCGCAATGCTTTCTTTATTCAGGGAGCCATGCTGTTGTTTTGGGAGGAAACGATAAAATGGAAAAATAGGTGTTTCTAAGATCGTGTGGCATCTTAATAGCAACGCATGTGGTGGATGCTTCTTATCTTATTACCTCGTTAGTGAAGAACCCAGAGAAATATTACAAGTTGACATCATACGGGAACAGGATCCTCTCTCTCGACCTTTCTGCTGGATCTGTTGCGTGGTCCTTTAATTTAAATTTGATTTCTTCGTCGTTCACACGTTTCAGATTTCAAACGGTTGATGTACACGTCTATTTCTCAAATGTTTGCAAGTGGTTTGTGGATTTGATCTGACAATTTTCCTCATCCTCTTGCAAGAAAATCCAAATCTCTCGTGTGATATCAACGAAGAAAGATGGTATGACCCAATCTAATTTTAAGGACCATGCAAGGAGTCAGTCTTGTGAGAATCATATCTACAACAAGCAGTCATATTTATCGACAACATTCATCTCTACAACACTCACAAGTCATCATCACCATTTGATCAAAAGAATCATATTAAATATATCACTTATGTAAAACAAGTCATCATCACCATTCAACCAATGGCTCTTTTTTTTCCTGGTAACTTTTACCCAGTGGTAGAGTTTTTTCTCCAATCCAAGTCCACTAGATTTAGAATGGGCACTCCCTTTCCAAATGTCCATCCCTCAACTCACCACTGAGCTTCTCAACCAATGTCACGTAAAGAGACGAAAGAAAAATGTGATATAGTAACATCCTTTAAAAAAATAAACTTACTGTGCTGAACAAAAGTATAACATTTCTATGTACACAATCTGACCTTATTTGAGCCTAACAAACTAATGTGTTAGACACTTCCTATCTCCACAACCACAATCTGAGTTACCTATTTACACAAACCGGACCAAAATTAAACCCATAAATAAATAAGTGTTAGCCACCCCCAATTAACACAATAACACCTATACTTCCCTCCTGTATACACAAACTTGACCCGAATTAAAGCCATAAATACGTAGGTGTTAGGCACTCCCACATAACACCTATCCTTCCCTACTTTATACGCGTATGAACAAGCCTGCTCTTGTAACTTTTTAAGTACTTGGAAGACAACGACGACGAAGAAGAAGAAGAGGAAGGAGCTCAGGGCTTGGTGACGTCGTGGATGCTGGTCCGGCGGCGGTCCTTCTTCCCGCCGGCGCTCTGGCGGAGGAAGAACTTCTGGGCGTGGCTGGCCACCTGGGTCGGCGTCCGGGTCACCACCGCGTTCCTCGAGATGCTCCTCCAATCCCCTTTCCCGTACTTCTCCAGCCCTTCCAAGAACCGCCTGCCCACCACGTTCCGTCGCAACAACAATCCCCAAATCAGAAAAAAAGGGAAAGAAATTAAAGAAAGGTGGAATCTCGTGGGCATATTGGGGCTCCAACTGGGCTTCTTACTTGTGCTCCGGTTCCGTCCAGGGGCACCCCTTCTTGCGATCCTCGGCCTTCCCCCTCGACCCGCCGAAGGAGATATTGCGCTTCCGCTGCTGCTGCTGCTGCGGCTGCCCCTGGTCCGCCACGGAGAGCGGCGGGGTGTGGGCGAGGCAGTCGTCGGCGTAGTCGGGGATGGCGATGACCCCGGCCTCGATGTCGCGCAGGTCCCGCTCCAGCCGGCCGTAGTGCGCCGCCACGTCCCATGGGGCCTTCCCCGGGATCCGCTCCGCGATCCTCTGCCACCGGTCGGGCCTGCCTTCCTCGAACTCCACCAGCGCCGCCTCGAAGACCCTGTTCTCGGCGGCGGACCACGCCGCCGCCGGCAACGGCGAAGGGGCGCGGTATTGGGCCAAGGGGGCGGGGTAGGGGTAAGCCGGGGGCGCGGGTTCCATGGGGAGCCCCACCCAGAAGTCCCCGCCGCCGCCAAACATGGCGATGTCCTCGTTGAAACCTAGAGAGAGAAAGAGAGAGAGAGAGCGAGAGAGAGAGAGAGATGTGTTTGAACTTTGGAGAGGAACAGCGAGGAGACAAAGGGCGGCTCCATTTGTTATATAAAGGGTTCGTTGGGGGAAAAGGGGGTTGCTTTTAAAACCCCTGTGAATTTGATAATGTATATAAC
Organism: Zantedeschia hybrid cultivar; assembly: GCA_030544215.1. Lineage (NCBI taxonomy): Eukaryota > Viridiplantae > Streptophyta > Magnoliopsida > Alismatales > Araceae > Zantedeschia > Zantedeschia hybrid cultivar. The sequence continues at coordinate 41,658,161 of JARZZO010000013.1, read as the reverse complement.
AGTCCCTACGGAAAACAATATGTGATAGTTGTCCCTTTTGTTTGTCCGTATGTCATCTCCGTAACCTTTCACACGCGCCCGCTAAAGAGTTGCTTAGTTTGATATAAAAATGGTTAATTTTACAAGTGGTGAAAATAAATTTTTTATTTTAAAATCATCTATTGTAAAATATTCGGTTTTAACTTTTTAGTAGTTTTCAGTTGAGCCAAAATCAGAAAAGGAGCATATCCAATAACTTAATTGATTTTAAAATATAATAATTTATGGCACATGAAATGTATGAAAATATTATAAAATAGTTATGATATTAAATATAAAAAATATTATTTCATGATATTTTTCAATCCTATTTTGCGACATACCAAACCACCGCCAGCTCCCTTGTGGTTTGGTTTGTCCAACTTTAGGCGCACACAGCACGAGCCAGTCCCCGTGAAGAGGCTAGGTCATCTTCGGTCTTGACATGGTTTAAATTCATAGATGTTATTACTTGGGCCATTCATTAAAATAGCATAGATATTATTGCATGTATCAAAATCTAGATATTGTAACTTATAATTTTCAGATTTTTTTTAAACGACAACATTAGATGACAAACATAAAATCTGGACATCTTTTGGCCCTACACTTCATCTTCGCCTCGCCTAACCAGAGTTATTAGTATGGTTTATGAGCGTGACGGATCCACCATATGATGTTGGAGGTGCCCGACGTGATGCCTCCATGACACTAAACATGGCATGAGTTAGGTTACTATTTAAGAACCGATATTTTTGTACCACTTCTTTAGGTAAACTAGAGCTAAATTTATTGTCCTCGGTTTGGATTTAAATAAAATATCTAAGAATAACGGTTTGCACATGTCCTGCACTGCAGGACGTAGAACCGTTTGATTAGAACGATTGGAAGGCGGCGCTGCTCCCGCATGGCGGAGAGCAATGCCATTTTATTTTTTTGTTTATTTTTTTAGTTTTTAAGGCGACCAATAAAAAATTGGACAATATAGTTGGCTAGCTGAGGTCGGCACGACCTGGTTGCATATTTTTTTTTAAAAAAAGAAATTTTTTGTACCTACTTCAACTTGTGTGCAAAAAAATTATATATATATATATAGAGAGAGAGAGTGCGCTTCGCGCGAGTACTTCTTAAATAAAATATTTTTATTATTAGATGCATGCAATCTATTTGATCTTAGATAATATCTTTATGAAATTTATAAAAAATATTACTAACTTTTGAATAAAAGTATGTAATTTATAAATATATATCAAAATATTCATTTGTCACCATCTTTTTTGAATATATATGTTTAGGGCATGCAAGCTTACAAAAAATCATGATTTCATTTTCAATAGATTTAGGAAAAATGTATATACACATTGGTGTAAAGTTAAAATTAATAGTAAATGTATTATTTAATATTTGTACAAAAAAATTGGTAATAAGAAAAAATAGACTATAGCTATTGTAGAAAAAAAACATTCTTAAAATTCATCCAACCATACATGAATATCACAAATTGAAAACAAATAAGAACGACTTGTGAAAATAAATAGACAAGATAGGTTTGATTTATTTTTTTAGACGACTTAAGAAGAATTCGTAAATATATTTTTTATGCTGATTAATAGTAAGTTAGATTTTTACGAGTATACAAAACTAAACTTTAATTTAAAGCTTGTTGTAAGATTTTCAGAGATTGTAGCACTTCTTGTGAGATTTTTAGAGATTGTTAGTGCAATCTATAGTAGTTAGGGATTAAATCCTATAGTTTTGATATTTATATATCATTCTCAGAAATTTTTTTTAATTAATGATTCTCCTTAAAAGATTAAGAATATCTCCTTAAAGAATATGTTGAGAATCTTCTTAGAAGATAACTTATCAAATAAACATGTAATCATAACAGGTTAAAATTAAACATCATGGTTATGATGACTCCTAAAGTATGACAAATTATAAGGGTTAATGTCTTAAAATTTATAAAACAAAAAAGAGAGAAATAAAAAGGTATAGGTGGATATAAAAACATATATCATATGTAAAATATAAGTGAATATGTACATATCTTATGAGAAAAAAATTAATAATTTTCTTATTTAAAATGTGTATTCGTAGGAGGCAGGAGGTACTGGGAAAGTGGAAAGCCAGATTACACGTTAATTAATTGGTAAGAATCCTGCAAGTTACCACATCAAAGTGAGTGGGTGCATTTGAGAGATTTCTGGGAGAGAGACACGGGCCGCACGGCGCCTTGGATTGTAATAACTACTTGAATAGTTGGATAAACACGTTAACCAGAGGGGATAAATTAAATGACTATAAGGATGACTTGAATCGGAGGATGAAAGATAGGCATGTTAACCGGATGGATGAACCCAACAAATCGAAACAAATAAGGACTTGAACCGGACGATCGAGAACCGTCCAATTCTTTTCATATATATATATATATATATATATAATCGGACTGGGCCCAACCCGAGTTGGCCAACTGTATCATCCAATTTTTTATCGAACATCTCAAAAAAATAAAAAAAATAAACAAATGAGACAGCACTGCTCCCAACGCCGATTGGACGGCACTACATCTTGCAGTGCAGGACATGTGTCCTGCACTACAGGATGCAATGCTGCAAGCATTACTCAATGTGTAGAGGACTGCCCATACTACCTCTATATTGGATACAAATGATAAAAGAAATTGAACTCTACAGTAATGTTACTCTTCATGGAGTTAAGATTTTTGAATTTTCACGTTTTTTTTTTAGTTGTCCTATGAAAAATCTAATTATATGAAGATACAGGCACTGTTGGGGGCCTTCAAAAAAAAATTAATCTATTTTTTTGGCTGTGGTGATACAGCAAGTTATCCTCTTCCATCAGTTAGATTCACGTATGACCATTCTTCCACCAAACGGCCAACCTGGAAAATGGCATCCGCCCTCAAGGAGTGGATGAAGAAATAAGGATTTGAGATGATTTAGGAAAAAGATTTTTCTTTGACTTTTAGTTTTAAGTGTAATCAAACAAATCACTTGGATCACATTTTCGAAAAAATCTACCGAGGCAACACCTTTTACGTCGTGCCAAACGGACCATCTGTCAAAGTCCGTGTCCAATTTCTTGAACAGTAGATAGCACAGAAAAGGTCCGCTTCCAACTTCCTCTTGTAGGAGAGAATTACGCAACTGAGTCGACATTGCACCCAACTCTCTCTCGTAGGGACAAAGGTTTACGTGGCCGAATCTGCACCAAACCCGACTCCCTCCCGTAAGAGAGAAGGTTTATGCGGCCGAGTCTGTACTACTGCACCTGACTAATTCCCATAAGAGAGAAGATATATGTGGCTAAATCCACACCTGAGTCTCTTCCGTAGGCGAGAAGATTTACACGGCGAGTCCGCACCGCGCCTGACTTCCTCCCATACAAGATAAGGTTTACACGGCCTAGTCTATTGGAATCCTAAGGCCCATCCAACCCATTTCTGAGAATAAATGTCAAAGATTGTCTACACTCAGGTTGAGTCAAGGCCAAGTGATGCCTAACCCAAGATGAGTGAGTCAAGGCCGACTAGTACCCTACAACACAGGTGAGAGATCGTCGAGGGAGAAACCCTCCGAAGCTCAAGTCAACATAGTGACGCATAATAAGAAATGAGTGGCTGAGTGAAGAGTGGAAGGCTTACCTTCTTTTGACACCTTTGGGTTCCTTTTCTAAGAGGAAGTAGGTGAGCGATTCTTGATACTTCCCATACATACTATTCCCTCATTCTCTTGGAGAGCATGCATCTTTTACAAGAGACACATGGCCTGAATTGGGTGATCATCTTATTGGGTTAACTTGACTGGACTGAGCGACTTTGGGATGACTTGACTAGGCTGAGGCCGACTCCATTGGCCTGACGGCCCTGACCTGACTGGGTCATATAGCGAAGTTGTCCAAAATGCGCCGATGTTCAGGTGAGGCATTCCCATTAGCTTGGTTGGGCTGATTCGAATGGATCAAAAATTACCCTCATCACTTGAGGTTGGTTTGAGTGTGGGGCTTAACTTGAGGCCAACCCAACCCAAACTAGTCCAAGCTCAACCAGACCTGATCTTCGGGTAACCTGTGCAGGTTTGGGTTGGCCTGCCCAAAATTACAGTCCTACTTTTTCATCAGGGCCTGTTTGATTAGCCGAGTTAGCCCAAGGGAGTTCGATCAAGATAACCTTGATTTAATTCATTTTTTACTATTCTAACATAAGTAGTACATATTTCAAAGTGGAAGTTAGCTTATGATAAGTACATAAAATTTTTATTTAAATAATTTATATAAAAAAAATTATTATTAAAAATAAAAAATATAATAAATTTCATCATTATCTTTTCACATAATTATTAAGTGTGCTTTATACATTAAAATAATAATAATAATTACTATTTAAATTAATAATAAATTATGATTAACGTTAATTGTTATTCAAATTTCTTATAAGTAAATGGAGCATAATAAATTTTATCTTAATAATTAACTATGATTAATGTTAAATAATATTAATTAATCAAAATAATATTAAATAATATTTAGTAATCATACTAATATTAATTAATATTAATATTTATTAAAATTTATTAATAATAATATGTATGAATATTATCAACATTAATTAACGTTTAATAATATTAATAATATTTATTAACAAGAATAATAACATTTATCATCGTTATTATTAACTAACATTAAAGTGTCCATTTTATTAAAACATGACAGGGTTATCCTCCTATCCCACTTCTAGAAGTGGAATAGTTTAGCCCGGGTTAAAACCGGCTTAACTCACATTTAACACATTTGGAATCCAGATAGATTAATCCCGCGTTCAAACCACTTCTCGGGCTTAAAAAGTGAGTAAAACGGGGATAACCGCGGGATAACCTAGGGTTTGTCAAAAAAGTTCAAGGAACGGTTTGTTCCTAATTTTCTGGCGTGTTCACCAAATAATAAGATTTTGAGAGGTTAGAGGTAAATATCAAGATTGGAGGATTTAATCCCTAAATACGACAGATTATAGGGGGAACTATCTAAGAAACCAAAAAGGATATTACATGGGTGTGCTGCAGCGCTGATTCTTCAACATTTCCAACATATCACGGCTTTGCATGATGAAGTGTCATGGTTCTCCGACAGCACCCTGTTTTCCCATGTTTCTCTAATGATCATACCTATGAAAGAAAGCATACTCTGTGCCTTCGTGGTACTATAATCAGTGCCAATCCACAATAAAATGCTGTTTGGTTTGAAGTAAAATACCATAAAATAAGATAAAACACCGCATTTGTATGAAACATAAAATATAATATTATTTTAGAATATTTTATGTCGAAACAGATGATCTTAACAAAAGCCACTGTAGCCACTTATACAAAGCGAACCATTACCAAAGCTTATGCCCAGTTAGAAATCCATTGTTTCCAAAAACTTGTAGACAGCGGGGATCGATGCAAGTATGTCGACAACTGATACATACAAACCCAAGTTTCAGAAGAACATCTTCTTCTTCTCGATTAGTTCATGTAGGTAGAATTTACTCATTTGTGAGGCCAAAGTCTAAGAGGCGGTCGAAAAAATATATTTGTATGAACACATTTACCAACAAAACCTGATATCCAGAGAAACTTGAGAGACTAACAAATCTTATCTCCATACCAAAAGCGCTCTCGTTCTTCCCGTTTTCTGTGGAAACCACATATCTTAAGTTCCCAACGCAAGGAAAAGGAGAAGAATAAAAAGAGAAAAATCTTTCTAGTTTTTATCGAGAAAACCTGTTTGCCTCAACACGGCGTTGCGGACCCGCCGGAGGTCCCTCCCCTTCAGCGTCCTCCCCACGCCCTCCAGAACGGATGACGTCGCCATCGGCGTGCCCTTCCTCGCCATTATCTCGTGCGGAGGCAGCATCTCCTCCTCGTCGTACTCCTCCCCATCGAGCTCCTCCACGTGGGGGCCACCCCGCCGCCTACCCGGCACCACGGGTACGTTCACAGGCGCCGACTGGTGCTGGATCGAGTAGTCTGCGTGCTTCAGCTTCGGGATCGCCGGGATCTTCCGAGCGGAGGACGAGGACAGGGAAGGCGAGGCGAAGGTGCTCGAGGCGGGGGGCATGGAGGGGTTTCCGTAGAGGAAGCCAGGCTTCCTGTTCCCGGCGGGTTCCTCCGGCAGGGCAGCCAGGATCCCGAGGCTCTCGGAAGAGAGACTCCGGAAGCTTCTAGAAGGCGAGGGGGAAGAAGAGGACGCCGCGCCCGCCCTGGGGCTTGTCGACTGGGCGGAGAGGTCCGCACCCGTCCAGAGCACTTCGTCTTCGCGGAGCTCGACGCCGGGACCGTCGTCGTCCTCGGCGGCGGCGACGAGGCTTCCCGGCGGGGAGGAGAAGAGGCCCAGAAAGCGCTCGGCGGGTGGGGACCTGCGGTGGCGAAAAGTGTCCATCCCGACCCACCCTCGTGTGAGAGAGAGAAGGGAAGCAGTTAAAACGTGTGGGGAAAAGGTTGGTATGGGAAGTGGCCCGCCGGAGTTTAAATGCACGGGCACATGGCACAAGGGTGCAGGGCGACGTGGCTCGACGGTGACAGCGACCACGAAGCTGTGTAATATTCTACGCCCTAGCACAGGGTGCCACCTAATTGGTGAGAGAAAAGGCATAGTATTGTAAATTGTATGAATGAGAATACAAATGAATGCAGTTTGACAATAATAATGACTTAAAAGGTGATTAAAATATGTGGCCACAAGAGATAAGGACTACAATAAGTGATTGAAGTAGCTACGTGCAATGAGAGGTATAGGAGCAACGACGACATAAGTAGCTAAAGGTGGTGAGTGGCAATGTCTTACAAATCATAAAATTTGAATATTGAGTTTGAAGGGTCTAAGATCATGAGCACTGACTATAATTGAAATTAACCGATGTAAGATTATTATAAAGTCATTCCAACATTTCTCCTCACGGATAAGATGCACCGTGAAAATTAGATGAAAGGAGGCGACTTAAATTATAAGATAAATTTTGAGAAGATAAAATTGAACTAGACTTTTGTTCTCATACCATCTTATAAATCATGAAACTCAGATATTAAGTTTGAAGGGTCCAATATCATAAATATTGACCACAACTAAAATTAATCGATGTAAAACTATTATATAATCATTCCAACTCAATGGCGATGGCTACGGTGAGCATTGGGCAGCAACTATAGGGCAACGATGGCGGGTAATGAGTGTTGGGGACAAAGGTCAAGTTGTGAGATGATGACGATAATTATACCATAGGTTGCGAAATGGTGGCGACGGATGATGGGCGGTTGCAAGTGGTAGGCAATAGGGCACTTGTAAGTGTAGGTCTCGATGGAGGCAATGGTGAGGGTGGGAGGGGAGATGGCAATGGGTGGTGGCAGCGCATGTTAGGTACTACAGTCAAAAGAATTCAAAAAATATTTTAGGTCGGCCTTAAAGGTGTGTGTCCTCACCGTTCATATATACAATATAATATTCGATTTGAAGATCTAAAAAAATATGAAAAATAAAAAATCAAATTCTAATGAACGTGTAGCAGGTAAGAGCATTGCAGAAAATATTAGTTGAAAAGTTTTCTTCTTTTCGATCAACAGTAAGATAAGTTTTTCTATCTTTAAAAAGAAAAACCTTCTAATACCTCAGTGCCGGAAAGATACTTCGAAACTTCTGCTAGTTTAAAAGAATTGCCTCACCATTTTGATACGTTAGTGCTCGCTTCTTAGAGGGCGCACTACACTATGGCGCGTACAATCACATGCTTTTGTTCCGCAGTCTTGGCTCCCGTGCATAGAACCTAGACGCGTTACTGTCATCAACATCAGTTTATCAATGTATTTTGCCCACATTTCTGGCTGCATTCAGTATTAATAAATCAAAATAATATAAGAAATGTGGTTATAATGTCAATAAAAATTTGCATTATTTTAATTACTGTTTAAGACTGTGCAATCGCCTAAGCCTTTCAACGAAGTGTTGCCATCGTAGCAACATTTCTGCAACATTTTAGAGGCCATCATCAGTGCTCCTTTCCAAGCACTGAACCGTCCTCCGGTGATAACAATTTATGAGGAGACTAACTTCAATAAGTGGTAAGTGTGACCCCTGTGAAGTTGCACACAATTTAATAACATTTAATCTTTCTCTATTAGTCAAAAGGTAATAATGTCTAGCCACCGTGTCACAGTGGTTAGCGGGCGGACACCTAAGATCCCCAGCTGGAATGCTCACGTGCTCGATTCCGCCAAAGTGCGGGTGGCCGTGAAAAATTGATGCACGGACTTCTCGCCCCATTTGGGAGGGAATTTGTACAAGTTATTCCCTCTCCTGTGCAGAGACACCTCGTGTTTAGGCGGTCTCGTACACTGGTCATTCGACTAAGAGCCCCCATGCCCACACCATTGGACTATCCGACCAAAAAAAAAGGAAGTCAAAAGGTAATATTATCTCGACCGAAAAGATTTCCTAATTTATTTACCCATCTGACCTGGATGTACTTTATTGATCAAGACATAAAAGTAAGCCTTCAACTTGAGTTTTTCTCTTTAACATGATCAAAAAAATTCGAGAAACCTTTGCCTTCATGCTAGCATTTCTCCCAGTCAAATAAGCCTAGAATAAAGTTGCTTATTCTTAACCTTCCTTAATTTGGTTACCCAGGTTTTCGTTATTTTGTATACGACATAACTTATTATAGAATAAATTAGAATAATCAGTAATTCAACCAAGAAATCTAAATTACACATTTTTATTAAAATGAGGTAATTATACTCAGTTTTATTTATTCACTTTTTTCTTATTTCAAGTAAATATAAATCTAACTAATGAACTTAAAAAGATCTCTTATTCCACTATAAGCAATCCCAACAGAAATAATCCACGGTAAACAATATAGTTAGTTTCCTAACAAGGCCTTAAGATTCTCTTACATCAAATTAATAATTTCAAATTTGTATAAAAAAATAAATCATCCTGTTGAACACTAATCTCTTATTAATGGCCCTCTACTAGGGAACTTGAAATATACTGATGCTAGACATAAGATTAATTTTTTTTTACATTCTAGGCATAAGCTTATTGTGGACTCCGCATGACAAAGGTTAATTAAAGCCCAGTTGGCAAGAGAGTGACATATGTTTACTTATCTTGACCAATCCGGTTCCAAAGTGGTAGCATTAAATTAACGTGGGTTTTTTATCTTTCGCATTAGGAGACGTGGTGCCTGTTGGATGATGACACGCAGTGATCCTGTTAGGACCGCTGTCGGCTTTTTGTTCTGCCGGTGGTGGGGGCCGCGGTGAGAAAGAGCGAAGAAGACGTAACTAGGTAACTGCGGCCGCAGACCAAGCGACCAGGTCCATAGAATAATGGAGAAAATAGTCTTCGGTGGCTCCGGAAGATAGCATGTACGATTGGAGGTGCAACGAGGCTGTCCGTTATGTTATTATTTTTAAAAAATAATTGTTATTTCAAAAAATTCCTTAAATAAAAAAAATATATCCACCACTCTATCAGAAATCAACGTATCAATAGCTCCCTACCTTATAAGAAGACTTATTTTTCTCTCCTCTACGTCATTAAACTTTTTAAAAATTCTTAATTATTATTTTTTCCTCTTCGTCAGAAATCAACATACTAGTAACTCCCTATTTTATAAGAAGATTTATTTTTTCCTCTTACGTATCATCAAATTTCTTAGAATTCTTAATTTACTTCTTTTGTCCTATTTGTAGTGTCATAATAAAGGCGGCAACTCTTTTAAAAAAAATTATAATTTTGCCACTACACCTTTTAACTCGAATAAGTACTAAAGTGATAAGATGTTAAGTATTAAATTGTTAAGGCATTAAGATCTCAATGTGTTATATAATATTTAATTCTTTAATTCGTTAAAATTTAAACGATTTAAGTTATTTGAAACTTAGTACATAGCAACATGACATAAGTGTGTGTTCTGTAAAAAATTACGATTTAATCACAACTTTTCATTTTAATGTATTTTTCATGAATAAATTCAAATTTATTGAAAGAATCTTTAAGATCTTCATAAATTTAAAAAGTAGCGATTTAATTATATTTTAATCACGCATTTTCAAGAAAAGTATACTTTTCTAAAGAGAACTCACTCTCTTTATATTATATATATTAAAAATTTAACATATATTAAAAGTTATATTTTTTATATACTTCAACATTTACCACATTAAAATCATAAGTGTTAAAGACTCAGAATTAAAGAGTTAACGTATTCGAATGTTATGTTGTTTAGATGTTTAATATTTTAATCTTTATTACTTAATTCGTTAATTTTTTATATTTTACATATATTTAATTTTAACAAACAAAGACTTAATAATATTTTAATCTTTATTACTTAATTATTTAATTCTTTATATTTTACATATATTTAATTTTAACAAACAAAGACTTAATATCCCAACTTATGTTAAGATGAAAAAGTATGATATATTTCTGAGACATAAACCCGTGGCAGAAACAAAGTTGGGGAAAACCTCTGACAACAGACGAGATCCTCCGCTCCATGGTGCAATGCGCCTAGCCTTCGAGAGGAGGCCACAATCCTTCACCACAAAACTACAGGGAGCATGACTCTTTTCGATTGATCGGGCACATTGTGCCACAGGCCCACAACATATATGATTTCTTTTTCTCTTCACAGATGGAATCATGGAATCCAGAGCTAGTCATCAGAGATCAGCTAGGTTCGACAGAGTGTGGAGATCATTAACAAAATCCAGCTGCGGACTTAAGAATTTTGTTTAGTGGGGTCATCCGGAATAATACTGTAAGCCAAATTAGAGGGAGGACAGCTAGGGATGCAAACGAGTCAGATTCAGTACGGAACTAAGGTAAATCCGTAACTGTATCTATTAAGTTATCGATTTAAAAATATTATCCGTTAATGATGTTATAAGTTAATAATCGGTTAAATAATTAAATGTTAGTGTACCATATGTATTCGGTCAAAAAAAATGTGTATTCATTAATTGACCTATAAACTAATGATTAGTTGAATACTTGGATTATCAATCAGTTAACATTTACATCGTTAGGACAGTAATGAAGTTCATTTAGATTGAACGATTTGTTTGAAAGATATGGGCGGACAGAAAGATAGACATGTGATTATGCGCAAGGCCATGGACTAACTAAATGGATTGTGCAGCTGGGTCAAGGTCCAACGGGTCCTATGAGTAGGTTAATAGGGTCCTAAGGTAACTTGACCTAGACTAGATTGTGAAGTTGTAAAAATTTAATGGGATCCTGAGACCTCACTGTCCAAACACTAGATCTACTTATGACAAGACCGGAGAAGTGCCATCTAAAGTAAATTGACAACATATCCATATTACATTTGCATCTGATGAGATAGAAGTTGCACAAGGCCCCAAGAGGCTGCAGACATCATTTATATAACTCAGGAACAGCAGAACACTACAACCTTAAAAAATGGTCCCATGCGGAAACACAAATGAGGTTGTTCTTTGTTTCTCCAATGGTACGGCCACTAGACTGAGGATGATCATTGCGACATGGTACAATAAGGGCAGCAACCCATACACCAACATAGCCAAGTATGGCATCCTGTTTTTCTTGGTTGAAGAATATTAGGATGTAGATAAAAGGTTGATAGGCTTCTCTCAGTTTGAACCAGCTGCTTCACCACTTGCCTATCAAATAGGAGATCTTCAAATCTGGTTGGAGCCTAAAAGCTTTCAAGTTATGCAGCCTTAAAAGTGTTGTTTTGGATCTTTATCTCATGATCTGTGGAATTACTTTGCGGATAATCAGGCGGACCTAGAACGCTCGCCTAATTAGACGGAATTTTCGACCGGCGTAGAATTATTTCAAACTATAGAGGACATCTCGGATTCGATTCCTGGTCGTTAGGGGTGTTCATTATTCGGTTCGAACCGAAAAACCAAACCGAAGCAAACCGAAATTTCGGTTTGATTCGGTTTAAAAGATATTTCGGTTTGGTTCGGTTTTCAAAAGTTCTAATCCGTAAAAACCGAACCGAACTGTTCAAACCGAGCTGTTGTCATTTTTTTATGATGTGAAGACTGTTTATTTGGGCCAAGGCCCGCTCTGTTGCCTACTGGGCTTCGTCGGCTGGGGCTGGACATGGTGGGAGCATTTATAGTTACGTTCTGAACTAGTTTCTTTACCTTCCCAATGTTTAAACATCCACATGCCACTACTGACAGTACCCAACACCAAGTGTAAAAGCAAGCACGTTCCACAAATGCGTTGGATGTCGTGCAAGAGGTTGTTGGGTGTTGGGGGCATCACGTGAACTGCTTTTTCCTTTCATGCGTTGTGCAGCGGTGGGTGAGCTGGTTATGTTTAGTACAAGATCGGAGAAATTGAAAACAGAAGACCTCGTAAACAATATAAAAGAAACCCTTACCCGTTTTTTGTTCTCTGGGCGCCATGTGCTACTTACAGTGGCTGGCGGTTTAAATCGGTTTAAACCGAACCGATCCGAATTTGTTCAGTTTGGTTCGGTTTGGTTCCTGTGAGTCATTCGGGTTGGTTCGGATTGAAGACTTTTTTTGAAAAACCGGACCGAACCGAACTGTGAACACTCCCACTGGTCGCTTGTAATATTTATATATGCTTTGCCACTGTGCTACTGAATTTAAAAAAAAAAAAAAGAGTTGTCAAAGTTCATCCTGCAGCCCAATCAAGGGAGAAATAATGAGTGAAATGCTTGAATGAGAACCATCAGTAACCAAAGAAGTGAAGGAACTCACATGATGGTCATCGTCCAAGTAGTCTCTCTGCACGTAAACAATCTTGAGTTAGGGAACAAATCTCATACTGATGGTTATATTTAAAAGATGAAAGAGAACTATATATCTAACAGGGGGCAGCTGTCACTCTAGGTTTCTTATGGATTTGGCACAGGACAAGTGAATGCAGCCCTGTTCCTTTTCACTCAGCCCGCTTCAGGTTTGATTGCATGTCCTCCCTTCTCAAAGCAGGCAACACCAGTAACCATGCAACTAGAGTGGATGATATTTAGGTATAACCTTCAATTTGGATTTCTATCGATGTGAAAGACTAAAAATTGACACTCTAATTGACCTGTTGGCTTTCCCCCTCTATGTATTGTTAGACTCCCATCTAAACTTGTACTAAAAGATCTCTTCTCAAAATTGAGGGTTTTATTGTATTTCTTACATAAGGTTAAAATTTAACTATAGTTAGTCATCTTTTAATTTAACTTGGTTACGGGCGTGACTACAAGAATATTTTTGATAGAGTTTTCATTTAGTAGGATTATTGGTAAGACCGCGTAATAACAGGGCAAAAATTAGTTATGTAAAAGAGTTATATATATATATAATTATCACAAAATTATAATGTTTTACATTCATCTAAAATTTTCGTCAAACTAATTTTAAAAATACTCAATATGATTTTTTAAAATATTTTTAAGATTTTAATATATTTATATTATAATGATATGATAAAAGGATCAATCAACTCCCGCAACATACCATGATTTATGAAAGAGAATAACTTGTTGCACTGTCACTAGCTGAGTTGGAATGGACTATCCCGTCCTGCTCCATCGCGTGGCTTTGCGCACATGAGCTACTATCCTCATTAAATGTATTCTGACAACAGTAAAAGAAATTTTAAAAAAATAATTTATTTATGCTCTCGAGAGCGTCAGCATATTCTCTTGCTCTATGAGAGCATCAAGAAAATTTTCATTTTTTTTCATTTTTTTTTTGCTGATGTTAAAGTTCATTTAATGCGGGCAATGGCCTATGTGCGCGAAGCCGCACAATCGGAGGGGAACAGGGCGGCCTGTTCCAGTAGCTAATGGCGGTACAGTAAATTATTCTCATCCAGGTCCTTCCATGGAGTCTCTTCGGACACATCCGACAGGTCCTTCCGTAGAGGTTATCTCACTTGACACAAAATATTTTATAAAATATTAATTTTAAGATGCCAAATAAATCAAAATTTTAAGCTTTAAAATTATTTATTCATAAAACTTTCGATTTTTGTTTTGTTTTACATCAAACATCAAAATTAGCTAAATGGATTATCCGTTGAGTCATCTAGTTTTAAATCTGATTGTTTAAAATATTTAAATAAAATAATTTTAGATAATTTTCTGTATTTTAAATATACACAATATTGTTTTTTGATACTTACTACGTTCTACAGTTTGCTCCAAAAACTACGTTCTACAGTATTATTTTACGGCACGCCAACGAGCATGAGGGGGCTGTTGGAGACGCGATGAGCCAAGGCTTATCTTGCGCATGAGGCGTATGCTAGTATGCTAGAATGACTAGAAGAGAGATTATAGCTCAACATCTTCTTTCGTCTTCTGCTGCTGCCTCCTCACTTCTCCCGAACTTGCAGCAGAGGGCTAATTTAAGATTAAAAAAACCATGATTCCCGCGGTAATTATGATCTCTCTGCCGCATCTCCATCGCCCAGCAGCGCGCGGTCTCACGATTTGACTTGGATTTTTTTTTTCTTTTGGGTGCAGCAGATGAGCCCGCCGGGGTCGTCCTCGCCGAGCCCTAGATCGCCGTCGACGAGGCCGTTCCTCTCCGTCTTCGTCACCGACCCCGTCAAGCTCGGCAATGGCGTCCAGGCCTACATCTCCTACCGCGTCATCACTAAGGTGTGCCCCAGATCTCGATCCCCAATTGTCCACCCCTTCCCCCTCGATCCCAATTTGTTTGAACACTTGCGCGCCGCTGATCCACCCGTTATTTCCCCGCTGTTCTCGCTTTCTTTATCCGGAAGAAATCTCTGGGTTGTGTGCTTCTAGGATTCTAGCGATTTTGTCGAGTTACCCGAGTAGAAAAGTTTTTTTTTTTTTTCCTTTGTGGGGGTGGGGGGGTTGTGAATTTGTTATTTTGCCATTCTGGTGATGTTTATCTAAGCTCATATAGCGTTGATCACCGTAAATCGTGGATGCAGACTGGATTTTATGGATGGATCATGCAATTGTGACCGGGATAAATTTTTAAAATTTTATTGCTGGCGGTTATCAGAGCAAAAGGAGTAGGTTTTTATAAGAAAACAGGTCTTTTTAAGAAAGGGGCCAATACGACAATTTGCTAACGTTAAAGCAAGATGAGTTCTGGATGAAAATGTACCCTTTGTTGTAGAACATGGCTGCCAATAACCTTGAGAAAGAATAATTGGATACTTTGGAAATAGCTGCTGATAACCTATGTTGCATAACATGGCTGTCAATGTGTGAGGCCGTGCATTGCTCCCAGTGCGAGGGAAGTTCTGGATGAAAATGTAGCCTATGTTGTAGGACATGGCTGTCAATAGCATTGAGAAAGAATAATTGGATACTTTGGAAATGGCTGCAGATAACTTATGTTGCATCACATGGCTGTCAATTTGTGAGGCCGCGTATTGCTCCCAGTGTGAAGGAAGTGAGAAAATTTCATAGCTTGTTTAGTTGCCAATCATTTAATACTTTGAAAATGTATTTCAGCTTCATAAATGAAGCTTTTTCATGCTTTTACCTCATTGAACGAAAAATGTATTTCAGCTTCATAAATGAAGCTTTTTCATGCTTTTACCTCATTGAACGAGCTGTAGGCACTGATTTGAGCTTTACGCTTGCTTCCACACACATATGCTTTATTTTGTTCAGGTAACTTTCAAGCCTAGTATTTAATGTGTCATGTAGGGGTACCTAGTTTATATTAGAATTAGTTGCTTGAACAGCTGGTGATCATATGGTTAGGGTCTAGGGCACTCAGTTTGAATATAAAAAGCTAATTATTACATACCATTGTTATTAGAATCAAAATTCTGAAGTTTTTGTGGCACTTAGTAACTGTTCCCTGTTCTATATAGTGCATTGGTGCGTCCACACAGGTTTAAAATAGTAATCAGCTGTATAAATGGCATGTATGATTGATCATTCTCTCAAATCACAAGTTTTCTTTCGATTGACTTGTGTTTGAAAACCCACCTAAGATGCCTTCTCTGTGTGTCGCAATTGTGATATAGAAAGATATGGCCAGTTCTGATTATCAAGGTTGCTAGGGTTTCTGATTATCAGTTAAAAGGAAAGTGACTAGTCCCTAACATGATATGAATGCGACATCTTTCATAATCACAATGATGATATATTTGCTGATTTCTCTAGGTTGCTGTCAAGTAACTTGGTAAGACAAAGGCCCCAACATTTACATGTGAATGCATGCCTAAGGCCTACGTGTGAATGCATGTACAAGTGTAGATTTAAAGTTGCAACTGCAACATGCAAGTCATGTATGAAATAGCATTTTGTAGATTGTTATAAGTGCCCATTGATTTGGATGTAGGTAATATTTGGATGGGCTATGTTATAGAAACCGCATCACGATCTGTTCTTGATAATATACTGTCATGCTGATTTTTATTGTCTGACCACCTCAAAGCATAGTTTATTCATTCGTGTATACTTTTAAGTACACTCATCCATCAAGCCCTTATGTGTCGCCTCTTTCTTTTGGATCGGCATGTTCACCAACCATACTAAGGATGTTTTTACATATAGAAGCCGTAGTGTATACTTACCAGTCTTACATTTTGGAACAAGCTAAGCATAAAACTTAGAATCCAGAAGCTGTAGAATGCTTGTGGCATATCGTCAAAGAAGTAAGAAAAAGAAGATGTGGTCAAGCAAGTGTGAGTGAAGATGCTTTACTAAACTGTTACACAACATACACTTCATTATGCTTCTCATGTGCTAAATTGTCCTAAACTTATTACACTTACTGAAAACCGGACTTTTCTATGCATTTCAGGCTCACTTATTTTTTGATATTTCACATTTGTCGTTTCCCCTCCCATATTTACTATAATACATTTATTTCTTTTAACAGCTTTGAGTAACATTTTTATTTCTTCTGTCAGACAAATTTTCCTGATTACCAGGGACAAGAGAAGATTGTTATTCGACGTTATAGTGATTTTGTTTGGTTGCGGTATCGACTTTGCGAGAAATACAAAGGGATTTTTGTTCCTCCCCTTCCTGAGAAGAGTGCTGTAGGTAAATGGTTAAAGTGCTTTTCTTAGGGCAAATATCTATTGAGAAGTCACCCTTCACATTTTTATAGAAGAAATTGTTAAAACTAGGAAGCTTGTAAATTGTGGAATTTAAATGCCTGTCCTTGTTATTGATGCATTTGGTTTGAGCATGATGGTTAAAATATGATAATAATTGTGCACTACTGAATGGAAAGGTGGTAATCCCACTGGCTGCATTTAGGAGCTCTGAGTTTGAAGATAGTGTTCTAGACCCTGGTAGAAAAGAGGTCTCAAATGTGGCCCATTTAAAAATCCGAAAAAAAATGGGGTTCTCAGATTTCACTCCACACCCTTATGGCACAGTTAAAAGTCTTCAGCCTGTATGCTGGGGTACTCTGTTGGTGGTTAGAATATGATAATAATTGGACTCTAGTTCTTCAGTCTTTACTGATCTCCCCCCCCTCCCCCAAAACCCATCCCCCACACACAAAAACCCAAACAAACATATGGTGATTTTCAGCACACAGTCATAATGTTGCCAGTCAAGTGTTTTTAACAGTGGAAAAGAAAGGTATCTTTTATTTCCCCCTTTTTTGAAGGTCAACAAAGCCCACTTTGCCATTTTCTCAGCATCTGGACATTTTATTGATTCATGGAAACTTGCTTCCAACCCAACCAAATACTTTTTCCTTGGACGGGGGAGGTGTTTGATATAGAGGTAACAGAAAAAAGTGAAGAAGATAAAATATTATCAATATTTAAGGATGGTTATTCTGTGACAAAAGCAATGAAATTTGCTTTTGAAGTTGTATTTCTTTGGTGGCTCGGTGACCCAAGAATGCCGGTAGCTCGGTGACCCAAGAATGCCGGTATAGTTGTTGTGGCCTCTTGCTTATTGTGCCCCAGTGTCTGGTTATCTCTTTTATATAGTTTTTCTGTTTTTGCTTTTTGGGGTGGATTTTTGTTTTGTTTGGATTCACTGTCTTGGGTGGAACCATCTGTTGTATTAGGAATGTACTATGGGATTCTGCCTTGATGGTATAATTCTCATACTTTTCTCAAATGAGAGACATGAAATTTACTGCACATACCTTTTTTATTTAGAGTTTACATGTGGCTGCAATCCTGTTTGAATTTTAGTCCTCATGTAACTAGTGCTTCTAGATGATTTTTAGTGTCTCAAGCATAGTCATCAATTGTTATCATGTGCATCCGATGTTTGAAGGGAATCAAGGATTTGAGCAAAATTTTAATATCAATGTCAAATACTTCTTGACAAAGAATTTTCTGAAAGATACAAAATTTTTAAAAAAGGGACTGCTGTTTGTCTGAGAAGAGAACAGGGAATCCCCACATCTGTGATGCGACCAGGAATTTAAGTTAATGTAAACAACGAACAACCACAAAGGTTGCCCACACACAGAGGGTTTAGATAGAGATGTGGAAAGATAGTTTTTTCTGTGAGTTGTTGTAATAAACAGTTAAGAAGGTTTTACCAGCTAAATAGCAAATTTGAGCATACGGCAGTCAAGCTCCAGATTCCACTTTTTAGTTAATACCCTTCTTCAGAAGTACTTGGACGCATGCTAGTTTGTACAATTAAAATAGGATCCTCAACACTTTCCCATCTAACCTACCTTGGTGATGAATTGTATGCCAAATAAAAAAATGAAAACACCCCCCCCCCCCAAAAAAAAAAAGAAAAAAAAAAGAAAGAAAAAGAAAAAGAAAAAGAACCCACACCACCCAACACCCACCCAGCCACCCCTGCATAGCTTCAGAAAGTCCAAAAATTTTAAACTCTAACTGAGGGCAGCTCGTTGTAGTTTCTTCAAAGAAGTGCCGTTGTGAGCCAAAAAACATATTATTTTCTCACATCTTACAGCTAATAATAGAATGGACAGCTTTGTAGTATTTCCTGGTTCTCCCTCCAAAAAATTTCTACTGAATTTCTTGCATGATGTGGGAACAAGAAATCACATTTGATATGACCACATTCAGATTCAATTTCATCCACACTGGGAACCTAAATGCTGTTTTCTATGCTCGTCTATCCTAAATGCTATTTCCTATGCTTGTCTATGTACATTTTTTAATTATAACCTTCCATTTTGCTTTAGGCCTGAATATGAATATGATGTACTGAAATGCTAGAGCCAATTGAAGACCATGGGTCTAATAAATATGAAATATGACTTCTTTCTGCCATTGGAGTCAGATTTGAATGTATGAATACTTGTAGGAGTTATAGGATGAATCTGATCCAACACATATATGTACCGTACTCAGGGCATGCACCTGAGACTTCTCTCTGCTTCTTATTTCCAGACCCATCTCTGTCTCTTTCCCCTTGATTTGCGAGGGAAAATAGTTTCATGGAAGAGCAGGTTGAGGGTGTTACACAGGTTAACATTGGTGGGTTTAGTGGGATGGGGGGCCTGCATGTCAGTGGATGCCTTGGAGAGTTGGGAGGAGGGTGTGGACAGTTTTGGGGAGTGGGGATAGGGTGGCAGTTTAGCCTCTGCAGATCAGTGGCTGTTTTATTGTAATAAAATACTAAAATTCTCTGGGACTAGTTTCGTAAGGCTTTTGCTTCAGCATAAGGATGTATTTACTGCGGTTGAATAGAGCATACAAATAGGTCTCACAATGGGAATGAATGGTGCATTCAAATTGACAACATGTAGTTTGGTTTTCTTCAAGACATTTCCATACGCCAACACATTTGAATGCTTTGTTCCTATGAATGTTTCTTTATTTAGGGTTTTTGTCTGCTTAACTGTGTAGATCTTTAGATTATATATCCTCTCTTTTATTACTTGATACAATGTGCCCTCTACATTTTACTTCGAATCTGTTCAATGACTTTGCAACAAAAACATTTTAGAGCACCTCTTTAATTTGCATTTCTGTAAGGTGATAGAATTGTTGACAGGCTATGCACTTGCTTCGAGTGCGATATTTAAACATTGAACCAGAATGTATCATGTATTTATTTATTGTTGGTTTTGGAATCACCATTGTTTTATTCATTATGGAAGTTGTTTCTCACTTAATTTTGGAATTACCATTGCTTTAATTTTGCCAACCCTTCTTTCTAATTTTTGTATGTAAAATAACCAGAAAAGTTCCGTTTCACTGCGGAGTTTATTGAGATGAGGCGCCAGGCTTTAGACGTATTTATTAATCGAATAGCTTCACATCCTGATTTGCAGCAAAGTGATGAATTGAGGACATTTCTGCAGGAAGATGAAGAGGTAAACTATGCCCTCAGCAATTATCTTCAACATGGTTGCACTTGCATTATCTGAATTTTAGTGAGGTGGATATATTTGCACTTGCATTATCTGAATTTTTAGTGGTTCTGAATAAGATGTCTTAATAGGAAATTCAAACGTTGATGTGGTGTTTGGGAGTCTGCATTGTAGCTGTCATTGTGTTATTCAGTTTTTGTCTTCTGGATAAGGGCCTTGTAGTTATGTATTATTCAGACGGTAGTCTGCTAGATTCCTCGAAGCCTGTTCAAATCTATGTTTGGTAAAGGGTTCTTTTCAGTGCTTTAATTTGGTATAAAATTTTCTTGGCGGCAGACAATGGAGAAAGTGAGGTCACAGGAATCTGGAATCTTCAAGAAGAAGCCTGCAGACTTGATGCAAATCTTTAAGGTAAATTGCTACATCAAAAGCTTGAATAGGACATGGTTGTGGGCCATGTCCATGTTCTTTTTGTGTACGACTACATATTAATTTGTTCTCGTACCTGTTACAAAAGCACACATGAAAATACATGTGCTTCATGTACACAATTAATTATTTGCATATTTCCTTGAATTTGCCAACTCAACTTGAGAGAAAGGAGGCAGACGGTTTATTGTGTGAATTTTCTATAGGATGTACAATCAAAGGTAAGTGATGTCGTTCTGGGAAAAGAAAAGCCAGTTGAAGAGTCTACTCCTGAGTATGAGAAACTAAAGCATTACATATTTGAGCTTGAAGACCACCTAGCTGAGGCACAAAAGCATGCTTTTCGACTTGTAAAGAGACACAGGGGTGAGTGATTATGTAGTTCATTCAAGTTTTATTTTTCCATACATTTTTTTTTTTTGTGTACATTTTCATCTTATGTCTTTGCCTTGCCTATATTTTTCCTCATTAGTTAACTTTTCCATGTTAATTTGTTTATACTGGCCTTGGCATCCAAGCTGGACAGTTTTGATTTGTTTAACCATGATCAGAGTTGGGGCAGTCATTGTCAGATTTTGGGAAGGCGATAAAGCTTCTGGGTGCCTGCGAGGGAGATTCTCTTGGCAAGGCATTTTCAGATCTTGGTTCAAAATCTGAACTGTTATCCCTTAAACTGCAGAAGGAGGTTTCGCCTTCCACACTTCAACATAGTCGTTCTCGTTATTTAAACTTCATTAATTTCTCACTTTCTCACTTTTAGAGAGGTGGGGAAAAACAAAAGAAAAGTTGCTTGCTTATTCTATGATGGTACCCAATGTCTTTGATGCAGGCTCATAACCTGTTGATGAATTTTGAAGAACCATTAAAGGATTATGTGCGTGCAGTGCAGTCTATAAAGGTGAATATTCTCATGGTTGTCTTGATTATCTATTATTCTGTGGAGCAGTGGCATAGTATATTAGTCTCTGCAGAATTCATTTGTAGCTCTACTGAGGTGCCAGTGACATCATTGGCTATTCTGTTGCCGCAGAAGCAATTGAATAAATGAAACACAGACATTAATTACTCTAGAAAGATGTTCATGTTTTAGAAAAAAATTCCAATGAATTTTGACCTGAATTTTGGGCAGGCTACGATGGCAGACAGAGCCAGTGCCTTCAGGCAGCAATGCGAGTTGGCTGAAGCAACCAAGCTAAAAGAGATCAACCTGTATGGACTTAAGTCTGCTTTCTGGCATTCTTTCAGCCTCTCTGGTATCAACTGTGTGCATCAAGGTTCCAAAATTATACAATCATCTAACCATGCATGGCCTGATCCCTGTAGTTGCTCCCCTTTCTGACTAGCAACTAATTGTTAGTAGTATCCAAAACATGGTTCAAGCTGGCATGTTCCATGAGGTCTTCTTTCTTATTTTTCACAATTTCGCTAGTTTGGTGGTGAGGTACTTTCCATATCTCAGGAAGCTGTTCTAAAATGCGAAAATCGTAATTGCATCATTTCTTTGTTGCCAAGATGGTGTTATGTCCATAGACATCATCCGTGCAGTTTTATTAATTTCAATTCCCTTTGGATTTGAAATGATTACGGGAATAGGATCTTTTATTTTCTTTATTTTACCTTTGACTCTGAGCTTATATACTGCCTTCGTACTTCGCAGTGACAAGCTGATGCTAATACGCTCTGATAAAGCTCCAGAGACAGAAATGGAATACAGACAGGTGTGTGCTTACTTTGCTTTTGCTTAGGTGGGTTAGAATTTTCTCAAACATATCATATTGCTTATCTTGGGCCTGGTGCAGTTGAAGGCAGAGAGTGAGGAGGCAACTAGAAGATTTGAGACCATAGTGAGGTTGATGGGTGAAGAGATTGTCCGGTTCCAGGAACAGAAAACAGCAGATATGGGGCTTGCCTTCCATGAATTTGCTAAGGGGCAGGCGAAACTTGCAAGAGATATTGCGGATGCATGGCGCACCCTTCTCCCCAAGCTTGAAGTTTGTGCATCTTCCACAAGCAAATAGTTAGATAACACCATAAGCAGATAGATGTTATGATGGACAAGTTTCAAGTTTGTTCTTGTAACATTTTAAAAAAAGATTTCAATCGAAGATCAGACCTTATTTTGCAGGAACATGTGATCAATACTCTTTATTCAAAGAAAACAGGTAGTGCTAGGGCAAAGAGATGTCTGATCTTCCTCCTTGGAAGGTTTAGATTATAAGAAGCACTTGAACATTGTTCAAAGTCCAAACTTTATGGGGGCGTGTTTGGCACAACTTCTAATTGGAAGTATTTTTGGGTTTTTAGATTTCATCATAACTATTTTGAGGGGAAGATGGCAGACTTTGTGATCCATTTAAGTTGGCTTTTAGTTTCCGATTAAAGACTACAAATTGGCACTTACTAAAGTGGGTTGGAGGGGAAGGGAAAAGGGGAAATAAGTTGGAAAATGGTTAGGTTAATGTAACCGTCTAAAATCAGTTATAATCACTTGTGTTCAGTATTTTACATTGAATGTAGGAGCTAAAAGAAAAAAAAGTTATTATATCATATTTTTTACTTTTTTTTGCCACATTCATTAGGGGTCCTTTGATCACTTGATAAGATCATTCTTATTGAAGTTACTTTTGACACATTTATTGTATAATTAATATATTTAATAAGAACTTTTTAATCAAGTGATCAAATAACTTCTAATGAACGTGACAAACGGGAGGTAAAAGAAGGCGTTTTATTCTTAGAATGAAGCTAATTTCACTTTGATTAGAGGAATTGCTTATATCGTGTCAGAATTGTTTATTTGCAGAATAAAGTAAATATGAAATTTCATCTCACACCTAAGAATTATGTATTCCACTGAAAATTTCGTCCGATTGTTGAAGCACTCCTTATTTTGGAATAAGCAGTGCAAAATGACTAATCCTGTTATAACTTAATTTGCTATCAAAGTGAGCCTTATAGTATTCCTCAACTAAAAGTGACTTCTGCCATATACGAGAAGTCCACTCCTTCACTGTGTAAATCCTACAAGATGACGTTGTTCAAGCATCATTAGAGGTAGCATGGTGTTGCTCCATGATAAGGTGTGAATGTCCGCTTTTGCCTTCTGAGATTAATGGTAAGGGGGTCCCCCAGATCTGCCAACATTGTGGACTCATTCCAAATGGAGGCTTTCTTCATGGTTGCTAAACTTGCTGCTACGTGAAATGGGGCACCGGAGGTCCGAGGAGGACCAGGCAATGTGTGGAATATTTTTAAAATTGATTTCGCCCTATTTAAGTATGAAAAGTTACAGAATATCTATTTTTCAGTTATTCCAAAAATTCAAAACGTATGGGTTAAAAAAATATATGTTATTACTATACATTGTTGGCAATGTCAAAGCGACAGTTTGGCAGAGTGGTCTAAGGCGCCAGATTTAGGCTCTGGTCCGAAAGGGCGTGGGTTCAAATCCCACAGCTGTCAAAGTTGGCCTCCTGAGTTTTCCTTTTTCCTTCTCTTTTTGAATTCAGAGACCAATAATGCTTTTTCCTTCATTTTTTGAATTCAGAGACCAATAATGCTTTTTCCTTCATTTTTTTTGATTTCATAAGTAAATAATGATCTATGATTATTTGTCCAGCATACATGGTTATCTAATGGTCTCACATACATAAGCATAAATACTGAAGTTTTTTCCCTCCTCATGCTTTTTTATTTCAGTGATCAATAATGATCTTTATTTTTTTAGAAGATCTAAAATTATCGCCCGTGTTCGAGCGCGACATATTGGCCGAGTGATCTAAGGCACCAGATTTAGGCTTTGGTCCGGAAGGGCGTGGCATCAAATCGCGTGGGTTCAAATCCCACAGCTGTCAAAGTTGGCCTTCTGAGTTTTCCTTTTTCCTTCTCTTTTTGAATTCAGAGACCCATAATGCTTTTTCCTTCATTTTTTTTGATTTCATAAGTAAATAATGATCTATGATTCTTTGTCCAGCATACATGGTTATCTAATGGTCTCACATACATAAGCATAAATACTGAAGTTTTTTCCCTCCTCATGCTTTTTTATTTCAGTGATCAATAATGATCTTTATTTTTTTAGAAGATCTAAAATTATCGCCCGTGTTCGAGCGCGACATATTGGCCGAGTGATCTAAGGCACCAGATTTAGGCTTTGGTCCGGAAGGGCGTGGCATCAAATCTCACAGCTATCAAGCATTTTTTGGCTTTTTAAGTTGAAGCTCTCCTTTTGCTTTATTTTTTTTGAATTCATAGAACAATAATGCTTTTTACCTTCAATTTTTTAATTTCATAAAAAAAATAATGATCTATGATCCTTTGTCCACCACGAGTGTCGATACTTCATTGTCATCTATTATATGCTTTGCAATTCCTTTCTTTATAGTTAATAGTAATAATACATGGTTATCTAATGGTATCACATACATACGCATATGGTTATCTAATGGTATCACATACATACGCATAGATACTAAAAATTAATCCTGACCAAAAAAAAAATGGTATCACATACATACGCATAGATACTAAAAATTTTCCTCTCCTCATTCCTTTTGATTTCATCGATCAATAATGATATCTAATTCTCTATCCACCACAAGATTGTCAATTACAAGAGCCATTGCCTATGGCTGGGCTATTGCATGTATGACCTATTTGAGATCATTGGCAGGTATACTACATTGTCATCTATTATCTATTTCAGTATTTTGTGATTCCTTTCTGTATATTAGTGTCTTCTTTTCTCCTCGAAATTTTAATTTCATAAATCTATAATAATCTCTCAATTTTTTCCCTCGTCAGTTTACTGATTTCATATATATGTCAGTGGTGATCTTTACTTCTGTCCACTGTAAGATTGTCAATTGCAAAGGGCAACCACCTTACAGTACCTGAGCTATTATATGACCTTCTTGAGTTCATTACACATATACTTCGTTTCATCAATTATTTGTTTTGTGATCCTTTTCTTCTCAATTTGTAATAGTACACAATTATCTAGTGTTATTATATGCATATGTATATATATATATATAAAAGAGGACCTCTGCAAACTAGAGGCGTGCTCATCCTGCTCCTATAACTCCGTGAGTGTCTCTCTCTCTCTTTCCTTCTCTAGCACTGACTAACTTAAGCATCGAAAAGTCCCTCCCCACACCGACTGGGGGATCCTCATATTCTCCTTTCCTATTGGTTGCAGGACCACTCCATCATCATCTTTTCCTTCTACAAATCTCATCGTGGGGCTAGGATCAAATGGTCCTTACATGCGACCAAAGTCCAGCCGCTATAGCCTCTAATTCTCTATCCACCGCAAGATTGTCAATTGCTAAAGCCCACTTGCTTAGACGACTATAATATGACCTCCCTGATTCATTGAAAAACAGACTTCATTGTCATCTATTATTTATTTTGTAATTCATATCTTTATAGTTGATAATAATACACAATTGTTGTGTTATCATACAAACATACATAAATGAAATATTGAGAAAATGGATTTTTGTAATTACTCGCTTGTAGAATCTCATGTAAAACATTTGCATAAGATTACGATATGATAGCTATGAACACGTAGATATGGGTCGAGCCTCATTTGTTGCTCGCCTCCAACATCCTAGATTCACGAACCAGTTTTTTTTTTTCTATAGGTAACAGAATGGAAACTCCCAAGGTTAGCTATGAAGAAGCAATGAAGAGCCTGCAAATTAAACATCTTCCCACAAAGCTATAAACTGTGATCTCTTCACAGATATCTGACAAAGCAAATATGGTTTTGCATAAGTAGACTAGGAGATCCGACACATCATCAACTAAAGGGAAATTCTTAGTGCACACCTGCGCGGCGATAGGTCACATCCACCCGTGCAGGTGTGCAGCAACCCGAACTCGTGACTAAAATCATAGCAGCACAATCACAACCTTCGTCGGATCTGGGAATTCACAAGCAATTGAAGTATGGCATAGGGCATAATATTTTTCTTGTACAAGGTTAAAAGAGCTGAGTAAATTTCACTGTATGTGCATAGAGTTTCTACCTTTTCTGGGTCAAAACGTTTACATGTGGATATCCTGCCCGTTAGCCCATGCAATTCCCATCCCACCAGCCTTAGTGCATGTCGACCAAAAGATCAACTATTACGATCTTATAAAGGAAGGTTAAATTAATTTTTTTCAAAGGGTAACTCAGTTGATCGCATATATATATATATATATATATATATATTAGATCATGGTTCAATCTTGGGTAAGACGGAGAATATCATACAATAAGAAAGAAGTCATGAAAAATTATGGATATGAGTATCGTTATATGTGCTATTACCTCTTTGTTGTTAGCCACGGTGGTAGAGGTGGGGAAACAGGTGCCATGGCCCCCCTCCCAAAACCTTTGAATTCAAGTACACATATAAACTACATTACTGTTGAGTTGTATACATAAACCTTCACTACTCTGCCTTTCTCATGGCCCCACGAGATTTCCATACCCCCTGCTAGTAACTGTCTTTTTCATTTAGTTAAACAACATACAAGGGAAATTTGCTGGCACACATACTTTGTTTCATCCATTTTTATGAGGATGTGAGAGGCACCTACAAGAAGATATCCTTTTCTTTTTTCCTTTTGGACATGAGAAGATATATATCCTTTCTTGTCCATTGAGACTGGTTTCTCTCATATATAATGATTGGAAGAAATTTAGGATAGTCAAACCTTCATATGATGCCAATCGCTTGATATCGGTCAAGCAGTACCCTAATATTCCAAAAATATTAAATGCAATGCATAATCCTCAAGTACTATTTTTTTCGTAAGATATATTTACAAAACCTTCATAGTGGAGATAGGACAAATAGGCACCCACCAATTCTCCCTAAGGTGGAACACTTTCTCAAATATAAATTTTTGAGCGATTCAAATTTTGAAAAGTGTCACCTTATCCACTCACATATTTAAGTTTTAATACAAAACTCTTACTTTTAAAAACCTTATTTGGAATAAACAAAAAAAGTCAAATTTGGGACACTATCAAAAGGCAAATGTACCTTTCATTCCCTCTCATGAATATAGTTTATGAGGGTAAAAGTGAAAAGTAATAGAGAGGAGTGCACTTGAATCTAGAGATTTTTCTTTCAACTTATTGTTATAGGATACTGGAGAAACCTAAAAAGGTGTTTATTTCAACATGAGCCCTCATTCACATTGTTCCTAAATCAATTCCCTTTTTTTATTTGAAAAAATATTGATACTTTTTAGATTCCCACCAAATTTCCAAACGTGTTGAATCTGAACGTCAATCTTTACCAAACAAAGCCTAAATAAAGAATTCTTCCGCACAACCGCGGTAGTTCTGCCCTAAGACTCCCCTGTGAAAGGGGAGAACCTATACTGCAGAGCCACACAAAAGGAAGACATGCTTACAAGCCTTAGGATTACACCATGGTAAGCCTAAGATGCTAACAAGTAAAATAAATTTTTATACTCAAGCATCTCCTATGTCTGTCAGATGTAGAACCCATTATCTTGCTCCACACAAGTCATAAAACGAAAACCTACTAGTTTTCACGTTTCACTATCTATTAAGCAACTTATATGATTATACCTCGTCATCAATTCTATCAATCAGACAATGCTTCATTATTCATGCCTCTAGTTTCGCATTATAGATTCCCATATTACATTCCATTTGCACATGATAAGTTCAATTATTTTCTATTGTTTGCCTCTCAAGCTAAGTCCACATTGTTTATTTATGCATCATTCCCTTAATATCTTATAGATTTTACCACATTTTTCTTGTGGACCGATATATTTACTCTTTCAATAATGAAATGATGTTTGTGAAACAAGCATATGCATACTATTCGCCGGTTAGTAACTGAGATGATGACAAGCTTTTCGTTCCCCTCCTCGTCCAAAGTATAGAAAGAAAAGGAAGGAAGGAAATTCTAGTTCTAAATAAAGGTTAAGCACTCTACATCCCATTACCATGGAGACAGTCGATGGTGTTTTTCTTTTCGTTTAGTATTTCTTTAAGGAGAATTTATGGCTTTCAGACGTAATGAGATAATTTTGCAGCCTTTAGATGTATAATGAACTGGTTACATTTTTATTTAAGGACTGAGAGTAATATATATGTAGTGTTTTTACAAAGTAGTTTTTTGAAGCAAATCACTTTATTTTCCTTTTTAGAAACACATTTTCTATTTTCTTTGTGTATTCGACATATGTTTGCTGCATTGAGGGTCAGTACAATGTGTTTTTTTTTTTTTTTTTAAAGGTGGATCCTGAGGTGTCTTACACGTTCATAAGGCTGATCTTCGATTGGACGATTCAAAAGAAATCTGAAAAATAAAAAATTATTATTGGACTCGGCCCATTAAAGATATTTTTACAGTTTATTGGGACTTGATTTTTAATTTTTTAGATTTTTTAGTTCATCCGATCAGAAATCAACCTGTATGGATATGCAGAACACTTCAATATCCACCTTAAAAAAAAGTAGAAAATAAAAAGAAAAGTTTCTTACCCACTCAGCGAGTGCAGCAAACATAACTCTTGCGTATTCAAGAAGGAGTAAACTGCCCGCCTGGGCTAGTACACGGCCCGCCTGAGCCCACGAGCACGAAATGGGCGGGGCAGGGGCATCCCGCGGTCCAGGTCCATAAACCCCAGTACCACTATAAAAGCGCCGCTCGTAAGGGTTCTTCCACTGCCGTAGCCAGCCGAGAAAGGCAAATCCTCAGACGAAACCCTAGCCAGTGCGGCGCGCCTGCTCGGACAGCTCCAGCCATGGTGATTCCCCCACTCTCGATTCAGTCTTTTGTTCAGATAACTTCAGATCTTTCGGTGTTCAGCAGCTCTCTGCATCTATCTCTCGATCTTTTTTTTTTAATTTATTTTTTGCGGGGGGTTAGGGGGAGGATGATCGTTTGGAATTTGGGTGGATCAATGGAGCTGCTGGTGGTTCTCGAGAAAAATGGTGTTGTTTCTGTGAATTGTTTGATCTGATATGGGTTTGGTGTTTGGTGCAGTCGAGGAGGAAGACCAGGGAGCCGAAGGAGGAGAACGTGACGCTGGGTCCGGCGGTGCGCGAAGGGGAGCACGTGTTCGGGGTCGCCCACATCTTCGCGTCGTTTAACGACACCTTCATCGTTAGCTTTCTCGACCTCTTTCTGTTTTAAGCGTTGCCGCTGCTGCCTGTGTTTGTAGATCCGTGTAATCACTCATGTGTTGGTGTCGCTCGCAGCATGTCACTGATCTCTCCGGGAGGGAAACCCTCGTGCGTATAACTGGTACAGTTTGTTCTGTGGATTTTTTAATAATTAAATTGTTATGTCTTTGTGTTTTTTTCTTTTAGTTTGCAGTTTTATTGGAATTATTTCTGGAATTTTGGGGGGAAAACTACTTTTTTATTCTTTTATAGTTCACATTCACATAAATTAAGAGGGAGAGATTCATGTGAACGGTCAGGTTGTACACAAACCGCTGAAATGTCATTCAGAAAGTTAAAAAGGATTGCATTTCGCTCTATACTTGTAGAAAAGTTCTACTCTTCTGGTCGATGTGGTAAATTGATTTTTCCCTTTAAAATAACATGGCAATTTGTTATTCTAGAGTCTCATATAACACAGCTTACTTATGGGGGCTGGAGCAATGTAGAATGATGGGGGGAAAAAAATCTCCTTTTTAAGCAAAGATCAATTTGACATCATTCATGGGTTTTCCTGCTGTATACAAACTTTTTTTGACCTTGTCCAAACAAGTCCGAGTTAAACAGCAGCAAGTTGTAGCATATGCATAGCTGGAAATGAGAGTGTTGGTTGTAGTTAAATTCTAGGAAGACTATTAACGTGGCTTTATTATTCCTCCAATTGTTAGTGGATGCTGATGTAAATAGACTGTTAGACCACATTGCGAACACATGCTGTCATGCATTCATCTATATCCTCAACACTGTAGACACTGACATTGTGTTGGGTCTCATTTAGTAATTTCTGATGTATTATACCTTTTTGAAGGTGTCTGGTGTACAATACCTTATCCTATTGATTTACGATGTTTCTTACTGGCCAAAGCTAAAACTTTGTGCATTTTGTGGATCGGAACCTTTAGAACCTTTGCTCAGTCAACATGCAGGAAGACAGTTGACCAGCTACATGTTCCTTTCTTTTGTTTAGGATATCAGCCTTTTCCTTGGAATATAATGCTTTCATTTCCTCCTATTTTTTGTTGCAAATCTCGTTATATGGTTCATATGTCTCCTTGCATTAAAAATGATTCACCTGCCCTTGCAATTCCCCTCTTCGATTTTATAATTCATTTGACAACTTTCTGCTACCGCATCACACAATGGTGGTGAAATTTAAATGATGCTGTGCTGAATCTGTTCAGTTAAAATGTGAAGCATTGTAAATACACTAGGATACGATGATACACCTTAGAGATCAGGAGCTTCTTACTCTCTTCCATGCACAGTACTTATCACTATCGCTATAGGACATGTTGGATGGTTCCGAAATATGGTATGACAATGCCTGTTTCTCTAGGGTAGGGGACTCGTGTTGAATGCAGGTTTGCCCAATATCCATATTTTAAGCATTCATGATCCACTTGGACCTTCACCTAAAGTGTAGAGTTAACATCGGATAACAACATCCCCCCCCCCTCCCCGCGCGCGCGCAAGGCTCAACCCCCTTCTACACCCCCTTTAAGGCTGCATATACTACCACTGCTGCTCATCCCAAAGATGTGGAGATCCCGAATAACCGAGTAAAATCTGCTTGCTTGAAGTTATTGATTGAACACAAACGATCATAATCTGCTTCCCTTATTGCTAAACTCCCTTCTTCATTCCCTGCAAGGCTGCATCTACTACCATCATTGCTTATCCCAAAGATGTGGAGATCCTGATTAACGGAGAAAATCCGCTTGCCCAAAGGTATAGATTGAACACAAATGATCAAAATTTCGAAGGAAAATCGCAGCATCTTGAGGGAATGACTATGGAGGTCTGTCCTGTTTCCATAGTTTTCACCCAGCAGTATTGGTTTTTTTTTTAAACCCCTGATCTGTTTGTCAAAATTACTAGCCAGCTCGCAAACCCACACAGAGCAAAGGAGATTCCTTTCTCTCTCTCAGCTGTTAGTTTGCAAGTCTGCAGTTGATGTAAAAAAGATTGCTTGGGTGCCATTGCCAGGTTCAGATCCCTGATAGTTATGACAGTAGTGCGGGAAAAGTCTGTGTGACCCAGTCTGGAGCTGCATAAATAGTCTTGTGTCCCGGTTGGATCGACTTGTTACAGTAATATTGTTTAGCTTTCTATATGCCTTTATTGGGTTTCCTGGGTAATAAACCCTGAATGTTGTTGTTTTTAGCTAGGAGTCTAGAACCATGATGGTAATCGGACATTGAAATTCCTGTGTTGGCTATTAATCTGTTGTATGTCTTGGAGTGGATTTTATTTTCGATTATGATGTTTGTCTGTTGCCTTTATTTTGAACTTTTCTCCCTGCAGGTGGTATGAAGGTCAAAGCTGACAGAGATGAATCTTCTCCTTATGCTGCCATGCTTGCTGCTCAGGATGTTGCACAAAGATGCAAGGTGCGATCTTGAAGCTAGATGCTATTAGTTCTTCATGACAATGGCTACATTTTCTGTCTCCACTCACCCACTGTATCACTTTGTAGGAACTTGGCATTACAGCTTTGCATATCAAGCTTCGTGCAACTGGTGGTAACAAGACAAAGACACCTGGCCCTGGTGCTCAGTCTGCACTTAGGGCTCTGGCTCGTTCTGGGATGAAGATTGGTCGAATTGGTATTGAATTAATTCCATCATAATGATACCCTTGTTTTCCATGGAAAAAAGATGTTTTCTTTGCTTTGAAATGAAAAAATGAGTTTCTGAAATGCTAAGATGTGATGAAGCTGTGCTCCAGTTCATTATCTTCATGAATTGTCTCATTTCTCAAACATTTAGGAAACTTTGACCTTGCTGGAATGTATAAAGTTTGGTATTCATTCCTTATAATGCCAGATTTTGGTATATGGTTTCTGCATGAAAGAAAGCGTGTCTACCCTCTGGCCACAATAAAGTACAGTCAAATTTTGTATCAAGGGATTATACGCATGTTTCATTTTAAAAAGATTAAACAAAACTTAATCCTTAGTGCCTGTTGTTTTAGGAATTCCTTTTGCTGTTGTTCCATATTTCAAATGCGGTGGTAGTGGTACATTGTTATAAGTTACCATGTTGTAGCTCCTTATCCCAGGTTTTGTGGGTGATTGAGATTGTTGGCTCGGGAGTCTGCAAAATATGTGCAGAAATATCTTTTTTCTTTAGCCCTCTTGATGAACAGATAAATGTGGAAAAAGAATATTCGGACCCGTGTAGGCTATTCTATTGTTCACCAATTCTCTGTTTGGCAAAATAGTCAGAAAAAGAATTTTTGACATCGCCACATAGTGGTAGACTATCCGACCCCCTTTCTTCTATTTATGAGGAGACCTCGAATAGAAATCATCTGGTTATTCTTCTATTTGACTGAATATTCTATCCTTCTAAATATTGTTCTGATTGCTAAATGATTTTTATCAAACCATTTCCTGTGTGGTCTGCATTTTGGATTATAAATGTGCTGGCAGTGATACGCATTTGTACTATTCATTGCATAAAGGTACCCAAGGAAAATGAATTCGAATTGAACAATGGATAGTTTTCTGTTTTGTAATTTTTTAAAATGCCTATTCTAACTTTTCATTCCTAAAATTGCTTGCAGAGGATGTGACTCCGATTCCCACTGACAGTACCCGCAGAAAGGGTGGGAGAAGGGGCAGGAGGCTGTAATCGGATCTTTTGGATACATTTCCTGGTCTTCTGGTTTTGCCTTTTATCCAGTGGAGCTTTCTTTGTTATTTCTAGTTATGCATTGTTAATGGCGGATGGTTCTCTTTTAGCAGTATCAACGTATTTACTTTTAGCTGTTGGAAACAATTTATTGGTCACTCCCCATATGTTTTGGATGGAAGATTAATACGTCATGAGATAATTGTGTTGCGATTTTCCATTCATTGTGTTGCTATCTCAATTTCTTATTTGGTCGTTTGCTGTTGTATTTTTTTCATTTTGGAGTAACTTTGCATCGATATTTTATCACGACTACTTTCTCCTTAACAGTTAACGCTGCTGTATGCCGTCTTATGCAAATCTTAATTTCGGTCAGTAGTTTACACACTTGGGTCTATTTCTCCAGTGCGCTTCTCCTTAGCTCCAACAAATCACCTTTTGAACCACTTACTTGCTTCGGCATAACTGTGGGAGAAAACGTTCGTAACCTCCAAGCTCCAACTAAAGTGTATTTTCTTTGCCTCTTGGAGCTTTTTCGGTTCTTCCTGAATTTTGACTTGTCATGTCTTGCCTTGCTTCTACCTTCCGACAATGATTTTGAGAGGTATAATGCTAGTTTGTCATGCCTCTTCGGCATTCTTTTTTGTTACTCACAAAAGACAAATGTAATGTAGACGTTTTTTTTTTTAAATTTTCATGCACATGAAAACTTAATTATAATTTATAAAGTATCCATGTCTTACTTATCTTTTGTGAGTGACAAAGGAATGTGACATTAGCATCATCTTTTTTAGAAATAATCATGAAACTGCTTATGCTGCATTCGTAATTTGTCAAAGTTTGGTCAACATTTTCTTTGGGATGCAATGTACTTTTTTTGTTCGTTTATCAGAAGGAATAAGAAGCTGACATGTCAGCATATCAGATTTTTAAAGAAAAATGTACAATCTGAAATGGCATCTTTTCTTTCAAAAGCTTGTATCGATTTATCTGATTTTTGTAAAATCTGTTGTGCTAAACTGTTGTCTCAGCGAACTACCCAATCAGTGTAATTGTACTAATGGAACTATTGATTATATCAACATTGATTGTTCGGAAAGTTTTTGGGGTTCTACAGTTTTCATCCAATCTTTACTTGTTAGGATATGGGAACTATATCTCGTAGAGTAATATGCAATTTTTTTGTTTTGTTTTGTTTAATTTTATATAGTTGGAGGAAGCCCGTACCTCGGCATCCGTGATTATTTTTTTTAAAGAAGGGATTGTCTGCTTGCATGATTGGAGCCATTGGATTGCATGCACCGCACACGGTGCAGCAAGTGCTAGTCTGTTTTGTATGGTTGAAACATGACCTAATATTTTCTATAGACATGCTGTGCAGCAAGTGCTACTCTATTTTGTATAGTTGAAGCATGACCTAATACTTTCTATAGTTAGAATGCTGTGCAGCAAGTGCTACTCTATTTTGATTTTTTTACTTCTATGTTAAGGTTTTCTCGAAAATCTAAAAGGCTAGCATTAATAGACGCACTATCTTTGTTCTTTCAGGGCAATGTTTTAATAATGTCTTATTCGGCTGTCAAACTTGGATTAAAGAGTTGTTTTGTTTTGATGTAAAACAAGGTAATGTGGAAAAAATATTTCACTTTACAGTGTTTTTGGATATTCGGTATGATGTAAAATAATATAAAATAAAATTTTATCTTATCCAGTTGATAGGCTCATTTTTTTATTTTCATTTATAAGGAAAATTTACTGTAAATCAAATAAGAAGATTTATACATTCTCTTGTTTTATTTTACAAACAATTAAACAAATGCTCTCTAATTTTAAAAGCATAAAATTTCACTTCTTTCAAAATTAATGATTTTGAAATTGATGAATTATAGTGTTTTTCATTGAAACAAACAACTCCTGGGTGTAAATCAATAGTTACAGTGTGAAGGAAGTCCATTGAATTGACTATTCTGCCTAGCAACTCAAAAACATTTGGTATACTTATTTAAGTTTGAATTATTGCACCATAGCTTGTGGTCAGGTTAAAATAAAAGTTCATTATAAGAGCTAATTTTGGCTTATGAAAATAGTTATGAGATGTCGACATTTGACATCAAGAAAATGATTAGGTATATATTTTTTAGCACGTTTTACTTTTTAGTAGAAAGGGACCTGCAAACTAAAATTAGAACTTGTCAAGAGGTTCTATACTGAATAACATTTATGAAATAAAATGACTTGTATGAAATAAATTGACTTGACAGAAATCATAGCAAATTAACTGTTCAGCATTTTCATGGTGATCCAGAATGCCCATAAGGCCATAAGTAATGGTAAAAATAACTTGCACGGTAGAATGGGGTAGTTGATGGACAGCAAAAAATTTGAAATCACCTGTTTATTTGATGTGGATCCGACGCACAAAAAGGAAAAATAGAGTTTAGATCAAATTATAAATAAGTTGGCGTCATAAACGCACTGACTCATCCAACATGTTATAGCACACTTCATCTACGAAAATGACTAAGGTACAGAAAATTGGTAATATGAGCATTATTAAAATGATTAAATTAAATTACAATTATTGTGTTAAACATATCTTATTACATTATATAAGTAAGAGTAGATCAAGATGGGTCAACCTATTTTAAAATAGGTTGTATAAAAACTGAACGTTCTAATATAAGTCATTAAGCAGATTAGATCTAAGTTAAGTCCAAATAGATAAAAGAAATTGAGTAATGCTTGTTGCACTGCACGAGTGTGACTTTTCTTTTTTTGAATTTTTTTTATGGTGGATTTCATCATGTTCTACATGTCTATATAATCCGATCTTAGATCGGACGATAAAAAAAATCTGAAAAATAAAAAATCATAAGAAATGTCGGACATGATAGAGTCATCTTTAAAAAAATAAAAAAAATAAAAGAATTACTGCTGCTACAGCCGCGTGCGGTGCAAGCATATTGCACCGCACACTGTGCAGCAAGTGTTACCCAAAAAAATTACATGCAAATGCAGCTTACTCACAAATTGTAAATTTGTCACTTCTCCATAAGTAATACTTGCTGCAATGCCATGTATTGATTGCATGGCACAGCAGTGGTCTGATCGGACCTAGATCAGATGGCTGCTGTCCAACCCGTCTAAATTTAGGGGGGTTATTTGGAGGGTTTTTTTTTTAAATTTTTTTAGAGCGTCCGATCAAAAATCTAACGGTACATCCGGATTGCTCGAGTCGGTCCCGACCCGAATGTATATATTTTTTTTCAAAAGAAAAATTAGACACAAACCTTAATTTACATGCAAAATATTTTTGTTTCGAAAAAAAAAATACATTCGGGTCGGAGCCGACCAAAACAATATGGATGTACTCTCAGATTTTTTGATCGGACGCTTCAAAACAATTAAAAAAAATCTGATAAGAAAACAAAAATTATTAAAACATGCACGGACTGTACAACAACAGGCCGATCCGGATCCGATCAGAATGCATTGCGATCCACGTCGCAGCGAGTATTACTTCTTGTCCATAAATCCCAATCCCTGTGTATTGGGTCTCGCTTCCGGTCTAAAAACTGGTCCGGCTTGAACACCTTGGGCCTGCGCCGAGCCGGCCTGGGGACAATTCCGCCATTTCGGAAAGAAGCTGAAACCCTAGACGTCGACCCGAGGTCTCCTCCCACACAACTAGATATAAAAGGGGCGGCCTCGCAGTCGGAAGAAGCGGCAGGACGCAGAGGAAGGCGCGGGGGGAGAGCCCCACAGCTTACGCCAAGATGCAGATCTTCGTAAAGACCCTGACGGGGAAGACGATCACCTTGGAGGTGGAGAGCAGCGACACCATCGACAACGTCAAGGCCAAGATCCAGGACAAGGAAGGTCTTCTTCTTCTCTCCACCTCTCTCTCTCTCTCCAGATCTCACTTTCTGCTGCTATTTGTGGTGGAATTGTCGTGTGGAATGGTTGATCTGGTGTTGTGTGGGTCTGGTGATGATGTTGGTGGTGTTGTCATGGCGTTGCAGGGATCCCGCCGGACCAGCAGCGCCTCATCTTCGCCGGGAAGCAGCTCGAGGATGGCCGCACCCTCGCCGACTACAACATCCAGAAAGGTTTGCTGGTCGAAATCCCCCTTGTTGTAGCATCCTGATCTCTTAAATTTTGATGTGTGGAGATTTCCCTGATGATTTGTTTGACGCGGAGGGTGGTGATGTTGCGTTGAAACAGAGTCGACGCTGCATCTGGTGTTGAGGCTGAGGGGAGGAATCATCGAGCCGTCGCTCATGGCGCTGGCCAGGAAGTACAACCAGGACAAGATGATCTGCCGCAAGTAAGCGCTTCTGTGATGGCCTGTGTTGTTTCTTTGTTGGTGTTTTTGTTCTCGTTTGGAAATGCGTGTCTTGTTGTTTGGTGAATGTCACTGTGGATATGGTGATATTTATTGCGACTTTATTTGATTAATGTTTTTGACCATCCTAGTAAGCATTTCATTTCTATAGTTTTCAATGTGCACATATTAATTTCCACTTGGTTTCATGTAAACAAAGAACATAAAAATACCCCTCCATTAGATCTCTTTGCTGTTTTTTGCGTTTTACCTCTACTTTGATTCATTTAATTTGACGCCGGCGGCATAGGAGACCACTATCAGCATAAATAATGTTTAAGGTCGCTGTGTGCTATGCAATGCTCTTCATTTGTTTTGAGCCCCGGGCGAAAGGATCATTCACCCTGTTCGGCCATTTGGGTATATCAACAAAAGTGGGGAGACTGTCTGGAGTCATAGTCAATAAATGTGTAGCAACACTTCAGTGGTGATGACACCTTAAGCAATAATCGGAGAAATGAAGAAGTAATTCAATCATGTTTTCTCAGTGATAAGGTCGTGCTCAGGAGCAATAGATACAAAATAAGAAAATGCTATCATCGGAAGCTAGAATATAGTATTGCCAGCAAATAATCCATCCTATGTTAACATTCATGCTTGAAACGTCAAGGCATTTATCATTGGAGAAGATACACTAAAAGTACTCGGAGCAGGCAGCAGAGACAAGGGGTTTCTTCAAAGGTCGGTCCATGATCAGGTGCTTAAGGAAGGTGACATCCCAAGGTGATCGATAGGTGCTTCAGAGGGGGTTTGCCTCCAAAAGGATGCCCAAGGTTTGGTCTGGAATGTTTAAAGATGATGCTTAAGGCAGATCTGAGATGTATGAGGAGAGAAAGAGGATTGAGGTCCCAAAATGGGGCAGTGAAGATGAGTCTGTGGTAAATGGGTTTTGGAACATGTTTGCTTGCCCACTGCGCAGAGACAGATATGACGAAGAGGCACTGCTTTCTACTTGTTGACACTGCTGGGATGCCTGTCAGGTTGACATCATGTTGAAGGCCGTATATATTCTGCATATCACTAGCTTGTTCCTTGTATTATCAAACTTGTTTAAAGATTGTGTTAATGTTTTCTTAATCACATGTCTAGTTTATTCTTTTCTCAAGGTCTCAGTGCTTAATATATTTTTAACAGGTCAGACAATGTTTGTTCTTGACAAAATATGCAATTGGTTAGTTATTCTAAGTGCAAACTTCTAGGCATTTCTCTAATGTTGTACACACAAGTATAATATGTCCAAGCTTTGCCCCAGTTATATTACACTTGGAAAAGTATGCAACCTTCTTGATATGCTGAAAAGTAGGGTTTGCATATTTTTCTCAACAGGGTTTTTCAGTCGTTCTAGCTGAAAAATATCTTCATGCTACTGTTTTCTTATAACTTTGTTATGAGGTTCTTTGAAAGAAATCCTGCATCATGATACATATAACCTTTCTTGTATTACATAACTCTTTTCCTCCTGTTGCAGATTCTTACATGGATTTTAGTATATGTTCTTCATATGTTTGCGAATCTGATCGTTAAGTCTGCCCTCCATTTTTTAATGTAACCGAATGGGGCCTCATGAAAGAGTTGAGTTATAACCACCTGATATGGAACTCGGGGCTTCATGAAGTTCCTTGTTCTGTTGGGGTCATAATTGGTCATTCCATCTCAAGTTACTTTGGTGCAGTTTCTCCTCAAATGCATGCGTTGTGTTCTTGAATTTTTGTTGGCAAGTGTCTATGCTTTTAATGAAGTTTTTGTCTAACAATACATGCATTTTGAAGAAAATAGTTTGAACTAG
The DNA here is from genome assembly GCA_030544215.1 of Zantedeschia hybrid cultivar. Lineage (NCBI taxonomy): Eukaryota > Viridiplantae > Streptophyta > Magnoliopsida > Alismatales > Araceae > Zantedeschia > Zantedeschia hybrid cultivar. The sequence continues at coordinate 41,618,374 of JARZZO010000013.1, read as the reverse complement.
CATAGCTGGTTTTTTTGTCACTTGGTCTTATATTTCTAAAGTAGTTTTCCTTTGCATTGCATGATTTATTTTGTTAACTTATATAAATAAGGCTGGATGGTGAATCAATTGGATGTGCAAAGTGAATTTTTCATATTATGAACCAAATTTCTAAGGCACGTATCCGACCTGTTGCATGAAATTGTGTGTTGTGGAGATGTCTGCTTAGTTTTGTTGAAGTTGATTGCTATTTTTAACCAAATAAACTGTTCTCATGTAACTTTTCAAGGTTTGACTGCTAAACACGGTAAATATAGAAAATGTTGACAGTTCATATTGTTTTAATTACTTTCAGTCTTTGTGGTTCAGTAAGTTGATGTGTCAATTTCTTTCAACCATAATGGTTGCTTTTCATAAATGTCTCTAAATGTCTTGGGATACAATTAACATTTTCAGGTGCTATGCTCGTCTTCATCCAAGGGCTGTGAATTGCAGGAAGAAGAAATGCGGTCACAGCAATCAGGCATTTTTCTTTTACCGTACCAGTTATCTTATTTGTTTTCTTGAGGATGTTTGTCTCTCCAGCAGTCTCACGAACTTCCTGTTATGATGTCCAAATTATTCTTTTTGCTGGCTGCTTTTGTCCGACTATCATTAGAATATCTTCTAATTGAACTCTTTTCTTTTTCTGTAGCTGAGGCCGAAGAAGAAGATTAAGTAAACTGTTCGTCTGGCTTCTCTAATTTCTGGACTAGGAACTTGTAACCTTTGCAATTTGGATGAACTTAGCATGAAGGCTTTGGCAAAAAAAAGACGACCTGTTATCTTCATTTTTGTGGGGTACTGTTGCTAGAAACAGTATTTGCAAGTTTAAGGATTTTGACATTTTCTGCTTAAATTCCTTACTGCTCTCGGTCTCAGATTGTGACTGTCGTTCTCAGCAGCATATCTTACATTTCTGGTTTGGTTGCTGAGTCCTAGATAGCGTAAAATCTTTACGGTAATCCCCGTTGAAGAAATGATTGTTGATGGTAAACCCGTGATGCGCGACTGTGGAAGACCTTAGAGGGGGCCATACCAACCCCTTAGCGAGTGGGGAAGCCTTAATACTGTTTGTATTTATAATTATTAAAGAACTGTTGTGTACAACTTACTTTGGCCCAAGCAAGAAGTTGCTTTGGCCCTCCCTAAAAAGATGGGAGGCTCGAGAGATAATGTTGTGCCGTCTCTCGCACTACCTGCTGTAGGATGAAACGACACCTTCAGGAAGAAAAAGAATTGTCGTTTAGGTTTCGTTTGTTTCCATGTAAAACTGCTACGCATGGAAGTTGTTTTTTTCCCAGAATGTAGCACAATTAACTATTTGATAATCTGAAAATTTCTAGTCAGTAGAAATCTTAATTCACTGACTCCCCTGTTTCTGATTTTAAAATCCACAGGATGAGATGGATTGCCTTTATTAAGAGCAGCTTAAAAGTTTTATTTTATTTTCTTATAAATTTAATTTTTTAAAAAATTATTTGAATACATTTTATGCAGAACAAACACTCAGTGCAGAACTGGAGATTATTTCAGCCTTTATGTGTACTTTTAATAGGTATTCTCTGTAGTGCCGAGAATTAGAGTCGCGTGAACTGCCACCGGTTTGGTTGGCGAAAAGGGAGGCTTCGTCAGATACCCGTGCAAACATTTGAGATTAGGGATGTAAAAGGATATCTTTCGGTTTGAATATTGATTCTATTTTTATCCGAATTTTTTAAGTAATGTGTATTCTTATCTTTATCTTTTAAGAAATATTGTATCCTTTAAAATTATCAAAAATAGATATATAAATTATCTGATAATATTCTGTGTCAATATAAACTTAATCTTTTATTGTTTTTAGAGGAAACAAAGGAATACTGTTTTTAAATATATATAGATATAAGTTCTATCTAAATAATTTTTATAAATTTACTTATAAATCACTGACATTTGTGTAAATGATCTGTGCAAACTTGTGAATGAGGGAGAGAAGAGATTAAAACACTGGCATGGATAATAAGGTATCTATATAAGTATGATAAGAGATTTTATTTAAAAATAAAATTTTTAAATAAGATATAATCAATATTTAAAATAAGTGAAAGAAAATAGACAGATAACCAGACAATCGGACTCAAAATTTTTATCTTTATCTTTATCTTAAATCATTTGGATATGAATAGTATCTTTATCTTTTAAATTATATCTTTTTATGATCGCTTTAAAAACAGGTGGATTTCGATTAGACGGTAGGTGCATTTTCCCTTGCGTTTGCATTACTTCTTTTACGCATATAAACGATAAATTCTCTTCTAAAATGTCTACGTCAGGAGACGCAGGACCTCCATACTCCCAACCAGACTCAGAAGATTATCGGTTTTCACCCTAAATCATATTAGGATCGGTACATTCCTTTTCCAAAAGGTATATATTACATATGATGTTAATGTGCCACGTAGACTCCTTTTTACACTTGCACATTAATGAAAGAACAACATTATGAAGTAATTACTATCTATTAACTAGTTACTGAAAAAAATTACTTCCCCAAAAAATTTACTTTCCCCCTGCACTCCTAGTCCAAATGCTGTTATACCTTGTTTGAACAAAGAATTTGATTACAATATAGTTGATGAAGAATTCTCAAGTAGTCACCTAATTAGGGTTATATTTTTACTCTTACCTGTTTCGTTAAGATAGATAGATTCGTTCATCAATTTTTTGAAAGAATTTATAGTGAATAAGAAAGTTAGGAAGAAAGACTATTTAAGTTATAACTCGACTCAATCTAATCTAATTAACAAGGGTTGTGCTGAATAATTAACATTAAATTAACAAGCGTTGTGAATTGGGCAAGTTAGATTAGGATTGAGCAGGTTGGATTTAGAATTTGAACTGGGTTCAGAGTTTTGACTGGATTGAATTAAAGTGAAGATTTCTTAACATAGATTGAGTTAAAGTTAATCCTGATATAACTTAACCTGACCTAAATTATAACCCTAATGAAGAGAAAGAAAGCAAGAAAGTGAGGAAATATTCTGAAAGATTAAATAAAAATCTCACTAATCCTGTTTAATATATTATCTTTTCTCAAAACAAAATTTAAGAATTTTTATTTTTCAATCTTTATAATCTTCTAATATTCTTTATAAACTCCTACGAGCTTTATATTTTTTTATGTATTAGTATCTACAATTATTTAAAATGTCCCTTCAAGTCCCCTTATTGTTCTTAAAATGTTTTTGTGGAGGGATTTTTCAAGGATGATTCAAAATTGTGAGGGATTTTAAAAAATAATTGCAAGAATTTACAAAGAATATTAGAAGAATATAGAGACGGAAAGACAAAAACCCCTGAAAGTTAAAAGGAAATCATAAGAAAAACTTAACGAAACACCCTATAAGCTAGGTGATTAGTTGGCCCTCTCTCTCCGAGCTCACACAGTTCGGAACATCTATTGGAGTCATCAGTGACGGATGTAGAAATTTTGTCCAGTAGAGTCACTCGGACATTAAGTTATAAACATGACTAGATCAGCAAAATCTTAGACTAGATTATATGAGGTCCTGAGTTAAACCAATGTGTTTTTAAATTGGATCAGTAAGATCCTATACTAGACTGCTTTAGATGACCAATGTATTTGAGAAAATCCAGTGGAGTCCTGAAACCCTACTTGATAAGGCTGGATCCGTCACTGGGAGTCACCACTTTGTCCCCGGTCCATCACATTTTAGTGACCCAGCCCGGTCGCCTATTCGGCTAATCCCATCGGAGCCGAAGGCGAAGCCCTCTCCTCTACTGTCGCGGCCACCTGCCCCCCCGTGCCCGCCGCCCGCCATCCCTCTGCCGGCGCGCTCTTCCCCCATGCCCACATGGAGCTGGTCCTCTGCCCTGGTCGGAGCCGCCGCCTCCGCGGCGGCGGCCGTCGTCATCCGGGGCAAGCCGAGGGACCCCACCTTCCACCTCGTCTCCATCGAGCTCTCCTCCTTCCGCCTCAACCTGCCCCTCCTCGACGTGGAGCTCACCCTCACCGTCCAGGTCACCAACCCCAACATCGTCCCCATCCACTACGCCGCCGCCACCATGTCCATCTACTACGATGGCTCCCTCCTCGGCTCCGCCGAGGTCGAGGCGGGCTCGCAGGAGGCCATGTCCTGCCAGCTCCTGCGCCTGCCCGCCTGCCTCTACGGCCTCGAGCTCGCCCACCACGCCAAGAAACTGCTCGCCGACGCCGCGCGCCGGGAGATGGCGCTGGACGCGTCCGTGGTCATCGCAGGCACGGCGAGGGTCCTCTGGTGGGCCCACCGGTTCGCTGTCCGGATGGACAGCCACGTCGTGGTGGACCCCCTCTACCTTGACGTCGTCGAGCAGGAGAACCGCTCGGAGACCCAGGTCTACCTCACCTGAGTGGTAATGAGAGCAAAGTCTGGACTTACGTCGAGTTTGAAGTTTCCTAGATGTATAATGTTTAATCCAATCAGATGCAAACTTTCTGCAATTGTTTTATAGTTTTTATTGCTTATGAGGGGTTTTTTCGTTTTATTTTTTTAATTTATTGCAATTTGCCTGCTGAAGGGATCACTGCACATCGTTCTCAATTGCAGTTCTGCGCTCAAGCATAGAATCACTAGTTATCATATAATGTCAAAAGCATTCCAATATCCACAGCAACAAGAGAAAGGACATTAAGTCAAAAAAAAAAAAAAACAAGAGAAAGGACAGGTACACGTTTACAAAGGCATAGAACCACTAGTTATCATGTAACGAAGCAATAATCTAATAAAGCATTCAGATATCCACAGCAACCAGGGAAGGACAGGGAACAGTTTCCACAGGTTTTCAACTTCCGCTGGGAGGGAAGTCAGACGCATCTTCTATGTGCTAAAATTGATGAATAAGAATTGAGATCCTCTTGGTACACTGTTGGATGGAACTCCGGCAGTAAAGTGAGGGGGAGGAGGTGCCCACTGCAGGAAAGGAGGGAAAAAGAGATTTAAAATTTTTTCCCCCCTCCCCCTCACTGCACTGCCGGAGTTCTATCTAGCAGTGAGAGAATCCCCACTCGATGAATAACAGAGAAAACTATAAGGGGTCAAATGATAATAGGTAAGAATAAGATTTAAGGAAAAAAAAACTAAAAGCTGAAAGAGAGTAGCCAATGAGTATGAGATAAACTGGTTGTTCGGCATTGGAAAGCAAATCACACATAACATGATCCAATGAACTGAATGTGGATGTGTAATAAATCCAGAAAAGCATACAAAGGTGCACGTAATTGGCAGCATCAAACGTTAAAGACGTCCTCATATCAGACAACTGGAGAGAGGAGATCGAACGAAACTCTAATAGTAGCCACCAGAACAAAAAAACAATTCACGATCAGTCATGGTATCAGACCAAAGAATGCTATCCATATGAACTAAAGAGCCAAGTATTTTAGATCTATCGAGGAAAGCAACCCCTGCTGTAGCGTCATTTCATGCAAGTATGCAACAGTTCTTTGCCACAGCATAATAGGCACCCACTGCAGAATCACTCTCTGGCTGGAGAAGGATTCCCGTTTTCTCTTGGCAGTTGGCACACGTAATTTCTTTGATTGATGGTGTGTTTGCACCATAAAACTTTGCTCTCAAAAGCACCTCTGACACCGTGAATTACATATTTGTATTTATATGTGAGCTAAGATTGGTTGGTCAAGGGCAAGGAAAGCATGAATGAGGATCTAAAACCATATGAATATAGTCCAAACCGAGCAATTCCTTCCGCTGCAGCATACGACGTTGCTTCAGATCAAACTACTGAATTCAGCCAAAAGGCTTCTCGTTCAGACCTGGATAGCGCCGCGCCCGTTTGCTGTGCGCAGAAACTTGGTACCCAATATGCGGAGTGGAGGTTTCTATGAAGAAGATTGGAATTACGTATAGAATATGAGATGGAATGTCTGTTTAATAAGGTGCATCAGGGCAAGCTTTTCCAAAACCCCTTTAAAAATTTTGTTCTGCATTTTCTTATGATTATTCCTTAACTTTGTGCAACACCTTTACCATCTTCCATAAGAGGCAATGGAAATTTCTGTTTTCCTTCTATGTAACCTTTGAAACTTTTCGAGCTAGACATGCCGGTGATTTCATCAATGTATGAGTCCATGAATGTAACTTTAGCACTGTATTAAGCATTGTTTTCATCTGTTGGACATCTCTGGGTCTTGTTACTGCATCCAGAGCCAGATGAACCCTGGGTCTGCCCTAAAAAACCATGACTGGATGCAGCAAGCTCTGAGTACCATAATTGAGTCACATGTACTGCTAGTTTTGTTGACTCCACTCCCAAAGAGAGGAAGATGCAACTAGATGAAATAGCACAGGATATAATTGTATCAAAATCCAAACTTGTCTTTGTCCTTCATTCCCCTTCCATAGTACAAGCTTTGCCTGTGCCAATCTGGTCATTAACAAAAATGGTTGGGTTAAAGGTCACAAATGCCTCACTCATAATTAGCAACAGCTTGGGCATATCCAAATACCCACATAATAAGCGTCTTGGTTAAATAGTATGAAATATTTTCATCATCAAAAGATTGCATTATTTGGGGATGCACATTTCATGCTTGACTAAAACAGAGAACCAAACTGATGGATGATGCAAATTTATACTCTTTGCCACAATAAAAAAATAACCATATAGGATTACCATCAACAGTACTCAATGCTAAGTGACCCTTGGGAAACATATGAATCATTTTCTCATCATCAAATAACTGAAGGTTGCACTCAATGTAAAATGAAAACAATTCTGAGTATGTGTCTCCCCAGATCTATGCTGCAATCTGTTTTCTTCCATTCTTTAAAGTATCTTCCATACTTTCTTTAAAGAGTAGGATGTGAGAATAAGGCTATGAGCAAATAGAATACCCACGCCGGTACAATTTATTTGAAGAATTGATTAGACCTAGTAACACACAAGAATACCTCATTTGAACATGTGAAGTCCATAAATCTGGATACTAACTCAAACTGATCCAATACCCCAAATAATAGTCTCATTTAAGAATTTATGCTTCTGAATCACATTGTTACCCAAATTTTACTCCTCCGGGGCAATCATAATACTCAAGATCAAAGTCCTTTGGCTTTGGTGAGAGAGCCAATAGATCTGGGACAACATTTGGAAGCGAGAATCAACCTTTTTTTTTTTTTTTTTTTTTTGTAACAGCAACGCCTAACCTACCCTCAACACCCAAAAGTTATAGGAAACTACCAGGACATTGAAATATCAGAAAATCAAAAAAATAGAAAACACGTAATTAATCTTTGATCATCCTGTTTCACACATCATTAATAAAATTCTATGAAGATGTGGAAGCTACACAACATCTTCATCACTCACGTACATAAAGAGAAGTCCTTGATCAGGTGAAAAAAAAAAAAAAGAACTATTCAACTTTGTGGGGAGTTCTCCGATCCTGAGCAAATATATTCCCACAGAGAGAGGGAGAAGTACGTATGACACGTATGGGGGTGAAAATAATACAAAACCCTTCAACCCTATACCCAGAATTCGGGAAGTTCTTTATCATGCAACAGAAAACATTTAAACTAGTATGGCAGCCCTCATTCCTGGATAGACTGTATTCCTCAAGCACTGTTGTCAAGGTGCCTGCCTAGGCGTCGCCTAGGTGCCAAGGCAAAGTTACAGCTGCTAGGCGCTGGTCCGCCTTTCAATGGGCACAAAAGGCACCCTAGGCGCCCGCTTAGGTGCTCATATTAAATTTGCTGACTCATTTTGAGTCTCTCTCTCACTGTATATTTCCTTCAATTAACATTATTTTATTACAAAATTTCATTTTTGTTGGTGATAATATTTTTTCTTATATGTTTTACATTATTTCATCATATATATTATTGTTGTAATCACTAAGTTGAAGATTTTGGAAGAATATGTTGATAGACATCTAGGTTAGTAGTTTTTACTATGAAATATCATTTTTATAATTATTTTTTAGTCACATATTTAATTTTGATACTTCATCCAATAAACTACATATTATTTTTTATATTAATTTCATATTCGTGTTATTTTTTTTTTGTATTTTTTACATTAATGTCATATTAATGTAATATTAAATATATTATTATCAACTAGGTGCCTAGGTGACGCCTAGATCGGCGCCTAAGCGCTTAGGCACTCGGGGACCCCAAGTACGCCTTGGGTCGCCTTACCTCCGACAACTATGTCCTCAACATAGGGAGGCAAATCTTTACTAAAATATCGATGAATGGATTCTGGGGATTTCTAGTTAATAAAAACTAGAGGAGGAAAAAAGACAAGGAAAAATGCTTAGTTCATACGAAATCAATCTTTTCGAATAAGCATCATGAATGATGACAAACATTTGCAATCTTAGTAGTCATGTATAAAAGGTCAATTAATTGAGTTCAGAACCAAAGGTGTTGATGGCCAATCCAAGAATCAGGTTGATTTTGAGAGGCAAAGGATGATGTACCTCATGAAGCACAAATCAGCATATATTCACCACCGAATATTTACATTACGTGCACCCAATGCAAATCCCATTAATTTTGAATGTCAATTAGTTGGATTCAATTCCATCCATGGACCAAAATCAAATTCAACTCCTTCACTGACCATTCGTCATTTCTAACTTAAACAACAACCTACCAAATTATCAAGCAATGAACACCAGAATACCATTTCTGGAATTGTAGAAAACCCGGAATGGTACGGAGTGCTCTTTGCTCGTGAAGTTGTCATGCAATCAGCTACAAAATCTACATGTCTCGAACATTATTGCATTTAATAAACAAAAATCAGATCCACATGAAATTCTGAAGCACCTGGACCAACAAGATACAAGAGCTGAAAATAATAATCTGTCACTTAATGCACCAGCCCAAGATGAACACTAACACACACACAACAAAAATGATCACTAACAACTGAATAGAAATGATAAGTAATCCTATTTGACGAATCTGTTTAACCGTAATTCTTGTATAAACTTTGCCATTTCATTTTGGCATTCTCAGAAGAATGTCAAGTCTCTCTGTGACTCACAATAATGAAAGTCCAGGACTAAAAAGGACTGCATCTGGATGCATAACATTACATTTCAGGAAGATGGCAAGGCATTTTGGTGATTCTCCACTCTGAATCATTGAGGATGCATAACAGAGTGCATCAGATGAAATGAACTTAGTGATATGCTAGGTGATCAGAAATATGTAAATCTAAGGCCTTGTTTGGATGCAAGCATAAAGCCTTGTTTGGATGCAAGCATAAACACATTTACATCTATGAAAAACATGTTTTCTATCATAACCTTAGTTTGGATGGTACAAAAACAGGTTTACCATACACGTGCTTGAGTTTACCATAAACTCAAAACAACCCCATAAATGTGTTTTCCATAAACCTACTAGGAGTTGGTTTACGTTGGAATCTCTCTCAAGTTTATCATAAACTCACTTAAGTTTATCCAAAACAACCAAACATGAGTTTAGAAAAATATGTTTATGATAACTAGATTTATGATAAACACGTTTATGATAAATGCGTTTTTTGATAAACATGTTTATCATAAACCTATTTGCATTTTCTTAAATTGCATCCAAACAGGGCCTAAGAATTAGACTACATCCATTTGAGGAACGAGATCTTCTGGACCTCTTTTTCTAGACTTTTGTATATCCCTAGATACACAAGAATGAGATGTACTCGACACTTTTCCATCTTTTTCTAGCAAATCACTTATTTATCCTCATCCCCATATGTCTGGGGCACACAACAGTCCAGAAAAAGAGCTCCAGAAGATCTCATTCTGTCATTTGAGTACACTTAGGTTCTTGTGAAGTAATTCTATAAAATCTCATGACACCTGATCATATCCCGCACCTACTCTCTGTTAAGCCATCAAAACCCCACCAGATTGAGGCAACAAAATGATCCAAATAACGCAGGAAACAGAAATCAAAATCAAAACCACCAATCCAAAGAGGGGAAAACAAGGGGGGAGACCAACCGGCGGCGCGTTGTTCCTCATCTCATCCTCGTTGAGCCGCCTGCGAGAAAGAAATTGGCAGTTCAATCGCAGCAAATGTGCATCGGAAGGTAATACACACACCAACAACAGCGGTGCATTCGCTTAAGTATGGGGATTAAATAACATCAAATGCAACTCTAGAGCTCTCACGAGATCAGGACGGAGAAAGCAGGGTGGATCGGGATCTGCACGTCCTCCGCCTCGCCGTTCTTTGCAAGACGACAAGACGGTGCCATCAAGATCGAGATCGAGATCGAGATCGAGAGAGAGATGTGGAAGCTCGTCGAATGGCGGGAGTGGAAGAGATTTCTCGTTTCTGATGGTGCTCTTTTCCCCCTCTGCCCTCCATCTCTTCTTCTTTTTCTGATGGCGAGCATTGTATTTTATATGGCCATCACTAAGCATTGTGTTCTAATGTTGACAAAGAGGTCAAGATTTCAGTTGGTTCCACTCTATTTTTTCATAGTTGTCACTCGATATTTTAGAAATAGCATACTGGCAGCAGTATCTCGTTCTAACCCAGACACCAGGGACGAGGAGTGCATCCATCACTTAGTTCCAGTGGGTGGCCACAGGAAGGCCCCCATGGCGAGCTCTCTCTTTTGGGCAAGATCCCCCGTCACAGGGAGGACATACTGCTCAAGGAGGCGATCGAGTTGCCACTCGGGCATGGCCTCGTGGCCGGCCCGGGTGTACCTGGGGTAGTGCAGGGCATCTGGAAGAAGCTGCACCTCTCCGTCCCATGGCCACCAGCCTGCCCGTTCATGGCAGTGGGCGAACTCCGGACCGTTGGCTCCATCCTCTTTACTCGCCTTCACACTCTTATTCAAATGATATAGAGAACGTAGAGTAGAAAACTTCAATCCTCCTCTAACGGCTTGGTTGCGAATTCCTCATCTAACAGACTCCTCAGTGACTCAGATACAACTAGGGCTTCGAAGTATCTGCTGCTGCACACCCCGTTTGCGAAGCTAAGTGATGCCTTTATAGGGTTTTGCGAAGAAACTAGAAGGAGATCTTGCTTGCTTGGCCGGGAAGACTAGAGAGATCCATATATGATGATTTGTGTAACACTTTTCTGTGAGAGTAGGAATTTTTTTATACTCATTTTATTTGCAGAATAAATTATTAAGTAAGGTCTACTAACGGAGTAATGTATATTAAAATAAGGAGTGTTTCGATTTGATAATTTTGTGAGATCCACTGACGGAATAAAAAGAATAAATAATTCTTGAGTCTAAAGTGAGATGACTTATTCTTCGAATATATTATTATGCATCGATATAAGTTTTATACTTATCAAAATAAAATTAAATTTATTCTCTCCTTATTCATCCTTATTCTTCTCCTATTCTTCAATCAAAGTGGCGCTAAGAAGTTGCCATATGTCCAGCATTATTAATGCAGCTAATACCTTTCCATCAACAACAAACGATTAAATGCTGCTGCAAGGCAACCCATATGCTTCCGTCTCCAACCAACTACGTTACTTTGTTGTGGATGTTACTTGTGGGAAATGGAAGATCATCATAGTTGCGCGTTGAAACATATTTCCAGATACGCACGCAACCTGCAGTAGCGATTCTATGTGCAAGAGAGAGAGCGAAGTTACCGTGGAAGCGAGCGCATACAAGACTATTTATTAACTGATCTATACACTAATAATCGATTGAATAATTGAATTATTAGTTACCATTTGCAACCCTAGTTAGAATTCGAGATGATTCTGACTAGAGGTACAAATGAACTGAATTGAACCGAATTTTATTTTGTTCATTTGATGATTGTTCACGTTTGACTCGTTTAGATATTAAACAAACTCCAACCGAATATCGAGTAACTGATGAACTCGATGAATTTATGATACATTTAGTTCAACTTTTTTAAATTTAAATATATAAACTCAAACTAAACCATAATAATAGCAAGACCTTTGAATATTTGATAGAAAAATCTATAAAATATTAAATATCTTATTGATTAAACATATTTGTGAATAAAATAGTTAAATGAATACTTAAAAAAGAGCTTAATGAGTATTTAAACAAACACTTAGCAAACTCTTAATGAGTTCTTAAATAAACGTGTTCACGGATATAATCAAGCCGAATTTGCTTATGTTCAAACTTGGCTCGTTTAATGAACCGAACTTGAATTTTTGTTCAAACTTATTTATTTAACTTAATAAATGAACCGAGCCGAACTCTTATCGAACGTATTGATTCGTTTGCAGCCCTAATTCTGGCTGGACTGTAAAACACGGTGGACCTTCACTTGAGTCCAGTGAAAATGAAAAGATAGACCATTGACATAAAATAAATTTAAAGAAAGAACATTAAGGAGTCTAATTAGGTCCATTCTTAGATCAAAGATATATGTGAGTTGTGATTAGTACATCCATCTTTTGTAACGGAAACCTAACCTGATGGAAGCAGTAGCACAACTGCACAGAAACCACAAAAGGGCACTAGCTAGCTGTTAAAATTGAGTCATAAGCTCAAGTTTGCGAGCCTGGAAAAACTTGCAACGACCTTTAGCACTTGATTCAATTTCTTCAGCTTTTCTTTTGTATCCAGTGAAGCCAACATTAGACAATTTGAGTTGGCGCTTGCCATTCCCACTGTTGGAGCCATCTTCCTCCATTTTATCAGACTCCCTAAACCATATCATGTAACCATCAGAAACGAAAACAAAATGCGTTGCTGCAATGGTCACTATCCTTCGTGAAGCATGATTTGACTGTTTAGCATAGGCATTACATATAACATGGTAACACAACATGCTAGAATATATGAAACATACGAAAAATCTTGAGAATCGAGAAGTCTCACCATACAACTTCGACAAAGTTCTTGAAATAGGGTGTACAAGTTCCCCAGCTAAACCTTACCAATGTTGGGAACCCAAAAATTGAATGCTTGTGATGATCCAGCCATGCCTTGGTTTCCGGATCTTATAAGACATTACACCAATAAGTTCCGGAAGCAAAAATTTTATGCAGAAAATATAAATGTACTGCCAGAATGCAAAAGATAATTTACCTCCTGGATATCCGGATCCAAAATTCCTGTGCATATTATCAGCTGTTTCGTCAAGCACCCAGTCACGCAAAGCTCGGTCTCTAGTAACCTTCAATGGCAATGGGAGAACAATATACAGTAAAAGCATTTTATGGCAGTAACATGCAGTATCAAGAAAATGACATCTCAGGTTGGCCAACTTGGATTACTAAAATTTGGTTCCTCATAAAATCTGTCCTTAATCAGACAATTTGAAAACCATATTGTCAGTTAAATGTCGATGTTTACTGGACTGCCTATATGAGTCTCAGAGCAGGTGGCCAGTACACCAGCGTTGGACTTTGGACAACTAATCCTCATCCAGGTGTCAGTTTCTAAGACCTCGATTTTGTGAAAAACAATTAACATAAATATCTATCTGAAAGTTTTATTTAGTTGAATAATCACCTTTGCAACTATACTTGCCCCACTAACAACTGGATAAAGGCTGTCGGCCTTTTTTGCAACAACAAATTTGATGCCTGGGAATATTTCAGAGAGTTTGATTCTATACTTCTCTGCATCTCCAACAGTATCAACATACACCTTTGTAGAAAAAGGAGCAAGAAATAAGCTTCAGTGATAAGGGCAAAGAGGAAGAAAGTTTCCACAATCCATTGGAACATAGTCCAACAAAAGCAATGAAGATTTCACCTCAGTTAGTAGGAAGCCCAAGTCGAGAATCTTCTTGACAAGACCAATAGCAGAATTGTGTGATATTTCATTCAGATTGATCTTTGTTCTGTCATCATGCAGTAGCAAATGGTCAGTTGGGAAGTTTATGCTAAATAATGGAAATACCATTAACATATACGAACTTCCTTAGCATTTTTGCTGACAGCTCCTTTGGATCTATAACATCAACATCCCATCCAATAGAGAGATCCATCTTTAAGTTCTCAAACAATTCTTCTCTCTTTTCCTCTTTTAGTGTCTTTGAATCTGTCCAAAAGGTTAACCATTGGATGATCAATTAAAAAACTATTTACCTTAATTAGAGCATTCATGCACGTGGCATGATTTTGCAAACTTGTGATGTGATTATTCACTGAATATCAGATCCTGATTCTTGTCTTGGAGTGCAGGAGGATAATACTTCTGTAAGGAAATGAAGAACTTCTTTTCTGATTCTTCATAAGGAATATAGCCATACTTGCCTCATTCTCAAAAGACAAAGAAGGCAGTGCCCAGTGACCAACCAGATTAATCAACAGTTACAATTTTAAGATGGATTCCTGACATCTGCACTGGAAAATAAGTGTTTCAAACAAAAAATGATACCTTTGTTAGTTGTTACTTTAAACATCACACTGCAGTGAGCTTGTTATTGACAAAGTCCAAAGATAAAGACTTGTCAGATATACATTAGACCCCTCTTGAGGGTTTGAGTGTTCAGCATTGAGGATGACACATCTAAACTGAGACAGATATCCAAGGGAGAAAAAGATGCAAAGCATCTCTAGCTGAAAAATAAATAAATAAACAAATAAGATAAATGGTAACAAAATAATGTCATCTCACCTTCCAGAACCCAGTGTGCATGTGGCCAGGAAGTTAACAGACCAGTGTGTCTGTACTTCATCCTGGGCCCAGTTTGGCGTGGACCTCAGAGGATTTACCAGACTTCTCTCTGTCACAGCCAACAGGCCCACGAGGATGCATACCACATCCGGCTTAGGATGTAGGTAGTATGCAACGCTAGCCAGGATTATGTAGGTTGTCTGCTATGCTAGCCAGATCAACTTGGTTTTGACCCCACTTCATGCAAATAAATTTCTTTTAATTCATTTCGGCAAATGCCAATAAAGGCACATTGCACATGTAAACAAAACTGTAAGATCTGAGAATTTTCTCCATTTAATTGATTGAAGGTGACATGCTTCGATGACAAGTACTGCCATGAAAATCTGAAAACTGCATCCTCTGCCAGGTTGCTTCCTAGGAGGATAGTTTATGCAGCTAGATATAATGCATAAAGTTCAATCAAGGCCATCGTCTGCAAAGACATTACAGACTGAAAGACCCATTGGATTTTGCACATTGCCCATCCTCAGATTCTCTTATCACAACATATTAACCAGATCAAGTTGTTTGAGTAATTGATCTCCACTTAAGATCATGTTGTGTTATCCAGGTGGGATTCTTGACTCCACAATTGAGCAAACATTCTAACAAAGCTTGTGGCTTAGTAATGTAGCCATGGATCTTAAATCATGTGGTCTCATTGAAACACAAATCAGGTTCCAGGTCAAGAGAGAAGGCACCCTATTAAAAAACTTCAAGCCTCAGACTATAACTACTACAGCCTGCACGCTTCAGACTATTGCTGCTACAGCATGGAAAGAAGCCTGACCCCCTAAATGATGAAGTGGTGCACTGGAAATACAATCCAATAAGTCAAAGCAAATAGCCATCTTGCTTCCATAGAAGATGGATCCTTCCAAAGGAGAGGAAAATAAATGCATCACTAAAAGAAATGCGTCCTAAGCAGTTCATCTCGCATCAGAAGTTGGCCCATACAGTTGACTTTTTCAGCACCTGCTCATCAGGTTGTGCGAATACTCTGCTCCACCCATGATCATGTACTCCATCACTGTGCAAACATAGTGTTATCTAATTTACATATTTTCCCCTTTCAAAGTGATGCGGGACGAGAACTGGGGAACTCCGGATGAAGGGGCTCGGAGGCCCAAGAAGAAGAGGAAGACTGGGGTAGTAGAGGTGATGAAGAGGGGAAGAAGGGGGGTTGGGGAAGAATACGACTAGGGCATCACACCCTTTCCTTACACAGGCCCTTCACGGGCTCCACACACATGCACAAAGGCGGCAGCAAAGGGGTCTTTCTATTCCAATCATCAGCTCCCCTTCCCAAAAGGAATACATAGGTGCATATAGGCCTAAAAAAGGAAGCCATAACAGGAAAAGTACCAAGTTACCCCCAGGACTCCTAAAATAGCAAAAACATACAAAAAGTTACAAATAAAATAAAAAGCCACTAAATGGGCCTCTAATGGGCCAAATAAAATATACAATGGATCTTCGACTCCATTTCTGCAGTTCTTAGATCCCCATCATTCTCCCCTGGTTCGAG
This sequence comes from Zantedeschia hybrid cultivar, assembly GCA_030544215.1. Classification (NCBI taxonomy): domain Eukaryota; kingdom Viridiplantae; phylum Streptophyta; class Magnoliopsida; order Alismatales; family Araceae; genus Zantedeschia; species Zantedeschia hybrid cultivar. The sequence goes on along the minus strand of JARZZO010000013.1, from coordinate 41,602,161 downwards.
AAAATTCGCCCTCGAATTTTAAACTGCGCCAGTAGACATATGCAGACACCTGGATCGACTATGAGGAACTCCAAGTAGATGGCCATATCAAAAATCTCAAATTGATCGACTGCATGTGAAACACAAAAGGTCTGCCATATCATATCACTAAGATCCACTCTTGATAACACAACTGGTAGAGGATCTGAACTCGCTGGAGAACTGAGGCCAGGACCACCACTGCATAATAAGCCAGCATCAGACACGAGCATCTAGCATGTGCAACCCAGAATCAACAAATAGGATGTGATCCCATGAATCCATACCCAATAACTCAGTAGCAACTGTCAACAATGGTCTATCCTCAAATACATCATCTGATATCAAACAAAGTCCAGACTCAAGAAACAAGTAAGCATCTAAGGCATTCTCAACTATAGGTGCAACACATGCAAGGGCCGGTGGCTCCACCTTAGCCACTTTCTGCTCCAGAGGTGTCGATGTAGCTTTAGCAAAAACATAAGCTTTAAAGAAGAAATTACCCTTCAAGTGTGGCAACTGCAGAATGCACTGAGATTGCTCAGAATTCATGGTGGCATGCCTCCCTTGTAACCACTCAGACCCTACAATGATGGAGAAGCCTCACGAGGGAAAAATCTCAGCCCAAGCTTCATCAATATACCTAAAGTCTGTGGTGTAAGTGTGCTCTTGACATTTCACATGAAACTCAACAAAAGCATGGTCATACTCAACAATAATTTCACCGGTTTGAGATAATAGATCCACAATTCCTTGGGAGATGTAATTGCTACTTCAGAGTGGATCAAATCTCAAAGCAACGACCTTCTCATTTGGCAATCGAACTAGAGTGCAAAAACAAGGGGAAAGCATGATACCATATTTCAAATTGTGCTGTCCAGCGAGTGAGTGGGGCACTAAACAGGATCGGCCACGTCGTAAGGAATCCGCTGATGCGATCGACTCGCAAAATGGAGCCAAAATAGGTGACCTCGATGTGTGTGCAGTGATGGCACGCAAAACAAAGTGTTGTCTGAAATGTCGCACACTAGAACTGAGTGGGTCTTACAGAGAAGAGACCAACGCCGTTGATGGCGTTCAAATCGGAGTTCGGGACGACCACGAATGACAGGTACAATGTTCTTGTAAAGCGTGCAAGTGCGGCACACAAAACGAGGCCCAACTGGCCGATAGGATGTGCAACGAGGTCAGCCTCGCTGAGACGAGACCAACGGCGCAAGCGGCTCGCAAATCAGAGTACAAACGAGAGCGTGACGCTGACGGTGCAATAGGATGGCTTAGTGCGCCGCCTGTGCACTGTACTGGACCGGGCCTGGGCACAGTGGGCTCGGACCAAATGGAGACCTAGTTCGGACCAAGTCTCGAGCTGGGCTGCGATATGGCTCGAACTAGGCTTGAAGATGGACCCCAATGGGACCTTAGCCGACTCGGACCATGGCCACCAATTGGCTCAGACCGGTTTGGCTTGGGCTCGGTCAAACTTGACCGGGCTGGAGTTAAAAGGGATCGGGCCTCGTTCCTTCTTCTTCGGCTCGCCCTCCTCCCCACAAAACCCTATGCAAAGAACGAGCGGGGATGGGGAGAGGGGAACGATGGCGGCGGTGCGATGACGGCGGGCGGCGATTGTGCCGGCGGTGGTGACGGCGGCGGTGGCGGCTACGGACAACCGCAACAAGGCCGACAACAGCGGGCCTGGGGTAGGCTGCAGGCGGCCGCGGGGAAGCGCCGCCGCTGCCGCCGACACCGGCACCGGCAGGGGCCGATGACGGCGTTGGAGTGCTCCGGCGACAGGAGCAACCTGCGATCCGATTCCCTCCGACGGCCGTGGCGGCTTGTGAAGGAGGGGCGACAGCGGCGGCAGCTCGTGGAGGAGGGGGCGGGTGGCTCCGGTGGCGGATCCGGAGGACGGCTAGGGCGACGGCAGTGGCAGTGGCGAGCGCCGGCGCTGGCGAGCGCCGGCACCGGCGACGACGGGCGGCGACAACCCTGACGACGGTGGCGGGCAGCGACAATAGCAGAGCAGGGCGACGGTGGACGTTGTTGATGACGACGGCAGCATCAGAGGCTGCTGGCGTCAGCGGTGGCAGGTCCTGGCCCTCCATTTGCCAAGTCTGCTCCTTCTTCTTTTACTCTTCTTCTTCTTTGCTGCGAATCGAACCGAAGGGAAGGGAGATGGAAGGGGACGGAGAGGAGAGAGAAAATGGGCAACTTCTCACAGGACTTGGGCCATGAGGATGACCCAACACCGCTCTGATACCAAGTTGATGCGGGACGAGAACTGGGGAACTCCAGATGAAGGGGCTCGGAGGCCCAAGAAGAAGAGGAAGATTGGGGTAGCAGAGGTGATGAAGAGGGGAAGAAGGGGGGTTGGGGAAGAATACGATTAGGGCATCACACCTGATAAAGTGTTAAATTGATCATTTAAGGGCAACCATATGCATCATACTCATGTTTTTATCTGCAAAATAGCATGAAATGATAGATAATTGTGTAACAAGTCCAACGGTACCAATTTCATCAAATTCTGACTTAAAAACATCGTCATTTCATGTGATCAAAGGAGTGTAGCGCATTTGCGGTTTTTCGATAAAACCGAGTTGAAATGAATAAATACGATGATATTTTTATGATAATGTGCTAAATTATATTTATTTGATGTGAACAGGACATGCCGATGATGCAGTGCAGCTGGTGGAGTTTTCGAAAATTTGGGAGTGGTCCGGTGTGCGGATTTCAACTAAAACAGGGGTAAAAATACAAATTGACTCCTTCTTTCACTGGAGTTTCCTAAAACCCACTATTTCCCTCCGTCTCTCCGATTTCCTAAACACATCCCTTCCTTTATTTTAAAAACTCTCTCTCTCTTCTCGTTTTAGAAAGTCGAATCCTATTTCTTTTCCAATTTCCTTTTCCAAATCCTGTCCCTTCTCCAAGTCTCCCACATATCCTCCTCCTTTTCCAACTCAAACCCAGCAGCCTCTCCTCCTCCTCCTTTCTATAAATTCCCACAACTTCCTCTCTCCCAGGGGCTCCCTCTCTATTCTTTTTCCCGTTTTTCTCCGTAGTTTCCGGTAACCTTCTTCCCGCAGATTTCCTCTCCCTCTCTCGGTTTTTCCACGGTTCTCTCCTCCGTAGTCTTTCTCTCCCGTCTTCTCTCTCGGTCTCCCCTCTATCTTCCCTGCTCGTCCAGCTGATCCTGCCCGCTGCCCCTCTCAACAACCAGCACCTGCGGCAGCGTTCCAGCAACTAGCAGCAGCTTCTTCCAAATTTTTTCTTTCCTCCAATTCAGCACTAGGTTGCGCTGCTCCACGCGTAGCCAGCTGCAGAGCAGCTGTCCACAGCAAGTCCAGCAGCTCCTGCATGCAACACGCCACCCCAGCAGCAGCTTCTTCCATGCTGCACCGCCCTCCATCAAAGCAACCGGCAGCAGCAGCTTCCTCCAACCCAGCCGCCAGCAACCGAGCTCCACCAACGCAGCAGCAGCAGCCACACCAACGCAGCACCTCCAGCCACGTACACCAAGCAGCTGCTGTCTCTCCTCCAAACAGCACCCAGCAGCAAGCGTCTCCAGCGCTGGTCCACTGCGCCAGACGTTCCAGCTGATGGTCCACTGCGCCAGACGTTCCAGCTGATGGTCCACAGCACCATTCTTCACAGCAGCTTGGTCCATTGCACCAGCAGCCCACTTATCCCTATTTAATCTAGTTTCTTTCTCTTCACCCATTAGTTTAGAATTAGTTTAATTGTTTAGGGATAATTAATTGATCTTTTGATTAAACAATTGAATTTTGTAATTTATAATTTTTCTTTAATCAATTTATGTTTAGCACGTAGTTAAATTTTAATATCTTTGTCATAAATTCTAGTTGTGATTAATTTAGTTTTATGAGTGTTTGCGTTTTCAAGCAATTATGTTTTTAGGTTACATTAGTTAATTGTGTTTGAGTTTAGTTAAGTAATTAGTTTATTTGAATTTTCACTTATTTTTAGATTAACTAAAGTCCAAGGTTTTCAAAAGTAAAATTCTATCTCCCTGTGGATCGACTCGGACTCACCGCTATTAAATTTCCAAATTTTGATTTGAGTGAGCCGGATAAATTTAGATTGAACGTTTTCATGTGTTTAACGACGCACAATTCGAAACGACCAATTTTTGGCGCCGTTGCCGGGGAATTAGATTTTTAATTTTGATTACCTTGGATTTAGTGTAATTATTCTTTAGCTAACCTTCTTTTTCTTATTTTTGCAGATAAATTGAAAAAAAAAAAAAAGGAAAGCGAAATCATGGTAAGTGTGTTCCAACTTTCTATATTTCAATTTCCTGACTTTAGTTAGTTTCTATTTTTGTAGTTTCTAATTTAGATAGGTTTCCATTAACTAAAAAAAGGAACAAAAAGAAAAACATCCAAATTTAAAAATCTACATTTCCAAGATTAGAAACCTTCCATGTTAGGTCATGCATCATGTAGGACTGCATTTTTAGACTGTTTCCTTTCTTGTAAATTTCCATTTTGTTGAAGATTGCGGGGGACAAGGTGAGATCTCTACCTTCCTTAAATACCATGTTCATGCATTTCCATGATTGCATAGAACCCCTTGTTTGATTTGGTTGTGCACTTCACATAAAAATATCTTAAGGGCAAGTCCATTAATAAAATAAGGTGGGGATTTGACTACCCTTCCTTGGCCCAAAAACAACCATCCCTTGCACTCTTTCAATAACCCAAGCCCATTAAAAGTGAGTAGGAATTCAATTTAGGGTTCACAATGAGATTTGGGTCTAGCTTGAGCCCACTATCACTTTTGGAAACCGGTGTCTAAGGCTAGAGGTCAATGGCAAACGCTTAAGTGGGACGGTGGTTCTTTAATTAGGTCCCTACGAAAGTAGGGGGAGCCTCCCACCACCCCACCTCTTACCTGGCCGATTGATAATTGTGAGGGTGGACTTGAATTAAACCTAGATTAATTTGTGAGAAACACATCATGTAGGCTAGTTTAACCATAGTTGTCTTAGGAATAATTGTGTGATAACTTGTTTGCATCATTAATAAAAAAAAATAAAATAAAAAGATTTTCAGCATGGAGTGGACTCAAATGAACCAATTTCTTGGCCCATGTCTTAATACCATCACACCTTTCCCTCCACCACCTAATATGGATTTGGCTCACAGATTAGCTAAGCTAGACAAGTTGGCCCACACAATTGATCAATTTCTAGCTTTGGGCCCAGAACCGTCCTCATATCCCATACAATCATATACCTATCAAGAAAGATGTCCCGTTTGGGCCAATCAGGACCATTATGATACCCCACCTGCTCTTCAATTTCCACCTCACCAGGCCCAAGCTCCAAGTCTAGCTATCCAAAACTTCTCGGATTGGCCCCAATTCCAAGTCTATTCTGGTGGTTTGGCCCACAATCATGGACACTCCGATTATCCATTGTCCACAAGCTCTTGTCCACCTTGCTTCCAATCAAATTATTCGACATATTCTTCGCAGTCTGATTATCAGCCCAGTTATCCGCATTCTCAAGATGATCAATTCATGCAACTTGAACAAATAGTCTTGGCCCAACAACAAACCATTGGTAGAATGCAGGCCTTAGCTGACTGTTTGACTGAAACTAATCTAAGGATGGATTTAGAAGAAGTGCTTAGCAAGTCCATTGAAAATCTGCAATCTTTTTCACCTGATTTTGATCAACAAATCAACTCCCAAATTCAACTTGACATCGTTCAATCCGGCAATGATCACATCATGCATGATCTCGAAAACGGAGAGAATCTTACGGAGTCGCATCAGGTGAGAATAGGGAATGCTAGCATGAATCAATCTATGAAAAATCCTGAGACTGGTCAACAAGATGCCTCCATGATCATACCTGTCTGTCCTGAGGAAAGCTTAAGTGATAGAAAAGGAGAAGGGGAAGTGAGTGATCTTTTAGAGGTTAATCCGGATTTTGAACACTTCATATTCCCCACAGTGGAAGTCGATATGCATGCTAGTCCGAACCTCGAATATTTTTTCTTCCCAATAGAGAAAGTGGATATTCTAGAAGATATATATCCGGTGGATAGAGAGAAGATGGAAAACCCTCAGACTGACCAGCAAAGTGAAGTCACGATCACACCCATCTCTCTTGAGGTGAGCTTGAAAGAAAAAGGAGAAGGAGAACTGAGTGATTTGCTGGATATTGAGCTGGACTTTGAACACTTTCTATTTCCCACAGAGGAATTAAATACACATGATGGTCCGGATCTTGAATATTTCTTCTTCCCAATGGATCAGAAAGTGGATAATCTTGAGGAATTGCATCAAGAGAAAACTGAAGCTATAGACTTAGCTAATCATCAAGAAGAGCCTATTGAGGGTCAGTTGGAGGGAGATGAAGGAGACGAGAAGGATTCTAGTGAGAGCCCAGATATTCACCTACCTATGATCTGTTTCCCGAGTGTTAGAGAATCTAAGCCCAATAGCCTCCAAAAGCTGGCCCGACTCAAGGAGGTGATGGAATTATTGGGCCAAGTCCACATCAACAGCCATTTTCTCAAAGAAACTCACTGTGTTGCCCAACTCAATTCTTACAATATCGATAACATCAATCTTTACTGGATTTTATTGAAATTAGAGGCCAAACCGAACCTATTCTCAGTCTCTATCTTTGAGAAATTTGGAATCCACAAATTAAAGTGCACGTCGGTTGCTTTGCAGTCAATTGATCATTTCATTAAGCAGCCACATGACATGATCCAAGATACTCTTATTCAGATGGATAGGAGCCACATATTTGCTGATTTTCCCATCTTCGACATTGGATCATCCCCTACATTGAATCAATGGCCCATCATTCTGGGAACTTTTGATCTTTTTATCGAAGATCAAGTCCTTCAATTTAGTCAAGGACAAGAAGCAGGGTACGTAGTTGACATGGCCTACGAATCAAGTAGAACCAATATCCTATTGACCATGTTGAAAAAGTCTTTTCTTTGGAATCTCAATGATAACATTCTGACTCATCAGCTACATGCAATGCTAAGTGCACTCCAACCAACAAATTTTAAAATGCATGCACTGAAATTTGTGCTAGTAGGCATTGGATAGTGTGTACATTCCGTCTGGCTGAAGACGATAAACTTAGCGCTTGTTGGGAGGCAACCCAATATTTTACTTCAGTTTTTGTATTTCTTTTCATTTTTAGGTCCTTGAGCAGCAGGCGTCGTGGGCATGTCGCATCATCTTCATTACAGGTTGTTTCGCTCCTTCACAAATTCTCTTCTGGCTGACATATTTTCCATATCTTTTATGCCATTGAGGACAATGTCAATCAAGTTGGGGGGTGGGACAATCAATTTGATATGCACTTATTGAAAATCTTTTGAAGAAAACTGATATCTTTCACTGAAAAATGGTCAAATTTTTAAAATTTCTTCTCACATCCTATGAAAATTGCATGAAAATCATGTCTCATTAAGTAAATCTTAAACAAATCAGTTTTCTGTTAGTCACATTGGTTATAGAGCCTTTAAAGTTTAAATATCCCACTTCACAAAAGTCCTCGGCAGGATGATTTTCACACACACACGGCAACTTAGAATAAATACAAGATCTTAAAAGTATAGAAATGCTGGAATTAACCTCAAGGATAAGACTACTTATTCTAATTTTTTTTTTGGGTTGAACGAAAGGAATGTGTAGGATCCGTAATAGGAGATTGTCCCACTCAGCACTCTAAAAGAGGCAGTCATTTAAAATGGACAGCTGTAAACACTAAAGGCAATAGAAGGCGTTAAAAGAGCTAAAGGAAGGTAGGTGGCAAAAAGTGCGCACCTCCCCTCAGGCAATTCAAAGAGAGTGGCAAAAAGTACGCACTCTCAAAAGCAAAAATACAATGAAATGAAAGAAAACGCCGCGCTAAAAAGTCCAGCGTACCAAAAACATGACCAAGTCGTGAAAAGTGCTGAGTTGGGACGGGAACTGAAAAACGGTCCTCACTGACTGATCGGGAAATCTTTTATTCTCTTCTCCTCCCCAAGTAGTCTTATCTAAAGGATAGTAAAGGCAAGAATATACCAGAAAGGTCGGAAACGAGTTCTAAGTGTGTCAAATTTCATGCACCATCACTTGTCTGAATCAAAATATTGTGGGATATGAAAACTTTTTAGCTCAACCAAACGGCTACCACTTAAATTGATTGTGAAAGATACTACAAATGAAGCATGATAATTCATTATTTGTCCTAACTTTTCCTTATTTGCATTGCTAAGGGACTAGCAATGAGTAAGTTGGGGGGTGTGATAAAGTGTTAAATTGATCATTTAAGGGCAACCATATGCATCATACTCATGTTTTTATCTGCAAAATAGCATGAAATGATATATAATTGTGTAACAAGTCCAACGGTACTAATTTCATCAAATTCTGACTTAAAAACATCGTCATTTCATGTGATCAAAGGAGTGTAGCGCATTTGCGGTTTTTCGATAAAACCGAGTTGAAATGAATAAATACGATGATATTTTTATGATAATGTGCTAAATTATATTTATTTGATGTGAACAGGACATGCCGATGATGCAGTGCAGCTGGTGGAGTTTTCGAAAATTTGGGAGTGGTCCGGTGTGCGGATTTCAACTAAAACAGAGGTAAAAATACAAATTGACTCCTTCTTTCACTGGAGTTTCCTAAAACCCACTATTTCCCTCCGTCTCTCCGATTTCCTAAACACATCCCTTCCTTTATTTTAAAAACTCTCTCTCTCTTCTCGTTTTAGAAAGTCGAATCCTATTTCTTTTCCAATTTCCTTTTCCAAATCCTGTCCCTTCTCCAAGTCTCCCACATATCCTCCTCCTTTTCCAACTCAAACCCAGCAGCCTCTCCTCCTCCTCCTTTCTATAAATTCCCACAACTTCCTCTCTCCCAGGGGCTCCCTCTCTATTCTTTTTCCCGTTTTTCTCCGTAGTTTCCGGTAACCTTCTTCCCGCAGATTTCCTCTCCCTCTCTCGGTTTTTCCACGGTTCTCTCCTCCGTAGTCTTTCTCTCCCGTCTTCTCTCTCGGTCTCCCCTCTATCTTCCCTGCTCGTCCAGCTGATCCTGCCCGCTGCCCCTCTCAACAACCAGCACCTGCGGCAGCGTTCCAGCAACTAGCAGCAGCTTCTTCCAAATTTTTTCTTTCCTCCAATTCAGCACTAGGTTGCGCTGCTCCACGCGTAGCCAGCTGCAGAGCAGCTGTCCACAGCAAGTCCAGCAGCTCCTGCATGCAACACGCCACCCCAGCAGCAGCTTCTTCCATGCTGCACCGCCCTCCATCAAAGCAACCGGCAGCAGCAGCTTCCTCCAACCCAGCCGCCAGCAACCGAGCTCCACCAACGCAGCAGCAGCAGCCACACCAACGCAGCACCTCCAGCCACGTACACCAAGCAGCTGCTGTCTCTCCTCCAAACAGCACCCAGCAGCAAGCGTCTCCAGCGCTGGTCCACTGCGCCAGACGTTCCAGCTGATGGTCCACTGCGCCAGACGTTCCAGCTGATGGTCCACAGCACCATTCTTCACAGCAGCTTGGTCCATTGCACCAGCAGCCCACTTATCCCTATTTAATCTAGTTTCTTTCTCTTCACCCATTAGTTTAGAATTAGTTTAATTGTTTAGGGATAATTAATTGATCTTTTGATTAAACAATTGAATTTTGTAATTTATAATTTTTCTTTAATCAATTTATGTTTAGCACGTAGTTAAATTTTAATATCTTTGTCATAAATTCTAGTTGTGATTAATTTAGTTTTATGAGTGTTTGCGTTTTCAAGCAATTATGTTTTTAGGTTACATTAGTTAATTGTGTTTGAGTTTAGTTAAGTAATTAGTTTATTTGAATTTTCACTTATTTTTAGATTAACTAAAGTCCAAGGTTTTCAAAAGTAAAATTCTATCTCCCTGTGGATCGACTCGGACTCACCGCTATTAAATTTCCAAATTTTGATTTGAGTGAGCCGGATAAATTTAGATTGAACGTTTTCATGTGTTTAACGACGCACAATTCGAAACGATCAACACCCTTTCCTCACACAGGCCCTTCACGGGCTCCATACACATGCACAAAGGCGGCAGCAAAGGGGTCTTTCTATTCCAATCATCAGCTCCCCTTCCCAAAAGGGAATACATAAATATATATAGGCCTAAAAAAAGAAGCCCTAACAGGAAAAGTACCAAGTTACTCCTAGGACTCGTAAAATAGCAAAAACATGCAGAAAATTATAGATAAAATAAAAAGACACTAAATGGACCTCTAATGGGCCAAATAAAATATACAATGGATCTTCGACTCCATTGCTGTAGTTCTTGGATCCCCATCACAAAGGATCCAGCAGAACATGTGCAGCAGCATCCAAAATTCCCTTCCATCCTTTCCAACTTCTCCCAAAACATTTCTGGAGGAACAGTCATTGATTCAATACCCCACCACGCTTTCTTGAACTTCCTTCAACAATGGAAATTGAAGTATTGAACATTCATGATCAATAATTCAGTCTTGTTTTCAGTGCTTCACACAGTGGCCTCCATTTTGACATTATTTTCCCCCTTACAGAAGCTATCCCCATTCCGATCATCTTTTCTTTAAGCGCCCACATAAACCTTTCAACTATGGCTCAATCACCTTCTAGACATATTCCCCTTGTCCATAGAGATGTTACAGGAAAAACTATAATCGTTCGCAGAATCACAAAAAAGATGAGATGACCGGCATGAATAATCACCACTTCAACCACGTCCACATCTAGAAAGATGTAACAGCACATATGAAAGATGTATGTTGTACCACCACTCATCGCATGCATTTTTTCTTAAATTGTTAAGATTTAAGATGTTGAAGCACAGTTACCCAAAAATCGCACATTCATCAACAATGATTGCTAAGATGCACTAAATTGCCAGTGAGCAACTCGACAACTTATTTGACCTTTAAATTCCATCTACCTTTGTTATTCTATTCTGCTTAAATGCATGACGTTCATAAGTGGTTCCTGAAAGGAGATCAATTCTTGTTGAAGTGGCAAAAGAAAAGGGAAAATCAAACAAGACCAGCACCCACCAAGCATTGATCCATAAATAATGTTAAACCCACAACCTCTCCTATTCCTTTACTAAATGATCCAAAAAATGGCTGGTACCGGGTGAGAATCCCCAATACATTATAGACCCCTCCAACTGATAGGCCCAAGCATGAATGTAGCATAAATCCTTCTTCTATTAAATTTGATGAATTTAACAAGTTCGTACTTAGTTATTGTAGGGATTACCAACTGCTTCAACAAAAAAGTCAACATTGTACAGGAAGCAGGGAGCGCCAACAAACAAAATTTATTCAATTATGAATTCCCTACATCCCTAGAATGTCCATCAAATGCTACTCGACTGAACCAGTCAATCATCATGAAAGTGAAAAAATATACTTAGCTTCACGGGCAAGTATCAAAATCCATTTTTTCTTTAAAAAAAAATAGTGCCAATGAAAAGAAAACATTTTTGCATTTCGAAAAGCAGCCTATACACAAATCATGCCGTTTCATTTATCAAGCAGTACATAAATCCACCGATCTATGGAATACCCATATGGGATCGAGCAGACTGAAGGCAATGAAAGGTTTCCGAACCTGCAAAATTCATAGAAGCGAGGATCTTCTGGTACGAGCGGGCGCAGTAGAGGCATCCATAGACCATGGGACCTGGTGAAACAGATGTCCCAGAGGCATAGCCAAACAATGGAAATCAGATAGCTAGATAGATGAGAAAAAGAGGGTGGACAAGAGTGAGACCTAGAACAGGGCCTCGCCCAGCCTCGTCGATACCCATGATGCAGGGCTCCGAGGCCCATTTAGGCAGGGTCCCCGACGAGACCATCTCCGGCGAGGGCGTTGTCGGAGGGATCTCAACGGAGATGAGGCGCGGAGGCGGCGGAGGAGGCCCCCAAAGCTCTTCCAGCACAGTGTGCCTCCCGCCGAAAGGGTGGAGCCTGGAGAGGTTTCCCGCCTCAGACTCGCCACTTCCCTGTTCCAGAGGGTGCGCGTTTTCGGATCGTTTGGTGTGCATACAAGAGTGATACTGGAGATGGGATCCTCTGCAGGTTTGGACTAGTATGTGCAGAGAGAGAAATTTTTTGAAAAACCCCTCATGCGATGCTCTACTATTCCCCACGAAGAGGTTTTCTGAAAATGTCTTTCTCCTTCTCTCACTTACCGAGTCCCATCCGCTGTTGCACTGACTGAAAGCACGCTCTAATATTTGCTGCAATGGGGAATAGAGTAGGAAAAAAAATTATTTTAAGATTGCACTCGACGTGTTTTATATGTACGTATAATTTGATCTCTAGAAAAATAAAAAAATAAAAAAATAAAAAATTATTATTAGAGTTGACCCAATAAGGAAGGTTTTTATTGTTATTGGTGTTCGATTTTTTATCTTTTAAATTTTTTTGGATAATCTAATCTGAAATTAAATTATACGGACATGTACGATATGTAGGCCTGACCTTAAAAAGTTTTAAGAAAAACTGATCTGTTGGAATTCCCCCAGGCCCCCATATGTAGTAGGGGGACACTGCAACAAGTATTATTCGTGGTAAAATATCTAAGAGGAAGTTATTATACCATTCTTTTTACCGCCTTGTTTGTTCCTTGTGGACATTTCATCTTTGATCAGATGATTTTTATTAAAGTTGTTTTTCACATTTTTATTACAATTAATATATTTAATGATAGTTCTTTGATTCAATAATCAAATAGCTCTCAATAAATGTGGCAAATAAGGTGGTAAAAAAATTGGTATAACAGTATTCCTCAGTATGATTATTCTGAAAATTTTGGTTGAACCCCTTACACATTATTTTTTACTCCTTATCACCATTTTGCTTCTACTTTTTTTTCATGGCCTCATTTTTCGCCTATTAATTATTTATAGCGGATCATGATTAGTCATGGATATTGAAGGTACAAGATTTCAGCCAGTCCAAAATATAATGGACCAATCCACGTTAAGTACATACAGGGTTCACGGATGCCCGTCAAGAGGCCCACTCTCTATGAAGAAAAGTTTTGAACCCAATTTTTGATCAGACGAGTCTTCTGGGCCCTTATTTTGTGGAGCATAGGACATATTGGATTCTAACACGAAGATTCAAAAATCGATATCAGTATGTATTCTGGTCGGACGATATGGATCGCCATCCATACTGGATCACCATTCATGAGAGTCTTCCCGCCTTCCTGGAGAACATGGACTCCTCTGAGCAAACCGAAGCGAGAAATGAGCTAGATTCCGGATCGGAAACAATCTCAAATTAGGTTATAAAAGACCCTTGGTCCAACTGACCCATATACGCTCTTTCAAAGCTAAATTCCTCTCGATTCTCTTCTACTATTACAACTTTCTGACTTAAGCATCGAAGAAGGATCCTTTGAATTGCTATTAGAAGCTTTTTAACGGTGTTCTCTTTTGCAGAAACCACCGACTTCCAACCCCTTAATCGCAGACGAAAGACTTGGATCCCTGCTGACGAGATTTACACCCATAAGATATGAAATATATTGGACACAAGAATGGCATCCTCATAATGTTACGTATTTGAAAACTTCTGTGATAGATTAAGTTTTACATTCCTAAACAAATGGGCTTTTGCAATTCTGTGTTGCTTATTTTACTACAAAATATAAGAACATCCAACTGAAGACTGATTAGTCATGAATGGAGAAGCCCACTCTCTTCAAACTTTAATTCAGCTATTTGCAATCGACGTCGGCCTTAATATCTGTGTTCCTCATGTTTTGTCCAATATCACACATAAGATATAAAGGATAGGGGGTCAGAGTAAGGCAAGAAACAAGAACATCACGTTGAGTATGGGCTGATTTTGATATTACATATGTTAAAGCTTCCAATTCAAGAGTAATTAAAAGTCATTGAAGGGATTTTTTTTTTTTTTTTTGAACTGATAGTTAATTGCCTATACATAAATCATGCAGTGGAAAACCTGGCACCTGAAGAGACAACAAATCTTATCTCTTGTCTTGTAGTTATCTTTCATCTATTGTATCTCACATGCCAGTCTTATCTGATATTAGGTTGAACACAAAGTTGGGGGAAGGGAAGTTAAAAGTCTCATGTGGTTGCAAATTTGCAATGGATTAGTTAGGGAATTACAAAAGAAGGTGGGTTCTCTATTTATAATTAATTGGATTAGATGCTCTAACATGATGTCAGAGCCATCCATACTCAGTGTGACGTTTTATCTCCTTTTTTTTTCTGACTTGTTCATTACTTTTGCATGTCAAGTACTCAAGTTCCTTGTAATAGATGAGGGAGGGAGAATTAACTCCCAAATTAGTTAATGAGTTTGCAAGAAAATGGACTGCTCTCATTATCAATTTCATTTTGAGCTGAATGCTGTAGCATAAAATATTATAATTATCTAATTTTATAATAGTTAATATTAATTTTATATTTTAGTTTTAAAAGTACTGGTACTTTGTTTGGGTGGTTGTTATCCGCCAGCTGACACTAAAATCTTCAGATTTTAGGTTTCAATAAATTTAGACTGTAAATTGAAATCGAGTACAAGAGGCGCGCATGACTTTGAAATCCAATAATTTAAGGTCCAACGAGATAAACACCATGAATAGTACTTTATAGTATTTTCTATTACTTATTCAACACGCCGGATAATCTTTAAAGATAAGCAATAAGAAATTCTTTAGCTCCACTTTGATTGGAGAATATGAGAAGAATAAGAGCGAATAAGGCGAGAATAAACTTAATTTTGCATTGACATGCGGAATGGCTTATACGGTGTATAATAGCGTATAGGGGGAATAAGGAGAATAAGTCATTCTACCTTAGACCTAAGAATTATTTATTCTTCTTATTCTATCAATGAGTTCTACAAAATTATCAAATTGAAACACCTCTTATTTTAGTATACGTTATTTTGTCAGTGGACTCCACAAAATAGCTTATACGGTGTATAATAGCGTATCGGGGGAATAAGGAGAATAAGTCATTCTACCTTAGACCCAAGAATTGTTTATTCTTTTTATTATGTTAGTGGACTCTACAAATTATCAAATTGAAACACCTCTTATTTTAGTATACGCTATTTCGTTAGTGGGCTCTACAAAATAAATTATTCTCCAATCAGAGTGGCGCTTAAGGATTAAGATCTCATCAGAATAGCCTGTGCGAGTGGTTGGAAGGTTTAATCCTGTTTAAAAAATTAGACTGGAGCTGAAAACCTAATAATAAGCAGAATAAGCTTCCTAAGTAGCTAATCATTTTGAAATGAGACTAGCTCCCTATTAATGCTTGTTTTATGGATACGGTATTCCAAATGTCCAGATGTCTTATACCTAGAACAACAAGAATTCTCTTTGAAGTATTTTTTCTTGTGCTAAGAATAAGTAATTCTCACGTTTTAGGTGAGTTAAGTTATTCCACCTCTTCCGAAAATAAATTGTCAGCATCAAAATGATACATCTGCACTCTCAAACTCGAATTAGCATAACAAACCTCATAAATTATCTTATTCTACCCCTTATTCCCTAAACAAAAAATAAGAGAAGAGTGAACTCTCATAGGCCCAGACGACTGAATATCATGCACGTGCGAATATCCAATTGCCCACGATAACTGGATACTTCGTTTTTATAAATTTTTTTCTCTTGGCTTTTCTTTAAAAATGAAGTTCTTGGTCAGGTGACAATAGAAGTCCCCCCCTCCTATTAACACTGTAAACATTCATAAAATGGTAAGTTATATGTGTTTAGAATATTTAATCGTTTTATGGTAAAATTTTCCGTACATTTGATATGTCGTAAAATTGTCATATTTCAAATCCGATTGACTCTCAAAATCTTTCTTTTAGTTGATTTCCGTTTACAATCTAAACTAAAATTGTTGATTTTAAAACTAATAAATTTAAAATTAGAGATTTTATTGTCACTGATTCTAAAATCGGTAACTTCAAAACCAAAATCTTCCTGTATTTTAAGAAACATAAAACGAGTCCTTAATCAGTCGTTAACAAATATAACCTTTCAACGGGTTTACACTTTCACATGCAGCAACTTACCAAATGCATGCATGCATATGCGCACGTAAGATTAGGCAAGAATTGTTAGAGATTTTAGGAATACTTGAAGCGGAAGTCATCTCTAACGAAGGAGGAAGACGATGCCGAAGTCGATCTCCACGTGTTGCAAGCTTCGGAAGAACTGCACAAACCCCGGACGAAGAGACGGTGTAGCCCCTGACACCCTCTCCACTGGTTTCCTCTCTCTATTTCTCTTGATGCATATGACCAAATGGGGAGTCACATGCTTCTTTTATAGAGATGAGGGATCAATCCCGTTCAAACTACTAATGGATCCTATCCATTACAGGATCCTAATGGACACCTAATGGGTTAAGCCCAATAACTTTATTCCATTAATTGGATGTCTAATGGTGTGTATGTGTGCAATCTAGTAAGCACAAATAGACTACTGATTGGGCAAAAATCCAACATTCTCCCACTTGGTCCAACTTGTCTTAAACACATCAAATCTTCTTTTGAAAACATATTTAGAATATAAATATATATAGTTTCAAAAAGACTCTTGAAGATTTGACATCATGGGTATACTCCTGAAGGGAAAACCACGGTATGCGCGCGTACGATAAAACAAAAACTACACACCATTCCAATTAACGGAATTTTAAAGATTCAAGAATAGTAAATCAAATGACATGGGTCATGGCGGTAAATGCATTCAATTACACACCTCCTTTCATGTACCACAATGCCACCAACTTACTATAATTGAACATCAAATATAGAACTGCAGATAAACTCAAACATAATGTTTATCCATTGGTCACCACTTAAACATACAATCTGCCAACCATAATCCATAACTAACATGTATACAAAATAAATGGAAAAGGCAGAAAGTAATAGAAGAATCATGATATAAATATGATCACAAATAACTGTGTGTCAGACTGAGAAAGTCACAACATATCGAAAGAACTGACAAGACCCATCCGAATCACATGACTACAAAAAGTACTAGCAGGTAGTCCCTTTGTGAGTGGGTCAGCAACCATAAGATCTGTCCCAATATGTTCTATAGACACTTCATGATTCTTCACTCTGTCTCTAAAAGCAAAATACTTAATGTCTAAGGCTCTACCACCTTTGGACGCCTTATTGTTCTTAGAGAAAAAAATCGCAGCGAAATTGTCACAATATATCCTGATAGGTCTGGAGACGAAATCAATAAATGATAGTGAGCAGATTCCGCAACTGGATGGCTTGTGCACTAGCCTCAAAACAAGCAATGAACTCTGCTGCCATCATGGAAGCCACTATAATATTCTGCTTCTCACTGCACCATGTGATAGCTCCTCCTGCTAAGAAGAAGATGTATCATGTAGTGGACTTCCTCGAATCAAGACATCCACCAAAATCAGCATCAGAATATGCAATGACCTCTAACTGATCTGATCTTCTGTATGTGAGTATGAAATCTATTGTGCCTTTAAGATACCGCATGACTTTCTTGGCAGCTTTCCAATGATCCATGCCTGGGTTGCTCTGGTACCTGCTGAGTATACCCACGGCAAAAACAATATCTGGACATGTACAAGTTTGAAGGTACATCAAGCTCCCAACAACTGAAGCATATGGGATAGGCTCCATCTGCTTCCTTTCCAAGTCATTTCTAGGACATTGTAATTCACTAAATTTATCACCTTTTACAATGGGTACTTTATCGGGTGCGCAGAACTGCATGTTGAACCTTTCCAAGACTTTTGAGATGTAAACTTTCTGATAGAGACCAAGAGTGCCTGAGGGTCTATTTCTAGTGATTTCAATGCCCAAAACATAGTAGGCATCACCCATATCTTTCATCTCAAAATTCTTAGAAAGGAAAGCTTTAGTTTCGTGCAATAAACCAAGATCACTGCTAGCAAGCAAAATGTCATCCACATATAAAAGCAAGACAATGAAATTACTCCCACTGATCTTTAGGTACAAACATTCGTCAATAATGTTTTCCTTAAACCCAAAAGACAATATGATTTCATTAAACTTTATGAACCATTGGCGGGAGGCTTGCTTAAATTCGTAAATGGATTTCTTTAATTTGCATACCAAGTGTTCTTTCTCTTCAGCGCGAAACCCTTGAAGTTGCTCCATATACATTTCTTTATCTAGGTCCCCATTGAGAAAAGCCGTTTTCACATCCATCTGATGTAACTCTAGGTCAAAATGAGCTATCAAGGCCATGACTATTCTGAATGAGAGCTTCTTAGAAACTGGAGAGAATGTCTCATCATAGTCAATGCCTTCCCTTTGAGTGAAATCCTTAGCCACCAATCTGACCTTATAGCGTTCAACTTTGCTTTTAGAATCCACCTTAGTTTTGAATATTCATTTACATCTAACAAGTTTGGACCCTTTAGGCAAGTTAACGAGATCCCATACTTAGTTTTTAGCCATTGAGTCAAGCTCTTCTTTCATGGCTTCAAACCAATAGGCAGATTTTTCACTTCTCATGGCTTGTGAAAACGTCACTGGATCATCAATGTCACACTTGTCTACACTGTCTTCCTGTAGGTACACTATGAACTCATCAGATATAGCAGGTCTCCTGACTCTTTCAGATCGACGCAATGTTGGCCCCTAATCCACCTGAGGAGGTGGTTGGTCAACAACTGCGACATCTTCTGGCTCTGGAGCAACTTGGAGTGGACCAACTGCAACTACATGCTCCCCTAGGATTTCATTCCGAGGAATGAATATGGGAACAACGTTGTCAATTGTTACAGGTGTTTCAACCTAATCCTATAACTCCTCAAAAGAAATCTTTCGAGAAGGTCCACTCCCACTAACTCCGCCATCTTCAAGGAACCTTGCCTTGTCTGTTTCTATAATGATGGGAACATGAGATGGACAATAGAATCTATACCCTTTTGATCTCGTTGGATAACCAATGAAGAATCCACTAGTTGTTCTGAGATCAAAAGTATTTTCCTGTGGAGTGTATGGTCTAGCCTTAGCTGCACACCCCCACGTGCGCATATAGCTCACAGAAGGTTTCCTACCACACCATAACTTATAGGGAGTCTTAGGCGCAACTTTATTCACAATGTGAGCAGCTGTCTTAACGGCCTTGCCCCACAAGAATAAAGGAAGGGTAGAATGACTCAACATTGCCCTGACCATTTCTTTAAGCGTTCGATTACTTCTTTCTGCAACCCCATTCTAATATGGGCTACCAGGAGTAGTGTACTGAGGTACAATACCCTCATCTTTAAGGAATCTAGCTAATGGACCAGGTCTATGTCCCATCTCAGTATACCTACCATAGTACTCGCCACCTCTATCAGACCTGACTATTTTGATTATTTTTCCTGATTATTTCTCTACTTCCTTTTTGAAATCTTTAAAGACATTGAAAACATCTACTTTTTCAAGAAGTATATAGAGATACATGAATCTCGAATAATCATCTATAAAGGTGACAAAGTACCTCTCACCAGTCAGACAGAGTGGAAAAGGACCACATATATCAGTGTATATTAATTTCCTAAAATTTAAGAACTTCTTGTGGCATCTTTATTAGGCGTGTGTATTTGTTTTCCTTTAATGCAATCAACATATGTCTCGAAGTCAATGAAATTCAGAGTGTGTAACACTCCTTCTCCCACTAACCTCTTAAGCCTCTTAATGGAGATGTGTCCTAATCTCCTATGCCACAACATGGATGAATTTTCATTAACTCTATCACGCTTGTTGTCAGTAAGAACCGAAGTATGCAGGGTATTATGAGATTGTTTAATCACATTGCTAAGACACAATTTATACAAACCATCAGATATAGAACCAGTACCAATAACAATAGAATCCTTTATTAATTCAACTGAAGAATTTCTAAGATTAACTTGAAAACCTTTTGAATCAAGTCTTGATATTGAAACTAAATTTCTACTAAAAGATGGTACATAAAAAATGTCTTCTAAATCTAGAACAAATCTTGATTCCATAACTATCCTGTAAATTCTTACGACCTTGACTTGTGAGCGCGTCTTGTTTCCTGAAAAGATGCTCTGCTCATCCTCATTCGGAGGCCTTTGGAAAAGGAATCCTTGCATAGAAGTGGCAACATGCACAGTAGAACCTGAGTCAATCCACCATGTACTTTTAGGAACATTGACTAAATTGGACTCATAGCAAACATAAAATGAGAGATTACCTTTCTTTTCAAACCATGCCTTCCTTTTCAGACAATCTTTCTTAACGTGTCCAGATAATTTGCAGAAGAAGCACTTATCATTTTTACCTTTTAACTTGTCCTTCTTCTGGACACCCTTCTTCTTTCCTGATCCACTTTTCACTTTATGAGAAGTAAACAAAGCAACATTGTTCCTCTCTCCTCTCAATCTCTCTTCCTCCTGGACACACATGGTCATCAATTCATTGACTGACCATTTAGCCTGATGTGTGTTGTAGGAGATCTTAAATGCCTCATATTCACTAGGCAAAGAGTTGAGAATAAAATGGACTAGGAAGGTGTTTGAAATAGTAACTTCTATGGCATTCAGTTGAGCAGAAATATCTCTCATAATCATTATATGCTTTCGAACACTACCACTAGTGTATTTCATTGAGGACAGTTTAGCCATTAGAATACTGACTTTGGCTTTATCAGAACTAATGAACTGTTCTTTGATGGCTTTAAGAAATCCACTAGCAGTGGTCTGATCTGGGATAGATCCCTTGATGTTCTGTCCAACATGTCCCTAAAATAACAGACGGCAGAGGCGATTAAACTTTTCCCATTTTTCATAATGAGTCTGCTGTTCCATTGAGCTTTCTGGAGTAAGTGAAGCCGGTATAACCTCAAGTAAAGCCAAATCTAAGTTCATGCAACCCAAAGCAAATTGTACCCTTTGTTTTCATTCAGTGAAATTAGTGTCATTCAGATACGACACACTAACAGTAAATGGTGCAAACAAAGGAGAAACAGCTGAAATAAACAAACACATGCTCACATATAAAGCAATGGAAGTAATATATTGCAACTAATGAGGCAAGATTTAAATTTCAAAGTAATTCAATAACTTAAAATTAACTATTTTATCAAGTTGTTCGATAGTTTTATGGATGAACTCCCCAAATTAACTTAAGTGATAAAACTAAAATTTATAAACATTTTGATATCAAGAGAGAGTACCTTTGAGTACAAAACTCTCCAGAATTGCCATGTAGATAAATTTTATTTTATCTTACTCATGACATGAAAATAAACACTCCTTTGGGAGTTAAATTTACAATCAAGCCAAGAACACAAACATTTGATATCATTTTAATTTCTTAACGAGTATATTTTATTATTCTCCATGCATAAGGCTACTTTGGTGATCTACTTACACACTTTGAATTCTAAAACATCCTCCCCCAATTAAAATGATAACAAATAACCAAATGCTCATTAATAATGCTATTTAAAACTTAATGTGGTTAAATTTTATCAATCATCGTGATTAGTGCCACTTTGGTAGTCAAACTAATCATTTAGAAATCAAAATTTATTACAAAACTACATAATAGCATCAATTAACACTAAATATGAACAAAAAGGACATAAACACAATAATTAATGCAATCTGAAATGGAGATATTCATGCATGATTAAAATTGTAAAGAAGACAAATTATCATAAGAAATATCTTATAAATTTACAGCAATAATTATTGATTCATAAACAACCTTAATCATGCTTAAAACTACATTAAAATGGACATTTTACAAGTTTATAGTATGCTGTTACATATATGTCCTTTTTTGTTTGCAGAAAAGAAACTAGAATTGCAAACATAACCAATTCTGTTTACAGAAATATCCAGAATTGTAAACACGCCTTTTCAGTTTACAAGAATAACCAGAATTTGTAAACATGTCCGTTTTTAATTTGCAGAAATAAACTGAATTGCAAAAATATCCGTTTCTGTTTGCAGAAATAACTAAAATTACAAACAGTTTTTTAGAAATTGTGTATGTATCCAAACAGTTTTAAAAAGGATCTTTTATCCTTTAAAAAATCACTAACATGCCTAAAACGGACCAAAAAATAAGGGTCTAAGATCCAGAACTTAATGGACCCATTAGGTGACCATTAGTGAACTTTAAAGGATAAAGATGACTAAAGAAATTTAAATTAGATAATTTTAAATCTTAAAGGATACATATAACACAAACGGATATAAACGGATGCGGGCCCGGATTTTAACGGGTTTGATATGGGTTGGATTAACGGAATCGGGTCGAAAACTTAATCGGATTTGGATTCGGGTCTTAATAATATTCAAATGGATGTTGTACCCAAAATTCGAATTTGAAATCCGTTAAGATGGATCCGTTACGGATTACTTAAACGGATACGGATTTGGGTCTCAATAAGGTCCAAACGAATCTTGTACCCAAAATTCGTACCCGAAATCATGAAATAAGATCCGTCGAGGATTTTTAAATCCAAACCCAATATAAAACTCAATATATACCATCATTTTCAACCTCCCCAAAATCGGTTAGGATTTCTATTTTGGAAAGAGTCCTACGAAGAAGACGAAGTTGGAGGCGCCGCCCCTCGTCGGAGACCACGCCGGAGAGCGACCCCCCCCAAACGCCGGCAGTGCACCGGCATTACCCCCGGGTGGCGGGCCCGTGCTGGGCGAGCCCTTGCGGGGTGCTCGTCCGCGCGGGACGCCGCCCCCGCCCGCGCAGGCTGCGGGCCCCTGTGGGGCGCAGGCCCGCGTGGGGCGGTGCCCTGCCCGCGCGGGGGCGGCGCCCCCCACCCACGCGGGGCATGCGCGGGCATGCCGCGCGGACCGCCGTGGCCCCGCGCGGCACTCCCCGCGGGGGCACCGTGCGGGGCCGCGCGGCATGCCCACGGCGACACCGCGCAAGGTGCGTCGCGCGGGGCACGCCCGCGGCAGCGCTGCGCGGCGCCGCACGGCCACGATGGTCCGGTGCCAGAAAATATATATATATATATTTTTTTCATGTTCGGGAAGAACATCCTAAATCGAAGTCCCAAAAACGTCGACACGGGCTATTATACCACTTGTTAGGGATTTTAGGAATACCTGAAGCGGAAGCCATCCCTAACGAAGCAGGAAGACGACGTCGGAGTCGATCTCCACGCGCTGTAAATCTCGGAAGAACTGTACGAACCCCGGACGAAGAGACGGTGTAGTCCCTGGCACCCTCTCCACTGGTTTATTCTCTCTATTTTTCTTGATGCATATGACCTAATGGAGAGTCATAGGCTTCTTTTATAGAGAGGAGGGACCAGTCCCGTTCAAACTACTAATGGATCCTACCCATTATAAGATCTTAATGGGCACCTAATGGGTTAAGTCCAATAACTTTATTCCATTAATTAGATGTCTAATGGTGTGTATGTGTGTAGCCCAGTAAATACAAGTGGACCACTAATTGAGCAAAAATCCAACAAGAATATCCTCGTAGCGTAGGCAACCTTGCATTACGATCCGGGTGACGCCTTGACGCCTGGCCGCGCCATTCCAAAGCGTCCTCCTGGTTAAAATGAAAGGAATTTAAAGGCAAAATTAGTCATCCAGTGCAGTCTCTTAGCACGTGCGTAAGAATTTTAAACGGCGGAACAAAACTAAAAGGGCAACAAAATCCCCCTCTTTACGCATGCGTAACAAGAAACCCCGCTTAGAAATCGTTCTCTCTCATGGCTGCCACCGACTTCATCTCTCTCTCTCTAACTTGTTCTCTCTCTCTCTCTCTCTTCTCTGCGTTATATATTAGCCCTCCCCCTCGCCACACTACCCTTCTCTCAGCAGCTTCCGCAGCGCCAAAGAAGACTTCGGATCCTGCCTTCTTAATTATCTTACTCTTCGGCTCTCTCCACCGAGAAGCGTCCATGGCTTGCCTCAGAAGAAGCCTGCTCATCGTGATGCTGCTAGCGCAGGTGGTAGTCTCCCTCGCTGCCGACCAGGACGAGGGCAAGAAGTCCTCCTCCTCGCCCTCCCTTGCACCCGCTCCGGCGCCGTACTACCACTACGCCAAGCCCCCCACCCCATCCCTTTCGCCGGCTCCCTCCCCGGCCACGCACGCGGTGTCCCCCTCGCCAGTGCCGCAGCTGTCCCCCCATGCCCCGGCTCCGGTCGGGGATGCTCCCGTGGCTCCTACGCCGGCGAGTGACGTGCCATCCCCCTCGCCAGCGCCTCAGCTGTCCCACTATGCCCCGTCTCCGGTCGAGGCTGCTACCGTGGCTCCTACGCCGGCGAGTCACGTGCCATCCCCCTCGCCGTCCATGCAGCGACCTCCGTCTCCGACCTCGACGCCCGCCGCGTCTCCGAAGCTAGTGGCATCCCCATCGCCAGCGCCACAACCTCCCCAGGACCACCGGGCTCCTTCTCTGCCGCCGTCTGCCATCGCCAGCCCCCCCCAGTACGAGGCCGGCGCTGCCCCCGCTCCCGCCCCCAGCGCCGCCGCCACCCTGACCTGCATTACTTCCGTTTTGGGTTCCGCCACCGGTCTGCTGGGCCTGCTCGCCTCTGCAATGCTGCTGCTCTCACTCTGATGTGGTGGTCGCAACCGTGTTATCTTTCTTTTGGTTTTTTAGGAAGGGTTTTGATTGGTTTATAATATCATTGGTCAGCTTGTTTAGGTTGGTGTCATGAGAATTCTATAGCGATAGTTTGAATGTTAGAATAGAGATCTTGTACGTCTGGGTTTAATAAAAAGAGGAAAAGATTTAAAAAAATCCTTTTTATGATGTTTTTGAAAGGTTTTTATGAAAGTCTCTTTTATCTTGG
Source organism: Zantedeschia hybrid cultivar (assembly GCA_030544215.1). NCBI lineage: Eukaryota > Viridiplantae > Streptophyta > Magnoliopsida > Alismatales > Araceae > Zantedeschia > Zantedeschia hybrid cultivar. The sequence goes on along the minus strand of JARZZO010000013.1, from coordinate 41,577,258 downwards.
TTTCTGTACTGACTGCGTTCAGTTCTAATCCGCACAGAGAAGAACTGCTGAATGTTGAGATAGTGATGAACAATATTATGGCTTCCGAGTAGGGCGTTATTATTTCTTCCTAATTAATTTGTAGGAATGCTGAGATGGTGATGAGCAACAATATGGTTTGTGGAGCATTATGGTGCATCCTTATTTCTTGCTAGTTCTACATTCATCAAATGGGGAAATAGGGAAACACTGGGAGTCGCTTGGGGTGCCGTAATACGCCGTAAAGCATCATAAAGTACAGGAAATTTTTTTTCTCATATTTGAAATACAGTAAAATATTTTATGTCGTATTCTTTATATTATAGTGTACTAGATTATTAAATTTTAAAATTATACTGACCCATATGGAACTCAGTCTTTTAAAATTAGATAATTTAATTTATGATTTTAAAACTAGTGATTTGAAATTAATATTTTACAATATTTTATATCAAATCAGATGACCCCTAAACCAAATTCGAGAGAGAAAACTTTCTAGAATCCACCGAGTGCTTAGACGATGATCAAGTAACATTCCCTTAGACATTTGACAGGTATTGATCCCAACATGCTTATGTATAGATTGTCTACCCGGACTCTCAACTAGTTTGGAAAGACACTGGTGATGCAAGCTGTGTGGAAAGATGCTTTAGACAAATCGGGTTGGTAGTACTTGAACGTCTTTTTAAAAAAAGAAAAATACTTATCTCAATCGTTAAAAATATATATAGATAATTTAATAATTTCCAAATTATAATTTACACGGTACCACGGCATCTTTTAATTGGTAGACAAATTTTGGCTTAGTTTTTCTTAGTAATTCCACTGGTCAAGGCTGCATAATTAGGGAAATGTTAAACGGCGGATGTAAGAATTCCTACGTATAATTTCTTATATTTGAGAACTTTTCTTTAAGCGATGGATCCTTCATATCCTTACCGGTAACGTTAGAGGTCAGTAGAATGACAACAGGTCCCAACAAAACGAGGCCCGAACAAAGAATCGAGCCCATATCTAGCTGACCTGAGCACGTGCGGCCCATGAAGAAGAATCAGGCCCATGACATAAGAGCCATACGCTCCACAAGGGGGCTATCCTCCACCTCGACCATTTATTTCCCCTGTACTCGTTCAAGCAATCGGAACCTTGGATCGACTACCACAACTGGTTCACCTAAGATTCTTAGATTCTGCTTGTACACCCCTCCCTCCACCCTGTTTATCAGCACTTTCTCTGCAGTTGGCACTGCTCCCGGTGGCTGTGTCTTCTCCCTTCTCCACCTCTCTCTCTCTCTCCTCTTCAGGGTAGAGGCCCTCCCTTGTTACCCAGCATGGCCTCGGCTACTCTATCAGTAGCCAATGCCTCCCTCCAGGTCCCTCTCTCTCTCTCTCTCTCTCTCTCTCTCTCTCTCTGACAACAGTGTGATCGCAGGGTAACGTGAAGAGCTTCACAGACTTCTCTGCCCTGAGGAGCTCCTCGTCGTCGCTGTCATTTGCCAGGAAGGCCGCCTCCGACGACTTCGTCCCTATCGTCGCAGCGGTGAGTAGTACATGTCTATTTTAATTAATTGGATTAGTGTCCGCTCTCTATCTTAAGACTTTGAGTTAGACGACTTAGATAACTTTAATCCAATTCTATCTTTTTTCACCGGATCTTGGACCCACTCCCGTGCTGTTAGGCAGACCTTTCCTGTTTCTAAGAACTTGTTTTTGTGGATTCTGAAAGCTGGGTTTTGATTGTGCAGACGTGCTTGTATCCAAGGAATGGGACTGCACAGGGTCGGTTGTCCCCTGTTAGAGCGCAGGTCACCACAGAGGCGCCAGCCAAGGTAGAGAAGGTCTCCAAGAAGAACGAAAAGGGTGTGATCGTCAACAAGTTCAAGCCCAAGAACCCTTACATCGGTAGGTGCCTCCTCAACACCAAGATCACCGGCGACGATGCCCCGGGAGAGACCTGGCACATGGTCTTCAGCACTGAAGGTCTCAATTCCACTCAAATTTGATCACAATTGCTGACATAGTTCTCCAAATCTCTTTTTGCATGTTGCCATTGGTTTAGTTACTTGCTGGAATGGTGTGGTGTGGTGGTTCCTGCAGGGGAGGTCCCTTACAGAGAAGGCCAATCCATAGGTGTGATCCCTGATGGTGTTGATAAGAATGGGAAGCCACACAAGCTGCGGCTGTATTCGATTGCCAGCAGCGCTCTCGGGGACTTTGGCGACTCCAAGACCGTAAGTTTGATTTCCATGCCCGGAAAATTCTTATCTCATGATCCTGCTTATTTCCTTTGCAATATTTGGTTCATTTATCTTTTCAATGGATGCCGCCGTCGCGATTTATTTGCTTAGTGGACATGTTATTCATGGTTTTAGTGATTGTTCTAAGTTCAAATCTTGTTTTGTTTTCCAGATCAAGTTGTGAAAAATCAGACTTCAATTGGGCTTTGTTGTTTACTGCAGGTTTCTCTCTGTGTAAAGAGACTTGTTTACACTAATGAGGCAGGGGAAATTGTCAAGGGAGTATGCTCAAATTTCTTATGTACGGATGTAAACTCTTTATATTGTATTGTCTTGTAGTTACACATCTGTCAGATTGCATGCCATTGAGGGGAAATGCAGACTGGTTTTTGTCAATGGTTAAGACTTACAAATAGAGGAATTATGCCGAAATTGGAGTAACTTGTAATTGGAAGCACTTTTAGCTTCCAGGTATGTCAAGCCAGTCATTTTGCTGGAGAGGATATTTTTAGCCAGTGGAAACCATTGTTACAGGTTTTTTATTGCGGAATAGCTGTAACCAAAAGCTCCAAATTTAAGCTTTCTAGATAGTGGTAAAATAAGACTGTTAGAAAAGGTTTCACTTATGTAACCACTCAAAATTAGTTATAGCTACTTATATTTGAAAGTGGAATTCAAAAATAACTTCAAATTAAAAGTTTTGCCGAACATGCTTTTAGGGTTTGTTTGACACCTCTTCCTGTTGGAAGCACTTTTGTGCTTCCACAGGTTTCAACCCTATTATTTTGAGGGGAGAGCTATAGCTTTTGGAAGCCATTTGTGTTGTTTTGATGCGTCCAGAAGTGAATTCAACTTCTATTTCCTTATAGCTTTGACTTTGTCATGTTGTCTAGGTGACCTGAAGCCTGGAGAAGAAGTCAAGATCACAGGTCCTGTCGGGAAGGAAATGCTTATGCCTGTCGACCCCAATGCCACCATCATCATGGTGCCCTTCCGACTGATGCAGCTGTAATTTGTTAAGTTGGATTTCTTTTTCCTCTCATTCAAGTATTATGGATTATTAATCTGCTATCAACTGCGTGCAGCTTGGTACAGGAACTGGAATTGCTCCTTTCCGTAGCTTCCTGTGGAAAATGTTCTTTGAGAAACATGATGACTACAAGGTTAGTTATTCTTTGTTTATGATGCCTTTTATTCGTTCTATCAGCATTAGGGATGCAAATGGTAACCGATAGCCTCATTCTCCAATCATTCGTTAGTTTATAGGTCAGCTGACGGATAGTCTTTTTAAACCGATATGCATAGAGGATAAGATAACATATATAAATTTTTTTCTGACTGACATGCTACACTAAGATCCAATTATCCAACCAATTGTTAACTTATAGGGCAGTTAACGGATGGGATTTCTAAACCGATAACATATACGATTATGGATCTACCTTAGATCTGCATCGAATCTGACTTATTTGCATATGTTAGAATAGTTCTTTATTAGAAAAAAGATAAAATCAAAGATTGTTTAATAGATGGTGCCTACTCCACTCATAGCCTTAAGGTTTTGAGTTGGATGGCCTAATAACTTCAATATGATATCAGAACCCGTGATTACGAACTCGGCCGCGCACCCTATATTTGTAGTCCACGTGACAGAACCTAAAATCGGCCTGCACGTGAGGGGGCGTGTTAGAATAGTTCTGTATTAGAAAAAGGACAAAATCAAAGATTGTTTAATAGATGGTGCCTACTCCACTCATAGCCTTAAGATTTTGAGTTGGATGGCCCGATAACTTCAACAGCATCTCTAATCAGCATCGTCAAAGAATCCATCAAACTCACAAGAAACGATCTGCACAAGTGATCCTCCCATAGAGTAGCGGATCCAGCAGGATTTTGTAAAATTTAATAAGGCCCTCAATTTTGACTTATTAGAGTGATTGGCCACTGATCTCGACCCATTAGAATGACCCCACTGACCTAGTGATTCCAGAGTGACCTCGCTGAACAAAATTTTTACGTATGCCGCTGCTCCCATATACAGAGAGATGCAATCAACTAGCTAGATTGAACTAGAATCCATTTCATAGTTATTCTGTCATGATTATGTAATTAAGAATCTCATTTTCTCATCATCACATTATTTAATTGTTCTTCTTATGCAGTTCAATGGCCTGGCCTGGCTCTTCTTGGGAGTTCCCACAAGCAGCTCACTGCTGTACAAAGAGGTCAGTTGGAGCTTCTTAGATTCTTCGGCCTCACAGGCTTCTTAGCTTGTTGTTGATCAAATCTGCAAAGCTATTACTATGAGATTCATACAAAAAATTGTATGAGGGCAGGAATTCGAGAAGATGAAAGAGAAGGCACCCGACAACTTCAGGCTCGACTTTGCAGTGAGCAGAGAGCAGACGAACGAGAAGGGAGAGAAGATGTACATCCAGACCAGGATGGCACAATATGCAGAGGAGCTCTGGGAGCTGCTCAAAAAGGACAACACCTTTGTCTATATGTGCGGACTCAAGGGAATGGAGAAGGGGATTGATGACATTATGGGGTCTCTGGCCCAGAAAGATGGTAAGAGATGGATAGATCTTTAGCATCATGTAGGCCAAATGATTAGAATTTCACACACTTCTCACCTCAGACTATACTAACGCAACCTTTCCTAATGTCGTCTTTTACAGGCATTGACTGGCTGGAATACAAGAGGGAATTGAAGAAGAAAGAGCAATGGAACGTTGAAGTGTATTGATCTACTGCTTATTCTTATGTGCAGTTCCTCTCTCCAGTGAGTAGTATATATGCATCTTTTTGGGAAAATCTTCATGTGTTTATATTTGGGAGTACATCTTCTACTGCAGTTGAACGAAGACAGGTACCTCCCAGCTCACCACCTCTTCTTACTTGTGTCCTGATGGATGTTGCTAGAACAAACCAATTACCTGAATCATAATCTTAACGCCGTGGTTACTCGGAACATGCCAATAACGTAAAGATTTCCTTAACATGCTCTAGTAATGCTCGTGATACGTACATCAGTTACATTACAGCCCTCCATAGAAGGTGTATCCCATGCCACTTAATAATTGGTGGCTTTGTTGTGGATTGAGGAGAACTCTATTGGCAGGGAAGCGGGCTGTAAACAGGTAGGATATGGAAACGGAAACAAGTGTTTTCGTTTTTCGATTCGGATAACAATAATTTATTTTCGTTTCCGATAAGATCGGAAAGTGCATTTTTCGTTTTCAATTTGTTTTCGATTCTGATCACGGGATCGGATATAATAATTATAAAAAATTATTAATTAATTTATTTAAAATTTATTAGGTCCTTCCTTCTTACAAAAGTCATCTCCTCAACCGTTAGAGTAAAAATGATCCAAAGGTTAATATTTATTATTAATAATAAACTTAATAATAATCAAAATTGAAAATCCAAAAACGGATCCGAAAACAGGTATTTCCATTTCCGATAACTTATTGAAAATATCCGTTTCCGATTCCCATAATTATCGGACGGATATTTTTTTTATCAAAAATGGATTTTTTTTTCAGGAGCAGGTCAAAAATCGAATAATGAGGTTTCCGTTGACGGTCCTACCCAAGCCAAACCTTATGAAATGTTTAGTGTGGAGACCCAAATAAAAGGTATACAACCACCGCAGTAAGGACTGCTGAAGTCCAATCCTCCGGGACTCCTCTTATTGAACGTAGGGCTACATTTACTAAAACTGGCCTATGCAATGTGCGATAATGTGAAGGAAATAGTGAACGAGAATGCGATAAGGTTGGGTGGCGTTTACGTTACCAAAACTTGATATGGGCAGTTTGCCCGGTGCCTATGTGTAAGGCTCTTTTGAACTGATACAAGTACTTGAAAGAGTGGCTCCGTTAGTCGGGTATGACACAGTTATATATAGGAGACTTAAGTTCGAATCCAAGCCCAATATTTCTTTCATAATGGAAAGGTAATTTTGCACGACTTATATTTCTATCTAATTAGGCGATAATTTAAGCTCAAGTTGATTTCTGAGAGAAGCAATTTGACAGAGCAAGGAATATAATCCTGTGCATTATGTAAAACTTAAAAATGATTTCTGTGCGCACTTTTCTCCACAAAACGTCAAGCGGTCCCTAAATCGGTGAATTTTGTTCGAGTTGACAGAGAATTTCTATGATGCTTTATAGTTTATACGCATTTTCTTCTCTATAAATTATAAATTGGTTCCTAAATCAGCTCTCATGAAAAAGAATCTAACGAAACTAATGCGTGCAAAAATTGCATCAGAACAAAACTTTCCAAAAAGAATGCCTGCGGACGGAACATTCGGCTCACATAATAAAAACATGGGCCAGATAAAAACATGGATATACGTCAACCATTAGTTTCCCAAATTACAAACAGAGATTATAAATAAGTTCTGCAAACAGGCAAAAGAATGGAACCATCAGAATGAAAATTTCATATTTCCACACACACCATGAAGTGAACTTTATGTGGGGATACAAAAAGCAGTATAAATCAAATTTTAAAAAAGAAATGAAAAAAACAAACGAAATTAAGGAGCTATCTTCCATGTCGGTCTCCATTTCAGACGCCCATAAATGCTCGACATTGTGATTCCCAGTACTCTTTGGCCTGTCGAACACGCTCCACCCTCTCTCTCTTAAGACGTTGGTCCCAGTAGTCGTGGCAGCTGTTAATTAACATGGCATTTTACTATTAAATAATTTTTGAGAAATTTTTGGTGCACGGCGGCGTTACATGCGATCCTATCCATCAGACCGTAAAGAGTGCAATCTCTCTTTTTTTTGAAAATATTTTAACTGTCCATTCAAAAATCAGACAGTACAAATGATCTCCTCAGGTCCCTTTACCTATGTGATTTTAGTTTTAGTTTTTTAATTTGTGTCCCAGTGCACCCATCCGATCGAACCGATCGGACAATGCACTCCTCGATGCAGCAAGTCGGACTCTCAATTCTTACTCTGATGAATGAGATAAATAAACCAATTATCATACCTCTGTCTTAACAAGATGTTTAGCTCATCCAACTGAACAGCGCCCTTGTACACTCCAGCCTGTAGGTGACAGCAGAAGTTACTAGTATACAACTGAGCATTCTATAGATTTCTCAGCCACTTCGAAGCAAGGTAGAAAGCTTGCCACAGTTGTTTGCAAGCCATCGGTGAGCAACAATGAATAAGGCAAAACTACAGGGAAATATGATTACCCGCCTACACAGAGGGCACTTGGCTTCTGGATCAGCACCCTTTAGTCCATCGACGGCGATTACGGATGCTGCGGTACAGGAGCACATGAAGCAGAAGATATGCCCACAGGTGAGAGAAACAGCATCAAACACAGTTTCCTGCAAAATGGTAATAGGTTGTTTGAAAATTAATCTTAAAAGAGCAAGATACATATACGTACAGGAGAAATATTTGTTATACCATCATCTAATCGGTAGATCAGACAGTGCACAATCACTGTACCGTCTCACAGGAGAACAATAAATCTTAAGTCTCACTTTGCTTGCAGAATTAGAGAAGAATAAGATTTTTTATTTTTAGAATAAGAAATAGCTTATGAATTGCTTATGCTAGAATTTGGAGAATAAGTAATTTGATCTTAAAATTATTAAAACTAAATACCTCTTATTCTAGTATACGTATTTCGGATAAGTAATTCCGAATAATTTATTTTGCAAACAACTTAGGGCTAAACTATCATGCCGCTTGAGCTGCCCACAAATAACAGTTATACGATAGTGTCCAGAGACATTACAGCGAGTATTTCTCTTGGTCTAAATCTACGAATGCATTATATATTGAATGGATGAGAATTCACAGAATAGAATCTCTAAAGAATGTCAACACCCTAGCTTGGAGGATTAACTGTTACAATGTTGTGCGCTCCATTTGCGTTTTGTTAGAAAGCTCACCAAGCAAATAGAACAAGTAAGGTCGATTTCGAGCTTCAAAGAATCAAACAGGCCGCAGGAAAGTGTTGGCTTGTCGCCATCAAACGTTAGGGAACAGTCCTGAAGAAGACCCGGGATGGTTCTTTGGTTGAGCCAGTTGGCCTGGTCTTCTCCCAAGTTAACGTAGAATGCGATCAACTCATACAGCCAGGGTGACTGGAAGAATCCGATGTGCATATTCTGGGCTTGTGATATGAATGCCTGGCCTTGTTTAGATTCATGAACCTGGAAATCTGATCTTGTTAATATGATACCAAAAACATATATACACACGGTTAAGAACATCACAAGAAAATAAATAATCATCATGGCCATTAACCTCTTTGTCAATTGAGCGTACATAAACTTTTAATGAAGAACAGAGATTTTCTAAATGCAAGGTTTGACTGAACTCAATCAATGTAGAGAGAGGAAGATTTTCAAAAATTCCCTCGTGTCTAACTTTTATCATTCCCAATGATAAGTAAATTTAAAAAATTTCCTCCCCTCTCTCTACACTTATTGAGTCTTAATTAAATCTGCACTGATAGGATCTAGACTCTTTAGTGAAATACTTGTTGCTGGTCAGAAGACCAGGATTGGAGTCCGCCAAACTCAAGGATTCCTCCCACAGGAGAGGGAATAAAGCTCCAACATTTTCCGCTCCAAAGGATAGAGTTCCATACGTAATGTGTTGAGTTTTCCGCGAGAAATCCCACACCCACGCAGATGGGTGGGTCGACCCCACATCTCCCCTAGAGGAGGGCGAATCTACCAGGCATGGGCACGTGACTTTTAAGACCTACCGCACCCTTACAGACTAGCACAGTGACTGGGTGTCATCCGATCTTCTAATCTGATAGTGGTTGCAACTATAATACCCAGGAACATTTTAGCAAGTATTTATATACTTCAGAGGCCTGACTAACTTGAAATTGAAGGTTTGATTTAGAAATATATAGTTGTCCCTAGGGGAATTCCTTTACGAATGAATAAACATCAATCTCGAAGATCAGATACCTTATTTGAAGAATGGAATTTACCTTGTCATACTTCTTTAAGATTTTTCTCATCGCAAGAGAGTTCATGACAGCGTAGGTGACAAGGTCTCTCCCTTCCTGGATCATGGTGGGCTGACGACTACGGTGAAATTTGACTTTGAACCATATAAACAATTTCTGAAAGCCTGAAGATGGATGCGATTTAAGCAATCTTTGTGCCCGTTTGTTGAAGCAATCGACGACAGCTGACATCTCAGTAAGAAGGCAAGGGAAGAAGGTGCCATCGCACACTGCGTAACACATCAGGACAAAAACTAAGCACAGAGAAATTAAAGAAATGTCAATTAATAGATTTTTAGAAGCAAAGATAGTGACAAGAACTAATTAACAACTGTTGGAAGAAAAAAAAAAGAAAGGAACTTCTTTAAGATACTTCCCTGGCACAAGCCTCAGATTATTAGCCATCTGTCTATAATTATTAGAATAAGCTCCATTTTCGTCATAGTTTTCAAGCACACAACAGTTGCTGGTGATGTGAGTAATACATTGGGCAGACTAAGGTACAATCTACAGAGTTAAGTTTGGAGGTCGGGCTACGTTGAACCCGTCATAGTTTGTTACTTTTTTTTTTGCAATCATATTCATGAACATTGTGTATCTGCATCTATACTTCCAACTCTCATATATTGTTATTAATATTTTTGAAATCTTCAGAAAAGTTGTACTTATATTTCTCCATCTAAAGATTTTAGATAGATACTGCTAAATTCACTAATTTGTTGCATATATACCTCTCAATTAACTAAAATTTTACATGGATACCCCCAACATTTCTAACGTTATCATGATTTATGGAATCTTTATAATATATTTCGTTGAAATTCATGTTATTTCGATAGAGGGATATGAATGCAACATTTTGAAGATTTTAAGAGTATAAATGACAATGTATGAGAGTTGTGGATATAGATATAAATATGATATTTTTCAGAGAGTATATACAAAAAAACTTAATAATTTGGATTTGGTTGGGCTTTGAGTTGAGCTGACACTCAACCCGATCTATCTTCGGTTTCTTTAAACATTTGAAACAAAAATCATCTATAAAATACTTTTAATTTTTTTGATGTGTTCTTCAGGTTAGTGTGGGATTGGGACATATTAGAAATGTTTCAGCTCAGATTAGAATTGAGTTGAATTGAAAAGGATTATGCTCAATTTGAGTCCCTGCTCAAGTGAAAAGTTGAATTAAGATTGACCTTAACCAAGACTAACACGTGTTGCAGCCCTATCAGCGACTCCATGTACAACATCACAAACGCAGAAATGAAAAATAGATCGAAGGATGTTTCGATTTTTGGCCATGTCAATCTATGTAAGTTCTCCAGTGAGAATCTTCATTTTTGGCATATCTTTCCAAAATTGTGCCCAAGAAGAGATTTCACTTCAAATCACAAGATTAAAAAGAAAGGATTATAGTAGGGAGGAAAATTAAGTATGCAGAAGGGATGCACCTGGGCAGTTCTCAGCTGGGCATGTACTGGTGGTGGAACCCTGAAGGAGGCCACTGCCCCTTCCAATCTGATCATCTCTAGGCTCCTTCTGAGACTGGAGTTCCCCCCTGCACCACCTCAGTATATTCTTCAGCCTCTTCAGGTCCACCGCGGGCAGCTCCTCGCCCCTCATCCCCTTCATGTACTCTTGGTACCTCTTGCAGAACTTCATCTAGCTAACTAGCTCCCCTCCTCTCCCCACGAGAGAAAACAAAGAACAACTGGAGCAGTGGATGGACTATTCCCGCCAAAGAGCCCTCCACCTCTAAGTACGTACGTTGCCAGGCCGTGCAGCTCCCACCCCGCATAGCCACCACCATATATATATGACCATAGTCCGGGAAATTTATGTGGGGTGGGATCATCTACAGGAGTTTCCGGTTTGGTTCCCACCTGGGTTTCCACTTCTCTTCTTGCTTCTTCTCAATGCTCATCCGCCGTTTACTTTCTTCTGTAGATGCTGAGTACGCAACTGGGTGGTTCACGTACGAATCATTGTGCAATGGGAACTATAGAAATCACCAAAGGCAGAGAACATGACACTTGGAGAAGTGTTCTTCCCTGTGCGTGGGCGTGGCCAAAGGTTGCGTTGAGAAAATTGGAGGTCAACGGATAAGAATAGGCCGGCATGCCCCAAACCTTCATGACAGTGGATCTGCGGGTGGTCAAACTAAGGGAACCAATGAGAAGATACGATGACAACTTCTTCGCAGAGGGGCAGAAAGGACCCAGTGGTGAACGGAGGAGTAGTTTCCCCTTTAGGTCAACCTATTCGCTAGGGCCCTATATTGTTTCGTCAAGTCATTAATTTAGGGCTTGCGTCTTAAAATAGTGTAAGATCTCAGTTTGAAGTTATTAATTTTAAAACAAGTGAAAAGAAAAATAAAATCTGGGATCGTAAAATCACTGATTTTAAGATCACCAATGTTGGTTTATGGTGGTTTTAATGTGCAAACTGAAAGTAGCTAAAAGGAGGGTTTTAGATCAACCAATTTTGAAATACGGTAATTTATGACACTCTAAACATAAGAAATTTAAAGTAAAATAATTTATGACAATCTAAATATAAGAAAAAAATATTATTTTACGATTATTTATGATGTTTTCGAATATTTTATAAACCACTAAATGACCCTTTAATCAATTTGAATTAGAATTAAGTGATTAGTATGTTGAACACACCTGGGCGTCGAGACATCATAAAAATGATTGATATCGTACGTTTATTTTATTTTTTTACACCAATAGTATTGCATTGTACATGTTATCAAGAGAAAAGTAAGAAAAATAAAAAAATTACAAAATTTTAACCAATAACATCACACGCAGAATACTATAAATGTGGAAAAAATAGAATAAAAATTTCAATCCTAAGAAAAACAAATCGATGACAGGTATGTGCTAGATGATCTTAAACGCATACAATACAAGCTTATAAGCCAACCGTTGAAAAGCTCACTTACACGAAGCTGCCGCGGGTCCTGCACGCCAGAAGGTCATTAAACCTATTCAGTCAGGTTTATAGGTTTGAAGATAATTATGTACTGCCCCAGTGCAGTGATAGGACATCCTCTTTCCTCCTCAAAATAACGCTTATTTTTAGATCATTTTTCTCCCTCTTTTAGTGATCTTATTTATGCATATTTTCTCTCCTGTTAGAAAATTTCTTTGCATTTGGATGGATTTGAATCTTATTCTCTTGATCGAGTAATACTTGCTGCAATGACTTATGTATTGCATGCATGGAAATTATAGTGAATAACAAAAAAAATGAATATTTTTAGGTTGGCTCCAAGATGTTTTCTACGTCCGTACAGTATAATGCCTGATCGGACATCTCAAAAAAATTTAAACAATAGAAAATTGATCTTAATAAATAGTGAAAATACCTTCAATGGGTCGAACCCAATAGCGATTTTTTATTTTTAAAATTTTTTTGAGACATTTGATCGGGCATTGTCCTGTAAGACGTCTAGGGCACCTCGAGGCCTACTTTAAATTTTTTTTTACCGACTACAATGCTCTTATATGCAGCACTTAGGAACATTGCAGGAAGTATTACTTCCCTCGACCAGTGGACCAAAAAAAGAACATAATTGGCATATTTTCTCTCATGTTAGAAAATTTCTTCCCATGGATTTGAACCTTGTTCCCTTGACCAGTGGACGAAAAAAAGAAGATAATTGGGAAGAACTCTCTTCTTTATGAGGCATGCGCAGTGAACCTTTGATAGGCGTGATGGGTGTAAGAGGTGTAGGAGTTTAGATTCTTTTTCTTTTTCTTTTTTGGAGATCTTCCCTTTTAGTCTTTACAATTTTCAAAATTCTATATTAGTCTCTGCAGTCTTTCAAAATATATTTTTAATGCCTCTCATAATCTCTAAATCTTTCCTGAAAAGTTCCTCCAGTTAGCAACCATTGAAAAAAAAAATATTGATGGGAGAGAATCCGACTAGGCCCAGCACTAGGGGGCCGGCCCAAATAAGAGAAAGGACTGAGGCACATTCGGCCTATAAAGTCAATCAAACATAAACAGTCCAGGCGCCTTATTGAAATAGTATAGATTCGGCCCAAGCGATGGGCTCAATTAACGACCGTATTCGGCCCAGCCGTAGCAAATAATAAACCGAAATGGGTCCGGCCCATTCTGGTTAACTGCTGTCCAGCCATCAGCCTATTAACGGGGTATTTCGGCAATTTTTTCTCAAACCCCTAAATATAGTCCTATATCGGCTGCTACAAGAAGAGAACTTCCATCCTCTGCTATAAAAAGAAGACTATTCATTACGGAAAAAGTACACCTTAAGCACTCAAGCATCTTCTTCCTTCTAAATTAGTCTTCTCCAGAGACTGACTTTACCATCAGAGGAGGTTCTCCTAGGCCGAAACCCAGGACCCTCACTGATCGGTCTCTTCCTCTCGCAGGAGTCTCGACTGCATTCTTCGCCAACCTCTTCGTCCGGATCCGTCTCGGCAACTGGTCCTTCGGTTCACATTCGGATTCTACCCTCAGAATCTGATGTAGCCGAAGCTATCACGACCGGATTCCGAAGCTGGAATCCGAAGTTATGGATCCGGAGCTGGGTCGGATCGGTGTAAGAGGCCTGACGGGGATCCGGAAGGCGAAGGAGGCAGAGGCGAAGCCGAAGGTCCGAGGCCGAGAGTGGCTCGGTCGGAAGCTGGGTTGTACCCGGAAGGCGGGGCCGAATCTCCCTCGGACGAGGGGCAGCCGGCGTACGGCGTCGAGACCAGGGAGAGGAGTCCGAGGTCGGCGGCCGAGACCGACTCGGGAAGGTCGGCGATGATTCGAACCGAGCTCCTGTAGGAGGGAAAGAAGAAGAAACCGGTCAGCAGGGGTCCCGGGCTTCGGCCCTAAAGAACCCCCTCCGACGGTCGAGTTAGCTCCTGAAGATGATTCGATTCAGAAGGCAAAGAGTAGCTTTAATGCTATTTGGACTATAGTCCTTGAGGGTCTCGGAGACATACCTTTGGCAATAAATAGTGTGGTATTTATAGCAGAGGATAGAGTATGGTTAACGGTGACAGCCGATATAGGACTATGTTCCGGGCTTACTGGTAAACCGCCATAGTGCCTAATCCTCCACCGGAGTGGGCCGAATGCGGCTGTTGGGCCGAAGGGGGTTGGGCCGCTGATGGGCCGAAGCCTGCTGGGCCTAGGGCTACTGCGTTGCTCACGGGCCGTAGGCTGGCGGGCCGCTGACGGGCCAAAGCCTGTTGGGCCGGGAGCAACGGTGCCGCTTACGGGCCGAGGGCTGCTGGGCCGCTAATGGGCCGAAGGCTTCCTGAAGGCCTTCCACTGCTGCTGCTGGGCTGAACTGGGTTTGGACTTGTTTTAATGGGCCGAATCGGATTCTGCCTCATCAGAATCTATTAGTAATAGTTTCGGCTACATCAAATATTAAGAGTATTCACTGAATATTCCTAGTATAATCTGATAGAAATATGTAATATGCAAAAAATATTCTATAAATACTTTTTTTACGATCGCTAATCTGAGGGACTTTTAAGGAGAGTTCAAAGATAGTAGAAGCTTTTGAGATAAATATGATGATTGCAAGGTTTAGTATGAAATGAAAGATTACAAGGATTAAAAAAAAAAGATCCTCTTTTTACTATTTATAGAGTCTCTCTAATGAAGAAATATTCTTGGAAGTGGGATTTGAACCTAGAACCTCTGTTATGAAAGAGGAGGTCAAAAAATACTAGGCCATGAAGAGGAGGTCAAAAAATTACTAAGCCACAGACTTTGGCATAGGAGTTTAGAATCTTCATTGGTTCTCTCTCTCTCTCTCTCTCTTTTCTCAATAAGCTTGCAACCATGTAACTCTCATAATAAATAGATGAGATCTTATGGGTCTTCTAAATTTCATTCTCGAGATTATGATGTGCTTCTACTAGTATGAAACAAAAATGAATACAAATCTCACATCTATATTTCTAATGAAATAACTGATTCATATTTGTTGAATATAAGAAAGGGCATACTTTAATATAAAAATTGAATCCCAGATATATCTGTGTGTCAAATTAATTGTCCTTTTTTTAATCATTTTGCAAACTAATTGTCTTGTAACAATCTCGTACAAGTGTGAAATGGTGGGTCAGCGCGAGCCAGCATCATACGCTAGCTACTGTGAAAGGTGAATTTGTGAAAGATTTGAAAAATGCCGTACATAGATCACAAGTTGGACGTCGTTCATGTTGGTTGTTGGCCTATGGTGGTCAAGAACAATTAATTTTATATCAATTTCTAAATTATGATTCTAATACATATAATTCTGTGCCTCTGAATCTCGATACCGCGGCTTTGGAATTTCATATGTTCAGATGACTTTAACTAGTAAACTCTAAAAAGTATTAAAAACTACATGTCAGCATTGGTCTTTCTATAATTTTATTACTAGTGGAGAAGTGGTCCAAGTGCTCAAAGATATCTGATCCAGGTGCTCAAAGATAGTGACGTCAATCTTAACTAATAATCCGATAATTGGATTGCTTGTTAGTTAAGTTAGATAGACATATTTCCAGGTCAATACGTTAAGGAGTACGCAAACAAGTATACTTTTCACACAGATATTGTAAACCAACACAGAGACAGAAACTCACATTGTAGTCTCCAACTCATTATGAGGTAACCGCCTAACCGGTAAGTACCATTAAGTACGAGTTTATATTTTACACCCTGTTTGGTTAGACTTTTAAAGTTGGTACAATATCAATTTTGATGTTAATATTCCTAAAGTATTAAGTATCAATATTAAAATTGATATGACATAATTTTTGGGTGTTTGAATGACACTGTAGCATTATTAAAGATGATATTAATTTTCAATTTAAAACTAATTAAAGTGCCATCTGGAATGAGTCCCCAGTCGCCAAGCCACCCACTGAATTATCCTCTGGTACCTCTCCTCCACTGTTGCAGACCCCCATGCAACCTTGCAGCACATTTGGCATTCTCCACCACCGCCGCCTCATCAGATCTCATTACTTCCTTCTGTCTCAGGTACCCATCCCAGAGTACCTGCTCCTGCCCATCTTTGTAATTCCCTTCTTTCTGAGGAAATTAAACGAACAGATGATGGGCAAGTGGCGTCAAAGGAGAAAGATGCAAGGCCCAAGCTACAGGCGGTGCCTGAGATCTTCTACAACTCAATGGGTGAATACAGGCTCTATTCAGCTTACCCATGTGATGTAGACTGGATCTATCACGACCGGATCCCGCAGACGGGGATCCGGAAAAAGAGGGTCCGGAGCCGGTCCGGACCGAACGACGGAAAGGGGGACCCGACGGGGATCCGCGACGGGGCGAAGGCGGGGCTTCTCGAGATGAACTGAATCCGCCCGCGGGGGGCGCGATCTGCCGCCGGAGCTGCTCTTGGATAGTGAGCCGCTGCTCCTTCGGCGGACGGAGGCGCGGCGCGAGCAGGAGCTTCTCTCGGCCGAGCGGTCGGCGAGCGTCAGAGCAGAAGCCGGAAAGTCCGAGATCAGACGGGGGGACGGCTCGCTCTCCGACTAGAGAGTCCGAAGGCACCTTCAGCGCGAGGCCGAGCCTCCTGACGCAGGGCAGCTGACGGGCTTGCCCTCGGACAGCGAGCCCGAAGGCTATTTCAGCGCGAGACCGAGTCTCCTGGCTTGGGGCAGCCGGCGTTCGGCGTCGAGACCAGGGAGAGGAGTCCGAGGTCGGCGGCCGAGACCGACTCGGGGAGGTCGGCGACGATTCGAACCGAACCCCTGCAGGAGGGAAAGAAGAAGAAGAACCAGTCAGCAGGAGTCCCGGGCGTCAGCCCTGGGGAACCCCCTCCGACGGTCAAGTTAGCTCCTGAAGAAGATTCGATTCAGAAAGCAAGAAAGAGCCACTATAAGGCTATTCGGACGGAAGTCCTTTAAGGGGTTTCGGAAGCTTAGGAAGGCATCCGTTTTTCCCACCACCCCCTTGGCTACAAATAGCGGGATATTTATAGCAGAGGATAGCGGATGGTTAACGGTGGCAGCCGATATAGGACTAATTGCGGGTTTACTGATGAACCGCCATAGCGCCCGATCCGCCACCGGAGTGGGCCGGAATCGGCTACCGGGCCGAAGGGGGTTGGGCCGCTGACGGGCCGAAGGCCTGTTGGGCCCTGGGCTGCCGCGCTGCTCCCGGGCCGTAGGCTGATGGGCCGCTGACGGGCTGAAGCCTGTTGGGCCGGGAGCGACGGTGCCGTTTATGGGCCGTAGGCTGATGGGCCGCTGACGGGCCGAAGGCCGCCGGAGGGCCTGGTACTGCTGCTGTTGGGCTGAGTGGGGTTTGGGCCTGCTTCAATGGGCTGAATCGGATTCTGCCTCATCACATAGCCCCCCACTCTTGTCTTCCTCAGTTCTGAGATGGCGAGAGTAAAAGTCCGAAGCTTGTCAGTAGAATTTTTGTGACAGACGCTTTGCCCGAAGGTCCGTTTCTCTTTCTCGTCGCTGGGAAGGAGGTGCCCTCGGTCGGCCGAGGGCTACGCGGTTGCTCCGTCTTTGTTCGGAGTGGCGACGAAGGCTCAGGGCCCAGAAGCCGAAGGGCTGAGCCATCTGACTCGTGTCAGGCTTCATTAAATGGACGGGATGGCGCGTCGCTTCGCGAGGAAGCACGGGACACGTGTCGCGCATCCAGCCGCTCTGTCGAAAACACAAACGGATCCTGACCGCCCGCTGGTCGCGGATCGCCTCGGCTCTCTGCCCGAGGCCCCGCTCGGATCGCCGCCGTTCCCTTCGTCCTACGCGGATCGGGACACGTGGCAGGAATCCGAGCGATCAGCTGAAGGGTCGGAGTGCTCCTCGGTCGTTGATCGCTCTGCTTCAAGTCCCGGAGCCGGCCCGTTATCATTGCCGAAGGACGGTGCACGTGGCGGGCATCCGGGAGGAGCGAGGGGACGAGCGGGATGATCTCGGCTGCTGGCTTCGGCGGGAGGCGCTTCGAATGGACCTATAAATACAAGCCCTCAGCAGGGCACTGTTCTTCTTCTTGCTGCTGCGCTTGCGTTTCCCTTGCGATCATCCGAGCTCTTCTTCCTCCTTCAGCCAAAGGCTGGCTTCCTGAAGGCTTCATCCGAGCTCGCCGGCCACCGTGGGAGGTTCTCCGTTCCTCAGAGCGCATCGCTGGTGGAGCTTGGAGGCTTAAGGCAGCATTCGGTTTAGGAGAGACTCCCTCCCCCTTCCTGCGAGTAAGCTTTGACCTCCTTTTTTCCCTTCGCGACCTTATGGTCCGGAGCTCTTCCAGTGAGATTACTCCTTCGGACGAGGAGTACACTCCCCCCTTTCCTCGTAAGTCTTCCCTGTCATATACTTTTGCTTCGGGATCCCTTGCTTCCGGAATGTCTGGGGAGTCTGAAAACTCCGGGACCGAGGGGTCCGAGACCTCTGGAGCAGAGGTCTCTGAGACCGAGATTTCTGGGGCCGAAGCTTCGGGTGCCGAAGCTTCTGAGGCCGAAGCTTCTGGTGCCGAGGCTCTCGAAGTTGAGGCTACCCAGGAAGTCCGGGACCCAGGCCAGGCTTCCACCTCGGGGCGCCGTCCTCCGGATATCGCTTCGGAGGCAACCTGTGCCCTTTCGGACGTAGAGGTAAGGAACTTGGTTTCTTACTTCCAGCTCCCTTCTTGGACGACCCCCCATCGGCCCGATTCCGCCACCAGGGCAAATTCTGTTCGCCCGGGCTCCTTCTCCATCTATGTCGATAGCTTCGAGGCGGGCTTCCGTCTCCCTCTCCCCACCTTCGTCATTAATCTCCTCAGCTTCTACGGGCTGGCCCCGTCTCAGCTCTTCCCCAATTCTTGGCGTACCGTGTACGGATTTCTGAGCGTCTTTGCTCATATAAAAATCCGCCCCTCTATCAATGTCTTCCGCTATCTGTTCAAAATCCAGACGCAGGGGAAGTCCGAGTGGTACTGCTTCGTCCCTCGGGTTGGCCGAAGCATCTTCTCCGGGAAGCCCACGTCTATCCATGGCTGGAAGAGGAAGTTTATCTTCGTCTCTCTGCCGGAGGACGAGAAGGGCGTGTGGCCCTTTCCCACCGAATGGGCGCCGCTGGCTGCAGGCCTCTCGGGCCCTCCTGCCCTGACCCCTATTCAGAGCACCATCGTGGGCCACGTCCAGGTTAAGGCCCCATACGGCGTCTCGGAGCTTCTCACCGACGCGGAGCGGCTGATAAACGCCGGGGTTTGGCCGGACCCTAAGTTTGATCCGGAGCGGGCCTTTCCTTACCTTCCTCCCGGGGAAACTTCGCGGGGCCGCGGGGGAAGAACTGCCGCTCCTCCGGCCGAAGCTCCTCCGGCTAACGAGGCTGATGAAGTTTCGGCCGAGGGTAAGTCGGCTTTGCATTAGTACTTGACCACTGTCTCGTTATTAACGCGCCGCTCTTGTTTGCAGCGATGGCCGGTCTTGATGACCTCCTCGACCTGATAGCTGACCAACGCGGTCAAGGCCGGGCGCCGGTCCCACAAGCAGCAGGCAGGTCCGGCCGAGGCTCTGGGGGTCCGAGGACCCGAGGCGGGGTCCCCAGGAGTGCGGCTTCCGCCGAGGGTCGCGCCGCTGCCGCTGCTCTCGAGAGGGAGCAAAAGACGAAATTCGCCGCTCAAAGGGGCGGCCGAGCGTCGAAGCGTCCCCGGGAAGAGGAGGCCGAAGAGGTGGAGATAGCTCCGCTGACTAGGAGGAGCACCGGGACCCGGAGGGTCGCAAGGCCGGCGTCCCCTGAGGCGCCGAGGGGCGACTCTCCTTCGGCCGTACCGGCAGGGGCCGGCGGAAGGGACGAAAGCATGCAGGACCCGCAGACGTGCCTTCGTCTGCTCAGCAGCTTCACTCTCCCGTCAGCTTTCGAAGAGCTGAGGGAGCAATCGATTGCCGACCTGGCGGCGATAAGCGCCCGGTTGTCGGTTCAGGTAAGGAGTCCGAAATTTTTTCAACCTATCCTCCATTGGCTCCGGATTTTCTAACCCTTGTCCGCTCTTCGGCTTGTAGGCTGCGATGACGGGCAGCGTCCTGATGCATCAACAGGAGCTGCTCCGCCGTAAACTTCTGGAGGCCGAGATGGGTCCGGCCGGTTCCGGTGAAGGTACCTCGGCGGCGCCCAGCATCGAGCCCTTGGTTGATAGGCTCACTACTGCGAGCGGTCGGGTGCGGGCGCAGCTAGAGGAGAGGGCAGCAGAAGCTCGCGCTGCTGCTGAGGCCAAAGAGAAAGCCGAGGGCGTGCTCGCTGCGGCTCAGGATGAGAACCGGGTGCTCAAGACCCAGATCCAGGACAAGGAGTCCCGGTGGGCTTCGGAGAAGCGCCGCCTTACCGAGGAGGTCTCGGCCCTGAAGCGGGAACTGGAGGAGGCGGCGGAATCGGCCATAGCCGATTTCAAAGCCGGGCGTGAACACGCCCAAGAGATCCTCCGAGCTCAGCTGGCGGCGTCTTCTTCGGTCTTCGACCTCGGACTAGCTGTCGCCCAGAGGGCCTATCCGGACGTCGATCTGACCGGGGAAGCTATGCCGAGGGGCGCGGAAGCCAGGGAGCTCCTATCTTGGTGGGAGGGCCTCATGGCAGAGAGGGCCTTGCATCCGGATGCTGAGGGCGAGGGCGAGACCGCCGGAGAGGCTCCCGCAGAGGAAGCTCCCGCAGGGGAGGCTCGCGCCGAGGCTACTGACCCTGAATTGGTGCAGATTGTCGACTCCCCCTCTCCCTCTCCTGGCCGAAATGTCATCGAGGCGGAGGAGGAGAGGACCGTCGAGGACTGATACGAGGGTTCCCCTCGGTTTTTGCCCTTTTTGCTTTTGTAAGCCTTCGGCCAAGTATATGGCCGAGCTTGTACTTCCTTCTGTTCAAGAATATAAGGAACGTTTTTTGCATAACGAGTGGACCTAGTCTTTCCGAAAACCGAGATCCTTTTGTCGTCCGCTATAGCCTGTGAAGCCGAGACCTAACGTAGGTTCGGGTAGGTCGTTGATAGTATCTCGTCAGCAGATCAGGCTGTTTCAATTTCGGCTTCTGTAGCTGAAGCCGCTCTCGCATTGTCCACGCGGACTTAGGAAATAGCCAGCCGCGTCCCGATCCGGATTACATGGCCGAAGCCATTCGTCGGATCAGAGGACTTAAGGACTTAGAGAAATCCATGCCGCTCCCGGTACGGTTTACATGGCCGAAGCCAGTCCCGATACGGTTTATACGGTCTTAGAGAAAACCACGCCGTGTCCTGATCCGGATTACATGGCCGAAGCCATTCGTCGGATCGAAGGACTCACGGTCTTTAATAGAACCATGCCGCTCCCGGTACGGTTTACATGGCCGAAGCCACTCCCGATGCGGTTTGCACGGACTTAGAGAAAGCCACGCCGTGTCCTGATCCGGATTACATGGCCGAAGCCATTCGTCGGATCGAAGGACCTACGGACTTTAAGAGAACCATGCCGCTCCCGGTACGGTTTGCATGGCCGAAGCCACTCCCGATACGGTTTGCACGGACTTAGAGAAAACCCCGCCGTGTCCTTATCCGGATTACATGGCCGAAGCCATTCGTCGGATCGAAGGACTCACGGTCTTTAATAGAACCATGCCGCTCCCGGTACGGTTTACATGGCCGAAGCCACTCCCGATACGGTTTGCACGGACTTTAGAGAAAACCACGCCGTGTCCTGATCCGGATTACATGGCCGAAGCCATTCGTCGGATCGAAGGACCTACGGACTTTAATAGAACCATGCCGCTCCCGGTACGGTTTACATGGCCGAAGCCACTCCCGATACGGTTTGCACGGACTTTAGAGAAAACCACGCCGTGTCCTGATCCGGATTACATGGCCGAAGCCATTCGTCGGATCGAAAGACCTACGGACTTTAAGAGAACCATGCCGCTCCCGGTACGGTTTGCATGGCCGAAGCCACTCCCGATACGGTTTGCACGGACTTTAGAGAAAACCACGCCGTGTCCTGATCCGGATTACATGGCCGAAGCCATTCGTCGGATCGAAGGACCTACGGACTTTAAGAGAACCATGCCGCTCCCGGTACGGTTTGCATGGCCGAAGCCACTCCCGATACGGTTTGCACGGACTTAGAGAAAACCACAACAAGTTTTCCTGAACAAAAAGAGTTCTCTATTTATAGCCTCTGGCTAAAAGCCTGGGGAGAGTTGACTTACATATAATAACGCCGAAGGCGCTCTACATTCCATGTGCGAGGAAGGGGTTGGCCCGAAAGGGTCTCCAACCGGTAAGCTCCTCGTCTGACTACCTCCCTGATCCGGTAGGGCCCCTCCCAGTTGGGGGCAAGCTTTCCTGAGGCTTCGGCCGGCTTGGAAGCATGGGCATTCCTTAACACGAGACTCCCTACTTCGAAGCTCCGGGGCTTTACTCGAGTGTTGTGGTACTTGGCCATGCGCTGTTGATAAGCCGCCAGTCGGATACGAGCTTTGTCTCGGACCTCTTCAATGAGGTCCAAGTGGTCTTTCAAACCTTCTTCGTTGACTTCCGGACTGTAAGCAATGACCCTGGGAGAGGGGAGGCCGATCTCTACCGGAATAACGGCCTCTATCCCATAGGCCATGCGGAAGGGAGTTTCGCCGGTGGGGGTTCGGCTTGTCGTCCGATAGTCCCACAGGACACTCGGCAGCTCTTCCACCCATCGGCCCTTAGCTTCGCCGAGGCGGGTTTTCAACCCCTGCAGGAGGCTTCGGTTAGTGACTTCGGCTTGGCCGTTCGCTTGAGGATGCGCTACCGAAGTGAATTTGTGGAGTATGCCGAAGCTGGCGCAGTTGTCACCGAACCGTCGGCTATCGAACTGCTTTCCATTGTCAGAGATAATGGCTCGAGGGATGCCGAACCGGCAAATGATGGATTTCCACACGAAGTTCCAAGCATTGTTGTCGGTTATCGACGCGAGGGGTTCGGCTTCGACCCATTTGGTGAAGTAATCGACCGCCACGATGAGGAATTTTCTTTGGCCGGTGGCGACAGGAAAAGGTCCCAGGAGGTCGATTCCCCATTGGGCGAAAGGCCAGGGATCAGATAAGGGGGTCAGAAGGGTGGCTGCCTGGTGAATGAGGGAGATGTACCTCTGGCACTGGTCGCAGCGCCGTACGAGGGCTAGAGTGTCCTCTCGGAGTGTGGGCCACCAGTAGCCTTGCCTCAGGAGCTTATGAGCCAGGGCTCTTCCTCCCGCATGCGCCCCGCAAACCCCTTCATGGACCCCTCTTATAGCATAGTCGGCTTCAGCCGGGCCGAGGCACCGTAGCAGTGGTCGGCCGAAGGATTTCTTGTACAACACCCCGTCCAAAAGGAGAAAGTGGGACGAGCGCTGCCGAATGCGCTTTGCCTCCTTTGGATCTGGCGGGACTTCTCCTTGGAGAAGGAAAGCGACGGGGGGGTCATCCACGTCTCGGCCTCGGCTTCAGCAACTTGCATAGCTTCGGTTTCGCCAAGGCTGGGTTCGGCGAGCTCCTCGATGAGGATCATTCGGCCTCCGCCCCCGTCTTGGGTTGATGCTAGCCGGGAAAGGGCATCGGCCCGGGTATTCTCGGCTCTCGGGATCCTCACGATTTCACAAGAATCGAATTGAGCGAGGATCTTGCGAGTTACCTGGAGATAAGACGCCATCACTGCGTCCCGAGCCTCATACTCCCCGGAGATGTGGCCGGCGATCAACTGGGAATCGCTGAAGGCTTTCAGGTTCCGGGCGCCGAGCTTCTTCGCGGCCCGGAGGCCGGAGATGAGGGCTTCATACTCGGCGGCGTTGTTAGTCGCTGGAAAGGAGAACCGCAGGGCGTACTCTGTGACGACCCCTTCGGGTGACGCCAGGATCCATCTGGCGCCACTGCCCGTGGAGCATGCGGAGCCGTCCACGAAGAGTCGCCATTTGTCTGGTGGTGCAGGTGCCGAAATAGCCTCGGCTTCGACCACTTCGGGTTCTGGCTGTGGTGTCGCGGAGGCGCCGGGGGTAAGTTCGGCGATGAAGTCCGCCAACGCCTGGGCTTTTATTGCTACCCGAGGGGCATAGGAGATGTCGAACTCCCCTAGCTCAATTGCCCACTTTGCCAGCCTGCCAGACACCTCCGGCCGGGAAAGAATCTGCCTCAAAGGCTGGTTGGTGAGGACTTTTACGGAATGGGCCAGAAAATACGGCCGGAGCCTCCTTGCAGAGGAGACGAGGGCCAGAGCCAACTTTTCCAGGGCAAGGTACCGGAGTTCCGCTCCCTGAAGGGCTCGGCTGGTGTAATAAACGGGCTTCTGAACGCCTTCCTGCTCTCGGACGAGGACGGTGCTGAGGGCCGTCTCGGAGACTGCAAGGTATAGGCTCAGAGGCTCCCCGGGAATTGGTTTTGACAGGATGGGGACTTTGGAGAGGTAGGCCTTCAGCTGATTGAAGGCTGTTTGGCACTCTTCTGTCCAGTCGAAGTTGTTGGCCTTCTTCAGCAGCTTGAAGAAGGGGAAACAGTAGTCGGCCGCCCTTGACATGAAGCGGCTGAGAGCTGCGATCCTCCCGTTCAGCTTCTGTACCTCTCGGAGGTTAGCCGGGGGGCGCATCTTCATGATGGCCGAAACCTTCTCGGGATTAGCCTCCACCCCTCGTTGTGTGACCATGTAGCCGAGGAATTTGCCGGAGGCCACCCCGAAGGCGCACTTGGCCGGGTTCAGCTTCATCTTGTACCGCCTAAGGGCGGAGAAAGTCTCGGCCAGGTCGGCCAGGTGCTCCGCAGCAACGCGGCTCTTGACCAACATGTCGTCTATATAGACCTTCATGTTTCGGCCGAGCTGTGTGGCGAATACTTTGTTGACCAGTTGCTGATATGTCGCGCCGGCGTTCTTCAGACCGAAGGGCATTCGGGTGTAGCAGTACAGGCCCAAATCGGTGGTGAAGCTGGTCTTGCTTTCATCGTCCGGATGCATCCGGATCTGGTGGTAGCCTGAATAGGCGTCGAGGAAGCTTAAAAGCTCATGGTCGGAAGTTGCGTCCACCACCTGGTCTATCCGAGGCAGCGGAAAGCTGTCCATGGGACAGGCCTTGTTGAGGTTGGTGAAGTCCACGCACATACGCCATTTGCCATCTTTCTTTGGCACCATGACCACATTGGCGATCCAGTCTGGATGATGCACCTCTCGGAGGTGTCCGGCGTCCAGTCCCTTCTGTACTTCAGCTTGGATGGCGGCCCTCCTTTCCTGGTTGAAGGTGCGCCGCTTCTGCTTCACCGGAGGCTGGTCGGGATCGGTATGGAGTCGGTGCTCTGCTACCTCCGGGTCAACCCCGGGCATGTCTGCTGGAGACCAGGCGAAGACGTCGAGATTCTTCTTCAAGAACTCGGTAAGTTTTTCTGCTTAACCTTTCTTCAGGCCGGAGCCTATCATCAGGACTCGTCCTTCGCCTCTTGGAACAGAGACGGCGAGAAGTGTGTGAGTGCTGAAAAATTGCTCGTGTGATTTATGTGAAAAACTATGTTGTTTAGGGTAAATTAACCTATTAAAAAAATGCAACTAAGGTGCAGTGATCGCCAGAAACTTTTAACTAAAAAGCTTCAAAAGAAGTTTGATCGCCTACCTGTTTGAACGCGGAAGATTGAGTCCTTGGTTCCCCTCCTTCAGCCGGCTGAAGAAAGAGAGCCTCTTTATTCTTTTGTTCTTGCTGTTGAATGTTGAGGATCGTCCAGAAGTTCTCCTGGCTTGTGCTTGACTTCCCTCTTTTTGATTTCTTGTTGTTGTTGTTGAATGCAGCAGAGACAGAGAAACAGAAAAATAAAGAAGAAATACTGATGAGAATCTAAATAGAAATAATATCAAAGCTAACCATGATTAAAAACATGTTTAAACAGCAACTCACTTGTTTAAATGGCTTTGAAACCCCTTTAGAACAGATGGGTTTTGGAAAATTAATGATGTGGTGTGTGTTGCATGAAGTGAATATGAGAGAATGAAACTAATGAATGAAGATGAAATTCAGATATGAAAAACTTATGCCCAGTCCAGTTGGTTGAAGCTTTGAAGAGATGAAGATCTTGAAGAAGGGGATGCCGACTTCTGGAAATGGCAGCGCTCCGGCGTTCCGATGTGGTTGCTCCGATCGCTATAACGCTGTGGCTCAATAATTCTCTCTCTTCTTTTTTTTTTTAACTCCTTGAGATGCAAGGTATTTATAGGCATTTTCTGCGTTCGCGATTAACATAAAAAAATCTAGGATTTATCTACTTTAATCGACAGATAATTACTGATTAATTCATCTTTATCTGTAATTATCTAAAACACGTCCATCTTGGCTGACGCCTTTCAGATTAATTAAGATAATGATAAATATCCGGGAAAACTTATCTTTATCTTTATTAGCTAAAACGCGTCCACATGGGTAGACGTCTTTTACACTAATTAAGATAAGGATAAACATCCGGAAGAGAAGTTAAAATAGCTTAGGAAACCTAAAACGCGTCAACTTTCTCAGACGCCTTTTAGTTAATAAATCAATTAATTAAAATTCAAATTTAAACATTAAAATAGGAATAAACTCTAAATCGCGTCCACATGAGTCGACGCCTTTTAGAATTATGCATATTTTAACTGAAATTTGAACTAAAATCAATTCAATTGATTAACTTAAAACATGTCTGTTAAACCCGACACTTAAAAAGATCAATAAAAATTAATTAATGATTAATTATCAGACCATTATGAGGCATTATTATATGATATGAAATTTACTCAAAATGACGTCAAAATTAGCGTGTCTACAGCTGCCTCACCTTAGCATCCTCTTTGCAAGGGAGTGAAATGAAATGGAATGTACTGAAAAGGTGATGCCAAGGTGTGATGAGACACGCTCTTAACATCACATGATTAAAATTTTTCTCAAAATCATCAATGAAGATAGCTCAATGAAATCAATGGAATCGATCTTGTCTGGATGAGGTAGACAAGGAAATAAAATAAGGTCGATCAACCTCCTCGGAGTGGGAAGTACCCCAGGTCATAGACACTGTAGGTTTCATCATAGGGAGCGTTTGCCAGCCAATGTGGACGTGCTGCAGCCATGATGGATCTTAAAAGAAAACAAGAAATATTGGATAAAGAATCCAAGAAAGGATAGAATTCCAAGGATATCTTCAAGCGAACCTCGAAGATAATCAAGATACTCAATTCAGAATGGAATATTTCATATCATGTTTTGAGTTATTTGATTAATTAATGGTCTGAAACTTAATCAGTAATTAATCCTTATCACAATGATTTCAAAGTCCTACATGATGCATGCTGGGCTAAAAGAAAAATATAAAGTCAAATAAAAATATAAATTAATCAAGGATAATATTGTTAAATTGTCATTAATGAGTCAAGATACCAATTCTTGTAATCCAGTGCTAAGTCGAAGCTCGTTTATCCACGCACCTTTTCACAAAAGTGGAACCATCGTCCCCACTAATTAACAATCCAACGGCCTATCCGTGCGATTAAGAATCCTCTGGAATTATCACTGTTTTTGTTGAAGGGGAACTCAAATTCCAGTTTCATCAAAACACAAGGTCCTTGATATGCTCTAATAAATATTTAATATATAGTAATGCGAATGCACAATAATTACATGGAATAGAGTAATACAAGGGTAGAAATAACCGTCTTTTTAGCCACGGTCAGGACTTCTTGACTCCCACAGTGAGATCTTCTCGATATTTTCCAGCTTTACTCGAGTTTTCTTGAATTTTTTTGCAATCAAAATTGTTAATAACTCCAAACAAATATTCAATTTAAACATCAAAACATATAGAATTTCAAAAACGCTGAAACGCTTCGTGTCGCGCAGACGTCATTCAGCGTTGAAACGCAGCAGTGCTCCTCGACATCTTTTATTCACAAAAACAGATTTCTGGCTGTTCTCTACTCGGATTCCAACTCTATCAATGTCTTGTGTCCTGTATACAACTTGAACAAACATGTTAAGTATCTGTTTAGGCTTAGCCCCTTGCCTGGTTAAGTAACCGACTACTTGATCCTATCCTTGATAGAAGGGTCAAGGGGCATAGCCTTTATTAACAAAGGTAATGAGAATAATCAAACTTAAGCAAAGTGCAACATACAAGCAGACATATGCTCACTGAAAATAAAAGGAATGAAACATACTAAATGCAACAAGCAGATGCTAACTGAAATATTTTTGTTGTTTTGAAATATTCATTTTTGTTTGGGGTTTTGAAATATATGCCCTTTTTTTTTGAATTTTGACATATGCATTTTTTTTTAATGTGTTTTTTTTTTGGATTTTGACATATGTATTTTTGAATTTTTGAAACATGTGTATTTTTTTTTTGTATTTTTTGATGTATGTATTTTTTTGGATTTTTTGACATATGTATTTTTGAATTTTTGAAACATGTGTATTTTTTTTTTGATTTTTTGATGTATGTATTTTTTTGGATTTTTTGACATATGTATTTTTGAATTTTTGAAACATGTGTATTTTTTTTTTGATTTTTTTGATGTATGTATTTTTTTGGATTTTTTGACATATGTATTTTTTTTGACTAAAAGATCAGCATGGTACTTGGATCAAAAGATCATATTCATTTATTAACTTCATTTCCAAATTATTCTTTAACAACTTAACTTAAACCCATCGTGTTTGAATTTGTGTTTCCATTCGTGATCCCATTTGATGATTTGACCCTTAGTCGATCTAAGCCATTCCTTAAGTTTGGAGTACATTTCTTTAGAAAGAAAAGATGAATAAGTTTAGAAAGCCCATGAGAAGGTTCCGGAGACTTAAAAAGATGTCCCTTTTCTACCCTAATATCCGTTGGGGTTCGGTCATTTTCTTTCCGGGGTATTTATCGACCTTGCGTTCCCTTTTATTTCATTTCATGGCCTTGATGTAACGTTTGTAATGTAATGGCCTTTTGATTTGACATTTGGCTTTTGCCTTGCGTTTTCTTTTCGCTATTCTTTTTTCTTTTCTTTCACTTTGGGACGGATCTCCCCCATTTTTTTATGACGGCCTCCTACTAAGATGGCGGGTATTCTTAGTAGTCTATTCTAAGCCTCGTTCCGACATCATGGGCCGAGTATAAAACAGAATTTTTGTTTAAAAAAAAGAATGATTTGTACTTTACACTTTCGGTCAAGCTTTCGATATTCTTTAGGACTTGTCATCTTTTGTTACTCACGAATCAAACGTATCAGTGTGTGTAGTAATGGGCTTAAAATTAAGTTATCCAGACTAATAAAGAAATTTGAGTTTATAAATTTTCTGATTCCACTGGTCTTTGTACCATACTGATCGACTCTTTAACCTAAGGGTAGTATTTCTTAAGATGTAAACCATTCCAAGGATGTTTTAGCTCTTCTCCTTCTGCATTAACAAGACGATAAGCATTACCAGGAAAAGCGTGCGATACAACATAAGGTCCTTCCCAGTTGGGTTGGAGCTTAGAACGCGGACCACCAGGTTTTATAAAAATTCTTTTAACAACCATTTCACCGACTTTGAACTTACGTTCAATGACTTTCTTTTGATAAAAACGTGCTAGTCTATTTTGATAAACTTTTGCATGATTAGCAGCTGACCATCTTTTCTCGTCTAAAAGTTCCAGTTGAGCAAGGAGTGCTGAACGATGTTCATCAATGGAAAATTCCTTATTCAATTGTACTCTTAATGATGGTATGAGGATCTCATATGGAACTACCGCCTCCATTCCAAATGTTAAGGAATAAGGAGTCTGCCCAGTGGGCGTGCGGATTGAAGTTCGGTAGGCCCATAGAGCCTCAACCAATTTTTCTGGCCAATCTGCGAACTTATTAGATTTACACGTCTTTTTGATGATTTTTATCAAAGTCTTATTTGTTGCCTCTGCTTGGCCATTGCCTTGCGGATAATAAGGAGACGAATGATGCAATGCAATTTTATACCTGTTGCAGAGATCCTTCAATTCTTGTGACAAGAACTGCGGTCCATTGTCGGTGACGATGGTGCTTGGAATTCCAAATCGAGTGATGATGTTCTTCATGATGAATTTGCAGACGGTTGATGCTTTGATCTCCACGTACGCTTCAGCTTCTGCCCACTTGGTGAAGTATTCCGTTGCCGTGAGAATGAAAGATTTTTGCTTGATGCCGGAATCTAGATTACCAAGGGGTCCAATGATGTCGAAAGCCCACATGGAGAAAGGCCATGGGGAAGAAACAGGATGGAGTGAAGATGCAGGAGAATGAATTTTGTCGGCATGAAGTTGACACTTAGCACACCTACGAACATATCCTACGCAGTCTTCTTCCATGGTTGGCCAATAAAATCCTTGTCTAAGGATCTTCTTTGCTAACATCTGTCCATTGACATGACCACTACAAACTCCACTATGAGCTCCTTCCATAACTTTCCAAAGCTCATCTTCGTCTAGACATCTCAGAAGAACTCCATCAAAACCTCTCTTATATAATGCTCCCCCAACTAGGGTGTATCGTTGAGCAACTCTCCTGATAGCTCTCTTCTCCTCAGTTGTAGCTTCCTCAGGATATGATTGATCTTCACAATATTTTGCAATTTCATAATACCATGGCTTCTGTTCATCATCCATCTCTTCTAACAGCTCCATTAACATGATTTCTCTTTTCTCAATGATATCTCCGTCTCTGACTTTCTTCAGCAACTTCTCATTAGTTCTAAGAAATGAAGGATCTTTCACGGCGGGTGAAAGACGCCTATGAACTATGATCGATTCAGATTGCTTGCTAATTGGAAAATCAAGAGAAGATGCAAGTGAAGCTAGAGCGTCAGCTAAGATGTTCTGATTCCTAGGGACATGGACAAAGATCAATTTCGTGAAAAGCTTTGAGTAAGCAGAAGTAAGTTCTTGATAAGGCTTGAGCTTGGGATCGAGAGTTCGATACTTGGTCAGCACTTGGCGAAGAATCAGTTGGCTATCACCTACGATCCTGAGTTTGGTAGCACCATGAAAATGAGCAGCCTCGAGACCAGCAAGGAGTGCCTCGTATTCAGCTATATTGTTTGTAACTGGAAAATCAAGCTGAAAGGCTTGTGGAATGGTGATACCTTCAGGTGATAACAGAACAATACCGATCCCTTTTCCATGAGAATTCAGAGCTCCGTCAAAATGCAGAGTCCACATATCATCTCTGATTTGATTTACGGACATCAGTTCATCATCCGGAAACTCTGATCGGACTGGATCAAATCTAGGAAGGGGATGATGAGCAAGATGTTTTGCTATGGCATAGCCCTTGATCGCTTTCTGTTGAATGTAAGTGATATCAAATTGAGATAGAAAGCTTTGCCATCGCGCTAACCTATCAGTAAGAACATATTTCTCCAAAAGGAATTTGATTGGATTCATCCTAGCGATGAGATGGACTTCATGGGCTAGAAAATAATGTTTCAATTTCTGCACAACCCAAACCAATGCTGCACATGTTTTCTCCATCGCCGTATATCTCTGTTCAGCAGGGTTGAGAAGTTTAGAGAGATAGTAGGCTGCCCTCTCTTTTCCTTCTTCATCTTCTTGTGCTAGGACAGCCCCCACTGCATCATCCAGGACTGAAATGTAAAGTATCAATGGTTTGCCTGGAGATGGTGGTCTCAAAACAGGAGGACTTGCTAAATAGTTCTTTAATCCATCAAATGCCTCCTGACACTTATCGTCTCAATCGAATTTGACTCCCGGCTTGGTAAGCTCGTAAAATGGCTTACACCTTTGTGAGTGCTGGGAGACAAAACGACGAATAAATTGCAACCTCCCGATTAATCCTCTCAACTCTTTCAAGTTTTTAGGAGGTGGCATTTCTCTAATAGCCTTCGCCTTGTTAGGATCGATCTAAATTCCCCGTTTACTGACAATAAATCCAAGCAATTTTCCTGAAGATACCCCGAATACACATTTCTTGGGGTTCATCTTTAACTGATATTCTCTCGATCTCTCTAATACCCTTGCCAAAACTTTGGCGTGCTCAGCCTTTGTTTTAGATTTAACTAATAAGTCATCCACATACACTTCCAGATCTATGTGCATCATGTCATGAAATATTGCCATCATGGCCCTCTGATAAGTGGCTCCAGCATTCTTTAATCCAAATGGCATGACAACATAACAGTATGTTCCCCAAGGTGTAGTGAATGACGTTTTTTCTTGATCCTCTTCTGCCAGCTTAATCTGATTATATCCTGAAAATCCATCCATGAATGATAACGTCTCATAACCAGCAGTGTTATCGATGAGTACATCAATATGAGGCAATGGAAAATCATCTTTAGGACACGCCCGGTTCAGATCGCGGAAGTCAATGCAAATCCTGACCTTTCCGTCTTTCTTCATAACCGGGACTATATTGGCCACCCACTGTGGATAAAGGACAACTCTAATAAATTTGGCTTTATGCAATTTATCGACCTCTTCCTTCATCTTTAGAGCCATCTGTGGGTGGAATCGCCTTAATTTCTGTTTGACCGGGCTAACTCCGTCTTTTAATGTCAATCTGTGTTCAACTAAAGATGAGTCTAACCCTGGCATATCCTCATAACTCCAGGCGAAAGTCCTTATAGTCCTTGAGTACTTGTATCATTGCGTTCTCATCTTCTGAAGAAAGACTTTTACTGACGAGGACAACCTTAGTTCGTCTTCAGTCCCTAAATTGATTTCTTTGGTAGGCTCTTCTACGGCAGCTGAGGGTTCATCAAATCTCTTCACTCCACTGGCATACGCCTCAGCCGCGTCCTCGTCATCTTCCTCTTCAACAATGGGGTCCTTTTCATGTACTAATTCATATACCCCGTACCCATCATTAACTAACTCATCGTCCATACAATCTTCTGGCATCTGAATTGGATTTTCTAAAAGCTGAGGGATCAAAGAGCAAGAAGAGCACTTATCAGCTAAGTCCTGGAGGTATCTATCTGGAATTTGCCTACCCTTAGGCTTCCTAAACTTCCTAACCTGACTAATCTGCCTAACTTCACTATCATAACCTAACGAAGACGAAGCAGGATGAAAATCCTGGGATACAAGTGGAAATACAAGAGAATCCTCCTGAGTGGAGGGACAGAGTAAATCTAGGAGAGAATCTTGACCGAAGGACCCGCGCGGTGGGGTGCAATCGGACAAGTAAGATGTTTCCTCAATGAGGATTTGGGAAGAATTTGTTGCCAAATTGGCGTTTTTTTTTGGAAAATGAAAGAATTAAACATAAAGCAAGAATGAATAAAAATGGGAGGAGAATCAGACGGAGGAAGTGGCACCAAGGCCAGAGGATTGGGGAGATCATATAGTAATATGTCCCAGATTAGATCATACAACCTCTCTAGATCGAGAGGAGGTTGTGGTATAATGTCCCGAGGGGACAGAGTAATCATGACGGGCGGAGCCCGTGGAATATCTTCAATTATGACCCGCGACCAAGTCGGGGTCAAGAGCAGTGTGCGAAAAAGAGTATGGAGCATGAAGACATGTGAAGGATATGTCCCCCTCCAGAGCAGATCTGTTGTGTAACCAGCTTGATATGGGTCATCGGGCTCCCCTTCATCAGTTTCTTCGGATAACAGTATCCGCTTGTCAAATATGGCACCAGGGCTTTCAATCAGTTCATCAATCTGCGGCGGCCACTTAGGTTCTGCAGGATCCAAAAATAGTCTGTTCAGTGCAATATACAGGTCTCTGAGGTCGAACCACCTGTACCATTCACATTCAGGGTCATGAAATTTCCTCCTTTTCATAGGCCGCAGAGCCTCCAAGGATTGGTACGTAAGCAGTTCGGAGCAATGTCTGGCCAAATCCCTTCCATATATATCATAGAAGTCAAAACAGGAAGTAATGACTACCGTATTGTCATAGCTAAGTATGGGCCCTTTCACGAAGTGTGTACACAGGGTCCATGTTAGGGGATCTCGGCCTTCTTTGGGTGGTGTAGACATTGCCTCCCAGATTTTCGGACCTTCTTTGATCTCTGCTTTCTGAACTGGATCTTGCTTCAGTTTTATTGGCCTATAGCCCAGACCACTTCCAGGTGATGTTCGATGATTTCTGACAGGAGTGGTCCTGCCTTGCAACTGCGTGCCCAGACCTTTCCCAGGCTCGTAGCCGTTCTTCATCATGATCCTCCATCCTGGGGTACTCATGCACTTCCCCCTTTTGATAGCATTTAATGGGTATGGAGAAATGGTAGCGGCTTTCAGAGGATCAGCCACTGGACGGTAGACCTGTAATACCGACAGAAAAGGTTGTCGGCCAGGTGAAACAGCAGACTTAATGTTCAAGGAATGAGCGGCAGCAAGGATCGGCATGCTCGTTACTTTAATTATTCGTCCTTTGTAAGGGAGTTTGAGGCATTGATGATTCGTAGAAGGAATCGCCTCGAGAGTTTTAATATAAGGACGACCTAAAATGGCATTTAT
This sequence comes from Zantedeschia hybrid cultivar, assembly GCA_030544215.1. NCBI lineage: Eukaryota > Viridiplantae > Streptophyta > Magnoliopsida > Alismatales > Araceae > Zantedeschia > Zantedeschia hybrid cultivar. The sequence continues at coordinate 41,542,616 of JARZZO010000013.1, read as the reverse complement.
GGAAGGGTCGATTTCCAAGATGTGAAATTCAACCTCCGCATGACTTACAGGGCCCAGCTCCACCTTTAAATAGACCATTCCCAGAGGAAAACGGGTAGAATTGTCATATGCTGTTACTGATATGGGGCTGGGCAGCCATTTCTCTTTGGGCACACCGCACAGCTCCAGGGTCTTCGGAGGTAAAACATTGATCGAAGCCCCTGTGTCGACCAGGCATGCATCCACGGCCTTCTTACAGATGTTGACCGTGATACTCAGAGCCATGCTTCTGGTTGCTGGCGGTGCTAGTTCCGATGTATGAAATGTTATGGAGGGCTGATCCCCCTGAGGAACTAGTAGTGCTGCAATCTTCTCTACCGGCACGTCTTCATTGACCATCACCTTCTGCAGATATTCCATTAAAGCTTCTTGGTGACTCTTGGATCTTTTGATCAGTTCGAGTATAGTGATCCGTGCCGGTGTCCGATCCAGGTGTTTCAACAGGTCGTATTGAGTGCCTGGTGCACTCTCTTCATTATGGGCTTCCTCAGTCGGCTGTGATGGGCCGTCTCTGACTGTGGACTGAGGGAAGACCTTGTTGAAAATCCTTCCACTCCGGAGCGCGTGTTCCTCAACCGTGGAGGATCCGGGTGACACTTTAAGTACCGCAGGGTTGGATGGTGCGGATGGCGTAGAGGGTTGGTAGGTAGGTGATGGCGTAGAGTTAGATGGTGATGGCGCGGTGCGGATTAAAGGCCTAGAGGGTTGGATGGTGGATGGGTAAGCGGTTGGCGAAGTGGGGAATGGTACGCGTAATAATGGTCTAGATGGCAAAGGCATATCTGGATAGGCGGTAGTGGTAGTGGGTGAAGTAGGAAATGGTATGCGTAATAGCGGCCTAGATGGTAGAAGGGGTGCGTTATTGGTTTGCGGGGGGTTATATGATGGAGGCGTAGGAGTGCGGGGTGTAATGGGTCTAAGGAAGGCGGGTAGTGGTAATGGGTTATTGGGTGTGGGCGAGTGATATGTAGGTGTGGGTATGGGGGTAATGGTAACGGGTTGTGGCCTTGGTATGTGGATGGTGCGGCGTGGTGGTCGCTCTGCGGTACTTTGAACGTGACCCGTTGAACAAAGAGAGGAAGAGTCCTCTACTCTCCACTGCTGCCCACGACCAGCCTCAGACTGGCTGTTCGTCAGAATGGGAGCAACCTGGTTTTGGTTCTGGTGCTCCGGGAGTGGATTCTGCACTATGACCATGTTGGGTGGTGCTACTGCTTGTGCCGGTGGTCTTGCTTGCTGCTGCTGCTGCTGCGGTCTCCTCGCCTTCAGGGCTGTTATGTACTTTTTCATTTCCTCCCAGTCAATGCCGCCCTGCTCGTTGAGATCATGGATATAATCTCTGAATTGGAAGCAGGTGTCAATGGTATGCCCAGGTTGCCTGTGAAAGTAGCAATACCTAGACGTATCGGCATTTTGAGGCCAGACGGCCTTCTCCCTCGGCAAAACTAAGGCATTGGCTGCCATTAAAGCACTGAAAATATCCGCCAAGGATTCTGGGAGGGCCGGGTACTCTGCCCTTTTCGGGCCTGGAGGTCTCCTTTGTTGGTTGTAGTCACCAGGAGGAGGGACATTGTGGTACGCCGGCGGTGCGCGCGGCTGGTACTGTGGCTGTTGCTGTTGCTGCTGATGTGGCTGCTGATACTGCTGTTGCCATTGCGGCTGTTGCTGTTGCTGGTTCTGATTCGGCTGCTGGGGCCGCTGGTACTGCTGTTGGTAATGGGGGTTCTGCTGCTGCCTGTACCCCTGTTGGCTCGGCTGTGGTGGCCTCTGGTACTGCTGCTGATTCCTCACAAACTGGGGCGAGTTATTGTTCATGGTACTGACCTGCTCGTGAGAGAGCGTGCCCTCAGTAGTTGGACCTGAGCTAGGAGAATTTGGCACTGCAGGCTTCCGAGGTGGAGGCCTGTTAGGTCTGTGAGGATCAAAGACGCTAGAGAACGTAGCGTCCTTGAAGGCATTCTGGCAGTACCGTGCCCTTTCATAGAGCTCTGCCATGTTCGTCAAATTGTTCAAGGAGAGGACTAGCTTGAACTGGGGAGTGGCGTTAGAAATTAGCATCTTCACTTGTTCAGATTCAGACAAGTGATCTTTTACTTTTTCAGCCAGGCCCCGCCACCTGTCAGCAAAACTGACAAACTCCTCGTCCGGTTTCATCTTTTCTGCAATAAGATCCGTGATAGACAAGGAGGGTGCAACTCTGTCCTGGTATCGTTGGATAAATTTGCGTGAAACGATACCGTAATCCTCTACTTCTGAGGGTTCCAGAGAAAAGAACCACTCGAGGGCTGGTCCCTCTAGGGATCTCCTGAACAAGAAAGCTAACGACCTCTTGTCGTTCTGCCAGAAAGAGGATTCGTACATGAACTCCTTCAGGTGCGTGAAGGGGTTACCAGTACCGTTATACTTTCGATATACTGGCATTTCAGAGGGTGGCAGATGGAACACTGGCAGGCTCGGTAAATTGATTTCTGGCACAGCTTTAACCCCCATCATTTTCTGAAGATTGTTGAACTGCTCGTCCATGCGCTCCATCTTGGCCAACAACGTCTGCGTGGTCAGATCTGCCTGGGGAGGAGGAAGTACCTGATAGGCCTGCTGCCTAGAGTAGGTTGGACAAGGAGGATAATAAGGATGAGGTCCGGCAGAGCTTCCGCCATGCCCGAGTGCATTTTGATAAATGGGCGTCTGCGGTCTAGCCGGTTGCCTGGATGACGAAAGTTGTGGCCCAGTTGGCCGAGAAGTAAGATGAAGGCCTTCCATGGCCTGATGGATATAAGGAGGAGGAGGTTGTTGAGTAACAACAGGGGGAGCCATAGGGTTCGGCTCAGCAGGCTGCATGGGTGCCTTCCCCTTCAAGATAGACTGGATCGCCTCGAACTGCTGAGGGTCCAGTCGGGAGGCAAGAACTCCCAGAGCATTGACGAGATCCATAGGATCGGAGGGTAAGGGATCATTCTGATTCATGTCCCCCTCAAGGTCAGGATTAGGAATCGCATATTCATGCGGAGGAAGATCATGATATTGATCGTGCGGATGAAAAAGAGGAGTTCGGACATTCCCGTCATGTCGAACTGGAATGGGGACAGAATTACGAGAGGCATCAGCATCTCTCCCGTTCTCGTAGTTGAAATCTGAATTGCGAGGGGCATTAGCATCTCCCTCGTAGTTGATAATGGCGTCTTGGGCCATACTCAAATCTCTGCCTGATCGCAGCAACATAATATTAGATTCCCTTTTCAAAGACTTAATCAGACAAGTTGTGCAGAGATTAATCAAACAAGTGGATGCTCAACGTGATTTTAGGATTCCTTGTTGAATTATTTGAATTGGATTAAACCACAATTTCGCTCAGGGAAGGATCCTAGTTTCAGTTCAGTTTCCACCGTTATTCTCTAAGATTTTCTCTCACAACGCTTTCGGAATCTAGCCGGGACTTCAATTGGTACAACCAGCCCGATGATCAAGGAGTAATACCTTGATTTTGGGGACTTATGGAGGTCTCAACGTCAACTTCTCTAGTCTGATCAAGGGACCAACCCAATCAGAGAGAGTTGCTAACGTTGAGTAATGTGTTCCTAAGAAAAGGAGGGTTTTAGCCTCAATGCGTATGCCCTGCGACCTGGATGGCCTCTAATGCTTAATAGAGTAATGGGTAGCTAGCACTCAACACAGAAATCTGGAAACTGAAAAATAATTAAGAAACTGTTTGAATCGCGTCGATGATAGTCGACGCTATTCAAAACAGAACTTAATTCTTTCGCAGAGAACAGATGCAAACAGCAGAGAAAGCCTGGAAAATAACTAGAAACTATCTGAATAGCGTCGATGATGGTCAACGCTATTCAACACAGAACTTAATTATTTCGCAGAAACAGATGCAAACAGCAGAGAAAGTCTGGAGCCTAAAAGGCGTCTATGAATGATGACGCGGGTTTGAAACGCGTCGCTGTTCCTGGACGCTTTTTAGTTCGCAGAAACAGATTTTCAGAAGGATTTTCTGGGTCGAATCCTCCTTAAACAGGGTAAAATGCAGTAAACAATCGACTCATGCAAAGATTTTTAGTTTCAGATTTTAAACAGGATGATTTACTATCTAAACAACTAAGAAATCACGCAATCACACAGCATTTTATCAAAAAATAGCTTTTGAACTAATCAAGGGGAGGCAAGATCTTGCCACTGGGGTGTGCACGTGGTGCACGAGGGAAACTAATTAAACTAAACACTCACCAATTGGTGAGGACGTGTCGAAAGACACAAATGGTGCACCGTGGGTGCCCGGTATGATAATAGCAAGAACAAAAGAAATTAAAAGACGGCGAGACCAAGTCCCACCGTGATCGCCAAAAGAGCTGTGAGTGCTGAAAAATTGCTCGTGTGATTTATGTGAAAAACTATGTTGTTTAGGGTAAATTAACCTATTAAAAAAAATGCAACTAAGGTGCAGTGATCGCCAGAAACTTTTAACTAAAAAGCTTCAAAAGAAGTTTGATCGCCTACCTGTTTGAACGCGGAAGATTGAGTCCTTGGTTCCCCTCCTTCAGCCGGCTGAAGAAAGAGAGCCTCTTTATTCTTTTGTTCTTGCTGTTGAATGTTGAGGATCGTCCAGAAGTTCTCCTGGCTTGTGCTTGACTTCCCTCTTTTTGATTTCTTGTTGTTGTTGTTGAATGCAGCAGAGACAGAGAAACAGAAAAATAAAGAAGAAATACTGATGAGAATCTAAATAGAAATAATATCAAAGCTAACCATGATTAAAAACATGTTTAAACAGCAACTCACTTGTTTAAATGGCTTTGAAACCCCTTTAGAACAGATGGGTTTTGGAAAATTAATGATGTGGTGTGTGTTGCATGAAGTGAATATGAGAGAATGAAACTAATGAATAAAGATGAAATTCAGATATGAAAAACTTATACCCAGTCCAGTTGGTTGAAGCTTTGAAGAGATGAAGATCTTGAAAAAGGGGATGCCGACTTCTGGAAATGGCAGCGCTCCGGCGTTCCGATGTGGTTGCTCCGATCGCTATAACGCTGTGGCTCAATAATTCTCTCTCTTCTTTTTTTTTTTAACTCCTTGAGATGCAAGGTATTTATAGGCATTTTCTGCGTTCGCGATTAACATAGAAAAATCTAGGATTTATCTACTTTAATCGACAGATAATTACTGATTAATTCATCTTTATCTGTAATTATCTAAAACACGTCCATCTTGGCTGACGCCTTTCAGATTAATTAAGATAATGATAAATATCCGGGAAAACTTATCTTTATCTTTATTAGCTAAAACGCGTCCACATGGGTAGACGTCTTTTACACTAATTAAGATAAGGATAAACATCCGGAAGAGAAGTTAAAATAGCTTAGGAAACCTAAAACGCGTCAACTTTCTCAGACGCCTTTTAGTTAATAAATCAATTAATTAAAATTCAAATTTAAACATTAAAATAGGAATAAACTCTAAATCGCGTCCACATGAGTCGACGCCTTTTAGAATTATGCATATTTTAACTGAAATTTGAACTAAAATCAATTCAATTGATTAACTTAAAACATGTCTGTTAAACCCGACACTTAAAAAGATCAATAAAAATTAATTAATGATTAATTATCAGACCATTATGAGGCATTATTATATGATATGAAATTTACTCAAAATGACGTCAAAATTAGCGTGTCTACAAAGTGCTTCTCCCGGAGATGCCTCGGCCGATGATTCGATCGTTAGGGTTTCAGCCGCGTTCTTCCCTTTGACCGAAATCATGTAGCACTGCCGAGCTGCTTCTTGGTTTCCCTTGGCTTCGCCTATTCCACGGCTGGTATAAAATTTCAGCTTTTGATGGAAGGATGAAGGCACGGCTCCGATTCCGCCGATGAGCCTTCGGCCGAATATGGCGTTGTAGGCTGACTCGATCTTTACAACGGCAAAGTCCGTCTCGACGGTTAATTGCCGGGGGGCGGAGCCTAAGGTTACAGGAAGCCGGACAATGCCCTCTACTCGGCAGGGCGAGCCGTTAAAACCGTAGAGGGGGCCCCGGTGAGGTTTCATATTAGCCTCACTCAATCCCAACTTTTCAAAACAGTCGTAAAACAAGATATTTGGGGCACTTCCATTATCCACAAAGATCCTATGTACATCATAATTGTTGATTACAGCATTGACGACGAGAGCGTCGTCGTGAGGGACCTGAACATCAGTCAGGTCCTCGGCGCCGAAGGTAATGTCTTCCAGACGAGGCTTCTTCGGCTCGCCTTCGACTGCTGCCACTGTGTTGTGCTGCCGCGGCCTGGACCCTTCTCCCGGTCCTCCGGATATCATCATGATAGACCCAGAACTGGGTCTTTGATGGGACGATTCTACCGGGGCCGAGGTGGCTTTCGGCGGAGGAGCGGCTTCTGTTGCTGGGGGTTGCTGTTGTCTGGGCGCTGCAGGGACGTCCCGGTTCTGCTGCGGCGGCTGCTCCCGGCGATACTGCGGCAGTCTTCCCTCCCGGATGATGCGGTCGATCTCTTCCATGAGCTGCCGACACTCATCCGTCGTGTGGCCGATTTCCCGGTGGTATTCACAGTACCTGCCGGGATCCCTTCGGCGAGGATCAGTCTTGATGCGATCAGGCCGCCGGAGCATGCCCTTCACCTCCATGAGCATTCGGGAAGGGGGAGCAGGTAAGGGTAGGTACCGCGGCTGCGGGTCCCGTCGCCTCTCCCTGTCCCCGTCCTCCCTGCGATAGCGCTTTTGCGAGGACTCCTGGTCCTCCGGCCGAGGTCGGACCACCTGGGGAGCAGGTGCCGAGATGGCTTCGGCTGCGCCTTTTCCTCTGGACAGCATCAGGGCCTCCCGGTTGATGTACTTGTGGGCCCGGGCAACGAGGTCCTGAAAGGTCGGGGGATGGCGCTTCCCAATGGAACCGAGGAGCCCCTCGTCCCGGCACCCGCTGATCACGGCCGAAACCGCGATCGAGCTGTCGAGGTTCGGGATTTGGGCGGCCTCGGTCCGGAACCTGGTGAAGTAATCCTGAGAGTCTCGGCAGGACCTTGCCGGATAGCCAGCAAGCTGGCGGAGGTCTTGCTCTGCCGGGTGGCATCATAGAACTGGTCGATGAACAATTGGCCCAACTGGACCAGGGAGTGGATGGAGTCGGGGGCCAATGTCTCGAACCAGGTGAGGGCGATTTTTTCGAGGGTGAGGGGGAAGAGACGGCAGCGGACTGCCTCGGAGATCCCCCGGACCCGGAGGTAGGTGTTGAACCTCTGGAAGTGACAGACCGGATCTGTCATCCCGTCATAGAGAGGGCCCTTCGGTAGCTTGAAGTCGGGGGGCACCTCGGTGGCTAGGAGCTCCGCCGTGAACGGGGTCTGCTCCAGGATGCTGCTGGCGAGGGGCGCTCCGTGAGGCCGGGACACCATCTGCTGCATCTCCTTGCGCATCGCCGTCAGCCGCCGGTCCAGGTCCGGGGCGGCCGAGGTGGCGACGGATTGTCCTCCGGTCCGGGCCGGATGGTACTCCGACGAAGCATAATCCTGCTCCGTCGGGCGATCGGCGCGGGGAGCTCGGGCAGGCAATGCCGAGGGCTCGCTGCGCGCCGCCGCGGCCTCGTAGAGAGAGGCTGACGCAGGCACCGATCGGAACCGGGCGTCTTGTACTGAGTAGAGTGGGGGGAGCGGCGCCTGCTGGGGATGCTGCCCCGTCAGCCCCATGCGCTGGGCGATGGCAGAAACCATCTCCTGAAGAGGCGTTAGGGACGTGACGGCAGCGGCCAGCGTGGCCACTTGCTGCTGGAGTACCCCCACTCGGTCTTCCGAGCCGAAAGACTCCGATATGGTCGGCAGAGGCGGGTTTGGCGGGGCAGACGGTGCGCCTTCGGAAGGCGGCATCTGTGCCGAGGCCTCCCGCGCTTCTGCTTCGCTCTGCCCGGATCGTCGGGTCACGGGTCGCTGAGACATGACTTGTTTTGTTGCGTTCCCACAGACGGCGCCACGTGATGTAGACTGGATCTATCACGACCGGATCCTGCAGACGGGGATCCGGAAAAAGAGGGTCCGGAGCCGGTCCGGACCGAACGACGGAAAGGGGGACCCGACGGGGATCCGCGACGGGGCGAAGGCGGGGCTTCTCGAGATGAACTGGATCCGCCCGCGGGGGGCGCGATCTGCCGCCGGAGCTGCTCTTGGATAGTGAGCCGCTGCTCCTTCGGCGGACGGAAGCGCAGCGCGAGCAGGAGCTTCTCTCGGCCGAGCGGTCGGCGAGCGTCGGAGCAGAAGCCGGAAAGTCCGAGATCGGACGGGGGGACGGCTCGCTCTCCGACTAGAGAGTCCGAAGGCACCTTCAGCGCGAGGCCGAGCCTCCTGACGCAGGGCAGCTGACGGGCTTGCCCTCGGACAGCGAGCCCGAAGGCTATTTCAGCGCGAGACCGAGTCTCCTGGCTTGGGGCAGCCGGCGTTCGGCGTCGAGACCAGGGAGAGGAGTCCGAGGTCGGCGGCCGAGACCGACTCGGGGAGGTCGGCGACGATTCGAACCGAACCCCTGCAGGAGGGAAAGAAGAAGAAGAACCAGTCAGCAGGAGTCCCGGGCGTCAGCCCTGGGGAACCCCCTCCGACGGTCAAGTTAGCTCCTGAAGAAGATTCGATTCAGAAAGCAAGAAAGAGCCACTATAAGGCTATTCGGACGGAAGTCCTTTAAGGGGTTTCGGAAGCTTAGGAAGGCATCCGTTTTTCCCACCACCCCCTTGGCTACAAATAGCGGGATATTTATAGCAGAGGATAGCGGATGGTTAACGGTGGCAGCCGATATAGGACTAATTGCGGGTTTACTGATGAACCGCCATAGCGCCCGATCCGCCACCGGAGTGGGCCGGAATCGGCTACCGGGCCGAAGGAGGTTGGGCCGCTGACGGGCCGAAGGCCTGTTGGGCCCTGGGCTGCCGCGCTGCTCCCGGGCCGTAGGCTGATGGGCCGCTGACGGGCTGAAGCCTGTTGGGCCGGGAGCGACGGTGCCGCTTATGGGCCGTAGGCTGATGGGCCGCTGACGGGCCGAAGGCCGCCGGAGGGCCTGGTACTGCTGCTGTTGGGCTGAGTGGGGTTTGGACCTGCTTCAATGGGCTGAATCGGATTCTGCCTCATCACCATGAAGGGGTATGGAAGCAACAACTAATCTTAGATATCAAGTAGATCTCTAACGTGATGTACCCTGCACGGTTGCTAGAGCTCTGCAACTATGACGGAGCGGTGGCAAGGGATATGCTTGCGTTTGCTGGACTTCTACAACTATGAAACATGGTGCGACATGGGGCTCTCGTTGATCTCATTTATTTCTTCATCTTTGCCGACTCCTACTTTACCCCTCTGCCTTATTGTCATTGCAATCAAAGGACATGTAGATCTCCCCAGCCAACTCCCCGGTTTCGAAGTGGCAGACCTTGACATGACAAGGGTAGCGTTGAAAAGTCAGACGATGCTCTGTGGTAGATCTTGAGACGGTAAGATGGGGACTGGCTCGAGACTCCTCTGTCACTTTAATATAGGTTTCTATCTGTATTAAATCTACTACGATTCGGAGTTTAATTGTGAAGAACTTGTAAAACTAATATTGCACAGCCAAACACCTAAAATAGGTTCTATCTTCTTCTTTTTCTTACCAGAAAAGGAGAGGACAAACTTCATTACTTAGAACTGAGTTTAATACAATCTGCGTCTAGAGCGGAAGGTAAACAAGTAGGTAGATGGGGGGGGGGGGGCATCCACATTCCAACATGATCAGACTTAATGGCATACTTAGCCAGGCAATGGGCAGCATAATTTGCACTTCTGGGCACATAATGGAGGGTGATGTCTCTTGATTTTTAGACAATGATTCTGCAGGAATGAACAACATGTTTAGCCTACCAAGGGGGGGCTTTAAACTTCAGGACATAATCGATGAGCACAAGAGCATCGCCTTCCACCATGACGGGACAATTTAATTGAGTTGCCATCTCCAATGCCTTGAGCATCGCAAATGCTTCAACCATAAAAGGGTCACTACATGTAGTTCTATCTGTAAGACCAAGGATTGCATCACCGAAATGATCTCTAAGGACAAAGCCATATCCACCAAAAATATGTGATGTCTTCAAAGACCCTGCAGGAGGGGGAGACCATCCACTACGATCCAAATTACTTGTCTTAGGATGTCTAAGAGAGCATTGTTGAGAGGTCCAGAACTCATAATCCAGCACAGCTTGCCTCATATTGCACATGGGATTGATCTACTTGTCTTCCATGATGTAAGCACATCTGACCTTCCCAAATCTGCCACATGCTAGAGAAGCATAAGAAAATAAATTTTTTATCTTCTTTATTACGACCGAAGGGAGGAGAAACCCATTTCAAAATTCTGTCCATTACGTCCTTGTAATCCATATTGGAGTGATAAGATAGAGGAGAGGCTAGCCAAGTCAGTCTGGCATGATTGCAGTGGAAGAGCATATATGCTCGACCAATTCAGGATGCTGATTACAAATTTGGCAAGAGCTATCCACATAATAGAGTCTTTTGGCTATGATAGCATTAACTGGAATATTGTGAGAGATGCATTTTCAAATGAAATGGACAATCTTTTCCGAAACAAACTTTTAATGTGGGGGTCCTAAATAAGGAGATGCGTTTTCAAATGAAATGGACAAATCTTTTCCGGAACCAAACTTTTAATGTGGGGGTCCTAAATAAGTTTCCAAATAGGGCTGGGTTTCGAAATCGAGGCCATTGGGATGCATTGAGACAGATACCTTGATGGATAAATCTTCCGAGCAGGTGAGAGGCCAAATGAATTCGTCACGCACACTGCCAGAGGATCCAGGAGATTTCATGGAGCAAATGTGACCAGCAATACGAGGAGCAAAGATGCCATGGATGAGCTGTTCATCCCAGCTTTTATTCTTCATCAGTTGGTAGACCTAAGTGGGAAGAGGACCGTTGTACTCTGGCCGAGGGAATACAGGTCCAGAGTGGTTGATGATCCGTTTGTCTTTCAAAATGTTCATTAACTGATTTAAAGCAGATATTAGCAAAAGTGTCCCTGACTTGCAGCAAGGAATGCCAGGTAGCTGAAGCTCCACCAGAAGGTGTAGCCTCTCAAATTGAGGAGTTCCTGAAGTATTTATCTCTAAGAATAGAAGCCCAGAGTGACTATTAAAAGTAATAATGATACAGGTGCTTGATACGGTTATTCTTAGCAAATGGGTATTTTCTAACTACCGTAAGATGGAAATAAAATATGAGATTTTTTTCAACTTTTGTACTTGTTTTTGAAGTATGGCAGCATAGGTTTCCCATGCAGTTAGTTCACAGTTAAACTTTAGGTTATAAGGCGTTTCAGAAAGCTCTATCTTTAGACCATTTTGCACTTAGAAAATACTTCATAAAAAATTCTGTCCCAACTCTCAATGTACCTTAATTCTGCTACCGCTTGGTCCGGCGAAATCTTACCCACTGACAACCGGCTTTATCTGGATAAAAGACAATTTCAGATACAAAACCAGTCACCAATTACCAGGAAGCAAACAGATAAGAACATTCCTTAATAGACACACCCCCCCTATATCTGCACAGATAAGAGCATTCCTTATTAGGCAACCCCCTACTATCTGCACCTACATCCACCTGTTAACATCCACCACTTATCTGCACCTGCGTTCACCTGTTAAGCATCCCCCCCTATTCATAGAAGAGAAGCCATTAATTTTAGGAACACAGAGAGAGCAGATTAAAGATGCTTAGCTGCCTCCAAGCTGGACTAATCTCCGCTTAATTTGTCACCCAAATCCCGTTGCCAAAGTCTTCCCCACTTAATCCCGCCCCCCGCAGCCCTCGCAGTCACCACCGCGTGCCATGCGCGCATACCCATTTGCCCGACATGCGCCCCTCCGCATCTCTCTCCCTCTCTCTAACATTTATGGCAATCCCAATCCCGCCCTCGTCGCCTCCGTCTCGCCCTCCTTTTTGTCCCCCTCCTCTTCTTCTGTTTCTTCTTCTTCTTCTTGTGCAGAGGCAGGTTCTTCGCAGCGCTCCGCAGGCAATGGCTGCCTGCGGAAGCCTGCGGCACCTCTTCGAGAGGCCGCTGCAGGACAACCCCACCCCCACCCTCATGGAGTCCCTCTCCTGGAGCCACCTCAAGGCCACCAAGCCCCCCCACGACCCCGCCGCCCTCACCGAGCTCTTCGGCGAGCTCCACTTCCAGGAGAGGCGATCCACCGACCCCCCCGCGCAGCCTCCCCCGCCGCCGGACCAAACACCCGATCGGCGCCCCCCGTCGTCGGGCGGGGCAGACTCGTCGTTGGATGCCCTGCTGGGCGGGGGCGCTCCCGGCAACCCGCACAAGAGCAGCGCCAGGGCGAGGGCCGGGATCCCCCCGCGGGGCCGCTCCGAGTCGCTGCAGATGTGCACCGAGGGGCTCGGCTTCGAGAGCTCCGACGCCGTGGAGGACTGGGGAGCGCGCGCGCGGGAGGCGGCGGGCGGCGCGAGGCGGCGGTACGCGCGGAGCCGGTCGGACGTGGGGCCGAGGGCCAAGGGGGGGTTCCCGCCGCCGATCTCCTGCATCGGGAGCGGCGGGAAGCCGTCGGTGTGCTTCCGGTCGTACAGGGAGAGCGGCAGGTTCGTCCTCAGGGAGGTCCGTATCCCCGCGCAGGAGCTCCTGCGCGTCTCCCGGGAGGGCGGGCGCCTCACGCTGCGCTTCACCCGGCCGCGCGAGGAGGCCGTCGACGAAGGTGCCGAAGAAGGAGAGGAGGCGGAGAGGGGTAGGGGGGAAGCTAATAAGGAAGAAGAAATTGGGGTTTAATTAGCGCCAGCCATCGGTGTTGCCAATTGTTATAGATTTTTTATGTGTTCCGTGCGCTTCGTTGATGTTGGTGTGATCTAGACTTGTAGAATGATGCGAGTTTAAAAGGTCATTACAACATATTTGAACATATTTTGTGTGTTGCTGCTGCGGACGACTCTACAATAACTAGCCATATTACCAAGGGAAGAATCCAAGACAAAACGACGAAGGTAACAGGAAGAGGAAGCACCTGTAATTGGCTCCGGCGGCCAAGGTTTTCGTCTGCAAGAAGCCCGCCATGTTTCAAGGTAGGGGGGGGGGGGCGCAGCCCAACACCCCCCCCCCCCCCCCCACCAGGGTTTTTTTTTTAAAAAATCAAAATAGAAATACAAAGAGAGAGAGAGAGAGAAATTCTTACTGCAATACTTCAGGCACGATGGTGTATATGTTTTAAATTTCCCTAGGTCTTATGTTGGATGGTACAACGATCGTGCATCATTTGATCTGGCGATCAAACAACGGTTGCAGTTATAATACCCTAGAATATTATAGTAAGTACTATTTAAAAAATTAAAATTTAAAGATTAAAAGCTTGTAGCACTGGGTATTATAGAGCCTGCAGTAGGCGCGGCAACGGCACTTTGGACGCGGCGGCCATCCGGCGCTTGGGTGCGGCACGCGTGTGATTGCATGGACAGGTTGGGTTGGACGGTCCTGTTGGTGCGGTTAGAGCATCTCATCCCCTACTTTCGCCGTTTCATTCCCTATTTTCACCATTTCAATTTCAATGAGTGCAAAAAAAAAAAGGTACTACCATTTCAATTTCAGTGAGTGCAAAAAAAAAAAGGTACTACCATGTAAAGGGGCTTTGTGGTACATGGATATCGACAGTGATTCATGGTCAGTGTGTGCGAAGAAATATTTGTGACAAGGGTGACCTATTCTTACACCTTTAAGATGCTCTTTTGAGGTATTTCTTATCATAGTAAAAAGTTCACTGTAATAAATGTTCTAGACGGTTGAAGGACGAGAAATATCTTTGAGAACAGTTTAAGAGAGTGCAAATGGGTAAACCTTGCTGCACCCCCTAGAGCAGTTCTACACGGCCTAGTGGTGATTTTATTTTAAAAAATAAAAAATAAGTGAATTTCAACCTGGCCTACACGTCTATATAATTCAATATCTGATTGGACAATCCAAAAAAATTTACTGTACATTAACACTCATTTTCTTATTTTTAAGGTGATCAGAGATCAGATTGTAGCAATATGTAAGCTGCATTGGGACGCTTATAAAACAAAATTTTAAAAATCATTAAATAAAAACACCTTCAAGTGGTGTAAAGTCGCCTGGCGGTGCAACCAGCCGGACGTTAGTGCAAATAATATTTCCCTTGTTACAGTTCTAGAGGAAGTATGCACATCAGGAGTGATCCAAATGAGTGCAATTTGGAGGATAAAATAATGAACAGTAAGATAAAGTCATGGTACTAAACTCGGAGAATCCAAAGTTGTTAGATGCCATCCAAAATTATCAGATGGCTTGAAACCTTAATCTATCAAGGTTGATCAAAACTAATCATCATACGACCCCCAGAATAACCAACTGCACAGTGACAAAGTCAACAATACGGACACGGCTTAGGAATTCCAAAAACGAAACATCCACCAAAACGTTGGAAAGAACGAAACGGTCAAACCCAAAGCATAGTCGACAAAATTACCCAAAAACGTCCCCTTCCCAAAGTCCACAAGAAAGGAAAATTCAAAAAAAAAAAAGGAAAGGAAAAACAAAACATGTGCCACCATGTCGATTAACCGATCCTTTATCAATCATACGGTACAGACGATAACGACCAGGGATGGGAGAAACTGTACCCTTCGATAAAGGGTGCCCGGAATTGGAGACATATCTTCATACAACTTCTCAAGCAATAAAACAGAGAAATAAATAAAACTAATTCGTTAAATTAAAATAAAACAAGGAAGAAATTAGCCTTATCTTACACCAAAGTAAACAATAAACAAATAGAGTCACCCTCAGCATAATAAAATAAAACTTGTAAAATTATATTTTAAAAGTATATGGTCCGTTAGGGCTGTCAAAATGAGCCCAAACCCGTTAACAGACCCGTTTGGACCCGTTAGTTATGGGTCTGGGTATACCCGTTTACCCATTAAATTTTCTATTGTCGTACATTGCAAAAATTTGTGAGCTAATTTCTTGGAATTTAGACCTAAAATCAAACCAAATTATCTGACACATAAAGATTTAAGATAAATAAATTCTATACCAAACCCATTTATCTTTCAACATCAAATAAATAAAAAACAGGTCCAAGACCCGACCCATTTACCCATTTACCCATTACCCTTATTGGGTCTGAACCGGTCTGGGTCTATTCACTTTGGGCATGGGTCTACCCAGACCCGAACCGTTGACAGCCCTATGGTCCGTACGTCAAAAATATGACCAACTAAGCTTTTGGGTCATTCTGTGTTTTATCTCGCACAATGAGAGGTGAATCTTAAACACAACAACATTCCTGTGGCAGTACACAAACTATTTGAGTAGTCTGAATATAGCATTTACATCGAGGAAATCAAATATCCAGAATGACGTTTTCTCGCCCTGCATTTTCGAACATATCATATGAAAGCAGCAACTTGAGTTGTTAGCATTTAGTCGCAAGGGCAAAAGCTGCTTTCACAAGAACTCGGGGATCAGTTATACACAAGAACATACAAAGTCTATAGGTTGTTTTGCTTTCTTCATCAGCATTTGAATCCTTTGCAGGCCATCAGCCACAAAATGATTATAAGCCCGAGGCAACCCCCTGCCACCATGAGCTTAAGTCTAAGGTTTTGCAGCCACATTCTCCGCCTAAGCTGTCTGCCTTGCCTCTGGAAGCTGTCCGCCTAATGAAGATCAAGGAAAAGCACAAAACAAGACCTCAGAGAATTTCAATTAGAACTGCCTTTAAAGCTCTGAAAAAATCAGTGGGAGTGGGAAAGGGGGACACAGTTACCTGGTACTGTAAACTTTCAGTCTTATCCACCAAAAGTTCTATCTTCTCCCCACGATCAAGAACCTACAGATAAACACGTCATAAATAAGCAGTCATCTTTGAGTCAGGTACCTTGCGATTGCAGCAGATCAGTGGAAACATCTCCCTCCAAGTACTTAAGAAATTAAACGATCCGAATGGTAGACTGGTGACAACACAAGAAAAGATGAGAATAAACCTATGAATCACAACCATTATGTGAATACAACACATTTCAAAGTCTCTGAATCTGCAGAGGGCAACAGTATTGTATCATTGACTTTCATTGACAAATAAGAGAAATCTGTAAACCAAAGTCTCGGAATTAATTTCAAGTGGTAACCTACACATCCAAGCTTTTCTTCTTAGCCTCTCTCATCCAAGATGTTGGTCCACTAATGTATCAAATACAAAATAACACTAAATCAGGATGCACACTTACCATGTAGATCATACTATCTTTATTTTATCATCTTGCGAGAACAGATGGTTCCATGTTCACATCAGTACCTAATAGTCATGATGATTTCATGCCTAGAATGGAATAATGGGAATTTTGAGAAGAACAATGATCCCCTTAAACCATACTGTTCTCATCCCCATACTCGTGATTGTGTTTTGAGACAATGCGTAACAGTTCACCCAAGGGGAGGTGGAGAAAAGAAAAAGCTAGTCAGCATACGCCCAGAAACAAGCCAACACCTCTTCGTCTATTCAGTAATAACTGTGGCAGGACAAAGATGTGGAAAGTCCAACAGTCATAATTCTAACTTAAAAGGGTGAAAACCAAGATTTCTTCTAATGTGACATTCTATTAAGTTACTGCCGCTATAGCAGGAATAACCACTGAAGCCAAGCAAAGCCCTCCCTAAGAAGTCTTAAGTGCTTAGGACAAAATTAACCATGCAAAACCCAATAAGAAAAAAAATAAAAGTGAAAAATTGAATTAGGACACTGGGAATGATATTAGTAAAATATAAAAAGGGTTTTATATTTTTAATATGAATATTCTGTTTGATTCCCGACTCATGAATATGAGTTAGGCATTGAATCAAGCGTGTGGATTTGAATTTGGACCCTTTTCATCAACCTTAGTTGGTGTTAATTACACTAGTGAAATCACTTGAAACCTTTGATTAACCCCTTTATGCATGACATTGAAACTAACCATAAAATTAGCGCGAGAATTAAAAGTAACATAATGCACGAGTAGCAACAATGAAGAAAAATGAACTGATCATTCATTGATTATGAATATCACAAATTACAATGGTACTCACCAAAATGAGGGAGCATTCAAAATTAGACTATTGCACAAATAATTACATATGCAATTGGTAAAACCAATGCGACAAATTCATGCCTACAATCATATATTTGGATCATCGGTCTTCCAATCACAGTCTCGATTGGGATAATCGAATCATCAAATTTGTGTCTATGGTCATAATCAATAAAATCAAACCATTAGACTTGTGTTAACAGTCTTGGTCAAGGTAGTCAAACCTTTAAATTTGAGTGTATGGTTGAGATCGCTAAGACTAGACCGTTGGATTGAAGTTTACGGTTGAGATCAAAAAGATCAGACCGTTGAATTGAAGTTCACAGTTGAGATCAAAAATATCAGACCGTTGAATTTAAGTTTATAGTTGAAGTCAAAAGATCATACTATTTAATTTGAGTTAACGGTTGAGATCAAAAGATCATAATGTTGAATTTAAGTTTATGGTTAAGATAAAAAAGATCAGACTGTTGAAATTGAGTCAACAGTTGAGATCAAAAAGATCATATCATTGATTTTAAGTTTACGGTTGAGATCAAAAAGATCAAACCGTTGAATTGAGTTAAACGGTTGGGATAAAAAAGATCAAATTGTTAGATTTAAATTCACAGTTGAGATCAAAAAGATCAGACCGTCGGATTGAAGTTTACAATCGAGATCAAAAAGATCAGACCGTTGGATTTAAGTTTACGGTTGAGATTAAAAAGATCGGACCGTTGAACTTGAATTAACAGTTGAGATCAAACAGATCAGACCATTGATTTTAAGTTTAAGGTTGAGATCAAAAAGATCATACCGTCGGATTTTATGATCACGAAGATTCGACCGTTGAATTTGAACTTTGGTCGAGATTATAAGGATCCGACCGCTGGATTTTTAAGACAGGGTCAATATCATGAAGATTTGACCATTAGATCTATACTTCGATCGAGATCGTGATGATCCGACCTTTAGATTTTAAGATCGGGTCAAGATCTGAAAGATCCGACCCTTACATCTGAACTTCAATCGAAATCATGACGATCTGACCGTTGGATCTTAAAATCGAGTCAAGATCTGAAAGATCCGACCATTTGATCTGGGCTTTGGTCGATCTCAAGACGATCCGACCATAAATTATGAGATCAGGTCGAGATCATGAAGATCTAACCATTAGATCTGAACTTTGATCAAGATCGTAACGATCCGAACATTGGATTACGAGATTAGGTCGAGATCATGAAGATCCGACCGTTGGATCTTAAGTTATGTCGATATCGTGAAGATCCGACCATTAGATTTGAACTTCAGTCGAGATCATAAAGATACGACCATTGGATTATGAAATCGGGATTTATGGTTATGATTTTAAAATCAGACCATTGAGTTATATTCATCCAGTTTTTGTTAACTGATGTTGTTAGTTATTTGAACTAACATGATCAACACCAAATAATATGTATGATAATGATCAAATGACCTAATCTTTGTGGTCATCATATATTAGTGTGATCAATCTATGATTAACAATCAACAGGTTGCAAGTCACAATGACATAATATTATAACATGAATACACGTTACAACATATGTCACATGACGTAACAAAATGTTGTATAAACATATGTTACATCATTAATACCTGTCATGTTATGATATTTATTCATAACATAAATAGGGCTAGACCAAAGTCTAATGACCCAGGACAAAAGAGGGTGAAGGCCAGTGCCTTACACTCAAAACACGGAAAGTCCTTTAGTAAGGCAATTCTCTACCTTGACCCTTGTCTCCTCGTCCCCAAATAGGGACCCCCTAGGAGATATTTATAGCCTCCCATGGAGCCAATTAGAAGCCTAGAGGCGCACCTCATTGGGTGGAGATTACATTTATTCCCGCGCTAAGAATTCAAGTGTAAGTCCTACCCTCACCAGGTGAGAGTTAACAAAAAGTTGTGTGTAGGAGTTATTTTTGACCAAGTCTTTCCTCCACCCTCACCGGGCTCAAGTTATTACCCTCACCAGGCTGCAAGTTACCATTGGGAGAGAGAGAGAGAGGGGGGGGGGGGGGGGGGACACCCAATGAGGGTGAAGAATCCTTCTAAAATTAAGATTCTTTTGTCTCACCTTTCTTTTTTTAACAATAAAAACCTATCCCAATTTCCTCTTTCTTCTCCTTTTTCTTTATTTTTTCTTTTTTGGTTCATAACTTTCTTAAGACAGTGGAAGGAGGAGGGGGGGGTGCAGGCCCCATCCCACCCTCACCGGGTGGGATTTCTCCACCCGGTAAGGGTGGGCAGTCCCACCCGGTGAGGGTGGGATGAGTCCACCTGCGGGTGGACTCTTCTCACCCTCACCGGTTTCCCATCCGGTGAGGGTGGGAAGTCCACCTGTAGGTGGACTCCTCCCCCCACATACCTCCTCCTTCTTCTTCTTTTTTTTTTTTGGCAAGTTTTTTTTTTCTTTTTTTTTTTTGGGGGGGGAGGGGGGGGGGGAGGGGAGGGGGGTGTTCAACAGACTTGGTCACATTCATTATCAGTGCGTGACAATGGCAGAAGATTCACACTACAGCTGTATCTTGCAATTCCCCGGCCCTCACTTGCTATTAAGCTTTTCCCAATGAATGGCCTGCAGACAGCCTATAGAATATAATCACATCCCAGTGGACTGAACAATCTTGATAGCAGTAAAAACCAGCCATCTGCACTTCAAATTGTACAGAAGCATGGCAAAGAATCTTTTGGCAGATTCAATGAACAAGCATAAGTTCTTTGTCCTAGCCATGGACAGAAAGCAGATAGAGATACCTACTCTAAAAAATTATCAAGCAAGAACAACCAATCTTGAGCGATGAATAAGGCAAAGTAACAGAATTGAAAGTTGATACAATTAAATTGTCATGAGGTAGATGACAAAAAACCTCTGAAATGAACCACAAATATTCATTGTTGAGGCCCATCCCATGAGTCTAATGTTTTCCCTCCGGTGCCCATATAAAAGCAATCCCTTAATAGTTCTCGAGGCTCCAGCCTCCTAATCAATTCTTTAGTTATAGAATGAAATCACACAGCCTAAGATAAGCTGTGTATTGGTACACATACATGTTGTGCTATACGCGCACGCACGCACTCACGCACGCACGCACACACAGAGAGGAGCGGACAAAAGAATCCTGCATGAGGGAAATAGCCCAAAGGAAACCACACAATGATCAACATCGATGATAAGCTAAAATTAATAGAAAACTGTTTCGCTACATCAGTAGCAACCATAGAGAATTGTCGGATATGAATGCCATGATAAAAAAATACACCCAAAAGTGAGTGCAATTTCTATATTGTCAAAATCTAGGAAACGCAAGGAGAAAAATGTCACCATGGATTGTTTAAGAAAATATATTCAATAAACCTAAACAAAACCTAAAATGGAACAACAAATTTAGAAGGTAGAACATTCAAAGCTGTGGAGCAATAACACTTTCCTCTAATAGATGATTGCCACCTAAGCGTGTCAAAAAGTGGTGTTAGGTTACTGTACCATTTTCCGACCTTTATTCATTTCTCTTAAAGTGCTTCTTTAATGGCAAAGTAGATTGTGTCCAAGTCATGATGATTAAATCTTGTTTCCAGTATCTTAAATTCAGGGCACTGAAAATTCATCTCTGTTCAAATAAATGTCTAGGTAGAAATATGCATAAGCCACCTTCCAAAAAAAGAAATATGCATAAGCCACCTTCCAAAAAAAGAAATATGCATAAGCCACCAAGGCACCAAGCTTGCAAATAAGAAAAGATGTATATACGACAAGAAAATGTATATACTAACAAACACAAATTTCCAATTGTTTCTGGGATCTGCTTTTGTACAGCACCCACTATGCATAATATATTCGGTGCATGAGATAGAATGAGTTTATGATGCCAAATAATGAGCAACAAACAAATAGACAATACACAAGGTCCAGCACAAAATGCAACATAAAAGTGAGATAAGCATCCAAAAAATGTATAATACACAAGGTCCACCACAAAATGCTTATATTGAAAAGCATCATTCCAAACCTTTGATTTGGGAGACACGATATGAATGCCCCCCAGAACCGTGTCTACACAAGTCAACACAGACACACATGGCGACTCGTGTTGACACAACACAAAAAACAGCATTGCTGTTTCTTCTCCAGACTTGCATCGCCACACTTCTTTTTCTTCTCCCATTCCATTGCAACCAGACACCTCTTCTCTTGAAACCTGTTACAGATAAACTTTCCTCTTCTCTTGTACTGCACTGACATGGGAGCGTTTGGTAGATTTCCTTCTTTAAACACCTCATTAACTACCCATGGTAAATTTGTAAAAATACCCTAATCCTTACAGCCCTGCCTTTCCTTTGGGGAAAGAGATAACGGGGAAGACACCGTGAGATAAGTACTCTTAGTTCATTTGTCTCCTTAGTTGGGCCCATCTTAGAATGAGTAATTATGTTTAAACATTTTTTAACAATTTTTATAAAAAATTTACATATGCTATATTTATGCCTAAAATCTTGAATGCTCCTTCAAATTTTAGATAGCTTATTTAATAGCTTGATATATAGTCTAAGAATCTCATTAATTTTTTTTAATATTACATATATTTAATTATATTATTTTCACATCCTCATTTCTTATTTTAATAATTTACCACGTCTGAGACGTGTGTCCATGTCGACACTTGACATCCATGTCTGTTTCCTTCATATCGTAGATTCCAACAGTATGAGGCCACATAAAATAGCAAATTACACATGTTCATGAACTTATCTACCATTAAACATATCTGAGTAACAATGAATTTTGTCAAAGAATACTAGTCTATTCAAAGATAACCCATATCAAACTTATTGCTCTGAACAATACAAGCAAAAAGATGTTTTTTTTTGGGTGCCATGAGAAGAAAATGTGCACCTTCTCAATGTTGTCCATCATTATTCCTTTGACCTCTGTAATCTGAGCCTTCAATTTAGATAGTCTACTCATCTCTTCAGGGTGACTCACGCAATAGTTCATATGCTCCTTTAGCCTTGGTCTGCACCAAGAACATTCAAAACATGTTAGCCATCATAGTAGAGCATTATTGGATCAGCCTAAGATCTTGATGGACTAATTCCAGAGGCTGTTAATGTAGTTTTATGTAGTTTTAAGCTAACAATTAGCTAGATTCAAAAATATAGATCATATATTCTTCAAAATCAGCAAAAACATCATCAACCACACATACCCAAATTCCCTATCAAGATTATAGGCAATACTGAATCTATCTTCAAATAGATCATCATCCTCTTCATCAGCAAGTGGATGAGCACCTCCTGCATTGATGCTTGCCCCATAACGTTGCATAAAATCATCTTTAACTCGCTCCAAAAATACAAAGGGTATACTCCTCCCAGTTGCTTCATCAGCTACAACAAGAAAAACTAAGAGACACAGAGAGAGAAAAACAATCAGAAAAGGGAAAAAATATCACTACTTAAGAACAATTTGTGACCTCAGACCAAGATCAATACCAAATCCAGTGTCCACAAGAAAGTTGAAAGTATGACCATCACAAGAGTAAGTGAATTTGTTGCTATTTGATGGCAGCTTCTGTAGGCATTGGATAGCTATTGTGCTGAAATTCCCAGAAAATGATGTGTGCTCTGCGAGCACAACTGTGCCCTTTGCAACGAAGCTGTATACCAGAGGCTGTTTACTCATGGCTCTCGTATAGATGAGAAATTGCTACGATTCTCCAGAAACCTGCTCATATGCAACAAATACCAGTCTAACATAAGCAGAATCCAGCGGCAGCAATAAGCTTTCTGTTATGGCAACATATCAAAAGAGCATAGCCTGAGAAAAGCCCTGAATCTTTCATATAATGATGTCACTATGATAAAAATACACAAGAATGACTATAATAAGTATTCCAAGAGCCAATGGACAGAGGACTTCTCCTACATAAACTAATGTAAACAAGACACTCGTTTTGGAAGAACATGAAGAAGACACTTAGATGGAAATAAAATTGAACCCCCTTCTTTTGTCTTAACATATGGTACAAAAAAGTCATCTATCATTATTGCATGAATACATTACAATGCAGCATCCTGCCAACAAGTGTCCAACCGCATCTCAACTCCCAGGAATTGTTCAGGAAAGAGATTACGTACACTCCCTAAGAAGCAGGCTGCCTTGGATGCCACAGAAAGCAATTTCGACTATAGCAGTGACTCCTCAGCAATCTGGGGCACCACAAATCATACAGAAATCAATCTAAAACGAGACAAACCAATTCATTGGTCCACTACCCAACAATATACACAAGTGTTGCTTAAATTATAGATCAGATCCACAAAATTCCAACTGGATCCACTCGTGAATAGGGTTTCGTGCCAAATCACACTGGAGATCCACCGTACATAGCAACAATACTTAACGCGAATGACATTTAAACCCCCAAATGAGACTATCTAGACACGAACAATTACATCGATCGATGGCGCTGAATTGCACAAAAATCGAAAACGATTGGCGGTGAAGAATCGAAGCAAGACCAACTAAAACTAAATAACAGCATCAGATGAAGAAAAGAGGCGAGCTATAAGTCAGATCAATAGGTAGCCTGATCTCTGGGCGAACCATTACCAGATCAAGGCAGCAGCGCGATAGGGACAAAGATTAACCTCTTCAGAGACAAAGATCGTGAAAGAAAACAAGATTTAAAGGCCGAGCATGCACTGCACAGCAGAATTCGAAGTTCAACCCACTGTAAACGAAAATTCCGGGAATCACAAAAAATGGAAAAAAAAAAAAAGAGGCCGTGAAGCAGTTGTCAAGAACAGAAGGAAAGATTTCATGACAAATCAAGCAAATCGTTGGCCAAACATGAAAAATTACCCGGAGGTTCCTGATGCAGAAGACGCGAAGGAGCAGGGGGAGGAAACCTTCGAAGCCCTAACCCAGTTTCTTCGTCGCTAAGAGAGAGAGGGAGAGAGGGAGAGAGAGAGAGAGGGAACGCTATTACCGGTGCTGTGTTCTCACGGTGACTGCTGACGGGAGCAGCGATATATATAGTTCCGTGTGGAATTCCCTAATTAAGCGTGACGATAAAGAACGCTAGGAGCACTCGAGTGACTTGGAAACCAGGGCACCCTCCGTACCGAGCCTAATTACATGTTCTGAAAGTTTCTTTTTACGTTTTTAGTTCCTCTAATCTTTAATTTAGGCAAAAACTCTTTTTAAAAGTTTCTAATTTCACTATTGTTTAGAAAAGATCTTTTTTATTATTATTTTTTAATATTTCAAAATGTTTAGAGACTTTTTCAATTCTTACTAGAGTTTTTTTTTTCAAATGAAAGTGAAACTATATGAAGTTTTTACTAAATACATAAGTTATAAGACTTTTTTTCTAAATTTAGATTAGAGAGACTAATTTTAAAAGTCCTAACTCTTCATGAGACTAGGCCATTTGGATGATCGCATTGGCTGTCAAATTTTGTTTGATGATTAGAGTTGGGAGTCACCTCAATTGATGTCAGGGACGTTGAGATCTATTATTTTTAGGTTATTATAACTTTAATGATTGAGCTGATTTATAAGTCTGTAATTGTCTACAAAAATTATAACTTAATCATATTTTCTATCTCAAACATATTTTTTCTGCATAAATCATGATTTGATCACATATTTTTAATATATATATGTATCTTAATAGATTAATTCATTTTATATTATACACTTTAACTTTTACATTATAACTATGAAAGATATTTTACATACTAAAATTTTATATTTCTCTTTTTATCCATACGAGAACCTTTCTCAGCCAGATTTTTTTGTGCCATATAACATCAGTTCTAATTAATTGAGACCGTCTATATTTTTACATTTTTAAAAAAAATTGTTTCTAAATTTTAAGAATTATAGACTAATAAAATTGAATAAAATACAGAAGTTACAGAGAAAATGGAATAAAAGATCTCAATTTAAATATCTTAATATAGATCTAACATGCTCGCCTACTCTTCAGATTTCCCCCGTAATCTTCCTCTCTTCCTTCTCCCCTCTTGGCTGCAGCCTTGACAGCGTGCCTCAATATGCTTTGACATTGTTGTATTTGCATCATTTGGTTATTTGAGTGCTCGGTAACTTGAACCTTCCAGCCTTGTTACTGCCCCCAAACTTATGATACTAGATCCTCTGCATTGACAAATCGCAAAAAATGAAATGATCATTTTACAATAAAAGATAACAATAAAAAAAAGAAATAAATTTATCCTTATAACCTATGTGTGAATAGACGTCTTAGGAGCCACAGTCTCCCTAGATAAGAGGATCTAGCATCCAAACTCGTTAACTCTTCTTGTTGACCAATTTGGTGGCCCTTCTTTTGTTGCTTATTTTACCATGTGCTGTGCTAGAAACACATTAGTGTTGTGTACTACCCTTATTTAAATCAGAGAACCTAAATTACCTTCAAAAACTAGATAAGGTGATTCAGATGAGATCAAATGTCGACTTAATTTGATTACTTGTTTATAATATCTGATGAGTCTGAAGTAGGACTGTAAATGGATACCTGAGGTTTTATTACCCATCTTGTTTCTATCAATGGATAGGGAAATCCATTAAAGGCTACTTGTTAAGTTACAGAAAATAAAAATAGATCTTTGATAATTATAGGAGTTAAAAATGAAAACAATTGCTTCCGTATCTACTAATTTGTTTTCGTTTCTGAATTATCATATATCTTACATATTATTTTACAAAGTAAAAAAATTGAACTTATTAGATGGATCTCTCTCATATCTAACGGCAATAATATATCTTGACAATTTAACAAAAGTAAATTAAACTTTTGTAATTTTATGGTGTATAGATTTAGACGAATAGATAAATTAGATTTCATAATTCAAAGTTCATAAGTTGCAAGAATTTACATAAGTTAAAATCTTGTAGGTTTGGCTTTTTCAATTTTCAAAATAAAATTTATCGAAAGTGAATAGTAACTGATGTAGCCGAAGCTATCACGACCGGATTCCGAAGCTGGAATCCGAAGTAATGGATCCGGAGCTGGGTCGGATCGGTGTTTAGAGGCCCGACGGGGATCCGGAAGGCGAAGGAGGCAGAGGCGAAGCCGAAGGTCCGAGGCCGAGAGCCGCTCGGTCGGAAGCTGGCTTGTCTTCGGGAGGTCGGGGCCGAAGCTCCTTCGGTAGACGAAGGGGCGGCGCGAAACCGAGTCTCCTCCGGTCGCGGGGCAGCCGGCGCACGGCGTCGAGACCAGGGAGAGGAGTCCGAGGTCGGCGGCCGAGACCGACTCGGAAAGGTCGGCGATGATTCGAACCGAGCCCCTGCATGAGGGAAAGAAGAAGAAAACCGGTCAGCAGGAGTCCCGGGCTTCGGCCCTAAGGAACCCCCTCCGACGGTCAAGTTAGCTCCTGAAGAGGATTCGATTCAGAAGGCAAAGGGTAGCTTTAATGCTATTTGGACTGTAGTCCTTGAGGGTCTCGGAGGCACAAGAGAACATCCCTTTGGCAATAAATAGCGGTGTATTTATAGCGGAGGATAGAGGATGGTTAACAGTGATAGCCGATATAGGACTATGTCCAGGCTTACTGGTAAACCGCCATAGTGCCCAGTCCTCCACCGGAGTGGGCCGGACTCGGCTATCGGACCGAAGGGGGTTGGGCCGCTGATGGGCCGAAGCCTGCTGGGCCTAGGGCTGTCGCGCTGCTCCCGGGCCGTAGACTGGTGGGCCGCTGACGGGCTGAAGCCTGTTGGGCCGGGAGCAACGGTGCCGCTTACGGGCCGAGGGCTGTTGGGCCGCTGATGGGCCGAAGGCTCTCTGAAGGCCTTCTACTGCTGCTGCTGGGCTGAACTGGGTTTGGACTTGTTTTAATGGGCCGAATCGGATTCTGCCTCATCACATAGCCCCCCACTCTTGTCTTCCTCAGTTCTGAGATGGCGAGAGTATAGCCCGAAGCTTGCTGAGAAATAGTGTAATCAGGTGTTTTACCCGAAGCTTTCTGTTCTTTTTCTTGAGAAGAGAGTGCCCTCGGTCGGCCGAGGGTCAATTAGCTGCTTCGTCTTCATTCGGGATGGCGACGAAGGCCTTTGCTTCTGAGGGCGAAGAGCCGAGCCCTCTGACTTGTGTCAGGCTTCATTAAATGGACGGGACGGGCGTCGCTTCGCGAAGAAGCACGGGACACGCGTCGCACATCCGGCCGCTCCTTTAAAAGCACAAAAAGATCCTGACCGCTCGCGGGTCGCGGATCGCCTCGGCCCTCTGCCCGAGGCCCTGCTCGTATTGCCGCCGCTCCCTTCTCCGGCACGCGGATCGGGACACGTAGCGGGCATCCGAGTGATCAGCCGAAGGGTCGGAGCGCTTTCGGCGGTTGATCGTTCTGCTTCAAGTCCCGGAGTCCGTCCGTCATCATTGCCGAAGGACGGTACACGCGGCGGGCATCCGAGAGGAGCGACGAGACGACGGGGAAGATCTCAGTCGTTGGCTTCGGCGAAAGGTGCTTCGGACGGAGCCTATAAATAGGAACCCCTCGCAGAGCACTGTTCTTCTTCTTGCTCCTGCGCCTGCGTTGCTCTGCGATCACCCGAGCTCTCCCTCCTCTCCGGCGAAAGACTAGCTCTCTGAAGGCGTCGTCCGAGCTTGCTGGCCATCGCGGGAAGATCTCCACCTCTCGGTGCGCTTGCTGGTGGAGTTTAGTGGCTTGAGAGGCCGCGCTTGATCCAGGAGAGATCCTTTCCTCTTTGAGAGTAAGCTTCGATCTCCTTTCTTCACCCTCGCGACCTTATGGTCCGCAGCTCTCTTTCAAGCGAGATTACTCCTTCGGACGAGGAGTATACTCCATCTCATTCCCCCAAGTCTTCTCTGTCATCCCCTCTTACTCTGGACTCCCTCACTTCTGCGATGTCCGGAGAGGCCGAGGCCTCCGGCGCCGAGGGGTCCGAGGAGGTTCACACTCCGGGTCAGGCTTCCGCCTCGGGACGTCGTCGTCCCGAGACTGCTTCGGAAGCAGCCTGCGCCCTCTCGGATGAAGCGGTTAGCTACATCGCTTCTTATTATCAACTTCCTTCATGGATGACCCCATATCGGCCTGGCTCCAATACCAGGGCCAATACTCCTCGCCCGGGTACCTTTTCTATTTATGAAGAAAGCTTCTGGGCGGGCTTTCGTCTTCCTCTCCCCACCTTCGTCGTCAACCTCCTTTGCTTCTACGGGCTGGCCCCGTCTCAACTTTTTCCCAATTCTTGGCGCACAGTATATGCCTTTTTGGCTGTGTTTGCCCGCATGCGAACTGTTCCTTCCATCAACATCTTCCGCTACCTTTTCAAAATCCAAAGGCAGGGGAGATCCGAGTGGTATTGCTTCGTCCCTCGTATCGGCCGAAACATTTTTTCCGGGAAGCCCTCGTCCATTCACGGCTGGAAGAGGAATTTTATCCTCATTTCTCTGCCGGAGAACGAGAAGAGCGTGTGGCCCTTCCCTACCGAGTGGGCACCGCTGGCCGCAGGCCTTTCCGATCCTCCCGTCCTGAATTCCACCCAGAGCACCCTCGTGGGCCACATTGAGGCCGCGGCTCCATACGATATCTGGGGGCTCTTAAGCAAGCTGGAGCTGTTCGTGGGTGCCGGGGCATGGCCGGACCCATGGTGCGATCCGGAGCGGGCTTTCCCCTACCTTCCTCCCGGGGAGGCTCCGCAGGACAGCGAAGGAAGCGCTGAGGCCGCTCCTCCGGCCGAAGCTCCTCCGGCCGACGAGGTTGCTGAAGCTTCGGCCGAGGGTAAGTCGGCTTTGAGTTGCAGCCGTCGTGTTATTTGTTTCTAACACTTCTTCTCTTGTTTGCAGCGATGTCTGGGATCGAGGGCCTCCTCAGCCGGATAGCCTAGCAGCGCGGCCGAGGTCAGCCATCACCCCCGCAGGCGGCAGGCGGGTCTGGACGAGGCGCCGTGGCCCCGAGGGCCCGAGCCGGGGTTCCGATGACTGCGGCCTCCTCCGAGGGCCGTGCTGCCGCCGCCGCTCTCGAGAGGGAGCGAAAAACTAAGTCTGCCGCCCGAAGGGGCGGCCGATTGTCGAAGCGGCCCCGGGCGAAGGAGCCCGAAGAGGCAGAGCCCACCCCATTGGTTAGGAGAACTGCCGGGGCCCGAAGGGCTGCAAGGCTGGCATCCCCCGAGGCGCCGAGGGGCGACTCTCCTTCGGCCGCGATGGCGGGGGCAGAGTATGAAGGCGCCGGGTCGCAGGCGCCTCGCGCACAGGAGCGCGAGCTGTGGGTCCCCGAGCCGGGGATCTACAGAGATGAGAGCATGGAGGACTCTCAGACGTGCCTCCGTCTACTCCGCAGCCTCACTCTCCCTTCGGCCTTTGCGGAGCTGAAGGACCACTCGGTCATCGATCTGGCGACGATCAGCGCTCGATTGGCGGTCCAGGTAAGAAGCTTCTTAGTGTGCTTCAATCTAGCTTTTCTTTAGCTTATTTCAAGTTTTGCTGATCCTCGTCTGCTTTCGGTCCGCAGGCCGCGGTTACGGGCAGCGTCCTGATTCACCATCAGGAGCTGCTCCGAAACAAACTTCTGGAGGCCGAGAGGGCGTCGGCCTCGGCAGGTTCGGGTGAGGGCCCTTCAGCGGAGCCTAATATCGAGCCCATCGTTGACGGGCTTGTAGCCACGAACGCCCGGATGCGGGCACAGTTGGAGGAGAGGGCAGCAGAGGCCCGCGCTTCTGCCGAGGCTAAGACGAAGGCCGAGCGGGAGAAAGAGAAGGCCGAGCGGGAGCTTGCTGCGGCCCAGGCTGAGAACCGGTCCCTTAAGGCCCAGATCCAGGACAAGGACGCCCGGCGGGCTTCGGAAAATCGTCGCCATGCCGAGGAGATGTCGGCCCTGAAGCAGGAGCTGGAGGAGGCGGCGGATTCGGCCGTGGCCGACTACAAGGCCGGCCCGGACTATGCCGAGGAGATAATCCAGGCCCAGCTCCTAGCGGCCTCCTCGGTCTTCGATATCGGGCTGGCTGCCGCCCAGAAGGTTTGTCCGAACGTGGACTTGACCGGGATCGCGCTACCGACGGACGAGGAAGGCGCGGAGCTCTTGTCCTGGTGGAAGGGGCTTGCAGCCGAGAGGGCCCGGGCCTCGGTGGAAGGCGACGAAGTCGCTCCGGTCGAGGAGGCTCCTGTCGAAGCCGCCCCGCCCGAGGCCGTGCAGATCGTCGATTCTCCCTCTCCATCTCCCGGCCGAACCCCAGTTGGTGTGGAGGAGGGGATAGCCGAGAACTGACACGGGGGCCTGCCCCGGTTTTTATTTTTCTTTTTGTAAGCCTGCGGCCAGGTGGATGGCCGGTTTTGTACTTCCCTCTTTTGTGAATACAGGAAGTGTTTTTGGCTTTACCTTGATGCTTTGTTCAAAATCGACCGAATCTGGTTTTTCAGAAATCCGAGATCATGTCGTTGTTTTTGCTGTAGCTCGCAAGGCCGATACCCGATGTAGGTTCGGATAGGAAGTTGATAAAATATCGCCACCGATAGTATATGCGGCCGGGGCCTTTACTAACGTGGTTCATATGATCCGAGGGGACATCCTGCCGCTCCTGACGCGGTTTGCGTGGCCGAAGCCACTCCCGGCTTGGTCTTACGCGGACTTAGAGACATACCTTGCCGCTTCCCGATCCGGTATACATGGCCAGAGCCACCCTCGGATCAGGTTACCTGCGGGCTCAGAAAGAATACCATGCCGCTCCCGATACGGTTTGCATGGCCGAAGCCACTCCCGGTACGGTTTACACGGACTTGGAAAGAATACCATGCCGCTCCCGATACGGTTTGCATGACCGAAGCCACTCCCGGTACGGTTTACACGGACTTAGAAAGAATACCATGCCGCTCCCGATACGGTTTGCATGGCCGAAGCCACTCCCGGTACGGTTTACACGGACTTAGAAAGAATACCATGCCGCTCCCGATACGGTTTGCATGGCCGAAGACACTCTCGGTACGGTTTACATGGACTTAGAAAGAATACCATGCCGCTCCCGATACGGTTTGCATGGCCGAAGCCACTCCCGGTACGGTTTACACGGACTTAGAGAGAAACGCACCCAGGTTTTCTGAAAAAGAGGCTTTCATTCATACCTTTCGGCTAAAAGTCCGGGAAAGGTGATTTACATAAAGTAACGCCGAAGGCGTTCTGCATTCCAGGTGAGAGGGACAGGTTGGCCCGAAAGGGTCTCCAACCAATAAGCCCCTCGTCTGATTACCTCTTTTACCCGATAGGGCCCTTCCCAGTTGGGGGCAAGCTTTCATGAGGCTTCGGTCGGTTTAGAAGCATGAGCATTCCTTAACACGAGGCTCCCGATCTCAAAGCTTCGGGGCTTCACTCGAGTGTTGTGGTACCTGGCCATGCGCTGCTGATAAGCTGCCAACCGGATACGAGCCCTATCTCGGGTTTCTTCTACGAGGTCCAGATGATCCTTCAAGCCTTCTTCGTTGGCCTCCGGATTGTAAGCAATGATTCTGGGAGAGGGACGGCCGATTTCCACTGGAATAACGGCCTCTATTCCATAAGCCATGCGAAATGGAGTTTCGCCGGTAGGAGTTCGGCTCGTCGTCGATATGCCCACAGAACACTCGGCAGCTCCTCTACCCATCGGCCTTTGGCTTTGCCGAGGCGGGTTTTCAGTCCTTGCAACAGGCTTCGGTTGGTGACTTCAACCTGGCCGTTTGCCCGAGGGTGCGCTACCGAAGTGAATTTGTGAAGAATGCCGAAGCCGGCGCAGTTGTCGCTGAACCGACGACTATCGAACTGCTTGCCGTTGTCCGAAATGATGGCCCGGGGGATGCCGAACCGGCAGATGATGGACTTCCATACGAAGTTCCAAGCATTGCTATTGGTTATTGACGCGAGGGGTTCGGCTTCTACCCACTTAGTAAAATAATCTACCGCCATGATGAGGAATTTTCTTTGGCCAGTGGCGACGGGAAAATGCCCCAGGAGGTCGATTCCCCATTGAGCGAAAGGCCAGGGATCGGATAAGGGGGTCAGAAGGGTGGCTGCCTGGTGGATGAGGGAGCTGAACCTCTGGCACTGATCACAGCGCCGTATGAGGGCTAAAGCGTCCTCTCGGAGTGTCGGCCACCAGTAACCTTGCCTTAGAAGCTTGTGAGCCAGGGCCCTTCCTCCTGCATGCGCTCCTATATCCCTTCATGTACTTCTCTCATGGCGTAGTCGGCTTCAGTCGGGCCGAGGCACCGCAGCAGTGGTCGGCCGAAGGACTTCTTGTAGAGCAGCCCGTCCAGAAGGAGGAAATGGGATGAGCGTTGCCGAACGTGTTTCGCCTCCCTTGAGTCTGGCGGGACCTCTCCTCGGAGGAGATAAGCGACGAGGGGAGTCATCCAGGTCTCGGCTTCGGCCTCGGTGATTTGCATGGCCTCAGGTTCGCCGAGGCTTGGTTCGGCGAGTTCCTCTACTAGGATCATTCGGCCTCCTCCCCCGTCTTGAGTTGATGCCAGCCGGGAGAGTGCATCGGCTCGGGCATTCTCGGCTCTCGGGATCCTCACGATTTCATAAGAATCGAATTGAGCGAGGATCTTGCGAGTCACCTGGAGATAAGATGCCATTATCGCATCCCGAGCCTCGTATTCTCCGGAAATATGGCTGGCGATCAGCTGAGAATCGCTGAAGGCTTTCAGGTTCCGGGCGCCGAGCTTCTTCGCGGGCCGGAGGCCAGAAATGAAGGCTTCGTACTCGGCGGCGTTGTTAGTCGCTGGAAAGGAGAAACGCAAGGCGTACTCTGTTACGACCCCTTCGGGCGATGCCAGGATCCACTTGGCGCCGCTGCCCGTGGAGCACGCGGAGCCGTCTACAAAGAGTCGCCACTCGTCTGCCGGTGTAAGAGCCGAAGTGTTCTCGGCTTCGGGCACGTCGGCTTTCGGCTGAAGTGCCGAGGAAGCGCTGGGGGTGAGTTCAGCGATGAAGTCCGCCAACGCCTGGGCTTTTACTGCTACCCGAGGTGTGTAGGAGATGTCGAACTCTCCTAGCTCAATCGCCCATTTTGCCAGCCTGCCGGAGACCTCCGGCCGGGAGAGAACCTGCCTCAGGGGCTGGTCGGTGAGAACCTTCACTGAGTGAGCAAGAAAATAAGGCCGGAGCCTCCTCGCGGACGAGACGAGGGCCAAAGCCAATTTTTCCAGCACGAGATACCGGAGTTCGGCTCCTTGAAGGGCTCGGCTGGTATAATAGACTGGCTTCTGAACGCCCTCTTGCTCTCGGACGAGGACGGCGCTGAGAGCTGTCTCGGATACTGCGAGGTACACGCTCAGAGGCTCCCCGGGGACCGGCTTAGACAGAATGGGGACTTTGGAGAGGTAGGCCTTCAGCTGGTCGAAGGCTGTCTGGCACTCATCCGTCCATTCGAAGCCATTGGCCTTCTTCAGTAGCTTGAAGAAGGGAAAACAGTAATCCGCCGCCCTTGACATGAAGCGGCTTAGGGCAGCAATCCTCCCGTTCAGCTTCTGTACCTCTCGGAGGTTTGCCGGGAGGCGCATTTGTATGATGGCCGAAACCTTCTCGGGGTTAGCTTCTACCCCTCGGTGGGTGACCATATAGCCGAGGAACTTCCCGGAGGCTACCCCGAAAGCGCACTTGGCCGGGTTCAGCTTCATCTTGTACCGCCGCAGGGCAGAGAATGTCTCGGCTAAGTCGGCCAAATGTTCTGCAGCGACGCGGCTTTTGACCAACATGTCGTCTATGTAGACTTCCATGTTGCGGCCGAGCTGCGGAGCGAACACTTTATTGACAAGGCACTGATATGTCGCGCCGGCGTTCTTCAGACCGAAGGGCATCTGGGTATAGCAATATAGGCCCAGATCGGTCGTGAAGATGGTTTTGCTCTCATCATCCGGATGCATCCGGATCTGGTGATAGCCTGAATAGGCGTCGAGGAAGCTTAAGAGCTCGTGGCCGGAGGTTGAGTCCACCACCTGGTCTATCCGAGGCAGCGGGAAGCCATCCATCGGACAGGCCTTGTTGAGGTTGGTGAAGTCCACGCACATTCGCCACTTGCCATCCTTCTTCGGCACCATCACCACGTTGGCGATCCAGTCCGGATGATGCACCTCTCAGAGGTGTCCGGCGTCCAGCCCCTTCTGTACTTCGGCTTGGATGGCGGCTTTCCTTTCCTGATTGAAGGTGCGCCACTTCTGCTTTACCGGGGGCTGGTCGGGATCGATATGTAGTCGGTGCTCTGATACCTCCGGGTCAACCCCGGGCATGTCCGCTGGAGACCAGGCGAAGACGTCGAGATTCTTTTTCAAGAATTCGGTGAGCTTTTCTGCTTCGGTCTTCTCCAGGTCGGAGCCTATCATCAGGGTTCGTCCTTCGCCTCCCGGAACCGGAATGGCGAGGAGTGCTTCTCCCGGGGATGCCTCGGCTGATGATTCGATTGCTAGGGTTTCGGCTGCAGCCTTCCCTTTGACCGAAATCATATAGCATTGCCGGGCTGCTTCTTGATTCCCCCTGGCCTCGCCTATTCTATGGCTGGTATGAAACTTCAGCTTCTGATGGAAAGACGAAGGCACGGCTCCGACTCCGCCGATTAGCCTTCGGCCGAAGATGGCGTTGTAGGCCGAATCGACTTTTACAATGGCAAAATCCGTTTCAACGGTTAGTTGCCGGGGGGCGGAGCCTAAGGTTACAGGGAGTCGAACAATGCCCTCTACTCGGCAGGGCGAGCCGTTAAAACCGAAGAGGGGGCCCGGTGAGGCTTCATATTAGCCTCACTCAATCTCATTTTTTCAAAACAATCGTAAAATAAGATGTTTGGGGCGCTTCCATTATCGACAAAAATACGATGTACATCGTAACTATTTATTACAGCGTTTATGACGAGGGCGTCGTCGTGAGGGACCTGAATATCAGTCAGGTACTCTGAGCCAAAGGTAATATCCTCTTGGCGATGCCGCTTCGGCTCGACGTCAATCGTCGCTATAGTGGCAGAACTGCGCTGCCGTGGCCTTGATCCTTCCCCTGGCCCTCCGGATATCATCATGATAGACCCAGAGCTGGGTCTTTGATGGGATGCTTCTATCGGGGCCGAGGTGACCTTCGGTGGAGGAGCAGCTTCTGCCACCGGGGGTTGTTGTCTGGGCGTCTCAGGGACGTCCCGGTTTCGCTGTGGCGGGGGCTGCTCTCGTCGGTACTGCGGCAGTCTTCCCTCCCTGATGAGGCGGTCGATTTCCTCTCGGAGCTGCTGGCACTCATCCGTCGTGTGGCCGATCTCCCGGTGATACTCACAGTATTTGCCGGGGTCCCTTCGGCGAGGATCCATCTTTATGCGATCTGGTCGCCGGATCATGCCTTTCACCTCCATGAGCATTCGGGAAGGGGGAGCAAGTAAGGGTAGGTACCGCTGTTGCGGGTCCCGTCGCCTCTCTCTGTCCCAATCCTCCCTGCGATACCGCTTTCGGGAGGGTTCTTGATCTTCGGGCCGAGATCAGACCACCTGGGGAGCAGGTGCCGAGGCCGCTTCGACTGCGCCTTTACCTCTGGACGTCATCAGGGCCTTCCGGTTGATGTATTTGTGGGCCCGGGCTACGAGGTCCTGGAAGGTAGGGGGATGGCGTTTCCCGATGGAGCCGAGGAGCCCTTCATCCCGACACCCGCTGATCACAGCCGAAACCGCAATCGAGCTGTCGAGGTTTGGGATTTGGGCGGCCTCGGCCCGGAACTTGGTGAAGTACTCCTGGAGAGTTTCGGTGGGGCCTTGCCGGATGGCTAGTAGGCTGGCGGAGGTTTTACACTGCCGGGTGGCATCGTAAACTGGTCGATGAATAACTGGCCCAACTGGACGAGGGAGTGGATGGAGTTGGGGGCCAGTGTTTCGAACCAGGTGAGGGCAGTCTTCTCAAGGGTGAGGGGGAAAAGTCGGCAGCGGATTGCTTCGGCGACCCCTCGGACCGAGAGGAACGCGTTGAATCTCTGGAAATGACAGACCGGATTTGTCATTCCGTCGTAGAGAGGGCCGTTCGGCAGCTTGAAATTGGGAGGCACCTCGGTAGCCAGGAGCTCGGGCGTGAACGGAGTATGCTCCAGGATGTTGCTAGCAAGGGGCGCCCCGTAGGGCCGAGACACCATTTGCTGCATTTCCTTTTGCATTGCCGTCAGCCGCCGGTCCAGGTCCGAGGCGGTCGAGGTGGTGACTGATTGTCCTCCGGTCCTGGCCGGGCGGAATTCCGACGAAGCATAGTTCTGCTCCGTTAGGCGGTCAGCGCGAGGGGCTCGGGCAGGTAGCGCCGAGGGCTCGCTGCGGGCCGCAGCGGTTTCGTCGGGAGAAACCGGTGTAGGCGTCGGCCGGAACCGGGCATCTTGTACTGGGTAGAGTGGGGGGAGCGGCGCCTGCTGAGAAAGCTGTCCCATCAATCCTACGCGCTGGGCGAGGGCAGATACCATCTCCTGAAGAGGTGCTAGGGATGTGACGGCAGTTGCTAGTGTGGCCATTTGTTGCTGGAGCACTCCCACTCGGTCTTCCGCAGCGAGGGACTCCGGTATGACTGGTAGAGGCACGCTTGGCGGGGCAGAAGGGGCGCCTTCGGAATGCAGCATCTGCGCCGAGGCTTCCCGTGCCTCTGCTTCGCTCTGTCCGGATCGTCGGGTTACAGGTCGTTGAGACATGACTTGTTTGTTTGATTCCCACAGACGGCGCCACGTGATGTAGCCGAAGCTATCACGACCGGATTCCGAAGCTGGAATCCGAAGTAATGGATCCGGAGTTGGGTCGGATCGGTGTTTAGAGGCCCGACGGGGATCCGGAAGGCGAAGGAAGCAAAGGCGAAGCCGAAGGTCCGAGGCCGAGAGCCGCTCGGTCGGAGGCTGGCTTGTCTTCGGGAGGTCGGGGCCGAAGCTCCTTCGGTAAACGAAGGGGCGGCGCGAAACCGAGTCTCCTCTGGTCGCGGGGCAGCCGGGGCACGGCGTCAAGACCAGGGAGAGGAGTCCGAAGTCGGCGGCTGAGACCGACTCGGGAAGGTCGGCGATGATTCGAACCGAGCCTCTGGAGGAGGGAAAGAAGAAGAAAACCGGTCAGCAGGAGTCCCGGGCTTCGACCCTAAGGAACCCCCTCCGACGGTCAAGTTAGCTCCTGAAGAGGATTCGATTCAGAAGGCAAAGGGTAGCTTTAATGCTATTTGGACTGTAGTCCTTGAGGGTCTCGGAGGCACAGGAGAACATCCCTTTGGCAATAAATAGCGGTGTATTTATAGCGGAGGATAGAGGATGGTTAACGGTGATAGCCGATATAGGACTATATCCGGGCTTACTGGTAAACCGCCATAGTGCCTAGTCCTCCACCGGAGTGGGCCGGACTCGGCTATCGGGCCGAAGGGGGTTGGGCCGCTGATGGGCCGAAACCTGCTGGGCCTAGGACTGCCGCGCTGCTCCCGGGCCGTAGACTGGTGGGCCGCTGACGGGCTGAAGCCTGTTGGGCCGGGAGCAACGGTGCCGCTTACGGGCCGAGGGCTGTTGGGCCGCTGATGGGCTGAAGGCTCTCTGAAGGCTTTCTACTGCTGCTGCTGGGCTGAACTAGGTAATGGGCCGAATCGGATTCTGCCTCATCAGTAACAATAATTTAAAATAACTACTTATTATAGTGATGATAATAGTGCATACCTCACTTACTTCCGTTCCTGTTTTTTATTTCTAATTTAAAAGTAAAAATGAATGTAGAAGTAAAAACACTCATTTCCATGTATGTTTATGTCTCCTCTGAATCTTACGGTAAACAAGAGTGAAAAGTGTCATTTCTATTTCTGTCTCAAACTTGCTTGCAGCCCCAGCCAGGGAATATAGTCTGAGAATCTACAGAATCCTTGTCCAATACTTGTTTATAACATCTGATAAGTCCGAAGAATCTACGGAATCCACTCCTAAGTCCACATATCCTTTGAGCACATGGACCAGTTATATCTGAATAAAGTCAGTGAGAATAGAGCAGCACCTGGTGCTTCTTCAGATTCCTCTGCGGGTTGGATTAATCGTTTGGAAGCTCCGGCCGGGAGCTAAACGAAAGGGTTCGAGGAAGGGGACAAGCTCAGAACTGCCAAGCTGATGATGGGCGACCGTGGAAGCCACGCCGCAGCCAGCATGGTTTGGATTAGCCCATGATGACAAGCCCCAACAGGTAGAAATGGATGGGTTTGTTATGCCGAGATTCTCCGTGTTCTTGTCATATTGTTCTTTGTTTTCATGTTTTAGGGATTCTGAAGTTTGAAATAGTCACATGATTCAAATATTTTGCCTAGTTAAGGTATTATATTATTGAAGGTTAATATACAAAAGACTGTATTTGGATGGTCCACAAAATGGCCGGATCATGCAGGTAAAATCATCAGATTACACACCTTTATGTTTTATAATTAGATCAAGTATACAAAAGGACATATTTCTCATATTTTTCTGTTTTTTCCCCCTCTCAATGGCAATTCAAGGAACCGTATCATTCGTGAGTAAGATGGAACATAGACCATATCTACACCATTTTTTATTGTCTGCTTGAATCCTAACAGCCTTCAAAATTGTGGTAACCTAGCTGGGTAGTGGTGTGAATTACCACGCAAGCCCATGTCACAACACTAACAAAAGAAGAGTAAGAAAAAGAGTCGGCTGCAAAAAGAATCAGGGCTGCAAAAAGGATGATATATATTATATCGATGATAAAATTACAAGACAAGTATATAAAATTTGGACAATAGCTTGGACAAGGAGTATGGCTAAACTAAATGCGTGAGGGGTGGCATCGAGCCGCGCAGAGTCAGAACTTTGGTCAGCTCAAGCTTGACTCGACAAAAAAATTTTGAGTCCAAGCTGAGCTCAAGCTTTGATTCAAACACCAAACCCAGCTCGAACTCGGGCTCGAATAAAATTAAACCCAGCTCGAGCCGAGCCGAGTCAGCTCGTCGGTTTGGTTTGAAGGCGCATCAACCGGGTAGAAAAACGACTAAACCCGACGCCTCATGTTTGAATTTGTAGCCGCCTGGAGGGAGAGGAGTAAATGTTTTATCCGGTACAAGACTAAACGTCCCTCCCAAGTGCTGTGCACTGCTGCGTGCAGTGGACAAGCGTTGTGTTGGGGATAACGAAAGTTTAAAAATCTTTATGGGCCTTATATTAGTTGGGTTAGTCGATTGCTTGGCCAACATTTTCATTATATGCTTGGTGGGCTGTTGGGCTTGTGGGTTTTTGTGGTACGTGAGATGTTCATGGGAATGTTGGTAGACGTGTGTGGTTTATACAACATCGTTATTTTATGTTTGAGTTGGCTCGCAAGCCAACCGAGTCGAACTCTTTGAAGTTCGGACTCGGCTCGTTTAATTAATCGAGCTCCAACTCAGACTTGAGCTCTACTCGTTTCTTCAACCGAGTCGAGCTCAAGCGGCTCGGATCATTGCTAGTCTTAGGCGTGATAGTAGGTTGAGGTTATTTTGCATGAGGTTGTACACGAAACTGTGGTAGCTAGAGTGGGCTATTGGGCTTGTGGGTTTTTGTGGTACGTGAGATGTTCATGGGAATGTTGGTAGACGTGTGTGGTTTATACAACATCGTTATTTTATGTTTGAGTTGGCTCGCGAGCCAACCGAGTCGAACTCTGTGAAGTTCGGACTCGGCTCGTTTAATTAATCGAGCTCCAACTCAGACTTGAGCTCTACTCGTTTCTTCAACCGAGTCGAGCTCAAGCGGCTCAGCTCATTGCTAGTCCTAGGCGTGATAGTAGGTTGAGGTTATTTTGCATGAGGTTGTACACAGAACTGTGGTAGCTAGAGTGGGCTCTGCTTTTGGCATAGATAGAAGGCCCAGGAAAGGAAGAAGAAAGGTTATATTATGGATGCTTGGTTATCGCTATCTCTTTTGATATTGATATCAATAGAACTTAATCTTAAGTGTTTAGTTGAGTTCTACTAATTATGGTGCTTAAGCTTATGTCATGCCCACCTTTAGTGATGTAATATGCCCATTGTGACATATATTGCTGAATCGAATGTTTTATAGAATTTTTTAAAAGCCATCAAAACAAGCTCTTGTATCATTTTTGACATTAACACTACTTCATCCAAACACTTGAAGATTATATCATATTATTTTTTATATTGATACTCTATCTTCTAAAAATATCAATATTAAAATCGATATTATACGAAATTTGATACTCCAACCAAACTGGGATTATTAGACAATTTTGTTAGTATCAATTTTGGTATTGCTACTAATAGTAGATCTTTGATTATACTCTATCAATTTTGATACTCTTATATTAATAAAGTATGTTGCCACAACAAATTTAATACAAGTTTAAACCTACATTGAAAATGTTAGTTTAGTCTTTGAGAGTCTAAGGACCTCTTCTCCTCACATTTTCCCGCCTCCAACTCTCTCTTTCTCCTTCAGCTGTCCTCCTTCATATTTATCTGTTATTAAATTTAATATTAATTATAAATTTCAAAATTAAGACTACATCAAAACTGATACTCCAACCAAATAGGGCAGAATATGAAGAGGTTACATTGAGGTATAAGGGTTCCTTAAAGGAGATAGTGTAGGAAAACAATATAGTAGCATTTCTTCTTGACATACTTTTATATATATCTCAAAATTTTCAAAAATATCTCTATATTTTCACACAGTAGACGTCAAATTATTACATAAGGCTGCCTTTTCTTCATCCCATGAGAGTCAAGTTGTGGGATGTCAATATTTGGTTTCATAAAATTAAAATTCTCTAGTTTATATATGAGTAGCATAGGAGGGTAGCAATTGAATTGAATGGAAGATGGAAGATCTATATAACCAACAAGCTGCCTCATGCGTTGGACTTGGGGCAAGGAAAGTCATTGGTGCCTCATGAGAGTCATCTTGTATGTGAAATAGATCTTTCACATACAAGATGATGAAGATTTCTTTTTCTAACATGAAAGATATTGTATAATTAAATAGGGAGGTTTACAATAGGAAGAACAGAGTGCAACATAGAACGCGAAGAGAGGGGAATGCTAAACACCATAATGCGATAGACCCCAGATGGGAGAAGAGGTGGAAAGAGGGGAAAGGGTCTTGGAGAAGGCCAGAAATGGGATCTAGAGAAGAAAGAGGAGATGGAAGAGAGGGCAACTCCTACAAGATGATAAAGATACTATTCGTTAAACACAAACCACAAGATTTTAGATAGTTTAGTAACTAGTATGCATAGACTTCACCCCATTAATCCGTGGTGGAGATTCTTTCTTTTCATATGCACGAAGTGTCAAGTTGAACTCAGCCGCAGAGTCTAAAGATTGAACAATCATAAGTTGCTTTGCACATGAATCATCTGTTTAAACTTTCCCAACTGGAAAGAGAAAAAGAGTGATCAAAAAGGAGACTTAGATGTTCTTCAACACAAGTCCACATAAATCAAAAGTCAGGAGGGATTAAAAAAGATGTACAGACATGTTTGAGATAAAGGTCAACTAAAAAACTATGGTTATAGTGAATCACATAGGTTATCCTTCACCAACCGAGGAACAAATCTATAGAATACCTATGCTAAATCTAGGAGGAATTATAAACAACAGTTTCTTCTGCTTTTTTCTAATATCTGGACACATGGCAATCTTGTTAAAACAAACATAATGAGTGGCTATACATATATTGAGATTTGATGATGTTGGCCTGAGAAATTATTTGACATAATTACAATGAACAAACTTTGCAATATAGTGCTCATGTGCATGTTCAGTTTTAGAATCTAAAGCGTGCCTTTGTTTAATAGAAAAACTACGCTAGACAACATCAATAACTTGATTTGACCCAATAATTTACTTATACCCCCATGATCAACTCCCTTATGTGAATATTTACTTATACCCCCATGATTTTCTACAATTCAAAAATAAATCTATACGGTAATGACACATTTAAAAACAGGAACATTCCATCTG
Source organism: Zantedeschia hybrid cultivar (assembly GCA_030544215.1). NCBI lineage: Eukaryota > Viridiplantae > Streptophyta > Magnoliopsida > Alismatales > Araceae > Zantedeschia > Zantedeschia hybrid cultivar. The sequence continues at coordinate 41,500,510 of JARZZO010000013.1, read as the reverse complement.
TGAGAAAATTTCTTCAGACAAGGACTATGCCTCTTTGGATCTCATGGTTCAAGATTGTAAACAAGGTCATGAAGGGGCTGTGGATCATGAAGGTAGTGTGAGATACCACATGGCCTGCCTATGGGTGGTACAAGGCAAGTACTATTATAGGGAGAGCCACCTATAGACTGGCGTGGTCCACGTGGACATCATAGTTCCACCATTGCCATCACCAACCTAAGCACATAGGACTTAAGAGGAAATGACAAAGAGAGAGAGAGAGAGCAGCCAAAGCGTGGATGGCATCTTCATCCTCACTCCGTTTCTTCCCCTTCTACAGCTCTCTCTCTTCTTCCCCGTCCACAACTCCATAGTGCCCCAAACGAGTTGGGACTGCTGGCGTCGGAGGGGAAGGATCTCCCCCTCGAGGCCCCCACCTTCCCCCACCTTCCCAATCTCCTCATGCTTAATAGGGGAATTTTGGTCTTTCCATGTAAAGTTAAAGTTTAAGCATAGTTAAGCCAAATTCATGTTCAAAACTTAATAAAATGAGATCATGTTTAAGTCATAGTAATTATGGGATAAACATTCAAAATAGGGGGTTGATCCCTAGATACAAGATATCTAAAGGAAGTACTTTAAGCAATTCCAAAAAATCAAAAGAAACAGATTTTCTAAAGAAGTTAACCAAATGTTAGAACTTGTAAAGCACAATGTATCAAAATTTTTGGATGGAGATGGGTTGTATCATCTGAATCTATCTAATTAGTAGGTTAAAGGTCTATTACAGTTGACGTATGATAAAAATTAGTCACCATCTTCACCTGTGGAAAATATGTGTGACGAAAAACTTTAAACATGAAATAGATTCGCATTTGAAGAGACAGAAATCAACATACTTTTGCCAAATTCCCATAATTAGAGATGTCAACAAATAGCTATAAGATCAAATATAAACTCTAGCCTTATCCTTACATTTTAAGAAAAATTATCTTAACCCTATCCTTTTATATATATGCTTGTCTTATCCTTATTTTTTCTTTAAAATATCAAAATACATGGTTAATGGTTAAATTATCAGAAAAACACTACGCTGACGTATATTGTCTATTGTATTCCTTGTAAAAAAATATGATCCTTTCGTATTCTAGGATAAATTGCACAAAGACATATAAGCTGCTTCAAACTAGTATTTATACAATCTTACTCATTTTAACACATAAAACACATAAAAAAGCAGTATCATATTATTTTGATAAATTTTAAAAATATTCACTCAAGTAGAATTTGTGAAGCCAAGTTATAGAGTAGTTATGTTATCAGAAAGATAGCGGTCAAGATCCAGAGTCCACAGCAGTTACTTGGAAGGAAGGGGATGGGAAGGAGAGCAGCAAGGTCTGAAACTCTGAATCATGATGGGTGGTTGCCAAAAATGAAGACATGGTTGGAGATTTGGATGGCTATGGAGCCAACTACAAAGATGGGCCTGTTTTGTTTTTGAAGCTTCTCCAGCAGCAGGAAGAGTTCACTTAAACTAAAAAAGTCCATCAAATCTGAGGTGAACTGTCTTATCTTCTTTGAGTAATATTTATTGTACAGTATGCGTGTTAGGTGCAGTCAAAACATAAAAAAAATAAATATTTTTTATAGTCAATTCCCTCATGTCCGTACAGTCCGATCTCCGATTGGACAATAAAAAAAATTCAAGTTTTAATAAATAGTAAAAAAAACATCTTTAATAGGCCAAGTCCAATAAAATGAGAATTGATTTTTTTTATTTTTTAGAACTTTTAAGCCGTTCGATCCGAGGTAGGTTGTATGAACACGTGGGACGTGAAGAGACAAACCTTTAAAAAAAAAGTCTGACTTCTTACACCGCATGCGCCTGCGAGAGATTGGACAGTAGTGAGCAATGCAACAAGATTTTTGAAAAAAATTATATCAAACTTGGCATCAGTACCATCCAATCTCAGGTCGAATAGTTAAAAAAATTAAAAAACAAAGAACGCACACCCGTCTAATCTAAGCCGTCAGATTGAAAGTTCCGCGCACGGTGCAGGACGGGCTGTAACCTCATGGAATCCTCACAAACTACATGTTCCCATAGGACGTGCAATTATTTCACTAGAGAATTAACGAGCGGCGCAAAACTTAATGAACGATTGAGATCTCAAATCAATGAGAAACATAAAAGAAATAAATGCATCGGTAAGCATAAAAGGATATAAAAATAAGTGTAAATAAGTGTATCTATTTCCTTATTCTTTAATATCTAGATTGGGCATTATCCTTATCTATGTCCAATAAATGCAAAAAAGTTTATCATTATCTTTCCCTTGAACTTCAAATAAGGATGGATAAAACGAGCATTCTTTGACTTCCCTACCCATAATTATCCAACCGGAATTGTAAAACAAGCAAGATTAAAAAGAACAAAATATTGATTTCCGTTTTTTATTGTGATAGCAAACTATGCTCTTAATTACAATCCGGATGAAATAAGGAAATGTTATTTTCTTTCTCGGTTTTGTTTCTAACTTGGATATTAAAAACAGATAAAAATTTAGAGAATCATCAAAAAAATAACTCAAGATTTTCGTAGTCATCATCTTCTTCGTTATATTTATCTAACCAAGTCATTGGGCGGAATTCATCTAGTGGTTAATAGGAACTTATATACATTATAAATCATAATATTTAACAAAATCAAAATTCATAATTAAAATATAAAAATAACAATTTTACTTTTAATTTTTGACAACCTATAAAAAAAAAAGTTTATTTCTAATTTTGATAAGGGTTATTTTACATATATGTCTCTATAATCTTTTGATATTACAAATAAATATCTCTAATCTGATTATTTACAAATAAGCCCCCACAATCTACAATGAATTAACGAAAGACCCCTAAAACTTACAAATAAGCTCATGACAGTGTTACAAATAGGTCCCTAAAATAATTTATTTGTAAGAAAGTTGCAATGATGGGAATTTATTTATAAATAGTCATATTAAGAGAATTTATTTGTAATATCAAAAAGTTATAGAAACTTATGTGTAAAAAACTCTTTTGATAATTGTTGAATAATTATTTTCTTATCCAAATTTATTTTTTAATAAAAACAAATAATTTGGTTTCCATTTACAGCACTACCACTACATATAACCTTTTGTCCCCGCAGATAGCATAGATGGGCACCTCTCCCCTTCGATCCCATCCGATGTGTATGGACAGGATTCCAAAGCTCTCACTCCTTTAGGTGGCCCTGTCCCACAAATTTGGTGATTTCTCCCCTTTCAGGTGGGATTCGAAATTTGCTCTTCTGAAAAGAGATCATTTTGTGCAATCAACTGAACTATTTGACAAAAAAAAGATTGGATATAGTCATTTCTTTGAAGTGAAAGGATAATAGGGTGTTTGAATGTAACAATTTATCTTTTTCTTCATAAAAAAATTTTAAAAAAATATTTTATAATTGACGTTTGACATAACTATATTTAAATTTAAGACAAATGTTAGTGCCTTCTTTAAACTTTTCCAAATAAAAACAAACTCCAGACTTGTTTTGTTTTTGAATCCCCTCCGGGCCTGTCCCTTCCGCTCCCCATCTCCCATCGTTGCCTCACTTCGCCTCCCTTCTCGCCTATGTTAGTCTGCTAATGCTGCTGCCATGGGGACTGCCCTCCCCCGTCCTCCCAGACTGTGAACGGCAACAGCAGCAATCGTTGGGCCGCTAGGCCCGCTACCATGAGAAAAGAACGTTTGTTACCCCTTCTATTGTCGCACTCTTCCCCATGGTCATCCTACTCCCCTCCATGCCCAGTGCTCTGTGGCATGTTGTTGCACCAGGTGAGAGGCCAAGGTCCAAGAGGATCATCACCGCCTCTTCTCCTTAGGGCACGTTTGTTTGCACTGAACTCGGATCAGTAGTGATGCTCAGCAGCTTTTCCATACGCACAACCTTCTCTGACGCGCGTGGGAGGAACTAGCAACGAAATTAATAGCATCTTTTGTTTACCTATTTCGTAACTTGTAAAATAGACAATATTGCCTGCAAAGAATTGACATTTCTCCTTAAGACTACTGGCAATAAACACTTGAAGGAGGACAATGCCAGAAATTTGACCCAATCTGCGAGACGACAAAGATGGATTCGCCCACTATCCCCTCTTTTGTAGATGCTATGAAAATCTTGATGGGACAGTGCATTGTGTCTAACGTATTTAATTTAGATTGTCCAAATCCATCTTCAGATAATTTTTTAAGTAATAAGAGAAATCTTGTTAAACAGATTTTTATCTTCATTTTATTTTTAATTTTAAATTTAAAAAATAAAAATTTATATCTAAACACCCTATTAGAAGACGGTCTGATTTTCCTTCTTCCAATTATGCTATGTGTCGTGGTTATGAACCTGTTCTCCTCGAAAAATGAATCGATCTGATGAACAAAGTAAAGAAGCTCTCCAGAAAAATTTTAGTCCTAATTTATTTGCAGAATAAGTTATTCGAAATTATTCATTCAAAATAATAGATATTTAATTTTGATAATTTAACGGAATACATTGACAAAATAAGAAGAATAAGTAATTTTTAAGTCTAAAGTTGAATTACTTATTCTTCTTATTTTAGTATTAATAATTTTAATACGATATAAACTATTCTGTCCATCAAATTAAAATTAATCTTATTCTAAGAATAAAATCTCTTATCCTACTCTTATTCTATCAAACCGGGGCTGAATCAAAAACAACGGCGTAGTCTGGAAGGGACAGCGCACCGACAGCTCTCATCCTTTCGACGCGTGAGATAATCCAACGATAGATAAGAGGGCTGCCAAACGAAATCAAGACCGCACGATCGCATAGGTCGTTCAGGGAACACCAGATGGCGGCTTCCGCTTTGCTATCCCGAACCGTCCCCCGGCCCCCACCCGTGTTGTCCAGAAACCGCTTCCATCCTCCCCGGGAAAAGAAAACACCCGGGTTGTGCTCCATCTTTATCCGTAATGCTGCCGCAATTGCAATCTCCACCGCAGGAGGCGAAGCAGGTAGTACACTTCCCCTATCAGCCCCCACTTGAGGGCCCCGCTAAAGGCCACGGAGGATAGTGAACTCATTGTTCCATTTACGGGAGTGGCGCCAGCATTCCTTTATGCGGCATCGTCTCTTATTGCATCGGTCTGGCGGGGTGGCCAGTCCCGGTTGCTATGCGCTTTTTTAGTGCTCGTCCTGTTCACGTCTCTTGACGAATCCGAAAGAGAGAGAGAGAGAGAGATGGCGATGCGATGCTCGCTCACCAAGGTTCCCCGCCGGTCTCTGCCATCGACGATGGCTGGAGCTCGGAGGTGGCTCACCGATGACAAGGGTAGAATTCTTAGCGAGGAAGAGAGGGCGAAGGAGAATGTCTACATTCAGGTCCGTCCTCCCCATCACCATCTCTCTCTCTCTCCCTCTCTCTCTCTCTCTCCGCGTTAAAGGCGATCTCTGGTCTCTGTCTCTGATTGATCTGTCTGTTCACTTTTCTTTTCTTTTTTTTAAATTTTTTACATTTTTTGGGCTTAGAAAATGGAGAGGGAGAGGCTGGAGAAGCTGAGGCGGAAGCTGGAGAAGGAGAAGGCTGAGGCCCAGAAGTCGTCGGCAGAAGAGGTGAAGGTACTCCCCTCCGATACGACTTCACGTCTGTTTAATTTTTTTTGTTGGCTTTCTCTTCTAGTCTGGAGATAATCCTTACTTAAGGTCTAAAAGCTTTGGTTTTTTTGCGCTATGTAGAGTGAGAAAAAGGGTAGTAATATTAAAAAATTTTATTTTGGTTTTCTATGTTGATGTTCGACATTGATATTAACTGTTCCAATCTAGAAATCTAAATCGTAAATATACAGAGAAAACGTGTTCTGCAACTGCCTTAATGATCTGTTTTGCGATCACGCTTCGTATCAAGCTCGTCTCTCTTGTTTCGGAGGTGGTGTTGAACTAATAGGAGTTCTTGTTGCGGTTACCTGGCTGGCTGCGTCATTGCATTGCTGCTGTTATGGCAGGAGATCCGTTTCATTTCTTTGACAATTCCTCTGTTTTGCCTTTTTTCCCCCCTCCTTGGGTCGTTTTTTTAATTGTTAACTTCTAAAGAATCTTATATATGACTTATTTTAGAATAAGAAGAAAATTTAGGGAATCTTTTATGTATATGTATGACACAGGAAGTTTTGTTTGGGGCATATAAGCGCTTTCTTACTAAAACTTTATCGATAAAACATTTAAGTCCATATATTTGTTTTTAGTCGATGTAAAATACTAAAATCTAAAATGATGAGCTATCTTCGCTGACTTTTAAACCGGTGATCTCAAAATTGAGTCATTTCACCGTTTTAGGTGTCGTTTGGTTGGGTCGTAAAATGCGGTAAAACCGTATTTTTCTTATGTTTGAAGTATTGTAAATTGTTTTACGGTACTTTTTCGTATGGGGTGTTGTAAATAGTCATATTTGAAAATCAGATGACCTCTAAAATCTTCTTTTTAGTTGATTTCAGCCTAAAATCTAAAACCACCGAAAACCAAATTGGTAATTTCAAAACGGGTTTATGTTAAAATGAAGAATTTTATTTTTGCTGGTTATAAAATTGGTGATTTCAAAATCTGAGATTTTACGCATTTTATGACGCACCAAAAGACACCTTAGAGCAATCCACACTATGAAATTTTATGTCTTGCGTTGATAGTGGAATTATCCTACATTCCTAACTGAACTGGAATGTTACTGTCTGTTATCGGTTCCATTCGATATGAAATTTACCAGTCTGATTTATACTCTTTTTTGTTTCAGAAAACTGAAGTAGCTCATACTGCTTGAGGCAGCTGTGCTTTGCTGGTGCGTCTTCGGGTGTTAACTTCGGAGAACTTGGTTTGTGTGTATATGCTAGGAATGTTGACAAATAAATAAATGCACATCATCTTGACCTTGAATGAAGGGATCATCTGATGCCGTATATATTTCCCCTGTAAATGATCTTTGCACCCTTTTATTCCCTGTGTTTTCCTCTTGTATAATTACCAGCAAAGGGTATGTGAATATGAAATCCTGAGATCGGAACTTACTTTGAGTGAATTCAGTACCTGTAGCTTCTTTAGTTGCATGAGGTTAAAATTACACTTCAAGTGCACACTTCGCAGGTTTCGTATTGCTGCCTTAATGGATTCTCGGGTTTGAATTGTTCGGTTTCTCCCCTTCTAATACGCTTAAATCCTAGGGAAAGAGAACTTGCATACTTCAAACCGTATGGGAAAATAAACTAAAAAGAAACTAACACGCTACTTGTATTCTGTACGTAAGGAAAGTGGTGAGCTTTCTACCATCAACATGGCATTAGGTAGGTGTTAGCTTTTCTGGGAAATTTTTGAGTAAGGTGTTTTTTGACGTGGTGTAAGGAGCGATCTTATAGTTTTAGAATTATCGGTTTGAGAGAATTAGTGTGTCACAATGATTAACCCTCATGTTTATAACTTTAAAAAAAAAAGAAGGTAACGTTTGCGCTTGTTTGTTTTAGATTAACCCACAACAGCTAGTTTTGTGAATGTGGCCCTGCACTTTCGGTTTTTCCCATGTACGACTTGCATGCCTCAGTCTTTGGTAATAACTGTGCTAATGTGATCTTTAATTTTTCTGAACATGTATCTTCTTACCTATTCTCCGTTCATCTCATACATGGTTCGATAAATATCATGGGGACTTTCAGAGTTGGATTAATTTTTGCAACGTTTGCGCGGCACTTTAAGGTTTTCAAATATGACTTGCAGGCCATAATTATTGTAATAGCAGTTCTAATGTGATGTTTAATTCTTCCCTAGATGTATCATCTTACCCATTCTCCAATTCATCACAGAATGGTTCGCTTCAAAAATAGCCTGGAGACGTTCGGTTCATCGACTTAGGGCTGGTCCTACAGTATTCTTATCTGTTCGGATTTCATCTGCTTGTAAAAACTCTCATTCACGTCAGTTGATTCTGTCTAGTTAGGCAAAAAAATTAGGTTCACCTGATCATCTAAAGAAGTAATTTTACAGACCAAAGATATTGCTCCAATTCATCATTGAATGGTTCGCTTCAAAAATAGCTTGAAGACATTCAGTTCTTCGACTTATAGTTGGTCTTACGGTATTCTTATCTGTTAGGATTTCATCCGCTTGTAAAAACTCACGTTCATTGTCAGTTTTTTTTTTTTTTCGAATTGATCGATAATTCTATCTAATTAGGTAAAAAAAATCAGATTCATATGATCATCTGAAGAAATAATATTACTAACCAGGATAAACTTCTCAAAAGAATTTTGGGGCTCCAATTCTCAAAAATAGCCTGGAGACATTCAGTTCATGACTTGTAGTTGGTCCTACAGTATTCTTATCTGTTAGGATTTGGTCCGCTTGTAAAAACTTTCATTCATTGTCAATTCCTTTTTTTTAACTGGTCGATAATTCTTCTAATTAGGCAAAAAATTCAGGTCTACCTGATCATCTGAAAAAGTAATTTTACGAACTAGAGTTAAATATCTTAAAAAAGAATTTTTAGTGCCATTTTGATTGGAGAATAAGAGAAGAATAAGGAAGAATAAAGGGAGAATAAGTTTAATTTAACTTTGACAAGCGAAATAGTTTATATCGGTACAGAATAATCTATTCGGAGAATAAAGAGAATAAGCAATTCGACTTTAGACCCAAGAATTGTTTATCCTTCTTATTCCGCCAGTAGGTCCCACAGAATTATCAAAGTTAAACTCTCCTTATTCTAGTATACGCTATTCCGAATAAGTAATTCCAGATTAACCTATTCTGCAATTAAATCGAGGCTAATAAGCTCTAACTAAGAATGAAATTGAAGAGTTTCCAATTGAGAGACAAGATGTGAACTAATTGTACTAGGCAATTGGTTCATCGTTAATTGCTCTTATTGAAAGCCTTCTCCACCTCTAGCAATGAAATACGGTGTAGTTTTATTGATGAGAAATACATGTTGCACTTCATACAGGAGTACTCCGATGTAGATTGAATCTCCTACCACAGTATTGTGTGATCTCCTAGATCAAATGACAGCATTCAAAGGCGTAATCTTTTACCTAAACATAAAATTAGTGAGGAGAAGGACTTGCTGCACCTGCCCTTGATGTTTTTAATTTTTTGACATTTTTTACTGGGTCCCAACCTGACTTTTTCGTTCTTACAGTCCAATCTCACCAGGCCATCTCAAAAAATCTGAAAAATAAAAAATCAAACCTAAATGAACAGTAAAAAAACACATTTGAACTTGAGTTTTTAATATTTAAACAATTGTTAAGTCAGCTGATCGGAGATCAGATTATATGGACATGCACAGCATTATGGGGCCATCAAAAATATTTTAAAAGCTAATTTTTTTTAGTAAAAACACCGGAAACTGATGCACAAGTCTTTCTCATTATTGACTTGCAGCCCAGAGGATCACCTACCTAAATGTTTGTACTATTTAATCTCTAGTCGAACAATTAAAAAAAAAAAAAACTCTCACATGTGCTTCGTGCCATCACATCATACATGAACGAGAGTGCGCTGCGGTCACTTGCAGCAGTGACTATAGAGGCATTGTAAATATTCTGACCTGAAGAGCAAGTATCTATCTTTCTCAATTTGAGGCTACCCGCTGCACAAGATAATTTAATCTCACTGTATATTTTTGTCATTTTACCAAAACAACTTCTTTCGTTCCTATTTTAAAAGAAATGTATTGACATGGTTGATGTTCATGCTTTTTAAGAACATACTCGCTTACTTATCGGTTACCTATCTTATTAAATTGTACTTTTATCTTTCTTATAGCTTCGCCCTATTTTTCATCCTTAAAATTTATCAAAAAAAAGATAGTAATGGTTAAAAGGTGTGAAATATTGATATTTTAAATGTTATTATATTTTTGCATCTTAAAATATTGAGTTGCAGTGAACTTTATAACGGTGATGATGTATGGAACCAACATTTAATCTTGAAATAGATAATCCTAGTTATTTGACATTTTAACCTTGTTAATATCATACCAACAGTCATATTCTTGAAGTTAGAATAAAAATAATGGACATAGAGACCTATTCAATCTGCCAAAGATATGTAAAAGTTTTTTTTAATATTATTAAAATAAATTTCAAATATAAAAATGAATATTTCCTTTCTTATCTTACGTTCATGTTCTCTTCTTGCAAAGGTAGTAAATAGTAATATAATTTTATAGTTGAATTAAACACTAATAGTTAACTAAGGAAGATGCGCAAGGATGGCTATGGAATTAAGAATATGATCTATTCTAGGGATTCCTGAGGTGCAAATGAGTCAGTTGAGCTGAGTTTTATCATGTTCAAACTTAGTTTGATTAACTTTAATCGATTTCGGGTTTGAGCCAAGTATCTATAATAGTTGTTCAAGTTTGGTTCATTTAGATATTAAATCAGTTCTAGCCGAGTATCAAGTAACTCACGAATGAGTCCATAATAGATTTACTCTAGAATTTTCTGAATTTAAATTTATAAACTCGGCCAAATCATAGTGAGTACCAAGTTGGTTGCATCTTTAAGTCCCGTTTGGTATAAGGTTAAAAATAGAGAGGAATAAGTATAATTCAACCTAGTATAATTTATCTCTACGCCTATTGTTAGGTGTGTTTGATATGGGAAGGGATAAGAGAAAAGTTAATCTTATTTTTCGTTTGGTTAAAATGTGGATAATTATTGAGATAAGTTATAGAAAAAGACCCTTCTATAATTAGACTATATATATTAATATAATAATATGTTAAATATACATATAAGTAATAATGTCATCATTTTTTTCAACTTTGTACTTAAGTACTAATCTAAGTATATGTTAAATATAACAACAAAATAGTATAACAAGATAATAAGACTTGATAATTTTTCCACTCTTTTCATTAGGGGTTGTTTGTTTTAACATAACACAACATAATCTAAAACAATCATCTCGTTTTACAGTGTTTTCAGATGTTTTGAACGATGTAAAACACTATAAACTAAAATCATGTTTGGTTCTTATCTACCCACTTTGTAATCTGATTACCTTGTTTTGTTTACAAGAAAGGCCTACAGTAAACCAAAATAAGAAGAATGGAGAATTGTCTTATTTTGTTTTACAATCAATCAAACAAATGCTCCTTGATTTTAAAATCACAAAATTTTCACTTGTTTTAAAACTAGTGATTTTGAAACTAGTGAATTACATAGTTTTACATTGAAACAAACCCTTAGGAGTGTTTGACTAACCCTCCTATTTAGTTATATATTGAATATAATTAGTCTATTTTTATTATTGCCGATGAGGGAGATTTGTTATGGGCCTGGGTTGGCCCTGTTCAACACAGTAGCCCAGGCCGTAGACACATCGAGTCAGTCCATACGGCCCGATTAGCCCAAGCAGCATGGACCCGTCAGACAAGAAAAGAAGGTATGTGAATAGTCCTATATCATTTGCTTTAAGGAGCCTCTATCTACCCTCCTCTTATAAAAAGAGGCTGGCTATGTCACTTCAAGGTAAGTAATATTTCATAAGCCACTTCCTTTAACCTTGCGTCACTTGTGCTTGCCTAACTTGAGAGTTGGAGGGATCCCCTTGAGGTTTTCACCTGGATCCCACTTGACGTAGGTGTTCATGTGCAGGATCAATCGCCTTCATTTGGCTCGCCCCCTTCGACCGAGCGGTCCTCGTCCGACTAAACACTGCGCACGCGTCGACAACGTCAATTGTAATGAGATGTTTAATATGCTTATGAGTAGTAATATCATTATTTAATTATTCAACTTTGTACTTAGTACTAATCTAAGTATACATTAAATAAAATGACAAAATAATAAGACTTGGCAATTTTTTCACCCTTTCTATTAGGAGTGTTTGATTAGCCTTCTCCTTTAATGACATATTAAGTATACTTAGGTAATTTTAAATAATATAATGATATATTAAATATGCTTAATAGAAAGGGGCATCTTCGGAAAAGAGAAGGAAAAAAAATGGGATTAGATGGGCGGGGATAATTCATTACACAAAAAATGTGGCATGAGTTATTCACACTTACGATAGAATGAGTTATCTTTACGTTTAACCTCAAAAAATGGAATTACAACGAGTTATTGCTAATCTCGTTAACCCTTCTTATCCGCATCCATTTTTGTCATACCAAATAAGGGATAAGATCACGATGGGGATATCCCTGCCCGATCTCGATACAAACAAGTCCTTAGTTATTTGATAGAAAACTTTGTGAGATATTAAATATCTCATTAAATTAAGTTAATTCATGGAAAGAATAATTAAATGACTACCTAAAAGAGTTATGAATACTTAAATGAGCTCTTAATGAATATGTAAAAGAGTTCTTAATAAGTATTAAAACGAGCCCTTAATGAGTATGTTGTTCTGGAACATAATTGAGTTATATTTGCCTATGTTTAAATTTGACTTGTTTAATAAATCAAGCTCAAATTTTTATTCAAACTTATTTATTTAACTTAATAAATGAGCAATGTCAAATTATTATTGAGCAGTCTTAAAAGTAGTTCATATAAATATATTAGTTTCGGATTATATATATTTATACTATATATATATAAAACAGAATTTTCTGATACCACGTGTCAACACCATAATTCTTTGTTTTTAGCTTAAATTATATATCTCTTTTTATTTTTTACTAATGTCTATGTCTTATATTAATTAAATTTTTTTTATTCAAATATGTTAACTCGTTGTGTATCGTATGAAATTACAACTAGTATATATGTATTCAAGTATATTAGTTCGTTTGCAGTAACCTCGAATAACTAAATGTTAGGGGGTACGAGCAAATAACCCTTTGTTAGTCCCCTTTTCCGAATTCGCCAGGGCTGCCCATCAGACGGTCCAGATCATTCTAATACGCGTCCGCCAAACGCGCCCCCTATAAGAACCCTAGCGGCCTCGCCCGACCAGTGCTCTCTTCTCTCTCGCCGCCGGCCTCGCCAGTGTTGCAGGAAAAGGAAGAACCCTAGCCGCCGCTCCTATGGTAGCGCCTTATCCCCAATCTTGCGCGGCCGTAATGGCGTCTCACACATCCGTTGAACCCTTTAATGGCGGTCTTTTCCTCCATTTCTGCAGGCGCCCAAGAAAGAGAAGGCAGCTCCTCCGTCTTCGAAGCCCGCCAAGTCCGGCGGAGGCGGCAAGCAGAAGAAGAAGGTGCACATCCGCTGCCAGTTCTAGCGTTTGAGTTCGTCTTCTAAGTCTGGATCTGATGAGTTGGGTGCCTTTTTTTCTGAGTGCAGAAGTGGAGCAAGGGGAAGCAGAAGGAGAAGGTGAACAACGCCGTGCTGTTCGACCAGGCAAGCTACGATAAGATGCTGTTGGAGGTCCCCAAGTACAAGCAGATCACCCCCTCTGTGCTGTCCGAGAGATTGAGGGTAAAACGATCCTCGATCGCCTTCTCTTTGTTCTCTCCTTTTAGTTTGTGCAAAATGGTATCTGCTTCTTCGGTTGGGCCACTTCTTCTGCCTGTCGATCATCTTTTTTCCTATGATGTGCATCCTTCTTTATATGAATCTATCGAGGATTTGTTATCAGATCTCCTGTTGCAAGATTCACAGGAGAACATGGACGGTATGCCGTTCCGATTTGATTTGTACAGGATAACATGAATGGTGTGCTGTTTTTGTAAGAGGGTCCGATGGCTTCGTCGCTGCTGATGTTCTTACTGGCTGAATATTTGGTCTATTATAAGCGGGTAGCTTAATTCTGGATTTGTTTCAACATGGTCTCTTTGTTTGTACTTGTGCGCTTTGTGCCATGGGACTTAACTCCCCACCCGTGTTATCGTGATAGCAGGCTACTTGTTGTGTACGTGTAATTGAATGTATTTTCATTACCATGCTTAAGCTTGTTTGTTGTGTATATGTCTAGAATTCCATGTAAAGGCCAATCTGAGTGACTCCTTAGGGTATCTATTTATGACAATTTCTTTTATTTTCACTAGAAAAAAGGAAATTTGCGTACTTCGGGTTGGGGATTTGCTTGTCCGTGTAATTATGTTTCATCCATATTTTTCTTATTTATGCCTTTTCATTTTCATCTTGGCCCTCACTACTGAAGGAACAAGAGTAGAGAGGAGAGGAGAGAGGGAAAAGTAAGATGCGACTTCACTGGCTAACCCAAGATAGGATTGATCTCCCTACCTTGGTTTCCTTTATATCGGGGCTTCCACCATTAGCCACCTCCACCTTAGGGGGAGACACCTCAGTCATATCGTGAGCATGGGAGCCATATCCCGCTCGATCCTAATGGGAGATATTCTCTCGTCAATGTGCTTATTCTTAAGATAAGTTTTGAGCCAGGTTGACCCGATTTGAATCCGAAACCGCATTATCATTTGGGTTTCATTTCCATCTTACTAGCATCTTCCACTTGACCAACAAGGCCAAATGAATCCTGAATATGCTCCATTATTTATGAGATGTATTACTTATTCTCATATGCTCCAACTATCTTTGAGATCTACTAACATTCATCCTTAACACTCCCACTGTTCGTGAGATGTATAACATTTATTTTTTCTAGTACATTCCTACAATTTGTGCGACGTACCACTACTTTCATTATCTATGAAATATTCCTTGAGTCGAATATTTTCAAGTCCCATCGAACCTACACGTTTGATAAAATTTTCTACTAGCATACTCTTTGTCAAGAAATCTGCAATCATATCACTAGTAGGAATGCAAGTGGCTTTCATTTTTCTTTCTATACAATATCTCAAATATTATGATATTGTATTTCTATATGTTTACCTTTGGAGCTATTTGCTTTACTGTTATTCACATTGATTGTTGTCTGATTATCCCCAATTGTTCCTTTTACCAATTAGAGATCCAAATCTATTAAAAATCATCTTATTTAGACTACATGAGTAGTAGCCATACCACATGTAATGCACTCAGCTTCCTATGTGTATCTTGCAACATATCCATATTTATTTCTATCCAAGAAACACCACCACCACTAAAGATGAATAAATGTCCCGAAGTGCACTTTCCATCATCTTTATCACCTTTGAAGTTTGCATTGGAGTAACGAAGTACCTCAAGTGTATCAGCTTTGTATAAAAGTCTGTGATGCAAAGTACCTTTTCAAGTGCTTCGTGTACTTTTAACAATTTTTCAATGTGTTGGACTATGATTATTTTGATATATGTTTACCAAGCTTACTGCATATATTATGTCAGGTCCAGTACATAGCATATAATACATTAAATTTCTAACTGCTTGTGCATACAACACTTGCAGTGCATCATGTCCTTGTTCAAGATATTGCTCTTTACTTAACCATATTCCATGAACAATGATGTAGGTGCCGGTTTGCAATTCTGCGTCTTAAACTTGTTAAGTATTGAATACAAATATTTCTCTTGATTTATACTCAAGATTTTAGACTTTCTATCTCTCAAGAGTTGAACATCAACAACATAGGATTCCTCTCTCATATCCTTCACATCAAATTTCCTACCAAGCTTATGTTTAACTTTATTCAATATCTCTATGTCATTTTTGGGAGTAATATATTATCCACATACAAAGATAATATAACATACTTGTTCCCATTCTTCATGATATATACACAATTGTCCATTTGATTTGGAACAAAGCTAAGTTGAATAACATGAAATTTGAGATATCATTACCTAAAAGATTTTTTTTTAATTCATCCTTGAACTCTCCATTGAGGATTGTGATCTTAACATCCACCTGGAAAGGTTCTAAGACAAGATGCACAACAATCGCTAACATCATCTTTGTAGATGTAAATTTATCTATAGGAGAATGAACTTCTTGAAAAGCTATAGCTCCTTTCTGTGTAAATCTCTTGGTACTAATCAGATTTTATATTTATTAATAGATTTATCCATACTGAACTTTTTCTTAAATACCCACTTACATCCAAATATTATTTCTATTCTTAGATAATTCATATAGTTTTGATATATTGTTTATTTTTATGAAAACAATTTCTTCTTTTATAACTTTCCACCACATATAAGATTCATATGATGTCATCGCATCATCAAAATTTCTGAGATCTGCATGATTTCTTCATTTTTGTCGTCCGTTAGATGTGAAGGCTTACAAGAATATAAGTTATAATCATCCATCTAATCCAGTAGTGTTTTACGTCTCTTGTTGCCAACTGCAAGTTGTTCATTCATTATATCACTCATAGGTGCTAGTGTTGTTTCCATCTATGGTTGTCATTCTTCAGGCTCATTTTTTCCTTTATATAGTTCCTTCCCTATCAGATCTTTTAGAAAAGTAGCATCTCTGTATTCGATGGTCTTTTTTTCTTTAAAATCTATAACAAGATAGATTTTCACTATAACCTATAAATATGCACTTTAATGTCTTAAATCCAACTTATCTCTAAGTTGATTTGGAATGAGAATGTAACTATTGATCTTCATTTCGTCTCACTCCAAAGTTTATAAGGTGTACTGTTAATAGACTTTGGTGATAATTTTATTCAAAGTGTAATTTGCTATGAGTAATGCCTCTCCTCGAAGATTCCTAAGGAGATCTAACTACGGTAGTATATTGTAACAATGTTCATCAATGTTCTGTTTTTTTCTACCACACCATTGTACTGCGGCTTATAAGACATTGTAACATGTTTTCCCTATACCATGCTCTTGACAATATAATTCAAATTTCTTTAAGTTATGTCTTCTACTTCTATCTGTTCTTAATACGTAGATAAATAAAGTTGCATTTTTATTTTTTGCTCTATATTTCTTAAAGCAACTAAGTGTTTCTGACTTAACAGAAATAAGGTATACATAAACATACTTGGAATATTTATTTATAAATGTTATGAAATATTCTTTAATGTCATATGCTTTTATACTTCGAAGATCACAAATATCTGAGTGGGTTGGCTAACAATTCTTGAGACCTATGTCCTATTGCAAGACATTTCTTAGTCATTTTTCCAACTAATCCGTGTTGACATGGTGACAATTCTTTGTTAAAGGCAACAAGTTCATTTTCATTATTTGTTCCATGTCAGATGTACTAGAATGTTTTAATCTAAAATGTCATAGACTACCTTCTGACAAAGAACATCAGGAATAGTTCAGAATAACATTATTATTAGTGTCATCATTTATGCCCAGAAAGTTATTCTCACCCTTTTTTGTGCATGCTGCTTGTGGAATTTGTCTCTGTCACGGTTGTTCACAATCATTTTGTTCTCGTCCTGTGTTCTTTCAATCTTTCTCACCTGATACCTTCATGTTGTTCTGGCTGTTGGATTCTGCTGATAGCTCATATTGTATTTGGTTGACGGTTTTTTGTGAAAAACTACTTCCTGATTTCTTCTCTTGGCTAATAGTACCTTTGTGGCATCTCCAAGTGATTGCAAATAAGGAAGTTTCTGTATGTCTTTGGTGCCAGTGATGAATTTGATGCCTTCTGTTAATTATTTAGTGTGCTCAAGTGTCTGGAGCTGCATTCATCTTTTTTCCCGACTTGGTTTCAGATAAGTGGTTCTCTAGCACGGAAGGCAATCAAGGATTTGATGGCCAGGGGATCAATCAGGATGGTTGCTGCGCATGCATCACAGCAGATTTACACAAGGGCCACAAATACCTAGAGGAAGCTTCCTGTTCGGTTGTTTTTTAGTAGATAATTTACATTTCACTAAGTTTGGATAATGTCCCTTTTGTCTAAGCAGTAACAGAGTTGATAACGTGAGAAAACAGTTTGGTTGCTTCATGTTCTTTGCTTTTTGTGAGGCTAGCAAAGGGAATAGTTGTGCCTTCTTTTCCGATTTTGATTTGGACAATGTCGTACCAGTTCTAAGACTGAAAATTTCAATTTCGAAATTGCATGGTCTTTAGGTTTGCTTCCAGGAACAGAGGAATTATTATTAAATTAAGAACAGATTTGGGATATATGAACATTCGAACGTTGCTAAAGGAGGTATCTACGGTAAATTCGGTAATCCTGAATACGTGGCTAATCAGAAGTGTGATTTCTAAAAACTTTACATGGCGTGCGTTAGGTTCATGATTCAGGTTCCAGTATTAGCTTTGGTTTTGCTTTTGTGGGATCGTGCCGGCCTGCTGGCTGTGATCAGTGTTTATGCAGATGACTGTTTTGCTGAAATTTCTTTTGCTATTGGACCCCTTCTTGCTGTTTTCCACGTCCATGCTCTTGTTTGTTATCAGTTGACATAATTGAGGTGAAATGTAAGTTCTTTGGTCTTTGTTTGTCATTACTTTAGTTGAGGCGGCGTGTGGTTATCTATGACAAGTCACCGACAGTATGACGAACATTTAGTGGCAACAACGATGGTTGATTTAGGCTGTGCTTGGTGCAATTTTTAATTAGAAGTATTTTTGTATCTCAATTTAATTATTTTTTGTCAAAGTCATTGAATCTTGAAAGGTATTTATGTAGTGGTTTACTCAATCAAAAGTTATGAGGCGTAGCATTCGAAATTGGAGAAAAATTGAGGTTACGAAAGAGTTGAGTTTTGTAACAAATCAAATTTAGGATTTGCTTGACAAAACTTTTTTTTCAAAGTTATTTTTGGCTTTCACTTTTCACATGTATTGAGTTGAGGCGAAGAAGTTATAATTAATTTTGATTTGTTACAAAAGTCAACTCTTTTATAATAACTTTACTTCGTTTCAATATTGAAAACTCTAATTTTGTAATTTTTAGTTCAAAATCAAAACATAAGTAAAATATTATATAAATGACTTTCAAGATTTAAATACTTTTTAAAATAAAATAAGTATAAAAGTGTTTCCAATTGAAAGATGTGCCCAACACGGCCTCAGTTTTAACATCTTTCCCTCAATTCATATGTGAAAAGTAAAAGCCAAAAGTGGCTTTAACTTTTGGCTTCCAAGGGATGTTTTGTCAAACATTCCCTTAGTATACCTATTTGGTGATGCACATTAAAAAGTCGAAATGTAATAATTAGAAGAAAAAAAACAACATGCCACTTTAGTCAAAGAATTAGTGTGTAAAATTTTGATTATGTATTTTTATCACAACATTATTTTTCCCATAAGATTGTTATGCTATACGTCATGTTATTTTATTATTTTGGTTAGACATTATTCTCGTGTGTTTTGGTCTTATATCTTTTTGACAACATTTTTCTTTCAGTCTTCTAGTTATTTTTACTAGTGTGATTTTTGGCTACTCCAACACCTCCCTCAAATCTAAAGCTAATTTCTCTCTCTCTCTGCCTTTGTGTGCCATGACGCAGACGACGAGTAGAGTGCATCTATATTTTATGTGTCTCTATCCATCAATGCTGCGATGTAGAGCACAAGTAGATTGCATCCATATTTTCATCTCATTGTGAGTATGTCACTCTTTCTAAGACAATAACAATCAAAGAAGTCAAGAGCCCCCTTCGGCACGCCGCGAGAGCTCCCTTCTAGGGTTTCGTAGGGGCGCCGCCATGTGGGGGGGGGGGGGGGGGGGGGGGTTCCCCCTTTTGGTGTGCCCCTCCCTCTCTCTTTCCCTCCGTGGGAGGAAGTGTCCATCTCTCTTGGGGATGCATTTTGTGTAAGGTAAGATTTCTCTTTGCATGATTTTGTTTTCCCTTTGTGGGAGTTTTGGTATCCTTTCTAAGACTTTCCTCTTCCGACGCTTCGGGATCTTCGTCGGAGTATCTACAACAGCTTTCTCTTCTTTTTTCCCCTCCCTTCATCTACTGTTGTTGGCTTTATGCACCCTTGTTTCTTCATATTTCTCTCCTCCCCCTTTGTTTGTTCCCCTGTGTGGCCCTTTCCCCCTCCCCTTCCTCCTCCTGTGCAGTTCCTAGTTGCTTGACTTGTTGTGCTCTGTTAGGTGGTAGTCGGCGCCGTGGCCTCTCTCACTGAAGTGCTTGGGATCTCCTATCATTTAGATCTTGGCTGGTGTCTTCGGCGATTATTCGTTGGGTTCGATGTCTTGTGCTTTATCCCACACCCCCTCCAGTGGCGTGCTCATCCGAACCTTATTTGCGTCAGCTACCGCTTGGTTGCAGCATGTGTTGGCTTTTGGAGGTACCTTCATTGCTCCCTTCCCCTGCTCTGATATTTGGAGGTTGAATCCCAGCAATCCACTGGTGTTGTCTTCATTGGAGCTCTTCATTCTGGCGATGGGCTCTTTGCTTCAGGTGTTTGAACCATTCGCCTTTTGCTTTTATCTGGTCCTGTTCTCTCATCATCTCCGAATGCTGCTGGGTGCTCGCTCCGCTCGTAGTAGAGCACTCGTGCCTTCGTGTTCCATCCTAGGATGGTGGTGATTTGTGGAGTTACCCGAGATTTTGAGTTCATTCCATATGCTTCCCTGTGGCATACATCTCTAGGCGTCCACCAAACTTGGTTGCTATCTAGTTGTTGAAGCACGTACCAACCTTCTTCGGATCTTCTGTTGAAGCCATCGACTACTTTCCCCTCAAGCTCCAGAGTCTCAGCTATTGTCCGACGACCTCCTGGATGTCTGACGGACCATCGGACAAAACTGTTTTTACTTGCTGGTCTTTACCTCGTTTGTGTCGGCTTATTACTTTCGACGCTTGTTGGCGTTGTGTCTTCTCAACGTTGTGTTCCCTGTGTAACCCGCCCGTTTTGCGTTTCTTGTTCTGCTGTAACATGTGACTCTGTATTGTTCTATGCTTTAATGAGAATGACAACATCTCTTATTTGTCAAAAATCGTCACTCTTCCACACTCATACAAGGACATTGGTGCCTGGAAAAGGAGTCTGGTTCTTATAAGTGTAAGTGAGGATGGGATTGGGTAAGCGCAAAGGGAAAGAGAAAGTTTTTCAGGAAAACCTCTCGTGGGGAGTGGAAAAAGTTGTTAGAAGGGTTGTTTTGAAAAAGTCCCCTCTCCGCACTTACTAAGTCCCATTCTCACCTGCACTTAGAGGATCATGATTCTTAAAAAAAGGTCTTGACATGGTAGCCTTCAAATTTCTCACATATACTTTACTAAAAAGAAAGCACATTTAACCAAAGGGTATTAGATGTGAGTAAGAAAATGGTTTTTAACATAGATAACTTTCCATTAGATTGTTCTTTGAAGCAATCATTGTGTCAATGTTGTTCATCTTTGATTGATAAGATTTTGAGAAGGGAGGTGATTTTACAAAAAAAGACATGTAATAGATTGGCATTGACCAATAAATGACCAATAAATAGAATTGACATTGATCAATAAATGACCAATAACTTAGTGGCATGCATTGACAAGGTTATACTCGACAACATTAATAATAAGTCGATACTGCAATAGTTTGACAATATGATGATTCATTGAAGATAGCTTATTTGCAAAAAAAAAAAAAAAAACTTAAATAAAAATGTAGTAACAAGCATTTTGGTCTTTTAATCCAATTAACTTTATGCTCCCAAAATTTTCTGTCTCCCTGGCTGTCAAGGGTAGAGAAAAACCATCTTGCCAAAGGTCTTCTAGAACAGGGCAAGATGCTCTGGCAAACCCACCTTGGAAATGCGAGGATATCAGTGCTGGTTGGCTCACAGGCATGCAGAATTCGGCAGGTTGGAATTTGACGTTCGTTGCCTGTTCGCGCTTACCAGATTGGACTTTCGAAGGCAGACCAGTGCATGATGACAAAGTGACAATAAAAAGCACCAAGGGGGGCTAATAAGACTTTGTGACTTATGAGACAGAAAGAAAGGAGGACGTGTCGCTGGGGAGGCATCAAATATTACATCAGCTAGTGCGAGTGTCTGGACTCTTATAAATAGAGTAGCTATTTGACCAGACAGAGATAGGCTAGTGCACAAACCAGACCCACAGACTCGAGGGGTTGCTGTGTTAATTCAATAATTTGGGAACCCTTCCTCTGCTGCTTGGGGAGGGAGGAGGAGGTTGGAAATTTTTCCAGTGAACATATCATGTATTGCCCATTTCTGATTAGAACTATTTACAAAGTCTCTCTAATGAAAATAGTACGTACGTTGGTATTTAAATCATGTGTTTTTTAAAAAAATTGCACCACTGTGACTGTGATTTAAACCAAGGACCTCTCTTATAAGAGAGAAGTCGAATACTGCTAAGAGATTGGCTCTTTGGCAATCATATTCACTTGGGTGATCAAAATTTGCATTTTTTTTTTGTTGTTGTAAGATTATAAGTTTTCCTTTTTATGGTCGCCATCTTCATAAAATTGATCAAATTGCTTTTACAAGAAATAGGTGTGACGTAACCATGTAAAAGAGCACATTTTGGTGATCACCCAAGTGGAGATGTGATCGAACATTGAATTGGGCACTACAGGGCATGTGAACAATGAAAGAGGGGGTAAGGTGATGTTGAAGAAAAGAGGAAGTCTCTTGAACTATGAAAGTAGTTGCACAGGGAGGTGGTTCTAGTTGCAGGCACACATGCACTTGTTCTCTAGATGGGAAGGTCCCCCTCTTTCTGTTTAGAGCCAGTACTCTTATGAAGTTAGCTCAAAATGGTTTGCTGTGCCTGTATTCTTAAATAGTTAGAACTGAGACATTTTAGGTAGAGCACATGATCCGTTCCCCTCTTTTTCTCCTCCCCCGGCCCATTCTGCTGTAGTGTTCCTAACCCTCCAAATCAAACAACTTGGAGTAATGCTTGTTGCAAATTTTCACACACAGTTGTGGACATCATCTTTCCATACAATTTGATGGTTCAGATTGCGTAAAAAAATGATACTTCTTCTTTGTTATGAGTTTTTTTTTGCAAATATCCTCTTAAAAGATTTCATATTTCTAAAATCTCTCGTACGTTATGTATTTGGAGAAAACCCCCCTACAAAGTTATTGTATACCCAGAAAAAAAACTTGTAATCAAACAAAAGGTTCCTATAAAATGCGTATATGCAAAACTCTCATATGTGTAATCGTTGTATACGTCGAGAATTCCGAATCGTCAAGTCCACCATCATATACGTCACTTATATAGTTTTTTTCGCAAATAGATAACGCATTGGGATTCTTTTATAAATAAAAATTCATTGGAAAGGACATTGCAGTAGGTAAAAGAAAATTTCTTTAAATTTTTTTTTAATCATCCAATCAGATTACGTAAGAATATTACAGTAAATATTACTCTCGAATAAAAATTGATGATCTTTAAAATTTAAAAGTTTTAAAATAAAAAAATTATTTTTTTATTTTACTTTCCAATCAAAGTGATCCGATGACAATATTCAAATTATTATAATCTACGAGTGCACAAACTTATGTACAACAAGGATTTGAGACTCAACGGAGAAGACATGCAGAACAACTGCAGAACGATCGAGCAGCAGGGAGGGACGAGACTGTGTGCTTGGCCGCCCTCCTTTATCAGGAGGGGTGGCAATACCTCACTTTTCAACTCCCACCATTGGATGGCCTAATCGTTCACCATCAGGGTTAGAAATGGCAGTTCTCCCAAATTCTTGGTTATACATACATATATATATATATATATATATATGACGAGGTGATGCAGTGACTAATTATTTATGCCTTTTTTAATATGAAGAACTCTTGTCTGAGTTTTTTATTAAAAAACATATTTGATTCTTAAAATATTCTTCGAGAGTGATTCTGGTCTCTCAATAAACCTACCCTTCTTTTATTATATGGATCTTAAAACACTCATTGGGTAGCAATGATGAAGGAAGTATATTAAGCCAGTTTAATAATGGAATAAGTAGGTAGAATAAAAGATTATTCAATCATCGATGGTAAAATACTATTTGACAATTAGAATATAAAGAGAATCAAATATTGTGTCGGAAAATATGACAACCGAATGATTTCTATTTGAACTCCCCTCTGGAATTAAAAGAAAAGATGTTAGATATCTCACCTTTATATTAGACCAATTTATTCTTACTAGTTTTTGTTAAACGAAACTAGTAAAATGGTGAAATAACTCATCGGCAGAAGCATATTATTTCCCATATTTACTTTATTGTTTAATAAGACTAAAAGAATGTCTTAAAGAGAATAAGAATGACATGACATTTTTTAATAACCTTTTTATGGTTAGACTTTTCTTACACGAATCAGTTTGTATTTATGCGGACGAAAATCCATCCAAAACAGTGGCTCACATGGAAGAATATTTTTTATATGTTTAGATGCTATTTTCAAATCAGCATCCTCCACATTAGGGAGGAGATGTGGTACGAACCAAACAACATGTTGGATAGTCTTAAAATTATACTATACATATGTCCGGGGGTGCAGCTTCTCCACAGGCTGCTATGAGCCAACTTATTACTACTTTGAAGCTTACCATGGTCTTATTCTTGCATAAGATATAAGAAAAATTACAAAAAAGAAATCGCTTTAAACCTAAACGATTATGAGCGCCACTTTGATTGAAGAATAAGAGAAAAATAAGAGCGAACAAAGAGAGAATAAACTTAATTTTGCTTTTACAAGCATAATAACTTATACTGGTGCAGAATAGTGTATTCGAGGAATAAAGAGAATAAATCATCCCACCATAGATCTAAGAATTGTTTATTTTTCTTATTATGTCAACAAGTCTCACAAAACTATCAAATCGAAACACTCCTTATTTTAATATACACTATTCCATCAGTGAGCCCCACGTAATAACTTATTCTGCATATTTTCTAACTTTGGTTGTCTATGGATAAATTATGCCCCTGACTGGTTTCGGACATTCTGGAATGTCATTGGAGGTGTTCTTATCCGTGGGATCCCTATAAAGGGTTCGACTAGTTTTAACTATTTTTAAGTTAAAGTTTTTTAACAAATGACTCCTTAAATCTTTTGTGTATATTAAGAAAATCTCTTGTAAAATGCGTATGTGAAAAAATTGTTCTTACACAATCATTGTTTACTTTGAGAGTCATCTACAAATCAAATCTAGGAATAGATATATATACATATATGTATAATATAGAGAATTTTTTTAGATTTGCGAGATTCTTTACAAAGTTATCCACTAAAGCTTAATTAAATATTAATTCTAAAATCAATAGAAATAAATTGTTAATTTAAATTTACCAATTTTAGATCTTCGTATTTTGATTTTTTCATAATTTTAGATTAAAAGTTAAAACCAAATAAAAAATAATTGTTCGAATCAACTGATCTTAACATTGGTTTGACAGTAAAAAAAAAGGAATAGGATGAGTTATTCCTTTTTATTCTTCCGATTTTACTTTGATTACATGAATTTTTAACCTGGATGAGATCATGAGAAACACTTATTTGTGAAATAAGAATCATCAAAATAAAACAAATCTTATTTCAGTGCAAGCAATCCAATCCAAAATTGATTGAGTAATACTTGCTGGCGTGCTGTCATTGTAGTGGGTTAAAAAAATATTTTTTCTAAGTCACCCTCGAGATGCCCTAATGATCCGTATTTTTTTTTGAAGCGAGAGAAAAATCTGATTTTTTAAAAAAAAAGTTTCAAATTTTTTTGAGTCGTGTCTGGTCGAGGAAAAATTGTTAGAGCACCTTAGAAGCGATCTTAAAAAAAAAAAAAAAAACCCAGTTCAATGATTGGAGCATGTATTACTCAAATTGCTTAATGCATCAGGTGCGGTGTGAAGATCAGCTACTTGTTAACTCCACTGTAGGTCCGTGAGAACAGCCGGGGGTTGTAGAGACCACCGCGCGGGCCCCTGGAATCCAACGGCTCACGTCATCACACGTTAATGCATTCGGTGTATGTAGTCAGTGTGGCCAGTGTGCAGCTGTAGACGACACCCGTTCCGCTCCCACGTCAAGACCGACCACATTTACTAGATTACCCCTAACTTCTTCCATATTTCTCCACGCCCCCCTCCCCCTTTAAAATCTCCTCCTGTTCCCCCCAGGTTCCTCTCTCTAAAGTCTAGACTCTCTCTTTCTCTCTCTAAAATTCTTCTTTCTAGTTTCTACGGTCTCCACAGCCATTTCTGCCAGATGCCGCAGGTGGTCGACCTGGAGGCGCTGGTGTGCGGCGGCGGCTGCGGCGAGGGCAACGGCAAGGTGGCATGCGAGACCCTGATCGACCCAGTTGGCGGCGGATCCAAGCCGGGGAACCGGTCTCCTCCGCTGGGCGACCCCGACCTCCCCGACTCCTTCCGGCTGCCGCTGGAGGACGTGATAGACTGGGTCAGCCGCAACGCCGCCGCCGCCGCCTACGACCGCGACGGCTCCACCAGGGGCGGCGCCAACCCCAGGTCCGCGTTTGCAAGGCACCAACACACCAGCCCCAGGCTCCATGCCGGCTCCCAGCGCCGCTACGCCAAGCCCAAGGGCCCCATCATCGGTCTCCCCGGGAAGATCCAGGGCTCCGGCTACCTCGGCCAGAGCGCGCGCCGGCAGCACGGTTGCAACGGCCGGTTGTTCCCCAGGACGTGCGGGGATCAGTCGGCGGGGGGAAGAACGGCTGTGCCGGCGGTGGAGCCGACGTCCCCGAAGGTGTCCTGCTTCGGAAGGGTCCTCTCCGACCAGGAGTTCCAGGGCCGGCGCCGGAGGGCTTTCGGGACACCGGAGGTGTCCCGCGAGTCGTCTTCGGTGGCGGAGACGTCGGCGTGGGGGACGACGGAGTTCTGGGCGTCCGTCGTGGGGTTAGCCTGCTGCGCGCAGCGGCGGGAGGCGGCGCTCCTGGACGAGGGGGGCCCCGCGTCGTCATCCGGAGCCTTCTCATCGGCGACCGACGGCAAGACGACGCCATCATCGGCAGTTTCGGGGGAGACCGTGACGTTGGCGCCGACGCCCGGGCTGGGCGGTATGAAGCGGTTGGAGTCGGGGAGGAGGCCGGCGTCGTGGTGCGGCGACCTGGAGTTGGACGTGGACGACGTGGGCGGATCGGGGCCGTCGCCGCAGCGGCGGGGGGAGGGGATCCTCCCGGGGCGGCGGTCGGTGGGCTCCTTGGCGGACCTCGACCGCGAGGGGGAGTGGGAGAGGGCGGGCGCCGCCTCCGTGTGACTTCTCTCTCTCATTGTGATCCCCATCACTTGTTCCATCTTTTTTCTCCTGGTTAAGGAAAGCCTAGGATTTTGGTGAGAAAAGGATGGTTTGTAGGGAATGGGCTTCTGCCTTGTAAATAATAGAGATTGCAGGAAACTGGAATGAGGTTTTGCATACTTTGACAGGCTTTTGAGCTTAGCCTTTCTGTTTGGGCATTTTTGGGAACATAAGGTATCTAGAGTGGTGATGGTGGTTGGAGCTAGATGGGGGAAGTTGGGATTTAAGCTTTGGTTTGAAAAAAATTCTAGAGTTGTATTTTGAGTGAAGTTATAGATCTTTGACAAATTTAGATTACATCAAAATTTTGTCAAACGAAGAGCTGTGGTTTCACAGATTTCATGTGCCACTATGGTTTGTACAGGAAAAAAAAAAGTGATGGGATGGTGGTTTTTTTTTCTCTCATCTTAAAAAGAATAAGATTGAGAAAGATACAAGTCTACCATTAGGAGAAGTTTTTCGCAAACTAGGCTTTAGTGATGGAGATGAATCATTATTTTCATGGTCGGGGTTTTTATTATTAGTTAGAGTTTTGTAGAGTTTATCAAAATGTAATCTTAACAGTAACTAATGGCAACTGAAGTGCTTTCATAATTAAGATAGTGATCCATCTCTGTTTATTTACAAGGGATATCGAGTGGTAAAGTTCTTCTTATATGTTTGGCAAATTGTTCCATTTCGAAGCTACTTGTGCTGTCTACTTTTTTGCGATAGATGATATTGCATAGTAGTTGTGGGTATATTTTTTATTAGTTGCGGGTTTAATTGATTTTTTAGATAGTTATATTAAGTACTTTTTTATAATTTTATTTTTTAGTTTCAAAGTTCTAATTTTAAAGTTCGTGGCTGGAAAAACCAGAAAGTATGAATCTCTTCTAAAGCTTAATTATTTTTCTTCTATATAATTAGCTTGAAGCTTACTAAAACTTAAAAAGCATTTCAAATTAAATTAGATGCTATGTAAATTATGTCTTTAATTTATTTTTGTCACAGTTTATTTAGTTAGTCTAATTGTCTAAAGGGCGGTCTCATTTTGTTGTTATCTCCGTCTCCATTGACTTATCGACAAGTAATATTTGCTGCCTCTACATGGCTGAGTCATCCGATTAAAGATCTACCCTTTGAATGTCAAGTTCAAGTAAACTCTAATGCCAATATTTTTTTTTAAAAAAAATAATCATTTTATCTTTAAAATCCGTCAATTTCACGTTGTCCCAACGGGCGGTGCAGCAAGTATTACTTCCCATCAATTGGACATTTTGTGCACTAGCTTCACTTTGATTGGAGAATAGGAGAAGAATAAGGACAACTAAGGACAGAATAAGTTTAATTTTGCTTTTACATGCGAAATGACTTTTACTGTGCAAAATAGCACATCGTGGGAATAAGGAGAATAAGTCATTCCACCTTGGACTCAAGAATTGTTTATTCTTCTTATTCCGTCAGTAGATTCTACAAAACTATCAAACCAAAATACCTCTTATTCTAGTATACATTATTCCGTTCAGTGAGCACCACAAAATAACTTATTTTGCAAACAAAGTAAAAAACTTTTATGCACTAATTCTTGACTAGGAAAATTTGGACCGCGTTTGACATCGAAGAGGAGGTAGATTTTTGGCCCAAATCAAATGGCTAATAGTCCACAATCGAGTTGTCCAGAAATTGACGCTTAAGCTATTAAAGTCAAGTCCTCACACTTTAGCAACCATTAATGCACAGCTGAAGTCGTGCAGTGATTTGTGGGGGTTGATCCAGGTTGTCTTGACCGAGGTTGCCTTCCTGGCTAGTGGAAGGGTTCCTAGAAGATCATAGTTTTTTTTCCTAGAAATTAAGTCAAAAATATGTTTCTTTTAAAAATATTATAGAAATTCATACTATTTTAAAATACATAATTCAATGCCTCTCAATGTGTAGATTAATTAGAAACTTTTTAGTTTTGATTAGAAATGTGTAAAGTAGGGAGGTTCTGCATTTTGGAGATTGGAGATAGTGTATGTAATAATTCTACGTAATTTAAGGAAAAGAGTAAGACATGCAACTCATAAAAATGTATAATTTGTGTTTGTTAGAAGTACTTAAAGTCTCCCCATTGGAGAGCCTGCATATCGACATTTAAAAAAATGTATAATTTTTGTTTGTTAGAAGTACTTAAGCCTCCCCATTGGAGAGCCTGCATGCATATCGACATTTAAACTAATGCTTCTTTATCAGTAGGAGATTTTTTTCGCAATGCCGCGACAATTCTATCTTTTTTTGAACGATTATTCGGACATTTCACTATAAGGAGTAACAAAAATCTCTTGCAAAGAGCCTCTAGTATGCTCATGGGATAAATCCCTTATCTTGCAAAACTGTTGGAAGTGAGATTTAAATGTAAGACCTCCCTTAAAGTCGAAACCGGCTGAGACAGAGATAGTTTGGCTACAAAAATTTTCATGGAGCCGTGGGATTTGTTAAGGAGCGGTAATATCATTTAATTACCTTATTGGGAGTTGGAGTTCTTTTGTTAATTAGCAAATAAAATTGCTTTTTTCGTAAGTCTACGCCTCCATCGTCCATGCGTTGAGAAGAGTTGCTTGCTGGTTGCTGGCGGAAATGTTAATTGTAATTAGGGGGTGTCAAGTGGACGGGTCAGTCCGTGGTCCAGTTCAACTTAGTTTATATTAAAGAAAATTGAATTGATCCAAGTTATATAAATTGGGTTAAACTAAATTTGGATTGATATTAGTTAAATTTAGATTGAGTTGGACTGAAAACGAGCTGCCCCAATTTAATTTATTAACTTTTACAGTAATTTATGCAAAAAATAAAATCTTTCTAACAAATCATTTATAAATAAGGCCAGTCAAACTCAATCCCACCCACTCATTATCGAATTCGAGTTGAATTTGGATTAAACTTGGGCTGAATTTGAGTTGGACTAAAATTGGACTGGACTATTTTAAATTTAGATCAAACTCAAATTATCACATAACCCAACCCAATTCACCTAATTTACATCCTTAATTGTAATCCCTTTGGGTACTTCCTTTACTAGAGTGCTTCACAGTTACACACATTTCTATCAACAGCTTACAATTATTGCGGATTGCTGAAAATAGACCCTGGAATGGACCACCTAACCTTCATGTAGGTTGTAGCATTGTTGGACAGAAGATTCTTTAGTTGTTTTGCATGGCATGGATATAATAATGAACCGAGGGCAGTGAATGTGATAATTTCTTTTCTTTTTTTTTAGGGTCTATGCCGCAGAAGTAACAGCACTCTGTTCAATTAAATGAAAAGCAATGCCTTCACCCAGATATGAACCTAGGCACCCCTAAACTCTGATAGAAAATTATTGTTCTTGGACATATGAGAAATAGTATGCCGCATGTGAGCAGTGCGCCCACACTGTGTGCGGGCGGCCGTCTGATGATAAATCGGACGGCTGCAGTAGCAGCGTTTTTCTCTTTTTCTTTTTGGTTCTTTGTATTTTTTTAGGTCGGTCCCATCAGGTCCGACACATTTTGTAAGGGTCTATTTTTGATCAGATAGTCTAAAAAAATTTAAAAAATCAAAAATCAAGTTCAACTGTTCAATTTTTTTATTTTTCAGATTTTTTAAATCATCCAGTCAAAAATTAGACCGTACGAATGTGTTGATCACAATAGAGTGGACCTAAAAAATTAAAAAAAGAGAGGCTGCGCCATGTGGAGTGCAGCACTAGAATGGCGATATCTCCTTCCCTTTTACAACTGCACAGACTATGCACCCAAATTTCAAATGTCGTACTTTTTTATGATTAATTTCACTAAATTTTGTACTCCTTTGAATGTTCAAGAACCAGAGTCCAGGCATTATTGTTAGAAAGCATCCGTTGGATGCCGGCCAATGCGGTTGGTTTCCAACTTCTGTCTCTCTCTCCACCGTCTCTTCTTGCCTACATCATAGCGTGGTGTTGCTGTCTGTACGTGTCTTCATCAAGTTTATTACACGGGCTGCTGGGAGCAATGTAAAGAGGACAGGTGTGGCCTGCAGGGAGAAAAGTGTTAGCTACTACTTGCCATCCAATGCACAACAATTAAAAGTTGGCTCCATAGAACGTGAAATAATGGAATACCCCAACACTGTTAACATGATTAATATAAGTTCGTAAGGGTTGATGAAAATAACTTGCGGTGAAACAACAGAAGGAGATAATTAAGTTGCATATCAGAACGTTGGTTGTGGTGTAGTTTTAACTTGCTGCCCAATTTTTTTCCTTTTATTTTTCTTTTTTGAAATTTTTTAGGTTAATTTCATCATGTCTGACATGTCCGTACAATTCGATCATTGATCGGAGATAAAAAAAATTAAAAAATAAAAAATTATCGGAGACAATGAATAATTTGTTTTTTTTTTTTCAGATTTTTTTGAATTGTCCCGTCGGTCGACGTTCGAATTGTACGAACATATTGTAAATGATGAGGTCAGCCTAAAATCTTTTTTTTTTTTTTTTTAAAAATATTACTGCTGCAGCCGTCCGATCATCTCAAATCAAACAACTGTCCGCTCACGGTGCAACAGACACTGCACCACTAGTGGTGCAGCAAGTATTACTCTTTGTTCAGTGGGGACAATGGACGTAAAGATGCAAATGATAACCAGTAAACCTATTAGTTAGACCATGTTCAACTTCAAACTTCATTATCTATAGTTTTGTTCATAAATTATTATATGTATTTACTAACTATAGATACGAGGGAGTGTGACCTTACGGTCCCAAACTCTTTGGACTTGTGTACCTTTTTAACATTTATTAGTCCAAACCGAAGAAAGACTACTTTACACCTAAATTTGTCTCCAACATGTGTCTAATTGTAATTTAAAAAATACTTGCTACATCACCATTATATTGGATACAACACACCTGACAGTTGATTCTGCCTAAACGTGCAGTAGTGCTTAACTCTATATACTGTATAATCTACTGATCGGACAGAACCTAGGTACAGGTGCAGTAGACGGCTAGCAGTATGGCAATTATTTACTAGTGATGTAGCTGAAGCTATCACGACCGGATTCCGAAGTTGGAATCCGAAATTTTGGATCCGGAGCTGGGTCGGATCGGTGTAAGTGGCCCGACGGGGATCCGGAAGGCGATGGATGCAGAGACGCGGTTGAGGATCCGAGGCCGAGGGTCGCTCGGTCGGATGTCGGCTTGCCTCCGGAAGGTGTGGCCGAGGTCCCTCCGGCTGACGGGCAGTCGGTGCGGAACCGAGTCTCCTTCGGGCGAGGATCAGCCGGCGAACGGCGTCGAGACCGGAGGGAGGAGTCCAAGGTCGGCGGCCGAGACCGACTCGGGGAGATCGGCGATGATTCGAACCGAGCCCCTGTAGGAGGGAAAGAAGAAGAAACCGGTCAGTAAGAGTCCCGGACTTCGGCCCTTAGGAACCCCCTCCGACGGTTAAGTTAGCTTCTGAAGATGATTCGATTCAGAAGACAAAGAATAACTTTAATGTTTTTTGACTATGGTCCTTGAGGGTCACGGAGACATACCTTTGGCAATAAATAGCGGTGTATTTATAGCGGATGATAGAGGATGGTTAACGGTGATAGCCGATATAGAACTATGTTCCGGGCTTACTGGTAAACCGCCATAGTGCCTAGTCCTCCACCGGAGTGAGCCGGACACGGCTGTTGGGCCGAAGGGGGTTGGGCCGCTGATGGGCCGAAGCCTGCTGGGCCGAGGGCTTCTGTGCCGCTTACGGGCCGAAGGCTCCCAGTGGGCCTTTTACTGCCGCTACTGGGCTGATCTGTGTTTGGGCTTGTTTTAATAGGCCCAATCGGATTCTGCCTCATCACATAGCCCCCCACTCTTGTCTTCCTCAGTTTTGAGATGACGAGAGTATAGCCTGAAGCCTCTTTGAGGAATAACGTATCAGGCGCTTGCCCGAGGCTTTCTGTTTCTTTTTTAAGAAGAGGATGCCCTCGGTCGGCTGAGGGTCAGCAGTCACTTTATCCGTCTTCATTCGGGATGTAGTGACGAAGGCCTTCGCTTCTGATAGCGAAGGGCCGAGCCTTCTGACTTGTGTCAGGCTCAATAAATGGACGGGACGGGCGTCGCTTTTTCCGTCAGAACGGTCGTTTCGTGAAGAAACACAGGACACGCGTCGCGCATCCCGCCGCTCCGTTAAAAACACAAAGAGATCATGGTCGCTCGCAGATCGCGGGTCACCTCGGCTCTCTGTCCGAGGTTCCACTCAGATTGCCGCCTCTTCCTTCCTCGGCACGCGGATCGGAACACGTGGCGGGCATCCGAGTGATCAGCCGAAGGGTCGGACCGCTTTCGGCCGTTGATCACCCTGTTTCAATTCCCGGAGTCTGTTCGTCATCATTACCGAAGGACGGTACACGTGGCGCGCATCCGAGAGAAGCGGTGAGACGAAGGAGAAGATCCCGGCCGTTGGCTTCGGCGGGAAGGGTTTCGAACTTAGCCTATAAATAGGGACCCCTCGCAGGGCACTGTTCTTCTTCCTGCTTCCTGCGCTTGCGCCTCTCTGCGATTGCCCGAGCCCTCCTTCTTCTCCGGCGACGTACAAGCCATTCGAAGGTGCCTCCGAGCGTGTCGTCCGTTGCAGAGCTCTCCATCGCCCGGAATCGTCGCCGAGGAGGTTCTTTTTGCTCGAACGGTGGTGCTCGATCGAGGAGATTCCTTTCTTTTCTTGAGGGTAAGCCTCAATCTCCTTTCTCCATTCCTGCGATCTCATGCCCCGTAGCTCTTCTTCGAGTGAGATCACTCCCTCAGACGAGGACTATACTCCGTCCCAGTCCCCTGAGTCTTCCTTATCATCTCCTCTTTCTTTGGACTCCCTTGCTTCTGCCATGGCGGACGAGGCCGAATACTCTGGTGCCGAAGGGCCCGAAGAGGTTCGTACCCCAAGCCAGGCTTCCTCCTCGGGTCGTCGTCGTCCCGAGACGGCTTCGGAAGCAGCCTGCATCCTTACCGATGATGGGGTCAAATTCCTTGCCTCCTATTATCAACTCCCGTCATAGATGACACCCTATCGGCCCGGTTCGAATACCAGGGCCAATTCTCCCCGTCCGGGTAGTTTTTCCATTTATGAGGAAAGCTTCCGGGCTGGCTTTCGGCTTCCTCTCCTTACCTTCGTCATCAATCTTTTATGCTTCTACGGGTTAGCCCCGTCTCAATTCTTCCCCAATTCTTGGCGCACAGTCTATGCTTTCTTGGCTGTGTTCGCTAGCATCGAAGTCACCCCCTCGGTCAATATCTTCCGCTACCTTTTTAAGATCCAACGGCAGGGGAGATCCGAGTGGTACTGCTTCGTCCCTCGGCTAGGCCGGGGTATCTTCTCCGGGAAGCCCTCGTCCATTCATTATTAGAAGAAGAGTTTTATTTTGGTTTCCCTTCCGGAGAATGAGAAGAGAGTGTGGCCCTTTCCTATTAAGTGGGCACCACTGGCCGAAGGCCTCTCCGACCCGCCCACTCTCAACTCCGATCAGATTCGCCTTGTGGGCCTTATTGAGGCCGCGGATCCGTATGACATCTCGAAGCTCTTCAGGAAGCCGGAGTTACTTGTGGGCGCCGGGGCGTGGCCGGACCCGACCAAGGATCCTCTGCGGGCATTTCCTTACCTTCCCCCCGGGGAGACTTCGGGGGAGACTGAAGGAGATACCGAGGTCGCGCCTCCGGCCGAAGCTCCTCCGGCCGCAGAGGGTGCTGAGGCTTCGGCCGAGGGTAAGTCGGTCTTGAGTTGTGCACTTCGCGTGCTGCGGGTTGTTAACCCTTTCTTCTTTTATTTTGCAGAGATGTCTGGGATCAAAGGCCTCCTTAGCCGGATAGCCCAGCAGGGCGGCCAATCCCAACCGTCCCAACTGCAGGCGGCGGAAGGGGCCGCACGAGGTGCCGTGGCCCCGAGCGTCCGGGCCGGGATTACAATGACGACGGCTTCCTCGGAGGGCCGCACTGCTGCAGCCGCTCTCGCGAGGGAGCGGAAGAGCAAATCAATTGCCCGAAGGGGCGGCCGACTGTCGAAGCGGGGCTAGGCGGACGAGCCTGGCAAAGCAGAGCCTGCCCCGGCTAAAAAATCGGCTGCGGCCCGAAGGGCTCCGATGCCGTCGTCCCCTGATGCGCCGAGGGGTGATTCTCCCTCGACCGTGATGGAGAGGGCGGGAGATCAGGAAGGCTCCGGGTCGCAGGCGCCTCGCGAGCAGGAGCGCGAGCTATGGGTCCCCAACCTGGGGATCTACAAGGACGAGAGTCTGGAGGACCCGCAGATGTGCCTGCGTCTGCTTCGCGGCCTAACTCTCCCGTCGGCCCTGGAGGAGCTGAAGGATCACTCAGCGACTGATCTGGCGCTGCTGAGCGCTCGATTGGCGGTCCAGGTAAGAAGCTTCTTTGGATGCTTCGGTCTAGCATTTCCCTTGGCTTGTTTCGGGTTTGCTGACTCTTGTCCGCTTGCGGCTGCAGGCCGCGGTCACGGGTAGCGTCCTGGCCCGTCGCCAGGCGATCATCCGAGACCAACTCCAGGATGCCGAGAGGGCGTCGGCATCGTCGGCTTCGGGCGAGGGCCCCTCGGAAGGACGCGACTTTGAGTCCAGTGTTGACTGGCTCTTAGCAGCGAACGTCCGGATGGGGGCTCAGCTGGAGGAGCAGGCGGCGGCGACTCGAGCTTCTTCTGAGGCCAAGGCGAAGGCCGAAAGGGAGAAGGAGAAGGTCGAGCGGGAGCTGGAGGCGGTCCGAGCGGAAATCCGGGCCTTAAAGGCCGAGATCCAGGACAAGGACGCCCAGCGGGCTTCGGATAGCCGCCGCCATGCCGAGGAGCTGTCGGCCCTCAAGCTGGATCTGGAGGCTAAGGCCGAGGAGGCGGTTGACTCGGCCATGGCCGATTATAAGGCTGGCCCAGACTTCGCCGAGGAGATAATCCAGGCACAGCTTTTGGCGGCTTCCTCAGTCTTCACCATCGGACTGGCCGCCGCTCAGAAGGTCTGCCCCGGTGTGGACTTAACCGGTATCGCCCTGCCGACGGATGAGGAGGGTGAAGAGCTCCTGTCCTGGTGGAAGGGGCTTACGGCCGAGAGGGCCTCAGCTTCAGCGGAAGGCGGCGAGGCCGTTCCAGCCGAGGCTACTCCTGTCGAAGCCGCCCCATCCGAAGCTGTGCAGATCGTGGACTCCCCCTCCCCATCTCCTAGTCGGAGTCCAGTTGATGTGGATGGGGAGAATACCGAGGGCTGATACCGGGGCCTATCCCGGTTTTTGTTTTTGACTTTCTTTGTAAGTCTGCGGCCAGATGGACGGCCGATTTTGTACTTCCTTTACTGCATATATAGGAAGTATTTTTGGCGTTATCTTTGTGTTCTGAATGAACGACCGAATCTGGTTCTTCTTGAGTCCGAGACCTTGTCGTCGTTTTAGTTGCGGCTCGCACGGCCGAGACCCGATGTAGGTTCGGATATGAAGTTTAAAAAGTATCGCCATCGATATGGTTTACGCGACCGGGGCTTTTACCAATACGGTTTATACGATCCGAGGGAATAACATGCCGCTCCCGACACGGTTTGCATGGCCGAAGCCACTCCCGGTACGGCACACGCGGACTTTAGAATAGAAAAACCATGCCGCTCCCGATACGGTTTGCATGGCCGAAGCCACTCTCGGTACGGTTTACACGGACTTAGAATACCATGCCGCTCCCGATACGGTTTGCATGGCCGAAGCTACTCCCGGTATGGTTTACACGGACTTAGAATACCATGCCGCTCCCGATACGGTTTGCATGGCCGAAGCCACTCCCGGTACGGTTTACACGGACTTAGAATAGAAAACCATGCCGCTCCCGATACGGTTTGCATGGCCGAAGCCACTCCCGGTATGGTTTACACGGACTTAGAATACCATGCCGCTCCCGATACAGTTTGCATGGCCGAAGCCACTCCCGGTACGGTTTACACGGACTTAGAAGTATACCGTGCCGCTTCCCGATCCGGTACATATGGCCGAAGCCACTCTCGGTTCAGGTTACCTGCGGGCTTAGAATAGAAAACAATGCCGCTCCCGATACGGTTTGCATGGCCGAAGCCACTCCCGGTACGGTTTACACGGACTTAGAATAGAAAACCATGCCGCTCCCGATACGGTTTGCATGGCCGAAGCCACTCCCGGTATGGTTTACACGGACTTAGAATATCATGCCACTCCCGATACGGTTTGCATGGCCGAAGCCACTCCCGGTACGGTTTACACGGACTTAGAATAGTCATGGCTTTTCGAAAAGGAGATTCTTATTCACGCCCTCCGGCTAAATCCTGGGGGAAGAGACTTACATGAAGTAACGCCGAAGGCGTTCCACATTCCAGGTGCGAGAGAGAGGTTGGCCCGAAAGGGTCTCCAACCGATAAGCCCCTCGTCTGATTACCTCCTTTACCCGATATGGCCCCTCCCAGTTGGGGGCAAGCTTCCCTGCGGCTTCGGCTTGCTTAGATGCATGAGCATTCCTTAGCACGAGGCTCCCGATTTCAAAGCTTCGGGGCTTCACTCGAGTGTTGTGGTACCTGGCCATGCGCTGTTGATAAGCCGCCAGCCGAAGGCGAGCTTTATCTCGGGTTTCTTCTATGAGGTCGAGATGATCCTTCAAAACTTCTTCATTGGCCTCTGGATCATAAGTAATGACTCTTGGAGAAGGAAGGCCGATTTCAACAGGAATAACGGCTTCTATCCCATAAGCCATGCGAAATGGAGTTTCGCCGGTAGGGGTTCGGCTCGTAGTCCGATACGCCCAAAGAACACTTGGTAGCTCCTCTACCCATCGGCCTTTGGCTTCGCCGAGGTGGGTTTTTAGTCCTTGCAACAGACTTCGGTTGGTGACCTCGACCTGGCCGTTTGCCCGGAGGTGTGCTACCGAAGTGAACTTGTGAAGGATACCGAAGCCGGCGCAGTTATCGCTGAACCGACGGCTATCGAACTGCTTGCCGTTGTCTGAGATGATGGCCCGGGGGATGCCGAACCGGCAGATGATGGACTTCCATACGAAGTTCCAAGCATTGCTATCGGTTATGGACGCGAGGGGTTCAGCTTCTACCCACTTGGTGAAGTAGTCTACTGCCACGATGAGGAATTTCCTTTGGCCAGTGGCGACAGGAAAAGGCCCCAGGAGGTCGATTCCCCATTGAGCGAAAGGCCAGGGGTCGGATAAAGGAGTGAGGAGGGTGGAGTAGGTGCTGAAAAATTGCTCGTGTGATTTATATGAAAAACTATGTTGTTTAGGGTAAATTAACCTATTAAAAAAAATGCAACTAAGGTGCAGTGATCGCCAGAAACTTTTAACTAAAAAGCTTCAAAAGAAGTTTGATCGCCTACCTGTTTAAACGCGGAAGAATGAATCCTTGGTTCCCCTCCTTCAGCCGGCTGAAGAAAGAGAGCCTCTTCTTGTTCTTTTGTTCTTGCTGTTGAATGTTGAGGATCGTCCAGAAATTCTCCTGGCTTCGTGCTTGATTTCCCTCTTTTTGATCTTTGTTGTTGTTGTTGAATGCAGCAGAGACAGAAAAAACAGAAAAATAAAGAAGAAATACTGATGAGAATCTAAATAGAAATAATATCAAAGCTAACCATGATTATAAACATGTATAAACAGCAACTCACTTGTTTTAAATGACTTTGAAACCCCTTTAGAACAAATGGATTTTGGAGAATTAATGATGGGGTGTGTTGCATGCAGTGAATAAGAGATATGAAACTAATGAATGAAAATGAAATTCAAATATGAAAAACTTATGCCCAGTCCAGTTGGTTGAAGCTTTGAAAGGATGAAGATCTTGAAGAAGGATGCCGACTTCTGGAAATGGCAGCGCTCCGGCGTTCCGACGTGGTTGCTCCGATCTTCAAATTACTATAACGCTGTGGCTCAATAATTCTCTCTCTTTTTTTTTTTTTTAACTCTTGAGATGCAAGGTATTTATAGGCTTTTTCTGCGTTCGCGATTAACATAGAAAAATCTCGGATTTATCTACCTTAATCGACAGATAATTACTGATTAATTCATCTTTATCTGTAATTATCTAAAACGCGTCCACCCTGGCTGACGCCTTTCAGATTAAATTAAGATAAGGATAAATATCCGGAAAACTTATCTTTATCTTTATTAGCTAAAACGCGTCCACCTTGGTAGACGTCTTTTACCCTAATTAAGATAAGGATAAACATCCGGAAGAGAAGTTAAAATAGCTTAGGAAACCTAAAACGCGTCGATCTTCACAGACGCCTTTTAGCTAATTAATCAAGTGATTAAAATTCAAATTTAAACGTTAAAATAAGAATAAACTCTAAATCGCGTCCACACAGGTTGACGCGTTTTAGAATTCTGAATCGCGTCCACACAGGTTGACACGTTTTAGAAAGAATTCTGAATCGCGTCCACACAGGTTGACACGTTTTAGAATTCTGAATCGTATCCACACAGGTTGACACGTTTTAGAATTTCTGCATATTTTAACTGAAATTTGAGCTAAAATCAATTTAATTGATTAACTTAAACATGTATGTCAAACCCGACACTCAAAAATATCAATAAAAATTAATCAATGATTAAATATCAAACCATTATGAGGCATTATTATATGATATGAAATTTACTCGAAATGACGTCAAAATTAGCGTGTCTACAGCTGCCTCACCTTGGCATCATCTTTGCAAGGGAGTGAAATGAAATGGAATGTACTGAAAAGGTGATGCCAAGGTGTGATGAGACACGCTCTTAACATCACATGATTGGAATTTTTCTCAAAATCATCAATGAAGATAACTCAAAGAGATCAAAGGAATCAATCCTGTCTAGATGAGGTAGACAAGGAAATAAAATAAGGACGATCAACCTCCTCGGAGTGGGAAGTACCCCAGGTCATAGACACTGTAGGTTTCATCATGGGGAGCGTTTGCCAGCCAATGTGGACGTGCTGCAGCCATGATGGATCTTAAAAGAAAATAAGAAATATTGGATAAAGAATCCAAGAAAGGATAGAATTCCAAGGATATCTTCAAGCGAACCTCAAAGATAATCAAGATACTCAATTCAGAATGGAATATTTCATATCATGTTTAAAATTGTTTGATTTAATGGTCTGAAACTTAATCAATAATTAATTCTTATTACAATGATTTCAAAATCCTATATGATGCATGCTGGGCTAAAAGAAAAATATAAAGTCAAATAAAATATAAATTAATCAAGGATAATATTGTTAAATTGTCATTAATGAGTCAAG
Source organism: Zantedeschia hybrid cultivar (assembly GCA_030544215.1). Lineage (NCBI taxonomy): Eukaryota > Viridiplantae > Streptophyta > Magnoliopsida > Alismatales > Araceae > Zantedeschia > Zantedeschia hybrid cultivar. The sequence continues at coordinate 41,460,253 of JARZZO010000013.1, read as the reverse complement.
ATACCAACTCTTGTAATCCAGTGCTAAGCCGAAGCTCGTTTATCCACGCACCGTTTCACAAAAGTGGAACCATCGTCCTCACTAATTAACAATCCAACGGCCTATCCATGCGATTAAGAATCCTCTGGAATTATCACTGTTTTTGTTGTAGGGGAACTCAAATTCCAGTTTCATCAAAAACACAAGGTCCTTGATGTGCTCTAATAAATATTTATCATATAATAATGCAAATGCAATACATGAAATAATACAGGGGTAGAAATAACCGTCTTTTTAGCCACGGTTGAGACTTCTTGACTCCCACAGTGGGATTCTCTTGATATTTTCCAGCTTTACAAAGGTTTCTTGAATTTTAGAAACAGGTTTCTTGCTGTTCTCTATTCGAATTCCAACTTTACCAATACCTTGTGTCCTGTATACAACTTGAACAAACATGTTAAGTATCTGTTTAGGCTTAGCCCCTTGCCTGGTTAAGTAACCGACTACTTGATCCTATCCTTGATAGAAGGGTCAAGGGGCATAGCCTTTATTAACAAAGGTAATGAGAATAATCAAACTTAAGCAAAGATGCAACATACAAGCAGACGATGCTCGCTGAAAATAAAAGGGATGAAATACACTAAATGCAACAAGCAGATGCTAATTGAAATATTTTTGTTGTTTTGAAAATATTCATTTTTGTTTGGGGTTTTGAAATATATACCTTTTTTTTTTGAATTTTGATATATGTATTTTTTTTGGATTTTGAAACATATGTATTTTTTTTTTGATTTTTGATATATGTATATATTTTTTTTGGGTTTTGAAATATGTATTTTTTTTGGATTTTTGACTTATGTAAATTTTTTTTTTTTGGGTTTTGACTAAAAGATCAGCATGGTATTTAGATCAAAAGATCATATTCATTTATTAACTTAATTCCCAAATTGTTCTTTAACAACTCAACTTAAACCCATCGTGTTTGAATTTGTGTTTCGATTCGTGATCCCATTTGATGATTTGACCTTTAGTCAATCTAAACCATTCCTTAAGTTTGTAGTACATCTCTTTAGAAAAAAAAGAGGAATAAGTTTAGAAAACCCATGAGAAGGTTCCGGAGACTTAAAAAGATGTTCCTTTCTTACCCTAATATCCGTTGGGGTTCGGTCATTTTTTTTCCGGGGTATTTATCGACCTTGCGTTCCCTTTTGTTTCATTTCATGGCCTTGATGTAACGTTTGTAATGTAATGGCCTTTTTTTGATTTGACATTTGGCTTTTTGCCATGCTTATTCTTTTCTTTCTTTTCTTTCTGTTTCGGGACGGATCTCCCCCATTTTTTTATGACGGCCTCCTACTAAGATGACGGGTATTCTTGGTAGTCTATTCTAAGCCTCGTTCCGACATCATGGGCCGAGTATAAAACAGAATTTTGCTTTAAAAAAAATGAATGATTTGTACTTTACACTTTCGGTCAAGCTTTCGATATTCTTTAGGACTTGTCATCTCTTGTTACTCACGAATCAAACGTGTCAGTGTGTGCAGTAATGGGCTTGAAATTAAGTTATCCAGACTAATAAGGAAATTTGAGTTTATAAATTTTCTGATTCCATTGGTCTTTGTACCATACTGATCGACTCTTTAACCTAAGGGTAGTATTTCTTAAGATGTAAACCATTCCAAGGATGTTTTAGCTCTTCTCCTTCTGCATTAACAAGACGATAAGCATTACCAGGAAAAGCGTGAGATACAACATAAGGTCCTTCCCAGTTGGGTTGGAGCTTAGAACGCGGACCACCAGGTTTTATAAAAATTCTTTTGACAACCATTTCACCGACTTTGAACTTACGTTCAATGACTTTCTTTTGATAAAAACGTGCTAGTCTATTTTGATAAACTTTTGCATGATTAGCAGCTGACCATCTTTTCTCGTCTAAAAGTTCCAATTGAGCAAGGAGTGCTGAACGATGTTCATCAATGGAAAATTCCTTATTCAATTGTACTCTTAATGACGGTATAAGGATTTCATATGGAACTACCGCCTCCATTCCAAATGTTAAGGAATAAGGAGTTTGCCCAGTAGGCGTGCGGATTGAAGTTCGGTAGGCCCATAGAGCCTCAACCAATTTTTCTGGCCAATCTGCGAACTTATTAGATTTACACGTCTTTTTGATGATTTTTATCAAAGTCTTATTTGTTGCCTCTGCTTGGCCATTGCCTTGCGGATAATAAGGAGATGAATGATGCAATGCAATTTTATACCTGTTACAGAGGTCCTTCAATTCCTGTGACACGAACTGCGGTCCGTTATCGGTGACGATGGTGCTTGGAATTCCAAATCGAGTGATGATGTTCTTCATGATGAACTTGCAGACGGTTGATGCTTTGATCTCCACGTACGCTTCAGCTTCTGCCCACTTGGTGAAGTATTCCGTTGCCGTGAGAATGAAAGATTTTTGCTTGATGCCGGAATCTGGATTACCAAGAGGTCCAATAATGTCGAAAGCCCACATGGAGAAAGGCCATGGGGAAGAAACGGGATGGAGTGAAGATGCAGGAGAATGAATTTTGTCGGCGTGAAGTTGACACTTAGCACACCTACGAACATATCCTACACAGTCTTCTTCCATGGTTGGCCAATAAAATCCTTGTCTAAGGATCTTCTTTGCTAGCATCTGTCCATTGACATGACCACCACAAACTCCACTATGAGCTCCTTCCATAACCTTCCAAAGCTCATCTTCGTCTAGACATCTCAGAAGAACTCCATCAAAACCTCTCTTATATAGTGTTCCCCCAACTAGGGTGTATCTTTGAGCAACTCTCCTGATAGCTCTCTTCTCCTCAGTTGTAGCTTCTTCAGAATACGATTGATCTTCACAATATTTTGCAATTTCATAATACCATGGCTTCTGTTCATCATCCATCTCTTCTAACAGCTCCATCAACATGATTTCTCTTTTCTCAATGATATCTCCGTCTCTGACTTTCTTCAGCAACTTCTCCTTAGTTCTAAGGAATGAAGGATCTTTCACGGCGGGTGAAAGACGCCTATGAACTATGATTGATTCAGATTGTTTGCTGATTGGAAAATCAAGAGAAGATGCAAGTGAAGCTAGAGCGTCAGCTAAGATGTTCTGATTCCTAGGGACATGGACAAAGATCAATTTCGTGAAAAGCTTTGAATAAGCAGAAGTAAGCTCTTGATAAGGCTTGAGCTTGGGATCGAGAGTTCGATACTTGGTCAGCACTTGGCGAAGAATCAGTTGGCTATCACCTACGATCCTGAGTTTGGTAGCACCATGAAAATGAGCAGCCTCGAGACCAGCAAGAAGTGCCTCGTATTCAGCTATATTGTTTGTGACTGGAAAATCAAGCTGAAAGGCTTGTGGAATGGTGATACCTTCAGGTGATAACAGAACGATACCGATCCCTTTTCCGTGAGAATTCAAAGCTCCGTCAAAATGCAGAGTCCACATATCATCTCTGATTTGATTTACGGACATCAGTTCCTCATCCGGAAACTCCGATCGGACTGGATCAAATCGAGGAAGGGGATGATGAGCAAGATGTTCTGCTATGGCATAGCCCTTGATCGCTTTTTGCTGGATGTAAATGATGTCAAATTGAGATATAAAGCTTTGTCATCGTGCTAACCTATCAGTAAGAACAGATTTCTCCAGAAGGAATTTGATCGGATTCATCCTAGCGATGAGATGGACTTCATGGGCCAGAAAATAATGCTTCAATTTCTGCACAACCCAAACCAATGCTGCACATGTTTTCTCCATCGCTGTATATCTCTGTTCAGCGGGGTTGAGAAGTTTAAAGAGGTAGTAGGCTGCCCTCTCTTTTCCTTCTTCATCTTCTTGTGCTAAGACAGCCCCCACTGCATCATCCAGGACTGAAATATAAAGTATCAATGATTTGCCTGGAGATGGTGGTCTCAAAACAGGAGGACTTGCTAAATAGTTCTTTAATCCATCAAACGCCTCCTGACACTTATCGTCCCAATCGAATTTGACTCCCGGCTTGGTAAGCTCGTAAAACGGCTTACACCTTTGTGAGTGCTGGGAGACAAAACGGCGAATAAATTGCAACCTTCCGATTAATCCTCTCAACTCTTTCAAGTTTTTGGGAGGTGGCATTTCTCTAATAGCCTTCGCCTTGTTAGGATCGATCTCAATTCCCCGTTTACTGACGATGAATCCCAGCAATTTTCCTGAAGATACCCCGAATACACATTTCTTGGAGTTCATCTTCAACTGATATTCTCTCGATCTTTCTAACACCCTTGCCAAAACTTTAGCATGCTCAGCCTTTGTTTTCGATTTAACCAATAAATCATCCACATACACTTCCAGATCTATGTGCATCATGTCATGAAATATTGCCATCATGGCCCTCTGATAAGTGGCTCCAGCATTCTTTAACCCAAACGGCATGACAACATAACAGTATGTTCCCCATGGTGTAGTGAATGATGTTTTCTCTTGATCTTCTTCTGCCAGCTTAATCTGATTATATCCTGAAAATCCGTCCATGAATGATAATGTCTCATAGCCAGCAGTATTATCGATGAGTACATCAATATGAGGCAATGGAAAATCATCTTTAGGACATGCCCGGTTCAAATCGCGGAAGTTAATGCAAATCCTGACCTTCCCGTCCTTCTTCATAACCGGGACTATATTAGCCACCCATTGTGGATAAAGGACAATTCTAATAAATTTGGCTTTATGCAACTTATCGACCTCTTCCTTCATCTTTAAAGCCATTTGTGGGTGGAATCGCCTTAATTTCTGTTTGACCGGGCTAACTCCGTCTTTTAATGTCAACCTGTGTTCAACTAAAGACGAGTCTAACCCCGGCATATCCTCATAACTCCAGGCGAAAGTGTCCTTATAGTCCTTGAGTACTTGTACCATTGCGTTCTCATCCTCTAAAGAAAGATTTTTACTGACGAGGACAACCTTAGGTTCGTCTTCAGTCCCTAAATTAATTTCTTTGGTAGGCTCTTCTACGGCAGCTGAGGGTTCATCAAATCTCTTCACTCCACTGGCATACGCCTCAGCCGCGTCCTCGTCATCTTCCTCAATGGGGTCCTTTTCATGTACTAATTCATATATCCCGTACCCATCATTGACTGACTCATCGTCCATGCAATCTTCTGGCATCTGAATTGGATTTTCTAAAAGCTGAGGGATCAAAGAGCAAGAAGAGCACTTATCAGCTAAGTCCTGTAGGTATCTATCTGGAATTTGCCTACCCTTAGGCTTCCTAGACTTCCTAACCTGACTAGACTGACTAACTTCACTATCATAACCTAACAAAGATGAAGCAGGATGAAAATCCTGGGATACAAGTGGAAATACAAGAGAATCCTCCCGAGGGGAGGGACATAGTAAATCTAGAAGAGAGTCTTAACCGAAGGACCCGTGCGATGGGGTGCAATCGGACAAGTAAGATGTTTCCTCAATGAGGATTTGGGAAGAATTTGTTGCCAAATTGGCGTTTTTTTTTGGAAAATGAAAGAATTAAACATAAAACAGGAATGAATATAAATGGGAAGAGAATCAGACGGAGGAAGTGGCACCAAGGCCAGAGGATTGGGGGGATCATATAGTAATATGTCCCAGATTAGATCATACAACCTCTCTAGATCGAGAGGAGGTTGTGGTATAATGTCCCGGGGGGACAGAGTAATCATGACGGGCGGAGCCCGTGGAATATCTTCAATTATGACCCGCGACCAAGTCGGGGTCAAGAGCAGTGTACGGAAAAGAGTATGGAGCGTGAAGACATGTGAAGGATATGTCCCCCTCCATAGCAGATCTGTTGTATAACCAGCTTGATATGGGTCATCCGGCTCCCCTTCATCAGTTTCTTCAGATAGCAGTATCCGCTTGTCAAATATGGCACCAGGGCTTTCAATTAGTTCATCAATCTGCGGCGGCCACTTAGGTTCTGCAGGATCCAGAAATAGTCTGTTCAGTGCAATATACAGGTCTCTGAGGTCGAACCACCTGTACCATTCACATTCAGGGTCATGAAATTTCCTCCTTTTCATAGGCCGCAGAGCCTCCAAGGATTGGTACGTAAGTAATTCAGAGCAATGTCTGGCCAAATCCCTCCCATATATATCATGGAAATCAAAACAGGAAGTAATGACTACCGTATTGTCATAGCTAAGTATGGGCCCTTTCACGAAGTGCGTACACAGGGTCCATGTTAGGGGATCTCGGCCTTCTTTGAGTGGCGTAGACATTGCCTCCCAGATTTTCGGGCCTTCTTTGATTTCTGCTTTCTGAACCGGATCTTGCTTCAGTTTTATTGGCCTATAGCCCAGACCACTTCCAGGTGCCGCTCGATGATTTCTGACAGGAGTGGTCCTGCCTTGCAATTGTGTGCCCAGACCTTTCCCAGGCTCGTAGCCGTTCTTCATCATGATCCTCCATCCTGGGGTACTCATGCACTTCCCCCTCTTGATAGCATCTAACGGATATGGAGAAATAGTAGCGGCTTTCAGAGGATCAGCTACTGGACGGTAGACTTGTAATACCGACAGAAAAGGTTGTCGGCCAGGTAAAACAGCAGATTTAAGGTTCAAGGAATGAGCAGCAGCAAGGATCGGCATGCTCGTTACTTTAATTATTCGTCCTTTGTAAGGAAATTTGAGGCATTGATGATTCGTAGAAGGAATCGCCTCAAGAGTTTTGATATAAGGACGACCTAAAATGGCATTTATGGAAGGGTCGATTTCCAAGATGTGAAATTCGACTTCTGCATGACTTACAGGGCCCAGCTCCACCTTTAAATAGACCATTCCCAGAGGGGAACGAGTAGAATTGTCATATGCTGTTACTGATATGGGGCTGGGCAGCCATTTCTCTTTGGGCACACCGCATAACTCCAGGGTCTTCGGAGGTAGAACATTGATCGAAGCCCCTGTGTCGACCAGGCATGCATCCACGGCCTTCTTACAAATGTTGACCGTGATACTCAGAGCCATGCTTCTGGCTGCCGGCGGTGCTAGTTCCGATGTATGGAATGTTATAGAGGGCTGATCCCCCTGAGGAACTAGTAGTGCTGCAATCTTCTCTACCGGCACGTCTTCGTTGACCATCACCTTCTGCAGATATTCCATTAAAGCTTCTTGGTGACTCTTGGATCTTTTGATCAGTTCAAGTATAGTGATCCGTGCCGGTGTCCGATCCAGGTGTTTCAACAGGTCATATTGAGTGCCTGGTGCACTCTCTTCATTGTGGGCTTCCTCAGTAGGCTGTGATGGGCCGTCTCTGACTGTGGACTGAGGAAAGACCTTGTTGAAAATCCTTCCACTCCGGAGCGCGTGTTCCTCAACCGTGGAGGATCCGGGTGACACCTTAAGTACCGCAGAATTGGATGGTGCGGATGGCGCAGAGGGTTGGTAGGTAGGTGATGGCGTAGGGCTAGGTGGTGATGGCGCGGTGCGGATTAAAGGCCTAGAGGGTTGGATGGTGGATGGGTAAGTGGTTGGTGAAGTGGGGAATGGTATGCGTAATAATGGCCTAGATGGTAGGAGGGGTGCGTTATTGGTTTGCGGGGGGTTATATGATGGAGGCGTAGGAGTGCGGGGCGTAATGGGTCTAAGGAAGGCGGGTAGTGGTAATGGGTTATTGGGTGTGGATGAGTGGTATGTAGGTGTGGGTATGGGGGTGATGGTAACAGGTTGTGGCCTTGGTATGTGGATGGTGCGGCGTGGTGGTCGCTCTGCGGTACTTTGAACGTGACCCGTTGAACAAAGAGAGGAAGAGTCCTCTACTCTCCACTGCTGCCCACGACCAGCCTCAGACTGGCTGTTCGTCAAGATGGGAGCAACCTGGTTTTGGTTCTGATGCTCCGGGAGTGGATTCTGCACTATGCCCATGTTGGGTGGTGCTACTGCTTGTGCCGGTGGTCTTGCTTGCTGCTGCTGCTGCTGCGGTCTCCTCGCCTTCAGGGCTGTTATGTATTTCTTCATTTCCTCCCAGTCTATGCCGCCCTGCTCATTGAGATCATGGATATAATCTCTAAATTGGAAGCAGGTGTCAATGGTATGCCCAGGTTGCCTGTGAAAGTAGCAATACCTAGACGTATCGGCATTTTGAGGCCAGACGGCCTTCTCCCTTGGCAAAACTAAGGCATTGGCTGTCATTAAAGCGCTAAAAATATCCGCCAAGGATTCTGGGAGGGCCGGGTACTCTGCCCTTTTCAGGCCTGGAGGTCTCCTCTACTGGTTGTAGTCACCAGGAGGAGGGACGTTGTGGTACGCCGGCGGTGCACGCGGCTGGTACTGTGGCTGTTGCTGCTGAGGCTGATGTGGCTGCTGATACTGTTGTTGATACTGCTGTTGCCGTGGCGGCTGTTGCTGTTGCTGGTTCTGATTCGGCTGCTGGGGCCGCTGGTACTGCTGTTGGTAATGGGGGTTCTGCTGCTGCCTGTTCCCCTGTTGGCTCGGCTGTGGTGGCCTCTGGTACTGCTGATTCCTCACAAACTGGGGCGAGTTATTGTTCATGGTACTGACCTGCTCGTGAGAGAGCGTGCCCTCAGTAGTTGGACCTGTGCTAGGAGAATTCGGCACTGCAGGCTTCCGAGGAGGAGGCCTGTTAGGTCTGTGAGGATCAAAGACGCTAGAGAACGTAGCGTCCTTTAAAGCATTCTGGCAGTACCGTACCCTTTCATAGAGCTCTGCCATGTTCGTCAAGTTGTTCAAGGAGAGGACTAGCTTGAACTGGGGAGTGGCGTTAGAAATCAACATTTTCACTTGTTCGGATTCGGACAAGTGATCTTTCACTTTTTCAGCCAGGCCCCGCCACCTGTCAGCAAAACTGACAAACTCCTCGTCCGGTTTCATCTTTTCTGCAATAAGGTCCGTGATAGACAAGGAGGGTGCAACTCTGTCCTGGTATCGTTGGATAAATTTACGTGAAACGATACCGTAATCCTCTACTTCTGAGGGTTCCAGAGAAAAGAACCACTCGAGGGCTGGTCCCTCTAGGGATCTCCTGAACAAGAAAGCCAATGACCTCTTATCATTCTGCCAGAAAGAGGATTCGTACATGAACTCCTTCAGGTGCGTGAAGGGGTTACCAGTACCGTTATATTTTCGATACACTGGCATTTCAGAGGGTGGCAGATGGAATACTGGCAGACTCGGTAAATTGATTTCCGGCACAGCTTTAACCCCCATCATTTTCTGAAGATTGTTGAACTGCTCGTCCATGCGCTCCATCTTGGCCAACAACGTCTGCGTGGTCAGATCTGCCTGGGGAGGAGGAGGAGGAGGAAGTACCTGATAGGCCTGCTGCCTAGAGTAGGTTGGACAAGGAGGATAATAAGGATGAGGTCCGGCAGAGCTTCCGCCATGCCCGAGGGCATTTTGATAAACGGGCGTCTGCGGTCTAGCCGGTTGCCTGGATGACGAAAGTTGTGGCCCAGTTGGCCGAGAAGTAAGATGAAGGCCTTCCATGGCCTGATGGATATAAGGAGGAGGAGGGGGAGGTTGTTGAGGAACAACAGGGGGAGCCATAGGGTTCGGCTCAGCAGGCTGCATGGGTGCCTTCCCCTTCAAGATAGACTGGATCGCCTTGAACTGCTGAGGGTCCAGTCGGGAGGCAAGAACTCCCAGAGCATTGACAAGATCCATAGGATCGGAGGGTGAGGGATCATTCTGATTCATGTCCCCCTCAAGGTCAGGATTGGGAATCGCATATTCATGCGGGGGAAGATCAGGATATCGATCCTGTGGATAAAAAAGAGGGGTCCGGACATTCCCATCTTGTCGATATGGAATGGGGACGGAATTATGGGAGGCATCAGCATCTCTCCCGTTCTCGTAGTTGAAATCAGAATTGCGAGGGGCATTAGCATCTCCCTCGTAGTTGATGATGGCGTCTTGGGCCATACTCAAATCTCTGCCTGATCGCAGCAACATGATATTAGATTCTCTTTTTAAAGATTTAATCAAACAAGTTGTGCAGAGATTAACCAAACAAGTGGATGCTTAACGTGATTTCAGGATTCCTTGTTGAGTTATTTGAATTGGATTAAACCACAATTTCGCTCAGAGAAGGATCCTAGTTTCAGTTTGATTTCCACCGTTATTCTCTAGGGTTCTCTTTCACAACGCTTTCGGAATCTAGCCGGGACTTCAATTGGTACAACCAGCCCGATGATCAAGGAGGAATACCTTGATTTTGGGGACTTATGGAGGTCTCAACGTCAACTTCTCTAGTCTGATCAAGGGACCAACCCAATCAGAGAGAGTTGCTAACGTTGAGTAATGTGTTCCTAAGAAAAGGAGGGTTTTAGCCTCAGTGCGTATGCCCTGCGACCTGGATGGCCTCTAATGCTTAATAGAGTAATGGGTAGCTAGCACTCAACACAGAAATCTGGAAACTGAAAAATAATTAAGAAACTGTCTGAATAGCGTCGATTATAGTCGACGCTATTCAAAACAGAACTTAATTCTTTCGCAGAGAACAGATGCAAACAGCAGAGAAAACCTGGAAAATAACTAAAAACTGTCTGAATCGCGTCGATTATGGTCGACGCTATTCAACACAGAAGTTAATTATTTCGCAGAAACAGATGTAAACGACAGAGATAATCTGGAGGCTAAAAGGCGTCTAGGTGTGATGACGCGGTTTGGAAACGCGTCGCTGTTCCTGGACGCTTTTTAGTTCGCAGAAACAGATTTCCAGAAGGATTTTCTGGGTCGAATCCTCCTTAAACAGAGAAAAATGCAGTAAACAATCGACTCATGCAAAGATTTTTAGTTTCAGATTTTAAACAGGATGATTTACTATCTAAACAACTAAGAAATCACGCAATCACACAGCATTTTATCACAAAAAACAGCTTTTGAACTAATCAAGGTGAGGCAAGATCTTGCCACTGGGGTGTGCACGTGGTGCACGAGGGAAATTACTTAAACTAAACACTCACCAATCGGTGAGGACGTGGTGAAAGACACAAGTGGTGCACCGTGGGTGCCCGGTATGATAATAGCAAGAACAAAAGAAATTAAAAGACGGCGAGACCAAGTCCCACCGTGATCGCCAAAAGAGCAGTAGGTGCTGAAAAATTGCTCGTGTGATTTATATGAAAAACTATGTTGTTTAGGGTAAATTAACCTATTAAAAAAAATGCAACTAAGGTGCAGTGATCGCCAGAAACTTTTAACTAAAAAGCTTCAAAAGAAGTTTGATCGCCTACCTGTTTAAACGCGGAAGAAAGAATCATTGGTTCCCCTCCTTCAGCCGGCTGAAGAAAGAGAGCCTCTTCTTGTTCTTTTGTTCTTGCTGTTGAATGTTGAGGATCGTCCAGAAATTCTCCTGGCTTCGTGCTTGATTTCCCTCTTTTTGATCTTTGTTGTTGTTGTTGAATGCAGCAGAGACAGAAAAAACAGAAAAATAAAGAAGAAATACTGATGAGAATCTAAATAGAAATAATATCAAAGCTAACCATGATTATAAACATGTATAAACAGCAACTCACTTGTTTTAAATGACTTTGAAACCCCTTTAGAACAAATGGATTTTGGAGAATTAATGATGGGGTGTGTTGCATGCAGTGAATAAGAGATATGAAACTAATGAATGAAAATGAAATTCAAATATGAAAAACTTATGCCCAGTCCAGTTGGTTGAAGCTTTGAAAGGATGAAGATCTTGAAGAAGGATGCCGACTTCTGGAAATGGCAGCGCTCCGGCGTTCCGACGTGGTTGCTCCGATCTTCAAATTACTATAACGCTGTGGCTCAATAATTCTCTCTCTTTTTTTTTTTTTTAACTCTTGAGATGCAAGGTATTTATAGGCTTTTTCTGCGTTCGCGATTAACATAGAAAAATCTCGGATTTATCTACCTTAATCGACAGATAATTACTGATTAATTCATCTTTATCTGTAATTATCTAAAACGCGTCCACCCTGGCTGACGCCTTTCAGATTAAATTAAGATAAGGATAAATATCCGGAAAACTTATCTTTATCTTTATTAGCTAAAACGCGTCCACCTTGGTAGACGTCTTTTACCCTAATTAAGATAAGGATAAACATCCGGAAGAGAAGTTAAAATAGCTTAGGAAACCTAAAACGCGTCGATCTTCACAGACGCCTTTTAGCTAATTAATCAAGTGATTAAAATTCAAATTTAAACGTTAAAATAAGAATAAACTCTAAATCGCGTCCACACAGGTTGACGCGTTTTAGAATTCTGAATCGCGTCCACACAGGTTGACACGTTTTAGAAAGAATTCTGAATCGCGTCCACACAGGTTGACACGTTTTAGAAAGAATTCTGAATCGCGTCCACACAGGTTGACACGTTTTAGAATTCTGAATCGTATCCACACAGGTTGACACGTTTTAGAATTTCTGCATATTTTAACTGAAATTTGAGCTAAAATCAATTTAATTGATTAACTTAAACATGTATGTCAAACCCGACACTCAAAAATATCAATAAAAGTTAATCAATGATTAAATATCAAACCATTATGAGGCATTATTATATGATATGAAATTTACTCGAAATGACGTCAAAATTAGCATGTCTACAGGTGGCTGACTGGTGGATGAGGGAGCTGAACCTCTGGCATTGATCGTAGCAACGTACGAGGGCTAATGCGTCCTCTCGGAGCGTCGGCCACCAGTATCCTTGCCTTAGAAGCTTGTGAGCCAGGGCCCTTCCTCCCGCATGTGCTCCGCATACCCCTTCGTGCACCTCTCGCATGGCGTAGTCGGCTCGGTTGGGCCGAGGCACAGTAGTAACGGTCGGCCGAAAGACTTCTTATATAGCAGCCCGTCCAGAAGAAGGAAGTGAGATGAACGCTGCCGAACATGCTTCGCTTCCCTTGGATCGGGCGGGACTTCTCCTCGGAGGAGGAAAGCGACAAGGGGAGTCATCCAGGTCTCGGCTTCGTCCTCGGTTACTTGCATGACCTCAGGCTCACCGAGGCTTGGTTCGGCGAGTTCCTCCACTAGGATCATTCGGCCTCCTCCCCCGTCTTGGGTTGACGCCAGCCAGGAAAGGGCATCAACTCGGGCATTCTCGGCTCTCGGGATCCGCACAATTATACAGGAATCGAATTGAGCGAGGATCTTACGAGTCACCTGGAGATAAGATGCCATTATCGCATCCCGAGCTTCGTACTCCCCGGAAACATGACTGGCAATCAGCTGAGAGTCGCTAAAAGCCTTTAGGTTCCGGACGCCGAGCTTTCTTGCGGCCTGGAGGCCGGAGATGAGGGCTTCATATTCGGCGGCGTTATTGGTGGCTGGAAAGGAGAAGCGTAGCGCGTAATCCATGACGACCCCTTTGGGCGACGCCAGGATCCATCCGGCGCCGCTGCCCGTGGAGCATGCGGAGCCGTCTACATAAAGTTGCCACTCGTCCGCCGGTGTGCGAGCCGAAGTGTCCTCGGCTTCGAATACGTCGGCTTCCGGCTGAGATGCCGAGGAAGCTTCGGAGTGAGCTCGGCAATGAAGTCAGCTAAGGCCTGGGCTTTTATCGCTACCCGAGGTACGTAGGAGATGTCGAACTCTCCTAGTTCGATCGCCCATTTCGCCAGTCTGCCGGATACCTCTGGCCGGGAGAGAACTTGCCTCAGAGGCTGGTTGGTGAGGACCTTTACCGAATGGGCAAGAAAATAAGGCCGGAGCCTCCTCGCGGATGAGACGAGGGCCAAAGACAACTTTTCTAGAGCGAGATACCGGAGCTCTGCTCCTTGAAGGGCTCGGCTGGTATAGTAGACTGGCTTCTGAATGCCGTCTTGTTCCCGGACGAGGACGCCGCTGATAGCTGTCTCGGATACCGCGAGGTAAAGGCTCATCGGCTCTCCGGGGACTGGCTTGGACAGAATGGGGACCTTGGAGAGGTAGGCCTTCAGTTGGTCGAAGGCTGCATGGCACTCATCCGTCCAGGCGAAGCTATTGGCCTTCTTCAGCAGCTTGAAGAAGGGGAAGCAGTAATCCGCCGCTCTTGACATGAAGCGGCTCAGGGCTGCGATCCTTCCGTTTAGCTTCTGTACCTCTCGGAGGTTAGCCGGAGGGCGCATCTGTATGATGGCCGAAACCTTCTCGGGGTTAGCTTCTACCCCTCGGTGAGTGACCATGTAGCCGAGGAACTTCCCGGAGGCTACCCCGAAGGCGCACTTGGTCAGGTTCAGCTTCATTTTGTATCGCCGCAGGGCGGAGAACGTCTCGGCTAAGTCGGCCAAGTGGTCTTTAGCGACGCGGCTCTTGACCAGCATATCGTCGATGTAGACCTCCATGTTGCGGCCGAGCTGCGGGACGAACACTTTATTGACGAGGCGCTGATATGTCGCGCCAACGTTCTTCAGGCCGAAGGGCATCCGGGTATAGCAATACAAACCAAGATCGGTCGTGAAGCTGGTTTTGCTTTCATCATCCGGATGCATTCGGATCTGGTGATAGCCTGAATAGGCGTCGAGGAAGCTCAGGAGCTCGTGGCCGGAAGTTGCGTCCACCACCTGATCTATCTGAGGTAGCGGGAAGCTATCCATCGAACAGGCTCTGTTAAGGTTGGTGAAGTCCACGCACATTCGCCACTTGCCATCCTTCTTCGGCACCATCACTACGTTGGCGATCCAGTCCGGGTGATGCACCTCTCGGAGGTGCCCGGCGTCCAGCCCCTTCCGAACTTCGGCTTGGATGGCGCCTCTCCTTTCTTGATTGAAGGTACGCCGCTTCTGCTTGACCGGGGGCTGGTTATGATCAGTGTGTAGCCGGTGTTCTGCTACTTTCGGGTCTGTAGGTGCTGAAAATTTGCTCGTGTGATTAATGTGAAAAACTATGTTGTTTAGGGTAAATTAACCTATTAAAAAAATGCAACTAAGGTGCTGTGATCGCCAGAAACTTTTAACTAAAAAGCTTCAAAAGAGTTTTGATCGCTTACCTGTTTAAACGCGGAAGAATGAATCATTGGTTCCCCTCCTTCAGCCGGCTGAAGAAAGAGAGCCTCTTTGTTTTTTCGTTCTTGCTGTTGAATGTTGAGGATCGTCCAGAAGTTCTCCTGGCTTCGTGCTTGATTTCCCTCTTTTTGATTTCTTGTTATTCAGTTGTTGGATACAGCAGAGACAGAGAGACAGAAAAATAAAGGAGAAATATTGATGAGAATCTAAATAGAAATAATATCAAAGCTAACCATGATTATAAACATGTATAAACAGCAACTCACTTGTTTAGATGGCTTTGAAACCCCTTTAGAACAGATGGGTTTTGGAAAATTAATGACGTGGTGTGTGTTGCATGCAGTGAGTATGAGAGAATGAAACTAATGAATGAAAATGAAATTCTAATATGAAAAACTTATGCCCAGTCCAGTTAGTTGAAGCTTTGAAGAGATGAAGATCTTGAAGAAGGATGCCGACTTCTGGTGGCAGCGCTCCGGCGTGGTTACTCCGATCTTCAAATCGCTATAACGCTGTGGCTCAATAATTCTCTCTCTCTTTTTTTTTTTTTAACTCCTTGATAGGCAAGGTATTTATAGGCATTTTCTGCGTTCGCGATTAACATAGAAAAATCTAGGATTTATCTACCTTAATCGACAGATAATCACTGATTAATTCATCTTTATCTGTAATTATCTAAAACGCGTCCACCTTGGCTGACGCCTTTCAGATTAATTAAGATAAGGATAAATATCCGGGAAAACTTATCTTTATCTTTATTAGCTAAAACGCGTCCACTTGTGTAGACGTCTTTTACCCTAATTAAGATAAGGATAAACATCCGGAAGAGAAGTTAAAATAGCTTAGAAAACCTAAAACGCGTCGACCTTCACAGACGCCTTTCAGTTAATAAATCAATTAATTAAAATTCAAATTTAAACGCTAAAATACGAATAAACTCTAAATAACGTCTACATGGGTCGACGCCTTTTAGGATTCTTCATATTTTAACTGAAATTTGAGTTAAAATCAATTTAATTGATTAACTTAAACATGTCTGTTCGACCCGACACTCAAAAATATCAATAAAAATTAATCATTGATTAAATATCAGACCATTATGAGGCATTATTATATGATATGAAATTTACTCAAAATGATGTCAAAATTAGCGTGTCTACAACTGCCTCACCTTGGCATTGTCTTTGCAAGGGAGTGAAATGTAATGGAATGTACTGAAAAGGTGATGCCAAGGTGTGATGAGACACGCTCTTAACATCACATGATTGGAATTTTTCTCAAAATCATCAATGAAGATAGTTCAAAGAAATCAATGGAATTAATCCTGTCTGGATGAGGTAGACAAGGAAATAAAATAAAGTCGATCAACCTCCTCGGAGTGGGAAGTACCCCAGGTCATAGACACTGTAGGTTTCATCATGGGGAGCGTTTGCCAGCCAATGTGGACGTGCTGCAGCCATGATGGATCTTAAAATGGAAACAAGAAATATTGGATAAAGAATCCAAAAAATGATAGAATTCCAATGATATCTTCAAGCGAACCTCAAAGACAATCAAGATACTCAATTAGGAATAGAATATTTCATATCATGTTTAAATTGTTTGATTTAATGGTCTGAAACTTAATCAATAATTAATCCTTATCACAATGATTTCAAAGTCCTACATGATGCATGCTGGGCTAAAAGAAAAAATATAAAGTTAAATAAAATATAAATTAATCAAGGATAATATTGTTAAATTGTCATTAATGAGTCAAGATACCAATTCTTGTAATCCAGTGCTAAGCCGAAGCTCGTTTATCCACGCACCGTTTCACAAAAGTGGAACCATCGTCCTCACTAATTAACAACCCAACGGCCTATCCGTACGATTAAGAATCCTCTGGAATTATCACCGTTTTTGTTGTAGGGGAACTCAAATTCCAGTTTCATCAAAATTACAAGGTTCTTGATATACTCTAATAAATATTTAATCATATAGTAATGCTGATGGAAAATAATTACATGAAATAATACAAGGGTAGAAATAACCGTCTTTTTAGCCACGGTCAGGACTTCTTGAACTCCCACACTGGGATCTTCTTGACATTTCCAGCTTTACTCAGGTTTTCTTTGAATTTCCTGCAACCAAAATTGTTAATAATTCCAAACAATGTTTAAGCATCAAAAATCACAGAATTTCGAATAAATCACAGAAAGGGCTGAAACGCGTCAGATCTCGCAGACGCCATTTAACGTTTAAACGCGTCAGTGATTCTCGACGCCTTTCACTCACAGAAACATGTTTCTGCCTGTCTTTGTGTCCTGTATACAACTTAAACAAACATGTTAAGTATCTGTTTAGGCTTAGCCCCTTGCCTGGTTAAGTAACCGACTACTTGATCCTATCCTTGATAGAAGGGTCAAAGGGCATAGCCTTTATTAACAAAGATAATAAGAATAATCGAACTTAAGTAAAAATGCAACATACAAGCAGACAGATGCTCACTGAAAATAAAAGGAATGAAACACATCAAATGCAACAAGCAGATGCTAATTGAAATATTTTTTGTTGTTTTGAAATATTCATTTTTGTTTGTGGTTTTGAAATATATGCTTTTTTTTTGAATTTTAACATATGTATTTTTTTTTTGAATTTTGAGACATATGTATATTTGGATTTTGATATATGTATTTTTTTTGAATTTTTTTTTTTTTGACTTATGTATTTTTTTGAATTTTGATGTATATGTATTTTTATTTTATTTTTGATGTATGTATTTTTTTTTTTTTTTTTGATGTATATGTATTTTTATTTTATTTTTGATGTATGTATTTTTTTTTTTTGATTTTTTGATGTATATGTATTTTCTTTGGTTTTTTTTTTTTGACTTAAAGATTAGCATGGTACTCAGATCAAAAGATCATATTCATTTATTAACTTAATTTCCAAATTGTTCTTCAACAACTTAAGTTAAACCCATCGTGTTTGAATTTGTGTTTCCATTCGTGATCCCATTTGATGATTTGACCCTTAGTCAATGTAAGCAATTCCTTAAGTTTGAAGTACATCTCTTTAGAAAGAAAAGAAGAATAAGTTTAGAAAGCCCATGAGAAGGTTCCGGAGACTTAAAAAGATGTCCCTTTTCTACCCTAATATCCGTTGGGGTTCGGTCATTTTCTTTCCGGGGTATTTATCGACCTTGCGTTCCCTTTTATTTCATTTCATGGCCTTGATGTAACGTTTGTAATGTAATGGCCTTTTTGATTGACATTTGGCTTTTGCCTTGCTTTTTCTTTTCGCTATTCTTTTTTTTTCTTTCTTTTTCTTCGGGACGGATCTCCCCCATTTTTTTATGACGGCCTCCTACTAAGATGGCGGGTATTCTTGGTAGTCTATTCTAAGCCTCGTTCCGACATCATGGGCCGAATTTAAAACAGAATTTTGCTTCAAAAAATGAATGATTTGGACTTTACACTTGTGGTCAAGCTTTCGATATCCTTTAGGACTTGTCATCTCTTGTTACTCACGAATCAAACGTGTCCTGTCAGAACTGTTGAAAATTTGTGGGTGCTGAAAATTTGCTCGTGTGATTAATGTGAAAAACTATGTTGTTTAGGGTAAATTAACCTATTAAAAAAAATGCAACTAAGGTGCTGTGATCGCCAGAAACTTTTAACTAAAAAGCTTCAAAAGAAGTTTGATCGCTTACCTGTTCAAACGCGGAAGAATGAATCCTTGGTTCCCCTCCTTCAGCCGGCTGAAGAAAGAGAGCCTCTTCTTGTTCTTTTGTTCTTGCTGTTGTATGTTGAGGATCGTCCAGAAGTTCTCCTGGCTTTTGCTTGATTTCCCTCTTTTTGATTTCTTGTTATTCAGTTGTTGGATGCAGCAGACAGAGAGACAGAAAAATAAAGAAGAAATAGTGATGAGAATCTAAATGGAAATAATATCAAAGCTAACTATGATTAGAAACATGTTTAAACAGCAACTCACTTGTTTTAAATGACTTTGAAACCCCTTTAGAACAGATGGTTTTGAAAAAATTAATGATGTGGTGTGTGTTGCATGCAGTGAGTATGAGAGAATGAAACTAATGAATGAAAATGAAATTCTAATATGAAAAACTTATGCCCAGTCCAGTTAGTTGAAGCTTTGAAGGATGAAGATCTGGAAGAAGGATGCCGTCTTCTGGAAATGGCAGCGCTCCGGCGTGGTTGCTTCGATCTCCAAATTGCTATAACGCTGTGGCTCAATAATTCTCTCTCTCTTTTTTTTTTTTTTTTTAACTCCTTGATAGGCAAGGTATTTATAGGCATTTTCTGCGTTCGCGATTAACATAGAAAAATCTAGGATTTATCTACCTTAATCGACAGATAATCACTGATTAATTCATCTTTATCTGTAATTATCTAAAACGCGTCCACCTTGGCTGACGCCTTTCAGATTAATTAAGATAAGGATAAATATCCAGGAAAACTTATCTTTATCTTTATTAGCTAAAACGCGTCCACTTGTGTAGACGTCTTTTACTCTAATTAAGATAAGGATAAACATCCGGAAGAGAAGTTAAAACAGCTTAGGAAACCTAAATCGCGTCGACCTTAACAGACGCCTTTTAGTCAATAAACCAATTAATTAAAATTCAAATTTAAACGCTAAAATAGGAATAAACTCTAAATGACGTCCACATGAGTCGACGCCGTTTAGAATTTCTGAATATTTTAACTGAAATTTGAGCTAAAATCAATTCAATTGATTAACTTAAACATGTCTGTTAAAACCGACACTTAAAAAGATTAATAAAAATTAATCATTGATTAATTATCAAACCATTATGAGGCATTATTATATGATATGAAATTTACTCAAAATGACGTCAAAATTAGCGTGTCTACAGGGTCGACACTGGGCATGTCTGTCGGAGACCAGGCGAAGACGTCGAGATTCTTTTTTAAGAACTCGGTGAGCTTCTCCGCTTCGGTTTTCTCCAGGCCGGAGCCTATCATCAGGGCTCGTCCCTCGCCTCCCGGGACTGGGATGGCGACGAGTTCTTCTCCCGGGGATGCCTCGGCTGATGATTCAATCGCCAGGGACTCGGCTGCAGCTTTCCCTTTGACCGAAATCATGTAGCATTGTCGAGCTGCTTCTTGATTTCCCCTGGCCTCGCCTATTCCGTGGCTAGTATGGAAGTTTAGCTTTTGATGGAAAGACGAAGGCACAGCTCCGACCCCGCCGATTAGCCTTCGGCCGAAGATAGCATTGTAAGCTGAGTCGATTTTTACAACGGCAAAATCCGTTTCCACGGTTAATTGCCGAGGGGCGGAGCCTATGGTTACGGTGAGTCGGACAATGCCCTCTACTCGGCATGGCGAACCGTTAAAGCCGAAGAGGGGCCTCCGGTGAGGCTTCATATCAACCTCACTCAATCCCATTTTTACAAAGCAATCGTAAAACAAGATGTTTGGGGCACTTCCATTATCAACAAAAATACGATGTACATCGTAACTGTTTATTACAGCGTTTATGACGAGGGCGTCATCGTGAGGGACCTGAATATCAATCAAGTTCTCTGAGCCGAAGGTAATATCTTCTTGGCGAGGCCGCTTCGGCTCGAGGTCGACCGTCGCTATAGTGGCAGAGCTGTGCTGTCGGGGCCTTGATCCTTCTCCCGGCCCTCCGGATATCATCATGATGGACCCAGAGCTGGGTCTTTGATGAGATGCTTCCACCGGGGCCGAGGTGATCTTTGGCGGAGGAGCAGCTTCTTTTTCCGGGGGCTGCTGCTGCCTGGCCGTCTCAGGGACGTCTTGGTTCCGCTGCTGCTGGGGCTGCTCTCGCCGAAGCTGCGGCAGTCTGCCTTCCCTGATGAGACGGTTGATTTCCTCCCGAAGGTGTCGGCACTCGTCAGTCGTATGGCCGATCTCCCGATGATACTCGCAGTATTTGCCGGGGTCCCCTCGGCGAAGATCCGTCTTGATGCGCTCTGGCCGCAGGATCATGCCCTTCACCTCCATGAGCATTCGGGAAGGGGGAGCGGGTAGCGGTAGGTACCGCGGCTGCGGATCCCGTCGCCTTTCTCGGTCCCACTCCTTGCGATATCTTGTCCGGGAGGGATCTTGATCTTCGGGTCGAGGGCGGACCACCTGGGGGGCAGGTGCCGAGGCTGTTTCGGCTGCGCCTTTGCCTTTGAACATCATCAGGGCCTCCCGGTTGATATACTTGTGGGCCCGGGCTACGAGGTCCTGGAAGGTAGGGGGATGGCACTTCCCGATGGAACCGAGGAGCCCTTCGTCCCGACACCCGCTGATCACGGCCGAGACCGCAATCGAGCTATCAAGGTTCAGGATTTGGGCGGCCTCGGTCCGAAACTTGGTAAAGTACTCTTAGAGAGTTTCGATGGGGCCTTGCCGGATGGCTAGTAGGCTGGCGGAAGTTTTACACTGCCGGGTGGCGTCATAGAACTGGTCGATGAACAGCTGGCCCATCTGGACTAGGGAGTGAATGGAGTTGGGGGCCAGTGTCTCGAACCAAGTTAGGGCAGTCTTCTCAAGGGTGAGGGGGAAAAGATGGCAGCGGACTGCCTCAGCGACCCCTCGGACCGAGAGGTATGTGTTGAATCTCTAGAAATGACAGACCGGATCTGTCATTCCGTCGTAGAGAGGGCCCTTCGGCAGCTTGAAATTGGGAGGTACCTCGGTAGCCAGGAGCTTTGGCGTGAACGGGGTTTGCTCCAAGATGTTACTAGCAAGAGGCGCCTCGTATGGCCGAGACACCATCTGCTGCATTTCCTTCTGCATCGCCGTCAGCCGCCGGTCCAGGTCCGGGGCGGTTGAGGTGGCGACTGATTGTCCTCCGGTTCTGGCCGGGCGGAACTCGGACGAAGCATAGCCTTGCTCCGTTATGCGGTCGGCGCGAGGGGCTCGGGCAGGTAGCGCCGAGGGCTCGCTGCGCGCCGTAGCGGTTTCGTCGGGGGAACCCGGTGAGGGCGCTGGCCGGAACCTTGTATCTTGGACCGGGTAGAGTGGAGGGAGCGGTGCTTGCTGAGGAAGCTAGCCCAGCAATCCCATGCGCTGGGCGGTAGCGGACACCATCTCCTGAAGAGGTGCGAGGCAGGTGACGGCAGCGGCTAGTGTCGCCATCTGTTGCTGGAGCACTCCTACCCGGTCTTCTGCAGCGAGGGACTCCGGTATGACCGGCAGAGCCGCGCTCGGTGGAGCAGATGGGGCGCCTTCGGAGGGCAGCAACTGCGCTGAGGCTTCCCATGTCTCTGCTTCGCTCTGTCCGGATCGTCGGGTTACAGGTCGTTGAGACATGACTTGTTTGTTTGTTTCCCACAGACGGCGCCACGTGATGTAGCCGAAGCTATCACGACCGGATTCCGAAGCTGGAATCCGAAGTTTTGGATCCGGAGCTGGGCCGGATCGGTGTAAGTGGCCCGACGGGGATCCAGAAGGCGATGGATGCAGAGACGCGGTTGAGGATCCGAGGCCGAGGGTCGCTCGGTCGGATGTCGGCTTGCCTCCGGAAGGTGTGGCCGAGGTCCCTCCGGCTGACGGGCAGTCGGTGCGGAACCGAGTCTCCTTCGGGCGAGGGTCAGCCGGCGAACGGCGTCGAGACCGGAGGGAGGAGTCCAAGGTCGGCGGCCGAAACCGACTCGGGGAGATCGGCGATGATTCGAACCAAACCCCTGCAGGAGGGAAAGAAGAAGAAACCGGTCAGTAAGAGTCTCGGGCTTCGGCCCTTAGGAACCCCCTCCGACGGTTAAGTTAGCTTCTGAAGATGATTCGATTTAGAAGGCAAAGAGTAGCTTTAATACTTTTTGGACTATAATCCTTGAGGGTCACGGAGACATACCTTTGGCAATAAATAGCGGTGTATTTATAGCGGAGGATAGAGGATGGTTAACGGTGATAGCCGATATAGGACTATGTTCCGGGCTTACTGGTAAACCGCCATAGTGCCTAGTCCTCCACCGGAGTGGGCCGGACACGACTGTTGGGCCGAAGGGGGTTGGGCCGCTGATGGGCCGAAGCCTGCTGGGCCGAGGGCTTCTGTGCCGCTTACGGGCCGAAGGCTGTTGGGCCGCTGATGGGCCAAAGACCACTGGGCTGCCTGCTGGGCCGAGGGCTTCTGTGCCGCTTACGGGCCGAAGGCTCCCAGTGGGCCTTTTACTGCCGCTACTGGGCTGATCTGTGTTTGGGCTTGTTTTAATGGGCCGAATCGGATTCTGCCTCATCAACTAGGATCCACAATAGGTTCAAATGCAGATGCGACATGAGATCCCCACTTGGTACCCACTAGTGGAACGAGGGGCCTTTTTGTATTTTTTTGTTAAAAGTATTTACCGAGTCTCTTTATTGGAAAGAATATACAATTCAATATTTAATTATTATTTTAGCTTTGATAAGAGTTATTTTGGTAATAATTTCATTTTTTTTGCCAATCATTTTAAGTTTAAAGGTCTCACAGCCAGAGATGAGATTTGAATTCATAGCCTCCCTTTATGGAAAGAAGGTCTGATACCATAGGGTCTCTTTGGCAAGTGCAACAAGCTACCTAACATCAAGGAAAGCCCACTCGATAGAGTGTCTCTTCTAAGAAAAATCATTTAAATGTCATGTCTGCTGGTCATGTCTCTTTGTCACTCGCAAAAATAAATGTCATATGGACATGTTTAAAGTTGTCTCCACTGTGAGAAATTAATAATAACTTGAAAAATACCGATCGTAATACTTATCTTTTATGAATAGAAAAGAGGCATGGCCACATAAAGTAGAACATTAACATCCATCTTCTTGCAGAGTTTCCATATCAGAGTTTCAGAGTAAAGTAGTTTTTTTTTTCGTCCTTAACTAGGTGCTCATCTAATTAAATTCAGGTACCTACGTGTTTTTGAACCAAAAACTAACGGGAATATGTCTCCTCACTATCGCTGTAGAAGACGAAGTAGCGACATCCTTCCAATTGGCGTTGTACACCGCCTTGCCATCTGGGCAGAACAACCCATAGTTCCTCTCCGACTCCAGCCCCCGCTTCAAAAGTTCTCGTTAAACAGCCAGGAGGGTGCTTCCCATTTAGAACGGGAAGTTGAGTCTACATGGGACTCCCATGCACGTCCGTGCATGCCACGTACACCACGTCTGTTTCCATTTCTGCACTGTATCTAGTCCGCCTCCCTCGCGTACCCATTCTCTTCCTTTACCGCCTCTCTCATGCATCTATATATACATAATAATAGATGGGTTGGCTGACTGTCTTGTCCTAGAGAGTTCAAGTGAGAAACCAGCAGCGAAAGAAAGAGAGAGATAGAGAGAAGTAGACAGAGGTTATGAGTGTTTTCTTATCACTTATGTCTCCTCATTTTGGGTGTTCATCGGTTTCTGGGGTACCATCTGGAAGAGAGTTTCTGAGACGTCGATGTGCTATTTCTCTCTGGAGAGACTAACTGTGACAGTGTAAGGTCAGCCTTCTGTCCATTCTTCTTTTATAGTGAATTCTCTCTTGGTGCTCTTCCTATGGACTTAGGAGGTTTGCCGCCAAACTAGGTAAATCTTGTTGTGCTTATGTGGTTTGCTACTTTTAGTTACAGTTCATATTTCTTTGTTACTCTCGAGTGTGAGGGAGATTTTGTTTTCGTTGTGTGTAGAGGACAAGTTGTCGCCTTGATCCTCTTCTAGTGATATTATTTCTCAACATCTGGTATCAGAGCTAAAATTCTGCTTTTCTCCTATGTATTAACTCGAGATGGTGACAAAGTTCAAGGTGGAGAAGTACGACGACAAGATCAACTTCAGCTTGTAGCAGAAAAGAATAAAAGTCTTTTTTATCAAGAATAATCTTCACAAAACACTTCTCGGCATGGAGAAGTCTGACAAAAAGGATGATGAGTGGACAGAGTTTGATCAAAAGGTATACCTCTTGCAGATGAAATGGTGTACAATATTGATGATGCTAAAATCATAATGAAACTGTGGAAGAAACTTGAATAACTCTACATGTCAAGGACCTTCACTAACAACCTCTATGTGAAGAAGCAGCTTTACAGTCTACATATGTCAGATGGGGGCGACTTGCCAGAACACATGAATATGTTCAACATATTGATCTCTCAATTTCGCAGTATGGAGGTTAAGGTGGAGGAAGAAGATCAAGCTCTCCTCCTTCTATCTTCTTTGTCTAAGTCCTATGACCACTTGGTGACTACCATCCTCTATAGCAAGGACACGCTGAAGATGGAAGAAGTCAAAATTACACTGTTGTCGAATGAAACTAGAAGCAAGAAAAGCACTAGTAAAGGTTTGATGGCAAAGAGTGCAGGTCAAGAAAGAGGACATCAAAAAGAAAGAGGCGAGAAAAAGAGCAAGTCTAAGTCCAAGTTAAAGGGGATAGACAATCGGTGCCATTACTGCAAGATGGAAGGTCACTGGAAGGCAAAATATCTTAAGAAGCAGAAGAAAAAGTCTAAATAAAAGTAAAAAGAGCATGAAGAGACGAGTATTGCTTCTGAATTAGAAATAGAAGGAGATGTACTAACCATCTCATCAGGTATTGACTCTTCCGATACTTGGATTTTTGTTTTCAGACGTTCTTACCATATATGCTCATATAGGGAGTGGTTTGACTCTTATGCTTCTTATGATGGGGGTCGTGTTTTCATAGAAAACAACACTGAGTGTAAGATCATGGGGATAGGGATTGTAAAAATTAAAAAGTTTGATGGATCAGTAAGAACTCTGACAGAAGTGAGACTTGTGCCTAAGCTAAGATAAGTCTTGTATCCCTAGACACTCTTGATATCAATGGGTGCACTTTTACTGGTGCCAATGGTATTCTGAAAGTTAAGAAAGGTGCTCTGGTTGTCATGAAGGGAGAGAAGAATAGATCCCTATACAAGATGATTGCTAAAACTATGATAGGAGATGTTGCTATTTCATCCTCCACGGATGAAGGTGCCACACTGCTGTGGCATGTCAAGTTTGGTCATATGAGCAAGAGGGGGATGCTGGAGTTGCACAACATGAAGTTTCTCAAGGGTATAAAATCATGCAAATTTGATTTCTACGAATCTTGTATTCTTGGCAAGCAAAGCAAGGTCAAGTTTGTCACTTCTACCAAAAGAAGCAAGGATATTCTTGAGTATGTGCATTCTAATGTCTGGGGGCCAGTCCCAGTGGAGTTCCTTAGAAGATCTAAATACTTTGTTACTTTTATTGATGACTTCTCCAGGAGAGTCTGGTTTGCTTCTTGAAGCACAAGTCAGAGGTGTTCGAAAAGTTCAAACACTAGAAAGTCAAGGTTGAAAAGCAAACAGACAAACAGATCAAGTGTCTACAGATCAATAATAGTGGTGAGTTCACCTCAAAAGAATTTGAGGATTTCTACTCGAAGAAAGGCATTCCTAGGAATTATACTATTCTTCGAAAAGCGCAACAAAATGGTATAACTAGAGGAATGAACATGACTCTTTTAGAAAAAGCTCGCTATATGAAGTTGTTTGCCAACCTGCCAAAATAGTTCTAGGTGGAGACTGTTAACACTGCATGTTACTTGGTGAACCGGTCTCTTTTAAGATCAATGGAACTCAAGATACTATATGAGGTATAGTCAGGAAAACTAGTTGATTACTCTGATATTTAAATTTTTGGATGTCCTGTGTTTGCTTTACTACAAAATGAGGAAAGGACTAAATTAGATGCTAAATCTAAGAAATGTATCTATATGGGTCATAAAGTTGGTGTAAAGGGTTATAAGTTGTGGAACCCTGTCACTTATAAGGTGGAGGTCAGCAGGGATCTCGTGTTTGATGAAGCTTCTATGTTGAAGAAAATCCAACATTAGAGATAAGATGAGAAGAATCTTAAGACCTCGGTTCAAGTGGAGTTGGGTAAAGAAGACAATGGTGATGACACTGACCAACATAAGTCTTCGCATCAAGATGAGACAACTGTACAATCACGTCAACAAGAGTCTTACTTAATTGCAAAAGGAAAGATCAGAAGAGAAACTCAAGTGCCTCTAAAATTAAGGGACACAATTGCATATATATTTCTTGTTATATCTTCTTATCCATATACTTTTCATGAAGCAATTAAAAGTAAGGACAGTCAGATGTGGCTAAGTGCTATATAGGAAGAGATGAGCTGTCCTCACAAAAATCAGACTTAGGAATTGATAAAACTTTATGAGGGCAAGAAAGCAATCGGCTGTAAGTGGGTGTACAAAAGGGGACTTTATTAGAAAGTGAACTAGTAAAGTACAAGACAAGATTGGTTGTCAAAGGCTATGCACAGAGGAAAGGAATAGACTTTGATGAGATATTTTTGTCAATGGTCAAACATTGTTCGATTAAAGTCTTATTTGTTATGGTAGCTATGTGATGACATGTTGATAGCTTGCAAGTCTATGCTTGAGATTTTTAAGTTAAAATATGAACTTAGTTCTGAATGTGAGATAAAAGACCTAAGAAGTACCAAGAAAATCCTAGGCATGGAAATCCACCGTGATCAACATAGTGGCAAGTTCTGGTTGACCCAAAAAGGATATATTGAGAAGGTTTTGGCCAAGTTCAATATGGATGAGGCCAAGTATGAGAGTACTCCTCTAGCTCAGCACCTTAAGTTATCCTTGCAGCAATGTCCTAAATCTGAGAAAGAAGGTCATGAGATGCTTAATATACCTTATGCTAGTGTAGTTAGTTGTCTAATGTATGTTATGGTATGCACTAGACCTGACTTGTCTTAGGCAGTAAGTGTTGTCAGCAAATATATGGCAAATGCAAGCAAAAAACATTGAGATGTTTTCAAGTGGATCTTACGTTATCTTAAAGGCTCATCAGATTTTAGTTTATTATTTCAGAAAAGTACTGGCAATGATGTTCTAGTTAGTTTTATTGACTCTGATTGTACATGTGACTTTGACAGGAGAAAGTCTACTACAAGGTATATCTTTACCCTAGGTAAAGGTCCCATCAGTTGGAAGGCGATGTTACAAGACATCGTAGCTCTGTCAACAATTGAGACTGAGTATATTGCTGCAGTGAAGGCTATCAAGGAGGTAGTGCCACTGAGAGGCTTAGTGATGGAACTCGAAATTACTCATAAGGGCGTAAGGCTACATTGTGATAGTCAGTGTTATATGTCTTGCAAAGGATCTAGTGTATCATGCAAGAACCAAGCATGCACATTGATGTCGGGTATCACAAGTTCAAAGAGTTCGTGGCAGGTGGCTATATTCAATTGATCAAGGTTCCCACAGAGGATAATGTAACTAACATGATGACGAAGCCTCTACTAGCTGCTAAGTTCAAGCATTGTCCTGATTTAGTCATTGTCTACTCAAGTTGAGGAGTGAAGGCCCCAAGAAGTGGGGATGTTGATACCAAGGAGAGTTTTCACGTCTATTGCTAAAGAAGGATGTTCATGCTTTTATGCATCTGTTTGACCGAGTCAAACGTAGAGAGTGTTGTGGTTGACTCCCGGTCAAATTTGGAGGGTGCTTTCCTTTCAGAATGAGAAGCTGAGTCCGCATGTGACTCCCATGCACGTCCGTGCATGCCATAGACACCACGTCCATTTTGGTTTCTGCACGCGTATCTAGTCCGCCTTCCTCTCGTACTTGTTCCCTTCCTTTACCGCCACTCTTGTAAATCTATATATTGATGGATTAGTTGACTGTCTTGTGTAAGAGAGTTCAGGAGAGAAACCAGCAGTGAGAGAAAGAGGGATAGAGAGAGAAGTAGAGAGAGTTTATGAGTGTTCTTCTATCCCTTCTGTCTCCTTGTTTTGATTGCTCGTCAACTTCTGGGGTACCGTCTGGAGGACAACCGATAACGGTGTAAGGTAGGTCTTCTGTATGTTCTCCTTTTATGGTAATTTTTCTCTCTGCGCTCTTTCCTTAGATGTAGGAGGTTCGCTTCCAAACCACGTAAATCTCAGTACCGTTCTTATGTGATTTGCTACTTTTAGCTACGATTTATATTTCTTTGTTGCTTTCGAAGGTGAGGGAAAGTCTGTTTCTGCTGTGTGTGGAGGACAAGTTGTCGACTTGATCCTCTTTCTGGTGATAATATTTCTCAACAAAGATGTGCACATCCAGCAGCACCGACGGCCTCATCGGCGTCCCCACCACATGGCCACCCTCTTCAGCAGGTTCCAGTTGTACGCCTCGGCGTTCATGGCCGAAGCCCCATGATCATCCGGACCCCCCAGCGACGGCCAGCCTGTCTCCGACACCTTCACGCATGACAATATCTTCGTGGCCCATGTCCTTCATGGAGGCATAAACAGCATCTATCTGCGCGTACAACATGTTGTCGTAGTGAAGGTTGGTGGCTGGGTCGCTGACGCCCCGTCGCGCTCGAAAAGGGCGTAGGGGAGAGAGACCCAACCGGGCTCGGCCCTGTAGGCGATGAAAGGGAAGGCGTTTATGAGGAAGGGCGACCTACTCTCGGCGTAGAACTGGAGGAGAGGCTTTATGAGCTCGACGAGCTCCCGGTGGAAGCACCCGTCGGAGGGAGGGTACGAGCTGGCCAGCACGGAGGAGTGCAGTACTGTGGTCACGTTCACCCGCCCGTCTAGGCCGACAATGGCGACGGCCTGCTGGACGGCACGCATCACCGGTAGAATGCTCGACCTGAGAGAGAGCGGTGTCGTTGCAGGAGAGGTCCTCGTCGCCCACGGTGATGCAGATGATGGGACGCGTGGGGTGTGGAGGCGCACGTTGCACTGGACCCATGAGAGGGCTGCGCCGGGTCGGCCATGGCGGGGACGAGCTCGTTGGGGATGCCGACGGTGAGGTCAATGCCCAGATCGCCAAAGGCGTCGAGGACGAGGGTGGTCGGCATCGTAGATTCTTACACGGCGGATGCCGAGGGAGCGGACGAGGGACGTCGCTCGGGAGGGCCGCCGGAGGTTGTCGACGTCGCGACCGTAGTTGATGCGGACACCGATGAAGTGCAGTTCTTTTAAGTCTGGACTGAACTAAGTGAGCGCAGAGAGAGAAGGAAATAATCTTTTATAAAAAATTTTAATTCAGAATTGAAAAAGTATCACGTGAGGGATTTTTTAAAACTTTTCCCTCTTTTTTTAAAACTACACTAAGAGCATCTCTATTCGACGCCGATGGCGAGGCAGGGAGGATTGGACATGCGATGTTGGGCCAAGAAGAAGAAGTGTAGATTGTAAAATATTTTAAAATATTATAATTCTTTTATAATACTTTTATATACTTGGAATGCCTCAAATTATTGCCCTTGATGTTTTTTATATGTTCAGATTGTTGCATTGTAAAATTGTAAGGACTTGTGTGACATTATTTTATCTAAAATTACCCAAGACAAAAATTGAGAATTTTTATTTAAAATTTAGACATTTTATTTTTATTAATTTTAAAACTGAACTTCAAAACCAATGGTTTACAGTATCGTATGGCAAGCTAAACGGCCCCTACGTGAAATGTTTTAAAATATTATAAATTATTCCATAATACTTTTATATACTTGGAATGCCTCAAACTATTGCCCTTGATGTTTCTTATATGTTCAACGTACGGTAAATTGTTGCATTTTAAACTTGTAAGGACTTGTGTGACGTTCTTTTGTCTAAAATTACCCAAGACAAAAATTGAGAATTTTCAGATTAATAATTTAAAATTAGAGATTTTATTTTTAACAATTTTAAAACTGATAACTTCGAAACCAATGACTTACAGTAGAGGAAGAGGCTAGGGAAGGCACACAGTTGGTGGAGGGATAAGAATTAAGAACAACCTACATACCCACCTGAGAGGGTTGAGGTTCCCACGGTCACCTGACACCTGACTAAGGGAAACACCTCAGTCATGACCTGTGCACACGAGATGCGCAGGTTGACGGGCCAGGTGGACCCCACCTCGGGGTGCCCGAGTCATGCGCATCCCGTGTGCATGGGTCGGGATTGAGGTGTTTTCCTTAGTCGGATGATAGAGGGAACCGATAGCAACATGAAGAGGAGAAGCAGAGAAGAAGAACGCAAGGAGAGCAGCGCGATGGCCACTTCTGTAGGTGCTCTTGAGGTCTGCGGCTCCTCACCACCACCAACGTCTCATTGAATAAAAAGGGCCCGAGGGCATGTAAACACAGGGGATAAGCGGAAATAAGTTTAAGTCATCCTTAACTAAGTTATCTCTATCCTTGTTCTTACATGTGTTTGATATTATGGGAAATAAGAAAAAGTCATAACTTGTTCCTCGTTTGGTTTGAACTGAGACAGTGAAAGGAATAAGCTTTAAAAAAAGTCCAATACATCCTTCTTGTCTCAGATTAGGAGGTATACACTAATCTCAATTTGACACAGATAAAGAGATTTAAAAATATTTTGAAACACACTTGATGGGCCGAAATCTCATTCACCACCAATCAAGGCCCTCCATCTCATCCACTACGCTCAAGGCCCTCTGTCTCCGATCGGAAGGGCATAGTCCAACAATCCTCAGCAAAAGAGAATACCGTTAGAAGACCCTCAGCAGCAGTTTGGGAGATCTCCGATACTTAAGTCAGAAGGCTGAACATTCTGAGAGAAAGTTAAGGTAACTTGAGTTCCAGGAAGCATATCTACATCAGTTGGACCAGAAATTCTTATATAGCAGTTGGATCCATAAGAAAGGTCAATTCTGGTTATGAAAGCCATGTCCGAAGCGAACTCCTGGACTCGATTATGTGCTCAAGTCCAGACGGCCTCGATCCCTGATTCCGATCAGAATAACAGTCTCGTTCCTTCATGGAGGGGAAGTGCCAGTTGGGATCCGATCCTCATTTGAGTTTCACCCAAAGCTTCTTGCCTTGGGCCGGGCCTTCGCGAGCCGCATCATCCAATGAACTTGTGGACTTGGGGAGAAAGGTTAGTGGGCCAGCTCAACTGTGTTATTGGGTTAAGCGAAATTATTTGCCTTCAACACCAATATAAGATTGATGATTATGAATTTAAAAAGAATTTTAAATGAATGAACACTGTAATAATTGATAATAATTGTATAATTTACTTAATTTTACATAAATTAACAATGCCAATTAAGTGTTAAAAATTATTTAATATGCATAACAAAGCCTATTGAGTGTTAACAATGCATAAAGTTGTATGTTTTATGAATGATGTTGTGTCAATAACAATCGCATATACTCTGCTTACTTTGCATAGATTGGCAATTGATATAAAGTGTAATAGTTATTAATATTAATTATTCTTAATATTGTAAAAATACATTTTACTAATGACGGAAATGTCAACAATAATAGCTTATATTATACCTACTTTGCATAAATTAGTAATATCGATTAATTGTTATTTATTGTTTAATGCAAAATAATCTTAATAATTCATAGATAATTATTATTTTAAATGCATATTAGACCTACTTTGCATACATTGACATTTGCTATTAAGTCTTAATAATTAGTTAATATTGGACACGGGGGTGCGTTGGTTAGTGGGAAAGGAGGAAGGGAACGGAAGGCATAGGCTTGTAAAATACGTATGGAAAAATAAGCTTAAAAGGTGGGTATAAATCATCCCAAATAAAGTTGGAATGACTTATTCCCGTGCTTAACTCCGAATTTAGAGACATCCTCAAAAATCTTAACCCCCTTATTCATGTATGGAAATATCATACCAAACAAAGAATAAGAATAAAATGAGTTTAACACATCTCTATCCCGATATCAAACACAACCTAAGGAAGGAAGAATAGAAATTCCACAAAAAAGGGAATGGAGAACAGGATTAATGTGGAGGGTGCCAGAAGATATAGGAAATTTAGCGACTATCTAGCGTGGTACTCGAAATGGTTGAGTTATATAAGCAAGTACTGGTGCCACGGTGGAAAGATCCATATTAACAGAGAAGAGAAGGGGAAGGGGCGGGGAGCTCATGGGCGTCATCGAGATGAGAAGAGATCTTCTCAGTATAGCATTGGACAGAAGTCCAGTAATATTGAAAGGGAGAGGGTTCAGATATTTGTAAAAAATTTAGATCATTTTAAAAACTTTTTTTGCAATCTTTAGCCCCCCTGTCTAACGCTGTACTGAGAAGATCTCTTCTCGATCGAGACTGCCTCACTTGTGGCCCTTCTGGGTGCTCTTATTATTGCGCGCTGCATGCTCTCCTGGGCTTCTGCACAGCGAGCCCAATGGGATCCAGTTTAGGGGTCGATGGCGAAATCACTGGGCTTCACTACTGGACTACCTACCATGAAGCCGCGCGCTCACTCTAAATTCATGTGGATTTGCCATCGGATTTAATTTTGATCAGTGGCAGTTAGAAGATACGTAATTTTTTACAAAAAAATATGATGAGCTTTAGTAGTATCCTATCTTTGATAGGACCGTCAAAAAAGAACACGTACTGCAACCTCTTTGGGCTTGGAGGGCAGTGGGATGGCAGCGCTGGATCAGTGCAGCAAGTCTCTCTTAGTTCAGTTGTGAGATTTTTCTTGGAGTTCAGCTGAAATTTATTTTAGGGAAGAACCAGCTGCCTAGTACAGTTAGTTCATCTCATGACTCTCAAAATAGTCGAAATCTTGTTTGAAAACTACAAAATACTCTCGTCACTCTCTCCTTACTCTCCTCTTTATAGTTTATCTCTCATAGAATTGTCTAATACATCATTAATATTGAAACTTAAACATAAGCTTTTAATTTTAAGTCATTCTAATGCTTCCTCCGTCCAAGTTTTTTTCCCTACCTCTGCCGACGCAAGTTTAGAGTAACTGTTAAGACTCGTTTAAATCTCAGTCAAGTACAAACAGTTTATTGGTTCATAATAAATGTATTTTTTCTCATACAACAGAAAATGTTTAACTTATCATTCGAGACTTTATATTGTTAACAAAATCATATCTTATTTACTTAAAATGTTAAAAGTCACGAGGACACGCTGTCCCCGTAAGTATAAGACGCATAGTATATATAATATATTAAACAGCCATACTTTTGGCGCCTGCAATTTTGTTCTCATATGGTACCATTTTTTTGGCTTCTCCCTTGATACTTCATATTGGCAAAGACAATAAAATCATAATTACTTAAACCTCATCAGACATGAGCTTCCTTGATCATATATGCCCAGATAATGTCTAATAATTTTCATTTTCATATACCTAATATAATTTACATGCTTCAATCCAAATTGCAATTTCCTATAATCAGAACATTTGGGAAGGTGACATCTAGAATAATCAAAATGGCGCTCTAGTCTCTGGCTGGGCGGCTTATAAGATTGAAATCATTTTTTGGCCATTCACAATTTTCGGTTTACAGTATTAAAATCTAAAGGGGCATAATCCAACCGGGCTCGAATACTGGGCCGAGGCCCAATTCGCGAATGGGCTGAGCGACAATTGGGCACCCATATTGGGCCAAGTCTCATATCAGAAATGGACCTAATAGCGCTCTTTAAGTGCAGAGGGCCCCAAAGCCTATTGGGCCCAGACAGGTTCGGTCCAACCAACCAACAGGATATGGACAATCCATCTAATAATATGTGGGGTATTCTCGAAATTTCATCTCAACTTCTATGAATAGTCTTACATTGTCTGCCGTAAAAAAGGAATCCTCATTTCCCGTTATAAAATGAATACTATTTACTACATAAAAGATACGCAATTAAGCCTCAATCTCTCTCTCTTAATAGAATAGAATTATCACTGAATTTATCACTGACTTAACCTTCGGAGAGGGTTCCCCTGGGCGGAAACCCAGGATCCTTCATGACGATTTCTTCTCCTCGCAGGAGCCCCTGCTCTCATCATCTGACTCTCTTTCGGTTTCGGATCTCCTCAACTTTGGGTCGTCTGCCAGATCTCAGATTCCGCATCCGGAGTTCGATTGTGATTGCCTTGGTTGCATCAAAATCAGAAGGGGAATGTTACCGTACTATTTTTTTTTTCCCGCCTTCTTCACATGTTCAATGAAAGTTATTTGATTATTTCATAAAAAAATTGTCATTAAATGTAGTCACTACAATAAAAATTATGACATTACTTTAAGAGAACTATATAATCAAATGATCAAAGGATCAAAAGAACCATATAATTAAATGATCAACCAGGTCTCCATTAGTGGCAAATAGGGTAGTAAAATGTACAGTACAATAGCGTACTTCAAATCAAAATGACTGCTCCCCCTGCTTTACGCCCTACGCATGCAGGATCTAAAGTTTCAAATATATATATATATAGAGAGAAGAGTGTTACGATGCGTTTGTTATAGTGTACGCGATTAAATCACATGCATTGTTTCGACTCAAAATTATAATAATTTTTTAAATATTTAATTCTCCTCAAAATAAATTTCTTATTTTTTATAAATTTCTTATTTTTTAAGTTTCACTATTATATCATGAAAGTTTCAACTTAAATTATTCAATTTTACATTCATAAGTTGATAATAAATATTAAAATCTTAAAGGATGGAAATAGTCTTAAATACTAATCTAACAATTTTTTTATTTTTTTATAACTTTTAAAAATTAAAATTTATATGTATCTGATATACAATTAAGATCAAATTTTAAAATCGAACTATAATCGGCTGGTCATAATAAAAGCTAACATAATAAACCTTAATGGAGGTTATTAAATATTTAAAAATTCATAAAACATTTTATTTTTTAAATATAGAAATGAGATTCAAAATAATACATATATATACGTGCTATAGTACATTTACTGCAATGCGTACGAATAAAATATTCAATTCTCCATGTTAAAAAACAATCATAATACATTTTTAAATATTCAATTCTCTCCCAAAATAAAATTCATTTCTTTTAACTTAAATTTCACCGTTAGATCATAAAACTCTCATCATTAGTTATCTAATTTTACATTTGTAAATTAATGATGAATATTAAAATCTCGAGAAATAAAAATAACCCTAAACATTACTCTAACAATTTTTTAATTCTTTGATTATTTTTTATAATTTTTTAAAAAATAAAACTTCTATATATCCGATTCGATCGAATTTCAAGATCGAACTATAATCTAACAGTCAAAATAAGACTCCAGAAGATAAAAGTAACCTTGAGAAGGGTTATTAAATTTTTAAAATTTTATAAAAAAAATATTTTTTTAATATAGGAATAGGATTCATATAATGCGTGCAATTTCTGCACGCACTATAGCGATCTGCACTCTAGCATCTCTCTCTATATGTATAAGATCTTCCACACAGGTATATTTCCATGTCCAGGAAAGGGAAAGGTAGGATTGTGATGAGACATAAATTTCAAAATAGGACAAAATTAATGAAAAATAAGAAACAATTCGAGACTGAAGATTGGCAGCAGTTATGGCATAACTGTATGAAACTTAAAACACACCGCCAGTCCAGATTCTCGCGGAAATTTCATAGATGAAAATAGACCAACCAAAAACATCTAAGACATCCAACGCAATCAGCTGAAACCTAAGTTCATAGGAACACTATTCATGTACCGTTCTCTAGAACCAGTACACACCTAGTTCTGGGGCACTCAATAGAGATCGCTCTCCTTGTGAGTGTGGATGACACAGTCCGAAGTTGGGTAAGAGACGCAAGTCAGGACGTACCCCTTCTCCATCTGGGTATCGTCAAGGAAGGATCCATCTGACTGATCAACCGAACCAGTAACCATGAGACCCGCGCATGTTGAGCATGCCCCAGCACGGCATGAGTAGGGAAGCTCCACTCCGGCAGTCTCCGCAGCGTCCAGTATATATGTATCATCTGGGGCTTCAAACTCGTGCTCATTTCCCTCTGGATCAATGAGCTTCACCTTGTACACTGCCATCGCTGTGGTCCGGAAGCATTTGGATGACTTCAGACTGAATGCCTTTGATATGCTCTTAACGGATCCGAGGGAAGATGGAGAGTTGAACAGAGCAAGGTTGCTTCTGCTTCTAATGTCAGTCTTCAATGCACATGCAGGTGGGCAGACTGCGGTTGCAAGGGGCATGGTCGACATTTTGATTTACCTACAAGAAGGGAAGAAGGAAACAAATGAAGAGTCGAAATGTATGTTTATCGAGGAGTTTACATCAGGTCAACATGCAGATCATTTGGCCCTCTACATCAGAAGGATATCAAGTCTTGGTCATCAGGTTGGCTGTTTAACCAACATTAAGTCATAATGTTGAAAGAGGTAAGGCATTTTTAATATTTGAAGATAACAGCTAAAACTAGAACAACTATAAAGTCAGCATACAGAACTCCAATCATCATCGTTCTCGTTGTTGTTGTCATCATCAGCAGCAGCAACAGCTGCAGCATTATCCTACCAATCAGGGACAAGCTAGACACAATGCAGGATTTGATGATTTTTCCAACCAGCTAGGTTTAGACACTGATAAATTCGGCGGAACACGTGGAAGACTATGCAGAACAAATAGTGTTAAAAAAAGGACACCTTCAAGAACACACAACCCCCCCCCAAAAAAAAAAAATAATAATAAAATAAATTATCCTTGCAATTCAAATGATAAGCACAATTTCACAGCCAGGGAGTGCAGCATCAGAAGGTATCAGTAAAGCAAAGAATAGAAGCAGTAAAAGCTATATGTTGTCATTATCTCTTGATGCAGTCACAGAAGAAGATTCCATAGTAATTTTCTGCTGCAGCCGCTGCTTGCTAGGGAAAGGAGGGGAACAGCAACGACGCCAATGAATGACGGGGATCAGGGGATCAATCATGATGACCCCTAACTGGATGGGTTTGAACCAAATGAAGCTTGGATGGCCTTAATGCTAACATGCTCAGATAATGGGATGTGTTGAAGGATAATTGCATCTCAAGGTGCACTGAGAAAAAACAACTAGATATTTAGACATTTAAATGTTGGAACAAGCTAAATGGGATCCAAAATACCGAGTTTTCAACCCGATTTCGATTAGCATTAACGGATTCGGAACATAAAAAAGTTTCCGACGGACCATCGGTATCAGTATTGGATATTTCGATAAGATATCGGAATTGGAATCTGTCCATTTCAAACCAGATTATCCGATTCCATTAACTATTTTGAATAGATTTTGGAAGGAACCCTAAAAGCCCCCGATGCCTTGCGGCTTCACTCACACGAGACCTCTCCACCACGTTAAGGCCAAACATCTTGTTGTTGTTGTTGTTGTTGTTATTATTAGTTCGAATATGCATGAAAAAGAATATACAACTAAAGGGCCGCATGTCTGACCATTTTATTCAAAGGTCTATTGTAATAGAAAAATTAAGGGCATGTGTGCATCTCAGGCCTAAACTTTTCAAGTGAATATCATATTCATTTGCTAAAAAAATACATTACAACAGAGCTATGCACAGCCCTATACTTCGATATCCCCCTACTTCCAATAAAGCCGGCTCTCTTCTAGAGAAGTAACCTTGAAAGATTTTGAGAGACGGTGATAACTTAGATTACTTCAAGGATGATTGACCTTTGCCAAGAGACTATTCCCATGTCCCTGAATTTTCATTTGTTGCTTGTGTTAAGCAAAGATGTTCCATCGCCAGTCGGCACATTCTTCAATAAACTGGTGGTATTTTACCTTTCTACGCATCCCATACCACACTCTTCAATAAATCGATGACACGTTCACACCCTTCTATTCATCCTCCATAAAAGAGAGAACAAAACCAAAGGATGTCATTCTTCTATGTATCCAAATCATAGAACAGCAAATAGCAGGAAATGTTTCCTTTAATGTATTGAGTTCACCAAAGACAGTAACAGCATTCTGGCCTCACTATCCACTGCGCATCCTGAATAATCATGAAAACAGAACACAAACCCCAGTATGCCAAAGAAAAATGGCATAGTATAAGAATAGCATAAAGAAGAAAAAAAACTCATAAAACAAAACCCCAGCGAGCACCAGAGGAAAAGCAATGCCAACAACAGCAAATGGATTACTATGAATAAATTGTCAATTACACAATGAAGATACCCCGGTAGGGCAGTAAACTGGTACAAAAGGAATGCAAGAAGCTATCAGAATTTTTTAAAAAAAAGATCTGAAGACATTCATGCAGTGTGTTGAAGAGAAATCAGCACGCCATGTGACGAAATCTACACTCCACAGCCAGGCATATTCAGTTCCGATCCAAAATCTAATCAACAAAAGAATAAATCCAAGACACATATTTCTGCAGGCTAGAACCTCCAAAACCCCACAAGCACATCCTCACATCCCCCACCACTAAAAGGGAAACAAAACCAATAACAAGGGCTGACATCTCTATACATCTCTGAACCATGCCTTCTGCTATCTATATCAAACGCGCACACCGCGAATCTAAAGCCGACTCAGAAAATTATAAAAAAAAAAAAAGATCTGAAGACATCCATGCAGTATATTGAAGAGAAATCAGCACGCCATGTGACGAAATCTACAATCCACAGCCAGGCATATTCAGTTCCGATCCAAAATCTAATCAACAAAAGAATAAATCCAATATACATATTTCTGCAGGCTCTGAACCTCCAAAACCCCACAAGCTTATCCCTAACATCCCCCACCACTAAAAGGAAACAAAACCAATAGCAAGGGCTGGCATCTCTATACATCTCTGAACCCTGCCTTCTGCTATCTATATCAACCGCGCGCACCGCCAATCTAAAACCTACACAAACTACACACAAAAAAAAAAAAAAATTTCAAAATCTTCCCCTTCCCAGTCTAAGACCTTCACAAAAAAACCATCACCACAAACCTCACCACCCAGCAAACATAAGCAAAAATCAAAAACCGAAAAATGGAACAGATCACAGAGAACGACCTGAATCGGAACCAAAAACAGAGGAGAAAAGAACAGATCAAGCCACATCACACCAGAAGAAGCCGACACCCGAACCCGCCGCGATCGAGTCCGCATCACATACCTGGGTGGACGACGCAAGGCCTCGGGAGATCTACGAGCTCTGCTCTCTTCTCCCCTTCCTACTTCCTCCTCCTGCGAGCAGAGCAGGGAGGCGGCAGCGGAGAAGCCGAGGAGGATGTTGACCAGAACGGGAAAACCCTTCTCCCTTGGTGGGAGCGACGCGAGTGACGTGCCCGTGCCCCAAGTGGAATTTATGTACGAGCGGCCGGAGCTGGAAAGGAAACGTGGTTAGTTTTTGTCTCCGCCCGCGGAGTGGTGAACTGGCCGCCCTTTCCATTTCGGTGGGCGGGTACACAGTAAAAAGGAAAGAGAAAAAAAAACACTTCTGTAACAGGAAATAATTTTACATTAATCTCATTATATGTTAAATTTTTTAACAAAAAAACTAACTTTTCGTCTCTGTGATTTTTTAATATTCGATATTTTTGTATCTTAAAAATAATGTTAAAGTAAAAGAAATGTGACAACAAATTAGGGACATGAAATACATACGTTGGTAGTTGGATCCGTAATTTGATAAAATAAAACTGAGACAGCAGGTTAGTGTTTTCATCAACTAGTTCAGTTGGTTCTTAATGACCCACTCATTTAGGGAGACACTTCCAACTCTTTTCAAGTTGCGAAGGTGCGACTCAGGATTTTTATTTGAAGTAATATGATTGACTTAAAATGATTATTTAATTAGGTAAAATAGTTATATTCGATGCGAAAATATTCTCACTAAGATCACTTGTGAGATTCAAATCTCTCCTATTTGAAAGGTATAATACATACTTGGTTATTGAATCATCTTGACCAAAAAAAAGTATGTTCAATTCTGAATATGCATGTCATATTTTCACTTGACATTAAAATTTAAATATCTTTAAACAGAAAATTCATCTAATATTAGATCTTCATAATTGGCAGATAATCCATTATCTGCCATTAGACGAATAGGTACATCTAAAATTGATCTGACGGCCGGATTCAAGTGGATTTAGCACTGTGTCTGGCCTGCATTAAAAAAAAAAGGACCGTCCGACCAAAATTCAGACGACTATATTAACGCAAAATCTTTCCTCACATGATCCACACGAGGTAAGATCCAAGAACTGCCCATGTGCGATACAACTACACGTACAGCAGGTACCTACCGCTATGCATTGGATGCACTTGGAAGGGGATGAGATGAATCTTTAAGAATCAAATATGTCGGACCCATTCGCTAACGGAAGGACCCATGTGTGCCAAATCAACCAGGCTTGGGGATGCAACGAAAGTCCTATTTCACTTCCTCGGCCCGTTTATAACTTTAAAAGTAGATAACAAAAGAGTTAAATTTCTGCGTCACCTTGGGTTATGTTGACCCAGTATATCTCACATGTTTGTACAAGTCAGTCTTCGATCAGATAACTCAAAAAAATTTAAACTTTAAAATCATTATTAGAGTCGCCTATTACTTAGATCTTATTTTTTTATTTTTAAAATTTTCTTGAGTCATCCGATCAGAGATCCGTCTACATAAATACGTGGGACATATTGAAGTTGACCTAAAAAAAAAAATCATTATTTTTTCCCACCGGTGGAGCAGCAGGTTTAACTCATGATAAAATGGATCCATCAAGTTGTACGAGGCGGAAATAAGATACATGATAATCACTGGAGTTCAAATGGAAACAAATTGTCCATTATCATTTTCATAATCGTAGGGTTAGCAAAATAACAGCATGTCAGCAACACAAAGACTTCTTTTAACGTCCCACGGTCTGAGGTTCTGAATAGCAGAATAAGGAAAGAATAAAACTTCTTTTTGAGAATAAAGTTAATCTTATTTTAATATGCGGAATTAATTATGCTCATCAAAATTGTTTATTTTCTAAATATTATTTAAGACTTAAAAATTACTTATTCTTCTTATTTCATCGATGACTCTACATCATTATTAAAGTGAAACATCCTTTATTATAGTATAAACAATCCGGTATAAATCATTCTAAATAACTCATTCTATTGTCAAACTAGACTAGCCAGATCCAACAGTGAAGGGAGATCATAACAGCTAGCAGGTAACTCCTTGGTAGCTAATAACGGAAATGTACGTGGGTCATACATGTCCGTTATTTATGCTTGAAGGCAAATTCTTATTTTTTTAAGATGTTGTGATGTCTACAACACTTAATGTTGAATAAATTATGACGGACAAAAACCATCATCCATAGTAGGATTGTGGGTTGCTCATCAAGAACGAAGTCCGAAAGAAAATTGCGAAAGCATACTTAAATTTATTGAAATGAATATAAGGAATTCTTGATTTTCCAAATCAATATGTAAGTCTTAAGAAAAAGATCTCTGTCTCAACGGAAAGAAGATAATTCATCTACTGTCGCATTACAACATGAACTTCTTCTCTATTTTCTACTAAGATGGGATGTCGGAGAAGATGACCATGCATATGATTTGGAGACCATGACCCTTCTTAAACAAACCAGAAAGAGGTTGTTGTGTCCTTTCATGTCTCTTTCCATTTTAGCCCATCATAAAATAAAAATTAGACTATGATCTCTACACATAATTAATATGGCTCATACTTTATGAGATGTCTTAAAACTCTAAATAATATAATTCTTAATTAATCACATTAATTGTGATAATCCTTGTGATAGCTCATAATATACAATTAATATATATATATATGTATGTATGCCCACAATTAGATTAAATCCAACACTCAAAACTTTGCTGGAGATCAGGCCTATTGATTAGAAAAAAAAAATCAAAAAAAATCTCAACTGTTGGATGCGGTGACGATCGAGCACAAGATCAGGTGATAGCGATGGCGATCACTTGCACGATGTGCACGCGCGCGTGTGCGTGTGTGATTCATTGACTAAATAGATGGACGTCGCATAGTTAATAGTGAGAATAAAACAGGGAGAAGAAAGAGACCCCAACAAATTTCATTGATTAAAGCTCATCTATTTGTTTTGTGGACTACGTAGATTTTGAGATAATGAGTAGTTTAAACTTTTAATTTAGCACAAAAACCTTGAGAAGATTATTTGACTTCATTAAATGTATTTTAAAATTGTTTCGAAATGAATAAAAGTATATCAGAATTAAAAAAGAAAATTTTAGCAAAACTGGTTAGAAAATAAGAGTCCAAAATAAGTCATTATTGTAGTGATGACGACTCAGAAAAATCGATTTATATTTTCTCACTTCGAGATTGGAAATGAAAGTGAAAAATGGAAATAACCATTTCTATTTTTCTTTCCATCTTTACTAACTCTTGTTTGTACTACTATCTAATTTTGAATCATAAGAAATTCTTGACATATTTCATTTGTTGATAGCAAAT
Organism: Zantedeschia hybrid cultivar; assembly: GCA_030544215.1. Taxonomy (NCBI): domain Eukaryota; kingdom Viridiplantae; phylum Streptophyta; class Magnoliopsida; order Alismatales; family Araceae; genus Zantedeschia; species Zantedeschia hybrid cultivar. The sequence continues at coordinate 41,417,112 of JARZZO010000013.1, read as the reverse complement.
ATCACACATTGGATATTTTTATTTAATTTTCAATGTTAGATCATTTTTTATCTTCTCTCCAACCTGTATATCTGTGTATTATCTCACCATCAATACATTGATCATTACCCTCTAAAACCTCAATAACAAACAAATGTTTCTTCCCATCAAAAGCATGGAAACACAAGGAAAGTAAGAGAGGAAAACTGAAATAAAGTTATGAATAGACCACAAAAACAGAAGGTGAGAGAGGGTAAAAAACATAGACTCTTCCCCTCCCCCCCCCCCCACCCCAACACACACACACACATAATGCATGCCAGTTAACACATGTTATATCTGTTTAAAAAATTAACTATTGATTATTAAGTCACTATGAATTAACAGTATCAGTATCAATTTTGGAAGTATTCTTATAATTTCTGTTCGAGAAACATTAATTCTTTATTGAAAATATTATATACAAAATAATGAACTATTTATTACTATCTTTTCAAATGCTATCATTTGTTTTAATAGTATTATTTAGTTTTTAAAAATCATATGTTCAAATAGCATTATTTAGTTTTTAATTACCTGGGCTTCAAGAACTAATACGAAATAAGATCTAGTTATGTCAATTAATAGTTATATTCATACTAAATACAAACACACATAAAATAATTGTCAATTCAAAAATAATTGTCAATTCAAAAGACTTATAATGAATAGTTAATTAAGGCATCCCTCATTTATAAAATATGTGAAAGTTTTTACAAAAAAATTGCGTATATCATCATTGACATCTATAGGCTCCTTTTTTATTTGTTGAATTATGAAAGTGCTCTCCAAGAAATTTAGTTGAGAATATACCCTTCTTATGATAATAATAACATATTTATGCCATTCATATTTTGAAAAGATATTAAGCAAATATTCACTTTAACAGCTAATTTATGTAAAAATTTCCATCTAAAAACCTAGAGATGTGAATGGGTTGGATTCAAGTATTCACTTAGACTTAATATGATATGTGATAATACCCACAAAATATTGTTGCTTAAATAACTTTATACAAAGTATTTTACATAACTTTATATGAAATAATTTTATAAAAAGTGATTACCAACATGTTGCACCCACATGGCTTTCTGATTCATAAATCTTTATTTCTATCTTTGTCAACTTCATTGTTGCACGTCACCTATTTGATCTTTAATTATTATTATTATTTATACTCATACATAAGGATTTAGTATGACAATTGATATAAAGATTTAGGATGATATTAATATAAAGATTTAGTACGAATTGCTAAAAGTATTTATTCTGAAAATGTGCATTTGGTTGTGCACCCTTACTGGTAGAGAACAAAGCCAAAAGCTACCATTTTTATTTCTATCTTTACAGTTCTATCTAAGCTATAAATTGATTGAGAATTGGACTAGCCATTTAAGGTGGGCTGACAATTGCTCGATTGAACCTTCTCAATCTGATGAGCTATTTATAGTTCATTAGCCTTCATCCCTTGACCGATCTGTCAGCCTTCACTATCTCATACGACACTTGTTTGGCATAGATTTTCAAAGAACTTGATTTATCCAAGATTCCCTGAATTGGTACTGAAAATCATTCACAGAGTTTTAATTGCATTCAATTTCATACTTAGAAATCATTCATATAGAAGAAGCCATTCACATGGTCCTCGTGGATCACATGGCAAAAGCATCTTGCTTTTGGTTGATTTTGCAAGGGCAAGATGTTCATGCTGTGTGAGCAGCAAACTTTGTTTCTTCCCTTGTCTACTGCAACTTTAGATAACTTCTAAAATTGTGTTCTTCCTTCAAAAATGCCTGTGAAAGAATAAAGTTACTGCTAATTGAGAGCAGCCCCAACCCTGTCCTCGATTATAATTATCAAAGCAAGAATGGCCGTACAGATTTACCATGCTCCGGTCATCTGGCTTCACAACAACATTCTTCTGGTAATCTGAGATAGTTACTGCAACACCCACCGGCACACAAATACAAGTCAGGTGCCAAGGCGATGATCTCCCTCTTCCCTTCACACTCCCACCCGAAAAATGAGATGAACAGTTTTTATGTCCATTGCCAAAACAGAACAAAGCAGAAAACCCTACTTCACCCGCCCACCATATCATCCTTTGGGATCATATATAGATATGCCAATGTACAATCTTCAAGCGATGGAAAACACCAGAAGACCTGCATCAGATAAGCAGTTCCCATTGTTAGTGTTTTCTAGCCTTTTGTTCAGATCACTCAACAAAATCATCATTTTCGGAATGACAGGTGTGCTGGCAATCAATGTGCATAACAAAAATGAGCCAATTCCACAAGTAATAAAAATTATCCCATGATTCGTTCACACATGTTATAGTTAAAATCTTCAGAAGTAAATAAAGTTGAATCCTGATTCATTTGTATAATGAACAACAAACATGTGGATGCACAATGATTTAACCAGGGAGCATATTTCATATCACACCACCCACATGGGAGATCACGCATAAGAAACCAGACATTTATAGTATTTGCAAGTAATGGTAGAGCGTGTAAGAGATTGAACTGATCAAGAAGTTCCATATTTGGATTGAACATCTGCTAGAATAGCTAGAAGCAAAATCAATATTTACTGTGATTCTTGAGTTCCAGCTGTGTCGGAAAGTTCGATACAAGGGAATTCAAGAGTTCATCTAACAAAGGTGCAAAATGGACATAATTGACATTCAGAATGAGACAGAAGACTTTGACAAGGAAGATAAAAGAACAAGAGATACAAATACAGAGAAAAGGATAACATTAACTCGAGTTGTATCCAGGCTGGTTCTGTGGGATACAACATACCTCCGGGTAGGGATGGAAGTTGGGCCAGGTTGGGTTTGGGCCACGTGGTAATTTCAGCTGACCCAAATTGAAAATGGTCGGTCCAGTCCAACTTCAGCCCAGCCATATTTAGCTCAAATTACTACGGCACAACCCAACACAAATACAAAATAACAAATTTGGGTGGACTGGGTGCGTTGGGTTGGGCTGGCCCAACTTTTCCAAACACAGAATAATAATTGTGGAGATTTGTTGATCAATATGGACCAGTTTGGGCCAGCCCAAATTCAGCAAAACGAAACCAAAATTTGAATAATGCCAACCTGATCAACCCAACCCATTTTAAATAACTCGGGCCAGCCCAAATTGATATAACTTGGGCTGGGCTGTGTTGGGCCATTGGTTGGCCCACCCAAGTGACACCCCAACCCCCAGGTATGCGGATAACCCGCTCTAATGTCAATCCAGAGACCACTCATTTCAAGCCACTTATCATGCAGCGTGTAAGGTCTACCTGAATATCTAGGTTCAAGACCTCACAAGAGCTACCGAACTGTTCTGACAAATCATGATTTGTCTTTAATCAGAAGCTTGGACTTCATCTGGGTGAGATAGGACGCATTTTAAGGACTAGCCAGTTTCATTACTATACCCTGACGGTGATGGGTATTTTTCCTGAGCAAAAGATGGATATATGTCCCATTAGATTATTATTGCAAACCAGAACTGCAATTATAAACCGAAAGGAAAAAGGATGATATGACAAAAAGATCATTTAAAAGAATGAAACCATTGAAAATAAGTCAATAATGTGTAAGAGTAACTTGAGCATAAATAAAAATATAATAATTCAAAATAAGCTAAGTGTGGTAAAAGAATAAGAATGATTGGACCTAGCTTGTTCAGTTAAGCCCTCTTTGATGGAACAATAAGCTGAGCCCTCTTTGATAATTGAATAAGCCAAGAATAGGATGGTTTATTCAGGTTATCTGTGCTTGTTCACTTCACTTGCTTGGATTTGTTATTTCGGGTGAGAATGGCTTATTCTAGAGTAAACTAGAATAAGCAATTAGACCAAAAAGCTTGAATTGCTTGTTGTAAATAGAACACAAATTTTTTATAACTATTTTAGGTATTTTTATTTTTATTTTACTTATTTTACCTAACTAATTTTCCTTACTCTAAGTAGTATCAATTCAATTACCAAAGCAAAAGGTCTCTTATTCTAAAATAAGATTGCTTATGCCATGATAAGCAATCCGGTCATCAAAAACATGGATTGCCATATCACACTGGATCGTGCCAACTTGTACAAGTCAACTAGTATCTAGGTGAGTCCGATCCTCTGGCATGCACCAAGTCAGACCAGATAGTATCGACTCATACATTCATAATGAGTTATTTTAATTTAAAATTTTCACATTGGATAAGTAAAATCACACTTTTATATCAATCAATAGGGTAAATTTCTCTAAAATATAGCTAGAACTCATTACTTTTAAGTTTTAAATTCATTGGCTTGACTCATGAAAGTCGGACCAAGTTGACCCCAATCGGATTGGATCCGACTCGTAGCTGGGAAGATACGATCCAATATGAATCACCGAGTAATGTGCCTTGGGGTGCATCTAACCTAGATGCCCCCACCCCCCGATGTAAAAAAAATAAAAATAAAATAAAAATCTTGAAATTTTTTAAAACATTCAAGTACTCCCTAAGGTTGGTTCCAACCTCTTGGGGTTTAACTTTCATCATCCGATTGAATAACTCAACTATAGCCATCCAATCGAATGTGTCCTTCATTGGGGGGTCAAAACTAAAATCCCAAGGGATGGGATCAACCTTAAGGGTTAATCTGACAGATTTTCAAATTTATTTATTTTTTAATATTGTAAATAATACTTTTATGCACACTCTATTGGATGGCTACAATTGATTTTCACAATCAGATAATGAAAATTAAAGTCCTAAGGATAGGGACAACCCTAAGGAGGGTATTTGAATATTTAAATTTTTTTATGATTTTTTTTTTAAAAGATGGGGATTTTTTGTTTGGGACGGGGGGTGCATCTAACTTATATATGCCCCGCAGCACATTGCATCCTTCCCATTACACACTCTTACTTGCTAACCTAAATGATAAAAAGAGCAAGGATTTAAATCATGTTTGAGTATTAAAAATAAGGATCAAAGGATTCTCGTTAAAGATTATGAGAATGAGACAAAATGTGCTTATTTTGAGAGATTGTTAAATTGGAATCACTTTAAAGGCCTATTGTTTGAGGGAACTAATGAGTTAATTGGGTCAAATAGCTATCATTACATTCAGAGAGTTAGAGCATTATAAGTTGAAGATGCATTAAGAAGGATAAAAGTGAGTAAGGCCCTTGGACATAATGATATACATATTGAAGTTTGAAAAAGTGTACGTGATGTACATATTAAGTAGTTGACTAAACTTTTTAATAAGATTTTAAGGGTACACTAGGGGTTTAGGAAAATAAATGGGAAAGTCCATTTTTTGTGACAGTTGTTTTTCCTAATGTTAGAGTTTTAGGATAATAAATAATTACAAAAACTTTTTGTTCCTTGGCTAGAAACATTACCCCAAAAAATGGCCTACCTCTCGACCTAAGATTTTTTTCCCCAAAAAATCCAAGCTTCTCTCCCACTGTCCATAGATCTATCTCCCCCTCTTAGCAACGATTGAGATTTAACATTAACCCACAAGAGATTTTTAACTATAAAAAGTTTATTTTTTTCTCATAAGGATTTTTAGGCTAGGAAGAAAAGTTTTCCATTGCCCCGGGAAATAAAAGGCTTCATAAACCCCTAATACACTCTAAAATAGAAAAGAATGTAGACAATTGGGGGAAAAAAACTATGACTCCTTTCTTTAAAAACAAAAACAAAATTACAATAATTATTGTGGTATTAAAACTTATAAGCCATATCATGAAAATTTGGGAGAAAATAATAGCTAAGTGTCTTAGTCTTGTGACTAGCGTTTCTAAAAATCAATTTGGACTTACGCCAAATAAGCTTGCTACAAAGTTATTACCTTATTAAGGCCATTGATGGATAGGTATAGACTATAGAGAGATGAGAAAAGATTTGCATATGATTTTCATTAATTTAGAAAAGGCCTATAAATTATAATTGAGAACCAGGGTAGATAATTTAGTGAACTTTAAAGAACAAAAAAAATCTCTAAAGGGTATCTTGATGCAGTTAAGCATGTTTAAGAGACGGTTTTTACTAACATACGAAGTATTTCTAAAAAGATGTCTAGGCTTCCTGTTGGTATAGGATTACATCAATGGTTAACACTAAGTCCTTGCCCCTTTGCTTTAGTTAGAGATGAAATGATGAACACTTACATGAAAGTATCCCTTGATAGAGATGAAATGATGAACACTTACATGATAGTATCCCTTGATGTATGCTATTTAAGGATGATATTGTTTTAATCAATGACAATATTGAGGGTTTCAATGACAAGTTACAATGGTGGTGGAACATTTTGAAATCTAGGTTTTAGGATTAGTCAACCTATGTCAGAACATATGAAATGTAATTTTAGTAATATGAAGTACACTAAGAGGATTTGGTTACGATTAATGGCCAAACTCTTCCTAAAAATAGCAATTTTTTATATTTAGGCCCATTATTCAAGTAGAAGGAGAGATCCAAGATGATGTCGCACATAGGGTTAAGGCAAGTTAGATTAAACGAAGAAGTGCATCTAGAGTCCTCTATCAATGATAAGACCCCACATAAAGAGTTCTCTGTGAGTGATCGGTCCCTTTAAAGCTCAAAGAGAAGCTCTATAGAGCTGTTGTAAAACCTGCTATGTTCTATCGGACTATATTGGACTAAGCATTAGGCTGTGAGGAAGGAACGTACCAAAATTATTTGTTGCAAAAACGATGATGTCAAGATAGATGTGTAGAAAGACTAGAAAGGATAAAATGAATAGAATGAACATATATGTAGAGACCTAGATGTAGATCCCATGGACATAAGCTTCGAGCAAATAGACTCGAATGATTCAATCATGCCAGCCATCATTGAAGTTCAGCATTGGTTAGAAGGTTAGAAAGTTTTTGGTGATGAAATCTGAGGGAAAGAAGGTAGAAGAACTTGGGGAAGGCCAAAAATGAGGTGGTTGGATGTAGTAAGAATGGATTTAACCTTCCCAGGTTTAACAACAAATATGGTATTGGATCATTTAAAATGATGGGACAAGATTCATGTAGCTAAGTGCAAATAAATGGGACAAAATCTTGACAACGATGATGATGATGAACGAGAATGTGCATACAGTAACATCCAAGTGCCGATACATTCAAATATGGTCTCTCTCCCTAAACAAAAACTTCAAGCAAATGGCACAACTCTGAAATTTCCAATGTAGTTCCACAAATGTCCCAAGTGACATATTTCTTTCACCTATCATTCTAAGATACGTAATCGAACAGAAATGAATCTTTTTTTAAAAAAAGGGTATTCATTATGGTGTTACGAAAGCTTTTTGCACATTTTTGTTGATTTATCTTTCAAAATACAATTTTACGGCATTATCAACAATAACACTGTTGGATTAGTGCAATGACTTATTTTCCTCTTTTTAGCGAACAGCCTTCCAGTGGACCATTGAAACATCTCCAAAGAGCTCGAATATTATTAATAACACTCAGAAAAACAATTGATAGAACACCATGAGTCCTCAATGGCACAAGGGCCACTTGTCAGCTACTTCGATTATCACCAAGACTATGTCGATTGAAATATAAAAAAAAAAGAGAAATTTGAGTAGGCCTACATGTACTCAAATGCATGAGCAAAAAAAAAAAAAAAATACTCCCTCTCTTCCAAGATGATTCATAAAAAAGCCCCCCACCCCCCCCCCCCCACCCATTCATTTTTAGGTGTGCCTCTATCCTTTTATAAAGAGAATATGAGTAGTGTTCCCGGAAAGAAATGTGGACTTTACAAGGAAAGAACAATAAAATGAGGACATTAGATCAAGGAACTAATGTTGTACTAAACTCATCTACCAACAAAATGTGGTTTATGCAAGATGAGATAAGCATATTATGTTCAGCTGCCTTCGAAGCATGACAAACTAGGGACTATAAAAGATTTGCAAATAACCCCCTAAAGAATGCCGTATTTTTAGATAAACCCCTATATGATTCACGTTTGCATATAACCCCCTTAACTATGGTGTTATTTGCATATAACCCCCTCCGGTATGTCGGTTTACTTTGAATTTCACTTACATTAAAATATATTTTTTTTTTTTAAGTGGATGATACCACTATATTATATAACAAAAAATAAATTTACAAGTGTGAAACAAAACACTCCATTGTTACTCTACAAAACACCAAGATGGTGAATCAAGTATTCCTGTCCAAGTGAGCAAAAAAGGATGAATTACCCACAAAATCTTTACACTTGGCAATCATCCATTCTTTCACCCTACTCAAAACAAAAGATAAAATACGATCCTAAGAAGCAGTCTCTCTTCTAAATATCTTTTTGTTTCTCGCTGTCCACGGTACCCACAGAGTAGCATGAAGCACCAACCACCACATCATCCTATCCCCTTTGCAGGTTTAAGTGACCTTCCCAATGGCGAATCAAATCCTCCACGGACTGCTGCACATCCTTAACAACCTGAAGCTTATGAACAAACTATGCCAAATCTTAGAAACAAACGGGCACTGCACAAAAAGATGATTAATCTCTTCATCATTCTCTCTCCAAAAGCAACATGTAGGAGGTAAGTTGCAACCAAATCTGATCAATCTGTCAGCTGTTAGCATCTTCCCATTAGCAATCCTCCATACCAAGATCTTGACCTTCATCGGCGACTTGGATTTCCAAATGTGCGAGTAGAATGGAAACCTGAATCCTCCATCAGCTATAACTGTATAAGCTGATCCGACTGAAAAGGCTCCTTGAGAGTTCCACAACCACACCAAAACATCCGGTATTGAGGCATTCAACCTTAACTCCTGAAGCAGCTCCATAAGTGCTACTAACTCCACTATCTCCCCCTCCACTCAAGTTCCTTCTAAACATAGGGCTCCACACCCCCTCACTGGTTCCTATATCCATCATCTGCTCCACGTAAGCTCCTTCATCGGTAGTGATAGCAAACAATCTGGGAAAAGCCTGGGAGAAAGGCTCGGCACCAACCCACTTGTCATGCCAGAATGAATAGGATTTGCCATCCCCTACATGCACTCGAGTGGCAGCCCTCATTATATTTGCTGCCTCGAGAATCCCTTTTCAAACATGAGAAACATGGCCTTCCATCTGCTTATGAAAGTCTCACACTGCCCCCTAGATAATATTTTCCTTTGATAATATCAATCCATAATCCAGATTGGTTCCTACCTAGTTACTATAGCCACTTCGAGAGAAGAGACAAATTGAAATCTCTGATATTCTTAATACCCAAGCCTCCATTCTGCTTACTTCTGCACACTCTGCCCCAACTAATGTCATGGAATCCCTTTCGAGGGTTATCATATACCCCTCCCCGAAAAAAAATTGCATCTGATACTATCCAGCTGCCTAGCCACTAAGCTTGGTATCCGGAACAAGGATAAGTAATAAATAGGTAGACTCTCCAGAACCGCTTGGCACAACGTCAACCTCCCTCCATAAGACAAAAGCCTCCCGTTCCACCCAGTCAAACGAGACTGAAATTTCTGCACCCATAGGAAGTCAATCATTGCATCTGATATGTCCTAGAGACAGGGGCAGCCCCAGATATGACAACGGGAAGGAACCTATCTGACATCCCATAATCAATGCAGCTCTCCTCCAAAAGTCCTCTAATATATTGATACCATAAACCGCACTCTTATGAAAATTCACCCTCAGTCCAGTGACTTATCCAAACATCTCTAGAATCAATCTGATCAAGAAAACTTGCTCCTCCCCTCCTAAACAGAATAGAATAGTGTCATCAGCATGCTAGAGATAAAAAACCATTCTACCTTGTGCTCCTGTCTGAAAGTCTGCAATCAAACCAGCTGCCTCAGCTCGCTTCCACATACTATTCAAAACCTGAGAAACTAGCACAAAAAGCAGTGGGAAGAGAGGGGGTCCCCTTGTCTAAGACCTCTACTACTAATGAAAGGAGGAGTCGGCTCCCCATTAAGTAGTACTGAAAAGGAAGCTGATGAGATACAAGCTCTGATCTAAGATATCCACTTCTCACCAAAGCCCATCTTGACCAGCACATCGAATAAGCAAGACCAACTGACCATGTCATATGCCTTTTCAAAGTCCAATTTGAGAACAATACCTCTTCTACGGTGAGTTTTCATATAATGAAAACATTCCTGTGCCACCATAAATACTTCATGAATCTATCTACCCCTAATAAATGCATTCTGCTTATTACTGACAAGTCTGCCAATCACGTTTTTCTAATCTACCAGCTAACATCTTGTAAATGATTCTATAGACCCCATTCAACAAGCTAATGGGTCTATAATCTGTTAAAACCTCAGCACCTTCCCGTTTAGGGATAAGTACAATATGCATCTTGTTAATACTTCTCAAATGGGCCTTACCCTCCTGAAACTCCAAAGCTGCATGCAATAAGAGTGGATGAATGAGCTCCCAGCAATGTTGGAAAAAGAAGATAGGAAATCCATCCGAACCAGGAGCCTTGTCCCCTGCCAAGGAAAAAACTGCCATTTTTAGCTCTTCCAATGCAAAGGGCCTAGCCAAAAGTTCTCTTTCTTCCTCCCCAATGAATGCTTCAGCCCCCATAGAACGAAGGCCTAGGATGGCCCTCCTCCTTGAACAGCTGAGAAAAAAGGTCTTGATGTGTGCTATCAACTCCTGCTTGCAAGTGATAAGCTGGCCCTCTGATCTAAAGGATGAAATAAAGTTCCTCTTTCTCCTTCCTGAGGCAATCCTATAAAAGTAGGATGTGTTGCAATCCCCCTCCTTAATCCAGCTGTCCTTCGACTTCCTTTTCCAGTACATCTCCTCCTTGGCAAGGAGATTCTGAAACTTCAAGTTGAGACTCTCCCTTCTATGCCCATTCTCCTCATCAAGAAGTCCAGATTCCTCCAGAACATCCAAACTGTACAAGTGTGCTAGGATGTCTTTCTTTTCGGCCTCTGCTTCTGCTTTCCTCCCTAATCCCCACTCACTAAGTGCCTTAGGCAAGCCCTTCAAGTTCCCAACAATAGTAGCCATAGCAGACCCATACCCTGTGCAGTTTTTCCATTCCTGAGACATAATATCCATAAAGCTCTCCTCCTGCAGCCAATACCTCTCTAGCATGAACGCATGCTTGCCCCGAAAATGGTGATTGGAATTCAGTAAAATAGGCTTGTGATCTGACACAGGACGTTGTAAACATGAGGCCTTCAGATTAGGGAAGTGGTCCTCCTAATCCGCTGTCACCAGAAATCTGTCCAACCTAGAACAGCTTGAATTCTTCTTGAGATTCGACCAGGTGAAGAAACCATTATATGTGTTCACATCGATCAACGTTGCCCTCTGGATGAAGAGACTGAAGTCCTCCATGGGCCCCACACTCGAGCCCCCTTCTGATCTTTCTGTCAAAGATAGCACAGCATTGAAGTCACCTGACACCAGCCAGGGATTACCAAAACGAGAATGCTAGGCCATAGGGTCCTCCCACAAGAGCTTCTTATCATCTCTCCGCTAGGGCCCATATACCCCAGAAAGTCCCACACAAAGCCATCATCCACACACTTGAAAGTAATAGAGATGACATTCCTCTCCACTCGCCTTCTCTCCTTCTTCACCATAAACTCATTCCATAACACCATAATACCCCCAGCCATGCATACCGCTAGAGACACAACTCCTTTAGTAAGCATGTATCCTCCCAAACCCTTCCACAACTCTTCATCTTCCTCCTCCCACTTCGTCTCCTGAACACATAAGACATCTACCCTCAACCTCCTCACAATGTCTTTCAAGACCACCCTCTTCTCTCTACCTCCTAATCCCCTAATATTCTAAGAGACTATCTTCATTGATGAACACTGTCCACCCACCCATCCCCTCCACTACACTCCTGCCTCCCCTCCCCCACACCTTCCTATTTCCCCATCTTCTCAAACCTCACGCCTCTAGCCACCCCTAATTGCCACCTTCTCTGCAACTTAGAGAAGACCAAGTGAACATCTTTCTCCATCCCTTTAAAAGAAACACATATAACCTCAGCAACTTGCCAAGCCTGAGTCTCCACCATCCTCTCCACTTTGTTAATGATTTCCTTGATCCCCTCCTTCCCATGATCCCCCTAAGATGAGGTTGCCTCCTCCACTCCTTCCCCCCCCATGACCCGTTACTTCCTCTGGTTCCTTAGTGTTGTTTCCGGCCACCGGCCCCTGCTCATCCAACTGACACAAGATGACCCCAATCCCCTCCTGAAGCTTCCCAAAGCTAGATCGCCTCAGACCAATAGCTTTGGACTAGCACTGCCCCAAGGGATCAGCCTCATAAAACTGTCTCTGCATAGCTCTCGAAATGCCTCCCCCAGCTGTCAGCAGAGAGAGCAAAGCTCCACCGGAAAGGGCTACTGAGCCCCCCCTAGCAGGTGTGAGGTAATATGGGTCTCCATGGCCTCTGCTCCTGCCCTCAAGCTCCCACTGCAAACAACCTCCTCCCCCCCCCTTAACGGCTGCAACTGCACATCACTTCTCCCCCCCCCCAACTATCTGCAGCGGGGAGATTCCTCCACTTGAGTGCACCGCCGTATAGAGCCTCTCTACAGCCTCGAATTGTACCTGGGCCAAGCATTGTGAGCCCCCCACAGTCTCTGGGTGCTAACTATCTCCGCAAGCCCCTGCCACTACTTTCGGCATAAGAAGACCAGCCACCCGATCCTAAGAAGGTCTCGAACACTCCCCAACACCAATCCGGGGACCTGCCAACGGCAGCTGGATCCCCCCACCTTAGTGCCACGGCTGGCCGAAAGCGCCCCCCTCCCTCCTGCAGAGCCTGATCCTCTCACATCCACCACCATAAGCAAGTCAGATGAACCACGGGCGGTCACAGGAATCGAGTTGCGATGAAGCCCTTGTTCGGACCTCCTCGGGCTCAATACGGCGGCCGAAGCGGATCCTGGGGACTTAATACCCATAATAGGTAAGTTACGAATCGTGTCTGATGGATCTTGATTAATCCATATCCCATTCACCAATTCCACGTAAGTAAAACCCCCCGGTTCAGTGGTGAAGGGACCGGATTCACCGGATCCACTGGCGGGCCGATCAAATTTTGAATTCGTGGCCCTGATGCAGCCACGACCCCCTCCGATCCCTAACACCTTCGTCTTCTTCCTCCCGACCTCGCCGAAACCCTAGCCTCTCCAGGCCCTGTAGTGGCAGTGCTGGACCAAGACAGGGAAGACCCTCTCCTCCAAGTGGATTAAGATGCACTTCGGGATATCAAGCTCACTGGACACCCTCATAATCCCCTCCACCAAGAGCCGGTCCACTCTATGAGCCACTCTGCAGCTTCCCTCCTCCCAAAGACCAACCTCACCCAGTGCGGAGCTAAATCCCTTATCATCGTACAGGATGATGGGAACCCCCCTCAAACGGACCCTAACTCTTCTGATCCTGGGATCAGGAAATAGCCAGAACCCATCTTCCACTGGTGAAGTTGCAGGACGATGCCCTCCCCTGTCACGAAGCCGGCACCAAGAGCTTCATAAGTTGCACTCTCTGAAGACGCAACACCCAAGAAGCACCCCCTAGGTGTTGAACCTCCCACTTTGAAGAATCCACTCTGCTCCTCGGAAGCAAGGCTAACACCTGATCAGTAGATGGCTGGCCAGCGATCATGCAGACCCAGACACCCCTCTTCATCTTGGCAAGCCTAGGACAAAGGAAAGCCAAAATCGGGAAGGAGTTGTCCTAACCTTCGGCTCACTGAGATGCTGTTGGGTGGCGCTCAACTCCCCTACCACAACCTCTGCGAAGGTCTTGCTCCCTCTCCTGTAGGCCCTTCGGATGTGGCCGGTACCTCTGCATAGTAGGCACCTCACCGGAGTGTTGCAATCTCTAGCAAGGTGACCCTCTCGAAGGCAGCGGAAACATCTCAATGTTCCCCAGAAAGGGTTACCCTCCGCCGAGAAGCTCCAAGAGGCACCATGTTCGCCCCAAAGGCGACAGGGTGCGGACTCGCCATCATCCTACTGCAGTTGCTATTATAAAGCTAGACAGAGACTGAATATTCTTGTCCAAAAAAAAGTAAATTAAAATATTATTACCTTACATAGAATATGTGAACATAGTAAATGAAAATATTAATAATATCTTCAATTAAAATACATACATTTCACAAAAATAAAATCACATAAACATCTACTCACATAAACATCTACTCATAAGCTTGTTGTATATATTTAACATCAAAAAATTATTTATACTTTAATGTGGAGTATTTAACTCAGGTGAAATTCAAAACATATCACATAGTTAAGGGGGTTATATGCAAATACTACCAAAGTTAAGAGGATTATACTCGAATATGAATCATATAGGAGGTTATCTACAAATATGACGTCTTTTAAGGGGTTATTTGCAAAAATCCCAGATTTTTTTTATAGTCTTCTGTGTTGAAACTGACAAGAAATTTGAGAAAGGGTCATTGGCAGACAGTGATAGTTGTTTGAGCATGTATCATCAAAATAAAAGGGGAACTCCTATGGAAGATCAACCGAAGAGTTACAAGTGAGGATGAGAACATGTAGAATGTTGTGAGGTTGGATTAGCATTGTACATTATTCTTTTAAGATGTTGAGGATGACCCCCGATTGTGCTAGGTAAATCTTGAGGGATGGCAGAGCGTCGTAGGCCCACATATACCAAGAAGGACACCAGCTTGCACTGGGTAAACCCTAGCGGAAGGCAAAGTCCTGCTTAAACCTGCAACCTTCCTCGTGAGGGAAGCTGTAACAACCCGATCCAACCCTTGTGAGCTATTGCCTGCTTTGGGCCAAAGCCCGCATAGTTTAATCACCAAAAGGGGCCTCACAAGTTAGGGATACAAATCTTCACATACATAGCCCATTAATTTTTTTCCGTTTTTCGATACAGGACTAATCCAATTTATTCTCGTCCCAACCCTCAGACAAAGTGATAGCTCCACACCATGGTGGCTCCACACCGTGGCGGCTCCACACCGCTTCACTTGCAAGTAGTCCTTTCCTACAAGTAGCTCTTTCCTATGGGTAGTCCTCTCCTCCTGCCCGGCTCATACCTAAGACATTACAGGCCCATCAGCTTCCACGTGGTTCGTCCTTGAATCAATATGTATCGTACTGCACGGATCTTGCTCTGATACCATTCTATAACGACACAATCCAACCCTTATGAGGTATTCTCCGCTTTCGACTAAGGCTGTACGGTTTTATCCCCAAAAAGGCGCCTCACAAGTTATGGATATAAATCCCACATATATAGTCTAGTAATTTTTTTCCGTTTTTCGATACATAACTAATTTGGTTCATTCCCGCCCCAACCCTCAGATATAGTGGTAGTTCCATATCATAGTGGCTCTACACCGCTTCACTTTTTCCTAGAGGTAGCCATATCCTATGGGTTGCCCTCTCCTCCTACCTGGCTTGTGATTGGGTCATTACAGGTCCACCAGCTTCCGCGTGGTTCATCCCCAAACCAACCTGTATCGTACTGCACATGTCCTACTTTGATACCATTTTGTAACGACCCAATCTAACCTTTGTGAGGTATTGTCCACTTTGGACCAAGTCCGCACAATTTTATCCCCAAAAAGTGCCTCACAAGTTATAAATACAAATCCCATATATATAATCCAGTAACTTTTTTTCGTTTTTCGATATAGGAATAATCCGGTTCATTCCCGTCCCAACCCCCAGACACATTGGTAGCTCCACACCATGGCGGCCCCACACTGTTTCACTTATGAATAGTCATTTCCTATGTGTAGCCCTCTCCTCCTACCCAAGGATGGCAGTACCGGTACCGGTACCGGCCGGTACCGGCCCGGTACCGGTGCCGGCCGATACCGGTACGTACCGGTATCGGCCGGTACTGCCATCCATGCTCCTACCCGGCTCGTAACTAGATCATTACAAAAGCATTGCGTGCTAGCTACACTGTGGGGCTAAAGACAGGATCAGTTTTACATACATTGATGGCTGAAAATCTTAAGCAGGATCCAACTTGACCAAATGGTTATAAGAGAGCATAATAAGTTGGGCCCACCCAACATCCAACCTACTTCTCACAGGTTGGTCTTACTCCAAATTCTTAGGTATACTGTTTGACTCTTCCCTAGACTTTTGCCTGTCATATACAGGCATACAGATTGTCCATATTAAAATATATAAACAAATAAAGATCTTATCTTTGTGAAATCTATCCTTTCTTATGTATGTCAATTTTATTCGTAATGCTAGAATTCAATTCAATGTATATCCTTGCTTCACAATAATGGTAATTTGTTCTCATCCATTAAAACTTAGGTTTTTTTACATATAAGTCCCTATAATCTTTTGATATTACAAACTAGCCCTCCTAATCTGACTATTTACAAACCCCACAATTGCAACTTTCTTACAAATAAGCCTTTTTAGGGGCTTATTTGTAACACTCTCCGGAGCTTATTTGTAAGCTTTAGGGGCCTTTCACTAATTTATGGTAGATTGTGGGGGCTTATTTGAAAATAGTCAAATTAAAGGGCTTATTTGTAATATCAAAAGACTATAGGGGCTTATATGTAAAAAAATCCTAAAAATTAACTTTCAAAGGCAAACAAATATTGTGAGAAGCCATAAACTATACATAGAAATATTGAGAAGGGAAAAATACTTAAAAATGGAAACATAAGGAAAATAGGCGCACCTAAAATTGCTACAGTAATTAATACCACAATTGCTGACCGCACATCAAATGTGATGCGCCGGAAGACACCCTGAAATCGATCAAATCTTCTAGGAAGGGCTTCCAACCACTTATCTACCTGCATGGCGCTTGCAAGTCCTGTAAAGTTTAGACCCTGAAAAGTGTCAAAAAACTAGAGGTCAAGCTCATCCATGCTTGTTTACACTGTAAAAAGAATATGTAGCTCATCAAGCAGTGGAAATCAACTCTCACACATGTTTTACAAAATTTTCAAGAATAATGAGGAATTTACACAGCACACCATAGGTTTATTTAAAAGATATTTATCACGGTTATTTATATTCTCGCATTCAAAAGCAAAGACTAATGTCCTAGTGAGTACATAATAATCCAAGCATGTCAACTTCAGAAATTGATAGAAAGATATGCACGTGTAGGTGAGAGACACACAAGGGAGGGAGAGGTGATGTGCAAGGTACCTGTTCAGCAGAAGAAACATTCTTTGTATGTCCATCACCATCAATATCCACTATAATGTCATCAGTAATTTCTCCATCTTTTCTCCTCTTCGTAAAATTTCTAGAAAAACTTCGTTTATTCAAAAACCAAAAGTTATTTAAAAGCCTTGAAAGATACATGATCAGGTTGTTATTGGCAAATAAGTATTTCCTTTTAGTTTTGCCAATGTCAGTGTTACAAGTCAAAACACCACCAGATTTTTTGAGCCCATTCTCCCACATCCCCTCCGATTTTGAACTAGGGCCTTCTGAGTGATTTGAACCAAATTCCCAGGATTTTTCATCCTTTGAGGAATTAGAAGCATGATTCAGATGTCTCGTATCATTCACCCGCAGGTGTACTTCTTCAGGTTCAATCTCTATAATTTCATCAGTTGTGCCAGTTGAATCGAAAAACCTTTTCATGATGCTATTCTCAGAATTGTACTGCAAATGGTGATTCATAGAATCGCTACCAGAAAGGAATAAGGCTAAACCAACTGCATCAGGCTCATTCATATTTGTCCACTGCATACTTCTGTTAGAATCTCCAGTAGATATCTCTTCTAAGCATTTGTCCACCAAAAGAATTTGCTCTCTTATTGCATCAATAAATTGTTTGTGCTTAGAGATAGCATTTTTCCTCAAACCACTTTCATCAGATGAAGCTGCAAAATAGACTGCTCTCTCGAAGTCCTCCAACTAACAAGAAAAGAAGAACGAAGTATGCTCATTGAATCTGATGATCATATGGTCCTGCAGAAAAAATAATAATAATAAATAAATACCTGCCATTTGGTTGTTTCGACAGCAGTGACAAGATCACGCTTGTGATACTGGACTGAGCTAAGCAATTTGTTGTCTTTATTTTCTTCATGAACAAGGTTCCAATCATGCACTAGCAGCCGGTAAAGAGACTCCATTCTGCATGTCAGCATAAAACAGGACTATTAGTCTCACTCAAAGCAGCAAGGATACTCACTCATGGATTCTTACCGGCAAAGCTTAAACATGCATCCCAAACCTTCCCTCACAAAATAATGTAGGATGCAAAACAATGAAATGAATTATCAAATGGCATAACAGAAATGAAAATATGAAGTCAGTGTTCATTCACTTAAACTACCAAAAGCCAAAAACAAGTACATGTGTGCATAAACAAGCGCATGCATGAATACAAATGTGCTAACCTATATGCACTTACTAAAGCTGTAAATGGAACATGTTCCGATTAACTAGATCCATTTCTGACATTAACTCGTAGATTTGGATGCCTAAATTGTTTCTGATAACCTTGCAGAATCAGGATATTTTAAAGATGACAGAATCATGAACGTAACCATGTGTATCCATCTCTGAGTTTCCCACACTAGTCCAATCAAGGAATTCCGGATCGGATCGGGTCCCCGAATCGGGACCCGCCGATCCCGATCCGACTCGGATCGGATCGGCCGAGTCGGCCGATCCAGATGAAGTCTGGCCAGTCCGACTCGGCCAGATTAAAAAATAATAAAAAATTAAAAAAAGTCAGAAAAAATCAGAAAAAAATAAAATAAAAATCAGAAAAAATTACATACATATTATTCAATTGATGTACAATAAGAATGAATGCAATTCATGTACATCCATAAAAAACCTTAAACCCTAAAACCCTAAACCCTAAACCCTAAACCTGAAACCCTAAAACCCTAAACCCTAAACCCTAAACCCTAAACCCAAAACCCTTAACCCTTAACCCTTAACCCTTAACCCTTAACCCTTAACCCTTAACCCTTAACCCTTAAACCCTTAAACCCTTAAACCCTTAAACCCTAAACCCTAAACCCTAAACCCTAAACCCTAAAACCCTAAAACCCTAAACCCTAAACCCTTAACCCTTAACCCTTAACCCTTAACCCTTAACCCTTAACCCTTAACCCTAAACCCTAAACCCTTAACCCCTAACCCCTAACCCTTAAACCCTTAAACCCTTAAACCCTTAACCCCTTAACCCCTTAACCCCGATTTGGTCCGGTTCGGGCCGATTTCAGCCTTTTTTTTTTTTTTCAAATCGGTGGGGGGGAACAGTGAAATCCCCCCCGAATCGGATCGGAATCGGCCGATTCCGCAATCCATGAGTCCAATAATAAAAATGATGTAACTTTTTCAAAAAATATATAATAAATCATAAAAACAGCACTTGGACAGAAAGTGCTTCTTAAACTATTAGGAATAGCATTTTAAACATAAGAGAATTTTGATACTGATTTCTGCTTCCAATGTGTTGTTTTAAGAGGATGGTACCATAAAGTCATTAAAAGAAACGGAAATATGAAAGAAAAGTGTAACCACAGAGAATTTCCAAAAGATTCTCCACCTGTTACACAAAGCTCTCACCAAAAGACACCCCACCAAATACAAAAGCCAACCTGAAAAAGAGAAAAACTGCCACACTAAAAAGTTGTAGCCTGATTATGTATAAAGGAGGCTAAAAAGAGGAGACAAGTTACAGACCCAGCCCAATGCGTAACCTGATCACAAATGAAAGAGACTAGCTTCTTCCTTGATTTGCTCTGATTGTGAAAGATGAAAAGATTCCTCCCCCCCCCCCCCCCCCCCCGATCACATGTACGGAGTCACCCATGAGAAAAACTCCATGCAAAGGATTTGACCTTCAGTGTAGAATTGGCCTTCAGATCTGCTAAAAGAAGGCAATCTTGAGGCTCTATCTGCTACAACCTATATGTGGACTTCACAGAGAAAGCTACCTCTTTCCCCCAACCACCATCATATATCAGCTGCAACATGCTGAAGGGACCTTTGGATCAGCACTAGCGTCTCACTCAGTTGATCTCCACATCATACAAACTTCTTCTAACATGGTGGTGAAAATAGAAATGAGATTAGAAATTCATGAATCTAATTTAACTCGCAAAAGGAGTCAAATGCAGTGGTTGCTTATTTGAGTTGAGAACACTATACTCACATCTAGCTCTGACCTGTTTATTGCCTTTGGACTTGCACCTGAACATGTACAAACACCCACAAGCATGCAAATGTGTGCGCACATGCATGTAGATGCAATAAAACGTGCATGACAGACCACAGGTACTGATGTGAACATGAATAAATTGACAATAATGTCTAACTCTTGGTAAGAAATTTAATTTCTCATGGATCTATGATGATTCCATTAACAATTTGCCTGCCATCGGTTCCACTGCCAAACATCTAAATCAAGCAAACCTTTACTTGTGTTCTCAACAAGCATACCTCAAACCATCTTCTTGTGAAGTTATAAAAATAACAGGGTATCAGAAGCAGGTGCTCCAATGGAGTAAAGTTTTGTAGTACCTGATGGGGCAGAACCAGATTCGGCCCATTAAACAGCCAATACCAACAGCCCAAAACAGCAGCAGCAGATCAACAATAGCGACCCACTGGTGGCCTTCGGCCCATTAGCAACCCAACAGCCTTCGGTCCAATAGCGGCCCTCAGCCCAGTGACCTTCGGCCCACCAGCGGCCCTCAGCCCAGTGACCTTCGGCCCACCAGCGACCCTCAGCCCAATTGGCCTCGGCCCAGCTAACAGCCTTCAGCCCAATTGGCTTCAGCCCACTAACGGCATTCGGCCCAACAGCGGCCCCCAACCTTCGGCCCAGAAGCCGTATCCGGCCCACTCCAGTGGGAGGGTTAGGCACTATGGCGGTTTACCAATAAACCAAAACATAGTCCTATATCGGCTGCCACGATTGAGTAATAACTATCCTCCATTATAAATACAAGGCTATTTATTACCAAAGGTATGTCTTATGGACCAAGGACAACAGTCCAAAAGTATTAAAGCTATCTCTTCTTCCTTCCCTTCTGAATCGAATCTTCTTCAGAAGTTGACTTAACCGTCGGAAGGGGTTCTCTTGGGCCGAAGCCCGGGACCTCTACTGACTGCTTCTTCTTCTTCTTTTAGGGGCCTCGGTTTGAATCTTCGCCGACCTCTCCGAATCGGCCTCGGCCATCGATCTCGGTCTTCCTCCTTCGGTCTCGGCATCGCCCTTTGCCGGTCGGTATCTTCAACCCTGCAGAGTCCGCTACGCCTTCGGCTTGGCTCTTCGCCGTATGAGTCCTCATCGGCCGAAGGAGTCTCGGCTTAGCTCCCGATACGCTTTCGCCCAGGTGCATCTCGGCCACGGAGCCTCGGCCCTCGCTTCGTCCTCGTCTCGTTCCGGATCCCTGTCGGTCTTCTTCTTTAATTTTCTCGGATTCTAGTCCCATAATCCTATCGTGATAGCTTCGGCTACATCAGTACCCTTATTATCATCATGATTTAGATGAGTTGTAGCTCTTAGACTGCTTTCATCTCTATCATTGACATAAGTAACATCATAGTTCATCAATACAACCAACATACTGCCTGCACAGACACCACTAAGTAACTGTTCAGCAGTGTGTCCATGCACTGTCATGAGCCTGTTCCATAACTTCCAAAAGTCCCATGGTTCATGAGGAACTCTTATGTTACTGTGAGACTTGGTTTTTTAATATCAATCTTTTCTGAAAAAGGACTTAAAAGATTTTAATTTTCAAAAGAATCTTTTTTCTTTGTTTTAAGTGTAGACTTTTGAGAGTTTAGGATTAGCCCTCAAGGAGTCTAGGGTTTTGGATCAGACAAGTAGATCCGTGAATTTGACCTCTCCCCCCTGACCTCGATCAATGTTAATTATGCCAATCATTGATTAGCAACCCTTGATTAACCGTCATTTGATGCCTTGAAATAAAATACACGACAAGAAAGCTAGACATCGCATCACACACAATGAAGGAAACAAGTTTTGCTTTAGGCATTTGCATGGGATTTGTGGGTTCGGTGTCCATCTTTTAGAATCCTTTTAAAAATCTTAAAGGATGTTATAAAGGATATTTAGAGGACTTTAGACTCGTATGAAGGCATGTGAGCCAATGAACTTTAAAAGGTTTTAAGAGAATATACTTTTGAGCAAAATCCTCATTAAAATCCTAAGAGGTCATTAAAGAATTTGACAGTGTCTTTGAAGTATCTTTTTAGAAATCCTTGAGAAACTATTAAGGAAATCATGAAGATTAGATAGATTTGGGTAGCATCTTCTCTTTCCTTTTGCTCTTTTTTTAGAAACTTGTAAGGAAAAGACTTAGCTAATGGGGTATAATGACCACCATATAACTAAAAATATCCTTTTAAAACTTAATGGTCCTCCAACTAATATGAAGGAACCAATAACTTTATTGGTCATTCAACTAATATGAATGAACCGAAACCAACTTATCTTAAGTTAAACACATTTAACTTGGTCAACACATTTATCATTTAAACAGATGAAACTGAACATGCATCAAATGAATGAAATCAGACATGCATCAAATCATGTGCAAAATTCATTTAAATTGACTTTGTGCATACACCAAGTTACATCAATTTTTGATCATCCCAACAATAGGAATGAATCATTAAAGATTCGGTCACCCTACAAATTAAGTGTGAACCACAAACTTCATAGTCATCCCACCAATAGGAATGAACTACTAAAATTGATTATTAGTCATTCTACCGATAAGAGTGAACCACAAACTTTATTGTCAATCTACCAATAAGAATGAACTATTAAAAATGATTGTTGGCCACTCTACCAATAAGAGTGAACCACAAACTTAATAGTCATTCCACCGATAGGAATGAACCAAGAAAAGAACTTCGTTTACTCTACTAATAAGAGTAAACCACAAATTTATTGGCCATTCCACTAATAAGAATGAACCACTTAATTGATTAATTGAAAATTTGGCCATTCAATCAATATGAATGAATCATTTAATTAATTAACATGATTACAATTGATACAAATTAACCAACGTTATGCCCAATATATGCCACACACGGCGAATCCCGGGGTTTCGGAGTCTTGGATGGAGTCTTCGCACGAACATTCTCTCCACCAGTAGAGCCTCCACGTCTTCAAAAAAATATCCCCGTAGCAGCCCCCATAGGGTGTACTTATAGAGTTGGAAGAGAGGGAGAGAGAGGTGAGAAAAGAGAGGGAGGGTGGTGTGGTGGCACCCCCCACCGGTGGGGGGTGCCCCTCTTTCTTTCCTTTTTCCTTCTTGCCCCCCTCTCTTTTACATTTTTCATTCACATGCCCCTCTTTTATTTTTCTTTTCCTCTTTCTTCATAAAAATAATTCAACAAATGCCCCCTACGGGATATGTGTCGGAAGCAGGGACGGAGGTATGTGTCATGTGCATCCATTTCATAGTCTCTGGTTGGCTTCGTCACATGCGATCAGCTTGCATTTGACTGAGGACTTATAGACCCTAACTTCAATATCAGGATGCCTTGAGTATGTCGCAACCTGCCTAAACCTCCTTGAGACTTTGGGAGTAAACTATTCTTTATGGTGTCAACCCTCTAGGGTTTTACCGCTTCTGAGCAAGCGTCGTTTGTAGTTGTTGTGAGATAAATCTTTTATCATTTCCCTGCATTTACCCATTTCTTCAAAATATTTGGATATGAATTCCCCCCTTTCCTGACATATTAGGGTATACAGTGGAAGTGACCCTAACTGGTCAAAGCTTTGACTTTAATAAGTTGAATTGTGGGTATGACTGACTGTTTTCTAGCATTTTAGGGCGCATGGCGAAAGTGACCTTAACTGGCCGAAGCTTTGACTGCAATAAGCCGATCATTGAGCATGAAAAACCCTCTCTTGCCCTTTTAGGGCACGTAGTGACAGTGACCCTAATTGGCCGAAGTTTTGACCTCAATAAGTCAAACTTTGAGTATGAACAACCCCTTTTCTGACATTTTTAGGGCACATGGCGAAAGTAACCCTAATTGGCCTGACTGTAACGAGCCAATCTTTAGATATGAACAACCCCCTTATGGTATTTTAGAACACATTGCAGAAGTGATCCTAACTGGCCAGAACTTTTGACTACAATAAGCCGATCTTTGGGTATGGATAACTCTGTTCTGACATTATAGGGCACGTTGCGAAAGTGACCCTAACTGGCCAAAGCTTTGACTATAATGAGCTGGACTTTATAATTTTGCCATGATCCATAGGCCTTCATTTTGCTTCTTTGCCCTTCAAACTTTTGATAGTAAATTGCTTCCAATTCTTTCTTTCCTTTTACACGTAGCCTGCTTCTTTCCTTCTTTACGTCGTGGCTGAGGTAGGAGACATGTTTTTGTTGCTTCTGGACGGTGTCCGAGAACTTTTTAGTGAATCTGGTACAACTTTAACTCGCTTCATTATCTGCTATCTCGAATTCTTTGAGTATTGAATACCACCTTTGGCTCCTCAGATGCATTTAAGAGCATCCATGACAACCTGATTCATAAGCACGATGTCAGGTCTCTTTATGAGACTTGAACTTTGGCATGTTCTTTTTTGTAATTATATCGTCATCTTTCCGAAGTTAACTTTGATTTTGACTCCTCGTGATTTTTGGTCTCCCTTCTCTTTGTGATTTGGCTATCCTAAGTGCTTGTCTCGGATAGCGCACTTTATGTGACTTGGTTGCCCCGAGAGCCTGCCTTGGACAACACATTTATCCATTAGCGAAGCCTTGATTTCAAATCATTCCAATGTTTTGTAATTACTCATCTCTCTCTCTCTTTTTAATACTAACTCTAGCGTCCTTTCGGATTGTCACTAGAATTAGCCCCCTCTTATTTTTGTCTGCACCCCTTTTAAGTTTTCATGCAGTAGGGTTATCCATTTTTGCCTAAGGCGCCCTTTCGGATTTTTACCTTAGCCGAATTTTGGGACCTTTGTCCCTTTTCTGAAAGGAAACAGTTAAGTCCATCGGAGCACCTCAATTTTAAGCTCCTTTTTTTTAGTAGAAAGTTATGGCTTCCCTATGGACCAAACTTGGATAGAGTTTTCTTCTTCTTTTTTTCCAATTTTGTTCAGTAAGGAATTATGGTTTCCCTGTGGGCCGAAGTAGTGGGACTTAGGATTGTTGTGGGACTAGGAATTCACATTAGATTTTTATGAAAACTTTCATGACAAAGCTTACAACCTTGCGATAGTTGATTGATCAAAACCTTTGGGGCATGCCAACACCACCTACAATTTGAAACCAATTGCTTTATCTTTTTAAATTGTTTTCATTACAAACAATGAAAGCAATCATGTCAAGTTGTCCTTTCTCAATTATTGAGGTCATTGCTATGTTCATGAATGAATCCATCTAAAAGCCTTAAATGTAAGCTGTAATGTTAGTGGTTAGTGGCTACTGAATGGTCTAAGTGTATCTAACAGTTGACAATAGTTTGGCAACCTATTCATCGACGATTGACCTGTGGTTGAAAAGAGCATATCAGTAATATATTGGAGCAACAACACTGGATGTAAGGTGACTGAGTCCTCCAAAAAAATTGACTCCCCAAAAAATGAGCTTTCTGTCTCCATTAAATTTAAAGACACTGTAGTAACAGCCATAATGGAAATTTAAAACAAGCTCAACGGCAAGGCCGGAGCACTGAAGTGTTTCTATTTTTCTGTTTTGACCGGTAATAATGGGTTGTTGGGTGGCCGGTAATAGGCACAAGACATGCCCAAATCTTTCTATATGAAGACCCTATTAATAAGAGGAGAATAGAGGGAATGAGCAGGTTGTTTAGTTGCTCAATTCTTCTGCAGATATTGCTCTTGTTCTTCCCTTCTTCCTCCCTGTTCTTCTACTGTTCGTGTTCTTCATCTGTCCCAACGGCTATCACTCGAGCTCGAGGAGAAAAGGCATAACCTCTTCTGCCTGGTCTGGATCGTGAGCTGCGTAAGGAGCACAACAATTTGGTGTCTGAGCCCACCTCGAGCAACAGCTCCGTTGCAATAGCGCTGGAGGATCTGGGGGCTTTCAAGGTCCTCGTCTCAGAGATGCAGCAGCAGTTCCCCGGAAAATTTGATTTCCCCTGTTACGATGGATCAGTTGATCTTGCGATATGGCGTTACAAAGCAAATCAGTTCTTTAGCTTTCATAAAATCCCTGAAATTCGAAAGGTTTCTACTGCATCTTATTACTTAGATGGAGAAGCACTATTGTGGTTCTGGCATTATTCTAGCACTAAATCTTCTATATCATGGAATGAGTTGGTTGATGCTTTAGAAGTTCGATTTGGCCCTGTGTCTTCTTTGGATGCTCATGGCTCATTGAGTAAACTGAAACAAATTGCTTCTGTATTGGATTACCAAAGGGAGTTTGAAAGATTATTAAACAAAATCTCAGGAGTCTCGGGGGAACACTTGTTGGGGACTTTCCTGAGTGGACTAAAGGATGACCTGTCTTGTGAGGTTAGATCTTTCAAACCCACTTCATTATTGCAAGCAATGGAGATTGCCCCATCCAAAAAGCAAAATACACATCAAAGAGGAAATAACTGCCTGTACCCTAGCTCCTCATCCAGTGGAAGGACCAAGCTGCTACTGATGCCTCTTGGGTAGATTATTACGATTTCATTGCCATGTACCTGGATTTTGACCTTGGGGACAAGGTCCTTTCATAAGGGGGGAGGAATTTGTTAAGGTTTTTTGTAAAGTCACTGTAGCAACAGCCATAACGGCCCTTTAAAACAAGCTCAACGGCAAGGCCGGAGCACTGAACTGTTTCTGTTTTTCTGTTTTGACCAATTAGTTGGGGGTTGTAATGAACTGTTGGGTGGCTGGTAATAGGCACAAGCCACAACCAAATCTTTCTGTATGAAGACCCTATTAATAAGAGGAGGATAGAGGGAATGAGCAGGTTGTTTAGTCGCTCAATTATTCTGCAGATATTGCTCTTGTTCTTCCCTTCTTCCTCCCTGTTCTTCTCTCTGTTCTTCTACTGTTCTCCTGTGTTCTTCATCTGTCCCGTCGGCTATCACTCGAGCTCAGGAGAAAAGGCAGAAGCTCTTCTGCCTGGTCTGGATCATGAGCCGCGTAAGAAGGGCAGCATTTAACAAGAACGGAGGCAGGAGAAAAGCCAGAACAAGTATAATTCCGGCAAATTCAGCATAAAAACTACCGATAAGCAACGGTGAGAAAACCATAAAACGAGAAAAGCGAGATAAAAAACAAAGAGCACCGCAGTTAAGTGTTTAAATACCAACTCCAGATAACAAAACACATGATGATATAATAAACACGCATGACTACCAGACAAGAGAGACGGGAACGAAGAAAAAAACAAACTTTTTCGAACCCAACAAAGACAACACCAGCAACCCCACCGCGGGATTCCTCGCAAACACATCGGCGTGCAATATCACGAATGAAATAGAAAAATCCGACGACGCCCAGAGATCACCGACCTGTCCGCGGAGTCCTGGACGACCTCGGCGGCCGAGAACAGGGGATCCGATTCCCATCTGATGGAAGAACCCCCCGCCATGCGGCGGCTTCACGACGCCAGCAAAACGGCAGAGACCATGCGAAGGCAGCAGCCGTGAGCAACGGAGAGAGCACGAAACCTCGAGGCGGAAGCCAATGGCGGATCACCTGCTGCTAGGGCTCCCAATTTCTCCACCCCCCCGCCTCTCGATCTCCTGGGCGCATAAGCGCACCGGCGAGGAGGAATCGAAAATTTTGGGGAAGAGATCAGAAGAATAGAAAAAAAATATCAAATCGAAAGCTTGAGGATGCAAGTGGAGAAGAGAAATGTGGGGAAGTGATCGCGGGAAGAGGCTTGCCAAGAACATACACGGGAATGGAGAGGTGGGGTAGCGGGCGCGGTTTTTGCCGGTTTGCTTCGTCTTTTACTGGTGCACGTGCAAACGCACGCACACGATGCGATCGCCGGGATAACATTAATGGTCATGGTGTCATTTGCACATTTGCTCGGATGCAAAGGGGGATGACAAAAAGTAAGTCTTGTTGCATGTTACGGTGTTCAAATTTTGATGATATAGATCTCGATAAATAATTTGAAGTGTTCGACTGTTGGATACGCGAGTTTTTCACTTTTATTAATAGATATAGAACTCTATTAAAGATCACGCATTAAGTTATAGAAAACGAAAATGAATCTTCAATAAATATAAGAGTCGAAAACAGAAACACTCATTTCCACGTCCACTAATCCATTTCCGTTTCCGAATGATTATATATTTTATACATCCATCCACACACACATTTATATATATATATATATATATATATATAAAATATCTAACAGTGAGAATATCTCTTGACAGTTTGATAAGAAAAGGGCCACATAAAGAAGTTGGAAAGTTTTTAATATATTTAATATGATTTTATGGCACATGTTTGGGTGTATTCATATGTATATTTAGATTGATAGATAAAGTATATTCAAAATTTAAAGTTCATAGATTGTTAATTTTTACATATATTAAAATTTTGTAAGTTTAAATTTTTTAATTATTAGAAGAATGTTTATCAAAAAATAAATAATAATAATAATTTTAAATATCTTCTTAATATAGCAATGATGATAGTGGAAACTTTTGTTTACTTCTGTTTCCGTTTTCGATTTTCGATTTAAAAGCGAAATGGATACGAAAGCGGAAACACTCATTTCCGTCTCCGTTCCGCCTTAAATAAACTTCATAGAAAACGGAAGTGGAAGGTGTCATTTCCGTTTCCGTCTCCGACCCGTTGACAACCTTAGTCCACACTTATATAAATTTATCCCCCACTTACTCTTAACGGGAAATGCTTCAAGACACATCATTAGAATATGCAAGCCACCTTATCAAATTTACATACGAAGATATGCACTAAATATCACATTTGAAAAAATGGCAGGAAATGCATATTATATTCAGTGGCGGAGTGAAAATGTCCATTTTTTCATGTGTTTAAAAACTATATTTTTTATACTTTACGTAGATTAATGTACGTCATACGTGCGTTTGACAATTTTTGTGGTTGGAAGCCACTTTTGACTTGATTTTTCAAAATAAAAAATGTTGAGTAAGAGCGATTGTAATAATTTTGGGCAGTTATAGAAGTCAAAATTTATCCAGCACTCTTGTTTTTTGCCCAGTTTGGGAAGTTTCAACTTATGACTTTTGGTTAAAAGTCAAAAAACAAACAAAAAACATTATGCAACCAACTTTTAAGGCTATTTCTTCTCTTCAAAATAATTAGGCGGAAACTTAAAAGTGCTTCTAAAAAGTTGCCACAAACACAGCTATTGGTTTTTGAAGGAAAAAATCCGCTCAGCCCAATATGAGTTCAAGATGAAGTAGCCCATAATGCTATGACGTCTAGTTCCCAGTAAAAAGGTTTACTTAGACTAAGACCCATGAATTCTACTAGAGGAGGCTTTCTAAAACCCAATGAGCCCCACATGACTTAAATTCCCCTAAAGAAAGGTCCACTTCGACTCAAGGCCCTTGGGAGCTCTATGGACGAATGGGCAAGCTCCAACACCCATGGGAGCGCTCATAGAAACTTCGGAGGAGCTAAATCTCCCTTAATCTACTTCCCTCAACCTCCGATGGCCATCAAGGTCCAAGAACGATTTAAAGGTCCACTCAACCTGCAACCACAATCAAAGGGCAAGGCAGAACACTCTCGATATTCTCTACAAGAACTCCTCGGGAGTTACGATTTATCAATTTTTCTTTTCGATTTATCATATGCAAGGATAGTATGTCCAATTTCTTGCCCTAACTCAGTTGATATCGTCATCATTGGTGCTCCAAACGATATTGACCCCCTACCCCCCAACTTAAAAAGCAATCACGAATGCAAGTGAAGTGAGTACAAAACAATAGCATCTAATTTAGGCCTCCAGTTGGGTTATTTCTGCTAGCCGTTTCATATCTTATAAGACCTTTGAATAGTTTGTGATACCATTAAACAACTCCCAACACACAACACAAGGCCAATTCATCTTGATAGCCTTCAGCATTTGGATAAGACAGAAGAGCATGAAAGACTAATGCTGCTTTATGTTCCATTTTACCATGTGAGTCCACCGCATCAAATCAAAATATTGCTTATGACACATTTCGTAGCAAGTTAATTCTCCTAGTCCTAGCCTAATACCACCAAACCTACAGGCAGGAAGTGGTCGTTGTTCGAGGGGGAGGGGGCGGGGAAGGCTCTCTGCCATCTTGATAGCCTTCAGCATTTGGATAAGACAGAAGAGCATGAAAGACTAATGCTGCTTTATGTTCCATTTTACCATGTGAGTCCACTGCATCAAATCAAAATATTGCTTATGACACATTTCGTAGTAAGTTAATTCTCCTAGTCCTAGCCTAATACCACCAAACCTACATGCAGGAAGTGGTCGTTGTTCGAGGGGGAGGGGGCGGGGAAGGCTCTCTGCCACCTCCACCCCCCCCCCCCAAAAAAAAAAGGCAAAAGAAAAAAGACCATCACATATCAAATGGCAATAGAACGGATGGTGTGGGAAGGCCAGGCGTGACAGATGAGAGGTAGATTTTTGGTTGTCGGAAGAAAATGGAAGCTTCTGTTAGCTGCCGAGTTCAGATTGTGCAGGGAGGCCAACAGTCTATTCAGGCAATGGGCTATGGAATTTCTGTTTCCTAGATAGGGAAATTCTGCCTTTATGGAGGAATGAGGAGACCTGAAATTTGGTCGTGGAATAGAATTTGAATTCTCACCTTACTCCTCCTCCATTTTTGTTTTGACCAAACAGAATATAGATCATATTCCCTCTCCCCACCCCTCATCCCCCACCTACTTCAATTTCAATGAGAGAGAGAGATTGGAAGAATGCAACTCTTGAATGATGAACACCACATCAGACTTCCAACGGGTAGGCAGCAAGAAACCTTGTGCTGACTCATATAATCACTACTGGTGCTGCTTTGTTAAGAAAGAATTTGTCGTGCAACTATCCATCATCACATTTCACTTGCAAGGTTAGGGGTCCATACAAGGTTGGCAAAATATGTCACACACATTGTAGTAATAAAGTCCCCTTGTTCAAAGTCGAATGGAGATATCGTAGGTATCAACACCGTTTCATATATTAACATGAAAATTAACATAAAAGCATCAAGGAATTTGGAAGTCCTTGTTCAACATCAAATCTAGATATAATCAATGGATACTGATATTCCTATTAATAAACATCGTAATACTGTGAGTATTCATATCTGATAGAGCGGGAGAACAAAGCATATGCGTGTATGGAAGTAGCAATGGGATGGAGTACTCCTGCAACAAGTTGTCAAATTATCAAAACCGATATGGGTAAAGTTGCAGAACAAGAAAGAAAGAGAACATCCTAACTGGAAAGATTAGTCTGAATACAGAGAGGTGGTCAACACAGTGGGAGCTGCAACCTTGTGTATTATTTGACATGCAAAGTAATAAAAAGTTGAAAATCAATGCAAACCTGATCAGGGCAAGGTTGGCTGCAAGACTGCATACTTCTGTTCCAACAAACATGATCCCTTCTCTTCTGAAGGAGCTTACCTATCTGTTAAGCTTTAAACCTAGTTCTCTATTCTGTCAATCTTCCACATGATGAGCTATTTTGCTGGCATGATTTGGGGTTTTGAAACTACATGGGATCAGTTTACAAAAGAAAGAATTATTTGAGTTGTTTTGTTGAAATGATATGGTGTTTGAAACTACATGGCATTATTATACAAAGAAAGAACAAGATTCCTCTCAGTGCTTCACCCACAAATTATAAGAGTGCTGACAAGGTGCTGTTAGTGCAACAGAATACTTGCACAATAGTGGTTTGCACATGAAGTACGCCATGCAATTCAGTACCAATCAGAACCCAGATTATTGCCAAAACATTTACCCAAATCATCGAAAAAGGCCACATAGGGTCAGTAAAATGCTAGATAGAATTTTGATGTCAAACTTTTCCTCAACAAAACAGAATAAAATTCTCACTAGAATTTTGGCATGTCAATTTTTTCCTCAACAAAACAGAATTAAATTTCCATGTACAACAATCTAATAACTAATCCCAGACTGATGAGCGTCACGTGTCTCCATGCCACAAAAAAATGAGAATCTAATGGCAAAGTACAATCAGCACATACTGTCTCAACAAATAATAACTTTCAATCTAGGTACATTTGATCCTTGCAGTCTCAAAATATCTAGGGACATTTGATGCTTGCACTCAAAATATTAACAAACAGCGTACACCATAACAGCGGAAACATCTCCAACAAATCATGTACCAGCTGATTCCCCACTTCCCCTTCGCGCATTGCTTCACAGCTATTCGACTTTCTCATATGACATTGGTCGTGCAAGGATTGCTGGAGAAAAACTATCAATCGGTTCCCCACTTACTCACAACTCTTTCTTTTGCAGACATTCTAGCCTTCTCATGTGTGTTGTTCACCTTAACGGGAGCCACAGGAGGGACCTTGCCAGAGCTGCGGGCCAGTAAGAATTCAAACCAATTCCTCACCCCACGCAACGGAAGCAACAAGGAATTGAACACGACGGCAAATATCACATTGCCCTTGGTGAGCAGCAGATACTGTCAAGCAGAAGCAGCAGATACTGTCAGTAGTTTTTCTTTGAAGCAATACCACATACACCTTGAGGGTGTGCACGAAATGCCACATACCAACAGTACAAGGCCAGCTACGGTGACGCCCGCCTGCTTTGCCTCGTCCCAGAAGTGTTCATCTCTCGACCAGCCAAACCAACCACCACCACCTCCTCCCCCGAACCAACCTCCCTGACCGGAAGCGCCCCCGCCGTCGCTCTCCCTCTTCTCGATCTCCTTGTTCCATTTCTCGAACTCCGTCTTCTTCTCGCCAAGAGCGCTCTCCAGCGCCTTCCTTGCTTGCTCCTGAAACCAGACATGGAGAGAAAACAGCAAATTAAAGAAAGAACAGGCCTCACAAAACAATCTTTTAAAGATTGCCGCAAAGCAGGATTGACAGCAAACGAAAAGACCCAGCATCTTATTACCACCGAATCCCCTGAAAATTCCCGAAAATTTTCCTTCCATCGAATTTTTTCGAAGAAAAATATCGTGTCTGGTGTGTCCCCAGAACTTCTTATCTCGATTTCGGCAAACTAGAACTACCTCGTCGAAACACGAATCACCTAAAAATGAGAACTTTAACCAAAAAAAACCAAATAGTGGAACCCAAGTCACCCCAACGGAAGATTCGAACTGGAGCATCAAGAAACGTATCAATTTTTTTTCCCTCACCTCCTTGCGGCTGTCGGAGAAGAAGCAAAAGGAGCGGCCGCCTCCCTTCACCTCCCTCTGCAGTGCCTCCCATTCCGAGCTAGCTTTAGCATTCCGCACGAGGATGCCGTTACATGATGGGGAGGTCGGCTTCGGCCGGGAAGGAGCCGGCAAGTGGCGCCCGCCGGCGCCGCAGCATGGGTGCACGTTAAGAAGCTGCGCCATCGACGGCGCCGCCAAAAGAAACCTGCGAGGTCACAGTGTCGCACTCTGAGTACGGCCGAGTTCCCTCTTCGAAACGCCCGAGAAGGACCATCAGATGGGTTCGATTGTAGTGGACTTGATGGTGAATGGGCCAGTGGACCGTCGGGCGGACCGCTTCCCATTGAGACACAAGCCGTGGTCTCGAGGGCCCGATGAAATGGAACAAGGAGAGTGGTAACACTTGCTGCACTGAATCATTGTTACATTCAAGGTCAGCTCAGTGGATATATATGTATTAGGTAGATGATGAAGTGTCTTATACGGCTGTATAAGTCGATCTCTTATTAGATGATCTAAAATATTTTAAAAATAAAAAATTAAGTCTTAGTAAATAATAAAAAATGCTTTTAATGGGCCAAGCCCCAATAACAACTTTTAAGTTTTTAGATTTTTTTGGGTCGTTTGATATGAGATAACCTATACGGACGTGTAGGACATCTTGGGACCCACTTAAACAAATATTTATTTTAATTTTTTTTAAGATTAGGCCCCACATGTCCTACGTGTCTACATATGATGGTCTTTGATCAGATGACTTAAAAAATTTAGAAAATATAAAAATAAATCCCAATAAATAGTAAAAATATCTTAAATGGGTGAGTCCAATAATAGTTTTTTATTTTTAATTTTCTTTTTTAGATCATCCAATCGGAGATCAGGATGTGCGCACACATAGGATATATGGGACCCAACATTAAAAGAATAAAAAAATACCCACTACGTCCTGCAGCGTTGAGGGACTTGCAGCAAGTATTACTCGAGATAAATATACATTACTCGTAAATTTATTTCCCATCTCTGTCCTTTAAAAGGTTCTACTCCTGTTCTTATTCTTACGTCATTATCTTTAGGAGTAATGTTCATATTAACTGCTCCTGTATGCTAACTTCAAAAGTATCATACTTACCTTCATATTATCCTACATACTCTCACAAAATATCATATTTATTAAATA
The DNA here is from genome assembly GCA_030544215.1 of Zantedeschia hybrid cultivar. Lineage (NCBI taxonomy): Eukaryota > Viridiplantae > Streptophyta > Magnoliopsida > Alismatales > Araceae > Zantedeschia > Zantedeschia hybrid cultivar. The sequence continues at coordinate 41,382,564 of JARZZO010000013.1, read as the reverse complement.
TGTCATGAAATAACATGGTCCTTTTAAAATTAACATACAAGAATAATTAATATGATATTAACCCTTATCCTTATCCTTTAAAATTGTAAAAAAATAAAGAAAAGTTCGATCATCAAATGACATTGCATGTGCATGCAAACTTTCTGTTAAATAAAAGAAAAAAAAATCTACTTTCAATGTACAAAAATACCTTCCAACTTGGTTGTTACCATGATTTGTATTTGTCAAACGTGTAACATATAACAATTATTTATAAGAAACAAATAAATGAAGAATGGAGGTGAGAAGATCAACACAAAGCAATATGATCAGTTGGTATTCGGCTTCCCACAAGCTGCGCATCCATAGGGGGCACTGTAGGATGAGATTTTTTTCAGCCTAAAATTAAGAGGGTAATACTTGACGTAGGAAACATCTTTTTCCCCTAAGAACTCAAGGTGAGGTAATCCCAAGGGAGCCATTTGATTCATTTTTCTTTCCACTCATGACAACATTTTCTTTCGGGCCTTTCAACCAATCAATACGACCTTGTAGAGCAGTCTTTGCTAAAATTTGAGCAGTTTCTTAAAAATTAACCTCGGATACAAAACTTTAAGTATTAAGAGATGTCTTTGTTATTCCCAATAAGATTGTTAGATAATATATCACTTTATCTAAAATGCACCTTGCTTGTAAAGACTGATGTTTCGGATTCAGTTATTGGGTTGGTTTCAGTATTGAATCACTTGGTTTGGGTCTTTGTGAGTTTCGCGTATGGGTTCTGAACTGCGTCAAGCAGGCACAACGCATTTCTGATAGACGTCAGCCATGGACGATGCAATTTACGAACCATGCATGTGTGACGCATGGTCAGACGTCGGGGAACGTGTGTACGGTCCGATCTTGTGGTCTGAATGGCGTCGCTTATGGTTGATGCGATTCAAACATCTGTCAGCATACGATTTCCGTCTTGTCGTCTGAACCGCGTCGTTCTGGGACGACGTAATTTAGTTAGTCGGGTTTGACACCATGAACCACCCCTCCTTTCTCTCATTTATCTCCTTTCTTCTCTCTCTCTTCTTCCTCTCCGTCTCTCCATTCCCTTATCATCCTCTTCCACCACTCTGACTCCCCTCTATCACCTCTCATCACTTCTACCCCTATCTCCACTGCGACTTCTTCACTCTCCGGACGGCGGCCAACGTCTCAGTGGAGTGACGACGTCCACGGTAGTACCGGAGGCAGCTTGCGGTGTGGTGGTTTGGCGGCGAGGATTTAAATGAAATTCAAGTGACCGATAGGGTGATGATCATCATGTGTATTTCAATTGATTTAACTCATGATTTCTTGCTTTAGAGCATGCTATAGATGTATGGAGATTTTTTAGTAGAAAATGAGCACGTTTTAAGGGGATTTTGATTGAAATGGTCATTTTTGAAAGGGGAGAGATGTGTTTCATTGTGATTAATGGATTTTTTTTTCCCCTATCTTTATTTGTGTTGTTTTCATTCAAGTTGTGGGAGGGGATCACGTATTATAGCTTGGTAGAGACCAAAGGGGAAGTTTGGTTTCTGGTTCAAAATGCATCCACTTAGGGCGACGCAATTTGTAAAACACGTCAGCCTGGGTCGACGCCATTTGCGGCCTATACCCCTAAGGCAGAGGCCAGAGGCCAGATAGTGAGATAGGGCGTTGAATGACGTCAACTATGGTCGACACAATTCAGATCAGTATCCCTAGCGTCCAGAGGCCAATTGCTGTGGAATCCAGTTTAGAGTGTTGAATGGCGTCGACCAAGCTCGACGCGATTTAAACAAGAGTCCCGTTATTTCCTGCATTCATAATATGTGATTATTATACATTATGTCAATTAGATTCTTGTATATTGTTAGACAACTTTGTTAATGCATACTTGAAATCATACATTGGGGGCGAGGAGTTTCTATGTGCTTGAAATCACATTGCTTCGTAATTGTTCAATCGTGGACTTTGACAGTTGTTAGCGCTTGACACCCGGTGTTAGTGTGGGAGTGACGCAGTGTCGGTGTGGGAGTGACACGGTGGCGCCTAGGAGGCAAGGGTCACTGGATGTACCCTGATGTAGTAGCTAGTATTGGTGTGGAGTGGTACACTTCGAAGTATCACTCGCAATTGAGAGAAGGCAGAACCACCTAGAACTAGACAGGCCAGAATAGCCAGCGCGCTATCTAAAGGGTTGATGTTCCGTCTGAGCAGGTTGGTGTTTTTCATAGTTGACTTGGCAGTTTCTTATGCGTCTCTTACTGTGGATGTGCGATTTATTTATCGCTTTACTTGTACCTATCTTGTCTATATATCCTTATTGTATTGCGTTGTTTGTGTGTGTGTGTGTGTGTGGGGGGGGGGGGGGGGGAGAGGAGGGGTGGATCGAGGGATCCCTACTGAGTCCAATTATGTTTGACTCATTCCCTGCGTTTTCAGGTGAAGGTTCCCGGCAGGCGTAGAAGTTGTGGGTTCCGTCTCAAGTTGCGCGTCAGTAGCCACCGTCCGGGAGCATGCCCCGATGTAGTTGTACCTTTTATTTCTGGCCTATACGCATAATTATTTTCATTTCGATTGTGGACTATGTAATTATTTGCTAAATCGAGTTGGACTGTAATAATTGTTAATTCATGCACTTTCTTTACAGTTCGATGCTTTGTGGAATGTTTAGCTTAGTTTATCATTTATTTTCTAGACTTATTTGAGATCATGGTGTAACTCTTAATTTTAATGGTTCGGTACCCATTTAGTAATCAAATCTCCGATTATAAGGTGGCGGGTTGTTACACTGCTCGTTTCACTCTTAACAATCCGATTAGTTCTTCGAGTGAAAAAACATTAGCTTTTGAATCTTTTTAATAGTCCCATGATCAAATGGTACATATATGGCTCCATTAGGATTGTCTCCACTCCATGAGTTTGTAAGAAAAATAAAAGATGAAAAATACACCCGTTCCTAAAGTTGTTTGATCGGACCCAATCAAATGGCTGTCTGCAATAGTGTAGCAAGTATTACTCAAATTAAGAAATAAGTCACACATCCCCTGCCAAAGTCCCTACGACTCAATGGTATTGGGTTTTTTCTTTAAAAGAGTTGAGTTTAGGTCCTACCTCCTGCGATTGTGCACGAGGGAGGGTTTGTCTCGCAAGTTCCTTTGGACTTTTTAACTTTAGATAATCATATGAAGAAGAGAAATGGTCGTAGTAGGGCTTGCAATGAGCTAAACCACTCACGAGTTGCTCGAGTTCAGCTAAACTCGGCTCGGCTCATTAAGACAAATGAGCCAAGCCAAATCTTAACATTGAGCTCAGTAGCTTAAATGAGCCAAGCTTGAGCTTGGTGAAGCTCAACTGGTGAGTAGAGTAGCTCGTGGGTCTCTTGCACACCCATGCAGACATGTGGAGAGCACACATGCCCGCTATGCCCAGGTGCTTGTGCGTGGGCGTGCATGCAACACCTTGCTTGTCTGCCACCTTGTGCACGTCCACACATGAGGCCTGGGCGTTCTGCACTGGGGACTTTTAGTCTTACATACTTCTACAAAGCCTTCCCCCGAAAACCCATTGTAAGCAAGCCCTCTATGTCATGTTGGATAGTCTTTAGCTAGTTCGTAAATTAGGTGCAACTCGATGAGCCAAGCTCTGGCTTGGCTCGAGCTCGAGTAAGTTAGATTCAAGCTAAACTCAAGTTTTGTCTACGGCTCAAATTAAAGCTCGGGCTAGGCTCGAACTTGTAATTTTTTTGATGAGCAGAGCTTATGCTTCCCAAAGCTTGACTTAGCTCGGCTCATTGTCACCCTTACGTAATATTATCTTCATTATTATGGCTGTACGAAAAAAGAAAAACTCTTATTAAAAAAGTTAGGATAAGTATTCATGTTTATGCTTTGTCAACTAATGAGGCCTTATACATACTTCTGATTACAAAAAGGTCACACAATATGCATTAGGAGTGATGGGTTGAGAGCAGACCAACCCAAGTCGGGTTTCTACGTTAATGTATGTTCTACTATGAGCATTAATAGACACATAAGAACAAAAAAATAACTAGAGTTGCCAATGATCGACATGAGGTAGCCAACTTGTCAGGGAGCAGGTGGGAGTTTTGTCTCTTGTTTTCTTAAAACCTTCAACGGCTTCTAATCGGTGGAACTGCTTGTCTGGTGCCTATAGGCCTGCCAGTAGCCTTGGGTGGGAGGGGGGAGTCCCTACCACTGGTGGCTCCCCCTCCCTTTTCTGCTTTCCTCCCCCTCCCCTCTATTTTTCCTCCCCTTCTTCCCTTTCTTCTTCATCTTCATCTTCTTCCCCATTGCCGCAAATTCCCTCCCCTTCTCTTCTGCCTATTTCTCTGTTTCCCGGTGCCTTTTGGTCTCCTCCATATCTTCCCCCTTTAGATCTCCATCATTACTTATCTTCACCTCCACCCTCAACACCCCCCCCGGCTCTAGTAATCGCCGCCATGTTATCCCTTGTTTTCCCCCCACCCATGTTTAACCTCTGCTTTCTCCACCCGTTTAACCTTCCCCTTCATCCCCTCTGTCACCGACCTCCTTCCTCCTTCATCTGATCTATTAATCTCCACCTTCGTCCCCTCAGTTCCCTTCTCTGTTAACCTTCCTTTTGTTAACCTCCACCTTCATACCCTTTTGTTCCCTACCTTGTTAAACTCCGAACCCCCGTTTTGCCTCCCTCGCCTTGTGTTGCTCATCACCCTGCCCCATCACAGATCTCCCTCCTCTTTTTGCCCAAGATCTAGGTCTTGGCCGATTGGCTCTTGGCATTCCTTTTGTGTGTTACGTTTGTAGTACTTTAAGTAAGCTTTCATCGATCCACTGCGGATCTTCGAGATGGTTGACGGAGTTCCAGATATGTGCGCATTCCGTGCGCCATTGTTGGCGCACATCTTGGAACCCCTTCTTGTTTGACTGCTAAAGAAGGATGTAGTCCTTACGGCTAACTTTTCGTCGGCATCTCCATGGAGGTCTACCTCCGTTCAAAATATACCTTGTCTTTTGAGGCTATTTGGAGTTTTATGTGTTCGGCTTCCAACAATCGTTATATGGTCTTCTTCTATTGTTTTATCTGTGTTTTATGGACTATGTATGTTTCATGTTTTTGTGTTCCTACTATGTATATGTGGCTAATAACTCGTTCCCTTCTGGTTAGATGAAAGGCAACTCTTTTGGTGACAATAAATAAATAAACTAGAGTTGCCAATATTTGCCACCGTTTATTGCACATGTAATAATGTAGCATCCCTTCCCCTTCAGTTATAAATTAAGAGTAACACTTGCGGCACTGATCCAGTGTTGGCATTGATCCAGTGCTGCAGAGGGTCAGTGCAGTGTGATATATATATATTTTGGTCGTCTGATTAGAGATGAGCTTATATAGACGTATAGGACACTTCGAGACTGACCTAATTTTTTTTTAAAAAAAATTAAACCCCACTACACTGACCCTCAATGCAGCACTGTGGGTCAGTGCTGCAGGTGTTACTCATAAATTAAATCCAACACAAGATTTTGGTATTATACCACTCATATTTGATACACATCATCTATACTTATAGACATAGGCATGCCTCTATCGGACGGTTAATCTGTTTTTTTTCCAAACATTTCTGCTGGACAATGGCAAATTGCAATAAAGTTAGTTCATAAACAAGGAAGTACATGGGCACCTGCTACTCTAGGAGAGATGAACAAGTGAGACATAACAACAATTCATAGAGTATTTGAATCAATGGATAAGTGGGTTAGTGGATCAGTGGGGTCACTTTAATAGGCCGAGATCAATAGACCTACACTTCAATATTCTTTACTAGGTCAAGATTAACCGTCTATATACTGCATCTACCACTGAGGCACCGTCCAATCACGTGATTGGGTGGCAATTACAATTATAATATGTTGAGACATTGTAATTATTTTAATTTATAATGCCACACATGGACTAGAGATTATTTAAGTGCAAAATGTGTCTTGGAGTGGTATTTTGGTAGGTCATACCATACTCAGTATCGCCGTACAATTTGATCTATGATCGGATGATTTAAAAATTTATAAAAGATAAAGAATTGAACTCTATTTTATTAAGTTCGGTCTATTAAAGACTTTTTATTATACATTAGATTCATTTTTTCATTTTCATTTTTTTTAATTATTTAATTAAATATAAAATTATACAAAAAGCTCAGATATGATAGGATCTACCATAAAAACATTTATTTACTTTTTTAAGCTGCGCCGCAAGTTTTACTCGTCTCATCTCCCTACCAGTCCAAATTCCAAACCCAAAGCGGAAAGAGGGTTCAAAAAGAAAAATCCGTTGCGTAAAGATCCGCGCGCACACGACAAGAGTAACCACACCCGAATATGCCGTGTCCTACGTGGCGCCGCCCACCAAATCGTGGCCGGGCTAGGACACCGGGTCAGTTATAATACCACTACTCTGCAGTGGGTGCACCGTCCCCACTTTGTTGCCCTCCAGAGCCCCAGCGTGGGAGCTCCCTCTCTCTCTAACTCTATCTCTCCACTTGCTCGCTTCCGCCATGGCCGCGCCCAACACCTTCCTCTCATCTCACTCCTCCGCTTCCCCGCTCGTCGCCCGCCGATCCGGCCACCTCCCCGATCTAGGGCTTCTGCCGCAGCCCGCCCAACTCGAGGTTGCCAGGATCTCCGTCCTCCGCCATGGATCGCTCTCCCCCCGGACTGGTCTCGCCGGGAAGCCGCAGAGGTGAGCCAATGATGCTCCCGCTGCCCTAGAAAGATTTATTGTCTTGTATTAGAAATTGGAGTAACTTCGTCGTCTGAATTTGGTGTCTGCACGGATGTCTCGTGGGAGGAGTTGCTGTGAGTCGAAAGAGGGCTGTAATTCTCGTTTTTGTCTCCCTCGATTGTGGTTGTTTTTGTTTGTTTGTCTGATCTAGGAGGAGATTCGAGATTATTTTCTGTAATTTTTGTCTAATTACTTGTTTGTTGTCCTTGTTGGGTCTGTTTTCTCTCACTTTTTTGTTCTGCGTATGGATTCTGTGTCTTGTAATGTCCGGGGTTGTGGTCAAGTCATATATCTTAAGCCAGGTTGGTTACTTCAGCTTGGCGTTTGTACTGCTTTCGTTCCTTTGATTTGGGGTACATTTGTTTATTTCGACAGAGTTCTGTTTATTACCTTCAAATTGTGATGCTATAGTCTCTGTATTTGGTGCTGCGGGAAACTCTTGCTGAAGAAATTGTGATGACAGTGATGTAGTGTGTATTTCTCGACCACAATATTTTGATCCGGGAGATTGAATGCCAATCTTTAGTCCGTCTGCAGATGGATCTTAGATGTCATTCCACCCCTAGCCAAAATAGAAGGCACTTAGGAGAGAAGCCGTCCCTGGCCCGTAGCCGCGCTGATGGGAATCCAAGACCAATACAAGTTTCGTCATGTTCAGAAGCTACCCAAAGCTCGTCTGAAGCATAGCATAATTTTAGAAGAGTCCATAGGTATTTTATTTGGCCCATTTAGAGTTTGTTCAGCATGTTTTTTATTTTATTTTTAAAATTTGAGGTGCGATTTCCTATTTTTAAAATTTTTTAGTGTGAATTTTCGCAATAATTATTTAGTTAGAAGAATTTAAGTCCGACTTAGAGTTGGGTGGTTGAGTTTGAGTCAAAAAAATCCCTAAACACTATATATATGCTTATAATCTCTCTTTTTAATTTATGGTTGAATATTAGTACGAATTTTGAGTTATTTTCTGATGTTTTCTCTGCGACGGAGAAGACAACCCTGTGACAAGGTCGAATCTACCATGCAAAGGGGTTGGATGTGACGCCTAAGCCACCGGTGTGACGCCGAAGGCCTCCTCACTGCCAATGCGTCGTCAATAGTCTCCCTTACCCTCCTTATTCCTCCTTTGTCCCCATCAAATTTGGTATCAAAGCCTAATTTCGATCTTTACCACCATTCCGTTACCGCTCGCCATCACAACTCTGCCCCCATTGTCCCTTTCCTTCCTCTCGTTCTCTTTCTCTCTCTACAATCTCCAAAAAAAAAAAAAAATCTCGATTATTGTTCACGCACTGTTCATGTGAATAGTAACATGCTCCCCTGCCAGCACCCTCTGCCGCCCACATCCTTCCCCCTCTCTCTCTTTCTTTCATAGGAAAAAAAAGAAGAAATTCCCCCACCGCAACACAAGAAAAAAAAAAAAAAACCAAGAAAAAGGAGAAAGAACATGTTGAAGGGCATTGCCGGTGCCGCCACTGCCCTCCACCGTCGTAACTGGCTTCCGCTGGTGTCATTGTCAACCCCCACGGGTCACTGCCCTACTGCTGACTGCACCCCTCGGTGCCGCCGATGCCATTGTCTCCTTCAGCTGGCACCGCTGCCGAGGTCGTTGCCGATCCTATCGGGGCTGCCGTTGCCGATCCTACCACAGCTGCGTCCGCCGCAGCCATCCCACCTATCACTGCTGTTGTCGCCAGCCATCTCCCCTCTCTCCCCCTCTCTTTCTCTCCTAGGGTTTGTAAAGAGGAAAGAAGAAAGGGGCAGATCATGCCCTTTAAAAGCCCAACCTGGTCAAACCAGGTTGACTTGGTCCAGTCCTAACCCAAGTCCATGTTGGCTCGAACGTAGTCCACTAGGAAGGGCCCAACCATAAGTTGTTACATGGTTTGACTAGGTCCCAAGGGTCTTAGGTGGTCTGAGCCAGTTGGTGCAGTCTTGGTTCAAACCAAGGTCCTGTCAGATCTGAGCCAGGGGTCTGTTTGGTCTGCTACAGTGTACCAGGTGGTGCAATAAGAGCCTTTAGCGCATTACCATCATCGAGAATCATCCAGACTCCAATTTACGCACCATTTGTTCCGATGGATTCATCTTAACAAGGCTAACCTCGTTTCAGTGTGCTATTGCCCTGATTATGCCTTGTTTTCCGTGGCTACTTTTGACGGCCGCGTCGGTTGCGCGAGGGCACCTCCGTGTTCTATTTTGCGCACCAATTGTACTGTTGGCTTCCTCGCGGTGAGGCTGACTCATCTAACACCCCACCCATCAGCAGGGCATCATTTTGCGTGCTGCCCTTACATGTTGAGATCCCACTTCCTTGTCCTTTAATACTATGAGTTCCTTTTTGACCACTAGGATTTGTTTACCTAATGGGATTGGCGCCAACCTAATTTTTAATGACCTGCTCAAAGAAAACAACGTGTCCAAGGCTGTTGTTGATTTGCTCTCCCAGACGGGTGAAGTTATTGTTGAAATTGATGGTGTTTTTATGGAGTTTCACAAGCAATTCGGGAAGGTTATGTACTTCAACGGTACATAGGCTAACGTTTTCTCTTCAGATAATCTTACTATTATTGTTGGTTGAGAGTGGATGGAAGAGCGCCATGCTACTTTCGACTCAGAACAACCCATTTATATTCTCTAGTCAGTGCACTTAAAGGACAAATTTTGCTTCATCGGTTCCAATCCTGATCTGATTAATAGCCAATCAACTTTTTCAGAGGAAATCGCAGAGGTAGTTTATGAGGTTTCCTTCTTCCTCGTTTGTCCCCCATCACGAGCAGACACATCCCTCATTGCGAATGGGGAGTTCGCGGTTCGAACCCCTGTGGAAGCAGCCACAGAAATTTCGCATCCCACGGGTGTGCGGGACGCAGATTGCTCGCGCGGGAGGGTTGTGTGCCTATCCCCCCCCTCCCCCCCTCTTACACACACACGCACACACACACACACACCCCTACACCTTTTTTTTTTTTGAAGGTGGCGAAGTCACATTTCATTAAAGATGAAAAACGTTGCAAAGAAGGCCACAAGCCATACAACATGGCAGTATCGCCAACCCCATAGCAAACAAAAGGAGAGGTAGACCTTAAAACTTCTATTTTATTAAGAAGATAAAATAGAAGCTAACAAAGGCGGCCTCGAAGAAATGCAAGCAATCAGAGCATAAAATCCTTCCATTTACAAGCTTATGAAATAGGATCCCTTTCTGATGTAGCCTAGATGTCAGCTGCTCTCCCCCAATCCTTCACCCATGTAATAGTTCTTCGGAGAATATTAGAAGGGTTATTAAACTCCTGATTGAATCTTCTATTGTTCCTTTCCAACCAAATAGCCCACATCATAGCTGGAAGAAACAAAGGCCACACCTTTTTGTGTGTCTGATTAGGATAAATTTCTGACCAACCTTGCATGAGATGTAAGGTATCTATGGGTTCCACCCACTGGATCTTCATTGCCTTGCAGAGGATCCTCCACTGAAGATTGATAATCCTACAGTGACAATAAGTTATCCTGACCTTCCTCAAATAGACCACAGAAAACACACATGGAATTGTGAATGTTAAAGATTCTCCTCAGTCTTTGAGAAGTGGGAAGCCTATTCATTGCCACCTTCCAAAGGAAAACTCTGATTTTGATTGGAATACGTTTGGACCACACTAAGGATTTCCGCCCACTCTTGAATAATTCGAGTAAGAATACTTGGTGAAAAAGATCCTTTAGTGTTCCATATCCAGATTCTTCTGTCCTCCTGACCCCTGCTTAGTGGAACTTCTGATGTTAGTCTTAAAATTCTGAGCAACTCCTCCAATTCTATCTCTGTGAGGTTTCTTCTGAGAATGAAATTGCACTGGAGATCATTACCTTGAGAGAGAACTTTTGCCACTGAAGCATTTTTATCTTCTATTAGCTGATATAGATTAGGAGCCTGTACATTAAAAGGAACATCTGAGAAACATCTGTCTTTCCAGAAACTAACTTGTTCCCCATTTCCTACTTTTAGTCTGATTGCTGGGAGAACCAATTCATGCATTTGTGCAATATTTCTCCAAATATAAGACAAGTTAGAGGTCCTTACAGGTTTTACATCCCATATAGAAGTATTATGATAATACTTCTCCCTCACTATTCTCACACAGAGTGTATCCACTTCTTCCGCCAATCTCCACAACCATTTAGTTCGCATTGCCTTGTTGAAGTAGTCAATTTTCACCAGACCAGCCCCTCCTTGTTCCTTACTTCTGCAGACTTTATCCCAAGCAATGAGATGGAGATCTTCCCATCTCTCTTCCCTCCTCCCCAAAAAAGGATCTCCTCATTGCCTTTATCATTCTCTTGACAGATCTTGGGATTTTAAGAATGGAACGATGGTAAGTGGCTAGTGAGGAGATGACTGATATGGAGAGAATCCATCTCCCACCATCTGAAAGAAATCTTGCTTTCCATCATTCTAGCTTTTGATCGGTGATTTTTTTAATCACCACATCCCAATCCCTTAATCTAATAGGACCACAAGATAATGGGAGGTCCAAATACTTGATTGGAAAATGAGACCCTCTGCAATTAAGAACCTCAATCATGCTATCCAGCCTTTGCTTTTCCATATTGATCCCTAGTACTTCTGATTTCTGAAAATTAATGCTTAGACCTATTATTGCTTTTGTCAAAACCAGCAAGATCTTCAGATTCCTCAATATACCTATCTGACCCAAGGAAAACAACAAGGTATCATTTGCAAATTGTAGGTGTGAGAGTTGAAATCCATTCCTACCAATGTTGAACCCATCCATCAATCCTTGATCAGTTGCTTTGTCCTATAGAGAGCTCATAATCTGACCTATGATAAGGAAAATAAGAGGTGAGATTGGATCACCTTTTCTCAATTCCCTTGAGCTATTGAAGTAACCACAAGGTTGGCCATTCAATAAAATGGTAAACTTTGGTGTTGAGATACAACTCATAATCCAATTTATCCATTTTTGTTTGAAGCCCATAAGACCCAATGATTTGTGAATACACTACCAGCTGACTCTATCATATGCTTCTCAAAATCTAACTTTATGACAATTCCTTCCTTCTTGGTAATCTTTTGATTATGGATAGCTTCATTGGTTGTTAGAAAAATGTCTAATATAACCTTCCTTCTAGAAAAGCTGATTGATTCCTATTATTAACATTCATCAATGCTTTCTTTAGTCTATTGGCTAAGATCTTTGTGATAATCTTGTAGCATCCATTCAAAAGACTAATCGGTCTGTACTCGGCGACTCTTTCAGCACCTTCTTTCTTTGGAATTAGGACAATATGAGTTGAGTTGAGTCCCTTATACATAATGGTATGTCTTGATGTCTTGAAATTCCTTCACCACTTCTTCCTTGATAACTTCCCCCCCCCCCCCCCCCCCCAAAAAAAAAAAAAAAAAAAAAAACTATTAAAATCCTAAAGAGAATCTGTCCGGACCAGGAGATTTATTCACATTCATGTTGAAAACTGCTTGCTTCTCTTCTTATTCAAGAATTGGCATACAGAGTTCCTCGGCCTCTCTATCATCAATCTTTGGGAGAATATTTTCCTGCAGATGTGGCCTCCACAAATTGTCTTCTTTGAATAGGTCCTTATAATAGCGATGAAAGTTTCTTGGATATTCATCTTGGATTCAATTAAGAGATTATCCACCTTAATTTGTTCAATCTTTAAAGACCTCTTTCTAGAACTAGCCATTGTATAAAAAAAACTTGGTATTCTTATCACCCTCCTTCAACCATTGCTCTTTTGCCCTTTGTTTCCATTTAATTTCCTCCCCGAGGACCAGCTCATTATACTCGATCTTATATCTTTTGAGGGCATGCGTTTCTTCCTCTGATAAATTATGTTCTTCTGCCCTGACCTCTAATTCATCAATATTCTGCATTAACTGTTGGCGTGTGACATTGACCCTTCCAAAGGTTTGTGAACTCCATTTCTTGATTTTACCTCTAACCCACTTAAGCATCTTAACAAAAGTCAAGCAAGCAAATTCTGCTGTCGGAGCCTCCTTCCACCAATTGCTGACCAACTCTTTAAAATGATCGTGTTTATGCCATTCCAATTCATACCTGAATAATCTCTATTTTTTCCCCTTTTCCCCAGCGCACACCAGTATAGGAATATAATATGAAACTGTCCTACTCATCCCCTTTAACTGAGTCATAGGGAATTGTAATAGCCATTTAGTTGAGACTAGTACCCTATCAATCCTGGATTGCACACTGACTTGTTGAAGGTTGGACTAGGTGAATTTTCATATTAGGGATGTCCAGATCCAACATGCCACAATTCCTTATTCAAGTTGCAAAGTCTTCCATATCTTTAGTCCCATTTTGGAGCCCTGTCCTCTCCCAGGGATATCTGATATAGTTAAAGTCTCCAAGAACACACCAACCCTCTTAAAAGTGCTGTAGAGACTGTTTAATTCCTGAAAAAACTCCTTCTTTAGCTGATGATTGTGTGGCCCATATACTGAAGTAATGATCCCTTGATCTCTGTTGTCTTTGGAGCAGAATTGGACTGAGATGCTGAATTTGCGATTATTACACAGAATCTTTCATTTTATTCCCATTCCATATTATAATCTGCCCCCCACTAGATCCTTCTGCCGGTACACAAACCCACTCTGTCAAAGCCATACCACCTAGTTTCTTAATTATACAAATACAGTCCAGTTTGAGAGCCCTAATAATGTCCCTTAGCTCTCATTTTAGCCTCCCTATTAAGCCCTCTGATGTTCCATGTCAAAATCTTCATTTAAGAATCAGTTTCTTCCCCCCTTTCCTTTTGTCTCTGTTGAACCAAAAAAAATATATACTATAAACCTATCCACATGTGTATGTGTATATGCATCAAACAAAAGATCTATATGCATGCATGTATTTAGAAGCATGTGAATACACATAGATATTTATGTGTATGCAAAAAAGAAGAAGGGATGCATACATACAAGAGCAAATCAGCAAACCTGCAGCTTGGACCTCCAAAATCTGCAACAAGTCTGCTCCAAGTTTCCACCAACAGCAGCTTCAGAAATCTGCAGCAACAAGGCTTCCCGAAGTCTCCAAGACAACCTCAAGACGGCAACAAATCTGCACCAATAGGGGCCTCCAAAACCTGCAACAAGGAGCCTTCAAAATCTGCAACAAAAATAAAATAGATCAACTCAAAACCTGCAACAGGGAGCCTTCAAATCTCCACCAACAAGCTTCCAATCGCAGCCAACCAGCAACCTGCAATAGAAGCTTCAAGACAGCCTTCAAATCTGCTCCTACAAGTCTCCAACCAACTGCAGCAAGTAAGCAACCGACAGCAAGCTCCAAAATCTGCGGCTAGGGGTGCCATGCAGCAGGAAGGAAAGGCCCGGCCAGCAGGAGGGAGAGAGAGAGGCTCGGTCAGGGAGGAAGAGAGAGGACTGCAGGGAGGAAGAGGAGGAATCGCATGGGGAGGGGGAAGATAAACAAAAAAAAGAAGAGAAAAGGAGACCGGCCGGCCTCTCCAAGAGGACCGACCGGCTCCAACTCCTCCGTCTCATCCCGATCCTTCTCCATCTCCAACTCCTCTCATCCTCATCCGCTTCTCATCCTTATCCTCCCTCTCATCCTCATCCACTCCCACTCCAACTCTCCCTCTCTCCCCCGATCACTACGCCCGCCCCCTACCGGCGCCTACTTGGCACCGGTAGGGGGTGCCACCGGATACCCTGCCGACCGGCTACCTCAAGCCTATAAAAGGCCCCCCCCATCGCAGCATCCCTCCCCGCTTCCAGCGTGCGAAGAAGCCCCAAGGCTGTCCTGAATCAAACACACAAGAAGCTCCTGCAGGCCGGCCTCCCTTGCTCCAGCATACAAAAGGCTCTCCGAGGTTCCTTGCTGCAAGTCCAAGCTCCAACCTACAAGCAAAAAAAAAAGAAAAAAAAGAAGAGGCTGCCTAGTTTTTAGGCTTGTATCTTGTTTTTATTTTAAGAAATGAAGTTTACGATTATACTTTGTCATGTAGATTAATTTCCATGTGCGGATTAAAATGATGGTTCTGCCATATCGGTTGGCCGGCCATCAAACAAAAAAATCAGAAAATTAATAAAGATGGTTCTGTCATATCTGTTGGCCGGCTATCAAACAAAAAAATCAGAAAATTAAATAAATGATGGTTATGTCATATCGGTTGACTGGCCATTAAATAAAAAAAATCAGAAAATTAGAATAAATGATGGTTCTGTCATATCGGTTGACCGGTCATCAAATAAAAAAAAAATCAGAAGATTAAAATTTTAGTTCTACCATATCGGTTGGTCGGCCATAAAATAAAAATAAAAATAAGAAAATAATAAATGAAATTTAAATAATGGTTTAGCCATATTGTTTGGTTTGGCCACAAAATTAAAAATAAGAATAAAAGAACAGAAAATGAAACGATAATAATTTTAAATAAAACAAAGAAACATAAAATGATAAAATTAATGATTCTTACATAAAATAAAATATAAGATAAAAAGATAATAAAAATTAACAATTCTGAAATAAAATATATATAAAAAAATATAGGGAATAAAGTTTAAATTATGGTTCTACCATATCGGTTGGTCGGCCATTAAATGAAAGTAAAAAAAATAAAAAAATAAAATTAATGATTATTAATTAAAAGAAAATAAAACATAAATTAAAAGGACTAAAAAGATAATAAGACTAATAATTTTTAAATAAAAAAACAGAAAATAAAAAAGATGATAAAGTTAATAATTCTTAAATAAAACAAAGAAACAGAAAATGATAAAATTAATGAATCTTAAATAATAATAAAAAATAAAAAATAAAAAATTAAATTTAGTGGCTCTTCCATATTGGTTGGTTGACCATTAAAAAGATGAATTAGCGTAATAAATTAAATCAAAATAAAAAATTAATATTGGTTGGTTGGCCATTTAAACATTAAAAATCAGAAAATTAAAGTTAATGGTTCTACCATATTGGTTGGTAGGCCATTCAATAAAATAAATTAAAAATGATAAAACAGAAAATAGTAAAACAAATAAATTAATGGTTCTACCATATTGGTTGGTAGGCCATTCAATAAAATAAATTAAAAATGATAAAACAAAAAATAATAAAACAAATAAAATAATGGTTCTACAATATTAGTTGGTAGGCCATTCAATAAAATAAATTAAAATTGATAAAATAGATAATAATAAAACAAATAAAATAATAGTTCTACCATATTGGTTGGTAGGCCATTCAATAAAATAAGATTAATAAAAAAAACAGAAAATATAAAAAAAATATATAATAATTCTTCCATATTGGTTGGTTGACTATATTAATCTAAAAAAAGAAAGAAGTTGAATAAAAAGAAATTAAAAAAATAGTTCTCCTATAATATTTGGTAGACTAAAATTTTGCTAATTAGTCAATCAATTTAATTCAATTAATTAAATTAAGAAATATGTTAATCAAATTAATCAATTAAGTTAATTAATTCAACTAAATAATTAATTTAATTAACTAAAGGAACAAACTTAGTCTACCAATTAATTCAACCAATCAAATCAATAAATTTGTTTAATCAATTAATTTAACCAATTAAGTTAATTCATTAAACAATCAATCAATTAAGTTGATAAAATTTATTAATCAATCAGTTAATTTAACTAATTAAGTTAATTTGTTAAGTTGCTAGTCAATCAAATAATGTAACAACTTTGTTAACCAATAAGTCAACTAGTCAAATCAAGTTGTTAATCAACCAATTAAGTTAAATTGGTACTCGATCAATCAATTAAGTTAATAAAATGTGTCAATTAATCATTTAATCAATTAAATCAACAATATTTTAACAAAATTTGTTAAATTGATACTTAATCAATCAATTAAGTTACCAAAAATATGTTGATTAATCATTTAATCAACTAAATCAACAAGATATCAACCAATTAAGTTAAATTGATACTTAATCAATCGTTTAAGTTAACAAAATATGTTAATTAATCATTTAATCAATTAAATCAACAAGATTTCAACCAATTAAATTTAATTGTTACTTACTCAATCAATTAAGTTAACAAAATTTAGTAATCTATTAATCAATCAAGTAATTCAACCAAAACTTGTTAAATTGTTACACAATCAATCAAATTAAGTTAACAAAAGTCTGTTAATTAATTAATTAATCAATTAAATTAACAAAATTTGTTAAATTAATCAATTGATTCAACTAATTAAATCAATTAAGTTAATTAATTAACCAATCAATCAATTAAATCAAATCAATTAATTTAATTAATCAAGTTAAATTTCTTGATTAATCAATCAATAAATCAAATTAATAAACTTGTTACTCAACCAATTAAATCAACTTGGTCCTTCTATACCGATTGGTTAACCAATGTCCTTCTTTCTAAATAACAAAAAAAAAATCAGGTTCATTCATACTGGTTGAATGGCCTAAACTTAGTGGTTCTATCTTATTGGTGGATTGACCACTTGATCAATGGTTCACTCTTATTGGTAGAGTGATCAAATGATATGATTATTGATTCATCTTTATCAATAGGTATAATCAGTGCCTTTTATAGTTCTATCTTAACTGGGAGTTAGGCTACGAAGTTGTAATTATCCTATTAATAGATGGACCAATAAGAATAAATCTTTGTTTATTTTATATCGATAGGGTAACCATTAATTAAAGTGGTTATCTCCCACTGATGGATTAATCATTAAGTTCTAGTTCATTTATACTGGTTAAATGACCTAAAATAATGTTGTGGTTCCTTCATATTGGTTGAAGAACCATTAAAAAATATTCCTAATTATGTGGCGGCTTTCATGCCTCATCAATTAAGGATATACTTTAAACAGTCTATGCCTTTTCAAAAGATTTCAAATGCAAGGACATGCTGCTCAAATAATCCTTCATCCTTTTAAAGGATACTTAAAGAATAATTTCTAAGAATCTTCTTCAAAGATACTCCTTCATGAGAACTTCAAAATCCTTTTAAGTATCCTTTAAAGGATACTCATGGACTCCTCTTTTACTAAAAAAAAAAGAAAAAAAATAATTTGTATGCTGTATTAAACTCATGTTTTTTTTCCTGTTTATTTTAAGCCTTATCTGGATGGTTAATCAAGGGTTATCAATCATTGATTGGTGTAATTAACACTGATCAAGGTCAGTGGGGAGAGGTCAAGAATACGGATCCATGGTCGATCCAGAAGTTATTTAAATTTTAAGGATTAATCTTAAAAATCTGCCTAAAAGAAAAGAGAACATGTTTTTAAAACTTAAAACTCTCTTTTCAAATTAAGATTTCCCTAAAAATTTTCAAATCTGATAAAGAAGATTTTTCAAAATCAAAAGATTTAATAAAAAAGGGAGTCCCACAGTCTCTAAGGCAGTCCAACACTTCATTCTTCTGCACAAAATTCAACTCCCTTTCACCAATCCTTACACCACCCTCTAACCACTTTTCTTTGGAGAATTCTTCAACTTATCGTATCTCATTAGTTTTTTTAATGAAACTTCTGATCATATCCTCTTTGCCTTCGAAAGATACTCCAATTAATCTTCCAAACTGTATGATCTCATCTGAGCCAAGTTCATTTGCTTTTGGCAGTAACACAGCTAAAGGTTTTGGAATTACTGGGACCATATCCTCTTTGCCTTTGAAAGATACTCCAATTAATCTTCCAAACTGTATGATCTCATCTGAGCCAAGTTCATTTGCTTTTGGCAGTAACACAGCTAAAGGTTTTGGAATTACTAGGACCATTGACCTGGTGCAACATTCTACCTCTGACCCTTCCTGAACTTCTGAAAAGGTACAATGGCTCCTATCCTTCAAGCAAACCTGCTCTACCTCTGCAACATGAATTTGCGGCAATAGCGGTTGTCTTAGATCTGTGTGAACATGAGAGGACTCCTCCTTCCTTATAGGATAGGAGTAGAGGATCTTATCTTCACACCTTATTGAAACCAATAATATTACACTAGGATTTTTAGTAAACTTAGATGTATGAACATATGCATGCATCCATGTAAAAGTTAGGTTTTCTTTTAAACCTACATGCAAATACATAAAAAAAAGGGGGGGACTGGAACCTATGGACCTGGTTCTGCATGAAGAAAAAAATATGTAGCATGCATGCACAAAAGAAGGAAACTAATGCATACAGATTTGTATGCATGTAAGAACAAAAAAAATCAATCAACAAAGAAACAAAAGGGAGAATATAAGTACCTCAAAACTACAACAAGAAAAAGGGGGATGCACATACCTCAAATCAGTAGCAATGCAGTCACCCAATACTGCAAATCAGCAACAACAACAACAAAAAGAAGAAAAACTTCCAAGGGCAGCCAAACACTGCCTCCAATGCAGCCTCCAAATCTTGCAAGTTCAGCTACTAGGGACAGCTCGGCCAGCAGGGGGAGAGAGAGAGAGAGAGAGAGAGCCGCAGGGATGGGGGGAGCAGATAAACAAAAAAAGAAAAAGAAAGAGAGACCGGCCGACCTCTCTTTGAGGACCAACTGGCTCCTCTCCTTCCCCTCCTCCATCTCTATCTCCAACTCTCCCCCTCCTTCTCCATCTCTATCTGCTCTTTCTCTCATTCCGATCCTCTCTCTCTCCACCCGGCCTCATCCTTATCCCCCCCTACCGGCGCCTAGTTGGCACCGGTAGGGGGTGCCACCGGCGCTCCTGCAGGCCTCCCACCGGCTCTCTCCAAGGCCTATAAGAAGGCCTCCCCAGCGACAAGAAGAACCCCCTGGCTCCAGCGCACAAGAGCCCCGCCTCCTTGCTCCCGGCCTGCTCCAAGCTCCAGTGCCCAGCAAGCTCCTAGCTCCAACCTGCACAAGCAAGAAAGAAAGGAGGAAAAAGAAAAGGTCTATATTTTAGGCTTATAATTCTTTTTGGGAAAAGAAGTTCATATTTTTTTATGTAGATCAATTTTCATATGGATTGTATTTTTTTTAGATGGTTCTTCCATATCGGTTGGTTGGCCATGAAATTAAAAATCAGAAATTAAAATAATGGTTCTTTCATATCGGTTGGTTGGCCATTAAATTAAAAAACAGAAAATAAAATAATAATTCTTTCATATTGGTTGGTTGGCTATTCAAAAAATGAATTAACTTAAAAA
Organism: Zantedeschia hybrid cultivar; assembly: GCA_030544215.1. Classification (NCBI taxonomy): domain Eukaryota; kingdom Viridiplantae; phylum Streptophyta; class Magnoliopsida; order Alismatales; family Araceae; genus Zantedeschia; species Zantedeschia hybrid cultivar. The sequence continues at coordinate 41,362,630 of JARZZO010000013.1, read as the reverse complement.
AATAGAAAACAGAAAACGATTAATAAAATTACATGGTTCTTCCATATTGGTTAGTTGGCCATCTAAAATTGAATTAAATAAAAAGGCAGAAAACAATGAATAAAATTATACGGTTCTTCCATATTGGTTAGTTGGCTATCTAAAATGAACTTAAAATAATAAAACAGAAAATAAGAAATAAAATAATTACATGGTTCTTCCATATTGGTTGGTTGACCATCTAAAATTAATTTAAATAAGAAAATAGAAAATAATAAATTAAATCATGGTTCTGTCATATTGGTTGGTTGACCATCTAAAATTAATTTAAATAATAAAATAGAAAATAATAAATTAAATAATAAGATGGTTCTTCAATATTGGTTGGTTGGCCATCTAAAATTAATTTAAATAAAAAACATCAAATTAATAAAATTAATGGTTCTTCCATATTGGTTAGTTGGCCATTTAAATATAAACAAATACAAAAACATGAAACAAATAAAATAAGATGGTTCTTCCATATTGGTTGGTTGGCCATTAAAATATAAACTAAATATAAAAAATAGAAAATAAATAAATTAAAAATAATGGTCCTTCCATATTGGTTGGTTGGCCATTCAATAAAATAAATTTAAAATAATAAAGCATAAAATAATAAATTAAAAATAATAGTTCTTCTATATTTATTGGTTGGCTATTCAATAAAATAAACTTAAAATAATAAAATAGAAAATAATAAATTAATAAGATGGTTCTTTTATATTGGTTGGACGGCTCTTCAATAATAGATTAACTTAAAAACAGAAAATAATAAATTAAAAAACATGGTTCTTCCATATTGGTTGGTTGACCATATTAATTTAAAAAAAAAAGAAGTTGAATAAAAAGAAGTTAAATAATAAACATGGTTTTTCCATAATATTTGGTAGACCAAAAATATGTTAATTAATCAATTAAATTAACCAATTAAGTTAATTAATTCAACCAATCAATTAATTCAACTAATTAAGTTAACAAACTTGGTAATCTATCAACTAATTCAAATAATTAAATCAACAAATTTGTTAATTAACCAATTAATTTAATCAATTAAATTAATTTGTTAATCAATCAATCAATTAAGTTAACAAGTTTGTTAATCAATCAGTTAACTGAACCAATTAAGTTAATTTGTTAAGTTGTTAATCAATCAATTAATTTAACTTGTTAACCAATCAATCAACTAATCAAAGTAAGTTGTTAATCAACCAATTAATTTAACTTATTTGTTAACCAATCAATCAACTAATCTAATTAAGTTGTTAATTAATCAATTAATTCAACTAATTAAGTTAAATTATTAACCAATCAACCAATTAAATCAATAAAATCTATTAATTAATCAATCAATTAACAAAATCTGTTAATCAATCAATTAACTTAACTAATTAAGTTAATTTGTTAACTAATTCAACTAATCAAATTAACAAGTTTGTTAATTAATCAATTAATTCAACTAATTAAGTTAAATTGTTAATCAATCAACTAATTAAATCAACAAATCTGTTAATTGATTGATTAATTCAACTAATTAAGTTGAAATTGTTAACCAATCAACTAATTAAATTAATAAATATGTTAATTAATCAATTTGTTTAATTAATTAAGTTAAATTGTTAATCAATCAACTAATTAAATTAACAAACTTGTTAATTAACCAATCAATTCAACCAATTAAATTAACATGGTTCTTCCATAATGTTTGGTTGACTAAAATTTGTTATTCAATCAATTAATTTAACTAATTAAGTTAAAATTGTTAATCAATTAACCAATTCAATTAACAAACTTGTTAATTAACCAATTAAGTCAACCAATTAAATTAATATGTTAATTCAATCAATTCAATTAACAAATTTTTTAATTAATCAATTAACTTAACCAATTAAATTAATTTATTAATTAATCAATAAATTAAATTAACATGGCTCTTCTATATCGGTTGGATAACCAAGGTCCTTCTTTTCAAATAAAAAGGGTAATAAAAAAATCAGGTTCATTCATACTGGTTGAATGGCCTAAATTTAGTGGTTCTATCTTATTGTTGGACTGATCACTTGATTAATGATTCACTCTTATTGGTAGAGTGATTAAATGTTATGATTATTGATTCATCCCTATCAATAAGTATAATCAGTGACTTTTATGGTTCTGTCCTAATTGGGGTCAGGCTATGAAGTCGTGATCATCCTATTTATAGATAGACCAATAAGAATAAATCTTTGTTTATTTTTATCGATGGGATAATCATTACTTAAAGTGGTTGTTTCCTACTGATGGATTAATCATTAAGTTCTTGTTCATTTATACTGGTTAAATGACTTGAAATAATATTATGGTTCCTCCATATTGGTTGAAGGACCATTAAAGAATATTCTTAATTATGTGGCGGCCTTTATGCCTCATTAATTAAGAGTATCCTTTAAGTAGTTTATGTATCTTCAAAAGATCTCAAATGAAGGGACATGCTGCCCAAATAATCCTCCATCATTTTAAAAGATAATTTCAAAAAATCTTCCACAAAATACTTACTCCTTTAGGAGAACTCAAGTATCTTTTAAGTATCCTTTAAAGGATATCTATGGAATCTTCGTCACTAAAAAGAACAAAAAAATGACTTGCATGCCTGTAATTAATCTTGCTTATTCCTGTTTTCTTTAAGTCTTAATTGGATGGTTAATCAAGAGTTACCAATCTTTGATTGGTATAATTAACACTGACCAAAGTCAGTGGGGAGAAGTCAAGAACGAGGATTTACAGTTGATCTATAAGTCATTTAGACTTTAAAGACTAATCCTAAAAATCTACCTAAAAGAAAAGAGAACATGTTTTCAAAACTTAAAATTATCTTTTCAAATCAAGATTTCCATAAAGATTTTCAAATTCGACAAAGATTTTTCAAATCAAAGGATCAAAATCGAAAATGGGAGTCTCACACACCTGTTCAACTCATTAAAGGTAAAAGCATCACCCAGAATCTGCACTAGCCCTTCCTCTGCTCCACAACAATCCTCCCATCCCTATGTAACTTCAGCGAGCTTCTCCCGATAGGCCACTATGGTCCTCGGATCATGTAGATCTCATAGCGTGAGATTCTGTGACCTATTGACTCATACCCAGTGCCAGTCTGTGAGGGATCTCCTTTACAGGGCTCGGAGAAGACAGCCAACGCGTCAGCCAGATATGCAGAGGAGTCAAGTTGGGAAGAAGGATCCACAGGCCGACTATCGGGTAAATGACACGAAACGCCAATGGCCCGTGACTTACCCGATAAGGATAAATAACCTAAACCACATCGCCTGATCGACTTGCCTGATAAGACACCACTGTGGAGACACGGAGCCGTTCGATAAAGAACCCGGAACTATTCGTCTTCTTCACCCGAAACATCTCCACCCTTTGCAAACTGTAACAACCAATCAAACTGCTGGAGTGGTCTTCGAGGGCGAAAACCTCTACCCTTCCACCCCACTGCCACTGCTTCGAGCTTTGCTGGGTCAGATTCTCCCACCCACCACTGCTTTTCCTCGGAACTCCTCAAACCAGCATCACCGTCAGTCATTCCCGATCCACACAGTCTGAAGAGAGTCTCCACTCAGAGGATCATTTGGATGGCGAGTCATAGACCTATGACTCGGAAGCTTCTTCGTGAATTTGGGTTGGACTCATTACAGGATAGTCTGAGGACTTTTATGCACTACTCATTCCTTTCTGGACGGTCCCCTGCTTTTGTTTCCACACCTTTATCTCTCTATATTTTCTGTAACAAGAAGCCACCTCCGCCCAAGTCCAGTTACATTGCTGTGATGCTGAATTCTCTGCTACTGTAGTATCAGCATGAGACTGCTCCACCTTGATTGAGACCCAGAAGCTCTTGTCGGTGACTCTGATCTTCAAATCCTTCGGAATGGTATCGTTGTGCTTCACCTTGACTTGCACTCTGGCATACAATATCTTCAACATAAGAAGGGTGTTCATATTCACGCTTTTAAGAGTACCAGACCTTTCTACAATACATTGAAAGGTCTTGACATTCCAGATATGCAGCAGAATACCTTCTAGTCTACACCATATACAAGGACCACTTCTAGCTAGTACAATACCCACTTCCACTGTCCATGGAGCACAACTGATCTTTAGGTCCCCTTTGGACAAAATTTCTACCTCCTTCACATCTAGAGACCATTTCTCCCCTGTTGCGTGCACCAGAAAACTACTATTCTGCAATTCCTTTATATTCCATGAATGAGCAGACTTCCATTTATCTTTCAACATCTGTAGAACTCTTGAGCTCAAAAGATCATGGACTATCTCCTCTACGTTGCTGCAAGCCAGAATCTTCACCACCATACTCTCCTGCAAAGTTTCTAGAGACTCGGACCATGGAATAGAAACTATTCCACTGAGAGAGGCTCCTTGAGCAGGGTTGCAAAGGAGTCCATCATCTTCCTTCTGGTTTAGAGAAGACCTCCTTTGTGGAAGACTGATACAATCTCCCTTCTTCCTACAATGGTAACGCCAGTGACCTATGCCCCCCTGCAAGAAATACACCTCACTGCCTCTCTGCAATCCTTAGCTCTGTGACCCTTTTGCAGGCACCTAATGCACACATCAAACCCCACGGGGATGGTCGATGAAGTCTTCTTTCCAGAGAACGAGTGAATCATTTACCTCCGCTGACATTCTGCCATCCTCCTACTTCTTCCCCAGACTCAGCTCTCCGCTCCACACCGTCCCTCTCCTCATCTCCTCAGAGAACGTGAGCTTATCCCCTTTGGGTTTCTTCTCCTGTGCAGACTCGATCCCTGTCCCTCTGGACAGGGGAATGTGTGCCCATAACCACTGGGCCACTGATCCAAAAAGAAAAAAAAACAGTTAGGAGAGAAGCCCATGCAATGCCCATGGAAGGCATCGTTGTGCTCGTTGAGATCCATTGTAAGCCATGAAAATTCTCCCATGGGAAGCAAGGTTGAACTTGGCCTCCTAATCAATAAAGCTTGATTCTTGCACAGATTGATAACTTAGCCAGTTTGATGGATACAGCAATAAAAGTTGCTGACAGATCATCCAAATAGAAATTAGAATAATATGTAGAAATTAAGAGAAACGTGGAAATGGGGAAATAGGAATTAGCTGAATAAAAAATAGAAAAGTAGAAAGAATAAAAAGCTGATTCCGCTTCTGCTTCCTTTATTCCTTTCTTTTTAATTCATCCCTCATTTTATCAGTCTGTTCAGGGCCAGTTTTGCTCTCTACTGCCAATCAAGTCTTTTATTTATGCACAGAAAGCTGGAATTCTGGTTTTATCATCTGATTTGAATTGGTGATTGCCATCTGCAAATGTTGATTCCTTGTTCATATTTAAATTGTCCATAATGTAGCATGCAAGAGGATTTATCAGATGTTCATATCAACAGGAAAGTGCCAACTCTTCCGATGCATGCTTACTAAACCCCATCTTAGAGCAGTGCGTTCAACCTAAATCGGCTTTGCTCTTTGCATTATAACATCATACGTCCCATGAAACTCTTTTGAAATGCAAAGTAAAAGATTGTTTGAATGTGAGGATGGCACCACCAACGCATCATGTGTGAAGCACCGAACTGTAATTTAACCGCTTGCAATGCTGCCCAAGAAATGTGACCTTTAGGTAGGGCTGTAAACGGAGTGGATAATTTGTATCTGCTCCGTTTATGATCCAGATACAGATCAGATATTACATTTTGGATATTCTCTGAATTTGGAGCGGATACATATAATGTTTGGATATTAAGTGGGCTAATTTAGAAAATGATATTTGAGAGAAATAATTCATCAAAAAATTTAAAATATATATTAATATATAAATACTTGAAGTAGTTCTCATAAGAAGAAAAGAATACTTGACATAAAATGTTAAAAAATACTTATTTGATATAAAAATATTTAAATTAAAATATTAACATATGAATAGATATTCACATATTTAATATAAAAATAATCATGTGATCTTAGATTATATATATAATTATGGCTGTTAGGTAAACTTAATCCGGAGCGGATCTTAAACGGAGCGGATATGGGATATCCGTGACCACTCCGTTTAAGAAACGGATCATAAATGGATATCCGGTTATGATCCGTCAGATATCCTTTTCGGATAAATATCCGGCTATCCAGATACGAATCCAGAGCAGATCCGGATTTTATCAGGATCTGTTTACAGCCCTACTTTTAGGGAAGTTGGAGAAGCCAGATGTTGGTGGAAGGGCATTGGCACTGTATCTCAACATTGAGATATCTTGACTTTGTGGTGAATGTTCCCTGTGCAATCCAGCATCAAAGTCTCCTGTTCTCTTTTGACTGCACAAGAAAAGCATTCGCCATTCTTGCTACTCTAGTAGGTGTGCCACTTGGGCCACCTTCTAAACAAGATTCCATCTGAATCTCCACATCCAATAGCATGGTTTTGTGGGTATACAAGGTAGTCTGGAACTTAATAGCGCTTATCTCTGGTGGCATAAACTAAGGGTCCATTTGGTTATATGTAAAACATATCAAATGGAAAAGATTTTAATAACCAAATGGAAAAGATTTTATCAAGAAACACATTTACATGGGAAACGAAAACAAAATTCCGCATTTGGTACTTATGAAAATATTTTCGGCTTCATTGGAAAATGGCATTCGATCTTCTCCCACGGATGCCAAAATCGGGAAAAGAGGGAGCCGATGTATTAAGTTTTCAGTTGACTAAGAGTTTTACAGATTACCAAATAAGTGATTGGGATTTACTTTGCAGGAAAAGCTTTTCATGTGGGCCATTTTACATGGAAACAAACGGACCCTAAATTTGGGCCATTTTCTCCTTTTCTTTTTCTTTTTAATCTTCTGATAAGGATTGGTTTTCAGGGGCTGAAACTCAATCAGTTCCTGCTGATTCTGGCTCGGATTGGTCAATCCTCCATTTCATGCAGGGAAGGGGCTGTAATTCTACCATGGTTTTGGAAAACCAACTGGTTTGGACTGGAACCTGGTGAACTGGACTGGACCCAGCCTGGTGTGCTCTGGTTCTGCCAGTTTGGTTTGGTAATTGAATAACAAATATATGAAACATTGCTTTAAATAAACCTAAAACCGGCCTGAACAGGGCCCGAGCTGGCCTGAATCAGGTCTACACTGTCCTAAACTGGTATTTAATAAGTTTAAATTTTTTAAACCAGCCTAAAACTGGCCCAAATCATTGTTTTTCAGAATACTTGTCGTCTGTGTTATGTAATATGATCATGTAACAATTACTCTCTTCCTGCTATTAGTTATCGGGTAAGATAATGTTTGAATACTCTTTGTATTTGGACTAGTATTTATGATGATGATGCCCTAATTAGGGCTAATGATTAGGGATGGAACTTGGGTGGGCTGGCTGGCTTATGTAGTCATTTACGTTGTCCCAAATTAAAAATGGCCTTAGCCCAAACTCACCCCAACCCATATTTAGCCCAAGATACCATGTCCCAACCCAACCCCAATTCAACATAGTGAATTTGGGTGGGGTGGGCTCTTAAGGTTTTTTGAAACATAAAGTTTATTGATTGTGAGACATATTAATCGATAAGCTTCCTTTTGACATTCATTCTTATTAATGACTTGTTAAAAGTGGCAAAGTTTCTTGCATGAATTAATGCAGAAATCATGTGTTAGATATTATACAAGTCTAACTGGGCAGCCCAAGTTCAGCCCAGCCTTGCCCAATTTTGATGCAACTTGGGCTGAATTGGTTTGGGCCAATGGGTTGGCCCGCCAAATTGGTACCCCTAGTAATGATGGACAAGTGTTGAAATGATTGTGCATGGTCAACATGAGTTCCTTCTGTTAGGTTCGCAGTGTCGGATCCGACTAAAACGCAACAGATAAAAATTAATTGGGATCGGATCCATCCCGCTTCGCTTAACAAAACTTAAACGGTAAATCGGATTTACCTTGCGCGGATTCGAATCCGCAATCAACTGGTTCCGTCAGTGTGATGCCGCAAGCCGCGCAGGTGTCCGGCCTCTAGCGGTATCCACGCGGTCTTCCTCTCGGTGGATCGTCCTCGCTTCTTTGCTCGTTGCAGCGTCCGCGGATCCCGTCTGGCTGCGCGTAATCCTCCGCGACATGCGGATTCAAAATTCCCGTCTGACAGGAGTCGGAGCAGGCGGGAGTCGGAGCAGAGTCTCCGGGGGCCGGCCACAGAAGGGGGGCTCCCAGAGAGAAAGAGGAGAGAGAGAGAGAGAGGGGTGACTAGGTCAGGGTTGCTGGCCCTCGACTTAGCAGCGGTACTTTTATAATAAGTGATTTGCGATTTTTCAGAAAAATCCACACTTGTCCGAAATCCCGTCAAAATATCCACTGACTTGAAAACCTTTTGCGTGTGACCCTGTAGGCTTAAATACCATTCTAGTTAATGGCCTATTAAGTCCAGTAATTCGTTACGGACCCATTGAATTAATTAATATCTTTATATTAATTAATCAGTCGAATTTAATGTCCTACAGTAAATTCGGACGGGTTTCCGATCACGTTGGGTGCCGAACAACACCATGTGATCCCAAAAGGCATTGGGGTTTATACAACCCACTATGGGAACCTTTCCGTCATCAGTTACTGCACAGATATAGTCCTTCATCCGTGCAGTGTTTCCGAATCGATCTAGAGTATGGTTTACCGTTAAACCCTAGCAGGTTGATTCATTTGAATCAGATGCCGCTAAACTATATCAGATAACTCCTTATCTGATACAGTGTCCGCCCTAGTCAGGGACTTAAGCGCATCATTTCTGGAACATTCTCTTTTTCATTACTGAGAGCGGATGATCTTGTATTGAACACACAATTACCGTCGAGGGCATCTCCCTGAACCTGATCACTTGATTTATGGATAACCTATGGTTAGAGATTTGTTAATCAAGGTCAAAGTTCAGAGACTTATCAACAAGGTATTCTTGGTGTTTCAGGTCCAATGACCATCCATGCAACCGTGACAAAAGAATCGAGCTGGTTAACAATGAGGTATATACCATCTAGCGATTCTTGGTTAGATTAATTCAGTGAACTCATTCACTAATGAGTACCTACAGGTCTAGCATAGTATCTCCTCACAAGTGACTTATAGGATCAATCACTCTTATCATATGAGCTGAAGAAATTTGTACTAGTCTATCTGGATGTTTGATGTTTTTCTCGAACATCCTTCGACTAAGAACAATTAAGAACATGCGTTTATAAGTCTTCGGTCCCATAATTATGATCTCATCATAATCAGAAGACTATTGCACATGTTCATAGACTTCATCGTGATACGGTAAATAAAGATCGATTTAATTACACAATGAATTCATGCCATTATATTAATAAACTGAATAATACACAGTACCGAATTGGCTTTCGGGCCACCTAATACTAACACCTTCAACAGGTGACATGAAGCTCATCCCTTCTCTTCCTATAGCCATCTCTCCTTTCTTTTCCAATCCGTGCGTTTCCTTTCTCTATTTGTAATCGTGCATGTCTCAATGAGCTGCTCATGTCAACACCTTGGTTTGATCACTGCTGAACCAAACGTGCTCAAATACCTTATTACTCCATATATCCTAGCCTCTCTCCACTACATTTTTCAGTTTACAGTGATTCCAACACATTGAGTACATCAACAACCCAGCATCTGCTTGATCCTTCAGATTCATTGCTGGTCCCCCCCTCCATTATATATAGCACCCCTGATGATTTCTACACCTGAAAGGGGAAGCAAGCTGTAAGACTTCCTTTTTTGGATTTATCCCCAATCCCTTTGTGATTTTGAAAAAATCTTTGGAGGATTTGGAAACCTTTGTGGAAATTTTATCTTTGAAAAGAGAATTTTAAGTTTGAAAATATGTTCTCTTTTCTTTTAGGTAGACTTTCAGGATTAATCTTCAAAGTCTAAATTACTTCTGGATCGATTATGGATCCGTGTTCTTGACCTCTCCCCACTGACCTTGGTCAGTGTTAATTACACCAATTAATGATTGGTAATCCTTGATTAACCATCCAATAAGACTTAGAAGAATGAAAACAAGAAACAAAGTTAGATGCGAACATGCAAGTTATTTTTTTGTTCCTTTTTCAGAAAAATTCACGAGGTATCTTTTAAAGGATACTTAAAGGATCTTTGAATTCTTTTGAAGAGACGCGGGCCATTTGAGGGATGTCCTTAAGCAATGGGGCATGAAGGCCACCATTTTTCTTTCCTTTTTTTTTAGGCCATGACCAGTATAAATGAACTAGAGTTTAAGGGTTATTTCACCAGTAGGAAAGAACCAATTTAGTAGATGGTTGCCCTATTGATATAAAGTGAACAAAGAATTATTCTTATTGGTTCTTCTATGAATAGGTTAACCACGACTTCGTAGCATGCCCATTAGTAGGACCGAACCATGAAAGTCACTGATTACTCTATCGATAGGGATGAACTAATAATTATAATCTTTGGTCACTCTACCAATAAGAGTGAACTATTAACCAAGTGGTCAATCCAACAATATGAGAGAACTACTAAACTTAGGCCATTCAACCAGTATGAATGAACATCTTTTATTTTATTTTTATTTTTTTCATTATTTATTTTAAAACATTTTGGTTACCTCATCGATGAGGATGAACTAATTTTAATTAATCTTATAAAATATTATTTAATGTAGCTCATTTTTAATAAAATAATCCTTAGATTATATGGCCGCTCTACTAATAAGAGAGAACCATATGATCTTATTGTTATTTTATGAAAAATAAATCAATTTTTTTATTTGGAATTTTGGTCATCCAATCGATGAGGATGAACCAAATTTTTATGTTTTCTTTATGTTTTAAATTGATTAATGGCCGACCAAATGGTATGGAAGAACCAATTAAATTATTTTCTGATTTTTAGTTGATTGGTTAATAAATGGCCAACCAAACGGTATGGAAGAACCACTTAAATGATTTTCTGATTTTTAATTATTTAATTAATAAATGGCCAACCAAACGGTATGGAAGAACCACTTTAATTATTTTCTGATTTTTTAATTGATTAGTTAATAAATGGCCAACCAAACGGTATGGAAGAACCACTTAAATGATTTTCTGATTTTTAATTAATTAATGAATGGCCAACTAAATGGTATGGAAGAACCACTTTTATTATGCAAATCTCATGAAGAACATAAAAAAAAATTATTCTAAAATTCTTCTCCCAAAAAAAAGGATTTACAATACAAGCCTTAAAAAAATAAGTCCTCCTTCTTCCTTCTTTTTTTTTTGAAAATTGGGCTTCTCTAGGGTCTTTCTTCTTTGGAGGCTTGGGTCTCTTTTATAGGCCCGGAGGCCGGCCAGGGGGCGCCTAGGGCCGGCTGCCGGTGCCCCCCCCCCCCCGCAGCCAAGGTGGCACCCTCCACTGGTGCCACCTAGGCGCCGGTGGGGGGGGGGGGCGGGGGAAGCATGCGGGTGAGAGAGGGAGAGAGAGATAAGGAAAGAGAGAGAGAGAGAGAGATAAGGAGAGAGAGAGAGAGAGAGGCGGGGAAAGGAAGGGACCGGCCGGTCCCACAGGGGAGGCCGGCCGGTCTCCCCTTCCCTTTTTTTTTTTTTTGGATCTCCATCTCTCCCCCTTCCTCTCTCTCTCTCTCTCTCTCTCTCTCTCTCTCTCTCTTTAAAAAATAAATAAATAAATATCCCTTCCTTTCCTTGATCTCCATCCCCCTTCCTCTCTCCTTTCTTGAAAAAAATAGGGCCGGCTGGCTCTCCCTGCCTCCTTGTGCGTGCGGCTGCTTCTGGTTCCCGGTTCCCTCCTTGTTGCTGCAGATTTTGCTGATGGTTGCTGGCCCCTGCTGCAGGTTTTGTTGCATTGCCGTTCTTCTTGAAGATTGGTGCAGGTTTGCTCCATTAGAGGCTCTTGTTGGTGGCTTTTTTTTGCTGAACTTGCAGGTTATCAAGGTATCCCTGGTCTCTTTTTTTTCCTCGTATGCAATACATATACATGCCCATGTATTTTGCATGTATCTTAGACCCTAGTGGCCTAGGTTGTTTAGGGTAGAAACCTAATGCATGTTTGCAGATTTTTTTTATGCATGGAACTAGGTTTCTAAACCCTGGTTTGAATACAAGTTCCTCTCTTTTTGCATGCAAACATGCATATACATATGCATAGATTTAAAAAAACCTACTGCGTATGTATTTAAATTTTTTGGTTCAACACAAGCTTGGCATTAGTTTATGTGTAACAGTCAACCGGACAACATTCATTTATTTCCTTGAGATTGACTATGAGAACATCCAAGGGGCTTGTATTTGCTAAGTACTTCTCTCTGCAAATTCTTACATGACATGCATGCTTTGGATTGATTTCTTAGGCCATCCTACATCAGTGAGCTTTTATTTTTTTTAAAGAAAAGTTGGCAGTCTATATTTTTGATAATCAGTTCTCTTAAATCGTTTCTAATTCTTTCTTTCATTGTGGTGTAGGAGAATATCTCCATCCTCTATTAACTCGGCTGATGTGCTGGGATCTTTTTCGACGGTTTGTGTTATCTTCCCTTGCTCTTAATTCTTATTTAGTTTGTAAATGCCATTTTTTGATCATCAAATTTTACAAGGTGTTTGCTTGTTTACGTTTATAAAATTTATGTGGTGAGAAGCGGGTCACCTTTTTATTGCATATGTATTAATTGCCATGTTCTTGTTGTATTTTGCTTTGTTTGTGTGTTATGTTTGTTTCTTGCGTATTTGTCGGAGCTGGCATGTGTTCAGGGCCTTGAGTGGATACACATCTTGCACCACATGCCTTTCCCTCCTCTTCAACTTGTGCATTGTTTGATTTGTTTTGATCTGAATTAGTACAGCATTAGCCCTTTGCATTTGCATGTTATATTCTCATCTATCTCAGTTTCATCATCAAACACTTCTAGTTTAATGTTTCATATCTTTCATAGGTGTTTGGAGGAAAATTCAATGCAATAGTGGTGAAATTAACCTGTTTGCTATGTCAGATCATGTGAACCTTTCTTGAAATTGTCCATTTCAAGTTTCATGATATAGTCTACCAGCAAGACTTGAGATATATCTATACAATCCTAAATAGTTAATGTGAACGTATTACATCATATCAACTTTGGAAGCTTAGATGCCTTACATATGTATCCTGTTTGGCCCTATAACATCCTATTTTTGCCTGTTTTTTCTGTTTTTTTTCTTTGTATATAGTGATTTATGAGCTTATTAGCAAGTTCATTCTAGACATGTATTCCTAATGGATTTGATCTTTCTTGTCTGAAGAATTCTATCTAATAAAACATATCTTCTGCAGACATCTGATCAGGTTGAGAATTCAGTTCCAATGCCAATAGTACTAATTGATCAGGACTCTGATGCGAATGCAACCATTGTGCAACTAAGCTTTGGGGATCGTCTGGGAGCTCTTGTTGACACTGTAAGTGGTGGTGAACTTGTCTTGGTTATGCAAGTCTGTTTCTCACTGTGCTATTTTTTATTTTAATTTGACCTAATAAAGTGTACATCAAAAAGGAAAAAAAATGTACATCATTCTCTTTCTCTTTTGAAAAAAAAAAAATCAATAAGAGAAATCTTAATGTTCAAGCTGCAGTAGCCTGCATGTCTTCGTATGTGTCTGTTAAAGGACCTGACTAGGTGTTGGGCATGATTTTTAATATACAGGGGCATGTAAATAAAAGAAGAAAGAAGGAGAGGAAAAGAAAAAAGAAGAGAAGAGAGAGAGAGGGCAGGAGGGGAGCCACCGGTGGCACCACTGGTGGGGTGTGCCACTGCCCCCCTCTCTCCATCTCGCTTGCACCTCTCTCTTTTTCTCACTCTATATAATTATAAACCCCCCTAGGCGATGGCTGCTGCAAGGGGTCTGGGAGAAGGCTTTTGGAGAGGTCTTTATTGGTGAATTCTTGGAGTTTTTGAAGAGTCAAAGAAGCCCATACACATTGCCCTAGGACGCTGCTGAACAAAGCGTGTGAATCTACGAACTCATTGTAATCTACAATTAAAAAGATAAAATAATATAAGAATGATTCATCTGAATGACCAAAGTTTTGTAAAAATAAGTGGTTCATTCATGTCGTTTGAATGACTAAATTTGTTTAGGATGAGCGGTTCATTCATATTGGTTGAATGACCGACTTGTTTTGGTCCATTCATATGGTTTGAATGGCCATGATTTCTTAGCAATCCACTCATATAGTTTGAGTGGCCGATTTCTTTGGTCCATTCATATGGTTTGAATCGTCAAATCTTTGGTTCACTTGTTTGTTCAAGTGGCCAAAATTGGCTTATTCACATCATATGCATAACCATAAGCTGTATTTAATCATTGATTAAGTGAGTGATCCTTGTGTTTATTAATCAAATCATACAATTGTATTCCTTCAATTCAATGAGATGCATCACGTTAATTTGAATGCATATTCATTTAAATGGTTCTTTTAAATGTTATTATATCATGAACTCTAAAAGGACAGAATGATACCTTACTGGTGAATACCCTATAGGATACTTAGAGGATCTCAAATCACGGAAGGTCATAAATTGTTCAAGTATCCTTTAGGGCAACGTTAAGCTTCCCTTAGTGGTTTTTTGGTGGCTCTTCCCACATGAGGGATTACTAACATTAACCATTAACCATCCTCTAAGGATTTCAAAAAGAAACATAAGTGCATCACGTGATATGTGAACCTAAAGGAAGAATCAAATGAATTCGCTTTGAACTTACTTTTCAAACAATGAATTCTTACAAAAAAAGATCGTTTCATGAGCATCTTTTCAAAACCATTAACTTTGTGGTTTTCTTTCAAGAGCATCACTAGACGGTTAATCAAGGGTTGCCGGTTAATTTATCAGCGTAATTAACACCGACCAAGGTCGGTGGGAAGAGGTCAAATTCACGGATCCCTTCGCTTGATCCAAAGTTTCAGACTTCCTGAGAGCCAACCCCAAGTTCTCAAAGTCTAATAAATAAATAAATAAAAACAAATAAGAAAAAATACTCCCCACACTAGGCTAGTTGGTTGTAAGGATACAAACAATAACCAATAACCTGATAGCCTACCAAATTATTAACTTTTGTGTGAGGTTTTAGGCATAGGTTTTAAAACTGTTCCTGTAATGGGTTTGATGACGGACAATGGTTATAGTTTATCAGATACAGTTAAAATAGTATAGTTGATGGAGATCCAGGACCAATGCACCATGACAGAGTGCGTCTACTATTGTTAGAGTTGTTCTAGGGTTTTTTTGGTGTCGCAGAGACAGTTGAGAGTCCGTTTAATGCATAGGTTATTTTTAGATGAGTCCATAGATATTTCATTTGACCCATTTGGAGCCTATTTAGCATGTTTTCTATTTTTCAAGATTTTAAGAGTGATTTTTTACGTTTTAGGAGTTTTAGTGCGAATTTCTGCAATATTTATGTAGTTAGGGGTATTTTAGTCTATAGTTGAATTAGGGTTTGAGTTGGAGTTGGATTGCTTCGTATACACTATATATATAGATGTAAGGTCTCTTTTTTATTTATGGATGAATATTATTGCGAATTTTTGATATTTTATGGTGTTCTTCTCTGAGATGGAGAAAACGACCCTAAGACAAGGTCGGAGAATCCCCGCGACGGGGCCAGGTGAGACGCCCGAGGATCGTGTGGTGAGACGCCTGCGATCGTTTGGCATCAATAGTATTATGTACAACTATTAGATTAAATCTTATATTGTATTTAATGCTGATATTGTATTAGGATACAATGGCTGATATTCAGGGTGAATTCATAAATTTAACTATTGAACTATATTTGATATTTTTTCTAATCCCAGTACTTTTGTTGGATGGAGAACCATATAGCATACATGTTGCCCTATCAGTATCAGATAAACTATAGACAATTGTCAGGTTCAGTATAGGATATGTCTTTTGTCCGTACCAGTCTGGTACTCTTTCACCTTATTCATTAGAGCAACTCAAAGTGGTTGTTGAAAACACATTTTCTTCAGAAAGGTCCTTCCTGCTTGTCTCTGAGTTCTGGTGATGATATATAACTATTGACATGCATTTTTTGGAATGATTAATCCTTATTATTTATTATCCCCACAGATGAAGGCGCTAAAACATCTGGGCCTGGATGTGACAAACGGAATAGTAACAACTGAATCTTCAGTGAAACAAATGAAGTTTTTCATCACACGACTGTAAGTTCATAGATGACCAGTTCACATTAAGTTCCTTATGTCTTGCAATGTAATGTCTTTGGTTAGTTTAGTCCTTCAAATGCGAACAGATTCAAGGTTGTAGTTGCCTGCCTCTCCTTAGAGCCAGGGTCATCCTTCACATCCAAAAGAAGAAAAAAGGGATTCATGGAAAATTGTGTTTGTCATATTTCCTAAATTTATTGATAAAGGTTTTTGCATTTCCTCTACCATTACTTGATGCTTGTCAATTGTCCTAGATACAGTCACGAATTTATCATATTCATGTACAGGAAGAGTTTTTGTAACATGCCTACAGGTCATTGGGTTCAAAATGTCTGCTGAGTAATAATTCATCATGATGACATTGAATGTGTTCGATCACTATTGTGGCACCCTGAAGGCTTCAGTTGCACTTTTTTGGTGCATCTTGGCACTAGTCTATGTATTAGTTGCATGCACTGGTCCGTGCCAGTATCTACCTCTGTTTGCTATTTTGAATAAGTACAGAATCCAGGACAAACATCAAGCACCTGATAAGCCATACGTTGTGATGATCACTATTCTCGATGAGATTTTCACGGAAATTAGTTAATTGTTCGTGGTATTATTATTTTCATATGCTTTCTGGAAGGAGTCTCTACAAACCATTATGGATAATACCAAAATTTTATGCAAGAAAAATGAGAAAACTTGACATCCCTCTGAATGTTATCTGTTGATTGGAGGGCATCACCAGTTATTATAGTATGGGTCATAGTCACTACATCACTCAGCTGCTACTCTGGTTGTTTAATTTGGCATATTCATCCACAGAAAGCTATCAATACCTTAACATTTTGTACTAGTATTTTTTTGCATGATTCTAAAATGCCTATCAACCAATACGAATATTCTGTCATATTTTTTTCAAAACTTATGGGTTGCATGGATGTGCTAGGGGGCGCAAGGTTGAGAATCCAGATATGTTAGAGAAAATTCGCCTGACTATCATCAACAATTTGCTTAAGTATCACCCGGTATGGCTTAATCACTCATCTAGTTACACTTTTGTCTACTGATGATATTTCCATCAAAGAACCTGGTATGACTTGAGTTGTTTTCTTCCTAGGAATCTAGTGAGAGGCTGGCAATGGGTGAGGCCTTCGGAATAAAACCTCCGGAGAAGAAGGTAACACCGCATTGACATGAAACTTCTAACTCTTTTTTGGATGCAATTCTGTACTTCAATCATCTGTATCTTTTCCCCTTTAGATAGGATCATATAATTTTCATCTTCATGGTTCGTAGTGCTGGGAAAACTATGCATTAGACACTCTCAAAGTAAAGTTTGATGGATGAGTAGATTATTCTTTCCCTTGTATGGTTGCAGTTCTGCTCCTCTTCTTTTTTGGTTCCATTATATTCTTTCATTCCGAGGGAAGGATCAAATTTCATTGGTCAAGTAGTCCAAGCTGTTGATCTTGTGCTTCTAATGCATAAAATTCTTCGTGAAAGTGATTCTGTTAGCACTGATGCTGTATGGTTGTACTAATCTGAAATTTACACCCGAGTCTAGATTATTGGTCACCACCACAGACTACTAACTCATAAGAATGCTGTTCAACTAAATTTAATTAATTAGGGTGTTGATTGAAAATTGCTTTGTAAATGGTAAGCCATATTCTAGCCTGATGCTTGCTGAAATGAATTAGTCGCTTCATCATGCTTCTAATGCCTACAAATACATACAAAGTATAACTGGATTTTTCAGTTAAAAGGGATTTTTGTATTTTTACCCTTACAATCTTCAGTATTTAACTTCCCCTAAAACATCATATTGTCTCAAATACCCCTGGAATAAATTTGAAAATTACAGTTAATGCTTTACCGTTAGTCACTGTCCTATTTAAAGAATATTTTCAGGATATTTCTGAGAATACTGTATCCATTATTGTAAATGAAAAAATGTGCCAAAAAATATAATTTCAAACCTGTCAATTTCCATTACTCCCTCCCACACCAAACGAGGGGGATTTTTCACCACCACCAGTGACCCCAAAGCAAGGTATATCATCCACAGTTAATATTTTTGTTCTTTTAACCACATTTTAGTTAGTCTAAGCTCAAGGGCATAGACAACATTTACATGAAAAATGGGGGTATTGAATACAATCGGGTATTTACTAGAGTACAAGTTTATTATAGGGGGTATTGGATACAATCAGGTATTTACAAGGGTACAAGTATAATTAAAAAGACTATGGGGGAGTATGTACAAGAATCCCCAAAAATGCTGTGATTACTAATTTATATACCAACTATGCTCATCGTTCTGTTTTGGGCACGACTACAAAAGTAGGCGAATAAGGATAGGTAAAATCACTTTCCTTACAAGTTGGCATGTTAAACTTAACAGAAATTTATAGGAATGCAGCTGAGAACTGCTGGCTGGAAATTTATGGACCTCCCTAGTAATGATTGTCGTAGGGCGATGAGACTAGGCAGTAGACCGAAATCAAATAAAATGTATGTTCTTTAAGTGTTTCATTTTTGTGGTTGTAGATTCATGGTCTATTATGTATAAGAGATGAGGCATAGTATAACATTTGTGTATGTTATCATGGTTGGATTTATTGATTATTTTTATCACAAGTTGGTAATATGTTGGCTGCATAATGTGTGAAAAAGTAGTTGTAGAATATCTTGCTGTAAAATTTTTGGAGTGATTTAGGAAATGAATATGAGCCATGCAATTAGAAAGTCTATCAATATGATAATGAGCCACTTTTTTGTTTTGTTTTATTTTTTTTAAAACTTCCAATCACTTTGGGTAGCCTACGCAAGTATTGCAATCTGCTTCAGTTTCATTTTGTATTTGGGCTGTGAAAACCAGTTGATCATGTTTATGGAGTCATCCATCTAATCCACTCCTTTGTGAAAACTATCTTCCATATCTTTTTCAAAGATTGCTATAACAGTTTCTCACCAGTGTCTGAACATGGCCCTTCTTTCATGCATCATACAGCTGTCTTTTTTGTCAGCCTTTGAGTTAGAAACAATATGACATGCATCTACAGTTATAGACCCTGCTTTTTGCCTCCATAGGAAGTGGCATGGGACCATCAGTTTGTCTGTGCTTCGAGTCTCATTGGTCATGGCCCTATTATAGATACTTTGTCATCAGTTTCTTCAATTTGCATGCAGTTATAGGCATTGTGAAATTTGCTTTAGTCCATGGTGATGGAGCTACATAGTTAAACACAAGAGGTGGGAAAGCTGATTAGGGGCTCACCTCAACCTCAAATGCCTAGGCAAGTGTGTAGGTAGTTGAGGCAACGTTTTCTCCAAGACACCATCAAAGTAATAAGTGCTTTGAACAAATATTTGGTTATTTAACATAAAAAGACAAAATATGTAAAACAAAATTCACATTAATGAATATAAACAGAAACACCTAGGATAGTAAATCAAGTTATAGTAAGTTAAGTCCTTACTAACGCCCCAAAGTCATGTACATGTGCTTGGGTGTGGAACTAGACACGCGTGCATAATTAGAATGCACATGAAATCAAATATTCAATCCCTACTTTCTTGGAGATACAAATGTGGTGAGGACACCCAAGCCACTGTCCTGTTTCACCCGGATTACATCTACCGTTGTTGGAGAGCTGCTCCGACGTCCCTTTGGCTTGGAGACAATACATGGCGTATTTGATGCACGGAGAGACATGTTCTTTGATTTTATTTGGCGGATTCGTGGCGCAGCATGTCGTTTTCTATTTTTCTAGGATTTTATGCGCGATTTTCACACTAATTATTAGGGATAGTGGATAGAAACGGACTTAGAGATAGGAGATAGGATCGGATTGCTTGTTTGATTTTGGATAGGATTCTAGAGGAGTCGTCTATATATACTCTTGTACATTTTATTTCAAAATTGAAGGCATGAATATTTGAAAAAAAAATACCTTGTGTTTGTGCAAGCCTCTGCAACGGAGCCACCGCCAGCGTGACGCCAGCATCCCCTCCCCGGTGCGACGTCGGGGAAGCCCCGCCTGCCGGTGTGACGTTGGCAGGTTCTCTTTCGCAACCCAGCCCCCCTCTCCTTCCCCTTTCTTTATGTGTGAGTGTGTGTGTCTCCATGAACAGAACACAAGAAGAAGAGAAGGGGAGGACCAGAGCCCCTTTCTGCCGCCACCGGCATAGCCGGCAGGCGCAGCCGCCATTGGCATCCCTTGCTGCCCGCACCACTGCGACCGCTGCCTTAGCCGCCTGTGTCGGCCCTCACCAGTACCACCGCCACCAACCCCTCTCACTCTGTCTCTTTCCCCTCTCTCTTCCCTTCGATTGTAAGTTGTAATGCAACAGGAAAAAAAAGGGAAGAACCGAGAAGAAGAGGAGGAAGAAGAAGATGCCGGAGAAGAGTCAGCGGCCTCCCGCTGCCGTCGCTGGCCCCCGCCAGTGGACCCTTCACCGTCGCTGTTCCCACCTGCCGCCGCCGCTCTTTCCTCTCCCTCTCTCTCTCTTTCTCTCCCTGCATTAGGGTTAGGAGGGAGGGGAAAAAAAGGGGGAAGGGGATCGTGCCCTTTTAACTCAAACCTGGTCAAACCAGGTTTGACCCGATTCGGGTTCGAGCTAAGGCTGAGCCCAAGCCCATTAGGTTCGAGCCTGGTTGCAGCATAATTAAATCATTCCAAACCAGGTTCTATTAAGGTGGTCCGAGCCACCTAGTTCAATCCTGGTTCGAGCCAGGGTTCTGCCAGGTCCGAGCCAGGCCCCTACCTGCTCCATTGCGATGCACCTGGTAGTGCAACTGGGGCCATTAGCGCACCGCCCTTGTTTCGAGCCCATCTGTGCTTCGATTCGCGCACCGTTTACGCTGACGGTTGTCCCGATAGTGCCTTGTTTTGCGTGCCACCTTTGTACGCATATTGAGGTTACACGTTTATGCATCCCGAGACCCACGTCAGGCATCTCGATTTGCGTGCCGACATTCGGACGTCTTCAATTTTGTGGCACGCCGAGGCGTCTTCTCGGCGACGTACACACCGTCCAACTTGTCAACTGTCGTGTTTACTATCCGGATTATTTTCATTGCTTATTTGTAGTCTTTTACTTCCCTGTGAGGAGTGAGCCTTATTTATTATACTTTGAGGGTGGTACACGTGCATTGGGTGGTCTTCTCCACGCACCAGCGTAGAGGTACATGTTAATCCCTTCCGCTTCAACTTTGCTTTTTTAATATTCGCTTTCATCTGCCGTCGACTTGTGAGGTAGGATACTTAGCCCGTGACACATCATCACTGTTGGCTTGAGAGTGTGTTACACCTATCCCAAGTTCCATCTAGACTTTGGGGTGGTTCTAAATCCCTAGACTTGCGGTAGTTCCTCAACGACCAATGGTCCCACATTTTCTCATCGGGAGAGAGACAATTACTAACTTAACTTCTGTTATTTGGCGTGGTTATCCAACTTTACAATTGTGCAATTAGGCTACGTGTACTTGTTATTAGATTGTTTGCTGCTGATCTCTACCTCTGTTAGTCCGTTAGTTCCATTAGTTGTCCTGCATCAAGATGACATTACAGTCTTGCATTTAGAGATTTCCTTTGGTCATGTGCCAGATGAAAATATGTGATTTGTATTGATTCCCAAGTAAAAAACTAGAATAGCTGACCAAAGGCTCTTGCATACTGCTAGCTTATTCTCATGAACAATTGGCTGACAATTTTCTTTGTTGAATCCAAAGCAAAAGAAAATATTCAATCCATACATTAAAGAGACCTCAGAGATTTCATTGTTCTTCAATGATAATCATTGAGGATCATGGTAAAATGTTCAATCATATTAATAACATCATCTCTGAATAGACTGGCTGGGAGAAACTGATTCATGGTGTAAAACTTGAGAAAAAATGGACTATTAGGACCCAATTCATTATGTGAAATGTAAGAAGGGAGTGAATGAAACCAAGTTTTATAGAGTTGTGAGGTAAGAGTACTTTTTTTGTGTATCTATATAGTGCAAACTCACACCTATGAGTGGGTATCCGTGGTGCATTATTTTTTGGGCTAATGTAGTAATTCCAAGATCACTTGGACACTTTCCACTCCTTGTGAACATGTGTATGCAATCTGTGCTGCATAATTGTCTATGTTGTTAGCTTTTGTTCTTTTAAGTTGCTAGCTTCTGTCTATCCGAAAGAGCTGCAATAGTAGAATCCCCTTTTGTTATTTAATCAATATGAAGATTGCCAAACTTTGAGTGAATTTTTAACGAATAGAATGCTTTCTTTGCCCAGTAGATGCATTTTATGTGGTTCTTATTTTTTAATCTTGTCACAGCTTGATGTTGATATTGCAACACATATACATGTTCAGCAAGATGGACCAAAGAGAAGGTATGTTATGTTAGGTCATTATGTCGCTGCATCATCATATATAACAATCTGGCTTCTGGTGTCTATTTTGCACTAATCTCCTATTGCGCAATGATTCCCCTTCATATTTTCCTTTAGGGAAAATTACTAAAAGGGCAAGAAAATTATCAACATATCTAATAGGGGCATTATAAGTTTAAAATATCTAAAAGGGGCACACCTTCCAAAGTTCATATTTAAACGGGACAAAACTCATATTTTTTCTAACATACGACCTAAGATACCCTCAATTGTTGTACAAATAGATTGTTCTAATCAAGATCTACATAGTATCACTTTTATATTTTTGCCCATAAAATATCTAAATGAGGCCTTCATTTTTCCATTATTACCAAAAAGGACCTAATACTAAAAAATATCAAGGAAAAGCATTCCTCCAAAATTTAAAATTTAAAAGGGGATCCTGAAATTTTATAATGAATAAGAGAGCGAATATGTAAAATCAAAGCTAATAGCATTACCTTTAAATTTTATTCACAATAATAAACATGCATAACATAATTTAATCATACTAGTTATTATTCATAAATTAACTTTTGATCAGACTTTGAGATAGTAAAATTTTCATAATTAGTAAAATTTGAGACAATTTGTTTGTAAAATAATTAAGGGTATTTTGGGTAGTATGTGTGAAGAAATATGGCTTTTGCCCCATATAGATTTAAATAAGAGGAGTGCCCTTTTTAGATATTTTAAATTTATAGTTCCCTTATTAGATATTTAGAAAAATTCTGTGCCCTTTTTAGTAATTTTTCCTTTTCTTTATTGTGAGCTTGTTAACATTCTTAGGCCATAAGCAATAGGGCTGCAACATGTGTAGATCCAGTGAGATCTGACCTGGATTCGGAAAGGACTTTCTTTTTGGAATGTGGATGGTACCACTTGTATTATAAGAGAAGAAAAAAGGGCTACAAAAATAAGGGGATAAAAAACAAAAGCCCCCTATACAACACACCAAGCAGGTGCGAACTGTCCCCCAAACAAATTATTCCTCCAATAAACAAAACAAGGAGGAATGGCCCATATCCATATTACAAGAGACCCTTGCCCACATCTTGACATGTTTACAAACAAAAGAGACAATTCTATTTGGCGTAGAAGCCTTCCTAGTGTACTAGGACTTTGGACCTGTATTGGTGAGTCCAGCTCTGGCAAAATGCCTAACCTAGTTTACTAGGACCGCAAGTCACAGGTCTGGAGCTGTTGGGCCTATCACCTCCAAGACTAACTTCCCTCCGCACAAAACCCTCCACCTTCCTCTCCCATTCAACCATCACCATCCAACATAGGCTCTTCCTCATACCCTATGTGGGGAGGGAGAGAGAGGGGCACCAGAGGCTGAAATCACATTCCACCAATGGGCCGCCAGCAGAACCAGCATGAGGAGGCGGGGACAGAGGTGGCGGCGGCGGCAAAGTGGGCTTTGCATTCAAGTATAGAACACCTGGAGATGGGCAGGTCATTGCTGCTCACTGCCGAAGAACTATTCAAGAAGGGCATGATATGCCACTGAAATGGCTGCCTTCGTGGGGAGGCCCCAACATCATGCCGAGTTTTCCCATGTTCCGAAATCCTCCAAATGGGATCAAGTAAATGTGTAGGGTCTGGATGGGTCTTGTGGTAAAAATGAACAGGAAATGTCATCTTTGACCAAGATCCTAATTATAAATATAGGATATGCAAGATGGTCCATATAACTGACATTAAGCAAGTTTAGTTGGGTCAGTTTTCAGATCCTCCGGCCCAACTATCCTCATTTGAGTAGGATTTTCCACTCTTTTGGGGTTGGAGCGTGCAGCCATTCTGTTCTCCTTAGGGGAATCTTAGAGGGTTTACTTGATTCAAGTTGTGTTCTGATCGTCTTAACTAGTGTGTCTCTATTTCTTCATATGAACACTTCTCAGCATAGATGGCAGTATCGGCCAATACCAAT
Source organism: Zantedeschia hybrid cultivar (assembly GCA_030544215.1). NCBI lineage: Eukaryota > Viridiplantae > Streptophyta > Magnoliopsida > Alismatales > Araceae > Zantedeschia > Zantedeschia hybrid cultivar. Next base: position 41,338,033 of record JARZZO010000013.1, on the reverse strand, counting down.
ACGTATCGGTATTGGTGGGTACTGATACCGATATGGGGGCAATATCCCGATACCATTCTTAGTAGTTTAAAAATAACAAAATATTTTTATTAATTTTTTATTGGCCGGTACCGGCTGATACGGCCGATATCGATAGCGATACATATTGGTATCGGTACCTACTGGTACGGTACCAATACCAAGATTGCCATCCTTGCTTCTCAGTCTAGTAGAACCTTTGATTGTTGTTGTATGAATGCATGTATGCAGCCACCACCAATTTATCTCAAGGGACTTTTGGCAGATATTATACTGTCAAAATCTTCCTTGATCATCAAGGAACTAAATCTGAATTTGGAATTGGACAAGTGTGAGACTTCATTTTTATTTTGAAAAATAATTTGTTTTGAAAGGAATTTTTGGGTTTAAAAAGAGAATTCTTGGAGTTTTGAAAATATAGTCTTCTCTTTTTTTAATGTAGACTTTGAGAACTTGAAATTAGTCCTCAAGTCTAAGATTTTTGGATCAAGTGTGGATCCATGTGCTTGACCTCTCTCCACTGACCTCGGTCAGTATTAGTTATGCCAATCATTGATTGGCAACCCTTGATTAACCGTCCATTAAAGTCCTTGAAATGAAAATGCATAACAAGAAAGTTAAACATTGCAACACACACATAAACGAAACAAGTTTTTTGTTTTAGACACTTGCATAGACTTTGTGGGTTCGGTGTCTATCGTTTAAAATCCCTTTAGAAATCTTAGAGGATACAATAAGGGATATTTAGAGGACTTTAGACTCGCATGAAGGCATGTGAGCTAATGATCTTTAAAAAGTTGTAAGAGAATATGTTTTCGAGCAAAATCCCCATTAAAATCCTTAAAGGTCATCATAAAATTTGATAGTGTCGTTTAAGCATCCTTTTAGAAATCCTTGAGCAATCGTTGAGGAAATCATTAAAATTACATGACAAAACCCTCTCCTTCCTTTTACTCTTTTTAGGAATTCGCAAGGAATGGACTTATTAATGGGATATGATAATCACCACCACATAACTAAGACTATCCTCTTAAAGTTTAATGGTCCTCCAACCAATATGAAGGAACCAAAACCCACTTATCTTGAAAGCATATCCAACTTGGTCAACACATTCATCATTTAAACAAATGAAATTAAGCATGTATCAAATAAAGGAAATTAGACATGCATAAAATTGGACATGCATCAACCATGTGCAAAGCTTTATTTAGTACCTACTTTATATACATATCAAGTTACATCACTTTTGACCATTCCATTGATAGGAATGAATCATTGAAAATTTGGTCACTCTACCAATAAGAGTGAACCACCACTTCATGGCCAATCCCTTAATAGGAAAGAACCATTCAATTTATGGGCCATTCCACCAATAGGAATGAACTAAGAAAATTGAATATTGGTCACTCTACCAATAAAAGTGAAACATCACTTCATGGCCAATCCACTAATAGGAAAGAATCAAGAAAAATGATTATTGGTCACCCTACCAATAAGAGTGAACCACAACTTGATGGCCAATCCACCAATAGGAAAGAACCAAGAAAAGTGATTATTGGTCACTCTATCAATAAGAGTGAACCATAAACATAATAGTCAATCTACTAATAGGAAAGAACCATGAACACATTGGCCATTCCACCAATAGGAACGAACCACATAATTAATTAATGAAAATTTTGGCCATGTAACCAATATGAATGAACCACACATTATTAATTAATTCAAACTACGGCCATTCAACTAATATGAATGAACCACACATGATTACTTAATTAAAACTTTGGTCATTTAACCAATATGAATGAACCACACATGATTAACATCATTACAAGATCTTAAAAAAAAATAAACAGGTCCTTGTTTGTGTCCTTTTTCCACGCACAGAAAACTTCAAGAACTCCATCTTTGTTCTTCTTTTTTTAGCAAAAAGGGGCTTCAAAAATCCTCCATAGCCTCCCCGTCCTTTTCTTTTTTTCGCGCCCTGCAGCAGCACCCCTTGTGGGCTATTTATAGGAGAAGAAAGAGTGAGGAAGAGAGGAGGGAAGGGTGCGGTAGGCACGGTGGGGAGGGGGGGGGGCAACTTCCCCATATTTACTCTGTTACCAACCAGGGGGTTTTAGGGATCTGATGTTGGAGGCTCTTCCCTAGTTTGCAAACTTGAGTCCTCTGCCTCTACCTTCTCTTTTTGTTCTTTCTGGTGCGTTCTAATGATGAGAACATTTAAAGTTCTATAGAACTTATGAACCTCATTGAAAGTAGTGGATTCCCATAGCTCCGTATTTCAGTATCAATCTTTGCACCTTAATTAAAGTTGCATAAGTATGTTTTCCCCTGCAATTACAATCACCTTCCTTTTTCCTTAGTGGTGTTTTCCCTTCCATATGCCATGTTCTTTTTTTTTTTGAAATTTTAATTTTCGCTGGCAAAGGGTGGCCCACAAGCTGATGATCTCTTTTGATTTCTCTCTCAGCCTGTTATATATAGAGACAGCTGACCGACCTGGTCTCCTACTGGAAATCATCAAGATTCTGGCGGACATAAATGTAGAAGTTGAATCAGCAGAAATAGATACAGAGGTATATCTTCGCTATTTCATACTTCCTGCTTTCAGTAATCAATGCATCATTAATTTCTTCCCATTGCATTGCAGGGTTTAGTTGTCAAGGATAAATTCCATGTCAGTTACAGAGGTGCAGCATTGAACAATTCCCTGTCACAGGTAATTTTGTGACATCCTCATTATCTTGCTATGTTTCAATGAAAACTGAACTGATTTGACTGCATGCCAGGTATTCCATTTCTATGTCCTTAAATTAACATTGAAAGCATGGTAGTTACTGATTCACCAAGGCAAGCATCAGTACTTTGCAGAATGTAACCATTCTGGATGGGACTTGAAAGCCCATTTATGCTGCTTATGGACATATTCTCCATTTTCCTACATAACTGGCATTGATGGATGACTACTTTTCCTGCTTCCTATGGCATGGGGCATGCATCTCCACCTCAGAAAGTGGAGTCGTGTATTTGTACCAAATTTGTTAACCGTGTCCCATCCCAGCTGGAAATGATGGGGTTGTCTCATTGTAGTGAGAAAATGGGATGGGACACTTTCTACTCTGTGCATTGGGTATCTCACATGCCCTAGTCTATCCCGACCTATCTCAACAAAATCTTCCAAGCTCCTAAGCTTATTTTAGGGGGTTTGTTTGATAAATATACCCTTTATAAACCCTCAGATCTATCCCATTTTTTTTCTTCTAAACATTTGTTATATAAACTATTTAAATATATACTTTTATGAATATTCAAATGCATTAGTCATGTGTTATTTTCATGTGATATGCTTATTTTGATACTATTTTACTTATATTTATGATCTATGTTTCAAAATATGTGAAAAATTCTGAGATGGAATCATGGAATTGTCTGAGACACTGTGACATCCTATCTCTTACAAACCACAAAATCCGGGTGTCGAGTTTGAAGGGGCCCAAGATCATAGGCACTGGCCACAACTGAAATTAACCGATGTAAGACTATTATATAGCCGCTCCAACGCTCCCCCTCACGGCCAAGATGGGCCGTGGAAATGATAACAGGAGGTGGCGCAAATTAGAAGATAAAGTTGGGTCAGACCCTGCTCTGATACCATCTTACAAACCACAACCCGGGTGTTGAATAGCTGCCCCAAGTATCACAGTGAATTAACTCAAAAGGATTTTTAGTTGAAATAGAACTAGAGGGAAAGGATAAACGAGATTGCTTAGCCAAAGGACATACATTACAAGATTCTTGAGCATTAGAAAGTGGAAATGAAAGTACATTCCGTAATTTATTGAGCCGCTCGGATGAAGGATGTCCGAGACGTTTATGCCATAAATCAAAGGATCCAGTAGTGGAGAGGAGGGACGTAGGTAGGCCCTCCGGTTGGAAATAATAAAGACCTTTGTGTTCATGGCCCAGACCAATCACTTTCTTCGTCGAGAGGTCCTGAAAAATACAATGATTAGGAAAAAATTGGACTGAACATTGTAAGTCAGAAGTAAGTTTATGAACTGAGAGGAGGTTGAATTTGAAGGCTGGTGCGCACAGGACATCATGGAGAGTTAAGTGTGGAGTCAAAGAAATCTTTCCAGTATATGAAATCGGTACAGAATGACCATCTGATAAAATAATGGGTGGAAGGGGTTTAGTGGGCTGATGGACATCAACAAGTAGGTTTGATGCATGTGTCATGTGATCAGTAGCTCCGGTGTCAATTATCTAGGAATTAGGCTTAGCAGCAGAAAGAAAACAACGAGCATTACCTGCAATGTTGGCCTGATGGTTTGGCTGCGAATTTACCTCACCCAAGAGTTTGAGGAGTTGTTGGTACTGTTTTGTTGTGAATGGAGGTGTTGCATTGGTTGAAAACGTATCAAGTGAAGGATTTTTGTCATTTGGAGTGGCTCTGTTTTGCAGTTGATTGCGCCTGCTATTCTTATAGTTTGGTGGATAGCCATTGAGTTTGTAGCAAATCTCACATGTGTGTCCAATGATGTTACAGTACGTGCAACGGTCTTTGGACTTGGGCCTTTGATTTGTAAGTGTGGATCGGGTCACTGCATTAGCTAAGGCTGTTACATCTGATGAAATGTTAGATTGTGTAGCCACAAGAGCAGATGTGTCAGCGGAAGATGACTTCGGCAGCAAAAGTCGTTGAGATTCATCTTGTAAACCAAGTGAATATGCTTGACCAACAGAGGGTAAGGGATCCATCAATAAAATTTGCCTCCTAACATGGCAATATGTATCATTCAACCCCATCAAAAATTGCATCAACTGCCGCTGTTGGTAATAAGAATTAAGTAATCTGGAAGCGCCACAGGAGCATGGGAAGAGAGATATATGTGGAGAGCTCATCCCAAAGACCTTTAAGACTATTATAGTACCTTGCAACAGAATCCGAGTTTTGCTGCAAAGTGGCAATCCCATGCTCTAGATGGTAGATGCGTGGCCCATCGCTTGGTGAAAAACGATCATGAAGATCCTTTCATACTTGGGCAGCAGAGTCTGCATATAAAACAGACGGAGCAAGATCGCGATGAAGAGAATTTAATAGCCACGAGAGAACCATATTGTTGACCCGAAGCCAAGTTGAATATTGTGGATCAGTTGCTGCAGGCATAGGAATGGAGCCGTCGACGAAACCCAATTTGTTCTTTGCTGATAAAGCCATCGTCATTGTGCGACGCCAAGTTGTGTAGTTGTCACTGGTAAGAAGATTATTGACGAGGATAGTTCCGGGGTTGTCAGATGCGTGCAAGTAAAATGGGTTTTCAAGGTTCTGGACGTTGGAAGGATGATTGGTCTATGAGGAAGAAGACAAGGAAGGATTAGTGGAAGCCATTGCTCTGATACCATCTTACAAACCACAAAACCCAGGTGTTGAGTTTGAAGGGGCCCAAGATCATAAGCACTGGCCACAACTGAAATTAATTGATGTAAGACTATTATATAGCCACTCTAACACTATCCCGTAGAAAAACAGGGTAGAGAAGACTAGGACGGATGCACTGCTATGATTTGTACTGTCCTCACTGTAAACGGTAAGGGGTGCGCTGGGACTGCTCTGCTTCCATCATGCTTTTCCCATCACATTCTGGGTTTCCTTGTCAAATTAATAGCCGCCAGACTAAGGCATTGCAGCCTGAAGTTTTTGGTTAGTTTGACATACATAATGCTCAAGCAAACAAGCAAACTTCTCCAGTTCCAATTTTTGGCACTTTCTTATTTTCGCTCGACCTCATGACATAATAGTGTATTTATGTGGCTCTCATCATTAGATGTGATAATGGCGTTCACATTTGCAGGTATTGACAAATTGTCTGCGTTACACCCTCCGGAAGCCCGAGACAGATGAAGATAGCTACTGAGAAGGTTGTGAATGGCCAATAAAATTGCTTGATCCATTCACCTATTTGAACTGATTTTGATGTGCGTCCGAGGTGTCAGGTGACTTCCTGCCTGACCTTTTAAGCCCATCATGTGCTGTATCTGTAACTGCTTAAACCCGGAAGTCATTGAAGGTTACAATTCACAACATTTCATATCTGAATTTCAAATCTTTTGTTGCCTCTTAAAGCAGAGACGGGTAATGGGCCGAGACAAAAGTTTGTGGGTTTCGGGGCATTAGGAAGTGTCTGCATGCAAAAGATCTGTCAAATCGAGGAACAACTTTTGCAAAAATTTTGGTGCTGGGAAACGTGGAAGAATAATGAGATTGATGTGGGTGAGAGAGTAGATCTCTTTTCTCGGGATAATAAGACGGTTTGACATTAATGTTTTTGAACTTTATGTTAATATTGGAAATGATATTGGAGGAATTAAAAGGAGAGTGGTTGAAGTGGAAAGAGGCTATGGGTTGGGCATGCGAGGAAAGGGGGTGTGTTTTGAAAAACTGAAGGCTATACTCTAGTATTTTAATATCAGTTTATAGATGGACTCGATCTACTTTGATAATTTGTTTTACTAATCTACGATTATCAGAATTGATAAAGCACATAACTATACGTCTTTTATATTGGTATCAAGATTGATGTTGATAAGAGTTATCCAATACAAGAATCAATTATACTAATGGGTTCGTAATCCTTTTTCTGCTTTAGAATCTTATCGTGTTCGGGAAGTGTTGATTAGGGTGCAAGTGGTACGAATCTAAGTAGATGCAGACTAGAATGTATCCAGACTCATAACAAAATCAATAAAATTGTTAGATAAATGGGCAAGTTTTGCTGGGTTTCCGGACTGTTTTGTCCTCGTTAGAACTAAATAAGTCTAAAAAAAGAGTTTATTTACGTCACACTTCAATACAGTTGGCAAATGGCTTGGTTTTCAGGTGTCGAAAAAGAGTTTTATTAGTTGCACCGGCAACGGGTGCAGCTAAAATAAAATTTCTAGAGTGTTTATGTCCCTCCAAATATGTCCTATATGTTCGTACAGTCTGATCTCTAATTGTGTAACTCAAAAATTTTTTAAATAAAAAATATTATTAGATTCGTTCTCTTAAAGGTATTTTTTATTTTTTATTTGGGTTTGTTTTTTATTTTTAATTTTTTTTGGAGACGTCAATTCTATTAGAGATCGAACCATATGAACATGTAAGTTACATTAGGGTTGACTTAATTTTATTTTTCTTTTTGGTCAGAGTAGCTTAGTGGCTAAAAGCGCGAAGGCCCCCTTGTGCCCACTAGGGATCGAACCCTAATGGGCGCCCCATTCCCCAGCGTCCTACTTCTAGTGCCACCGTGTATGGACCAAATTCAGTTCATAGCTTTATGTAACTAAGTGATTTGGTTTGTACTGAGTAAAATGGCAGCACTATAAATAGATACCCAATTTTCATGTATCCTTTTCATTTTTTATCAAGAGAATTACTGCACTAAGGGTTATAATTGCATTGACGCTCAGTGCAGTGGATAAATAAAAAAATTATTTTTGAAAATTTTTTAGGTGGGTCCGAAAGTATCCTACATGTTCGTACAGGTCGATCTTTGATCGGATGATTCAAAAAAATCTGAAAAATAAAAAACTGTTATGGACTTGACCCATTAAGGGCACTTTTTACTATTCATTGGATTTCGATTTTTGATTTTTCAGATTTTTTTAGGTCTTTCGATCGGAGATTGACTTGTATAGACATGTAAGACACTTCGGGACCCACTTATTATTTTTTAAAATAACTATTTTTATTTACCTGTTGCACTGAGGGTCAGTGCAATCGGAACCTTTAGTACATCAAGTATTACTCTTTGATCAAATAATCCGTTCAAAGCCCATTAACAAACATCCAATATATTATCAAGAAATTGAAACTTGATAACTCTCAAAGTTGAAAACAAAAATTATTATATTTGCATTCGTTTATCCATTTCTATTTCTTGGTGTAATTCTGCCCTTTGCAAACTATGTTAACTCTGGCGAAATGGGTTTGGAGGACTGAACGGCTTCCTCTATGGAGGTCCACCGCCCACCCACCCTTTTTTTTATTTTTATTTTTTTAACGATCAAATCTGGCAACACAAAGAAAGAGTATGAATATTCACATGCTAGATCACAATATTGTCATCCAAAAAGAAAAAGAAAAAAAGATTTTCACAATTCCATCCATCGATGTGTCATATATGATTAGACAACTCACATAGTCGCCACTCGTGAATGTTCACACATCGTAGGCATATACGACTACTGTCATCTCTAACTTTCTCATAGATTTGCGTGCACTGAAGTCATGTAGCGATGGAGGTTCCGCACACGTGTATATGATCAGACAGCTCACATAATCCCCACTCGTAAAAGTTCACACATCGCAGGCATATACGACTAGAGCTGCTTTTCTATTGTAGGCGCTAGATTGTGATCCAATGGCTCTAATTGGGTACGATTAGACATATTGATTGCCCTGATGGTGTCCTATTACTGTTAAATCTTTGAATTGTCATGTTTATTTACATATTGTTACAATGATATTATCTATACATGTCATTTCAAACATTTATATATATATCAGATATGCCATAAGTGGTTGTGACAATTTTGAAACATGTATACATGCTAGGATGGCATTAAGACAATATCAAAATAAGCATATCAATCTTGACATTTAACATACAAGAGTGGTTAATATAAAATTATCCCACGACAAGGGGTCCAAGAGCAACTACACAGTAAAGGTAGATACGAGGGGATTGAGCTTTGTCACTGGCCCGATGAGAGGTAGCCTGCGAGAAAGGGAAGGGATGAGAAGTCTCTTATGTTATGTTGGCCAAGGAAGGGAATGAGGAAAACATGGCTACAATATGAACATACTCAAGATGGGTAGAAAGGTAGAGGGCACCTCGCAGCTTGCACATAAAACTAGGGCTTACACTATTCTTAATTTGCTTTTGATAAGTAAGATAAAACTAGGGCTCGCACTATTCTTAAGTTGCTTTTGATAAGTAAGGAGGAAGCTTTTGGTGGAATTTGTCTAGATTGACCTTGATGGACTAAAATCTCGTTTACCATAATCAGGGTCTTCAATCTTCGATTAAAAAGACATCCCTAGATAGTCCGTGCAAAACAAAGCACCGTTAGAGGAGTCCCTTTTGATGCCTAAGTAAGAAGGATGAGTATGTTGGAGAGAAGACTGTAGATGCTAAGATGCTAGAGAGCATACTTGTGCCCGAAGGAGTATGGGGCCTTATATAGCAGTCGGGTAAGGAGCCCTTCCGAGGGGCAACGTTATATAGTAGTCGGGTAAGGAACTCTTCCGAGGGACGGTTCCTAGTCCGATCGAGGGAGTAGACCCCGAAAAACTCAGTAGTCGTATCTTATGTGAAGGGTAACTCTTGGCGTGGAAAGTCATGTTCAATGTATATTCTGAGATTTGATTATGTTTCTGAACTCGTGTAGTTAGGGACCTCGGGTTCCTGGTCGGAACAGGGGGTCGTGCGCGACTGGGAGAATCCTGATGAGGATCCAATCCTGACTTTTGCCTCGAAGTTTTTTTTTTCGGACCGTCCTTCATAGGCCGTGGAGTTTAGTAGATCCACAGACTTAGAGGAAGAAAGGTTTCATAGGCCGGCCTAACTGTACTTTTGAGCCGGACGAACTTTCCCTCCTTCAGACCTAAATGGGTTCACGACAACGGGCCAAGTCAAAGCTCCCTTGGCTTGTTAAGGTGGCCAGATGGCTACTTTCAGTCCATGTGGTTGGATTGGTCTCACCTTCTCATTCCCTGAGTTCCTTATGGATTCGGTTTGTTTTGGTGAATTGCTGCGATCAGATGGCATTTTGACTTTAGGTTCCATTGCATCCCTCACGGAACAATGTTACAATCACATGCCTTCTGATCCGGTGATCGGGATGGCAATTGTAGTTGCATTGTCGTGAGCATTGCAGCAAGTATGGTTATACATACTGAAATAGATGTATTAAGCGGATATTGTAAAGAGTACTACTCTACTGTCAGGTTTCTTCTAATCTGACGTGTTATTCTATTAAGAATCAGATTAGGTCCTTAAGATGAATCACCATCTCAAGCGCCAAAAAGAGTTTGTTGACTTTAACTCACTAGAATATGTGGATGCATGAAAATTTGCTTACCTTTTTCGAGATGTTGTCTCAGAGCCGGAGGTGAAATTTTATCATTCTTTTTAAAAAATGATCTTCGTTGAGAAGAGAGGTTGCACTCTTACTTATAAGCACATACTTACTTTTACAACATCCGACGTGAGAATAAAGCATTTTACCATTTTTATGCTTTTACAAAATCCATCCGAAATAAGCGTTGCCAACTTTGTTAAAAGTTCCTGTTAAATACATCTCATTGAGATAGAATTAATAGAATCTTTCGGGACTGACATGGTGATACAGTTTAATTGCTTAATCTAATGTTCCTTTTTTTAATTCTTCTGATTTTAAACGTACATGTCCAGTCAAGTTGAAGCTAATACTCTTTAATGACTGATTTAATTAATGATCCATCTCAATTATTTAGTCTAATATCTTTCTTTCATTCCGATGCAACATGCTCTTGTCATTTAGACATAATTCAAGGGATAACCCCAAACATTTGGACAGGGAAGAAAGACAAACCCTTTGCGTAAACGTTCTAATCCCAAATAAGATATGGATTTTTCACATTATAGACTTCGTTGATGAGGAAAGGAGTCGCACACCCATTACGCTCGTTGCGTGTACCGTAAAACACTGTAAGATATCGCACTTTTTATCTCACATAAATGTGCTGTTAAATAACGTATGTGTCGTTAAATAACATTCGGCCGTCTTTTACGTCAAACCAAACAAGAATATCGCCGAGTCGGGCTATGCTACTTTTCAAGTTTTCCTTTTGTAAAGAACCCACAAGTCACACAAGGTCCTGGTACATGGTGTCAAAGGGCTGAAACGATCACAACCATTAATTTCCAAGATTTCTTCTATAATATGAGAGCAATATATATACAGTAGTGCAACCATATCTTCATCTCCCACTCCACCCAGCTTGCTCGATCTTCCCCCTCAGCCCCTTTTGGTGCTATTTTGGAACCCCACTCCATCCCTTCAGCACCCCCATTGTTGTCTAGGCTTTTTTTGCCTGTGCCCGGTGGTTTTCATGTTGGTGGTTGGGGAATGGCTAATCTTGGACTCAGTTATTATGTTTTCCCTATGTTTTGTGGCTGTGTTGTATTGTGGTTTGTCGTCTGGATCGACTCATCAGTGCCCCTTTGGCAGCTTTAGTTCGCGGACGCATAAATTTTATCCAGTAGAATTACTCGGACATTAGGTCATAAATATGATAGGGTCAATGAGATCTTAAACTAGATCATATGAGATCCTAAGTTAAATCATTGAGATCTTGAACTGAATCACTGAAGTCTTAAATTAGACTGTTTTAAACTAGACTAATAAATTTGACAAAATCCAATAAGATCTTAGAACCCCACTGATTCCATGTATTTCCCCTCCGGAGACCCTATAAATGATGGTGATATTCGCGGTATTAGGCTTTATCCTTACGTCCGCATTGGCGTGCGTCTCTGAGCAGCCGCATGTTCGACTGCCTTGAAGTTGTAGTATTGTTCTGACTACTTCGTTGCTGGCGTCTCCATGGAGATCTTATCTCCATCCATGTGGGAACCTTGCTCAGGCGTCATTTCCTTCGTTCTGTGGTGCTCCCTCATGTATTTATCTAGTTATGTAATGTTTCAATGCTGGGAGCCGTATGGTTTGTTCGTGTATTTTTTCTTACCTCGTTGTGTTTGTTTCTCCAAGCTTGTGTTTTACCTGGTTTATGAATAGGATCTCTTTTAATGACCAAAAAAAAAAAAACCGTATCTTCATCGAATACAATACGTGAACGTTCCCACACAGGGCACCCATCAACCGGCCGGGGTATTTCCCTCTCTTTTGGTATCAGAAATCCAGAAAACCTGAACCTACATGTAGTGAGGAATACCATACAACAGCGTTCTAGACATCCAATGGGGTCTTTCTAATCTTTGAACCTGTCTAGCTAGTAACACCCCCGAGTCTCCATAGCAACCCCACCCGTCTTAAAGCAGAAGACGTTCTAAGGTGCCTCGCCTTCTGCGAGGTTGTTCTTTTGTGGTACTCCTTTGCCAACCCTTCTGTGCTATGCCCTCTTGCCCAAGCTCATGTAATGGAACACGACACTATCACAGGAACAACAAACTAAAGCACGACCTGAAGGCGTATCTGAACAGTACAGGTCAGTGAACGGTGTTTACAGCTTAATTCTCTGGGTCGAAAACTAGAGTGGATCACCAAACGCAGCTGCAGCACTGCCTCCGTATCTTCGTATTCCTCCTCACACTAGACTGCTCCGCCGTGGACTCAAGGAGCTGCATGGTGCCAGAACAAGATCCAGTTTATATCTCGGAGCTTCTAGCAACAGAAAAAATAGGAAGGGAAGGGAAGAGGGTAAGTCCAAAAGCTGTACCATTTGCCGCCTCCTCGACATCATCCTTCGCTGTCGAGGCAAGAAATAAAGGAAAACACAACGTTCAGCAAATTAACTGCGGTAAAACGCAACATAATTTTACAGGAAGGGCTACTTATGTTCACTTAGTTTGGCTATAGAATAAGTGAGCGAAATAAGAGGTTATCTGATCTTTCATGTATTTAGTTTGAACATTCCTTCAAAGGATAGAATAAACTGGTGATTTTTATTTGAGTGCGGTTCCTCTCGGTATGAATTTGGACTGAACTCAGTCAGTATAGAGAAAGAAGGAAGAAATTTTTCATAAAAATCTCTCATCAGAAATGGAAAAAGCACTATATGAGGGTTTTTTTTGTAGAGGATCTCTATTCTTTTTATTTGGAGTCTCCACTTGAATAAAAGAAAAAAAAAGGGTTGGATACCCCACCCTCTCCTTTTGCATACCCTCCTATGATACTACGTGGTTTGTATGTTTCCATAATTCACGTGTTTTATTATAGCAATGAACATTTTATCAAAATGATTTTGAAACACTGTACAAACAGTAATGATAGAAAGATTATCTTAAGAGGGCACCCTAAGAGTGTAAGAATAATATCATCCTAATTTCACATCAATGTGAAAAGTATTTAAGTTTTATTGCATATATCTATATCTCAAAAAATTTACACATTTGCACCGCACCTCTATAAACATGTTATTATGTCTAATACCCCTACATTGTAGGATCATGTGCATGCGTGGCATAAATGAACAAGGATTTGCATCAATTTTTTTGTATATATAGCCTTTTAATCTTGTGAAGTTGCACCTATACTCTTGTATACATGTAACTATTTTTGTCTCTACATTAAACGGTACTGGCAGCCAGGGTACGTAAATGTGTATCATTTTTTTGTAGGATATATGAACATTAGAGACAATAACAGAAGTATATATGAAAATCCCGAAGATATATTAGCGAACTTACAAAAAACTCAAACTCTTGTTTACCTGCTCTTCTTGGAGGCGGGCGTTTTCTTCTTTCAGAAAGTTGAGCTCTTTCTCCAGCTCCACCGTGTAAGCCTGCATACAGGTTTCCCGGAAGAAAGAACAGTTTCAGATTCCTCAAACTTGTCTTGTTTTGAACTCTGGTGTGAATAGAGATGTTCTAAGTGCAAGGTTGACTGAACTCAGTCACTGCAGAGAAGGAAAGATTAAAAAAAACTCTCTTATCCATTATTTTTCCTATTTTGGTGATTTTTAAAAATTCACTCCACTCTCTCTGCACTTACTAAGTCCCAACCAAATCTGCATGATGAACTCAGATGATGGCTAACAATCCATTTTTCTCTTAAGAGTTATTTGTTTTAATATAAAACTCTGTAATTCACTTGGTGATTCTATTTAGAACCCATCATGCTTGCATGGCGTCCATACACTACAGAGATCTAAATCCGGCCACAACTAAAAATTCGAAGGACAAAGAAATCCTCCTTAAGAAGGCCTCTTTGAGAATAAATTGGATTATTAGATCTTATGCTGATATCTGATCTCATTGTTGGTAGGAACTTCTTGTTCGACTGATTCTGAGCTAGTCATTTAATCCCACAAATTAAATACCTGCCCTGAATATTAAATAGGAAGATAAAATTACCTCGTTCAACTCGTTTGACAGATCCACTAAAGTAATAAGGATCTAAGCTTTTAATCCCCATACATTGTCTTAGAAAAACCTTATGACATATTATAAATATCAACTTAAAACTCACTCTGCTATATCCAAAGGATAATAAGCTAATGGATAAGCTACCTGTCACTCACTTTTGGATAAGAGTAATATTTGCTGCACCACGCCGATGCGAAATGCACTGCGTCGGTGCTGCAATCCAATCAGGTGCATTTTTTTCTTTTTCTTTTTTTCTGAGCTAACGAAGGACCCAATTAGGCATGTTTACCGTCCAATCTTTCAATGGATGATTAAAAAGATTTAGAAAAAAAAGAGATCACACACTATGATACTGCACCACGGTACAACAAATATTACTTTAAAAAATACTATTATATCACACTTTTTGTCACTCTCTTTATCATATTCATAGAGTCATTTGATCCCATCACCTGGTCAAGAACTATCGTTAAATTGTATTAATTATATAAAAAGTTACGTTAAAAATAATTTTAATAAGAGTGATCTGATCAAGAGATCAAACGATCCCCAACAAGTGTGGTAACAAATGCAGTAAATGGGTAGTAAAAAGTGTGATGTATATGAAAGTGCGCGACTTTACCTGCTTCCGGGCGCGCGACCTCGCGGCGGACTCGCGGTTCTTCATCATGCGCCGCTGCCGCCGCTCCACCACCTTCTCCACCGGCCCTCCCACCAGGATCCGCTTCCTCCCCCCCGCCGCGCCGCCATCGCCGCCGCCCGTTTTCGACCCGCCCCACCGCTCGCCCCCCGGCTTGCTGCTGGCCACCTGGCCGCCGCCTAACCCGTCTGAGGAGACCGGGCTCGCCGGCGACCCCACCCCCACCTGGTCGTTCCCAAGGACCACCTTCTGCTGGTTGGGGTAGCCATGGCAGACCCCATTGGCAGTGGTTGTGGGTTGGTTCGGATGGTCCCGGTAGCCCACGCCCACCGCAGGACCACCACAGCCCGCTCTCGGGTAGCCGTCGGGAAGGCCACATTGGTTGTGCTGTTGCAACTGCTCGCTCTGCAGGGGGAACTGGTTGAGAGGGAGCGGCGTGGAACAGGGGAGGTACCCGCCTTCCCGGACTACCCCCGCCTTCACCAGGAAGTCTTCTAGAGTCATCTCGCCCAGCGTCGGTAGGTGAGAGGCGCCGCCGAGCTGCTGGTGCTGCTGGGGCTGCATGTGCCCTTGGGGTACCTGCTGCTCTTCTCTGTGGATATCCGACCACACCTCATCCACAGTCTTCCGGCACAGCGGCGCCGGGACTGACAGACAGCCCTTGCGGAGCAGAGATGCCGGCGGAGGGCCGGTGTTGGCCACGACGGCGTTCGGGAGGACCCCCGGCTGGGCGGGGCTTTCCCCCCCTTCGGTGCCTACTTTGTCCACAGACAAGATGTTGGTGAGGAACTCGTCTATGTTCATGGACCCGAAGCTCTTGCCTGGGTCGCACAAGGTGGTCTGGATGTCTTCCAGCGTAAGGGATAGCAGGGATGACTGCTTCGCCAACGGGTAATGCCCTGTGGCTGCCGCCTGCGTCTCCGAACTGTGGTGGCCCTGGTGTAATGCTGGGTTGTGGCTCTCCCTCGGCGCCTCACAGGCCTCGGTCGGCACCACGCTGTTCTTGTCCGTCGCAGACGCCATTGTCGAACTGTGCTGCTCTATCGCCCTTATCTGTTCTGTGTCCATGTAGTTTGGCCTTGGTCTGGGCTATGATGCAATTATAGGGGTATGGACTATGGGACGGGAAAGAACAAAAGAAAGATCAAAACAAGGGTTAATTTCTATCTTCACGGGTTTCTTACGGGAAGAAGAAGGTGGAGGAGAAGTATCATCTCCTTCCTTCTCCCTTCCTCCTCCGAGACCAAACCAGATGCTGAGGAACCGTAGCTTGATACCCCTGCTCCAGATCCGAGCCTGACAAGCACATGCATGGTCCAAGCAGCTAGCCCAAGAGAAGCAAGAAGGCCGGCTCCCCTCCTCTTCTACCGGCTATGGTGCGCCCCCATCAACATCAACTTGGGCAGTGCGGAGAAGCAGCTGCCCGGGAAGATCAAACTGTGGCTGGAACGCCACGCGATCGCTCCACAGAAGAAGGCAACGACTAACAAGGCGGGGTTGGGGGTGGGGAGGGGGAAGCTTCTGGTAACAGGGTCGTCTTCTTCCTCCTGGGAGTCAGTATTTGATACACCGGTCGGGTTCGTCCCCTCCAGGGAAGCCGCGAAAGCGCAGTGACACGTTTCAGAGACGTGCCGCGAGATGGCGCGGGCGCCCGCGCGTGTGTGAACACTCACGTGCGTGTGGGGCCACCTCAGAGGTTGTTTGTTTCAACTTAAAATAGCGTACTTTGTTTTCAGATGTTTAAAATCATGTAAAACGGCGTCACATAAAATTAAATTTGTCTGGGCCTTGCCTACAGTCTAATTTTGTTGTTCTAGTTTACAAGAAAAATTACTGTAAATAAAAAAAAGTTCTCTTATTTTATTTTTCAAGTAATCAAATAGATATTTTTTTATTTTAAAATTATCAAATTTTACTACCTTGCTGCAGCAAGTATTTCCATTTTGTATGCGCCCTGGGATTCGGAAGCGAATATCACCACAGCGTCCCGTTCCTAGATGTGCAGCAGCGGGCAGGTGCTAAGGCTTCAAATGTTCAATTAAATTTTGAGTTTTTTTTTTAATCTTTTAATATTGATCCTTAAGAATATAGTGAATTTGAAATAAATCTTTGTATTTTACGTACTTTTCTTTTAATCCTTAAAAAAATTACTTATATTCTTAATAAGTCCTTGTGGTTAAGTTCCGTCCAAAAAAACTGAATATTCTCTAAATTGGTGTTAAATCTAACAGAAAAGGTAAAAGACTTTTCTGCCCCTATCTTTGACGGGGGGATCTCCCCCTCTGGTGCCGGTACATCACCGTTTCTACTAGTTCACACCAGGGGCAGGCAACTTTCTCCACTTCTTCAAGGTCAGAATATCGAGAGAGATAGAGAGAGCACGAGACCTACAGGGGTTCATCTTGCCGAACAAGAAACTCATTGTAGCAGGAATTGTTTGGAAGAAAAAAAAAAAGAACAAAAGGCTTCTGACCGATTGAAATTTTCCTCCTCTTATGATCAATTGGAGTTCACCAGAGCTCACT
The DNA here is from genome assembly GCA_030544215.1 of Zantedeschia hybrid cultivar. Classification (NCBI taxonomy): domain Eukaryota; kingdom Viridiplantae; phylum Streptophyta; class Magnoliopsida; order Alismatales; family Araceae; genus Zantedeschia; species Zantedeschia hybrid cultivar. The sequence goes on along the minus strand of JARZZO010000013.1, from coordinate 41,320,712 downwards.
GATTTAGATAGAGAGAGAGAGAGAGAGAGAGGAGCGGGAAGCTCCACCAACATCTGCAATGAGGAGGTCTACAACGTTTGCAAATAATCTTACAAACCGCAAAATCAGGTGTTAGGTTTGAAGGACTTAAGATTATATGTAATTCTCATAGTCCATTTTAATTGACATAGGACTAAACTTGTTCCAACACTTTTTTCACAATTGAGCAAGATACTTAATTTTAATATCATCTTATAAACCACAAAATTCAGATGTTGAATTTGAAAGATTCAAGATTATATACACTTCTCATAACTCATTTTAATCAATATAGAACTAAACCTGCTCCAACAAACAAGAAGGGCGGCTCTTGAGCTTCAACCACAGGTGGGGAGCTCTTGAGCCTGAGGCCATTCTCTTGGCAACATTACTTGGTGGGTTTGCTCTGCTCGATGAGCTTCTCCTTTAGAGGCGACAAAGGTGGAGCCGAGCTCATCACAGGGGGGCCTTATTTATGGTGCCCATTTCTGGCGATGGAGTGCTTCGCAAGTGTTGCCGTTATAGCTGAGGTGTAGGAGATGGGGGCCCGGTTTCTTGTTCTTGTGTCGTTGGCGTCGGTGGTGGTAGGGTTATTGACGGAGCTGGAGGGTGGCTTAGCTTCGGGTTAACTCACCTTTAACCGTGGTAAAGTTTAAAAGATTGACGAAAAGAAACGGTAGGAACTGAAGGTTAAATATTTTAAGTATATAAGGATTAATGTTTAAATACGAAAGATATGAGGACTTATTTCGAAATACATTATTTTACAGGGATTAATAGCAAAAAAGCTCTTTTTTTATTATATTAGTTAAATTTGAAATAGAACATTCCATCTTAACATAAAGATAGAATCGTGTCCATTGATCAAGTGGAGCGGACTGATGCATGAGATCGGACGTTAAAAAAAATTATGAGGGACAGAAGTGTCGAGCCTCTGAAACTTTTCTTTTAAAATCTTTCCATTTCACCAAGTACTTAGCAAGTACATACAACAAAAATACTGTAGATACTACTATAAGAGAAAAAGGAGACATTTTCCCATTAATTGGGGGTAAGCTGCACAGAGATTACAAGATAAACACAAACTGAATACAACATGCAAATGCAAGTTTATGATCATAGTGAAGTAGGGATGTCAATCGGGTGCGTTAGCTTCTAGTTCAATTTAATCCATCCGATATTATAATAAATTGAGTTGACTCAAATTATCTAAATTAAGTTAGGTTAAATTTGACGAAACAACCGATCAAACACCTACTTGTTGCAGTGTCAGACAAAGCAGGGAATTTGGGGGAGAAAATGCAGGGGAGATAAGGAGGCAGGTGGAGTAGAGATGGATTAGTGAAAGGGGTAACAGGAAAAGGAAGTAGCGAGATCAACAAATCTCAGAATTGAAAACAAAAAAGAAAATGAAGGGAGAAGACTAGCTACCAAACTATGGACCGAGAAATTACGAAAGAAAATGATAGACTGAGAGAATTGAGGAAGTATAAAGATTAGGGATAATTTCATATATATTAACCACTTTTTAGGAGAAATTTTAAAAATACTATGTTTAATTTGTATAACTATTCAAAATCAATTATATTTTTTAATATTTTCTTATATTAAAATAAAAATTAAAAAAACTAACAATTTTACCAAACACACTGTAAAAGATGTAAATAATTGAAAATAAGGAATTTTAATTTTCCTTCCCTAATATATAAACGCTATAAATCTGATACATTTATATACACGTGTCGTAAAGTTATTGATGATGTTGACGGTGTATAACTAAATCTATCCTAATTAGAGCGTGTGTAAATTTATTGACTGCTGTATGTAAGTGTTTGTGATTTCAGTCTCCTCTAAATATTTTTTAAAAGGCTTGTTAAAATCATACATTAATAAAAGTGATTTAGGTGTACCTTAGTGCAACCTTAATTTCTACAGTTGAATTGTTTGCCCGCAATAATGAAAATACTTCATTTTTTTACTTAGAGTGCTCCATTTTCTTGCCGTGAGTGAAATATTCCTTTACCTCGTTAAGTGAAATTTTGTTTAAGAATATAAAATAGACATTACGACGAAAAGTGCTTCTTATAATATTTTGACCGAGATAACCCTCCAGGTGACATACATGTTAATATATATGATGAAAAATTAATTTCTAGCTAACAATAAGATTAAATTGACAAGACAAGACGATCAGTATTGTTTGTAATGTTCAATTAAAAATTGGACGGTACAATCAACGAGCTCAGGTGGCTGGTTTATAATTTTTTTTTAAATAACTTTTTTGCATGCAAATTGAAGTATGTATCAAAAGTTTTTCTTTATATATATAATCAACTTGAGGCTGATCCAAACTTGCTGACTATTCCGTCGGATTTTTTATCGAATGTTTTATTATTATTTGTAAATCTAACAAGAAAAAAAAAAAAAATGATCCCCGCTCTGCTCAATAGGACGTCGTCTGATCGCTTAATCGGATGGCAATGCTTTGGGCATTGCAGCAAATTTACTATGTGTCGCAGACTGAGATGGCCTACTCTATTTTTTTTATTATATTTGTACTCCAGTCGATTGATTTAAAATCTTTAAAAAATAAAAAACTTTCTCTTATTTATGCTTCACTTTCTTTCCACCATAATAACTGAACAAATAAGATCAAGTGGGATACCAGTAGAGTAGGAAAAGTAAAGGATCCCAATTCTTATGTGGCAGCACTATTACATCACGCCCCTATGTGATCCAAACAATGCAGGAATTGCTGCACTACGCGGCAACATCATGAGGTCGCATGGATGGACCCTTCAGGAGTTCTCGCACTCCCTGGTATTTTAGTTTTGAAAGAATTGTTCGATCAGTACTACATTGGCATTGTAGTACAGCAAATATTACTTATGCTTTTATCATATTTATTTCTCATCCAACACACAAAAAAATTGGTTCACATCTAAAGAGAAATCCTCTCTTTCTTTCCCTTGCTTCTCCACTTTATCTTCTCTCAAGAAAAGGCAAGAACATCAATCGAAGAATCAATGAATGTGGGCATTTACGTTATAGAAATGTATGTCTTTTCGCTTGTGATTTCAGATAGATAGAATGTTGTAAGGTAAGTTATTCCTAGACTTTCGTTGAGAATATTATCAACAAGTTATGGCGAGCATATCAAACAAACTTTTGTTCATGGAGAAGTTATTCGTTTAGAAGTGATTTAGAAAAAGTTTTGAAGAATTTTCAAATGCAACCCCCAAGAATTCTTAAACTGGCAATTTAAAACAAGCTTTTTTACTTTGGAACTTTTGCAAATATACCACTATTAAATCTTTAATTGCACTTTTAGCTATCTTATTTTTGCATTATTATTAATACTCTCATTACACGTAAATAGGTACAAAAATGCCTCTGAAGTTAAATACTGTTAGACACCGTGTTAATATGTCCAGAATATTCCTTCAACACTTACAGTTAGTAAAAATATTTAGTAATGTACTGACTAAGGGTGTAAACGGGTCAAGATCCGATCCGAAAAGACGTGATCTGAATCTGGATCTGACAAGACCAATCCAAATCTTGACCCAGATCCGACTGACAAGCTCATTTCGGACCTGAATTCGAATCTGCCCTACTTTGCGGAGTTGGGTTTCGGATCTGATCCAAAATCCGAAACCCTTGTGCGGTCCTCACCACCCAGTCCGCAATGACGTCGTGCACCATGGTGGAAGAGGTGGAAGACGTGGTCGGCATCCCAGCCTCGTCAGGCTCGACGCCCCCTCCGCCGTCGGGTTCAAGGCTGGGCCTCCACGCCCCTCGTCGACGACATGTAGTAGCCAACGCCTCTTCAGCCACATCGTGAGGGGGGCCTCGGCGAGCGAGTGCCCGTCTGCCGCTGCAGGGGCGGCGGAGGTGTTACGCTCCTGATCCGGTTCAGTCATCTAGACTCACGTCGGATTCAAGTTACGCAACTGCGGATCCAAATAACATACAAATCGGATATGAATAATGAGAGACAATTAACCAGAGCAATAAACATGTCATTTACCATCAAAATAATCCAATAATATTTTCATTTGTCAATACCAGGATTTCAAAGTAGACCAATTGTCCATAGAAAATATAAACACTCAACTCACTAAAGAAAAGGGAAAAGTACATATCTCTCTCTTTATCCCTACTACATCAATCTACTAAGCAAATAAGTAAATCTACTTAGATAACAGCGGAAGTCTTCTAATCTAAAGATTTTTACCAAATCAAGAATTTAACTCTTCCTCCTCAGTAGACTCTGAAAATGTCAATAGGATTTATGAGTACAACCACTCAGTAGACAAATCAAATCTATCAAATGCTAATAATATAATAATTGAAAAGGGATAATATCAAATATATATACAATTCACAATTTTACATATAACTCAAATAAGATCATGATACAAAACATGGTCAAATATAAATTACCAAATCATATGTGTTTTCTAATAGTAAGAACACTTTGAACTAACATATAGCATATAAGGTATAATCAGATTCTGATTTAACTGAATAAGTTTACTAGCCATGATCAAAACATATCATATAACATATCAAATTGTCAGGACGTTACGTATCGCCGTCTCCTGAGCATATGTCATACCAAATAACAAATATCATGGCATAGTAACTTATCAAATCCGATTTATATTATGGATCATATAGTTAAGACAGATTCATATGATTATAAAGAGATAGCCAAACAGGATGATCAAATGATTCGAATAGCTAAGTTGAATTCAAATGAACGTATGGAACAAAGATTTCATATTTATGTGTCAATAAAACAAATCAATTCCTATTATAACGGACATGCACTCAAACCACAACATAAGGAGTCAAACAAAATAAATACCAAAATATCTAGGCAAATGATGCAAAGGACTTGGTCACTGCGCAGAACCGGGGAGTGTAAGTCCCACCCAACTCCAAACCGTCAAGACGTTACGTATCGCCGTCTCTTGATTTTAGCCGGCCGAAAATCAAAATTCCACCTGTTTGTCCTCGGATTCCAAACAAAATACAATATCTAATATAGATGCTTATAATGGAATCGGGCCAAATATTTCCTTAAGATGGCAATGTCTGAACAAAGTCAAATAATTATGGCACAATTATAATGATAGAGATCAATGATGATAGAAGACGAATAAAGATCTGGAATTTAAATTATCAAAATACTACATATATATATAAGTCAAAACATGTGTTTTTTTCTTACTAAATAACCACTTAAAAGGCCAACTTGGTCGTAGAGATGAATAATCAGAATAAAGCTAATCAAAATAATTTTCTGGATGAAAAATTTTCAGATTTTTTAGATAAATAATTATAATTTTCGGCTAATAATACTAATTTTCAGAGATGAAAAATGAACAAATAAAATCGAAAATAGGAAACAACTTCATAAAATTATCAAATTTGGTGAACATGTCCAACATGTCAAAATAATTATAAGGATAAAATTTCATGTAATTACGACATCAAAAGAATGATTTAGAGCATCAAATGACATATAAATAATTTAAGTCAAATTTGGCCAATCGAATAAATAACATAATAATAAGTAAATAAAATCTAAAATTTATGATATTTTACCATAAAGTATAACAGGTCAAAATAAAAGTGTGTTCAAAATTTCAAGTCAATCGGATAAGGAACAAAAGAGTTATGATCAATTTAAGTTCAAGTTGAAAATTTGTCATAGCTTCTGAAAACCGTAGCTATAGGTCATGAATTTCTAGAATATAGAATTTTGCGAATTTGATTAAAAATACATAGATCAAAGTGGAATCTAAAGTCATGGATTGGAAGATTATGATTGTAGAAAACATGTTTGACCACTTTTGAAAATCAAAATGAAGTTTTTATATTAATACAAAATATCATTCAATTGATTATTGTCACCTACCTCAAGAACAAGAAGAACGCTCTCATCTAATGCCTTTCAATCACCTTATATTAATACAAAATATCATTCAATTGATTATTGTTATCTAAGGCTTCTCTCACGACTTCTAAATCTCGAAGAACAATAATCCATCTATTAGAATCAATTTCCAAAAAGATTTAAATCAAATTATTTGTTTTTCTCGTAAAGAACACTATGTTCTTACCTCTTGTTTTGGGACTGCGTTGAGGAGGCCTCATGCACGACCTCAAGACCTCATATATACTATTTTGGCTTCCTAATACTATCCAAATTAAGTCCCCAAAGTTTTCAAGTCGAACTCAAACCGTAACTTCCTTAACCAACAAGGTAAAGTGTTCCGATTCGAACTAGGAACCAGATTTTCGTGCAGAATGAGTTTTCTTCCATAAACCACCTTCGATTCGACCTATTAAACGTCGAAATTAACTTTTGATTTTTTTGACAAAGTGTTAGTATCTTATATCATATTTTCAAAAATATATGCCATATCATTTTTAGATTTTTGTACGCGAAGTTATTGCAATACAACGTTTTCTCACAGTTTTTAGACCCAAAAATTTGACAAGTGTTGGAAGGTGAGCTTGTTTTGACAATTATAGGGGTTCATTGAGGTTATGTCAAAATTTGACACAGTACCCCTATACTTTATGGCATGTTATGTCAAATGATCAAATAACCCCTATAATTAAGGTTAGCATATGGAACAATTGCATCCAACCATTCCTACATCTGTAATCCCTATGAGCACAAGGGAGGTTAAAGAATCTCTACCATTATTCCAACTTGCTCCTGCATCAGTAGCTGGATGAGGACAGTGTGTGGTGTTTGATTCAGAAGGGAGCAGCTGAAAACATACTTGAGAAGACTTCTCCCCCAAGGTACTGGTATATGCATGGTGGAGTAGATTGCCCATGCCACTCCTATTCTCATGCATGCCCTACCATGTGTTCTGAGAACTCAAAAAGCTGCAGAAGTAAACAAACTAAGGAGTAGGAGAAAAGTCTTCAGCACCTAACCTTGTTGCCTCTTTCCCACTCTACCTACTGCATAACAGGAATAATTAAAGTGTGATTAAGAGAATAAAAGACTTGACTCCGTTAATTTGCTTAACGTAATTAAAGTGTGATTAAGAGACTAAAATGACATTTATCTTTAGATTATAAGAGAACATGTAACTAGTTGTGGCTTATAAGGTCACATGACTTTTGAGATTAGTTTTAATATTTTGTATCTAATTACACTTCCGTAGTATATTTAGCGAATATTGTTTAGCAGTTGACAGTTTTGAGAGTGAAAGATATAATCACAATATTTCTTGGCACATCAGGGATATTTATAACAATATCTCAAAATCAGAAGAATAGATACAGATACAGTAGTTAACATATTATATATATATATGTATATATGAAAAAATTTCATATCCACATAAGAATAAATATAATTAAAAATATTATGTATATTCTAGCAAAATCAAAGTCTTTGTTGACATTTATATCAAGGCCCATTCACCACTCACCATCATCATACCAAAGTCTTCAACCATCTCCATCCGCTGCCGGCGGCCCGGCGCACCTCTTTGCTTCGAAATTGGAAGCTGTGAACGGCTTTGAAACCTATAAAACCTATCTCAACCGTCTCCACTCGCCATTGTCTCGAATTCCACCTCACACTCTGCCTCAAATAGCATACATGGCCAAGCGGGTCAGCGTCCCCGCCGCTCTCCAGCTGGCCGCCGCCGCCTTCCTCCTCCTCGTCTCCGCCGCCACCTCCTCCGACCCCGACCCGCTGCGGGACTTCTGCCTCCCCGACCCACGCCTCCAATCCGGCTGCAAGGACCCCACCAACGCCACCGCCGACGACTTCGTCTTCTCCGGCATCCGCTCCCCGGGCGCCTTCTCCGCCGACACCGGCCTCGCCGCCGTGTCCGTGACCGCCGCCGCCTTCCCAGGGTTGAACACGCTGGGCATGTCGTTCGTCCGCGCCGACCTCGCCCCCGGCGGCGTCAACCCGCCGCACTACCACCCGCGCGCCACCGAGGTGGCGCTGGTGGTGGAGGGGCGGGTGTACTCGGGCTTCGTCGACTCCGGCAACCGGGTGTTCGCGCGGGTGGTGGAGAAAGGGGAGGTGACGGTGTTCCCCCGCGGGATGTTCCACTTCCAGATGAACGTGGGGGACTCGCCCGCCACCATCTACGGCAGCTTCGACAGCCAGAACCCCGGTCTGGTTCGGATCCCCGGGGCGGTTTTCGGATCCGGGATCCGGGAGGCCCTACTCGAGAAGGCGTTCGGGTTGAGCCGGAGGGAGGTGGACAGGCTCAGGCGCAGGTTTGCGCCCCGATAACAATAGCTGGATTTGAAATGTTGTTGTTGTGGGCATCCAAATGTGAAATAAGAACATATTGCAAAGTAGCAGCTCTGGTTTGCTCTTCGTATTTAGGATTCCGGTTATTCTTTTATTTGCATGAATAGTTCAAGTTATCCTATGTGAACGATGCACAAAAATCTATTTCATAAGAGTAATATTGCAATCTAATGTGAATTGTAATGTATGACATAGTAACTGTTCGATCGAATTTGGATTTCGATCGAACGGTTGTTGTGCAGTCCGTTTAAATTTAAGAGACTATTTGAGAGATGTTTTTTATTTTATTTTTATTTTATGTCAGATTTTTTAAATTCTTTTAAAATGTCCGATAAAAAATCATCATATGATAGACAACTAAGACGAGGAGGCAGCTAGAGAAGATAACCTTCTCCAGTCTTCGAGGCGTCGCCAGCCTGTTTGAGAAGAAAATAACTAGATTCAAAGCGAGGCTTCATATGTTTGTTTTTTTAATTTGTCAGAAGTACAGAACTTCGTTAACGCAGAGATCATGGCAATAGTTTAACTTTATTTAGGTGATTATTTTGAAGCTCCAAAGTCCACCGCAAGAGGTAATAATTTTTTTTACTCTCGCATAGATCTCCTATATCCTCACAAATTTGGGATAAATTCCTCTTCCATACACAGCTATTAAAAGTTAGATTTAAACTTCCGACCTCATATATAAAATAAAATAATGAGGTTTCACATGTTAGTCCTACATTTTGGTTCGGCTTCAAATGAATCAATCCAAGCTTTAGGCTGTTTCTGGACTTAAGCACCATCAGATTGTGATCAGGGCCGTTGGTCGTAGTATGACAGACGATCTATATAACACACACTTTTAACGAGAAACATAATGTAATAGACGACCTTTTACGAATTGTTTCAATGGAAAAAAAGGAGATTTGAATCGCACATCTTACATTTGGCACGTACCAATGGTTAATACGAGGATTTTTACTAAGGGTCCATTTAGTTGTATGTACAACATATTTGGATGGAAAAGATTTTTTTAAAAAATATATTTACAAGAAAAAAAACAAAATTTGTCATTTGGCACTTACGAAAAATATTTTTAGCTGTTTTGATCGGTCTTATCCCATGGATGTTAAAATTGAAAAAAAAGAAAGTCAATTAATTAAGTTTTCCATTGAGTACAATTTTACTTATTACTAAATAAGTGATTATGATATGGTTCTCGGGAAAAACTTTTCATGTGACCTATTTTACGTCAAAGCAAATGGACCCTAAATCAATGATGTAATCTACAAACTAACACTAAAGAGTCATGCTTGAAACATGCTCGTATATAAGAGGGAAATTATTGTACGTATATATCCACCTATAAAATTACATGGTGGAGCTAGCCGAGGGTAAATAAGTTATTTATTTTGAAAAAGATAAAAAAACATAGGATCTGTTTCATCCTTATGTGACTAGGTGTATAGAAGTCCAAAAGATCTCATTTCCACTTTCTCGATAGGGAGCAGAGTGCAAGGAAAATATCCCGCCAAATTTGAGTCTTACTTTCCCAACTTAACATTAAAAGAGAAAATGATTCAATGACATGATTTTTTTTTTTTGTGTGTGTACTTCAATAATGTATATAGAGATAGGGAACAATTCATGGATTTGGCGGTTACTACATTCTACAAGTTGAACTGGTGGTGGCTATGATCCTCTGATCTTGCAAGACAAAGAAAAGATTAGGGAGTTCTCGACTCTTGGTGGGAGAGAAAACCCTCTGATGCTTAAGTCAAGATTGGGCTCTAGATCTTAGTGTAGTCTAAAAGACGAAGCATTACTAGGTGGTCTATAATGTGTAAGTGGCATCTTACCTTTTCCAGAAGGCTCAGTTGAAGTATTTATCCTATGCCCTCCTTAGACATATGGGAACTTGTATGCCGTAGATGTCCATGTGTTGACCGGCTCCAGACGTGTCCAACGTGGCAAGGTAAGGGCGACAGAGGGGGGGGCCACATGATTTTCTTATATTTGTGCCACATTGTCCCTTAGTCATGGATAAGACGTAGCAAGATAGCATGCATCTCACTAGGTGCAACATAAGACAAGGTGTGGTTAGGGTTAGTGAGATTCATGATGACCCTCCTTGTCGTTAAGTAAATGAATTAAACGAGGGTCCTTAGATTTGTTAGGAGGAGCTAGGACTATTAGAGCCACATGGCGAGCGGTGCTCTCTGGGAGGCATTTGTCTGCCAACCCTTTAACGTCTCAAGGAAATTGGAGGGTTTTTCTTGAAAGGACTCATTGGATCGTAGCCGTCAAGAAATCTAGGGGACATACTCCCGGCCTTATTGACGTGCCATTAGCCTGCGGGGAATTCATGGAAGCTTTGAGGATATTATTTCACCTTATCGGTTGGCTTGGACGTAATCATAGCTGTAATTTAGAATGCCTAGAGGCAGACGAGGGCCGAGGGAGACGTACTCCTTACCTTGAGTTGATGCCACTACTGTTTGGGAGCTCCCATCAAGGCCTCCGAGGATGACTGATTGACGTAGACCATTGTAATACTCTGAGGAGCTTTGGTCTAGATTGGCTTGCTGGGCTGAAAGGGGGCTCTTAACAACACATTAAGTGAGCCCTGATCAATGTAGACCTTATTAGCTAGCCGTCGGGTGCTGCGGATGGTTTAGGCTCTCACGTAGTTGCGCCTTTATTGGGCCGAACTAATTTACCCACCTCAATGTGTATTTGAAATGTTAAAAACATCTTCTCACTGCAACAGGTCAGATCTCCAAGTATCAATTGCGCTATATTTTTTTATTCTCTTACATATTAATTCAAACTATATTAACCTGTTGTGTTACAGAGTAGACCCCATAGTAAAATGAACACAAATAACACAATTTTATGAGCCAAAAGGAAGTAGGGACTTTTACATATATATCCTTGAAAAATACAATATTTGCATCTATTCCCTCAACTCTCACATATTATTTTCAATATTCCTAAAATCTAAAAAATATTACAGTTATGCGTCTACGTTGAAATAATGTGAACTCCAACCAAATATGTCATAAAGATTTCATAGATTTTGATAACATCAAGAGTATATGAGCAAAATTCTAGTGAAGTTAAGAGTGTATATGCAAACTGTGTGAATTTAAGGATATATATGCAAACATTTATGTTCGATTTAACTATATTTTCATGGGGGTGCATAACCGCAAGATTTCTAAAATTTCAAAGGTGTTGAAACACTATGTGGAAGTTGGAAGTATAGATGCAAATATAATATTTTTAGTGATATATATGCAAAAATCTCAACGAAGTAAACAAGAGTCACTATACGTTACTCTCTCAATTAATAGCATTCATATTTTATTTTATTAATTTACTGTTTCACCTACGATAGTAGATAAGCGCAGAGGCAAAGACTGCGCGGGGGAACCAACATTGATGAGAAAAACACAAGACGGGACCAAAAAAATTTGTTCGCATCACAGGCTTCTTTGTGTCTCTCTGCACCATGAGGAGATTCGAACTCACTTCAGCTTGATGAAGCTGGGCGCTCTAGTTCTTCACCAAGAAGGAGCGCCCTGAGGATGGCGTTGCTCCAGCCCTCGTCGTAACCCATGAGATGGCCGCACTCGGCGCACCAGTGGTAGCGCACCCAGGGAAGCCTCCCGGCGACGTGCCGCTGCAGCTCGGCGGACACGACCCTGTCCTCCCCTGCCTGCCAGACGTGGACGGCGCCTTCGCCACCGGGGAATGGGTCGCCCAGCTCCATGGGATCGAACTCCCACCTGCCGAAGCCCACCATGATGTCCCGGTGAGGCGATTCGTGAACACCCTGCTGTCTCGCTTGTTCTGATCAGAAGAAAGAACACGAAGATGAGATCGTTCCGCTAATCTGTGTTGTCCAATGGTCCGCACTTGCTGCGGGGAGTGGGATACCTCGACCGAGGTCGGATTCGCCGCCAACCTCACCAGGATCTCCTGGTCTTGGCGGCTGAACAGTTCGGGACGCCTGGCGACCATTTCGGACGGTGTCACCAGCTTCTGAGTCATGTACGCATAGAGCAGCCAAGGGGCGTGGTGGGCGATCCCCATAGCCCGCCGGTCGCCCGGCTGCTGCCTCGCGAACACCTCCGCCGTCAGCTTGGCCGGCAGAGACGACCACCAGTAGTTGATGACGGGCGCGACCAGCGCCACCCCATCCAGCCTGCGGCGTCACCACCGCCCGCAAAAGGCTCCACATTAGTAAGATGTTACAGAACAGAGCAGAAACTGGAAGAACCCAGAGGTCAGGGGAGATTTAAGTGCCTGTGGGGGATGTATTTGATGCAGCTCCAGGCGGGGTAGCCGCCCATGGAGGCGCCGACGACGTAGAAGCGGTCGCGGAGGCCCAGGTGGTCGGCGAGCTCCTGGACGTCCATGGCCTCGCTGGCCACCGTGCGACGGGGATTCGGATCGCTCTCGCCGTACCCAGCGCGATCAAAGGAGAGGAAGTAGACCCCCAGCTTCTCCACCAGCTCCTGCACGCGAGAAACCCAGTTAGAAGCTCTTCTGGGTCTTCCTTTCTATTTCTACTACGTACTCGCTGGCGTCGAGACCCGGGAGGCGTTGAGGGCAAAGTCTTTGGAGTCGTCGAAGCCGTGCACGATGACGACCCGGTGGCGCGCGGCCTCCCGGGGGACACCCCACTCCCTGTAGGCCAGGTAGCGGCCGTCGCGGAGCCTGACGCGAGGAGAGGTCACCGGGGGGCCGCCGGGAGCGCCGCAGATCCTCGGCGGCGGCGGGCGAAGGAGAGCCCTGTAGGGCCACCCGGCCATTAACGCCGCCACAACGGCGAGGAGCGTCGTTGATCTCACTAGCATCCTTCCGTCCTCCTCCTGCACCTCTCTCTGCCTCGATGTCTTCCCCAGCCAGCCTCCCAGAGCCCCTTCCCAAATGTATACGTCTCTCTCTCTAACTTGACCGGAGAGGAAAAGTGTTGAACGGAGAACAAATTCCGCCAACCGCCGCAATCCAGACTCTGCGGTAGCGAGCTGAGCACGACATTGCTGACGCAGGGACGGCTACCAAATTGTACAGTCTCCTACCATAGTTAGTTAAATACTTTATAATATATATATAATTTGCGTATATTTAAATTTTTGAATTAAATTTTTGTACATCGCACCATAATAAAAGATAGTAAAAGATATTCATTTTTTGTCACTATATAAAATGTATAGTACAAAAACGTTTAGTACTTCTTATTTAATACACTATATTTTAAATTAAAATAAGATTTTTACTACTTAAATATCATAGAACATGATATTATATGATAAAAAATTCACTTTTTCATAGACAAAAACTCATAAGTTGATTAATATCTATTTATTATATGACTATAATTTTTAATTTTAATTTTTATAATAATTTTGATATAAAATTTATATATGTCTTGCTATTTTTTTAATTTTTTAATTATTTGACTAATTTTTTGACCGTCTCATTCAAAATTTAAAGTAGATTATATTTGAACATAATTTTACTGTATAATATCCATACCGTATTTAACTAACTATAGTTTGGACCTTGGTATACCCCCAGCTCAATAAAAAAAAGGCAAATAAGTTATTTGTATTTGAAGTGATACGACCGACCAAGTACATCATCTTTTATTGAATCTAAAAGTTCTAAAGGTGCACCAAGGTAGGGCTGTCAATGCACTGGGCCCGGCCCGATCTAAGCATAAACCAGCTCGGCCGTGCTATAGCCTGGCCAGGCCCGGCCCAACCTAACCGCATATGCATCAGAAAGCCCGTGGGGCCCAATGGGGGCCCGAGTCGTGGCTGCCTAGGAGACGCCACCCTCGTCGCGAACCTCCTCATACGCCTCTGCCGCTCCGAGACGTCCTTCCTCCGCCGTTAGCCCCCGGAGCCCACCTCGCCGCCGACATCACCGTCCACAAGGGCGTAGGACGCTCCCCCCTCCCGGAGCCCCCGAAGTGGGGCAAGCAGAGGATGTGGACCGGTGCCTCACCATGGAGGGGATACTGCCGGCGAAGCGGGAGGAGGCCAGGCGGGGCAGCCCGACGACGCCGCTGTCGTGGAGCGGCGGGTCGTGGACGTCCGGGAGCGTGTGTGAATCGACCCCCCGCATCCCCGGCCCCCGAGGTGGCGGAAGCAGCCAGATGCGGCGGCCTCGGGGTCGAAGGCGGCAGAGGCGACGCCGCTGACCCAGTCGGCCAAGAGGGCGAAGGTGGAGCCGTACCAGGACAGGGGTCACAGGGACGAGCCGGCGGCCGTCGGAGCTTCGTCTGGTTCTGGATCGAGTAAGGTCAGAATCCACCGACTGGATAGCCTCCTCCCTGAGCAGGAGGTTCGGTCTCGGCGCCAGCCTATCCTGTGTTTGGAGAGAAGGGCGTAGACGCCATCGCTGGCCACCTTGCTGGTTTGGTGTTTGGGGTCGTCGCGAGGAAGAATTTGGGGACGAGGAAGCATCTGGGGAAGCAGGGCTGCGATCGCGAAAGAGGCGTCTGGCTCGGGCTGCCGGGCTCAGCCCGTCGGCCCATTCTTAGGCCCAATTTTGGCCCGTAGGTTCAGAGTTCGGCCCGACATGTAACCCGCATCTGGCCCAGTCCAGAAGCTCGCGGGCCGGCCCAATTTATTGACAGCCCTATACCGAGATCCAAACAAATGGTCCACATAACCTCGTTCCTACTCCACAAAGTATATCGCAGCATCTCATTAGAACACGTATCCTGTACTGTTGTGCATAGTGCAACAAGCATTACTCTTACGGCAGAATCATCTCCAACCTATTTTCTACAATTAAAACACTTTGCAGCACTCAAAAGTTGCAGTCCTTTACTGCAAGAGGTAGAGAAGCTAGAGTGAGAGGGAGCTACAATCCATTCAAGGTAACATGGTCCTCTATCGTGTGGTCTACATTACTGTGCAGCAAACTTCCACTCCGTCCCCAAACATTCATGTCAACTTATATCATATGTGATAGCCTCATGTTAATTAGTGCACATTGACGTAAAACTTAGTGCACGTCAAGGACAGATGTTAAAATAATTTAATTTGCCAATATCAATTCTGTTCTCTTGATTTGGCCACGTGTTGAATCATAAATTTTTATCTAATTATCTATTTTAATATATATGTATATATATATACATATATATTAAATGATTTAATGCTACCAACTATTACCATCTTCGCATTGTTTTTTTTTTTTTTTTCAAATAGAGGGTAGCGCCAGGAGTCTCCCATTTAATATCTTCTGTGTTGTCACTTACAGGTATTAATTAATGCAAACTTGCTAATAAATGCGTCTTTCCTATGCAACTTAATTATAGATTATGCCATAATAATATTTTTTTAAGCATATCTGTTAGGGATTATATGATGTGTGATAAATATTTGTATGTTACAGAGTTTGAATTTTGTGATAATGATAATCTATCACTTAGCGATGTGATTTTTCTGTTTTCATCTAAATGTGATTTTATTTTTTAAAAAAATTCACAATTGAAAAAGATCTTCATTTTTAAAGGGATGGATGCTTCAATGGCCGAAGAATGCATAAATATGTGTGCTACTTCAAAGAAGTTAGATTTTAGAGATTCTCAACATTTTGAAGATAAAAATCAAAATGTCTCATTGGAAAGTAGTGGAGAAGTTGTTCGAGATAAAT
Source organism: Zantedeschia hybrid cultivar (assembly GCA_030544215.1). Lineage (NCBI taxonomy): Eukaryota > Viridiplantae > Streptophyta > Magnoliopsida > Alismatales > Araceae > Zantedeschia > Zantedeschia hybrid cultivar. The sequence continues at coordinate 41,304,715 of JARZZO010000013.1, read as the reverse complement.
TTAAAATGATTGATGACATTGAAAAGCCTGCATTTCAAGGTAGAATTCCTTCATAAATGATTCCAAAACTTGATATGGAATTTAGTTTAGAAGCAGAGGCATATGAATTTTAAAATCACTATGTAAGAAAGTTGGGTTTCAGTTTATGAAAAGGAGGAGATCATAAGAATCAATTTGGTGAGGTACAAGATAAGTCATTTACATGCTCTTGTGAAGGAATGCGTGTAAAAGACAAGAGAAGTGATGAAGTCAAGAAACCTCGCCCATTTACAAGGTGTGGTTGCAAAGCTGAAATGAAAATTTTCAATAGAACATGCAAAAAATATCAAGTTGTCAAGTTCATTTCTAAGCATAATCACAAGCTAGCATCCCCTAATAAAAATCACTTATTGAGACCACAAAGGCGTTCAACTATTGCCCAGGCCACTGAAATTGATATGATAGATATTGTGGATATCACACCGAAAGTCGGCATAAATTTGATGGCAAGTCATGAAGGTGGACAACAAAATCTTGGATTTGTTCCTATAGACTATAAAAACTACTTGTGCACCAAATGAGCCAAGCAAATGGAAGTTAGTGAAATTGGAGGGGTGTTAAGAGTATTTACAATTAATGAGGGAAAATGATCCATTTTTTTCTATACAATACAAGTGGATGGTGAAGGTATGATAACCAATATATTTTGGGCAGCTGGCAGAACGATGATAGATTATGATTTTTTTGGTGATGTTATTTGTTTTGATACGACATATAGAAAGGTAAATGAGAATCGACCATTTGGCTTATTTGTTGGAGTGAATAATCACATGCAAACTATTGTCTTTGTTGCTACTTTATTATATAATGAGACTGTTGATACATTTAAATAGTTAGTTGATTCATTTATCAAAGCAATGGCAGGTAAAAAGCCAAAATGCATACTTACTTATCAAGATGCAGCAATGGTTAAGGCTTTAGCTTCCTGTTGGCCTGAAACTCATCACAGGCTTTGTTTTTGGCACGTATTTTAAAATGTTGTAAAACATCTTTATTCTTTAGTTGATGACAGTGTATCATTTTCTAAAAAGTTTCATAGCTGCATATATGATCACGAGACTGGAGAAGAATTTCAGAAAGTATGGTTTGATCTTTTGAAGGAATTTCATCTTGAAAGTAATACTTAATTGGATCAATTGTTTTCATGTAAAGAGAAATGGACCTTGGTATATAGAAGAGTAAGTATTTTGTGCAGATATGGCAACCACTCAAAGAAGTGAATGTATTAACAATCAATTAAATAGGTATGTCAATGTAAGTATGTTAAGATTTTTTCAGCATTTTAATAGATTAGTTGAAGATGTGAGATATGAAGAATTGAAGAAAAAAATTAGAGCATATCAAACTCAATCGGTATTGGCATTTCAGTCAAAAATTCTAAAACATGCTGCTGAAGTTTATACAATAAATTTACTCGAAATGTTTCAGTCTGAAATGGAAAAAATCTTTGATTTTCAAATGGTCTTAACTAATGAAGTTGGAAAAATGAGTGAGGACGAAATTATACCATATGCTAGTAAACATACACGTATATTCAAATATGTTTCTTCAGAAAAAAAATGTTTACCCGTAGTTGTCTAAAATTTGAATTTGTTGGAATATTATACTCTCATGCATTGAAAATTATGGCTTGGAAGAATGTGAAGAAAATTCCAGGGAAATATATATTAAAAAAGTGGACTAAAAGTGCAAAAAATGTCATTGGATAGGTTGTTGAAAAGTCTATGATCAAAATTGATGCCAAAGAAGAATTAGCCATCCGCTATAAAATTTTACGCATGTATTTTTTACAAGTTGGTAGCTAGAGCAGCTGAATCAGAAGAAACCTATGCATTTGTCTTAGAAGTATTTGAAAAGACAATGGTTGAAATAGAGGAAAAACTAAAGGCTGCATCATTTAAGGATTCAAGTGTTCTTAGTGTAAGTAAAAATGGAAGTGATCATCGGTTTGGCAATTGAACATCATGGAGTGAACAAGACATGTGATCACGAGATGCAAGTAGAGGAAACATTGAAGCCTAGAGGTGTGAAAAGCAAAACAGAAGGTGTTCACATTAGCACCAAGAGAAAGATTGGTGCCTTTGACATGTTATTATGAATAAATACATTTTTTTTAATTAGGAAGAACTCAAGGTGAAACAAGGCAATGATTTTCCTTCACTCCTCTTTCTCTTTCCATTTCTCATTAATTTGTTAGTTTTTGTAGACATATGAGTACTAGAAGATGTTTTTTTTTTAATCAGCAATTCATCGTACACATAAGTTCAGCCCACATCTTTCTTCTTCCTTCCTCTCTGTATACAGTTTCTTTTGAAATTATACCATCCATTACTCACTGAAGTCTTGGATTGATGTAACTTTGTAATTTTTTTATTTAATGCATTTTTTTTGTAATTTTATGTGTAAGCTTTTTTTATCATACCAAATGGTACTTCTGATTAATTGTATATAAGTTTATTGTAATTTAATCATCTTGTTAATCAGTTAAGAATATTTAAATTTAAATTTATTTATTACTTTATTATTTTTATCTATATTTATGCATGTTAGTTTTTTAGTAACATTGTTAGTTTTTATATGTTATATTTTGTTTCAAACTCTTTACATTGTACACAAAACATTATGTATTTATGGTGGCCCCCCAAGAAAAATTCCTGGGTCTGCCCCTGGCCATGACAACAAAAACGGTTCTAAAAAAAACAAAAGTATATCAACCTTCTGACCATGTTCAGACTTCAATAAGCCAAGCAAGTTTTATCACTCCAACATCATTGAATCAAGATGTAATCATAATTTGGTTAACATAGCATTTTAAACTACACATACACTTTGCTAATTATCTATATGACTTTGAAATGATGCAGGTCTCCTATGAAGTAGGAGCATTAGGTAATGATAGCATAAATTAATGTACAAATCAACAACTTCTTATGATTCTGGTACTTTCATAGTCAAAATAAAGTGTTAAGCAGTTTTAACTATACCTAATAATAGAAGCACTTATGATTCAACTTCTTATGATGCATTTTCATATAGTTATATCCTCTTCAAGCATATTATGATGGTAATGTTGACAATGGGTCACTTGCTCATCCACATACTTACCAGGTAATTTTATTAAGGCTGATTATTTTTCAACTATTTTAGAGAATGTTATGATGTATCATTTATCATTTGCAGCAAATGCTTGATCATGCTATAGATCACCGCAATGCTATGGCTTTAACAATTATCGATGAAAGCACAGCGAGTTCGAATATTCAACTAAAAAGTGATCAAATATAAACCTTATAATATTTAGCCTTCTAATGATTTTCTTACATAATCATGCAGTCTAAACTACCTTCAGGTGGACTTAATCAAGATTTTTTTGCCACATCTGGACAAAAATGATGCATATGTTGAAGAACATCAAAATAAGATGACTACCTGCAAGTGGACTAAACCAAGATTTTTTTGCCACATCTGGACCAAAATGATGCATATGTTGAAGAACATCAAAAGAAGATGGTGCCCCATATACAGAGAAGATTGATACAGTACTTTGTTGTTTACACTTTGATGTTACTGGAAATAAAGGAAATAACAAGAATGAATTTTAAAGAGAAGATGAAAGAAATAGACATTTATTTTCCCTAGACATTTAAGTTTTGCACAGTATGGCAATAATTTTATTTAATTGTTAGTAAGTTGTATTTGCTTTAACTTTTGGGTTTTATTACTTCATTTCAACTTGTGACTCTCTTATATTTTTTTTTCCTGGCAACTTGGCAAGTGATTAAGATGGAAATTTGATGAGGCATGTTGAATTGAATGTCTTGTGCATGGCATGGATGCATTGATGTGCGGGCGAATTGGTTTAACTTGCATTCGTCTAAATGGGACCTCCACGGTGGATCACATCACGGTGGTGGCGATCACATCAGCGTAAAATTCTTGTAGATGGGGTTCCCATTTGACATGAATGCCCTCTGTAGGTGTTTAAAAAGTTTGAGTGAGACGGATTGATATGTAGGCCAAAATAAAAGAATACAACCGACAGGTTCAGTTAAATATTTATGTGGAAATTCAGACGTATGCAAATTATACGTGTATAAATACTCCGATGCAAGGTTCCAACTTTGGAGAATTAAATCTTTTAATTGGTGATGAAAATTAAAATCTCAAAGGATGAGATTAATCTTAGAGGTTTATTAAAATATTTTTTAATTTTTAACTATTTTTTAAGTGTATTCAATCTGAAGGTTACAGTCCGTAGACGGTAAAATTTAAATTTCAAATATAAGTATTTTACCTAATCTGCAGAAGAGCATGTTTTTATTTTTTGGCACGACAGCCCTCCAATAGTACGAGTGATATCTGCACATGCCGGCGAAGTAAGCTCCGGCTTCGCCACAGCGCAGAACAGCAGGCAAATTGGTATGAGATTGTTCTGCTTTCTGCGAAGGGGGTTAAAGTAAAAAATGCCTCCTGATTATATGGCTCCACCGTTGAATCATTTTCCGTACGAGTAACCTATTGATGTCAAAATTACACTTAAAAAAAAACAAAAAAGTTGCAAAATTACATTGGTGTGCTCCACATACGTCCACTCAAATCAGTGAGAGCTCATGGCTATTTCAGATATAACCTTCTTGGTCACTTACATGGCGACTTTAAGAGCAATATACAACACCATGCATAGGGAACAACTGTAGTCGGAATACTTTCCTACAGGTTATCCCAGTCATATTTCTCAGCTTAAAAGTAAGCGACTAGCCTACAGCAAATCAATTGGGACAATCCTATGAAGAAGACATTCACATGATCAAGCATCTGCCAATTAAATTTGAACATTACCATCCTTCGGCACGGAACAGAACAACCCTGGTGCAGCATCTCCAAGCCCTTGAACTGCATATCCCCGAACAATCACATTCCAAGAGACGAAAACCAGCTGTTCCATCTCTTCCAATACACAACAATTAAGCATCCTCAGCATCTCGAGTGCAAGATCACAGTGGCCCTCAGCACAAAAAGGTTCCTTGCAAATCTACTCCGGTGTCCTTCAGGAGTTAGGATGATGCTTCCGTAAGTGAAGCTGTTATGCTTCCATAAGTGAAACTGTTGTCTTATGCATCAAAACAAAAATCTTCAATGCTTCCCCCATCGCCCGCTTGGGGGCGTCCAGAAATTAAGGCGGTCCCTGAAGCAGCACTTCTTTCGAGCATTCTAACAAACATTTGGCGGACAGAACCAATACCGCCAGTTTTATCATAGGATACAATAAATCGGTACCGTGGAGGGCATTCCCAGAGATGGATAACAGATGTTCTCCAGACTGCGTTCGGCCAGGCAATGAAGGGAATCAAAGTGAGTCGAATAGAACCGTGTGGTAGAAAGACAGCCACGGACGGCGACAGAAATCTCTACAAAGTACCACGAGAAAGATTTGATTTTGATGGTTGCTCTGATGGATAAACGGCAAAAGAAATCTGCTTTCTTATCTCCGCTTCTGGGAGTGAACGTGGAACCAGAACAGAGATTTGGGTAGGGGGAATCCGATTCCGCCGGGCACCGGAGGACGCCCCAATGCCACGTTTCCGGCAGAACGCTCATCAAGCAAATGGCAGCTGCGATATGAATTAATCAAGGATTTTTTTTACTTTTTAGTCCTATAATTTTGTAATTTTCCTTATAAATTCATGCAATCTTTTTATTTTTTATTAGTCCCTATAATTATTTAAAATATCTATAAAATGCCCCTCAATCTTTCTTAAAATGCTCTTCTGAAGGGAAGTGTTATTAATAGATTGTGAGTGTGTTTTAGCGAAATATCAAGATTACATGGACTAATATAAGGAAAACTTAAAGATTATAGAGACTGAATAATAAAAATCTCATTAAGCAATTGTGACACGTTTCTTGATAAATGAAAACACGTGTACATAGGTCAAATACCCCTCGGGCATTAATGTGGGGGTACTGGTCTCACTCACATCAGATTAAAATAAGGATTAGATCATAATGTCATGAGGGAAGGAATATGGATAACTTATCACCGCCGTTGAACCAAACTTAGTATCCGATCATGCATGACTATTTGTGGAAAAGTTGTGAATGGAATCAAGAACGTAACTTAGCATGCAAGCTTTATGCAAATAAGTTGGAGCATGATTAGATACTGACTTCATCTAATGGTGTCCATCAGAGAACCACATTGGGAAAAAAAGAAAGGGCAGAATTAGACATGGTATTTGTATAAAGAGAAAGATCTATGTGAATTGTAATGTCCTTCCTCCTTTCTCGTGCTGCCTTCTAGTCACTAGCACACGAAGGTGTAATTTCTTTTTCTTTATTTTATTGGTGGTCCCATAGCGCAGCAAATTTTTTTAGCAATCTGATGCATTGCCATCCGTTCAAAGTAGATCAGATGTCAAAGTAGTGGACACTGTAATCCACATTGCAACCAGTTATCTCGTGTATAAATGCATATAAAAAACATATGGAAGTCCAAACTTTTCCAATAGTGGAAACAGAAGTATTTTCTTACCTAATTAAGAGCTATTTGGATCTCTCTGCACCATTAGCAACTTTGTGGAGTGGAGTTCCTTTATGCCAGCTCCTCTCCAGAGAATATTGTAGATCTGCTACTTATAGTAAGCCTGTGTGTCTGCCAGCATTATGCAAAGCAACCCAACAGCACCTAGCAAGAACTTCTTCCCCCTTTTCCTCATTTGAAAAAGGGGGAAATTCTAATCACAGTTTCTGGAAATGTTCTAACAGGACCTATCCAGGGACAACCCCTAAAGATGAAAAAAAAAAACAAATAGCAAATGGATAGAAATAGCCAACCTGAGATAGCATGCATGTGTAGAAATAGCAAATACAAAGCAACATGTCCCTCGAAGAAATCAAAATTAAAAGTTTTTCTATTTAAAATCGTGTTAGGTCTAATTTTTATTACTTAGACATGATTATTCGTAACTACGTATTTACAGTACAGATGCAGTGATCAACTGGACCTTTGATTGATTGAGTTTGACAATTTTGCGTTAGCCAATTGTGTACGTGAATACTTGTCCATCCAAAATTTTTATGGGGTAATTTCAGGATAAAACACAAATAAGGACTATGAATCTGAATGCTAATTTTTAAGATTAATTATTATTTTTATTTTTAATAACATCTTAGTTTTTGCTCAAATGATGTGGCACGTACAAAAACAATCTTAATTCCACTTCTACTTCTGATATCTTACAATCGAAAACTTTCTAAGACAATGAGAGAAATGATGAGTTTCCAATACCGTAAGTTTTTCTTTCTTAGTTAAAAAAGAAACTGTTTTTTTAATCATCAATTTCTCCCTAGAGATGAATAAAAGCCACTGAACCCAAGCAAGAAAGAAAAAGGAGGTCAGAATGGCCTTTAAGTGCAGTTTTGGCATCTTACTGCCAAGTTTGGGCAAAACTCATTAGACAACCATACTTCATTTATTTAAAGAAAGTAGAAGGCAAAAGTATCGTGGAGTTAATTGGATATTGACTATAAATGCAACTTTATTAGTCACAGTAGATGATCCGCATCCAGATGGGAACTAGTGTCCTGTAGCACACTGGTTAGAGTCAAAGCTTACTGTATGGTTGATCTGTATTGGGTCGTATTTTTTCAGATACAATAATATATCTTTCTGACTCGATCTGATTAGTACGAGTTGCATGAGTTGGATAGTCAGGTCAACAAGTTTGTTAATAACAATGAATTTAAGTCACATTTTAGACAAATATATCTTATTAATTATATTAAAAGTATCAATCTACTTACTAAATGATAAAAGACTATGATGCAAAACAATCTATCATACACGTATGAGTGGGCAGGATCCAGTCCGCTACAATATATGTTAGTGGATCGGAGTAGCTAAAATACGAGTCGACTCGGACGAATTGACACGATTTGATATTATTCCGCTAATCATGGTTAAAATTGCTTCAGATGCGAGATTATCCATTCAATAGCATTGGTACTGAAGATATGGGTGCGCGCGCGCGTGTGTGAGTGTGTGTGAGAGAAGGGAGATTCCTACTTGCCCACCATAAGTTTCTCTTTTATTGAAAATTTGAAGTCAGCTTGCCCCTCTCATGCCTTCTCAGTCCTGACTAATTGGACAACTCAGGAGTTTGCTCCTCCATGCTATAAATAGGGGTCCCCTTCCTCCTCTGCCCATCAGGAAGCCCTTCCACCCAACAAGAGCAATTGTCCAGCCTTCCCACAGATCCTCTCATCCAACAAGCACTCTCTAACACTCCTCCTTGTCTTTGCCATGGCTAGATGTTTGGAACCCCTCATTGTTGGGAGGGTGATAGGTGAGGTCCTTGACTCCTTCAGCCCAAGCGTGAATATGATGGTCACTTACAATGCCAACAAGCGGGTCTGCAATGGCCATGAGTTCTACCCATCTGCTGTCACCTCCAAACCCAGAGTTGAGGTTGAGGGGGGTGACATGAGGTCCTTCTTCACATTGGTAAGTAACCCCCCCCCAACACACACACACACACACCATGAACCATGGCACCTGTTTCAGGTCTCATCCATGTCAACAGTACCAGTGCAGTTATCGTCCTATTCTAGCCAACACATTACTGGCTTTTCTCTGGCAGGTGATGACAGACCCAGATGCTCCAGGCCCAAGTGACCCATACCTCAGAGAGCATCTGCACTGGTAAAAGCCCTTGCAAACTATGCTCGAATAAGGTCATCTAGAAGAAATCAGGTGGACAAAGTTATGGGGCTACATAGGCTAGACACAAGCTAAAATACAAGTAGAATGCTAACCTTTACTTTTATTCACTATCTGTGTTAAAAACTCTGAACTAGATGACCTAATCTTTTAAATGTGGTACTGAAATTTATCCAAGATTTTGGTTGTTCATGGGTCATACATCCCATGTTTGTCATTGTTTATTTATTATGATTTAAACTAATTTACATATAAAAATGTTAAAATAATTTCATAACCACGTAGAGAAGATGAAGTATAATTTATAATATCGAGGTTAGTGTATTCATTATGTGATCTGGCTCTTAATATGAGAATGGGTGTGGAGTTCTGCTACCCACAGGAAAAGTTACCGCTGACATCCTCATGTAGTCACATCATTAGCCTAGGGACATCTGCCGAGGCACCTGGTTAACCAATCAACATTAAGGTGTCCTAGTTAAGGCTCCAGGTAACGACAGATGTCTCGGCATGAACATTAAGGCACCTTAGATCATATAGGTCGTATGCCCTGTGTTCTTAACCAATCAACATTAGTGTTCATGAATATGGTAAGGAAAATAGTTTTGTGATTCCCTCATTTGACATCCACATTTGACATCAGGTACATGGCACAAATTTCAAATTTTACATTTACCATTCAAATTTACATTTGTCATTTGTTCATCTTGAAATTTGTGTCATATGTCTGGTGTCAAATGTAGATGTCAAATAAAGGAGTCACAAAACCGTTTTCCATATGGTAATAGAAGCTTTTGCTCTTGTATGTACTGCGCGCGGTACACGCATCATATGCTGTATGCCCTGTGTTCTTAATGAATGCCCCCTGTGCATATGAACTTGTGGGGCATCCCACAGAGACAGAGCTACATTGCAATTTAATAGCCCCCATGGTTCTTCAGCTTGCGGCAATGGTCTACTTTATTGTGCCGGTAAAAGGAGGGAAACCAAAGGAAACATAGAACACGGTGGTAAATAGAACGAGATCGTCTGAATTTGTACGTCTGAACTACCCAACGCTCTTAAACACATGAGACCGAGTTGTACAAAAATATATAATTCATTTACCTTTAAAAATGACATGCACAGTACACGTACGGCTGGGTTCATGTGCCTGAGACGCGTTGAGCGTTCCAGACACTGAGATCTAGACGATCTAGTTCCCTGGCAACAAGATCGAAGAATAGATTCAAAGGCGCATAGCATTTAAGGCACTGTGAATTCTGAATGTTCATTAACCAGGAGACCGTATGAATTTAAGATGTTGGCCTTGCTGCAGGATTGTGACTGACATCCCCGGCACCACAGATGCCTCTTTTGGTATGTATCTATCCCCACTCCCGTCAATATGTCTGTCTATACGTATGTATGTGCATGTGTATATGAATGCATAACTAATTAAGCTGAAAGAGCATTATACCAATTGTGTTACAATGTTGTGACTGGTGTAATAGGAAAGGAGCTGGTGAGCTATGAGAGTCCGAAACCCTACATTGGCATCCACAGGTTTGTGTTCGTGTTGTTCAAGCAGAAGCGACGGTCGTCGGTTAGCCCACCGTCGACCAGGGACAACTTCAGCACCCGGCAATTCGCCAAGGACAACGACCTCGGCCTTCCGGTGGCCGCTGTCTACTTCAATGCCCAGAGGGAGACCGCCGCCCGGCGTCGCTAGAAGAAGCTCGCCAAGCCATGTTGCACCCAATAATTGACCAGATGCCTTGCTATGCAGGAGCCTGATCTTCTTAGATTAATAAAGGGTGTTGGATGGATTCTGCTGGATTGTAAGTCTGTGTGAGTGCTTATTCACTACATCTAATTATCCCGAGAACAGATCCTTTCATTACACGTTTGGACATGAGTCCAACAGTATATAAAAAGGGAGGAGACCGAACATTGTAAAAAATTCTCTCACATGATCTAAAGTTTTTGGAAATATCAGGTCCCTCTTCTTCTTTGTACTGTTGGACCCCATCCAAACACGTACTAGAAGATCTCTTCTCCCTACATGTAGTGTCCTATCTATGTTATGCCTTCTATTAGTAGTTTAATTCCAACCTGGAAGTACGGAGTTTTACAGGAACCTTTATGTCTAGTCTTGAGACATGGGGTTGTATACAGCACATGGGCTTTGAGTGTGGCCTGTGTTCTTTGCTTCTACTTCAACATGTGTCAGGGAGAGATACAGGGATTCTACATGGAGCAGCCCCCAATGTCCACAGCTGTGTAATTTATTTCTATATATATCCCAGTGTTTTGGCAGTGGACTGTGATGTACGATTCAAGCATATAAGATGCTATTTGCCAGGCTCCATGAATGCATGTTATAAAAGTTCGGGACTCTGGTAATTGGCACCAATTAGGAAGCCATTCAGTAAGGAATTTACACCTTAGAGAACATTTGCTGATGGATATTTCACAATGTGAACATGGATTGACTGGATTCGTAGAAAAACTTCGATTGGTATTTGCTATTCGGGGATTTTCGCAAATAATCTTCTAAAAATCTCGCTTACGCAAAAGATCTCTTATAGTTTACATGTATATAGAAAACCTCTTAAACTATCTTTCTACTCTAAAGTAAGTACGTCTTAACGTATAAGTGATACAAGTGATAGCAAACTTGACACAATGTATACAATGATTATTGTGGTGGTCAGGAATACATAGTGAATCTAACAGCTGCAACACCCCTTGCCACTCGTTGATGGACGTGTAGAAAACTAGGTCTTCAAGAGAGAAGAAAATAGAAGGGTCTTTTGACTTTTAGCGGGAGATAATGTTACACTTCTAATACGATTCAATCGTTTGGACTCACTTTGGATACAAATTATATAACTACGGAATTAATAATAGTACCTAAATCGAAGATGAACAATGAAAGATAAATAACTAAAGTAATATAAATATAATTTATCATCAAAATAATCTAATATTCAAATTATAATGTTATGACTAGTATCTACAAACAACATCAAAATATCCAACGGAAATAAAATCACTCAACTCACTAAAGAAATAAAAAAATACATATCTCACTCAAATGTCTTACTACATCAAATCTACTAAATAGAAAAATTAAATCTAAACTAAATAACTTCTTAAAAATAATCTGAATCAAAAGCCTCAAGACAGGTCCTCCTCATGTCTTAACTCTTTAGTAGGATTTATGGGTGTAACTATTTCCTCAGATTCTGAAAATATTAGTAGGATTTATGGGTGTAACTATTTAGTAGGCAAATCAAACCTAAAAAATATTAACAATATAATAATTAAAAATTGATGATAACAAATATACACGACTCATAGCTATACATATAACTCAAATAAAGATATTATATAAAATATAGTCAAAGATAAATTTACTAAATTGAATGTGTTTTCTAATAACATGAACATATCGACTAACATATAATATATATTGCATGATCGGAATCCTATGTGACTGAAGAAATTTCATTAGCCATGTAACTGAACAAATCATAGATTGAGTTGAACATATCACATATCAAATTAATATAGTATAGTAGTTTATCATATCAAATCAAATATAATATATGAATAAGTCATAAGATTAAAACACGTGGACTGATCAAAAGATAATTGAGTAAGAATATCAAATGAACGAACTAAGCAGAATACAAGCTAAATTCAAATGATCTAAACAACAAGTTATATTTCATAATTATGTGCAAAATATATCAAATCGACATACATCCAACCACCACATAAAGAGTCGAATAAAACATATACCAAAGTATATAAGTAAGTATGCGAAGGTTATAGCACATGTATAGCCAGAGAGTCTATTCTTCTACTTCGGATGATTGAAAATAAATACACAATTATCAGGATTTTATCCCGTTGCCCACAGATATAACTCATCTACATATACTTGTAGAATGAACCACAATCTTCTTAAGATGATAATGTCTCAAATATATATCAAATAAATATGACGCAAATATTTTGTACAGATTTCAAATTGACCATAGATCTAAAAATTTAATTTACAAAGTAACGCATATATATAAGAGTTAAAATAAGTCACTTTATATACAAAATAGTTACTTAATAAGCCAACTAGGTCAAACATATAACAAATTAGGACAAATATGATCTCAACAGGTTTCTGGATAGAAAAGATAACTCCAATTTTTTTTTCAAAATTTTTAGAATAATAAACATATTTTTCGGCCATTAAGATTAATTTTCAGAATTGAAAAATTGACAAATAAAGCCAAAAATAGCAAACATATTCAAAAAACTACTAAACTTGGCTAACATGACAAATAAGTCAAATGAAATATGTGTGTAAAATTTCATATAGATTGGAAATCATATGAGTGTTTTGAAACATGAAGTGGGAATTCAAGAACTTAAGTCAAATTTGACCAATCGAATAAATAAAGAAAAAATGATGAATAAATTTACAAAAATTATAAATCTTGAATATATACATAGTTCATCAAAACAAAACTGTGGTCAAAATTTTAAGTGATTTAGAGAAGTATTTATAGAGTTATGACTAAAACAAATTAGATCAGATTTCTGAACTAACAACATATAGAGCAGGTTAAATCCTGCCCATATAGGTGGACATCTTTTAAATCACGTGAACTATCATGGACGCCTTTTAGAGAAAAAAATGAGTTGAAAGAGAGTTCAAATCACTGAATTTGAAAGACGTCTTATCAAGTTGACATTTTCTGTAAGATGTCCACTGGGATGGACGTCTACTAGGATGGACGTCTTTTAGACATAATTTTCAAAATTATAATAATTCGTGAATTTGATAAAGAATTAATGAATTAAAGTGAAAATTAATATTATAAACATATAGAATATACTTATAAGAATCCAAATTGACTACTTTTAAAAATTAAAATATTATTTTATGTATACTACAAAATATTTCATTTGAAGGGTTATCATAGTCTACCTTTAGAGGAAGAGCAACTACTTCCTCTTTAAGCAAATCCTTATGCTCTAGTCACCAATCCCTCTTATTCTATAGCCTCTCTCACATGTTTTACACCTCCAAGAACACAAATCACATATTAGAACCATAAGAGATTAAACTAAAAATTTCTTCTAATTCTTCACGAAGAACATCAGGTTCTCATCTTGAAAGTTCAAGTGCAGCTCTAGAAGTCCTAGCATGAATTTAGGAGGCCTTATATGGTCTCTTGCCTTCCCAGTACAACCAATAAATCTCCCTTTTCATGATGGAATCGAACTCTAACCGTAGAAGACTTAATCTTCAAGTAAAAGTCACTTCTTAGTGCAACTAGAAAATCTGTTTTCACACATAAGTGTTTCTAATCTAAAACCCTCAAATTCGACCTAGATCCCGTAAAAATTTTATTCTCAAAAGTTGTAGATTATAAATTTTCTCTTTCTAATGATTCTAACATCATAATTTTTTGTCAACCTAGTGCGGAGATATCATCACTTTACTGGGTTACTGTCATGCATCTTGCAAACTCAAAAATTTGGCTAAGTGTTGGACAACTTGGTTTCCTTCTCTAAACACTAGTGGGCCTAATGTGTCTAGTGGATTTAACTAATAGATTACTCATATTAAATTAACATGCTTAATTACCCATGACCCATTGATAGCTATACTGGACTTAATTATTAGGACTTGTTAACTAGTATAAATGGGTTTAAGGTTCTAGGGCATAACAGATAACCCTTCAATGCCTAAATCTGAAGTTGAACCTTGGGCCAAGTGATATTTGAAGAAATGGGCAAAAAAAGCATATTGGTTATCTATTGGGTGTACCACTTCCCAGGGCCCAAGTATTTATAGTATTCTATTAGTAAAGAGGAGTGGGGATATGTATCCCATTGGCGGTACCCATATGTTAATTAGCAGTTGGCCAGCGTGGCTTTTGTCTTGGCAATAAAGGGAGCACCTATCTTGTGCGGATAGCCATGCCATATTGCCATAACACTCTTAAATGGCACACGTTTTTTTATGTAGCAAATAAGATAAAGTAGAGGACTAGATTAGTGAAAATCATGATGGCCTCCCTCGTTGTTAGATAAAGTGATAATAAATGGACACCCTTAGGTGTTAATAGAGGGAGCTTTGCTCATGGTCTATCACATGGCAAGCTGAGGGGTGGGGGAGAGAGGGTTAGCTCTTGGCCTTTAATGTCCCGAGAAGATCAAAGGGTTAATATCGTGCTTTCTTGATGGTGCTCAGCCATCATGACAGTTAAGTAAAGTAAGTTCCTGACCTTAAGAGAGGATGTGACTCTCGCAGAGTTTTGTAGAAACTCAAAAGGATGTCCAGGCCTCTTTATCTAAGTAGGCTTGTGGTCGACATAGACCTTAGCTTTATTCACAAGCCCTAGAGAAGGGCTATAGTTTCTAGGGAGCTCCTGCAGTGGCTCGTGAGGCATTTGGTCGACTTAGACCTTCATCATCCCAGTGAACTTTGAGTCCTGTAAAGCTTACTAGCCTTAGAAGGCCTTTAATAGATGGATTTCAAGGACCTAGTCGATATGGACCTTGTTAGTGGGTTGCCCATTGTCCTGGGCATTCTGGGCTACCTCATATTTGAACCATTGTTGGGCTAAGTAGGTGTTTTCTCCTTCAATTAGCCAGAGGTTTTTTGTATATGCATATTTTACAAGAGGATTCTTTAGGTATACAATGATTATATAGAAAGTTTTTTGCATATATGTACACTAAGGAGTTTTTTTTGTATATGATATTATTTAGAGAGTTATTTTCAAAAAGCCCATTGATTTTTTCCCAAACGAGTATTTATATATTTTTCTTAATAAAAAGAATTTAATTCTAAAGTTTTTTAGTAAAAGTTTTTCCATACTAAAGACTTTATGTTTTTATACAAACTAAGGTGACATTAATTTCTAAGTCATATGATTGAAGAAATAGTTTCAGAACCCCATATGAAGGAGTAATGCTTGTTGCACCATTGTCGGTGCTAAAAAAGTGAGCTAGATTGAGCCCCTCAATCTCATTCCACCATCTGGAGATCTCCTATGAAAGTTCTCTCGCACATTAAATACAACCAAATGTCATTTACGCGTTAGTGCACATGGGGCTGGATTTTAAAAAAAAAAAAAAAACTGTCAAACTACTTTTGAAGAGCATGCACTGTACTCTCGAGAGTACGATCATGCTCTCGAGAGCACAGTCAATGCTTTTGAAAAGTAGTTTGACAGGTAATTTTTTTTATTTTTCTTTTTATTCTGACTCATGATGTGCATTGACACATGATAATGTCAGAATACATTTAATGGAGGAGACAACTCTCTATATGGACTTATCGGGTGACAAAATGAGATTGGAGACTCAATCCAACTTAGTTTTTTTGCACCGTGTGGTACAAAAAGCATTACTCTATATATGAAGAGACATGTAGTATTCAAAAACCCTCAAGTTTTAGACTTACGCCTTAAAAGGGAATCTAAAATACCAGTGGGCTATATCTTGTATGGGGAAAAACTTGCACAATAGGGAGAGGAAGCGAGCATTACTCTTGGTCGTTCCTAGTTTCTTGGGGAGGTCCCCTTTCTCCAAGTCTTAGAGGTGTGGTTAATGAAAAGGCATAATTGAAGCACTCATTCCTCCTTTTACACGTAGATAAGGAATTGTTTAGAATACCCACCTAATTACCTTGTTGGAGAAGCACATCCATTCCTTGCCAATTATACGTTGTCATCAATCAAAGAAGCAATATCAGCATCTGTCATTTGTGGAAGAGAACTACCTTTCCTCTATGAACCTCTAAGTTATTTGTTAGAATTAGACTTGTAGTTCATGTGAGACATTTTCCTCTTTGACTGGTTAATTAGCAGTCTTATTTGGGAGGGGCTGGCCCCTTCACTTTCTCAACTTACAGTCACCATGAAATCTATGGTTCCTCCATTCTCACATCATCATAGTCCCCTTAGTCGAAAAAGTCAATGTATATGCACAAAAGGTTTTACAAATTTTTCTCTATGCAAACATTCATCTTTTATAATAAGCTCTTGTGACTTGTGTATTTAAAGTTGACTCTAAAAACTTTATTCTTTCTTAGATAAGTCTTTTTAGGTTATAGCTGTTTGTGGAAATGAGAAGTTTAATAGAGCCTAGGCTATGCAAGATACGAAGACCTTTTTTTTTTACATTCGATAGTTTCGAAGGACTAAAACTAAAAAGCTCAAATAAAAAATAACTTATGCGACTTCCGTCTACAGCCAACTCTCAACCACAATTATTGTGGTGCCATCTGCGAGAGTTCCTTTGTAACTAACTACACATAGACCCCTCACCTAGGGGACTATATATGATGATAGAATCTCATATTAGCTCTGAATCAAGCAAGTCTTAAGCACATAGGAAGGAACCAATCTTTCCATCCAAGGCACCTTTTAAAGGAGATAGAATTATAGGGCTCTCAAGTTCAAATGGACAATTAATCCTCGTGAACCTTATGACCAACTCTCTAGTGCAACCTTTCATGGCCTATGGATGGGATTGCTACATCTCATATCCATTGAGTCACCACTTCCCTTTTTTCTATGGAACCTTTAAACGTAAGGAATAAAATCATGGAATTCTTGGGTCAAAATATAGATAAGATCTCGCATGACCACAAACTCAACTCTCTACTGTAATACTGGCGCTGGCTGTGGGCATCTTTTTATAGTCCTAACGTGGAGTCCTCCAACTAGAGGCTTATGATGGCATAAGGACAAGCTGTTGTAAATCGAACATTGGTTATCAGTCAAGAGAGTCCTTTAAACTTGCAAGAAATGAGCGAATCCCTCCAATTAAAGGTATCTTTTGAAAGGTGCAAAATCCCAAGCAAAATAGATTAGTGACGGACGTAAAAATTTTATTCAGTGTGATCATTCGGACATTAAGTCATAAGCATAATTAGATCAGTAGAATTTTAAGTTAAGTCATATGAGGTCCTAGACTGAACTAGTGAATCTTGAGTTGGGTTAGTGAGGTCTTAGACTAGAGTCACTAGATTTCCTTAGATTAGACTAGTGGACTTGGCAAAATCCAGTGGGGGTTAACGCTGGATCCGCCGCTGAGACAGATATACTTCCCATGAGTAACAGGACAACTCTAGTCAAAGGGAGGTGTCACGTACGTGTAGTAAGGACTGCAAGCTTCCCTCTACCTCTGCACTGAGACTTATCCGAACTCAATGATTAATAGCAAGATCCATATGTATGATGTCATTAAAAGAAACAAGTGAGGCCGCAAATTTGCTGGGTGAAGACTAACATTAGGAAGTTCCAACTCCAACATACAAGAGACATGGCTTCTCAATTTAGACCCAAAATCTAACCCACCTAGATTGTGGCCCTGGGCAGCTTTGACAGAACTGTTCTAGTTTTGTAATTAAAAGAAGTAGAACAAAGTAGGTAAAAAGCTAGTTATTATTATTACTTTTTATATATCGCCCACTCGGTTTCCAGCTTCTGATCCGACCACCCCCAATGGCGACGCTACCCATGAATCATCACCCTGGGGAAGTCCCAGCCGAGGTCGGCATCCTTGTGCTGCTCCAACCCCACGGCGGCCGCAGCAGCATCCATGGGCACGGCGTTGCATATACACGTGACGGGCAGTATGCAGTTGGCGAGGAGGGCGCTCTGCTGGTGGCGCCCAGCACCGCTCCTTTGCTGCAGCACGCCGTCTTTGGCCGCCGGGTGCAACCGGTCGAGCACCTCCAGGCCAAGCTCGAACACCTGGTTGCTCGGCGGCGGTATCCGGTTCAGCACCTCCAAGTCTATCTCGAACAGCTCCTCGTCGTCCGCGTCGTAGCCTGCACCCTCCACCGGCAGCTTCTGCTCCCCTTTCGCCGCTGCAGATGCCTTGGCAAGCTCCATTTGGTTTAGCTGCAGAGACTACGACTACGCTGTGCATGCCGTGCTGCTCTGCCTCTCCGTTGAAGCTTTATAACGTCGTCTTCCCGGTGATGCAAGTGGGACCGATGATCCCAACAAAACTGCACCTACAGGATCTAAAGCTTTGGCAGCGGCCTCTTGACGAGCTCCTCGCAGGGATTTGGTGGAGGTGGTAACCGCTAACTAATCCCCTTCAGGTAGGTAGCCCACCACCCGTGTGTACGACGTCCTCCCCGGGAAGAACGGGATCCGGTGGCTGCTCTCCCATGGGGATTGTCGTGGGAAGGTTGACCTAATTAATAATCTCCATGCTCCGGCAGGCCCCCGTTGGGTTTGCAAGGTGGGACCTGGGGTGAGGAGTTTAGGTGGCCGGAAGCTCAGGTCTGGGTAGGTTTCAGGGTTCCAGAAGTATGAAGAGTTCGTGTCCATCAATGGCGGGGCCATTGTTCTCCCGCCTGTTCCCTGCTGACTGCTGCTGAATTGTCGGACACTAAACAGTAAACTCCCATATCTTTAGATTTTGAACTGAGATCCTCTACATCTCCTTTGGAGTGGACTCTGTCAATGTCAATAAAGAGAGAGGAGAGGGAGTTTAAATAATATCAAAATTCACTTTGCAAAATTTATCTCCCTCTTCCTCTCGTTACTGACTGAATCCTCCTTCTAAAGGAAGATGTAGAGGATCTCCACTCTTTGATTTTTGAATAAAATACAAATTGGGTGGCCTAAGAAGTTGTCCTTTCAGCATATGATACTCCCAGGATTCATATGTTATGGTCCTGCTGGATAGACCGACTAATTCTGGTTGGTTTCACCTATTGACTTTTGTTCAAGCCGGTACTGAGCCTAAGTTCACTTTTGTTGGGTGTCTCATAATTATTTTTATTTGTCTGTAGTATTATTTTTTCAGAAATCAGATTGGGTTAGAAATAGTCGTCTTATTAGGCGAAATAAGCCGCACAGGATACTCCCTTTGGGGAGGAGATATCAAACTTTGTCCGGAATTAAATCCTAGTCTCTTATATATATATATATATATATATATATATATATATATATATATATATATATATATATATATATATATATATACATGTACGTGCCTGATCATGTCCGATCAACTGAGTCACTTTTTCATTAAAAAAAATAAGCAGTAGAGATCAAATAAAAGAAAAATCATCATAACTTCAAAATATAATAAAAATACTTGTTGTGTCCATGTTAGGATGCACTCCATGCATTGCACTAAGATCACGTATTTTTATTTAAATCGGCATGTTTAATTCCTTGTAATGTCAGGTCCAGCTAGTCCCTTGGCCCATTTACTTAAATATAGGGCTGCAAATAGGTTGGTGTTGATAGGAGGATATATTCAGCCACATGGGACACATTACTGATTAAAGGATAATCTTTTTGATCCAAATCCTTTCACAGTCGGACCGAATCTGAACAGATTGTATATTATATGTATATGCGAGTGGTACGGATTATATAAAAAACCATCATCATTCACATGCTATCCACTTTTTCACATATTAGAATCGATGCAATTTGGAACGTTGTTCTACTGTGGGTCATAAAATATTAAAATTTAATACTTTGATGATTAAAACCAATATATATATATATATATATATATATATATATGGCTGGCTATAATGCACCCCACACTCAGTCTATTTTAGATGCACCTCCTCTCCCCCAAATAATCCCTCCCAATGTAAAAAAATAAAAATAAGAATCACCAAAAGTTTTAAAATATTCAAATATCTCTTCTGTTTTCACTTCTTGATATTTAATTTTATTATTGGATCAAAAAAATTCATCCGTAGCCATCCGATCAAATACATCTTTTGTTGAAGATCAAAACTAAAACTTCAAGAGATGAGATCAACCGTGAGAGTTAATATGATGATTTTTTTTAATTTTGACTTTTTTTTAACATTTTAAATATTATTTTTTGATGCGCACCCAATCGGACTACTCTAGTTGATTTTCAAGATTGGACAATGAAAACTAAAGTTTCGAGGATGGGAACAATCTTAAAAGATCTATTTGAATATTTAAAAATTATTATAATTTTTAATTTTTTTAATACAACGAGGTTGAATTTTCGAGGGAGACGCATATAACTTAGATGTGCCTCGAGGCGTGTTGAATCCGTTTCCCTATAACCGGTCTAAATTCATTTCAAACTTATAACAAATTCACATCCATCCATGCATCATGAGAATATGGATCAAGTCATTCTCATGACATTAGATATTGTGCTAAATAATTTAATTCTTTATAACATGCCGATGGGAGAAGGTGTTCATGGATATCCACAAATTTGTACTTGAAAGATCCAATCCAATCTATAAGGACCTAAGGATCGGAGCAGATCGGAATGGATTAGTGTGAATTGGATTCGGTTTCACAAATTGAAGATGGATTGGGTTACGGATTAACCATAATCCACTTGCAGCCCTACCTAAATCCTTAGGAGAAATAATTGTTGCAATGTCCTCCCTCAATCGGTTACAGTATAATTATCAGCATGTATCGTTTTAAGGCACATTGTACCTCGATCTTGTGGGGTGGCCTAGCAATCGCATGCCGTCTAATTCTCCTGATGAGATGGTACATGTATTATAATGCTCAGGAGGCATTGCACCTGAGTATTTCTTTAAATCATTGTCCATGTGTGTAATAGGGTATATGCCAACTAGGGATGCAAATGATAATCGTAAACCTAATTATTTGATCAATTATTAGTTTATAGGTCAATCTAAGTTTGGATACGGTGCCGGGCCGGCCCACATGGCACGGGAGAACATGAGTAGGCTTCCTTAGCTGGGGCAAACTTTGATGCCAAGCCCAGAAAGCTGTCTACGATTCTGATCCCGAGTCCGTTTAGTCAAGCTTCCCAAAAGGATTTCCCAAGTCGCTGAACCAGAGTCATCCTGGGAGCCATCCTGAGAGGAAAGCTCTTAGATTAAGATCTCCGAGAACCACACTTGATCGCAACAACTCTTGCTAAGGCAGATTGGCTAATAAGGCCAAGTCAAAAGGAGGAAGCTAAGCCTTCCCGTAGTCTAGCTACTCCTTCTCCATCAGGAGAGGAAACAACCCCATGATCCCAGGCAAGTAAGGATTATCGGGCATCCTCCATTCCACCCCACGAAGAAAACGACGATCCTCATGGGATTATGATCTCGTGGAGTGTGGAGCAAGAACCTTCTAATGCTGGGATCGCTGAACTCTTATAAAACCAAGAGGACCCAAATGGACCTGATGGAGGAGGCCGTAAGCTGGGCCTAGGAAGCAATCCAACTATCGAGTTATTGAATTACTTAAATGGGCACTCGGCCCATATGCCCGTCCAAGGAGGCAATGCACAGGCGGCAACGTAGAATGTTCTTTGGAATAGTCCTATATCGGCTGCTAGGAAAAAAAGGCGCCCACCCTTCGTCTTATAAAGAAAATGATTACTTCAGCAAAAAGGTACTTTTTTTGAAACCCAGGACATCCCTACAATATTCTTATTTCACTCCCCTTCTTAACCTATCGTGTGTTGTCTTGAGCGTCGGAAGGGCCTAACTTGGGACCACATCCAGAGCCCTTTTTGACTGCATATGTCCTACATAGGTGGCTGAAACCCTCCTATCCTAGTCTTCTCCAACGATCTTAGATCCTCCGTCCGCGATAGGTCTTTGGGCACCTCTAGACTGCATCAGGACCTAAGGTACACATAGGGGTGCATCCAGGATTTGAGAATGGGCGAATCAATTAAGGTTTTTTTTTATTAATGCTATTATTAAAAATTTGATTCGACCACAGATATTGCGTTAAGTTTACAAATGATGATAAGCTATAATTATGAAATGAAAGAATAATAAACGAATTTGTATAGAACCGAAAAGCACAGAGTGGGTATTGGTATTTTTAGTCGAAAGAGAAAAGAATAAAAAAAATCTGATAATGGGACAAATAAAAAAAAAATATTTTTTATTCTTACAAAGAATTACATAAGGTAACAATTACAAAGAAATAGTTAGATTATACCACAATGTTGCCGTCATGAGTTCTGATGTTTGATGGATCCTTTATACTTCTAGCAATCAAAAAATAATAACTCTAACTTTGCAAGGAAGCATTTAACAATGATGTTCATTTCTTGTAGTTTGTTGGAAAACAAAAGCCTTTTGGTAGAGCGTTCACCTTGGAGCGGAACCCTCGCTCCCTTTGGAGTGGAACTCTTGTGCAGCGGTGGAACCCTAGGTTATGCCCAACTATTTTCCCTTGTTCAATAGCCGACACTGCTTGATGTCGATGGCCCTGTTGTAGAGGGAGAGTCGAGTAGGTGGCTCCCTCCTACCTCCCCCTCCCTCCAAGCGTTTTCCTCTCTCGGTGAATCCCCTTGTCTTCATCATCCCCTGCTCCTAACTCCCCTCCCTTGCTAGCCCTTTGCCTCCCCCTTCGCCAGATCCACCCTCTGTCAACCTCCGCCACCCTCCTCCACTAGATCCGCCCTCTTTGCTAGACATCAGCTAGCCCCTCCCCCTGCCAGATCCACCTCCTCTGGCAATCCTCATCAGATCCACCAGCCATCCGTCAACCCCTTCTGCTAGATCCATCCTTTTGCAAGCCTTATGCCTACCTCCTTTGCCAGATCTGCCCCCGCCACCTCTTCTAACCATCCGTCAGGCCATCCCCTCCTGTGCTAGTTCCACTTCTGCTTTCACCAGTCACCTCTTTGCTCCTCCCATCGTTTTGCTCCTACCCTATTGAAGATTTCTTTTTGGTAGGGGATTATAGGTTTCTGCCGATCTCAGCATTTGACGTATTATCTAGTGTTGCATGGCTTTTGTTTTGTTCTTTTGCAGGTGTAATTTGCAAACCTCCATCCTGCATGTGGAAGGTTTTCCTGATCCTATGTGGATCTTGGAGATGGGTGCTGGAGCTCTAGTTGTTGAGCATAGTCTATGCGTTCTCGTAGGCGCACGTCATGGAGTTCCCATCTCCTCAGCTACCAAAAGGAAGCAATTTCTCTGGCGCGCAATCAGCCAACGTCTCTACAGAGAGATTATAAGGATTGAGGTTTCGCATCCGGTTATCGGATCAGTTTCAGAGTCGGATCCCTTAATTTGGGTTCTGGTGGGGCTGAGACTTAGTTTCTTTTTCGCGTCTCGTAAACTCGACGCGGTTCAAACGGCGTCGAGCAATATTGACGTGTTTTAGGCTGTGCCACGTGGACGTCACGTGGGCTGGCTTTGGGACGCGATAATACGGCTCCGGTCTTATCGTCTGAATGACTTCTTGTATGGACGACGCCATTTAGAGTATGACCCTGGTTTGTCAGTGTACGGCCCGGTCTTATCATCTGAATGACGTCGGACTTGCACGATGCGTTTTTCCCAGTTTCTGTTTGACCCCGCGAACCCTCTCTCATTTCTCTCATTCTCTCCTTTCTCTTCTCTCTCCTCTCTTCCCTCCGATCTCCGGCGAACCCTTCCCCCTCTCCTCCCTTTCCTCTCCCCATTCCTCCTCTCTCTCCACTCCATTAACCTCCCAACTTCCTCCACTACCACCGCCACTTCCTCCGCGAAGCATTTCTCTCCGGACGGCGGCCGACGTCCCGGTGGAGTAATGGCGTCTACGGCGGCGGCGTGTGACGAGGCGGATTGGCGGCTTGAAACTAGAAGGAGTTCGAGTAACCGGTAGGGTGACGATCCCCGTTGTATTGTGTTTAAAACTATGTTTTTTCCGCTTTGAAGTATGTTTAGGGGGTTTTTGGGGTGAAAACACTAATTGCATGAAATGAGAAATTTGGGGTTTAATGGGTATTTAGGTTCTTCTCCTTCTTCTCTACTTTTTTAGTGTTTTTACACGATTTGGGGGAGGAAATCTCACCCCGTGGATTGGGAGATGGTAGAGGAAGAACCTGTCTGTGAGGGTTAAATAGCGTCGGGGGACAGCGACGCCTTTTAGAATGGCGGCTTTCATCCGCGACGTGATTTAGACTAAATAACATACTCTGTCTCTAGACTGATGAGCGTCCAGGGACAGCGATGCCTTTTGAACGGCGACTTCCATGCACGACGCTTTTTAAAGTAAAATCACCCCGAGATCTGTCTATGTTTCTGTCGTTATCAGGCGACTAAGGACAACGACGCCTTTAAAAAGACGGCTACAGATGGCGACGAGTTTTAGGCCATTTCCAAAGCCCTTTTTTTTTTATGAACCAGTTTATGAGGCTTGAATGACGTCGGCCACGGGAGACGCGATTCAAGATAGAATCACATTAATTCATGCTATTAACACATGTTTACATTGTTAGATAGTTTAGTTAAATACATGCTTGAAACCGTACTCAAGGACGAGGATTTTTACGTAATCGGATCGCACTGTATTGTGTTTCGTGCGACCGTGGACCTATAGTGACAGTTGTAGCGCTTAGGCACCCTGTGTCGGTGTGGGAGGGACACAGCGCCGGTGTGGGAGTGGTGGTGTGACGCCTAGAGAGAGAGTCACTTGGTGTACCTCGGGGTTAGCTAGTACTGATGTAGGAGTGGTACCTTTAGAGTGTCACTTGTGCTGGAGAAGCAGAAACTACCTAGAGTCAGTTAGCTATCCGATAGATTACTGTTTGGTCTCAGCGGGTCGGTGTTTCTCACGTTCGGCCTTGTGGTTGGCGTGTTTTGCCAAGACGCTGGTTGTGGGTTCAATGGTAAAATGATTTCAGAATTGTGCATGTTATATTTCGATTGCATGTGTTTTATATTAAAATTTAGGAATTGTATTTACTGCTTTACTTGCTTAAATTATCTATACTTGTGTTGCTGCACTTGTGGGTGCGTGAGTGGGCAGTGGGTATCGAAGGATCCCTATTGAATCTTTTCGATGAGACTCACCCCTGCGGTTTTCAGGTGAGGGTTCCAGGCAGGCGTAACGAGGAGTGTGCTGTCTTGGGTTGTGCGCCAGCAGCTGCTGTTCCGGGGTATGCCCCGATATAGTTGTTATTTTATTTTTTTGCCTGTATGCTTAATTATTTCTTTTCAGTTGGAGTATGTAATTATTTGCTGAGTCTAGTCATATTGTAATAATTTTTAATTATTACACTTCCTTTTCAATTCAATGCGACGTGAATGTTTAGCTTAGTTTATTATTTATTTTCCGGACTTATCTAGATCCTGATTTGGCTCCAAATGATTCGGTACCCATTTAGTAATCGGATCCCCGATTATAGAGTGGCGGGTCGTTACATGGATCCTTTCGTTCAGAGTAAACCTCTTTCCTTAGGCATCTTGAGTTATGCTTATGCCTCATTTGTTGTCTTCTTGGCTCTCCTGTGTTCTCCTGATGTGCGATTTTGTTGGGTTTGGACTGCTTTGTTTAGCTCTGTGTGTTCTTTATATGTTTTATGGGTTCCCCCCCTCCCATTGTGCTATCTTCGTTTATGATTAATGAATGGCAACTTTGTTTATTGATAAAAAAAAAAGTTTGTTGGAAAACAAAAGACCGAAAACAAGAAAGAGGAACCACGATCTTAGTATAAGGGCGATCTTTCTCTTTTCTTCCACGGAGCTTGTTAAATAGATTGTACTTATTTTGTTGGGGCCGCAATTAGGGAGGACAACGGTTGACGAAGGAGTCCTTGGCATGCTGCAATTAGAACCTATTAGGAGATATTTGCTTCTGTTTTAAATCTGCTATATTTAGGGTGAGTTTCTTAAAGAGAATATTAAATAACAAAAGGACACATGGGTTATGAGAGAAGGTCTAAGGAAGGCAAGTGTAAAACAAAGGGGGCAGCCACATTAATGATGAGAACGAATATGAAAACAAAATCATGGGGGGCCATGCCCCTTGTGCATGTATGTGGCTCCGCCATTGGGTATGCAATCTCCACCACCATAAGCTCCTTATTTGTTCTTTTTGCAGCATTGGTTTGACTTAGGTATCAGAGAGTCCTCTCCCTGCTCTAGTCGAGGGTGGAGTCCTCTAATGTCTCTTTCGCTCTTGCGGGCATCAAGACTCCTGTCATCTTTGGCATCTACAAATCCATTGTGGATCAAGGGATTGGACAGTCCTCAAGCGAGAACTATTTTCTCCCTTCTATAGATATGTATAAGGGATATGGTAATGAATTTAGATCTCTTTCAAACCAAATACACATAGTACATTGAAAATCCATGTATCCAATTGATTATTAATTTATATTTGATTTATCGAATAGTCTTTTTAATCAATAATACAATTAATGAGGTCATAGATCCACCTTAAGCCTGCATCAAATTTAATCCATTTTGCATCCCCAATGTTGAACTTAGGAAGCCGTGAATCCATGACAATGTATTGCCATTTTGTACTAAGATACAACTCTAGGTCAGAATCCCAAGATAAGGAATGTCCATTAGCTCCTTTGAACAATGTGATCGGTTCCCTATAGTTTATTGAGTTTTTTATATATATACTCTTACAAATTACCATGTTTGTATGTATACTCTTGGCTCTTGCATATTGTTATAAATATCACTGAAATCTTCAAAAAGATTACAGTTATATTCTTTTGTCAAAGTACTGTGAATTCCAACTAATATGTTAAAAAGATTCTGTAATTTATGTAAACTCAGAGGTACATATACAAAATTTTAGTGATTTTAAGAGTATATATGTAAAATATTAGTGAATTCGGGGGGTGTATATATAAAACGGTTTGATTTGCTCTTATAGCATTTTGACAAAGAGGCATAATTGCAACCTTTTTGAACACTTTAAAGAGTATTTATAACAATATGTTGGAGTTAAGAGTATACATACAAATATGGCAATTTCATAGGTATATATATGCCAAATCCCTATTGGGCGTGCACTGGACCTTGAAACCACGTCTCCAAGTAATCTGCCCTTTGCTGTTCGGATATCATTACAGCTTTCTCTCGCAACCATCCGCCGGCGTCTTCGAGGCGGCTTCGGCCCCTTTTCAATTGCAATGCCTACCTTGCGTCACCTTGGTGGTTATCCTGGAATTTTGTTGGGCTTCAATGGCTTCATCTCGTCTGTGGTGGCTACTTTGACTTCTCCGGCGATTGGGCTACTCCAGCGCGAGACCACTCTTCCCCTCTGTGTTCTACCTAGCAGTCAACACAGTGTTGTCGGCCTCTAGGCCATCTCCTTGTACTCTCTGTCCCTTGGACATGTTTCGGCTACGCTATGTTGGTTTCTCCCTCTGTGTTGCGAACTTGTGATGGGGGCTTGATGTTCTCGTTCCTTTTGTGCTATACGCTTCTCCTTCTTTTATTTCCGTAGAATAATACTTGATGCACAATTAAGTTGTGCAGTTCAGTCATATTGCACAATTTTTTGTGGTTAAGTCACGTGACTAATTTAGTTAATTGGACGAGCTAACAAGGTCACTCGCATAAGATTTAGATTGACAAATATTATTTTCGATTGACTACTGACAAATATTATTTTCGATTATCAAATATAATTTCGATTAACAAATATAATTTTAAATAGACAAATTCAATTTTCGATTGACAAGTATCTTTCTACTGTTTTTTAATGAAGACAGCCCTTTATAATGTTCAGAAGAAACCAGAGAAAACCCTAAAACCCCTATTCGTTTTACTATTCCTAGGATCAGTAAACTATGGACGGACAATTGGAAAAATGGCAAATACGGATCTGACAAAGCTCATTCTCGATTCAAATTTGTTTTCGGACAGGATGCTTTTGAATATTTTCGGATTTGTTTTTGGATCCCACCCTACCCAATAGTTCTCTTGTAAGACAAATGAACACTCATATTTTTTTGCTCGTTTCTTCAGGCTGTTCTCGAGTTAAAGTCTACGCAACAGCTTATAGTGGCATAGATCAATGTCACATTCCTTTTCCTTATTGACATCAGAGTTAGATCCAATTTGCTTGATTGAGAAGTGGAACAAAGATGCTCCCTTCTTGTGCACTTTGATTAGTACCTTCAAGGCTAAGTTCCAGTTTGATCCAAGTAAGTTGTGAAGAAGAAAAAAGCATGAGATGAAAGGAAGATTGGAGAGAAGGATGATTGCAAAGCTATAGTTTTAAAAATCGTCTCAATCTATATATGCTATCGGAGAGAGAGAGAGAGAGAGAGAGAGAGAGAGAGAGAGAGAGAGAGAGAGAGAGAGAGAGAGAGAGAGAGAGAGAGAGAGAGAGAGAGAGAGAGAGAGAGAGAGAGAGAGAGAGCATTACTATATGTTTAATGAAAGGGATAAAGCATTAATTATATATCTAGTAAAACAGAGAAAAGATCAACAATTTAAATTCATAAATTATAAATTGCACGATTTTGAATGCGTAAGATATATCAAATGGCTATTTATTTATTTTGGATTGCTGGAATATATCAAGCACGACATTATTCCAAAATATAATTTGAATTAAAACAAGGATGAATATCAACTAATATCATTCAACAATGTGGAGAATCAAATTAGAAGATACAAAATAGAAACACTTTACATGAAGATATAATAAACGTAAACCACATGCATTTGTTTGGTGACTATTATTCATAAAGAACAAAAATATATATACTTTAAATTAGGAGGTTATATATAACTATAGAAAGGAAAAACTATTTTAAAGACAATTATTTTATTTTTTGTATCCTTTGCTTCCAAGTGAAAAGTTTACTCATTTTTTCCTTGTATGATAAAATGTCCTTACTTGATTAGAAAATATATGAATTTACGAATATCAATGTAAATAAGGCTACAAGTTGGGGTCGAGTTGAAGGTTAAGGTCAACTTTAACACAATACAACATAAGAGCTCTTCAACAAGAACTCTACTCAAATGGAGCACAACCCGAATACAGCTAATCCAAACCAACCCAAACACCAATTTTCCCAATCCAATCCAACCGTAAATGAGTTAAAAATATGTCTAACCTGACACTAACTCAGAATTTTCTTACAAAAATAAAACCAACCAAGTAAGATGGTTAGGTTTACCCCTTGACCTCCATAACCTCCCTTTGGGAGGTCATAGGTTCAAGTTAGTCGGGAACTTAAAAACTCTCTCCAGTTATTCAGTTAAGAATTTTACTTGCTACACTGCAATAAGTTGAGGTGGAATCTGCATTCCAGTTCCATTCTGTCACCTAGAACTTACACGTGGCCCTGTCCTCTCGCTTAAATGCGTCCTGATGTCAACAGAAAAAAATAATAAAAAAATATACCTACAACAGTGTTCTTCGAGCACATCCTGAAGCGCTCGAGAGCATCATGGAGCTCCTAAGATCATCAGAACACTCTTGAGCGAGCTCACTCTTAAAGCACGTATGCGCTCGAGAGCTCTAAGTGCTCTCAATGGTTTAGAATGTGCTCAAAGAGCACAGTGTACGAGTAATTTTTTTTATTTTTTTCACCCGTGTTAATATACATTTAAGTGGGAGGAAACATAGTCATGTGCGAGTTTTAGGTGGCGAAACGGGGCTAGGTGGCCCGTTCCATCTCAGCCAAAGGTGCCATAGAATTATGTCCTTTGGTCCGTATGATTACTTTCTTAAAAAATCGACTTAAATTTAAAATTATCTTTTAATTAGATGAAATTATTAATCGTGAAAAACTATCTCTACTCATTCATGTCAATTTGAATTGACCCGTCCAAAATTACAGCCCTGACAAATGGGCGTTGCCAAATTCCTTCCACTCGTTGCAGTGTGCGTACAAGTGTAGAAGAATGTAGAAGGCCAGATTACTAAAAGTACGGTAAGTGGAAAGATCTAAATTAAAATTATCCTGAATATATTAATACGTTGATCTACAATTCTTAGCCTTTATTGTCACAATAAAATAAGATAATAATAATTTTTGAAAAATAAAGTCATTTGTTAATGTTTATTCTATAAAAATGATAAAATACATTTTTTTTTAAAGATGAGATATTGAGATACTTATTTTTTATTGAAAAAGAAATCCAATGGAAATCATCAAATTATTTTGCTCTTTCTCAGAATATTGGAATTTGGATCTACTAAAAATATGTAAGTTGCCTTTTCTTTATCCCTTCACCTCCGTGCAGGCGCGAGGGTGGTCGTCAAAGAACAGTAGAACTAGAAACACGGCGTTTCCACTTCCACAGACCAGACCGCAGAGAGCTCGCAGGGAGAGGTGGGTCGGGGTGGAAGGATTGCTTCAGGATGGCCCTGATGAGCCGCCGGGCGCAGCTCTTCTGCCACCACCCGGCCGCCACCGCCCCCCCGTCGATATGCTCGAAGCGCCTCGCCACTCCGCGCGGCTTCTCCCACCGCCTCTCCTGGTGCAGGTGCGGCCGCGCCGGGAGGTCGCCCCAGCTCCGCCTCTTCTGCTCCAGCTCATCGTCGCCCTCCTCCGATCAGCCTCAGCAGGTACGACGCGACATCTTGCATAGGCCTGCGTTCCGATCCCGCGCATTGCCGAAAATTTGATGGCGCTTCGTGTTGTCTTCGGTGTACGATCCGATCTGGCGATCTCGTCTGGGGTTTGTTTGCGCGACGCAGGAATCGAAAGTTGGGAGTTCGCAGTCGATTGTGGGGGATCTTCTGGACTACCTGAACGAGTCATGGACGCAGTTCCACGCCACTGGTACTGCTCAGAACTGTCCGTCTCTTCTCGTGTTTCTGATCTTTCAGTGTTCTTCTGATGTTTGGCTTGCTGTAAATGCTCGGGGTTCTAAAATATGCCCAACCGGGGTGCCATTCATTTTTCTCCGATTTCAGTTTTTGATCCGAAAGAACCGTAAACCAAAATCCGAGGATTCTCAAGCCGAAGAGTATAAAACTGGAAGATCTGTGACATTTTACGTTCATTTCTTAATAGTACCTGGTTCTTTGTTTTCGTGAAATGCCTTTTCCGTTTGAATTCAGTCTGGCATGAATAAAGAACAAGTGAGACGTACGAGTTCGGTGGTGAATCGAATTCCCTGTGGCGATTCAATTTTGGGTTTCCTCTTCTTATGAAGATTCTGAAAAATAGTTCGGTTCGCGGAATTTTTCTTTAATGCCCATGAAGCAGGATTTTGCTTTTGCAGCGGAAGCAAAGAGACAACTGTTGGCATCTGGATTCCATCTACTTAGTGAGAATGAGGAGTGGGACCTAAGACCTGGTGGACGCTACTTCTTCACTCGGAACATGTCGTGCTTGGTTGCATTTGCTGTTGGAGCAAAGTGAGTGAGATTCTTTCCCATAAAAGATGATCCATGGTGCGACAAATAAGAAATTCACAATTCTTGTTTTATGAAGTCATGTAAGATTGAACGTTCAAAGGTCTTGGGTCAGGCTGGAATGCATGCTTCACAAAGAAGTGTTATTCCATGTTTCTCAGAACTAATATACTAAACTATTAGTGAAATTGGTTGCATTTTATGAATCCAGTGACATGTAATGTTATACTACCTTTTCAAAAACTTTACCTACGTCCCTGTTGGAAAATATATCCTAGGTTTACAGATTCTGCTTACTGCATGTTTCAGAGGTTTATCACCTTCCTCATGAGAAATTTTCATCTATTCATTTTATAACTTAACTTTTTAGAAATTTCCATGCATAGTTCTATTCACATTGAAGTAATTATAGAAAAATCTGCAGTCTTCCTTTTGTCTCTGAAATTATTTAGTTAATATCTGTTTATCCAGATCTCTTGATTTTGGAGATAAGAAGGCCTTGGGATTCCATATCTTAATACTCATTAATCAAAGGGAAGAGAAAGTATTCTGCATTCTTTTTAGGAGATATCGTTGCATGTCTACCATGTAAACAATAAGGATAAAGCTGGCTTTTCCTTTCATAAATGATAAGAACACTTCAATTATACATTTTAAACTCTCTAAAGTTACGATATTGAAAGTTGTTTGTCAAAACAATGCTATGTTCATTGGTTTCACCATTTCAGTCATGTTTGAAGGTATCATGGTTTGTTCATCACCCCTACAATAAATCAAGTTTATCCATGATATCACCATTTTGCCCTCAAACTTCTGAGAACATGTCATATGACTTACAGGAGATACTTCTGTGGTTCAAGAGACATGGGCTCTTATCAGGATCCCACCTCCATGTTTTCTTTAATTGCGATCTTTGGACATTTCTGTAATTCTTGATTGGAAAGACCTGACATAATGTAGATTTTATTTCTCTTTGTCTCTTTGGCAGGTATAATACTGGCAGTGGGTTTCATGTTATTGGAGCACATACAGATAGTCCATGTCTAAAAATTAAACCCCTGTCTGCATCAACGAGGTCCGGATTTCTTATGGTGAATGTACAAACATATGGAGCTGGCCTGTGGCACACATGGTTTGATAGAGATTTAAGTGTTGCTGGGAGAGTTATACTGAAAACTGCTGATGGCGATTTTGTGCATAAGCTTGTTAAAGTAAAGAGACCATTGTTACGAGTACCAACACTGGCCATTCATCTTGACCGGTTGCTGCTTGATTTCTCAGTTTCAACTTTGCATGAAATATATTGCTAAAATTATTTCTGAATATTGCCTTTGCCTGCCTATTCACAACTGCAATCCCTACCTAACCTTTCAGGCCATGGGATGCTTTGCACTAATTGTTTTTATAATCTTCAGTTATGTAATGATTCGAAGTGGGTGAGTCCTTAGTTATGATGAAATGGGTTGTTGTAGTTCAAATTCTATGGGATTGTTTTCTTAGGATTGTATTCTTCTTTCCACCACTTCTTTAACTATTTCAAGCAAGAGACCTTTTCTCGCTTTACTGTCCTTTGAAATCGAACTTTCCATTTTCAGAAAGAGAAATTTGATTTAACCACATGCCAATATTGCTGGAAGTTCAAAGTCAACGACCCGTGATAGATGTTCTTGGCTTTTTACGTGTCTTTTGCACGTGCTTGTTTCTTAGTTTATCTCAAAAGTTCCTGCTGCAGTAATAAAAGTGAAATAACCTTCATTGATATTAGGGCCTTCTGCCTGCCTTTTGGATATAAAAATTAAAACTTGATTATTGTTTGTCCAATCCACTTGGATGTTTGGTTCTTCTGAGAGAATCTGGGTAGCTCAATCAAGGTTTAGAACTGTATAACATAGTTTCTTATGGTGACTTCCTTTTCAACTTATGCACAGATTACTAGTCAAATGAAATAAATCTTCCGCTTCTGTTAAATATATTTCAGTATTGGCCTCCAAATACTTAAGCATGCTATAGCAATGGTTAGAGCTAGTGATAGTGCATGGTGCATTCTATTACTCTGTGAATTCACTGAGAAGTTTGCATTTACTTTGTATTGGGGAGCGACAACCTTTTCAAGTTAGTGTGACATTATCTTGGAGCAGCTTTATCCCATAAAAGTATGTTTTTTATGTCCTTAATACTACTTGAATATGACAACTAGTAAAAGATGATTCTTTCACATGCTATAGTTTTTCTTGGCCTTGACATAAATGAAAATTTTGAATTAGCAATGTACTAAAATACTATTGAATCACATATGATGCAGGACAGTAAACACAGAAGGATTTAAACCCAATCTAGAGAATCACCTTATTCCACTTCTTGCAACTGAACTAGAGGAGAGAGCCAGGAAGACTGAAGAGAAGAGTAGCCCATCTCTAACTCCGAAGAATGTACATCATCCACTACTTCTACAGGTACTCCCTTGTTCTCCCTCTGCATTTATGTTTCCTAAGGTTGTTAACGTGCAAATAATTAAAGTTTTAGGTATGCCAGGATAATTTTCTAGTCTCTGGAGAATTATTTTTTGTAAGCCTTTCAAAACTAGGACAGACTGTTGAGAGGTGAAAGCCTGTTATCTTAATCTCACATTTTTTTTTCCTGTTTCCCAGGTACTGGCTGAGGAACTTGGCTGCAGCAAAGATGAAGTTCTGGGTCTTGAATTAAATATATGTGACACCCAGCCTAGCTGCCTTGGAGGTGGTAATAATGAGTTTATCTTCTCAGGAAGGCTAGACAATCTTGCGTCAAGTTATTGTGCTCTTAGAGCACTCATGGACTCGTGCGGTTCTGATCAGGACTTGGCAAACGAACACTCAATCAGAATGGTAGCTTTATTCGATAATGAAGAGGTGAAAAGTTCTCCTAACAACTGTCACCCATAATTCCTTGTTTTCTATAACCTTGGTAAACCTACGTATGCATTCAACATGAGCTGCCTACAGATAACTGATAACACTAACCTGAAATTCATTAGAAAAATCATCCGATTCAGCCTGGATCAAGCAGTTTGTCTCTCTTTTTCTGGAAATTCGTTCACTTTCTCTATTGCACCCAACTCATCATGGACAGAGTATGTGTGCAATCCCTTAGTTTAAACTTCTTGGATGTGGATTGTATTTACTATAATCCAGATCAGGCAGTCCAACTAATTTCAATTTTCTAATTTTTAGAATTTTTATGTGTTTGTGATTTATTCTGATTTAGATGTCAATTAGTAGAACGACCCAAGCATATGGCCGTGGGAAAAACTGTTCCTAATATTTGTAAATTTTCAAAAACTGTTCTTAATATTTGTAAAATTTCAACTTTCTAAAAATGTTTTTAAAATTCCATATTACATTTGGAGAAATCAAGGTAAAGACATTGTCTTATGCCTTTGTATTCCAGAGTGAAAGGATTTATCATCCTACAAGCTTGTCCAATCAATCTGTTGCTGGCATAAGATTGGTGTAGCATAACCCAAAGTTTTGGACAATGTTATGGCCAGCTTCATGTGTGACCACGACCTCTAAATTTTATGGCCAATTGAAGATCTACTGTTGATTAGAAGCCATTTTGTCTATGCTAAGCATTCACAAGTCATTTCACACTTACATTAGTTTTTGGCCTCTTCACCCATTAACTCAAGATTTGCATTGGTCGTGTGGTTCATTAACATGGCAGTAGAGCCAACTTGCTCCTTGGGTTTCCCATATTGGGCCTCATTGTTTTGGGAATGGGTACTTGCCCACGACTCCACTCAGTGTTTAATATAAAGGGGAGGGGTGGCAAAAGCCAGTTTAGTCTCATATTGGCTACTAATGAGTTGCCTCTTAAATCAGTTATAGGCCTCTCCACCCACTAACTTGAGATTTAGGTTGGTGGATTAGTTCAATAGCACTAATGAAGTAAAATTTTAAAAAAAATAAATGCATTAAAAGTTAAAATAAAATAAGTAATTAAGATGGGTTATGAGGAGACGAAGAAAAGAAAAAGGAAATATGAAAATAAAATAAACAATGCAGACATAATGGTGGTAAAGGGGGCAAGGATGGAGTTGGACACCTGCTTTTAGAAATGTACATGATGAGGAAATTGCACAGCTTGCCTAACTGCTGGAGCTACTACTGGTTCACCCTATCTCTATGGGAAGCACGGACAGACGGGTGTGGAAACTGGAAAGAGATGGGAGTTCTACTAATCAACCTATAGGAGGTTTTCTGATACTGGATTGACGATGGCCCTTTATTAAAATATTTGGAGTCCGCAGAGCCCTTTGAGGCAAGTTCCTTATGTGGAGGGTTGCACATCGCTGTTTTCCAACTTGTGACAAGCTAGTCTGCTTTATGGTTGGCATGAGGGTCCACTTTATGGTTGGCATAAGGATCATGTTTCACTTTCTGACTTTGTTTTTGGGAGGGGGAAGACTTTGATCATCTGTTCATGCATTGCCTGTCTATTAGCTGGTACTTGATATGGAGCTATTTGATTGAAAAAGTGGGTCAGACATGGCCTTCTGTGCATTGTGGAGCTCTTCAAGGATTGTAAGAGGCTGTGGAGGCTCAGATTGGATGAAGAGATATGATGGATGATACATCATGCCACTGTTTGGACCCTTTGGGGTGAAGGGAACTACCAGGCCTTTCAAGGAAAGTCTGGGGGTCCTGAGCAACTCATCACCTTTATCTGCGATCATCTAAGAGAGTGAATTTCATTTTTTTTGGTAGGAGAAACTTTCCCTGTATTGGCAGTTTCAATTTCTTGTATATGTAGCATAGCCACACTGCCTTGGTGTAGTTTTTGTATCTTGGGCTTTTTGAGGACGGTCCTTTTGTATGCAGGGTCTTCTTTTAGGGAGATTTGTGTACACGGTGTTTATTTCATGTGGGTATGTTTTTTGAAGTGGGTAGGGGTGGTGGTAGTTTTTCATCTAACATTCTTGTACCTCTCTTCTTTTACATTTGACGAGGTCATGGTACCATCCACTCCCCCCCCCCCCCCCCCCCCCCCCCCCACACACACACACACACACACACACACACACACACACACATACACACACACCCACAAAAGAAGAAGAAGAAGAAAAAGCAAAAGAAAGAGGAAGGAAAAGAAAACCAAAATAGATTTTGAAATAGGACACACATAAGAGAATAGAGGAAAAGAAACACAAGGAGAGTACCCAAGCGTAATGTAAGTCATTTTAAGTCATTGTCCCAAATCTAATGGAGTTATGGAGTTATAATCAAGCTTGATAAATCTCTAACCTTTTTGTTACCTCCACTGTTTTAAAAGCGGCCGCCTAGATGATTAGCTGGCCCGCCTAGGTGTCTCATATGGGCGGTTCTACTATGTTGGCCCGCTAGCATTTTTAAAGCATTAGTTACCTCTCAATAGGCTTCTATTTAATTGAGTGTTTGGTTGCTGTATTAGATAGCGGTATGTTTGGACCTGCACCTAGATCTCTTCTATCAAACTTTTATTTGTTTTATTTAGAGAAATATAGGTCTGTTTTATTTATTTTGTTTCTTGGACTATGAGAGCTTAGCCCTCAAAGAGTTTGGGACTTTGGATCAGGCGAAGATCCGAGTATATGACCTCCCTCCGCTGATGCCCTTGTAACATACAACACTACTACTATACGCAACATATGCATATGAAGATATGTTTTAGGTCAATTCATTGGCCTCGCCCAAGTTTAGGATGGGTTTATGATTGGTTGGGAGACTTTTAAAAGGTTTTGCATTGACTCCGAATTATCTGGATTGATTCCAAGTACTTTAGACCCATAAGGGTATTTTCGTAATTATGCCAAATTAGAGGGCATAGGGGTATCATGGTCACTTTAGTGTTTTGGGATGAGTTTTAATGGTTTGGGAAGGTTTCAAAACCTTAGAAGTAATTTTAGAGTTTTTTAAGTGTGTTTGGGTTCAAGGAATTCTGGATCGGATCGGGTCCCCGAATCGTGACCCGCCGATCTCGATCCGAATCGGGATCGGATCGGCCGAAATCGGCCTGGATCGGCCGGAATCGGCCGAATCGGAACCTGCCGATCCCGATCCGAATCGGCTGATCCGGATCGGGATCGGCCGATTCTGCATTCCATGTTTGGGTTTGTAGGGGTAGTTTGGTAATTTTAAGTTAATGTGGGTTTCATGGGTATTTATCATGTTTTAAGTGATTTGACATTTTTTATGATTTTTCTAGAATTTTTAACGATTTTTGGTATCTTAGGAGTATTTAGGTAATTTTAGGTTACTGTGGGTTTTATAGGTACATATTTTAATTGAATTGACATTTTTTATGATTTTTTTAGAATTTTTACCGATTTTTGGTATCTTAATGGTGTTTTAGTAATTTTCTTCATTTTTAGGGTTCTGAGGGCATTTAGGGCACACTGAGTGATTTTTATATTTTTTTTGTGATTTTACAGATTTTTTGTCATGAGGAGGGTATTTGGTCATTTTTAAGGTTCTGGGGGTATTAAGGTCATTTCTAGGGTTTTAGGGGTATTTAGAGCATGCTGGGAGTTTTTATATTTTTTAAGATTTTTCTCTGATTTTTACTGATTCTTGCTAATTTTTATGGGTTGAGAGGTATTTTAGTCATTTAGTTCCGTAATTGAATGAGTTATTAGAGGAGTATAATGATGTTCATGTGTTTAAACATATTAAGTGTATGTTATTTAAGTTATAGTTTATGAGCTATGTTTATATTTTATTAATTAGGCTTTAGGTATATTTTAGGACTTAGTTAGATTTAAGCGAGAGGCCAAGGGTATTTACGTCGTTAGGTATACAATTAATTAAGTATATGGTTAATTAAGTATGGCTAATTACATGCATGCATGATTAATTAGATATGAGACTAAGCTTACACACACAAAAACATACATACATACATAAACTATGAAAGCAACATAGGGAATATTTTATTTGATTAAAAATTTGACAGAGTATGGCTTATGTAATGCCGAATTTACAACAAAATTTCGACAGAGTATCCCCTTAAGATAACCTTAAAAGGGAATCCAAAAAAGACTTCTCCTCCTGGCGCGCGCTGAACTTGTGCATAGCACTAAGTTTGTGTCTTCAAAATGATAGAGTTTCCCTTAAGAATTTTGGGCCAAATGGGCATGGCCTTTCACCTTCTCCTTGGGGGTATTTATAGGCCTTAGGGGCCTTATCCAGTAAGGGGTGCCACCGTAAAAATATATCCGGTTGGGGGTGCCACCGTAAAAGTGTTTGGGAGAGAGAGTGAGAGGAGCTAGGGGGGGGGGGTGTCCCGGTGGGCACCCCCACCGGTTGAGCAACCGGTGGGGGGGTGCCACCGGTTGAGAAAAAGCGGTGGCCCCTCCCCCTTTTTATTTTCTTCTCCCTCTTCTTTTGCAATAAATGAGGAGGACCTCATTTAACTCTCTATTTTTCTTTCTTTTAAACACATGGGAAAAAAAAACTCCCATTAATAAGGTCAATGATTGGACATGAAGTACCATTTTAGTGGAGGTTCCACTAATATGGAGAGCCCTAAATGGACATTTAAACTCCATAATTAAAGGCCATAAAAGGCCATTAACTCCTCTCCCTCTCTTTTCTTTTCTTTTCTCTATTTAATGGAAGGAAGAACCCCCCACCGGTTGGGGTTTTCTTTTTATTTAAGGGGGGAAGACCCCCTACCGGTTCCTTTTTTTTTTCGCATTAAATGGGATGAGAACCCCCACCATTTTTTTTTTACCGGTTTGTTTTTTTTTAAATTTAATGGGGATACGACTCCATTAAATAACATGCTCAACAAATGCCCCATACGGGACATGTGCCAGAGGCGATGGTGAAGGCGTGTGTCCCGTGTTTTTTTCGGCCGCAAGAAGTCCTCATTTTGCATGCTCTAAGAGCTCCCGCATGCGGAGTATTGGTGTTGTCCCATCGACTTCCCGAGGCTTGTCTTACTTATCTAAGGCTCCTGAGGGAAGCTATAGTGCTGTTTCGCATTTGTCAAGTGACGTATTGCTTCGGCTTGCTATGCATATGCTCCATCCGAGCTTATCTAGGTCCTGATGACCCTCAATTTTGGTACTTAGGCACCATACGTGACCCTTGCTGCCATTGCCGTCTGTTGAGCAGAAATACGATCACCTGCATAAGACATGACAAAGTTAGTAGTAGGGCTATACTGGGGGCATCACTGGATGGAGAGATGAAGGGAAAGAGAGGTCCCACCGGGTGTGCCATCTATTTGGACCTGCACCTAGATCTCTTCTATCATATTTTTATTTTATTTTATTTATTTTATTTGGAAAAATATAGGTCGATTTTATTTATTTTATTTCTTTGACTATGAGAGTTTGGGATTAGTGGGTGTTTGCATGCATTCTATGAATTTTGATATTCATAGATTGGTAGAGTACATTGCTATAAACTTCAATATAGATATGAACCTATGTTAAAAACATTAGAGTTTACCCTTCGAGAATCTAAAGACCTCCACTCCCCCTTTCCTGCCTCTCCTCTTAGTAGACCTCCTCTTTGAGAGTCTAAAGCCCTCCTTTCCTCCCCTTTAGCCATCCTCCTATATATTCCTCCAATATCAATTTCAATATTAATGGTGTTGACCTAAAAATATCAATATGAAAATTAATTCCATATCATTACTAATAAGGCATAAAGTAATTTCTGTGAAATAGAGAGATCTTTCATCAGTTCTCACTTCTTACGTCCAAACCTTTTTGGGTCTACATCTCCTTCTAGGTTTTTTTTCTTAGATGCAAGTGCCTCTGTCAACTATTGCTTCCTCTAATCTGAAATCTATGTGACCAAAACATCCTAACCATCATTCTCTTAATTTGGCTTCAGTTGGTCTAGTTCACTCTTGACATATCCTCATTTCATATACGTATTACCACAACTTCGTTACAACATTTAGGGCCCTGGTACCATCATTCAGGGCTGTATCAACTTGGTCCAAGAATGGCATTTCAGGACTGGAAACACTTTGAGGGGCTCCCTTTTGCTTGATAGGTTACTTGGAAAAGATTTACTAAGTAAGGGTTATCGGTGCGAGAGAAGCTTCTCATCGGTGAGAGAGATGGTGAGAGAGAGGGTTCCTGTGAGAGATGGACGTGAAGCGGGTGAGAGAGAGACTTTGTTTGAGGATAGGGAGTGGAAGGTTGTGCAGAGGAAAGGACAACAACAGGCTCTTGGCGACAAGAAGACTTAGGTTCACCTTCCGGTGAACATAGACTCTTGTATTAGATGCCTGGAGACTGGACATTGCGCCAAGGATTGTAAGCAGAATGTTCGTTGCATCCTCTGTAATGAACAGGGTCATAGGAGGTCCTCTTGTCCCCTCCGATTTCGCAAAGGCCCTGTCCCCTCTTTAGGGGTGTCTAAGCTTTCGCAAGGTAGGATCTCAGTCCCATGGTCGCCTGCAATTGCAGGGGCTCGATTGTGGTTGGAAGACTGCTTGGTTGTGTCGGTTTGAAGGAATCTTCCAAGTTGAGCTCAATGGAGGCTTCCAAGGCTTTGATGGAAGTTCTCTGTCAGCTCTGGCCAGAAATTGATAGCTGGTGGATTAGGGAGGTGGACCAGTGTTCTTTCCTGGTCAAAAGTCCTCATGTTGATTGGTTACACCCTGCTATCAAGATTCTCAGAGATTGGCGCAGCAGAGTGGTCTTTAGATGCTTGCCATGGTCTGTTTTGTCTTCAACATTTCCTGTTCTGCAAGGACGAAAAGTGTGGATAAGGCTTTTTGGTATCCCATTACATGTGTGGAATGGGGAGACATTCCAGGCAATCTCTTCAAGCTTTGGTCTGCTCAGGGAAGTTGATCCTCGATCCTTGGATGACTCTTTCTTCCTTTTTGCTTGGATTCAGGTGGAGGTTTACTCGGTGGAAACTATTCCTGACAGAATTCTAATTCATGTTGCTGGGAGAGATCTTTGGGTGAAGTTGGTGAAGGAGATGCCTTTAAACTCCAATTCAGAAAAGTCTTCTGATGTGGACTGGTCCTGGGCCGAGGTTGTAGCGGAATATAAGAACTTTCAGAGGAAAAGACAAGACTCTGTTTCTGCTCCGACTCGGGGCATCCATGCCTCTTCTTCCGAGTTGACTGAGTCATTCCCGGTGACTCAGCAGGTTGGGAGGTTAAAGAAGACTCAGGGTTTGGTGGAGAAAGGGCCTCACCGACCATCTAAGGCGTCGGTTCAATTTTCTCCTCGAGCCATGCAGATGCATGGTAATTTGGTCCCTGTGTGCCAACGGGTGGCTGAGGAGGTAAATGGGCAATGTTGGGATGTGGCACTGTTCGAGGCGAGGGCGGCAGGGTGGCTTTCTTCGAGTCCCGAGATTCCGGTAGCCGGGTTCCTGCATGGGCAACAGACGGATCTTTCGGGTAGGGAAGATGAACAGTTCGGGGCTGGCGGATCCTTCCCGGTACTGTTCGATCAACTACTGGTGGGGGGCTTGCCAGATCCTGACTTAAAATCGGACCAGCCGGTTCACGATAACTCTGAGTTCCGGTCCTTTGTTCCTGACCGTGAGCTCCCCGTGAGCCGTAGTCCTGTTCTTCGACCGGCTTCCTGTGTCAGGGATGTTCAAGGCGTCTCATCATCTTCTTCCTGCGTCAGGGATGTTCAAGGCATCTGTTAGCGATTCTTATTCGCTGCAGACGGGCGTCGGGGCGGCTTCTCAGGAGGAGTCTGAAGCTCTTGTTAACTATTGCCCACCTGAAGAGGACCCAGGTTACTCCAACCTCGGTGACTCTTCGGTAGATCTTCTGAAGCAGAGGGAGTCCTCTACGGTGACTACCGTGGAGAAGCAAGTTCTGGTAGCAAGCATGAGATGGAGGGTCTTCTCTTGCCAGGGTTCCTGAGGCTTTGGCGATCCAATTGCCAGGGAATTCTGTACATGGGAATTCCAGAGAAAATTCTTCCAAAGCTATCGTACCCTATTCCTCAAACTCAGTTGTGGGGTTTGAACATTGGGTGGAGGACATTGTGGACTTTGGCAGAAAAGTTGGTGTATCTTTTCAAGGCAAAGAAGTAGTCATTAGCTTCATCAAGAGGCTTAGATGTTTTGAGGCTTTGTAGAGCTCTCTAAA
Organism: Zantedeschia hybrid cultivar; assembly: GCA_030544215.1. NCBI lineage: Eukaryota > Viridiplantae > Streptophyta > Magnoliopsida > Alismatales > Araceae > Zantedeschia > Zantedeschia hybrid cultivar. Next base: position 41,261,743 of record JARZZO010000013.1, on the reverse strand, counting down.
GAGGAAAGGGACTGGTGGGGGAGTCAAAATAGGGAAGAGGGAAGTCAATTTCATTAACCAAAATGAAATTGTTGACTCCCTAAGGCCTAAGAAACAGGAGGGCATGAAATCTTTGTAATGTTGTTGTGCTCTTGGAACATTAGAGGCCTTAATGGGGATATGAAGAAAAGGGCGGTGTGGGATCTTATTAAGACTCATAGATTGGATTGTGTTTGTCTGCAAAAGACCAAAATGGAAGCTATGGATGGACAGGTGATCAAGCAAATCGAAGGATCCTTGTTATCAGATTGGGTCATATTTCCTGCACAAGGCAATAGTGGGGGACAACTTATCATCTGGAATGGCAGCAAGTTTAAAGGTAGCATTTGTGATAAGGGCTTATTTACTATTTATGTTATCTTTAATGCAGAGGGTGGCTCAGAGTCTTAGGTTGTTACCTCTGTTTATGGCCCTCACTCTCAGCAGGGAAGGACAAATCTTTGGCATGAATTGAACAGGCTAGCCTTGCTATTTCAAGGATTATGGTGTATTACTGGTGACTTCAATTGTATTAGGTATCCTTGGGAAAGAACCGGCCGTCAGAGTTGGTCTTCAGATATGGAGAGTTTTGGAGAATGGATTTCTTCTTGTGGTATAGTGGACCTAGAAATTCCGAATAGGAAATTTACTTGGTCTAATCTACAGTTGAATGGTATACAATCAAGGCTAGACAGGGTGCTGGTTTCAGGCAGTTGGATTAATAAGTTTCCTGAATCTCATGTTTTGGGTCTAAATAGGCTGGTTTCAGATCATATTCCTTTATTGCTGAGGACTAGGGAAGTGAAAAGAAAGCCTAAAATATTTAGGTATGAATTAGCTTGGCATACTCACGAGGACTTTAAGGGACTGGTCACACAGTGGTGGAAAGAGGAGGAATCCTCTAATCAGGCAGTTGTTTCATTTTCCAACAAATTAAAAAGGGTGAAGTCAGGTATTAAATCATGGTGTGCAGCGACTTCTGGGGCAGCATCCTTTATTAGGCAGCAGATTTTACAAAAAATTAAAGGACTGGAGGTGAGAGCAGATGCGGTTGGGCTATAGAAGAGAACAAATAGTTGGTTGAACAGAAAAAGGAATACAATATGTGGCTGAGAAGAGAAGAAATAAAGTGGAAGCATAGGTCAAAATAACTTTGGCTTAGAGAGGGAGACAAGAATATAAGATTTTTTCATGTAACTGCTTGTGCCAAGAAGAGATCGATGAAAATTGATCATGTGAGAATTGAGAATTGTGTGGTGGAGCATGAGGAAGAAACTAAGAAAATATTTGTGTCCTATTTTGAGAATTTGTTTAAGGAAGATGAGTGGTGGAGACCTCATCTTCAAGAGGGGGTTTTATCTAAAATCAAAGAGAGTCAGGCTAATGAGACGTGTGCTCACTTTACAGAAGAGGAAGTCAAACTAGCAATTTTAGTATGGAAGCAAATAAATCACCGGGCCCGGATGGTTTTTCTATGGGTTTTTATCAATATTTCTTGGATATCATCAAAGATAACTTAATGAAGGTGATGAGAGAGTTCCATGAAAGGCCACTGAGCATTAGAAAATTCAACTCCACTTTTATTGTTCTAATTCCAAAGAGGGAAGGTGCTGATTCTGTGTCTGACTATAGGCCTATACCAAGGTTCTTGCTAATCGACTAAAGATTGTGCTCAAGGAGGTGATTAGTTCAAATCAAGCAGCATTCCTTAAGGGAATACATTTTGGACAATTTTTTGTCAGCTCATGAAGCCATTGTCTCTCAGAAAGGCAGCAGAAAGGAGGGTGTGCTAGTTAAACTGGATTTTGAAAAAGCTTATGATCGGGTCAGCTGGTCGTGCATTCAAAAGACCTTTGGGGCCATGGGTTTTAATCATAAGTGGATTGGGTGGATCATGAGTTGTATATCCACTGCTAAATTCTCTATACTGATTAATGGTGAAGCTTGTGGATATTTCAGTAGTTTGAGGGGGCTGAGATAAGGAGATCCTATGTCTCCTCTGATCTTTATCTTAGTTGGTCAGATTTTCAGTACCCTATGGGATAGGGCGGTAGCACAAGGGCTGGTTGATGGATTTTCTGTGGGAAGAAGTGGTTTTGTGCTGTCACATCTTCAGTTTGCAGACGATACGCTGTTGTTCTCATCTGGAAAGGATGTTATGCTTACAAATATGAAGAAGTTACTGACACTTACTGAAGCCATTACAGGGTTGGCCATTAACCTCTGGAAATATGAGGTGGTAGGAATTAACTTGGGCCAGGAGAGAATTCAGGTAATTGCTGAGACATTGAAGTGTAAGGCATCCTCTTTCTCAATTTCTTATCTAGGCCTCCCTTTGTCTGATGGTCAATGCAAAGTCAGAGATTGGGATGACCTCATTAGAAAGTTTGAGCAGAGAATGGAAGGATGGAAAGCCAAGTTTTTATCAGCTGGAGGTAGATGGGTGTTATCTAAATCAATTCTATCCTCTTTGGCAACATATTATCTGTCCATATTCAGAATCCCGAAAAAGGTGGAGAGAATATTAGGATCTAAACGAAGTCTATTTTTCTGGGATGGAAGGAAGAGAGAATCTAGATCGTTGCATCTTATAGCATGGGACAAGGTGTGTCGCAGCAAGAGTCAAGGAGGGGCTGGTTTGGTGAAGATTGGGACTTTTAATCAAGCTTTATTGGCCAAGTGGATTTGGAGGATGGGGGAGGAGGAAGATACTTTGTGGATCAAGATCATTAGGGGGAAATATTACCATAGTACATCTAGGTGGAATTTGTACCCAATATCTTTGGCTAGTATGTCCCCTTTATGGAGGAACATTATTAAGATGACTGAATTGATTGCTCCTTCTACTTCTTTTCAAGTTGGTAATGGATCCTCAGTTAGATTTTGGGAAGATAGGTGGATTTCCTTTCAGGCCCTGACTGCAGAATTCACTAACCTATTTCTGATTTCTGAAGATAAAAACAAAGCTGTTTCTGAATTGTATTCATATGGGCAGTCCAGTCCTTTGGAATTTGACATTTAGAAGAAACCTTACAACTCGGGAAACTCAAGAATTGGTGGCTGTACTGAATACCATTCAGAATATTAAGTTACAGAGAAACTGTGTTGATACAAGACTTTGGGTTTGGAACTTTAAAGGATTATTTTCTATTAATGCTCTGTTAAGAGTTATTAATGACAGTGGTGTTAGAGTGTCCTGGGAACATATTGTTTGGTCCAAGTTTCTACCTTGTAAGATCAACCTCTTCCTTTGGAAGATGGCTTTGGGAAGGTTATCCACGATGGACAGACTCAGAAGGTTCTGGCCAGTGCAGAAACTCAACTGTATTTATTGTGGAAGATTTATTGAGGAGGCTGATCATTTGTTTTGTCACTGTGGAATTGTCTATACTTGGTGGTTGTCTTGTTGCAGATGTCTCAATGTCACTTGGGAGGAATCCCTTTCAACTCTTCTTATGCTGGATGGGTGGGCCAAGTTGTGCCCTTTCACAGATGAGAGGGACCTATGGTCAATCATTCTTCCATCATTTTTGTGGGGAGTGTGGACTGAAAGGAACTTCAGAAGATTCAGGAATGAGTTTGCTAGTTTTTACTACATCTTGGGCAGGATTGTTAAATGGGTTTCTGACTGGGGAATAGCTGCAAGATTAGTGGTGGATCCAAAGTTCTCTCCTCTTATGTCTAACTTGCAGCAGTGGTTGAGAATGTATGGCTGAGTCTGTAACTTTGTTGCCTTTTGTATATAATATCTTATCTTTTGGATAAGATATAATGGGGGGAGGGCTCTTTGGAGAAGGGGTTTTAACATTGTAATGGACCTGTGGGTGTTTTTTGAGAGTTGTCTTGCTCTCTGTTGTACATATTATAATTTCTTTTAATGAAATTGTGACCTATTGGTCACCTTCCAAAAAAAAAAAGATTTACTAAGTGAGAGGTGCTTTTGTCTGTTTTGTGATGTTATATGTAATGTAATTTTGGGTTTTCAGGCTGTTTTAGGGTGATTGAAAACTGGTTCTACTATCTTGGTAGAACAGATGGTGGGGGATCCGCTTTGTTTTATCCTTTGTATCTCTCTTTTTTCTAATGAATTGTGGATCTTTTAAGGCCACCTTCAAAAAAAGAAAAAGAAAAACTCCATTGCAACATTCTTATTTTGGCAACTCTCAGCTTATTAGAGCACCTGATCATCATGCATCACACTGTGAGCTGTCTTCCATTTCATCAAGGAGCATCTTTTAGGGTATACACAAAAATGACAGGCAATGAAATGTGATAATGGAGAAGGCAACAATTTTTTTATACTTTTAAGTAATGTCATGTTCAACCAGTTGTGGTGGATTAAAATGGTTTTACCTATGATTTTATCTCAGACGTGAAGATGATAGGGAAAAGGGAAACATGGGAGGAAAATATGGGAAAATGAAAAAGGGATTTCTTCCACGTCTATTCCCTATTTTGTATATATGGGAACGAAACAATGTACGGAGGCATGTGTGATTTTGCTTCTCTTCAGGAGTGACACTATCTAGAAAATACTAAGATTTCCTTGATATGTTTTCACATTTAGCTTAAATTGAGGTGAAATCACAGCAACTTCATTGTTGTCATTGCATCTGTCCATGTCGAGGGTATTGAATGTTCTTCTGCCATTTGCTTTCTTGCATGGCAATAATTGAATATCTGCTTGCGGAGTGGAATATGTCACAATAGACATAGTAGACAATAGTAGGCTGGAGAGGAACAACAGATGATTCAGAAATGGATTTATTGCTCCATATAATATTCTGAGTAGAACTGCGAGGTGGATAGATGTGGTAAAAGTCCGTGGGTATGCCGCACATTAGGGAGTCTTACATTATTCAGCAGGCAATGCGGTAATCTTAGTGTTTTTCTGGGCTCTTTTTTCTGACCCTCATTTGCTTTTGAGAATAACTTGGTGCACCGGCAGCCGGTGCTTTTAATTAAAAGAAAACATTTTTTTTGGAATTTTTTTTTTGGTCGGCCCCATGATGCCCTACATGATTGTACAGTCCGATCTCAGATCGGACGCCTAAAAAAAGATGAAAAATCAAATGATTTTCGATTTGAGGTCGGTTTTCGATTTTTCATCTTTTTTTGAGTCATCCGATCCGAGATTGGTCTGTACGATCATGTAGGAGGGGTTGGGGCCGACCCAATTTTTTTTTTTAAAAAAAGAGTTTTTTCTTTTTTAAAAAAATTAAAAACACTGGCAGCCAGCATAATACCGGCTGCCGGTGCAGCAAGTTATTCTCTTTGTTTTTATTTCCTGGATAAATCTTTGAGGGTCTGATGTTTTCTCTTTGGAGAGTCCTTATCTTTTTTGTAACGTTTTTTTTTTTTTCTTTTTTCCTTCTCTATAATGTTCTAACTCTTAATGAAATTGTGACTCCTGTTACTTTCCAAAAAAATACACATAGTAGACAATGCTTGTCTGTCTGCATTAACACTTTATCATGTCCTGCAATTCTGTGACTTATATTTGTGAATCATCCTGAAAATGTATTCATTTTTTTCATACTGTTTCTGCAGGTAGGATCTGATTCAGTACAGGGAGCAGGTGCTCCTACAATGTTTCAGGCCATGAGACGGATAGTTGATTGCCTATCTAAGGAACACAGGTGTGAGAACACTTTTGAACGTGCAATCCGTGAATCTTTTCTTGGTATGATCTTTTGACTGCTAATTATATTCCCATGTATTTTGATTTTCCTTGAGAGTAATTTAAGACAATCTATATGATTGTGAATCTGTGATACAAGTTCGGCTTCTTGTCAGTAAAAGAAAAAAAGGAACACAATCCATCCTGGTCATGTGTGCTAAATCTGCAGGTGAAATTCCAAGTCACGGTCACACATAGTTGTCAAGGCGGCAAGGCGACTCAAGGCGTACTCGATGAGCGCTTAGGCGCTTGCCTAAGCGGCGCCTAGGCGGCACCTTTATAATCAGGGGGGTACTCATGCATGGAGAGACAAATAGTTGAAGAGAAGAGAGAAGAAATGATGAGCATATAGAAAACTTAGGAAGGGTGAGAGGATGCTAATGGCCACAAGGGGTTTCAAGTTTATGGACATAGGCAAGTGGGGCTTGTTGCCTCATCGTGGCCATCATCTTAAGAGAAGAACCATAGGAGTGCCTCATCGTTGACGTCGAGATTTGTTCGCAAAGGAGGGACAATGCCAAAGACGACGAGGAAGATGAAATAACGAAGAAGATGAGATGGAGTATCTAAACTTAGGGCTCAATCATCCACTTAACCCTATTTGTATTAGGATTGGATCACAATGGACCCGTTTGATTGGTTCATGAACTAGCCTAGGCATTGCCTAACTATCTAGGTGTTCCTAAGCATGCCTATGCGGTGCTTAGGCATACTTTTTTCAAGGACCAATAAGGCGTTTTAACTGCCTAGACCTTAAAAATAACCCTTGTTGCCTAAGCGGTGCCTAGGCGTAAGCCTTGACAACTATGCGGTCACAGTTTTAGCTCTCTTGCTGGTGTTTTTGCAGTTTTTGGAATTATGCAACTCATGGATTTTTGTTGTATAAAGCTCTCATATAGAAAACACTGATAAATGGAGGAACATAGTCAGAACATTAGACATTGTTGCTCCGGGGGTCAATTTTCAACTGGGTAATGGGTGTTGATTAGATTTTGGGGAGATAAATGGTGCACAGAGAGTGCCTTTGCTATTCAGTTATCTCTATTATAATGCAGTAGATAGCACAGAAAGTGCCTTTGCTACTGAGCTAGGGGTGCAAAATGGTCAGATCCGGTTTGATCCGACCCAGATCCGATGAAGACCGGGATCCATATTTTCAAAACCAAATCTGGATCCATATTTTCACCCTTACAATGTGGATATCCACGTCCAGATCCTGGTGGAGTTTTTACAGATTCAGATTTGGAGCTTCTTCTGTTTGTACAAAGAGGAAGATGGGGCAACAATGAGACAAATGGCAGGGACAATGTACAAGCAGCGGGGCAGCAGTGCTGCGGTGGCTACCCTAGGATGTAGAGGCACTAGGGGCACCTGTAGTTGCTTGAGGGTACAGTGGCAACAGGGGCAGGAAGGCCCCTCAAGGATACGGAGTCGATGGGAATGGTAGTCTCAGAGGATGTAGAGGAGATGGAAGTGGCAGTGGTCGCTCGAGGATGCTGAAGCTGGGGGTGAAAGTGGCTGCTCGAGATCGTGGCCGGAGGACACCAAGGCAACGGTGAGGCAGTGGTTGCTGGAGGGCCAACCGGGGGGGAGGGGGGGAGATGGTGTGGGTGCAGCGCCGCTGTGGGGTCATGGACTTATGGCTGAGGACGTTGAAAGTGATCTGGGCAGCAGCTGAGTAGAGAAAGAATGTGGTTGAGGACGAAGCTCGGGGCCAGCACTGCCATTGGGGTCGTGTCTGATGACATCTGGGTGATTGGGCAGCGGTGTTTGAGTAAAGAACCATTGTCACTGAGGATGAAGCTGGGGGGACTAGCACCGCCATGGGGGTCGTAGACATCAAGGTGATGGGGGCGGGGGCAGTTGAGTAGAACCAAAGTGGACGAGGATGAAACTTGGGGCCAGCACCACCATGGGCTCATGGCTGAGGATGACGAGGTAGGGCTGTTAATGGGCTGGGCCCAGCCCAGCCCGCTGTTGACTTGGCCCGACCCATGCTTTGGCCTGGCTTGGCCAGGCCCGGCCCGGCCTGACCCACAACTTCCATCCAAGGCCCATGGGGGCCCAGCCCGACACCATTCCCCCTTCATCCGCATCATGCTCTCCACCCCCGTCACATTTGAGTCTGGTGCGGCAACGTTGATCACATTGTGGCGCCACCGATTGCAGAGGAGGGGTGGCCGTCGTTAGTCGCGAGGGAGGAGGGGTGGCCGCCATCAGCTGCAAGGGAGGAGTGGCGACGGAGGAGGGAGGTCATCATGTGAGGAGGCAGGTCATGGCGGTGGGCAGATGACGGATAGATGGTGGTTGTCCTGACAAGCTCCATTGACGGTGGCGCAGCCAGAGCACCCAACAGGTAGCATCCCAGATTTGCTAGAACCACCGCCTCACGTAGTCCGCCACAACCTATGAGATGCCCTATAGTAAATCGTAGGACATTGATTTCACCAGGGACGTCGTGGCCCTAAGGAGGGCCGGCCATAAGACTGCCCCCATTACTGTGCCAGCCTCCATCATGCCGCTGGACAGCCTGCTGCATGTCGGCTTCATCCCCTGCGACAGAGCGACTGCATTGCCGCCAACTCCCCGGTCCGTGCCATCAGATGCTGGAAGCGGCACTCCCACCACATTCATAGGATCGTGCGGCAGACTGTTCGGACCGCTCTAACAGCGGCAATGGGGACGACGGGGCGGCCTTGTGTTCGAGGTTTGACTGCTCTGTGCTATCACCGCTCATACATACGAGAGCCGCCAGGGAAGGGGACGGGGAGGGACGAAGAGGGGAAATGTACGATTGGGTGAGGGTTTTTGACGTGGTGCCACATCTTGCAGGTCTATGGGCTCAGCCCGAGATGCCCACTAAAGCCTGCAGGTCCAAAAAAGTCGACCTGACCCCAGCCCATGGGTTTGAAATGCTGGCCCGAACTTTGGCTCATACTTGGCCCGGCCCTAAAGCGCGTGGGCTAACCCAGCCCATTGACATTCCTATGACGAGGCGATCGGGGTGGCGGTGGCGGAGCACAACCAATGGCCGAGGATGAAGCTGGGGGGCCAACACCGCCATAGTTCGTGGCTGAGGGCGAAGAGGGGATGAAGAAGTCCGGGAGCTCGTGGTTTTCTTTGAGGCATTTGGAGACTGCCCGTCTGGCCATACATGCCCAAGCTGGATGTCCATCGGAGATCCATGCCTGCAAATATGGATATCATTGGTATCCAAATTATACAATCTGAGTAAATAAGAAGGTGCGCATCAGAGTGAAAGCAAATCCAGTCAGGTCGAACCCGGATTTGCCTGACCCAATTTCCCTTTTATACATTGCCATAAATATAAGGATTCTCTTTAATTATCATCCTTTTACTTTATGTAATTGTGTAAATATCCTTAATTTTGTAGATTGTTACATACAATATTATAGCTGTCTAAGGGACACAACTACACAAGGCAGTTGTGTTGGACAGGTAACCAGGACAGACAAAGGGAGGCTTTAAAATCCCATTTTAGATTTATGACTTGGAAGGCTAAACACACATTGGGCGAAACTTTTAGTTGCAAGTCACTTTTGGTTTCCACTTTGAACATAGAAGATATTGAGCTGGAGTAGTTATACTGGTTTTTAGATGTTGACAAAGGTCAAACCTTCCCTAACAAACCCATTTTTCTCCCAATCGACAAGCTCTAATTTGTAGCTTTTAGTTGAAAGTAAAAAAAACACCTAAAACACTATGTAAGTGGCTTCCAAGGCCTAGTTTCTTTTCCTCAAAATAACTAGGTGAAGGCCCAAGAGTGCTTCCAATTGGAAGCTGCACCACCATGGCCCAAGCCTTTTATCTACTATTATTTTGAATCTCACAACATAGTTGGGTTGGATTGGTATTCTGTCAGAGACACGGACATGACTTGAGAGTCCATTTTAAGGGTAAGACTCAGGAGGTTTAGTGTACTGTGGATTATTAATGGGATTTTTAAATCTTATTAATTGGGTTGCATTTTTTGTTTAAATTTGGGACAAGCATGTTTCTCCCATGTCCTAAAGTCAGACTTTCGGATTTTGCCATCTCACACATCTGCCTTCACTTATCTTGAGCAGCGGTTTCAGAGCTTTAGATAAACTTCTGAATTTACGTTTTTCTTCTTTAACTGGAGGGAATTTTCTGTATCTAATGAACATCCAGATCAGCTTTGTCATTGTTACACTGGAGTTGGGTATTCCTGAATGAACTTCAACTAAGGTTTGGGACTGATATTACTTTATTAAATTTATACATGGTGGAAACTCATGATCAACAAAGCTCCACTAAAGACTCTCCAAAATGTTTTCTTAGCATTTTCATTTGAAATTTCTTTTTTGGTTTTTCCCCTGATGGAGTATCTGTATTTGGTTCAAGTTTCATCTACAAAGATTAACAGGGCTGTAGTTTCAGTTATGCACTAGTAAGTCTTTTAGGTATCTCAGTGTCAAACTGAGTTTTCTGGTTTCCAGCTCCGATGTAAAAGTGTTTTGGTGTCTGACTACATTTTCATCTGGGACATTCTAGAAACTTATTCAAAAGTTACGTTTTAAGGCAAACATTAAAATAATAGGAATAACAAAAAATAATATTTATGCTGTCTATGCTATATGATTATATTAGTTGCAATCCCGTGCGATGCATGGCAAATTAACAGATTTGTATAAAATAATTATAATTAATATAAGTGAAGCCAATTTTTTTACTCTGTGAAGGAATGAAAAAAATAATTACAGAAGAATATATGTTCAAAAATACTAATATTTTTTCCTGTGAATATTAGGTTAGTTGTTTAATAAATATTAAAAGTTTAGAACCACTGTATCCAATTGATATATGTATTGAGAGAGAAAACTAGAAAGTGAACTGAAGGTTATTATTATTATCTCATGAGATTATCTCAATAAATGTTGTCTTGAGAGAGGGACTGGTCTCGTTATAACAAAATTAGTTATTATTATCCTATGAGACTATCTAAATAATGATAATACATATTAAAATATATTAATATTATCCAAGAGACTGTCCCATTATTAACAACAACAATAATAATAATAATATGAGTGAGAAAAGTGAGACAGGGACTGGTCTCATTAATAATAATAATTTTTAAAATAATAATAATATCAAAAGTAGTTATTATTATCTCATGACATTATCTCAATAATAATAATAACAATGATAATGTCAAAATTAATTATTATTATTATCCCAAAAGATTACAACAACAACAACAGTAATAATAATAATAATAGGAGAAAGAAAAAATAGGAGATAGAAATATTAATAGAGAGAAAAATGTGAAAGAGGAGAAAAAGAGATAATAATAATACTAAAATACTTTTAAAAAATAATAATGTCAAAAATAGTTATTATTATTCCATGAGACTACGCCAATAATAATAATAATAATAATAATAATATAAAATTACTTATTATTATCCCAAGAGATTGCAACAATAATAATAGGAGATAGAAATATTAATAGAGAGAGAAAAATGTGAAAGAGGAGAAAGAGAGTTAATAATAATAATATCAAAATTAGTATTATTATCACATGAGACTACCCCAATAATAATAATAAGAAAATAATAATACTTTCAATTATAATAATAATATTTTTAAAAATATTAATAATATCAAAATTAGTTATTATTATCCCACGAAACTACCTTAATAATAATAATAGTATCAAAATTGGTTATTATTATCCCATGAGACTACCCCAATAATAATAATAATAATAATAACTGTAACAACAACAAAAATAATAATAATAATAGGAGAGAAATATAAATAGGGAGGGAACAATGTGAAAGAGGAGAAAGAAAGTTAATAATAATAATAATATCAAAATTAGTATTATTATCACATGAGACTACCCCAATAACAATAATAATAATAATAATACTTTCAATAATAATAATAATAATATTTAAAAATAATAATCATATCAAAATTAGTTATTATTATCTCATGAGACTACCGTAATAATAATAATAATAAATAAATAAATAAATAATAATATCAAAATTATTTATTATTATCTCATGAGACTATCCAATAATAATAATAATAATGTTAAAATTACTTATTATTATCCCAAGAGAATGCAACAACAACAACAACAATAATAATAGGAGACAGAAAAATAGGAGAGAACTATTAATAGGGAGAGAGAAAAATGTAATAATAATAATAATATCAAAATTAGTTATTATTATCCCATGAGACCACCATTTTGATGTTAATTTTTTAATAATAATAATAATATCAAAATTAGTTATTATTATCCCATAAGACTATCATTTTGATATTATTTTTTTAATAACAATAATAATAATATCAAAATTAGTTATTATTGTCCCATTAGACTATCTCAACAACAACTACAACCATAACAACGACAACAACAACAATGATCATAATAATAATATAAAAAATGGTTATTATTATCCCAGGAGATTACATTAACAACAACAACAACAATAACAATAGGGGACTAAAAAAAATAGGGGATAGAAATATTAATAGGGAGAGAGAAAAATGTTAAAGAGGAGAAAGAGAGATGATGATGATAATAATAATAGTATATAAGAAGTTATTATTATTATTATTATATATAAGAAGTTTTTGTTACAAAGAGAGGGGAGAGAGAGAGAGTGAGAGAGAGAGAGAGAAAGATATTAACGAGAGAGGGGAGAGAGGGAGAATTAATGAGAGAGAGAGAGAGAGAGAATTAATGAGAGAGAGAGGGGAGGAGAAAGAGAATTAATAAGAGACAAATATATTAATAGGAAATGGAGAGAGAAGGTAAGCGGGAAACAGAGTTCTCTGGTATTGACACGTGGCACCAAGGAACTCTATTTTATATATATAATATAAATTTCATGTAGAATGTATATCATAAGAGATAAGATATGCATTTTATTTGCATGACATAACCATGTGAGCTGAACTCTACGCACACAAAAATATTTTGGCAGATGATAGAATATGTAATAAAAAGCTGAAAAAGAAACTGTGCATATGTAATAAATAGTTACATCTGTCCAGCCCCTGCATATGGTTGAGAAGAAAATTCCAGAATCATATTCGGTAGGTGGTTTACATTATGCATGGTCCAATCATGACGAAAGCTAAGAACTCTTTTTTTGGAAGGTGACAGAAAGTCACATTGACAAAAGCTAAGACTTGCTCAAAGACAGCCCAAATAGGGGATTTTTACCTTGGAAAGACCATAAAAAGGTTTGTAGTCAGATGCAACTGCATCCATTTTTTTATTCTGGTTACTTATTGGAAAGAATTACTGTTTCGGTACATATATTGGAAATAATCTGTTCCGGTACATCCAAAGTCAGGGTGGGTATCAGGTTATCAGTTTCCGACTTTCTGTTGGCAGCACTAATCACTAGGATATCTCACTTGAAGCCGAATAATAAAATTCAATTTCTGCTTCAAACTTTCTCTTCTAGGATTACCATCCAGAATTATTAGAATGGAGTATTCCTTTTACTCTTTGCACATTTTATGTTCTGGCTACCATGATCTCAATTTTTCTATCATGGAGATTTGATTCAAATCCAAGTAAATTTGGATGCATAGGCAAGGAATCCATTCTATAAAAGTTGGCAGTCAAGGATGAAGGTAAATGCATTCATAAAGAGTCAGTGCTGATTCATATTTTGACATAATATATCCACAGTCCTGATGGCTACTGATGACTTATATATCATCAGCAAACTTGAGTAAAATCATAGTCCTTGCCGAAAAGAGTCATCGTGAATAAACACTACAGTTCAAAAGTTCAGTCTAGAGTTAGGAAATCATAATCATGCCTCTCCCTTAGGGAGGACATTCTTGAGCCACTCTAATAAAAGTTGGCAAGGAGACCGCATATGTTTTTGGAAGGAAAAATGGCCGGGAACTAGCACTTTGCTAGAAAGATTTCCGAGTCTTTTCAGCTGGCTGCTAACAAATGGGGACTGGTATGCATGTGAGGGTACTGCATTTCATTGGTTTGTCCAATCGAGAAGATGCCTCAAAGATAATAAGTTTGAGGATTATCTTAATTTACTTCCAACTCTTGCAAGGCGAACAAATCAATCCTTTAAATGAGGACCAATATGTTTAGAGATAACAGCCCTGTCAAGTCCTTGTATAATATTATTGAAGGGCAGCTTCATTCATATCACAAGGCATGGTGAAGTGTTGAAATTGAAGTCACCTTTGAAAGTAACAGCTTTCATGCGGCTCTTATTTGGAAGAAGAATGGTCACCGAAAATGTACAAACAAAAATGGTACCAAGATGGACATATTATTTGCCCTTTGTCCAATGTGGGTATAGATGACACCGATCATCTATTGATGGGTTGGACGACAAGCACGGAAGTTTGGAATACCTGTGGCTGTCTGGCATATTTCTAGGTCGACTTTTTGTTTGGTTAGGAAATGTGGGACTACTTTCACAAACTAATAATCAAGTTGGGCAAGGATACTAAAAAGTGACTACTTTCATTATCCCTTATGCAATCTGTTGGAGTATTTGGAAGGAGCAAAACGGCATCTTTGGAGGAAGCAAATCTACACAGAAATATTTGTATCAGAGCTCTTACATTTAATTATAATTGGGCTAGGCATATCCTCAAGGTCCCAATGATAAATGGAGGAAAGCATTAGATAATCTGTAACTCCTTTCCCTTCGTCTGCTTTGTGGTTTTGGGCTCTCAGCCTGCATGTAAAAGGAGTCTTTCCTCCACCCACATCGTTGTACCATGTCTTTATTTCATTGAATAAAATTGAGTGTATGACTGAGTTCCTTTGAAAACACACTTAAACTGGCATGAGATCTAAGTGCTTTTAGTTGTAATCATGTTATCCTGGTTTTCTGTGGTTTAATATTCTTATATAGTGTTTGAGCTTACGTAGTTATAAACTGTTAAATTTTGAATGAACAATCTCTTCTTTCTTGTCTACAGTATCTGCTGACATGGCACATGGCACACACCCAAACTTTCCAGATAAACATGAAGAGCACCATCGGCCCGAATTACAAAAGGGCCTGGTTATAAAGCACAATGCAAACCAACGATATGCCACTAATTTAGTGACAGCTTTTCTTTTCAAGGAAGTAGCAAACATTCATAATCTTCCTACGCAGGTATGCAATTCTGAAAACAACATGACAAGATGTTCATCGTCACTATAGTTGCTTGGCATATTTCTCTCGTTAAATAATGCTTAACATTCATTGTTATATTGGAGGAACTTAAACGTGATTATTTGGCTTTGGCAACAGTGATGACTAGCCCTAATGATGATGATTAGGCTATTGTTTTTGTCAATTAAGAAGACTTGTCTACCTGTCTGTGTCCTGAATGTTGATTCCAATGGGGCAGTCTGTGTTCTATTCTTTCCATTTTCATCAGCTTGGCTAAGATTGACGAACCGACAAGGTCTCTGCCAAGTTGAAGCAAAGTTAGCAAACTACTCTCACTGTTCAGACACCATATCCTACAGATCACAACTTCACATACTTCCTGAAAAATCTGCCACTGTATGAATATCTTAGATGTACTGTTACGCTGATTGACCCTCCCAGACTCCACAGTGATGGGTGCCTTGTGGCACTGGGCTGCCCTTTTGCAGTTATCCTGTTTCATGGTTCCACTTATGATCACATGGTCTTATCCTCTTAAATGCACGGAAGCATAGTTGAACTGTGATGCTGTATTGCCTTCTTAGATGAGGAGATCAGAGGTACTACACAAATGAAATGATCTTCAGGCACCAACTCAGAAGAACCTGTAGGTGGACCACCGGGCAAATCCTCTCTAGGGGACTGTTTCTCATTTGTTGATGCTTTGTGATGCCCACGAACATCTAACTCTTTTTGTGGGTGGACAGCAGTGTGCAACAGATGCTAAACAGAGATGATCTGGGTCATATCTTCAAGGGTTGAAGGACAGATCATGTTTTCTATAGTCCTGCTTCTCAGACAATAGATATTTTGATCATTCAACAGCTAAAGTAGAAAAGGCATGAAAAAGGGAATTCTCAGAGGGTAATGGCTCAATGCAGCTGCTGGAACTCATTTAATAAGAAATTGGTTGTGCAAAAACAGCATGTAAGGCCATTCTCACACTATGCTCTGGTCATTTTAGAACAAAAGGAACTTCTTTTTGAGGTGGTGGTTAAATTTCCATTCAGCCATTTATTTGCCAAATTGACCTTTGCTGTGAGGGGACTGTTCCATTGATCAAATACATTTACGGTTATGCTAGAAATTGCTGATCATAGCAGGTAGACTGACTGATTTGGATGCTTAAGGAATATCAGCAAGTGGTTGGCAGCTTGACATTGTGCTTGGCTTTTATTGGGTTGTGTCAGGTTTGTGGGAATGTGGGGTTATGTGCTTCTCAATGACTCTATTCAGATCCAAGCTAAATTCAGGTTGGTAGGATTGCTCTTACAGTTGATTGATTTGTTGGATTACCATGATGGGGCAGTGATGGCCATAAATTTTCTGGGGAAACCATTAAAGCTCTTCTAGACATGAGTCTTTTTTAAATTTTGTACAGGTAAAAGGGCATAAAATATTAATAACATCATAATTCTATGTGTATGTGGGTTGGGGTGGGGGTTGCAATCTATAGAGGCTTTACAAATTTTTTGCAAGCAGAGGATCACAAGTTCAAATTTGTTTTTTGGGAGCAAGATGGAAAATTTGCATGCACCCACATTTATGCCACTGTGACTGTCCTCTTCTGACATGTACCTTGTCTTTTCTCTAAATGGAAAAAAGGAAAAGTCTGTTGATTGATTTTGCCCTTTTGATAGCATGAAAAAGCAGTCATTTCTAGCATTAGTATGAGTTTTTGTTCTAATTAGCTGCTATTGTGGAAGGACTTTATGGTTAATTTATTTTGTTTGGCAGCTGGCTAGGGATGCATTTTCTTCTTCTTATTTAGTGTTAACCTTCATGTTGTTTTAGTGGGTGGGGAGGGGGGAAGAGGTATGAAATTCATAGTTTCCTCAGTCACATTAAAACCCATAGTACTATGGAAGCCTTTACCACTGTAAGGTCATGTTGACTCCAAATTTTTCCGGTACATTTTCCTATTGATATCCTTCACGGATGATGATTGCTTCCTAGGCTATGGAATTCCAACCAAGAGATCAGAAATTGCTTGAATTTCTGAAATTCCTTTTTACTGTAGCACCATTCCATTAGTTATTTTGACCCAGCGGAATTGCCTCTTTTTGACTGATAAGGACTGCTTTCCTGGATAGATGGGATTCGTAGACAATATGCTTCTGGTGTTTGCGTCTTTGCATTCGTTGAATGTTTTTAGCAAGGTGGGGAGCTGGGAAGCTCTATTGTGCATTCCAGCTAACTGCAGGTCATGTCTTATGTCTATTTTTCAATGATGAAATTCTTCAAGTGTAGTTCCATATAGACAATGACAACTATGTTCTCGGCACTTCCAATTCGAACTATAGTTTTGTTTTGGCTGAACCGAGTTGAAGATTGATCTAATTTACTAAATTAGATTTTAATTGATATAGGAATTTGTTGTAAGGAATGACATGGGATGTGGATCTACGATCGGCCCCATACTTGCCTCAGGTGTCGGCATTCGTACTGTAGACTGTGGCATAGCTCAGCTCTCGATGCACAGGTTCCTTTCTATCCCAGGCAAAGTTACTTCATCATTTTATTCTTCTTGCCTATCCCTCTGACCAGATTACTTTATCTTTAAATCTTCTAATAAGTCAGGAAGAAAAATAAAAAATGGGGGACATTTAAGCTACCCTGGAGTGGCACTGCATCCTCCTCCCATTTAACATCTAGGTCCTTAAATATCTGATTGTGGAACTTTAGGTAAACCGGTGGCCCTTGGTTGATGAGCATGATCTCTTCCGAATTTGATTGTCTTTTAATAAGCGCAGTTCGGGTCTACAAAAGTCTACGGACTTGAATTGAAATACACCTCCAGACGAGCAATGATGCCAAGGTTAGTTACTAAGGCCCTTACAGGTTCAATTACTGTTTAGGGTTTTGCTCCTGGATTCAAAGTTTAATAGAACTACTTTCCATGATATCGGGAGGCATTGCTAACCTAAGCTCGCTGCCAGCATCGGACGCTCCAAAAACATTAAAAAAATTTCAATGAGGAAAAAAAAACAACACTTGACAGGGCTTGGTGCCCAGAGAACAAGATCCTTTGGACCTCCTCCCCTGTGTTTCTGCCCCAAACACATGGGAGGAGGCACCTATTTCTGGGGGCACACAAAGGTGCAGGGGGAGGAGGGTAAGTCCCGGGCGCTCATTTCCTCAAATCGGATGGCAGTGTCTAGCACCAGGCATAGGATTGCAACTTTGGGTGCGTCAATTTAAATCTGAGTAGGCCAATGCGATAGTTGGGTCAGGTTGAATCTAACTAAGTTAGCGTTGGATTAGGTTAGGGTTGGGGTTCTTTTAACTGGACGTTGGATGGGTTAGGTTAGCTTGAGGGTTGACTAGCCTAACTTAACTGGAATCAGGTACTAATATATATAACTGATTATTTAGATTATTGGAATGTATTTTATTTAATTTACATCTTTGGACAAAAAATTAGATTACAACATGTATAAAGATGTTCTCAAATAGCAGCCATGTAATTATACTTGCATCTCTTTTTTAGGTATTTTATTGAGGTGGATAGATAAATTCATTTATTTCATTGTACTTGAAATTTTGGTAATAACAAATAAAAAGTTAAAAATATTGATTATTAAGGATATAATTCGACTCAATCGGATAAAGGAGATTGTATGGGTTGGGTTAAGACATTGTTAGATGGATTGGATTAAGGTGGAGGAGGATGGGTTGAGACTTGGGGTTGGATTTAGTTGGATTAGGGTTCAGAAGTTCTTGACATGAGTTGGGTTTGACCCAAGTATTGCCAGGCATTGCCACAAATATTTCTCAAAGTTTTAATCATTACTACGCTCACTGCCAGTTTGATCAAATCGACAATAGACGTTGAGGACCTATGACCTTACGGGTTGTCTGGTTAGAATATCAAATTTGATACAGTATCAATTTTGATATTGATATTTTTATGATATTGAATATCAATATCAAAATTGATATAATACAACGAGTTAGGTGTTTGGTTGAAGTTGTAACAATATCAAAAAGTGATATAAGAAGGTGTTTGGATGATATTTTCAAAATGGTTGACATCCATTGTATGTAATTTTAATTGCTATAATATTATTTTTAAAAATAACATATTAAAATTAAAAGCTTGAAATGTCACAGAACATTGAATTCAGTTAACATCTTTCTATCACATTCTCGGTTCAAATTTACTTAAAAACAATTCAGAGATTTTTGTAATAGTAAATTTAAAATTAGATATTTTCATTCAGCATTTTTAAAATTAATTAATGTGCGTGAAGGTATCAGGCGTGCAACCGAACCTCCCCATGTCATTGATAAACTCGAGTGCCCTGCTGTTTTCTCCCATTTTGAGCAAACCCTTGATGATGACATTAGAGCTGCAAGTGTCCGGCGTGAAATATTGAGACCCCAACTGCACACTAAACACTGCAATGCTTGCGGGAGATTGAAGCAAGTATTTCCCTAATATATGACAGTAAGTGACGCAAGTTGCGGAATTATCTTGCAACATACAACTGCAGATCGTTCTCTGGGAAAACTTAATGTGCATGGAGGAGGATTAATACAAGAATATAATCTTATACCATATCTAACTCTTGAGGTGTCTGGAGCACTTTTTTGAGGCTCTTTTCTTCTCTTATTTATTTATTTTTGTGTATCAAATGTTGCCTTGTTTGACAGAATCAGAACAGTTTTAAAAATTGTGCAGGCCTAATAGATTGCTGCTCAATGCCACCAGTCATTTAGAATGGGGTAGGGCTTTCTAGTTCACCACATGCCTCTGCTCATGGGAAATGAGGAAGCAGAGGAAGTAAGATGCTAATAAAGGGCTTGACATCGATATCATTCTATGCCCACTCACTTCTTCTATTAAACATGGTGGACAACTTTGTATTAGTAGCTCACATCATGCTATAGAATGCTAGGTAGACCATGGTGGTTTTCCTATGTAATTGGGAAAATATACTCATCAACAGGCTCGTGACGTTGTTGTAAACATACGCACCCATCCGACAACCAAGCTTGGAGGCTCTGCGGAGCAAAGCCATCGCAGCATCCAATTCAC
This sequence comes from Zantedeschia hybrid cultivar, assembly GCA_030544215.1. Classification (NCBI taxonomy): domain Eukaryota; kingdom Viridiplantae; phylum Streptophyta; class Magnoliopsida; order Alismatales; family Araceae; genus Zantedeschia; species Zantedeschia hybrid cultivar. Next base: position 41,241,795 of record JARZZO010000013.1, on the reverse strand, counting down.
CAGCTTGGGTAAATGAGTTAACTTGGAACCCCAAAACTGCGTCAAGAACAGGGTTCTCCTTCGTCGGCATTTCCTCGAACAGCTTCAAGGCGACATCTTTGAGGCCCGACTGGTAGAGCGTCCTGATGACCACCCTGTATGCAGCGTCGGCGTCCGAAGAGTGGCCGCCACAGCTCGACCTGGCAGCCGCAGTCCAGAAGAAGAGAGGAGAAAGACGGTGGAGACGACCTTGGCGATCCATGGATCATGGGAGCAGGTGGCGGAGGCGGCGGCGGGTGCTTCCGTGGAGGCGCAGAAGCGGGTAGGGAGGAGGTGCTTTGCGTTGTGGGGAGGTGGCGGCGGCGGTGGTCTACAGAGAAGCATTTAAGGAGGGCGGACACCGGTGGCGCCGGCGGATGGTCATCTGGGTTAGTTGACGGTGGAGGCGGGCACTGGCGAGCTGCACCATCTGAGGGCGGTGGTGGGAGAGGGAAGGGGATGCTCTCTATCAAAATTAGTATAGGGTACAACTTGTGTTAAATTTAGTAGAGTTGAGGATTTAAATATGAAGAAGTTTTAAAATTAATATTGCCTAACCAAACACTAGAAAAAACTCTCTATCAATATTAATATTAAAACTAATATTAATACAACTTCTTAATACTAAAATCAAACAGGCCGTTAGCTATTGACGTAGAGAGGTGGCGGATGATGGCCTCGGGTAAGTTTTGTAAGTTTTGGAGTATCGGTCAAACCGTTAGGACGGGTGGCCCCATTGTGTCATTTCTAGCTCAAGGAAAAGAGAACAGTTTTAATGGAAAAGGAGGCAAGTCTTTGGGAGTTCCAGGTTCTTTGATGGCCATTAAAATCCCCATTGACCTGACGTCTCATCTTATGACCTTGCCTTTGACTCAATTGTATGCCACTCGGCTTCTTTACATCAGCTCTGAGGCCGAGAGAGATAGAATCCAAGAGGGATTCTTTCAGATCCAGCAGCCAGATTGTGTTCGTAGCGAGGCTGGATCGTGGGGATCCGTGGGCTTGTGAATTCCCCTGCGCCCCGCCACAGAAAGCAATATTGAATAATGGAAATACTTGGTGAGATCGTGCTGTTATGTAACTAGGATTAATAAAAGGATATCTAGCAACGTCCAGTTAAAGTTCTCCCCCAATTTGTTTATTTTAAAAAACAGGAAAATACTTGTTGGTGAGATCGTGCTGTTATGTAACTAGGATTAATAAAAGGATATCTAGCAACGTCCAGTTAAAGTTCTCCCCCAATTTGTTTATTTTAAAAAACAGGAAAATTGCACCTCGCCGCACTGCCATTTATAATCTTGACAGCAGAGAGGGGGATGGTGCAGTGCAGCCACGCCAGATTGTGTGATCTGAACTGTCAGATCCATATAACAATGTGATTTTTTTGTTTTTTTGGTCCCCGGCTTCCTGTTCGGATGACGGTCTCCGCCGCAATGTTTTGGAACCCAATCCCCACCCTTACTGCGCCAGCATTGTTTACCAATATGTTTGTACGCTTGCCTGCTTGACAGCGTACCCCATAATCAGGTTGTACGGACGAAGTCTCTTTGCTTATTATAACTAGTACAGTTTTTGGTCCGTGTTTATTAAATGCTACCTAGCTTGCTCTTTACATTTCTCATGCTAACCGATAAGAAATTCGGTGTGGTTCTCCTTGTGGACCAGAAGTTGCACGTTTGTGCACGTCTTTTGGGGTTGGCATTTTACGAGTTTGATAGTAACTTGTCTCAAATTACTCATTAACTTGTCTCAAGTTACTCTGCAGTGTGCGGGAGATATGTGGGAAGGAGGACGTGGACATTGCCTACAAACACTTCAAGGCCTTCTTCCAGACATTCTCCAGCGTCGACAGGAAGTTGAAGGTGGATCATTAGTTGTTATGTTCCTAGAATGCAAATTATAGATTCTCCCTCTAATATTGTTTTAGTGAAAATGAGCGAAACACAAGAAATAAACAGCAAAAAGTAAATATCTTATAGCCTTCTATTCTTCATAAAGAGATGCTGTGACAGGGACCCTTTGGAGCTAACAAGATGCTGCCATTCAAGTTAAACTACATAACCTTCTTCTCCGCGGCCTTCTATGGCCCTGCCAATACACTCCAAAAAGAGAAGAAAGAAGATATCCCCGGCAAGAAAGATATCACCACAGAACAAAACAGAGTCTTCCCTTGTTGCAATATCAGAGCTTGTCACTGCCTGTGGGAGGGCTGTTAAGGTCGGGGATAGGGGGGTTCCGGTTGGAGTTGTCGGAGCTGGGGTTCTGGGTCTGGGACTGGCCCGTCTTCGCCTTGGCCAGTCGGTGCTTCAGCTCTGAGAGGAGGGCCTGGTTCTCCTGGTTGAGCAGCGCTGCCTTCTTCCTCAGCCTTTCGTTCTCCTTCATGATGTAGCAGTTCTGCAGGTACAGCTTCGAGTTGAGCCTATCCATCTCTACTCCCTGTGAGTAAGGAGATCCCTCTGAAAGAACAGACAACAGGCTAAGAATCGTAGTCAGGCAGGGGAGTATCCGAGCTGCAGTAAGTCATTAAAATATGATCAGTGTTAGCATGACGAGAGATGTTATCCAGTTTTTTTACCCCTTAAAGGAAGGACACAGGTTAAGAGACTTTTGCAAAAATGTTGAAAAGCGGTTAATAAAAGGAATCTATCTCATGCACCCACGTCAGCTGGGTAAGTAAAATGAGAAACATTTCCCGTCTACCTAGCATTTTCCTTAAGATATTACTGTAGAGTAAAGGAAAAGTGCATGGCAAAAGGAATGTGCTGTGAAGTGTGTGGACCTAGTAGTTCAGAAACCCGAGGTACCCAGCAAAGCGAGAAAGATGAAGAAAGAACCCTCTGAACAAACCTCTCTTCCCTTACACCAACAAAAAGGCACCCACATGAACGGCCAATGAGACGATACTAGGTTTCAGACTCAACACAGACTTTCAAAGTGTCATCACGCCCTTTCCAGGGTCCAGAGCAACAACCTGCGCTAGTTTGGTGACCAAGAAAGCACAACGTATGACGACTAAGGAAGCAGGATACTCTGAACAGACTCTTATCTGCTCATTTGGAACCGGAGAAAGCAAATTAACTGGGACTCAAACGTTTTGTCTGGGGGGGTGGGGAGGGGGGAATTGTTTACCCACAACGTACATAATCATCCTCGGGTGGGGTTTCTTCACGGTCTCAAAGAGCAGCATGTGAAGGGGAGACACCAAGTACCGCCTCTCGGAGGATGTCCTACGATCTACTCCCACTATGAGTAGGGAACGTGAACTGGAACAGGTCCACCTTTTGAAAGGAGAGAAAAGGGAAGTACCAAAGGCTGCCCACACCATCCCTTTTGCTATAACCCGAGTAAACAAACTAGGTGTGTAACCCTCCATAGAAGAAGCAAGAAGGAAAATACTGAGGCAGGGAGCAGGGCCGCCTCCATAAGAATTACCTTTTGGGCTGGCTTCTTCTTCTGGAGTGATAGAAAGAAGGGGAGGAACCGTGAGAACCAAACAAGAAGGTGAGAGGGGAGTAGTCTGTGGGAAGTGATGCTGGTATGTGGGGTGGAGGGGCAAATATATAGGGAGAGCCGGAGAGGACGGGGGAATGGAGGTGTAAAGGTGAGGATGAGGAAGGGTGCATGGGAGGAGACATGCTCGCTCTCTCTCCCTCTCTCTCTCAACTCACGTTCTCTCACACGAACGCACACAAACTGCCATAACAATCATGCGTGCGCAAGCAAAGGGTGGGGGGGAGGGCGGGCGGTGGGGGGCGAGGATTTTGTGCAAATGATGACGAGGAAGGGGTGGGAGGGAAGGGAACATGCGACAGTCTCACGTGACCAGGGATCTCAGGGGTATTCTGGGAATAGAATTATACATGTTATGATGGTTTGGTCGGCCCTAGATTCGAAATGATGGCTTTGGGGTCGGCCCATCGTCACCCTCGCCCAACCATCGATGGTTTTTTTGTTTTCTTTACACCATGTATGCCTGAGTTGTTCTCGACTCTTTACTTGATATCCAAACACAACTCATTAAATAAATTTTACTAAAAAAATTAACTTTAATGTGCATTTATCTCGAAGCTAATTTAATAGTCTCGACGAGACGTGACTAGGGCTTCATAGTAACACAGGACGAGAACCCATAATGGCACTCTAGTTATGTGTGAGATTGGGTGGTGAAGCTACAGTGGAGGGCAATGTGGAGTCTGGCCGTTCTCCCAATTAGATTCATTCTTGTGGTTATCTTTTCACTTGGTGCGTTGGCCGGGGTCCCCATTTAAAGCCACTCCTTTCCATCTGGTGAGCGTTGTGGGTGCCACTCGGGTGGGTACACCCTTGTGGGCTGCTCCTGTCTTTGCTCGCAGAGCTTGGAAGTAAAAGGTGTGGGGAAGAATAGAGTGGGCATGGTCCTCCTCCACATAGGCCACACCTCGTGTCGTCAATCTCAAACGTCGTGGACCTCGTTTTGCAAAGGTTCCTAATGCTGTGTGATGTGTGCTTCTTGCTGCTATCATCATGGTGGTTCTTGAACAGAGGTTATTAGGGTATCGTTTCTCCTGGTTTCTTAGCTTGGCAGGATGGGGGACACATGCCCATCGTGAACTGCTGCTATTTAAACCCTTTAATTTTGATGGAGATATGGGGAGGGAAGGTAGATTCTACGAGGGCAAGCTCGTGGGGCTCGTTGCAAGAGCAGCTTTGTGATGGGTACTGGTGTTTAGCATTTTTCTTTTTGATGGTTAAAGGGAAAAGGTTGAAATAAGCCTTGGCTGGCTTTTTCCTTTCTTCATTTCTTTTCTTGTACTCAATGGTCTGGTTGTACTCACTAACAAAGAGCCACTAGTTCTAGTAACATCTTTACTACCGATGCCATCTAGAAAATATTGCTCCAAAAAGGATCTCAAATCGCTAAAAATCTAAAAGCTTCGTGAAAGCTACTTGATCTTTTAGTATATAAAGTTTAATTTTATTTTTAAATATACAGTGTAAAAATGTGCTATTTGCTTTAGAAAGATAATTTCTCGGAAAGGTATCTAATTCAGTATCAATGTTCCAAGTTATGATAATTTTGAAGTTCTTCTGATAAATTATGATTGATTAAAATACTTAAGATGGAAAATGTGATTGAATCATATATATATATATATATATATTTTTAAAAGTCACCACTGTTCGCCACTAAATCGAGGTAAACAAGACTCACCTTCGGCTTTCCCTACTTCTATCTGTTGCAAATTCTTCCTCAGATTCGGATCTTCGTCATCTTACTAATGAAACTTAGATTGCTTCACCAGTGTAAAGAGAAGAGAAACAACAGTATCTGCAGAGAAAACAATAGTACCCACATTCCACACCTTACGGATTTTTAAAATCTTTGAGGTTTAAATGTCTTCGTAATAATGTGAATAATTATATGAGTCAGCATTACATCGATGGCAGAAGGAATCAATGGCAACGCTGGTTCGGGCCTGAGGAGAAATGATGAGCCACTACTAATATTTATGCCCGATCATGATAACAAATAATAACTGCCTCCTGGCTCCATCTCTCTCTCTCTCTCTCTGTGCTACAGAAAGGAGGAACAACACCCTCCCTGCTCTCGAAATAGTTTGCCGGGCCGGCCGGTTGTGCAGTAAATGTCTGAAGGAGCCCATTTAGACCCCCTTCGTTAGTGTTTTAGGGGTCCTCGTGATGCGTACTCCTAATTTGCATGGCTATGCTACGAAAGCAGATGAACATTCGAGTGCACCCGATCCGATTTGACTAAAGTTACCACCACTTCACACCTCCCAAAACGCCACTAGCCTGGAAACGAGAGCCTTTGCCACCTCTCTCTTATCCCTTGAAGGCATTAGATTTAATTGGAATAATACTTGTTGTGATGCCATGCATTGGTCAGATCTGATCAGCTAGATTTAAAGAGGTGTTTGGGACTGTTTTTTATTTTTATGATTTTTTGTTCTATTTTTTTCATTTTTTGAAGTGTCCGATAAAAAATCAGATAGTATAGTCGGGTTTCGGGTTGGCTCCGATCTGACTGTATTTTAATTTTAATTTTTTTGACACAAATCTTGATGTAAAAGATAAAAAAAAAAAATTAAAATTATACAGTCGGGTCGGAGCCGACCCGAGCAACCCAACTATTACTGTCCGATTTTTTATTAGAAATTTTAATTTTTTTTTAAAAAATCTGAACAAAAAATCATAAAAATAAAAAAAATGCCTCCCCCCAAACCCCTCCTAAATCTAGACAGTCTGCACATCAGCCATCCGATCCAATCGGATCGGACAACTGTTGTGTATTACGGCAAGTATTACTCGGCAGATTAACTTCGATTCTCTGGATCGAACGACTACTGTACATTGCAGTAAGTATTACTCGGCAGATTAAATTCAGCTTTCAAGTCATGGGAACTTCGCGTAATAGTTCTGGAATGGTATACAAGTATGGTTGTTTTTGGGTGGGCGTGGAAATGGATCAATGGCCCTTTTTTTATTAGAATCTTTGATATGTCATAGTTGGGATTTTTACTTTTCAGTCAATGAGCATCTCTGCTTACGTATACGTAAAGATTTTGAGAGAGAAGAGAAAGATAAATTCAAACAGAAAAAAGAAGCAGATTTTTCTCATAATCTGTTTTTAGATGACTTTCTTTAAAAGTAATTGTTTTGATAACTTAAAAGTTTGTGTTGTCATTTGAGATTTGATGGAGGACTTATCTCATAAAGTTTCATAAGAAAGTGACTTTGTGCATTTTAATTTCGTCTCCTTCCTTTAGTCCCACATTAAAAGTTGAGAAAAAGTCTCAATCTTACTTGGAGTTTCCTTTAGCTCCTAGTTCTCTTTAGGAACCAAGGTGTTCAATCAGTAAGGACGTTCTTTAGCGGGAGGTATGTCTCGGCTAATGCTTTGTCTAAAAGCATATGTGATTTCAGCATCTCTTTTGCCTGTCCAGTAGCCTCTTCTTTCTCCATCTCAACCCCCCCCCCCCAAAACCTCCAACAACAACAACAAAAAAAAAAAAAAAAAAAAAAAACCTTTTACATGTGGGACAGCATAGTCCATAGGCTAAACCTAAGAGGGAGATTGGGAGAAGAGGAGGAGGTGCACATCCCCTCGTTCAGGCCACTAGAGTGGGAGCACAGCTTAGTTCTGGATCTGTTCAATTTTGACTCTTTGTCTGAGATTGCCAACATATAGCAGACTCCTCTTTCATTTCTCGTAGATGTGTAAATGGATGCATCCTTTGAAAGGAGTAGGTTTCCTATCTAACTTTACTATATCCCGGTGCTTGTAAAGATGCTCTACTTCTAGTTAACTTATAATTAAGATAACATAGTCTAATTCCCTCCTAAAGTACTCTTTCTCTCTCTCTTCCTATATTTCTAATTCTCTTTCCTCCTTTTGGCATAATGTGCTGATCAAACGAACTCATTTTCATAGAGATGTATTTTCGTCAAATAGTAAAGGTGACAGTTGAGGAAAGCATATTCGTTCCCACGTTGGACAGAAGTTTGCAAGAATATTTTTGGCACCATTTCAATTCAAAGAGGTTATTAAAAACAATACAAAAATCAGATAGATAATTACATAAATAGACTCTAAAGAGAGTATATTTGAATAAATTTCTTTTTGAAAGTTGGCATGTATATAGATAAGTTTTAAGTTCGGCCATTGGTAACTAAGTTGCCTTCCTCTCGAAATGATTTTTCCCTTATACCTACAACACAAAAGAGAAAATATTATTGTGGAATATTTAACTGTTACACTAGAAGAGAGAAAATGAAAGTAAGTAAAAAAAAAGTGAACACCCATCACTTGCTACATTACAGAGCTTAGGACCTTCACCTTCTACCCTAGCAATAAAGGAATTTCCCATTAATTAGTAACGAGCCTAACTTGGCCTTAGCATCCCAAAACTAGAAAGGCATCATAAGCCCAAAGGAGGTCACGATCTTACAGCTCTTAAAAAAAAAAAAAAATCGTTAACAGCAATATTCACGGAAATATTCCTGATATATTTTCCGACGTGGGTCAAAATGTATGATTTAGGGATGCAAATGGTAACCGATAACCTGATTATTCGACTGACCGTTAGTTCATAGGTCAGTTAACGGATAACCCTTTAAAACCGATATATACAACGGATAAGGTAGCGGATACAATCTTTTTTATGACCAAATACATATGGTATATTGAAGATCCGACTATCCTACCAAATACATATGGTACATTGAAGCTCTGACTATCCTACCGATTATAATCTTATAAGACAGTTGACAAATAATCTTTCTAAACCGATAACATAAGAGATATTGTTATAAATCTATCTTGGATCTGTACCGAATCTGACTCGTTTGCATCTCTAGTATGGTTCATGCAAACGTAATTGGAAAACGTAACACATACATGCTCTTGCGAGTTCAGATCTTTGTTTAGACCGCTCATCACCCAAAATTAACTTGTAACCTGGAGGTATGTCTTTGTGGCCGCAGCCACAGGTACCCAACACTACATATGTCACAACCACAGTGGTAGGGACCGTAGGGTTGTCAACGAATCCAGATAATGTCTGAATCCTCTTAGAATCTGCATCAGATTAGCTGAATGTCCGAATATAACATCTCACAGATACATCAGAATATCCTTTTGATCATCTATGATCAATAATCAAAGCAAAAACGGAAAATGAACATTTGCTCTAATTATTATTCGATCGATTCTGTTTTTCAATAAGTTCTTCCGATTTTAATAAGTTGTCGAATGTTTGAAATATTCTTAATGGATGTGTGAAGGGAAAATGATGAAATTTATTATAATTTTTTAGTGATTTTGCTTGTTTAGATAAATTATTTAAGGCATATTTTTGTTATTATCTAGTGTGTATTTAATTGATTATTCGAGTCGTTTAAAATTTATCCACATATTTGCAATTTGAATGTTTCTTGGTCTAAGATATGACTATAATATTACATATCTTTAAGTTAGAGATCAAATTTGAAATAATCCAATATCCGGATATTATATGAATTCAAATTTTATCCGACAAAATCAAATAAGATATAAAAACTTATTATTTATGAATAATATCCAAACTTAAATATTCAGATAATACTAAACAAACCAGAGTCATCTGCTCTGTATTTGCTCCGCTGACAGCCTTACACTGTAGAATTGATGAACGGTGCAAAGTAGGCTAGGATCATGTGAGTATGTGATTTTTTTTGTTAATTTTTTTAACTGTTCGATCAACGATCAGATGGCCCGGATGTCGAACTAGAGTAAGATCTCAAATTTGCAAATTAAAAAAATAAAAAATATTTTGCACTGCCCGAAAGCCCTACCCACCCCAGAGCCCCTAATCTCTCCGTCGCCCGCTGGCCCCATCTGTACGACTGCTTAGCCAGTCGGCCAGCAGACTCCGGCGTTGTTCGCCGCCGGCATGGCTTTGTAGCCGGTGTGCTGGCTCCGGTGCCTGCACGCCGAGGGGGCGGGTGGAACCGTGGAGGTGGAGCGGTTCTTGGAGGAGCTGTTCCGGCGTGTAGGCTCCAAAGTGCGGACTCCGGTAAGCAGCTCCAGGAAAGCTGTTCTCGGGTGCACCTGAGCTCCATTGTGCAGGCTTCCCTGTTCGTGGTGGAGTTCTTCCTGTGTGCAAGCTCGTTGTGCAGGCTCCCTTGTTCGTGGCGGAGTTCTTCCTGTGTGCAAGCTCGTTGTGCAGGCTCCCCTGTTCGTGGCGGCGTTCTTCCTGTGTGCAAGCTCGTTGTGCAGGCTCCCTTGTTCGTGGCGGAGTTCTTCCTGTGTGCAAGCTCGTTGTGCAGGCTCCCCTGTTCGTGGCGGCGTTCTTCCTGTGTGCAAGCTCGTTGTGCAGGCTCCCCTGTTCGTGGCGGCGTTCTTCCTGTGTGCAAGCTCGTTGTGCAGGCTCCCCTGTTCGTGGCGGAGTTCTTCCTGTGTGCAAGCTCGTTGTGCAGGCTCCCCTGTTCGTGGCGGAGTTCTTCCTGTGTGCAAGCTCCACAGCAGCGGAGTGAGGTCCAACCTTGGTACTGCCCGAGATGGAGTCTTTATGAGAGGTTGTTCTCGGCTTCGCGGAAGCGAAGTGGCGTCCAGATTCCAGAACTAGCATGGAGTTCTGTTGCGAGAAGAAGCCTGCGAGGATTTGAACGATCCACAAGTTTGTGAGTGGTTCTTAATTATATGCCCAAAATTGGATTTTTTTTTTCTCCTAACGCCTAGAGAACCCAACAAGCCATTGTTTCCGCAGGCTGCTGCGACCCCAAATGCAGAGCAGCTGCAATAAAAACCCAAATATTTTGCCCTTCTATGAATTTTATTTTGTTGTTGTATGTGTTTACCTTATTATTTCATTTTATTACATTTTCTAGCTTAATGGCGCATGGTATGTTCTGAGATTTGTACAACTATTATTAGTTTTAAGAATAATATCATTTGTTTTTAAAACTAGAAGTGTATATGTTCATATTTATATGGCATAAAATTAAAAGTATATATTCATATTTTTATATCATATGTATCCATTTTTTGATACCGACTTTTTCAACTAGAGACGTATTGTACACCATATGTAGCCCATACTGAATTTTTGCGAATCCGAATCTTTGACCGTATTTTTGGCCATAGTAAAAGAAATGAAAGCCGATTTATATTCGTACGTATTTAACTAACTATGGTATCGACACACGGTGCAACAAGTATTACAAGATCAACAAAGGCCTCTATATAAGCAACTGCAAACATTAGCGTTGACACCATCTTGACTGGTACTGATGCCATTCACTTTTTGAGGATATAAATTGGAGGAGTCGGCCTTATTTTCCGCCCCCTTCTTCCTGATGTTGATCTCTGGTATCCACAAATCATCATGTAAGAAGCCTCAAACCTTTTACGAGGTTGACGCTAATCCATATTTAATGAGACTTTCTACTTATTGGGCTTGCTATTCTATTCCGACCCTTCTCCCTCAATGGCTACCTAGAGAGTTTTTGAAACCATAGTTTAAAAGGTCTTTGAGGCATAATGAGGTACTTTTCAGAAGTCTTACAAGGCATAAGTCTTTAGGCGCAACGAGGCATAAGCCTCACTAATTTAGGAAAAAGGTGTTAAAAATATCAAAGAAAATTATATACTGCTGATTTGTCATCGGTAATACTATCTTAACTTAATGATAAGACCTGTGTAAATGAACTGTAAAGTGAAAGCCATTGACTACTAGTTGGCATCGAAGTATGAACTGCCATAGTTATTGCCTTCTTTTTTGGTGCTGGAAGTACAAGAGTTGGATTCAATTCAAATCTTCTTGTTTTGTTTATCTAGTAAAACTGGCATCATTTAATCATATTTTAAAAATAATAAAGGCAGTATAAGCTTTAGATCTACCTACTTTAAGCATCTCATTGTTTTACTACCTCCAAGTGTAAGCCTCAAGTAAATGGTATGAGGCGCATGTCTCAATTAACAAAAGACGTAATCTCAGGCAAACAGCGTGAGGCGCAAGCCTCAAAGCATTTTTCTAGCGCCTTGCCTTGAGGCATATATTTTGAGGGCGCTGCCTTTTTAAATAATGCTTGAAACCCTAGAACACATCTCAAAGATCAATAGGAGGCTTTACCTCCTTAAAACCACTACTTTGGCATCCAAATACAAGGGAAATGGTTTCCCTCGCTTCTTCATTGGATAATACAAGGGGAATACCATTGATCGGACAAGAATTCTGATGGAACTCGGGGAATGCCATGTTCTAGTGTGAACTAGAGGGGGACAAAAAAAAAAAAAAAAAAAAAAATCTCTGATGAGTTCCTGCCCCATGCAACAGAAAGAATCTATCCTTTAGGCACGTATCAACTACATTATGCCTACCATACTATTGCCCTTGATCTCTTGCTCAAACATCACCACCCTGATCCCCAAAGGTTTCAATTTTGCCAAAAAAACTTTAAAATTGTTAAAAAGAGTCTTAATCTTCACCTTCCCCCTTCAAATATCCTGTTGAAAATCAGATGACTGGACCCCAACCTGCTTAATTAGAATTTTGCACGATCAGAAACTGTGTACCGAGTTTATATGAGCAGAGCTCAAACATAAACTCGGCAAATCTTGATGGCATGGCCATATGCAAGATTTTTTTCTTTTTCTTTGAGAGGTGGCTTAGTGGTCAAGTATGTACATGTATTTACAAATGATCAAGATTTCATTCCGAGTATAGTCCAAGAGATCCTCTAGAATTAGAGATAATTTTAAATTGGTTGATAAATTCACCTAATAATTCGAAGTCCACCTGAGGCAGGCAACGGACGGAACGGCCCAAACCAATTGCAAGATTTAATTACATAAGAATTGTTCTATTCGGCTAAAGCAAACGAAAAGCCGAATAAAGCCAACCAAATATTGTCTTGGGTAATTTATGGTCTTTAAGGCAACGTTTGCCACTGCTTCATTTGCACTTTCGTCCTAAGTAAAAGAAATTAATAGGTGTTGAAAGTTATTTATATAATGTTTTGGTTAACTTTTTGTCTTCCAACTAAAAGTTATAAATTGGAACTTTGTGGATTGACGGAAAAATAGAGTTGTTAGGAAAATTTTAAGTTTTATAATTATTTAAAATTAACTATAATCATCCTCAGTTAACATTTTTCATATAAAAATAGACGTGAAAAATAACTTTCGACTAAATTTTTTACCAAACACACCTTAAGTCAATAAAAAACAAACCTGATAGGCTTCTGCTCAATGGACAGAGTGGGATCTCTATTCCCAAGGTAATGAGATTTGTGGCAGAATATATCGTTGGCATTGGTGAAGTGATTGGGAAATGTTGCTGAAATATATGAAGACAATATTGCAAAAATAGATGAAGACAATATTACAAAAATATGTTGTTTTATAACATGCTATGAAGTTTTGAATCAAAACCCAATTTCAACAAAAACCCGAAACAAGTGTGCTCTTATGTTAAGGCCCCCGTATTGCCAGAATTTACAAAGAAAGGGATCAACGTGATCATTTTACAAAGAATCTTTGTTTCCCATTTTGATTAATCATGTTCTTTTTTTATCTAATCGGGAAGTTGGAATCCAAAGACCACCCTGGCCTCAGTGGTATAAAACCACCGGCGGAACTCTAATTCCGGCATCCGCGAGGAAGGGTATTACCTCCGGCCGATCTGCCAGGTCGCCGTAGAAGGCGTACTCCGCCTCGTAGTCGTGCAGGCTCAGCTCCGCCTTCTGGTTTGTGTGGTAGTGGTGCTTCGCCGCCGCCGACTTGCCGAAGCCGAACACCCCCACCCGGTCGCACACCCCCAGCGCCAGCACCACCGCCTGCATCCCCGACGAGTAGTGGAACAACTTGGCGTCGTGGGCCTGGTCCCACTCCTCCGCCGCCCTCCCCGCCTCCGCCGCGAACCGCCGGAGCGAGTAGTACTTGACGATCCTGGCGCAGAGGCGGTCGAAACGCGGGTCGGTGACGAGGAGGGGCGCCCGGTGGGAGGCGTTGCAGGCGGCGTAGTCGAGCAGGTGCGCCGCCTGGCAGACGTACATGGCGATGGGCACGCCGTCGCCGTAGGGGTGGCAGGGGCAGGCCTCGCGCCGCGCGCAGAGGTGGAGGATGTTGCTGTTGATGAAGGCGAGGCCGGTGCGGGATCCCACGTTGCGCTCGTAGCCCTGGGTGCGGGCGTTGTTGAGGCGGATGACCAGGTCGTGGGCGTCGATGAGGTCGCCGCGGTTGCTCTGGAGCAGGATGCCACTGTTGCCCACCACAGCGCAGGAGGCGTAGCGCCGGGTCGGGGCGAGGGCGGAGGGGTCGCGGTGGAGGTCGAGGGGGCGCTTGACGAGGTCCAGAAGCGGGGGCACGGCGTCCGGGTGGGACCGCCGCCGGCCGAGCCAGTCGCGAGCCAGACGGCGGAACTCGGGGAGAAGGGGGTCGTCCCGAGGCGAGCGGAGGAGGCGGGCCCCCGAGTTGGGCCGGCGCCAGAGGGGGGAGCGGAGGTGGTTGTCGCTGTGGTGGTTGAACCGGCGCCAAGAGGCGAAGGTCCTGTGGAGAGGGTCCCCCGCGGCAAGCCTATCGTTGAGCAGCTGCTCCAGGTCCTTCCTCAGGTCTTCCGCTCCGACGTCGACGGAGGCCAGCCGCAGCAGGGTGGCGTTGAAGGAAGCGGAGGGCATCCCCACCGCCGCCTCCAAGAGCGGGATGTCGGCGCGGCGGACGGCGGCACGGAAGCAGAGGATGGTGCAGGCGGCGGCGAGGAGGAGGAGGAGGAGGCCGGAGCGCAGCTGGAGGGAGCGCTTCATGGGAGCCGCCAGGTCCGAGTTGCAATGCTGAAGGTCGGAGTGCTTCATACGGCGCCGGAGGGGGAGGAGGAGGCGGCAGCGGGCAGATCAGATCGCGGGCGGCGGAGGAAGCTAAGTAGGTGGAGGAGCTCTGCAACGCGGCAACGCTCCCCTCTCCCCCTCCTACACCTCTGGACTCTGGAGAGTGGTCTTCTTGGGGGGGGGGGGTAGTCTGGTCTTTTCGTCGGAACGGGATTAGTTTAACAGGGGGTAGAGGTAGTTACGAAGTCGTAGCAATAAATCGGGAGATTAGCAAAACAGCTTAAGCGGGAAACGAAGGAGCCCAGCCACGCAAGGTTCCTTTAAATAGGAGGGGCGAGAGCCGTGCTGGCCTTTTTCCGGGTTGCTGGGGGGATTTGTTGGCCACGAATTCTCATGCGCCGTGGCGTAGTGCGCCATGCGCCTCTTAACGCTGCTGAAAATTTTGGTCCAAGCAGATCGATTATTTTTTAATAGTATTTTTTTTATGTTTTAAATGAGTTTCAATAACTATATTCTATTATATGCATGTATAAGTACACATTAATATGTATTTATTTATATACTTTTCATTCCTCGTATCTTATTTTTAAGATATTACCGTGTCCGATGTTCGATATGTGTATCCACACTTGACATCCGTAGTCATGTCTCACAACTCACAAGTTAGATCTTAGAAAACTAGAAATAAATTGGAGCCTGCCACATGATTCCGTAAATGGTTAAAATCAGTCGGAATAGACCAAAGTTGATTTAAGACTATATGTTTGTTTGCACCATTACTTTAAATTAGATTTTAGCACCTTTATTTAGAAGAAAGTTTGAAAATAAGAGTAGCATATATAAATAAGAACTAATCACATCAAAAAATTTAGATTCTTCTAAAAATTAATTATTTAAAAATAAAATACGTGGCACTTTTACATGTAGTATCTCTCACCCCTTTTGTGAAAATAAAATAAAATATCTCTACTATTAACTTGACACATTGGGTAGGATCACTCCCAAGTTTGTATGCGGAAAGTGTGGTCTCCCCTATCCGGGTACCATGCGCCACGGCGCAGGGTGTCGGCTTCCTCTACTTTGGATTAGGCGTTCGTGTGGGGTTGAGGTTGTGAGTAGACTGGGGGAGATCACATATATTGCATTGGCTACCGACCCATCCACGCCTTCCCAGAGAGAGGTGTTCTCCCACTCTCGTTTACCATTACCACCACCTTTCTCTGCTTCCAAAGGCAAGGCCCACATTTCTGGGGTAGAGAAAGGGCATTGCCAACGTTAGAAAATATATTAAATAGGCACCAGTTCATCTCCCCAAGAACAAGATCACTCAAGTGTGGTGCCAAAGTGTTGGTCTCACCGAGGTAGGCATCAGCTGGGGACGTCTAAACTAGAAATATTACAAAGAAGAGGTAGAGGAGGAACTAACCGAGTGAGACCTCTTGGCTTCTATGGAGGTGAGGTCTTAGATTTAAGTCATTTGAAAGTTTAAAAATTATTCATATTATTCTGTCTTGATGTGTCAGAAGATTAATTTTTCTTATCCTTAAGATTATTTTTTCAGAGCTCAATTTAAACTCAAAATTATCACCTATTTAGGCGAAACTCTCGGCACTATGTGAAAACATTGGATTTTGGTCTCTTGTAGATATGTATGCATACTCGACCAACTGAACTATTCTTTAAGCGCCACTTTGATTGGAGAATAGTAGAAGAATAAGGCATCTTATTCTTAGAATAAAGTTAATTCTAATTTGACAGACGAATGATTTATACCGTGTCAGAATTACTTATACCATAATAAGAAGAATAAGTCATTCCACTTTAGACTTAAGTATTGTTTATTCTTTTTATTCCGTTAATAGATCTCACAAAATTATTAAATCGAAACATCTCTTATTTTAATATACGTTATTTCAGATAAATAATGTCTAATAACCTATTGTGCGATGAAAGTGGGACTAAGAAAATTTTTTTAAAAAAAAAGAATAAGGGGATCACATCACATCAGGATGGGAGCCTCGGAAAGGGGAGAAAGCTTCTAGGGGAGGTAGTGAGCAAGACCAGGGCGTGGCGCCCACGCCTGCATGCAGAACGCGGTAACTTGTTGCCATCATGTCATATCATAACATGCTACTGATGAAAGGGAGAGGGACTTGTTTGGATGTGCTTCTAATAGACTTGTGTTGTGCATTATAATGGTGGATCATAGACGTTATTTATTGTCTTGCTTTGTGTTTTCTAGGGAAAGTAAGGCCAAGGGATTCTGTTGAACTGCCATTCCCAATTGTGGGCAGGGGCTCTGCCTGCCTTGGATTGGTGGATTCCAAACAAAAGGGGCTTAAATGTATACTAGTTCTTAAAACGTGCAAAAATGCCAAAATATTTTCTTATGTTCATATAAATCACGGTCATACTACAGTCTCATTGGTACGTAGTTCGAAGGTGCAAGTGTTTCTAAAAAGAATGTATTCATTCAAAATTGAACAGTGAAAAGGAATACCCATGATGTTGTGCTTGTACAAGTACTGAGACATTCACTTATTGCCATGTTTCAAAAGAAATAACAAATTAAAGAGGATATACAGTAAATGCAAGTGTTTTGAGGAAATAATGATATCATTTTTCCTTGAATTTTTGAAGTTCAAATACTGAAATAGATAATGAAACCATAATTTCAAAGTTTTAAATTTTAATCAACTTGGGCATTTTTAGAAGATTTTACCTACTCTTAATCCACACAAAAACATGTACCTCCCAAGATAAGATAACAGTGCCAAGTTTTAAATGGGGAGATTTGCATGCATGTGAACTTGTGCCAAGTTTTAAATGGGGAAATGTGAACCACCATGAGTACTTGCTGCATGCATTGTAGTGGGTAAATATTTTTTTTTAATTTTTTTCTTTTAGGTCCTTTCCGAGGTGTCTAAACCGTTTGTACAATACAATGTCAAATTAGATGACTCAAAAAAATCTGAAAATAAAAAATCGAACTTTTATTGTTCATTGAAGCTTGATTTTTTACTTTTTAAAATTTTTTGGGTCGTCCGACCAAGTATTTCATTGTATGGACGATTAGAACATCTCGGAAAAGATCTTAAAAAAATATTTTTTTCTTTTTATTTATCCACTGCAATGATTTTGCGTGCAACACGCAGGATCATTGCAGCAAATATTACTCGTGAACCATGGTGTCGATTCTGCCAATCACCTTTGCTGCCTACAATACAGCGACGCTCAGAAGGATTTGATAGAGTTTTTCTTCGTCAGATAGCCTTCTATTAGGTTTAGCATCTGATCAAAAGAACTTGATTAGGAGTTCATCAGTTTAGAAAACTTTTTCAGTACTTTTAAGAGAAAGATTACAAGTACTTGTGGGTTCTTCACTCGTTAGAAAGTCCTTTTCACCTCCTACTCGGACTCTAGGTGAGACAAATTAAGTGCGGACAAGGCAGCATATAAACATTTAATTCACATGCGAAAGGGATCCACAAGGAAGGAGAGGAGCTTAACGTCTGGTCTGCGCCAGTTCAGACTTCAGATGTTATGTTTACTTGGCTTCCTTCTGT
This sequence comes from Zantedeschia hybrid cultivar, assembly GCA_030544215.1. Taxonomy (NCBI): domain Eukaryota; kingdom Viridiplantae; phylum Streptophyta; class Magnoliopsida; order Alismatales; family Araceae; genus Zantedeschia; species Zantedeschia hybrid cultivar. The sequence continues at coordinate 41,223,907 of JARZZO010000013.1, read as the reverse complement.
CTTCTCTCTTCTTCGTCAACTTCGGGATCAGCCATTCCAAATGCCGCGCACCCACGTTTTAGTGCGGTTGGTATCTACGCGATGCTTTCTTGGCTTTTGAAAACGTTTCAGAGATCAGATGCTTCGTTTTTGTTGGATTTCTGTAGTGTGTCTTTTTCTCTAGATAGCAACGGAATCTCACAAACGTCTTTTACTTTCTCTTTCGCTCTTTATGTTGGAGTTTTTTTTAAAAATCATCATAAAATTTTAAATATTTAACTTATTCCTTAAGATTGTTTCTTTTTTCTGGGACTTAATATTGGTCGTCCGATCATGAATTTTAATCATAACCGCCTGATCAAATACCAATTTTTAAAAAAAAAAACAGTCAAAAAATAAAAAATGATGTCAATTATCTTTAGGATTGTACCTATATCCTGGAATTTTAATTTTGAACATATGTTACATAATTCAAATTCTATGCAGTTTGGACCCTGGTCCGCGCCATAACATCTCTTATATATATATATACATCCTTAGGGTTGCTTCCATTTTCAGAGTTTTAATTTTCACCATCTAATCTTGACGATCAATGATAATCTTGTGATCGGGCATGTGTAAAAAATTAACATATAAAAATATTGAAAAAAGTCAAAAAATAAAAAATTTGTCAGATTAGCCTTTAAGATTGATCCATCAGGTTTTAAGTTTGATCTCTAAATAACAACGTATTTGTTTGGACAGTTACAGTTAAGTTTTTCGATTCAATAGTTAAAATTAAATCTAAATGAGTGAAAATCAACTTAGATGAGATATTTAAATATTTTAAATTTTTTGATAATTTTTATTTATTTTTTTGATATTGAGATAGATTGATTTGAGGAGTAATATATCTAAGTTAGATGCACCGCGAGGCTCCTTACAGCCAGCCCCATATATATATATATATATATATATATATATATAATTATTTTACATCACTGGAGATTCTTGATTTATTATACACGTTGCGTTTGTCTACACTAACAGGCCAAATTTCTCAACTTCTTTTCTTGGAGAAGTTAAAACTTTGAGTAGAAAAAACAAATGGACATTTGTGCTCAGTAAGTTTTTGAATTGTGTATGGCAATTTGAAAAGTGGGCATTTGGCACTATCATATTCATTGTCTCTATTTTTGTTTGAATTTTAGAGGAATCTTAAAAAAGGAATGACCGAGAATCATCCACTTTTAGAATCCAAAAATGCAAACAAACAGGCCCTTATTGAAAATATTATTTGTTTCATTCTATTTTCACTTTGTCTTTGTCCACAGCTTGAATCTGTTATTCAGGGTGAAATAGATTTTTTTTATGATATCTTTCTTATATTTACAGTGACGTAAGTTGTTAGATTTTAAAATTAATTGACCTAGTAATATTCTTTTCAGTTGATTTTGGTTTTCAAGTCCCGACAGGCTTTCGGCCGAACCAGATGGGCAGGTGTGTGTAAAATGTGTGCATTGTAGCCTGGCCCATTCTGGTCCACACCCACCAATGATAAGTTAGGCAGATGGTTCATGCTGTCCTTGTGCCCCACTTAAGATATCCAGTGAAACCAGGACACACACACAAAAAAAAAAGGGAAAACTAGTGCAGGCGTGTACTTTGATATTTTTAAATGTAAAAGCCTCCTTAAAATTAAGCCTTGCACCATAATTGTTTTTACGAATACGCAAGGTGGCAGAAGATATATGCAAATTGAAATACTCCAAACGAACGAAGAAGGGAAAACAGAAAAAGCAAAAACAAAACCAAGCTTGAGGAAAAGTCTAGCATTGTAGTGTCAGCTGCGTTAGCAAACATTTTGCAGATAGGCCCGAAAATATTGTGCAAATAATCACCTCAAATTCTTATATGTGAATCCCTCTTTGTTGAAGTTATTGGGCCATCCAATTTAAAATCTTAAGACAATGAGCGGAGTAAACACCATCTATTAAGTATTTTTAGATTTTGTCCATTTTTCGATATAAGACTATTTTTACACGTGTTTCATGTGCAAGTCAATTTTAAGTTCTGTCACGTGGACCACAAATACGAAGTACGTGACCCAGTTCACAATCATAGGCTTTGATAATTAGGTCATTCAACTAAAAATCTTAAAGTAATGAATAGAGTAGGCATCATATATCAAGCACTTTTAGATTTTGTCCCTTTCTCCGATATAAAACTATTCTAACACCCTTAAATAGTGTTGTGTTAGAGGTTTTTGTTGCATATCAAATTCTCTCTCTCTCTCCTTGCCCCATCTGCATGACACCTTTTATGTGCGAAAAATAGTTGGTTTCTATGTATCCCACGCATAGGTTCATGCGTGTGATCAGTCGAACCAATGTTGATCGTCTGATAATTAGCACTGGCCAACAAAAATTTTGTGACAAAAATTGTTGAATGCAGATGCCACTCGAGTTTAATATTTGCGCCGTCCAATATTAATTTGCATGATTGAAAAGTTGTAGAAAAAAAAAATAGAGAGAGAAATAAGAGCCGATAATCTAATTTCTCTCTAAACCAACCCGCATAGGTACTATTAGGTGCATGCATGGCGCTGGAAAGTTACGGCTCACTTCGATTCTTTTGGGAATAAGTCTTATCATAGACCAGATTTTTTTATTTTGAAGTTTGATGAATTATTCTGAGAATAAACAGAACAAGTCATTCTGAGTAAAATGGCAGAACTATTTGTTCTACTTTATTCTGGTATAATTTTGTGCGCAAGAGAGAGAGAGAGTGAGACATGTGACCGGAGAAGATGAAGTGTTACAATCTATTTCAGCATCTTTGCGACATAATAAGTGATCCTCTCTTTTTTATTGCAGATCAAAATTAAAGTTCAATTCAGCGTCCTGTGGAGGGTCACGTCCTCCGCTTTTTTTTGGATGATGAGGAGTTTAGCGCATTGATTTTGAGTCCTCGGGAATTTGAGAGGTTTTGTGTTCGAACTTGGGACCACCCTACCATACATAATACATGATTCTTGCCAATCAACCCAGCCGAAGTCCTCCACATCCTCCACTTCTATGTATAAGCAAGTGAGCCGTTTTATAAAAGAAAATAAATAAACAAATAAATTTTCTTTCAAATTGATGTGAAAGGATGTTTCTGTAAAATGGCTCGACTTGATGCGCCTTACGGCAGATACTCGATCAAGTTTTATCCAACATTTACGATGGAGAATCCACCTTCCAAGTGGCTAACCGTAGAAGACTGCCAGTGGGGGACTTCTGAGCACACAGCCATGATCCAAGGAGTTATTTACAAATGCACATATAGATGAATCCGCAGGGCTTATTTGCAAAAAGTTCAATCAAATTTAACAGGATTTTAGATCTCCCGTTTGCTCCATTCTTCTTCTGGTCAAGGGATTGCTTAATTCAATAGTAAAACACTAATATATATATATAAATAAAAGACATAACATGTTACAAAAATTGAAATCTAAACAGTCTTATCTCTCTCAACAACTCTCAAACTCTCCCCAAGGCCGCATCTTAGCCCGCGTTGTCCTCTTTGCTGCCCATGTTTAAGCAAAGGAGTTGACCAATGAAGAGTGGATCAGACGGCAGTGCTTGCTTTCCACCGTTCTCTTCGATTATTAAATCCTTAATTTAACGTGGTATATATATATATGAGGACACCGGGTAGCATGAATTAATAATTTAGAGTCCTCGATCGATCAGAAGATACGGAAAAAGAATATGTTGATGGCCACGGATCATGGTTCGTCTCCGATCAGATTCGGGTCTGTCTTTGTAAAAAGAACACAATGTAACTGGATTTCTCATGTGGGGGAAAAACTTATTCTAGGTTTGAAGCCCCTGTAGCAGGGCGATCTTACAAACTTATACGATGAAAGAAAAAGTTGTCTGAATCATGGTTTACTGTATCGTATTGACTCGTACGAGTCGATTCGTATCTAGACGAATCCGAGTCGCTCGGACGGTTTGAGTCGTTGAGTGACTCGTATGTGACTCGTGTCGACTCGATGCGATTCGAATGCGAATCGTGATGACTCGTACGATACGCTGCAATCCGGTACAAGTTGTTGTGATCCGACTTAAGTTTTACTCAGTGTGACTTAATGTGACTTGTATCTTAACAAGAAGGCTTTTTTTCTAATTTGATAAGTGATTAGACCTTTTTTTTCTCTAATTGATAACTAATTAGACTTTTTATCTAATTTAATAGGTGATTTATATTTCTATATTGATTAATAGGGTTGATTTCTCCTAAATTTGTCTCAAAGTCATTGTCATTAATAAATTATTGAAGTTAAAAGTTTATTTCTGACATAATTATTTACAAAATTAAAGAATTAAAAAATAAAAAATAAGCATGGATTAGCCAGAGCCATGCGAGTTGGATCGAGTCAATCTAAATTGGATCGGATATAGTATTGTGTCAAGGAAGATACGATCCGATACGGATCAACGATACAATGAACCTTGATTAGAACAAAATATTAACGTATTTGTTAGTGATCAACGATACGATGAACCTTGATCTGAACAAAATATTAACGTATTTGTTAGTGTTAAGTAATTTAATTGAGACGAAAATTAACAAACACCAAACGATCAAATAATCTACTTTCGAGCCAGGTCTCATCCAAGAGAAGTGCGGAGGAATGCATCTTTCCATCTTTGGGTAGACTGCACCTAAGCATATCACATTGGTGATGTCTTGACATAAAAAGATCTTCGATATACCATCATATTCTGAGCATCAAGTAATCTGATCCCTTCCACTTCTACCACATGATTAGAGTCTCATCAGGATGAAAAGAGAGGTCATCGATTGTGCCGTGAATAAGGTTGGCATGAAAATATTTGAAAAAATGGAGAGAGAGAGAGAGAGGAGAGAGGAGTGGTTAATTGGTTAACCACAGTGGCGGATGCAGAAATTTTGTCCAGTGGGGTCACTCGGACATTAAGTCACAAACATGACTAGGTCAATGGAGTCTTGGATTAGGTTATATGAAGTCTTGGATTAAGTCAGTGGGATCTTATATTAGACTGCTTTAGATTGAGCCAATAAATTTAGCAAAATCCATTGGATGAGGCTGGATCCACCACTGGTTAACCATGCACATGGAGACCCAATGCATCACACTCTTTAAATGGTTTGCTTGTACTTATGTGTTAAGAAAGTTAATGCAGGGATTTCAATTTTACTGTGACCGGATTGAGATCACTTGGACCCATTCATTGAATGGACCCTTTCCAAGGCCCTAAAATCTCAATGGAGAAAAATGGTATATATTAATGAAGTAAGGTTGCTTTTACCAATGAGTTATCTTTTCCCCCCAATGAGATTTAAGGGTCCAAGGAGAGGTACATGGAATGGGTTCAAGTGATCTCAATCCACTTTGACCTAGTCCCTGTTTGGATGCAATTTACAGATGGAATCTGTTGTAAATTTATTTGAAGTAAACCAACGATGTTTCCTTGTAACTCATATTTGTTTTGCTCCGTAATTAGGTTTATGAGGTCTCTCCTGTACAAACCAACTCCAAGTAGGTTTACAGAAATTACATTTATGAGAAGTTTTGAATTCGTGATAAAGTTGAGTCTGTGTATGACAAATATATTTTTAACCATCCAAACTAAAATTATTGTTAGAAATGAGTTTAAGGCAAACATAAATGCATTTATGACTTACATTTAAATAGGCCCTTGGGTTTCCTTTGCACAAAAATATCCAGCTTTTTGGGGCTTAGCCAACATTGGTCAGCTTCTGACTCATAACTTGAGTTGCATTAATTCACTCTTAGAAATGGATATAATCGAGAAAAGCAGTTCCATGGCTTGTTAGTTCGTATGCGATGAGAGCATGGGAATTGGAGATATCTAACTGGAAGGAGATCAAATCAGCAAAGGAAGGCAAGAACTAATGCCGATTAAAGTTTTGTTCGCGTTCGAGATGATTATATTTAATTTGCTGACCTGCGGTCTTGGGCTTCGTATTATATGGGCCGGGTCTTCGTCTACAAGTCTGGGGAAATTGGAGCAAGGCATAGAGCCTCTAACCAAGAGATCCGTCTATGTAGCTGCCTTGAAAGATGTCTCTTTAGGAACCGGTACAGATATTTATAGCTGACCAGCGCAAAACTTGAGAGATTTTCTAGAGTTGGAGATAATTCTGAACTAGTTGGAGAGTTTGCTAACCAATGCACGAAAACGTGGAGTAGGCTGTGATTTCGTGAAAAGATCAGCAAGTTGTGCGGTTGTCGAAATATAAGGGAGAGACAGATCGCCTGAAAGATAGTGCTGACGAACAAAATGACAATCAATTTCAATATGCTTCGTCCGCTCATGGAAGACAGGATTGCTGGCAATCTGAAGAGCACTCTGATTATCACAGTAGAGAGGAGTCGGAGTGGTAAGAGCAATCCCAAAATCGCGAAGAAGACGTCGGAGCCAAATAACCTCAGCAGATGTGTCAGCCATAGCACGATACTCTGCTTCAGTACTAGAGCGAGAGACAACTGCTTGTTTCTTGCTCCGCCAGGAGATGAGAGAAGAACCCAAGAAAATGCAGAACCCAGTGGTAGAGCGGCGATCAGTAGGATCCCCAGCCCAATCAGCATCAGTGTAGGCACGGAGCTCTAAGGAGGAAGTAGAAGACAACAGAAGCGAGCGACGAATAGTGCTACGCAGGTATCTGAGTACTCGAAGAAGAGCAGCATAGTGAACAGAAGTAAGTGCACTGACAAACTGACTCAAGACATGCACAGCATGGGCGATGTCAGGACGTGAAATAGTAAGATAAACTAGGGCACCAACTAGCTGACGATAGCGCGTGGGATCGTCCAGAGGAACACCATCAGTCGGGCGAAGCTTAGCATGTAGTTCCATAGGAGTGTCTATCGAGCGAGTGTCAGAGAGAGAGGCTCGCTGAAGAATATCTGCAATATACTTCTGTTGTGAGAGTAAGTAACCCCGAGAGGAATATGCAACCTCAAGACCAAGAAAGTAACGAAGGAACCCCAAATCCTTCATATCAAACTGCTACTGAAGATGAGACTTGAGGGAAGCAATGGCAGTCGAGTCATCACCAGTGATGATCATGTCATCTACATAGAGAAGTAGGATGGCGCGGCCATTAGGAGAATCACGAACGAAGATGGCATAATCTTCAGCACTCTCCTGAAAACCAATCTCAAGAACTGCTCGCCGAAAACGCTCAAACCAAGCACGAGGTGCCTGCTTGAGCCCATAAATGGCCTTGCGGAGACGGCAAACATAACCAGGCGGAGCGGGAAGACCAGGAGGTGACTGCATATAGACCTCTTCTGTGAGATCTCCATGGAGAAAAGCATTCTTCACATCAAGCTGATAGAGAGGCCAACGACGAACTGCGGCAACAGCAAGTAAAGTGCGAACATTAGTCATCTTTGCCACAGGTGCAAAAGTCTCCTCATAATCAATGCCATACTCTTGAGTGAAACCACGTGCCACAAGCCGTGCCTTATGGCGCTCGATAGAACTATCAGCCTTAGTCTTGATCTTGTATATCCACTTACAACTGACAGGAGAGACACCAGAAGGAAGTGGTACAAGATCCCATGTATGGGTCTGCTGAAGTGCCTGAATCTCCTGCTGCATAGCCTGACGCCATTCTGGTAACTGAATAGCCTGTCTGAAACTCTGAGGCTCCTGATGAGTGTGAATAGCTGTAAGAAAGGCGGAAAACTGAGGATAATAAAAGTCAGTAGGATCATAGCCAAGTCTGTCAGGAGGGCGGTGAGAGCGCTGCGCGTAGCGGCGAGGAGGATCCACAGCCGGCAGAGGAGGAGTAGGAGCAGGAGCGGCATCAACTGAAGAACCTGAATAATCTTCCAAGGCGGGAGCACGGTGACTGGAGACTGGAGAAATAGGAGACGCAGGAGGGGAGGTGGGCAGCGGGGCCATAGAGGAGGATGATGGCTCGAGCTCCAATAGAGATGTGGAAGTGGGAGGGTCAGCGGAGGGTAGAAGACCCGGAAGACCAGGAACAATAGAGGAAGTGGAAGAGGGATCATGATCATGCATGAAGGAGAGATCCTGGGAGTTAGTGGAGAAGAAGGGAACATGCTCAAAAAAAAGTGACATGACGAGAGATACGAAGACGACGAGCAGTAGGATCATAGCAGCGATACCCAAGGTGCTCTGTGCTGTAGCCAAGGAGGACACACTTAACAGCTCGAGGTGAGAGTCTAGTGCGTTCGTGAGAAGGCAACAGAACAAAACATGTACAACCAAAAGTACGAAGTCGGCCGTAGTCGGGAGGGGCAGAGTAAAGACGCTCATAAGGTGTGCCACCCGACAGGACAGAAGATGGTGTGATATTAATGAGAAACACAGATGTAAGAACAGCTTCGGCCCAAAAAGTACGGGGCATAGAGGCACAAAGGAGAAGAGTGCGAGAAGTGTCAAGGATGTGACGATGTTTGCGTTCAGCAAGACCATTCTGTTAAGGTGTATAAGGGCAAGAGAGCTAAGGAAGTGTGCCATGGGATGCCAGAAGCGAACGAAAGTCTGAAGAAAGGTACTCACGAGCACCATCAGTTCTGAGAACTTTAATACGACAATGAAAATGTGTGGACACCATCTCAGTGAACTGGCGATAAATGGAGAGAAGATCCGACCGCTTGTGAAGTAGGTAAACCCAAGTAAAACGCGTACAATCATCCACAAAACTGACGTAATATAAGAAGCCAGTCATAGACGGAATAGGAGAAGGACCCCAAATATCAGAATGTACTAAATCAAAAGGATGAGTGGAGACAGACCCATGGGAATAAAAAGGAAGAGCTGTATGTTTAGCAAGTTTACAACCTTCACAATGAGATAAAGAAAAAGACGGGCTAGGACCTAAGACACCAGACTGAAAAAGAGATCGAAGACGAGCTGCAGATGGATGACCCAAGCGACGATGCCACAGATCGACAGAAGTAGAAGGACGGCCTGGAGAAGATGACGCAGTAAGTGCAGACCGAGGAAGATGCAACGAGTCCAAGCAGTAGAGGCCACCCTTTCTATGACCTGTTCCAATCCTCTGGCCGGTACGTAGATCCTGCACATCACAAGAAGAGGAAGTGAATGAAATACGATATCCTGAATCAGCTAGGCTACTAACAGAAACAAGATTCATAGATAGATGAGGAACATGAAGAACAGAAGAGAGGGTGAGATGACCAGAGGGGTCAGAGGCAGTAGTAATGGAGCCACACTTGGAGACAGAGAGAGGGGTACCATCTGCAGTATGGATCCGGAGGTGTGGTGGAACAGGAGAACAATTAACAAGAATAGAATCATTAGAGGTCATGTGATGGGAAGCCCCAGAGTCTAAGATCCAGTTTGAAACAGTACCAGTGGCGGCAGACAGAGCGGAAGGTTCAGAAAAGAAACCAGCGGTCTGGAGAAGCTGTTGAATCTGTTGTATCTGTCCAGCAAGTTGCGTCACGTCAAGAGAACTTCCTTGAGAAGGTAATCCAGACGGAGTTGTAGGCGACGGGACGGAAGGAGGCGACTCCGCCACAGCAGCAGTGGGGCGAGACTGACGTTGACGACGCTGAAGCTTCCGACATTGATCAATAGTGTGGCCACGGTTGCGACAGTATTTGCAGAAAAGATTCGCTGGTGTGCTAACTGAGTCACCAAGGTGTGATGAAGAATCCATGCTACGTGAGTGCGTCGGAGTGGCAAGTAGCGGAGAAAATTTGGAAGACTCCGATGAGCGAGACCGCAATGCAGCAGCGAGAACAGTTTCAGATGGAATGCCAGACGTCCCCAGGGCTCGCAGTCGTGTTTCTTCTGCAATAAGCTCAGTAAGAGCATCATCCAGACTCGGCAGAGGGGATCGATGTAGAAGCTGAGCACGAAGTGCCTCGTACTCAGGACGAAGACGCATCAGAAAGTGATAGAGATGCTGTCGATCCCGTTGAAGACTACAAGAACACGTAGAAATACGACCAGAAATATGCATAGCATCTAATTCTGACCAAATACGTCGAAGACGAGTGAAGAACTCCTGAATTGACTGTTCACCCTGACGAATACTGTCAAGCTCACTACGAAGCTGATACTCTCGAGCACCACTAGACTGAATATAACGTCTGGCAAGATAAGTCCATTGTGCTCGAGAAGTAGTAAAATCCAAAAGATCCAGACGAATGGAAGGATCAACCGAACGAAAGATATAACCCATGACAACCTCATCATTATCTTTCCAAATCTGAATAAAAGAAACAGTTGTACCTTTTTCTGCCGATGACTCAATTTCAACTGTCGGATACAGAATAGTCCCATCAACATATCCCCATAACTTAGCAGTACGAAGATTAGATCGGACAGTAGCAGCCCATACAGTATAATTATTGGCATCCTTTAATTGAAGATCCATTTTTGGAATATCCGACGCAAAAATAGAACTTAACAGAGCCATGGCAAACAAAGAAGGTGAACGCTACCTTAAACAGCGATTGGTGACCGGATCCACCGGGGGGGCTTCGCAAGGGGTGACCGGATCCCTCCTCGAACAACCTTGCTTGCGGGAACCTGCTGCGTTGGGAGCTGCCTGGGCCCGAGAGACGACCTGAGCAAGAACCGCCCTACCCGGCCAGAACCTGAACCGGGGCTGCTGTGGTTGAGGGAGAACAGCTGGAACCTGCTGCGGCGGGAGACCTAGCACTAGAACCTGCTGCGGCGGGAGCACCTGGCCGCGGGAAGCACCGTCTAAGAGCTTGCCGGGACTGGAGCCTGCTGCGGCGGGAAGACCTGGCCGCAGGGAACACCGGCTAAGAGCTGGACTGGGTACCTACCGGAACCGCAGCACAGCTGGAAGACCTCCCCGGCAAACGGCAGAGGGGAGGCGGCGGCGGCTCGTGAGGCAGCTGCAAACGGTGGCGGCGCGACGAAGAAGGCAGACACACGACTCTGATACCATGTTACGAATATTGAATTGAAGGAAACATTACCTTCTCCATTGTATTGAACATTGATACATCAACAATCTACAAGTCTGGGGAAATTGGAGCAAGGCATAGAGCCTCTAACCAAGAGATCCTTCTATGTAGCTGCCTTGAAAGATGTCTCTTTAGGAACCGGTACAGATATTTATAGCTGACCAGCGCAAAACTTGAGAGATTTTCTAGAGTTGGAGATAATTCTGAACTAGTTGATAATTTCATCTTATTAGGCGAGAAATCTAGATCCACCTGATCATCCGAGGAAGTAATCCTACAGACTGGGGATAAATATCTCACGAGAGTTTTTAGGCTCCAACCAAGAATGGAATCTAAGAGCTCCCAATTAAGAGGCAAGGGGTGAACCAATTGCGCTAGATAGTTGATTCAACTTCCTCGAACGATGTCAGGGTCATTACATCCCCTTCTTTGTGATGCATTACAAGATGATAGTATATATAGGATTGGGCAGATTAAAATAATAGGACGGGATTAATGTAGCCAACCCCATATAATGGGGATAAGGTGATGATGATTATGATGACAACATATTATAAGCTTTCAAATTACAATATCTTGTGTGTGCAAGCCAATGTTTTCTTTATTATTCCAAGGTCAATGTGAACTTAGTTATGTGCTTGAATTTTTGGAAAACAAGTTGTGAACTTGAAGTTTTAATGCACCATTTTGTGAGGAATATTCTATGCCACTTGTTGGGTCAGAGATTTGTCCGATCAGAATCGGACGACTGAGACACCCCCGGATCGCAAAAAGCTCCTCGTTGTCCCTGCAAGACAAACGCTAGGTCAGAGGAGACCCCGATTGATATCCGGGGGATGCCTAAGTCATGGTGGAAGCAGAGAGGAAAGAGCAGAGAGTTCCGCTAGAGTATGTAGAACTCCTAAGGGCACAAGGGAGTCCCTTTTACAAGGACAGCCATGAGGCAATGGCAAAGTCCAATTGGGGATCATACAGAGGAAGCTCGATCCGATCCCCAAGCAGGACGGGATTCTGGCATTCCTAGTTTAGCGCCAGTTTCCTTTATCTGCAAATCAGAGAAGGATTCAGAAAGGACTTCCTTAGGTAGAAAGTCTCCCGCGCCCGCGGGGCGCCGTGGTCTATTTTGGATTCAAAGTCTCCCGCGGGGACCCAGTCACGAGGGCTCGCTGGCTGAAAACCACAACTAGGTCCCCCAGCAAGAGGCTAGGGCGACTCTTTTCGGACACGGCAAATGGGTTAGGCTAAACTGGGCCCTCTCACTAGCCCCCCTGCTCCGAAGGACGGTGCGGGGCCTTTGGAGCAGCTAAACAGAAGTGGGCCAGCATTAATAATGTGTGCAAGAAATGTCCCGCCTCTTCACCTTAAGACGAAACGGTACACATGTCGCGTCCGTTGGAGGGCGTTGGCCCGGCGATCGTGCATCCCCGAGGCATACGTCTTTTCACTTGTCATAGAAGGTGAAGCATCCCGCCGAACGAACGCTTCTGGCAAGAATTGGAGGGATATAAGGACCCCTCCAGACTGAGGGTAGAAGGCCATCTCGAACAGAGCCTTCTGCCCTAGCCTCTTGCTTCCATCTTCTTCTTCCAGTCCCCCCCCGCCCCCCCATCTACTCTTCTACTCCTTGCATCCCGATGACCCGCTGTACAGGATAGGCTTCCAAAGATATGTCATATGCCCATGGGGTTAAGGTGGATCAGCAGGCAATGCGACCCTCGACCTGCTCCGAAGATCGCTTGGTTGAAATCCGGACGAAATTCCACATCTCGGAAGAGTACCAACTTAGCGTTTCTCCAACTTTTGAACGCGATCTTTTGACCATCGTGAGAAGTCCACCGACTCCGAGAGGCAGAGGACCCTGATGAGAGGTCAGAAGACCTCCTTTGGGAAGCACCTCTCCCCCGCCTGCAATGATCGCGGCACTCCGAGGATGATGAGGTAGAACTATTGGAGGAAGTCGAGGATCATCAGCGCTAGTGCCGACCTTTGTCCGACCGCCGTCAGGATCGCCCCCGGCTTCCTTGGTGGGTTAGCTGGCGATTCTCAAGTTGTTGATCTCCTTGACGAGGTCCTTGGGGTCCCCGTAAAGCTTGAGAACTTGGAGGGGCGGCTAGTTGGAGCTCTTGTTGCGGGTTGGTTGGTTCGGGGTCACCTGCCCAGAGACCTTCCACGTGATCGAGCCACTCCTCCAGCCGTCCTAGCAGCGTTATCACAATCAAGAGCTCTCCTTGTTGAAGGTCCCTTGGCAAGGCTAGGTGTCAGATCCCATCAGGCGCAGCAGCAAGCGCGAAGGATATGTTGGCTTGGTTAGTCGGGACTTGGCCGAGTGGCGGAACAGAAGGAAGGGCGGCCGGTGGAGGGACCGGCTCGACATCAATCAGAAGAGCCAAAGGATCGGCAGGAAGACCACGCTGAAAGCGATTGTTGTTTCTTCTTGCCATGACTTTTTGACTTTTCCTACAGACGACGCTAAAAAATGTTGGATCGGAGATTCGTCCGATCAGAATCGGATGGCTGAGACATCTCCGGATCGCAAAAAGCTCCTCGTTGTCCCTGCAAGGCAGACATTAGGTTAGAAGAGACTCCAATTGATATCCGGGGGAATCCCCTCCGATGCCTAAGTCAGGGTGGAAGCAGAGAGGAAAGAGTAGAGAGTTGCGCTAGAGTCCGTAGAACGTACCTCCTAAGAGCACTGGGGGTCCCTTTTATAAGGACAACCTTGAGGCTGTGGCAAAGTCACAGTGGGGATCATATAGAGGAAGTCCAATCCGATCCCCGAGCGGGATGGGATTCTGGCCTTCCTAGCTTAGCGCTAGTTTCTTTTATTTGCAGATCGGAGAAAGATTCGGAGAGGACTTCCTTAGATAGGAAGTCTCCCGCGCCCGCGGGGCACCGGAGTCTGTTTCGGATTCAAAGTCCCCTACGGGGGGCCAGTCGCTGGGGCCGGCTGGCTGAAAAGCCTAACCAGGGCCCCCAGCAAGAGGCCAGGGCACCTCCTATTGGGCCGACTCATACGGCAAATGGGCCAGGCTAAATTGGGCCTTCTCACCACTATATGAATTTTACTTTTTTCTTAGTATAGACAAGTTTGCTTTATGGAGGCATTATTGTTGAACTCAAGCATACGTGGCTAAGTGTTCGACTGTTTCCATTTCTGATGCTTGTTTACATAGGAAAGAGGAGAACCATGTTCATGCAAACCCAATTAACTCGTAATCCATGATCTCTAAAGTTTTACTAGGGAAGTCAATAATTAAGTTGTAAGTGAAGATTTTCCACGCTGCAATGCTTTCTCCACTTAAAAAGTATTGTATGGTATCAATGGTATGGCTTTGTGGCTTTCCCATTCTTTTGCTAACCTGGAGCAATCTGCTGCATTTCGCTGTCAGAATTTATTATTTTTCTCATGGAAGTGTGTCCTATTAGTTATTACCCCTGAGGAAAAAGAGGTTAGGCTTGTGTTTGGTTAAATTCCTAATGGAAATACTTTTAGACTTTTTCTTAATTCTATTGAGGAAAAAATGGTAGATGTTGGAAACCACGTACATAGTATTTTGATTGTCTTTTGGCTTTCAACTAAAAGCTCTAAATTAAGATTTTCCTAAATTAGAAAAAAAGTAGGATTGTTATGGGAGGTATCTACTTAAAACTAGTTATAACTCTTTTCGTTCATTATTTTTTTTGTTATAAGATGAAGATAAAAATGACTTTTAACTAAAAGCTAAACACGCCTTAGTATTTATATTCCTAAATCACCTTTGATGTGAGGCTTTTCAAAGTCTCAGCATTGCCAAAGATCCCCTCTGATTGATGGTGCAGTCTTTCTTTTTATTTTGGTAATGCAACCACATGTTTAACTTGGACCATGCCAACATCTCTTACTGCAACTCTGGGGATAATTAAGGTTTAGAGGATCTTTGGATCAGGTTTGTTTCAGTAACAAAATCTGAAGGTGCTTCTTGGGATCTTCTTAAGCTATTCATCCGGAAAGCCACTCTTTCTTGATTCAAGGATTGCAGCATCTATGGGGTACGGCAGTTCATGATTTCTTCTTCAAATCTAGCATGCAACAGCCTGTTTAATTCACAATTCTATCCATCGAGGATGCGGATGAAGACTTTTAATCTACATAGTAATTCAATCCATAATTTTACAAATTAGATCAGATTTTACGGATCCGAAGCGGATTAAATTGTGGACCCACCCATACCATCATAGTTCAAAGTAATGCAACTTTGTTTTATCCACTCATTTATCAGAAACGTTAATATAAGATAAGCACATTCCAAAGTTTTTGTTAAGTATACTGATGTCTTTTGTATTCTCTTCTGTGTTCTTCGTCATCTTCCACATTCCAGGATACTTTCGTCATGACATTCTTTGTCATAATTCACATCCTAGGATGCCTTCGTCCTGTCTATAGAGCCATGGCTGTATAACCAGTAACTGCAGGCCAATTCTGTATCCCAGAATTATCTTCCTCAATGTGATTCTTAATGATGTTGGGGATTGAAAAAGAATTTTTTCGTATTATTGGTACCCAATGCGATCCTGTTCTTTCAGGGTTTTTTTTCAGTCAAATAATTTTAATCAAGTTTGAGCTCGAGCCAAGTATCTAGGATGATTGTTCAAGTCTGGCTCGCTCGAGCGAACGAGTAGCTTGCGAGCCCAATAATAAAATTTGTTAAATTTAAATTTATAAACTCAAGCAACACTATTGTGAGTACCAAGCTGTTTGCACTCTTAGTTATTTGATAGAAAACTCGATAACATATTGACAAGGGAATTTCCTCCAATGGTCCACCAGGAGTAAGGTTTGGCTCCATTGTAGAGGGTAGTTGGCCCATCTGATAACTAGTCAGCCCAATATCCTTCACACTCTTGAATCCGTTGGAAGGAGTAACTTTCCCTGAGGAATAGTCCTACATCAATTTTTTTAAGAAACTTCACATAGCTCCTTTCTGTCAAGCAGGGCCGGTTATCAAGGTAATTGCAAATTATCTCTCCTCCTAGTTGAACTCTGCCACACGTCATTAGATTGACTTGAGTGTTGAAAAGACCTTCCTAGAACCATTACCCAAGGATTCAATGACGTGAATGCTATGTGCACAAGTAGCCGACTCCGAGCCCGACCAACTCCTTTCCTGTTCCCTGATCCCTGGGGCACTCAATTACATCAAACATTAAATATCTCATTAATTAAAATTATTCATGAATAAAACAAGTGAGTACTGAAAAGAGATAATGTAAACACAACTTCTAAACAAATATTAAAACGAACTCTTAGTTAACTCGCATGTGTTCAAACTTGACTCATTTAATAAATTGAATTCAAATTTTTGTTCAAACTTATTTATTTAACTTAATAAACGAGATGAGTGGAACTGCCATTGAGCGGTCTTACATCAAATATATTGGTTCCCCTTGCACCCTTATCAATGATCAGACTCTAGAACCAAGCTCGATGGTCTCAAAATCAGAGAAAATTTTCACCTTATTGATGATATGCCAACCCCTAAAACCCAGCTCGAATGGTCCCCAAAATCTAAACAATACAATCAACAATTAGACCATTGTATAAAAAAGGAAATCTCGTCCAAATATCCAATTCGAACAGTAGGAATGGGATCCCACAACGCACCCCTTCGTCTACGGCCATGTGCTTACAATGATACTTACATAATACCAAACCCAAGTTTAAATGCTTCTATTTAGGACAACCAGGTGCGCGTGCCCCCCTTTCTTCTTCCCCACGTTTAACTCCTCCACCTACCTTAATCACCAGACCAGTCCCCAAGTCTTAACCCTCCACCCACACCATACAATACTTAAACAAAGTTTAAATTGCCTCGTCACCGGCCCAATCCTTTTAATTAGGAAAACTTCCTTTCTTCCCAAAGTTTTAACTCCACCAGTCACCAACCCCCACCACTCCTCCAGTGTTTAATTAGGACCCCCCACTTCCTGCCCAACGTGTCCACCTCCCACCTTCCTCCGTGGCCGTGGCCGTGGCCGTGAAGAAATAGGAACTTGGTGACGTTGACACAACAAACAGGAGAACAAGACGAACGAAACCAGAAGGAAGAAGCAGCACCAGATGTGATATGATAAGGCAAAGCGGCATACGCAATCCATCCATCACCTACACATCACAAGGTGAAGAAGAAGAAGAACAAGAAGGAGAACAAGGCAGAAGATGAAGGCGACACAAGGAGGGGCATGTTTAAAAAAGACGACTTCCACAACCATTTATCGACGCGTCCATATGATAGAAAGCATCCAGGGAAAGTAATAAAAGGAAGACGACGACAGAGACCAGGTCGACAGCGGCGCGTTCTACTGTGGCAGCCGCTGGCGCGCTCACACACATCGGGTAGCCCATGGCCCATGGATACCCATACCAAAGGAGGTTCCTTTTTTTCGATTTGATGAGGAGCTGATGGCGTGTCGGGGACGAAATCGCCGCCGCGGCGGGGGAAAGGGGGCTCCTCGCTCAGATCTTGTCGAGTTTGTCGGCCTTGACGACGGGGTTGGCCCGGGCGATGGCCTCCCGGCCGGCGGACTTGAAGTCGAAGCTGCACCCGTGCTGCTCCGGGTACCGGTGCGACCCGCAGAAGGTCTCCCCGCACCGGCACCGGAACCCCGTCAGCCCCACCCTCTTCTTGCACGCCGTGCACCGCCCCGGCCGCGCCGCCGGCGCCGCTGGGGCCGCCAAGCTGGGGCCCTCCTGGTTGAGGGAGAGGGGTGGAACGGCAACGGCTGGGGCGGCGACGGGGACGGAGGCGGAAGCGGAGGGGAGCGAGTCTACCTCCGCCGAAGGGGGGTCGGCGGGGGCCGGGCCGGAGAGGGACATCTCGACGGCCATCTTGGCGGAGGCCTCCTGCTCCTCCTTGAGGTGGTAGTCGCGGTAGCACTTGGAGCAGAGGCCAAGCGTGGCGGGGCTGCCGAAGAAACCGCAGTTGTTGGCGCAGAGGCGGGGGCCCTCCGGCGGAGCCTGGCACCGGTGCTCTTCCGCCATCTCTCCCTCAATTAATCACCCCTTCCTCTGCGAAGATCTACACAAATCGAACAAGAAAAAAAAAACAGGATCAATCAGATAACCTTGTTCCTCCGCACGGCACCCAAACAAGGAGAGATCTAGGGTTTCCTGGTTCTCAACATAAAGGAAAAAGATCGAACTCGTCGGGTTCCAACACGGAAAGAGCAAAAAGAGAGGGACTTTTATAACAAAAGACGCAGAAACCGTGGAGAAGAAGCAACCTTTCCAAGAAGGAAACCGGAAACAAGGGGAAGAACACGCCAAGGTCGCCTTTCGCAACACGGATGGCAGATTTAACGATCGCAGTTACTATTATCACCACCAAGAAGCAAGCCCAAACAAAAACCACAGGAAAAAAAATCGAATATCGAAGGAATCACAACCCAAGAAGGCAAGAACAAACCCTAACCACAACAACCTTCTTAAAAAATCCAAAGAACAAGAAAAACATACGCAGAACACGCGAGAAGAATCGGAATCGGGCGGCGGCGGACTACCAGCTGGGCGATCTGGAACGGGTCGGCTCCGGCGAGCTCTTCCGGCGCCGTAGGAGGAAACGCTGCAGACGGGAGCGGCGGTGGTGGGGAGGGGCTTCGGATTAAAAGGCTCTGGTTTGACAGGCTGGAAAAAAACTGGAAACCGAGACGGACACGAAAAAGAAGCGGCGCAAATATATATAACCCCGGGGGCATGAAGAGATAACACCAAGAAACTATATAATAATATTATTTGTCTTTGTATTTATTTATTTATTTTGTGAATATATATGGAGCGCGTGGAAACGTGGAACCGGCCGCCTCCAGAGGCGGTTTCCGAGGATGAATTCCTCGCTTCCGGTTTCGGCCCGCTTTCGGCTTGCGGGGGCCACAGGCTTTTCTATTAAAAAAAGGCCCCTGTGGAAATGAGTTATTACGGATGCCGCAACCGTCACGTTGACGGCAGCGGCGAGGGGCGTTCCCGTCGCGAGGAAGGGGAAGATGGTGACGGAGGTGGAGGCGTCTGGGCCGTCCATTTCGGACGTAAAAGATCTGGGGTCACGTAGGGGGTGTGCTGGATGGGGATGGATGGGGACACGTAGGCACGGCTGGACCGTTCGTATGACGGCGACTGCCGCGGGGGATGGTGGGCCCGGGTCCGACCGAGAGGACGGGTACGGTCAGGGTAGTTTGGTAGTTTCGGGAGGGTGGTGGGAGCAGCGGTGTCGGTTGAAGCCAGCTAGGATGGCGGTCCACGTGGCCCCGAAGAAGCTTGAGCCTGTCCGATTGGGGTTGACAGGGGTGTGAATGGATCGGATTCGTATCGGATTTGAATGGACCCAGATCCGTACTGACGTCATTAGAACTCGATCCTTATCCGTAAATTAAAAGAAATGGATCTGATTTGAATATTAATTAGACTTTGGGCATATTTCTTTGCATTTAACCGTGGCCTTGGCTAATGCGCCAAGTTAATAATAGTAGGGAGATTTTTGTCTTCTCAAAGATTTCATAAAATCAAGAAGGGAAAATCATGCGGGTGCGTTTATCTTCAAAAATTTATACCTTGGAAGAATCCAAAATCGTGACGTAGTTGATTCTCATTTGTTTATGCTCGTGTTACTTCAGTTTCTCATAAGTTGAGGAACTTTGAAATCTTGGAGAAAAGTGCAAGGAAACATGCTTTTGATTTGGATTTCAAGGTACCTTTTAAGCAGTCATCGAATGTTTATGCAAAAAATGGAGTAAGAGGTTCACTTTGTGACTCATTCGTACCCTTATCCTCTGCCTTAACATTCTCGAGATAGGCATAAACATATCAATCATGGTTTGAGCAACTCCTACGAGGTAGAAGAAAAGGTTAGATGTAGTAAGAGGTATGGAATCTGCTAGAGGAGCACCAACATGATAATGGGATCAAGAGCTTCTCAATTTGTGAGGGTCCCCTCCCACCTACAAAACAAAGGGAGAGGGACAAGCAAAGCAGCGTGGAGAGGCGAGCAAGATGGGCACATTAGTTATGATGTGTTGTCATTAAAGCCACTATAGAAGATGGTTACATGAGCACGAGTAATTAGGTTAGCCAATAAAGCACCACTGTCTAGTTTCTACACAAATCTCACTTGCCCATCCTTCCCTGTAAGGAAGGTGATTCGGCTTGAGTAGTGTAACAGCACCTACTAGTATCCATTGCTATGGATGCATGCCCTCCCACCTTAGGGATGACAATAAGCTGAGTTGCACCAAGCTTTGGCAAGCTTGAGATTGGCTTGGCAAAACCAATTCGAGTTTGAGCCAAGCCCAAGCTTTAATTTGACCTCAATATAAGACTAGAGCTCAACACAAGTAACAAGAATCGAGCTCAAACTTGAGTCCGAGTTACTTTTTTAATTAACTTAATAAGTGACATCTCCACTCGTCAGGCAAGTGCCTCATCCCTTTCCATTACCCCTCCCCAACTGACTTGTCAGTGCCTTCCTGCCAAAAAAAGAAAAGACTTGTCAGTGCCAATCATCCACCCCATGGAGAAAACTCCCCTGACATTTGCTACAACCTCAATAGTCCCACATAGCATCCACTATGACCTCTTCCTCCTCTACACTGCATCTAGCTCACCGACAATCCCATTCTCCTCATCAACCATTGCCTCCTCTTCCTCTCTAGTCTTGAGCATATAGCCCTTCGTTGCATTGCCAACCACCCCTAGTCCCTTGCTCATTGCCATGGTTGCTTTGCCGTCTCCGATTGGAGATGTAAGAGGTCCCCAATGCAATTGATGCCACCCATGTCCTAGCAATGGGTACCTTGATGCCAGCACCGCCATCACCTACAATTGCATTGTCACCTAGGAGAATATGTGGGACCTCTTTGCACGTGGCAAAACTATAACTGCCCATGCGAATGTTTGTGTCCTTTGGGTGTTTAGCCCCACATTAGACAAAAAAATATGTTAAGTTCCCATATAATCTTGTTAGTCAAAAAAATCTTCAAATGCATCGTAAGCCTCTAGTTATAATTGACATTTGCATGGTAAAAGATATTATGTATATTTTTATTTAAACTAGTTAGCAAGCTAACCGATCCAAGCTTGGAGTTACTCGAGCTTAGCTCGTTTAAAGGAACAAGCTTCATTGAAAGCTTAAGCATGGATCAAGTGAGTTAATGAGCCAGGACAACTTGGGTTGAGCTCGAGTAACTCATGAGTAGCTTGGCTTATTACCAACTCTAACCCATCATTGCCCATATTAGGTAATCAAGAAATGGGCCAAACTAGTTGCATACCTAACCCACACTCGCCTCTTGCTTGCTCGATCATAGGCACCATCCAAACTATAAGGTTAATCAAGAAGCGGGCCAAACCAATTGCATACTCATAGGAGAAACAATGGATTTTGGTTTTAAGAATCCAAAACAAAACTAAAAAATGTATGACTTTGATAATACTTAATAGCCATTTTTGCATTAAGCTTGAGTTTATATCAAACTTTAAATTTCATATTCATATTGCATTTTAAGATCTTGAGATCCAGTTGACAACCCATAGTTAATGTTAACATGATCTACTCCAATTAAATAAAGTATTTGTGATAAATGTGAATCATTTTTTATAATTAGTAGATTAATTGATTAATTTAGCATGTTAGTTTAACATTAACTAAGCATGTTTTGTGACAAGTATAGAATAATAGGTAAAATCTAGATTATTATGAATGCACTAGAAATGTGCTATGAAAAGCAAGATGTCATTTTTACAAGAAAGACAAAAAAGTAAAAACATAGTTCTGACTCAGCTATATGTCAAGGGAGTGGATCACCTTAGTGTATGCAGATGTGGAGAGAACTCTTGTAATCCCTAATCTCCCTACGCTACATGTTCTCAATGCACTTGGGACAAAGGTGTTAATATTATGTATGGCCTATAAGCCAATCAGATACAATCTTGTTCAATTATTGATTTACTAGTAATATATATTCATTATGTGTAAATCACATTCTTTATATTCATTTCATAATGAAGTCTATGAATGTGTGCAATAGTTGTCAAATTATGATGGGATCATAATAATGAGACTGACAACTTATAAACATACATTCTTAATTATTTATGGTCAGAGGATACCTGAGTAGGACATCAAATATTCAGTGAGACTAGTATAGGTTACTCTAATTCATGTGATGAAAGTGATTAGTCTTATAGTCACTTGTGTGGAGGCGTTATATTGAACCTATAGGTGTTCATTAGTAAATTAGTTAATTGAACCGATCCGACCTAGATCGCTAGATGCTAATTTACCTAACTATCAATGAACTTGATCAAATGTCATAGTTGCGTGGATGGTCCTTGGACCTGAGACACTAAAGACATGTTGTCAGTAGACTTCTGAACTTTGACATTGGCTAATGGATTCCTAACTATGGGTCCTAATCAGTCAATTGATCAGATTCAATGGAAGACCTTCGAAGGTGTTTGTATGTTCAATAAGGAATTATTCGTTCTCAGTAATTAGAGATAGAATGCTCCAGATAAGATACACGGGAGTCTCTGGCCAAGATGGACACTATATCAGAAAAGGAGTTCTCTAATATTGCACGGTCGAATCCAGTCAAAGTGAGTTGATTGGTTAGGATTTGACAGTTGACCATTCCCTAAGTTGACTCAGGAGCATTGTAAGAATGAAGAATTATATCCACTCTGTTAGTATTAGATGGTCTCAAAGCCAATCCGATACTGTGTACTTATTCAGATTATTAATAAATGGCAATAATTCATTGTGTGTAATTAATTCGATCTGTGTTTATCGTATCACGATGAAGTCCATGAACATGTGCAACAGTCTTCGGATTATGATGAGATCATAATTACGGGACCGAAGACTTATAAACACATGTTCTTAATTGTTCCTAGTCATAGGATGTTTGAGATAGGACATCGAACATCCGGATAGACTAGTATAGGTTACTTCAGCTCATATGATGATGGTGATTGATCCCATAAGTTACTTGTGTGGAGACACTATGCTGAACCTATAGGTGCTCATTAGTGAATGAGTTCACTGAACTGATCCGACTATGAATTGCTGGATGGTAATCACCTCACTGTTAACCAGCTCGCTTCATTTGTCACGGTTGCGTGGATGATCCTTGGACCTAGGACTCCAAAGATATCTTGTTGGTAGGTTTCTGAGCTTTGACCTTGACGAACGAATCCCTAACCATGGATTATCAATAAGTCAAGCGATCGGGTTCAGGGAAATGCCCTCGAAGGTAATTGTGTGTTCAATACGGGATCATCCGCTCTCGGTAGTTTGAGAGAGAATGTTCCGGGAATGATGCGCTTAAAGTCCCTGGTCAGGGCGGACTCTGTAATCGATAAGGAGTTATCGGATTCATATTAGCGGCATCTGATTCAAGTGAATCGACCAAATAGGGTTTAATAGTAAACTATGCCCTAGGTCGATTCGGGAACATTGCACGGATGAAAGATTATATCCGCGTGCTAACCGATGAGAAAAATGTTCCAATAGAGGGTTGCGATAACCCCAGTGCCATCCAGGATCACGCGATATTGCTTGGCATCCAACGTGATCGGCAGTTCGTCCGAATTTATTGTGCGACATTAAATTCGACTGATTAATTGAATATAAGGATATTAATTAATTCAGTGGGTCAGTAAAAGGTTACTGGACTTAATGGGCTATTAACTGGACTGGTATTTGGGCCTAGAGGGTCACACGCAAATGGTTTTCAAGTCGATGGATAATCCGACAGGATTTCGGATAAGTCTGGGTTTTTATGAAAAACCGCAAACTGACTTCTTATAAAAGAACGGATTCTACGTCCGGGGCCAGCAACCCTGACCTATCCGTCATTCGTTCTTCCCACTTTCTCTCTCTTCTGGGCGTGCGGTTCCCAACTGTTCCACTTTCCGTTCGACGGAGATTCTGAATCTGCATGTCGCGGCGGATTACGCGCAGTCAGACGGGATCTTCGAACGCTGCAGCGAGCGAGGAAGCGAGGACGATCCATTGCGAGGAGAACCGCGTGGATACCGCTAGAGGTCGGGCATCTGCGCATCTTGCGGCATCGCTCCGACGGAACCGGAAAATGGACGCGGATTCGAATCCGCGCAAGGTGAACTCGTTTTTCCCGGCTTTATTTTAACGACCGAAACAGGATATATCCGGTCCTGAAAATTTATTCCGCTGCGTTTTAGGATCGGATCCCGACACAACGATCCCAATACACTCGACAACTGTTGACGAAAAGGTTCCTTGAGCAGGTTGTTGAACCCCAATACCTTTCAGGATCATGCGAGACTGCTTGGCATCTAACTTGATTAGAAATTCGACGATTTATCATAAGTTGATAATTTAGTTAAATGATTTAATTCAATATGTGATAGTAATTAATTATTTTATGTCAATACGGTGTTATTGAGCTTAATAGGTCAAAAATCATACTAGTAGTTGGGCCTAGAGGGTTACACGCATAAAGATTTTTGGTCGGTGGTATGTTAGTGAGTTTTATATTAATTTTGAGACTTTTGTAAAAAAGTCATCCAACTTAATATAAACATGTGTCATGGGAAACTTGGGCCAAGCTCTAGGTGTTCTCCCAGAGCAAGCCACCCTCTCTCTCTCTCTCTCCTCCTCCGGTCACCCAAAGTTGGCACCATGGCTCTTCTCGACTTCATTGTCTCCAATTTTCAATTTTTAGGAAATCATTGCCCCGCATGTCATGGGCACCGTCAAGGTGTAGAAATATACACGAACGCGCTAATCTTGATGTGAGAGAGAGAGGACAAATCACCAATAAGAGGATCGTGTAGATACTGCTAGAAGTTGGACATCTACACAGCTAGCAACTTCTCCCCATTCGAATAACGCGAACGCATATCAAAATCCACGCAAAGTGATGGTCGATCACCGTCTTCTAGTTAGATTAGTTGAAATGGACCGAGAACGACAGGTTCATGAATTTTAATTGATTATTTCCACTGCGTTCTTAAGATCCCCGCTCAATCCTTACAAAAGGGAGTAGCCAATTTCCCTCTTCTCATGTAGCACGCATAACTAACCAACCCAATGTGAGTCATTTGATCTTCAAGATTAGATCCTGACACTGACCACATTTTTCCAAAAAAAAGTTGGTTGAGCTTAGAAACCTCCTATGCTTGACATCTGTACATATAGTTGTAAAAAAAAGCCAAGGGGAAAGAGGGAGAAAGGTCTATCTTTAGCCCACTGAGAACTAGTGGTGCTCCAAAGATTAAGGTCTATGACTAAAGGGTTTGATTTGGTTTAAGACAAAATTTTAGAAATTAAACCAAACTGAAGTAAAGAGTCAAATCGAACCAAACTAAACCATAATAATTTGAAACCGAAACAAACCAAATTGAAATAATTCGGCTTGGTTTGGTTTGGTTTGCAGTTTGGGCCTTATAATCGGCTACTATGGTTAAATAATCAACTTCAACATTATTTTCTAAAAATAATTATTGAAAAAAAAATATTTGAAATTTGTTTGGAGGTTTAAATCTCAAAATGAATTATTATAGTTAAACATCTTATTTTATTAAGGATTCAATACCTTTTTTGTACCAGATGACGATTTAAAAGGTATTATCTAAAAATAAATTAAAATTATATCTTATAATTTACATAAACTTACACTTAATCTAATAATTCGGCTGGGTTCAATCTGATTTACATATGTATTGGGCTAAGCCCAAGAGTTATACTGTAACTTGGTTGGGTGGTCTAGTGGGCTAGAGATATCTCACTTAGACTGGGTGTAAGGATTGAGGTTTCGGATCCAATTATTGGGTCAATTTCAGTATCGGACTCCTTGGTTTGAGCTCTTGTAAGGCTAGGGCATAGGTTCTTTATCGCGTCAAGCTTGCGAGACGCGGTTCAACGGCGTCCTGTTTAAGGGACGCGTTTTAGAGTGTGCCACGTCCTTGCCACGTGGACGCCACGAGAGCCAGTTTCGGGCCGCGAGAGTACGGCCCTGGTCTTGTCACTTTAATGGCATCGGTATTGGGCGACGCGTTTTAGTTAAGTTTGGTTTAAACCTGCGAACCTTCTCCCATTTCCCTCATTTATTTCATTTTCTTCTCTCTCCGATCTCTTCGCTCTCCCTACCCTTTCTCCTTCCTTTCCTCTCCCTCTACTCCATCACCCCCCCCCCCCCTAACTTCCATCACTACCACCACTATTTCCTCTGCGGCGTATTACTCTCCGGACGGCGGCCGACGTCCCGGTGGAGTAACGGTGTCCATGGCGGTACTGGCGGCGGCTTGTGGCATGGCAGTTCCGCGGCTTAAAGTTCGGAGGAGTTCAAGTAACCGGTAAGGTGACGATCTCCGTTGTGTTTCGATTAAAATCACGTTTTTCCTGTTTTGAAGCATGTTTAAGAGATTTTCGGGAAGAAATTTTACTTTTTGTACTCGGAAGGCTGGGGAAAACCTGTTAGCGAACGCTAAATGGCGTCTTGGGACAGCGACGCCATTTTGAATGGTTGCTGCCTCCCACGACACGATTTAGTTCGGATCACCCCGAGGCCTGATTTTGTTTCTATCGTGATTAGGCGACTAGGAACAGCGACGCCTTTTAAAAAGTAACTATCTTGCACGACGCATTTTAGGCCATTCTAAGACTAATTTTTGTATGAACCAGTTTAGGAGTCTTGAATGGCGTCGGCCACGGGCGACGCGATTCAAGACAGAATTTCATTAATCCATGTAATTAACACGTGTTTATATTGTTAGATAGTTTGGTTAAATTGCATGCTTAAAACCATACTTCGTAGTCGAGAATTTCTACTTATGACGTGTTTTGTGCGATCGTAGACCTAGAGTGACAGTTGTTAGCACTTAGGTACTCTGTGTCGGTATGGGAGTGACACGGTGCCGGTGTGAGAGTGGTGGGGTGACGCTTAGAGACATGGTCACCTGGTGTACCCCGGGGTATAGCTAGTACTGGTGTGGGAGTGGTACATTCGGAGTGTCACTCGTGCTGGGGGAAGCAGAACCACTTGGAGCCGGTTAGGTCGAAGTAACCAGCGTGCTATTTGAGAGGTTGCTGTTTGGTCTTAGCGGGTCGGTGTTTTCCGCGTTCGGCTTAATGACTTGTGTGTTTAACCGAAACGCTGGTTGTGGACTCCGTGGTGGAGTGGTTTCAGAGTTGTGTTTACTGTTTTATTTAAATTGCCTTTATTCGTATGGTTGTACTTGTTGGTGCGTGAGTGGGTGGTGGGGATTGAAGGATCCCTACTGACTCTATTTCGATGAGACTCACCTCTTGTGATTTTCAGGTGAGAGTTCCAGACAGACGTAACGTGGAGGGTGTTGTCTCGGATTGCTCACCAACAGCCATCATTCCGGGGTATGTCCCGATGTAGTTGTTATTTCATTTCAGGCATGTACGTTTAATTACTTCTTTTCAGTTGGAATATGTAATTATTTGCTGAGTCAAGTTGAATTGTAATAATTTTTAATTCATGCACTTCCTTTACAATTCAATGTGACGTAGATGTTTAGCTTAGTTTATCATTTATTTTTCAGACTTATCGAGATCTTAGTTTGACTCCAAATTTTAATAATTTAGTACCCATTTAATAATCGGATCCCCTATTATAGGGTGGCGGGTCGTTACATTGGGTATTTAGGTGCAACACCCCGAACCCCGTGTCTAGTCATATCCGACTTTCGACGAAATTTGAAAACTGTACAGGTATGGAATATAGCATATACATAACGGAAATGAGAGAAAAAAAATATACAAGGTAAAACAAATAAATCTTTCGTAAATTTTAAACAATAATGAGTCAACACAATCCACAAAAGTCTCATAATAGACAACTATCTCTAAATAACATAATCAATCTCTCTCAACTCTTAGAATTTCACAAATTACATAACAGATTCAAATACTCCTATTACATCAATCTACTAAAATGAAAAGACTCATATTATCACAATTAGTCTCGAATCTAATATGCTCCAAGTACACTTATTCCTCACGGTTAAAATTAAAGTCTAATTTTTTGACCACCTCTCCTAAAAAATTATTCAACAAATTTATTGAGTACAAAAGTCGGTAGACATCATCCCCTCCACAAACATATAATAATCAAAATAATCATAATAATTAAATCATATCATCAATAATTCACAATGCTACATATAAATCAAATAAGAGAATGATATAAAACAAGATCTCACATATATCTTATTTCAAATGGGATGTGTCTTGTAATAGTCTAAAACAGACATGCTAATTTATAATACTTATCAAATATATCAAACTTTCTTACTTTACTTGAAAACAAACTATTAGCCATAAGTATATCACATATCCTCCAACACATATGGAGACACCTCACATAGCATATGGCTCAAAATATAATTAGTAGTATGTAATCAATTTAAATATTTTAAAATTCAGATATCTAAAAATTTTACATCATAAAATTGATTTATAATGTCTTAAAAGAAATTCAAATGATTCACGTTTATGTCAAATTATCATAATTTCATATCTTAGTCAGATAAGCATCATAATCATAACATAAAGAGCCACACACATACATATATATCCGATACTTAGGTAATAGTATCAAGTCTTGGCTACCACGGAATCAAATATAATACATATCTCACTATTACACCATACTGAAGTAGATTTCATAGATTTTATTTATTTTCTTTGGATCACATAATATACTATCTAATAAAGACGCTTATATTAGAGTCGGGCCACATAAATCCCTTAAGATGAGATTGTCCATGTCACGCATATTAAACTAAATGACACATGTCTTATAGAGATTAAATTCATCTTCAAATATGAAGTTAACATTATTCATATAGCTAATGATATACATATACAAAATAATATATTTTTACGAAAATAAAATATTTTAAAGAAAACATGATGTTTCACTGTAAACTTTAAGGTAAATGTGATGCCAACATGTTACATATGCATGAAAAATATTACGTTTTTTTTTTAAGAATTTTTGAAATATAAATCATCTTTTTCACATACTAAAATCTATTTTTTGAGATTATAAATTCATTAAATAGGGTGAATATTAGTAAACAGATTTAAAAATTCACTAAATTGTTAAAACATGATATTTAGACTATAAATAAAGTGCTCGCAAAATTTCACTAAATTCAGAAATCAAATATATAGTTTCAAAGTTCAAATAACGAGTTTAAAATTTGAGTCAAATTTAATCTAGGAAATAAATAACAATAAAACAGAAAATAAAATTTTAAAAATCATAAAATTTTGCAGTACAATAGAATTCATATAGACAGACGTATAATTAAAAGTTCAAATCATTTGGATTACAGACAACCAAAATATGATCACTTCAAAATCGTACAGATTTATAAACTGAGAGAATCAAGTTAGCAAACTGGACGGCATAGTTGACTGCCGTCCAGAGACCCAGACGGCAAGTATTGCTGCCGTTTAGATACCCAAACGGCAAGCGTTGTTGCCATTTAGGTACCCAAACAACAAGTGTTGCTGCCGTTCAAGAGTGCAGATGGCAAGCGCTGCTGCTGTACAGACTAACATGGACAACGGTCACAATTGCCATTCAAACTATGTAAATGACAGATGCTATCGTTGTCCATAGAGATTCCAAGCAAAACATAGAAAAATTCAAATTTTAACGAAGAATTTGAATATCTAGTCCACCTTTTGGATCATAAACATAAAAAACATAATGTCGGATTTTTCTTTTAATTACTTTTGGAATTAAAATATTATTTTTTATATTAATAAAAATTAATTTATATTTTAAAAAATCATCACATACCTTTTATGCTAGAATATTCAAAACTCGAAATCCACCGAGAGATATCAACTCTGAGCAAAATGCACGACTTCTTAGCATTCATCTTCAACCTCCAATACTCATAAAAGACAAGAGAATTACGTAAATATTAGTTTTACTTAATAACAACATTCATCTTCTTCTCTTTCTTCGAGAACAAGAACAATACACTTACCTTTCTTAACAGAGAACCACGACTAGAATTGACCATGCCTCCAACCGCATACATATAGAGCTAAAACCCTACTTCTGATCCCACATAACCTCTACAAACTGCCCTTGGATCGGATTAAGCTCCACGAGTCAGAGAGAATCCTACTCTAAATCGAACTTCTCTCCCACAATTCTACTTTCTTTAACTGAACATTCAAATTTTTAATCTAGTAAATGAACATTCAATTCGGTTTCACAATTTTGCAAAATCGAACCACACCGAAAGAAATCGAATAAATAGTTTTTTTTAAATAAATATATTTTATATTAGCATTATATGTATAAATATTTTAATATTTTAATGTCATATACATATTTATATACAAATATATATTTTTAAATTTAAATTTTAATATTAGATATATGTATATATATTTAATATGAATAGAACACAAATTTTTTGTTTGAACTGAATCGAACCAAATTTTTTCGGATTTGGTTCGGGTCAGTTTCATGTGCCAATTCGGTTCCGTCTGGTTTACAGAACCGTGCACATCCCTATAGAAAATCGGTGTAAAATCTTAGGCCATGTTAGCCATTTCAATCTCAAAACAATGTGGTACTGATGATGAGGTATTCATGGAACCTTGTGTAAAATATAGAGATATTAAAAATAAAAGGTTGGTTTAAGGAATATAAATCTGATAGATTATATATTTATATAAGATTTGAATATGAGAGTCCACAAGTATTCTTTTTATTAGGCAGATGGTGATGCATAGTGGTAGAAAAGATCTTACTCCTGTTCCAGCCCTCTCTAAAGGCACCAACAAGATTTTATCTGACGCTTGAGTTTGTCCTAAGATTCCTCCAAAATCAGATTAGATCATTAGAAACGTTGATCGTTCCAACCATCAAAAAGTTTGATGTTTTTTTTTTAAAATTGAAAAGATAATAAAGCCCACTCAATGGGACTAGTTTCTTAATGCTGGCTAAAGAATCTAATCGGATCCGGTTAACCCTTGCCGCACCGACCAACTAATCAAAAATAAATAAATAAACCGCCGTGGGCAGTGTAATTTTAACATTTTGTTTCTAAAAAGAAATTTGTGAAGCTGAGACGAGCTCAACTTAGCATTCATACGGTTGAATATTTGGTCAGACAATTAAAAAAGTTAAAAATGAAAAACATATTTCCGTACGATCTAAGCCGTCGGATAACACGCATTTCTTCCTTATCGACGGTGAAAATCAAGAGTCATCGACTCGAAGTGTCTGCCTAACTAAGATCTCTTATGATCTAGCGCGAGTTGGACCGACTTGCATAGACTCGACTGAGTCACATGAAAAAGGATCAAGTCACAGAATTTAAATCAATCCTATAATCTCTTTAAATTCATAACATGTTTATTTTAAATATTTTATACGTCTTAAGTGATAAAAAAAACTATATCTAATGAATTTTTAATAGAACCATTTGGACTCAAGCGATTCGATCATGATATGTTACGAGTCGCGAGTGGGTACGGCAAACCCGGAGAAAATATCCAATGGCTGGACAGCATTACGGATTCGTGTCACGCCGTGGTGGGGGATTGCATCCGCACTCGTCGGCGTGGCCGGCTCGCGGCCGCGAGATTCGATGTCCTCCGATCGAAAACGACGGCCGGTGGTGACTCAGCGATGGGGTCTACCATCTAGATTCGGGAGGCGGCGAAAGGCCACGCCGCGGTTTCATGATCTCATCCCTCCACTAGCATCATCATAAAATATGATACTCTGATCCAATAAATCATGGCTCGATACCTTTGAGGGCACAGCATTCTTCGCTCAAAGCCATCTTCTGATCATGTAAGATTTTAAGTCATAAATTTTATTTATTTCATCATAAAATTCTGTAATTAACTTGTCTGATGTATAAAGCACATGAAAACAAAATAAAAGTATACAAGAAACCCTCTAGTTTTGGTTTAGGATGACCCCTCTCTAGAAAGTGGAAACCAAAACAAGAGAATGGACTTACTCATATAGATTTGACAAAATTTTATTTTATATTATTTTATATTAAACTAATATTTAAAATATTATAAAATGAAATAACCTTTTAGATTTCAGTCTTTTTACATTAAAATGTGGATGGGTAAGAACCAATTAGATGAGAGTAATGCTTGTTGTACTGCCGGGGGAAGGGGGATAGGGATGGTGCCCGACACTACCATCTTATCAGGTTCATCTGGCAGCAACGCCACAACGGATAATTTTTTTTTTTTTAAGTGTTGAACAGATAGATTATCTCTATTTGACATTCGTACTATCCGATTGAAAACAGTTAAAAAAAATTTAAAAAAATCATGCACCCACACAATTTGAACCTACGACAATTAAAAAAAAAAATGTTGACAACCGCCATCCTATCTAGGAGATCGAATTATAGTACTAAAATAATGCAACAAGCATTACTCTTACTCGTTAGATAATGAGCTAATAATGCGAACTTGTCTCCTGCCATTTAAAAGGAAAAGGAAGAGAAGGTAAAGACTAGGTCTAAACCATGGTGCTTCTTGGGAACATTACCTTCGTCATATCTGTTGTGGAGTAGGATACGGCCTCATCCCTTTCATCAGAATATGCATTGCATCAAATTGTACGTGGGACAATCCGAAACACATCATTATATTCGCCACTTCCCCTCTTTTTCTGTGAGATGTGTGCAGGATATTCTCCGCTTTCTTTCTCATTCACTCACGGGTA
The DNA here is from genome assembly GCA_030544215.1 of Zantedeschia hybrid cultivar. Lineage (NCBI taxonomy): Eukaryota > Viridiplantae > Streptophyta > Magnoliopsida > Alismatales > Araceae > Zantedeschia > Zantedeschia hybrid cultivar. The sequence continues at coordinate 41,191,170 of JARZZO010000013.1, read as the reverse complement.
AGATCTCACTTGTAGTTTCTACATATATATTGAAAAGTTATATGAAGTAGAGTTGAATTGTTAATCGCCAATGGCGGATCCAACCTTATTCAGTGGGATTCTAGGATCTCACTAGATTTTGCCAAATTCATTAGTTAATCTTATTTGGGACCTCACCGATCTAGTCCAAGACTCTACTAACTCAACCCAAGATCCCATATAACTTAGTCCAAGATCTCACTGATCCAATCATATTTATGACTTAATGTTCAAGTGATTTCACTGGACAAAATTTATGCGTCTGTCGCTGAGTATCACATCCTTCCAACACCTACAACAAACAACACGGATAATCTCTTTTTTTAATCCCATTTCTTTCTTTCATTCTATATTAGTTAAGTTTTATCACTTTATTCACATATATTTGGATCCTTGTTAAACTCCAGTGTTAAATTTTTTCTTATTTACATTTGCGTTCCATAACTTTCATTGTCTCCCTTTATAACTGTGGATTCCAAGCTTTCCTTTCATCTGATCTTGAAAGGTGACAAAGTGGTGAAAGTACATGCACTCATAAAAACCGATGAACAATGCCATTTGTTTTGCTCGTGGGTGGAAAGAAGGTTATGCGCCCACTTGATGGTTTTTCTCGTAGGGATCATTTGGTGTGCCGTAAAAAATTTTAAAATAATTATAAAATAATATTTTTAATATGTTTGGTTTGTTATAAATCACTTAGACATTGTGGGTAATTGTTTAATTTTTATCTCCTCTACAAAACCTCAAAGAAAGAGAGAGAGAGAGAGATGTGAATAAGTGGTTGAGAGAGATGTGTGTGGATATAGTTAACCTTTAATTTTAATTTTCTTAAGGATATTGATGACATAGGTGGGTAACTGGTCTAGGTGTGTGAAAGAGAGAGAAAGAGTTACGAAGGAAATTTAAGTAGATTGGCATAAAATATTTTGTGTGCATAAAAATTTTATTAAATATTTTAAATTTTTCTAAAAAAATCTATATGTTATATATTAACAAAATTTTTCACCTTAAGATGTTTTTTTCAATACGTAAGGATTTGAACTTGTGTGAAACACCGTAAATAGATATAGATCAAATATTAATTTTTTATATAAATTATATATAAGTTACTAAATATTGTAAAATACACAAATACAGTCTCCAATGATAGGATAAATTTTATTTTTCAAAAGTAAATGTAAATAACAATTTCCATATTTCTAATTTTTTTTGTTTTGTCTTCTTATCATTTTAAGGTAATTATAGAATGAAACTAAGGATCTTAAAACATGCGATTGCAATAAAATAATTTAAATTTGTAAATATAAAAGTTGATAAATATACAATTAATGTGGTCATTATTTTAAATCAAATAAAAGAACATAAACTCATAAAATATACTACAAAGAATAGATAATAATAGCCTCTCAATCCTGCCTTGCCCATTAGAGAGAGAGAGAGAGAGGTACTGAGTAAAAAACAAAGATATTGTTAACCTTAAATTTAAAATTTATTAGAAAAATGATCATATTAATTTGTAAACATTAATTTTGTTATCTTTAAAAAGTATATATATATAGAGAGAGAGAGAGAGAATTGTGTGTGAGTGGCTATGAGTTGAGTGCGGTATGTAGAGAGAGAGAGATGATTATAGATATGATTTCTTTTAAAGAGAGAGAGTAGAGATGCGGACTTGAAGAGAGAGAGAGGAAAAGTGAAGTGTAATCAAATTCGAAAGAGAGATCTTTCGTGAATAGGAAACGTTGCATTAACTTTAGTCTTCTTTTTTAATTAAAGTGAGATTGAAAAATAATAAAAAATGTTTAATCTCTCCTAATAAAAAAAAATTAATAATATTTTTTAGAAAAAAAGAACAATAGAGTGCCACGTGCATAAGCTAGGTTAAAAACTATAGTATAGTGTAGGTGGAGTGAGTAGTACCTATCAGATATGAGTATATTTTAGTTTTCACTCGTCCCAAATATGTTACCAGAAGACCTCTCATCAGCGTAGGTGGACTGAGATCTACCTAGCAGAAGTATGTAGTAAAATGCGTAGAAAACCATTAATAGAGATTGGGGAGATACACGGTTAGAAATATGGAGTGAGCTTTTGAAGAGAGAGAGAGAGAAAGAGATAGAGATGTGGGTGGATAAGTGGTTTATGTGTGGTAAGAGTGAAAGAGAGAGAGTTACGGAGGGAAATTTAAGTACATTGATATAAAATATCTTGTCTGCATAGTAATTTAATGTTAAATATTTTTAAAACTTTTAAAAACATCCATATGTTACATACTAACAATTTTTTTCACTCCTAAGATTTTGTTTTCAATTAGTAAGGATTTGAACTGGTGTGAAATACCGTAAATAGATATAGATCAAATGTTAAATTTTTATATAAGTTGTATGTAAGTTAATAAATATGTAAAATGCATAAATTTGGTGTCCAAGGATAGGATAAATTTTATTTTCCAAAGTTAAATCTGCAATAACAGTTTACCATAGTTTTAATTTTTGTTTTGTTGTCTTATCATTTTAAGGTAATTATAGAATGAAACAAAAGATCTTAAAACATGCAACTGCAATAAAAAATATTTAAATTTCTAAATGTAAAAGTTGATAAATATATAATTAATGTGATCATTGTTTTAAATCACACACACACTAACTTCTGTCTTCTGTCCTAATAAAAGTGAGACTAGAAAAGAGGGAAACACTTAATCTCTCTTATAAAGAATTTTTTAATAATATTTTTTAAAATAATAATAATAATACAGTGCTAAGTAAGTTGAATTAGAAACTATGTTTTATTAGTATAGTATAGATGCAATATATATTCTCCTTTTAGACTTTGCAAAATCCTAACAAAATAATAAAACATTATTCTACTATTTGCATATTGGGCAAGTTAATTTTCAATGGCAAATAACGGCAATCTAAAGTGAGATAGGGAAATGCAATTTTATATCTAACTCCTTTGTGCGAGCATATAACAAGATAATGAAGTGCAGAGGATCTTGTTTCATGAACATAGTCCCCTTGTTTAACAAAAAGCACCAATATGAATTTGAAATGGCTTGCCCCTTAATTCAGATAAATTTTTTAAAATTAAATCAAATGGAAATGAAGAACTAAAATAAATCAAATTAAATCACAAAAATTTGAAATCATACTAAATCAAATCGAAATAATTCGCTTTGGTTCGTACGGTTTGGGTCTAATAATGGGCTACTATAGTTAAATAATCTACTTCAACATTATTTTTAAAAAATAATTATTTAAAAAGACTATTTAAAATTATTTAGAATTTAAATCTTGAAATGGGCCCATTATAATTCAACACCCTACTTTATTAAAGACTCAATATCTTTTTTGCACAAGATAATGGTTTAAAAGATATTATCTGAAAATAATTTGAAACTTTGTACCTTGTAATTTACATAAAGTCACACTTAGCCTAAGGATTTAACATTTACATTTTGCCCTTTTAACTTAGATCCATTTAGGTTGATTTGATTTATGAACAAGAAAAATCAAACTAAATCAAACTATAATTTTAACTTAAATTGAAAATTTCAAAAGTACAAACCGAGCTAAACAAAATCGAATTAGTCGGTTCAATTTGATTTTTCAATTTGAATCGAATAATGAACACACCCCTGAACAAAGACCAATTGATTTGAAACAGTGAGTTCGTTGTTCTAACCGATGCCTGCTATGCGATGGATGATTAGTGAACGATTGTTGTTAATTTATCAACAAATGTACCCTCCATACCTTTAAAATGCCATATTTTTTATGATTAGGAAGCCTTTACTTCGATCTAAATATAGGGTTTATAAATATTTTCCATTTATTTTAAGGAAACAGTGTCTAGGGAAAACTGCAAACATTACAAGGAGGAACGTATGCAAAGCTGATAACGACCAAATTGAAAGTTTATCCCATTTTTTTCTTGAAAAATTGGTCTTTTGAGTTGGTTGTGCGTGCAACACTTGCTGCTTACAACTTACAACGTGGATTGCAAAACTCCAATCCCCAACCCCTCAATCAGACGTGGATCAACATCAGATGCGAGTGCAAGGAGTGCATTTTTTTGTTTAAACAAAAGAAATTTGTCAATTTTAGCGATCATCTTAACTTGACATTTGTATCATCCGATTAAAATAAGAAAAAGAGTAATACTTGCTGCAATGATTTGCGTGCTGCACGCACCGTCATTGCAGTGGGTTAAAAAAAAATTCTTATTTTTTTCTAGGTCGCCCCTAGGTCTTTAAACCGTAATGTTCAATTGAACGATCTGAAAAAATCTGAAAATTAAAAAATCGAGCTCAATGAACAGTAAAAAAAATGAACTTTTTTTTAAACTTGTTCATTGGGTTCGATTTTTTATTTTTTTCGGGTCGTCCGATTGGACAAAAAAAAATACAAACAGTTAAGAGACCTCGGAGGCGACCTAGAAAAAAATAAGTTTTTTTTTTTTTTTTAAACCCGCTGCAATGCAACGAGGGTGCGTGCAGCAAGTATTACGCTAAGAAAAAAGTCAAGTCTCTATTCAATTCAAGTCACATGATGAAGAAGTGTAATCTTACAGTTGCTTGCACGGTATAACAAGGCCCTGTTTGGATGCAACTTAAGAAAGCGCGAATAGATTTATCATACATATTTGGTTGTTTTGCGTGCGTTTATAATAAACTTGAGAGAGATTTTAACGTAAATCAACTTCTAGTAAGTTTACGGAAAATGTGTTTAAAGGACTGTTTTGAGTTTATGTAAATTTAAGTGAGTTTATGATAAACTTATTTTTGTATCATCCAACCTAAGATTATGATAGAAAATGTAAATACGTTTATGCTTGCATCCAAACGGGGCCTAAATGTTACTCTGATCATACGCAACCTCACAAGTTAACATGCAACAGCGAAACATTACTTCAGCTGAGGCCCATACGGCCTCGCAGCCCATCTTCTCAAATCCATACACTTTGTTGCGATTGCTGAGATTCTGTTTGGTGCAGATCTGAATTGAAAGGTACTTTGAAACTTTTATCTAATTTTAAAAGAGTAAAGTAAGTTGTTGAAAATCCTTTATACAAATATTGTTGGTTATTTCTTGGCTTTCAATGAAAAGTTTCAAACTAGAATTTACTGAAGAAAAAGTGAAGTTATTAGAGAACATTTTAACTTTGGCAACTATGTCAAAAATTGAGGAGTTTTTGGATATCAATCTTTATAAACATAGTGAATTTGAAATCAATTTCTGTATCTTACATATTTGGAATTAGTCTTTATAAACTTGAATTTAAGCTTTCGTCGGTTTTTCTTAACCTATCATAATTAAACATGAATTTAAGCTTAACTCACTCTAAAAAAGTCACTTATATTGTTGTTTAAATTTTGAGTTTTACTTGCAGTATCGGCAATCGGTGTTGCGCTGGTTGTCGGCATAGTCAAAATAATAATAAAAAAGGAATTTAGGTTTTCCCAAACATACTTGATGTGTCTGTATAACTTGATCTCTGTTTAGAAAATCTAAAAAAATCTAAAAAATAGAAAAATATTATTAGGCTCGACCTATTAAGGTTATCTTTTACTATTTATTAGAGCTCGATTCTTTATATTTTGAGGCATGTCAAGTATTAGAATATTTGTTTTTTTTTAATGATTCTTAACTGAAAGGATTTATACTAATTTATATCAAGTTTACAAGGACTAATATCAAAATACACAAGATATGACAATTTAATTCGAATTTACTATATTTATAGGGACCGATATCAAAAAAGTCCAAAATTAATTATAACTACTTCTAGTCATTATTTTTTATGTTAAAAACGAAAGATAAAATTGACTTCAACTAAAAAAAATTAAGTTTTTTTGTTTATGAATCAACAAAGAGTATTTGTATGTATACATCTCATTCCCACATATTCTTATAACCACACCTAACATCTTCAAAAATGTTGCAATCATACTCTTCCCTCAAAATGTCGTTAACTTCAAACTAAATATGTTAGAAAGATTTTTTAAATTCTAATAAAAACTAAGGATATTATATGTATGTGTGTGTGTGTGTGTGAAATTTTGGTAAATTAAGGGGCACTTATATACAAAAATATCTAAATCTTTATGACGTCCTCTGTTAAAGTTCACAACGTTTTGACAGGAGCATATAACTGTAACTCTTTTGCTGACATGAAGGATATTTATAACAATAAGTGAAAGTTAGATACATACATATAAATATGATAATTTATAGAAGTATATATACAAAAATCGTAAAAGTATAACGAGCGATGAGTCCTTAATCATTCCCAGCTCGGAAGTCTGAAGTCGTCCTTGAGAGTGATTGGACAGCCCAGCCCATTCAAACTCCATGGCTAGGCCCAGTCCAATTGCCCCTTGGGCGGAAAGCAGCACGCCCTCACCAACGCACGGCTCCGGCAGAATGGTGAGTAGCACGTGCCAGCATTTACTACCTACCACCCAACCAACCAACAGAATTTAACTTCTCAAGAAACAAAAAAAAAAAGCAAAGAAGTGTCAACGACTCAACGCTTACTAAAGAGGCCTATACTTTTTAGTTTTTAGGTAAAGCCTAAGCTATAACGTAGATGTCCTCACTCAACTTGCTGTCCAATCTCGCATGTTATAAAAAAACTTTAGATTTTTTGTAAATAACTCCTTACACAATGCTACATTGGTAGATAACTCCTTATATGATTCGTATTTGCATATAACCCTTTAATTATAGTATTATTTACATATAACATCTTCAACTATGTAGGTTTACTTTGAATTTCACTTAAATTAAAATATTATTACTTATATAGAATATATAAAAATTATTAAATAAAAATATTAATAATATCTTCAATTAAAATGTATACACCTCACAAAAAATACATAAACATCTGTTTATAAATTTGTTCTGTATGTTTAACATCAAAAAAATTATTTTATTAATTCAAGTAAAATTTAAAATAAATCACAAAATTAAGAAGCTTATATGTAAATACTATCAAAGTCAAGGAGGTTATACGCAAATATGAATCATGCAAGAGATTATCTACAAATATGGTATCTTTAGGGGGTTATTTGCAAAAGCTTCTAAAAATTTTAACAATTCTGCCATGCAGCCTGGCTGATAATTTTTAAATTTTTAAAATAAAATTCTTGCTGTCCGTGACAGCAAAAATCTGATTGGTGCATTATATATATATATATATATATATATATATATATATATATATATATATATATATATAATGTCATATTATAAAAATTTATATACAAATTCCTATGTATAAATATATGTTTGTAGGTAACCTGGGCCCACTAAATCCTAAATTATATGATAAGATAAACTTTTACGACCGTTGATACAATCATCAGAAATACTATCCGAGCGTTTCGCTTTTCCATTTAAAAGTAAAAGAAATTACACATGTACCTCATAATCCTGTATATTATATATTGTAGGAAAATGGTATCGTAGCACAATTTCTTAATACAATTTTTTGACACAGTCTAGATAATACACACACATTAGAATGTGCGATTGTCAAAGGTGCAGACACTAACACTTTGTGTACATGTCATCTCGGCTTGTCAAAAAGTTGTGTTAAGAAAATGTGTTAGTATACAATCTTCCTATATAATATTATGTACCACTATATTGTACGTTATCATTATGTCATTGTAATAAATATGTAGTATTTTCATCAGTTCTATCCTTTGAATTTCAATACCTTTATACTCGAACAAATATTCTATTGACAATATAAGATTACAACACATACGCATTAAGTACAGAAGATTTTAAGAGCACATACATTGTCATTTCTGTTTTGTAAGGGTCAAACAAGCATAAAGTGGTCCTTTTTTTTATTTAACTCACCTAAAGACAGGTAAACTCTGTTAGTCTTACGACCACAGGACTGTTTATTGTAAAGGTATAAAGGACAGTATAAAAAAGATGAGAATTTAGAATAAAGTATGATAAATTATGAAAGTACATAAATAATTATCTCCTCAACTTTGTACTCCCTTACAATTTACAGGCTTGTTGTGTCTCTTCTTAGACTGGACTCTCAGATCTATACCAAATGGCAGGTATCTTACAATCTAGACTTCTAAGTGGTTGGGAATATGAATAGAATAGTTATAACTTACAACAGGGAAAAGGAAAAAAGGACTAGAACTGCCATTGATAATGGAATGAACCCTCTGGCCATCTCCCACTCACCTTGAAAGGCACTCCAGACCCTTTTTTTTGTTTTTGTTTGAGAAGAACCCCAGACTAGTTCTATTAATAGGCTTTGGAGGATAAATAATTGAAGATCCCTTTTCTTGTAGGATTCCCATATAAGAATCTCTAGGATTTCTTCTTTTTAATGAAGTATAGTACTCTCTCATTTTGCTGTCTTTGCCTCTCAGTTGTCTTCTACTCTCTTCCTCAGCCTCTCCCTCCTCTTTCTTGCTCTCTTCATGTCTGTGGACATGAGCAGGAAGAGGATATGGAATGTGGTGTTCATGTTGTTCCTGGGGCAGCTTGTGTCCTTGTTCCTGGCGGTCGCCAGCTTCACCTCCTCTCTCATTGCAGAACTTGGTAACTGCCTTCACCTCATCTGTCTTCTTTCTCCTCTTTTCTTCTACCCCCTCTTCTTCAGCCTCCTGCTCTTCCTCGTCCAAGTTTACATGAAATTTCTGTCTCCTACTACAGTGGTGTTTCTCCTTCTTGCAGGTGTGGACACACCGCTCACTCAGTCCTTCTTCACCTACTCGTCCTTGGCTCTGGTATATGGTTCCATCTTCTTGCTCCGTTGTCGGAAGTTACTGGTATATTACTATCAGAACTGTTCATGTGAACTTGGAGGGCTGCCATCTCAACTCCTTGAAGGCTAACAGCTACTTAATTGTGTGCAACATTCACAGGTTCCTTGGTACTGGTATCTAGCTCTAGCGGTGGTCGATGTCCAAGGGAACTATCTTGGTGATTCTCTGCAAGACTGGTTATCATTTTCCATTTAGTTCTGTGGATGAGGCAAAGCTTAGGATTCATATCTTCTTTCCTGTAGTTTCTCTGTTTGGAGTAGTGGATTTGCTTGATGAAAATGGTGTTCTTTATTTTGTCAGAGTGTTGGCCATTTGTTTATAGGAAATCTAATGCTCTACAGGAATGCAAAGTAGTTGGTCATCCTAGATCCCTTTTTGGACCATGTTAAGATATATAATTATGTGTAGTCTCACAAGCTGGTGGCAGCATCAATGGTCCAATAGTTCTTTTGAACTCAAAATTTTGCTTTGGAGTTTGTGGCTATTACTTGGTGGTTTTATTAAAGTCCCAACTTTGTTAAAGATATTTTGCTCTTTTTTTTCTTTTTGAAAGTTGTGCAGTTGGATGGACACACTGACAGGGGCTTCCCTCCAGCTCTGAGAGTTGGAGTTGTGCCCTATCATGTTCAGAGTCATACTTATTAGTTGAAATTGTTTATTATGGCCTTTGAGTGTTACGTATTCTGCTCCACATCTTAACTGCTCATCCTTTTTCTGAAGATTAATTGGTAGGATGAATTATGTGATTAAATTCCTCCTCTCACTTCACATATATCTTTATATATATACTGTATCGTTCCAATGCCTACTAAAATTTATGTTTATTTTATACCCTATGATCTTTTATTGTCAATCATTTCTATTCTTTTAGATTAACTCTTGCACCTTGCAAATACATGGATCCTCTGATGCAGTTGTTAAGGCTTATCAATATTCATCAATTACAAGTGTGACACTTTTGGATTGTTGCGCCATAGTATGGGTCATATTCCTCACTCGGTTCGCACTGGGAACAAGATATTCCATATGTCAGCTATTGGGTGCAGCTACTTGTATTGGGGGCCTTGCTTTAGTACTTCTCTCAGATGCATGGGGATCCAGTGGAGGTATTCTGACTTTGATACACACATGTTGTATCTTATAAATCCTTCCATTTTAGAAGAAAAAGCTCCCATGTTTCTACAAGGGTGGCATTTTCTTTTGGCATTTGGAAATAACTATGATCACCGACCTTTTGCTGTAGATGGGAAGAGACCACTTTTGGGAGATGCGTTGGTCATTGCAGGGACATTATTTTATGCATTCAGTAATGTTGGTGAGGTCAAGCAAGCAGCTTTCCTTCTTTGGAATTTTATTTTTGTGATACATCATTGTAGCAATGCCATCCAATGTATGCACAGCTACTTATCCATTTGAACAAATCCTAAATTTTCCCTTCTCTAATCTTTTATTTACACTAAGATACAGCGATATACACTGTCCTTAGAAAATATTAGCATGACAAAGAGATGGTCACTGATTCTCAACATTTTTCATAATTTTCTTCATAACATGCAGGAATTCTGTGTGAAGAAGAAAGACCGCGTTGAAGTCTTGACAATGCTTGGTGTTTTTGGCACGCTAGTCAGCATATGTGAAATGTATCCTTTGAACAGGGCTTGAAGACATCAAAACGATGTCTTCATAGTGAATTTACCCTGTTTTCCCTCTTCTCCTTACAGCTTCACTATGTGATTGAGAATTTACCTAAGTTTTGATGATTGAACTAAACTACCAGTGGGGTTGTTGGGACTGCATGAAGCATACATACATTTAGGCATTTATTTTTATGTGTTTATGATAAATCTTGGGCACTGTCACCCTTTAAGACAATAGTCAAGATTACCAAAAAAGGATGAAAATTCATCCTGCAAAGGTACACAGCCAAATTTTGTGTATGCATTTCCACCTTATATTTTCTGTAAGAATATTCCATTTAGCTGGGTTCTCTTCTTGCCTTTGCTTCTGCAATCAGATTAAGAACTGACGGGTGTCTACTCCCTCTTTACGGTTTTATCCCCATTCATTAGGTATCTATGTAACTATAATTAGCATGGTTTTCACATAGGGCATGACTAGTATAATCAGAAGAGTGTGCAAAGAGCGTGGGAAACCATCTTTAAAGCAGTAAAAGGACAGACAAGAACAAGGGCATCCAAGAAAAAAAAAAGACTGCTAATGATAATCACATAATATGCTGAAGCCCAGAACATAACAAGTGGTATGCATATATATTATGTAGTGCATATAGCTAGATTTTCTAAACCATGTGGTTCACTTACAACAATGTTGACTGCAAGTTGGAAGAGAATAAGATAGGAACTGCACAAAAATGCCTTACTAGCTCTTGCCTCTGCAACAGTGTTTTCTTAATGATCTAAACTAATGTTTGTCTAATTGGTGATAGACACAAGTAGGGTGTATGTCAGATGATTTCCCAACTTATGGTACTGCATCAAGCTAAAGGACATCGTACAAGATGCACTTTATAAACTAGCTTACACTTTTAAAATTCTATAATTATAAACTTAATTTCATAAAAAGGCCTAAAGATTATAAAATTCTATAATTATAAATTATGTTCCATGACTTTCTCATAGATCTTTGTTTGAGAGGAAGAATCTTGAATCTGTCAACTGGTCTGCTACAACGGTATGCATTGGTCAACTCGGGGGCTTCTATCTGCTTGTTCTTTTTTCAAGAATTTGGTCTTTCTTAGATGCATGTATGTGTCATACATTAATGAAGAAACATTTGGTAAACACTATTTATGTTGATCCCTTTTCAAGAACATGATGAAGAACACTAATTTTTCAGCATTTTTTAAAGGAAGAAATTTTCTTAATTCTATTTTTGCATTTTAGGATGTGTAAATCTAATGCTTATTTTGTCTGAATATTCACATACTTCTATCTCATCTTTTAGCATGAAGGTGGTTAGGGGTCAAATTGCCATCCATTTCCAATAGTGCAAACAGTCATACAAATATACACAACCAAGTGTTTGTTCCTTAATACATTGGATATTTGGATGAAGGCTCAGTTAATATTTCAAATGGAAATAGGCTTTCAACTGGATAAAATAAGTCACTGATGACCATTTTATTGGTTTTACTTGAATCAACTGATGGAGCTTCTTTATTCTTCAGATATCACTCTTCATTGGCTTTGCCCTTGCAACATTTCTATTCTATACTGTGGTTCCTTTTGTTCTAAAGGTGAGATCTGTTTTCAAACCATGGCAGCATCTTTCAATTTGGAATCATAACTGTTAAAAGCTTATCATTCCGGATGCAGATGAGTGGAGCAACATTATTTAATCTTTCGCTTCTTACCTCTGACATGTGGGCAGTAGTCATCCGCATATTTTTCTACCAACAACAGGTTTACTTTACTCATGCAACATCATCTTGCTTAATAACTTTCTGTGGACATGATATTGTTAATGATCTCTTGACATAAATTACAGGTGGACTACTTGTACTATATTGCGTTTGGTGTTGTAGCTGTTGGATTAGTCATTTATTCAGTGAAGTATGCCCTCCTCCTCTATTTAACACTTGAAAACATTAATTGAATCATCTACTTATATGTGTCCCTCTATCTTCAACTGAAAAAGAGGTAAAGTCAGCAGTACTTAGAGGCCATTTTCCATAATGAATGTATGAAGCTTTCCAGTATGATTGCCTCACCTTATATGGCACTATATTTATATTCCTTGAAAAAAAAAATTAGCTACTTTGATTCTTGCTGAATGTTTAAATCAGTAAAATAATTGCATTTTTTTAGTACCCTCTACATACAATCTACATCCTCTTAGAGTTATGAGATCCATCTAATCTGAAGAATTTTCAATATTTAGTTAAATAGGAGTTGCAATTTTTTAGCACAGTCAATGTCACATTGATTTGAGCTCTTGTTGAAACAGCGACAGTAGTTCGACTCCAACGGTGCCTATCACAGATGAAGAAGTGGCCACACACTATGAACCTCTCAATGAAGAAATAAGTGAGAGTGATCTTCTGGGAAGCTAAAAATTGCTGGCTGTAACCTATATTTTCATGCCAAGTTTATGTTTAAAAAATACTTGGATGAGATCAAATACTACAAGATTAGTGATTAAATTACATGAAATCAGATACTACAAGGTTGGTGATTAACATACTCTGTAATTTTCTGTAATGTTGGGAGTTGCTAGCTTCAGCATCTATCCTTTCCCAGCTAGCTTGTGTTGCTTTGGCAATGTAGTGTGACCCTTAGGGAGTGTTTGGGCACAACTTTTTCAATCTATCTTTAAAGATCAGAATAAATCAGAGCAAGGTAGCTCTAGACTTGAATGTTTATGTTTCATTTTTTATGAATGCATCGAAATATTGGTTTTACTGTCAGTGCAGCACATCAGGTCATATGACTCTGGCTAAGCCAATGCCATGCCATGTACGATCATTAGTTATTTTACGCATCATTTTAAAATGTGCTTCCAAATAAACAGGATTTTCCTTGGCTTTCTATTTAGAGGTTGGGTGACATTCTCAATGAAACGAGAGTTAGATAAACCCATATAATTTTTCCTAAAGCTTTGGTAGAGGTTGTCTTTAGTAAAACATCTGTTCATGAAACCAAAGGAAAAGAAATTATGATAAAATGCAAAGTGAGATTTACGAAAGAAATTTTCAACCCTTAAAATATATACATTTTTTTAAAACAGCCCTAAAATCTATTTTTCCTAAAAGTCAATTAATTAACAGTAATTTCAAATGCCATTAGCAAGGAAATAAAAAAAAACATTTTGTAGGATTTTCCTAAAACTCTAGAAAAACAATATCATACATGGAATGGGTAATAATAGAACCCAATAATTATCATTCTCAAAGATTATAAGTGACACAAAAATAAGTTCCAAGGCAAGGATAAAGGAATGACTTTATCCTCTTAGAAGCAGTTTGATTGGGGGTTTAGGGGTTTAACATTTACGGTATCTCACTGAAACCATAAGTCAATCATTTCAATATGCCGAATAAGTCTAGAGTGTTGCTCATCACACAGTTCATTCCTTGAATAAATAGAATCAACTAGTGTCAACCACAAGCACTTCTATTATAGGAGGGAAATGAACATCTTTATGGTACCGTGGACCTAGCACTTTGAGGTAACAATGCGGGGGACAATTGCTACATGTGGGTAAAAAAGTGTGGAAAATGGAAACAAGGAGAATGTCAACATAAAACCCTTAATTGACATACAAAGAATGAGAGATGAACTACTTGTTCATTTCCCAATTCCTATTTCGTGGCCGACCAAAGCTATTTACAACCCGATGGAGTCTGCTCAAAATTCTGAATCTTAGCAACCATTGTTCCATTTGGCACCTATACATCTTCAGAAAAAAGAAATAGGCTCTGGTATAGAAGATAGAGCTAGTATAAATGAGTGGTAGGATGGAGAAAGTTTCTCATACGATAGGGGGCTATAACAAGTACTACTCTCCGTCAACAGCCAGTCGCCCGTCAGCCGGGCATTCATTTAAGGCCAATATGGCCTCTGCAGCCCATCTTCTCTGGTTTCTAGTGTTTGTGGGGAACTGGTGAGTGGCGATGTCAAAGGATACTTGATTATCTATTTATCAAGCTTTGTTCAAACCTTAATGAAAGGATAACAGTGCATTTTTCTCCATTCTTAAGATGAGGATAATGATGCTCTATGCCTAGATGTTAAAGGAGATTCTATCAACTCCAGTAGCTATCATTTGACATCCCTTGGGTGAGTAGTAAGTCTTCTCTTTGCATCAACCCCAGTCTAAAAAAAAGATCATCTGATCGATGGATGAAATGGTGCATGGCTTTAGAATCCACTTCACTCTCTGTAAAGTAATATGACTATCATACGTTATTCGATTCTTCGATCAGACGACAATTGCAATTACAATACCTAAAGGCATTGCGGCAAGTATTTCTTATCCAAAAAAAGTTATTATTGCCCATGCTTAGACTGTTGCATATGCCTGGCCAGTCAGAATCCACAGTAAGGCCAGCTCAATTGCCTATTGGATGGATATAAGCACAGGCCCCAGTGCCCCACCCTCCAGAATGGTAGGTAGCAGGTTTCTGCGCCACCTACCACCTAGCAAATCCAGGCATACCACTAGAATTTCATTAGGATTTTTAGATGTCACATGCTAGATCTCTCATGTTCAGAAATTATGCCATCATTTTGATAGCTATTTATAACCCCTCACAACACTAAGTTATTTGATAAACAATCTAAACCCCATTAAAGGTTGGGGAGAACAATCCTTGTTTTCGAAAACACCCTTCAAAAAGAAGACCTTGCCAAATAAACATGTAATTGTAGGGCTAATCGTGATATAATGTAGCAATGGTATACAAAGATATCAAATTAATTTTAAGAAAACAAAACTATTAAAGAGGATCACATTTTTCGTTAAGCAAATTTCATTGCAACAAGATAGTGTAGACAAAGGAAAGCCCGCAGAAAGAAAAAATAGGAAAAATCATATAAAGAAACATGGACTTGTTTATGAAAAATCATATAAAAAAACATGGACTTCTTTTTTAGGAAAGGTGCATAGCTCTTACTGGTAACTATCAGCCAAAACCTTTGATACTTACTATTTATATATTGATCTCTACAATTTACAATATCATCAGTAACACTTCATATTAGAATAAAAGGCATGCCTGCCTAAAAAAGGTGGTGCAGAATGTCATCATGAGAATGCCACTGTGCCACATTGTATTATGCTATGGAAGGGAGCAAAAGGAGAAGTGAAGTGAGAAAATTCAAAACCAGCCAAACCTTTGGGTTCAACTATTCAAAGCAAAGTACTTACATCATGGCTACAGATTCCAACCAATCCAGTCCAGAAAGAAGTCCACCCTGATTCTAAAGCTTATTAGCCATGCTGAAGGAAATTTCATATGGAAGCTAGTGAATGGTGAGAAAATCTTGTGCTACGAGGGTCACTGGTTGATGGAAGGAAAGATTTGCAACAGAGCTTGCACTGTCAATACTGTGTTCATGATACAGCATGGAGAGATACGAGCTCTGTCACACACATACAGAGAGAGATGTGACAATGCTTGAAAACTTGACTAGTTGCTCGGACCAAAAAAGTCAAAATTGTTGTTCTTACTAATCTGGTCCAACAAGTGACTAGCATCTTTAAGAAATCTGAAGAGTTAGTTAAAATTGATTAATTTAGTTTAAGTTACATGAAAACTAGCCAATCCAGCATCAAATTGTAGTGGATCGAATTTGGACCACTACTTAAACATGAAATGTTGACATTGTTATATTTTAATAGGTTTTATTGTTGAACTCCTATGGCATAAACACAAGTTCTGATGATAGCAAAGCCTTAAGCTCCATGTTGTTTGCAGAATTAGGGAAGGATACTGATTTGAATAAAGGAATTGATTATTCTACGTCAGAATTATTTATTCTTGATTTAGGTGAATAAACAATTTCCCCTTATATCCAACTACTTGAAAATTTGGTATTTTGCCTTAGATTTCGTCATACTGTCAAAGTGAAACACTTCTTATTTTAGAATAAGCAATTCATAATAACTAATTTTATCGTAACTCATCTTGTTATCAAAGTGATGCTAAGATAATGTAACAAGTTGTGTTTGAGCATACTTTCAGTAGCAACTACAACAAGAAAGCCAATCAAGGATGGTTGAGTCAGCAAAATGTTTGGAACTGTTCTATGAAGTAGAAGATTGAATAGTCCATTACAGTAATTGATATATTAGCCCATAGTAGTTAAGGTACATCGAATGATTACTCTAGTCACGAACAGGCTTCACGTATTTGAAGCACTAGTTGAGAGGTTAGTTGATTGACCATTCGAAAGACTAGTCAATATACAAATTCGGCCATTGGATCGACTACTGGAGAGATTAGTCGACACTAATTTCACTATCGGAAAAGATTAGTTAATATGCAAGTTTAATTATTGGATCGACTATTCAAAAGATTAGTAGATACACTATTTTGATTATTTTTTTGGACAATGGCACAGTGACAAGTAAATTTTACTCTTGAATGAAAATTTTTGACAATTTTGCCAATTGAATTGCCTATTTGAATGACCATTTGGAAGATTGGTCGTTGCACTAGTTCAATTTTTAGATTGAACTGTACAAAAGGTTAGTTGATAAACTAAGTCAACTATTGGATCAACCACATATAAAAGACTAATGAATAGAAGATCCCATACCAAACTATCCATTGATAATTTTTCTTGAATTTTTTTAAGTCAGGTCCCTTACCTTATGTGTTCGTACAATCTAACTTCTGATCGGACAATTTGAAAAAAAATTAAAACAATCAAAAACTGTCACAAGGTTCGAGCCATTCATAAGAACATTTTTCACTTTTCATTGGGATTTTATTTTTAATTTTTTAAAATTTGTTAATCATCTAATTAGAATTCGGATTATACCAACACCTAACACATGTAGGGTTCAATTTGAAAAAATTAAAAAGAAATACCTGTAGCAGTGGGAGATATCGCAGCCGGTATTACTTAGAAGATAACTGTTTTACGGATTATTACTTAGCCAATTTAGGTTGCAAGCTTCAGCAATCGTCCTTCTTTTCTGCTGGCATCCTCCTACCAGGAGAGATATTTATCGCGTTCACAAAGCAGGCCTCCTAAACTTGCTCATGCAATCTTCCTCTGCTTTATTTTTTTAGCTATCATGTAACAATGAGTGGGAAGATTTTAGGTGTCTCATAGATTCAAGTTTTTTTGTCAATTAATAAAATCGGAAGGACTCACCCGAAGTCTTAATAAGTTTTGACGACTCAAGTCAATCAAACCTTAGTTCTAAATTAATTGGAATCAGCTACATAGATTCTATATCTTCATTCCAAACAATTTTTAGAAAGTTTAAAACCTTCAAATTATATTGTACTATCCTCTTCCAAATTAATCTAGATTTATCCATTTCTTTCTTTTCTTCATCTATCCTAATATGTATTATTTTTCTAACTGGAGTCTCTCTAGATCTATGCTTAATATATTCAAATTATCTCAATCTCCATTTTCTTAATTTGTACTCAATTGATATTATTCTCATCTTTTCTCTAATATACTTATACAAATTTTATCTAATCTAGTATGTCCACACGTCTATCTTAATATTCTCATCTTAACAACATTCATCTTGGAGACATGTTGTCCCTTCATCGTCCAACAGTTGTTACCATACAATATTATAGATTTTATCGTCGAACGGTAGAATTTTTCTGTCAGTTTTGTTGAGATATCGCGGTCACATAAGACTCTGGTAGCAAGTCTCCACTTCACCTATTATGCTTTAATTCTACGACTAACATCTTCCTCGCATATTTCATCTTCTTGGAAGATCGAATTAAAATATTTAAAATAAGTATTTGAGATATTAACATCCCCATCTAAATTAACTCTCGGAAAGTTATAAAGAATAGAAGAATAAAAGTTATAAAGATCGAAAAGTAAAAAATCCGGAGGTTATGCACCCTCTTGAAACCGCCACCCACGGTTGGAGGCATATGATGACACCAGAAACGGGCGGTCCAGATAGACCCGCACAACGATCACCTGCCGTTGCCTGCTCCTGTTAGGGTTCTGCGATGTGCCATAAAATCGCATTACAGAAGGCGCCGTGCTCTTTTCTTCTCGGCAGCGGAAACCCTAGAAAGGAGAAGCCTTCTGCTCGCTTCAGCTCCCCTCCTTCCCCTCGCCGCCGGTAGCTGCTTTCTCCTTCCCGGCTTCAAGTAACCCCTTTCTCTCTCTCTCGGTCCCTTTCTCTTTTCCGAATCTATCTATGCATGATTTGACGATTTTTTTCCATATTTTTTTTAATGTTTATTTCGTGTACGCAAGAGCTCTCAATCTTTTGTTTGACTCAGTTGATTCAAATTCTATGAAAAAGTGGATTTTTTTTTTTTTTTGCGCTCTTGTTGCGTCTACTCTTTTGCATTGAGCGGTTAGCTAGTTTCCTTGGCTTTGCAGAGCAGCATAGAGGTCTGTCGTCTCAATGTAGGGAAAAAACGGCTCTTTTAGTATGCAATTCTTTCTGGCCATTGCTTTGAACAGATAGACGCAACGGATAACACTTTATTGATCGCGGTCATTAATAAGGTGGTTTGGTTTCGAGTAAAATGTCGTACAGCGCCGTAAAACACCGCATTTTATGTCTCACCGAAATGTGGTGCTTTTCAGTATTTTACGACAAACCAAGCAGCACCTATAAGGTTTTCTTGCTTCAGGGTGGATTGATGTATCATATTTGTGATTCAGCATTGAGGAGTTGTGGTATGTTGTGATCCTGTTACTGAATTTTATGTACATAGAGACATGCTTACGTAACTACTGTGAAGAGGAAAGAGGCTTGTGATAGTTTGATGCCTGATGGGATGCGGTGATTGTGTTCTTTGCGGATAGTTCAGCATTTCAAGTGGAGGATGGCAAAATGACTCGGGGAAGGCCTAAAATAAGATACGTGGACCTAGTAAGAAAAGACACGACCTTTGAAGTTTAAGTACAAAGATGGTTTTGGCTAGATCAAATTGGCAGGATAGGATTTATGTAGCCACCACAACTGAATGGGATAAGACACTGATCATGATGGTGAGGATGATCAAATTATTGATAGCTTCGCTCTTTGCTTCCATGTGAAATATCTTCCCAAGCTAAGGTTTTTTGGCAATTGGGAGAAATGCAAGTTACTGCAAATGACTGTGCAGCTGTTGTAAAATCAGTGAAGTGTACGCTTCACTTTCTCTATCAATAATACTGGTTCATGAATTTACCATGAGAGCGCTCTAAAGTACAAAGATGCATGTGGAGCTTTTTTACTTTGTCTTTATGAGATCATTCCAGATTTAGCCTGGATTGTTTGACTCTTGGGTGGAAGTGGAACCATGATGCTTGATCGAGGTCTTTCTGCATTAAGAACCTGGGGCTGCTTGGGCTTCTGATTGAAGTTATGAGAAAGTGAAGTTTTTCATTTTTGGCTTGCCACCAAGCTGAGGTTGATAACTTTCATTTGCATTATCATAGTGCATGATATTATTGATGGCTAATTTGCTTCATAGATTTTTGTTGTGTTGTTTAGTTGGTATTTTGTTTAGTCATCATGGAAGACTCTTAAATGCTTGCTTTACTTGGTTTTTTTATCCCTCCTCTTTACCCTTCTATTTATTTTGTATTAAATTTAAGTCTGCTCCTTTCTTGGTCATGGTGTTGTTTTTCCGCTTTATTTTTCCCAATGTTTCATGCATGAAAATTATGTCCAGTAAGATGCCTTCTTCTTATTTTTGCCTAGGTGTTAGTCATGCTTATTGTTTATCTATTGTCTGAATATCTTATATCCGCTCTGCTTATTCTTCTTGTCCCCACCATTTATACTTTTAACCCCGTAATGTTGTTTATCAGGAATTCTGGTTGTCAGCTAGTTGTATTAATTTGTTTTCCTTCACAAGTTAGAGGCCCTTTTTTGTCTGCATATGTCCAACACATAATGTCCATATTAATAGTGTCATATGGGTTCTGCTTAAAAGCTTCTAGCACATTCAATTTTTCTTTTCATCCAGTCCGCCTATTGTTTCTAATACAGTCTGTCCCATTTTGCTAGAAATGAAGGTGATTGCTGCTTATCTGCTTGCCGTTTTGGGAGGAAACACTAGTCCTACATGTGACAATCTGAAGGACATTCTTGGTGCAGGTCTGCCATTCGCTTCATTCATATAGCTGTTTCATTTATTGATTTTTGTTGTTGTTGAAGGTAAATCTATTTCATTTTGGAATTTCTGTTTCTTCTAGTAGGTTCTTATCTCCATACCGAAGACACATGATATGCATATTCAGGCCATGCGTCCTCCATTTTCCTTAACCCTGCTTTTTAAGACAATCTTTTATTTATTGCAGTTGGAGCCGAGGCCGATGATGACAGGATTGAGTTCCTTCTTTCTGAAGTAAAGGGCAGGGACATAACTGAACTCATTGCCTCAGGAAGGGAGAAGTTTGCTTCAGTACCCTCTGGAGGTGGTGCCATTGCTGTGGCAGCTCCTGCTGCTGCCGGCGGCGGAGGTGGTGGTGCTGCACCTGCTGCAGCTGAGGCGAAGAAAGAAGAGGAGGAGAAGGAGGTATCTGATGAGGTAAAAAGATGCTATTTTTTTATTTGTCATGTCTGTTGTATATTTGAATGTTTTATCACATTGACATTAGATAGCTGTAGAAAGTTTCTCAACTACGTATTTATTATAACTTGTAAAATTGTGTTGGCTTAGGAGTAGTTCACAAGGCTAATTACTGTTAACGCTGAACTGGGAAAATTACAGTTGATCATGGATAAAAGTAGTGTTAACCTTTGAGAACACTTGCTGTTGCTTTTGTTCTTTTTATATGCTGTTTTGCTCTCTATCTTTGATTGCTGTTGATATAGGTTGTTCACTGTGATCTCTTTCCTGTTGTCTTCCGTGAGTAGTTAAGCCGTGGTCTATACTTCACTGTGTCACCTTACATGTTTATTTAGTTTTTAAACCAAAATGTGGTCAAGTTTAATTGCTCTTCAGTGTGTGACATTACATGTTTATTTAGTTTGGAAACCAAAATGCTCGTTGGATTCTTCTGTGTAAAGAAATCCAACAAGGTTTCCCTGGCCACTAATTTCTAAGTTGCCAGAGGTGTTCTAGTCATTGTCTTTTTTTCTTTTGTGTAATGGAAGATATTGAATGTTGTTGGAGACTTGGTAGTCTTGACTTTCGTCTGAACCCCATCTTTCTTCAACTTGATGCAGGATATGGGCTTCAGCTTATTCGACTGAAATACCTCAGCAATCGCTCAGCGTTCTTCGTAACATGTTAGGGCTTTATCTGGTAAAGGGAACAGCTTGGAGTGTCCAGCTTTTCTGCAATTATCTGGGAGTTGAAATTGGTGGTCAATGTGTGTTTTTGACAGATATAGTTCGTTTTGTCGATTTTTTTTTATTAGAATGTAATGTCTTTTCTCTATGTTATCATATTATATTAGTTAGTTTTAAACTTTCAACCTTTTTTTCCCCTGAACTAGTGTCAAAACTATTGAATTGGAGGGTTGGAATATGAACTTTCATTTTCATCTCTGCCTGACAGCAACTACAATGGTCCCTGTATTTTGTATGTCTATCAATTATTTCTGTGTAGCTGCCATTCCCTTCGGCGGATTTTAGAATTATTGACAGTTTGACTCTTCAGGCGCATTTGGAATTATTGACAAAGGTTGACTTACATAACTGTCTAAAATTAATTGTAATTATTTGTGTTGATAGTTTTATGTTAAAAGTGGAAGCCAAAGTGGTTTTCAATTGAAGTGCTCTATGTCAAAGATTGCATTTTGAGTAAAATTGTAATGGGTAATTCTATTGGTCCACGTAAGCCGTTGTCACATGGGTTAGCAGTTTTTTTCACAAGTGGATTTGACAAATATTAAATGCAGGTGCAAAATTCTGGATGTGACAAATATATGTAAGCATGACAAATATTTCGTAGACATGACAAAATATTATTTGTCGCACCTACAAAGTATTTATCATGCTTGAAAAGTATGTCATTTCTACGCTTCTATACATAAATTTTTTGGGTGTGACAAATACTTGGTGGACGTCCAAGAAGTATCTGTTATATCTACATGTATTTGTTATGTCCACAATTTTGCAATTTGGACGCGCATTTAATATTTGTCAGGCCTATTTCATGAAAAAAGTTGTCAACCTATGTGACATATGTCTATGAGGACCAATGGGATTGTCCATTACAATTTGACTCACCTTGCATTGCAGCAAGCATGGCTCTTGCTTTTTGTCTCACAAATGTGGAAATGATGACCCAGTACGGTACTGTCAAAAATTTGCATTTAGTATTCCTTTTATGACTCAGTCACGGGGAAGGTTTTACTTATGTAACTTTTTTAATTTTTAGTTGTAATTAGCTTTGTTCGATATTCTCTATATTGAGTATAAAATAACTTTCTACTATGTTTTACCAAGCACTTCCCAAAATTTTTCTATGGACCTCTTTATGTTGGGGGTTTTGCAAAACCTTTTAAAAGATCTTGTATTTGTAGATAATCCCTTACATAATTCGTATTACCTTTTAACCTTCTAAAAGATCTTGTATTTGTAGATAATCCCTTACATAATTCATATGACCTTTTGGGTTAATTTATATTATCCTTACATGTAAAATAAGAAAATGATATAGTGATATCGTTTTCTAACACAATTTTTAATATGGATTATGTGGCATGCATATATTGGAGGAAAGTGGTTGTCCCACACCTTTGATAATTGCATCTTCCAATACGTGTACGCCACTTAGACTGTCAAAAAGTTGTATTAAGAAATGTTGTTAGTATACCATTTTCCTGCAAAATATCATAACGCCACTCTTACTGGTAGAAGGTAATTTAGTCATTCTCTTTTATGTCTGTCATTTCTAATGCTTATGGAGAATATTTTTGGCATATTCTAATGACAGTCAATGGATCTTAACCTTAATGGCATTTATGATAATAAAATCTTATAAGGAGATGTATATATGATATTATGTAAGCAAGAGTGGCATTTATAATATTTGCATGTAATTAACCCTAACATTTCTAACTATGGTTTTGTTTGCATATACTTCTTTTAATTATGGTATTTATTTTGATTTTTTACTTGTTAAAATATTGTTACCTTATAAAAATTATGTGAAAATTATTAAATAAAATAATAACACTTTCAACTAAGATATAAGTATCTCACGAGAAAAATTGCATAGATGTCTACCCATAAACTTCTTATGCTACAATCTTACAAGTATATTTAGCACCAAAATGTATTTTTATTTAAAAATACATGTTGTGACAATGCAGAGGTGAGAGATAGAAAGCCTTCCCCACTCCCCTTGGCCTTCCGGTTGTTTTTCCCTTTTAGCAGGGGAGCTTCCCCTTCGAAGGAACTCCCCCTGCCATCTGTCTACGTGAGAGGAATCTTCTCTTTGTTGAGGGGCTTTGTCTGATTTAGTAGGTCATTTTCTTATTTTCCAATAAGGAATCCTCTCGCCTTGTGGAGAGGTTTTGTCTTCAGCTCGTCGGAGGTCCATATCCCCTGCAACTTTGATTACCTTGCACTTACCCACTACCCTCCTTCCACCTTTCATCTGTTACCCTACTCGCTCAACTCTACTTGCTTGTCACCTCCCCCACACACCCCTGCCTCTTTTCCCATCTTTCTCCCTTGTTCTTCACATTTGGTTGGACTCCGCTATCTCTCAACATGGCCTTTGTTGACCTTGCGGCCCTTGTTGACCTTGCGGCCCTTGCCGACCTCGCGATAGGAGCTCAAATGCTTATCACCGTGCCTCTGTTGTATCCTTTGGAGTTTGATAGTGTTCGGGTGCTTCTCTTATTGGAGGGGTCTCCGTCAATTCAGTTGCCCAAGTTGCAGACACCTTTAATCGGTTCCTTTGCCGGCTTGCTCGTAGTGAAGGTACTATGCTCATCCTCTCCTGCTCCAAATCGGCACCTTCCTTTCTCCTCCAAATCCCCTTCAAGGCAACAACTGTTCGTAAGGAGTTATTCATGTTCTCTTTCACCACCTCGATGCACACCAACTGCTCAAGACAAGAGAACGCTGCACATGATCAACTATTCCTTTATGCTGCATCGGACTGGTTCTTCTAGAGGAGAAGGTTGGCCGTCGACAGAGCTAGCGTGTTGTTCGCCATTCTTGGGGAGCATCGTGCAGTTCATAGACCATTGGGTCCTGCGGTGATTTCTTTTTTGGTCAAACACCTCTGGGTCTATTAGGTCCCGTTTGGTATCGGGATAGAAAAGGAGAAGAATAGGGATAAATTAACCTAGATTAATTTATCCCTATCCTTATTATGTGATGTGTTTGGTATGTGAGGGGATAAAAAAAAAGTTAATCATATTCTCTATTTGGTGAAAATGAGCACAGTATGGAAGATAAGTTGTGAAAAAAATATTGCTACCCTTCTAATCTAAAGTAACATTGGTATTATATTATTTTATGTAATATAATTATATATTCAATATATATGTAGTATATTAAGTGTAAATATTTTTTTATTTTTTATTACTCGTATCATGATACACTAAACATACTTAATTCAAGTTATTGAATTTAATTATATTTTAAAGACACTCAATTTATACTACACATAATTAACATATAATTAGAATATAATAATATATTAAATAAACTTAATAATATTATTCAATATAGTAAATGAACCATTATTAAAGTTAATTATATTATTATTTTATAAATCCGATGTAATACTAATGTCTATTAGTACTAATACTAGTATGTAAGTACTAATACTAATCTAAGATAATAATATATGTATTATATTATATAATAATCTATTAAAATATTTATTAGTGTTATTTAAAATAATAATGTATATTATTATATTACATATAAAATATATTAAAGATGCTTATAGATTTATTTAAGTATTATATATATTATTTTAAGTATTATTGAATTTAAGTATATATTAAAGTACGCATTATGTCATTAGCTAGTAATGAAGCCGTTATTGAATTTAAGTATATTATTTTATAAATCCAATGTAGTACTAATGCTTATTAATACTAATATTAGTATGTAAGTACTAATATTACTAATATAAGTACTAATATTAATTTAAGATAATAATATATGTTATTTTATAATATATAATAATATATTTAAAAACTTATTAGTACTATCTAAGATAATAATATATATTATTATATTATGTATAATAATATATTAAATATGCTTATTACTATTATTTAGTATAATAATATATTCCATCCGTATTGGCTTGATTCATATTTTTCTATTTAATGACATAATGTCATTAACTAGAAATAAAGTTGTTATTAGAGTTAATTATATTATTATTTTAAGAACACGATGCAATACTAATACTTATTAGTACTAATACTAATAATTTAAGTACAAATACTAATTTAAGATAATAATATATGATATTATATTATATATAATAATATATTAAAATACTTATTAGCACTATTTAAAGATAATGATATATAAGATAAATATAATAATATATTCTATAGGTGGTATCAATTTGATTAATAATTTTATTTAATAATATATTTAACGTCATTAGATAGTAATAAAATAATTATTAGAGTTAAATATATTATTATTTTATGAACCAAGAGAATGGGCAAATGAGGGTAACAATGAGGTTAAGGGGCAAGGATAAGTCATTCCACTTTTTTGGTGGAATAAGTTATCCTCGTATCTAACCCCAAAAATGGGGTTAAGCTCCCTTATCCCTATTCCCCTTAACCCCTCTTATCCTCGTGACTTTTTGCAATGCCAAACGAGGAACGGGGATATCCCTGGCTTATCCCTGACTTATCCCGATACCAAACGGGACCTTAGTGTTTCAAGTTTCCATGTGACTTGTTTTCTTGTCTTGGGCACCTCGAGCCTAGGTATGGGGAGCGTGTGTGCAGCTAAGGTTAGACTTGTATGGGTGTTATTTTAACATCAATAGATTTCCTTTAAATTTCGATAAAAAATACATGTTGTAAATAGAAATAATTTTTTGATGCTATATATATATATACAAGAAGCTAGCGAGTGAATGTTCATGCCCTTTTTTTGAGGTGTTTGTTTTGCATTTGAGGGTACTATCAATATTTTCATTTAATAACTTATATTTTCTGAAGGTAACAATATTTTAATTCATGTGAAATTCAAAAGAAGAATGACTTCCTGCACCGCATATGGCTGAGTTGGAACGGACTGTCCCGTCTCACTCGCGACGTGCACAGTCGAACATGGCCATGTGTCCTGCATTAATTACGCCTTGACATCAGCAAAAAAAATGCAAAAAAAAAATGAATTTTTTTTTATGCTCTCTAGAGCATCCCTAACGTTCTCGAGAGCTTAAAAAATTTTCATTTTTTTTTTTTACTGACGTCAAGACATTTAATGCGGGACATTGGACCGTTTCGACTGTGCAAGTGACGAAGTTGGATGCAGAGATCCATTCCAACTCAGCCATGTGCGGTGCAACAAATCATTCTCATTCAAAATAAACATCATACTAAATGTGAATAAATTAAAAATAAATTATCACTATAACAAGGAGAGTTATACGTAAATATGAATCAAATACGGAATCTATTTGAGGGGTTATTTTGCAAAACCTCTTTTATTTTTCTGTGTTATCTAGCCACGTCATTGGTCTTATGAGCCGTCTTTTTCTGCTTCCATTCTTTGATGGACCAAGTAGTTACGTTCTGGTGAACTCTAGATTAGATTGGTGGTAGTTTTACAGGTTCTATTTTGGGGTTAAACTGAAGTAGAAGCACTCATTTTGTTCGGATTTCAATTTCCGGATCTGTGTTCAGTTTTTAACAAGTTCTTAGATCTTTCATATGAATGGTAAATTCAAGTAATTGTAAGGTAAAAAGATTATTTTTGGGGTTTATGCATGTACAATAAAAAGAGTTAACAGCCCGATGACGGAATGGACTAAAAAAATAATTTTCTCAACAGATTTGGATTCATTAATGAGAGGAATCCATTGGTAGACCTAAAATTTCCGGAGGTCAAAAAACGTGTCATCCCTCAAATTTTGCCCTTTTCTCTAGGACTGACAAGTTTACGCATGACCATTTTCCTCCTCTTGTTTTGTTTTGTACAGATGGCCGTGCGTTAGGAAGTTGTTTGGCATGCTGTAAAATATCATAAAATACACTATCTTTTATGTTTATAATATTATAAATTATTTTACATTTTTTTCATGTATTAGAGTATAATAAATTATTATTTTCCACAATCAATTGACCCATATGATATTTTTAAGTGATTTCGGCTCTGTCA
Organism: Zantedeschia hybrid cultivar; assembly: GCA_030544215.1. Taxonomy (NCBI): domain Eukaryota; kingdom Viridiplantae; phylum Streptophyta; class Magnoliopsida; order Alismatales; family Araceae; genus Zantedeschia; species Zantedeschia hybrid cultivar. The sequence goes on along the minus strand of JARZZO010000013.1, from coordinate 41,163,380 downwards.
CAAAATATGGAAACCAAAACTAGAATTTTTAAAATTAGTGATTTTAAAATTAAAAATTTTATTTTCACTGGTTTTAAAATCAATGATTTCGAAACTGATATATTACGGTATTTTTCAGCCCATCAGACGACCTCTAGGTTGGAAAACCTCATAATTGGTAAGTATGATTATAAAACAGAGCAACACTTTGAAAAGAGCAGATTTAGGAAACACCTATTAAGGGTTTTTTTTTTCAACTTAATTGTAATGCCTAACTTTGTACAAATGCTCTTTGGATCCGGTTAAAGCAGAGCTGCACAAGCATGAAAAAGTGAAAATTTCGCAGCACAGCCCCCTGCTGGTAGGACAAACATTAAAACGCCTGCACAAGAGCTTGACAACGGGTTGTTCAGACGGAATTTTAGAGTGATTTCGGAGCCAATTTTCCATTATGGCCCTTGGCAATAGGCCATCACTATGTCATGGAACCATAGACAAATTTGATGTTTTAGGTACTGTTTAAGTACACCCCCAAGCCATCAACAAGAGGTTCAGCAACGGGCACTAACTACAACTCTCAGCATGGCTCAGGCTACTCAAAAGCTTGTAGAAGCTAAAAGGTTCAGCAACTGAAATGGACAGCAGCTCTATGGGTACATACGGATGTAAATTAGGTAGGTTGGACTGAGTTATGTGATAATTTGAGTTTAATTCAAATTCAAAATAGTCCAGCCCAATTTTAGCCCAACCCAAATTCAGTCCAAGTTTAACTCAAATTCAACCCAAATTAATGAGTGGGTTGGATTGGGTTGGGTTGAGCTGACCCTGTTTATAAATAGTTTGTTAGAGGTATTATGCTTTTTGTATGAATTATTATAAAAGTCAATAAATTAAATTAGACCAACCTGTTTTCAGTCCAACCCAGCTTAGATTTAAATAATGTCAACCCAAATTTAACCCAACCTAATTTACATAACTTAGACCAGCCCAATTTCCTTTAATATAGGCTGAGTTGGGCTGGGCCACGGGCTGGCCTGCCCACTTGACACCCCTAGGCACAGGTCTCATACAATGCTAGACAACAAAATTAAACCTTCATTTCATGGATCAGTTCAAAGGTCTCATACAATGCTAGACAACAAAATTAAACCTTCGTTACATGGATCAGTTCACAGGTCTCATACAATGCTAGACAACAAAATTAAACCTTCATTACATGGATCAGTTCACAGGTCTCATACAATGCTAGACAACAAAATTAAACCTTCATTACATGTATCAGTTCACCTTTTAAGCCGCACATCAGATCTTGCTAGCAAATGTAAGGCCTTCCTTTTCCAGCTGATCAAGGCTCTCCACTGGTGGCTGCACACGGGCAACTTTGGCAATAGCCTTGTTCTCCTCTGGGGTCCCCGACTCCAGGAAGGCTCCCACAATCTTTCCATCCTTGACCCAGTAAGAGCCGAACTTTGGTGTTGCTGAAGAAGGGTTGTTGTCGCCAAACAGCACTGTGTCCCCAACATTGTCTCCGTAGAATTGCCATGAAAGATCAAAGGCGCGAGAGTAAAAATAGGGGAGGTAATCATATTCCTCAACTGAGCCAACTCCTTCGCTTGCCCTGATTGCCTGGATAATGATTAATACACAACAATATGCTTACCAAAGGATTCAGTTTAGGGTGTATTGAAATGTACTTTCTTATGTATCATCTAAATTGTCTACTAAAGGTGTTGATGGGATGTCCTCATTTTTTATGTCGAGGGAAACCCAGTTGCCTGGTAAACCTCGGGGAAGCTACCGTGCGGGGGTGGGGCACAGCTTTCCAGTTCACACCATGCGGTGGTGGCGAGGATCGAATCCACAAACTGTTGGAATGGCTACCAACCGAAGCCCTGGGTTACCACTCCGTTACCCCCGCCCCCCTAATGGGATGTCCTCATAAAAAGTGCTTCTAAAATACAATTGCCATATAGCCCCCTAGGCACATTTTTAAATGTCAAATTACCCTTAATGCGCTTCATCCCTCAAAAGGAATATTTTAGTCATTGCGAACTATGACCTAGCCTTCACTCAAGTGTTGGTCAAGGAAATGTCATATTATTGCGAGAAAAAATATGCATATTTTGATATTAAGGATGTTCTAATATGCCAACTTTTAGATGTTTTTTACCCCATATACCGTTCAAATCTGTATTTAATGCTATACCGCTGAAGTCACTGTTGCTGCCCATTACCGCCAAATTACATGCATATTGGATTCTCTGCACCTATCTACACTAACCATTCCTTTCATTCAACCACAAGGTCCACAACTCCCAACCCAGTTACGGAATGAGACAGTTTCCCATTAAAAGTATGACACTATTTGCATTTTCCTTGTAAAGGCATACAAGTTACATTTTTTTACACCATGAGAATATTAATATTTCAGAGATATAAAAGCAAATATTATGTTTTCAAGGGAATAATATCAAATGCAGAATTTCGGGAATATAGTGGAAAACATTTCTCAAAAGGGTAAGTTTGCCAGTTAAATTTCCAAGAAAAGTATCTGTGCAATTAAGCCTCAGTTAGATGTAGGAAAGAAGAAAATTTACTTTGATCTGGGAAAATTCACGGAAGATTCATGCATCTACTCAAAGAGTGTATACCTTCACGGCTTGCTCAGCAGATTTCCTTGCATGATCAACATGCTCCACCCTCCTCAGTTCATTGTACAGCTTCAATGGGAATGTAGCGACATCTCCAACAGCATAGACACCGGGAACACTTGTTTTGAAGAACCCATCAGTCTATAAAGCAAAGAAAACAGGCTAAGACCAGAAATCCTCAGAATTCACATAAAGTAGAGGCATGAATACTGAACATACAACGTTGAACTGCTGTATGATAGACATCTAAGAATTACTTTACCTTTTACCAATCCACCTCCATGGAATTCAGGATCGGGTGGGGTAACCGGATCGGGATCCAGCAATCCCAATCCGATTAGGATCGGATCGGACGATCCTGGATCGGCTTGATTAAAAAATTATTTAAAAATAATTAAAAATAAAAAACAATCAGAAAAAACATAAAAAAAAAAAAATACGAAAAATGTAAACATGTTATTCAATGAATGCACATCTATCAAAAAAGAACATTAAAGATGATTAACTCGCTAATAATTATTGTTATACACTAATTAAAAGACATGTTATGAAGTGAGATCTATGCAGAGAGAGAGGAAACCCCCTCCTTGAGTAGAGAGAAGAAAGAGAGAGAGAGAGACGATGGCCGGCGGCGGGCCGGCGACGGACAGACGGCGGAATCAGCAGCAGCAGCCAGCGGTAGCAGATCACAGAAGCAACAGCAGCAGCCCGATCCCCTTTAAGAGGGGATCCAGATCGGACCGTATCGGGCCGGATCGGCCGATACGGCCTGATCCAGTCATTAAAAAAAAAAAAAAGACAATGTTGGCCGGAATCGGCCGGGATCAGCCGATTCCTTTGGAACTGAGGGGGGAACGACCTGCCCCCAACCCCCCCTCCCCCTTTCCCTCAATAATTGGATCAGGGGTGGCCAATCCAGAGCCGAATCGGCCGATCCGACTCGGGATCAGCCGATTGCATATCACGCCCACCCCCCATCCCCCCAAAAAAGAAAAGAATAAAAAAAGGGAGGGGGGGGGGGAGAAGGGGAAGGGGGGGGAAGCATCTTACCTTGATCCCTCCTTTCTCCTCTTCTACTTGACCCTTGAACAGAGTTGTCAATGGCCTTCCACCAACACCAACCATAACTATATCAGCCTCCAGTACTCTTCCATCCTTCAGTTTTACTGCCGCCACCTGATAAAAGCAACAATGTGCGAGTCACACGAGAACAAAATTCTTTATGCTCATAAAAGATTGGTTTATGATATTCCACACATTGCAGGAATCCAAGGTGTTGAACTTACATCTCCATTTGCATTGGAATCAAATCCAACTGCCACTGTCCCCTTTATTATTTTAACTCCTTTATTTGCATAATAGCTCTCATAGAAAGCAGCTATTGCAGAAGTAAACAGCCGAGGCACTGAAATAAATAAGTTGTGCATTAGAACAACTTAGAGAACAGCTGATAATACTGGAACAAATGTTCATATATAAATCAGTGTAGAAAGACGTGACTGCATTCAGAAGAAATTTAAGCTTATTTAGAGATATCATGGTAAAATTCAATTGAACTCTTAGCCACAGAGGCGCCAATATAGAGTTCTTGAATGAAAATTTCAGCAGAAAAAAATATATACTTACTGCACCATGGTTCAGGATAAACCATTGTCACATCAAGATCATTAATTCTCAGTGCTGCACCAAGTTCAAGACCAATGTAGCCTCCTCCAACAATCACAGCTTTCCCACCCTTCTTTGCTTGTACTGCTTCTACAAGCTTGTCAGCATCGTCAATTTCCCGCAAATAAAATATGTTGTTAGCATCTGCTCCTTGGACACCAAAATCAGTTAACCTTATGACCTGTTAAAAAAACAAGAAAAAAGAAAGGAGCTTAGCACAGGTTGAATGGGGTAACAATATAAGGACAACCCATTGATTATACTGTAGAAACAGCATTGGTAGAAGTGTAAGTTAGGTAGCGTGAAAATAATTCTCTACTTTTCAAAGGCCATGGCCTACACTCTGAATGCTGGCATCTGGAAGGATTACAGCTGGAATCAAGGACCATGAAAGAAATGTAAAGTGATATTGACGTTATGGGAACATACTGTTGAGCCAGTTGCGATTATCAAAGTGTCATACTTGAAGGTTGTTCCAGCAGCACTGATTAGAACCTTGGAAGTAAGATCTGCCTTTACAATTTCAGCGCTGAGGATGAGTTCTATCCCTGCAATCACATATTTAAGTTTCCACAGTTTAGCTGCATTTTTCTTTCCCCCAAGATATTTCGTGCATTAAATTACCACAATATCAGCCATGCCTAGGCTTGGTTTCCAACCAAGGAGTCTAGCAAAGTGCAATGCCGAAAACAGGTTACCATAGCACCAATGAATTAAACAGTAAATGATGAGAATATCACTGCAGTCTTGTAAATCTAGGAGGTTACATGCAAGACAACATAATTATGATATGATTTTCAAAAGGCAACCTTTGTTTATCTCAAGACTGGCAATGGCCAATATGTCCAATTTCCTTGAAGGAATTGAAACTGATGAGTTGTTTAATTATCTTCTAAATTACAAGAAAGGAAAACAACCAAAGTGAACGATTAAAACTTTCGACACAAGTTGTCAAAAGGCCATTCATTGAACTGATTAGTGTCTTAAAAAGTTCAGACAACTAGAAACCATATCCTTCTCAAAAGCTTGCAGCTGACCATGATAGTCAGCAGAGCAACTTGCATACTGAATGTTGACAAATTAAAATAGACTGCTCATATTTTTAGATGAACAGCTGATTCTCATACAAGGCAAGAACCTATTTTAAAAACAGAATGATGAGGAACCTACCCTTTTCTGTGTACCATTCTGGAAGAAGTCTCTCACCACCACTCCCAACACAGACATGAAACCCTGGGAGTCTTGCAGCTCCTGTGTGTTCACATGACAATGTCAATAGAGAATAACATTCAAAAAATTTCTTCATCTAATTAGCACCAATTAGCGATAGCGTAGTTGAGACATATGAAGACAGGCCTATAATGCCGGGAAGGAAAAAGAGAATGTGTATATATGCCTGGACATAGTTTGAAGAAATAAATTGTATTAGAGGATACAGAAAGATGGTGTCTATGGTTGGAAAGTTTAAAGTAAATACATTGCACGGTAGGAGGATCCAATGCTGTAGAAGCACATGCAGTGTCAAAGGGATGATTGACTAAAGAATGATAGCAATATGTGCGTGAATTTGAAGACCTTCATTTAGAAAAAGGAATATTAGAAGACAGCGAAAAGAAAGAAACAGCAAAACGAATGAAGAGCCAAACACACTGTCAGCCAATTTCAATTGGAGTCAATTACATGTCAACCAGCATATAGCAATTAATCCCAGGATTAATAAGACACTGCATGTTGCAAACAAACAGAAGGAAGGTATTTCAAGATCAGCATTCTTACACAGTCCGCAGAATAATAGCAAGGACAGATATGTCTGATCTATTTAGATAAAGGTAAGGGGCAAGTGTAGCGACCGGGGGTTTGCCATAGCCTCAAATGACTAGGACAGTGCCTAGGCATTTGAAGCAACATGTTTTCTCCCATAAATCACCATGAAGGAAGAAAACGGCAATAGGAAGAAAATAAAGAAAACGTCCAAGATAATGATATGAATACTTTTAAGAAACGCGGATCATGTTCAATGTGTAAATACCAGTTTGTATAAAGTGCTCAAATAAATAGTGGAGGACTTGGGAGTCATAAAAATAAGAAAAATATGGCATCATGTAAGAGAAAAAGGACACTGGATATGTTAAAGGAGGCATCAGCCACTTTGGAATAATTCAGAACAAGAAAAAGCAGTAAAAAAGACTTAAAAGATAAAAATAGTTGGCATAGACAACATAGGTGAATGCCTAGGTGAGTGAGATGAACATAAGGCAAGGTGAGATGTTTACGGCTCACCTTGCCCTACTTCATCACCTAGGCAAGAGTGGTGATCGCATTTGATAACATAGTGCCAAATAACATAAAAACAATAGCATGCAAGTTTCCACATCTCAGTCCCTACTATCAGTGGAAGCGACATTATCAGTTAATATCTTCAATTTTGCACTTTTAGCAAGGTCAATTTGCAGCATGTAAGAGGTCGTATGAATCCTTGGTCAACAGGAGACTAGAGGCATACGGGGAAAAAAGAAACTGTGCTACAATACATATTCAGGAAGGACTGATATTAAGAGATACAGTCAGTGAAAGACGAAAAGCACTGCCAACAAATGCACAGCTTACCTTGAGGAAAAAGGTACGCTTTGCTGAGTGCTGGCCGTTCATAGGGAGCCACCTAAAGAGTCATGCAAATGTAAACAAAGATGGTCATCATAATTCATAGACAAGAAAATAGAAACAGAACTGCTAGTATGCAAAATAAAAAAGAATCTTAAAAACAAGAAAATAGTCAAGTGTGATAGTGTGATAAAAAATGAGGAATTCTTCAAGCTGGTTTTTTTTTTTTTTTTTTACTGTATGCGCTATTCAACATGGGGACAGTTAGTTGAGTCTACATACTGCTTGTTAATTAAGTATTCTCTTGGTGCACACAGAAACTCATGAATAGTTATTTAGAAATTTCACACATAAGAGCACATTCCCGATGTCCTTTCACCTGGTGAGATCAAATATGACTCTTGTCCATGAGTGCATCTCTTATCATGATACACAAACATGTTCACAGGATTCGTTGTTCTACATGGTCAAGCCCTATTGAGTGAAATGTTAAAGTCCAGAATAAGCATACTGTAATGTTTGTTTTCCATCCTTATCCATAAGAGGTTCTCTCTTGTGCAAGCTCACTTTAACTTCCAAATCCTCTAGTCTTTTCACCAACACTTAACTCTTCAATAAGACTGAAACACCCCCCCCCCTTTTTTTTGAAAGGTGTCCATAAGGCTAACACTCACTAAATTAGTTTTCTACTGTCAATGTAATTTCACGTTCTCCTTAAGTAAATATTATACTCTGTCAAGGTTCCAAGTATTTTAGATGTTGATGAACAACTAAGCAGCTAATAGCAAAGAAAATATAGATGAACTGGAGAAGCACTATAATCCCTTCTTATTTTCAGTGTAGGAGTGATACATCATACATTCCAATATAGGACACGATGGCTTTTCATCTCATAAATATGGCCAATTGACAGATTTAGTTTGTTATGAGCTAAGAACTTCCATGAATTTTATAACTAAACTACTTGTGTGGTTAGATACTTGAATGCTTTTACAATTATGATCCCTTATTGAATGAATTCATGAGAGGGACTTTAGAGGATCAGAAATGTAGCTTACAAAGAAGTTCTAGAAGATATCATAAAGTTCTGACACAAGTCTTAGAATTATATGAGCGATGACATCCTTTCTATTTTCTTTGCTATTAATGTGCTGAAGGATAACAGTTATATGACCAATGACCCTAGTAAGATACCATGCATATTTAGTTAAGAACTACCAATGACCAGTTCATCTATGTTGAGAATGCAGATATGAACAATTCATTGGAACAACCACAAAACTATAGTTTGTAATGATATATTAAATACCTGCATCAACAGAAATGTTGTTATTGCCACCAAAAACAGTTACTAGTTGATATGGTGATTTTCTACAAATTTTGATACTCACGCATTAGAAGAATTTACTTTCACGACAAATTTAATACTAGTCTGAACCCGTGTTGAAACATTACAGTGTAAAGGCTTCAAGAGTCTTCCATGTTCGTACTCTATCAAATCCAATAGTGATATTAAAAAAAAGGCATACCCAGTGCACGAGGCTCCCACAATTTGTAGAAAATCACCATATCAGTTAAGAACTACCAATGACCAGTTCATCTATGTTGCGAATGCAGATATGAACAATTCATTGGAACAACCACAAAACTATAGTTTGTAATGATATATTAAATACCTGCATCAACAGAAATGTTGTTATTGCCACCAAAAACAGTTACTAGTTGATATGGTGATTTTCTACAAATTTTGATACTCACGCATTAGAAGAATTTACTTTCATGACAAATTTAATACTAGTCTGAACCCGTGTTGAAACATTACAGTGTAAAGGCTTCAAGAGTCTTCCATGTTCGTACTCTATCAAATCCAATAGTGATATTAAAAAAAAGGCATACCCAGTGCACGAGGCTCCCACAATTTGTAGAAAACCACCATATCAGTTAAGAACTACCAATGACCAGTTCATCTATGTTGCGAATGCAGATATGAACAATTCATTGGAACAACCACAAAACTATAGTTTGTAATGATATATTAAATACCTGCATCAACAGAAATGTTGTTATTGCCACCAAAAACATTACTAGTTGATATGGTGATTTTCTACAAATTTTGATACTCACGTGTTAGAAGAATTTACTTTCATGACAAATTTAATACTAGTCTGAACCCGTGTTAAAACATTACAGTGTAAAGGCTTCAAGAGTCTTCCATGTTCGTACTCTATCAAATCCAATAGTGATATTAAAAAAAAAGGCGTACCCAGTGCACGAGGCTCCCACAATTTGTAGAAAATCACCATATCAGTTAAGAACTACCAATGACCAGTTCATCTATGTTGTGAATGCAGATATGAACAATTCATTGGAACAACCACAAAACTATAGTTTGTAATGATATATTAAATACCTGCATCAACAGAAATGTTGTTATTGCCACCAAAAACAGTTTCTAGTTGATATGGTGATTTTCTACAAATTTTGATACTCACGCATTAGAAGAATTTACTTTCATGACAAATTTAATACTAGTCTGAACCTGTGTTAAAACATTACAGTGTAATGGCTTCAAGAGTCTTCCATGTTCGTACTCTATCAAATCCAACAGTGATATTAAAAAAAAGGCGTACCCAGTGCACGAGGCTCCCACAATTTGTAGAAAATCACCATATCAGTTAAGAACTACCAATGACCAGTTCATCCATGTTGTGAATGCAGATATGAACAATTCATTGGAACAACCACAAAACTATAGTTTGTAATGATATATTAAATACCTGCATCAACAGAAATGTTGTTATTGCCACCAAAAACAGTTACTAGTTGATATGGTGATTTTCTACAAATTTTGATACTCACGCATTAGAAGAATTTACTTTCATGACAAATTTAATACTAGTCTGAACCCGTGTTAAAACATGACAGTGTAAAGGCTTCAAGAGTCCTCCATGTTCATACTCTATCAAATCCAATAGTGATATTAAAAAAAAGGCGTACCCAGTGCACGAGGCTCCCACAATTTGTGGAGTCTAGGGAAGGGACAATGTATGCAGCCTTACCGCTGCTAAGCAGAGAGGCTATTTCCTTGGTTCGAACCCATGACCTCTAGGTCACATACGGGGCAACTTAACCGTTGCTCCAGGCCCGCCCTTCAAATCCAATGGTGATATTCTAGGTTCTAAAACATCTCAGCAGTAGAACTAGCTACTATATCAAAACTAATATTCCAACCAAGATGCCTTTAAAGTGATACAAAGCAGTGATATGTGAGAACCTTTTCCTGGCATCTTCAAATATCAAACATCGCCAAAAATGTCTTGCGTAATTAAGCACAAATATCATGGTGACATGACAACAAGAAAAATTGAAAAGAAAAAAAGAAAAAACAATTGGACGTGTAGAAGGCATACCGCCTCCTTAGAGATGATCGCCAGCTCGCCAGGATTGACACCTAGCCTAGCAAACTCCCTTGCAGCATATCCCTGCAGATAAAACAAAAATAAAAAGCTTAACAGTAACGATCGGACTTCAGCTAGAGCATATTCACTTTTGAGGTGTCATAGACAGGTAATTGCAATCCAACACATCTGCAGACAAACAAGATCACACTCTAATTCCTTCAAATCGATTCACTCCCATGTTGGAGAACACACCAAAAAAAGAAAAGCAAAAACACGGATCAACACCATCGAACCCAATCGTTTCGTGCCATTCCTGTCGAAACTAGGATCCACGGAAAATTCACACAATTAGCAGAAAGAAAGAAAAAAAATCATCCACAGCGTGCCGCCAAACGTAGGATCCCGTCCGATACATCGCAGGAAAAAAAATCGAAAAATAATAATAATAAAAGAACCGAGTCGTCGGGACTCACAGCTGCGACTCCTCCACCGAGGATCACATACTTGAAGTGCTTCTCTGCCATGGATCGATCTGGAGATTGCTGGCCGTAGACAGCAAGAAGAAGAGATCCGAGCAGCAGTAGCAGTAGACAGTAGTAGAAGAAGAAGAACAGGAGATCAGGAAGGGAGGAGAATGGCGACTCTGCTGGGAAAATTTGAGCTCACTGCTGCGGAAAGGAGGAGAAGAGATGGGGATTGTGAAAGACGAGGAGGAGAGGAGGGGGGAGTCCGATTGGTGGGCTTTTATAGCCGGTCAGATCTGACCAAGAAGGATTTGAGACTCGACAAATCGGATCGGCGGCTCGCGCTGTGGTGGTAACTGTTTCGGCCGCGCGCAAGGGGTGGGGATGGTCGGAGAGGACCGCGACGCCCACGTGGCGATCTGTGATCCGTTAATCAGCGTGATCGTTGTTAAGCCACGATGATCTACTTCGGGTGGAGTGGAACTTCTGGAGTGTACCCGCCCAGAAAAAGACGCCTTTCGCTCCAGATGTTCACACGGGAAAGGATTTTGTTTCGATAGGGATTAATTAATTATATCGGATACGTCCTTGATGCAGCTTTGATAACCATCGGTCAACTGTGAGTGATGAGTGCGAACTAATACTTGGTGTTTTTAGTGCTTTCGTTGGGCGGAGGATTTGATCCTATGGCTTGATAGATAATGTTATTTATATTAAAAAATAGTATTATCAGACAAGACATAATATTTGAATATCTTTGCACCTTCTACTTCAAAATTTCAAGATATATATTAAATAATCCTCATAATACTTGTTTGTTTGCTAACATGCTTTTATATCTCAAGTAAGTTTCGATAATTATATTATATGTACATATATAATTATATATTAATGTGTATATATTGATATATTCTCCATGTCTCTATATTCTATTTTTAAGATTTTATTGTGTCTGACACACTTGTCAGTCTCATATTCATGTCTCACATTATCATAGAGTTTGACATGGGATGCGGGTAACATCAATATGAATTATTTGGTGATCCAAAAGTGGAAAGGATAAGGATACTTCAAGGATAAGAATAAGGATGCTTTTAAAGAACAACTTAGAGGATACTTAAAAGATTAAAAACACACTTAAAGGATAAGGATAAGGATACTTAAGGTATTTAGAGGATGAGGATATGGATACTTAAAGGATAAAGGATAAGTAAAGCATAACTTAAGGATGACTTAGAGGATAGGATAAGCATACTTAAAAGGATAAATTAAAGGATAAGGATAAGGATACAAGTAGAAGATAATTTAGAGGATACTTAAAGGAAGTTAGAGGACACCTAAAACATAACTTACAGGATAGATTAGAGGATATCTAAAGGATAACTTAGAGGATACTTAAGCCATAAGTTAAAGGACAAAGGATACTTAAAGGATAGGATAGAGGATACTTAAAGGATGATTTACAGAATAACTTGGAGGATACTTAAAAGATAATTTAAATTAGAAGATACTTAAAAGAATGCTAAAGGATACTTAAAGGGTAAGTTAAAGGATACTTAAAGGATAAGTTATAGGATACTTAAATGAAAAATTAAAAGATACTTAAAGGTAACCTAAAGGATTATTCAGAGAACACTTAAAGGAAAAGCTTAGCTAAAGGATAGGTTAAAGGTAGTTAAATGATACTAAAAGGATACTGCCTAAAGGATAAGTTACAGGATAAGGAGAGGATACTTATGAATAATTTAAAGGATAAGGATACTTAAAGCATAAGGATAAAGTTGATACTCAAAGGATAACAGTAAGGATATACCTAAAAGATAAAGATGCTTAAAGGATAACAAAAGGTTAAAGGATAAGGATAAGGATACATGTTATGAAGGATAAAGATAATGATACAAGTTAAAACATAAGAACAAAGAAAGTATTCATATTTAAAAGATAAGGACACAAATTAAGAGATGAGAAAACTTTTTTGTATTTAAAGGACAAGGATAAGGAAACCATTTGTATTTAGATAGCTAGGATAAGGAAACTAATTAAGGGACAAGGAAAAACATATAAATTAAAGGTTAAGGTTAAGGAAACTGTCTGCTTAGATAATTTTGGATAAGCATAAGGGTACACCTATTTCCTGATTTGATTTATTCGCCAACTTTTCTTCCACTTAACTTCCTCTATGATCACATCTTATTTACAACTCTCATCTCTCTCCCACTGTAAATGAAATCTCAATCGAAGTAATACTTGTTGCAATCATATGCATTGCAATCCAACGTGGATTGCAATTTATGGCACAGTAGCCGTCTAATCGGACTTGATTGGACGGCTATTATTCAGCCCGTCTAAAATTTAGGAGGCAGTTTGGAGGTATTTTTTAATTCTTTTATTTTTTTGTCGGATTTTTTAAATTTTTTTAGAGCATCCGATCAAAACTCCGACGGTATATTCAAATTGCTCGGGTCAGTCTTGACTCGACTGTATATTTTTTCAAAAAAAAAATTGCACGTAAATCGAGGTTTGTGTCTAATTTTTTTTTAAAAAAAAAATATACAGTCGGATCAGGACCGACCTGAGCAATCGGATGTACCATCGGATTTTTGATTGGACGCTTTAAAAAAAATATAAAAATTCAACAAGAAAACAAAAAAATTTAAAAAACGCTCCCAAAACTTCTTCCTAAATTTTAGACAGACTGCACAGCCACTATCGAGTTCGAACGGACAGTTGTTGTGCCATGCATTACAATAGACTTGAATTATAGTACCTGGCATTGCAGAAGTATTACTCAATCTCAATCACATGCCCACTTTAGTGCATCCCAGGTTCTGCACGCCATTCTTTTAACCCACAGATGTCATCACGTATCATCTTTTTGTGTTAACCCATGCATTTAAGAAAGCTTAAAAAGGGGGAGGTCTCAGGTTCGATTCAGTGCAGTTGGTTCACCCACCTCCCTTGCAAAAGGGAGGTCTCATGTTCGATTCCTGGTTAGGGCCTAAAACCCCTCAGCTATATGGCCCTCAGTGTTATTGGGATATTTATCTCCTACTATGTGAGATTACTTCCCCAGAAATCAGGCGGACCTGAAATTATCGCCTAATTAGGCGGACCCCTCGACCCGGTCGGAATTATCTCCAACTTTGGAGGAAATCTCGGATTCTGAGATTACTTCCCGAGAAATCAAGCGGACTTGGAATTATCGCCTAATTAGGCGGACCCTTCGACCCGGTCGGAATTATCTCCAATTTTGGAGGAAATCTCGGATTCTGGGATTACTTCCCCAGAAATCAGGCGGACCTGGAATTACCGCCTAATTAAGCGGACCCCTCGACCCGTTCGGAATTATCTCCAACTTTGGAGGAAATCTCGGATTCTGGTTGAACTCCGGTCACTTGTAAATAGTTGTACAACAGCCGTCCGATTTGTGCAGCCCGTCCTTTCTAAATGGGAGCCGGTTGGAGCCGTTTTTTTCTTTCTTTCTTTTTTTTTTCTTGTCGGGTTTTAAAAATTTTTTTGGGATGTCCGATCAAAAATCCGAAAGTACATCCAGATTGCTCGGATAGGCTCCGACCTGAATCTATATTTTTTTTCAAAAAAAAAAAAAGACACAAATCTCGATTTATGTGCAAAGTGTTAATTTTTTTTTGAAAAAAAATATAGACTCGGTCGGAGCCGACCCGAACAATCCGAATGTACCCTCAAATTTTTGATTGGACATCTAAAAAAAATTTAAAAAATCCGACAAGAAAAAAAATAAAAAGAAAAAGAAAAACACCCTCAACCAGCTCTCCCTTAAAAAGAACGGGCTGCACAGCGGCCGTCTGATCGGATCCGATCGGACGGCTGTTGTGCATAACATTACAATCCACGTTGGATTGCAATGTCAATCCAACGTCATGCATTGCAGCAAGTATTATTCTTTAAGAAATCAAAAGAACTAAGTTCCATATAAAGTTCACAATTTACTCATACCTACAAATGGGACACAATAAAATGCCACTCGCACCCATCAACCAAAGATAATTAAAAGAAAGTAACTTAAATAAAAAACAGATCGACTTATTATCTTTAGATTTAACATTGAATTTTGATCTTTTTTTTTAAAAATACGTGCATATATAAATTTTAGGTTGCACCAAATAAGATTTTATTTTATCTTGCCTTTTGAAGATTGTGCATATATAAGGCGTTATGTATCGTCGTCTTCCGGTTTAGTCGATCGAAAATCAGGATTCTTCTCGTTTGTTCTCAGGTCCAAACAAAATACAATATCTAATAATGATACTTATAATAGAAGCAGGCCAAATATCTCCTTAATATGACAATGTCCAAGCAAGTCAAATAATTATGGTATTATCAGATTAACAGAAGTCAAATAATGACAAATAATAAACATAGATCTGAAATTTGGATTAACAAAATACTAAATATAAATATAAGTCAAAGTACATGTTTTTACATATAAAATAACCACTTAAAGAACCAACATGGTCATTTAAATGAATAGGCTCTAAGAATAATCTCAGAATTTTTGAAATAACACATATTTTTTTACCATTAAAATTAACTTCTAGAGCTGAAAAGCTATTAAATAAGATCAAAAAATAAAAATTAGAGTCATAAATTTATCAAACTTGTTGAACATGTCCAAGATGTAAAAAGAATCATGTGGATAAAGTTTTATATAATTTAGACATCAAACGAATGATTTAGAGCATCAAATGACATATAAAGTACTTAAGTCAAATTAGGCTAATCGAATAAATAATAAGATAATAGAAAAGTAAAATTTAAAATTTATGAGATTTTATCAACATGTATAACATGTCAAAATCAAAGTGTAATCAAAATTTCAAGTCAGTCGACCAAGGAACAAAGAAGTTATGGTGAATCTAAGTTCAAACTAAAAATTGGTCACATGTTTTGAAAATTGTAATAAAAGACCCTAATAATTGTAGTCAAATGTGCTCGTAACCATTGTTATAGGCTTACGACCTCTTAAGCTTTAAGTAAGAATCATGTCAGATACAATCCATCGACGCATTTTAATACCTTTCAACATGATTTCTTGAATTTGCATATTTCGTAAATTTGTTTAAAAATTGATGAAACAAGTAAAAATTGAGATCATAAATGTATAGAATATTATTTTAGAAATCATGTTTGACTATTTTTGAAAATCAAACAAAGTTTTTATATTAATACAAAATATCATTTAAAAGATTTTCATGTCTTATTTTTAGAACGCGAAGAATACTCTCCTCTAATATCTTTCAATTACCTTCTAGCACTCCAATTCCGATTTCCTTGTAATTTATAGTTTCTCCTATGAATCTAAACCTCAAAGAACAATAATTTATCTATTAGAATTAATTTTCAAAAAGAACTAAATCAAAATACTTTTCTTTCTCTTAAAAAATACTATGTTCTTATCTCTTAACTTAGAACTACATGCAAGAGATCTTATGCATGATCTTAAAGCTCTATATTCTTTTAATTTCTTAATGCTATTTAAATTAAGCTCCCAAAGTTGCCAAGTCGAATTCAAACTATAGCTTGTTTAACCAACAAGTTAAAACGTTCTGATTCAAATTAGGAATCCAGATTTTCGTACATAATAAGTTTCCTCCCATAAACTTCCTCAAATTCGACTCATTAACGTTCACATTAATTTTTGATCTTTTTAACAAACTTGTAGTTTTTTATATCTTCTTTCCAACTATGTATGCCAGGTTATTTTTAGATTTTTGTAGGCGAATTTATTGAGTTCGCAAACACTCTTTCTCATAATTTTCATATCCGAAAATTTAACTAAATGTTGAAAATCAACTAGTTTCTTTATTGGGACACCAATAGACTTAATGGATCTAGTTTGACTTCATTGTTGACTTATCAATTCTAAATCTATTATTATATTACTAATTATCTATTAATTAGATTTAATTCACATTAGTCTATTAAATAATATAAATTGATTCAATTAAGTCTTAAGAGGCTCTAATTAGACATAGTTAACTAAATATTAACTAAATGGGTTTAGTAAATCAAAATCTATAATGAAATGAAATGAGTTCAAAGTCTAAGTTATAACAACTCTGATCTACACGTCCTTATGGATTAGATTGGACCTTCTAATTTCAAACCTGTTGATAACTTGGGTATTCGCTCTAATTCACATATTATAAATAAGTTAGATTTAAATTATTTAACATTATATTCAATATCATGAGAGTCAATTGATCCATATTCTCTAGATGCACCACGTAACTTATTTGGTATGAATGTGAATTAATTGCAAATTTGAATGAATTTAAACTAGTTATAACTTTCTAATTACTTTATAATCTTGATAGAAGATTTTATTTTAGTGTAGGTT
Source organism: Zantedeschia hybrid cultivar (assembly GCA_030544215.1). NCBI lineage: Eukaryota > Viridiplantae > Streptophyta > Magnoliopsida > Alismatales > Araceae > Zantedeschia > Zantedeschia hybrid cultivar. Next base: position 41,146,240 of record JARZZO010000013.1, on the reverse strand, counting down.
AATTAAAGATCTAAGATTTTAATACATAAGTGTAATAAGGTTTTTTATTTTAAAAAAATATAGATAGGTCAAATATAATATATGTATATTATTGCAAATGAATTTAGTCGTCAAAGTATTAAATTTTTAATATTTTATAAGTTGCAATAAAACTTGCTCCCAACTGCATTCACTTTAATATGCGGCAAAATAGTCCGACCCATACCACTCATCGATTAAAAACTAAATAAATATAATATAATTCGACTTGATCCATGAAAGAGTTTAGATCAAAAGTTCGTCTCCTGCTCTGTAACGTTTCATTTACAACCCTACCTAGACAGTGACGTGCAGTGACTGTTTCTCTCTTTTGGCCACGTTGGGAGTATTTTGCTTAATAGGCCGAAATTATTTTAAGTTGAGTAAGACTTGCTACAGTACTTACACTGCAATGTGCTTTTGGTCGGATGGTCGTAGAAACAAATAAACTTTTTCAATGTTTCTAGGAAAATCATGAGAAGAGAGCAAATCTAAAGAATTTGGATGTACTTGAATGTGCCGTAAAAAAATTCAAGAAAAAATAGATGATCTTTCTTCTTATTATTATTATTATTTAACTATCCAATCATCTAGATGAGCTACTAAAGTTGCGAGCAAAAAAAAGAAAGAAGAGAGAAAAAAGACTTACTGCACTATTTTTCTATTCTAGTAATGTTTGTTGCAATGGAAGAGTTCAACATCGTCCTCAGTGGGTCCCAACAGCCGTCCAATCAAATTTGATCAAACGAAAGTTAATTGAACGGTTGTAGTGGCAAGTGTTAATTTTTTTTTTCATTTTTTAAAAACCCAAGGGGTGGGGTTAACCTTAAGGATGCTATCCGTATTGTCCGATCTTTATTGGATGCCTCTAAAAAATAAAAATGAGATAAATTTTTAGAGATATACTTTTTTTATTCAACGGTACAAATGGCTCCCTTAGGATTGTCTCCATTCTCTTAAACTTCTATAAAAATAAAAAATAACACAAAAATACTCTTGTTGCTGTTGTCGTCCCATGAAAGCTGATTAGATGGCTGTTGGGCATGTTGCAGTCTCATTGCAGTGAGTATTACTCTTTGACTAATACTTGCAACAAGTTGAGTTATCTTGCGACATAAATAGGTGTCACATGGGTTAGATAATTTTTTCCATACGTGGGTCAGACAAATATTAAATACGGGTGAAAGATTTTAAGTATGACAAGGCGTGGCTTACGAAGTATTTGTCGTGCCTAAAAAAATATTTGTCATCTTTATATATTTGTGTTCAAATTTTTGAGCACGACAAATATTTTATAGGCATGACAAATACTTCATGATCATGACAAATAGTATTTATCACATCTGAAAATATTTATCATCTTTACACGTGTGTACACATTTATGAGTGTGACAAATATTTTTCAAATGTGACAAATACTTCGTAGACATGACAAATAGTATTATGACGCTCACGAAATATTATTATGTCCACATATATTTATCACGTCCAAAACCCTGCATTTATATTTAATGCGCATCTGCCCACCTGTAAAAAAAGTTGTCTAGCCCATATGATACTTACCTATATGGACCAATGATATATTGCATTGCAAGATAACTCTAATTACTACACTACAAACATTGTAGTAAATATTACTCTTACTCTTACTCTTTACTCTTTCTGCTTAGCACTCATGACCCAACCTCAGATGGCAGCCCACGGAAATCCCCTTGACCGAGTGACTTCACTGACCTTGGTAGCCATGTCCGGTCGATTCGATCGGAGGGCTGTGACAATGATGCAAATTTTTTTATAGAGTAATACTTGCTACATCGCATGCAATGTAGAAATATTGACGTGGATTGCAATATTTGACATTCTTTCGCCATATGTCTCACTTTCTTTTCCTTCATTTTTAGTTTTTTAAATGAAGAGAAAGAAAGTCTGCAACTTTTCTAACAATATTTATTATTGTCCTTCTCACTCAGCCCCCATTTAAAAGGACACAAAATCAATTACTACTTTAGACACAAAATCCATTATTGCTTTAGCTCAGTCACACATAAAATTATCACTTCTAACCAACATCACTTACAAGTATAAAATTATATTTTTATTACTTCCAAATCGCAATTATCACTTTCCAGTACTTTAGTTTTGTCACTTTCAATGCAACATTGTTATTTCCAAATCCATTTTATTATTTCTTTTGTAGTTTTGTTTTATTATTTCCTACGTAAATTAATCACTTTTTAACGCAATGTTATTACTTTTTACACAATATTATCATTTTCAAGTAAAACTATCATTTTTAAAAGAAAAATTATCACTTTCAAATAAAATTTTATGTAAGAATTTATAAAATTACGTTAGGAAATGATAAAAATGCATTTGAAAATTACAATTTTGCATTGGACATGATAAAGTTAAAGTGTGTAGAGAGTGATAAAATTGTAATTTAGAAGTGATAAAAAATATATTTGGAAGTAATAATTTTGTACTTTGGAAGTGATAATTTTGGGTTTAAAATTGATAAAATTAGTTGGAAGCGATAATTTTATGTGTGATTAGGCTAAAGCATTAATCGATTTTGTGTCTTTTTAAATGGAAAAAGACAACAATAAATGCTGTCAAAAAATTGTAAACCTTTTTTTTTTAGTTCAAAAAAGTCAAAAAAGGAAAAAAGAAAATGAAACAGGTAGCTAAAGGATGCCAAGTGTTGCAATGCACATCCGTATTTTCTAGGCAGCAAGGAGTGTAATAAATATTACTCTTTTTTAGAACTTAAAAACAGAGGTGGGGGCAAGCTTGAGGGGTCATCGCTATCATAAAATCTTTGATTGGAAGGTTTAAAAAAATCTAACCATAAGTGATCCTGCGGTTTAGAAGTCGCGGGATGTGCTGTACTGTCGGGTTAACCTGTTCTCTCATTCGTCAACGTCATAACCACATGGGCGAAAAAACGCACGTACTTGCCCTTCTTCTTCTTAGGGCTGTCAATGGACCGGGCCTAACCCGACCGGACGTGAACCCAGCCCGGCCCGTGATCTTCAAAGTTAGGGCGGCCCCGAGCCCAAATCCGAAAGTAGTCTTCCATGACCCGGCCCAACCCAGCCTGCAACCTACCTACCGTACCCGTGGGGACCCGGCTCGGCCCGCCTCCCTCTCCTTCCAAAGCACGATGGACCCCATCACCGCCCGGAGGAACGCCGGCCGGTTAGCGCTCAGCCCCGGGAACGCCTCCACGGCCCCCGACGCGCCCGACGCCAGATCTCGCCGGAACCGGTCCTTCGTCGTCGTCGCAGCCGCCCTCGTAGCCACCATGTCCCGGATCATCGCGGCCGCGGGAACGGCGCCGCATATCCCCGCCGGATCCTCCTCTCCCTCGCCGTGTTCATCGTCATCGTACTAAGCAGCGGCGCCAGGGCCGAGGTCAAGGCCTTCGTCATCGGAGAAGAAGATCCACGGACGAATACGGACAGATCGCCGGCCTCGTGCTAGCTGACGATGCTGCTGGGGTACCCGGCGGAAGGAGGGCGGTGGTCGCCACCGCCGTCGCCGCGGAGGTGCGCCTTGACCTTGTCGTCGAGCAGATCGGTGACCCGCTTTGGCCGCCTGAACGCTGGCGCGCAGGCATGGCTCTCCCGTAACGTCGATCGCTTGCTCCTCAGTAATGTTAACCAGCAGGAGCAGGCATTGTGTTGTGTGTGCAGAGATGGATGGAGAAGGTAATGGAGTCGGGGAGAAGAGCAGCAGTGCCTCCTCCCCCCTTGGTGACCATGAAGAGGGAGGACGCGAGGGGCATCACCAACGTCTGTGCCATGTTTCTCTCTCTGCCTCGCTCGGTGGCTCCGCGGCCGCGGCTAGGTGCTAGGAAAGGTCGGGGTCAGATCATGGCGACGGCGCCGGTGGGGGGCGGATCACGGCGACGGTGGAGCAAAGCAACGTTGGTGGGCGACGGAGATCACTCTCAGCAGGGATCGTTCCATCCTGCTTGCACTGTGTGGGGGTGGGGGAGGAGGACATGGGGAGAGGGTTGGAATCGGGCTCAGCGGGCTCACGGGCTCAGCCCGCCCACTCCTTTGAAAGCCCGCGGTTAGGAAAGGTCGGCCCGCTTTTGGCCCGCGGTTTCAAAACTGTGGCCCGAACTAAAACCCACCATAGGCCGAGCCCGAAGTTCTTCCTCTTGGTTCTCCTTCTGCCATCCAAAACCCTAAACCTCGCTCCTGCCGCCGGGACCAGCCTTCGTGAATCCTCCCGGTACAAACCCCTCCTCCCTCCCTCTCTCTCTCTCTCTCTCGTCTGGAAGAAGAAGGACCAGAAGAATAGGATGCCCCGAACCAGCAAGGTCGAGAGCCCCGGCTGTCCGCCCCTCCGAGTTCTCACCACCGACGTGCTTGGTCTCGTTAAAGGTGGGAAGATCATCTACTAGTTAGTAGTTTCAGACGTTGTCCACCTCCGATTATGTATGTTTGTGCCCCCCACATTGCTTTTGTGTTTGTATTTTGCAGTTGTCGAAGGCCGGGGGAAGAGTGGGGTACCCAAAGTGGTGGAAACGTGGGGCTCGCCTGATGCTTCACAAGGAGTGGTTGCGGCTTCCCTCGCTGACGATAAAACCAACCCGGTATGTTGGCTTGGTTCCTGGTGCATTTTTGATGTTAGGATATGTAAAGGTTCTGTTTTGAAGCAATTATTAATTTGTTATATTCTCTGGAAAATTCTTTAGAATTTTGCGATAATTAGAGTCTACGTGTTGCATTGCCTGTGTAATTGGAATGGGAGGATGCTTCTAATTAGAGCCTATGTGTTGTACCACTTGTGCAGTTGGAGTGGGAGGATGTTTGGAGATGTAAAGGTTCTGTGAACAGCAATTAATCTGTTATGTTTCCAGGCAAATTCTTTTAGAATTTTGTGATAATTAGAGTTTGCCTGTTGTGGCGTCTATGTAGTTGGAATGGGAGGTCAACCTTTGAAACACTCGCCATTGGGCAACATCCAGGTGTGTAGGGTTGTTTCAAGCTAGTGCCACTGACGGCTCTGTTGAACTCCAAACTGCTGCCAATGGACAACCACCAGGCATATAGGCTTGTTTCATGCTAGTGCCGTGGACAATTCCATGGAACTCCAAACTGCCTTTCATGGGATGTGATAGAAGTAGCAAGTTGCTTCAACCCTAGTGGTGGGCCTAAGAAGGCACTACTGGGTGAGATCTATTTTGTTATCTTGGCTATCTTATTTCGTACTAGAAACATTAGGTTATCCAAGAGGGTGAATCAGCTGTCTTTGTCTATGCAATAATGGAAGAGACTGTCAAAGCATCTCATTCCTCTGCAGATTGACCTCAGAAGAACTCCCTCTCCTTTTTTCCCTGCAACTCTACTGTTTGAAACAGTGGATAAAGCTTTATGGATAACTTTTTTAGTTTGTATATAGAAGTGTAGTAGATAGCTCATTTCTTATGATTAAAACACCATTGGGGGATTGTCATACTTGTTGAATATCAAGAAATTTAATGTGACGCCATTGAGCAAGAACATCTTCAATACCAACAATTGCTCTTTAGTTCTTTTTAGAGTGCTTTCTTGGATTGCTCAGTTCTCATATTTTTTCCCTTTTTGTTCACTCTTTCAGAAAGAAAAGGCCATGTTTGTTTTCGGCTAATTGCATATCATACATGAGAATATTAAAAGTGGATTGGAACCGGAGATCGAGAAACATGATTTCTGAGGATTGTCAAGATTCATTAAAAGGCAGAATATTATTTGAATTGAATCCATAAATTCTACTGAAATTTGTACTGATCATAGGATATGCAATGATAATATGCAGTGCTTTTCCTGATTTTTCAATGGCATTCAGGTAAATTACCCCTTGAAGCATTAATGAATTCATAAAAAAACCCAGAATGCTATTGCATTGAATTAACTTCTGTTAAGGTTCTTATTTAATGAATTTTGCAGTTACTTTGAACCACCCAACTCTGCAATCTGAATTTCCCAGAAGCTCCTATATGGTGCATTTTGTTTCTTTTTGTAAATTCACTTTATAAGTTGTTTTGCCTTCTTCATGTAAAATAGGATGGTTGCTAGCCTTGTGGATGGGCTTGTTTCTGCACTGTCATCCATGAAGGAGCTTTGATTTCCTTCTTGTTCACTTTCACTCTTTCACCCTTTTATTAGAATATTGTGATTTTTCTTGCATAAAGGCATGCATAATGCTGCTAAATTTCATATCTTCATTCTGTAGCAAGATTCTCATTAAATGCACTTGATGATTACCTTTTTTTAGCATTCACACCATTCAAAGCTCATTCGTCATCTTGACACTGAAAATAATTCATCCTTTCTCTACTTGCAGCTTCTTGCTATTGGTCGAAAAAATGGCAGTGTAAGTCCTCTGTGGTTTATCAGATCCAACAAGTTCTTTATTACCTTGTTTCCTTTTCTTTAGCATATTTTTCCCTTCAGATTGCCATCTGTCTTATCTTTGCCTTAGAAAAGCTATATATGAACTACAGGTGGAGTTGCTTAATCCTTTGAATGGAGATGTTCTTCAATCATTCTTACTTCATGAAGCAAGTTTGGCAGGAGAAGTTGGCAAAAGTGATCCTATTGTTGGTTTGCATTTATTCAGTGGAAAGCAATCAGAACCATCTAGGTAATATGAACTGTTTGTTTTGTTGTCACCTAAAACCTATCACAATGAGTGTTACAGATACCATGGCTTCCATTTTATCATAAAGTGGTCCATCTTTTCTAATTAATGGCTCACTTGTATTTCTCATTCTAGCTTCTAAATAGTGAATCAAACATACAAGTACTTAGACTACAAGGGCAGAAAAAGAGGTCTGGTCAACGAGAGGGGCATTCTTTTCAGATAGGCACTCACGAATATGACATTTATATGACATATCAGTTTGGGGGATATTATTATACATTCTTCTATTTGAGATTTCTGGACATTCATGTCTATCTGGGATGTGCATGTAATTTTGCAGACTCATTTATTGAGCATCTTTGCAAAAGCCGAAGGAGGGGTTCGTTTTGTGTGTGAGCTAGAAAGGGGAAGAGATATAAATGTGTCATCAAATTAAGCAAAATTCTTGTATAATCATGAAAGGGGACGAGAGAATGGGTGGTTAGTGTTTTGAAACTCATCAAATAGAAGTGAATCATAAGGTGCACCCCTCTTGGTTATGGGCATGTTGGAAATTTTTGATAGACCTTTTATATACCTTTTCATAAGTATTGTAGTTTTGTACCTTAAGAAAGTTTGGTCCTTTTGCTTTACAATTTGGTTTCTTATGAGTTAATTTTTTGGAGACTGATGGTACCACATTTCATGGAACTATTTAATATAGATGATATATTTTGATCAACATTAGAGAATTCAAAAAAGGTAGCTATTATAGATGTCCTCATTTGTTATCTCATAGTTTTTGTTCAGCACAGAAGTAACACATGGCTCTGTGGTATCTTGTATGTATGGTCAATCCTGCTGTCTCCATGCAACATGATTATATGAACGTGAGAGGAGGATTGGTAAATCATAAACAAAAAATCCAATACGTTATCGCTTGCAAGGACTTTTTAGAAAACAAACATTCGAATTGCTAGGGAGAAATGAAATCAAAGGTTGAGTAGGTTGGATTTGCTTCTAATCGCTTGTTGGTGTTGTCGTGGGCAGCGACCGAGAAGCTCCTCTTGCTGGCGGCCAGGAAATTGGCGTGCTTTGTGCTTCCATGATCTCATGGATCTTGCCACCATGGAAGCCATCTCCATGACAACCCCCCTCCCTCTCTCTCTCTCGCTCACTTATTCTCTCACTCACTCACTCTGTGTGTGTGCGCGTGCGTGCGTGCATTTCCATTTACAAGAGAGATGCACGTAACACCAGAAAGACATGCAGCTATGACCACTACTAGACAAGATGGATGAAGGGAGATCGAGCCAACACATCTCGGCGTCTGGATCTGGCTGCTGCACCAGAGACTAACGACATGCCCTCCGCATTGGCGATGAAGCTCACCCATTCAAGCAATGGGGGAGGTGAGGGGAGAGAGGAATGTGGAAATGCAGCTATCTTTTTTTCCTCATCACTGAAACAGTTCTCCTCATTATTTGGTGGGTTACTCTCCTTTAGGTGTGTAAATGGGTCGGGTTTGGAACGGATCATGTATAATTCGAATTACCGTCCGAACCTTTTTAAAGTTGACTCAGACTTGAATCCAAAAAATTTGAGTCGGATCGGATTGGATTGGATTTGGATCATCAAATGACACCAACCCCCTTCTCTCTCTCTCTCTCTCGTGCGCGCGCGTAACCTCAAACAGGGGGCCCGACCACGCCACCACACCCTTGTGCCTACCTACGAAGATTGCCAACTGAGCCCTCCCATGCGTCAGCATTGTTATAGGAAGTGGAATCATCCACTTGCTAGCCTCCCTTGTCCTATCACAGGCGGTGGTGGTTACGGGCCAGCCAGTGCAGGGGCACTGGGTCTGGTCGACGAGAACAAGGCTCAAGGGGGAGGCCTTGGGAACCGAGAAGGACAGAGTGGACATCATAGGGGTGGGAGACAAGGGTGAAGATGATGTCGCAGAGAGGAGGAGGGCGGCACGGGAAGTGCTGAGGCGGGCATTGGCATGGGTGAGGGGGAGGGCCTTGAAGGGGGTGCTAGCATAGAGGCGTCTGGAATTGGAAAAGCTAAGAGCTGCCCTTAGGGTTGGTGTGGCACATGCTACACAAACAAGGATAGTGACCATCGCGAACCAGCTAGCAGCTCTCCTTTTTACCACGTGATAGGTTACCAAAGTATGAGCAGGCACAAACAAGGAAACACCAAACACTTCGGCCTAACAAGAATGAGCAATGATGAAATGACAAGATGAGGTGCCCTAGGCACCTCCATATAGAGGTAGAAGGCTTTTGGCTTGTAGCTTTATCCATCCCCCCCTTCATTAGGGGATGCTTGTTTGAGGGTGTGTCGCCAGAAATAGGGCTTGAAGCTCTCGCCATGAGGCTGAGCCTACCTAGCCTACTTAGCTCTGCCTAAGGCAGATGGGGGTGGGGTAGTGCCTGTAGGGGCCTCTGTCTCCATGGGGGTTGCTACTAGAACGACGGCAGCATTGCAGCACCGCCGTCGGTGAATCTTCTATCTGGGCGTTGGTGTTGATATGTCCACCTCGGACTATAGCAAACACGGGGCTTTCAGAGTTGGAAGGCTGCACCCCCGCCCTCCATCCCCCTACCCCTTGGTGCTGTTGACTTTGTCATCGTGGTGCAGGCCCTCCAGCCCTCCGCACCCATCAGTGGATCATCATTGTCACCATCGTCGCCACCATGGTTGGGTGGACTATGTCATTGAGTACCAGTGGATCCTTGCCATCGTCATTGTTGCCCGGACTAAGGGGGCTATGCTCCAGGGGTTGCTGGTCTGCGACAGCAGCGAGGAAGGTCCATGATGAAACTTGAAGTTGATGTGATTTTCTTCTAGGATCAAACATGAATCCCGATGCAGTTAAGCGGGTTGGATTCAAATCAGATTTTGGATTCTATGGATTCCTTGACACCCCTACTCTCCTCAAACCGTGGGGGAGGCCGTTGCGCTCTCTCTCTCTCTCTCGTCTTGTACTATAACGGTATTACAGGTATATTAGTATATTTTTCGTGAACAACAGTTATTAACGGCATATATTCGTACGGTGTGATATGACAACTAACCTCAGGAGCATTTTTGCAACTATTTATATGCAGTGCGATTATTGATAACAATGCAAAAATAAGATAATAAAAAAGTATATATGCAAAATCCCTTTTTTATTTAAAGACCCTAATTGAAATTCTTCGTCAATATCATGAGATTTTGGATGTGGAAATAACTTAAAGCTACTGTCTAAAGGGAGTAGTGAACATTCATTTCTGTATGTATGTATGTATATCTGTGTATATATATGTGTGTATATATATAATATAATATAATATAATATAAACGGCCAAACTATAGCACTTATTTGGGGTTTAAACCTCTTAATAGGTGCTTAATAGTAAATCCCCAAGGGATGGGAACTGCCCGCGCCCAATTGGATAATTTCTTTCTTCGATATTTTTTTTAAAAAAATTTTAAAGATCTTTTTTCAAAATTCAATCATAGCCTTTTGATTAGGTGTGTGCAAAAAAGTTTTTTAAAAACAAGGTTCGCTGTATTGCTGATCCGTATCGGATCGTATCTTCCTAGATACGGTATGATACCAATCCGACTTGGGCCGACTCGCACGAGTCGCATGAGTCCAGCTAATGAGTTTGTTAAAATCAATGAGTTGTTTGTTAAAATTAATGAGTTTAAGTCACATTTTAGAGAAATGTATCTTATTAATTGATATAAAAAGTATAATTTTACTTATCAAATAGGAAAAAACTCAAATTAAAACATTCCATTAAGCATGTATGAGTTGGCACAATCCGGTCCGACTTGGTGCGTATTAGAGGATTGAGTCGGCCCAGATACGAGTCAACTCATATGAGTCGGCCCAATCCGGTACGATACGGCAAACCGTGTTTTTTTCTTTTTAAATACCAAAAATAGGAAGTTGCTTCAATTGCCCCTATACAGCTGTTCCATCCCTTGGGGATTTAGTATTAAACACCAATTAACCCCAAATCAATGGTACAACTTGGCCGTTTGGCAGCATATATCTCTCTCTCTCTCTCTCTTTATATATATATATATATATATATATATATATATATATATATATATATATATATATATATATATATATATATATATATATATATATAATGCTTGGGGTCCACAATCGGATCGCGTAGGGCTTAAACCCTCCCATCCCCATGTTTTAAAAAATAAAAGTCATCATTAAATTTTAAATATTCGGTTACCTTGATTATGTTCCTTGTGACTTAATTTTCATCATCCATCATAAAATTCAACCATAGCTGTCTGATCGGGTGCTACACTTGATTTTCATGATCCGAAGGCGTAAAATTTTGTTTTAAAAAATAGAAACTTGCACCAATTGCCCTTAGCGTTGTTCCCATCCCTTGAGGTTTTAAATACATATAGGCTGGAAGGGGGCGGACGAGCGGATTTGCTCGTCTGTCCCCTTCATGCCCAGCGGGATTTTGTTTTGTTCTTTCCTTTTTCAAACTGGGCACTTGCCCTGGCTTGCTTCTATCCCTGCTTATTAACACTAAAGCAGTGTTCTGTCCTCTTTTTTTAATTTGCTAGTGAATCTACCATGGTGCAGTCTGTCAATCTCCATATGAGAAAGCATAAAAGACAATAATCATCATCGTCCATCAAATAATAACTGTTAGGTTCAAGGACATCGAGCTATTCCACCATTCTATTATATTGTATACCATATCTAAATTTGACATAAAAGAACAGTAGTCTCTTCAAACAATGTTTTATTTTGAAGTCAGTGGTGGATTTGCTCATCTACCATATCAACAAAGATCTTTTAGTTTCTTTTTGTGTCCTTTGTCATAAGTACATGTTTGCTAATCAAAAGAATATGATTCATTCTTGCAAAAGACACAGGCTGTTGCTATGGCTATTTTTTTTTTAACCATTTAGACATCATTGACTTTCATATATCTTATTCAGGTTAAGCATGATGCTCATGTGTACAGAAAATGGAAAAGCATGCTTAAGGTCCTTCACTCTTGGGGATACACTGGAATGTTCTAGTTCTGCTGATTCCCCAAACTTATGGAATGTATGCTCTGCTGGCAAAGTTTTGTGTTCTTCACTTCATAGGAAAGGGAATTATGCCTTATTCGCCGGGTGAGTTCCTTAATCTGGACGTAACGTACTGTCTTGAAAGTTGTCTTGTATGTATAACATGTAAGCAATTCTTCAGCTATTTCCTTTCATAACTCGTCTCTCCTGTACGAAAGACTTACATATCATTTGTCTTTAAACTTATTAGTGAGTGATCGATGCTTTTCACCCATCAAATGTAGGAAGGGCATTGAAGTAAATGTATGGGAGCTTGACAAGTGTGAGAGGGTCTGGACAGCAAAATCTGTAAGGGTTTACATTATCTGACATTCATTTTATTGAATATAAGGGTATGTCACTAATTCATTCTATTCATCCCTTCAAAGCCTCCTTGCAACAGTCTTGGCATATTCACTCCTACTTGGTTTACTGCCGCAACATTCCTTAGTAAAGAAGACCATAGAAAATTTGTTGCTGGCACTAACGAACATCAGGTATGTGGATAGTTTATTAGAAAGCAGTCATGCAAAATTGGTTCTCAATTTGATGAAAGACTATATCCCACTCAAAGCATATGGTTGCATTAAAAATATTAACTTATATTTGGTTATTATGGTTTCTGTTGCCTTGGAAATGAATTTCTCAGAAACCAAGTTCATTGGTATTCTTTGATTTACAAAAATTGTCCGAGTAAAATGTATTCTCTGGCAACTTGATTGAGGATTGACATTTTATGTGATCATTGTTGTCCCATCCAATTTTGGCTGAGTTACTAGATGTTTTGTTACTATTTCTGTTAGTTTTCTAACAGGTTCGGCTCTATGATATTGCTGCCCAAAGAAGGCCTGTTATTTCCATGGACTTCCGAGAGTCTTCAATTAAGGCAGTTACTGAGGACTTGGATAACTATACTGTTTATATAGGAACTGGATCTGGGGACCTTGCTTCATTCGACGTGCGGACAGGTAAACATAAGCACAATGTGACTATTCAGATGTACACCCCTGGACTCTCCCCTTCTTCCTCCAACAAAGTATGGAGATCTTTTCTTCACTTTGTGATGACCTTTTCTTATACATGCTTCTTAAGACAGCTTTTGTGCATAAATTAGCTGCCAAAACCATTGAATATCAAAAGTGTCGTCATCTGGTCCAAACAAAGTGTGTTAAGAAGCCTTGACTTGTTTATATGGACACGCCATGTCAGAGATATCTATCCTTTGACTTGTGTTATAGTGTGAGACCGCGGTTTGCCATATCATATCGGATCATGCCAACTTGTGCAAGTCAACTTGTATCTGGACGAGTCCGATCCTCGGGCACGCGCCGAGTTGGACCGGATCGTACCGACTCATACATGTATAATGGGTTGTTTTACTGACTCATACATGTATAATGGGTTGTTTTAGATTGTGTTTTCCCATTTGATAAGTAAAATTCCACTTTTTATATTAATTAATATGGTACATTTCTCTAAAATATGGCTTAAACTCATTACTTTAACGAATTAATTGGCTTGACTTGTGTGACTCGTGCGAGTCGGATGGAGTCAGCCTGAGTCAGATCAAATCTGACTCCTATCTGGCTGGACCCGATCCAATCCGGATCCCTGAGTCTGCAAACCTTGTGTGAGACTAATACATCACATGGAATAATGGATCAGTAAGGACATCTTTAGGAGTTAAAAACGGGTTGGAAATGAAGACAAAGTCAGGTTACACAGAAAATGAGTAAAACTGAAAAGTGAATGTTGCTTTGGTGTTTTATGTATATTTTGTGCATCATAAAAGTCAAGGAGCCCCTTCAGATACTCTGTTTACTGATTCTGCTACTAATATTGGCTAACTGGTTGCAATGTGAGTAAAACAGTGTAATTAAAACCCCTGCTGTTTTGACGTGTGCATAAATGTTTTTGTTTGGTCATGTCCTTTGGAAAGTAGTCTACTTTCCTCCTCATCCCTGTTTATCTTGAAGCACTGAAAGCCCTAAATATGTTTACATGTGGAAGGCACTTTGTCCTTTAAAAATATAACAAAATATACTCGAATTTCCTTTTAAAATATACTGGATTTTTGGAGCCACATTTTCCCTTGAGTTACGCTGTTACTCATTCCTTTTTTTCCATTCTTTTTCGCAGCATATGTTGTCTACAGAATTCATAAAGAAGAATTGTTCCTTTCATTCCTCATTTTTTGACCTTTAGCTGATAAAGTTGACCTGAAGTATAAGCAGGACTGCCCTTTTTCTGCTGTTTCAGGAAAGTTGTTGGGTTGTTTCATTGGCAAATGTTGTGGAAGCATTAGATCCATTGTGAGGCATCCAGAACTCCCGGTGATTGCATCATGTGGTGAGTTAAGTTTAACATCATTGACTTCTATATACCTATTCTAATCATGCATGCTTCACTGAAGTTTCATCTTTTTTCTCTTCTTATTGGCACATTGGAATAACGTATCCCTTGCAGCAAAGCATTTTACTTTCTCATTTTCTTCGTCAAAGTGGAGACTATGAAACAATTAATTCTATTGTAAACCTTACATTGTTTTGGAGTCTTTGACTTCTATTCCCAACTAAAATAACATCCAGGTTTTCAAGTAGGAAAGACTCTAGTTGTTTTTCCACATTCATCCTGCATTACTAATCATAAAGACTGATTTGTTATTTGCTTAGACTGTGAGGACAGTGAACACTAGGATAAAGTCGCTTGTGAATCATTGAGATTTTTAAAGTTGATCATTTAATCGAATCACCACAAGCTTGGTTGAGAGTCTTAACTGGGCCTGTTGTTTGAAGCACTTATGGGACCAATACAGGCCATTTAATACATCTGACCTACCTACTCATATGAGTGGACAAGAGCACTGATTCATATCTGATGTGTGTGTATTAGACTCCTAACAAGGTCATGTGTTTGAAGCACTTATGGGACCAATACAGGCCATTTAATACATCTGACCTACCTACTCATATGAGTGGACAAGAGCGCTGATTCATATCTGATGTGTGTACTAGACTCCCATCATGGAACGTGGTCAGATTTGAGTCTTCCTCTCAGAGATTCCAAAGTTATCAAATGACCCTAAAGTGGTATTCGTTTCAACACTCTTTATTTGAAACTAACAGTAACATATAATTTTCAGAGTGTTTCCAAATAAATTTAATCCTTCTATATAAATTTTGACCCTCCTTTTCTTCTCTTTATTGTGGTTCTGTTGCATGCCATGTTAGTTGCTTCATTTATGCTAGATCATTCCATTTTCACTACTCTCTCGGGGTCCAACGGATCTTGTTCAATGCATCAGTTCGTTTTTACTCTCTCCCACTCTATCACTCAATCCTTAGTTTTCTCTCTCTTACGCTTGTGTCTCCTGTTGTCATTATCAATTTAATTGGATACCGGACATGCTTTAGGACTTGACAGCTATCTGCGATTATGGGATACGAGGACTAGGCAGCTCCTTTCAGCGGTATGTATTTGTTAGCCACGTGAATTATTTAGGAGCATATTGTGTTGCTTATGTATGTGAATCTATTCTAAAACGCATAAATTGGCAAAGGAGTATATTTGTTTGTGGATTTTTGGACATGCATCTTTGATTCTAACATTCTGAGTTAGCACTTCAAGGTATTTGCCCATGCCTTTCTAGAATTATGAGGCAAGGAAGGTTTTTTTTTCCAAGTCCCTAGAAAACAATACTGTTATCTGCCGTTGTGCTTTTCCAAGGCTATACATGATAATCAACTTCTTTTCTATGTTCTTGTGATGTACTTAAGGTCCATTCTCATTTTATGGTTTTTGTTTGGAGCAGGTCTTTCTCAAGCAGCATCTCACAAATGCTGTGATTGATTCACATTTTTCTTATGAAGGTTGATTTTCCTGACCCTCTTCCACAGTAATTTCTTAAGACACTAATTAGAGTAAATTCTATGGTTTGTGCCACTTGTAATTGCTAGTTATGCTTCTTCGCCACATGGGCATAGGTAAAGGTTGTGAAGTCAATTTTGCTAACCCAAGATTATCATATTTTCAGATACAATGAATCATACGGAGAAGCAAGTTGATTCTCAGCTACATAATCCTGAGGAAGCCGAAGATGACGAACCTTCTCCTCGAAGCAAAAAACCACGCAAGGAAAAGAAAAGGAGCAAGAAAGTCAAAACCAAAAAGTGTGGTGTTGAAAATCACGGTGAAGCTAGTGGGAACGTGGTTGACGAGGAAAATAATGAGTTATCTGCTTTGGAACAAAATGATCTATCTCAAATGAGCGAGGGTGGCAGGAGGATCAAAAATAAGAAGAGGAAGAAGGGAGTTCATGCTGATGAATGTGACTCTTGATCTCACTGATGAACTACTGGAGAGCACCTAGGAGGCTGCACCTGAACGGCAGCTATAAGAGCACAGCACAGCACAGCCACAAATTCTAAGCCCCTGTAAGAATAGATGGCTTCTCTAGTTGCAGCATGCTTCTGCGGGTCCCTCGACAGCAAAATCTTACGGGGAAAGTATCCGAGGGAAAAGTTTTGGTGGCATCTAATGCCCATCTGTGTAATTGGTATTTTTTTTATACGCCAGCGTGCTGGCTTTACAACTTGCAGTTTACACAAGCCGGTTTATCTGTTCATCCGAGCAACCTTGTTTTCACTGAAGCTGACTGTAGCCTGTAAGGAACAATTTATTTATTTATTTATTAGATGCATTTTGCCATTATGTCACTGTATTATCTTGAGTGATCTCCATGTTTATCTTCTTCGCTGTGAAAATTGTGGACTGTGGTTGTCAAATTAGTTTCTGCTACTATTTTGTACATAGGGAAAGTGGATGCAAGGAAAAGAACAGAAGCTAAGAGACATAGGGTGGGCACCTGAGGCGAGTGTGAGCAGCAGAACATGGATCTCTGGCAAGAGAATGGTGCCAAAGGCATAATCGAACGGGTAGAGACTAGAGGAGGATGAGGAAGGACCTTGGATGCTCTATCATTACCTCCAGAGCTTTTGGGTAATCCAACCTTCAGCAAGACGACATCAAAGTGTCTATATTATATATATATACATATATAGACACTAATCGGAGGATGTAAATGGGATCCAATATCCGCTATCGGAAGATGTAAATGGTACCCACTATCCGTTTGTCTGTCCCATTTTTTGAAAGCTTAAAGAAAGGATAAGAAGAAAGATACGGTACTTTCTGTTCGAAGGATGAGGAGACACCTAATTCTTAATTGGGATGTTTGTATGTATACCTCCTAAATCACCTCTGGGATTTTTAGAAAGATTGTATCTATACTTCTCCATCAAAATAGTGAATTCCAATCAAATATGTTAGGAAGATGCTGTAAATTCTAACATAAATTAAGGGCACATATGCAATATTTGACTGAATTTAGGATTATATGTGCAAAATACTAGTGAATCTACAGGGTATATATGTGAAATCTTTCTTACATACAAATATGTGCAAAATACTCGAGTGAATTTAGGAGTATATGTGCAAACATTATCCGTTTGATTTTAGGCCATTTGAACAGAGGGATGTGAGTGCAACTTTCGTAAAGATTTCAGGAGTATTCATAACAATGCACGGGAGTCAGGAGTATACATGCAAATACGATACTTTGTAGGGTTATACATACAAAAAAATCGTTCTTAATTTGACCATCCATCTTTTCTTTTGCACAGTTCGTCTTGGCCTTTGATCAGATCTTCATATGGCTCGTTTCTCACGTGTTTATGAATAAAATTCCAACTGCACACTCCCACTCATTGCATGGCCTACGCTCTTTTGAACTAAGGCCTGGTTTCAGACTGCCTATAGAAAAGTAGGTGATTTTAGAGATTTTTTTTTTCGTTTATCTTAAGTCAATCATTAGAATCTGTTTAAAATTGAGTTATGTTGGTTTTTTAAAAAATATAAGAGAAAATATAAAAGAGCATGCTCATCATTTCTCTATCTTTCTCTATCTAAAAAGTCATATTTTTGGATTTTTTAATAAAAAAAAGTTCAACCTGAGTTGATTTTTTTGATATTCTCTCGTAATATTTAGTTAATTATTGGAATCTGCTGGAAGAAACAGTTTAAACGAGGCCTTTGGGTGGGTTAATGCGTTCTAAAAAATAGGAAGAAAAAGTTTATTTTTTTAGATAAGTTATTTAACTGGCTTATTAGAGATTTAGAAAATAGATGATTACAAGAAAGTCTTTGTTCCTTGGATTGGAAAATTACCTCAAGAGTTCCTACCTCTTGACCAAGCAAAGCTATTTTCTTTTGGAGAGGGGATTAATTAAGTTTCTCCTTCATTTCTGATATCTGTCCCTCTCTTAGCAATGATTGAGATTTAATATTAATCTGACTTTCTATAATAACTTATAAATATAAAAGTCTTATTTTTAAAATATTTTATAATCTAAAAGAAACAAAGAAAAAGATTTCCCTCTTTGAAGAATAAATTTTTTTTCACAAACTCCTAACACATTCTTTACCCGGCTTCAAGGCGTCCCTATGTACGTCATCATATACTTGACCAGGAAAATTGTTTGAGCTAGAAGAAACATGCATATAGTCATATCATGGAAGTAGAATCCCTTTCCCCCCCTTCTAGAAAGAACAAAACAAGGTACATATGTGTTATCATATAATTTAATTTTTATATATCTGGTTTTTATAAAAATACTGATGCAACCGCTTGATAATTGATAAGGATAAAGAATAGAATCCTTATCCAACCCGACAGGTATCCTTTAATGCCCCCCACTAATCAGGAACATCCTCCAAATCATCACCAAATGATAACCTAATCCAGGGGTCTTATAAGGAAGCCACTGCCATGTAACGTCTTGTCGCCTAATCAACGTCATCACATGTTGAGAGAAGAACGCATGATGTCCCCCTAAGAGGCACATCAAACAACGAAATGACGTATCTCTGTGGCAGTAGAATCACATCAAGATGCCTTCATGTGTTTTCTGGGTCCGGCCGGCCAGCCTGCAGAAGACTCATGGAGGTGGGTGGGTGGCAAAGCCCTCCCTCTCAGCTGTCGCCTTCCTTCCAACCAGGGCCAGAGAGAAGAAGGGGCCAGAGGGAGGGCACCCCTACCCTAAGCTCTTCTTCACACTCCCATGGCACTAGGATTCCAAGCCTCTGCCTTGTTACCAGGAGAAGAAAAGGGCTGCTGAGGGGAGGGGGGCAAGGGGGAGGGCATCCCTATTCCCTACCCTAAGCTCTTCTTCACACTCCCATGGCACTAGGATGGGGTCCCCTAGCTCTTGTTTTACCTGTGAAGTGTGAAGTAGGAAGATGCTGTAGTGTTGAGTAATTTAGGGAAGCTCCTAGGACCTCACTAGCAACCCATGTATCTGTATTTGTACGCATATGGCCTAGAAAGGCTATGAATGGGGGATATAAAAAAAGAGTAAATGAGTAATACTTGCTACACGTGATGGGATGGTTGCAATAGTACACACATATTTCTTACTTTTTATTTTTTAAAATCTAAGGGGGAGTATAAAAAATAAGACCATAAAAAAAATTAAAAAAAAAGATGATTTTTGTCGCATGTTTTACTTTCTAACACTTTTGGTACAAGCCGGACTTTTAAGATGTCCCCTCCCCTTAAGACTTTTAAAAAATAATAAAAGAAATTGTTGCATCAGCCGTCTGATATTGGACAGCTGCCGGCCACTGCAATGCGCATTGCAGCAAGTATTAGACAAAAACAAGGTGTGCCTGAGTAGACAAGTTTTTCACTACCTTCTAGATGATAATATCTACACGGAAAAGTGTTAATGTGTTATTTTTTTCTTCTCTCCTGTACGTTTATTCTTTGGATAATTTATTATCTTGTATGTTAAATTTAAAAAAATACTATGCTTACGTATATATTATCTTACATATCACTGAAATATATATAATATTTCAAAGTTGACAACCGGTAAGATATTTGATATGCGTAAACCTTTCATGTATGCCACTGAAACTGCATGTTCGATAGATATTTTATTTTATAAGACTATGTAAGATAATAAATTAAAATATTTTTAAAATTAACATAAAAGAGTGATTAATATGAAATCATCCTTTTATTTTTGTCCATTTAATTTGAAAATCAAATGATTATGAGGCATGCATCCCCAAACATCCCTTATCACCACAGAACGAGCATTCTCTTTGGGAGCAGAAATTTTGTCTGTGCAACGTAGGCATATGAGAAATCTTCAGATGTTAGACAAGTTCGAATCCTGTTTTGTAGAACCGAGATCGTGTGTCCATCTACTACATTGTAAGTCATAAAAAAGATTTTTTGTATATATATTCTTAAAAATTATCGTATTTATATCTATACTCTTAACTCCCACATATTGTTACGAATATCCTTAAAATCTTAAAAAAAAATCACTTATATCTCTTCATCAAAATATGGTGAACTGTAACCCAATATATGCTAGAAAGATGTCATAAATTGTGATTAAGTTGGGGGGTAGACGTGAAAATTTTTAGTAAATCTATGGGTACATATGCAAAGTACTATTGAATTTAAGAGTATATATGTAAAATATTTCGGTTTGATTTCATGTCATTTTGATGGAAGAGTATAGATGCAACCTTTCTAAAGATTTCAAGAATATTCACAGTAACATGTGAGAGTTAGGAGTATACATACAAACACGGTAGTTTCAAGTGTAGATATACAAGAAACCCCAAAAAAGGTATAAATCGGATGAGAAAAAGTGTCCAACTTGAGTCTTGATATCATATTATTGCATTTGAAATTGACATTTTTTATTTTTAATAGGATTGAGATTAAGTTGGCAAAAAAAGGAATTTCCCATATAGAGAGAGCTTGGCATATTTGTATCCCAACTCCCGTGCATTATACGAAATACCTTCAAAAACCTCATAAATATTGTGATTATATCCCTCCATCCAAATGCACTGAGATCCAACCGAGCATGTCAAAAAGATTTTAGATATTTTTGCTTATATATCCTAAAATTTACTAAAATTTTGTATACATGCTTATGACTTCACCAAAATTTATGAAATCTCTCATGCGTATTCTGTTAGCGCCATTCTGATCGGAGAATAGGAGAAGAATAAGATCTCTTTTAGAATAAGGTTAATTCTAGTTTGACAGACAGAATGACTTATACTGCGTCAGAATTACTTATACCAGAATAAAGAGAATAAGCCATTCTACTCTAGACTCAAGAATTATTTATTCTTCTTATTCCGTCAGTGGGCCTCACATAATTATCAAATCGAAACACCTCTTATTTTAGTATACACTATTCCGAATAAATAATTATGAATAACTTATTCTGCAATCAAAGTGGGGCTTAGATTTCACGACAAGCTGCTGAGATTTTCAAGTCTATAATTCATACAATATACATTTTCAAGTACAGATACAAATAGATTAATTTTCAAAAATATATATGAAAAAAAACCCCAAAAATGAAAATCGAGTACCTGTAGATGCATAAAAACAAGATCAGGTTCGGTAAGAAGTCTCCTCAAGGCTTTTGCAACCCTACCCAAAACTTTCACTTCTCGCACAGTGGTGCATGCACGTCCAAACAATGCTGTTTGGATACTGTGAGCCCCGTACGCGTCGTTGGGAAGCCCACGATTTAACCCACTACAACATCATGTGCCATGTTTAGCTGACGTGGAAGATCAAGGTCGGGTCAACCCTCCCTATGTGGGCCCCCCATTTATGTAAGCATCCCCTTGAAGCCTCTTGAAAGTTGAAACCTCTCTCCACTGTGCAAACCAAGCCGCTGGCGTTTGGTGCATAAGCTTCCCCTTTTAATGAGCAGTGGCAGATTTAGAAATTTTATTTGGTAGAATTATTAGACGGTGGGTCACTGGAGTCTCTCTATTGAATCAGAACTAATAGGTCAGTAAAATCACTTAAATAGGCTGAAATCAATAAATCAGTCATTTTAATAAGCCAAATTAATGAGTCTTCTTAATTCTATAAAATCTAGTGGAATCTACTAAATAGGAATTGAATCCGCCATTTAATCCCCTCTTTGGTGAAATCTTATAATAAAAATGGTTATGGCCGAGGACGACAACTCACTAAAAAGCTATGGTTGGATTAGACCAGAAGAACAGGCTGCTTGTCACTTGTGTTAGTGGTTTAGTTTAACACTTCCAGCATTAGGTATTTTTGTATATATATATGTATATATATCTCTAGCTCTTGTATAGTGGGATAAATATCACTGACATCCCAAAAAAAGCTACAATTACATTCTTCTCATCGAAATGTTGTGAACTCCATTTGAACGTGTCCAAAAAAATTAAATATTTCTACATATATACTTCTAAATTCATGAGAGCTTTACTTGTGTGCCCCTTAAATTTACTAGAATTGACAGAACTTTTCTAACATACTCGGATAAAATTCATGACATTTTGATGAAGAAATATAAACACAACTTTTTTGAACATGTCAAGAGTATCTATAAATATGTGAGAGTTAGAAATATATTTGCAGACATGATAAGTTATAAGGAAATATATAAAAAAAAATCCTTACAATTAAAAATGACCACCCCACTCATAAACGGAAAGTGCAACTGTGCAAGTGGGGAATCATCTAGATTAAAGACCACCCCTCCCAGTCCATCAATATGGGTTGTCTTGGGGCCTGCCTGCCAAACTTTGTGCAAATCACAATAATTTTTTTTTAATTTTTAATGATTAAGTAGACTGTGTGGTCATTATGGACATTATTTTCCATCATGGTTGGTGATTATCATATTGGGGGGGCACCCTTTTTGGGCACGCACCAAAGCAAGTCCATGAAGAAAGCAACTTCAGGATTGGGATGGATTTACGGGGAAGCTTCCAAATAGGAGGAGGAGGAATCCTATGTTTGGATTTCCACGAAGTGGCTTTTTAAAATAAGGGGAGGAGGATTTCAAAATCGAAAAGCCTGTGGATTTCTGTACTTCTCGGGGGGAGGGATAGCGACGTGGCGAAGCTCGGGAGGCATCCGTTCTGGTGTTCCGTCGGATCTTCCTAATGTGTTAGATTCCAAAATTTATTACATGTATAGATTTTCTAAGGAAGAGTTATCAAAATTTCTCATTGGAAGTTATTTTTAGCTTTCACTTTTCACATATAAGAAAGTTGATCATATGAATTATTTGGTGATTTGGCATTCACATCAAGATCATTGGTCAAAAAATATTATGATCAATCTTTTGAAAGATCTATGTACAAATGGATCCTTAGTTCATTTATTATCAATTCAAAAATTTAATAAATTTAAATTACTTAGAGATTGAGTAAGTTGAATTCTTAATGGTCGAGTTTAATTTGGAGTTACTTTGAATATTAAGTGATAACTATTAATGTATTGACTACTAAACGAATGAGAAAAAGATGCTCATTTGTAATGTGTATATTAATTAGCTTGTTGAATTACTAAAGAAGATGCCAATGTTATTAAAAAAATGCAATCGGATTCTAATTAAACTTATTCACAAAGATAATAAGACAATATAGTTATGTTCAAGTCTGACTCACATACTAAGTTCAATCTTATTTAAAAATAACCTATTTAATTAATTAAACTCGTTAAACTAGATTTTTTTCTCTCTCAATCACGGAGTTGTTCCTCAAAGACAACTTGTTCACTTACATCCCTAAACAAAACTAGAAATGCAAACGAGTTAAATTCAATGAAATGACCTTATTTTGCTATACTTTAACCTAAAAAAATATCTATTAATTGATCTACAAATTAATAATCAATTAGATAATTAGATTCTCAATATATTATATACATTCGGTTTAAAAAAATCACACTTATTATCAACTATGCACAATGGTATAAAAACGCTATCAATTAGGATACATATAAGATAACAGTCATTTGCCTCTTTAAACATCATGAGAGCTCTCTTGTCGTTAACGTGTTCCGGAGACGCAGCGGAATCGAATTTGCGTCGGCCCCACCCACGCTTTAAGACGACCGCTCGCACCGCGGGGGGACACGCGCCGGTGGGCGCGCGCGTGATGGCGGACCCACAACAGATCAGACCCGTTGGAACGGCCAAAGTAGACTACCACGGTGCACCCCTCCAGTGGACCCCATCTCTGGACGGCGCTGATGGTTTTGCCGCCCACGCTGACAGCGGCAGCGCTGCCGCAGAGGCACGAGTACTAGTGAACGCAGTGGCAAAAAGAGTAATTGTTTGAAAATCCCAGACCTTTATTAATGGGATCTGAAACTAAAATTAAAAGCGGGGGCCATATTTCCCTTTTTTTTTCGATTAAGTCCTCCCTTTTAATTTTTCTTCCCCCTATCCTTGTTTTTTCAATTTTTTTTGTCCCCTTTTCGTTACCCATCTCCATCTCCATCTCCATCTCCATCCCCACAGCCTTCCACCTCCGCCGGCCACCGCAAACCCTAACTGCGGACCTAACTGGGAGCTGGCGATCTCCTCCGGCGTCTTCGAGAATCGTCCGAAGCAGATGGCCGGAAGCTGCTGCACTGGGAAGCCCGGCGCCGGGAAGGTTCGATCTCGAGCTTGCCGGACGGCGGCGCAGATCGGAGCTGCCGACTTGTTTGTTTTGGTAATTTTAGCTGCTTCAGATCTTTCTTTCCCCGGGTTTGAGCAGGTGTGGGTGTTGTTGGTGCTCTGATGGTGATGCTTGAGGCGGTGCAGGGCAATGTGATCCCTCAGTCCGTCGCTGTTACCGTTTGACGTCGTTTTCTCTGATTGCAGGTTCTGTTTTGTGAGTTCTTGTTGCCGTGTTTCTACTTTTTTGCTTCGATTTGGTGAGGTAAGGTTGGATTCCTATGGATGTGGATGGGAAGAATAGATTACCGCAGAATGTGGGATAGGTAACACTATTGATGCCATTTTTATGGTAGTTTCAGCCTACTGCGCTCCTCCAGGAGGTGTTGACTAGAGATACGGTTCCGCTGTGCGTGAGCGTCGGATTAAATGTTACCATTCTTCCGATTTGTCATATACCGATGCTCTTGGAGTTGGTTGGTGGAATGGTGCTTCTTACCATTTTTGGGAATCGATTTCAGATTCCTTGGTGAAATAAACTGGTTTGCAGTGAGAAGGTTTTGCCGATGATCATATCAGAGTTCTTGCTTGTTGTATCATTTGCCTTTTTGGTCAAATTTTATGGGTGCTTGAAGAACGCTAGATTGAATCCTCTGCTTAGTATGCATATTTATTGCATATTTATTCTAGTCCTATTGTGGAATCCTTGTGGTGGCAGAGCATATCATGCTTAGATCTGACAACTAACAGGGAAATCCTGAGATTAATTCCTTTTATGCGAAGTTAATGATGATAGAAAGGAGCATGCCAGGTTGCTTATGGTATTTCCTGTTTGGGATCTGAAATTGATCTTCATAATCCTTTGCAACCCAATTATCCCTTATAACTAATGGGACAATTTTAGCATGACGTGCTTATGCAATGTACCTTGTGGTGTAGACATGTAAAATATGACCGTGGACTCTATCAGTCTGAAATGGATATTCTTTTTGAAACTCTACACCATTATGTGACTGGTTGATCCATTCGGTTGTGCATTGATTATTGAATCTATCTCATAGTATTGTTTCTTAAACTGGGACATCTGATTGTGCTTGTGGAATTAAGAATTTCCTTTCTATACCTTTATTTGGATGCATTTATGTCTTATTTATCTGATTTTTTTTTAACCTTGCAGGTTTAAGCGGTCCATTCAGTTTCTGGAAGAATAGGAAAATGAGATCCTTCTAGTGCTGGAATCAGCATGCCAGGGTGGAACTTACACGCAGGATTTTTTTGGTGCTCTATCTCCATCAGATGCCTTCGACAGAAATGGTTTAGATAGAGCACGCTAGCAGAGTCTGCCAGCGTTCTGTTGTAATATAGTAAGAAGATGGGCTCATCTTCTGGAACCTCTGAAATCACTGTGGATGATGAAACGAATTTGGTTCACCATTTCAAGCTCAAGGGACTTGCTCCAATTAACTGTACGAGGGTGGATATCAGGTGTGGAAAAATACATGGTCACCATGCTGGACTTGATCGACTTCGCAAAGAAGGCGATCTGAGTGCATCACCTAGGGCTATGGGGCCCTCTTCAGGTGTAGACTTGTTGCAGAAAGATACCTTAAAGAAGCCCATTAGAGTGGGAACACCTCATGCATCAGGCATTGGAATATCTGATTCTGTGACATTAAAAAAAGCTCTGAGAAAATTGTGCATTTCTCAGGCATCAGAAATGGCTGCTATGAAGAGGTTGTCAAGGCCGATAGGCCTATCTGGCATATCTGAAGCTGGAACCATCAAAAGGTTGTATGCAGCTGTCATAGTCCAGGCCAATGAATCATTGGATGGGGATAATGGGAATCTGTTGGAGATTTCCCTTGTGCCAGAGAAAGGTGATCCCGAAATATCTGGACAGACAACTGGATCCTCTGCAGTGTGCAAAGTGGAAATATCCAGTAAAGCTGCTGTTTCTTCTCCCCGTATAACTGCAGGGAAAGTAACAAAGCCAAAAGTGCAGGATGTAAGTGTTTCTGCATCAAAGAGTTTGGGAAGTAAGGCATCAACTAGGATGGAGCAGATGACCAAAGGAAAATTGAAGCCTCAGCCATCCGTTCCTCATTCTAAAACCAGTGGTGAGTCAAGCAAACCCCTCTCAAGTCCTCGCCTGATTGGACAAACATTCAGGAACAAGAATTTACCCCAAAAGAAGGTAAGGAATGATCCAACTCCTAAGTCTGGATGTCCTACCACATGCAATGAACTTGATAAAGTTAGCAGTGCTGCTAGTAAGACTAAGGTGGGATGCCAAAAAGAATCCACCTCAACTGCATTGAGTAATACAAATCAGAATACTGCAATTGCGTCAACAAAAAATGATTGCAATGCAACCAAAGCTGTTTATACTCCTGTCAATGGGCATGGGGGTAGGGCTCTCGGGGGGAAAGTGAATGGAAGCTCAAGATCAAAAGAAAAGGGCGATTGCTCACAGAGTTCAAAAAGTAGCATGGGTGATTACAGCAGTAGTACAAGCATTAGTGATGAAAGCAGTCACAGTGCTTCCAGCGGCCATGGCTGCAGGCCTCACATGTCCAAAGATTTTAGATGGATAGCCATCCGCCATGCAGAGTTGCACCAAGGAAGCATAGGATTGAACAACTTCAAGCTTCTCAAGAGGCTTGGTTGTGGAGATATTGGGACTGTATATCTTGCCGAGCTTACTGGTACAGAATGTCTGTTTGCATTGAAAGTTATGGATAATGATTACCTGTTGAGCAGAAAAAAGATGTCAAGGGCACAGACTGAAAGAGAGATACTGCAGATTCTCGATCATCCATTTCTTCCAACCTTATACACCTACTTCACGACAGATAACCTTTCATGTTTGGTCATGGAATATTGTCCAGGTGGTGATTTGCATGTCCTTCGACAGAAGCAGCCTGGCCGAAGCTTTTCTGAACCAGCAGCTAAGTATGTACTCTCAACCAATGACACACTACCTCACCTTTTTCTTTTGTTTTGACATTGGAATAAAAAGTTATTTCCATTGTGCATCATAAGTTCACTCTAGTTCACGCATGAAGTTGAACACATGTTAGCTTGATGGATCTTCTATTTCAAGACCTCAGGGAATGTAATGATTGACGAATGTAAAATGCTAAACATTTTATTAGTTCAAGTACCATTTGAATCGAGTATATTTGTTGGTGAACTTTGGATAAATTGTCCTCTAAATATGGATAAATTTTCAATGAACAGTTCTTGGCATGATGACTGTGATCTGATGGTTAACAACTGAAATGATCTTTATCAGTCTTGTCATTCTAACACTATATAAGTGCACGTTTAATTATTCAAGACAAAAAAGTAGCTTGCACTATATATGTGCCATTTCTGTTTTTCTCAAAAATGGACTTGCTAATGTTCAAATAAAAAAAAAAATAGTACTTGGAGATCTGGTTATCTATTGTATTTTTATTGTGGCATTTCATGTTGTAAAGAAAGGGAGGTGAAGGAGCTGATTCAAGAATCTTAGGGCTAATGGAGAATGGGATATGGAAGAGTCGATTACCAACAAATAAAAAGGAACTGACCTCTAAATTAAAAGCCAAATTTATGAATTTGTCCTCAAAATTAAACTCCAAACATTGTGTTAATTTTTGATGAGAATAAACCTGAATTCCTGGCATTTATATGCATAGCGTGGGATCTTTATCTAATTAATTTTTTGTTAGAGATGTTCTGGGAATCTAAAGTTCACCTTAGGACATAAATATCTGTAGAAAGCTAGGACTCACTGTGAAAGGTAAGCAACTTAGAAAATAAAAGACAATAACTGAGTATCTTATGAGAGTGGATGAGACTTAGCTACATCTAGCTTCAAATGGTGTTACGTTGGTATGGGATTCTCTATGTTTGGAATGTTAGTTATCATCTTATGTCATTTTGTAAGAAGTTTTATCACGAGATGTTCAGCATACAAGTCGTGATTTATGGGGCTGCTGCTTTTTGGTTTCTGTAATGAGTACGAAATTGCTGAAAGATTAACATAGGCTGATTTTCCTTTCCTCACATTTTTCTACTTTTGTACTGGTGCTCGGTGTCAGAAGTGTTTGGTGTGTGTGTTACTGTGCTTTAAGCTGCATGATTGTACATGTCCTGAACTTGCATGTCTGTATTACAGCTCAAGTCAATGTTTTTTATGTCTTTCCATTTATCTTGTTTAAGTGCAGTATGCTGGTCTGGGTTCGTGCTGTGTTCTAATGATGCATGAGCAATTGTTGCTGCAGGTTTTATGTAGCAGAAGTACTTCTTGCCCTTGAGTATCTACACATGCTTGGGGTGGTGTACCGAGATCTCAAGCCTGAGAACATTCTAGTACGTGACGATGGTCACATTATGCTCTCAGATTTTGACCTGTCCCTGCGGTGTGCTGTTAACCCCACCCTTCTCAGATCTTCATCATTAGGTGCAGGAGACTCGGCAAAAAGGTTATCAGGACCTTGTGCGGAATCAAGCTGCATTGACCCTCTATGTATTCAACCTTCTTGGGTCCAAGTCTCGTGCTTCACACCACGCCTCCAATCCTCCACTGCGACAAAGTCCAAGAAGTGTAAATCAGAGGTTACTGCTCATCCCTCTTCGCTTCCACAGCTTGTGGCAGAGCCGACTGAAGCACGGTCCAACTCATTTGTTGGTACACATGAGTACTTGGCCCCTGAGATCATAAAAGGTGAAGGGCATGGAAGTTCTGTGGATTGGTGGACGTTTGGGATCTTCCTGTATGAATTATTATTTGGGAGGACACCCTTTAAGGGGTCGGGGAATGAGGAGACGCTGACCAATGTAATAACACAAAGCCTGAGGTTCCCTGAGTCTCCAGCTGTGAGCTTCCAGGTGAAGGACTTGATCAGAGGGCTGCTCGTCAAGGAGCCAGAAAACAGGCTGGGTTCTCTCAGAGGTGCCGCTGAGATCAAGCAGCACCTGTTCTTTGAGGGTCTCAACTGGGCCCTGATCCGGTGTGCGACTCCACCAGAGATGCCAGCCACATATGAGCTTGTAGTCCCATCACCGGCACCACCTTCCCCGGCACCGGTTAACAGAAAGAGGGAAACAAAGTGCCTGGAGTTAAGAACTAATGGTGATAAGGTAGAATTTGAACTGTTCTAAGAGAACACTCCCCCTTCCGCTGTAAAGGGAAGTGTTCCCATTTTTCCATACAAGTCTACCACCCATCCACCCACCCCGGTTGTGAGGGGAAGCTGATGTAAATGTAGATCCAATGTGCCTGTAGGTTCTTGTAATCCTTTGATAATTTTAGATCTATGACTGTGATACCAGAGGTAAATGGCATTCACACTGCGGCAGGCGTGTAGGAGAACAAGAGCGATCTCGGCTCTAGTCTTTACCAACACAACGCCAGGAAATTGGAAGGGATTACCCTATGTAGACTTGCCTGATGCTCAAGACTTGTCTGGCTTCAAGAGTGCCTGTGAGCAGAGTGCAGAAATGTGCTAAATTTCTGATATTGTAGGACTGTAAATAACCCAAGTCAATCACAAATGAATCTTGCATAATATTTCAGAGGTGTCATGGTAGTTTTAATACAATCTAACATATCATGCATATGCGCATGTATGCATGTTAGAGGCAGGCAGCCAAGATGGGCTCCACGCTCGAGACATTCGGTCGTGTCTAGCCAAGAAGGACAAAGAGGTTGGATGCAAGCTCACACACATAGAAGATGCAATTAGAGCTCTCTCAGACGTGTCCTGATGGGGTCCCTTGGGCATCTTCACGCGTAAAACTTGATCAAGAGGTTGTTAGATGTCTTACACAAGGAGTACGTAATTGGCTTATCCCGTGTAATCTCGTTCCGGCAAACAAGGGTTATGGAAAGGTTTGATGGCAAGGATGTTCGATTTTTTTTAATGTTGAAGGACGTACTGCACTGTCATCCAGATTTTAAAGATTAGAAGGCAGCACTGGGAACAAT
Source organism: Zantedeschia hybrid cultivar (assembly GCA_030544215.1). NCBI lineage: Eukaryota > Viridiplantae > Streptophyta > Magnoliopsida > Alismatales > Araceae > Zantedeschia > Zantedeschia hybrid cultivar. The sequence continues at coordinate 41,115,982 of JARZZO010000013.1, read as the reverse complement.
CAGATCATAGTGGGATGTGTAACAAGCCCATTTTTCGAAGTCAAAAAGACTACAAAGAATAGTTGGCGTGTGCACCATAGGAAGTTATCACGTCACTTTATTTGCAGAATTGTTTATATTATAATAAAATTTTGAAGATTTTTTAAATCAAAATAAGAAATGTTTTGATTTGGTAAGTTGCTGATATTCCATCTAAAATAAGGGGAATTATATTGCACCATTCAAATAATTTGGTAGGAAGGAGTGGAATAAAGAATCAAATAAAAGGTGGAATTAGAAGAATTAGGAGAATTGAAGAAATTAAACATTTTAAGTAGAATTTGAGGAATTGAAAGAATTAGGTATCTTCGCAATCAAATCAGATTTAAACCTTTATACCGGTTATTTTCGGTCATATTCTACTAAAAAGTGAGGTAGAGTATGAGAAATCTAGAATAAAATGAAGAAATCAATCAACCAACCAAACATGGAATTTTCCTAAAGACGAGCAAATTCTTCAAGCTGGCAGTTTGGCACCATGAGGCCCCTTCCTTGAGATTCTTAAACATCGATGCAAAGTTGCTAATTAGAGTATATGATTCATCACTCTTGAAGTATGGAGAGAAATGTCTTGACCCCCTGACGTAACTTTCTTCCATGCCTTTTGCTTTCCATCGATGTGGAAACGCTTAAATGGCATCAACCCATATTCCTTTCCAGACCTTGGATCCCGATTATAGTCTATTTGATGGCTTCACACAAACAGGCTCAACCTTGGCAAACCCTGGCATCTTTCACCCAAATGCCTCGGGATTAGTTGTCCTGATTCATGGAGATGGCTCAGGATCTAGACCTTGCCGGAAGTGAAATTTTCACCATAATACACGTCCACAGGATAGATGCATGTCATGCGTTCATACCCTCCGCAAATTCATGTGGTCACTGGTAAGGGTGACCACTCATATATAACACCAGAAACATCTATTTCATCCCAAAAGGAACAGCTCTAGAGTTGAACACAAATGCAAGCAAGTCGCAGGCCATAAAATTCGAAACTTGTACCACATCCAGTGAACAGTAACTGGTGCATAGGCAGCGCAACCAAACCACTTACAAGGCTACATACAGCAACAGAAAACTCAAAAAGGCCAGAAGCTCAGAATTGACAGCTCTCTCGTTCAGGTGCTAACACTGCTGGTCGTCTCGGATGCGGAGGCGTTGGGCTTCAGCAGGACACTGGTCGGGGAAGGTGTGGAGGATGACGACCGAAGCGCCTCGGCGAGAGGACCACCCACCGAAGCTGCGGGCTGGCCAGCCCACCCTGACCAACTTGAAGCTCGTATGGGCTGCACTGCTGCATCCCCAGGGGCTGCTTCGCCATGCGGACTTCGCTTCTCGCTGCTGCCAGTGGAGAGCTTCAGGGAGATGTCAGATTTTGGTGGCTGTTCAGGAACCGAGATGGAGAGCTTGGCGGTGGATGTGGGAGGGCCAACAGTGCTACTGCCGTTGGCATTGTTGGGTTGTTGCTGCTGTTCGCTAGACCAGTCGTCGAAGAAGTGCCTGAGGGTTCGACTGCCTGGTCTGCCGTCTCCAAGCTTCTCGGCAGCATAGCTTCTGCAGTAGGTTTGTGGGAGGGACTCGTTGGCGTCGCTGCCACCTGGGTGTCTACAAAGAGAACAGAAGACGAAGCACTGGAAGATGGAGGAAAACTGTATGAAATTTTTAAAAAAGGGCTACTTTGAAAGGACATAACTGCACAAAGAGGATGTCAGGGTAGATGTTAAGAAAATATATGGTGCTCCGAGTTTTTAGTGCTTTCAAAGAAGAAAAGGGAAGGTTGGATAGCTTAAGAAGAAATTCAAACAGGGATCTAAGCTTTTAATTTTATTTATCACCAAGGGATCAGGTGCAAATATTGGAGCATTGCCCAGTTTGATGCTCACTTGCAGCATGATATTGTCATATGAGCAGCAAGTGCAGGCCAGATGAGACAATTAATAGTACTTGTATATCCTTGTAAAACCATGCTAACAGTCAATAGAAATCCTTCTATGAAGCAAGAACACGGTGGGAGATGCCAAGTAACAAGGCAGAAGATCGAGTGTCGCAATTGCAATGTACCTGTCTTTAAGGGTTTGGATGATGAAAATCACAGAAAATGTGGATGGTATTAAAAAACATAATTTTTGTAAATTCATTTATCATAAATGCATCCACTATGAAACCTTGTCAAGTTGTTCCGTTTACAGTTTTGAACACACTTGAGTTGATAATTTTGAGTGCTCACTAATCCGAAGTTGGTTTGTGGAAGCCCAAGTTCAACGTAAAACAAATTGGAGCTGGTTTATGAGAAACTCGTTTACTATGAGATGTTTTGAATTAATGATAAATTGGAGTGAGTTTATGACAAACTCACTTTCTAACCAGGGTTATGATGATAAACCCAAACTTGGTTATGCCATGTATGCAAACAAGGCGTAATAGACTCCTAGCCCTGTTTAGATGCAGCCTAAGAAGGGGGTGGAGTTAGATTGTTCTAGGTAATAAACATAATTGAGCTTATGATGATGGAGTTAGATTGTTCTAGGTAAAACATAATTGAGCTCATGACAAACTCTCTTTATGGGAGGCGTCTCCGGGCAGAACATACTCCTAGCAAGTTTATGGAAAACATGATTATGGAGAGGCTTTGAGTTCATGACGAATCCACTTTTAACCATCCAAACTAAGATTATCATAAACAACAAGATTATAATAAACCTAAACTTGTATGTCTTGCATCCAAACAGGCCCTTCACATCACATGTTCACATGAGAACATACAACATGCCGTACATCATGCAAGAATGAAACAGAGGAGTGAATCAATGGCTACCTTCGGTTAAGGGGTAGGACGTGCAGGGGAGAGGGAAGCCCAGCTCCAGCAAGGGGAGAAGGGCTAAAGGGAGCACTGCCCGCAAAGGTGGTCTGTGCAGGGACTTCCACATGCTTTCTTGAACGGCTCCTGCCACGGTGCATGTGGCGCTCGCAGTACTTGTGGCCCGCCACCACCTCCCGGGAGCATCTCCATTTCTTCCCGTCCGTTCTCTTGCATCTCCCCGGCTCCGGGTCTGAAGTGCTCCCCCCTAAGTAACTCGTAGGCATCACTGGGAATTTGGGAAACGAAAGCAGTCTGAAAGGATCAGAAACTGGTGGATGACTTGAACATCACAACTCAGAGAAACGCCTGCCGGGAACGTATGGAACAGAACAGAACACTTGTTTTCTTTCTATGGTATGTTTGGACACCAAACTAATATGTGAACTGAACTCATACAAACGAGAAGAAAAATAAGATCAGAGACCATGTATCATGTATAGCTTTTATTAAAGATTGCACCCTACACCCTCCGGATGGCAGTGGTACAGAAGGAACAGACGCCTTTGAGTAGGAATAGAAGCCATGGCATCTTGACGAAAGCCGAAAAGAGCAGGCCTTTTCCAAAGAAAATAGAGGACAACAGAACAAAACTGATGTTAAAGTTGTTCGGTATTGTTCTAGCAGTAGGCAGAAGGAACCAGGGAACAAAAAAACTAACGTTAGGACAGATGCAAACAAGGGATGCAAACATCAAAACTAATAAAAAAAAACACTTTTGATCAGATAGCAACAAAGATCAACCCATCACACATGCAAGAAGCAACAAACAAGGGAGGAAAACAGCCATACAAACACAACAACCGCAGTAGAACAGAAAAAGGAAGGAGAACAAAGGGTTGGGAAGGGAACTGAGATGCAAGCATTAAGAGAGAGGGAAGAAGAACTCACTAGCTAGGTGGAAATGCTGATATAGTTGATAATATGGAGTTGCATTTAGAAGTCCCCTTCTGATGGGTAGGATAAGTTCCAGAGGAACAGAGGCCCCAGCTACTATATACTTGTAGATCAAAGCCTGCAGCTCCAGCTCTCTCCACTGAGACAAGCTGAAAAGACTTCCCGGCCCTCCAACCCCAACACATGGAAAACAGACAAATAAAAGAAGACCCATCAAAGAAGGAAAGGGTGAGAAAGGAATAGAAAGAAATGAACAAAGGAAATCAGCATCTTGCAATCAGAAAGCTCGGCTCTTTGAGCATGAAAGAAAGCAACAACAGCAAACAAAAAAACATGTAGATAATATGATAAACATCAAATTCGGAGGGGATTACTGGGATATCCAGTGGATGCAGAGCTTGGGATTATAGACAAGATGTTGCTGCCAGAGGAAGGACCAGTGATGGTGAACTTGCTGCTGTTGCTGTTGTCAGGCTCATGAACAAACAGTGCCAGAACAGAAGCAGGTGGCTGCTGTTGTTGCTGCTCGACGAGGAGTCTTGAGGCTTTTGCCGCATGTCGCTGGCCTGCAGACTCCTGCTGGCGTTTCAACAGCAGTGAGTCCATTGAAGGCAAAGACAGGGGAGGTATGAGTTTGTGGGTAGTTCTTTGCCTGGTGGGTGTGGAGTCTTAATTTATTTGCTGGTCTTTGAAGAGTCTCAGGACTGGGTTGTTTTTATTATGTATGGTTTGATGTATCCGATTGATTCGTGTTGACTCATTCATATCGTATCAAGATGAATTTGAGTCAATACAACTCGATTAAATTTGTGTGATTTAGAATTTTTTTTTTATATGAGTTGATCAGATTTATGTGAATCGATTCGACTCATACTAAACCATGAGAGACTCATATCAATTCTTTGCCTGGTGGGTGGGTATTGATGGACTGGGTTTTTGGGGTGTGTCTAGATTAGAGAGGTTCCTGCTGGAGATGAATGTGGTATAAAGAAAGAAGGATGTGTCTCCCTTTCACAAGTTTGTTTGATTCAGAAGGTGTCTTTAACAAGTCTCTTTCATCTTTTCTTCTTGGGATAACAACTGGGATGTGTGTGTGTCTTTGCATTGCGCACTGGAGATAGGGACAAGCAGGCTGACAGATGGTACATGAAAGGGACGGGGAACGTGGGGATTCCTGCCACAGGTTAGCTGTTGCATTGCTGGGGAAGTTCAGACAGAATAGCTACTAGATAAAGCGAGGTGGGAGAGGTTTTTGTTGTCTTCTTAAGTTTTACTTCCCACAAAAGCCTTGTGTTCTCTGTTTTTTGTAAAGAGATTCTATTCCGTATTCGCAATACATTTCTAGTTTTTACATATTATTATAAATACTCGCAATATCTTTAAAAGGATTGTGATTATATTCTTCGTCAAAATAATATGAATTCTAACAATAAAAAGAAATTCAGATTTTTTTTTGATTGGTGTCTTCTACAAAGGTGTCTGAAGTAGTTATAATAATATATGAGACTAAGATATATATTATTATATCGTTTGTAATTTGAAAAGACTAGAGTGGTCTGGATGCTCGTAGAACAATCCATGATCAAATAATGGCAACTAGATGTGCCGGAACTCCAGGATAACATATATGTACCTTGCCACATGGAAGCTGTCAGTGTAAGCTACACAAAAGCAGAAACGTGATGAGGGAAAGTACATATATTGGGCTTCCCGGACACATCATAAAGCTAATTGCATTTTTTCACATTGTTAGTAATCAACAACACAGGCACATATGTTTAAAAAAAAAAAAAAACACAGGCACAGCTCGCTTTTGGCAGGCTCAAGGGGGATTAGGTGTAGGGTGGGATGCCCTTTATCGAACGATGGGGCCATCTGGCTCGAGCTTCTCCACCTTTGGGAGCTCCACCACACAACCCATTTGGAAAAGCAAATTTTGCATATATACTCTTAGAAATTAGTATATTTGTACTCATAACTTCTAACATGAACTTTAATCAAATATGCTAAAAAGGTTTCAAATGTTTATATATATATATATATATCCTTAAATTCATTAGAATTTTGCATATATGTCATTGACTTTACTAGAATTCAAAAAAAAAAAAATTAACGTATCTGGTTAGAGTTATATGACATGTTGACGGAGGGATATAATCGTAATATTTTTTAGAGTAGCATTTTATATAATACAAGAGAGTTTAAGGCATGGATGTAAATATTCTAGGTTCTACAGGTGTATATAGAAAAAGAATCCTTGTTAAAACATCTAGTACTTTATCATATCTCCTCCCTAGATGGTTCCTGTACTGTTCAACTTGCTCTCGACTTGTCACTGTCTTGCCCCCCAACTCATGTTCCACTTGGTTGTGATATCGATTGATCGTGGGCCCATTTGACAACGGTGTCATCGCTTGTGGACCATCCACCCTATGACCCACCCAATTATATGGCCCTAATCTTGGTTAAAAAGGGAAGACCGGAAGAGATTTCTAAGCCCTATTTGCTATGGCAACAGTAGTCTTGATCAGAGTGATTAAAGATCAATTATAATCAATTAAGATTGGAAAGATGGGTCGGTGTTTTCTTGGGATGAAATAGAGATCACCTAATTGGGAATGGTTTTTTGTTTGGTTCGTAGGCAACACACACTATTTATTGTAGATGAATGATTCAGTGAGCTCGACATTGTAATTACAGTTGTTGTCAGATAGTATGATGGGAGGATGTGTGGCCACCATATTAAGATGCTACAAAACTTAAAAAATATATGCCGTCGGATCTCGGGATTAGATGATGGTTAACAACTGCAATGTCTTAAGCACTATGACTCTACAAACTAACGAAACGAATGCCTCGAAACGTGGATTCCACATAGAAGTGGAACGATTCCACAATTTCCAGTTGCTGTGCCAGGATGCGAAATCATGTGGCCAACCCACGGCATGGGCCCATTGGACGGAAATGCCCTGTTATTTCCATGGAATTGCTGAAGTGCGCACCGTCGTGTGGCATGGATCCAACCGGGGCCTTTGGACGGCCCACATTCTCTTCCAAAACCGTGAGGACTCAACAGCCATGAGGCCCATGAGCCCAGACATACACGCAATGATGACAACACCGGTGTTGGGGTGTATTGATGCTGATATGTACTGGTATTGATATCAGGCTTGTGAGCCTGATACCGGTCTATTTTGATTTAATACTGGTCAAAAAGAATTTTTTTATTTTTTTAATACAAATGACAGGTATCGAACTACCCTCAATATCATATCGATATCCATCGACACCTATATGTATCGGTCAATATTATGATAGCACAGGTAACATTTTTTCACTCTATAATAGAACGATCACACCACAAGAATTGCAAAAAACTGGGAATCTGGGAAAGAAGAGAACGTACGAACCAAGATCATGGGTGCGGGTATATATACTCACACGAAATTGCAAGACTCCCGGAGGGGTGAGGGCTAGACTCGTAAATCCATGTTAAGGCAGGCTACCCAAACATGGAGAAGATCCAGACATGGTGACGTCCACGTAGTCCAACTCCAAATGTGACCAAGCATCCGTGTCGCACGCATACCCTTGCAAATTCAAATTTTATTTGGGTCAGATTCTGTAATAAAAGAATAACACGGCCCCATTTAGAAATTGACAAGAAAATTTTCAAATTTTGATTTTAAGATATTTATAATGAATTGGTAATAATGATGTTGGAGGAGCAGGTGTAATTGGGTTTTCGATGGTATCAAAGTTAATCCTATCACTGTTATCAGAAGAGAGCATTGGTGGACGTTGATTTCTGACAGTCTTCCTTAAGTTGTATCCCTCAACCTGTGGTCGTCCCTATTCCGAAATCCATTATCTGGGATCTGTCTAGCTTCGGCTCCTTTAAGATTACCTTTGATGGTGTTGTGTCCAGTACTTGTGGTGCCCTTGGCATTATCCTTAGAGATTGGCAAGGTCACCCCATTGCTTGCTTCTCCAAATTTGCTGCTCTATAGAGCCAATTATTGTTGAAGCTATGGCACTTTGGGAAGCTCTGATGTTTGCTTATCAGGTCAACCTTAATTCTCAGATCCTGGTTGAAGGTGATGCAGAGATTATTGTCCGCGCTTGTTGGAAGCTTAGAGCTCTCCCCTGGAAAGTCAAGACTATCATTAACAACTGCTTTTAATCAGTAATTTTATTAATCTTAGATTTGTTCTTCGGTCATGTAATAGTGTGGCTCATGCCATCGCTAGATTTGCTGCTTGTTCCTCATCTGAGAATCTCTAGAATCCTTTCAACATTTCCCATTATATCACCTCTGCCATTAGAGCAGACCTATCCCCTGTTTCCTCAACCCTTTGATTTGAATGAATTCCTGTTAGTGTCAAAAAAAAAAAAAAAAAAATGATGTTGGAGGAAGACATTTTGTCTGGTAAACTGACATAGTATATTTACTATTTTAAGCATGGTGTCGATACCTATAAAAAGTCACACGTCACGTCAGTACGGGTAAATGGAAATTTTTTACCCAAAATCTCCTAACCAGAGGCAAAAGCTCACTTCCTTCAGCTTTTGGCGGGAACGTTCCAGGCGCTTGCATGAGTCACTCTCTCTCATGGTGGGGAGAAGTAGACTGTTCACTGTTCGAAGCAGTGCGGTGCCATTTGGAAACTTCATATGAGCTGTCAGAGATACGTGGAAATCATCCTCAGGATATTATAGTTATTATCTGCTTTGTTTCTGTTTTTATTAATAGATATAGAATTTAGGATTTAGTGTTTACATGATCATTCGTTACCATTCATTAAATTATAAGAAAAAAAATAGATTTCCGATAATTATAAGAATCGGAAATGAAAATATTCATTTTTAATCTGTTTCCGTTTCCAAATGATCTCATACACACACAGTAAGAAGTTGGAACCTTTTTAATATTTTAATATGATTTTATGATGTATGTTTGGATATATTCATATGTAAATTTAGATTGATAGATAAATTAGATTTCAAAATTCAAAATTCATAGATTATTAATTTATATATATATTAAAATTTTGTATATTTAATTTTTTAATTACTAGAAGAAAATTTATCAAAAAGTGAATAATAATAGTGATTTTAAATATCTTCTTAATATAGCGATGATAATAACCGAAACTTCCGTTTCCGTTCCGATTTTCAATTTAAAAGCGAAAATAAAAACACTCACTTCCATCTTTATTTTGGTGTCTGATAAATTTTATAAGAAATAGAAGTGGAATATGTCATTTCTGTTTCGTCTCTGACCCGTTGTTGACGGTCCTAACAGGGGGTGATGGCAAACGTCAAGTTAGATTAACACATATGGAGGCAGCTTAAAGGTTCTCACTTTAATAATTAAATATTTACTTATTAGAAGCGGGAGAGAAGGCATCGTTGACATTTTAAGAGTGAGTTAATAAAGGTGTAAGCGTTGGATCAGGTACTCGCACGATCTAATGATTAAGATCTTATATTTTTTAACTTGTTTTGTTTGATTAGATGGTACAAATGATGAGTTGAGTAAATTCCAATTTGATAAATTTTAAAATATATATAAAAAATATATTAATCATTATCATTTAATCTAAGAGATTAGATAACAGTGCAACACAATACAATCCACGTGATTTGTACGGTGCAACAAGTATTTCTTGTCAAGGCAGTGGCCGAATTGCCCCCCTTTAAATCTTTAAACCTTTCTTTATTTTTCATCTGTTTATTAACTTGCCCCCCCCCCCCCTGCTATGTTAACTTTTTGTACTGTTAGAATAGAGGAAATTAACGGTGAGTTATCATTTTATTTCATCACATTGTAATGAAGTAAAGCAATATTTCAAACTTTCTATTACCCTTATTTTGTTCAAAACAAACTTTTTATTTTCCAAGTTCTCTATTCCCACTCCAAGCACTAAAATAAGTTGCATTTGTTGGTCTGATGAACAAATTTGAGAAAAATCAGCCCACTACAGAAAAAAAAATATATAACTCCCTTGATCATAGAACTATTACATATTTCATGTGACTCGTCACCTCATAGTCACTTAGCCTTCTTCACAGTTAACTTACTACAAGTTTAGAGTAATATGACAAAAATATGTTTGAATATAATTCTTCTTGGATATTGATTATGACAACCAAAAATTCGGCAAACAAGCAGAGGTTGATTCAAGGGAATTGTCAAATACGTACAACTTTTATTTGGCAAGGTTTAAAAATTTAAATTAGTGGATGTTAAATCTATGCATATTACTTGAGACATATGTAATCAGATAACATAGAATATTTAATGAGAAGTAATAAATATTCTTAAATTATAGAGGAACGAAATAGTACATGTCAATATAAAGAGGTATTTTTCAATATATTTTAGTTGATACAACAAAGAAGAATTTTATTTGAAAATTCATATGTATGAAAATAATACAGGTATAATATGCATATTCTCTATTAATCCCCCCCACTATGTGATCATGTGTGTGATAGTTTTTACTGAATTATAGTTGCTTTCTTTAAATTTTTATTAAAAACAATGCTACTTGTCAAGTAATAAACAACATTAATTATCAGATAGTATTATAATTTTGGATTATATTTACAATTAATATTTATTACATGAATAATGCTTGCTACACCACCTATCCATATGGATTGCACCCTTTGGGGGGCACTGCATGCATGCAGGTGGTCACTTGCTTAGAATTGATACATCCTTTTAACTATGTATTCACAGTTGAAGAATCTCATCAAGAAGGGAGAAAGAGGAACATGCATGTAATGCCAACAAGAGAGAGAGAGAGAGAGAGCAGATGCATGGAGCCCATGAGAGGGACAAAGGAACAAGTAATGCCATTTGTAAGAACAGGAGACGCCTGAAGGCTCCATTCAGATCCTTACAAGCAAGCAGCAATGTTCTTGTTTGTTCCTGTTAGAGTCTTCTATGGGGCTCCTATTGCAGGTGCCTCCACGTGACAATAGAGAGTAGAGACCCACATACATAGGTAATCATAATAGATGCATCCCCCGAAGCATCAAATTCGGAACCATCTGTCACACCTCTTTTCCGACCTCAAATCCAGTGGCGATCGACAAAGCAACGATGCTGACATGATGGGCTAACTGTGGGAAGACACCGCCACTTCCATCACCAGCAGCTAGCAGAAGTGTCCAATGGCCCGGTGCTTCTCGTTACTTCTGGTGATTAGTGGGTTGAGCTTAGCGTGGGGAAGAGACTGGCTGACGAGGAGACCGTACTGTTTCCCATAGGCTGCAACATTGGACGGGTTGACTGGAACTTGCACGGATAAATCTGGGATTGGATTAGGGTTATGGCAATCATTAACTCGAGATTATACAGGTCGGATTAGATTAAAGGGTCGGACAATTCGAACCAACCCGAACTCGTTTGTAATCCGAATTTCTTCTGAAATATGCTTAAGAATGTAATCCGAGCTTCTCGAGTTAAGGGGTTGGATTAGGATTATAATAGTCACCGACCTGAACTTCTTGTGAAATATGTTTAGGAATGTGAGTTATAACTCGACCCAACCTAACCCAATGAGGGTCGTGTTACATTGGTCGGATTGGATTAGAGTTAATAGGAGTCGGGTTGGAGTCGGATTGGGTCGGGTTAAGATTGAGATCTTTTATACATGAGTTGAATTAGAGTTGATATTAATCCGAACTAACTGGGCCTGAGTTGCAGTCCTAATTTCCCAGCACATGGCACAGGAAAGAGATATTGATCACTCAACTCTGCTTGGACGAATTTTGGATGCCTGGATAAAATTTACCCAAAAACAAAACAAGTGACTAGTCGTTTTTTGTAGTCTTTTCTTTCTAGCTAGTATACATTAGAAGAAATTAAGATGGGACTATGGAAGGGGATTGTCTAATGTGGATATCTCAAAATTTATTAGTTCGATGCATGGTACACTGAACACTGCTCATTATTTTCCATGTTGGGGGTAAAAGAAAGGCCACCTCAAGCGAAGCCGAAGTTTCATTAAGAGGCTCTATTTAGTGGGCTCGACCGTATCAGTGAAGAGATTTTTTCACTTTACTTCTTTTATTTTTTACGGACAAGGTAAGTAAAAAAAACTTCTTAACTGTGGTGCTTATGATGTGTTCAAACTCACTGAAGAATCACTTTTCTTTTATTAAACACACACGTCAAGGCATGCAACAGTGGTCTGATCTTTGTGTGCAATCTTTGTACCACTCTGTAGGATGTGTGGTGAAACTTAATACTCGGTGCAGTCCAAAGCTATGAGTACTGGACGGTAGTTGTTGCTACAATGCTACTATACTATTATGCTCACGGAATTAGGAAAAAATAAGGTTCTATATTCTAAAATAAGACACTGTTTGGGAATGTAAATGGACTTGATTCACGTGGCTACAATTTCAGATGCTTTCCCAAACAAACATCCACTGCCTCAGATTTATAACTATCAGATTTTAAGAATTAGGTGAGTGATAGGCAGACCCACAAGCAGTTGAAGGGCCTCTTTTGACAAAGGTGGATGTGATTGTGTGTTAAAATTTTACTTTTGTCCATGTTGTCTTTTGCTTAGATGCTTCTTTCTGAACTGGAACGTTAGGGTACTTTTGAGAAAAAGCTAGACACCCCAATGCAAGAATGGTTCCGTTGTCAAACGAAATTGAAAGGGGGAACATCATAATTAGAAACCATCTTATTCTGACTTTACCTTAAAAATCGATTTTCAAAAAGCAGCCGGTTTAAAAATTAGTTCCAAACAATGTCTAAGGTTAGTTTTGATTTGATCGGAGGAATTGGTCATTCTGTATTAGAATTATTTATTCTCAGAATTAGATGAATAAGCAATTCCGATCTTACACCTAAGAATTTGATATTCCTTTAAATTCCACCCCCCTTTATCAAAGTGTAATACTCCTAATTTTAGAATAAGCAATCTAGAATAATTAATCTTATGATAACTCATTCTGCTATCAAAGTGGTGATATTGCAGCAAGTATTAGTTTTAAAACCAGGATAAATTTAGCCCACTGAGCCAGAACTAGCCCATCTACTAAGGGGTTTTTTGATGTGTCCTAGAATGTTGTAAAATATCGCAAATAATTAGAAAAATGATGTTTTCTTTATGTTTGGATTGCTATGAACTTAAGTTGCTTTTCATACGTTTAGAGTATGGTAACTTATCGTATTCCAAAATCGGTTATCACTCTGATCCTTCTTTTAGATGTTTTTGGTTTTCAGTCCAAAATCGATATATATATCAAAATAGATGATTTTAAAACTACAAATTTTATTTTCCTGGTTTTAAAACCAGTGATGTTGAAACCAAAACTATACAGCATTTTACGACGTATCAACGAACCCTAAATGGAGCACAGTTATTACGAACATCGTATCTTTATTTTATGGTTACTTGTGCAGGTTGGACTGTTATACTCAGATCTAAGGATTCTAATAAGATCAAATAAACTAAAATCAATAACATAAAACCGCGACTTTTAGTTTAAAGCTTTCATTTGTAAAGCAAATGCTGTTGGGCCGGGCCTGGGTTAACCTCTAAGCTGGAAGCCCAGGGTCGGCCCTTTGTTTAAGGTTAGTTTGGGCCCAAAGTTAGTCCAAGCGTCTAAGCAAGGCCCAGTCTGTGACAACAAAAGCCACAGGATGCACGGTCTAGCCCAGAAGAGAGGCCCAATTCCTCCCACGAGTGATGCCCTTTTTTACGCTCGAGTACATGCTGCAATGCGGATGGATTGCAATTCACCTTTTTCCTAATAATACTCTAATTGCAACTTGCTCGCACTACTGTCTAATCTTTACATCCTCAGGAATTTTTTTTTTTAATTGTTGAATTTAGAGATTATTCAAACTAGATGTCTATACTAGTTGATCTTTAATCAGACGGTAGCAGAAAGAAAAAAAAAAAAAAAAACTTTGATCAGCATTCATATCGTCTGTGCCCAACACTACAACACATGTAGAATTTAGAAAATATGGGAAAGAACTTATAAGAGGAAGAAATCATTGATAGATAGTAAGGAAGTCATAAGATAATAAAAAATCGATCTTTTTTCAAAAAATAGACGGATAATTTTAAGCATGATCTATTTTGTATTAAAAATTATACTATTTTTAAAAAATTTAAAATCTAATAAATTAGTAAGAAGTTTGATCTGAATATATACTTTATGATCATAAAATGTTATATTTTTATGATCTTATTTACTATTTATTCTATGATTATTCTCTTAACATACACAATCTGTCCATTCAGTCAGTTTTGTTTTTTAATATAATTACTTGGGTTACAGATGTTTGTTCTCTTTGATTCGATGTCTTATTAACATGAAATTTTAACACAATATTATTTTTTATGTTACCTTCATGTCAATAAATTTCATAATTTTTGAGTTCTATTATATTTATTTCATAATGTTTTTGTCGGACTATGTAATTTGTCTAGATAATTTTAAAATTTCAACTTGTGAATCTTTTATCCTACTCGATTCAATTCTAAATAATGTCAAATTTTGTGGAGACTTTTGTTATCTTGTTTTTGACTTCTCTGTAAAATTTGAAAATTTTATAATCCTATTTGATATTTATTTTGACTCTATTTTGATTTGTTTAAATTTTATTAAAGTTGAATTTTTAGAATCAAAGCAGAAGTTTAGAATTATATTAAATCAATCTAAAAATTAATCAAATTTTGTAGACACTTCATATATGACATATTTATCATGTTCATCAAGTTTAGTTAATTTATGAATATGTTTGAGATTTTTCATCTTAATTATTAGAATTTTAATTCTAAAAAAATAAATTTTAATATTTTAAAAATATGAATTATGATCTAAAATTTTTTAAAAAAATTCATGAAACTTACTTATATATCTAATATTTTTTTGGCATCAACTTTACTCTAATTTTCCTCCTCTATGATTATGATGATTCTTTAAGTAGTTAATTTGTATATAAAAATATGTATTTTGAGTATTATATGTATATATCACTTCGATAAGTCAATTTTCATATCTATACTCATCATTTGTTCGTTGTTATCTGATTGTGTTATAATTATTTGACTTTGTTTATATATTGTCACCTTAAAAAGATTATAGGATCCGATTTCGTTATAAGCATCCATATTAGAGAGGACAAATTAGGTGTGAAATTTGAAGACAACGGATAAAATCTCAGCCATGTGGTACATATAAAAAAATCATATAGAACAAAGTACTACGCTGAACATGAGCCACCTCTTGAATCTATAAGACTACCTCTTGAAATTTATTTGCCATTTGTATAGTTGTAGTAGGATTTAAATTCTTCAGTTCTACGCATGATTAAGATATTTTCATCATTTGTTTAGATATTTTGGTATTTGTTTCTTTCGTTCTTTATATTATGGTTTGAGTGTATGTCCGTTATGATATGATTTGATATATTTGATTAGTACAAAAATATCAAAATCTTTATTTAATTATATTCTTTGATTTCAATTTGTTCATTTGAGATCTATATCTATTATGTTTAACTATTTTCTTTGAAATCATATGAATCTATGATAACCATATGATTTATGATATGAATCTGATTTTTTTTTAACCAACAAATACGAATATGATTTAATAAGTTATTGTACCATACTATTTGATATGTGATAAATTCAATTTGATATAAGATATATTCAGTTTGATATATGATAAGTTATGTTCATGACTAGTAAATTTGATATGTCAAATACATCAAATCATATTAAGTAAGGTATATGATATCTAATCGATTCATGTTATTAGAAGATATATTTGATTTGGTAAATCTATATTTGACCATATTTTTATATTATGTTCTTATTTGAACTATACCTAGAACTGTGTAAAATCATGTTTAGTATAATTATATAATGTGATTTGTGAAAATTACCGTATGTTAAGTTATGAGATGGTTTGAAGTTTACTGAATGATAGACTCATAAATCCGACTAACCGTTTTCTTTTTAGAAGAAATCGATTTTCAAGATTTGTCTAAGTTTGAAATTAAATTTGTTGAAATTCTAAAAAAATCTGTTGATTATCAAATTATTAGTTCGATGTAGTAGAAATTATGAAAGATTAATATATATTTTTTTGTTCGGTGAGATTGAAAAATTAAAAACTAATTGATAGATATTATAATTTGTAAATTTCAGTATTAATTATATTTTAAATATTTTAAATTAATTAATTATTATGACTCGATCCGTCATCCGTACCATAAGAGAGGAGTTGGGTTCGAGTCGGATCAAGTTCTATTTTCTCGGATCAAAACTTAGATCGTCCTCAATACGATCCGAATCTGACCCTACTTGTAGCCATGTTAAAAAAATATATAAAAAAACTTGGTGCGATATATAGAATCCCACTTAGTAATCGCCCACCGCTCGCCGCGCAGGGGCCCTGGTGACCTAAACTACTTCCCACGCCTCCACCTCTCCGCTCCCTAGTACCATCAACAGTAGCGCGCAGCAACAGGCGGTGGCGGAGCAGCCAGCCCAGCAGCACCCAGCGGCCAACACAACTAGGAAGAAGAAGCTACTCCAAGGGTGGGTAGACCCAAGTCGCCGCTCTGCTCGTCCTCTTCCCCTTTCATGGAAGCTGCAGCTGCCGACGTAGTCGCGGTCGCGTCCCCCGCTGAACACGGTGCCATCCACGTCCAAGCACAACCTACAACGCTGCCAATTACCATCATCGCCACTACCGCCACAATGCAGCCTTCCATCTCCATTCCCATCATCACCATTATCTACTGAGAACCGTCTTCGCGTAGCAACTCTGCGGTAGAGCTTCTCCTTCCATTTTGTGGCCAAGTTCGTAGCCTTTTAGGTGCAGAGTGCGTGCTTTAGAGGGACAAACGGGGACGTCTAATGGCAGTGTTAACAGAGTTTGTTATTGGCTCAGGGGAGGCGACCGCCGCCCCCTTCGGCCTGCGGCCGCCTCGTCCAACTGCGGTTGCGTATAAGCGGTAAGATGATTTTTTTCTCTCTTTTCCTCCGGTATTCGCTATTTTCTTTCGTCTTTTAATGAAAAGACGAGATCTTTGTGAACTGGATGATGGGCGACGTGTCCTTTGCATTCAGAAAACATTAGGGAACTATAGAAAGTTGTGTAGGAATTGCTTTGCTGAGGATGCAAGTTGGGCAAGGAAGAGAAGAATAGTTTGTTTCCGAAACCTCCAAAAACCGGCATTTCATGCTTCGTTGTCCTTTGCATTCTTCACGCTTGAGCTAGGAGGCATGGGGTTTCCATGTTTTGGTCGACAAGTGAGTGATAAATCGTGTTAACATGGGAACAAATCCCTCTCTCTGTAGATTAGATACCGTTTACTCATGTTAGAATCATTAGAGACCTATTTAGTCCTACCTAGGTAAAGATTACATATAATGGTTCTACTTAAATTAGTGTATATGCACTTGACATCCATTATCATTGCTAGATTTGTACTTGATTAGTAGATACTTGATTAGTAGATATTAGCTCTACTCATATTGATGTATCTGCTTCCTATTCTCATTAGTATTGGGGAGGAGTCTTATTCCCACTCATAACGGGACTTGTTTTGCAAACTCATATATATGTATTGAACTATTCAAGGTTTAAAAACTCGGCTCGGATCGGCCGAGTCGGAGCGGTTTTGGGCCGACCGTGCCGATCCCGAATAACCTGGCCGAGTCTAGGACTCGGATCGGCCGGTCCGAGCTGGATCGGGCGATCCGGGACCGGATCGGGCCGGGTCGGCTCGGATCGGCCCGACCCGGCCCCCAACGGCTAGTCAAACTAGCCATTGGGGGTCAAACTAGCCGTTGCTGGCCGTTCCCAAACGGCCAGCAACGGCTAGTTTGGGCCTTGGGGGTCTATTTAAACCCCCCCAAGGCCCTCCTAAGGCTCCACAATTGCCCTTTGAGCCTCCTAACATTCTTGCTCTCTCTCCCACTCTCTCAATCATAGAATTATCTCTCCATCTCTCCCACGAGGTCACTTCTAGTCTACTACAAGCTCCGCGATCTCTCATCTTCTTGTGCTGTGAAGGAATGGCATCTCAAGGTGCTGCTGAGCGGTCATCTGGGAATCCTCCTAGTGCGGATCCTGCTTGGGGTCATTACACACCGGTGGACATGGGCCAAAGAAAGGTACAATGCAAATATTGCAACCGGGTTGTCTCTGGCGGGGTCTACCGATTCAAACAACATCTTGCTGGAATAAAGGTGAAGTTGCAGCATGTGCTCGAGTTCCTTCAGAGGTTATGATCCAATTTCGAACTTACATGAATGAGAAGGAATCAAGCAAAGCAAGTACTGCCAGAAGAAGACAGAAAATTCGAGAGGAATTGTCTGAACCAACGCGAAGGTCTGATGCTGGAGTCCGGCTTGGTGGAAGTAATCAACCTATAAATGTTGATGATTGGGATACAAGTAAGTTTCTTATTTAACTTATTTTCATGTTCTTCATTTAACGTTTTCAGACAAATAGTTATAGTAGATTAAATTTTTTTTCTTTTACATTTAAAGCTGAATTGCGACGTGCAATGGAAGCAAGCCGGCGGTCCTTTGCAGATGAGGACTTATTTCGGCACACTGGAAGATATGGAGGACAAGGAAGTGGCTCAACACCTTCTGCACAAGGGAGCACTAGCGCCGGCATGAGTACTAATGTATGCGAGGAGCTGCCTCAGGAGTTCACTAGAGCTGGAGATCCTAGAGTAGGTCCAATAGATCCCTTGCTCACCAAGAAGAGGGATAAACAACCTTCTATTAGTACTGCATTCAAGAACTTAAAACTTTGTAAGGAGAAGATAGGGAGAGCTACATCTAGGTGGTTTTTCTATAACAGTATCCCTGCTAATTCGGCCAATGGGCCATATTATGAGTCCATGATCGAGACCATACAAGAAGTTGGCAAAGGGGTTGAGGGACCTTCTCCATATGAGATATACAACAAGTACTTGGATATGGAAGTTGATGACATCCGAACATACATTAAATCATTTGAAAGGATCTGGGATGAGTATGGATGCACTTTAATGTGCGATGGATGGACATGTACATAAATCTTATATTCAGTTTCTTATCTTATCTTCATTTTTTCTTAATCAGAATGAGTCTCTTTCTGATTTCTTATCACGTTTGGAACTTTACAGGGATAACAAGAAGAAGTATGATCAACTTCTTAATTTACTGTAAAGTTGGAACCGTATTTTGGAAGTCTATTGATGCATCTGGAAAAATAAAGAATGCCCAGTACCTGTGTGAATTAATGGATCAAATGGTGGAAGAAGTGGGCGAAAAAAGGATTGTCCAAGTGGTTACGGACAATGCAGCGGCGTTCAAGTTAGCTGGACAAATGTTGATGCAGAAGAGAGAACATTTATACTGGGTTCCCTGTTCTGCTCATTGTATTGACTTGATGTTGGAAGACATTTGCTCTGATCCGATGGTAGATGGAGTGGTCAAGAGTGGTCGATTTATCACTACATTCATCTACAACCACAACAACATTCTGGATATCATACGCACACATACTCATGGAAGAGAGTTGCTTCGTCCGGGAGCCACCAGGTTTGCATCTCAATATATCTCTCTAGATAGTTTAAGTCAACAAAAGAACAACTTGATTAGGATAGCGGCATCGGAAGATTGGGAGAATCACATACTGCGGCATGTACCAACTAAGGTTAGAGAGAAAGATAAGAAAGTGGCTGATCTAATTCAGTCTAGACCCTTCTGGAGGGGGGTGCAAGCGGTGTTAAATGTTGTAGAACCGCTTGTCCGTGTCTTGCGATCTTGTGATGGAGAAAGAAGATCGGATATGGGATATTTATATGAAGCTATGGACAGAGCTAAGGAGCTCATTTAACTGAACAACCCAACAACCTTTGTGAACTGGTGGGACATAATAGACAGACGTTGGGAACACACTTTACATCACGATCTTCATGCAGCTGGTAAGCTACTAACAAGAGGCTATGTATTATTTGTATAAACATTTTTCTTAAGTAATAACTAACTTCGACTTATTTATTTAGGTTATTTTTTCAACCCTCAGTACATGTTTAGAACTGATGGGAAGAAGGATAGCTATGATAGTTGTTTGGAAGTGTTGATGGGGGCTAAGTTTGTTATTAAGCGTATGCTTGCAGATGAGGACAGAGCAATATTGGCATGCAAGCAAATGCATGATTACAGAGTGATGTTATACCACTTTGGGACAAGTACTGCTCAAAGAGCTGCCAAAATTTTGAGTACAGATTTGAAAATTATTAACTAGATGTTCTACTTAACTTTTAATTATAGCTTGCACATTGTTGACATGGCCAATTTTCTATTTACAGCTGACTGGTGGCTAGATCATGGAAAAACATATGGGTATGAAGATCTAGCCTATGTTGCAATTCGGGTCTTAAGTCAAACAACCTCTTCATCAGGCTGTGAGAGAAACTGGAGCACCTTTGGCTTGATTCACACCAAGCAAAGGAATAGATTGAAGTCGAGCCGTCTAGAGAAGCTAGTATTCTGTCATTATAACATGAGGTTGAAGCTAAAAAATCTGGAGCTCATAAGGAACCTTCAATGGCAGGAGAAAGAGAGAATTTCCGGACAAGCCACAGAGACGACACATGCAGAAGAACCCATAGACTTGGATGAGCTGTTCGAGGAGCAACATCCACTAAATGCATGGGTTGATGCAAGCACCTCAAATGAGCCTGAATTCAACCCAAATGATCGGGAATGGGCGGAAGGTGAGTTAGATAATGTTCCATTACTTACTGATTTTCAACCTCCTTCTCCAAAACGTCAGAAGAAGAGCAAAAAAAAAGTACCAAGAAAGAGGAAGAGTGGTATTGGAATTCAAATTGTTGATCTGGAGACTATCGAGGAAGATGATGAAACGCCAGAACCAAGTGATGAGGTCCAATATCAAACCTCAAATGACTCGACATCAAAGACGAGCTCCGACAGTTCTGAGGATGGCGGAGATGCTACCAGTGCCCCAGCCCCAGCTCCACCAATTCAATTCACTAGAGAAGAAGAATACACACATGCTACCCAAGATGAACATCATGGTAGCAGAGGAGGACGTGAAGAATCTTCCATTCAAACATTCAGCAGATCAAGGAGGAAGGACAAAGGTAAAGCTCCTCAGGAATATCAGGAGCAACTATCAGATGCATCATCATATTCTCCATACGAAGGGTATAATCAGCCTACTGGATATGTAGTTTACCCTCCTCAACATTCTGATACATCCGACTATTCAGGGGGTTGTCTAGAATATCCACAATTTTCAGTCATTTATACCAATACGGATGACTATAGCCGGTATGTGATGCAATATGAACAATACTACCAGAGCTATATGTCATGGGCTGAGTATGTTAGCCATATGTTCATTCAATATAATGTACGTTTGGAATAAATGTAAGTTCATAATCATATATGTAAGTTTATTCAATGTTTTTTTGTCCAACAACATCTTATGTACTTCAAATCAATGTATTTCAACACAATTATGCATTAGACTTGTGTTTTATATTTTTTCCACATTTTTTCATATTTTTTTCTGCTATCCGAACCAGCCGAGCCTGACTCAGCCACGATCGGCCGGGATCGGACTGACTCGGATCGGAATCGGCCGATCCGATCGGTTTTGGACCGGCCGATCCGGGACCCGATCCCGGGTTTCTTAACCTTGGAACTATTGCCCTTGTGTTCGATAGATAAGCTTCATTATTTTATCTGCTGTCTCTTAGCAACTCAATTGTAAGCCTGTTGTATGACAGATGATTGTATGTGTGCGATAGAACATTATGGGCATGTTCCACAAATTTTTTGGATGGAAACCAGCTTTGGCTTCCATTTTCAGCATGAAAATCATTGAGTGGGAGTGTTGGTAGCTGATTTTTTATTAGTTACATTGGTCAAAGACTCAAAGCTTTTGCAACAATCTCGTTTTTTACCCCGATATAGGAAACTTCAGTTTGGAGCATTTTGTTGGGAGACCAAAAAGCCATCTAAATGGCTTCCAAGGTCTAGTGCCCTTTCCTCAAAATAACTAGGCTGAAATGTACGGAAACCAAAAGTGCTTCCACTTTGAAGCTGTGCCAAATGCACTTTATGACTTGTTACATGTGCTAAACTCATTGCTTCATTTTTAGGCTTCAGTAACATTGTTACAATCCATTACGCAAACATCATGACTTTTGGGTTGGCATGGCATTTCAGATAAGAGAAACTTAAACATGTAAAATGTGGCCATGGATTAGTCTATCTTATCAACCTTTCCCTTATAGACAGAAAACATAATTATAAAAGTAGACTTTGGGTTGCTACAAGCACTGAAGTATTCCCTCTTATGTTAGCCCTGGTGTCCATGTGTCACTATTGATCGCCTTGCCCCTTTCTTCTGTCTCTGTGTCACTATCGATGTCCATGTCTCTTTCCTTTGTCACTCTGTGTGCATGCATGAAATTGACAAATTTCCTGTTTAAAATTGAAAAATCAGAATCATGCAACCAACATTTTATTCTTAAGGAAGGTAATTTTGTTTCATAAGTACTACATATGTGTTTATGGCAACATATCAGCAAATAGCCTGTATTTTAACTAGTTAAAGGCTCACCAATATGAATGGCACAGTCAGTCTAACCTTTCCTTTTCCCCTTTACAAGATGGTAGAATAAATAATATCACAAATATAACACATAGGGGAATGAGATGGATGTGTGAGTATGAGACACCTAGTCCAACCCTCTAAGGTTTGCTTAAAGGCATCAAACTGACCAAATGACTGCTGCCGGTTACATATCAAGAGAATTCAGAAGCACTTGCACCTATTTACCATGGAATTCCATGGTTCTGGGGTTACAATGTACCATGGACATATGCCTAACATCTTGTGCATTATCGTGCCATCTTGTAAGGTTACTGGAGATTGCTTAGATTTCTTTGATCTTTAAAGTGGAATTCTCATGAAGCAACTTCATTATCATTTATTGACTGGAACTGTAAGATGATCCAGACAATTGTGCTCGCATAGTTACTGGTGCCAGAATTTGGTGGAAGCTGTTTCATATAGTTTAATGGGTGGGATCTTAGAATCTTTAAGCATAAGGTGGGCTATGGAAGTCTAAACAACCAACTTACTAGGGTTTTTGGTGGCATGTGATTGATGTATGAGGCCTTTGAAGCGGTAAATGGGGCTAAACCTGTTGTGGGTTAAGACTAAAGGAGTCAGCAGTGGACTTGATATATTATTCTGGCAGAATCAAGCTGTGAGTGGAAAAGAAGGTGTGCATATCTGGTTTATTTATCTCATCAGTCATTGGAAATTGTTTTGGTCTCAAAATGGTTCTGCACTACCTCTCAATCATGGGAATATTTCTGCTCCGATCTGAAATGTAGTCCTTAGACTCTAAGAAGGAGGTGGGTGATGCAGATTCCTCTTTCGCTTCATTCAATATGCATTGCATACAACCATGGGATGTGGACACCTTGACCATTAAATTGTCTTGTTTAGTGATTGTGATTACGTCGAATGAGCAAATGTTAGTTAAAGATTAAGGATATGCATATACAAGCTAGGGTGAAGTTGCATTGATGAATTTGCAAGCAAGACATAGATGGCTTTTTATATCTACTTCAGTGACCTCATGCTATTGATGCCTAAATGGTAATATATAGGTGGATCATCATTAATCTGTTGACATAACATGTCATTCCTCTAGAGCCATTGGCAAAGCTCATGATGTATTTTGCTTGATGCACATTGATTAGGTAGATGCCATGGAAAGCAATTACTCTTGTGCAGTTGACAAACCTAAAATTCTAAACTAGCACTGAGGCCTGCTTTATCATTTTTATGACAATATCCACATTTCAAGGAGCATGGTTGTGATGACTTCCCTAAGGGGCAGAAACAAATGGTGTGAAGAATATACCACTACAACATTAGGAATGGGCTATTTCACTTATTCTTGAAACATACTCAACCTTAAACTGGCATTTTGTTGCAATTGTAAATTTTGTACCCTCCCACAAACCCTCTACGGTACCTACCTAGATTCAACCTCTCCGCTGCTTTGATTCCTTGCATGATTATGCTATTGCTTCCTTGTCTGATGTTCTGTTTTATTGCACAAAATTAAACAGGGCAAGAAGATGGAGATCTCCAGAGGCAGCTGTTATTGCTAATTTTCATCTGCCAATGCGCAGTCTTGAAGTTAAAAACAGGTTACTACAATCTGTCAGAAAGTGAAGCATTTTCTGATTGCCTAGATACTTCAGTTGCCCCTATTTTATGTGCTCTTTTTTTTTTTTTTTCCTTTTCAATGTTCTGGACCTCTGGTATTTTTATTTCGAGTTCAAGAATTCGAAATTGTGAGCTTTGAAAATTCTGCTTCTAAAGAAGATTAGAAGTTGCATAATGGCAGACATTGCAACTGGTTGCACAATTTTTCTCCACACTTGGGAAATGATGAATATTCAGTCAAAATTGTGCTTCTTTAAGTTAATTGCTTCTAAAGAGGACTACATGTTGATTAGTGGATATTGTGACTGGTTGCCCAGTTCATTTCTTTTCCTGCACTTAGAAAGTGATGCCTTTTGAGTCAAAATTGTAATTCTTTAGGTTAATTGCTGGTCTACTTGTTAAAGAAAAGGAAGAAGGAGCATAGGAGGGTATGGTTTACAATTGGCATGGAGAGGGTTATCACAAGTAGCAGGTATATGGCAAGTTGATATGCCCATGTTTAAACTTGAGGGAGAGTTTAAGGCTAATATTGGATATTAGTGCACTATTCTGAATGGAGCAATCTGAAGGCTCTAAACTAATGCTTCTCAACCTAACATCCCATAACACTATAAAACTAGATTTATAAAGCAAGACATGTGCACCAGTCAACTGTATTGATCAAGCAGTTAGGCATTTCACATATTCCAAAACAGAAGCATTTATAAGGAATAGTAATCAGGGCATTTAGAGAAAGTTTTCTAGCTTCACATCTAATCTATCTTTCTTTTGTTTTCATTTACATTTGGATAAGCTTGTTTCAGTATATCACGTTTATCAAATGCAAACCCCAGTGAACTGCAGGTACTCATAACTCGAAACATCATTTGATATTTCTAATCTATGATTTCATATGCCTAGGGGGTGAGCATTAATGACATGAACTGTAGTCAATGGCATTGTAGTTAGGCGTATTTTTGCCTAGTTGGTTAAGTATTTTTTATTCTCTTTTTGTGTGGGTTTATAGGACTTATTATGTGTTTATTAGAGCAAGGGGTATTTTTGTCCTTGCCCACCTTTATGTACTCTTATAACCCATGGTATAAAAGTGTGAGTGGGGCAGCCTGTTTAGGGTGCCGCAGCCTCCTATTCTGCCCCACCTGTCCTCTATTCCTCTCCTCTGTTTTTCTACATGGTATCATAGCAGACCGATCCGAATAGGGCTTCCTATGCCCTGTCCAGTCCTCTCTGGGGCATCTTCGAGCAGGCTGGCCTCTCCTCTACTCTGTCCGGTGGATCTAGGGCCTCTAAGAGCAGGCCGGACCCTGTCCTGTCCAGTGATCCTAGGGCACCCAAGATCAGGCAGGTCCTCTCCTCTATCCTGGCCGGTGGATCTAGGACTTATAAGAGCAGGCCGGTCCCCTTTCCTGCCCTGTCTGGTGGTTCTAGGGCTTCCAAGACTAGGCCGGTGCTTTGTTTTTTCCCCGGGTGCTCTGTTTGGAGCTTGAGGAGTGTCCGTCCCCTTCCTACAGTTGGTTCGGCTGGTTCTAGGACTTCCAAGACCAGGCCGGTGCTCTATTTTCTCCCCGGGTGCTATGTTTGGAGCTTGAGAAGGGCCATCCCCTTCCTACAGTTGGTCCGATCCATCCTGTGCAGATAGGGCCAGGGCCGGGTTCTTGTTTCTGGTGTAGAGGGACTGACCGCACCCGTCCACGAGTGCATTGTGCTCTTGTTTTGCCCGAAGAGTAGGCCGGTGCCTTGATGGAGATCTTGCTAGGTGTTTAGGAGTCACCTACACCTCTATATATTTTATGTGCGGCTGTCATGGATTCCTCTATGACCAGTGGTGTTGAGCATCAAGAAGTTAAATCCTCCCTGATGCGCCCTGCTGGTTCTTCATCTATTGAGCACCACCTGCTCGCCATGCAAATGACTACAATTAAACTAACGGAGACCAATTACCGACTCTGGTCTGTCTCCGCCCGTATTTTCTTTGGAGGATGGATGTAGATGTAGACGGGGCTGGAGGGGTTGACGTATGCTTAAGATAATGATATGCTGATTTAACGGTAAGCTCTCCAGATGAAGTAAATGGCCAGATAGGTTGATCCTGTCCTTGTGTTTTCTTTTTCCTTCTTTATTTGTATCCAAAAGGGTAGTACAATATGATTTGAGGCTTTAAACCTTTTAGAAGAAGTAGCCCAAAATCGTTTAGAGTGGAGACATAAAATCCATATAGCCGACCCCAAGTAATTGGGGATTAAGGCTTGGTTGAGTTGAGTTGAGTATTTGTATCCAAAACTTCATCTGAAAGCCAATACAGGTTGAACGTTTCTTTGTTGTGTCCTGAACTTGACAACAACTAGCTGATCTTATGCATTTGTGGTCTTCAAAGAGTTGGACACAGCAGATTTTCATGATTTCATCTGCAGATCCATTTAAATATAACTATAGGATCAAGTCTACTCTAGTGTGGCATTATTTTTCCTTTTTTGGGAAAAGATGTCAAAACTCGTTAGGTGTAGACTTGTCAATGGAATGGATCTGGACTAAGAAGTCTAAGATGTGGAAGAGTGTCTGAATTCCAAGTTTTGCATTGGCAATTGGAGTAGGGTAGAATCTGGACTCCACTCAAATTAGTAAGGGCCCATCCGTATTTTAGCAACTTGCTAGAATATGGACTCGAGCTCTTATCTGCATTAGTAGGAGGGCATGTTTATAGCATTTAACTCACCCATTCTACCTCTTATTCACTTCCCATCTAAAACAAATATTATTGTTGAAGAATGGCTATTCCTATTCAATAGAGAATTGCTTCTTTCTAACCAAATTAAAATCACAAGAAGGAATCCAACAAGTGTTCCATGTAGAACATGTGCCCTTATCCTATCATGTCTCATCCTATTACCAAACCAAAGGCTAAATGAGAAGGATGCAATTTATGGAGTTAAATCTGTTTCTCCAGTTATGAATGTACGTGTGCCATCTGTTCAAATAGGTTAATGGAACAGAACATGCATGAGGATTAACAGGCTGAATTATGCTATGGTATCACACCTTTTATCATATCTTTTGCCACACCCATTGCGTACTGTCAGATAATTGTCAGATGGTTCCTGTTGAATGTGTCATTGTGAAAAAAAATGTGTCCTTTATGAGAGCCATCTGATCAGATGTTCAGACAGTTTCCAATGAGTGTAAGATGTGGGGAAAGTTTGATATCATAACATTGATCTAACAAGCTAATTGATTTCTACTTGTTCGTATGGTGTGGTAAATTTCTGTGTTCCAAGTTGTCTCTCTGTCTCAAAACAACTGCAAATGTTATCTGAATAAACTGTCATTTCCTCCCATGAAACAGCAGAATTTGCAACCAACAATCATGCAATCCAATTCTTTTATTCAATATTAGGGCAGGATCTCTTCAACCAAGCTTTCTGTTCAAGAGATCATGTGACCTTATCTGGGGACATCTTGCTAGACTATAACCATGATACATTAGCTCTACCACAGATGGCCTACAAATTCTTAAGTGATACTGCCACAAAAAAAAAAAAACTTCATGGATATCACAAAAGGTGCTTT
This sequence comes from Zantedeschia hybrid cultivar, assembly GCA_030544215.1. Classification (NCBI taxonomy): domain Eukaryota; kingdom Viridiplantae; phylum Streptophyta; class Magnoliopsida; order Alismatales; family Araceae; genus Zantedeschia; species Zantedeschia hybrid cultivar. Next base: position 41,088,330 of record JARZZO010000013.1, on the reverse strand, counting down.
ATGCTCAGTAAGGATGGCAGTCTCGGTACCAGTCTTTGTATCGGTTCGTACCAGTACTGATACGTACTGGTTCATTGGTACAGGACTGGTACTGGCCCGGTGTCAACTGGTACCGTCGTATCGGTGACAGTCAATACATTTCGTTATTGGCCAATATTGGCAACCATCATGCTAAGGAGGAAGCTTTTTGCTCTATCACTTGTACATGTTCTCTTCAAAGCTATTCCCAGCACAACAAAAAAAGATATGATTATAAGTTCTAAAAGACTTATTTTTGGAGGCAAAGTCCTAAAGACATATTACAGCTATCTTTTTTTCCCCCTAACGGATGTAAGCTGTAACTTTACTCACTAAAACAATTTTAAATGATTTTATACAATATGGCCTACATGTGGTTGAGGTTGATTGAAATACATGGATGAGGATCTGTCTTCCTTCTCTATCACTTGGAGCATGTACATTCAGAAGTTTGTGTTTCTGAGGTGTGTGCCCATTTATAATAAATATGAACCAAAACAGACATATTCCATTATAATATGGGTCACTGTGCAAATAATAAAAAGATTGATGATAAGCATGAGTAATTCTTTTTTTTTTTTTTTGAAAGTGGATGATACCGTAGCATCATTAAAAAGAAAAGAAAATGAATTACAAGTGTATTGATTGATCGACGTTCCCTGCATATGACCCAAAGTATTTTGACCCTCCCAAAGTACAATTCTCTAGCCATCCCCTAGGCAAAATCCCAAACTCCACAGACAAATCCTCCCGAGGCCTGAATTTTGAGATAATGCTCTTATCTAAACATTTTGTACCCAAATGGAGATAGTGAAATTTTAATTGCCCAACCTGTAGTTTTCCTCAAGAAAAGTTCTGAATGTCATGTTCAATACATATGTGGCGAGTGAAATGTCAATTAACTTGCCATTTTCCTGGAAGTCCAGTGAAACCATGCTGAAAGGTCTGGATATTGCGTTCATTACCTCAGTAATCCAATTCTCTCTGTTAGTACCCCTGTATTTTAGGAAGAGGAGAGTATGTAATTTAGGTCTGGGTTTCTATGGTAGGTATAACTTTCTGGCTTATGTCTTAACTAACATCATTTTTAGTCTTTCCATTTTAATGTTTTTGGTAAATTTTCTACATTGTCAGTTCTCTTTCTAGATTATCCATATTTCCCCAACCTTTCTCTATGCATACAACTAAGGGAGAGTTATGGTGAAATGATCCTGACTATTTGCTAAATGCTCAGAGATGGTACACATTCTTTTTCTCTGTACTTGTCATATTTCTCTCTTTATATATTTTCCACAAACTGCATGTAGAACACCCCTCAATATCAGATGTCACCAATCCAGTGCCAGCTCCATACACCTACATTCAGCTTCCAAAGACAAGTACTTAGACGTGTTTGCACTTCATTCACTGCCATGACATTTTGTTTAGATTGGTAGTGTATTTTTGCTTGCTTTATTCAGATAGCGGATCACTTTCAAACATAGTTTAAAAAGTCTTGAGGCGGTCTTGAGGTGCTTTGCAAGAGCCTCATGAGGCATAAGCCTCACTAGCTTACAAAAATAATCTTAAAAAATAAAAATTAAAATAATGCTGATTTTTCATGTATTAGTGCTATCTCAACTCCATGATAGACTGTGGAAGTGAACCATGGTGTAAAAGTCTTGGACTAGTAGTTGGCATTGAAGCAATTGGTGTCATCATTGTTGCTGTCTCCTTTGGTGTTGGAAGTAGAAGAGTTAGGTTTAATTAAAATTCTTTCATTTTGTTTATCTAATAAAATTGTCATCATTGAATCATTTCTAAAGGAGCCATAAGCCTTACGTCCCTTAAAACATGTCATTGACTGACCACCTCAAGGTGTAAGCCTCATATAAACGACTTGAGGCGTGTTCCTCAATTAACAAAAGGCCTGATCCTTGTGCCTTCGCAGAATATACAAGTTCCTTCGAAGAATGAAAGCAATTCACAATAGAATAAGTGGCAGGTGCTTGTTTTTGTGGTAAATCGAATTTGCATTGATAGGTGTAGCAGGAAAGTGTGCAGTAATCTTTCCTGTTTTCATCATTTGCTCTGACGACTATGTGTGTACCATGCTTTATTTCCTTTTCTTTGCAGGGTATTTTGGTTTGTGATAATTTTTGTTGTTCTTTTTATGGCTGTAGTGATTTTGCTTTGTTGGTGATTCTTCAATCATTTATTATTGCAGAACATGTGTAGAGGACATTAAAAAACTCAGATTGATCACAGCCATTAAGACCCCGTATCTGCCAGATGGGAGATTTGACCTTGTAGCTTATGACTCAATGATGCACATGCAAATTCTAAATGGTGCTGAGGGCGTGATAGTTGGAGGCACAACAGGTGAAGGTCATCTTATGAGCTGGGATGAACACATCATGCTTATCGGACACACAGTAAATTGCTTTGGCACATCAATCAAAGTAATTGGAAACACTGGAAGTAACTCTACAAGGGAGGCCATCCATGCAAGTGAACAGGGTTTTGCTGTAGGGATGCATGCAGCCCTTCATATCAACCCTTATTATGGCAAGACATCTATGCAGGGCCTGGTCTCTCACTTTGAGACAGTACTCTCTATGGGGCCAACAATCATTTACAATGTGCCCGCTAGAACTGGACAAGATATTCCTCCTCCAGTGATTGAAGCCATCTCAGAGAATCCCAACATGGCAGGTGTTAAGGAATGTGTCGGAAATGACCGGATTAAGGAATATGTGGAGAAAGGGATTACAATATGGAGTGGTAATGATGATCAATGCCATGATGCGAGATGGACATCTGGAGCTGCTGGTGTTATGTCTGTTGTGAGCAACCTTGTTCCAGGTTTAATGCATGAACTCATGTTTCAGGGGAAGAACCCTTCTCTGAATTCAAACCTGATGCCGCTGATTGAATGGTTGTTTTATGAGCCAAATCCGGTAGGGCTCAACACTGCACTGGCTCAGTTAGGGGTGGTGAGACCAGTATTTCGTCTGCCATATGTGCCTCTTCCTCTTGAGAAAAGGGTAGAGTTTGTCAACATTGTCAAGAAACTTGGACGGGAGAATTTTGTTGGGGAGAAGGACGTACAAGTTCTTGATGATGATGATTTTATTTTGGTCGGTCGGTATTAGCCCATGTTTAGGTATGCTTAGGGTTGTTAGTCTATGCTTTCCTGGAGTAAAATGACTGCTCGTTTTGGCCTGTTGCTTGCTCTGTATGAATTAAGGTGACAACTTGTCTCTGTGACTCGGAAACCTTAATTTTGTTTTGCAGTTTTCAGAATAAGCCAATCTTTGCGCCCAGTGCTACGTGTTTTTCCAGTCTGCCATGGGTAGCAGGGGTGTTGCTTCTCCCCAACTCTTCAAGGAAAAGATGATTTTTTGATGATCTTAGTGATAACGAAGTACAGTGTTTGTTCAGCTTCAGCTCGACCAGTGATGGAGTTTTACGATGTGAACTTATACAAAATGGCTGCCCTTACACAATAATTAATTTACTAATGCTGGTATTTTATACAAACTTCTGGGTTTATCTTGCAAGACATGGTTCCCTAAACTTTATTTTGCTAATGATGGCTTCAGTTGGCACGGCAGTGTTCGTATGTGAACAGGTTTGCTTTGATATTTGAATTGACGATTGAAAGGTGAATGTCATGGCACTGTTTTTTGGTTACCGATCTCAGATTTTAGTCTAAAATTATAGAAAACTATAGCTTGTTTAGGAGCCTTTTTTTTCTTACGAGTTTATTTTGTACTTAAAATTTATTCCATTAGAAAATTTACTTTGATATTTAAAATTATTTCACTCTGACTATTCCATTATCTGGTAATTTTGTTACTATTTTTAAGAGAGTTTAGAGGGAGGGAGAGAGAGGGAGTAAAAGAGAGTGGAGTGGGCCGGAGATAAGCTTGTATGCTGAGAGAGGGAGAAATGTGGATAGAGTTTTTTCAAAATAAAAATAACTTTTGAATTGTTCTTTTTGCAAAGGTTAATGAAGAGTAAGATAACTTCCTAAAAATTATGGATGGTCCTGTCAAATCTCGAATCTGTATTTTGTTTTTAAATTTGAAAGAAAAGTAAAAAAACTTTATCCAAACACCCTATACGCTACTGAAACCATAAGAAGCCAGTTTTAAAATTGGAGGATGACATTGATTATGATTTTGCTGCTTTACAATCGGTAATTTTAAGACTGATGGTTTGCATCGAGATTTGGAAATGATGTTTACAGTCGTCTGGGATCCTTGGAAAGAGTGGTGAGAGAACATGGTTTTGGCTTCCAACGAAAAGATACAAGGTGGAACTTTCAAAATTGGAAAAAAGTGAGGTTGTTATAAAAGAGTTGAATTTTGTAACAAATTAAAATTAGTTATAATCTCTCTCCTTGATCTCATTTTATCTGAAAAGTACTAAAAATGACTTTTAAGCAGAAGTTTTGCCAAACACACCTATAAACTGACTACTAAGAATCTGATTATATAACTGGTTAGTAACATATATAAGTCAGTTAACGGACAGTCTTGTAAACCGATAATATATCCCATAAAATCATGAATCTTCCTTAGGTCCGCACTGAATTTAACTCATTTGCATCGCTGACCTACTGCAGAGCTAGCTGTGAGTGTTCTTCCTGGTGGGCTAATCAGGTTGGAGAATGGGACATCATTATAGAGCTCTTTTGGGGATGGGTCGTCCTCTCCCTACCGCTTCATATATAATTTCAGTCAAATCAGCTGAGACAAAGAGATGTGTATTGTCTTTAATGATGTGCACGTCACATGCTTTTGGAGTCTGAAGCTGCTTAGCATGGAAGCAACAAGAAATTGTCTCAACTTCCCTGCTGATTCAGAATAACATGCAAGGTAACTGATAACAATACACTGGAAATTAAGCTGACGCAAGATGATGAACTTGTCCCAGAACCATCTCAGAGTTAAAACTTGAAACGCCTGGGATTAAAGAAGCACCATTATGTTTTATGAGTGTGCATCAACAATCGGCACACTAACAGTGGTGGACGCAAAAATTTTGTTCAGTGAGATCATTCGGACATCATGATTGGATCAGTAGGGTCTTAGATTAGGTCATATGAGTTCTTAATTAGGTTGGGTTAGTGGAATCTTAGACTGAGTCAGTAAGATCTCAAGCAAGACTGCTTTATATTGGACCAACAAGTTTAAAAAAATCTAATGAGATCTCAGGATCCCACTGGATTAAGAGTCCGGATCCTCTATGGTCCTCGTTGGACTGTAGAAGATCAGTACTCACTGGGAGAGGGGAAAAAAAAAAAAACCCAAAAACCACCTTGCCTGGGCCCTGAAGTCACTTCCGCCCCCTCCCCGAATGAGTACTGATCCTCTACGGTCCAGACTCCTGGATTAATACCAGATCCGCCGCTGCATGCCAACGAGTTCAAAGTGGTGGCCGACGCATCCATTGCCATTTGATGATGGGTCATCAGTCTACACTCCAGACCTTGCAGTCTTCCATTATTTCCATATCACATGGTAATGACATTCGACTTAATTACTCGCGTTTTAACGCTTACAATTTAGAGTACCTGTGAGCTGTTTGAATGATCAAAGACAGCAGATGATCAAGACCATTCAGAAAGGAGAAAGCTTCCATGGATACTCAAACCCTCGCAGTAGCATGCAAACAAAACAAAAAGGATATAAAAATGGGAAAAGAAGGAACAACTGAACAAGAAAAGGAGTGGTCTAGGCTGTTTCTATCATTCCTCCTTGGAGGGAATAAAGGTGGTTCTGGCACCCCTCTCTGCTCTATCTTGCTCCCTAAGGTTCTCTTTCCTGAGGGTAGGTGCCCTTTATCTCTACTCCACTGGGGACGCTTCCACTCCAAGCACACAAACACTCTCATGGGCAGAAGGCACTTGCTAATCACCTTAGGACCTCCCAACAGCAAAATCTTCATGGCCCTTCTCGATCTCTTTAATTCCTATCCACTTTCATGTGGTACTAAGAAAGTGAGACATGTAATCAACAAGTCTAGAAGAGAAGAAATTCCTCCATTTTGACTCCTTACCAAATGCTATACATCCATACAAGATTAAGCCGTTGCATTGTTTGATTAAAAAAGGAGTATAAGCCTCTAACTTAGACAATGATCAGCACATGCCCGAGGAGACAACCCTCCCAACACATGGAAAAGACCTCATCCCAACTCCTTCTAGTCATCCCAACCTCCACGGACATTACTTAGAGCACAGATAAGACAGCACTAAGTTAGCTTCAATCAACTAGCTTTTCATGGAAATCACAGGTAGCCAATTAACAAAGTACTGTACTTGACCCTGACACAATTCTTTCTCATGTATATGTAAAGTGTTGGCTGATATTGTTTGGGGAAGGAACTCTCGGTCATTTTCACGGGAGGCCTCTTGTCTTCATCACCAACAAATCTTTAGGGTTTGCTTGAGGCCCTTAAAATGGTCATACTCCTGCAAGAAGCAAAAGACGCCTACCTTCTTGCATATATCATACATCCATACACAAGGAGCCAGGAGAACAGGATAAGAGAGGAGAGAATATTGTTTGGGAGGGAAGAACAAGGGGTCTAAGAGCAGTCATCCAGAGGAGGTGAAGATGCAGACCCAGAAGCAGACATGGGAGCAACAGCAGCAGCAACATCCCCAAGGTGTCAGAAACTCGAGCCAGTCCTTCGGGGATAGCCCAGCAGAAGACGAGAAGGAAGAGGAGGAGACTTCCAGATCGGCACTTAGCGTCTTCCGCGCCAAGGAAGAAGAGATCGAGAGGAAGAAGATGGAAGTGAGGGAGAAGGTGTTCACCCGGCTGGGGAGGGTGGAACAGGAAAGCAAGAACCTTGCGGAGATCCGCGAAGTAAGCCGTGATATATAGCCAGGGACACCATGCTTGCTCATATATATATATCGTATGTATGATCAGCTAGCTTCGTACTAACATGTGGTCTGAATACAAACATGGGCAGCAAACCATGCATGTGATGGATATCATAACGTTTAGCACTGTTGCTGGCTAAGACATTCTGATTTCAGGATTATAAGCTCATGCATGTAGATTTCTTTTTGTCCTTTTTAGTTTAGTGGTTCAATGGCAATACTATTGGGCGTTGATATCAGTCATAATTTCTTACGCCTACCAAATTGGATGTTGTAATCTTTACCTTGGTACTATGAAATTTATGACCGTGGCTGGTGCAGGAACTCGAAGCAATGGCAGATCCAACGAGGAAGGAGGTTGCAGCTGTTCGGAAGAAGATTGATGCAATTAACCGCGAGCTAAAGCCTCTTGGGCAGAGCTGCCTGAAGAAGGTTTTGATTCCATTTCTTTATATGTCGTGACATGCACAACAAATCACACTGTTATAAGATGTCTCTCGATCGCCTCGACCATACACTGACAGAGATTTAACATTGTTGATTAATTTAAAAAATGCAAGATATATTCTTTTGGATAATAATTATTTTTATCGGTAAGAATCTACTCCGTTGTATATATCTTGGATTCTAAATTAAGATCGGACGGCTCTGACTACTAGACGATTAGGCCACATGGTCATTCTATTTTTTCTCTTTATTCCGTGTGGAGACTGCATGCGTACAAGCAGAAGCCATTTAGTGTTTCAATTTTTTTGATAGACTGAAACCTTAACCAAGCACTTTGATGATCCAAAGGAAAAGGAGTACAAGGAAGTCCTGGAAGCATTCAACGACAAGAACAAGAAGAAAGCTCAGCTCGTTAACAAGCTGGTTGAGGTGAATTTTTTTCCCTTGTCCCCAGGAGAGACGTATTCTGTCTCTCTCTTATAGATAGGTTACAATCAGTAATATTAATGTCGTCGGTAACAAGAGATCTAGTTTTCAATATTCTTTTGTGGGCAATGACTGGGTCTGTCTGCCGGGCAGCTGATATGCGAGAGCGAGAGGCTGCGGATGAAGAGGCTGGAGGACCTGAGCAAAACCATAGATGCTCTCCGCTGAGAGTTGGAAAACCAGTACTAGATGATGATGCTAGTACTTAACCAGCATGGGATGGGCTCCTGAGAACTGTGTGCATGAGTCTCTTGTTAATATCTATGAGGTTGCGCCCTTGGTGTCATTTATTTTGTTTATTCCAATGTTCGTGCCCCCTTTCTGACTTTACATAGGAAATTATTAAGAAAGATGCTTCTTGTGTCTCAAATGCGCCCTCCTCTATACCTCACCTTCTTTACTTCTTGGTGGTTAAAAAAAAATAATTTTTATAAAATTTTAAATATTCAAATAGAGTCTTTAGGTTTGATTTCATTTTCAAGATTTTACTTTTCACCGTCAGATTTTGAGGATCAATTGGAGCATTCCGATGAGGCATGTATCAAGAATCAACATCTAAAAATATTAAAAAAATAAAAAAATTCATCCGATTAGTCTTTAAGATTGATCCCATCTCTTAGATTTTAGCTTAATTTGATCCTTAAACAACAATGTATTTGATTGGATAACTACGGTTAAATTTTTCGATCCAACGGTAAAAATTAAATTCAAAGAGATAGGGAACAACCTAGATAGAGACATCTGAATATTTTAAAATTTTTGATTACTTTTTATTTTTTTTCAAAATCGGAATGAGCGATTTTGGGGTCGGGCGCATCTAAGTTAGATACGCCCGGAGTGTGTTATATCTGTTCCATGTTAATAAAATAAAAATCATGATAAATTTTTAAATATTCAACTCCTCCTTAAAATAAATTTCATCTCTTTTCGCTTAATTTTCACTGTTGAATTATGAGACATTCAACTTAAGCCGTCGAATTTTGCATGTATAAATTAGTGATGAATACTAAAATTTTAAGGGATAGAAACAATCTCAAGAGGTAATCCAATGATTTTTTTTTATCTTTTTTACTATTTTTTATGATTTTTAAAAATCGAGATTTACATGTACTTAATGGATTGGTTAAGATTGAGTTTCTAGATCAGATTACGGTCGAACGATTGAAATAAAATTTCAGGAGATGGAAACAACCTATCCTCTTTATGTTTTAAAAAATTAAATTTTTCATAATTTTATAAATATTCAAATTAACTATTAAAGATTGATCTCATCTCCACAATTTTAATTTTTACCATTTGATCTTGAAGAGAATTGTAGGATGAGGCGTATTTAAGTTAGATGCGTCTTGAGACATGTTATATATGTCCCTGTATCCCTTAATATGATAATTAATCAGACCTACGGTGGAATCGATGGAGATCTATATCATTAACGAGATGAATTATCTTTCCATTAGTGTGATATAAGGTATCTTAAGGATGTGAGAATAACATCCATCCATCCTTTAATGCTTTCCAACCGGCTGTTGTTCAAGAGGGAGCAAAAGTACTCTCCTACTTCGTGATCCTGTTTGGGTTTTGTGTTTTTCTATACCGCTGGTTTGATGGGAGGATTTCGTATTCTGATATTTTGTTTGTATCGAGACATGTTTTACTTTGACAGCACAATTCTACTTCCACGCAGAATAAGTCATTCTAATTAAAAAATAAAAGGAATAAAATGTGATAAAACATATGTCATTATTTCTTATTCTAGGTTGAATATGTAATTCTATTATTTTTGTCTAATTAACCCAATATGAGAAATTCGGACAATCAAAATAGAACATAAAGAACATACCGAGAAATAAGCCATCCCTATTTCCCTTACTCTCCACTCAAATCAGAACAACATTTAGATTTTGTTTATAAGTTTGAAAACTGCATTCAAAATGTCAGAGATTGAGTGAATTAAGATGGCACTGTCCATACGTTTAATCTTATATGAATATATAATTTGAGATTCATAATAAATAGATAAACAGATAATTATATCTTCACCTTATTCATACTTTTAATACATATCTTTACGGAGTTCTAAATCAAATCTAATGACAAATTCTATTTGAATAACTCATAATTAACGAAAGGAATAAATTGACAACATATCACTGTTGGGTTCTAATCCAATTAGTGGTCCACTTGTGTTTACTGGGCTGCACACTTGCACACCATTAGGCATCCAATTAATGGAATATGATTGGGCTTAACCCATTAGGCGCCCAATAAGGATCCTGTAATGGGTAGGATCCTGTTAGAAGTAAGAACGGGACTGGTCCCTCCTCTCTATAAAAGAAGTCTGTGACTCCCCATTAGGTCATACGCATTAAGACGAATAGAGAGAGGAAACCAGTGGAGACAGTGCGTGGGTTTACACCGTCTTCCTGCCCGGAGTTCGTGCGTTCTTGTTCGAGGTCCGCTGCGCGTGGGGATCGACTCCGGCATCGTCTTCCTCTGCGTTAGGGATGGCTTCCGCTCCAGGTATTCCGAAAATCCCTAACAAGTGGTATCAGAGCCCGTGTCGGAATTTTGGGGCTCCGATCTACGGGATTCTCCCCGGTTTCGTTTTTAAAAAAAAAAACGTGGCAGCGCTGGCCGCGCGGGCGCGGCACGCCCCGCCGCGGCGGGCGGCCGCGGCCCGCGCGTGGCCGCGCCACGCGGCCGCGGCCTGCGAACGGCCGCGCTGGCCGCGCAGGCCCGCGCGTGGCCGCGCCACGCGGCCGCGGCCTGCGCGCTGGCTGCGCAGGCCCGCGCGGGGCCGCGCGCGGCGCCCGCGGCCGCGCTGGCCCGCGCTGGCCGCGCAGGCCCGCGCGGGGCCGCGCGCGGGCGCGGCCTGCGCGCGGCGACCGCGGCCGCGCTGGCCTGCGCGCGGCCGCGATGGCCCGCGCGGCGCTGCGCGGTGCCGCCCCGCGCGGCCGCGCAGGCCCGCGCGGGGGGGGCCCTGCGCGCGGCGGCGCGGCGGCGTTGGCCGCGGGGGGGCTGCCGCGCGGGTAGGGTTCCGGCGGGCCGGGTTTCGGCGCTTTCCGGCGGCCGTCGTAGGTTCCGGCGGGGATTTCGGATTTCGGCGGCGGTTTCCTAAAATTTGGATTTTCTAAAATCTGAGTTTCCTTAAATTGGGGTTTCTAAACCCTAACCTTCCCTTTTGGGAGGTTGAAGATGATGGGTTTAAGAAACTATTGGGTTTAGGAAATTTTATATTTAAGAAACCATTGGGTCTAAGTTGGGTTAGAATTCAAATCCGTAACGGATCTTGGTTAAAGATCATTTGGGTCCTATTTTGGGTATTAGATCCGTTAGGATCTTATTAAGAGCTAAATACGGATCCATTTGATAATGCCTTAACGGATGTAAGTTAACGGGTCTTGGATTCGAATTCTGGGCACGATATCCGTTTGGATATCATTAAGACCCGAATTCGGATCCGATTAAGTATCCAACCCGAATCCGTTAATCTAACTCAAATCGAATCTGTTAATCCGTTAAGAACCGGACCCGCATCCGTTTATATCCGTTTGTGTAAATGTATCCTTTAAGTTAAAAAGATTTAAAATCATTTAATTTAAACTCCTTTAGTTATTTTTTATCTTTTAAAATTTACTAATGGTCATTTAATTGATCCATTAAGTTCTAGATCTTTGGCCCATATTTCTGGGCCCATTGTAGGCCCATTAGTGATCTTTAAAGGATAAAAGATCATATTTTAAATCTGTTTGGATACATCTGCAATTTCTGATAATCTGTTTGCAATTTAAGTTGTTTCTGCAAATTAAAACGGATATGTTTGCAATTTATGATTGTTCATGCAAATTGCAAAGTGAGTTTACAATTCAGGACCTTTATGTAAACTGTTCAGGCTATGTTTGCAATTCAGTTTTCTTTCTGCAAACAGAAAAAGGACATATATGTAACAACATGCTATAAACTTGTTAAGTAGCCATTTTAATGTAGTTTTAAGCATGATTAATGTTATTTAAGAATCAATAATTATTGCTGTAAGTTTAGGAGATAATTCTTGTGATTATTTGTCCTCTTTACAGTTTTAATCATATATGAATATCTCCATTTAAGATTGCATTAATTATTGTGTTTATGTCCTTTTTGCTCATGTTATGTGTTTATTAATGCTATTATACAGTTTTTGTGGTAAATTTTGATTTCTAAATGATTAGTTTGACCACCAAAGTGGCACTAATCACGAGGATTGATAAAATCTTACCATATTAAGTTTTAAATAGCATTATTGATGAGCATTTAGATATTTGTTATCATTTTAATTGGGGGAGGATGTTTTAGTATTCAAAGTGTGTAAGTAGATCACCAAAGTGACCTTATGCATGGAGAATAATAAAATATACTCATTAAGAAACTAAAATGATTTCAAATACTTGTGTTTATGACTTGGTTGTAAATTTAACTCCCAAAGGAGTGTTTATTTTCATGTCATGAGCAGGATAAAATAAAATTTATCTACATGGCGATTCTTGAGAGTTATGTACCCAAAGGTACTCTCTCTTGATATCAAAATGTTTATAAGTTTTAGTTTTATCACTTAAGTTAATTCGGGGAGTTCGTCCATGAAGCTATCGGACGACTTGATAAAGTAGTTCTCTTTATGTTGTTGAATTACTTTGCATATCTGTTTGCCTCATTACTTGCAATATTTTAGTTCTATTGCCTTATATGTGAGCATGTGTTTGTTTATTTCAGTTGCTTCTCCTTTGTTTGCACCATTTAATGCTAGTGTGCCGTACCTGAATGGCACTAATTTCACTGAGTGGAAACAAAGGGTACAATTTGCTCTAGGCTGCATGGACTTAGACTTAGCATTACGTGAGGTTATGCCGGCTCCACTTACTCCAGAAAGCTCGTTGGAACAGCAGACTCATTATGAAAAATGGGAAAAGTCCAATCGTCTCTGCCTTCTGTTCCTTCAGGGACACGTTGGACAGAACATTAAGGGATCTATCCCAGATCAGACTACTGCTAGTGGATTTCTTAAAGTTATTGAGGAACAGTTCATTAGTTCTGATAAGGCCAAAGCCAGAACTTTAATGGCTAAACTGTCCTCAATGAAATATACTAGTGGTAGTGTTCGAGAGCATACATCCTATGTTTGCTATGAGTCTAATTTAGTCAATGTTCCTAAAAGCACATGGTGGATTGACTCAGGTTCTACTGTGCATGTTGCCACTTCTATACAGGGATTCCTCTTCCAAAGGCCTCCGAATGAGGGTGAGCGAAGCATCTTTTCAGGAAATAAGACGCGCTCACAAGTCAAGGCCGTAGGAATTTATAGGATAGTTATGGAATCAGGATTTGTTCTAGATTTAGAAGACACTTTTTATGTACCATCTTTTAGTAGAAATTTGGTTTCAGTATCAAGACTTGATTCAAAAGGTTTTCAAGCCAAACTTGGAAACTCTTCAGTTGAATTAATAAAGGATTCTATTGTTATTGGTACTGGTTCTATATCTGATGGTTTGTATAAATTGTGTCTTAGCAATGTGATTGAACAATCTCATAACACCCTGCATACTTCGGTCCTTACTGGCAACAAGCGTGGTAGAGTTAATGAAAATTCATCCATGTTGTGGCATAGGAGATTAGGACACATCTCCATTAAGAGGCTCAAAAGGTTAGTGGGAGAAGGAGTGTTACACACTCTGGATTTCACTGACTTCGAGACATGTGTTGATTGCATTAAAGGAAAGCAAACACACACGCCTAATAAAGATGCCACAAGGAGTTCTGGAATTTTAGAAATAATTCACACTGATATCTGTGGTCCTTTTCCACCCTGTCTGACTGGTGAGAAGTATTTTGTCACCTTTATAGATGACTATTCTAGATTCATGTATCTCTATTTACTTCTTGAAAAGGCAGATGTTTTTAATGTCTTTAAGGATTTCAAGAAGAAAGTAGAGAAACAATCATGGAAAGTAATCAAGATAGTCAGATCTGATAGAGGTGGCGAGTACTATGGTAGGTATACTGAGATGGAACAAAGGCTTGGTCCATTAGCTAAATTCCTTAAAGAAGAGGGTATTGTACCTCAGTACACTACTCCTGGCAGCCCATACCAAAATGGGGTTGCAGAAAGAAGGAATCGAACGCTTAAAGAAATGGTCAGGGCAATGTTAAGTCATTCTACCCTTCCTTTATCCTTGTGGGGCGAAGCCGTTAAGACAGCTGCTCACATTGTGAATAAGGTTCCTACGAAGGCTGCGCCTAAGACTCCCTATGAGTTATGGTGTGGTAGGAAACCTTCTGTGAGCTATATGCGCACGTGGGGGTGTGCAGCTGAGGCTAGGCCATACAGTCCACAGGAAAAGGCCTTTGATCTCAGAACAACCAGTGGATTCTTCATTGGTTATCCAGCGAGATCAAAAGGGTATAAATTCTATTGCCCATCCCATATTCCCATCATTATAGAAACAGATAACGCAAGGTTCCTTGAAGATGGCGGAGTTAGTGGGAGTGGACCTTCTCGAGAGATTTCTTTTGAGGAGTTACAGGATCAGGTTGAAATACCTGTAACAACTGACAACGTTGTTCCCATATTCATTCCTCGGAATGAAATCCTAGGGGAGCAAATAGTTGCAGTTGGTCCACCCCAGGTTGCTCCAGAGCCAGAAGATGTCGCTGTTGTTGACCAACCACCTCCTCAGGTGGATCAGGGGCCAACATTGCGTCGATCTGAAAGAGTCAGGAGACCTGCCATATCTGATGAGTTCATAGTATACCTACAGGAGGATAGTGAAGACATGGGTGACATTGATGATCCAGTGACGTTTTCACAAGCCATGAAGAGTGAAAAATCTGCCTATTGGTTTGAAGCCATGAAAGAAGAGCTTGACTCTATGGCTAAAAACCAAGTCTGGGATCTCGTTAACTTGCCTAAAGGGTCCAAACTTGTTGGATGTAAATGGATATTCAAAACTAAGGTGGACGCTAAAGGCAAAGTTGAACGATATAAGGCCAGATTGGTAGCTAAGGGTTTCACTCAAAGAGAAGGCATTGACTATGATGAGACGTTCTCTCCAGTTTCTAAGAAACTCTCATTCAGAATAGTCATGGCCTTGGTAGCTCATTTTGACCTGGAGTTACATCAGATAGATGTGAAAACGACTTTTCTCAATGGGGACCTAGATAAAGAAGTGTATATGGAGCAACCTCAAGGGTTTCGTGCTGAAGGTAAAGAACACTTGGTATGCAAATTAAGGAAATCCATTTACGGACTTAAGCAAGCCTCCCGCCAATGGTTCATAAAGTTCAATGAAATCATACTGTCCTTTGGGTTTAAGGAAAACATCATTGATGAATGTTTGTACCTAAAGATCAGTGGGAGTAGTTTCATTGTCTTGCTTTTGTATGTGGATGACATCTTGCTTGCCAGCAGTGATCTTGGTTTGTTGCACGAAACCAAAGCTTTCCTTTCTAAGAACTTTGAGATGAAAGATATGGGTGATGCCCACTATGTTTTGGGCATTGAAATCACTAGAGATAGACCCTCAGGCACTCTTGGTCTCTCTCAGAAGGCTTACATCTCAAAGGTTTTGGAAAGGTTCAACATGCAGTCCTGCGCACCCGATAAAGTACCCATTGTAAAAGGTGATAAATTCAGTGAATTACAGTGTCCCAGGAACGACTTGGAAAGGAAGCAGATGGAGCCTATCCCATATGCTTCAGCCGTTGGGAGCTTGATGTACCTTCAGACTTGTACACGTCCAGATATAGCTTTTGCCGTGGGTATGCTCAGCAGGTACCAGAGCAACCCAGGCATGGATCATTGGAAAGCTGCCAAGAAAGTCATGCGGTATCTTAAGGGCACATTAGATTTCATACTCACTTATAGAAGGTCAGATCAGCTAGAGGTCGTTGCCTATTCTGATGATGATTTCGGCGGCTGCCTTGATTCGAGGAAGTCCACTACAGGATACATCTTCCTCATGGCAGGAGGAGCTATCACTTGGTGCAGTGAGAAGCAGAGTATAACAGTGGCTTCCACGATGGCAGCTGAGTTCATTGCTTGTTTTGAGGCTAGTGCACAGGCCATCCAGTTGCGGAATCTGCTCACATGTCTATCATTCATTGACTTCGTCTCCAGACCTATCAGGATATATTGTGACAATTCCGCTGCGGTCTTCTTCTCTAAGAACAATAAGGCGTCTAAAGGTGGTAGAGCCTTAGACATTAAGTATTTTGCTCTTAGAGACAGAGTGAAGAATCAAGAAGTGTCTATAGAACATATCGGAACGGATCTTATGGTTGCTGACCCACTCACAAAAGGACTACCTGCTAGCACCTTTTGTAGTCATGTGATTCGGATGGGTCTTGTCAGTTCACTCGATATGTTGTGATTCTTCCATTACTTTCTGCCTTTTCCATTTATTTTGTATACATGTTGGTTATGGATTTTGGCTGGCAGATTGTATATTTAAGTGGTGACCAATAGATAAACATTATGTTTGAGTTTATCTATAGTTCCATATTTGATGTTCAATTATAGTAAGTTGGTGGCATTGTGGTACATGGAAGGTGGTGTGTAATTGAATGCATTTACCGCCATGACTCATGTCATTTGATTTACTGTTCTTGAACCTTTAAGATTCCGTTAATTGGAATGGTGTGTAGTTTTGTTTTATCGTGCGCGCGCATACCGTGATTTTCTCTTCAGGTGTATGCCCAAGATGTCAAATCTTCAAGAGTCCTTTTGAAACTATATATATTTATACTATAAGTATGTTTTCAAAGGAAGATTTGATGTGCTTAAGACAAGTTGGACCAAGTGGGAGAATGTTGGGTTCTAATCCAATTAGTGGTCCACTTGTGTTTACTGGGCTGCACACTTGCACACCATTAGGCATCCAATTAATGGAATATGATTGGGCTTAACCCATTAGGCGCCCAATAAGGATCCTGTAATGGGTAGGATCCTGTTAGAAGTAAGAACGGGACTGGTCCCTCCTCTCTATAAAAGAAGTCTGTGACTCCCCATTAGGTCATACGCATTAAGACGAATAGAGAGAGGAAACCAGTGGAGACAGTGCGTGGGTTTACACCGTCTTCCTGCCCGGAGTTCGTGCGTTCTTGTTCGAGGTCCGCTGCGCGTGGGGATCGACTCCGGCATCGTCTTCCTCTGCGTTAGGGATGGCTTCCGCTCCAGGTATTCCGAAAATCCCTAACAATCACCTCTCGTGTGAGTCTATGGACACACAATGACCCAAAGAAAGTAGTCTAGTGAATCTCGTTCCAAAAAGTCTTTAATTTATCGATCAATTTTGGATTAGATTGGTGAAACATTACATCTGATACGACGGCTTGAGATGTCATATCTCTCGATTCAATATCGACCAAGTTGCAGCTAGAACAGTGTGCCGCCGTCTCCCCCCACACCTATCATCCATTCTCTATCGTACATTAACTAACCATATATTCATCCAAATGTTTATGTAAATGACATTTTATTGATTAATTTTGTGTATATATTAGAAGGTTGTAGCACAAAGTGAGTTCTAAAGAATTCTTTTATTCTTTAGTCCAAGTAAAACTATCTAACAACAACAGCTTAGTTGCATTTGCAAAGTCATCTTCTCTGTCCTTAGACCTAAACCTCCGATGAGATTGAAAATTACGGTCATAGCAGCCTCCTATGGTATGAGTTGTTGGGTCCGAGATTTGTCCCATCGAAATCAGACGGCTGAAATTTTTCTAAATCACATAAAACTCTTCATTGCTCTTGCAAGACAGACATTGAGTATGAAGAGACTTCGGTTGCGATCTCGGAAAACTCCTTCGGATGCCTAAGTCAAGATATGTAGAACATAGAGAGATTGGGCAGAGGCAAGGAGTTGCCGAACATAGGACGTACCTTTAGAGAGTACCGGGGGTTCCTTTTATAAGGACAACCCTCAGACCATAGTAGAGTTCAATTGGAAACCGTATAGAGGAAGTCCGATCCGATCTTCGGACGGGACGGGATTTTAGCTCTCTTAGTTTGGCGTTGGTTTCCTCTATTTGCAAATCGGAGGGAGATTTAAAAGGGACTTCTTTAGGCAGGAAGTCTTCCGTGCCTGCAGGACACCGGGGTCCGTTTCATATTCAAAAGTCACCGCAGGAACCTGGTCACACGGGCCTACTGGTAAAAAGATCCAACAGACCTTAGCGGGAGGCCTGTGCGTCTCTTAATGGACTGGCCCACACAGTAAATGGGCCAGCGAAACTAAACCCTCTGAAGAGTATACTTGTTGTTGTGCCCCTTAGACACTAACACCATGTGATCTCTTTTTTTTTTTGTGGCTAATGTAAAAGGAAAGTAAAGGAAATAACTAACTCTAAGAACAAAGGAAAAACAAAGTCTAACCTCCTCCTAGCGTGCGAGGTTCGTCCACCTTGCGTCTCTTGAGTAACAGTGCGTGATCTAAGAAAAGGACACTTACATGTGTGCAGTCAAAATATGATGCAACGCATATGTTAAAAATTGCAGCAGAGGTTCATAGTGATTAAACTATATGATGTCATTTTTTCTTGTTTAGCAACGCAAACGAGAAGTACGTGTTTTTCTCTTTGTAGAGAACTTTCTTAAAAGCTCTTTCTTTGAAGTATGTTCGACGAAGCTTTTAATTTAACACGATTTTTAATTCACTTTCAGTCGAGCTACGCTAGTCAACCTTTTCTAACAATTTTTTAATTAAAAACCTTGGTTTAAAATTTTTAATCAGAAACTAAAAAGATTTCATACATAGATGATTTCATTGACCATTTCTATAAAAGCACCAACTAAAAGAGAGCCTTATCATCAGCCATGTAGAGATATATCCTCACTTATAAGAGTTAACAGTGAATTCATCATTTGATCAGATAAAACAAATGAAGTTAAAACATGAAAATTGCCTTTAATCTATCTAAATAAAGATGTACCGAGATGCATGCATAGAATGAGATTCAGAAGTTCTCATTTCATCACTTATATAAAAATAAATTTAGTAACCATGCAAATGCTATATACGATTTGCTACACAGTGCATGCAATTTGACAGTATGTATTTTTTTCGACCTCTTTCTCATATTAAAAAAAATAAGATTCACAAGAAATTTTTAAATAATTAATTATTTTTTTAAAATTATCTTCATCTCTTAAGATTTTATTTTTGCCATTTAATTATGTCTGATCATCACTTGGTCGTCCATTAGGTACTTGTAGATTTGATTTTAAAAAATTATAAAAAATAATTAAAATATAAAAAATAGTCAGATTATTTTTAAAGTTATTTTCATTTCCTAGACTTTTAATATTCATCACCAACATGCTCGCATCTGATTGGACGGTCATAATTAATTTAGATATGATCAGATAGCAAAAATTAAATTCTAAAGAATGAAAATTACCATAAAAATGATTGAATGTTTAAAAATTTATAATATTTTTGATTTTTTAATATAAAAGTGATAATGAAACATAACATACGATTTATTCCCACACATGCAAAAACTGTACGATTATGCCACTGGAAAAAAGGCACCTCAAATGGTGCCGAACTTTAAAATACACACACCGAGCAACCAAAGTACCACGAGCCGAACAACAAGGTGGATGCTAAGCAATCGCATTTGACATCGTACCATACATTAAACGTTGTTAGTGAGAATGCAGTGGATATGCTTCCAAAAATTAATATTCCGTGACCATTTTTTGCTTGGTGGCCAGTCTTAGAATCATAAGAGGTAAGGTCACATCACACTTGGAGAATGTAGAAGTAATCAGTGAGCAAAAGACATGTTATAGATCTTATTTTCTAAATTAAAATGTTGCCACATAGCAAGAAGGAATTAATTGTTTTATTAAAAAAAGTATGAAAGTATCATGTCCGGACCATCAAACGGCAGAGTTGATGTATCTGGGTGTGATGGATCCTACGATAGAATCGAGCTTAAAGCCGAGGGCGCACCTTCGGTCTGACCGAAGGACAGGGGTTGATGTATTTCTTAGTTCGGATTCTTCCTATCCGGACCATCATCTTGTCATAGGTTCATGATAAGTCATAATTGTGTCTTTCTCACAGATGACTTCAAGTGATGCAATTGAGGCACTTACAAATCAGTTGTGGGTCGCATATGAAGAATCTAAGACTGACGAGGAGGATCCAGACGAGAGCTGATTCACCTACAAGACGAAGCACTTGGTCAAAAAGGACGCCAAGTGTGGTCTTGGAGGAGCTCTCTCTGACGGTCAAGTTCGTGGGCAGATCTTAACGAGGATAAGGATGAGTATTGGGTAAATGATAACACATGTCACATATCATTTTTGCCGTAAACAATACTTTATTTATAGGGGGTTGGTGAGAAATTCCTGTTTGTGGCAACCGATGTAAGATTATTCTTACGTATAAAGTAGGTACCTTCAAACAGGCTGCCGCTTCCCTTTGTTAATGGGCGGAAGGCCCATCACCCACTCACATTTTTCAATGGGTCCGGAATGGGGTGGACCTCGCCTCTCGACCCACTCGGCTCAACTCTCGGCTTACGCCATCAATTATATTATTCTGTGTAGTTGACTGCTTATTCAATATTGCTACCACTAGAAATGTCATTTATAAACTTTGTTCAATATTGCTACCAAATGCCATTTAAACATTACAAATGATGTTAAAGATTACATATATGAAGACTATGCCTTAATCATGCTGGAACTTGGAGAGTTGAGTTTTATCTCTAATAAGTTCAATCTAATGTGACATATTCCAGGTGGCCAAGAAGGTGCTTATCCAAAGTGTAGTTTTCATAACGCGGTCGCTCCTAATAATTCGCACTTTTTCCCCGTTAGGACACCGATGGGATTTTGAAATGTAATTTGTGATACCTTTGTTTCATCGTCGCACTATGTCTTTTTGAAATATTTCCATGCTAATCTAAAATATTGCGCATATGCCCCTGCTACCATGGTCACTCAGAAGTGATTATCCTACACTGGTTGTAGGTATTGTCCTAATATTACTCAGATCGAAGTGATATAAATTAATCTAAACTCCATATATTTAAAGAAAGCATATCACCTTTTGTACTTGTAGCTCCTTACAGAATAGTGAAATTTGACTCCACCGTGAATATAGGCAAAATCTTATCAAACCACATAAATTTTTGCGTTCCTTTGTATTTGATCTCCTTCTCTTTCATTCTCTTATTTCTTCACTCTTTCGTTCTTTTATTTCTTCAACTTTGTCGATGGCAAGAAAACATCTCATTCTTAATGACTTTAATGCGGCTTTAGATATGGGCGCACAAATCCTTACCGGGTCATGTAAAATTTTTGTGGTCTTATGTATTTGATCTCTTTCTTCTCTTCAGACACATCACAGTTAGAGGGCAGAGCGCTCTCTCTCTCTCTCTCATAGTGCTAGTATAAAGGTGAAAGAGTAATATTTGCTGCAGTGCTACTTGGTGCAAACGGATTGAGATGGATTGAACTATCAATAATCCTTTGCCACTTAGAGAGTCCACATAGAGCATGTTCCCTATTAAATGAGTCTCAACGTCATGTGTACGTGTGGAGCTAGATTCAAAAAATAATAAGAATGTCGGTTTCTTGAGAGTATTCTCATGTTCTCAAGAAAAGTTGCTCCCAAAAGTTTCGGGATGTTATCGAAAGCTTTATGATGCCTTGGAGAAGTAGTGTGGTGGACAAACTTTTGTATATATATATTTTTTAATCTAGCTAGTCTCTCATATGCATTGATGTGCGAATGATGTCGAGATGCATTTAATACGGATACGAACTTCATGTGAGCTTTTCAAATGACAAAAGGACATTTGGGGTTCAATCCACTTCAGTTCATTTGTATCGATAGCGGTGCAACGAACATTAATTACTCAAAAGTGAACATACATAGTTTTTGATGGTGCTATTTTTACTCTCCTAATGTATTCCCTCAATCATCATTGTCAATCGAATACTTCAAGATTATCATAATAATTTACTGTAATAGAATGGCTGGATGCAGGATGAGAGATAAAAGAGTACTCTTCAAAGGGAGTTACAGCGCGGAGTACAAGTAGCAGTTTACAAAGTTTTAGTAGGCAGATGAATAGTGTTAAAGAATATCTACAGAATGTTCTTCTCCGGTCAATGTGAAGTTATCTTAAATATTATGATGTTTTCAGGAACGTGGATGTGATTATTAAAAAATACAGGCACATATATAACAGATAATTATTTGCGGCAATCTTTGCTGTAGCATCACAATAGATTCTTTCACCACCTGGGTGTTCGACAAGTGGGAATCCATGCTTGGGCATGCGGCCACCCGATGCATCACCTCGTTGGCCTGGTTGCATGCCCCCTGATGCATCACCTCGTTGGCCTGGTTGTCCCCTCAGACGAGACCTGATCTCCGTTGTCTTTCCGTTGCGTGTACGCTATTTTATTGGAGCAATTTGTCTTGATATATCCAGTCTGTGTTCCTCCCTTCTCATTTGGTTCTTATTAGTGCAAAGAACTGTTAGGGTTCATTAGTTTGTCTTCTACTGCGTATCTTCACCAATAAGAAGAAAGAAGAGATGTAGAGAAACCCACACAATCAGCTCAAGAATCTCGTTCCTCCTGCCCCGCCGCCCTCCGCGACCGCCATCACGCAGATCTCTATATCTCACCAATCACCATTATTTTCTTCTTTCTTTCTCCAGAGGCTAGATCTAGTTATGTCGCCACCGCTCCCACGCGGGGACCCAGATGACATCCTTACACACAACAGCGATACCAACATCTAGCGGTACTGCACGTACGCGACGGCACCGTAGATGGCTGCCGACGCCCGAAACGGTGCCGTGCTTGCCCGGCCTCTGCCGACGGCATCCTGTGCATGCGCTGCTGGGCGGGCGGCAGACGTCTTCATCACTATCAGGCCGTGCAAGTTTCTGTGGAGGCTGGCAACCAAGGAGCTCTGACTCCAGCACAAACGATTGATGCAGTGGGGCTAGGCGCTATTCGATATGCTGTGCTTGCTTGCTAATACTATAGGGCGGTGGGGGAAGCTGGATGTTCTTATATGACAACAAATTAATCACGTCTCCATGAGTAATGAAGCTGCTGATGCTTAATGTTTCAACAATCTATTTCTTTCAACGTATGTGCGTAACTGAACAGCCTGCAGGGTTTGCACTTGGAACACAGAATGATGCCTAATGATGCCAATTTTATGGTTGTCTTATTTGATGTAAAATATTGTCAAATTATTGACGAACACGACATTTTATGCTTCGCAAAAGGTGATATTTTAGAGTACTTTGTGTCTAACCAAAAAACACTTACGTAAAAGATATTTTGTTGTAGGATATGAATAATTTTAACCATTTCACTCGTGCCCTCGCCCTCAAGTTGACTTCTAGCTTTCGTGAGACTCATGTGGGTCTTGAAGGTGATTTTGACTTCTTTATGTAGGGTCCCAAGTCGACTTTTGAGAGTGGGTTGTCTGAGTTGACTTTAACCTTGGTAATACGTAAATTGAACATTGAGTTGACTTCACATGATGGCATGTTAAACACTATCAAGTCGGCTTTGACTTCGATTGTTCGTAGGTCAACTATGAGGTTGACTTCTATATTAGTAGGCATATTCTTCGGTAGGAGTCAGGTGAATCATCGAGTTTGCTTTTGGAATAATACTTACTGCTGCAGTGCAAGATATATTGCAGTAGGTTAAAAAATAAATAGTTTTTTTCTAAGGTTGGGCCAATACATATTTTATGTGTCTGTAGAGTCTGATACCTGATTGAGTAATATAAAAAATTTAAAATTATTATTAAGAATGACCCATTAAGGATATTCGTTTACTGTTTATTAGGATTTAATTTTTGATTTTTTTAAATTTTTGCATCCAATTGGAAATCAATGAGAGCCAACCTTTAAAAAATTCAACAAAAAAAATTACTAACTACAATAATGTCCCTCACCACCCACGGTAGGACAGCAAGTATTACTCTTTTCTTTGATTTAATCTTTAGCCATCCCCCATTAATTATTTATAAGGGACTATCAAAGTAATAAAAAATATGATAATTTAGTGATGCAACGACCAATTATTCATTATTTTTAGACCATGCTCTTAACTATTCATAGTGGACTATCAAAGTGAATAACATAATAATATAGTAACACAGTTAACTATTAATATGTTAAGATATGAATATAATAAAGTTTTAGTTAGTTAAAATGTTAACATTACTATGTTATTAGTTAACACATTACTAGATTGGTTGTATGTTATTATATTATTTCCATTAAAAGTTTAACAGTTCACTCTAAATAGTTAAGAGGCGAGAAAGAGAAAAAATAATGTCAAAAGAAAAGCAGGGATTGGGGGGGGGTGCAAGTTGTCAGTGAAAAAAAAAAAAAAGAGATAAGAAGTAAAAAATAATGTCAACCTCTTGGCAGAAAATCTAACAGAAAGAATTCCTAACCATTGGGGGTAGGTGGAAAAAAGGTCTCCTTTTTCCCTCCAAAAAGATTTCTGTAGAAGATTCTCCAAAGTTGATTTGAAATCTTCTACATTTTTGCTTCATGCGTACTAGCTAGTGAAAATCATGCATGTGACATTCCTTACCAAAAAAATATTCTAGAAATAGTTATCTTGGAGTACTCATAGTGGTAGGTAAAAAGGTGATTGTGATAGATAGTATACAAGTAGAAAAAGGGTGCCTAAAAAAATACTTCAACAATTAAGAAACATCAAAGTACAACGTACTATCATAGGAAAAAGGATGACATGTTAGTCCTTAACTCAAAAAGTAGCACATGTGATTGTCTTTCTACTGGACAAGTAAAAGACACGTGCAAGTGCACACGGGCATCACGGGCATCAGGGCAACTCTAATCGTCCAGGACCCAGAATTGGGTGTCCAGACATAGTGCAAAGGAAACAAGTTAGGGCAGATTTTTACTGGCTCTGATCGACTAGGTCTGGGCTTGGTCCACCAATGGCCTAGCAGAGGAAAAACTGTGCCCTATCCTTAGTCGACCAACAGGTAGGTTGGTCGACTAATTAGTTTTAGTTAAATTGAGTATTGGTTCTGGTCAATCATACTTGCCTCCGGTCAACCAACACCTACTTAGTTGGATTTTAGCTTTCATATTTAAAAGAGATTTTTTAGGGTCTTTTAAAGATTATTTTGTTCTTAAAAAAATTATTTGAAACTCCAAAAATTTATTGTATTTCTATTCAAAATATAAATTTTTTTTACAATATATCATTTTTGAAAATTTTCTCAATTTTCTTAATCATAATCAATAGTGCTCTATTATAATTTTAAATATTTTGCTTCATTAAAATCAAACCAAGTCAAACCAAAAGAGTTCAACAAACTCTAATTATGTTTTTACATAAATTCTTAGGCATATTCTTTTGTTGTTTGACTTCTCTTATGAAGCAAAAGAAAAATATGGAGCTGCGGCACGTTTTCACAGTGCGCAACGATGCACGTTTTCCACGGGAAAATAATAATACAAGCAAGGGGCTGTGGAGCTACCGCACGTGGCGGAAAGCCCATGCTGCGGGAGCATTGTTATGGGGTAGGGTTTACTTCCAGACGGGCCGGCGTCGGCAACTTGGATACCCATGGTTCGTCCCCACCGTGGATCCTGTTTTCGCCCCTAAGGCCTGGTCGGGATGTCCAGTGCGTGTGGGGTACGTCGTGCCTGTTCATACACTGTAGGCGTGGGTACGTGTCTATATGTATGCGGTACGTAGACCACCTCCCCCGCCAACGCAACACTTGCTCCAATACTGCTCTCTCTCTCTCTCCTGCTAGACACACCTGCCTTAATCTTGGGTCTCCGCTCAGTACACCTGCAGTTTCCTCTCTTAAAACCTGCAGAGGAGATTTCCAGCGGGCATGGACTCTGAGAACTCGACCTCCTCTAACTCGTCTTCTTCTGCCGAGTTTTTACCTTCGAACGGGCCGCCTGCGCCGGCGGTGTCGTCTCCGACATCTTCATGCGCGTTGTCGTCGTCGTCCTCGGCGGGTGGACGCACGAAGAAGAGGCGGGCGGGGAGGAAGAAGTTTCGGGAGACGCGGCACCCGGTGTACCGGGGGGTGAGGGAGCGCAACGGCGGGAAGTGGGTCTGCGAGGTGAGGGAGCCGCGCAGCAACACGACGCGGATCTGGCTGGGCACGTACGCGGCGCCCGAGATGGCCGCGCGCGCGCACGACGTGGCCGCGCTGGCCCTGCGCGGCAAGTCCGCGGCGCTCAACTTCCCCGACTCGGCGTGGCTGCTCCCGCGCGCCGCTTCGGCCGCTGCCGAGGACGTCCGGAGAGCCGCCGCCCGGGCGGCGGAAACGTTCCGCCCTCTCGCCTCGGCCGCGGCCACTGCGTCGTCGCCGCCAGCAGTAGCGTCCTCACAACGAGCAAGTCCAGTAGGGAAGGTGCCGGGTGTTGGGGAGGGTGCGGAGGGCATCTTCGGAGGAGCTCCGGCTCCTGCACGAACGATGGAAGGGGTGGAGTCGACGGCGTTCCTGGACGAGGAGGCGCTGTTCGACATGCCGGGGTTGCTGGCTAACATGGCGGAGGGGATGCTCCTCACCCCGCCGTCCAGGCACAGGGGCTACGACTGGGAGGACATGGACTATTGTTGGCATGTTGACTCGTCCCTGTGGAGGCATTAGAAAAAGAAGAAGAAGAAGAAGAAGAGGAGGAAGAGGTACTGCTCCACCTTGTCTGAGATTTAGCGGCAGGGTTTGGACCGTTATAGATGGTCGGCAATTTGTGGAACAACAGTTTCATGTTCTAGCGCCATAATTGGTATTTCCATCCTGGCCTCAAGATCTGGTTCATACAGAAAACGTTTCCCTTTTTTTTTTGGGTTCGTTCAACCAAGCTGTACAATTCGGAACCTATAGTACCATAGCAAATTAGCGATTATAAGTCCAGACTTTATTACAGGCTTGACGTTAGACAACTGAATAATCGCTTTGCCCCTTCCAGTTGGTACTCCAGCAAACATGGCATGCCAGTCTGTAAGGTACGTACGGACCACCTCGTGAATTCTTAGAAATCTAAAATATCTACCGCAATCGGCGTCTTAGGTCTCCAATCAGAAGGAGATGTTCCGCGTCTCTCACAAAAAAGAACACCGTTAGAAGGTGCAACTTAAGTATCAAATTCTTACTTTCGGATTCACATCTGAATCTCAAAACTAATAAATTTAGAAGATTAAGCGATGATAAATAAGACTAAAATATCAAGTTTAACAGACTACAAGGAATAAACAATTGATCAAAAAATAAAATATTACAGTCCGTATACAATCCAACGGTAAATATATGATCCACAGAAATAAAAGTACGTACAGGTCAAAGCAAACAGTACAACTATGTTGAGACATACTCTAGAACTGGCATAATTGATGACGCATGAAACTTGAGGAGATCACCACGTTATACTCTTGCTTATACATTACACCTGAAAATTAAGAAGTGAGCCACACCAGTATTAAGTTATGGATCTCACAATCCTTACCTCTCAAACACACAACTAACAAGAACGTAAGATTAAAGGAAAGTTGAAAATAAAGTAGTACAAGAAAGCAATAAAATTACAGTTAAAACTGAAGTAAACCATGCTGAAAAACAGAAGCCATAGATGCAACCACAGAACTTGTTAGGATAATCAGAACCCTTCAGGCAATTACACTGCATCAACCCTCCTAGTCACATGAGGTCATACTGTCCACTAGCGTCAAACACTCCTCACTTATGGTAAGCATACACTAACGACGTCTTATAACTTAATCAACACTCATGCATGTCTACCCCTACAAGAACTGAGCCAAAAGTTATGTCAAATCGACAATTTCTGGAAGAACAACGGTAGGTAGATGTTCTAACGCTGTAATTGTTGTTTCCATCCTCACCTCTAGACCCGGTTCTTTCCGTAGCTTCTTCTCTCGCAGGGTTCATACAGAAACGCTTTCTTTTTTTTTCTTTTTTTTTTGGGTTCGACCAAGCTGTACAATTCGGAACTTATAGCAATATCATAGCAAATCGGCAATTATTAGTCCATAGATGAATCAATAAATATCATAAAAGGTTGAGAAATAGCTTATTACCGGCTTGATGTAGACAACTGAGGAATCGCTATTGGCCCTTCCGGTTGGTACTCCAACAAACATGGCTGCCTAAAGTCTGTAAGGTTATACAGACACGATTCCACCTCATGAATTTTCAGAAATTGTATTTGTGTTTTAAATCAATTAAACTCGTTATCATCTCCAACATATCCTAAGTGTTATAATTGAAACGAACGAGCACCTATTCCTTATTATCTGAAAAGTCAAATAATATTGAAAAAGCAGAGCGAGAATAAAAGGAAAAAAAGATTATTTTTACTGAAACTAAGAAAAGATATCTAGATTCCAACCATTAGATAGATAATTTTGATGGTGAATAGATCAAAATATCATGAACTTTTAGAAGCTAACTAAAGAAATGAAGACACCAATGATTATAGTGGAGTCTTATTCGTAAATAGTTATATTAGGGAGACTTATTTGTAATATCAAAATATTATAAGAATTTATTGTAAAAAGATTATACAGGTGTATATATATATATATCATTTTGTTTCCCATCCCAGTCTTTCGCAACACTTCAGGTTTATTTACTTTGTTAGGTCTTAATTTCTCTGCTATGATCTCTCTAGTAGTTCGTATAGGAGTTACTGCCGTTTCTTTGTGGTTATGATGTTCAATATTCAAATAGTGGAGACTTATGAAGAAGTATTTCACTATCTACCGGTGAGTGGTATTATTGGATAGATCCTTTGGTGGGAAATCTTATTCATTTTGGATAATGAACAAAAATAGATATTTTGCTTTGCATCAGTCCGAAGTAGATACCCTCTTGCTTCCACGATTCACTTATCGAGGAAGAGATGCGAGAGGATAGGTATCCCTACGATTGTGAAATGATTTTGTTATATTATTAACAGAGGGACTGATCACATAACTAGCTCTTTCTCCTCTTTATGGACGGGCTCAGACTTGCTCCATTCAAAGTAGACTACAAAACCGAACTGAGCTTCTTTTAAGCAATGAATATCTAATCCAATGAAGGGCCATAGTGCTGTTAAGGAGCACCGGCCACTTAACTAATCCGCCATCGAAGGGATGCCTTTGTATCTGTCGAGTGGCAAGGAGAAGACTCGGTCGCCTAAACTAATAAAAAGGGACATCGTTATTCTCTCGATGCTAGCTGGGAGTTGTATGAGTGGTAACGTCCATGTATGGCCCCGTGAGAAGGTGGACATAAATGGCCTTGTTGTACGTTACTCTCGTGGGGTCTGCACTTTCCCTTCTAGAAGAGTATGCTAATATGCCACCTCCCCCAATCCACCATCCTAAACAGATGCGCTCACATGCATGCATTTAGCATCTTTGGAGGCATGAGAAGGTATAAGTGTTATATGGTCTGAGTTAGTCGTGAGCTAGGAGTCTATTTCAATTGGCATGAATGCTTTGCCTAAGTTAATGGGTACCCGGGAGCCCGTTACCTAGGCTTCCACTCAATGGAGGAGGCCAAAGCTGCATTGTTTGGTATCATCTCACCATGTATAGAGAGGCAAAGAGAAGTTCCATACTATTATGCATTGCCATCTACATCCGATCAAGTAGTTGCAAGTACACCCACCTCGCATACACGCACTACCCCCCTTTGATTAATAGTCATTTATTCTAATGATACTCTTGTGTGTGGCTGTACGCATCCTTCTCATGGTCTTAGTTTTGTCTATTAGAAATTCTAGCTTGTATTTGCAGTACATAGATTAAGTACTCTTTTCTGTATGTTTAGAATGAGTGAGCATATTCTTTGTAATGCTGAATTTGGTTATTCGTAGAATTTCTTGATCTTATGATGGAGTTCTTACAAGAGGATGAAAAAATGTTCAATGTGATTGAGGACACAATCATAAAACACATTGAGAATGAGTATATTCCGTAGGTACCATGGCCTATGCATAACTTTATTCTATTCGGCCACCTTTGGATCTATGAGATAGTAGAGGGCCATGAGGAAAAGTCTTGTCAGATGTTTTGAGTACACCTTTCAATATTCTTAGAAATTTGTGACCGACTTGTGAGCTGTAGGTTTTTTAGAGACTCGCACCATGTGATAGCAATCGAGCAACTTGATATGTTCTTATACGTGCCAGTTATGAGGTTACACTGGAGTCATGTTCAAGCAGTTTCAACACTTTTCTCAGTGGATTAGTCGTTATGTCAACCTTATTACAAAATAGATAGTTGTGTTGAAGTATGACTTCATTCAGATGCCTACACGAACTCAGGTTCGCGACTGTCACCTGCATATCTTAAAAAAGTTAAGGTTCTACCCGGACTTCAAGGTGACCACTCTGCTACTGAAGAAGTTCTTAAATGCATATGTGCTAACATTGATTAATAAATATTCTTACACGCAATCTTGTATCACCCCCGTAGGATGCAATTGGAACCAACTAAGACACATACGTCTTGGGGAATGTATCATTTGGCATCATTTCGGGAAGCACATAATCGTATATATGCCAACAAACAAGAGAAGTACAATCATCGTCACGCTCAGTTGAAGAATGTGGTTGAAAAAGCATTCGACATCTTGAAGAATCATTTTCAAATACTAAAAGAGAGAACATGTACTCTTGGACGACGCAGAGAAAGATGGTCATTGCATGCACTATCATTCACAACTTCATACGTCGATCTTAAGGACATGATTACTACTTCAACTATGAGAACAATGAAGAAGCAGTTGGTGACGATATTGGTGATGAGGACATCCCTATTGACATCCCCTTTAGTAGCATTGTGGTTGCGTTAGGAGAGCAGATCAGAGACTCCATTGCTGACGCACTCTAGGGATGAGTTACATTCTTCAGGTGTCTTGTCATTTCTTATCAGTTTCTTACTCTACTGGGATTTGGGTTTACTATCTAGTACTTTACTGATGATTGCAATTGATTTCATTCGCTTTTTTCTTGATATTTCTTGTGTGTTATGGTGGACATGTCTTTTAAGCATGTATTATTTATTTCAGTCAAACTAATTTATTTCATTCTTTTTATTTTATTTTACTTTATTTCAATTTATTTCAATAATGATTACATGTTTTTTAGATAGCAGGAAGGCATAATTGTACTCTCATGTTTTTATGATAATGATGAAAGAATTAACATGAGTCTATTAGTTGAATGACTCTATTACTTAGAACAACCCCACTGGACATGATGTTATTAATATGAACTTTTTATTTTTGAGTTTGTGAATGATGCCACATTTACTGGACGGTTAATAGTGTGCAAATTTGTAGTCCTATCTATTGGTATGCTAGATTGATCGGATGGCATCATTACAACCCATTTCAGTGTGCTTCTTAGATAGCAGGAGGGCAAAACTGCACTTTCAAAATTAGGCGATTATGGGCAATGTTAAAAGAGTTAAAATGAGTCTATTTGTTGGATGGTTCTATTGCATAGAGCAACCGCACTAGACAATGATATATATTTTTATATTATAAACATCTTTTTGAGCTTTAAAATAATTAATAATTGATAAAGTTACAACGTACTGTAATTGACAGATGGTGAGTTTATGGTAACGGTAACGTTGCCTTTTTTTAGTTTATTTTCATATATACTGCTACAGTGTACTAACTCTTTTTTTGTGCAAAGAATGTGAAATTATTGATAGCTATACCTATAGCAACCGCGTTGATTGTGGATTTGGCTAGAAAGGGATGAGAATGGTTGATGCATTGTAATTTTTTTTGTTACTTATGCACATAGCATGTTGTACTTAACTGTTGCTACCTTTTAGTCATTTTTAATTATAATTTGTTAAGTAGGTGCGTTGTGCAAATGATTGTTATAGAGTATGATTTAGTTTTTATATTTTGTGAGTAATTAGAATTTTTTATTACAAGTTATTATAATTTTAAATGAGTATATTCGCAGAGAGTTCATATGAACTCTAAATAGGGGTAGGAGAATTACATTTTTTTTTGGTGCCCAGTGGAAGTTCAGTTATAATGGCAAGATGGTATTTAATTAGTTTTATGTCCTACGTAAACTCGTAATAATACTGCAACATATGGGACGTATGCATACCTATCCAGCATGAAACCGCGATTGCATAATGACAATTATGTAATTAGATTTTTAAATTTTTTTTTTGCATGAAGTTAGTTAATTTTTGGTTAGAACGGTCTCGTAATCTTTATTCCAGCACTTCTAATTGACGATGGTACTTTTTTATTACGCAGATAAAAAGATAAGTTTGGTCTTGATGAAAGCAAAACTTTGTATGCTTAAATTCAAATTTTTTATTATAAAATTAATGTAAAGAATGAAATTTTTTTAACTTAATATAAGAAAAAAAGAGAGAATATTTTACTTTCCAAATTTACTTATTTATTTTAATACTGTTGTAAATGTGTATCTTAATTTGGTTTGTTAATTCTAAAAATAATAAGGAAAAATTATATGACCTCATATTCAAAATACATTAATAATAACTAATTTGAAAATGATCTAAATTGAGACATAGGCATTTCTATCTCTTATTTTACTACTTGTTTCACTCATTTCTACTAAATCAATTAGAATAGTGTAATGTAATTCTTCTTATTCTAGGTAAAATAAGAATAACTAACTAAATCAAAATGCCTCTTATTCTAGTATAAGAAAATTTTAAAGTCTTATTATGATATAAACAATTCTACAAACAAAACGAACCTAACTAGAAGCATAGGGATAAGAATAACTTATATAAAGATGACTTAAGCTTATTCTCATCTCATATTATTCCGACAACAAACGGAGACAATGTTTGATTAACTAAGGCCGATCTAAAACGAGCTTACACCAAAAATATAAACTTAGACAGATACACCAAAACATACTAATTTACCTGACCTCAGTCTACCACCTTGATCCCTTTGGCTACATCCGCCCCCTTACTTAGCTAAGAAGATCACTCTAACTATCAATTCTAAATCAATCAGAAGTCTTCTAAAAGAGCTTTGCGCTCAGCTGAAATATTGGTTCTTGGCACTTGGGGTGGGGCATTGTGCGCCTAGAGATTTTTTGTTCGAATGTTGACTTCTCATGTCGCGCACATCTAATGGATGTGTAAGAGTTAAAGGAGAGACGCATGTAAGTGATGCCCCCTCTTAAGTTGGCGCATACCCAAATGTGCCCGTTCGTTGCACATGGGCAACGAGAATTTCCCATCGGCTGTTCCGCTCCTTGACGATCCGATCCACGTCATGTGTATATATGTCAGCCAGTTATTGGTGTTTGTCGGAGATTTTTCTTGTGATGACGTGCCTAGAGGTGTTCTGCTCTTCGATGTTTGCACTTGACTCAATTCTTCTTCTTAATTTGATATATTTATTAATTTGGCCCAACGGGTAGGTCCTAGATTTTTCTAAAAATAATATTTTAAAAGATTCTAAGTACGTACAAACGTGAAAGGCCTCTTTTCCCTGCGTCCAATTCCACTGAAAGCTACAGTGCGAACGGCTTACCAAAGTTCAAGGGGTGATTCAAGATTTGCGCCACGATGGCCTGATCTGCGCCGATTTAAAGAAGATGACAAAGTTTTCATTTTTTAATTCTTGCAACAAAATGTATTTACAAATAAATCCCTTGTGTTTTTTGGTGTTGAGTCCAAAAAACTTTATTTTTCTTGATAAATAAGCGTTTCTGATTAACATGGGTTGAAAGATACAAATAGACCGAGCCAAGACTAGAGATGCGAGATACAAAATTTGATAGTTTAGAAGGACTAAAAGGTAAGACTCCAAAAAAATAGGTATATTTTACAAGTCCGTAGCTGCACCGGTCATTAGTTAAACAGACAAAACACGAGTCTACATGCAACTGTCATTGATGTTAACAGGTGTGTGATGACTCATCAAGATGACGGTGATAAATGGATATAATTTTTTATTTTTCAGAAAAGAAAAGAACAGCTTCATGTTTACCTTATCAAGAACTTTTTCCCTCTTAAAGCATCTTTGGCAAAATATTTGGTTAGAAGTTATTTTAATTTACTCTTGGAATATGGAAATTATCACACAAAAATGAATATAATTTACCTTGGACCTCGTACTAGCTGAACTCCGCTCCAACCTTATTTTTAAATTAAAAGCTTTAATATAAAATCTTAGATATGTAGAAGCAGTATTCTAATTAAACTCCAACTCAGTGTTTGATCTGAAAAGATTTGCTGGTCAAGATTCATTGGTTTAACCGTTTAGACCTACCAATGAGATAGATGACATTAGTGTTACATATGTATAGTCTAATATTTAATAAATTAAGCATTTAAAGGAAAGAATATAATAATTTAATAGTTTTAAAAGCCAGTAGTTGTGATCGAGTTTAAACGACTTCTAAGATCTTTTTTTTTTTCTTTAAATAACTAAGCTGATATATATCCATGAGTACTAGTACTCCATATATACTATCTCAAATATATTAAAAGTTATTCAAAATTGCATGCCCTTCATCTCCTGCTAAAAGAAGTAAAAGCTGAAATCAGTATGAGTGATATGATTTATTTAGTGATTCAAAAATTTCGAGCAACATAAAAAAATATTCACTGACTATCTTCAGATCCAAATTCTAAGTTAATTTATTTTATGATAGGATTTTCGATCGAGTAATCAAGAATAATACTTACTGTAACATGGATCTTCTAACTGGTCAAAAGGGTCCACAACTCAAGTCAGGTTTTTAAGGATGAGCAATTGCAGCCGCCGGCGCAATCTACCTCGACCAACCAAATTGCATCCGAGGTGGGGGCTGGGAGAGAAACTCATAAGTTTTGTCTCTTGACACTTCACACTCGATTTAGGTTGATCCTTACATGAATTCTCTCACAGACGGCTGCATGAGGACATTTTAATTTTTTTTTTTTTTTTGGCATTAAGCAGTACTTCTTCGTACATTAGTAAATTAAATATTTCTCAAATTAGTGACAGAGTTTTAAGGTATCTATTTAAAGAGAAGTCTAGAACTTCAATGGATTTACCCATGTAAACTGATCACGAGTGTGGACGTTCCACCCCATGTGAAACAAGAGCCACCATCTAATTTCATGAGACGTGTCTTCTCTATTTCTCTCTCCCCACACCCTGTCCCTGCCTGGATTATGACCACTGAATTTAGCTGAGGAAATGCATCTTCTTCTCCCTTTTTATTTTTTGTCATTGGATTAAGACCCAATAATTTTATGGACTTTTTTTATTATCAATCTACTAAAACTTTTGATATTAAAAATAATTCTTTATTATTTACAAATAAATCTCCGTAATCTCAATTTTCTTATAAACAAGCCTTTTGAGCACTTTCTCCATGCCACTCTCAATAATTTTTTGTAGCATCTAAAGATCTTGCAGCATTCACATGAGATTGTGATGACTTATTCGTAAATATAATTGTGTTACAAAGACTTATTTTTTAATTAATACGTTATATTTTTAAGGGTTAAAGTTGAAGGAACGAGAGAGAGAGAAGAGAAAATCGCAAGAGAGGAAAGCGGGCTCCGATAGTTAACCCAATGTGTTCTATTCTTCACCTCGGTTTTCTTTTTATAGAGGCCCTTCCGTTAACTATCTCCGCCCCCTCCTCGGAACCGCCTCCTACATTATAGGGATGCTGGGAGACCAAGTCTCCATACTTATCCCAGCAACAGACTCCTAATGTTAAGGGATGGTCACTATCTAACAAAAGTCTTATATATCACCTGCAAGATCACAAACCAATGCTGTCTACACATATGAGAAATCTATAATATACGATTGAGCTTGCATTCGCTCCAAACCTAGATGGTGAATCCATTAACTACTTATCCGTTCTTCTTCTGAATTGACCCGATCGGCATGCAATCAAAATCCGGTTCGTGTAGAGATGTCCAGGTACGCACGTCATACATTCTGCAGCATGTATGGTTACGTGAAAAATCTTACCAAAATTAATGGAAGGAAGGTGATATGCTCAGTCCACTTATCTTTATCATCTTCTACCAGGCAAGCAATTAAGGTGATCCCCGCGGAGGTGAAAACAACGTCTGAACAGCGACGCCTGTTGTGAAATCCGAGCCGTCGTTTTCACAGTACGCAACGATGTATGGTTTCTAAACGGGGGGCCCTTTGTCGGAATACGCACGTTTTCCACGGGGAAACAATAACACAAGCAAGGGGATGTGGAGCTACTGCACGTGGCGGAAAGCTTATGCTGCCGTGTATCCTGTTTTCGCCCCTAAGGCCTGGTCGGGATGTCCAGTGCGTGTGGGGTACGTCGTGCCTGTTCATACACTGTACGCGTGGGTACGTGTCTATATGTATACGGTACGTAGACCACCTCCCCCGCCAACGCAACACTTGCTCCAACACTGCCGCCTCTCTCTCTCTCTCTCTCTCTCTTTCTCTCCCTCTCCTGCCGCCATGGACTCTGAGAACTCGACCTCCTCTAACTCGTCTTCTTCGGCCGAGTTTTTACCTTCAAAAGAGCCGCCTGCGCCGGCGGTGTCGTCTCCGACTTCTTCATGGGCGTCGTCGTCGTCGTCCTCGGCGGGTGGACGCACGAAGAAGAGGCGGGCGGGGAGGAAGAAGTTTCGGGAGACGCGGCACCCAGTGTACCGGGGGGTGAGGGAGCGCAACGGCGGGAAGTGGGTCTGCGAGGTGAGGGAGCCGCGCAGCAACACGACGCGGATCTGGCTGGGCACGTACGCGACGCCGGAGATGGCCGCGCGCGCGCACGACGTGGCCGCGCTGGCACTGCGCGGTAAGTCCGCGGCGCTCAACTTCCCCGACTCGGCGTGGCTGCTCCCGCGCGCCGCTTCGGCCGCTGCCGAGGACGTCCGGAGAGCCGCCGCCCGGGCGGCGGAAATGTTCCGCCCTCTCGCCTCGGCCGCGGCCACTGCGCCGTCGCCGCCAGCAGTAGCGTCGTCAAAACGAGCAAGTCCAGTAGGGAAGGTGCCGGGTGTTGGGGAGGGTGCGGAGCGCATCTTAGGAGGAGCTCCGGCTCCTGCACGCACGATGGAAGGGGTGGAGTCGACGGCGTTCCTGGACGAGGAGGCGCTGTTCGACATGCCGGGGTTGCTGGCTAACATGGCGGAGGGGATGCTCCTCACCCCGCCGTCCAGGCATAGGGGCTACGACTGGGAGGACATGGACTATTGTTGGCATGTTGACTCGTCCCTGTGGAGGCATTAGAAGAAGAACAAGAAGAAGAGGAGGAGGAGGAGGAGGAGGAGGAGGAGGAGGAAGAGGTATTGCTCCACCTTGTCTGAGATTTAGCGGCAGGGTTTGGACCGTTATAGATGGTCGGCAATTTGTGGAACAACAGTTTCATGTTCTAACGCAATAATTGGTATTTCCATCCTTGCCTCAAGATCTGGTTCTTTCCATAGCTCTTTTCTCATGCAGGGTTCATACAGAAAATGTTTCTTTTATTTGTTTGGTTCGTTCAATCAAGCTGTGCAATTCGGAACCTATAGTACCATAGCAAATTAGCGATTGTAAGTCCATATACATGAATCAGTAAATATCATACAAGGTTGATAACTACTTTATTACAGGCTTGATAGTCAAATAATAATGAAAAAGAAGAGAGCGAGAAATAAAAGTAAAAAAAGATTGTTTTTTTTCTGAAACTAAACTTAGATGATAGAAAAGATATCTAGATTCCAATCATTAGATAGACAGTTCATGAACTTTTATAAGCTAAGTAAAGAAATAAAGACACCAATGAGAACCGAATTCTCTTTTAAACTATCCAAATGATCGAAATATTTCTTTACGTTGCAACCTGAAAATTTATCTCTTCTGATATTACTTAATTAGAAAGTTCTATCACAGTTAAAATCAGTGAACCAAAGGTATAATATAGCTTGAGACCTTGGGAACACTTCATTGGCTTTCCCAGAATTTCTACGAGATACCTCATTAAAGTCGTCCTCCAATCACCGGAATGAAAATAGATTCTCTAACTATATATCAGATTTTCGTCTCAGACACACTCTCTTTCTTAATTTATATTCTCATGCCATCTAATTAGTTGGACAAAGATGGCAAGGAAATCTGGCCTCGTGACACACGAAATTAAGGTCCCTTTCTTTAGAAATATTACAGAACTCCAACACTTGCTCTCGTGACACACGAAGTTAGGGACGACTTTAATTTAGCTTTACGCAAGTGCCATTTCATTAGAATCATTACACTCAGAACTCCAACTCTCGCTCGCTCGGTCAGGGAGTAAAACGGAAGCTGAGAGCTTTTGCTGAAATCTCAAAGTATTTGATCTTCCAACAGGAGAATAGAGGGATAGCCAAAATTTAAGAGAAAGCAGACATGGCGGCGCTTTAATTCTTAATTCATGTGAAATTTGGAAAAGATGAAATAACGCCTCCTGGGTGCCATTTTAGTCCATTCGAACATGCAAAACGAGTAATGCATGTTGCACTGTTACATAAGTAAATGTACGCTACAGTTCACATGGAGATTGTCTCATTCCATTAAACTTGTCCGACGTCAATTCATACGTCAGCATCTAAGAAAGGATTGAATTTAATAAAATAAAAAATTACATATCTACTTACTTTTTAAGAATATGATTATATTCTGGAGATCATGGTCAAACTCTCAAAAATATCATGCTCTCAGAGTGTGATCGTGTTGAGATCACAATTCATGCTCCCGTCAAGTAATTTGACAAAGCAAATATTTTTACTATTTTTTGAATCTGACCCCAATGTACGTTGACGCTTAGATGACATCGGGCACAATTAACGTAAGAAGACAATCTTCATGTGAGCTGTCCAAATGACAGGAGAGGGGCCCAATCCATATCAAGGTTTTTACATCTACAGCAACGGTGCAGCAAATATGACTCTATACAAAATTCATTTTGCAAGATGATATTTAAAATACCTATAAATTATCTTACTAAGAATTAGATTATGAAAGAATCTAGAGTCAGAATTGGAGGTATATTTCTGTAAATGTCACATCATCCTGCGTTTGGACGGAAACACCAAGAAAGCTCAACAACTCCAATGATGATTCTGACTAAAGTAGCATTTGAAAATAAAAGTTGGTGATCTAAGTCTTCAATTCTTATGGACGTTTTGAGATTGTATTATGAAATTTTTCAGCTTGCGTTATCCACGCAACCTTATGGTCGAGTCTGTTGCCGTCTCAGTTAGACACAAGTATCAATACTAATTTTAATGTTATTGTTAATAATAGTTGTTAGATTATATTCCATGTATTAAAAGAGCTTATTACTGTAATAACTTTAAAACAAATGGGACTTTTGCAAATAACATTATAAAATTTTTCACATTGTTACATAATTCATATATGTATATAACCCCTTAACTATAATGGTATTTCCATAATCCCCTTAATTATGTGACTGTTTTGAATTTCACTTGAGTTAAAATATTTTTACTCTATAAAAAATATGTGAAAGTTATTAAATAAAAATATACTAACATTATCAATTAAAATATAAATACCTCAAAAGAAAGATTGCATAGACATCTATTTAAGCTTGTTGTAATTCAACTTTACAAGTATAATTAGTATCAAAAAAAAATTCATTTAAAAATATGTACTGTAAATAATTATATGTATATATATATTTATTTATTTATGAATTAGATTTTTTACATATAAGCATGTACAATCTTTTGATATTACAAGTAAGCGCTCTTAATATGACAATTTACATATAAGCCTCCACAATCTACTGTGAATTAGTGAAAGGCCCTATGACTGTGAAATGATTTTGTTCTATTATTAACAGAGGAACTAATCACATAAATAGCTCTTTCTCCTCTCTATGGTCGGGTTCATACTTGCTCCATTCAAGGTAGATTACAAAACCAAACTGAGCTTCTTTTAAGCAATAAATATCTAATCCAATGAAAGGCCATAGGGCTGTTAAGGAGTCCCAACCATTTAACTAAACCACCATCTAAGGCATGTCTCTATATCTGTCGAGTGGCAAGGAGAAGACTCGATCGCCTAAACCAATAAAAGGGGACATCGTTATTCTCTCAATGCTAGCTGGGAGTTGTATGAGTGGTAACGTCCATGTATGGCCCCATGAGAAGGTGGAGAAAATGGCCTTGTAGTACCTCACTCACGTACTCAATGGGGTCTACACATTCTACGTTGGAAGAGTATGCCAATATCCCACCTCCCCCCATGCATCATCCTAAACAGAAGTGCTCACATGCTCAGATGGACCATTAAGTTCATTCCTAGTAGGTGAAGATCTCCTTCCCCCATCCATCTTCATTTACAATTTCTAAAACTTTGTTGTTCTCCGGTAAGCAGCTATGGAAGCATTAAATCCCAAGCGATAGGGTTTGGAGTTCAGATTGATGCCTTAGTCCACTATGAGACAACTAATTTTGATTGAATAGATATGATTTATCTAATAGAGATTAAAACGAGAGAGGATAGATAACAAATAATAGCAATTATTTAAAAAAAAAAGGCATGCATCTAGGTTAGCATCTTGCTTTGTCCAGATATTCTTCAAAATTTCCACCATGCGTAAGGGAAAAATAGGATGTGTGTGACCTTAGTTAGATAAGCATTTGACAGTACTTGGCAGTTAATTAGATGATATGGCTTCTTTGTTCTATTATAAACTCATCTACTACTGTAATATTTCAAAGTTTCGGATCCAGTTATCTGGTATCGAGTGTCCTTTTGTGGGTCTTTTTAGGGTAGTCAGTTATAGTCTGATTGGCGTTAGATCGATTTGACGCAGATCAATGATTGAAGTTCAATTGGAAAGATGTCATTTCGGTGCATGCATGCACACCGTGTAGCAAAACCCGAGTGGATCTCTTCTTATTCACGTCGCACGACTTGGACGTGATTTGGCTCTTTTTGTATAGCGCCTTTCCTCCCCACGGTGTCCTCCCAACCACATGGCAGTCCCCCATGCGGTAAAGGTACCAAGGGTAGGGGTTATCCCCATGAATCCCCTTTCTTTTCCTCACTCTCTCCCCCTCATTTCTCATCTTGTAACCCCTCCTCCACCTCTCTTCTTCCTTTCCCCTCCTCTTACCTCTTAAAGCTCTCACCTTTTCACCACCTTCCACTTCCACGTTCCATCTTCCCCCTCCTCCCATGTGATAGCCGACACATAAGGGAGGGGGGCGGTGACCATGGTGGTGGCCCCATTGGCTTGGTGGCTTGGACGGTGAGGTGGCAGTGAGTCAGGAAAGGTGGTGACGCATAGGTGACCATGGTGCTAGCTAGGTGTTGGCGGGCGGCTTGCTGGAGGTTCAACCACGCGAAGGGCTCCTTATAAGTTGGGAGGAGTGCAAGACTTTAGGTAGGATGATAGTCTCTCCTCTAATACTAGGATCGACAGACATACTAATTTTGACTTCATATTGAGTAGATTTCATATTACATTATAATGTTCTAAAGTAGTATTTAATTTAATCATTTGAGTAATTTCTAAATTTAATTAAGTCTTTTAAATTGCGTCTATCATGTTGGATGCCATTTATGTTTCTTGTCCTAATTGTTTATGAATCAATTTTTAATCGATTATCTATTTTTCTGAATCGCGCCCTCCATGGTGACACCATTTAGAGTTCTAATCATAGTCGATTAACTACTTGATTTTTGAATGGATGACTATTCACTTGAAATGCGTCCACTATGTAGATGTTGTTTAAAATTTTCATATTTATCTTCGATTTTTATTTTCTTTTCGTCCCCTCTAAAAGACGTCATGATTGGTAGATGCGTTTCTAAAATGCGTCCACGCTACTGGACGTGATTCAGTTGCATAGCCCACAAGGCCCAATCCGAGCCAAATTCAGCAATTCACTTCCAAGATGATTTTCTTTCATGTTATTCCTTCTTTCCATAAATTGATCCGAGATTGGAGAGAGTTTTAGATGGTTCTATATTATGAGATGTCTTGGAGCCTAAGAATCTATTTTACATTGATTTATCGTGGGATTTAAGGCTCTATATATACATAAGTACTTTGAGACCTTAGAGAGGTTGGCCAATTTATCGTTGAGAGTTCTACCAAAGAGTGAAAGGAGCCATCTGTCCTTTGCACGAAAATCAATAGCCTTGGAATTCCTATTTCTTTCTAGAAAGCCTTCTTCCTTCCCTGAAGGGTGCCGTCAACCAAAGGTGGCTTTTAGAGGGGCCAACTTCTTCTTCTTTTTCTTCTTATTCTTGCTTGTTCATTAGTTTAATTGCATGCATCACATCTTCATCACACACAACTTCATTTTTCTTTGCATATAAGGGTTTAAAAGAAAAAGATAAAAAAAGATGAGTTTCTAATTTAGTTGCATAATTAATTCTTATTTAGAATAGATACTACACTATTCATAAGTTCTAATCATATTTTTTTTGTTTATTTATTTATTTGCAAGGAACATCAAAGAGAGTGAAAAAACTAAAAGAAAAGAGTTTCTTCTTTTTCGGCCGTCTGAAGAGGGAGAAATTAAGAATTCACAGTCATCCCGATAATCCAAGGTATATGTGCGATCACTTTACTATTTCTTTGATAATCTCATTATCTAGTGACCACAATCTTACTGTTTGAGCACGATATTTAAATTTTATTTCAATAGCACATCTTGAACACTCACAATATCAGAGTTAGGCTACCATTTTGATTTGTTTTATTATTCTAATTTTTTTTTCCAAATTGACTCCATGTTAAAGATTGGATCTCTAAGGATTTTATTAATTCATGTGATCAATTGGGTAAGAAAAATTATTTTTTTTCCATGTAGAATATCATGGAAATTGTTTCGGAATTTTTTATTTATTTTACAAGCTCTATGTGGGTTTTTGGGTACGGTTGCGGCCACCGTCGGCAACCTCGACGTCACCAATGACACTGTTGGCCCTCTGCCAGCCTCGAGGGGTGCAAGCAGAGGGGGTAGTGCCCGCCCACCTCCTTTTTTTCTTCCTTTCATTGGATGAAGAAGAAGAAAGGTGAAGGGGTGATGGCGGTGTCTCTGGTGAGACCGTCGGTACCTACGGGTTGGCGTCGGCCTCCCTCCCCGTGTCGCCACCCTGGTGACTAGGGGATTGGGGAGGAAGGTAGGGGTGGCGCCTAGGGATTTCAGCTCTAGCCGCCCGCACCCTGGATGGGTAGGCCGGGCCAAGCCAGCCCAATTAGGGGTTGGCCTGGGCTCGAGCCAGGGCACCTAGGGAAACCTCGGCCAGGCTGGGCCTTACTCAGCCAAGCCAACCCAATTGGGCAGCCTCCTAATTAGTCCACTAGAAATTAAAATTAAAATTCAAAAATCATTTTAAAATTTATAACATAAATTTTAATTTCAATGTCTCCTACGTTAAAATCATTTAATTAAAGTTTCTATGTATAATTGTTGTTTTGGAAACTTGTTAGAATTAATCTTAATGTTAGATAAATTTAACATAGAATTATTATAAATTATGTATGGAATCCTTCTAGAAGTTAAATTTAGATGCGTTGATGTGTTCCTGCGTTAAAATTTGTTTTAAAGTCATGCTAGAATCTAATTTTTTTCAAAGAATTTAAATTATCTAATTTTGATTGGAACCTAAGGTATGAAAATTAAATTATTTTATTTTCAAAAAATTCAGCCCTGATGTGATGTGCACGGTGATGTGTGGATGCATAAAATATGTGATGGTCATGGACAAGCTTTGATAATAATATCATGTGATGATGTTATGTGGTCGTGGATCTTTATTGGAATGATTTGATGATAATTAAGTATTAATTATTGAGGCTTACGTGCCTCCGTCTCTCTCACTCTATTATATTTCTATCTTTCTCCTCATATATATTCAACCATAAGGCTTTCTCTTATAAAAATGTATATTTGATATTTATATCAAATTTTTAATTTTATAATTGATCATGTTTGCTAAGGAGGAGCGAGCATGATCTATAAGTGCAACCAGGAAGACCGTAGAGATGAGATCGCCAGCCAATATGTTTTCATGTTTAAATTAGTATAATTATTATATTAATTAATTGAGTAATTAATTTTATGACTCCAGTCAAATCACTGTGATGTCCATGACCACATAATGAATATGTATGGTTGATGCATGTCTTTATTTTTTATTATGAATCAAATTTTTATTATAGGTATAGTAAATAGTTAAATATATGTGATATATTTATTTCCTATCACCTAAAATGAGATCAA
Source organism: Zantedeschia hybrid cultivar (assembly GCA_030544215.1). Classification (NCBI taxonomy): domain Eukaryota; kingdom Viridiplantae; phylum Streptophyta; class Magnoliopsida; order Alismatales; family Araceae; genus Zantedeschia; species Zantedeschia hybrid cultivar. Next base: position 41,044,192 of record JARZZO010000013.1, on the reverse strand, counting down.
GATAAAATTAATGAAATTTTTTGTAGCATTTACTATTTATGTGCACACGTGACTAGGAGCATGTACATGGACCCTAATTAGTCTATTTCTCATCGTCTCACTTTGCGGTTGTTCAGAACTTGCAGAGATGGACATGTATGAGATGTTGGCTACGAGATAAGACGTCAATGGACGCACTCGGACTGTAGAGTTTGGAATTGTATAGAGTTTGACTTGAGAATCGTTGCGCTAATGGGGGTGAGTGCCTTTGTCACCATATGACTTGACGGGCTAGGACCACCTATAGCCAGATGTAGCTGGAGCAGCGTGCACTGTTTGAGAGGTTCCGGACCTATCTTGTGGTTTTGTACTTTTGATGCTTCTTAACGTGTTTTACACTCGCTTCAGTAGTTGCTTAGTAGTTTACATCTTTACTTTATTTTTTTACTACACTCTTCCTACTAGCTAGTGGGTGTGTTTGTGGGAGGTAGCGATTGTAGTATCCTTACTGAGCCCAATATTGGTATGGTTCACTCCCTATATTTTAGGTGAGGGCTCTGGTTAGGCTTAGGAGTGGGAGGTGTGTGCTTGAAGGACGCGTGCCAAAAGCCGTACTTGTTATGGGATATGCCTCATATAGTTGTACTTTAACTTTCTAGCCTATATGAAGTATATTTAATTTATGTACTTGTTGGACAATGCATTTATTTGCTGAACTTTGTCAGACTGTAATAATTTAATTTTTCTTATACTTTCAGTCTTTACAATTCGCTTCTTACTTGTTTGTTTAGCTTAGTCTCTCACATATTTCCCAGATGTATGTATGATCCTGGCTTAGGCCGAACAATATCAATCAAAGGCCCATTAGATATCAAATCTCTAACCACCAGGTCACAGATCATTATAGAAATAATCTCATAGATAAGAGAAATAATCCCGTGTAGAGGAAAGAAACTGGGTAGAGTGGAGGCTGCCCAATTAGCTCTCCCACCATGTGATGAGATTTGTTTGATAGAGAGATGATGCCTCGCAAGAGCTTACAAACATCAAAAGACAGTCAGGGGTCTCCTATCTAGGTAGATGAACGACCATTCGATGCCTAAGTCAGTTCTTAATGGAAGCTTTAAGCTAGGGTTTTTCTAGGTAAGAGTGTGCGTACCTCGCTCTAGAGGAGAAACTATGTTTTTAATATAATCTCCTTGGAAGATTGAAGGATCTTCTTATAATAGCCTTTCCTCACCCACGATTAGAGGCCCTTGATTAAGCGTGATCGTGGATGAACATGTTGGAATATGGGGTCTACCGTAATTGGACAGTTGCGGTCCTCTGACTGTGATGTCTGCTAAGGGGTGGGAGAGAACAAATTTACAAGTTTTTTTTGGGCACAATTGAGGTTTAAAATAACATGATTTATTAAAAGAATCTTTAGAATTCCATGAACTGAAAGGTATGAGTTAATCACGTTCTTTCTAAAAATTATATTTAAAAATGATTAGGTATGACTTAATCATTTTCTTTCTAAAATTATATTTCAAAAATAATTACTTGTATGTTATACAATTTTATATTAATTTTAAAAGGGATTAATATTATTTTTATGATTTTTACGTAGCTTTTAGATTCCTTTCCCAATCTAACATTCAGATAGTCAGTGCTTGCAGCCTGCAAGGTAGTTTTTTTTTTTTTTTCCAAAACTTTTTCTTTACAGCTATCACGTGATAGGACTGGAAGGTATCAAACTACTCCACATGTGTCCGTCCAATCACTATTCTATATTTAGGCAAATGCAAAAGTATAGCCTGGTTTTTAATAAGCCTCAGCCATTTCTATATAGTCCTATATGTTTTATGTTGCCATGTACACTTGCATATTAAATAATATTATTTTAGTTGTGTCTCGACAATTTTAATACAATAAGAACTGGATGCATATTTTGATGAAAATGTAATTGGAATGTAAGAGAGACAAAAACGGCAAAAAGAGCTCGGCTACAGTGAAAAAAATCTAATAGCCTCTTAAATATTAACATTATCCATTCTTTTAACGATAATAGATCTCTTATAATATTCTCTAATGAGTTTTGCAAGTGTGCAAGCGAAAAATTGTAAAGAATCAATTCAAATAATGCAAGTGTTGGCACCTAAAATATTGGTGTCGACATGACCTAGCTGGTGTCGACGCCACTCTTCTAGAGACTTAACCAGAAGATTAGTAGGTGTTGACACCAATCTTTCAAAATAGTCCGAGCGCTTATAGAGTGTCGCAACCATTAGCCCTAGTCTCGACACCAATTAATTTTAGATGGAACTTATAATCTTTGGGCTTGCTATATATCTTTGGAGAGTTGCAACTATTTTCAATTCCAGCAGGATTCTTTGGCTAGGGGTTGTAAATATTAGCTTCGATGCTCACTTTGTTTGCAGAATAACTTAAACCAGAATAAGGTTCTGGGGATTTCTTAACCCAGAATAAGAGGTATTTTGATTTGGTAAATTGTTGGTATTTCACCCAGAATAAGTAGAATTGCACTGCGCTATTCCAAGTGATTTGGTAGGAATAAGTAAAATAAAGAAGAGAATAAAGAGTAGAATAAATAGTTCAAAATACCCATGTTATTCCGCTTAACCCCTGGTATAACCCATAGCACCTTGGGTTAAGCACTCCCCTCCACCAAAGTGGGTTAAAAGGTTTTAGGAGAATAAAACATCCTATTCAGGACTTATTCCACAAACAAAGTGAGGTTAAGGTGTAAGTCGTCAAGAGAAACCCTAGAAGTATTTCTCCACTCTGTTGTTCGTTCCCATCAAGGGCTACGACTGAAAAGACGTCATCATCATCGCCTCGAGTTCTATATTTTTGCATGTGCGTCATCGCAGGTTTTCACAAAGTAGGATTTGTCTATTTTTATCTGAGGCGCCCAACACTTTCGAGTTTTCACCTCAGCCAAATTTTGAACTTTTCTATCCTTAATTGGTCCCTCACAGGAGTAGGACCAATCAAGTCTGTTGAAACACCTCGTTTTTAAGTCCCTTCTCTTTTTTTTTTTATTTTTTTTTTCTTTTTTGTTTGAACATATGCATTAGATCTTATGGCGTTGGGGCCTCTTTCTGCCGTTGACGCTCGGGGACCTCGTGTGCCGAAGCATAGTACAACTTCATATGACGGCCATTTAGTGGAGGCACCTTTGGACAAGTGAGATGCATCTGATCTTGTCATCTAGGGTGTCCTTCCCAGCTTGAAATTGCATTGAGATCATGCTGCAAGAAATTAACTGAAATTGCCGCTCGACCTTTTCGAGTGTTAGGTCTTCTCTCCAGAATATACTAGCATCATCTAAGATTGGGAGATAATCCGAAAGGATTGAAGCCAAAAACAGAAGAATTCCTTGTGCCTCATATAGAACTCGATTCTTGGGGAAGAAGGATTGGCATGCTCATGGCATTAATTTATTTTAGTTGCTATTCTTTCGTATGTTAATTTCATTTATTGTTCTTTATTGCTTATTCATTTTTATAGTTTGTGTTGCCTTCAAAGGTTGTACGTCAAAGCAAATGCCCAGGGGGGAGTGAGTTAGCACTATAGAAACTAGCATAATGCCTTGGTCAATTCTAATTTCCATCAGTAGACCTTGAAAAGTGGATGTCAACCATTTCGTGATTGAACCGCTACAAAATCTTGTGCATTTGATTCTATCCATGCTATCTTCCTTGTACTCTACAAACGTCCCACATTTTCTTGTGTGATTGATTTCATTTCTTCCATCTCCCTTTCGGTTGTTTCTAGATTTTGCTTTTGATGCACCGAGATCTGTCAATTTCTTTCCATTATTGCACCAGATTTCATTATTAGATCGTGTATCTGTCGGGTCCTTCACCATTATTCTACTTAATTTATTTAAAAAGACTACCAAACAGATCACTATCGTTTTTAAAACTTATATAGCATTTTTGCCAAACATTATAATTGAACATCTTATAATTTAAAAATTATCATGAATCTCATTTTATTATATTTTTTATCACAAAACTATATAAAAAATTATATCACAACCAAACACCCCGTAAGTTATTAAAGAAAAAACAAATATTACTGTAAGGCAACAAATAATGGAATAAGACTTATTACAGGAATATGTATGACAACATAAAAATATGAAAATTTAGAGTAAGCCAAACTAAATTCTGAGAGGCAATAAACATAATTATTCCAAGAACTTATATGTACGAGCTCTGGTGTGACAACTACGTCAGAATCTGATAAACATAAGATTTTCTTGTCGCGTGGGAGGCGTTCCATACGATGCACCTAGAGGAAAAAAACAAAGTCATTACTGTTGCTCCAGATTGACACGGGGCAAACACAAACATTCGACAAAGTGAATTGGAGACTTATAGACAAAGTCTTAGATCTCATGACTGATGTGTCTGGCTCTATTAGGAGGTAGTAGATATGCATGCATCGATTCTTCTTGCATGACTGTGGCATGGCCAATCTTTCTAAAGGTGTAGACGTCAAATTTATGATTTGTGAGATGCCGACACAAATATCAACTGTCGATACGGACACGTGTGTCAAACACAGTAATATCTCGAAAATATGACACAAGGGCACGGTGAATATACAAATATATACGTATGAATACCTAGGTATATATGTGTATAATAAAATATAATTATTTTAATTATTTTAAAATATAAATGATATAACTAAATACATTGAATTATATTATGTAGACAAGTATTTTGAGAAAATATCTTAAGTATTCTAAGAAATTTATACTATTTAATTTAAAATCTTGAAATAGAAGATTAGACATGAGTGTTCGAATGTTTTGTGTCGAATGTCCGACACAACTCTTTGACATAAATAAAAGTGTCCATCAAGTCACAACCTCATACCCACCTGAACGCTTTAAGTAGGAGAACCCCTTGGTCCCTATCTTCGTTTGCTAGCAGCTGAGGCATTGTAGACAAGCGTTCAAAGAGATTCTGAAGCAGACCAATTCAAAGTTTACGACCATTAACAACGAGCCCCTAGCATCAAACACCTTAGGTTAGTTGACGACCTCCTAATTAAGGGCAGACGCAAATGAATTAAACGTGTATATATGATAATAAAAAAATATATGCAATAATTATGTTCGTTTTAAAGACAGTTGATCCAACATGATTGCCCACGTAGTCAGCATTTCCACTATCCATAACAGTAGAAGTACCCTATAGTAAAAAGCAATGCCCAACTCTGTTAACTTACCTAGGGATTCTTGTACTTTGTTCAAAGAATAATACTTACTAGAATATATAAAAGTATTGTAATAATGCTAAGTCATTTTGTGATTATACATATTATTATTCATCTATGTATGTTGAGAAGATAGCTAGCTAGGTTAACTTTTTATACATAGATATTATTATTATCTGATAAGCATTTAATTAGTGCATGCGCATATTCATGGGGAAGACGTCTACTATGTAACGATATCCATGCATAGTATATATCATGACAACATATGTCACGTAGAGATGACATATTATCTAGGGATGACATGTACAACTTAAAGATGATATATAATATTTATCATTAGTATATACATGTCATCTCTACTTAATATTTGTCATTCACATAAGCCTCAGACACAAGAATGCCCATCTATGAAAAGTTGATCCAAGTATTTTTTTTTTTTCATGCATGTATGAATCTATGAGAATGTATATTACAAAATAACTCAGAACCATTGTAATACCTACATTGCATCAAGTTTATACTCTGGTTCAAAAGATTCAATTTCTTGCATTCTTATCATGTGTGAAATGGAAATTAATCAAGCGTACCTGTTGGAAAAGAAGGCATCCGTGAGCCACAAGACGTCTTATCCTTGTGAGGCACTCTCTTCTTTCCGTCCCTGCCATTAGACGGCCTTCATTCCGACCTCTTCTCTCTCTACTAAACACGTGTTTTACAAGTTGATTAGATGGGTTTAGGTGAACTAGATAGGTTCTTATTTTAATTATTAATTCTTAGTTACAATAATTTAATATGTCTCAATCAAGTTGACATCACCAACACCGTCAAGGGTGAGGTCTACTAAACTCTGATTAATAAAACTTTGATGATCGAGAGGGTAGTTCCCTAATCCGATCTTTCTGCATGCGTGTTCCCGGCCTAAGGTGCCTGCGAGGCACCTTTAAAAAAAATTAGGAAAAAATATCAATATACTTCTGAAATTATTACAAATAACCGTCATACTTCTGTCTTTAAAATAATTATCTATACTTTTGAAATCTTCAATCTTCATTTCTCATATCTTTATATAATTTTTATTATTGAAAAAAATATTAATACATTCTTGAAAAGTATACAGTAGCGGCATGAGAAGTGGAGATTGAAGATTTCAAATAATCTGGTCATGCCAGAATCACATCCAGACGTAGGACTGTGAAGATAAAATGCAAAAATTATTATTAGCCACTGGCTATAGGATTGATGTTAGGACAAGAAACGGGTCGCAGTTTCTTTTTAACGAAAAATAATAAGGTCTAGCGAACCTGAGATCCTGGCAAAGCTCCGGATTAAAATAAAACCGAAGTAAGAGAAGATGGACAAAAGTTTTCAAATCAATCCTTTCCTTATTGATCTCATCTTTCTCTATAATGATAAACTGCTTCATGATCAACATGATCCAGACTCGAGATAGAGATAGGGCATGCGATGGGCTTACACCAATAGAGAAATAGAAAGAGGATAGAGACCCTTCCTCTTAGATACTGTGATTAGGGGTTAAAAACGTTATTTAACAGTGAGGATGGTAGTAGTTCTTCCTTGTCATTATCCTTAAAATAGAAAATATATCCTTAACCTTACCTAACCTTAAACATATCTCTACATATTCACATTCTTATCCTTATTCTAAAAATTTATCAGAAACGGATCCATAAAGGTTAAAATACTAGTTAGCATTCCAATTCTATACAAATTCTTTGTGTCTCTATCGATCATCGTCATCACAGGGTAAATAGATCCCCGAAGATTACGTAAGTAGATAGTTTATCATATGTACGGACATACAAGTATCATGTCAACAAGCATACAATTATTTTACTTTCCAAATATGTCATCTAAATAAACATATAATAATATACGTAGATGTCAACAAGGTTATTTTACAGTTCTTAGGAAGATATGAGAGAGCATGTATGGCACTTAGGAATAGTAATGTAACTAATCTGAATCAGAATAATCCTCTAGTATGAAAGGCCAATAACTGGTTGGGAAATTGAGAATGATTTCTAGGGATGCAAATGGTAACCGATAGCCCAATTATTCGACCGGTTGTTAGCTTATACGTCAGTTAATGGAAAGTCTTTTTAAACCGATACGCATAGTGGATAAGATAATGGATATATTTTTTCTATGACCAAATACATACAGTACACTAAAATCCGATTATCCGACCAATTATTAGCTAATAGGATAATTAATGGATAACATTTCTAAACTGATAGCTTAATGGAAACGTTCATGGATCCACCTTAGATCTCCACCGAATGTGACATGTTGCATCCCTAACGTCCTCCTTTGAACCACAAATTGGATATGAGCAACAAAATCGTTAGATGTTTCTTAAGGAAGATGATAGAAAGAGAGAATAATATTTTCTCAAAAGGAAAATAAATACAGGTAGAGACAAAATAGCAGTGCACAATGCTTTTCCAGATAACATGCATTACCATATACACTGAGTTCAATGGATTTCAATTTAGCCCGAGAAGGCCAGGCTGTGCGACTCTCAATGGGAATCCATCGAGAGCTTCGAGTTCCACCTATGCATGGATGTAGAAGATTGTAATATGGGGATTCAATGTCCTGGTTCTTGCCACAAATCTCAGGTCCAGATTTCCTATAAGCACAATGAATCATGTAGTAAGAATTCAGGTAACTGACCAGAATAAGCTGCAAATTTCAGGTTCTATTTGTAACCATTATACTGGCAAAAAGGAAATGACAACTGAATGATTCACTCGTGCTAGTTTCTCACCGAGAATTATAACACTTCTTTTTACTAGTCTTTTTCCAAACAACTATTTCATCTTGTTGGGAAAGCATGTCCCAGCATAAGCTTTCAGTGAAATCATGTATAAATGTCCACTTCTTCTGATTCTCCTTGTTTCGTAATGATCTTTGTTTGTTTACAGTTGAAGTCCATACAAAGTAACCACCAGGCCTTAGAACTCAGTCAACTTCAAGTAGGAAGATACCATCTGCGTAAAACATGTCCCCGATGGAAGAATTTCATAATCAAACTTGGGGCTTGGGATGATCAAAACACGACCCAAGAGTGCTGCAAAGAACATATGCTTATGCAGGTAAATCAAGTGGTTAGACATCTGCCCAGACACACAAATTGCATACGAGAACCTATCCTTCTTGGGTTTCCATTCTATGGTCCTCCTATCTGCAGGTTTTGTCTTGGCATAGCCATTGTTCTGGTACTCTCATCGTTGTCCTAGTTATTTTTCCCAGTCCCACACACATGTAAATAACCGGCATGTTCTCCTTTTGATCACACCAGGGCTCAAGCTTCTGAGGGAGGATGTTTGGGGGATAAACTTCCTTTGACCAGTCACTATGGCCATTTTGTGGTGGATTATTAGTAATATGTGATCCACCAAAAATGTGATATTTCATTTATTCTGTGTCATCTTCCCATTATTTTGTTTATCAGATTTTTCCTCTCGTTTTGCACTCATTACATCCAAATGCTTGTCAACATGGATGAGGGTGGCTTGAAGGGACATTAGCTGCACCCAGTGTTAGTTTCCTTGAACTTTCATATGAATTGCAACTAAATTCATATTCTACACACCGTAATTTGATCCTTTGCTATGGAAGAAAACACGGACAAGAAAACGAAGAGATTAGTTGAAAAACAAATGCAACATCAACCTAGCTAGGAAGCTCATTTTATTTAACTTCAGGCTCTTCTATAAATTTACATGTTGTTTTCTGCTGTACTGCTTCAGAAAGTCATCTCAGTAACTTCTAAACATCATTGCTTTTCTAGTGACCGATCCTCAATCGTTGTATCCATGGATTGCTTATCATGATGGAGATGGTGTCCATCTCAGTGTGTGTACAGCTTACATATGAAGACCCAATGACTTCCATAAAAAATAACTAAGTGACAATGTAAAAATACTTCCAAATAGAAACTACCCCAAACACTACCTAATAACGTGTTTGGCAAAACTTCTACTTGAAAGTTACTTTTGACTTTCACTTCTCACAGAACGAGTTGAGGGAGAGAGGTTATAATAAATTTTGATTTGTTACAAAAGTTAACTATTTTATAACAACCTCACTTTTTCTCCAATCTTAAAAACTCCCCCCTTATAACTTTTGGTTAGAAACCAAAACACAAGTAAAATACTACATAGATGACTTCTAAGATCCAATGACTTCCATAAAAAATAACTAAATAAAAATACAAAAGTGCTCCCAAATGGAAGCTGCACCTTAGTCTAGTTCACATTGACAAATATGGACTATTGAAGGTTCAGAGTCTGTACTGTGGTATTGATACCGCTGACCTAGCTGCTAACATGAAAGGGTCCTCAAACACAACCTAGAACACTAAGACGATGATAATAAATCAATACATCACAAGGACAGCAAACCAACAGGAGGAACACACCAAAAGTCCTTTCCTAATCATTTTGAACGGTCAACCGATGGCCTGCAGTTTTAAATCTCAAGAACTACTTTAAGCATGAGAGTGATTTCATGGTTTGCATCTCTCTAGTACATGGTATCTCCCCCTGTCCAAGGTCTCGAACAAGACAGGGTAAGCGGGAGGGAGGAGGGAGGAAAAGAAGGAGATTGGGAAAAAAGGATAAGGAAAAGAAAAAGAGCAAGAGAAAATGGGGCAGGCGGAGAAAGGGAGGAGCAGACGAAGGTAAAAATGATGGAGGAGGAGAGAAACAACCTCTTAATCCCTCTGGCATCAAACATAAACTATAGAGTAACAATTGCTGCACCGACTCTCAGTGCAAGTGGGTTAAAAAATATTAATTTTTGAATTTTTTTAGATGGGCCACAAGGTGCAAAATATGTATCCTATAGCTGCATTTTTAGTGGAGAGGAGTTTACTGAACACGCTGTATTCAAAGTCATCTAATCACTATCCCTATATTTAGACTTTCCTCCAAAGGCTGAACTTCATGTCTCATATATAAAGATGCACATAAAGTAACAACAGGAAATTTCTTCTGCTAATCAAGATATAGAAGGCGAATCGATCATAATCAAGAAAATACTACTTTAGCATGACTTATCCATACTTCATATCCAGACAAGGTTAAAATTGACATTGAAATGACACAAGAAAAAAAAAAGCTATATTTCTGGTACATGTATCAGACTTACAAAAAATTATTATGCAAATGGGAAGAGATCCCCATTGTAAAAGAATAGTATATAAAAAGCAAAAATATTGATGCCTACCTGTATAAGGTCTAAATGATTGCATACAAGGTTTATAACTTTGATGATGAACCTGCTGTATATTGCAAAACTGGTGCTTCCATACATTTGATGTGCTTGTTCAGGTCATACACAGCAATCATCTATACTCCTTACATTGGCCCTTTGTGGTGACTATGTTATTCTTCCTAGTATCAACAGCAAAGTCAGTCACACCTGATTCCTCTGCTCATTCTTCCAAGAATTTTTAGCAGCTTCAGCTGATGAACTACCAGAATCACCATTATTCACATCCTTTGGCTTGGAAAAGAAAGGATCCCATTCATGGGGGCCCACAGTTCTCTGTCCTTCATCCAACAATGCATATTTCCAACTGTATTCCTCAACAAGATCACTGTCATCACGGCCTTTGACAATGTCTTTCCTCAACTTTGTAACTTTATCGATCAAAGGCATCTTTGAGTGTCTCCAGTCGAGACCTAGGATCTGCATATATAAGCCTTGGTATAAGGCTTATGACTTGCTCTCTCATTACCTTCACTTCTTCTGGAGAAATTCGGCTCAACCTTTCTTCTATGCTAACATTTCTCTTGCGGATGTCATCTTCTGGAATAAAGACAGAATATTTGGAATAATTTCTCGGAAGATGCCAAGTATATTGTCTATATGCAGACCCCGGATGGAAGAACACCGGGATGCAACCAGCCAGCATTGAATCAAAGGCCGTCTCATCAGATCCCAACCATGAAAACTACGAACCTCCCAACACTAATCACCTACCCGGAGTCTCAACCTTGGAATGAGCCAAGGTAAGATCCGCAGAACCCTAGCCCCAAATTCACCATCCCCAGACCCCAAGAAACTCACAGCAAAAGCACCATTCTACTTTGAACAATCAAAACAAGCAAAAACCTAACCATGTCAACAACAACCCATGCACTACCATCAAATCCAAAACGGAAAAGAACCTTTCTACACCCCGAATCGAACCTCCGGAACCCCAAATTTCTGGCTACCTACACATGGTCGATGAGGCGGAGCTGGATCTGGCGCTTGCGGTCGTGGTCGAGGATCTCTTTATTGGCCTTCCTGATGGCGAGGCCGGCGGCATCACCATCCTTGTGGGGGCCGCGCGGGATACCACTGGCGGCAACAGAGGTGCCACCACTGGGGCGGGGCTTGACGAAGAACCTGTTGGTCTGGATGTAGACGTTGGTGCCCGACCCTCTCGGGGTCTGCAGCCCGATCCCGTTGTACATCGCTCACGCAGCCCTTGCCGATCGCGGGCAGCGACAAGAGGAAAAGTGGAGGGAGAGGAGGAGGAGGAGGCAGAGATTGACCTCAGCAACAACGATTTTCCCCAGAACCCTAGCACCAGCAGAGAGTAGGAAGACGAGGAAGAGCGGACAAATAGAAGACCAAACAGACACCAAACAAAAGGGGGCAGCAGACCCCCAAGAAGATGAATGTGTTTATTCATGGCCGGAGGCGGGGATGGGGTCGGGCAGCTGGAGGAGGCGATGGGTCGCCGGCGACGGGGTTGCCGGTGCTGGGAGAAGATCGAAGAACAGCGGCGTGGGAAAACAACGCGGGTTTGGGGCGGGCGCCGTGAACAAATGGGAATTAAGGTTATAGTTTTGGTCCACGGCTATAAGCTCAGCGGTTGACAAATGATGGATGTGTCGACGGCTAAATTTATAGCCGTTGATATATTATTTTAATTAAACTTAATTTTTTTTTTATTACATATGTCGACGGATCTTTAGTAGTCGTTAACATATATGTTACATATGTCAGCGGCTAGACTACAGCCGCTGACATATATTACGTATGTGTCAACAGTTTCTTAAGCCGTCGACATATAAGTCTATTGTCAACAGTTCTATTTTGGCCGTCGACTAATATGTTATTTGTCAACAAGTACTCTTAGCCGTCGACATATACTCGCTGACAAAACGTATCATTCATGTAGTGTACATAACAAGGTAAACTATAGACTTACTAATTATGTAAGAAAAATGCAAATGTAGATGAGAGCTATGGATATAATTTACTGCAATAATGCAAGTCCTAATTATTCACAATGTATTTTGAACTTTCAACTCTATTAAATCTAAAGATTCTATGGACAATCAAGTTTATATATATAGCTATCTACGAACGTTCTCAAACAACATTTGTCATACTTTAATATTGCAGTATCATAATACATATTTACATTTGCACATTTAAGATACGAAAATAATTACTTCTTTATTCTTATCCTAAATAAAAAGGACCAGGATTCTATCTTTATTCTTACCCTTTCATTTGTAACCTCATGTCTCTTAAGGACAAATATTTTTGGTCATCCTTCTTCATTTATGGCAACCAAACGTATGTGCTCCTTCATATCTTCTCACACTCTAGAATTGTAGAAACTTAGGAGGGAGGCAAGCTAATCTTACATAGAACTAAAATGTCATCTAACAACTTAGATTTTGTGTATCCATTTTTAATAATTATTGAGGATAAGGATAAAGGTGAAAATGCATATAAACAATAAATTTTACGATTTTTATTTTTTGGTCCCTGCATCTTTTAATATTTCATATTAATTCTTGCAATTTTCATATTTACATTGAAGTCCCATAATATATTTGAGTATTTGTTAAAAAGTCCCTCTGGTTAACAATCCTAAAAAAAATATATGGAATATTTCTTCTATGTACCAAATTTCTATTAGAACATATTATGAATATTCTTAATACATTTCTATTTTGGAACAATTTCTAATCAAAGGGATCTTTTAGGAAGGGTTAAAAGATTGTAGGAGGTTTAAAGTAAATATAGAAATTCGAGGGATTGATATGAAGTGTTTAAATATTATAGGGACCGTACCTTTAAAAAAAACACTTTATTTAAAGATAAGGATAGAGCAAATATTTAACCACTAAGTAACCTTCAATATCATTTTATGGAGTATTTAGGATGTTTTGTTTGTTGAGACTATTTAGTCGATTTTACACTAAAAAAAATATATTAAAATTTATTCCCAATTTTTAAAATTACTAAGTCTTGATTCGAATTAGAAATGATTTTTTAGTGAATTTGAGTAAACTTGACATGCATCAGACCTGAGATCAATGAATTGGGATCTCTCAGTAATGCTAATGACCGAAGTAAGTGTGAGTATACTAACAGGACCTGCACTTAATATCAACAACTGTTGTGGCAACTTTCACTCCTTCGAAGCAAAGCTGCCTAGATATGGGGAACGATAACATAGAGGTAGGTCTTCACTTATCATCCTACCATACAAGGCTTCCAAAGATACAATACAACCTTCCTCCTTTCACTGCTCAACCTGTTGCGATCTTTCATAACATGGCTATAGTCAGTAGGGCGGCAAATGAACAAATACACATGATAAATAACTCGTGAGACTGCTTGATAATAATTTAAGTCAGATTTATTAAGTTAAATGAACAAACTTGAATAAAAAAATTAAGCGCGATTCATTAAATAAGAAAAGCTTGACTTGATTAGGTTCGTCAACAAGCTCACTTACTTACCCATTAATAGATCGTTCCAAAACTCATTAACAGATCATTTCTTTATTCATTGAGAACTCATGTAAATACTTATTAAGACTTCTTTTAAGTATATATTCAATTATTCTATGCATGAACAAATTTTAGTTAATAAGATATTTAATGTAGAGTTTTTTTGTCAAATAATTAGGTAAAATCATATTGATACTTGTTATTATTATTTGGCTTCAGTTTGCAAATTTAAATTTTAAAAATTTTGACATTAGACTTACGAACTACCCATTACTCGATTCGAGCTTGTTCAATATCTAAATAAATTCAAACTCAACCAAAACTAGTCGAATCAAATTTGAACAAAATAAAACTGGACTCAACTCCTTTGCACCGCTAATCGCTGGTAGGCCATCCACGGCTTCCGCCCAAGCTCCTCAGAGTTCTCCCAGTGATGGTGCATGTGCTGGCCAGATCCATATCCTCCTCCACACGCCGTCTAGCTTCTTCCTCCTCATCTACAATCGTGTCTAGCTCGATCATAGCAGGTGGATGAACACAATGGCATTACATGCCCAGAATTAATTTCGGCTTAGGGATTACCTTTCATATATTCGAAGCATCATAAATCGATGTGTGGAGTATTTAAAACCACTGAAACGAAAACTAGCGATTTTAAAATCTGCCATTTTATTCTCACCGTCAACTAAACGACTTCACAGATGACAACGGGAGGCTATACTTGCCTCGATGCTGACACAGACACTCTTATGGCACTGTGTTGGACCTCGGCAGTGGGAAATGGGGATTGCCATGATCCGCTAGCTTGAGGTTGCTGGTGTTCCAGCGCTTCTGGGCAGGAGAAGAGATGGATGAGGAGTAGCAGGACGTCGACACGGAGGACAACACACGGTGTGGCACCAACCCGGCCAAAGTTCTTAAAGTTGAGCTTGAGAAGGGAGGTTACTCAAGGAAGAAAGGAAGACTCATGTGATACCTTTCTCAGATATGCTTTTGTGATAAAAAGAAAGTGCAGAATCTTCTTTTTCTATAAAAAAGAAAACTCTTCTTGATTTGATATCCGGATTACTTATTCTAGTATAAACAATTAATTTTGAATTGTTTATGATAGATTAAAGCTTGTTTTACTTTAATAAATCTATCTTAAGTTTATTCAGAACAAGTTATAATGAGATAAAACAAATAAAAATTAAAATATGATAAAAAAAAAGTGTTCTCTCTTATTTTAAATTAAGTCATTCTCGAAAGTTAAAAAAAATTGCATAATCAAATTAGACCAAAAAGGATTAGGCAGAATAAGTCATTCCATGCATTCTCCTTTATTTTTACAAGTAAATCAACATACGAGTACACATCATTGATGAGATGTATCACATCTCATTAGTAAACATCATGATATGGTACAATTGAAATAATATTTTAAGAGAATGCCTTAGAGAGAAAGCAAGTATATCGTTATCAGAAAGAGTCCCATTCACGTACGTAAGTTCAAGTTAAGATGGAATTGAGTAAAGTGCGCAAGGGGGAGGGAGTTTTTCAAAAACAAAAAAATCCTTCATAAAGAACGGGAAAAGGTACATGAAAGAGGTTATTTTATAAACTTCTCTCTCTACGTTTACTGAGTTCCATCCTCACCTCACCTGTAGTTATGCATTTGTTTGGATATTGGACAGATTTTAATGTTCTGAGATTGTGAAAAAAGTTAAAATTTGAGACACTCGATACGAATCCATTTAATTATTCTACCTCTTCTAAATTTTAATAAAATCCTATAAAAGTTAGATAATAAAAGAATCTATGTAATCATGATTTTTCATAAAATTCAAAACACCTCCATAGCCAGCCTCTAGGATCTCAATTCTATACGAAGGTATCATAAAAAGGCACTAAAGCATAAGCAACGCACAAAGGCGCACTAAGGCATAAGCAACGTACAAAGGCCCCTATAGAACAAAGAAAGAAAAAACGTACAAAGGCGCCTTATTACAGATGCTTAGGCACGAAGGTATTCGAAGGTCAGCAGTTGTGCTTTCCACCGTTTGTTTCACGAAGAATCCAATACCAAAGCATTGAAAGCCCCTTTCCTTTCCTGAAAGACCCAGAGTCGGGTTGTGGCTATCCACAACATGGGCCATGCACCCCTCAGCTCCTGAGATGATCTCGATCCTTCTTCTTTGAGCTTCTTTTCTACCAAGTACCTTTACCACCACTGCAACTTTCAGCTTCCCACCAACCCACCCAGGGCTGAAACCTCTGTTTAGTAATCTGCAAGTGGCTGGGTTGCCGTTAAAAACCAGATGCACCACCTCTCGACATCT
Source organism: Zantedeschia hybrid cultivar (assembly GCA_030544215.1). NCBI lineage: Eukaryota > Viridiplantae > Streptophyta > Magnoliopsida > Alismatales > Araceae > Zantedeschia > Zantedeschia hybrid cultivar. The sequence goes on along the minus strand of JARZZO010000013.1, from coordinate 41,027,871 downwards.
TCTAAGTAGGCCCTTGGGAGAGCTCTCAAGCTTTCCATACCCCTCCACTCTCACAAGAACAAGATGGTTTAGCTCTCTCTCTCTCGCGCTCTCTCTCTCTCTCTCTCCAAATTAGTAGCTTAGCATCTTTAACTATCCTAACGGACATAGCAATAACTCTGCTCCCTTACAGGGCCTGTTGCAGTCGAGGCATGCGCAGACAGACTTAACTGAAGAGGATGCCTCCCCATGGAGTGATCGCACCACTAGGCAACCTACAGAAGCTCGCGCGGACGGCGAGGGCGACTACAGAGACTTCCGCCCTCGACCACCGCCGCGCCGCCGCCGAGCCTCGGAGTCCTCGGACGACTACGCCAGTTACGTACCTTCCCGGCGGAGGACGTCCAGTGGTCACCCCGACGGAGGGGCAGGAGGCGACGGCACCCGCGTCTACGACAACCTGGTTGTTGGGGACCCGTCCAACGTCGTGTTCGGCCGAGGGAACCGAGCTGGCCGGAGGCTTGGGGGCCGAGTGTCTGGCAACCGCGTGATGCGCTAAGGCGAGTTTGAGACGAGAAAAGGGAACTATCTAGCCACCACATCCATATATATATATGCTGTGAATGGCACCAGCTTCCTGCAGTATTGGTTAATCTATATGTCATGGTGTTGTAACTTGGAAGAACCTAAGGTTGGTACAGTGATAGGTTTCTTGGTGTTGTAAGTTGGGAGAACCTTATATTACTGGAGTGATCCTGTGATGGGTTTCATGGAAGATTCCAGCTGATACGTTTAACTGGAGAAATCTGAGCAGGTCTGTTGCATAAATATTTCCTCGCCTTCCCTTTCCGTTTGTTTTAATTTTGAGTTCCATGCAAGAAACCTACATAAAAACTTTCGGTTTTACGGCGTACGTGTCCCATGTAACTTTTAATCACAATTTAATTGTTATCAACCTTCTAGGATCCAAGACATGGGAAAACCTTTAGTTAATCTTAATAATTAGTTTGATATAAATGTAACAAGGAAAGTTTCTCAAAGAATTTTAAATATGGATGATAATAATGGTCTTGTATTATAAGATTATTCATCTTTTTTTTTTTATGGACAAGCTTTTTTCTATAAAAGGATAAAGCTCTATCTCTACTTTAGAAATAATAGAAATAATACTCGATAGAGTAATACTTACTACACCGCTGTCGGTGTAAAAAAGATGAGCTGGATCGAACTTATCATAAATCCCATTCCGCTACTTGAAGAGTTGACATGGAGGTTGTCTTTCCATTAAATGTCATCCTAACATCATTCTTATGTCAGCACATATGGGGAGGAGGTCAAATTCAAAAAATTAAAATAAATAATTTACCATACTAGTGTTCGAGAGTATAAATTATACTCTCTAGAGTACATCTGGACTCTCCAAAGTACGAGAGCATGATGCCCATGAGTTCTCCAGGCAGTGGAATGAGATTAATGAGCTCAATTCAATTCCTCTTTTTTACACCAACTGCAATGCATCAAGTATTACTCTAATATTTAAAATACCACGGATCCGAACAATGTCAAAACACTGACATTCAATAAATCCCTCTCACTAGTATTTGAATGATAAAGATATGGCCATCCATCCTTTGGCGTTTCGGAAATTGTACACGACAGATTTCCTAATTATGAGGTTAAATAATCCTTACGTCTGCCATCAATAATTAATCTCACGTCTTCAACTGGTCTGTGTTTCTCCTTTAAATATGTGTTATTATAAAATGTAAAAGTTATATCAATGTCATAAAATTACCACGAAATCACATTATATCAGGTTCTTACTTTTTTTTCATTATTGACAAGTGGACGTACTACAACAAAGATGGATATTAAACACGTTGCTTCACGATTATTAAGTACATTGATCATGGAATAAAAGGCCAAAATAATGTTGTCTATAAGATCAAGGTGGGAATTGCGAGTCGTAGCGGTCTAGTGATCATATCACTCATCCGTCAAATCGTTAACATGATGGGAAATAATTTAAGTTCAGTGTTCCTACTAAGTTCCTGTGCTCATCAACATCTGCAATAGAAGACACGAGGAGACCAGTTTTCCTTTTTCATTGTTGGTGCTTGTTTTGGACCCACAATCCTTTTGTTGCTGTCTTATAGGGTATTTGATATTTAGTCATATGTGCTGTATCAACGTTGACATTTAAATATTAGTAGAGTTTATACCTATAAAAATTAATGTTAATATAGGTTTGAACATATATTAAAATGTTAGGAAGGATCTGAAAGCTTCTCTTCTAATCTTTCTCCATCTTTAACTCTCTTGCCTCTTCATCTCCATTCTTCAGATAATAATTTTAACATTAATATTGTAACATTTAAAATATATTAGAACTAACATTGAATAAAACTAATATTTTAACTAAAAGGACCAACCAGAGTTATCGTCTCCTACCACGCATGCAATTACTGGGAATCCGCGCCTGCTGGCCCAGTAGATTGATCGACCCAAGTAGGAACTTGACTAAGCAAGGCCCTTTGACACAGTGACGTAGAGCACTTTTCGGTCACTTTTTATAATCGTCAAATATCCTTTTTTTTTGACAATAAAGCCGTGGCCATCATTCCTTCATTAAACCAGGATATTAATTACAAACATACCAATAGAGAAGTGTGCGGAGAGGATCTCTTCTCCGTTAAAGAAAAGATCTTCTTAGTACATATTTGAATTAGAGTCCAACAATATTAAGAAGAAGAAGGAAGACTCAAATATTTGACACCGGTCTAAATATGTACTGATAAGATCTCTTCTTCTGCAGTAAAAGGTAGAGGGGAAAGGTAACCCCGCTGGATATAGAAAACTACCACAGGATAAACGCCGAGAAACCACTACGCCAGCAACGCGAGCACGCCGGAGAGCTAGGCACCAAAACAGACATCGCCAAAGATCAATAGAGGCCATCAAGGGAAGGAGGATGGAGCTCGTCGGAGAGCCGATACAAGCCGACAACAACTACAAAACATCAACAGCAGCAACGATGGGAGTACTCATAGACGTATACCGTGGAGGTATATGCATGGACGGAGTGCAGAATCTTGAACACCAACTATAGAACCAAGATCCCAAAGGGGATCTTCCTAACGCTAGGCTGACCAGCACGACTCCTGTCTAAAGCACCGATCCGGAAGTAGGGACGTCGAAGAAGTGGATCAATAAACCAAAAAGGGCGATAGTGGAAATACAGAGAGAGAACTACGAGGAGGAAAGCTAGATACTAAGAGGCAGCAGCGCTCAGCTGAGGCCGGCAACCCCAACGGATGCTGGATACACAAAATGCCGACCAGGCAACCACCCTGCAAGATAAGAGATGGAGGAGGCGAACAGAGGAAGAGGAAGAGATGGGGTCAAAAGGGGAAAGGGAAGGCAGAGGGGGCACAGTAGGACCAATAAAAACGAGAAGGGTGAGAGGGGAGGGGGTCGGCAATGAAGAAGATGGCCAGGGCACATCGGAGAAGAAGAAGGAACAGGAGAAGGGGTGGAACGAACTAGGGGGAAGGGGGGGTGTGGGGAAGAGTACTCCCCACCCCTAAAGGACCGCCACCGTGTTAGAACACTAACCTGTTAGGAGCAACAGCGCCACGTTGGGAAGGCTTCGTCGTGCTGCTGTCATACACATGCATGCAAGGAACGAAGCAGTAGCACGATGTCCACGTAGCAGCAGCGTTTGGTTCACAGCAGCTGGACCTTCACGTTCATATAGCATGCATGCACCATCATGACAGGAGAATACCGTGGAGCTCTAGAGGGAGGCAGCTGTATCTTATTCAATAACCAAAACTTCTCGTTACATACGTTGGACACCATATAAGACCCATATACTAAATTATAGATAAGGACAAACTTTAAAGTTTAAGATAAAGCTAAATACAATGAAATGAACTCTTTCTCTAATCAACTTCTAACAAGAGATAACCTCCGACTCTCTTATAAGACTATTAACCAAATTCAAATTCTAAGACAAATACCTTACTAAGAAAAATCACGGCTGGTGGACTTTGCACTCCCAATATAACTTCAACGATCAGCATTAGCATTTGAACTATCTTCCAACACGCCGGAGCGACGACTGCTCTGCCGGAGGACCGGCAAGAAAACCATCGGAAACACCGGCGACAAATCCGTGTTAGGTAGGAGCCCCTCCTACCGCTCCCAAGGGAGATAAAAACGTCTAATCCTCAGATACAGTCCACGTCACTTTCTCTATGCCAATAACACTCCATTATATCTTACTACTTCAGTTCTGATTACTGGATACAAAGTAAGAAAATGGAAGAAAAAAGCTCTAGCTTTTAAGGATTGCTAGTAAAGTAATAGAGTGAAATAACATTAATGTAGAGAAAGCAAAATAAAAATGCTCAATCTAAGAAAAAAAATCTGATTTCAGTACCAGTGGACTTGGAAATTTTGGATGAGTAGAATAATGTGGCCTTCGAATGTACTATTTGTAGCCTTTTCATTTCAAATATGGCCATGGTGGTTTCAACAGTGAGCATCAACTTCTGAACGATTATTGTACGTCTTCTTAATTGTTTTCGTTTGTTTGGTTACTTATGAAACACCTTTCAAGCTTTTAGGGCAAGGTGTATATACACATGCTCTAGTACGATCGATCCATCAATAAGCTCATGCTCTAGCAAAAGATCGATGTAGGCTGCTTTTCAAAAGAACTTTCTGCATATACTGAACTGTTGTGAGAATAAAAATTGCATGTACTTATCACTCTTGCATTTGAATTTATATATGCCTTTAATAGTATTAATCTAGATAGATCGCTTAGATGCAACAAATTGAAAGAACATTTTATGATATTTTACACATCAATATTGATACTTTAAATGTTAAATTGGTAAATTTAAGTGCGATAATAATAAATATGCCAACAATTTATCCTGGGAATTTGGCACGGTCACATGTCTCTGCAACCCTGATGGCATGCGGCCAACACGTACGTACAGTAAAAATAGATAGAAAACACACGGCATTAACTTTCGTGGAAGCGTAAGATCAACTAGACATATCCTTATCTTCTGATCTCCCATTACAGCTCTATATTTCTTTGTTTAATTATCTCGCTCCATAAATACCTAGATTTTCTACTCTCTAATTTTCCTGTCACATTGGCAGCTTCCCTCTTATAATATTTCTGTAATTTCTTCCCTGTGATTTAATTTTATATTTAAAAATAATAATTTAACCCCCTAATCAGAAGCCTGACATTATTTTTCACCTTTTGTTCGTTTTTGCAAACCGTCCATTCCTCACTTTTCCTCCGATATTATTTCCATCCCTTTCGATTAACTATTCATAGATAATAGACCATCAAAGTATTAACATACATAGCATAATAATATACTAACACAATAACGCATCAATTATTAAGATATTATCATCATTATGCTATTAATTAACATATCATTAAGTTAATAGTTATATCAGAGAAGTAATTTGCATTATTTTAGCATTACACACTGCAACAAAGTTGGTCTGTACTTACATATCATACTTATGGTTTTTGTAAAGTATTAGTATAGAGAATGACTTCTTACGGTTTATTAAATTTTAGTTACGTAATATTAAATCGTAAGTATTTTTCTGTAAGTAAAGAATATATTTTATTTGGTTAGAAATAAAATTCCGTAATTATCATCCGTGAACCTAAAAAAATATATTTCTCCCTTGAGCCGAAAGACTCCAGCGAACTCCCGCGCTCCGTCCGTACTTGAAAACCCCCAAATAATCCTCGCCCTCACACGAAAACCCCTGAATCCCTAAAAGAAGGCCTTCACCTGAAAACCCCCAAATCCCCCAAAACAAACCCTCCAAACACTGCCGTGCTTGAAGCAGCACTCCTCGTGGCCAGCACCAAGGGACGCCAATCGCCGTTGTCTTCTCCAGCTACATGCGCGAAGGGATCCCCGGCCGCCACTGTCTTCCCCGGCACCTAATCTCCGACCGTCGTTGTCTTCTCTAGCTACCCAAACAGTAGCTGCCATATCTCTGTTCATGTGAGTTTCTTCCCCTTTTCTCTCTGTTAAGGTGCCGCATTCTTTAAGCTTTTGCCCAGCTTTTTCGGGTGGCCCATGGCATATCCTTCCTTCCCTCTTGCAGATCTACGCCACCCCTTGAGGACCAGGACTTCCACCACCTGGGCCACCGGACCAACAGTGGCAACATATCGGTGACGAGAACAAGCTGTTGCGGGTGGGCTTGTGGGGGATCATCGACGAGGAGGACGGCGGGGAGGGTTGTAGGAAGAAGTTCCGCCTGTCTAGAGAGCAATCTATCGTCCTCGAGGAGAGCTTCAAGGAGCACAACACCCTCAACCCTGTAAGTACCCACAGTACTTGAAAAAATGGTTAAATGTATCCCACATGGTTCTGCTATCCTGGTACAAAGATATCAGATAGCCACGTCTATATTCCTTCCATCCATGGTGGCTTGCCATGGGGGAGGTTTCAGGTTCAATATATCAGAATTTGTTCAAATCAGGTAGTAGATTCTTTCGGGGGAGACGTGTGTTTGAATTATTTGTTCAATTGTTGATATCATTGGCTTCTTGTGAGCTGGACCAATAAGGGCAAATAAATTTCTTGTTATGCCTGGTATGGATTTTTTTCATTATTTCGTTCTATTCTGGGATGGAGGTTCCAAGAAGCTGAATTTTTTTTTTCACTTAACTTGTAGCCTCTGCTTTCCCGTATCCTTTTTTTTATCCATTTTCCTATGTATTTTAGATGTGAAAAGTTGCATGTGCATTTGCAAATTAGGCTTATGTTTCTATGAAAGATCCCACACAGGTGTGTTATGTTGACTCTTCAGCATGCCTTAGAATATCATACGAGTGTGACAGTGGATTGGTTGGGTTCCATTTCCTGAATCTGTTGCATTCTGGATTGGTTGGGTTCCATTTACAGATTTATGTAGGTGTTATTATATTATCTCACAAATCCATATATGTTTCATATTTTGGTACTTTCTTTTGAACTTTTGCTCTTAATAATGAATGTTTATCCACCCTCGGAGGGGACTTGTGATAAGTTGAAGCTCAGGATAAATTCAAAGTGACATCCTCATTTATCCTCATTCTCATTGCTTAGTGAAGTCTTGTTATACCAGAGGTGTATGCTGCTCGTGAGAAGGTTGGAGTTTACATACCAAAGGAACGGTACTTACAAGAGGAAAGTGAAAGGAAGGTATGCCCCTTAAGAAAAAACGTTTGGTTTAAAAATGTTATCCACAATACTTGTATGATTCATCTTTTCATGTTACAAGCAGAAAATTTTATGGGTATGGTAAGAATTAGTTCTAAATGTGTTTACTAGGATCTATTTAGTCTCTTCATGTTTGGCTTATGTGTTACCTTTTTCTCTTGAAGGCAATGGCTGTCCAGATTGAGCAGATGGCCATCATGCTCGAGGCCAATCAAAAGGTGAACCACTACTTTTATTTGGCATTCTATGTGAATCACGGTATGCTCTCCAAAAATTAATTTCTGATTTTTCTTGAAGTTTTTTCACATCCATGCTTATTGAACAACAAACGGATCAGCTGCAAGATAAGTACAGAGCTTAGTTGCAGCAGTGCTCTGATCTGAGCCAAAAACTTGATGGAACAGAGGCAATATTTCTTACAAAGTTATTTCTTCTAATTTAATAATGACATGAACTAGGAGTATTGATTGTTGAAAATTTAACATTTTCAGAGAAATCTTGATCATACAAGTAAGATACTTGCCACTACAAAGGAAGATCTGAAACTTTCCCAGTATAGTTTGAAGGAGGACTTCATAATAGCTGACTAGAGGAATATTGATCAAACGATTGAGTTAAAAAGGAATGGCACCAAAGGGTGCAGGTCAGATGCAGACTGGTTGAAATGGCCCAACATGCCCAACCAAGTGACAACACCTACTGCTACACTAAGATCAGGTGGCTGGACGCTTTTACCCAGCCTCCGTCTGCCCTAAGCACTCGTGCAACAATCTTTTTTTCCAGGGATTATATACATGTGCATGGGTTTTTGTGATATATCTCAGAAGCACAATTCTTGTTTACTATCACAAATGTGCTTGCGCGTGTGTTAACCACTTCTCATGTGTATCCTAGATAGAAAAGACAAGCTGCAAATCGGTCGGTTGTGGATAATTTCCAACCAGACCTTGAAGAAAAGATAAGGGCACTTTGCAGCACCCTTGCTTCTTTCATAGCTCGGCAAAGAAAACAACTTGAATGTGCAGAAGAAATTTGCAAATCTTGCTTAGAATTCCATGATAAGGTTGGTTTCGTGCCAAACTGCTTGTGCTTTCATGATATTTTAATTATTGAAATCAATCTTACTAGATCTGTAATTGAAGTTTCTGTTGTTTTCTATCTTAATTATGGACCTTTGGAGTGCAGTCATCAACGGAGCTAACAAAGAAAGTATCATCTTCAAGTGCTTTGTATATTTTTCGCCTTGAAACAATTCAAAATGTTGTCAGATTGCATAAGGCAAACATAAATGGCAGTCTTGAAGAGATGTCTTCAGTGGGTTCTGCAAATTGTGGTTCTCTTGAAGAAGTGAGCAACTATATTTTGTTGAGATTTACTCTAAGACTTAATATGACATCTTATAGTGACTGTCTTTAATTAGTTTGTCTAACCTTCAGTTTTGCGTTCCTACTTTTGCACTAGGTACTATCTTTAGGGGAGCAAATAGCAGATGACATAGTTGATGATATTCAAGGGCTGTTGTTGAATCAGCAAGGAGAAATTGCTCATTTTGCTCAGGAGCTTCATTAAGTTCGTTCATATGCTTATCTATAAAGCCCGCCAGAAAGTGGGAGTAATGATGGGATCTCCATCATCACCACTAGTTTAGATGGAGGAGATATCTAGCTTATGGTCTTATGGTTTATAGATTTTTTTTTTATTCTTATCTAATTTTTTTTGTACTTTTGAAAAATGGATGTGCTATATAATTGATGGATATATGTAAATTTTCTTTCCGTGAAGAATTCATTTTGTATTGTGATATGTTTTTAAACTTTACAGGTAGAATGTATTGACACAAGTATACATTTTTTTATACGAAAAAATTTATTCAATGTGTGCACATGATGGGAATGTGTTACGTGTATATATGTGAAATGTAGAATGAGTGCAAGATTCTATTACAGAGAATTGATACATTTCTTTTTATGTAAAATGATATAAATAAAAATGATATAAAATGTATGCGGTTTCTAACTACGATTAAGTTGTGTGATTATAAGTCGTTAGATATTATTCGATAAGTTATATTCTAACGGTTTGATCAACCAATACTTACGGTTTTTGTGTAAGTAAAAATGATAAGGTATTTTTCAAACTATTATATTGTAACAATTTAGTTTGCATATATTTACGGTGTTTTCCGTACGTATAGATCAACCTCTAACGACGATTAATAAACCGACGGTATAGACTTTTGTGACTTACGGTTGCATAACCGTAGGTATAGTCTATAGGAACGGTTGCTACACATACGGTTGGTGGCCGTAGGGGGTTTCGTAAGTAGAGACATTTACCAACGGTGTTTGGTATACAACTTACGGTTATCTGCCGTAAGTACAGACCAACTTTGTTGTAGTGACATTACTACACAGTCCACTATAAATGGTTAAAAAGAAAAAATAGAAAATTGTGAAATAAAAAGTGGGAGTCAGAAGGTCTGCAAAAAATTGAAATGGGTTGTCCAAGATATGGATTGAGATCCTCTACTTTACTTTTCTTGTATCATTTGTATTCCACTTGAGAGAGAATGGGTTGTCCAAGATATGGATTGAGATCCTCAACTTTAGTTTTCTTGTATCATTTGTATTCCACTTGATCTCAATCCAAGATATGGATTGAGATCCTCTACTTGATCATTTTCATCGGTTCAAGAGGAACCTTTCTATTTTCTAAAGATTCTAAGACAATCAAATTGGGTAGAGTACAAGTAGCGTGGGCAAAGTGAAATAGAAGATCTGAATCACCATATGTTACAATCAAGACTGAAAGCCATATCTTTCCCATTCATTGGTCTACAGCTGAGGTTATACGCAACGTACGTAGGCGAGACCGCAGGGGATCTAACGGGAATAACGTCTGCTTCCAACCCACTTTCGGCCGCTTTGCGATGGAGAAGGACCTGTTGCTGACATGCTGCGTATCGCGCACGCTTCTTCTTCCTCCAACCTCATCAGTTGCGAAGGAATTAGAATCGTGCAGGTGCATGCTAATTATTGAAGGACCTAAACTATTGTTCTTCCTTTACAAAGTGCACATTCTAATCCACTTGCAAGGTTATGCTGCACATAGTTTCCACTCTACTTTATGCTGATCAGCTAATTGAAAAACCAACAAGTCGCGTGTTTATTCGCTTCTCTTTCTACTGTTGTTGTTGCATGTGTATGCTAGCTCCCCTTCCTTTATGTTGCTGTTTAAGTCAGAAGGTGGAGTATTCCCTAATCCCTATAAATATTAACAAGTAACAACACACATCGCTACCTTCCTCAAAGGACAACAACAGCTCTCTCTCTCTCTCTCTCTCTCTCTCTCTCTCTCTCTCTCTGCGCATCCAACATGACCAGGCGTGTCAGAGCACCTTCACCGGAGCCCGACTCCACTGACATGGCCGACGACAACGCACCCTATGAAGAGGAGCCCGTTGCCGACTTCGATAACCTAGCCGCTAAAAAAGCCGTCGTCCCATATAAGCAGAAGCAGGTAGGTCGCCCCGCGCCTGCAGGTGGTGACTTGGTGGACAGCTTCGGCCGCATGGCCATCTCTGCTACGTGGAGCCGACAGTCAACGGCGTCAGCCTCCGACTACTGCCACCCGATCTTCCAGCGCTCCGACCACAACTTTCGACAGTGGATCCGCGGCCGGGGCGAGGCCAAGGCGGCCCTGCCGAGGCGGCCGTCGCTGCCGCAGATGAGTCCTGCGCTGCCCGGCCGGTACGGCAACGACGCCCCCCTCGTGGACTTGCACATCCACATCGACCATAACAACATAGGAAGCCTGGCCGTGGGGACGGAGGAGAGGAAGTCACGAAAGAAATAAATAAATTACGAGGGCCTATACTTAATTTGTCCTACGAGTGGGTGCTGTGTCTGGTGCAGCGGTGCTTAAGTGCTGGCCTCCTGCCATGACATGTTAGATGATTTCAGGGAACCTTATAGAAATTGGTGTTCTCTATAATATCTCTAGACCAACACTTTTGGTGCAGCAGGTGTACTATTTAAATTTTTTGTTTGAAATTATTTTTAAGTTGGCGCTGGTTTTATTTGTCCATACAGCCCTATATTTTTGGATGGGATAATGAAAAAATAAAAAATTGTGCCACAATGAACTGTAAAGAAATATCTTTAATAGGTCGAATCTAATAATAACTTTTATTTTCAAAAAGTTTTAGATCATCTCATCAAAGATCGAGTTGAATAGATATATGAAAATATGTGGAGCCAACATTAAAAAAAAAAAAAAAAAAGTGTCATTCGTATATTTATGTCCCAAATCAAGGTCTTTGTTCCCGGTCGCAAGTTAATTACTCTACTCCATCTCCGCACACACAAACTCATAAATGACACACGGTCCCGAAGGCGTTTTAGTTCTATTGATGGGCTATGTTTCTCTTTCTTCTAGTCACTAGCAGTCTTCTATTTCTATTAATGGGCCGTGCTGCTTCATGTTCCGGCCACGGCCCACAATACCTAGGGCACCACCACTTGTCATGTTAATGGCCAAGTCGGTATCATGTCAAAGAAGGATCGCGTTAGATTGGAGGGTACACACTGCATAGTCACTACATTTATTCTAAAAGAAGTGCAACATGTATAAAATGACGTGCAAAACTGAGGGTATGTTGGATTGAGCCATGTTGGTTCGCGTTAATGGGCCACGTTTCTCTTTCCTTTTTCTCACTAGTTTCTTGCTTGTATTAATGGGCCATGTTAGTCCATATGACCTCGGCCACAGCCATCAACAACATCGGCACCACTAGGGATGTAAATGGTATCCGAAAAATAATTTATCCATCCGTTTTCGAAGCTCAAAAGTCATAAAAAGATATAGGATAAAGAATAATGATAAGGATACTATCCGTATCCTAATGATTTAGGATAAAGATAAAGATACACCTTTTTCCGAGTCCGGTAATTCGAATTCCATCCGTTTTCTTTTGCTTATATTATCTATTGATCATATTTTATTTAAAACTCTTATCTCTAAATGAAATCTCCAATCATGTGCTTATATAATTACATATATTGTTGTCCATACTATTCTTTTAACCCCTTCTCTCTCTCATTCACTAGTTTTCAAGGTTTATTCTGACGGGTCTCACGTGATTTATTTTTAAATTTATAAGAATTAATTATAAAGAACTTATTCATATATATATTTTGAAAGTAAAATTCTTTCATTCCCTATAGAAGCGACAAAAAATTAAGCTTATGTTCACACATAGTATTGTCGAATAATCTTATTTTTATGTATCCATTTCTGATAATTTTAAAGAATAAGGATACAAGAAGATAAAAATAAAGATAAAGATACACATATTACTTAAAGAATAAAGATAAAGATAGAACCACTATTCGATCTAATATGTATCCTTTTACATCCCTAGGCACCACCACTATGTTAATGGGCCGTGCCATTAGCATATCGAAGAACCAGAACATGAAAGCAAAAACGAAACGAGGCAACTATTCTGACATTGTCAATATATAAATAATTACGAGCACTTTCAGGCGCTTTTATGTTAAACAGAGTGGGAGAAGAAGATTAATGTTTGATCAAATTCCATACTTCTCACTAATTACTTGTTAAAATGGTTACACAAATGCAGGGAAAAAATGATGTACATGTAACATATATATTTAGCTAATGTCTCCTACTTACAACATAAACTTGTAAAAAAATTTAAATATTTAATAGTGAGGGATGATCCCAACGCTTAGTAGGCTGGATTGACATTTGATTTTCACTTTTAGGCTTTAGTCAGAAGTGCCCCTTCCCGTAAATTATATTTTTGTCTGATAGGAGCAGTGTAACATAAATCTCCTATTTTTTAAAAACATAGCGATTTAATTACACTTTTTCATCTTAGTGTATTTTTCACGATTAAATTCTGATTTATTGAAAGAATCTTTAAAATCTTCATAAATTCAAAAAATAGTAATTTAATCATGATTTAATCACACATTCTCAAAAAAAAATACACTTTTTTAAAACAAACCCACTTATTTTTATAGTATATATAATTAGATTTTTATATTATATTTTAAAATCATAATTTATATATTAAAACTTTTACATTTTTTTAAAAAAAATTTTACAAAGTTTTCAGATCTTTTGCCGACTTGAGATTTTTTCATTGTATCAATTTTTTTCCCAAATCTCGACTTGGTGACATTGGGTAAGAGTTGCAAAAAACGGTAACCATCTGCAACAATGAAAAGCGTTGATTTAGTAATTAGCAATTGCAATACACATGGCCTCCAAAATCTGCTTGTGAATTCATGGGTCAAATTAATTAGCACTTATCAGAATAGTAAGTTAAGTTGTTTGATAGAAAATGATATAGTTAACACCGTTTTCTAACACTACTTTTTGACAAACTTAAAGTGACAATTACACATTGGAGAAAAGTTTTACGGTCCCATATCTTTAATCATTGATACTTAGTGCATACCTTGGTGTGTAAATTTGATGAGATGAATTGCACATTCTAATGGAGTGTCTTGGAATGTCGCCTCCAACTAATTCATGTTAGAATGAGTGGAAGACAAGTCCATATGAGTGTGGACACTTTAAGCCACCCTATTAAGATGTACAATCTACCTCATTAAGAAATGGTGTGAAGAAGTGATGTGATTGCCGCTTAGGTATGTCAAAAAGTGGTGTTAAAGTGTTACTTTACTGTTTTTCTTATTTGACAACGGACAAAATTGTTAATCAATTAGCTTAATTAATGGGAGTGATCAAAAGAACGAGGCTTGGAAAATGCAACCAAAGCATGGATACATGATACTCCTTTGAAAGCTCAATTGCCAATAGAAAGTACTAACTATACATGTTATATGCAAGTGCAAATAAATGCTGATGGTGATATTTAATTAAACGAATATCACAATGGGGTACTTGTCTTGCCGAAGACAACTACAATTGATTTGTACGAGTAAACGCTGATGGTGATGTCTTAAAACGGAGGATTATAAGAGCCAACTGATTTTAGAGTGAGGTAATTTATGACATTAAAAATATAAAATATAAAATGATTTATAACAATCCAAACATCAGAAATTTGTTTTACAACACACCAAATACAGTGGTGAAAACAGCAACTATTCTGAAGTTTTACCATCTCCTCAAGAATCCTTGTTATGCCAACAAGATATATCCTCTTCAAGACAGCCAACGCAAGAGAAACAAGAAGCAACCAAGCAACACAGCTCGGAATGCTGAGCATGGTTAAGATAAGATCCATTCAAAAACGGAAAGAGAATAATTTTTCAACCTGAAACTTTGCAGCAGCATACACTCTAATTACTGCTCAGTTTAGAGGAAGATCCCCCCAACTGATTCCATAACTAGGCCGACTGATCTATCCACCACGACAAGATAAGTACCCAAAAAAAAAAGGAACAGAACAGAAACCTTAAACTGGCCATAGGACTAGACCCACTGCAATGTTCCTGCGTGCAACAATCATAAACATTGGAGCAAGTATTATTCTTCCTCGAAAGATGAAATCCTAAGTGTTATGTGATTCAGATGTTAGTCACACCCAGGTTTGAGTGTTAGACTTGGATTCAATTAGAATTGATTTGATTATATGCAATCCAAATCCAGATCCAGATCCGAGAGAGACAACGAGAGGGGAGGTTTGGAGGAAGGCATACCAATGGCATGGCCGACATGGAAGTTCTTGGAGCCAGGCTGTCAGGCCAAGCAAAGACCTTCTCCTTGTACACTACCACCGCCAACAGTGTTGCCAGGAAGAGAAGGTAGCCAGAGCCAACAGCCCAGTCCAGCGCTTCCAGTTCCCAGCACCACCGCTAACAGCAAAGGCAGCCATGACAGGGGCAAGAAACCAAACAAGGGAACAAAAGATGCCGCATTCTCCCACCTCTGGACGTTCCCTCTCTAAGGTCGAAGAGATTTGAAGGAGAAATAGCTAAATTCCACCCTTCCCTCCCCCATTCCAACCAAAGGGATGAGACCAAGGAAGTTAGAGCCCACGGGACGATGGTGGGGGACTCAAGAGAGCTTGAAGTTAGAGAATGAGCCTTTTGCAGCGATACAAGGCATGGTTTCATTTTACATCTTGGTATTTTTACAGATATACCCCCTCCAAATGTTTATATTTACATTTATACCCTCAACTCTCACATTATTTTCAATATCCCTAAAATCTCAAAAACATTGTGGTTATACCCCTCCGTCAAAATGTCATTAAATAAACCTTACAGATTTTGCATACACTCCTAAATTCACTAATACTTTGCATTTATACCCTTAAATTCACTAAAATTTTAAATATGTACTCCTAAGTTACCAAGATTTATAGAATCTTTTTGACATATTCGGTAGAATTCACGTTGTCTTGATGGAGGGACATAATCCCAACATTATGTGAGTTGGAGGTATACATACAAATACTATGTTTTTCAAGAGTATATAGACAAACCTCCCTTTCATCTTTTACCTTCCACTGATTCCGTGGGACAATATATTACTTACATAATGAAAATCCTTGAATACGACAGACTTATGTGCTAGAATGTAACATTAAAAAATGAAATACACCACCACATTAACCATTAATTATCCAATATTTTGATCGGACATATTTTGAGATATTTTGATCGAGCACACTTTTTAAGTAAATCAGGGAGTTAAAAACTTCTTGAAAATGAGCTGAGAAAGCTTATGATGAGTGTAATAGAAAGAATGGGACGTACCAACATTCCATTGAAAACGTCCATAGTGGTTGCACGATTTATTACGAAAGAGCAATGATCAGCATACTTTGCCTTCGCATAATGATACAGCATTGCCTTGCATTTTTTCACTTGCCTACACCTGGAAAACATGACTCTGGAAAACAGAAACCAATAAAAAGCTAAGTGCCGCTCGTATTAAGAGAGGAAAGAAATTTGGCAATTCCGGCTTCCCAAAGGGGAAATATTATGAACATTCCTACAGAGATAATTCTTCTATTTGTTAACAATATACGCCAAGAAAAATTGCAGACAAGCGATCAACGTACAGCCAACAAACCGTTGCCCGAACACTCCTGATAGAAATCTTGAGATCAAATTCTACCTCCTATACCTCCTGTAGATTTTTGTGGGGCCGTGTATCCTATACTCCCAAGTCCTGGCAGCTAACAGGACTGGTGGAAAGAATATTGCTTCCTGCAGTAAAAACCTCTAGATTTGAAATAGTCGCTCAAAAAAAAGAAAATTATCAAGGCTATGTTGACTTGAGAAAAATTATTGTGCATGCCTGTTCATTGAGGAAGATTTATAAATATTTGGCCTCTGCATTATTGACCCCAAAAAGATGAAGTGAAAGAAACAGCTTCAACAAATTTTCTGTTTTTACCAACTATAAGTTATTTCTATGGATGTACATGACAAGTCATGAACATATTTTCATATCTCATCATCGAACAGCTGATGCTAAAAGAGAAAGCCGTCGGAAACATCACAACAGCTCAACCATGTGACTTGTCAGCAAGCATTAAAATTTCTATATATGGAAAAACCGGACCCTGACATACATCTTTGAGCATTAGATTGGACTGACATAATTTGCAAATCTACCTGCCAATGAACCAGAAGAATATGTTAGCTTTCTTGTCAACAAGCGACCAGTATCTCTCAACAATATCCATTTAATCACATTTTCTCGGCACACAATAGAAAGCAATGGAAATTGTGAAAGGGTCAGTTTTACTTGCCCAGACCTGGAACCAGGTCCATAGAGAAAATTACTAGTGAAGTACATTGATAAATGAACACCAGTGTTGACAAGCTTTACGTAGCTTGAACATGAATTGCTTGTCACACATTGTCGTACCCTCGCAAGTCTAATAAAGTGGTATTCTGGTCCAGTTACTTCAAAGCTCTGTAAAGCAAATTTATTAAACCGGTAGTCCACCCCAGTTAGTATCAAATCTTTTTTTTTTTTTGTTGTACATTAGCACACAGTGACTTCCAGCAAGTTACACAGGGATGAAGCATAGGAGTCGTTCAATAGATGGATTCTTTTTCTTGGTATCATATTCCTTCATTGGGATGAACTCCATATCTTGCAATCCATCTTCCAAGGCAGAGACACAATCAGAGGATGGGAATGACAGTGTTGACCTACTAGGAATGCTCGCTTGGATTCAACCTGAATGAATTTCTTACAATGGCCTAATCCATCTGTTTCCATCTCCATATGATGCTCCAAATAACAACATTCATGTTCATCGTGACTACATGCAGAAGTCTTCATTTTTTTTCTATCTTCAACAGCAGTCTTCATCAGCTTAGGGAGAATAGGCTACAATAGTTTGGTCATGTACATAATAGTCCAAGTTCAGCATCAGTTAGGATGTGTGATAGAATTAGAGTGGAGTATGATAGAAGACAACGGGGAAGACCTAAAATGAGGTGGTTAAAAGGTAGTTAGAAAGGACTTGATGTTTCTACATTTAGCCACTAGTATGGCATTGGATAGATTAAGATGGTGGAACAAGATTCATGTAGCCAACCCCAAATATTGGGATGAGCTCCATATCTTTCAATCCATCTTCCAAGGCAGAGACACAATCAGAGGATGGGAATGACGGTGTTGACCTACTAGGAATGCTCGCTTGGATTCAACCTGAAGAATTTCTTACAATGGCCTAATCCATCTGTTTCCATCTCCATATGATGCTCCAAATAAAACAACATTCATGTTCATCGTGACTACATGCAGAAGTCTTCATTTTTTTCCATCTTCAACAGCAGTCTTCATCAGCTTAGGGAGAATAGGCTACAATAGTTTGGTCATATACATAATAGTCCAAGTTCAGCATCAATTAGGATGTGTGATAGAATTAGAGTGGAGTATGATAGAAGACATCGGGGAAGACCAAAAATGAGGTGGTTAAAGGTGGTTAGAAAGGACTTGATGTTTCTACATTTAACCACTAGTATGGCATTGGATAGATTAAGATGGTGAAACAAGATTCATGTAGCCAACCCCAAATATTGGGATGAGCTCCATATCTTTCAATCCATCTTCCAAGGCAGAGACACAATCAGAGGATGGGAATGATGGTGTTGACCTACTAGGAATGCTCGCTTGGATTCAACCTGAAGAAGTTCTTACAATGGCCTAATCCATCTGTTTCCATCTCCATATGATGCTCCAAATAAAGCAACATTCATGTTCATCGTGACTACATGCAGAAGTCTTCATTTTTTTTCTATCTTCAACAGCAGTCTTCATTGGCTTAGGGAGAATAGGCTACAATAGTTTGGTCATGTACATAATAGTCCAAGTTCAGCATCAGTTAGGATGTGTGATAGAATTAGAGTGGAGTATGATAGAAGACATCGGGGAAGACCAAAAATGAGGTGGTTAAAGGTAGTTAGACAGGACTTGATGTTTCTACATTTAACCACTAGTATGGCATTGGATAGATTAAGATGGTGGAACAAGATTCATGTAGCCAACCCCAAATAGATGGGATAAGGCTTTGATGATGATGATGATGATGATTTTCATCACCATCAGTAGCAGAACCCTTTCCCCATTCATTTGAGGTCAGCTATATGAATCTTATCTAGCCACTCTAATCTAACTAGTGCTCTCGTTGTAGTTAAACCCAGGAAGGTCGACTCCTCTTTTACTATGTGAAACAATATTATTTTTAAGCCATCCTGAGTTCTTATATCGACTAGTGCTGAACTTAAATGATGGTGCATAGAACCAAATAATTTAAGTATATTTTGCCTAAGCTTAACATCAAGTTGGAGTTCACACCTAATGTCCTGTCTGATTGGAGTATTAGTTTTGACATTGATGTTTTTTAGGACTACAATATTAACACCGAAAGTAATTTTTGAGGAATATGGAAGAAAGTGGTTGAAGGGATAAATGATAGTTAGAAGAGTGGAAGTCTTGGTACCCCCAAAGACTAAACTCTAAAATTATCAATACATTTTCAGACCTGCATTAAACTTGTTATGACAGTACACTTTACACCAATGAATGAATATCAAAATTGATAAAGCAAAACCAAACACCCACTATTAGTAGAATTAACATTGATAGAGCTATTGAATACAACAACCAAATACCCATAAGTCTCCATGGATATGTTTACTCGAAATTTATTCTTTCTAGTCTTTCTGAACATCCCTCTCAACATCCTCATCTCTGCTAAACTCATTTTATATGTCGTATTACATTACAACCTAACACAGTCCTGTATAGCTGCAAGTCCCAAGTAGTTCTATATACCTTTCTTTCACGTCTAAGGGTGGCCAATGGATCATAGAGGACTCTAGATTCACTTTTCTGTTTTAACCAACCCGTCTTAACTCAATGCGTAACATCTTCTTGGATATCCCATTTTATTGAAGACCCTAAACATCAAAAATATACTATTCTTTAAGAATAATTTGATCATCAATCATAACCAACTCCTCTTAGTTTGCCTTCATGTTACTAAAGTTACATTTCATATATTATAATTTAGTCCATCTAATTATAAAGCCTTTAGCTCTCATTTGGTATTGGGATAAGGAGTGATAACCCCAACTTATCCCCTAACCACCATTTCGTATCCTCCCAAAAAAAAAAAGGGGCAAGTCTCTCTCAACTTAAAGTTTTCCCCATTTCAGAATTAAACTTGGAGATAAGGGACTCTATTAAACCAGCCATGTAGTTAAAAGCGAGAGGCAAGCTAGAAGAGAGGCTTGCCTCAGCCTTAAATGCCAATGCAAGCACCTAGGCATTTGAGGCAATGTGTTTTTCTCCAAAATGTCGCTGTAAAGGAAGAAATGGTAGGAAGAAATGAGCATTCAAGATTAAGATATGTGAGCCTATGGGAAACATTGATCATGTCCAATACGTAAAGATCAATTTTTAGACAGCACTCTTTATAAGTAGCAGATGGCCTTAGGAATCATGAAGGATAGGAAAAAAGTGGGACATGTAATAGAAAAAGTGTGTTGGACATTCACTAGACATTGTTAAAAGGGGCATTAGCCACTTGAAAATAATTAAGAACACGTAAAACTAATATGACGTAATTGAAAAAATGCAAGCATCTAATTAAGATAAAATAAGTGTTATCCAAAAAAGAGCAGGAGACAAATTAAAGGCGCACACACACAAAGAGGTAAGTGAGGCAAACGTGTGGCGAGGTGAGTGATGCGGGATAAAGACAGTCAAGTAGGAAGAGGAAAAAAAATCCTCTCCCTCTGCTAAACTACCTACTTAAACAAAATACCTTTTCACCATCCTCGCTCATATTTTATGACACCATCCCCCTAAAAGAAAAGCAAACTTAGAAACAAACGCTCCTCCACTTGGTTCAATCTAAACAGCTGATCTCTACACATCTGCACCTCCCTTTTGCCTTCTGCCAGCTGCAACATCTTATTAATCTCAGGAACCATCATATTCCATTAATTTCTGGTATTGCAAGTCATTTGTCCTCAGGTAATAGTAGAAGTATCTTTAAGTAAACTCTGTAACTCTCTATTCCCTTTTGATCTCTTCCACTGGTTATAGGCACCTTTCAAAACTACTCTTTAGCGGTTTTCAGAATTATCCAGCCTTGTTCTGTAATCCCAAGAATAGCAGTCTTCAGAATTGTCCAGCCGAAACTTCTTACCACCTTACCAAAAAGTATCAGGTCACTTATCATTTCTTTTCTTCCTTGCTTTATTTCTTTGAAAGTATTGGTGATAGCTTTGTCGAGAATCTGGCATCCAATGCCGTGATTACATTGCACATCCAATTTATGCAACTTTCCCAATGTTGATATCACTTAAGCCAAACTTCCTTAAAAACATGCACATATTAACTACAAGTATCATTGGACAGCATAATTTGCTATTTTATTAGGAAAGTAATTTCACGAACTTAGTCTAAAATATTTTTTAAACAAGGAACTCATTGGATAGTATGGTTAACTTGACACATTACTTATGAGGGAGATACAAACACAGAACAGTTGCTATTTGATTATAATGGAACAGGAATGCTATCACAGAACTCCATTGTAAAAAAATAGAGTCTTATAGCCCTTTCCTCTTTACGATGGAAGCTTCCTTGGTTCTATGACAAGGAAAGAAGACAGTCATTTACTAATACCTAGGAAGAACTAGCAGAGGTTCATTATGGAGATCAAAGTCTACTAATTCATTATGGATATCAGAGGCTACTAAGTTATATTATGAAGAATATTGACACAAGTAGAATAAGACAAACCTAAGGCCAGGCGACTAGCCAACTGTCTATATTTTGGGCATCTGGAAGACCCGGAAGCACAGTTTGCCACATTTTCACCAAGGTTCTTTAAAAAAGAATCAACATAAAATAGTCTGATAACATCTCCTTATTCCAAAAAGAGGCCATTGCACTAAACCTTACTATATGTTTTTTCTCATACAGGAAAAGGCTGTTTCATTTGTTGGTTCTTATATGTCAATGGATAGGATTGGCTTCCCAATACATGAACATCCAAACTGAATACACTCAGATTCTGTCATCACCACCAACCCAATTGTAAACATGTGTATCTTTGACATGTATATCTTTCTATTCAACTACTAAGTTGATCGGGTCCTGAATTTACTAATTATATAAGTAATCAGTAAATCCTAGCTAAAGTAGATGGTTGATAATGGAACCTGCCAATGTACACCATAGCAAGTACAATTTGGAAATATAAAAAACAGCATATATTTATGGATAATATAAAACAATAAACATTAGCTTAGTAAAATAGAAGAAATAGAAATAGAAAGTGGAAGAGAGGATATATGAGGCCCAAGAGTGGGAACCAATACAGAAGAGAAAGCAATCTCGAGTATACATAACTGGTTAAGAATAAGAATGCTTATTAACTTGAAATTCGGAATATAATGAAAATCATTTCCATGTGGCATAAGCCTTCTTTTAGCTTGACTAATCTGATTAATAACAAGAAATCCAATCAAATGAATCTGATGTTTCTCTCATGTGGTCTTGAGCCTTGTAAAGTGGACATCTCTTACCTAGGAAATGGCTAAGTATAAGATAAAATTTCGCTAAATTCCAACATATCAGGTATAATAGAGGGGCAACCACTTCAGTGATCACTCTTATGGTTATGGGACAATGGAGTTGCAATTTCTCCTGCATTATCTTGTCCATGGATACCTTTTTCTTTGCAGCAGTACAGAGGACACTAAGGCCATGTTTAGTGCAACATCCAATTGGAAGAACTATTGGATTTCCACATATTTCAACTCAGATACTTTGGGGGGAAGGACCCTAGACTTTGGGAGCCATTTATGTAGGCTTTTTCAGTGTAAAATCTGTTGCATGAACAGGTTATCCAGAAAAGTTAATCATGTTGAATGTTTGATGAGTTAAAAAATTTAGAGAACCAACCCACTAATTATCTTCGTATCCATATGTTGGCATCCATATTATGATCAACTTTTCTAGAAATATGTGTATATCATTAATATTACATTGTAATTTTTGTACCAAACCGATCCTAAAAGCTTCAAATTAGAGATCCCTAGATTGGGATAAAAACGTAGTTGTTAGGAAAGGTCTGACTTCTGCAACTACGAAGAAATACTTCTAACCATTTATCAGCAATATAACGTTGAGAATGGGAGCCAAATGCAGCTTCTAACCAAAAGTTTCACCAATAATGTCTAAATGAAGGACATAGAGAATATGATAATCAGATTGTACCATGCACTTCCTCCATGTTCATAGAGCAATATTTGTTGTGTCGGGAACCAAGATTTAGTTATCATAAAAGGAGGAAGATACAGAGCTAAAAGGACACCCTCTCTGGTTGGATCCTAGGTTTTGATATAACACAGCTTTGATTTAGATTTTTAACATACCAATAGAGAAATTGATATAGGAGGAACATGGAGGAAGGACAGCAACCGAAGAAGGAAAGAGTTAGAGTGGGGTAAAGATAGAAGAGGGAATCTCAAGACTCTAAGACTAAATTATCACATTTCTGATGTAGATTCAGACTTTCACTAAACGTGATATAACCAGCAGATCAGAAACCTACTATTGTTCACTGCCAGAAGCAAACTACAAAGAGTCTAAAATTGCCACTGCTACAGAAACCAAACAACCAGCAACCGATGCAGAGCAATTTGGATCACATCACATGCATAAAGTGTTAAAGTAAGAGGTATGCTATTATACCACCATTTGATTACTTGATCAAAGAGCCCTCATTAAATACAATAATTGCACAAAAAAATTGCGACAAAAGATCTGTAATAAGAACTATCTGAACAAGCAATCAAATGGTTCCCAATGAGTGTGGCAAAAAAGTGGTCAAAAATTTTAGCATAATAGCATTCCTTTTTTGAAAGAAAAGCTAAAGAGGAACAAATAACCACACCTTCCAACAAGGCAGAGCCCGCTTCACGGGGAAGGCTGGCGACGAGGCGCGCGGACGCCACGGCGCTGTGGACGGGGAGCATCGTGCTCAAGGCGAGCGCCCTCCTGCTGCTGAGGCTTCAGAACAAAGAAGGACGATGGGAAAACATCAAAGTCTGTCCATTTTCTCAAGAAGAAGAAGAAGAAGAGGGATAGGTGACTTGACCTACATGGGAAAACGGGGAGGAGGAGGAGCTGGTGGAGCGGTGGAAGCGGTGCGGAGAGGCTGCGGGAGGATCCGAGCCGTGGGGTGCGAGCTCCGCAGAAGCGACGCCGCCGCCGGTGGGGGGCGAGCGGGAGACCTCCACCGGAAGAGCACGGATGCCCGAGCGAGGGAGGAAGCTGCCGCCATTCCCCTCTTCTTCTCCTGCTTCCACCTCCTCCTGCTGCTTGCTGGGGCTCTGTTTTGGCTCTCTTTTTTCTGGCAGCTGCAGAAAACCCTACGCCCGCGAAAAAAATGATTCGATGGCGTGCGAACGAGCCGGATGCGGTGTGGATCCAAGCGACTTCGAGCAATTCGAACTGCAGTGACGTCGGCGCCGCCGTCCCATATCGGTTCGATCCGGGGACGACCGTGTTAGGAGTAGGGCTGTGCATAATTCGGTTTAAATCGGAAAATCGAAAAGAACCAAGTGATTCGGTTCGGGGTTATATTCGGTTCGGTTTAATTTTACAATTTTGTAAAACCGAATCAAACCGAAAAATTGAATAAACCGATTCTTAAATAAATAGATATATTATATTAACATTATATATATAAATATCTTAATATTTTAGTACCATATATATATATAAAAGTATGTATTTTTAAATTTTAATTGAAATATTAAATACATATATATACATTTAATATGACTCAAATGTAGAATTTCGGTTTGAACCAAACCGAACCGAAATAGTTCGGTTCGATTTAAAACAATTTCTTCCAAAATCAAACCGAACCGAACCATGCACACCTCTAGTCACGAGTGTAAACATTTTTTTCCTACGTCCTAAAAGGCCCTAAAATATTGTAAATAATAGTAAAAATAATATTTTTCTTACGTTTGAAGTGTTAACTGTGTTAGCCATATTTCAAAATTTTAAATCCTACCTAGCCGTATTTTCAACTCGGTTAACTCTTAAAATTCTCCTTTTAGTCGATTTTGATTTACATATAAAAATCACTGAAAATCAAAATCAGTGATTTTAGAATTAGATAATTTTATTTTTATTGATTTTAAAATTGATAATTTCAAAATCAAAATTTTACGATATTTTACGATGCATTAAACGACACCAAAAATTAGAAATACAAAGACAATCTAATGAAATCATCTGCATTCTCTAATTTTTAATTGTATGATTAAAACAAATCAGATGGTTAAAAAAAATTTTAAAAAAAGAATCATACTCTTATAAGACCCGACACTTCAGATCGCATGCAGCGCAATCTTACAAAACTATGCCATAGTGCAGCAGGTATTACTCAATGATATCATCTCTATGTTATCAGTCTACAAACACTATAAATGATGGACTCATAAATTAACAATGGGTCAGAGAAAGATAATCAGTATAACATGTGCATTTGGTTTAGAAAGAATTATATTTGTGATTTTGTCCAATATACATCCCAATTTAAAAAAAAAATCCATCAATTAATATATAAGCTAATGATCGGATGAAAAATCCAATTATCGGTTGCTGGCCATTTACATGCCTAATTGGGAGGTTGGCTTGAACAGCTAGGATAACTAGAGGTGAGAGTAAGCCTTCGGTCCTCCAAGACAGTTCCATTTTTGTGAGATCGAATTTGGCAAGTATTGCGATGCCACTCCTTTTATTCTTCTCAATATTAAACATCTCATTTCAAAATTTACACTCAGTATGTTTTCACAAGCATATTTGGGAATATAAAATTTAAGTTTAATGCTTTTCATTGTCTGATTTTTAAATTAGAGGATGAAAAATAAGAATGGCAAGAACGGTGATAAAGAGATTGGCAATGAAATATTTTTTGCAAGACTCTAAAGGATGTAATGTATCATATCCATTAAGTCATTTAAATTGTTATCTAGATAACTTCTTAAAATATCTAGATAGATTTAAGAATTAAAATTATGTTATATATATATATATATATATATATATATCAAGAATTCTAAGCTGGACATTATTTTTTTAAAATACAATATACTAATATTCCTTGTATTCTTTTGTTTGCTGATTCCAATTATGAAACCGGTATACAAATTTTTAATCTTGGACTGAATTCATAGAGTAAGTCATCTTAATTTTTATTTTGATTAGATTTGAAATTATTCTCCAATATGTTTGTTTGGGTTAATTTCATATAGACTCTCCTTGCATGCAAAATATCAAATGTATCCCTCTTATACACAATATCATACATACTCTTGTTATGATAACATTCTATCAAGAGTGACCCTCCGTTACCCTCCATCCATTTAACTAAACCAGACATGAGTAATATTAATCAGGGTGTAAAAAACCTTCTATGTCCTTGGTCTTTTTCTCTCTCTCTCTCTCTGAAATGAATCCAAGGAGGCTCACTTGGGCACTGTGTTGGATCTGACTTGATTGGGAGGAACAGACAAAGGCAGGGGGTGCCACCGTAGAAGGGGCAGGAGCCAAAGTGGTGAACGGACTCAGAAAAGACGATAGTGAGGAGTTGGGATCCGGGCTGGATAGCGTGGGAAGCCTCGACCTTGGAGAAGAGACCTACCATATGCTTGGAGAAGCACACGCATCGGGCAGCGACGTCCTCAATCCAGCGGACGACGGGTCACGCCCGGCAACCCTTCTTGATGGGCCGAGGCATCTCTCTCTCTCTCTCTCTTTACATGCATGGTAGGGAAGGGGCCTTCTAGACATTTTCTCTTCTGTCGTCTACTTTTCATTATCTTATAATGATCATAGAGAATATTCTTGGCATGTTCTCATGCCTATGAACGGACATTAACCTTAATGACATTTTTTATACTATTTTGTAATAACAAAGGTATATATCATATTGTGTATATAAGAGGGATATATTTGATATTTTACATATAAGGAAGGTTTATATAAAATTAATCTTTTTTTTTAACTAAAGAGTTTTAAATATAATGAGACTTGTGGTGCATTGAATTCTGTTGAAAGAAGAAAAAAGGAAGTGATCTAGCAGAATAGCCGTACCTGGCCCTTTTCATTTATTTTTGTGAAAGTGACCTGGCCCCTTCCATTTCAGTGGAAGAGTCAATGGATATATGAATTTGGGATATATCCTTTTTCCTTTCGACCTCAGAATGACTAGTAAGTCTTACGCATTAAATGTAGACTACTCGTTTCCAAAAGTATTTTATCTTTCTGACCACATGAATTTAATCTCATAATGGTGTTACAATTAGATGGAGAAAACTCAGAAAATGGAAATATATAAATGGACGATTAAGAGACTGAAGATATGTAAATGAAGAATGCAATGGAAATTGAGACCACTTACATATGCACGATGGAGCTAATACTGTAAAAAATTGCAACTAAGTCAGCATTCTGCATTCATTATCTTATGTATTATGTATATCAGTTTAGAAAGACTGTATGTTGTCTAGTTTACAAATTACTAGTTGTTAGTTATCTATTGCCACTTGCATCCCTAGCCGATATGAATAATGCAGTCATGAGTCATGACACAGCTCCAGTCATGGCCATCCTGGGCCTGCCTAGACAGGTGAGAATTGGCCCCTTGGGCTCAGAGATTGGGACAAGGACACAGTAAAGGGAGAACGTAGCTTTCACACTCCACCAACCAACTTACAATATGAGCATTACTTGCTGCACCCCATGCCCTGCAGCGCCTGCAGGCTGCCATCTGATCAATTGGATCGAACAGCTGCAGTAGTAAGTGTGTTATTTTTTTTTTACTTTTTCTAAAAACCCAGGAGAATCTTAAAAGAGTCATCTGGATAGTTAAAAAAATAAAAAAAGGAAAAATGTCTATTTTATTTTTTAAAAAAAATTAACAGCTCGATCAAAGATCGGACTATGCAAATGGATCCCTAAGCTCCCCCCCCCCACCCTCTAGATTTTAGAAAAAAAAAAAGTAAGAAAAATGCCAACTGTTACTACAGCCATTTGATTGGATGGGTGCTCGCATGCGGTGCTGCACCACATGCAATTCAGCAAGTATTACTCTTATAATAGCTGCAAGCATTTTTCCTGAAAGGGATAACGCTTGGCACTTGTTTGTCCTCCCTTCATTTGGACATGATCTTACTTAAGTTTCCTGTAGCATTGTGCTGCACGCGAGCTATGCTTAAACCCACAAGAAACGGACCACGATTGCACGGTCACGGTGAGTGCCATTTGTCCTTCATCCGAAGAGCAGAGCAGGAACAGCAGAGAAATAGAACATATAACGTTCTTTCACAAAATCGCATTGTTCATATAGAGACTCAAGTGAGCCTTCTAAATTAGAGGTGATAATAAGTCAGGTTGCGTCATTAGCAGAGATTAGCGACAAATGCTTGATCCTAACTTCACATAATCCGTTCGGGCCATATTTGTATACAAATCATGCATTTAGATAAAATCCTGACCTGAGTCAAAATAGCATGAGAGCAGCTAGGATCAAAAATATAAAGCACACCAGATGGAGAAGAGTTCAGGTCAAATGTTTTAAGTCCAACTTATTTTGACATGCTCAGGTCAAAATGATCCAATTTAAACTTTGGTCATCAACATTCCTGCCTTTCTAAGGGACAGGTCAGATCGAGTAGTGATATAATGAGTAGGCCTTGCTGCACCATTTTAATTCCAACGTATTTTGACATGCTCAGGTCAAAATGATCCAATTTAAACTTTGGTCATCAATGTTCCTGCGTTTCTAAGGGACAGGTCAGATCGAGAACTGATATAGTGAGTAGGATTTGCTGCATCGCATGCGTTCGTGCGGTGCAGTCCACACGCGGGCAGCTGTCTGATTGATTAGATCTCCACGGCTGCAACAGCTGTTCAAACTTTTTTTCATTTTTTATTTTTTGAAATTTTTCTAAAGTAGGCTCCACCACATTCGAACATCATATGATCCAATCTTTGATCAGAAGACTCCAAAAAAAATCAAAGAAATTAAAAAATGTCACTATTCATTGACTCAATTTTTTATCTTTTAGATTTTTTTGGATCGCCCAATCAAAGATCGGATTATATGACCATGTCTGATCTGATAGAGCCCATCATAAAAAATAAAAAAAATCAAAAAATTTAGATTGTACCCCATACGGTGGGGCAACTTACTGCCCCACATGCGGTGGAACAAGTACAACTCGTGATAATACTCTCCTTGACACTAAATTACAAGATACAAAAGGACAGAAGGATACCCAATTTAAAATTTACCTGTTGTGCTAGAACAGGGACATTTTTGTCCATGTGTAACTTGTGTTAAGTTTGGTGTCAAAGAATGTTATTATACGATTTTTCCCAACGTGTAAAAGATTTTGGATGGCATTGAGTACCATTCTACTCCGTCGATGATGTCATTTAGAGCCCATCCAGCCATGCACAAATTAACGTGCCTGGAAGCATCCCCGCTCCCTCCGTCTGTGGTAATCTGCAGAACAAAGATTAGTGCATAGAGGAATGGATAACGAAAAGTCCTCTACTTGAGTTTGCTCCTATTGAAGCATTAAGACTCAACGGTCAAATTTCACATGTCCGGTGCAGATGTACTTAGATGACATCCCAAGCCTGCGTGGCATATCTGGAAGGCCAGAAATCGTGGGATCTTCGACAATCTCAAACCTGATCCTATCCTTATTAATTATTATGCAGCAGGCCTCAAAGGACTTCTTGGATTGGCAGCTGGATTCACCCCATACTTGGCAACATACTCCCAGCACAAACCTGCCCTGGAAATGCCCTCCTAAAGGATACTTGAAATTAAACGTGGATGCAGCTACTGCGACTAACAGAGGTGCTATTGGTATTGTCATCAGGGATGATTATGACAGCGTCATTTGCTGCGCATCTAGCATTGTCCCCCAGAGTGACCCACTTATGGTTAAAACATTGGCTATTAAATATGGTATTGTGATGGCCACTACTTGACAGATTCCGACCTTTGTTGAAGGTGATGCTCAAAAGGTGATCCACACTATTCTACAAAAATCCCATGCCCCATGGAACATTGAGATCCCGGTTCAAGACTCTCCTGATGTCTTCATCCAACACTTTCCTCCTCTTCACTCCACGGGAAGCAAATGGAGCAGCTCACACTATAGCCAAGTTGGCCTTAATATGTAATCAAGGTGGGACTTTTTACCCCCCTGCTATCCCTAACCCATTCCTAGACATTGTAGTTTCTGAAGTTTTTCAACCTCCGTAATAAAATGGGGTCTTCCCCCCAGTTTTTATCCAAAAAAAAAGAAAAAAAATGGTCTATTACGGTCAGATTCCATCCTCACGCATCTGAGGTCTCCTACAAAAGAGAGGCATCCAGGTTTGGGCAGAGAAGAAATAGTATTACCACAGACTTGTATCGCCCCGTACATGGGCAAAAAAGACTCCATTATCTCCCCCGACGAATATCCATCTCGGCTACAATTCTACATCTGCGAACCGAGGAAATAAGCTTCCCGCACACACCAGCACGCTCAAGAACAAATGAGAAAACAAGTACTTAGAGGTCACCTCTGTCCTACTTAATACATAACTCTGAGGTCACAACCAAGCCGCAGATCGCCCAAAAGACACTACATCATATCCAACAAAGCCTTCATTATCTATAACCTCCATTATGGCAAAACTCCTATCCCCATAGTGAAACACTGAAATAAAGGCGGAAGGAAAGAGGAACTCGGACAGTAGTCACAATTTGGTTGATGGTCTGAGACGCAGCCGTGTATGCATGGTTGTATACTCAAAGCTGAATTTTCCTGTCGTATATCCAACTGCAAGGTATGGCTGATGCTTGCTTGGCCCTTCTCTGGGCTCTCTCTTCCACTCTCCTTATTCTGGGAGCCAGGGTGCAGACAAAGTCTTGAGCCTTTTTCCCTTCTCCAGAAAGACCCATTAAGTTTTCCACATTCCATCTCCGGACCAGGAACTCAAGTATATCTGCATAGTCCTTGGCAGTGTAAACACCTAGCCGTTGAGCAACAGCCGAGAAGTGCTTAAACAGGTTATCATCAAGCCCATCATACATCAGATGCGCAGGCATTGAAATTTTCTTCCTCATCATGTCTGCAAAAGCAAGCACTGTGCCATCTGGATCAACCTCAAAGAGTTTCTCTGCAATCTTGGTGTACGCGGTCTCATGGCGCTTCTCATCTGCAGCAATGGTACCACATATCTGTGCTAGCTTCAAGTCTCCATGTTCCTTGGCCAGTCTGGCCGTGTTTCCATGGGAAATAAAGGTTGCTCTCTCCTGGAAAGACGTGTAAATAAACCCAAGATATGGGCTATTTTCTGTCCGTGGATCCTGAAAATAACAACCGCCAACAAAAAGAGTAAACACACCAGAAAACAACTCAGCAGAAATCTATCGTCAAATATTTCATCATGCCTTCCAAAGTAAAGAAAAAAGTGTTAGGAATTTTAAGAATACTTGGAGCGGAAGCCATCCCTAACGAAGGAGGAAGACGACGCCGGAGTCGATCCCCACGCGCTGCAAGTCTCAGAAGAATTGCACGAACCCCGGACGAAGAGACGGTGTAGCCCTGACACCCTCTCCACTAATTTCCTCTCTCTATTTCTCTTGATGCGTATGATCTAATAGGGAGTCACATGCTTCTTTTATAGAGAGGAGGGATCAGTCCCGTTCAAACTATTTATGGATCATACCCATTACAGGATCCTAATGGGCACATAATGGATTAAGCCCAATAACTTTATTCCATTAATTGGATACTTAATGGTGTGTATGTGTGTAGCCCAGTAAGCACAAGTGGACCACTAATTAGGTAAAAACCAAATATTCTCTCACTTGGTCCAACTTGTCTTAAGCACATCAAATCTTTTTTTGAAAACATACTTATAATATAAGCATATATATAGTTTCAAAAGGACTCTTGAAGATTTGACATCATAGGCATACACTTGAAAAGAAAACTACGGTATGCGCGCGCACGATAAAACAAAAACTACACACCATTCCAATTAACGGAATCTTAAAGATTCAAAAATAATAAATCAAATGACATGAGTTATGACGGTAAATACATTTAATTACACACCTCCTTCCATGTACCACAATGCCACCAACTTACTATAATTGAATATCAAATATGGAACTGTAGATAAACTCAAACATAATGTTTATCTATTGGTCACCACTTAAACATGCAATCTGTCAACCATAATCCATAACCAACATGTATACAAAATAAATGAAAAATGCAGAAAGCAATAGAAGAATCATGATATAAATATGATCACAAATAACTGAATGTGTCAGATTGAGAAAGTTACCACATATTGAGAGAACTGATAAGACCCATCCGAATCACATGACTACAAAAAGTGCTAGCAGTTAGTCCCTTCGTGAGTGGGTCAGCAACCATAAGATCCGTCCCAATATGTTCTATAAACATTTCATGATTCTTCACTCTGTCTCTAAGAGCAAAATACTTAATGTCTAAGGCTCTACCACTTTTGAACGCCTTATTGTTCTTAGAGAAAAAGACCGCAGCAGAATTGTCACAATATATCTTGATAGGTCTGGAGACGAAATCAATAAATGATAGACCTGTGAGCAGATTCCGCAACTTGATGGCATGAGCACTAGCCTCAAAACAAACAATGAACTCAGCTGTCATCGTAGAAGCCACTGTAATACTCTGCTTCTCACTGCACCATGTGATAACTCCCCCTGCTAAGAGGAAGATGTAGCATGTAGTGGACTTCCTCGAATCAAGACAGCCGTCAAAATCAGCATCAGATTATGTAATGACCTCTAATTGATCTGATCTTCTGTATGTGAGCATGAAATCTATTGTGCCTTTAAGATACCGCATGACTTTCTTAGCAGCTTTCCAATGATCCATACTTGGGTTGCTCTAATACCTGCTGAGTATACTCACGGCAAAAACAATATCTGGACGTGTACAAGTCTGAAGGTACATTAAGCTCCCAACGGCTGAAGCATATAAGATAGGCTCCATCTGCTTCCTTTCCAAGTCATTTCTGGGACACTGTAATTCACTGAATTTATCACATTTTACAATGGATACTTTATCGGGTGCGCAGGACTGCATGTTGAACATTTCCAAGACCTTTGAGATGTAAACTTTCTGAGAGAGACCAAGAGTACTTGAGGGTCTATCTCTAGTGATTTTAATGCCCAAAACATAGTAGGCATCACCCATATCTTTCATCTCAAAGTTCTTAGAAAGGAAAGCTTTAATTTCGTGCATTAACCAAGATCACTGCTAGCAAGCAAAATGTCAGCTACATACAAAAACAAGACAATGAAATTACTCCCACTGATCTTTAGGTACAAACATTCGTCAATAATGTTTTCCTTAAACTCAAAGGACAGTATGATTTCATTAAACTTTATGAACCATTGACGGGAGGCTTGCTTAAGTCCGTAAATTAATTTCTTTAATTTGCATACCAAGTATTCTTTCCCTTCAGCACGAAACTCTTGAGGTTGCTCCATATACACTTCTTTATCTAGGTCCCCATTAAGAAAAACCGTTTTCACATCCATCTGATGTAACTCTAAGTCAAAATGAACTACCAAAACTATGACTATTCTAAATGAGAGCTTCTTAAAAACTAGAGAGAATGTCTCATCATAGTCAATGCCTTCCCTTTGAGTGAAACCCTTAGCCACCAATCTGGCCTTATATCGTTCAACTTTGCCTTTAGAGTCCACCTTAGTTTTGAATATCCATTTATATCCAACAAGTTTGGACCCTTTAGACAAGTTAACAAGATCCCAGACTTGGTTTTTAGCCATTGAGTCAAGCTCTTCTTTCATAGCTTCAAACCAATAGGCAGATTTTTCACTCCTCATGGTTTGTGAAAACATCACTGGATCATCAATGTCACCCATGTCTACATTGTCTTCCTGTAGGTACACTATGAACTCATCAGATATAGCAGGTCTTCTGACTCTTTCAGATCAACGCAATGTTGGCCCCTGATCCACCTGAGGAGGTGGTTGGTCAACAACCGCGACATCTTCTGGCTCTGGAGAAACTTGGGGTGGACCAACTGCAACTACTTGCTCCCCTAAGATTTCATTCCGATGAATGAATATGGGAACAACGTTGTCAGTTGTTACAGGTGTTTCAACCTGATCTTGTAACTCCTCAAAAGAAATCTCTCGAGAAGGTCCACTCCCACTAACTCTGTCATCTTCAAGGAACCTTACCTTATCTGTTTCTATAATGATGGGAACATGAGATGGACAATAGAATCTATATCCTTTTGATCTCGCTGGATAACCAATGAAGAATCTACTAGTTGTTCTGAGATCAAAAATCTTTTCTTGTGGATTGTATGGTCTAGCCTCAGCTGCACACCCCCACGTGCGCATATAGCTCACAGAAGGTTTCCTACCACACCATAACTCATAGGGAGTCTTAGGCGCAGCCTTCGTAGGAACCTTATTCACAATGTGAGCAGCTGTCTTAACGGCCTCGCCCCACAAGGATAAAGGAAGGGTAGAATGACTCAACATTGCCCTAACCATTTCTTTAAGCGTTCGATTCCTTCCTTTTGCAACCTCATTCTGATATGAGCTGCCAGGAGTAGTGTACTGAGGTACAATACCCTCCTCTTTAAAGAATCTAGCTAATGGACCAGGTCTTTGTCCCATCTCAGTATACCTACCATAGTACTCGCCACCTCTATCAGACCTGACTATCTTGATTACTTTTTCTGATTGTTTCTCTACTTCCTTCTTGAAATCCTTAAAGACATTGAAAACATCTACGTTTTCAAAAAGTAAATAGAGATACATGAATCTCGAATAGTCATCTATAAAGGTGACAAAGTACCTCTCACCAGTCAGACATGGTGGAAAAAGACCACAGATATCAGTGTGTATTATTTCTGAAATTCCAGAACTTCTTGTGGCATCTTTATTAGGCGTGTGTGTTTGCTTTTCTTTAATGCAATCAACACATGTCTCCAAGTCAGTAAAATCCAGAGTGTGTAACACTCCTTCTCTCACTAACCTCTTAAGCCTCTTAATAGAGATGTATCCTAATTTCCTATGCTATGACATGAATGAATTTTCATTAACTCTACCACGCTTGTTGCCAGTAAGAACCGAAGTATGCAGGATATTATGAGATTGTTCAATCACATTACTAAGACACAATTTATACAAACCATCAGATATAGAACCAGTACTAATAACAATAGAATCCGTTATTAATTCAACTGAAGAATTTTCAATATTAACTTGAAAATCTTTTGAATCAAGTTTTGATACTAAAACCAAATTTCTACTAAAAGATAGTACATGAAAAGTGTCTTATAAATCTAGAACAAATCATGATTTCATAACTATCCTATAAATTCCTACGGCCTTAACTTGTAAGCGCGTCTTATTTCCTGAAAGATGCTCCACTCACCCTCATTCGGAAGCTTTTGGAAAAAGAATCCCCGCATAAAAGTGGCAACATACACAGTAGAACCTGAGTCAATCCACCATATACTTTTAGGAACATTAACTAAATTAGACTCATAGCAAACATAAGATGAGATATTACCTTTTCTTTTCAAACCATGCCTTCCTTTTCAGACAATCTTTCTTAACGTGTCCAGGTAATTTGAAGAAGAAGTACTTGTCATTTTTGCCTTTTGACTTGTCTTTCTTCTTGCCCTTCTTCTAGACACCCTTCTTCTTTCTTGATCCACCTTTCACTTTATGAGAGGTAAACAAAGCAACATTGTTCCTCTCTCCTCTCAATCTCTCTTCCTCCTGAAAACACATGGTCATCAATTCATTGACTAACCATATAGCCTAATATGTGTTGTAGGAGATCTTAAATGCCTCATATTCACTTGGTAAAAAGTTGAGAATAAAATGAACTAGGAAAGTGTCTGAAATAATAACTTCCATGGCATTCAGTTGAGCAGAAATATCTCTCATAATTATTATATACTTTTGAATACTACCACTAGTGTATTTCATTGAGGACAGTTTAGCCATTAAAGTACTGACTTTGGCCTTATCAGAACTAATGAACTGTTCCTCAATGATTTTAAGAAATCAACTAGCAGTGGTCTGATCTGGGATAGATCCCTTGATGTTCTGTCCAACATGTCCCTGAAGGAACAGAAGACAAAGACGATTGGACTTTTCTCATTTTTCATAATGAGTCTGCTGTTCCATTGAACTTTCTGGAGTAAGTGGAGCCGGCAAAACCTCATGTAAAACCAAATCTCAGTCTATGCAACCCAGAGCAAATTGTACCATTTGTTTCCATTCAGTGAAATTAGTGTCATTCAGGTACGGCACACTAGCAGTAAATGGTGCAAACAAAGGAGAAGCAGCTGAAATAAACAAACACATGCTCACATATAAGGCAATAGAACTAATATATTGCAAGTAATGAGGCAAGATTTAAATTGCAAAGTAATTCAATAACTTAAAATGAACTACATTATCAAGTTGTCCGATAGCTTTATAAACGAACTCCCCGAATTAACTTAAGTGATAAAACTAAAATATAAACATTTTGATATCAAGATAGAGTACCTTTGGGTACATAACTCTCAAGAATCGCCATGTAGATAAATTTTATTTTATCCTACTCATGACATGAAAATAAACACTCATTTGTGAATTAAATTTACAATCAAGCCAAAGACACAAACATTTGATATCATTTTAATTTCTTAACGAGTATATTTTATTATTCTCCATACATAAAGCCACTTTGGTGATCTACTTACACACTTTGAATTCCAAAACATCCTCCCCTAATTAAAATGATAACAAATAACCAAATACTCATTAATAATATTATTTAAAATTTAATATGATTAAATTTTATCAATCCTCGTGATTAGTACCACTTTGGTGGTCAAACTAATCATTTAAAAATCAAAATTTACCACAAAACTACATAATAGCATCAATTAACACTAAATATAAGCAAAAAAGACATAAACACAATAATTAATGCAATCTGAAATGGAGATATTCATGTATGATTAAAACTGTAAAGAGGACAAATTATCACAAGAAATATCTCCAAAGTTTACAGCAATAATTATTTATTCATAAACAACTTTAATCATGCTTAAAACTACATTAAAATGGACACTTTACAAATTTATAGCATGTTGTTATATATATGTCCTATTCTGTTTGCAGGAAAGAAACCAGAATTGCAAACATAGCCAGTTCTGTTTACATAAATATCTAGAATTGTAAACATGCCCTTTTCAGTTTGCAAGAATAACCAGAATTTGCAAACATGTCCATTTTCAATTTGCAGAAATAAACTGAATTGCAAAAATATCCGTTTCTGTTTGCAGAAATAACTAAAATTATAAACAATTTTACAGAAATTGTGTACGTATCCAAACAGATTTAAAAGAAGATCTTTTATCCTTTAAAAATCACTAACAGGCCTAAAACGGACCCAGAAATAAGGGCTTAAGATCCAGAACTTAATGGACCCATTAAGTGACCATTAGTGAACTTTAAAAAATAAAGATGACTAAAGAAATTTAAATTAAACAATTTTAAATCTTAAAGGATACATATAACACAAACGAATATAAATGGATGCGGTCCCGGATCTTAACGGGTTAGATATAGGTTAGATTAACGGAATCGGGTCGGAAACTTAATCGGATTCGAATTCGAGTCTTAATAATATCCAAACGGATATTGTACCCAAAACCGAATCTAAAACCCGTTAAAGAGATCCGTTACGGATTGCTTAAACGGATATGGATTCGGGTCCCTATAGGATCCAAACGGATCTCTTTACCCAAAATATATACCCAAAATTATTAAATAGGATCCGATACCGATTTAAAATTCAACCCAAAATAAAGCTCAAAAGATCCATTAAAATCCATCATCTTCAACCTCCCCAAACAATTAGGATTTCTATTTTGGAAGAGATCTTACGGAGAAGATGAAGTGGGAGCCACCGCCCCTCACCGGAGACCACGCCGGAGAGCGGCTCCCCCAAACGCCGGCGGTGCATCGGCACCCCCCACGGGCGGCGGGCCTGCGCTAGGCGAGCCCCTGCGGGGCACTCGTCCGCGCGGGACGTCGCCCCCGCCCGCGCTGGGCGGGCCCCTGCGGGGCGCTCGCTCGTGCGGGGCAGAGCCCCCCCGTCCCGCGCCCCGCGCGGTGTGGGCCCCCGCAGGGCGGCCGCGCTGGGCAGGCCCACCCAGTTGGGCGCTGCAGGGCAGCGCCCCCTCCCGCGCAAGGCGTCACGTGGGGCCGCGCGGCACACCCGCAGCGGCACCGCACACGGGGCCGCAAGGCACGCCCGCGGCGGCACCGCGCGGCACGCCTGCGGCGGCACTGCTGCCATCTGGTGCCCAAGAAAAATTATTTTCTTTTTCATGCTCGAGAAGAACATCCTAAATCGGAGCCCCAGAAACGCCGACACGGGCTCTGATACCACTTGTTAGGGATTTTAGGAATACATGGAACAAAAGCCATCCCTAACGAAGGAGGAAGACGACGCCAGAGTCAATTCCCACGCGCTGCAAGCCTCGGAAGAACTGCACGAACCCCGGACGAAGAGACGATGTAGCCCTGGCACCCTCTCCACTGGTTTCCTCTCTCTATTTCTCTTGATGCGTATGACCTAATGGGGAGTCACAAGCTTCTTTTATAGAGAGGAGGGACCAGTCCTCCTACCTCAGGTGTAGTTTAACTGCATGGTGACATGGGCCTATTTTGT
This sequence comes from Zantedeschia hybrid cultivar, assembly GCA_030544215.1. Lineage (NCBI taxonomy): Eukaryota > Viridiplantae > Streptophyta > Magnoliopsida > Alismatales > Araceae > Zantedeschia > Zantedeschia hybrid cultivar. The sequence goes on along the minus strand of JARZZO010000013.1, from coordinate 40,989,251 downwards.
GCTATCTATCAGTGCTCAGTGAAGCATAGGCCAGACTCCTAGCTAGCCCAACAGGGAACTATAATTATCACAGCAGTAGGTGAACGGTAAGAGATTCTATTGCCAATGCCTTTTTCCCCAGCTTTCCGATATCTATGAACTGGTTCATGTTTCATATGTCCATAGATTCCAGTTGATGAAAGCCTGTGAGTTTAACTGAAACATGCCACCAAGCAACCCTAAAACATAAGTGGAAGATAGAGGAGTACTAAGAGGAACCGAAGAAACAACAACATAAAAGCACAGCTGGGAACGCACCATTCCTGATCCAATAAGGTACTGAATTGTCTTCTCAATTTGCCTCATGTCCACCCTTCCAGAAAGGTAGAGATACTTGTTCAGAAGGTCACCATGCCTGTTCTCTTCGGCAGTCCATGCCCTTGTCCAGATGGCCCAAGAAGTGAGACTCGCACCCGTTTCATCTCGAACACCATCAAAGGTGTTGAGCATGGTCTGGTATGTAGGAAGAGCCTCCTCTGTGATCATATCTCCCACAAGGCAAACAAAGTGGTCATCGGGGATCTCCTTCGCCCGCTCCCGGAGTTCCTTGACCTCACCGTGAAATCCCTCCGAGCTGGAGTCCGGCAGAAAATCCTGTGGTTGCCAACTTTTCTCCACAGGCTTCAAGTGCACCAAGATATTATTTTCTGCCCAGTCCTCCAACGACCGGAAAATCTCAATCTTCTGAGGCAGCATGGAGTGTGTGACCTGAACATGTACGTCTCGAGGTGGGCTGAATGGTTTTCTAAGATTCTCGACCCTGATTTCAAGCAGAATGAAATAACTTCAAAATTCAAAAATGTGAATGAAATTATATGAAAGAAGACAAGTTTACAAAAGATCAAAACCAATCTCTGTGAATGCTGTGGATCAAAAACATTTTGCACACAAAAGGTTTGAATTATCAAATAGCTATAGAGATTTAAGCACGCGTCACCAGACTCACCACCCTGATGAACAGAACGAAATAAGTCAAAATTCAAATATGTGAACGAAATTATATAAAAAGAGAGAAATTATAAAAGATCAATATTGATCCCTACCAATGCTACTGCTCCAAAAATATTTTGCGTACAAAAGAATTCCATTCATCAATAGCTATTGAGAGTAAAATATGCATCTCCAGATTCACCATGAACATTTAGAGCTGCGTGCGTCTAATACGATTGAAAAAATTCAGTATAGTTTAATCGACTCACACCATGGCTATAAAGATAGAGAAGAAAGACTGATCACAAATAAACTATGCATGACAAATTGGCAATTTTTTAATGCATGGATCTGCGAATCTCACATGATACGAAAAGGTATCTAAAACGAATAAAATACACCCCAAAGAAGAGGGATTCTAAAAAAATAACCCTTGCAAACCAACGAACCAGCACGGTAGCAGAACACACGCTGTTGATGGCAGATCCGAGATCGCCGGAATCTGGCATTTGCTAACCTCAAATCGCGGAATCAAACATCAAACAGAACACTCACATCAGGAAACACCTGGAGAATGCAAATACGCAGGAACTACAAATCCGCAATGCAGAATCTGGCCAAGAACAGTTTCGGAGATTCGGAACGCGATCTGCTCCATCCAGCGCTTACACATAGAACCTGGGCCGGGATGAGACCAGATCACGAAGGGAAGGCCAGGAAGAAGCAGGGGAGCAGAGCTCTCACTTGGTGGAGGTGTGAAGGGTGGACGCCATGAAGACCCCCCGGCGAGATCTGGCCATGGACGAGGGAGGAGACGAGCGGACGCAATTCTGGGCGATGAGCAGCGGCGAGATCCTCGACGCCATCGCCGCCTGCGCCTTCGGCCGCGAGGTCGACGGCGGCGCGCCTTCTTCTCGCGGAAGGGGAAGTGGGAAAGGGTGGTGTGAAACGGGGGGACGTGGTCCGTAGAGAGCAAGAAGGGCTGCCAAGTTGGAAGAGGGGGAGAAAATGGCGGTGGAGAGAGAGAGAGAGAGAGAGAGAGGTCTGCATGCGGGATGTGACAAGGAGGAGACGTAGGCGGGCACCTGCCACCAGGGGATGACGAGGCAGTGCAGTCAATATTTTAAAATATTTAATTTTTTACGTCAAATTTATACGTCGATCTCTAAAATTTTTTAAAAATAAAAAATCTAACCTCTTCTAATAGTAAAAGATGTCTCTCAGAACTTAATAATAGCTTTTGATTTTTAATTTTTTTTTTTAATAATCTGATCTAAGATCAAACTTTACGAATATACGAGACATCTTGGAAACTACCTCAATAAATAAAAAAAGATTTTTGCATGTATATTTTTAAAAAATATCATCTTTACATTTATACTTTCAACTCCCTGCATTATTATTAATGTCCCTAAAATCTTAGAAATATTGCACTCATATCCCCCGTCCAAATTATGTAAACTCCAACCAGAATACGTCAAAAAGTCTCCGTAAATTCTGATAACGTCAAGGATACATATACCAATTATAGTGAATTTAAAGGCATATGTACAAAATATTAGTGAATTTAAGGATGTAAATGTCTTTAGATTAATTTGATATAATGAAATTTTGATGAAAGAATATAATTGTAATATTTTTTTAGATTTTAAGAGTACTTATATAATATGTAGAAGTTAAGAATGTAGATGCAAACACAATATTTTTCAAAGAATATATAAAAAATCTAAAAAGTAAGGTTTACTGCACCAACGCGCGGTGCAGTACACCGATCAGTGCAACAATGTTCTAACCTGGCGTACTCCAAATCCTTGTTAGCAGTCTTTTTTTTTTTTTTTTTTTTTTTTAGTAATACTTGCTGCATAATTATATTGTACACCAAGTCCAGTCACACTATACAATTCTTTGTGGTTGGACCATGTGATTAATTTAGCCAATTAAAAGAGCTGACATGGTCTTTCCTATAATATTTGGATTGACAGATATCGTTTTCAATTAACAAATACATATTACGATTGACAAATATAATTTTTGATTGACAAATATAATTTTAAATTGAAAAATGAAGTTTTCGATTGACAAATACATATTTCAATTGATAAATATAATTTCGATTGACAAATATATATTTCGATTGACAAATACAATTTTTAATTGACAAAAACAATTTTAAATTGACAAATACTGGTCAATCGAAAACTACATTTGTCAATAGAAAATTATATTTGTCAATAAAAATTATATTTGTCAATCGAAAACAGTATTTGTCAATCATAATATGTATTTGTGAATCAAAAACAGTATTTGTCAATCTAAATATTATGAGAGTGGTCATGTCAGCTCGTCCAGTTGACTAAATTAACCACGTGCTCCAATCACAAAGAATTATGTAGTGTGCAGCAAATATTTACTCTCTTTTTTTTCACCAATAACCCTTGTTAGGTGTCACCAATATTTCTAGTTATGCCTGTAGATATCAATAAAATATAAAAACACCCCACGTATCTGAAGCCCTATTTGGTTTCGGTATTAGAGTCTAATATTACTATCACTTTTAATATTGATAATGATTAAAAAATTAAAAAATATTTGACGGAGTTGTATTAATTTTAAAATTCGTTCACAATTAAGCCTCCTAACTCTATCTAATTTAATACAACCTTTATGCATGTATTGAACTTGATACGGAAGAATAATACTTGTTTTAGATTTTCGTTTTTTTTTTTTTTCTTCAGATTTTTTGAATTTTTTTGGAGCACTCGATCAAAAATCAGACGGTACAATTGAATTGTTCGGATCGGCTCCGGGTCGACTGTATATTTTTTTTTAAAAAAAATTATTACTTTTTACACGTAAATTGGGATTGTGCCAAGTTTTTTTTTTTGGAAAAAAAATATAGTCGGGTGCGATCCGAACAACCCAACTGTACCATCCATTTTTTGATCGGACATTCTAAAAAAATTTAAAAAATCCGAACATTAAAATCAAAAACAGAAAAATCCTCCGACACAGACGGACTGTACAACAACCATCCGATCCAACATGTCCTTATAACATGATTTCCGATCGGATGACTTAAACAAATTTGAAAAATAAAAAATCAAGCCCCCTTTTATTGGATTAAGTGCATTAAAGATGTTTTTTCACTGTTCATTGGGACTAAATCTTTTATTTTGTAAATTTTGTTTGAGTCACTTGATCAAAAATCAAATTTTACGATCACGTTGAACATAATGTGCCCAACCTTGAAAAGTTTATGAAAATTAAAAAAATAAAAATTTAGGTTGCACTCACGTGTGATGCAGCAATAGTTACTCAAATTTAATACACGTCTACGTAGCAAGGGTTGTGTCAGGCGGCCAAGTTATAGAACTTTAAGTGCTCATTGACAACCTTACACGTGAGTATCAGTTTATTCATTCTTGCACAATTATTTTGAATTAAAAGTTTTAATATAGAAAGCAATAATCTTTCCACATATGTCAATCACTCGTAGAAAACATTCGGAGATAAGTCACAGGGAACTTTAGGAATACACCCCCCCTTCTTTTGCACAATTATAGTGAGAGTTGAACCCAAAGTCTCTCCCACGAAAGAGATTTCTCATGTTAGAGAGAGAGGGGTGGAGAAGTCATTTATGTAATGATTTGCTTGTTTTTAGTTTCTAACTAAAACCTTCAGATCCCAAATTCCTAGAATGAAGAGAAAGTAGAGTTATTAAGAAAAAAATGTGTTTTGTAATTACGGAAAAAGTAGGAACCACTTGTACTTAGAAAATAAAGCCAAAAATAATTCCAACTTTGATAACACAATAACTTATTCGGGTTTAGTTTTTAAGCTTGCTTATATTAAAATAAGAAACATTATATATATTTTGAAACCACGACCCCTTGTCCCAAGCAACAGGAAAGGGGGAGAGGGGTGGTCATCCACCACTACGCCACGGCTGGAGACATACATTTTGCACTTATTATAGGATAACTTATTTAAGATTATTAAGAAAAAAATGTGTTTTGTAATTACGGAAAAAGTAGGAACCACTTGTACTTAGAAAATAAAGCCAAAAATAATTCCAACTTTGATAACACAATAACTTATTCGGGTTTAGTTTTTAAGCTTGCTTATATTAAAATAAGAAACATTATAGATTTTGATACTACGACCCCTTGTCCCAAGCAACAGGAAAGGGGGAGAGGGGTGGTTATCCACCACTACGCCACGACTGGAGACATACATTTTGCACTTATTATAGGATAACTTATTTAAGATTGTTTATGTTAGAATAAGACATGTTTTGATTTGATAATTAGGTGAAATATTATATTCTTAGGTGAAGAAGAATGACTTATACAGCTTATTTTTGGAATATTTCTTTGCGGAATATTGTGTTCTTCCTGTCAAACTAGAACACTAGTCTTATTCACAAAATATGTTGTCATTATTCTGTTATATTTTGCTATCAAAACATGCTTTAATTTATGACAGAATTAGGTGGAATAAGTGGTTCTTCCCTCTTAGCTCGAATGATTTATTTCCACTTTATTTGCAGAATTTGACAAAATAAGGCCTCCTTATTTTCGGAATAGATTTTATATAGTGATTCGGTATTCCGACTAAGAATGACGTACTCTTAAAATTAAACGAATAAGCAATGCCACCTTACACTCAATAACTCTGCTTGATCGCAGAATAGGTTAATCCGGAATTACTTATCCGGAATAGCATGTACTAGAATAAGACCGCTTAGCTTTGATAATTCTGTGGGACCCACTGGCGGAATAAGAAGGATAAGCAATTCTTGAGTCTAGGGTCGAATTGCTTATTCTCCTTATTCTCTGAATAGGCTCGGCACCGGTATAAGTCATTCCGCTTGTCAAAGCTAAATTAAGCTTATTCTCCATTTATTCTTCCTAATTCTTCTCCTATTCTGGCGCATTTGATTGCAGAATAGATTACTCTGGAATTATTTATCCGGAATAGCGTATACTAGAATAAGGGTAACTTTGATAATTCTGTGGGACTCACTGGCAGAATAAGAAGGATAAGCAATTCTTGGATCTAGAGTCGAATTGCTTATTCTCCTTATTCTCCAAATAAGCTATTCTGCACCGGTATAAACCATTCCGCTTGGCAAAACTAAATTAAGCTTATTCTTCCTTTATTCTTCTCCTATTCTCCAATCAAAGTGGCATGCGGCCTCAGACAGTAATGAGTTATTTTTAAAATAAACAGAAAACTATTCAAGCTAAAAGGACAGCACTGTTTAGTTTGCCTTATTCTAGCTGAAGTTAAAAAGTCTTTTAGATCAAAATGATTTTCTCTTATTTCGACATAAATAGTCTCAAAATAAAAACTATTCGAGCTACAAGGACATCACTGTTTAGCTTGCCTTATTCAGCATAAGTTAAAAAGTATTTCTGATCAAAATGAGCCTCACTTTGATTGCGAAATAGGTTATGGCGGAAGGAGTTATCTTATATAGCTATTACGGAATAAGATTCTACGTATCCAATTAGATGCTATTTTATTTTACAGAATAAGTCATCTTATTTCTACTTTATTTTGTTGTCAAAGTACACTAATCCTTTACCTCTATCTTATGTGAGCTTGCATGCACCGAAAGGAACGAGATGACATTTTCCACATGTCGATTTCTCCTGCCTTATCGATGCATTGAGCAAGTGTAATTGTGAACTCATATTAAGATTTCCAAAATAGACATGAGAAAGTAATATCAGAAACAATAAGGGGCTCTTTGTTTTAATATAAAATAAGTGTAATTTAGAAAATAAATTTTACAGTACTTTCAAGCATTTAGTTCCATACAAAACAATGTAAAATAAAATCCCGTAAAACCATTCTCTATCCAAAATTCCATTCCCATATTTCGATTTTTAAGGAAGAGCGACCAAAAACCAAAAATAAAAATGAATTATGCATTCTCTTATTTTATTTCCATGTGTTTTACAAATATCAAAACAAAATATTATGTGATCTTAAAATCATGAAAATTGGCTGATTTAAAGCTAGTGTCTTTAAAATCAGCAACTTACTGAATTTTATGTTCAAACAAACAACCCATAAATGTAAAGAGAAACATCTATCAAGACTATACGAGGAAAACGAACACAAATTAATTTAGCCCTCTTCTGTAAAAAAGTATTAAGGAAGATGTCAAAATGCCATTCGAAAGAGTCTTCTTCCAATGTTAACAGTAGTATGTGAAGACCGCAGGAATTGATCATCCATTATAAAAAAAAAAAAGATGTCAAAATGCCTTGGAAAAAATTCTTCCAATATTAACAGTAGTATTGTGACTGATGAGGCATAATCCGGTTCGGCCCATTGGAGCAAGTCCAAATCCCGTTCAGCCTAACAACAGCAGTACCAGGTCCTTCGGCCCATCAGCGGCCCAGCAGCCTTCGGCCCGTAAGCGGCACCGTCGCTCCCGGCCCAACAGGCTTCAGCCCGTCAGCGGCCCACCAGCCTACGGCCCGGGAACAGCGCGGCAGCCCATGGCCCAACAGGCTTCGGCCCATCAGCGGCCCAACCCCCTTCGGCCCGGTAGCCGAGTCCTGCCCACTCCGGTGGCGGATCAGGCACTATGGCGGTTTATCAGTAAGCCCGCATTTAGTCCTATATCGGTTGTCACCGTTAACCATCCTCTATCCTTTGCTATAAATATACCGCTATTTATTGCCAAAGGGATGCTTCCCCAAGCCTCCGAGACCCTTAAGGACTACAGTCCGAAAAGTATTAAAGCTACTCTCTTTGCCTTCTGAATCGAATCTTCTTCAGGAGCTAACTTGACCGTCGGAGGGGGTTCCCCAGGGCTGAAGCCCGAGACTCCTGCTGACCGGTTTTCTTCTTCTTCCCCTCCTGCAGGAGCTCGGTTCGAATCATCGCCGACCTTCCCGAGTCGGTCTCGACCGCCGACTTCGGACTCCTCTCCCTGGTCTCGACGCCGTGCGCCGGCTGCCCCGCGACAGAGGAGACTCGGTCTCGCGCCGCCCCTTCGTCCGCCGAAGGAGCTTCGGCCCCAACTTCCAGGAGCGAGCCCGCCTTCGGACCTCCGGCTCCGCAGCCTCTGCATCCTTCGTCTTCCGGATCCCCGTCGGGCCTCTGAACACCGATCCGACCCAGCACCGGATCCATCTCTTCGGATTCCAGCTTCGGAATCCGGTCGTGATAGCTTCGGCTACATCACGTGGCGCCGCTGCTAACTTGACCGTCGGAGGGGGTTCCCCAGGGCTGAAGCCCGGGACTCCTGCTGACCGGTTTTCTTCTTCTTTCCCTCCTGCAAGAGCTCGGTTCGAATCATCGCCGACCTTCCCGAGTCGGTCTCGGCCGCCGACCTCGGACTCCTCTCCCTGGTCTCGACGCCGTGCGCCGGCTGCTCTTGCAACAGGGGATCCTCGGCCTCGTGCCGCCCCTTCGTCCGCCGAAGGAGCCTCAACCCCGACTTCCCGGAGCGAGCCAGCCTTCGGACCTTCGGCTCCGCAGCCTCTACGTCCTCCGTCTTCCGGATCCCCGTCGGGCCCCTGAACACCGATCCGACCCAGCACCGGATCCCTCTCTTCGGATTCCGGCTTCGGAATCCGGTCGTGATAGCTTCGGCTACATCAGTGACGATCGTAGGGATTTGATCATATCCATACTTAGCAGTATTAGCAGCAGTATTATGACGACCATAGGGTTTGATCATCCATAAGTGTACATATTTTATAAATGAAGCCTCTTAAGAAGGCAAATATGTGTGCCGGTAGGAAAATAAGGTATTATGTATTTTGACTCATATAGATGGTCTCGTAATTTTATCTTTTTGTTGAAAAAAGGACTTTGTCGAGAGAAAAGTGGATGACTTTTTTATAAATACTAGGTTTCTTTCTCAATAATCCATATAAGATTAAAGTTTTCATTTTATGTCTCAACACAAACAAATATAGATGTCGAAGATGATTCCTGTTTAACTAGGTAACTAGATAAAATAAAGTTTATGATGCTTGGACAATCTTTGAATAACGATGGTCCTTAACAATACTATATCTTCCGTTGGTACAAATAGTTTTTAACTGAATATATATCTTTTACACTTATACAAAAGGTATTTAAAGAATAAAAAATTGTGTTCACATTTAAAGCAAATGTGAGATAAAAAACCATATATAGCAAAATGAATACCAATATAAATGCAAATTGATTTTTTTTTCTTGGTCAACACAACAGTAATAGTAGCCGTGTCATTACATTAGAAAGAATCCGACTTGCTGCAATGACCCTGACGGTCAGTACAGTGAGTTAAAAAAATTATTTTTAATTTTTTTTAAGTGGACCATGAAGTGTCCTACATATATGTACAAATAGATTTTTGATCGGACGATCCAAAAAAAATTAAAATAAAAAACTTTTATTAAACTCGACCCATCAAACACATTTATTTACTGTTCATTGATATTCGATTTTTTATTTTTTAAATTTTTTTAGTCGTCCAATTGAAGAAACGTGTTGCAAGAAGTAAAGCAACATTCTTAAAAGAATTCAGATCCCCTCAGTGCACTGAATGACTGAGCTCAGTCAGTGCAATGAGGGAGAGGTGGCAAATTTTTGAAAAAAATGTTTCCCGCTGAGTTGGAAAGCTCGGCGATCCCCACCCTCCCCCTCACTGCACTAATTGAGTTCAGTCAGCCAGTACACTGAGGAGATATGGATTCTTCCTAAAATAACAAGCTCCCCGTACATCCAAGGACACAACCAGTACAAAGGGAAGGCAATGTACCCAGACATGCTAGTCCAGAAGCCCCTTGCTTCCGAACACAAGTAATTGAGGGACGCATGGTCCTTAACACAAGAAATACCCAATGGTCTTACTAGACCTTTACCAGTGATAGCAACAACTATCCTTTGATTTGTACATCCGCTCCGACGAAACACTGTCACCTTGGACGAAACAAGATTGTTTCACAAATCGCCCGACATCTTCCTTCCTCGTTGCAACAGGCATCTCCGATGCATCTGGGCTTCCAATGGTGACATGGGTGGTTTTCTCGCCAGAGTAGACAGACAAAGCCACCATACAGGAGCAATGCCTGGTAAGGCATGAAGACCACGATCGAGGGACATTCCACTTGAGAGAGAACTCCAAAGACTCCAACAACTTTCTTGACATGCGGCAAGGCAACTATAATAAGTTTCCATTCTGCCATAAGATTGTGGTGGTGGGAAAATGGGAGATGGTGGTGGGTGCTTGCGTAATGATCCAACAAAAGTGGGTGACAGACTCGGCAAGCCAAAAGCAAAACCTTGCCATACGGGAAGAGAATTCTTTGTAAAAACTACAAGATAGAGCCTAACCTAAAGGTAGATAGGAGCCCCTCAAAGAGGGCAAGAGCCTCTCGCTAAAGAAAGAGTTGGGATGGGGGGTGGGGGGTGGGGGGGAGTTCTTGTGACGAGAAACTCCCCACGCTAGAGGTTCCTCATAGGGAGAGAACATGAGAACAAAGGGACGAGGAAGATGAAATCTCACTGCTTCAACTCCACTCCGCAAATTGAACAGATTTGGGTTTAGGCACTCGCATTATGTATGAGTATCCAATTAGGACAACTTCTTGCTCTCTAATAGCAAGAGACTTTTTCCTCTCTTTTTTCCTGGTACTCTTACCTCAACGATTAGGGACCTCCATCCAGTCCACCAGAGTTCAATCCTTGGGGGCAACACACCCTACCAGAGCCCTATAAACGCGGGGGCTCGAAGCCCTGCCCTCTTACCCCAAGCGAGAGGGTACCATTGCGCCACGAGGCCGCCGGCAATAGCAAGAGACTTCAATGCAAGATTTTTAAGTGTAAAAGCTTTGTTTAAGAAGATCTGGGTGGATTTTGAGCTTTCAAGATCTTTGACAAGGCACAAAGAAAATTGAGCTTTGGGTGAAAATAAATTATTAGTAATTCTTGCAACACTCAATTGTAGTGTGCCCATTTGCAGGTTGGATCGTGTCTTCACACGATCTAGACCATCAGGTCAAAGAGAGATGTGATCTCTTATTCTTTTTTTATTGTCTAATTAAAGGTCGAATATTATTGACATTGAACTGGGACGGTCCATCTACTTAATAATTTTTCTTTAAAAAATATGCCCCAAAATGATCGGTTGAAAATATCGATGGATTATAATGTATCGGACACCTGTAAACTATATAGGCTAGATACTATATAAATGAGTTCTTCTTGACCATCCCTACTGCCTCCAAAGGAATCATAAATGCTTGGTGTAAAAAATAATAATAATAATAATAATAAATGCCAACACTTTTTTCTTTTTTTTTTAAATGATTAAACAAAATGATAATTAAACATATTTATTTAGTTTCGAAGTTTATGGGGTGTTTGGTTGCATTACATTTTTTACGTAATTTCGTGATAAAAAATTGTACTAACTTAAGTTTCACGATAATTTTTAAATTATGAAACATATAATTATCATGTTTGGTAAAAATCATGATAATTTTTACAAATTACACTAACCTGTTTGTTTGATAATTTTAGATTACATAGGTGTATAATATGATACATTTAAAATTGTTTATTTATTTTATCAAAAAATGCTGCAAAGGCCTTTTATAGAGATGCTTCTCCAACACCAATTTTTTTTGGAGTTTTTGTAATAACCTTCTAAAAGATTCCATATTCGTAGATAACCCCCTATATAATTCATATTTGTATATAACCCCTTAACCATGGTGATATTTTGCTTATACCCCTTTAAGTATATGATTTGTCGTGAATTTCATCTGAGTTAAATATTTACAACGAGCTTATAGGTGGTTGTTTATGTTATTTTTCTTATAAGGTGTTTATGTTTTAAATTTTTAAGGGAGCATGTTATTAGTGTTTTCAGTTAATAGTTTTCACATATTTTATCTAAGATAATAATATTTTAATTTAGGTGAAGTTCAAAATAAATCCACATAGTTAAATGGGTTATATGTAAATATCACCATAGTTAAGTGGGTTATATGTAAATATAAATTATGCAAGGGGTTATCTACAAAATGAGATCTTGTAGGAGGTTATTTGCAAAAAATCTCAAAATTTTTGGAAAGTGCCAAACTCTATCTCACCAGCTACCTCTATTCATTCACATTTGGAATGAAATATTACATTTCTGAACAAAGTAAGAAAACATCTAATAAGGAGGAGTAGAAGGGCCTTTGAGCACAAATTGGTGGGAGCATAACAATTAATGAATAGTAGTAGCGACATTTTCACAACAGAGTATGAGTATGATCAGTGATAGAGATATGAACAACATGTATTAAGTCTCTTCCTCTAGAAGTTGAAGTTTACTAGAGGTTAGAGCAATCTGGGAAATTGAAAAATGAAAACCCAGTCCATCATGAGAGAGAGAGAGGTGATGGGAGATTTTATATGAGCAATATCTATTATACTGTTGCTTGTGCTGGCCATGGGACGACTGGATCATTTGCTTCTTCATCCTGATGCTACAACACTTGGATGGTAACTATTGTAGCTTGGGATATAATCGTATCACCGCAATCTACATTGTTATCACCACTTCTTCCCTGGTAGAACAAGGGTGATACCCAAGAACAACTCTAGCAAGGGGCGATAGGGGTGACCTTGGAAGGCTCCTAGAGAGGCACCACGTTGGTGTAGGGAGAGATTTGTCGAAGTTAGCGTGCAACCATTATAACAACGAGAGCGATAGGGATGAAGACATGACCACGACCGTGGAGACAAAGGAAATAGAGAGGCTGGGTGGGGGTCTCCATTGGGGCACGCACAGTAGAAAAAATAAAGAGGATAAGACCATTTTTTTTATTTATCACAATTTGTGAAGATAAGATGTTATTGGAATATATTTTGGTCAAGTGTACCAAACACCGTTTTTTAACCGTTTTCTCTTCAAAAATACATTTTCATAAAAAATAATCACATTATAATGCAACCAAACACCTTATTAGCCATTTTCACATGCCAAACTTATTAGAGGTATCGGTGCAAATTTGGATCCAAAATGCATGAATACCATCGTTACTTAATCAAAATTTTCAAAAAATAAAAAAGATTACACACTGTCAGTTGCCCCCAAACGACGCCTTATCTTGACATAATCTGAACTTGACCACATCAACCCATTGCAATTTTATATTTGTTTTTCTTGTTTTTTGGTTCATGTCTTCTTTGAAAAATCAGATATATGAAGATTTTGTGGCCAAAAGCCTCTGGTTCACTTTGTTTGAGATTCTAAAATGCCCATCATTTCAAAAGAAGGTAATGACATTTATGTACAATAGCTCTTATTCTTACGTACCTAAAGCTTAAATGGTGTTTCAGCCTTTCAATTTTCAATTCGTTTTCGCCGTTCAAAAATAGATATTTGTTATTGAAATATTTTTTAATTTGAACCTTCCGATAAGTGATTAGATGCAGAAACAAAAGACTCATTTCTATTTATTTTAATAATTTATTAACAATTATAATTATATACTCATAATATATTTTAATAACCTTCTGAAGATTTTTAATACATATTTGTCTATCTTATTTTCATACAATTATAATAAGCTCATTGTATTATAATTTTAGGACGCAATGAAGATTCCTTTTTTAGTTGTAAAAAAAAATCCTATGAAAAGGAGTTCGTTTGATTGGCACATTATGCCAAAGAAAGAGAGAAAGATAGATTCAAAGAGAGAGAGAGAGAAAGTTAAGGAGTATTTTTAACTTCCCAATTTTTGTTAAAATTTAACTAGGGTTAGATAAGGGACTCTTGACAAAATATTAATGGACGGTAGTGACAAGGACACTTTTGTAAATGTTGTGATGCAATGAAGTTTTGTAGGTGTTAGGTTCTAAGGTTTCTCGGGATCACAAACGCAGCGGAAAATATAAATTAAAACGACTGCAATTCATATCCGTTTCGATTAAACTAGAATCGGATTATCGTTTATTATTTCGTCCGGATTCGAATCCGCATCCGAACGGTTCTGTCAGTGTGACACCGCCAACCGCGCAAACGCCCGACTTTAATGAAGTCCACGCGATCCTCCTCGCGGTGGATTTTCTCTCGTTCCTCGTTCCTCGCAGCCCACGAACAGTTCGTCGATCGCCGCAACAATAGCCGCAACGTGCGGTCTAATTCCCGTCGAACGGGAATCGGAGAAGATGGCAGAGTACACCCAGAGAAGGGGTCAGCTAGGGGCGCCAGAGAGAGAGAGGGAGAGAGGAGGGGGCAGCTAGGGTTGAGCAGCAGTCTGGCCTGCTCAGTCCGTTCGCTATATTTTATATTAACTGTACGGTTCTTATAAAAACTTCCGGTTTAATATAAAACCCACTTTTAATTTATCGCCTTAAGAATCATTTGCATGTGACCCTTTAGGTCCAATTACCAATTCAGTTAATGGCCCATAAACCTAGCGACCCTTCACCAACTCAATTAATCAATTAATAACTCATATTAATTAATTAATCAATCTAATCAATGTTGCACATTAAATTCGGTCGGGCATTCAATCACGTTGGGTGTCAAGCAATACCGCATGAACTCGAAAGTATTATGGTTAACCAACCCATTCTTGGAACTTTTCTGCTGACAGTTACTGTGTAGATATAATCTTTTATTCTTACAATGCTCTTGAGTCAACTCAGGATATGGTGTATCGTCAAATTCTAGCCGGTCGACTCACTTAGATCGGATGCTGTCATATAATATCAAAAAACTCTTTTCTCGATATTATATCCGCCCTGACCAGGAACTCCTGCGCATCCTTCCTAAAGTACTCTCTTTAAGTACCGAGAGCGAATGATTCATTCTTGACACTCAATTCTCTTCGTCGTTATTCCGCTGTACTCGATTTTTGGCTATTTAGAATCCCGTGAGTAGAGATCTATAAACTAAGGTCAAAGCACAAAAGTCCACCGACAAGGTGTCCTTTGGTATCTCAAGTCTGAGGACTATCCACGCAACTGCGACAATAGAATCAAGTTGGTTAATAGTGTGGTACTATATCATCCAACGATTCAGTCGGATCAGTTTAATGAACTCATTCTCTAATGAGCACCTATAGATTCGCCTTAGTGTCTCTACAAAAGTAACTATGAGATTAGTCATCCTCATCGTATGAGCAGGAGTAATATGTACTAGTCTATCCGGATATCCGATATCTTTCTCGGATATCTTCCCATTATGAACTATTAAGAATATGTGTGTTTAAATGATCACTCTCATTAGTATGATCTCATCATAATCTGATCACCATCGCACATATTCACGAATTTTATTATGAGACGATAATTAATACAAATTATACATAATGAAATAATTCCACTTTATTTAATAAATGAACGAGATTTACATAGTCTGATTGACTTGTAGACCACCTAAGACTAACCGTCGGGATTTTTGTATGTATACTCTTTTAAACTACCATCCCTTATATGTATACCTCAAACTCCCGCATTTTTATTATAATACCTCTAATGTCTTGGGAAAGATTGCAATTTTGCCTTTCGTCAAATGTTGTGAACTTCAACTAAATATATTGGAGAGATTTTATAAATTATGGTGAAGCCAAGAATATATATGTAAAATTTTGTTAAATTATATATATATATATATATATATATATATATATGAATGTTCTCAGCATAGTTTACGCCATTTTGATGAGAGAGGTATGAGCACTGATGCAGTCGAGGCACTTATGACCAATAGATTAGAGAGGGACTCGACGAACTGCGGTTGGAGCCGAATTGGACTACTTGTACAATCGACCACCACGTCAGTGGGTCTCTGGAGAGTGGTCTCATGGAAGCCTCTCCGATACTCAAGTCAACAAGATGACACGTGCTCTAAATATATTGGCTAGAAGGAGAATATTCCACTTACCTTGATTGGACGTACTCGACTTTCGTTTATAGATAGGGGGTAGGTAATAACTACTTGAGATTTTCGATGTGGGATTATTCACATGATAGGTGCTTTGTTCATGTTAAATTAAGAATGCCACAACAAATGGGCTGAGTGGGCCGAATGGGTGGCAAGTAGGCCTTCACTGAGGCTACTTCCCTCCCCCACCTATGGGTCGCTGATAATGGGTCAACCCAAGTGTGTAAGAATCCCTTCATCAGCCACGATCTTCTTGAAGATGTCAAAGGTATTTATAATAATATGTGAGAGTAAGACATACATACAAATACAATACTTCATAAGCATATAATATAAAAGTAAGACAAATATAATTAAAATTTCAAAAAGATTATTTACCAATATAAAAAACTTAATCATTACATAATTTAATGAACATGAAATATCCTAACATCCACCTCCCATATTCAAGCTAACAAAAGATCATCTCTTCCCCAAGCTGATGCCCGTTTTAGGGTTC
Source organism: Zantedeschia hybrid cultivar (assembly GCA_030544215.1). Taxonomy (NCBI): domain Eukaryota; kingdom Viridiplantae; phylum Streptophyta; class Magnoliopsida; order Alismatales; family Araceae; genus Zantedeschia; species Zantedeschia hybrid cultivar. Next base: position 40,972,878 of record JARZZO010000013.1, on the reverse strand, counting down.
CAACTTTACTGTTTACTAGTTTGGCACACAGTACTCAGAAGTACCCCCCAAACATGTGACCAACATACAGACAAGATACATCAGAAGCACACAGGATCGCTTCTTACCCAATAAGGGACCACCGCGTGGCGACTTGGAGCCTCCAAACTAATAGAAACGAGTCGGAGAAAAGAAACCCCTCCTCCCCACCCCCATCTAGCCCTCTATTTAAATTCACCCTTTCGCTCCCACCTAAATTACTCGACCAAGCCCTTCCCCAGTCCTCTCCGCCTCCGCCCTCTCCCCGCCACCACGGAACCCCCCGTGACCATGCGCCCCGCCCCGCCCCCTCCGCCGCCACCTTCCTCGATCCGGACCCCCTTCGCCCGCCGTCGCCGCCCCTCGCCGCCCCTCGCCGCCACCTCCGCTGCTCCACCCAGTTTCGGCCTAGGGTTAGGGTTTTGTCCCTCCCCTGCCCGCAGCTCCTCCTTCGCGGGCGGTTTCTGCTGACTGCGCGGCGGCCAGATGGAGATGGAGAGCTCGCGCAGATCCCTCGACAGATCGAAGGAGCCGGGGCTCCTCAAGAAGCCCCGCCTGGGGGAGGCCGGGGACCGGGACCCCCGGGGAGTTCTCGGCGCCAAGGGCGCCGGCGCGGAGCGGGACCGACCCTTCCTGCCGCGCGGGGTCCCCGCGGGCGGGGGGGCACCGGATCCGATGGCGGCGAGGTTTAGGGCGGGCGAGAGGGAGAGGGAGTTGGATCAGCCGGCGGCGGCGTACCGGGGGGCGTCGCACCAGCAGCAGCAACAGCAGCAGCAGCACCAGCAGATGCAGGAGTTGGCGGCACAGTACAAGACGGCCCTGGCCGAGCTCACGTTCAATTCCAAGCCCATCATCACCAACCTGACGATTATCGCCGGGGAGAACGTGCACGCGGCCAAGGCGATCGCCGCCATCGTCTGCGCCAACATCCTCGAGGTGAAATTGACCTTCTGATATGTTCTCTTTTGAGTTGTAGTCGGGATGGCACACTTGGTCGGCTGGAGTCTTCTTTTTCCCCTCTTCTTTCTCTCTTCTTGCGTAAGGGCGCATAAAGGGAGCAACTTTGGGTTAAAACTCCGAGGGTCACGATGCTTGTAGTGGCACGGCGAAGAAGAAAAGAGAAAGAAATGGACGGATTCATGTTGTACGCAGGAAGTCTGTGAATTTATTGAATGAATTGAGTTCTTTTCTTTTTTCTTTCTTCTTCCACTTAGTGGGTTTTGCGGAGTATGCAACAAGTGTTGTGTGAAGACATAAGTTTGTTGTTTGATCATCATCTGGGCTAGTGACGACGGTGGACTCACGATATGCCATCTTCTTGCCGTTTCCAGTGGTTTTGGCTTGATGCCGGTGAAATTGTATGCTAACACATGAGATGGGTTTCTTGCGTTTGTACTTGTTGACGTCTGGAATGGCTAATTGTGGTGTTTGCTTGAGTATCTCCACCCTGGAATTGTCTTTCGCAAGCAAATATTCATGAACGAAGCGCATGTTATTTCAAACTAGAATGTCTAGCAGAAGTAAACAGAAGGGGTTTATCACAACCTACTAGTGATTGGCATGCACTGTGATGGCTTTTTGAGCTTGCTGTTCTTGTGTTCCATTCTTGATTCTTTTGCTTGGATGCTTGATGGGTATAACTTTCATTAGCCATTGTGATGCTCGTGTTTGAGGGGAAAAATGGGATTTGACTAAGGTAATTTGAGAATGTCCTGCAGGAAGTGAGAGGAAGGTTGTAAGAGGAAGCTTGTTATCCCTTTTATGCACATCAGTTTGATAACATTCGGTCATGAAATTCAGTAGCAGTGCATGTTAGCACCATACCATCCACCAGTTATTGCGTTCTCCATCATCTTTTGGCCAAGAACCGTTTCTATCAATGTTTTCCTTCTGCATAATTTCAAAGAAAGGATACAATCAATGTAGTTGGCCAACATGTTATAATGGCCTTATCCAACCTGTTGTTATTGTACAATGCGAGTTTGAAGCATGTATAATATCAGTTTGAAGAGTATACTTTGTGGATGGGCAACAGTGAAATCAACATTGGTAAGGGGTAACTTTGTGGTGGCGGTGATGGGGTGTGTGTGTTTGTGGAGGGGGAGCTCAATGCAGTCATTTGTTTGATTGTATCTCCATGTGAAAGTCGAACATATACGCTCTCATCTGAAGTAATGTTTCTTGAGCAAATTATTGATGAATTGAGAATCCGATAAGGAACTGTACTTTTTTATACAAATTATTGACAAGGAAAATTCCAAATGTTCACAAGGCAGCAATGCAACACATGTTGGACATGAATTTCTTTTTAAATCAAGGGCATAGGGAAATAAATGAACAGTGCTCTTGGCCTCAATAGTTCATTAACAGAAAAGTTGTAGAACTGATTCAAGCCACCTATTTTTGGAACTCTTAAATGCTATTATGTTCTGAGTTTATTTGCATGTTATATTTTATGTTGAACTGTCTTCTTGATAGGACCTGTAACATTGATCTCAACAATTGATTCCAATGATGACAAGGCAACAATTCATTTTCCTGTTCATGAATTATGTCATCAATTGCTTGATGCAAAAGCAAATTCTTACCTGGGGGGCATTTGTCATGTCAATCAATTGGTTGATGCAAAAGCAATTCTCACGTGGGAGGTGTTTGGCTAAAGTATCAGAGATCACATGCTTGAAATCATTGGCAAGAAGTTAGGCTTATCCCACTAGGTGACTAGCTTGGCAATAAAAATTCAGGGGTGATCTGGAGTGACTGACATCCTTTGGGATTTATCCACAATACTACGTATGCTTTTGTTCCGTTTGGATACAATGATAGAAATCATTCAGAGGCACGAATCTATAAAATGGGCCTGTATTGGTATTATCTACATGTGACTACAAATTGGTGATGAAGGGACATGGCATGCAGCAGGAATATTCTCTGTTGCTTGCGAATTACCACGTGGCTTTTTTTTTCGTATCACCTCGTTTATATTCAATTAAACTGTTATGAGCACCGCATGTGGCTTTGTTTTAGATAATTATGTATCTCCTGGATTATATTCATTAGAACTGTTAGTTAATTATATCTCTTGGATTATATTTATTAGGACTGTTAGAGTGCTATGCATCAATTTATTTTAGAAGTTGACGGATGTACATATTATCCATACTGATGCATAGACTTGTCTTTCTTTCCTTGTTGTTTACTGCATGTTACTTCAGTCAGTTAACAAAGACTAACATGGCTGTGTAGGAACATTGGTGAAACAAATAGTTGTTGTCCTTGTCGAGAATCAAAATGGCACGAGCTTTTCATGTTACATTTCTTCATGCACAATTCATGCTGGATATCTTTTTTTGTGAATGGTCAGGTTGTATTGCAGTTTGCAGTCTGTAAGGATTCATGTCCTGACATCTGATTTTTCTCAGGCATTTTGTTGGAATCCATAGTTCATTTCCGTTTGATGTCATGTTCTTTTTCCTTTATTGATGTGCAAGATCGTAATTCCTCCAGCAGCTGCTAATTTAAAAGTTACTTTTTTCTTGAATCAGATTTGTGATTTAGTCTCTTACTTTCCCCCTATACTCTGTCAGTATGACTCTTTAATAAAGTCTTTTGAGGGTTTTAATCTGGCATATTATTGTCCCACAGGTGCCGACTGAGCAAAAGCTGCCTTCCCTCTATCTTCTAGACAGCATTGTAAAGAATATTGGAAGAGATTATATTAAATATTTTGCTGCCAGACTACCTGAGGTTAGATTCTTCCGTCCATCAGTCATATTTTAGTATATTCTTAATTGCCTCCAGCTAAACTTTTATGCCTTTTAAGTGAACCATTGTCATCTCAATCTTTTTATATATAGTTATAAATTGGAACAACTGTTCATCAATTATGTGGGATCCACTTTAGCTATCATATTTCGTAGTTTCTCTTTAATTGTGTTATATGCCTTCATCAGAATGTTGATTTTCCTCATCCTGCCAATTTAGCATCTTCAGTGGTTTCTTTTGCACCCTATTGAACTCTCAGACCTGAATTGGAAATCCTTTACTTTCTTTATAACATAAAGTGCCAGAGGGGGCCGGTGAATGGTGTAGTGGACAGGCCCTGACCTTAGGCGGATTAAATTCCCGCAGGTCGTGGGTTCGAGTCCCTGACTCTCCCGGGGTATTTACCCAACATGTTGATCTCCCTCATGTGCTAAGCGGTTTACCTGGTATACTTGGTGTCTAACCAAGTAGCTGCCCCCACCCTCTTCTGGTTTACCTGGCATACTTGGGTGTCTGGCCCAGGAAATGCCCCCAGCTCTATAAATTGGAGATACATAGTTCTGATTAACTTATAATGTTTCAATTGTTTCTACTACTTTGTGAAACCTGTCAATTTGATGCTCCTTGCAAGTCCTATATATATATATATATATATATATATATATATATATATCGATTATCTTTGATGGCCATCTCTAATTTATAGTTCTGATTAACTTATAATGTTTCAGTCATTTCTATTACTTTGTGAAACCTGTCAATTTGATGCTCCTTGCAAGTCCTATACCGTTTACTTAAGGCGTTCTTTTTCCATCTTGTTCATTCTCGGTTTTATTGATAGTTTTTCTGCTGTAGGTATTCTGCAAGGCCTATAAACAGGTTGATTCTTCAATACATCCAGGGATGAGGCATCTTTTTGGAACATGGAAAGGTGTCTTCCCTCCAGCTCCCCTTCTGATCATTGAGAAGGAACTTGGTTTCCCCCCTGTAATCAATGGTTCATCTTCTGGAGGAAGTTCAAGGCCTGAGTCTCAGGCACAACGCCCACCCCACAGTATTCATGTAAATCCAAAATATTTAGAGGCAAGACAACAGCTTCAGCAGCCAAGAGTAAGACTCCGTAATGAATGGATTTTGCTTTATTTGTTAAAACAACAGCTTTTCATGTCTGGAGTACTTTATCATTGTTAGCATCTGAGCATATGTTCTTGAGCTGGAATGCCAACTTGGACATGATTATCATGTTAGCCTAGATAATTTCTTATCAATCGATCATACTTGTTAAACCCATTTTTCATATCACCGATCATACTTGTTCAACCCGTTTTTCATTTATTAGTAAAATACTGGTTCCATCTGCTTTTTCAAAAAGAAAGGGCTTTTGGATTCATAGTTATATCTGTTTTTAGTATAAGAGCTATTTCTTTGGAGAACCCTGATGCCGATTGGTAAATTTTCTCTGAAACTGATGGTTGATTGCCTTTGAAGATATAATCATTTGAGATTCTGGGTGCTGTTGCTGGAATTGAATCATGATGATATGAAGAAGGCATAGTAGAATAAGTGGTACTTAAGATTTTCCCTGTCATTTCCTAGGCTTGTCTGGATGGGTGGCTGTCCAAAACCCTGGTTCTGTATCCTGATGCTAGAATATTTGGCTTAAATTGTCATTTTATTTTTAGAACAACCATTTACCATTTATGGTTATTCATGTAGTCTTCATGCAGTTTAATAACTGTTTGTTTTATTTTGTCCAATTTTTTACAAATGTGGCATTGTTTATGACAAATTCCTCCTTGCATTTCTTAGAGAAGTTAAACTTTGGAGGTTAATTTATTGGTAGCTTCTCAATTGGGCAGCTGTCTATGCCTATCTGGTGTCTCAGGCCATTGCTTGGGGCTGTAGTGTTGCATTTATTGTAAGTTTGTATGCAAATTTATAACATATAGCAGACATTTTCCCCAACAATGTACAGCACACCCTGGGTAACTGTCTAGGCCTACATGGTGCTCAAGGACATTGTTTAGGCTACCCCCTGAGAAAAAGATTAAAGAGAGAAAGAAAAGAAAGTGGCATGCTATGCGCATGGGCCAGTGTGGAGGCCATATTATTTCCCATTCCAATGTTGTTTCCATTTGTCTTTTGTTTGGAAATTAGACATCCAACCCGCCCACCACCTTTTATACCATTTTGAAGTTTAAGGAAGTGTCTTCCTAGTTGATGAAATCGGAGGGTTTCATCATGGTTGGTGACAGTAGAAGGCACACACACAATAGTTTAGTCTTTCCTTCTGACCAGCCGGTCTTCAAATACTTATAACAGGCCCTTCTGTCATCAAGAGCTTCATTCTGGAATGTGACACCTTATTAGCTTCAATGATGTAAGGTTCAGATGCTGTAAAAGTTTCCCGAGGGGCAGGGATTCTAAAACAGGTTCCTGTCAATGTATTTTGATTGAATAAGACTTCTGAACAGCATTGTTTTTAATTAACTTGTTGCTTCCAACTCGACATATGTGTGTCTATTAGTTGTCTAATGGTCTTGGTATGTCTGATGAAGGTGAAGGGAGTCAACAGCGACAATGTTGGTAGGGCAGTTACCACAGTTGAGGATGTGGAGAGACCTGATAGAGTACCTGTCAGTAGTTCAAGGCAATGGGCTGATCCATCTGTAAAGGTGCATATTGATGGTTTAGCTCCTTAGTTTTTCTGATTGAAATAATTCCGGTTTCTTATAGGCAAAGAAGAGATGTGTATGTTTTGATGTATTCAAATTTTAAAAGAATCTATGTACCCCTTATTCTCTATTATAGGATTAATTCATATTCTTGGTGAGAAAAGATCAAATGTTCTATGATAGGAGTAATTCATATTCTCGATGAGAAAAAGGAAATTTTGTATGTTTTAAGGTACTCCAGCAGTAAAAGTTCTTTTTGATAGTGTTTTTTCAATATTTTCTGAAACTTAATTTTGAAGAAACCTTTGCAGAATAGTCAGCAACCTCAGAGGGAAGTATCAAATGAATCTGCACGCGAGAAGAATCCAGGTCTAAGTTATGGAGATAATGAATTCCTGTCAGATTATTCTCGGCATTCAGACTCGGGGGTTTCAAGAACCAGTGGGAGGTTTGCTGAGCGAGAAATAAGTAACAAGCCATGGGGCAGTGTTGGAAAGACTGCTCACGAGGCTGCACTTGACCAGAGGAATGGTTCTGATGCAAACGCATCCAGAAATTACAGTTTCGGGCAAACCGTTATTCAGCCATCATCAAATAGACCAAATACTACAAATAAGAGCAGTCTAACGTCTCAGAACTGGAAGAATTCTGAAGAAGAAGAATACATATGGGATGATGTGAATTCCAGATTGATGGACCCAGGAAGTTCCAACACCAGTTCATGGAGTCCTGATGATTCAGAGAAGCCCACAAATTTGCGAAGAGCCAAAAGGATAGCTCCAGAAATTGAGCATCTAGAAAGTAAATGGAACAAATTAGATACCCTACCTCAGTTGGGAAAGGCTGCTGGAAAGGAAGACAGAGTTCCATCGTTTAGGGTATGTTCTGGAGCATGCTTTAGTCTTTCTCATTGCAACCTCTATAGTATGTATATGTATGTTTATGTTAGTGTTATCAATGATTACATCCAAATGATTTTATACACCAAGATTTCTTTTCCTTTATGGCCCATAAAATTGGTTAAGGTTTTTGCCATTGTGTTAATGATTTTTTTGCTACTGTCTTTCAGAAATGGTGAAAAGTCTATGAATGTATTTTTAACAGGGTGTGCTGAAATTGCATGATTAAACATTAAAGGGAATTGATTATTTAGGTCACTATTCTATTGTTCCCATATAGCTAGCTGCCTTCATTTTTTTTGCCCTCTATATGTAGAACGGCCCACGGAAAGAATGATTGTCATTTTTTCAGATGCAGTGATTGTTTTATGTAAAACTGCAAACATTGAAACTGATGTCCGTTTCCATTTGTTCAGGGAACTGAAGAACACATTCCAGCAGCTCATCTTCAACATGATTCTGGGTCAAGAGCTGATAGGGAATCATCTGTTGATTCTTTATCGACAGGCGGGTCTATTTTGGGGCATCGAGCTCCAGGATTGTGGTCATCAAAAAAGATGAAAGCCTCACTGGGAGGTTTGGACAATTTAGCTTCAAGAATTTCAAGCCAGCAGGAAGGCCACCCTATTCCCGGCAGCGATGAGCTATCAACAAGCACGGATTTATCATTCCCCAGGTTGGGGGTGCACTTCATGGGCCCATGTACCGCTGCATCTGCGACTGCTGTTTCCTGCAACTTGGGTTCTTTTGTAAACCCAGTCTCGGCATATAGTGGAATGATTGACAAAAAGCATCAGCAGCCATTGGGATCACCATCTCCGTCAGCTGATGCATCTGCATCTTCTGCACTCCATCATCCTCAGAATGATCGTGATCATTTGAAACCTCAGAAGCCTATGCAATTTCCAGGGCATTTGAAACGAGCATTACCCTCAAAAGTCACCCCAGATTCGTTTCCTGGCAATCCTCAGAATGACGTTCAGTGGTCTGATACTCTACCCGACTCACAGCAATTATTATCCAAAATCTCTCAAAATAGAAAAATGTCATCTGTCTCTTCCACTCCTTTTTCTCAGCTCCAGCAGCATCTTCCTTTCTCACAGCAATTGGAATCTGATCCTTCAATGAAGCCATTACAGAGGGAGTCTCATCCCTCCATTCACTCCCAGGAGCCACTTCATCCACCTTTGAGTATTGGTTCTACTCAGGCAAATGGGTCCAGTGGAACAAGTAATTCAATCAACTCTGGTGGGGATGTCCTGGACCAATCTAGTGCAAGTAAATTATTAGCCGCTATCATGAAGAGCGGACTTATTTCAAGTACTCCAGCATCTAGTCTCGACAACTTGGTTATTCGGCCTCCTCTACCAAGTGGCCCCCCACCTGTCCAAGCTTTGTCAGCGGCACCATCTCCAGTGCCATTTTCCTCTGCACTTCCGTCGATTCCTCACAGTTATGTACCTCCTCCTGCAGTGCATCCTTCAATACCTGTACTGCCCCCATTGCCACCTGGGCCTCCCCCCCAGTCATCCTTAGTGGGTACCTCACTACAGGTCATGAACACCACCAGCACAAACCAAAATCCACTCTCAAGTCTCTTGGACTCATTAGTTGCAAAGGGTTTGATATCTTCAACGGGGACCAAACCATGTGATTCTACTATCACAGAGATGCCCAACAAGCGTGCCGATCAAAGTTCAGCTCTTCCTACCAGCACTTCCATGCCATTTGCAACGACTTCAGCTTCCTCAACTGTTCCTCTTACATCATCATCAGATGAGCCTCCTAGGCCAGAATCTTCCTCTCCAAGGGGTGATGTCTCGTCGAAGGCCATCACAGAAGAGGTGAAAGGCCTGATAGGCCTAGAATTTAAGCCAGAAATTGTACGTGAATTTCATCCATTGGTGATTGATTGCCTGTATGATGATTTGGAGCACCAGTGCATCAAATGTGGATTAAGATTCAAAGCTCAAGAGGACATCGATCGGCATTTTGATTGGCATTCCTCCATGTCTGATATGAGTAATTGTGACCGAGTTTCACGGAAATGGTATCCAAATTCAAATGAGTGGGTGGCCAGACATGTGGAGACCTTAGGTGGATCAGTGTACGGATTTCTCGAGATGACTGTTTCAAATCCAGAGAAATGTGAACCAATGGTTCCTGCAGATGAAAATCAATGCATATGTGCACTATGTGGTGAACCATTTGAAGACTTTTATTGTGAGCGGAGAGATGAATGGATGTACAAAGGAACAGTATATATGAACCAACCAGCTCAAGGGAATACGAAGTGCATGGATGAGGAAGAGGTGTGGGGTCCCATTGTACATGCAAAATGTGTATCAAGGAACTCAGCTCACGAATTTGAAGTAGCTATTGACAAGATGGTATGATCCTTGAATGCACATGCTTTTAGCTTTGCTTGGTTGTGCGTCCCCTAAAATTGGTCATAGTAGTTTTAGCAGGGTAAGGACCCCTGCAGTTGTTGTAAGCTTTAGATGGTGCAGGTGGGACTTTAAAAGATTATAGCAACAATTTGATTAATGTGCTAAAGTTACAAGTTACATTTCTACCCAGCTTTTGAAGATTGATGTCGTTGGGTGCCCTGGGGTTTATGAATCTCATCTGCATTCTCTTTCTCACCATTTCTCCAGTCAGTTTACTTCCGTGTGTTTACATGGTGTGCTACGTGTTGGTCTATAGTGACAAGCCTTTGGAGACCACTACAAGCTGGAGCCATGTTCCTTGGATCCATAAATTCTTGTTCAACACTCAGTTACAGCTTGGACATCTTTACTACGATTGCAACCTTATTGGAAGAAGGAAAGAGTTAAATGATGAATACATTTGAGGAGAGCATAGATTGTGATTAATTAGCTGATGTGATTAATTAGTTAACATAAAAAAACTGATGTGATTAATTAGTTAAGTTATGAAAAAGATGGAAGAAATTCCAAACATTGTCCAATTTTTAGTTGCACATTTGCTTTTCAAAATCTTATTTCAGCCTTGGATTCTGGAGGCTAGACTTATTGCAAATGGAAGATTTATCAGGAAATTTTGAATGTCCTAATGGCATGGTCAGTGCAATTTATATGGTAGATTATGATTTTCGTGTAATATCTACCTTGCCTATTCTTGCAGGAGCAGGCTGGTGGTTGACCCTGCCAAGAGAAAATAGAGCATTTTCATTGTGTCCATATTGAAGCTGTAAGGGGCAATCTATGTGGTTCCCAGGAAGATCACTTGTGCCTTTACTGTGGTTAATTTGCTTGTTCCTCGGATGTAAACCAAGCAGCATAATCCTTGTCTTTTTTTGCTCTTAATATATTTTTAAAGAAATAGATCTTCAAAATAGCCGTTTTCTGCTTATTCGTAATGTAATCTGCGTTGTTTTTTTTTGCTTTGTCTTCTTCTTAATGTGTTGTCTCCGACGAAAGTGCTTTGAGAGAACGAAGGATCATAATGTGGGGATGGGACCATAGGCTGTTAGCTCAAACGTTGCTTGCTGTTCAGCGGATGTTATTGTTCGGATAGTTCACCTCATGTCAATGAGATTACTGTTTTTTTTTCCTTGTTAGCACAGGCAAAAGGATGCCGTTACTCCAAGGTTGTTTTTTTTTTTTTCAGCTTGTAAAGTGTGATTTCTGTTATTTTATAGATGGTGAACGAATAGGAATTATTGCAGCATGTACTCTTCTCCGTTCATTCCTTAAACTTCAGGTAAATGATTCGATACGTACCTGTGAATGCATGAAAGAAACCATCCTTTGGTGCTGCGATTGCTGTTTCTTCCTCGTATTGCAGGGGAAACTTCCAGGTCCGCTCGAAAATGGGACTCTGACTCGTTAAAATAATGTCGATCACCGGACTCCAGTCAACGAGAGCTCTTGATTGCATTTTATCAGCGGTGGAAATAAATAGGGATCTTTGTATATATACCCCTGAAATTAGTATATTTGAATTTTTACTTTCAACTCTCATATATTGCATGAAATATCTGTAAAAACTTCAGAAGCGTTGCGGTTATTTCTCTCCGTAGAAATGGCATCAACTCTATTTTACATCATTTTTTCGTGTGCGCCTCAATTTGATTGCAGAATAGGTTAATCCGGAATTACTTATCCGTAATAGCGTATACTAGAATAAGGGGTGCTTAGTTTTGATAACTCTGTGGGACCCACTGGCGGAATAAGAAGGATAAACAATTCTTGAGTCTAAGGTGGGATGGCTTATTCTCCTTATTCTCCGAGTAGACTATTCTCACCGGTATAAGCCATTCCGCTTGTCAAAGCTAAATTAAACTTATACTCCTCTTATTCTCTCTTATTCACGTATTCAGTGGGGAAGTGCACTAAGCATATATGCCCTCGACTTTACAATTGACTTTACTAACATTTACGGATTCTTTTTCACGTATTCAGTTTGGAATTTATTAAATTTTGATGGAGAAGTGTCATAAGTTTTTAGGGATATTTCATACATCTCATGTATGTTAGTTTTTAGGAGGCGTACATAAGATGGTTTTTCTTTTTCATCGATGGAGTTCTTTTTCCTTCCAACTGTTATGTTATAGATTACATCAGGGACCAGTGCCCTAACTAAACGACAAGATAGTAAAAGGATACTTATCAGCCAAAAAGGTAACTTTGTCTGTATCTTTATGTTGATATATCTTTTTTGATTTCTTATTGTGACACTCTCTTCCGGAAATGTAACCTCAAATTAAATCATTGTGATATGAAAATATGCACAAGGTAAGAATGTCAAATCATCCACAATTCAAACACATAACCATACAAAAAATCATTAACATAAGCATAGAATAATTGCATTGTTACAAATTATACAACCTTTGTTTGAAAAATTTACAAGTCAAGTTGAATTTTTACAAGAATTTGTACCTAGTTTTTTATGCAACGGAGTTTTAAAATTTCTTGAATCAACTCTCTATACTCATGTTTGTTTTTTTCCAAAATCATTGTTCCTTCGAATATCTTATAAAGATTAATAACCAAGAATATGACTCTAAGGTTAGGCATGTATTAAAATCATAATATGTTTATATGTATAATGAATTGACAAATCACATGATAATTCTAAATTTTACATTACGACCTGCATCATATATATAACATAAATCAAAAGAATGGTTAAAAAAGTTATGTGTATATGTTTTTCAACTTATTTTACATTTGCTTACTGAAGATGCAAATTTACATATGACTTGCATAGAATAAATCATATTCATATAAATTTATAGAATAGATTATATTCATTTATACATTCAAATTCAGATATGCAACTCAGTCATAAATAGTTGTTTTATCCACAACTTAAACAGATTTTTAATTTTATACTTTTGACAAGTAAATCACAACATAAGTGGCCCTACATACATGTTGACACTTAGATGAAGGATATCTTGGCCTTTTTATAATCACGGTGGATTGGAGGTCTTTATCTCATTGTCTATTAAACCAATGTTCAGTTTCAAGATTTTACGTATGTCATCCTCGGACTTCATAACAACTATCCGCATCAGACGTTTACCATGGGGTCGTCCTTACGTACTCTTAAGATGGCACTGTCTATGCATAGTTATGTAATTTAAAGTTTATAATAGGCGAATGATTACCAAATTTTTAGATTTAACATCTAAACAATTTAGAATTGATAAATAGATAAATTACACCAAATCAAATCTTAAACATGGTTATTTCAATGTAAAATATAACTAAAACCTCTTCTAAACATATGCTTAGTTCTCACATAGGTAAAAATTTGAAATTCTAATATCAAAATAAAGTTAAAACAAAATAAATAACACATAACATGCATTGGTTTATGACACATCTGCCATTGAATGAAGAATCCTAACAAACTTTGTGAACTTCTGATTTTCTGGAATTACTTCAGCACCACACTCATCTTTCTTCTTCTTCTTCTTCTTCTACTACTACTCTTTCTCCTCTCTCTCTCTCTCTCTCTCTCTCTCTATCCTCTTTTTTTTTAAAAAAAAATTTTATGTGAAAAGAATGAGTTATTTGCCCACCTAAACTCAATTTAAATTCACTACAAAACTGTCTAAACTCTTGCCACTGTCATAAACCATCCACTAGAAATCCCAAGGTTTCCCCATGTGTCACCTTAGGAGTCGCAGGAGCAAATAATTAAATTTTAGCCTTTCTACCAACTAACTGATATCAATTATGAAATCAGTTAACTAGATCATGATTACAAAATCAGTTAACTGAATCAATTACACAATTAGTTAACTGAACTAATTATTAGATCAATTAGTGAATCAATTAAGTGACTTATTAACTGAGTTAATCGATTATTTTGTACTTAGTTGTTTTTGTGAGCTTTTTCTCATGAGACCTAGAACTAGACTCTAACTAACTGTAAATATATATTAACTTAATTATTAAAGTTTAAGAGGATGTGTAAGGTTTAGGATGTTACAAGTCCTCTCCTCCTTATCTTCACATTTCTTATTTAGTTTTCCATGTGGCTTCTTCTATAGAACAACTCCTCCAAAGCACCTTCACCCTGAAAATGGTCTTTGTCCTCAATACATGAACCTTTCTATCCATGATTTTGACTGGCTTCTTCATATTCCAATAGTTCATAAGCCAACAATGTGAGACGAATCTGGTACATATTTTCTCAACATGGATATGTGAAAAGCATTCTGAATTCTTGATAGTGATGGTGATAAAACTAGCTGATGAGCCACCTGATCAACCTATTAGAAAATTTCAAATGGTTCCACATATCTTGGACTGAGTTTCATTTCAATGCTTACATGATAACTATTATTGTAGGTAAATTCTATTAATGATAAATGATCATCCCACTTTCCTTGCCAATCTAAACTATAAGCTCTCAACATGTCTTCTAATATTCGGATTGTCCTTTCCGATTATCCATCAATTTAGGGATGAAAAGTTGAACTGAATCTCAGCTAGGTGCCAAGGGCTTGTTGGAAATTTTTCTAAAATTTGACGATAAGTCTTGAATCTCTATCCAAAATAACAAACACTGGTACACCATGAAGTCTTATAATCTCTCTAAGATACATATGCACCAAAATCTTTCGATGATTGGATTTGTATAATTGTTAAGAAATAGGCTAATTTTGTGAGTCTATCTATCCATATGGAATCTGTAAGGATCAGGTGGGACCTAATAAACTCAACTGAAATGGTAAAATAAAATTTGATTCATGTCATTGTAGGTGCTGAAAATTGCTCGTGTGATTAATGTGAAAAAAACTATGTTGTTTAGGGTAAATTAACCTATTAAAAAAAAATGCAACTAAGGTGCAGTGATCGTCAGAAACTTTTAACTAAAAAGCTTCAAAAGAAGTTTGATCGCCTACCTGTTCGAATGCGGAAGAATGAGTCCTTGGTTCCCCTCCTTCAGCCGGCTGAAGAAAGAGAGCCCTTTCTTGTTCTTTTGTTCTTGCTGTTGAATGTTGAGGATCGTCCAGAAGTTCTCCTGGCTTTGTGCTTGATTTCCCCCTTTTGATTTCTTGTTGTTGTTGTTGAATGCAGCAGAGATAGAGAGACAGAAAAATAAAGAAGAAATACTGATGAGAATTTAAATAGAAGAAATATCAAAGCTAACCATGATTATAAACATGTTTAAACAGCAACTCACTTGTTTAAATGGCTTTGAAACCCCTTTAGAACAAATGGGTTTTGGAAAATTAATGTTGTGGTGTGTGTTGCATGAAGTGAATATGAGGTATGACGAATGAAACTAATGAATGATGTAAAAATGAAATTCAGATATGAAAAACTTATGCCCAGTTTAGTTGGTTGAAGCTTTGAAAGGATGAAGATCTTGAAGAAGGATGCCGACTTCTGGAAATGGCAGCGCTCCGGCGTTCCGACGTGGTTTCTCCGATCTCCAAATCGCTATAACGTTGTGGCTCAATAATTCTCTCTCTCCTTTTTTTTTTTTTAACTCTTGACATGCAAGGTATTTATAGGCATTTTCTGCGTTCGCGATTAACATAGAAAAATCTAGGATTTATCTACCTTAATCGACAGATAATTACTGATTAATTCATCTTTATCTGTAATTATCTAAAACGCGTCCACATAGGCTGACGCCTTTCAGATTTAATTAAGATAAGGATAAATATCCGGGAAAACTTATCTTTATCTTTATTAGCTAAAACGCGTCCACGTGTGTAGACGTCTTTTACCCTAATTAAGATAAGGATAAACATCCGGAAGAGAAGTTAAAATACCTTAGGAAACCTAAACCGCGTCGACCTTTACAGACGCCTTTTAGCTAGTAAATCAATTGATTAAAATTCAAATTTAAACGGTAAAATACGAATAAACTCTAAATGGCGTCCACATGGGTCGACGCCTTTTAGGATTCTTCATATTTTAATTAAAATTTGAGCTAAAATCAATTCAATTGATTAACTTAAAATATGTCTGTTAATCCCGACACTCAAAAATATCAATAAAAATTAATCAATGGTTAAATATCAGACCATTCTGAGACATTATTATATGATATAAAATTTACTCAAAATGACGTCAAAATTAGCGTGTCTACAGCTACCTCACCTTGGCATCGTCTTTGCAAGGGAGTGAAATGGAATGGAATGTACTGAAAAGGTGATACCAAGGTGTGATGAGACACGCTCTTAACATCACATGATTGGAATTTTTCTCGAAATCATCAATGAAGATAGCTCAATGAAATCAACGGAATCAATCCTGTCTGGATGAGGTAGACAAGGAAATAAAATAAAGACGATCAACCTCCTCGGAGTGGGAAGTACCCCAGGTCATAGACACTGTAGGTTTCATCAGGGGGAGCATTTGCCAGCCAATGTGGACGTGCTGCAGCCATGATGGATCTTAAAAGAAAACAAGAAATATTGGATAAAGAATCCAAGAAAGGATAGAATTCCAAAGATATCTTCAAGCGAACCTCAAAGATAATCAAGATACTCAATTCAGAATGAAATATTTCATATCATGTTTTGAATTATTTGATTAATGGTCTGAAACTTAATCAATAATTAATTCTTATTACAATGATTTCAAAGTCCTACATGATGCATGCTGGGCTAAAAGAAAAATATAAAGTCAAATAAAATATAAATTAATCAAGGATAATATTGTTAAATTGCCATTAACGAGTCAAGATACCAGTTCTTGTAATTCAGTGCTAAGCCAAAGCTCGTTTATCCACGCACCGTTTCACAAAAGTAGAACTATCGTCCTCACTAATTAACAATCCAACGGCCTATCCATGCGATTAAGAATCCTCTGGAATTATCACTGTTTTTGTTGTAGGGGAACTCAAATTCCAGTTTCTTCAAAATTACAAGGTCCTTGACATACTCTAATAAATATTTATCATATAATAATGCGAATGCAAAATTAATTACATGAAATAGAATACAGGGGTAGAAATAACCGTCTTTTTAGCCACGGTTGGACTTCTTGACTCCCACAGTGGGATCTTCTTGATATTTCCAGCTTTACTCAAGTTTTCTTGATTTTTTTTTGAAACGCGGCAGTTCTCCTTGACGCCTTTTACTCACAGAAACAGGTTTCTGGCTGTTCTCTATTCGAATTCCAACTTTACTAATGCCTTGTGTCCTGTATACAACTTGAACAAACATGTTAAGTATCTGTTTAGGCTTAGCCCCTTACCTGGTTAAGTAACCGACTACTTGATCCTATCCTTGATAGAAGGGTCAAGGGGCATAGCCTTTATTAACAAAGGTAATGAGAATAATCAAACTTAAGCAAAATGCAACATACAAGCAGACAAATGCTCGCTGAAAATAAAAGGAATGAAACACACTAAATGCAACAAGCAGATGCTAACTGAAATATTTTTGTTGTTTTGAAATATTCATTTTTGTTTGGGGTTTTGAAATATATGCCTTTTTTGACTTTTGGCATATGCATTTTTTTTTAATGTGTTTTTTTTTGGATTTTTGATGTATATTTTTTGAATCTTGACATATGTATATTTTTTTTGAATTTTTGACATATATTTTTTTGGTTTTTGACATATGTATATTTTTTGGGTTTTTTGACATATGTATTTTTTTTTGAATTTTTGACATATTTTTTTTTTTTTTTTTTGACTAAAAGATCAGCATGGTACTTGGATCAAAAGATCATATTCATTTATTAACTTAATTTCCAAATTATTCTTTAACAACTCAACTTAAACCCATCGTGTTTGAACTTGATATTTCCATTCGTGATTCCATTTGATGATTTGACCCTTAGTCAATCTAAGCCATTCCTTAAGTTTGGAGTACATCTCTTTATAAAGAAAGGATGAATAAGTTTAGAAAGCCCATGAGAAGGTTCCGGAGACTTTAAAAGATGTCCCTTTCCTACCCTAATATCCGTTGGGGTTCGGTCATTTCTTTCCGGGGTATTTATCGACCTTGCGTTCCCTTTCATTTCATTTCATGGCCTTGATGTAACGTTTGTAATGTAATGGCCTTTTGATTTGATATTTGGCTTTTGCCTTTTGCTTTTCTTTTCTTTCTTTTCTTTCTGCTTCGGGACGGATCTCCCCCTTTTTTTTATGACGGCCTCCTACTAAGATGGCGGGTATTCTTGGTAGTCTATTCTAAGTCTCGTTCCGACATCATGGGCCGAGTTTAAAACAGAATTTTGCTTCAAAAAGAATGATTTGTACTTCACACTTTCGGTCAAGCTTTCGATATCCTTTAGGACTTGTCATCTCTTGTTACTCACGAATCAAACGTGTCAGTGTGTGCAGTAATGGGCTTCAAGTTAAGTTATCCAGACTAATAAAGAAATTTGAGTTTATAAACTTTCTGATTCCATTGGTCTTTGTACCATACTGATCGACTCTCTAACCTAAGGGTAGTATTTCTTAAGATGTAAACCATTCCAAGGATGTTTTAACTCTTCTCCTTCTGCATTAACAAGACGATAAGCATTACCAGGAAAAGCGTGAGATACAACATAAGGTCCTTCCCAGTTGGGTTGGAGCTTAGAACGCGGACCACCAGGTTTTATAAAAATTCTTTTGACAACCATTTCACCGACTTTGAACTTACGTTCAATGACTTTCTTTTGATAAAAACGTGCTAGTCTATTTTGATAAACTTTTGCATGATTAGCAGCTGACCATCTTTTCTCGTCTAAAAGTTCCAATTGAGCAAGGAGTGCTGAACGATGTTCATCAATGGAAAATTCCTTATTCAATTGTACTCTTAATGACGGTATGAGGATCTCGTATGGAACTACCGCCTCCATTCCAAATGTTAAGGAATAAGGAGTTTGCCCAGTGGGTGTGCGGATTGAAGTTCGGTAGGCTCATAGAGCCTCAACCAATTTTTCCGGCCAATCTGCGAACTTATTAGATTTGCACGTCTTTTTGATGATTTTTATCAAAGTCTTATTTGTTGCCTCTGCTTGGCCGTTGCCTTGCGGATAATAAGGAGATGAATGATGCAATGCAATTTTATACCTGTTACAGAGGTCCTTCAATTCCTGTGACACAAAGTGCGGTCCGTTGTCGGTGACGATGGTGCTTGGAATTCCAAATCTGGTGATGATGTTTTTCATGATGAATTTGCAGACGGTTGATGCTTTGATCTCCACGTACGCTTCAGCTTCTGCCCACTTGGTGAAGTATTCCGTTGCCGTGAGAATGAAAGATTTTTGCTTGATGCCGGAATCTGGATTACCAAGAGGTCCAATAATGTCGAAAGCCCACATGGAGAAAGGCCATGGGGAAGAAACAGGATGGAGTGAAGATGCAGGAGAATGAATATTGTCGGCATGAAGTTGACACTTAGCACACCTACGAACATATCCTACGCAATCTTCTTCCATGGTTGGCCAATAAAATCCTTGTCTAAGGATCTTCTTTGCTAACATCTGTCCATTGACATGACCACCACAAACTCCACTATGAGCTCCTTCCATAACCTTCCAAAGCTCATCTTCGTCTAGACATCTCAGAAGAACTCCATCAAAACCTCTCTTGTACAGTGCTCCTCCAACTAGGGTGTATCGTTGTGCAACTCTCCTGATAGCTCTCTTATCCTCAGTTGTAGCTTCCTCAGGATACGATTGATCTTCACAATATTTTGCAATTTCATAATACCATGGCTTCTGTTCATCATCCATCTCTTCTAACAGCTCCATCAACATGATTTCTCTCTTCTCAATGATATCTCCGTCTCTGACTTTCTTCAGCAACTTCTCCTTAGTTCTAAGGAATGAAGGATCTTTCACGGCGGGTGAAAGATGCCTATGAACTATGATTGATTCAGATTGTTTGCTGATTGGAAAATCAAGAGATAATGCGAGTGAAGCTAGAGCGTCAGCTAAGATGTTTTGATTCCTAGGGACATGGACAAAGATCAATTTCGTGAAAAGCTTTGAATATGCAGAAGTAAGCTCTTGATAAGGCTTGAGCTTGGGATCAAGAGTTCGATACTTGGTCAGCACTTGGCGAAGAATCAATTGGCTATCACCCACGATCCTGAGTTTGGTGGCACCATGGAAATGAGCAGCCTCGAGGCCAGCAAGAAGTGCCTCGTATTCAGCTATATTGTTTGTGACTGGAAAGTCAAGCTGAAAGGCTTGTGGAATGGTGATACCTTCAGGTGATAACAGAACGATACCGATCCCTTTTCCATGAGAATTCAGAGCTCCGTCAAAATGCAGGGTCCACATATCATCTCTGATTTGATTTACGGACATCAGTTCCTCATCCGGAAACTCTGATCGCACTGGATCAAATCGAGGAAGGGGATGATGAGCTAGATGTTCTGCTATGGCATAGCCCTTGATCGCTTTCTGCTGAATATAAGTGATATCAATTTGAGATAGAAAGCTTTGCCATCGCGCTAACCTATCAGTAAGAACAGATTTTTCCAGAAGGAATTTGATCGGATTCATCCTAGCGATGAGATGGACTTCATGGGGCAGAAAATAATGTTTCAATTTCTGCACAACCCAGACCAATGCTGCACATGTCTTCTCCATCGCCGTATATCTTTGTTCAGCGGGGTTGAGAAGTTTAGAGAGATAATAGGCTGCCCTCTCTTTTCCTTCTTCATCCTCTTGTGCTAGGACAGCCCCCACTGCATCATCCAGGACTGAAATATAAAGTATCAATGGTTTGTCTGGAGATGGTGGTCTCAAAACAGGAGGACTTGCTAAATAGTTCTTTAATCCATCGAATGCCTCCTGACACTTATCGTCCCAATCGAATTTGACTCCCGGCTTGGTAAGCTCGTAAAATGGCTTACACCTTTGTGAGTGCTGGGAGACAAAACGGCGAATAAATTGCAACCTCCCGATTAATCCTCTCAACTCTTTCAAATTTTTTGGAGGTGGCATTTCTCTAATAGCCTTCGCCTTGTTAGGATCGATCTCAATTCCCCGTTTACTGACAATAAATCCAAGCAATTTCCCTGAAGATACCCCGAATACACATTTCTTGGGGTTCATCTTCAGCTGATATTCTCTCGATCTCTCTAATACCCTTGCCAAAACTTTGGCATGCTCAGCCTTTGTTTTCGATTTAACCAATAAGTCATCCACATACACTTCCAGATCTATATGCATCATGTCATGGAATATTGCCATCATAGCTCTCTGATAAGTGGCTCCAGCATTCTTTAATCCAAATGGCATGACAACATAACAGTATGTTCCCCAAGGTGTAGTGAATGACGTTTTTTTCTTGATCTTCTTCTGCCAGCTTAATCTGATTGTATCCTGAAAATCCGTCCATGAATGATAAAGTCTCATAGCCAGCAGTATTATCGATGAGTACATCAATATGAGGCAATGGAAAATCATCTTTAGGACACGCCCGGTTCAAATCACGGAAGTCAATGCAAATCCTGACCTTCCCGTCCTTCTTCATAACCGGGACTATATTAGCCACCCATTGTGGATAAAGGACAACTTTAATAAATTTGGCTTTGTGCAATTTATCGACCTCTTCCTTCATCTTTAAAGCCATTTGTGGGTGGAATCGCCTTAATTTCTGTTTGACAGGGCTAGCTCCTTCCTTTAATGTCAGTCTGTGTTCAACCAAAGTTGAGTTTAACCCCGGCATATCCTCATAACTCCAGGCGAAAGTGTCCTTATAGTCCTTGAGTACTTGTACCATTGCGTTCTCATCCTCTGTAGAAAGACTTTTACTGACGAGGACAACCTTAGGTTCGTCTTCGGTCCCTAAATTAATTTCTTTGGTAGGCTCTTCTACGGCAGCTGAGGGTTCATCAAATCTCTTCACTCCACTGGCATATGCCTCAGCCGCGTCCTCGTCATCTTTCATGTATCAACTCATATACCCCGTACCCATCATTGACTGACTCATCGTCCATACAATCTTCTGGCATCTGAATTGGATTTTCTAGAAACTGAGGGATCAAAGAGCAAGAAGAGCACTTATCAGCTAAGTCCTGGAGGTATCTATCTGGAATTTGCCTACCCTTAGGCTTCCTAGACTTCCTAAACTGACTAACCTGACTAGACTGCCTAACTTCACTATCATAACCTAACGAAGACGAAGCAGGATGAAAATCCTGGGATACAAGTGGAAATACAAGAGAATCCTCCCGAGGGGAGGGACATAGTAGATCTAGAAGAGACTCTTGACCGAAGGACCCGCGCAATGGGGTACAATCGGACAAGTAAGATGTTTCCTCAATGAGGATTTGGGAAGAATTTGTTGCCAAATTGGCGTTTTTTTTTGGACAATGAAAGAATTAAACGTAAAGCAAGAATGAATACTAATGGGAGGAGAATCAGACGGAGGAAGTGGCACCAAGGCCAAAGGATTAGGGGGATCATATAGTAATATGTCCCAGATTAGATCATACAACCTCTCTAGATCGAGAGGAGGTTGTGGTATGATGTCCCGAGGGGACAGAGTAATCATGACGGGCGGAGCCCGTGGAATATCTTCAATTATGACCCGCGACCAAGTCGGGGTCAAAAGCAGTGTGCGAAAAAGAGTATGGAGCATGAAGACATGTGAAGGATATGTCCCCCTCCAGAGCAGATCTGTTGTATAACCAACTTCATAGGGGTCATCTGGCTCCCCTTCGTCAGTTTCTTCAGATAGCAGTATCCGCTTGTCAAATATGGCACCAGGGCTTTCAATCAGTTCATCAATCTGCGGCGGCCACTTAGGTTCTGCAGGATCAAGAAATAGTCTGTTCAGTGCTATGTACAGGTCCCTCAGATCGAACCACCTATACCATTCACATTCGGGATCATGGAATTTCCTCCTTTTCATAGGCCGCAGAGCCTCCAAGGATTGGTACGTAAGCAATTCGGAGCAATGTCTGGCCAAATCCCTCCCATATATATCATGGAAGTCAAAACAGGAAGTAATGACCACCGTATTGTCTTGGCTAAATATTGGCCCTTTCACAAAGTGCGTACACAGGGTCCATGTTAAGGGTTCTCGGCCTTCTTTAGGTGGCGTAGACATTGTCTCCCAGATCTTCGGACCTTGTTCGCTCTCTGCTTTCTGAACCGGATCTTGCTTTAGTTTTATTGGCCTATAGCCCAGACCACTTCCAGGTGCCGCTCGATGATTTCTGACAGGAGTGGTCCTGCCTTGCAATTGTGTGCCCAGACCTTTCCCAGGCTTGTAGCCGTTCTTCATCATGATCCTCCATCCTGGGGTACTCATGCACTTCCCCCTTTTGATAGCATCTAACGGATATAGAGAAATAGTAGCGGCTTTCAGAGGATCAGCCACTGGACGGTAGACCTGTAATACCGACAGAAAAGGTTGTCGGCCAGGTAAGACAGCAGATTTAATGTTCAAGGAATGAGCAGCAGCAAGGATCGGCATGCTCGTTACTTTAATAATTCGTCTTTTGTAAGGAAATTTGAGGCATTGATGATTCGTAGAAGGAATCGCCTCAAGAGTTTTAATATAAGGACGACCTAAAATGGCATTTATGGAAGGGTCGATTTCCAGGATGTGAAATTCGACCTCTGCGTGACTTACGGGGCCCAGCTCCACCTTTAAATAGACCATTCCCAGAGGGGAACGGGTAGAATTGTCATATGCTGTTACTGATATGGGGCTGGGCAGCCATTTCTCTTTGGGTACACCGCATAACTCCAGGGTCTTCGGAGGTAAAACATTGATCGAAGCCCCTGTGTCGACCAGGCATGCATCCACGACCTTCTTACAGATGTTAACCGTGATACTCAGAGCCATGCTTCTGGCTGCTGGCGGTGCTAGTTCCGATGTATGAAATGTTATGGAGGGCTGATCCCCCTGAGGAACTAGTAGTGCTGCAATCTTCTCTACCGGCACGTCTTCATTGACCATCACCTTCTGCAGATATTCCATTAAAGCTTCTTGGTGACTCTTGGATCTTTTGATCAGCTCGAGTATAGTGATCCGTGCCGGTGTCCGATCCAGGTGTTTCAACAGGTCGTATTGAGTGCTTGGTGCACTCTCTTCATTATGGGCTTCCTCAGTCGGCTGTGATGAGCCGTATCTGACTGTGGACTGAGGGAAGACCTTGTTGAAAATCCTGCCACTCCGAAGCGCGTGTTCCTCAACCGTGGAGGATCCGGGTGACACCTTAAGTACCACAGGGTTGGATGGTGCGGATGGCGTAGAGGGTTGGTAGGTAGGTGATGGCGTAGAGCTAGGTGGTGATGGCGCGGTGCGGATTAGAGGCCTAGAGGGTTGGATGGTGGATGTGTAAGTAGTTGGTGAAGTGGGGAATGGTACGCGTAGTAGCGGTCTAGATGGTAAAGGCATATCTGGATAAGTGGTAGTGGTAGTGGGTGAAGTAGGAAATGGTACGCGTAATAACGGCCTAGATGGTAGAAGAGGTGTGTTATTGGTTTGCGGGGGGTTATACGATGGAGGTGTAGTGGTGCGGGGTGTAATGGGTCTAAGGAAGGCGGGTAGTGGTAATGGGTTATTGGGTGTGGGTGAGTGATATGTAGGTGTGGGTATAGGGGTGATAGTAACGGGTTGTGGCCTTGGTATGTGGATGGTGCGGCGTGGTGGTCGCTCTGCGGTACTTTGAACGTGACCCGTTGAACAAAGAGAGGAAGAGTCCTCTATTCTCCACTGCTGCCCACGACCAGCCTCAGACTGGCTGTTCGTCAAGATGGGAGCAACCTGGTTTTGGTTCTGGTGCTCCGGGAGTGGATTCTGCACTATTCCCATGTTGGGTGGTGCTGCTGCTTGTGCCGGTGGTCTTGCTTGCTGCTGCTGCTGCTGCTGCGGTCTCCTCGCCTTCAGGGCTGTTATGTACTTCTTCATTTCCTCCCAGTCTATGCCGCCCTGCTCGTTGAGATCATGGATATAATCTCTGAATTGGAAGCGGGTGTCAATGGTATGCCCAGGTTGTCTATGGAAGTAGCAATACCTAGACGTATCGACATTTTGAGGCCAGACGGCCTTCTCCCTCGGCAAAACTAGGGCATTGGCTGCCATTAAAGCGCTGAAGATATCCGCCAAGGATTCTGGGAGGGCCGGGTACTCTGCCCTCTTCGGGCCTGGAGGTCTCCTCTGCTGGTTGTAGTCACCAGGAGGAGGGACATTGTGGTACGCCGGCGGTGCACGCGGCTGGTACTGTGGCTGTTGCTGTTGCTGCTGATGTGGCTGCTGATACTGCTGTTGCCGTTGCGGCTGTTGCTGTTGCTGGTTCTGATTCGGCTGCTGGGGCCGCTGGTACTGCTGTTGCTAATGGGGGTTCTGCTGCTGCCTGTACCCCTGTTGGCTCGGCTGTGGTGGCCTCTGGTACTGCTGCTGGTTCCTCACGAACTGGGGCGGGTTATTGTTCATAGTACTGACCTGCTCGTGAGAGAGCGTGCCCTCAGTAGTTGGACCTGTGCTGGGAGAATTTGACACGGCAGGCTTCCGAGGTGGAGGCCTGTTAGGTCTGTGAGGATCAAAGACGCTAGAGAACGTAGCGTCCTTGAAAGCATTCTGGCAGTACCGTGCTCTTTCATAGAGCTCTGCCATATTAGTCAAATTGTTCAAGGAGAGGACTAGCTTGAACTGGGGCGTGGCGTTAGAAATTAACATTTTCACTTGTTCGGATTCGGACAAGTGATCTTTCACTTTTTCAGCCAGGCCCCGCCACCTGTCAGCAAAACTGACAAACTCCTCGCATGGTTTCATCTTTTCTGCAATGAGGTCCGTGATAGACAAGGAGGGTGCAACTCTGTCCTGGTATCGTTGGATAAATTTGCGTGAAACGATACCGTAATCCTCTACTTCGGAGGGTTCCAAAGAAAAGAACCACTCGAGGGCTGGTCCCTCTAGGGATCTCCTGAACAAGAAAGCCAATGACCTCTTATCATTCTGCCAGAAAGAGGATTCGTACATGAACTCCTTCAGGTGCGTGAAGGGGTTACCAGTACCGTTATACTTTCGATACACTGGCATTTCAGAGGGTGGCAGATGGAACACTGGCAGGCTCGGTAAATTGATTTCCGGTACAGCTTTAACCCCCATCATCTTCTGGAGATTGTTGAACTGCTCATCCATGCGCTCCATCTTGGCCAGCAACGTCTGCGTGGTTAGATCTGCCTGGGGAGGAGGAGGAGGAGGAAGTACCTGATAGGCCTGCTGCCTAGAGTACGTTGGACAAGGAGGATAATAAGGATGAGGTCCGGCAGAGCTTCCGCCATGCCCGAGGGCATTTTGATAAATGGGCGTCTGCGGTCTAGCCGGTTGCCTGGATGATGAAAGTTGTGGCCCAGTTGGCCGAGAAGTAAGATGAAGGCCTTCCATGGCCTGATGGATATAAGGAGGAGGAGGAGGAGGTTGTTGAGTAACAACAGGGGGAGCCATAGAGTTCGGCTCAGCAGGCTGCATGGGTGCCTTCCCCTTCAGGATAGACTGGATCGCCTCGAACTGCTGAGGGTCCAGTCGGGAGGCAAGAACTCCCAAGGCGTTGACAAGATCCATAGGATCGGAGGGTGAGGGATCATTCTGATTCATGTCCCCCTCAAGGTCAGGATTAGGAATCGCATATTCATACGGAGGAAGATCATGATATTGATCGTGTGGGTGAAAAAGAGGAGTTCGGACATTCCCGTCATGTCGAACTGGAATGGGGACAGAATTACGAGAGGCATCAGCATCTCTCCCGTTCTCGTAGTTGAAATCTGAATTGCGAGGGGCATTAGCATCTCCCTCGTAGTTGATAATGGCGTCTTGGGCCATACTCAAATCTCTGCCTGATCGCAGCAACATGATATTAGATTCTCTTTTTCAAAGATTTAATCAAACAAGTTGTGCAGAGATTAATCAAACAAGTGGATGTTTAACGTGATTTTAGGATTCCTTGTTGAATTATTTGAATTGGATTAAACCACAATTTCGCTCAGGGAAGGATCCTAGTTTCAGTTCAGTTTCCACCGTTATTCTCTAGGGTTCTCTCTCACAACGCTTTCGGAATCTAGCCGGGACTTCAATTGGTACAACCAGCCCGATGATCAAGGAGGAATACCTTGATTTTGGGGACTTATGGAGGTCTCAACGTCAACTTCTCTAGTCTGATCAAGGGACCAACCCAATCAGAGAGAGTTGTTGACGTCGAGTAATGTGTTCCTAAGAAAAGGAGGGTTTTAGCCTCAATGCGTATGCCCTGCGACCTGGATGGCCTCTAATGCTTAATAGAGTAATGGGTAGCTAGCACTCAACACAGAAATCTGGAAACTGCAAAATAATTAAGAAACTGTCTGAATAGCGTCGATGATAGTCGACGCTATTCAAAACAGAACTTAATTCTTTCGCAGAGAACAGATGCAAACAGCAGAGAAAGCCTGGAAAATAACTAAAAACTGTCTGAATAGCGTCGATGATGGTCGACGCTATTCAACACAGAACTTAATTATTTCGCAGAAAGAGATGCAAACAGTAGAGAAAGCCTGGAAGATAAAAGGCGTCTAGGTGTGCTGACGCGGTTTTGAAACGCGTCGCTGTTCCTGGACGCTTTTTATTTCGCAGAAACAGAATTGCAGGAGGATTTTCTGGGTCGAATCCTCCTTAAACAGGGTAAAATGCAGTAAACAATCGACTCATGCAAAGATTTTTAGTTTCAGATTTTAAACATGATGATTTACTAACTAAACAACTAAGAAATCACGCAATCACACATCATTTTATCACTAAAAACAGCTTTTTCTGAACTAATCAAGGGGAGGCAAGATCTTGCCACTGGGGTGTGCACGTGGTGCACGAGGGAAACTAATTAAACTAAACACTCACCAATTGGTGAGGACGTGTCGAGAGACACAAATGGTGCATCGTGGGTGCCCGGTATGATAATAGCAAGAACAAAAGAAATTAAAAGACGGCGAGACCAAGTCCCACCGTGATCGCCAAAAAGAGCTGTAGGTGCTGAAAATTGCTCGTGTGATTAATGTGAAAAAAAACTATGTTGTTTAGGGTAAATTAACCTATTAAAAAAAAATGCAACTAAGGTGCAGTGATCGCCAGAAACTTTTAACTAAAAAGCTTCAAAAGAAGTTTGATCGCCTACCTGTTCGAATGCGGAAGAATGAGTCCTTGGTTCCCCTCCTTCAGCCGGCTGAAGAAAGAGAGCCATTTCTTGTTCTTTTGTTCTTACTGTTGAATGTTGAGGATCGTCCAGAAGTTCTCCTGGCTTTGTGCTTGATTTCCCCCTTTTGATTTCTTGTTGTTGTTGTTGAATGCAGCAGAGATAGAGAGACAGAAAAATAAAGAAGAAATACTGATGAGAATTTAAATAGAAGAAATATCAAAGCTAACCATGATTATAAACATGTTTAAACAGCAACTCACTTGTTTAAATGGCTTTGAAACCCCTTTAGAACAAATGGGTTTTGGAAAATTAATGTTGTGGTGTGTGTTGCATGAAGTGAATATGAGGTATGACGAATGAAACTAATGAATGATGTAAAAATGAAATTCAGATATGAAAAACTTATGCCCAGTTCAGTTGGTTGAAGCTTTGAAAGGATGAAGATCTTGAAGAAGGATGCCGACTTCTGGAAATGGCAGCGCTCCGGCGTTCCGACGTGGTTGCTCCGATCTCCAAATCGCTATAACGTTGTGGCTCAATAATTCTCTCTCTCCTTTTTTTTTTTTTAACTCTTGACATGCAAGGTATTTATAGGCATTTTCTGCGTTCGCGATTAACATAGAAAAATCTAGGATTTATCTACCTTAATCGACAGATAATTACTGATTAATTCATCTTTATCTGTAATTATCTAAAACGCGTCCACATAGGCTGACGCCTTTCAGATTTAATTAAGATAAGGATAAATATCCGGGAAAACTTATCTTTATCTTTATTAGCTAAAACGCGTCCACGTGTGTAGACGTCTTTTACCCTAATTAAGATAAGGATAAACATCCGGAAGAGAAGTTAAAATAGCTTAGGAAACCTAAACCGCGTCGACCTTTACAGACGCCTTTTAGCTAGTAAATCAATTGATTAAAATTCAAATTTAAACGGTAAAATACGAATAAACTCTAAATGGCGTCCACATGGGTCGACGCCTTTTAGGATTCTTCATATTTTAATTAAAATTTGAGCTAAAATCAATTCAATTGATTAACTTAAAATATGTCTGTTAATCCCGACACTCAAAAATATCAATAAAAATTAATCAATGGTTAAATATCAGACCATTCTGAGGCATTATTATATGATATAAAATTTACTCAAAATGACGTCAAAATTAGCGTGTCTACAGCCATCCTGGTCCATTTCGAAGAACATAAATAAGAACAAGGTGATTGACTATCACGTTGCGTGGTTAGAATCCATGATCGTTCGGTTCCGTCGAAGCAATGCAGCCAGCCGCGCATGTACTTGGCCTCCAGTGGTGTCCACGCGATCCTCGTCTTGATGGATTGTCCTTTCTCCCTCGCTCGGTTCGATGCGCGTAGCGGCATTCTTCCTCTACGACAGTCCCCATGGCATGTGGACGATCACATCCGGCAAGCGGGAGGCAGAAGCATGGCGGAGAATTGACGAAGGGGGCACCCTCTTCGAAGGGGGCGCTAGCCACAAAGAGAGAGAGAGGTGGGCGGTCAGTAAGGGAGCTGGAGCATGGCTAATGGTTCCCCTCTCGACGTATATTTATATTAATTTAAGGCCATTTATCAGAAAAGTCTTCGAATTAATATAAATCTCACTTTTCAACCATCGATTTGTACTTGTGACCCTCTAAGCCCAAGTACCAGTCTAATTTTTGGCCCACTAAGCCAGTAATTCCTTACTGGCTCATTTAGTTAATCTAATATCTAATATTAAATAATTAATACTCTGAATTAACATTGCTCATGTTAATCGGACGGGCTTCCGATCAAGTTGGATGCCAAGTAACACCGTATGATCACGGAAGATAATGGATTTCAGCAATCCGTTCAAGGAACCTTTCCATCATTAGTTACTATCTGACTATAATGCTACATCCGCACAATACTTCCGAGTTAACCTAAAGTGTAAGGATCGAGACTTTCGGATCCGGGTTTCAGGTCAGACCCTGTTGTTCTAACCTTTGTGGGGGGCGGTAGTTCTGAGTTGAATCGCGTCAGGACCTGGCGACGCGTTTTGAACGGCGTCCACCCTGGCAGACGCGTTTCAGGTGCTGCCACGTGGGTGCCGCGGGGGTTGGCCTTGGGCCGCATAGGTACGGCCCTGTCAGGTCGTCTGAACGGCGTCTGCGAAGGACGACGCCTTTCAGACTGCGACTCTGGGTGTGTCAGAGTACGGCCCTGACAAGTTGTCTGAATGGCGTCTGCGTAGGACGACGCGTTTCAGGATCTTGTCAGAGCGGCCGTCTTGTCACTTGATAGGCGTCTGTAGATGTCGACGCGTTTTAGCCAGTTCCTGGTTACCCCCGCGAGCCCTCCTTCTTTCCCTCATTTTCTCCTACTCTCCTTCTCTTCTCCTCCTCCGGCGACCGGCGGCGACCACCTCCTCCTCCCTCTTTTCCTCCCACCATTTCGCCTCTCCCTCCACTCCATCCTCTACCTAACTCATACCACTACGACCTCCACTTCCACTGCGGCGTTCTACTCTCCGGACGGCGGCCGACGTCACGGTGGAGCAAGGACGACCACGGCGGTACCGGCGGCGGCGTGGGGCGAGAAGGGTGAACGGCGTGGAGCTTGGTGGAGTTCGAGTGTCGGGTAGGGTGACGTTCCCCGTAGCATTGTGTTTAAATCATGTTTTCCTCGATATGCATGTGGTAGATCTTTGGTTTTTGGGGTTAGAATGATCATATTTAGGTTCTCTATGGGGGTGTTTGCCTATGAATTGTCTTGCTCTTCGTTTCCCCTCCAGTTTGAATGATTTTGGGGTTATTTGGGGTTGGATAGGGAGCCCTCGGGTTTAGGGCGTTCCTGGTTCCTGGGGCTGAAAGACGTCGTGCATGGACGACGCCTTTTTGAAGGGCGTCGGGCCATCACGACGCCTTTTAGACAGGAATCGACTGACAGGCAGACTACCAGGTCGGGGATTTTGTGGCTAAATGGCGTCATGGGTAAACGACGCATTTTTTAATGACGTCCGGCGTCCATGACGCGTTTTAACCACAGAAATCCCCTGATTAAACTCTTGGAAATTCTGGATTTTCGTGTTGAATGGCGTCTGGGGATGTCGACGCCTTTTAAAAGGCGACTGCCGGTGTCGACGCCTTTTAAGGCCAGAATATGAAGACTGATTTATATAAACCTGTACTTGGAGCTTGAATGGCGTCGACCTTGGTCGACGCGATTCAAGACAGAATCTCACTAATGCATGCCAGTAAAACGTGTTCATACTGCTAGATAGATGGTTAGCACATGTTTTAGTGCACCCGATAGGAGATGGATTCCTCATGATCGGATGGTTCTATGTGTATTATGCGATCGCGGGTTTTTCACGTGACCGGATCGCACTGTGTTGGGTTTTTCAGTTGCTGTGGACCTGGAGTGACATTGTAGCACTTTATCACCCTGTGCTGGTGGGGGCGTGAGCACAGCGCCGGTGGGGGCGTGGGCGGGGTGACGCCTGGTGAGAGAGGGTCACCTGGTGAACCCCGGGGTCAGCTAGTACCGGTGTCGGAGTGGTACATTCGGAGAGTCACTCATGCTGGAGGAAGGGGTAGTCACCTGAGCCAGTTGGGCCGGAGTAGCGAGCGTGCTATCCGAGGGGCTACTCCTTGGTCTCAGCAGGTCGAGGTTTTCCCCACCGTTGTTTGCACGGTCGGCGAGTTCTATCGAGATGACGGTTGTAGATTTTCTAACGGATGGTTTAGAATGTGCATGATTATTATAACTGCGATTGCATGTATTCTCACGTAGAGAATTAGGAATTGTACCTGCCACTACACTTGTTACTTCACCGTTAGCTGTACTTTACACTTGTGGGAGTGTGCGTGGGCAGTGGGGATCGAAGGATCCCTACTGAGTCTTGTTCTTGAGACTCACCCCTGCGGTTTTCAGGTGAGGACTCCCATCAGACTTAGAGCGGCGTGTGCGGCCGTGTGTTGTGCTTCTTCTGCAGTTATTCCGGGGTATGCCCCGATGTAGTTGTTATTTATTTCTGGCATGTATGTTTAATTATTTCCTTTCAGCTGGAGTATGTAATTATTTGCTGCAATCGAGTCGCATTGTAATAATTTTAATTTCCTACACTTCATTTCAATTCAATGCGATGTGAATGTTTAGCTTAGTTTATTATTTATTTCCCAGACTTACTAGATCCTGGTTTGGTCCCAAATTAATGATTCGGTACCCATTTAGTAATCGGATCCCCGATTATAGGGTGGCGGGTCGTTACAGTTGGTATCAGAGCATACGGTCTGGCAAATAAATAAATAACTAGGTTAAATGTTGTAAATTCGGCAAATAAATACATTATCCCGTACAGGCACGTCGGTAGCATAGGTTTTAGGATTCTAATTAGAACTTTTTTATTTTGTAATTGTAGGCGAGTAGATGGCTCCCAGGAAGAGGATGCCAGTTATTCGAGAGAGGGGAGATGCCCCTAGTGGGACCGAGGCAGGGAGGTCGAGTGTTGAGCAGTTTATGGAAGCCATGATGGATACCATGGCTAGATATCAGGCTCGAGATCCTAGCGAGGGTTCTAGTACTCGGGGAGGGACCACAACTACACTGGAGAGGTTCTTGAAGCTGAGGCCACCTCACTTCACCGGTCGTCCCGACCCTGACGAGGCCATTCATTGGCTTAGAGAGATTGAGAAGACTTTTGACACCATGGATTGTGCTGCAGTAGAGCGGACCCCGTTAGCTACCTTCATGCTGAAGGATAGCGCCTACGACTGGTGGACCACACTGAAGAGTTTGTCTTATGGGGACAGGAGTCTTAGGGAGATATCTTGGGAGACCTTTGTCAAGGAGTTCAACGCTCAGTATTTCCCTAGGCACGTTCAGAGGGCCAAAGAGAGGGAGTTCATGGATTTGACACAGGGGAGCATGACGGTGCTTGAGTACGAGGCGAAGTTCGTTTTGCTGGGACGGTTCGTGCCTTTCATATCTCAGGACGAGGAACGTCGCGCGGAGAGGTTTGTGGATGGGCTTAGGCTCAGTTTGAGGAACTTCGTGGCGTCCCATTGTTGTACAGACTTGGCGTCAGCAGTTAGGCGTGCAGCAGCTGTAGAGGCTCAGCAGATCCAGTCGGCCCGGGAGAGAGGGCAGACTGTCCAGGGGCCTTCTCGGGGCAGGGGTAAAGCAGCGGCACCGGCTCCTTCAGTCGGATCGGGATCGTCTTCTCTCGGCTCCCGATTCAGGAGATTCTTCAGGGGTGGTGGCAGCAGTAGCGGTAGCAGCGGCAGCAGCCGGCCCAGACAGGGGCAGCAGAGTCAGACAGTGTCCAGTGCACAGCAGGAGCCAGCTCAGAGGCTTCCGGCAGTTTGTCAGCAGTGTGGTGGTGCCCATGGCGGGACTCAGTGTCCCACTCTTCCCAGGAGATGTTTCGCTTGCGGCCAGCAGGGCCACTTGGCGAGGCAGTGCCCGCAGGGGTATGGTCAGGGACATGGTTCAGGTGACCAGAAGAAGCCGAGGACCCAGGGGAGAGTTCTAGCTATCACCAGGAGGGAGGCTCGCGCGTCCAACTTGGTGGAAGGTACACTCTCTGTCCTTGGGAACTCTGCGCACGTATTGATTGATTCGGGTGCTTCGCATTCTTTTATTTCTGAGCTGTTCTTAGATATCCTTTCTGCGCCCGTTGTTGAGTTATCTGATGGTCTGATGGTGGAAGTTCCTTCTGGAGACTATATGATATCCTATAATTGTCTGAGGAGTGTTCCCTTGACCATTGAGGGTCATGTGCTACCTGCCCAGTTGGTCGTACTTGCTATTCGTGACTTTGATATCATCCTGGGTATGGATTGGTTGGAAGCCTATTATGCGGAGGTAGACTGCCACAGGAAGAGGGTGCGCTTCTCTATTCCGGACATCCCGACCTTCTTCTTCCAAGGTATTAGGCTTTCTTCTCGGGGCATCCTTATTTCTGCCTTTAAGGCACGGAGGTTGCTTGTTGGTGGCTGTGAGGCTTTTCTTGCCTCTGTTGTTGTTTCTGATGTCCGTGCTAGTCCCAGTCCTTGGGAGGTGCCTGTTGTCTGTGATTTCGTAGATGTGTTTCCGGAAGAGCTGCCTGGCCTTCCTCCACAGCATGAGGTTGAGTTCACCATCGAACTTGCACCAGGTACGGCGCCCTTGTCTAAGGCCCCGTATCGGATGGCGCCAGCCGAACTCGCTGAGTTGAAGGCGCAGTTGCAGGAGTTGCTGGACAAGGGTTTTATTCGTCCCAGTACATCTCCTTGGGGTGCTCCAGTTCTGTTTGTCAGGAAGAAGGATGGTTCTTTGAGATTGTGCATCGATTATAGGCAGCTGAACCAGGTGACAATAAAGAATAAGTACCCGCTTCCTAGAATCGATGACTTGATGGATCAGCTGCAGACCGCGAGGGTGTTTTCCAAGATCGATCTAAGATCTGGATACTATCAGATGAGAATCAGAGATGTGGATGTTAGTAAGACGGCATTCAGGACTCGGTATGGACACTATGAGTTTCTGGTTATGCCCTTTGGCTTAACCAATGCTCCGGCGGCTTTTATGGATCTGATGAACCGAGTCTTCAGGACCTACCTGGACCAGTTTGTGGTTGTGTTTGTTGATGACATTCTGATCTATTCTTCTTCTGAGGAAGAGCACGCTGCTCATCTTCGGGCAGTGTTGCAGGTACTGAGGGAGCACCAACTTTATGCCAAGTTCAGCAAATGTGAATTTTGGCTGAACAATGTGCACTTTCTTGGGCACGTTATTTCTGGTGAAGGTATCGCAGTAGACCCAGCGAAGATAGAGGCAGTGATGGACTGGAACAGGCCGACTTCAGTGACCGAGATCAGGAGCTTTCTGGGGCTTGCCGGATATTACATACGGTTTGTTCAGGGATTTTCTTCGATAGCGGCCCCCTTGTCGAGGCTGACTCGAAAGGGAGTTCATTTCGTGTGGACTGAAGATTGTGAGCATAGTTTTATTGAGCTAAAAACTCGTCTCACGTCAGCCCCAGTACTGGTGCTTCCATCTGGGTCAGGTGGATTTGTGGTTTACTCGGATGCGTCCCGTCGAGGATTGGGAGCAGTCCTTATGCAGCATGGCAGGGTAGTTGCTTATGCTTCTCGGCAGCTGAAGAGGCATGAAGAAAACTATCCTACTCATGATTTGGAGCTTGCAGCTGTGGTGTTTGCATTGAAGATCTGGAGGCATTACTTGTATGGGGAGAAATTTCAGGTTTTTACAGATCACAAGAGCCTGAAATATGTGTTCACTCAGAGAGACCTGAACCTGAGGCAGCGAAGGTGGATGGAGTTTATTAAAGATTATGACTTTGACCTTTCCTATCATCCGGGCAAGGCGAATGTGGTGGCAGACGCTTTGAGTCGGAAGACGGTCATGTCATACCTTATGGTTCGGGAGTGGAAATTATTTGAGCAGGTGGTGGAATCCTCCTTTAGGGTTCCACGTGAAGAAGATAGAGCAGTACTTGTCAGCTTGACTGTGAGACCGGCTGTGTACCATGCTGTGATCGAGGATCAGAGGGCAGATGCAGAGTTACCCCAGATTCTCCAGAGGTCTGAGGTTGAGTTGTGGGATGATGGTACTGTCAGATTCAGAGGGAGACTCTATGTTCCGACTGAGGAAGATGTGCGCAGATGTGTTCTTGATGAGGCGCACCGATCGAGGTATGCAGTGCATCCCGGGACAACAAAGATGTATCACTGTTTGAGGAGGTACTTCTGGTGGCCCGGTATGAAGAGAGATGTGGCTGAGTACGTGTCTAGATGTATGACATGTCAGTAGGTTAAAGCCGAGCATCAGAGACCTGGAGGGTTGCTGCAACCCTTGCCGATTCCTGAGTGGAAATGGGAACACGTGACGATGGACTTTGTGATGGGATTGCCCGCATCCCCTAGCAGAAGAGACGCTATCTGGGTCATCGTTGATCGGCTGACCAAGTCGGCACACTTCCTAGCCATTAGGAAGGACTGGTCGGTCGGCAAACTGGCAAAGCTGTTTGTAGACCGGATCATCTCTCTGCACGGGGTCCCTTTGTCCATTGTATCAGATCGAGATCCGAGGTTTACTTCCAGATTCTGGAAGAGCTTTCAGCAGGCGTTAGGGACTCAGTTGGCTTTCAGCTCGGCCTATCATCCCGAGACTGACGGGCAGTCGGAGAGGACTATTCAGACCTTGGAGGATATGCTCAGGGCGTGTTGCCTAGATTGGAGAGGTTCGTGGGAACAGCATTTGTCCACTGTGGAATTTGCCTACAACAACAGCTACCATTCTAGCATCGGCATGGCGCCTTATGAGGCTTTGTATGGGCGGCCGTGTCGATCACCGGTGTGTTGGTCTGATATCGGTGAGAGGCAGATTGCAGGACCTGAGTTGGTACAGCAGTGTGCTGAGGTCGCCAGGACAGTTCAGCAGAGGTTGATCGCTGCCCAGAATAGACAGAAGAGTTATGCCGACATCCGACGGAGACCACTTGAGTTTGAGGTTGGGGACCACGTGTTTCTCCGAGTCTCACCCTCCAAGGGTGTGATGAGATTCGGGAAGCGAGGCAAGCTGAGTCCGCGTTATATTGGACATTTTCCCATTCTTGCTCGAATCGGGGAAACCGCGTATCAGTTGGCCTTGCCGCCCAATCTGGCAGGAGTGCACGATGTGTTCCACGTGTCCTTGTTGAGGAAGTATGTTCAGGATCTGTCCCATGTGTTGGACTTTTCAGAGTTGGAGGTCGCTGAGGACCTGTCATTTCCAGAGTACCCGGTTCGTATTGAGGATCGCAGAGAGCAGGTCTTGCGGAACAAGGTTGTACCGCTGATCAAAGTGATTTGGCAGTACCGCTCCGGAGGTGAGGCAACCTAGGAGCGAGAGGACGAGATGCGGGAGCAGTTCCCTTACCTCTTCTCGTGAGTTTTATTGTAAACTTGTATCCCTGTTTTGACCTTGTTGAATTCCAGCAGTCAATTTCGAGGACGAAATTTCTTTAAGG
The DNA here is from genome assembly GCA_030544215.1 of Zantedeschia hybrid cultivar. Taxonomy (NCBI): domain Eukaryota; kingdom Viridiplantae; phylum Streptophyta; class Magnoliopsida; order Alismatales; family Araceae; genus Zantedeschia; species Zantedeschia hybrid cultivar. The sequence goes on along the minus strand of JARZZO010000013.1, from coordinate 40,935,940 downwards.
GGGGGAGAATGTAAGGATCGAGACTTTCGGATCCGGGTTTCAGGTCAGACCCTGCTGTTCTAACCTTTGTGGGGGGCGGTAGTTCTGAGTTGAATCGCGTCAGGACCTGGCGACGCGTTTTGAACGGCGTCCACCTTGGCAGACGCGTTTCAGGTGCTACCACGTGGGTGCCGCGGGGGTTGGCCTTGGGCCGCATAGGTACGGCCCTGTCAGGTCGTCTGAACGGCGTCTGCGAAGGACGACGCCTTTCAGACTGCGACTCTGGGTGTGTCAGAGTACGGCCCTGACAAGTTGTCTGAATGGCGTCTGCGTAGGACGACGCGTTTCAGGATCTTGTCAGAGCGGCCGTCTTGTCACTTGATAGGCGTCTGTAGATGTCGACGCGTTTTAGCCAGTTCCTGGTTACCCCCGCGAGCCCTCCTTCTTTCCCTCATTTTCTCCTACTCTCCTTCTCTTCTCCTCCTCCGGCGACTGGCGGCGACCACCTCCTCCTCCCTCTTTTCCTCCCACCATTTCGCCTCTCCCTCCACTCCATCCTCTACCTAACTCATACCACTACGACCTCCACTTCCACTGCGGCGTTCTACTCTCCGGACGGCGGCCGACGTCACGGTGGAGCAAGGACGACCACGGCGGTACCGGCGGCGGCGTGGGGCGAGAAGGGTGAACGGCGTGGAGCTTGGTGGAGTTCGAGTGTCGAGTAGGGTGACGTTCCCCGTAGCATTGTGTTTAAATCATGTTTTCCTCGATATGCATGTGGTAGATCTTTGGTTTTGGGGGTTAGAATGATCATATTTAGGTTCTCTATGGGGGTGTTTGCCTATGAATTGTCTTGCTCTTCGTTTCCCCTCCAGTTTGAATGATTTTGGGGTTATTTGGGGTTGGATAGGGAGCCCTCGGGTTTAGGGCGTTCCTGGTTCCTGGGGCTGAAAGACGTCGTGCATGGACGACGCCTTTTTGAAGGGCGTCGGGCCATCACGACGCCTTTTAGACAGGAATCGACTGACAGGCAGACTACCAGGTCGGGGATTTTGTGGCTAAATGGCGTCATGGGTAAACGACGCATTTTTTAATGACGTCCGGCGTCCATGACGCGTTTTAACCACAGAAATCCCCTGATTAAACTCTTGGAAATTCCGGATTTTCATGTTGAATAGCGTCTGGGGATGTCGACGCCTTTTAAAAGGCGACTGCCGGTGTCGACGCCTTTTAAGGCCAGAATCTGAAGACTGATTTATATAAACCTGTACTTGGAGCTTGAATGGCGTCGACCTTGGTCGACGCGATTCAAGACAGAATCTCACTAATGCATGCCAGTAAAACGTGTTCATACTGCTAGATAGATGGTTAGCACATGTTTTAGTGCACCCGATAGAGATGGATTCCTCATGATCGGATGGTTCTATGTGTATTATGCGATCGCGGGCTTTTCACGTGACCGGATCGCACTGTGTTGGGTTTTTCAGTTGCTGTGGACCTGGAGTGACATTGTAGCACTTTATCACCCTGTGCTGGTGGGGGCGTGAGCACAGCGCCGGTGGGGGCGTGGGCGGGGTGACGCCTAGTGAGAGAGGGTCACCTGGTGAACCCCGGGGTCAGCTAGTACCGGTGTCGGAGTGGTACATTCGGAGAGTCACTCATGCTGGGGGAAGGGGTAGTCACCTGAGCCAGTTGGGCCGGAGTAGCGAGCGTGCTATCCGAGGGGCTACTCCTTGGTCTCAGCGGGTCGAGGTTTTCCCCACCGTTGTTTGCACGGTCGGCGAGTTCTATCGAGATGACGGTTGTAGATTTTCTAACGGATGGTTTAGAATGTGCATGATTATTATAACTGCGATTGCATGTATTCTCACGTAGAGAATTAGGAATTGTACCTGCCACTATACTTGTTACTTCACCGTTAGCTGTACTTTACACTTGTGGGTGTGTGCGTGGGCAGTGGGGATCGAAGGATCCCTACTGAGTCTTGTTCTTGAGACTCACCCCTGCGGTTTTCAGGTGAGGACTCCCAGCAGACTTAGAGCGGCGTGTGCGGCCGTGTGTTGTGCTTCTTCTGCAGTTATTCCGGGGTATGCCCCGATGTAGTTGTTATTTATTTCTGGCCTGTATGTTTAATTATTTCCTTTCAGCTGGAGTATGTAATTATTTGCTGCAATCGAGTCGCATTGTAATAATTTTAATTTCCTGCACTTCATTTCAATTCAATGCGATGTGAATGTTTAGCTTAGTTTATTATTTATTTCCCAGACTTACTAGATCCTGGTTTGGTCCCAAATTAATGATTCGGTACCCATTTAGTAATCGGATCCCCGATTATAGGGTGGCGGGTCGTTACATAAAGTATTGTCAACTGTCAAATCCCAATCGGTCAACTCACTTGGATTGGATGTTGCAATACGATATCAGAAAACTTATTTTTCGATAAAGTGTTCGTCCTAGCCAGTGACTCTCTCTCATCATTCCCAAGACACTCTTTCTCTAAATACTAAGAGTGGATGCTCCTGTATTGAGCATTCAATCACCTTCGAAGATATTCTGCTAAACCCAATCACTTGACTAATCAAGACGATGTGATCAGAGATCCATTAGCTAAAGTCAAAGTTCAGAAGTGTACCGACAAGGTGTTTGGTGTCTCAGGTCCGAAGATCAACCATATAACTGTGACAATTGAATCAAGCTGGCTGACAATCAAGTACATTACCATCCAACGATTTAAGTCGGACATGTTTAGTGAACTCATTCACCAATGAGTACTTATAGGTTCGCCTTAGTGTCTCTACACGAGTGAGTATGAGATCAGTTACCCTCATCACATGAGTTGGAGTAATCCGTACTAGTCTCACTGAATATTTGATGTCATTCTCAAATATCCTCCGACTATGCATATTTAAGAATATGTGTTTATATATTTTCAGCCTCATTATTATGATCTTATCATAATCTGACATCTATTGCATATATTTACAGACTTCACTATAAAACGGATATAAAAGAGGGCGATTTACACATATTAAATTTATTACTATTAATTAATAAATAATTAAACAAGTTTGTACATTATATATGATTGGCTTATAGGGTACACATGATACTAACATAATCATATCTCATGTTAGTCTTTGGCAATCCCGTCACAAAATCTATGGTGACATGTTTCTATTTTTATTGTGAAATCTCTGTTAACTGTAATAATCCTACTGGCCTTTGATGCTCAACCTGCACTTACTAGTGTGTAAGACAACACTTCGTAACAAATTTCACTATATCCTTGTTCATGTCATTTCACCAATAATATTTCTTCAAATTCTTGTACATCTGGTACTGTTCGGATGAATAAAATATTGTGACTTATGTGCCTCATCAATAATCCTTTCCTTATCTGCTCATCTTGAGGTACACACAAATCTCCCCTAACATCTGATGGCTCCAACTACCCTCTACATAAATCTTGGCTTCGTAATCATTCCTGATCATATGCTTGTGCTTTTACAATTTGATCTACTATTGCATGATAGTCAACTGTGCCACATCAATCATCATCCTCTAACCTTGGCGAAGTTGCACGGTCATTCACCTCTTCATACTCAATGCATCTGTTATCACATTGAAAAATCATAATTCTTTAAAAACTATATGCGTCTCCTCTGCCTCAAGTTAGCTCTTTTTGAGAGAAATGTACTTCGGGCGGAGCTGGTGGGCCACGCGGAGCTGGGAGCCGTGCATGGGAGCCAGACAGAGGTCGGCGATACCGAGCGGGTGGGAAAGGGTGGTGTCTGCATGGGAGTTGACGGGAACCATTGGAAACTGACGGTTGCTGTCACCGTCGGCAGAGGAAGAGACGGAGGCGACCTTGCTGGAGAGGATGGCACAGGATCTCTGCCTGTCGGCGCGGCTGCTACCGGTAGCACCGGGGAGGAAGCTGCTGTTGCTTCTGCGGCCGCGGCGGCGGCCGCGGCGGTTTTCGGGCGGTAGATGCAGCGGGTGAGGAATGTGGGACTGCAGCTGCGAGCGTGGCTGCAGAGGTGGGGGGACAGGTGGTGCTGAGGAAGGAGAGAGGAGCGCCTGCACGGTGGTCTTGAAGAGAAAAAGAAAGGTAGGATTTTTGCTTCTTGTCAGCTAGACAGGAGGTTCCCCTCAATCTGATATGTGAAGTTGTGAACTCCACCAGTGTATACGCTTGGAGAGAGAGAGAGAGAGAAGGGACAAGGGATGTGCTCTCCTCACCTGCAAGCTCTCCAAGTTGAGGAAGGAGAGAGAAAGAGAGAAGGGATGTGCTCTAGTCCCCTGCAAGCTCTCCAAGTTGAGGAAGGATGAGGATGGATGAGGGGTTTTATATATTATATTTGCACAAAGGAGGGGAGTGAAGCCAAGGGAGAGCAAGGAGGAGTGGAGAGGGGTTGCTTCGCTGAATTTCACCCCCACCGACCAGTAATTTGCGGGTGTTTGCCTTTGTTGGAATTTTATTTTATAATAAGAAGAATTTTTTTAGAAGGGCATTTTCTTTAAGGGGCTGTTTGTTTTAGTGTAAAACTTTATAAATCATCGATTTCAAAATCACTGATTTCAAAATAAATGAATTTTTTTTAATTTTAGAATCAGGAAATGTTTGTTTGGTTATTTGTAAAATAAAAGAAGAGGGTTGTTTCAATCTTCTTGTTTTAGTTTACAGTGAACTTTTACTGTAAATTAAAACAAGGGAATTGGACTGTCAAGTAGGCAGACAAGACCTAGACATGATTTTACTTTACATCATTCTAAACAACTGAAAACACTGTAAAATAAAATAATTATTTTAAATTACGTTGTTTTATGTTAAAACAAACAACCCTTAAGTGAAAAATTGGACCGAACTGAGTAAGTGAGATAGGAGAAGGAAGAGGTTTTCAAGAAAATTTTTCATTGGGAATGAAAAAAGGTCAGTGTGAAGGATTTTTTTTTTTTTAACTTCAACTCTCTGCATTGAACAAATACTGTCCAAATCCGCACTTAGAGGATCTCCTCTTTTTCGTATATATGTCATGTAAACTATGTGCTCCGACTCTTTCAGGAAATTTTGTAATTATACCCATCCGTCAAGAACTGTGAATTTTAAGTGAATGTGTCAAAAAGATTGTATAAATTCTATTGAAGTATAAGAATACATGTCAAATTATGCTGAATCTAGGGACATATATGCAAAAATATTTGACATTCATGAACCCAAACTATAGCTCGGTACATGAAAATGTACAGATTCTCTCAAAGTCTGAAAAATAAAAATAAAAAATTATAGCAGAATCCTTAATGGAGAGAAAACAAGCTACCACAAAATGACAAATCATATAAGAGAATTCTTGAAGGAAAGAATGCAAGATGTCACAAAATTGTCCACACGTTCACATTGGCTCGTTTGAACCACTGCAGCCCTGTTTGTCTTTCACACGAAAGCTGACTCTTGGCCTGTGAATTATGCTAGGAAGGTGATTGACGAGAGGATTGAGAGGGATTACTCGGCATATCATCCGTTCTTTGATTAGACAGTGAACACAAATCCATAACTGCATCAGTACAGCTAAGGACGGTGCGGCATTTTATTTTACTTAGAATGTTGAATCTTGTGCAGTGTTCGGTCGTGCACTTGTTCGATCGATCTGAGACTAACATTATCTGATGGCTTGGACATGCGAGTGCACGATCTTTTTTTTCTTCTAATCATTCAATCAAACATCCAATGGCTCAGTGGCCCAATTGAAGTAGCCCTCTAACTCAACAATTAAAAATAATAATAATAAATATACCGCCACACTGCCCTCTAATTACTTGATTGGATTTTTTCACTTGATTGGACAGTAGTGCAGGGTGCGGTGGACTTCACCACGGTGTCCACCGCACCGTGCCCAGGCGAATGCAGCAAGAGTGCAGGCCCAAACACCAGTCAACCACGCGACGACCGAGAGGTCACCGGACGCATGACACACCTCAAAAGATCCGTTCTGCCATCGTCAAGTTCAAACAAAGCATGGTCCACGTACCCCTACCCGAACACCGTCTTCCCCTTCCACACCTACACGACCATTAAATCCTGGCCGTCGGTCCTTCAAATTATTTTAGTCCAGACAGCTTCCATCTCGGAAACTACCTTGTCACTGGTCTAGTCAACATTGGCTAAATTAAACACCCAACAAGAAATTGACAGGAATGTGAACAGCCAGTTATGTCCTCTGACTCCTGTCCACAGGTAACTAAGGGGCTCTTACGTCCTGCTGCTTGCCTTGCCCACCGAAGCCTCTTTTTCCATCGCAACATAGGTGAGATGTAGTCGTAGTTATCACAGGCAGGTGTCCAAACGAGGACAAAACCAAAAGAACAAGATCTACTGTAGTTTAGAGAAAAAAAATCATAATATATACCTAAGACAGCTCTTCTCCAGCCATTCTCTCACCAACTCTCTCATCTCTACATTATACTAAGGTCTATCTAGACAAGACATAATAAATAACTATTTGTAAGACGACCAACCAGTGTCAGTCTTACTTACCGGGACATCAAACTTATTCCATTTCTAATAAGAATGGCGTCATTAGACCCCTCTTAATCACACTAAAATCTAGAAACCATTAAGCCCAAAATTTCCACCGACCAGATTTTGCAGGCCACTTTCGAAGATGGACAAGTTGATTTTGCTTCCAGCCTGCAATAGTCTCCACCCGCTTGCTGGCACGTTGAGTAGATAAGGCAAAAAACTTATCCTTTACTAGGAAGAAAGATCAACAGACATCTGTTCAGTGCGTTCTGTGTGACGAAGTTATCCCGCATAACATGCTAAATGGCAGCCTAATGAAGGCACATCAGCAGCGACTGGATTCAGAAGTTTGGGTAAATGAAGCAAAGTTATCTTCCCTCTGTTCTTTTGGGATTAAACTTGCTCAAGCTGCACCCAACTTTGGGTTGTGCATAATGAGCCACATGTTAGGACAACAGAGCGACATCTTACCCCGAGCCTGTGGCTAAAGAAATTTAGAAAGACGAATACAAGTCTTGTTTTCCCATTAAAGGCTATGCGGTTCAATCTTCTTCTTTCCTCTGTTCCGCGACGCTGACAAGAATGGAAAGTGTGACCACGAAAGCTTCTGGCCTAGTACACGTATGGCACTATTCTCCAGGGGACAAGCTTGCAATATTCTGCCCATGTTTCTCTGTACTTCTGTGAGCATCTCTCCTCATCTCTTCTCTCCCTCCATATAAGCAACACGAGAAGGTATGATGGGTAGAAGTAGGGGACCAAAGAACTGCAGAGAAGCGAATACAGGTCTTAGATGAGTGTCCTATGAGACTAACGTACACCAGGATGAATGAGAAATCACCTTGCACCACATGGTAAACTGAACGACAGAGCAAGTAGCAAATCTCCGAAATAATTGCAGTGTCTCGACATTCCCCTGTAAATAGACAGATGTATGTAAGTTTACTTTTTTACCTTTTAGAAATGAGAAAACCTGTAGAAGAAGCCACTTAAAAGCGGCTTACTTATCACTTTTGATACTTCATAAAACATGTTAGTAAAGTTGGCACAAGGAACATCCAGTGTGACATGTCAATAAAAGGGAAGACAGGTCATACAATTGCCAAAATTATGCAGAACATATTGTCCATCAAGACTTCCAAATTCAGCCTAGAGCTTAGCTAACAGTTCTCTTTTTCGGCAATGGAAAAGAAAAGCTAAAAGGAATATTGAAACTATATCCTGGACAAAACTCGGGAGGTTTTCCTGAATCATCCTTGAGCATAGCTCATTTAGAAACTTTGAAGGAACAACCAGTCAAGAAGGCTCACCAATAACCTGAAGCAAGCAGTTTTCCGCCAACGATTTTTGGAGGCTTGCCCCATATGGGAGCTGCAGGGTTCTTTTTGAAAATATGTTTTTGCCTGTTAGCTCCTCTAAATACTAGATACCTGCATGACATATTGCGCACATCAAGTATGAGTCCTGTGATATATATCGTTAGCAAAAGAATAAGTACTTCAATCCCAGCAAATCTCCATTTTCTATGACACCTTGTGCTTGTCATTTTGACACATTGAAGGTCATACTATCAAAAGCTCCTTAGATAATTTACCAAGAAAGTAGACTGAGGAAAAAAAAGAATTACCCGATGAGAAAAACAAAGCAATTTGCAACAGCAGCCACTTTTGTTAGCTCCACTTGATGATAAAAAAGCCACCATCCCTGGTCCAAATTTTGAAGATTAGTCACCTAACGAATAGTAAGTGTCCTACATAAGGGCTAATATGTCAGAATGTGCAGAACCCTCGTGCCAATTAGTTTCATCTTTCTTGGAGCACATGCCCAAAACATTACAGGAAACAAAATGTTTCAAACGATGAAAAGCTTGATGAAAATGGACAAATGAAATTCATCCCCCAAAAACTAAGGGAAACTTCCCTCACACATTACTAGGAAACAATGGGCTACCCCTTCCTGATGGGCCATGCCAACAGGATCCAACTGTGCAAGAATGATTTTTAAGATCCCCTCAACTCTCCCAAACAAGGACAAAAGTCATCCCCTAGCATCAAGAGAACACCCTACTAACAAATCAAAAATAGGCAGAATTAGATCAGGATTGGCCTACCTAGGCCAGACTTGGTTAGCAATTTCCATTCCAAGAGGGGTTTCAACCAATATGTCCATGAATCAGGACAGACCACACAACCCAAAAGGACAGTTGTGAAACAATGGTGTGACTTTTACTATATATCGAGGGTGATAGATGCATCCCACTTTTTGGGGATTCAAGCCCCTTAATTGGGGATTAAAACTAAAACCCCAAGGGATGGGAACAACCCTAGGGGCTAATGGAAGTAATTCTTATTTCTTCTTATTTTTAGATTTTTTTTAAAAAAAAATTGCGCACACCCAATCAGATAGGTACGGTTGAGTTTCATGATCGGATGGTGACTTTTGAACCCCAGGAAATAGGAACAACCCTAAGCACGATAATTGAATATATAAAAAAAATTATTTATTTTTTATTTTTTCCTGCACATGGGGATGGGGGAGAGTTTGGGTGGGGTGCATCTATGTTAGATGGGCCCCGGGGTGTGTTCGATCTTTTTTCACACACAGGCCTATATATATATAGGCCCATCACCCAGGTTGCACTATATATATATAATGGCTAATGGCCCACCTAGGTTGCACTCTTGAGGCAGTCTTAGATTTATTTATTTTTTCCGGGGTGAAAAGTGGCACAATTTCATTAAGAACAAGAATGGGGACATACAAGTATGGAAAATATCATCTCCCAAAAACCCCTTTGTACATTAACACTTTTGTACATAACATCCTGCCGACGTGACAACCTTAATCCCCAAAGAAAAAGGGGCTTCAGAAACATTTGCATTTGGAATGAGTTTAGCCTACTCCCTTATTGTCACAAATGAAAGTAAACACTATCTGAAGGTCCTGGTCTCACATCTGTAAATGCTAATGAACTGCTAAGTGTTTCAGATAAACACCACAAATAAAAAGGAAGAATCATAAACCTCGAGAAGGAACCTGTTACTGGACCTTCAGCTAAACTAAAACTCAAGTTATTAGAGACCCAGACACAATAAGTATGAAGTGACTCGTGAATGGCCGGTAAGGGATTAAATGGATTTCACCCACTCCGTATTATCGCAAACCCTGAAAGAGACATACAACAGAAGGCACTACAGAAACAATGAAGCCAAACAAGGGAAACTCAATGAGCAAACTGGCTCTGATGGCCTGTTATAAAATTGAGCCACCAACGCAAAGCTCGACTTAGTGGATAGAGAGGCCCCATAACTCACACATGCACAGACTGGCTCGTGAATATACAATATGAGACAAAATGGCTTTTGCCAATGGAACCATCACAAAAGGGCTTAGAAACAATCATTTCATGCAAGGTTTCAAGCTTTGTCCCCTCAAAACATCTCAATATTTTGGCATGAAATAAAGTGAAAAGCAGGTCACCAAGTAATTGTGTTCCAATAAAAAGATGCCTTCTTGTGTTCCAGAGGATTGAAATAATACTGGGATATTGTACATAGCCGTATGGAACTAGATTCACATAAGTTTTAGGAAAATACATTTAGTCAACAAGCTTATTGACAAAGAAAAGATGTCATTTGAAATTAGACAACAGAATTAAAGTCTGTTCATTAGGTCACACACTGTGCAGACGACAGAAAAAGCAAAACCATTCTGAAGTCCACTACTCGATGAGAAACAGCAAGTCCAATTCTGCAATTCTAAGGAACAAAACATGTGCAGTATGGATGATAGACTATCTCAGTTATTGTATACATGCCTGGATGCTAAAAGTGAAAGGAATCCAAACCAAATCCCCAAATGCCAACATGAAGCCCAGTCTTTCCGCTATAATATCCCATCTGTATATCAAAAACTTTTTCATATTAAATAATAAATAGACATTAGCAATCTAAAACCAGGCAGTTATGGAACACTTGCACAAAGCTAGAATAGCAACAGAAAATGGTTGATAACAAAGGATGGATATCTAGATAGGTATTGGATTAACTCTGATGTACAATGAGAAGATATGTGCCACAACTTCATCAGAATACAATGCCAAATAAACACATGCAAAACCTTACTCTATACAAATACAGACTTCAAGGTCCCTTTTTTGGAACTGGAAAGTACTATGCTTTTATTAACAGAAAAAAGAAGGGAATATACAAATGTAGGAACAAAATGCCTTCAGAAAACCCAGATGTAGACCAAAAGCACACCAAGAAGGTGCTTCACACTCTACACCCTCAATAAGTGAATATTGAGAAGTCAAGAGTGCCCTAAAACATTATGCGATAGGTAACAACTGTTGATCCAAGTCTTTGTAATATTTGCCTTCAAAAGGAAGGGAAAAGAAAAAGACATCTGCCTGCTTTATGACCAAGACGAGCAAGTCTTGTCAGCACTCGCACACTTGCTGAGCACTTTAATTTCTGTAGAAATTCTTAAATGCTCACCTACAGCCACTCACCAAATATAGGCAAGAAATGTTCTTTTGGTAAATTTCAATGGTCTAGCTTCTTTACAAAAAAACAATAGACAAGAGGATCAACCTATCTGGTGCTTAAAACTTAAAAAGGCTAAGACAAGTGCTGATCAACAATATCCCTATGGCATGGATGCTGACGCTGCCGAAGCACTCACAGGGCCGGACCAGACAGGACAAGTTTGGTTCGGGAGGCGAGCCGGGCCAAGAAGGGTCAGAAAGTCCTACGCACGGAGCAGACACGTCAGCTGGGCCATGGGATGTGTTCCAGGGAGGCCCCTCTGATGCTCAAGTCTGCAAAGGACAGATGACAAGAAGTTATGGGCTGAAAGAAGAATATTCCGCTTACTTTGATTAGACGTGAGTAGCCCTTCTTTATAGAAAGCGGGTAGCTAAGAGCCTCTTGAATTATCCGATGTAGGACTACTCCCATAGTAGCGTGGCTCCTCTCAACAGCTGAATGGTTGCGCTGAACCCACCGAATGGGCCGACCTCTGTTACTGGGCCACCTCCGCCGATGAGCCGGGCCCAACTCGGCAATAAATCCCATCATCACTGGCCCCTACTCCAGCAGCGCTCGAGCCATGATGCCTCAAGAGTAAAATTCTGAACAGAGAAGCCACCCTTAGGCTCGGCCTGGACGCAGATGAGCATCACTTACGGCCGGTTCAAAAACACCCACCACTTGAGCCAAGAGTCAAGGCGAGCAACACGCGTCATCATTGTGTGCTTACCGTTCGAACGACCGTTGAATTCTGGACCGTCCATCTTCCCGAGGCCTGCAAGAGTCTCCCCCTATAAATAGGCTAGAAAGGGCCATGGGAGCCTCAATTGTGCTGGTTGTTGTGGGCTAGTCGGGAGGAGAGCAAAGAGAAAGTGCCTCGGGTACGTCCTTTTGATCGCGGTAGGCCAAATAAGCCAGAGGGTAAGCCTCTAACTCCATCTTTTCATGTTCTTTCATGTTTATCTCTTCTTTATCCGAATCGAGCAGCTCATCTTATTCCACCTCTCGTCTTAAAGGTGCCAACTTGTCCTCAATTTTAACTGCATTCCACTCCGACTCTTTTCTCTCTATGATGGCAGACGAACCCGCCTCGCATCTCGCTTCCGCATCCACTAATCAGACCGACTCGTGTCGGGCAGAGCCTGTGGAGTCAAGTCGTAGGCCAACCAAGACGGTCGCCAACGTACCATCTAACCTCACCTGAAAGGCCATTTGGGAGCTATGGGACCACTATGACCTCTCGGAGTAGATCCAACTCCTAAAGCCTCGAGCCGATGACAAGCAAACACGTTTTTTCCATTTACGAACAAAGCCTTAAGGTCGGATTCCGTATTCCTCTTCACCCTCTCGTCCTTAATCTCCTCAATTTCTACGGTATCACCCCTTCTCAGCTTTCTTCAAACTCATGGCAAACCATCTATTCTTTCATTGTCCTTTGTAGTCGGTTGGGCGTAGCTTCCGTTCTTGTATCTTTTCGTTACATCTTTTCCATAAAGTGGAATGCCAAGTCGTCTTGGTATTGCTTTGCTTCCTGGTCCGATGCGGTATTTTCTCTGGGAAACCCTCATCCATCCACAACTGGAAGGAAGGATTCACATACGTCAGCCTGGAGAAGGAGGATAAGGCAGTGTGGCCCTTCCCAACCACCTGGGGGCCTCTATCATAGGGCTCTAGAGACTCCCCTACGTTGAGCACCGAGCAGCAAGCTATGGTGCTCCGAATCACCTCTACAGGGACGACCAACATCGCGTAACTTCTAGGGGATGCCACAGAGCGGTCTAGTGGGGGCCCCCAAGACCGTTGCGGCCACGACAGTGACACCCCCAACCAACAAGCTTGTGGACGTAGAGGAGTTGTCTAGTAGGACAGTCGTTGCCGCTGATGTCGAACATAAGTCAGTCTCAGAGCCTTATCCGAACCCCTTTATTGATGTTGTTTTGCTTATTTTGCCTCTTTAGGTGCAGACATGGACCTCAGCAGTAGTAGCCTCCTCAGCAAAGTGCGGACATCCATGCCGCACCGACGTTCAGGTGCTCCTTCAACACCTCCACCCAGGTCCTCTACCACTACCTTCTTAGAGGGACATGCCGCCGCAGCAGACAGACGTGTAAGGAAAGAAGGCCACCAAGCCCTCCAACCAAGACAAGGTGGAGAAGAGGCGACGGGGCGTTAAAGCCATCGAGAAGGCCATGAAGAAGGCCAACAGGGAAGCCGTTCGCAACGCCACCTTGAGCGGTCCCCCTCCAGGCCGAGAGGGCCTATCGGCAAGGACCGACTCGGCCTCGACTCCCGGGACTTCAATCGCATTCCCCTTCGGGGCAGAGGCACGCGGCCATATGGCCAAGGATTATGGTCATGAGCCGTGGTGCCCCGACTTGGTGGTCTTCACCGATGACTCCTTGGAGGACCCCACCACCTACATTAAGCTGGTGCAGGGAATGACGTTCCCTATCGTCTGGGATGAGCTTCACACCATCCTGACTGAGGGGTTGATGGCGTAGTGCGTGCGCTACGCCGTGATGGTAAGCACTTTCCCTTGGCATTTCTCCACTTTCGGCCCTTCTCGGACTAACCTGATTTCTTTCATTTTCAATCTGCCACCTCCAGCACCGCCCTTATCCGCCAATACTCTCACCTCCGAGAGAGGCTCGAGGATGTGGACAAGGCATCAGACCACCTCGCCTCGGCCAAGGTGCACTGTCCTCCACAGCCTTGAGAAGCACGTGGAGGCTCTTCTCGACCTCAATGCCAAGATGGGGGTTGAAGTCCAAACCCAGGCAGACCTCCGCCAAACTGTCGAGGAGGAAAAGGAGAAGGCCGAGAAAGAGTTGGAGGCCCTTCATGCCTCCTTGCCAAAGAAGGACGAGGCAGCTCGAGAGAAGGCAGAACTGGAGAGGTCTGGTTCTTGGCCTTGGAGAAAGTGAAGGTGGAGAAGGCTGAGGTGAAGTCGGCGTAGGCCTGGGAGGATGCGCAGAATGCCATCGCACTCTTCAAGACCAACCCCGAGTACAACGACGCCCTCCTCAAGTACGGAGGTCAGTCTGCTAAATGGTCTTCAACCTAGGTCTGGCATCGGCCCAGAAAGCCTATCTAGAGGCCAACTTCACCGATCTCGAGCTTCTGGATGGCGAGGCCGCCACCAAGCTGCTAACTTGGTGGACAAGCAAGAAAGCCGTTACTTTGCCGCCCCCGGAAGCTCAGGAGCACACAGCTGCCGATGACGACCACGGCGTTTCCTCAACCCCGGCCACTCCTGTGACCCCCAGTGCTTCTCTCACACGCCCGGAGGATGAGGGAGACGAGGACACAGTCAGCATGACAGCGTAAGGCGGCATGGCTGTGCCATTTAGTCCAGTCTTTTTTTGTATCGGTAACCATCTTGTTGTTCAGCATGCCAAGAAGAACTATTAATAATAATATAACCTTTGTTCATTACTTACGTATGTGAATCCTTATCTTGTTCGTGCCTTCAAATCGTCTTTCTTTCATTTGTAGCTGAATTGTCTTTTAGTTATGACGACCTAGGCTCATTAGCATAGTGTCCACTCTTGATTCCTCTCGTAGGGAGTCGATTTGAGCAGAAATAGGTCCACTCTTGACTACTCCTGTAGGGAGTCGATTTTTACCAAGATAGGTCCGTTCCCGACTCCTCCCGTAGGGAGTCGGTTTGCACGGAAATAAGTTCCCAACTCCTCCCGTAAGGAGTCGATTTGCTCGGAAATAGGTATGCTCTTGACTCCTCCTGTAAAGAGTCAGTTTGTATGGAAATAGGTCCGCTGTCCCTCCCCCCCCCCCCCCCCCCCCCAAGGAGTCAATTCACATAGAAATAGTCAGACACGTCATTGCGAAAGCAAAGGCACATTCTCATTAATTTTCTGAGTGCTTGTACAAACTATCCCCGTAGTCGGGAGGAAAATTACAAGATATGATGCCTACGCATTATTGGTGAAGCCTTTCTACATTCCATGCCTTATAAGATTGCCCCCCAGTGTTTCATGATGATATGCGCCTCAGCGAATGACCTCTCTTACTCGATAGGTCCCCTCCCAGTTAGGTGTCAAGTTTCCCAAAGCTTCAGCTGAAAGGTGTGGACGTCTCAAAGTACTAGATCTCTGGCTTCGAAGCTTCGCAACTTTACCTGGCATTGTGGTATCTGGCCATCTTATGTTGATAAGCTGCCAATCGGATTTGGGCATGATCTCTTGCTTCGTCAACGAGGTCTAGCCAGTCCTTCATTGCCTCGTCATTGGTGAGCTGCTCATACGCCAGGACTCAGGCTAACAGGAGAGCTATCTCCATGGGGATGACGGACTCAAGTCTGTAGGCCATGCTAAAGGGCATCTTGCATGTGGCTACCCGACTCGTAGTCCAATAAGTCCACAAGATGTTGGGTAATCCTTTGACCCATTGGCCCTTGGCTTCGTCGAGCCACTTCTCGAGTCCATGCAAAACTGTTTAGTTGATTACCTCCGCTTGCCCATTTGTTTGTGCCTCTGCGGAGGGGCAATCGAGGTGAATTTGTGGTTGATGCCAAGGATAAGGATAATCACCAGGGCCTTTCCGCTTGCCCCTGAAGCGGCTACTGTCAAACTACTTGTCGTTGTCAGTCACGATTATCGGTGGGATACCGAATCAACAAATAATGGCTTCCATACGAAGTTCCAAGCATTGTTGTTGGTGATGGTAGCTAGGGGCTCGACTTCTACCCACTTGGTAAAGTAATCGACGACCACAATGAGAATCTTCCTTTGCCCGATGGCCGGCGGAACAGCTACAAGATGTCGATGCCCCACTAGGCAAATGGCCATGGGTTGGCGAGGGGCGTCAGTTGGGTGGCCAACTGGTGGATGAGGGGACTAAATCACTGGCACTTATTGCACTTCCAGACGATGTCCATTGCGTCTTGGAGGATCGTCGACCATGTGTATCCTTGCCGCAACAATTTATGGACCAGAACGCGCCCTCCGACGTGCACCCCGTACACTCCTTCATGCACCTTCTAGAGCACATAGCTGGTCTCATTCTCATCGAGGCATCATAGGAGCAAATGGCTAAAGGATCTCTTGTAGAGCTGGCCGTTGACAAAGACGAAATGAGTCACCCACAGCCTTATCTTCCAAGACTGTGTCCGGTCCTCCGGGAGCTCGCCTTGCAAGAGGTAGGACAAGATGGGAGTCATCAAAGACGACTCAGTCGGCTCTCCCACCTGCACCACAGGCTCTACTGCGTCAATGCTGGGCATCGGGAGCTCCTCTACTTGGACCGCACGCTTTTCCCTGCCTCTTGAAGTTGATGCTAGGTTGGAGAGGGTGTCGACCATAGCGTTCTCTGACCACGAAATCCAGATGATGTTGAAGGAATCGAATTCCGCCGCAGTCACCTTTACCAACTAGCGCAGTCATCCTCGCGTCCTTGGCCTCGTATTCTCCAAGGACTTGGTTAACAACCAGCTGAAAGTCGTTGAAGACCTGAAGCCTTTGAGCGCCTTGGTAGTGAGTGGCACAAATTTCGGAAAGCAACACCTCATACTCGACCGCATTGTTAGTGGCGGGGAACCTGAAGCAAAAGGAGTACTCTACAAGGGATCCCTCGGACGTCACCAAGATCCACCCGGTGCCGCCGCCCGTGGAGCAGGCGGAGCCATCCACGTACAATTCTTACACATGTCCTGTTGGGGTAGGCACCGGGGCGGAAGCTTCAGGGAGGTGTGGTGCCGATGGCGTCGCGACATCGATCATGGTGAGCTCGGGAATGAAGTCAGCTAGGGCTTGGCCCTTAATAGCTATCCTCAGGCCAAAAGTGATATCATACTCCCTGAGTTCGATGGCCCATTTTGTCAGCCTCCCAGACACCTCCGGCCCGTTCAGAATCTGCCTGAAAGGCTGACCCATCAGGATCTTCACCAAATGGGCGAGGAAGTAGGGCCATTGCCTCCTCTCTGAAGCGACCAGGGCCAAAGCAAGCTTCTTTAGCGCTAGGTACTAGAGTTCCGCTCCGTAGAGTACCCGACTCGTGTAATACACGGGAATTTAGGTCCTTTCTTCGCTTTGGACAGGTACTAAACCGATGGCTATCTCGAAGGTGGCCAGGTATAAATATAATGTCTCATCTGGGACCGGCTTCACTAAACGGGGACTTAGGCCAGATCGTCCTTCAGTTGATCAAAGGCCTATTGACACTCTTCAGTCCACTGGAAGCCTTCAACCTTGCACAACATATTAAAGAAAGGGAAGCAGTGGTCTGCAGCCCGAGGCATGAACCGATTGAGCGCTGCCACCTGGGCGCTCAGTGGCTGCACCTCTCGAACGGTCAACGATAATTGCATGTTGCAGATGGCTTCTCCTTGTTAGGGTTTGCCTTTATGCCGTGCCGAATGACTAGGTAGCAAAGGAACTTCCCCGATGCCACGCCAAAAGCACACTTAGATAGATTTAGCTTCATCTAATACTTGCGCAGGGTAGCAAACATCTCAATCGAATCAGCCAAGTGGTCACTTGCCTAATGACTCTTGACGAGCATGTCGTTGATGTTGACCTCCATATTATACCTAAACTGGGGCGAGCGCCGATAAGTGGCCCCGACGTTCTGCAACCCAAACAGTATCCGGGTATAACAGTAGAGGCCGAGGTCTGTGTTGAAACTTGTTTTGCCCTCATCGTTCGGATAAATATGGATCTTGTGGTAACTATAGTACGTCTCCCAGAAGTTAAGCAACTCGTAGCCGAATGTCACGGCCACTAGTTGGTCAATCCGAAGTAGAGGAAAGATCTCTACGCACATCCTCCACTTCCTATCCTTCTTCGGCACTAGCACCACATTTGCTAGCCACTTCAGATGGTGGGACACGCGGAGATGGCCAGCGTCCAAGCCCTTCTGCACTTCGACGTAGATAGCCATCCAACACTTAAAGGTTAAAATTCCTCCTTTTCTGCTTCACTAGTAGGCATGTCGGGTCTGTGTGTAGACAGCGGACAACAACTTCTGGGTCAATCCCCTGTATGTCCAAGGGAGTCCAAGCGAACACATCCAAATTCTCCTTTACGAAATCTTTTGCAGAGTACACCCCTCTCTATCGGGGACCAAGATAATCACCAGGTCCTCTCCAGGTGTCATCGTCTCGATATCTCCCGAGGGCAACTCGATGCCCAGGGACTCGGCGGCGGCCTTACCTTGGTTGATAGCATGTAGCAGTATAGTTGTCAATCCCGTTCCATCTCAGTTGGAATTGACCGGGACATCCCGTTCCAATGAGAAAATGGGACAGGACAGTTTCTTGACTGCCTCCAGTTAGTGTCCCGGTCTCTCCCGACTTGTCCCAACATGTTCAGCTTGTCTCAGTATGCCCCAACCTATCCCAACCAAAATTATATTTTAGCTTAAGATTTTTCAAATTCCTTAAGCTACTTGTAAAGCCTATTTTAGGAGTTTCACTTGATAGATGTACTCTTTTATAAACCCATAAAGCTATCATAAACACTTCTATTACATTAATTTTGTGTTATTGGATATGTTTATTTTGCTATTATTTATAGATACACATGTTCTACATTTATTGGAATATGTATGAGAAAAAATTCGGGATGGGACACTATAATTGTCCGGGACGTCCCATCCCAACAGCAAAACGGGATAGGGATCAGGACGGGATTGACAACTATGTGTAGCAATGTCTAGCCGACTCATGGCCTCCTCGAGCTTCCTTGACTCCTTAGGCAGTGAAGAATTTGAGCTTCTAGTGATAGGTCGAGGGAACGGTTGTGATTCAGTTGAGCAGGCGGCGACCGAAGATGGCGTTGTACACTGACTGTACCTTCACCACTGCAAAATCAATTTCCAAGGTAAGTTGTTGCGGAGCCATTCCGAGGGTCATTGATAGTCTCATGATGAGTTCGAAGGTCCGCATCAATTAACCCAAGTTTGACAAAATAATCATAAAAAAACACATTTGGTGCACTTCCATTGTCCACAAAGATGCGACATACATCATAGTTTTTTATTACAGCCTCGATGACCAAAGCATCATCATGGGGCACCTGAACACCTTTCAGATCAACATCAAAAAAAAAAAAAAAAATGGCCTCATCCAACCAAGGACGCTTTGGCACACACCCTTCACTGCATTCACTGTCAACGCTGAAGCTTTGCCTCAACGTGTACGCCATGACTTCTCCGGGCCCATCGGATACTACCAGGATTGACCCAACAGTCAACTTATAGTGCTCCGCTTCCTCAATGGGTGCCAAAGCCAGAGGTGGCAGCCTCTGTTGTTGCTATTGTTGCTGCTACGGTTGCCACTGTTGGCGGCCTCAGGGCATATTAGGGGAGGTGGCCCTCCCAGATGAGCCGTTCGATCTCCTGATATAGATGGCGGCATTCGTCCGTGGAGTGGCCCCTTTTCCGATGGTACTCACAATACTTCCTTGAGTCCCAGCGTCAAAGATTCATCTTCAGCTTCTCCAGCTTGCGGAGGAGGTCCTTCCCCTTAATCTCTATCAAGATATGGGATGGCGATGCCGACAGGGGCAGGAAAGGCTCTGGGCGATGGCGGTCCCGGTCACGATCCTCCTCCCTACGAGGCATCTTCCCCAATGTGGGCCTAAGTCGTCGGCTCAACGTCTATCAAATGGAGCAGGAGCGGTGGCGAACGACTTATGGCCGGCTTCGCAAGGAGGATGGCCTCCCGATTGATATACTTGTAGACTCGGGGCTACGAGGTCCTGGAAGGTTGGAGGTGTTTGTTGTTAAGGGAGCTGAGCAACTCCACATCGATCGACCCGACAATGATGGCGGAGATAGCGACGGAGTCTAGGTTTGCTATATAGGCCGTCTTGGCTTGGAACATGCAAAGTAGTCACGCAACGTTTCCCCCAACTCTTGTTGGATCGCCATTAGACTGGCCAAAGTCTTATACTGTCGAATAGCATCATAGAACTGACGATGAAGAGCAGGTCGAATTGTATTAGTGAATGGATGGACTCGACTACCAATGTCTTGAACCAAGCAAACTTGGTCTTCTCCAAGGTGAAGGGGAACAGCAGACACCTCGCCGCTTCAGAGACGCCACAGACAGAGAGGTATGAACTGAACCTCTCAAAGTGGTGTACCGGGTCAATCAACCTATCATAGAAAGGACCCTTTGGGAGCTTTACATTCTCCAGAATGGGGATGGCCAAGATTGCTGAAGAGAAGGCCGATTTCTCTAGAATCGCACTGGCAACAGCACCCCATGCGGTCGGTAGACCAATTGTTGCATCTCCTTCCGGATCTCAAAGAGTTGTCGGTCTAGATCAGGGGCTGACACTACTGGCGTGGCCGAACACTTAGGTTCCTACGTTGGTCGGGTGTTAAACGAGGTATGATCGGCCTCCATAGTGTACGTCCACCAGACACCGTAAGGCTGAGCTCTAGGGCCGACATATTGCTGACTGGGGCCATAGGATCACCCAGCTAGGGAGCCTACTAGGATGAAAGTCCCCTGGGAGGTGATCCTTGTGGGAGGGTCGAGGGGGCGACTGAGGGTTATGCGGGAAGCTAGTGAGGAAACTACGGCTACAGCTGCGGCTGCAGCAGCCTCGCCTAGGGACCCAAGAGTCCCATGTGTTGTGCTATGGCCGCCACCATGTCGCACAGCGGAGCTAGGGTAGTGATGGTGGCTAATAGCTATACCGCTTGTTGTGACAGGGCCTCTACCAATCGTGCCACTTGTTGCACCATCTCACCTAGGAACGACGCATCCGACGCGGCTGGAGGAGGAGACACCAGGCCAATTGGCAGGGTCATCGTCCCGACCACGGCTAGATTTCCCCCTCCCCTCCCCATCCTGGCTGGTGGAGAAGGATGGGATGTCATTGGTAGAGTCCGACTCCAGCTACCCAGCATAGCTTCTAATCTGAGGGTCGTGGTGAGCCATGGCTGCATTATGCCCATAGACGGCGCCAAGTGATGATGTCGAAGCACTCTCGGGGCCAGACCGGACGGGATAAGTCCGATTCGAGAGGTGAGCCGGGCCGAGAAGGGTCAAAAAGTCTTGTGCACAAAGCAGACACTAGGCCCTTGGATGTGTTCACTAGGCCCTTGGATGTGTTCCCAGAAGGCCCCTCCGACGCTCAAGTCAGTAAAAGACAGGTGGCAAGAAGTTATGGGTTGAAAGAAGAATATTCTGCTTATCTTGATTAAGACATGACCGGCCCTTCTTTATAGAAAGGGGGTAGGTGAGACCGTGAGAGCCTCTTGAATTCTCCGAGGTAAGACTATTCCCATAGTAGAGGGACTCCTCTCACTCAATGGCTGAATGGTTGGGCCGCACCCTATTACGCTGGGCCGATCCCTATTACGCTGGGCCACCTCGACTGATGAGTCGGGCCCAACTTGGCGGTAAATCCCATCATCAGATGCAAATACCGAATGTGGCACCAAAACAATTAGGGCCTTTATTTGATATTTCTTATTTTTATGCTAATATGAGTTGATCATGAACTTGAAATTTTCACGTTACAACTGCAGATCACACAGGTGGCACAATGCTTCTCTTCAATATGATAACATGTATGAAGGTTAACAGTTACACTTAGTTCATTAATTTCAAGAGTAGCTAAAATAACGTGAAATAATTATAAGATGCATACACGCTGATGCTTCTCAATCCTTACGAAACATTCTGCTTTTCAAATTTCAACAGTTTGCCACTTTGATAAAATTATGGATCATCAAGCCCTATATTATGGCATCAGCTTAGAAACTAAAGAAGAAAGTCTTGGAACCTAGACAACAAAGTCCCAAAGATTATACAGTCTTCTGGCTAGTTGCCAACTTTGATGCCAATCCCTTATCTATTATGCCAAAATCCTAACAAACATTGTTTTGGTAGGAATTGAGGAGGTGCATGAACAAAAATCCTAACTGATGCCAGTTGGTTGGTACATGGTAATTATTACCATGGCAAGATACTCTGAAAATATATTCTAAATAGCATCTTCAATAAGTTGACTTGTAAAAGGTCATCACCCTCACCACAATCCCCTCATGTTTGTTGCCAGCTAACTTTATTTGACCATTGTAAGAAAACTTCAATGGTGTTTGACGACAAAGAATGAGCAATCATTACCTGGTCATTTTTTTAATCTCTAATAACTTTACGATTTTGGGTTCCTCTTCTAATTCATCTCTAGTAAGTTCAGATCTTGACATCCCTTAAATAAAAGGCCTGTAGAGTTATGACCCAGTCAAAAGAAGGTCATTGAGAATCTTTGAAAGTTGCAATGATTATGCAGATTTCCTTCTCTCACGATTGTTTTGAGTAATGAATGAAAGAATCCTTATCTGGAGATGAGAGGCAAAAGATGTGTGAGGAGATGAACCAATGCATTTTTCAAGTTAGAAAAATTGAGATTCTGGGTATGTTAGTGAGCCCTTTTATGTCCTGAAAGTTGAGACTGCAGGTAATATGTTCAATAATAACAAAGTAAGTAATCCCCCTTCCAGCCAGTGGAACTTTATCTGGAGATACGAAGCAAAAGATGTGTGACGAGATGAACCGATGCATTTTATAGTTAGAAAAATTGACATTCCGGGATATGTTTTTGAGCCTTTTTTTGTCCTGAAAATTGAGACTGGGTCATACGTTGCTAACAAAGTTATCCCCCTTCCAGCCAATGGAACATCACTTCTTCATGTGCAGCTTGGAACCTATGCAGCAGATTTATCAACCATGATGCAGGTCCACGGAGGAAGAAGATTCATTTAATCTGCCAGCAGAAAATCTCCCAGAGTTATCCACACGAGTGCCAATTACATTTAACTCACATGGCCCATATACCCATGCTGAATGATAAGTGATGAAGAAAATTAGCTTAAAGTCTTAATGTTTGTTTTGAGATCATGTAATGAACTAATATGTGAAAGGCATTGCAGCAATCTATGTCAATGACAATCACCTTGGAATGTATACTAGAAAAATCCATAAGATCAAATTGTTTTCCTAGTACCAGCTGGTTTAATTGACCAGAATAAAGAAAGTTCTGTTTGCAAACTAGACGATAGCAAACAGACAAAATACATGCATTTCAGAAGACTATGATAGCTCTCTTTTGAAAGTAAGAACAAAATAATTAGATGAAAATAAAATGGACTTGCATGGAGGTCATGTACTCCTCATAAAAGAAGTAGTTGATGATGTACAACTAAACAAAGAGAAGGGAAGGGACAAATTTTAGTAAAACAAAATTCTCCATTTTTTAAACAAGAGTACATTCCCAGAGTTCCATATGAGTGCCAATCACATTTAACTCACATGTGCTGTATAATTCGTTTTTTCCTTTATTACTTGGCCCACCTACACATGCTGAATGCTAAGTGATGAAGAAAATTTGTTTAATACATGCATTTCAGAAGACTGATAGCTTTCCTTTGAAAGTAAGAACAAAATAATTAGATGAAAATAAAATGAACTTACGTGGAGGTCATGTACTCCTCATAAAAGAAGTAGTCGATGATGTACAACTACACAGAGAAGGGAAGGGACAAATTTTAGTAAAAGAACATGCTGCATGTTTTAAACTAAGAAATAAGAATACCATAAAAAGTTTAACGTTACCGCACAAAAGAGTTGATAAAGGATCATTGAAAGGTTTATATCTCCAGTTTGGAGGCTTTTGGCAAACATAGAGAGATTGATGAGCAACCATCCCATCATACCAGCTCTAACAAAGAAAAATCTGCAGAAGTGGAGTGTAAATAAGAACATGGTCAGTGGAACTGTTGTGATTTACCAGTAAACAACCACCATTTATAAAATCTAGCTGCCATGGAAGCATCTTGGAGTGGAACAAAAGCATTAAAGTGAGAGAAATCAGTTCAAGTAACAAAATTTCATTCAGCAATAACAAAGAGCACTTCACAAACGGCTCAATGTATGTTATTAGAGAATCAAAAGCATTTGAATGTAGAAGAATGATTGCTAAGAAACTTGTTAAAAGTACATACTTGAGGTCAACTCCCAAAACATGAGGGTTCAGCTGTACCCCGAACCACCTGGACAGAATGATAAATACAACATGTAAAGAATCCTTGCAGCAACATGCATTGAGAAGAGTACATGGATAAGATGGCAAAATACATGTTTCACATCAATGGATGTTCAGAAAAACCTTGATTAAAGTGACTAAGGGCCTGAAAACAAGCTCAAATAGCTGCAGGCATTCTGATTCACCATATATTTGCTGCCCTGGGAATATAGTAAATTTTCTGTTCCCGGGCTTCTTCAGTGTATGGTAATAGAGCTGAACCCCTCAATTTATCTCCAAAAAGGGACCAACCAATAGCAATACTAGCATATTTCAGGAA
This sequence comes from Zantedeschia hybrid cultivar, assembly GCA_030544215.1. Classification (NCBI taxonomy): domain Eukaryota; kingdom Viridiplantae; phylum Streptophyta; class Magnoliopsida; order Alismatales; family Araceae; genus Zantedeschia; species Zantedeschia hybrid cultivar. Next base: position 40,911,568 of record JARZZO010000013.1, on the reverse strand, counting down.
TAGAACTGTCGGATAATGAAATATCTAGGAAACGAATACACATGCCCAAGCTCTAGGGACAAGAAATCTCGTAGCTTCTTGTTTTGTTTTGTTTTTCCTTTTTTTTTCTCCCTTTTCTGAGAAGGACGGGCCAGTTGGAGAGATTTACGTGATTACGTCCATGGAGCTGACTGACCAGCAAAAAAAGTAAGACACACTGCTAGACCAATCAGTAAGATAATCTGCCTGCAAACTCCATGTTCCATGACTATGAAACAGGGTATGATGTTGTTTAGAGATATTCGGGACTTGACCTAGACGTCTCTCCTATCGGATTGTTTAGAAATCCACATCATTTTGCTTTTGTTTATCTAGAGAAATATAGGTCGGTTTTATATTGTATTGGACTATGAGAGCTTGGGATTAGCCCTCAGGGAATCCGGGACTTCGAATCAGGCGAAGATTCGAGTATATGACCTCTCTCTACTGACCTCGGTCAGTGTTAATTACGTCGAGCAACTGCTCGACAACCCTTGATTAACCGTCCGTATGATGCCCTTATAACATGCAACACTACTACTACAGGCAGCACATGCATATGAAGATATATTTTAGGTTAAGCCCTTGACCTCACCCAAGTTTGAGATAGGTTTTATATGGTTTTGGATTGATTCCAAGGTATTTGGATTGATTCTAAGTTATCTGGATTAATTCCAAGTGTTTTAGACCCATGAGGGTATTTTTGTAATTATACAATTTAGGAGTTATAGGGATATTATGGTTATTTTAGTGGATGAGAATGAGTTTTAATAGTTTTAAGAAGGTTCAAAAAAACTTATGAGATTTATAGAATTATTTTAAGTGTATAAGGGTATTTTGGTAATTTTACCTTAAGCCGGGTTATTAGACTTAGAGTATATTTTTACATCTTTTATGAGATATTTTGGTCATAAAATAGACTTCTGGTATTTTAAGGATTTTTTGTGATTTTTACAGATTTTTATTATGGGTGAGGGTATTTTCGTAATTTTATTAATTTCTATGAATATTTTAATTATTTCGGAAATTTTATATTCTTTCAGATTTGGTTCTCTGTTTTTTTTACTGATTTTTGTTGATTCTTATTGATTTCCTTATAATTTTACTGATTTTATTAATTTATTATATATGTGGAGGGTATTTAAGTTACTTTTGGTTCCATATGATTTTTTTTAAATTATTTTTATGATTTTTACTGATTTTTGCAGGTACTTCCTGATATTTTATATTTATTTTATCAATTCTAAATAATTTTTATAAGTTTTATTAATTAATTAATTATGAGGGGTATATAGGTCATTTTTAATTTAGGTATGTTATTTATTGTTATTTTTAAATCCATATTTTATTTATATGTGGGGTGAGGCCAAGATTAGGTTAAGGGTGTACACAGATTTTTAAGTTTATGAAATTAAGTATATATATATATATTAATTTTTTAAAACATGATATTATTTACTTAATTTTAATGACACACAAACACACAATTTGGTATGAAAAGATCGATTTTATTTCGACAGAGTTTCGCCTTATGAAGAAGGCGTTTACAAGAAATCAATTCGGCAGAGCTTCCCCTTAGGAATGAACCTTAGGAAGAAAAACTCCCCGAAATGAAAAGACCCTCCTAAAACCCAGCAAACTCGGGTTAAAAACACCGAGTTTGGTCTTGAATGCAGCAGGACCTCCTCCTTGAAAATGTGGATATGGTGCAAGGATGGCAGTACCGGTACCGGTATCGGTGGGTACCGGTACCGGCCGGTATGGGCCCGGTACCGGTCGGTACCCACGGTACCGGTGCCGGCCGATACCGGTACGTACCGGCCGGTACGTACTGGTATCGGCCGGTACGTACTGGTATCGGCCGGTACTGCCATCCATGATATGGTGTGTATCCTTGAGTGTGTCTTTGAATTGGGGGCCATGGGGCCCTATTTATAGGCCCCAATTTGGGCCCGGTGGGGGGTGCCACCGGATGAGCATACGGTGGGGGAGTGCCACCGGTTTCACTCTCCCTCCTTCTCTTTTTTTATTTATTTTCTTATTCACATGGGTGAGAGAAGGGAGTGAGAGAGAGCATTGAGAGGAGAGAGAGGGGGGGATCCGGTGGACACCCCCACCGGTTCCAACCGGTGGGGGTGGCCACCGGCCTTGGAACCCCACCGGTTGGGAACCGGTGGGGGTCTCCCCACCGGTTTTGGGAAACCGGTGGGGGTCTCCCCACCGGTTTTAGGAAACCGGTGGGGGGTGTTCCCCTCCCCCTCATCCTTCGCTTTTTTCCACCTTTTTTGGCTCTTAATGAGCCTTTGCCCCTTGGTTTCAGATCTGCCCAAGTGTGAAAGGGTTTTTGCCCATTAATTTCAGACTTTGGCCAAGTGTGAAAGAGGTTTAGGATGGGGGGTTTTAATGAGGGCTTTACATGGAGTTCTTAACCAAGTGTGAATGGGGTTAAGAACTCCATTAACTCCCCTTTTCTTTAATTAATCCCCCCCCCATTTGAATTTCAAAAAGAAAGAGAAGGGAGGGAGATCCTCCTCCCCCCCCACCGGTTTCTCTCTTGGAACCGGTGGGGGGTTCCCAACCGGTGGAGGGGGTCCCCCCACCGGTTCCCTCTCTCTCTCCTCCCTCCTCTTGGCCTATTTAAATAAAGGGGAATGGGAGAGAGGGGTCCACTTTCCTCTTTGGGTATTTTTCTCTTTTGGGTTTTCAAATTTTCCCCCTTTCTGGACTGCAGATTTTGGTGCCCTTTGGGGACTGGTTTTTGGCCCATTTGAGCTCCCTATTGGGCCTTCTTATTGGGCCACCTATTGGGCCTGCCTCCCTTGCTATTGGGCCTTTATTTGGGACCATTTTGGGCAAGTTTGGAGACCATTTTGGCCCTATTCGGGGACTGGTTTGGACCCATATCGGGACTGATTTAGGCCCTCATTTCGCAGCGTTTGGATCATCCTTGTTGCTGCATTTCAGGGTCCTCCTTTGGGCCTCACCATCAAGGGTCATTAAGAGGATTTAGGAGTTGATTTCGGAAGCATACAAAGGCGATTTGGGGGCTGTTTTAGGCCTCTGTAAGAACCTCGATCAAGGCTTCTTGGCCTAGGTATGCTTCTTACTCCATTACCCTTATAATATGTGCCTATAGTTTTATGTTTTCCCATATACATGAGAGGGTCTCTATTTGATATTAACCCTCATATCATAGGCATATATTTTCTTGTTTTGCATAACATAGTCCCATATGAACATGTGCTATGCATATTTTCTCATATAGTGAGCTCACATTAATGTGAGCATGTGCCATGTAGCATTTTCTACATAATCATGTGCATATGCATGCTCCAATGGCATTATCTCGCATGAAAAATTTCGGGTTCAACAGATGTTCCACCAGGTTTTTGAAAATTTTGAACCTTGGAAAGGAGTACCTTATGCAGTATGGTTATGATCTAGGACTTCTACTCTAGTATTGAAAAATATGGGTGACATGACCATACTCCCTGACTTCCTGTGCTCTCAGGTTTCATAAAGAGAAAGGAAATGAGAGCAAGGAAACAAGTGAGAAGTGCATGGTGCATCAGAATCATATTGTGGGCAATGTCCTTGCAAAATTGACAGGAAGGCAACATCAACAATGTTAGTTGCCATTCATACAAGGGAATATGCAAATTGGCAGCACAATGCATACATCCCTCCTTTGCCCCAAAGCTCACTATCTGGGGTGACATAGGGAAGGCCAACAACCCTCCATGCAACTGTGATATGCACTATGCACCTGTTTGCAGTAAGGATCAAAAGGTAACAACATCATTGCATTCTAACGGCTGATATCAAAATAAGAGGAAAAATGATTCTGGATTGGTTTATTATCCATACTAATGCAGTGCCTACTTCTTTATTCAGATATGAGAATCTCAGCAGCAGAAGGACCAGCTTCAGAGCTTGCCGTCCAAGAGGCAGGTATGGGTTCAGCCTCAGGTTGACACTGTCAGATTGGTGATCACACAAGATCTAAGGGCCGTCAAGAGAGTTTTGCTACTGTACTGGAGATTTCTCCTCTCTATTGTCGTTGGGCCTGCACGTACAAAATTAGGGAACCCACTGTTGAGTTGTTGGTTTGTAATAATTATAGCACTTCCAAAGCAACAGACTGACCGTATAGGTTATAGGAAACAGATGATACAGTCGACCTTTCTATGTTCCTTCCTCTTCTAAAGGGCCGATAGGCCGGTAGGGCAGAAAGACAGTTGGAAAGTGTCAGATAAAGATAGCCTAGAGTGGGACTGCTTTCATGTGGCATGAGAGAGGCTGGATGATAAACTAGTCCTAGCTTTCCACCATTCCGAAGTGGGAAAGAGGCAAACATGAATAAACCAGACCTGGAAGGGAATGGGCATGAAAAGGTCTTGACCCTAGCCCAAGAAGTTCTGAAGAAGCATTCTACACCTGGCCAATGGAACTTGAAAATGCACTGAAAGCATGATCAGGCTGTGTTTACCATGGCAAGCACCCATTCACTATTTGAACCCTCTTACAAGAGGAAAACTCATTGACTCAAACCCTAAAAGCCAGCAGCAGCTTTTGTTGAAATAGCAAAAGCAAATCAAATAGAGGAGGATCCTACATAAATCTTCATATATGTTATTATGTTATGCCATGATGCACCAGATGAGGGATAATAAGTTTGTAGCCAGTGAGTGCATACTATGCTGTAGCATGCGTACAATCTTATGTGGCCCTGCACGAACACAGACAAAGAACAATAGCAACGATTTCAATCAAAGCACCTAACAATCGACCTGGCCCTGCGTAAAAACTAAAGAACACCATGTAACACATTGCGCCAGAAAATCCCACAATCTTCAGCTTGTTGCCATTTGATGACATAAGGAAGACACCAGAAAGGCTACCTACTCAGACAGAGGTTCAAGTGTCAGACTTGACACAGAATTGGTAAGAGACATACAATTGAAACACAGTTTTATGAGCATTCTTACTTCGAACAGATGATGCATGTAGGTGAGAGTCAGAGGAATACATACTGAATCAGACGAAAAGAGTAAAGTGAGAAAAGAAATCCGCAACCTCTGCTATGTTTTGAATAGGATGATTGTGATACCATGTCAAACTTCCTATGCTCCACCATTTCATAGAAGCAAACAAAATGGAGCAAGGAGAAGAAACAAATAAAGTGAATGATGTGTCTACAGGAGGGCAACATCTTTGTCATTTATTGAAAGAAAATTGTGGTCTGTACCACCAATTTTTTTGACTAAATAGAGGTAAACATCCATAGGAGAGGAGACGTTCCTCTCCTAATAAAAAATAAAAAAGAAGCTAAAAATTAGAGGCACTGATGCTTATTACAAATCACTAAAGAATTTGCACCAGCTTTCCACAGGGACATGAAGAATGAATCTGCTCCAATTATATATGAATGACACCGCCTGAAAATAGATATTCTCAATATAAGGTCTCCTTCCTCTGAAAAAGCAGTCATTACGTTGTCTCCATATACTCCAACATGCAGCATGTGGAAGGATAAGAGGCACCTTGGTCTGAAGATTCTTTGGATCCTTCAACCTGCAGTTTCTAAAAAAGAACCCACATATCCAAATGTAACTGTAAAGCCTGCTCTACAAGCAATAAATTCTCCAGACTTCTCTGCTAAACTCACACTGAATAAATAAATGATCCACAGTCTCTTCACATTGACCAAAAAAGGAGCACATAACTTCTGCATTAGGAACCCATTTCCTCCTGTATACTTCAGTGACTATCCTTCTTTGAAACATCAGCCACATAAAAGCTTGTACCTTCAATGGGGATTTAACTTTCCACACCTCCTTGTACAGAATATATATAACTTGGAAACTCTCCTCCAATCCTTCAATCATGGAATATAGTAATTTAACAGAAACTTTTACACTGTTCTTTGCCCATGTAAAGGTATCCCTCTGATTATCGTTTAGTGAGACCTTAGAAAGCAAAGCCATCAAATTAAAATATTCTTCAAGCTACCCGTCTTTTAAGGCCTCTTCTGAGAATAATGTTCCAATGTATAAAATGCCCCTCCTTGTTACAGGTATCCTTGACAGTAGCATGCTTCTGAATTGCCAATAAAAAAAAAAAAAAAAAGTGAATGGAACCTGTTCTTGAGAACCTCCTCCCCGAGCCACTTATCATGCCAAAAAAGAGTATCTTGACCATTGCCAATTCTGATCCTCATGCCCTTGATCACCCAATCAGCAGCTCTCATTATCCCTTTCCATTCTGGAGATGACTGATTTCCACAATGTAAGTAGAATTTCCTACTGTTTCCATAGTGTTTTGCCCACATTATCCTTTTCCACAACTGCTGATCCTGAGAGAGCAGCTCCCATAACCACTTGCCCAACAAAGCCATATTCATAGATAGCAGATTTTTTACCCTCAGACCACCCTTACTGGTCATCTGCACATCTTCCCCCACCACACTAATAGGATAATCTTCGCATCTGTCTTACGCCCCCCGGAATCTTCTTCTAATCTGATCCAATCTCCCCACAACCACCTTCAGTATGACCAAAACCGAAAGAAAATGCAGAGGAGAATTCATGACAAAACAGAATTCAGTAGGACAACTCTCCCTCCCAATGTTAAGTTTCCTGCCTTCCAGATGGACAATTTCTTCTGCGGACATTTAATCAGTGGCTCCCAATCAATTTTAGTAAGAGCTTTGAAGTGCAGAGGTAGACCCGAGTACTGAATAGGAAGATCTTCCACCTTACATCCCAATAGCAATGCAAAGTCCTGCACCAAATTCTCCATAATATTTGCCCCACAATTGACCTTTTATCATAATTGATCTTCATTCCTGAGGTATACTCAAATTTGTTTAGAACAAAAAACAAATTTCCAACCTGCTCCACCTTACCTTCCATAAAGATAAGTGTATCGTCAGCATACTGCAATGAAAAAAAGTAGCCCGAGTCTTGAGAACTTTGACCCCTTTAATCCACCCTTCAGCTTCTGCCTTCTTACACATTTCGCTTATGACATGCCACTGAGATGAATAAATATGGGGAGATTGGATCCCGCTGTCGAAGGCCTCTTAAGCTATTAAAGAAACCTTCAACACTCCCATTGAAGATGATTGAAAAGTAGCAGTAGACAGACAATCCTTCAAAATACAAACCCACTTCATAGGAAACTCATGTAATACCATAACATTCCATAGACACTACCAAGAAACTGTCATATGCTTTATTAAAATGTAACTTTATCATGAAACCTTTTTTTCTTCCTTGTTTCATGGAGCAAAGTACCTCATGTGCAATGAGGAAAGCATCGAACAGCTTCATTCCGGGAACAAATGCATGCTGATTTTCCTCTGTTAACTTCCTAATAACCTTCCTTAGTCTATTGGCCAAGACTTAAGTAAAAATCTTGTAAGACCCATTTGGGAGGCTGATAGGTCTAAAGTCTTTGAGCTCCTTAGCCTCCTTTGCATCCATTTTCTCGGTAATAACACAATGAAATGTCTGATTAAAAACCAATCCCTGACTGTCTCACAGACATCTCTTTTAAGTAAGTCCCAAAAGATTTGGTAAAAAGCCAATGGAAAGCCATCAGGCCCTGGTGCTTTATTGCCACCTAAACCCAAGACAGCCAGTTTAATTTCATCATCTGTGATGGCAGAAAGTAGAAAATTCTGATCATCATTAGTTCAACTTGATAATAGAAGAATCAGACCATTGTGGATACCATCTATGCTCAACTGCAAACAACCCCCATAGAAGCGTATAATTTCTTCTTTTATAACACCCTTGTCTTCCACCCAGCTATTGTTGATCTCCAGCCCTGAGATGTAATTCCTCCGTTGTCTGCCATTAGCCATCATATAAAAGAATCTAGTATTGTTATCCCCCTCCCATAGCCATTGTATTCTAGATTTCTGTTTCCATCTCAATTCCTCTTCCACACTCCATTCTGAAAACCAACACTGGAGGACTGTGAGTTGCTCTTTATCCTGGGACAATAGAGGTAGTTATTCTTCTAACAGTTCAACCTACTCAATTCCCTCCAACAACTCCTCTTTAGCCTTGTGACTTTCATTTTTATAACCAAATTTTAATAGCCTTTTGCAGACTTCTGAGTTTAACCACCAAGAGTTTCATACCAACCTGTACAGAATTCACACTCTGCCAAACCTCCCTAACTAAGGGCTTTGAACTCCTCATTCGCCATCCACAGTATTTCTAATTGAAAGGGTCTGTTTGCAGTTCTATTATGGCAACAGTCTACCACCAAAGGACAGTGATCAGAAATTGTTCTAGGCTGGCCAGTGAGTCTAGCCAGGGGAACAAACCCTCCCATCTATCACCAATGAACACTCTATCAATTCTGGACATTGAAGGAGAATCCCGTGAATTGCACCATGTAAACTCACAATTGGTTTGAGGTAATCCAATCAAAACCCTGTCCTCTATCCAAGCATTGAATTATTTCATACCCTTAGTAACCCTTCCTCCCCTGCTCATTTCTGCAGAAACTCGCCCATAACACACCATGGCAGATTATATCTATTCTGACACAATGATAACTCATCATACAACAATCTTCTAAGCTTGTAATTGTTAGGACTATACACCCCCAAAATCATCCATTTTCTGCCCTGAGCATTAGAAACCAGCTTTACTGTAATAGGATATTCTCCAACCTCCAAAAGAGCTCCTGCCCAAATGCCAGAATTCCAAAGCAAAGGTATCCCTCCTGAGTTGCCCTCAGCCCTCATGAACACATAATCTGCTCCTCCAAAACCCGACAGAGAATTAACAAACATTTGATCAACAGCCTCCATCTTAGTTTCTACTAAACATAAAGTTTCCACTTTGCTTCTCAGAATAAACTCCTTAACTTCCAGTTGCTTGTGCCGTCCATTCAAGCCTCTGATATTCCATACCGCAAACTTCATTTAAAACTGTGAGTCACCCTAACCTGCTGTTGAACCCAAAAAAAATCTCATATACAGATATGCAGATTTGCATTGTATGAGTATACATATGCGACACATGTTCGCGTCGATGCGAAATTCCCGTGGGAGAATACACACGCATGAGCATGACAATACGTTCATAAAGGACCATGTCATGTAAAATAAAATGCACGCCTATAATATAGGCGAATACTAGAAATCCATAAGGAACCACGGATTCGCATTACGAGGGCAGCGGGGTAAAAGACGTACCTAGGCCACGAAGGCCTTAGTCAGATTTTTTTTAGGAGCCTGAGGCAGCCCCAAGTCGCTTGCTTCGGCTCCCGAAATCAGCTCCCGAACCGCCCTTGCAATGCTCGATAATGGGACCCGATAGGAGACCCCAAATGCAGCGATAGATGGAATCCCGAACGCTGCGAAAAAAGGGTCAAAATTAGTCCCAAAATGGACCAAAATCTGTCCCGAAATGAGGGAAAATCAGTCCTAGAACTCCCCCAAAATGGCCCCGAAATGGAGGCCCAATAGTGGGGGAGATAGGCCCAATAAGCAGCCCTATGGGTAGGGTCAAGATGAGGCCCAATAAGCCCCCAAATGGGCCCAAGTTCAGTCCCAAAAATGGGCTGAAATCTGTCCCGGAATAAAGAAAATCAGTTTGGGGACTTACCCAAATCAGTCCCGGAACGGAGACCCGGTGTCGGGGAAGTTAGGCCCAATAAATGGCCCAAGGGAGAGGCCCAAAAAGAGGCCCAATAGGCACCTCTAACAGGCCTAAATCTGGCCCGGGATAGGCCAAAACCAGTCCCGAAATGGGGGAAAAATGACCTCCAAACCTGCCTAAAATAGTCCCAAATGAGGACTCAATGGCAAGGGAAAGAGGCCCAATAGATGGTCCAATGGGTGGCCCAATAAAAAGCCCAATAAGGAGCTTGAGTGGGCCCAAAACCAGCTCACAAAGAGGGCCTAAATCTGCCAAAAGGGGGAGAGATCTCCAAAATTTCCCAAAATGGCAAGAAAAGAGGGTGGACCCCTCTCTCTCACTCCCCTTATTTAAATAGGCAAAGAGGAGGGAGGAGAGAGAGAGGAGAAACCGGTGGGGGGAGCCCCCACCGGTTGGGAACCCCCCCCCACCGGTTCCAAGAGGGAAACCGGTGGGGGGGGAGGAGGATCTCCCTCCTTTCTCTCTCTGTTCAGATTTTAAAAATTCAAAAAAAAGGGGGGTGGGGGATTAAATTAAAGGAGGGGAATTAAATGGGGGATCTTAACCCCATTCACATGGGTTAAGAATCCCATACAAGAACCCTCCTAAACCCCTTTCACATGGGAGCCAAAATTGGAATTAATGGGGTTAAACCCCTTTCACATTGGCCCAAACCCAAACCCCCAAAATCTGAAATCAAAACCCCATTAAATGGGCCCCAAAAAGGCAGCAAAAAGGAGGAAGTGGGGAGGGGAACACCCCCCACCGGTTTTGGGAAACCGGTGGGGAGATCCCCCCACCGGTTCCCAACCGGTGGGAGGGTCAATGGCCGGTGGCCATTCCCCCCACCGGTTGGAACCGGTGGGGGTGCCCACCTTTCCCCCCTCTCTCCCTCTTTTGCTTGCTCTCTCTCACCCCCTCTTGCCATCCATTGGCCAATGGGGAATAAAAAAAAAATGATGAAATGAAAATGGGGAAGAAAGAGGCTCCAACCGGTGGCTCCCCCCACCTTGCTCCATCCGGTGGCTCCCCCCACCGGGCCTAAAATTGGGCCTATAAATAGGACCCCAAGGGTCCCCAATTGAAGACACATAGGGCTACATAAGGCACACCACAAGTGCACCCTATAAAGATACAAGCTGCCCACATATAGGGAGATTGTGGTGAGATTGAAGAGGGAGAGTGCTGCCAATTGAAGACCAAATTCGGGTTTCTTAACCCGGATTTGCTGCGATATTGGGGAGTTCTTTTCGTCCCGGAGAGCTCTCTCTTAAGGTTCTATCCTAAGGGGAAGCTCTGCCGAATTTTATTTGTAAAACGGTCTTATCATAAGGCGAAATGCTGCCGAATTGATTCTGCGCCCATGTGTGTATCATTTAAATTTTATAATTATCATATTTTCAATAATATACATATGTATATAGTTTTCTAAAGCTAAAAATTTGAATGCACCTTCAACCTAACTCCTAACCTCACCCCTTAAACAAATAAAATATGAATTCAGAAAATTGCATAAAAATTATAACTAAACCCAAAAAGGTAATTTATAATTAACAATTAATTAATTGATGAAAATTCGGGAAATCAATTAAAAAATCAGGAAAAACTAATAAAAATCAGGAAAAACCATAAGAAAACAGTAAAAATCTGTGAAAAATTATAATAAATCCAGATAACCTCATATGAATAATTAATTAATTAATTAATTAAATTAATTAAATAAATCATAAAAATGAACAAAAATCAGTAAAAAACAGTAAGAAATCAGAAAGTAAAAATCTGAAAGAACATAAACTGTTCATGAGGAACGCAAACACATGAATATAAAATTACCAAAATACCCCTAGGTGTAATATTTACATATATAACCCCGAAAGCCCTAAAAATCAGATTATGAGTGAAATCCTTCACCAATATCCTCAATATCAAACCTTAAAACTTGATAACCCAGTTTAAGGGAAAATTACAAAAAAAACCCTCATACCTTTAAAATTGATTTCATAACCCCCATAGAGTGTAGAACCTTTTAAAATCCACCCCACATATACTTACAAATTGTCATGCTCTCGCAAGGCGCCCATAATTACATAAAAGACCCTCAAGGTGTAAAATTACAAAAAAGCCCCTGTAAGGTTAAAAATCAGGAATCAATCCGCACAAGTTGGAATTAATCCTCCGAAATTGGAACCAATCTTAATAACCGGGAGTCAATCCCAAATCACATAAAAAATTGTCTCCGAACCAGGGTGAGGTTAAGGATTCAATTTAAAATATACTTTCATCTGCATAGGCATGCGCTTTCTATAGTGGTAGCTTTGCATGATTAAGGGCATCATACGGACGGTTAATCAAGGGTTGCCGAGCAGACGCTCAGCGTAATTAACACTGACTGAGGTCAGTGGAGAGAGGTCACATACTCGAATCTTCGCTTGATTCGAAGTCCCGGATTCCCTGAGGGTTAATCCCAAGCTCTCATAATCCGATAAAAAATATATAGCCGACCTTAATTCCTCTAGATAAACAAAAAAAATGGATTTCCGAATAATCCGACATAGGAGGAGAGATATGTCTAGGTCAGGTCCCGACGAAGGTTAGAAAAATCTTCGCGCAAACACCTGCCTTGCCTTCGTCACCTGTACCTCTGAACAAACTGACCCGATGGTCTTCAACAAGCTTTGCAATTCCCTTGAACCTCTCGTTTTCACATCCCGCCTCAATTCATTTTCTGAACAAGATTTCCATAGCTTCAATACTGGCCTACTTTGTTTTGCAGCGGAAATCCTGATACATCCGTCCTTTCCAAAATCTCTGCATCAGTCCATCCATCGAGGAATTGAAAATGGCCACCCCCACCTGTTGGATTTCCTTCTGCTGGAACTTCCTTTGAGGAAAATGACAGAGGAGGATGGGAAGGAGGGGGGACCTGCATAGGAAACTCTTGCATACCTGAAACTCGCGATGAAGCTTGGGAAGAAGCCTCGCCTTTGCTGTTTTCCTTGGACAGATATCCAGGTGACCCGCGCCCTCCGTCGTCCTCACAAGATCCTTGGGCATTGCTGGAAGAGCTGCACTGGACAACATCACACTTCCCTTTTTCCCCATTTGAGGAAGGTTGAGAGCTTTGCTGCCAAGGCTGCTCCCGCCTTGATTGCCTGTAAACCCAACAGCCTGATCTTCACATAGCTAGGGAGAACCACCCCTTTCTCCATATCTATGAGAACTCTGGCATACTCCAACACTTCCCAATGAATGGTACTGCAGTCCACCATTCTCGAGCACCAAAAGACTTCATGACAGCCTTAAAGACTTCAACGTCCCAGATCGGTAAAGGAACGCCATATATTCTTCACCACACTGACAGCTGACCACTAACCGTATACACTCCAATTGAAGACAACCATGGTGATCAAGAAACTTCCACCTCTCCCATCTTGGTGTCCCTGTGATATAGAAGGCCTTTGATAGTGGCGTCATTGATGCTATGAACCAAAAATCTAGTTTCCCCTAGACTCCGAACACCCCACCCTTTGCCTCCAAAATCACCCTTCTCAAGGAAATTTTTCAAAACAGGGTCAGACAGAGACCCTTTACACATCACACACACCACTGCCTTTTGTAAAAGACCCATATTACTCCTGGAGGATGGACACCATGGAACCTCCACAGGAACTCTGGCATCGTAGTACTCCCCTTCTTTCAGATCAAACCAGGATACCGTGAACTTCAATACGTGCTTCAACTCTTCCGGGCACCTAAAACTCCTATGCCCAAGCTTCCTGCAAACCCAACACATAAGGGTATTACGGCAATGTGATGCTCAATGCCCTGTCTCCAGACATCTCGAGCAACAACCAGACAGGAATGCTGCATAACCCCCTCCTAAGGCTCTCATCCTCGACCTTCCTTCAAACCTGCGCCCACCATTTGATGATGAGATCTTCAAAGAAGCCTCGCTGCCTTCCTCACCCTGCTTACCACTCTCTAATGGGCTACCCTTAGCACTCCCCTCTACTGTCCGAACATCTCCCTCCCCTACATGCTTCCTGCCTCCTCTCACTCTTCACCCTCCCGCTCGCCTTTCACCGCTCTCCACCGTCTGAACATCTCTCTCCCCTACACGCTCACTGACTCCTATCGCTCTCCACTATCCCGCTCGCCTACCGCTGCTCTCCACCATCCCACTCTGGATGCAACCTCATTGTCATTATGCATAAATATGCATGTCTACATCTCATACGCAGCCATGCAGCATAAGGATGACTACATCTCCAATTCATTACCATAAAACATGAAGCTTTTATTCTCAACGTCCCAGGTTCCAAAGAATCGAATGTCCTTGCAAAACTGATTGCAGCTTCCTTCCACTCTAATGGACATAGAGTATCAAATGAATGGATCTGGATTCATGAAATCTAAATTCTTTTCAATTGTTGCAAAAAGGGACAGAATTATTGCACAAGCTTTTACCCAAAACCACAGGGAACCAATCAAATTTCACAAGATGACATGAATAACAACATTTCCATTCCCTACTATTAACACACTAACCTGATCTTTTTGAGTTAAAACCCACATTTTTAAACTGAAGGTAGAAAAATATGTGCATTGTGCAGAGACATTTACACATCACTTTCCATATCATTTTCTAGTGCACCATTCCTTGAGATTGTGAAATTTTGCTAAAACATCATTAAAATAAGAGCCATCGGCATGCTTGTTCCTCTATTTTGTTCTCAATCCCACTTTGATTCTCTGAGCATTGAAGAAGTTATTGTAACAATCCAATCAAACTTTCAGTTCATTTTTGCCATTGATAACTTCAAGTTAATGTAGCAACTAGGACAACCAATACAGGATATAAAGAATCACAAAATTTCGCAGCTAAATGTAGGCAATATTCTCATTCGTTGGCAAAAAAAGAATCTTAATATTTAATCTAATTGCAAATTCTTCTCAAGGAAATAGTAATAAATAAAAAACCACCGCGTTTTCTAAAAGTGAACGGTACCAATAAAAAGCAAAAACTACCACTTAGGAACAGCTTGTTTTTCAGATAAATGAAAAAGATTGGATGAGTTCAACAACCCTTGTGAACTAGAAATATAATATTTTCAAGCTATTGAATAATAAGGGCAATCGATTGATCCTGTTAACTATTCAAAAGAATGAAAATTCAACATATTGACTTAAATTTGCTCATCTTAATCGCATTTCTCCTTCAAGGAAAAAAAAAATATAGCTTTAAACTGAAAAGGAAAAGGAATTCTAGCAAAATTACCAGTCATGGATGAAGTTTCCTGTAGCATGGGACTTTAAAGAGGACCCCTCATGCCGAGACTTGCAACCAGCGACATAAAGGAGCAAGGCTACCTATTAATCCAACATAGACAAGCATCTTAGGCTCATGCACGCATGGGGATAAGAAGATAGAACTAGGTAAGACCTGGGAGCTGCATTAGAACAACTAAGAAAAGGATGGTGCCAAATGTATGACGTCATGTCAAAACATGTAATTCCCATCCATCCATATATCACTACTACCATGGCCACCATGAATGGTGTCTTTGATTCACCTGTCAAGCTTCCCACTGGTAGCACATAAGTTAACAAGGTACTGATGATTCAATTGAAGCCTTTTATTATCTTATATACCACCTTGAGTCTAAGTGCTACCAGAGTCAATGGGATTATAATGCAAACTTAAAATTAGTTTTCAAGGGGTTGAAAAGGATGCAGAAACTGGTAGTAGTAGCTTTCTCGTTATGGACAATCATAAAGCATAAGTTACACAGAAAGTAACAAGGGTGCAAAAACTGGCAGTGATGCAAATAGCTTTCTTGTTATGGACAATCATAAAGCGTAAGTTTCGCAGACAGTAATATGGAGTAGGCTTTAGGCCTAAGTTAGTGCTGTGAATCAACATGATGCGACAACATCATCACATAACAGCATGCACCTAGCTACCCAGTCTCTATGGATAGCTGTTGTCTGGGTATGTATCCATGACTAATGCAGGAAGAAAGAGGATCTACGGATGAACAATGGTAGAGAGCTATTGTCACAAAAACCTCATCAATGAAAACACACAGGTCACCCTGTCATTCTATCCCTCTCTCTAACCAGTGTGCGTACTGAGCTTTCTCTTTTCTACCACTTTACACCATAAAGCTTATTTTTGGATTCATATTTTTCTGAACCCATAAGCCTCACATACAAATTCCTCTTCGACTCCATAACCAATGTGTGAAAATCAGGGTTTACAGACATGGGACTTGTTGGCCCACGTCCAATCTAATCCAGTTGATCCTAACCAGTGTGAAGGAGTGGGATCGACCCTAAATGTTCTAATGACACCCACCTGGAGGTTGGACCAACAGACGTATGAGAATGGACATGTTCAAGAATAGTTCCAGGAAAGGAACCACATATCAGGGCCATGGGCAACATAGATTGGATTGATGAGGCTAGAGGCAAAACAACCTAAGGTGATGCATTTGAGGGGAATGTAAGGTCAAGGCCAGGGACTGCCTGGTGCCAGCATGAGATCAGTGCAGCACGACTGCAATTTAAGGCTGAAGGGGTAGCAAGAGGGAGAGTGGTTCTTTTGATTGAGCTGATTGGCAGGATTTAAAACTACCAGCAAAGAATGGATGGCCATGGATTAGACATTGGAGACTCCAATTAAAACAAGAGAGTTTGGTGGCTGGTGCTTCATGCAACAGTTTGGCCTACTTGGGGCACATGAAATTATCAAATATTTCAGAATAGGAATAGATCAAAGAAGCAGATTACATCCCTCATTGCTGATCATGTTATAGATTGGGCTTTGGCTTGGGGTGGGAGATTTAAACTCATCTTGTATTTTGAGCAATCTGTGTAGGTAGTTTTTCCGCATTAACTTGGCAAGGTTTCAGCTCTAAGGAAGGCTTTTCTTTGGGGAATCCTTTTGCACATGATCACAGTGGATACTTTATTGGGGAGTGCTTTTGTACATGGAGGTCCCATTTTTGCATTGGGGAATACTTTTTTACTTCTTAAATGAACAACTCATTTTCCAATTTAATGACTGCGTTACAATTAACTTTAAAAATAAAAAGACAACATGCATGCGCTATGTTCAGAAGTGACTATCATATGAGGCCTGTATCATAGTGTTATTGGAGATGCACCTTATGTGCCTCTTCATCCCCTCCCATCTTATACTAAGTTCACTAATTTTGGCTTGTGCACCATTGAAGGCCCCGCATGTTTGCAACCATTTAATAATGTCCATGTGTTCTATAAACCTCTAATTCTTATAGACTAACTCAGTGCATTTTAAGTTAGTCTACTGATATCTAAAGATGAAACTGTGATACAGATCCAACCTGTCTCATGTGGACCCATCACTTAATGGATCACAAAAGATGTCTCTCTCTTTTAAACGTCTGTTTTTTCTCTTAAGGGAAGCTCTTTATTATAGATCCCCACATGCCTTTTTGTGGAAACTCAGTCCACAAAAAGATGTTTACCTTTTCCTGTACATTGTTACATTAACCACACTCCTACATAAAGTTGTTAATTTTATGCACTCCTGAAAACCAAATGATGGGCTTGAAGTACAGGCCTGATTAATAGTGGTTTAGATAAGCAACAAACTCTGTCATGCTGCACCAGATGGGTTTGTTATTGAGCAATAAATGGAAGGTGATAAGCATGAAAAAGGTAATGACTTTGGAAATTTCATTGTGGGCATAACTCTCCAGGGGTAAAGACATTAGGAATTGCACAATCAGTCAACAAAGAGCAATGACTAAAGAATATTACTAGGCACTCATAACTTGTACTCTTTACTTCCAGGGTACTTTCAGAAATTAAATTTGATTTATACTTTGCCTTTTATACTCAAACTTGTACATGTGATAGCAGATTAATTACAATAAAAGAAGTCAACTCTCACTGGAGCTGCTTTTTATCTTCTAGGACTTTTGTCTTGATGTACCTTGTGTATTCTTTACACTTTATTTTTGTTTTCCTTCAATCCTGCAAAAACTGCAAATGCATTTTTTTTTTTTACAATAAGAAGAAATGTTAGCACAACACTGGTAAATTGCAAATGTGTTAGATCTGCAGAACTACATCTCTTTTCTTCTCCTTTTCTTTCACATCTTCTGGCCTTTAACACACCATAAATTTTTAAAATAACTACATCTCTTTTCTTCTCCTTTTCTTTCACATCTTCTGGCCTTTAACACACCATAAATTTTTAAAATTGCTTTACAGATCTAGGCATGGACGTTCCTCGACCAAGGCTGTTGAAGAACTAATTGTATCAACCAGCAGTGGCTAAGAATTTAGCAATGTCACAAAAATGTAGTTGCTCCTTTGCCATTAATTAGCCCTCCGCATGTTTTAATCTAACAAAAGGGAGGTTGGTGCTTGAGTGCCAATCTAGCATGCAGATAAAACAACTCTCATTCAAATCTCCATGAAGGGAGAGAAGACAGGGCTTTGTTACAAGAATGAGGATAATGGCGATACTTGTCCCCACTAATAAGCACCACTTTTTACTAATTCTGCCCTATTATCTTAGTAGATCAATGAGATGGCCCCAGAAAAACTTTGATCCCCCACCCTCCAGTGTTCAGTGTCAGCTTTTCATGCTACACATCTTTCATGGGCTATCTCTGCAGAACTATTTAAAGTCAAGTGCACCTCGGGTATCACCTCAGTGACCCTTGGATCTCTGATTCTATAGCCACAGTAGCATGATTTTCCAAAGTTCCATTCACTTTAACAATGCTAGAGGAGTGGTGAGACTGAAAGGGGAGTTCTACCAAACAAAATTGCAAATAGTTTCTTTCGAGGGAAGAGAAATGAAAAGAAAGAAAACTAAAATTTCAATGATAACACCCAATCCTGTATGAAAGCCAGTTAATATAACACAGGACAGAAATGTGGAACACTAACCCTTCAGAAATTTTAATCAGCAAACTGAAACACAAGGACAATACTCAAGGCACATCTTAGAAAGGTAGAGGCAAAAAGAATACTCCCATAGGATAGTATAATTAGAAAACCAGTGATGGGAAGTCAGAAATGTGGGAATGCCTTATGGAAGGCCGGATTTTTAAAACAAGGCTGGATTTTTAGAACAAAAAAGTCATCCTTCATAACAGCAATTTAATTACTGCTAGAAACAACAAAACATATAAAGCTTTACCAGAAGGCTGAATCCAAGGGTCACAGAAAATAGCTCAATTCCTTTATCCGAGACCACCTGCAACGTCCATGGTACTAAACTCAGTTGAAGATGCCCAAGATAATGAAAGTATATAGCTCAGTAGATATTCATGAAGAGAGTAAAGGAAATGCGTACATGAAATGTACCATATGTACTGTAAATACCCAACTGATGGACACCCAAGCTCTAAGCTCTTTGGAAAATGGGTGATATCAGAAACGGAAAACAATCCAGAGAAGCCTATCTTTTTCAAAATGTACAGCAGGCAGAAGAATAAACTGACTAGCTGCTTTTCTGCCTGGTCAATCATCATACAAACTGAACAATCAACTCCGGTAGTGTGCATAATGCTATGTTATCTGACACAAAGGCTAATTTACAATGTCTCAAATTCATAAATATAACAGAGCTTGATGAATCCTCTAACATAATGGTGGTAGTATATGTCAATGAGGACTGTGTCTATGCCAAAGGAAAGAAAACCACAATAATAGTGTCTAGTTTTAGAGACTCAAGTGGATTTGGAGGAATGTCATAGGTGGCAGACTATCACCTTATCAACATATAGATCAGTTTCAATTATACCAATGAATAGAGATCATTCCTTGGATTCTCATACAAGACTTTTTTTGCCAGGACATGTGGAATACTCCACACCTCGCCGGGAGGTCAAAGCTAACATTTCCTGAGGACGCCATGTGCACAACCTTAATTGCAAGAGCGAGATCCTAGAACTCCGAGCTCTGTGCTGAAAGACAGGACAAAGTCCACAAACATCTGTAACAAAGAAAGCCATATGGAACCCCCTAATAAGACACACGCAAAGGGTGCCACTGGGTGGAGTCGAGCTTGAAACCCTGATGAGCAGACCCAAGTCTTAAGCCAGTTGTACCACACAACAGATTCTAGTTCCATTAAAAGTTCACTAAGGCTCACTTTGTTTGTAGAATTACTTATATCAGAATAAGGTTTTGGGGATTTCTTAAACCATAATAAGAGGTATTTTGATTTGGTAAGTTGTTGGTATTCCACCCAGAATAAGGAGAATTACACTGCGCTATTCCAAGTGATTTGGTAGGAATAAGTGGAATAAGGAGTGAAATAAAAGGTAGAACTAGAGGAATTGGGGGAATTAGGCATTCCAGGTACAATTTGGGAAATTGGAGGAATTGGGGGAATTAGGAATTCCCGCAATCAAATCAAATTTAGGCCCTTATACCACTTATTCCGGGTCCTATTCCGCTAACAAAGTGAGCCTAGGAGAAGTTCAGATATACATTTTCAGAGTGAAGAAATTAGAGGAGAGGAGAAGAAAAAAAGGGCCCGGTGGACAAGAACAGGAGGCTGCAGCAACAACAACACAGGCCGCCCCCCACCTCTCTATATTGTGGATCTTGAAGTTACAAAGATTGGGCAAGGACAAAAATACCCCTTGCTCCAATAAAGATAAAATAAACCCCATAAACCCACACAAAAAGGGACAAAAAAGAGAGAACAAGCTAATGACTAAATTACCCTTGACTACACTCCCCCAAGCTGAGCAAAGATATCAGACATGCACAGCTTGGACAAAAGAGAGACAAGAACATCCTTAGACAGCCCATTAGTGAAGACATCAAAGAGTTGATCAGCCGAGCGAACATAAGAAAGACATATCTCCCCAGAATCCAACTTCTCACAAATGAAGTGAAGGTCAATCTCAATGTGCTTGGTGCGATCATGTTGAACCAGGTTATTAGCAATATTGATGACCGCTTTGTTGCCATAATACATGCACATACGTAACCCCAAGGTCTTGAAGAAAAAGCTTAAGCCACAACATCTCGGTAACCCCATGTGCCATAGCTCGATACTCAACTTGAGCAATGGAACGAGCACATCCAGTTTGTTTCTTGCTGCGCCAAGTAACAATATTTCCACCCAAAAACAAACAATAGCCAGTGGTTGACCATCTATCATTACAAGAACCTGCCTAATCAGTATCAGTAAAAGCATCAATATTTACATGTGGAGCCTTAGTGTACAATAGACCTCTGCCAGGACAGGACTTGATATAGCGTAGGATTCTCTCCACAGCTCGCATATGTGGAGATCGAGGAACATGCATGAAGTGACTGACAATGCTAACAGCATAGGCAATGTCTGGTCGAATGAGAGATAAGTATAAGAGCTTCCCGACAAGGCGTTGGTAGGAACCTTTATCAGACTCAGATAGTTTCTCTACTGACTCAAACAACCTATGATTGGTCTTTATGGGAGTATGAGCTGGTTTACATCCAATTTTCCAATTTCTTGAAGCAAGTCAACCCATATTTCCTTTGGCAAATGTAGAGACCATGTTGGGACTTAGCCACCTCAATACTAAGAAAATAATTTAGCTCTCCAAGAGCATTAATATCAAACTCATGTGCCAGACTGTCTTTAAGCTTTTATATCTCAGTGGTATGATCTCCAATGATAATAATATTATCCACATACACAAGAAGAACCACAACTCGGCCATCCACCCACTTGGTGAAGAGAGTATGATCTGAGTTGCCCTACTGGTAACCAAATCGAACCATAGCAATCTTAAATCTATCAAACCAAGTCCATGGGGACTGTTTTAACCCATACAGAGCCTACTTCAGTCGACATACTCTCCCCCTGGCATCAAGTCTGGGTATGGACTGCATATACACTTCCTCTTGCAAATCACCATTAAGGAAAGCATTCTTAACATCCAACTGATAAAGCTCCCAAAAAAACTGGACAACAAGAGAGAAAACAACTCTCACTGATTTTAGCTTGGCCACAAAGGCAAAAGTCTCCAGATAATCCACACCATAAGTCTGGGTAAACCCCTTGGCAACAAGTCTGGCCTTATACTTCTGAATAGTACCATCAGAATGATACTTAATAGTGTACACCTATCTGGACCAACCAAACTCTTCCCTGGAGGCAAGTTCACCAATTCCCAGATGTTGTTTTTTTCAAGAGCTTGCATCTCCTCCTCCATGGCTTGCACCCACTTTGGATCCTTAACAACTTCTGCAAAGGAGTTAGGAATATGGTAGGTGAAAATAGCAGACAGAAATGAACAATAGGATGGTGAGAGACGAGAATAGAAAACATAATGAGAAATGGGATGCTTGGTACAAGTTCTCGTCCATTTCCAAACAGCAATAAGTAAATCCAAATCCGCAGGTGCAATAGGGGAGGAGGCCAAAGTGGAACCTGAAATTTCAGTAACTTCCTGAGATGGTAGATCCATGGAAGGCCTATACTTGTGCCATGTATACCTAGAGTAAGTAAGAGTATTTGATAGAGGCTTCTCAGGTGATCCAGATGCAGCACCAGTCGTGTCAGTGGCAAGAGGCAAGGGAACAAACTCAAGAGAAGGATTACAATAGAAAATAGGAGCATCCTCCCCCTTACTAGAAACCTGAGTAAAATAAGACTTTGACTCAAAGAAGGTGACATCTTTGAAGACATACTTTCTCCTTGTTTTGGGGTCAAAACATTTGTACCCTTTCTGAGTGGGAGAATAACACAAAGATATCAGGGACCTCGCGAGGGTCCAGTTTAGTAGAACCAGGACTTAAAGAATGAATGAAGCACAAACAACCAAAGAT
Organism: Zantedeschia hybrid cultivar; assembly: GCA_030544215.1. NCBI lineage: Eukaryota > Viridiplantae > Streptophyta > Magnoliopsida > Alismatales > Araceae > Zantedeschia > Zantedeschia hybrid cultivar. The sequence continues at coordinate 40,889,048 of JARZZO010000013.1, read as the reverse complement.
ACAAGGCTCCAGAACAAATAACGGATGATCAAAACAAAATATCCGAATAGGAGATATGTAGTCAAGTGTCCGAGAAGACATATGGTTGATAATATAGGAGGCGGTTACAACAACATCCGCCCAAAATTATTTGGGCAACTGACATTGCAAAAGGAGAGCTCGAGAGGTCTCAAGTAGGTGTTGATTTTTTCTTTCAGCCACCTATTTTGTTGGGGTGAGCAAGCACAACAAGATTCATGAATGATACATTCATCTTCTATAAAGATATTGAGAGTCCTCTCGAAGTATTCATTTGCATTGTCATATTTAAACACCTTAACACGCCTTTCAAATTGGTTCTCAACCATCTTGCAAAACACGTGAATGATTCGGGACACTTTTTCACGAGATTTAATGAGATAGATCTAGCAAAAATGAGAGAAATTAATAAAACTAATAAAATAACGGTGACCATCCACAGAGGGAACTAAAGATGGGTCTCAAATATCAGAATGAACAAGTTGAAAGAGAAAAGTACTCTTACTCATAGAAATTAAAAAGTTGGTTCTACAATATTTGGCAAGCTGACACACTTGACACTAGAGGGTATCAACTTTTATTGACTTAAACAATGAAGGAAACAAGACTCTTAAAGACCTAAAAGACAAATGCCCTAGACGATTGTGCCACAAATAGATCACTTCATGTTTCTGGTTCATGTCACCCTCAATATTAGATTGAAACGCAGCTCTACCACCAGACTCCAAATGATATAGGCCTCCCACTTCACGACTAGCCATAACCGTCCGCCTATGTTTCAGGTCCTAAAAAACACAATGTGTAAGAAAAAAGGTTACTAAACAATGAAGTAATTTGGTCAGGTTGCTCACAGATAAAAGGTTAATGGGTAGGATAGGAATATGAAGTACAGAGGATAGAGGCAGGTCATCACTGAGACTTATAGAACCCTTACCTGCTACTGTGGCACGGGTACCATATGTAATCGTGACATTTTCTTATTCAGAACTCAAGGAATATGAAGTAAAGAGAGAAGAAGTACCAGTCATGTGATATGTAGCTCCTGAGTCAATGACCCAAGGGCTAATGAGGGAAAGCAGAGTGAGTCACACTCGAGGCCGCCCATGCAATACTTGATATGGAGAATGTAGTGGCAGACGAGGACGTGCCAAACTGAGAGAGGATCCGCTGAAGATAAAGAATATCATCTAAGGAGAGTGCAAACACCTGAGAAATAGTGAACCCACTATCTAAAGAGAGATTGGATAGGTCATTTGGGCCTTGACTGAAGCCTATATTGCTCTTTGGCTGTTGTCCACCCTTTGAATTTCTAAATTTCAGTGGCTTCTTATCAGGGTAAAGGTCCCGACACTTGTCTACATTATGATTGTCCTTCCCACAGTGTGAACAAAGTCTCCCAGTCTTTCCTTTCTCCTTTCCCTGACCACTATCACTCTTCACAGGCTTGGAAAAGGTACTAGCTAGCGCAGAGGACTCTACCAAGTCTCAACCACTAGTTATTATAGTGCCTCCACTCATAGCCTTCTTGCGCCCATCTTCTCTCAACACCTTATGGTACACTTGCTCAAGAGAGGGCAGGGAGTCAATATTGAGTATGTAAGTCCTTAAGCTATCATATTCTGAGGTGAGACCAACAAAGAACTTGAAGATTCAGTTCCGCTCCACATGTTGCAAATAGACCTTCTGATCTTTAGTATAAAGCTATAAGCACAATTGTAGGCAGAGTAGTAGTCCAACTCCTCCCTGGTGAGGACACCGATGCAAGGATCTGATTCGACCCGGCCCGCGTCTACCAATGGAGGAGGACATCAACAGCGATCCCAGTCTTTGTGGCTCAATGATGGCTCATTTGTGGATTGATTTGTATTTACTTTATCGAGTAGCACTTGGGACTTGTGTACGGCCCGTTTAGGGCCCATTTAGTGATTTTTTTTCTATTTTTCTGCAAGATTTTATGTATTTATTTAGGTTCAGGGTCTTTTGGTCATTAGTGGCTAGTAGTTCTCTAGGGTTTCTACTCTATTTATAGCATTTTATCCCCTCGTGGGAAAGCATTGATGGATGAAATGAAAAAAGGAAAAATTGCCTACCGTTGTTGTGCGTGAGTGAACGTGCCCAGGGCGTGAAGCCCTCCCTCTCCCCCTTTGTCTTCTTCCTCTTCCTCTCTCTCTCTCTCTCTCTCTCTCTCTCTCTCTCTCTCTCTCTCTCTCTCTCTCTTTTCTTTTTTTCTCCCCCCCCCCCCTACGAGGACCCACCGCCAAGGTGATCTCTACACGACAGCTGCCCCACGAAGGTGCTCGGGCATCATCGTCCGTGCCTTGGGCGAATCCGCCCTGCACGCCACGTCCGCCACGCCGCAGACGCCCATACGTGGGAGCATGAAACACCACCGCTACCAACACCACGCGGGCGTCCACAAAGCCCCGCGCCACCTCACGTCATCGTCCGTGCCATCACGGACGGGGAGCACCCCACGTGCTCGCCACGCGTTCCCCCCCCCCAACTTTGAGGTCCCACCCGCGACTGCCAACCCCGCCGTATGCCACGCGCCGGTATCGCCCCAGTAGTAGGAGATCCCCCTTGTCGCCTGTGCCAACGTCTCCCGCCCGAGCGTCCACGCAGGCCTGTTCCCGAAACCGGCGCACAACGCCCACGTAACCGCCCCGCCTAGGTTGAGCCCGAACGACGCACGAACAGAAGGGCTTGCAAAACTGTGTGCCACCAGCCGTACGCTCGGGTTCGCCCCTGCCCCTTTTGGTTGCCGTATCATGCCGGTTCGAAGCTACATCAGGCCGTTTGCAGATCCTCTCTATTCTAGCGTAACCCCACTTGACGGTGGGACGGTTAGTGCTGATCGGATCTCTTCCCGCTTACTTTGTCGTTCATTATACTCATTTGCAGGTAAGAAGGTGGTGCTCAATGAATGAGGAACCAGCATGGCGCATTATTGAAGAATTAACTTCTTGATGCTCAGCACCGCTGGCCGTAGACGACTCCATGACAGTCCCACACAAGAACCACAGAGGTCTAGGTGACTCCCAAACATCCAGCACGGCTTCCACCCAAGAACAAGGGCACCGGCCTGCAGTGGAACTTCAGCAGGTGTCGAGTGCAATGTTGGAAAGGGACGGCCTCTCCTCCAACACCAAATAGGGGATTGGTCTGCACCTACCTGCATAGGGGTGGGCCGGACAGACCACAGGAAGGGGACGGCCCCTTCTCCAGCCTCAAATAAGGGACTGGTCTGCACCTGCACGCACAGTCGTAAGCCGGACAGACCACAGGAAGTCTCAAATAGGAGACTAGTATGCACCTGCCTGCACAGTGGTGAGCCGGATAGACCACAAGAAGGGGTCGGCCCCTTCTCTAGCTCAAACAGGGCACCTAGGGGCAGAGCAAGGCACCGGCCTGCTTTGAAAAGTCGTAGGGTGCACTAGACAGTCCAAGGGAAACCCTAGAGTAATCGGACAGGGCAGAGCAAGGCACCGACCTGCTCTGGAAACCCTAAGGGAATTGGACAAGGCAGAGCAAGGCACTGACCTGCTCTGGAAACCCTAGAGGGCACCGGCCTACTCTAGAAGGATCGGCCTATTCTAATACCATGAAGAAATTAGAGGAGAAGTGGACAAGAATAGGAGGCTGCAGCAACAACAACACAGGCCGCCCCCCACCTCTCTTATATATTGTGGGTCTTAAAGTTACAAAGATTGGGCAGCTACATATACTTAGTATAAACAATGAATCTAAAACCCCATAAACCCACACAAAAGGGGTCAAAAAAGAGAGAACAAACTAATGACGAAATTACCCTTAACTACATAGAGAAAGCTAATAGTGTCTCATACAAGATATTTGCCTATTAAAGGAAAAGTTTGTGAAATTTTCTCGAGCATATGGTGCTTAAAAGGAAATTTTACATAAATACCACACAACCTGTTATGTTGTGTGGGACAGTGTTTGGCAATGAGGAAAGAACACACAAGGTTCGCTAACTCGGTGGGTCATATCAACTCGTATCCTCCCAGATACGAGTCATATATGTCCGACTCACACGAATCTGGATGATTTAGGCCAATCTCTTCTTCTTTTTTCCTCTAGATACTTCAATTTTGTGAATAATTATGACATAAATAGACTTTTAAGTCTAGTGGTTCATTAATGACAATGCCTTTTGTTGAAGATTCAGAGCCAAAAAAAATGCTAGAAGACAATGGAAGAAGAAGAGAACATGAGGAGGAGGAGGGCGGCAACCACGTGTGCAGCCGCATGCATACGCACTATTGTCTGCACCTCTCTCTCTCTTTTATTCATTAGGGAAGCAAGTTTACAATATTACAAAGATAAAAATACCCCTCATAACAGAGGCTAAAGAGGCAAATAAAAAAAGACATTAGCTACCCTCAAAATACTTAACACAAGAAGGAAAATATAAAAGACCAAAATACCCTCTCACTTATGACTGCGACTACACTCCCCATCAAGCTGAGTATAGATATCAAGCATATTCAGCTTGCTCAAACAAAGGAGAAACTGATCAGCCGATTGCCCTTTTGTAAAGATATCTGCAATTTGATCTTGGGACTTGACATATGGCAAACAAATTTCTCCGAAGCCGAGCTTCTCTCTAATGAATTTGCAGTCAATCTTTATATGTTTAGTACAATCATGTTGGACAGGATTATTTGCAATGCTGATTGTAGCTTTATTGTCACAATAGAGCTTCATTAGTAGGCATAATTGAATGCCAAGATCCACCGAGAAAAGCTTCAGCCAAATCATTTCTATAACACAGTTTGTCATAGCCTTATATTCAGCCTGAGCACTAGACCTTACACAAAATTGATTGTTTTTTGCTCCTCCATGCAACAAGGTTACCTTCTAGGAATAAGCAATAACCCGTAGTGGACCTTCTATCGTCTTTGGAACCTGCCCAATCAGCATCAGAGTAGCTTTCAACCAATAGTTTGTCGCACTTAGAAAATAAGAGTCCATTCCCAGGACAGGACTTGATGTACTTAAGTATCCTTTCAACCGCCTTCATATGAGGCACTCCGGGTACATGCATATATTGACTGACCACACTGACAGCATAGGTCAAGTCAAGACGAGTAAGTCTTAAATAAAGTAGACGACCTACCAATCTTTGATATTTTTCTTTCTCTGAGTTTGATAAGAGATCATCATCAGTATCACTCAAACAATGATTTGTTTCAATGGGGGTTTCTATTGGTTTACAACCCAACTTCCCTATCTCTTGCAATAGATCTAGAGCATACTTCCTTTGGCAAATAAATATATTGTTCCTGAAGTACTTGAGCTCACCCAAGTCTTTAATGTCGAAGACCTGCGCAAGATCTCTTTTCAACTTTTCCATTTCTTGCACATTATCACCTATGATAATCATATCATCCACACAGACCAGCAGTAAAACAATCTTTCCATCTTGCCATTTGGGAAAAAAAATTGTGATAAGCATTGCTTTGAGAATAGCCAAACCCAAGCATAGCCTTGCGGAAGCGATCAAACCATGCTCTTGGTGATTGTTTCAACCTATAAAGAGCTTTGTTCAGCTTGCACACTCTCCCCCTTACGTCAAGTCCTGGAGGTGGTTGCGTGTATACTTCTTCATGTAAATCACCATTTAAAATAGCATTTTTCACATCAAGTGGATACAGTGGCCAAGAGAAATGAACGGCAAGAGCTAACACTATCCGAACAGATTTAAAACGAGCAACAGGAGCAAAGGTCTCCAAGTAATCAATCTCGTACATTTGAGTAAACCCCCAGGCAACCAATCGGACCTTATACCGCTCAATAGACCCATCTGCACGAAACTTGATAGTGTAGACCCACTTGGAACCTACCAAGTTATGCCCTTTGGGCAGATCCACCAACTCCCCGGTGCCATTTTTAGCTTTCAATTCTTCATTCATTGCTTGTACCCACTTGGGATCTTTAGCTGCCTCAGAATAAGAGTGAGGTATGTGATATGAAGAAATGGTAGTCAAAAAAGAGTAATAACCAGGTGATAACTTTGAGTAAGAAACAAAACGAGAAATAGGGTGACGAGTACAAGCTCTTGAGCCTTTCCTGAGAGTAATAGGAAGGACAAGATCAGAAATAAACTCACCAGAGGGTGAACATGTGGGTACAACAGCTCCTGAGAGTGGTGGTTCAGTGGAGGAATCTCTCTTTTGCCAAGTGCCCCGAGAGTACGTCAAGGGCAAATCAGTCTGAATTTTAGTAGGATCAACCAGCTCAGGCCAGTGTAACAGGGAACACTACAAGCAAGGGGATCGAGGAGAGACTAGGAGTTTCCTCCCCCTGAGAGGAAACAGGAGAAAATAGGACTGCTGCTCAAAAAAGGTTACATCTTTCATAATGTACTTCCGACCAGTGTGAGGATCCAAACATTTGTAGCCTTTCTGAGCAGAAAAACACCCAAGTAAATTCCTCAGACAGCCCTAGGGTCAAATTTGTGGCACCAGGTGTTAACCAATGAATGAAGCACAAGCATCGAAAAACACGGGCGGAAGCAGAAACAAGTGTTTAGACGGACGGAGAATGAGACAGAGAACCCGATTGTCCAGAGTGCGGGATGACATCCTATTAATAAGATAGGAGGCGTGAAGAGTTGTTGCCCTCCAAAAAAAAATTGACAAATTTTGGTGGAAGAGAAGTACTCTAAATACTTCAAGAAGATGCATATTCTTCCGTTCGGCCACCCCATTTTGTTGAGGCGTATAAGCACATGATGATTCATGAATAATGTCAGCATCTTTCATAAAGATATTCAGATTTTTTTCGAAGTACTCACGAGCATTGTCAGACCGGAAGATTTTTACCTTCCCATCAAACTGAGTTTGCACCATTCTGTAGAACACTTGGATAAGTCGAGGTACCTCCTCTCGAGAATGAAGGAGATAAAGCCAAAAATAATTAGAATCATCATCAATGATAGATAAAAAAGAGTGATGTCCATCCATAGAAGAAATCGAGGGAGGACCATAAACATCAGAGTGAACAAGATCAAATGGAGCATAACTCTGTTTTATTGATACTGGAAAAGTAGTTCTACAATGTTTAGAGAGTTGACAAACTTGACACTATAGAGACTCCAAGGACTCAATAGAAAACAAATGTGGGAACAAAATCCTAAGTGACTAAAGATAAATGACCAAGCCGAGAATGCCAATGATAGATATCTCCAAGAGACTGATTTCTTTTGATACATATAGAAGACGGAAAAGTCACACGTCCTCCGAATTCAAAATAGTAGAGGCCATCCACTTTACGACCACTCCCAATCATCTGTTGTGTCCGCATGTCCAAAAAAACACAATGCGTAGAGAAAAATGTCACAGAAAAAAGGGATTTAGTAATGCTACTCACAGAAAGAAGATTAATATACAAGGCATGTACATGAAGAGTAGTAAGGAGGACTAAATGATCATTTACGTCGATGAACCCCTTGCTGGCAATAGTGGCTCAATGCCATCAACAATGGTCACCTTGTCCTGACCAGAAGATAAGGAATAAGAAGTGAAGTGAGTGGAGGTACCAGTCATGTGGTATGTAGCCCCATAGTCAATAATCCAGGGACTGGATTGAGGATGTATAGTCCTAATACTAAGTGCTGACCCGGCAGTACCTAAAGAAGGAGAACTCATCTGACCAAACTGAGAAAGAATCATTTATAGGAAAGCAATGTCAGAAGTGGACAACAATGGCAACTAAGATGAGGAGGAACCACCCTCAGTAGACACCCCCGGGGTGGTACTCGTAGACTGCGAAGCAACAGCATTGTCTTTTGTAGCACGGCCTCCCTTACCACTACCAATCTTAAACTTCTAAGGCCTCTTCTCCGGATAGAGTTCCCAACAAAAATCAACATCATGATCATCCCAGTTGGGACGCGTACAATGCTTGGTCCATTTGCCTTTTTGTTTAGAAGATGAAGGAGCCTCTTTGTTCACAAGAGCCACAAAATTCACCACCTCCCTAAAAGGGGAGAGCAATGGGTGAAGCAGTCATCAATTTGCAATGGCCCTCTTCATGCAGAATTTTTTAGAAACATCTTCCAAAGACTGAGCATTGAGGCCAGCAAGGAATTTGAAAACTTTTGTGGACTCAACATGCCTTAGGTGCAGAGCTTGATCTTCAATGCAATTCCATTTATATTGCATGTACAAATCAAGTTCTTGCCACTTGATTTTCAACTTGCCGAAGTAAGTTGTAACTGAGCATCCACCTGGCTTAAGAGATTGAATCTCACCCGTTAATTGATAAGTCCGGACAATGTTACTTTGTTGTCCATACAATTTCTCCAGCAAGGATCACATCTCAACAGCTGTAGATGCATACATAATCAAATGCTGGAGAACTAGGCTAACATAGTTAATGATCCAGCCCATGACAAGGTTGTTATCCACATCCCAAGAGGCTCGGGTTCTGTAAGAGGAGGAGCAGCAGCAAAGCCATCAATAAATCCTAGCATCCCAGCCAAAAAAAATACGAGCAAAGATCGCCCAGAGACGATAATTTGAAGAGCTCAATTTGATTGTAATCATCTGAAGAGAGTAATGATCACGTTTCTCATGATGAAGAGAAAGATATCACTGGAGAAACCAAACCTTCAGAGGCCACTGGCGTTGAAGTCGAATCCGAGATGGTAGACATCGTAGTGATGTGATATATCAATCATGATGATTGCAGAGAGAGAACGACTTGCATAGATATAATACGGCCCACACAAAAGTGTCGGAGACTCTCGAACACCACGAGACAGGGTCGCACCAAAGACAATGTTTTAAAAGGCCTGAAAACTAGCTACACAGCTACACCCCTCTAGAGAGAAAAGACCGAGCAGGAGGAATTACCGTAGGGTGATTCCACAAGGAAGAGAAGAGTATTGTAGCACAGTACTGTAGTGGCACTGTAGCGCGGTCTGAAGCAGCATTGTAACGCGGTACTATAGTGGCACTGTAGCGCGGTACTGTAGCAGAAGAAAGAAGAAAACAAAGCTTTGATGACTAGTCCTCCTTCCTTTAGGATCGCTCTGCTACCATGTTGAAGATTCAGAGCCAAAAAAAAATCCTAGAAGACAATGGACAAGGATGGCAGTACCGGTACCGGTATCGGTGGGTACAGGTACCGGCCGATACCGGTACGTACCGGTATCGGCCGGTACTGCCAACCATGACAATGGAAGAAGAAGAGGACAAGAGGAGGAGGAGGGCGGCAGCCATGTGTGCAGTTGTATGCATACGCACTGTTGTCCGCACCTCTCTCTCTCTCTCTCTCTCTCTCTCTCTCTTCTTCATTAGGGCAGCAAGTTTACAATATAACAAGGGCAAAAATACCCCTCATAACAAGGCTAAAGAGACAAATAAAAAAAGACATTAGCTACCCTCAAAATACTTAACATAAGAAGAAAAATATAAAAGGACCAAAATGCCCTCTCACTTATGACTGTGACTACACCTTTAAACCAAATTTAGGAGAAGTCTACCCTATTAATCAATATAAAATCATACTACCAAATTGGAGAAAATAGTCAAATTACTTACCAATTGGAGGGAAGAAGTCCAATTACTTCATAAATTGGGGGGGGGGGGGGGGGGAGGTCTACTCAATAACAATTAAGAATTTAGATGAAAAACTCATAAAAATAACTCAATTATACATGTGAACCCATGGTAGTGAAATATATAATAAACTCACATACTCATAATATGATACAAAGTTAATGTTTGACGTGGGTACTTGCATGTACAAAGTATAAGAAACATAAAAATAAGCATATAATAATAATGTTGGGAATGAAAGAAAGCCTATAGCTATTAGTAAAGAGTTAAAGACTACAAGAAAAATGGGAAATATAAAGAAATGGTGTACAACAACTTATTTGTATACTAATACCATGTTATTTGATATTTTTTAGTTATTTTAAGGATTTTTTATTAAATTATCTGAGCAATACATACGGTAAACTTTATGAAATATAACTTTCACATACAATAAAAAGCGAAAACATGAATATATGAAGTACAATGATTTATTTGTAAATTTACCATATTATTTGATATTTTTAGTTATTTGTAAATCACCGAGATACGAGTAGACTCATACGAGTCAAACCAAATTTGACCAAGTCAGAATACCATGAGAGCACATAAAGAATGTGTAGATGGATCAAATAAGGAGGTTGAGATGATGTGTGAAAAGACTGAAAAAAATGAGATTTGGAATGAACATATACATGATTACAAAAAGAGTAGGCCCCATTAATGTTAAGTTGAAGCAAAATAAGTTTGGGTGGTTTGGGCATGTGCATTCTCCTCCAGTTCATCACTAGGTTAGAACGTGAAATCACATCCAAGTAGAATGTGATAAAAGAGATTCAAGGAATACCTAAGGAAAGATAGTTTGATGCAGTAAAAGAGAATGACACTAGGTTGAACTACAAATACGGCACCAGACAAAATAAGTGGTGGGACATAATTCATGTTTTTTTTTTTGGATATCCTAGAGTAAACCCACATGCCCAGGATCAAGCATTGCATCACCAGTAACCCAAGCAGTAGGCCCGCCAAACATCTCTTGGGCATAGGCAACCCCCCCCCAGCGAATTACATTGACCCTAAAAAAATGGGATAAGGCTTAGATGATCATATGACGATCAATCCCTAACTATCTTTTTTAACTTGAAGATCAAAATGGTGTCTGATGCTCATATTAAAATTAGTCCCGACAAAAGAATACACTAACCCATATACATGAGAGAATACCTAAAACCATGGTCCGCCAACTCAGACCAACTTGTACGAGTCGACTAATATCTAGGCAATTCAGATCTATAGATATGCATCGACTCATTGAGTCACATCTGACTCGATGCAAAATGATCCTACTCGCGTCGTATCGCGCAAGTCAGATGCAGTTTGCTGCGATCTGACACGGTTCGCAGCAATCCAATTCGCATCATATCACACAAGTCGAATGCTTAAACAATTTCATAAATCAATAAAAAAAACTATATTTCACTACCATGGGTACATTTACAACCGTAATGAGTTATTTTTTATGACTTTTTCATCTAAATGCTTATTAAGTAAACATTTCTTCTAATTTGGTAAGTAATTTGAGTTTTTTTCCTCCAATTGGTAAGTAATTGGACTTTTTTCTCCAATTTGATAGGTAATTGTTGAAGGTGATTTTGTCACGAGGTATTTACGTCGTGATTTCTTTGATTTATTTGTATGATGGGAATCATGATTTCCCTAGTAGAAGTTAAAATTTAGATTCGCAATCAATTATCGAAACGTGAATGCGATTTAAAGAAATATGTTGACTCGCCGATGGAAAGGATCATAAGGGTTCGTTGAATTGGACCTTTTCTATCAGTCTGATTACATCCTGTTGCGACAGGAAAACCTTTTGATTTTCGAAGCAATTTGCTTTCCAAAAATGGCTTTTGCAGTGTTGAAATATCGCTCTTTTGCTCTATTTTCTCACCTATTGTTCATTATAAGTTGAAAAAGCCGGTTTGTGATTTTTCTATCTTTTTTAGAATTTTTATCAGAAAGACCCTATACAGAGTACTGTCCATACTTCATAGTACTATTCATGGGCACTACTCATCCAGTACTATTCACGGGTGGGTCCCACTATGTATTGGGTCAGCCTTTAAAACAATTGGACCATAATGGACTGATCTTTTTGCATAGGAGCGATTAAATTGTGATTTGAGTCGCTTGTGTAGCAGTTCGAGGCACGGCATGCCTATTGAGGCGCATAGCTGTGGAGCACCGTTACACCTAGGAATTAAGTCTTGGAGACCAAAAATATGATTGCAGTTGAAAATCCTTGTTAAGATGTTTGTTTTGATGTAAATGTGCACAGCATGCTTTCTTAGGTACTATTCATCCTTGACGGCGACTATCCCAAACAAGTCCCACAAATGGACGAGGCTATGCATGATGCAGCTCATCTTGGTTTATGCCTTTAATACGCCAATCAGGGTGCACTATTCATGCCCTGACGACGATTGTCCCGGGTGGGCCCTGCATATCGACAGCGGTACAAGGCAGCATGACGACACGACACTATACACAACGACATTAAACTATTCCTAGCAACGGCATACTATTCATGGCGATGTTACATTATTCCTTGCAACGATGCACTATTCATGGGTGATGGTGTGCATTTCGAGACAAAGTGAGATTGGCAACCCCAGAACCATGTAGAAATTAGCCGGCATCGGCATTTGAAGCTTTGACGTATTACAATAACTTAACGATATCTCTCGTGGAACGACTCTCACAGCTTGCCGATCATCGTTTGTCTATAGCATCAGGCCGAGAGGCTTCAACTCACAGCGCACCATTCCCACAGTGTGAGAATGGACCGAGAGGCTTCGACTCGACAGCTCGCCACCGCCGCATGAAAGCGACGATGGTCAACGAGGGTTTCAACTCGACAACTCGCCACCGCCGCACAGAAGTGACAATGGGCCAACGAGGGCTTCATTCTTTACATCACATAAAAGATACTAGGTGACATAGTCGAGACAGCCGGGTGGTGGCGACGTATCCGAATGGATACGTCACCAAGGCTTGACGATGTAGTTTTTACCTTTGGAAGGAAGGAGGGAGACTGTGGTTTTTTTTTTCTTGCTTTTTCACTAATTCATCCAATCCAATTACAAGAGGGGAAAGGGTGTATTTGTAGACTTTTACACCCAATAGTAAGTTGCCAAGTGGCATTACATGATTGGCCTTTAGGGGTGGGCCCAGGTTAGGTGGCAAACTGCCATTGGATGGGGGCTTCACCTCCTCCAATTGGTCCACTTGTCGATGACGAAGCATGAGGTGGCGACAACATGGCATTGATGACATGGCGGAGGTGACTTACTTGGCTTCTCATTATTGGTCCACATAATCACATATGGGACCCACTTATATTCTATTTTTCTTTAACAAAAAATTTCTTTTACGAGCCAGTGGTAGGGAAGACGTCGCCACGAGGGGGCGCCATGGCTGGGGGCTGCAGCCCCCAGTTGGGTGCTGCCGCACATAGAGGCAGACCCAAATGGGGTCCGCCGCCCACTATGGGCAGCAGCCCCCAAGAAGCTGCTGCCTTGGGCAGCAGATGGGGGGAGTCTGGGGGGCATTTTGGGGGTTTTCTGATGCCAGGATATGAAGCAAATGGCCCTCTACCATTCCCTTTTCCTTTTATTAGGCCAATTTCTGGTCCATCATGTCTTTTTATTTTCTAGGAGTTATAAGGGAAGTCCTAGAGTCATATAGGAATCTCTAGGGTCAAGGGTTACTAATCCACTCTCTATATATGTATGCTTTTTTCAAAAGAGGAGGAGATGAATTTTGAGAGAAAAAAAAAATTACCTGATTGTGCATTTTGGTCTCTGCGACGGAGACCCTCTCCACCCCTCTTCCTTGGTGCGACGCCGAGGGAACCCCTGCTCCAGTGTGACGCCAGAGACCGCCCATCGATGCGACGCCAACCAGTTCCCCCTCCTCTAAACCCCACTTCTTATTCCCTACTCTTCTCCTTGTCCCGCATCAAGTTTTGGTATCAGAGCCCAAGCCCGATCCACAGGCTATCGCCACTGCTCACCCTCCTCGTCACCACCGTACACCTCTCTCATCATCCCTCTCTCTAGGCTTCACCGGAAGGGCAGAAAAAGAAAAGCAGAAGAGGAAGAAGAAGACGACGGAGAGGGACCCGCGGACTACCTCAGCAGTTGCTGGCATCGGCCGGCGTTGTCGCCATTGCTGTCAGCCCCCGCCTGCCACTACCTCCCCCACTGTCACCTCCATCGTCTTCCACCACATATGTTGTTGTCGTCGCCGCCCACTCGTCGCGCTCACCAGCAACCCGATCGGCCGCTGCCGCTGCCACCAACGCCACCCACGGCAGTCAACCCGCTTTCCCCCCTTTCTGGTTCAAGGGTTTAGAAGAAGAAGAGAACGGCGGAGAGGAGCCCACAGCCGCTGCCATTGGAGCCGCGTTCATGGTCACCAGAGCCGCTCCGCCCCGCCATCACCATCACTCCACCCCACTGTTGTCGCCGCTTCGCCCAAAGCCGCTTTATGCAACCTTCTTCACCGCCCTCGCCGTCGCCACCGCTCAGCCCCGTCATCACCACCGCTCCACCCCGCCGCCGCCGCTGCCTCGCTTCGCCGATGCCGTCCACCGCCGGAGCCCCTTTCTCCCACGCCCGTAGCTTCCCTCTCCTATCTGGTTCTGTTAGGGTGAAAGGAGAAGAAGAAAGGAGAATGAGAAGAAAGGTGGGAGGATGAAAAGGCACGTGCCCTTTAAAGGGTACTAACCTGGTCAAGCCACGTCAACCTGGTTGACCAGACCTGGGTCCGAGCCCCATCCCTCCCTGGTTTGAGCCATTCCCACTTAAAAGGAACCCATGGGTTAAGCTACTACTTGGTCTGACCAGGTTTTGAGGATCCTAGGTGGTCCGAACCAGTGTTCCAGTGGGTCCAGCTCAAATCACAGGTGGTTCGGCCTGCTGGTCTGCTACAGTGCACACAGGTAGTGCACTAGTAGGTCCTATTGCACCGCCAGCGCCACAGACTCATCGGTGTTCCGATTTACGTGTCGTTCGAATCGTTGGGTTCGTATCGACGAGGCCTATCCAGATTCAGAGTGTTGTTGTTGCCAACCTACCTCGTTTTGCGTGCCATTGCTGCACGCTTACCGAGGACTCCGATCGCACATCTCGAGGCCCCGTCAACTGCCTCGATTTGTGTGCCGACCTCTCGACGCACCGAATTCGCAGCAGCCAGCGTCCGATCTGCCTTGTTTTGCGTGCCATTGCTGCACACATATCGAGGACTCCGATCACACATCCCGAGACCCACATCAACCGCCTCAATTTGCGTGCCAGTTGCCAGCGCACTGGTTTTACAACGGTCAACGGTCGATTTGCCTCGTTTTGCGTGCCGCACTTGCACGTTTTACGAGGGCACTTGTGCTCACTGTTCGAGGTCGTCACGAACCCTGATTTTAGCGCCGATAGTGGCGGTGGTCTCGTCTCAACAAGGCCCATCTAGTTTCAGCACACATCAGACCCGATTTGCATTGATTTGCGTGCCACTTCTGTACGCATATCAAGGTCATCATTTGTGTTCCGTTTCGCGCGCCGATCGTACCGTTGGCATCCTTGCAGTGAAGCGGATCTCGTCCAGCGCTTCTTCAGCTAGTGGTGCATTGATCTGCACGTCGTCTGCTCTATTCGGACCAATTTGTCTTACAAGTCGGAATCCTAGGCACGCTTCTTCACCATAGACTTTATGTTTGAGGTGGACCTACCCGATTCTATGCAAGCCAGGGAATTTCTTACTGCAAGTCCGTTCGGCAATTTTAGTTCGCAATCAATTGTGGATTCTCTATCCTATACGGACTACATGGTTATCTCTGGAGACCGAGCTTGTGTGCAGTTTTCCCATCTTATAAAAGGCAAAGGCATTTCTCGATCCGTCAGATATTATGATCATGCATGGTGCAAGGTTACACCACATGGTTCATATATTAGCTTGGGTAAAGAATGGATGAACGTGCGACAAGTTGTAATTGATCCCACTGGGCGGGATTGTCTTCTACGACCCGATGGATACCATGCATCCTTTTGTATTCTCAATTCCACTTATCATGTTCAAGAGAAGCTTCAATAGTTATTTTTAGCTTGTTTAGCTAAAGTGGCACCCTCATCTATTACTGGTTAGGATCACGACTTATTCATTACTTCTGGGCTACATTTGATTGATGATACAGTATTCGAAGTTGATGCCTCATGGGTGGTTCACAGTTGGGATCACGCATTGTTTATACGGTCAGGATTGGATCGCATCTCTGATGATGTGTTTTGCACATATCTACTTGATACTGCACCAGTTCCTATTATTTCATGGGATCATGATTTATTTGTTGAGGCAAAGTTACATCTTATTACTAATGATGTTTTTGCTGATTCAAAACCTCATCCAACACTTACTGAAAATGTGATGATAGCTACCCTGCACGAGGATATGTATGACTTGCTACAGTTTCCCATGGATATGATATGGCAAACCTTCTGTGATTCGCATACAGCAGACCAATTTTAGATTCCTGATATGATTTTCTGCTTGAAGACTTCCACAGATGATCCAGTCGTCCGCTTATTTATACTGGCGCACTTCAAAATTCGAAGATAAATTTTTTCAAACCAGGGGAGATTGATGCAAGATACGAAGCAAATGACCCTCTCCCATTCCCTTTTGCTTTTATTAGACCAATTTATGGCACATCATGTCTTTTTATTTTCTAGGAGTTATAAGGGAAGTCCTAGAGTCATATAGGAATCTCTAGGGTCAGGGGTAACTAATCCACTCTCTATATATGTATGCTTTTTTCAGAAGAGGAGGAGATGAATTTTGAGAGAAAAAAAATTACATGATTGTGCGTTTTGGTCTCTGCGACGGAGACCCTCTCCACCCCTCTTCCTCGGTGCGACGCCGAAGGAACCCCTGCTCCGGTGTGACGCCGGAGACCGCCCATCGGTGCGACGCCGACCAGTTCCCCCTCCTCTAAACCCCACTTCTTATTCCCTACTCTTCTCCTTGTCCCGCATCATTTTCTCTCTCCTATTTTCTGATTTTTTTGGTGGATTTAGGGGTTTTTATTTCTTTCTGGTTTTCCAGGGTATTTCAGGTATTTTTCCTAGGGAATGTTAGCTAAAGGCCCTTCCTAATTCGCATATTTGGTCTTCCAATTTCCCTTGAAAAAAATAATTTTGTCCACAGTAATCTACACTTTTATATCGATTAATAGGGTACATTTCTCCTAAATTTGTCTCAAAATCATTGTCATTAACAAACCACTGGAGTTAAAAGTTTAATGTCATATTTA
The DNA here is from genome assembly GCA_030544215.1 of Zantedeschia hybrid cultivar. Classification (NCBI taxonomy): domain Eukaryota; kingdom Viridiplantae; phylum Streptophyta; class Magnoliopsida; order Alismatales; family Araceae; genus Zantedeschia; species Zantedeschia hybrid cultivar. Next base: position 40,872,101 of record JARZZO010000013.1, on the reverse strand, counting down.
TTCATAAAATTAAATGACCTGAAAAAAAAACCATAAATTGGCCTGAATCGACCCGACCCACAACTCGTGCCAATTGGACTGAATCGGTCCGATATGACTCGTATCTAGGAAGATAAGAGTCGGTATGTATCAGCGAGTCAGCGAACCTTGCCTAAAACAATATAGTTTGACATATTTTTAAAGAAAAAAAAAGGATATAGAAAAAAAAAAAAGGGCATGGCTTTTTTAAGATTGACCACAAATATGGCACTGGACAAAATAAAAGTGGAGGGGCATAATTCATGCAGTTGACCCTAAGGAAATGGGATAAGGATTTGATGATGATATGATGATCCATCCTTATGGATTTGTTCTAACTTGAAGATCAAAATAATGTATCCGATGCTCATATGTTCATATTAGAATAAGCGCTGACAACATAACCCACTAACATGTGTGTCTGATGCTCATATGCTTGCTTGCTTCCCGCCCTCCCTCATACTGATAAGAAAATGCAGCGACACATGGCTCAAAAAATCAGCTAGTAGCACACATATATGCACACCAAGAGCAAGCCAATGAGCATGATAGAGATGCATGCAGAATATGATTGAACTATACCGTGGGTGATATTAGCTTCATGCTGACCCCTGTCCCTAGAAGGATGATCAGCAACAACAGAGATAGGAGACCTGGAAAGTAAGGAATTAGTGGATTAGATAAAGGTCAACCAACTTCATCAGGAGAAAGCACATGCCAATACAGAATTAGGCTATAATAAAGATATCTAACAAATTCTTTGATAAATAGTTTGATACAAAAGATAATTGAGAATTTGTGGCACTCAGTCAATGCAAAAAAACGATAAAGAAAGTTGTTCAAGCTTCAAAGCATTAATCATTATATTAATCTGAAGAGACAATTGTGTATGCCTCAAAAGACATAGTAAGAAGAATCAAATAAACAATCTGACAATCTATAAATCAAGCAAGACTTGATTATTGAAGTAGTTAAATGTTCAAACAAATCTTTAAGGAAAATCTGACAATTCCAATAAGTCAAGATTGGCCCTCCTCACACCCCCCAAGAACAATAATGGTGTATTACTGTTTCACAATATATTACCTTAGAAGAAATAGTATCTGGACACAAATCACTACCAGTCCCAGCCATTCACTAGGACAAGAACTAAACATGGTGTTCAAGCTGTGAACCCCTAAACTACCCAATATATCTAAATTACTCTAGTTTCCTGTGTCCGTCTTTCATTAAACCTCAGTAGGTGAAATGAAAATTCACCAAAAATAAAATAAAAATTGCCCTGAGACTTATCTGGCACAGCAGAACTATCAAATGAAAGATTGAACTGCCATTGTAAGTCTTTCTAACAATTGTAAAAATTATTAAAGCACATTCTTTCTAATGTTTCTCCACCATAGATGAAGACAAAAGTTCACAAAGGATGGATTCCCTGCACTTATCTCCATCCCACCAAAAGATTTTGCATCCTTGGGACCAACATCTAAATACCATGAAGAGAAGCAATATGACAAGTTCACACAAACTGATCAACAATTTTGACAATCAACAGGTGACATTCATCTCCAAGGAAAGAGGAAAGGCATTCTATTAAAGCAAAATATCAAGTTAACTTCTTTTCAGTTTGGAATAGCAGCTGGAATCCTATAGTCCTCAAACATCATTAGTTCATCCCCATTTTCATGCTCATCTCCATAGATATCCCCTCACTAAGTCGTTGGGCCATCCAACTCAAAACCTTAAGGTGTTGAGTAGGGAAGACACCATTTATTTAAGCATATTTTACTTTATCCCTTGACCGAAGTGGGATTATTCTAACATGCCCCCTCACGTGCAAACTAATTTAGGCTCCGTCACGTGTACAATGGCAAAGTCTGTCAAAATGGGTCCAGACCAATTTAGACCCCATAATCATGGGTCTGTGTATACCCATCCACCGAATAAAGGACTGGTTAGCTTATGTCATATGTAATTACGTTTGGATTTCTGTCAATCCGGGCTTAAAATCACGCCCATTTACCAACCATTTGAGAGTAAGAGGTCAAAAAAAATTCTCTTTTAAGCTTGTTTGAAATTCACTGTCAAGGAATAAGAGTATACCTGAAACCCAACCCAATTACCCATTAATCCACTGACGTTATCAGGTCTGATACAAGTGTTGGTCTACCTATTTCAAGTCTAGGTCTACCCAGACCCAACCCGCTTATAGGCCTAACAATGGCAAACATCGGATGTGCAGCCTGGACCATAACTACGGTCTCTGGTCATCGAACACAAAACCTTAAGACATTGAGTGGAGAGGGCACCATTCATTTAAACATATTCTACTTCTTCTCTTAACCAGTGAGGGACTATTCTAACACCCCTGGACACCCACACTGGTCAAAACAGGATGAACATGTCAAACACTAAAGCCATGTCCATCAATATTGCAGAAAAAAGCCGTGCATCTGTACCCTCAAAGCAAGCAAGTTTCTTCAGCACTCTATGCTAGAACATGAACGAGAATATGGAGCCTTAACGGTATAGAAGCTTGTTCAAGTTGAACACCAACAAGGAAATGTGTGTACAGCCAAAAGCCACGGCAAAGCACCGCAGTGTACAGCGTAACCTAATGCACCATTTATGGCAGAGATAAACACACACAGATAGGTGAACGGTTACACAGGTTAGAGAAGGCAAAAAAATACACAAAAAATCAAATAAAGGGACAACAAGATAGAGATATGGGGGAAATAACCATTGCAACGATAATGGATGCGGGTGCCATCAGAAAGAACAGCGCCAGGGACGATCTTTCCCGGAAGAACTGATCCAGCTACTGCCAGGTAGCCGAGGTACGCGAGCAGGACCGCCACCTGATGCAACAGGGAAATCAACAGACATTCTCGTCACTCTCACGCTGCGGGGAGAAGCGATTCGAAGGGAGGGAGGGAACAGGGGGGAGGTGAGGGACGGGAGGAAAAGAGCGACGGAGGAAGAGTAGCTCCGGCCATGGGAGGAGGATGACGAGGAAGAACTGACCGAGCTCCACGAGGGGACGAATGCGGAGGCGGAAAGGACCGATCCGCCGCCCATCTGCATCACCGGCGTTCTTCTCCGTCGACGCGTCTCCGCCTCCTCGATCGGGCTGGTAGGGGTGGAGGGGAGCCCGAAGGTGATACTTCTACTTCACCGTTCGCATCAGATCCACGGAAAAAGCTAGCGGCGTTCAAAGGTGTACGAGGTTTGGTTTGATTTGGTTTTAAAGAATATTTAGCGAATTCTTTTTTTTTTTTGAACGTAAGAAGTGAGACTTTCGTTCATAAATCTGAGCAGTACATAAGGAGCATAAAATCAAACACCTTCCATGCACCAAGAACACACCTATACTACCAAAGTAGATAGGATCAAACCCCTCAAGAACATAAAGCATACAGATAAAGCACAACAAAAACTGATTAGCTAGGTAGTTGACATCCACTAGGTGCCACGGGAGCCATACAAGTAAGTCGGTGCAGATCGCAATTAAACCCAAGTTGGAGGTCTTCATCGAGAAAATAGGGAGTTGCGAACAAGAAGGCAGCTGGTTCAACAAGCAAAGGAACTCGAAAGGCCTACTCACAACAGTGAAGTAGGGGGATGCGCACACTAACACAAGCTTCCAACTAGAGTTCGGCATTTCGTCGAACAGGTGGTAGGCAGAGCACAAATCCGGCAAACAGAAGACGACAACAACAAGACTCCCACCGGCGAGCAAGAAGAACTCAAAACGGTGACACCAGTGAGTACCAACGTTGATGGGAACGCAGGTATTTGCTGAAAATATTGGGGAGGCTGGAAGGTTAACTAACAAGTGTACAAACCAGGTCGATAAATTGAAAGCAAAGGAGATGGAGAGGGGGAAGCCGCAGCCGATAAGAGGAGGATCCTCCAACATGAAACTCTTTTGAGCAAAATCTTTCACAAGGAAAGAGGGTAAAAACTCTCCACACGGGAAAAGAAAAGCCTCCGAAAGAGGGAGAAAAACACCTCCCAAGAGGGAGAGAGGGGGAGGAGGGTCCGATCTTCCCAATGGAAGAGGGATAAGCCCCTCCCCCCACGGTGGAACCTAGTTTTGCCGTTGGTTTGCCGCTCGTCGCTCCGCTTCGTGAATGGGCACAGATTTCAAACCAAACCAAATAAGTTCTCAAATCAAATCAAGTCAAATGTTTTTGAAATTAAATTAAAGTTTAGCCAAATAAGTCCAACAATTTTACAATTTATATAGTAAGTGAATAATTCGTATAAACAAAGATTAAATATACTAATTAGTTATTCTAATTAATTTTTGGAAGATGATTTAGACATATAATTAACGAAAGAAATTAAATTATTTTAAAATATCATTTACTCTTTACATTTATTTTTTAAAAGTTATTTACACTTTACATATGAATGGAAGAACATATTCTTAATTTAAATAGAAAGGGATAGCACTTCATTATATTTAATAATTTTTAATGATTTTCGTTAACATATACAACAACCACTAAATATTTACACTAAATTTATGCCCTTATAAGTAATTCGTTTTATTCGGTTTGGTTTCTTGTTAGATTTAGTTTCAACCAAACTAAATTCTTTAAAAATTTTAAAGTTCTATTTGATATTTTGGTTTAAACCAAACAGTGAACACCCTATAAAAAGCAGCACCCTTCATGCCGCGGGCCTTCTTCCGACACTCCAATGCAATCGGAGTCTCAAATACTGCATGGGGACAAGCAAACCGTGACGTGGCAAGCACATGACATCACGAGACCCAACCCCAGAGACCTACACTCAAAGTTCGTTTTCATGCGTGACTTTTTTTTAATACTTACTGTGTAGTAAGCCCATCATGTGGATATAACAGGATATTTGATCATACAATTTTTAAAAAATTAAGAATCAAACTTTAATTATTGACGTTCACCTAATTGGGCTATTAAGGTTTTATGTTATCTACTGGGACTTAATTTTTTTAATTTTTTTAATTTTAAAAAAATTTAGGTTAATTTTGTTTGAACATATGGCACAATGGTTCTAAGGGACTCAGGCATCGTCTGGCAACAGTAATGGGTCCAGTTTTTCAGACAAAGTCACCCACAGCCTCACCTGCCTTTCCAAACGAGCCAACACTGCCTCGATTTTATAACTAGCAAATTTTAGAAATTAAGAGAGAGATAGACCCAACGTATTTTTGCAATTCTTTTTCTTGGAAGCGTACAAAAGAGTGCTTTTGAAACCGGTGCAGTTGCTTTCCATGTGATATGTCAGTATTGCCCATAAAAGACAAGTACAAAGGGGGATGGTCAAAGATAAAAAAGTAAAAATATGCACCCTTTCCTTTCTCCCCTTTTCAACAACACCCAAATGACAGAAGGAAACGTATAACCCCCAGCCAAAGTTAAGGGATCTGACACCCGTCTAAGAAAGTTGTTTTTGACGAGTTTGTATTTTTTTAAAATCTCTTCCAAACAACGCCTTAATTTCTGTTTGGCTCGGATGATATGTACATAATCCCTGCCTTGTAGAAAGCGTTCCCCAAATGGTCGGCTCCCTCCTAAGCTTGCGTGAAGTCGAAATTATAAGAGGGATGAGAGAGATAAAGAGAGGAGATAGACTTTCTCATAGACAAAATGGAAAGAGAGAGAGAGAAAGTATCATTGGACTTCTGTTCGAGGTAACTAAAGTAGTGCTTAGAAGCTTCCTTGGGTGCATAACCTGCTACTTGATCATAGTCTTATAAAAACACTTTAAACACAAGAAAAAAAATTGGCTTTTCTTTGTCTTATCTTAGTTAGTTAGTAGAAGTCTATGAAAAGATAATAGATTAAACTAAACAACTATATAGTTTGACAGACAAAGATAAAAAGTAAAGCAAAGTAGTTAGAAGGAGATCTGTCAGTTAGAGATTCGGCACAATTAAAGCTAGTACATAGTAGTATTGAAAAGGTACACAATTTGTCAACTAAAGATATGACAAATATCTTAGTCAATAAATAAAGAGCAAATGATTTTTAAAAAAATTAGATTTTATTATAAATGAAGATAACGTCCAAATTAAGTTTATGTCAAAATTATAACTCAATCGGACATCAGACTAAGAAGAACAAATATATGTAACTTATGTGATCATAGTTAGAAATAAAACGAATTGAATGGACATATTGCATATGCTAAGATAATAATCATTGAATAAACAGTAAAGAATATCATAAAAATATGGAACTTGATGATCATGAAGTAGACATATAGATCAAATTTTTTATCAATTGATTAACTTCTGAAAATATTTAAAATTATTTTTTAATACAAAATAGATAATGTTTAGAGTTATCTACCTATCTCTTAAAGGAAAATCATTTCTTAGTTCTTTTATAGCTTCCTTGCTATCTATCAATAATTTCTTATTCTTCTAAGCTTTTTTTCACATTCTTTAAAATCTTTTATATGTTCTCTAAGCCTCCAATAACATATAGCATTAATTAGCTCATGAGGCTGGCCTAGGTGACGGCCTGGGTGTTGGCAGGCGTCGGCCATGGCACCCCCCATCTCATGGGGTGTTGCCGCTGTCGTCGCCGCTGGCTCCATGGGAGGGTTAGGTTAGTCACCAACGTTGCCATCCCCTCATGGAGTACCCGAAACGATTCCAATCGTTGTTTTTAAAAAAAAAATAATTTTTTATGCATAGAATAATTCAAAATTATGATTTAGACAATCAAAATAGATCAAAGTAGTAACATGGCTCTGATACCACTATAAAAATCCGTGCGGGAGATGAAGAGTGCGAAGAAGAGAGATGCAACAAAATATAAAGTCAATTAATTAAAAATCTCTTGCCCTACTCGATCTATTTTGACAAACATAAATAAAATTAGTGATCAAATATCACCTTGTGCGAAATCGGATCCGCCTTCACCTTGCGCGTAAGGGATGCCGTCAACTGCACATGTGCCCGACCTTCAGTAATATCTACATGATCCTCCCATTGACAATTTGTCTTTGATTCCTCTACGGTATTAGTGTGATAGCTGGCTTTCCACCTTGGCGACAGCGCCTACAGCATGCAGGCGAAGACTCCTACGAACTAAAATTGTAGACCGGACTAGAGAGGAAGGGGGTGCCTCCTTCACTTGGGCGTCGAGCGCACACAGAGAGAGAGAGAGAGGGGGGGTGGCCAGATTGGGGAGAATTCTAGAGCTTGGCCTAGGATCCCCTTATGATGCATATTTATATTAATTCCCACGACTTTTCGTAAAAGTTTTTAAATTAATATAAATCTCACTTTTTAACTATCGACCAAGAATATTTATCCGTATGACCATCTAGACCCAAGTGCTAGTTTAGTTTCGAGCCTAATAAGCCAAGTAACTGCTATACAACTTAAGTAATTAATTTAATATCTCATATTAAATTATTACTTAATCGATTTGGCATCTTATAATAATCGGTCAGACTTTCGATCAAATTGAGTGCCAAGCAACACCGTATAATCGCTGAAGGCATTAAGGTTCAGCAACTCGCTCAAGAAATCTGGCTACCGTCAGTTATCGTGTAACTATAATCTTTTACCCATACCAATACTTCCGAGCAAACCTAAGGCATGATTAACTATCAAATGTTAATTGTTTTGCTCACTTAGATTAGATGCTCTAATGCAATATCAGAAAATACATTTTTCTAATATGATGTTCGTCCTAGGCAGAGGAGTCCTGAGTATCATTCTCTGAGTATTCTCTATCTAATTATAAAAAGCGAATGATTCCATATTGAATACTCAATCATCTTCGAAAGTATTCCGTTGAACTTGATTACTTGACTGATTAGGACCCATAGTTAGAGATCCATTAACTAAGATCAAAGCTCGTAAGTCTAACAACGAAGTGTTTTTTGTGTCTCGAGTTTGAGGGTCAATCACGGTATTATGACGTCGAATTAAGCTGGTTGACAATTAAGTAATTATCATTCATCGATTCAAGTCATATAAGTTTAGTGAACTCATTCACCGATGAGCACCTACATGTTCGTCTTAGTGGATTCATACAAGTGACTATGAGACCCATCACCTTCATCATGTGAGTATGAATAACTTGTATCAGTCTCACAAGATATTTGATGTCATTTTCAAATATCTTCCAACTAAGGATAATTAAGAATATGTGTTTAAAGAATATTAATCTCATTATTATTATCTCGTCATAATTTAATATCCATTGCATACATTTATGAACTTCAATGTGAGATATTCAATCAGATTATAAATAATGAATATTAATGCCTCTATTATTATTATAAAAATAAGAATGTACAAAATATGTGATTGACTTGATGAACACATACACTACTAACAGTCATGTCTACGAAGTATTTGTCACATCTAAAAAATATTTATCACGCCCATAAATTTGTACACACATACATAGGGATGACAAATATTTTTAATAATGATAAATACTTTGTGGATGTGACAAATACTATTTGTAATGCCTGCAGAATACTTGTCGGATCAAAAAATCTACAAGTAGATATATAGAGATGACAAATAGTATTTGTCACGTCTAAAATCATGCACCTGTATTTAATGCTTGTTTGAGTACTTAACACAATTACAGCGAGTTGAGTCATCTTGCGATGCAAGATGCCATTAGTCTACCTAGATAGATGTCATATGGGCTGGACAACTTATTCACAAGTGATACGATAAGTATTAACGCAGGTGTAGAGCTTTGAGTGTGATAAATATGCAAAGGCGCAACGAATCTTTTGTGATATTTGTCACGTCCACAAATCATTTATCATGTTTGAAAAATATTTATTATTTCTACACATATGTGTACACATTTTTTAGCATGACAAATTATATTTGTCACGCCTGAAAAGTATTTGTTATCCATACGTATATGTGTACAAATTTATAAGCATGACAAATATTTAATGGGCATGATTTGTCACACGAGAAAATATTTGTCATGATCGTGCAAATTTATCACGTCCAAAATTTTGCACCCGCATTTAATACTTGTCAAGTTACTTGTGAAAAAGATTGTCCAACCTATTTGACACCTACTTAGGTGGATCAATGACATCTTACATTACAAAGTGGTCAAATAAAAAAATAATCTATATTACTGTAGATTAGGGTGGATTTAATACGAAGATAGGGAGTACACGCAACAACAATATAGTAAAGAGTTTTTGTAGCATATATATCTCACAAATACAACATATTTGCATATGTACTCGACTCCAAGATGTTGTTTTTAATATTCCTGAAATCTTAGATATATTGATGTTATACTCGTTTGTCAAAAAAATGTGAATTTTAAATGAATATGTCAAAAAAAAAATCATAAATCTTGATAGTATCAAAGGTACATATGTAAAATTTTAATGAATTTAGAAGAATATGCAAAATATCAATGAATCTCAAGATTTCTATGCAAAATCTTGAAGTTTGATTTAAGAGAAGTATAATCGCAACATATTAGAGATTTCAGGGATATTAGAAATAATATGAGGGAGTTGAAGGTACGCCTACAAATATAATGCAAGGGGTATATATGAAAAGACCCTAGGATTAAGATTGGGGCACCTCCTTTTTCCATTTATAACCCAACAAAAAAGGTTGCGTCGATAAAACTGTAAAACCTTCTCCTTCCTCGCAAGCTGGGCTCACTCCGATCCTGCGAAACCCTAGGCCTCGTGCAGTGCCCATCTCGGCATCGGCCCCATCCGCCATGGAGTTCTGGGGTGAGCTTCCCCTGTTCTGAGCCCCCTCTCCACGTCCCTTGTCCTTGGAATCGTCTTCTCTAGCAAACATTAGGGTTTCTGTTTTGTTACTGTTCGCTCACCATAATGGGGAAACCTAGGACTCCTTTTGATCTGGGCCTTTTTTTTTTTCCTCTTCAAATCTCAGCGTTTTGGTTTTACTAGTCCCACTTTGTAATCCTTTTACCAAGTATCCATTTCTTTATGTGCATCTTTCACTTGTGTCCTCTCTTTCAGGCTTTCTGTTTGTCCTAGGCTGTCGTTTCGCCATTCTTTGTTGTTATTTTCTATGACATTATATGTGGTTCTACGTAACTAAGTTATTCTTCGAGTGTTGATCAACTAAAGAGGGGGGATTATAATTTATCACTCATCTCTGTAGAAAAACCAGTGTTAATCAACTAAAAAATATGGATTTTAATTCACCATTCATCTTTGGAAAAGAGAAAAAAAGAAAAAAGCTATCTTGACATTATAGTAACACGATGACTTGGCTGATGAGTATTTCGCAAGAGTGAGTTCTCAAATGTTTGGTTTTCTACGCAAGTCATCGACTAGGTGCATCACTTCTAGCTGTTGTTCCTGGTAATTTTCACAAAAGGATTAATTTATCTAAGAAAATTTTCTTCATGATTGTGTGATCATAGTGTCGTGTACGATCATAGGTGTGCTACTGCTTTGCTTCAGATGCAACTTATCAGCTCCCCGTTATTTTTATTTTATCCTCCCCCCTTGTCGCCCTTGCACAAGAATTTCACTTTAGTTTGTTAATGGCAGGTGTTGCAGAGTTACGTTGTTTAACTTCTGTTGTTTGTGTCTTCTTTTTTCAAAAAGTTTGAGATATCTGATGGAATGAACAACAATATCAATAACATCAATAAAGTGGAGGTTTGGCCTGCGGTCATTCGAGAACATTCCTTCTATATCAAGTGTTTGTCTCTGGTATGGTAGCCTTTGAGTGGCATTTCTAGTGAACATCTAAGAACTAGTGTTGAGAAAGAAGGCAGAAGTTCTAGTGACTATGGCTTATTTTTTTTCAAGTGTTGTACTTCTTTTGAATTTGGTACCTGTCTTAGTGGCTAGCCACTTGGTATCTACTATGGGTGCATGATTGTACCGAAGGGATTGGGAGGTACACAAATGGTGAAGGAGACACAATTCAATTTAAGAGTTGGTTATATCATTTCTATGCTTTGTTTCTTTTTCCGTTACTTCGGTGTTGCGAAAAGTGAAAATCTTGTACATTTTCCACCTTTTTACAGGTATCCAAGTAAAACCTGGAGAGACTGTTAAGTGTGAGCCTGGTGATGATCAATACTTGCATCTTTCACAGGTTATATTTCCTGCCATTTTAATTGTTATTCTCCTTGATGTGATCTAGATACTTGATTTATGGACTGTATATTTTCATCTGTGTTTGTGCAGGCATCACTTGGAGAAGCAAAAAAGGACAAAGGGAATGAAAATGTACTAATCAATGTTAAATTTAATGACCAGAAGCTTGTCATTGGAACATTATCTGCTGATAAATGTCCTCAAATTAGTTACGATTTGGTCTTCGAGAAAGAATTTGAATTGTCCCACAACTGGAAGAATGGCAGTGTCTTTTTTGTTGGATACAAAGCCTTTACAATGGATGAGGGATATCCTTTTTTGGTGACTTTTGTTTTTGGAATTTTTCTTTGTAGAATAAGCTTTATCTCTGTCGAGTTGTTTCTTTAACTTTTTTAAGTATTTGCCTTATCACACCGGATGATCTTACTGGTAAGCTTATGTTTATACTCCCTTTCTTTGAGATATTTTTTTAGGATGCTGCAAAATCAAGCACTTTAATGAGTTTCTTCCAAACGTTATCTACAGATGAGCATGATTTGGACTCTGAAGATGAGGATACTCCCGTTAAGGAAGTCAGTGGTATGTTACCGCTGTCAGAGACTGATGTCTCTGATTTATTTTTTGCTGTGAGTGGTGTTTTCCCTACATCAGTCAGACACATGCTGAACTTTCTTGTGGATGGCTAGTTTTTCTGTTTACAGTTATAAACTATTTTCCTAACATGGTTATATTGAGATATTGATGTAGCCATGTATGTGTATGGCTTCTAACTGATTAGACACCCTCTTTTGTTGCGGCTGATGGTATTCTAATTCTGTTAAGCATAGTATATCATTCTTAAGCAAGACCTTTCTATTTTATGTGGTAACTTTGATTGTAGGGAGCTATCTGATTTGTCTTGCATAAATCTCAAATGTTTAACCTATTACCACTCGGCATATAGTAGGCATGCTAGGACATTATGTTGTGTCTCTGGACACACTAAATCATCTTAACCATTGATGCAGCATCCATCATTTTTTGGTTCAATACTTCAATCTGATAAGTCAAACATTAATGGATGGTCAATTGTGTGCGTAATGAAAACTGCTAGGAATATTCTTATCATCTTGTTGACAATCATACATAATTATGGATTGGAGGTGAAATTCTATCTTTTTTAGGAAAGGCAAAGTCTAAGGCTGAATTGGCAAAACCAAATGTAGATGCTCGAAAGGTGAATTCCATGGCAGGTAAACAAAGCGTGAAACCTCAGGAGCCAAAGAAAGCACAGGATGAAGATGATGGGGATGATGATTCCGATGATGAAGATGATTCTGAAGAAGATGAATCTGATGATGAAGTAAACATTTATTACAGAAGCTTATTTTTGCTTACGATTGTGATATTTATAGAATTCTAAACGGCATTCTTTTGTTCATTCTGTTGTTGTCTTTGAGTTCATCTTGTTAAAAGTTGATGGTCATCAATTGTTGAGAGCATTAGCATGAAAGTGAGATTTCGAATTTCTGTGTTATTTGAATGTGGTGCATCAAGTTGTCTTTTCAGTGACACATCTGGCAAATTGTGCCTTCAATGATTTCTCTTCTTTTAGTCCATTTTTCTTTTACCAGACCCATTTAGATTCTAGTAGGAAAATGTTTCCAGGAATCACTTTAAATCTGTTGTACAGGGATGACATTAAGAGAAGATCTTGGGTACAAGTTTTTGGGTATTAGTCTGGGCGGGTTCTTTTTCCCCTCAAAACATGTAAAAGGGAATCCCTTTCATTGGAAGGGATTAGTGATCTATTTAGGGATTTCTCAAAGCTATAGATGGAGGATTCTTAACATCATGCATCCAGACAATAAAGAACCAGCTGGTGTCCTGTTTGGCTTGTGATTTGGGCTTTCCGTTTCCTGGGTGGGCTTATACTCCAGCTAGTATCTCCTCATGTATATTGCATTGGGGTTCTATGTAGCTTGGGTTTACTCCCTGATCTCTTTGGACTTCAACCTTTTTTCTGCTTGTCATGCAACCAAAATTTCTAGAAAGCTACTCTGTGTAGCTGCTGCCAGTGCAAGCTGTTCTTTGGACGAGGTCTGATGGGAGTTTTCCTTATCTTTAAGAAATGAAAAGAAAAGGACAAAAGCTCAAAAGAAAGAGAAATATAAATGGTAAACCCATAGTTGTCAAGGCGCCGCTTAGGCATGCGCCTAAGCGGCGCCTAGGCGCTATATTATAGCAAGGCGTGGGCTGCGCCTTGTTTGGGCCGAAGAAAGCGGGCCTGGGCGCCGCTTAAGCGGGCCAGGCGCACCACTTAACGCCTCGGGCCGCCTTATCGGGTGCGTGGCCCGTTTAGAACCGCGGTGGATCCGCGATATATTTGGCGCTAAACCCCCCCTCCTCGACACCCGACCCCCAGTTCCGCGTCCCCCGTTTCGCAACGCTAGGGTTTGGCTGTGGGGAAAGCGCCCCTCGCCGCCATTCTCGCCGACTGCCGCCGCCTTTGCCGTCGTCGTCGCCGTCCGGTGAGGCCTGTCCACACTTCCTCTCTCTCTTACTCTCTCACTCACTCTCTCTCTCTCTCTCTAATCTCTCTCCCTCCGTGCAAGGTCGGTTGCTGCCAGTGAAGCCGGTCGCCACTGTCACTGCCACCTTCTTCCCTAGCCGTCGCCTCCGTCGTCCGGTGAGTGACTAAGTGCCTTCTTCCCCTTTATGTCTCTCTACTCTCCCTCTCTCTATCTCTTATTCTCTCTCTCTCTATGTGTGTGTGTGTGCTAGGGCCGAAGCCCTCTCTAATCTCTATCTCCCTCACTCTCTCTCACACACTGTCTTCCTCTCTTATCTCTATGTCCCTCTCTCACTCTCTCTCTGTCACAGGGCCAAAGCCCTCTTTAATTTCTCTCTCTCTCTCTTACTCTCTATGTCTCTCTCATTCTCTCCCTGCCAGGGCCGAAGCCCTCTCTAATCTCTCTCTCTCTCCCACTCTCTGTCAGGGCCGAACCCTCTCTACACACACATTGTCTCACTCTCTCTCTCTCACCCTCTCTTTCTCACACACACTGTCACATAGGGCTTTGGCCCTCTCTGCACAGTGCACACACACATACTCTCTCTCTCTCTCTCTCACCCTCTCTTTCTCACACACACTAATACACTATCACATAGGGCTTTGGCCCTCTCACACACACAGTCACACAGTGTAACATGGATTAATTGGTCTTAATTTCTATATTAAAACTGATTTTATTGCTATTTTTTTATTAATGTTGATGAATCCACAATTAATATTAATATATTTTAAGCAAGCGCCTAAGTCGCCGCTTAAGCGTCACTTAAGCGGCCACCTTAACGCCTAAGCGCTTAGGCTCCCCGGGAACGCCTTGGGTCGCCTTGGCGCCTTGACAACTATGGGTAAACCATGATGATAGTCTTGGGGGGTATTGAATCTCTCTCATGGATCCTTACTATAGTTGCTCATAAGTTTTATATGGATGTGTGCTATTTTATTTTGACACAGTTTTCTCATATCCTTGTTTGGGACTAGGATAAATGGGCCTGAATGAGGATTTCCTAGATCCAAGCCATGAGAACATTATTGACAATTCAATAATATAATACTCACTGAAAGCACCCAATTCTCTATTTAAGGGTTATGGGGTAGAGATGGGGAGATATCCATAATGGCCCTATCTTCTTTATCAAATTCTTTTTTCCATCCCCCAAACAAAGGTTGATCTACAAGAACGGAATCTGTTGTATCTTAATAAGCCAAAGGCTTGCGCACCTGCAAGATGACATGCCAGCAAGATGAAGACCCAATTAAGTGCTATATGGTAGAGAAGAGGATGGTATCAGGTATATTAGAGAGAGGGAGCTGGATCTCTGTTTTTTTTTTTTTTGTTGGGGGGGGGGTTCGGTTGGAGGTGGCTACATGTTCTATTTGGCCCATGTCATCTGGGGTACTGCATACTTGCAAATGAATATGTTGGATTGTTAACCAATGGACATTCTGCTGCTTTACATGTACAGAAAGGAACTGCTTGGAAAAGTGATTATCTTCTCTGCAACATCAATGGGTTATTTTGTGCTGATATTCAAAGTAGCAATTGTCAGGAGCATATTCACACCCTGGTTGGAGGAAGCTGATGAGGGATCAGTAGATAATCATTATAGGCATATTGTGCATGCACACCAGCAAAGATTGTGTACGTGCACGCCTGCTTACCCCATATATCTGTCTGGGCAGGCACATTTGCATGTCGTCATCAATAGTCGGTGGCCTTACCTCATTTTTTTGTGTGGCATAGTGTCTGGAAAGTCCTAGTTCTGTGGCGTTTTTGGTCCGTACATATATTTTATAGTTAAATGATCTTTTTCTGTTTCCCTTTCTAAGAAAAAGATCTCGATTTGTTTCACGTTGCTCTATATGGTGCACATTAATATCTTTCATAGGTTGATTTGGCATTGTTCTGGTCTGTTGAGTGTGTCATAGATGAAATGTTATACTGGAAGAGATATCTGTGTTATATTGTTTTTCATCTTTTATAGGACATGCTGGATGGCGAGGATGATAATGATGAAAATGAAGATGGAAGTTCTGGGGAAGAGGATGAAGAGACTCCAAAGAAGGTACCAACTCATATGTATTGTGCTCCATTCATGTAGTGGTACAGTTGTGGAGACAGAATTCTTAAAGCTAATGTTATTGTTGATTTTCGTCAAATGTGTTTTGCAGGTTGATGGCAAGAAAAGACCCCCTGGTTCTGCTTCCAAGACACCTGCTCCTGAAAAGAAAGCAAAGTTGGTAACCCCAGTGGGTAGTCAGAAAACAGGTGAATTTTCCTTGTGTCCCATCAGTTTTTTATTTTTGGTCTTTTTTTCTCTGACAGTCCTGGAGGATTCTGGAAGATTCATATCTTTCCCAAGTATGGTTCTGTTTATCACTGCAATGGGACATTGCAAGTGGAGATATAATACGGTACCTGTCCATATTAGATTAGATTTTTCCTTTATTGTTTGCTAGACTTGCTCTTTTGGTGGGCTTTTCTTTTGTCAAAGATAATTTGCTAGAGTACTAGGAGTCACAGGCATAATCCCTGTGGACCCTGTTATCCCATTGGTCACTATGACATCTAATCTTGACTTGTTGGTGTAGGCGGTGGTGCTGATGGCAAGAAAGGTGGACACACAGCAACGCCCCACCCTACAAAACATGCTGGGAAAACTCCTGCCACCAATGACAAATTGAAGCAACAGACCCCAAAGTCTGCTGGCTCGGTCTCTTGCAAGTCATGCAACAGGTACGAGTTAAATGGGTGCCTCAAAATAGGTGAGAAAAGTCCACTCTCAAGGAAATGTTGTTTTCCTAGGATATATTTAAGAAAATAAATGGTTACAAAAACTTTTGTTCTGGATCGGAAAATTATTCCAAAAAGCTTCCCACTTTTAGGCTTAGGAAAACCTTTTTTTAAGCTGGGTAAAAAGCCATGCTTCGCTTGCTCCACATCCATCTCTCTCCCTCGCTTAGCAAGGGTTGAGATTTGATATTAAGCTACACAAGATTTGACTTTTCTTAATAACTTCTGATACTTATTTTTCCTTGGAATGATTTTTAGTCTAGAAAGAAAAGAATTTCCTTTTCCAAAGAATAAAAGTTTTCATAAACCCCTAACACATGTTGGATTTACTCCATTACATGGTGGATATCCCCTCACCTGAAGTTTTTGTCCTTTTCTTTGTGCTTTATCGTAGAAATTTACCTTTATTTGTGCAGGACATTTAAAGATGAGAATGCCCTTCAAGCGCACACCAAGGCCAAGCATGCAGCCAAGTGAGTGGTCTATGCCTCTTGAAAGTTTGTTCGAGGCGGGGATGGCAGTGCAGTACAATGGAATGGCAAAGGGCGAGAGACAACATTTTTGGGTGTGATGCCGACTGTTCAGTTTGAGAGGCTAGGTTTTCTTGTAGCTGACTGCTTGGTAGTCCAATTTTGGGGGGAAAACACTATTTCGACATTTGTTTCTCCTTAAATCCTGGCTTGATCTCGGTATCTTCCTAGGTTGTAAAGGGATTTCATGTAGTTTGCTCTGGTCAGACGTTTATGCGCCAGTTGGCCCTTCTATCATGTAGTGCCGATTGGGTTATGGCCGTTTTGTCATGTAGTGCCAATTGGGTTATTGGTACTCTTCTGGGGTGCCTTGGCCTCTGATGGTGATGGCATTTAGTTCCCTGATTAAGCAATATAACAGTAAGATCTTGCCTAAGGAGGAATCTGCACCAGGTTTCTGAATTTGGCTGATTTCGGGGGATCCTTTTATATATTATGCATATTACCATGTACTTATGTGATGTTACTTGATTCGGTGATGTGCTGTGAAGCTTATCCTAACCCGCCGTTGCAAGTAGGGATGCAAACATGGTGGGATTAAGACGAATCCAAGGTCGATCGGGACCTTGCCCATTATGCTTGCTGGTTTAGAAAGACTGGTGGTTTGATAATTGGTAGACCGGATTATCGTTAATCATATGTATTGGGTTTAAAAGAGATTATCATTGGATTTGATATTTAAACTAATTACTCAATTACTTTATCTGTTATGCATATTGGTTTAGATAGATTTTCTGTTAACTGGCATGTCAGTTAATCAAGAAGCTTATCGTTGATGTCTTTAGTTGCAAGAAGATTACAGGATGTAATTTTGACTGGCTCCAATTTGATCTCAACCCCACAAAGCTGTATTTTGTAAAGCTACATGGCTCAGTTGTGTTAATCAAGGTAGCTTTATGGTCAAACCTATTCCTAGTTACTGTTGCAAGGTATTTCAGATTTTTTTATTTTCAGAATACCCCCTACATGGATTTTAGTTGGTTAGTAATCTAAAGTTGTATGGAAATAGATCTTCTTCACACAATTAAACAAATATCCTACATTTGTTTACTTTCGACAACGTTGTTCGGCATTATATGTGTACTGCTAATTCATTTTTTATTTCTTACAAGGACATGGTCCCAGGCTCCCAGTACGTCCAACAGGTTTTCAGTTGGTGTTCACATGGGCCAGGTTGGCGTATCTAGGCTGGATTGCACCTCGCCCAGTTCCGGCCTCCGTTTGACCCACACCTGTAGCCCAATCATCCCTAATTCTTCACGTAAATGGCCTTCAAAGAGACTGTTTTCAAAATTAAAACAGTGACTTCTAAGAGCGCGTATTAGCGTCTGCGTAGAAGTTGCTCTTCTTGTAATATGGTTGTAAGTTCAGATAAGCCAATTCAAAGAGGAAAGCGCCAATATGAAAATGAGTAATACTTGCTGCAATACATGTATTGCAGCAGTGCTGGTTGGGTTATATGGGGGTATGCATTTTTTATTTTCTTTGTAACTATTAGTACAGAAGTTGAGTTTGAGCAAACTCGTGCAAAAAACTCATTGTATTACACATACATATAGAAAACCTCCTAAAAATTCGTTTTATTTTAAAATAAGTTCTCATTTGTAAGTGAAGGCAGACTAGACGATAAGGAATTATATACAAGGTTTTTTGTACATAAACATTTCACGAGAGGCTTTTTGCTTGACCATAGGGGTTTTTGTACGTGTACGATGATCTTGTATAGGGGTTTTCTGCATATATGCATTTCATAGGAGGTTTCTGTACCTTCGAGACTCTAGGGATTTTGCAAAAAACCCTAAATAATATTGAGCATGTGCCTGATGAAATTGATTCCGCTCTTGACAACTTCAATACTCATCTATACGGCAAGTTATGCATGGTTTTTAACTTCTTCTGCATCTCCAACTTAGCACAACGAGTACCTGGCATTGAGCTTGAACTTGAGTGTGAATGTGTGATACGCAGACGTAAATGACCACCATATAAACACAATACTTTGTACCTTTTTTACCTCTTTTATTTTAAAAGCATTAAATTATAAAGTGGGTTGGTTGGTGTCCTTGTTATAGTTTATATGTGGTGCTCATACCATTGTGGAACGAGGTTTTCTATGTTCAATCTCTAGAGGACCTACGTCCTTCGACTAGTTCAGTGCATGTTGCACAGGACACACTTCTAGATTCTCACTCGTTTTAATTAGTGTAATTAGATTTGATCAAAAGAAACAAGTCATCCCAACATAAACATTTTTTGATACCTCAAAATGACATATATAGTTTCCACTCATCTGCTTCATATAAAAAGTTTTATATTTGATGCGGTATGACCGTACCACAAATAATCTTACATTGCATGTTGAGAAGCCGTGCATGTGCTTATAAGGTCGGTCCTCACCCCTTAACTTAAAAGGCACCTTTTAAAGGACAAAACTCTAGAGCCGCTCTAGGGACAATACCTCTTGGGGGCCGCATCGCTCTTCTGGCATCCGAATTGGCACCGTCTGTAGGAACTCCGCCCGTACTCACACGCTCGCCTTCTCAGTGGACCGTGATGCGGCATGAGGGTACCACAAATAGTCCCACATCACATGTTGAGAAGCTACGCGTTTGCTTATAAGGTCAGTCCTCACCCCTTAAGCTAAGAGACGTCTTTTAAAGGACAAAACTTCACCTTCGCTCTAGAGACAATACCTCTTGGGGCGCATCGCTCTTTCGGCATCAGAATTAGTGCTGTATGTGGGAATTCCGTCCGTATTTACAGGGGACTGTGATGCGGTATGAGGATACCACAAATAGTCCTACATTGCACATTGAGAAGCTGCGCATGTGCTTATAAGGCCGGTCCTCCCTTTAACCGAAAACGTGCTTTTTAAGGACAAAACCCCACCTCCGCTATGGGGACAATACCTCTTGGATGCCGCGTTGCTCTTCCGGAATCGGGATTGGCGCCATCTGTGGGAACCCACCTATACTCACACACTCATCTTCTCAGGGGGCTGTGATGCTGCCCCTAAGAGGTATTGTTCCCAGAATGGAAGTAAGATTTTGTCCTTTAAAGGCGACTCTTGGGTTAAGAGGTGAGGACCGGCCTTATAAGCACATGCACAACTTCTCAACATGCGCTGTGAGACTATTTGTAGTGCCCTCATGTCGCATCACATCCTCCTGAGAAGACAAGTATATGAGTACGGGTAGAGTTCTCACAGATGACGCCAATCCCGATGCCAGAAGAGCGATGTGGCCTCCAAGAGATGTTGTCCCTAGAGTGGAGGTGGGGTTTTATCTTTTAAAAGGCGCCTCTTGGGTTAAGAGATGATGACTGGCCTTATAAGCACACGCACGGCTTTTCAACATGCGATATGGGACTATTTATGGTATCTTCATGCCGCATCACAGTCCCCTGAGAAGGCGAGCATGTGAGTATAGATAGGGTTCCTACAGACGGTGCCAATCCCAATGCCGGAAGAGCGATGCAGCTCTTTAAACATATTTCTTCAGAGCAGAGGTGTAATTTTGTTTTTTAAAAGGCACCTTTAGAGTTAAGGGGTGAGAATTGGCCTTATAAATACATGCACGGCTTCTTAACATGCAATGTGGAACTATTCGTGGTACCCTCGTACCGTATCAATATTAAATATTCATTTCGATACCATAAGATTCCCTGAGTTTAGGGCCACAGTTACCTATAGATTTCAAGGCATTTACTTTTCTCGAAGTCTACGAGAAACAAGTGGTCATAAATTGTATAGATTTGTGAAAATCGCTTTATAACCATTAGGGACATGGGAAGATGTGACCCACAAAAAGAAGGATATTGATAGAATTAAAACCCTTTCGGCACTTCAAATGAGAGCTAGCTAACATCTAATCGGTCCTTGTGAACCAGGTACAAAAAAGAGTCTTTTTCTTGGGGCAAAGTGTCTTCTGGACCATCCTGAAGGGTAAAAGGGATAATTTCATATCAACTATTCTTGTACGTTAAATTTCAAAAATATTATATTTATCTACATATTATGCCACATGTCTTTACTAAATAACATATCTATCCAACATGCTATCTCAGCGATACGTGAGATATTTATACATATCGAATATTCTATTTTGTGATAATTTCAAAATATTATGTATATATTAAAAGGGCATGCAGGATAATACACAAGTAAGTATGATGTTTTCTAAATTTGAATGAATGGTTAATATGAAATTATCTCAAAGGTAAACAAATGAGATTGTTATATGATACACATCCAAAAGCTGTTGCCTGTCAAAAGTTGCATTGCACCACCATTTGGAAGAATCCACGTTAAAGACAAGATAAACAATGTCCAGTAAGTAGCTTATCTGACCTTTTTTTTTTCTTCTTTTCGGAAAATGATCTCATGGCCCACCCATATCATTCCATTGCACTGCCCCATTCTGTCTCACTTTCCCTCTGCCCCTTTCTGCATGTGGAGCCAGTGTTAGATTCCCACGAGACTTTTAAATCTTTTCCCTTCACAGGCCAGCGCAGCTGTAATATTGAGATCACTGATGACGTCGAAAACTAGTCAGGGTTGCAGTTGAACTGGGCTGCCAGTTTTTTTAATAAAAAGTTTATTTTTAATTTTTTTGAAAGGCTTCAATCTGACTTATGTTCATACAATTTGATCTTTGATATGATTACACGAATAAAGATAGAAAAAAAATCTTAATAAACAGTAAAAATATTATTTTTAATTGTTCATTGAAACTCAATTTTTTGTTTTCCTTTTTTAAGATTTTTTTTATCAGAAATCAAGATATATAACCATATAACGCATAATGGGAGCCATTATTTTTTCTAAAACATAATTTTTTAATTGAAGACGCCGGCACTGGCTGCAGGTGCATCAAACTTTACTCATATAAGAATCCTTCTATTTGACGGTGTCCCCGGCCACTGCTACTTAGCCTAGGGATGTAAACGGTCACCCATAACCCGATTATTTGATCAAATATTAGCTTGCAAGAGGGTAACAAATACTCTTTTTAAACTATTATATATGTTGAGTAATAGTTACTACACCGCATGCGGTGTAGAGACTGAGCTGAATTGCAGCACTTTACCTCTTCCCGTCATATGTTTCACTTTTTTTTTACTTTTTTGATTTTTGAAGATAGAAAAAAAGAAAATATGTAGCCCTCTAATAATTTTATTGCTGTCATTTTTCATACACCTCTATTTAAAAGAGATAATCGATTCATTCTCACCATTTTAAAAGAAGTAATTGATTCATTCCCGTTTAGTTTGGCCGCCTCTCAGTTTATCTGACACATATTTATCACTTCAAAACTTAAATATATCAGTTCGAAGCACATTTTTATCACTTTCACAGTATATTTTTATTACTTCCTAACTGTTTTAGTTTTATCACCTATTACTTAATTTTATCACTACTTACGTAAACTTATCACTTTTAAAATACATTTTTGTCACTTCCTTACTGTTTCAATTTTATCACTCGTTATTTAATTTTATCATTTTGTAATGCAGTTTATCACTTTCTATGCTAACTTATCATTTCCAAATAGAGATTATCACTTCCAAATATTTTATCACCTTATTTGTATAGAAAGTGATAAAATGTTCGAAAGTGATAATTTCTCCTATAAAATGATAATTTTACATAGAAAATGATAAAATGTGCTTGAGAGTGATAAATTTATATTAAAAGTAATAAAACTAAATTACGTAAGATGTGACAAAATTAGACTTTGGAAGTGATAGATCTGAAAGTGATAAAAATGTATTACGAAGTAATAAAATTGAGTAACAAGTAATAAAACTGAAATAGTTAGGAAGTGATAAAAATATGTTTTAAAAGTGATAAAAATGTGTTTTAAAAGTGATAAAAATATGTTTAGGAGTGATAATTTCAAATTTAAAAGTGATAAATCTTTGATGAAAATGATAAATTGAAAGATGGTCAGACTAAAATGAAAAATAATCAATTATCTCTTTTTAAATAGCGGGAATAAGTCCGTTATCTCTTTTAAATAGAGGTGAGTAGAAAAGAACATCGATAAAAGTTGTCAGAGAGTTCCACCTTTCCTTTCTTTTCACCTAAAAAAGTCAAAAAAGTGAAAGAATAAGTAGGACAAGTGACAGGAGGAGGTAAATTGTTACAATCCACCTCGACTTCTCTACGCGCAGCATGTGATGTAGTAAGTATTACTCATATATATTTGATAAGATAATAAATGTATCTTTTTTTAGGCCAAATGCATATGATATTAGTGGCAGTTCAATTGTTCAATTGATTATTAATTAATAGGTCACTCAACAGAAAGGGTTTCTAAACTTATATCATAACGGATAAGGTGATAGATCTCCTTTAGATCCGCACTAACTCGACCTATTTGCATCCCTAATTACTGGTCGGCATGGATAGGTTTTGAGAAAGGAGTAATACTTGCTGCACTGCACGTAACAGTGCAGCACACGTGTCTTGCACTGTTGGGTGCAACATCATCCTATCCACTGGATTAGACAGCATGTTCTTATTTTTATCAATTTTCTTGTCGGGTTTTTTAAATTTGTTTAGAGCATCCAATCGAAAATTCAACAATATATTTGGGGAGCTCGGATTGGCCTCGACTAGTTATATTTTTTTTTTAAAAAGAAAGTTTTTTCCTTGCACGCAAATCGAAGTGTTCTTCAAATGAATTAAAAAAACAAAATACTTAGTCGGACTAGGGTTGATCTGATCTCTCTAAATGTACTATTAGATTCTTGATCAGATGTTTCAAAAAATAAAAAAATCTAATAAAAATAAAAAGTAGGATACATTCACGTTGCACGCAACAGTGTAGGACACATGGCCTGCACTATTCCTGCACTGCTGGGTGAGCTTGGGAGAGCCCAAGTTTCGAACCCTAGCAGCTTCAGTTAAATTTAATTTGATGAACAGTAGCTGCGAAGATGAGGACTAAAGAATCATTTAATTATCTAGTACTGTTGTTATTTTAATTTAGTACAAAAAAAAATTTATATTTCATAATTAAAATGTAACAAATACTATTGAATGCTGGCTATCAACGTGCATCCCCATCCTTTTGTCACCTCGACTGAGCTTGGGGTTTGACTCTTGCGAGTGGCCATGACTTTGATGATGGTCTTTAAAGATAAATATTTACAAATGTAAATTAGAAAATTAATGAGCTGGGTTACTTACATTAAAGTAATGCTTGCATGCATTATATGCAGTAATAGCAAAGCTTACGTGGAATGTAACATTTGACTGAGTTGCATTACATGTCCACCTCTTTCCTACCTTTTTAATTGTGAGAACAAGCATTGGTTGATATTTCTAATGGCATTTATTGTCCCTCTTGTCTTCTCACCTTCCTTTGAACCAAAAATATCCTTTCCCATCACAGCCCATCACCTATAAATTTATCACTTCCTACTTAATTTTGTTACTCTCTATTTAATTTTGTCACTTTCTATATAATTTTATTATTTATTATTCAATTTTATCATTTTGTACATAAGTTTATCATTTATTGTTCAGTTTTATCACTTTGTACATCTTCATTTCTTGTATAGTTTTATCACATACTATCCAATTTATCACTTTTTACTCAGTATTATCACATCATGTTCATTTTTATCACTTCCTATTCATTTGTATTATTTCTTTCACAATTTTATCACTCCATGTTCATTTTTATCACCTCCTACATAGTTTTATCATTTTCTATGTATTTTTTATCACTTCGTAATATTTTTATCATATTTTATTCAATTTTATCACTTTTTATATTATTTTATCATTTTTTGTTCATTTTTATTATTATGTATGCAATTTTATCATTTCTTATTCATTTCTATCACTTCGTACATAATTTTATCACTTTCTATGTAGTTCTATCACTTCATTTCAGACCTATCACTTCTTAGTACGAGGTAAAAAATTGAATAAGAAGTGATAAGTGATAAGTTGGTGGGTAAGCAATTGAGAAGGGAAATGGTATTTTAGAGATGAAAAAATGTTACCTTAAAAGGGAGGTGAGATGACAAGAAGGACAATAAACGCTATCAAAAATGCGAACTCATTACCTTCCTACAATTAAAAAGGTGGGAAGGAGGTCTACAGGTAGTGCTTCCTAGTTAAATGTTGCATGTTACACACATGGTCATGCATTGACCGAAGTAGCATGGGCATGCCGCTATATAGTGGTGCACCTTGCTCTAGTCACAGTCCGATCCCCCTGGCTGTCAACCACGTTCGTATTTTCGTTTCTATTCTTAAATAAGTTTTCTGAATTCAAACTCCAACCTAGAATAAGTTTCCAATTAGAGGAACACCAAAATATATTATCCGAGATTCTTTTTTTTTAAAAGTTGACAATAATTTCTTCATCCAACAAATCGCTCTCTCTCACCAATTATCTTTAAAATTTTTCTCATTCCTCATAATTTTAAACCTAAACACTAATTAAGCAGTTTAAGTTTAAATTTCATACGTTTCGATCATGGACCACACAGTGTGATAGTAGCACTCTACATATAACACCGTGAGGTTGTTTGTTTTAATGTAAAACAACGTAACTTAAAATAATTATTTTATTTTACAGTATTTTTAGATGTTTGAAATGATGTAAAATAATGTAAAATGAAATTTTGTTTGGATCTTGTCGACCACTTGATAGGTCAATTCTCTTGTTCTAGTTTACAAAAGAGACTCACAGTTCTCTCCCGTAAACCAAAATAAGTGATTTAAACATTCTTTTATTTTATTTTACAAACAACTAAACAAATACTCTTTTATTTTTAAAATAAAAAGTTCACTTATTTTAAAATCAATGATTATGAAATCTATGAATTCTGAAACTTTACATTGAAACAAACAACCCCCAGTGAAAATGAAGGTTTAAGCCCATCTTTCCCCCTCTTTCTCTCACACTTTCTCTCATAGACCACATCTCTTTAGAGCAGCTCCACTCTTTCTCTCTCTCTCTGACCGACTTCTCTTTGGGGCGCAAGCCGCACAAGTGCAGTGCTCTCTCTCTCTCTCTCTCTCTCTCTCTCTCTCTCTCTCTCTCTCTCTCTCTCTCTCTTTCTCTGTGTATGCGCATCCCTTTAGAGTTTGGAGCCATTAGAAGGGGAGGCTCCACACTCCCTCCCACATGTAAAATTCTCTCTCTTCCCTCTATGTTAAAGAATTAAAAAATGAGAACGATAGACTATCTTTGTAATCATACTCCACGTTAGGCTGTAAGGCAGTGTCCTCGGATTCCATCGTCGAACTAAAAACGTCTAGTAGTAATACATTATATTATATAAAATTATTAAATAACAACATTTAAGTTTGAGGTCATAAGTAAAAGGGATTTTTACACATATAACATTAAATAAATATCATATTTGTATCTATACTCTCAACTGTCACTTATTACTTTCTATAACCCTAAAGTCTCCCAAGTATTATGATTACGTCTTTCTATCAAAATAACATGAATTCCAACCGAGTATATCAAAAAGATTCGGTAAATCTAGATAACATCAACAATACATATGTAAAATTTTAAAAAATTAAGAATATATATATAAAATATTAATGAATTTAGAAGTATGTATACCAAATCTTTAGATTCGATTTAATAACACTTTGACAGGAGGTATAACCACAACACTTTGCTTTGTTTGCGGAATAGGCCCGGAATAGGATCTCTTATTCCACTTAAACCCTTTAACCCAGTTTGGCGGAGGGCATTGCTTAACCCAGGGTGGAATACCTTATATCCGGTTTAAGTGGAATAGGGGCAGAATTACACGTTCTTAATAAACTATGATTAACGTTAATTGTTATTCAAATTTCTTATCAATAAATGGAGCATAAAAATTTTATCTTAATAATTAAATATGATTAATGTTAATTAATATTAGTTAATCAAAATAATATTAAATAATAATTAATAATTAGTATATTACTATTTAAATTAATAATAAACTATGATTAACGTTAATTGTTATTCAAATTTCTTATCAATAAATGGAGCATAATAAATTTATCTTAATAATTAACTATGATTAATGTTAATTAATATTAGTTAATCAAAACAATATTAAATAATATTTAGTAATCATACTAATATTTATTAATATTAATATTTATGAATTAATATTTATTATTAATATGAATTAATGGTGATTAATAATATTTATTAACATTGTTAATAATAATTAACATTTATTACTTAACATTTTTAATATTTAATACTATTTAAATGGAGCATAATAAAAATTATATTAATAATTAACTATGATTAATGTTTGCTAGTATTTATTAATCAAAATAATAATAGTTAATATTTATTAATCATAATAATATATATTAATATTGTTTAGTATGTATTAATCACAATAATATTTATTAATATAATCAATATTAATTAACATTTATTAATATTAATTAATATTTATGAATATATATTAATCAATATAATATTTTATTAATATTATTAATAATAGTTAACATCTATTACTTAACATTTATTGATATTTAAATATTAAATAATATTTAGTAATTAGTATATTACTATTTAAATTAATAATAAACTATGATTAACGTTAATTGTTATTCAAATTTCTTATCAATAAATGGAGCATAATAAATTTATCTTAATAATTAACTATGATTAATGTTAATTAATATTAGTTAATCAAAACAATATTAAATAATATTTAGTAATCATACTAATATTTATTAATATTAATATTTATGAATTAATATTTATTATTAATATGAATTAATGGTGATTAATAATATTTATTAACATTGTTAATAATAATTAACATTTATTACTTAACATTTTTAATATTTAATACTATTTAAATGGAGCATAATAAAAATTATATTAATAATTAACTATGATTAATGTTTGCTAGTATTTATTAATCAAAATAATAATAGTTAATATTTATTAATCATAATAATATATATTAATATTGTTTAGTATGTATTAATCACAATAATATTTATTAATATAATCAATATTAATTAACATTTATTAATATTAATTAATATTTATGAATATATATTAATCAATATAATATTTTATTAATATTATTAATAATAGTTAACATCTATTACTTAACATTTATTGATATTTAAATATTAAATAATATTTAGTAATTAGTATATTACTATTTAAATTAATAATAAACTATGATTAACGTTAATTGTTATTCAAATTTCTTATCAATAAATGGAGCATAATAAATTTATCTTAATAATTAACTATGATTAATATTAATTAATATTAGTTAATCAAAACAATATTAAATAATATTTAGTAATCATACTAATATTTATTAATATTAATATTTATGAATTAATATTTATTATTAATATGAATTAATGGTGATTAATAATATTTATTAACATTGTTAATAATAATTAACATTTATTACTTAACATTTTTAATATTTAATACTATTTAAATGGAGCATAATAAAAATTATATTAATAATTAACTATGATTAGTGTTTGCTAGTATTTATTAATCAAAATAATAATAGTTAATATTTATTAATCATAATAATCTATATTAATATTGTTTAGTATGTATTAATCACAATAATATTAATTAATATTAATTAATATTTATGAATATATATTAATCAATATAATATTTTGAACTCTTTATTCCACTCTTTATTCTACTTATTCCTACCAAATCACTTGGAATAGCACAGTGCAATTCTACTTATTTTGGGTGGAATACCAATTACTTACCAAACTAAAATACCTCTTATTCTGAGTTAAAAAATCCCTTCCTCCTTATTCTGGTTTAAGCTATTCTGCAAACAGATTTCAAGGATACTGAAAATAATACGTGAGAGTTGAGAGTATATTGTAGATATGATATTTTTAAGGGTATATGCAAAATCCGTAACCAAATTTACGAATCTTACACCGACGCGATGTAAAAAAATCCGTAATTAATTCGCACTTGCCACCGCACCGGCTCCTCCGCCCCACATCCCATAATTTCCATTCCCGTGTACATATAACAATCTCATCCCCCCCACGACCGCGCCTCTCGCAACTACCGACACCGTCCTCCTCCCCGCCTCCCGTTCCCCGGACGCAGAGCGAGAAGGCAAGAGAGCAAGGGAGAGCCTGCAATGGCGTCCTCGGCCGGTGGTGCTGCGGCGGCGAGGCTGGATCTGGACGGGCGCCCCATCCAGCCCATCACCATCTGCATGATCGGCGCCGGCGGCTTCATCGGCTCCCACCTCTGCGAGAAGCTCATGGCGGAGACCCCCCACACCGTGCTTGCCGTCGACGTCTACAACGACAAGATCCGCCACCTGCTGGAGCCGGAGGGCGCCCACCCCTGGTCCTCCCGCATCCAGTTCCACCGCCTCAACATCAAGCACGACTCCCGCCTCGAAGGCCTCATCAAGATGGCCGATCTGGTTTTTCTCCGAACCCTTCCTCTTCTTGCTCGCGATTTCCTCCATTGTCAACTCTGTTAGATCCTTCAGGCTTCCATTTCTCTGTGCAGACCATCAACTTGGCGGCAATCTGCACTCCCGCCGACTATAACACGCGCCCGCTCGACACCATCTTCAGCAACTTCATCGACGCGCTTCCGGTGGTAAGCGGCAGCCAGAAACCGCCATTCTTCTTCTTGTTCTGTCTCCGTTTCCCTTGTGATTTGGATTGGTTGGCGTCCTTGTCTGGTGACGCAGGTGAAGTACTGTTCGGAGAATGGCAAGCGCCTGATCCATTTCTCCACCTGCGAGGTGTACGGGAAGACGATCGGGAGCTTCCTCCCCAAGGAGCACCCCCTGCGAAAGGTATGCTACATGGCGTTCCTTCCTACAAGAGTCATCTGGTAGATCTTTTTTTTTTTTAAAGGGTGATGGCAGGGGTGATCCGTTATGGAAGGCCGTTAGTTAGATGGATGGATCTGAGTAGTCGAGTTAAAAAAAAGTAACGGATGGGTGAAATGTTTGACCGGTATGATGTGTTCGCGCGGTTTCTTAGATCAAGATCTGCTCTCTGGCATTGATCCACCTAGCATCACTTTTCTCCGCTTTTGGCAATGTGTAGAAGAGGTCTTTGATTCTTTAATATGGCGACGAGTCGATGACATTATTCATGGTGTGTGTGTGTGTGTGTTATTTTCTGATCTGAATAATGACAGTTTTGGATCAATAGATTATTGCTACAGTCACTCGTTGTTTATTTTTTGTGTTGTAATAATTTTGTAGAGCTTGTGATCTCCTCTGTCGATGGGTGTGTCGAACGGGGCCTTTGTTTTGCTTTGTTTCTCTACTCAGGATTTTTCTCCGTGTTTTATGCATGCAAAACATGTTCTATCTGTCACCTGGAAATATGTATAATATGTCTTTTTTTTTCCGTTCTTTTCCTATGCTTCCGTCCAAATTCCTGTTGGTCTTCCTCAGGATCTCAACTGTCTGTTCTAAATGGAGTCATCTATAGATAGACCCTTTCTGTGAATCTTTTTTTAATGTGTGGTGTGAAATTTCTTCTCTGGAATTTGCACTTTTTCATGTGAGATCCATGTAGACGAGTGAAGAAAAAAGATTCTGATATAGAAACTTACCATATTAGATGCCTCTCTATTGTGTTCAACAATTTGGATTGTCCTTGTAAAGCATTGCCATGATTTTCAACTGATAAGAACGGTAGTTCATGAAGTTCAGTTTGTAGTTTGTGGGTTGATAAATT
The DNA here is from genome assembly GCA_030544215.1 of Zantedeschia hybrid cultivar. Classification (NCBI taxonomy): domain Eukaryota; kingdom Viridiplantae; phylum Streptophyta; class Magnoliopsida; order Alismatales; family Araceae; genus Zantedeschia; species Zantedeschia hybrid cultivar. Next base: position 40,841,373 of record JARZZO010000013.1, on the reverse strand, counting down.
TGGTGCAGTTTATGCATCTAAAGGCATCAGTGTGCTTCTTCCTCTATATGCAACTTAATTGAGTAAACGCTATAGCTGTTGTTGGTTGTGTTTATTTATTGTATATTGAGAGCACTGTCAAAAATGTCTGTGCAAATAAAAAAGAGTATTCCCACAGTATTGAGTGACCTACATTTTCAGCAGTTATTTGACATTACTTGGGAAGATTGTACTCCAGATATCCATTCCAATGTCAATGTTTTATTGCTGGATATTTGCTGCTGTTGTGACCAAAATCTGAGGCTTCTTTTCACCTATCCCAATAGCGGGAAGAAGAAAACAGACTAATGAGAGGATGCAGACAGTGATAATTATATTTCATCATTGACATATGAAGGACAGTTTCCCTACTAATATCTTTTACGGTTAACAAATCCCTCTGAGACACTAGCTTTAAAATACTTATATTTTTATGCTCTTTGTTTGCTTGCTTTTGTTTGAATTCCATGTTCATTTCCGTTTTCCTTCTATCAAGGTTTTTTCTATATAAGAATGAGAAAGAGTCTTGCTTGCGTGTAGAGCTCCTGTGGATTATCTTTATTTCAAATTGCAAGGGCTGACAACTGGGTTGACCTACCATCTTTGCCAGTGTGAAGAGAGCAAGGGATAGGTAATTTGAGTCTCTGCTTGGGCTTTCCTTTGTTGAGACAACTAGGAGACATCATTGGCCTCGCATGGCCTCTGTGAGAGAGAATTTCTCTTTACACTTCAGACTATTGTCAGAATAGCATTGGTGACAGTGTGTCACACTACAAGCTGGATAATCTTTGCAATTTGAGAGGATATGCCTGTTATCTGATCATGTGTTTGAAGTGACATGTCTTTGTTGTGATCAGTGTGAATATTGTTTTATTTAGTTTTGCTTGGTTTTTGTGTTTGATTGTCAGCATGCTTGTTCACCTGAAATTGTGTAGTATCCCCCTGGGGAGCATTGTCGGACAAACAATATTTGTTTGTCATATATTCGTTGCAATTTTGGTCCCTGATTGTACATAAATGACAAATTTATTTTAACTACATGGTTTTAATCTACACAAGTGGAGATTACAACTAATTACTTACTATCAACACCTTTCTCTGATTTAACAGGAACCTGAATTCTATGTACTCAAAGAAGATGAATCACCTTGTATCTTTGGTCCTATTGAGAAACAAAGATGGTCATATGCATGCGCTAAGCAGCTAATAGAGAGGCTAGTCTATGGTAAAGCAGACTTGTCATCGCCTGCCTATAATTGCAGTTCTGCATTCATTCTCTTCTTTCTCTTAGACTTTTTTTGGTTTTATGTGTTATGATTCTAGCTGAGGGAGCAGAAAATGGCCTCGAGTTCACAATTGTGAGGCCTTTCAATTGGATTGGACCAAGGATGGATTTTATTCCCGGAATTGATGGTCCAAGTGAGGGCGTTCCACGGGTTTTGGCTTGTTTCAGCAATGTAAGTTCGTAGCTCGTGAAATGCTGCTACATGAGAAGTTTCTTTTGTGACATTTTCCTTTCGTATTGTACAGAACCTTCTACGTGGTGAACCTCTGAAGCTTGTAGATGGCGGTCAGTCTCAAAGGACCTTTGTTTATATCAAGGATGCCATTGAAGCTGTCTTGTTAATGATCGTATGTACTAAATTTCTCTGTCGACCGCATTATCATGTTACTAATTGCATAGGGAATTAAGCATTTTATTTTGCCCATCAGGAAAATCCCGAGCGAGCTAATGGTCGAGTCTTTAACGTTGGGAATCCTAACAATGAAGTAACCGTTAGACAGCTTGCAGAAATGATGACGGAGGTATGTCAAGCCGACAGCAACTTTGTCCGATTCGTTTTTCACTTTCACATTTCTGAAGAAGTGTATTTATCATCACTCAGGTGTACTCAAAGGTATCCGGAGAGCCTGCACTGGAAGTTCCCACTATTGACGTGAGCTCCAAGGAGTTCTATGGTGAAGGATATGATGACAGCGATAAGCGAATTCCTGACATGACCATCATCAATAAGCATCTTGGTATGGCCCATTTTCCCTGTGAACCTTAAATGGCTTCCACTGTCTATTTATTAGCCGTGCATTTAATCTGCTGTTCTGTGTGTTTCACCCAGGTTGGAACCCTAAGACTTCACTGTGGGACTTGCTTGAATCTACTCTAACTTACCAGCATAGGACGTATGCTGAAGCTATCAAGCGTGCTATTGCAAAATCAGTTCCATCCAGCTAGCTGTACTGCCCCTTTGACAAGACGATCCTAGCTTGCCTTTTCATGGCAACTTAGGAAGGCCCAGATTCTTTCAGAAAATTCACATGCCTCCAAATCCCGACATATTTTTATTCCTCCAAGTTATGTCATGGTTTGATTTTTGATTGAAATAGTTATTTTTTGGCCCCTCTTCTGGGGTAATGAGGTCCACGATGAAATGGGTGCTCAATTTTGTGCTTTTTTTAAAGGTTGGCCGTGCCTGCCCCTGCCCAAGAGTTGGTATGAATGACAGCTCTGAGGAATCAGCTATTTCAGGTTGTGGAACCGTTCCTTTTTTCCGAAAAAAAATTCGTTCACCTGAAAACTCTAATGATAGTCGTTACATTCGTTAGTCAGTAAAGATTGTGACGTTGTTTGTTCATATTTCTCGCCTCAATCGAGTAGTGAGCCAACTATAATAACCAATACGTTCCCGTAAATCTTGCACACGTGTTGTTATACGGTTGAAGTTAAACAATTGTACAAGTGATTGCCTTCACTCCCTAACGTCCTTCCACTTGCATGGCTCTTCGGTTCAACGTGTAATTTTGGACGATTAGATTTTCTGTCTTAATGCACCTTCACTTATATAGATTGAAATAAATTTGATACTTTAATCTTATCATAATAAATGATCAATTTATCTGTATATGTGAGTCGGGCGGGAGGTGGCTTATGTAAGGTTTGTCATGGGGATGCAAGGTTTAGGGTGCGGAGCTGAAGAGCCTGTGGCTCAACTGAATAGGATTTCTCTGATCATGAGTTCAAACCTTGTGTGGTTGTGTAGGAGTCATCTCCAACTGAGGAGGAAAACTATTGTAATCCTCATATATGCATTCTCTCCACCGTAGAAGTTTTTTAAGTACCTGAAAACGTTTAGGATGCGAAAGATCTTGTCTTGAATTTTGTGACCAGGGGGATGCTCGCCTCTAAAAGAAGAGAATGACAGGTGACGTACAGTCAACAAGGGTCTCAACTGTCATAGCATGAAACTGGTCTCTGTTAGCAAAGGCGAGCAGTACCGTGGGTCTACCAACGGTCGAACCCCATATCTTTCCAATCTAGAGAGTTCGTCTGCAGGATCCAGATCCTCATAGGACGTTTTTAAGCAACCAGCGCTCCGTTACATTACATGTCGTTTGTATTTGCTAGGAACTCTCAGCTGAAAAATCTCTCTTATGCCTAGGGCTGGGAACTGGGCCTGAGCCTCAACTCATTAGACCTGGTGAATTTGGATCTGGGTATATCCAATAACTCAATAACAGATCCGTTAATTATTGTTAGGTTAAATCCTCCAAATAGAATTCTGTAAACTTGGACTTGAAAATGGATCCATTTCACCTGCATAGGGAACAAACTGTACCCACTTTCTTTTAAAACTGATTTGAGGTGTAACATCAACAAAAAAGAGGCAGACCCAATAACAAACTCATTTACCTGTTTATCCAGAAATATTAATGGGTTTGTTTTGGGTCTGGGTCTATGTATTTTATGTCTGGGTCTGCCCATACCCTGCCCACTTATAGCCCTAGTAAAGGCTTGAACTATGATCCTCATGTCCGCCAGACAGTACTCCTTTAACCCTATAAAAATGTTTATTAAAAAAGGGATAATTACACCAAAAACCCTGTTACAATATTAATTATAAATGTGCCCTTCAATTTTTCGGGGTATTATAAATAATCCTCTTAATAAAAAATTGTCACAAATGCCCATGTCGTCATGTCTTGTAACTGAGTCTAACTAAAAGAGACCTAACTATAGTTAAATCCTAACCTTACATGAAAAATGACAAAAAATACCCTCTCTCTCTCGGCTTCCGAGTGTTCATGCGAGAGGTGGGGGAAGAATGGAAGGGAAGGAGCGAGTCGTGAGGATGATTTGCGGCACCAGAAAGCATTTGTCGAAGTCCGACCATGCAAGAATCCTCCGAATACTGCTGGACCAGCCCATGGTGGTGAGCACATCATCAAGCTGAGCTCCTTCAACTGGTCGAGGGCCTTAACCAAGTCCTTCTCGTATGAATATCTCAAACCATTTCGCTGCGCAATCTCCTCCCCTGACGGCCCATGTCTCGTGATGCTCTGCACAATCTCCTCCCTCGACGGCCCAGGTCCCACGACGCGAACCCCGGCGGACTCCACACCCTCCTCGGGACTGATCCGCATAGCGCCCTGGTCCCTTGCAGCCGAAACGACCAATTCCTTCTGGGCCTTTGCCTTCTCCTTCTGGGTTACATGTATGGGAAATATACTGATGTTCTTTGTGAATTTAACGTAACCTTGGAATCAGCTTTATTTGCCAAAAACCATTTAAGTATATAATCATTTGCATACGAGGGGAAAACCCAATAGAATGTGTTAAGCCTTGGCACAACGAATTTTGTGTGGCATGAAGATTCCAGTACGTAAGATTTCCATCATTTTTCTGTTTTTTTTTTCTTTTTCCTTGCGGTCGATCCAGTACCACCTATCTGGTTATCATGGGCTGTCACAGCCCGGGTTTCATTCTTTCATGTGTTTTTGGTGTCTTCTGTCTTCACAAGTCTCAGTTGTCTCTCCTCGTCTGCGCGAATTTTGATCCAACTTCTCTCATCACCTTGCACGTGCTTCTCGGTTGGCAAGAGGCGAAGTGAGCCAGCACGGCCCTCTAAATATCTCAAGTCTAATCACTGATGGGCAAGCAAAGCTAACATCGCCGGAGACATTGCCCATTTTTCTCACTAACAGTTGGGTAACGGCTGGATGCCAATTTGGTCAATCTACAGATGCCTAGTTGTATGACGTTTGAGAAAAGTACACACATTTCGTCTGCATCATCTGAACGGGAAAAAAAAAACCAAAGACAACTTCCCAATCTTCCTAGCACTAGTTGAAACGTGGTCCCATGCTTCCTAGCCAGTGCACGAGCAAAAATCTCCTTTAATAGAACTCTTCGCAACCACGCAATTTTGTACCCATCTCGCTAGAGCTGGAACCACCGTGCCCGACCACTGGGCCACCATGAAGGGACTGGACCATTGCTCTTCCTAGTTTGCGTTTAAAGAGGTCATAAGAGTAGTAAGAGTTGGAATTCTGACCTCACCACCAACATTAGCAGGACCGAGTCTGTTATGTACAGTCCTAATTTAGGTATAGGAGACTCATTAGATCATCCACTACACATGTTCTATTAGTAAGGTTCTGAGAAGCGGAGATCAGCAGGGCCAGGTCCTAGGATGCCTTTGTCGCTTTCTGGGATTACAGTGTTAATGCTCATATTTGCATCTACTTGCCCATTTCTGTCTTCATCCATCAACGTCTGAGGTCTCCAGCTGCCTCCAAGCCACTCTTGCTGCACAGACAAAAGATACATAAAGGGATGGTTAGGGTTCCGGACAAGACAGTGAGTGACTTTTTGCAAAAAAATAGCATTATAAAAACTTGCTTCTTCTTGCGTGTGATTCCCCTCCTGCAACACTGGGGTCAAGATCGGGAGGATGACAGTGGGGTCTGGCTTCTGAAAAACAAAAGTGGTGTATAAACCTGTGACATAAGCAATCAATTAGCACAGAAGAGAAACACATACCAATCAGGACTACAGGAGACCCCATAGGATAACATCACCTAAGATATCAAAAGATCGAGCTAGCAGCTTTCCACGAGGATCCACAAAATTTGCACCAAAACCAAAAAGCATGCCTGCAAATTGTGTTCTTTGGCAATACACATAAAATCAATGTCATACTACATCTCGATCAATTCACCACACTATAAACACAAACAACGCAAAGAATCAAAATATTGTTAGCCCAGGAGTAGGGGGCAAATTTAGCGAACCAGGTCTCTCCTTTTTAACACTAATGTTGCAGGACCAAGTCTGCCAACTTCCACCAAGACTCCAGGTAAGCTTCTATTGCTAAGATTTTTATTTTCTAAATATTTTTATTGATTTTAAAGTGGATTGTTAAATATATTATGCTAAAAGTTTAAGTACCATAATAAGAAACTATTAGTTGAATGATATGCAAGCAGATCGAACATAGTTCAACCAACAACTCTGTGCAGAGTAAGCTATAGAACCATAAGGTGATTGAAATACAGCATTGTACATAATCTAAATAACAGCATGAATGCCACTAAATAGCACCAACACCACCAAACTATTTAGTTGAATGACATTCAAGTGAATAGCTAGACAATAGTTTAGCCAGCAAATTCTGTGATGAAGCATGAAGGTAGTTAACCAAATGTTTCCACATCGATGACTCAACTTCAGCGCTAATCTACTTCACAAGGAGGAGTAGCACTTCTCGTTCTCCATAGAATACATGACAAGGTAGCGGAAAATGATTATTGATTAAGACTTCATTTGAAAACACTTTTGGGAGGATCCCGTCCACAGATTTTCTAAACATCCTGTCAAATGAAGAATCTTTCTCAAATTAAAAAAAAAGAGGGTGAGATGAGACAAAAAAGCAGATTGTCACCGTTAGACACAAGGAGGTGGCCTATTCGGATTCACACGCCATTGTAAAAAAAGATAGCACAGGAATCTGCTTTCAAAGCGTTTAATGCTCTTTTACTTCACAACTTTCTCCTAAAGAAACATGAAATAACATATTTTTTTCTTTTTGAAATGACTGGACAAAAGAGTAATTAACAGTGCGAATTCATATGCTAAACATAATTAAAATACTAGGAGGAATTCAGATTTGAAAATCTGATGCCATCATCACTTAAATATGAATTCCCTCAAAGTTTACATCCACAATTTTTTTCAAACCAGACACTAAGTAGAGGAAGAAGAGGAAAGAAAGGAAGGACAAAAGAAGCTGAAGGCATAGAGCAAGAGAAGGAATAAAAACTTCTTGTGACCATGGTTTGCTGTATCATTACGGATCATGCCAACTTGTACGAACCGAATCATATTTGGGCGAGTCCGATCAGCTGGCACGCATCAAATCAGACTGGATCATGCCAACTCATATGTGCATGATGAGTTATTTTAATTGACTTTTTCTCATTTGATAAGTAAATTCACACTTTTTATATCAATGAGTGGGGTACACTTACTCTAAAATGTGATTTAAACTCATTTCTATTAACAAACCAGTGGCCTGACTCGGCCCAACTCGAGCAAGTCGGATAGGTAGGTACCTTACCGTATCTGGGAAGATACGATCCAGTACGGATCAGCAATATGACAAACCTTGCCTGTGACAATCCTCCACGCAGTTAACCTTTTGCATAACTGTAGTGATATTATCATTTAGGTAACCAGGTTACACCGTATTTAATTGACCTTTTTAAAAAAAAATAAGTTGTCATTTGTACCATGAGTTTTATTAAAATAAATAGAGATTCAGTTAAAGTTTTTAGGTAACCAGGTTACACCCTATTTAGTTGATTTTTTTTAAAAAAAGAAGTTGTCATTTGTACCATGAGTTTTATTAAAATAAATAGAGGCAGTGCAACCAAGTGGGTAGAGGTAAGATTCCTCTCCCAGTAAAGCATAAACATCATTCAAAGTAGCAACTATTACAATTTTCCTGTCACCTTTGTCCAGCTGTCTACAAAAATATCTAGAATATACCACACCAATTGTAAAAGAAGGGCGCCACTTTAAGGCACACATTTTCAACATAAGTTTGCTCCCCTGAAAGATGCACTCATTGCATTGTCTCCAAATGCTTCAACACACTGCATGCAGAAAGAGGAGAATCTTGCATCTAGTGTTCTGTCACCCTCTTTAGTTGACTTCTTTTTTACTATGTCACATGCTTTGTGGTCATTTTCATAATTCTTAAACTAGGTTATAGTTCATATGTCCACATTCATTACATCTGTATACTTGGCTTTGAATTTGGTTGAGCACTGTCCATTTGCTGGATGGTTTTTAGCTTGGGTTTCTACAGAAACATGTTATTAGTTGCTTTCCAAATGAACCATGTCTACTGATTTCAAAGAGTATTTAACTACATTTTCTCTGAAGGTGTTTTTGTTTGACTAAGAAAGCTAACCAGCTAAAGAAGGTTATTTTCATATATGTCCTAAAAATACATACATTTGAATTAACAACAATCTTAAATGATTAAGTATCTAAAGACCAATCTTTAGCAGGATAGCCTTCAGTTGTTTTAGTGGACTGTGGACCTACCATGACCAGGGTAGCGGAATTCACTGGATCCACCAAAGCCTTCAAGGATTTCAATGTGCTCAACAAGGGGTAGTGGACCACATGTGGAAGCGTCAAACTTCAATAAGCTCCGCTGAATAGGGGACCTTCGGATAGACCTGTCAATTATCAGCCAAACCCAACTGAAGCAGGTATTGGCAACTATGTCGAGGCCAGTTACTCATGAATCAAGACCAGAACATGGTTCCCGTAGGGTTGCGGTTAAATAGATCCAAACTTGATCAAACCCAATCTAACATGTTCATTTTGACCCAAAACCAATGTGCATCAGACCGACGTACCCTGACCTGAGGCTACATATGGGTTACACAATTCTAACCTATGGTCAGGTCAAGTTCAAGTAAAGTATACACAAGTCAAGGATAGATGACATTGACGAATGATGAGTCCCATGGCAAGATTTGATACCATGTCAAGGTATTCCTATAAAGACTGAAGCTCAACATAAAGACTTATAATTGACAACATGGTCTCCTCCATGCTTGAAATGGACATGCCTTTCTTCCCTTATTTGGAGCAAGCTAGTCTACTTCCATTCCATCATCTTGCCTCTTCAGTTTCAACTTCCCACGACATGCATAGCCTTGATTTATGCACAATAGCTCTCTTATCACTCTAACAGGTCTACAAAAGCTTAGCTGTTAAAATTGATCAACTTAAACCCAAAAAAGGAACAAGCGCCCTCCCTCCCAACTGATTGGATTTGTTTACATTTGATGCTTTCTTTTTCAAGTAATTGGATTCCAAAAAGGATGGTGTCCCATTCAAGTAATTGGATTCTAGAATAGAAACCATTTTTCCAGCTACAATGACACTAGCTACCTTATCCAGCTTAAGAGTGTGGGTTAGAGGTGTTCACTATTCAGTTGAAACAGAGAAACCAAGCTGAAGCTTTGGTTCAGTTTGATCAAGGTTTGTTGTATCTCAGATCCGGATCGCATCTTCCCAGATACGGTACGATACCGATTCGACTCACACAAGTCGCACAAGTCAAGCCAATGAGTTTGTTAAAATTAATGAAAACCACATTTTAGATAAATGTATCCCATTAATTGATATAAAAAAGTACAATTTTACTTATCAAATAAGAATGACTCAATGTAAAACATTCTATTAAGCATGTATGAGTCGGCACGATCCGATCTGACTCAATGCATCCCAACGGATCGGGTTGGCCTAGATACGAGTCGACGCGTACGAGTTAGTCTGATCCAGTACAATACGGCAAATCATGAGTTTGATTTTGAAATTTTGAATGCACTAAAACCAACCAAACTGGTTAAATCATTTTTTTATTTTATATATTTATTTTTTAATTAATCCTTTTTTTTTCTACAATTTGACCCAGGTCGACTAAGCCTTGTGCCTAGGGCTTGGTTGTGCCCAAACATAAAGGGCTCGGTTAAGACTAGATAGAGTACATAAGGAAATGTGCAGACAGGTCAAGAGTAAGGAGATGCAGACAGCTTCGGGCAGTTAAATAAATAAAAAAATCAGAGATCCCATCTCATACATTCTAGATAAAGCTACTAGCTATTTTACATGGTGATGACATCATGACAGCGGATAGAGACAGGGAATGCTGAAACCATGAATTAGTATCGGGAATCACTTTTCAAGAATGTACTCAAGAGACAAATGAAAAGACATGCATTATGTCGAAACAATTGTTTGCAAAATGTTCATACCTGTTGTCATCATAAAATTCAGTCAAATTCTGTATTTCAACATATTCGAGTCCAGCTTCTCTGGCCAACCTGGTTGAAATAACAAGTTTATTATGCTTGATACAGTTGTTTAGCTCCTGAATATGATTGCGTCACTTTTACGTTTTAGAAACTAGTAATTAGGAAAAAAATATGCCTTATGTTTACTGTGTACCCCCGAAAAAACAAGGGACAATGTACAATCCCTAATCCAGAACCAAGAAGCAAAATCCAATCCCCCTCTAACTAAAGAGCAAAAGGAAAAAGAGCAAGCAGGCTAAAACAGGCCAGATTGGCATAAATCAACAGTGTTGAAGAAAAGGAGAAGAAGACAAAGGAGAAAGAGGATAGCAAGGACTGGAGAAGAAGAAAAATAGAATGAGGAGCAGGAGAAGAAGAGCAGGACAAACAGGAGTTGGTGGTGATGATGGTGGAAGTAGTGTGGAGAAGGAGAACTGGAGGGGGGGGGGGAGGGGGTGGAAATGAGAAAAAGAATAATGAAAAGAAAAGAGGAGAGGAAGAAAAATAAGTGGAAGTAATAGGATAAAAAGAAGTAGAATAAGACTATGATTCTCCTGGTTTTCCCTTTACCTTTCTTTCCATGTTTAGTTTCTTCTTTTAATTATTTTATTTTTTTGTGTGGCTGATCAATAAGTTTCTTTCCCCTTGCAAGTCAAATAAACAAAAACACTCCAGGGGTATCCATGCTTTTCACTTCTTCTCTTTAACCCTCTGAAAGGGAGGTAAAGGAAGATGGACATGTTTTCAAGGGGTTTCACTTTAGTGATAAATGTGAGAAGCTTTCCCTAATTAGCTGAGATTTTATGGGCATAAGCTAAATGTCCTTAAATTATTATAAAACAAAGAAAAGAAAGGAAATGCATCTTACAACCTGATCAAGCTTGGAAAATGGACCAAGCAATGGGTTTCAGAAGTGATGTCATTAGCAAATTTCAAATGATACTTCTTTCCAAACAATGGAAACCTGAAAATTTAAATCGAAGAGCACAGGGTGAATTGTGGATATTATATAAAAAATGTCACACAAGCAAAAGGCTAGTCCCAAAGTATCATGCCTACTTTTCTTCTTCAGTTTCAAAAGTAATGATATAATTCTCTGATCTTATGCAGTTTGGCACAACATTTGGCTTCATACCAATGCCCTTGTTATGTGAAGCTTCAACATTCTTCTGGTACTTTGTCCTGAAACCATACCACTAAGATGTCATCGTGCAGTACCATCAGTCTAAGAAAGAGATGGTACAAAGAAAACCATGACAATTTAGACAAAACAGGTAGGTGAGGATATCCATGCAATACTAGAATAAGCATTCTTTGGCATCACAAATTGAATGAAAATTTATGACAAACTGGTGCACATTCCTTTGGCAAGAAGAACGCACAGGTAGCCCAAATTACTAAAAACTGAAATCCTAATTCTATTATACATAAGATCGGAGTCCAAAAATTAAGTAAAATTAAGAATACACACCAATTTGACTAAAAACTGACCTCATTTTCTACTCACAAAGACAATAACACCAGCAAGGTATTTAGTAATGTATCATGACGCCAAAGTAAAATAGCAAATGGTCAGGTGTATGATGACCAACTACAGTACATATCTGTCAGGTTCAGAGGATACCAGAGTTGATCACCGTAGGTCAGATTCATCTCATGAAGGTGGTACATTTGCAACTGATATCTTGAAGAATGTGGTTCCAAACAAAAGCTTAAGTGCTGTTTTATTTGCTTAATGTTATCAAATGTTACCCAGCCTCACTGTAGAGGCACTGCTGCAGAGGTGTTTGACACTGCCATATCACATGCAATCATCAAACTAGGGCTGAAGCAAACAGCAAGCACAGTGCTTATTCCTCAATACATGTCCCTGCCATAACCTAATGGACTGAAAAGAAAGGAGTTCTGGACATCCCATGGTTTCTGTGACTACACAGAAACGTTAAACAACTGGAGAACAGCCTGACTGCAGAGATGCAACAAGCTACACTATGTCAGCTGTCACTTTACCCACTCCAAAGTCTTACAAAGAAAATGGCCAGATAATTGGAGACTAGCAGGATCGACGATCACAGGTCTTGTTTCTTTCCCTCCTATAGCCCACATCACCCCCATAATTCTCAACGACTTGCCTCTCCAATTAGGCATCATATAGAAAGGTTCTTCAAAAAAGATGTGATATGGACATAAAGTCTATGTAAAAATCCAATTGGCTATCCAATGCAGTGCAATCTTTCTTTCTCCACTTTCATTTGTTTTTTCTTTTCGGTGTTGGGTGAGGAGGGGGGGGGGTGTAGGTTAGAAGCTTTTTCACATATACATGACTGGTTCATGAGGTGCAGCCTTTCTCCACTTTTATTTGGGAGGGCATATGAGGAGTTTTCTCACCTATATGTTAGCGGTTAAATGCCAAAAAAAGGTGAAATTAAACATCACATCCCAAACAAAATCCTATCTTTCCAACTACAAATGGTAATGGACTGCCAGGTCGAGAGTGGAGGTCGAGAGTGGAATACAAGGGGAATATCTTTACCATATTAAGCCCTAAACCAGCTTCACGCTAGAAATGTGAGCCTACCCAGCCTCAGGTTGGGGCAGCTGTGGAGTGACTAACAAATCACGTTGGATCAGGTATGGCTTGGATTTTTCTTGATCAACCCAAACCAAGTTCAGATCAAAGGGTATCCTATATACACCTGAACCACTCTTGACAGATGGGTTATCCAAACCGATCTTGTCTAGTTGGGGTAGGCCATAAGCTGGATTGAAAATTGTAAGATCTAGTTAAAGCAATTTATATGCCACTATTTGAAAAGATTTCACCATCCAGGTTCCCCTATGAAGAACTACGCCAGAAATTCAGGAAAAGTTGTAACACCCCATGCGAAGAAGGTGCCTTATAGATAGTCCATTGAAGCAGATCTTCAAGTGAGAAATCGCCCTTCCAATTCCACTTACAAAGACGTGACAGATCCAACATTTAATCCATTAAGCAGATCTTCAAGTGAGAAAAGGTCCTTCCAATTTCACTTACAAAGATGCGGCAGATCCAACATTATGATTTGTGGGACACACACAAGTGTCAACATGGAGACATGTGTTTGATATGGCTCAGTTTTAAAGATAGAACACGAGGATATGAAAAGCATATAATTATATACATATTTATTTGTACTCATACATGCATATAGTAAAGTATGATTACTGAAACTAATTTGAAACATAAATGGTGTAACTGAACTGTACTAAATAGCATCAAATAAGTATTTTGAAAAAATACTTTGCAATCTTAAAGTGAAGTGTCAAATGTGCATGTCCACGTGTCCGACGTAGCTCTCTTAATGCTAATAGAAATGTCTAACAAATTACAGATTCAACATGAACTGAGATTCAGCCAGACATAGGCTTGTCAAATATTTTTTTTTAAAAGGGACCAGACTAAAATATAAAATAGTACATACTAATGTCACTTTCAGTCGAAGGAAGAGAAAAACTTCTTTGTCAACAGAAGAGTTAAAGCAACAACTCAGTATATTTGTACCACTCCCTACAATCTGCTATACCTAGGGATTGTCCTCTTTGATCCTGATATGTATTTATAACCCCTCACAATCTCAGGTTACCTGGTGAACACCCCAGAAATTAGAAATAACTCCTCCAATTTTTGAACAGAGCCCCCTTGGAAAGAGGGTTTATCAAATAAACTTGTAATTGTGGGAGCTTAAAAATGAAAACTAGGATTAAGAGGAGTAACACCTAAATATGGCAAATTGTAAGGGGAGATCAGAAAGCAGAAGGAAACCACAACACTTACCATATGGTCGATGAGTCAGGAGTAATGCCGAAAAAGTACCCTCCCGGCTTAAGCAGAGCCGCCACATTCCGAAGAAGGCTCCTCACTCTCTCCTCACTCTCGAAGCATAGCTGTATTCGAACATTCCGGTGGGCATACACAGAAGACGAAACAAATCAAAACAGCGAAATGGCGGGAAATGGTGGATAATGGGAAAAACCAACCCGCCTGCAAATGCTGCAGGCAACTGACGATATCCACCGAGGCACCCTTGTCCTCCATATGCACCTCTAAGTTCTCCTGCAAAAAACAAAAACAAAAACAAAAACAAAAACTCCGCATGAAGGAGAAAAAAACGATAAACAAAGAGGAGATCGGCTGCCACAGCGCGAGGAAGCTCACAGCGGCGGGGTCCAACTCTAGGAATTCCGCGGTGTAGGGTTTTCTCTGGCTCTCCCAGGTCTCCCGAGCATCGTTGATACCCGACGACGAGGCGTCTGCGACCACACGCTACCCGTCTCAGAGATCGGCGAAAGGGGGGACGAGAAGAGTGGGGGAGGATAGGAGAGCCTACCGACGCCGATGTAGTGACCGATCTGGGCGTCGTCCCACTTCTCGGTGTCGGCTCCGCCACCGCAGTAGAGATCGCAAATCTTTAGAGATCAAAACAAAGGGAACAGTGAGCACTGAGCAGAGAGCGCCAGGGGAAGGTTTTGCAGAGGAGAGGAGAGAGGTGCACACCCACCGTAGCGTAGGGGGAGACGAAGATCTTGATGAGGGCGGTCTTGGCGAAGTCGTAGAGGCGGTGGTGCGGCAGGTCGGTGCGGGAGGCGAAAGGCGCCGGGGGGGCGGAGGAAGAGGAGGGTGCCGGAGGGGGAGGGGGAGGAGGGAGCTGCGGGGGAGGGAGCGGCGGGGGATTCAGCACGGGGACCGAGGAGGAAGAAGAGGCGGAGGACGACAAAGCGGAGGTGGTGGGTTGGTATGCGGGGGCCGCCGTCGTCGTCATCTCTTTCCCGGACTGGCTTCTATTCGGACGGGACGAGCAGGCCGGTTGGCGGGGTTTTGAGGGAAGTAATACTTGCTGCACACGTTTTAATGGGAGGGATCCAGCATTTGGACCGGAGAAATGCTTGCTGCACGGCAGTAAAGTTGAGTTAGAAACGAATCCTCCTATTCCTTGGTGTCGTCCACAAAGCCCACAAAGTATATCTCTTGCCATTAATAAGTGTCAGTCGCGTTACAAAATATTTATCCTTTGGACGGCTCTAGATAGTATTTTGAAACACTCGAGAGTATCAGAATCTTCTCGAGAGCATGATGTATTGGACAATATTTCAAAACATTGGAAAAGCATTAGGAACCTATGAAGATCATCCACACGCTCATGAGATTCCTCTCGACAGCATTCTCACGCTCTTGAGCATTAGAGCTTCCCAGTGTTCTTAAAAAGTAATTTATCAAATAACTTTTTTAGTGTTCTCAATCCGGCTCTTCCCATGTATGTTGAGACTGACATCAGGATGCATTTACCAGGCACTAGGCAGACAAGGTCCTGTGAGCTTTCCAAATGGGAACAAAAGGTGGGAGCTCTTTTTGCACCGCAACACAAACATTTTTGGTTGCTTGAAGAAAGTTGGTGAGTTACACGAAAATCACTTGCTTCACTCCAATGTCACCAAGTCTGGATTCAGGAAAAAAAATAAAGTTTAAGGAAAAAATCTCAAGTTGACAAAAAATTAAAAACTTAGTAAAAAATTGTAAAAAATAAGTTAAAATTTTAACATATAAATATAATTTTAAAATATAATATAAAAGTTTAATAATATATATTATAAAAATGAGTAAGTTCTTTTTGTAAATGTATCTTTTTTCCTAAAAAATACGTAAGTAAATCATGATTAAATTGTTATTTTTTGAATTTACAAATATTTTAAATATTTTTTAATAAATTAAAAGTATTCATAAAAAATACGTTAAGATGAAAAAATATTATTGATGAATACAAGGGATCGGAATAATCCTAGAGACCAATTAGAGTAATTTTATATTTTATGATGATGTTTTATTTTTTTAAAAAAATATTTTTGTAAAATTTAATTATGCCATCCGATAGTACATGCAGAAAAGATTTTTAAAAAAATTAAAAAATCACCAAAAAAAGAAAATTATGGCTCATAGAGTTGTTCTCTTTCCTTAGGGATTTAGTATTCATGAGTAACTAAGAAGTTTAAGCCTCTAGACAATGATATATACTTTGGTTTTTAGCAGTTAATTGTCTTATAAATAAATATATTTTTAAGTTATTTTATTTTTCATATTAGATACTTTGTAATGGACAAAGTTTTGTAATTTATATTTACGTGCCATGAATTTGAACTTACAAAGTTATTGTGTTTTTTAAATATCATTTCTTGTTTATTCATGACGTTAGACCATGTATTGTAAGTTGGTGACATAATTTAACATTTACACGATAACCAAACAATAAGAAGTGGGGGTACCCGAAGTCACTTACAAATTACTAAACAATAAAAATGATAGACAATCAAACTATTATAATTTGAACTCACTTAACGTGGAACTCATTTTCGTGAATTCATCTTCATGAAAGTGAGCTACTTAAATCTAATCAAAGGCACTTTAAGAATAACTTATTTTTGAAATGAGTTGAATAAGTCATTCTATCTTACACTGATATTTTGTTTTGTATTCTATGTTGTTATCAAGTCAAAATGAAGTATCCCTTATTTTAATAAGTAATTCAAATAACTAATCCCGTCAAACCTCGTTATGTTGCCAGCTGGGGTCAGCCTTGACCCGGATATATATATTTTTTCGATTTTTTTTTTGGTACCCACAGTGAAAAAGTTGTGGTTGAGCCAAACTTGAGCCTTGATCTAACCCTAGAACAAGATTTGAGTTTGGACTCACAGTGAAAAAAACTTATCAAATTTAATCAGCCTAAAAGCATCAAAGTTCTAAGAGAATCAGCAGACTATAAAATTTCTGAAAGGAGTAATATTTGCTACACTGAATCAGTGCAACAAACTGAGTTATCTTGCAATGCAAGATATCGTTGATCCACATAGATAGGTGACACATAGGTTAGACAATCTTTTTCTCAAGCCACACAAGTATTAAATACGGATATAGAATTCTGAACATGACAAATATTTTGTGGACATGACATATAATATTTGTCATGCTCAAAAAATATTTATCACGCTCATAAATTTATCCACATGTACATAGGGATGACAAATACTTCGTAGACATTATATACCCAAAAAATATTTGTCATATCTACAAAATATTTGTAACACCTAAAAATCTTTACATAAATACTTGTCTTACTTTGATTGGAGAATATGAGAAGAATAAGGATAAATAAGGGGAGAATAAGCTTAATTTAACTTTGACAAGCAGAATGACTTATATCGGTCCAGAATAGTCTATTCAGAGAATAAATCATCTCACCCTAGACCCAAAAATTACTTATTCTTCTTATTCCGTCAACGAGCCCCATAAAACTATCAAATCGAAATACCCCTTATTCTAGTGTACGCTATTCTATCTGTGGATCCCACGTAATAACTTATTCCCCAAACAAAGTGAGACTTAGCCCCAATTTATTTGCAGAATAAGTTATTCGGAATTACTTATCCGGAATAGTATATACTAGAATAAGGAGTGCTTAGCTTTGATAGTTCTGTGGGACTCACTGACAGAATAAGAAGAATAAGCAATTCTTAGGTCTAGGGTCGAATTGCTTATTCTCCTTATTCTCCGAATAGGTTACTCTGCACTGGTATAAGTCATTCCGCTTGTCAAAGCTAAATTAACCTTATTCTCCCCTTATTCTCTCTTATTCTTCTCCTATTCTCCAATCAAAGTGGCGTTTAAAGATTATAAATATTTTTCAGATATGACAAATAAGTTCGATCATATCTATGAAGTATTTGTTATGCTTCTATTCGGAGACTTAAAAAGATCATATCTATGAAGTATTTGTTATACTTATATTTATTTTTCATATATAAAATATTATATCCGTATTTAATACTTGTTTGATTCACTCGTATAAAAAACTATCCAACTTATGTACCACCTACCTGTGGATCAATGTCATCTTACATTATAAAATGACTCAACATGCTGCACTCATCCTACTAAAATTTGACCTGTTTAGTCTAAGGAGTCTTATCGTAGACTTGAGCCCGCCTCATTTATCAAATGAGTTGAACTAAGTTGAGCCAAACTTAGGGATGTTTGCATTCTCTAAAATTTTTTCTGCGAAATATTTTCTCAACTAATTTTCAGAATTTCTGAACACGAGCAAAAATTAGTTGGAGAAATAATATCTATATTCCCAGTATTTCTTTCTTCTTCAGAGTTTACTTCCTCACCTTTGGCATAGATAAATGTTTCTGAGTTTACTTCCTCACCTTTGGAGAAATAATCTCTCTATTACCAGCATTATCTCCATACCGTCCAATCTTCGATTAGACAGTTAATTTGCTCAAAAGCCCAATCCGAACTTTATCACTTTTCGTCTATCTTTCCATTCAAATAAATCGCTCACGTCACAGGCTTACATGGCTTGTCAGTGCACCTGACAAATTTCCAAATAATCTTTTTTTCTTTTCTTTTGGGGGGTGGGGGGGAATGTGGATGGTACCAGAATTCCAAATCTGACACCTCTGCCGATTTTATGCAAAAGTTAAGATAAATCATTTATATTTCCTCACAAAGCACCGAGAACAGTAAGAAGACAGCTTGATAGAATTATTATGGGCGACTTAAACAGCCGGACATGGTCACATGCTAAATAGCAACCATAAGGAGTACTATTCAAGCAAAAACTGCCAGCGTGTACGCTTAACACGTACTCATCCAGGCCCATAAGGCCCAACTAGAGTCTACTGGCAATACCTGGAGAACACATTCATAACAAAAACTGGCGGGCCTTTCTTCGACCAAGAGAAAGGCCGCCGTACTAATCCTCCAGCTCAATTATCTTCACAACTGAAGCGTCCCCAACTTTCTGACAGACAACAACACGGTCATGCGACTTGATTACGCCAGATGCCTTGCCATGATCTAGAGCAACCTTGAGCACTGACTCATTGGTGGCACTAGTAGATTCGGCCTGCACAGCAACAAAGCCAGACAAACCATATAATCTTTCAACTGACAGAATGTTAACTTCCACGATCATCGTAAGGTGAAGAGAAGAACAAGAACAAGAGTACAAGGACAAACACATCACTGTTGGTGCACATTTGAAGAGAGAGAGAGAGAGAGAGAGAGAGAGAGGATTATGATCTGAAGCATCTCGGAGCTCCATATAGGGCCATGCCTCCCTCAACAGTTCTCAAGTACAATGCACTTTAAAAATAGTAAAAACTTAAAGCTGGCTATACAAAACACAATAAACAAGGCATTTCACGTTGATGGAAGCTATTCAACTTTGCATGGACGGCAAAATGAGTATATTGAAACTTGACTTTAGACCCCGTCTTGTTATTCTCTTGAGAATGATGCAAATTACAACGTCCTCATAGAAGACTATTCTTGATTAATTGCCAAATCTTACGTCAAGGGAGAGTGAAGTCCATACGCATATCCAGAGTGCAAAACCACAAACAGAGACAATTTCTTGTCATAAGATAGTCACGAAGGAAACTGACAGCACATAATAACTGATTGACTGTTTGGGTGAATGTAGTTAATCATGACTTTTTGTCTTTTCACCCTCAATATGTCCTTTTTCTTATTTTTAGTCAAAACTTGGTTTAAAGAGTTGCAAAATTCTGATCACTATAGTGCCCCAGAAGGCATTGTTGACATTGTTGGTTTTATTCATTCTTTTTGGACAAAATAAACGAAGATGAACCAAAGAGAGATCAGAACCTACTTTTGAAATGCTATAGTCCTGACCACTGCTGATCAAAATACGAAATTTTGTAATTGTTCTACTTTTGGGTCATAATGTGTTGACGGGAAAAGGGACAATTGTCTCATATTCATAACACCACATGCTGATAGGTTATCGTCTTCAATGTTGCTTTCCAGGTGTTAGAACACTTACAACTGAGTAATATCCCTGATAAGACAGAGGTGCTGCATTGCCTGGGGCATTGCAATCCAGGAGCTGCCATCCGATCTGGGAAATTGGAAGGCAGTGCAGCGCTTCCGCCCATAAGTGCGCGAATGGATGGGGGCCAGGGTGCATGGGGATTGCCCCCTTTTTTTTAATTCTTTTGGATAAAGATCGGATGGTATGGACACTGAGCTGGGGTTGTTCCCAAGCTCCTTCAAACGGGAATTGAACACCCCCTTAGCTGCTATCCGATCAAAACCAGATCGGATGGCAAAGAGGGCATCGCAATCCATGTGGATTTGCAATGCCCCCTCAGTGCAGCAAGTATTTCTCCCCTGATAATGCCATTTGATGGACTCATTCTCCCCATTATCACATCCTTTCTTTTTTGAAAGTAGATGACACCACAATATCATTAATAAAAGGGTACAAGCACACCTCTGTCGCATCTATTTGTCTCCTGACATCCAAGTTAACAAATCAATCCAAGATTTGACTTTTAATTGCTGCCATTTCATTTGTCGGGTAGTATCAAAGGGGCTCTAAAGCGGGGGATTGAACTCAAACCTCACTGTATAGAACAGCTCTATTAACTCCTGTCCGTGTTTAGTTCACCTCTCACAGCTCATATTTGAAATTGTCTGTAAGCTATTATCAGACACACAAGTTAAGCTCCAGATTTAATTCCATCACTTGATAATCAGTTTAATCGATTCCCAACATGGCAACTACTAGTTTGAGTTGGATGACACCAGTGAAACTTCAGACGTTGAAATTACATCAGGTGTTCCGCATATTGTTCAGTCCAGCTAATCAGAGTGCATGCCATGTGTTTATTACCACCAAAAAGTTCAAGCCTAGGGTTGGCTGAACCACAGAGCTGAAACAACAATTCACTTGGGATTTACAGATGATCAAACAAAATTCACTCACCTGATATCCACCAGGTTTGCAAGGCCATGCAAATAAAAGGTCCCTTGTTATGAGTGAGATTATTCTAATGCCAGAAGTCATAGGAGTTAATCCACATCAGTGGATGCCAAACTGAATTTGGCATCCAATGGAGTAGACGCCTAGTCACCTAATCTGTTTTTGCATCGACCTGTGTGGATGCTAAACCCTTTGGAGCACAGGTTTGCCTCAGTGCATTGCGTGTTCTTCTCAGTGTTTTTTTCCCTTTCTTTTTTTGTTTCCGAATGGGTGTCATGCGGCACCTAACATGGCATCCCATCTCATATGTGCGCATGTACCAGAGTCCTAGAGGCTGAACACCCTTTGTGGAGCTTGTTACTTTGGGACCATCTTGGTGGAGCTGCCTTGGAAGCTTGCCCTTGGCTTGCTTCATGTCTAAGCAATTCTTGCATAATCTCCATGAAGCATGCTATACGATTTGAGCTTAGATCTTTGATTTGCTTAGGAATGGCATGCTATAATGAATTTGTGACGCTCATGCGTGACAAAATGAGTTGTTTGTTAATTTGACAAATTCTATGATCTAGCATGCTCTGTAAGCTTTTCTATGAAATATGAAATGGGTGACATGAATGATGTTCCAGCATTCTAGCATGATTTCTCTAGAAGAATGCATGATTGTCGATGCCTTTCTGTGGTTAGTAGCAAGATATGTAGGTGTATATTATCATGCAATAACTTTAGAAATTATGAGGTTTTGGATATCTGTGAGCAGGCAGCTTTGGCTTGAGGTCCAGGATGCTGGACTGATTAGTCATCCACCTGAGTAGACACACAGCCCCAGACCCAGGGAGAAGTTTGGTTCCATGTGTGGGGTTGTGGGCAATCAGGATCCTCCAGTGTAAATGTGTGAAATTCATGGGCTCGGCCCAATAAATGCCTATTTGCTGGTCCATGAAGGGACTGGACCACAAGATTGGTTGTCTTTTGGGTTTGACCAAATAAATATTTGAAACAAAATAAGATAAATCCAATTCCATTTCCAAATCCCAGCAACCGGAATCAAAATTGGAAACTCATGATGCTAACTTTGATTCTGATTCTTCTGATAAATTTTAGAGGAGTTGAAATCAGGAACACCAGTTTCCAACTTCAACTCCCACCTGTTTGCACCCCTAAAGAACATCAAGTCTGCCGCCTTTCAACCACTCTTATCTCCCACGTGTATAGAAGAGAGAGACAATGAGGGAGAGATTATTCTCCCCGTTTTTATGCAGTGACACAAGGAGAAGCAAGTGGACAATGGCACCTCACATGGCCACCTATATACTACAAGGGTGCCTATGCAAAGTTTCTTGTTCAGCAGATGCGAGGGAAAATGCAAAAGCTAATACCAGAGCCCAAAAAGAATGCATCAGTCCTTCAAGGCAGTTGCATGTTCATCACTTCTTCAAAACAAGCCATCCAGAATATTTTGAGACATCCCATCAAGATAAATTCCATATAACCAACTCTTCAACAAACAAACCTAGTTAGAAGGAAACAAAGAACTACTTACAGGATGGCGAGGATCTGCCAGCATGGGAAAGAGACCTCTGACTATAAGTGACTGCCTAGCCTGTTCATGTGATCAACAAACAGAATACAAGGGTCATCAAATAGAGTCTTGCTTGTAGGTGATAGAAAACAGCGAAGCTAAGGAGAACCAATCTACAGATAAAGTATGTAAAACCAACATTTGTAAGAGCCTAGAAGCATGTTTCCCCAATTTCGTGGGCATCATGGGATGTAAAGATTCCAGACCAAGTTGTGAGAAATAAGAAAGGAAGTGGTGGAAAATATGGCTAACAAATTGACAATAGCAGTGAGCTTGGATACCTTGGAAGCACATTAAACTATTTATAGAAATGAGGTGAACAAAATAATACATGGGCTGATGGCTGCTAATAATTCTTGTATTTCTATTTGAAATAATTATTTTTCTTTTGGATAGTAAACTTCACATTGGTGATCATATCATGTGTAGATGACCAGTTGATTGGGACTAATTATGTCAAATCATCACACAGTGAGAATTTCCCTTTTGTGTGTGTGCGTGTGAGGGGGGCATCTATACAAGAAAAATCTTGGTCTCAAGAAAACGGAAAAATGAGTATGCACTTCGGTTTGATGGGTGAGGTTCAGTAAACAAAAAAAAAAGAAAATCCTGCATGGGTAAACAAAATGAAAAAAATAAAAAGGGTACTAAAAATTTACAAAGGTGCAGGAGAAGCAGATCCACAACAAATCCCTTTGTTTTTGGGGTAATCATGAAGGATGCATAAAGCTGGATGGAACTAGAAAGCCCTGGATGCATATGATAAAGACCAGTAAAAATAAAGGATGCATAAAGCTGGCCTGAACTAGAAAACTTCTGCACATCCATGTTCAAGCTTACTGTAAGGAACATGAACTTTTTTGAATGAAAAGCAAGCACTAATTTAAATTGTAATTAAAACACAGATGCTCAAATTAAATTGAGCTTATAAAAGCAATGTTATTGAGCAAATCAACCATACTTGTGCATCAGAATTTGAGAAATTGAAAAACTACATTCTTCTATGGATGGAAGAAATGAAAGCGAAGACTATTGCCAACATACTTCAAATGCACCAGTAAAACTCCAACGAAGTTGGTTGGTCTTAAGCCGAGGGATGACAACTGAGAGCACGGGCATTGTTGGTCTATACTTGGCAATTAACCTGCAGCAGACAAGCTACTGTGAGCCCTAAAAGCTACTAGGATTTTCTTGACAACTTTGCAGTCGTGCACAATAAGAAGCTCCATACAACTATAGCATCAATCCACCAAATTACCTAGCAGCCCTTCCAGATGACGTAAAGACAATAATAACAGATGCTTTAACTTTGATTGCTGCACGTACCTGGAAAAGATAAGGTCAAATTTAAAACTTGTCTCAAAACAACGCAATGCATAACCGAATATTAACAAACTTAAGAATGTCTCAAAACAAAGCAATGCATAACTGAATATTAACAAACTTAAGAATTCCTTTATGAGAAAACAATATTAATACTTGTGAAAGGAAAGATTACTACATATTAACATAAAATTAGAGAATGAAAGCAAGGTACCGCTGATGAAGCTATAGACTCCAGGTGTGTCATAGGTTCTCCAACATATTTTACAGTCTTCTTGAAATATAGGTCTTGATTGAAAACCTTCTCAGCCTGAAACCATCAAATCAATAATGAAAAAGCAAATAAAGAATCTTGTGAGAACACTTTACCAAATGAAAGTTTCCATGCAAGGACAGAAGAGAATTAGGAAGAAAGAAAAAAATAAAGAAAGAAATAGAAAGAAATAACTGGCTTTAATGAACAGATTATGATGCTTATATTAATCTATCATACACCTCCACATGTAGCACTTGACCCTAGCTGAACCATATTTTTTCTTTCACCTCTTTTGAAAGAATAAAAAGAACTCTGGACATTAATGATAGAATTCCAACATTTAATGTACTCTCTGAATAACTTTATTTTCCAGTTATTCATCCACATTATTTTACCAACAGCAGCTCTAGCTAGGTTAGTTAACAATTATACGTTTCAATGCAACAACTATATGTCATTTGTAATAGGGAGAACAGTCTAAAGAACAAAGGAAGGAAGAGAAAAAGGAAAGAATAGAAGAAATGATGGAACAAACCATGGATGAAAAAAGAAAGAAACAAAACCCTACATATAAGTGGTTATAAGAAGCCCGAAAGAAAAAAAAAACTCCACACATACATTCTTATAAGAAGCCCTAAGAGTAGATCATCAAGTAGCTATAAAGCTTTATTCATTCTGGTCTAGAACTAGACTTATTGGAACAATTTTGTAGCAGCTGTCAACATAACTTCCAGTCTTCAAAGGATAATGCAAAACCCATGGTATGCATAGGTCTACAGAATGAACTATCTGAATGTATCTTAGTGAGTTACTAGATATGGCTGATTATATAACTGTAGAAGCAAGCGAAGGAAGACAACAAATAATACAAGATACACATGATAAACCAGTATAATCGAAAACGAGTTACTATAGTTTTAAGGGACGAACATCCATAATTTGATACTTGTGAAAAAAAAAATACAGAAAAAACTAACAATAATAATAAATTAAACCATACATAACCCTTATGACAATAGGCACAATATTAAAGTTTTATCATGTGAGTGACAGAGAAGAAGGCATACCTCAGCACAAATTTTACCCACTATCGAAATAGTTTCTACTGGATATAATCCCCGAAGAGTCTCAGCACCCAAAAGAATGGCATCACTACCTGAAGATAGTTGGAGGGGGAAACACTTCAATTAGATGTTTAACTGGAAAACAATGACAACTGTTTCACTAAAAATGAGGTTCAGGATGAGAATATACCATCCAATACAGCATTGGCAACATCTGTCGCCTCTGCACGAGTAGGCCTAAGGTTGTCTGTCATACTGTCCACAACACGAGTTACCACTGCCGGTTTCCCAGCCATGTTACACTTGTATACAGCAGCTTTTTGAAACAAGAAGACCTGTGCGAAGTGAATATTAGATAAGCCAAGCAGCCCAAGCAATGGATTAATCCACAATGCCAACTAACCAGGTGACACTCTATGGAATATTAGAGAAGCCAATAAGCTCAAGCAATGGATTAATCCACAATGCCAACTAGCAAGGCGACACTCTTCCAAAGAGAAATACGTCATGAATATAAATATATAATCCATCAGTTCTCCAAGTGAGGGCTGGAAACCCATGTTCGTAGAAGTGTGAAATTTCAATATTGTGGTCCAAACATGAGAACCACTCAAAATGTCATATGCATGTGATTCTCACCATTTGCAAATAACATGAAATTTTCCACAACAAGCTTGAAAGAACATATGAAAGTAAACTTGAGGCATCTTGAATGCTCAATTTCACATGTTGAATTGTGAAGCCAGTGTGTGACATTCCTTGATATCAAATCCTCATATCCTAGACAATCTTAATAATATGCATACACTGTATACAGAAAAAACCGAAAATGAAAACTGTTAAGGATTCAAACCTTCTCAGGTGGGAGATCGATTCCCAAGTTTCCACGTGAAAGGATTATACCATCTGCTTCTTGTAGGATCTCATCAAAATGAGTCAAGCCCTGCATGGGTCCGTATGTCAGGAACATGTTTAAAATTGAAAAGAAAAAAAGTTTTGTCGATGAGTTGACATGCAAAAATACATTTTAAATCGAAGAGAAAGACAGACAGTGCAGGGACATAAATTATTTTATTTTATTTTTTAGGTGGGCCCCATTATGCCCTACATGCCCATATAATCCAACCTTTGATCGGATGACCCAAAAAAGATGAAAATTCAAAAACCGAGCCCCCAAAAAATATGAAAACTGCTTTTTACTGTTCATTGGGGCTCAATTTTTGAATTGTCATCTTCTTTTGGGTCGTTCGATTGAAGATCGGATTACATGGGCTTGTAGGGCATAATGTGGACCACCTAAGAAAATTCAATTTTTCTTTAAGAAAAAGAAACACTACCAGGCGGTGTAGAACTGTCTGGCGGTGCAGCAAGTTTTACTCTAAATTGAAAGAGCTTTGTTGACAACTTAACATGAGTATGTATGTGACAAGCTAAGTTTTCTGCATAGAACACCTTAAAAGTCACGTATATGCTAAAAATTCTTTTGATATTTTAATATATGTAGAAAAACATCTAAAGATTACATCTTGCACAAAGACTGTGTGATGCAGCACCCAATTTGCTAGACAGTTGACAGAGCATAAGAGAAAAATAGCACAAAGAATAATCAACAATGGAGTGTTTTACACCTATGAGTTCTACATGGAGTCTTTTTATATATACTCAGTACTTTAGGAGTGTGTGCAAAAATCCCAACCAAATTCCTTGAAATTCAATAAATATCATTTAACTCTTTCAATATACCTCAATATTCTCAATTTTTGCAAAAATCTGTGTTTGATGAAGATCACCCAACTTAGAAAGGAATTCACGTGCCTGCATGACAATGATAACAGAGGCATTACTAGAAGGAAATTCACCAGAACAAGAACAAGGAGACTAGACATACTGCCCTGTAATTTGTGTGTGTAAAACATTGCAAACTATAATAGTCAACAATGAAGAAAGCTTACGTGCCGAACATCTTCTGCATGCCTGGTATAGGACAGTGACAGGAAATCAATGTTGTTTCGAACACCCCATTTAGTGATGACCTGAAATTGTTGTTCAAAGCGAGAGTTATTCAATAGGTAATTGGAACAGCTACCACCAACTATAAATGAGAATTGAGAAGTGATAACAAACACATCCACAGGAGCATCTCTGTCTGCTTAACAGAAGTTGTTAGCTCGATGTGAAGTACAAAACAATAAATGATCATTTCTGAGAATTGAACTGTTAATACTGGTAAACATCAATAATGAACATGTTTTACTGGATTTTACTAAAACACAATCACGTTTCTTTTGATCAACATTATATACGTAGACGTAGTCAAAATATACGTAGTCACAATAAAACATAAGAATATATTCAGGCAATCCATTTATCCTTGAAAATGGGCATTGCATTGCCAATGCTTAGGTGAATGATGAAGCTTTCACCACATTCACTATGCAGAGTGGGATTTAGATGAGAATGATATAGTCATGTACCAGCAAGAAAATCCAAGGAATGTCTTGAATTATGTGATCCTAGAATGCATAGGTCACCAGGGCCCTTAGTACCACCTGCTACCCCGTTCCTTCATTCCTAGAACAAACACTAGATCCTTCCCATATTGGAGAAGAGCTCTGTTATATATCCTTCATTTTACTTCAGACCAAAAAAAATGACGGCAACACTGGATACCATACTGAATACTCCGCATAATCATATTTCAGCAAAAATTACAACCATAAGTTTGCCCCTAATGCACTATGGTGATTGATTGAAAATTTATGATATTTTTATTGTAAAATTGGGATGAGCGGTAAAGACATTTGGAGGATGATATACAACAAACAAGGAACCAAAAATCCTGCAAGACTATGAAAAAAAATAAAAATTAAGTGCTATCCAAATTAAGGTCTAAGTGATAAAGTGGTATCTATCAGCTCCCAATGCAAATGTCTAGAGACCCTTCCTCCCTGTACCTTTCCAAGCACATGTCAAATTTTAGACCTCACAGTGAAGGCTAGCTTCTGAATCTGTGAAGCAAAATTCAAGCTTCACAGGTCCATTTTATTGTTTTATCTCATGTTTCAGAACTATAAAGCAGCAATCATTCTCAAAGACCAATGGCTAAATTGTTACCAAATGACCCAAAACATGAAGTGATCTAGGGACCAAATCGACAAAATTGGACAAGAAATGGAAGAGAAGACAAGCAGATTGATTTATGTGATTCGGCCTTTGCTCTACATTCATGACCAGAGATTGAGTTTAATTCCACAGAAGAGTACAAAGGGAGATCTTGCCTCAAGGAGAACTCTAGCCACAATGCACCCACCCACTCACAACAATGAGTCACATGAAAGGATGCACTTTGCCTGGCCCGCCACCATGACCTCCAGGAGAAAAAAAAACCTTCGGATCTTTCAGCACAATGAATTGAATCAAATCATCCATCGTCGAATTTGAGGCACACCCAACACAAAACTACTTCTAGAACTCAAAAGTGAAATAACAAGTTACTTGCAATAAATTTGCACCAAAGTAAAGATTAGGATAATCTTTTGGAAGTTAAAAAAGTTTCAAATTTGAGTTAATTACTCACCTTTTGAAAAACATATATACATATATGGTAAAAAATAAATTACATTTCAAAAATCCAGTTTCAAATGGTAAGCTTCATATCCAATAGACATGCTAACGTATTCACGATATGGAGATGCATAAATTCCCAAGCATTCTCAATCAAAAATTTTAAGTTTTAGTTGGATCTATGTATGCATCTGTCGTGGCGAATATGATGACCTTTCTCTTTCATATGCATGTCTTAACATGATTCTAAAACCTCATATAAGAAACAGCATGGAAATAGATTGACTACAAATCATAAATTATGACTTTATAAACAACTTCAAGCTCCTGGTATTTCTATTGTCTCCTATAGAAAACAAGATCTAAACTATGTTAACTGAGAGTGAACCAGACAACAGTTCAACAACAAACAAAAAAGAATCAATGCTTGTAGAGCACCAAATGACTGTCTGTTGTGATCATAGGCACATGACAAACGGTGTATAAGGCTATGGATTCATACAACAAGAAGACATAACATCCTCACATCAAACTAGGTTCTTTATCAGCCTCATTTGCATAAATCAGATCACGCCAGGGAAAAAGAGCATACCTTCAGAAATAATGAACATATAACTTTTGAAAAAAAATGTGACATTGTTAGTTACCATAAAGTCTAATTAAGAACATATGTATATACGGCCTTTTGCTTTCAGCACCCAATCCCCACCATAAAGAGAAAGGAAAAAAAGGAAAAGGAATAAAAAATAAATCCAAAAGCTATAATTATTAGGTTAAGAAAGAAGAAAAGTGGGCTTCAGAATGCACCCACTTACCTCCTTGTCAGCATCAGTCAGTGTAGGCAAATCAATGCGGATTTGAGAAATGTGCAATGTGAACAAAGAACCGGTAAGAGTAGCACTGTTCTTTATCACACAAACAACGTCGTCCCCTTTCAGCTCAGACACCTGCAATGGAAAACAAGAGTCATGACTTCCCAAAAAAAAAAAAACCAAACGAGTAAATATTTCTAGAATCCCACTAACATAACCATGAAACCAGGGATTCAATCTTTTAGAAATCATTGGAGAGCAGCCAATATTGGCCCTTGTACAGCAAATGCGTACTGATCTGGGGACATTGATATAAGATAAAAAAGTTCCCAGTCAACAGTAAGATGGCATTTTCACCATGTTGTCTTATGTGTCACCTAGTGGATTTCACTCCAAATGCCACACAAGACTTTGTGGCTGTGCCTCCTAAAATTGACTATGCAATTGCCTTCATATGCTGATTAGTTTGCAAAGCTTCATCTATTATTTAATGACAAATAAACAATTTGCAGATGCCGAACATAGATCAAGTCTTTCCAAAAGTGCAATGATACCTCCAACCACACAGAAGTAGTTTCACTCCCTGTGAACAAGTACTGACCAATGAAGATGGTATCCCCAGGTTTCACTGCCTGCAGAGAACAAAATCAAACAATTAAATTCAACCATGGAAAGTGTATAAATCTCTGAAGAAATGGTACCATCCATGCCCTAAATTGTGACCAATAACAAACCCATTATGGAAACACATATAAATGATCAACACGGTTCCAGGAATGTGCTCAAAATTAAACAATTCTCTCACCTGAGACCTTTTCCTTTCAACACTTACCCTAAAGAAAACAAAATCCTAAAGAAAACAATACATGCATATGTGGCAAACAATTTGTTTTTAGTAACGAGAGGCAGAAAAATATACCAAGAATGTAACATTAAATTACACTTATCATTAATGACATCGTCATCATCCATCAACATGTGTTGGCTATGATTTGGGGGATCCAAACCTCTAAAAGAATTGGGTGAATCTTTCAGTCCAATCATCACTCTCTTCCAGCCCCCGTTTCATGTACAACCACACACCATTGGTTATGCCGGTTTGTGGGACATGAGAGGATCTGCCTTGAATTGGCTGAAAGTTAAAATTACCATTCCATAGTAAGGTGGCGCATGTAACCGTACTACCATACGTAATTGAGGCCTCACATACGATAAATAGAAGTATGAACAAAGGTACAGATATATTTCACTGCAACAAGTGACACAGATGAGGTAACTTGCCTTCGCAAGTCCAGCAAAATTTATCGGTAGCAGCTTCGACGAGGCTTCCTGATCCTGATCCGGCGTCAAGACCACGTACGCATCTGCCTCGAGCAAAATTGCGCGCTCACTTTTGTTGACGACCTGCAGCTCTGGTCCCACTGTATCCAACATAACCTGAACAAACAGGTGAAATGGAGATCAAAACGCTAGCTTTCATAAGTTAATCCATCAGAACTAAAGCCTTCCATCTAACTTTTCTTGCAGCACTCAAGCACAACACAATTTGAACATTCTCTATCAACTCTTCTCTGCAAATGTTGTTCCTTTTTTACATCCCTCGACGGGAAAAAAAGGATGAAATAGAATTCACAGGAAAAGGGTGATGAAACATGCACAATCCTTTTTTTTTTATTATTCTTTCTTAGCATTCGGGGACGTCCAACAAGCGACCACAAGCACAGAGAGCAAGCAAACGAACGGAAAGCACGGGACGACCCAAAACAAAGAGATGAGGGATGACTCAGGAACGCACCGCGCACAGCTTCTTGGTGCTCTTGACTGCGATCTTGAGGTTCTCCAGTGTCTGCTGGTGGTACTCGATGTCCCCCCAGGAAAAGTCGAACCGCGCCACTGCAAGACGCGCACAAACCGATCAGAGGCAACGGGTTCACGCGATCGAGAGATCGCAAACACGCTCGCATCGAAGGGGAGCAGCCGGTACCGGACATGCCGGCCTTGAGGCAGGCCGATATCACCTCCACGGTCCGCGACTTCGGCCCCAACGTCCCGACGATCTTGGTCATGGCGGGGAAGAAGCTCTGCAGGTAACAAAAAAGGAAGACGATCTCAGATTCTAGGGTTTTCGACTTCCGATCTAGGAATGGAGGGGAGGAGGGGGATTGGAGAACAGGAAGTGGCAGATCTAGTGCGCACGGGCTTGGATGGCTCGAGGATGGAGGCCATCCGGATGGGCTCCTCGAGGAGAAGGTGCGTGGAGTGCATGGTTGCCGGCTGCCGGTGGGTTGATCGGGCCTCCTCCTGCTCCTTCGCCGGCCGCGGTGATCGTCGGCGGTGGCGACGGTGGCGATGCGCAGGGGGCGAAGAGGAGGGATGCTAACAGGGGGGTTTTGTCGTTTTCAGGGGTAACCAGTACTGATCAGCGCTGCTGGCGGGGTAGCGGTGCGGATATAACAAGACGGACAATAACGGCGTGTGATTTAAGCCGTTGATTACAAAATAATAATTTTTACTTTTTAGTTCTATTATAATTTATTAATGTTTCTTACAAACTCTTACAATCTTTATATTTTTTAAAAATCTTTCTTGATCTTTAAATCATCATTTAAAAGTCTCTCCATAAGAGTTTTTTAGGAAAATTTAAAATTTAGAGACATTTTAAATAAGAATTTTTTATACATAAGCTCTTATAATCTTTTAATATTATAAATAAATCTTTATAATCTGACTATTCACAATAAATCTCCACAATCGTAACTTTCTTACAAATAAATCTTTTTAAGAATTTAAGGATCTTTTACTAATTTACTATAGATCATGAAGACTTATTTGTAAATAATCAGATTAAAAAAAATTATTTGTAATATCAAAAGATTACAAAAGCTTATATATATATATATAATATTTTAAATAATTATAGGAACTAATAAAGAATATAAACATTGTAAAATTTTATAAAGAATATTAAGAAAATTCTAAGGACTGAAAATTAAAAATTATTATAAAATATTAACTTCTTCTGCCGCTAAATATATGGAAACGTGGAAAATAACCTGACGTATTATTTTATTATTTGGTAAGTTTATTATTTTATTATTTGGTAAGTGCTTTAGGTTACTTTAATTTAGAACAAAAAATGTTAACAGTGAAATAACATAATTTAAGATTTGTGCTGGAATACAAAATGGAATATTCCTGCTCCCACTTTGGGGTCCCAGCGGCACAATTATGTATTGCACGATGGAAAAGGAGAAGAAACCGGTTGGCACGCACGAACCTGCCACGGAGCCTGTGTTCGGTAAACCAAGCGGCGGCACCGCCGTTTATCCCTTGCCCATTGTACCCCACGTTCCCTTCGACCATCTCGCACATGGATTCATATAACACCACTTTGTTAGTAGAATGTGTTCAAAGATGAAATTAATTATTTTGAATTATTTTATTTTAGATTAAAATTATTTCATCTTAATAGTGAGGTAAAATTCAAGAGAAATATCAAGTTTTTAAGTGTGAGACAAAATTATGTTTTGATTGGAATAATTGAATATTTTGCACTAAAATTGTTTATTCTCATAGTTAGTCGATAATATATAATTCTAACACATAGAATACCAAATTCTTCTCGTCAAAAATAGAATTAATCTTATTTTGAAAATAATTAATTTTATTCTGAAAATAAGGAACTTTATTTTTCTTTTATTCTGAAAATAAAGTGAAACTAAACAAAGTGGAGCATAAAGAATGAAAAGCATTTGTGCAACTCAAGTAGGGTGAGAATGAGTCCATCTGAGGCCAAGCAATTTTGTATCAAAGACGAGTTCATTCAAAGTTCATCTTGTTAGGTGCTCAATGGATGTCGAATGGTCCATCGTGACTCGAGAGTAATAGCTCTGGTGACATTTTGTTGAGACATTGTAGTTGCAATAGCCGTTTGTTAGATGAGTAATACTTGAAGCAAGTTTATTGTATTGCACGGGATGTAGTCTTATTTTTTTTATCTTTTTTACTTTTTTAAGGTCGGACTCATCATGTCAGACATATTCGTTTAATCTGATCTTTATTCGAATGACTAAAAAAATTTGAAAAATAAAAATCAGGTCTCCTTTTATTAGGTTTGGCCTATTAAAGATTTGTCACTGTTTATTCGAGCTCGACTTTTGTTTTTTCAGATATATTTTTTTAAAATTGTGGGACATGATGAATCTAACTTAAAAAAAATTCAATGCAACAAATATTACTCTATTTTGATTGTGCTCTTGGATGACTTGCAATAGTTACAACTCCTTGTACAATAGAACTTAAATATCAGGCATCATTTGATCACGTGATCGGGTGGCTGTTGCAGTTATGACACTTCAAAGACAGTGCACCAAGTATTGTTTAAGGATGATTTTTGCAAATAATCTACTAAAAAATCTCATATATGCAAAAACTCTCTTATACTCTATATATATAATTGATAAATTCTTATTTTAAAATAAATCTTAATTTATAAGTGATGTGAGTGATGATAGACAGGGAATTCTTATGACTCGTTTGAGGTCTTTTGCATGTATATATTTTACAAGAGATTTCTTACTTGATTATAAGAGTACTTTATACATATAAAATAATTATACAAATAATTTTTTTTACATGTGCATATTTTACTGACAGTTTTCTACATGCATCAGATTCTGTAGGTGCTTATTTGCAAAAACAAAAACTTACTTAATAGTTAATATTAAGTAAGAGGAAAGTAGAGCCGTATGGCAAAGAGTAAAGGACATCTCCTCCTTTTCAAGGCAGATGTAAACTACTATATGCAGATTCCCTCCCGCCTTTGGTTTTCTTTGACGTCCTGTCCCTGTTTTTGACCTGTGAGGCTGTGACAAGTTGATGCTTTTTAAAATAGTAAGTATGCCCCACTGAAGGAAGGATCTGATTGCAACAAATTTTGGCCGAGCATCAGGGTGGCCCCTGTGCAAGGAGTATGCGCGATGGAGACAACCGAGAGGACCTGAAAGGGTTGTGAGTGAGTTGTGTGCATGGTTTCTCTCGCCATGTAGGGGAAGAGTTCTATGTGTGCTTCACATTGCATGGTAAGAAGCACAAGACTCAAAAACATATCGTCCAAGGTAAGAAATAAAAGGGTTTTCTACTCATTCGGCATAGCCGGTGAGATATGGAGAAATATTGTGAAAAAAAAAGAGGTCAAATTGCAAGTGTATTTCTTTCTTTTTTTGGGCATTGTGACCCAGTAAAGTGGGCACGGCCCCAGCTCAGGAGAGCCTAGGATCGAACCGGCCAAAGCTAAGATATTCATCACAGAAGAATTTTTTTTCACGCTCTAGAAGGAAGGCTGCCACGAGCGCAACAGGTCTGCGGGGATCAAACCCGTGAGTATTCTGCAAATTGAACCATGAGTATTCCGCCTAAGGGCGAAGTGGGCTATCCGTTGCGCTATAGAGTATGACCCAAATTGCAAGTGTACTTCAACATAGTTTTCTTTTTTTTGTAAATACTTTTTACGACATGTTAACATAAAGAGATAGTGAACGTCTGAACGGAACCCCTCCACTTTATACTGCGATAAACGATTTACTTTTTACCGTCAAAATACTCGTCATGTACATGGGTTGGAAGATTTTTTTAATAAAAAGAGAATATTTATTACAATGCACATATTCCAATATAAAGTGTGACCTAAACAATAAGGGTAACTTTTTTTTAAATTTTTTTTATGGTCGGTCCTATTATGTCCTATATGTTTGTACAATTTGATCTCCGACCAAATGATCAAAAAAAAAAAAAAAAAAAAAAAAATGAGTCCCAATGAATGATAAGAGAATGTTCTTAATTGGTCGAGTCTAATAAATTAGAACTTATTTTTTGATTTTCTTTAGATTTTTTAGTTCATCTGATCAACGATCGGATCATACAAATGTATAAAACATATTGAAACCGACCACAATTTTTTTCTTTTAAAATTATCATCATCTTTTGAGTTGCACCCCATGCGGTGCCTATATAGTGCAACAAGTATTACTTTTAAAACAAATAATACAATGCACATTTTATAATGTCTGATCGCATTCTATGGTCCACACAATGTGGTCATTATTCTATTGCACATGGGACACTATCTTTCTTTCAAGGAATTTACTTTTTAGCCCCTATGTATTTTTGACATTACAAATAAATTCTCTTAATCTAGCTATTTATAAATAAACTTTTATAATCACAATTTTTTACGAATAAATCCTTTTAGGAGCTTATTTATAACACGCTTAAGGGCTTATTCGTAAATTTTAAGAGCCTTTTACCAATTTACGGTAGATTGTGAGGATTTATTTGTAAATAATTAGAATAAAAAGACTTATTTATAATATCACAAATTTATAAAAGTTAAAAAATAAAAATCCTATTTTTCAATAATACATGATGAAATACCTTCACTGCTACACTATGGGACATTGAGTGGTTGTAGAAAAAAAAATGTTTTTTTTTTTAAAAAAAATTTGTTGGCAGGATTTCATATGTTTCATCTGTCTACATAGTTTGGTCTTCAATTGAAAATAAAAAATTGAGTCTTAATGAATAGTAAAAAAAAAATCCTTAATAAACCAAACTCAATAATAGTTTATATATTTTTTATTTTTTTGAGATTGTCCGAATCGAATTGTAGAACGGGTGAGTCATGTGGGACTAGACCTAAAAAAAGTTTTAAAAATGTTTCTTATATTTGCTGCAATACCCCGCACAAAAGTTTTGCAGCAAGCATTATTCTTTTTTTTTTTATAACAATTATCCACTTTAATTGAAATTGACAAACCATTTTTTAAAAAATGTATATTAATTGACTGGCAATTTTAGATCTTAAAACATCGAATGACAAAATTATCACTATATCAACGAAATTATCTGTGGGCATCGTAGTGAATGTGTCTCCAAACGGAAGTAAAATTAAGGTGAAAAATGCCAAGAAAACTAGGAAGCCTCGGACATAGGCCATTGACCTTTGCAGCTCCGGTTCGTACACTCTACCACATTCTGGCCTCAAATGCTACGAGTTCGCATTGAACCCAGCGTCAATTGCCTTTCAGATGGCTGGCTTCACATGCCCATCGGTTCTGCTGCCCTTTGGCTCCTAATGTGCCGCGGTTCGGGGGCGGAGGTCAAAAACTGGAAGCCGGAAAAACCAGGGTGCGGCGTCTCCGGCCATGATGGGCGTCCTTGCCGCCATGCTTTGTGTAAACCAGGGTTCTTTGATGGACTCAGATTTTTCATGATTCATTATGAATCAGATTGATTTGCACAAACTCGATCGAGTCAAATAGAAAAGAATTCTTAAATCGTACAGATTTGGTCGAACCGTATTGACTCGGATTTGCCGTGATACGGTATGAGTCGTCCGAGTCGGCACGAGTCGATCTGGTGTAATAAAATATAGTGTAAACATGGATCTTTGATGATATAGTTAAGAAGCATTGTCGAAAGTATTATTATAAATTTAATTTTTATTTTTACTTTAAAGAATTATGTATGACAACTGAAAAAAAGTGACAAAGAATCTTTAGTTTTAAATAATTTCTTTGGCATGTGCATATATATATATATAGAGAGAGAGAGAGAGAGAATTTGTACTTATCTGACAATATAAGCAATCATATATAAAATTATAAAGCTTAGTTTTGTAGTAGAAAAAGAACCGTGGCTTTTCATCGTCAAGATATTGTCTATTAATTAAGCCTGATCAACTAGGGAAATCTGAATTATAATTTTGGATACGAAGTGACAACTGACAACCATGAGGAGCAGCAGAGAAGTGTCAATGCAGTGGTTACCATTACTTGTTGGAGTCTGCCCAGCCCCTTCTGGTGTAACTATATGGGGAGAGGGTTTCCTCGAACTCCATCTCCCTTTTTGGGAGATCTATCTCTTGGGAAGGCTTCTACATCAAGTAAGTTGTTGGACTAACTTGGATTTTGTCTCCTCTTTGACGAAGTTTCTTATCTAGTTTCTCTTCTTTGCTCATTACTCGATCTTCAGCTGTTGTTGGTAACTTCGTTCTCAACTTGTTTTGTTTGAGTTCTTCTGAAACTTTTACCTCTTCCTCCCCCATCTTCCTCACTCTTCATTACTCTTTTTCAATGACCGTCTCCTCGATCCTCCCTTTAGCATCTTAGCCAATTAGCACTCTTTGCCTCTTGGCAACATATGAGACGCATGTTGATTGAAAACTCATCAAGATATATTTGCTGTATTTCAAGGAGACTCGTCAAAACTAGGCATTATCTTACTTTTGAGTAGTAAAGAAGTAATGTCGTCGATTTGAGAAGCTTGGTTTATTGGCGCTCATCTATATGCTTCGTTTGGGATACGTGTTTCTTTGTAGCATTTTCATCTCTCATAAACTCTTTACGGCCCGGTTGGGATGCAACTTAAGAAATTGTAAATAGGTTTATCATAAATCCAATTATTATAAACGTATTCTTTAAACTCACGTTTGGTTATTTTACATTAACTTAAATGAGTTTATAATAAACTTGACTTCCAATGTAAACTAACTCTGAGTAAGTTTATGAAAAATGCATTTAAGGGGTTGTTTTGAATTTATTGAATTTATAATAAATTTATTTTTGTACCATCCGTGGATGTGTGAAAATTTGTGTGCCTTCTCCGAGGTATTGTTTTCAGAACAGAAGTGCGGTTTCTATTTTTATGTCTTTACACAGTCTTGTAGTGAAAGTAGACGTGTGCGGATCTTTTTGAGCCGCTGAACAGGTCACGCCCATATGGATGTGTGAAAATTTGCGTGCCTTCTCCGAGATATTATTTACAGACAAAGGTAGAATTTTGCCATTTTATTTAAAAAATAGTCTTTATTGAGAAGAGAGGTTGCGCTTTACTTATAAACACACGTCTATTTTTACAAGATCCGATATCAGACTAAAGTAGTTTGTCATTTTTATGTCTCTATATCATCCAAACTAAGATTATGATAGAAAATACAAACACGTTTATACTTGCATCCAAATAAGACCTACATCTCAGATACAACCAGTGCATTATGGTAAAAGGAACGACCATCAAGGTCAAGCGTCGCCCTTCACCGACCAATAACCTTAAGCTACTGTAGTAAATCCAGTTTCTTTTTTGAAAGTCAAAATCATTGTAAGGACGTATGAACGTGGGACGGTGGTGATACGGTCTAGTATGTGGTAAATGTTTCTAAGTATTTTTTTGTAACTTTTCTTTTTTGTTGACAGGAAAGTCACTAGTTATAATGTACAACAGAAATGCGAATGGTAACTGACAACTTGGTTATTTGATTGATTATTATTTTATAGGATAGTTAATTGACAATTTCCCTTAAACCGACATACATAATGGATACAATCTTTTCTCGATCGAATGCATAAGGTACACTGGCATTCCAATCATCCAATCAACTATTAGTTTACAGGTCAACGAATCCATAGACTTTCTAAACGATAGCATACTAGTGGATAAGATCCTGGATCCCCATTGTATGCAACTCATTTGCATCCCTAGTGTACGGATAAATTTCGATACCATGTTGGCATTAACTTGTTATCTATTTCAGAAATAAGAATAATATTATTGCAATGCGAGTATTTTAGTGCTCGTACGCAGTCGTCCAATCAATTTTGATAAGAAGGCTGAAATATTAAGTATATATATATATTTTGAGAAATCTAAAGGTGGAGACAATCTTAAAGGAGTCATTTATATTATCCATTTTTTGCAAACCTTATCAAATCCACACTCCAACACTACCAACCCACGTAACGGCCACTAATTCTGTGCAAGAGACTCATGTATACCTTGAATCGTATATTCAAAGAAGTTTAGGACCACAAGTCAGGACCAAGAGATTACACTACTGGGGCTGGAAGAGAATAAAGCAATTGAAACACAGTCCAATTATACTTGAAAGATCAGCAACGTGCAGCCACCCGATTAACTTTGTTTGAACGGCTTTTTTCTAACAATCTAAGGAAGAGGAAACAACCTTCAGTGGTCTATCTATACGATTCGATCTTTGATCAGAGAATTAAAAATTATAAAAATAAAAATAAAGACAAAAGAAATTGTCCATTCATCATTTTGAATATTTTTAACTGTTCACTGCTTTGCTTGATAGGAGAATAAGAATAAAGGAGCCTTATTCTTAAAATAAAATTGATTCTAATTTGATAGACGGAATAGGTTATACTACCTCAGAATTGCTTATTCACTAATCCTAAATCTAAGAATTATTTATTCTATCTATTCCACCGGTGAATCTCACACCGTTTTCAAAGTAAAATCGAACAAAAATCATTCGGTCACTCTGTCAAAGCAAATATAGATTCCGTATGTAATCGGACCAGTGGCCAACATATCACACTACAAGCACACCTCCTATTTAGAGTGGGAGTGGCTGACTTCATAATAGTGATTGGTCATTGGAATGCACGGGATCTCACCTGTGAGGTGTTCGACACTGGCACTGGCCAGCGTAGCTAGAGGATAGCAGTCCCTGATCAGCGGTCCTCCAGTCTAGAGCTCTTGATTTGGAATCGGTGCCCTGCACTTCTTATAGTGAGTTCTCATCCA
This sequence comes from Zantedeschia hybrid cultivar, assembly GCA_030544215.1. Classification (NCBI taxonomy): domain Eukaryota; kingdom Viridiplantae; phylum Streptophyta; class Magnoliopsida; order Alismatales; family Araceae; genus Zantedeschia; species Zantedeschia hybrid cultivar. The sequence goes on along the minus strand of JARZZO010000013.1, from coordinate 40,801,174 downwards.
ACTCGGCATATAGGCAATGTTTTTAAATTCAGATCGGTCATTGAATTGGAGAAGTCTTCGGTCTAATTTAATTTGAACCGACCGTTTAAAACCGTTACTTAAACCGGATCACATCATTAAACAATATTGAATATATGTAAATTGTAAATACTTATATCTATTTTTTATCACAAAATTCATTATGCCTTTTACATGTGCATATGTTTTGTTTAAGTAATAGTTCTAAATTCAAATTTGAATACTTTCAAGTGACATTTTATCAAAGAAAATGTAGTATTGAACTTTGGACGGGACTACACTAGTCCATTTTTTAATTGGTGCTCTCGGTCTTTTAAAGATGGTGATTTTTTGATAGATAAGACCAGAAAAACTGATTTTTTATGATTAACCAGCTGGTCGGATGCCATTTATTATTTATTGTGCATCTATCATTGTCTCAAATTGTCCTGCCGTCGGAAATTATCTATGTTCTCGCGAAAGAGCTATCTAATGCCCTCCTCAGGAATGAGACTAGTCATGTGCCCTACACCCATGATGAGTGTTAACATGGTGTTAGGATATGATTCTTTATTTATTTTTTAAAGAAAAGGGGAATAAAATATGAAAGGAATAAATATCCTAATTTTTAGGAAGACGTCCCATGCTTGGTTAACTTTTTTCCAAAAAAGGCAAGAGTTGTTTTTTTAAGAGGCTCTTCTTTCTGCCACGCCTCTCTCTCTCTCTCCATCCGTTTGGACTTCGGAGGACCTCTTAAAAATAGTAATAACCTTGCAAAACAACAAAGAATCGAAATGAAATTGTTCTTAAAATTATGGTAAAAAATTTAATTAAATAAAATTTTGGTTCAAAGTTGCCTCAGGAGGAAAAAGAATACTCTCAAACGCTCCATTACTGTCCAGAGGAAAACTGAATCAGTGGGGCACGTCATGTTCGAGTGTGAAGTAGCTAGAGCACTCTGTTTAGCTTCCCTCTCAAGTTGTTCTTATAAAGTTACCAATACATCTGGTCAACTGCCTCCTTGAATGGGAAGACACATTCCAACTAGGATGTGAGCAGAGAAAATCTGATACTTGTGTATTTCTCCATTCTTTGGCGATTATGGAAAGCGCAACCCAAAGAGGCAACAAAGGACAAGAGAGCATATCCCCTCTTCTTCATTGCTCAAGCTGCATAGGTAAAATATTATTGACTGAGGATGCAGGTGAGTACAAATGACATTGAGATAATCATCATAGTAAAGCCAAAATATTTACTGTTTATTACATTTATATGAACCACTAATTCTATGACTCAACCTATCGATAGTAAGACATAGGATTTTTTTAAAATTATATCTATGTAAAAGTCAACATAAGACTAAATAAAAAGCACATGAACCTAAGTTCTCATTAGTTTCCATCGGACTTCAACATCTTATTAGAAAATATTAAAATTATTTTAAAATAATATGTACAATTAAGATAATAATAATAATCTTGTCAAGTTTATTCACAAGCTTAGATAAGTCGTGCAAGCCTGTGTTCGAACTCGACTTATGTACAAATGGAATTTAAAAATTGATTCAAACTTGGCTCATTTAGATGTAACGAGAATTTTTACCTCAAAAAAGAAAGTTGTTATATACCATTCTCACTATGAATGAGACATATGGTGACTAAGAGTAAAATGATAAAAATGTCCGTATTACTTTCCTGTGATGTGCGACAAAAGAGCTCAATGTTTTTTTTTTAAAAGTGCGCATGATCTTTTTCACTGCAATGGTAAATATTGTTTGTAGAATAAGTTATTAAGTGGGACTTACTGACGGAATAACGTATACTAGAATAATGAATGTTTCGGTTTGATAGTTTTGTGGGATCCGTTGACGAAATAAGAAGAATAAGCAATTGTTGGGTCTAGAGTGGGTTGACTTATTCTTTGGATACACTATTCTATACGGTATAAGTCATTCTGTTTGTCAAGGCAAAATTAAACTTATTCTCTTCTTATTCGCCCTTATTCTTCTCCTATTCTTCAATCAAAGTGGCGCTTAAGATGAAAACCTATGAACCTCATTCTTTACATATTTGTGTGTCCTCACTCACAAGCACTGCACTTATGTATTTAAGTGATTAATTTCAAATAATTGATTCACTTCTGTCTTTTATTAATGAGATACATAAAAAAATCAGTAAATAAGATTGAAAAGATCTGATCTCACGTTTTCCCTCATGTTATAAGTTATTCAGCCCCTTCCTTTCTACGGTATGTACCTTGTGGAAGCCCGTACTTCTAAAGGAAAGTAATCATCCAATGATCATTTCATTTGACACCCTGCTTTTGTCATATGACACTTTGAGAAAGAATAGATATTATGTAAGTACAGGTTTCAATTTTACCAATTCCTAATGAGATTAGTCGAAATCTCGTCCACAACGATCAGAATCCTTCGCCTGTGATCAGAGGGGAGAAATCAACCGTTTCTACAAAAGAGAATATCGTCAAGGGCCCTTGGTGGCGATCCGGAGATCTCCCTTTGATACCTAAGTCATAAAGCTGGAGGAAACCAAGAAGAAGCAGAAAGAGACTGGACTAGTTGCTACGTACCTTCATCTGTCGAACATGAGAGTCCTTATATAGCAGTATCGATCTTGGTGGAAGTTCGATCCCACTTAGGAGGGCAGGATTCAGAAAGGATCATCTTTAGAGGCATGTCCCTACTTAGATCCTCATGTCTGCCCTGACCCACAAAGGGTCGCAGTTCGATTAGTACTAGGAAGGACGAGACTTTCTACTCCAGACTGTTTTTCAAGTGTGGCAACTCTCCATGTCAAATTAGATAATCCCGAGGGTATGGATTCGAAGCGATCTTAGATTTTATCGATGCATTCATGAATCGTGTCTGAGCTGGGCTATGAATGAGATGGTTCGTGTGCTTGAGCAGGGATGCATTTGACAATCTAGACTCAAACTTATTGGGTCAGCCTACGGGCCTTTATGAACAAGACTAAATTCTTCTCCTTCATTTGCCCCCTCGCTTTTTGATGTATTTTGTACGTCAAGGAGCGATTCGTATCCTCTGCATACACCACTTGGCTAACGTCTTTTGATATTCTTGTTTGTAGTTCCTCAAGGAGTCTCTTCGCATGTTGCGTCTCCTCAAAGTAACACGCAACGTTTGAACTTCGTTGGGAGCTTTACAACCTTTCAAAGGGGAGGGTCATCCTCAATGCTCATGTGATCACACATTCTAGTGTAAATCATGGATTACATCGTGAAGGTTGCTGAGGACCATAGGACGTTGGGACCCTTATGGGCACAACAGAGATCTTATTGGGGTTTGGAGGACCTCCCACATTATGGGAGAGTATCACTTGGTGGTGTTGTCTACTACGCGCTGCATCTTCTCGGGGCATCAAGGCTCCTTCATTGCTCACACAGTCATGTTTGAGGCAAGGTTCAGATTGTCTGTGCTGCCCTTTATTGTGCAATTGTTGTAGTGCTTCCAGATTGCTTCGGCCCAATTACTGCCAAATTTCTAGAGGATGGCCGTTGGCTTTGCCACTCTGATTCTGGACATGGGTCACCCGGGGGCTTTGCCTTTTTGGGCCAGGCTAATTCTTCTCCTTAAAGAGGCGTTTTTGAAAAAAATCACTTCCCTCTCTCTGCACTTATTGAGTCCCAACCAATAGTTGCACTGACTGGATCAGGACTCTTTGAGAAAGGGATCTTAGTACAGCCAATTTTGTTGTATGCTGTCACGTACAGTCATGGCTGGGCCAAGGGCGGCCTAATGTAGGGAATCAACAAACCAAACGGCGGCGCGTGCTCATTTTCTTTCTTTAGTTGAACTCGCGTTCTTCAAATGACCTGTCCTACTTCCTTGTCCCTCTTGAGCAATTCCATGACATTTTGGGGTGTTTGTCACAACTTCTGATTAGAAATACTTTTAGACTTTTATCTAATTTTTTTTGTGAAAAGAAACAAGTAATGGAATTAAGTCACTTTCATAGCATTTAATTTATTTTTTAGTTTCCAACCAAAAGTTACAATTTAGGGCTTTCTAAATTAGCAAAAAAAGTGAGGTTGTTAGGAGGGATTTGAATTTTGTAACAACCAAAACTTAATTATAACCACTTGTATCTATCACATTTTATGTTATGAGAGAAAACTAAATGTGACTTTTAATCAAAAGTTATGCCAAACATACCCCCTTCGACATTACAGCTGCAATAACTGTTTGTTTGATCGTGTTCTTGGACAACGTACAATTGTTGTAACCATCTGTAGAGAATATTACGTACTATTTGATCACGTGATTGGACGGCGGTTGCAATTACGATGATTCTAAGACATTTTGCAACAAATATTGCTTAATAAGGACTTTTGCAAATAATTCATTAAAAATATTGCATATGTGAAAAATTCTCCTATATACATATATACATAAAAATTTTGATAATTTTTTTTACTCTAAAAGAAATCCTAATTTATAGGTAATGTGAGTAATAGTTGACTTGACAACAGAGAATGACTATTCGAATCAATATCTAGTTTCAATTCGGAAGCAGTATAGTTTTCCTCTGCAATTGAGAGGCATGTTAGGTGACAGGAGAAAGAACTTAGGGAGCAAGCGGGCGAGGGTAAAAAAGCTTTTACAAGAGTTTTCTTGCTTGACTACATGAGTACTTTATGTATATAATAATTATATAAAGAACTTTTTACGCATAAGTATTTTACGAGAAGCTTTTTCGCTCACATGTGAGATTCTTTAGGTAGTTATTTGTAAAAAGGCACTCTACTTAATATTAAGTATTAGGCCTCAATTGGATTGTAGAATAGGTTAATCTGGAATTACTTATCCAGAATAACGTATACTAGAATAAGGAGTGCTTAGTTTTGATAATTTTGTGGGACCTACTGGCGGACTAAGAAGGATAAGTAATTCTTAGGTCTAAGGTCGAATTGTTTATTCTCCTTATTCTCCGAATAGACTATTCTGCACCGGTATAAGTCATTTCGCTTGTCAAAACTATATTAAACTTATTCTCCTTTTATTCTTCCTTATTCTTCTCCTGTTCTCCGATCAAAGTGGCGCTAGAAATATAGTGGCATGACAAATAATTAAAGATATCTCCGTCTCAAGGACAGATGTGGACTGCAACATGCGGACTCTCTCCTGGGTCTTCTAGACTTCTTTACATTTCGTTCTATATAGATTGCCTTGGAAACTTGTACATCCAACCAAAAGTGATCGTTTTATTTGACGTCCTGTCCCTGTTTTTGACCTATCAAACATTGATGCTTTTGGTTTTTGGGACGAAGAAATTGATGCCAATCTCGTTAAAGAAGGGAAGTGGGTACAATATGCATGGGAGAGAAACCCACCAAGAGAAGGAAAACAGTACACGGAGAAAGGGGGGACACTGCATAGGGAGAAGGTAAGAAAGGTACAACTGAGGAAATAATGCCCCACAGATAGAGCCCGGCACAAATAAGACCAATCGGTGCAAAGCATATAAGAGATACAATTCTAGCCGAACTTCCAGGATGCTGGGGAAGCCACCGCCGGACAAGGCCCTTCTTTATTGATGAGAGGTTGCCACAACATGACTTGGTGGAGTGGCTACATAGCAGGGATAAACACAGTAAGAAAAACTTACAAAAAAAGGTAAAAAGAACGGACAACATACAAAAGTTAAAGAGACGAAATCTTCTTAGTACTGTTTTGAATTGTAGTCTAATAGTATTGAGAGGGAGAGAACTTAGATATCCTCAAATTTGACGAATATTTGAATCTTCCTTCTCTCAATTCTTCAGTCTAAAGTAATACTGAGATGATATGTTTTTGCATACCGAAGAGAACCTAGATTAAGTAAAAGGACTTTACCTGACAAAAAAATTTGCTAAAGGGAGCGGCTTCCTCCCCCACAGAAGGAGGGTGGGAGTGGGGGTGGAGCAGGCGAGGGGGTTCACAGGAGAGAAGGCCCCTCCCTCCCAACAGCGCTCCAGAGGTTTGCTCTTGTCCTCCTCCGCCAAGGCGATAGCCAATGTGGCACATTGATGCTTGTCAAAATAAAGTGTGCAGCTTTGAGAGAGGGAGCTTGTAACGAGTACTATATAGATTTATGCCAAGCATCAGGATGGGCCTATGTAAGGAGTTTGTGCGGTGAAGACAACCACGACAAGCAGGATAAGTGAGTTATCTGTGTGCTGCGCATTGCATGCTAGGACCAAAAGACTCGGAAACATATCATCTAGAATAAGGGGTAAAGTGGTTTTGCTACTCGTTCGGCCTAGCCCGTGTAAGATATGCAGAATAGTTTTGCTTGCTGAGTGGGTCGGGCGGCTGCGGTAACGTCAATTTTTTTTTTTTTTTAAAGTGTCCCCATTGTGAATGCACATTTTGTATAAGCTGATCTTTCATCTAAATCGTTCAATCAGAAATCGAATTGTACGGACATGTAGATTATAGTAAAATCAACTTAATTTAAAAAAAAAAAAAAAAAAAAAAAAACAGCAACAGCGCGCAGAGCAGCAACTGGCTGCACCGAGTAAAACTCTATGGAGAAATAACGTGGAAAAGGAAATCAAGGAAGTAAATGGGACTCTTACGTCGGAAGGTGGAAAATGCCAAGAAAGCCTCTGCCATTGACGTTTGCAGCTCGTGATCGTATGCTTCACCATATCGTGGCCTCAGAAGCTACGAGTTCCAGTGTCAATACCTTTCACACATCCATGGGTTCTGCCGCCCTTTGGCTCGCAATGTGCCGCTGTTCGGGGAAAGGAGTCTAAAACTGGAAGCCGGAAAGTTAAACCTGGGAGCGGCTTCTCCGGATATATGATGACTGGATGGTGCCCATGGACTAATTAGTTGAGCCGAGGTCTTCCCATTAATTGGCACCCATTTACATGCTTTGGCTCGGATGCACATTTCTCGGAAGCTCTTCCCATTAATTTCTTGTCCACTGTCTATATGTGAATAATAGCCACTGCAACATAGTAGAAGCAACAGCCACCAGGGCCAGCTTCGCTCATCATCCGACTACAACTTTTAGCTCCTATAGCATACACAATACCTCGAATGTCTACAGTGCTTGGTTTTCTTCTTTGAAAGTCAAAAGCTTTGTAAGAATATATGGTTGTAGGCATGGTGGTGTTACAGTCTAGTATGGGGTTCATGTTTCTAAGTACAAAGTCAAAAGCTTTGTAAGAATGTATGGTGACACAATCAAGTATGGGGTGGATGTTTTAAAGTACTCTTTGTATCTTTCTTTAATGGTTGGATGAAATGAACTTTTTCTTTTCTTGACCAAAAAAAAATGAGGCACATTTTGTTTTGGTGTGCAGTAGCTAGAGCAGTCTGTTTGACTTTTCTCTCAAGTTATTGTTATAAAGATACCAACTACAACCTTGCCAACTGCCTCCTTGAATTGGAAGACGCATTCTTGACTAGGATTTTTTTTGTTTTTTTTTTAACAAGGTGGCACAGTGGTTAGATATACGCACATATTTACGTGGTTAGAGTTCGATATCTGATAGAGCCTGAATTTTTATTCTAAGTAGGAGAGTATTCCATGTGGATTCTTATAGTCTACCTAATTAAGAAAGAATTCTAAGTCAAACTGAATTCCGAGGAAGTAATTCCATGTACAAGAAGATATAAATCCCATGGCAAATACACGCTGAAGGACTTGGGGAATTTTTAGGCTCTTAATCGAATTTGAACTCAAGATATCTTAAAGGAAGATCATGTGGTGAAGCCAATTGAGCTACTCAGCTGGTTCTCCTAACTAGGATGTGAAATGAGAAAAGCTGGTACTTGTAAATTTCTCCATGCTTTGGCAATTATGAAAAAGCGCAGTTGAAAGAGGCAACAAAGGGCAAGAGAGCATATCCCCTTGGTAGAATCAAAGCTATATGAGAATATCTTGCTACAATACGATTTTTGATTGGTTATCCCAAAAAATGAGACTTGGTTTGCAAATTTTCATCTTTTTTTTAGATATCCGATCAAAAATTAGATTATAGGGAGTTGTAGGACAGCTTGGGGTGTTCCAAAAAAAATTAATTTTGTTTTTTTTAATCTTACTTGCACTGCCAAACGACGTAATAATCTCTGACAATGCAACAAGATATCTTCAAACTATATTTGCGGAGTTACAATATTGGGCAGTATCGCTAGCCTCAAGGACTCTAACCCCCTCACTCCTTCAGTAAACTGCCGGTCAAGCCAAGGGGTAGGATCAATGATAAGATGGAGCAAGCAGTGCCCTTGGGTGCATCATGGGCGTGAATTTTGAAAGGATAGGCCAGTTAGCCAGTTATGCACAAGGGTTTTTAAATGAATAAGGTTCACACGAGGCTCAAGATGCATTTGTTTGGACTATTAGGGTACTTTGGATTTTCTAAAAAGTCATTCCCCCCACTACCTAACTTTTCTAGAATTTCATCAAAATGTAAAAAAGAGAGAGAAGTACCAACTGTCCTAAAATTTAAATTTGAGGCTTTTGTGAGAATCTAAAAAGCTGACAGAACAAGTGCCCATTTGCTTAAACTTTTCAAATTTAAACTTTTTTCAAAATTTTAGAACATTGAAATCTGCCCACTATCTCAAACAAATGCAGCCTCAATATTCTTCCAAATTGGGGATAATTCCGTATAGTCATATTTTCGCCTATATGGATAATTATTCGAGGTTTACAACTGTCACTGAGGTTCACACAAGACTCCCAATATTCCTCCAACCTACATGGATAACTTTTTGAGATTTACAACTATCACCAAGAAATCACATGGAACGCGCATCACATTAAGCGGTGTTTTTATCCACCCAATGATCCTCAAACTCACTTGCGGGAGGTCATTGTTTACCATCCATCTTATAGGCCGGTAATGCACCGTAGGCATCATAATCCGTGACAATATGGGAAACATGATCGGTTGTACATCACACTTGATTGAGGCCACTAATGCAGGACAGATGGAAGCAAGGTGACTATTGAAGGCACTTCAACAAGCAGCTAAGTATGCATCAAGTGATGCAGATGGAGGGTGGTGTGTAAATTGTTATAGAAACTGTCTCCCCTGCATTATAGATGCATCATACACAATGTTTAGTAGCTCCTATGTTTACCAGGTCTATCAGTATTTTTTGTCCATAGACAATGTAACGTCACTGCCAATAAGCTAGCTAGGTAATCGTTGTCCAGTCTTATAAGAGTTAAGGGTTTATTGTCTGAGGATGCAAGGTGAGTACAAATGACATTTAGATAATCACCACGCTCAAGGCAAAATAGTTGATGTATGTTACACTCTTATGAATCTCTTGATAGATGCAAGAGAAATAAACTTTTAAAATGAGAGAAAAATATATGAAGAAGGGAAAAAATTGGACTATATTTTGGAACACTTTTGGTCAAGAAAATGTCATCGTCTTAGGCATCGTTTTGGAATACTTTTGGGACTCTAAATTTTAGAAGAATTTAAATTTTGGAAAGCACTATATCATCAACTCTTGAATCCCGATTTTAAGAGAAGTTATTTACCTTTTAAAATCTCATTTAAAAAGATTATGAGAACTAAGATTTAAAGACACATCAAAAGACACTCTTACTCTTATATTACTCTCTTCTAAGAACTTTAGAGGATAAAAAGAGAAAGAATGAGGGTATGACACATGAGAATTTCTATATTTTCCTATTATCAACTTTGAAAAGATACACTAGGAATCGAAAATATGTGCTTTTTGAATCGACCTTTTTTTGTTTGAAAAGAAGTGACACTTCCCAAATTCCTGCCGAATTTAAGGTAAAACCATTACCAAACACTGCCTTACTAGACATTTGAACACTTTCACACATGATTTGAAAATACTTTTATCGTTCGCTTAAAATGAAATAAAGTTAAATACAATAAAATGTAACAATTTTTGTATATATATCCATATAATTTATGGTATTATATGTATATCCTTGATTTTCACATATTGTTATAAATACAATATTTTTAGAATCATTGTAGTTATATGTATTCGTCAAAATGCTGTGAACTCCAACTGAATATACCATAAATTCTAGTGAATTCAGAGATATACATGCACAATTACGATGAGTTTAAGATTCTAAATGTAAAAATATCTGAATATTTTAACAGATTCGATTGAAATTTACAGTATTTTGATAGAAGAGATATAAATTTAATCTTTTTAAAGATGTTAAGGATATTAATAATAATAAGTGGGAGCTATACAAATATCAAACATCATAGTTTACAGGAGTATCTATAAAAAATCTCAAAAATATAAAAACATTCTCAAATTTGTGTGGGAGATCTCTTAACAGCCGCACGCATCGGGGTTACGGTGCACTGCAGCGCCCATCTGTGGCATCTCCACGCGGTGGGGTGCGACCGTGCCACGCGAACGCAGCAGAGCCATCCAAACCAGATCCAACGGCTCACCCGGTCCCGTTCCGGACTCCTGGACGCCACGCGGGGCCTTCGTGTCCTCCCCCTTGTTCGGTCTTCTTCTTCTCCTCCCATATATCTTATCTCACGGCCACTCCCACCGTCCCCGCCGCTGCACGCATCACCCCACCAGCGCAGCCCTAATGGCGACCGCCGCCTCCCTCGCCCACGCCGCCAAGCTCGCCCGCCCCGCCGCCGCCGCCATAGCCTCCTCCTTCCCCTCTTTCCCCTCCCTCGTCCGATCCCCACCATCTTCCCTCCGCCGTCCCTACCCCGGCCTCCGCCTCCACAACCCCCGTAGGTCCCTCTCCGCCGCCGCCTCTTCCTCCCCCGCCACCACGACCACCGTCTCTTCCACCATTGCCGTTGGGGACAAGCTCCCCGACGCCACACTCTCCTACTTCGACCCCGCCGGGGAGCTGCAGACCGTCACCGTCGCCGACCTTACCCTCGGGAAGAAGGCTGTCATCTTCGCCGTGCCGGGGGCCTTCACGCCGACGTGCTCCCAGAAGCACCTACCCGGGTTCGTGGAGAAGGCCGGGGAGCTGCGGGCCAAGGGGGTGGACACCATCGCCTGCGTGTCCGTGAACGACGCCTTCGTGATGAAGGCGTGGAAGGCGGACCTCAAGATCGGGGACGAGGTGCTGCTGCTGTCCGACGGGAACGGGGAGTTCACCAGAGCGCTCGGAGTGGAGCTGGACCTCAGCGACAAGCCCGTCGGGCTCGGCGTGCGGTCGCGGCGCTACGCGCTGCTTGCTGACGACGGCGTCGTCAAGGTGCTCAACCTGGAGGAAGGCGGCGCGTTCACCATCAGCAGCGCGGAGGACATCCTCAAGGCGCTCTAATGGGTCCAAAACCGTGCTCATGTTTCTTTCTGTTGTATTCCGCAGTACTGCAGTTTTGGATGCTTAGATGGCAATCACATAGCTAAACAATCCGCATGCAATAGCACAATGTTGATGCTGAATTCACGTTTGTAGTGTTATTGCACAAGAAATTTTGCCAGGACTTTTGTTCTGGTTGTTGCATTTTGTTGTTTCCTTGATCCCTACATTTGCTCAGTTATAATTGCGAAGCATATATCTTGTCTGGTGGTGTTACATGGGAAACTGTAAGCCAGATTTGTAGGCTAGCAATATTGATAGAAAATGAGTAAATGAGGGTATTTGGTTTCCTGCAGCTTGTACATGTTTATAGCTTCGGATTAAAAAAAAAAAGGACTGTTCCATTCACCCTCAAGTCTACCTTAGCATCCATTGCACTTTTGTGAATTTGCATTATTTGGAATGCCTTTATCTACTTGCACATCCTTCAACTGGCAGAACCAGGTGCCAAAGGAATGTGCGCTGGGAGTTTCCAGCTTATGTAAAATTATATCGTTCCCGGTGACAATTAAGGTACATTATAAATTGTGAAATCTTTAGCAATTGGGTTATGGCTTGTGGTTTTTGACATGATTTAAAAATGGATGATGTGTGATGCTAATTTGTCTTCAGGGGTGGGTGGCATCAACTTCAAAAGCTAAATGCTATATGTCACAGTTGCACTTCAATGAATTTTGTTTATGTGTGATGTCTTAAAATGTTTCTTGCTGTTTGTTTTTTGTATATGGGAAGAATATAGAAGATAAAAGATACCCATCGTTGTGTGCACTGGACATCATTCTCTTTTCTATCTGATATATCTCTTGGTTAGTTTACTTGTAAAGTTGATGTGCTTGCGAATTTGGCCTTGAGAATAAGGTGGACATGGAGGAAGATTTGTCAATTGTTTACACTGTTCATAAGATGGCAAGTTACTTCATTAAGATTTGGGCAAGGACTTACTGTTTATTGTACATTTATTGGCAAGGAGTATTTTGGCATCATGTTTTCTCTTGTATCTTTGCGCATTTCCAAGCTAACTGATCCAGGGTCTGAAAGGGGCTTTGAAGGGTGGGGGAAGTTGTGGGATGTCAATGTAGGGAGTGGAAAGCATCACTCCAAAGATCAGTATGCAGAGGCTTTTAGAGAAGTTTATTCACCAACTGCTTCCTCATGATTGGAAGAAGGAAAATCGTCAATCCATGGAAAACCAACTTTAGAAACACATCTCGTGTAAGAATGTGAAAAGCAGCTCTAAATGCTTTACATCATATATGCACGAGAAAACTTTTTTATTACAAACTTCTTTTATGTTTCCAAATAGGTGATGTCTGGTATGCTGTAAAATGATGCAAAACACCATGAGATACCATTTATCAGTGTTTTCTTGGTGTCTGGTGTGCTGTATCCTGTGTTTTAAAATATGGTCAACTGTCATGACACTACTTTTATCCTGTTCTGCTTCAATGCAAACTCGTCATAAAGCGGAACCCAAGGGTTTTAAAGATGGCACTTTTAAGATTGGAAGTTTGTGGCATTTTACAGAAGGAATGAGCTCAATTCTAATCGTGTGTTTAGCGTTTGTGGCGTTTTACTTACTGTACCATGTTAGCTATTTGATGGAATTAAGGGCAAATTAATTACACAATTGTTATTAAATTGCTGAGAAAATAAATTTCTCACCTTATGATTTGATGTTTATTTGGAATTGAATTAGTCATTTATGTTTTGTCCCATGTCTTGCTTAGAAGTTGATCTTGTGGATGTCTTAGAATGATTCAGTCCTAAATTCATGGTGAAGATTTCCTTTTACATTTCCTTTATTAAGATAGAATAGTGATTACATGTTATTGTTTTGCAATTCTTTTCGGACAAGAGATATTTGCAAGCAGTAAGCATTGTCATTCCCACTTACAGGAGTTGTACACATCTGGCTACATGTAAAATTCAGATTATAGGATAACTTTTAAATTTATACATTTTTGTTGAAAAATGGCAGTGTATTCTGTCATTCAAAGCTCTATTTACAGTTTGTGCACCATGATTTTGTTGTGATGGGGTTTTGGTTGAGCTGTAGGCAGTAGGATACTAACATGTGCTAACCTTCTGGCTCAAATGGCTTAGTTCTGGTTCCTTTCTGTTTTCCTTCAAGGGAATTGGAGCGCGGTGATGCTTTCCTCACAATTTACTCAGGTTCTTAGGTCTTCTTGCAATTTCCTTCTGCGCCAAAGAATGATCACTAGGTGGATGACCTCATTGGGGTCTTGGGCAACACCCAGCATCTAGGAATCAGCTTACTGTGAGCTCAGAATCAACAAAAAATAGCTCACATCGTACAGTAAGTAAAAAATCATAATTTGGGTTTGTTTTGCAGAATATTTATATGCAGAGAAATCACATTGTACACGCACCCCACACAAAAAGGGTAGAAAAACCTGAATAATGACCATATTTGCCCGCCGTCGATGGTCTGTTGAGTAGAAGGCCAATCCAAAAGATGTGCACCAACTCACTGCATGCCCACGTCATGATCCTTAATCATAATCCCCCATTCCACTTAAGTTTAAAACCTTTTTCCACTCATGTTTCGACCATCTTAGAATGTTGAGCCATCCACTGATTTTTCAATGTGACAACATTAATGGGGAGGTGATCACTGCCTAAAGATCCTTATGCTTCTGGTACCCAAAACAATTGATGTAAAAGATTATACGGTCTGGTTAGACAAGTGGGACCAGTTCCTGTTTGTTGAAGAGGATGCAAGTGAATGATGGTGGTGTCAATAAGGGGCCCAAAAAAACTCATTAATGGCTCTCTATCTCTCTCTCTCTCTCTCGGGCAGAGGCCATTTGACCCCCCTAAAATTAAGGAGCTTATTTGATAATAAAAATATTAATTTATTTATATTATAATATAGATATTACAAAAAATAAAAAATAAGAGATATAATAATATTAATTTATTTCAAAAGATTTATCTTACTCTATTTTATTTAACTTATTTTATAAATTTATTTAACTCATATGTTATATACTTTTTGTCATATATTATTTATCATGTTAATTTTTATATGTTAATGATTGTCATATCATATAATATTTAATATAATAATTGTCATATCATATCCTATTTAATGTGTGTCACATATAAAAAAATAGTTATAATATTTTTAGTTGTAATATATAACATATTAATATTTTTATATATATTAGTATAACAATAAGCCACCTATAAAGAAAACCGCTCAAAATCTTAAAGTTAGAAGCATACCTTATGTACCTTCACTTGACGTCAGCCTTCATCGACAATATCTTTCGTGAATAATTTGTCTTTGAATAACGATATTGTTAAAATCTTTATTATGTGAAAATATCATAGTCGTCCATTGCATTAGAATAGTGTTTTACCTAATTTACATGCTATTATGGTTTCGTCGTATTTTTCATACAAAACTATGTTTATACTTAGTTATGTATTGCATATTACTTTGTTTTTTCAACGCTACATTGGATCTCTTAAAATATCTTCATTAAACTCACCTAACTAGTACTACAGTTTAGCATGTGAGCGAAATGCCTTTATATTGGTGTCTTTATTAAGAAAAATTAAAAGTTTAATATTTCTCATGTAAAATTATTTTATATTTAATTATTTGTTTAAAATAAAAAATTTATTAAGATGAATTATTTAAATCAATATGACATTTTTATCTTAACATAAAATTTAATTTTTTTAAATAATTTTACATAAATACTGTGCATCCCACGAATTTTGGAATTAGTAGACAAATAAAACGAAGTGAAATATGAATGGCAGAAAAAGTGTAGTAGAAAATTCCTATTTGACCTTCTCTCTCTCTCTGGGCAGCAGATGACAAAGAGTAGTAGACGACTGCATTTAACCTCCTCTCTATCTGTCTCTCATATACACACTCAAAGTGTAGTAGACCTATTCCAATTTAACACATCTCTCTCTCTGTACTGAGGGAAAGACCGAGTAGTAGTGGATCGTGTTAAAGGAGACAAGCAAAAGACCCGCGAAATGCGTGGAAGAAGGGAGGAGGTATGTCCAAAAATTGAAATAAAAGAAGTAAAATGGAAAGATTAATGTTTCTCTTTAGTACATTCCACTCTCCCAACTGCAAGTTGCCCCCACTAATTAACCCATTCCACTTCTATGTACCCTTCCTGATCCTCTTCCTCCTTTGCACACACCCTTCCTCCTCCACACCCCTTCATCCTATGTAGACTCTCTTCCTCCTTTGACACCACTTATGCCCTTCATTTCCCAGCCTCTGCCACCTTCCTTGACCCCCTTCATCCTTCTACATTCATTCTTTTCTTCCTCCATCATCAGTACAACCACCCTCCTTTCTACTTTGGAACCCTTCTTCTCTTGTCCTCCATGTCTGCCACCCCCCAAACCATTCCTCTCTCGTCTCTCCTATGACGCCCTTTCCTCCTCCTCATCTCTCATTCCCATAACCCACTTCCTCCTGTACACATCCTCTTCCACCTATACGACAACCCTCCACTTGTATGTCATCCCTGCGACCCACACTAAACCTGTTTCAAATTGCACCTATTCCGATCAATAGAAAAGTGGGACACCATGTGGATGGAGGTGCTTCCACCTATGAATGATTGAAAAATAAATGCTATGTACACACACTTTCCCTCACGTCTCCGTATATTCTTGACTTAATCTTTTGATAATATATAGACATACACATCCTCTTCCATCCGTACGACAACCTCACACTTGTATGTCATCCCTGTGACCCACACTAAACCTGTTCCAAATTGCACCTATTCCGATCAATAGAAAAGTTTTTTTGTTGTTTTTCATTCTAAACTTTTGTTATGATAAATTGATTCAAGAATAGATAAGTGTTACATAACAAGATTGGCATCGGAGTTATATTTTACATAATGTTTTGATAAGCAGAATTAGTACCTTACAATATAACAAAGTTGGTAGGATTTGGAGACGGAATTATTTACATTGATTTTCATTCTAAACATTTGTTTTGATAAATTGAATCAATAATAGATAATTGTTACGTACCAAGATTGGTACTGGAGTTTCAGTTTCTAAAATGTTTTGATAAGTAGAATTAATACCTTACAATATAACAAAGTTGTTAGGATTTGAAAGTAAAAATCTCAATGCATGTGTCAGATAACGGAAGAGAGAGATAACCTATAGAGGATGGAGAGAGAGATGGTGGATTAGGTGTGGTAAATGAAGTGGGTGATATAGAGAGAGAAAATGAAAACTCCATTGAGTTGTTAGGTGGCATGGTTTGGCAGAAGGGAAAACCGAGATTCGGGGATGGGAAATTTTCTTGGTAGTGAATGTTGTGAGTGCTTAAAATGCTTGTGTGATTATCATGAAAAATCTATATTGTTTAGTGCAAAATAAACCTATTAAAAACAGAAACTACATGAAGTGATCGCTAGAAACTTTTGACTTAAAAAGTTTCAAAAGAAAGTATGATCGCCTACCTGTTTAAACGCGGAAGATATTGAGCTCTTGATTCCCCTCCTTCAGCCGGCTGAAGAAAGAGAGCCCTTCTCGTTCTTTGTTCTTGCTGTTGAGATTGAAGTTGAAGATCGTCCAGAGATTCTGGTGACTTTGCTTGTTTTCCCCTTTGACTCCGTGCAGCAGAAATAGAGGGAAAAGAAATGAATAAATTATGATGAGAACTAAAGCAACAATAGTATATGTTCTAATCATGATGTTAAACATGCAACTAAACAACAAACTTACTTGTTGAGTGGCTTTTGAAACCCCTTAATCAAATAGGTTTTGAAAAGAATGAATGTGTTGTGTATTGCATGGAGTGATAATGAAGAATGTAGATTAATAAAATGAATGCAGAAAATAAAAACTTATGCCGATTGGTTGAATTCTTGAATGGATGAACAATCTTGAAAGGACGCCGACTTCTGGAAATGACAGCGCTTCGGCGTTCCGACGTTGTTACTCCAATCTTTAACTCGCTATTAACGCTCAATAAGGAGGCTCTCTCTTTTTTTTAATGAGGCTCAACATTTTTAACTCTTCAAGATGCAAGGTATTTATAGGCTTCTTCTGCATCCGTGATTAACATAGAAAAATCTAGGATTTATCCATCTTAACCGACAGATAAATATTGATTAATTCATCTTTATCTGTAATTATCTAAAACGCGTCCACCATGACTGACGCCTTTCTAGATTAATTAAGATAAGGATAAACATCCGGGAAAACTTATCTTTATCTTTATTAGATAAAACGCGTCTACATGTATAAACGTCTTTTACACTAATTAAGATAATGATAAACATCCGGAAGAGAAGTAGAAATAGCTTAGGAAACCTAAAAC
This sequence comes from Zantedeschia hybrid cultivar, assembly GCA_030544215.1. Lineage (NCBI taxonomy): Eukaryota > Viridiplantae > Streptophyta > Magnoliopsida > Alismatales > Araceae > Zantedeschia > Zantedeschia hybrid cultivar. The sequence goes on along the minus strand of JARZZO010000013.1, from coordinate 40,783,495 downwards.
GCGTCAACACTCACAGACGCCTTTTAGCTAATTAATCAATTGATTAAAATTCAAATTTAAACACTAAAATAAGAATAAAGTCTAAATCGCGTCCACACAGGTTGACGTCTTTTAGACTTCTGCATATTTTAACTGAAATTTGAGCTAAAATCAATTCAATTGATTAACTTAAACATGTCTGTTAAACCTGACACTTAAAAAGATCAATAAAAATTAACCAATGGTTAAATATCAGACCATTCTGAGGCATTATTATATAATATGAAATTTACTCAAAATGATGTCAAAATTAGCGTGTCTACAGCTGCCTCACCTTGGCATCGTCTTTGCAAGGGAGTGAAATGGAATGGAATGTACTGAAAAGGTGATGCCAAGGTGTGATGAGACACGCTCTTAACATCACATGATTGGAATTTTTCTCAAAATCATCAATGAAGATAGTTCAAAGAAATCAATGGAATTAATCATGTCTAGATGAGGTAGATAAGGAAATAAAATAAAGTCGATCAACCTCCTCGGAATGGGAAGTACCCCAGGTCGTAGATACTGTAGGTTTCATCATGGGGAGCGTTTGCCAGCCAATGTGGACGTGCTGCAGCCATGATGGATCTTAAAAAGGAAACAAGAAATATTGGATAAAGAATCCAAGAAAGGATAGAATTCCAAGGATATCTTCAAGCGAACCTCAAAGATAATCAAGATACTCAATTCAGAATGGAATATTTCATATCATGTTGAAATTATTTGATTTAATGGTCTGAAACTTAATCAATAATTAATCTTTATTACAATGATTTCAAAGTCCTACATGATGCATGCTGGGCTAAAAGAAAAATATAAAGTCAAATAAAATATAAATTAATCAAGGATAATATTGTTAAATTATCATTAATGAGTCAAGATACCAATTCTTGTAATCCAGTGCTAAGCCGAAGCTCGTTTATCCGCGCACCGTTTCACAAAAGTGGAACCATCGTCGTCACTAATTAACAATCCAACGGCCTATCCGTGCGATTAAGAATCCTCTGGAATTATCACTGTTTTTGTTAAAGGGGAACTCAAATTCCAGTTTCACCAAAACCACAAGGTCCTTGACATACTCTAATAAATATTTATCATATAGTAATGATGATGCAAAATTAACTACATGAAATAATACAAGGGTAGAAATAACCGTCTTTTTAGCCACGGTCAGGACTTCTTGACTCCCACAGTGAGATCTTCTTGATATTTCCTCAGGTTTTCTTTGAATTTCCTGCAATCAAAATCATTAATAATTCCAAACCAATGTTTAATTTAAACATCAAAATCACAGAATAATAGAAAGGCTGAAACGCGTTGTGTCGAGCAGACGTCATTCAATCTTGAAACGCGGCGGTTTTCCTCGACGCCTTTTACTCACATAAACAGGTTTCTGGCTGTTCTCTATTCGGATTCCAACTCTACCAATGCACATCCCTTTTCCAATCCGGAAAAGTCTCCCTAGGATCGCAATTCCTTCTATATAAACACCCTTAGGTTGTTCCCAAGCAATTCTACCATAATCCAAAGATCAAAGTTGAGTTTTCTTCCAAAGTTTCAAGATTTCTTCAAAGTTTCCATGGTTTCCAAACTTCAAGAAGGAAGAACTCTGAAAAAGAGAATGGATTCTTCAAACAAGAGGATGAAGATGTCTCTAGAGAAGTTTTCTGACGTGGAAAATCACCTCAACGGAAGGAATCCCAATCTTCAAGTAAGTTCAATCAACTTCCCTTCAATTCTTCTTCATGTTCTTCATCATATTCTTCAATCTTCCCTTTTGTTTTCAGAATTATCCCATATTTCCTGACCCAAGGAAGTTCACTTCTCTCCCTTGGATTCGTAAATTTGCAAAAAGTGTTAAACTTTCCATGCAAGTTTTCATATCCAAGTGGAATCTTCAAGCATTAGTGGTGCTTGCCAAAAATTACAAAAGCTCGAACGTAGATTGGGCGGCTATGGGTGCCTTGATCGAGTGGTGGTATCCCCAAACTCACACGTTCTTCTTCCATGACTTCGAGTGCACAATCCTTTTAGAGGAGGCGGAGCTTCTTCTAGGTCTCCCAAAGACCAAAGATAACAAAGATAAGATAGCTTTGACAAGAGAAAGAATCACCGGTTAACAATTGTTGACATCAATTATGAAGGATCCTTCAGAGGCTAAAGGATGCCTTACCAAGAAGGGGATCAATCTTGCAAAGCTCGCTGAGTGGACTCTATATGAAATTGATGATCTAAGGGAGGATGAAGCGGAGGATGTAACGAAAGCTTTAGTTACATGCCTTGCCGGTGCCTTGTTCTTTCCTGCGCAGGATAATATCTTGGAAGATGATCATGTCAGTGCCATACGCGTAATCTTCGAAGGTAAATCCATTAGCACTGCACTCTTGGCCTACCTTTACAGCGGGCTTTCTGCGGCATCTGTGGGCCGTCCTCCTTATCGGTGCATGTTACTCTTTGCCTTATGGGTTGAACTTCACTTCAAGTTTGAGTACAGCAAGAAAAGGCCTCTGAATCCATCTCAAATATTCTTGAATAGCCCAATTCATTACATTGCTAACATTGTAAAATTCAATGAGCACATGGTTAACAAGGTTCCAAAGCTCAAGACCCGGGCCGACTGGAGAGAGTATTTGAAGCTTATGACGTCCGACATATTTGACTCATCTCCGCTCGCTCTTGTTGAAAAGCCTATTTGGGTGCGCCGTGCAGCAGGAGCAGATCTCAAGTTGATTGGAGCCACCGAGCTCGTGTTATACAATCCTCACCGGTGCCTTACTCAACTTAGATTGGGCCGTCGTGAATTCCCTGAGTTCTCTTTCACACCCCCAATCAAGAAACGTGACTTGGAATCCGACAAAGATTATGAAGCCATACAAATCATCACTACTTTGTGGTACCTTGGCTTTAGTTACCGTGTAAAATCCTCCAAAGATAGAGATAGAGGACTAAAATTTCCTTACCTTAAAAGTCTTCATGAAATTCTTCCTTAAACCTCTCTCTCTTTTCTTTCTTTTTGATGTAATAAAGAATTTTATTGAATAAAGAGCTATTTTTCATACCTTGAAATCTTTCCTCAACTTTCTGTGATGTGTCCATGATTTTTCCTCTAGTAAAAATTAGATTTTTCCTGAAAATTCAACAGTTCGGGTTATGTAAAATATAAAACGCGTCCACTCAGAAAGACGCCTTTCAACCATAATTCTTTTTCCAGAAATTCAATTTAATCCTCAAAAACCTGATTAAACTTTAAATTGCGTCTTACCATGTTGATGCCTTTCAACTCTCTCTCTCCTACTTTTTTCAGGATTCTGCCATTAATTCCATGATTAATTCCCTGAAATGCGTCTACAAGACCAGACGCCTTTAATCATCATCCTCTGTACGGCTCTGACCAGAATTGGCGGTAATCTGAAACGCGTCATGACATGTGGACGTCTTTCACACTTTTCAAACAGCTGTCCTTGCCGCCTCAACTTATGCGCCATAAAACGCATATGTCTGAGTCGACGCCTTTTATCTTTTCGTTTACAGACCCGCGAAGGCCCCCCTTCCTTCCTCACTTTTCTCCTAACTTCTCTCTCTTCCCTTGCTTTTCCAAGCTCCGGCGATCCAACTCCGGCCATCTCTCCTTCTCAAAAACTCCTTCTCTTGACTATGGAGCGTAGTGAGGGATCAAGGAAGGTAAAGACTTTGGCCAAAAGACGACGGAGGCATGAAGAGGAAGCTCCCGAGGAAGTTCCGGTGGCGTTAGCCGAAGCCGCGGCGTTCTTGGAGGAAGAAATCCCTCCACCGGCGCCTATAGCCATGGAAGAAGAAGAGGAGGGCGACCTCCACACGGTAAGCTTCCTGTGGGATGAATGTGATGAGAAAAAGAGGAAAAAACGGGGTTCTTCAAGAACCCGGAATCGGGCCTTGAAAGGAGTCCAGACCAGGTGACGCCATTCAAAAGGCGTCGCCCTGGGCTGACGTCTTTCATGGTAAATTCCGAATTTTTAATTAGGTAGAAAATAATTTTGAATTGCGTCAGGGCGTGTGGACGTGTTTTGAAAAACGTCTGTATGTGCTGACGCCTTTCAAAACAGAAGTGATTTTCCTGTTTTTATTCATTATTGACCCATATTTTTATGTTTTTATTTGCAGGGAGTGATGAGGGCCAGAATCTCATGGGACCTAGTGATAGGTGCCTATAAGGGTCTCCCGGATTTCCAGAAGGCGCGCCTGCGCCGGATGGGGTTTGGCGAGGTATTAGATATCGAGCCATTTTGACTCGACTTGGTCCTCCTGCAGGCGCTGCGGGAGAGGTGGCATGCGGAAAGCCGTGCTTTCCTAATGCCGTGGGGACATATGGTTCCCACCCTAGATGATGTGGGCGCCCGTACCTTGGTATGGGCGAGGAGGGTCAGGCGTGGGTGACGGCTGGCAGGAGGAGGTTCGGCAGGCAGATGTGGCTGCACTGCATGAACGAGATCGACCCCCTCCGCCTCTGGCTCGTGATGAGGACCCTGGGCCTCCATCAAGAATGGATCAACGAGGAGGTCCCGGAGGACGTCGGGAGGAGCATGAGGGGCAAGCAAGCCCTCACAGATTGGCGTGCCAAGTTCCCGGAGCAGTACGAGGACTGGCACCGCCGAGGCGTACGGGTGGAGTCCCGTGCGGAGAGTAGCGAGGGCTACCTCCAGCAGTACTGGGCCCACTACGCCGATCAACTTCGGCTCCTCCGACCACTCGATGTAAGTATGCATTTATGCGTCTTTAATTTTATTATTATCTTGATTTATATTTGTGAATGAATGTATGTATGTATGATATGCAGGATGCACGTGACGCGGTCATCATCGACCTCCGGGCCCGCCTACATGATGCGGAGGCCCAGCTAGAACAAGTCCAGAAGGAGTTATTTGATCTGGTATGTATGTATGTTTATGTATGTTTTAATTAATTAATTGTTTTGGCGATTGACACTGACAGTTGTCTTTTGGTGCAGCGAGCCGTCTACACCCAGGCGGCTCCCCCTTCCTACGGAGCGTCATCATCCTCTTCCTCCGCCCATGATGCTGCCCTGGCTGATCTTCAGGGTCAGCTCGCCTCTGCCATCCATCGAGCTTCTCTTGCAGAGGAGGATCGCGCTGCTCGGGTAAGTTCTTTGACTTTTCGAATTCAATGTTGATTGCTTAATTGTCTTGAACTAACAATGACTTCCTTTCAGGTTGCTGAGCTTCAGGAAGTCCTTCAGAGGGCTGAAGTGGAGCTGGAGCGTTCTCGCGCGGCGGCGGCTCATGCCGAGGCTGACGCTGCGCGGATCCGGTCTCTGGAGGAGCAGGTGGCCCGACTCTCGACTGGAGATCTTGCGCGCCTCCAGATTCGCCTAGAGGTCGTGACCGAGGAGAGAGATCGCGACCGCCTTCGACTGGAGAGTCTTCAGGGTCGGCTGTCAGTTGCAGAGCATGAGCGCAAGATGGTGGAGGAACGGTATCAGCGAGCCCGGCAGCGTGCCCATGAGCGTGGTTTGACCAGTGCTTTCACGGCCAGTGTCGCCATGTCTTCCGGCCAGGCAGGGCCGAGCACAATGGGGCCACCTCCACCTCCCAGCCGAGGACTAGCACCGGACGCGCCTGATGAGGCCCAGAGCCAGTTGGATAAGGGCGGAGGGGAGAGCCAGTCTTAGGGCTTATGTATCTTCTTTTCTTTTCATGTATTATGTACAAAAACACTTTTTGATGATATACATGAAACTTTTAGGCTCCAATCTTATGTTCCTGCGCTTGTGTCCTGTACATACTTAACAAACATGTTAAGTATCTATTTAGGCTTAGTCCCTTGCCTGACCAAATAAATGGTCAATTAATTTTTTCCTTTAATAAATAGTCAAGGGGCATAGTCTTTATTAACAAAGGTAATGAGAATAATCAAACTTAAGCAAAATGCAACATACAAGCAAACAAATGCTTACTGAAAATAAAAGGAATGAAACATACTGAGTGCAACAAGCAAATGCTAATTGAGATATTTTTGTTGTTTTGAAATATTCATGTTTGTTTGGGGTTTTGGAATATGTGCTTTTTTTTTAAAATTTTGACATATGTATTTTTTTTGAATTTTTGACATATGTATTTTTTTGGATTTTTGACATATATATATTTTTTGAATTTTTTGACATATGTATTTTTTTGAATTTTTGACATATGTATTTTTTTTGAATTTTTTGATATATGTATTTTTTGGATTTTTGATATATGTATTTTTTTTTAGTTTTGAACATATGTAATTTTTTTTGAATTTTGAACATATGTATTTTTTTGGATTTTTGATATATGTACTTTTTCTTTTTTTTTTTAGCTTTGAAATATGTAATTTTTGAATTTTGAACATATGTATTTTTTTGAATTTTTGAATAAAAGATCAGCATGGTACTCAGATCAAAAGATCATATTCATTTATTAACTTAATTTCCAAATTATTCTTTAACAACTTAACTTAAAACCCATCGTGTTTAAACTTGTATTTCCATTCGTGATCCTATTTGATGATTTGACTCTTAGTCAATCTAAGTCATTCCTTAAGTTTGGAGTACAACTCTTTAGAAGGAAAAGAAGAATAAGTTTAGAAAGCCCATAAGAAGGTTCCGGAGACTTAAAAAGATGTTCCTTTCCTACCCTAATATCCGTTGGGGTTTGGTCATTTTCTTTCCGGGGTATTTATCGATCTTGCGTTCCCTTTTGTTTCATTTCATGGCCTTGATGTAACGTTTGTAGTGTAATGGCCTTTTTGATTTGACATTTGGGGTTTGTCTTTTGCTCTTGCTTTTCTATTCTTTTCTTTTTTTTTTGCTTTGGAACGGATCTCCCCCATTTTTTTTATGACGGCCTCCTACTAAGATGGCGGGTATTCTTGGTAGTCTATTCTAAGTCTCGTTCCGACATCATGGGCCGAATATAAAATATAATTTTTGCTTTTAAAAACGAATGATTTGTACTTTACACTTTCAGTCAAGCTTTCGATATTCTTTAGGCCTTGGCATATCTTGTTACTCACGAATCAAACGTGTCAGTGTGTGCAATGATATGTTTGAAGTTAAGTTATCCAGACTAACAAAGAAATTCGAGTTTATAAACTTTATGATTCCACTGGTCTTTGTACCATATTGATCGACTCTTTAACCTAAGGGTAGTATTTCTTAAGATGTAAGCCATTATGTAGACACGCTAATTTTGACATCATTTTGAGTAAATTTCATATCATATAATAATGCCTCAGAATGATCTGATATTTAACTATTGGTTAATTTTTATTGATCTTTTAAGTGTCGAGTTTAACAGATATATTTAAGTTAATCAATTGAATTGATTTTAGCTCAAATTTCAGTTAAAATATGAAGAATTCTAAAAGACGTCAACCTATGTGGACGCCATTTAGAGTTTATTCTTATTTTAGCGTTTAAATTTAAATTTTAATCAATTGATTAATTAGCTAAAAGGCGTCTGTGAGTGTTGACGCGTTTTAGGTTTTCTAGGCTATTTCTACTTCTCTTCCGGATGTTTATCTTTATCTTAATTAGTGTAAAAGACGTCTATACATGTAGACGCATTTTAGCTAATAAAGATAAAGATAAGTTTTCCCGGATGTTTATTCTTATCTTAAATTAATCTGAAAGGCGTCATCCAATGTGGACGCGTTTTAGATAATTAAAGATAAAGATGAATTAATCAGTATTTATCTGTTGGTTAAGATAGATAAATCCGAAGTTTTTCTATGTTAATCACGGATGCAGAAGAAGCTTATAAATATCTTGAAGAGTTAAAAATGTTGAGCGTCATTAAAAAAAGAGAAAGCGTCATTATTGAGCGTTAATAGTGAGTTGAAGATTGGAGTAACAACGCCGGAACGCCGAAGCGCTGCCATTTCCAGAAGTCGGCGTCCTTTCAAGATTCTTCATCCATTCAAGAATTCAACCAATCGGCATAAGTTTTTATTTTCTGCATTCATTTTATTAATCTATATTCTTCATTATCACTCAATGCAACACACAACACATTCATTCTTTTCAAAACCTATTTGATTAAGGGGTTTCAAAAGCCACTCAACAAGTAAGTTTGCTGTTTAGTTGCATGTTTAACATCATGATTATAACATATACTATTGTTGCTTAAGTTCTCATCATAATTTCTTCATTTCTTTTCTCTCTATTTCTGTTGCACGGAGTGAAAGGGGAAAACAAGCAAAGTCACCAGAATCTTTGGACGATCCTCAACTTCAATCTCAACAGCAAGAACAAAGAACGAGAAGGGCTCTCTTTCTTCAGCCGGCTGAAGGAGGGGAACCAAGAGCTCAATATCTTCCGCGTTTAAACAGGTAGGCGATCATACTTTCTTTTGGAACTTTTTAAGTCAAAAGTTTCTGACGATCACTTCACATAGTTTCTGTTTTTAATAGGTTTATTTTTCACTAAACAACATAGATTTTTCATGATAATCACACAAGCATTTTAAGCACTCACAGCTTTTTTGGCGATCACGATGGAACTTGGTCTTGCCATCTTTTAATTCCTTTTGTTCTTGCTATCATCAATCGGGCACCCACGGTGCACCACTTGTGTCCTTCGACACGTCCTCACCAATTGGTGAGCGTTTTAGTTTAGTTAATTTCCCTCATGCACCACGTGCACACCCCAGTGGCAAAATTTTGCCCTCCCGTTGATTAGTTTAAAAAAGGCTGTTTTTGTGATGAAATGCTGAGTGATTGATTGATATCTTACTTGTTTAGTTAGTAAAATCATCCTGTTAAAATCTGGAACTAAAAAAAATCTGCATGAACTGATTATTTACTGCTTATATCCTGTTTGAAGAGGAATCGACCCAGAAATTCCTCCTGCAAAACTGTTTCTGCGACTTGAAAAGCGTCTAGGAGCACTGACGCGTTTCAAACCGCGTCAATATACCCAGACGCCTTTCAGTCTTCATTCTCTGCTGTCTGCAATCTGAGTTTCTGCGAAAAATTAAGATTTTGTTTGAATAGCGTCTGCTACACTCGACGCAATTCAGACAGTTTTTTAATTTTTCTCCAGTTCTCAGATTTTTGTGACTTGAGTGCTACTACCCATTATTATTAAGCATTAGAGGCCATCCAGGCCATAAGTCATACGCATTGAGGCGAATACCCTCCTTTTCTTAGGAACACACTACTTGACGCCAACAACTCTATCTGATTGGGTTGGTCCCTTAATCAGACTAGAGAAGTTGACGTTGAGACCTCCATAAGTCCCCAAAATCAAGGTATTCCTCCTTGATCATCGGGCTGGTTGTACCAGTTGAAGTCCCTATTAGATTCCATAAAGCGTTGTGATAGAAAGCCATAGAGAATAATGGTGGATATTGAACTGAAACTAGGATCCTATCCTTGAGCGAATTTGTGGTTTAATTAAATCCAAATAACTCAACAAGGAATCTCAAAATCGCGTTAAGCATCCACTTGATTGATTAATCTCTGTGCAACTTGTTTGTCAAATCTTTGAAAAAAAAAGAATCTAACATCATGCTGCTGCGATCAGGCAGGGACTTGAGTGCGGCTCCAGACGCCATGGTCAATTACGAGGGAGATGCTAATGCCCCTCGGGATTCTGATTACAACTATGAGAGCGGGAGAGATGCTGATGCCTCCCGTAATTCCGTCCCCGTTCCGCTTCGACATGATGGGAACGTCCGGACCCCTCTCTTTCATCCCCATGATCGATATCCTGATCTTCCCCCGCATGAATATGCGATTCCTAATCCCGATCTTGAGGGGGACATGAATCAGAATGTGTTAGGAATCGCCATGAACGCAGCGGAAATAAAATGATTCCATTGTATCGGTTGCTGTGGTCGTAAAACGGACATTAAAATCAAAGCGGGAAGAACAATTTTTCACCTTTGCGGGTTTCGAATCTCCCGTGGATGATGCCGACTCGGTAATCGCGCACGCGCACGATCTCTAGAGGTATCCACACGAGTTCCCGCAGCAGACGCGATTTCCTCCTCGACTTAAGTGCTCCGATGTAAGGACTGAGATTTCGGGTTCTGTTTTCGGGTCGGGTTCGGGTCGGATCCCTTGGTTTGGACCCTGTGGGGGGTCTTGAGATTGCTGACTGAATGGCGTCAGCACTGCTCGACGCCTTTCAAAAGGCGTCAGGTTGTGTGGACGCCATTTAGATCTGTTGGTTGTTGCGCCACGTGGGCGGGTTTCGGGCCGCGAGGGTACGGCCCCGGTCACATCATCTGAACGGCGTCGTGCTCGGTCGACGCGATTCAGACTGTGACCTCTGCGATGTCAGGGTACGGCGCCAGAGCGTTGTCAGTACGGCCTGTCCTGTCGTCTGAATGGCGTCCACGGTGGGCGACGCGTTTCAGACCGCTGTCAGTACGGCAGCGATGGCGTGTTGTGGGGCAGCGATGGCGCCGAAGCGGAGAGCTCCGGTGGCTCGGGATGCGAGAGCAGATGGTGGTGGTTCGAGGGCTGAAGGTCATGATGTGGACCGTTTCAGGGAAGCTATGATTGGGGCTACGTCTAGACACCGGCAAGGAGTTGGGAGTGAGGGATCGAATTCCCGAGACGGTCAGTCTACGATTTTGGAGCGGTTCTTGAAGTTGAAGACCCCTTCTTTCACAGGTCGGTCAGTCTCAGACGAGGCAGCCCTTTGGATTAAGGAAATGGAGAAGGCATTTGATGTTCTTGAGTGTGCAGAGAATGACAAGACTTTGTTGGCGACTTACTTGTTGAAGGACAATGCATTTGAGTGGTGGGTCGCGACTAGAGGAATGATGTTTGCAGATAGGTCCTTGAGAGAGATCCCTTGGGAGATGTTTGTGAAAGAATTTAGCGGACAGTACTTTTCGAGGCACGTTCGGAAGACGAAGGCAATGGAGTTTATGGAATTGGTATAGGACGACATGTCGGTTTTAGAATACCAAGCGAAGTTTGTGGCTCTTGGAAGGTTCGTACCACATATATCTGAGCACGAGGAAATTAGAACAGAGAGATTTGTGGACGGACTTCGTTATGATCTGAGGTCAATGGTGGCACCTCAGCATTGTAGGGATCTGGCGTCAGCAGCACGATGCGCGGCAGCGGTGGAGACTCAATTCCAGCAGATGGCGAGAGAACTGGAGCGTTCGGCACGAGGGGAGCAGCAAGGCAGGAGTAGACCAACGATCTTTTCATCAGGCAATCCGAGTTCCTTCGAGTTCAGGTCCCAAGAGGTGCCCTGTGGTGAGGGCAGAGACGGTTCGATACATCAAATGCAGTTTGTGGCTAACAGACAGCAGGGAGCGAGGCGGGATGCAGCAGGTCATTGTGCCCATTGTGGTGGTCATCATGGCAGTCGGACGTGTCCAATTGTTACTAGGGGATGTTTTGGCTGTGGCAAGAAGGGGCATTTTCTGAGAAGCTGTCCCCAGAAGAACCAGGCAGGTCAGGGGCCGAGCGGTTAGTGAGTGTTCGAGGTGTGATTGGTGTCGCGTTTCCTTTTGGAGGTCCGAGAGGTTGTGCTAGGAGAGCACTTTTATCTTATCCTTTTCTGAGATGGTTGTGAACTCGGGTGGCACTTGTATGTATTTGGGTTTGGTGGAGAATCGGTTTTGCAATATGTGCCTTGCTAGTGTGTGGTTAATGTTGATCTTTCAACTTTTGTCAGAGTTGAGAATCTGGGTTAACTTGGCGTGAATTTGTTTGGCTATTTCTGTGGAGCCCTGTGTGCGTGATTTGTGAGGATGATTGTTGTGATCGGTGTGTGTCGGCGTGTGATGGTTAGCCAAGTTGAGCCTTGAGCGGTTACAATTTCGAGGACGAAATTCTTTTAAGGGGGGGAGATTGTAAGGACTGAGATTTCGGGTTCTGTTTTCGGGTCGGGTTCGGGTCGGATCCCTTGGTTTGGACCCTGTGGGGGGTCTTGAGATTGCTGACTGAATGGCGTCAGCACTGCTCGACGCCTTTCAAAAGGCGTCAGGTTGTGTGGACGCCATTTAGATCTGTTGGTTGTTGCGCCACGTGGGCGGGTTTCGGGCCGCGAGGGTACGGCCCCGGTCACATCATCTGAACGGCGTCGTGCTCGGTCGACGCGATTCAGACTGTGACCTCTGCGATGTCAGGGTACGGCGCCAGAGCGTTGTCAGTACGGCCTGTCCTGTCGTCTGAATGGCGTCCACGGTGGGCGACGCGTTTCAGACCGCTGTCAGTACGGCCGTCCTGTCAGACTGATAGGCGTCTGCCTCGATCGACGCGTTTTAGCGGGATTCTGGTTGACCCCGCGAGCCTTCCCTTCTTTCCCTCATTCTCGCCTTCACTCTCTCTCTCTCTTCGCTCTCTCCGCCCTCTCCGACGCTCTTCCTCCCTTCCCTTCCTCTTCTTCCTCTTCCACCACTCCAACACCACCTTACCTCTCACCTCTACCCCCACCACCTCCTTCGCGTCGTTCCCTTCTCCGGACGGCGGCCGACGTCCCGGCGGAGTGGCGGCGTCCTCGAGGGTACCGGCGGCGGTGTGCGGTGCGGCGGGACGGCGGCACGGAGTTTGGCGGAGTTCAAGAACCGGTAGGGGGACGAAACCTTGCATGTGTGCTCGTTTGCTTCTTGGCGTGATGTGGCGTGTTTGGGGTTAGATCGAGCATGTTTAGGGGGATTCCTTGTGGGAATGACGGTGTTTGTGGACGTGGTTTCATAGCATGATCGTGGTGCTTGACGTTCTCATCTTCCCCCTTTTGGTTTTGGAGCTTTTCGGGGTGCTTGGGGTTCAAGGGTGAGACCCTCGGGTTGAACCAGGAAACCTGGTTTCTGGCGCTAAATGGCGTCGTGCCTGGTCGACGCTTTTCCGAAAAACGTCTGGTCAGTACGACGCGTTTTAGGGCAGAAACCTCCCTGTTCGAGGTTTCCTGAGTTTGGGGTTCTGCGCTAAATGACGTCATGGATGGACGACGCCTTTCAGAAGGACGTCGGGCCATCATGACGCCATTTAGGCAGGAAATGCCCCCGTTTAAGGGTTCTGCAAATCTGGATTTCTGGGTTGAATGGCGTCGGGCGACCATGACGCGTTTTAAAACGGCGGCTTCACTGGTGGACGCGTTTTAAGCGATAATTTGGCTTTTAATAAACCTGTCTGAGGGTCTTGAATGGCGTCGACCTCGGTCGACGGGATTCAAGACAGAAATGCTTAAACCCTGTTATTTCATGCGTATTTCACGGTAGGTTAGTTCAAATGCATGCTTTGGCTATATACTGAGACTGAGGTTTACTGTACGAATGGAATCATGTTATATGTGTGCTTGTATTATGTGAATGTGGATCGGGCTAACTGTGGTTTACGTCTGTCACCATGGGCCGATGGGAGAAGGGCCATGGTGTCTGTAGAATGGTGCATGTTGTGTTTTACCCTTGGCTGAGAAAAGTAGAACCACCTTGAGCCCGTCAGGCCGGAGTAGCTGGTGTGCTATCCGAGGGGTTGCTGTTTGGTCTCAGCGGGTCGGGGTTTCCCTTGGTTGTCGTGACAGCTTCTGGCGTGTTTCTTGCTGTGGAGCTGGTGGTGTTACTGGTGGGAGTTGGTTTACCCTTTAGCCATTGGGCCTGATGTGACCTTTGATCAAGGTTACGAGTGGTACCTATAGCCCTTGGCCTGACGCAGCCTGGGAGAGTTGGGTTTGTGGGTAGTTCCTGTAGCTTCGGCTTGACGGGGGTTCGCCGGTCCCCAGGGCCCTCCTGAAGCGCTGAGGCCTAGCGTGGAGGCAATCCGGACGGTAGGACAGTAGTCTAGACTGCTTGTGTGCACACGTAGCTGGCAGTGGCGGTACACTGGTTCCAGCTAGTCCTAGTTTGGCTCACTGCCTCACCCTACAGTGCCCCGGAACACTGTAGGGGTGGACAGGCGTGAGCAGTGGTGGTAGTGTTGGGAGGCGACGTTTGACTTCGGTCGACAGTGTGGTTCAGTCGCTTCGTGGACTTTGGCTGTGAGTCGTGACTCTGTGTTGGGTTCTTCGGGTTGCTTAGAATGGTTCTTGTTACATTGCTTACCGTGCGTTTCATATCAGAGTTGGGTGCTGTGTTTACTGCTTTACTTAATTGCCATATATTCTTGCTGTTACACTTGTGGGTGTGTGAGTGGGAGGCAGGAGATCGGATGATCCCTACTGAGCCCATTTCTGGTGTGGCTCACTCCCTGCGGTTTCAGGTGTGGACCTCGAGGCGAGCGGAAGCGTGGTGTCTTCTTGGTGTGCGGACCAGCAGCTGTCTTAGTTCCGGGGTATGCCCCGATGTCGTTGTACTTCCTTCTGCCTGTACTTATTTAATTGTTGGACATGTAATTATTGTTGGACTGTATACGGACATTGTTATTTTCCTTCCTGCGCACTTGCTTACCTTGTGGTCCGTGAGATTGTTATATTTAGCCTTGTTTAGCACTCACTCCTCCAGATGTGTTGTTTGAGATCCGGGTGTGAACCCGCAGTTAATGGGCCGACATCCATTTAGTGACCGGGTCTCCAGTCATAGGATGGCGGGTCGTTACATCCGACCAGATCTCAAATCCACCATGCGCGGAGAGAGACAGATCCACTCCAAGAGAGAGAGAAGGAGAGAGAGAGAGGAGAGAGAGAATATGGGGAGTAAAATTCGTCCAACTAACTTTTTACCACTCCCCCTTGGCCCTCCTTATATAGAAATAAGGATAAGTACAATAGTTAATCCTCATGATTATCTAAGAGTTTGGCCTTGGATAATTCTCTATTAAATCTTCATGTTTATCCTGCAGTTTTTCACAAAAACCCAGATAAGCATGAAATTTAACATCTCTCACCGTCTGACGAGAACTCTTATATGTGTGACCCTCTAGGCCCATATATCAGTCCGGTTGCAGGCCCATTAAACTTGGAACTGTTTCTTGAGTTTAATATTTATTAATTAATATTTAAACATCATATGTTAAATGATTAATTTAATAAACAAGTGAATTATCATCTGATGATCAAATCACTTGGCCTTCTGATCATGAACAGCACCAAACACTACCTCATGATCCCATAAGATATAAGGGATACTGTTCCCTTCAATTGAACCTTTCCGTCTGCAGATGCCGCACAGATATAATCCTTCACTCATGCAATGTCCAAATAACGCAAGGGTATGGTTTTATAGTCAAACCCTCTATCGCATTATCCAGATGGATTCCAGTACACAGTTAATATCTAGAAAGACATCTCTTTCATTTGACCCTGGCCAGGGATTTCTGTGTACACATCCATGGGACATTCTCTCTCCAGTCTTATACCAAGAGTGAGTGATCCCTTGTTGTTCACTCAATTACCTTCGCAAGCTTTCCACTGTATCTGAAAGACCGATTATGGTGGACTTAATGGTTAAAGTCCACGAGTCAGAGAATCAAGATACAATGGTCCACAAACAAGGTATCATTGGTGACTCAGGTCAAAGGACCAACTGTGCTACTGCAACAATTGAATTCCCTGGTTGACTAATAGGTATAATTACCATCTAGGAACTCTTATTTGGGTCTGTTCAGTGAACTCATTCTCTAATGAGCACCCACTTGTTTGCCTTAGTGTCACCACACGAGTGAATGTGAGATCATTCACCCTCATCATATGAGCAGACATAACTTATGTCGATCTTATCGGATATTTAATGTCCATCTCAAATATCCTATGATCGAAAACTATTTAAGACAATTGCCTTAAGATATTGATCTCACTATCATGATCTCATCATGATTCAATATCCCATACATTTGTCTATGGATCTTCATTACGATAGTTAATTGCGAGAACTATTAAATGAAGAAATGATTGCCTTTATTAATAAACTGAACTAGAATGTACAATGATTGGCTTTGAGGCCACCCAATTCTAACAGAATCATCCATCATCCTCTGATCCTTCGGATCTCGTCAACGCTTTGGGAGTTCTTGCCTCCCGACTGGACCCTCAGCAGTTCGAGGCGATCTAGTCTATTCTGAAGGGGAAGGCACCCGTGCAGCCTGCTGAGCCGAACCCTGTGGCTCCCCCTGCTGTCCCTCAGCAACCTCCTCTTCCTCCTCCTTACATTCATCAGGCCATGGAAGGCCTCCATGTTACTTCTCGGCCAGCTGGGCCACAACTTTCATCCTCTAGGCAACCGGCTAGACTGCAAATGCCTGCTTATCAAAATGCCCTCGGGCATGGCGGAAGCTCTGCCGGACCTCCCCTTTATTTTCCCCCATGTCCAACGTACTCTAGGCAGCAGGCCTATCAAGTACCTCCTCCTCCTCCCCAGGCAGATCTGACCACGCAAGCACTGCTGGCCAAAATGGAGCGCATGGATGAGCAATTTAATAACCTCCAGAAGATGATGGGGGTCAAAGCTGTACCAGAGATCAGTTTACCGAGCCTGCCAGTATTCCATCTGCCACCCTCTGAGATGCCAGTATACCGGAAGTACAACGGTACTGGTAACCCCTTCACACATTTGAAGGAGTTTATGTACGAATCGTCTTTCTGGCAGAACGATAAGAGGTCGTTGGCCTTTTTGTTCAGGAGATCTCTAGAGGGACCAGCCCTCGAGTGGTTCTTTTCTCTGGAACCCTCCGAAGTAGAGGATTACGGTATCGTTTCACGCAAATTTATCCAACGATACCAGGACAGAGTTGCGCCCTCCTTGTCTATCACGGACCTCATTGCAGAAAAGATGAAACCGGATGAGGAGTTTGTCAGTTTTGCTGACAGGTGGCGGGGCCTGACCGAAAAGGTGAAGGATCACTTGTCCGAATCCGAGCAAGTGAAGATGTTAATTTCCAATGCCACGCCCCAGTTCAAGTTAGTCCTATCCTTGAACAATCTGACCAACATGGCAAAGCTCTATGAAAGAGCACGGTACTGCCAAAATGCCTTCAAGGACGCTACGTTCTCTAGCATCTTTGATCCTCACAGACCTAGCAGGCCTCCACCTCGGAAGCCTGCCGTGCCAAACTCTCCCAGCACAGGTCCGACTACTGAGGGCACGCTCTCTCACGAGCAAGTTAGTAGCATGAATAATAACTCGCCCCAGTTCGTGAGGAACCAGCAGCAGTACCAGAGGCCACCGCAGCCAAACCAGCAGGGGTACAGGCAGCAGCAGAACCCCCATTATCAGCAACAATATCAGCGGCCCCAGCAGCCAAACCAGAACCAGCAACAGCAACAGCAGCCCCCGCAACGGCAACAGCAGTACCAGCAGCCCCAACAACAACAATATCAGCAACAACAACAGTATCAGCCGCGTGCACCGCCGGCATACCATAATGTCCCTCCTCCTGCTGATTATAACCAGCAGAGAAGACCTCCAGGCCCGAAAAGGGCAGAATACCCGACCCACCCAGAATCTTTGGCAGATATCTTCAGTGCTCTAACGGCAGCTAATGCCTTAGTTTTGCCAAGGGAAAAGGTCGTCTGGCCTCAAAATGCCGACACGTCCAGGTATTGCTATTTCCATAGGCAACCTGGGCATACCATCGACACCTGCTTCCAGTTCAGAGATTATATTCATGATCTCAACGAGCAGGGCGGCATAGACTAGGAGGAGATGAAAAAGTATATATCAGCCCTGAAGGCGAGAAGACCACAGCAGCAACAACAAGCAAGACCACCAGCACAAGCAGCACCACCACCCAATATGAGCATAGTGCAGAACCCGCTCCTGGAGCACCAGAACCAAAACTAAGTTGCTCCCATTCTGACGAACAACCAGTCTGAGGCTGGTCGTGGGCAACAGTGGAGAATAGAGGACTCTTCCTCTCTTTATTCGACGGGCCATATTCCAAGTACCGCAGAACGACCACCACGCCGCACCATCCACATACCTAGGACACAACCCATTACCATCACCCCTCTACCGACACCCACATATCACTCGCCCGCACCCAATAATCCATTACCACTACCCGCCTTCCTCAAGCCCATTACGCCCCACGCCACTACACCGCTACCATATAATCCCCCGCAAACCAATCACGCGCCCCTTCTACCATCTAGGCCATTACTCCGCGTACCATTCCCTACTTCGCCTGCTACTGTAGACACGCTAATTTTGACGTCATTTTGAGTAAATTTCATATCATATAATAATGCCTCATAATGGTCTGATAATTAATCATTGATTAATTTTTATTGATATTTTTGAGTGTCGGGTTTAGCAGACATGTTTAAGTTAATCAATTGAATTGATTTTAGCTCAAATTTCAGTTAAAATATGAAGAATCCTAAACCGCGTCGACCCATATGGATGCGATTTAGAGTTTATTCCTATTTTAACGTTTAATTTTGAATTTTAATTAATTGATTTATTAGCTAAAAGGCGTCTGTGAGGGTCGACGCGTTTTAGGTTTCCTAAGCTATTTTAACTTCTCTTCCGGATGTTTATCCTTATCTTAATTATGGTAAAAGACGTCTACACATGTGGACGCGTTTTAGCTAATAAAGATAAAGATAAGTTTTCCCGGATATTTATCCTTATCTTAATTAATCTGAAAGGCGTCAGCCATTGTGGACGCGTTTTAGATAATTACAGATAAAGATGAATTAATCAATATTTATCTGTCGGTTAAGGTAGATAAATCCTAGATTTTTCTATGTTAATCGCGAACGCAGAAAATGCCTATAAATACCTTGCATATCAAAGAGTTAAAAAAAAGGAGGGAGAGAATTGATTTGAGTTGAGCCATAGCGTTATAGCGAATTGAAGATCGAAGCAACCACGTCGGAACGCCGGAGCACTGCCATTTCCAGAAGTCGGTGTCCCTTTCAAGATCTTCATCCCTTCAAGGCTTCAATCCAACTGGGCATAAGTGTTTCAATTCTGCAATTACATCTTCATTAGTTTCATTCTCATATTCACTTCATACAACACACACCACAGCATTAATCTTCCAAAACCTATCTGTTTTAAGGAGTTTCAAAGCCATTTAAACAAGTAAGTTTGTTGTTTAAGCATGTTTAACAACATTATGGTTAGTTTTGAACATTGCTTCTACTTAAATTCTCATTAGTGTTTCTTCATTTCATTTTTCTGTCTCTGTCTCTGCTGCACTCAACAACAACAAGAGATCAAAAGGGGGAAATCAAGCACAAAGCCAGAAGAACTTCTTGACGATCCTCAACCTCAAATTCAACAGCAAGAACAAAAGAACAAAGAAAGGGCTCTCTTTCTTCAGCCGGCTGAAGGAGGGGAACCAATGATTCAATCTTCCGCGTTCAAACAGGTAGGCGATCATACTCTCTTTTGAAACTTTTAGTTAAAAGTTTCTGGCGATCACTGCACTTTAGTTGATGTTTTTAATAAGTTAGTTTACACTAAACAACATAGCTTTTTCATATTAATCACACGAGCATTTTCAGCACCTACAGCTCTTTTGGCGATTACGGTGGGACTTGGTCTCGCCATCTTTTAGTTTCCTTTTGTTCTTGCTATTATCATATCGGGCACCCACGGTGCACCATTTGTGTCTCTCGACACGTCCTCACCAATTGGTGAATGTTTAGTTTAATTAATTTCCCTCGTGCACCACGTGCACACCCCAGTGGCAAGATCTTGCCCTCCCCTTGATTAGTTAAAAAAAAAGCTGTTTTTGTGATAAAAATGATGTGTGATTGAGTGATTTCCTAGTTGTTTAGTTAGTAAATCATCCTGTTTAAAATCTGAAACTAAAAATCTTTGCATGAGTCGATTGTTTACTGCCTTTTACCCTGTTTGAGGAGGATTCAACCCAGAAAATCCTCCTGCAAATCTATTTCTGCGAACTAAAAAGCGTCCAGGAACGTTGACGCGTTTCAAAACCGCGTCAGCTCACCAAGACGCCTTTTAGTCTCCAGACTTTCTCTGCTGTTTGCATCTGTTTCTGCGAAATAATTAAGTTCTGTGTTGAATAGCGTCGACAACCATCGACGCGATTCAGACAGTTTTTTTAGTTATTTTTCAGATCTGTTTCTGCGAAAGAATTAAGCTCTGTTTTGAATAGCTCTGTTTCTGCGAAAGAATTAAGCTCTGTTTTTAATAGCGTCGACTATCATCGATGCGATTCAGACAGTTTCTTAATTATTTTTCAGTTTCCAGATCTCTGTGTTTTGAGTGCTAGCTACCAATTATTTTATTAAGCATTAGAGGCCATCCAGGTCGCAGGGCATACGCATTGAGGCGAAAACCCTCCTCTTCTTAGGAACACATTACTTGACGTCATCAACTCTCTCTGATTGGGTTGGTCCCTTGATCAGACTAGAGAAGTTGACGTTGAGACCTCCATAAGTCCCCAAAATCAAGGTATTCCTCCTTGATCATCGGGCTGGTTGTACCAATTGAAGTCCCGGCTAGATTCCGAAAGCGTTGTGAGAGAGAACCCTAGAGAATAACGGTGGAAACTGAACTGAAACTAGGATCCTTTCCCTGAGCGAAATTGTGGTTTAATCCAATTCAAATAACTCAACAAGGAACCCTAAAATCACGTTAAGCATCCACTTGTTTGATTAATCTCTGTACAACTTGTTTGATTAAATCTTTGAAAAGGGAATCTAATATCATGTTGCTGCGATCAGGCAGGGACTTGAGTATGGCCCAAGACGCCATCATCAACTACGAGGGAGATGCTAATGCCCCTCGCGATTCAGACTTCAACTATGAGAACGGGAGAGATGCTGATGCCTCCCGTAATTCTGTCCCCATTGCAGTTCGACATGACGGGAATGTCCGAACTCCTCTTTTTCATCCACACGATCAATATCCTGATCTTCCCCAGCATGAATATGCGATCCCTAATCCTGATCTAGAGGGGGACATGAATCAGCATGATCCATCATCCTCCGATCCTATGGATCTTGTCAACGTCCTGGGAGTTCTTGCCTCCCGACTGGACCCTCAGTAGTTCGAGGCGATCCAGTCTATTTTGAAGGGGAAGGCACCCATGCAGCCTGCTGAGCCGAACCCTATGGCTCCCCCCGTTGTTACTCAACAACCTCCTCCTCCTCCTCCTCCTCCTTATATCCATCAGGCCATGGAAGGCCTTCATATTGCTTCTCGGCCAACTGGGCCACAACTTTCATCATCCAGGCAACCGGCTAGACCGCAAACGCCTATTTATCAAAATGCCCTCGGGCATAGCGGAAGCTCTGCCGGACCTCATCCTTATTATCCTCCTTGTCCAACGTACTCTAGGCAGCAGGCCTATCAAGTACTTCCACCTCCTCCTCCTCCCCAGGCAGATCTGACCACGCAAGCGTTGCTGGCCAAGATGGAGCGCATGGATGAACAGTTCAACAATCTCCAGAAGATGATGGGGGTTAAAGCTGTGCCAGAAATCAGTTTACCGAGCCTGCCAGTATTCCATCTGCCACCCTCTGAAATGCCAGTGTATCGAAAGTATAACGGTACTGGTAACCCCTTCACGCACCTGAAGGAGTTCATGTACGAATCCTCTTTCTGGCAGAACGACAAGAGGTCGTTGGCTTTCCTGTTCAGGAGATCTCTAGAGGGACCAGCCCTCGAGTGGTTCTTTTCTCTGGAACCCTCCGAAGTAGAGGATTACGGTATCGTTTCACGCAAATTTATCCAACGATACCAGGACAGAGTTGCGCCCTCCTTGTCTATCACGGACCTCATTGCAGAAAAGATGAAACCGGATGAGGAGTTTGTCAGTTTTGCTGACAGGTGGCGGGGCCTGGCTGAAAAAGTGAAGGATCACTTGTCCGAATCTGAAAAAGTGAAAATGTTAATTTCTAACGCCACGCCCCAGTTCAAGCTAGTCCTCTCCTTGAACAATTTGACTAACATGGCAGAGCTCTATGAAAGAGCACGGTACTGCCAGAATGCCTTCAAGGACGCTACGTTCTCTAGCGTCTTTGATCCTCACAGACCTAGCAGGCCTCCACCTCGGAAGCCTGCAGTGCCAAATTCTCCCAGCACAGGTCCGACTACTGAGGGCACGCTCTCTCACGAGCAAGTCAGTACCATGAACAATAATTCGCCCCAGTTCGTGAGGAACCAGCAGCAGTACCAGAGGCCACCGCAGCCGAACCAACAGGGGTATAGGCAGCAGCAGAACCCCCATTACCAACAGCAGTACCAGCGGCCCCAGCAACCGAATCAGAACCAGCAACAGCTACAACAGCCGCAACGGCAACAGCAGTACCAGCAGCCCCCTCAGCAGCAGCAACAACCATAGTACCAGCCGCGCGCACCGCCGGCGTACCACAATGTCCCTCCTCCTGGTGATTACAACCAGCAGAGGAGACCTCCAGGCCCGAAGAGGGCAGAGTACCCGGCCCTCCCAGAATCCTTGGCGGATATCTTCAGCGCTTTAATGGCAGCTAATGCCTTAGTTTTGCCGAGGGAGAAGGTCGTCTGGCCTCAAAATGCCGATACGTCCAGGTATTGCTACTTCCATAGGCAACCTGGGCATACCATTGACACCTGCTTTCAGTTCAGAGATTATATTCATGATCTCAACAAGCAGGGCGGCATAGACTGGGAGGAGATGAAAAAGTACATAACAGCCCTGAAGGCGAGGAGACCGCAGCAGCAGCAACAAGCAAGACCACCGGCACAAGCAGCAGCACCACCCAACATGGGCATAGTGCAGAATCCACTCCCGGAGCACCAGAACCAAAACCAGGTTGCTCCCATTCTGACGAATAGCCAGTCTGAGGCTGGTCGTGGGCAGCAGTGGAGAATAGAGGACTCTTCCTCTCTTTGTTCAACGGGTCACGTTCAAAGTACCACAGAGCGACCACCACGCCGCACCATCCACATACCAAGGCCACAACCCGTTACTATCACCCCTATACCCACACCCACATATCACTCACCCACGCCCAATAACCCATTACCACTACCTGCCTTCCTTAGACCCATTACGCCCCGCACCACTACGCCTCCATCATATAACCCCCCGCAAACCAATAACGCGCCCCTTTTACCATCCAGGCCATTACTACGCATACCATTTCCTACTTCACCCGCTACCACCACCACCTACCCAGATATCCCCTTACCATCTAGACCGCTATTACGCGTACCATTCCCCACTTCGCCAACCACTTACCCATCCACCATCCAACCCTCTACGCCTCTAATCCGCACCGCGCCATCACCACCTAGCCCTACGCCATCACCTACCTACCAACCCTCTACGCCATCCGCACCATCCAACCCTGCGGTACTTAAAGTGTCACCCGGACCCTCCACGGTTGAGGAACACGCGCTCCGGAGCGGAAGGATTTTCAACAAGGTCTTTCCTCAGTCCACGGTTAGAGACGGCCCATCACAGCCGACTGAGGAAGCCCACAACGAAGAGAGTGCACCAGGCACTCAATATGACTTGTTGAAACACCTGGATCGGACACCGGCACGGATCACTATACTCGAACTGATCAAAAGATCCAAGAGTCACCAAGAAGCTTTAATGGAATATCTGCAGAAGGTGATGGTCAATGAAGACGTGCCGGTAGAGAAGATTGCAGCACTACTAGTTCCTCAGGGGGATCAGCCCTCCATAACATTTCATACATCGGAACTAGCACCGCCAGCAGCCAGAAGCATGGCTCTGAGTATCACGGTCAACATCTGTAAGAAGGCCGTGGATGCATGCCTGGTCGACACAGGGGCTTCGATCAATGTTTTACCTCCGAAGACCCTGGAGCTATGCGATGTGCCCAAAGAGAAATGGCTACCCAGCCCCATCTCAGTGACAGCATATGACAATTCTACCCGCTCCCCTCTGGGAATGGTCTATTTAAAGGTGGAGCTGGGCCCTGTAAGTCATGCAGAGGTCGAATTTCACATCCTAGAAATCGACCCTTCCATAAATGTCATTTTAGGTCGTCCTTATATTAAAACTCTTGAGGCGATTCCCTCTACGAATCACCAATGCCTCAAATTCCCTTATAAGGGACGAATAATTAAAGTGACGAGCATGCCGATCCTTGCTGCTGCTCACACCTTGAACATTAAATCTGCTGTTTTACCTCGCCGACAACCTTTTCTGTCGGTATTACAGGTCTACCGCCCAGTGGCTGATCCTCTGAAAGCCACCACTATTCTCCATACCCATTAGATGCTATCAAAAGGGGGAAGTGCATGAGTACCCCAGGATGGAGGATTATGATGAAGAACTAGTAGTCCAAGATTCACCAAGAAGCCTTAATGGAATATCTATAGAAGGTGATGGTCAATGAGGACGTGCCGGTAGAAAAAATTGCAGCACTACTAGTTCCTCAGGGGGATCAGCCCTCCATTGCATTTCACACATCGGAACTAGCACCACCAGCAGTCAGAAGCATGGCTCTGAGCATCACGGTCAACATCTGTAAAAAGGCCGTGGATGCATGCCTGGTAGATACAGGGGCTTCAATCAATATTTTACCTCCGAAGACCCTGGAGCTGTGCGGTGTGCCCAAAGAAAAATGGTTGCCCAGCCCCATCTCAGTGACGGCATATGACAACTCTACCCGTTCCCCTCTGGGAATGGTCTATTTGAAGGTGGAGCTAGGCCCTGTAAGTCATGCAGAGATCGAATTTCACATTCTGGAGATCGATCCTTCTATAAATGCCATTTTGGGTCGTCCTTATATCAAAACTCTTGAGGCGATTCCCTCTACGAATCACCAATGCCTCAAATTCCCTTTCAAAGGACGAATTATTAAAGTGACGAGCATGCCGATCCTTGCTGTTGCTCATACTTTGAATATTAAATCTGCTGCTTTACCTGGCCGACAACCTTTTCTGTCGGTATTACAGGTCTACCGTCCAGTGGCTGATCCTTTAAAAGCCGCCACTATTTCTCCATACCCGATAGATGCCATAAAAAGGGGGAAGTGCATGAGTACCCCAGGATGGAGAATTATGATGAAGAACGGCTATCAGCCTGGGAAAGGTCTGGGCACACAGTTGCAAGGCAGGACCACTCCTGTTAAAGATCATCGAGCAGCACGTAGAAGTGGTCTGGGCTACAGGCCAAGAAAACTTAAACAAGATCTGGTTCAGCAAGCAGAGATTGAAGAAGGTCAGAAAATTTAGGAGACAACGTCTACACCACCCAAAGAAGGCCGAGATCCCTTAACATGGACTCTGTATACACACTTTGTGAAAGGGCCCATACTTAGCCACGACGACACGGTAGTCATTACTTCGTGTTTTGACTTCCATGACATATATGGGAGAGATTTGGCCAGGCATTGCTCAGAACTACTTACGTACCAATCCTTGGAGGCTCTGCGGCCTATGAGAAGGAGAAAATTTCATGATCCTGAATGCGAATGGTACAGGTGGTTCGATCTGAGAGACCTTTACATTGCACTAAACAGATTGTTCCTAGATCCTGCAGAACCCAAATGGCCGCCGCAGATTGACGAGCTGATTGAAGGTCCAGGTGCTATCTTTGATAAGCGGATATTGCTGTCGGAAGAGACCGATGAAGGGGAGCCAGATGACCCCTATGAAGCTGGTTATACTACAGATATACTCTGGAGGGGGACATATCCTTCTCATGTCCTCATGCTCCATACTCTGTTTCGCACACTGCTCTTGACCCCGACTTGGTCGCGGGTCATTACTGAAGATATCCCACGGGCTCCGCCCATTATGATCACTCTGTCCCCTCGGGACCTTATTCCACAACCTCCTCTCGATCTAGAGAGGATGTATGATTTGATCTGGGACATATTGCTATATGATCCCCCTAACCCTCCGGCCTTGGTGCCACTTCTCCCATCTGATTCTCCTTCTATTTGTATCCATTCCTGTTTCATGTTTTCCTCTGATATCCAAAAAAAAAAACGCCAATATTACAACAAATTCTTCTCATATCCTTCTCGAGGAAACTTCTTACTTGTCCGATCACACCCCATTGCGCGGGTCCTTCGGTCAAGATTCTCTCTTAAATCTACTATGCCCCTCCCCTCGGGAGGATTCTCCTGTATTTCCACTTGTATCCCATGATTTCTATCCTGCTTCATCTTCATTAGGTTATAATAGGGAGTTTAGTGAAGTTAGACAGTCTAGTTTTAAGCAGGTTAGTCAAGTTAGGAAGTCTAGGAAGTCTAAGGGTAGGCGAATTCCAGATAGATACCTCCAGGACTTAGCTGATAGATGCTTTTCTTGCTCTTTAATCCCTCAGTTTTTAGAAGATCCAATTCAGATGCAAGAAGACTGTATGAATGATGAGTTAGTCAATGATGGGTATGGGGTGTATGAGTTAGTGCATGAAAAGGACCCCATTATTGAAAATGAGGAAGATGACGATGACGCAGCTGAGGCATATGCCAGTGGAATGAAGAGATTCGATGAACCCTCAGCTGCCGTAGAAGAGCCCACCAAAGAAATAAATTAGGGACTGAAGACGAACCTAAGGTTGTCCTCATCAGCAAAAATCTTTCTACAGAGGATGAGAAGGCAATGGTACAAGTACTTAAGGACTATATGGACACTTTCGCCTGGAGTTATGAAGATATGCCAGGGTTAGATTCATCTTTAGTTGAACACAGATTGACGTTGAAGGAAGGAGCTAGCCCTGTCAAGCAGAAATTAAGGCGATTCCACCCACAAATGGCTCTGAAAATGAAGGAAAAGGTCGACAAATTGCATAAAGCCAAATTTATTAGAGTTGTCCTCTATCCTCAATGGGTGGCCAACATAGTCCCGGTTATGAAGAAGGACGGGAAGGTCAGAATTTGCATTGACTTCCGCGATTTGAACCGGGCGTGTCCTAAAGATGATTTTCCATTGCCTCATATTGATGTACTCATTGATAATACTGCTGGCTATGAGACCTTATCGTTTATGGACGGATTTTCAGGGTACAATCAGATTAAGTTGGCAGAAGAAGATCAAGAGAAAACGTCATTCACTACACCTTGGGGAACATACTGTTATGTCGTCATGCCATTTGGATTGAAGAATGCTGGAGCCACCTATCAAAGGGCTATGATGGCAATATTTCATGACATGATGCACATAGATTTGGAAGTGTATGTGGATGATTTATTGGTTAAATCTAAGACAAAGGCTGAACACGCCAAGGTTTTGGCAAAGGTATTAGAGAGATCGAAAGAGTATCAGTTGAAGATGAACCCCAAGAAATGTGTATTCGGGGTATCTTCAGGAAAATTACTTGGATTTATTGTCAGCAAACGAGGAATTGAGATCGATCCTAACAAGGAGAAGGCTATCAGAGAAATGCCACCTCCCAAAAACTTGAAAGAGTTGAGAGGATTAATCGGGAGGTTACAATTTATTCGCCGTTTTGTCTCCCTGCATTCACAAAGGTGTAAGCCGTTTTACGAGCTTACCAAGCCGGGAGTCAAATTTGATTGGGACGATAAGAGTCAGGAGGCATTCGATGGATTAAAGAACTATTTAGCAAGTCCTCCTGTTTTGAGACCACCATCTCCAGGCAAACCATTGATACTTTACATTTCAGTCCTGGATGATGCAGTGGGGGTTGTCCTAGCACAAGAGGATGAAGAAGGAAAGGAGAGGGCAGCCTACTATCTCTCTAAACTTCTCAATCTCGCTGAACAGAGATACACAGCGATGGAGAAAACATGTGCAGCATTGGTCTGGGTTGTGCAGAAATTAAAGCATTATTTTCTGGCCCACGAAGTCCATCTCATCGCTAGGATGAATCCGATCAAATTCCTTCTGGAGAAATATGTTCTTACTGATAGGTTAGCACGATGGCAAAGCTTTCTATCTCAATTCGATATCATTTATATTCAGCAGAAAGCGATCAAGGGCTATGCCATAGCAGAACATCTCGCTCATCATCCCCTTCCTCGTTTCGATCCAGTGCGATCAGAGTTTCCGGATGAGGAACTGATGTCCGTAAATCAAATCAGAGATGATATGTGGACTCTGCATTTTGAC
Source organism: Zantedeschia hybrid cultivar (assembly GCA_030544215.1). Lineage (NCBI taxonomy): Eukaryota > Viridiplantae > Streptophyta > Magnoliopsida > Alismatales > Araceae > Zantedeschia > Zantedeschia hybrid cultivar. The sequence continues at coordinate 40,755,587 of JARZZO010000013.1, read as the reverse complement.
GGAGCTCTGAATTCTCATGGAAAGGGGATAGGTATCGTTCTGTTATCACCTGAAGGTGTCACCATTCCACAAGCCTTTCAGCTTGACTTTCCAGTTACAATATAGCTGAATACGAGGCACTCCTTGTTGGTCTCGAGGCTGCTCATTTCCATGGTGCCACCAAACTCAGGATTGTGGGTGATAGCCAACTGATTCTTCGCCAAGTGCTGACCAAGTATCGAACTCTTGATCCTAAGCTCAAGCCTTATCAGGAACTTACTTCTGCTTACTCAAAGCTTTTTACAAAATTGATCGTTGTCCATGTCCCTAGGAATCAGAACATCTTAGCTGACGCCCTAGCTTCACTTGCATCTTCTCTTGATTTTCCAATCAGCAAGCAATCCGAATCAATAGGGACATGGACAAAGATCAATTTCGTGAAAAGCTTTGAATATGCAGAAGTCAGTTCTTGATAAGGCTTGAGCTTAGGATCAAGAGTTCGATACTTGGTCAGCACTTGGCGAAGAATCAGTTGGCTATCACCCACAATCCTGAGTTTAGTGGCACCATGGAAATGAGCAGCCTCGAGACCAGCAAGGAGTGCCTCGTATTCAGCTATATTGTTAGTGACTGGAAAGTCAAGCTGAAAGGCTTGTGGAATGGTGATAACAAAACGATACCTATTCCCTTTCCATGAGAATTCAGAACTCCGTCAAAATGCAGAGTCCACATATCATCTCTGATTTAATTTACGGACATCAGTTCCTCATCCGAAAATTCTGATCGCACTGGATCGAAACGAGGAAGGGGATGATGAGCAAGATGTTCCGCTATGGCATAGCCCTTGATCGCTTTTTGCTGAATATAAATGATATCGAATCGAGATATAAAACTTTGCCATCGTGCTAACCTATCAGTAAGAACATATTTCTCCAGAAGGAATTTGATCGGATTCATCCTAGCGATGAGATGGACTTCATGGGCCAGAAAATAATGCTTTAATTTCTGCACAACCCAGACCAATGTTGCACATGTTTTCTCCATCGCTGTGTATCTCTGTTCAGCGGGATTGAGAAGTTTAGAGAGATAGTAGGCTGCCCTCTCTTTTCCTTCTTCATCCTCTTGTGCTAGGAAAGCCCCCACTGCATCATCCAGGACTGAAATGTATAGTATCAATGGTTTGCCCGGAGATGGTGGTCTCAAAACAGGAGGACTTGCTAGATAGTTCTTTAATCCATCGAATGCCTCCTGACACTTATCGTCCCAATCAAATTGGACTCCCGGCTTGGTAAGCTCGTAAAACGGCTTATACCTTTGTGAGTGCTGGGAGACAAAACGGCGAATAAATTGTAACCTCCCGATTAATCCTCTCAACTCTTTCAAGTTTTTGGGAGGTGACATTTCTCTAATAGCCTTCGCCTTGTTAGGATCGATCTCAATTCCCCGTTTGCTGACAATAAATCCAAGTAATTTTCCTGAAGATACCCCGAATACACATTTCTTGGGGTTCATCTTTAACTGATACTCTCTCGATCTCTCTAATACCTTTGTCAAAACCTTGGCGTGTTCAGCCTTTGTCTTAGATTTAACCAATAAATCATCCACATACACTTCCAAATCTATGTGCATCATGTCATGAAATATTGCCATCATAGCCCTTTGATAGGTGGCTCCAGCATTCTTCAATCCAAATGGCATGACGACATAACAGTATGTTCCCCAAGGTGTAGTGAATGACGTTTTCTCTTGATCTTCTTCTGCCAACTTAATCTGATTGTACCCTGAAAATCCGTCCATAAACGATAAGGTCTCATAGCCAGCAGTATTATCAATGAGTACATCAATATGAGGCAATGGAAAATCATCTTTAGGACACGCCCGGTTCAAATCGCGGAAGTCAATGCAAATTCTGACCTTCCCGTCCTTCTTCATAACCGGGACTATGTTGGCCACCCATTGAGGATAGAGGACAACTCTAATAAATTTGGCTTTATGCAATTTGTCGACCTCTTCCTTCATTTTCAGAGCCATTTGTGGGTGGAATCGCCTTAATTTCTGCTTGACAGGGCTAGCTCCTTCCTTCAACGTCAATCTGTGTTCAACTAAAGATGAATCTAACCCTGACATATCTTCATAACTCCAGGCGAAAGTGTCCTTATAGTCCTTAAGTACCTGTACCATTGCCTTCTCATCCTCTGTAGAAAGATTTTTGCTGACGAGGACAACCTTAGGTTCGTCTTCAGTCCCTAAATTGATTTCTTTGGTGGGCTCTTCTACGGCAGCTGAGGGTTCATCGAATCTCTTCATTCCACTGGCATATGCCTCAGCTGCGTCCTCGTCATCTTCCTCATTTTCAATAATGGGGTCCTTTTCATGCACTAACTCATACACCCCATACCCATCATTGACTAACTCATCATTCATACAGTCTTCTTGCATCTAAATTGGATCTTTTAAAAACTGAGGGATTAAAGAGCAAGAAAAACATCTATCAGCTAAGTCCTGGAGGTATCTATTTGGAATTCGCCTATCCTTAGACTTCCTAACTTGACTAACCTGCTTAAAACTAGACTGCCTAACTTCACTAAACTCCCTATTATAACCTAATGAAGATGAAGCAAGATAGAAATCCTGGGATACAAGTGGAAATACAGGAGAATCCTCCCGAGGGGAGGGGCATAGTAGATTTAAGAGAGAATCTTGACCGAAGGACCCGCGCAATGGGGTGTGATCGGACAAGTAAGAAGTTTCCTCGATAAGGATATGAGAAGAATTTGTTGTAAAATTGGCGGGTTTTTTTTTTGGATATCAGAGGAAAACATGAAACAGGAATGGATACAAATAGAAGGAGAATCAGATGGGGGAAGTGGCACCAAGGCCAGAGGGTTAGGGGGATCATATAGCAATATGTCCCAGATCAAATCATACATCCTCTCTAGATCGAGAGGAGGTTGTGGAATAAGGTCCCGAGGGGACAGAGTGATCATAATGGGCGGAGCCCGTGGGATATCTTCAGTAATGACCCGCGACCAAGTCGGGGTCAAGAGCAGTGTGCGAAACAGAGTATGGAGCATGAGGACATGAGAAGGATATGTCCCCCTCCAGAGCATATCTGTAGTATAACCAGCTTCATAGGGGTCATCTGGCTCCCCTTCATCGGTCTCTTCCGACAGCAATATCCGCTTATCAAAGATAGCACCTGGACCTTCAATCAGCTCGTCAATCTGCGGCGGCCATTTGGGTTCTGCAGGATCTAGGAACAATCTGTTTAGTGCAATGTAAAGGTCTCTCAGATTGAACCACCTGTACCATTCGCATTCAGGATCATGAAATTTTCTCCTTCTCATAGGCCGCAGAGCCTCCAAGGATTGGTACGTAAGTAGTTCTGAGCAATGCCTGGCCAAATCTCTCACATATATGTCATGGAAGTCAAAATACGAAGTAATGACTATCGTGTCGTCGTGGCTAAGTATGGGCCCTTTCACAAAGTGTGTATACAAGGTCCATGTTAAGGGATCTCGGCCTTCTTTGGGTGGTGTAGACATTATCTCCCAAATTTTCTGACCTTCTTCAATCTCTGCTCGCTAAACCAGATCTTGTTTAAGTTTTCTTGGCTTGTAGCCCAGACCACTTCCAGGTGCTGATCGATGATCTTTAACAGGAGTGGTCCTGCCTTGCAACTGTGTGTCCAGACCTTTCCCAGACTGATAGCCGTTCTTCATCATAATTCTCCATCCTGGGGTACTCATGCACTTCCCCCTTTTTATGGCATCTATCGGGTATGGAGAAATAGTGGCGGCTTTTAAAGGATCAGCCACTGGACGGTAGACCTGTAATACCGACAGAAAAGGTTGTCGGCCAGGTAAAGCAGCAGATTTAATATTCAAAGTATGAGCAACAACAAGGATCGGCATGCTCGTCACTTTAATAATTCGTCCTTTGAAAGGGAATTTGAGGCATTGGTGATTCGTAGAGGGAATCGCCTCAAGAGTTTTGATATAAGGACGACCCAAAATGGCATTTATAGAAGGATCGATCTCCAGAATGTGAAATTCGACCTTTGCATGACTTACAGGGCCTAGCTCCACCTTCAAATAGACCATTCCCAGAGGGGAACGGGTAGAGTTGTCATATGCCGTCACTGAGATGGGGCTGGGCAGCCATTTTTCTTTGGGCACACCGCACAGCTCTAGGATTTTCGGAGGTAAAACATTGATTGAAGCCCCTGTATCTACCAGGCATGCATCCACGGCCTTTTTACAGATGTTGACCGTGATGCTCAGAGCCATGCTTCTGCCTGCTGGTGGTGCTAGTTCCGATGTGTGAAATGCAATGGAGGGCTGATCCCCCTGAGGAACTAGTAGTGCTGCAATTTTTTCTACCAGCACGTCCTCATTGACCATCACCTTCTGTAGATATTCCATTAAGGCTTCTTGGTGAATCTTGGACCTTTTGATCAATTCAAGTACAGTGATCCGTGCCGGTGTCCTGTTCAGATGTTTCAACAAGTCATATTGAGTGCCTGGTGCACTCTCTTCATTATGGGTTTCCTCAGTCGGTTGTGATGGGCCGTCTCTAACTGTGGACTGAGGAAAGACTTTGTTGAAAATTCATCCACTCCGGAGCGCGTGTTCCTCAACCGTGGAGGATCCGGGTGACACCTTGAGTATCGCAGGGTTGGATGGTGGATGGTGGATGGGTAAGTGGTTGGTGAAGTGGGTAATGACACGCGTAATAGCGGTCTGGATGGTAAGGGGGTATCTGGGTAGGTGGTAGTGGTAGCAGGCGAAGTAGGGAATGGTACGCGGAGTAATGGCCTAGATGGTAGAAGGGGCGCGTGATTGGTTTGCGGGGGATTATATGGTAGCGGTGTAGTGGCGTGGGGCGTAATGGGCTTGAGGAAGGCGGGTAGTGGTAATGGGTTATTGGGTGCGGGCGAGTGATATGTGGGTGTCGATAGACGGGTGATGGTAATGGGTTGTGGCCTAGGTATGTGGATGGTGCGGCGTGGTGGTTGTTATGCGGTACTTGGAATATGGCCCGTCGAATAAAGAGAGGAAGAGTCTTCTATTCTCCACTGTTGCCCACGACCAGCCTCAGACTGGCTGTTCGTCAGAATGGGAGCAACTTGATTTTGGTTCTGGTGCTCCGGGAGCGGGTTCTGCACTATACCCATATTGGGTGGTGGTGCTGCTTGTGCTGGTGGTCTTGCTTGTTGTTGCTGCTGTGGTCTTCTCGCCTTCAGGGCTGATATATACTTTTTCATCTCCTCTCAGTCTATGCCGCCCTGCTCATTGAGATCATGAATATAATCTCTGAACTGGAAGCAGGTGTCGATGGTATGCCCAGGTTGCCTATGGAAATAGCAATACCTGGACGTGTCGGCATTTTGAGGCCAGACGACCTTTTCTCTTGGCAAAACTAAGGCATTAGCTGCCCTTAGAGCACTGAAGATATCTGCCAAGGATTCTGGGAGGGCCGGGTATTCTGCCCTTTTCGGGCCTGGAGGTCTTCTCTGCTGGTTATAATCAGCAGGAGGAGGGACATTATGGTATGCCGGCGGTGCACGCGGCTGATACTGTTGATGTTGCTGATATTGTTGTTGTTGGGGCTGCTTGTACTGCTGTTGTTGTTGCTGGTTCTGGTTTGGCTGCTGGGGCCGCTGATACTGTTGCTAATAATGGGGGTTCTGCTGCTGCCTGTACCCCTGCTGGTTTGGCTGCGGTGGCCTCTGGTACTGCTGCTGGTTCCTCACGAACTGGGGCGAGTTATTATTCATGCTACTAACTTGCACGTGAGAGAACGTGCCCTCAGTAGTCGGACCTGTGCTGGGAGAGTTTGGCACAGCAGGCTTCCGAGGTGGAGGCCTGCTAGGTCTGTGAGGATCAAAGACGCTAGAGAACGTACCGTCCTTGAAGGCATTTTGGCAGTACCGTGCTCTTTCATAGAGCTCTGCCATGTTGGTCATATTGTTCAAGGATAGGACTAACTTGAACTGGGGCGTGGCATTAGAAATTAACATCTTCACTTGCTCGGATTCGGACAAGTGATCCTTCACCTTTTCGGCCAGGCCCCGCCACCTGTCAGCAAAACTGACAAACTCCTCATCTGGTTTCATCTTTTCTTCTATGAGGTCAGTGATGGAAAAGGAGGGTGCAACTCTGTCTTGGTATCGTTGAATGAATTTTCGAGAGACGATACCATAATCCTCTACTTCATAGGGTTCCAGGGAAAAGAACCACTCGAGGGCTGGTCCCTCTAGAGATCTCATGAACAAAAAGGCCAACGACCTCTTATCGTTCTGCCAGAAAGACGATTCGTACATAAACTCCTTCAAATGTGTGAAGGGGTTACCAGTACCGTTGTACTTCCGGTATACTGGCATCTCAGAGGATGGCAGATGGAATACTGGCAGACTCGGTAAACTCATCTCTGGTACAGCTTTGACCCCCATCATCTTCTGGAGGTTATTAAATTGCTCATCCATGCGCTCCATTTTGGCCAGCAGTGCTTGCGTGGTCAGATCTGCCTGGGGAGGAGGAGGAGGTACTTGATAGGCCTGCTGCATATAGTACGTTGGACAGGAGGGAAAATAAAGGGGAGGTCCGGCAGAGCTTCCGCCATGCCCGAGGGCATTTTGATAAGCAGGCGTTTGCGGTCTAGCCGGTTGCCTAGAGGATGAAAGTTGTGGCCCAGCTAGCCGAGAAGTAACATGGAGGCCTTCCATGGCCTTATGAATGTAAGGAGGAGGAAGAGGAGGTTGTTGAGGGACAGCAGGGGGAGCCACAAGGTTCGGCTCAGCAGGCTGCACGGGTGCCTTCTCCTTCAGAATAGACTGGATCGCCTCGAACTGCTGAGGGTCCAGTCGGGAGGCAAGAACTCCCAAAGCGTTGACGAGATCCGAAGGATCAGAGGATGAGGGATCATTCTTATTCATGTCCCCCTCAAGATCGGGAGTAGGAATCGCATATTCATGCGGGGGAAGATCAGGATATCGATCATGGGGATGAAAGAGAGGGGTCCGGACGTTCCCATCATGTCGAAGCGGAACGGGGACGGAATTACGGGAGGCATCAGCATCTCTCCCGCTCTCATAGTTGTAATCAGAATCCCGAGGGGCATTAGCATCTCCCTCGTAATTGACCATGGCGTCTGGAGCCACACTCAAGTCCCTGCCTGATCGCAGCAGCATGATGTTAGATTCTTTTTTTTTCAAAGATTTGACAAACAAGTTGCACAGAGATTAATCAATCAAGTGGATGCTTAACGTGATTTTGAGATTCCTTGTTAGGTTATTTGGATTTAATTAAACCACAAATTCGCTCAAGGATAGGATCTTAGTTTCAGTTCAATATCCACCGTTATTCTCTATGGCTTTCTCTCACAATGCTTTATGGAATCTAACCGGGACTTCAACTGGTACAACCAGAGGAATACCTTGATTTTGGGGACTTATGGTGGTCTCAACGTCAACTTCTCTAGTCTGATCAAGGGACCAACCCAATCAGACAGAGTTGATGACGTCAAGTAGTGTGTTCTTAAGAAAAGGAGGGTATTCGCCTTAATGCGTATGACTTATGGCCTGGATGGCCTCTAATGCTTAATAATAATGGGTAGTAGCACTCAAGTCACAAAAATCTGAGAACTGGAGAAAAATTAAAAAACTATCTGAATTGTGTCGAGTTAAGTCGACGCTATTCAAACATAATCTTAATTTTTCGCAGAAACTCAGATTGCAGACAGCAGAGAATGAAGACTGAAAGGTGTCTCGGTATATTGACGCGGTTTGAAACGCGTCAGTGCTCCTAGACGCTTTTCAAGTCGCAGAAACAGTTTTGCAGGAGGAATTTCTGGGTTGATTCCTCCTCAAACAAGATAAAAACAGTAAATAATCAGTTCATGCAGATTTTTTTTAGTTCCAGATTTTAACAGGATGATTTTACTAACTAAACAAGTAAGATATCAATCAATCACTCAGCATTTCATCACAAAACAGCCTTTTTTAAACTAATCAACGGGAGGGCAAAATTTTGCCACTGGGGTGTGCACGTGGTGCATGAGGGAAATTAACTAAACTAAAACACTCACCAATTGGTGAGGACGTGTCGAAGGACACAAGTGGTGCACCGTGGGTGTCCGATTGATGATAGCAAGAACAAAATGAATTAAAAGATGGCAAGACCAAGTCCCATCGTGATCGCCAAAAAAGCTGTGAGTGCTTAAAATGCTTGTGTGATTATCATGAAAAATCTATGTTGTTTAGTGCAAAATAAACCTATTAAAAACAGAAACTACGTGAAGTGATCGCCAGAAACTTTTGACTTAAAAAGTTCCAAAAGAAAGTATGATCGCCTACCTGTTTAAACGCGGAAGATATTGAGCTCTTGGTTCCCCTCCTTCAGCCGTCTGAGGAAAGAGAGTCATTCTCGTTCTTTGTTCTTGCTATTGAGATTGAAGTTGAGGATCGTCCAGAGATTCTGGTGACTTTGCTTGTTTTCTCCTTTGACTCCGTGCAGCAGAAATAGAGGGAAAAGAAATGAAGAAATTATGATTAGAACTTAAGCAACAATAGTATATGTTCTAATCATGATGTTAAACATGCAACTAAACAGCAAACTTACTTGTTGTGTGGCTTTTAAAACCCCTTAATCAAATAGATTTTGAAAAGAATGAATGTGTTGTGTGTTGCATGGAGTGATAATGAAGAATGTAGATTAATAAAATGAATGCAGAAAATAAAAACTTATGCCGATTGGTTGAATTCTTGAATAGATGAACAATCTTGAAAGGACGCCGACTTCTGTAAATGGCAGCGCTTCGGCGTTCTGACGTTGTTACTCCAATCTTCAACTCGCTATTAACGCTCAATAAGGACGCTCTCTCTTTTTTTTAATGAGGCTCAACATTTTTAACTCTTCAAGATGCAAGGTATTTATAGGCTTCTTCTGCGTCCGTGATTAACATAAAAAAATCTAGGATTTATCCATCTTAACCGACAGATAAATATTGATTAATTCATCTTTATCTGTAATTATCTAAAACGCGTCCACCATGACTGACGCCTTTCTAGATTAATTAAGATAAGGATAAACATCCGGGAAAACTTATCTTTATCTTTATTAGATAAAACGAGTCTACATGTATAGACGTCTTTTACACTAATTAAGATAAGGATAAACATCCGGAAGAGAAGTAGAAATAGCTTAGTAAACCTAAAACGCGTCAACACTCACAGACGCCTTTTAGCTAATTAATCAATTGATTAAAATTCAAATTTAAACGCTAAAATAAGAATAAAGTCTAAATCGCGTCCACACAGGTTGACGTCTTTTAGACTTCTGCATATTTTAATTGAAATTTGAGCTAAAATCAATTCAATTGATTAACTTAAACATGTCTGTTAAACCTGACACTTAAAAAGATCAATAAAAATTAACCAATGGTTAAATATCATACCATTCTAAGGCATTATTACATAATATGAAATTTACTCAAAATAATGTCAAAATTAGCGTGTCTACAAATGCCATGCCCTAATTTTTTCTATCACCTTTCAAGTTAATAATAAGTAATAGATATGATGGAAAAAATTATTTTACGAATTTGCTGGATAACTTATGAAAATTCATGCATTATAAGAAAACTTATTCTTTAGGAAATAGAAAATAATGTCAGCAGCTATATATCCATGTTTAGGTCGTTTAGAAAAGTGTCTATTTAGATTTACTACTATCTCATATTACTATGATCATTTTTCTAACCAACTTTAAATTTCAGTAATACATAGAAAAAAGAGGAGCGAAGAAGAGAAGGGAAATAAGGTTATTCAGTGCACTTGTCAAAGTGAATAGAAAAATCATAATGAGGAATAATTATATTCATTTAGGCGGATAAATGAAGTAAATATAGTTATTCAGTGCACCTGTCAAAGTGAATAGAAAATCCATAATGAGGAATAATTATATGCAATACTAATTGATAATGAGGCCCTTTTGATCTTAAAGCACGTCGAAAACCTCTATGCATGGCGGTAATAAAAATTTAATAGAGAATTAAATATGATTGCAAACAAACTTACAATGAGATTGTAAATAAGTAAGAAATGAAGAATAATACCATTGTTAACAAATATATAGATATTAGATCACATGAAATAAAAACATGCAATGATCCGAACTATTCTTCTCCAGAAGAACTGTTTTCACAGTTTTGTTTAGCTGCAAAGGATCCCATGAAAGGGTACAATTTTTTGTCTTCTATAATGTTTTTTCTTTTTTCTTTTTCACATAAGGGAACTATGTTTTTCAGGTTCTATAGTAGATAAGCGTCCTCTATAATCTATTTTTTCATAAAACTCAGGGAAGTGCGTGATTATGGTTCTATGGTGGATAAACGTTTTGAAAAGATTAAGAAGAGAAGGGGTAGAAAAAAGAAATCAGAGTCCAATGTTGATTCTAAGAATGAATTATCGGGAACACATGCACCTTCTAGTTCTGTAATAGATGAGAAGCCATATGGGATGAATGAATTATCGAGAACACATGCACCTTCTAGTTCTGTAATAGATGAGAAGCCGTATGGGAAGAGTACCTATTTCTTGAATGTGATAACAGTGAATGCTTCAAGACCCTCCTTAGCAACCAAACTCTCGATATGGGAAATCCTGAAGCAAAAAATTACTAATAAATCGTTATAAACAATTATAAGCATCATAAAATTAAACAAACAATCTACATACATGAATGACGTCCATCGTGACATTACAAAGTATATTAAAAGATACGATTATCTATTTCTTAAATGTGAAAACAGTGAATGCTTGACGACCGTCCTCAACAAGCAAACTCTGGATATGGAAAGTCATAAATCAATAAATTAGTAAGAATCGATATAAACAGTTTTAAGCATCATAAAATTAAATAAACAGTCTACATACGTGAAGGGTGAGATGGCGCACGTCGATCATGATATTAGAAAGTATGTTAAAAGAAAATGGACATGCGAGGAACTGTGAATGCAAAAAAATATACTGAAAGAATGTGGACATGCAAGTAGCTGTGAAGTGGCATAGTTGTCTCCTTCCCTCCTATAAACAAAAATATACTGAAATGTAGATCTTGACATTTGAGGCCACTAGGATTCTCTCTCAAGGCATTTTAGTGGCAACTAATTACGCGATCGACTCTAAATTTTTATATTTTTGTTGAGAGCATGCATCGGAGAATCAATAATTGATCAAGTATTATTTTACATAAGGATAGAATCACAGTTTTTTTTCAATGTCTAAGAGACCAGGAGATTGATATTTGCAGTTTGCACAACTAAGCATGATTTGAACGTTACTTTTTACTAAGACTCAGAGTAGGGGAAGCATGAGGACGTACATGTTGGCTAGTTTACTTCCACGTTGGTTGGTTATATTACGTGAGAAACGGGAGGGGGATTATTACGTCACAAACGGGAGAGGTATTAGAGTTTTTAAATTTCAAATCTCTCTAACTATGTGGTTCTATTACGTGAGAAACGGGAGGGGGATTAGAGTTTTTAAAATTCAAAACTCTCATTCCGTGCATCCTCAGTAAGTAAACACAGGATATGGGAGAGAATAACGACCAAAAAATAAAGTAGGTGACCAAAAATTTAAGAATTGCAAGCCTGGTGGTAGACTATGCATTAGAACAAACATTAAGCATCGATCGAGATTACAGATTACTATGATGACGCTCTCAGGAACTTAAGAATTGCATTGGTGATGCCCTCACTAGTGTAAGTCAAGATTAAAAATATAAAAGGAGAAGAACACGGGAGAAACAAAACGGACGGACCGACTGCAAGTTTTGACAGCAAAGTGATATGAGATAAAAATAAAGGATGTGACAAAAAACTTTAAGAATTGTAAGCCTGGTGATGTACCAGATTTTTAAGGAAAGAAGATATATTAAAAAGAGAGTGGAATCTTGTCTTCCTTGAGAAGCCGACCATGCCTGTCCAGTGCAGAATAGATGTCACAGATAGGTGTAAATCAGAATAGATGTTAGAGAGATAACCTAGTTTAAGATTAAAAATATAAAAGGAGAAGAAGATGGGAGAAAGAAAACGGACAGACTGGTTGCAAGTTTTGACAGCAAAGTGATATGAGAATAGCGATCTAAAAATAAAGGAGCTTGGATTAAGCATGTATCTACACTTTAAAAAGGTGTAAGATACATACACAAACTGGACGTAAGAGTTATGTTTAAGCCTTGTGCAATGTTATTACGTCTAGATATGTCACCTAACATTGTAAAAAAAAATATTTATAATGACACAAAAGATACATACACAACCCATTGAGAACCCAGGGCTGCAGCAGCAAGAGACCATTCGATTGAAGATAAGAAGCTGTGAGCACTGTGCAACAACGTCTAGTATAAAGAATCAAACACCCGGATTTTTACGTCCAGAAGGGATTTTTACGATATACGAATCAAAATTCAAACTTTCAAGGCAACACCCGGATCCACTGTTTTTTATAAGAAAACAAATCAAGCCAGCATCGAAATTAGAGAAGTACCCCTGGCTCCAACAATGAGCGAATTGTTGTTGTTCTAGACGGGCAGCCTGGAGTTGGTGGTGTAAAAGGGTGAGTTGAACACGCTCGAGGGGCGTTGCTGCACCAAAACCCAGGCGCAGAAACGTCATCAACAAACGTCAACCACAACCAAATCTTCGTTTAGGACACCTAAACTAACCAAAATGAAGGCAACAAAGCTTTCTCCTTTCCTCCAACGAACTTTGAATACACCTGCAATTCCATGGAGAAAGAAAGGATCATGGTAGGAGACTCTCAAGTAAAGAAGTAAAACTACTGTGTAAGGAGAAAGAGAAAATGAAAATATTAAATAGACATATTCTATAGGAACGAAGAAGATTGAAGAACCAAGAAATCAACGTTTTGCTGCTGGAGCATGATTTACCTTCAAAAATTGTTTTATAGCCTGTGAGGAGAATGCTCGGGAGAGTGGGAGATTTGAATAGAGATGGCTGGAAAGCGGGAAGTTCGGAGAGAGAGGTTAGTGTTTGGGTTGAGTGTGCGTGTAGAGAGACGGTGCATATTCTCAAGAAATTTTCGAAGCAGCTGCTTAGGGCAATTGGTTTTACCTTTGCCTCTCAAATAAGATGTCTCAAGTTCGATTCTGGTTAGAGTCTGTAAACTCTCTAGGATAAGTCGGATAATAACTATGAAAGAAACGTGGTACGTGAAGAGGAGGGGCAGCGATAGTTATCCGGTGGTTAAGGAGAAGTAGAAAGAAACGTGCGTGTTTTACTGGGCTTCGCATAGGAGGGTAGGAGAGGGCGAGAGTTGCGGAGAAGGGTGGATTCCTAGGAGGACTCTAGACTTTCTCTCTCCTCTCCAATTAATAATAGTTATAAATGGGAAGCCTTGTTCCCAATCCCATGGAACTGGAAGAGGGCATCGACGCGACGACGAAACCTTGGCCTCCCCAGAAGCTGGACGCCGGAGCCCTCTTCGTCCTCAAGTCCAAAGGTGAGGCCACGTCTTCTAATTCATATGCGACAGTGTCATTTTTTTCCTTCCCTACGAGTCTGTTTGGTTTAACATAAAACAGGTTGCAGGAAAATTTTTTCCCTTAAAAGTACTGTAGAACGATAAAGCAATTCAAAAATTCTAATCAACGAAAATCTTAGTTTGTTGATCTAGGTTTTTTCGGGTTTTTAACATCCAGGGAATAAGATGAAACGTCCTTTTCCACAGCAAGCACTAGAGAATATTTTTATAAACATCGAATAATAAGTTTTATTTTTATATTTTATAAGTGTGTTTAAAAAATATATTTTCTATTTGAATAATTTTTATATAGAACCAAACACATGAGCACAAATTTGGTGCAGTTCCTGCTAGCTAATTGGATTCCTTCTAGATTCCGAAACAGTTGTTTCTCGCCACATAATCGGAAAAAGATGTCATAGAATAGTTTGCAACCCGAAGAAGAACCGGGTAAGTGAAAAAATTCTTTGACTGTAGTGTTTCGATCGTATGATGTAGTCGAACTCACTGAAAAAGATGTCATAGAACAGTTTGCAACCGGAAGAAGAATGAACAGGTTAAGTGAAAAAATTCTTTGACTGTAGTGTTTCGACTGTATGAGATAGTCGAACTCACTAAATCACTTTTCAAAATTATAATAAATTAGGAACATATTCTATAGTAGTTCGACATGCAACCCGATTGCTCTTTGATCCGTTCTACAAGCATCCGAACTCCTGCGATTTTTCCCATCCGGCTATTTCAAAACTCTTTCTTTTTCTAACCACAGTTTGACTAAACTGTTGCTTGGTGTATTATAAAATATTATATTTTTTATTTCAGTCATATCAATTCTAAAACTAAAAAAAATATTGTACCAAGTATTATCTACATAAAAACCGTGTTAGTATTTTACTTTTGGAATCTAATTTGATGGGTCAAGTCATTAGCAGTTTAGCCACGCACTCAAAACGGAGAAAGTTCCAACTACAAGACAAGTGGGATCCCAGCTTAGCTGCCATGGTCTGCAGCTGTGGACGATCAGCTGTTCTACTTTGAGCTGTCCCAGATGGTGGGTTTCATTTGTCAAGATCCATTGCTACTAAGCAATGCATCCGTTATCTCCGTCTCCCTTTCACATTAATTAATGGGAAAGTGGTAGATTTCATTTAGGAATATTGTTACTAGTAGCACATTCGTGGAATGAAATCTTTTGGATTGGTTATTTGAACTCCACCTGTTCTCTTTGGTTTAACTGTGCAGAAGGAATTCAAAAATTAAGGGCAAGAGGACGGAGAAGCTTGATAACGAGGCAAACTGAAAAGCCTTTGGTAAGGTCTATCCAAGTAAGTCTTAGAAGATCTCATCTTCACATTCAAAGTTCATTACTTTTTGTCCTTTTTCTCTCTTAATCCAGCCCAGCTAAGGTAAGCAGCCCAAATGATGGTAGAACTGTGGATGCTAAGAAATATCTTTTTATTATGAGCATAGATATGACATAACTCTATTTTTTTAATATCGCTTAAATTTTACTTTAGCATATCTATATTTATATCTTATTTATAAGTCATAAAAATAAATGAACTATACGCAATAGCATAATTGTTTGCCCCTCCCCGTCTTTGTACGTCGTGGGTCCTCAGTTCGAACCCACGCATGGCCGTGGGTTTCCTTCCTTATCTCCTGTCCTCATTCCAACGTTAGTTGAGACTCGAACTCAGGTGCGGTAGACTTTCTCCTCTCTTGTTTCCACTAGACTATCAGTTCCAAGAAATTATAAAAATAAATATAAAAAATAAGAAAGTACACAAGTGGACCAATAGAATACAAAGAAGTACAGTAGACAATTTGAATCAAATGAACATTGGGGTTATGTCTGTTAAACAGCTAGATATGTAAGAAGCTGACCTGTTAGAATATGAATTAATTATATATGAACCTGACCTATTTTAAAAACGGCAGATGAATTTTGATATGTATAGGTTATTTGTAAGAAACACATGTATAATAAGAATGTGATCTATACAATATGCACACATGAAGAAATTATGAAATATATATGAAAAAACTTTGTTGTCTAATTCTTTGTTCAATAATATATATATGAAACTGTCCGCAGATCATGTATTCTTTAAAGATATCATATGTTGGCAAAAATTTATTTTACATATCTAAGCGTGTAATGGTTTTGATACCTGCTGTATGTTACTCACACACCTAATTATCAAATATTTTAAGAGGACTTAGTGGGCAGTAGATCAGTAAAAGGGAGTTCAAATTTTATATTGGGAAGATTTTGCTATTTCTGGGTTAGCAAGTGAGTCATGAACCTTTGTAATTTAGTTTGTTATAAATTTTATAAATTAAACTTTTTAGTTGGTAATAATGTAATTATCATATGTTATGATTTTTGACATAGTTACATGTTGAAATTTATAAATGGTTTAGCCTAAATAATTTACAAAATTATCTTATATCACAAAGATTTAACTATAAGTGATATTCCTAGAAAAAAAAAATTAATTTTTCTGAAAGGTGGTGCCACAAACCCCCTTAAGCCGTTGAGACTTTTCTGTGTTTTCCTGGTTCCTTGCCGTGTTGTGTTTTCTCTGTTCCCTCTGCTCTCTTTGTATATGTATCTCTTTGGTTTAGTTTAACGGAAGGCAGCTTCTATGATCAAAAAAACAACTTTTGGGCGACGTTTATATGTTAAGTAGTGACTATATCCAACATTATCTCAAACATGAAAATTTAAGGTACAATTAAATTTTAAACTTCTGAAAATATAATATATTTATAAAAAAATAATATAATTATTTATCAATATGTCTTCACAATCTCCGATGAATTTGTGCAAGCAATGATTGAGGTGTCGATCCACCCTTTGCGCACTGGTGGCATCACATGCAGCAGTAATCAAACAGTACATGAATACCACCGCCCCAAGGCCCCCTTCCCACTCCTACTCCTTCTGACTCATTGGCTTCTCATCTCACTTGTTATAAATATTCTCTCTCTCTCTCTCTCTCTCTAGATTAGTGCCGAGGGGGGAAGATCCAGTGGATCGTGTCCAAAGGATATGGGAACCCTTGTTCCCAGTTCCATGGAACTGGAAGAGGGCATCGATACCTTGAAGAACCAGCAGCTGCAGCCTTCGTCTCCCGGCCAGAAGCTGGACGCCGGAGCCCTCTTCGTCCTCAAGTCTAAAGGTCAGGCCAAGCCTCCTAATTTGTTTCATATGTGTATTCTGCTTCATCTTCTCCTTCCCTAAGTATGGGTAGAACTCGGACGCAGCTTCCTGCTATGCTAATTGGATGCCTTCTTCTTCTAGATACTGATGTGTTTGTTCCTTGCAAGAGTGGCCACAAAAGGATGAAAAAGAAGTTATTAAACAAGTGTTCACGGTCGTGTACAGAAGAGATTCCAGTTTTTTGTTCACTATTTGTTTTTTGTATTTTTTTCACTTTGGTTTGGTTTGATCAAAAAGGTCCATGATCAAAGTTTTATCATCTACAGGTGCATACGCAAACCGGTTGCAACAGAACAGACTGAAACTAATAACCCGCTACTTTGATGGCAGATTTTTTTTGGGGGGGTAGCATAGTGGCTAGAGCCTAGTCGCCTGGAGATGGAACCATGGTGGGCACCCAACCCCCAGTGTCCTAACATTAAGGTGTTAATTGATTAAAAAACATCATATTTTTTGAATTATTAATTTTTTTCAGATCTTAATCTACAATAATTTTAAAATGCTAATTGAGATCAGAAGTCCACAAATATACAGAAGTGAGGATTTGCCGTTTTATTAGTATTTACATTGTTGAAATTTAGGTAAGGTGCAGTTTGATTTGACATAAAATGTGATAAAATGTTACGAAATTAATATCGCATTTTGTATTATAAAAAATATAATATTTTATAATATTTTACGATGCCTTACGTCAAATGACCTGTATTAAACGTGTCTTAATCCTCAATGACTCATGCATCATCATCGTTGGTGTCATCATCATTATCATCATTGTTGTACCACCGTGAATACTAATTGACTAGTCTTATTGCACTTTATTATTATTTTTTGTGATTTTTTTTAAAGTTCCTGTCAGCCTGTTCAAACAAATTAAAATAAAAAAAAACTAACCCTTCTCTGCGCTTCTCTCTCTGAAAAGGTACATGGCTGCACTGCGGGTACCACTTGACCACATCTATCGTTGCCCCTGCGCTGCTCAGCCTGCCCTTCGCGTTTGCGTCGCTGGGGTGGGCGGCCGGCGTAATCTGCCTGGCCGTGGGCGCCCTGGTGACCTTCTACTCCTACAACTTGCTCTCCCTGGTGTTGGAGCATCACGCCCAGCTCGGCCACCGCCAACTCCGCTTCAGAGACATGGCTCATGACATCTTTGGTACGTATGTGATCAATGATCATCATCAACAATTCTTAGATCTCACTTTGTTTGCAGAATAAGTTAGTACATGAGATTTATTGACGGAATAAGGTATATTCAAATAAAGGTGTTTTAATTTGACCGTTGACAGAATAAGAAGAATAAATAATTCTTAAGTCTAAGATAAGAGAACTTATTCTTCTTATTTCCGGAATACGCTATTCGATACTGTATAAGTCATTCTAGTTGTCAAAACAAAATTAACCTTACTCTCCCCTTAGTCGTCGTTGTTCTTCTTTTATTCTCCAATCAAAATAGCACTAAGATCATTGTATGTCTCAAGACATATACATGAATCGTTTGCTTTTGAAATAATAGTGGCAGAACAAATACATTTTGATGTGTCTTAAGGTGCAGAGTAGCCCAAAGAACTCAATCCAAACGATCCCATTTCATCAATAACAGGGACAGCAGTCTCCTAACATGACTAGTAATTAATTAATATGAGATCTTGTAGTCCTAGACTTGAGCATACATGTTTCTGTCACAAAGATAATATGAACTAATTATTTGACAAAAAATCATATAAAATATTGAATTCATTTTCTACTAGTCATGATGCATTGATCACGACTGAGGTCACAGTTAAGATTCCAAAAATGAAGTCGGGGTTTCATTCTCCACTAGCAAACATTTCTTATCAAGTCACTTATTATTTTGCCTGATCTAAGGTTAACATAGGTTAACATATTAATCCCTGAATTTTGCGGCAGGCCGCGTCTTATATGTATCAGTTCCCAGTTCCCACCATTGTTGGTCTTTTGAAGACTCGCATACAGTACAATCATTGGTTTGACTGACCTGGAAATTTATTTATTCGTTTTAAGAAAGAAGAAGAATTTTAGTATGCTTAGTTTTTTTTTTTTTTTTTGAAGAAGAAGAAGAAGAGTGCATCTTAAAAAGTGGAAAGGGGAAGGAGGGAGGCGGATCCTTCCCCTTCTCAGTGCGCTGGCTTTTCATGGATAGGTTGAGCCACCTACCTAACAAAAGGTAGACATGGACAAGACATGGTTAGTTGGTTCTTGAGAAGTAGATGGCCATGGGCGACCAAGGATTTGCACCAAGACATAATCACGTAGATCTAGATTTAGATTAATAGGAGGGGAACATATGTGAAATAAAGTTGGAGATTTAGGACTAAAATGGGCAGGTCGTGATAGGGTGTATTTCTCTTATTTATTTTGGTGGAGGGTCTACGAAGATTCTTTTAGTGCTTGATGTTTTTGGCGTTCAAAACTTTACCAAAAACCTAAGTGTGGCAAACAAAGGAATTGAAAAAAAAAATCTTATATAATAGGTTGATATTCTCTCAATATATTTATTAACGGAGTCAATAAATAAAGAGAGTTTTTATCTTTTGCGTTTTTGCAAATATTTCTCCCTATACTCGACTTTGATAAGCGAGGAGATTCTGACTCCTCAAGGAGTGCCCGCCTTCTCATTTGCGGAATGCCTGGTCTGCAAGTACATTTTTGGGTTGAATAGAGATTCTCTCTGGTAAGAATCATGCCATCAACTTATATGCAAGTTTTGGGTTGAAAGAAAAAATATAAAGACATGTTTGGTAACATGTATGGAAATATTACAGTCAGTAGACAAACTCTCGACAGTTTAATCATACTTTCAAACGTGTCAGATCATTAGTTGGCGTGTTAAAAATAAAAAATTATAATAGTAAAAAAGAAAGATTAAAAAAGAAAAGAAAAAAAAGATGTCTTTAAGAAGTTGACTACCTCCAACTTTTGACGTACGGCCCAACTTTCAGATAAAGGGAAACTTTCCAAATCCGTTCTCAATTGCAGCCCAAATTTGAACTGGATTCATTCAAGACAGAAAGGAGAATTAAAAAAAAAACTCCTTGACGTGATACTTTTCTCATTCCTGCTGTGAGATTCTTTAAAATTGGACTCTTCCGGGTTCGTGACGTTTATTAGAGTCAAAGGGCCACCACCTGCATGCCCCAGCGAGACGTGGAAGACTGGAGCACGCCAGATCCCCACGCAACTCCAACCTTTCTTTTTTTTGACCGCCAACTCCGTCCTTTCCATCCCCGGCCGACCCCGCTTAATTGATGGCCTCCTTCAGTCCAACTCGCCGGCAAAAGCTTTGGACCGGATCTTGTCCTGATATGGAATTAGACTTTTTGGATCTTGATATAGTGTAAACTCTTCGCATGCCAAAGATAGAAAATAAATCCTGCACGGCCTACTGTACGGGGTGCAGCACATTCAGGACTGTCAAACTGGCTCCAAACCCATTGAGAGACCTGTGTTGCCCAGGTTAAGTTTGGTTGTGGGTACATTCATTTATCTAATAACAATTATATTATTATTTTTATATAAATTTGTAATCAGATTTTCAGGAATCCGAATCTAAAGTTTAGTCCAATTTATCTACCATGTTAAAATTTAAGATAACTAAATTCTTTTTTACACCTAGTTTATCTTTTGACATAAAGGAATAAAAGAGTGGACTCAATATATTTTTTTTGACATGAGTGGACTCAAGATCCAACCTATTTAGATAGTGCGATACGTGCTCTGACCAGAATCTCCTTTTGGCAATGGACGTGTTTGTGCAGGGCCCTCGTGGAGCCGTTACTACATCGGCCCAATCCAGTTCATGGTCTGCTACGGCGCCGTCGTCGCCAACACCCTCCTCGGCGGACAGAGCCTCAAGGTAACGCACTGTTTATGGAGACTATTAGGTGCTTGGTGTCAAGCGAAGAAGGGGAAACACAGACACTTGGGTTGTGATCATCTGACCGGCCTCCTACTCGCGTGGTGCATGCAGACCATCTACATGATCGTGAAGGCGGACGGTGGGGACTCCACCATGAAGCTGTACGAGTTCGTGGTGATCTTTGGGGTGTTCATGCTAGTGCTGGCGCAGGTCCCGTCCTTCCACTCCCTTCGCCACATCAACCTCGTCTCCCTCGTCCTCTGCCT
This sequence comes from Zantedeschia hybrid cultivar, assembly GCA_030544215.1. Taxonomy (NCBI): domain Eukaryota; kingdom Viridiplantae; phylum Streptophyta; class Magnoliopsida; order Alismatales; family Araceae; genus Zantedeschia; species Zantedeschia hybrid cultivar. Next base: position 40,734,690 of record JARZZO010000013.1, on the reverse strand, counting down.
CGCCTACAGCGCCTGCGCCACCGCCGGCTCCATCTACATAGGTGCGTGGTCCCCTCCGGTTGCGTCGCACCCAACAAGCACATGAGCGTCGTCCACAGCGTGCAGAAGCACCAACTTATTATAATACTCTATATGAGTAATGCTCACTGTAATGGGTCTCTTGTGGTTGCGGTGCAGGGACATAACAGTGGCTTTTTTACATGTTTCACGTGTCCATATAGGTTAACTTTTTAATTGATGATTTAAGATTTTTTTAAAAAAATAAATTTTAATAAACAGTTAAAAAACTCTTAATGAGTCGAGTTTTAATAAAAAAAAATTTATTTTTTTAAGTCATTTAATCATAGATCAATCTGCATGAACATGTGAGACCATAGAAGATCTGCGTTCATTAAATTTAGAGTAATACATCTAAAAGATTAATATTACAAAAAGTTTATCTCCTCTTCTCCTCTCTGTAACCGGAGGAGAACAGCGGTATGCAGGCACATAAACGGGGATGGGGAGCAGTGCAATAAGTTATATGTGACTGGAGCCCCCTATCTTGTATAAGTTGTAAACTTGTAATGTTTGGATTCGCAGGTTACTCTTCCCGGGCGCCTGACAAGGACTACTCCCTGGTCGGCAGCGGCGGAGCGCGAGCCTTCGGAGCTTTCAATGCCGTTGCAGTCATTGCCACCTCCTACGGCAACGGGATCATCCCGGAGATACAGGTGACTTGATATATATACTTGTAATTATAGCAACGGAAAACTTTTACTTCCCCATGGGTACTTTCTATGTTTATTCTTTTTTACCTTTGCTTTACAACACACGTGAGACTTGTGCACGTGCAGGCGACGGCAGCGCCTCCCGTCACTGGGAAGATGTTCAAAGGCCTGTGCCTCTGCTACACAATCGTGGTCGCCACCTTCGTCAGCGTCGCCATATCAGGGTACTGGGCCTTCGGGAACAAGGCCGAAGGCAGCGTCCTCAGCAACTTCGTCGTCGACGGGGGCAGGACCGCTCTGGTGCCCGAGTGGTTCCTTTTGATGACCACCTTCTTCACCCTGCTCCAACTCTCTGCTGTTGCTGTGGTGCGTATATATCGAGAGCTTTTTCAACTAGGTAGAAGAGGTGTCTTTCAAAATTTAGCTCTCCTCTTCAGTGCACCAATCGAACTCGGTCAATAACTTCACTACGATGATCTGATCTCTTAAGAAAAACTGTATGAAGTCCACATTTTTTTGCAACCAAGGAATGCTCATCTATCTCTAACATACAAGGCACATGAACATGCTTGCAGGTGTACTTGCAACCCACCAATGAGGTGCTGGAAGGGGTGTTCGCAGATCCGAAGATGGATCAGTACTCAGTGCGTAACGTGGTGCCCAGGCTGGTGTTCAGGTCGCTCTCCATTGTGATCGCCACCATCATCGGAGCCATGCTGCCCTTCTTTGGGGACATCAACGGGGTGATCGGGGCATTCGGGTTCTTGCCTCTGGACTTCGTCATCCCCTCCGTTATGTACAACCTCACTTTCCGGCCGCCGAGGACGAGCGCCATCTTCTGGTTGAACACCGCCATCGCCTCTGTGTTCTCTGTCTTGGCGGTGCTCGCCTCGGTTGCGGCCGTGAGACAAATAGCCCTTGATGCCAAGGATTATCGGCTATTTGCTAATGTATGATGAAGAACCACACAATTAATCGATTAATTAAGGATGATTTTGAATTTTGGGTTGGCTCCATAAAAAAAACATATATATTAGGTCATAAATTTGAGTAACACATGCTACTGCACCGGGTGCAGTCAATTTCTTTTAGTTTTTATTTTTAAAATTTTTTTATGATAGATCCTATGAAATAATTTGATCTTCGATCGGACGACTCAAAAAATTTGAAAAAATAAAAATTGAATTCAATGAACAGTAAAAAATTATTGTTCATTAAATTCGCTTTTTTATTTTTTAGATTTCTTTTAGATCATCCGGTTTGAAGTCGGTCCATATTATAGAAAGTGTCGGATGTGATAGAGTTAACCTAAAAAGAACTTTTAAAAAATAAAAAAAATTGATCCTACTGCAGCCGGCCCACGTGGTGCGGGCGCCCGCAGCATTTAGCAAGTGTTACCCCATAAATTTAATGTTCAAATGTTTTATAAGGTCCAAAGATTGAGAACATAATGAAATCGTTATTTAAACCAGATTAAAAGAACTAGTTCATAATATGCAAATTTTAAGCAAATAGTTCAGGCAGCATGTAAAATACTCTATTAAAGTCGAACGTACAATGACCGAAAACTGTGCACTTACCAGCTTTTACCAGCTTTCAATCAGCTATGTTACAAAAGTGTAATGAACTAACAATTGTTGCAATTTCAAGTTTCGATTGCCAAGTTGTAGAAACCATTCCTTTTTTTTAATACAAGAGCTCGAAGTTGTCACATGTCAGTGGATCTAAAAGAGCTCAAACCAAAAGTTATTAATGAACCATGCAGCTACTGTAGGCAAACCTTATAATGAATAGAAGTGATATACGTACACACATCATGTACAATATTTGGGTAAAAAAATCGTCCATGGAGGTACATTTATATGAAGGCAGCATTATAAATAAACAACAAAAGATAGTAGATTTTTAAGAGATTTTATATATAAATCATTGTTATAACAAAAATTGCAAATTTATCACTTCTACATTTGAATTCACCCATATTCTAATTAGACCATTAACGATGTGCAGAAAGACCATACAATAGTCTTTTATGTTTGTTTATTTTGGCCCGTTCCAACAAAGTATCATCTATTTTGATCCATAGATCTCGTAGTTTTATTTTCTTTCTAAGAAAACAACCCTTATTAGGAGAAAAATAAAAGGTCTTCTTTATAAGTAAAAGATTGTCTTTTTCAATCCTAATGGTAGACTAAAGTTCTCCTATTTTTATACATTTACACAGCCCCTTGAGAAGGCACTTTGGCCTATTAACCTTATAGTTGTATTCTTTTTCTAGGATAAGTGACTTGTTGGAAAGAAGATAGGAGACCTTCTTTATAAGCACAATGTTGTCATTCTCAACATCGGATGTTGGACTAATGTCCCTTCAGTTTTATGCATCTACACATATGATTAGCAATCTTAATGATATATGTGTAAATAATAAATCTATATTTTTTTACTTTTAACAATCATTTATCTACAAAAACTCAACTTATACTCACCTATAGTTCTAATTAAGGGATGCCTTACACTTTGCATATCCTGATGCTAGGCAGCATTATGGGACTGTATCCCTTGAAATTTGCTTCCACCAACAGGCCTCAAGTTGTATATGACCACACAATGTAAAGATGTTATGTTATAGTAACAATTCCTTAGAACCATATCAGGTTGGAAATAAGCTTAGAGGAGATCCCCTTTATAATCACTTTATAATGAATAACAGCCACTAAAGCATGCCCTAAAGTTCTGGATGCCCAAAGTAGACAAGGGCTTATTTGCTTTCTAGAAACAACAATACTTGTGGGGACCCAATTGGTTATGGAATGGTTACGTATGTCAAGAGAGGAGACATTGCAAAAAATTTCTCATGTGATCTCAAAATTTGACAAATACATGGACCCGCCCCCTCTCAATACTACTGGACTCCGGTCCAAACGATCTCATATGCCAAATAGGATTCAGTTTCTGTAGATCTCAAGGGTTATTCTAGATACATGGCAAAAAAGTCGGGATAAGTAGACAAAGCAGATGTCCAAGATCCAAAATAAAATAGGAAACATAGGTGAATAACTACAAAAGTAGAACCACCTATTATTATTAGAGATGGATTACACCACTGGCGCGAGAATTGATGAAGATCTTCTTCAAAAAGATAAAATCACAGAGGTTAATAAGTACACTTTAAAAGCCAACTCTCTTAAGAAATTAAAGGTCAACTCTCTTTAGAAAATGTATAAACCAACTCTCTTTAAAAAAAATATATTCTCTCTCAACAGTGCAAGAATTGACCCCATGTTTTCTTAAGATTCTACAACCATGGGTTGTTTATTTTAATATAAGACAATGTAATCTAAAATAATTGTTTCATTTTATAGTTAATGGGATAATTTGAATAGGTCCAACAGTTGGGTCGAGAGACGACCAGGAAGTCAATGTGACCCAGGGGCCGATTTGGGCCGAGAGGTAAGAGGCTCTCTCGGACTCGGCCCGGCCTGAAGACAGCCGGGATATGGGTTTTCGGCCTAATAGATATAGAAGAGGTCCATGGCATTTTGGGGATCTGCGCTTCCATATCTATGAATAGTCCCACATCGTCTGCCATGAAAAAGTTCTCTCACCTATTCACTATAAATAGAATATAGCTTGCATTAAAAAAAGTAAGTGACCTAAGCCTTCACTTCTCTCTTAGTACTCTACCGTTATCCTCTTCACATTACTGACTTGACCGTCAGAGAGGGCTCCCCTGGGATGATACACGGGACCCTTGCTGACGAAATTTCTTTTCCTTGAAGGCATCTCCTCTTTCTCCGGTCTCTTCTCGGCCTCGGATCTTCCTCTCGGCTTGAGAACTCCTTTTGGCTCTCAGATCCAGCATCCAAGAACCGTCCGCGATTGCCTCGACTGCATCAATAGTATTTTCGGTTGTTGGGAATGATGTAAAATAACGTAAAATAAAATCATGTGTGGACTTTGTCTGCCTATTTGACAGCCCAATTCCTTGTTTTGGTTTACATGAAAGACCCATTGTAAATCAAAACAAGAAGATTTAAGTATTTTCTTATTTATTTTACAAACAATCAAATAAATACTTTCTTATTTTAAAATCAGAAAATGTCACTCGTTTTAAAATTAGTGAATCACGAAATTTTACATTGAAATAAACAACTCCTCAGTAATTTTTGTGAGTATATAAGTGCAAGGTCGCCTGACACAACTACAAATCACCTTCGAATAGAAGAAGACATTCAGACTGCAAATGCGTTTTGGCAGTGCCCTGCGAGGCCTTGGGTAACGGAATTTGCACCTGTCACTCTTCCTGAAGGCCCAACGTTCAAGTTTGTCATATACCCTTGAACAGGTTTCGGTTCGAATCCTCTCAAGTTCCTCGACATTACAGACATTATACCCTAACCTACAAGGACATTTACATGAGACTAAATATTACAGACACTAAAGAAACAAATACAACAAATTATTTGGACTTTTTTGGCAATAGTTAATACCCTCCTACAGATTCAAAGCACTTCCATCTTGTAAACATAGTCTGAAGATTGTTGTGAGAGTCATGTCGGTCCTATCCAATAATCGGAGAGTAAATGTTACAAATTAACAATCTTTATTTCCTTAATGAAGCCGCCTCCCACGCTAATATTGTTTATGCTCCTGTAGAGGTGTCAATCAGACGATTGGATTGATCAAAATTATATAAATTAGGTTAGGTTAAATTTGGATTGACATTAGTTAAATTTAAACTGAAAACGAGTTGACCTAGTTTAATCTATTGACTTTTACAATAATTCATACAAAAAGTAAAATACTTCTAACAAATCATTTACAAACAAGATCAGTCCAATCCAACTCAATCCAATCCACTCACTATTGAATTGGAGTTGAATTTCAGCTGAATTTAAGTTAAGTTTGAACTAAATTTGAGTTTGACTAAAGTTAAGTTAAATTATTTTAAATTTAGATTAAACTCAAATTATTACATAATCCAACCCAGCCCACCTAATTTACATTCTTATCCTCATGCCACCATACCAATGTAATAGAGAATGCAACGAGTTACACGACGCAATATTATATACTATATAGTACCTAAAGGCTAAGATGTCCGTAACTCAAAAGACTCTGGTAGACTTAGACCTAAAAGGAAAACGGTTTTATAACTCTTGCATTTGACTTTACATTTGACAATACGCACATAACACAAATTTCAAGGTGAATGAATGACAAATGCATGATTAAAATTTGTGACTCTCACTTATACTATGTGTACTATATATGTGGTGTCAAATGTAAAGTCAAATGCAATTTCGACCCAAAATAGTTGGAGCACACCCACTAATATAATATTTCTAGGTAAATGGGTAATCGGTTCTTATTGTGGATCTGCCTCTTTTTTAGTTCAATATCAAACCGCAAATGGTCAAAAGAAAATTTGTCATCATTAGCTCCACGTGTAGCTGAAACTGTACCAGATTTTTGTCCCAGATTCACAGGATTCTATTTGAAGCATTTAAATTGACAATAGATAATGGGTCTGTAATTGGTTAATGATGTACCCGAATCCGAATATATCGGTTAATGGGTCTGTCCAACGCCTCGGACCGTTTTGTCTTTTTACAGCTATATCGCCCAGTCACATCTCAGCAAAAATGAGTGGAGATCTTCTATATCTTCTTTTGAAGGGGACTTAGTCGGTAAAGAGAGGGGAAGAGGACGAATTTTGCAATTGAATTTTGTAATCACGTGAGGTGAGGTGAGGATGAATTTTGGTAATTGTAATACTGTTTAGCCTTCTTCTTTCTTTCTTTTTTCACTAACTAAATTCTCTCCAAAAAAAGACGTAGAAGATCTTAGTTCCAACAAAATAGGTCACTTTGCAAGTTTTATTTGCTCGGTGGGTACCATATCATCCTCCGGGGAAGGTGGAAGAGTTGTTTAGTGCTCAAACCAGTCTGGCTGGTTAGTGGTTACAGTAGAGCACTCCGCCACTCCCTATAAACAATGCTTTTGTAATGTGCTCAGAATCTGCGAAACGAAACAAGTGGAAATCAGGAACTTGGTCCAGCTCCATGATCGGTCGCCATGGAGCCATAGGTCTTTCTTCCAGTGAGCTGAAGCTTCCTCTACTGTCCGGAAAGTCTAGATAGGGTCTGATACATGGATACAAATGGGTTGGATTCGGTGCAAATCAAAGATAGTTTCACGACCATAGCACTAAGTTATCGGTTTAAAAATACTATTTGTTAACTCTCTTATAAGCTAATATTTGGTCGAATAATCGGATCTTAATGAACCATATGCATCCGGTCAAATACAATTTATATCTGTCACCTTATCCGCTATCTATATCGGTTTAAAAGACTATCTGTTAACTGACCTAAAGGGAGCGAATGGTCAAATAATCGAATTATCGGTTACCATTTGCGTCTCTAGTCTGGCATTCTCCCGTGCCTCCAAAACTTCCTACAGATGGTCAAGAGCCAAAAAAAGAGAAAAAAAGAGGAAACAGATTCCCATAGAACTCTTCTGTACATGGTAGTAAACAGCAAATTTATGGTGTATGTCACAGGAAGCATATGCAGTGTCCACTGGCAAAAAGGTGAGAAACTGCAGGTAGTTCACAATACCAGATAATCTTTAGGTGCTTAGTGAGCACCAACACCAAACCACGGATAGGGACAAGTGCCGAGAATGGCCATTAGGAGATCTCTATAGTCGTGGAAGCATAAATACCAACTACCAAGAGGAACAAAAAGACTACCAAGAGGAACAAAAAGACAACAGATGTTCTATGGAAAAATGTAGCTGATCGCTATTCTGGTACATAAACTCTTCAGTATACATCTGAGTGCAACATAATTAATGCACTCAAAGGGTAAGATCGTCGTAACACTAACAAACATGTACTAAAATGGTAAACATTCGAAAAGAAATTTTTTTCTATCTGGAGATCTATGAGCCATCCTGTCCTCCGCATTTATCCACCAAAAATTGCAGCCTAGAAGCTGAAGCAACACCAATTTCATAGTTCCCAAACATCTGCAGGGAAGGGCAACTTTTGTTATCCTCTAATTGCCCAGACCTGGTGTGCAATGGTGTTGTAACTTACTACTGGTTGAGGTATGCACCATGAGGAGCACAACCCATTGTAGCCAGAGGCGTGAGGCGACTGGAGTAACCAAAGGGTACCTTGGCCTCAATTGCCTAGGGGTTGGAGTGATGTTGTACAAAAAGCATCAAAACATATTATTGAACCCACACATGTAAATGCACCAATTAGTGCCATACACACACACACACACAGATCTGTGTTTCCTTGTCAAGGGAGCTTTGGGATCTGAGTGTCAGAATGGATGAAGGCAGGAATTAAAACCTCAATCCGATTTTGTCCAGTATCCCACATGTGCACCTCAGCCCATGATGCCGAGTCAAGGCAAGTCACTGTGTCTTCCCTCAATGCCTAGGCAGGTGAAACGATTACCTCTGGTGAGAAAGGGTGGAACCAGTTCTTGATCTTGGGTTGGCTCCCTCGGAAGAGGTAACGAAGGAACTCAAGGGGGTGAGATAAGAAAGAAGTGGAGAGGGAGCACAGTACTCTACTTTCCTGCGTTTCCATAAGTTGTAGTCTATTTGATGACACATTCTTTTAACTAACGCCATACTGTCAAGATTAGAATTTGATTTTGACTCCCAATCAGTGGAATTGGATCAAATTGGTAGTGTTACTAGTGTACCGTGGACTCTATGTTGTCAACATCAGTTTCGGATTTTGACTTTTTTTTGAGGAGTGGGATAAAACTAAATAGGTGGTGCATCATGGATTGTAAAAGATCTTTGACAATGTTTAGGATATTTATTATCATGGGGGCGGGTGAATAGCATAGTGGATTGGCCACAATCTTCGTCGGGTTAAATTCCCACAGGTCGCGGGTTCGAGCCATGTGTTTCCCCAGAGTAGTTTTTCACACATCGTCTCCCCCGGCCGCGTGTTGGGTAGTTTGTCCAATATACTTGGATGTATGGCTCGGGAGCTGCCCTCAGCCTCTGCCCCCCTGTCAGTATATTTAGGTGTCTTGCTTGGAGCCACCTCAGCCTCTATTAGGACTTAGGATTTCCTGCAGGTACTATACCTTCTAAAAAAATAAATAAGTAAAATCATCATCAGCAGCAGCATAAGTCTTATCTGATCAGTCAAGGACCAAGGAGATCAAATGAAAAATTCAAGGATTTGGCACAGCTTTTCAATGGCTGCCTGATGTCAGCCCAACACAAGGTGACAAAGGACAGAAGTGCTCATCTTTGGAGCTTTCATAGGAAGAAGAAGCTGATAAGAGGGCTGAGGACAAGTGCAGTGGAAACCACAACTAACATGGTGATGTTCCCAAAATATTCACCACCCTGCTTCCCATCTTCCTTTGTCTCTATATTATACTTTTTTCCCTCTTATTCTGGTTATTCCAGTGGAAGGAAGGAGATGTCAGCTCTGAAGATATAGAAAATGGGAGAAGAGAAAACGGGAAAGAGGGTGACATGGGCCAGATTGGGATCCGCAAGTTCATATGTGGCTAGAAGTCTTTGCAACGAAACATGGGAGCCTTCAACCCAATCATCCTGTGCATGAGGAGTTTCCTTTTTCGTTTCCATTTTTGGGGGGGCATGGGGGTGTTCTTGTAGGACTTCTGGCTGAAGGAGAAATTATGATGGGAGGGGGTGAATGGAAGAGGATGATAGAAGAAGCAGATGGTGAACAGAGCATCCAGAGATTGATGAAGAAGAGGAAAAACAAAGATGACAATATATTAACAGCACCATCTCCAACTAAATAAAATTTTCAAATTAACTAATGTTGAAATATATTGACACAATAATCTCAATAATGGCCATATCTGAGCAGAGTTGAGGACTTTCGAATAATGGAGGTGACAGGACGATGTGAACACCCTTCAAAATGCAATTAAAACTAGAGACTGACCTGAACCTCAGATGACTTTGTTCAGTTTCAGACGATCAAAAAGGGTGTTCCACTTCTGAAAACAACTAAACAGGCATATTGCATGCAGTAGATGGAACATAAATTTTGTCAATTTTTTCATCCAAGTTTTGATTTGGCCATTGTTTGAGGGCCTCAAAGTTGCACAAGGGGTATGAATATTGAACTTGTCTGAACCCCAGATTTTTAGTTATTGAATTTTAAAGGTAAAATCAGTATTTTTGACACCAACTTTTTGACAAAATTTTAAAAGAAAGGGGATTTTAATTGCAGTTTTAGGTAAATAAACTTAGCATTTTCATTACCCATTTCATTAATAGTGAAATCATTAACAGAAATGCCAATTTCAATGTTATTCCATGCTGAGAAATTAGCATGACAAATGATTTCTCAAATCAGGACTCCCAAAGAAGCTGATGTATCTCCAGCATGATTTCCATGCCAGTTAGTATGTAATACCTTAGTGTCTATGGAACTCAACAGCAATGATCTAGTATGAGTGACAAGAGACCTTGCCTCCCACAGTACTCACCAATCTAAAGCCATTCTAATTGCATTTGCTGAATCACCCTCCAGGCAAGATTAATTTGGGCCATTCTTTCTTGCCAACTTTAGACCCTCATTGATTTCTCTTAATTCATCATCATATTCATATCTAGAGCATTCGAGTGTTGTACCTCCATCCCATAATTTTGTTCTACAATCTCTTATTACAGATCCAAAGTGTCCACACAATTATTCCCTAGTGCTTATCAAAGTGCATAGGAGTAAATCTGAAAATTCAGAGTATTAACCCGATGAAGAAGAAAAGCATGAGGTTATATGGCATGAAATTTATTTTAGGGGATTTATTTAGGAATAATCAATGGATCTAAACTTTTTTGTTTTTTGGGCCAGGTTTTAAAGTCCATTTATGGATCATGTTCACGAGTGAGGCCACCCTGATTGGGTAGTTGGCAGTTCCGCCTATTGGGCTTTAAGTGAGGCCCAATAAGGTGAGGGGACAAGGCATCTGGATCAAACCTAGCACCCATTGGCAACAGCCTCCCTTCGCCGATTGCCTGGGCCCTAAGCTAGCAAGGGAAAGGGGAATGAAGAGGGAGATTCATAGAGAGATTGAGCTCTAAGATTGAAAGGGGGATTAAGAGAGAGATTGAGAGAGAGATTAAGAAAAAGAGGTTGAAAGAGAGTTCAAAAGAAAGATTGAAGGAAGGGAAGGAATGAGGCAGCACAAGGTTGAGTTTTCTCAAGACTTCTACAACTCAGGTCACATGAAGAAAGGTGATTTGGTGGTTCTTCTTGGGGAGAAATCTTTACAAGGTAGGTTGATCCATGCTTTCTCACCTCTCTTTTCTTTTCTTCTTCTTCCTTTTAGGATCATCAAGGTGGACTGGGATTGTTAAAAATGAGTCTTCGTGGCTGTATAAGGACGTCATAAAATATGAAAAATGTGTTAAGTTCATTCTTTGTCCGGCCATGTCGGATTAGGATATTATGTGGAATGTATAAATACCTTGAGGACAAATATTAAGTTTCATTCGATAACCATACTCATCTTCCCTCCTAATGCTCATTCTCTTACATTTTCCTAACATGTGGATCCCACTAGTGATATCTTAACTGTTATTTGTGCTAGAGTTTGAGTTTCAAATGGCTTCCTATTGAGAAGTTTTATCCAAGTTCATATGAAATATGTTAACCTACATGTCCCCAATTCTATCTATAGTAGAAAGTTTACACCTTTCTGAGTACATAAAATCATTACACAAGTAGATAACCTTAAATAACTCAATTCAGGCTAGATCCATGACTTTTATTCATGTCATTTACTCTCTTTTTTAGATTGCATGATCTTTGAAGTTTTAACGTTAGATCATGAACGATCAAACTTTGAATATGAAAACATAATTGTGGATTAATCTAAAGTTTTATCCCTATGACATGATCTTTTTTAGTGTATCTCTATGACATGATTTTAAAATTGAATGATAGTTCAATTTTATGTATCTTATTAATTTATTCTTGTCAAGCTTAATAACATGATTAAATTAATATATAAACTTGATTTTTTATAAAATTAAACATTGCTATTGTTGGTTATTGTGGTTTTTTTATTTTCAATGGTTTCATGTTACATTTAGATTCATGTCACTTAAGGAATTGACAAACTCTTAACATGTAAATTATGTATATGACCACTGGTGAATCTAAAATAGTCGATTACTACTTTCTTGATACAATTAAGAATTCATAAGGTATGATTCAAGTTCAAAAAAATTTATTGTTGAAAAACTAGAAAATTCCTAAACTAGGTGTCATAAAGTAAAATTGGAAAGTTATCCTATGTACTACAAGGTCCTATTTCTGTAGGTTCCTTAGGGTCAAGAGATTGAACACATAGCCCTTTTCTATTGGGCCAGGTCAGGATCCAAGGCTGCCCTATTCTATGGGGACTAGAGTATAGATCTCGAAAATAATCTGTCCATTAGGACCATGAGAGGTTACTCTCTTGTGTGCATACATTGTCTAATCCTATGGCAACAAGGTTATGAAGAACCATATGGACCAACAAGTCCTACACCCATCCTTCCCTTTGAGGTACTAATTCTCTAAGTAGGGGGTTATGATGGGGGCCATATAAAATAGTTAATTCATTACTTCGATTAGGTTGTTCGAATATGTTTTGCTCTGTTCCTAATGCGTTAGTAACCCTGTCACATTTGAATATATGGATCGAATCAGCTTTGCTCAAAGAAATGATTGATCTATATCAGAAAAAGGAATCTAAAAAGCCTTCAGGAACATAATTTTTTTAGTTAGTAAGGAAGACGGCTGCTACTGTAGTATAACTAGCCAAGGTGATTTAGCCTAGCCCAATAACTTCTAGTTTTGTTGTTTGTGGGTTTTTCTATCTTTTTGCTTTTGTTCATTATATGATCTAATGCTTAAATTATTAACAATGTTAAATAATACTTATCTTATTCTAAATATTGTACACATACTTTTAAGCATGATTAAATCTTGCATTTATAGTAATTCTATGAATTTAAATATTATTATTATTTTGCTTTCTGTGGTATAGAGGAGACATAGTAAAAGTTCATTTTGAAGAGACCATTCAGTAACAAAAGTTAAGTCAATTGTGAGTCTAGATATATGACATATCCTGTAACTTTCTTTAGATATATAACCTAAGTTTGACTATATACGTACAACTTTTATACCCTTTCAGTTATGTATGACATTCTCATTACTAGAAATTGTTTGGCTCTTAAGATTCACTTCCATGCTATTTAACTTTACTTTCATTTTATGTTCGAAATTATGCTCTATTACTTATTTTTCTAGGCAACTGAATGTGAGTTAAACTTTCAAATGAGTGCCTTAATTTGATAAATTGTGGTCATACAAAGGGGCACTACAGGTGGTATCAGAGTCAAATTCGTGCAGTATGACATAGGTCGGTTCAAGAACGAGCTAAGTAAAAGTTAGTAAGCTTGTAATATCCCAGTCAAGAGCTAAGCCACAAAAAAAAGCTACCGTAGGCAAAGCAATGTGGAATGACCATGATGTGGAGCCACCATTGTGTTTAGGGACTAGGACATCGAAAAAAAATAAAAAAGATCATCATGTTATATGTAGGAGCTTGGACTTATGAAGTATTTTTTGGGAACAATCATATAGACTTTTTCCAACGCAAACAATACTTCACAAAATTTGGATGGATTGGGTCATTCCATTGTGGTATTAACTAGTAGTGCCTCTTGACAGTGCTAACACTTACTAAGCTAATGAACCATTTTAGGTCGTTATCCACAGATCAAATCATGTTTAGCAGCATGCAAGTAGTAGTAGAGCATAATTGCAAACATAACATGAAAGAAAATTTTCATGCGATGTAAGTACATCCCATGATGTAGACAAATTTCGATAATTAAAAGATGTTATATATAACTGAAGGAGTACAATTCAAAAATTACAAGTATATAGTCAAACTTGCGTTAAATATCTAAAGAAAATTAAAGGATACTATACACTAGCATAACTTTTGATGTTGAATGGTCTTTTCAAAACTACACTTTTTATGCATCCAAGTACTCCAGTTAAAATTGCGGGCACTTTTTATACATCCATGAAAGCTCGTTTATTACAATCTCAATCCAAATTGATGAATCCAAGCATAACATTTACAAGTGTTTCTTTTATAATGCCTTAGAAAGAACCATGCTCTATCCCAAGACCCCAAACATAGAAGAAATGGGAGGTGAGGAAGGGTAAATCAGCTTACCTCCAAAATGTAAAGATTTCTCCTTAAGAAGAACCACCGAACTACCTTTCTTTGCATGAATCCAAGCCATGAAAGTTTTGAGAAAACCCGATCTCGTGCTGCCCTCTACTTCCCCTCCTTATAACTCTCTTTTAACCTCTCTCTTAATCCCTCTCTCATTCTCCCTATCAATTTCCCTCTTAATCTCTTCCTCAATCTCCCTCTTAATCTCTTCCTTAATCTGTCTCAATCGCCCTACCCCTTTCCTACTAGCTCAAGAGCTAAGAGGATTGGCCGACTAGCCCTCTATATATTAGAAGAGGGTAGGCAGCAGCCCAAGGGAGGTTAGCTACAGCTAGGCTGGCCCAATACCATATTGGGCTGGCCCAATCAGGTGGCCAACCTGCCAACACAGTCCATTCAATGGGCTTTTAAACCTGGACACAGTCTATTTAATGGGCTTTTAAACCTGGCCAAAAAGCACAGGATTCTAGCTTATTATTTCTCTCAGATTTTTCAAAATAATTTATCCTAATATAAATTTCTCACAAAATAACCTCACACTTTTAATGATTGGGTATGTACTCATGGATTTTCAGATTTCAGAGTTAGAAGTTGTTACAGTTACAGTAATGACATTATGAGGAATAGTGCCATTTCAGTACAAGGTACGAGGAATGACACCCATACATGATTTTTTTAACTAGATATTATCGAAATCTAACAGTCAGCAAGTGCCAGATACAAACTCACATCTAAAAGGCCCAAGTAAATTCTTCCATCTCTCGTATAAAAAAAACATGAGAATCACAACATCTTAAATGGCCAATACTGCGAAAAATGTAGCAGAGAAATCCCATGAAACATTGTTGAAACAAGTTGGTTGACCTAACACTCCTTGATCGTCGAGGCATTTTAGCCAGGAGAGTAATTGCTTGTGATCCTAAGTTGATGAGATTATAGAGTTGAGGTATAACACCATACTGAACCAAAGCATTTTAAAAATAGAAGACTATACAGGATGTATCCCAAGTTTTGTATCCTTTCTCAATTAAAAAAATTGTCATATGACGTCATATTGGCATGCGAAACGGAAAACATATACTTCAATCGGTAATTGGTGGTGTGAGAACTTTTTCTATTAATAGTTTTTAGACCTTAGGATGCTTTTACAGCACAAGTGGATATCTAATTTCACTCATTGTAGATCTACATATCTACTGATATTCTGACATATAATGAGGATAGGAGTGTGAAGATACTTATTTAAGAAATAATTCAAGTATCTATGTCTGCACTGAGACATCTTTGCAATATTAGGTTATGGATTTGAATGTACAGTAAAAGAAATTTCTTCCTTATTCTATCTGTAACTTGAATCTTCTAGATGTGAATAGGAGGCCCAAAGCTATCTAGCCTGAATTTATTGCATGAGGAGTGCCAATCATTCACAACGGCACACATGTAAATATGCAACCATGTAAGCAATGTCAATCATGTACATTCATGTAAAAAAGATGATAATTCTATATAAACTGGAGAATTCATATGAACAACAGTTGTGATTCTTAAATTTTGTTTCTAAAATGTGTCCGGTATTTTTGGAATTAGTGGTCTCTACCATAAGTAAATCAGAAGACCGTATGCATTCACTTTTTATAGGTTTTGTCACTGTCGATTCATGCTTCTATGTGTGCCCTCGGACCTTATGCTTGCTAGAAGTTGCTCTGACTAAGAATATGCTCCTGTGAACTAATGATTCAATTACGGGTATCCTGTCCACACTGTGGCCACAATGGCTACGATGTTTCATAGAGAATATAGTGCCAAGAAAATTTGCAAACTAAATTGTGGGCACGCCGATAATTGTAACATACATGTAAACTTTGTATGGACAAACCTTTGAAAATATTTACAAATTTCAAAAAAACCGTAGGAAAATGACTTATAATATATGTATAGATGAATTTTAAGAAGATTTCTCGTGTCGGAATGGGTGGAGCGTCGCGTAACTAGAAACATTAGAAGAACTCAAGAAAAAAAATACTTAATTGACTCTCTTAAATTTTTTTAAAAAACTTGGTTTGGACTACTACCAAAATTGTATACCCCAGGTTTCAAGGCTCAAAAGGTTTGCTTTTGCGTGACCAAATCGACCCATTGGATGTTATAGAGAGACATATATGGAGGAAGAAAGGGATGGACATGAAGGAGAAAGCAAGAGGAGATCAGAGAAGTGTCAGTCGAGAGAGCAAGAGGAGATCATGGAAGAGCCAGTCGGAGGAAGAACACGTATAGTAGTAGAACTACAGGGCGTCGAAGCATTTGGTGCACGACAACGAAGGCGGAGGCGGTGGCGCCGGCATTGCTATTATTGCTCCCTGAGAAACCCACACCACTACTATGACAAAGAGGGGCGGCATCAATGCTGGCAGTCGTGGCATCTTGCTCTTGGCGGGCTCACCATTGGTGGTTAGGGAGCGGGGAATAGCCATTTCTATTATGCGAGGCTTCTGCTCAACTGACAAAAATGAAGATCTTGAACCACTGGCTAGCTAGGTTGGCTTCACTTTGTGTTCTCTTTTTTTTGAGATCTTCCATTCAAATCAGTCGAAAACTTAACAACCCTTCCTATCTGATTCAACTTTAGTTTGTCGATTGTTTAGCATATTCCAAAATTTTCCCTCGTCTTGGGATTATTTTCTTGGAGATCAACTTGGATATAAAATTATAGCCTAATTAGGCAAGATCATTGAACTGCGCAAAACTTTCTCCCTTTAGGAAGAAATATCGAACTTTGCACAAAAGGAACCATGATCCTCTGTGTATAATTGTACATGCCCAACTACCGTCCCCACCACAAGAAAGAATTCAATTTGTGCAACCAATGGGTCGTGTGCTTGCTTAGCGGTATTCATGGTTTGATTTGATTTAGTTTTCAAGAAATTTTAGAGAACCCAACAAAATCAAAAAGACTTCTAAACCAAACCTAACCAAACCAAACATTTTTGAAATCAAATCAACCAAATCAAAATAATTCAGTTTGGTTTGGTTTAGCCATCATAATGAGACCTTATCTCTCAAACAAGAGTTCAACAATCTAACTATTTATATAATAAGTGAATAATTCTTATTAGCAAAGATTAAATATACTATTTAATTATTCTAATTAACTTCTAATACAAAGGATCATAGTACTCCATTGCATTTAATAATTTTCAATGATTTTAATTTAAGATATATAACAACCACTAAGTATTTACACTAAATTTATGCCCATATAAGTAATTCAAGTTCGATTTGGTTTGGTTTACGAAGAGTATAAATCAAACTAAAGCAATTTTTTTGTTCGATTTGGTTTCAATTCGAATCAAAAAAATTTAGACTTCAAACTGAACCGAACCAAACTGAATGAGTCAGTTTGATTTGATTTTTCGATTTGAACTAAATAGTTAACACTCTTACGTGGACGAATTAACTTAATTTTTTCTTTTCCAGTTAGATGTCACATATTTGTACATTTTGTGGATAATATTTTAAAATAATTATATTTACATTTACATGAGATCCCTTGACTGTAATATTACTTTAAGGGCACATTTGGTGAAGTGTCCGGACGTTGTCAAATTTGTAAGAGTGCATGACATGTGAGAAGTTTTCTCACTGCCGCTTTTGGCAAACAACTTTCTCTCTCTTCTTTTCAATCTTTCTCTCTCTACTATCATAATTCTCCACTTTCAAAATGTGAACAACAACTTGGTACATTTGGAAACGTGACTGGGCTGTTGGGGGGTTGTCTCCTGACTACGACACCCCGGACGCGTTATCAAACACGCCCTAAATTTTATATGGGTTATCTTACGCATAATATGTAAATACTATTAAATGAGAATATTGATAACAACATTGCTTAAACTACAACCACCTTTATGCATTTATTAATAAAAATATTTTTATGCTAAGTACATTTGTAAACTTCATTTATAATAGGCTTATGGGTGGATGTTTATATGCTTTTCTTGTGAGGTGTTTAAATAATATCATGGGTATCATAACTAAACAGTTATGCACAAATATATATTGTGCAAGACGTTTATTTACAAATATGAAATCCTTTAAAGTAATTTTAAAAAGAGAAATCTTTTAGGGGGCTATTTGCTAAAATTCTTTTAAATGAAACAGATTATCTGCATATGTATTATACGAAATTGTCTATAAATATGAAATCTTTTAGAAGGATAATTATTAAAAAATATTTTTAAAGTGATGCTTATACATATTTTATATGCATTTATATTAGCATTCAATATCCGTAATCTAAATCCTACCGATCATGTGGTAGAGTCAAAAGATTTTGGAGAACGAAATTGTAATACCTATTACGAATTTAGCAATAAAATAGAAACTATTTAAAATAGAGTATCTTCTATGGGATTTCCATATCCAGCTAACATTGTTATGATTGTTTATGAATTGTGAAAAGGATAAAAATAAATTGAACTTAAGAAGAGAATGACATTGATTATTATCAAGAATCATTAAGTTACTTTACTTATTCATGTACCGTAAAATATTATAGGCTATTGATTTTAAAATTTTAAAATTTGATTTTTTGAGTTTCGATTAAAAATTTAAGCTAGAAAAATGTATTATGACACTTGATTATGTCTCAAATTCTCATTCGACAATCGAACAAAATAAATAGGTCGAATAGAAAACTATCCAGTCATAGATAATACTACTTAGCAATTATAACGTTTAAGAGTATTATGTCAAAATGTGAAATAACTAAATGAATTTGATTTAAGGTCTTCTTTCGAATAAAAAAGGTCAAATATTTCATTCTAGTGGATTTTTTCTTTTTACCCAACAAAAAATCTAGCTTGTATGTAGATGGATATTCTTCTTTATATTTATTTATTTTGGCAATTAAAAGCCAATTGTTTAAAGTGTAAAGAATGTTAAAGAATAATAAAATATTTATAAATTCCGCATCATTTTACCATATACTAAACAACACAAAGTAGCCATTGTCTCTAACTGTTTTATAATATAATAACTAAGAATATCTCAAAGCATGTTCATCTTTTTTCTAACATAAGAAATATTTAACTATATATGATTCAAATTATAGTAAGGGATAATAAAATTCATCACGAACATTTGCCATATTAATAGTAAAAGAGAGAAAGGTAGATTTCCATCACTATATCTAGGTTATTGTGTATTTCACTGACCAATAAGATTAACCATTACGTTAAAAAAATAAAAAAGGCTTGGTACATACCAAGCGGAGATGTGTATCGAGTCACGTGGATGTGTATGCCACACAACGCTTGTGTGTACATTCACAGTGTGCACTGAACATTTTCTTAAAAAATATACGACAGAATTATGATTCTCTAGTAAATATGACAAAAATATTCATACTCAAATAAATATGCCACTCAATCTCTCTTCCGATAAACTTTAGAGTTTAATTAATGAAGATTTGTCCTCAAAATATAACTATGAACATCATTATTATTATTTTACACATATAATATATTATAAAGTGTATGAAAACTTACTAGCTCTTTCATATATGTTGTGTTTTTAATTAAGAGGACTTGTCTATACTCGTAGGTATTGAAATAAAAAGTAGATTATGTTTTTTTAACAAAATCATATGATCTTTAATTACTTTAGAAGAAAAAAATGTGGTCATCATTTTTACTATACAAAATAAGTCGGTCTATAAATTTTAAAGATATTTTCATCTTATATATATTTTTTAAAGATTCTTAATATACGATCGAGCTTAAATTGTAAGTATGCAAAACCAAGATAATAAAATTTCAATTTTTCATGACTATTCTAGAGGAGATCTTCTTATTATCATGTTAACTCATTTTCAACATACCACATCAAAAAATTTATGTAATAATACAAAAAATTCATGATATTTTCATATTAGTAGTTATAATCTAAAAAAAAGTGAGATGTTGTCAAGCACTTTGCAAGAGCCTTACAAGGTTCGTGGACTTTGAAGCACTCTAAAATTTAAGCCTCTTTAATTTCATAAAAGAATTTTAAAGCTAAAAAAAATATGAGCGATTTTCTACATGTTGATACTATTTCATTTTAACTATAGTGTTTGTGAAAGCCATAAACAAACAATTGTTACTAAAGCAATGGTCAGTTCAATATATAAAGTATGATTTAATTTAAATTTTTATTTTTATTTCATACAATTATTATCGTCAAGTCAAGTTTTCATAAGTTTTAAGTTCATCTTAAAATATTTCACTATTTCAGTGCTTATGTATAATTGTTATTGTTGACATTCTCTATGCATTAAAATTATATAAACAAAAATGGAAGAGACGGATCACGGCGAAGGGTAAGTGGTTACAATCACGTTGACGTAGGGAGATGAACGTAGAAGACTTTGAGAGGACGAGGAAGAAAACTACAAGGATGACACATTCCTTTGTTCCACACTTCAAGACCCAAGCTGGCTTGGTGATGGCTTCTTGGAGAGCATTCGTCAAAGAGAAAACACTTAGAGAGAAGGAGAAGGAACTAAAAATGACTCTTGGATTTCAATCTCGTTTCTCTCTCTCTCCCTATTTATTTCTCACATTTCTCATTCAAAAGGGAAATAGAAGTGGAGACTGTGTTGCGGTTCCCAACTGTAAGTCAAAAACTCACTTTGCATGGCTCCCACGTTCATCCCCTACTTGCCCCACTTCCATACCCCACATGGACATTTACATAGACTCATGTCCCATGCATTAACAATTATTGTCAAGGCAAGTTTTCATAAATTTTAAGTTCATCTTAAAACATCTCATTACTTCAATGCTTATGTACGTTTGGGATGAGGGGTGAGAAATATGAGATTATGGATATTGGACTTTTGAAAAATCCTCTTGAACTATTTCTCTTGTTATTTGTGTACCCTCATGCACATGAAAAGATGAATGAATAGGTCATTTGCCTATAAAATAATGGGTCGTTGCAAATAGATCTTATTTTCATGTATCTAAAGGTAGGCAAAGGCCTATAGAGACAAGTCTAGAGGACTTCATTCTGACATTTGATTTTTACGGGGTCTGCATTAATAATGAAAAAAAACTTTACAAAATTCATTTCCATAAGTTCTCTCTCTTTCTTTTCTCTTTGTTTGTTCCTATCTCTTTTTAGAATGGGCATAGAAAATTCTACCTTAGACTTTGAAAAAAGTACATTCCTCACATTTATTTCTCTCTTGTCTCTATTGTCTCCTATCAATTATTAGAATCTACCTTCAATCTTTGTGGTGAAACTAAATCAACATAAGTTTTAAATAAATAAAACAAGTTGCATTATTTAACTATCAAAAGACAACTCCCATGTAAACAACTTAAGGCATATGCCTCAAAATAATTTTTTGACATCTTGTCTTAACGTCCATACATTGACGTATCGAAAAGTTATTTTTTTAAGTATTAAAAATTAATATACAATTTCAAATTATGTCCCACTAAAACTCATGTCATTATATCCAGATATTGATGAAATGCATTACTATTTAGTAAAGATTGATTAATGATTCATGATTAAGTTGTAACAAAATTTATTAAATGCGAGATATCAACCTAATTCTTATCCCATATAAACTTGGAACCAACTATGACAAAGTTAAATTAGTTAGCATTTAAAAACGTATTGGAGTTGAATCATAATCATTAAAAATCTTTGTTAGATCTTAAACAATTCTAATTGAATATTATTCACCTCAATTTATATAAAGTTAAAATCTGAATATAAAAGAAAGGCAAACTCATGAAGAGTGAGAGATTTTTTTTTTTCAAATTTTATCATGAGATGGTGTTTGAAAAGATTTACAAGTTAAAGTATTATATAGAATATATCTTTGACATTTTTTTTATAACAAAGAACTTATACTGATGAAAGTTTTATTTTTATAAAAATCTCTTGTGAAATTATTTACAATAATCGTGTGTGTAGGTATTATATATATATATATATATATATATATATATATATATATATATATATATATATATATATATATATATAATTCTAATAGATAATTCCTCTTAAACTTTTTTATTTTTACTAGGTTACATGATTTTTTTTCATTCAACCACTTAATTTTGACAAAAAAACTTATAATTCTAATAGATAACCATAAACACTAGTAAGCCAACTTTTAAGGGATTATTTTAAGGAGAAAGTTTGCACTTATTTCTCTCATTCACGTAATAATTTACTTTTTATAAAACATAGGCATGACATGTCCATTTAACAATACTCAAGATCGTCAGAAAATTGTAATCATTAAAATCCACTAACTGAGTGTTTTCAAATATGTATATATTTTGATGGGCACAGAGACAAGTGTCATCTTCTTACAAAAGGATAACTATGGTACTTACCTTTTATTTACATATAATATAAGTTATCATATAAATCCCTCGTCGGCGAAGAAACAATGGTTATTTCAATATAGAAAGTATGATTTAATTTACATTATTATTTTTTACCTCATATAATTGTCATCGTCAAGTCAAGTTTATATAAGTTTTAAGTTCATCCTAAAACATCTCACTACTTTAATACTTATGTGACATTTAGGACGATGAGTGAGAAATATGAGATTTTAAATATTAAATTTTTGGGAATTATATCCTTTTGACCTATCCCTCTGGCCTTCTTGTGTCATCGGACACATGAAAATAAGAGTGAATATATCATTTACCTCTGAAATGATGGGATAGTAAACATACATCTCATTTTCATGTGTCTGGAGACACATAAAAAGCCTAGAGAAATTGGTCTAAAGGATCTCACTACGACTTTTGAAATTTATTAGATCCGCATTAATAATAAAAAATATTTCTAAAGTTCACTCATATAAGTTCTCTTTATTTATTTTCTATTTTTATAATTCTTATCTCTCTTTACAATGGGCATAGACAATTCTACCTTAGATTTTGAGAAAAAGTCATTCATTGCACTTATTTCTATTTTATTCCTATTGTCCGCCACTAATGATTAGAATCTACTTTTAATTATAGTAGTCAAATAAAGTTGACATAAATCTCAAATAAATAATACAAGTTGTATCCCTTAATTACCAAAAGGCAAGTCTCATATAAATAACTTGAGACATATAACTTAAAGCAACTTTTTGGCACCTTATTTTCATGTGCATGTATTGGCGTATTGAAAAGTTACAATTTTTTAGAGTTAAAAAATAATAAACAATTTTAAATTATATAACAACAAATCTTTGCTCATTTGCTATATATTCAGAGATTGGTGTAATGCATTATTCATAGGAAAAATTGATTAAGATATCAACCTAACTCTTATCTTGTATAGGCTTGAGACCGGACATGACGAAATTAAAATAATTAGCATTTGAAGCTGTGTTGGAGTTGAATCATGATCACTAAAAAATTTTGTTAGTTCTTAAATAATTATAATTGACCTTTATTTGTAACAACCCGCCACCTTATAATCGGGGATCCGATTACTAAATAGGTACCGAATCATTAATTTGGAACCAAACCAGGATCTAAGTAAGTCTGGGAAATAAACAATAAACTAAGCTAAACATTCACATCGCATTGAATTGAAAGGAAAAAATGCAGGAATTAAAAGTTATTACAATGCGACTCGATACAACAAATAATTACATACTCCAACAGAAAAGAAATAATTAAGCATACATGCCAGAAATAAAGATAACAACTACGTCGGGGCATATCCCGGAACAACAACTGACGGCGCGCGACACACAGCAGCACACCCCTCGCTAAGTCTGCATGGAGTCATCACCTGAAAACCGCAGGGGTGAGTCTCAAAGAAAAGACTCAGTAGGGATCCTTCGATCCCCACTGCCCACTCACACACCCACAAGTGCAAAGTACAGCTGAAAGTAAAGTAACAAGTACAGTGGTAATTACTACTCCTAAATCTCGATATGAATCACATGCATTCGAAATACATAACATGCATATCTCTAAAACCAGTCTACCAGGGAAATCCACAACCACCGTTTCGGTAGAACACGCCAACCACACAAACGAAGGTGGGGAAAACACCGACCCGCTGACACCAAACAGTAACCCCTCGGATAGCACTCTAGCTATTTCGGCCCAACTGGCTCAGGTGGTTACTCCTTCCCTCAGCACGAGTGACACTCCAAAGGTACCACACCCACACCGGTACTAGTTAACCCCGGGGTCCACCAGGTGACCCTCTCTCACTAGGCGTCACCCCGGCACACCCACACCGGCGATGTGCTTCACCCACACCAGCACAGGGTGATAAAGCGCTACAACTGTCACTCTAGGTCCACAGTAACACAAAACCCGACACAGTGCGATCCGGTCACGTGAGAAGTCCACGGTCGCACGACAAACAACACAGTGCCATCCGGTCACGAAGAGTCCATCATCATCGAGTGTAAATACATTTTAATAGCATGAATTAGTGTGATTATGTCTTGAATCGCGTCGTCCAAGACCGACGCCATTCAAGTCCCCTAAACTGGTTCACAGAAACTCGGCCACAGAACTTGGCGTAAAACGCGTCACCATACGTAGCCGCCTTTTGAAAGGTGTCGCTGTCCCTCGTCGCCTTTTAGCGACCGAAAACAGGGACAGGCCATGGGGTGATTTCCACTAAAACGCGTCGATGACGCAAGTCGCCTATTGAAAAGGCGTCGCTGTCCCTGGACGCTTATCAGTCCGGGACAGGATCTATTATTGGGTTAAATCGCGTCATGCGTGGGCGCCGCCTTTCTAAAAGGCGTCGCTTCACCTCGACGCCATTTAACCCCGACATACAGGTTCTCCCCTTCGCTTCCCCCAATTCTCGGGGTGGGATTTCTCCCCCAAAACGTACAAAAAGGGCACTGAAACGTAGGGGGGAAGGAGGAGGACCTAACTACCCATTAAAACACCCAATTTCTCATCTCATGCATTTAACATTTTCACCCCCAAAACACCCCTAAACATGCTTCAAAGCGGGGGAAACATGCTTTTTAATGAAAATACAATGGGAATCATCACCCTACTGGTTACTCGAACTCCTCCAAATTCCAAGCCGCCCACCCGTCTCGCCCCACGCCGCCGCCGGTACCGCCGAGGTCGTCGTTACTCCACCGGGACGTCGGCCGCCGTCCGGAGAGAAAACGCCACGGAGGAGGTGGTGGTGGTAGTGGTGGGAGTTAGGAGGTCGATGGAGTGGAGGGAGAGATGAAATGGTGGGAGGAAAAGAGGGAGGGGAAGGAGGCGTCGCCGGAATCGCCGGAGGAAGGGAGGAGAGAGAGAGAGAAGGAAGAAATGAGAGAAAAGAAGGAGGGTTCGCGGGGGTAATCAGATCCTGGCTAAAACGCGTCGAGCTGTACGGACGCCTATCAGTCAATAGAACTCTGAAACGCGTCGTCCATCCAAGACGCCGTTCAGACGACAAGACTGGCGCCGTACACCGACAACCCAGGGACGCAGTCTGAAAGGCGTCGTCGCTCGCGGACGCCGTTCAAACGAGACGACAGGGCCGTACTCTCGCGGCCCAAAGCCAGCCCACGTGACACCCACGTGGCACAATCTAAAACGCGTCTACAAAGCTGGACGCCGTTTAAACCGCGTCGAGCCCGCGAGACGCGAAACAGAACAGAGTCTCAGCCCCATCAGGGCCTGAACTACAGGGTCTGACCCCGAAAACCGGATCCGAAAACCTCAGTCCTTACATTCTCCCCCCCTTAAAAGAATTTCGTCCCCGAAATTGCCTGTTAGAATTAACGAGTTCAAAACATAGAGATACAAGCTCACCAGGGGACTTACGAGAAAAGGTAGGAAAACTGCTCCCGCATCTCGTCCTCACGCTCCCAAGTTGCCTCGCCCCCGGAGCGGTACGGCCAAATCACCTTAACCAAAGGCACAACCTTGTTCCGAAGGACATGATCTCTGCGATCCTCAATACGAACTGGAAACTCTTGAAAGGACAAGTCCTCAGCGATCTCCAACTTTGAAAAATCTAAAACATGTGATGGATCCTGAACATATCTTCTCAGCAAAGAAACATGGAACACATCGTGCACCCCTGCAAGACTGGGCGGCAAGGCCAGCTGATACGCAGTTTCCCCAATTCGTGCAAGAATGGGAAAAGGCTCAATATATCGTGGACTCAGCTTGCCTCGCTTCCCGAATCTCATCACACCCTTGGAGGGTGAGACTCGGAGAAACACGTGGTCTTCAACCTCAAACTCAAGCAGTCTCCTCCGGATATCAGCATAACTCTTCTGCCTGCTCTGAGCTGCGATCAGTCTTTGTCGTACTATCCTGGCAACCTCAGCACACTGCTGAACTAACTCTGGCCCTGCTATCTGCCTCTCACCAATCTCGGACCAACACACAGGAGATCGACACGGTCGCCCATACAAAACCTCGTAAGGCGCCATGCCGATACTAGAATGATAACTGTTGTTGTAGGCAAACTCCACAGTAGGCAAATGTTGCTCCCAAGAACCTCTCCAGTCTAAGCAACATGTCCTGAGCATATCCTCCAAGGTCTGAATGGTCCTCTCCGACTGCCCATCAGTCTCGGGATGATAGGCCGAACTGAAGGCCAACTGCGTGCCCAAGGCCTTCTGAAAACTCTTCCAGAACCTGGAAGTAAACCTCGGATCCCGATCTGATACGATGGAAAAAGGCACCCCGTGCAGAGAGATGATCCGATCTACAAACAACTTAGCCAACTTACCGACTGACCAGTCCTTCCTAATAGCCAGGAAGTGTGCTGACTTGGTCAGCCGATCAACAATAACCCAGATTGCGTCTCTCCTGCCAGGGGATACAGGTAATCCCATCACAAAGTCCATAGTCACGTGCTCCCATTTCCATTCCTGGATCGGCAAGGGCTGCAACAACCCTCCTGGTCTCTGATGTTCGGCTTTAACATGCTGGCAAGTCATGCACCTAGCCACATACTCAGCCACATCTTTCTTCATACTAGGCCACCAAAAGTGCCTCCTCAAACAGTGATACATCTTAGTTGTCCAAGGATGCACTGCATATCTAGAACGGTGCACCTCATCAAGGACACTCTTGCGCACGTCCTCTTCGGCCGGAACATAGAGTCTGCCTCTAAACCTGACTGTACCGTCATCCCACAACTCCACCTCTGGTCTCTAGAGAATCTGTGGTAACTCTACATCTGCTCTCTGAGCTTCAATCATAGCATGGTACATCGCTGGTCTCACAGTCAAGCTGGCCAACACAACTCTATCATCCTCACGTGGAACCCGAAAGGAAGATTCCACAACCTGCTCAAATAATTTCCATTCTCGAATCATAAGGTATGACACGACCGTTTTCCGACTCAAGGCGTCTGCCACCACATTCGCCTTGTCCGGATGATAGGAAAGGTCGAGGTCATAATCATTGATGAATTCCATCCACCTACGCTGTCTCAAATTCAGATCCCTCTGCGTAAAAACATACTTCAGGCTCTTGTGATCAGTAAAACCTGAAATTTCTCTCCATACAAATAATGTCTCCAGATCTTCAGTGCAAATACCACAGCTGCCAATCCCAAATCATGGGTGGGATAGTTCTCCTCATGCTTCTTCAGCTGTCTAGAAGCATAGGCCACGACCCTGCCATGCTGCATTAGAACTGCACCCAAACCTCGACGAGACGCATCTGAATAAACCACAAACCCACCAGAACCTGACGGAAGCACCAACACTGGGGCCGAAGTGAGGCGAGTCTTTAACTCAATGAAACTCCGCTCACACTCCTCGGTCCACACAAAACGAACTCCCTTTCGAGTCAACCTCGACAAGGGGGCCGCTATCGAAGAAAACCCCTGAACAAACTGCTTGTAATAACCTGCTAGCCTCAAGAAGCTCCTAATCTCAGTTACTGAAGTTGGCCTACTCCAATCCATCACTGCCTCGATCTTGGCTGGATCCACTGCAATGCCCTCGCTAGAAATGACATGCCCCAGGAAGTGTACCTTGTCTAGCCAGAATTCACACTTGCTAAACTTGGCATAGAGTTGGTGCTCTCTCAGGACCTGCAATACCACCCGAAGATGTGTGGCATGCTCTTCCTCAGAAGAAGAGTATATTAAAATATCATCTACAAATACTATCACAAACTGATCCAGATAGGCCCTGAAGACTCGGTTCATCAGATCCATAAAAGCCGCCGGAGCATTGGTCAAGCCAAAAGGCATGACCAAAAACTCATAATGTCCATACCAAGTTCTAAAAGCTGTCTTACTAATATCGACCTCACGGATCCTCATCTGATAATATCCAAATCTCAAGTCGATCTTAGAAAACACCTTTGCAGACTGCAGCTGATCCATCAAATCATCGATCCTTGGAAGTGGGTACTTATTCTTTATCGTCACCTGGTTCAGCTGCCTATAATCAATGCACAACCTCAGAGAACCATCCTTCTTCCTGACAAATAGAACTGGAGCACCCTACAGAGAAGTACTGGGACGAATGAAACCCTTATCCAGCAATTCCTGCAACTGCACCTTCAACTCAGCGAGTTCAGTTGGCGCCATCCGATACGGGGCCTTAGACAAGGGTGCCGTACCCGGTGCAAGCTCAATGGTAAACTCGACCTCTCGCTGAGGAGGAAGGCCAGACAATTCTTCAGGAAACACATCTGCAAAGTCACACACTACAGGCACCTCCCAAGGACTGGGACTACCACCAACATCAGATACAACAACAGAGGCAAGGAAGGCCTCACAACCACCAACAAGCAACCTCTGAGCCTTAAAGGCAGAAATAAGAATATCTCGAGAAGAGAGCCTAATATCTTGGAAATAGAAGGTCGAGATGTTCGGAATAGAGAAACGCACCCTCTTCCTGTGGCAGTCCACCTCAGCATAATAAGTCTCCAACCAGTCCATGCCCAAGATGATATCAAAGTCACGAATGGCAAGTGCAACCAACTGGGCAGGTAACTCATGGCCCTCAATGGTCAAGGGAACATCCCTCAAACAATTATAAGATAACATGAAATCCCTAGAAGGAACCTCTACCATCAATCCATCAGACAGCTCATCAACGGGTGCAGAAAGAATATCTATGAACTGCTCAGAAATGAAAGAATGCGAAGCACCCGAATCAATCAACACATGTGCAGAGTTCCCAAGGACAGAAAGTGTACCTTCCACCAAGTTGGACGCACGAGCCTCCTTCCTGGTGATAGCCAGAACTCTCCCCTGGGTCCTCGGCTTCTTTTGATCACCTGAACTCTGCCCCTGACCATGCCCCTGCGGGCAATGCCTCGCCAAATGACCCTGCTGGCCACAAGTGAAACACCTCCTAGGAAAAGCAGGACACTGAGTCCCACCATGAGTACCACCGCAATGCTGACAAACTGCTGCAAATCTTTGAGCTGACTCCTGCTGGGCACTGGACACCGACTGGCTCTGCTGACCCTGCCTGGGTCTGTTGCTACCGCTACTGCCACTACTGCTGCCACTGCCTCGAAAGAATCTCCTGAATCTGGAGCCAAGTGAAGACGATCCTGATCCGGATGAAGGAGCTGTTGCTGCTGCCTTTCCTCTGCCACGAACTGGTCCCTGAGTGGTCAGTCCTCTCTCTCTAGCCGACTGATTCTGCTGTGCCTCCACTGCTGCTGCACACCTAACCGCCGATGCCAAATCTGAGCAACAGTGAGATGCCACAAAATTCCGCAGACTGGACCTCAGTCCATCTACAAACCTCTCAGTCCGACGCTCCTCGTCCCCTGAAATGAAAGGCACAAACCTCCCAAGCGAAACAAACTTCGCCTGGTACTCGAGTACTGTCATACTCCCCTGAGTCAGCTCCATAAATTCCCTCTCCTTGGCCCTCTGAACATGCCTATGGAAGTATTGTGCATTAAATTCTTTCACAAAAGTCTCCTATGGAATCTCCCTGAGGCTCCTATATGTAGACACACTAATTTTGACGTCATTTCGAGTAAATTTCATATCATATAATAATGCCTCATAATTGTTTGATATTTAATCATTGATTAATTTTTATTGATATTTTTGAGTGTCGGGTCAAACAAACATGTTTAAGTTAATCGATTAAATTGATTTTAGCTCAAATTTCAGTTAAAATATGCAGAAGTCTAAAAGACGTCGACCCATGTGGACGCGATTTAGAGTTTATTCTTATTTTAACGTTTAAATTTTAATTTTAATCAATTGATTAATTAGCTAAAAGGCGTCTGTGAAGGTCGACGCGTTTTAGGTTTCCTAGACTATTTTAACTTCTCTTCCGGATGTTTATCCTTATCTTAATTAGTGTAAAAGACGTCTACACATGTAGACGCGTTTTAGCTAATAAAGATAAAGATAAGTTTTCCCGGATATTTATCCTTATCTTAATTAATCTGAAAGGCGTCATCCATGGTGGACGCGTTTTAGATAATTACAGATAAAGATGAATTAATCAGTATTTATATGTCGGTTAAGATAGATAAATCCTAGATTTTTCTATGTTAATCGCGAACGCAGAAGAGGTCTATAAATACCTTGCATCTTGAAGAGTAAAAAAAGTTGAGCCATGTTGAGCCTCATTGAGAAAAGAGTGTGAAGCGTAATCTCGAGTTAATTGAGCGATAGCAAGTCGAAGATCGGAGCAACAACGTCGGAACGTCGGAGCGCTGCCATTTCCAGAAGTCGGCGTCCTTTTAAGAATCTTCATCCTTTCAAGACTTCAACCCATTGGGCATAAGTGTTTCAATTCTGCATTTTTATTCTACATCTTCAATTAATCTTTCATTCTTCATATTCACTTCATGCAACACACACCACAGCATCATCTTTCAAAACCTATTTGATTTAAGGGGTTTTCAAAACCATTAAACAAGTAAGTTTGCTGTTCAATTATATGCTTAACATCATGATCAGTTTAGATATTGCTTCTATTTAAGTTCTCATCATCATTGTTTCTTCATTGCATTTCTTTTCTATTTCTGCTGCACTCAACAACAACAAGAGAACAAAAGGGGAAATCAAGCACAAAGCCAGAAGGACTTCTGGACGATCCTCAACCTCAAATTCAAGAGCAAGAACAAAAGAACAAAGAAAGGGCTCTCTTTCTTCAGCCGGCTGAAGGAGGGGAATCAAGGACTCGACATCTTCCGCGTTCAAACAGGTAGGCGATCAAAACTCTCTTTTGAAACTTTTAAGTCAAAAGTTTCTGGCGATCACTGCACTTAGTTGCTGTTTTTAATAGGTTAGTTTACACTAAACAACATAGATTTTTCATGTTAATCACACAAGCATTTTAAGCACCTACACTATCCACATAAGACAAACTCTTCAGAGTGGTCCACCAATCATAGGCATTATCCTTCAACATGAAGGTAGCTAAAGGAGTCCTCTCAACTGCCGCACAGTCCATAGTATCAAAAGTCTTCTCCATCTCCCTCAACCAGTGAACAACCTCATAAGGGTCGGGACGACCGGTGAAATGAGGCGACCTCAGCTTAAGGAATATCTCTAGTGTAGCTGAAGATCCTCCCCGAGCACTGGAACTCTCACTAGGGTCTCGGGTCTGATATCTAACCATCGTGTCCATCATAGCCTCCATGAACTGCTCTACACTCGGCCTACTGGCCTCAGATTCACTAGGGACATCTCCCCGCTCTCTAATAACCGGCATCCTCTTCCTAGGAGCCATCTAATCGCCTATAATCATAAAATCGAAAAGTTCTAATTAGAATCCTAAAACCTACACTACCGCCGTGCCTGTACGGGATAATGTAATTATTTGCCGGACTTACGACATTTAACCTAGTTATTCATTTATTTGCCAGACCGAATGCTCTGATACCAACTGTAACAACCCGCCACCCTATAATCGGGGATCCGATTACTAAATGGGTACCAAATCATTAATTTGGAACCAAACCAGGATCTAAGTAAGTCTGGGAAATAAACAATAAACTAAGCTAAACATTCACATCGCATTGAATTGAAAGGAAAAAATGCAGGAATTAAAAGTTATTACAATGCGACTCGATACAACAAATAATTACATACTCCAACAGAAAAGAAATAATTAAGCATACATGCCAGAAATAAAGATAACAACTACGTCGGGGCATATCCCGGAACAACAACTGACGGCGCGCGACACACAGCAGCACACCCCTCGCTAAGTCTGCATGGAGTCATCACCTGAAAACCGCAGGGGTGAGTCTCAAAGAAAAGACTCAGTAGGGATCCTTCGATCCCCACTGCCCACTCACACACCCACAAGTGCAAAGTACAGCTGAAAGTAAAGTAACAAGTACAGTGGTAATTACTACTCCTAAATCTCGATATGAATCACATGCATTCGAAATACATAACATGCATATCTCTAAAACCAGTCTACCAGGGAAATCCACAACCACCGTTTCGGTAGAACACGCCAACCACACAAACGAAGGTGGGGAAAACACCGACCCGCTGACACCAAACAGTAACCCCTCGGATAGCACTCTAGCTATTTCGGCCCAACTGGCTCAGGTGGTTACTCCTTCCCTCAGCACGAGTGACACTCCAAAGGTACCACACCCACACCGGTACTAGTTAACCCCGGGGTCCACCAGGTGACCCTCTCTCACTAGGCGTCACCCCGGCACACCCACACCGGCGATGTGCTTCACCCACACCAGCACAGGGTGATAAAGCGCTACAACTGTCACTCTAGGTCCACAGTAACACAAAACCCGACACAGTGCGATCCGGTCACGTGAGAAGTCCACGGTCGCACGACACACAACACAGTGCCATCCGGTCACGAAGAGTCCATCATCATCGAGTGTAAATACATTTTAATAGCATGAATTAGTGTGATTATGTCTTGAATCGCGTCGTCCAAGACCGACGCCATTCAAGTCCCATAAACTGGTTCACGGAAACTCGGCCACAGAACTTGGCGTAAAACGCGTCACCATACGTAGCCGCCTTTTGAAAGGCGTCGCTGTCCCTCGTCGCCTTTTAGCGACCGAAAACAGGGACAGGCCATGGGGTGATTTCCACTAAAACGCGTTGATGACGCAAGTCGCCTATTGAAAAGGCGTCGCTGTCCCTGGATGCTTATCAGTCCGGGACAGGATCTATTATTGGGTTAAATCGCGTCATGCGTGGGCGCCGCCTTTCTAAAAGGCGTCGCTTCACCTCGACGCCATTTAACCCCGACGGACAGGTTCTCCCCTTCGCTTCTCCCAATTCTCGGGGTGGGATTTCTCCCCCAAAACGTACAAAAAGGGCGCTGAAACGTAGGGGGGAAGGAGGAGGACCTAACTACCCATTAAAACACCCAATTTCTCATCTCATGCATTTAACATTTTCACCCCCAAAACACCCCTAAACATGCTTCAAAGCGGGGAAAACATGCTTTTTAATGAAAATACAATGGGAATCGTTACCCTACTGGTTACTCGAACTCCTCCAAATTCCAAGCCGCCCACCCGTCTCGCCCTACGCCGCTGCCGGTACCGCCGAGGTCGTCGTTACTCCACCGGGACGTCGGCCGCCGTCCGGAGAGAAAGCGCCACAGAGGAGGTGGTGGTGGTAGTGGTGGGAGTTAGGAGGTCGATGGAATGGAGGGAGAGATGAAATGGTGGGAGGAAAAGAGGGAGGGGAAGGAGGCGTCGCCGGAATCGCCGGAGGAAGGGAGGAGAGAGAGAGAGAAGGAAGAAATGAGAGAAAAGAAGGAGGGTTCGCGGGGGTAATCAGAAACTGGCTAAAACGCGTCGAGCTGTACGGACGCCTATCAGTCAATAGAACTCTGAAACGCGTCGTCCATCCAAGACGCCGTTCGGACGACAAGACTGGCGCCGTACACCGACAACCCAGGGTCGAAGTCTGAAAGGCGTCGTCCCTCGCGGACGCTGTTCAGACGACACGACATGGCCGTACTATCGCGGCCCAAAGCCAGCCCACGTGGCACAATCTAAAAGGCGTCTGCAAAGCTGGACGCCGTTTAAACCGCGTCGAGCCCGCGAGATGCGAAACAGAACAGAGTCTCAGCCCCATCAGGACTTGAACTACATGGTCCGACCCCGAAAATCGGATCCGAAAACCTCAGTTCTTACATTATTGAACTTAATTTAGATATAGTTAAAATTTGAATGTAAAAGAAAGATAGACTCATGAAGAATGATAGATGATTTTTTTTCAAAATTTATCACGGATGGTGTTAAAAAAGGCTTATGAGTTAAAATATTACATAAAATATATCTTTGACTTTTTTTATAACAAATAACTTATACTACCCAAAATTTATTTTTATAAATAGTTCATGTGAAATGAGTTACAACAATGATGTGTGTGTATATATATCCCCCCTCTTGAACCTTTTTCCTTTTTTTTTGGGTTATGAAATTTCTGCATTCAACCATTTAATTTTGAAAATAATCCTTATAAGTTCAATAGGTAATCATAAGAATTAGTAGGCTAGCTTTTAAGAGATTATTTCAACGAAAAAGTTTGCATTTGTCTATCCCCTTCACTTAATAATTTACTTTTTACAAAAGGCATTCGGCAATGGTCAAGACTATTGAAAAATTCTAATGATTGAAATCTACTCGTTGAGTCTTTCCAAATACATATATATTTTGACGGGTACGGAGACAAGTGTTAGTTTCTTACAAGAAGATAAATATAGTAATTATTTTTTATTTATATATAAAATATAAGTTGTTGAATAAACTCACTTAAGAAAACATCTTAAATGACATCTTTTTTCAACTCAACACAGAATAAAAAAAAATATATTTTCATAATTATGATCTTATCCAAATTTCTATATTTCATCAAATACTATCTTAATCAGGAAAGAATCTTGGGCATAGTATTATTGTAAAACATTCGTTAATTGTGAGAATTTATTTTAAAATAATCACGAATTATCAGAAGTCATTTTTTTTCAATTCTAACCTAGTGGCTAAGGACTATGTCCTACTTAAGCCCAACAGAGATCGATCTTTAGTGGACGCCCTCCCCACCTATGTCTAGAATGCCCCACTACCGCTCAGCTAAAGTAGTACGGACTATCAAAAGTAATTTGATGGCAACAAGAATACACAAATAAATACAAAATTAAATCACACTAACAAGTTATGTGTAAACAATCTTTCAAATTAGTTATTTAAAAAATAAAATTTAACATAATTTAAGCAAGAAGAGAAGAGAGAGAGGGGGGAATTAGAACTAGAAAAGACGTGTGATGGACGAATTCCCCCTTTTTTAAAAAAATATCGCCGTCGCCGTGGCCGGAAAAGAAAGCACAGAGCGGAGTTCACGCGTTCGCGCTTCCTCTGCCGTTGCCGTCGCCGTCGCAGTCCGACCACCCCCGCGGCGCGCGGGAAGGCCGCGCCTCCTGGCGAGCAATTGGACCGTCCCGTCGCGCGACCGCGCGGTCGATTCCGCAGGAACGCCCGGAGGGGGCGAACTTGTTAGCGCCACGTTGCTGACCGCGCCGGACGAAGCAGGTCGTCGCCCCCAATCCTCCGGCGTTACTCCGCCGTCGCCGGAGTTGCGACCTTCTCGGCCCAAGCAACTGATCGCGATCCGCGGGCGGCAAGCTCGCGCCTCGTGCCCTGCGCCACGGTGGTTTCGCCGCCTGGCCGACATCTCCGAGCGGTGGAGCGCGGAGGAAGAGGTGGAGCGAGCGCCGGGCGTCTGCATCGCCGGTGCCCTAGCTCGTGCTTCCGTTCAATTGCCTCGGCTCGGGGACTCCAAGGTTGACCCCCCTCCCTCTTCACCAATTCCCCTTCTAGGGCTTTTTGCAGAATCCCCGTTTCATCCGGTGCAATTAACCCGTTTCAATTCCGTTTGAGGGTGTAGTTTCCGTCTGCACACAAAGCGAAGTCTTGCACGTCAT
Organism: Zantedeschia hybrid cultivar; assembly: GCA_030544215.1. NCBI lineage: Eukaryota > Viridiplantae > Streptophyta > Magnoliopsida > Alismatales > Araceae > Zantedeschia > Zantedeschia hybrid cultivar. The sequence continues at coordinate 40,698,814 of JARZZO010000013.1, read as the reverse complement.
GGAATTTGCGGTGTGATCGTGCTATTAGGGAAAAAAAAGGTTTTAAGTTGATTTGTGCTTGTTGTCATCCCAATTCATCCGAGTATTTGTTCCTGCTTGTAGTTCTCACCGTAGCGGCCTCACCGGACGGCGGGTTGCTGCGCCAAGCTGACTGGTGTATGCAGTGGGATTGCTAGTAGAGATTGCTGTTAGTGTGCTTCATCTCGAGGGGAAAAACGCGCTGTCTTTGTAATTGGAGGCCCGAACGTACTGTTTGAGCATCCTAATGACATGGTCCATCCCGACTCCAGCTCAGTTTGATCTATCTTGCTCGTTTGGATCTAAAGGTTATATAATTGTATTGGTGAGAGGGTTGTGTCTGAATCTGAAATCGCATTCCTGTGTCTAGTTCGTGCGCAGAGTCACAAGGACGATAAAGAGATGAATGTGCGTGCACAAGTGCCTGGACAGGTGTCCAGCCAAGCTGGTCCTCAGCCACCTGGTTTAGTCCCACGCAATGCCAGTGCTCTACCTCCGCAGATGCAGAGCTTGGGAGCTGTCAGCAGTATGGATCCTGATATGTTGGTACAGCGCAGATTAGTGTGTGAGAAAATGTAAGTTACCTTGTTTCTGAATGTTTTCTTGAATGTGGTACCTTCTCGAATGTCGGGTGTCTGGTCCATTCTCAGGCTCCAGATGGTGCTTATTTCTTACTCTCAATAATTTTTATAAGTGACACATGAAACTATAAATTCATATTGATAACATAAATTAATGCCCAAGCATGGGTGGGAATTGCTGTTTTCACGGCAAACCTAGGCGACAAGGCACTGAGTTGTTCCCAAGGTGATCTGGTGCCTAGGCGAGCACCCATTAAGGCACATGCCTGGGCCGCCTTGGTGTGCCCAGCCGACCTAGTTGTGGACAGAAGCTGCCATGTTCTAGGATCTGTTTTACTCTTTAGATAAGAAAACCGATGAAGGTTATGTGAAAAATTGGAAGAGAGACGATTGGGTTTTGTGAGTATGGTCACTATACATGATAACTGATAAGTGGAAAACTATGATATAGTATGTTGGTTTGCTTATTATTTACTTACATATGTCATCTTGACTGACATTTAATCCAAATTCTCATTGGCCTTTTACTGTATGGCCCATATGGTAGTATGTTTGATCAACCGCAAAATCCTCTTGTCACCTTCATTCGAGTCCTTGTTACATCCCAAAATAAGCTCCATCAAGCTTCTAGGTGACCTCCACGTGATTATGCACCTTCTAGAGAATCCTCTCCCAGAGATGGGGCAAGCCTATGCAAGATGGTCTGTAGACTCCTCATCCTCTACAGATGGAACATGACATTTTAATATCCTCCCTGAATTGGGATAATTGATCACATGTTGAGAGCCTTATAAGTGACGCTATCCACATCAGACATTTAGTTTTCAACATGTTGCAAGTTCTCTAGGTGTTCTTTCCATGGAGTGTCTATTCCATCTGTCCACTATGATCTGGTGAAAAGGACAAGCTGTTTTCCCTGAGAGATTTTGATCTTTCTCTGATCTCCACTTCCAAGCATCTCTCACAGTCTGCATTGAAGCCAAAGCATCCACTAATGTTATCACATCTTGCCATTTTAATATTATCTGTTATTAGAAAATTTTGGTAGTGAAGTATCTGGTTTTCTTGTTTCAGTAAACAAAGAAAACTTATCCTGGTTTCATAGTACCATTTCTACTAATGGTGGGCTTATGGAACTTGTATAAACTTGGGGATGTGGATATTTTCTTTTTTGGGATGTGCTGTGGAAGATTATTTGGAATTAACACGAGGGTTGGACGTAAGTCTAGTTCTTTCTGTGGCTTTTGTTTCTTTAAGGATTGTAGATTTTGTCTTACTAAACTCTTTTGAAACGCCCCTCTTCTTTTGAAGAAAAATCCTTATTTTGGCTTCTGGAAACAGATTTCTCTTAGCAAATGTTTTGGTTTTAATATCTTACGCTAGGAGATATGTTGACAAGTGCTTGAACTCCATCCTACTTGTCTTCTTTTAAGAGCAAGAATCATCGGACCCTATAGTCATCTTTTATTTTGTAACTTTCATCTGATCTTGGTTGGCGGTGAAATATTGTTTCATCTGTGTGGTTATTAGGTCTACATGGCACATCATAAAAATATCTCATGTAACCAATTTATTATTTTCAGCACGCAGATACTCCATTCAAAGCGTCCCAATGCTGAATTTCTGCAAAGGCTGCCAGATATTGTGAGGCGTTTGGAAGAAAGGCTGTATCGGACAGCTATTTCCAAGGTCCTCCCCCCTTGTTGTCTGCTTTAGTTGCACTCCATGTTACAATGATTGTCACACTTGACTTGCTTTAGTGTTACCTCATGTTTTATTGACTTATGATTGAGAATTTCAGCAGATGAAGAAAATGGTTCCGTTTAGTTCCTTTATGGAAGCTGTCTTGATTCTTTGGAAATGTTGATATCTTCTCATTTCAGGCTGTGCATCTAGTTTATTCTAACATCTAATTCCACCTCGTTTCTAAGTTAATGCTTCTTGTTCCTGGAATTAGGATGATTATTCAAACATGGATACCTTGGAGAGCCGTCTGCATGCTATATTCAGGAGTTTGCCCAGCAGTCAACCTCCATCACATCCAGTATCATCTTCCTTGCCTGTCAGTACAATGATTCCCACACCAGGCATGTCACAGAGCAATGGTCCAAACACAGCAGTATCCACTTCCTTGGACCATTCCATGTCTAATTCTAGTGTCTCCGGTAATATGGCCCCAACTGCTTTCATCACGGGCAACATGATGCCATCTGCAAATGGTATAACTACCACTGGGCAGAATTTCTCCTTTGTTACACCTGATGGTTACTCATCCCAAGTGCAGATCTTGTAGTAATTCTGATTACCTGTATTACTACTTTTCCAACTGAATGCAATTTGCTGTATTGCTTCCTGCAGGTTCATTACCTAATGCTTACCTGCAGGCACCTGCAAATGTGTCTGCTGGGACCAGTGGAACTAATATGATGTCATCAATGGGTGTACCACAGCTCTCTACTCAGATGATTCCTACTCCTGGGTTGAATGTTCCACAATCAATGCCCATGAACTCCAGTGTCGAATCGACGATTTTATCGCAGCAGCAGCAACAACAATGGCATCAACTACAACAACGACAACATCATCAACAAGAAAAACAGCGTCTTGAGAGTCAGAATAGCAGCATGTTGCATGGCCACAGAACCCATATAGGAGTCGATTTGAGATCCGATGTGCAACAGAGACCTTCCTCTTACAGATTCCCGAATGGAATTGTTAATGGAGGGTCAGCATTAGTTGGTAAAAATGCACAGCTCATGAATGGGCCTGCAGTATCTGAAGGGCGTATGAGTGCAAGTCCTTATGGTGCTTCTTCAAGGCCCTTGCAAAAACATATTGAGCAGCAGCAGCATCGGCCAATCACGTCAGGTAAATCCCTCTTTCTGCTTTTCTCTAGCATGTGCGTTGTCCCTTGGGTGTGATTCACTTTACATAGGAAATGAGTTTGTAATTTGGCAGAATCTTAGTTATAACGATTTTTCTGCAGTATCATCGTCCCAGCAAGTGATTCCAGTGCCTAGGGATGGATATGGGATAAATGCTGCTGAACTATCAGGAGCTGGTAATCTTTATGGCTCAGCAACCACTGTTGGATCTATAATAAGCAGTCAAAGCATGAATCCAATGAGTTCACAGTCTAAAAATAAAATGTATCCATTGCAAGACGAACAACAAAATTTGCAGTTAACACAGCAGATGTCACATGCAAAGCCTCCATCTTTTGATCATTCACAAAAAATGAATCTCCATGCAGTCAATACCACTGAAAATCATCTTCATCCTCAGCAGAAAATGCAAAAATTCCAACCGCAGCAACAATTTCAGCAGCAACATAGTCAGTCATACGGACAGTTAGTGCAGCTTGGGCAACAACAAAGGCAAACTCAGCAACATCCACAACATATGTTGAAGAATGATTCACTGAGGCAGTCCGCTCTGGCATCTAATTTTGGAGGAAAAATGACTGGTGATCAGGGGATGAATGCTTGTCCTGAGCCGTTACTTGCACAGGCATCTGAACAGTTTCAACTTTCGGAATTTCACAGTCAATACCAGCCGAATAGCATAGTTGATGATCATTCTAAGGGAACCTTTATCCATTTCTCCGAACCTCAGGATATTAAACCGACCTTCTCACAAGAACCATCACAAATGCAGCAAATATCTCATCTAGGGAATCGGGGTTCTGAATCACAGAATGAGTTTAATTGTCTTTCTACAAGTTCACAGCCTGAGTTGCTTCTGCAGGGTCAGTGGCATACTCAAACAGTGCAGAAACCCCAGACAATAGATGTTTCGTCCTTCGAGCAGCACTTTCAGGAGGATTTTCACCATAGAATTACAGGAAAGGATGAAGCTCAACGACCGCAGTTCTCTTTAGAAGGATCTATTACAGGTCGTGCTGCTGCCCCTGCAATCAGTGTGACGGTATCACAGTCAACTTGTGGTGGATGTGTACCTCTAAAATCAGTGCGTGAACAACAGTACTTGAATCAACAAAGGTGGCTGCTGTTTTTGCGCCATGCTCGCTGGTGTCCATCTCCAAAGGGAAAATGCCAAGAAGTTAACTGCATAACAGTACAACGTTTATGGTCACATATGGGCAGCTGTAAAGTGGATCAATGTGGGTATCCTCGCTGTCGTCAGTCAAAGGCCCTCATTGAACATTATCGTAATTGTCAAGCTGGGGATTGCCCAGTTTGTGTTCCTGTTCGTGTTTACACATCAAAACAACGTAAGCTACCCCTTTGTGCTCCATCTGATGCTGATCACGTGAATTCAGTGGATGCGTCTAGGAAAAATATGAATGGTGCTGGTGCTGATAGGTCAATGCAAAACAAAGGCATTACAGACATGGAAACTTCCTCAGATCTTCAGTCTTCATTTAAACGCATGAAGGTGGATCTTCCCTCATCTCTTATGGTCAAGAATGAAAGCCACTCAGCCTCTGCTTCTCTAATGAAGCCATCCCATTCCTTACAGGAGGTAAAAACCCAAGAGCATCAACTGATGTCCATACCCTTGACAACTAAGCCAGAGATTGTTGAAATCAAAACCGAATCATTTGCCCCTTCTGAATTGGAAAATCCTCAGAATTTGACCCATTCTAGTATGGATGATTCTGAGGATGTATGTAGTTCAAAGCCTGATGCTGAATCACTTTTAAAGGGGCATGATGGCCATCCTAAAATGGAAAGCATGCAGATTGATGGACAGACTGATCAGGGAACAGCAAACGTTAAACAGGACGCAAGTGCACCTCCAGCTGATGCTGTTGCTGGTACTAAATTAGGGAAGCCAAAGATAAAGGGTGTATCATTGACTGAATTGTTCACCCCTGAACAAATTCGGGAGCATATTGTCAGTCTCAGGCAATGGGTGGGCCAGGTGAGCTCGTCAACTTTCAAATGTTTTCCTTTTTTGAACTGTCACTAGGTCAAGATTTTCACGTTTCTTTTTCCCACTTTCCTCCTCGTTCATCATCTGTGGTGAAGTTGTAGGTGGGCATGTGAAGAAGGCTATAGATGAAACTTTGGACTGGCTCGCTGGAGGGAGGGTGTAACAACTTAAAAGAAGTATGAGGGTATTTATACAATTATATTAAGTCTAGGGTTTAAGAGATAATAGGAAGAGTCTTATATCAACTATTCAAAAATCAAAACTTAAAGGACATAGTTATAAATCTAGAGGTACAAACATATGTTTTATAAGTTAAAAATCAAAATGAAAGTATTTGAAAGCTTAAGGGTTTTAGTGAACATATTAAAGAATTACTAATGGGCTTGATGGGCCTTTAAAACATATTTCTAATGGGTTCTTAGTAGGCCACTCAACAACCCCTTTATCTCTTACTCAATGCTTCTAGAAGAAGACGCCTAGGGGGACACCTCACCCCTTCTACAGCCTTCTAAAGAGAGACACCATGTTATGTAATAATTAGGGAGGGGACACCTAAACTTATGTTATCATTAAAGAGGACATCTCATCCTCTTTCCATCTTTTCAAAAAGGAGGGACATCTCATCCTCCTATGTCCTTAAAGAGAATCTACCTTCCTAATAGGTTTCTAAGTCTAATAATTAGATGGGAGGGACACCTCACCACCCCTTGTACCACCTATGGGACACCTAGACATCTTCTAGGTTCTTCCATCTTCATCTTCTTCCTCTCCTCCCTCTATATGTAGGAAGCAACTTAAGAATGAAGGGTTAAGGAGTTGTAAGGAAAATCTACATGAGAGAGAGAGAGAGAGAGAGAGAGAGAGAGAGAGAGAGAGAGAGAGAGAGAGAGAGAGAGAGAGAACTGAAAGAAGAAAGTGAGAGGGAGAGAAAGTTGTAAAAAGTAAAGAAAGAGAAGAGTGACATTGAGACTATCAATTGCAGTTGATTTTTCTTCGACTTAAAAGTTGTGGTATATCTTCTCAACTGGTCGGAGAGGTCTAGATTTTCGTGTTCTAATAGGTAGGGTGATATTAGTCTACTACCCTCAACTGGTAGTTTAAAATCTGATTAGATATTATATTAGTTTAATTTAAATATCTTTCTTAACAAAGTGATCTTATCAGATCAATTTTCAAATCAAAGCTATTCTTAAAGATCCAATCTAAATGATTTTTTTACAAAAATTAATAAATAGGTTTTGTCAAATGTTTTCTCAAATAAAATTACTTTTTTTGAAAATATTTTGATTTTTGTTTTATTAGAAACAATAGAAATATCTCATACGCTTAAGATAATGACTTAATAAGATCTATTTTCTTAACTGTTGGAAAGTTTTAGAGATGATGAATATAAACAAAGATGAAATGATTATTTGAAGTTTAGTATTTTTGCATAAAATGAAGTTACATAGCCACAAACTCTAGACTCATGACGATTTCTATGATTACGATTTTTATGATTACGATATTAAATTTTAATGTTACAACTCTGTAAAACATATTATTATGAGAGTATTTCTTTTGCTCCGTGCACTTATATAGTAAAGAAGTATTACTGCTACATTGGTCGGACGTCTCTATGATTTATCTTTTGAAGATAAAGGGATAGTTAAGTCTTCTTGCTTATGATTTGTGCTATCGGAGCATGGAGCATGTCTTTCGGTACATGGCCAATGTCTAGACTCGAAACATTCCCAATATAGGTAAAAGGTGGAGACCGTACTTGAAGTGCACTCTTAACTGGTAGGCTATATAATATAGATACTACATCCTCAGATCAGACTAAATCCCATCTCTCCTGAAGAGTGTCTAGAAATTTCTCGAGCCAGACATGTGGAGTTTGAGAGGACTGTCAGTGTATGGCCTGCTCAGCCACTTTACGGTCATTAGTGAAGTGGTTATTTTTTATTGTTTGTTGAGTTGAATAAACCACTATAGCCATATAGGCAAATAGAAGGAATATTTCACGGACAAAAATATTATTTTTTTCGACTGTTAAAGAGTCGATAAAAAGAATATCTTAGGATTACTAAAGAGTTAATGGAAAAAATAATTTGTGACGATTGTCAAGTAGATGAGTATGACTTACGACGGGAAGAGATCGATTATGAATAACACGAGTTGAGATATGTTAAAGACGGTTGATAATCGATGATGAATTTATAGTATATTCTTATCTTCCTATCATAAAGAACCTGATAAATAAGAATGAAAGAGTTTATGGAAAAGTACAAGAGGTATGACTATGATCTCAGTGTACATCAAAGTACATATGAAGTCCAATGATAAATCTTATGTGAAAGAAACAATATAATGCTTTTCACAAATATTTTTCTGATGTTTTGACAGACCCTTTCAATTAGATGATGATAGTACTCCTTTTAAATCTTCTTACTTTTTATATATAAAGAAAATATACATGACAATTTAATGTAGACTTATACATGATTAATGAAATAAATATACAAGTAGGCAATGTGCGCATAATTAAATTAAATATTTATAAGTCTAGTAGATTCTCCTATATCTTTCTGATTGATTCGTGCAAACAAATAAGTTCTAAAGAACACTTGGACTCACAAATTTAATTTAATATTTTTAGGAAATACTTAAGGACAATTTGACAATTTTATTTGCGTCAGATTTAGCCCAATAATCCTAGTTAGTATTGAGGTTTGCAAATTCAAATTTATTATGTTATTTGTAATTTGTACAATTGTTGTAAATGAAATAAGATACGACGGACTTTCCGTTCTTTTTAATGGTACCACTTTGTAAATTGTGAATCATTTTTTTCCTAATTATGTCAAGTGAGACATTTTACATTTGGTATCAGAGTAAGATTGATAAAATATACAAATTATAAAATAATATAAAAAAATATATTATTCATAGGTTTGAATTAAGCGCAAGAAATCAGAATAAATAGGTTTAGTTTGGTTTCAAATTATGAATTAAAAGAGAAGACTTTTTAGATTATTTTTTCGGTGAAAGTTAAAGTAAGATTTGTTACTCGACAAGTAAATGAAGAACAAAATAAAAAGGTTAAGAATGTTTGAACAAGTGATTTTGATTTAATAAAATTTGAAAAATATTTTTTCTCAATTTCAGAAAAAAATGAGCAAAGAGTATTTGAATACGGTGATAAACTTTCTCCAATAGTAGAAAAATATAAATGACGACTATGCAGATGAATAAAAAGAGATATTTAATCAAATCCAAGACAAGATAATTGAACTTGCACAAATCCAAGAAGGTGATTAAAGTGAAGAAAATTCATGAAGAAATGATTATCTAAAGAGATATATAGTAACGGAAGTCCATCAGTCGGTTACTACGTTGAAAAAGAAACGAGAGGAATTGCAGTCCATGTTACAGAATTATTGGGACATGATAAGAGATGTGGTCTATACTGCTTACTACGATGGAGATGCAACTCATAATAGAGAGAAATCATCTATATGTTTATCTCAATCTTATAAATCAAGAAGAAATCATCATCCGTATAAGTTATTGAACAAATCAAATTAGAAATACGAGACGACATATCAAATAATTACTTTCCTCCTATCGTTCTAAATGAAGAGTCCCAAAATACTCAATATTGATGGTAACATCTATGTTTTAACTGTGGAGAATTCAGGTATGCCGCTTGTCAATGCACAAAATACAGATCTCTAGAAGAAACTAGATGTAGGACGTGGGGAAGGAATGAGATGAGAGTCAGAGAAAGATATGGGTGCTTAAGAGATCAGTACTTCGTGCATTGCCAAGCGGCATGTCCAAATTTTCTACAGTTAAAACATAGATGTTGTCATCAATCTTGAGTATTTTAGAACACTTCGTTTAAAATAACAAGAGGGAGTTGACTACTTAGTATATTGTCTCGTATTTCTGATTTGATTTGTTATATAACTTGTATGGATGATGATTCCTTTTTGATTTGTGAGACTGAGATGGACCCTATAGATTTCTCTTTGTTTTGAATTGCATCTCTATCGTAATAAATAATATAGACTACTTCTTTTATCACGTCCCAATAGTTCTATAGGATAAACTGTGAATCCTCTTATTCTTTTTTCAGTGTAATAACTGACTGATGGACTTCTCTTGCTATATATTTCTATAGATAATTATTTCTCCTTTAATTTCCTTCACTCGAGTCATCTTCTTTGAGTTATGCAAGTTTAGTTATCTTGTCTTGGATTTGATTGCATATCTTCTTTTGTTAATTCGCATAGTCATCATTCATATTTCTCTACTTTCGGAGAAGGTTTATCACTGTATTCTAATACTTTTTGCTCATGTTTTATTGAAATTGAGAGAGTTTCTTACAAGATTTTCTAAGTTAAAACCACTTATACGAATTTTCTCTGCCTTTTAACCCATAATTTGAAATCAAACTGAATCTATACCGATTTCTTATGCTTAATTCTAATTTATGAGCCATAATTTTTCTTTTAGTTTTTGTACTATTTTCATGATTTGTACAATTTACTAGTCCTACGTTGATACCATATGTAATGGTTTCACTTAACATAATTAGAAAAAAATATTCACAATTTACAAAGAAAGTGGTACCCGTTATCTGGAGCGGAAGGTCCGTTGTACTTTATTTCATTTGTGGTAATTATATAAATTATAAGTAAAATATAATAAATTTGAATTTACGAACTTCAATATTAATTAGGGTTGAATCTGATGCAAATAATACTATTGAATTACCCTTAAGAATGCATCCTAAAAAATATTAAATTAAATTCGTGAATCTAACTGTTATTAGACGTAAGGATCATTTACTCCCTATTGATCTAATAATAGAGTTTAAAACTCATTTGTCTATACAAATTAGTCAGAAAGATGTATGTAGCGTCCACTAGACTTTTAAATGTTTAACTTAATCATACACATTGTCTAATTGTATATTTATTTCCTTAAATTATGTACAAGTTCTATATTAAATTGTTATGTATATTTTCTTTACATATAAAAAAATAAAGTATGTTAAAAAATACTATCATTATCTAATTGAAAGAGCCGTCAAAATATCATGAAAATATTTGCGAAGAACATTATATTGTTTCTTTTATGGGAGATTTAATTATTCGAGTTCATATTTGCTTTGGTGTTCACTAAGATTATACTTATCGTTTTTTGTATTTTTTCATGAGCTCCTTCGTATTTATCACGTTCTCAACCATACAAAGATGAGAATGGACTATAAGTTCATCATCCGTTATTAGCGGTTGTTAACACATCTCAGATAATATCATTTCATAACTTGTCTCTTACTGTTATAAGTCATATTCATTCAGCTGATAAATAAATTATTTTTTTTATGTTCTTTCTTGTCATCGTAAAATATTCTTTTTATCGGCTCCCTGACTGTCGTAAAAAGTCTTTCTGTTCGAATTCTTTTTGTGTGACTCTACGGTTATAGGGGTTTATTTAACTCAAGAAGTAACAAGAGTAACCACTTCGCAATAGTTGTAAAGTGGCTGAGCAGGCCGTCCACTGACTGACAATCCTTCTAGCCTCCACTTGTCCATCCCGTGGGTGAAATGATATTTTAAGTTGATCTGAGATAGTAGTCTCTATACTATATAGTCCGCTAGTCAAAAGTACACTTCAAGTAGGATCTCCACTCTTTGTCTATATCGGGAATGTCTCGAGTTTGAATAGTAGCACAAATTGTAAGGAGCAAGTCTCAGCTATCTCCTTATCTGCAAGAGATAGATCATAGAGATCGTCCCTCCAGTATAGCAATAATACTTCTTTACTATGTAAATAGATATAGTTCAAGAAATACTCTTATAATAATATATTTCACAAAATTAAAACATTGACATTTGAGATCGTGGTCGTGAAAGTTGCAATTGTAGAAATCATCATGAGTTTAGAGTCTATATAGTTATATAACTTCATTTTATGTAGAAATACTATATTTTATATAATCATTTCATCTTCATTTATATTCATTCTTTTTAAGGAAATTAAGAAAACAGATGCTAGTAAGTCATGATCTGAAGTGTCTGAGATATTTCTACTTTCCTAATAAAATGAAATAGTTTTTATAGATAGAACAAAAGTCATTTTTTTTAAAGAAAAATAGTTTCTTTAGAGAAAGCATTTAACAGAACTTCTTTATCAATTTTTGTAAAAAAATTGTTTGGATTGGATATTTAAGAATAACTTTGATTTGAAAACTAATTTGACATAGTATCTTTTATTAGAAAAGATATCTAAAACTTTCAATTAAACCAATATGAGTATCTAATCATATTTTAAATTAGAAATTTAGGGAAGTAGGCTAGTATCGCTCTACTTATTAGAAGACATAATTCTAAACCTCTCCGGCCGATTGGGAATTTACACCGTAGCTCGAGTCAAAGAAGAATCGGGTACAATCGGTAATCTCAATCTCACTCTCCTTTTTCTTTTTTCTTTCTTTAATTTCTACACCTTTCTCTCTTTCTCTTCTTCTTACTTTCTTCTTCTAGTTTTCTCCTAAATTTTCTTTTCTATCTATATTCAAGTTCTCTCTCTTTCTCTCTCTCTCTCTCTCACTTGTGCAAATTTTTCTTCCTTCTTTTTAGCCTTCTCAACTCCTTAATCTTTCATTCTTAAGTTGCCTGCTATATATAGAGGGAGGAGAGGAATAAGATGGAGATGGAAGAACCTAGAAGATGTCTAAATGTTCCGTGAGAGGTACAATGGGTGGTGAAGTATCTTTTCTCTCTAATTATTAGGCCTAAAAACCTACTAGGAAGATGGTTTATCTTTAAGGACATAGGAGGATGAGGTGTCTCTTTTTGAAAAGATGGAAAGAGGATGAGATGTCTTCTTTAATGATGGCATAGGCGAGGTGTCCCCTACATGATGAGGTGTCCTCTTTTGGAAGGGTGTCTGAAGGGGTGAGGTGTCCTCCTTGGTTGTCTTCTCCTGTAAGGGTTGAGTGAGAGAAAATGGCTGTTAAGGTGGCCTATACCAGCCCATTAAAAATCTGTGTTAAAGGCCCATCAAGCCCATTAGTGATTTAATAATATTTTTACTTAAATCCTTGAGTTTTCAAACACTTTCATTTTGACTTTTAACTTATAAAATTTTTAGTGTGTTGCTAAATTTGGGAAAGGTGTTCAGTGAAGAATTGCATTATATTCAGCTAGTTATGCTGGAGGATTAGTTTACTGTTGTATCATGAGATCTGCAGAAAGTCCTAGCTGCTTTTGCCTTGGCTACCTCTGTGCATGTGGAAGTTGCCTCTTTTCTTCCAATTATTTGCCATTCAATAGTATAGATTTCAGTTGAGCACATGTGAATGATGTCACTATTTCCTTTCATGGGATGGAGGCTGGGGGGGGGGAATACATCTGCAACTGGCCGGGAACACTTGCCAAGGTCTTTTAGGGATTTAGGTTCCCTTGAGTTTGCGGGAGGGGGAGGGTTTGGTTGGGACATTGAAGTCGGATGTTGTATTTTACACTCTGCTGTTTCCATTCAATCTTGTCACAGGCAATGAGATGGACAATTTTTTTTTTCCCAATTCTGTAGCACTTTAAGATGGTGTTCATCTGTTTCTTGATGCATGCTAGATATGACTCTTATTCTCATTCTTTTTGCAGAGTAAAGCGAAGGCTGAGAAAAACCAGGCAATGGAACGGTCTATGAATGAGAATTCATGCCAATTATGTGCAGTAGAAAAGCTATCTTTTGAACCTCCTCCTATATATTGTTCACGTTGCGGTGCTCGCATCAAGAGAAATGCTGCTTATTATACCATTGGGATGGGTGATACACGGCATTACTTTTGCATTCTGTGTTATAATGAGGCCCGTGGGGACTCTATTGAGGTGGAGGGAACCCCCTATCCAAAGTCAAAGCTTGAGAAGAAAAAAAACGACGAGGAAACTGAAGAATGGGTAATTAATCTGTTTATTTCCTTCAAAGTTAGTAGATTGAGATTCCATGTGGGAACTAAACTGAGTTGTTTTACATTTTTATTTCCATTTTTCTTTACTGCAGTGGGTTCAGTGTGATAAATGTGAAGCGTGGCAACACCAGATCTGTGCACTTTTCAATGGACGTAGAAATGATGGAGAAGCTGAGTTCACATGTCCTTATTGTTGTGTACAAGAAATAGAAAGAGGAGAGCGTATGCCTTTACCACAGAGTGCTGTTCTTGGTGCAAAAGATTTGCCTAGGACCTTACTTAGTGATCACATAGAGCAACGACTTTATAGACGATTGAAGCAGGAAAGACAGGAGAGGGCAAGGCAGTTAGGGAAGAGTATTGATGAGGTATTCTGCTTGAAGCAGATTATATGATATTTCTTGGATCTTTGAAATATGCAATGTGCATTTCTCTGCTTGATTTTTTGAAAGGTGGCTTGAAATATTCATTGGGAACCATAACTATTACCTGAGATTTTTCTTTTACCCATTCAGCCATGTGAGCGGCAGCATATGAATAGAATCTAATAAATCATGTGAGTTCCATTGATGATAAGCTGACATCAAGTAGGCATCTCCAAACGGCAGGTTTTAGGGTTCTTGACATCCAAAATAAAGCCAATGAGAACATTCATAGGGTGTTTTGCTTAACTACTTTTCTAGCATCTATCCGATCCATTAGAAGTGAATTTTAGTATGTTGTGAAAGTCGTAGTATTTATTTTAGTTCCCATCCCTTAATGAGAATAGTAATCAAGAATCTTCCATTTTGCAGACTGATTGTTCTGCATGCTTGTTTTCCTTTGCTCTCTTCCTGTTCATGTTTACAACAGCAGTTGGAACTGTTTTTGAAATGAAAGTTGCAATGTGACTGATTTTTGAGAGCTTATTCTACACTTATGATAGATCTTGTAATGGCTGAAGTCCTCATTGTTTCTTCTGCCGCAATCATCATTTTCAGGTCCCAGGGGCAGATGCACTTGTTGTGAGGGTTGTATCATCAGTTGACAAGAAATTGGAAGTGAAGCAACAGTTTTTGGAAATGTTTCAAGAAGAGAATTATCCATCAGAATTCCCTTACAAGTCCAAGGTAAAAGAACCTGCTGCTGCTGCTGCTGCTTCTTCCTCTTCTTCTTCTCTTCTTTTGTGTGTGTGTGGACGTCAGTTATCATTATGGTTTCCTGCTTTGAATTTTCTAGAAATTCTGATGCATTAGATATTCTTGAATAGGTAATTGAGGATCATTATGTCGTTGAGAATTTGAAATTATGTGGAGCTATTTTAACCATCTTCTGGGGCACTAATTATGCATGTATTGTCCAGGTTGTCTTGTTGTTTCAGAAGATAGGAGGTGTAGAAGTTTGTCTCTTTGGCATGTATGTCCAAGAATTTGGTTCAGAATGCCCATCTCCAAATCAACGACGTGTCTATCTTTCATACCTGGACTCTGTCAAATACTTCAGGCCTGAGATAAAGACAGTCACCGGAGAAGCTTTACGTACATTTGTTTACCATGAAATTCTGGTACTTGGTTTGCAAACTTATACTTACCAAACCTTATGCTGTTTTGCAGATAACTTTTCTTTGTTCATATCATTTCATTTTCAGCGTGGTTAATCGTTTCTACTTTTTATGTATTGATAATGGAACTTGCTTTATGATTCTATGTTGTTACCATCCAGTTTACTTTTGAATGTATTTTTTTGGCTGTAGATAGGATATCTTGAATATTGCAAGAAACGTGGCTTTACTAGCTGCTACATATGGGCTTGTCCTCCTTCGAAAGGTGAAGATTATATACTATACTGCCATCCTGAGATTCAAAAGACACCTAAACCTGATAAACTCCGGGAATGGTGAGTCCTAAGGTCTTGGAGTCAGTTTCTCTCTTAGTTTTTTCTGTCTTGAATGTCTTACTGTTTTCTCAACTATATTGGTTATTCTAATTTCAGGTATCTATCAATGCTAAGAAAGGCTAAAAGAGAAGATATTGTTGTTGACCTGACTAACTTATATGACAATTTCTTTGTACAAATCGGTGAGTGCAAAGCTAAGGTGACCGCTGCACGTTTGCCATATTTCGATGGTGACTACTGGCCTGGTGAGGCAGAGGATTTGATCAAAGAACTTCAGCAAGAAGAAGATGGTAAGAAACAACAGAAAAAAGGGAAGACTAAAAAGATGACCAAAAGATCTTTGAAAGCTAACTGTCAAGCTGACCTATCTAGTAATGCCTCAAAGGATTTTCTGTTGATGCAAAAGGTAAGTCTTGCACCTTTTGCCATTTTCTCTATTATAAATTCAAAGTTCCCTTCTTGAAATTCTGGAGTTATATGCGCATATGAGGTTAGAGTTTGCACTCTAGTAAAGAAGGCCAGTGTTCAGATTTGGGATTAAATTGTTCTTGCAAGAATTCATAATTCAGTTTGGTAAAAAGTTTTGATAGTTCAAAACGAAATTGAGCAATGGTAGTCTATTCTTTTAAAATATGGCTAGGATGTATAACTTAATTGTTAAAATGTTTATAAAATCAAAAAATGAATTATTTTTGCATGGGTGTTATCTATGTTTATTATGGTTTACTACATAAATCAGGCATAATTTTATGATTGGGATACAGTTTTCATGACTCTCAATGATTTGGAAAACACCCTAAAAAATAGAAGTCGTCCCCTGTATATGTTGGAATATTTTGGAAAAACTCCCTAAAAAGGATCTTTTCCAAATGGGAGTCAGATTCCAGGAAACTTTTGCTAAATACAGAGTTAATTGAGATTTTTTTCCTAAATTAAATAAATTAGACGGACTAAAAGCCAAAAAGCCCAATTTATGTTGATTCACAAGCATCTTTACAAGGACAAAGTGTGAATCAATCGCCACTCTCTCCAAAAAATCATATATTTTATATGATAGTGTTGGTGGATAGGCATTGAGTAGAGTTAGCTATTCAAAAACATTTGATATTTCTATCTAGGTTTTAAAGTTGATTTTTGGCATTAAACTGTTCTTTAGGGACTGCCTTTCCTATAAATTTTATTAATGCCCATGTTGCTCCTGGTTTTCCCTCACGGAAGTTAGCCATATCTTATGAAACCTTCTATGTCACAGCTTGGTGGAACCATCTCTCCGTTAAAGGAAGATTTTATTATGGTCCATTTGCAGCATGCATGCACTCACTGTTGTGTGCTCATGGTATCTGGAATCCGGTGGGTTTGCAACCAGTGCAAAAATTTTCAACTCTGTGACAAGTGAGTACTGTCTGTTGCAGCATTTTGTAGATTTGTCTTCATATCTAAAGCCATATTTCACTGTGATGCAGAGTGCTGTTTGAGTGAAAATACATGTAACTTTTATATGTTTACATTAATTTAACATCATTTGCTCAGCAAGGAAAGCAAACCCCTCAAGTGCTTGGGCCAAGCTACGCTCCCACTTTGGGTCCATCAGCCAAACATCGGGCTAAAAGGCCTAGGGTGCTAGGCGTGGCCTAAGTTGGCTGTGCTCAAGCCTCCCACAATGGGTCTCAGGCCCATCCAAAGATAACAAAAGATGGGGGAACCAACTTAAACTGTACCTCCTACAAGGTTTAGTCCCCACATTGGCTATCGAGTAATGTGGGGGAGGGGGAACTCCTCAAAGATGCACACTTGCATTCCTTTTTACTCTATCGTGCTTTCATTTTTAACTGTAGTATGGGCTTTTCCTGTGCACACATGAGCTGAATAGTTCTGGGCTTGGTTGGTTTTCAAAGCTTTTGCTCTTGGTTGTCTGGCATTCAAGATGTTTGGGTCAGGATGGGCCCAGGGGTTTAAAAGTGGTCGATGGGACCATGCCAGGCTGGGCTCAGCCCAGCCTTGACTCAGCCTCTGGATGGTTCTTTCAAGAGGAGGAAAAATAAAAAGTGAACATGAAGGATGGAGGAGGTGGAGAAAAAGAAAGAAAGAAAGAAACTAACGTTCAAGAAGGCAGCCTGCTATATACATATGGGTGGGAAGCCAAAACGGTGGCAGCCAGTGCTACCTTCTTCTTAGGTAGACATGGGTGCGCATGGGCATGGGATTGCTTGTTGACTTGTTGGCAGGCATGAACACAGCAGATGGACGGAACCGTAGTGGTTGATGGGCACGAGGAAGTGGTGAACATGGGGCCTATCTAGAATCTCTCTGTGCCTAGATTTGAGATTACATTCCTTGCTCAGATTTATTGTGCTACCTGCCAACTAGCAGTTTACGAGGGACTTGCTACTGATATATGGATGGTTGCCCTTTATGTATAACTGGGATAAAAGAAAACTGTCTCTGATCTGGGGACCTCGTAATAGGAATTCAGAACAGGGACCCTCATATTTGCCAACTCCCAGGTGGATGACTAATGTTGAGGACACCAAAGCTGTCGTTAGATTGATCCGGAGTGAGTCTACCGCCGTCAGAGAGCCATTCCAGCTTCGGTGTGGCTCGGAGATTCACCAGAGCATAGTTAATGCATAGTGTATTTTAGTTGAGTCCATAGACAGTTTGTTTGGCCCATTTGGAGTCCATTTAGTATTTTATTTTTTCAGGATTTTAAGTACGTTCTCTAAATCGTAGGGATTTTTAGTGCAATTTTTTGCGATAATTATCTAGTTAGAGGTGTCTTAGTATGTGTTGGAGTTGCGAATTTCTGCTTATTTTTGTGAAAATTCTTCTCTGAGATGGAGAGTGAGACCTCGAGAAGGGGAGGGTGTGACGTCCTACCACTGGTGTGACGTTGGAGGGCCGCCGCTGTGCCACTGCTGCCATACGCTGCCACTGCACTGGCACAAGCCGCCGTCCTCTTCCTTCTCTTTCTCCTTTTCCTCTCTCTCTTTCTCCTCCCTCTCTCTCCCTCCTCTCTTTCTGCAGCATTCTCTCTCTCCTCTGTTTTACTGTTCACAGAACAGTAAGCAGGGGGGGGGATGAGGCGCGACCCCGCTGCACACCTTCCCCTCTCCCACCCCTACCTTTCTTTCTTTCCCAGCCCTCTCTTTCTCTCTCTACGCTATTTTCTCTCTCACCCGATCCTTCTCTCTCTCTCTCATATTTCATTTTCTCTCTCTCTCTCTCTCTCTCTCTCTCTCTCTCTCCATCCTCTCCCGCATCTTTTGCCCGTTCCTCCCTGTTCAGCGGAACATGATGGGAAGCCCCACGGGCCAGCCTGCCTGCGGGTCCTGCCTGGCCCGGCGGTCCTGCTCGCCTGCAACGAGCCAGGGCCTTGGCCCTCTTCTGCTGCAACAGCGTCCTAGCCCTTCTCCAACCTGGTTCGACCAGGTCCATCTGGTCCGGACCACCTTGCGAGCCAAGGCTCTCAATAGTGCACCACACCACCATGCAGGCTGCACCCGACTGGTCGAGTCAAGACCATCAATCCCTGGTTTGAGCCAGGGTCCATAGTGGTCTGAGCCAGGTTCCTAACTTGTTCTACTGCAGTGCACAGGTGGTGCACCTAGTAGTCTTATCGCACTGCCAACGTCGAGGGCACATTGTTGCTCCGATTTGCATGTTGTTTGTATTGTTTGCTTCCTCACAGCGAGGCCGACCTCGTTCAATGCCCTGTTTGCTAGCGGCACATCATTTTGCATGCCATCCTTGCACACACCATGCGGACGTCCGTATATGCATCTTGAGGCCCACATCATCTGCCTTGATTTGTGTGCCACCAATTGGGTGCCTCCGACTTTGTGGTGCAGTTCCCGAGGCAACATCTCAACAGCACATGCAGCATCGTGTGCTCATTAGTTGCTGTGTTTCCACCCATATTATTTTATTTTATTGTTGCATGTTATCTCCTTGCAAGAAGTGGGCCCCTTTTGGTTGTAATTTGAGGGTAGAACACGAGCACCGGGTGTTCTTCTTCCATGCTCCAACATGGAGGTGCGTGCTAATCCCTTCCGCTACAGTTTACTTTTCTAGTACTTGCTTTTCATCGTCGACTTGTGAGATGAGATATCTAGCCTACGGTACATCATCATGTTGAGTTTAGAGCGCATTATACCTATCCCGACTGTTCCAACAAGATTTTGGGGTTGTTCTAATTCCCTAGACTTGTAGTTGTTCCTCAACTACCAAGGGTCCCATCTTTCCTCATAACGAGAGGGCCGGTTACTCGGCTAGCTTATGTTATTTGGCATGGTTATCCAACTTTACTTTGTGCGACTAGGTTGCATTGTTTATTTCTATATTTGCTTGTTGTTGATCTCTGATTCCGTTAGTGAGTCTGTTAGTTCCATAACGCATCCCGCATCAGCTAAGTTTTTGGTGGGAATATTGGCTTTGTTTAATGGCCTTGGATATAATGTGTTTATTTCTCATTTTCCATTCCATGGTTCTTGGGTTGTTTTGGAACCTTTTTCCAATGCTCAGATTTTAACAGTAGTACAAAGCTGATCACATTTGAGCATATATAATGTACTGACTACAGCAATTAGCACATTATACAATGTCTTTCTTTTTCCAGTTGCCATTGCAAGATTCTTGGGTTGTTTTAAACCTTTCTCCAGTGCTTAGATTTTAGTAGTACTACAAACTGATCACCTTTGAGCATATACAATTTAGTAAGCAGTTAGCACATTGTATAATGTGTTTATGCCATTTTCCGTCCAAGATGCTGGGGTTGTTTTTAAACCTTTCTGCAGTTCTTGGATTTTAAAAGACATACAAAGCTGACCACCTTTGATCACATATGATGTACTGGGGAATAAGCACATGAGGTATATCCTCAAGGTAAAGGGATGTGACAGGTTGCAAACATTCACCTGCTCTTGGATACATATCGGCAGTTTATTAATCATTGCACCACCTAATACATGAGCAAACTGTGCTCCAACCTAAATTACGTAAAAGTGGCAAAGATTGATTGGATTATGTTTTTATGTCTACTATATCACATAATTGTTGGATAACCACTTACATTTTGCTGAAAGTTTTTTCTTAATCTTCAGGTTCACCCAAAAAGCTCATAATTTCTTATTCTAGGTAGAATAGGCATTGATGATATCTATTTTCATATATTCCCTTTTTTTACTTCACCTATAGATCATTTTATTTATCCCAGATATAATCCTAATCTGCTTAACCTAGCAAAAGGCCTCTCGTTCAGGTATAAGCAATCCTGGATGACCCTTTTTCTTCTCTGAATTATCACGACTTCTAAACATGAACCGAAAATGTTCTGCATTAAATGGTATCTATTAAGGTTCTTCAAATGGTTGAATATTTTGTTTTGACAAAATTCATCATCATCAAAGACTTATCCCAACTAATTGGGGTCGGCTACGTGAATCCTATCCCGCCATTTTAATCTATCCAATGTCAAATTAGAAGTAACATGTAGCAATTCCAAGTCTTTTCTAACTACCTCCAACCTCCTCATCTTAGGTCTTCCTCAATGTCTTCTACCGTCCTCCACTCTAATTCTGTCACCCCTCTTAACTGGTGCTGAACTTGGGGCCGATTGTACATGACCAAACCAACGCAGCCTATTCTCTCTAAGCTTAATGTCAACATGAGCTACCCCTAAATCCTTGCGTGTATATTCATTCTTAAATTTTATCTTTTTTAGTTTTTACCACTCATTCACCTCAACATCCTCATCTCAGCAAGGCACAAATTTTGCACATGATCCTGTCTCATAGCCTAACACTCAGAACCATATAACATAGTAGGTCTTACATCTATCCTGAGAGAATCAGCCACTATAAAACTCTGTCTTGCTTCAGTTTCACGGCCTTCCCCACTGCATCAGCCTGCTATCCAGAGAGATGTCTCTATGGCAGTCAACTCGGAAGAGGTCGCCAATCAACTGCCACACCTCCTTTGCAAAAGAGCACGAAAGAAAAAGGTGCTTTCGCGTCTCATCCACTTCTCCACATAGGCTGCACAAATAATTCATAAATATCGAAAGTTATTACTTTTAGGAATAACTTGATCATCGATAGTAACTAAATCTATATAGTCAACCTCTCTGTTACTGAAATTACATTTCATATATTATGTCTTAGTTCGACTGATCCTAAAATCTTTAAATTCCAAGGCGAATCTCCATTGTTCTAGTTTATCATTCAAACTCTTAATATCCTCATCGACTAGAACAATATCATTTGCAAATAATATACACCAAGAGATGTCACTATGCAAGTGTTTAGTGGGCTCATCCATAACTAAAGTAAAAAGATAAGGACTTAATACTGAACCTCGATGTAATACAATAGTAACATGAAATTCTGATGTCTCTCCAATATTAGTCCTCACGCTCGTAGAAGCCCTTTCATACATATATCTAATCACATGAATATATCTCTTAGATACTCTCTTCTTCTCTAAAGTTCACCAAATTAACTCCCTAAGTACACGATTGTAAGCTTTCTCTAAATCAATAAAAATAATGTGTAAATCTTTCCTCATCTCTCTATATTTTTCCATCAATTGTCTCAATAGGAAGATAGCTTCCGTAGTAGACCTGTTAGGCATGAACTCGAATTGATTTTCTGAAATATTAATATCACGCCTAAAACGCTTCTCTACACTCTGCTACTCTCTCCCAAAGTTTCATAGCGTGACTCATAAGTTTAATCCTACGGTAATTATTGTAATTTTGAATATTTTCTTTATTTTTAAAGAATGAAATCACAATATTTCTTCTTTAGATATTCGACATTCTCCTCTCTTTTAAACTCTTATTGAAAAGTTCACTAAGTCATTTAATACCTATGCTACCTATACTTTTTCAAACTTCAATAGGTACATCTAGTCCCAAAGCCTTACCCACTCTCATCTTTTTTAGAGCATCTTCGACTTCTGAAGTTCTAATCTGTCGAATGTAATGATAATTAATTTGTCTACTAAACTCATTGGTTTCTTCACGAGGGTAACCTTTAAATTGATCCATCTTTAACAATTTTTCAAAATAAGTACTAATCTCTTCTTAATCTCGTAATCTTTCACTAGGATTCTACCATCCTCGCTCTTAATATATCTAATATGATTAAAATCCTTACTTCTGTTGTCTCTTAGTTTAGCAAGTTTATATATATCTTTTTCACCCTCTCGAGTTCTCAACTTATGATACAAATCTTCCAAAGTCCTTAACTTAGCATCATTAACTATTTTCTTAGTGTTTGGTTTTGCAATTTTGTAATCTTTAAAGGTTTGATCATTTTTATTCATTTGCCACACTTTAAAGCATTCTATTTATGGTTAATAGATTTTTGAATTTCCTTATCCTATTGTCATGTCTCTTTTCTAAGAACTCATTTACCTTTAGATTCACCTAAGATTTTTTTTTTTGCTACTCTATTTATACAAGTAGCCATTCTATTCCATATTATGTTAATTTCTCCCTGAGAATCTCATATATTCTCCATTAGTAGATGCTTTCTAAAGGCATCTGAATGCTCTCCTTTTAAATTTTACCACTTGATTTTTGGGCAACTATTTATTACACCATTTTTCTTCAATAAAATTTTAAAATTTTTCTTTGTCAAAATTAAGGTGTCTTAATCAATAAAATTCTAAGATCCAAATGTATAGAATGACTATGAACAAAATATGTGTTAACACCAACATAAAGATAAGAAAAATTGAAGAGAACCCACCTAGTCAGATTTTTACAATGCAAATAAACTCGTCTTATATTAGTTAAGGATATTAATAATTAGAACCAAGGTTTACCGTATCGTATCGGATCGGGCCGGCTCGTACAAGTCGACTCATATTTGGACCAACCCAATCTACTGGCATTGACCGAGTCGGACCGGATCGTACCGTCTCAATATAGTTCGTACCGTTTCAATATAGTCATACATAAAGACTTGTTTTAGATCAAGTTTTACTCATTTGATAAGTAAAATCACTCTCGTATCTGAGGAGATTCGATCCGATCCGGATCAACGAGTCGGCGAACCTTGATTAGAACAACTAAGTAAAAATCATGTATTTTATTTTTGCAGTAGAAACTAGTAAAATAAAATCAAGGAATCCATTTAAGTCTAGTTTGCATAGGGGGATGGAGAGAGGCAGGAGAGCTTGCAGGACAGTAGCCACTTTGGTCTTCGGCGGCAATCGGGTTCCTCTCGAGAGGGGTCCGATGAGATCTTTGCCTCTCTGGAGATGCTGGTGTGCGGAGGGATGGGACATTCTTGGCTTTGGTGCCCATAAATGAGGATAAAATCCTAGTCGAGGTTGTGTCCTACGGTCCTGGAAGCAGGCAATCGCCGAAACTAGTTACGAAGCGCCCACACCTATAGTGATACATGCCTTCATCTATGAGTCTGAGACCGTATCTTTTAGGACGTTGGAGATGAAGAGGTGTTGCAGGTGCTTAGTGGTTGACGAGTTGGCTCAACAAATAGCATCCTTCGCCTTATCTCTAGTAGGTAGACCAGAGATGGATGGGAAGCACACAAAATCTTCGCAAAGCTTTTCTTGTCATGAAATGCAGAATCGGCCGATCCCGATCCGGATCGACCGATTCGGATCGGGATCGGCAGGTCCCGATTCCAGCCGATCCCGGCTGATCTGATCCCGATTCGGATCAGGATCGGCGGGTCCCGATTCGGGGACCCGATCCGACCCGAAATTCCTTGCTTCTTGTTAGCCTGTCCTTCAAAGAGCTACTGGAAGAGTTGGTTGATGGTGGAGTTCTCACCAGTAGAAGTATGGTGGTCAGAGTGTTTCCATGGGAGACCTTTACGGCAACCCACCCTAGCCCAGGTCGCTAGAGGTCGATCTCAAACTCGTAGGCCTCCTACGAGTTCTCATGGAGGAGTCTGATTAGGTAGATCCTTTTTAGTTTCGTAGACTTGGTGGAGGTACTTTCCTGGTCGCCGGAGATAGAGCCACTGCTTGACGCTCTAGTTAGAGTGAAAGTCTTTGCATGGAGGGACATCTCGGCGGCTGTTGAGGTCTCTATCGATGGGGGCTGGTCGGTCATCAAAGTGCATTCGGAGTTGGGATGGAGGTGGTGGCAGTGTGGAGGTGTTAGGGTTCCACTCGGCGCTCGGTTGGGAGTGTGATCCCCACATGATGTGGTCCGGGCATTTAAATTTTGAAACACCCACTCATTTTATCTTGCCTCATGTATTGATCGGGTCGATTGGTCTTCAGCAGGGACCTGTTTGGGCTGCTTATGTTTGGGGGAAGTCATTTCACTGACCTGATGACTTACCCATCTTAGGCAGACCCATGTATGGACCCATCGGATCTTGTCTTCCTCACCCAATAGGCCCTGTCTCGTGCATTCTGTCCCCTCCGCTGCTGGTGGGTCTCTCCGACCCCTCTCGAGGACCCCTTTGCTTCTCTGCAGGGCCTTGGGACCCCCCAACCTCTCGAACAAGCCTGAGCGACCGTCAACAAGAGACAAAGTGCTTCTTTGGCCATCTGATCTTTGCTCTTCTTCAGCTCAGTTGGACAGCAGTGGACTTTAGGGACCCTAATCCCCAACGCACAGGAAGGGAATGAGGTCAAGTGTAACAACCCGATTCAATCCTTGTGAGGCACCTTTTGGGGGACAAAACCGTGTGGGCTTGGCCCAAAGCGGACAATAACTCACAAGGGACCGATCCAACTCTTGTAAGGTATTGTCCGCTTCGGGCCAAGCCCACAAGGTTTTGTCCCCTAAAAGGCGCCTCACAAGGGTTGGATCAGGTTGTTACATCAAGGGACTTCAGGGACTTGTGAGGCCTCGTCGCCTTGGATCTTCTGGGCCCATCCATTAGGAGTTGGAGGGATATTGCGTCAGAGCGGAGGGTGATAAAGACTCCTTCCTTGTTGTGATGGTCTCCCCAGGCCATGTTGTTAGGCCGGGGCTTCCCTGCTCCCCCCTTTTGGCCTTGAGGACACATCAACTTCAGGAGGGGGTAAGGAGAGGAGTTGGAAGGGCAGCGGCAGCCTGGTCACTCACCAGAGGAAGCCTTGATCCTTTCGAAGGAGGTGCTTTTCAAGATGATTAGCCTGCAAGGTCTGAGGGGTTTCACTCTTTAGTCCAGGACTCTCTTGTTGTTCATCAGGCAGAAGATGGCGAGGATTCTAAAGCATTATCTGTTGAGGAGCTGTCCGATGCTGTCGGAAGGGCTTGGGGGCTTGAATAAAAAAGAAATCAAAGAGCTACTTGCCACGACGGGTCAGCTCATGGAGGATCAGGCAAGCGAGGTAGCAGGGAAAGTAGGAGTATCCTTTGACAGTTTGGAGAAGGATGTGAGACACTTATTTTCCAAGGTTCAAAAAAAGATGGCTTGGATGGCTTAGGGTGAAAAGTCTTTTCAAAATGAGAGGGCGAGAGAATAGAAGGGTTGAGGGAAGGGGAGGGCGAGGAAAGTATAAACACATCCCAATTGAGAATCATCTCATGGAATGTGAGAAGGGTGTGCAAGAAGGAGAAGAAGAGTGGTGAGAGACTTTGTAAAGAGAAGCAAACTGGATATTTTTTGTCTCCAAGAATCTAAGTGTGGTGAGGAGGAGGGGGAGTCTATTTTAAGGGAGATATGAGGTGGGAGGCTGAGTAAGGGAGTGGTGTCTTTGCTGGAGGGTACTACAAGAGGGATTTTAGTTATGTGGAACAAATACGAAGTGGAAGAAGTGGCTGGTTGGTGGAAGGCGGGCGGGCAGATGGGCTATCACACTCAGATTTTGTTGCCTCAATGATGACTTTGAGCAGGATTGCACGGGGATTTATGGTCCCCAAAGCAGGTTGGATAAGAAGTCCTTGTGGGAAGACCACCTCTCTTCTCGGCAGTAGTCCCGTATGCTGTGGTGCATCGGAGGGGACTTCAATTCTATTGTGGTTCCAGAAGAGAGCAGTGGGCTATCACATCATGCTGGGTGATGGAGGATTTCAAGAGTTTCATTGCTGATGCGGCTCTTGTTAACTTCCCTACACCCAATGTTGCCTTCACTTGGTCCAATCTTCGAGAGAATCCCTCCCTCTCTAGATTGGATATGTTCTTAGTGCCAGTGGATTGGGACGACCATTTCCCTTACTTGCAGGCAGAATGCGTGACAAGGATGACTTTAGATCACAAGCCTATTCTTCTCCAATCTAACAGTTTTCCTTACATGCATCCAAAGATTTATATTGTAAAGATTCTGGCTGAGGAACGATGATTTTATTCATGGTGATAGAGTTTGGAAAGATGCTTTCTAGGGTTCTAATGTCATGGCGATGCTCACTCTTAAGCTCAATAATCTGAATAAGGAACTCTTCATGTGGGGTGCCACAACAACCCTCCTTGGGAAAGTAGCTAAAGACATAGTTTATAGCCATTGGAAGCCCTTGATACTCTAGAGGAAATAGGCCTTCTTGAATCGGAGGACAAGGAGACTTAGGGCAGATTTTGATGAAATCCTCCTCAAGAAAGAGATTTACTAGAAGCAAAGGTCTAGAGAGAGGTGGATTAAGGGGGGTGATAGAAATATTGCTTATTTCCGAAGGTGACTTCAGGTAGAAGAAGGATGAATTAGATCAAGAGCCTCAAGAAAAAGGACCAGATTCTCTCTAATGCTTTCCACATCAAACACCATGTGCAACTTCTATTCCAAGTTATTCTCTGAGGATACCTTTTGGCAACCGTCCTTTGGGGAGGACCTCCTCCTGTCACTATTGACAGAAGAAGGGGAGGACATTTTCGCTCCTTTCTCAGAAGAGGAAATTAGAAGGTCGATTTTTTGCCCGTGCAGGAGATAAGGTTCCAGGACCTGATAGATTCACCATGGTTTTCTTTCAGCATTGCTGGGACATTGTCAAATATTGTTCAAGCATTGTTGCACTTTAGGGTGGGCTGGCTAATTCAAGGGGCATTAATAAGGCTTTTATTGTGTTGATCCCTAAGAAGGAGGGTGCTAACAATTTGAGGGTCTCTAAACCGATCATCCTATTTAATGGAGTTTACAAGATCATTACCAAGGCTTTGGTTACCATATTGGAAAATGTAGTGGACAGGCTTGTTAGCAATAATCAAGGGGCTTTCATTAAAGGGAGATGCATTCTGGGTAATTTCTTGTGAAGTTTCACCACATAAAAGGATTGGCGTTGAAGTTGGATTTTGAAAAAGCCTATGATAGGGTTAGTTGGGAATGTTTGTTCCAGGTTCTAGACAAGATGGGCATTGGGGACATGTGAAAGTCATGGATTAGGATTGTGTTTCTTCAGCCACCTTTGCTGTGCTCATTAATGGTCAGTTGACTCCCTTCTTCCACAGTAGGAGAGGCCTTCGTTAAGGAGATCCATTGTCACCCCGCTTCATTTTGGTGGCTCACATCCTTAGTGGAGTATGGGAGAGAGCGAAGATTGCCGAGCTTATCAAAGCCTTTCAGGTCACTCAATAGGGCATGTTTATTTACCAGCTACAGTATACATATGATACTATCCTTTTCTTCTTAGAGGGCGAGGGACAACTTTTTATTGCATAACTCATCTTATAATTGTTGGAGGAGGTTACAGGGTGGAAGATTAATTTTCAAAAGAGTAAGCTCATTGGCATCAATTTGGAAGAGCGTTCTCTTAGGACATTTGTTACCCTAGGCTGTCCTAGTAGGTATTCCCCATTATCTACCTAGGACTACCCCTTTTGCCAGGAGCTCTTTTATGTAAAGATTGGGAGAAGATTATTCAGAGATTTGAGATTAGGTTGGCAGGCTATAAGGGGAGACTTTCTGATGCGGGAGGAGTCGGAATTTGAAAGAACAAATGTGAGCGGAACGGGCATCTCACACCTTACCCCATTGCAGGGCTCTCCTTTCACGTAGGCCCTCAAAATCCAACCCGTCCAAGATGAGTGCGCATCTCACTCGGGGCTTCTCACCCTCTCCATCTCAGGGATCTCACAAGAACAAATGCTAGAATTCCAAAAATTAGATAACTTCTTCCATTCTTCTTCAAATGTGAAGTACATGTCCTTTTAAATATAAAGCAAGAGGTGGACAAAAGGTCACCTAATAAAGACATCTCTAGCAAAACGTAGGAACACCTAATTAAGACTTCGTAAAAATACGTAATGACATTCACCTAATGACCCACACTTTTTATTTAAGACTTTTGGAATAATAAAAGACACCTATTAATGACTTTGAGGACCACATTCTTTAGTGCGCTTCAGTTTCGATCTTTTGTATCGCTCGCCGAGGAAGATGAATGGATAGGAGAGAATGGTGGTCCTCTCTCGGGTCTGCTACAGCTCTGAACGGCTGTGACCATGAACTTATTCCCATCAATTCTCTTTTGGTGGGAGAAAACTCGCCCTCGAGTTTGAAATGCTGCCGAAGGTGACATACAAGTGCTGCAGCTACAGCAGTGTGTAAACACAGTGGCACACTGAAATTGGGTTGGTCTTGTTGTGATGAGACCGACGGTTTTGACGACGCTCAAATCGGAGTCCGAGACGACCTAGAACGGCACACACAAGTGTCATCGTAAAGCGCGCAAGTGCGGCATACAAAACGAGGCACTGTTGTCGGACGGAACGTACAGAGAGGTCGTCCTCATTGATACGATCCCAACGGTACAAACGGTTCGTAAATCGGAGCACCGATGAATCTGGAACGAGGGCGGTGCAATAGGGTCTCTAGTGCACCACTTATGTGCACTGTAGCATACCACTAACTAGACCCAGTGTGCTGGTTCACTGCAAATGGCTCAGACCAAGCGGAAGATGGCTCGGACCAAGCTGGAGATAGCTCGGACCAATGTAAAGGGGGCTTGGGTGGACTGGATCAACCGGTTCGGACTAGACCAAGTCAACCGGTTCAGACCGGACCGGGTCAAATCGGTCACCGAACCAGAAAGGGGCTGCGAGGGTTCGAGGGACTCCAGCGTCGGCGGGTGCAATGGCGCGGCAGACAGCGCCGGCGGGCGGCAACGGTGCCGATGGCGGGGCACGCGATGGTGGGGGGCGCCGGCGCCGGGCGGCGGCAGCTTTGGCAGAACCGTAGGTAGGCGGCGTCGGCAGTAGCGGTTGTGGGAGAATGTAGTGAGGGTTATCGAGGGGGTGCCGTAGGCGGTTGAGGCGAATGGCGACGGCGGTGCCGATGGCTGGGCAGGCTGCGACGGCGAAAGCCGACGGTGGCGAACCGCACCGGGGGCCATGTGCGACGGCAGTGGTAGGCCGCCCGCACTTCTCCACTGACCGCCTCTTTTTCTTTTTCCTTTTTTTTGTTACTTTGTTGTGGGGGGAACAAGAGGAAGAGGGGATGGAAAAGAAAAAGGATGGGGAGGTGGGTAGATGGGGTCCTGCCAGCCTCGCACCGGCAAGGAGGGCTTCCCCGGTGTCGCACCGGGGAAGGGGGGGCGGTTGGATGCCGCGGTGGTGGTGGTGATGAGATGGCAGCTTGGAGGGTGCAGGACTTGGATCGTAGGGCTATGATACCAAATTTGATGCGGGACGAGTCGAAATTTGAAAGAACAAATGTGATCGGAACGGGGCATCTCACCCAAGGCGTCTCATCTTACCCCATCGCAGGGATCTCCTTTCATGTAGGCCCTCAAAATCCGACCCGTCCAAGATGAGTGCGCATCTCAATCGGGGCTTCTCACCCTCCCCATCTCAGGGATCTCACAAGAACAAAGACTAGATTTTCAAAAATTAGATAACTTCTTTCATTCTTCTTCAAATGTGAAGTACATGTCCCTTTAAATAGAAAGCAAGAGGTAGACCAAAGGTTACCTAATAAAGACATCTCTAGTAAACGTAGGGACACTTAATTAAGATTTCATAAGAATACGTAATGACATTCACCTAATGACCTACACTTTTTATTTAAGACTCTTGGAATAATAAAAGACACCTATTAATGACTTTGAAGACCACATTCTTTACTGCGCTTTAGTTTCGATCTTTTGCATCGCTCGCCGAGGCAGATGAACGGATAGGAGAGAATGGTGGTCCTCCCTCGGGTCTGCTGTAGCTCTAAACAGCTGTGACCATGAACTTATTCCCATCACTTTCATCTTATGGGGGTAGGTTGATACTCTGTAGATTGGTTCTTGACAGCCTTCTTGTGTATTTCTTATCCATTTTCAAGTCCGGGTAAAGAAGGAAGGTTACGGTAGGTGACAACCAGCATAAAAATATTGTCACATCTCATGATATGGATTCAATCAATTTAATCTTAGGGCGTCCTCTACTTACGACGCGCTGCACTGGAACTCAAGTGTAGTGAGAAATAGGTAAGGGTTGAAGGTGTTCCCCGTAAGCGACGCGCCACGTCGGCGTCCGGATGTGGTGTTAAATGAGCAAGGGTTCTCACATTATGGACGGGGATGGGTAAAAAAAACTAGTCCATAGAGCCAAATAGAGAATAGGACACATGACAAACTTAGAGAATAATAGATATTACTACAGAAAGAATTCTAAGAAAGTACATATTGAGAAGATGATCAGAGTTCTTGGAATATAGGATCTCTTATAGGAAAGTTGATGGAACTTTTTTTTTTTTTTTTTTTTTTTAACAAAAACATGGCTTGTACCACCAATTTTATTCATAAATAGAGGAAGTACAATGCACTACTGGATAGGAGAGATTCTTATCCTATCAAAAGCAAAGAACTAGAAAAAATTACAAAGGCCTTATCTATTTAAAGTCTTTTTCCAGTTGGCAACAGAAAAATCTAGAATATGTCTAGACCAAGTAGATAAAAAACTCAAACTCCTAATAACGATATTTTCCACATTTACTTTGCTTCCTTTGAAAACAACTTCATTTCTCTCTTTCCAAATACTCCAGCAAATTGCATGAGGAATCATCCCAAAAAAGTCTTCTCTGCATTTTCTATTTTTACTTAGAACTCCTGTGTTTGAAGAAGGTCCACATCTCCCCGACTGTCCCAACGATCTTCTGAACACATAATCTGACTCCCCAAACGGAACAATTTTATGAATGAAGTCTTTTTCCACTTTCTCCATCTTAGTTTCCTGCAAACAAACAATATCCACCCAGTGTCTTCTCGCTGCCTCCTTGATTGCCCGTTGCTTTCCTCTATCATTTAAACTCCTAATAAGTTGATGGAACTTGTTGACACCATGGAGAGAAGAAAAGTCAATATTGCTTGCATTCAAGAGATTAAATGGGTAGGGGAGAAAAGTAAGGAAGTAGGAAATACATGCTACAAATTGTGGTATACATGAAATGAAAGAAATAAAAATGACGTAGGTATTATTATTGATAAGACTTTGAAGGATGCAATAGTAGTGGCGAGGAGAGTAGGAGATAGGATTATCCTAGTGTAATTAATTATAGAGGGAGATGCGATTAATGCAGTTAGTGCCTATGCTTTATAAGTTGGTTTAGATAGTGAGAGTAAACGGAGGTTTTAAGAGGATATGTATGACCTTATATAGAGCATACCAAATGAAGAGAATATCTTTATTGGTGGGGACCTCAATGGGCATGTAGGAAGTGAACGTCAGGGTTATGAGAAGGTTTATGGAGGTTTTGGCTTTGGGACTAGAAATGAGGAGGGAAAAAACATCCTCGATTTTACTATGACCTACGACCTTATACTAAAAAATACTCACTTTATAAAAGGGAAACTCATTTAATGACCTTTAAAAGTAGACAAAATAGAAGTCAAATTGACTTCCTTCTTAAAAGGAAAACGAATTGCACTTTATGTAATGATTGCAAAGTTATCTCCGGAGAGGCCTTAACAAGTCAACACAGGTTAGTAATCTTAGATATTAAGATCAAGAGGTGGTCGGATACGTTTAGAAGGAAGACTGCTGCTAGAACAAAGTTGTGGGAATTAAAAAGGATGAACCAAGCATGGATTGCGGAATCGGCCGATTCCGATCCGAATCGGCCGATTCGGATCGGGATCGGCGGGTTCCGATCCGATTCGGGGGGGATTTCACTGTTCCCCCCACCGATTTGAAAAAAAAAAAAAAAACCGGCCAAAATCGGCCCGAACCGGACCAGATCGGGGCCGGACCGGCCAGATCGGCCGGTCCGGACCCGATCTGGTCCGGTTCAGGCCGATTTCGGTCCCCCCCTTAAGGTTTAAGGGTTTAGGGGTTTAGGGTTTTAGGGTTTTAGGGTTTAGGGTTTAGGGTTTAGGTTTTAGGGTTTAAGGGTTAAGGGTTAAGGGTTAAGGGTTTAGGTTTTAGGGTTTTAGGGTTAAGGGTTAAGGGTTAAGGGTTAAGGGTTTAGGGGTTTAGGGTTTTAGGGGTTTAGGGTTTAGGGTTTAAGGGTTTAAGGGTTTAAGGGTTTAGGGTTAAGGGTTAAGGGTTAAGGGTTAAGGGTTAAGGGTTTAGGGTTTAGGGTTTAGGGTTTAGGGTTAAGGGTTAAGGGTTAAGGGTTAAGGGTTAAGGGTTAAGGGTTAAGGGTTAAGGGTTTAGGGTTTAGGGTTTAGGGTTTAGGGTTTAGGGTTTAGGGTTTAGGGTTTAGGGTTTAGGGTTAAGGGTTAAGGGTTAAGGGTTTAGGGTTTAGGGTTTAGGGTTTAGGGTTTAGGGTTTAGGGTTTAGGGTTTAGGGTTTAGGGTTTTAGGGTTTTAGGGTTTAGGGTTTTTTATGGATGTACATGAATTGCATTCATTCTTATTGTACATCAATTGAATAATATGTATGTAATTTTTTCTGATTTTATTTTTATTTTTTTCTGATTTTTTTAAATTTTTTATTATTTTTTAATCTGGCCGAGTCGGACTGGCCAGACTTCATCTGGATCGGCGGGTCTCGATTCGGGGACCCGATCCGATCCGGAATTCCTTGGAACCAAGTGATGTTTAAGAATGAACTTCTCAATATAGGGGATTGAAAGTCGGATTTGGAGCCAATATTATGTGGATAGATATGGCCTCAAAGATTAGAGGAGTAGTTAGAAAAATGCTCAGACTCTAAAGGACCTGGCCCACCTGCGAAGGAGAGGTGGTGGTGGAATGAGAAGGTACAAAAGGCGGTGAAGAGTAAAAGAGAATGGTTTAAAAGATTGTCAAAGTATGATAATAATGAGGCTTATGAACAATACAATATAGTAAAAAAAGAAGCAAAAAAGGCTGTTAGTCGGACAAGAGTTTAGGCCTTTGAAAAGATGTATGAGAAATTTGGAATCAAGGAAGGGGAAAAATATATTTATAGATTGGTAAATATAAGAGAGAAAAGATGTCGATATCTTAACCAAGTTAGGTACATCGAAGATAGTGAATGAAAGGTTTTGGTGAAAGATGAGGACATTAGAGAAAGGTAGAGAAGCTACTTTGACAATTTTTTTAATGATAATCATAGTGGAAACATAGTAGGCATAGAATGTACAACAGAGCGTAATGTGAACTATACTAGGAGGACTAGATTTTCGGAAGTCAATGAAGCATTGAAGAGCATGAAAGTGGGTAAAACTTGTGGCTATGATGGAATTCCTATTGAAGTGTGGAAATATTTAGAAGATGTAGGAGTAGAATGGTTGACCCGAATGTTTAACAAGATCCTAGTCTCTAATAAAATGTCAAATGAATGGAGAAAGAGCACTCTTGTATATATTTTTAAAAACAAATGAGACATCCAGAGCTGCTCAAACTATATAGGAATTAAGCTCATGAGCCATACTATGAAGCTATGAGAGAGAGTTGTGAAACATCATTTACGTTGTGACACAACTATCTCGGCCAACCAATTCGGCTTTATGCTGGGTCGATTAACTATGGAAGTTATCTTTCTCATTAGAAGCTTAATAAAGAAATATAGAGATATGAAGAAAGATCTACATATGGTGTTCATCGATTTGGAGATGGCCTATGATAGAGTTCCAAAAGATATCTTGTGGTGGGTGTTGAAGCGTAAGAGAGTATCTACTAGGTACATACAAGTATTAAAAGACATGTATGAAGGAGCAACTACTAGTGTCCGGACGGTTGGAGGGGAAACAAGAGATTTTCCTATTTCCGTTGGAATGTATCAATGATCAACAGTAATTCGTTATCTTTTTGCATTAGTTATGGATAATTTAACAATAGATATACAAGAGGACATTATCTGGTATATGATGTTTGCAGATGATATTTGTGTTGATAGATGAGACGCAAGAGGAAGTTAATAGAAAACTAGAGTTTTGGAGGAGCACCTTAGAGTCTAAGGGTTTCAAGTTAAGTAGAACTAAGACATAATATATGCATTGTAAGTTTAGTGAAGGTCGGATGGATGAAAAAGAGGGAGTTAACTTAGATGGGATGGCAATACCCTACAACACATTTCAAATATTTTGGTTCGATCTTCCAAGAAGACGGAGGGTGCAATGAGGATGTTAGCTATAAGATTAAAGTAGGATGGGTGAAGTGGAGACTTGCCACGGGAGTATTGTGTGACCGCAAGATCCCAATGAAACTGAAAGGAAAACGATAAGACCTACAATATTGTATGATAGCAAGTGTTAGGCAATGAAGGAGCAATATGTCTCCAAGATGAGTGTTGCCGAGATAAGAATGTTAAGGTGGATGTGCGGATATATTAGGCTAGATAAAATTCGTAATGAGTATATTAGAGAAAAGGTGGGAGTGGTACCAATTGAGGACAAATTGAGAGAAGGAAGATTGAGATTGTTTGGGCATGTTAGGTATAGACGTAAGGAGGTTCCAGTTAGAAAAGTGGAGCGTATTAGGATAGAAGAGGGGAAGAAAGGAAGGGGTAGAACGTATTAGGATAGAAGAGGAGAAGAAAGGAAGGGGTAGACCTAGATTAACTTGAAAGAAGATAGTATAATATGATTTGGAGGTTTTAAACTTTTCAGAAGAGGTAGCCAAAATCGTTTAGAGTGGAGACAAAGAATCTATATAGCCGACTCCAATTATTTGGGATTAAGACTTGGTTGAGTTGAGTTGAGTTTCAAGATTCCTTCAGCTTTGTTGAGAAGGTTGGCATCCTTACAAGCTAGGCTCTTCTGGCATGGTTCTGGAGAGCCTATGAGAGGTGGTTTTGCTATTAGTTGGGAAAGAATATGCAGGACCAAACAAAATGGGGGGCTAGGCTTAAAGAATATCATCCATTTTAACACCTCCCTCTGCTCTAAATGGCTATGGAAGCTAGTAACTTTTGACTCCGGCCTTTGGAGGGGGATCATCTCTTAGAAGTACTATGAGAATTCTGGAGTGTGGGATGTGAAAATCCCTTCTTCTTCTTACAATGTCTCATGGATTTGAAAGGGCATTCTCTCCTACTGGGATGCATGTATAGTTGGTTCCAAGATAGAGGTCGGTAAGGGCAGATCTACTCTATTTTGGATGGACACTTGGTGTGCCTTGCAGCCTGTCAGGCGACTTTTCCCGTCTCTTTTGCCTATTGCCCGCCATCCGTTAGCTACTATTCATCAGGTTTTTTATGATGACCTGCCGCAAGCCTCGTGGAGCCCTACTTTCAGAAGATGTCTTGGGGACAAGGAGACGAGAGGGCTGGTGCATCCCCTTCTTTTGTTGCAGCCCTTCCGATTGGCTTCCTCTTCTCGGGACCGGTGGATATGGAGATGGGGCATAGATGGAAGATTCTCTGTCAAATCAGCTTATTCGATCCTGGCAGATTGTGGAGCTAGATTCCCCTTCTTCTCCTGTGTTTGGAAGGTTAAAAGCCCATTTAAAGTGCAGATTATTCTTTGAAGGATTTCTCTCTTGAGACTCGCCACTTGTGATAGGTTCCTTCACTTTGTTCCAGACTTGAATACATGCTGTAGTCTTTGTGGATTGGTGCAGGAGACCATGGCTCATCTCTTCACATCCTATTCCTTCTCAGTAGAGGTTTGGAAGCTTTTGCTTGGGCAGCTTCATGTGGGGACACCAACAGTGGGATTCAGTGTATAATCTCCTTCTTTCTTGGGGAAGACCTTGCCTAGGAAGGAAGATCGTATTGTGTGGTGGCTGATCCTCCATGCAACCATTTGGGCCCTTTTGACAGAACACAACAGTAGGCTATTCAGGAGAGAGGCGGTTACCACTCGCAAGATTTTTTTTCTTTTGTGTGTTGTAAACTTAGAGTGGGTCAGGATCTTTGTAAATGGATGATTGTACTTCCTCCTTCCTTTCACTTCCTAGAGAGGGTTAGGGTGTTTTACACCACCTTGGTGTTTTAGTACTGGGGGACTTTTGTTTCTTGTCCTCTTTGTACTTGTAAATGTTTCTTTTGACTTTATAAATTATAATACAAGTGGTATCATCCAGATGAAATAAAGCTAAGTGAAAATCAGGTATTTTATTTTTGCAATAGAAATTCAATAGAGAAGGATGATCAAAGTGCACAAAACAAATGCCAATTTATTGTCAAAAATTAGTTTGATTGCATCCCAAACATTGAGACAGCATATTTTGGTGGAGACTAAGTGTATGTCCTACGATTTAAGACACCAATATACAATCCTCAATCTGATCAAAATAGGTAACCTATCAAATGCATAGACATGTCCTTGTATAAACTGTTCACAAATAAAATAATATAAAATAAATCCAAACAACTTCTGGCAACTTTCCTAGATGCAAGCACTGAGCAGATATGCTAAAAGTTGGTGACTCTAAAAAAATTCAACATTATATCGACTTGTAAGTGAAAACAAAATTTTGTGCTGGTCATGAAACATAATGATACCAAGAATGGCTGTGTAGAAATGAGATTAAGTGGAAACAAGAGGACAAGGAGCATTGGTTAAAAGTGGGGGAGAAAAACACATCCTCCTTTCTTGCAGTGGCTTGTGCAAAAGAAGAGCATTGAGAATTGTGCGTGTTCGAGAAAATGATTGAGTCATTGAAGACAAGAAAGGAATCCAAGAAGCCTTCCTTAGTTTCTTCGAAGATCTATTCAAAGTGGATAATGTGTGGAGGCCTAGTCTCCTGGTCCTGGATGGAAATGCCTTATATTTATAGTAGAGGATGCTGATCTTTTGACTATTCCATTTCAGGAAGATGAGGTTAAGGAGGGAATCTTTAGCATGGATGGGGACAAGTCCCTTGGGCCTGATGGATTCTCATTAGTGTTCTTTCTGCAGTTTTGGGCGATTATCAAGACTGATTTGATGAATATTGTGAAGGAGTTTGAGGAAAAAACCTCTGAACATCAAATGTCTCATTTCTGCTTTCATTATTCTCATGCCTAAGAAAGAAAGGGGCTGAGACATTTTCTGAATTCAGGCTTATCAGCTTGCTGAATGGGTTGTTTCAAAATTATTACCAAAATGATGGCATCTACACTGAAAAGGGTGATGGATAATGTAATTTGTAGAAATAAATCAGTTTTTTTGAAAGATGGATACATTCTTGATAACTACATCACAGCTAGGGATGAAAATCGGATAAGATTCTGTAAAATCCAATCTGAAAAGTCCATTCCCCATCGAATCAGTTCCCTCCTCCTCTGGACGCATTTCGCTGAATGGAACCAAGGCTAGGTTCAATCGAAGCCATCCAACGAAGATCAACCTCAACCCTGCCCGGGTGATGGTGATGGATGCTGTCTCCCCCGTCCTCCTCCTCCAACGCCCCCCCCCCCCCCCCCCCCCCCCCCCCCCCCCCCAGCGAAGAGTAGAATGATGCAGCATGGCCCAGTAAGTGTTTGGGCCTCCCTTTTGTCAGATGGTCAAATTAGATGTAAAGATTGGAATGAAGTTATTGAAAAGTTCGATAACAAGCTAGAAGGATGGAAGGCCAAGTTCATTTCTCAGATTCAGCTGAACGGACACTGGGAGGACATTAGAAGGTAGATGTGGGAGAATAGTGGGGCATTGTTTGGCAAAATCCTTCATCAGAGTTTTTAATGGTCGTGGTCAGGTTGGTGGATGAACAAAGTATGGTCAAAATTTCTTCCTTCGATGAACGTGTTCATGTGGAAAGTGATGAAAGGAAGGCTCCCTACTTGTGATAGACTCAAACACTCACTGTGTGTTGGCAATATTAACTGTCTTCTGTGGAATACAGGAAGGAAACTTGGATAATCTGTTCTGTAAGGTGGTATTATTGAAGTTCAGTGGTAGCTTTTGGCCAGAGTCAGTTGGAATTCAGTGGCAGAATTTTGGTAGCGTTCAGGACCTTTTTTGAGATTGTGGAAGCTTAAGTGTCCCAATCCCGCATATGGTGATGAATGGGCTGTCGCTTTTCCAGCTATATTATGATTTATTTGGTACCATAGAAGTCAGAGAATTTAATAAAAACTCCTAACAGCTCTTTTGACATCCTTAGAAGAGCAGTTCAGTGGTTGGGGAACTGTTGCAAGGCTGTGTGATGCAGGATACGAAGCAAATGGCCCTCTCCCATTCCCTTTTGCTTTTATGAGGCCAATTTATGGCCCGTTATGTTCTTTATATTTTCTAGGAGTTATAGAAATGTGAATAAAGGAGGGGAAGTCCTAGAGTCGGGGAGGGAGTCCAAGAGTCAGGAGTTACACATCTAAACTCCTTAAATATGTATGTTTGTCTTTCAGAGATAGAGAAGATTTTGTTGAAGAAAGATAATATGGTTCGTGTGTTTTACCTCTGCGACGGAGGTACCTAACTGGTGCGATGCTAGCCTCTTTTCCCCCTCCCCGGTGCAACGCCGGGGAAGCTCTCCCTGTCGGTGTGAGGCCGGCAGGATCCCTATCCCATTCCCCCTCTTTCACTTTCGTCCCGCATCACTGTGGATTCAGATACTTACTGAATACTCCTATTTTTAAGAAGGCTTGAAGGCTTCTTTATGGAGAACTTTATTATTTACTTTGCTTTTCTTGTTTCTTTCAGGATAACACCTGTTTTGCTAGCTTAGTAGAACGACCTTAACCTTTGTTTTCTGCTTCTTTTCTGCTCTGAGGTCTTCCCTAACTGCTTGTGTTCTCTGTGATATGCTGGGGGTGCCCTTCCCAGTGACTCTCTGTATTTTT
Source organism: Zantedeschia hybrid cultivar (assembly GCA_030544215.1). NCBI lineage: Eukaryota > Viridiplantae > Streptophyta > Magnoliopsida > Alismatales > Araceae > Zantedeschia > Zantedeschia hybrid cultivar. The sequence continues at coordinate 40,659,515 of JARZZO010000013.1, read as the reverse complement.
CTGCTTCCATTTCAACAAATTGTCGCATCATGTCACCTTAAAAAAATGGTTTATGGTGTTTGAATACCTTTTTCTTACTTACTTTTTAAGTTTAAAATTAGGAGTAAAAAGTGGACGGGAACACATTCGGCAACTTCCTAATTTTTAGGAAGGCATCCAACTCTTCATTGACCTTCCTTTGTTGGGGGGGGGGGGGGGGGGGGGGGGGCGCAGTGGGAACAACCTGAGTTGTTTTTATCTTGAGGAAACTCTGTGTGTGTGTTGGGGGGGGGGAGAGAATCCATGTTTTTCTCTCTCTTTCTCCTCTGTTTGGAGAACTCTCTAATAATTCTCTCTCCAAACTCTCTTAAGAATAGTCATGAATTTACTAAATAGTGGAGGAATCAAAATGAAGCAATTTTAAAAAGTAAGATAAGATTTTTAATGACAGAAATTTTGAACACAAAATAGTCTCAAAAGAAGAAGAAAAAACCCGCTTCCAAACACCGCCCTATTACTATTTTGCTTCTTTTTACTTGGACTGTTATGCAGCACCTTGTGTTTGTTGGCGGATGATTAATCCATACAGCTTGTTTCTAATTTGATCTGCTCTTAGACAATGCAAATTTCTGTGAGATTGTGATGTATTTTATGTCTGCTTTAGTTTGTGCATGTATTTCCTCAGATATTGCCTCTGGTTGAATTCATGTCTTGTATGATACAAATCATGTTCAGAAAAATGATATAGATCTTGGTGACACGTGTTTCATGTGAATATCCTGGTGTCAAACATCTTTTTTTGTGATTCTCTGTGAGGGATTTAACGTTGATGAGTGCAAATTTGTAGGTGTTATAATGTAGAACAGACGTGTGAAGATGGAGAGAGGCATCCTATTGGTTCTAAGGAGAAGCATTTGCTGAGGCCAGTAAGTGTCCCTGTGCAAATTTGCATGGCTTCTTTCTGATGTTATAAATTCCTAAAAAACCGTTGCTGTGTGATATCCACGAGAGTACCAAGTTCCTAATACATTATCCCTGAGCAGGTTGAAATCAATGATGTTGCTATGGATACAAAAGACAAAGATGAGATTCTAGAAAGCGAGTTCTTTGACACTAGACAAGCATTCCTGAGTCTTTGTCAAGGAAACCATTATCAGTATGACACACTACGGCGAGCCAAGCATTCTTCAATGATGGTCTTGTATCACCTTCATAATCCAACAGAGCCTGCTTTTGTAACGACATGCAATTCCTGTCACCATGACATTGAAACTGGTCAGGGCTGGCGTTGTGAAATCTGCCCTGATTTTGATGTATGCAATAATTGTTATCAAAGAGATGGAGGTGTTGATCATCCACATAGGTTAACAAATCATCCATCCATGGCTGATCGTGATGCACAGAATAAGGAAGCTCGACAAAAAAGAGTTCTACAGGTAAAATGTCCTTGTGAATTTGTTTTTCCCCAACATGCTCACTTATTTGTTGATATTGGCAAGCACCACACATCTTTTGGCAAACAAATAAGACTCCCAGGGAATCATCCATTTTCTTTGGTGCTTCTTGAGCAGCTTTTAAACTTGAAATCAGTCAACCACCAACACCCCCCCTCCCCCCCAAAAAAGAAAAAAGAGAGAGAGTAGTTGTATCACAACATTAATAAAGAAACAGAACCAATCACATCTCCCTCCCATAGATCCCCATCAGACAGTAAGAAGGCTATATTTGTACAAAAGATAACATGCAAACCTCCTTAGAGATGGAATGAGGTACCGTGTCACTCTAGTTACATCATTCCCAAAATAGATGAACTTCTAATTGAGATGTTTGCACTTGCCTCTCTTTGATGCTGTGCCTTGATTTTTCTCTCTATCCATGTAACCAGCCTGCACACATCCTCTCTAATTTTATTGAATGTTCCAGAATTCCTGCAAGTCCAGATCCCCAAAATAGTGGGTTGTGACCAAGAGACTAAACCTTCCTATCTGCTAAACTGCCGTAACTTGTCCACGACAATAAGGAGATGACCTTAAATATTGTAGTGTGCCATCCATTATAAACTTGGATGATAATTTGACTAAAAAGAAATCATTTTGGGCGGTGGGGGGAGGGGGCTCAATAAGCAAACTAGCTTTGATACCATGTTACTGAACTGAACCGCCGACCCAAAACCCCAGTTAGTGGTTGGAGGGTCCCAGAATTATATAGGCACAGCCGCACAGAGTGGCTTGTGGATATAACCAGTAACTAAATGGCTTTGCTCTTAAACTTGGTAGTCTAGGTTGCCATCCACTATGTTTCCTTGTTGGTGGAGACCCTATGAAGCTCTTGAAAACCCTAGAGAGGGAAAGTTGCAAACCAGATCTCCACGTGGAATCCCACTTTCATTCCATTTCCCTTGTCACCCTCATTCTAGCTTGAAAGTGGCTGTTGCCTTTAACACTTTTAACCAAACTTGAGAATGACCATGAAGAGGGAGATATCCTTGTGGATTATACTCCACAGACACCGTGCTGCATCTCTCCACTGAAGTTTTCTTCTCTACTCTCAGTTTTCTTCGAGTAAGTTGTCAGTCTAGATGACAAGAAGCCCCGTACCCCCATCAATCTGACATCAGTTAGGATCCATGAATCCTGAGGGAATTGGCTATGAGGTAAATGTCAGCCGGAGGACACACCTGAGGTTAATTCTAGCATGTGCATGATGATTTTTCTCACCCAGTGAACAAAGTATTTTGCTTCTGGTGAGCTCAAGTTTTCCAGGAAATGCCGTTTGTGCATTTTTAATAAATGGTTAACAAAACAGAAGAACATATCTGTTATAAGGGATTCGTGGATGGTTGATCATTCATTGGTACACTTCATTTTCATTACTGGCAGTTGCTTTGGTGTTTCATGGGTAGTGGTTTTTTGCATCATGCTCAAATCTGCATTTCTACATTTTTTTTCCTTATATGGACTTGAGCTTATGGTTTTGACTGGATTTTTACTTTTTGTGTGCATGTTCTACCTTCTCACTGATGCATGTTGTGATACAGCTTAGAAGAATGCTCGATCTTTTGGTGCATGCATCTCAGTGCCGGTCACTGCATTGTCAGTACCCAAATTGCCGTAAAGTCAAGGGACTCTTCCGTCATGGCATAAACTGTAAAACACGTGCTTCAGGGGGTTGTCCTCTATGTAAAAGGATGTGGTACCTTCTCCAACTCCATTCGAGGGCTTGTAAAGAATCAGAATGCCATGTACCACGCTGCAGGTTTGCCAATATTTTTATTCCTGTTACTGCTGATGTAGACTGCATCTCTGTCGCCATTATGGCTGTTCTAACATTTACCTGTATCAGGGATTTGAGAGAACATTTGAGGAGAATGCAACAGCAGTCTGATTCTAGGAGGAGGGCTGCAGTGATGGAGATGATGAGACAGAGAACTGCAGAAGTTGCAGGGAATGGATAACCAAGCAGAAGCATTCGGTGGGATTCTGCTTCATTTATGGCACGAAAGGCACACTGTTGAAAGAGGCAATAGATTGTGGCCGCAGAAGTGCCATTGGATTGGCACATCTAGTTACATGGTTGGTCATCTGTTGGCTTTCCCCAAGCCACGGTTGGAGCTGTTGTCTGGGTACCCTTTTGGATCCAACCTGTTCTCCACGGTTATTCTTTGATTTATCCTGCAGCACAAAAGCGATCTTCTGGTGCAAATGTAACATAGATGTTTAATTTGTCAATTCTAGTGGAAAATTTGGGGTCAGAGTGATTAGCTTTTCTGACATTTTCCCTTTTATGTTCCTTTGTTTTGGCTTGAAGAGGAGCCGGCAGCACTGAAATTTTTCAGTGATGCCCTTTTGTATTATTCCTCAATTTTGATATGCAAAGGAATAAAAGCCCGTTGCAATATCTCATCCTTTTCAAGTTATAGTGCATTATTTCTACTTGCCATTGGAAGCTTGAGATCACAAGACATCCACATCCAGCAAGTAATTTCGGCTTATGGTCAAGTTTCGCTTGTTCTTCCTAGATTCCTTCAAATTTCGTGTGGGTTCCAGGTGGCTACTGTGTGTATTGTCCATGGTATCTTTTGTGTTCGTCTCCTCGTTTTGAAATCTTTTTCGACGTATTGAGTTACGTGCTTCTTGCCATAATGGATTGAGATTACTCTGCTTTCTATACATCATTCATACTCTATTTTATTGGCATAGTAGATAAACAGGGAAGGGAAGGAAAAAAAAAGTTTTTCTACTTTTTAGGAAAATGGGATATGAATGGTGGTGAGAAACTGGAGTAATAGATAATCTCAATCCCTCCGTTTAACACGTATTAGGGCCACGCTGTTGATAACTTAGCCGTGGTCTCATCTTGAAGAGATGCAGAGATCATTTAATCTTTAAAATTGAATTGTGCGTGGTTTTTAAAAAAATTATAAAAATATTGTCGAGTTCGGGAATCACTTGAATTTGACATTAATCTCAGTTGACTATTAAAAAAAGGGTAAAATTGTCATCTTGGGTTGGGCACTGCAGCGTCGCGCTCTGGCCGCCCAGGTGTGTTGTAGGATGTTTGGTGAATTGAGAAGGTCAGACGTGACTCGCAAATTTATTGAATACTAGTGACACTTGTTACACCGCGGTGCAATATGTGACAGCTTTTGGATTGTGTGGACATGTGTTATTATTTTTAAATTTTTTTAACAGTCCGATTAAAGATCAGATGATGTGGATATTTACGTTACCATCTGATCAACATGATGGGACAACAGCGTTGAAGGCAGTGCATCAAATATTACTAATTAAATACATATAAGCAAAGGGAGCTTCCGAAGATGTCACATCAATAGCTAAAACAATATAATGTCACGATAGTTATCAGGAAAATGTGAGAATGGAATAATAAAATAATGGAAGATGAAGATTCATAAGTGCTTCATAGTTGGACCGCTGATGGCCGAGCTCATGGAGTCCTCTTCTAGGCTTCCGTTCCAAGAAACATAAGGGGTTTCGTTGTCACTCCTAAGGATCATAGGAGTCATATAGGGATGTCAATGATAAACCGATTACCTGATTATTCTTACTGTTTGTTAGTTTAGTGGACGGTTTGCCAACAGTCCTTTTATCTTTGATTAGTTAACGTGTACAGAAGTGAATAAGACTTTTAAATCCGCTTTCTTAATGAATACGAAAATGGATAGTCATGTTTACGAAATCGCTATCGGCTAGTATCCGTGAATATATATTATTATATTTCAATATAAATATACATCTTATCATTTTTCTTATTTTATTTGTCTTTTAAGGATGTTGTGGATTTTTAAGTTGGAGACATTTATTTTAGTGTGATTTAGTTGGAGTGTTATTTTTATGTTATGTTACTGATGCGAGAACGTTACTTTGAGTGATTTACTTCTCTTAATGAATAGTTATTTTTTGTATTTATGTTTTCCTTCAAATGAACAATTTATAGTAAATTTACACTTCAAATTTGACTTTGATAATTTTTCATTTTGACCATTAACTATCCAACAATATCAATAACCGTTTTTATCCGGATATTAAAAAAGCAGTTTCAGATATACCCATTTCCAATAGTTATAGGAAAGTTAACTGATACATAGCCTATTTTGTAGATACGGAAACAGATAGTCCACTATCTATACAGTTTCTGACCCGTTGACATTCTTAAAGTAATACATGTATCGTACGTATATACACATGAAATTTTTGGATAAGTAATATGTTTTCTGTCCAGGCAGCCAATCAGAAACATTAGCACGACTATGGAACCTGAAACTGTTAAATCTTAGATAAGTTTGCACTAACTCGATTACGTTTTTGGAGATGCATGCTAGCATAACAGCATTGTTGCTGGTTTTCTCACAGGCTGTCTTACGTTAGTGCCACGATGCATTCTTCAGGTCCTTAAGGGGGGAAGTGAGAAATGTAATCAAGTTCTCTCCCTAAGAATCACATTTTCACCTGTGAAAGATATCTTTAAATGAGGAATGAGATCTTCTGGACCTCTTCTCCAGTAATATTATCTGCCCCACATACACGTGAAGAGGAGGCGTACTTGGTACTTCTATGGTTTTTCATATAAAAATAACTTATTTATCTTCCTCTTCATATGTCTAGAAGTACGCAATGGTGCAAAGGAGGAAGTCCAGAAGATCCCATTCCCTTAAGTGAGAACTAAGAATTATGTCAGTTTCGAATGCGAGAATTTGTTGGGCTTTGATTAGGATCTAAATTCATGGTATTTAGTCGAATTAACATGAGGTTTTCTCTCTTGTAGGCCTACCAACGCAGTTTTTAGTTGGGACTAGTGAATGTGAAACACCTAAATATGAACCATCCTCTTCAATCCTAACACTAACGGTGAGGTTGATTGCATTGCCTTCCAGGGCGACCCACTCATCAGCACTCTAATTCTTCTTATGCAGGAATGCTGACAAGTCAAGAACTTACCTTGTTGCCATCCCTTGCTACCAGGATGTCCTACAAAATGAGCACATTAGTTTGATGTATGGACGACATCGCACTGCAAAGGTCATAGAGGTAGGGAAATCATTATGGGATTCAATGACTTTGAATTTTTCCATTTACTGGAATACTCCATATTTTCAAATAAAGCGTTTCGATATACTTTTTAGAAAAAAAAATCTTTCATAACACACCACTTTCAAGATTCGTTGTATTTTTTAAAACATAGTGCAATAATTATGCATACAATATCTAAAGATATTGCAGCAAATATTTCTCTTCCATCTATTTAAAATGCTGCAACTAGGGCTGCAAATGGATATTGGAGTTCCAATTATCCTGTTTTCGTTCTGTCGATGAATGCAGAAACCCGTTAAAGAGTACTTGTTAAGTTATAGAAAACGAAAGTATATCTACGATATATTATTTTATAAGGTAATAATTGAACCCATTAGATATGTCTCCCTCATATCCGATAGTGAGAATCTTTCTTGATAGTTTGACAAAAGTAAAACCACAATAAGAAGTAAGAAACTTTTTTGGTGTGTAAGATATAACTTTTAATTAGAAGCCACTTTTGGCTTCCAAATATATATAACATAATAAGTAATAGATGCAAGTGATTATAATTATTTTTAAATTTTTATAAAAGTCAAACCCTCTAACAATCTCACTTTTTTCTCCGATTTAAGAAGTTCCAAGTTGTAACCTTTGATTGAAAGCACAAAAATAAATTAAATATTATGAAAGTGACTTCCGACATCTACTTTTTTTCACAAAATAATTAAATAAAAGTCTAAAAGTACTTTCAATTAAAAACTACACCAAATACATCCTTAAAATTTAATGTGATTTTATAGTACATAGTTTTAATAGATTTATATGTAGATCTAGACCACTAGAAAAAATAGATTTCAAAATTTAAAGTTCATATATCGTAAGAATTTATATAAATTAAAACTTTGTAGATTGAAAATTTTAATTATTAAAAAAAATTTATCGGACGCTGATGAGGCATAATCCGATTCAGCCCATTGAAGCAGGCCCAAACCCCGTTCAGCCCAAAAGCAACAGCACCAGGCCCTCCGGCGGCCTCCGGCCCGTCAGCGGCCCAGCAGCCTACGGCCCATAAGCGGCACCGTCGCTCCCGGCCCAACAGGCTTCAGCCCGTCAGCGGCCCAGCAGCCTACGGCCCGGGAGCAGCGCGGCAGCCCAGGGCCCAACAGGCCTTCGGCCCGTCAGCGGCCCAACCCCCTTCGGCCCGGTAGCCGATTCCGGCCCACTCCGGTGGCAGATCGGGCGCTATGGCGGTTTATCAGCAAACCTGCAATTAGTCCTATATCGGCTGCCACCGTTAACCATCCGCTATCCTCCGCTATAAATATCCCGTTATTTGTGGCCAAGAGGGTGGTGGGAAAAACGGATGCCTCCCCAAGCTTCCGAAACCCCTTAAAGGACTTCTGTCCGAATAGCGTTATAGCTACTCTTTCTTGCTTTCTGAATCGAATCTTCTTCAGGAGCTAACTTGACCGTCGGAGGGGGTTCCCCAGGGCTGACGCCCGGGACTCATGCTGACTGGTTCTTCTTCTTTCCCTCCTGCAGGGGCTCGGTTCGAATCATCGCCGACCTCCCCGAGTCGGTCTCGGCCGCCGACCTCGGATTCCTCTCCCTGGTCTCGACGCCGAACGCCGGCTGCCCCAAGCCAGGAGACTCGGTCTCGCGCTGAAGTAGCCTTCGGACTCGCTGTCCGAGGGCAATCCCGTCAGCTGTCCTGCGTCAGGAGGCTCGGCCTCGCGCTGAAGGTGGCTCCGGACTCCCTGGTCGGAGAGCGAGCCGTCCCCCCGTCCGATCTCGGACTTTCCGGCTTCTGCTCCGACGCTCGTCGACCACTCGGCCGAGAGAAGCTCCTGCTCGCGCCGCGCCTCCGTCTGCCGAAGGAGCAGCGGCTCACTATCCAAGAGCAGCTCCGGCGGCAGATCGCGCCCCCCGCGGGCGGATCCAGTTCATCCCGAGAAGCCTCGTCTTCGCCTCGTTGCGGATCTTCGTCGGGTCCCCTTTCACCGTTCGATCCGGACCGGCTCCAGATCCTCTTTTTCCGGATCCCCGTTTGCGGGATCCGGTCGTGATAGATCCAGTTTACATCAGACGTGAATAATAATAATAATATTTAAAATAACTTCTTATTATAGTGATCATGATGGTAAAAACTTCTGTCTAATTTTGTTCTTATTTTTTATTTCTTATTTAAAAGTGAAAATAAATGTGAAATTAATTTTTTTTACTTTTACTTTTATTTTATTTTCGATAAATCTTATAAAAAATAAAAAATATCATTTCTGATTCCTACTCCGACCCACTTGCCCTGCCTGCAATTGCCTAGCCGGCCAGGCTACCCCACGAGTCACGACCCTCGTAACTCCCGACGGTTTTCGGGTGCCCACGCGTCGTCCATCTCGGCTGTGGGGTCCTCCGCCCCGGATCCAAAAATCCGACTTCCAAATGAACTCCACGTTTCGAAACGCGTACCGAATCCTTACCACTTAGCGTCCGTCTCGGATCCGAAATCCGAACCGCCCACCACCCCGGCGCTGCCGTCACGGCGCAACGACGCCTCCGTCATGGACCCTTTTCTCACGCGGTTTCGCACGTTGACTTGGCGGCGCTGCCGCCTGCCCACGCTTCCCCCTCCCTAAACCAGCAGCGACCTGACCAAGTCCTTCCACTTCCTTCCACCTCTCTCTCTCTCTCTCTCTCTCTCCTCTGAGCACACAGACTCGCCGGACGGTGTTCTCTCTCTCTCTCTCTCTAGACTCTCTCTTCTCTCTCTTCCGCCGCGCGTTTGCGTCCTCTTCCTCCTCGTCGCCACCGGCGTATGAGCGATGCCCGGCGGTCGCGTTGATCGGGTCGGCGCCATGGACAAGCAGCAACAGCAGCAGCAGCAGCCGCCGCCCTCCGGGGCGGCGTGCTCTTCCTCGTCGTCTTCCCCGTCCTCCTCGTCTACCGCCGCCACCGCGCCCCGCCGGAAGAACGAATTCCTCAACATGATCAAGGTATGTAGTCCCGGATGCTGATCGATCCCTCGTGAGACGGGGGCTGGTGCTGTTTTCTTACCGGGGCGGGCGGTTAACCAAAGCGGGACTAGTTGTAGAGCTGGCCATTCGCGATCCCCGTAGCACTCTGTTCTCCGATCGTGTTTCTTGCACTGGTTTGGAGGAGAAGGGGTGGGGTTTGCTGGGAATTGAGAAATTTGATCGGCTGTTTTGGGGTTATCGGTGGTTAATTTCATGGTTGCGTTGCTTCCTATGTCGCCAAATTGTTGTTGCTGTTGTTGTTGTTGCTGCTGTTGTTGCTGTTGTTGTTGTTGGTGGTGGTGTTGGCTTGTGAATTATGTTGTTAATGGTTTGTTTGCCTTACCGTCTCGGAGTAGAGCGCTGCCTGCCTCAACTCGTCGTTGGTTAAGAACACGGCTGGGAAAGGGCGGAGCAAGATGTCGAGCAACAAGTGGTCTCACGGCTATCACCTGGTGAAGGGTCAGTCGGGGCATGGCATGGAGGACTACCATGTTGCGGAGCACCAGTACGATAAGGGGCACGAGCTCGGCCTCTATGCCATCTTTGATGGGCACCTTGGTGATAGCGTCCCCAGCTACCTCAAGGGCAACCTCTTCACCAACATTCTTAAGGAGGTCGGCGACAAATCTGATACAATCGGCTTGTATTTTACAATCTTTTAGTGGAAGACTTCCTTTTTAGTGATGGAGGGTCATTTGATTTTCATTGCCAACTTGGTTCATTGGTTTTAAATTGCTTGTTGTTCTTCCTTGACATGTGAAATGGTGGGCAGCCAAATTTTTGGGGGGACCCTGAGGCAGCAATAAGGAATGCCTACAGGTCAACTGATAAATTCATCCTTGAAAATGCGACACGGCTTGGCCCAGGAGGTTCGACAGCCGTCACGGCCATAGTCATTGATGGCAGGGACCTGTGGATAGCAAACGTAGGTGACTCCAGGGCTGTTGTGTGCGAGCGAGGTGCTGCCAATCAGTTATCTGTAGATCATGAACCGGATATGGAGCGTAAGAGGATTGAGAAGCAAGGAGGGTTCGTGACAATTCTTCCCGGTATGTCACCACCACAAGTATTCAGTCCCACTCCCATTCACTCATTATGCTGCATATTGCCATCCCTTGCTTGTATCTTCCCTTTTGGTGGCTGCAGCATTTACTTGCCATCAATGGTTGAACTTATCAATAACATCACTTCGTGTTTGCTTGATTCTAGGGGATGTGCCACGTGTCAATGGTCAATTAGCAGTTGCGCGTGCATTTGGAGATCAGAGCCTTAAAGCACATTTGAGTTCAGAACCTGATGTCAGGCATGTACCTTTAGATCAAACAATAGAGTTTGTCATATTGGCAAGTGATGGCTTATGGAAGGTTAGTTTCTTCATTCATCATATGTTTCCTCTCGATCACTTGTTGCGTACTTATTTATTTGTACTCTGTTTCTATTTTGTACATGTATCTCTAACACACTTTTTATATTCTCTTTTGCTTTATTGCTACTGTTTAAATTCTTTTCCTCACAATTCAAAGGAGCACATGAAACACATTTATCATCTGCATCTTGTTCACAACTGTCTACTTATTGTTTATGCATTCTGTTTGTGAGTGTGTCCCTCTCCTTTTAGAATGTGTCTTAAATTAGCTTTCATATTTTATTTCTACAGCATAAAGAATTTCCCTTTTTAGTCAAGTAGGTAGATGAAAAAGTGAAGTGCGAGGTCCAAAATTTCCACACCATGCAATTGTTGGAAATGAGAGTCAGTGGTTTTGGCTATGATCTGTACTCTGCAGCCATACAATGAGCAATCAACATGGTCACACATATACCCTAGATATTGTGGAATCAATCCATGCTTGAGTTTTGGATCTTGTGAAAACAGAATGAGAGTCTCATGTAGCCTAGTGGCTGAACATTGCACTTACTTTTCAAGGCTTTCATTGCCTTTTCTGTTTTAATAACTGAGGAAGAGCAACAAAGGAGACTTTCTTGGTTGTGCTACATATTGAACAACGTGACTATGTACTTTAACCCTGATATACTTTGAAGGAAATGGGGTATGGAGATGACAATGAATGTCCTGTTTTTGGGACCGAGGAGGTTTCTGCATGTTTATCCTTGACATGCTAGCTATCATCCTAAAGAGATAGGTTTATGCTCTGGAATTTTAGGTTCTGACAAAGAGACATTTATGTTTATTGCAGTGCCATCTAGTGGTTTGTAGGGAGAGGAGTTTGAAGAAATGAGGGGTGATGGGAGAGGTTGAATGGGCATTGAGGTGGGTGTCATAACGGATGATTCTTTGTAGAGTAAATTGGGGGAGTTGGGTATATTCACAAGTGAGTCGATGGAGCTGATGTCATTTAACGTTATTGTGGTAGGTTGGCGCTAAGAAGTGGGTCTTCAGTCAGCTTATTAGGAGGTCTAGGCTGACTTTTTAGCATCGCAGGTGACTTAGTTTGGGGCTTGACTTTTGAGTATACCTATTCTTGTACAGAGGCTTTCATGAAGTGTGTGTGATATTGGATATTTATGCTAGTTTTTTTCACTTGGAAATGAATGGGTCGGACTGTTGATTTTATTTTCTTTTTGGAAAAATAGCTGTACATCAGATGGAATGGAAAATTTTAAAAAAGGAGAAAAGTGGAAAGGGAAAACAAAGGTGAAAGTGTTGCCAGAGAAGGCGGCATTCTCTAAGAAAATGCCCAAACAGTTAACCTTAATTGGGGCCTGAATATAAACCCGATGCCCAAATTCCTCCATTGTGTACCCATGGCTGACTTGGATCTGATGGAGGTAATCATCCATATATCAAGCTTACAATGGAGAGGGAGAGTTTTAATTAGACCATTATTAGTCCAAATCCTAACTGATCCAGACAAAAGAAAATGGGGAGAAAAAAAAAAGGAAAAGCAGAAAGACCAAAGAAAAGGGTGAAATGGAAGAAAAAAGGGGGGGAAAGGGAAATTGAAATGCTAATCTCTGGGTAGGTGGATTCAGGTGACTAGCTCGTGCATGTGTTTTGGTTGGGGGAGGGGCATGAACTTGGTGTGTAGGTGCATGTGTTGGTGTATATCTCTGTTGTTGTGCATGTGCCTCTGTGCATGCATGCATGTGCAATGGAACAAGTGAAGACCAAAGCAAGCTAATTGGTTTGGTCCCTTGTGATAAATTAATTTGAGATCATCTGAATGGATGTTGTTCACTATACGAAAGCTTCTTGCATGGAGCTCCTTTCGTAGAAGACCATAATACTATACAGCCTTTCCCCTTCTTGGACCTCTTAAGGTGGGATAAAATATCCCACACTTCCATTCACGGCCTCTTTGGGGTGGTGGTGGTGTGGTTGATTTGATCGTGCCCCACAAGGCTGAGAGGGAGCCAGTCAATTACACATTTGAGAAAGATAAATGAGCTCAAATAAGTTCAGTCACACCTAAATGAACTGAGCAAGGCAATATTCAAGCAAACCTTGGTTTAATAAACCAGCTCAAAATTTTCTTTGAGCAAGTAAACTATGCAAACGAAACTTAAACTGAGCTTGTTCACTAGCTGTTTGTTGAGTAGACCTGTTCGCTTATACCCTTACTTCTATGTCATGCATACATATACTTTTATTTATCAAGGGTGGAGGCACAGATTTTTTTTGCAGAGCCATTGTGAAGACAAAAATAAAGTGGGTTTATATATAAAGTCTAATATTAATCAGAAGTATGTTTTTTATGAACATTAAAGCATGGATACGAATTCCTACTAAGGGTTTTCTGAAAAGTTACAAATGTAGATATGTTCTAAGTTTTAATCTTAAAAGGGCATTACAATTTCATGAATTTTTGTGGGGCCAAGGCCCCTGCTTGTCCCCCTTCTCTCTGCCACTGAGTCTGTGTACTACATCAACTGATATTGTAGCACAAGTTCTCTTATGCATCTCATGTTGGCTTACTTTTTTTTCTTTTAGTTGCTTGTTTCTTATGCTTCTTCCTATTTTTTGCATAATGAATAATTTCATCATCTCATGTGAAGAAAAGAGTCATAGTATGCAGTTTAAAGTATATAAGTTGGGTCTATGGAAGGATGCCTTAGAACATAGCATTTCTAAGATAGCAGGACTAAGACAAAGTACATGTGCAACTTCAGTGGAAATGAAGGAGAGATGACAAGAATTACCTTGAAGAGGCCATTTTGAGTATCTAGGTTTGATAATTGGGAGAGTGAGATATAAACATGCATGCAAACTAATAGATTACGACTGCATGGCTAAAATGGAAAGCAACGTCTTTGTGCTCGTTGTGTTCATACTCAATTGAAGGAGAAGTTCTATACAACAGTGATCAGATTGGCTTCTGTGAAACATGAGGTAGCATGTATAGATATGGAAAAAACCATATTGACAGCATATAAATAACTGAAGTGAGAGTTCTTATATGGATGTATCATGTATGTTAAGAAAGTCATCATATTTCTCTCTCTTCTAGTCATTTTCCCCATGTTTTGCTGGGTTGCTAGGAGCTTCCTGATGCTAGTTGGCAGGTGTGATGGCCAGATGGCAGAAGCATGGTGGGTTGCAATTCCTCCTTCCTCCCCCTTCTCTTTTGAGTTTTAGTTCAGTGTTAAGAATTATCATTGGTTATAACCAGTGTCTTAAAACCCATTTCAGGTTGTCAATTGATCCAGTTAGAAGGTGGAATGTTCCTGGTCTTGGCCATAAACCCTCTATTAACTTGTCATACTTTGACAGTTAGGGGTTCAGACACTTCAGGGCTCTAGTTCGGTCAAAGACCTGGTCCAGATTGGCTCTGATAAGGATTTAAAAATAAAAATAGTCAATAAGAGATTCAAAAATCTAACTTCTTTGTTGTACTGGTCTAACACAAATTGATGCAATATCAAGGTCAGCACTTTTGATGGACAACTGTGGTGAGGTATGCACATGGTCATGTTGTTCAAGAGATGCAGATCGCTTAAAGATTCTAGACTTGCAGCCAGTCTTTCATTTTATTCATCAGTATGCCTTATACTCTGTACACTGTGTCCCATAGTATCCCGGCTGTCCGTGTCTGCCTTGGCCTGTCTTGGACATCCCAATCTATCCCAGCTAGAATTTTATGTTCTAGCTTGAGATCTTCCAAACTCTTCAAATTCTTTGGAAACTCTTTTTTGGGGCTGGGGGTTCGTTTGATAAACTTTTTTAGCCATACAACCATCTAAAGCCTTCTAATGCATTAATCTTGTGTTACTTACGTGATACGTGCTTATTTTGATGTTGTTTTACTGTAGACATGTCCTATGTTTGTTGGAATTGTATGAAAAAAAAATGGAATGGGACACCAGAATCGTCCAGGACATTGGGACATCCCACCTCGGCAGAAAACAGTACAGGGATGGGATTGACAATTATGATTCTCATTCATCATTTTCTATGTCATTTTTCATTTAGGGGATATTTTGGTCTTGTGTTAAATTAGGGTTCTAGAGACAAATTTGTAATTATTGCAATCTTTCATTATAAATAAGCTTAGAATACCGAATCAAAGCTAATGATGGCTGCATTTGAGAAAAAAATGGATCTTCCTTCTCCATCTATCAAGTGAGGCATGGTGGCGTAAGACCATCTTCGTCCTTCTAGAGCAACAGATTTAGGCCAACCAAACCCTTACACTGAGTGCAAGAGACCATTATTTGTATGTCCTTTACATTTTCCGAAGCTTCCTTTATCTTTGTGCTAGTTTATTTGATTTCCTTATACTTCTACATCTGTTTCACCTCTTGCGATCTAAAAGTCTGTTAACCCTCATGGCCTGGAACCTAACTGAGCTTGATGCATTGAGCCTATTAACAGTCCACTCCCTGGGATCCTATTGGACTTAAACACGGTTCAAGCCCATTCCTGTTGTATTTCATATTGTATTATAGCATTGCAAATCAATGTGTGCTGACTGGTCAAGGTCCTAGCTGCTTGCTTTGTTACCATGTAATTTCCTTCACTAATGCAGTCATCTCATTTAACCAAGAAGCTGCGACCCTGCTTTTTAATTATTATCAACATGACAAGTGGGTATCTCAATCCATCTTTGACCTTCTAAGGCTAGAGAGATTATCACAGAAGGCAGAGATGCCTTTGTTGAGTATCGAGCCTAGATTAATTTGATGGAGCTCGGTGTGTTTGTCCATCACAAACCCATGTCATTAGCCTTGGGATAAAATGGATGGAAGAAAAAACATGTTGCTGCTGATCCTGGAAAGCAAAGTTTGACTCTTCAACCTCCTCATCTGAAGAACAAATTTGTTATTTGGATTTCATCTGCTTTTACCTAGTGTGGAGAAGCCATGTCTAGTGTATTGAGGTTGGCATGGTGCCAACATAAGATGGCATCTGTGATGGTTGATGGTTTATGAGATCATGGTCTTTTCCTTGAACTAGTCATGAATCTCATATGTTGGGTCAGTGTTTGAGGCAGTTTTCACTTTTCATGCTTGTATAGATACATGGGATAAAGCACTTATTGTCAATGTGAGCTTGGATTGAGTCCATATTTGAGAAGTCTACCTTTTGTCAGGGGGATGTGATTATGGCTACTAGAGGTCATACCTTATGCCAATTCGATGAGCATGCTGTCATCTTCTACACGAAACCTTCATCTTTGATTTCTAGATTTCTATGTCAATTTGCTGGTCATATTGTCATCTTATGCATGAAACCCTCCATCGTGCATTTCTAGATTCTTTTTCTACTCTCATGACACCGACACTGATTCTTCGGCACTTCCAAATTCATTTGTCACACCTTGGACCTAGAGATTTTCTTCTTAATATCTAACAAGAATACAAGGTATGTCGATCTTTTAATCAATCAATTTTCTGAGAGACCAATTCTTAAATCCTTCTAATAATAGTATAAATTGGTTCAAGTGCCATCTTAAGGTGATGATGAAGGCAAGATCTACTTATGGATTTGGTTTATAGCATAATAAGCATGCGATGCAACAGAATTCTAATAATAAAACACTTTAATACTGCATCAACTACGCTTTGATTGTTTACAAAAGATGAGTGCTCTAGCCTTTAATCTACAAGCTTCTGATTAATGTACTATTCCTAAAAAATGTTCAAGGTTTCTATGAGTTAAATGGTAAGTGGTACACCTCACAGTACCATAATAAAATGACTTAAATCTTAATTTTCTTATCAGTGTGACTAAAATTGAACTAACCAACGACACATCAGAATCCTTCTCAATCCACATGCGATTCAAAGTAGCAATTCTTATAGCAGCATAATTGGCAAAACATTTTTTAAATATCCATTAGTAGTGGTAAAATAGTGAATTTTAAAGAATTTATATAATCAACAAAGAATTCAAAGGAAAAAATGGAAAAATCTTATAGATAAATCCAAATCATGTCAAAATACCAAGTGGTCCACTAAGGAATTCTAAATGGACCAATCTTCTGAATACGATCTAAACCATGTCAGAAGGAGAAACTTAAGATTAGATGATGCAAAATATCCCATAAAAATGCAAGCCGAAAATTTTGAGCCGTGCATGTGGGTCCAGTAGTGCCAAAATTGTGTCCAAAGGCCACTGTGGTATTGGGTCTAACAATGTCAGTAACATGATTCAAAGACTTTGGTCTGGCAGGAGTCCAATACCCCTAGCTTGGGCCCATGTAACAGAGATGGTCGGAAGCTACCTTGCTAAAGTTGGGTCTTGTAATTTAAAGATGCTCAAAGGCTATCCCATTGAAGATGGGTCCAGATGACAGATATGTTTGTAGGTTACACCAGCGAAGGTGGGGTCCTCAAAAGATGCCTGAAGGCTATCCCACCGAAGGTGGGTCTGTATAATGGAGATGTTCGAAGGCTATAAAATGCTTCTATGCTACATCAATGGTGATGGATTTATATAATAAATATTAAAGGAGACTCATGCAATAATGCCAAAAGATTAGTCTGAAACTTTTGAACTCACTGAACACGATCCTTCACATGAGAAACTTTTATATTGAGAAACATACTTTACATCATGATGTTTGGATTAAATGATAGAATTTGTATTCTGATCTGTAGGAAGACATTCACTAACAAAACCTGTCAGAAACTATGGATTGAACCAATGACTTTCCTCTATAAATAAAAAAACCTCTAAGGATCAAATTGGGCGTTGGCTACCACTTTTGTACACAACTATTCGCACATGTTCACAATAGCTGATAACTTCAAAAAATTGATATAGTATAACAATAATCAATAACTTTAAAGAACCTACTCAGTTGGCAAGTGTACCAAGTTTACTGCTATATAACAATATTTACTAGGATACAAAAGTGGTTGTCTGATTAGATATCCTAGTAAAGTGAGGAATTAAAAACAGGATTTGGAATGGGGTTAGCCCTGGCCGATTCCTGTTCTCATTCTGGTTCCAAAGCCGGTTTTGGCCAAAAACTGGCTGGTTCTGACCATTTTCTCCCTATTGCGACTTTGTCCATTTTTGCTGGTTCCCATCTGATTCATCCAGTTCTGATTCTTCGGCTGGTTTTTAATAACATGAGTACAAGACTCATGGCTTGTATGAGGCCCTCTATTTGTTGCTCTGCTGGGACTCTATTTGTACTCTATTTTTTGCTTGTTCTTTGGGGGCTGGGTTACTTCATTTTGTCTGTGAGAGAAGTACAAGGTTAGTACTACGTCGTTTGTGTTTTGTTACCTTTATTATATAGTTGTTATGTAGTATGATGGATGAGAAATCTCTCCTCCCTCTCTAGGTTTACTGCCTCTATTTATTTATTTAATAAAATTGATGGTACAGTCCACAATTGTTATGAAAAAAAGACAGACTTGCAGCTAGTCTATCATTTTATTCTCGAGTTTTTTGGATATCGATCCTATAAACATAGTGAATTCGAAATGTCCATGTATCTTGCATATTTTGATATTAGTCCTTATAAACTTGAACTTTTTAGTTTTCAATCCTTATTGTTTGCTTCTGTCAGTTTTTCTTTGACCTACCGTAGTTGAACATGAGTTTAAGTTTAACTCTCTCTGGAAAGTCACTTATACCCCTATTTAAATTTTGAGCTTTACTTGCAGCATGGACAGCTGGTGCTGCACTGGTTGTCGATGCAGTCAAAATGAAAAAGAAAAAAAAAATACAATTTTTAGGTTGCCCCCAAACATATTTGATGTGTCCATATAACCCAATCTCCGATTAGGCAATTAAAAAAAGTAAAAAGTAAAAAAAAATTATTATTAGGCTTGACCCATTAAGGCCATTTTTTTATTGTTCATTGGGGCTTCATTTTTTATTTTTTAGAGTCATGTCAAGTATTTTCGTCCATTTCAACATTAGCTTAAAGAAAACTCCATGAATATTTACTTCTTTTAAATGATTCTTATCTGTAAGGATTTATTACTAAATTATATTAAGTTTATAGGGACTAATATCAAAATATGCACGATACAGGGATTTATTTCTGATTGACTATGTTTATAGGGACTGATATTAAAAAGGCCCTTTATTTTATTGGTATTGATGCACTAGGAGACGTTTGTCATTTACTTATTAAGATCAAAACTTCCATTTTTATTTGTTAGGGTATGTCAGTCTTTTGTGTTGAGTGGAGTTTTATGGACAGATTTGGAATTATTAGAATATTATATTATAAGTAAGATCAAGACTTCCATTTTATTTGTTAGGGTATGTCAGTCTTTTGTGTTGACTGGAGTTTTAGGAACAAATTTGGAATTATTAGAATATTATATTATAAGTAAGATTAGAGGTCGTAATCAGGGCTGGTGACGGCTGCTTAGAGAAAACATGTTTCCAGTGGTATAGTGATTTTTCTTCCTTTTTGAGCAGTGGTGTGAGACTGACTACTTTCTGATGTAAAGGTCATGTAGTGTGATGTTTTTCTTTCTTGAGCATAAAGCCATGCGATGCAAGGACACTCTCATGTTTCTCACTCGACATGTTTTTTATCGTCTAGAAATTCATTTTTACATTTTTTTTGTCCCTATCCTTGATTTTCATCTTTCCTCTTATTGACAACAAAAAGGAAAAAGGGCAAAAAACTGTCCTTTCATCATATTTCTATCATCTATCCCCTTAATAAACTTCCTTGTACTCACATATTTCTTGTTGGATAAACCCATTGAAAAGGGAAAGGAAAAGGAAAAAGATGAAGGAACAAAGGTACAAAAAGAGGTTGAGTCGGCTTCTGTTGCCAGCCCCACTGCTTGTCATCCTCAATGACATGGCAACAGGTTGTTGGTAACACCAAGCACCCTGTTGCCGTGTTGCCAGCCGAAAGGTTCTAATGTGTATCCTCTGCACCACTTGATGGACCAGGTTCTAGTAGCCTCTCAGGTTACTGTAGATGCGGTGAAACAAGAAAGGATAACTTACAAAATGAATGTATATGTGGATACCTAAATATAGCTCCAATTGATGTTAATCTTAGGACAAATAGACTTAGATGGTTTGATCATGCATGTTGTTCCCCAAGTTCAGCACCAGTTAGAAGGTGTGCAAATTTAAGCGGAGGATAACAAAAGAACCCGGGGATGGCCTAACATTGGATGGTTTGATGTAATAGGAAAGGCCTTGACCTTCATGGGTTAATTACAAACATGATATTTGATAGGTTGAAGTGGTAGGACAGATTCATATATGGCTGACCCTGAATAAATGGGGTAAGGCTCTGATGAAGATGATCCAGGTTTTTCTCTCTATGGGGTGAATAATAAACTTCTCTCACTAGCTTCATGATGGGCAGCTGCCCAAGATATTGAGTTTGTCAAGCAAACGGAATAACAGTATTGAAAGAAAGGTTAACAGGTACATCACATAACAATTGTTGAACTAGATGAATAACCTTATTTGATTTATTAATTGTCAAATTGACTTCATGTGCATGCCAGAACCAGTGTTTCATCTCCAAAATATTTGGAAAGGAATGTTCCTGATTTTGGGCTCATGTTTCCGAGCTGCTATATGTTTTCCTTAGAGATGCGTCCATTATTTTCGAGAACAATGTGAAATTTAAGTCGTCTTACTTTATTCTTATCTGCCATATTTTTATTGATTTATAACCTCTCTTTACTAATTCGGCTGCACATTGAAAAGAATGATACTGAAAGAAAGGTTAACATGTACATCACATAACAATTGTTGAACTAGATGAATAACCTTATTTGATTTATTTATTGTCAAATTGGCTTAACATGAGTGCCAGAACCAGTGGTTCATCTCCAAAATATTTGGGATAGGAATGTTACTGATTTTGGGCTCATGTTTCCGAGCTGCTATATGATTTCCTTAGAGAAGTGTCCATTGCTTTTGAGAACAATCTGAAATTTAAATGATCTTACTTTGTTCTTATCTGCCGTATTTTTATTGATTTATAACCTCTTTTTGTTATCGTGGCCGTACATTGGCCAAGATTCTCATGATTCAGTTACAAAAAATGAAGCACACTTAGATGAACGTGCATCTCTACTTTGTTAACCAGGTCATGAAAAACCAAGAAGCAGTTGATCTAGTGAAACACATTAAAGATCCACAAGCTGCAGCCAAGCGTTTGACTACAGAGGCATTGGCAAGGAAGAGCAAAGACGACATCTCTTGTATCGTGATTCGCTTCCGTTGCCTGAATCCTCGTGGACCGCCCACCTCATAGCTTTGCTGAATCGAACATTAGGTTGGGCATGTTCATAGCTTCCTAGATGCGTGGTGATATTTATTGGCGTTTTGCAGTGCCCTCTGCTTGTTTGCTCTGGGCTGGCTGCATGTCTGAGTTATACTCTGGGGCATGGGGTGATGCATGAGAAGGAGTTCCACTCTTGCACAGGACACACGGAAGGAGTTATCATCTACATTATGCTCTTGTGTATACATCTCTTTGACAGTGTACTGGGAGATTATTTTTCTTATTTCTAGAAAATGGTAGAAATGGGCATGCCCATGTTGAAATTATGGACCTGGGTTTGAATGTGTCCCTCGGGGATGTTGGTCGGACTGGCCTTTTTCTTTTATCTGTCCGTGTGGCCTAGATGTGGAATTATTTGAAAACATTTATTTGATAACTTTTTGCCTTCTTTTGCTTTGCAGTTCTTTGTACGAGGATAAGAAGTGCAGAATGTTAGTTTCTAACAGGAGGCAGCCAGTTCCCCTCCAATGACAAACTTTTCTAGCAAGTCCCTCTAATGCAAATTAACTTAATACGAGTGAACAAACGTGCTGTGTGTGGGTTAAAAGTATAATCATACGTTTTGATATTTTATTAAATTATTATGTTTTTCATATTAAAATGTTAAGATAGTGCAGGATCATTCTAACAGAGGATGTGAAAGGTTACCTACCGAGTTGGATAAAGTTTTATTTTTATCCTTATCTTTCAAATTAAAAAAAAAACTCTTTCCTCAACCTTATTCTTGTCATTGAACACGTGTTCCTTTACCTTTATTCTTTGAAAATTGTTGTAAAAACACACATAAAATTTAAACTCTCGGATAATACTAGAGTTTTACATGAAATTTCTTGTCTCATCGTGTTGGCATTTTACATCCCAAGAATTTCAAAAGTAAAACTATGTACTTTTGTCATGTGCATGAACATGTATAGTTATGGAGCATAGAATTGAGAGAGGGAGGGCATGCAAAACAAACGAAGGCGCTCACGGATTGGGGAAGGGAGCCGGATAAGAGATTCAAGACAACGCTCATTCGTAACCAAGAAACGTTGCTCAACTTTAGATATTTTCTTTTTCTCCAAAATAAGAAGGAAACATGATTTCCTTGTTCTTATCCGTAAACGTCCACTAACTCTCTTTATAAGTTTCAGATAAAGTTAGATATAACATTGTTTGGACTAGTCTCTTTTAACATTAGTGGCACCATTACGGCTTGCAATTGCCACCCTAATCTCTCTGATCATAAGACGGGAAAAAAAATAAATTCTTTGATTGCTTCTCGCAATCTATCATACTTAAGAATTAATTCTCCTAATATCAGTATTTATTTCTAACTTCCTATAATCTTAAGTTATTTGATAAACCTTCCATAAAATTAGCAATGACCCCTTCAAGATTTTGAAAGAAACTAATCCTTTTGTAAAATAAGCTCATGACTGTCCAAGTGTAAAAACAAGGATTTTTCAAGTTTTGATCTCTTCAACTTAATTTAAGAAAAAGTCCCTGTAATCTCTCGATTTGCAAACAATCCTGTAACTTCACTTTTATTTGGAGAACACTCAAAAATTTTAAAAATAAATAATTTGAAAAAATTCAAATAAAAGTGAAATTACATTACACGGAGTTTTTATTAAATAAAGAATTATAAGAACTAAAAATCCTAAATTATAAAAATTAGAAGGCTTAATTCTGAAATATGATGGATTATGGGATGTAGTAACTAAATTTTCAAGAATCTTCTGAGCATGCACAAGCACCAAGGCTTCTCCTAAATAGGAGACTTTATTATTGTGATTATTTTTCATTCTTCACACGATATTTCTAAATTTCGCGGCCCTAGGGCCCTGCAAATCGTGATGAGCTAGCTCTTTGATGGGATTAATAGGCTCTGGCTCTTTGATGCCTTAGCATCTCCTTTCTTAATGTTCCTATCATTGCTTCCTCGGAAATAAAGTAATACAATCTTACATGCAAAACATAATCCAAAGAATAGATTAATTTATTTTTAACCTCTTGTTTTGGAAAATAAAATTTAGGGGGGAAACATAAAACAAAAACCTCACCAGAGATCAGTAAGTTTGTCTTAAATTACCCCTCCACAGAGGACACAGTCCACAGATGGCAGTAGTAGAAGAACTCTTTAATCTTAACAATAAATATGCTTTTAAACGCCAATTTAATAAAATCAGCAAAAAAAAAAAAAACACAGCAAACTAAAGAAAAATAGGAGAACAACAGCAACGTCCGACAGAACCAAAACAACATAACATTACCACCTCTTCTTCTTCTTCTTCCTCTTCTTCTTCTTCTTCTTCTTAAGAGCTTTACCAGTCGCAGGGTTGGAGTGGTAGCTTTCTCACCTTCTCCCCCATTTGGTTACCTCCACCTTCCTCACCAGATGTCTCCGTCGCCGTCTTCCAATGTCCAAGCTTGCAGAGAAGGCGCCATTACAGCAACACATCGTGAAAAGAGCATTTTTTTTTTATGCACAGACTCCCCGCTTCCAACATCCACCCTGTCATCTCTCTCGCCTGCGTCAGCTCAGTAGTAAGGGATTGCCGGCGGCGGCGGAGAGGCGTAGGGCACCCCCACGATGGGGGGCAGCGGCCGGGTCACCTCCGGTGGCGGCGGAGGTGGTGACGGGGTCGGTTTCTCCTCTGGTGGCGGAGTATAGTGCGGCTGGTGCGGCGGCGGCGGCTTCCAGTTCTGCGTCGGGGGAGCGTGGCCGCTGTGGCCCTTTCCGTGCTCTGGAGGCGGAGACAAGGGGTGAGGAGGAGGTTGGTGGTGCTCATACTGGGGCGGCGATGGCTCTGTGATGGGTGGCGGTGGCGCGAGCGGGTGGGTCTGTGGCGGTGATGGAGTGGGCGTCTGGGGGGGAGACACTGGCGGCGGATACTGCTTCCCCGGCGAGTAACCTGATGACGGTGGTGGTGGAGGGGCTTCGTGATGCTGATAGGTAGGCGGCGGAGCTCCCACCACGGTCGGTGGTCCTGGGAACGGACAGGGGGGGTGCGCCGGCGGCGGGACCTCCGTGGAGTACGACGGGGGTGGCACCGATACCTGATGCGTCGGGGGAACCGGGGCGGGCTCCGGCGGTGGATAATACCCACTGGGAGGCTGAGGAGCAGCACCGTGGGGAGGCGTCGGAAGTGATGGAGCAGGGGGGGAGCCATGGTGACCGGGAGAAGGCGGATAGTAACTACTAGGAGGCTGAGGAGCACCATGGGGAGGCGTCGGAAGTGATGGAGCAGGGGGGGAGCCATGGTGGCCGGGAGAAGGTGGATAGTAACTACTAGGAGGCTGAGGAGCACCGTGGGGAGGCGTCGGAAGTGATGGAGCAGAGGGGGAGCCATGGTGGCCGGGCGAAGGCGGATGGTACCCACTAGGAGGCTGAGGAGCACCGTGGGGAGGCGTCGGAAGTGATGGAGCAGGGGGGGAGCCATGGTGGCCGGGCGAAGGCGGATAGTACCCACTAGGAGGCTGAAGAGCGCCGTGGGAAGGCGTTGGAGGTGATGGAACAGGTGGGGAACCATGGTGGCCGTGCGAGGGAGTTGGTGGCGGCAAAGAAGGGTGAGGGTGCGATGACGCGGGTGGCGGCGACGGTGGCGTTGTTCCCTGGGACGGAACAGGCGGCGAGGGGTGCTCGTAGGTAGAACCCGGCGGTGGTGGCGCCGCCCCGCTTGAAGGTGGTTGCCCGTGGCTTGACACGGGTGGCGGCGGAGAGTACGATGTAGCAGGCGACCCGGGCTGCATTGGCGACGGCGGGTGAGCCGATGACGGAGGAGAAGAAGAAGACTGAGGTGGAGGAGGGTGGGACTTGGCGGAAGGTGAAGACTGGGACTGAGGCGGCGGCGGAGATTGTGGCCTGATCCATTGCCTGGGTTTGTTGACGAGAGGCGAAGGCGGCGACAATGGGGAGCGCCTCCTGTTGAAACCTCTGGGAGAGGGGGGCGTCGACGGCGGTTCCCGGCCTCCCCCTCCCCCGCCACCGGCGTGGCACTGCAGCTTGCTGCAGTCCACGGGCCGCGCCGCTGGGGATGCACACTCCCGTGGCGATCGCTGGTCCGCCGCCCCGGGGATGCAATTCCGCCGGTCGTCCAGCACAAGCTGCCTCCCGGCCGCCGCCCGGCACTCGGGCGCCTCCGCCGTGAAGTAGTTGTAGGAGAAGGTGAAGTTCCGGAGCCTAGGCAGCCGGCAGGCGGCGCCGGCGACGGCCCCGGTGAGTCTGTTGCGCGCCACGTCCAGCTGCTCGAGGGCGGCCATGCCGGAGACGGCGGGCGGCAGGGGCCCGACGAGCGCGTTGCCACTGAGGTCGAGCACGGTGAGACGGGTGAGCAGGCCGACCTCGGCGGGGACGCACCCGGTGAGGTTGTCGTTGAGCAGGACGAGCTGCTCCAGGGTGTGCGCCATCCGCCCGATGCTGGCCGGGATGCACCCGCCCAGGTCGTTGTTGGCGAGCACCAGCACCGACACGGGGGAGTTGCCCAGGTTGGCGGGGATCCCCCCGCCGCGGAGCCGGTTGTCGTTGAGGAAGATGGCGTCGAGGGGGCGGTCGAACAGCGCCGGCGGGATCGGCCCCTCGAAGTCGTTGAACCGGAGGTCCAGGTACCGGAGCGCCGGCAGCCGGAGGACCACCTCCGGGAAGGGCCCGACGAAGCGGTTGTTGGAGAGGTCGAGCTCGTGGAGGAGACGCATGCGGCGGAAGGTGCGGGGCACCACGCCGCAGAAGCGGTTGGAGTTGAGGTGGAAGAGGGCGAGGTCGGAGAGCAGGCCGAGCTCGTCAGGGAGGTACCCAGCGATGTCGGCGTGGTTGAGGTCGACGCCGGCGACCGTGAGGGTGGAGGGGTCGGAGGGGAGTGGGGCGCAGAAGACGCCGGAGTAGGAGCAGACGTCGGGGCCGGACCAGTCGCCGGTGAAGTTGGAGGGGTCGGAAAAGATGGCGGCTTTCCAGGCCTGGAGGGCGATGTAGGCCTGGCGGAGCCTGGGGTTGGGAAAGCGGTAGCGCCCGGGGTCGACGGCGGCGTTGGAGAAGAAGCCTTCGCCTCCGCCTCCGCCTCCCACTACCAGCAGCTCTTCTGCGTCGTCGGCCAGCGCCGCCGCGAGGACGAGGAAGAGGGATAGGAGGCAGCGGAGACGGCGCCCGGGGGGCGGCATTGCTCTCGGCGCCGGTGGAAGAGCTCTAAGAGACACTTCGCAGCTCTCTCTCTCTCTCTCTCACTTCATAGCTTGGAGCTGGTGTTCTGGGGAGGAAGACCTCGGTTCTCTCTCTCTCTCTCTAAAACTCTCTGTTCTGTTCTGTTCTGTTCTCTCTCTCTCTCTCTCTCTCTTCTCCTCCCCAAAAAAAAACTCTCTTCTCTCCAATAATAAAGCTTTCTGAGGTCTTCTGTTTTCTCCAGTAGGCAGTAATAAGCTTGGGTTCCACCTCTCTCTCTCTCTGTGATCTGTGCAGCACCTCTCTCTCTCTCTGTGATCTGTGCAGCGCAGGGGGGACGGTGCTGGCGTGGGTTTTGTTTCGTAGATTTGAAAAGGAGGGGAAACAAGTGTACTTTTTGCATATAACCCCCAAAGAGTTTTATATATGAAAGTATCTTTTATATTATACTCGTATGTAGAAAATCTTTAAACTTTCTTTTTAGTTCGAAATAAACCCCACCTTGGTAATATGAGTAATGACAGACTTGGTGATCGAGAATTCTTTACATAAAAAGTCTTTTGCATATGCTCATTTTACAAGAGATTTTTCACTTAATTATAGGAGATTCTTTTTTTTTTCTGCTTGATTATAGGGCATTCTACAGGTATGCAATGGTTCTATAAAGTGAGGTATGTTCTACATAGAGAACTTCTTTAGGAGGTTGTTTTCAAGAAGTCCAAAAAAAAATGTTCTGGCAATTGATGCCTGCCGGGCCAACGAGACCGAATCAATGGATTGGTGGGGGAGGAGGCTTCGTACGAGGGGAAGAGGGTTGGCAGGTGGTGGGTGCACTACACTATTTCTGTGCTCTCATGTGACCTGCCATTGTTATATGTTCATGAGTTTATTTATTTATTTGTGATGTTGGAGAGTGCAGAGAGCATAGTTAAGAATGACACGGTTAATCAGGGAGGATCTTGGCTTTTGCTGGCATTTCCAGTTACTTGCTGACAGAGCACAAGGAAGGAATAGGTGCCCTAAGAGGCCAGTGGGAACATGGAAAGCAGGAGCTAAACCTAATGGGATGCATAGCAACTGAGTTGCCATCCACTCAAAGTTGAGCTACAATCCCTTCACATCAGAAGACATTTTTTTGGTCAGGTACTCTAGTTGGTTGGACATCATGGCCCTTGTTCATGAGAGTAGAGTTCGAAACCATCTAGCTAATATGAAAAATTCTCTATTTTCGAAGAGAAAGATCGTGCGCCAAGTATTTCTTCCGAAAGAAATAATGCTTCCGCCAGAAGGGTGAACAAATTCACTGGAGACACACTTGAACTTGTGCCTCGGGCGAGGAGGATGTCCCACTATACCACATACATTTGACGACATAAGAAAGTTTTATTATGAAAAAAAGCATTGACATCTCACGTTTGGGACCTTTCAAATCATAATTCACTCCTACATGAGTGTCAATCAACTTTTCCCTGTGCTTGCGCATGGGGCGTCGCGAGTTCGACTCGCACTTTCCCTTCCCGCGTAGATTTCCGCCCCTTTTTCGGGCATGTATAATCGGGAGGTGGGTCTGGAGTTTGGGGGGAGGGCCTAAGTTTGATCTCGATTCTAAGAGTAGGTTAGCTTAGTCCTTAGCCGTTTGAGCCACGTTTCAAAAAAAAACTTCTACTTATCTATGACTAAAGACAATTTGTATCCAACTTAACATCAATAGAGACTGTGTTGTGAAGATGTACAGTATTCAAGATCATCCATCCCAGAAAATAAAAAGTGCATAGTCTGATACTCGCACATCTCCTATTCAAGATCAAGCATGCAGCCAAACTAAATAGATACATGTTTGAGAATCAAAACAAAGGGAAATGACCCATAAGTCTGACAAGCCACCCAGCCGACTCCAAGGCTCACTGCTTCGCCTCTCTCCAACTAGAGCCTACCATTCCAGGGAAGTAATGGGGGGGCTAAGTTCAGATGACCTAGTGGGGACTACATAGATCTTGTGCCCTTAAACTAACTGACAGAAAATTAGAAGGAAATAACAATGAAAAAGCAAGTCTCCTCTATACATGAAATACATGTATCCAATACACCATACAAGGCATGTAGCAATCACAAGAACTGATCTAATTTTTAGATCTGTATAAGGTGATGAAATTAGCATCATTGATCGTTCCATTAAGATGTGCACTTTTTCCCTACCATAATGAACCCTTGCAAAACTACTGATAGTAAGAAAGATGTGAAAAAAAAGAAAAGAAATAAAAATAAAAAAGAGTGATGATATAGAGTCAGAGAATTCTTCACCTCTCTACCAAAGAATAAGAAGAACACTCTTCTTTCTTTGATAAATATTAATTCATAGAATTCAGTTGAATTCATAACTCTCCAAATAACAAGTATAAACAGAAAATCCTTCTTTAGAAGTGGATGGCATAAAACTATAAATAGGAACACTTAGATAAGAATTTCCTATGATTTCATTTTTGTAACTTCTTAGGTTATTAAATATCTTTACTTCCAAGCATATTTTGATATAAAGTTGTCCAGTTTTGAAAATATCTTTGAAAATGATTCATAGAATTTTTCATCAGCCTTTTAATTTTGCAAAGTGCATCTCAACTTGATTCTCCATTTATATATACATTTTTCTTAAGATGGCTATGTAAAATTTTGATGAATTAGTTGCATTATTGTCAAAAAAAAAATAAAGGAAAAGAACTACTAGCATCTTTGATAGGGCTGGCTGACCATTTGGTTGCCATTTGCTAAGCTCTCATAGGGGATCCAAAACAGAGGCGAATTGATCAATATGGTTCCTTCCTTGCTTTCACCACCTCAAGTGCACATAAGCAATTACAATTCACCTCCTTATGTGAATTTAACTATGAAAAATGATATAATAATTTTTATCTTTTTTTGACACCAAACTTAACACAAAGTAAAGGAAGACAAAAACATCTCTATATAGTACAACAGGTCAGCCACTTACATTTTAAAATCTAATATTTATTTTATTTTTTTATGTCTTGTCTCAAATTTAGTATCAAGAAGATGTATTATTATACTAGTTCTCATTCTCCTCCTCTCCTATGATGGAGAGTTTGTATGTTTGTGCCACCTTTCACATTCTCGCAGTGCCTTTCCATTCTGTTCTGTTGCGAAGAATGTAAAGAGAACAGAGATGAGATTTTTTTTTTGTTTTTATTTTCTGAACTCTGGTATATCTTCACTCATATATTCTGAACTCTCATGGATCTTTACCCACATATTCTGAAGTCTGAATTTTTGTGTATCTTCGTTCACATAAGTCAAGAGTAAAATAGTCAATGCATCAAAAAAATTATGAAATGTTAAATTCAACTTAATCCTTATGAACGAAGACATACAAAAATTCAAAACATAATATTCAATAGATCTCATATTAAAAGAACATGTTTGCCCTCTTCCCCTGGGACATGCCGCTGGTCACTCACATGAACTGCAGAGGCTACAAAAGATTTATATTTGCCAATAGAATAATACTTGTTATAATCTATTCTGTACAACACGTAGAGGCATTGCGGTAGATAAAAAAATTCTAAATTTCTTTTAGGTCAGTACCAAGGTATCCTATGTATTTGGACAGTGTAATGTCTGATCAGACATCTCCAAAAAAAAATTAAAAATATAAAAAATCGACTCCAATGAGTAATGAAAATGTCTTTAATGGACAGAGTCTAATAATGATTTTTTATTTTTCTGACTCTTTTAAAATGTCTGATCAGATACTGTACTGTATAAACATTTAGGATACTTAACAGCCGACCTAAAATAATTCAAAAAAAATCTTCTACATGCTGCAATGCACCTGCAGCAAGTATTACTCTCGACAATAACAACAACTCGGAGTGTTCAAATTATTCCTTCACCACGACCCCTCTCCATCTCTCTCTAACACAGGTAGACATAATGACCCATGACATGACAAAGATGAGTGCAGATCGAGGCGGTGGCACTGGTAAGCTCACATGCCCGTGGATCCCGCCAGACAGACATAAAGAAGAAGGGTGGCGCCTTGTTTACATATCTCCATATATATATGTATGACAGGGCAATGGATCAAATTTTCCATCCCTCCCCTGCGAGATGTCACATAGTCAAATCTACGTACAAATCTCCATGGTCCGAACCCACCGCCCGATGTCTGCCAAGTGGTCACCCTGGCCACCCTCTACACAAACCTTGAGTTATGAATTCCTATTGATCAGATCTCAGTCAGTAGTAGTAGCATGGGATGGGGCTCACATCACAGGGCTTCTTAAGCCAATTAAGCCTCTCACCGTTCCTACATGCACCCCCTCAACACGCAGGGCCGATGACTCGCTGGCCTTCAGCTGGGGCCAACGAGAAGGATCTGAAATTTACAGGTTACACTGTCCTTTCCACCACCCTACAAAGTTAGTGCAATGCTGTTCTTCTCTCAGTTTACCCTCTCTTGTCACTCTTTTCATTATTTCTTTTCATAATAAAGACTGAGGAGAATCAGTATCTGAGTCTTGAGAATTGTTAAGAATTAATTGAGTGCAGTTGGTTTTACCTCTTGCCTCTGTTCAAAAGGTGGCGGGTTCGAATTAGTGGGGAGTCTAAAAACTCCACAATGCTGCCGGTTTAAATGTGCTGCGGAATTATTTGTCTGCGTGTCTGTGAGATTCTTCTCTGGAGATTGGCTCGGGTCCAAGAGACTCGTCTAATTAGGAAAATTGAGCCTTTGCCCATATTCGAACCTGGGTCTCTGGAGATCAGCTTGAACCGGTTTACTGTTCTTCTTTTAGTTTCACTCTTTTCATTGTTTATTTCATAAAGACTGAGGAGATAAGAGGAGAATCAGTACCTTACTCTTGAGAATTATTAAGAACCAACTGCGTAGTACAGTTGGTTTCACCCATTCGCGGGTTCAAATTAGTCGGGAGTCTAAAAACTCTTCATACTGTCAATTTAAATGTGTCGCAGGATTATTTGTCTATGTGCATGTAGGATTCTTCTGTGGAGATTAGCTCGTGTCCAAAATATTCGTCTAATTAGAAAAATTGGACCTTTGCCCATAATCGAACATAGGTCTTCTATATATATATATATGTAAGGCTGCATTTGTTTGGGATAATGGACTTATTACAATGCTCCAAAATAATAGGAGAAAATAAAATGAAGAAATATTGAAATAAATGGGCACCTATCCTATTAATTTTCTGGATTATTTCTAAAGTCTCAAATTTAAATTTGGAACACTTGGCACAAACCTATTTAACTTCTTTCTCCTTTTTGAATTTTGGTGAAATTCTAAAAAAATTGTATAGTGGGAGAATCCATGTACTCTTGACTTTTTGTAAAATCTAAGGCACCCCGCCAACCCAAACAAATGCAGCCTAAATACTTAGCCACCGCCACTTGACCAAAACAAGAGAATTATTAAATTTAAAAATTGACATTTTTAAAATAGATGGTGAGCATAAAGGAGCCGAGTAGAATGACAAAAAGGGTTGGGGTGCATTTTTTTAGTTTTTTAGAATAATTTCATATTAACTACTCTTGTATCTTAAATTTTAAAAATATTGTACTTGCATAATATCCTATGTATCATCATAATATGTAGAATCCTTTAAATTGTCATGGTGATAGTATATTTGATATGTATAAATGTTTCATATGTGAGTAATACTTACTGCACTGCGAGCGGGCAATTGTCTGATCTAGGAGCAACTGTCTGATCTGGGTTGATCGGACGGTTACAGCAACAACAAATTCTTTTTTATTTAATTTTTTTAGGTCAGCCCCATCATGCTCGATACGTCCATACAATCTAATCATCGATCGGACGATCCAAAAAATTAAAAAATTAAAAAATCAAACTATTCATTGGCCTTGATTTTTTATTTTTCAAATTTTTTAGGTCATCCAATCGGCAATCGGATTGTACGGACGTGTTGAACATGACAGGACCGACCTAAATTTTTTTCAAAAAAAAAAAAAAAAAAAGATTGCACCTCATGCAGTGTAGCAAATATTAATCTTCATATATATCCCTAAGATGACATATTTGATAGATACGATTATTTTAAGGATATATAGGATACTGATCGTTCCAAATTGTATGTCGTTAAATACTTTTAAAAACGTCAATCAATATTAATCCAAACTCAATTATTTTTGACAAATAGCATGGTGAGTAATAGTCGGCGAGAAGGTGTGGCTAGGGTTTTAAAAACAAGAGAATAGAAGGGAATTTTTCAAAAACGAAAATCAGAGAACCCCCTCGCCCATGCGTGTCAGAGAGTCATTTTTTAAAAAGGAGAAGGGATGATTTAAGATAAAGAAAGTGGGAAAAAAGAAGACAACCGGCCCCTCTTGGGTTCTTTGGGCAAGAATTAAGACAACCCTAATATGAGAAGTAAATGAGACTTTAGAAATGAGAAGTAAACCAAAGGGCGTGAGAGAGAGAGAGAGAGAGAGAGGCTATGTGATAGAGAACTTCCAAGAGAGCAAGAGATAGGCGTGGGAGAGAAGAACTCCAGGCCGCTCAGCTGTGTGGAGGAGAGAATAAGAGGGTGAGCCCCCTCGGAGGAGAGCGGCGTATTGGGTGATAAAAGCAATAGCCGACGAGAAGGTGTGGCTAGGGTTTTAAAAACAAGAGAATATAAGGGAATTTTTCAAAAACGAAAATCAGAGAG
Organism: Zantedeschia hybrid cultivar; assembly: GCA_030544215.1. Taxonomy (NCBI): domain Eukaryota; kingdom Viridiplantae; phylum Streptophyta; class Magnoliopsida; order Alismatales; family Araceae; genus Zantedeschia; species Zantedeschia hybrid cultivar. The sequence continues at coordinate 40,626,461 of JARZZO010000013.1, read as the reverse complement.
CCCCCTCGTCCATACGTGCCAGAGAGTCATTTTTTAAAAAGGGGAAGGGATGATTTAAAATAAAGAAAGTGGGAAAAAAGAAGGCGGCTGGTCCCTCTTGAGTTGTTTGGGCAAGAATTAGGGCAACCCTAATATGAGAAGTAAATGACTAGTTTGCCTCTACTCCTTTTATTTTTCCAAAAAGATGGATAATTCTACTGAGATTTAAACTCCAGACCTCCCATAAGTCCGCAAAGACTTAACCATTACACCACAGCTTCCTTCATGTTCTGTTCACATAAAATAAATTCAAATTAGCATATTATCATAAAAGTCATCACATTTATTTATTTTCATCTCTATTTTGTTGGAAAAATCGCAAATGCGCTATACTCCATTAATCACATGAAATGACGATGTTTTTAAGTCGGAATTTGACGAAATTAGTATCGTTGAAATTTGTACGAAATTATCTATCATTTCATACTATTTTACAGGTAAAAGCGTGAGCATTATGCGTATGATTGCCCTTAAATGATCAAATTATCAACTTATCAGATACCATACAAATATGACATTTCTAAAGTTTAACATTTATGAATATTTGATATGAAATTATACCTAATTTTTAAGTTGGAAGATGGAAGTAGATCTTCTACCCTCTAAAACTCGATTCAATGACTATGATGCTTCAAGCTTCAATCGAATGTATGAATTTAATTGCCAAATGCCAAGACACCCGTTCATATTGATTGTCACACACACACAAAATCTATAAAATGTCTAAAACTTTCTGATTGAAATGGAGGCAAGATCTTCCGAACATTATTTTTTGAATCTGAAATGTCCCCCCTCAAAACGTCAAAAGTAACATAATATTTCATTTACTTTTACTTATTCAAATGCCTGATGCACCTTTACTTCAAATAAATCCACTAAACTCATCTTTCATTCGGATTTGAGTACGGGACCAAGTGTGGAGGCGCCATTTCTTTTGACAGTAGAGTAATATTTCCTGTATTGACCTTCAGTGTTACATAGAACTAGTGTAGTAGGATAAAAAAAAATTAGTTTTTAAAAAAAAATTAGATTGGTCTTGAGATGTTCTACACGTCCGTATAAATCGATCTCCGGTCGAACGACTCAAAAGAAATATAAGAATAAAAAATTAAACTTTAATGAATAATAAAAAAATATTTTTAACAAGTCAAGTCTAATAAGAGTTTTTAACTTTTCATATTTTTTTAGATCATCAAATCAAAAATCAAATTATAAGGAGGTGTAGAGCAGACCCACATAAAAAAAAATATATAATAATAATAATTTTTTATCTCACTGTACTAATCCTTCACACAGCATTGAAGTCACTGTAGCCAGTGTTACTCTCGATTGTGGGGGCTCCACCTTCTCCACCCTTACGCAGATGCCACATGCAACATCGCACAACAACAGGTGGGGGGAACGGGCACCGCCCCCAGCCTCCCTGGCCTCCGCGTACCAGAAGAAATCAAATCCACTTCTACTAATAAATAAACAAAATGGAAAACACCGACGTGAGGGGCCCAGCACGTGTTGGCGGTGCAGCAGTAGCGTATATCTGGCTCGCATCAGTGTTGGCACGCAAGGTGGCGGGAAACTTGTGATGGTGTTTGGGAAGAGAGATGGACAGCATTGGACTGGACCTTTTGCTGCAAAATTAGGATTATGGAACGAGAAATTTAAAAAAAAAAATCTCATTTTTGGACTACACTCCATGTGATGCAGTAACTTGTACATTACATCAAGTATTGCTCTTACGAAAATTGATTGTGTTAGTTCATTTTAACATTTAATTAACTCGAGTAATTAAGCCCGGATCCATAATAATAGACTAAACTTGAACAGAATAAGATTCAACTCGACTAATAAAGTGATAGTTCATAAGAAGGATGTAATAACTATGCATGATCTCTGTTAAGAAGATGTTACAGGTGTTGTTGTGGGCCTAGGTGCATCTCTTTACTTGGGCCTCGTACAGGATCTGGTTCCGCCCCCACATGCATGGGCAAAGTTAGAAGCGCGTGGTGTGGTCGCCGCGATGACGCGAGGAACCCGGGCCGGAGAAATGCCTAGCTCACAGCTGGCATGCCTACCCATGAAGGGGAAGGGGACGTGCGTGCCATCCACCATCTCCTTCCGGCGAACTTGCTCTTTCTGGAGCATCGTGAAATGAATGAAACCTAATCTTTCTCTATATGCTCCCTTCAGCCTGGAAGGTGATCCATACATGTTAGACTGTCATTTGTGTATACTGAAAGGAGGAGGATTCATATATTTGCAAAAAAAATTAATCATATGAGAGATATTTTTACAATACATAGACCTCTTTCCCTCTCAATATTATTAGACTCATATTCAAATTTGATCTGAGAGGATCTGTTCTCGAAAAAAATTGATGTATGGGTGCTTTTGTTGCTATCCAATTTGATGACGCCAACAGGTAAAAGTGTATCACATCAATACATAACCGAAGTAATTTATCTGCCATTTAACCTAACAGAGGGGATGTGATGTTGCACTTTGATGAGGGTAAGCTTCGTTAAAAAGGTTTGTGGTGCAATAGTTTTATTGATACGTTGATATTACTGTCAAGAGAAGTGTTAATATAAATTATTTTTCTAAGAGATACTATGGTTTCTCATTAATTGTGTTAAAATCTATGTCCAAGGCCCTCTAGACATAATTTTTAACTTTAAGAATATATAGAAGTGTCACAATCCCAAAGTACAATACTTTATGACTCGGGAGTGTGGGACTATTAACGCTTTAAAGATACACCCCTCACTTTTGTAAAGGCCCCCGGTTGGTATTTATTATTACTACAAAACTTGTCCCTTGACGCAAAGAAGAGTACCTTAACAAGGGCATTACTTTTCTAATTTATTATTGTCTCAACAAGGTTCTGTTCACTTTGTGTATGTTCTAGCCTTTTATTTGAGGACGCCGACTCCAACATCAGTCCAGGGGAGCATGATGGGAAGGATGTCAAAGGAAGACAACGACCATGTGGTCTTTATGCCACCCACCAACCCGTCTGCATTTGCCACCGCCATCTTGTGACGAAAAGAGAACATGCAATGGACGGTTAAGATTTAAGCTGTTTATCACTTAGAGGATCATCTTGGCGCGAGGGTAGACAGGACTTTGCTGTTTTTGGCCGTGTTTCACGTAACTTTCAGTTGGAAGTATTTTTGCATTTTCATTTAATTATTTTTATGAAAGTTATTGGATCTTAGAAACTATTTATGTGATATTTTTCTCGTATTTTAGTTTCCAACTAAAAGTTACAAGAGGCGAATTTTTAAGATTAGATAAAAAATAAAATTGTTATGAAATAGTTGACTTTTATAACAAACTAAAATTATAATCTCTGTCCCTCAACTCATTTTATGTAAGAAATTGAAGTCAAAAGTAACTTTTAAGTAGAAGTTTTACCAAACACGTCCTTTATTTCCTACTTCCTGGATGCCACTTATGTTCAGTGGGTTTGAGATAAATGAGAAAGCTAATTCTCTCCTCTTCGGCTAAGGTGTAGTTTAGTGCACCGTAAACAAACATCCTGAACAACAGGCTGTTTTCCTTGTGTCCGGTGTGGTGTAAATAGTTTTATAGTACTTTTTCGTTCGCACCGTAGATTGCCTTATTTCAAAATGGATTGACTTTTAAAATTCTCCTTTCACCTGATTTTAGTTTATAGCTCACAATCATCGTAAATCAAAATCAATGATTTTAAAATTAATTATTTTTTTAAAAATTTTAACCAGTGATTTCAAAATCAAAATTTTATGACGCACCAAACGTCACCTAATTCAGCACTAGTTCAACTAATCCTTTTTTAGACTAGTCAGTTGATATCAGTTTTTTAAAAAGAAAAATTGATAAACTCGAGAACTATGTCCAATCTTGTCACTTTTGATTCGATAACTGTTTAGAGAAGAGAAAGAAAAAAAACCAAAAGAATAGAGAAAAAAAAATCAACTCCCTCTTTTGTTAAAATGATGTAGTCACGAATTAGACAGGAAGAAAGAACTACTCCTAAGACGGCGATACTATACGTAATGCTACAGTATGGAGTCATCATTATACGTACGGACTAAGACAATGATGAATCAGATTAGTCTAGTATTAAAAAATAATAAAAAATTATTAATCTATATATGTGAGATTTAAATTCATAATTTGTGAGATACTTTCGAGAATAAAATTGTACAGATTTGACCTAAAATGGACATCACTGTAAAAAAATTCTTCCAATCTTACCCTGACCGCACCTGTATTAATTTGTTTCAAGCACCTTTTTTGATGGCCTTTTTGCACCTCCGGAACCCTAGCCGCTCTCAGTTAGCTTCCCTGACGATAAAACCCAGGTATCGAACGGTTCAAAATAGAAACAGAAGACCTTCTCCTTGTCAAGACTGGTTCAATTACAACTTACAAGGTGGGAAGCAGGAACCGGCAGGTTAGAGGAACGAAACAAGATCCTCTGGATCAGAAATCCGGCTAACGTGGCGTGCCACATCCTCTAGTGTGCCGTGAGAAGACACCAGTCAAGTCATGACCATGGAGCTCCCTGCTACAATGCACTCAAGAAGAAGATCTGCACTCTGCATAGAGGACTGGCACAGGATGACACCCTTAATCCTAGATCCGATTGTCTGAATTTCCTTATGCCCCTTATACACATTTGGGTGTACTTGTTCTTACATCATCCGATTGTCTGAAAGGTCCAGACAATCCGGTCTAGATGATCTCGTTGCTTAAAACAGCTCCGGTCTCTTGTGCGCCCACTTATTCAGAAAAGTCTGTCATTTATCGAGACAAGACAATGAGTAAGAGATAAAAATGTCAGGTTTATCTCTACATTAGAGATGCAAATGGTAATAGATAATTTCAATCGTTTGACTGACTATTAATTTATAAGTCGGGTAGTAGATAGCTTTTCTAATCTTATATATATATATATATATATATGGATAACCGATAAGATAATTGACGTAAATTTCTTCTAAACCTAATGCATTTCTAGTACACTGAGAATTTGATTATCTGATTAATTATGAATTAGTAGATCAACTAATGAACAAGCTTTAAACCGATAATGCGGTGGATAAAGTCACACATCCATCTTAGATCAGCACCAAATCTTGCATGGTTTGCATCTTTATACGATAATAAAAGAAGTGCACACACATCTATATATCTGTTTTGAAATCTGAAAGAGCTCATCCCCACACAATGATCGAGCAGGCAGGATCCTGCTGGTAGGTCTCTTAGAAGCGATGGACACGAAATGTCATGTTGGGCTTAAACACGGTCGTAGTGGCGCCCGCTGGCTCCTCGGCCGTGTTTTTTCCCGCTTCTCTTCGACCTACCAGTGTCAGCTCCACTGTGCGCGCGCGTGCACCTGCGCTCGAGGTAGGGGGAAGGGAGTACGATATTGATAGTGGTATCCTAGTGCATGTCTTCAGGAGTTCAATAAGATTTCCATGCATGAATGATGAATCTGTGCTAGGAGCTCAGAGGCCATGAGTGTTGCCTATGTAGGGATGCAAACGGTAACCAATAGTTGGAGTATTCAATCGATCATTAGCTTATAAGTCAATTAACGGATAATCTTTTTAAATTGATATACATAAAGCAATGTATACAATTTTTTCTTCGACCGAAGACATATGGTACACCAACATCTGTTCATCTAATCAATTATTAGCTTATAAGATAGTTAACATATATCATTTCTATACCAAAAGCTTAATGGATACGGTACAAATCTATCTTAGATCCACACCAATCACACAAGAGCACGAGATTTACATGGTTCAGAGGCGAAGACCATCAAAATGAAGGAATACAACCTAGTTATAAAGAGGAGAAATGCCCTTTAAATGCCTGCAGAATCAACACTAAAACAAATAAATAAAGTTCCAGCCAGCCCTGCGACAGGTAGAGTCTTTATGTACCCTATTAATTTATCATCAAAGTACAGGATGTCAAAAGGGAATCCTCCTTAGGATTCCTGGAGTCGTTGAGAAGATAAAGAGTAACCAATCCTATAAAATTATCTACAGCTACCTGGTAATGTGTAGTCTCCCAGCTATCAGAAGGCAGTTGCTCTGCCCAAGTCACCTTCAAAACAAATGGACTTTGGCACTCTGCAAAGGAATATAAAGTAATCAGATCTACAAATATGATTTAGCTGGAGGCTCTAGCTCTGGTGTCTGAAAAAAGGAAGTATAATAAAGGGAAATTTTGCTGCACAACTCTGGTAAAATTTTAATGCTACTTTTTTTAATTAAAATATAGATCATGAATACCTTCATTAGAGATTAAAAAGGTCAAGATTGTTCTTTTATCCTTATGAATAGCTACTCATGTATGTCAAAAAAGATAACGATAGCAGTTTCTAACTCCAAGAAGCATATTCATGATATTATAATTTTAAGAAGATTTTTATGTGAATAAAGTTTTATCAGGATTTTCATTCAAAAGCTTCCGAAACTTAGCATTCAGTTCAAATCATAACTTTGTTTTGAGCAAAATGATGCAGCATTCAAGTTGCTAAAAGATGGCTCGGCCAGAAAGATAATACAAAAGGGAGATAAAAGAAACATGATGAGGGCATTTTCCCAAGCCCATTGCTAGCCGGGAAGAAGCCCAAGCAGGGTTCAGCCACCAGAGAGGGCCCGGGCCAATCGGCCCATTATCGTACCACACAATCATAAGTCCTCTATACCACATCAGAAGCTTAGGGAAATGCAATTTGGAAATAGAAAGCTTAATCTGCAGGAATGGATTCTCCGCAAAGGAATACAAAGTAATCAGTTCTACAAATATAGTTTAGCTAGAGGTGCTAGCTTTGGTGTCTGAAAAAAGAGTATAAAAAAGAATATTTTTATTTGATGACTTTGGTAAAGTTATTATGCCGCTTTTTAAAGTAATGATATCATGGATACCTTCTTTAGCTAGAAAGAATCAAGATAATTCTACTATTGTTATGAATATCTCTCATGTAGTAGCACAGTTTGCATATATACTCCTTGGGCGATGTTGGAAAGGATAAGCATGGCAGTTTCTGCACTCTAAGAAGTATATTCATGATATTATGTTTTTAAGAAATTTTTCATTTGAGAAAAAAACTATCTGGATTTTCATCTATAATCCTTTGAAAATGAGCATACTATTCAAATGATAACTTTATTTTTGAATAAGAAGATGCAGCAGTCAAGGTGCTAGTAAGACGATGAGTTATCCAGAAGGAGAAAAAAAAATGAAAAAAAAAATACATAAACAGAATTTTCTCGATTCCCAGCTCCTTAAATAACTAAGAGCCCTTTCAAGAGCGTTGCCCGCATAATATAATTCAACTTGTTAAGGACTAGCCATAAATTAATCCTCTCCTTCATACTAACTAATAGCAAGCCAAGTATAAACGGATTCACCACATATACAAGAAACAGATATATTACAAAATCAATAATAGTTTTTTTTTTTAGGCTACAATATATTTTTACGTTTAAACCCCTGAAAATGTAGTGTAATCATAAATAAGTCTTTCTAGTCCAACTATTTACAAATAAGTCCTCACAATCTACGGTAAATTAGTACAAGAATCCTAAATATTATAAATAAACCCACGAGAGTTTTACAAACAAGCCCTAAAAAAAGTTATTTATAAATAAAAAAGTTGTGATTATAAAGACTCATTTGTAAATAGTTAGATTACAAGGGCTCATTTATAATATCAAAGTTTAAAGGGGCATAAAATGGGCTCAAACGAGCCGGCCCACAAGCCTAGCGAAGTAGCCCAGTGAACTCCGTCCACAAAACCAAGATGCTATGCGTAGGAGAACAAGGGAGGGCGAGTGGTGGCTGCGGACGCGCGAAGGATGCCATCGCTGCCCCTCCTCCCCGCGCGCAGCAGCCAGCCGCTGCCGCAACCCGTCGCCTTCCCTTGCAGCCGCCACCTCCCTCGGCGCCCCCGCCGCTGCCCATCCACCGCCAGAAGAGGCACCTTCCCCCGCTCTTCGGCGCCACCTGGGAGACGAGTGGGGAAGTCGCCGGGGCCACCCATCGCCGCCGAGGCACCCAGATGCAGATGGCTGCCGGTTCTGCTGGCGACGGCGGTCGTGCTCGCCTCATCCCCGGTCCCCGCCCTCCAGACATCTCCGCCGCCGCCCGAGGACGCCACCTTCGAGGACGTGCCGCAGACGCTCTCGGGTTAGTTTACTCCTCGTTACCCCCATTAATGGCGCTGCTGCTGCTTCCGTTTGGTTTGATGAGGAGGGCGGGGGGTGCGGCAGGTGGCGAGGCGGGGGCGAAGAGGATCCAGCGGCCCAAGTCGCGGCAGGCGGAGAGGTGCACCGGCAAGTGCGTGGGCACCTGCATCCAGGGCGGCGCCGGCTCCCCCGGCGAGGGCCCCTTCAACGTCCGCAGGTGCGTACTGCATCATACCAGTTAAACTATCTCATTATCACGCTCTGTTGTAGCCGTTTGATCATGTGATCAAGTGACGTTCATTAAATTTATATTTAATATATTTTTTGTAATTAATATTATTCAATGAAAAGGTTTTTTGGATAATCAAACAGTGAATCTGGTAGAGGAATGTAAAAAGAGAAAGATATTAGCATTCCTTACTCAACTAGATTTTAAGAAAGGGAATTTTAAGTTTTGAGTGTCACATCTGTTATTAGTCTATACTAAATTCATCTAACATCATTTGATCAAGTAAACTTTTGTAAATGTTGGTTAGTTCTGGTGAAATTATTTTCTTCTTAAACCATTATATTGAATGAATGTTCTTTGATGAAATGATCAAACGATTCTCGTGATGCGTAGTAAAAAGAATGATAAAAAATATGATATAATAATATTTTTTCTCCAGACACTTTTCACCATGCCTCTTTTGCCATCCCATTGGTGGTCTAAACATATCACCTTTAAGTCTAGTAATTTCTAAGAGTTGTAGCTGTAATTTTTAGGTTCAGTGTCGATCTCATCTGGGCCATCTGATTGGCCAAGTGGCGAGCGGCAAGTAGTGTGATAAAACATAGTTTCTCTTAATATTTTATGAACCCACTTAATTCATTACTAGTTTGAGGTGCCCTTCTTACATGTTGATTTTTCATATACTCACGAGGAATGCAAGATGATGCTAACTGGTTGCATTGCAGGCCTCTCGTGGTTTTCAAACCTGGTTTCCGGAGCCGCAACTATTGGCAAGTGTTTTTAAGACTTCTTTTCTTTATCCTCAAATTTTTACACCCAAACTCAACATTCCAATTCACAAGCACTTTGATAGCGAAATAAGGCCTGCAATAGGCTACTTATTCTCCGTATGCCTCCTACGATTCAACTTTGTTTGCAAGAATAACTTATTTCAAGTGAGAATTAGTTGCTTTTGAAATATCTTGTATAAATCATTCTAGATAAAAAGGCAGAGCAACTTATTCCACTTTAACTCGGTGCAAGTTAAAAAGTGTACCGAATCAAAATCTTTCTTATTTCGGAATAATCAATCCAAAAGAACTCGTGCCAGAATAACCAATTCTGCAAACAAAGTGAAGTGCAGACGAAGATGAAACTCGTTTATGTAGAGAGGAAAGTTTTTCAAGAAAAAGAAAAACCTCATATAGAGCATTTTTCATTCTGCGTGAGAGGTTTATTTGAAAAACTCCCTCTTTCCTCTCTGCATTCACCCAGTCTCATCCTCGCTTGAGCTAAACAAGCGCTTTTACTAATGCCACTTCAACACAAGCTATTTCATCTAATCTCCCCTACATGATAGATGCGAGGGATAAAAACTTAATTTACAACTCAAAATTCAAATTTTCTTGACTCTCTTATCTCTCTCTCCCTCTCCACACACACTTTTTTTCTTTTTCTTTTTTTTTTTTTGCTGGTTGTAAATCGTTACTGTATGTGCAGCTTGGTTGAGTGCTCGGACATCTGCAACCTAATCAAAGATGGTGAAGACGGGCCATAGGAAAATTGGAAGAGATTCCAAGAGTTGAGCCCTGCAATTACCCGGCCGGCCGGGTAGCTAGGGCCAACAGCAGCACTCTCACACGGCATTCCCCAGAATTTAAGAAGACGACCCCGGCTCCCCACCGAGGGGTTTCCCTTCACTTCGCTCTGGGTTGTACATTTTCTCATAATTTGTTCATTATTATTTAAAGAGTAACCCCCTATGCCAGGGGAGGAAAATGAAATGCCTCTTCTTTGTCTTTTCTTCAGTGTTGATCATTCTAAAATTGCAGCTACTGTACAACTCCTCGTCGTTCAATAATGTTCAACCCCTCCCCCCATCCCCAAAAAGCCCCCATCATTTTTAATATTTTGGTGGTTTCAGAATGAAAATCAAAATCAAATAAAAATAGTATCACAAGGGTCAACAGATTTTAGAATATAGCAATTTACAAACACTCCTTGTAAAATTATTTACACCACGTCTAACAAGAAAAACGTCATTTAAACATTTTATGACATTTGAAGCATTTTCCGGCACAACAAACAACCCCTACAACAATCTGCTCGAACCGCTGAGGCTTACATCTCTGAAAGATATAGGTTCTTAAATAAACTTAATCGTCAGTCTATGCATAAAAATCTCACAACTAATTCTTTTATAGCTGTTTAGGTGTTCTCATGCTAACTCACCTTGAACCAAGTTCCCGACTCGACGAGTCAGACCACCTCAGATCTCCCATGATCCAGTATGAGTCGGGTTGACTCGTGTCGACTCGTGCCGTCTCGTACGAGTCACACGGTCAAATCATACAGACTCGGTCAAGTCGCACCGACTATGATTCGTCATGATACGGTATCGAGTCGCCCGAGTCGGCACGAGTCAATCCTGTACGGCAAACCCTGCCTTGAACATCAGATTCAGGAGTAGGGCAGTAAGTGGGCCTGTCCGAGTACACCCAAACCCTAAATGTATAGACCCAGAACTGAAATGGACCCGCTAATCTATCTGGGTTACATGGGTGAAGGGTCTGTTATTGGGTCTACCTTTTTTCGTTGTTTCTACACCACAGACCAGTTTAAAAAGGAAACCGGATATGGTTTGTCTTAAAGGGCTTCTTTTTTGTTGATTCTACACCTAACAGGTCGGGTCCCGGGTCTCGGAACCCATTTTCACAGCCCTACCGAAGAGGCCTTTTAAGAAAATTTATGCCCAAGATTGGAGTCATACTATGAAAGAGCCGAACGAAACCATTCACTAACCCGCCTTACCCGGACTTTACGCCTGGAAGATCCCATTTCACATCCACGTGGTAAAAGCGACACGGGGGCAATTTTCCCAAACAACAGACCATGTGTGACATCCTCAAAAGCTACTTCGGTTCGAGTGTCTAAAAATATTCCACGCTGTAGAATTGTCGTCAAAGACTACTTGTCTCTAAGTGGAATTCCATTGTTTAGTAATATTTTATTGCATGAGATCATACAGAAGCTATGTGAATCCACTTCTTTCTTGGGTCAGGCCCCAATACAAGAACCCTCTCACATTGGGGTCAATGTGTCCCCTCCATAGAACCTCAAATTCTATATGAACTTTCTTCTTGATTAGCTACATTCACAACGCATAAACGCAATTTCCTTGCAGGTTTCAAGAATAATGATTAGAGAAACAGCTTCATACTGATATTTCAAGGTTAGCAATTCACCAAACATTTCGGACCTGTCCCGATCCAGAGGTTATAAATTCTCTCTCATAAGATTGGGCTTGGTTCTTGCATCATGAAGCACTTTCATCCCGAATAACATAAGCGTGGCGGAACAAAGACGCAGTTGCAAGCATAAATGCTTCATCAAAGCGTAAGTAGTGAGAATGACCAATATATATATATATATATATATATATATATATATAAACACGAAGAAAAGACCGCAAAAAGAATGTTCTTTCACTCAAGAGAACATACCTAAATACAGTATTCTGCCAAAATGATTCATCAAGTTTTTGTATCTTGATTCACTACAAGTTGTCACATCACGAAACAATCACATATGAGATCAGCAACGAGCAAGAGGGACTTAAAAATAAGCAATTAAATTATGCGAGAAGTGTTAAGCAAGGAGATGATCATTAAAAATGTAGCTGTAAATCACATTAGTAGTTACTGCTATATCATAAAAGAAAAGAGCCAAGTAAAAAGCTTATATTCCAGCGCTCTGTTTGGTGCAACTTCTGCTTGGAAGCACTTTTTGCCTCCTACAACTTTCGGTCCGGTTGTTTTGAGGGCATGGGCATTGGTTTGTGGAAGCCATTATGTGATGTTTTAGCTTCCAACTGAAAGGTCCAAATTGGAGCTTCCTAAACAGTAAAAATGGGTTTATACGAGAGTATCGACTAGTGTAGTCTATAATCAGTTGGATATACTCTCAGCCACCACTTCCCATGTTGGAAGTTGATGCTAGAGTAGCTTCCAAGGTCAAACTTTAGAAAAGCAGTGCCCTTATTCAGCAAGGTGGATAAAAATCATAAAAAAATTGACACGTTTATCGATGAATGAGATAATTTCCTTTAAAATACATTGCAATGGAGCAGAATACATGCTGCAACCTGAGACTCAGCAGAAGTTGCAGTGGGCAAACTTCTTTGAAGCGAACTCCTACATCATCACTCTCAGCAAGAAGCTGGGCTTCGATGGTTAAAGCAGGGCTACTGCAGTCTTCACCTGCTGCAAAAGCTGAGATATCTGCAGCCACCACAAGATCACATCTGCCCTGATGGCATCATTGGCAAATTAGTCATAGGCGTTCCCCCCCCCCAAAAAAAAGAGAGAGAGAGAGAGAGACTGAGAGAGAGAACCACAATGATTGGCTGGCTTTCACAGGGGATACAGAGGAAAGCTATAAGAACTGTTTTATGTTCTTCTGCGACTCATTAACCCCAACTTCCACTTGACTAACTAAAGCTTGGGTTCCGATGATTCAGTTGTAGTATGACACTGATGAGGAGGCATGGTTGGCAGTTTCGGCCGATACCGATACGTTATGTCACTGATGAGGAGGCATGGTCCGGTACAATACCAAGTGAAACCCCGATACTAGTCCATTCTTCCCTGATGATGTTGAGGAACTGGGAATGAACATCCATTCTTCCAATTTCCAAAGCATACAGAAAATGTGTGGATAATCTTGGATAAAACAAAGTACTGGGGATGGACTGGACTATCCACCAGTCGCACATGCCACCTATTGGACAGCAGAAGATGCCATAAAAACAGGGAGATAAAGCTGTTAGTGATTTGTCCATGTTGGACAATTCAGCAGAAACAGAAGAAAGCCACTTAGCATATGCCTTGAGCATGAAATTTATACAGAACATCCAAGTTCATCCAGGGTTACCCTGGGCAGACATGGATCAGCCAGACAGCAGTGTGCACGAGTTGGGCACATGCGGACTGCATAAATAGAGAGGTATACGGCAGTATCAAGGAAGAGGAGCCTAAACAAGGTGCTGTTAGTGGAGAAATAAGTGACTAGGAATTTGAGCAAGATTACGGGCAATTGATGGAATGTGAGCCAGATTACTGGCATCCATATATTTCTGATGATCTGTTGTATACAGTGTTCCCAGTTGCGAAAGAGTTCTTTCATCCATGGGAAAGACATGATCAAAAGTCCATAAGGATTTGTCAAACTGACATCTTATAGGGTATTGTGTACAGAAGTGGAAGAACCAGGCCCAGAATCATATGGAGAGGGGCAAACTAGGCAAAGCTACTTTGTATAAACAATCAGTCCTTTAATCTGAAAATCTTTTGAAGGTGTTGATCGCCACTTAGTATGACTGAATGATCATGATTGGACCATGATGATGACCCATGCATTTTTGCACAGATAAGAAGGGACTGGATACCCCACAACTTCATGGACTGTCCAATGGTGCAAGGAGCATGCAGGGCAGTGCCAGAGCATGCCTCCCGCTACAGCACCTACTGAACATTTAATGAAGCAAGGGCTACATCATGGGCGAGCACCCATGAAAGGGAAATAATAGTGCCCATCAGATCAAGAGATCTCATGTCAAAGCTCCCTAATGCTGCATCTGGTTAGATTGAAAGTTGACCAACAATAAAGAGGGGACAGCATATAAAATGACTATTTGATCACTTAAAGACCTTTTTCACATACAAATTGGACAGGATTCCTTTAAACATATATGAGATTCTTAAGGAAGATATTTGTCAAAAGCACTACAGATTTTTGTTTTCCTCATAAAGCTGTAACATGGGAAATCTTTTTCCTCTTAAAGCTGTAACATGGGAATCTGAAATGATCAGATCATCAGAGAAAGAAAAATTCTAGGACTCCCCACCCCAACCAAATGCCCTCGTGTCAGCCACTAGTGTAGACTTTTATATACTGCTCTTCCAATTAAGGGAGAATTTATTTGCAAATAAATTTGGACTAATGTGAATACAAATGATAACAGGCAAATCATGTGCGAGGGCTTTCAACAAGTACACAAGGCCAACAACTAGAGTTAGAAATTGGGCCATTTTAATTTTTGGGCTGTGTTTTGTAAAAACTTGAGGTCGATCCTCTTAATGGCTGTGAGAACAATGATGAGACCAACCTACAGGCATGAAAACCTCAATCTACAAAAGATATGTAAAATATACATAGTAACATAGAATGGGTACTTTCACATACACAATTCTACTATATAAGTGAAAATACATGTACAACACAAATATGCAAATAGGACACATTAATCTAGACCTACACCAGATGTGACTGTTAGTTCAAGATAATGGCCTCTAACAAAAAGAAAAGAGTTAACTATTAAGGCGAAAGTGAGCTGGAAAGCACAACTGGAATCAGGCTTTGGCCAGGTTTGGGCAGGACCCTAGAACAATGTGTTCAGGCACAATTTGGCAAGCAATTCTTAGTGGGTTCAGGATTAGAGTTAGGCAGGTCCAGCCTATGCCCAGCCCACATGCAGAATATAAGTTAACAGCAAATATGAAAGAACATAAGAGTTATGATGCACCCAAAAAGGTGAAAAGTAGCATTTACTTTATGTAGAACACATCCAAAACAAGAAATACAATCATGAATTCAATTCTTATCCTAGTAAGAATATGTATTCGTTAAGCATACAGTACCTTGGAGGGATTTCTCATAGTTCTCCAACTGTGCAAGGAAACCATGATTCGGAGCTGCATGAGGCCGTTTGCTTCTAACCAATGTCAATGCCTGAGAGAGACTCATATGATGCTCCTTCATCAAGTAGGCAACAACAATGGTCACACTGCAATTTTGGAGCATCATCAAAATGAATGTATGTGGGTTAAATCCAAAGTGTACTTAGATCTACTTATTCATGAAACCAGGGTTTTTGCATATAAACCATTGTTAGAACAGCGATTGCAGATTCATCACTACTGTATGTGAATTTTCACGTACATTATTACAAACATCAATGATTTGTAAAAAGACCATTTTCTGTGTGCAATCACTTGGACATGTGTAAAAAGGCTATTTTGCGGTTTTTTCACATATCATTGGTATTCATAATGATAGATGTGAAAATTCAATGCAGGAGCAATAAATCTGCAATTTCCACTCTAACAATTCTCTATATGGAAAAACAAAACACTTGAAGCTTCATGATTCAAAATTTCAGAATCCAATGCTAACATGCTTCAACAAACTTAGTGTCTTGTATTAATTGGTCAAGGACCAAGCTTGGTTTCAAACTTACCATAGCTAAACCCTAAACTTTTAGTTCTAAAAACAATCCTTGTTTTTGCATATAGGCAAGCCTGTCTCAACCACCGACTCCATTGTCTCAATACACTCTACTTTGGGCAGCGAGGAGCACGACAAAGCCACAGCAGTCCCACTTCCTTCTGGCAGAGTCCATGAGAGCATAGAGAGAGCATCGTTCTCCTCACAACCACCAACTGCATGAAAGGGGGCTCAAATCCAGATCCATATGACTTACTCAGAAACTTGCCCAACCCAATTGGAACAGAGCAATCCCACTCAAAAAGAGACCAGCAGTTCAAATTTCAACTCAAAATTTGACACCTAAACACCCACATCATAATTGAATCAATCATCTAGTTCACTCCTATGGCCTCGTCCACTGGATTGCCAGCCTGCAGGACCTGTCCATCCATGATCCCTCTCCATCTTCTTCCTTTATAATGCATCCATTTTTCATACCACAAACAATCGCCGCCACCTCCAAGCCCTTCATGAAGACGCCCACCCACAAGCTTATCATAACCTCCCTGCCATCCCTCGCCAAGAACTCATTGTCCCAAGCTTCAAATTCAAAACCCCAGTGCCTCAACCAGAAACCCGTCATCCTCCAGCACCACCACAGCTGAGGCCCTAAGCCTTCGGGTGTTCTTCAAACCCTATCATGCACCTTGATTACATGTCCTACTGGCTTGCAAGATCTCCAGCTCCAGGTCTCGGCTTGGGCATTTGACCGAGGTGCTGTTATCGCCCAGCCACTACACTGTCCACTCTCTGGTGCTTCCCCATGAATTGCCACTGTCCTAGTGACCTCCCTTGCCTGCAATTCCATACCGACAATGACAATTACCAGATGAGCGGAGAAGACCTCCCATCTGTTGCTGACAACTTCTTCATTGGGTAAGGAGATGGTGGCTAGCCACCCTCCAACGAGCTGTCCAACGCCCCTGATGGAAACATTGTAGATAGGCATACTTCACCCATAGATCCAGAAAAACTGTCCACCATCTCTGTTTCCCATCTTGCAGCTCCATCCCCCATCCTCCCTGCTCCCTTGACTTCCATCCTCCTGCCAATGGAAAAAAGGGAATCATACAGGGAGTCCATGGGATGATGGAGAATTCCCCCCATGGGCCTAGCAACAGAGTTAATAATAATAAAGATTGCCGGTGTTGACCTTATTGGAGTGGACACAGCTACTCAGATAACACATCAGAGATGGCTCTAGGTTCTCCGGCCGAGAAAACCTTGGGGGCAAATTTTAATGGGAAGTAAGCTTAATGGCTATCCATTCAACCTTGTGCTAAACAGGCTGAATAGTCAAATTGTGGAGGTTTGTCACCAGGTGCAGGCCTCAAGCTTTCGCATGGACTGGTTGGCCATAGCATCTTTCACATGTTAGCTGCAACACCGAGAAAACAAATGGTTGCTTATCCTCACAAGAAAATGATGAACTATTCTAAATCTTCATGTACTGATATACATTTGTCTAACCTGGCAATCCTCCAACTAGCTTATGGTTACTTCTTGTCCATTGCTTTGCAGGTTGCCCCTCGCATTGTCAGACCAAAAAAGACAAGCACCTGGTCAACATACTCAAAATGCATGAGGAAAGGATGGTGATATGTCTAAAATCCCTTTGCACATTTTTGGATTTATGGGTAGCTCCCATTGACATTAAGCTTAGGGAGAATAGGCTGCAATAGTTTGGTCATGTACATAGTCGCCCAAGTTCAGCACCAGTTAAGAGGTGTGATAGAATTAGAGTGGAGGAGGGTAGAAGACATCGAAGAAGACCTAAGATGAGGTAGTTGGATGTAGTTAGAAAAGACTTGGCATTGTTATGCGTTACTTCTAATCTGGCACTAGATAGATTAAGATGACGGGACAAGATTCATGTAGCCAACCCCAATTAGTTGGGATAAAGCTTTGATGATGATGATGAACATTCTCCTTTCCTCCTGTCATCCCATGGTTATGAAAGCACAAATCTAAGCTATGTCTTCATGACGAGAAGATAAATCACATCTTCTACAATGATAGAGTTGAAGAATCTTACATTTGTCCAAATTCATAAAGGACTAACCAATAACAGCATCTAGAATGGGTCAAAGCATACCTTCTGGATCTCCCAGCAAAACAATGAACCAGCACACTGCCACCTGTTCCTTTTGCCTCGTCAATAAACTTGATACATTCATCAAAATGCTGCTCTAAGCTTACATCAGGGCTGTCAAGGACTGTACCAATAACAAGATACCACATGTCAAAGCAATCTCATAAATGCAAATCATTTCTGTCCATTCTATTGTCGCAGGACATCAGGAAAATACATTAACCTTGGCCAATAAATATCCACCAGAATCATGAGAAAATTTTGATGTTAGAAGTATCACAACACAACAGTGAAGCCAAAGATTAAAATAGAAAAAGGCAAAGCAAGATAAGCTAAGAAGTGAGTCTCCTGATTTAATTACACTACCAGAAATAAACACATGAATGAATGAACCTTGCTAATTGTCAATAATATGAGTCAAATGGCCACACGCCTCACCTTCAATCTTCTTATATACAAAATCATTTGGATATGCAGGCTCCAGGGATTTGGCTACAATCAAGATATGAGTAACATTCAACGCTTTTAATGCATCTCTGTTGTATGCTACTCCAACAGAACCCAAGAAAAGGCCCTGCAATGTCAGAAAACAGTAATAAATGATTATATCCTAATTGGATTAAGAGATAACTTGTTTAAATGTTAATATTCAGTTCTCTGATTGACATTTGATCATCTTTTTATATTTACGCAAATGTCAACCATTCCCTTATCACATGTGGGGAAAGATATTGATGAATGTGGCCACATTTATCTCTCATGCTTCGTGTTTTTTCTAAAATTTTGTCATATCAATCGAGGGTCAAGTTATTCCTAAAAGTAGCAACTTCTGATATTTAGGATCTTTTTTTGTGAAAGTGGATGGTACCACAAAAATATTGAAGGCAAAAAGATAAAGATATACAAAAGGCACACAAAATGCCACCTCTACAAAAATAACAAGGGAATCAAGCACCAAGAAGGTGCCCCCTCAACTTTCCCCCAAAAGATCAAAAAAGGATGAGGAGTACATAATTTTGGTACAGCAAATTCTCATCCATTCCCTCACCCTATCACAAACAAAAAGAACTACCCTCTCAGCATCCCTAGCCTCTTGCTTGAAAATCCGTTTGTTCCTCTCCCCCCAAATTGCCTAAAGAGTCGCATGAAGAATCAGCCACCAAAAGACATGATCCTCTTTAGGTAATAAAGTCTTAGCCCACTGCAGCAAAAAGAGATCCACCTTGCCCTCCATCCTCAGCTGTTGCCTAACCTTAGCCATGAGTTTTGCCCACACTTCCATAGCAAAGGAGCAATGTAGGAAGAGGTGATCCAAAGACTCATCCTGTTGCCCGCACAAAACACATGCTGGGGACACCGCATCAAAAGCGGATAAGTCTGTCCTTCATAGCTAACCTGCCAATAGAGATTCTTCACACCGGAATTTTAAACTTCAATGGGGACTGTGGCTCCCAAATACGAGAAGAGAAAGTGCTCCTTAAGCCACCATCAGCTATGACTTGGTCCTAGAAGACCACACCAGATCCAACAATCCTTGAAAGAATCATTGATCATCTAGTCCTGAAGCAAAGCTAGTAGAAGAGCCAACTCCTGAATCTCCTCCTCCCTAAGGTTCCTGGAGAAGGGGGGGATCCACACCCTTGTTTGTGGGTTCACCAACTGAGCAACACAAGCAAGAGGGTCGGAGCAGATCTTAAATAACAAGAGAACATCCGACAAAGAGGTGTAGGGTCATACCACTTATCAGTCCAGAAATAACAACTCATGCCATCACCAAGACCCACCTAAGTTGCCACAAGGATAATATTTAGGATTTATTATTTAGGAGAATGGAGAGATCCAAGAAAATGTCACATACAGAGCATGCTTGTCAAGGCGTCCAAGGCTATCAAGGCAGTGGCCTGCGCCTCACTGCTTAGGTGTCAAGGTAAGGCGCTCAGGCAAAGCCTAGTTTATATAACTTAGTATGTTTCAAGAGAATTATTATCTACATAGTCTACCATATAAAATCTATTTTTATTGTATACAAAGGTGGCATTCACGACAAGGATGACAATGTCGATATCGGTATGTACCGATACCAATACATACCAGTGCCGGTGTCGGTGGTATCGGACTGGCATCCACCCGGTACCAACCGACAATGGCCAGTACCGACCGGTTCGATCCGGTACTGGTCAATACAAGTTTTTTTTAAACTTAACGACTGGTATCGAAGAACCCCCTGTCTCTACCGATACCAATATATATCGGCATCGGCCGATACTGCCAACCATGATTCACAATACCCAACATATATTCATAGTTTAAAAATAAAAAATAGAATAAATGACAAATATTAACAAATGAATAAGGAAAAAGCCAATGAGAACTTGGGAGTATGTCAATTAAGATGAAAAAAGTCCACCAAATCTGAAATTTACTAGTTAAATAATCATGCTATGTTAAAAAATAAAGACAAATATAAGATATATTTAAATAAACAATAAGTAAACCAACATGCTCATGTCATAGTTCTCCACTTATCAACTATCAAAAATAGTGACATGTCTAAATTTGAGAGGAGGAAAGGAAAGGAAAGGAAACCGGCCAACAAAAAGAATCTTATGTTATTGAGGGCGATTGCTTCACTTGCCAAGGCAATGAAGTAGGATGAGGCGAGGCAACGAAGTAGGATGAGGCGAGGCAACAACGCCTCGCCTCGCCTCATATTTGCCTCACTCACCTAGGCACTTGCCTATGTTATTTATGCCAAATGCTTGTATCCTTTTCAATTATGTGATATTGCATTTGTATTGTTTTTTCTTATTCTTAATTATTACAACATGGCTAATTCCTCTCTTAAACAATATTCAGTGCCTTTTTTCTCTGACATGTTGCCACATTTTTCTTATTTTTTATGGCTCTTAACTCTTAAAGCTATCTACCACTTATATATGATTGCTTTATGCAAATCGGCATTTACATATTGGACATAATCAATGTTTCTTAAGTGTTACATATTATTATCTTTGATTTCCTTTTATTTTCCTCCTATTGCCACTTCCTTCTTTCACGATGATTTATGGGAGAAAACACATCGCCTCAAATGCTTAGGTGCTCGCCGAGGCATTTGAGGCTAAGGCAAATCCTTGGTCACCTTGCTCACCTCTCGCCTCAAACTATATAGGAAGAATCCTACATAAAGTGGGAAGTTTGATGATCTATTTCCCTTTTTAATGTAAACATGGTCAATTATATGAAAGTACCTCTCAACTTCTTTCTAATGACTAAAATAGACCTAAAAGAAGGCACGTTGTTTTTGCGACAAGATGGACTAGGTGGGCTTAGGCTTAGGTGGGCTGGGAACCCCTAGGCAGCCTAGGCAAGCACCTCTCCATGGGCTACTCGCCTAGGCACCAACTTACCTTGGGCACAAGGGAGTGCCTTGTTGCCTAGGTGATGCCTGAAAACAATGACAAAATCAAGGCTGGTTGGCTGAAGTGGATAATTACTCTATAGTCCTTTGTAATCGACAAGTCCCCTTAAAACTCAAAGGTAAGTTGTATAGGATAGTTGTGAGACCTACTATGTTATATGGTACCGAGTGTTGGACTACAAGAAAGGATCATGTATAAAAAGTATGTTGTTTGAGATGAGGATGTTGTGGTGGATGTGTGGTAAGACTAAAAAAGATAAAATTAGGAATACATAAGGATCTAGGTGTAGCTCCTATTGACATTAAGCTAGGAAGAATAGGCTACAATGGTTTATTTATGTACATCGCCGCCTAAGTTCAACACCAATTAGGAGGTGTGGGAAAATTAGAGCGGAGAAGAGTAGTAGACATTGGGGAAGACCTAAAATGAGGTGGTCGGATGTAATTAGAAAGGACTTGGCGTTGCTATGTTTAACCACAAAGTATGGCATTGGATAGATTAAGATGGCAGGACAGAATTCATCTAGCCGACCCCTAGTAGATAGGATCAGGCTTTGGTGATGATGATGACTATCAAAGCTTGATATGCATGTCCATGTGCCACAATTTGTTGATTAATAGTCTTCATAAGTCTAATGAATCAGCTAAATGATATCACAAGTCCTTCCATAAAATCTCAAACCTATTCTAGGCTTCTCAAAGGGAAGTTACTTGGCATGTATCTTTTAGAACGTAAGTAGGCTCATATCATGTCAAAATTAGCTTAAGAACATATAAGATTGACAAAGAAATTAAAACCAATGGTTGAGATGCAGGAAATGATAGCAAAGAAACGAAGATGATTTTGTTAAAAGGCAAGTAATGTGGTTATAGGGCAAGAGTAATGGACATAGTTACAAAACAATAACATTTCTACCTCTTCAATTTGGCATGGGACATTGTCCTCTTTTGCATATCTAGCTACAGCCAATGCTCGAAGGCAGGCAGCTACTTTGTCTGTGTATACTTCGTCAAGAAGAGACATTCTGAACAGAAGATAATCTTGCTTCAGATGAGGTAGAGAATGGCTGGCAACTTTATCATCATGCTGCAGTCAAAGAACATTCTTCATTCATACCAATAAGCACCCATGTACATACCCCAAAAGGGCCATGAATATAAATCTATCTACTTTTTGAGTTTGTAAGGATGGTGGAAACTCCCCCTGTACCTCATCAAGAGACAACCAGGTTACTCCTTCCCTTCAGCTGTACGAGCATTGGCTTCTACACCCCCTTCAACCCACCCCCACCCCCACCCCACCCCAAAAAAGGAAATCGGGATATTCCCCAAGCCATGCTGAATCCATGGGTGCATTCAAACACCAACTTTAGTGCAAACCAGATACTGCATGCTGACTAAGCAACCCACCAGCCTGATAATCCTTTCTATTTAATTTCACAGCTACTAAAAATAAATACTTGAGAAGCATTTTGATTAGGAAAACATGAAAAGAATAAATACAAGCCAAGTTAGCATAAATCAACTTTCTCCTGTTAAATAAATAATAAGGCCGTATTTGAAATGTCTAGTGTCAGTATGAGATGGGAAAAACAATGTGGAGAAGATCGTCCTAGTGGTCTCCTTGATGGAAGCCCCATGGATGCGGCCTCCAAGGTGTGGGCCCTCTCTCTCTCTCCACAGCCTCCATTGCCATCAGCCGGCGGTCCCCCCCCTCCCCGATTAGGCCTCCATCGCCATCAGCAGAGAGAGAGAGAGAGCAAGCGAGGGAGGAAGAGGGGCGCACTAGCCAGGGGGCAACACGCATCGCCATCGTGCGCACAGGCGCACACACACACACACACACATAGAGAGAGCGAGAGAGAGAGAAAAGGAGTCTTTAACCCAAAGGCATAAAAAGTTTTTTTACACCCTGGTAATATTAACTCATGTTTGGTTTGGTTAAATGGATGCAGGGTAACAGGAATGGCACTCTTGATAGAATGTTATCATAATCAGGGTATATATGATACTACATACATAAGAAGGGTATATTTGATCTTTTGCATGTAAGGAGGGTTTATATCAAATTAACCCTAAAAAGAAACTAAGCACTCTACTCATCAAGAGAACCTCTATTGACTGCTAGATTAGTAAGCCTCTTTCCAATTAAGATCAAATAATTGGGCTTGGAAGGAAGGAACAACCCATAACTCCATTAAAGGCCAAAACCTAGTTAACCCAACAGCTAAAAATCAGCTAATACAAAATGGCAAGCATGATGTGCTGGACATTTATGTCGCTAATGATGCCTAGTATATTCTATTATCTTATTGTCTTTTAATAGAATGAAAAAGGTTGGACATTTAGCATTAAACACTCGATAGATTAAACAAGATTTTCATCGAACAACGATTACTCGAGCTGGTGGAAGCTTACATGCTCATCTGGAATTTAGGCCATATTGCAATAAATTTAGGAAAAGAAAAAGAAAAAATCATAGGAATGGATTACCTAATAAAAGAAATAGGCCTGCCATTGGGAAAGAGAATGGATACAAAGGTTCCACTAGGCAAGCACTGGTAAACGGTATGAGACCATGTCCTAATACCAGAAGGTTGAAGAGCCTTGCAATATGCAGAACATCTGTTCCTCTGGATCAAGGATGGCAGTACCGATATCGGTACCAGTATCAGAGGGTACCAATACCAATACGTACCGATATCAGTATTGGCCGTATCAGCCAGTATCAGCCGCTACTAGTCCATTTTGGCCTAGTACCGGGCCAGTATCAGCCGGTATCCGTCCACTCAATATGGTATCGATACCCACCAATACCGATACGTATCGATACTGTCAACCATGCTCTGGATGAAAGAGATGCTCTAAGAACAGAAAAGAGATGCCCCGAAGTCCATTAAGAAGGTCAGAGAGAGTCAAAGAGCATCATGTGTTAAGTTCTTCTGGTTCAACTAAATGCAGGAAAAAGTTGTAGTTCATTGGATAAGAAAAATCAGAAAAATGCATATGAAGGTTGAAATTCGACAATTAAGGAGAATAGGAATATAAAACCTGATATAAAACCAAAACAACGGCTTGTATCTCAAAAGAAGAAGCTGGACACAAGCACGAATAAAGTATTGCTAAGGTCAAGCAAGCAAGACTAAGAATGTTGAAGAAATTGGTATGGCATATGCTCTTTGTTATGTTCTTCCATCATTGATTTCATCGCATAATGAAGATAACATCCATTTAACAACAAGTACTTGTACTAATCATGCATGCAGCATGCTCAAAATGTTTAAACATTAACTCCACTCTCGGCTAAGTTAGATAACCCTATCACCCGCAATCTAGGTACAGGGGAATGAAGGGTGGTGATTTTCAGAAGTAGTGGTCTTTTTTCAACCCTCTATCATCCTTTGCATTGAATATTTGATTGTTCTAGTTTTTGAATTTATTATGGTTACACTTCTGAATAAAGGGCGTACACAGTGCACGAGGCTCCCACCATTATTGGGGTCTAGAAAAGGGACAATGTACGCAGCCTTACCCATGCTAAGCAGATAGGTTGTTTCCTTGGTTCGAACCCATGATTTCCAGGTCCATGACCTCTAGGTCACAAACGAGGCAACTTAACCGTTGCTCCAGGCCCGCCCTTCTATGGTTACACTTCTGATGTGGACAAAAAATTCATATAAATGCCGCCCTGTGACGGTACTTTCTCCACGAAACTAGCATAGGAATCAGTCCAATGTTAATTCACCTAATTACATCTATCTGTAATATATTTATATACATCGTCATACATATCCAAAGAATATATCATTTAAGAATTTATTTAGCATATTTTGGCAGCTTATTATGGTCAATTTATTGCACAATTAAACCAGATACTTGTAACAAAATTCAAAGGACTCTTGCAAAGCGATGACTGATGGCCCTAAATTCAACTGGAATGTTTGGGCCACCAAAATCTCTACTTTTCATATCAAGATCTATTCAGTTATTGATGCATGTCCCCGGAAGTGCTTCTGTCAGCATTATAGCATCCAATCAATGTGTTTACTCTCCATATTCTAAAAATGATCACCAAAAAATCCAGCATCTTCCACTGTCGCAGTGTGAACGTTGCAAAGTTCCTTGTTTTTTACCTGAAGGATCCACAACATACTAAATCTTTTTGCTCTCACAAACTTCGGGTGCTTCCTCTAAGGTATTAGGCATTTCTAATGTCTTGGCCAAAACAAACCCTTCAGCCTCATCAACATCTATGATTTCTTTTGAATGATCATTGACTTTTAGGGACTACCCATCATCCCTATCCATTTTGATGACTACAATGTCTTCTTTGTCATATCTATTAGTTTTCCTCATCTAGTTCGTAAAAAGCAGTATAAGCATATTACAGTATAAAATAAAACATTTCAAGAGTTCTAAGGGGTGTTGGTCATAGAAACTAACAGCATCCTCAAGGATTTCATCTCGGGACCCTGGAGAGACAAAAAGATCTCTTAGTGAAATCATGCAGAGTTCTTTTGACCTTGAAAGATGGTAAACATTGTTATAGCCTCACACCGTGCAAGCTTTTTTCTTCAGTACTTCCATCAGACAAAGCAGGCCTTAAGCACCCTATTAATAACAAGGCGTTGCAACTGTTTCCAAGTTGTAAAATGCTATACCTACCATTACTAAGACTCCTGATGCAAATTGGATACTGTCACATGGTAATGAGAATGTGACTATATATGTCAAACTAACCATCAAAAGATATTAGAAAATGTTTTTTTTTTTTTTTGAAGTGGATAGTACCACATTTATATAACAATAAGAAGAAATTAGCATCGTGTCCACAGTATTGGAAGACCCCCACTCCCCCACCCCCCAAAAAAAAATATATAGAGTCGGGTATGTGCCAAAGCAAGCCTGTCTCCCTCCCTTAAAAGTGAATACAACCCATTTGGCTCCAGAAGGGCATCATCCCACAGCCACGAGATCAAACCCCAAAACACCCATCCCCAAATAAAATCCCCCAAGAAGGAAGCGTACAAACCCTGGTCAGCCTGCCCCTCGAACGCATCCCTTTGGGTCTTGAGACGGGACTAGCCACTCGAAGGCTTAGCGCCATCCGGCCAAAGTCTCTACCATAGATGCATGCCGACGATTGAAGCGATCTGCCTGCCGCTACAGTCGGGCACGCAATCCATGAAAATCCCAACCACCTTCGCCAGAGATCTCACTTCCGCGACTGAGATCTTCCGGAGATCGTCTACCCCTGTCGGTGGCCGTTCGACCTTGCTTCCCTTCCTCGGCTGCGGGATGGTGAGACCCAAATCCCTACCACAGCAGCCAGCCCCCTGCCCTGATCCCGGAGGAGACCTTCCAAGGAGACCTCCCAGCCTCCATCAACGTCAGCCTCAGCATTCTAAACCGGAGACGGGGAAGGGGACGCACCTGAGAAAGGGGAGGTGGTGCTGTCCACCCGCTCCGCTCCCGCTCCCACTCCTGCGCGAGGTCCGCCGCTTCGCCTGGAGGCTTGATTGAGCGATTAAAATTAAAGCGGGTTTACTAGGAGGGATGAGTAATGCTTACTGCACCGCCTCATATAAGCCTCAACGTCTTTTCGTCATATGGAGAGCATGAAGATTGTCTTTTTATTAAACTAATTGTAGCCTCTCGTGCGATGCGGGGACGACTTAATATATTTGAATAAAAAAATTAAATTTAATATAAACAAAATTATTTTTTTATATTTTTAAAAAATAATTATAAAAATGTTTATTTCAAAAATATTAATATTTTTTTATAAATATTAGACTAGATGTTTGGTAAACATTAAAAGTTTAAAATCGTTGTATCTAATTGAAATATGATTAAGAGAAAAAATTAAAATATGAATTGAGGTTTATTATTATTATTCCCTAAAATTATCTCAATAAATACTATCAAATTCAACTCAACGAAGTTTTAATCTCAAATAATTGAGATCGATTATATAGATTCTCTATTTTTACTTTAAACGATTTTGAGTTCTCTCTCTGAAAAGTTTAAAACTTTTAAATCATATTGTACTGTTTTCTTTCAAGTTAATTTAAGTTTACCTTTTCTTTTCTTCTCCTCGTCTATCTTAAGATACTTCACTTTTCTAACTGGAGCCTCTTTAGGTTTACCTCTAATATGTCCAAACCATCTCAATCTCTTTTTCTTTCAATTTGTCCTCAATTAGTACCCCTCATATCTTTTCTTTAATATACTTATTACGTATTTTATCTAGTCTAATATGTTTGCACATCTATCTTAAGCATTCTCATCTCAACAATACTCATCTTGGAGACATGTTGTCTCTTCATCGTCCAACACTCGCTACCATATAACATTGCAGGTCTTATCGTCATACGGTAAAAATTTCATTTCAGTTTTATTGAGATCTTGCGATTACACAAGATATCCGGACAAATCTCTACTTCAACCATCATGCTTTAATCATGTAGCTAACATCCTCATCGCACCCTCCGTCTTCTTGAAAGATCGAACTAAGATATTTGAAATAGATGCTTTATGGTGTTGTCATCCCATCCAAATTAACTCACTCATTTTCGCCTATCCAACTTTCACTAAAGTTACAATACATATATTCTGTCTTAGTTCTACTTAACCTGAAATTGTTAGACTCTAAAGTACTCCTCCAAAATTCTAATTTTATATTAATTCTTTTTTGCGTCTCATCTATCAACACAATATTATCCGCAAACATCATACATCACAAAATATTTTCTTATATATCTTTTGTTAAATTATCCATAACTAATGCGAAAAAATAAAGACTTATTATTGATCTTTGATGTATTCCAATATAAAAAAAAAAAAAATAGTTAATATATATTAGAAGAAAAATGAGAGAGAGACTAGGCTTGTTAATAACAAAATTAGTTATTATTATATCATGAGACTATCATAATAATGATACTCA
Organism: Zantedeschia hybrid cultivar; assembly: GCA_030544215.1. Classification (NCBI taxonomy): domain Eukaryota; kingdom Viridiplantae; phylum Streptophyta; class Magnoliopsida; order Alismatales; family Araceae; genus Zantedeschia; species Zantedeschia hybrid cultivar. The sequence continues at coordinate 40,598,231 of JARZZO010000013.1, read as the reverse complement.
AAAGACTGTCTCAATAATAATAATAATACAATAATAACAACAACAATAATAATAATAATAATAATAATATGAGTAAAAAAAGAGAAGGAGAAGTTGGTCTTAATAATAATAATAATTTTAAAAATAATATTAATAATATCAAAACTAATTACTATTAGCTCGTGAGATTATGTTAATAATAATAATAATAATAATGATGATGATATCAAAATTAATTATTATTATTCTAAAAGATTATAACAACAACAATAATGAAGGTTAACCTGAAAACCCTAAGATTTCTAATGTTTCATATGCTTGGTGCTTGCGGATTTTTTATTTTCATTCTTTCTGTTAATTTATAGCGCAACGGCAAGAGACGAACCTCAACAACTAACCCACTAGAGAACAATCCTGGGGCGAACAACACTGCGTCCAACCCAGCGAAAAAATCTGTCCGACTCACTCATCCTCACAAGCGTCGAGCACCCGACCTCCTCCTCCGAGGGAGGGCGTCCAATGAAAAGCCCCACTAGGCCACACCAGCACGGACGTCTTGCGGATTCAGTCTAGGCGCACCGTGACGTTCTAATTCTATCACCACCATCTGATTACCTGCATATGGTCCAGTCACTTTCCGACGTTGCTATCTTGTTTTCATGAAATATTTTATTAAAATTATGATAACTTATTACGTTTCATTTTCAATTCTGAATTATAAACAGTCTCAAACAGAATTCCCATTCACAGTCAAACCAAACCGAACACTTAGGAAAATACCTCCGATATGTTGAACTGCTTCCGGTATCCAAATTTATAAAAAAGAGTGGTAGGTAATAAAAGGAGGCCGTTGTTGAGGTTTTGATAGGCTCACAAGAAGACGCAAAAGAATTATTCACAAGATTAACATAAATATGACTCCAAAAATACTATAGGCTGACGGAATTTCTTTTCTATTTTCTTACATTTTAAAAAAGAAAACTGAAAGTGAAGGTCTTTTTTATAATTTTATCAGCAGTAAATTAATGAGATATTTAATAAGAAAGCTCACCAAGAGCACCCACGTCAGTTGAGTAAAACAAAGAGAGCTCTAACTAGTAACTAGTTTCCATATGACGCCACGTGGCCAGGTAGATGCCTGGACGTTAGATAACTCCCCTCGTCGTCGCAGGCCTCCCAGCTGCCGCTCGAGTGGTGGCGCTGCGCGCGGCCCCGGCGCTCCACCCTTCCGCCCTCCCCCTCATGCGCGCGTGCCGTCAACCCGTCAGTGGTGATGCTGGCAAAAGGGCCACTCCACGGAGCAAGTCACCTCCCCATCCCGGAGGCTCGATGCGGCAGCAGGATAAGCCGCAGCAGCAGCGTGCTCTTCCCCTCCTCCTTGGCTGCCCCCCCTGCGGCAGCTGCTACAAGGTGAAGTTTCCTCTTCTCTCTAAGAAGCTCTCCTTTCCAAGCTCTGAGTGCCGCTTAAGTGATCGTGTGGTATGCTATAGAGTGTCATGCTTCTTTCAGTCTTCTAATTGAATTTTTAGCTTGGTTTATGGTGATTTTTGGGCTGAACAAAATTTGAGAAGAACCCAGGTATTTGCAGCACACCACACATTAGAAAACACTGAAAAAATGGTATTTTGCAGTGTTTTATGTCAGTTTACAGCAGACCAAGTAACACCTTAGCATAGAAGGCACCTAAATTGTGTCTATTACATGTGGGTGCTAGACAAAGAAGGTGATCCTGAAGATGTGCGTTTATTGTTTGTATAATGCCAGGAGAATAGAAGTTATACAGGGGCCCAGAGCTGCAAGTTCAGAACCAAACAATAAGAAGGTGGCAAATCTTTTTGCCAAGCACAGGGAAAGGATCAGGCTACCTGATTATGCTGAGGGTGGTGGCGAGTCTTTCCGAATCGACGAATTTCTCAGACATCCATCTGGGGTGGAGTCCATACTGAACACCAGGGCATTGCAGAGTTTTGAACGACTAGAACCAAACACATATAGGTTTGAAACCTTTTTTTCCTGGGAATTTCTTATTATATTAAGACTTGAATTGGTCAGGTTTCTCGTTGTCCCCTATCCCCCAAAAGTGTATACATATGCAACGCTTTCCATCTGATGTCTGGTTGTGCATACTTTAAATGACCTCCCTGGATTATTTAGGGAAGCTTGGATGATAAGTGTTGCTTTAACGTTGGCTATGCCTTGAGTCAACACTTGCAGATAGACACCATGCAACCTTCTTGTGCTGTAGTACAGTCAATTGCTTGCTGTTGGGCATCAGAGCACCCATGTACGAACATCTCAATATGACAAAACAGTTTCCTTTTTTCTTTTTTTCCCTCAGACATTCTTAACACTGGTACACATAGAGGATTCCACTATTACCCAATTGTCAACAGAGGAATTTACAGAAAGGGAAGCTAAGCATTGTCTTATTGAAAAGTTGAACAACCCATTATAATTCATGCTGCTGAGTTCAGTTCAAGGTTGTTCTTACCCAATGCAGGTGCACTTTAACAGCAATACAGTTTTTGAAGTTTGAGGTGGTTCCTGTGATAGACTTGCGTGTGATTTCAACAGATGAAGACTGCATAGTTGAAATGCTGTCCTGCAAGGTAATTGAAATCAATATATCAGATTTCTCCATAGATTCAGAAGGTATCTTGAGAAGCAGTTTAATCTACTTTAAGTAAACTTTCAACACAGCATCACAGATTTTTCTAGAAAGTAATTCACGTTGTTTCTTGGATCTCATGATAGCAATTGTTTTATAGTAGCACAGTAGAACGCAACAGCTACTTCTTATAATGTAGAGTCCAGAAAAGAAAACAAATCTTAGGCTAAGGGTGGTATTCTTGGCCCCATTAGTTTAACTTCATCATATTGATGATTTAGAATCTTATATAAAGCTCCTTACATGTGTTCTTCTTTGTGTCATTTAATTTTGCTTCTGATGACCTTAGTAGTTTCATTTTATTTCCACAGTTTGAAGGTTCAGAAATTATAGAGGAGCAAAATCAGCATTTTTCAGGTTTACTACTTGCCACTTCAGACATGTTTCGTCATAACTGTCATCTAAGTAATCGATTCATAATTTTATTTACCTTTTTTTTTTTTTGAAGAGCAAGTTCCAGTTTCTCATTTACTAATTCCTCATATGGATTCATCTATGCTCATCTCTCCTCAATTTCAAGGAAGCCTTTGTTTTCCAGATCGTGTTTCAGTGTGTTCTATGGCTATGCTGTCAGGTCATTCTGATTCCATAGCATACAGTATATGTTGTTTAAAGATGTAGAGTAATGTATGTTGTTCCCTCTTCTCCCATACTCATTAGGGACTGCCTTCATGCCTTCCTCATAGCTATCACATATATTTCAGTGTATCATAAACTTTTGAAGTCATATTGTGTTTGTTTCTAAATCACGTCTTATGTGAGGCACTTGACCTATTGTTCTTTAGCTGTCAAACTCCACTTTAATTTTGTCATATCCAGTGGCTGAAACCTTTAAACTAAAAAGTATTGCTTTCAGGAATGTTGATATTTGGGTTAAAAGAATAAAGTATGACTTTTGGTTATTGCAGCCTACAAAGAATCTTAAACTAAGGTTGCCATCTCATAGATTGACTGTCAAACTAATGTCTGTGATGCGATTGGTAGGCAATCATTTCAAGACAATTTTAGCATCTTGGAAGTTTTCACATGTTAGCACTCTATGAGTACTCTGTATTATTTCTTTTAAATGTGTAAGGGTGAAATTCATTTTTTTTTTTCTATGCAATATGCAATGGCTTGCTTTCCTGGCTGAATCTAATATGAGGTCAAACTTTCAAGTGAATCAACCTTTGCTCCATACATCGGTTCAAAAGAAAACCGCATTAAGCATTAAAAATTCAGAAAAATTGGATTACCCATAGATGGATTGACTTATATAGTTGGATTATAACAATTATTGATAGGATTAATAGGTCTTTGTTGATGGGGATAAGGATCTACAATTGATTAATTGGCAGAATTAGAATAGAATAAAAACATGGTCGACCCAACAGAAATTGCTACCTTCAACAATGTTCACCTTTAACTGTCAGTTGTAACAAACTGCAGCAGTTATTTTGTCAGAATTGCATGTAGATAAAGCCATTTCAATCTCCATGCCAGTTTATTGGATTCATTCTTCGATTTTCTTTTGCAGCTTCAATGAAGAATCATATAACATGGGAGGTGGACAGTCCTGATCCATACATAGATTTTGATGTAAATTTGAGACTCAGCCTTGAGGTTAAGTGACACTATACCCCTTGCCACAGATCTACCAGCAGAATATACATCATTAAGCTGTGATTGTCACAATATATAAAGGCCATTAGACCCCACGGCCATTACCATAGACCACTAACAATTAGTGTTACCGTGCTGCGTGCAGTATGGAGATAATTTATACTCTCTCGCATCTATCGCACAGAACTATATAATGAATTACTGCCGTATATCCCAGATTATATGAAGATCAAACTGGGATATATATATCAAGAAATACTCCTCCTCTTAGAAGGAAAGCGTGAAGAATCATCATTCGAAGCCACTAAATAGATCCCAAAGGAGCTCCTGCTTACCATCCACAAAATTCTTTATTATAAATAATTAGAGAAAAACTTCCAAAGGCTCCAAATCACTCGAAGATTCTTTGGTTATAGCATATCCTGGAGAAAAGAGGTCCCTGGTATACATACAACATTGACAAAGAGCAACAAGGGACAAATTAAAAAAAAATTCAATCAAGGGATACTTCACAGTCTCAAAATCAGTATAGTTATCCAGCAATTCATGTGGTAAATATAGCTAAAAATGTTCAGCTACCATAGCAACCCCGACCTTAGCAAGGTCGAATGGAAAGATCCAGCCACCCTTGATCAGTTTTATTATCACAAAATGAGACAACTATACTCATACTTGGAAGCTGCAGAAAGGGGTATAACTCGCTACATTCATTGTCATGTGAGAGTGGTGGTCATCATCAACAAAAAGTGCTCTTAGATTTATCACAAAAAATCCAAGAGTAACAAAAGCGCTATTTTAGGCTGTACTGTTCTTGCTGAATGGTTTCCTGCCAAATGGTTAAAGCTAAGGAAGAAATTCCACAGACCAGTTCGTCCCAAGAAGATAAAAATACAGAAGACCTTGATGATCTGGAATAGTGGGACGACAGTAGTGACTTTTTTGGGATTCACTAGATGACATTGGCTACAACAATATGCTCATTATATGGAAGCATAGAGATAAAATGCCAATGCAACTCTGTGATACTCCACAGAGTGATGTAACTTAAAGAAAAGTTGACGTGACATGTTGATGTGATTTAAAGCAAGAGAAAAAAGTAAAAAATGTAAGGCTGATGCGACTTAAAGCAGAAGCTGTCATTTACCTAAACTAGTCTCGTCACCAGCCTAATAAGAAGACTCCGAAAAAAGTAAAGCCTTTACCCCAAAGGAAGCCTTCCTCCTTCGCCTATGTTGGCTTCAAGTCAGACACGCAACAACAACATCAGAGCAAGGCCATAGCAAGAGAGATTCCCCAGTTATCTTAGTTATTATTGTTAGTTTTATGTGCTTTGAGTGTTTTGTAAGCTTTCCTCGTGTTGTAACCTTTCCTCATGAGATTCTCTTCCTATACACTTCCCTAACTCTCTTCTTAAGTCTTTATTGTATGAGAAGTTAAGTAGCACGTCTACTTCTTTGATGCAAGTATTGTTTACATTGCTTTCAGCATTTATAACGAAGCACTGTTCATATATTGTTCATTCATTGTTCCGCACTGTCCATTCGTAAAAGTAATTTCATAAAAATCTGAAAATTTTCTAAGAATCACAAAAAATATATTAATTATGTTCCTCCTAGTAGGGTGCCATGGATCCTTGCACAAGTTGGTATCAGAGCCACGCGACTCTCATTTTTTTTTGGGGGGGGGGAGGAACCATAAGTTTTTCTCAAAATTTTCTCACTTGCTTGGCCTAAGCCACAAAGTTGATGTCTGAGTATGTGGACGGTACTCATAGTTGCGTCATTGGCGTCAGTTAGAACCCATACATTTTAATGTTGTGAAAGTGTTTTGGCTTAGATTTCGGTGTGTGCATCTGTATCGTCTCCTTTATAAGGAAATTATATCTTGTCCAGTTAAACTATTTTATTTAATCTTTTGCTAAGCCAACTCATCATATTTGCTGTTCGTCAACCGAGTGAAATCAGCTTTAAGACATTGACCGTTAGGTTGTGACCAGTACTATGGCAAGGCGCTTCAAGTCTCTTGTTCCTTTTAGAGAAGAAGATTTCGAGTCCACCTTGACCTCTAATCCCATTGTATCTAATAACATTAGAATCATGAAAACCATGTCCAAACAAAAACTCATTAGAATTAAATTTTGAAGAAATCAGTAGATCTATAAGAAATTGGGCCATTCCTAGAATAGATCTGAGTGAAATATATGAGTGAAATGTTCTCCTCTAAAACTAATTACATAATTAAGATTGAAGAAAGGATTGTGCCAATCAGCACTCAAACAACCTGTATTCAGCTCTTAAGTGTCGAATGCATAGAGGAGTTAAGAACTAGATACAAATATCTACATCTAGGTTACATCTAAGTAGCCGTAGTCCCTCTAACCTAGAGAGGCTTAAATCATTCCATCTTGATTTGTCTTAGAGACAAGAGACACAAAAAGTATAAAGAGTCAATTTAGGGGATAGTTGAATCAAGTCTATCTCAAAATCCTGCTTTCTTCAATTGTTTCCCGAATTATACAGTGTCTCTAATAGATCCATGTATCTTGAAAACCTTATCTTTAGATCTTCTCACACATGACTATGACATAGAACCAGACTCTGAGCATATCAATCTGATTTATAGAGTCTGTGCTAAAGCCATGAAAACCCATTATCCAAAAGTCATCATTCTAGATCCCGAAAAGGGATTCACTACACTATTAATGACCCATCTGAACAGTAATAAAATGATCCCTAAGATAATAAAATGGGATGAAGATACACTTCCTGAATAACAGAAAATAGAACAAGTAGTCCTTGCATAACATTAGAAAATAGAGAAGTGGATTGCATCATAGAAAATACAGATGGGAGTGTAGAAATCAATTTCTCTAATTCCAAGAGATTCTCAAGACCTAGATCATCCTGCTCAGGTACAAACAGTGAATTTTTATACAAGCAAGACGACCTTATTAATAAAATAAGACTAAAACAAGTCCAAAATGTTAATGATGTCTATCATCCAATCTATTCTGAATCTAAAGATAATGAATCAACTGAGCCATCTTTAAGGAATTTCGAAGTCAACGTGATTGAATTAGAGTTTGAAATAGACAAAGATCTCTTGAGGAAAAAAATTGATTCTTTAGAAAATATAGACAAAAGACTCAATTTCTAGTCTTTACCACGATCAAGAGAAAACCTTAATCCGTGAGGTTTAATACAATTGTATGAGGAAAGAAAAAAGAAATATGTCCTTCTTTTAATGGTTTAAGGAAATGTTTCCTCAAAATTATGAAGTATTACAGACCACTAGGATGACTAAAACTTGAAAATCGCCAAAAATTAGAGCCTAGAAACTATTCACCCCCTAATGAAACAATCAAACTCGGCTCAAAAGAAATCATTTCTAATCCTATAAAAGTTCTTGGTGAATTTCTAGAACAATCTCCTAGGGTTAAACATATAGCTCAAGTGGCCGAATATAATAACTATACCAATACCTATCTTCAAATAATAGGGGCTCAAACTGATCGAATAGAGCAATTATTGCTAAATAGAAGATCGATCATTGGTTCCTCTGTGGCTTCATCCTCAAACCGTAAGGTTGAACCACAAAAGCCAATATTCAAACCTTTAATTCACCCTCAAAGGTTATCTCCTGAGATCAAGAATACAAAACTAAAGGAGTCTGAGGTATTGACGGAGATTATAAAAAGATTATAAAAACTAAAAATCTCCAAAGAATCCAACATAAATAAGGTTGAATCAGAGAGAACCTTTGAGACATCTTCAGAAAGAGAAGAAGTTAGCTCAAATTTAGGAGATTCTTCTGATCAAGTAAACATAGGCATCTCAGAGCTAAACAAGCTTAATGTAAGACCCATGAGAACAAATAATTATTATAGGAGACCTTCACCAGTAGATCTCCAATATGAAGAAGATAAAGACGAATCATTCACTGAATTTAGTGGACCTCAGTTGTATGAATGGAATATTGATGGACTTAGTGAGTATCAAGTGCTTAATGTCTTTAGAAATATAACTATCTATGCTAATGCTTGTAGAATAGAAGGACGACTAGAACACTTAATTAGCCAAATGATTTTTACTTCATTCACAGGTAGGGGTGTTCACTATTTAGTTCAACTCGAAAAACCAAACCGAACCGGACCAAAGTTTCGGTTTGGTTCGGTTTGAAAATCAATTCGGTTCATTTCGGTTTTCAAGTCCCTTCAACCCGTAGAAACCGAACCAAACCGAAAATAAAAAATAATATTATATTTAAATTTCTCTAACTCTCACAACACGGCCACACCAACCAAACCTCCACAAACTAGACGCCACATGCTGAGCTGTCTACATTATGTCGTTAACTCTTACAAGGAAACAAAGATCTCTAAGTTGCCCGATGTAGGACTAAAGCTGACTCCCTGGCACCCTTCGCAGTGCGCGCCATTCATCCTGGGATTTTAGTCCTATACCGGACATCTTCCTTTACCACTTACTATAGAAGGGTTGAGGATAGGCGACTTAACCTAAAAAGTTTGCCAAGTAGGTTTAGAAATTTGTACAGAGCTTAAATTAAAAAGACAGCTCAAGAAAGAAAAATTAACCAAGAAGCAAACACTAAAAAAATTCTGCTATCAATTTGGGTACTCCTAAACCTCTGACAAAAAGTAGAGACCCTAAAAAAGAAATGGTATCCTAAAAAATAAGAAAATAAAATTTGAAAAAATCCAAAGGCAAGACCCTAAAATGTGATATTTGTGAAAAAATAGGTCACTGCTCAAACCAATGCTTCTCAAAGAACAAGGAAAGCGTAAATAGTCTTCTAGATCTAGATGACGTCCCAAGAGAGCTCTTAAAAGAAGATATTAATGAAATAATAGATGAGAAAAGAGCTAATTGCCATTCTTCTTCTTCAGAAGACAGTAGTAGTGACACAAAATCAGAAAGCAGTGTCTAACTTCAGAAGAAAAATTCTTCTTAGACGTCATAGAAAATATAGAACAAAAAAAGGAATGCTTAATCAAGTATTTAGAGGAAGTAAAACCAAAAGAAACCATCCAAAACACATGGAAAAAATTTCCTAAAGACAAGGATTGCAGCCATATTATGATTTTTCTAAAATCCTCAAAGCAATCTGTAATAAACCATCCATAAATCCAATAGAAATCCTATTTCAAGAAATCAATTTTCTAAAAGAAGAAATAGTTCAACTAAAAATAAAAATTGAAACCTTAGAAACTACAAGAGCTGAAAATATCTCAGAGGAAGAGTTAGTTAAAATATTTGAAGAAGCCAGCACTTCTCTCAAAAATCATGAGTTTATAAACTCTATACAGAAAAACCCAAAGCAACAATGGTGCGTTCAATTGCTTAAAGGAGCAACTTGTTCCTGAACAATACCGAGAAAAAACAACACACAAGATAAATGATGTTAATGGACAAAGGCTAAATATTAGCTATAAATTAGTAGATGTATATATTTGAAAAGATAATTTTAGCTTTACTACAAATTTCTTTTTAGTAAAAAACATGCGTCAAGAAGTAATTCTTGGAAGTCATTTTTTAAACCTAATAAAACCCTTTAAAGTAACAGATAATGGAATAGAAGTAGAAAAAGATGAAAGATTTTTTTATTTGAATTCATATAAAATTCTCGCTAACTTTATTTTTGCAGGAATTCTTGTGGAGCATATTAAGTACATCTCATCGTGGCATCATACCCTTCGCCACAGAATCACTCCAAAGAAAATGTAAATTAAAAGAACGAAGTATGACTTTTGGTTATTGCAGCCTACAAAGAATCTTAAACTAAGGTCGCCATCTCATAGATTGACTGTCAAACTAATGTTTGTGATGCCATTGGTAGGCAATCATTTCAAGACAATTTTTAGCATCTTGGAAGTTTTCACATGTTAGCACTCTATAAGTACTCTCTATGATTTATTTTAAATGTGTAAGGGTGAAATTCATGTTTTTTTCCTATGCAATATGCAATGGCTTGCTTTCCTGGCTGAATCTTATATGAGGTCAAAGTTTCAAGTGAATCAGCCTTTGCTCCAAACATCGGTTCAAAAGAAAACGCATTAAGCATTAAAAATTCAGAAAAATTGGATTACCCATATGTGGATTGACTTATATATATAGTTGGATTATAACAGTTATTGATAGGATTAATAGGTCTTTGTTGATGGGGCCAAGGATTTACTGTTGATTAATTGGCAGAATTAGAATAGAATCAAAACATGGTCGACCTAACAGAAATTGCTACCTTCAACAGTTTTCACCTTTAACTGTTCTAAATATTCTAAATAAATGCAGTTGTAACCCATTGGGGCAGTTATTTTGTCAGAATTGCATGTAGATAGGCCATTTCAATCTCCATGCCAGTCTATTGGATTCATTCTTCGATTTTCTTTTGCAGCTTCAATGAAGAATCATATAACATGGGAGGTGGACAGTCCCGATCCATACATAGATTTTGATGTAAATTTGAGACTCAGCCTTGAGGTTTTCCACTATTTTTAATCTCAGAAAATTCATATAGCTCTTGATTTTATTTTTTATAGTGTAAATTTCTTACAATTGGTTTTTAAGGTAGGTACAAAAGACATTCATAAACAAAGTAGTGCATGGAGCTGTCAAACACCTAGAACTTTTTCAAATTCATGGAGTTATTGAATTTAGTTCCTAGAAACATGGCAGCCTTGTGCCACGAGGCTCCCACCACTGCCGGATTTAGGAAGGCTCCACAATTCACTGTCTTACCTCTGTTTTCCTCTGACATTGCTTCTGGTTTTGAACCTGTGACCTCCAAGTCATAACAATGAAGCAACCTTACTATTGTGCCAAAAGCCTCCTCTCAACTTAATTATGATAGTCAGTCCAACTATGCATGAGAAATACCTATCGAGTAGTGTTGTTGCTCTAACAATTCAAGAAGCAAAGAGGAGGACTCTGTGAATTAAATAGATACTTTCATTTCTTTTGCTGGATGCAATCAATCATTGGAATTTCTTGACTTGTGGGATAGTACTATTTGAACAATGATTTATAATATTTTCTGAAGGAGGGAAAAAATATCATGTTTAGATATCCTGTGGCATTCTGTTAGTCAGTTATCTCTTTACAGTATCACAAGTTCAGAAAAACCCCTGATCCTTTGATGTTTTCTTTCTTTTTCCATTCCTCCTCCATTTCATTGGTGCTTGTGATATGATATTTGCATGCTAAAGGTTACAAGTTCAAATATATCACGGGCTGAGTGGAAGAATATCCAGTTAAAATTTTGTCCCCATGGAATACGTTCCAGGTCACAAGCTGTTTTTTTCAACTTTTCTTTTAATTTTATGATATATTGTGAAACAACATCTTAAATTTTGGTCAAGTTTCTCTGAATATTGACAAGCATTTGCAAACAACAAATTCTTCAATTTACTTAGAAGCTTTCATCCAATTTCATTAGCCCATTACAGCATGTTAAATAAGACAAAAGAGTAATACTTGCTGCAATGCCATGCATTGCAATCCAACGTGGATTGCAATGCATGGCACAGCAGCCGTCCGATCGGGCCCGATCGGACGGCTGCTGCCCAGCCCGTCTAATTTAAGGTGAGCCGGTTGGGGGGCATTTTTCAAATTTTTTTATTGTCGGATTTTTTTTTAAATTTTTTTGGAGCGTCCGATCAAAAATCCGAAAGTACATCCGGGTTGTTTGGATTGGCCCTGATCCGACTGTATGTATTTTTTTTTTAAAAAAAATGGACACAAACCTCGATTTACGTGCAAAATATTTTTTTTTGAAAAAAAATATACAATTGGGTCGGGGCTGACTCAAACAACCTGGATGTACTTTCAGATTTTTGATCGGACGCTCCAAAAAAATTAAAAAAATCCGACAATAAAAAAATTGAAAAATGCCCTCCAACCGGCTCACCTTAAATTAGACGGGCTGGACAGCAGCCGTCCGATCGGGCCCGATTGGACGGCTGCTGTGCCATGCATGGCATTGCAACAAGTATTACTCAAGACAAAATGGTTGTGCATTCTCGTCTAGCATAAGATTTCTAATAAATCCTTCCTCTGTCTACAACATTGCAGCAAGTATTACTCAAGACAAAATGGCATTGCAGCAAGTATTACTCAAGACAAAATGGTTGTGCATTCTGGTCTAGCATAAGATTTCTAATAAATCCTTCCTCTGTCTACAACATTTCCATATGAAAAGTTTGCTTCCATGGGGAAAGAAAGAAAATGACATTAAATATGTTTCGTTTAATATGACTGTCTATCTATTTCTCAGATGTTGTGGCCAGATGTCACCATTGCTTGTGGAAGTAGAATCATTCTGGTGTCTTATCACCCTGGATTGTAAATGTTGTTGCTCGTTCTAAGATTTAGTGTGTAAACCTGTGAAATTTCCACCTTTACCCTAGATACTCTGATGCTTAACTACTTTGGTCTGCTTTCATACTCATTGTTTTATGTCGAAATTCAACTTTGGTAGGTGTTCTTTTGGTCTTATTAATTGCAATGCATTGTTTTTCAATGTTTTTTTTGCAGGTTTATACAAAACCATTCAGTTTGCTTCCCATATCTGCAGTGGAGACCCCGGGAAATCTGTAAGCAGTCGATGCAATACCTTGGTTTTGCTTGCCTAATTCACCAAGTCAATCTCAATTTCATTACATTTATATCCTTGGTTTAATTCAGACATTCTTTTAACTGGTGCAAAAACAGTAGGGCATGAAGAATAATGATCCCATGTAGGAGAAACTCAAACCAACTGTTAAAGAGGTCAATCAATACCAATAGTCTTTAAGGAAAACGTTTCATATCATGAAACTGGATCATCATTCTAAAGGTTCTTTTCATTTTACGCCCAAAATCAATTCTAGTGTGATGAGGCTGCTCTAAATATTATTTTTAGTCCCGGACTTAGGTTTTTTTTATCCATGTAATAATCATAATTTTACTGATAAGCAAGCCTTGGAATCCCCCAAACCCCTGCTTCATGTTGACAAACTTTTGCCTCGACTTTGTACATAGGATTATGCAAGGCCTGATTGATAGGCTCGTTCCGTTGCTCGTTCAACGGCTGCTGGAAGATTATCGAGTTTGGGTTGAAGAGAAACTGAGAGTTTCTTAATTGAGCTCTCTTTCTTGGAGATCTTTTGATGCATGTCTTTTGGTGATCATAAGAGTAGGATATATATTCTCAGGGATCACTGGTTCAGATTTATCAATGATATTTGTCAGTGGGCAGACATGGAATTGACTGTTTTTGGACTGGGGTGGCACCACATATTAGAAATTTCAGGGAAAAAAATTGTACTAGTTCCCCAAATAAAGGATTGTACAGTGTAGTGTAATTTTTCTCTTACAGGAGCACTTTTTTTTTTCTGAATAAATAGCCAACAAGCATAGTTGCAACTTCCAAGCTTGTTTGGCTCTTTCAAAACACTTGCTGCCTTTGCTTGCCAATTGGGCCTTCCTGAGGATAATTAGAGAACTCATTGCTGGGCACACTCGCTCTTTTAAAATTGTAAGGAATTGTATATTGACCCTTTAAAATCCAATATATATCCCTATATTCTTTATATTATCATATGTGCCCTTATAATTAATCATATTTCATCATGCATGTCTCTACTGTCATTTGATGTTTATTTTTCCCGACTTTAGGTGAGTTAAGAGTGAACAAAAGTTTTTCTTCCTTAGACAATCAACATGACAATATATGTCTACTAAATTTTTTCAAATTCTCATGTATACTCCTCCAAAACCTTGTGTTTTATACCTCAGTTACATTTTTAACAGAATATTCTTTCAGATTTGATGGTACTATGAACCTAAGTGATATAAGTGAAATTATATTACTAATTTTGAAGGTATACATGTAACATGATAACATAAGGAATATAGGATGTATAAAGAGTGCAAAAGATCTGGAGGTATATATTCAATTACTCCATATTCTAACCTTCAAGCATATCCTCATTGCTGTCATCTGGGGTGGGCATTCCTTGCAAATGGATGGCTGCTTATGCAAAACCTTTGTGTATATTAGCTAATACCACCTTTGAAGGTGTGTATAGCATTTTTAAGCCTCAGGGACCAGGGTTACCATCCTATGACGGGTGAAAAAAATATACGTACAGACCCCTGTATCCTATCTAGCCTATTGATCACGTTGCTAGCCCCACTTACTACTATTGGAAGCTACAGCTCAAAAAAAAAAAAAAAAAAACCTCCTAAAGGATTCTGTATTTGTAGATATGCCCTTGTATAATTCATATTTGCGGACAACTCCCTTAACCATGATGGTATTTGCATTTGACCGCCTTAACAATGATGATATTTGCATACAACCTCTTTAATTATATGATTTGTTTTGAATTTTATTTGATTTAAAATATTTTTTATTTTACAAAAAAATAGAAATAATTATTTCAATGTTAAATATATACAACAAGCTTACGGATGGATATTTATGTGATTTTTCTTGTAAGGTATTTGTATATTAATTTGATGATATTATTAATATTTTCATTTAATAACTTTCACATATTGTACAAAAGGTAACAATATTTTAATTTAAGTGAAATTTAAAGTAAGCTAGCATAGTTAAGAGGGTTATATGCATATCACACCATAATTAAAGGGTTACATGCAAATATGAATCATATAGGAAATTATCTACAAATACAAGAGATTATTTATAAAAGCACCAAAAAAAAGTATTGGAAGCTGAGGTGGTGGATTTCCTTCAGATTTTATTTTTTGTGCTATTATAGTTTTTAACATTTTATATTAATCCATGTAGTCTTCATATTTATTTTAAACTTCTCACAATCTTTGAACTTTCCTTAAGAAGTTTCCACAATTTTCGCAACTAACAAAAAAATAATATATTCTTAATATATTTTGATAGAAATATGGCACATGGAAGGAATATCATGAATTTTTTTAGTGACTGCTAATCAGAGGGTTTTTTAAGGAGAGTTTAAAGATGGGTAGAAGAATTAAAATAAATATAAAGATTATATAAACTAATACAAAATACTGAAAGGTTTAAGGACCAAAAATAAAAAAATCATTCCTTCGATATATTTCAATTCTTCTCCGCTAATCTATAGGCTTCAACACGGCCATCAACTCTTACAACAAATAAATTATTGTATCAGTTCATCCCGGCACCTTCGCGAAAAAGAAGATACGCGGTAGCTGCCTTTTCAAATTTTTCTTTACAAAAAAAAGGAAAAAAAGGTTAACCATGAAATAAGAGGGGCATTAATCGTATTCTACTACCTAGTCCACCAGTGACCCCAAGATTAAATCAAACCACACTGTTTTGAGCTAAAATTAACCTGAGACTTTTTTTGAAGTGACAAAGTCACAATTTTATTGAGGAAACAAAGAAAAGTACACAAGAGGATCAAGAAGGCCCCTAACACATACAACGCAAAATCCTCATGTTCATAGAGAACCAAACCTCTCACTGACCATAAAACAAAAAAATACAAGATATCTATTCTGTGAAGAGTATAAAACAAATAAGCAGGTCAAGCTACAAAATTCTTCCATTTCTTAGCCTTGTTCAATATAATCTGCATGTTGTTTTGAGAAATCCAATAGCTCTTCTCAAGATATCAAATACACAGGTGAATTCCTCATGAAACCTCCTCTTATTCCCTTCGGATCAAATAGCTCAATCAGGACACGTTGCCTTCCATCACTTTAAGAGCCCCATGACAGAAGAATGCTCTACCCACCTGATACCCACTGATATGCAGAGAATTGCCCATAGGGTAGAAATTATGCCACAAGCATAAAAGAGGTGATTCTGATCTTCTTCATGCAAAGTATAGAAAATACATGTAGAATTCTAGAGTTGGAACATCTTTCCAATTCTGTGATTGATTGGCAATCTATTCCATGCAGTTTTTCATAAAAAGATTCCGACTTTGTTTGGAAAAAGTTTTAACCCAAACTATCTCTTTCTGCCAAACCCTGTCTGCAGCATCTAAAAGCTGCACCAGTGAGTTAACTGAAAAGTTTCCATTCCTGTTCCATCTGCACACTCTTATGCCTGAAGCTCTTAACATAATTTAATGTGATAACAATATTCAATAAGGAAATCAGTTCTTCATATTCCAATTCAGTAGGTTCCCTTCTCCAGAGTACATTGCAGTATCCACTTGTGTCACTGGGTAGAACTTGAATAATAGAATCTTCACTATTTATCAGTATCGGAAATAAATTTCTAAACTGTATTTCCAAAGGTGAATCAAAACACCACTTATCCTTCCAAAACTTAATTTGCTCCCCATTTCCAACATGAAATATAAAGGGTATAAAAAGTATATCTGCTGCCTTGATAACCTACTTCCAAATAAGTGACATATTATAAGCTCTAGAAGGATAAAGTGGCCATCTACTGGAGTGAGAGAAGTATTTCTCCTTCACAATCCATGCCCACAGGGATTCTTGCTCATCCCCAAGTCTCCATAACCATTTAGCAAGCAAAATCTTATTAAAAAAATCTCTATTTTTGTGAGACCAAGACCATTTAGAATAATTATATCTTTACTATTTTTTCTCCCTCCCTTAAGGAGGAGGAGATCACTCGGCATAGAAGTAGAAATTTTCTACTTCTGCACTGAGTGAGTTTTTTCCTTCCTCGCGGAGAAGAAGTAAAAATAACAAACTGACTAAACACATCCATTTTTTACAGAAGTAATTTTTTAAGGAGGAGAAGCCATTTAAAAGGACTTCTATGAAGTTCCCAAATGCAGCCTATAATTCTCTTCACAGTCCTTGGAATCTTGAAGATTGAAGCATAATAAACTGCCAAGACTGAGAGGATAGTTTTGAAAAGAACCCATCTACCACCTGCTGAAAGAAGTTTCCCTTTCCAACCTTCTAGTCCATCTTCAAACTTCTTAACTAAAGCATCCCAATCCCTAACTTTAATGGCACCATCAATCAAGGGCAATCCTTAACACTTAATAGGAAATTAGAGTAAGAGCAATCCATGGTACCTACAATGTTCCTCAATGTAGAATTCGGTAACTTAATACCAACCACTTCAAACTTATCATAATTAATCTTGAGACCTGTGGTTATTCCACAATAATGAGCAATTTTCTGATGTTATGAATGAGATTCCCTCTCTCAGAAGTGAACGATAGAGTATCATCAGAAAAACTAGAGGTGTTAGTTGAGTGTTATTCCTTCCGATGGTAAATCCATCAACTAGCCCCATGTAAGCAGCTTTGTCCCAAAATGAGCTTAAAATCAAACCAACAAATTGGAAGATAAGATGAGAGATAGGGTCCCTCTGTCTAAGTCCTCTATAGCTACTGAAGTATCCGCATGGCTTTCCAATAATAAGAATAGAGAACCTAGGTGAATAAATGTAGCTCATAATCCACCTAATCCATTTTTTTATTAAACCCCATCAATTCAAATGTTCTTCTCTGATGCAATACCAACTGACTCTATCATACACCTTTTCAAAATCAAGCTTTAACAATACTCCTTTATTTCTACTTCTCTGATAATGTATAGCTTCATAGGCTGCCCCATAGTTATCTAATATAAATCTCCCTTTCATGAAGACTAATTCTTTCCAACTAGTTGTCCAAGAACCTTCTTAAGACGAGAAGCTAGAACTTTAGTAATGATTTTATAATACCCATTCAACAAACTAATGGGTCTACACTCGGACACTCTTTCAGCACCTTCCTTTTTAGGAATAAGAACAATGTGAGTAGAATTGAAACACCTAACATATGATGGTCTGTCTTGAAATACCTGCATCACCTTCATCAAATCTTCTTTAATCACGTAAAAAACTTTGATAAAAACCTAATGAAAATTCATCTCGTCCTGGGCATTTGCATGGATTCATATTGGAAATTGTTTTTTTAACTTCCTCTTCCTGAAAGGGTAGACACATTGCTTCAACTTCAGAGTCATTCAACTTAGAGAGCATCCCATCTTCCAAATGTGGTCTCCAATGAAAACTTTCCTTGAAGAGATTATCATATAATTTAATAAACATGTCCATGATTGCTTCCTTATTATCAGTAAACTCTTCATTCTCCCTTATATGATTGATCTTCAAGCACCTCCTTCTTGCACTTGCCACAACATGAAAGAAGGTAGTGTTTTTATCACTTTTTTTCAGCCTATGCTCTTTTGTTCGTTGCTTCCATTTAATTTGCTCCTCTAACAACAGCGCATAGCACTATTTTTTATATTCCTTCCAACTTCTGATCATCTTCAATTGACAAAGGACTATTTTCCTGCCTTCTCTTAGAAATTGATCCAAAAGTCTATTTTGCCCATTTTCTTGAACCCATCCTAATTTGGCCATGCAAGTTCATATCTGAATAACCTGATTTTCTTGTCTTTCTTGCCTGTCAACAACTGCAATGATATATAATTAGAAACCATTATGTTAACCCCCTTAATATGAGAATATGAAAACATTGTGAGAATAACATTCTTTGCCATTCTGTAGATATAAGTATTCTGTCAATTCTGGACTGGATACTTTCTTATTGGAGATTTGACCATGTAAACCTTCTATTTAGGATATCCATGTCTATTAGACCACCATTCCTTATCCACTGATCCAATCCTTCAATCTCCTTGCCCCATTTCTGCATCCTAGATCTCTCCCAAGGATATCTAGTAACAATTAAAATCTCCTACAATGCACCAAGCCTCAGAAAACATACCATGCAACCTGTACAACTCTTGGAAAAAATATCTCTCATTGCTGAACAATATGAGGTCCATAAACTGAAGAAACCATCCAAGTAGCTGTCCAACAGTTGTTTGAAAAACACACTGATAATAAAACTTCTGGCATCAATGACCATTCCTTTAAATTACACACATTCCACAATATAATTTGTCCCTCTGTCAATTCATCCACTGGAAAGACTGCAAAACTTGTCAAAACTGAACCCCTCAGTCTTTTCAATAGTTGATCATCCATGTTCTTCATCTTAGTTTCTTGAAGACAAACACAATCTAACTGAAGAGTTTTGATATGGTCTTTAATTGCCCTCATCTTAAGGTCGCTGTTAAGACCTCTTACATTCCATGCTAAGAGCTTCATTATGATATAGAATTATCCACCATCATTGTCCCTTTTTTTTCCCTCTTAAGCTATCAAAGACTTCATTAGTCTTTATAAAGCTTATCTCTCTTTTCCTAATTTTAATTCCTTCACCCTGTCCTCTCCTTTTTGCCGAATTCTGTAATGCCTCATTTCTTCTCAATTTTTTAAGAACTTATAACAATGTCTTCCCGATCCTAAAATGACACCCCAACTCTATCTCCAAACTGAATAATCTCATCAGCCCATCCATCCTCTGTTACTGGATGCAACACCGCAAGCAATTTACAAATAGGAGTGAACGGAACTAGCTCACTTTCAGGAATTCCAGTGCCAGATCCTTGAATGAATAACCCCACTTCCTGTGAATTCAATGATTGGCTATTAGCTGATATCAGGGGTTCCCCGTTCATCTATCGATATGTTCCCTTCCTTCTCCACAGAACCTCCCTCTGTAATTAGTGCATGCCTCTACCCTACAACATCTCCAGCACCATCCGTCCCCTGAGAAACTGAGTAAAGGCCATAACCTGTTTGTGATGGATCCCCTTCGACAACCTCTGTATCAAAAGTCTGCCTACAAGGATGCCTAGTAACATTACAAACATGGAGTGACACAACCCCAAGGACGGGGACACAACTTCATAACTTGAAGATCCCTATTGCTTTTAAGTGAGAGAAAGCGAAATCTTATCTACCAAACATAATCCATCTCCGGTACCTTGTTCCACTGACAGTTCGAAAGTTAGGTCGTCTTGAGGAAGAAGAAGACGATTCAATCGTTCGGTCAATGCGTCGAATTGGTTTATGTCCATAGCCATGATCCAAGCTAGGAAACGGGATTTTGGTTCATTCTTAAGCAATCCGGTTCAAAGACTCATGATTGTTCATCTCCCTTACCCGATATCCCCCGTCTTCCCTCAATTAACCCGAGACTTGCCAAGTTAATTCAGTGATTATAAAAAAGAAATCACAAATATCGGAGATACTTTATTTTACTGGAGTAACCATGTTACTCCATCAATCATGTAAAGATCCGAGCCATCCTCATCGTGGTTCCTCTATCTCTATTTCGATCTTGCTCTTCCTCTCCTCCCTAGATCGGACCAGATCTCCCTTTTACTACTAGTTTTGAGTCAGATCTCACTTCTTCCCGCCCTATTGATTTCGGCTGCGAGTTCCCCTTTGTTAGATCCCACTTCGCTTCCTCCTTGCCTAGCCATCTGCCTCTTGGAGGCTATTATTCTCTACGCGGTTGCTTATCACAGCTTCGTCGTATTCTGTGAGGAGGTGTTGTGGTGGTCTGGTCTTATAGCTCATGGGTTTCTCGCCCGATGGCGTCGGACCTCGTGTTGTTGGAGCTTCATCCTCTCCTCAGGTCGGAAATCATCTTCCGAGGTCCAGTTTCTTCGTTGCTAGCTGCCGTGTTAGGTGAAGCCTTCAAGCCAAGGATGGTGGACCTGCCGTCTCCAGCGCCGGCATTTTCGCTGGCGAAATGGCGTACGATTTCTTACTTTTGGGATAATTTATGTATGTTCTCTGACATGTTAATGGGTTTCATATCTGTGGTGTATGGCTTCCCATCTCAGCTTTATGTAATATGCTCCAAAGGCTCACTCTGGTTCATGTACTTCTTCTATGGTTGAATGAAATATCTTTAATGTCTAAAAAAAATGTAAAGATCATAATCTATCTAATTAATGAGATCAATAACCAACTTGCCGATCCTTTTTAACAGATGTAATGTGTAAAAAGCATTTCTAGGGGATATAAGCAGTACTTTACCTCATCGGTCGTACCATCTTTCTATAATGAGGAGGTTACAGGCTTAAGAGATCGAACCCCTCCCACTTAAAAAAACACTATAAATACTTGACCATTGAGCATCCAAAGAATTTGTGTTTTCTTTAGCCATAAGACCTCCTTTGGATGCAAAGGCATATGGTAAAATCTTAATTTGGATCGAATTTTTCTTAGACTAGCTTAAAATTGGGTTATCCTGAAACGATCTTTGGACGTGCTTACCACAAACTCCATTATAGTAATACCAAAAATCAAATCAATTTATAATAAATAAATTTATAAAAATTAAGATATAATGGAGAAATCTTTCAATTAGACCCCCAAAACTTAGGAAATAAATTTACAATATTTATGAACATTCCCTTAACAGAAGCAGCAGCAGCATGAAACGAAGAAGAAGAACAAATCCACCAAGGAGCGCGGGAGTTAGGAAGGCCGCGCACAGATCTCCTCCTACTTCTCAGCGCCGCCACCGCTCGCCGCCATCACCGCTGTCTTCCGAAATGGCCGCTGCTTCAGCCTCGTACGCCGCCCTCGCCTCGGCGAGGCGAGCCGCGATATCGGACGCCGGGCATCCCTGGTCGACGAGACCCTCCTCCAGGACGAGCAGGCGGAGCTCCACCCGGCGCTTCCGGTCGTGCTCTAGGATCTTCCCGCTGGGCCCCCTCCCAGCGCCGGGGACGCCTCCGGCGGCGCCCTCCTTGGTGGATGGGGAGTGGGGTTTGGCGGGGAGGAACTTGTTTGTCTGGACGTAGCCGCTGGTGCCTGAGCCCGAGGGGTCTGCAGGCCCGCCCCGCCGTACATGGGCGCCGCGGAGGTGGTCGAGCTTAGGAGCGGAGGGAGGGGGACGACGAATGGGAAAACCCACCGGGAAGGGAGAAAGAACGAGGGGCGATGGGAAAAGTAACTAGATGAACAATAAGAAGGAGGAGGAGGGGTAACATAAACTGGGCAGGGGGACAGGGGTTTCTGGATAAAAATAGCCTTCAGTAGGGACGGGAGCCTGGGGACTGGGGAGTCGCGACTCGTGTCACACGTGCTCTGGTCGAAGGCTCCAAGCGTGAGTCAGTTTGCGGATAGTATTTCTATCTTTAATGATATAAAAATAATATTTTTTGACCATGACATAGAAAAAAAAGTAACTTATTTTTTAATAGACATGGGAATAGATAGTCTTCTTTTTGAAACCATTATCCGCCAACATTATTGAGTATATGTTGTTATAATCTTAATATTTATATATCTTATCATTTTTTTGTTATTTTATTTATCTTTTAAAGATATTGTAGAGTTTTAAATGAGAGAAGCTTAATTCGATCCCAACTACTATCCGGCGCAGGGATACACACGGCATTGAACAGTGGAGGTGATGGGGAGTACAACACAGAAGTGCAGAGGCATTACACAACGGACAAAGGGACTAAACAACTCCCGAAAGCCTGAACAGAAAGACACCATCGCCCCAGAGGTAGAGCTCCCGTGAAGTCGAATCCCCATAGAAACGCATCGGTCGGAGAGATTGAAAACATACCCAAAAGAACCATAAAAATGGCACTAACTTTTCATCCCACTTTGTTTGCAAAATTAGAGAAGAATAAGACCTCTTATTCTTGAAATAAAACTAATTCTACTTTGATGGACGGAATGACTTATATCGCGTTAAAATTACTTATACTAAAATAAAGAGAATAAACAATTCGATCTTAGACCCAAAAATTACTTATCCTTCCTATTCCGACAATGAATCCTACATAAAATGTCAATGGACGTTCAAAGACAAAATTTATCCCGTGAAGGACTAGAAATTTTAGGTGGCCTTTCCTGGCCATTCACCGGGGAAAATCCAAGAAGTGGTAATATACGCACCACGCTACAACTCGGCTATTGAACAATTTATAACGAGAAATACTTGAGGCATTGCAATACAATCGTCTGCCGAAAACAGCGAATCAGACAGTATGCAGGTTTTAACACTCGCTGAACCCCATATGGCACGGTGCAATGACCGCATGCCATTCTATTTGCCAGCTGAATGCTGAGACATTGCAACAAATATTTATTTTACAATGTTGTTCAAGAGCGGAAAAGAAATAAACAATGTGCTCAAGTCCTAGGATGTGCTATGAATCATAGTCATGCAATGTGCATATATGCCCAATTAAAAATAATGTTTTGCATACGTAATGGCTAGAAACAAGCAGAATCCGTGTCCAGATAACTCATCCTGCAATTGCTTTTACAAATGAAAAACTGTTTAGGAAAAATGAATTACTGTGGATCAGCTTCCGAAAACAAACTTTATCGGGATGAAATTCAAGGAAGAGGGCAGGAAAATAAGAAATGACAAATCAAAGGAGAAAAAAAGGGACGTTCTAAATTCCTTCCAAGGATCCCATGGCAAATCAATGCCCAACGAATGCCTCCTCGATCTAATCTCGAGAAGAAAGATAATGAAACTAGACAAATCAGGGAGAAGAAAACTGGTGATTTGCTACTTTACACCTTATCATCTGGCTCCCCTGTATCTGACAAGGCTCCAAGCTTTTGGGATTTGTCATTCAGCGTTGAATGGCTCCGGCGCTCCTTCCCGCCTGGCTTAGATGATGCATTCCCATACCAAATCATCCCTATGATCGCTAAGATCATCCCCAGAACTACATGTAGATTGAGACCCTCTTTGCCAAAGAAGATGAAACCCATGATAAGGACAAGGATAGTTTTCATGTGGCCAAGAACTTGAAAAGACACAGCTGTGAACCGGCCGATACATATAAATTGGCTAAGATTGGTTCCAACTGCAATTGTGCAAGATAAGAAGATGAAGAACTGCACACAAACAGCATGTTTGTTAGCAAGGATGCAATCAACGTGCTCCAAGAAGTATGAGGGAAAAAAGAAAAGAAAAGAATACATGTATAAGGATGCCAGGAACATATCAATAATATTACCCTTAATTGCTGAAACAGATTCCCACAAAAAAAGGACAATGAAGAAAGAGTGACAAAAATGCACAACTATCACACCCGCATTCAGTATTAAAGTGGATTAGTAACACATGCATTGAATAGCAAAAGAGAATGTGCATACAAAAGTTGATCGAGATTGAAATATACATTTGGCACAGCAGCTATAATCTTAGTGTATAACCCAAAAAGTAAAAACATGAGTAGACAAGTAAATAGAAGCAGATGGACAATGAACACTCTTTGCAAGAGAATTTTTTTTAAATACCACATTATTTTGGCAATACCTTTAAGACAAATAAGAAAGGTATGTAATAAGCAGAACTTCTTGTACTTACCACAGCAGTTACATTGTAGTCAAATGCATCAACTCTTTTATTGGTCAACCAATAATCCAAAAAGGGGCCTAATAGAAGCAATGATGCTGCCTGGACTGGTGCAGTATGGCTCAAGAGGTTAAATGATCCAAGTGAATACTTCCGCTGAAGAAAATGGACATACTACAAACGGGGAAAACATAGAATCAGAATACACTTTATGATGCATTGTGCTGGTCCACATTATGCATACCATGACATATCAAATAAAAATATCCGATGGCAGTGTGCTTTTACACAGTTTAATTTTGCTGAAAAATTTACACCTAACAGAAAAGTATAGATGGATGGATGGAACTTTCACCCTTACTAAAGATGTAAGTACATCAAGCACTCACAAGAAACAATATTCTCAAACGATTAACTTTGTCTGTTTCACATTCAATTATGAACCCTCACAGCACAAGAAAGATAGTTGCTATGTGCACATGAAAACTTAGGACGACCATAAGGGGTGTATGGGGGGATTCAAAATTGTGTCTTACATACTGTTGTATAGAAAACAGATTTTGGGGGGAGGGGGTGCTTTATAAGTTAGATGACTTACATACTGTTGTAAGGAAGTGCTCCAAACAGCTATTGCAGCTGCTATGAGACCTCTAGTATTCACGCTCACATCAGTAACAGTGCAAACAGCAACACCTATAAGAACAACTATTATGCTGAGCTTTGTGTCTCTTGAGTATCGGACTTTATCCAAGATCACCTCTAGCAGACAGGAAACTGGGATCATACAGAGCTTCGCAATCTGCCAACCATTGATGGAGAGATGAATGTCATCTTATACGTTTTCAAAAACCATCGTTGCAAAGGAAGAAAAAAGAATAGCCCACCTAACCTGATAGAAACCCACAGAGTTCCACATCAGACTCACATTCATCCCAACAATTGATAAGTTTGCAAAAAGAACAAACTTCAGAAGTTCCGCTACTGGTAAATAAGACGCCTGAACATATCCAAGCCACCGAAGAACTACTGTCATGAGTGTTGTGGTTGCAAAATGAAGCCCAGTCAAAGTCGTAGCTGCAGAAGATAATCAGAATAAATCAGATGCTGGATCAGTTCAAGTTGAAAATTATTACCAGTGAGGTACCACAACTGCAGAGTGCTGATGTTAGTTAAAGTCCACTGAAGCTTTTGCATATGATCTGAACAAAAGTTCTCGCAATGCATGAGCAGATTATAAATATACACACACACACACACACACACACATATATATATATAGCAGATCTACAAGCATCATGTAGCTTCAAATATATGAAAGTTTCACTTACAATCATCAACACTTCCTTAACAAACAAATACAACGGCTGATCTATCATGCATTTGTGTGGTCCTCTTGATTCATATTAAGACCAAGGTTCGCCGTATCACTGGTTTGTATCAGATTGTATCTTCTCAGATATGATACCATATCGATCCGACTCGGTCCGAACCGTACGAGTCTCACGAGTCAGGCCGATTTAGGCTTATTTACATTTTTTTCATATTCTTTAATTTTATGAATAATAATGACATAACTAAACTTTTACTGGCTTATTAATGAGAATGACTTTTAAGTCAAATTTAGTAGAAATCTAAGGTATTAATCAATATAAAAGTGTAAATTACCTATTAAATTGGAGAAAAAAGTCCAATTATTTATCAATTGGAGAAAAAAAAAGTCTAATTACTTACCAAATTAGAAAAAAAATCAACTTAATAAGATACAAGTCACATCGACTAGGCTTGGGCAAGATTACAGCGACTTGTGCCGGATCGCAGCGAATTGCATGAGTCACATCTAGTCAACATGAGTAATATACGAGTCGGTCCGAGTCGGCTCAAGTCGGATGTGACTCGGCGACTCGAACTGTCCCGGGGATTCGGACTCATCCAGATATGAGTCGGACTTGTACGAGTCGCCCATCCGGTATGATACGACAAACCATGATTAAGACCTACCGATGCTGTGAACCATATTTAGTGCTATATGGATCCTTGTCACCACAGTTCAGCTCATAACAGCAGGTGATGCCATGTGATTCTCTAGATGAATGGTAGAAGCATAACCAGTACTTCCACAAAAAGGAAAAGATCCCAAGTACACCCAAAATAAAAATGTAAATAACCATGTGCCCTCAGATATGAGGATAACTAACCTTATCGCTGATGGTGCATACTTATCACAAAGTATTAAGCTTTCAGTTAATTATTTTAAAGCAATTAATATAAAAAAGATATCATATCATGTCGTGACCCTCTAGCTGAACAATAAAATCAGAATCTACCCCATGTACACCAAAACAAAAATTTGAAAAACTATGTACCACCAGATATGAGAATAGCTAACCTGATTGCTGATGTTGCATACTCATCACAAAGAGTGGTTGCCTTCCAGTGAATTAAAATGTTGATGAACATTATTTAAAGCAATTAATATCAAAACAAATCAAATCACGTAAGAGATTCCATTAATCCACCCCTTGTCGTTGGCTCCTTTGTTGAACTAAACATGCATGGTTTCAAACGTTGAACTAACAAGCATTAACTACTGTCAGCCTGTACTATCCACCCAAAGTTTCAATATTCACCTTGTCCTCCTAGTGCAATATATTTCCAACTTCACATCTCAAAAGATTGGCCAAGCAACTGCTCAAATTCATCTCTCTTCCAGTATCCTTGTGCTCATTCATATACCCTCCAACTACATTAGAGGTTTGTCAATTACAAAAACTAATTAGTAAGGATGATCCTATGGTCCTATCTGAAGCTGAGTCCATAGCCTGCTCACCCTTTCCCCTATCATGATATCAGAAAACAACTACAACATAAGAAACAACAAGTTCATGCTTTGATCTGGAGCATCAAACACAACAAGTTTCGCATCGCCAGCGCTAGGCTCCACAAACCAGTTAAATCACTTTTTTCAGAACATGGCCTTAAGTGGAACACAACTGAGCATATGTTAAGGTCCACTACCAGTGCATGTTATGCATGGATTCTTATTTGCATAAAAGAAGACAATCAGTTGAAAAGGTAAAACAGGCCTTGCACAGGCTATTTGATAAGACATCTGGGTCAAGCCCTACCTTTGTTTTCCTTTTTTGAAAGTGGATAGTACCACTAAATTTTATTAATGAAAAGATAAAGTGTACATGATATTTTACATTGGCATTCTCAAAAAAATTCCCATGATACAAACACCAAGGTGGTGTCCCGCTCACCCTTTGGCCTTCCCCTAGCAAAACAAAACAAAAAAAGAGGAAGAGCCAATAAGCTCGTTACAAAAGATTCTCATCCATTCCCTCATCCTATTGCTGACATAGACAACTACTCTATCAGGATCAGCAGTCACCTTCTTGAAGATACGTCTGTTTCTCTCTCCCCATAAGGCCCAAAGTGCGGCATGCAGGATCAGCCACCAAATAATACGGTCTGCCATTGAAATCAACTGTAGAGGTCACCAGTAAATGAGGGATTCCACCTGCTTCACCTTGGATAGAAGTACCAACCAAACTGTTCTGGCAAATGTGCATTCCACAAAAAGATGGTCTAGTGATTCATCCTCTTCCCCACATAAGGTACACATCAGAGGCACATTGCATCCAAAGCAGATCAGCCTATCCGAAGTAGGGAGCCCAATGCAAGATATCCACCATACCAATGTCTTAACCTTCAAAGGGGACTTGGTATCCCAAATATGACAAAGAAAAGGAGTCCTTGTTCTTCCATCTGCAATAGTATGGTAAGCCAATCGAACGGAGAATGCCCCATTAGCATTCCATCCCCGCATCCAAGTGTCACAAGAAGGAGGATCGACCATGTAGTCTTGTAAGACCAGCAGCAGATTTGCCAACTCCTGTATCTCTTCATCTCTGAGTTTCCTTCTGAAGGTAGAAGCCCATCTTCCTCTTCCTGGGCTACGGTGGTCTAACATCTCAACTACTATGGCTAGGGGGTCGGAGTAGATGTCAAAGAGCATAAGGAAAGTATGGGAGAGAGGAGTCGGACCACACCATTTATCTAGCCAAAAGAGACACTGGCATCCATCACCTAAAGACATACGTCGTTGCAAGCATGATATCAACTGTCTGGACTACGCCTCTCCAAACATACGAGACATTATAACCCACTTGGAGAGAAACATCCTGATGTGAGACGAGCAGAAAGATGGCAGTGCAAGGTGAAGGATAGTAGTGGTGGTGATACCTGGGTGTCTCACTTGACCCCGTATCAAGGCTTACCCCTAACCCATTTTAGGCTCTTCTTCTTTGTCTCAGAGAGAAACTTAGGAAACATCCTCAAAATTCGCAGCAAACATTCATTAAAAATTAAGAAAGAGTCTTAGAACACTAGAGTTCATAAACCCTAATGACTCCTTAAACTTGACTCTGGACAAAAATACTTTTAACTTCAGAAAATGGTAAAAAATTACACAAAAATTTCTAAAAATAGAAAATTGCCTAAACGGACCCCAAATCGGCCAAATAAGGACTCAAAGGACTCGTCATCCAATATCCTACGACTTTGACATCATGCAGACAAAATTCGATCCAAATAGAACCATGTGTAGTCTTCTGACCATACACATTGGCAACGTTGGTGCGACCATCATAGATCCCCATCATTCTTCCCCAGTTCGAGAAAACTTGTCTTCGAGTTTTGTAGTGTCAGAAGATCATGACACCAATTGTGACAGACGAAAAAGGCACTAGAATTCTCGAACCAACACCCACATCAAGGTGCGCCGAACACCATTCTGCCTGATCATTAAGAGTGCACCACATTAGATCAAAAGCTCGGTGTTGGATGACAAGGTCCATGTTCATGGTGATGATTGACTGAATCTACAGGTCTAGCAGTTCATCTAATAAAGATCCTACAACAAATGAAGACCGGTTGCAACCACGATAGTCTGATTCCATGCAGGTGGGTCAAACAGAGGAAGAGAGGCCACTATAGCTGATGTGGTAGGAAGCATATCAAGGTCTGTCCTACAGAGAATAAGGGTAGAGACGGTGATGATGCATTGTTGATGATGTCCAAAGAACCTAAATCTATTAGGATGGTCATCGAGTCAGCCTCACATGTCGCGACCTCGCTTGCATCCTCAGGTTGAGGCTTTGCTGCACTTGAAGGATACTTGATCGAAAAAATAAAGTTTCCTTTCAAGTGAGGCAGTTGGAGAGTCCACCAATGTCGCTCGATATCCATGGTGGCACGTTATTCCTCTATCCAGTCCCTGTCTACTCTAATATGTGGCCCTGACTTGGGAAGGATGGTACACTAGCCCCATCAAAGTGAGAAACTCCCTAGAAGGGTCCGAAGAATTCTGCGAATGATTGGTCACCATCTAGCATAATTTCTCCTGTCTTGGAAAGTAAATCAACAAGTATTTGTGAAATTTTCTCCTCTAGTCTACTATTAAACACAAGGGCGGCATGTGCCTTGTCAACAAGATAACTCTGATGTAAAAGATTGAGGAAGTCATGCCTGCGAGAAGTACAAACAATGAACGAATACGATCTGATTCACAGGGCTCTATGTTCCAATAACGATGAATCTTCAAAGATGCGCTACTTAAACAATGGCAGATTATTTGTCTTGACCAATGGTTTAGATGACATTTTGAAACTTTAGATCAGCCATGCCAACATGCATTCATATTGAACAAACATCTCAGCTTTGTCATCACATTTTAAGATTTTGAATACAACATACCTACCAAAGGAGCTCTGACAAAACATGTTGGAGAATTATAAGCATATGATTTGATTTTTTTCTGGAAATTGGCATCACCTTCTTCATCAATCGTGGGCACTGTCTGATGCGGGACAGCAAGGGGGTAGACCGGAAGTAGAAAGAAGAGAGGGGGTTGGGGAAGAAGCTAGTGCTCACACGGGTTCATGTCCCGTATCGGAGAAAAACGCAGCGGCGGCTCTTTCATTTCAAAAATCTTCTTCAATGCTTTCCCACGAGGGGATACACGACAATATATAGACTCCTCAAAAGAAACCCTAATACTAAAAGACCAAAATGACCCTTATTCAAAGTAAAAAGACTCAAACAGAACTAAAACAAGAAAATACACTAATTGGGCCTCTAATGGGCCAAACAAAATACAAAATAAGCCTTGGGCTCTGTTCTCTACTTCTTGGATTCCCATCACTGTCTAATTGTTTTTATTCTGATGAATGCATGAGTAGATGCATATATGTATGTATACACCTCTCATTTCCCGGTTCTTAATACCTTTTAGATAGTTGTCCTTGTATTTGATTTCATAAAAACAACTTGTAATTTGTATATCATGTAAAACTCCTCGTAATCCTCATAATCTTACTTTATCAGGAAAAAAAATAGAAACATTCAACATCCTTGGAGTTTTTCTCAAATTTTCTAATGTGTCTATCAAATAATAACTTGAGATTTTGAGAGGCTATAAATTAATAGCTAGATTGGGAGGTTCATCTGAAAATAAGAAATTTTGTAGCGATCAATATGTAAAATATTCTTTGAATATCTGCTGTTCGCGAGTGTGTACGCCAAAAATCATAGGTCTTGACAGGTCCCACATAGAAAGATGAATCGAAGAAGGGACGTGGAAGGATATGCATATATTTTGGAAGAACTCCTATATTACTCTCATACACGCGCCCTGACATACTCATTTTTACTTTATATAAAGATGGAAAATTTCTTTGAGTTGAACAAAGAGGTCAAGCACTGTTGCCAACAAAGTATATGTCCGGACAGGCCAACCAGATATTGATGTATATCATGCTTAACATTTTGTTATACCTACTATGTTGAATGACGATCACTTTTAACTAGAAGTTAGAAGCAGGATCCAATACTGTTGCCACCGAATTAGCACTTCTGGGAGTATTCTGGCTCTCAGCTTCTCGTCTTCTTAGAGAAATTTGAATGGCAAATCAGAAAATCTGTAATTTCCACACTCCCCTCATTGCAGGTACGTCTGCCCTTCCCTTCCAGTGCTCAAAGTCTTGCATTGCATACTCTCAGTAGTCAAGTCGACAAATCTCGGAGAAAGAATGATGCAGAAGATGGACTTCATTCGATGTTGTCTGTTGTAGCTAGAGTTTGGTCCCATGTCAATTGTCGGCAATGGTGGCCATGTGCTTATTAGGCAGGTCCATTCCCCTTTCCTTGTCAAGGGCCCTCCAAAACCCTACCTCTGCTCTACAGATAATACCTCGATAAGCCGGTCATGCACCAGAAAAAATATCACGACAATGACATCCGCTGTGGGGACCAGCCTACAGCATATGTCAACCTTCGAGGGCATGTTTTGTAGTCAGAATTTAGTCTCACAACAGTTGTTGCCAATGATAGTCATGTGCTTATCAAGTGGGTCCAAACTTCTTTCCCTATCGAGAACCCTTTTCCTATAAAAAGGACAAAACTCCACCTCCGCTCTACAGAGAGTACCTCAATGGGCCACAAACAAGAAACTATTGCCACCACACCATTTAGTGTGGTGTGGTAATAGGGGAAGAAGTAGAGATTGGCACAATATATGTTGGTAGAATATGCAAAAGTAGGGAGCAAGGTGGCTTGGGGATCAAAAACATTTGGGACCTCAATTTCGCCTTGATGTGTGAATGCATTTGGAAATTGGTGACTCAGGGAGTGGGGTATTATGATTGGAGGTCCTAGGCAGAAATACTGTAGAAGATTTATATTGTGGGACATTTCTCCATGCACAACCTCCAAGATTTCCATCATATGGAAGGGCATATTGTGCTCTAAGGATGTCGTTTGCTCGAAGTGACCTTCTCATCAAGGAAGGGGACCAAGGGGCAGAAGATTCTTTTCAGCAGCATAATTGGTGTGGAAACAGACCCTTGCCGATAAATTTTTGAGCTTGCATACCTTATCCTCCACTTCCAATGGGTCACAGCCAGCATTTCTGATTGGGTGTCTCAAGTGATATTTGGGTATTTCTCAGTGAATTTTACCTATCGGATGATCTTAATTGGGGGCTTGAGGATGCCTCTAGTTCAATAGACATGGGGCCCACATAGCGAAGGTAAAGTTTTGTGTTTGGAGAATTGCTCGTGCTCATGTAGCCACCTAAACCAGATAGGCACCTCTCCTGTTAGAGATCAGGGCAACTTGCTTCTTGTGCAATACGAAGGACGAAACTTTAGACCGTTTAATCATGCAGCTCCTTCTCTATATCAATTTGGAGACTACTTTTTCAGAGGCTACTGTGATGAAGGAGACGATGCATGGTTTATGGAGTTCCATTTATTTATATGTATCAGGTCTATTTATGATCTATTATGAGTTTTTTATTTTCTAGGAGTTTTAGAAACATGGGAGGATAAGGACGGAAGTCCAAGAGTCGTGAGGAGTTACAAGAACGAGTCTATATATATGTATGTGTGCCAGAAATGAGGGGAAGAAGATGAATTATTGAAAGAAAATGAAGTGATGTGTGTGATCAGGTTCTCTGCGAGAGAGATCCCCATAACCCCCCCCCCTCCTTGGTGCGACGCCGGGGGAATCTCCCCATCCTCTGGTGCGAGGCCGAGGGGAATCTCCCCATCCTCTGGTGCGAGGCCGAGGATCCTTCTCCCATTTCCCCCTATTTCCTCTTGTCCCGCATCATACTGCCTACTGGCTAGGGCTCCCTTGGCATGTGGGCTCCCTCTAAAGCAGGCCTAATAAAAAATTATGGTAGAGGTTGAAAACTTAGAAAGGACAAACATATTCGGTGGTTGTTGTGTACTTCAAGTTAGGACTATTTGGTGGATGAGAGAAATCTCTGATTATTCAACAACAAGTCTAGATCAGTAGAGCAGCTGGCTTCCTTCCTCTCTCAGCATGCAAGGGAGAGGGCCAAAAACGTGCAGAGGGTGACCACTCTTACATTTCGGCATCTTTTCCCTCGTAAATTGACCTTGCCATCTTAGTGGATTGGTATTGGGTTATTTAAGATCTCTTTGTATATGGTCATAGTTGTCAAGGTGGTAAAGTGACCCAAGGCATACTAAGGGTCCTTGAGAAGCACTTAGGCACTTGCCTAAGTGGCGCCTAGGCAGTGCCTCCACAATCAAGTGGTAAGGGGAAGGGGGGAGGGAGAGTAACTCATGAACATGGAGACAAACACTTGAAGAGTAAGGTAGAAAAAAGGAAGGACATGCAGAAAACTCAGAAGGGTGAGGATACTAATGGCCACAAGGGGTTCCAAATTTGTGAACATGAGCAAAAGGAGATTGTTGCCTCATCATGGCCATCAAATTAAGAGGAGAAAATATAGGAGTGGCTCATCGTTAAGACCAAGATTTGTTTGCCAAGGAAGGACGATGCCAAAGACAATGAGGAAGATGAAATAATGAAGAAGATGAGATGAAGGGATATCAAAAACTAAGGCCCAATCATCCACACAACCCAATTTATATTAGGACTAGGTCCCAATGGACCCAATTTAATTAGCTTGTGAACTAACCTAGGCGTTGTTGAGGCGTGTTATCCTAAGTGTGCCTGAGTGGTGCCTAGACATGCTTTTTTCAAGGCTAAACAAGGCATTTAACTACCTGGGCCTTGAAATAAGCTTTGTTGCCATGCCTAGGCATCACCTGGGCGTAAGCCTTGACAAAGGACAACTATGTATATGGTGGGTGACTCTGGGGAAACCGTTTGACTTGCTCATGTGAGGGAGACTTTTTTGGGATTGGTATACTTTTCTTTCCATGTATGTGCATTGTTTCTTATGTTTAGTGAAATCATGCTACTACCGTTTCTTATGTTTCGTGAACTGTGATACCATCCACTTCAAAAGAAAAAACACAGTCGAGGAAAGACTTGAAGTTATTTCATTCGTTTGAAATTTTCACAAAATGATACCTCATGTTTCCCGTTGGACTATATGGAAAAAGCAACAAGATTCTTTTTAACAGAGATATGTACACTCGAGTTTTGCTGGGACTTCAATTTTAAAAGGCAAAAAAAAAAACATTGTATTTCTTATTTGAGCTCTCCACTGCTATCTTATTCTTAATATCTACATTCCTACTAACACCAGTTTCATCATTTATCTTCCATTCAACTCCCTTTTTTTGGTTTCCTATTCTGATTACCTTTTCTTTCTTGAACATTTGATTTGTCCATGCTTCATTGTATTTCAAAAAGTTGCCTCTGCAGTGCCTAGGTGACAAGACACATTGGACAGGCAAGGTGACCAGGGTGCTAAGGCAAGCACGAAGGAAAGGCACTTGACTTGACACACCTTGGTGCCTTGGTGCCTTGTTTGATGGCTTGGCTGCCTTAAGGATGAACATATGCACCCTTTTTATGGTTCCTTGTTTTTTATAAGGTGAAACTATTTTGGAGATCTACATTTTGATATTAAGAGGTAAAAGGAGCCATTTCCACTTTCTTCGTGATTGTTATTGTTAGCTTCACCCGTCCATCTTTGGATGAAGCAATGTTTTTCATCAGCTTTTGATCCCTCTAGCATTTCGTCCATATTTTCTCACTTTCTACCAGGTAAGCAAAGTTTTCATCATGACATTACAAAGGGAGAAGCAACAGAGTGACCTACCAATTTAAAATTTACAATTTTAGCTGCCATATGAAATTGGAGTGATGGAATCAAGGATATCCTCTTGCATGTTTTGAAAGTTAATTGAAAACAACTGCAAATTTAATATTTCAGTTTATGTGGCTAACTTTCATACTCTGCAACAAAAAAGATCAAACTATATATAAAGTAGACAAAAACCAACCAACTAATCAACCAGCATGGTAAGAAATTAAATTGTACAAGTTATATACTACTCATAGTATATAACAATAAACTGGGCTCCATCTAAGCACCTCAGCTTGTCGCCTAAGCAGCACGGGCAGCAGGTCACAACCTTGCTTGCCTAAGTTGCCTTGGTCCCCTTGAAAACTATTACATCACAGCTAGAAATTCACCAGGCTAGGCTATTAGCAACAAAATGAGGTAATCCCCTGCCTATAATATGGCTAAACCCAAAATCATGGAATTGATCAGAAGTTGGATGATTTCTTGAAGGCCTGATTTAGTTGATAGTTAACATTTAGAAATTGTTCAAGACTTAAACCTGGACAATTTAACATCATATGTATCTGAGATCCAACTAGCAGGTAAATTTAGATATCCGGTGATTGTTTTGCAACCCCCCACCCCACCCCACCACACACACAACAAAATATGAACACCAACCACATGCGTGGTATAAAGACTGATTTAAGACTATCGGCTAGTACATGCCAGCATCTCTGTTGAAAGCTTTGCAAAATCAAAATCATTGACGAGCATCCTACCGAAGCTGAAGCCATAAGTAGCCATCAACGCCTTGTTGACCATGATGATCCCAACCGATGTCACGACATTGAACATCCATGAGGCAACGTCGAGTGCCGCTTTCCTATCTGCCTTACTAGCAGGCGCCATTTCGTCCCCTTCAGCTGCTCCACCTTCCTCCTTATCTCATATACCTCCACATTTTAGCTCAGCAGTAGCACCGTTCACTTCTACAATTTGTACGCAACATGTTATTTCCATCGCATCACGAACAAACCAAAAACGAAAACAAAGAGAAATTCACAAGCATTTGTAAGGAAACCAGTACAACTTGCAAATCTAGGCAATAACATCCATCAAATTTAGGCAAAACCGGGAAACAACACATCCAAAAACATTATAAGCAAACAATACAAAGAACAAACAAATAGATGAATAGATTTTTAAAAAAAATGATACAGAAGGATCGGATCTGACCTATCTACCTGTTCCAGAGAGAGGCCTTAAATCAACTGCGGAATCGAATCCAATCCACCATCGCGATGGTTCGCGATCTGTTGCGGCCTCTCTCGATCGAATGGGAGAGGCGACTGCGTGCCCTAATTTCCTACCTCGCACGCAAAGGCTCGCGCCCAATTCTCCCCCCCAGCAAGGAAACGCGGTGCGGCGGTGTTGGAGGAGGCGGCCGGGTTGGCGGTGTTGCTGCGGATAT
Source organism: Zantedeschia hybrid cultivar (assembly GCA_030544215.1). Lineage (NCBI taxonomy): Eukaryota > Viridiplantae > Streptophyta > Magnoliopsida > Alismatales > Araceae > Zantedeschia > Zantedeschia hybrid cultivar. The sequence goes on along the minus strand of JARZZO010000013.1, from coordinate 40,561,717 downwards.
TTGGAAGTGGGAGGGGGCAGAGGCCAGTGGCGAGGTTTGTTTATTTGCTTGCGTTATGTAACGTGCGTTTTATAAATAGATAGATGCTGCTATGATGATGCTTTCTATTACCACCGCAGCAGATCAAGTTGGAAGGAAGCAAAGAAGGGGTGGAGGAGAAGAGAAGAGAAAGAAAACGTGAAGAGGAGTGGAGGCTTCTGGCGTACCGTGGCCTCTGTCTTCGGTCCACAGTGAGGGGGAGATGCTGTGGGGGATCCGTGGGAGAAGCCTTGAGATCTCCGAGGATATGGGGGAAGGGGAGCTCTCCTCTGGTTGGTTGGGGAGAGGGGGAGTGAGGGACTAATGGAAGTAATGATGGACCAACACGATTTTGTGTTTAAGTGGTCGCTTTGTGTGCTAAAACCGTGTTGTCTGTTGTGTGTATTAGGGAGGAACACAAAAGAACACGTGGCTCAACCGTATAGGCTTTCTCTTTTTCGTAAGGGAGGACTTGAGTTTTAGAGGAGAGAGATTTGTTCTACGAGTTGGTGAGGTCTATACTCATGACGTATGCTCTTTGCAGGTGGGCAGCCTGTAGAGAGAATATTGTTCCACGTGGTGGAATCTCGAGTACAAAGTAATGGTCTAAAGAAAAATAAATTATTGCAATTAAGAATGTAAATGGTATTCAAAAATTTAATTATCCATCTATTTTTAAAACTTAAAAATTATAAAAAGATATAATTTAAAAGATAAGAATAAATATACCATATGTATTCGAATGATTTAGAATAAGAATAAAGATACATCTTTTTTTAAGTCTGATTATTTGAGTATTCGTCCGTTTTTTTTCACTCATCTTAAGTATTGATCATGTCTTCTTTGAAACTCTCTTTTCTAAATGAAATCTCTAATCATGTACCTATATAGCTATATGTCTTATTGTTCAGACCATTCTTTAACCCCTTCTCTTCTCATTTAGTAGTTAACAAGGTTCATTTTCATAAATATCATATGGTTTATAAGTAAATTTATAAGAACTACTTAGAAATAAATTATACGTATATATATATATATATATTGAGAGTATAATTTCTTTTCTTCCTCTTGAAGAGGTTAATAATTAAGCTTATATTCACACATAATATTGTTCGATAATTTAACTTTTATGTATCCGTTTATGTTAATTTTTTATAATTTTACATGATAAAGATTCAAGAAGATAAGGATATAGATGTTGTTTAAAAGTCAAAGATAAGGATAAATCCGCTATTCGACCAGATTTGTATCCTCTTACATCCCTAGTTGCAGTTGTGTGCAAGTATTTTCTACTTAAAAAAATAGTGATCAATTATTTGCACTATTTCCACTATGAAAGTTTTGTAGATATATCTGACAAAAAAAAGTGGGGTGTGGATGGAGGGCAGTTGGACAATGGAGAGTTGAGTCTGGTTCATGTAAGTGCAAGTGAGGAGGGGATTAGGTAAGTGCAAAATGAGGAAGACAATTTTTTAACAAAACCTTTTATAGAAAATGGAAAAAGACACACAAGAGGGATTACTTAAAAAAAATCTCCCTCCATACTTACTGAGTCCCATTCTCATCTAAAATCGGAGGATTTGGGTTCTGGAGAGTACCCAAATGCTGACAAGACAAACCTTTTATAGAAAATGGAAAAAGACACACAAGAGGGATTACTTTAAAAAAATCTCCCTCCATACTTACTGAGTCCCATTCTCATCTAAAATTGGAGGATTTGGGTTCTGGAGAGTACCCAAATGCTGACAAGACAAAATTCCAAGTACCATTAGGAGATGGACAAAGGGGTTGGAGATTCTCTGAGAACGGCATTGCGGTCACTCAATGAACTAGCGTTGCTAGTAAAGTAGAGAAGTCTATCGAAGGGAAGGGGAGAAGGCGGCACGTGGTTGGTGTGGGTCTTTGTTTCTTGAATAATACTTGCAATGCTCGATCACATCATAAAACGTCTGAAAAATTAATTAATTTTTATTAAATTCAATCTATTAAAAAAAAATTATTTGTTGGGGTTGATTTTTAACTTTTTAATTTTTTTTCAGACGTCTGATAAGGTATTATATTGTACAAACATGTAAAACATCGGAAGATTAAAAAAAGAAAAGAAAAAAAAGACTCACTATAATACCTCTACGTGCGGCACGAAGACATTGCAGTAAATGTTACTCTTGTTTCTTTGTGAACATGGACCGGGCCGTGGGTTGAGAACCACTCGGTTGGATTTGGGAACCCGTCTTTGTGGTGGGCCTAACATGGGTCAGTTGCCTGCCACTGACGTAATGCCAGTTCCCTAGCTGGTGAACTTTTCTTTGGGTGCATTTATCACCTCAACGGAGGATTGGAAAAACTTTTCGTCTTTCTGAACGTTCAAACATCACAAATATTGGTTGGACTTAAAAGAAAGGGACAGTCAATTTACTTTCTCCTTGTATTTTTTTTTAATGATTCAATCAAAAATAGGATCACATAGAAATTGAGCTCCTTTGGTCTACAAGCTCAGTAACTTTTTTTAGTTAATTTCATGTAAACCCTCTTACATGTAAAATCTCATATATACTTCCCTTATTTATAATAATATCATATATTTCTTCGTTATGATAGCATTCTACCAAAGGTGCCACCGGTGGCTACCATAACATTTTAATGGGAGTATGTATGATATTAAGAAATATCATATATACCTCGTTATGATAACATTCTATCAAAATGCCATTGGTGGATATTATATCATTTTGACGAGAGTATATATGATATTACGTAAACAAGAAGGATATATCTGATATTTTATATATAAGGAAATTTTATATTAAATAATCTAACTTTTTTTGAAAAAGATAGATATCAAATTGAATTGTGAAAATTCAACTCAGCCAGTCCTGTAGCTCCTGTTTTTAGCGCGAGGGGTAGGGAACTAACTGTCCCCCTTTCTTCCTAGGCCCACCTATGTGTAGAAGCATAGACATCATTTGTTTTTGGGAGGAGAGGAGATAAATGTTCTTTAAATAATTAAGTTATCAATCATTCAAAATAAAAATGATAACAAAATTAAAAAATGAGTAAGAAAATTACAGTTAAAACTTATCTTGTACTTCTCTAAAGAAACAAGACTGCATTAGCAAGGTTTGATTCTCAATAAAAAAATTTAATTGTACCCATAGTCTCTCAACTCTCGAACTGTCAGTATCACCATGGAAGTAATAACATATTTTAGACAGTATGAATATCATAAACATGAAATATGAAAATAATAAATAATAGTTAAAATAAATACGAGATTGAAAACTTACAAATAGCGGAGTTAACATACAGACGAAAATTAAAAAAACAATAAGCTAAAAAATAAAGTTATGAGATTGAAAAATAAACGAATAGGGGAGTTGTAGCATTTGATCTTCATCCTAAATGACCTTCCGATGAAGAAAAATAGTACGATAGTGATGCATTCCATAAAAAAGAGGCCTCATCTGCAAGGAAAAAAAATGAAGAAGATAAGATTTGTTTGTCTCATGTGTTGGGGGAGAGGGAGGTTAGGATGCGATTGTGGGTTTGCAAAGCTCGTTGGCAGCTTTGAAAAAATAAAGGGTTGAGAAGGAAGGAGGCGAAAAAGAAACAAGACCTCTTATTTTATGACTTTCTAAATGTTGTTGACTATAGATCTTAGCTTATAAAGAGAAAAAATGTTGAGGATGTGTTCGAATTTTACCAATATTCAACAATTATGGGCAAAAAAATTGAAACAACTTAAAGTTTTCTACAAAATATACAAATGCAGCTTCAAATGATGATACGTCAAGGGAACGGAGGGCCATAGAGAGGAGATATATGACATAAACCAGAAGATAGGAGCGCCACATAGTTGCACCCTTTCTCACGTAGGTAGTGCTCAAGGTCCTTGCATATAAAATATCACTGAGGTGATCCACACCTAAAACATAATAATTATTATTTTTTATTTTCCTCTGTCTCCACTGTATAAAGATTAAGGAATGACAATTTTGTGATGTTTGTAACCTTTTTATTATTTGAATTATCTTTTATAGTAATATACGACAACATAAGACAATCAACCTTAATGTTAGATAAAGATGTCGAGAAATAAATGGTCCTTTCTTATGAAAAGTTAAAGCAAGTGACATAGAACCCGTTGAGTAGGTTAGTTGGCTTTATATATGGCCTCTCTTTGGGAGGTCTCAAGTTCAAATCCGGTTGAAAATTTAAAATCTCTCCAAGTTGTTCGTCATATTCCGACTTATGTGCAATACTCTCTTACTTAGGAGAAAAATTCAAGCTTTGCTTGGAATTAACTCTAGTCACTTGTAAATATGTGTATATATATGGCCATTGTGCCACCTTGTCAAAAAAGGACCAAGTGACATAACAAGTAATAGTCTCAAGTACAAAAGTTACTAATTCATCACTAAAATTGCGGCCTAGTCAGATAAGAATATGTCTTTCAGAGAAAGTCTAGAGATCAAATTTTCTTTCTGAGTAATATTTGTGGCACCAAGAACTTTTTTACAAATTTATTTGGAGGACCCAATGGTGCCCATATGATCGTACAATCCGATTTTATTTTTTTTATTTTTTTTTTGGATTTCCAATCCAAGATTGGATCGCATGGACACGTTTGGGAGGGCTCTAAAAAAAATTGAAAAAAAAATAAAAAAAATGGGTTCCACCCCAAGATGTTGTACCACATGCGGTGGGTCAAGTATTACTCTTCTTTATATTTCTCTCCTCAAGGTTTGTTTGCTTTGACATAAAAGTGTGTAATTTAAGAAAATTGTTTCATTTTACAGTGTTTTCAGATGTTATGATGTAAAATAGTGTAAAATAAAAATTATGTTCGGACCTTGTCTACTCACTTAATAACCCATTTCCATGTTCTGATTTTTAGGGAAGATCCGCCATAATCAAAACAAGAATTTCCTTATTTTATTTTACAAGCAACTAAGCAAATGCTGAGTGGGAGATTAGTCACACATGTCCAAGGGCACCTCTTCTGTGGTACTGTTTCTTGTGAATTACACCATCAGACATTTGAAAGTTTTAGAAATAGCAAATCTTATATTAAATGTAAGGGCAAATTTTCGGACCAATATCATATGCTAGGCAATGTGTAGATCCGGTGCAGTCTATTGGTTGCCCTGCTTTGGCAGCTCCATTTTGGACAGCTAAGTACCTGGTTATCTAAGAGCCGATGAACAGTCTCACTTCGATATAATCGAGAAAGCTACCGCCATCTCCTATAAGAAAACAGAGGACCATTCTTCCATTTTATTCTCTTTTTTGCTTGGGTTTTTGCTGACCTATGCATTGGAGAGAGTTTTCCCCCAGAATTATCTGGAGTCTTTCTCACTTCGTCTGTCTTGCATGCCTAAAAAACTCAACAGCTTCTTAATCAACGTCAGCTAGCTAGATTCCCCTTGGTAGCTCCACTCGAAGTAGGGGTGTCAACGGGCTGGGTTCGGATAAGGCATAGCAAAGCTCAGGCTCAAGCCTTGCGAGAAAAATAAGAACAAAGTCCATTTCCTTATGCTTAAACCCAAGTCCGGCCTAAGTCCAAAATAATTTGGATTTCGGGTTCAGCTCGGGTTTCGAACTTAAATATAAGAAAAATTAATTCTTTTATTAAAAAATATGTTATATATCATATTATTAAGAATTAGAAAAATGAGATCTTCAAGGTCATCATATTCAATAACACACACAAAAATCAATCAAATTAGCTATTAATATTTTGGTCTTTCATGTTTAGCATAAAAATACATCCTTTATAAAATCAAAATTTACCACAATACTTTGATCAAATATTGATCGTCTCATACTAAAATATTATAATGATTTATGGTGCATATGATTATTTTGAAGGTGCCATAAAGATGCGATCTTTTATAAAATCAAAATTTACCATAACACTTTTATCAAATATTGATTAACTCGCATTAAACATTATAATGATTAACGATGTATAAGATGATTTCGAAGGTGTCATAAAAATATGAATTCTATAAAATAATTGTCACATGTCCAGTATTCTTTAGTGAGCACATATATAAAGAACTCTCTTAAATTTAAAGACAATTGAAACATTAGTCCAAGATGTTCGTACATATATTAATTTGTATGATATATGTATACAAATAAATGATCTTGTTAATATGAATATATATTATTATACAAATTCTATTATCATTTTTTAAATTTAACATTTATCGGACCTTTTGGACTTTCAGACTCATAGACTTGACAAAGCCCAAGCACGGCCCATTTTAGGGATCATGCTTAAAATCAAAATTCAAGTCCAATCCAAAAATAAACTAGGTTCAATTTTAATATCTAAGCGGTCGGTTCGGATTTTTGGGACCCATTGACAGTTCTAACTGGAAGTCACATACAACTTGTCAGCCATAGTTCATTCATCTCGGCTCACTTACTTTGGATTACTCACCTTGAATCAGTTCACTTAGGCCTAATTTGTTTGCAAAATTATTTGTCTGGACAGAAGCAATTTAGAATTGCTTATGTGGCACTAGACATCTGTTGTTTTGATAAGGGGATTACTATTTCAAAACAAAGTTAAACAACCAGCAACAAAACGATATACGTGACTAGAAGCAATTCTTCCATCACAGTTCGGGGTTTATCCCATGTTCTGAAGCAGAACATCGAATTCCAGACTAAATTAAACACTAGATAAGGAGGGGAGAGACTTCAATTTACAAATGTTAAAGTAGATGCAGGAGAACCATAGCCATCGACCCAAGTCCAATATAGAATGCAACCACAAGTGTGTAACTTTATTCAGACCACCGGGTGGGGGTGCCCTGCTCCGTTGGCATCGTAGTCGGACGCGAGAACCTGGCCATACTCGCCCTTGAGGTCGTCCTCCTCCTCCTCCAAGTAGTCAGCTCTGGCGTTCAGGGTCAGCATCTGGCAGATCAACCAGAACAGGGCTGCATCCAGGGCTAGAAATGCTGCACCGCCGAACACACCGGCCTTGGCAGTCGGGCACTGGTTCTCCAGGTTGTGATGAACATTGCGAGAGCGGTGGAGGCCTTCTGTGGCGGTTGCCCAGATCATCATCCCCTCCGCCATTACAGTCACTCCCCTGCTCCCAGCAAGCCACAGTTCCCACATATTAGAGATATCTCTCCTCAAACGTTATCTGACACATGCAGTAGAGTCTAACGCGCTGCAGGCATAGATTAAAAAAGAACATAGCAGCATAACAGGGACTGAGGGATGGTCTCATCCACTGGTTTCACACAGCATGCGTGTAAAAGCTGGAAGAGTAACAACTTAAAAGAAAAATTATGTGGAAAACAACTTCCCCTGCGCCTTCTATTCATCAATGAAAAAACATTGCTCACTGGTGTCAGCTCCTAATGGGCATGGGTAAATGGGATGTTTGATTGGTGTGGTATAGTACCTGTATCAACAGCTATTTTGATGTTGCTAGTCCATAACAGTTAATATTGAATATGTTCCACTGCAATATACATATATTAGAAATATCTACCATTAGATTAAATTGAACACAGGTCTGAATTTATATTAAAAGTGTCATAATTCAAGCTTCAAGACTCTCGAAAATCCCTCTCCACTCTCTCTGCCACTCCTAACTCCTTCCATCCCCTTCATTTGCAGCCCTCCACAATGCTTCTACCTCAATTCCAATACTCACATTCTCGACTCCAAAATCAATACTATATCAAATGCGACTTTCCAACCAACGGGGCATAAATTAGGGATTAAGATATGGGTAGAGTTTACAATCTTAAGAACATATGCAACAGTGTGTGTCAATCTTTAGTGATCATGTGAAAACTAATTTCATTTGCTCATGCTTGAAAGGTGATGAAACCAAACAATGAAAAGAAGAAAGATACATGCAACCATGTTTCTTTGAGAAGGACTGAACAAAAAAATAAATCATATAAACATGTACAACATACAAAAAAATGTTTCTTGTGCTAAAGGTGCAATGTAAGTATGTAACACAATACTCCATAACTGATGCTCATTATAATTTGTTCACTGATGAAAGGTGATGGGTGTTCCTACTTACACTGCAATCGTGAAGAACACAAGCAAGGTTGTGCTGCGGAACAATGCTCCGCTTGGAACTGATTTGCCTTTGTATGGATAGAAGACAGAGACAAGTCCAAACAATGTACTTATGAAGGTTGCCACAACAGATAGGCTTCCCAGTAGAATAGATGGATCACTCGGGTACCGGCAGATGACTACTCCTTTTCCTCGAATTGGAGTTCCAGACTCGGGCTGTAGCAGCAGATAATGTAAAGTCAGTGGTGAAAATGCAACAGAAAAATCATAAGACAGAGGGGGAAACATATTGAGAGCTCAATTTCAAGGCGGGAAGTTTTAGAATGTAAGCCCTCATATTTTAGTAGAACAAAACATTTAAAATATAGGAACCCAGTTTCGTCACTGTATATGTACAGCTATTTACATCATAACATGCACATACATTCAGCACCGCATGTGGACAACTGTCTATAAGTTGATTTCGCATAGCAGGATATATGTTCTTGCAGTATGAATAAAATCCAAGTCAGGGAATCATTTTGTTCAAAGGTTCTAATCACTGCTCCCACAAAACATTTCAAACATAAAAATACCATGAATCAAATATATCTGGCTATGATAGTTTGGTGTACAGTAAACATAAAGATATTAACATGTAATCAAGGATGAATATTCAATTGGATGAAACTAAATAAAGTTTGGAAGTAGATTAGATAACAATGGGTAGTAAGGCCAAACAAATGACTCTGACAAGCAAATTCAAGAGAGGCAACACGATTTCAGAAGGACACTGGTGCAAAATCATGTAGAATGTGAAAATCATAGGGCAGAGATTCTGCAAAACTTGTCTTTTTATTTGATTGCTATTGAACGACAATAAAACAAGTACCAAAAGAGTTTGTTTTCGGTATACACAAAATAATTTACATTTGGCATTAGCAGTTGAAACTTGAGCTTATTTCATCAAAAAGAGAAAACACAGAACAAGGCTGCATAAGGAATACTGTGCATACGGTTTCCAATAATTCCAAAAGCATTTGCTAGCATAGTCGGAAAAAATTACCTTCTTGTTTTCAGCAACTACACCAAATACGAAGGCAAGCACACCAAAAAATGACAGAGCAATAGCAATCTTCGCAGTCTGACTCAAAGCCATCTTGCAGTTCGCACTCGGACCTGCTACACAAGTAGCATGGCAATCAACAACATAACAAGGGATGTTAGTCCAAAAGATAAGTAAAGCATGTGCAAACTATAACAGAGCTGGGAAACAGAAGAATTCCCACAATTGCTGTTGTCAACATTATCATCCTAACTACCACCATCGTCATCTATAGAAGCATGAAACATCTAAGCCATGATCGGTATCAGAAGGACTTCAGCTTGAGTTATCCTAACATAAGTTGCCTGTATCCATAAGTAAGGGTATTTTGGTATTAAAAAATGGAGAAAAATGAGTTGGAGACAAGTATTTCCGCCTGTTTGATAGAATGGCTTACCGCATTCAATCCCAAAAGGAGAGGAGAATTATAGGGGGGGGGGGATAGGTTTATCCGCCTTTATCCTCCCTAGTTTCACTTGTCCCCAATTTTTGGGATAACCAAAGTGGTGACGGGGATAACACATCTTATCCTCGCCTTATTCTGATACCAAAATCGCCCTAAAATTATCATTCCGCTGCCAAAATAATCATGGAGAGCGCACTTTCCGATACAACTAAGGAAAGCTTCTATTAGCTATAGCGCAGAGATAGCATAACATAGTTTCAGTTCCAAAATTGCAAACTTTATGAAGAAAAAAAAAAAAAAAGCAGGAATACATATAACATCTCACATCCTACAGCAATCATGCTTCATACCCCCCAAAGATTGTGGCTTCCATATGATACAAAAGGGTTCTTCAAGGAATTCGGATCAAATAAGCGATCTCTAAGAAGTCAAACAGTAAAGAATCCACTCCAGTTGACCAGCAGATCGACACGCGACCAAATCGGAGAAAAACAAATATACTAGGAAAAACCGGCAGACAAATAAATAATGAATAAACGAATAAAAAACACAAAAATAGAAGCAGATTAAAGAGCAAACGAGGGCATATTCCCCCTTCTATTCCTGCTACTCACAAACCCTGGTCCAAGAATTAAAAAAAAAAGAGGAGGGGAACCCGCATGATATTTAAAAAAAGAGAAAAAAACGAACTTGGAACCCGCAAGAACAAAAAGGGAACTTTTTTAGAACGCGATTCCACTGGTTTCGTCGTTCTCTTACCTCTTCCTCTTTGCGGCACCGGGTGGAGAAGACGAAGGAGGGGCCGGCAGAGGCGAGCAAAGGAGGAGGAAACGTATGCAGATTGCAGACAGGTAGGTATGGAAATATATATCGCTGAATCGTAGTCAAATTAATCTTTTGGGTAAGAACGGAGTGACGCAAGGAAAGTCCATCCGGGGCTAGGAATCCACGGTAAAGAGAAAAAGAGCTTGCTTTTGATGGGTTTTTACGTGTATACTCTTACAACAATGTATATTTGCATATACCCCCCAACTCTCACATATTATCATCAATATTCTTATAATCTTCAAAAATATTGTATGCATACTTTTCCATCTAAAAATTTTGCACAGATATCCTTGAATAACTTTTTTGAAGATTTTCAGGATATTGATGCTAATATGTGAGAGTTGGGGGTATATTGAATTTAAGGGCATCCATGCAAAATCTTTAGATGGAGGAGTATACGTGCAATCTTTTTGAAGATTTTAGGGGTAATGATGACAATATGTGAGAGTTGGGGGTGCAAATATGATATTTTTTAAGGGATACATGCCAAAATCCTTCTTTTATTGCATGTTGTACTGTGTTTTTGTATTTACTTCTCTATACACTGTTGTATAGATGCCCTTGATTCCCCATGCCTTGTTATAACACTCCTAACATCTTAAAAAAAGTTGCAGTTATATCCTTCTTGTCAACATGCCTTGAACTCTAACCAGTATGTCAAAAAGAATTGAATATTTTCATAATGTTATATATATATACTCCCTGACTTCACCAAAGAGAAGTTTATGGGTCCATGCCTTAGAATACCAGAGGTGCAGGACTTGATCTTAGGGTTTCTCTTGGTCATCAATAGAAAAAAGAATCAGTTGAAGTTTATATTGTTTCACGGAAGGACATAATTGTAACTTTTTGAAGATGTCAGGAACATTTATAATAATGTGTGAGAATTAGGAGTGTCAAATAAAAATGATAGTTTACGGGGTATCTATATAAAAAAAATCTTTTTTATTTACTAGTTAATATTATTTTTATTTTTATGATTATATTTATTATATTTAGCGTTTGAAGTAAATTGTGATTTATGAGGATGGAATGCTTAAAGTACAGCGGATAGTTGGGGGAAGTGTAAGGATTTAAAAATAAGTATCCAAATTAGGATGATTAATTTGTAAATATTAGTGACTTGTAGGGTGTGTTTTGAGATCGGTTAGATGAATAAGATTATGGTGTGGGGTTCTCTGCCGCATGATATGGACCCTAATTTAGTAGACTTTTTAATACTTTCTCACATAATTTAAAAATATTGTTGCAATTTATTGTTAATAAATTTAAAAAAAACATATAAAATGACAAAAAAAGTCCGAAAGAGCACCGGAAGACTCTACAAGTTGTTATCACAGTCATTAAATTTTGACTAAAATTTCACAAGATCTAGTCAAATTGGAAATGAGTTCCTCTAGACTTCTTCTCTTGTCTACTCTTACGTCCTTAGGTTCACTTTGTTTGCATAATAGTTTAAATCAGAATAAGGTTTTAGAGATTTTTTAAACCAGAATAAGAAGTATTTTGCTTTAGTAAGTTGTTGTTATTCCCTTTAAAATAAGGAGAATTACATTGCATTATTCCAAGTGATTTAGTAGGTATAAGTGGAATAAGGAGTGAAATATAAAGTAAAATTAGGGGAATGAGGGAATTAGGTATTTCAATTAGAGTTTAGAGAATTGGGAGAATTAGATATTCCTGCAATCAAACCATAATATGGCTTTTATACCGATTATTCCGGTCCTATTCCGCAAACAAAGTGAGCAAGAACATATCAGCGGAGGAGGTGATAGAGTACAATTCCATCAATTTAACATCGAATGACCCATTCGCTCTCCCTGATGTGCAGGGATATAAAAAGGGAGGTCCAGAGGATCCCATTTTGTCAAATTGACAGTCTTAACATTAGTAAAATTATTTTAAGCGAGTCTCATCGAATTCTAATGAATAAAAGTTTCTTCATAATTGTGTTTCATTTGGCCCATATTGGCCGGTCTTAATTACTTCAAAGTTGGCATGGCAATGACATATTTGATATATGTAAATGTTTCGATATGCCAGTAAACCAGCATATTTGATAGGTACATTTCTTTGTAAGGGTGCAGGGGGTAATACGCAAATAATCATGGTAATTTCTAATTTAACATATAAGAGGGGATGAATGAAGAGGAATTCCTTGGCCGCAAGCTGGCCGGTCGCTGTCTAGATTCAATGTACGTCCAAAGTATCGCCAGTTTTGACGGACTGAGCAAAGACCAACCTTATCATGGGACTATTAGCAACGTAGGGTTCATAATTATAGCAATATATTGAACAAAAAAATAATATAGATATATGATTTTTTATCTTCAACTTTTGAAGATTTTTGATATTATAAATATCTCTTCCTAATTTGATCATTTACAAATAATCCCCACAATCCTAACTTTCTTACGAACAAGTCCTTTTGAGAGACTTTTTTTGTAACACTCTCTAGAGAATTTTTAAAACATTCTAAGACCTTACATCAATTCAGGGAGATTGTGAAGACTTAAGAATAAATAGTTAGATTAGAGTTTTTTAATAAATATACTATATTTTTAAAAGTTAAAACATAATTATATCAACATATATCTTCAATCCTCGGAAACTTTTGATATTACAAATATCAAACATATTTTGAACCTTTATAATATTTAAGTCAGCGGTGTATTTAGCTTTGCAACTTTAATCAAGAGCTCTATATTAGTATTTACTGAAGGATTTGTTTGGTTGGAGGTAGTTGCTATTAGCTACGGAGATTTTTGGAAAAACTCTAACAGTTGAGGGAGCATTGGATAACGATTTTACCTTAGATTCGACCTTCCTCATACGGCAGGCATCTTAAAAATGTCAATTTTTTTCAAACGAAAAAAAAGGTAGGTGATTCTATAAGAATGCAGATTTTGTTCCATGATCAAAAAGAGCTTCTTTTCGGTTCCTAGCGTATCTTTTGAACAGGAGATAGAAGAAAAATTTAGAGATTCTGTAAAATAACATTGTTTATTTTCATTTCCATTCTCTTAAAGTTCTTAAAAAAAAATAATATGAAGGTAAAAATATCTTTTGATATGTCTTCAAATATGAGTTCTCATGATCTCTTCAAATAATATTCTAAAAAGTAAACAACTTCACTTAAAATTTTAACTTAAGAGTTTGATGTAGTTCCTCCAAAATAGGGTCTCAAAAGTGTTCTCAAATGAAAGATTCCAGTCAATGAAAAACTAGATGCATCGCTGGTCCTTAAATCTGAATTTAAGTATCACATTGAATTGGAAACTTCGGTCCTTAAATCTGAATTTGAGTATCACATTAAATTGGAAACCTCATATTGAAAAACTTAATCGAGAACCCTGATATTTATTATACTTATTATGTCTATTTATACTTGTGTACTTAGTAGCTGATGTAGACTGGATCTATCACGACCGGATTCCGAAGATAGAACCCGAAGATAACCGGATCCGGAGCCGGGCCGGATCGGTGTAAGGTGGCCCGACGGGGATCCGAAGCGGACGAAGGGAGACGAAGTCTGGAAGCCGAGGGGTGCTCGGGCGGTGGCCTGCCGAGTGCGAAGCCGAGACCCCTTCAGATGGCTCGGACCGGCCCTCGGGACGCGGGGCCGGGGCTCCTGAAGAAGTGGCCGAGGCTGGGCGGAGGCTTCTCCAGGTGATCTGGACCACCCCGCGGGGGGCGTGGATGAAGATCTTTGAAGTGGATCTGCCGACTGACGTCGATGGAGGCGAGCCGAAGGTCCGAGGCCGAGGGTGGCTCGGATATGGCTCTCTTGGATAGTGAGCCCAAATAGCCCCTTCGGCGGACGGAGGGGCAGCGCGAGACCGAGCTTCCTGTCTTGGGACAGCCGGCGTACGGCGTCGAGACCAGGGGGAGGAGTCCGAGGTCGGCGGCCGAGACCGACTCGGAGAGGTCGGCGATGATTCGAACCGAGCCCCTGCAGGAGGGAAAGAAGAAGAGACCGGTCAGCAGGAGTCCCGGGCGTCAACCCTGAGGAACCCCCTCCGACGGTCAAGTTAGCTCCTGAAAAAGATTCGATTCAGAAGGCAAGGAGAGTAGCTTTATGCAATTCGGAAGCTTGGGGAGGCATCCGTTTTTCCCACCACCGCCTTGGCTACAAATGGCAGGATATTTATAGCGGAGGAGAGTGGAGGGTTAACGGTGGCAGCCGATATAGGACTAAAGGAGGCTTACTGATAAACCGCCATAGCGTCTGATCCGCCACCGGAGTGGGCCGGACTCGGCTACCGGTCCGAAGGGGGTTGGGCCGCTGACGGGCCGAAGGCCTGCTGGGCCGCTGATGGGCCGAAGGCTCCCTGAGGGCCTTGCACAGCTGCTGCTGGGCTGATCTGGGCGCTGGGCTTGTTTTAATGGGCCGAATCGGATTCTGCCTCATCACATAGCCCCCCACTCTTGCCTTCCTCAGTTCTGAGATGGCGAGAGTATAGTCCGAAGCTCGTTGAAGAATAATCAGGTTTCCTACCCGAAGCCTTCTATTCCTTTTCTTGAGAAGAGGGTGCCCTCGGTCTGCCGAGGGTCTGTCAGCTGCTTCGTCTTCACTCGGAGTGGTGACGAAAGGCTTCTGCTTCTGAAGGTGAAGAGCCGAGCCCTCTGATTTGTCAGAGGACTCCGAAATCCATGCCGCTTCCCGATCGGTACGGGTTATTTGCGGACTTTAATAATATACCTTGTCGCTTCCCAATCCGGATTATATGGCCGAGGGCCATTCGTCGGACCGAGGTACCTGAGGACTTTAGAGAAGTCCATGTCGTCCAGATCCGGAAATACATGGCCGAGCGCCATTCGTCGGATCAAAAGACCCGCGGACTTTGAGAGAATACCATGCCGCTCCCGATAGGGTTTGCATGGCCGAAGCCAGTCCCGGTACGGTTTACACGGACTTAGAGAATACCATGCCGCTCCCGATACGGTTTGCATGGCCGAGGCCACTCCCGGTACGGTTTACACGGACTTAGAGAATACCATGCCGCTCCCGATACGGTTTGCATGGCCGAAGCCACTCCCGGTACGGTTTACACGGACTTAGAGAATACCATGCCGCTCCCGATACGGTTTGCATGGCCGAAGCCACTCCCGGTACGGTTTACACGGACTTTGAGAATACCATGCCGCTCCCGATACGGTTTGCATGGCCGAAGCCACTCCCGGTACGGTTTACACGGACTTTGAGAATACCATGCCGCTCCCGATACGGTTTGCATGGCCGAAGCCACTCCCGATACGGTTTACACGGACTTAGAAAAAACCACGCCGTGTCCTGATCCGGATTACATGGCCGAAGCCATTCGTCGGATCGAAAGACTTACGGACTTTAAGAGAACCATGCCGCTCCCGGTACGGTTTGCATGGCCGAAGCCACTCCCGATACGGTTTACACGGACTTAGAGAATACCATGCCGCTCCCGATACGGTTTACATGGCCGAAGCCACTCCCGGTACGGTTTACACGGACTTAGAGAATACCATGCCGCTCCCGATACGGTTTGCATGGCCGAAGCCACTCCCGGTACGGTTTACACGGACTTAGAGAATACCATGCCGCTCCCGATACGGTTTGCATGGCCGAGGCCATTCCCGGTACGGTTTACACGAACTTAGAGAATACCATGCCGCTCCCGATACGGTTTGCATGGCCGAAGCCACTCCCGGTACGGTTTACACGGACTTAGAGAATACCATGCCGCTCCCGATACGGTTTACATGGCCGAAGCCACTCCCGGTACGGTTTACACGGACTTAGAGAATACCATGCCGCTCCCGATACGGTTTACATGGCCGAAGCCACTCCCGATACGGTTTACACGGACTTAGAGAATACCATGCCGCTCCCGATACGGTTTACATGGCCAAAGCCACTCCCGGTACGGTTTACACGGACTTTGAGAATACCATGCCGCTCCCGATACGGTTTGCATGGCCGAAGCCACTCCCGATACGGTTTACACGGACTTAGAAAAAACCACGCCGTGTCCTGATCCGGATTACAAGGCCGAAGCCATTCGTCGGATCGAAGGACTTACGGACTTTAAGAGAACCATGCCGCTCCCGATACGGTTTGCATGGCCGAAGCCACTTCCGATACGGTTTACACGGACTTAGAGAATACCATGCCGCTCCCGATACGGTTTACATGGCCGAAGCCACTCCCGATACGGTTTACACGGACTTAGAGAATACCATGCCGCTCCCGATACGGTTTACATGGCCGAAGCCACTCCCGGTACGGTTTACACGGACTTAGAGAATACCATGCCGCTCCCGATACGGTTTGCATGGCCGAAGCCACTCCCGGTACGGTTTACACGGACTTTGAGAATACCATGCCGCTCCCGATACGGTTTGCATGGCCGAAGCCACTCCCGATACGGTTTACACGGACTTAGAAAAAACCACGCCTTGTCCTGATCCGGATTACATGGCCGAAGCCATTCGTCGGATCGAAGGACTTACGGACTTTAAGAGAACCATGCCTCTCCCGGTACGGTTTGCATGGCCGAAGCCACTCCCGATACGGTTTACACGGACTTAGAGAATACCATGCCGCTCCCGATACGGTTTGCATGGCCGAAGCCACTCCCGGTACGGTTTACACGGACTTAGAAAATACCATGCCGCTCCCGATACGGTTTGCATGGCCGAAGCCACTCCCGGTACGGTTTACACGGACTTAGAGAATACCATGCCGCTCCCGATACGGTTTGCATGGCCGAGGCCACTCCCGGTACGGTTTACACGGACTTAGAGAATACCATGCCGCTCCCGATACGGTTTGCATGGCCGAAGCCACTCCTGGTACGGTTTACACGGACTTAGAGAATACCATGCCGCTCCCGATACGGTTTGCATGGCCGAGGCCACTCCCGGTACGGTTTACACGGACTTAGAGAATACCATGCCGCTCCCGATACGGTTTGCATGGCCGAAGCCACTCCCGGTACGGTTTACACGGACTTAGAGAATACCATGCCGCTCCCGATACGGTTTGCATGGCCGAGGCCACTCCCGGTACGGTTTACACGGACTTAAAGAATACCATGGCGCTCCCGATACGGTTTGCATGGCCGAAGCCACTCCCGGTACGGTTTACACGGACTTAGAGAATACCATGCCGCTCCCGATACGGTTTGCATGGCCGAAGCCACTCCCGGTACGGTTTACACGGACTTAGAGAATACCATGCCGCTCCTGATACGGTTTACATGGCCCAGGCCACTCCCGGTACGGTTTACACGGACTTAGAGAATACCATGCCGCTCCCGATACGGTTTGCATGGCCGAAGCCACTCCCGGTACGGTTTACACGGACTTAGAGAATACCATGCCGCTCCCGATACGGTTTGCATGGCCGAAGCCACTCCCGGTACGGTTTACACGGACTTAGAGAATACCATGCCGCTCCCGATACGGTTTGCATGGCTGAAGCCACTCCCGGTACGGTTTACACGGACTTAGAGAATACCATGCCGCTCCCGATACGGTTTGCATGGCCGAGGCCACTCCCGGTACGGTTTACACGGACTTAGAGAATACCATGCCGCTCCCGATACGGTTTGCATGGCCGAAGCCACTCCCGGTACGGTTTACACGGACTTAGAGAATACCATGCCGCTCCCGATACGGTTTGCATGGCCGAGGCCACTCCCGGTACAGTTTACACGGACTTAGAAAAAACCACGCCGTGTCCTGATCCGGATTACATGGCCGAAGCCATTCGTCGGAACGAAGGACTTACGGACTTTAAGAGAACCATGCCGCTCCCGGTACGGTTTGCATGGCCGAAGCCACTCCCGATACGGTTTACACGGACTTAGAGAATACCATGCCGCTCCCGATACGGTTTACATGGCCGAAGCCACTCCCGGTACGGTTTACACGGACTTAGAGAATACCATGCCGCTCCCGATACGGTTTGCATGGCCGAAGCCACTCCCGGTACGGTTTACACGGACTTAGAGAATACCATGCCGCTCCCGATACGGTTTGCATGGCCGAGGCCACTCCCGGTACGGTTTACACGGACTTAGAGAATACCATGCCGCTCTCGATACGGTTTGCATGGCCGAAGCCACTCCCGGTACGGTTTACACGGACTTAGAGAATACCATGCCGCTCCCGATACGGTTTGCATGGCCGAAGCCACTCCCGGTACGGTTTACACGGATTTTGAGAATACCATGCCGCTCCCGATACGGTTTGCATGGCCGAAGCCACTCCCGGTACGGTTTACACGGACTTAGAGAATACCATGCCGCTCCCGATACGGTTTACATGGCCGAAGCCACTCCCGGTACGGTTTACACGGACTTAGAGAATACCATGCCGCTCCCGATACGGTTTGCATGGCCGAAGCCACTCCCGGTACGGTTTACACGGACTTTGAGAATACCATGCCGCTCCCGATACGGATTGCATGGCCGAAGCCACTCCCGATACGGTTTACATGGACTTAGAAAAAACCACGCCGTGTCTTGATCCGGATTACATGGCCGAAGCCATTCGCCGGATCGAAGGACTTACGGACTTTAAGAGAACCATGCCGCTCCCGATACGGTTTGCATGGCCGAAGCCACTCCCGGTACGGTTTACACGGACTTAGAGAATACCATGCCGCTCCCGATACGGTTTACATGGCCGAAGCCACTCCCGGTACGGTTTACACGGACTTAGAGAATACCATGCCGCTCCCGATACGGTTTGCATGGCCGAAGCCACTCCCGGTACGGTTTACACGGACTTTGAGAATACCATGCCGCTCCCGATACGGTTTGCATGGCCGAAGCCACTCCCGATACGGTTTACACGGACTTAGAAAAAACCACGCCGTGTCCTGATCCGGATTACATGGCCGAAGCCATTCGTCGGATCGAAGGACTTACGGACTTTAAGAGAACCATGCCGCTCCCGGTACGGTTTGCATGGCCGAAGCCACTCCCGATACGGTTTACACGGACTTAGAGAATACCATGCCGCTCCCGATACGGTTTACATGGCCGAAGCCACTCCCGGTACGGTTTACACGGACTTAGAGAATACCATGCCGCTCCCGATACGGTTTGCATGGCCGAAGCCACTCCCGGTACGGTTTACACGGACTTAGAGAATACCATGCCGCTCCCGATACGGTTTGCATGGCCGAGGCCATTCCCGGTACGGTTTACACGGACTTAGAGAATACCATGCCGCTCCCGATACGGTTTGCATGGCCGAAGCCACTCCCGGTACGGTTTACACGGACTTATAGAATACCATGCCGCTCCCGATACGGTTTACATGGCCGAAGCCACTCCCGGTACGGTTTACACGGACTTAGAGAATACCATGCCGCTCCCGATACGGTTTACATGGCCGAAGCCACTCCCGATACGGTTTACACGGACTTAGAGAATACCATGCCGCTCCCGATACGGTTTACATGGCCGAAGCCACTCCCGGTACGGTTTACACGGACTTAGAGAATACCATGCCGCTCCCGATACGGTTTGCATTGCCGAAGCCACTCCCGGTACGGTTTACACGGACTTTGAGAATACCATGCCGCTCCCGATACGGTTTGCATGGCCGAAGCCACTCCCGATACGGTTTACACGGACTTAGAAAAAACCACGCCGTGTCCTGATCCGGATTACATGGCCGAAGCCATTCGTCGGATCGAAGGACTTACGGACTTTAAGAGAACCATGCCGCTCCCGATACGGTTTGCATGGCCGAAGCCACTCCCGATACGGTTTACACGGACTTAGAGAATACCATGCCGCTCACGATACGGTTTACATGGCCGAAGCCACTCCCGATACGGTTTACACGGACTTAGAGAATACCATGCCGCTCCCGATACGGTTTACATGGCCGAAGCCACTCCCGGTACGGTTTACACGGACTTAGAGAATACCATGCCGCTCCCGATACGGTTTGCATGGCCGAAGCCACTCCCGGTACAGTTTACACGGACTTTGAGAATACCATGCCGCTCCCGATACGGTTTGCATGGCCGAAGCCACTCCCGATACGGTTTACACGGACTTAGAAAAAACCACGCCGTGTCCTGATCCGGATTACATGGCCGAAGCCATTCGTCGGATCGAAGGACTTACGGACTTTAAGAGAACCATGCCTCTCCCGGTACGGTTTACATGGCCGAAGCCACTCCCGATACGGTTTACACGAACTTAGAGAATACCATGCCGCTCCCGATACGGTTTGCATGGCCGAAGCCACTCCTGGTACGGTTTACACGGACTTAGAGAATACCATGCCGCTCCCGATACGGTTTGCATGGCCGAAGCCACTCCCGGTACGGTTTACACGGACTTAGAGAATACCATGCCGCTCCCGATACGGTTTGCATGGCCGAGGCCACTCCCGGTACGGTTTACACGGACTTAGAGAATACCATGCCGCTCCCGATACGGTTTGCATGGCCGAAGCCACTCCCGGTACGGTTTACACGGACTTAGAGAATACCATGCCGCTCCCGATACGGTTTGCATGGCCGAGGCCACTCCCGGTACGGTTTACACGGACTTAGAGAATACCATGCCGCTCCCGATACGGTTTGCATGGCCTAAGCCACTCCCGGTACGGTTTACACGGACTTAGAGAATACCATGGCGCTCCCGATACGGTTTACATGGCCGAAGCCACTCCCGGTACGGTTTACACGGACTTAGAGAATACCATGCCGCTCCCGATACGGTTTGCATGGCCGAAGCCACTCCCGGTACGGTTTACACGGACTTAGAGAATACCATGCCGCTCCCGATACGGTTTGCATGGCCGAAGCCACTCCCGGTACGGTTTACACGGACTTAGAGAATACCATGCCGCTCCTGATACAGTTTACATGGCCCAGGCAACTCCTGGTACGGTTTACACGGACTTAGAGAATACCATGCCGCTCCCGATACGGTTTGCATGGCCGAAGCCACTCCCGGTACGGTTTACACGGACTTAGAGAATACCATGCCGCTCCCGATACGGTTTGCATAGCCGAAGTCACTCCCGGTACGGTTTACACGGACTTAGAGAATACCATGCCGCTCCCGATACGGTTTGCATGGCCGAGGCCACTCACGGTACGGTTTACACGGACTTAGAGAATACCATGCCGCTCCCGATACGGTTTACATGGCCGAAGCCACTCCCTGTACGGTTTACACGGACTTAGAGAATACCATGCCGCTCCCGATACGGTTTGCATGGCTGAAGCCACTCCCGGTACGGTTTACACGGACTTAGAGAATACCATGCCGCTCCCGATACGGTTTGCATGGCCGAGGCCACTCCCGGTACGGTTTACACGGACTTAGAGAATACCATGCCGCTCCCGATACGGTTTGCATGGCCGAAGCCACTCCCGGTACGGTTTACACGGACTTAGAGAATACCATGCCGCTCCTGATACGGTTTACATGGCCCAGGCCACTCCCGGTACGGTTTACACGGACTTAGAGAATACCATGCCGCTCCCGATACGGTTTGCATGGCCGAAGCCACTCCCGGTACGGTTTACACGGACTTAGAGAATACCATGCCGCTCCCGATACGGTTTGCATGGCCGAAGCCACTCCCGGTACGGTTTACACGGACTTAGAGAATACCATGCCGCTCCCGATACGGTTTGCATGGCCGAGGCCACTCACGGTATGGTTTACACGGACTTAGAGAATACCATGCCGCTCCCGATACGGTTTACATGGCCGAAGCCACTCCCGGTACGGTTTACACGGACTTAGAGGATACCATGCCGCTCCCGATACGGTTTGCATGGCTGAAGCCACTCCCGGTACGGTTTACACGGACTTAGAGAATACCATGCCGCTCCCGATACGGTTTGCATGGCCGAGGCCACTCCCGGTACGGTTTACACGGACTTAGAGAATACCATGCCGCTCCCGATACGGTTTGCATGGCCGAGGCCACTCCCGATACGGTTTACACGGACTTAGAGAATACCATGCCGCTCCCGATACGGTTTGCATGGCCGAAGCCACTCCCGGTACGGTTTACACGGACTTAGAGAATACCATGCCGCTCCCGATAAGGTTTGCATGGCCGAAGCCACTCCCGGTACGGTTTACACGGACTTAGAAAATACCATGCCGCTCCCGATACGGTTTGCATGGCCGAGGCCACTCCCGGTACGGTTTACACGGACTTAGAGAATACCATGCCGCTCCCGATACGGTTTGCATGGCCGAAGCCACTCCCGGTACGGTTTACACGGACTTAGAGAATACCATGCCGCTCCCGATACGGTTTGCATGGCCTAAGCCACTCCCGGTACGGTTTACACGGACTTAGAGAATACCATGCCGCTCCCGATACGGTTTACATGGCCGAAGCCACTCCCGGTACGGTTTACACGGACTTAGAGAATACCATGGCGCTCCCGATACGGTTTGCATGGCCGAAGCCACTCCCGGTACGGTTTACACGGACTTAGCGAATACCATGCCGCTCCCGATACGGTTTGCATGGCCGAAGCCACTCCCGGTACGGTTTACACGGACTTAGAGAATACCATGCCGCTCCTGATACGGTTTACATGGCCCAGGCCACTCCCGGTACGGTTTACACGGACTTAGAGAATACCATGCCGCTCCCGATACGGTTTGCATGGCCGAAGCCACTCCCGGTACGGTTTACACGGACTTAGAGAATACCATGCCGCTCCCGATACGGTTTGCATGGCCGAAGCCACTCCCGGTACGGTTTACACGGACTTAGAGAATACCATGCCGCTCCCGATACGGTTTGCATGGCCGAGGCCACTCACGGTACGGTTTACACGGACTTAGAGAATACCATGCCGCTCCCGATACGGTTTACATGGCCGAAGCCACTCCCGGTACGGTTTACACGGACTTAGAGAATACCATGCCGCTCCCGATACGGTTTGCATGGCTGAAGCCACTCCCGGTACGGTTTACACGGACTTAGAGAATACCATGCCGCTCCCGATACGGTTTGCATGGCCGAGGCCACTCCCGGTACGGTTTACACGGACTTAGAGAATACCATGCCGCTCCCGATACGGTTTGCATGGCCGAAGCCACTCCCGGTACGGTTTACACGGACTTAGAGAATACCATGCCGCTCCTGATACGGTTTACATGGCCCAGGCCACTCCCGGTACGGTTTACACGGACTTAGAGAATACCATGCCGCTCCCGATACGGTTTGCATGGCCGAAGCCACTCCCGGTACGGTTTACACGGATTTAGAGAATACCATGCCGCTTCCGATACGGTTTGCATGGCCGAAGCCACTCCCGGTACGGTTTACACGGACTTAGAGAATACCATGCCGCTCCCGATACGGTTTGCATGGCCGAGGCCACTCACGGTACGGTTTACACGGACTTAGAGAATACCATGCCGCTCCCGATACGGTTTACATGGCCGAAGCCACTCCCGGTACGGTTTACACGGACTTAGAGAATACCATGCCGCTCCCGATACGGTTTGCATGGCTGAAGCCACTCCCGGTACGGTTTACACGGACTTAGAGAATACCATGCCGCTCCCGATACGGTTTGCATGGCCGAGGCCACTCCCGATACGGTTTACACGGACTTAGAGAATACCATGCCGCTCCCGATACGGTTTGCATGGCCGAGGCCACTCCCGGTACGGTTTACACGGACTTAGAGAATACCATGCCGCTCCCGATACGGTTTGCATGGCCGAAGCTACTCCCGGTACGGTTTACACGGACTTTGAGAATACCATGCCGCTCCCGATACGGTTTGCATGGCCGAAGCCACTCCCGGTACGGTTTACACGGACTTAGAGAATACCATGCCGCTCCCGATACGGTTTGCATGGCCGAAGCCACTCCTGGTACGGTTTACACGGACTTAGAGAATACCATGCCGCTCCCAATACGGTTTGCATGGCCGAAGCCACTCCCGATACGGTTTACACGGACTTTGAGAATACCATGCCGTGTCCTGATCCGGATTACATGGCCGAAGCCATTCGTCGGATCGAAGGACTTACGGACTTTAAGAGAACCATGCCGCTCCCGGTTCGGTTTGCATGGCCGAAGCCACTCCCGATACGGTTTACACGGACTTAGAGAATACCATGCCGCTCCCGATACGGTTTACATGGCCGAAGCCACTCCCGGTACGGTTTACACGGACTTAGAGAATACCATGCCGCTCCCGATACGGTTTGCATGGCCGAAGCCACTCCCGGTACGGTTTACACGGACTTAGAGAATACCATGCCGCTCCCGATACGGTTTGCATGGCCGAAGCCACTCCCGGTACGGTTTACACAGACTTAGAGAATACCATGCCGCTCCCGATACGGTTTGCATGGCCGAAGCCACTCCCGATACGGTTTACACGGACTTAGAGAATACCATGCCGTGTCCTGATCCGGATTACATGGCCGAAGCCATTCGTCGGATCGAAGGACTCACGGACTTTAAGAGAACCATGCCGCATCCTGATCCGGATTACATGGCCGAGAGCCATTCGTCGGATCAAAAAGGACTCGCGGACTTTAAGAACCGTGCCGCGTCCTGATCCGGATTACATGGCCGAGAGCCATTCGTCAGATCAAAAAGGACTCGCGGACTTTAAGAACCGTGCCTCGTCCTGATCCGGATTACATGACCGAGAGCCATTCGTCAGATCAAAAAGGACTCGCGGACTTTAAGAACCGTGCCTCGTCCTGATCCGGATAACATGGCCGAGGGCCATTCATCGGATCGAAGGAGGCGCGGACTTTGGAGAAAGCCGCTCCGGTCGTCGGATCATGCCCTTCACCTCCATGAGCATTTGGGAAGGAGCAGGCAAGGGCAGGTGCCGCTGTCGCGGGTCCCGTCGCCTCTCTCAGTCCCATTCCTCCCTGCGATACCGCTTTCGGGAGAGCTCCTGGTCCTCGGGCCGAGGGTGGACCACCTGGGAGGCAGGTGCCGAGGAGGCTTCGGCTGCGCCCTTTCCTTTGGACATCATCAGGGCCTCCCAGTTGACATATTTGTGTGCCCGGGCTACGAGGTCCTGGAAGGTAGGGGGATGGCGCTTCCCGATGGAGCCGAGGAGCCCTTTGTCCCGACACCCGCTGATCACGGCCGAGACCGCGATTGAGCTGTCGAGGTTTGGGATATGGGCGGCCTCGGTCTGGAACTTGGTGAAGTACTCTCGGAGAGTTTCGGTGGTGCCTTGCCGGATGGCTAGCAGGCTGGCCGATGTCTTGCACTGCCGGGTGGCGTCATAAAACTGGTCGATAAACAACTGGCCCAACTGGACCAGAGAATGGATGGAGTTGGGGGCCAGTGTCTCGAACCAGGTCAGAGCCGTTTTCTCGAGGGTGAGGGGAAATAGCCGGCAGCGGGCTGCCTTGGTGACTCGTCGGACCGAGAGATAAGCATTAAATCTCCGGAAATGGCAGACCGGATCCGTCATTCCGTTGTAGAGACCTTTCGGCAGCTTGAAATCGGGAGGCACCCCGGTAGCCAGGAGTTCCGGCGAAAACGGGGTTTGCTCCAGGATTTTACTAGCTAGGGGCGCCCCGTATGGCCGAGACACCATCTGCTGCACTTCCTTCTTCATCGCCATTAGCCGCCGGTCCAGGTCTGGGACGGTTGAGGTGGCGACTGGCTGTCCATCGGTTCTGATCGAGTGGAGCCCGGATGAAGCACAGCCTCGCCTTGTCAGGTGACTGATGCGAGGGGCTTGGGCAGGCAGTGCCGAGGGCTTGCTGCGTGCTGAGGCGGCTTCGACGAGGGAAACCGGTGCGGGTGCTGGTCGGAGCCTTGGATCTTGAACCGGGTAGGGTGGGGGGAGCTGCGCTTGCTGAGGAAGCTTTCCCATCAGTCCTATGCGCTGGGAGATGGCGGACACCATCTCCTGAAGAGGCGCTAGGGACGTGACGGCAGCCGTCAGCGTTGCTACTTGCTGCTGGAGCACTCCCACCCGATAGTCTTCCGCGACAAGGGGCTCAGTTACGACTGGCAGAGTCGCGCTTGTGGGAGCACAAGGGGCGCCTTCAGACAGCAGTAGCTGCGCCGGGGCTTCCCGTCCTTCTGCTTCGCACTGTCCGGACCGTCGGGTCACAGGTCGCTGAGACATGACTTGTTTGTTACCTTTCCCACAGACGGCGCCACGTGATGTAGACTGGATCTATCACGACCGGATTCCGAAGATGGAACCCGAAGATAACCGGATCCGGAGCCGGGCCGGATCGGTGTAAGGTGGCCCGACGGGGATCCGAAGCGGACGAAGGGAGACGAAGTCTGGAAGCCGAGGGGTGCTCGGGCGGTGGCCTGCCGAGTGCGAAGCCGAGACCCCTTCAGATGGCTCGGACCGGCCCTCGGGACGCGGGGCCGGGGCTCCTGAAGAAGTGGCCGAGGCTGGGCGGAGGCTTCTCCAGGTGATCTGGACCACCCCGCGGGGGGCGTGGATGAAGATCTTTGAAGTGGATCTGCCGACTGACGTCGATGGAGGCGAGCCGAAGGTCCGAGGCCGAGGGTGGCTCGGATATGGCTCTCTTGGATAGTGAGCCCAAATAGCCCCTTCGGCGGACGGAGGGGCAGCGCGAGACCGAGCTTCCTGTCTTGGGACAGCCGGCGTACGGCGTCGAGACCAGCGGGAGGAGTCCGAGGTCGGCGGCCGAGACCGACTCGGAGAGGTCGGCGATGATTCGAACCGAGCCCCTGCAGGAGGGAAAGAAGAAGAGACCGGTCAGCAGGAGTCCCGGGCGTCAGCCCTGGGGAACCCCCTCCGACGGTCAAGTTAGCTCCTGAAGAAGATTCGATTCAGAAGGCAAGGAGAGTAGCTTTATGCTATTCGGAAGGTTGGGGAGGCATCCGTTTTTCCCACCACCGCCTTGGCTACAAATGGCAGGATATTTATAGCGGAGGATAGTGGAGGGTTAACGGTGGCAGCCGATATAGGACTAAAGGAGGCTTACTGATAAACCACCATAGCGTCTGATCCGCCACCGGAGTGGGCCGGACTCGGCTACCGGTCCGAAGGGGGTTGGGCCGCTGACGAGCCGAAGGCCTGCTGGGCTGCTGACGGACCGAAGGCCTGCTGGGCCGCTGATGGGCCGAAGGCTCCCTGAGGGCCTTGCACAGCTGCTGCTGGGCTGATCTGGGCGCTGGGCTTGTTTTAATGGGCCGAATCGGATTCTGCCTCATCAGTAGCCACAGCGAATAGAGTTTTTGAAAGAAACAAACTAATGATGTACATGAAATATGTTTCCATGTAAAAAAAATTTCTTGGAAAAGTCTTTTCTAGCTGATCACGTTTTACACAACCAAAGACACCCTCAAATCAAGGAAACTTTTTTGAGATTGTTGTAGGGTTAACTGGTGTGACTGCAGAAACTTACCTCCATGTATTAATTATAAAGGTTCTGTTTGATGCAATGGTGTTGTTTGATGCATCGTAAAATACTGAAAAATATTGTGAACAGCGGCAAATCAAGGGTATTGTTTCCCTTGTGTTTGGAGTCCGGTAAATTATTTCATAGTACTTTTTCTAAGTTTGATGTATCATAAATTGTGATATTTCAAAATTCGTGGACCCTTAAAATTCATTAAGAGAATCAGGCTTAAAATTATAGTCTATACTTAACCTTAAAAAGACTCAGTTTTAGTACTTTACGTCCACCCAAGACGGAGCAAGATTATCAAGTTTTATTTAACCATTAACAATCCTATTCAACACGAGAAACTTCATTAAATCTAACCATTGAAATTAGTGACTGTTGCCATGGAGCTCGCTTAACTGGAGTTGTTTCTTTTAGTCTCAACTCGCTTAATTTGAGCTACCGTTTGAACATAACAAATTAGAATTAAATATCTAATCCTATGGATGACTCCCTTAAGGTTATTCGCTTCCTCCTTGTGTTTTTTTTTTAAATTATTATTTACTGTTGCAGCCATTCGATCAAGCACGCGCAGGTGCTGCAACTCTTGCATTGCAGCAAGTATTACTCAAGAAAATATATGTTTCACTTTCTCCTTTCCTTCTATAGATTTTTAGCAAATGACCGTCTAACAAAATCTAATATATATGTGGAAAGAGAATAACTTGCTGCACCGCACATAACTGAGTTGGAATGGACCGCTCCATCTCGCTCCGCCACGTGTACAACCACACATGATCTACCCATCCCTCATTAAATGCGTCTCTTGAGAGCATATGGACGCTCTCCAGAGCATAAAAAAATAATAATAATATATATATGTATCCTCACGTGGAAAAATCATTATATATATATGTATCAATACGTAGGAAACCCTCTTTTATATTTGTTGTATGCATAAAGAATCTCTTATCATCAAGTTTATCACCATTCCAGTCACTGACAAATTAAGATTTATTTTAAAATGAAAAGAAAGTTTGAAAAGATTTTATACTTGTGTGTATAATACAGTTGTAGTATGTGTGTGCAATACAGTTGTATTATACAGGAATTCTCTGCACATAAAAGATTTGTTAGGTGATTATTACTAAACTTTTTCCCCCTTTTTTCATTTAAAATACAATGTATATATTTCCTTTCCTCTGCCCTTCCCCTTCCCACTACCCCGAAACTTCACGTGGCCCTCAACACGACAACACTGCGACGAAGGGTGGTTTTCGCAATGGTCGGGGGCAAATAGAGCTCAGCTCACTTATCTGCGTTATCCATCCGTATCGCAGGAAGCTACGCGGACCGTTATCTTTCCCTGCTGCGTGCTCGGCGCCCCCCTCTCACCCTCCCCTTCCTCCCTTTTCCGTTATCTTCTCTCACAAATGCGCAGCAGATGGTAGCCACCGCCATGATTCTGACCGGCCCAACAAGCGGGAGGAAGAGAAAGGCGGGTGCTTTGATGTTCTTGGCAGCTCCAGACTGCATTCCTCTTGTGCCCACCGGAGGAGGAGAGTTCCAGTGGCCGGCAGTGTAGTCTACCATCCTTATCAGACAATGCTGGAGGCTGTGATGGGAGAGAGACCCACCTCTTCCTTTCCTCTTATTCTTCTCTGTGATAGGTGATATTGGCTCTGCCTGCAAAAAGGAGCAATCTTGCGAAGATTTGATGTGGGTTTCGCCATTTTCTCTTTGTGGGTACGGATAAGAGTACACTGCAAAGCTTCCTGGCTGGGTTCTGGCTCTCCTGAAGAGAACTCGGCGCAATTGGGCGGGCAACAGCGTCCCCTGATGAGAACAGGAACGCGGGATTTCTAAAAAGAGGCTCGAAGGGTGCGAAAGATGTGGCGCCTCGCTTATGTTCTTAATGGGCACTTCGATTACCTTGTGTGGGAGCTTTGTCCATCTTGATCAGGTTGTGCGGAAAGGTCGCATCTTACGTGTTTCGGGGGTTCCCATGCTATCCATTGCCTTTAAGAGGAAGCAGCGCCTTAAGCTGGTTCCAAGTGCCAAGGGGAATGGACGCGCCCACAAGAGAACTTGGTGGCAGAAGCTCTTCTTCGACGAAGATCTCGAGAGCTGGTTGGGCGTGGATGGGAAAGATGTGCTGGAGGATGCTGCTGGAGAGTCCGATAGTGTGCCGTCAGAGGAGGAGAAGTTCGAGGCTTGGAGGAAGAGGGCTGAGGCAATCACGGAATTGAGGGAAGCCCAAGAAGATGCCAGGAATTCGGATAGCCGTGTTTGGGAGGACTGGCTTGTGGAGAGTCCATCTGGTGACAATGGCTCATCTTGGGGTGGGGAATGGGACGATGGGGTGGTGGAAAAGGATGGGACGGGGGCATCCGATGATCCAAGCAAGCTGGTGCCCGAAGAAGGTTTTATCGGATCCATCAAAGATTTGGTATTTCGAAAATATGACGATGATATGTTGTTTGAGGACAGAGTTTTCCGATTTGCTTCGATGAGTTCGGTATGAAAACCTACACCATGTCAACTTCTAACTTGCACCACTATTAATTCCTGTCCTGGCCTACTCAGGCCAGCAAGTTACTTAGTTCAAAAAGATTCTCTTTGGAAACCACTTGTCACTTGAGGTGCCTATAAAACTTCTTGATTTACTGATTCTCAGGTTAATTGAATATGTATGATCAGTAGAATTACCCCACAATACTCGTGCATGAGGCTGGAGTGTATTGTGAGTGACTAACCAAAAGCTACTGATCAGTTGCTGGACACTTGATAACCAAGATGGTTTTTTATTAGATTGATAAAGGGAGGGAAGCCTTAAACCACCAAAAGGAAAAAAAAAAAAAAAGGTTTCACTATCCCTATTATCTGCCCGTTGGCTAGTAGATACACTTTTTCCCCTTGAAAGTGAATGGCCTTCCAATAGATACACTTGACATTCCATTTCCAAAGGAACACATCATCCAAGTTAACAACTCATAATCTCTTGTTCTCTTAGCCAATGTTTAATTGCGGGATAGGGAGAGATATGGATTAGGTTAGCCCTTGTTTAACCCATTTTTGGTTTGGTAACACTGGGGTATCCTAGTAGGATAAGTTGGTCTATTATGGGGATAAGTTGCTTGGATTTGATAACTAAATGGGTTAACCTAGGATAAATAGATAAAGTACCCATTTTGTTGATGTGTTAGTTGGGTTATCTTCTTATCCCAACCTTAGAGGTGGGATACATTAGCCTGGGCTAAGGCCGGGGTAGCCTCCTTTTATCCCGGTTTTAACAGGGGCAGGGCTATCCCATAATCAAATCTAAAAGTAGGCTAGCCCTGGGATAATCGGGGATATTCATGGGCTATCCTGCAATCAAATAGGGCCTTAGAGGTTAAGTTGAAGAATTTAGTGTTGTCATATATGGGATCTGGCTACAGAATATCCTGTTCAAGTTAACCATCGATGAACATCTATCCTCACTGAAGTCCGATGAACCTACTTCATGACTTGCATTGGAGGTTACTGACATGGGAGTAACTTATTCTTGGATTTGAATCAGTCCCCAGTCTCTGACTGACGTGAAAATGGACCTTGTCACTTACCTATGCTCTATGGGCCTCTATGGATGCAAGCCAAAACATGGTTAGGTGTACCCAAAACTCATTTTTGATGATAACCTTTGGTTTAAAAAAAAAAAGATTTACCAGGAACTCACTCTAGTTTGTCATAAACTCAACACCTCCCCATAAACTTGTTTTTTCATAAACATACTTGGAGTTGGTTTATGCTGAAGACACTTCTCATGAACCCATTCAGATTTATCAGAGATATGCCTGTTATAAACTTAAACATGTTTATGCAGAGAAACCAAACATGAGTTTATAAAAATGTGTTTATGATAAATGGGTTTATAATAAACATGTTTCTGTTATCTGCATTTTCTTAAGTTGCATCCAAACAGCATCTCTACCTCTGTATGTGCTTGCCATCATTACCTGGAATCCACGCATTCTTTATATAATTTATTATCTTATATTTCAATCAAGACTTTTTGGCACGGTTTTCTGGTTCAGATCAGAGGACTGTTCGATCTGATCAGATTCCGAGTGAACTGAGCTGATCATAATCCAATGTCCCCTGATTCTTAGGGGTGGTTGGCCAGATTTGCATGATCAGCCAATCCAAGCCAATGTCAAGATTCTCAACCAGTTGTTGGGCCTCCAACAACCAGATAAATTGGCTGTTGGAGACCAAGGTTAGCCATTGGAGTCCATGTTGTGTTCCTCTTTGGAAATAAATACATGTTGCTTTAATGCATCTATTTTTTTTTCTTTTACTAAGCACTTATCTCTCTTTTTAAAGTAAGTATTTGAAATTATAAGATTAGAGGCAATAACAAGGTCAAAAAAGGAATCACCTATGCCATTTCTTTCACCAAAAACCAAAGCCTCCATGGATCCTCTCATAGCCTTTATTATCCTTCCCTACATGACTATTTATGTCTTCTCCAACAAAAATCTTCTGCCCATTAGTAATATCATGAATTATCCTGTCAAAATTCCTACTCTTCTAGTCCCACTTGTAGTGCATAGTAGGCACTAATTATATTTAAAATTTCTGCAACTAACACAATGTTAACTAGTATAAGTCTATCCTCCTCTTAGTTGACTGCTACAACTTTATGTTCTAAAATTGTCTATAATAATAGTTACACTATTTGTATTATTCTTTTACCTACTGTTGGAGAGAAAATTGTCACCAAACAAAATAAAAAACCAATATGCCCCTCAACTGACAAAAGGAATGGAAGGGTACAAGGGTCTTTTGAAAAAAAAAAAGTAGTGCTACAGTAAGAGGTATGAACAGTGCCGTGAACAGTGCACTATCGTGGGGAAAAAAAAAAAAAAGCCAAATCAGAAAATATAGGGGCCAAAAAACCCCAAACCAGCCCCCCCGCACCCCATTGCTCCCCAGCGACAGCCCTTTGGGGCATACTGCCCATAGTGGGCGACAGACCCCTTTGGGCCTGTCCCTCCTATGGGCGGCAGACCCAAGTCATTGGGTCCTGCCACCCATTGGGGGCGGCAGAACCCAAAGCTCTGCCACCCCTTGTGGGCGACAGAGCCCCATTAAGGGGCTGCTGCCCCAGCAATGCCACCAACTCTTGGCGGCATATCCCCGGGCTTCGGCCTATTCAAATATTTTTTTTAAAAAGAAAAAAATTGAAAATGAATGGACCCGCACATGCTCACATGGCCCAATAAGGAGGTGCCACGTGGATCTTCACTACCATGTCATCGCCACCTCGTGCTCCATCAACGCCACGTGCCAATTTGAGGGAGCGAACGCGTGGACGAATGCAGGCTCGCTGCTTAAGCATGGCCTGCCTTATGAACCAACCACAGGCTGCCACTTGACAGCTCCCCATTGGTTGTAATACTCTATGAAGTTTCCAAAGTAAAAACCATGTCGCCAAGCCTCGGCAACATGACCATTAACTATGTCGCCAAGCCTCGGTGGCGTGGCCATTAACTATGTCGCCAAGCCTTGGCGGCGTGATCGATGATTATGTCGGTAAGTGCCAATAATTTACTTATCTAAGTTTTAGTCGAAGCCCTTCTCGTTGGCCCATCATCGCCTCGATGCGGCGATGGCGAGCTATCGAGTGAAGATGGAAGCCTCGTCGGCTCATCGTCGTCACGACACGGCAATGGCAAGTTGTCGAATTACCTTGAAAACTCGTCGGTCCATCGTCACTTCAATGCGGCGATGGCAAGCTATCGAGTGAAGACGGAAGCCTCGTCGGCCCATCATCGTCATGACACGGTGATGGCGAGTTGTCGAGTTACCTTGAAGACTTGTCAACCTATTGTCACTTCAATGTGGCAGTGGTGAGCTGTCGAGCAGTCGAGTTAATTCGAAGCCTTGTTGGCCCGTCATCGTCTCGATGCGGCGATGGCGAGCTGTCGAGTCAAATTGAAACTTCGTTGACCCATGGTTGTCTCAACACGGCGATGGTAAGCTGTTGAGTCAAGACAAATCCCTCTCGACCCGATGTTACAAACAAGCAGCGGTCGGCGAGCCGTAAGTTTATGAAAGATGTCATTGAAATATTGTACACATAGAAGTTACGTCGCCGGCCAATCCCTACAAGGTCCAAGGGTCGTCAGCCTTCTAATTTGTATCGCCGCCATGAATAGTGCATCGCCGACGTCATGAATAGTATGCCGCCGCCATGAATAGCGTCGTCGCCGTTATAAATAGTGCGTTGTCGCCATGAATAGTGAGTCGCTACCGTCATGAATAGTATGCCCTGCCGTCATGAATAGTGCGTCACCGCCGTCATGAATAGTCTGTCGCCGCCATCATGAATAGTGCGCCACTGCTGCCATAAATAGTGCACCGCCTGCGTCATGAATAGTGCATCGCCACCGCCATGAATAATGCACCGTCATGAATAGTGTCGCCGCCACTATGAATAGTGCGCCGCCACCTCCATAAATAGTGCGTCGCCGTAATGAATGGTGTGACATCGACATGAATAGTATCACATCGTCATATCGCATTGTGCCTATATATGTCTGTGGGATCCGCCCGGGACAGTCGTCGCTGGGGCATGAATAGTGCACTCCGTCACGTACATTAGAGTTCACAAGTCAAAATGAGCCACATCATGCGCGACTTCGTGTTAATGCCCGACATTGTCCATTTATGGGACTCGTCGCGGACAATTGTCGCTAGGAGTGAACAATGCATCTGGAAGTATATTATATGTGGTTGTGCCGATCAAAGCCAATATGTTGATTCTTTCAAAAGCAATGTTGTCTCATGATGCTGCCTGTTTATGGGATCCACTCGGGATAGTCGTTGCGAGGGGATGAATAGTTCACAACATGTGATCTCATCCAAATGAACAAATGAAGTGTGCCGACGAGGCACAATCTCTAATGGAGACCTGGTGCAGCTGAATCGCATGTGAATAGTACACATCAACAAGCGTGCCGCATATCCTTTTATGAAACAAATGAAAAAATTCATATCCAAACATGGTCGAATGCTCTGAGACAGGCCTGACTAGAGCCAAGGCCCACATTGGGCACATGAATAGTGCCAATGCATAGTGCCGGTGAATAGTGCATGTAAATAGTACTTTGAATAGTACTTGTGAATAGTATCCTCTTATAATGCAGGGGATTGGTGGGGGCCACAAAGTGCGTCACACTATACTTTCTGAATGATGTCTCTGCGATATAATATTAGGACCAATGCTGATCCTTTTAATACAATGTGTGAGGAACAAAATAAGAGCAAGTGAGAGAATTGCTCCGCATAGCAACAAGGCGTCAAATACTTCTTAAAGAAATCAAAGGGTTTTTCTATTGCAGTAGGATGTAATTAACGTCAGTCTATAGACCGGCGGAAAGAGTCCGAATTCAAAAGAATCCAGATAACCTTTTTCATGGGCTAGTCAACATATAATGATCAAACATTCCAATGGTGGGCAATCATGAATCCAGTCAACCAAATAAAATCCGAAACAAATCAGTCGGATAAAAAATGACTGTCAACACCTACATAACGCAATCTATAGCCATCAGTTTCTTTTGCTTTAGATCTGTTCTACATAGTTTGTAGCCGTCAATTTCTATTGCTTTAGACCCTTTCTACCTTATTTCTTTTAAACAAGCTACATGGACTCGCCTGTCTGACATTAGTTTTACTAACTCTATATTCTTAGTGGTTAAGGTTTGCATATTCATGTAATTAAATGAGTTTTATCCTTTCAGGCTAATTTACCATATTTGTCCGATGCAGAGAAAACCTTGCTTACTTGTCACTGCAGTTAGGCATTATTGCGGTGCATTATTTTTAAGGAATGCCCTAACTAACCCTTGCTCACTTGTCACTACATCTTGGCACTGACGTAATTGTTTTTGGGGAATGCCGAGCACAATTCAGAGGAGTTATCTCAATGACAACAGCGATGAGGCAATTCTAAGGATTGTAGAGGGTTAGCAGTTTGTTTTGTTAGCAGTGTGATTAGTACCCACAAAGTGTAGTTGCATCATGTTTTTTTCAGTGACCTTATTGAGTCTGTTTGTTGTTCTTTGGTGGTTTTATAGTTTGATGATTGAGGTACCTTGTCTCTATCATCCAATTGTACTGCCTCTGTTTATCATAATAAAATGGGTGGTGTTCCACACTTTTCTTTCCAAAAAAAAAATGTCCCAGCATTTGTGAGCATATTCGGTTTTAGGATTCATAATTGGGATTTGACAAGTTTTGTTAAATGTTGGCTGTCAGCCTAATGCATATGCTCCTCCTTTCTCATCCAGGCTTGGGGCCAGCAATGGCAGAGTTAACATAATCACTTTAATCACATGAAAATAGTCTTCCCTTGTCAGTTTTGATCATTTTATAAATCTGAATTCTGTTCTGGCTTAACTTGGTCATAGTGATTCCATGGGCATCCCACCTATTTATGAAATTGCTTGCTTATTTGCTTCTTTCTATTTTCAGCTTAGTTCAGTTTGTTTCTCTCTCATCTTCAGCTTTATATCATCAGAGAGAAGCATTCTTTTTCTATGGTTTTCCAATCTTCATTTGTTATATTGACAATGCTGGTTACAATATTTCATTTGTGCTAATTAGGTGTCACCATTTAGAAGAAGGTAACTAATGTCTAAGAATTCCTTCCATTGACAATACTTCCAGGCAAAGTTTTTGGCATTGTTGGTGCTTGTACCCTGGGCTGTAGATTTTGTTGTCCATGACTATGTTCTCATGCCATTCTTAGACAGGTAAATTCTTGGAAATTCTGCTTTTGTCTAAGATGAACGTTTTTGTCCATTTGATTTCTCAAGTATTTTAATTTACCAGTAGACATGCATTTAGTCATTTATTGATAGTTACTAAAAGGTGATGCAATATGCCTTGTTTTAATAGATATGTGAAGACTGTACCACTTGCAGCCGAGATGCTTGATGTAAGAAGACACCAAAAACTAGAGATGATTA
The DNA here is from genome assembly GCA_030544215.1 of Zantedeschia hybrid cultivar. NCBI lineage: Eukaryota > Viridiplantae > Streptophyta > Magnoliopsida > Alismatales > Araceae > Zantedeschia > Zantedeschia hybrid cultivar. Next base: position 40,524,931 of record JARZZO010000013.1, on the reverse strand, counting down.
AGTCTCTAAACATGGAAAAGGCAAGGTTCCGATTTGAAGCAGAGATTGGTAAAGCTCCTCCTCTTTCAGATGAGGAGGTCTGGTTGGAGTTGCGGCATAAAGCGTAAGATGAGATGTCTTTATTCTTTTTTCATTCAGAAGTTATTCCAAGATCTTTTTGTTCTCCCTTCATGTACTGTATGATGCTGCCTCCCACATTCTTTAAGTATACTATCCAGTCATCCATAGTATCAGACATGAAACATGGATGATATTTTCTACTTTTACACGAAGGAACTGTGTAGATTATGATGATATTATCTTGCATTCTTGATTTCTTACATTCCTCATGAAAATTTGTATTAGAACAAGGTTTCACAGTTTATCTTCACACAGTGAATGGGGTGATTCATTTGTCATTGCAAGAGGAGGGGGGGGGGGGGTTGTTCCTGTGAGATTGAGGACCTTACAGCCATATTCATCCGCATGATGGACTTTTGTGAAAGAATGCCTTTTATATGTTTGCTACTTTTTGAAGCCTTGCATATGTGTTTGCACACAAAGCATAAAGAATTTTATTAAATGCTTTACAGCAACTTACCACTATGTATAGACAAAAACTTTACTCCTCCATTAAAGTCCCCAATATATCAACTGATATGGCAATAATGGCAATAATATTAGTTTATACTTCCTTTTGGGCTCTAGAGTGCCAAACAAGCAAAGAGCTTAGCTCCTAGAGAAAAGCTTCTGATATTATTTGATTAACATCTTATCAGCTACTTAGATATGAAAATAGATGCAAGGAATATCACTACTATCTTTTGTCTTTTTGTCATAGATTTTCTTGATGTGAAGATTTCAATTTCCTACTACAACTTTATTTCTTCCCTCTTCTTCCAAACTGTTTAACAGCAGTTTAGAATATTACCATTAGTGTGTTAGCTTAATTTACAATTCTACATCTAGCGAAGTGGGATTCAGAGTGGAGACTCTTCCTGCTGAAAGTTTCTTCAGGCAGGAAATAGGAACCCATTTATAGATTGTCAATGCCATGTTGAGTTATGCCTTAAAAAGCTCCTTTCATAAATGTTGTAGATCCTATGCTGATTCATAATACTGATAGTTAAAGTGAAATTGCAGTGAAGGTTCCTTACCTTCTTGTGCACATCTTAGAGAAGATTTAGAACACGTACCTTATGAGTCTGCTGGGTGCTTTGACTGGGCGATACTCCCTCTTTCCTGCTTGACTAATGATTTTTACCATCGGTTCAGTACATCCTTCTTTCATTTCTGTGGTACTTGCTCATTGCTTGTGAACCAAGAAACAGGATATTTAAATATATAAATTTTGATCCCTCTGTCATTCTTTTTATCAGAATAGAATTAAGAGATGAATGGAGGTTAGAGAACCGAAGATCATTTGCCAACATCTGGTCAGATATAGTGTACGGGATCACATTATTCATTCTTATATACTTCAATCCAAATAAAGTGAGTAACTCCATACTTTCGTCTACCTGCTTTCCCAATGTTATTGATAATAAGCTCTTTTCTGTGCTGTGATGTTTGAAAGAAGCTAAATAAAAATTGTATCATGAATCACATAAGGTGATTCTCTTATCTCTGTTACTCAGTTATATCCTTTTTTTTTTCTAACCTGAAAATAAGTTTAACTGGAAGCTTTAGTGTTGGAATAAGTCTGCTTTCACAGTGATTGATGTTTGATCCAAAATTTGACATTACATAGATGCAATAAGAGACTTATTGTATGTGGGGCTGATTCGTACATATGCTACACAAATATTTCAGTCAAGGAATACCTATGCTATATCATTACATTACTGATCCAATCATTCATTTTAGTTCATGATCCCCAAATACTTAATGGATTTTCATTCTCTGTTGTGAATTGGAGTTCATGCTGTAATCATACTCGGCCAACATGTCTGCCATATCCAAAAGAGACATGCATAAGCATAACCACAAAAATGCACCTTCACAACTAGTCACTGGCGTTAAGTTCAATGTATGATTCAAGGTTTTAAGCAAATTTTCTGACCGCAATAAACCTGATTGCAACCCTATATATTTGATGATGAATTATGGCTTGATGAATGGGACTAAAAAGGCCATCCAATATCAAGGAAGGAATAGGATTGAAAAGGAAGAGCAGTAAGAGAGTGTGGCATGAGAAGTTTATATCACATTGTCCTTTGCTAAAGATCGGATAATATCCTTTGCATATTTCCTCTTGTAAAAGCAATGGCCTTTCCCCATAGATTTTCCTTTCCCCTTTTGGTGGAGAGGTCACATCTTTCTACATTTACTATGGAAACTATTTTGGATCAGCGGAAGATGGAGACAGCCTTTTCTTTTGTTTGGAAGGGGTGGTGTGCACTCTGTATGTCTTAAGGAGGAAATCTAGATACTTTTTGTTGGAAAATGTATGCAACTTTTCATTCGCTTAGATGAAAGTCAAGTGAGGGGATTCCCATGCTCAACTCCTATCATTTTCCACTGGCATAAAGTGCCCAAGGTACAAGGAGTTTTTATGTAAATAATCAAATCTGTTATTTCATGCTTTGGCTACCCTTGGTTGGTCTTTATGGGAAACTTTCTCCCTGTATCTGACCTTGTCATATGCATTATACCAATATTTTGGGAATACAAGATGTCACTATCTAAATGGGTGTGCATGTTTCTTGTTAGTTGTGTTTGCGGTCATATATGTGGAAACTGTTATATTTGTGAGCTTGATTTCCCCCTTTTTGTATTCAGGTAGCTTTGCTGAAATTTACAGGATACAAGATAATAAATAACATTTCAGATACTGGAAAGGCATTTCTTATTATTCTCATCACAGACATTTTCTTGGGGTAATATTCTCTTTCACCAGGAAGCTGGCATTGTGTCATTTTTGTGCATGTGTGGATTAACATAGCTTTATACCTACTATTTTATACATTAAATGTATGGTCGTTGCAACTTTACTATTCTCAGAAGGTCTTCAGGTAATGGCTTGAGGGTCCTTGACTCTTATGCAGCAGCTCCAACATCCTGACTGGATCAGTCAATACTTCCAATCCTGTTGCCTGACTATCAATTCCCTCCTGGGGTACTGAAACTGCTCAGATTACCTCATTGGTATAGAATATATTTCATTTTTCTAAGATGTCTGCATAGGTTTGGAATGAGTTTCACGGCCTTCTAACTTTGGTGACTGAGGACAGATTTCCAGCTATGTTTCTCTCATGACATTTCTTCAAAATATTATAACATAGTCCAAGTTGCATTTCCAAATGCTTTTGTTAAATCGTTCATTGGAAATGACTTTTTGCTTGTGGTAGATGATCCCTATAAAATGCCAAACATAGTCTTTAGGAAATGTCTGCTTATGTATTATATGTATTTTCAGCATTGTAGCTTTACTGACTAAGGACAGATCTGCACCATATTTCTCTGTTTGACTTACTTTGTATTCAATGATTAATCTAGGTTTCATTTTCAAATATTTTTTTGAGAATGTTAATGAGAAAACTTCACTCCCAGGAGTCAAAGAGGCTTCATAGTTCTCGTCATGGAAAAATATTGATTTTGCGAATTTTCATTCCTTCCTTTGTGTTTTCACATGACATGGATTTTTACTCAATTTTATTTTATCAGTTGATAGCTTCTATTGCTTGCAAAGCATGGTTTTGGTTTATTTTATTTCCGTACCTGATAAATGGGCTTTACTTCAGGTCCAGATTCTTAGAATGATTGTAAGCTTGTTCAATATGGCAGTGTAATTTTTATTGAGTTGATGGATATACCCAGACGTAGAGTTAACAGAGAGCCATTAACGGGTCTGGACCCATTTTGACAGCCCTACTGCCCACTGAGATGTTCTGGATTTGGCACAAAGATCAAGAAAGACAACTGGCTTCAAAACTTTCACCATCTGCTGGCTGTCTTGCTCTGTTCTTGTGCTATCAACTAGTTCAAATTGTCTAAACAAATTCAGAATTTTGCTGGTATACAGTGCACACAATAGAAAAGGCAAAAGAAAAAGGTGTGCTTATCTTAAGAAAATTAAGAGAATAACAGTTTTAGGTATTGTTGCCAAAATGCAATATCTGTTTTAGGTAAGATCCCAAATGCAACATTATGTTATCCTTTGAGGATTTATAGCTATGTTGACTCATCTTTTCGATTCGTCGATGCAATCTGTGAACAGTGGAGAAAACTTATGATCATTGAAATCAAATATATTAGCATTCTGCCATTATCCCGGTGTTTAACAGATTTTTATTAAAGAAACAAATGAAAAGAATACCCACCTGTTTGGGCATAAAAGCAAAAAAAGAAAGAGAGAGGGTGGAAGAAAAATAAAAAAGGGGCATAAACATAAAAAAGAAGCAAAAGAGGTGAAGAAAAAAGAGAAGGGACCCCCACCGGTTCCACTTGACGAGAGAGAAGAAGAATAAAGGAAGAGAGAGAAGAAGAATAAGGGAAGAGAGGGTAGGGGAATAAAGGAAGAGAGAGAAGAAGAATAAAGAAGAGAGAGATGAGAACCGGTGGGAGGTCCAATGCATAAAAAAAAGGGGAGGAGAGAGAGAAAGAAAAAAGAGGAGACAGAGAGGCTACCGATTCGGGGGGGGGGGGGGGGGGGGGGGGGGCACCGGTAGCAAACCCCCCACCGGTTACTCCTAGTCCCCACCGGTGGGGGGTCTTGCAAAGGAAAAAAGGAAGAAAAATGAAAGAAAAAAGGAACGAGGAGGAGGAAGAAGAAAAGGAAAGAAGGAAGAGAGAAGGGGATCGGTAGGGGTCCACTAGTCCACCCCCCACCGATGGGGGGGTCTGCTGAAGGAGGCACGAGGGGAGACCTTGGGAAGGCTTTGGAGAAGTTCTTGTGAAGATCAAGTGTTACCCACTTATTTTTGAAGGCAAGAAGGCCATTGTTCATTAGATTAGAGGATGCACTCACATTTGTTTGAGTGATCCTACATGCAAGCTCATATTTTCTTGAGCTTTGCATTTCATGTAGTGACTTATATTCCCTTGAGTCATATATATTGTTATCTTAATTAAGTGGTAACCATGTGCCACTAATTGAATAAACTTTGTAAATCATGATTGAAATTTTGATTTGATGAATTCAATAAAGTTACCACGTTTTCTTGTTAATTAGGCCTTGACTAAGGAACCTTGTTAAGACATTTAAAAGGTCCTTAATGGTTTTAAGTAAAACTTACCATGGGCCACGCTAAAAGATACTCAATGGACCATTAGTGTGTTTGCTTAGAACCATGTTAAAGGATACCTAAAAGTTCATATTGTCCTTATAGCCTCTAGGTTAAAGGATACTTAAAGGTTATCGGTATAGTTCATTAGAGCTTATAAAGGACATCCACTAAAGGATACTTATTGGATTTGGAGGTCCTCAGTAATTCGTAATGGGCCTATTAATATCCTTTAAGTCTTTTAAGTATCCTTTAATAATTCTACTTTTAAGTACCCTTTAAGGATTTTAAAGGAATGCCACATGCTTATCATCCAAATATGCACCCTTTTAAGTATCCTTTAAGGATTTTAAAAGGAATGTCATTGATATATCATCCAAGCATGCATCTTTTAAGTCTCGTTTAAGGATTTCAAAAAGGAACTCTACGTACACGCCATGCAAAAGTGCATCCTTTAAGCATCCTTTAAGGATGCCCAAAGGAATTTAATGGATGTGTTATGCTAATGTGTATCCTTTAAGGATGCAAAGCCACTTAAAGAGACACAAGTGACCTGTCTCAAGGTTGCTTGGCATAATAAGTCATGGTTTCGACTTATTAACTTATGATGTGTTAGTGTGTGACTCATATTTAAGGGCATCGCCAAACAATTAATTAAGGGTTGTCAATCATTTGATTGACGTAATTAACAGTGATCGAAGTCAGAGAGAAGAGGTCAATTAATGGATCCACACGCTTGATCCAAAATCCTGGACTCCCTGTGGGCTCATTCCAAGTTCTCAAAGTCCACCCAAAATAAAACAAACCCACACCTGAACGTCATGGAACGCTATAACTAGTCACTATGCTTCCTATAAGAATGAAAGTGGGCTACTTTTGCTGGAAATGGATTCCCAAGATAATAAAGAAATATCACTTGGTTTGCTATATGAGGGGAAATTTATTGTTTTGCATTCTATTCCACTTGCCTCTATCTTTTGCCAACGTTGATTATTACTGGACATGACAGGTTGAAAATAGTGGATCTCAATCTCTTGCAGGTATCACTCCGAATCAGGTTGGCAGGTTTTGATGGAGGTACTTCTTGAACACTACGGATTCGAAGTTGATGAAGCTGCAATAACCATTTTTGTTTGCTTTGTTCCTGTCGCTATTGATGCATGTGTGAAACTTTGGGTAGGTCTCATATTCAAATGTCTTAGTTCAACATTCCCATTTGTATGTGATTCCTTGCCACTAAAAAAATTTGTCACATATAGTCCTGTAATGTTACATGTTATTCGCCTTCTTACATTGTGATCTAATTGCCAAAAGTTTCCACTTTACAACAAAGATGGATGATTTGAGTGGATCTTTTGCACAGAATAGCATAAGTGAACTGTGTCCAGCCATAGTAGTTTTTATCTTCATTGATGCTTCTGATCTCTTGCTTTGTGTTCTACAGCTATTCAAAACCCTCCCAAGACTATCTCCTAATGTGGCCAATATCTTCCGGGAGATGAAACGACATTAATGATGTCTACCTTTGGATTTTCTTTTCAGGTGATCTGAGAATTACATAACCAGGTTCGTGTTGAATTATAATCTTTGCCCTTTATTTTTTTAAGGAATTGAGGAGGGTGACACTACAAGAACATTAAGTTAGACATTTGTGGTTCCTGTAATCACAATCAATTCTTGTACATCAAATTTTGCAATAAAGAAAAGATGCTGCAAAATTTTGATACCACTTTTATCTCAGTAACTTTTTTGGGTTACTAGTCAGCAACTGCATAATTGTAGGTGCTGGATTTAATCAGAGGGGCAATGGCAACTTCATACGAGCTACGTAGAGAAATTCTTTCATTGAAATACTTCAATTTGTGGGGTTGTTCTCTTTGATGTAGATATCATAAAAGTTAAAACCCTGTGGAACATCGCATTTTATGTCTTTCAAAAGTATGGTATTTTACAGCGTTTCATGGTGTTTCTTGTCAAACCAGACAGGACCATTATGTAGGATAAAAGCTAAGCAAGACAATTTTGTAAATTTATCCTATCATATCATGGTTTACTGGAGAGTTTTCAGTGCCCGTTACTTGGGCATATTCTTGTTTTGCATTTGTGTGATGAATTCTCTGAATAAAAACAATTTACACGGTTCTTCTGCTCTTTTTTCCCATTTGCGTACTAAGCGCCATATGCCATGATTCCGATTTTTATTCTACCCAATGTTTGGCAGAAAGGAAAAGGCCGCAATCTTCTTTTGGCCAAATCGATAATTTGAATGCATGGAAGTATGGTTTACCCATGTCATTGATGTTTATATATATGCACCATAGTGGAGATGAGATTCGAGTCTATATGGTAGGCTACAGTATATGTGTAGTTTGTAGTGCGCGGATGAGACATCCAATACACGAAGGTCGAAAGATATGCACAACGGGTGATTCGATCTCATAAAGTTCAACTACCGTTCTCAACTCACGAATAATATGATCCACACCATATTGTATTCTCGTAAGATGATGTACCATACTCTTAGTCATTCTTCAGAGCAAATGATCTTGGTGTCGCATGCACAATTCCAATGCATGCACCTGTGCTAAATGCCAATGTATCTTGTATCTAAGTTCACTAAGATCCCTACCATGGCCTATCATGCAATGAAGAATTCACATGCATGGCAAATCTTAATCCGGTTCTTCCAAACTTACAAAGAAGTGAAACATAAGTCGATTGAAAGTTGAAACCATCATTCTTACAGGTCGTGTTCAAGTGAAAGCGTCCAACATTGATCTTGCCCATTTTCTCTTCGTTTGGACTTTCTTAGTGAAGAATTTGGAGATTGCTCTAAAACTCTAAAGAAAAAGTGCAAGATGTAGTTTTCTATCTGCTAGTTATTTCATAGGATTTTGATGGATTTTGTAATATGCCTTTCGATGTTGATGATCATAGTGCGTGAAGAAAAATCATTAATAGTGGAGCTTGATAGGTTATGGTTAGAAACATACGAGGGGTTTGACACCCTTGATTCAAAACTTCTTGCAACTTAGCCATGCTACTCACTTCGGATGTAGTTGCGAATCAGTAACAGGGGATTGTACATGCACCTTTTTTTCTTTATAAACTCAATCCATGCACTAATTTTGTATGAGAGTAATATTTGCTACCATTTGGCAGTTTTTTTCCAAAAAACTTAACGTGAGGCCCTATATGCGCCATATGTGTGGATCTCTGATTGAACAACAAAAAAAAATGAAATAAATAAAATAAAAATTGATCTAATAAATAGTAAAAAAGATATGTTTAATGGGCCGAGTCCAGTAACAATTTGATATTTCAAACTTTTTGGGGTCATCTGATCAGCTGTATGTGCACATGGGAATATGTGAGGTCCAGACTTTATAAAAAAAAAAAAAAAATCAGGGTATTGCACCATCAAGTGGTGTGGTGGCACCTGGCGCAGGACCGTGCAACAAATATTACTCTTTTTATAAAAGCCCTTTTGTGAGAAGTTGTATCGGCTTAACATGGAGAGATGTTTGGTGTCAATTTTTTGTGCTTGGCTATTAAATGTGTTCGTTTACTATTCATTGGCACTGGGTGTTTGTTTACTTTCTTTGATGTTTGGTTTTTTTATTTTAAAAATTTTTTTAGTTGTCCGATTGGAGATCAAATTATGCAGACGTGTTAGCTGGTGGACCCGACTTTATAAGGTGTTTGGTTGTATTATAATGCAACTTTTTTTTACAAATATATGTTTTTATAATAAAAATATATTAAAATAGGTATTTAATGACATTATCCAAAACATGATGAAATTTAAAAGAGGGAGGACCCTGCTTTGTTTATTGTTATGTTGGGTACAGGGACAGGGTGGCCTCACCTTGCAGGTGCATGTTCCCCTATTTCTATGGATGGATATTGCCTGGGCCACCTGCTTGACCCTAATCGCTGAAGAGTTCAACAACCACAAACAAATCCGGGATGTGAAGAGCTTCCTTGAGGACGTCGTCATGCCATGGCCGGATTCGAGCTTCTAGGGGAACAACTTCCTCCACCCTATGAAAGTCTTCATCTTCATCGTCTTCCCCATCCTTTGATCTGGTCTTCTGACGGGCTTCTTTATCTGGTGTATGGTAGATCTGGTCGGCTATGAGCTTGGGGTTCTGGACTTGTGCCGACATGGCGAGCGGGCGCTATCTCTGGAGGAACTTGGTGTCGTCGTCTTCCACTCCTATCACTAAGAAAAGTTGTTGACCCTACAGAGAGGAGGCTGCCTTCGAGATTCTTCCTCCATTTCTTCCTTCTACGCTCGAAGACGGTGGAATGGCAGAAAAATGGGATTTTTTTCTCCCTCCCTCTATACCACCCGCGGGGCCCTACTGATGTGGGGATATGTATGTAGGTATTCTATGGTCTTTTGCTTGGATACTTTTTCTTGTTTTTATAATTATCATGCTCTTGCCATGATAATTATATGTATTTTATAATTTAAAATTATTATATATTTTATTTTTAAATTTTTTTTATAACAAAACTACATAAAATATTATACTACAACCAAACACCCAACTAGATATATTAATCCTAGAGACAGAGGCTTAAGGCCTTGGTTGACGCAACTTGTATTTGAAAATAGTTATTGTAGAGACGTAAAAATGGTAAATCATTTTTGTTTCACGTCGGATGTTGTAAAAATAAGTGTGTACTTAAAAATAGAGTGTAACATCTCTTCTCAACGAGGACTCTGTTTTTTTTTAAAAAGACAAAATTTTACCTCGGTCCTGGGAGATAATATCTCGGAAGAGGCAAAAATAATGTCTTACGTAATATGTGCAGATAATAAGATTTTCTTTAAATTTTTAATCACAATTTCATGAAAAAAAGTTCTCAAGCTTGAGGTTCATACGAATTTGGCATGTAAGCCATCCCATCAGTAGCGATCCGACGACTGCGGCCATGCAGGATCCAAGGATCCAACCACTGTGATTAAAAAAAAAAAAAATCTTTCACTGGAAATTATCTAAGCATTTAAATCTAAATTAAAATATATTTGTTAAAAAGACAAATATATGATCACCATACCACTTAACAAAAGAACATACGATCTTTGAGAAGTCAGTGAGGTCCCTTTGGCACCGCTGTTGGGCAGGGGAAGTCAATGCTAGAAGCTTGATAGGATATAATCCCTTTCAAATGGGTAGAGAGTGCTTGTTTGCTAATATGCCGTAATATTTCCAACTATGGCATGCAATAATGCACGTTTAAAAGCAAATCCAACCGAGCAGTAGTTGACTCGGATCAAGAATATCCATGAGGATACACAATATCTTAAATCTTGATGTTTGTTTGAGGTAGTGGGAAGATTTTAATGTTTTTTAAGATAGCTAGAAAAATTAAAATGAAAAGAAGCTCAAACAAATGGCCACCAGACTAAGAAGATATGGGTAATTGTTGATATGATTAAGAGATCATGACCATGAACTAACATAGAGAGAGATGTGTTTTACGCACAAAAACACATACATACCTAGACAGATTGGTTGCCACTGGATGTTATGGTGCGGACTATGGTTTGGACCGCACAGAGTTTGAACTCTTTAATCAATGTTCAAAATTAAAATCTCAAGGGATGAGAATAATTTTAAGGATAATTAATATATTTTTTTATATATTTTTTCATGTTTATTTTTTATACCACTCGATCACGAAGATCAAAAGTAACATCCAATCAAATGGTTACGATTAAATTTCATAATTGGACAATTAATATTAAACTTCAATGGACGGAAATAATCTTAAGGAAGTAATTGAATATTTAAATTTTTATGATATTTTTTATTTTTTAATATTAGGATGGGGTCAAAAATGACCATGCCGTCCGTTCGCACGGCTACGTATATGTTTAAAAGTACATGTGTAAAAATATTTGAATCCATTTTCATGATGACCCAATCTGCAAACTGATATAGAGAGAATGGCCAAATCTATGAACTGATAAAGAGAGAGGTGTTACGCACAAAAACACATACATACATGGAGAGATCTGTTGCTACTGGTGGCACATAAGCACTATGCCACCTATCCTAAAAATATCTTATTCAAATTCTAATTTTTAACCCAAATCGATATGAAAAACACACGTGCATAGAACATCATTTGGTTTAGACATTTAAAAATCATAGACTATACTATGAACAACACTATCTAGATCACCTAATTTGCAAATCTTTGATTCCTTAGAAATAAACATCACATGCATTTGATTTTTGGTCCATAGATGACTTATGAGTAGTAATCGAGAGGATTTAACAGTTCGAGTTAGAAATTATAATTCAAAAAAGGTAATCCTGGGAGTGGCCTGATACTTGCTGTGCTCCTGTAAGGCCTAGGCAGTTTGTTCATTGCATCAATAATTTTGGCTTATGGTCCTTCGAGTCCCGTTGGAACAGTATAGCATGTGTCAAACATTGTGTTGATTTTAGGTTTACATTGTGCCATGCACTTCAAGTTCTAACTCCGGACTAGGGGTGGCAATGGCAATGAGCCGAGCCGAGCTTTGCCAAACTCGAATTCAGCTCAGCCAAAAATTATCGGACTGGAACTGAGTCCGAACCTCAAATCAAGCCCAAGCCTAGGCTCGAGCTCGGACTCGAACAGCACGGTACGTGACCCGTACCTCAATAATATGTCACCATCTCTCATCCACTACATTTGTACCACATCAAAATCTACTCGTAACGAAATTATCAATGTGGAGGGAACTTTCAATGCAGCAAAATAACACGACAATATCGCCAAAAAGCTCAGAAGTGAAGCTACACAACAAGACAAGTGAGCAAAGAGCCGGTGTGGGTCGTGCAGAGATGATTCACCTAGCTAGTCGTGAAGAGGTGCCAATGAACAGCCACAAATGGCATCAGCACGAGCCACACATAAATCAGGCAAGAGCATGGAGGGAATACGCAAGAAAGATCCAATTTTCATGCCCAACCGAAGATACAGATTATGAACAAAGGACAATTAAGAAATGAAACGTCTGAACAGGGAATCAAACTCAACAAGCACTGTGTTTCTCAAAGATGCGTTACGCACACCACAGGTATATTCAGACAAGGGTTGATGATACACATTTTTCTTGCATCGGAAATGTCAGCACCATATTTGTAAGAGCTCATCCAACATGGATAATAAAGAGGTTGAACGGCGTCCAATAAAACAGACAGGCAATTACTGAGCATTTGGCTAGTCGTCAGGTTGTCCCTGAAATCAGTGACTCGGGAATCCACCTTTCTGTCGCATGAACAGTGGCAACAGGTGTACATGGTGCTGAAACATAAAAAGAAAATAAATCAATCACTTTATCAATGGTAGATTAGAGAGTATATAAGTAGAGTTAAGCTTGTGGCAGACCTTGTGGCAGGCACAACCAATCCAACGATAGCAAATCTTCATTTTCTCTTCAGTGGGCCACAAAAAGGACCATGGCCTCATGGACTTCCACGAATAGATGCAATTCCCATCTTTGGCCACAGGAAACATCTCGAGTCCAAGAAAGTTGGAGTGCTCTGAGTTTGGATGTAAAGGTGGACTGCTCCAGCAATCTGGGCCTTCCACCTGCATGCTCCTGCCAGTCCAAGACGAATGCCAAAGATAGCCTTTCAAACCTTAAGTTTACGTCTTAAGACTGACAGGTGCAGGCACACCCAGCCCCTCAGCGGGGCCGAGCTGATCCAAAACTTGATTCTGGTAGCTGAATTTGCAGATTCCAGGTAAGCAGTAAGTAAGAAAAAAATAATTCTTAAGCTGGATACTGATCAGCAAAAAGCTAGCATGAAACTCAATTCCTATCTTGAAAGGTGTAAATGTACTGGTCCAGCTCTCAAGATTTGGTTTTATTTATCAAAGAATACTACTACTCATTAACAACACAGAAGAACATGGATTTCACAAACTAAATGTATAGCCATTAATTTGTGCTAGCAAGTGTAAAGCTATCAATGTGTGTTTCCAAGTAAGCACACCCTATCTGCTTTCTACCGACTAACGTACCCCAAAAACCAAACAAACAAAAACCCAAGTAAAAAAATTGTATCTTGAGAAAAGGAATCCACTCCCTTCTGTCGGCCAGCAGAAACCGCTTCCATCCAGCGAACCTACCCAGCCATAAGTAGACTGTACTTCATTCTAATTCAGAATTAACCTTATTATTCTTACTGAATCCAAGGATTTAATGGGTTGGGTAGTCCATAGGCCCACAAAGTGCAGCCTGTGCGTTACAGAACCTGGGCCATGCAAAATGGCCCATTCCTTTATGTTAGGCTGGCTCAGCTAGCCAAACCATGGGCCAAACTCAGGCTTTGCCAGGCCTGGACGGAGGACCATGTGCTATGTTGTTTCTCAGTCCTCTCTCATATATCATGCTATTATCCTTCTCGCCCCCCTCTCTCCCCGTCTTAAGGCCCCTCCATTCCGTGTTTGTCCCTGCTGCTCTCATTGGCGCCTCTCTCTGCAACCAGACCTCAAAACTCACATCCCACTGCCACCTTTTCCCTCAGATGCCCAGATCCTGTTGCCACTGTCCACATCGTCCTTGTGTGGCAGGCAGGCCCTTTTTGTCCTCGATTTTAGATCCTGTCACTCCTTGCCCCCGCCCTCCTCTACTTTCATACCCCTACACCAGAATGAGATCCCATTCTCTGCCATCCCCCTCCCTCTGCCATCACTTTCAATCCACTTTACCAGAGCCCACACCACCACCACCATGTTCCAGAGGGTGCACCACCGCCACCTGATGCTGTCCAGGTCCTACCAGAGGATGCCACCACTACCACCACTGCAGGTGCAGACCGAGAGCCCTAGTGAGGCTTGGCCAGGCTAAATCAGGTTTAAAGGGAACTATCCAGGCTGGGGCCATTATGCAAACAATAGGGCCTTGTCTAAGCTTTTTCAGGCCCAGGCCTGGCCCAGCCCATTGACACCCCTATTCGAATCAATAGCTAAGAAAAAGTACTTCCCTTGGCTGAATGAGTCAACCTTGGCTGAATGAGTCACTATGCTATGTTACAAGTTGGAGGTCCTCGTCGTCACAAGGTCCATACATAGAGACTTTCCGAACTGTCCCTACTCCTCCACCCTAAAAAGGGAAAATCAGAGGATGCAATAAACCTAGTAATTATGTCAACACCACCAATGTTTACTTAAATACAGACAGAAGATATAAATGTTACCTGTGCAAAATGCTGACCATGTTCATGAGGATGGATAAGTCCTGTTCCAGGCCTTGGTGGCGCAATGTACTGGGAAGAAGGCATATAGATGGAAGAATTTGAGTGAGCATAGGCATTGACACTGAAAGGTGCCATCAATCCCTCTGGAGGGCCATAACCAAGTGTAGCAGATGCAGAGGCTGTCCCCCAAGATCCATGGACGTGCTGTGGAATTGATCGAGGCTGGCGGTCGATAGAAATCTGGGGGTTGTGACTGGCTCCAAGTTGTGGAAATTCTGTATTATAGTTCACAGCCAGAGTGTACAATGGTTGAATGCCATATGTTCCTCCAGTGAACCCAAACCCAGGATCAAACCTTTGAGTATATCTGCATAGACTAGAGGATATCCATTATAAAAAAAGGCAGAATTATCATATAATAGATTCATGAAGAATTTAAAAATGATAAAACATTTTGATTCAATAGTAAAAAATGTAGCTCACTTCTTAAAAAGACATCTCTCGGACTATCAAAATAGATCCTCATTGTTTTCATTAAGGTAAAGAAAAGCTGAGAAGGAACAACCCACGAAAAATTACTATGAACAACATACATCCAGGCACCGGGGGCACCAAAATCCCAGCAATTTGATGTGGAACCTTTCTCTAATGTGTACCATAATTGTTTCCTACCTAAATTTAAAAAAGAAAAGGATGAAAGGAGAACCCATAAGCAAGGAAATCAGCACAAATATACCTTTCATAGTTTCTATCATAGTCTGGATCCTTCCGGTCCATCTCACGGTCACGAAAAATGGCAACTCTGCTGCTTGTGTTGTACCTATTGACAACAGTCTCCTTCTCTGCCCTACCCCTAGATCTGCTGCTTCCCCCAGAAGCATAGCCAAAACCCAGGCCAGCATTCATTTCAGGTCCTTCAGAAATAAATTTATCCTCCAACTGAATTGGCACTACAGAGCTCTGTTGGAAAGAATCTGGTAAGGACATTTCACTTACTGATTTCCCTCGACTGCTACTGCTACTATTACTGCTAAATATCCTAGCGCGTGCCCTGTTATACTCCTCTTTTCTCTCTTCTACACTTTTAGAAAGATTCATCTTGGATGAAATTGTATTACCACTGTTTATGGTCTGTGAATGTTTCTGTGGCCTCTGTTTGATTGCAACCTTAACAATGCCGTTGTTGTCATCCTGGGGCAGGTTAACAGGGATGTCTGCAAGACGAATTGGGAGGGAACAGCATTCAGATGTTTTCCGAAACACAATTCTGGAACTGGAGCCATCAGGTGAACTGTTGTCAGGGACCACCATTGACTGAAGGCAGTAATGATCAGCAATGCGAAAAGCTGCTAATCGTAGGTAGGAATTTGGCAATGGCTTTAACTCCAGCTGTTGCTGTGTAGGATCATGAAGGAACTTCTCGATATCTTGCTCCATTCGTAGAACTGGAAAAGAGGCAGAAATATTCATTAGCAGACTATAGATTTAATGAAAATTGGTTCACAAAATTAAAGCAACCTCTCAAGATATATAGCAGTGATGTATTTGCATGTAAACCAGATTTGAGCCTTCAAGGCAATCTCCCCTCCAAAACCTCAAATAGGGAAGGCGGGAAAGGATCAGGAACAAGATGTATTACTACCATCTCTCTCTCATAATCATATATATGTCATATTCTTACATTGATTCAGCATTTTTTAATCATTTGTCACTGTTACTGAGAATCCTGGGAGACCTACATCACAATGAACAAGTTCACGTAATATCTACTGTGCCATGAAAAAGTTCATGTAATATCTACTGCACCATCCTTAAGATTTCTATATCAAGCAAGAAACAAGCATAGTAGTCAAACAGGGTATGCGCCAACAGTACATAATATCCTCCTTGCCAATTGATGCAAGCCACCGTCCGTATGTGACCTGCAACATTGGTCACTGCTAGTATACCAGTAAATACTTGTGTGTATGGTAGAGGAGTAGGCATGACTCATGCTATGCAGCTATAGGCATGAGACAATCAAGGTGACTAAGGTGAGCCTCAAATGCCTAGGTGACAGCCTAGGCATTTGAGCCTCTGAGCTGACATTTTATTGAAAAATATAGAAAAATAAGAGAGAGAGAGAGAGAGAGGTGGGGAGGGGGGCTCTGTGAAGACATGCATGCCGTGGTCGGTAGTGGGGAAGACCAAGCTCACAGTGTCAGTCTCAAACAGAAAGCTGGCGAGGTCACCAATGGGGATGACACAAATTCACATCACAGTGCCAGTTGTCTTCATCTTCGAGCTTGCATGCCAAATTGCTTATGTGGATAGGGAAATCTTAGAGTGAAGGGGAACCAAGCAACATCACTGAAGGCGGGAGACAGGATTAGTGTTGCGAAGGGGGGTTCAAAGAGAGTCAGGGCTGGGCAAAGTTGAGACAGAAACAGGGATATTTATACCTTGGCATGAGTGGGCCTCAGGGGCTGTGCACATGTGGGCTGAGAGCATCCAAAGGGGGCCAATTCAGGGAGGTAGTGTGAGGCAACTGCTTAATTGCTCTAGGTGATTCAAGCAATTGCCCAGGCAAGATGGGCTTCAGCCTCACCTCACCTTGCGTTGCCTCACTTCATCACCTAGCTGATTGCCTTACAATAACATCACTCTTATGCCCATGAATCTATGATGCTGCCATATTTTGAGAGGACATCATTTGATTAAATTTAAATCTACCTGATGCCTGATTTAGTAGTCGTAATTCTAAGGCATCCTAACTAAAAGACACCATTATATTTGATTCCAGTTAAGAAGGCATGTAATTTAGCAGATGCACCTCAGAAGCTTGTTCATTAAACAGGCAATCCACCGTATAAATCAGGTGCTACTTCTACCTTATTATTTTTCTCATCACCTCTCCTTTTCTTTTTCTAGCAGAGGGAGGGTTGGATTCTTCCTCTTATTTCTGCAGAAATATGAAAGGTTGCAAGTATCAGCAACATTTATCTTCTCACTTGCCTTTTGACGAGGCTGCAGGAATTTGCAAAATTGCTAATGGATGCTGATACAATATGATTGAACCTCTCCAAAGCATCAGCTTCTCACTGTTCAAGCAATGCCGCAATATGTAAAAACCGTTTGCAGAGATCCATGACATACAAGTGAAATATTTGCTGTTATGTTTTGATCACTGCTTGGAACTATAAATGATAGCAAGCTCAATTTTCTGACGCAATCATCAGTTCACAACAATCATGTAACAGTATGCGCCACCATATTAACAGTAAGAAGCAAAACAAGGGGGCAAGGTATGCTTGAAAAAAATTAACAAAGTAAAGAGGCAATGTCATTCTCTTTTTTGGGGAAAAAAAGAGCCAATGTCCTTATTTGGTTGATTTGACGCTTCGCTCAAGTCAATAACATGCGGGGTTCATTTGTTTGCTGCTTAACCATTATCCAATTGCCTTACACTTCAGTCCATATCATGACCTTGGGCCAACGATAGGTGCTATAAATAGGTAGTTCCAGATGTGTGTTTCCCAGGTTTGATCACTTGCGGGCTTTCTGATTACCACTTTGCAGAATTGTAGACAAATCTGTTTACAGTAGTTGAGTTCAACTCCCATGATTTTATATGTGAAGCTGGGCTCAAAAATCAAGATTTGGACTATATAGACATGACTTTTCTGAGCTGAAATCATGAGCTTGGTGGGTTTATCCATCTAAGTTCTTTTTCCAGTGTCTCTATCTAAGTTCTTCGAGTCTTCTTCATCTACTATTACAATCTATACGGGAATGTTTACCATAACTCTTAACAGATGTTCCTCTAGTCTTCTTAGCAGATGTCCAAACCACCTCAAACTTTCAGAGACTATATCCCCTATACATATGAAAACACATACTCAAACCAAAGGGGAAAACAGTTTCTCATGAAGAAGAAAAAGAAGCCAACAATGGAGACAATGATGAAGGATGAGAGCTCATACACCTGCCACATTTTGGGGGGATGAGGGGACACTTAATAAGTCCCTCTAGTTAACATCCGTCTAAAAAGTGAGAATATTCTCTGAATATTCTCTAAACCGGTGTTTAAAGTTAATAGAAAAATGTTAAAAATTCATTTATGCCCATGAAGTGATGGGAAGAGAGAGAGGGGAGCGGGTAGGATGCATATATGCTCTCCTCCTCTTGGAACCACTCCGGCTGGAACTTTTTCTCACCTCCTCCTCCATCACCTGATATCACCAGCTTCTTGTTCCTCCAGTTCATGGGACAACAGAGCATAAGTGCATGTAGAAAACATGGAGGAGCTGGTGCAGTTGAGGAAGGGGATTTGGAAGGATGGACAGACCCCAACAATTCTCCTTTTTCCTGCTGCATTGTCTGTTGTGGGCGCCAACTAGATTTAAACACATAATTCTGGTCATCCTCCCTGCCATTCCACCCGTGGCCTCCCGCCAATCTCGGGAACAGCTCGCGTGCGGGCATGCATGTGCACACACACACACAGAGAAAGAGATCAAGAAGACACACACACACACACAGAGAGAGAGAGAGAGATGAACATATAGGGGCACAACCAAGGATGGCAATACCGGTGTCGGTCCTGGTACCAGTGGGTACCGATATCGATACATATCAGTACTAGTATCCGGCATACCATCCCGGTACCGGCCCCTTTTGGCCTAGTACCGGCCAATAAAAGCATTTTTATATTTTTTAAATGCAAATGACTGGTATCGGGCTACTCCCAGGCAAAGATCGCAAACCAATATTGATACCAGTACCGATGCCAATCGATAAGTAATGGTATCAGGCGTATTGACCAGGTACGGCCCATTTTGGCCTAGTACCAGCCAATACAAGTTTTTTTTTTTAAATGTAAATGACTGGTATCGGGCTAGCCCCAGGTATCGTATCAGTACCCATTGATACCGATATATATCGGCTAATATTGCCAACCATGTTTCCACGTGTCGTATCAGTACCCACTATCCATCGATACCAATACATATCAGCCCGATACGTATCGATATCGGCCAACACTGCCAACCATGAGCACAACACCCGCCACCCATGGAGGAAGTGTACGAGGGATTGTGTGAGACCTATAGGGCTTCAAGTTCTCGATCACATAGAGGCGGCACCCACCCTCTCCCACTACCCATTGCAGTCAAGGTCTGCCAAGATCACATAGAGGCGGTACCCACTATCCATCGATACCAATACATATCAGCCCGATACGTATCGATATCGGCCAACACTGCCAACCATGGGCACAACACCCGCCACCCATGGAGGAAGTGTACGAGGGATTGTGTGAGACCTATAGGGCTTCAAGTTCTCGATCACATAGAGGCGGCACCCACCCTCTCCCACTACCCATTGCAGTCAAGGTCTGCCATGATCGCTGCCTTAGGAGGATCCCCCATCCCTCTCCTCCCCCCCCCCCGTCGTGGCGATGGCCCCACTTTACCCTCGTGGTCAACCTCCAGCTCCAGGTCTCTGCTCCATGATGTTGACCACCTTCCTAACCGGAAGTAGCACCATTATCATGGTCTCTCCTGAACATGTAGCACCATCTTGGCACTGGATGCCAATGAGAAAGCCCATGATGATGATGCAGGCTCCCCATCGCCCAAGAGCACTACATCCAATACAATAGGCCAATCCTATGCATGGATGGCAGTATCGGCCGGTACCGGTACGTATTGATATCGGCCGGCACCGGTTCAGCCATTAATGGCCGGTACTGGTAAAAAAAAAAAAAAAAAAAACCTATACCAGGTCAGTACCGAATCGGTACGCCTGTGAAACACTCCTTTTCCCCTCTCACAGAAACAGATCTGTGAGAGGGAAAGGCCGTTTTTGGCAGTAGGAGGGGAAGGGAAGGAGGGGAAGGAGCCGCCGCCGCCACCGCTACCGAAGACGTTTTCACCCGTTGCTGGAGACGTTTTTACCGTTTTGGGTGGAAAGAAAAAAAAAGGTATGATATATATTTTAAATCTAGTGATTATTTTGTAGTTGTTAACTAATTCTTAGATTGTTTACGTTCATTTTCTTAGTAAAATAGATAACCCCCAATTTTGATCCTCATTAGCGGTTAAAAATTGAAATTTTTGTCTAATTACTGAAATTAAACATCAATTGAAACCTAATTAAGCTTCATTGCATATTTTAAACTAGGAGCATACTGTGAATTGCGTTGATTGACGGTTAATTAGGAAAAACCCTTAATTTTGACCATAATTAGTGGTTAAAAATTGGAGCTTTGTCTAATTACTTAAATTAAACATCAATTGAAACCTAATTACGTTTCATTACATATTTTAAACTATGAGCATAATGACAAATGTTCTTAAATTTGTTTCTACTTTTTTCTTTCTTGTTGTAAGATCATGGCTGAACAGCAAGAGCAGAACCCAGGGTGGGCCCATATCACCTTAGTTAATACTGTAAAGAAGAGAGTGAAATGCAAATATTGTGGCAAAGAGATGGATAGTGGAATCACTCGAGAAAAAAAACATTTAGCAGAAAAGACAGGACATGTGACAAGGTGTACTGTCTGTCCCCGACAAGTCGCCAACGAGATGCGTGAATTGTTGCGTGGTCGAAAAGCACAAAAAGAGTAAAAGAATGAAGATGAGGTTGAACTTCAAGACGATAATTCAAGTAGACATAATAGAAAAGGCAAAGGGATATATACTGGGGCCAGTGACATTTCTATACGTGAGAGGCAAAGGACTGAACAAATTGTAGACTCTAGTGATGATGATGAAGATCCTGAGATGGTTGCAGCTAGAAAAGAGAGTTTGTGGCATCAAGAAAAAGACAAAACCCGAAAGAGAGGTGATGGACCATCAACAAGAGGCACAAGTGAAGCTAGAAGCCAAGTGGGTCCTATGGACAGTTATCTTTTTAAAAGACAGAGTTCTACTCAGCCAAAAATCAAGTAAGTAATAAGAAGAGTACTAGCTGAAGTGGCAGGACATACTTTTAAAAGCATATGCTAATAGTTTTTGCATGCATGTGTTTCCTCACATGCTGCTCAATCTCTTTATTTTCAGTCTATGATTGATGCAATAGTAGATCATGGTCATGGGTTTAAAGCCCCCACATGTTGAGACATATATGGACGTGGGCTTGATGGAGAATATAAGGAGCTTCAACCGTGAGTTGAAAGTTTTAAAGTTGTTTGGAATGAGAAAAGATGCACAATTATATACGATGGCTAGACTGGTACCACGAAGAAGTTCATGATTAATTTCCTTATTTATTGTACTGAAGAGACAGTTTTTATAAAATCTGTTGATGCATCAAACTATTCAAAGAACGCCAAATATTTATTTGGTTTGATAGATCAGATGGTGCAGAAAATTGGAGAGGAAAATGTTGTCTAGGTGGTCATTGATAATGAACCAAGTTATAAGGCTGCAGAGAAGAAATTAATAGACAAGCGCAAACATCTTTATTGGGTCCCATGTGCAACGCATAGTCTGGACTTGATGCTTGAAGACATTGGTAAGGATCATATTGTCACCAAGATAGTAAAGAGAGCACAAAGAATTACCCAATTTATTTATGGTCATCTTAGGATTTTGAACATGTTCAGAGAAAAAGTATCTGGGGGTCGAGATCTCATCCGTACGGGGCCTACAAGATTTGCATCTAATTTTATTTCTTTAGAATCTTTGCATAAATTCAAGAATAAGATCAAGGGGTTTATGTTTAATAAGGTGTTCTTAGAGTATATGCAGACCACCTCCAATGAATCTAAATGTGAACATTTGGAAGTGGAAAAAATCATAGAGAACAAAATTTTTTGAAGTAATGTGCAGACTTATCTAAAGTTGGTGGAACCTCTCGTACATGTCTTAAAATTGGTGGATAGGGATGATAAGAATTACATGGGATATTTGTACGAGGCAATTGACATTGCTAAGGTGCACATCAAGAACGCATTTTCCAACATTTATATGAAGTGATGGGACCTTATTGATGTCAGATGGGAAAGCACATTACACCACGACTTGTATGTAGCTGGTAAGTGAAGTCTTATACTATTACATAGGGGATTATTTATTAAATTGTTATTTAGTAATTATCCACCTAAATGCAGGTTATGTTTTGAATCCTCGAGTAATGTACAGTCGTCAAGTGCACATTAATGGAGATGTGATCCAAGGCACACTGAATGTGATTGCACGCTTGTCGAGGACAATAGAAGATAGAATTGAGACAGAGAGACAGGTGTTTATCTCTTTTATGAAGAATTGACTTTAAGATATATCCAATTACTTGTATTTTCACGAGTCCATGAATTATATTAATTGTTAATTCCATCTTTGTAGATGGAGGCTTATAGGCTAAAGCTGGAGACATATAATGAAGACCATGTGCAAATTGCCGTAGAGAAAGTGAGCCCAAGTAAACTTAGTGATTACATTGTTGTCATATGTGCATAAGAAAGAACATACATTGAATAATTTTTTCGTTTTTTACTAATGGCACAGTTGAGTGGTGGATAATGGTGTACAATAGAGATATGTGTTATAATCCATTGGCTTCCGTTGCAGTGAGGGTTTTGAGTCAGACGACATCGGCAAGCCAATATGAAAGAAATTAGAGCATGTTTAGCCTTATACACTCAAAAATTTGTAACCGGTTAAACGCTGAACGATTGGACAAATTGGTGTACTGCCATTACAATATGAGATTGAGGATCAAAAACATCCGGTTGAGACAACAATTGAAGGAGAAACGAACTGCAGGACATGCAGAAGATGTTGTTGGTTAAATTGATGTTGAAGACTTATTTGATGATGATAATCCCTTGCAGACTTGGGTTGAGATACGAGCAACTGTCGATCAGCCAGTTTTTGATCCCGATGATACAGAATAGGCAGAGGGCATACTCGATGAAGCTGTTGCTAGAGATCCAGAATTAAGAACCTCAAAAAGACAAAAAGAAAATTCACCTCCTCCTTCACATGAGCATCAGAGTCAAACTGAGCATGTACATTTATTTGCACTTGATACTAAACTTGAGCCTACTAGACACTCATAATCAGATAGTAGGCCAGTCACTGAATAGTTGGGTCACCATCATTCTTGAGAAGGAGTACATCTACACTTGAGATGGTTAATATGACTGCCAGAAACAATCCTACGATTGATGAGATGAAGCAAATTTATGTGAGGCATACACCACGAGGAAAATGATTATTGGATCCGGTCAACTTGCAAAAGGATCTAGAAAGAAAACAAAACTAGCAAAAACAGGTATAACAAAAGAAAAAATCAAGTAATGTTAAGAGGAAGTTTATTGTTGATTATGATCAAGATGATGATGATGATGATGGGACACAGTCTCCTAATGATGATGCTGGTGCAACTGCAGGTGCTACTACCGGGGGCAAAGTGTATGCACCTTCTTTCTCCTTGCATATTGACACTAGAAGAGGACAGCATGAAAGTCAAGGAGATTATGATTCACAAGGTCAGTATGGACAGCAGTCAGATTATGGAGATGGCCAACAAGAAGCAGGCATGTATAGCTGGAGAGATCGAGTAGAGTATGAAAGCTTTCAATCCATCCACCTAGTAGCAGTTATGGGTCATGGTCTTCTTCTTATCCTCAAGATGTTTCTTTGCATCTTGATTCTGCAATTTCATCAAGTCAACAAGTGTATACTCCAAGAGAGATTCAAAGAGGGATGCACGACTTGGCTACATCATTATTTAGTTATGGTGAATATAGGGAACATATGCAACTTTATTATGGATACTAGCAACAGCAACCAGATGATGAATCAGAAGGATCTACAGGTTATTATCCATATTAATATACTCATTCATAGTTTTCATAGGTAAGGATCGTTTGATTTCGTTAACATTTATTATTTGTAAATGTTTAGTACATTAGCATAATATTTTTCATGTTTAATCTATATGAAAATAGTCATTTAGTATGTGTTATGTGTACTTCTTTATCTTAACCCACCTTTGTTCACACTCAACACATATCTCATTAATTGTTTACATTTTTCTGATTTTTTTTAATTTTTCTGAATTTTTCATCTCATTAATTGTTTACATTTTTCTGATTTTTTTTTATTTTTTCTGAATTTTTCTGATTTTTTCCTTTTTTCTGATTTTATTTGGACCCTTTTAGGCCCGTACCGGCCGGCACCGGTACTACCATCCATGATCCCATGACTAATGCCCAGAACCTCGTCGTCTCCCACATGGATGCCATCGAGTTGTGCGCGTGGTATCCATGTCAAAGTTAAGAAAAAAAATAATGGAAGTAAATGGTAGGGATTAAAAGGTAAAAAAAAGTACATAGGTCATAGGGAACAATATCAAAATACGCAAGATACATGAACTTATTTTGTAATAAGCAAGTTTATAGGGATCAATATCCAAAAAAAAAAAAAAAAAAATAGAAAAAGGAAAGAGCATGCTATACTATTCTGTCACCTTCTCTAGATTCCCACTGTCCTTTCTATTTTGTCTACAATCATTAATCACTTTATCCCCCACCACAATAGGGGATGAAATTTCATGTGACAAGGTCATTTAAGATAATAGTTAGCCACGCAAACTGCAAAAAGATGTATGTACAACAACTTAATAGCAGCCGTCCTCCACTCATCATCCCCTTACAGATATTGATATTGTTTGCCAATTGCCATCTCTCAAGGTCTCCTTGTATCCAAGATTCTGAGATAGTTGCTCTTCCCTCTAAGATGGCAAGTTTTGAAAACATAATCTCTCTAAAATCTCTCAGAGATTTTACTCTCTCTAAAATATCTTAGATATCTCTTTTCTTTTCGTGTCTCAAGACATTGTCAACAAGCAAGATGGTAACACTGGCATACACACATAGATAAGCCCTTCCACCCTAAGAATGAATTCATGAAACGCACACTCCAAGCTGTTTGAGAATGTGCACCACACGTTGACAAGGCAAAAGCATGGCATGATGTACACTGTATATTAGGAATGCTAGGATCAAACGTGACTTTGCTTAGGTTGAGTCCCTGCCATTTTGAGTGAGAGAATAGAGGTAACTCATGTAAAATGCTGATTTTGTTTCACAAGGAAACTTGGTAGTAAATTGATACTTCTGTCAAAAAGCATCTGCTCGAGAGCAATGGCATGAACAAGGGCAAGGGCAAAAACAAGGTGTGCCTTGGGAGAGCTTGATCAACCAAAGTCCTCGAGAAGGGAAAAGGAGTGAAGTTGAAGATGAACAAGGGAGAAGCATCAGTGATACAAGAAGTTTTCAGTGGTAGCATGAATGACAAAGATGTCCGGGTTCCTATCACCAATATTCAAATAACCTCTTCAGCAGATCACCAACGGGTTGAGACACCATACGAGCCTTGGAAATCAAACATCGAAACCAGTTTTCGCTTTAGATTTTTGAGTAAGGGTCATCTGGCAGCCACTCGCAGAAACACGATTGTGCATTGGAGATGCAAATCCATAGGGCATCAAAGTTCAGTCTGTAGAAAAGCTGTTGATAGAGGTTTCTCTATTATAGAAGACCACACCATTGATGAGGGAGAAAAGCAAAAAGGTGTCATTCTGTGGAAGCACCATGGTTGCTTACTTGCAGGCTCTGTTCAAAGGGGAGATATTGGACAGTGAGGAATTCTTGCTAGCTCTGAAGCAGGAGTGGCCAGAAGAGAGAGGATGAAAGATCTGCATTCTTAATGATAGGAGCTTCCTCATTTCTTCCTCTAATGCAGGCATCATATACCAGCCTCTCAGGAAGATTTCTCTTCAACTAAAAACTCCTATGGTCAATGGTCAGAATGAGAGGATAAAATGTGTCTGAAGGTGGTTTGCCCAAGTCCATGTGCTTTGGTGCCACTTCATTGGAATTCATATCCAGCTGTGGCACATAGAAGTTCTCTGAAGCATCATATCATCCTCTGGAGTTTGAAAGAGGTGGACGAAGATACTAATCCTTGGAACAATTTAGCTTATGCAATGTTGATGTGAAAGTCAATCAAATATCAGCTTATTCCAAATGCTCTAAAGTCGTGATGCATTTTCAATTTTTGAGTTCAAATACCAAATCACTCTCTCATGAATGTTGAAAGATGGATCAGACCTACAGAGATGCTGTACAGGTCTAGAAGTCATACAAGGAAGATCATGAGAAGCAGAGTCCATCGAGAAGATGACAACGACTGAGTTAACTCATTCAGTTCCCATAAAAGACTAAGCAATGGGAGATCAGAGAGGGCAGGGATAGTACACACATTCCTCAACTGTGCTTGGGCGCATGGGCTGCTGCCAGATCCTGGAGGAGACAAAAAAAAATGCATCCATGTTGCTTTTCCAGAAAAGCAAAATGAGGATGGGAAGGACAAACTAGTCCTTTCGGCAGATATTGCATGGAGAGATGTGATTCCACAGTTTTCATCTCAAATCATAGCATGGATCTAATGGGAATTCAAACAGCAGAAATGGTGAGCTCCCCTTTGGGCCTATCAGCGAGGCTCCTGCAACATGTCCATTGCCAGATGTAGAAATCTCAACAGGTAAAGTATTGATGGAAAACGATAGAGAGACTTGTGGCATGGGATCTAGAGATGGCTGTTTATCCAAGAGAATCTCAAATTGTGAAGTAGGTGGAATTTGCAGAGGCCAATCTCTTAAAGGAGGTAAGCCAGCTGTCTACTCCAGGAAATGATGCTTTGTGTAGATTCCTCTCGGGGATCTCCAGCCTATGGCAAGACTTCCACGAGTCCTCAGCTCTTCCAGAAAAGCATTTGTCTCCTGCAGAGAAGCCTACGGGTCTTTTGACATGTAAGGCAGGCAAGATGATACATAGAAGCATAGCTTCTTTTGGCTCTGATTGGAGCAACAAGAGATAGAGGGAAAAGCACCCATTTTGAGCATACAGGTTCAGAACAAAATTGGACAGTATCTTAAATTGTGCACTGATATTCCATCAAATCACCAATACAATAAAGTCCAAACGGCAGCTCAGAATTTGTTAAAGGTACATAGCAGTGACATTTTAGACACAGAATCTTGTAGCAGCAGACGCAATGGAGAGGTTCAACAAAATGATTCTCCTTTTTCATTGACTGGGCATGAAGTTTAATTTGTATGTCAGAGCCATTATAGTTTCTAGTAATAAGTAGTTAGTCAATTTTTAATTGAGTTTGTAGTGAAGTGGATAGTTGGAAGTTTGTGATGTCGAAGTAGTGGTGCCTTCTACTTTTGTCTTTTGCATAATTTTAATGGGCTCTGCAGTTTGTGGGTAAGGATATACTCTTTCTTCACATGTTTTTACTACTTTTGATTAATGAAATTGGCTGTACAAGCCACAACTCTTTAAAAAAAAAAAAAACTTTGACCAA
Organism: Zantedeschia hybrid cultivar; assembly: GCA_030544215.1. Taxonomy (NCBI): domain Eukaryota; kingdom Viridiplantae; phylum Streptophyta; class Magnoliopsida; order Alismatales; family Araceae; genus Zantedeschia; species Zantedeschia hybrid cultivar. The sequence goes on along the minus strand of JARZZO010000013.1, from coordinate 40,497,148 downwards.
AGCTACAAACAAGCTCAAAACACGTGATTATAACAATCAAGGCTTAAGCAAATAACAGAGCTCAGTGCATCTCAATACAGTCCTAGGCTAAGGGAATGTTTGGCATAAATTTTAGTTGAAAGTCACTGCTTGCAGATCATCCTTATTTGTTGGGCTTCCTGTTATAACATAAAAATGATGGATACAAGTGGTTATAACTAATTTTAGGTTGTTATAAAAGTCAAATCCCCTAACATTCCACTTGTTCTCCAATTTAGGAAACTCCAAGTTGTAGCATTTGGTTGGAAGCCAAAAAATAAATGAAATGCCATAAAAGTATAATTAGATAAAGTCTAGAAGTGCTTCCAATTGGAAGCTGTGCCAAACACATCCTAAATAATGTGGGTACTATTAAGCAGCCATGCTTCATGGGCATGAAACTGTCCCATGCTCAAAACCATCCGATTCCAATTACACATATCAGCCCTCTCAATTTTCAGAAATCTACTTACGGAAGCTTATAATTCCTCTTTATAGGTTATAATTTCCCACAGGGCAGGCCATATTCCAACACCTTGATAGAGAAATCAGACTTCAGCAAAACTGGTAGAATCCCAAGAATTTTCCCCATAGGTAGCTGAAGTTCTCACCCCAATATTATCTTATTATTAAGGTAAACAAAGTTTCCCTTTGCAATTTTCCTCACTCCACAAATTCAGAAAGTTCCCAACACATATAACCATGTAACTTCCACATGGAACCACACAATCAATTGAACCCAAAAATCTGCCGTGTAACCAAAGAAACACACATCCACAAACAACTTTCATATGTAATTTTCCAAACATAAACACACAAAAAACAAAAAAACAAGAAAAAACAATGAGAAATTGAAGCCTCACTCGAAAGCCGTTCCCGCGGCTTCTCCAGCGCTTCCAGCAGGAACTGGTCCACCTGCCCGGAGACGGCCCCAAACACCCCGGAAGCCGCCGCCGCCGCCGGCCCCTCGACGACCTCCGGCGACGGCACGGCTGCCGCCGCCGACGACGAGGACGCAACGTGCAGCCCGGTCATGCTGTCGTCCAAATCGGCCAGCTCCCAGGAGTCGGGGACGCGGGTATCCCCTGATGGGACCTCCATGGCCCCGGAGGTCGTCGGAGGTGTGGAAGGAGGGGTTTTGGGAGGATCCGTTAAGGGCGGGGGTGACAGGGGATGGAAGCCCCCGTTCTAAGGATGCCGCAGCGCATCATGGCGCAGGAGAGGAGGAGGTGGAGGTGGTGGGGGAGGGGAGGGGGGGGGGGTGTTCCTGCGCTAGGGTTCGTGTTGTGGGTGGGGGTGGAGGAGCTGATTTGGGAAGGAGGAAGAGGAAGAAGGAAAGAATCAACATACGCACATCCACGAATATTGCATTTTTTTTGTCGGAATTGCCCTCCCAAAGTGGAAAAAATCTTCTTCCACTTCAGAAGTTAGGATTGTGGATGTCAAAATTCGTTTATCAGATGTTTTTTAAAATTTAAAGATCATAAAAAAATACAATTTAAGGATAAAGATAAAGACATTATCTGTATCCGAATAATTTAGCATAAGAAAAAGGATACATATTTTTTTTAGTCCAATATCTAAGTATTTGTATGTTTTCTTTTACTTATCTTAGCTATTGATTATATCTTATTTAAAATTTCATTTTAAAATAAAATCTCTATCTTACCTATATAATTAGATGTCTTATTATCATGACATTATTTTAATCTCTTCTCTCCCTCATTTATCGATTTGTAAGATTCATTTTCACAAATGTCACGTGATTTATAAGTAGATTTATAAGAACTATTTAGATATAACTTATATCTATATATATTTTGAAAATAGTATTTCTTTATTTCCTCTAAAAGCAATAGAAGATTAAGTTTATGTTGACACAGTATTATCACAGTATTATTGATAATTTATCTTTTATGTATCTATTTCTGATAATTTTAAAGGATAAAGATAAAGATGCACATGTTTTTTAAAAGATAAAAATAAAGATACACATATTACTAAAAAATAAGGATAAGAATAAAACCAGTATTTGATCCGATAAGTATCCATTTACATCTCTAGCTAAGATCATAGATAGGATGATGTTTTTTACTTCTTTACCCCAAATTTGTTTTTGGATCGTTTGACATGTGTCCTAAATTGCTGTAAAATGTTAAAAATTATTGTAAAACATGGTAAAAATGATAGCTTTTTTATGTTTGAAGTGAAGTAAATTATGATATAATATTTTCATTTGTTTAGGCTGTCGTTAGTTGCTGTATTTTAAGACTCGTTGATCCATGTAATATTCTCTCCTTTTAGTAATTGAAAATTAAAATTATGTATTTAAAATAAATAATTTTAACAGATAAAAACATATTTATTAAATTTAAAATTGATATTTATAATATTCTATAACACACCAATAGACTCCTTTATATACAAATAGAGCTTTTATTACTGTATGTAAAATAAGATAATTATTTATATGGGGAGAGATAGAATGAGCCGGTCGCTTGTCTACTTAGGCAAGGCTCGCTCTAAATTTATCATTCTAATATAAATAAATACCTAAGAACCATTTTGATGGTAGAATGGGTTGTGATAGGATTAATTATTCCGAACTGCTTATTCAAAAATAAGAAATGTTTCACTTTAACGGCAAGATAGAATTTAAGATGGAATACTTAATTCTTAAGTATAAGGTGAAATTATTCGTTCACCTAATTTTATAAATAAATAATTTTGACGCAGAATAACCAATTATTACAATCAAAGTAGGATTAGCTTTACTCTGAGAATAAAAGACCCTATTGTATGAACTAAACTTTTTTCATTTAAGAAATCTCAACTAAGAATTTTGTCGAACACACCCTTAGTTTGATCGTACAAATACTATAAAATATCACAATTTTATAAGACACAAAATACTACATTTTGAAAGCTTTAATCATATCTTATGTTAAATCAGATGACCCCTAAACTCTGTTATGGGAGACGCATATACTTTTTTGTGCTAAAACAGCCTCCTGCGTATGTGACACACCCAATGCCCAGAATTATCTCCCAAATAAATAAACAAGTCAACTTTAAGAGAAAATCTTACTATAAAGAAAAATAGTTGAGTCAAATTCAAACTCTTCAAATGATCATCTGCCAAGAAACAGAGGAAAAATGAGATGATGATCCTCTTGGCAACCTTTAGGCAACTTATAAAAAATACATATATAATTATATATTAATTCTTGAAAATATAATATATTTATAAAAAATCTTTTAGTTCAATTTTTTATTTATAAGTCTTCACAATCTCTCCGAATTGATGCAAAGTCTTAAAATGTTACAAAAAAACTCTCCAGAGAGTTAAAAAAAATCTCTCTAAAAAAAAAAGAGATTATGAAGACTTATTTGTAAAAGAAAAAAAATATATGATGCATAATCGTTGAAACCAGACCATAGAAAAGAACATCTTAACAGGGGGAAAAGAATCCCGTCTAAACTCCATTCAGAGTTCAGACATCATTCCTCGAGATCGAGAGTTCGGACGTATCATTCATTGAAATCAAGAATATAATACCATTTCAATATAATGAATAGTCAGTCTATTGACTGATTTTGAGTTGCATTTCTTGTCATATTTAGTTAAATATGATACTAATATAATATGACAAGAATATGTTCAAATATAGCTGGGTATAAATTTTGAATGAGATGGTTAAAGATCTAGTCAAATAATTAAAAGGTGAGGAGAAGAGGTAGTAAAATATGTGTGGCTTTCTTTTATCATAGCCTAAAAACAAAAATTATAGAGGGATAATTTCATATTAACTACTCTTGTATATGAACTTCAAATTTGTCACCCTTCTTTACATATTATCCTACATATCCTTACAACACAACATGTCTATCAAATATGACATTTAGTGTCATATTTGGCACGTGTTTATACATATCAAATATGTCATCCTGTGATGATTTTTGAAACATTATAGAGATTAGGATGGTATTTGAGATAATATGCAATAAACGTGACAATTTCGAAATTTAACATACAATAATGATTAATATGAAATTATCCTATATATAAATAGTTAGATCTATGCTACTGATCAATGTGGCATCAGCCTGCAAGTGTGAAGGTACCCCTACATGTCCAAAGGTCACCTCTTGTTAACATGATGGACATAAAGGAATTATAAGAGAGAGAAAAATATTCAAGAAAGATATGCAATACATTGCAACCCCATATAGGCAGTTTCCATTAGGGCCTAAGACCTTGAAGCAAATTTTCCTTATGTCATCTTACCTTTCATTCTTAACTTAAGCATTAGAGAGTTTTCATTTAGGAACACGTTTGGACTCAAGATTTTTTTGCAAAAATTTTAGCATTCTCGCAATCCATGAACTATTGGTATAGAATAATCAAGTGACTAGGATTATTTTTAAATTTCTATACATATATATGCACACAAACAAGTGCATGTGCAAATGCGCAATAAAAAATTTACTAAATTAGAGAAAAATAATGATACGATATATGTATATTGTATCCTATTATTACTATCAACTCGAGTTTTATGAAAATAGTATCCTCATTAAATTTTACCAAATGTATCGTATACAAATCACTAATACAATATAAAAGGATGCATCAACAAATATACAAATATTGTAATAGTTATGTTTGTGAATTATGAAATAGATCATTTATCTTAGCAATAATGAACCAATTAAAAGAATAAACAATATATTATTTAGTAATATACCGAATCAAATGCATTATTGCTAGCTAACAAACTATTGCCAGAATGTTGAATTTTGCTTGCAAGTACATCAAAGGAAATCTATTCCAAATCTATTTCTTAATGAATATTGTTTTTAAGTTTTATAATTTTTCTACAATAATTCAAAAGCGAATCAAGTAGAAGTAAAAGCTATTGCCTCCTATGCTGCAAGAGCACTGAGGCTGGTCATAATATTAATTGGTCGTACCAATGGATTATTGATTAATCTGATAAACCTGCACATAGTTGGACTCATCCTTCTTAGAAAAGTTTTATAATATCTATTACGTGAAGATCTAAAACCTGAAGTATTGAATCCAAGTTTCCCTCTCATTTCAGCTGAATGGAAGTTGTTGACAGCATGTGCTAGAACTTGTGATGAGGGCAACTGAGTTTTAGCTTTAGGACGTGTTTGACAAAACTTTTACTTGAAAATTACTTTTAGTTTCTATTTTTTACATAGAATGAGTTGAGAGAAAGAAGTTATAATTAATTTTGATTTGTTATAAAAGTCAACTCTTTTATAACAACTTCACTTTTTCTCCAATCTTGGAAGCTCTCTCTTGTAGCTTTTGGTTGGAAGTCAAAACACAAGTAAAATACTATATAAATGGCTTCCAAGATCCAATGACTTCCGTAAAAAGTAACGAAATAGAAATGCAAAAGTACTTCCAAATGGAAGTTGTGCCAAACACGGCCTAAATTCCAGAGCTTTTGATTTTCTATGCCTCGTCTTACCAAAGGCGCATAAATGTAATAATTTGTTCCAATCATTGTATAATCCAAAGTCTCTACAAATCAATATTATTAATTCGGGTTGCTGAGAAAAGACACAAACAAAAGTTCAAGACATTCAAAAGAACACTATAATGACCAACAAATTAAGTTGCAAACCACAAAATGTTAAATATATCACACTTGACTATAGAAAAACACATAGCTAATTAGACAAAAATAACACAAAAAGGAAGTCCAAAACATGCAATACGGTAAAGTATCAAAGAATGCCGTCTCATATTAGAGTGACAATGTTGCATGTCAACGTACATCAGTGCATGTAAGATGGGAAATGATCAATTACATTAAGGTAGGAGTTAGATGTTAGCACATACCTTGTAGTGAAGAATGGAGTAGACATTATTTATTTAAATATTTTTAATTCTGTTCCTTTTTTGGATGTAGGATTTTTTTAATATGCCTCCTCATGTATAAGTTGATTTTAGATTTTATCACATGGACTACAAATACAGGATGCATAGCTCACACTACAACCATCGTTTTGATACTATATTCAAGTCGTTAGGCTATCTAACTCAAAATCTTAAAACATTAAGTAAAGTAGACACCATCTATTTAGGTATTATTTATTTTATTTCTTTTTTTAATATGGGACTATTCTAGTACTCTGTATCGCCCACTGAACCCTTTCCATTGATGTGGAGAATGTGATAGAGTCAATGGGTGAGGCTGGACCAACGGGCCCTCGGGTCTGCCCCGATGTTGGGCTGGGCTGCCGCTGTTGTTCAGCCCGCCCTCAAACTTTTGGGCCAAGAAAGGCCGGCCTAGTTCATTTGTGGGCCCAACGCATCTTGATAGGCCCAAAATTTTATTACGCTATAGCCTGCGAAACAATCAACAACAAGTCATTAAGGTCTGCTAAAGTAGTGAATTAGTGATTTGAGATTAAATCTGGCTTTTTGCACACCACGTTTGGACACACATTAATCAATAATCAAAGCAGGTTGGTTGGCATTGGGTGGATTAGGAGCAAGGCTAAAGAGACCATGGTCCAGTTTAACCCTTTGGATCTTGTTGACTGAGCTCGGAATATGCTGGCCAATCAAAAAGTTTGATGTAGGTTTGTGCCGCAATCTGATCGCTCGGATCATGTGGCATATGATCTCTTTCTTTAACCGTCCAATCAAAAATCGAATGACACTGGTGCCAAGCGAGGTGGTTCCTCAGCTCGTTTTTTCTCTATTTTAAATAAAAAATTTATCTAACTGTTGTGCCGCTGTCCGATCAACATGATCAAATGGCAGCACCGGTGGCAATGCAGGCCACATGGTTTACACCGCCCCCCCAAACAGTATAGTATAGGGATGAAGGAATCCGACAAGTTCTGACAACTGCAGAAAAAGCCAATTTCTTTGGAATCTGAGTTTTTGAAAGTGCAGCCAAACGCTGCCTTACTGAAAGTTGTGAAGGGCGATTCGCGATGGCATAGCTCAACTGCATCTTAATTTGCTCGTGGATGAGAGCATACATCTGTCTGAAGGCTAATTTATAATGTTGCAGCTTTGAGAAACAGAAATACATAGGGTGGTCTTATACCACGGTGTTCTTGTTCTCTACCACTTAATTGATAACTGATAAGGTTATAATGAGGGCAAAGGTTTTAATAGAGAGCATAGCAGTTAGATGGTTGAGGATACAATATTAGATAATCTGGGATTATATGGGACATGGTTGAGGTTACCATAACACTCCTTTGGACAGATAGAATGTACCTAGATATTTTATTATTATGAAATTATATGTACATATAGAGAGAGAAACATTTTTGTTAATAATTTATTTTTATTTTGAAAAAAGATATAATAACACTCCTTGACACCAACTTAACACAAGGTATAATAAGGTGTTTGGTTATAGTTTTTTCAGTTCTTTCTCTGTCAATTTTAGTTTTGGGAATTTTTACCTTGCAACTCCCATAAACTTTTAATATTACAAAAAAAGTCTTCCTAATCAAATTATTTTCTCACAAGCCTCATAATCTTTAGATATTTACAAAAATATCCTTACAATTATGTACATTTAAAATAAAGAATATGCGAAAGAATATCACATCTATTTAACTGCTCAACTGCCCCTTGCTCCTATTCTAGGTGACTCGCTTGCTATGCGATGGCTTTGTGGTGGTCGACTGTGTCAACCACGTGGAATAGAAGAGCAAGATAGAGAGACGGCTGGCCACACCAGACCTATTGCAAAATAGGCAAGTCACCTAGTTTAGCAATAGTAGGCAATTAGGCAGTTGGACAGATAGAATATTCTCTCGCATATTTTTTATTTCAAATATTTGAGTGTTTTTACAAATATTCAATGATTATGGTGGCCTCTGATAAAATAGTTCCATTATGAAGGTTTTTTGTAATATTAAAAACTTATAGGGGTTACAAAGTTAAAAAATAATTTTACAAAGAAGATAAGACTTGCACCCTGTTTGGATTCTTCTCTTCTCTTTTTAAGGGAGAGAATTAGAAGAGATAGAATCTTTATAAAACTCTTTCAAAATAAAAATAACTCAATCCTTCTTTCTCAAAAGATATGCATGATGGCCTCTATTGCTTCCTTAACAATTTCTAAAATATGGTAATGTTGTCAAATGAGATAAGAAGTTGATTATACTATTTTTAAAAATCGAATCAAAATCTTGAATGGAATAAATTTTAAAAATAAAATAATTATAAAATAAAAATTACTCCCAAATGCCCACTAAGTTGACAAAAATACCCTTAATTCTAATGCAACAGGTCAGCCACTTAAATTTTAAAGTCCAATACTCTTTTTGTCTTTTTATATCTTGTGTCAAATTTAGCATCAAGAAAGAGTGTTATTGTACCGGTTGTCTATATTTTCAATCATTGTATGTTAATTTAATAGATAAAAATAAAATTCAAAGGAAAGGAATTTAAGTGTATTCACTAACCAGCACCTAGCGACAGATCAGCACTCCTGCATTGCCATTCCTCTTGGGGTGCACCTTTGAATGTGTGATCAAATGGTCCTTTTTTTTATCTGTCTAGTCTAATAAAAATCCAGGACCACCTACATGTATGACCCCCTCTATTCCCTAGGCAGTCTTGTGAATTTTGGGCATCAAAGTCACCCTGTAAAATAAGGAGGTGGGACCCACTATGTGAGTAAAATCATCATCTGATCTTTTTTTTTTTTTTGACACAGTAAAAGTTGCCATTCATTTAAACTAAGAAAGAGAGTACATATGATGAACAAGTAAGCTCAGACACAGGGAAAAGACACAGCATGGTGAGTAGTACAATACATGCTGAACCCTGACATTGCCAACATCGGGTAGCGCCTGGGTAGAGCCAAAGGAGGCTAATAACCATAATATCAGGAGAAAATAGAGGCACAAATATGACTGTCAGTCGCCAAAGGGACGGAATGCTGCGTTGCCATCAGGGACGAAGCTCACATGAGAAATGAGGAAGACCTCCTCGAAGACGTCGGCGGGAGATTGGTGGAAATAATGCATCTTCTTGGCAATTGAACAAGGAAGGACTTGGAAACGTGCGCCATCACAAACGCACGGATTACGCCTAAGATCTTGAGCGTCAAACTGTCTCCACAATCCATACATGATCGAATAAGCTTGCTCAAAGACACCACAATAGACCATGAAGCCCCTTGGACGAATCACGACAAGCCTGCAAGAAGGAAGAGAAACACAGTCAAGAATAGTGGCAGCAACACAAAATATGTACACCGAGAGCCGTTCAACCCTTGGACTCCAAACAAACACCCCTCAACGAGGGCACGACAAAACAAAATGAGAGAGGGGGAGAGAGCGGGGGGGGGGGGGGGGGGGGGGGGGGGGGGGGGAGGGGGGAGATGGGGATTCAAAGGGAGAGAACGGCAAAAGAAGAAGGTAGCACAAGGAAGGACGAAGATGAAAAGGGGAAAGGATTAGGGGGGTAGATGTGAGGGGAGGAGGGGAAGGGATGATGATCGAATTGGATAGGGATTGGCGGGGGGTAGAATAGAGGTTAGAGACATCTGTAGAAAAAGGAATACAACAACTATGGAGGTAAGAGAGGATATTGGAAGAAATAAACAAGGAAAGGAGGAAAGGAACCCAACAGGCGGGGGGGGGGGGGGGATTCAAAGGGAGAGAGGGAAGGTTGAGTAGCAGGCGGCTGCGAAAGAAGAAAGTAGCACAAGGAAGGACGAAGATGAAAAGGGGAAAGGATTAGGGGGGTAGATGTGAGGGGAGGAGGGGAAGGGATGATGATTGGATTGGATGGGGACTGGCGGGAGGTAGAATAGAGGTTAGAGACATCTTTAGAAAAAGGAATACAACAACTATGGAGGTAAGAGAGGATATTGGAAGAAATAAACAAGGAAAATGAGGAAAGGAACCAAGCATAATGAAGGGATGGGGAGGCTCCCCCCTCGTAGGGGACTGACGACGGCAAAGCCCGGCTTGGACGTCGACAAACAAACCCACCGGACAAGCTGGAGAAGTTTTCAGAGAAGGGCAGAACCACTCCTCTCTGAGAGAAGTCTTACGATAAAGGTACTTTACGTAGTTCCTCCTTGGTGGAGCAACTATGTGCAGCTATCCGGGAGCACGATCATCATTTGATCTAACGTGTTAATGATCTAATGAATATAATTTTTTTTGTTATCAAGTAATAAGAAATCCATCCTCTCCCTATATAAATAGATAGATCGATTGATCTATCCATATACAAGCCACCTTGTTCAATAAGATCTAAAAGGCTCTCCATCATCCCACCCTGGAAGTGAACTAAGCGTGCTGAAGACAGGTTTTAGGTGGAGTTATAAATATCTTTCCTCTCTTTAATTTGCTGTAATCCTTGGATTAAATTAGATGGCTGAAAAAAAAGAATACTTCCAATGAGTACCAGTTATCCCGGTCGTCTCTTAGCTCCTCTCTCTCTTCTCGAAACTTGATACAGATTTATCTTCGTAGACTATGGAGTTGTTTTTTTTAATTGTAAAATAGTGTAATCTAAAATAATTATTTCATTTTTATAGTATTTTTAGATATTTGGAGTGACATAGAATGCTGTTAAATAAAATCATGTCTGGATTTTGTCTGGCCACTTGACAGCTCAATTATCTTGTTTTGGTTTACAAGAGAGGCTCATTGTAAACCAAAACAAAAAGAGTAAATTATTTTCTTGTTTTGTTTTACAAATAATCAAACAAAAACTTCCTAATTATAGAACCATACAATTTCATCGGTTTTAAAACTGGTGATTTTAAAACAAGTGAATTACATATTTTTACGTTGAAACAAACAACCACTATATCAAAGACCGTGAGATTTTCATCGAAGGGCTTCGAGAAAAAGGAGAAATAAGAAAAGGACCAGAAATCATGAGGCTGACCATGAGTCCCCATTTCACTCAGCACACATCCACATTTGGCCTTGCACCTGTGGAACGCAAGTGCACGCGCCCATCTAACTCACATTATGCGAACACCGGTACCACACGTGCAGAGGCTGATGACGTGGCACAAAAGAATATTGTAATTTTTTAGGGAACTTATATTGTTACCTGAACCCCAAAAGTGTTCAACCATCAGGGAAAGATGGATAACATTTGCTGCACCGATATCTTTTGTACGGATCGATTTCAAATTCAACAATTTAAAAAATAAATAAATAAATAAATCGAACCTAATGAACAGTGATTTCATACTGTTTATTAGATTCGATTTTTTATTTTTCAAATTCTTTTTAGATCGTCTGATCGGAGATCGAATTATATGAATATATACATAAAATCTATCATAAAAAAATAAAAATAAAATAAAAAATATTGGCCGCACCCCATACGCGGGCCGCAACAAATGTTACTCTGGAAAGATAAATTGCGATTCCAGCGGAGCACGTCATAATATCACATCACAATGTGTGTATGTATTCAAGGACCAATTTTGCTTTCATTTGTCCAATTTCATGTTAGACGCAAGAGGTGTTCTTTTTTTATCAGGTGCCACAAGTTTAAAGTTCTTAATTAAACCGACAGCAATGCATGAATCACAAACCACCTCTTAGGCCTACCTACAAAGCTCACTAGACAAATTAATTGGCAGCCTTGAAGCCTATTATTTTACATGAGCTGACATGATGGGGATCAAATACCTATTTTACATGTGTTGACATGATGGGAATCAAATACCAAAGTCAAGAAGCACTACAGCCAGTTAAGTATCCAGATTTCAGAGGTTCTGACGCCTACTCTTTTATTTTAGTAAGGTTTTTTTGCATGTATACCCCTCACAAGCATCCTATTTGCTTATATACCCCTAATTCTTATATATTATCATCAATATCTCTGCAATCTTCAAAATGTTACATTTATGTCATCCCGTTAAACTTAGGTTAATTTCAACGAAATATATCAAAAACATTGCATAAATCATGACATCATTGGAAGTGTCTGGAATACAAAATGTAAGATTTTAGTATATTGAGGAGTATATATGTAAAATATTAGTAAATTTAAGGTTATTTGTGCCAAACCATTATATTGAAGAGTATAAAATATAACATTTAAAAGATTACAGAGGTATTGATGATAATATGTGCGAATTTTAGAGTATACATGCAAATAAGGTGTTTTTGAGGGGTATATATGTAAAAAACCCTTTTAGTAATAGAAAAGTAGGTATCCCCCTGATCTGATCTCATTCAGAGGTGTTAAATAAACTTAGATCCTAGACACTGATACTACAACTTTTCAGGATGTGTGAGCTGGACCTGACCTAATCCCGGTTGACCAAACTAAGATAAGCTTCGCATCAATAGTGGTTAGGGCCACTAGGTCACTAGCCATAGAGATTAAACCCTTTAAAAATGGCCACGTGCACTGAGACTGCCTCTATATTTGTGCCGTGGCTTGTGAACCAACTTGCAAACCCTGCATTTTCTTCTATAAAGACCCACGTGACAGAGCGCATGTAGACTGCTGGGAACTTGAACCTGTTCTTCCTTTTCTTAAACTTCTACTTGAAAACTTTCTTCTTGGCTTTGGTTTTTCAAATGGGTAAAGACAAAGAGTAGAATTCTTTACTTCTCTGATCAGTAATTTTCTACAATTTTAGCATAAATTCTTTAGATATCGATTCCTATAAATATACCGATTTTAAAATAAATCTCCATATTTTGTATATTTTGATATTAATCCCTTTCAACATGAACTTTTAAGTTTTCCATCCCTACCATTTGCCTTTGTCAATTTTCTAATTCTACCATAGTTAAACATAAGCTTAAGTTTAACTCACTCTGGAAGATCACTTATGCGGCTGTTTTAATTATGATCTATACTTGCAGCACCAGCAGTCGATATTGTATCGGTTGTCAGTGCAGTCAAAATTTGAAAAAAAAAATAATTTTTTTAGTTCGCCTCAAGTATACTCACATGTTTGTATAATTCATCTCGATTAGATGATCCGAGAAATTTAAAAAAATGAAAAATTATTATTAGGCTCAACCCATGAAAGTTGTTTCTTATTGTTTATTGGGACTCGATTTTTTATTTTTTAAAGTCATTTCAAATATTTATGCCCAATTTCAACTTTGGCTTGAAGAACGCTTCTTAATTGGAAGGATTATTTCTAAATTATGTTAAATTTATAGGAACTACTATTAAAATATGCAAGAGACAAGAATTTATTTTGAATTCACTATGTTTGTAGAGACCGATATCGAAAAAGCCCTCTTAGAGTGAGAGAGCACTTTATTCATATGCTTGTAGAACACATAAAAGCAAAACAAAGAATGCACAGACTACCTAGTTTTGGTTTACAATGGTCCCCCTTGATGGGGCAAAACCCAATTGGGCCCATAAGTTGGGCTGAGTCCTAATTCGAGAATAGGTCGAGCGACATTCATCCATTCTCGGCGGCCCAAGTGTTTACTGGGCCGAGATGGGTCCGGCCCATGCAGCAGGCCGAATGTGGGTTATCATCCATAACGGCCCTGATGCCTATGGGGCCGAGACGGGTCCGGTCCACTTAATTTGTTGCATTTGGGCTATCGGCCTACAAACACTTGGGATATTATCGGGACTTCGTCTCAACTCCTAGAAATAGTCCTACATCGCCTGCTACATTAAAGGAACCTTTATCCCTACTATAAAAGGAATACTATTCGCGACAGAAAAGGTACATACGCTATTAAGCTTCCATCTCTCTCTTAATACCAAAGTTTTCACTAAACTTGTCACTGACTAAACTATCGGAGGGGGTTCCTCTTGGCCGAGACCCGGGACCCTTCCTGACTGGTTTCTTCCTGTAAGAGTTTCCACCTTCGTCCCCGACTCCTTCTCAGTCTCAGACCCCCTCGGCTTCCGGTCGCGTGTTGGTTTTTGGATTTCGCGTCCAGAGTCCGACTGAGATTGTCTCGACTGCATCAAAACTAAAACAAGAAAATAGACCACCAAGTGGATAGACAAAGTTTAAACATAATTTTGTTTTACACTGTTTTACATCATAACCAAACATGCGAAGATACCATAAAATAAAACAAATGTTTTAGATTGTATTATTTCATATAACCCGTAAGTAAGAGTAGTTACAATTAAGTTTAGGTGATTACAAAAATCAAATCTTTATTAGCGATCTCACTTTTTCCCTAATCTAATTAACAAGTTCTAATTGACTGAAAGTAAAAACACAGTTAAAATAGTATATAAATGACTTTTAACATCAAATATTTTCTTTCAAAATAATTAGATAGAAAAGCTAAAATGCTTCCAATTATAACCTTTCAACCACATCAAAGAGTAGCCATCTCTTTTAAGATCTGTCCTCTTATTTTTCTCCTTTCACTGTCACAGCTTTTGGCTCCATATCTTTCTACTTTCTATGTGCATCTTGTGTCTCTGGGTTCGGGAATCTGTCACTTTAGAATGGATCAAACAGAGCGTTTTCGATGATGAATCTGTGGGGGCCTCCTGATTCTTTTTCTTTTTTAAAAAAATTTGAATAGTTTAATTGTCCAAGTATCTAGAATAACTTTTCAAGTGTGGAAGATCTAAGTAGAACAATGTTAATATTTCCTCAGTAAAAGATAATTCTGTAGTAGCTACGAATTATCCCATGTCTATAGGAATGTTTTGGGGCTGTTAAGGTTGCCATCGGAAAAAGAATCTCATGGACCACACAATTAAGCGAGAAGACTTATTATGTAGGCAAGGACCTTCGAATATGTGATATCTTAATTATTTGGAGAGGTTAAAGAATACCAAGAATCATGTCAGAAGGTTAGTTCCCCTATCTTTTTATTGCCCATAGGTATGGTTGGACAACTGCACAGGGATCCCAGCACTCCAGTACTTTTTTGGCCTACTTTTGTTTGGTGGTGCTATTATTTGCTTCAGGGGACCATTCTTAAGGGATTTGAACTTCTAAGTTCGTGGGATGAAGTCACCTACCTATTATATATTGCTACAACTTGCGTTCGAGTGCACTCGTGAGCACATTTAGGATTGTAAATTGGGTAGATTGGACTGGGTTTACGTGATAATTTGGGTTTAATTTAAATTCAAAATAGTTCAATCTAAATTCAGTTCAAATTTAATATAAATTTAAACCGAATTCAATAACGAGTGGATTAGATTAGGTTGAATTGATCATGTTTATAAACGATTTGTTAAAAAATATTTTACTTTTTGTATGAATTATTATAAAAGTCAGTAAATTAAATTGGGCCAGTCCTTTTTCAACTCAATCCAACTCAGATTTAACTAATGTCAACTCAAATTTACTTTAACCCAATTTATATAATTTGAGCCAACCCAATTTCCTTTAATATAAGTTGGATTGGACTGGACCACAAGCTGACCCGTCCGATTGACATCCCTAAGCACATTATATAGAGAAGTATATAAGAAGGAAAGACATGTTTGGATGCAACCTATGGGCGCGTTTAAAGTTAGTCTAAATGGTAAAAGACAAGCTTATCATAAACCTATTTGAAATTATCATAAATTAAAGGGGTTTTTGTATATATACTCCTAGAACTTACATATTTGTATCTATATCCTCAACTCCCATATAATATATGAAGTACCCCCAGAAACCTTACACCCTTGCCATTAGCTCCGTTTAGTGAAGTGTGGTTAAGACCATGAGGTACCTAACTTGTCCTTAAGGATTACCCATTTGGTGTGGTTAATACCCTTGTGTTATTTCCGGGGGCACTCGCAAGCGACGGCCAGGCTTGGCGGTCGGAACTGTTGGTTGGTTCAGTTCACTGTAGCGAGGAGGAGTTGGGGGAGCATGGGCGATGTCAACAGCAACAATGATGGAGGTGACGGTGACCATGGCCTGCTCCTTGAGGGTGAACGGAGCGGGAGAGGTCATGTAGAATGGAGGGCTGGTGCGGGCGGCAGCGGCCATCGCCGAGAAGATAGGGCAGCTAGGAGCAGGCGGAAGTGCGGTGCTCAGGGGCAATGTCTTTGGCGGAGAGCAGGGAGGAGGAGGAGGAGGGCAAGGTTGAGGTGGGGATGGCATTGCCGGTGCCAGAGACGGAGGTGTTTGCACCGCTGTTCGCCGAGAAGGATGCCGGCAGATCTGTTCAAGCGTATGTCGTGAAGATTCATTGGAAGTTAACGGGCTTTGTCTTGGGATTTAACGGTTCTATGACCAGAGGGATATAATTGTAACGATCTTGAGGTTTTCAAGAATATTTCATATATTATATGAGAATTGGGTATATATTTCAAGAATATGTTAATTCTTAAGAGTATCTATACAAAAATTCCAAAATTCAGAGCTTCTACTACTTAGAATTGGTTTACATGGGAATTAGGGCATTCTTTCATATTTATCACAGACTCAATTACATTTACACAAAACAACTAAATATGAATTTATAGAAAATGTGTTTATGATAAAGAGATTTATGAATACGTTTACCATAACTTCATCT
The DNA here is from genome assembly GCA_030544215.1 of Zantedeschia hybrid cultivar. Lineage (NCBI taxonomy): Eukaryota > Viridiplantae > Streptophyta > Magnoliopsida > Alismatales > Araceae > Zantedeschia > Zantedeschia hybrid cultivar. The sequence continues at coordinate 40,480,648 of JARZZO010000013.1, read as the reverse complement.
GCTTGTTCTTAGGTTATATTCAAATAGGACCTGAGTACAATCAGATCTTAGGGCAAAATACATCATGTGTATCCTGATTAGAGATGTAAATTGGACGGGTTAGGTTGAATATGTGATAATTTGGGTCTAACTCAAATTCGAAATAGTTCAACTCAATATTAGTCCAACCCAAATTTAGTCCCAATTTAATAATAAATATGTTGAGTTGAGTTAGGTTGGACTGATCTTGTTTATAAGTGATTCGTTAGAAATGTTTTACTTTTTGTATGATTTATTGTAAAAATCAATAAATTAAATTGGGCCACTTATTTTCAGCCCAACTCAATCCAGATTTAACTAATGTCAACTTAAATTTAACCCAATCTAATTTATATAACTTAGACTAATTTAATTTTCTTTAATATGAACTAAATTCTACTGGACCACAGATTAACCCGCCGGATTAACACCCCCTAATCCTGACAGCTACTTTTGCTCGGAGTCGACTGCTGTTTGGTTGGATTGCTTTTAAGCGTGCATTATTGAATACCATTGTTGGAAATATTACAGCCTTGACAGCAACCAGCTGACAGGACGTGCAGAGAAGTCCTTGTCCATTGTCCAATTCCTTGTTGTTAAGCTTCTGTCACTAATTCTGGCCAGACCCTATGACAAGATTATTTGTTCTTTGTTCTTTTGTTAAGTGGCACAGTGGTCATATATTTGTATTTTTAATAGAGGTAGTTTAATTTAGATTTTAACTTTTAAGTAATTTTCAGTGAAAGATTTTTTTCGCACAAAATTACAAATGTGTTTTTTATAGAAACTAAAAACAACACTTGCTACAATGCATGGCGGCAGTCGTGGAATCACATCCAATGGGAATGGGATGGATCACATAGTGAATTCGTATAAACCTCAAGCCTGATAACTTTTTTTCATGAAATTGTGATTAAAAATAAAAATTTTATTATCTGCATATATTACATAAGGCATTATTTTTACTTAGAAAGTAAACTGTTTGAAGACATAAATGGAAATAAGAATTTCTGCGTCCATTCGTATATGGAGAGTAGGAACCAAAGCAAAAGCAAAAATGCATGATTTCATCACATGTCGTTGTAATGTGATGCCCAGTGGTCCATCGTGCATTACATAATGCATACAATGTGATGTCTATTGCATTGATCCGTATGATACACACATCAAACTTAGATAGCATTTTCATTATTTAGTATCACATTGGGCAAAAACAAGATACAAGATCTTGCTCTCCTTTAAAAAGATGTCATCTTTTATCCAATCAAAACGTTGTAAGCTAAGCCACCTAACTTAAGACTAAAGGTTTAAATCCTTAACCTTATTTATTTATTTAGCTCTTACAAAAGACAATATATAATTAATATTTATTATATAATTATTTCAATAATATGTTATGAAAACATATATTAGAAGGTGGATGCAAATTTTCTGTTGGGAGTTCCAACTTAGAAATATATGCATATCACAAAGAGAATAATCATTTTCCGTTGCGCTTAATGTCGGAGAAGGATAAAAAATTGAAAAATCAAAGTACCATTACAGTCTTAATTTATGCTTCAAAATTTTCGACTGCTAATAAAGGTCATCAGACACCAACCAAAGTACATGCTCCATCGTGCCTAGAGAGATTACTAAACTAGAATGGTTCATGTTAATTACTGTAGGACATCTCTGGCAGAACTCATAGATAGAAGTCATTTTGGCTTCCAATTTAGATATAAAAAATATTGAATAAAAGGAATTATGAGCGTAATTACAAAAGTTAAATCTTTTATAACAATTAACAAGTTTTAATTTATATTTTTTTTAACCAAAAAAAAGACTTCTTAGATCTAATTCCCCTTTCTTTAGAGTAACTATTTCCAAATGCAAGTTACATCAACCAAGGCCTCTAGGGTTATTATACCTATGCTTTCTTATGTGCATTTCGTGTCTTCTTTTCACAGATATCACATCATTTGTCTTGTCGTGGGCACTTATTTAAAGATCTTGAGATAAGATTGCCCCGGTTCTTATCCAAGAAGTCAAGGTCGGAATGGATCATCCCTCATTTAGCATGTGAAGTTCAATTAAATTGTGGTGTGTCGTGTGTGCATCAGTTGGTACAAAGTAACCTTACTTCATTATTTTTTTATTAGGAAGAGTTTCATGTATTTTGCAATAAGACTTTGTCATTTGAAGTACGTATTCTACCGGGGTTATCAAGCCATCAGCCATGGCTAGAGATTTTCAATTAATAAGAAGGCCTTCTATTCATGCAAATTGTAAGCAACATATACAGCCAAGAAGGGATGCATATGGTGACCGATAATTCGACTATCATCGATTATTAGTTTATAGATCAGTTCATGGATAATTTTCATATTGAATTTTTTTCGTGACAGATACACTAAACCTCACTTTATTTGCAGAATAAATTATTACGTGGAGCTCATTGATGAAATGACGTATATTAGAATAAAAGATGTTTCTGTTTGATAGTTTTGTAGGACCCGCTGACGGAATAAGAAGAATAAGTAATTCTTGAGTCTAAAATGGGATGACTTATTCTCCTTATTCTCCGAATATACTATTCTACACTAGTACAAAATTAAGCTTATTCTTACCTTATTCACTATTATTCTTCTCCTATTCTTCGATCAAAGTGACGTTAAGAATTCGATTATTAGTTAATCTTTCTCAGAGCCACACTGAATTTGGCCTGATTGGATCCCTATAGCCAAGTTCAAGATGACATCACCCTACATTGAAACTTCTGTTCCATGGAAATAACCCAAACTACACCTTTGCTTGCGGTGCTATTATTTAAAAAAAAACAAAAAAATTTGTAGGTCCCATGCTGTCCTATATGATCGTACAATCGGATCATGAATTGGATGATCCAAATACTATTCATTTGAGGTCATTTTTTATTTTTCATCTTTTTTTGGTTACTGTTCTTTTGAGGTAGGTTTTTAAGTTTTCATTTTTTAGGTCATACTTGCTTGTAGAGGAAACCTTATTTGTTTGTTCTTTCTTGTTACTTGTCACTATTTCATAAATTTTATTTAACCTTTTTATGCACGTTGAAATGATATGAAATATAATCTCATGAATGCCATATGTTCGATAAACGTAAATTGTGTGAACGTTAGTTTCGTAGAATTTAGAAAAAGTCCTCGTACGCGCATTTATGTTTTGGGAGCGGAAGTTGTATTGTTTTTGAAAAGATATACTCGGAAGCTTTTAGGTCAACGCATGGGAGTATCTAATAACTTCACCTTTTTCATTTATTTTTTTTAAATAATCCTGAAGGAAAAGATAAAAATGTATTAATTTACTTAAAAAGGATGGTTGTGATCATTGCAGCCATCGCACCATGCCGTACGCAATCTGACGATCACCATTTCAACCATTTAATCAGAGAGCAACACTTTGCAGTACTGAGGGTAAATTATCTTTTAAAATATCTTTATGTAGGCCCTAAGGTGTTTTCTATGTCCGTACATGTTGAGCTCCTTTGGAACGACTTGAAACATTTTAAAAATTAAAAAATTAAATCTTAATAAATAATGAAAATGTTTTTAATGGGTCTAACTCAATAATAATTTAAAATTTGTTAAATAATATATTTTTTTTTAAATTATCCGATTAAAGATCAACTTGTACAGCCGAGTGCACTGATCCTCAGTTACTACAAGTAAGAAGGTTGGACATGTGATAAGAACGATGTCAACCTGAAGGTCCAATCTAGCCCAGCATTCAAATTATGGACGGTTAAAAAATTAAAAAAGTCATATTCTTACATAATTTAAGCTATTAGATACTTCCGGCTTTGAACATAGAGGCACAATCTCACATATCCGCCTGGCTGCAGTAAGGATAGTCTAATTTTGTCTGAAAAGGAACGAGTAATACTTGCTGTAATGTTTTGGACAATGTCTAAAGTACAGTCATATGATCCAACTGATCAGACGACTGTGCAGCGGATCGCTTCGGTGAGGTGAGAGCCGATTTTTTTTTTTTTTTAATTTTAAAATTTTTAGAACGTCATGTCAAAAATCAGATGGTATAATCTGCAAGTTCGAATGGGTCTCGAGCCGACTATATTTTTTTTTAAAAAAATAACTTTTCACACACAAATCAAGATGTAGACCAAAATTTGTTTTTCAAAAAAAATAAATACAGCCGGCTCAAGGCCGACCCGAGCTCTCGAGTTGTACTATTAGTTATTTGATCAGACGTTCTATTTTTTTTTTCAAAAAATTTGAGAATAAAATAAAAAATTTAAAAATCGACTCTCACCCCACTCAAACAACTCGCTGCAAAGTCGTCCGATCCGTCAGATCGGATGACTGTCGTAATTCACGTGAATTACAATGCCAAGATATTGTAGTAAATATTACTCAAAAGAAATTGAACAGTATGATAGCCAACCTGCCCAGAACATTGTTGCAATTCACGTAAATTGTAATACCCAAAACTTTATAGTAAATATTTTTTTTTAACAAATATTATAGCAAGTATTATTTAAAAGAAATTGAGCGGGGTGATACGCAACCTACCGACAACACTCCTAAGAAAAGAACAAGAGACAGAGAAAGAAGAGAGTAGAGGGGAGAGGCAGTTCTAAAGTAAAGAGTTTGCTCCATTGCGAGTAAATTATGGCAGCAGTATTTGCGGTAGATCTCATGAGTTGGAGGCTTGGAAGTTGGAGCTAACAGGTTTCTTTAATGATGAAGACATTGACACAAAGATGCAAGTTGTAACTAATAATCCAAGTATTCGATTAATTATTAGTCTATGCATTAAATTAGTTATATAGTTATGTTTTAATCTTTAAAAATATAATGTATTTTTAATAAGTCTCTTAATCCAACTATTTATTTATAAATTCTTACGATCTCTCATGATTTGGTACAAGTCCACGTAATGTTACAAAAAAGTTTTCGAGAGTGTTACAAAAAAGTCCTTGCAAAGAGACTTTGGTAAGAAAGTTGTAATTGAGGGATTTATGTGTAAATAGTTGGATTACAGAATGTTTTTTGTAATATCAAAAGTTTATAAGGATTCAAGAAAAAAATCTTAACTTTTTTGACAGTGGATGTTTTTTAGTAGTCTACAACTTAATTATGATCAATCTTTTTAAATTGATGTGCATAGTGGACGAGATAATGAATATAAATATCTTCTTAATCGAATGTGTATGGGAACAAATATTTTGATCATTCAACCACTTATTCATTTATAGGTTGGTTAGTGAGTCCTTCTAATTGATAATATATATATATATATATATATATATATATATATATATATATATATCAATCAAGATCTAACTGTGAATTTGACCTATTTGCATCTATACGCTTAAGGATGCAAATGTTACGGTCTGAGAGAGTTCCAAAGTGGATTTGTGACCCTGTCTAATATTTTTTCATCTAAAAAAACATTTTTTTAACTTTCAGTTCTTATAATTTTATCAGTCCTTGTAATTTTTATATTCTTTATTAATCCTAACAATTATTTAAAGTCTCCCTAAAAATATAAACAAATTATCCTTTATACATTCAGGAGGAATTTGTATCAATTCCTTCATTAATCATGCACGTGGATTTAAAAATATTATTCTTTAACTTATTTATAAACTAGTTATTAGATCACCAATTACCATTTGCATGCCTACATATGGTGACACATCTCATCATGAAATTAGACTTGGAAGATGCTATTTATTTCAAATCACCCCTCTCCCCTCTTCTCCTCAATGTATTTATTGATCGACGTGCTTTAAGCACAGAGAGAGAGAGACCAAGAGAGAGAAAACAGGACAGAGAGAGAGAGAGAGAGAGGGGTCTGCAGTGCTCGCCGACGGACCTGGGCAGGCGGGAGGAAGCTGGGTGGCGGCGCCGTGCTCTCCCCGGCAGGTGTACAGCTCCTACCACAGTCGCAGCTGGCAAATCTTCTGTTTTGGCTGCAGAGGTGGTGGTGAACTGGGCGGAGATTTCGCTTCTCTTCTGTACCAATCCGTGCAAGAAAGCTATCAAAGGCGTCATCTTTAGGGTTCTGGTGGGCTTAGCTCTGCTCCAAGCCCACCTCGGCTGCTGGTTGGGCAGTTGACCTGGTTCTTCCTTCCTGGATCTGCTGCAACTTGGCGGCAGGTCGCCTGGTCGGCTGTTGTAGAAAGAAAGAGAGAAGAGAGGGGTGGTGAGGGTCTCAGCAATAGACACAAAAGAGTGTTTTGGTTGTGCTTTCTAGGGTGAGTGGCTTCTTTCGGGAGCTCCGGATTACCCCGCTGCTGTTGACAGCAGCATCATTGGCGGCATCATAGCCCACGGTCTTGTTTCCCTACACTGTGAAGTTGCCTCCTTTGGGTGGGTGAAGCCATGTGCGAGAGGTGTGGGACTGTGCTTGAGGAGGGTAAGGAAGGGATATGAATCGATTGAAAGGGTAGGGTGGAGAACAATCCCAGGGCTTGGGCACTGTTTTGGGTCGTTTCCCGCTTCTTTTCGGTGGGTAAGTTCGTAGAACAGGAAGGGATGTGCATGTGATCGCGGCTTCGGTTGTTCTCTATGCTTGGGGATCCAATTTTGTTTCTGCCACCACCCATGGGTTGAAGCTGGTAGATACTAGGTGTTAGGGTTTGTTTGGGGCGCAGTCCATAACCCCCGATCATGGTTGTGAAAACTGTGATTGTGGATGAGTTTTTTTTGTGGGATCTGGTGGCACTGTAAGAATTGAGGCATATGTGCTCACATCCACCACCTCAGTAATGATATGAACAGTTCATGAGATTTTCTGTGAGGGATTCTTCAGGGATGGATTGGAGTTCGAAGACGCCCTCTCGGTGGGAATATGAAGGTCTTGGACTGTTCAATGGGAATGTGGGTGAGATGCCCGGGCTTGTGCAATCATCAGAGTGGGGAATCGAAAATGGGTCCATTTATTCTTCTGGTGGCGGGGTTTGCTCTGGTTCAGAGACAGGTAATGGATGCTCATCCAAGAGCTCCCTCTCAGCATCCATGGATTCTGCACAGAAAGCAGCGCCGCGAGCAGTAATGATCAACTTTGGTGCAGCTGGTAAGGATACAGACGAGAAAGAATTGGGCAATGTTAAGGATATTAGGAATACACCACAGTTGACAGGTTCTGCTGGATCCGCAGAACCTCTGATTGGTCTAAAGCTTGGCAAGAGGACATATTTTGAAGATTTTTATGCTGAAAACAACAGCAAAGATCTATCTTTCCCAGAGGTTCCCATGCCATCCTCCGCTACAACAAAGAAGACTAGGGTTTCACATCAAAGTTCACAGAAATATTGTTGTCAAGTTGAAGGCTGTAATATTGATCTTACTACAGCAAAAAGTTATCACCGCAAGCACAGAGTCTGTGAAAGCCATTCCAAATGCCCCGTGGTCATCATTGCTGGCCAGGAACGTCGGTTTTGCCAACAGTGTAGCAGGTGATTCTTTTGTGAAAAGCTTGATTTTGTTCAAGATAATCATTACAATAAAGCAGGTGTGGTCGTTTATCTAAATTTTGCAATTGACAATTTGTTGGAGATCCTGGTTCTAATAACCATGTTTGTAGTTTTTTTTAAAGTGGAGAATACCACATTTTCACAATAGAAAAGAAGGAATAACCATGTTTGTAGTTCTATTACTCTCCCACACTCTTCTTTGGTTGGAAAACCTTATCTACCATAGCCAAAGGTATGTTATGCTTATGGCAACCAGAAGTGAGTAAATGGTTACGTCTAGAGGATGATTTCCATGATCCCAGTAACCTCCTAGTTGTTTGGTTGGTTCCGGCTGTCATTTACCTAATCATGGTTACACTCACTCCATTGTCAACTTGTGGATACTGTCCAATTATGTTTCCTAAAATAAACCAAACACCAATAGAAACTCAGCTGCTTATGATCAGCATGGTTGCAAAAATAAAGTTATAATAGATGTAAGCAAGTTTTTGACAACTTTCAGGCTAACATCCCTGCAGAATCTATTTAGAATGACAAAAAATATTTTCGAACATTTTATTCTTGAGAAAATTACTGCTTCAACATGTGATTATTGTATGTCTGATCTCTGTTTGATTTTGCAAAACTTTCCCTAAGCATTTTTTTCAATGTGATTCATTTTTAAGGTTCCATGGTTTATCCGAGTTTGATCAAAGAAAGCGGAGCTGTCGTAGACGTCTATCTAATCACAATGCACGTCGTCGTAAGCCACCACCGCATTCAAATTCGTGCAATTCTGCGAGGTTTTCTTCATCACTATATGGTATAACTGCAGAGCTTATGTTCCATTACTTATCTCAAGTTGATGTGGTCTTAGTCAGCATCTCATTAATGCTACTTGGTTTTGCAATTGAATGGTTCAAAGGAAACTTTTAACTGTTACCTTTATTTGTACAAGACAACCTTTTTCACAATTGTTTGGTGTGCTTCTATCATGTACTCAAAAAGTATTAGTGGTCTAGCTGGTCAGGCAGTGGATTTACACATCCCAGCCTTTTTTTGTATTTGAAAGGCTACCCTATGTGCTTATATTAATTTAAAGACTTGTTAGGAAGATATGTTGTCTTTTTATGACTTGACTGTTTTCAGCAGGCCTAGTCTACTATATATCGAGAAATTATTAAATGGGGATCAATTAAAGGTTATCATTGTGAAGAAACCAATGGGTCTAGTGGGCACATTAATTATCATTACATTTAGCAAATTAGAGCTTTAGAGGTTGAAGATGTTCTACAAAGGATGAGAGTTGGTAAGGCCTTTGGACCATATGGGATGCTTATCGAAGTTTAGAAAAGTGTAGGTAGTTTAGGTATTAAGTGGATGACTGAACTTTTCAATAAGATTTCAAAAGACAAGAGAATGTTGGATGATTGGAGAAGAAATATTGTGGTTCCTTCTTTAAAAATAATATTCAAAATTACAATAATTACCGTGGGTTAAACTTACAAGCTATACTATGAAACTTTGGGGAGAGAGTAGTAGAGAAGTGTCTTAGACATGTTACTAATGTCTCAAAAAATTAGTTTGGGTTCATGCCCAGTAGATCTATTTTTAAAGCTATTTTCTTATTGAGACAATTGATGGAGAAAATATTTTTCTTCTTTAAAAATAAAGAGGATATTCAAAATTGTAATAATTACCATGAGATTAAACTTTGAGCCACACTATGAAACTTTGGTAGAGTGGTAGAGAAACATCTTAGACATGTTGTTAATGTCTCAGAAAATCAATTTAGGTTCATGCCCAGTAGTCTACTATTGAAGTTATTTTCCTATTGAGACAATTGATGGAGAAATATAGAGAGATGAGAAAAGATTTATACATGGTTTTCATTGATTTAAAGAAAGCCTATAATCATAGACCTAGAGAGCTAAGTTGGTGGACTTTAGAAAAGAAGAGAGTATCTAAAGGGTAATATCCATGTGGTTAGAGATATGTGTGAGAGGGCTTATACTAGCGTGTCGACTATTGCTGGAGAGACGTTTGAGTTCCTTGTTATTATTGGATTATATCAAGGATCAACTGAGCTTTTATCTCTTTGTTTTAGTTATGGATGAGGTTACTAAACACTGGCATGGTGACATCCTCAGTATATGTCATTTGCAGATGATATTGTTCTAGTTGATGAGGATATTAAGAGTTTTAATGATAAATTAAAACATTGGAGGTCCGCTTTGAAATTTTAAGGTTTTAGGATTAGGCGAACTAAGTTAGAATATATGAAATGTAATTTCAGTAATAAAAATTTTGATTAGGTAGATGTAGTTGCTATCGAGGGTCAAGTTATTCCTAAAAGTAGCAACTTTTGATATTTAGGATCTATTATTCAAGATAATAGAGAGATTAAAGAAGATGTCACTACAAAATCAAGGCAGGTTGGTTGAAGTGGAGAAGTACATCCAAAGTCTTTTGTGATCGACAGGTCCCCTTAAAACTCAAAGATAAGTTTTACAAGACAATTGTGATATCTATTATGTTATATGGTTCTGAGTGTTAGGTTGTGAAGAAGGATCACGTGCAAATTGTATGTTGCTAAGGTGAGGATATTGAGGTGGATGTGTGGTAAGATTAGAAAATATAAAATTAGAAATGAATATATGCATAAGGATTTAGGTGTAGCTCCTATTGACATTAAGTTTGGGGGGATAGGCTGCAATGGTTTCTCATGTACATCGTCACCCAAGTTCAGCACCATTTAAGAGGTGCGCTCAAATTAGAGTAGAGGAGGGTAGAAGACATCGATGAAGATCTAAGATCTAAGATGAGGTGGTTAGGTATAGTTAGAAATGCCTTGGCATTGCTATCTGTTATCTCAAATGAATTGGATAGATTAAGATCGCCGGACAAGATTTATGTAGCCGACCCCAAATAGATGGGATAAGGATAAGGCTTTGATGAGAGAGAGAGAGATGTATGTCATCATAAATATTTTATTACAATTTCTTACTTTTGAACGAGTCAAATGTGGTGCTTCGGTCTGAAGCACTATGCAAGTGGAAGGTTCTAATGCTCTTAGGAAAACCTTCATTCACTTTCACAACCTTCATATAGGTTCATTAAGGATGTTGCCTCCAGCTTCTTCCAGCTGAAGAGGATGTCCTTTCTGACCTGTGCCTTTTTAACTGCTCAACATTTTTGCTGTATATACAGTATAGCGACCTTGCGGCTGCATTATGTATTTATCCTTCCACTTGGTATTTCTTACAAGTTAGAGACCTTCTAGTTAATTTTGATGCTTCTGCAATCAGCCACCGCCAGTAATTGATTATTTCTCCATTCCTATAGTTGGACAAGAATCACAGAGCATGAGTTGGCAAGAATCATATATAAAGTCATTCCCCCATGAACAGTTTTAAGAGGTTTTTATGTGGGAAAAAGGTTGGCCGTAGGTGAGGGACAAATGTGATGTAATGAAGTTTTTGTTAGTTGTTACGCAGTTGTGTAACTTGTGTTAGGTGGGCGTGGATTGCATTGGAGATCGTTTTGAATTTGCAGCCAGTCATGTTATTCATTTTGTTTTATTAATGATAGTGTGTTTGGACGTTTTGCTTGTTTCTTATGTCAGGACATGTCTTTTTCTTTATTTGTTAGGTATATTCTTGGTTTTTAATTTAGTTAGGGCTTAGGTACATACTTTGACTTTGATGTATGATGTTCATTACTAACAATGGATGCTTATGAGAAATGTCATTCTTCTCATGGGTGGGTACTATTTGATACCTTCTTCCTTGGTACGCGACTCCAAGGCCGACTACTTTCTGGTATGAAGCTGTCGAGCAGAGGCCATCTTTATATGATGTTAAGGCATAGTGCAATCCATGATTTTTCTTCAATTTGAGGTTCTTTATTTAATGATTTATTCCTTGTCTCCTTTATGTTTTCTGCATGTTCACAATCCCTCCCTTTTTTTCACATTTGGAAATCCTTTCCATTCATCTTTTCTATCATCTCTGTCTTCTTCTGCGTCCTCTTGTTGCACAACCTGTTCACATTTGTCGTCTTCATCACCATCCTTTTCTTTTGAACATCCTCTTGTTGCACAACCTGTTCACATTTGTCGTCTTCATCACCATCCTTTTCTTTTGAACATCCTCTTGTTGCACAACCTGTTCACATTTGTCGTCTTCATCACCATCCTTTTCTTTTGAACGTGCATTGTACCACTAATGCGGGACGGCTACCGGATAGGAATCCGAACTACATCTTACTTCCAAGATCAGCATGAGCATCACAGTGGACAGCGAACACACACTGAACAACCATGGGTTCCATGAAGGAAATACGTAAATAACCAGAAGCTACACTCAAGAGCCGTCCCTCGCAATGCTGAAGCAGATCGGACCAGCGGTAGTAGGAACTACCCGCAGCCTAGGGCAGCAAAACACATGCAACAATGCTCACAACTAGGGCTGTGCATAATTCGGTTCAAACCGAAAAATCGAACCAAACCAAGTGATTCGGTTCGGTTCTGGGTCATATTCGGTTCGGTTCGGTTTCACAACTTTGTGAAACCGAACCGAACCGAAAAACCGAATAAACCGATTTTTAAATAAATAGATATATTATATTAACATTATATATATAAATATCTTAATATTTTAGTGTCATATATATATATATGTATAAATATGTATTTTTAAAATTTAATTTGAATATTAAATACATATATATACATTTAATATAAATAAAATATAGAACTTCGGTTTGAACCGAACCGAACCGAAATATTTTGGTTCAGTTCGGTTTGGTTTCAAGCGACAATTCGGTTCGGTTCGGTTTAGAAAATTTTCCTCCAAAACCGAACCGAACTGAACCGTGCACACCCCTACTCACAACTCGATACCACGGGATATGATACTCACATAAATATCAACCGGCATGATTTTAAAACATGAATAGCTAGGTACCTAACCTCACATGCACGGAACAAATTTAACCATATATCAAACAGAGCAAATCGTCATGGGAAGAGGTATTCAACACTAACCAACCCGCTGTCAAGCGGGGTCCAAACCGAAGCAACAACGGCCACGCTCCGGGCACGAAAAGGGGACTGCCAACGTCCCAGATATTTGTAAGGGCCTCTGAAATTCACCAAAAATGGGCTGAGGTCCACTAATTGGGCCGGTTGGGCACGACAAACAGTTGCTTGCGGTGGCTCGTGGGCAGGCGCAATCGGCGAGGGGGGGGGTCCACGTGAATGTGGGTCGCTTGCCGTGTGGCGCAGCCATGGACGGGGCGGGTTGGGTCGGCGCGTCCGTCGAGGCACGAACGACGATAGCGGCGGCTCGAGCGGGACGCGCCCGCACGGGCGACAAGACAACGCCGCGCGAACACGGCGAGCTTGCCGCATGGCAACACAGGGCCCACATGCGATGAGGTAGTAGGGCGTGCGATGCGTGGGGCCCCGCACTGCAGCAGCTGGGTGGGAAGACGACACATGTGAGGATGTCAGCCCCGCGTGAACTCGGAGGGGGCGCCGTGTGGCACGCTGGGCAGTGGGGCGTTGGAGGCCAGGCGTCACGTGGTGCGATGGTGATAGCGTGGGGCATGCGCTCGACGAGGGCTGGGCGGGCAACCAACAATGCAGAGAGAGAGAGAGAAGAAGGAAATAAGGGAGAAGGGGAAGAAGAAGGGGCTTCACGCTCTAGGGCTTCGTGCCCAACACAAACGCACACGCATGGTGGCTCAAACACAATTCTTTGTTCATTAATCTTCAATGAGTCTCCAAGAGAGATTACAGAGGTTAAATAGAGCTTCCATATCCTAATGAAGCACTAAAAGATATAAATGAGCAAAATAACCCGTAGGTTAAAATAAAAGAGAAAATCGTGCAGAATATATTAAAAAATAGAAAATAGCTAAATGGGCCTAAGAACGGGCCATACACATGTCCAAAATGTCTATAAACATGCAATATGCTCATCAGTCTTCAAGATAATCATCGGCAAGCCACAGATATGCCGGGGTTGCTGCTGACATCCTCCTCCAACGGTAAACGTGGGTCGGGTCGAACCGGACCCATGCGCGGGTGTCCTCACCAACCACAATTTCATTAAATGAAAAAGAAGTGTACAAGTATGGAAGCATAAAAAGTCTCTTGAAGAACCTTCTCCTATACAAAACACACCAAGGAGGTGTGTACTGCACAAACCCCTCAAAAGAACTAAAAAGTAGGATTTACAAGTATGCTTGTTACATAAAATGGAGGCCCACTTCCTCACCCTCTCCCCTACAAAAGAAGCAACCCTATCCAAAATCAAGGCTTCTTTTTGGAAGATCTTTATGTGCCTCTCACCCCATAGAGCCTATAGTGTGGCATGGTGGATCAACCACCACAAATGAATGTCATCCTTGTGCACCCTATGACCATTTGCAAAAAGATTCCTCCACCGAATGAGCGTGCAACATCTACTAGCCAAATCATAGCAAAGATCAACTGCCACACCTTCAAATACTAGGGGCAAACTGCAAATAGGTGGTCAGCTGTCTCCTTTTCATCTGTTCAAAGGTAGCATGTAGTAGGAATATATCATCCATAAATTTGGCCAACCTATCAAAAGTAGGTAATCTACCCACGGAGATCCTCCACGTGAGCACTTGAACCCTCAAGGGGCTCTTAGTAGACTAGAGAAGCCTAGCAAAAGGAAAGCGGAGACCCCCATCAACTGGGACAGAATAATTGATCTGACTGAAGAGACTAGATACGTGGCAGCTCCAAGTCCAACCATCCTGCTTGGCAGGATCCAAGTAAACATCGTGAAAGAGAAGTAGTAGTAGTAGTAGGTCACAGAAGTCCCCTATCTGCTGATCCCGGAGAGATCTCCTAAAGGCGGGACACCCCCAGTATGAGTCGCATTAAAGACTTGCTCCACTACTGCTGCTGGATCTGTAGCAACTGCAAATAGTCTAGGGGAAAGGGTATGGGGGGGACCCCTGCACACCTTCCATCCATCCAAAAAATAATAACAAAATAAAACAACTGTGCCCATCTCCAAGGGATAGTTGGCTCCCTGTCTGAATCACATCTATAGATTGAAGAATACCCCTCCACAAGTGAGAGACACCATGGGAAGACTTGGGTGTCAAGTCTCACATGTTGGATCTCCTATAATATCTTTGCCTGATGATATCAGCTTCCAGAGCCATTTGGAAAGAGATGTAATGTTGAAAGCATTAATATCCTTTATGCCAAGGCCTTCATTCTCCCTGCTCTTGCGAATTCTGCCGCAACTAATAGCAAAGCCTCCTTTCTTAGGTTCCCGGCAGCCGTGTCAGAAGAACTGGTGCTGAATGGAACCCAGCCTCCTCACTACCTTCCATAGTTGTCAAGGCGGTAAGGCGACCAAGGCGTGCTCGGGGTTCTGAACCGCCTAAACGCTTAGGCGCCCGCCTAGGCGTTAACTTCATAATATAATATTTTAATTTAGGATATATATATACATATATATTAATATATATATATATATATATATATGTACACACATATTACATACATACATTTAGATACATATATATATATATATATATACACATTTAGATTTACACACATATTACATACATACATTTAGATACATATATATATATATATATATACATTTAGATTTACACACATATATATACATACATACATATATATCTATGTATAAATGTATGTATGTAATATGTGTATATGTCTAACTATATAATATATACATACATATATATACACAAATATATTTAAATGTATGTATGTAATATGTATATGTATATAGATGTATATATATATATATACATATTTGTATATATATATATATACATATTTGTATATATATATATATGCATATAATATTTTAATTTAAGATATATATATATATATATATATATATATATATATATATATATATACATTTAGATTTACACACATATATATACATACATACATATATATATCTATGTATAAATGTATGTATGTAATATGTGTAAATGTCTAATTACATAATATATACATATATATACACAAATATATCTAAATGTATGTATGGAATATGAATATGTGTATATATATATATATAGATAGATATATATATATATATATATATATATATATATATATATATATATATATATATATATATATATATATATATATACACACATTTTACATACATGATACATATATTTAGATGTATACATATACATATATATGCATGTTTGTATATATAAATCTAAATATATGTATGTAATATGTCTATATATATGTATTAGTATGTATTTATATAATTATATGTGTATATATATACATATATGTATATAAAAAAAAAAGGGGGGGGCAAGAACCTAGATTTCAAAAATCTGGGCGCCTTGGGCGCCTTGGCGGGCGCCTTGGGCGCCTTTTCACATGTTGGAAAGGCGCCCAGCGCCTTGGTGCTTGTGAAAGCGCCTTGGCGCCTAGGCGACGCCTAGGCGAGCGCCTTGACAACAGAGCTACCTTCATGGGCACTCTAAAGATAGACAAGAAGTAGACATGGAGGCTATCAAAGACTGACTGATACAATACCATCCTCCCGTCATAAGATAGCAGTCTACACTTCCACCTTGTACTGAAATTTGTGGATCATCCTCTGTCAATCCTTGCATCGCAAAGCTCCTGATGAAAACGGAAGGCCCAGATAAGTGATGGGAAACTCTCCAATTTGGCATCCTAAGATCAATGTCACCCTCCTCAAAGCATCAAAGCCCACATGAATCCCTTAAGGCTGCTCTTGTGAAAGTTACCGTCATTAACCCTGCCAAGGCTACCTTATCCCACATTCTACTTAATACATGTGCTACTAAAACAAATCGTACAGGAGGCAAGGGGTCCCTTGTCGAAGACCTCTCCCACTATGAAAGTAGGCCAACAGCTTGCCATTGATGAGAACAATAGAAGTAGCAGACATCAGGCAAGCTATGATCCATCCCATCCATTTATCATTGAATCCCACCTTCCTTAATAGTTGAAACAAGCACTTCTAGTTGACTCTATCATGAGCCTTCTTAAAGTCTAACTTCAACATCAAGCCCTTCCTCTTTTGCTGCTTCATGCCATGTATTGCACTCATGAGCCACCAAAAAGTTCTCCTATATTTCTCTACCCCTAATGAAAATCCCGATTCCAGTTGATGAGTCTGTCTACTACCCTTTCAAGCCCAACTCCCAACATTTTGGTGATAATCTTGTACGTGCCATTCAGGAGACTGATAGGCCTATAATTAGAGATGTAGTCTGCTCCTTCCTTCTTGGGGATAAGCACTAGGAATGTCTTGTTGATGCCGCCACAGTAGGCCCTTTCCTCCTAAATTCCAAAGTTGCCGGTGTGAGTTTCATTTTGACAACCTCCCATCAGTGAACAACAGTGGGAAACCATTGGGCCCATAGACCTTATCCCCTGTCAGGGTGAAGACAGCCTTCTTCACCTCTTAGAGAAGGGAGAAGTCAACTCACACCTCTCCTCCATTGTCAACTAAGGTAGGAGGTTGTCAGCAATAGTGGGGATGCCAACAGTCCTTCTCTGTGTAGAGCTTGGAATAGAAGTCTTGCACATGTTTTTGGATAGCCTCTGGTTGGGATATAACATAGTCACCATCCCTCAAAGATTTGATAAGATTCAACCTTCTTCTTCCTGAAGCAATCTTCTGGAATTAAGCAGAATTATTGTCACCTTCTTTGATCTATCTCTCCCTTGGAGAAAGGAAACGGAAATTGAAGTGTTCACAGTTGTTATGGCTCTCTCACAGGCCATCATCCATGCTCCTATTGTAACTGTTATGTTTCCTCTTGTTTTTCTGGCCCGGGCTCCTCCCAATATCTTTCACCTTCTGGCATCATCATGTCATAATCCTTAGGGAAAAGAAAAACAAAAAGGAAAAAAAAAACGAAGCCATTTGGGAGGGGATGGGTGGTGTTCACTACCAATAAAGGCAGCCATTTTGTTATATTCCTCTCCTGCCCTGCTGTCTTTTAAGTGTCTGCCATTTTTGAGTTCTTCCTCCTTTCCCCCTTCTGTTGCTTACAGAAGAAGAACCAGAAAAAGGAGAGGATATTTTTCTCAAAAGGCCTCCATTACCCCTTGTTTTCTCTCTCTCTTAAGCCCGTACCCCATTAGGGCCAGCAAACATTTGGATTTTGGTACAGACCATAACCCCAAGATATGCTAATCCAATGACTCATGTTAACCAGGCCTAATAACCTTTTTTAACGGGACCAATAGCCTTAAAGGTGGGGATCCAGGACTGGCAGCCAACATCGCCAATGATACAACACGTTTGTTGCCATCGGAGGACTTCACAGGGTTCTATTTGGCTCAAAGATTAGTTTGCACGATGTGTAAGTCATAGGGTGTCGGACGATGAGTCCATTAAGGCCATGTTCAGCCTATTTGGACATGTTTAGCATCTTTTATTTATTTATTTTTGATGTATTTTCATGCGATTTCTGCACAAGTTTTGAGTAGGGGTATTTTAGTCCATGGATAGTTAACTAGTCTCTATAAATAGTAGGAATGATATTACACCACTCTCTTTACCACCCTATTTGCTAGCCTCATCCTCCGCCATTTGATCAGATGATTCTTGTTGAAGTTACTTTTGACACAAGTTTTGTTGTAATTATTGCATTCAATGAGTTCTTTGATCAAGTAATCAAACAGCTCCTAATGAATGTGGTAAAGAGGGTGATAGAAAGAGTGGTATAACAGCATTCCTCTTATAAATAGTGATGTAAATCTTACTTTTCAATTATGGTAAATTTTTTATTACAAATTTGGAATATTTTTTGTTTGCTTCTTTGATATGGAGATTTGAAAACCCTAAGACGTCGTTGGGTGTGATGCCTTGCTATGTGCTATCCTTCGCCTCGCATTGCCATCTTCCTGCTTGTTTCACATCAATTTTGGTACCCTTTTCTTGAAAAACTCGTGATTAAGTTGTGGTTAAATTGCTACTTTTAAATTTATGAAGATTTTAAATTCAATAAATCAAGATTTATTCATGAAAAATATGTTCAGATGAAAAAGTAGGATTAAATTGTGATTTTTTCAAAAAATCACATATTTATGTTACACTACCCACAAGTAGCCCTCTCCTATGGGTAAACTTTTCTTCTACCCGACTTGTGACGGGTCACTATAGTTTTTTAACGATTCAATCTAACCCTTGTGAGGTATTGTCCGTTTTGGGCCAAGCCCGCACAGTTTTGTCCCTATTAGGCACCTCACAAGTTATGGGTCCAAATCCCACAAATATGTCACAACAACTTTTCCCCTTTTTTGATGTTGAACTAATTTGATTCATCCATGTCCTAATCCCAAACATAATAGTAGCTCCACATCATGGTGACTCCACATTGTGGCATTATATCACATCCTACAGATAGCCCTCTCCTACGAGCAGTTCTTTTCTTCTACCTAGCTCGTGACTGGGTCACTACAGGCCGACCAACTTGTATGTGGTTCATACTCAAACTAATCAACATCATACTCCAAGGGACCTGCTCTTGTACTATTTTGTAATGGCTCCAACATGGCCTTCATAGCTGGAGTTGTAGTCGTCACAAGATAAGCAAAGTTTTTCATTTACTTAAAAATGTCATTGGATGAAGTTTAATCATTTCATAAAAGGAACATCATGATTGTTTTACAAATTTCAATAAACCTGGATATGAACCCGTTCTCCTTTGTAGTGACCCAGTTACAAGGCAGGTGAAAGGAAATGGTACCTATGGGACGACGATACGTAATGCCATGGTGTGGAGCCACCACTATGTCTAGGGGCTGGAGTAGAGATGAACCGAATTAGTCCAACATCAAAAAACGGAAAAAAGTTGTTGGGCCATATATGTAGGATTTGGATCCATAACTTGTGAAGTGACTTTTATGGATAAAATCGTGCAGACTTGAGCGTAAAGCGGACAATACCTCACAAGGGTTAGATTGGATCGTTACAAAATAGTATCAAAGCAAGTCATGTACAATACGATGTTGGTTAGTTTGTGGATGAACTATGCGGAAACTGATGGGCCTGTAGTGACCCAATTACAAGCCGGGTAGAAAAAGAGGGCTACCCATGAGATGGCGTTACGTAACACTGTGTGGAGCCATCACTATGTCTAAGGGTTGGGACAGGATGAACCGAATTAATCCAACATCATAAAACGGAAAACGTTGTTGGACTATATATGTGGGATTTGGATCTATAACATGTAAGACATTTTTCGGGACAAAACCGTGTGGACTTGACCCAAAATAGATAATACCTCACAAGGGTTGGATCGTATCATTACAAATACGGATGATGGAAAACAAATTTCCCTCTTCGGCCTTCGCATTTGAAGGCAAATTTCTTTCCCTAGAAGTATGTCCTTTCTGATCTAGAGTAGAGAAGGCCCAGTGGATCAAGCAAGTCTGGGGGACAAATGACCAGCTGAGCCAAAGGAGACGTGTGCCAATCTCAGAGGTCCTAGTTTAGAATGCACCAGTGGGGGGAGTTCATTACAGGATCATGATATCTTCCTTGATTCGGCCTTGAAATCAATTTGAGTCGGTATATCCTTGAACCACATTTGAGTCAGTATATTGAGGTGGATTCATAGTCTATACTTTTCTGTGACAGTGTGGATGCATGGAGACAGAAACCTATTGTTATTGCAAAGTTTAGATTCATTTTCTAGCTTTATATTTGAGGAGCCCACTTTGAGATTGTATGGGTGCATTGATCAGGAGTGGAGCATGATGATATGATCTTGATTACTGAAGGTTATCATTCATTTAGTTTTATGACCATGGCCTCATTCTACGCATGGAGCTCTGTCTTATGTTCCCAGATTACTCTCAAAATGCCACTATTGATATTTTGGTTCTTTGAAACTTGTGGATGATGGTTTTTTTTTTTTTGAACAGAGGTGATTAATGTTGGAGCAAGATTGGCTGTGTGGGAGTGACAGTTGCGATAGAGTTTTTGTTATACGGTTGTTAGGGTTGGCATGGGTCACGTGGGAATCATTCCATATTTGCAGCATTATTTCATTTATTGTCTTATTAGTGCTGATTTATTGTAACACTTCTGTCAGTCTTTTATGATAGGATGTGCGTGTCGATGTACTTGGTATCTGGTCTTTTTTTTTCTTGGAGGTCCCCGCCTCAGTGGCAGGGCAAAATTAAATGCAACCTGCCCCACCCAGCTATACCAACTGAGCTACGATCAGCTTGTATCTGATGTGTCGTTTAACATTATAAATGACTGTTGAGCCTTCACCCGGGGATAATGATGGTTGCTTCTGAAAACATCATTCTTTTGGTTGCGATGCCTTCTTGCTTTTTTGCAAGTGGCAGCATGAGGCCATTTAGTTTCCAGTTTGAGGCCATTCTTCGTCTGATGTGGAGCCATTTGGTGCAATGCCGCTATTATTTCTTCTCGCTATTGTTTTTCCGCACATTCACTGTTTCCATTATTTACTTCTATCATCTTTTTTTCTTCTATCTCCTTCTGTGCCAACCTTCTTACCTTCCCTATTTCCCGGGGGAGATGAAAAATGTTCAGGCTAGCTGCATCTTTCTCCGACAGGCTGTCACCTATACTCGTGCCACCATGCTGCTCTAGCTTGACATTTCCTTCTGTTTCTGGTCTCTGTGCGCCTCCTTATGCCTTCCATCTTCTGCTGTCATATTCTTGGCAAAGAAAATCAAAAAAGAAAGAAGGATGTGCGTGTGCGTGTGTGTGTGTGTGTGAGAGAGAGAGAGAGAGAGAAAGAGCCACCTGTGTCTGCACCAATGTTGAAGATGGCCCTCTTCATCATCTTCCTCTTCTTTGTCTCTCTCCTTTGTCTCCACCACATCTGCCATCATAGAGCGCTCCTCTTCCTCTATCCTGCCTCCTTCCCCCTTTTATTGTTCATGCATAGAGCGCTTCTGTTCCTCTATCCTGCCTCCTTCCCCCTTTTATTGTTCATGTGAAGAACCAGGAAAGGGAAAGGATATTGTCTCAAAGACCTGCCTTCTTGTCTCTTTTTTGGCCCAGAACCTGAAATAAGCCTCATTGTGAGCAGGCTTGCACAATATTTCTGCTAACAAATCAGAGCCCAAACATCTGATAATCTGATAGGTCCTGTCAACCAGGCTCAATAACTGATGTTTGGAGCCTATTATCAAATCTTTATTTGTCCAAACCTGAAACTGCATCCAATTAATAGTTGGGCCCTTCTTTTATCCTGCATTGGTTCTCATACCAGGCTGAATAGGATCCGTACATCAGTGATTCACTCATCCAGCAAGTTTCATATGTAGTGTACTAACTCAAGTTGCCTCAGGAGGAAAACCAGAGCACTGCTAGGGTTGTTAAGTCTCTGACAAATTCAGAGCTAATTTTAACAATGAGGCACATATAGAACATTTACTGCTGCTTTCTGTTAACTATTGCCAATTTTTAGTATTTAGCTTTGCATCGCAAATGGGAATAAAAGCTCTGCACTAGCTTTTTTGAAGAACAAGTCAATTTTCAGTGGGTCACCATAGGAGACCTGTTCTTTATTGTTTCTAATGCCCTTGTTATTTGGTTGGCTAATTGCTATTTTTTGGTTACATCAGGTGATGGATATCAAATGAATCTATTGTTAAATAGATCTCCGTTTGGTCACATGAGGCCAGCAAATCCTACATGGGAAAGCTCCTGCAATTTTAATCTTACACAAGCAAATGGGATGTGCATAAAATCAACAAAAGCAGGAAGCATTGGCGGACAGATGTATTTGCCTAGCAGTGAGTTGTCAATTGCTGCGTCCACACTTCATCATGATTTGGATAGGCTCTTTCCATTCAAGGGCACTGCTGCCGAAGTCCTCAATCAAGGTGATGCTTTTCTACAAGTAGTTGTACACGGTTCTGCTCTTACGTATTGGACTTTACATGTGCCATCTTTTAATTTGCAGAGTTAGAAGTCTAGAACATACCCATAGTAATACTTCCTTCTTTAGGATTAGAAGGTCATGAACGACCTGTGATGTTATTTTCCAAAAGAAAAAACTACCTGTAAAGTCATATCTGCTTTTCACAAAAGAACCTGCAAGTACAAATCCATCAGCAGTGATTAGACAACTTTGGCATCCCTGGAACAAAAAGATTGTGGCCTACTTTTATGCAAATACATGGATAGTTTTTCATGAGCCAGGTGATGAAAGTATGCACCAATATATTGAGTCACCACTTTGCTTGTTCATTCCGGAAATGGCCATGTTGGTGCAAGAAGTTTCTCTGTTCTGTAGGTTCCTGGTATATGGAATATTTAGCAGGTCCTGATTATCCATAGCAGTAAAAACCACATGCAGTGCTATTACATTACATCACCTTTTTCTACCACCAATCTTGGACAATGTTTTTTGCCCCCCTTCTGTTCCCAATACTCTGTAAAACCTGCTTCATCCATCATCCAGAAATAGTCTTACTATGCTCACACTCATTCTTCTCATGGCTTTAAGTTCACTTGAAGCCCCACAACTTAGACAACTAATTAATTAGTTCTGCGCAGAAGTCATACTCTGTGGAAGAGTATTTTATTTGCCTTCAATTTTAGTACCCCCTTCAACAATACCACAGGTTTAATTAATATATATTTTTTGTGTATATTTTATGGAATATGTAGCTGGTAAAATTTTAATTGCACCTGTTGGTTGTGAAACCAGAGTTCTGCCTTTTCTTTATGTGCTTGTTCAGGTATGCTTAAAGCATCTGACATTACAAGAAAGGTGCTGAATAACTTAACGATGCCACAAGCCTGAACCATTGAAAGGTTTTCCTGCAGTTCTGTGCATAAGGAAGCATACTGATCAGACGTGAACATCTTCTTGCATAGATTATAGAATACCCCAGTCAATCAAGTGGCAATTCTGGGTGACATCTGCTTGCATAGATTATAGAATACCCCAGTCAATCAAGTGGCAATTCTGGGTGCTATGTAATAAGATTTACAAGAGTTTAACATTGTTGTTACATGAATTTCTATTGCAGGTTAACATTGTTGTTACATGAATTTTTATTGCAGGTCTGGAAGCATCTGTTATTGCTTCCAACTTGGCTGGAGCCCCGGATTTTCGGCGTGCTCTCTCTCTTCTGTCAACAGACTGCTGGGGTTCAGCTCACCCCGGATCCACCTCTATGAATCAGCTTCTACATGTGAACCATGCAAGCTCAGCTCAGACTGCAGTACAGGTCGTCCCAAACTCAGACTACTTGCAGGCTGAGCAATCCATGCCTCAAGAAGCCCTGGTACGCTCATTTCCTTTGCATGGCGATGGAAGCCAGTTCCAAGAGTTCCAGCTGCTTAAAGGGCCCTCTGGAACAGCTTTCTTCCACCCCAACCAGATAGACTAGTGTAAAGTCATCCATTCTGCAGATTGTGTACTAAAGTCAGATCATCATTTCTGGTTGTTAGCATGTCTATTTATTAGCACTTATTCCTGGTTTGGTCGCATGATGATTGTCAAAATTACTGCACATCCTCCTGCACTTTCAGTCAGTATCACCTAGTACTATTACGTATGCAAGCTTGTCAGATTTGGCTGGTTATATTATTGGTATGGGATAAAATAATAATATTTATTCCATTTCTTTATCTCTTATTAGGCACAAAACTTCAATCTGATAATTTATGTACACATGAAATATTATTTGATATATCATGTTAGTATTATATGAGTTTACTTTTTTCAATTACTGTACCAATTATCGGTTTCGGTTGTACATGTACCCCTCACCTCATTGGTTCACACGTACCATTAGTCATTACCTCATCTACTAAAGTTTTAGTCGTAACTATCATGTATGATAATTGAGTTGTAGTTGCTAAGAACCGTTGAAGCAGATCCTAAATTTCGATCATCTCTCTCTCTCTCTCTCTCTCTCTCTCTGCGCTGCCTGTTGGGGAACATGGTTCATGAACTGCAGGTTTGTTTGCCTGAATATTTGAATTGTTTGTGGTTTTATGTTTTTAGTAACAGCACAGTGGTTCTAGTTTTCTCTGTCCTAAGTCTGACATTTCTACAAGAGATACCTTGGACACCAATCGATGAAATTGTACCCACTATTTTTCAATTTTTCCTACCCATTGTACCACAAGGATTAAGTGACTGATAGTACTTTCTGCAAGCTCCAGGTTAAGGATGCAAATGACCGAATGCAGTAACTTATTACATTCAGTTGGATTGCGTTATATTATATGCATTCAGCTGAGAAAAGATTTATATCCATTTATCTCATTTGTTATGCATATCAATTTAGTAAGATTGTCCTTTAACTGATATATGACTTAATGATTGGTGTTAGATTAGTCCATGTTGGAAGGTATATTTAAAGTGATGGTATCCTCTCGACTCAATTCCTTTAGGTTTTGAGGCGACTATAACTTCAGTTTGGTTTCAGCACCCATAGTTATGATCTGGATTGCATAAACGGTATCACATTAGAAAATGAACAAATCAAAAATATATTTGAAATGATGGTATCATCTCCATTCAATGTCTTAATATTCTGAGTTTGATAACTTAATAATAATATCCACTGCCATTCTTATCCCTACTCACGGTTCAACCCTTGACTAAGGGCCCATTTATTTTTAATATTATTGCTGATTTCAACAGCTTAGATTCTTGGAGAATCTAGTTTGACAAATACTGGAAACAAACGCTCATCAGGCGTATCAAAGATTTCGAAGTTTCTAAAAAGCTGTGCTTTTAAATGTGGACAGGTGGCAGCCATTCATGGACTCCTGATTTCTTCCTATTCCTCTGGAATCCAAAGGACACCAGGGGAATCGAGACTCGTGCAGTTGTGCACGCTTCCCAAGGGTTGTCAAAACTGAAAACAAACGGGCGCTAAAGCATATTTGCAAATTGGCATATTGAGGTTAAAAGTAATTCTGTTAAATTTGCTCTTCTAACAATGTGTTAAGAGTAAGATCGTCAACCCAAGATCACAAACGAAAATCTCATTTGAAGAATTCTGACCAAAGATTCACGGTTCGCAGCCAGATTGACCGAGGGTAGACAAGAAAAGATATGCAATGGGGTGCCCCACATCTTGTTGCTAATTAGAGGAAGGTAGGGATGTAACTTGAGCAGGCTAGATTGGATTATATGGTAATTTAAGTTTAATCTAAATTCAAAATAGTCCGGCCTAATTTTTGTCCGGCCCAAATTTAACACAAATTCAACCCAAAGTCGACCTAAATTCAATCCAAATTGAATGGTGGGTGGATTGGGTTGGACTGGACTGGTCCTATTTATAGTTAGTTTGTTAAATATATTCTATCTATGAAGTAATGTAAAAGTCAATGGATCAAACTTGGCCAACACGTATTCAATCCAACTCAGTCTAAATTTAACCTAACCCAATCTAGATAATTTAGATCAACCCAATGTACTATAATGTGTGCCCCACACGCACGCCCACGGCTGATCGAAGGAGGAGATCAGGCATCCTGCTGACAGAGAGGACGGACTTGTCGTCGCTCCCTCTTCAGCCTATGAGCTCCGTTAGCTGAACAGCAGAATAGATGGCCGAGTTTATCTTACCTTACATTGCAATTTTGGTTCGCTCATTTCATAAGATTTTTGCTTGTTTGCAAATGCCCATGGGACTATTAAGAATTTTAATGATGGACATCTATCCCATGAGCATTCTACGCTCACACCATGTTCTATTTTACTGATCACGCACTAAGAAATCTATTAAGAAAGCTGGACGGCGAAGGGGTCCTTTAACTTGACATCAAATAGTATAATTCTTATTAAAAAATAATACCATTTTATTATGTTTTACAGTATTACATGTCAAATGTTTGCCATATCGTGTTTTGGGGATGGGAGATTGGTGGATACCATATCTCTGCTCCTTCTCTTTCTCTCTTCCCTCAAATGTTTTGCCTTGGGTTTTGCGAGGTCACTAGGCATGCTTTCGAGTCAGCGGGGCATGAAAGCACACGTCAAATGTTCAAAGGATGTACCTTAACACTGCCTTCCAAACAAGAAAATCCTCTTTTTCTCCGGGTGCTGCCTGGTTTGGGCCCAGGGCCCAGTCTAATACAGAATCTAGGCAAAGATGATCTATCCCTCCTCTACCACACCCAAAGAAACCATGCGTAGCAATGGACATAGAGGTGGTTAGCACATGGGAACCAGGAATGAGGGATTGGCAAACGTGTGTTCCTTCCCGCAGGTAAGGTAGTCCCAAACAAGCTGTGCCTAGGATTGATTCCTACAAGCCCTGGAATGCTATTAATGCACATGAGAAAAATTTTAAGGTTGCCTCGGACAAGAAAATCTCATTAATGAATCACATCACACGTCATTTGCAATACAAATATCGTAGGGAGTCTCGCCGTATACGGTTGCGCATCTTGCTGCTCAATCTCCTTGCTCCATTAGCCTTGTTTATCTCCTTTTATTCCCTTCTTCCTCCAGCCTGGTTTCCGCACTATTTTGTTTGGCGCCTCTTAGGGCTGACAATGAGCCGAGCCAAGCTTTGGATGGCTCAGGCTCAGCTCGAATCAAAGAAGGTTGGCTCAAGCTCAAGTTCTGTTTGAGCTCTAAATCTGGACTCGAACTCGGTTCGTCCCGTTTTTGCCTGACTCAAACTCGACTCGGTTCGAACTCGAACCACTGAAATTTATACAGTTACACAGTCACAGGATGGAATACCCACTTCCACTTGACCTAATTTGAAGAATTAAAATATATATATTAAATATATCGAACCAGCTCACGAGCCACGAGCCGAACCACAGTAAACTTAAGCTCGACTTATTAAGCCATTCGAACTTTAACCTAAACTTGAGCTTGACTCATTAGAGATTTCAAGTCGAACCGAGCCGGAACCAAGCCGAGCCCAAACGGCTCGGCTCGTTGCCAGACCGCCTCTACTCCAATATTTGGCAGTTTCAGTGTTTTTTTTTGCATGGTTGATCTTGGGACAATCCCTTTCGAGATTGTGAATCTTTTAGTTGATGCTCGAGTACTTGAGCCCCCTCCGTATACTCCCATGGTACACGTCTCCAAGCACGCCTTTGTCTGTTGCACTGGGTTTGCAACTTTGGCTGTCAGCTTACTTCGGCGATTCTGAAGAACGTCGTCCTCCTCCCCTCGAATTTCTCTGGCGATGGGACTCTAGGTTTAGATGGCGCCTGCGATTGTTTCGCTCGATGACCTGGTGTGTTTTGTGTTTAACCAATGGTTCTTAGCTTGTGATGTAATCTGTGTCTTCTTAATTAGAAATACTTTTAAACTGTCATATAATTCCATCAAACAACTAACTTTGAAGTGGGACGCCCAAAACTATGAGCTACTCATAAAAATTGACTTGAACTAAAAACTTCAAACTAGAGATTTCTATAACGGAAAAAAAGAGCTCATTTGCGCATAAACCTAATTAGATCTACCATTTAGTAATTCTTACCTTTAAAGTCGAGAATGAGCGTGAACCCATCCCACAGTTACAGTCCGTCTCCACTACGCGAATGGCACTCTATCGTCAGCCACGCAGACCCGATGTTACGGAAGGTAGAAGACAAACCTCAGGAACGCAACAGTGTACAGAATTGGCCAAGTTACAAATGTCACACCCACGCACTCTCAGAACATTAGAACATTCGTGCAAATATGAAAAAGAGATGAGATGATCTAAGCCTCATTTCCTAGATCAAAATATACCACAATTTCATACCCATGGTGAAATGACTAATTCACCTCTACTCCATCTAGACGGGAACATAAAATGAAATAGAGAATAAAGGTCAGAAGATCTTATCCTTAAAAAGGCAAAACACAGGGCATAGCACGTCATTGAAGCCACAATTTGACTAATTATTCAGTTGGTATTCTTACTTTTGCGCATCGATATCCCATGCCCACCGAGGTGTTTAGTTACAGTACATATTGCATCTAATTTTTATATTTAAACATCACTAATACATTATCGAAACATATTTAATACAAGCTTGAGGTTGAAATAAAAACATAATAATTCAGTTTTGAAAAGTCTCAACTACCTCGTGGAAGCTTGAATGTGAAAGTCCCCGTAAAGATAATAAATAATAACCCGTATGGGCGATTTTACTTCCTAAAAGCTTCATAGAGTTTGAAATTTTACGTAGATTTTAAAAGAGTCACTGTTCACGAGCAACACGGTAGATAGTTTGGCAGCCGTTGGCAGGGCACCCATGTGAATCTATTCAATCAGAATAATAGACGAAAAGCTTACAGACGAGCAATATACTAGATAATTTAGCAGCCATTGGCAGAGCATCCATGCGAAACTATTCAATCAGAATCTGAAGAATAGAAGAAACGCAGACGGCTGGCCCTTTACAAACAGGCAAAATGAATACTACGAATGAAGACCTCCGAAAGATGTAGACCAGTTCAATCCACAATATAAAAGAACCAGAGAGATGTCTTATAAACAGATGCATTAAATCTGAAACCCCATTTCAACACTCAGAAATCTGTATGCTCGAAGGTAACGTTTTTAACGATATGGAACATTTATTCCCATTTTAGTGGGTCGGCATACAATTGGGTGTGATACACCCCACATTTACCCTACATTTTGTCCCCATCTGCAAGGACCGTGAATCCAGGTCTCTTTAAGGAGCAAATACCTAAACACGTGAACTGGGCTGGTTTAACCTACGGCACAGGTTCTTCTAAAGCATTCCCGATGCAGAATCATCTACATAGATATTGATGCAATAGGACTCCACTAACGTACCGAACTTACGTTAAGTGCACGTCTATGAACCATCCAAGGACCAGAAAGAGGTATTCTGTTTCTCAACATCTAAGAGGGCAACAAAAAACAAAACTGACACCGCAATGAAGATGTGCAAGAAACCATCAAATAGAGGAGGTTAAACTTAAGAAAATGGAAGAAAAAGAAAAGCAGAAACAATGACTGAGCAAAGCAATATGGCAACAGAGCAAAAAATCAGGTAACACAGATCATGTATGATGGATTAGAGATAAAGAGGCATGAGTAAGAAATAGTAGAAAAATGAAAACGTAATCTCAAGGAAGTAAGCAAATGACAATTGCCAAGGACATGGGGATTGTGTGGAAGGACAAGAGGGGAAAAAAATGCCCAAATTGCACAAATTTTAAAACTGACAAACTGCAGAAAACACTATATAAGCAAGGATCGAGAGACTAGTTAAAAAAATCTCTTCTTTCTCTCACTCAAAACTGTGCATGGCATAAGAATAGCATATGATGAGGAAAATGCTGACAATAGCAACGATGACGACAAAATGGTGGCAGACAAGAGGACGAGACGGTGAACAAAGATGAGGAAAAGGAGAAACAAAGACAGATGAGACAACATTTGAGGCAT
Organism: Zantedeschia hybrid cultivar; assembly: GCA_030544215.1. NCBI lineage: Eukaryota > Viridiplantae > Streptophyta > Magnoliopsida > Alismatales > Araceae > Zantedeschia > Zantedeschia hybrid cultivar. The sequence continues at coordinate 40,450,742 of JARZZO010000013.1, read as the reverse complement.
GAAGGTCATGGGTATGAATTGGCTCACATGTTTCCGTTGCTGTTAGGAGAATCAAGCATTTTAAAAAAATCTGGATGATATACAAGAATGTATACATTACTGAGCACTGATTGACTGACAAATAAGATTAACTGTCATCAATTATCAATTTGGTTCATGCCAAGCAGATCTACCATGGATAGAGTATTTTAATCTTCAGAGGATAATTATAAGTTTCAAGAAAAGAATAAGAACCTCTAGATAGTCTTCATTTGAAGAGCAAAGAGCACGCAGAAATCTTATTCAGTTAACACTAAGAAAATGGTAGCTAGTACATGTACACCTACATAAATGGTGCCAACCGAGCCTACCAAGGTTCATGGAACAAGGCTTTTTGATGATGATGATGACGCAAGGAGATCGAATTCTCCAGTGGTCAAAATAAAAGCTTCCATTTTCACTTCAGTTATGGATGCCCTGGTAGTAGACAAGAGATATAGAAGTAACCTGCCCTGGGAGTGCGTGTTCGTTGTTGATAAGATTATTTTCATGTATAACAGTAGAAGAAACAAGGAAAAAGCACATTTGTTGGATAAAGTACAAAGATGAGATGATAACTAATGTTGGCGACACTCTCAAGGTATGATATTAGATTCTTTTCTTCTATTTTTTCTCATTTCTCACCATCTTTCTCTCTCTATCATTCTCTCTTTCTCTCTTAATATTTTATTAAATATTTTTATTTTTAAAGATGCCGACTTCAGAGCAAAATGAGGCCACATCTGTCATTTCTCGTAGTGATCCAAGATGGAACCATTGCACCGTCGTGAACATGACTTCACGGAAGGTCAAATGCAACTATTGCGATTGGATCATTTCCAGAGGAATCTTTCGTCTAAAGCAACATATTGGAGGTGTTAAAGGAGAAGTGAAGACTTGCACTACTGCACCCTTAAAGGTGAAGAATCAATTCAAAAATTACCTACGACAAAGAGAGATGGAGAGAGGAGCAACATCAACGATGAGAGGTCAAATTAAGGAAGAAATGACACATCCATCAGATTAAGGTATTCATATTTACCCTCCGGGAGACAGACCTTGGGAGGGAGACATAGACTCTACCAGGAGGAGGTCCACTAAATTTGAAGATCTTCCTCAAGGTAAGACATATACACTCCCTTGATTTCAATGATTTCAATTAGTTATCTACGCTTCATCTCGGTTAAATTAATCTCAAATCATCTTTTTTTTAAAGATGATTTGTGTCGAGCCATAGAGAAAAGTAAAAGATCTTTTGCTGAGGAGGAAGTGTATATAGACGCACCGACCGACACGTTGGGCAAGGGAGTAGGTCCGAACATGAATCCAACGAAGAGAAAATTCATGACCTCACTAGGGACAATGACCCTAGAGTGGGTCCTATAGATGCTTTCATAACAAGGCAAAGGGATAAACAACCATCGATCGCAGCTGCCATGAAGAATCTAAAGTTATGCAAGGAGAAGATTGGCAGTGTTGTTTCGAGATGATTTTTCAATAACATCGTATCGGCCAATACTGCAAAGGGTTCTTATTGGGAGGATATGATTGAGACCATTGGAGATGTAGATAAGGGTATTACTAGACCAACCTCCAAGGAGATATACAATACTTATCTTCCTCAAGAGGTAAGTGATCTAAAAGAGTATATCAAGTCGTTCAAGCGAATTTAAGATGAAAGAGACTTTACAATAATGACAGATGGATGGATGTAAGTACTTTGAATTAGTTTAACATATTTAGATTAATAGATTACATTTTTTAGTTAATTGAGATATTCTCTATAACATTATTTGAAGAATAACGAGAAAAATTATGATCAACTTTCTTATATATGTCAAGTTTGGACTGTATTCTGGAAGTCTGTTGATGCTAGTGGAAAGGTAAAGAATGTTGAATATCTTTTCAAGTTAATTGATAACGTTGTGAAGCAAGTGGGAGAAGATTAGAGAATACAAGTTTTAACAGATAATGCATCTTCATATAAAACTACTAGCCAAATGTTGATGGAGAAGAGACCACATCTATATTAGGTTCCTTGTTCTACTCACTCCCTAAATTTGATGGTAAAAGATATTAGGAAGAATGTAAAAGTGGTTGAGATAGTGAAGTCAACCCAATTCATCACATCCTATATCTACATATCTACAACCACAACTACGTGCACCCGTTGATGCGCGAACACACTGGACAGAAGGAGTTATTACGTCCTAAGATAACTCGTTTCGCCTTCACGTACATTTCCTTGGAGACTCTACAATTGCAAATCCGCCCTTTGATGCAAATGATTTCAAACAAAAGATAGGAGGATTGGATGACAAGGCACGAGAAGCATGATGCTAGAGCCAAGGGGAAGCAGGTTAAGGACTTGATTAAGAGCCGAGACTGTTGGAAGAATATCAAGATTATTATAAGCGTAGTTGAACCTCCTCTTATGCAGGTTTTGAGGATGGTGGATGGTGACAGGAAAGCCATAATAGGATATTTATATGAAGCTATGAACCATGCCAAAGAGGACATTGCCAGGGCCAACAAAAGTACGTAAAAAGAGTGATGGGATATTATAGATGCAAGATGGGATAAGACACTCCACCATGACTTGCATGTAGCAAGGTCGTTCCATATTGCTAAGGCAGTCAGGCTTGAATTTTTTCTATAAGTTATATTTTCTTATTAATTTTATTTTCAATTCTTTATGGCATTTCTTCAACCCAAGATACCAATGTAACACTACTACTTAGCATTTGCCTAATGATGAAGAAGTACTCCATAGGACTCAAAATGTGATTCGGCACATGTTACATGATGAGGATCAAACTATCATAGCATACAGTGATACAACAAGATGCATAACTATAGGCTCCGGTCACTTCATCTTGGTACTTATTGTGCTCAACAGACAATCATGTTGCTTTCGCCAGATATTTACATAGAACTAATACTTTCACTAAGTATTATCAATTCCATAATTTACAATGCTAATTGTTGGCTAGATCATGGAATTACAGGTGGATGGATAATGGGAGGGCTCCAGGTTATGAAGATCTTGCATATGTTGCCATCCGTGTATTGAGCCAGACCACATCTACCTCTGACTGTGAGAGGAACTGGTCTACATTTAACTTGATACAAACCAAGCAAAGAAACCAATTAAGTTCATCGAAATTGGAGCAATTGATCTTTTGCCACTACAACATGCACTTGAAACTAAAGAATGTTCAAAGAATTCAAGAGAACCAGAGAGAAGAAGCACAATAGAGAGATGAAGTTGTCAACCGATCGGTGTGCAAGTAGAACAACAAGTTGAGGAACCAATCGACCTAGACAAGATATTTGAGGAGCAGAATCCACTTTATGCATGGGTGAATGCGAGGAATGTTTGGCGTCCATTAGAGTTTGATCCAGATGATCGCTCATAGGCAAAACAAGAATTAGATGGCATCCTCTTATCCGTAGAATTCCAACTTCCACTCCTTTAAAACGGCAAAAGAAATCCACCCACAAAGTTCATGTAAGGGTAAGAGTAAGAGACTAACAACTCATGGATATTGCAGATTTAGAAACTGTACAAGAGGGTCATACGGGACACTGGAGCCGAGTGACAAAGTCATTTACCAAACTTCAAACGACTCTGCTTCAGCGACGAGTACCCCTGACAAGGACGATGATGATCCACATGGCAGTCAAAGTGAATCCCTGCAACATCAGTTATCTCGAGGGTGTGGAATCAACTCGACGCAGTGAAACTCCTCCAATTACTTTCACAAAGGAGAAGCAATTTGTACATGTTACGCATGATGAAGACCATTCCAGCAGGTTGGCCAAGGGCACATCAATAAGAGATGGGGCAAAGGGAAGCAACAACAAGAGATCCTGAGGAGAGCAAAAGAAACATCAGAAGAGTATGCGCAAGAGCATCCGCCTGATGCATCCATTCAAGTTCCATTAGAGGGTTATGGTCCTTATGGATATCTAGCCAGGTATTATCAATACCCACCATCCTATGATGCATCGAGTTACTTACACTGATATCACACTTATCCTTCAAACTCATATGTTTCCTCTTATCTATCTTCATAAGGATCTTATCATGTGCCGAAGAAACAAAGATAGATACTAGTGACAATCATCTATAGTAACACAGATGAGTATAACTGATTTCTACAAGAATATCAACAATTGTACCTAACTTATATATCTTGGCCGATTACAAGCAAAATTTGTATAAAACCTACAATGTAAAGTTAGATTAAATGTATGTCTATAATTTCTTTGTGTTTATTTTTTAAAAAACTCTCATTGAATACTTAGGGGTAAAGTTTTATGTCCCCCCCATGTATTCAAGCTTTTTTCAAAGTTAATGAAATTCCAAAGGCTTACCCTAGGTCCTAGATAAGTTTCAGGTAAATATATTTTTTTCTGATTTTTTGTAATTTTCCTTATTTTTAGACCATTTTCTATTCTTTTTCCTATTTTTCTTCTATTTTTTCTCTTTTTTTAATTGACTCGGCCGGACTAGACCGGGTCAGCCCGGATCGGTCTAGGATCAAATCGAATCAGTAGATCTGCTCGATGGGGACCGGACCGATCTGAGTCTGATCCCCGTGTTGGCCTTCCTTGGTTGGCGATGATTTGATCCAATAACTGAACATTTCAAACATTTGGAATATGAAGTTCAACATAGTGGAATATTGATGACACAACAAAAAGATTTAATAAGAAGTTCACTTCTAATTAAAACACTAACTTATAGAAGCATATCTTATCTTCAAGGGGATCATCTGCTTCATTTGCCTCTGCTTCAATTGCCATTCTTATCAATGCGGTTCCAACTCCTTTCCTTCACAGTGGTCGTGGTCACAAACAAGGGGATCCTTTGTCACCTTTGCTATTTGATTTGGTTGCTAATGTCCTAGCAGCAGCCGCAGTGGTGGTGGTCGTGGCTACTCCAAATGCCATCAGCAAACATCTAATGAGTCTATCTAGCCGTGTCAATAGCAAGCCAGATGGCCGTATCAGAGAACAGGAGATATAAGAATAATGTCAAGTTATCTCGTCATAAAAGTAAAGCTAACCATGCTAAAAAATGTAAAGATGCCCATAACCAACTTGTGGAATATGATGTGGTACACCTACTTCATTATGATATAGGCCTGACTTGAATGGCAACATACAAAATAATAACCAAAAAAAAAAAAATCAAGCACCGCCAACTGGATCACAAGGACAACTAATGTGGAACGATAGGAGGCACCTCACCCACGATCCTCGAGCATCTCGCTCGGCCCTGTAGCAAGGCTTTCTCAACCCCATCCCAGGGTCGTCTTCTCCGTTGTAGAAAGAAATACAAAAAAAATCAAAAATTCGCAATAAAATTCACCATTAATTAGAAGAGTGTTACAAAACTATTTGAAGAGAAGCAAACCCTAATCCTAGTCCTAATGACTAAAATACCCTTAACTCGAAATAAAAACTAAAATCACATTAAATATAAAATGGGCTCCTCACTTCGCTCCTGCAACACTTGTATTCCCATCATTCTCCCCTTGCTTAAGAAAATTTTGTAGTGTTTGAGGATCAGGATAACAATTGTGACAGACGAAAATGGCACCAAGTTCTTGAACCAACACCCAGATCAAGTGAGCCAAACTTCACTCTGTATGATCATCAAGAATGCACTGCACTAGATCAAAAGTTGGGCGTCTAGAGGCAAAGTCCACGTCCATGGCAATGATCAACTTAATATATGGGTCTGACGGCTCCTAGAACATAGAATTTTCCAATAAATGAAAACAAGCCACCTCCATGATTATATAATCCCACATAGGTGGGTCAGGCAGAGGTAGAGGGGCTACCACATCTGATACGACAAGGGGCACATCAAGGTCTGATCCCCACAAAGGATAAGGGTGGAGATAGCGATAATGCATGTTGTGGTGTTCAAAGAACTTGAATTTGAAAGGATGGCTGAATCAACCTCGACCTCGTTTGAATCTTCAAGCTAAGACTTTGTCACACTTAAAGGATATTTGATAGGAAAAATGAACTTTCCTTTCAAGTAAGGCTGCTGGAGGACGCACCTCTGTTGCTCATGCGGTGGCACATCGTTTTTCCATCCGATCTCTGTCAAACTCTAATGCACGATCCTAGCTTTGGAAAGATGGTACACCATGCCCTATCAAAGTGAGAAACACCCTTGAAAGGCCCAGAGACTTCCACAAACACTTGGTCACCATCTATTACAATTTCTCTATTCTTGGAGAGTAAATCGACATGTCTGTGAAATAAAATTCTCCTCCAATCCATTATTAAACACAAGGGCAGCATACGCTTTGTTCAGCAAAATAATTCTAGTGCAAAGATTGAGTAAGTCATGCTTGCAGACGGTACAGACGATGAGCTAATATGATCCGACCCACAGGGCTCCATAGATTGTGTTGCCAAGCTCCTTCATGTCTGTGGGACCGTCACTGACAACGAGATCGTTACGGAACTCGTGATAGACGGCTTCAGTAAGCGAGGCATGGTGGTCGCCTAGGACGATCGACGTTCAGACAGCAGGGAACGTCACACGGGCAGGACAAAAGCCAACAAGTGGTCGGGTGGAGGACAAGCAGGCAATGTGCTAACAATGCCTACGAAGTGCACAGGAGGCACCGACGGGGGGCGCAAAAGTGCATGCCACAGTACCGCAGTACTGTTGAACAACAACCATGGTAGTATTCATGATGAACAGTAACCCCCGGGAAGAGAAAGAGAGAGAGAGAGAGAAGGAAAAAAGAGAGAGGAAGGCGGTGGTACAGTGGCAGCAACGTGGCAGCGGCGACAGAGGCGGTTTGAGCGTCTCACCCAATCCATCTCAAGGTTCCCTCTTTCTTTTCGAGAAACACACCAGAAATCATAACAGAATTTGGATCTTGAGGACGATTAAAAACCTAGCTACAATACCAAATTGATGTGAAATGATTGAAGGTGTCTCACCCCATGATACTCGAGCATCTCACCAAGCCTGTCGTAGCGCTTTTCTGACCCTATACTAGGGTTGTTTTCTCCGTGGCAGAGAGAAACACAAAAAAAATATCAAATTCGCAATAAAATTCATCGTTAATTGATAAGAGTGCTACAAGACCATTGTAAGAGAAAGCAAACCCTAATCCTAGTCCAACTAGGATACCCTTACCTCAAAATAAAAGCTAAAATCACACTAATAAGTCTACGTAAAAAAGGAAAATGCATCCAATGGGCCAAATAAAATATAAAATGGACTCCTGGTTTCACTACTGCAAAACTTGGATTCCCATCAACAATGGCATGTTTTCATCTCACAACAAACTAAAGACAGAATTCTTCCATGCACTGCATAGCATCTTCAGGCATTCAAAGCAAGGAAGGATCGGGATCAGCCACAGATCGGCCCAATCCAGACTGATCGGATCAGCCGATCCGCTCCAATCCCAGTCCGATACCCACTTCTCCTTTATTTAATTTTTAAGCATACAAAAAAAATAAAAAATAAAAATTTTAAAAATGTATAAAAAAACTAAAATTGTCTACAAAATCTACCTTTATTTCTAACTTACTAAGTCAACTCTATCTTACTTCTTTAGTAAGTGGCCTCTCTATAACACATTCTCTCTCGATCTATCATTTCTAAAATTTTATCCCTATTGCTTTCTTTTTTTTCCTCTTAAATACATTAGTATTATCAGTTCTCAATGGTAAATAAATTCAATACGTTCACTATGTTATGCTTTCGAAGAAAATTAAAAAAATATAACTACTCTTTTATTTTTTTGCAAACAATAAGTTGATTTTGCATACAAATGACAATAAGAGTCCTTCAATAATCTACATTATTGAATTTTTTTATCAACAACTAAATTACATACCTCCTTTAGTGCCAGTAACAAAGGGATATAGATTCCAGTCATTGACAAAAATCGCAATAAATATAAACTATTGAATGACCCTTTTTGTCGTTTATATCCATAACCAAATAACCCTCAATAGAGTTGATGGATTCTTGAGAACCTGTCCTTCAAGTAGCTTTTCCCAGCCACTTACCCCTCCAGGAAAAGGCGTGAGGGGGATGAAAGGCGACGAGAAAGACGACGGAGAATGGGTGAAGAGGCTTCCGGGAAGATCCATGGCTAACCGAATGCCTCCTTTCCGATTCCATTCCGGCAGCGATTACGCAAGATCGAGAAATTTGGTGTGTTTTCGATGTCTTGAACAAGGTCATCTTGCGAAAAGCTGCAGGAATTCTTTCGTATGTTTAAGATGCAAAGGTTTAGGCCATTGCATATTTTCTTGCAAGGAGCAAATCCAGCCAAAAGATTCTTTTCGCTCCGATAATCTCCCTCAAGTCTCAGATTCGATGAAGGAGAAATCTGGACCTTTGGTAAATGTTCCCTGGTTCCACTCTTTAAATAGCAATTCTTTGATGTTGAAGCGTAGTATTATTAAATATTTTTCTAAAGAAATTTGGAGTTGTAGAGATCTGTAAACTTAAAGAAGATGGGTATATTCTTGGTGATGAGGAAAAAGTATGCCAGATAGATAACTCTAGTTTTTTTATTCTTGGATTGAATGCTGAGAAGAGAGAATTCTTATTAAAGCAGAAGATTCAAAAAATTAGCGACGCCACTATTCCCTGGAATCCCTGGAGTCACTCTGTGGGAGCACACAAAATGCTCCCTGGTAAGAAAATATGGCGCAAGCTCAGACGCATTCTTTTCCATCTTTGGGATGTCGAAGTATACATAGCTATAGTTGCATGCTTCGGGTCTCTGGTTGAAATAGACAGGGACACTATCCAATGGGCGCATTTCTCTTTTGAAAGAGTCTGCGTCAAAATAGACAGAGAGAATAATCTGCTTGAAGGAGTAAAGATTAGATGGAACAATGAAGGTTTTTGGGTTTTAATCAAAGTAGAAAAACTACAAGAAGACGGCAACAAGGCAGTCGATTGGACATACAAAGATGTTGTTACCGCTTACCAACAATACAGAGCTCGCATGGATAGAGTAGGGGAACCAATCGAGAGGTTGAAGACGACCGGTTCGGGTAACTCGGGCGAACCATCGACTGGTTCGGGTGAATCTTTACGAATCTCAGGTGAACCGCCACCGATTCAGTCGACGATCGACCTTCCTAAACCGATTCCGGATCCTTCGGAAGTGGGTCACCTGAGGCTTAACCCGAGTGTCAAGGATGCACCGGTGTCTACCCCTCGACAGCTGATAGCAGACGGCAATAAACTTAAAGGACATTTCTAGGAATACAGGAGATTACGGTTGGGCTGACGCTATTTCTATGCTCGCCTCTCACGTTATTGAGGGGGTTAGGGCTGAGCTGGGCAGAAGCAGGAGAAGAAATGGGAAGCTTCGGGTCCATCGGCGAGCTAGAAGGGAGAAGGAAGACGGCCTTGGCGGGGAAGGTCAGTAGAAATCTCGCCAGGATATCCTCCAACACAAGGTCCTTCCGTTTCTGGAGGGGGGATTGTTCCCGTTTCTGATGGGGATGAGATTCTGGTGGAAGCCAACAAATCCGTTGAGGAGCATAATCCAAGTAAGTTTTCAAATGAACTTACTCTCTATTCACCCCCCCCCCCTAAATCCCACTTCATCTGCCACTTTCTCAAAGCACTACCATAGAAGCCGTTAGCAAAGATTGGCTTACCCTTCTTTCTTCGACTACGGGATTGAACAAGAAGTAGGATCCATATAAGAAAGTGGCTCTAGCTGATTGGGGCAATGAAGAAATTATTGAAAAAGGGAACCTGCTAGGTCTGCATTTACAGGGTAAGGTTGGACAGTTTCGGAAGGCATGTAATACAAGTCTTGATGACAGGGGAGTTTCAAAAAAGAAAAGTACTGGCAAAAGAGAGCTTCATAGTTTGCTGAAAACAACAAGAGAGAACAGCACAGAATAGGGCCGGGAAGCAGCAATATAAAATCATGATTATTCTTTCCTGGAATGTTAGAGGGGTCCAAGACCAGGGAAAACAGTCTGCGATCCGGGATTTGGTAAAAAGAAAGGCGGTAGAGATTCTATGTTTACAAGAAACAAAAATTGCTCAGTGGGATTTAGATTTTGTCAAGAAGGTTCAGGCATCACCAATGCAGAGTTTGCTTTCAGAAGATCACAGGGGTTCTCGGGAGGTATTTTAATGGCCTGGAACAGTCTGAAATGGAAAGGACATCTTCATATTGGAGAACATTCCATTACAGTCAAATTTTCTCCAATTGGTTCCACTGAGAGTTGGATGGTGTCAGGTGTGTATGGCCCTTGCAGTACCAGCAGCGCAGAGTTCTATGGCAAGAATTGTTAGAATGTAAACAGAAATTCTCTTTGCCGTGGTGCATTCTTGGAGATTTCAATAAGATTAGAAAATTATCTGAGAGAAATAAAAGAGGCAGTGTGACAATAGGCATGAAGATTTTAATGAATGGGTAGAAGCAGCAGAAGTGCATGATCTGAATTTAGGTAGTCAGAAATTCACTTGGAACAATAACAGAGAGATGCCAACCATGTCTAAATTACACAGACTATTCAATGATAATGTATGGGAGAATATGTTTCCAACTGCAACAGTTTCCGTTCAACCCAGAATGGTTTCTGATCACAATGCATTGGTTGTGGTTTGTCTTAAGCAAGAGCTCACAAATAGGCCTTTTCAGACTATAAAAGATCCAGTTACAGAATGAAGACTTCAGGAATCTGGTTTGTGAAGTATATGCCTTTTTTCAGCAGCAAGGAGACTAGCTTTTAAATTAAAAAAGCTTAAACAGGAGATCAAGAAGTGGGCCAAACCCAAAGAGGACTGATCCAAATTTTACAGTAATCTTTTCAAAGCAGAAGATAGATGGTACCCAAAGAGGACTGATCCAAACCCAGTTTAGAGTACATGAAAAAGTTGATTTCCTGCTAGCAAATGTGACAGAAGAAGAAGTTAAACAAGTTGTGTTCAGTTTGGGGAGTGACAAGGCACCTGGACCTGACGGATTCCCTATGTTCTTCTACCAAAGCTTTCGGAATTTGCTTAGTTCTGATGTGATTGATACAGTGAAATTTTGTCTGAAGGGAAAGGATGTGAATATCTAAATAACACTTTTCTAGTCCTTGTGCCTAAGAAAAATAAAGCAACAGAGTTGAAAGACTTCAGACCCATCAGCCTACTCAACGGGTCTTACAAAATAATTGCCAAAATTCTTGCCACCAGAATTAGTTCCTGTTTAGAGGATATCATTGAGCCTAACCAGTCTGCTTTCATCCCAGGCCACAAAATAAATCATGCTTTTTTGATCGCCCGTGAACTGCTTTTCACAATGAAGACTAGCAGAAGAAAAGGAGTGGTTTGTAAAATAGACTTCAACAAGGCTTATCAAAGGGTTTCATGGCAGTGCTTATGGAATATAATAAGAAGTCAAAATTTTCCTGAACATCTGGTAAAGATTTTGATGAATTGCCTCGCTACTGCTTAATTCTCAGTTATTATTAATGGGAATGTTCATGGTCAGTTTGACAGCTCAAGGGGATTGGGACAGGGTGATCCCCTTTCATCTCTCTTGTTTGTTATTGTTGCAAATACTCTGAGCAAGTTATGTGCTGTTGCTGAAAGTCAAGGTTGGCTCAAGGCTGTTAAGTTGTGCGGGACTTCTATTAGCATCTCTCACTTGCAATACGCTGATGATACTTTGATTTTCTTAGGGGCAGGAAAAGAACAAACGAGGAATTTGTTATTCATCCTAACAGTGTTGGAAAGTATATCAGGCCTCAAAATAAATTTTGACAAAAGCTCGATCATTGGCATTAATCTTCCAGAAGAAGAAACAGTAGAATGTGCTGAAATGCTGGGATGTCAGAAGGAAAATCTGCCAATAAAGTACCTGGGATTACCTCTTCATTTCAAACGTATCAGAAATTCAGATTGGCAGCCGTTAACTTTGAGAATGCAAAGAAAATTGCCATCTTGGAAGGCTAAACAGTTGTCTTTGGAAGGTAGATTGATTTTACTTAACTCAGCGTTAAGCTCAATCCCTCTACACTATATATCAGTTTTCATCATGCCTCAAGGAGTGAGAAAGGAGATAGACAGAATTTGAAGAAGATTTTTATGGGGAGGGTCTAATGACAGTGCAACGAAAATTTCTTTGGTTAACTGGGAGAAGATTTGCAGAGATCTTAAGCATGGAGGACTAGGAGCCAGAAATTTTCATACTATGAACCTAGCACTGCTGGGTAGATGGCTGTGGGATCTATTATCTGACAAAACAGCACTTTGGAAGAAAATCATTTCTCAAAAACATTATGAGAACAGAGGAAAATTTTATTACCACACATCCAATAGTTCTATGATGTCTCCACTCTGGAAAGACATTCTCAAGACTGCACAGTATGTAGAGAAGGGAATTCTGTACAAATGGGCAGATAAACAACTTTTGACTGAGAAATTTCCTCTTTTTTTCAATCTGGCATCGGTGAAGTGGGCTACAGTCAAAGACTGTTACATCCAAGAAGGTGCTCATATCCAATGGATGATTGTTTTAAGAAGAGCTTTAAAAGATGATGAAGTTGATGAGTATTTGAATTGCATTCAGTTTCTGGACAGGATAAAATTGCAGACAGCTAAAAAAGATCAAGTTATATGGTTAAAAGATGGAGGAATTTTTTCAGTTAAATCTATGTATCATAAAATTGAAGGTAGAAGAGAACCTTATCTCAAGTATAGGCAAGTCTGGAAAGTCAAAGCTCCTCTCAAAATCCGAGTTTTTATGTGGCTTATGTTTGAGAAGAGAATTATAACAAAGGTTTTCAGAGCAAAATGGGGTCCTACTACCCGGTCACTTTGTGGTATACTGGCAGAAGACGCAGACCATCTGTTCATTCAGTGTTTATTTAGCAGAGAAGTGTGGCAAGTTATCAATAAAACACTGTGCATTCATTGCAACTTCCATAACATTGAAGATATGTCTACAAAGTTCAGGAAGCTAAAAGCACAAGCCACTAACAAAACCAGGAGCAAAGTCTTGTCCATTATCCCACATGCAGTATGCTGGAGCATCTAGAAGGAGCGCAATGATGCAATTTTTCAGGGAAGTAAACCTTACACACAGAATGCTTGCCTCAGAACCATTCACTACATCTTTCTCTGAAGTAGACTTTTGCTTAAGATTTCAGTTGTTAGTTTGAGAAGAGAGTTCAATCTACAACCTGTCTGATTTTTTTATTATTTTTCCTTTTCTTTAGGATAGGTACCTCACCTATCCTATTTTGTTTGTATCCCCTCTATTTATGATTCAATAAAATTAGTGGTACAATCCACTACTTACTACCAAAAAAACAGATAACCATCAGTAAAAAACTAAAAAGCTGGTGCACATTTCTTAATCTTAATGCAAAACACAACATTGTAAACATATTCATTTTATTTACTTTTGAGAACTATTAATACTAATTTATCTAATAAAAGAAAAAAATGAATAAGAAAGCGAAAAAAATAGAGATATAAGGATGTTAGAGTGTGTGTGTAGGTTATAGAAAGACAACTTACTAAACAAAGCACCTTGAAGAATCCATCTGATCATTGCAAAGTGCCACTTCACAAGGACAACGTAGAGAGCTTAGAGAGAGAAGAGAGCTTAGAGAGAGAGGGAAGAGGATTTAAACTTTAAAATTTATGAAGAAATATTAATACATAGAAAAACACTTAGAGAGAGGGGAAGGGATCAAGAGAGTTTAAAGTTTAAACTATAGAGAGAGTTTAAACTATAGAAAGAAAAAGCTTGGAGAGAGTGCGTGACAGAAACTTAAAAATAGAATGCAAAAAATGAGATATAAAAATAATGAGAGAGAGAGAAACTTGAAAAAGTTGGAGGAGGAGAATTTTAAAGACAGAAAGAGTTAGAAATGGAAATAAAGAGGGAGAGTTTTAGAGAATAGAGAGAGTTAGAAGGGGCCTGGTGGGGATGGGGAATGGGCTTGGGGCATTTATATAGACCCCCCAAGCCCTTGGGTAGCCACTGGGAAAATCTCAAACTAGTTGTTGCAAACAAGTTCCGCCGATCCACTCCTATGTAGTCAGAGGCGTGAGGCGACTAAGGCGTATTATATATATATATATATGAGGGGGGTCGCCAAGCCCCTGTAGAGAGAGAGAGACCGAGTCCTTGTGTGAGTGTGTGTGAGAGAGAGAGAGAGATAGAGTCCTTATGTGCGCGTGACACATATAGAGAACACATATGGAGAGAGAGAGAGAGAGAGAGAGAGAGAGCACTTACGTGGTTGAGGGGATGCGCCAGAGTCGGAGAAGACATGCGCACTAGCAGGAGACGACGCCAAAGTTGGGGAAGATGTGCACGCTTGGTCTGAATCGGATCGGGTCCCTGAATCGGGACCCGCCAATCCCAATCTGAATCGGGATCGGATCGGCCGAAATCGGCCTGGATCGACCGGGATCAGCCGGAATCGGCCGAATCGGGACCTGCCGATCCCGATCGGGATCGGCCGATTCTGCATTCCATGGTGGAGACAGCGCCGAAGTCGGCGAGGCTGTGCATAATCGGGGAAGGCTGTGTTGGAGTCGGAGAAGCCCACTCGACTATCTACTGGCTCAGGGAAGACAACGCTGCAGTTGTCAACAGATTCCAGAGAGGAGATCGTCGGGTTTGCAGCAAGTAGGAGTGGTGGACATTTAAGGTTTAGACGAAGTGCGGATGGGTTATATACCCGATAAATGGGCCGAATAAATGAACCGCGCCACCAAACTAATGAACCGTAGCGTAAATGGGCCGGCAATAAATGGGCCGAGGCGGACAGGGCCGCAAAGGCGCTCGCTTAGGCATTCGCAGCGATTCCGTCAATCGCCTAGGCGACAAAGGCCGCAGCGAGGCGGCTTGTGGTCGCCTCGCGTCACCTCGTCGCCTAGGCGACCACCTCCATCGCCTTCAATAACATAGATCAGCTCCGATCCCTCCTCCAATCCTCCGAAGGATTGGTGCACAGGATCGGATCAGATAGGCCCGAATCCGATCGGATCGGCCGATCCGTGCCGATCCAGCACACGATGATTAAAAGAAAAAAGGAAACTTACATACAGAAATTGTCCCATTGCCAAAGATACTGTTCTAGTTTAGAAATTGGTTTATCAGGCAGCTGCTCAAAGAGATGGTTCCATGATCATCCCTGCCTTTTTATGAAGGAAAAAAAATAGAAGATAGAAGAGGAATGCTCCATAAGTGTTCTATCACAGTTAAAGATGAGGGATATCATGCAAAAGGAGGTTTTTGAAAGAGGGAGGGGCAACCTCCACACACACGTAGCAAGCCAAAGACAGGAAAGTATCTACCATGATATATGGTTTCTTCAGATGGAAAAGAAATCTTGCATAGGAATGTGTCCTACTGCAATGGACGATGAAAGTTGAAGATAGCAAAGAAAAAAAAAAGAGAACAAGGTAAACAATATTCACTTCCCTGCCGCGTAATGAAGCAGCTGTTACTGTGTACAGCCATGTAAAATTAGGATGAAGCAATTTTAATAGACAAAAAGGAATACTTGAGTACAGGCAGAATTTTTAACTTTGATTGATTTAACAACGACAACAGGTCGATCGGTGGTCAAGCAAATGAGGTAAACACACATTTTAGCAAAAGATGTAGAAGCACAACCACTGGATGATCCATTCACAAGAATTGACTACACATTAGCTGTCTAAAACTAAGGACACAGTAAAGTATATAGTTGTTCCCGTAAGGAAGAAGACGGTGACATATAATAATGCCAAAACAACCTTGAGCATGCAAGATTACTCCATTAAAATCATAACACAACCCATTTACCAAGCAACATTTGACATAAACCACTTGAAAAAGAACCAACAACAGCAAACTCCATCCATCAAGTTCAGAAAAATTGGCCAGATGTTTAAAAAAGCAGAAACTGCTTGTTTTCAAAAAACATATGACAGCAAGCAACAGAACTGACTACAACAGAAATTGAGAAGCAGAAACAAAAGTTTGAAATTACTTACCCTTAGGACAAGTCACATGTTCTCAGTACTTACTAGAAAACTCTACCATACTATTGCTAATGAAGTGAATCAGTCAAGACCAGACTTACGAATGCAGTGCAAGAAATGAACACAAATAACGTATCTAGCCAAGTAACCAGTAAAATAACAACCCCAAGAATTTGATGGAATCTCCTGCAGGTTCCATCTAAAACCATAAACAAGTCATACTCATAGCAAAGGGTCTAAACAATCCCCTACCAGAAATGCAAGAGCAAAATTAAACACAAATGTGCTCCTGAACATAGCGACCCATGAGAACAAGTCCGTCAATACAACCATAACCTGACAGGGTGGCAGATACGCGAAGGATAACTGCCAAATCCCAGTTGAAATAGCGAAGGCAGTTGGTGCTAATGCAATGACTCGACATGGATCCAAGAAGGTAGTAACCCGTAACTGCTGCAACAGATTGACACGACTGACCTTTCAGACACCCACAACTGTGCGACGCCGGTGACTACTTTGGACCATCTCGACACCCAAGGGTTCAAGTACTCACTGGAACAGTAACAGAATGAACAATCAATGCATGCAAAGACTTGACAACTGGAGGGGAAAAATAGAGGCATTCTTAGGCCTAACATTGCATGAAATTCGTAAAAATCCACTAGAAAATAATGTTTGCTTTAGTGCTGATTTGGTTATCCGCATACAATAGAGGAAAGAATGTCTTACATAACAACAGTCTGAGTGAACAAAGCATCTAATATAACAGGGGTACCAATCAACAAGACAACAAACCTGGTCATCACCTTCAGAATCTGCTCCCCCAGATTTGTTAGCGTCAGTTGGTCTTTCTGCTCCACAATTCTGACGGTTGCACTTGGTTCTGAATGGGTAGTTTATATTGTTGCACTTTTCACATTTCCAGCTACCCTCAGGCATTTTTGGTTCTGCACCAGCAACATAGATATCAACATCAAATATATTTATATTGGTTACAATGGTGCATGCTCTCACAAAACAGTATACTTACTGGCACCCTTCGAATCCTCCAACTTAGAGGCCTGCAAAGAATAAGATATACATAAAAAAGAATGAGACACACAAAAAAAGACAAAGTAAATTTGAGAATTACCAACCAACCACAACAGATACAAGCATCAATCATAGATATCGACAAACCAAATCGATCTTCTTGCAGTAATAATTAACAGTTAAATATTTAATTGCACTAAATTATTAGCACCGTGCATTTTGTGAATAAAGGACATGCATTGCATAAAAAAGACATGTTACACCGTATTTTAACTCCACTTTAGCAGGGTACAGAACAGAACAGTATGGACATCAGAAAGGGGTGACACACCCACCAATCTCACCAAAGTGAAGCAACATATCTCTTATCTCAAAAAAAAAAGGTTATTGGGATATGCCCCAAGAGTCAAGACTTGCAAAATAATGCAATGAAATAAGAGATCCAAAAGATCAGCACGCAGGAGAAGGATGTTAAATCCTCCAATGCCCTACCAGGATGCAGAGAATTGCATGACAGTTGCTTCATGATGCAGGAAGAGAAAATCTTCTCTTGATTCTCTTTTTAGTTATTGCAAAGAACTCAAGTCTTGCCCAAGAAAAGAAGATAAGCATAAAGTGATAAGCATAAAGTGCAAAGTTTGAAGTGTTAGATGTTTCAAACTCTAAAAATCAATGACATGTATTAAAAAATGACATTTTTGGAGCCTTGTAGTCCCTCAATCTTCTTTGAATCCAGGCCTAAATTCGTCAAATTATAACTCAAGCATAAATCCAGATTCCGGACAAGTTTAACAAGGAAACTTTTTAAATAATGGTTTGACTATTACTATTAACGTCATGTCAACATTGCATCACCTTGTGAACTCAAGTATGATACAACTAAGCAAACAGTGTCAAGACTGCTGTGCAACATCCTGAATCATGCTACCACTATGCAGTAAAGCATCATAATTTGTGTAAAAAACAAAAACAAAAAACTCTTAACAACAATCTGCATTATCAAGAGGAGAAACAAGGTGTTTAACCTGAGATCCAGGCCTTGGTGTATTGCATTTTCTCATGTTACAGACAGTTCGAAATGAGAAGTTATTGTTTCCACAATTGGGGCAAGTCCAATCACTCTCGCGTCCTGTGTCTTGAGCAAATAGAAAAAGAAAATGAATGAAGCATTAATCCACATTATAAGCTCAATAAACTCACAAATAGCATGTGATTTACCTGCATTCCTCTTCTGGGAGATCTCATCATAGTATGGTCCAGGCCTTGGCCCCTGCATTAAGTTGATGGATTAGTTGACAGCATGATCTGACAATCAAAACGACTTTAATCTGTGTGGGTAGCCTAATTGGCTCAAGGCTTGTACCCAATTCCCATGGTCTCAAGTGCAGCTAGAGAGCTACCACATAAGGGTTTTACATAGCCTAAGTTTACTCCCCAAAAAATCCAGGACTTCATCATGTCCCAATTCACTGCACATTCTAACGCTTTCAGAAGCTTGCCCTCATGGAACCAAGCCTATCAGGTCAACCCCTCCAGAAGGATAGCCCAGGTCTACTGTGAAGTGCAAATGGCCATCCATTATGTGCCCAAGAATCTAGAATGTATTTTCAAAATACCAATAAAACATGACACTGAAACTGACTAAACATTGCAAATGCAACCTACCATAGAACCAGGGCCCATGGGCATACCCATTCCATATCGGTCCATGAGAGGAGGCATACCATACATCGCACCTAACAAGAAGAACAATTACAAATAAATGCACTTGGGACAATATTTATAACTAGTACTTATGGCTTAACCAAAAAAGAAGTCATTAAAAATGTTTTGTATGGTAAACAACCAGTTAAATCAGACACGCACCGGAAAAACAAATAAAATACAAGTTCAAATTACCAGTTCCCAACATGGATCCACCAGAGTAAGGTGGTGGCCCAGACATATGCAGTGGCCCGTACGGACTGCCCACAGAAAGGCGGTTGCCATAGTCATAGTGGTACCCTGAGCCGCCAGAAAATGGTAGATCATACGGAGGCAATGCTGATCCATTGAACATAGGAGAGCCATATGCAGGAGCTCCTAAGTACATTGAAGAGGGAGCACCGGCACCCATGTAACCCCCAGATTGGAAAGTTTGAGGAGCTTGTTGAGGCTTTGCACCAAATTTCTTCAAGGAAAAAAAATCCACATGTATGGAAAGGGTCAGAACACAGAAATAAATTATTATCAAAATGAACCATCTAAAATGCTGATTTTTTAAAACAAAAACATCAAATGAGTAAAACAATATCCATATGAACCATCTGAAATAATAATTATTAAACAAACATAACAAACAAAAATGTCACAATGAGGAGGGTGATACAACATGTTAGTAAAATGGATAGCGTTGTTGGCATCAGAATAGTGGTATAAGTTAATACTGTAAACTCGTTAAAAGTAAACATTCAAATTCAGTTAGAAGCTACTAACTTATTAAGTAAAAAATGGCCATTCCAAATCAATCAAGGAAAAGCATGGGAAGCATCATGCGTGGAATTCACTTGCAAGTGCAAAAATACTTTGCCGAGTCCTGCTTGTAACTACACAGACATCCATTCGAGAGTAAGTATGAACTCTCGATAGTAACTTACAACACTATGATCTGCCGGGCGAGGTTGGGTACAGTTCCTCATATTGCAGGTTGTTCTAAAGGAGAAATTGACATTGCCACAGCTGGGGCAAGTCCAATCATCTTCCCGACGACCACCTAGAGCGTTGTAAGGATAAAATCAGAAGAAGAAAAAAAAGGACATTGCAGTTAGCCGATAGTAGTTCTGTCCAATTAACACAAAAATAGTTGCCACTTACCATCCGTTCGTGCGCGCTTGCCGGCTGCCGACGAGTTCCTGTTGTCCACCTGCCAAGATCAAACCAAACAACAGTGAGGTCCCGTTAGCAAGTCCGATGAACAGAATCCACCGTTGAAATATCAAAATTTCCCCTCTTAAACTCCTGGAAATCTAAACCATAATCTGGAGAAGCGGCATCTCCATCATCTTCGAACAGAAAAAACAGGTTCATAGATTGGAAATTTAACCAAATTCGGCGAAAATTACAGAACGTCCGAGACATGGACGGATCCATCTCTAGAACACGGTGGATCCAGCAAAGAACGCGAGAGGAACCACAGACAAGTGGAATCGAACTTTGCTGGTGGGGCGCAATGGGTACCCATTCCAGGCAGCAGGAAGCATCGAACGATAGGGCAGAGCTGAGAGAGGGCTGGATCGGCGCGATACCTGCGACATGGAGAGAAGTCGCTGGAGCTATTGAGGCAGCGGCGGCGGCGAGTTGGCGAGGCGAGCACGGGAAGGTGGCAATCCGGCGGAGGGAAGGAGCAAGAGGCGGTCGCGTGGAGAGGGAGGTTGGTGAGAGCGCTGCTAGGGTTTTATGGAGGCTTCGGATTCCAGATTCCTTCGGGATTAGGGTTCCATAATTTCATTCTATTTATTTTTGTTAACTTTACATTATTTTCATACAAATAAAGGGTCGAAAATTAACTAACTTAAAAAGTAATTAGATTAAGTAATTATGTTACATCATAAATATATACCTAATTCTAAGAGAATTAAAGAATAATTAGGTTATATATATAAATACCTTATAAATACAGATGTGCAACACCGGATATTAAGGAATCAGTTTAGTTTGAAGTAAAATAATGTAAAATATCAATCATGAGTCTTAAAATTAATAATAATAAAAAAAATATTTTGTTTGATTTTCAATAGTTTAAGACTGAAAATTAAAAAATATATATCATATAAGTCAACCGATTTCAAAATATAGTTAATTTAAATCATCTAAATTATTAAAGATATTATAAAAATAATTTAAATTTAAACATAAAAAAGATAATTTGACGATATTTTATGACATTTTACAATATTATAGCATGCGTCAAATGATTCCTAAGAGATCACTTCGTGAGGAGAATGTGAGTCTTTTGTCAAGAAATTTGATAATATTTTTCACTCTCCGTTAATTTTATATTGATCATGAACTCTTCATTTTTATGCAGAGATTTACTTTCTACTGTCTGGCACTAATCAAATCGTTAACGTGCCAACTCTTTTTAGGAGTTGCTTGTTTCAATGCAATTTTTGTAATTCACTGACTTTAAAATAATCGGTTTTAAAACAACTGAAATTTTGTGATTCTAAAATTAGAAAACATTTGTTTGATTACTTGTAAAAGAAAATAAAATTATGCTTCAGTCTTCTTATTTTAATTTTCAATGGGCCTTCCCATAAACCAAAACAAGGATATTGGCTGCCAAATGGGCGGAAAGGCCCAGACATGATTTTAATTTACATTATATTACATCATTCCAAACATTCGGAAACATTGTAAAATGAAACAATTATTTTAGATTGCGTTGTTTTATGTTAAAACAAACAACTCCTTAATTAAATTGTTTATTCTACTTTCATGAAATAACAAATTTGAGCAATCTATAAATTGAATATGCCCAGATGGCTCGATAACGTATCTAATTCTTAATATATTTTTTGTAAAGGATTTTTCTAACTAACTTTCATATGCTTTGCAAAAACAAGTAATAAATAATAATTAAAAAAATCATATTTTTTTAATATTTTATTCCAGTGTGCAATGTGATCTCCGGGGGAGGGCGGGGAACTGACTCATCCTCCACATGACAATCAGCCTCAGGCCACTCCAACGTCTAGAAGTCTCCTGACCTTTTATGCATTGCTACTAATTTATCATAAATTAACTGGCTGTAACTATTTCTAGTAAATATTGACAGTTAGCTAAACATTTTTTTCATTTACATTTGATTATTTTCACATCTTAATTTATTATTTATAATTATATTATTGTTACTTAATTACTTGACATCAATTTTTATAAACATTTATGATACATTGATTTTTATAAACATTTATGATTAACTTGTTTATTTGATTATTGATTCAAGTTCTTAATCAACTAATTGTCATAAACAATGTTTAGTTAATATCATAAACCTTATTGGTAACATAAAGACTGCCAAATAATTTATATTTTATCGATTAAGAAATTTGTACTCATGCATTTTTTTTTTCTTCAAATTACATTCAAAAAAATTATCTAAAAAAAGTACGAGTTATTTTAACTTCCCTACCCCTTAAATAGTTACCAAAGAATTTATATTTTATCGATTAAGAAACTTCTACTCGTGCATTTTTTTTCTTCAAATTACATTCAAATAATTTATCTAGAAAAACTACGCGCTATTATAATTTCCGTACCCCTTAAATAAATTCAATCCTCTAGAACTTTGTTAATGCCTTTTCAAGATCTATGCTTCCACTGTTATATTCTGATCATATCTTCATTACATGAATCCTCATGCAGATTTTCCTTCAAATTACATTCAAATATTTTTTCTCGAAAAACTACGAGTTATTACAATTTTCCCTACCCCTTAAATATAATCAATTATCTAGAACTTTGTTAATGCCTTTTCAAGATCAATTACAATTTTCCCTACCCCTTAAATATAATCAATTATCTAGAACTTTGTTAATGCCTTTTCAAGATCAATGCTTCCACAGTGATATTCTGATCATATCTTCATTAATAATCTTTAATGGTGAGCCTAATCTCTTACTTTTCCCAATGTTATCTCTACTCCCTTAGCATTCTTTTCAAAGATTAAATAGTAATGCAGTACAATTTGGCAACATATCAGAATGTAATAACTCATTAGACAAGCATCCCATTTTTTCTAAAGTCACACAAAGTTGGGATCAACCTTTCAAATATGTATCGGTCACATTATCTATACTATATTATAATAGAGTTCTCTGGTGCCACTTGTCAATACTAGATAATTATATTTTCTGCCTAAATTCTCTCTCTCTCTCTCTCTTCATTCCCTATTAATATATTTGTCCCTTATTTATTCTCCCCCATTAATTCTCTATCTCCCTCCTCTCTCTCTCATTAATTTTCTCTTCCTTATTAATATATTTGTCCCTTATTTATTCTCCCCCATTAATTCTCTCTCTCCCTCATTATATCTCATTAATTCTCTCTATCTCTCATCTCCCTCTCATTAATTATATTCTCTTTCCCCTCTCTCATTAATTTTCTCTCTCTCTCTCTCTCTCTCTCTCTTTGTAACAAAAAATTCTTATATATAATAACAACACTAAAAATAACAAAAACTTCTTATATACTATATATATAGTCAATATCTCTTTTATATTATTATTATTGTTATTGTATCAATCATCATCTAGGGCTGTCAACGGAAATCCGATTATCTGGTTTTTTTAAATATGTTACTGAAAAAAACAAAACAAAAAAAAACGATTTCGATAAAAAATATCCGTCCGATAGTTATCGGAATCGAAAACAGATATTTCCATAAGCTATCGAAGTCGGAAACATAAACACACGTTTCCGTATCCGCTTTTCAATTTTTTATTCCGATTATTATTAAAGATTTTTAAATGTAACTTTATAGACGCATGGTTACACTCATTGTCTTTTAATCTTATTGATCATTATCTAATATATATACTAAGGTGTATTGGTTATATTTATGTATCATTCTATATGTTTTAAACAAATAAAAAAAAAAATAGCAATTTTCGGTAATTATCGAAAATAATATCTGATTTCGATATCAAGATTGGAAATAAATCGGAACGGAAAATGGACTTTTCGATTTTCTCGGAAGCGGAAACGAAAAATGCACTTTCCAATTTTATCGAAATCGGAAACGGAAACAGATAATCGTTATCGAAATCGGAAAGCGAAAATACCTGCTTCCGTATCCGTATCCTACCCGTTTACAGCCCTATCATCATCTCTCTTTCTCGCCTTTAACATTTTTCTTTCTTCCTATTAATATTTATATCTCCTATTTTTTATGCCCCCTATTATTATTATTGTTGTTGTTGTTGAGATAGTCTAATGAAATAATAATAACTAATTTTTATATTATTATTATTATTATTATTATTAAATTAATATCGAAATGGTGGTCTCGTGAGATAAAAATAACTAATTTTGATATTATTATTATTATTAAATTAATATCAAAATAATAGTCTCATGAGATAATAATAACTAATTTTGATATTATTATTATTTTTAAAATTATTATTATTATTATCATCATCATCATCTTTCACATTTTTTCTCTCCCTATTAATATTTTTATCTCCTATTATTATTATTGTTGTTGTCGTTGTTGCAATCTTTTGGGATAATAATAATTAATTTTCACATTATATTATTATTATTATGATCATCATTATTATTGAAGTAGTGTCATGAGATAATAATAATAATTAATTTTGATATTATTATTATTATTTTTGAAAGTATTATTAATTTTGGTATTATTATTATTATTAATGAGACTGATTTTTGTCTCACTTCTCTCACTCGTATTATTGTTGTTGTTGTTATTAATATTGGGACAGTTTCTTAGGATAATAATAATAAATTTTATTATTCATTATCATTATTAAGATAACTTCATAGGATAATAATAACTAATTTTGTTATTAATTAGACCAGCCTCTCTCATTTTTCTCTTAATCCATGTTTCAACATAATATTTATTGAGATAATCTCATGGAATAATAATAATAATCTTAAGTTCACTTTTTAATTTTCTCTCTCAATCCATATTTCAATTAGATAGAATAGTCTTGAACTTTTAATATTTACCAAACAACTAACATAATATTCATAGAAAAAAATGTTAGTATTTATAAACATATATTATTCTGTAATAATTTTATTCATTCCTTCATAAAGAGTAAAAAATTAACTTCACTTATATTAATTATAATTATTTTATTCAAATCTATTAATTCGCCGTGCATCACACGTGATTGCAACTAATTCTTAAAATATACTAAGATTCAAAACATAATACACTCCTAGCTAACTATGTCTTCTCCTGGTAACCTTTTTCCACCTCCATTTATTGTCGTTCATGGTCCAACACAGCCTTCTTATTTGTTAACCGATCTACTATTTTTCAGAACCATATGTATTGATAAGGTTTTATGTCCAAATTCTTCACAATTGAAATATTCATAAAAGGTCCACCATCCTTTAACATTTTTTGGCACGCCAAAGTACATAGAAATGGGAAATAACACCCCGACCTAAGTTGAAAATCTTGCTGCTCTCTTCCTAATCCTCCTCAACATCCACCTAGTTCCAATAGGCTCAAACTCATTCAGTTGCTACACATTATTAAGGTTGGTACTATTTAAGTCATATCTATTATTAGATCTATCGTCATCTAACAATTTATGAATTTAGGTTTTCCTCAATCCAAGAGATGATTACATGACCCTCCACTGGTCAAAAATTAATAAAAAAAATACTACTGACCCTCTAATTCTTATTGATCTGTTTTATTATGAATTATTTTACAAGTCATTTTTTGATAATATCCCATCACAATTCATATTAGTCTTGTTACATCTATTACAATTTTCCTTGTCATATGGTATAACGGTTAGAAGGTCTCAACTCAATCAAAATTACCTAAAGTTCAAAACAGAAGGGACTTCTCAAAAGGAGAAATATCTGCACAACCATGACCCACTCCATATGAAGCGAAAGTTTTGCCCTTGAAGCGAAAGTCCCACATTCCGCATTTGGAAACATGATCAATCTCGTGCGCTCCTCGAGTTTTTTCTTTTATATACATTAAGAATGTACTACCTTCATTTATTTACAGAAAATGTAGACGGGTATAACATTAGAGGAAAATATTGGGGCAAAAAGCAAGATAGCACATGGAAGTAAAGAAATGGATACAACTGGTAGGTCAGTAAGCAATAAACAGCGTGCAATGCCGAACATGTCCCCATAGTACAAACTGTTGCGGGACATTGACAATTGGCACTGGCAACATGAAATCAGACGAGACATGCTCGGGGAGGAGGAAGGACTTCTGCGGAGATACCAATGTAGAGCCAAAGAAGGCTCCAGGTTCACCGGAGTAGCTTTGATAAGTGGTGCATGGAGAAGTGCGCTGCCAAGAAACTCAAGCATATTGACAAATCTCCAAGAGACCTGAGCTATGTGCCCCCTAAGCTGGTTATGGCATCCACCAGAGAAACTAGACGAGACGTTGCTGAATATTAGAGCCATAGAGGACAACAGACTTGCAACACTATAACAAAATAGGGCACACATAGGACAAGAGGGGATGGATTGCGCACAACAAAAAGGAGAGCAAAAAGTCATATAGGAAAACAATAATAAGACCCAACTAGAATCCACACATGGATGAAGATATAAAATACAAGTGAAATCCAATGGAAGGAACAAAAAGAAGGGGACGACAAGGAGACGGAGGGGAAAGGATGAGCGGAGGCGGCGTACAATTTATGGTGATAATATGGAGGGCAATAGGGTGGATATGAGGAGACATGATGGATGAACCTAGCGGCAATGAAGAAAGAAAACCATAGAGGGAAAAAAAATGAACAAGGGAGGAGGGGGAGTCCTAGAGGAGCCTCCCCCTACCCATGAAGGGTGTTGTCCAATTGACCGTCAAAGATGGCATCTGCCAAGGAAGCTACCGGCGAGGTTTCCATGGAAAGACGAGTCATAAATATTATTGTCTTTGTATCAATGTCATATGACTTACACTTTTAACCATAGATCAAGATAGGTCAAGTCATGTGACTCATGTTTAATCGAGATAAGTCAAGGCATACCATGACAGGTTATGATCACAAAGTGGAGGCCAAATGGATTCTAGATGGGTTTTGAGTCAAATTTTTTATCATAACTCATCTTGTTGGAAAATCTTATTTGAACATATCATGACTTAAACTTGATCCCATCCTCCGTTATAAGATCACGATCGTTATCAATATACTTTATGTAGAGATAGACATAAGTTATCTTAGTTACAAGTCATCTCTATTTTTATGTAGTGCACATTTGAAATAATTAGAAAATAATAGAAGATAACGATTTCTACTCAATTTCAAGTTCAAAATTAGAAGTAAAATAAGATTCATGATATTTTGAGTGTGTGCGACAAAACTTCTACTTGAAAGCCACTTTGGCTTCCACTTCTCACACGAATGACTTAAGGGAGAGAGTTTATAACTAATTTTGATTTGTTACAAAAGTTAACTCTTTTATAACAACTTTACTTTTTCTCCACTTTACAATTTTTGATTAGAAGTTAAAGCACAAGTAAAATATTACATAAATAACTTTCATGATTTAAGTACTTCTACAAAAAATAACTAAATGACAATATAAAAATACTTCCAAATAGAAACTATGCCGAACATGCCTCTTATTTACATTTTTGTTGGTGATAACAAGACCGATGACTTATAAGTCAACTCCACTCTAATCTCCCCACCAAACACCACCTAAACCTCATTTTTTCCTTTTGGACAGTACCTAATACTTCTCCCAAGGGGGTGGCTCAGAATCCTCGGTCGGATCCACACGTTGGTAGACCAGGAAAGTCTTTCCATATATATTATCTTTGTTAGAGTATGGTTTACGAAAGGCATCCTAAACCCTACAAAAAGGAAAAAAGCTAAACCAAACAGGAGACATGCATGACATGCGTAGCAGTCTTCCAGCCATGGTTTTCTATTTTAAAAATTAAAATAAATTTTTATATACCCCTATCAATTAGCATATTTGAAGTGTGGTCCCTACTACCAGGTATTGCTATAAATATCTCAACATCTTAAAAAGAATATTTCCATCAAAATACGTCAGCTTCAACTGGAGTATGCTATAAAGATTTGAATATTTTTACATTTATATCTTTAAATACATGAAAGCATTTGTATCTATATCCTTAAATTCACTATATCTGATAATAGCATGCGAAAGTTAGAAGTAAACATACAAATATAGTAGTTTAGAGGAGAATATATAAAAAGAGCTAAATTTAAAACAGGATGCGTGGAGGAATAAGATAGGTTTTTTCCAAGCGACTCCCTAGAGATTCTTGAATATGCAAAAAGTTTTCTATATGATTGATAACATGTATGTAGAAAATCATTTCAACCTTTTTCATTCTAAAATACATTCTAATTTATAAATGAATTTTTTGGACAATGATTTATATATGATTTAGTGATGCTGGATTTGAATAAGACATTCCTATTACGTAGGAAATTTTTTTTTATATATAATCATTTGTCAATAGATTTTTTGCTTGTTTTTTAATAAAAAAGTCTCAATGTATACAATACTGATGCAGAGAGTTGCTGCATGTACACATTCATAGGAGGTTTCCTACATATATGAGATTCTTTAGGAATTTATCTGCAATAAGCTCTTATTAATATAATAATGAGATAATTTATTATTCTTAATTTTTTATAAATTTATTACGGCGGCACAAGTGGGGGGAACACCTCGGCGGTCGTGACCTGCGCAGGAACAGTAGCGTAATTTGTCAGCAACAGCAGCCGCCGCTACGCAAAGCTACCCCTTCGCTGCTTCTTCTTCTTACAGTCTTCTTCGTCTGCGCTAGAGAGCAACGCGCTGCAGAGAAGGATGTCGGGTGGGATCGCGCGCGGGCGCCTCGCCGAGGAGCGCAAGGCCTGGCGGAAGAACCACCCCCATGTCCGTATCTTCGCCCCCGTCCCCCTTCTCCTCCAAAATTCCTATTTTCTTCTTCTTCTTCTTCCATCCTCTTTGTCTCCATCTCCGTCTTGTGGTTGTGCTGGTGTTGTGTTTTCTCCCTGATCACGTTGACGAGGGATAGGGTTTCGTGGCGAAGCCGGAGACGCTGCCGGATGGCTCGGTGAACCTGATGGTGTGGCACTGCATCATCCCCGGCAAGCAAGGGGTAATCTTTATCTCTTCCGCTTCTTTTTTGCCCTTATTTCTGTGATTTCGTCGTGGACTGTTTGTGCAGATGAAGGGGTGGGGTTTGGGTGCCGAGTGCGTCGTTCTTGTGAGTGTAATTCTTCGATTTGTTGGCATGCTGCGCCTTGTGATTTGTTGGGTATCGAAAATGTTGCGTCTTTGGTTAAAAATGGCGCATGGGACTGTATACGGTTTGTCGTCAAGACTTGTAACCGATATGATGTTATGGTGTTTTTGGATTCTGATGATACTGTTGTGCTACGGGGACTCCTGTCGCTTTTTTGTCCCTCTTGTTTTTTGATCCTGATGGTACTGTTTACTGAGACTCGTCTCGGATTGTTGACAAATTGGGAAAGGGGTCGAGGTTTTTGGCGTTGTCATTACGGAGTATTCAGTCAATCAGTCCAAGAAACTTGTGTTCGTTTCTAAATAGATGCCCTTTTCTTTTGTACTAATTCAATGATTTCTCCTATTCCTTGTCAAATCTGGCATTCTCTGTTTGTGATCGGGAAAGCTTATATGTTTGCGGAAGGATCAATAATCTCAAGACTTTAGAACAAGTTCTCTTCTTGGAAGTTTGTTTGGAGGAGGTCTTCACAGGGTAACAATAATAAGCTTGGGTCCTTGACGGCATATGTAGTTTCTGGAACTATGAATATCTTGGGCACTGTTAGTCTTGTTTTCGACTTTTATAGAACTCTTGCAGAAGACTTGTAGTCAAGTGTCTAGGTGAAAAGAGAGAGGAACATTGGGAAACAACTCGCTTGTATTCCTGGTTGATTCTTGACGTGAATGAATGGAGGGGCACTAGGGTGATGGTGGTGGTGGTGAAGTGGTGGTGTTTTACTGATCAGCAACTCTATCATTTAACTCATGGCGCCTAACTGCAACGTATGCTTTTTGGTTGTTAGTGCATATTAGCTTCAGTGGTGCCACAGTTTTGAACTCCTGCCAACCTTAATATGAACCTTCCCTAACTGGATTGCCTTTGGCAGGTGATGCTAGATCCAAACTGATTGGTCATTCCATATTGCTTTAGTGTCGTCCTTTCATTTTATGCAGATTTACATCCTAAACTTTTCAGCATCCTTAGATTTTCCACAAAATTTTGATATTTTACCATTTAGATTCTACCAAGTCTTACACTATCTAGTGAAATCAATTTTAGCTGCATATTTCTCCTTTTTCTTTTTTTTCAAAGAATTGTTTCCCACTTTCCTGTGCTGCATGTAACTTATATTTCAATCTGAGTGTTGTTTGGTCATGGTGAATCTTGTAGCTCCTGTTGAAATACTCATTTATTCACTACTGAGCAGGTTATGCTTTAGAGATATTAAGGGTTGCAATCAGGATAGCGCACTTGAAATCTTGTAAAGTTGATATTGAGGTGGTGGAGAAATTCTCAAAGATGTTGAAATGAGGCCTTGGAGTCGATAGAAAGGAATTTAGGTCTGGAAAGTGATAGGATAATTAGGTTTGTGTGATTACCAATCTTTTTAATATATTTTATGGACTGGGTAGATCGATGATTCAAGAATAAGAGTTAGATTAAATTAAGGAGTCATATGGTGATGTTTTTCAATCATTGACACTAGACTCAGGATGCTCTTATGATAAAGGATCGTCAATCTGGTTTCTTGATTAGCCAAGCTATATTGGTGGCTATTTTTATATCTTCTTACTTTTCAATGTGTACAACCATAGCAATGATTGCCTACAGCAAGCCTCCAAGTTGTTAGGTATTTTAACTAAGATGGAGCTTAGAAAGGGGAACTTCATTTATCATAGTTTATCGTTCATGGGTCACTTTGAACATTTAAATCAATAGTGTCAAGAAGTGCATGTATATTAGGCACACATATAAAACTTGTCTACACTTATATTGGGGTTCTGTGCAAAAGCATACCCTGTTATGTATATCAAACAACATCAGCTGGAGATTTTTGAGTTCAACATCTGAAAATTTTCTGGAAATGAATGGTCATCTGCTTCAAGAGTTTGGCTGTGCTTTAGTTGATTTTATGCTGGCCTGTACATGAGTAGGTGCATATGTATGGACAAACATGCCGCCTCTCTCAAAATGGGTTCATACCATGTTTGCGCAAAAGATCACATCCCTCCCAAACTGTTGCTCCCATGATCAGCACTGCAAATTCTTACACCTCCACAGCCATCAAATTGGTTCAGGTAATGTGATTTGACATGAGGACATGTTATGGAAAAGAAAACCAAGGAAAGAAGCAAGAACATACTTCGTCGCCATAGATTTGGAAAAAGCCAATGATATGTTACCCAGGCAACAAATAGTAGGACCTTAAAGGTAAAACATGTCTAGTATCTACGTCGATTCTTTAAGAGACATGTATGAAATGGGAGTGGAAGTTAGGACTGTTTTTGGAGTATGACGATCCTGGTAACTATTGGTATTCACAGGTGTCATTTCAAATACTCTAGTTTGTCTATATTTATCCTGTAATGGGTACCAGAGATGTGCCCTATTGTATGTTGTTTACTAACAGAATCATGTTAATTGATAATATTAGAAGAGGTTTGGGGGCTAAATCTGAAACTTGAAGGATGTTTCAATAGAGGGGAAATAGTTTGAAATAAAGGGGATTAGGACTGTATAGATTGAGTTCACTGCAAGCCTGAAGGTGGTTAGATAATAAATGTCGAGAAAACAGTCAACCTTCAGATCTTGTGCAACAACTACAGATTATATGTTGTTTGACATTTGTGGTGAAAAAAAAAACCAAGTTAGATTATGCTTTTAGTCACGGTGAAAGATACGGTGGATGAAGAGGGGGTTACATTGGGCATTTTGTGGACGTACATGTGTATTTGGGCCTTAAAGAGAGTTTTTTTTTTTTTAATGTAATGTTGTATTCTGGGTCTTGAGCCATATATGAAACAGATGAAAATAAGATGATAGTGATAAGACTTGGAAATGCCAAGGTGGATATGTGAAAGGATCATGGAGACAAGTAAAGAATGAGAATATTACAAAAGTTAGGTTGGTGGAAAATACTAGACGAGGAAGATTATCGTGGCTTGGACCCTAATGTGGGCCTGATAACCTTGTGAGAACATGGATATCCATAAAAGTTGATGGTAATGGAGAGCTACAGCAAAGGGAAAAAAATAGTTGAAATTATTAAAGTGGCTATGAGAACACAAAAGTTTTCACATAACATAGCTTAAAGTAAAGATATGTGCAAGAATGAGACTAGAGTAGCCTCTTTCTTTGGATCTCTTTTTTTTTCTTGGGTTATTTTATATTTTTGCCTGATTTTATGTTGCATTTTCATTTCAGAACATTTCTATATGTTCATGGCTATACTACTTTACATTTTATACATCATCCTGGTATATTTTCATCCATCTACCAACCAACTATTATTGGGGGATAGGATCCTGTAAAAGTGGCTGCCAATTTGTGGTAGCTGCTTGTGAAGCGTGCTTCTGGGAGAAATTTGGAGGCTGATTCTACTTGATACATTTATTGTATGTGATGGGGTCGTTCTTGATCTT
Organism: Zantedeschia hybrid cultivar; assembly: GCA_030544215.1. Lineage (NCBI taxonomy): Eukaryota > Viridiplantae > Streptophyta > Magnoliopsida > Alismatales > Araceae > Zantedeschia > Zantedeschia hybrid cultivar. Next base: position 40,418,242 of record JARZZO010000013.1, on the reverse strand, counting down.
GATTTGGCCAAGCTGAGGTGTTTGTACCTGCATGTGTGGAGAATAGGGGTGAGGCATATTTGTAGGAGTTTGTTACACTTTTGAGAATACAGTATGTTTTCAATGTTACATTGCTACTAAACTTTCATGTGTGACAAAATATACATAGTACAAAATGTAGGGTAGGAAGTTTTGTTTAATGCTCCAATGTCCAAGTTGTCTTAACATGGTATGGCACCCTATTTATAATGAAAAACAGGAGCTTACCTCTAACAGAGGCATTTATTGTGACCTCTGTTTATAATGTACCATGAAAATCATAGCACGAGCCATGAATACATTCATAAAATGCTGTAGGAGGGGGAAATGATGTAAAGTGAATAACAGGATGGACTTCTAATGCTTCAGGCACACTGAAGTGGCTTCAATTCATCGCCGTTAAGCTTTTTCCCTTCAATTTGTGTTTATGACTCAGAAATTGCTGACTAGTGGGCCTAGTTGTCTAGCTGGTTGCCAGCCCAATACCTTGCCCCTATAAAGAGGAAAAGACAAGTCATTATACCTTGCGTCAACAGATCGTTTAACCAGGGAGGCAGAGGACTACCTTATGTACAGTATCAAGCTGCTAGCCGGTGCTAGTTGACCTGTCTTGAGGCAGGGAGGCAGAGGACTACTTCATGTACAGTGTCAAGTTCCTACCTCATGTAGAGTATCAAGTTGGCTATTTGCATATCAGTGATGTAAAACACCAAGTAACAAGGAGGCAGTAAGAGGGAACCATCACGCTACATAGTTGAACAATTTAACCTTTTCAATCTTACATATCAGAGGGTAAACCATTTTTTTACAAAAAATATTTTGATTTATGTGACCTTTATGCCTTTACAGCATCTGTATAATTTTGGACCCTTCAATATTTAATTTCTGATAACCATTTGGTACTCTGTTAGCAGCATTAACAACCACATTAAATATTTGTAATTGAGTTTAATTCTTCCTTAAATCTTCTAATGCTATACCTCTCTAAAAAGCCCATAGGATTGCAGGAAGAACTATATTTGATGTGTTTTTCTCCTCCTTACCTGGCCATTCTGTGTGCCTCATCAATATTTTTGAACAATTTACCGGGTTCCACTGTTTTATGAAGAGGTTTTTACAAAACAACTGCCAAGGACCACTTTGATAATTGTACAACTCAAAAAAAAAAGATTTCTTTTGCTCTATTTCAAGCCACATAAAACACATGCAGTTCTTTTTTTTGCTTTTCCACAAGTTTGAACAATCTCTGGTACGCTGATGACACTATAGTCTATACTCCTTGTGACCGAGGCATGGGAGCAGCTATATGTGATTAGATCAATGCTTGAATTCCTGGAGGTGAGCAGGCTGAAGGAGAATGTCAGAAACGTCGGACCGTGGAAGTGAATATCGAGAGAAGGAATGGTTAGACAAATAGCTATGGTTATGGAGTATGATGTAATAAGTTTCCTTTGTCCTACTTGGCTCTACCTTCATCAATGGGGACAATCCACTGCAGTGATTAGTGAGGATTGCTCTGTTTGAGAACAGATTGGCTAGTGGAAGGCGAGGCTTCTATCCTATGGATGGAGTTTGGTCCTTGCCTAGTTAATTTTGCCCAGCGTACTTATCTTTCTACGTGTCCCTCTTCATGATACCAAAAAACAGTGGCCAAGAAGTTTGGATCTATTTAGTGTAGGATCTTTTTGGCATGTCAGCAAGGGTAGATGTAGAAGATGGAATGATATTAATTGGGGGGAGGGTTTGTAAAAGCTACAAAGTGCAGTAACTCTTAGACAGGAGAGGGCTACCTATAGGAACTTACTACTGTGAGGTAAAAGCAGCATGACGCCACTATGTAAACCATCTGCCCTGGTTCAAAGTATGATACAACACGAGAAATGTTTGGGAGTTGAGTCCGGACCGTAAGTCCTCCAGTTTGCTGTCTACATCATACTAACCTGATATCTTTAACATATTCACAAGTTCTTGAATGTATCTTCAAACTTTAATATCATGGACTTGAATGACTGCTCTAACTCCCAAGTCTCCATAAATAGGTGCCTTCACATTTGGACAGAAATTTGGCTACCATTAAAGGAGATTGATACTTCTTTGTTTGCATTGCTTTTTTAACTGGGGCGTGCTGGTGATGTTGCAAAAAAATTGGAGCTAGTGAGGTACCCCTCTTGAGTACTTGTACTCTAGACTTATGCAACAATAACTATGCATCGGGTTAAGGGTTATAATATTTCTCTTTTTTTTTCAAATGATATTTCTATGTTGCTGCCTGATGAATTGCTGTTGAATTTGTTTGCTAATGTTCCATGGAGAATCTTGGATGACTGATGCTCATGCATCTTATCAAATTCTTTATGTGACAAAGATGTTTGGAATGATTCTAGGGAGGTACCACTCTCTGGCAAGGTTTACGGACTCATTGATCCGGACCGGATCGGGATTTGGCATATACGAGTTGGATCCAGTCTGACTCGGGCCGACTCGGTTTGACTTGCACGAGTGACGTGAGTGGGCCGATTCAGGTCAGTTTTTTTCCAGATCCTTAAATTTTATTAGTAATTATAACTCAAGCCGATTCAGGCCTATTTCTGATTTTTCTATATTTTTAAATTTTATGAATAATTATGACATAAATACACTTTTGACTCTAGTGGTTTATTAATGATATTTGACTCTAAGTTAAATTTAGGAGAAATCTACCTTATTAATCAATATAAAATTGTAAATTACTTGTTGAATTGGAGAAAAAAGTTTAATTATTTACCAGTTGGAGAAAAAACTCTAGTTACTTATCAAATTAGAAAAAATCTATTTAATAAGATACAAGTCATGTCAAGTCACATCGAGTAGGCTCGAGGCGAATAGCAGTGTATCGCATAAGTCGGTACTCATCACATCGAGTTGTCATGGGTCCGTTCGAGTCACAACGAGTCGGCTTGAGTAGGATGAATATTGCCAAGTCCATGCGTCCCAATGTATCAGATTCACCTAGATACGAGTCGACTCGTATGAGTGAGTTCGATTCGGTATGATATGGCAAACCATGCTCTCTAGTACTTGTACCTCTATAATTAATGCAATGCATAGTTATCAAGGTGGTAAGGCGACCCAAGGCATGCTCAGGGTCCCCGAGCGCCTAAGCGCGCTTAGGCGACCGTCTAGGCAACCTAGGCATATACTTCACAATAACATACTTTATATCACACTACTTTAACATTAACATGAAAATGTGAAGAAAATAACACTAATATGACATCGACATGAAAACTAACATTACAATGAAGTATCAAAGTTAAATATGTGACTAAAAAATAATTATAAAAATTAAATTTCATAATAAAAATACTAACCTTATATTTGTCGATTTCCCTCACAACAACAACAACAACAACTATCTATATAACACATCATAATAAGAAAAGACATTATCACATAATGAGTCAAGTACACATCACATACAGTGCACTGACTGCATACAGTAACACAGCACAGTGCACTGTCCGCACAGTGACACTGTTGTGCACTGCATTGTATGCGCAGCACAGTGCACTGTGCACCGGGGGGGGGATGAAAAGAGGTGGGTGGAGAGAGAAGGGGGCACAATGCACAAAGCTCTCTCTCTCTCTCAGAGAGAGAGAGAGAGAGAGAGAGAGAGAGAGAGAGAGAGAGAGATGAAAGTGGGTTGGATCAGGTGGAGAAACCCACAGTGAGACTGTGAGAGGGCAGAGGGTAAAAGGGTGGAGGTGGGAGTGAGAGAAATTGAGAGAAAGAAGATGGAAGAGTGTAGGGGTGGGAGAGATTGAGCAAAAGAGGTGCAGAGGGGAAGAAAGGATCAAAGGAAAAAAGCTTACCAGGTAAAGGGGTGTTGGCCGTGGGGGTGTGGACAGAGGCAAAGCAGCAACAGCGCGTGGCGGTGTGCGGCAGCTTATGGTGATGTGCGGTGCTGGCGCGTGGTTGATGGTGCCGCGGATTGCAGATCTCCCATTGCTGCAATGGCGCACCAGAGGAACCCTAGAGGGGGATCAAGGGGGTCAAAGGAAAATGAGGGCTTCGGCATCGGGGCATGGGGGTGGGGATTTTAAACGGGTTAAAGGCCCAGGCACGCCCAGGTGGTCTAGGCGGGCACCTTGGGCCGCTCAAGTCAAGCAATTTGGGTGCTTTTCCACATTCGAACAAAGGTGTGCATGCACTTTGGGCCTGGTTTTCCCCTTTTCTGCCTAGGCGACACCTAGGCGGACATCTTGACAACTATGATGCAATGATAACTATGATCGAGTTGTTCTATGTTGCCACCTAATTATTTTCCATTGAATTCAACTAGCAAATGTTTTCTAGTGTTCCATGGAGTTTCTTGCATGACTGATGCTTATGCATCTCATCAAAACTTTTTATGACAAGCATATTTGGAATGATTCTGTTGAGGTACCACTTTCTGGTACTTGTACCTCTAGAATTACTGCAATCATGCATTGAGTTGAGGGTTGCAATATTTCTATGTTGCTGCCTAATGAATTTCTGTTGAATTCAACCAGTAAATGTTTGCTTGCATTCCATGGCTGATGTGAATGCATCCCATCAAAATTTTTTATGGCAAACATATTGGGGATCATTCTGATGCATTAGTATTAGTATTTATTTTGGTAATCATTTGTACAATGTAAAAAAGTTTTGAGCAAATTCAGTGATCGTAATGTGTTGAATTGCAATGGGATGTCCCATTTCTGGGGTGTGTGCGATTTTCTTAATAATGTAGATAAATTATTAGAGATTGGTGTATAAATGTATCTTATTTTTGGAAAAGGAGTGGATAGATTGGACACTCAGATCCACTGATTGCGGTGCAAACCATGCAATTGAATCCATCCCTTTAAACAAGACTATAAGCCTGCTGCAACTATCTTTATTGACCATGAGTATGGGTCCAATTAATATACAACAAAAGTCCTGCTGGTCCACTCCCTTCGTTTCCCTGGAGTAGTTTCCCAGCACATTGCCCCCCCTCCGTGCTGGGCGGTTTGCCTAATATACTTGGGTGTTTGGCCTGGAAGCTGCCTTCAGCCTCTGTCCCTCTGTCAGCATACTTGGGTGTCTGTCCTGGGAGCTGCCCCCATCCTGATGGGAATCCAAGAAGTGGAGGACATAGCCCAAGGCTTATTTTATATTTTATTTGGCCCATTAGAGGCCCAATTGGTGTATTTTCTTTTTTTAAAAGGATTTAGTTCTGTTTGAGTCTTTTTACTTTGAATAAGGGTCATTTTAGTCCTTTAATGTTAGGGTTTCTTTTGAGGAGTCTATATATTGTCCTGTTGTTGAACCCAAAAAAAAATCTCACATACAGATATGCAGATTTGCATTATATGAGTACGCATATACGACGCATGCTCGCGTCAATGCGAAATTCCCATAGGAGAATACACATGCATAAGCATGGCAATATGTTCATGAAAGACCATGTCATACAAAATAAAATGCACGCCTACGATATAGGTGAACACTAGAAATCCATAAGAAACCATGGGCTCGCATTACGAGGGCAGCGGAGTAAAAGACATACCTAGGCCACGAAGGCCTTAATCAGACTTTTTTTTTAGGAGCCCGAGGCAGCCCCAAGTTGCTTGCTTCGGCTCCCGAAATCAGCTCCCGAACCGCCCTTGCAATGCTCGATAATGGGACCCGATGGGAGACCCCAAATGCAGCGATAAATGGGATCCCGAACGCTGCAAAACAAGGGTCAAAATCAGTCCCAAAATGGACTAAAATCTGTCCCGAAATGGGGCAAAATCAGTCCTAGAACTCCCCCAAAATGGCCCCGAAATGGAGGCCCAATAGTGGGGGAGATAGGCCCGATAAGTAGCCCTATGGGTGGGGTCAAGATGAGGCCCAATAAGCCCCCAAATGGGCCCAAGTTCAGTCCCAAAAGTGGGCTGAAATCTGTCCCGGAATAAGGAAAAATCAGTTTTGGAACTTACCCAAATCAGTCCCGGGACGGAGGCCCAATGTCGGGAAAGTTAGGCCCAATAAATGGCCCAAGGGAGAGGCCCAAAAAGAGGCCCAACAGGCACCCCTAACAGGCCAAAATCTGTCCCGGAGTAGGCCAAAACCAGTCCTGAAATGGGGCCGAAATGACCTCCAAACCTGCCTAAAATAGTCTCAAATGAGGGCCCAATAGCAAGGGGGGCGGGCCCAATGGGTGGCCCAATAAAAAGCCCAATGAAGAGCTCAAATGGGCCAAGAAATCAGTCCTCAAAGGGGACCAAATCTGCAGGCCAGGAGGAGAAAAAAAATCTGAAAGGGAAAGAGGATATTTCCTAAAGGGGAAGTGGACCCCTCTCTCCCATCCCCCTTATTTAAATAGGCTAAGAAGGGGAAGGAGAGAGAGAGGGAACCGGTGGGGGGAGCCCCCACCGGTTGGCAACCCCCCCACCGGTTCCAAGAGGGAAACCGGTGGGGGGGGAGAGGAGGCTTTCCCTCCCTCTTTTCTCCTTTAAAAATTCAAAATGATGGGGGGGAAGTTAATTAAAGAGAGGGGGTTTAAATGAGGGATCTTGACCCCATTCACATGGGTTAAGAATCCCATGTGGAAACCCTCTTAACCCCATCCCAAACCCCTTTCACATGGGGCCAAGGTATAAAATTAATGGGGGTAAACCCCTTTCACATTGGCCTAAAACCCAAACCCCCAAAAAAGTAAATCTGAAAACCCCATTGATGGGCCTTGGAAGAGAAAAAAAGAAAAGGAGAGTGGGGTGGGGGAGACCCCCCACCGGTTCCCAACCGGTGGGGGGCCCAACCGGTGGCCATCCCCCCCACCGGTTGGAACCGGTGGGGGTGACCACCGGGCCATCCCTCTCTCTCTCCCCTCAATGCTCTCTCTCACTCCTTTCTCTCACCCATTTGAATAAAAAAGTGAAAAAAGAGAAGGAGAGAGAGAGAATCCGGTGGCACCCCCCCACCGTATGCCCATCCGGTGGCACCCCCCACCGGGCCCAATATGGGGCCTATAAATAGGACCCAAAGGGTCCCCAATTGGAGATACACAAGGCACACCACAAGTGCACCCTATAAGGACACAAGCTGCCCACATATAGAGGGAGATTGTGGTGAAATTGGGAGGGAGAGTGCTGCCAATTGAAGACCAAATTCGGATTTCTTAACCCGGATTTGCTGCGAATTTGGGGAGTTCTTTTCGTCCCGGAGAGCTCTCTCCTAAGGTTCTATCCTAAGGGGAAGCTCTGCCGAACTTTATTTGTAAAATAGTCTTATTATAAGGCGAAATGCTACTGAATTAATATCAGAAATTCTGTGCCCATGTGTGTATCATTTAAATTTTATAATTATCACATCTCAATAATAATATGCATGTATATAGTTTTCTAAAGCTAAAAATTTGAGTGCACCTTCAACCTAACTCTTGGCCTCACCCCCTAAACAAATAAAATATGGATTCAGAAAACTGCATAAAAATTATAACTAAACCCAAAAGGTAATTTATAATTTATAATTAATTAATTAATAAAAATTCGGAAAATTAATTAAAGAACCAGGAAAAACCATTAAAAATCAGGAAAACCCATAAGAAAACAGTAAAAATCTGTGAAAAATTATAATAAATCCAGATAACCTCATATGAATAATTAATTAATTAATTAATTAAATTAATTAAATAAATCATAAAAATGAATAAAAATCAGTAAAAACAGTAAAAAATCAGAAAGTAAAAATCTGAAAGAACATAAACCGTTCATGAGGAACACAATACATAAATATAAAATTACCAAAATACCCCTATGTGTAATATTTACATATATAACCCCGAAAGCCCTAAAAATCATATCATGAGTAAAAATTCTCTCCAATAACCTCAATATCAAATCTTAAAACTTGATAACTTAGTTTAAGAAAAAAATTATCAAAAAAAACCCCTCATACCTTTAAAATTGATTTTATAACCCCCATAGAGTGTGGAACCTTTTAAAATCCACCCCACATATACTTACAAATTGTCATGCTCTTGCAAGGCGCCCATAATTACATAAAAGCCCCCTCAAGGTGTAAAATTACAAAAAAGTCCCTGTAAGGCTAAAAATCAGGAATCAATCCGCACAATTGGAATTAATCCTCCGAACTTGGAACCAATCTTAATAACCGGGAGTCAATCCCAAATCATATAAAAATTGTCTCCGAACCGGGGTGAGGTTAAGGATTCAACTTAAAATATACTTTCATCTGCATATGCATGCGCTTTCTATAGTGGTAGCTTTGCATGATTAAGGGCATCATACGGACGGTTAATCAAGGGTTGCCGAGCAGTCGCTCAGCGTAATTAACACTGACCGAGGTCAGTGGAGAGAGGTCATATACTCGAATCTTCGCTTGATTTGAAGTCCCGGATTCCCTGAGGGCTAATCCCAAGCTCTCATAATCCGATAAAAAAATATAAAGCTGACCCTAATTCCTCTAGATAAACAAAGAAAAAAATGGATTTCCGAATAATCCGACATAGGAGGAGAGATATGTCTAGGTCAGGTCGCGACCGAGGGTTAGATAAAAAAATCTTCGACGCAAACACCTGTATCCCCTCGTGGGAAGGTATTGAAGAAGATTTGAAATGAAGAGCCGCCGCTGCGTGTTTTCTCCCGAGATGGGACGGGAACATGTGCCCTAGTCTTCTTCTTCTCCAACCCCCTCTCTTCTTCCTTCTTCGGCTTCTACCCCCTTGCTGTCCCGCATCACATCCTCTATCGGAATTTCCCACAGGTATGTATCCCGTTTCACTCCCCCCCCCCCCCCCCCCCCCCCCCAATAAAAAAAAAAAAAAAAAAACTGAGATACAACTACTATTTAAAGTAAATGTGCTTGTAATGCTGTAGCTGTAGCCTTTAAGTAATATCATATTCACATAAAGTGATGACAATTGTTCCAATTGAACTATTAACCCACAGATTAACCTTTTGAAATTTTCTGATCATTGATAACGTTGTGCCGAAGAAACTTTGAAGATTCAGCCCTATCTTTGATCAGTCATTATTACCATTTATTGATCCTTGAATGTTTTTTGTGCTGCACTTTTCTTTCCTTTTACCTCTTTAAGAATTGATAAATCATAGATGAAACTTGTATCTTATGCGATAGCAGGAACAAAGTTTTCTAAAGCCATTCAATAGTTCAAATGCCTATAATGCCTGCAGGCATAGTTGTCAAGGCATACAACTAGGCACTGCTTAAGCAACAAGGCTTGTTTTCAAGGCCTAGTCAGCTAGACGCCTTATTGGGCTTTGAAAAAATGCACCTAGGCATCGCTTAGGCATGCTTAGGACCGCCCAACATGCCTAGGCAACACCTAGGTTAGTTCATGGGCAAATCAAAACGGGTCCATTGGATCCAATCCTGATGTACATAGGGTTGTATGGATGATTGAGCCCTAGTTTTTTATTCCCCTTCGTCTTCTCTTCCTAATTATTCATCTTCCTTGCAGTCTTTGGCATTGTCCCTCCTCGGCAAACAAATCTGTGTGTCAATGATGAGGCACTCCTATATTTTATCCTCTCACTATGATGGCAACGATGAGGCAACATGTCCCACTTGCCCATGTGCATGGACTTGGAATCCCTTGTGGCCATTAACATCCTCTCGCCCTTCTTGAGCTTTTTGTATATCTGTCATTTCTTTTCCCTTCTCTTCAAGTGTTTGGCTCCCTGTTTTTGAGTATCTCTCCCTCCCCCCTTCCCCCCACCACTTGATTGTGAAGGTGCCTCCTACTGCCACCTAAGCATGCGCCTAAGCACTCAAAGACCCAAAGTACACCTTGGATTGCCTTACCGCCTTGACAACTATGCCTGCATGGCATGTAAATTTACCTATTGCATAATTAATCCCATTCATTTCTACTTATCAATGTTATGTTTTCTTCTCAAAACATTTATCATGCCAACCATCTTGGTCATTTACCGCCTTGACAACTATGCCTGGATGGCATGTAAATTTACCTATTGCATAATTAATCCCATTCATTTCTACTTATCAATGTTTTCTTCTCAAAACATTTATCATGCCAACCATCTTGGTCATTTAATTTTCCCTTTTGTTTGATAGGATAGTGTTGGATCAATTTCACGATGCCATGGTTGTGGATAATCTGATCAATCAAAAGAGCTACAGGTGTCTAATTGACTACACAATCAAACTAGCTGTCCATATCTTTTTCCTTCCCTTTTTAATTCATTATACCATTCCTCGTTTCTTCGTCAGTTTTATTTTATGAGAACAAAAACAGCTTGCTGCACTGGCAGATGGTGTTTTAAATTTAAAAAAAAAATTGAATTTTTTTTGGCCGGCTCCAACCCCCCTACATGGCAGTACAGTCCGATCTCGGATCGGATGACCCAAAAAAAAAGATGAAAAATAAAAAAACCAAATTGCTATGCATGTTGAAAAAAACATTATTTTTTTAATTAAAAACACCGGCAGCCGGCATAATACTGGCTGCCGGTGCAACAAGTTATTTTCTTATTTTATATGCTCAAATACTAACAAAGGTCATGATTTTTCTTGCTCATTTTGATTGGAAGTTAGATCACATTCACAACATCATGCTTCCTAGTGCACCATCGGTCAACTGCGGAGTCAACCTAGATCATGTATACAATCAAACCAAATTGCTATGCCTTGTTTGCTTCCAGCCCTTCTTTTTTATTCTTTCACAATTTGCTGTATAATCCAGTAGTTTCAAGACCCCTCAAACTTGTCCTCAATTTTTCACTTCCAATATGTCCTCTGCAGGTCTAAAATTAATTGTGTCTCATGTATTGCTAAACTATCTTTATCTTCTTTTATTGTGTTTGCCCAAGTTGTCTAAGTTTCTTTTCCCCCTTTTTAATGAATTCCCTATAGAATTGAGCAACGCCATAAATCTATGTTGTGAAGACTTCCAGTCACTGCCATAAGATGTGAAGTTCTTGAACGTGTCTATATATGCATGTTGAAAATATGAAGGCATTTTTTTATTATTTCATTTGTACTAGATGTTATAGCTCATGTAGAAGTATTGAATGATGTCTTGCAGACTGATTGGGATGGCGGCTTCTACCCTCTGACCCTCCATTTCAGTGAGGATTACCCCAGCAAACCCCCCAAGTGCAAGTTCCCTCAAGGTTTCTTCCACCCCAACGTGTATCCTTCTGGTACAGTGTGCCTGTCAATTCTCAATGAGGACAGCGTGAGTATAATGCCTACATTCTAATTGCAGTATAATGTCCACTTAGAAATTTCAAGGCTGCATACAAAGGAGTGTTCATTTGTAAGAATTGTGTCATCGGTAGGGATGGAGACCTGCAATTACTGTGAAACAGATTCTTGTAGGAATACAAGATCTATTGGACCAGCCAAATCCTGCTGACCCTGCACAGACGGATGGGTATCAGCTCTTCATCCAGGTATCTCACTTCGCTGTTACTTGTTATGGGTTTGCAGGAGTTTGGTGATGCCTGTTAACTGGCCTTGCAGGATGCTGCTGAGTACAAACGAAGGGTTCGACAACAGGCGAAGCAATATCCGTCGATCATCTGAACATCTTAAAGCTTCGTGCCCTGACGTATATCTAAAGATGTATTATCCCTTCTTGCCATATATAGTGGGTGTGTATGGGTGTATAAAGTGGCTCTTCAGACTCCTAGGAGCAAATACTAAACTAGCAAGTGGCGTGACCGCTCAGGTTCAGACTAGATTGGTGCTTGTGTTTTGTTTTGTGACGAGACATCTTGAACTTGCAATCCTCAAACCAATGTAATGCTTTTGTATGATTACGCTGTGCTCACTGTGGATGGATAACATACCTCCAACGTCTGATGATGACCTTTTTGAAGGTGTTATATCGTAAGCGACGACAAAGTTGGGGACACGCGATGAAAATAGAACGCCTTTTCGCCTCCAAGGGAGGTGAAAGGTGGAAATATTTTCTGAACCTCATTCTTCGAACTTTAGTACATCCTCACTAATAAAGGGGAGTTGATAAAGTAATCTACCTACCTTATCTGGTTAAATGATGGATTCCCCCCTAGCATTTGCGAGTTAGGCATACCAGGTTCCAAAGGATGAGGAATAGAGAACCTCTCTCAAAGGTAGATCGGACGGTGCCCTTAGTACCTGCTTCCTATTGTTTGTATTTTCATGTGCAGTGGCAGGTGTGACGATGGTTGTTTGCTTGATCTAGTAACCGTGAGGTATTATTGGTCTGTATGGAGTGTACATGGTTAACCCTGAAAGATGTGTTGCAAATTTCGGGTCGGTACTTTACATATATGGTTTAATAATTTGTTTCATCATTTTTGATGTGGGATCATCTGGTTTATTTTTGTCTCAAGTCAGTCACAATAACAGCTTTACACTATGATGTGTTTTGCCCCCCTACTGTCCAACTCATGACCAAGTTTGTTCATTTCTTTACAAGTCATCATATCTTATGGTTACATTCCCATTGAGACGCCTACGAAATATCTCTTTTGGAAAGATCTGTAAATGGAAACTCTATTGTTTCACTGTTTGATCTATTTGTGATTAGAAAAATGGACCCAAGTAGTAAGAATTTATTTGGTAATTATTGAACTGAAGTTTTTGGACAAATTATCAGACATTGGAGTTGCTATTTTTCACATGTTGGCTTTGATTTTTGATCTTGCTGAATATGCAGTTCGTAAGTAATAATTGTAATACATAAACTTTTATTAGTCATTGGATGAATTTCATCAAGCGACTTTGACTATATGCATATAGTGAAGAAAACGATGATTGGGAAATATAAAATTATTTCCACTTCTGAAAATTATTTCTGTTTTTGATGCCGGAATTGAAAACAAAACAAAAGTTAAAATAGTATCATTATATTGGAGTCGGAACTGGGAACATGATTTTTCTATTAATATCAAAAATAGAATCAAGTTTCTGTTTCCATATCATACCGGTTTAGAACCCTAATGTTGGTGTGAATTCATGGCAGTCATGTGGTTCGAAAAGGTCTAGCAATTTTTGAACATGAAATACACATGGGTTTTTTTAGAATCGTTGGATTCATTTGTCTCGGTTCTCCGTCAAAAAAACAGCTCCATATTGTGACATTATTTCAACCTATATGTAACCTTCCTTTTATGTCTAGATGATGATTGAATCAATACAGTTTTTTGAACAAAGAGAAGTGGGCTGTCCCAGAGGTCGTGTTCTCGGTACTCCTTCGTTTTGTAGGATTTAGACTCTAGTTGGACTGACAGAGGATGAAAGGCTCTTAGCGGGAGGCGGGTCAATAGTTGTTTCGTTTTTTTTACGAGGGCTCCTGGCCGAACGACCAGGATACGAGTTCGTCTAATGCGAGGTTTCCTTTAAAATGGAGAAAGAATAGCTCGTATGTTTTCTGTCCCGAGTGGGACGAGGTTTCTGCGCAGCGCGCAAGATATTTCCGCGTCTCCCCGCACGAGTCAGGATCAAGGACGTGCGCTCCCTAAACAGGGAGTCCATGTGTGCTGCCTGTCTACCACTGAAACACCGGGCTGGTGCACCGATAGTTGTTTTATTAGTAAGTGAATTTTCGAACAAAGAAATGAGATGGGTTTTCGGCATTGTTTGTTGGATCTTGCAGGAAATGAATGAGTTACGCCAATGAGTTCATTAGAAGTGATGAGTTTAAGCCACATTTTAGAGATATATATCTTATTAATGGATAATAAGAATATAATTTTATTTATCAATTCAATCTAAAACACCTCATTATGTATATATGCTTGGTACAATCCGGTCCAATTCGATGCATGCCAACAGATCGGACTCATCCAGATACAAATCTACTCGTACGAGTTGGCATGGTCAAATACCATACGACAACCATGAAATAAATATTCCAAACATCTTCAAATCACATGAGTGAATATTAATAGATCTATTAGATTCCAAGTTCAGAAGATCTCAACTCTTAACTCCACGCTATCCGGTCTGAGATGCTGCATTTGCAGAGAGCCTTTCAATCTCATTTTTTCGGATTTTCCCTCAAACTTTGCATCGTCTAATATGAGGAGAGGACAACAACGCACAAGAGGGAGCAGGGAGGGGCCAATTGCTGAATGCTGGGCATTGCTCTACCTTTCATCACGGAATTTTCATTTTCTTGGTTGTTTTTATTTTGGTGTTCCGGTCGTTTGAGAGGGGGCGAGTTGTCACTTGGGCTGAGGTGAGTTTCAGTGACAGGAATTACAATTATACCGGTGGAGAAACTGGTGAACAGAAGATCGGCCTTGTAGATGTTTCAACCTTCTCCCTTCTGAGATCCCACGTAGAAGAAAAAGACTGGAATGAGCCACCATGAGCATCATACAAACGTAGTGGTCGTAGCAGTAGTAGCACCAGTATTAGTATTCAACAACAAAAGACAAACAGAAAAGAGACCTCCCGAAATAACAGACAATGCAGAACAGATCTCTCTTAACTATAATAATACATTGCTGGTAACATTAAATAGTACAATCTTTTTTTCTTCCTATTTTTTCTAGGTACACAGTTGATGATGATGATGTTGTTCTTCTTTTTTAGTTTTCTTCTGCTGTCTCCGCTTCAATTGTTTTTAATCTGTTGTCATCGGTTGTGATATGCAACATCTGAAACGAGCCTTCCGGACTGTCGTCATGAGCTCGGACCCTGCCTGTTCAAGCATCAGGACGACTTCAGCAAAGGTGGGGCGCACATCTGGGTTTGCGTCCCAGCATCGGGACATGATCTCCCCCAACATGGGAAGGCAGTCGGGGGGTATGATCGGCCGCACTCCCTTGTTCACCACAGCAAAGGCAGCCTGAACCGCCGTCATGTTCTGGAAGGGCAGCATGCCCGTTATGAGCTCCCACAGCACAATCCCAAAGCTGTATACATCCACCTTGTGGTTGTAAGGCCTGTGCTGGATCATCTCTCTGTGGCCAAGACAAGGGTGCATTCACAGGGAAGTAAGTAAATTAATTGAAATTTTCGGATAACGGAAAGAACGACTGCTCAATTGCAGCATGATGATTGAAGAACAAACAATATTCAGACCTACTAACAGGAAAATGCTATCCACCAAAAGGACTAACCATAAATTTTGGTCCCCAACAGGCCATGTTGGTGGAGCCGATGCAAAATCCATGCAGTTAGCAATTCAAAGATCCAATATAATATGCAGAAATGTGTTTGTAAATTTGAATGTAATCCAGAATTTTATAGACAACCACATAAACGTTTAGCATGGCTATTGCATATCCCATATACCTGGTTATGCTGCAGTGTTTTACATTTACAAGAAAAAAAACTCAGTATATATAAAATAAATAAATTAGGATCTCCTCAGGAGTCGGTCAGTATGAGGAGCCCAACACACATTTGCACAAAAATCCCTGACGTGGACTTCATGCCACAAATTTTGATGGAATCATGGTAAGATAGGATATATCCATTGTTTACCTGCCATAGCTTCACATCCACTACCTGATACACAACATATTTCTTGCATACAGCAGCCCACTTTAAGAGACTTCAAAACTTCTAAAGAGACCTCATAAGGCACTTGAAAGTTTAACTTATCACTAAACTTCCCTCACAAAGACATTGTAGAATGAACGCAATCCACATTCATAAGATCTTTCCAAGAACAAGAAAGATGAAAAGCTTAATAGTATATTGCTGTTCATTAGTGCCCCTATAATATATGCTTCATTAAGGATTTTGGAGATTTTTTTTTTCTTCGGCAATTCATATCTGGTGTCTCTCTTCCCATTTTCAGCTTCTGCAATCATCATCAAACTATGGAAGTTCTTTTCCAAAAAGAATGTCTTTGGCAGCGTATGGCAGTGCTTTTCAATAGCTAGATTCTAAAGAAATCTGATTGTTCTGCTGGTGTCAGGCAATGTCGGCTTTTATATGCCCTTGGGGTATCGTTTGGGTGCCAAGAAAATGCCAATGTGTTGAAATGGGCACTTTTACAGAAAGGGGAAAGGGTCAGCAGGGTTTTGGGCGCTGAGAAACCACAGTTGCAGAGGGGCATAATAGGGAAACCACGTTAAAATCGATTCTACAGTGTGACGAAGCACCCTCCAGGCCGCTTTTGGGCAGGGATGCATGTGGGCTAAGGCTGGGTCTATCTCTCTCCTGTAACTGAGAAAGGGATTGGGAGCAAACCAAGAAAAGTTTGAACATTTGGAAACGTTCGTGACCCTGTCGGCAGATTCCACCAAGGGAATTGAGCCAAATGGTGGCGGCAAACACTGCCTTGGTTCAAGTGCTATCAGACTCTTCCATATTTACATTGAGTTCAACATAGGGCTTGCTATGGGATGAGCCACTTGCGAGCTATTCAAGCTCATCTTCAGTGCAGCTCGATCCAACTCGTCTCATTTACAATCAAAGGCCCGAGCTCTACATAAGCTTGTTTCTTTAAACAAGCCAAACCCGAGTACCCCAAGCTCGGTCGAGTCAGCTCGCAAGCCCATGTACATTAAAACATTATGTATGATAAGCTTTTAACAGCCATTCAAGAAGCCTATTTGTTTGGTTACTTCGGAAGAGAGAGTGAGTGTGTGTGTGTAAGGAAGCGGAACCTTCTTGTACTCTAATACTGAGGAGTGGAGCCTTCTTGAACTCCAATACCTTGGGTGGCAGGATCCTCCAAGTTCTCCTACAGCACTGCCAGCCAAGCAGCGACCCTACTCCTGACAATGGCCATGCCAGTGTCGAGGTGCCTGTGATGCAAGCACCATCGACGGCATTGGGCACCTCAGGTGCACTCCAGGCAAGTGCAGTGAGGTGGGCATGGATGTAGGCAACAGTAGCAAAGCAGCGCTGGAGAGTTCAAGGAGGCCATGGTTGATGGTAGGAGGAGCTAGCCAGCGAGCTTGACCCAGGGGAGGCCGAGGAAGAGGTGGATATCGCAGGGGATGCGGCTGTCAAGGGTGCAGTGGCGGCTGGAAAGTCTGGTGCGTGAGGTGGAGGGACGGGACAGAGGAAGGGGAGGAGAAGAGGCGCTCAAAGGCACTTCGACGACAAGAGAGGACTGTGCACATGGCATCGCCCACTCACCTCCCGGTCTGCAGATGGGGTTCCTAGATGGGAGTCGGAGTTGGAATGATTAGTTCAACATCAGATGCCCAAAAAATTCCCCAGGCCAGAGTGACTTTATAATTTGACCTTCAGTCGGAAAGGCAAGTCTATCACCATGGGAATGGAATGGTTAAACTCATTTCTGTTGACGAGTTACTCAAAATGAGCTGGCTCGGGCTCAATTTTGAGCTCCCTTTTCTAATCGACCGAGTCTGAGTCTAATCTTGAGCTCATTTTAAAGCCCAGGGTCCACTCAGGCTCTTTTTTTTTGCCAAGCTGAGTTTGAGCTGGCCGAAGCTCAGCTTGGCTTAGCTCGTTGCCACCCCTAGTTTCACACTGGTACTAGAATTTTCAATTCATCAAGAAAGAAAACAACTTCCCTCCTAGATGCATTAATGATTACACAAAGAACACTCAAGCCATCATTTGGTTCTGTTATTTTTCCCACCATATTGCCAACATGGAGGATATTGAGGCGGAGGGCTCGGCTAGATGTATTTAAGATGAACATATAAATATTTTTTGGAAGAAAATTACAAATTCTGGAAATCTCACAAAAATAGGAAATTTGATGCTTCATTTTTCTTGCCTCTGCTTCCGGCTTATAAGAAAAGCCTGCCAAACTAAGAATAGGTGAAAATTGCAAGTAAGTCATAGCAACAATGCATAAACTAATGCAAATCAGGCCACATGATTTCCCTTCAAATCATTTTTAAATGTTCAGGACAACCCTGGCTGGTGCCAGGTGAAACTCATGGAGAGCAGGGCGCATGAGACCAAATCCTCACCATTGCCTTTAGGCTGTTCAAACACAAAACAGCCACTCCTTGAGCCAAACATCATACACAAAATATCCACTGCTTGAGCCAAACGTTATGGCCAACCTAGCCATGAAAATGGCATGTAGCTTTTCTCCCACTCTCCCCTCTAAAGTATGCTTCATTTTATTATGTGATAGCTAAGTTAGGAACCCTTATCTTAGGAGGCACATGAAGCAAATGGCTTCTGATTCCTTCTTCTAAGACTGATTTCAATGACCTAAGGATTGCATAAGCCACCATGTGCCAGAGAACCCGGGTGTTACTTCACAATTATTTTTGCTTAGGAGAAAGCCAGGAAGTAAGCTCCACATCACCAAATCACTCAGTTATTGAAAGAGAAGATAAAGAGAAACTTTTATCAAACAACTCTTCATCTCCTCAATCCCACTTCCGTCAACCATTCCCAAGCTTAATTAAAAAAGTTCCACGACCCTACAGAGTTTTTCAAGGTCTTCTAGAACAGTCCAACACATGCAAACCAATGCTAGTTTAGAGATCATTATCCCTGCAAAATACCCGTCACAACAGCTTCAATAATCTTGGGAGACCAAGAAAGCAATCTGAGTAGATCACGGTCATTGTCTATGAACACTATATGATGCACAATGTTCACAAGTAGTCAACGACTATCAACTGCATCAGCCACTTATCAGCTGTATACAAGAAGACACAATCATAACAAGATGGGTAGAATACAGATGTATAATCAATGCAGTCTAGTATATGTCCATTTATGTCTGTAAATTTAAACTAAGCATTTGTTCAAGCGAATGAATGGAAGTCCAATAATATGTGATATGAAAACAAAACAGTTAAATCCAAATATGGCCATGTCAATGACAAAGGCAGACAATTGCTTGACAAGTAGTGACGGATGTAAGATGATAGCAAGAACGCTAAGCTGTCATGGGCCGATAGGCTGATAGTGTATTAGTGTGTCAAAAAGCACACAAATTAACAAGAATAAAATACCATAAAGCAGCAAGGTTGTCAGAAGTGTAGCACCTCAGTCTTGAAGATTCCTATTAGTGCATAATTGTCAAGAGAAAAGCACAAGATCTTAAAGAAGAGGGAAAATGTAGATGATCTGACACACCATTGTTGAAATTGTAGGCCGAATCAAGAAAATAGAAAAATGTTACATGACTGAAATAAGTCACAGATTGCAGCTGATTTTCCCCCTGCCTGAATGTTTTCTAGGAAGCAATTATGTTCCACCTGATGAAGACGTGTGTTGTAGGGTGAACTCAAAAGAATCTAAGTTACCAAACATTATTACATGCACATGGAGAATTTAAATGGAACTGATGAGATATTACAAAAAATGGTATTGGCAGAAAACTGGTGTGAGAACAGATTGAATTCAGCTCTGGATTTTACAAACTAGGTTTTCATTCGAAAGAACAGAAATATAAAAGGATTGATCACTCTTCCCCCACAAGCCACCAATAGACTTCCAAAAGCAATATTTTAGACCTTCAACTCACATTCCCAAACCAAAGTGACAGGAAGGAGATTAGGCATGGTGAATATTAGAGACAACTAGAACAAATTGGTCATCCTCTATACAGAAACTGAAACTGGCCACAGTAACCTGAGCAGCTTGGGTTTACACAGAAAAGGCTGTTTTAACATTTTTAAATGCTACTTGCAATCTTAGGTGGATCAAAGTCTTCCTAAGAACTTCAGTTTCATACATTTGTAAACCAAATCAAACTTTCAGAAACCAAGTTTGGGAATTTGCTACACAATGGAAAGATTTAATGGATAAATTTCAGAGCCAACATAGGACCGTTATAAACAAGGTTTCACCATCATTAATTTCCAAGCAAACAAAACAAACAAAATATAAAAGCAGACTTTGGGGCTAACGAGTTAAACAGAAAATAGTGGAAGGGCATGGTGAGCTTAAAAGAGGTTATAATTCATAAATACTAGAAATAAAATGGTCAAAACGGTTAATGAGAGTTTTAATTTGGAATATTACCAACGACAATGAGAGATTACACAAAAGAAAGCACATTGCTATTCACATCAATAAGCTGAACAGAAAATCTGACAGACAAGAAGAGAAACTGTATGACCACATGATGCAAAACTAGGCTACAAAAAACACATGCATCTGTGATGCAAATATAAGTTCATTTTAAGACGCTATTGGTCGTTCTTAGTAACCCATTGGAACAGAAACTAAAGGTAAAAACGCAAGACTAATCAAAGACATGAGGAATCACACACATGAGATAACGGTAAAAGCGTCCCTAGGAAAGAACAATTAGGAAGTGAAGATCACTTCACTTACGGAGCCATCCAACGATAAGTTCCGGTCTCCGGCGTCATGCCCTCCGTCTGCACCTCGATCCTAGCCACTCCGAAATCAGCAATCTTTATCGATTTATCCCCAAATATCAAGAGATTATCCGACTTCAGGTCGCGATGAATGAACCCAAGCTCATGTACATACGCCATTCCCCTTGCAACATCCAAAGCCTGCTTCACTGCCAGCTTCAGCGGCACCGACCTGTTCTGCCTCTTCATCAAGAATTGCCTAACCGATCCGCCCTTCGCATACTCGGTCACAATGCACCACACCATTGGCTTCTTGCAGCCGCCGATGAACCGGACCACATTCGGATGCTTCAGCGTGGCAAGCATCATGACTTCCTGAGCAAACTGCTGCTCCATGAGCTGCGCCCTCTCGGGGTTGTTCTCCGGCCTCTCCAGCAGCTTAATTGCCACATCCTCCCCATTATATGTGCCCCTGTAGAGCTTCCCAAAGGCCCCCTGCGCGAAGGGCATCCCCATATTCAGCTTTCTGAGGTCAAGAGTCCACTCGTCATAATTCACCAACCCTTCGGTCGGATACCGGCCGTCCATTAATGCCTGCGCCAGGGCGTCATCGCTGAGGGCGTGGAACACCCTGCCGCGCCGAAAGACGCTGTGCTCCACGGAGGAGTTGTTGGTGGGAATGGATCGGAGGCCGCCGTGCTGGAGGATGAGTGTGTGAGAGTTGTTGGAGCCGACGCTCTCGACCGACATTGAGGTGGTGCCGCCGCCCGTGCTCGTCTGGAGGCTCTGCATGCTGTCTATGGACATGTTGGAGTTCTCCCCGAGCTTATGGTAGAACGCGAGGTCGCAGAAATCGACGCCGAGATCGTTTCCCCCGCCCCCGCCGCCGCCCATGATTCCGGTGAACTTGGAAGCCATCACAAACCAGGCAGAACCCTCACAAATGTGCTTTAACCAGGACGACGCGGAACAAGCTGAAACCCTCTAAAACAACCTTTGAAACAACTCCAGTTGCCGCCAATCCACCACAAAGCGCAAGAATCCAACAAAAAGGGCTTGTGAAGCACCGATCGACCAGCGACATAAGATCAAACCCTAATCCTCCATCTCCTGGCAACAGCAAGCACCACCCTAGACCACCCCCACTACCAATCTCCTCCTCTCAAGCTCAGAAACAAGAAGGCCCACAGAAACCTAGCGCGACCAATCCAACACGGTTAAAGTCCCAAAGCAAGGGCCGCCAGCTACATCTGAGACCGATCCGTCCCTGCAAGCCCGAGGAGGCACCCACCAGAAGCGCGCGACCTCCGCGGAAGACGTGAGAAGAGGGCGTATGGAGAGCCCGATCTCCGAAGACGGCGCCCCGATCCGGCCCCAGGGAGCGCCGATTCCGGCGATGCTGATCTCAAACGGAAGAGCGAGAGGCGGTGGAAGTGGAGAGCAGAGCCTCCATGGCGAAGGAGATCGCGGACGCCGGCGGTGGAACTGCGAAGCTGCGGGGAGCCCTCTCCCCCACCTCCCCGAGCTTTCCCTTTTTTCCTTCGGGATGACTGGAGAAGACGACCAGTGGGGGGACAGACGAGAGGTGTAAGCTGAGCAGCCAGCCGTCTTCTTAATTGCCCCCTCCATAAATATTTCTTTACTTATTAGCATATTAATATTGCATTTTTTTTTTAGTTGAGATTTTTTTTTTATAGTTCGGCTTTCCTTTTTTTTACGCGACGTTTTATTTATTTTTCTGAAGATATATTGGCGGGGAGGGACGCGATTTATCGGGTGGGGGCCTGGGAGGTGGGTGGCCCGAGCGGACCACTTTCTTCACGTCGTGCGCCGCGCCGCGACTCGCGAGAGCGAAACGTATCGCGGGAGGCTTTTGGGTCCTTTCAACGGCGATGGCGGTGCCAGCATATCGGATGCGGTTTCTTACCGGGTTGACGGGTCAAAAATCCATGGTACCGACGACGGAAGCGCTGCGCGTAGGGCCCATGGCCCTGGTGAGCTCAACATTCGTTATCAAGTGTATTCGGAATTGGATGGGCGTGCGTGGTGTGGTGTATCATTGTTCGGTGTTTATTTTTTGATATATATGCTCCTTTTACTTCAAACTTGTGGATTTTCCCTTTTGATGATATTCTTCGGAGTTTGGGCTTCTTTGTATGCCCTTGCTTATATGTAGATGATGATAAATAAGTTGTATGTTATGAACAAATAGAAAAATACCAAATCGACTTTATCCTATATGAGCGAGAAGTCTACATGATCATCTCTCTGATATATATTTGTGTGTACACCCTCCTTAAAAAGAAGCCAAATGTACCTTTGTCACTGCTCTTTATTTAGCGATGTCAGTGGAATGGGCCGGTTTGAAGGCCCGACAAACTCGGCTTTGTTTATTATGTGACATGAAGTGAAAATAACCATGGAAAATATCAGCCTACCATATTTCAAGGCCAAGTTTAGTTTAGGACTTGGATAGGTCTTATTGGGTCCTAAAGTGGGCCATAGAAGTACACACACTTGTCATAATCCGCAATGCTATCTTCTTGCTTTTCTTTTACTCTCCTAATGCCTTCTCCCTCCTTTAGTCCCCCAAAAAAAGTCTTCTCCCTCCTCTCCTCCTCTCCTTCCTCAACAATTTGCCTCTCTATTCATCGCCTCTCCTACCTCTACAAAGCCTTCACATAATCTTACTCTCTTGTTATTTCTATTCCTTTGCCCCTCATTATGTTCTTTTTCTCTTCAACTCACTCCTCTTCTTGATGCCCCCTCATCTCATATTCCACTATTATATTTATATTGCCATCGTGGGGTATTGAGTACTCTAGAGTGATGATGGTACCATGATGACATTGACACCCAAAATCATGTTGTAACGTGGTACTTCATAGTGATAGTTCTATGAACAACCTCTACAACACACACCCCTGTCGCATCTAAACCACACTATAATCTCCATAATCCCCAAAAAGAATAACCCTTCTACTTCAAATGATTATAGACCCATTAGTCTTGCTATTATAGAATCATTGCGAAAAATCTAGTCTAGAGAATCAAGCCTTTCCTCCCAAATCTCATCTTTGAGTACCAATATACTTTTGTCCCTAAGAGGCACATTTCAAATGCCATTATTATTGTCAAGGAACTCATACACTGTATGAAGCACCATAAAGGTAAATTAGGTTTTTTTAGGCTCAAAGTGGATATCAAAAAACACATGATAGCATGGAGTGGTCATTTATTAAGGAGGTCTTGCATAGGTATGGTTTCTCATGCAAGGTTATCAACCACATCATGAATTGCATTCAGACTATGAGCTACTCCATATCCATTAGTGGGAACCAAATAGATCATATTCTCCTCTCTAGAGGATTAAGATAGGGATGTCCTTTGTCTCCTTATGTTTTTATTTTGGAAGCAGAAACACTAACTAATTTGATTTGATAAGATACAAACAAATCCTAGGTACGTTAGAGGAATGAAAGTAAATTGCAGTGTCTCCATTATCACACATATGATGTTTGCATATGATATTTTTTCTCTTTGTGAAAGTTCAGGAGATTAAAGTTAGAGAGTTCTGATCATGTATAGATACTTATGGCTCTTGGTTTGCTCAAAAAATCAATAATGACAAGTCAGCCATTATATTTGGTGCAAACATTTCCAAATCATTGCAAGACCAATTAACCCAAGCTGTTGATATCCCTCTTCTCAACGGAGATGATCTTTACTTGGGGGTCCCTATTTAGCCAGGCCGAGGTAGAGTTTATCTATTCAAATTCTTGGATGAAGTAGTTAAGAACATCTTGAATACTTGAAAATTTATTACATTATCATCAGTTGGCAAAACTACCCTTATAAAGTCTACTTTTCTTGTTATCCCTTTCCATGTCATGGCTGCTACCATTCTACCAAAGTCCACCATCAAGAACTCACCAAATTTCAAGATGCCTTTTGGTGGAAAGCAATCCAAAATAGCAAGAAGATCATATTTTATAGTTGGAGTAAGATCACTCAACACACTTTATTTGAAGGACTTGGGAACCGGGATATCAGTATTGCAAATCAGGCTGCTGTCCTCAAATTGACATGGAACTTTCTCTAAGATCACTCCTCTTTTAAGATCCAAGTATATGTAAGATAATAACTTTTGGAAAACTAAGAGCCACAAAAATTCCTCTGATACATGGTGAGCTTCATTGTTAGTTAGTGAGCAACTTATATCCAAGATGGGGTCTCTACTAACATTTGGTCATATCCATGGCTACCTGAAAATTTGAGTATTCCATCACCTAGGTGCAACTTCTTTAGTACTCTCTCTACTAGGATGTCTAAACTTATCTCTAATGGACAGTGGATGAACAAACTCAAAGAGCTCATCTCGGATCAATACATTCAAGTAATTTCTTATATCCCTCTACCTTTTGTGCCCCAGCCACATGGGTATTGTCTGATGTGGAAGAAAAATGAAGATGGCATCATTTCAATGAAATCTGCCTATAGGATGCTCCAGTGAATTCGCCTTGCCTCCTTCATCATCAAACTCCAATGAAGTTTGGAAATCACTTTGGGAGCCCATTTTGAAGAAGGTTATTCCCCCCAAGGCTATGCCTTTAATGTGGAAAGCTATAAATTTTGTCTTGCCAGTCCAATAACAACTAGCAGAAAGAATTCCTCATACAGATGAAAATTGCCACATATGTGGCAGACAGGTGAAAACTATAGACCACACCCTTTTCGAATGTGCTTTTGCTAACATTGTGTGGAAAAGTTCACTGCTAGCGTATGACCATCCTTTGATCAGAAACCATTACATGATAAGATTATCTAATGGTCTGGACCTCCCTTCTTAACAAATAGAAGGGATAAAAGCCATACTATATCTTGCATGCCTGTGCTCTGGAATATTTGAAAAACTAAGAACAAAGGTATCTTTGAAGTACTCACTCCAAACCCCATGCAAACTATGCACAAGGCTTGTTGAGATATTGGCTTGCCTCTTCTAAGGTCATGTTTGGCGCAGCTTCTATTTGAAAGCACTTTTGCCTTACCATTTAGTTATGTTTTTTTTTTTGAATCACTTGGATCTTAGAACCCATTTATGTAATATTTTATTGTGCTTGGCTTCCAATCAAAAGCTACAAGGTGAAGCTTTCAAGATTGGAGAAAAAATGAAGTTGTTATGAAACAGTTGACTTTTGTAACAAATCAAAATTAATTATAATCTCTCTCTCTCAATTCATTCCATGTGAGATGTGGAAGCCAAAAGTAACTTTCAAGTAGAAGTTTTGTCAAACACGTCCTAAGATTGATGATGCACCTAAAACAAAGACCCAAGCCAAGTTGGGAGGCCCCCAGTAGGGGTTTAGTAAACATCAATGTGGATGGAACTATAACAAAGGAGGAGTTGGTGTTGTTATGAGAGACCACCAAAATAAGGTTTTGCAATGTAGAGCAGACCTTATTACGAGCACCGATCACTTCCGGTGAAAACTTATGCCTTGAATAAAGGACTGGAATTGGCTTTTTCCAGAATTTTTGTATAGAAGGTTATTTTTGCAATCTAGGATTACACTCATCCTCTATGGAAGATTAAAACACTTGTTCAAGACTGCCAACACCTTCTCTCTCCAACAGTCACTCTCCAATTTACTCCTAGAGAGGCTAACGATGCAACTCATGTGACGGCAAAATTTGCTCTTACCTATAACGAGGGAAATTGCTATTTATCCCCAAATATCCCTCTATTTGTTTATAATGTTGTACTAGTTGATGAATTTTTTTTTTCTCTATTCGAGTGAAATTGGGGAACCCTCCTAAAAAGGAAAGCTCCATCGAGAACAATATGATCGGAGCGGTATGATCCTGTCACCTAATCTGTCAGTGATAGCTTTAAGGATAATAGTATAATGACAATGGTGAGATCTAGACCCCTACTCTCTCTCTCTCTCTCCATGTGTGTGTACTTGGCATGGTGAGCCAATCTCCCCCCTCCACCCATGTACATAACACTGTGAAGTGTTGGAAAGCGTTGCAAGGCATGAAACAAATGTCCTTACTCAAGGTTGGACTTAGATTGGGGTTGCAAGTTACTCAAAAAAAATGCAGGGGTTGACACGTGAATGCCCATGTCCCTATTGTCTAGCCGTTAGGTTCTCTCAACCAAGTTTATGGGAAAGAAGTAGGACGAGATGGAGGGGATGGTGGGAAAGCTTAGTAATGGTGACCTTCCTTTCATAGAGAAGGTCCTAAATTCAAATCCGACCTCCGATCATTGTGCAGAGAGAGATTTGACACAAACTCATGAGGGCTTATGCTCAAAGTTCCCTGTAGGTAGTGGACCTATGGAGAGATTATTTCTCTTTGAGTAATACTTGTTACATTTAGTGTAGTGCAATGTTATTGCACTGCATGCGGGCAGTTGTTCAATCAAGTTCGATGAGAATCATGGAATGATATATATACATATATCCTTTTTTTTTAAAATTCTGGGAGAGGAGACAACCCTAGGGAGCTTTTCGTAGCATATGCCCTTTGATTGAATGGTTAATGTTATGCAGGATCGTTCTCCTTCACCTCATTATTCATATCAGACATACACAACAATAAAAAAAACACAAGCAAATCAGAGAGAGAGAGAGAGAGAGAGAGAGAGAGAGAGAGAGAGAGAGAGAGAGAGAGAGAGAGAGAGAGAGAGAGAGAGAGAGAGAGAGAGAGAGAGTATGTCCAAGGAACCCAACTCCTTCACTATGATCTTGCACTATTCTCTCCAAGAACACAAATACGAATGCAGTCCTAAAAGAATCCTCTAGCCATCATCATAGGTTGGAATCAAATCCCAAGATATCTCCATGCAGGTTTGCATTCAGGTTGTGTCAACAACCGGGGTTTAACATCCTAACTATGGGTGTCGACATCCCCAAAAATATCTTCTATTTTTGCTTTGTGGGTTCCGAGGTGTCTTGTGGAACTACAAACCCTCAACCCGCCCCTCTATCTCCTTCCTCCCAGTTGGAATAGCCGACCAAGGGAGGTTTTCCTATGTGGCGCTTCCAAACTTGAGATACTTTTTTAAATGTTAGATATATCTCAATAGTTAAAATTTTAAAATAAAAGATATTTCTTTCTCCCTTATGAGTTTTTTTAACGGATATTACAAATGACTCTCTTAATATTGTCCTCTGAGTTTAAAAACACAACAAAACCACATTTACTGCAGTAACCGCCATTAGAACAAACTTGATGGGATGGCTGTCCATGCATGGTGCAGCAAGTATTATTCTTTCTCACTATGCCCAACTCAAAACAATCACCCAAAAACGTGCACCTATCATGAAAAACCTCAAGAAAAATTAATTAGTGTGAGAATATTTACGCTCTCCATCACACTACTCCTGGGACAGTGATTCTTTTATCAACTTTTGTCTGCCATGATGTTGTTCTTCGCAAACATTTGTACCATTAACTCATGCTAACGTGGTACCCGGAGACCGACCGTTGTCCCCTTGGAAGCTGGACGCGTAAAAAATTCCCCTCAGCTCGCACGAGCACTTCAACCGGCCTACTTGTCAATCTTTTCCCTGGAAAGCACTACGATTCCGCGTTTTCTTCTTCCTTTTCAATTTTCATCGTCCGTCTGCCTACTGACATCGCTCCCAACTCCCAAGCAATTGACCTCTTTCCCATTAATGGTCATGGTGCTTCAGCACTTAAACACTGTTATGTTTTTTTTTTTAAAGAAGTGTTTACAGAGTCTCTGTAATAGCTGAATTATAAGTTCTTTACTTCAACACTGCCGTAATTCTCATGATCGTAAAATAAGATATGATTCAATTAAGATATCGAACTAATTAAGTGACTAAGTTGGATGTTGATAGTTTTTTTTGGTTAGAAGTGATTACCGTCTTTGTAATCGCTCAATTATAAGTTCCTTCGTTCAACACTGCCATAGTTCTAATGATCGTATGTGCTGAGAGATAGAGGAGATTGAGGAAGGTAAACAAAAAAAGGTACAATACTTGTCTTTTCTGTGTGCTGGTTTTCTTGTTGTCACCGGTTGCGATTTCCTCTTCCACCGGTAGGAGTCTTGCTGTTGCCATTTTTTGTGCAGGGTTTATAGTATTGTTTACCACCTATTCGACGAAATGCCGATCTCAAGATGGAGGTTCGAGAATGTGTGCGCATCCTCTTACTCCGTTGCCGAGAGTAGGTTCTCTGAGCTCTCCTGGTTCATAGACAAACTGTTTACACCTTTGCAACTCCTCTTTCACTCGTTGAAGACTTCCGTGTTAGAATTGCTTACGAATCTCACTGGTAAGTTTGGTTGGCTTTTACGGCACCCAGTGGCTACCAGTTATCTCTTTAATATGTATTTGCTGTGCTCTATCTGTGTGTTTCGTGTTCTAGCGAGGTATGATCCTAGTTACTATGATAGTATAGGCTTGCTCTATTGCAAGGAAGATATTTGGCGTCATAGTATCTTACTGTAGTACTGCTACAGATTTTATGAATGAAAGCTTTCCTTCTTATGTTTAAAAAAAGTCCTAACGACCGTAAAACAATATATGATTCAATGAAGATATCGAACTAATTAAGTGACTGAGTTGGATGTTGATAGTGGTTTTTTGTTAGAAGTAATTATAGGGTCACTAAGTTCCTTGGTTCAACACTGCCATAGTTCTAATGATCGTAAAACAAGATATGATTCAATGAAGATATCGAATTAAGTGACTAAGTTGGATGATCGATTCAATTAATAAAGTTATTTAATTGACCTTAGCTTGTCTAAATTAACGTTCACAAGAGAATAGTTGGAGTAATTTATTCCTCCTAAACTAGTAAGAGGCTTTGGTGATTAGACTGGTCTCCAACACTTAAAATAGTCTCTTTTATGGGATGACTTTACCTTGTTGGTGCGGTAGATTTTGTTTTGGAGAACTTCCAAGTATTAGAATCAATCAAGGAATTAGAATCATATTAATTTTCTGTAATTTTCTGCATTATTTTCTGCGAATAGTGTTCCAATGATTACTTAATATGAGCAACATTTTTCCAGGTAAGAGTTAGTAACATGCTTCCAGCTAAGAGTAAAAGTCATTTATAAACAATGCTTCACGTCATCAACTGACGTAGAATATTGTAAAATATTATAAAATATTATACTTTTATAAGAGAATGCATTATTTTACAGTATCTTCCATTTGAATATTTTGTTAGAGAGTAGAATAACTCAATGATTTCTATTCAGCATCTCCCCCAATGAAAGAAAAGGAGTGAAAGGATATTTTTTCATCTTCTATCAAATATAAAATTGACAAATGAAAGAATAACCCATGCATGAAATGAAATGATATTCTTCCCCATATTTATTGTGTTGCCAAATACGGGCTTAAGGCGTTACTTTTTAAACATACTTCATAGCAGATCTTTTGAGACCCTCTGCAGGTGTTCATGGAAACTTCTTGCAGGGGATGTTCACCGAAGGAGGACGATCCCTATGAAATACGAACTTATCTATGAATCCGACGACCCCAGATCGCTAACTGGGAAGTCGCTGGAGCTCTCGAACTCACTAACGTCAGTGCTCAACCCATTGACTCCGGACACCAGTGCCTTCATCGTGACGACGACCCTGGGCTTCCCATTCTCATCGGTCCTAGCAGAGAGCGGCGAGGAGGGCATGGAGCCCGACGGCCCCGGATAGCTCGTTGGAGAAGTCGTTGGAGCTCTCAGACTCGTTGGCGTCGATGCTCAGCCTACCGACCTTGGGCACCAATGCCTTCGTCGCGGCGTCAAACCTAGGCTTCCCATTCTCACTGGCCATGGCGGAGACTAGTGAGGAGGGCATGCAGGCCGACGGCCTAGGCAGATCCAGTCATGGAATGGGTTGGGTAGCAGGCGAGGATGGTTTGCCGGTGGCCAGGGAGGGGCAGGCATGGATGGATCCGTCGACGGCAAGGATGGGCCAGTGGGGGGTAGATCCAAAGTTCCAGACGGCGAGGTGGGGCAGGGCGAGGCAGCGGGGCTTGCGGGAAGGACTGGTGGAAGGCTTGGCGGGCGTGATAAAAAACAAAACAGAGTCACCCCTCTTTTTAGTTTTATCATATTTTGTGATGTAAAGTCTTGCCAAAATATATTTTAATAATATTTATTAAATATTTTTTAATATATTTTTATTATAAAATATATATTTACGAAAAAAAATTACATTATAATACCACCCAACACCCCCGTTAGATTATTGCTTTTGTTTAGCACACTTTTAATGGATCTAACATGGTGCCAAAGCATAAATAGTAACGAGCTGATTAGTCATGAATCCTGACCCCACATTCGCCGCTCACTCCTGCATCTTTTTTAACGCGAGATGGTTGGAGCAAACTGTCAAGAACAAATCTGGAATTATGTGATATGCTTGCAAAATGATTGGAATATTTTTATATATATATTTGCTAACGTAAAAATTATATATATGTATATATATATATACTGCCGATTCTATCAAAATTGACTTTACCTTTCTAGTATTTTGATAAAAAACATGAGTCTGGTTTGTTGTGCAGTGCCACATGGACTGTACTATGTTGGCGCTGCTGTCTGATCTTTTAGATTGGACAAGAAATAAGTTTTTTTTGTTTTTTAGAATTTATCAAGTTGGGGTTCCTCCAACTCAGCTTCTATACTGTTTGATCTCAAATTAAATGGTTACAAAAACACAAAACAGATGAGATCACGCACTCTTACGCTCCAAGCAGATCATGCGAGTGCGTGATCCGATGCTGCATCGTGTGAGTGCAGCTTGTTGGTGTACCGCACTCGATGCAACAAGTATTATTAAAAAAAATATAACCTTAGATTTTTTGAAGAGACCAGGAGTATGTGTAGCAATGTGGAAGTGAAGAGTACATATAAAATATAATAATTTACAGGAATTATATAAAAAAATCTTACCAAGAACAAGTTAAAAAAGCGGCTATCCACTGTTTTCTCCCTCCTCTCTCCTTCAACGGCTAATTTTAGCCTTGCCAAAGCCAGAGACGTAGGTCACGCAGCCTACGCCCTCTCCTCCCCGCCCACCTCAAATTTAGGACCAGCCGTGTCTCCCCCCTTCTCTCTCTCGCTCTGTCTCTCAACAACAACAGCACCACCACCATCTCCTCCACCTTTCTGCGAATTCCTGACCTGCAGGAACCCAAATGGAAACGAAGCGCAGAAGCTAGAGTGCAGGCCAAAGGATGTCACCCGATGGCTTGTGGCCCCCGGCTGCCGTGGTCCTCCTGGGCCTTCTCCTCGTGCAGCTGCCATTCCCCATTCATGGAGCCACCGATGGTCCAGACGGTAATGCTTGCGGCCTAATCTCCTGTCCTGGTTCTTGCAGTAATCGCCGTTAATGTTTGTTTGTTTCCCTTGGGGGGGAATTCTGCACTGATGCCTGCTCCTATTTGATGAATTACCTGTGAGAGGTCACTGTCTACCCGACGTGATCCGCTGCTATGCACAGGATGCATGTCTATTGGTTGCCATCTAGGTCGCCGTTGGCAGCTCAATTGACTAGTTACCACATCGAAGATTATGTCTTGACAATGCGTAGATCCTGGGCAGCAGTTGGATGTTATTTGCTCCTAGTATTGTATCGGGTTGTTCTTTCTTGGTCAAGAATGACGGTGCATGATTTGCCCAAAAAAGGATCAGAAGGAGAATATCATGGATCTGTATGTATTGACATGTTGGAGGTGGGGTTATTCGCATATTGCCATACTATCCCTCCCCCCTCGCCCGGCACATCGGTGACCAAATCCTGAACAGGTACATAAGGATGCATTATGCAAATTAATTGCCAATGAGCTGTTCATCCCCCACTCTAGACAATTGAAATCATGGTTGACAGTACTGGCCGATACCGGTACGTACCGGCTGGCACCGGTACCATACGTGTAAAAGGTATCGGCCGATACCGGCCGATACTGGGCCGGTACAGCCGGTACGTACCGGTATCGGTACCCATCGATACCGGAACCGGTATTGTCATCCATGATTGAAATGTTAAGGTGATTAGCTGCAATTATATAAGCACATGTTTAGATCTTCCTCTAGTCTACTTTCCTCTTCTAGAGACAAGGATTATCATGAATTATGTGGATGGATTAAAATGTAAACCGATAACTTTATATAGATACATTAGCAGTTAAGCATAAAGAATCCTTTTGTTTACCAATCCTATTGGTGGCAATTTTATCCGATATGTCCATAAATTTGCCGCTCTCGGTAATAGGAAACCTACATGTTCCTTCCATAATGGGAGAGGTATGAGGCAAGGGGATCCCCTCTCCCCTCTCTCGTTGTAATTACACAGGTGATGGATGGGGGATAGAGCTAAGAGTGCTGGGTGTCCTAGAGATCTCCACATCTGGGCAAGTAGCATCTTTAGGATGCTAATGACACCATATGTTTTGTGATAGAGGAGGTCCATTTGTTTGTGATGAAACATTCATTAGGATTCCTATTGGGGGAAACTAGACTGTTTGTGATACTAATATGGAGTGGACTGTGATGGATATGACAACTAGAATCTAGCCTACCCATCTACTTATTGCCATTTGGTCTTCTAAAAATGGTGGCAAACGAGCTGCATGCTTGACTCTATCTGGAGTAGGTTCATGTCGCATGGGAGTTGAGAGAAAAGGCAGAGGATTGCATGATATTAACTAGGAAAGAGTTTGTAAAAGCAAGGAGGAAAGAGGGTAGGGATCATGCATCTCTGGGTTTTGGGCCAAACATTGACTAATAAACAGCTTTAGAAGATGAGGATGAGGGAGATGCAAGAGTGGGGTTTATGCTTGGAGATCATCGAACAGAGGTACCTTAGGTGATATACACTGTGAGACTATTGAACCAAAGAGAATAATAATAAAAAAGAAGGAGAGAAGGGAGAAGCTTGACTAGGAAAAAACAGCTAGTAGTGGGTCTCAACCCCCTCTCCCTTCAACCTATTGGCACATTTTTTGTCGTCCATCTATAGGAGAGAGAAAGAGAGAGGAGAGAAGGGGAGAATGGGGATGAAAGGGTGGGGTTTATGTGTAACCATCAAATGGAAGTACTATTGGCGTTGTAGAGTGTGGGACTATTGAATAAAAGAAAATAATAAGAAAGAGAAGTTGAAGAAAAGGAGAGAAGGGAGAAGCTTGACTAGTCAAAACAACCAATAGCGAGTCTCACACAATCTACCTTGTTCAATGTCCCAAGCCTATGGAAAGGCATCCTTAGCAGAAAAAGTGTGCTCCATTTAGGAGTATGCATCTCATTCCATGATGGGCAAATGTTTCTATTTTGACAAGATAAATGGTGTAACAACTGACTCTTGACAAAGTCATTTCCAGGCCTCTTTAGTTGATGTGTTTAATCAAGATGATAGCAGATAAGGCTGGTCAGTGGTCACCTCCTTTAGAAGAAGCGTTGACAAATATGAGATTGCTTAGCTTAGTGGCATTTGTCTTTGCTACAAGGACATATCCTACATCTGCCAATGGATAGAAGAAACTATTGGTGATGGAGATGAGAGAGGGATGGAAATTGTTAGATGCTAGACTATATTAGTATGTGGGTGTGCTTACGTTAAACTTGCAAGACAAGCTATCATGTGTAAACTCTACATAAGGGGCATTGCTCCTTAAGAATAGACAAGTCATTATATTTTTCCCAACATGGTATTAGAACGGGTTAGCTCCAGATGACGCCTCCCTCTGCCATTGCCATTACTGCCGCCCCACCGTATTGCAGCTATTCCTCGCCGCCCGTTTGCTCTTTCATCGCCAATGCCCAACGTATCGCCCCGCCACCACCATCTGCAAGAGGCCCCTCCCACCCCGTCCCCATCCGCTTGAGGCCACCCCCATCCCATCCCTGTCCTTTACCTCGTAACCTCAAACCTGGCTCTACCTGTGGCCTGCTCGAAGCTCCCTATCCCCTCCCCCCAACAAATTGCTCGGCTAACCGAATTCCTCCCCCCACCTCTCGTTGCCCTCCTCCGCATCAAGATGTAGTTGGCTCTCCCAATCTAGTGCATCCTATTCCGAGTGCTGTCTAGCCGATCTCCTTGTCAGTTGTACTCTTGCTCGTTAGCCACTTAGTCATTGGTGCTTAGGGAGTCTTCTCTTCTTCTCTCTAGTCCCTTGTTTAACAAATTCTTTTAATGAAGGAGAAAAGGTGGCAAACCCCCACCACTTGAGTACAAATACAAAAAAGAAAGAAGGAAGGAAAGAAAATAAATAAAAGGACCCCTCCCCCCACCTGCATGGGCATAAACATAAAAATGAGGGGGTGATACCCACCGGTTCCACTTGGACCCCCCCACTGGTTGGGGGGGCGGGTGAAAACATGAAGGAAGAGAGAGAAAGCAACCAGTTGGGGGGGGGGGGGGTGCCATCGGTCAACCTCTCCCCCCTCCCCTCCCCCCTACAAAAAGAGAGAGAGAGAGAAAGAAGAAAAGAAAAAAAGGGAAGAAGAGAGATAATTGACCGGTGGGGGTACCCACCGGTCACACCCCCAACTGGTTGCACCCCCTGTTGGTGGGGGGGGGGGGTGCCACTAGCCCATCCCCCTCTCTCTTTATTTCACTTAATCTCTCTCTCTCTTTAATAAAATTCAAAAAAAACAGAGGAGGAAAAGTTATCAATGGGGGGTGATACCGATGCTCCCCCCGGTTGGCTCTCCCAATGGGGGGTGATACCGATGCTCCCCCCGGTTGGCTCTCCTAAAGCCCTATAAATACCCCTTAAAGGGGGGCTGCTGCAGGAACACGTTTTGACACGAAGTGCTGCCCAATCCAAGAGTCCAAGGCAATACCAAGCTCATGTTTTCTTGAGCTTGTTAGGGGGTACACTCATAATTTCTTGAGTGATCTTTTGTGCATATCCATCTTTTTTTAGGTTTTGTACTTTGTGCAAGTCCATGCTTTCTTGGACTTTGCATTTTATGTAATGACTCATACTTTCTTTAGCCTTGCATATTGTACTTCTTGATTAAGTGGTGAGCATGTTCCATTAATTAAATCAAAGAAATAGACTTTAGTGGACCCTATCATGTTGATCTTTGTCCGTGTTTTGTCTAAATGAAACTTATGGATTCATGGAAATTATTGAAAGAACATTTAATTGGACCCCTTTAATAAAACCCATTGGGCCTTGTTTGGACTTGCCCAATTAAAGTGAACCTTTAATTGGATCATATTTTTGGATCCTTAATGGGTCTTAAGGAAACTGACTAAAAACCCATTAGTCTAAAGGATACTTAATGGGCCATAAGTATATTTCGCTTAGAATCATTAAGGAAATTATATTAAAGGGCACTCAATTGGACTTAATAGGGCACATTATCCTTGATTCTTAATGGATCCTAATTGAACCTATTAATATCCATTAGACTAAAGAATGCTTAAAGGATAATTGGTATGGTTCATTAGGATATTAAAGGACATTCTTTTAAAGGATTCTAAAAGACACTTTGTGGCTCTAAAGTGGACATATTAACGTCCTTTAAGTAAAAAATGATGCTTAATAGGATATTAGTATGATTCATATGGCCCATTGAAAGGTTATGCCCTTAAGGATGCTTAAAGGGTAGTGAGCCATGTTCACTTCAATAATCGTTTTGAAGCTCCAAACTATTATCGTTTAAGGAATTTGATAGGCACATTGTGTTAATGTGTATCTTTTAATGGTACAAAGGCATATAAAAGGATATAAGTTAATTTCATCATAGTCCGACTAATGGATTTAAAGTTGCCCTTTGCATTGCGTTAGTGTACAATTTTATTTAATGGGCATCATCCGACAGTTAATTATGGGTGGTCAATCATTTGATTAACGTAATTAACACTGACCGAGGTCAGTAGGGAGAGGTCAAGTTAATGAATCACACACTAGATCCAATGTGTTAGATTTCTTGAGGACTCATCTTAAGTTCTCAAGGTCTAATCTAAATGCAATTTAATTGTAGCATAAGGGTCCGATCTCCCTCATGTCTCCCACTGATGGCACGTCCCTCTCCTTCCCTTCATCTCTCTATCTAGTAATGCCCTCACTAACCCTGCCCTACTTTATGTAGGTTTGTTCGTGTACCAAATAGGAAGAGCAATAGCCTGCAAGCTGTCCTATGCTCCCCTCGTGGTTGCCAACTATGCCAGATACAAATACCTTTCAATGCTGATATGCTTTGGTGACTTTCTTGCTGTTGTGGGATCCCTTTACTTCTTGGGAGTCATCGCAGCTCCTAAATCTACTATAGAACCAAAGAAGAAGAGGTGTGCATCTTGCGCCAAGAAAGATATCCCCAATGGAAGGTCCACTCTGGTCGTCAATGTCTATACTATCAATATCTCACCATCTTCCTCATCTAATAGGAGGCAAGGTTGGAAAGTGTACAAGAAGAGTCCAGTCGCAAACTCGTCCAAGATGAGAAAGACATTCCTGGTAGGCAATCTCTGTATCTGTCTAGATAGCAGGGAACCGATCATCCCTAAACATCTATACGTCCCAACGGTTCCTATGAAGAATCGATTTGGGATATTACCTAAAGCTTCCAAAGAAGTGAACTGCAAAGGCCTTTATTCTCTAAACGCAAAAGTAAAAGACCAAATTCTTTGTACCCTGAGTAGGGGGCAACCCAGTGGAAGACATAAATCTCTACTTGAAGAAAATGTGGGTGACAAAAGAAGAATCCCGCAAAATATACTAGGTTAAGGCTGCCTTGGCCAAGCAATACTCCCCACAACCCATGGAGCAGGAACGGCAAATTGGTGATCCAATTGTTCGACCTCGGTCCCCATGAGGTCAAAAGAGGAAAGGAGCCTACAAGACAAAGAAGCAAATTTAGTTAAGGACCTCTGCCTCCACATCCAACTCAGAAGAGAAGAAGAACCACCAAGATAACAGGTGACAACATTCATGTCTACACCTACTATACCTCCCAACACCAACAACTGACAATCATATCTTCCAGATGACCCATAGAAGTTGCCGACATAACACAAGGAGATGGGCCGATAACTCGTCATATGGAGTAGGCCATTCGTTGGCTAAGCCAAAGAAATTCAGATAAGTCCCAGAATGACGGTGTTAACGCCATAAAAGGAGAAGACGGGGCAAATGCTCAAAATAATGGGCGTAATTCTGACCAACCTCCAAATCAAGTCCAACCATAGACCATGGAAGAAATGAGGTTGGAAAACCAACAACTTAAGGTCTGACTCCTAGGCTTTATGCAAAAATGGGAAGAGCAACAAAAGATGTCATAAGCACCTTCAACAAATGAGCCTCCCCCAAGAGTTGTCCCTGCTAATATTGTAGCTGTTGCAGCAATAAGACCCCAAGCTGCCGAAGTGAATTTCACCCTAAGTGATGTCTAGGAAGTTAGGGATGAAGAGCTAAATCATAATGCTGAACAGTCACATGCATCTGCAGAAGATGCCGTGGCATTGTAGAAGCACTTAATTGAGTAGATTGTGGAGGCGAAGATGGCAGAACATGGTGAAGGAATAAGTACCTTTGACTTGCATAAGGTGCCATTCTCGGTTCGCTACTTGTTAAAGAAGTTCCCACCGAGTCATATAAAACTCCCAAGTTCACTAGATATGATAGGGAAGGGTTTGCCTTAGAACATATTGCTCACTGCATGAGTGATTTGGGAGAGCTGACAACTAATGAGTCGTACTTATTAAGGTACTTCTCTACTTCACTTACTGGTACTGCATTCCAGTGGCATGCCAAGTTGAAGCCAAATACTATCAATAACTGGGAAGAGATGCAGAAGAACTTCTTAGACCGTTTTAAGGTGTTAGAGCGGAAAGTCACAATCATGGAGCTTGTCACATTGAAACAAGGAAAGAATGAGTATGTTGTAGACTACACTAAAAAGTGGCAAAACCTCAATATGAAGTGTGATAATCCGTCGGTTCATGAATATGCAATGAAATTATGTAAGAGAGACCTGAAGCTAGAAATCAATGAGAAGTTGATTAGAGCGAATGTCATGAACTTTGACCAGTTCAATAATATTACGTTGAAAATCGTAATGTTTTTTGCCGAGAATCCAACCTTGACATTTAACAAGGGGAAGGATCCAAAAGAACGACAATCTAATGTGAAGGAAATTAATGCAGTCAATTTTGCTTCAACTCTAGAAAAAAAGTGGAGGGCAAAGGCAACTCCAACACCTCGACACCTAGCAGAAGAAGAGATGAGAAAGGGTCATCCTCCTCTCTTAATGAAAAAATGAGAAGGCCATATTCCTTTGCCAGGTAGCACATAAAGAAGTTATTTGAAACATGCATCCAAACAAATCTATTAGTGTTGTCGGAGCCGAAGAGGCTAGAAGAAGTTGGGAAAGCAAATGAACCCAACTATTACACTTATCATCGCATGTTGGGGCGTGTGATAGAGGAGTGCTACCTCTGTAAGGATGAGGATCCCACCTATGCTAGGTGGGAGCAGGAGAACAACTTGGTTATGGGATGGATTCTCAACTCTGTAAGTCTAAAGATCCAGCAACTAATCATGATTGAAGAGGACAACAAGGGAGATGTGGGATATTTTGATCTTAATGTATGGCCAAAAGTAAGATTTCTCTCGCATATATCAATTGACAACTGATATACAGGAGTTGAAATAGGGTAGTACTGGTGTTACCACTTACTTTGGTTTACTAAAAAGTAAGTGAGAGGAGTTAGACTACTACTCTACATACAGTTGGGCTTGTATTGAAGATCAAAGGGTCTATTTGCAACATATGGAGTAGAACCGCATCTTCAAATTTCTTGCTGGTCTCACTTCTGAGTATAAGAGCTTAAGAGCTCACATACTTAGTATTGACCTCCTGACATCCTTTGAACAAGTGTATCGCAAGGTGCTGCGAGAGGAGGGGTGAAAGAAGGCAATAAGTGGTGGTATTATCACAGTTGGTAACTGCGACCTAGTAGAGTCGTTTGCACTTGCTAGTGCCTATTCCAAGCGTGTAAAGAGTGCTACTGGTCAAAGAAAAGAGAAAGGAAAGATAAGACGACACTGTTCACACTGTGGGAAGGACCTATAATGTAGACAAGTGTTAGGACCTTTACCCTGATAAGAAGTCGCTGAAACTCAAAAATTCTAAAAGTGGACAGCAAGCAAAGTGCAATGTAGCCTTCAATCAAGGCCCATATGACCCTTCCAGACCCTCTCTGGATGGTGGGTTCACTACTCCACAAGTGTCTGCTCTCTCTTCTGGTGATATTCTGCACCTTCAACGGATCTTCTCTCAGCTTGGCACGTCTTCATCCACTACCTCTACACCAGGTATTGCTGGGGCAGTCTTTAGTGTGACTCACTTTGCTTCCCCCAATAACCCTTGGATCATTGACTCAGGTGCTACAGATCACATGATTAATATCTTTTCTCTCTTTACTTCATATTCTTTGAGTTCTGGACAGGAGAAGGTCACCATTACGGATGGTACCCATGCCACAGTAACTTGGAATGAAAGCCAACATTTAAAGACCAATGTGTCATTTCCAGTTTTATATTTCATATGGGTCAAACCTTTTTACTCCACTTATGTGACTTATTCACTTGATCATTCCACCATCTCCTAGTTAGGTAGGCAATATGCCTAGCTAAGGAGATCTATAGAGGTCAAACACAGAGTGAATGAAAAGTAGGCACCAGTAAGGATGATTTTGGGCCAGACAGGTCTTCATGGTTTAACCTCAACACATCTTTGTTTTTCATTTTGTTCTGCCTAGCAAACACTACTTAATCATATAGCATACTTTTATGCCAAAAATCATTTTTAACAATTAAATAAGTCTAAGACAAAGCAAGAAAACTTGTTGAGACTTGAGCTACTAAAACTGTTTCTATGTTACTCAATTCCAATGTGCATGTTTTTCAGTTTCTATAGTTGTCTGTTTCTCTGTTCTCATAAATTCCTAATTCATTTTGTTTATGTTTACAGTTTCTACCCTTAATGTGATGTACAGCAGCCTAAATTCTCCTTCCATGCTGACTGGTTGGACATCAAATAAGGGAGACCCTTGTGGCCAAAGTTGGAAAGGAATTAAGTGTTCAGGGACATCAGTGACAGAAATGTAATCTTTTTCTTATTTTCATATTTTTATTTGGTTGTGCTAATAGGCTATGATCAACTGTTAGAATATAATAATTATTCCTTTAACTTAGATAATAGGGCAACTGTTAACAATTCCAAAGGATCATCTTAAAATACCCAAGAAAGCTATAGTTCAAGAATTCTAGTGACTGACTTGTTATAGAGAACATATGTTTAGAAAATTATATTAACCAACTTATGACAGAGAACTTGCTAACCTCTTAATAGATGGCAACGGGTGAGTTCTTACTGGCTAACTTGCAGCCACAAGAACACAGGCACCTTTGAAATATTCTTCCGTAACCATAGAGATTGTGATCCCATTCATTTTTTAACGCTTTAATATGAGCATGCTGTTTCTGTCGATGAATGCCCGCCTGTCTACACTCTACAGCTAGGTCTGGGAATGGTGCCAGATGGGTTATGCCCTGCTGCTCTGCGGTGGCCGGCCCCGGACTATGCAGAAGAATCAAATTCAGTATTGTCCAATGTGGTCCCCCCTGTTTTGGTAATCAACTAAAATAATAGGCATATATCCATGCCTCTTAATGAACGAAAACCTTGTTTTGATGCCTATGGCTAGCATAAATTTTATGAGACTGAGTCCTACCAGAAGCTTCACTTCCTTTTGTATCTCTGTAGTCAGCATTTGTAAAGCTGCTTCAGAGGCAACTGGTCTCTCAAAGTTTTCTTTACTTCTATTGCATACAATCTCTGTACTTTTGTGTGTGGTCTACTCTTTCCCTCCTTCCTCAACTCATAATACCGGGAGATTAAGCACTACAAGCACCTTGTTTGCATGGCATTTCTTATCACCCCAACTCGCTCGTAGAGGCTATTTGTCTGTCCCTTTTTCCCCCTAGAACCTAAGGGTTTGCCCAGGTCTTGTTTCCCCTTACAGGGTTCCTTGTCATCAAACAATTGTCTTTATTTTCCTCAATGTTTTTTCTCAGGTGATTATCATTCATGTTTCAATGCCTTGAACAGAAGTCACTGAAATTTCATACATTTTCTTTGAATCGAGCAGCAGTTTGTCAGGTCTTGGACTGACTGGGTCAATGGGTTACCAGCTGTCAAGCTTGACCTCAGTAACATACTTGTGAGTAATATT
Organism: Zantedeschia hybrid cultivar; assembly: GCA_030544215.1. NCBI lineage: Eukaryota > Viridiplantae > Streptophyta > Magnoliopsida > Alismatales > Araceae > Zantedeschia > Zantedeschia hybrid cultivar. The sequence goes on along the minus strand of JARZZO010000013.1, from coordinate 40,376,773 downwards.
TTAGGTCAACGATACATTTAATTCTATTCATATTTTCTTTGCTTTTTCAGAAGAAATTTGCAACACATTACGATTCACTCTCTCCGTCTTATACAGTGATTTGAGCAAGAACAATCTTCAGGGGGATATTCCATACCAGCTTCCCCCAAATGCAATTCATATGTAAGTTAAATATCAAAAGCTCTGGTTTATTTTAGGTGATGTTCTTTCCGCCTTTGAATCATATTATATTATGCTTTTGACTGTGTTTAGATCTTTATTGGACCTTGCAGCTTAATCAACACATGTATGTTGTGGAAATGACATTTGCTAGAAAAGACTCCAATGTCTGTGTTATAGTATTTAATCTCAAAGATTACTAATCTTAATTATTACATTTTCAGAAACCTTGCTGGGAATAGCTTTACCGGTGGTGTGCCTTATTCAATTTCACAGATGACTGGCCTTAAATATCTGTAAGCATAGGTGCTTTCTTTGATTCTTAGAGCATTTTCTGCTATTGCTTCTTGCTCATAAGCAATTCTTTCTTGCAATGCAGAGATCTTGCACATAATCAACTAAGTGGCCAGTTGACTGACATGTTTGGAAAGCTTTCTAAACTTTCTGTGATGTAAGTCAACAACCACATTGCTGGTAGACTTTTTCTATATACTTTTTTCTTAAACTAATTGGATGTGATGAGACTGCATCCCATATTTCCATCCAATTGTGTAATCTTATCTCGAGTTGCAATGACCAAACCATACGTATGCAGCTGAGTTGTTGCAACCAAGGTACTAGATGAGCGGTACTGGTTAAACCAGAAGCTGATCATGTCAAAAGAACTGCTAAGCCAATGAATTTTAATTTCTAAATTTTACCCATTTCTAGATTAATATGTTAAACATAGGAAATGACTAGAGGAAGCAAAACGAGAATGGAGTTATAAAGACATTTCTATTATCTCTTGTCATCAAAGAATGTTGTTTATTTCAGTGGCCAAAAGAATAAAATGTGACATCACTATAAGGTTCATGCCTGCTTATAATTATGCTTTACATTGTTACATTAACCTATTCTTTAGAGTGATTAATTTTGTTTGTTCTTTTTACTCACGTAACATGATGTGTTTAAATCATTTTCAAGATACAAGATGATAGGGCTGTCAACGGATCCAGATGATATCTGAATCCAATCTTCATTTGCATCCGATTAGTTGGATATTCATCCGCTTAAAACATCTGATCGATATATCCAAATATCAATTTAATCATCTGATGCGGAAATGGAAAATAGACATCCACTCTCATTGTATCCAAATGACTGTCTTTTGATAAGTTCTTCTAGTTTTAGTAATTTTTCTATATTTAAATAACCTATTTGATATCTGAAGTATGTTTAATAAATATGTGGAGCGATATGACAAAATTTATCGTGAATTTATTTTTTTAGTAAATTTACTTATTTAGATAAATCATCTAACTCATATTTTTGTTATTACCTAAGGTATATTTAATGAAGTATTTGAGTGATTTAAAATGTATCTTGATATTTACAACTTGAGCATTTATTAATTTAAAATATATACATGGTGCTTATAGGCTATACTTTACAAGAATAAATTTTATAGGTCATTACATTATAGGTCAAATTTGAAATAATCAGATATTCAGATTATTATCCAAATTTGAATATTATTCAGTGGAGTCATATCGGATAGGAAAATTTAATATCCGTCGGATAATATCCAGAATCTAATACTCAGATAATGCTAAATGGAGTGGAGTTGGATATTGTGACATCCGCTCCATATTCACTCCACTGACAGCCCTATGAGATGAATATGTAGTGCATGATCCATAACTTTTGTAACAGAGGATTCCACTTATTTTGTGGATTATAACAAAGGTACTAAGAAAAGTGCATGAGTTACGAGTTTGGGCCCTTTATCCATTTCTTCAAGAATGATCTTAATTATGCCATTCAACTCATTGTATATCCTTAATTAGTTGCCATATGATAGTATCTTTGTATAGTAGTAGATATTTTGATGTTGTTCATTGTTGTCTTTTGTGGAAGTCGTTGGGTGATGCCTTCTTTGATATACCAAAGAACAAGAATCATTTGAATTGGTCCTACATTGCAAGTAATTCAGAATTGGATTGGACACCTAGACTATGTACTCCCTGATCTAGATTGGATCAGATCTACTGGATCGGCCGATCCAAGGGAATGGGTCCAATCTACTTTAAAAATTAAAAGAGTATATTTATAAATCTAAAAGTATTTATAAAACTATGTAAGGGTGTTTCTATAAGATTTCACCATTTTTTACTCAAAACAAATCGGCAGGATCTGCCAATTTGCAAGGGAATCAGCTAATCCAGGTCCGATTGAGCCAATTTTAGTCCAATTCAGTCCTTCTTAGCCAGTGTTGGACCGATCCCAATGCATCTTTCCTTTTTAATACTTTTTGTTGATTTTTTATTTTAATTTTTTTTGGTTGGGATCAGTTTTATGGCCTAAAATCAGATAGACCATCACCTATCCTGATCGGGATCGGCTGAATCTGGTCAAGATCAGTGGATCCTGCATTCCATGCTACATTGTAGACTTTAGTTTGGTGCATGGGGTTCAATTAAATTTGCACCAAGACAAGGGCTTTTGATATTGCAGTTCATCCTTTTATCTTGTATTCTTGTTTGACTACTAAAATTCCATTCATGAAAATGCACCTTATTTTTTCACTAATAAGCTCATGGTTTGACATCAGGGATCTTTCATACAACCATTTGACAGGTAATCTGCCCGAGAGTTTTGGATCCCTCTCAAGCATTAGAACTTTGTAAGGAGACACTTATTCATATTTTTCTGTCTTTTAGGTTATTTTGACATATAGTGATCATGTCTTTTGACATATAGTGATGATGACTTTCTCCAGGCGTTTGCAGAATAACCAATTTACTGGACCAATTGATGTTCTTGCAACTCTGCCCCTTGAGGAACTGTAAGTGCTACATGCAGCCGAGATCATATGCATTATTAATAGATAAATGGTTGAGATACTCTAATATTGACTGAAGAACTACTGGCATATTATTACATTTCTAAAGCATTTGAACTTTGATACTTCAAAAATTTTGGTGCCCACTTCCTGATAATGCAAGTTTAAACAAAAATTGGCTTTTAGTAACCACCAAAAGCTATTCATTGAATTTATACTTTGGATGCCTTAACTTTATGGTTAAGGTTACTCTCTGTTGATCTTCCAGGAATGTTCAGAACAACCAGTTTACTGGATGGGTTCCAGATGAATTGAAGCACATAAATAGTCTCCAGTAAGTGCATTGGCATTTAAATCACCTCATTTAATCTTCATGCCTTGGGTTAAAATTCCAATTTTGGTGTTATAGTGGTTGAAACATTTTGGTTAACATTGCAATTGTATTTCAAGGACTGAAGGGAATTCCTGGTCATCTGGGCCTGCACCTCCACGACATACACCCCCGGGTGGTAAAGCTGCTGATGACCAAGGAGATGACTCAGTTGGCAGCAAGAAGTCATCCAAAAGTGGTGAGGGAACACAGTCGCGCATGAATGGAGGAGCCATTGCTGGAATAGTGATAGCTCTGTTGATTCTGGGGTTGGTTTTGTTTGTGGTCATTGGTAAAAGAAGATCATCACCACGTTATATTGATGATGAAAACCTTGGCCAGACTAGTCGATTTACTCCATCCGTCTCTCATGAATTTAAAGGTATTTCTTTTAGTTCTGTTAGGCTAGATCAATTTTCTGAGTTTCTTTCCTCCTCTATTTAGTGTTTATTTCTTGTTTTATCTTTAGTGATCCCATAGGCATTTATCTTACGAGCTGTCATTTCACTCAGTACTGCTTAAAAACAGGAAGACATTGACTTGAGGTCATAGTTAGAGCTCTCAATGACCAGAAATTGATGGATGTTTGATGAATTCAAGATTGCCATGGGGGGGACTGCTTGGGTCAGGGAAAGCTACACAAGATCATTTTTCACAGTTGGGAGTCCTTTAGTAGGATTTAACATTGATGATGCCAGACATGCATGTTTGAAAAGCTTGTGGTTTTCCATCTACATTAAACCCTCCTATTTTCTTTTTTATTCTTTCACGACATTTATGCACTGATGCACACTATTAAGAGGTTGGTTCCTTTTCAAGGTCCCTAATCCCTGTCACTTATAAGAAAGTTTTGATAAAGATCTTCAGTATTAGGCTTTTATTAATTTAACCCCTTCTAAACTAATATCTCAATATATTGTTACATTCCTGTGCCCATTTTATGGCTTCCGTAAGACCTTCACTGCTTATAGTTGATTTTGTTTGATATTTTCCTGACATGGTGACTCTATACATTTGGGGAAGGAAATTTATATATTTATTCATAGAGAAATTAGCAGCATTATATCTTGTACTCTTTTTGCCATAGCTACAAACTTGGCACCTTCCATAAGGTAATCCTCCTGTATTTGTTTACTGATATTTGTCAAGGGTATAGGATGAAGTGAATTTACCACATGATGAACCCCATCACTCTAAGAGGTAACTTCATTTTTTTCTGACCTTCATGTATAGCCAATTGAGAACTCCTGGGATCATTGTGGGGAAAACCCTATCAAGTTAATTTGTCCGCCTTTTTCTTTACTATGCTTAGCATTCTTGACAGCCCTTCACGATGTCTTTTATTTGGTCTCCATTCTCTCTTTTTTGGGTCCTACAAAGTACTCCATCCTAGTTCCCAATGAGCACAAGTTAGTCATGAACCTGTTCCATTGCTGCTAAATTAATTTTGTGTGTATCTTTGCTAGGAATGATCACATTGTAGTGATCGGTTTTAACTCTGGTTTCTTGAAGAGAAGAGCACATTTATTTCTTTTTCTTTGAGAGCATCCATGAGAAAGTTTCTGTGTATGTGAACCTATTTCACAGTGTTGAGAACTCCCACTGACCAAGAACTAAATGTTTATCAGAACTCAAGTCAATGGAATCTTCAATCAACATGAAAACTCTACATGCACCTCTCCCTATGGATCTTAAACCTCCACCTTCTGATCGGCACAAATCCTTTAGTGATGATGAATTTGGAAGCAAATTCAATTCCAAAAGAAATACGGATCCAACTAGTGCTACAGTCTATTCCTTGGTGGATCTACAAATGGCTACTGGAAGCTTCAGTGCTAGCCGCATTCTTGGTGAAGGGTCCACCGGACGTGTTTATAAAGCGAAGTATGCTGATGGGAAGGTGTGTCCACTCATTTTCTGAGTTTTTGTTGTTCCCATGTTCTCACTGTTCCAGTCTGTCGATGCCGTCTTATTTTAAAAATGAATTCATATATGTTGACAAGTGAGAGATATTTGTCAGTAACAGAAAACACATGCTAATTTATGTGATGGGTCACAACAAGTATGATTTATAATTTAAATTCATGAATTTGAGACCTTGTTAAAGAAGTTGCCAATTTGGTATCGAAGTGTGGTTGTGCTTGCCATGTCAGTCCTAGTTCTGAATTCCCACCCCCAATTGATCCCAAATTTGGATTTCTGAAGATTGAGGATGATCACTTTTCTATCTCACTTGGTTTAGTTTAGTTTGAAGACAAGTTTATACAGCTGTTTTTATTTTTCTTTTTCATTTTTTGTGTGTGATTTTAGAGAAGATAAGATGCTTGGAGTTTGTTTAAGGGAAAAAAACCTAAAGAAAAGAAACATTAGAGAAGGATGTTGAAATAGACATGTATTATGGCTGATATAACTAGGATTGAGCAGTCAGTGAGATGTTCTTCTGAAACCAATGAGATCTAATGAAACTTTGTGAGTCTTTGTCACCATGATGAGATAAATTCATGAGGTTATTGAGGAAGTAAATGGTTGTCTGATGAATCTGGCAAAAGTTGTATATTCTAGGAAACTTATCAGTTGCACTGACAAGGGCCATAAAGAATGATTTGTTGAGATTTGTTTGGTGGCATGCAATGGAACAAACAACACCCCATTGAAGGATCAAGTTTAAGGTTATTGGATTGGTGAGAAAGAGGAAGAGGTGTCTGAATATACTATGAAGGCACTGCAAGACAAAGTATGTAGTCTTCTCTGTACGCGTGAATAAAGTAGAAGATGGAGTTCATGAATCAAACCCAAACAGGTGGATGAGATATAGTCATTCTTATACATTCTTAGATTAAACTTTGCTGATTGTGATCGGAATCCAAGTCGAGTCCTATTCAATTGTTAGCAAAGAAAAGCAGTCTAGCCATAAGATTTTATTCTAGAGACAACCAGACAGTAAGAATGATCGTGCAGATAAACTTCTGAAATTAGGAGTCTAATTCAGGTGATTGTCCTGGATATATTTAGAACAAAATTCAGGGATCCATTGCAATACATCTTTATGTAATCAGAAAAAACTTATTGTATAATACTGGAGTCATTGTACTTCTAGACTGATTAGGATAGAGTTCTAATCTTTTCCTGGCATTCCTGCTCATAAGTATAACATTCTGTAGAATGATGGAATTTATGCCAAATGAATGAGAATAAAAGAGAAATCTGTATCCACTTTATGTTGACATCATAAGCAGTAGATAGGACATCAAGGCCATGTTGATGATGGGACTTCTTAGTAATTATCTTATGAGATAAACTTTCTAGCTTCTTTGCTTTAATTTTCTGCACATCGGAACAACCTTCAGTATTTCACTATTCCTGACATATCATTTTCATAGTGTAACTATTGCTGGTTTGAGTAATTATCTTACATTGTACGTTTTGGCTTCTTGACTGTAATGTATGATAATTTTTAATCTCATATTTCACACAAGGTACAGATTGCTTCTGAGGACACTGAACATATATGCAGAGAAAAGGGAGCTTTTGAGCTGCATTCTCAGTAGAATTAATGATTTTTTTTTCTTTTGCTTCCAGTGATGGCTTTGGCAATATTCTTTATTTTTTTATATACTCATCATACTGATAGTCAATCATTTGCACTTTCTGTTTTAGTTTTTTTTTTTTTCATTCTTTTTCATTCTGCTTCCTCATACTCCTTGACTCTCAAGAACCTAAGGCAATTATTGATTGCACTCAAGTTATCATTTTTAGTATGACTTCAAAGTGCAAACTTAATTTTTATAAACCATTTATAAACCACATATACACATTTTTTATTATGGAGGTTTCTCAGGTTTTGGCTGTGAAGAAAATAGATTCATTATATCTTCAAAACAGCGGAACCGAGGGTTTTAAGAACCTGGTTTCAGGGATCTCTCGGCTACACCATCCAAATATTACCGAGCTTGTTGGTTCCTGCTCAGAGTCTGATCAGCACTTGTTGGTTTATGAATTTCAAAGAAATGGTTCTCTTCACAACTTTTTGCATCTGTCAGATGATTACAGCAAGCCTTTGACCTGGGATACTCGAATCAGGATCTCTCTTGGGACAGCTCGAGCTGTTGAGTAAGTTACATGCCTCACTAAATAATTTTGACATTTTTTATGTAATCATAAGGACCAAGCTTTTTTTGTCATGGCCATTATGTGCAGCATTTTCCTATATTCAAGTTATTTCTGATCTAATATCTGGGGTGCATTTGTCTCATACCTTTATATTATTTTGTGTCTTGTACACATTCTTGGAGTAATGTGTGCTGCACTGCTGCCAGTGTAGGAAGGTTGAGTTGGAATGAGCCCCCCATCCCGTTTTGCCATATGGAAAGCTCACATGGCCCGTGTCCCCCCACTAAATGCACCCTGATACCATCTGCGCATCACTGCACATGGGGAGGGCTTGATTAAAAAATAATATAAAAAATATGCCTGCCAAACTACTTTTCAAGAGCATCCTGAAGCTCTCGAGAGTGTGAGGATGCTCTGGAGAGCTTCAGGATGCTCACGAAAGCAGTCTGGTGGGCAAATATTTTATTATTTTTCTAATGTGGCCCCTTCCCCCACGTGCGCCGACACGCAGATGATATCACGGCACATTTAATGAGGGGACAGGGCCCACGTGGGCTTTCCAGGTGGCAAAAGGGGATAGGGGGCTCATTCCAGCTCAGCCTTCCTATACCGGCAGCGGTGCAGTAAGCATTACTCCACATTCTTGCCATTTATGTTAGCAAAAAGCATGGCATTTCTGATGGACTATTCTATGTATTTTGCAAATCTTGAGATCATGCATGATATTCTTTGTTAACATGTCTCGTCAGTTGTGTTTACTTTTCCATATTTACATGATTGTGCGTAACAACTTAGAATATCGCCTGTGCCTCCTTTTCCAGGTACTTGCATGGGACTTGCTCTCCATCTGTCATCCATAAGAACATAAAATCAACTAACATTTTGCTTGATGAAGAGCTAAATCCCCATCTCAATGACTGTGGCTTAGCAGTCCTGTTTCAGGTACTAGTTCTGCTGTTCTAAGCCAAGCACAGCTGTAATGCTCAAGCTTTCTAACTTTACCTTCTTTTCATGGCAGGATACAGATCAGAACTTGGGTCCTGGTTATAATGCTCCTGAATGCACTAACCCATCTGCCTATACATTGAAGAGTGATGTATACAGCTTTGGTGTTGTTATGCTAGAACTGCTAACTGGCCGAATGCCTTTTGATAGGTGATGAGAACATCCATCTTGTTTAACAGTGTCATTGATTTCATGCCCACTAAAGTCATTTTTCGCTTGTCTTATTTTGTTAACTTTTCAGAACAGGACATGAGATTCATTGGACAATATCTCAAATGATGACTAACACTTTGCATGTCATGCAAACTGTCTTGACGAGCCACTATAAAGATTCCTGCTCAACTGCAATGAATAATTCTTGATCCTGGGAACTATCAGATGTCCATAAATTGATGATGAGGATGTATTGCAATACCATGCATCCAATTCTTTGAATTTATTAAGACTATTATCTACAGTAGTTATACAAGTTAAGCAGCCATAGTCCCTCAGAGGTGGAAGAGTTGCCTAAGGCGCTTCATGGCCAACCATGAGGTTGCAGTATCAACTCCCACCTATGGACACTAATGCTGGTGGGTACCAAGCCAGGGTTTACATGAGTTCCGACCTCTCAGACTTTACTGGGGTGAGGGGGGACCCAATGCCTGAGAGATGTTTGGTGGGCCTATGGCTCGGGGTGCCAGTGATGCAGGGCTTGATCCTAGATTTGTAGGTTTACTCTTAGTATGCAAAAAAAAAAAGGCAAAAAAGGTTAAGCATCCATAATTATAGTTTTACACTTCTTCCTTTGATTATTTTGGCATAAATGACCATAGTTGTTGTCAGATGGAGCACATTCTTGTTAGCCTTAAACTCGTTTGGATTTCATACATAAAAGTGGTTGCAGATCCTTGAAATAGTAGATGAAGAATACTTTTCACGATTGCTTGACTCCTTTCTTTAATTTTGCTGTGCATGCTTCCTACATCCTAAAGATGTGCTTCGTTTCACAGCTCAAAGCCAAGATCTGAACGGTCCTTGGTTCGCTGGGCTTCACCACAGCTTCATGACATTGATGCACTAACCAAGATGGTTGACCCTGCTCTCCGTGGGCTCTATCCTCCCAAGTCGATGTCCAGATTTGCTGATGTGATTGCACTCTGCGTACAGGTGATATGAACCCAACATCTACAAAAGCGCTGTTTTTGATATTTTATATGCACGCCATTGCAATGTTAGCATGCTAAATATTTACTTCATATCATGCCTTAAAGCATTCTCATATTTCTTTTGATTTTTGTAATTAACTAAGTTTTCCTCGTTTTCTTCCAGCCGGAGCCGGAGTTCCGCCCTCCCATGTCTGAAGTTGTGCAAGCTCTGGTTCGCTGTGTTCAGCGCCCTAGCTTCAACAAAAGGGGTGGAGACCTGGGTGCTTCTTGGCGGAGTGATGATTCAGATTACCAGTATCACTAAGGAGATTGCTGTCCTTGATTATTTTCAGATCAAGAAGGATGCATCTCTTGTAAGGCATGACGTAGAGCATAATGTTAATTATAGGTGAGACTTCCAAAGAGGCACCACCATTCAAGCATTTTCATGGAGCCATTACACTCCTCCACCGGTGGTCATACTTGTTATAATTTATATGTGATTGTAGTTTGAGATAGCAGTTAAATTTGCTGATTGTATGTTAGAAGGAGATTTAGAGAAAATATCTACTTATGCCTTTGTAAGAGTACATTTTCCCCAATTAACGTCATGGTGTGCATGACTTCCTCTAGGATGCCTTGTAAGATCCCTTTTCCTTTCTTTTGAGATGTTTTCTGTAGAATTTGGATGCTGTGACCCATGTTTCATGTGGGTCATTTTTCCAAAGCACCGCAAGTGATTGAGACTTTGAGTTGTATAAGAATCAAGACCGGTCACACTTTGGATTCTAGATCAGCAAAATCAACTCTCATCCTGCCTTTAGTGATTTCACCAACCCTGTAGTGTGGTGGCTGATTCTGAGCAAATCAGATTCACTTGTTGCCATAACTTGGGTGCCTTGCAATTAGGGCTGTCAAAATGGGTCAGACCTGTTAAGAGATCGGTTTGTGCCCGTCTTTCTAATAACAATTAGGTTATTATTTTTTACATAAATTTGCAATCAGATTTCTGTGAATCTGGGCCTAAAATTGGACCCATTTATGAAGTATATTGGAGTTTAAAGTGACGAGATTCTTCCTTAAACCTATTTACTTTTTAATATGAAGGAACTAAGGAGTAAACATTCACAATGTAATGCTTGGCAAAATATGAGACATAATAAGGAACTATATATTGGCTTGGATTTTAGGCGTGTGGTGATGCTCTTCTGTCTCTTTTCCCTTGTGAGTCCTGCCGCAGAGGCTTACATCCATATCTTTGCGTATCTCATTGTAATGTTAAAAGAACGATATTTAGATTTCAGAAAAAATGATTTTTATGTATCTTTTTATATTCTATGACAGTAATGATTATGTTACGTTGTCTTCATGTAATATGATTTGGCGTATGATGGTCTACCTTTTATAAATTTTCAATTATAAGGGACGCCTTTGTTGACGAGGCTTAGTCTATGGTTTAGGATTTTTAAAATTAAAATTTTTATTTTATTCGAATTAATTTAAATTTAAATCAGACCAAAATCTTTTGATTTTGGTTTGATTTTGGAGGTGCGTAGTGTTGCCCAGGCTATGGTTACCTGGGGGTGAATGGATAAATAAAAATTAAAGAACACTTTGCAACAAGTAAAGGCTCGATTAAGAAGAAAATGGAGAGGGTGACAAGAAGCAATCATACAAAGATCAAGTGCATACAGATTTTATATTGGTATGATCAACAACTTATGTCCAATTGCAAAGCAACAGCCTTTGAGATTTCCACTAAGTGTTAGACAATATGTGTCACCTCCTTTTAGAAAGTGTCACGTCAAATCAAATTACTGTGAACCATAGAAATATGTAAGGCATAGATGCCAAATCATTCACAAATTTCTAAAATGCAACCATACCAAAATCATTAACATAAATATGATTAGCTAAATATCATTAAATCGCACAAACTCATGCCTCAAAAGTTTACATGACTAGCTAAAAATTCACAAGAACTAAAGCCTACTTTCTAATGCAGCGGAATTCCAACTCTGTCAATCAAAACCTCAACTCCACCTCCTAAGTAAAGGTTCATCGGAATCTCTTGAAAAAGATTAGTATCAAGTGTGTGGGTCTAAGACTCAGCATACATTAAAACCAACAACATGCCTAAATTTATAATAAATTTATAACCACATGATAGTGTATATAAATAAGGTCTCTCACTTGTTTTACACATGATGCATAAGTAAGGAATGTCATTAACAACAACTCAAAACACTTCTTGGACAAGAGTGGAAAATAATTGTCAAATGACTTAAGCTTATCATAGGCATGCTGTTATGTAGGGAAGTCGTACTCACACGATTCCAACAAATCAGATTTTATTTAAAGTAATCAAAGCATATTCAAGGCACATTAACATCTTGAATGAATTTTAGTTTCATGCTCCGAACATGTATCTAAACCACAACAAAAGAAGCCCTACAGCACTCCGACACCTAGATGAATGATGTCATGGTCTCGATACAACCGCATAGGATAGGAGTTCTTTACCCCACCATCCACCAAACTGAAGCTCAGTTTCAGGATTTTCATCTATTGTACTTGAACATCGAAATGACTACCTGCATCGGATATGCATTGTTGGTTGTTCCTACATATCCTTAAGATGGCGCTGTCCATGCATGTTTACACAGTTTTAAAATTCTCATTACAGCTCAAAACTAATTCTCATTACAAATTTTTGTTCTAAGGTTTCACAACTGATAAATATGTTAACTAATCAGCAAATCAACCCATAAGTAAGTTATAAACATGAGTATTTAGTGTTAAACATAGGTACAATGCTTTCTTGAATGATTGCTTAGTTCTCACACATACAGATTTTGAGCTTTCTAAACATCAAAGTAAAGTTAAAACTATGTAAATAACAAATAACATGAGATTGGTTTGACTGCCTTAATGAGAAGAAATTTACAAGCAAACTCCACTATCTGTAGCCTCCGAAGCTAAGGAAAACCCAGAACAGCTTGCACTTGCACTCCCTTCTTTCACTCTCTAAAACACGTGCAGAAAATGAGCTCTCAAGCCTACAAAACCCAGCTTAAACTCACGGTCATAGCTGCCCAAGTCTTCTAACACCTTACTCCCATGTATTGCAAAGTAAGGTGTCCTTCCCTAACCTACTGCACACCTACATGTACTGTCCTTGACTTGAAGATAATAGATTTTAAAATTACTTTAGTTATTTGGATTGATTATATGAGAACTTAACTTCAATTATATGATTTCGGTAACGGGATCGATTAGAAGATGACTTAACTTCAGTTACTGAATCGATTAGAAGATAACTTAACTCAGTTACCGAATTGATTAGATGATAACTTTAGCTATTGTCATGGAATTGATTGGAAGACGACTTACTTCAATTACAAAAATTGATTAGAGGATAACTTAATTTCAATTATGCAATCGATTGGAAGATAACTTAACTTCAATTACAAAATTGATTATAAGATAAGAAGCTGACTTAACTTCAATTACAGAATAGATTAGAAGATAACTTAACTTCAGTTATAACATCAATTACATGATTTCAACTAAATGAATATCCTTCAATATATTTAAACGATTGCTTGGTACTTACCTATTTTTCTGAGCGTCTCCTCCTGAGATCTGCTACATTTTAATAGACAGAATTGTGTTAACTAATTGTAAACACATTTTAATTAGATTAATAAAATTTAAGAGGCTTTCTAAGGTCTGGGATGTTAAACAATACACCCAGATGTAAGTTGCTCTTCCTCTCTTACAGAGGGCACACTAGATACAAACCTCTAGCAGGTTAACCTTTTGTCCACGGCATGCTCTTTTCCCTTAAGAAGGCAACCAGGTTATGTACCTCTCCTCCTTCAACCTTGAAGAAGGAACCCTGGATATAAACCTCCAGTAGGTTTAGATCCTATCTACGATAGGCCTCTTCCCTTAAGAAGAAAATAAAACAAATAAATATTTACACAGGAGTGCCTCAAAGTAGGCGAAAGTGTGTACAACAAGCACAATCAAGAAAACTAAATTCAGGATTGAAAGAGAAGAGATTGCAACAGTGGAGTCTTGAATGCGCAGGACTGTGAGCACCAGAAAGTTGCAGAGAGTGAGTGCTCAGAAGTGCTCTTAAATTATCTCTCGAGTGTTTTCTAGATTATGAATTGTGGTGCTCGAAAGTTTTGTCTATCAAGTTGTATACCTCAGTGTTATCATCTCTGTGAAGCTAAAGTCTTGTATATATAGTGCTCTTCACAAATTTCTTCTTGTTAGACTCTAAGAGGTGATTGTTAGATTGGTTTGATCCAACTGTATCTAACATTTGAATCTTTGCATCAGCTCCATGACTTGTACAAGCAGACCTTCCATTAGCAAGTTGATCTTCTCCTTCATTTTATAATTGCAAAATGAGACTTACCACATTTATGCTTGAGTGTGCCTCATTTAGGTAAGTCTACAGGAGATCTGATACAGCATCTGCTGCACCAATAGAGAACTAGAGAAAAATCTACTGGTCTTGACCAGCTTGTCAGCAAAGAAAAGTGAAGATCTCATGTAGGCAAAATTTGTACAAAGATTGGAGAGAAAACATAGGAACTTATAAAAGATGAAGCAATAAAAGCATGGAGCAGAAAACGTTCGGTTAACTGATATGTGAAAGCATGAGTCAATCACTAGTAGGTGAGTCAATCAATTAAACCTATAAGAAATACATAATAGATAATCAATAATTGGACAATTAATCGATTGAGTCAATTGAAGCATATAATGGACAACAGATGAGTTAATTGATTAAATGAGCTCAGGTCATCAATGGAGATGGCAAGTTTCGAATGAGTTAATCAATAGCCTCCATAGTTAATTGATAGAGATATCGATTTAGTGAACCTGAAGGGCGTTGGCATGTTAATCGATTAAGTGGGGTTATTTACTCAAAGTTCCAATGAGTTAATCGGTAAGGCAATGAAGCACCGACTGAGACATGGGCTAAGTTGGTCGATATCTTGGTCTAGTTAATCGACTAACTTGAGTCTGAGTTCAGTTAACTCTCAATAAGTCCCAAAACAATGTAAATTGATATCCAATTAACACAGTGAATCTACATAGGTAGTTTGATTAGATTATTCAATTAAATTTCTCTAATATAAATTGATCACATCATTTGTATAATTTGTTATCACCAAAATATAGGAATAAAATAAGACAGAACCCAATGGTTCAACACATAGTTTGGTTTGTAAAACTCTTCCTTGAAATCAAATCGAACTGTGCACAATTCTCATGATAGATCCCTTTACTAAGAGGGTTGGAGGATATCCGTCCCAAAGCACCATTTACCAAGGAGAAAAGATCCTCTCAGTGCATTGTTAAAAATGGATAGGAATCTAACAGTGCAGAGAGTGGTACTCACAAAAAACTCTTCAACTGAAACTTTTTGATTCCAAGGGATACAGTTTCTTTACAAATGCTGGGGCCCCTCTGCAGTGTTCCAACATGACCCTCCTACCAAAACTTTTCGTGGAGCACAATTCACCTCCTACTAGTAGTGTCCGAAATTTGATTGCAGCAGGCAGGGTTGGTGCATTATTGGTTCTTTGTTGTTTTGTGTGTGATCATCTCCAGATAGATTCTTCGGCCCTTATGTTAGTGCTTTCAGCATACACATTTTAGAATAATACTTGTTGCACACACGTGTGCAATTGTATCATAGGTGTATGTAAGAATATAGACATGCGCCATCTTTTAGTTTTTCATTTTTATAATCAGATACTATGGACATCAAGCCGATGATTTCTTGATTTGGCAATTCTTTTTCAAAAAAGGAAAAAAAAATTATGTCCAAAACACTGCCATCTCATCAAGATGATTAGATGGTAATATTGGGGGTATTGTAGCAAGTGTCATGTTAGTTCTTTCAATCATTGTTTGAAAAGACAATGCCTTAAGGCATCGAGCCGTACCCTCAAGGCAAGGCGCTAAGAAAACACCTTGAGTCCTACGCCTTAAGTTGTTCATATGAGGTTTACACTTTTGCTAACTAAGGCATGTGCTTCATGCCATTTACTTGAAGCACGCTTTTGTCTTGAGGTGGTAAGACAATGAGATACGCCTTGAAATGATAAGAAAATGAAATCCTTTAAGATAGACCTAAAGCTTATGTCATTTTTATTATCTTTAAAGTGTGATCTAATGATGACAATTATTAGTAAACAAAATAACATGATTTAAACTAAGCTAAACTCTTCTACTTCCAATACTAAAAGAGAGGACAACAATTGTGGCAGTTCGTGCTTCGGTTCCAACTAATAGTCCGTGGCTTTCATCTCATAGTTCATTGTATGTGTCCAATCACTAAGTCGAAATAGTATATTTTGTCTAAAAAAAAGTCAAAATAGTATTACCAATAGCGAATCAATTTTATTTAATTTTCTTTAATGATGTTAACATGCTTTCCCTAATATAGTGAGGCTTATGCCTTATTACTTCCAAACATGGTGAAGCTTACGTCTCATTGAGCATCAAAATTTACCTCTTCCTCTTGTAAGACTTTTAAAAAGTACCTCACAACCGCCTCAAGCCCTTTCAAACTATGATTTCAATATACACATTCTTTGCTTGACCTTGGTTGAGGGGCCTTTTATCACCGGCGTGTCCCTTCTGTTTGAAATCTGGAAAGAGAAGGGTGGTAAATGGAACTGTCACTTTGATCCATCAAGAAGAATTCTCAAGTCCTAGAAACAATTGTATATTTCTATTCTTCTAGGAGAAGCAATAACATATTTGTGAAAAATATTTACTACAACTTTAGTGCCTCACAGTACAATTGTTGTTAGATGAGCGGATCAAATAGCAGAGAGTTATTGTATTATCCTTCAGATTGTGTGTAAACGGATATTTCCATACAACATCGGAACCACTGATCGACTGGTGTTTGTATTGTAAATATTTCTCTATATTTAACTTGCCAATTAGTACCCATGGACTGATATGGGATTGACTCTAGTAGGCCTAATTAGAAGTTTCATCCTATCCAAGGTTAGCCTTTAGAATAATGCTCGTTGTAATACATCACGATTATTATTTATAACCGATATTTAATCCTTGAGTAATGTTTATTGTATAATTAGGTTGTACAATAAGTTCAATCACACAGATTGGATCACGTGATCAATTTGGACAACTTGACGAGTTATTATAGTCACCCTCATAATATTTCGATAAATATCATTGTCGATTGACAAATTCATATTTCGATTGACAAATATATATTTTGAAGATTGCCAATTGAAAATTATATTTTGTCAATCAAAAATAGTATTTATTAATTGAAAACTCTATTTATCAATCGAAATATGTATTTGTTGATCAAAAATTTCATTTGTCAATCGAAATATTATGTAGGTGGCCATATCAACTCATCCAACTGACTGAGTTATGCAAGATGTCCCTAGTCCAACTGGGTGGGGACACATAGGTTGGACAACTTTTCTTACGGGTGGACCACACAGACATTAAATGCGAATACAAGATTTTGAACGTGACAAATGTGTGTACACGTGACAAATATTTCGTGAGCGTGATAAATATTATTTGACATACCCACGAAGCATTTATTATGCCTAAAAATTATTTGTCATCTCTAAATACTTGTGTACAAAATTTTTGACATAATAAATATTTTGCAGACTTACGAAGTATTTGTTATACCTAAAAAGTAATTATCATCTATGCGCATATGTGTACAAATTTATAGGTATAATAAATATTTTTTAGGCATGATAAATATTTCGTGGGTACGACAAATAGTATTGATCATATCTACATAATAGTTGTCACGCTCACGCACATTTGTCACACTCAAAATCCTACACTTTTTTTTTTTTTTGAACTGTATATATATTTCTTTTCCTTAAACTACGGACAGTACATGATGGAAGGAGAGCAGTACATAGAAAAGACAATAAAATGTGAAGAACAAGACATCACAGGCCCATAGCAGGCGCCAGTAGGTGGATAGTGCCAAAAGCAAAACAAGTCGGCAGCATGTGCAAAATACATCGAGTAAGAACCAAAGGTAAAAGATCAACAAAGGGGGCTTCGACTGGAACAGGACATCAGGAGGCCAAGAACGCCTGGGGAAGGGAAGAAGGAACTTCGAATGCAATGGCGAAAAGTTGAACAAGGCTGCAAACCCTTCGAGCAGCAACGACGGAGAATGGCTCGACGGCGCACACCGGCAATGGGTGTACAGAATGAGCATAGGAGACATGAGCACATCTATTGAACCTCCGAATACCAAAAGAGAGAAGTCCTGGACCGACCTAGATCTGTTGACTTGCTGGAAGCTCACACCAGAAAGAAGATTGGAGTCGAAACCTGCAACAAAGATGGAAACAAACAAAGAACACATGGATACATAATAGCCGAACCGGTTAGCACCCAAAGGCTCGCCAGGAGCACCCGACAAGAAGGGGGAAGACAAAAACACCCCACAAGTGGGCAAGAAACAGAGCAAGAGTGAGGATGGGGGTGAGGCAAGAGGACGGGGGAGGCATGGGGGGGGGGGGAGTAGTAGAGGTAAATAAAATTGGCGCTGACGGGAGGAAACGGTGGCGAAACTGGAGTTGGAGCAGGAGCAGTGGAGTAGGAGGGTGACTAAGAATATGGAGCGAGGAATGAGGAGATGGAGAACTAGACGAAGAGAGAGGGGTGGGGGTGCTCTCGGAGGGGAAACCCCCCCACCCAAAAACGGCCGCCGCCGAAGGGACGCTCGCAACCATCGGAGTCGGTGAGCTTTCCGCCGAAAAAGGCGAAGGAACCCCCAGAGGGAGAGGAGGAGACGTGCTCGTGCTCAAAATCCTACACTCGCATTTACTATTTATGTGGTTCATATGTAGAAAAATTTGTCAACTTATATGCTCCAACCCAACTAGATCAATGTCATCTTGGGTTGTGAGAAGACTCTGCTTGTTGCAAGTGCAGCAAGTATTTCTCCTTAATCATTAGATTGGAGGGTGACGGAATCTAATCATGTGGGCCCTACAAGCTGCAGTTATTTCACCTCCTTCCGTTCACCGATGGTAACGGCATCCATCCGTGCCCAGTTAGCGGCGGAGGAAGGCATCCACTTCCGCCTGGGCACCGCCGGCCGCCGTCATGTAGAGATGGAGGAGACGAAAGTGGACGTCGTTGAGGCCTCCCCTCCGCCGCCAATGTCGCGGCGCACGCGGTCGCAGGCGGCGCCGGGGTGGACGGCGCAGGAGATGCTGACGCTGGCCAACGAGGTGGCGGCGGTGGAGGAGGACTGCCGCCGCGCGCTGTCGTCGTACCAGCGGTGGACGATCGTCGCCGATAACTGCAGCGCCATCCTCGGCGGTGGCCCCCGCAGCGCGAACCAGTGCCGCCGCCGGTGGGACGCCACGGTCGCCGACCACTGCCGGATCCGGGCGTGGGAGGAGGAGGCGAAGGCCTCGTACTGGTCCCTGGACGATTGGGGGCGAAGGGCGGCGCAGTTGCCGGCGGACTTCGATCGGGAGGTATTCGCGGCCGTCGCCCGGTCGCTCCGGGCCCAGGAGCACGGCGCGGAGGCCGGCGACGTGGTGAGCGAGTCGGAGGAGCAGGGCGGCCCCCCCGGGGAAGGCGACGACGATGACGTCATAGTGGCGGAAGCGGTCTCAGGTGAGGTGTATGTACTCTAGACTGTCTCCTGCTGGTTTCTTTTTTCCTTTTTCTTTCTTTATTTTTCTAATCAGGGCAACCATGGAAACAGCCAAGTAGGTCAGGAAATGAGGAGGAAAAATATCTCCTTTTGGGTGTCTTTGAGTAGATGCAAGTAGACCTACACTGGAGGAGCTGAGGAATTGGAGCTATGGATGCCTTTGGTTACCTTTTGGCTGTATGGAGGTGGGTTTGTTTATTTCACCACACTTCCCATAGTTTAGTTGTTTGAAAATTTTAAATATGTTCCAACTTTTCCCCAAAAATAAGTTTAAGAGTGTGACTACCCAAAATTGGGACTATAGGTCAGCTATAGATAACCAAGTAAAGAACCACTTGTTAAAAGGAAGTTGTAGTTAAAAAGGAGCAATAGGCTTCAGATTAAAATCAGAACTTTTATGTGGAAGGTGGCCAGGAATAGAATTACTGCATGTGACCAGTCGAAAACTTGAAGATTAAACAGCCAGCTAAGGGGTAGTGTATATTATGTGGCTCCTATAAGGAAGACATGCAACATGTTTTTAGAGGTGTAGCATTATCCTTACAGTATGGAAGATATATTCAGACCAATCAGGATACCGTGATCAGAAAGTTTGACATGATCTTCTGACACTCTGCTTTCTTGTGAAGACCTTACTCCTATGTGGCAGGATGAGGAAGTTTGGGATGCCATTTTCCCAGCTGTTTTGTGGGTAACAACAGAGTTTTTGTAAATGAGTTCAGGATGCTAACAGTCATTACTAACAATGCCATAAGTTTCATTCTCGAATGGCATTTCGCAGGACTGGGGACGAGATTACAGGCTCTCAGATTCTGGACAAATTGTGTACTTCGAACAATCTTATTTTGTGATTCTTTGTGGGTGTTTTGGATTTGTTCTACCATCTTGGTAGGGCTTTTCCTTCTTGGCTGCCTCTTGTTATTTTCTTTTCTAGTGAAATGTGGTCTTTTGATCACCTTCCAAAAAAAACGTTGTAGTTGAGTAACTTACCGTAACGTAAGATAGTTCACTTTTGTCAACTCACCTACAATGTAGGGAACTTATGTCTAACCAAAGGCATCCTATAATGTAAGCAGTTCATTTACATTGGAGGTGAGTGCAAAAATCGTGAGCTGCTGAAAGTTGAGGTCAAATTGTGACAATTTAGTTACATCTAACTCACTTTTAAGAAGTTCTATTATCTGATTTCTGCAATCAACATTTATGAAGTTAGTTTTGATTGTCCAGTTGCATCTAGGTACTGAATTTTCTCACCACCTTATAAGTTTAGCCAAAGGGGCAGTTATTTGGAAGTGGCTTCTGAACTTTTTTGTTGGAAATCACTTTGACTTTTTCTAAGTTCTTTTAAGATAACATTTTTTAAAATCTTCAAATTAATAACCAAACTAGCAGAAGTGGGATCAAATATGTGACTTATAAGTTAACTACTTTCAGCTCCACCTTTGAGCAACCAAACACATCATACCTGTAGGCAAGCCTAAACTAATGACAATAAACAAAGACTTAGAACTTCAAATAGTGATGACAATAAGGTTCCTAATGAAATAGTTAACTACAGAATCCAACATTGGGGGAAAAAATACCATATATCTCTGTTTTTTATGTTTTTTTAAAGTAACTAGTAAAACCAAAGTACTTCTACATTTGTTTCCTTTCGTTTCATCTTTTATTGTCATAAATATCTTTGTATTTGCAGCATCCTCCATCCAATGTTCGAAAAGTCAAAGTAAGTCTTCTTAATTATAATTTTCCAAAATCACTATGATTAACCTCATAAAAAATGTTTCTACGAGAATCATATGGGCTTGTCTTCGACTTTCCTAATATGTTTGCTAGACGATATGCTTATATCACTAAATAAACTCCATCTTGAGAATACTCATGACCTTATTTTACCTTTTTTTTTTCTTATGTTTAATGGCTGATCTTGACTTGGGTTGTGAAAAGTATGTGGTATAGATTATATGATTTCAGTATCATTGAAAGTAGTATCATTTGTTGGCTATGAGCAGTTATCTGGATCAACACCAAGTGTAATGGTAGTATAAATAATTTCAAGTTCTTTTCTTAGTCTCTTGGCAAAACTTCCTGTGGTGCTATCACAGTATCGACTTTAGTTTCAAGTGAACAAATGATTGTGTATTAAAGAAAATAATTTGATTTTTCAACAAACCTACATTATTTTACTTGAAATTTAAGTTGATATTGCAATAGAGTTATTATAGATTTTGCTAGAAGTTAAAGAGACAAACTTGAAATTCTTAATACTAATGTTATTCTTAGTGTTGATCAAGCTAGTTATTCAAAGCTAAAAGATGGCATCACTTCTAATGATGTTGAAATTGTGGAATGTAGTCTGCCCTACTTCTTCAAAATAAGCTTAAATTAGTTGTTAAAAAAAAATCAAAAGAGGGGTTGTGAAGCCTTTTAGATGAAAACTATTTTGTAATTCGTGTGAGTTATTGGGCAAACACAATAAAAAAATCAAGGCAAGTCAAAATGACCCTTATGGAGAAGTTTTTGTGGAGATTCATACTGGTGACTTTGGAAAATACAGTTAGGATATTGACTTTGTCTTCTTGGTATTTAATAGAAGATGATGTGGTTGTAAAGATATTTATGGTGAGAAGAGATGAAATGAGTGGAAAGGTCTTTGGCTTTTAAGAAGTATTATCAGGCTTACAGGAAGCGACATATATGGCATTTATTTTTCTTTCAAAATGATAGCTTTGGTAGGTAACAATTTTTTATTAATTACTTTATTCGTCATCAGTAACCCAAGTAATGAAGATGTCAAATGTTTCATCCACTATCATTAGCTCTTTATTAATGGCCCTAGAGATCAAGTATGCATAATCAAACAATCAAAACTAACTTCATGGAATATATCTGTTGTTAGATGTCCCTTGTTTCTGTTTATTTACTGGAAATAGGGCAATCATCAAACAGCTAAGTTGAACAAGAAGTAAAAAGTCTACTTTTATGGGGGAGGGAAAAGCCCACTACTGGGGTGCTTTCTGTAAGTCAGAGGCTGTGACAATTGTTGTCTGTAGAATAGGCAATTCTAGGAGCTATTCTCCATGAGGAGTTTGAGACAAAGGAAGAATCTGTGGGGCCTTTCACCATGTAGGCAAATAAGAGAATGCTTACCCAATTGTTTCCTCATTTCTACTCTCTTAATGCATGAATTAACTTGCTATTCTTTCCACAAAGCATGAATTAAGTAAAAGGGTTTTTTGGAAATTACCCCCAAAAAATCTCGTATATGCATAAAAACCCTTGTAAAATGCATATATGGAAAAAAAAAACTTGTAAAATGCATATATATGCAAAAAAACCCTTTATCATCATTGTATACATGGAGAACCCCCTACTGTTAAGTGTATGACCACTCATGTCTCCACCAATGTCTCCACCAAATTAGGATTTATTTTTGAATAAGAAGAAAGTTTAGGGGATTCTTTATATATATGTATAACACAGGTTTTTTTTTCATATACAAGATTTTTCAGGGTTTATTTGCTAAAAACCCTAAATAGAAAAATGGAACTGGAGATGCATCACAAGGAGGAACTTGCTCTCCATTAACAAGGGGTGCCTCTTCATGCCAGAAACATTTCCAATGCTTTTGAGAAAAACATGGATTGTACCACCAATTTTATTGATAAAGAGAGGACGTACAATACAAAGTAGACAGGAGAGATTCCTATCCCTTTCAAAGGAAAAGAAAACTTACAATGGCATTAACTATTTAAATGCCTTATTCCAATTATCAACCGAGAACCCTGAAATATGTCGTGACCAATTATACAGAAATGACAAGCTTCTAATAGCAATATTTTCCACATAAATTTTACTCCCTCTGAATATCGCCTCATTCCTTTCCTTCCAAATGCTTCAGCAGATTGCATGAGGTATAATCCCAAGAATACTTCTATGCTTCCTTCGATTATATTTGGATTTCAATTGTCTGAAGAAAGTCCACATCTCCCAAATTGTTTGAAAGGATGGTTTAAAATGCAAGAGCTCCCCGATAGTAGTCCAAACTTGTTTGCTAACATGACAATTGACAAGCACGTGGTCAACATCTTCCGGTTGACTGCCACAAAGTGCACACAAAACATCATCTTCCTGGCACCATTTCCTCCTATAGACTTTAGTAACTATCATTTTTTCATACATCAACCACATGAATGCTCTAACTTTGAAAGGTGATTTGATTTTCCACACGTCATCATTCTTCAAGTAGTTAGGCATATCACCTACCAGCACGGCATAATAGGATTTCACATTTCCAATGCTGAGTGGATGTAGGTTATTAGTATGCTTTAAGCGGCAGCACGTCAAGATTCCTTTTTTCAAAGATGTTTTGAGAACTCGTCAAATGATGTATAGCTCTTGGTATGTCCCTGCTTGTGGCGGGGATGGGGCATGGGACTTTCATTCAAAACATTCTCCAAGGGATCTCCAGTGTGATTCTGAAGGCAAATTTGCTCACAATGCTGTTTGTTTGGTGAAATTACTGAATACCATATAAGGGGACCTAGTTCTGTTAGACATCGAAGAGAAACAGTGGAATCACACAAATGAGAATCATTATGTGAATAGAAGCAACCAACATAAGAATCATTTCCTTTTGTATATGAAGCACATTTTTTAGCATATCCCAATGAGCATTGGGATTTGTTTGGATTATGTACTTTATAAGATAGGCAGAGGCACCTGATTATGCATTTTGTCATACACTTTCATTGGAATGTAAGACGTAAATGACCAGACTAGCGATCAAGGTGATTTTTTTTTTATGTGACAGGGACATATTGTAGATGATGTAGGAAAATTATCTGGAAAAATGACTGCTTAGTTGGTAAGTAGAATGTACCTTGAGGTTTTCCATGCTCAATTGGTGGCACATTTTTGGTGCATTTGTGGGGTTCCGACTGTTTTATGTATGCACAAGGATTTTTTTTGCTTAGTACAGAGGAGATTGATGGGCAACACTCATATTGTAGGACCTCCCAACCTTGAATTGTTCCCACCACGTTCTCCATTCAAGAGATGCCTTGTTAATCTTCTAACTAAATCTGCCTAGTTTTAATCAAGCAAATGTCCAATCATCTGCCTATGCTTTTATCATTCTCTTTTCCTTCGCTCTTTGATTGGCATCTTATTTTGTTTTTCCACCATTACTTTTCTGCCTATAGGTTCTAAGAAGGCAATGCAAACCAAAAGCGGCCAGACTACACAAAGGATGCAAGAGATGGCGTGTAGACTACAGGAGAACGCTCAACATATACATGCCATATTGAGGGGAGAATTGAGTGGGGATGGCGCAAGGATGGATTCCCCTCCTGTTGATTTAAGTAAAACAAGTTCCGCGTACACGGAGTTCAGAAGGCATCAAGCTGATGAGCTGATAAAAGCATTGGGAAGTCTCATAAGTGGTATTGACCATTTCTCTGAGCTAGCTGAAGAACATGGGCGAGATGGAATGTGAATCTGTTGATTCGAGGAGTCAGGAAAGATTACTTCAGACATTCAAATGGTCTTCTGTTCACTCCTCGGACTGGTTCTATTTAATTTCAACATTCAAATCTGGTTGGATATGCTAGTAGGTAAACCGTGAATAGGGAACATTTGAGTTCATGATTTAGAGTTCGGTGCTCGTCGAACAGCAGATAAAGAGGGTGACATGCTGCATCAAAATTGGTGTTCCATGCTGACATGTCTTGTAACTGCTATGAGGCTGGTAGGCTTAAGATAACTGCAGAGTTTTATTTTCTTTTAGAAGGGACATTGATGTGATTTGTCGAGAACACATGGAGGTGTTCTTCTGGCCTAAAATTCTATGAAATCTGGCCTAAAGTTCTATGAAAGTGGGAGGAACTGTGATCTGCAATCCAGCTTTGTTGTCATTTGTTTTGAAAGGAGTACCTTTGAATGTTCTGCTTGGTATTTTGAGACTGCTGAAATCATCCTTCTTTTTCTGGGGTATAACTTGCTGCACCGCTGCCTTGCAGTGCTTTCAATTAATTTGTTTATCTTTTTTTTTAGATAGGCCTCAACCGACCTACATGTCCATACAATTCGATCTCTGATCGGATGACTAAAAAAAAAAAAAAAACGACTAAACTTTTTATTGTTCATTGGAATTCATTTTTTTATCTTTCATCTTTTTTAGATTTATCCGATTGGAGATCGGTATACAGACATGTAGAACATAATGGGGTCCACCTAAAAAAAGTCATTTTTTTAATTGAAAGCATCATGGGAGTGCAGCAAGTTATACCCTTTTTTGTTATACCTGTTGCCAAATTGACAAGATCAAAAGATGGTGGATATCCATTCTTCTAGGGTTTTTCTTTTTAGCAATGCTACGGTTACCTTTTTATCAATTGTTTTGGCAGTGCGATTTTTAGAAGTGACAAAACTTAAGATTCATTCGACCATTAAGTTTAAGTCCGTCGTCACTTTCTTTTGACCTTCTGATCTCAAGATCAAGAAACAAAGAGTGAGACCTTCTGAGCCTACTAATCATAATTGATAGCATGGGTTCTGTTTTTGTTCTCTATTTTTTTTTTACACTTGCATGGGTTATGCTAACGTAATGTCTTTTCGGTTGGGCTTCTAACTTAACATCAAGAGAAGATATCCTCTCAGTATACGTTTGGACATGAGTCCAGCAGGCATAAGTCATGAAAGGGGGAGGATCCAGGTATTTACCAAATTTTGAGATCACATGGAAGGGTTTTTTACAACGTTTGACCCTCCTCCCTCTTTGAGTACTGCTGGACTTCGGTCCAAATGTGTATTGAGAGGATCTCCTCTCTAATATCAAACACCTTTTGTCACGGAGGTGAACACTTTTAGTACGCATTTGTTATTAGTAAGTAATTAGACGTAACTTCTTGTGGGTGATATCTCTAAATAGACTATCCTTCCGCTAGGATTTGACCTAAGGGATAACTCTGCAACGACTCTAGAGCGTTGATTAAGCCTGGAGAGGGGATCCTAACTTCTCTTCAGAGATAAGTCCTTTAAGAAGCCAGATTTCCTTCGAAGATGCGGATCCTTGGGGTCCCACTTCATATAAACGTAGGAGATGTGATCATGTCGACTTCTTTTTGTTGACCATTGGACAAACATCTCATTTTTTGTGAAAAAATAGAAAAGTACTAGATCTATCTCGTCTCCAAGGGACAGGGAGTGAGTGAGGGCATAGAAAAATTCAAAAATAGAAATTTAGAAGATCTCATCTCTGAAAGCAAAGGCGATACTACCTAGGTTTGACCTAGTGACCTCAACTTGAAGGATTGCATGCACATAAAAGCATCTCATTTTCATGGGATATAAAACATGATGTTTTATAGAGTTTTATGATGTTTAACATCAAATCAAACAACTTCATGGATGAAGAAATTAAATAAAAAAATAAAAAAAGGAAAGTTATAGTACATTTCTTTGGGACATTAAGTCCACAAGCCACAAAATGCAATGCCTAAACACATAATGCCACCTTGATCCCAACTTCGAAGCAACCACCTAGGATGCGAAGTTATACACGTGCTGCTATGATAACCCACACGTTTGAGATGTGTGCTTCCTAAGACGCTCGAGATGTGTATGAGCTTCCGATCTATGTGCGATGTAGAACCCATTTGAGTATCATAAACTAGTGCCATATGAAATCACGCCTCGAATGTGGTGTACCATCCGATCTACTGATCGGACAATGGTTGTAAATTTGTAATGTAATATCGAGAGAGACATTACTACAAGTATCACTCTTGAGAGAATGGGTGGGACAACGGTTATAATGCAGTGTCCTGTGGATGTTACTGCAAGTATTACTTTTAAAAAAATTGTCATAGATGTTTATGTTTAAGGAAGAAGAATATATAAATATTTGTTAGTTATTACAGCACCTGACCTGAAAAAAATACTAAAAAAATCAAATTGTTACACTTAAGATGGCATACCAGCTGGAGATCCCAGCCGGTATTAAAGGCGTGTTTGACAAAACTTTTACTTGAAAGTTACTTTTGACTTCCACTTTTTACATAAAATGAGTTGAGGGAGAAAGATTATAACTAATTTTGATTTATTACAAAAGTCAAATCTTTAATAACAACTTCACTTTTTTTTCCGATCTTAGAAACTCCCCTCTTGTAGCCTTTGATTAGACGTCAAAACACAAGTAAACTATCATATAAATAGTTTCTAAGATCCAATGACTTTCATAAAAAATAACTAAATGAAAATGCAAAAGTGCTTCCAAATAAAAACTGTATCAAACACGGCCTAATACTCTAATAACTTTTGTTCTAGGTTTAACTCCAGGAATGTCACCGAGTTTGGATTTGGAAAAAATTCGGTTCGAGGAAAAATTCTTAACTAGGCAAAACATCTGAAAATTGTGTGAAAAAGTCGTCAAAGATATGTTAATGTTTTAATACATAAAATATTATTTTAAGTTATAATATAAAAATTTATGAATATCTAATGTAAAAATGAGCGAATTCCATTTAAAAAGGTATACTTTTCTTGAAAACATAAGCGATCAAATGATGATTAAATTACTACTTTTTTATTTACTTTCAATAAATTGAGATTTATTCATCAAAAATACATTAAGATGAAAAAATATAATTAAATCGTGAATCAAATATTATGTTACACTGCTCAGGACTAATGCTTGCTGCAATACTTGCATTGCAGACCGGCAGCCATCCGATCAGCTTTGATTTGGCTGCTGCACTAAACGTTTTTTTTTTTTTAATGCAAGAGGGAGGGGTCAATTCTAAGGGAATGATCTATACTGTCTTATCTTTGATGAAATGATAAAAAAAACTTCTAAGAAGATAGGACTCTTAACTCAATTGTGAAGATCGGCCCCTAGAAGGAACATCTAGAACTGCAGGGGCACATGTCGATTGACACTGCTCGCGCGGGGGAGGTGAGAAATTTTGCCTGCACCAAACTTCAGCACCTTCTAACCCTATCCATTTTATCCAAAGATCGGATCACGAAAGAGAGACGTGACATTATGTGCCGGCAATCCTCTTGCCCCTGAGAGTCTGGCGCAGCCTAGCTGCACCAAAAACGGACAGCTGTTCAATCTGGTCAGATTGGACAAGTGCAGTGACAAATTTTATTTTTTAATTTTTTAATTTTTTTATAATAGACCTTATCATACTCGACATGTTGATCATTGACTGGACAACTCAAAAAAAAAATCTAAAAAATTAAAAACCATCATTCACGAGTTACAAAATCAAATTATATAGGCATGTCAGACATGATGAAACTTAATATTAAAAAAATTCAAAAAATAAAAAATTAAGCTGCACCTCATGCGGTGGGGTGCACCGACTATAACAAATCAAAGAGTTCCAAGTAACAGTTTTCCCTTTTTATTCTTTCGACATAAAAGTATATTGCCTCCTGACCAGACCAATCATGGCCATTGAGGTCACATCCTGAAAACAAGTTTATGCCAAAGGCGGTCACGTAGTGATAACATATATCCATCATGCAGAGACTAAAGTGGCAAAAACACATTCACTTTGTTCTTTGATTGCAAAGATAAAAGGAATCCTTGTCCCAGCCAGCAGCAAGGATACTAGCTAGAACCTTGTCTGCTCACATACAATCTTGGTTCATGTGGTTTATTATTAACCAAAACAACTCTAAACAAATAACCGTCGTACAATTCTATAGATCATTAAGCAATAAGCTTTATGCCTTCTTCCCGACCCCATGGGACATGTTGTAGATCCCTCGTGCCTGCTCACCAAATACACTGCACGTTACTAAGAGCACAAGCACATCGAAGAAATAAAGGGATTTCAAGTGATGGTCAGATGTACGAACAAAGCAACAAAACCAACAACTAACTCACAATGAGCGCCAAGCTTGTCGCAGTCAGTGCAAGAGGGATTGCAACTGAGGTGATCTTATCATAACGCCCTTTCAGGTAAGTGTGCTTGTGGATATGCTGAAAATACCGTTGATGCTCCATAAGCCGTTCCCTCGGCACGAAAGGTGCCTCCGTCATCTTGCAAGCTGTAGAGACATGTTCACGTTGATATTTCCACACACCACGCCCATACAAACAGACCTAGACGTATTCAAAAGCATGTCTACAAGATGACTAGAAAGCATTTCTCCATCAGAAAAACATGATCTCCACTGAAACTAGGGGCCACAAATCATCTTCATTATGATGTCTCCAAGTTGACAAAAACAAGGACCAGGTGACTCGATTTTATTTGTCATGAAGAAAAATTCAATACAGAGAAAGTACATAATCAGCAACAATGATCCACTTAGCTTCATCCGCATATATAATGTGTCTACATCAATACATTAGAAATGAACAGCTACAAGACATTATAATGTGTCTACATCAATACATTAGAAATGAACAGCTAGAAGACGAATCCATGGCCATATTGTTTTAACCCTTCCAGATCCAACAGGATGTTACGCACATCAATAATGCTGGTATAGGTAATCTTTCCATGGAAGTTTTAGGAAAGATAACGTAATCGACGCTCTGACTGGATGTAAGACAATAAAATCGCTAAAAAGAGAAAGATAGACCAAGATATAGGCATTACTTTCCATGATATTCAAATCAGGCAAAAAAGGACAAGTAAAGCAATATATCAGAACAGCATATGGAACATGACCAATACCATCTTTGGCGGAGGCAGCTGTGAACACATCATGGTCCAATGCCAGTGTGGATTGACAGGAATGGCTTTAACAAGGTTGTGCAACAAGAAGGATAAACAATGAGGTGCTTTCACAATGAAGATGAGATGTAAGTTTTGCTTTGAATTCAAGGTTAGTGTGAATGTCGGTGCTGTGACTGTTTCTTTTCTTTTTAGAGGGCATAGAAATGGGTGGAAGAAAGTGATTGTCGAAAAGATTAACAGATGAAATATAGTTCTTCCTCACTAATAGAGAACTATGTCAACCATTATTTGCAAGTCCAGCAGCTTCAGGAAAAGTGACTTGATAACAATGTTGAAGAAACAAAGGCAACCCGGCGCCATAAGGCTCCCACAACTGTGGGGGTCTAGGAAAGGTCAATTGTACGCAGTCCAACCCTTGCTTTTTGCAAAGAGGCTTGTTGTCACTTGCCAGATTATAACCTGTGACCTCCCGGTCAAAATGGAGCAACCTTATCATTGCACAGGCTCCCCCTCATGATGACAATATTGAGACATTAACCAGTAAATGTACAGCGACACTAAGAAGGAAACATCCACGAAACATTTGCAATTGTTTAGATGTGAAAAATAAAGAAAATAGTAGTTCACAGAATTTTCAAACCAGTGGGAGGCAATCGTTAACAATTCAAAAACAAAATTGCTGCTTCTGCTGGCCTCTTAGAATATAAGCACATGAAGCCAAAAAAGAGAATCCATATAACAAAGCACGTGAATCCAAAAAAAAAAAAAAGGGCCAAAGTACCGCATTACAATTGAAGTTGGGAAACTCAGTAATCCATATGAACCTTAATGTCTTAAATCTCCTTTTTGTGTCAATCAAAATCATGTAATTAACAGACCGTCGCAGCAAGCTCATGTGAACTTTACATTTGCTCTCACAATTAGACTAGCCTACGAAGCAGACCATCATCGTGTCAAAAGACTGGGATATCACCTTTTTGAGGATGCTGTTTGACAGGTTTGCACACACGGATGGCCTGGTTGATACTAGGTTCGATAATTAATCATAACGAATACTTAGTAACAAATCAATAACAAAGGCTCTTTAAAAGTGATCACAGGGAATCAATGTGAGAAACCGTGAAAGTTGATGTTTTCCGAAAGGGATTTTTACATGAATACCCCTTTTAGAAATGTATTTACATGAAACATCTTACTAAAATGTGAATATCATGTATGTCACTTCAAAGTATACATGGTACAATGCTGACCTCTCTAGTTTAAGTTCTGTTAGAACGTAGAAGAATATGCTCAGAATACTCCAGATGAAGTAAAACTTGTAAACAACCACTTTTTACATGCTCATGCAAATGAACATTTTGGGTTAGGTGTCTTCAGGAGGGGCAAAGGCATCATAAGAAAAATTCACGACTGTATTATGATTAACCCAGACTGGTTAGGTTTGTGTCGAGTAATGAATCATAACAAGGAATGTACAGATAAGACTATATTTCTTAAGCTTAACATGATCTTCATATTTTAACAAGGGTGTTCATGTAAATGCATATCTAGTAGGGTTGTTACTGTAAAAAATGCTTTTCCAAATTCTGGCTATGCTAACGCGAACTTAAGAAGGTCCTGTCTAGGAGAATAGTTGATACAAAATAAGCCTCTTTTTTAAAGCACTTATGAAGTTAGTCTCTGCCAGACTGCCAGTGCGACTTGAAAGGAATGTTCTATGGAGGAAAAAAAGAAGGTAGCAAGCAAAACTTGGAACACTGCAAAACTGAATTGATTACCATTGTCATTAGCTAATATCTACAACACAAGGGTAAAGCATTATCCTCATAGCCATCATCATCAACATCAGCAAAAAAACCTTGTCACATGAATCTGGGGTCAGTTAGGACAGAAGGGCCCAAATAAATGCACAGCTTTCATGCCATCGCCTAATGCTAACCTCCCATCCCTAGCAATAACTCTAAACAAAACATCAGCTAACAAGCATCTGAGGATTACTTTATGTAGGTGCCAATTTTCCAACTGTTGACTCTGACAAAATCATAAAAGTGGAGAGAAATATTATAGCATAAACATATGCATGAAATAAATACTGAAGTGTATATATCTAAATTAGAAGATTCAAAATTTTGATACCGGCTGGTATGATGTACCATTAATCAATGAAATGAGAACAAGTATTTTGGTATAAAAAAAACTAGTACGGGTGCAATATGGGCATTCATCAGAGGTGAAATACGTTTTCTCCCAATCACTACCTCATATCTTTCTTCCCAGATGAGGACCAATAGTATCTGAATTCCCAAATGCATAACGGCTCATTTAGGAACACTTTTGGTTGTCTAAATTTGCACCAAATTGCACGTTGTAGCCTATGTCAGAAAAGTACGGATTTTTGGCAGTTGAAAATGAGTGCAGAGAATCCCATCAGGATAGTTCAAAAGCTTAAAACAGATATTTAGTTTAACTTATACGAGTGTCCTAGCTTATGGTTAACATTGAAAGACTACACGGGTGGTTTGTTCCATTCATTTGAAAACTACTCTTTTCAATCACTGGAATCCACACACCTTTTTCAAAAGCTCAACCCACCGAGCTTTTGGAGATAAGCTCCCCCTTTACCCATCCATCAAGGTGAAATAGTTGGATAAGGCATTTCACGGGCAACCATGAAGTCGCAATATCAACTCCCACATGTGGACACACCCGCAGCGGGCACTAGGGGTGGAAGTAGGCCAGGCAGCCTATCAGGGGCCTATGGCCTGGCCTACTGTCGGCCTGTTTAGCAATTTAGGCCAGGCCAAGGCCTTCATATAGGCCTATTTTCACAAATAGGTCAGGCCAAGGTCTTCATATAAGCCTATTTTTCAAAAGCCTGTTTTATAGGCCTGCAGGCCGGCTTGTTTACATATTATATTATATATATATATATAATATGTAGGCCGAGGCATATTTTTGGCCTATTTTCTGATAGGCCTAAACAGGCCAACAGGCCAGGCCTCTTTTTTGGCTTACAACAAGCCAACAGGCCAGGCCCAGGCTGAGCCTTTGCCATGCAGGCCTGACCTGTTTTAACAAAGTTTGGCCTGGCCTGGCCTACTTCCACCCCTAGCAGGCACCAACCGGGTTCGCATGAATTCTGACCTCATGGACTTCGCCAAGCTGGGGGCGGGGGGTTGATCTCAATGCCCAAAGATGTTTGGAGGTCATAGGTTCAGTGTATTGGTGATACAGGACTCTGTGCTGGGTTTTTGGATTTACTTTGATATCCCCCCCCCCAAGCTCAGTGTATTGGTGGTGCAGGACTCGACGTTGGGTTTTTGGATTTACTTTGATACCCACCCACCCCCTCTCACCAAAACCCAAAAAAAAAAAAAAAACTCTCCCTTTAGTCCTTTACCCTTTCGTGTATACACCTCTTGGATAGTTGAAAGGCTGAGATGAATTTGGTTCATCTAAGAACACCAGTTGAATGGAGTTTCCAATGATTGGAATATCCCCCACCTATGTTCCTAAACAAGCCCATAAAGTCCACACCCCCATTTGGTCATAATACTTTTTTTTCGAGAAAAACATGGATTGTACCACCAATTTATAGAATAAAAGAGGGAGTACAATCAGATGGATATCAGAGGTTCCTATCCATAAAAGAAAGAAAAAAAAAAACTACAAATTACTTAAAGAACTTCAGCCAAATTACTTAAAGAACTTTAGCCAAGAATCTGCAGACAACCCTATGACATGTCTCAACCAGAAAGAAAAAAAAAAAAACTACAAATTACTTAAAGAACTTTAGCCAAGAATCTGCAGACAACCCTATCATATGTCTCAACCAGAGACTTCTCAGAGAAACATTTCAATATAAATTTTACTTCCCCGGAAAACTGCATCATTTCTCTCTCTCCAGATGCTCCAGCATAATAGCATATCGCATGCGGAATGATCCCAAGAATCCTTTTCAACTCCATTTGTTTCGTTCTTCTCTGCAAATTCTTGGAAAACAACCACACTTGTTGATTAGAGTTGAAATTAGGCTTGAAATTCAGCAAATGACCGAAGACGTTCCTACTGCTTGACTCACTGCACATTGAATTAATAAGTGGTCAACATCTTCATCTTGTGCTTCACACAGAGAACATAATATATCATCATTCCGGCACCATCTTGTTCTATATACCTTAGTAATGATCCTCTTCTCATACAGTAACCACATGAAGTCCTTAACTTCAAGTGGAGCCTTTACCTTCCACACCTCCTCATTCTTAGCATAGGTAGGCAACACACCTTCCAGCACCTCATAATAGGATTTTACAGTAAATTTTCCTATTGTAGGGCCCCATATCATCTTGTCAGCTTAAGAAAATGATATTTTTGCAGATTGCAGATCAGTCAACAGTGAACAAAAAATTTCAATTCTTCACCTTTCGGGTTTCTTCATAACTGAACACACCAGCTGACTGTATTTCCCACGATTTCATAGCAATCCTTCACTGAACACCATTGAGTAGCAGCAATAGCATAAAGCTGCGGGTATCTATCCTTCAAAGCGCATTCTCCCAGCCATCTATCCATCCAGAAAAGAATATGTTGCTCATTCCCACAGTTTGATCATAATCCATTTGAAACTTGAATATCCTCCATAGCAGCATGTATGAGTCACAATCCACCCTACATTCTTGTCTACATCCAACTGTCAATTTTAGTGCACTTGAAAAGAAATCCTTCTATAGAAGCCAAAGCGTTCCAAAATGCCATTCCTGCGACCGTCAATTTTAGCCCACTTCAAAAAAAATCCTTCCATAGAATCCAAACTGTATGAGTCACTGCCATGTAATACATCATTTTTCAATTTTCCGATGCAATATACATTATAAGATTCCACTTCATTACAATATGTCCAGGATAAAACTAGCCAACTCATCACAATAACGTTCATCTGCCATGGAATGATACGCTGCCCTGAGCGAGAAGCTCCATCTGAATCCCTTTGTCATTCGCAGTTCACCTTCCCCTTCTAAGTGGATAAAGGAAACCTATACCATTGCCAAGAACTCCTTGACAAGCAAGCCTCTAGCATTGGCAAAAGGTTCAAAAACTCCTTGACCAAGTAGCAAGGACTGCCCTCCTTAGTTCCAAACGGTGGAAACCATTAGTTTGACCATGCTACTGGATCAAAAGTCCGCTTGTGGTGCATGGTTTATGACTCTCTTGAAAAAGAATTATCAGATGTATAAAGAGGCATATCCATGTACTGCAAATCTGTCCAGAGTCCAACCCTTCTACTGTGGCCTACAACCATCTTCAGGCTGCTACAAAGGTCATATACGTCTCTCAGATTTAACTGACCAAATCTGAGATTGGTCAGCAACATTGGACTGCTATATTCCCCATACTTGACTTGTCTGATCATATTTTCCTCCAACCATAATATTCCGAAACCCTTCTCCACGCCAAGTCTAAAAAGCAACCAACAACTCAGTGTCAAATTCATGTCATATACATTCTTACTCCTTATGTGACCCCATTTTCTCCTTATATTCCACTTCCACCCATTCATATACATGCTTCTTCTGCCTTCCCACTTTCTGCCATAAAATCCTACTCTGCAGTCTGTACAATGGCCAATTTATATAATTTTGTGAGACAATAAAACATTGAGTAAAATGTGTTGCAATGTTGGCTAGCACCACCCTATAAAACATTATCCTATCACCATAAGAAAGGAACTTGCTTTTCTAGTCTGTCAACTCCTTATACATCTTGACAAAACCATTCCCCAATCCCTGCATTTAATGTCCTTGCATGACGACAGAAGGCTAGATCCTTGATAAAATGTGTAAAGACATTTGCACCATAAATCTGCACCAAGAATCTGCACCACTGCAGTCTTCGGTGTTGGATCTACTAAATTGGTGGACTGCTGTCTGTCCATTTACAGACCTTAAACAAGTGTGGTTTCTCATCTGTCCGGCTCTGATGTGGACAATCTGGTGTGAGAGAAATAGGAGGAAATTCAGTGACCAATTTAATAGTGTTAATGAACTACTGAAGAGCTCTTTTAGATGGGTGGAAGAATGGGGAAGAGCTGCTGATATTCTAAAGGGGAAGTGCTATGTTATTTTTGAGAAGACCAGACTGTGGAGAGGATTGCTTCTTTGATGTTCCCTTTACTTTGTAATTCTGTTTTATTCCTTTGATAAAACAGAATATATGTAAATTTTGTTGAGCCGAGATGGGGACTTGGATGGGGGAATGTCCCATTCAGGTTGTGTAGCCTTCTTGATTTTCTCCCTGTAATCTTCTCTTACTGTTTAACGAATTGTGACTTTATGTCACCTTCTAAAAAAGAATCTACACCACTGCTTCTCCAACCTGATCCCCACCAACAAGCCCTTCCAATCATGACCTTAAACCATTTAACCTCCTCCACAAGAAGATGATGGAGTAAATTGTACATAGAAGTTACGTATTCTAAGGCGAGAGGCCAATGAGGTGACCAGGGATTAACCTTAGCCTCAAATGCCAAGGTGAATGACTATGCATTTGAGACGATGTGTTCTCTCATAAATGGTCGGGAAGGAAGGAAATGGTATTAAGAGGAAAATAAAGAAAACTTCCAACATAATGTTATGTAAGACTTTGAGAAACATTGATGATGTCTGATACATAAAGACCAATTCTTATAAAGCTCTCATTTAAGTCATGGATGATCCTGGAAATCATCAAAAATTAAAAAACATGGGATAGCATGTAAGAGAAAAAGAGCATTAGACATTGTCAAAAGAGGCATTAGCTACTTTAGAGTGATCAAGAATAAGAAAAAGCAATACAAATGCAATACCACATAAGTGAAGAAGATACAAGGTTTGACATGGACAACATCTGCGAGTGCCTAGGTGAGTGAGGTGAGTATGAGGCGAGGCATTGTTGACTCACCTCACCCTACTTCATTGCCTAGGCAAGAGAGGTGATCGCCTTTGATAACATAGCGTAGAAGGTGCATCATTTTCAACCTTTGAGTGTAGACATAGATGTTTGGAATGAGGCTAGCAACTTTGGCAAGAGGAGTGCATCAAATGTCTTTTCATTTAAAAACAAGTCATGACTATCCATTTGGCCACTCTAGCACCATATTCACCTTATGAATATAGGACCTAATAGATACAGCCAGTACTGGTTGGTTGAGACATTGGCATTTTAAATAAATAGGTGAAGAAAAAAAATCCCATATCGCTGCTTAATAGACTTGGAATGATTTTCTCAACAAAGCTTGATACCAATGCATTGAACATATTTAATGGAACACAACAGAGTAATGGTAAATAAG
Source organism: Zantedeschia hybrid cultivar (assembly GCA_030544215.1). NCBI lineage: Eukaryota > Viridiplantae > Streptophyta > Magnoliopsida > Alismatales > Araceae > Zantedeschia > Zantedeschia hybrid cultivar. Next base: position 40,339,415 of record JARZZO010000013.1, on the reverse strand, counting down.
TACGCTACTATCAACAGACACAAGATATAAGGATACAAATAACAGCTGTTTTTTTCTCGGCAAAACAACAAACTGGATTCTAGGTGAAATAGATTGGAGACTATCAATGTTATTTGACTAATTGATGCATTGGAAAAATCAACAGAAGCTCTTTATTTTATTAGACAGCATGCTTTAATTCCAACTATTGAAGAAGCTCTCCAAAAGGCTAGTCTTATCCAAACTATTAGTAGGCATCAAAATTGTCTTTCGGAATTAAATGCCTGCTAATTAACATATTAAGAGGACAACTCAATCAGACTTCCTATTAACCAAATTTGTGTTTGGTACCAATGCAATTTCCAACTGGCTGGCTACCCAACACATTAAAATAAGGGAAAAGAAAAACAATTTGTGCAGATCTCAGAAGTGTTTTTAGTTACATAGCCTGAGGGTCTCACTCCTTTCAGCTGATAAACCATGAGTGTCTTTCTGCTACGACAACTGTTTGGTTAGTGAGATGCCATGTTTTTGGCATGGAAACTGAAACCGTAAATAAGAATTGTCTATGGTTACCACAGAGAAATTTAGAGTGGGTTTACGCTTAAGTGATGTCAAATAACCATGGTCATGGTTAGGCTTAAGTTGGATGCTTTATATAGAGGATCAAATGAGCCTTGGGGCTCACCAAACTTAGGCAAGCCTCTCTGTAATTACCAATTTACCCATCCTTAGAAAAAATTATCACACCAATTTGGTCAGAAAATATGTACTTTCTTTTGATTACTATCTATCCTAGATTTTTATCATTTTATCCTTCGTTTACCACCCTCTATAAATAGACAAAAATGAACATACACTCTTTGGATTGTCATATCCCTCTCATATGACCACAATTCTCATAAATCCCATTGTATTAAAATTATCCTTTACATCCATAACTTTTTGGACACGGATTTGCATCAGAATAGTAAATTTAGAAAGGGCCTCATTTAAGTTAGATGATCCCCGGGACTCAATCTATCCTGCCCATATATCTCAAGAAAGGACTGTTTACACTAAATACAGAAAAGTTGATAAAAGAAACCAATTAAACGTTTACAGAATATGTATACAAGAATAAAACTACGATAAGCACAGAGACGTTTGCCATAACCTGGAACAAAACAGTCCTAAATTTATATAGAGATTTCAAGGGGATACAAGGACAGACCACAACTTTAATTGCATCCAGTAACTTTATAGCTGCTAGATTAATCCATGATGACACACTTTTGCCCTAATTCTCTGTTTCCAATTTTTCCAGCCGGAATGACAAGGGTCCCAGGTCGAGTGAACATGGACAACCGCACAGGATCCCAGCAAACCCTGAACCCGCATCCGACCCATGTGACCATGTCAGCACCCCTTTTCCATTCTTGTAGACAACACTTACAAGTTACAACTGTTCTTCCTTTTTTTTTCTCTTTTCTTTTCTACTTTTCTATGGCTCCTTGGTGTTCTCAATACCCATTAGGTCTGCAAATGGGATCCGATAATCCAAAATTCTGACCCGATTCTGATTGTAAAACCAAACTTTGAAGCATAAAATGACTACCATTAATTACCGGATTCGGAATCGGATGTTCTGATAAACTACCGGAATCGGAAACAGAACACGCGGCTTCCATATCCTATTTCCGATTTCATGGCTCTTGAAAGCTACAGCCATAGGATGAAGGCCCATCTAATGGTCTATGTCAACTATATAAAAGGGAAAGTCTGAGCAGAACCCTAACCCAGCTTGTGTGCCCTTTAGATTTCCTTTCTGCTCTGACAGCTGCAGGCCTCTCTCTCTCTCTCTCTCTCTCTCTCTCTCTCTCCTCTTCCTCTTGTTCGTCATTGTTTCAGTTCGGTGGATCCTCTCACCGGTCGCCAGCGAGCACCTCCTCACTTCCAGCCATCCATCACCACTGCAAGATGTTGGTCCATCGCCGCCGTGTAACCAACCCACTGCCGTTACCATAACAACGTCCATCACCATCATCATAGAAGTTCTCGCCTTCTAGTTCTATTCTTCCCATTCCCATGCCATCTCCCTGCTTGCAGTGCTGCGGCTAGCAGCGCCTCCACAGCATCTGTGCTGCTGCCATGGCATCATCTCCTTCCGTTGCCTTCTCCTCGCAAGCCTCCACCTCTCCTCCCCTTCTGCTGGTAGTCGAGACTGCCTTGACATTCCGACAGTTATTGGAGACGACTCAGTTTCCGATAGGAGAATCGGAAACGAAACGTAATTGAAAATACTATCTTCTGATTTTAACGGAACCGGCATCGGAATTAAAAAAAAAAATCAGAATCGTAATCGAAATATTGTGATTCCGCATTCGATTTCGATCCGTTCGCAGCCCTAATACCCATGGAGGAGAAGACTGCTACTGTTAGCATCCTCTCACCCCCCACCAAAAAAAATAGAAGAAAAAAACGCAGGATCGTCACCGAGGGGTCTCAAGAACACCCGTCGGAAACTGGAAACGAAGAAAAACGCCAGCAACACCAAGAAAACCCTAGAAATCAAACGACTGCCGCGCACACACATCAAACCGTAGCAAACACCAAACGTGGATGCCAAGACCACCAAATCCCCGGCATCTGAGGAGGAAAAAAAAACACATCCAGATTGCGAGCTCGATCCAAAATCTAACACCAAACATCGAATGGGAGCGTGAATAATCTGAATACCTGAGGATTCGACGCACGATAGGCGAGCGGCGACGAAAGGGAGCGAAGGACGTCGATTAGATCCTGCGCAGCCAGCAACCTCGGAAATGAGGTCACCGCTAGGCTCGGGATTAAAATAGTCGGTAAGTTTCTAGCGGGCCCATCAAAAGGAAACAATTTCTTTTATGCCTCTTGAATTCCGATATTGTGTGTATGGCAGACCCTAGATCCCAGATCCTCCCCCTCCCAAGTCCCAACTAAAAATTTATTTAGTATAAAATATAAATACCAATTTTAAGTATACGCTTCACGTGTACTAATTTCTATAGTTGAGCGTGGACATAAAAACTGAGTTCTCTATATTGAACACTGGTAATTTAAGGTTGAAAACTCAGCTCTTTTTCATAAACCACCATTTTAAAGAGATATAAATGTCTTACTATTTGATTCGATGTATGGATATGTACAAGAAAAAATACAATTAATTGAGTAACACCATAAACTTCCGAGGAATTTTACAAAAAAATTATTTGAGTGATATATCGATCTAAATACAAAAATGGGTGAGGTGCTTTAATTGCCAAATAATACTTGCTGCAATGTGTATATATGGATGAAAAAAGTTATTTAATGGTGAAAATAATAGTTCTATTCTTATTCTTATCTTTAAAATAAAAAGCATAACCTTAATTTTATCCTTGTGCTTACATTTCTACGTCCTTATCTTTATTCTTAAAAGTTAACGAGAACGGATACATAAAGATTAAATTATCGAACAACATATATTGCTACACATTTTTACATAATAAATTTGAATTATAAAATTTTTATCATATGAATGAAATGTAATTATCACGAAATAAGCATCCGTAGATTACATCTAATTTCAAATTTACAATGTGAATGAACATATTGCATAACGAAGTCAAACTTATTTTAAGAAAGTAAATTAATAAGTTTACTATCTATGTGTAAAAAAAAATATAGAAGATAAGTATTATGCCATATATAAGTATATTTTAAAGTGCCTACCTTAACTTTTGATTTGTCAAAAAAAAATTATATTTTTTATGTTTTCATAAATATATTATAATATCATAACATAAAATATAAATGTATTTTTATAAATATGCTATATTATAATATAAAATATAAAAAGACGAATAATCGGATTACAAGATACGGAAACACATGTTTCCTTTTTCTTATCTTTGATAGTTTTCTTATCCTTATCCTTAAAAATTTATACCTTCATGTGTCCTATAAGTTTGATAAGGACGGATATTTTGGATTATCATTTTCTATTTTCATCATTATTTATACACAGGAACAATGCAGTAGATAAATTTTAAGAAAACAAAAATTAGGTCGGCCCCGAGGTGCCCTAGAAGTCCGATGCAATGCCTGATCGAATGTCCCAAAAGAAATTGAAGATCAAAAACCGTTATTGGGCTCAGCCTACTAAAGACATGTTCACTGTTCATTGAGTTTAATTTTTTTTTTTCAAATATTTTTGGAATGTTCGATCAGATATTGTACTGTACAGACATCTAGGGCACCTGAGAGCCGACCTAAAAAAAACTTACCTAATTGCCTCCCATAGTTATCCTCGTGATACATGCCAGTCCAAGCAGAATAATTGGAAAAAAGGGATAATTGCCTGAACATTGCCTTTCACATATTTGATTTGGATAACAATAGTTGGGTATGCTGTGTGATCCTTACCCAAGCAATACTTCTATTAGGTCTTTTTTTATGTACATTATTTCATATTAAAAAATCTCGTCATTTATTGGGTTCAAATGCACTAGTGAGCTGCATGTAAAACAAGAATGGTCAGCTTCCCCTTGGCAAATCAATTTCTGAAAGATGACAAAAATGGAAGGTGACAATTGCGTATGAGTAAACACTATTATTGATAAAAAAAATACAAAAAATGGTTTATGGTAATATCAAATGAGACAAGTTCATCGTGATGGAAGACTCGAAGGCTTTGTACACCACAAAATTATCAGGTTAGAATGTGAACCTTCGACCACTATTACATCGCATATTAAGGGTGTGTTTGGTAAAATTTCTATTTAAAAGTTACTTTTAGCTTTTACTTTTTACATAGAAGGAGTTGAGGGAGAGATGTTATAATTAATTTTGATTTGTTACCATAGTCAACTCTTTTATAACAACCTAATTTTTTCTTCAATCTTGAAAGCTCTCCCCTTGTAGTTTTTGATTGGAAGCCAAAACACATAAAATATCACATAAATGGTTTCCAAGATCTAATGACTTTCATAAAAAATAATTAAATAAAAATATAAAAATACTTCTAAATAGAAACTGCGCCAAAAACGGCCTAAAAGATCTTTTTCGTTTGAGTTGGTTCGTCTGAAAAGACAATGTTCTTCGATGTGAGTTTCTTGCAGCTTTGATTCGGGTGTCGTTTGGTGTGTGACAAATAACCACAAAATAGTATTTTTCTTATGTTTGGTATGCTGTAAATTATTTTATGGTATTTTTTTTCATTTGACACATTGTAAATAGTCGTATTTTAAAATCGCCTGACTTCTAAAAAATTCTCCTTTACCTAATATTAGCTTACAGGCCACAATCACCGTTAATCAAAATTGGTGATTCTAAGATCAGGATTTTATTTTCGCTGGATTTTAAATTCAAGATTATATGATATTTTACGACACACCAAATGACACTTAAAAATAGTTAATTAGACCCTGAAGCAGAACAACCATCAGATTTCAGTGTGATTAAAAAAATTAAATGCAGCTGCCAAAAAAATCAGTCGCATTCCACAATACATAGACTTGCTTCAAGATCAGAATAAAAAATGCCTAAAACGAAGCTGACAAAAATTACTAAACGAAGATGACAAGAATTACTAAACTCACGCCTGAAATTAGGTATGCAGGGAAGATGATGACAAGATCACCAAAAGTTAAAACGAAGTGTGTACTATGACTTTAACATATGTGTTAACCAAAGCATGGTTCTTACCATGCATATGCCCACGTAGGGGCCAAGAGTTGGTTATAGGAGATGAGGAGGAGTGGTTGAGGGAGTGGTTGTGGGGAGTTACCCACACTTGAGAAGCACCCCTTGGATATAACCATTCCCCCCTTTATTTGAAAGTGTAGGAGAGAGATATATAAAAGGGATTAAGTGGCATTACGTGAGAACCACCTTTTGGAAAATCTGCAGAACTCTCACTTTGGGCAGCCCTCTTTCTCACTCTAGAGTCCTCTCATTTTTACATACTCTCCCTCCCTCTCTAAGTGTTGCTCTCCAAGAGGCTATCACCAAGAGCCTAAAATTTGCAGTGTGGATTTTGGGGAGAAGCCCGTCACGTGGTTCTCATCCTCGTACTCACGGAGTCGTCGCCGTCCATCTACGAACGTCGCCGTTAAGGTACGTTTTCCGTTACGATCCATTTCCGTGCATGCTTCCGCTTGTTCATTTGATGCATGGAGAAATTATGTTTTTATCAACATTGGTATCAGAGCCAGGTTAACGGAACCATGGCAGCGTGGTCTTCGATCAAAAAGAACCGTTCCGATGTTGCGGCCTCGTCGAGCCGAATGGCTCCCATGGTGGTTATCAGTGACGAGGAATCGGAACGGGTTCCCGATGAATTGACCGACTATTCCGAGGAGGAATCCGGCGACGACCGCGTCCCATCTTCTCCTCCAAGGAGACTCAGAGCGCCGGAATATTTAGCCTACCTCAGAGGGTTCTGCAGCGCGCATTCTGGACGCGACCAACCATCCGAGATAGTACGTGACGGCAGCCACGACGAGGATGAAGACGGCGCCTGCAACGGCGGCCATGCGAACGGTGACGCGGACGACGAGAGAAGCCCGCCGCGACGGTCGACGTCCCTGCGCGGAGAAGGACCCAAGCCGACGAACGCAGCGGCGGCCACGCCGGCGGGTGTACCGCCCGGGCCCAGCACGGCCGTGGCGCTCGCGCCCAGCGCGGGCGGAGCGGCCACGCCTCGCGCGGGCGTGGCGCTCGCGCCCAGCGCGGGCGGAGCGGCCACGCCCCGCGCAGGCGTGGCGCTCGCGCCCCGCGCGGGCGGAGCGGCCACGCCCGCGGGCGTGCCGCTCGCGCCGCGTGCAGGCATGCAGGCCACGCCCACGGGCGCGGTGCTCGCGCCCAGCGTGGGCGGTGCGGCCACGCCCGCGGGCGCGGTGTTCACGCCCAGCGTGCGCGGAGCCCCCACGTCCCGCATGGGCGTGGGGCTCACGTCCCGCATGGACGTGCCGCCCACGTCCTGCATGGGCGGCCTGCCCATGCATGCGGGCGTGGTGCCCTCCCCGCACGCAGGTGAGGCGTTCTCGCCCCTGCGCAGGGGGACTCCCACGCCCATGCATGGGGCTGCCGTACCAGCCGGGCATGGTCCAGCGGGCGTGTCCTTGGCGAGGACGGGTCGAGCCCAACGACGCCGCCGCTGGGAGGCCCGCAGGCGTGACCGCGGCGGACCGTTTGGTGGCACGTGGCGTCACATGGGTCGCCGTGAGCCACACGATGCACCGTATCGGGTTGGATCCGGAATGGGCCGGTTGGTTGTTCGAATGGACCCGTTTCAAATTCTCTGTATGATTATGAACGGAGAAATTGAATTTGAAATTAGGGAGTATTAGTTTGTTTATTTATGATTAGATGATGCATTAGAATTTAATTTGAATGTAGGTTTATTAGCTCAAATTAATGTAATCTGTTTTTCCATGGTCTATTTGATTAATAGTTGAAGTATCTTGATTAGTGTCAATTATTTAAATGAGATGATTGTCTTGATATTAAGTTGCGCAAAATGAAATAAATTGAATTGTTTTATTTCGTCACGCTAATTTTTTTTTTTTTTGGGTCATTAAAATCGACCTTAACAGTATTTGCGTGTAATTGAAATGAATTTTTTGTGCAATGAAGAAAAATGACACTAATAATCGATTATTCGACTATGTAAATGCATGTTTATAGATCGTTAAATTATTGCGCTTATCGAATTAGCGGCAATTGAATTTTAGCGTTCTTAGATTTAAATATGCATGATTTTGTGTTTGCCAAATAAATTGATTTAATTCGTGCAAAATTGTCGTATCATTTAAATATTGCGCATGCTCGTGTAGCGCCGATTGATTAATTTTTAAATGATAATTTATTAATCTGCACGTCCTGAATTGATCAATTATGCTCACTCAAATTCAGCCACTTAGCTATCATTTCATTTAAAATGATCATGTTGAAATTGAAAATTGATATATTTACGTGATCATGTGTTTTTGTAAATATTCATGATGGCTAAAATTTGATCAAGTTATTGAAATATCATGGACTTTGCTATTCCTGTTGATTTAATTATGTGAGTGTTCACTTCCATGATATTCAAATTAAACTTGTGAACATTAGTTAAGTGGCTATTACGAGAGATTTAAAGTGTTTCTCTCGTTGAAAATTCGCTCAAAATCATTCTGTTAAAATTAAGTTACCTTGATTTAATCGGAAGATGATTATAGTATCCTAGATCTATATTTCGATTCCGATGGTTGAGTTAACTTAATATTTATTAGTCTGGATTTTTGGAAGCGAATTATGATGTGTAATATATGTCAACTTGACTCTCTAAATTTTACCTATGTAGTGATTTAAAATGGCCATGAAAAATGTCATTGTTGATCTGACCAAGGGTGACAAATTGACGGGAATGAATTATGACATTTGGCACCGTAAGATTCAATACTTGCTAAACGAGCAAGAATTACTGGAACATCTTACCACCGTCATGTCACCGCCTGAGGATGGCAATACAGCACAGCATCGTAGAGATCAAGATGCGTACCGTCAATGGTTCAATAAGGATCGAAGCGCGCGCTTTACTATGTTAAGCAGCATGCAAGACGATCTTATTGGGGAATTTGAGAAATTCCAATCTGCCAAAGATATGTGGGATCAATTAAAGTTTCAATTTGGTGGAACTTCGACTACGCGGTTGCGCGCTCTTGTACTTAAGTTTGAGACCTACCGCAAAGATCAACGACAGACCATGACCGAACACCTTAGGGTTATGTCGGGCATGATCAGGGATTTAAAGTCGGCAGGTCATGATCTCACGGACGAGCAGCAGGTCCTTGCAGTAATCCAATCCCTACCGGACTCTTGGGTCCATATGAAGCAAATTCTTACTCACAACGAGAATATCAAGAATTTTTCTGATATTTCTCGTCATGTGGAGTTAGAGGCTGAGCGCGAAGAAGCTGTACGCGCCACTGCCTTAGTCGCCAAGGGAGGCAGACACCAAGGCAGGAAGGGCCCAAAGAAATTTTTCAAACGAAAAGATCGTGAAACTGCATCCAGCTCTAAGTACAAGGCAGAGAGGACACCGAAGCGCCACCACAGAGGCAAGCGCGGTGGTAAAAGGGACAAATCAAAGGTGAAGTGTTACAATTGTGAGAAGATGGGACATTTCGCTCGCGAGTGCGCTGAGCCGAAAAAGGTATCCCTCAACCCAGTTTCTCTCTCTGTGTATGTTTGTTCTCATGTCTTAGTCGCCCGAACTTATCCTGAGTGGATTGTGGATTCAGGAGCGACCAAGCATGTAACTAGAGATCGAGATGGGTACTAGGATTACCGCCGAATTCCAAGATGGACGCAAAGAATTTACATGGGCAATGGGACCAGTGAAGAAGTTTTAGGAGTTGGTGTGTACCAGCTCAAACTTAGAACCGGTCGTGTATTGACATTGCATGATGTTCTTTATGCGCCAGGGATTCAGCATAATCTTTTGTCAGCTTCATCTTTATTATCCCTAGGATTTGCTCTTGTTATGATTGGTACTAGTATTGACATTTATTTAAATGATGTGCTGTATGGACATGCTTTATTGAGTGGTGGTTTGTTTAAATTAGATGTTGATTTCAATGCTTCTTCTGTGTCATATGTGGCTGATGATAAAGACCTTAGTTCTGAAATATGGCATGCTCGCCTAGGTCACATAGGACAGGATAGAATGACCAGGTTAGCTCGAGAAGGCCTTTTAGGTTCACTCGCTAAGGTCACTCTACCTTTATGTGAATCATGTTTGGCTGGAAAGGCATGCCGAAAACCTTTCGGGAAGGCCAGAAGGGCCACTGATGTATTGCAGCTTGTCCATTCTGATATTTGCGGACCTTTAAGTGTGAAGGCTCGACATGGAGCATCATATTTCCTTACCTTTATAGATGATTATTCGCGATACGGTTATGTTTATCTGATCGCTCACCGCTATGAAGCACTGGATTGTTTCAAACGCTTCCTAGCTGAGGTTGAGAATCAGACCGGTAAGAGTGTAAAAGCTTTACGCACCGACAGAGGACGCGAATATTTATCTGATCAGTTCAGAATTCTATGTGAGGAAAAGGGAATTAAAAGACAACTCACTATTCCATATACTCCGCAACAAAATGGTGTTGCCGAGAGAAGGAATAGAACGTTGTTAGATATGGTTAGGTCTATGATGGCGCATGCCAACCTCCCAATATTCTTCTTGGGGGATGCTTTGTTGACTGCTGCCTATTTACTTAACCGTGTGCCTTCACAGTCAGTTCCTTCTACCCCTTATGAGTTGTGGCGTGGCCAAAAGCCGTATTTGGGGAACCTACGCCCGTGGGGGTCAGCTGGATATGTCCATGACTCGTCCCACAAGTATGGGAAACTGGGCCCTAAAGCTAGAAAGTTTATCTTCATAAGATATCCTGATAGCTCACAAGGGTATGTCATGTATGGACAATATCATGATGGAGGAATGACAGAGAAAGAGGTTCGAGACGTTGTATTCTTAGAGAAAGAATACCCTAAACTTAGCAATGTCGGAAAAAGCTTTGATCTCCATGAAGTGGATGAGACAGCTCTCTTACCATCTTCCAGCGAAGGGAGGGAATTAGTTCCTAACCACGTCATCGCTGGAGATAGTATAGATGATCAAGCTAGTGGGAGTATACCTATTAATTTACCGAGTGGGAGTACTCCATTAGAATCGGAAGATGCCGACACCCAAGTACGTCGAAGTAAACGCGGCCACACTCCTCGTCGACGGTTTGAGATTGAAGAGGAGATTTTAATGTGTCAGCCTGCGGATGATGAAGAACCGAGAAATGTCAAAGAGGCATATTCATCATTATCAAAGAAAGAATGGGAAGCTGCTATGCTAGACGAAATGGATTCAATGGAAAAGAATAAGGTCTGGGAGTTAGTTGATCTTCCGCCTGGGCGTAAAGCTATTGGAAACAAATGGGTTTTCAATATTAAACGCAAGGCAGATGGATCAATTGACAAATACAAAGCACGACTAGTGGCGAAAGGATATACCCAGAAGGAGGGTATTGATTTTGATGAGACGTTCTCCCCGGTGGTGAGATTTACGTCTATTCGCCTGATCCTAGCTATTGTCGCACATTTAGATTTAGAACTCTTTCAGATGGATGTTAAGACGGCATTTCTTAATGGAGAACTAGACGAGGAAATTTACATGTTCCAACTAGAGGGTTTTGAGGTAAAGGAACAAGAGCGCAAAGTTTGCCGCCTAAAACGTTCCATTTACGGCCTCAAACAATCGTCTAGACAGTGGTATTTAAGATTTCATAAGAAAATCACCTCATTCGGTTTTGAGACGATTGAGGAAGACCACTGTGTGTACGTCAAACGAAAGAAAGAGAAGATTCTAATTTTGTCATTGTATGTAGACGACATTTTGCTGGCTGGGAATAATATGGAGTTTATCAATGCCACTAGGCAGTGGTTATCTTCCGTCTTCGACACCAAAGATATGGGCGAAGCTAACTATGTGTTAGGAGTGAAAATAGTCAGAGATCGCTCTAGAAGGTTTTTGAGTATGTCTCAGGAAACCTACATTAATAAGATTCTAGAGCGATACCGAATGAATCACTCCAAGCCCATTGATACTCCAGTTGATAAAAGTTGTGTTTTAAGTGTAAGCCAATGCCCACAGAATGAAGAAGAGAAGAATCAAATGAATAAAGTGCCATATGCGGCAGCTATTGGGAGTCTGATGTATGCTATGTTGTGTACTCGACCCGACATCAGTTATGCAGTCGGATTAGCTAGCCGTTATCAAAGTAACCCTGGTCCTGCTCACTGGAAGGCAGTCAAGAGAATATTCCGATATTTACGTGGAACAACGAACCTTGCCTTATGTTACGAAGGAGGTGATCTAAGGTTGAAAGGTTATAGTGATGCTGATTGGGCCAGCGACAAAGACGAAAGAAAGTCTACGTCAGGGTATGTGTTCATACTCGGTGGCGCGGCCATTTCTTGGTGTAGCAAGAAACAGACGTGCATTGCTCTATCCACTATGGAATCGGAATATGTGGCATGTTCAGCAGCTTGTCAAGAAGCAGTTTGGTTAAGGAGTTTCCTGCGGCGATTAGCTGTCACTCCTCATGCGGAGGAGAGTGTACTTCTCTATGTTGATAGTACATCAGCTTTGGCCTACGCCAAGGATCCTAAGTACCATGGTAAAACCAAACACATTGACATTAGATATCACTTCATACGAGATCTGTTAGCAAAAGAAGCAGTGGTCCTTCGGCATATTTCTACCGATCGGATGGTAGCAGACCCGCTAACTAAACAGATCACTAGAGAGGCTTTCACGACCCATAGTAGAGCCATGGGTTTATGTAAACTGTAATGTAAAGAACAGTTATTGTTGACTTCGATGCATTCTCTTATTGAGTGTTTTGATGGAATGCTTGTTTACACATCAATGAGTGTCACCAGACTTGAATTGACCCTCTCACACGGGTAATTCGCCTTGGCGCTGAGATAGCGAGCAAGATGAGACATTATGTATCTATGGCGCTAGAAGAGCGAACAAGATACACTTAAAATATTTATTTATGTCGCCTCGGATAAGAGCCGAGATGAGATCTTTAAAGATCGAATACGGGAATTATTGTGCCCATCCTGTATAGTCTGGAAAAGCCGGATGTGAGTCTTGAGACAAGGCGCTGAGTGGAAGCGACTGGGTCATGAGACTCAGGTTAATCGCAGTGGGAGTGATTAGACTAAGATCCGTATGGTGTTTAAATGATAAATCTATAAATGACACGCCCACATTTGTGGAAGAACACCATAACATGTGTCTCATACCGCATGTGCAATTCACGACCGATAAATGAGAATGATGAATGGATCTCTGCTTCATCATTGTGTGAGCTCTTGAATCATATTGTTGATTCTACTTGTACCCTTTGTGACCTAGGAACTATGTCATAAAGAGGAAGCTCGGCGTCGCTACTTTAGCATGATCCTTAGGACTAAGGTTGATACAGTCTAGCGGGACATGACTAGGAAAGCGGCCGAGAATAATCGAATTGACATGAGAACTTGGGGAAGACATCTATATATTGCACCATGTTATGTGGATCATACCCCGGGGAACTCAGTCAGTTGTGTACAGACAGAGTTATGATCACATGACATTTGGGATTTAAACACTGCCAGTTATTTATCTGAGAGATTCGGAGTGTTAAATCAGGTGAATATAAGATGGTCTGGGGTACCACGAGATTTTATAGAGTATTGTGTTCCATTAGTTTTGGTGATAACTTAATGGATCACTACTCGCCTGTTAGTGTTATGCTCGTGAGGTCGCACGCTGTATTTTCTGTATGACAGTTGGATTGTAGCAACTTTGAGAGATTGTTTATTGATCTTTGCCCTCCGTGGACAAGTGGGAGATGTTAACCAAAGCATGGTTCTTACCATGCATATGCCCACGTAGGGGCCAAGAGTTGGTTATAGGAGATGAGGGGGAGTGGTTGAGGGAGTGGTTGTGGGGAGTTACCCACACTTGAGAAGCACCCCTTGGATATAACCATTCCCCCCTTTATTTGAAAGTGTAGGAGAGAGATATATAAAAGGGATTGAGTGGCATTACGTGAGAACCACCTTTTGGAAAATCTGCAGAACTCTCACTTTGGGCAGCCCTCTTTCTCACTCTAGAGTCCTCTCCTTTCTACATACTCTCCCTCCCTCTCTAAGTGTTGCTCTCCAAGAGGCTATCACCAAGAGCCTAGGATTTGCAGTGTGGATTTTGGGGAGAAGCCCGTCACGTGGTTCTCATCCTCGTACTCACGGAGTCGTCGCCGTCCATCTACGAACGTCGCCGTTAAGGTACGTTTTCCGTTACGATCCATCTCCGTGCATGCTTCCGCTTGTTCATTTGATGCATGGAGAAATTATGTTTTTATCAACAATATGCATAAAGAATTGCACTTATTGCACCAGCGGCCAGTCAATGTTATCGGTTGCTTCAGCATCCAAGGTAGAAGAGGATTATAAACAAACTTAGAATCTTCTTCTACTTTGGATGCTGAAGCAAGTACAGCCACATTCACTATGCATATAGTTTTTAATTCATACGTCAAGACCATATTTGTCATGCTGGTGTCAACAAAATTTTTGTTAAACATGCCTAAGATACTTATAGGGTGTTTGGGCAGCTTTTAATAGCATCTAGCTATTTTGGAAAAAAGAAATTAGATCTTAAAAAATATTTATGAAATATTTTGATTATATTTTGCCATATAACTAAAAACCACAAAGCGTAATTTCTTATAGGGTGTTTGGCTGCTTATAATGAGAGCTTTCCATATAAATGTGTATTTTTGTAATGATAACCATTATAATGAGGTGTTTAGCATGCTTGATTATATTTTGATAAAAAAACTCTCTTCGTAATTAATGATGAGATGCAAGTTTAATATGTTGTATCATTACGTAACTGTTAAAAATAGTCAGAAAAAAGACAAAATCAAAAAATGTTTAATAGATGGTGCCTACTCCATTCATTGCCTTAAGGTTTTGAGTTGGATGGCTCAATAACTTTAACATGATATCAGAACCTATGGTTGTGAACCGGGCCGCGTATCCCGTATTTGTGGTCCACGTGACAGAATTTAAAATCGGCCTGCACATAAGGAGGCGTGTTAAAATAGTTCTACATCAAAAAGATGACAAAATCAAAAAATGTTTAATAAATAGTGCCTACTTCACTCATTGCCTTAAGATTTTGAGTTGGATGGCACAATAACCTTAACAGTAACAAGTGCAAAAATCTAATGGTAAGGGGTTCTTGTTAGTGTTTCTACTTTGAAATTTTCTTTTGTGCAACGAGGATAAGCAGATTGACATTGATGTATAAGTTCGTACAGAAGAATAGCGGTTGAAAATCTATATTATAATACAAATATGTTTATATGAAAGTTTGCTAGATCGCTTGTGTGATAGGATGGGTATGTGTATGCGCACATAAGTTCATACTTATCTGTGTTATATGTTTCTTTAATTTAAAAATGTTAAAGGTTTTCCGTATATCTTCTCTACAGTTCATAGGTGTAAGAGAAAATGTAGAATAGGTAAGGATTGGTATGAGCATAGAGGACGAAGGGAGAGCGAAGGGTTCCAGGGGAGATAGATGGGTGGACGCTTGTTCTAGGTAAGAGGGCTCACATGCTTCCTGCCATTAAGGCTCCAGCATAGAACAAACTTCCTGTGGAGAAGGATGTCTACGTTCGTTGTTTGGGGAGAGGTCATTGTGTTGTAGTTAGAGATGTAATTTGGAGGGTTTGGATAATTTAGATTTGACTCAAATTCAAAATAGAGTGACTCAATTTCAACTCAATTTAAGTTTAGTTCAGATTTAGTTCAAATTCAACCTAAATTGCACAGTAAGTGGACTGGCTTGGGTTTAGTCGGGCTGGTCGTATTTGTAGAAAGTTTGTCAGAAGCATTCTTCTTTTTATATAAATTAATGTAAAAGTCAATAGGTCAAACCAGACCAGCCCAATTTTAGCCTAACTCAACCCAACTTTGATTAATGCCAATTCAAATTTAACTCAGACTAATTTATATAATTTGGGTCAATCCAATTCATTATAATATGAATTGAACTGAGTTGGACTATGGACTGGTCCGCCCAACTGACACCCCCTAATTGTAGGGACAGGGAAGCTATTCGTTGCCTTCTTTAGAGAGGTGTCGGATATAAGAGATGTGCTTGCCCTTCCAAATCCAATTCTTTAGAGAGGTGTCGTGATGCAGTACTACTGCAGCCATCCAATCAAAGCCAATTGGATGGCTGCTTGCTTGCGGTGCAGTAGTACTGCATCACTTGTGATGCAGCAAGTATTACTCAGAGAAGAACGATCACTTGTGATGCAGCAAGTGTAACTCTTAGAAAAAACCTATGATGGCCAGTTGACGAAACCAGACCATAGCAAGGCACACGCCTTCACGGGGGAAAAGAATCCCGTCCAACAAGCACTTGCCATATATTGCTGTCACTGCTGATAGCTGCTGCTGACAGAGAACTAACAACTCAATTCAGAGTTCAGACATATCATTCTTTGAAACCGAGAAAAAAGGCGTCCAAACTACGAGACCATAAGATAATGTCAGCAGAAACACAGAATTTCCGAGAAGATCCAGGGGAAGTTGGTCTGCTTCACAAGGACATCTTCACGCCAACCCTCTAACAAAATCAAGATCATGCTCACGAGTTTTGCATTTCAATGCACCATGCTAAAAGTAATTAATGAATTTTGATTCAGTTCTATCCAATGCCCAACAAATCATTCTCAGAATGCAGTCTAAGTATAACCAAATTACCCTTGATATTCTGCTCTCCTCTCTCGCTGATGAGGAACATCTATCTTCTGTCTTAATCCCATCCATCCATCAGCATACAGGCCATCCCTCGAAGCACTCAATCGAAATGAAGGGAACCAGATGCCGTTGGTGCGTATTCCCATACCAGGAAAATGGTGATACTAGCTCTCGTCCATTGCATCACCACCACCACATCCCTGCGATGCGGAACCGTCCGGTCTCGACTCTGCATCATCAGGTCCAGATGATTGTGTGACCATGTCGTCCAATGCCTCCAGGAATGAGAGAATGGTGAATTTGTCTGCAGAAGTGATTGGGAAAAGGTTAGCTTGCAACTTCTTGATTTAAACTCATCACTTGATATTTTCCTGAAACTTTTCATAACCAACATACAGGAGGAAAGTTCGTTCCTTCCTCTGCCACAGCATAGACAGAGAGAAGTAAAAATTCAAGCCAACCTACCAAAGTGCATTGATGGGAAAGCAGTTTGTCACGTTTACAACTTCAGTATATACCCATCACACATTTGTTTGGCTATTAACTCTAAACCATAAATAAGTTGCGACCTATCATCCAGTGCAGGGTAATGATGAAAGGTCAAGATCTCATTTACCATTGGTAAAATGGGAATCACAAATCTAAAGAAAAGTATGGAAATGCAGGACTTGTAAAAGGATGCGGACTCCCTTGCTCCTTTCCTCCGCCAACTCGCTACCTGCATGCATGCATGCACACAAGCATGTGTTTTGAACCATCAAGCTGGTAGCTACCCAACAAAGAGTGAATATGATGCCTTCACATTTGCAAGTACTGCACTGTACAAAACTGAAGTTGCTTTCATATTTAATGATGGGGGTAGGCAAACACTCTCAAGCACAATGGACCCCCATTCTAGGCAACAAACCTTGTCGATCGCCCATCTAACGACTGACATCAAAGTAATTTTAGCGAACTCCTTTATTAATGATAGTAGGAGACTTCCTCTTTAACACTTCAATGACACTTATTGTACAAGTTTTATTTACAATTTACATATCAAATACCTGGAAACTCAAGCTCCTAGAGTTTAACAACTCCACTTTCTTCTCTTCAGAATGTACAGGTGCCTATGCTGCAAACACCTGACCGTCCTTTTTTTGGAAGTGTATGGTGCCATAAGAAAAAGGAAAAAGGGATGTACAAGTGTGTAATGTCGGTAAGGTCCGAAAAATTGCTCCACTTCCCAAAAAGTAAAAAGGCAGAAACATGAACAAAATTGTTTATTCCATTGACCTCAACTAAATAATAAGTCATGCTGACTCCCCATACCAATATTAAGAGGAAGATTAGTGCTTACATTTACTTGGGTCAATTCCAAACTGAGCCAAATCAACTTGTCCTGTTCGAAGCACCTGTATGAGAGCAAAGAATTACGGGTCTGCAATAACTTGAAAGGAAACAGCAATTTTTCGTTAGTACAAGGTTCTCACATGACTAAATGTTTCTACTTGCTGTCGAAAAGGTGGGCTCTGCAGTAGCTCCATAAACTCCTCTGGAGTCCATGAACCCTGTGAAAAAAAAAAGCACCCTAAGAACCAAAGTGAATAAGATCAGTGGACGAATGTAGAAAAACGAGCTGATACCTCGGGCAAGTATGATGCTAGCTTCTTCTCCAGAGATAAAGTCTCAAGCAATGGCAGGAGCAAATCTGGTTTCAGTATGTCCCCCAGTCCAAAACCTAACAACCAATTAAGATCAGGGAAACAATCAGAAAAAAAAAAAAAAAGGAAATACCCATGTTAACTGGTAAATTTCCATTTCAAAAAACATGACAAATTTCAGATACCAAAAAACATCTACCTCCATCCGGATCTTCATGAGCATCTGCTATGATCAAAAATTGGGTATATGTATTAGAAGCTCAGAACAGAGGCAAAGACCAAAATCACATAATAAGAATTTGAGGTTCACACCAGGAAAAACATCACCTGTTGGTTTAATGCTACTTAGTATTCTCTGTAAATCTGCCAATTGAACAGGCCCAGCAGATGAAGTTGCTTCACTAACCAGTTCTGTAGTAAGATCTTGACCGACTAAGTTTCCAGCCCTGCAAAGAGGATTACAAAGCATCTGAGGCATCTCATAAATAAATGGAAGACAGTATACAACCACAAAACAAATTCAATCAACAGACTGCTAGAATTCATATCTAATTCTGGTTATTAGATATCACAAAAGACAAATAGGGGCAACAATCTGGAAACACAGGAAAGAGAATTTTGATCCTGAGAAAATTAATGAATACAAAAATACACAAGAATATTATCTACAAGCTTATCCAACCAGGCTTCCATCTCTTCAAAGTAGCAATGCAAATCTCAGGCTCACTGCAAATGAACAGGAAGAAAATATGTGAAGCCAGAACAAATTTAATCTGCAGTCTTCTTAGGATTCATATCTAATTTTAATTGTTAGAAACCACAAAAACACAAATAATGCCAGCTAGAACCTGGAACCATATCAAAAGAATTACAACTTTTATGACAAAATTAGTTGCTATAAAAGAAGAAAGCAATATCATCTGCAAAGATGTTTTCTACCACATCAAGGTCCTAAGATAATTTTGTCCTTGCAATCATCTCATATCTCACACATCTGACATCATGACATGCAGGGTTTGCAGATGGCACTGAAACAAGAAAGGCAAAGGATCAGGGGGGTATCATGGGTTCTGCAGAGATCTTATCCAATGATCAGAAATACTCTAATGGCATATTTCACATATTCCAATTTATATGGACAATGCCATAGGGAAGTTGCCAACATATCCCTTCTTTCGTGTTTTTTCCTTTTTTTTTGGCAAAGGGGCGATTGTTCAAGGGTACAATGCCTTAGTTTTCACTCCATCAATGCCAATAGTGAATAAACATGCGGAGGACGATCAGTTTACCCAAAGAAATTCCCTACTGTTTTTGTCCAATTGTCAAGTACCATTATTGTTCACAGAATCGGCTGATTCTGATCCGGATCAACCCACCTAGGTTGGAATCAAGCCCAGCCAACCCCCGCCCCCGGGCCCCCATGGAATGTGTAAAAAATAAAAAAAGGGTAAAACCAGATGAATAGCCCTAAAATCAGTTGTATCGGCCTGGATCGAGATCCAGGCAGACTATGGCCTGTGAGCTAGGATTTTATTCCATTGAATTTGATTGTTAGACTATGATATTGATTTTTTCTGACTCTTTAATTGATTGCCAGATTTTTCACTTTTCTTTTTTTCTCATTTTTTAAAGTAAAATTCAAGCTGACTTGGAGATCAGCTTCTTTCCTTTGGATCAGCCAATCTGGCCATTGCAAATCAGATTCTGCCTTCCACATCACCAAAAACATTAAAAAAAATGACAATGAAATGAGTACTGCTAAGATCCATGACCACTGAGTACAAAATAGTCATGATGAATATAATAATGTTAAAAAAGTATGATAGGAAATCCTTCCACAAAGATTCAAGAAAAAGATTGGTTCTGGGTTTGGCTATTGAGTTAATTAGAAGAAAGATTGAGCTTGTTTAAGTTTCACTCGGTATGACATAGCTTTTTCTTCTCTATAATAATTCATTTTCTGCTCTTTGAAGATGAATGATACTACCATTTATTATAGCAGGGATTAACAAGGGGAATTTTGGAGGCTCAATCTACAGCCAGTTATGCCCAAAAAGAAAAGGAGACTTTATCCTAAGCATATCCCTAGACACTATCCATCCAAAACCACAGACCTGTGAACGCCAAGCGCAAAGATATGATTACAAAAACAGGGCAGTAGCAAAAGAAAGATCAATGAGTCTTGAGTCTCTAAGTCCAGAGTTCCATGCAGAGTACGCCCACAAATTGGTCAGATCCAGATAACATCCAAACCGAATAAACCCAAAAGACCCAAACGGATATTATTTTGATCCTGTCCAGTTCCACTTCTGTCTTGCCTATTCCTCTTTAGTCCATCAGATTTAGTAGATCTGATTCTCATGTTTCCTTTCTTCTTCTGCTACCAAAGCCCTTCTTCATACTAATCTCATACATTCCTCGTCCACCCCATCAACCTATCTTTCTCTATCTGTTGGCACTCACCCACTTCCTCCCACTCAATCCCATCACATGCATACTGGGGGAGAAAAGAAGGTCAAGCTAGAGAGCATCAACATCCCCCCCCCCCAAAAAAATAAATAAATAAATAAAATTCGAGACCTTCTCATCCCTTTTCTGTCTTCAATCTCTTTTCTCTTCCCCCGCTACATTTGTCTGTGGAATCTTCCCTCTTGCAGTCTGCCTTGATACTAGTAGCCATCATGCATCTCATTCATTTGATAAGAGAGGACAGAGGTACCCTCAATGCAGGCAGGTGCTAGTGGAGGAAGATAGAGGGAAAGGGAGCAGGGAGTTATTAATGGGTGAGGAGATACATAGAAGACCAGCTGAGCACGATCAGATATCACTGTTTGTTCAAATGTATAAGCACCCAGGTCACCCCACCCCCTCACCTCGAGTCTGCACTAATTTCTCCATCTCTGCAGGCATAGTCCCACATCTTTGGGCAAACAGGAGCATATCTTTTCCAAAAGATGGTAGTCAGGCCCATCCTCTTCTTCTGAGGTTGAAGGGCACTCCAGTTATGAAGTCAATGGTTCCAGCAGTGGTAATCACGGAGAGGCTGTCAGGGCCTCTGATGAAAAGTAGGGTGATGAGGACCCCCAGCCGTAACTGGGCCTTGGAGAGAGATCAAAGAAAGAGATCTGCACAGTCGACTCATTGGTTAGTTTCAGCACAAGAAGATGCCCCAGTGAGAAGGCCATCAACTGCCTCTGTGGCATCCACAGAGGAAACTCAGGTGTTCCCAAAAGAGAAGGAAGACACTTTGTATGTGAGGATGGGCAAGGTGCCAGTGAGCGAATAGAGGAGCTCGGGTCATTCATGATCTGGAGGAACTTAGCCTCGAGGACATGAGATCTGCATGTAGTTGGATGGTCCAACAATAACACATCATCAAAAAGGTAGGCCTCGGATGTGATCTCCAAATGTGGGATAAATTAATGGTCCATATCCATCAAAATCAAATCCTAATGGGTCAGACTTCAGGACCTTCAAAGCAATTGCAGTTCTAATGTGAGATTCACCAACTCCAATCGCGTCTTGGAATCGCTTGATTAGCAAAAGGAAGCCATGTTTAACAATACATTTCTGAACACCATGCTTCCCAAATGTTTTGAAGTTTTTTTCCCCTAGGTGAATCCTCTGCCACAATGTAACAGAAACATTGGATACGCAAATAGAGAACAAAGTAGTAAGAAGATGACAAAAATGCAAGTGCAGATTAAAATTTTTAAATTATCTAGTAAAGCCAACTTCCCCAGAATGCACTTCTGCAGCATCAAGAACATGGTGCCACAAGGAACCTACTTGCTCAGCTTTATAGATACCAATACCCATGGTGACTGGTGAGTAATTACTTCAGGTGAATCAGAGGCTCACAAAGAAACTCCAATAGTGAACTTTCCTAAAATAGATCATTTGGCAGGGTTGACAACCACAATTGCTGAAATCTAAAATTTTTCAATTCCAGCCCAAAAGTTACCAAATTAACCATAAAGATAGGGAGCAGGAAGACAATGCAACCTGGGGGAGGATGCATTGTTCGCTATAGCAAGCATTGCTCGTCATCATTATAGTTTCATTCCACTTGGGGTGAGCTACATGAATCATGTCTCGCTACTTAATCCTACCTAATGCTGTGATCATAAATAAACATACAAAGGTCATGTCTTTTCTTATTTATGTCGTACCATATCTCATTTCAGGTCTTCCCCAAGTCTGTTTGACATCCTCCACTCAAATTTGATTATACCTTCCAACTGACACTGAACTTGAGCGATGATGCATGTGACATAACCATCTAAAATCCTATTTTCTATCAACATAGCATCAACTGGAGCTACTCTGAAGTCTCCAAGCATATGTTCATTCTCAATCCTTTTTAACTTCCCACACATCTACCTTGTCATTCTCATTCTTGCCAACACACATTTCTCTGTGTTCATTCTTCATTGTCTAACACTCAGACTCATACCACATAGCCAAGCTATGTGCAACATCCTCCTATCAACGACCAACCTACCTCAACCCTATGTACAACATCCTCCCAAATCTCTTAAATAATAGATCCTCCTAATAAAAGTTTTAGATTCAAAAGCATCTCTATTGTTTTAATTTACAATCAAACCACAAACAGTATACAAGAAGGGACTTTTCCACATAAACATTATGTTGCTTCACCGTTAACTAAAGAGGCATCAACTTAGTATTGACACTTGATTTTATCCTATAATAACAAGAAACCCACAAGTCTCTCCAGCAACAGATTTCATACTACCAAGTGCCCTCTCATCCATATCCTTAAGTACATCAATATACCCTTTGGAGATTCCTTGCTTCTTTAATTTCCATCAAATGAATTCTCTTGCTATTCGGTCACAGCCCTTCTCTAAAACAACGAAAATGATGGATAAATCTTTCATAATTCTCACAATAAAAAGTAGCTTCTATAGTAGATCTACCTGGCATCATGGAAGGAAGGATCGGGAACCAGGCATGGATCGGTCTTGCCCACACCGATCAGATCAGCCGAGCCGATCCGACCCGGACCGAACCCTGGCTGACCAGGCTTGACTCCACTTTTTGTTCAAATGGTGCATAAAAAGAATAAAAAAAATGTGAAACAATTTCCAAACAAAAATATTAAAAAGGCTGATCGGCTGATCTAAGGGCCGATCCTCGCCCAAATTGGCCAATCTTGATGGATCCTATAAAGGACCGCGACATTGGATAGCGAGGTCGGATAGGACTGGCCAAAAACCGATCGGATCGGCTGATCCGATCCGTGCCGATTCTTCCTTCCATGCTTGGCATGAAACTAAACTAATTATCTAAACTGTTCACAAGTCAGAGCAGTGTTTTAAGACCCCACCTGACCCAGCCAGTCAAACCAGTTACCCCTCAACCCATCAATAAAAAGCAACCTCGGTACCAGTTGAAGCCTGAAACACAGTGTAACTCAATCAACATGACCTGGTAATGCACAAACTGCACAACCTTGAAGAAGGTTTCCAGCCAGGTTTAGAATCCAACCTTGTGGGGGTCGGAATAAATGGCTTTATAGCTTATAATCACAAAATATTATAGCCAAACCTTGAAGAAGTTTCATCATCAGCTGTATCTTCTGCCATTTCCGGCATCTGCATAGGAACTGAAGCTTCAGGCTCTTCTTCACCGAGTATATCTGATAAACAAAACAACAAATGCTGAAGAAATTCACCAACAAACTACGATAAAGCTCAATGAATAAACAAGACAACATACCTAATGGTCTATTAATGAAGTAATTGACGGAATCACAAATTCGTGTGTCTCTATCGGAGTTTGGCTCCTGTAGCTCATAAGAAGCACAAGTCCCAAAAGAAATGAATAAATAGACAAGATTTGGTGAGTTTACAGATGTAATAGAATTAATGATGCCCACCTGCATCCAGAAGAAAAATTTTCGATTGTCTGAGCTGAATTTCAAAATGTATACTCTGTCTGATGACTGGCTAACCTGCACAAGCGAAAAAGAAAAAATGGAAACAGTGGAGTTGCTAGATGAGTACTAGAGAGCTAGCAAAGAAACCTGTTCAACAGATTGACACAACAAAATTTACCTTTTCGAAAACAGCTTCATCGGGGAATATTATCTGATCCTGTAATAAAGTTGTCAAGGAAAAAATGTATAGTTTTGGGTGGAGATTAAAAAATCAGGGGAAATTTTGTCAACAACCGAAGCAGGTATTCCAGATAATGAAAGTACATTGGAGAGAATAATATTAAAAAGAAAGGTGGCAACCTATGCGGTTCATATAATTATAAAATAAAAATAAAAATAATTAAATACCATAAATAACAAATAAAATTAATTAGAAAATATCATTATCCAACAATGAGTTACATTTTGCAGGCAGTGCGGTAAGTGACACCCAGCAGACTCAAACTACCGTTCAACTTTTACTAGTGAACAGAAGGGAAGATGACTAAATTGTCGTTTATGCACAGTAGACACAGATACCGTAGGTAATAGAGATATAGACAGAACATGGAGGAGAGTTTGAGATGTCAGATAAACATACAACATAGGCTACAAAGCTGGTAGCAGCAAAAGAATGAAAATAAGAACATATTTTTTGCGGCTGTAACTGTTATTAGTCTTCTTAACTAACAATGAGGCGCTATTGAATGTGGATACATCCTCAAGAATGCCACGCCCTCGATCATGCCACTGAAAACGGATCAGTCCTTCATCACCCTGACATTTTACAGGTGCAGACAACATAAGCTTCCCATGAAGAAACCGAGAAGAACATGCACGTGAAATATATTAAAAGTATCTCAACACACAACACACCCTCCTACAAGTTAGATCATACCCTTACTATTCGCACCAGCCCTTTCCGAGTATCAGGAACCACTCGAGTTCCCTCGAGAGACATCTTCCCCGCACGAAACTCCATTATAACTTCCTGACAACATAAACAAGCATCTGGCTAAGAAACAGATCAAAGTTTCCAAAGCTAAAATAACATGACTGGCAATAACTACGCTCACTTTGTTTGTGGAATAGGGTCAGAATAACCGGTATAAAGGCCCTATTCTGATTTGGTTGAGGGTATGCCTAATTCCTCCAATTCCCCCAACTCTCCAAACTACATGGAATATCTAATTCCCCCAATTCTCTCAATTTTACCTTTTATTTCACTCCTTATTCCACTTATTCCTACCAAATCACTTGGAATAGCGCAGTGTAATTCTCCTTATTCTGGGTGGAATACCAACAACTTACCAAATCAAAATACCTCTTATTCTGGTTTAAGAAATCCCCATAACCTTATTCTGGTTTAAGAAATCCCCAGAACCTTATTCTGGTTTAAGTTATTCTGCAAACAAAGTCACACTAAGAATAAGGAGAATTACACTGCGTTATTCCAAGTGATTTGGTAGGAATAAGTGGAATAATGAGTGAAATAAAAGGTAAAATTGAGAGAATTGGGAGATTAGATATTCCAGGTAGAATTTGGAGAGTTTGGGGAATTGGGGGAATTAGACATACCCTCAATCAAATCAGAATAGGGTCTTTACGCCGGTTTTTCCAGCCCTATTCCACAAACAAAGCGAGCATTAAAGAATACAAAGACCCACTAATTCCTCCAAGTCATGCAATATGGCATTACCCTTTCCCGACACAATCAACCCACAAATTCTTATACTCTTAAACAATAACAGAACACTGTAAGCTGTATAGAACAGGTGGAAGAAGAAGAAACTACATATAAGTGTCATTCGGTGATCTGTAACCCGCACAATTAAAGTGAAAAGAACCCCAAAAACAAGGAATATGATGAAGCTCGTAGCTACCTGCATCGGAGGCACATTCTCCATGGCTGCAACCAACCTACATCCACAAATATTGAGCCAGAACAAAAAGAAATTAAACACTACATACCATCAAACAGTAGCAACAACAACACAGAAACCCACGGAGCTGGATTCAATCAAAGAACACAACAAAAGAGAGAAAGTTGCACGTGGGCAAGGAAAGCTACCGAGTCCAAAAGTGGCGAATACCCCTACCATGAGCCCGTAGACCACCCCCGGTCGCACCAACACCCATGGCTCGACACGGCAGGGTTTGTCGGCGACCAATTCCCCCAAAACCCATTAAACCAAACGGGCCAGATTACACAAAGACGCCGTCAAAAACAAATCTTTTCCCCAGTGATGAACGACAGAAACCCTAGAATCAGGTGATTGCAGGAAAAATAGAACGAAGTGGCCAACTTTGCCGCCCGAAGAAGATGGAAATTTTGCAATACCTTTCGCTGGGAAGATCCTAAATAGCGGAGGACGCGGAGAAGAGGCAGGGAAAAGGATTAAACAGCGCCCGCAAGGTGGCGATCGACAGCGATGGGAAGCGCGGAAGGGGGCGGAGTGTGGAGAGACCTCGGCGAGACGGCAATAAAATAATAATGCTCTTCTTTTATACATGGCCTGGTCCACCGTGGTTTACCTTGAAAAGAAAAAAAAAATCCAATTCAGAATTCGGAACAAGGTTTTTTTTTTTTTTTCTTAAACACTCTTGTAAACTAACATATTTGTGTGTATAGTATACCTATATATTGTTTTAAACACCCTTGACATCATAAGAAAGGTTACACCAACCTCTCCCGTTAAAATACGGCGAATTCTAATTATAAAAAAAAGATAGTTTTGCATACATACTATTAAATAATTATATATGTATAAAAAAAAGATAGTTTTACATGCATACTATTAAATTCAACATAATTTTACATACGTACCACTAACTTCACTAGAATTTACAAAACCTTTCTGAGTTATTCAGTTAAAGTTCACAAACTTTTAACAAAGAGTATCATTGCAACCTTTCTAAAGATGTTTGGCACATCTTTGATAATGGTTTTTTTTACTTTTCTAATAATCAAATAAAAAAGTTTGAATGTTGTTTACAATCCTAAATTTATCTAAAGAAGAAACAACTGAACAATCCTAAAATTATATAAAGAAGAAACGAGTGTATATATCTTCTAAAATTATTCTCCGATTTTGATGTTTGGCGCATCATTGAATGTTTTGCGATATTTATTCTTTTCCATTATCTTATTTGAATTTCTATCTGTTAACCAAAGCATGGTTCTTACCATGCATATGCCCATGTGGGGCCAAGAGTTGGTTATAGGAGATGAGGGGGAGTGGTTGAGGGAGTGGTTGTGGGAAGTTATCCACACATGTGAAGCACTCCTTGGATATAACCATTCCCCCCTTTATTTGAAAGTGTAGAGGAGAGAGATATAAAAGAGGGAGAATGGCATTACGTGAGAAGAATCTGAATTCTCAAGAGAACTCTCACTTTTGGGCAGCCCTCTTTCTCACTCTAGAATCCTCTCCTTTCTACATATTCTCCCTCTCTCTCTAATTGTTGCTCTCCAAGAGGCTATCATCAAGAGCCTAGGATTTGCAGTGTGGATTTTGGGGAGAAGCCCGTCACGTGGTTCTCATCCTCGTCCTCACGGAGCCGTTGCCGTCCATCTACGAACGTCGCCGTTAAGGTACGTTTTCCGTTACGATCTATCTCCGTGCATGCTTCTGCTTGTTCATTTGATGCATGGAGATATTATGTGTTTTTATCAACATTGGTATCAGAGCCAAGTTTACAGAACCATGGCAGCGTGGTCTTCGATCAAAAAGAACCGTTCCGATGTTGCGGCCTCGTCGAGCCGAATGGCTCCCATGGTGGTTATCAGTGACGAGGAATCGGAGCGGGTTCCCGATGAACTGATCGACTATTCCGAGGAGAAATCCGGCGACGACTGTGTCCCATCTTCTCCTCCAAGGAGACTCAGAGCACCGGAATACTTAGCCTACCTCAGAGGGTTTTGCGGCGCTCATTCTGGACGCGACCAACCATCCGAGATAGTACGTGACGGCAGCCACGACGAGGATGAAGACGGCGCCTGTAACGGCGGCCATGCAAACGGTGACGCGGACGACGAGGGAAGCTCTCCGCGACGGTCGACGTCCCTGCGCGGAGAAGGACCCAAGCCGACGAACGCAGCGGCGGCCACGCCGGCGGGCGTACCGCTGGGAGGCCCGCAGACGTCACTGCGGCGGACCATTTGGTAGCAAGTGGCATCACATGGGTCGCCGTGAACCTCACGATGCACCGTATTGGACTGGATCCGGAATGGGCCGGTTGGTTGTTCGAATGGACCCGTTTCAAATTCTCCGTATGATTATGAACGGAGAAATTGAATTTGAAATTATGGAGTATTAGTTTGTTTATTTATGATTAGATGATGCATTAGAATTTAATTTTTAATCGTAGACTTATTAGTGCAAATTAATGTAATTTGATTTCCATGGTCTATTTGATTTATAGTTGAATTATCCTGATTAGTGTCAATTATTTAAATGTGATGATTGTCTTGATATTATGTTGCGCAAAAATGAAATAAATTGAATTGTTTTATTTCGTCAAGCAAATAATTATTTTTGGTCACTGATATTGACCTTAACAGAATTTGCGTATAATTGAAGTGAATATTTGCGCAATAGAGTAAAATGACACTAATAATCGATTATTCAACTATGTAAAATGCATATTTATAGATCGTTAAATTATTGCGCTTGTCGGTTAGCGGCAATTGAATTTTACGTTCTTAGATTTAAATATGCATGATTGTATATTTACCAATTAAATTGATTTAATTCGTGCAAAATTGTCGTATCATTTAAATATTGCGCATGCTCGTGTAGCGCCGATTGATTAATTTTTAAATGATAATTTGTTAATCTGCGTGTCTTGAATTGATCAATTTATGCACACTCAAATTCAGCCACTTAGCTATCATTTCATTTAAAATGATCATGTTGAAATTGAAAATTGATATATTTACGTGATCATGTGTTTTTGTAAATATTTATGATGGCTAAAATTTGATCAAGTTATTGAAATATCATGGACTTTGCTATTCCTGTTGATTTAATTATGTGAGTGTTCACTTCCATGATATTCAAATTAAACTTGTGAACATTAGTTAAGTGGCTATTACGAGAGATTTAAAGTGTTTCTCTCGTTGAAAATTCGCTCAAAATCATTCTGTTAAAATTAAGTTACCTTGATTTAATCGGAAGATGATTATAGTATCCTAGATCTATATTTCGATTCCGATGGTTGAGTTAACTTAAAATTTATTAGTCTGGATTTTTGGAAGCGAATTATGATGTGTAAACTATGTCAACTTGACTCTCTAAATTTTACCTATGTAGTGATTCAAAATGGCCATGAAAAATGTCATTGCTGATCTGACTAAAGGTGACAAGTTGACGGGAATGAATTATGACATTTGGCACCGTAAGATTCAATACTTGCTAAACGAGCAAGAATTACCGGAACATCTTACTACCGTCATGTCACCGCCTGAGGATGGCAATACAGCACAACATCGTAGAGATCAAGATGCGTACCGTCAATGGTTCAATAAGGATCGTAGCGCGCACTTTACCATGTTAAGCAGCATGCAAGACGATCTTATTGGGGAATTTGAAAAATTCCAAACTGCCAAAGATATGTGGGATCAGTTAAAGTTTCAATTTGGTGGAACTTCAACTACGCGGTTGCGTGCTCTTGTACTTAAGTTTGAGACCTACCGCAAAGACCAACGACAGACCATGACCGAACACCTTAGGGTTATGTCGGGCATGATCAGGGACTTAAAGTCGGCAGGTCATGATCTCACAGACGAGCAGCAGGTCCTTGCAATAATCCGATCTCTACCGGACTCTTGGGTCCATATGAAGCAGATTCTTACCCACAACGAGAATATCAAGAATTTTTCTGATATTTCTCGTCATGTGGAGTTAGAGGCTGAGCGCGAAGAAGCTGTACGCGCCACTGCCTTAGTCGCCAAGGGAGGCAGACACCAAGGCAGGAAGGGCTCAAAGAAAATTTTCAAACGAAAAGATCGTAAAACTGCATCCAGCTCTAAGAACAAGGCAGAGCGGACACCGAAGCGCCACTACACAGGCAAGCGCGGTGGTAAAAGGGACAAATCAAAGGTGAAGTGCTACAATTGTGAGAAGATGGGACATTTCGCTCGCGAGTGCGCTGAGCCGAAAAAGGCATCCCTCAACCCAGATTCTCTCTCTGTATATGTTTGTTCTCATGTCTTAGTCGCCCGAACTTATCCTGAGTGGATTGTGGATTCAGGAGCGACCAAGCATGTAACTAGAGATCGAGATGGGTACTAGGATTACCGCCGAATTCCAAGAGGGACGCAAAGAATTTACATGGGCAATGGGACCAGTGAAGAAGTTTTAGGAGTTGGTGTGTACCAGCTCAAACTTAGAACCGGTCGTGTATTGACATTGCATGATGTTCTTTATGTGCCAGGGATTCAGCATAATCTTTTGTCAGCTTCATCTTTATTATCCTTAGGATTTGCTCTTGTTATGATTGGTACTGGTATTGACATTGATTTAAATGATGTGCTATATGGACATGCTTTATTGAGTGGTGGTTTGTTTAAATTAGATGTTGATTTCAATGCTTCTTCTGTGTCGTATGTGGCTGATGATAGAGACCTTAGTTCGGAAATATGGCATGCTCGCCTAGGTCACATAGGACAGGATAGAATGACCAGGTTAGCTCGAGAAGGCCTTTTAGGTTCACTCGCTAAGGTCACTCTACCTTTATGTGAATCATGTTTGGCTGGAAAGGCATGCCGGAAACCTTTCGGGAAGGCCAGAAGGGCCACTGATGTATTGCAGCTTATCCATTCTGATATTTGCGGACCTTTAAGTGTGAAGGCTCGACATGGAGCATCATATTTCCTTACCTTTATAGATGATTATTCGCGATACGGTTATGTTTATCTGATCGCTCACCGCTATGAAGCATTGGATGGTTTCAAACGCTTCCTAGCTGAGGTTGAGAATCAGACCGGTAAGAGTGTAAAAGCTCTACGCACCGACAGAGGACGCGAATATTTATCTGATCAGTTCAGAATTCTATGTGAAGAAAATGGAATTAAAAGACAACTCACTATTCCATATACTCCGCAACAAAATGGTGTTGCCGAGAGAAGGAATAGAACGTTGTTAGATATGGTTAGGTCTATGATGGCGCATGCCAACCTCCCAATATTCTTCTGGGGGGATGCTTTGTTGACTGCCGCCTATTTACTTAACCGTGTGTCTTTACAGTCAGTTCCTTCTACCCCTTATGAGTTGTGGCGTGGCCAAAAGCCGTATTTGGGAAACCTACGCCCGTGGGGGTCAGCTGGATATGTCCATGACTCGTCCCACAAGTATGGGAAACTGGGCCCTAAAGCTAGAAAGTTTATCTTCATAAGATATCCTGATAGCTCACAAGGGTATGTCATGTATGGACAATATTATGATGGAGGAATGACAGAGAAAGAGGTTCGAGACGTTGTATTCTTAGAGAAAGAATACCCTAAACTTGGCAATGTCGGAAAAAGCTTTGATCTCCATGAAGTGGATGAGACAGCTCTCTTACCATCTTCCAGCGAAGGGAGGGAATTAGTTCCTGACCAGGTCATCGCTGGAGATAGTATAGATGATCAAGCTAGTGGGAGTATACCTATTAATTTACCGAGTGGGAGTACTCCATTAGAATCGGAAGAAGCCGACACACAAGTACGTCGAAGTAAACGCGGCCACACTCCTCGTCGACGTTTTGAGATTGAAGAGGAGATTTTAATGTGTCAGCCTGCGGATGATGAAGAACCGAGAAATGTCCAAGAGGCATATTCATCATTATCAAAGAAAGAATGGGAAGCCGCTATGCTAGACGAAATGGATTCAATGGAAAAGAATAAGGTCTGGGAGTTAGTTGATCTTCCGCCTGGGCGTAAAGCTATTGGAAACAAATGGATTTTCAAAATTAAACGCAAGGCAGATGGATCAATTGATAAATACAAAGCACGACTAGTGGCGAAAGGATATACCCAGAAGGAGGGTATTGATTTTGATGAGACGTTCTCCCCGGTGGTGAGATTTACGTCTATTCGCCTGATCCTAACTATTGTCGCACATTTAGATTTAGAACTCTTTCAGATAGATGTTAAGACGGCATTTCTTAATGGAGAACTAGACGAGGAAATTTACATGTTCCAACCAGAGGGTTTTGAGGTAAAGGAACAAGAGCGCAAAGTTTGCCGCCTAAAACGTTCCATTTACGGCCTCAAACAATCGTCTAGACAGTGGTATTTGAGATTTCATAAGGAAATCACCTCATTCGGTTTTGAGACGATTGAGGAAGACCACTGTGTGTACGTCAAACGAAAGAAAGAGAAGATTCTAATTCTGTCATTGTATGTTGACGACATTTTGTTGGCTGGGAATAATATGGAGTCTATCAATACCACTAGGCAGTGATTATCTTCCGTCTTTGAGACCAAAGATATGGGCGAAGCTAACTATGTGTTAGGAGTGAAAATAGTCAGAGATCGCTCTAGAAGATTTTTGAGTATGTCTCAGGAAACCTACATTAATAAGATTCTAGAGCGATACCGAATGAATCACTCCAAGCCCATTGATACTCCAGTTGATAAAAGTTGTGTTTTAAGTATAAGCCAATGCCCACATAATGAAGAAGAGAAGAATCAAATGAATAAAGTGCCATATGCGGCAGCTATTGGGAGTCTGATGTATGCTATGTTGTGTACTCGACCCGACATCAGTTATGCAGTCGGATTAGCTAGCCGTTATCAAAGTAACCCTGGTCCTGCTCACTGGAAGGCAGTCAAGAGAATATTCCGATATTTACGTGGAACAACGAACCTTGCCTTATGTTACGAAGGAGGTGATCTAAGGTTGAAAGGTTATAGTGATGCTGATTGGGCCAGCGACAAAGACGAAAGAAAGTCTACGTCAGGGTATGTGTTCATACTCGGTGGCGCGGCCATTTCTTGGTGTAGCAAGAAACAGACGTGCATTGCTCTATCCACTATGGAATCGGAATATGTGGCATGTTCAGCAGCTTGTCAAGAAGCAGTTTGGTTAAGGAGTTTCCTGCGGCGATTAGCTGTCACTCCTCATGCGGAGGAGAGTGTACTTCTCTATGTTGATAGTACATCAGCTTTGACCTACGCCAAGGATCCTAAGTACCATGGTAAAACCAAACACATTGACATTAGATATCACTTCATACGAGATCTGTTAGCAAAAGAAGCAGTGGTCCTTCGGCATATTTCTACCGATCGGATGGTAGCAGACCCGCTAACTAAACAGATCACTAGAGAGGCTTTCACGACCCATAGTAGAGCCATGGGTTTATGTAAACTGTAATGTAAAGAACAGTTACTGTTGACTTCGAAGCATTCTCTTATTGAGTATTTTGATGGAATGCTTGTTTACACATCAATGAGTGTCACCAGACTTGAATTGACCCTCTCACACGGGTAATTCGCCTTAGCGCTGAGATAGCGAGCAAGATGAGACATTATGTATCTATGACGCTAGAAGAGCGAACAAGATACACTTAAAATATTTATTTATGTCGCCTCGGATAAGAGCCGAGATGAGATCTTTAAAGATCGAATACGGGAATAATTGAGCCCATCCTGTATAGTCTGGAGAAGCCGGATGTGAGTCTTGAGACAAGGCGCTGAGTGGAAGCGACTGGGTCATGAGACTCAGGTTAATCGCAGTGGGAGTGATTAGACTAAGATCCGTATGGTGTTTAAATGATAAATCTATAATTGACACGCCCACATTTGTGGAAGAACACCATAACATGCGTCTCATACCGCATGTGCAATTCACGACCGATAAATGAGAATGATGAATGGATATCTGCTTCATCATTGTATGAACTCTTGGATCATATTGTTGATTCTACCTGTACCCTTTGTGACCTAGGAACTATGTCATGAAGAGGAAGCTCGGCGTCGCTACTTTAGCATGATCTTTAGGACTAAGGTTGATACAGTCTAGCAGGACATGACTAGGAAAGCGGCCGAGATTAATCGAATTGACATGAGAACTTGGGGAAGACATCTATATATTGCACCATGTTATGTGGATCATACCCCGGGGAACTCAGTCAGTTGTGTACAGACAGAGTTATGATCACATGACATTTGGGATTTAAACACTGCCAGTTATTTATTTGAGAGATCCGGAGTGTTAAATCAGGTGAATATAAGATGGTCTGGGGTACCACGAGATTTTAAAGAGTATTGTGTTCCATTAGTTTTGGTGATAACTTAATGGACCACTACTCGCCTGATAGTGTTATGCTCGTGAGGTCGCACGCTGCATTTCCTGTATGACAGTTGGATTGTAGCAACTTAGAGAGATTGTTTATTAATCTTTGCCCTCCGTGGGCAAGTGGGAGATGTTAACCAAAGCATGGTTCTTACCATGCATATGCCCATGTGGGACCAAGAGTTGGTTATAGGAGATGAGGGGGAGTGGTTGAGGGAGTGGTTGTGGGAAGTTACCCACACATGTGAAGCACCCTTTGGATATAACCATTCCCCCATTTATTTGAAAGTGTAGAGGAGAGAGATATAAAAGAGGGAGAATGGCATTACGTGAGAAGAATCTGAATTCTCAAGAGAACTCTCACTTTTGGGCAGCCCTCTTTCTCACTCTAGAGTCCTCTCCTTTCTACATATTCTCCCTCTCTCTCTAATTGTTGCTCTCCAAGAGGCTATCACCAAGAGCCTAGGATTTGCAGTGTGGATTTTGGGGAGAAGCCCGTCACGTGATTCTCATCCTCGTCCTCACGGAGCCGTTGCCGTCCATCTACGAACGTCGCCGTTAAGGTACGTTTTCCGTTACGATCTATCTCCGTGCATGTTTCTGCTTGTTCATTTGATGCATGGAGATATTATGTGTTTTTATCAACACTATCATTACTTGCTAATTATAAAAATATTTCCTTCACTTGAAGAGAGAAAACGAAAAAAAAAAAATCACATTATTTAGGGTGTGATGATTATAAACCTGGGCAACTACTTGAAACAATTTTCTAGGATGCCTGATATTTATTTGTTTTGCATTTATCTCATTAAATAAATATCAAAAGAGAAGATGAACTCAAACTTCTTTTGACACAAACACTTATAAATGCTAAGAAAATGTTTACTCGTCCTTAAACTTTATTATAAGAAGATAAATTTATTGAGGAGGAAACTATATTAATTATCACTCCTCTGCTGAATTAAAGCCTTTGGTCGGCAGAATTCTTGATTGGTCAAAGGCC
The DNA here is from genome assembly GCA_030544215.1 of Zantedeschia hybrid cultivar. Taxonomy (NCBI): domain Eukaryota; kingdom Viridiplantae; phylum Streptophyta; class Magnoliopsida; order Alismatales; family Araceae; genus Zantedeschia; species Zantedeschia hybrid cultivar. The sequence continues at coordinate 40,304,195 of JARZZO010000013.1, read as the reverse complement.
CCATTGAACCAGCACTCTACTGACAAAAGATTCATGGTCATTTGCTTTTTAATTATTTGGCATTTATGGAAGAACAGATGCAAGTGGTCCCTGGATGGCCAGAAGACTAATCCTATTGCTGTTGTGCGCAGAGCTTTCGGTTCTCCTCCCTTTAGTCAGATCTCACACATAGTAAAACCCAGTCTGCTTATTCTACCACTTGGGTGCCTCCTCAACCAGGTCTGGTCAAGATTAATTTCGATGGGGCAATTTCTCAAACAGCTGGTGCCTGTGGCATTATCCTAAGAGATTGCTCTGGTGCTCCTTCTCACTGTTTCTCCATACTTGTTCATTCAAATGACTCAGTTGTGGTTGAAGGTACTGCTTTGTTCGAAGCCTTAATGCTAACATAAAATTTTGAGGATGCTGTAGTCGAAGGAGATGCGCAAGTTCTCATCTCGGCTTGTCTGAAACAGAAGGCTCCACCGTAGCAAACAAAGGCCCTGATATCCAATTGTCAGCACATTTTGAGCTATTCTCGATTACAACTTACTTTTGCTCCCCGTTCGTGTAACAATGTGGCTCATGCCATCGCTAGGTACTCTGTTTCTACTCTTCAAGAAGGCTGCTAGATCCCTTCCACTCTTCCTGAATGTATTAGAAACGCTATTTGTACCGACATTTCACTTCTCGTTTCTACTTGAATGAATGGAATCCCTTTTAAGTGTCAAAAACAAAGATGCATGTAGAATCTTGAGTCCATGCACTATCTCCACTTGACTACCTCTTCATCGCCGCTCTTCTACTAGTTGCGAGTTCTATGTCTTCCTTTCGTAAAGTTTTCTAGCCTGAATACAATACGAAGAGACTTGGATAAATCTAACACAAACCCTCTCATTTCCACCCCATGCTCTCTCTCTTGTGGGATAGCAATTATCTTGGTTTGTCTCCCTCTTTGTATCTTGTCAAATGGTTATTTATAACAAACAATCATAACTAAATTTATCGTGCGAGTACTTCTTGATCAAACATGCACATACACCAGTTTATGCACTTAATTTCTCTCCCATATATAATGATCAAGATTAGAAGCATGAAAACCATGTCTCACACGCACGCACACGAGTTTATGCACTCAATCTGAAATTCTAAGGTGGGTGGGATAATTCATAAATTTCTTCTGAAGTCTTTGTTGAAGAAGCTTTATGTCTTCTGCCAGATTTCTCATAAAAATCTATAACGTAGTTCAGACATCAATTAAACCTTTGTAATATGAAGCAATTTGTCTGAGCTTGACTAAGATTATTAGAGTGGCATCAGACTCTTCGCCACAGATCCACTTCAAAATACATAAAACCTATGGTTCTTGCCCCCGTCCCCCCCGAAAAACGAGAACCGCGTGGCTCTAATACCAACTTTGCCAGGATGTACGGCATACTACTAGGAGGAACGTAATTAATATATATTTTTTGTAGATTTTTATGTAAACTTTTTGATCGAATGAACAGTGTGGGACAATGTATGAACAATATAGAATAGGAGACAAACCGTAATTCATGGATGAATAGTGCTTAACATTAATACATAATCAATACAATGTAAACAATTCATACATCACAGTAACAGTCGTGCTACACATATTGTTCTAGCCAATGTCGTCTAGTGAATCCCAAAAGTAACTATCGTCGTCCCACTACTCTAGGTCTTCTGTATTTTTATCTTCTTGGGACAAATTGTTCTATAGAATTTCCTCCTTTGGCTTTAACCATTCGGCAGGAAATCATTCACTAGGAACGATATAGCCTGAAATAGTGCTTTTGTTATGGTTCCTCTCCCCCTTCGAAAATGAGAACCGCGTAACTCTGATATCAACTTATGCCAAGATCTATGGCACCCTACTAGGAGGAACGTAATTAATATATTTTTTGTAATTTAAAAAAAAATCAGATTTTTTATGAAAATATTTTTACTAATGAACAATGTGGAACAGTGCAAAACTACGGATAAACAGTACATGAATAGTGATGAATAGTAGTTCGTTATAAATGCTTAATAAAAACAGCGTAAACAACACTTACATCAGAGTAGCATCCGTGCTACTTAACTTCTCTTACAATAAAAGCTTAAGAAGAGAGAAAGGGAAGTGCATAGGGAGAGGGAAGGTTACAACACGAGGAAAGCTTATAAAGAAAGCTTACAAAACACACAAAATTAATAACAACCATAGAATCTCTTTTTCTATGGCCTTGAGCTCTGACGTTGTTGCGGTGAGTCCGACTTGGAGACAACCCTTCTCCTTATATAGGCGAGGGAGGAAGGCTTCCTTCAAAGTGAAGGCTTGCTTTTTCCATACTCTTCTTTTTAGGTTGGTGATGAGGTTGATCTAAGCATATGGCAATTTTTGCTTTAAGTCGCATCAACCTTACATTTTTTACTTCTTTCCTTGCTTTAAGTCACATCAACTTTTCTTTAAGTTACATCATTATGTGGAGAATCATGAAGTCGCATTGGTATTTTGTCTTTATGCTTCCATATAATTGAGTATATTTCGATAGCTAGTGTCCTATAGTGAATCCCAAAAGTCACTATGGTCATCCCATTGCTCTGGGTCTTCAGGATCTTCTGTACTTTTATCTTCTTAAACGAATTGCTATGTGGAATTTTCTCTTTTGGTTTTAACCATTCGGCAGGATATCATTCAGCAGGAACGATCTAGCCTAAAATAGTTCTTTTGGTACTCTTGTATTTTTCATAATAAATCAAAGAGCATTTTCTATTGACGATGACAACTAATCTCACATGATAATTTCTATAGCGAGTTCTATCTCTTAAAAACCATAAGAGATAGATGGAATGATTTAAGGCTGGACCAGTCTCTAGGACCATTCAATACTTATGATAATTGTCATATGCCTAGACCAGCCAATTCTTTTTAAGTTGAACATAATAACTATACAAATACCTTTCTTCAGACAATAGGGCATAAACTGATTGAATAGAGCAATTATTGCTAAACAGAAGATCGATCATTAGTTCTTTTATGACTTCATCCTCAAACCCTAAGGTTGAACCACAAAAGTCAATATTCAAACCTTAATTCAACCTCAAAGGTTATCTCATGAGATTAATAATACAAAAGTAAATGAGTGTGAGGTATTAACGGATATTATGAAAAGATTCGAGAAATTAAAGATCTCTAACGAATCCAACATAAGTCATGTTGAGTTGGAGAAAGCCTCGGAGACACTTTATAAAAGAGAAGAAGTCAGCTCATATTCAAAAGATTCTTCTCATCGAGTTAACATGGACATCTCAGAGTTAAACAAACATAATATAAGACCCATGAGAACAAACAATTATTATGAGACCTTAACCAGTAGATCTTCCCTATGAAGAAGACAAAAGAAGAATCATTCACTAAATTTAGTGGATCTCGATTATATAAATGAAATATTGATGGACTTAGTGAATATCAAGTGTTTATTGTTTTCAGAAATGTAACTATCTATGCTAATGTTGGTAGAATGGAAGGATGATCAAATCACTTAATTGGCTAAATTATTTTTACTTTATTTACATGATAGCTTAGAGGTTGGTGGGATAATTATCTCACAAATGATCAAACAAATGAGATCTCTATCCAAATACATGCAAATGGTAGACTTGTTGTGAACCAATAAGGAGGAGTCATGAATGATTCCGTAGAAACATTACTCCTAAACCTTATAAGGCATTTTATTGGAACAACTGAAAATATAGAGCAAAAGGTTACAAAACAATTATAAATATGAAGTACAAAACTTTAGCCAGGTGGTATACATATACCTTCAAAACTAAGGTATTCCTTATTTCAAATTGTAATCATATCTTTTGGAAAGAATTATATGTTTCAAGACTCCCACAGTTATTTGGCAAAAAGGTTAAGTAATACCTTAACAATGCAGGTCTTACTATAGAAGGGATGACAATAGGCGACATAACCCAAAAAGTTTGCCAAGTAGGCCTAGAAATATGTATTGAGCTTAAATTTAAAAGACAGCTCAAAAAAGACAAACTAACTAAGAAACAAGGACTAAGAAATTTCTACTATCAATTCGGGTACTCTCAAACCTTTGGCAAAAAACAGATACTCTCAAAGAGAGAGAAATACAAAAAGAAAATGTATCCTAAAAAGGAAGAAAAGAAAAGATTGAAAAAATCCAAAGGCAAGACCCCCAAAATGTGATATTTGTGAAAAAAATGGTCATTATTTGAATCAATGCTTCTCAAAGAAGAAGGAAAGAGTAAATACTCTTATAGATCTAGAAGACATCCTCAAGGAACTCTAAAAAGAATATATTAAAGAGATAATAGATGAAAAAAGAGCTAATTGCCATTGTTCTTATTCGAAAGACAGTAGTAGTGACACAAAATCAGAAAGCAGTGTCTGTATCTTAACCTCGTAAGACAAATTCTTCTTAGACATTATAGAAAATATAGAAAATAAAGAAACAAAAAAGAAATGCTTAATCAAGTATTTAAAGGAAGTAAAACCAAAAGAAACTATCCAAAATACATGGAAAAAAACTTCCTAGAAACAGAGGATTATAGCCATATTATGATTTTTCTAAAATCCTCAAAGCAACCTGTAATAAACCACCCATAAATCCAATAGAAATCCTAGTTTAGGAAATCAATCTTTTAAAAGAAGAAATAGCTCAACTAAAACCAAAAATTGAAGTCTTAGAAACTGTAAAAGCTGAAAGTATCTCAAAAGAAGAGTTAGCTAAAATATTTGAAGAAGCTAGCACTTCTCTCAAAAACCATGAGTTGAAGGTAGCACTTGTAACGACCCAATCAACTAACTGGCCCAACAACTATCTTAGTTGATAATTTTTTTACAAAGGTCACCCATCCCGAGCCTTCTCCTAATCGAGCACGCTTAACTTCGGAGTTCTTTCAAACTCGACCTCCAAAAATGGCTAACCGGTGTTGTTGGTAGTTTACTGATTTAGTCTATTTAACATATTCTTATATAGGTTATTACAGTCTACCCCCCCTTAAAAGCATGACGTCATCGTCAGGACCATATTACACATAGCTCACAACTAATCCACCAAACCGGTAGGATTCTAGACGTGGCACCCACAGGTGCAAGAGGTGACTCCCACTATGTGACTTCATACTCTAGGGTAGCCCTTTCATAGTGTAGCGCTTTACCCTATGTGGCACTTAACTCACCTACTTCCGACTGGTTCGTGGCTCTGATACTATTTTGTAACGATCCAATCAGCTAACTGGCCCAATAACTATACTAGTTGTAGTAGTCTACTAATTTTGTCTATTAAACATATTCTTATATGGGGTACTACAACACTTCTATCAAAAACTATGAGTTTGTAAACTCTATACACAAAAACCCAAAGCAACAATGGTGTGTTCAGATTCTCCTAAAGGTAAAATGAGAACACAAGCTAAAATTATCAGTCTTAATAGACTCCGACCTATATATCAACTGCTTAAAGGAACAACTTGTTCTTATATCGAGAAAAAACAACGCATAAGATAAATGCTGTTAATGGGCAAAATCCTAAATGTTAGGTATAAATTATCAGATGTTACATATCTGTAAAGATGATTTTAACTTTACTTCAATTTTTTTGGTAAAAAGACATGTGGACATGTGCCAAGAAGTATTTTTTTGGAACTCATTTTATAAACCTAATAAAACCTTTAAAGTAACAAATAAATGAACAGAAGCAAGAAAAGATGAAAGAATTACTCCTCTTAGGAGAAAAAAGTGAAGAATCCTCGTTTAAAGCCACTAAACAGATCCCGAAAGAGCTCCTTCTTACTATCCACAAAATTATTTATTATAAAGAATTAGAGGAAAACTTCCAAAGGCTCCAAGTCACTCGAAAGTTATTTGGCTACAATATATCATAGAGAAAAGAGATCCCTGATTTCCATGTAATACTGACAAAGAGGAACAAGGGACAAATTAAAAAAGAAAATCAGTCAAAAAATACTTCACAATCTCAAAATCAATACGAGAGACTATTCTGAAGGAGTATTTTGTCGAGTCATAAGTTGGGTATTGAAAAACTTAGATTCCATACATTATATAATGATTATTTATAGTACTCTTCCTTATGAAGGAAAAGAGCATAATTATACAACAAATCATGGGGTAAATATAGCTAAATGCTTAGCTACCATAGAAACTCCGACCTTAGCAAGGTTCGAATGGAAAGATCCAACCAACCTTAATCAACTTTATTATCACAAGATGAGACAACTATACTCATACTTGGAAGCAACAAAAAGAGATAGAACTTGCTACATCCATTATTATGTGAGAGTAGCGATCATCATTAATAGAATGTGCTATTGGATTTATTACAAAAAACCTAAGAGTAACAAAAGCACTATTTAAAAAAATAATCTCCTTAAGTGGCGAGCCTCTATAAGGAAGAACTAACAGAATGAATGTTAACAAACAAATGATTTGATAAAACTAACTCATAGATAAATTATCTTGATCGAAGTAAGTAGTTTGATATATACCCAACTTTTCCCACATAGCCAATAGTTATGTTAGAAGTATTTTCATGTTTAAACGAGTCTGTTTACATCATGGTCTAGCTTAAAAAGCCCTTACTGTGACTATCTATCCATGTTAGAGTAGATTATTGTGATAGCTTCTTGATGATCGACTGGATAGGTGATGGCCCATATGTCCACTATGACAATCAAAAGAAGCCTCATTTTCCTCTTCCTCCCTTTCCCCCTTACAACATACATGGACAATGTTGAGGCTGATTGGAGGAACAACTTGTATACCATGTCATGTGGACCACAATGGACATTGGATAGTGATCCCTTTGATTGGTAGATGACAAATCATTTTGTCTAATTTGAGATTGATTGATGGATGATGTCTTAAGCCAACAATGGTTGACTTTACAAGTGAAAAATAGTGGATCTCTCGCCTCCTTGCCCCTCTCTAGTATGGCCAAGGTCCAATACTCCTCTTTTTTTTGGTCAAGTACTCAATCATACAACCTTTTATCCTATGAATTATGGATTGTTCAAAATCTATGCCCAGCATGTTTGCCAAAAATCAGCAAACATATGTCTCAACTCTTTAAATGCTACTTTAAAGTCAAAACTAGATAATGAAAGAAATCTTTTAGATGACATCCATAATTCATTACATCATTCTTGTTGTATTTTTGTCATTTTAGCACAATTAAGTGACATAGATATTTTTTAGTCAATGGAAAAGTTCATAGATACAGGTTGACAAAGGACCCATCCACATGCAAGCCTCAGCATGAACGACCTTGTTATTAGACCCATTCCACTAGGTGGAAAACATTCAATATACGTATCATGCGTTTCCGCATGCAGCAATGCACATATCATCATGACAAAAGATGCAAGAGACACTCAACATCTAAAATATCTGAAAAATAAAAATGGATTCCAACTGAATAATAAAACTCATCTTCCCATTGGATGACCCTAAAAGGTCTAAAAACTTGAAAATTGACACCAAATGAACAGTGAAAAACTTTTTATTATTCATTTGAGGTCAATTTTCGATTTTTAAAATTTTTAGGGTTGCATGTAGGATAGATCAATTTGGGAGGTATCTAAAACAATTTTCATTTTTTAAAATAAAAATACTATCAAGCTATGCAACAAGTCTTTATCAACGTAGAACAAAGCCACAAAAGAATGTCGTTAGCCTCTCCCTCAATGTTGATAGAAGGGCTGCAACTCAACTTCTAACTACAGCTAAAACATAGGGAAGTTTCGGACAGTACGTTTTCACCCGCAGACATATAGATGAAGCATTGGATACAAAAGCTTCCTAAAATTGCCAAAGATGGACCGAGGGAGATTGCTCCAAGAAATCATCAAATATTCAAACTTTGTGATATTTGAAAGAGACGGCAGAGAAGCTAGACTCGGCAACTAATGAAGCACAACTTGGGGCGATCCTAAGGAGTAAGAAGATATATCCATGTGAATATCAGGGGATGAAGTCAAAAGTGTAGATGAAAAAGTCAGATGGGAGCTACAAATTTCTTCAAATAAAAGTGATTATGAAAGCAAGATGTCATGAGCAACAAATGGAAAACAGACAAATCAAGAAAAAAAAAGATATGAAATTGATAAAAAAAGAGCGAGACAAGTCTAGATACTCACTTGATAAGTATTCTGACATCCCAGAAAGAGAGTGAGATAAGTGTAAATACTTGATAAAAGTTCTCGAAGAAGAGCTGACATCCCAGAAGGACATCTTTCCTCCGAGGTAGAAAACTGGAAGGGATTGGGGTTTAGGGTTTTATTAAACGGAAAGCAAAAAATATTGACAGACAACACAAATGCCTGAAATTTGAGGGTTCAATCCAAGTCGGAGTAAAAATATAGGACACTTCTCTCACATTTCTCGTATGAATTTTTGTTTATATATTCTTAAAAATTGACGTATTCACGCATACATATATCTATATATATGCCTAACTCCTACGTAATATATAAAATACCCTCTAAAACCTTAGAGATATTGCAATTATGTCCCTCCATTCACGAATCGCCAACTCCTCACGAATATTCACATAATATGCTACTACATAGACCATATCGAGAAGTAGCAAGTGGTGAAGCTAGCCCTCTTTTATGGCCAAGGTCATCTTTGTTGTTGGCATGCTTGGATCTGAAACTTACCACATGCCTCACCCTCTATGCCCTGGACCTCCTTAACTCATGTAGCTACTCGACATTGCCACCCCAGGACTACAGACTCATATGTCCTTAGGTTCCCAACAATCCTCTTCACTAATTTCTAGCTCAAATATGCCTCCACCAGTGTTCAGCGGCACAGGCAACGCCTACTGCTGCTAGTTGAACACGAGCCCCAATTTTGTTGGGACCGAGTTGAACAACACACCAACACCACTATTGAGCCCATCTCGACAGTCCTCTTTGTGGTGCACCGCCTCCATCCGCTCCATGAACTTGGGCTCTCCACAAATGTCGAGGTAGTCAGCATGAGCCTCCACGCAAGCGATGACGACGGGCTTGTCGTAAACACAATTGAGCATGACCTTGGCACAACAATAGACGGTGAGGAGGGAGGGCAGGTTAGGGACGTCGACTAGATGATGGGGAGGAAGGGGCAGAGGCCCATTAGAAGGCCATGACCATCTTTGTTGGGGCTATGGTTGGCAAGCGCGAGGTCGCAAAGAGAGGAGGAGGGGCCAACAAGGAACTTGAGGGCTTCTTGCACCATGTACTTGCTGGTGAAGCTTGAGGCGCCGAAGATGATGACATCGTAGGGCCGGTCGTGATGGTGGTGATGGTGTTGTTTGCCTGTTCCATGTTTGTTGAAATGGTCGTAGGTGAGGTGTCAACTTGGACTCATCGACCACAATCATGAGGCGGCGGTTGGCACCCTCCAACATTTTCTCTTGGGATGAGAGCCACCACAATCCTTGATGAGGTTGAAGATAAGTTGACCTCGTCGATGCTATCGATGGAGAGGTTGATGGAGGTTAGAGTGGGGTTCCTAACCCCCTTGTAGTTAACCCAAGGCTAAGTTAGGTATTTCATGCTTTTAACCATGTTTTACTAAACACACGTACTGGTAGGGGGGGTATGGTTGCAACATCCTTGAGATTTTTGGAGGTATTTTATACATTATGTAGGAGTTGAGTGTATAGATACACATACGCCAGTTTTTAGGAGTATATATACAATAATCCCCAAAGAAAAAACATAGGACACTTCCGTAATTGTGTGCAAAGTCGAGGACTGAATAGTACAATCGCATTCACTAGGACCAAACTCTAATCCTAGGTCTCCTTCCATCCCGCCGGACGCCTACTGGATTCCTGCCGACGAGGCCAACGCGGGGCCTGTGCCAGCGAGAACCACCACCAGCACCGGCATCCCGCTCTTCTCCCTCCATCGCCGCTACCTCCACCGCCGCCCCGATCTGCTGCTGCTGTCTGCCCACTGTGGAACCCGGAGGATGGAAGGTTGTTGCGGCGCGGAGGCGGTGGATCCCCCGGCCGAGAAGCCCCACGTCCACTACAACCACACCGACCCCTGCAGCCACCTCCGGTGGACCTCCAGGTAGCAAAAGCTCTCATCTTTCCACTGTCTTCCTGCCCTTCTCTCTCTTCCCCTATTTCTAGAATGAGCACGTTCTGGCGTTCTGCTGACGGAGGTGATGCATGGTGGCAGGGAGTGCTACTGGTACATGTACCAGCGGCCGTGGCAAAGGGTTTCAGACTTCTACGCCCAGCTTGTTTTGGGGAATTTGTCTCTGTCTAGCCTCTTCTCCGGGGCGACGGCTGCTATCCCGGTGGCTGCTGATGACGAAAGTGAAGATCTTGGCGTTCCTGAGACTGCGGTTGGCGGCGGAAACGATCATGGCGGGGAAGAGATGGAGGCTGCCGGGTCTTCTGTCCCTGCCGCGCGGAAGGAGAGGACGGGGAGGTGGGCAAGGACGACGTTTAAGATCGTGCTCTCCTACCATGGCGGCTCCTTTGATGGGTGGCAGAAGCAGCCCGGGCTCAACACCGTTCAAGGGTGAGAAGAGACGCCGGAAATGACGATTTAGGAATATAGAGACAATTTTTTTGGTCATTTCTTATGGTCTTTTCCTAAAATGTTCCCGGTGGTGGGTTTACAGAGTAGTGGAGAAGGCTCTTGGAAGGTTTGTTGACGAGAACAAGGCCCGGCAGTTGAAAGAGAGGTCGTTGCCGGTGGACGGCTGCGCTGCTGTTGCAGGGCGCACCGACAAGGGAGTGACGGCGCTGCAACAAGTTTGTTCGTTCTGTAAGTTGGGGAAATAGTAGTTGCAATGCTGCTATCAAGTGGCTATGCATTTGTTTGCTGAAAACCTTCTTTCCATACCAGCTCCTGCTCTTTATTTCTACTGCTGTTGGCCGCTATGCCTGCTATTTACTTTAGATTGTTCAATTCTTAGACATAGATGATTTGTTGTATGAAAAGAAGTCTGCAGGGGGCTTGACTCACATGAAATGCTATGTTTTCTAAACATTGAACGATTGAGCATGAATGTTTTCAAGAGATCCAACATGAATATAATTGCATTGACATCGGCTGAGTTGATCTGGGCTAATCCCGACTCGTGAAGTATGAGAGGATGGCTGGATTGGTGTCCAACCTGGCTGATATGTACCTGAGAACTTGGACATAGGAACTTGAACCTGTTTGGGAGAGTGGATGCATCAATTTGGCAGATGAAGTGGTAACCAAGTCGGAGGTCAGCGGCGTCAGCCTGAGATGCCCACGAGGTGTGCTTGGTCCCAAAGCTTGCATCAACAATGAGGATGGAGGCTAGTCTTGCTCTCCAAGTGGCATCCAACCTGGCTGATAAGGTACCCAGGAACCTGGAGATGGGAACTTGGAGGGGTATAGGAGAGTGGATTGAGGAGATTGCCAGATGAGTAGGGTTTGGAACCTAGATGATTTTGAGGTGTATGTAGTCCCAAAATCTGCATTGAGAATGCTGACAGAGGTCGCTAGGGGTGTCCCAAATGGGAAAACCATTCATCAATGTGTAGTCTGTGTTGAAAAAGAGTGCATGTGAGTGTGAATCATGAACAGCTGTTGTCAGAGAGTTAGATGATACCATACCTGGGGGACCCCTCCTAATGTAAGACTAGGTGTGTCCTGCAGCTTTTTCAGGGCGTTGATGTGGGATTATTCTTTGGGGATGTTAGGAGCTTTGGAAGGTTGATGACGTGGCAGATCTCAAAGCTGCTCAGATTGGACCTAATCCAGGTCTCAGAGCTGACCTCGTGTATGTATCAGAACTTGGAAGGTGATTTTAAACTGGAGTCAGCATAATTCCAAATATGTGCTATAACCACTGGGTTGGTTGCAGGCTGGCCTAGCACTCATTAACTGTTCAATATGTTTTGTTTTTAGCTCGGTCTGGTCCACAGGGAAATGGGCCTTATTAGATATGAGGTACTTCTATTGTATATATTAGTTTTCAGGGCTTATCTGGTTCCAACTTGAATTTGATGTCAACAGTTTTGGAGTTAATTGGGAGGGCATGAGCATGGCTCTTTTTCCAACATACATCCCTCGCCCAACCCAACAAAGCAATATCTTTAACACTATCCACGGTATCAACTTGTGAGACTCCCTTTTCGATTAAAATCCTTTTGATTTTGAAAAATATTTTTTTGTCGGATTTGAAAATCTTTAGGGAAATCTTAATTTAAAAGAGAGTTTTAAGTTTTGAAAACATGTTTTCTTTTCTTTTAGGCAGACTTTTAGGATTAATCCTTAAAGTCTGGATAACTTCTGGATCGACTGTGGATCTGTGTTCTTGACTTCTCCCCACAGATCTCGGTCAGTGTTAATTACACAAATCACTGATTGATAACCTTTGATTAACCATCCAGATAAGGCTTGAAATAAACAGAGAACAAGCAGAATTTAAATGCAGCATACAAGTCATTTTTTGTTCTTTTTTTTTTTAAGAGGGGTCCATGAGTATCCTTTAAAGGATACTTAAAGGATCTTAAAGTTTTCACAAAAAGATGAGTATCTTTGAGGAAGATTCTTGAAAATTATCTTTTAAGTATCCTTTAAAAGGATAGAGGATTATTTGAATTATTTTAGGTCATTTAACCAATATAAATGAACATGAACTTAATGATTAATCTATCAGTTACCACTTTAATTAATGATTTACCTTATTGATATAAATGAACAAAGAATTATTCTTATTGGTCCATCTATAAATAGGATAATTACGACTTCGTAGTCTGGCTCCCAGTTAAGACAGAACCATAGAAGGCACTGATTATTCCAATTGATAAGGATGAATCAATAAATATAACTTTTGGTCACTCTACCAATAAGAGTGAACCATTGATCAAGTGGTCAATCCACTAATAGGATAGAACCACTAAGTTTAGGCCATTCAACCAGTATGAATGAATCTGAATTTGTTTGCTATTATCTGAAAAGATAGACCTCAGTTAACCAATCGGTATGGAAGGGCCAAGTTGATTTAATTGGTTGAATTATTTGTTGGTTTAATTTATTGATTGATTAATCAAGAATTTTAAATTGATTGATTCGATTTAATTGACTGATTAGATTTAATTGACTTAATTGATTTAATCGGTTGATTGATTTTAACACTTTAATTGAATTAATTAAGTAATTAATTAACATATTTTTGTTAACTTAATTTAATTGGTTGTGTAACAATTTTTGGTTGAACTCAATTAATTAATTAATTAACAAATTTTGTTAATTTAATTGATTATAAGTATTAATTTGACTTAATTAGTTGCAATTTTGTTGATTTAGTTGATTAAATGATTGATTATGTATTAATTTGACTTAATTGGTTAAAATTTTATTGGTTCAGTTGATTGGATGATTAATTAAATACCAATTTGACTTAATTGGTTGAAATTTTGTTGATTTAAGTGTTTAACATATTTTTGATAACTTAATTGATTAATTAATAACTTAATTTGACCAGTTGACTAGTTGGTTAACAAATTTGTTACATTAGTTGACTGGTTGACAATTTAACAAATTAGCTTAACTAGTTAAGTTAACTGATTAATTAACCAATTTTGTTAACTTAATTGGTTGAATGCTTAATGAATTAACTTAATTTGTTAAGTTGATTATTTAATTAACACATTTGTTAATTTGATTGATTGAGTTAGTAAGTTAAGAAGTTACTTGAATTAACAAGTTTTGTTAACCAGTATACTTAGGTGACTGATTAATAGGATTTTTAATTGATTGATCATTTAACAGATTTTTAATTTTATTAAGTGATTAATTGATAGATTTGCCAATTAATTGATTAACAAATATTATGGAAGAATCATTAAATTTAATTTCTGATTTTTTATTTTATTTTCTGTTTTATTAAATTTATGTTAGATGGTCAACCAATCAATATGGAAGAACTATTTTTGTTTTTATTATCTTCTAATTTTCTTTATTAATCTTATTTTATTGAGTGACCTATCAACCAATATGGTAGAGCCATTGTTTTTATTGTTTTATTATTTTTTGTTTAATTATTTTTTTTCATATATTTTATTGAATGACCTACCAACCAATATAGTAGAACCATTAATTTTAATTTTCTGATTTTTATTTTCTGATTTTTAATGTGTAAATGGCCAACCAACCAATATGGAAGAATTATTAATTAACTTATAATTTTAATTTAATTTGTTAAGTTAATCCATTTTCTTAATGGCCAACCAACCAATATGGAAGAACCACTAAATTTAAATCATTATATGTTTTTATATTATTTAAAATTCATTAATTCTTTGTTTCATTTAGGAAATGTTAGTTTTATTTTTATTTTTTTGTTTTTATTTAAGGGTTATTAATTTCATTACCTTTTATTTTTTGTTTTTATTTTACATTTGTTTTTATGTTTCATTAGTTTTATCATTTTTATGTTTCTTATTTTATTTAAAGTTATTAACTTTATCATTTACTGTTTTTTTTATTCAAGAATTATTAGCCTTATTATCTTTTTAGTCCTTTTATTTTCTGTTTTTGTTTAAGGATTATTAATTTCATTGTCATTTTATTTTATATTTTTATTCTATCATTTTTATGTTTTATGTTTTTTATTTTATTTAAAGTTATTATCTTTTTTTTTTCTATTTCTTTTTTATTCTTATTTTTAATTTCATGGTCAAACCAAACAATATGGTTAAACCATTGATTAAATTTTATTTATTATTGTTTGATTTTTTTTTATGGCCGACCAACTAATATGGTAGAACCACTTATTTTAATTTTTTAATATTTTTAATTTTAATGATTTTTTAATTTTATGGCAGACCAACCGATATGGTAGAACCGAGATTTCAAATTTTATAATTTTTTGTTCGATGGCCGGTCAACCGATATGACAGAACCATCATTTATTTAATTTTCTGATTTTTTTATTTGATGGCCGGCCAACCTATATGACAGAACTATCTTTACTAATTTTCTGATTTTTTTTTTAATTCGATGGCTGGTCAACCGATATGACAGAACCACCATTTTAATTTTCTGATTTTTTTATTTCGATGGCCGGTCAACCGATACGACAGAACTATCGTTTATTTTTCTAATTTTTTTGTTTGATGGCCGGCTAACCGATATGGCAGAACCATCGTTTATTAATTTTTTTTACATTGAAATTAATCTACATGACAAACCATAATCGTAAACTTCATTTCTTTAAAAAAAAAACAAGAATACAAGCCTAAAAACTAAGCCTCCTCTTCTTTTTTCCTTTCTCTTGCTTGCAGGCTTGCAGACGGGAGCTTGGAGGAGACTGCAGGTTGAAGCTTCTGTGCTGGGATTTCCTTGGGGACTTCTTCTTCGCGCTGGGGCAGCCTTGGGGCTTTTTGGACGTCGGAACCGCAGCAGCCTTGGGGCTCTTAGGCGCTGGGATTCCAGGCCCTTCTTCTTGCTGCGGTGGAGGCCTTTTATAGGCGTTGAAGGGAGGCCGGGTAGGGGCAGGCCAGCAGGGCGTCGGTGGCACCCCCTACCGGTGCCAACTAGGTGCCGGTAGGGGGCTGGGTATTGATCGGGTGAGAGAGGGAGAGGATGGGGACGGATGAGGGGGCGGTTAGGATAGAAGGAGATAGAGATGGAGAGGGATAAAGATGAGAGGAGTTGGGGATGAGGATGAAGGAGGATAGGGATGGGAAGGGATGAGAGTTGGAGTGGGGGAAGGAGAGGAGCCGGTCGGTCCTCTTGGAGAGGCCGGCCGGTCTCCTTTTTCTTTTTTTTTTGTTTATCTGTTCTCCCCCCCATCTGCGGCTCTCTCTCTCTCTCTCTCTCTCCCTGCGATCCTCTCTCTCCCTCTCTGCGATCCCCTCTCTCCCTCTCTCCCAGCTGTTGCCTCCTGCTGGCCGAGGCCCTTGTTGCTGCCGGAGGTGCTGTTGGTTGCTGTTTTTAGAGTGTTGGTGCAGACTTGCTGGAAGTTGGAGTGGAGATCTTGAAGGCTGCTGCTTGAGGTTGCCTTGGAGGCTTCGGGAAGCCCTGTTGCTGCAGATTTGCTGTTGATGTCGCTGCAGATTTGGAGGTCCAAGTTGCAGATTTGAAGGGTGCTGGTTGGACGTTTCCTTGGAACCTCTTGTTGCAGATTTTGGGAGGTCCAAGCTGCTGCAGATTTGGAGGTATGAATCCTCCCTTTTCCTTGTACTTTGGTATTCTTGTTGCAGGTTTTGAAGACTTCTGTTGGTGTCTTGCTCTTCTTGTAGTTTATTGCTACTTGTTCTTGTTGATCTTGCAAGATCGAAGGTCAAAGTTGCTGTTGTGGAGTCTTGAGGGCTTGTTGTTGCAGCAAAGTTGAGGTGTTGTTGGAGATTTGCAGGTATGGCTCCTCTCTTCTTTTTTTTATTTGCTGCCATGTCTTTGTGTACCTCCTGAAATTTGCATGTATCTCCTTTTTTTGTTTCTTTGTTAATTTCTTTTACATGCATAAGAAAACCTATATGCATCTCCTTTTTGTTTCTTCATACATACACATATGTACATGTTCATTTACATGCTCCTATATACATGTTTGTATGTATAAGGATGTAGATAGCTTTGTAGAATTTTTTGTTTCAACACAACTTCTGCACATTCTAAGCCCATCATTTTGCAAACCTTTTATCCACATCTTTTTTTTTTGTTTGCATAAAAGTCTTTGTTATCTGATGCTTTACCCCTGAAATCATCTTATTTTACTGAAGGGGTATGATTATATAGTTTTTATATGTATTTCGGGGTACAGCAGTTAATATGATGTTTTCCATGGGTATAGCGTCAAATACGTAAGACTTAAAAGATATACAGGTGAAAAGCCTGTTCTTTTTTGAACAGCGTACCTCTTGGTATTAGTTTCACCGTATTTTTTTGGTGATGTTATAGTCCATTAAAAATCCAGTACTGCCTAATTTTACCTGCACCACTTTAGTTTTTTATTTGATTAGGATTTGATTTTCACAGTTGCCTATGGTGACCCATAGATACATGGAGGAAGGAAGTGAAAGTTAGAGAAATTGAAGATGCAATCAACAACGCAGTCCCTGGAAGGCTCAGAACTTTAGTTGTGTCTGAGGTGGGTTTTCATTTCCTTTAATTTAAGCTGTAGATATCAATTCACATTTCTGTTGAACCTTTTGTGGTTATTGCCATTAGAAGACGAGGTTCTACCTTACCTCTTCCATGTTGCAATAGAAAATCACTTACCTGAGGCAAATGGACCAGGTAGAAGATTTTGACTCAATGGAAGTGTTGGAATGAGTAACGAAAAGAAGGAAAAAGAATTACAACTGCTGTTTAGGTTTTGTTCAAGAGTACCATTCTTTTATATCACCTAATTGTTAAAAATTCAAGGATTCCTGTTGTTACCATGTCCATCCAACAGTAAGTTTCTCTCCACACAGTGGACATGAAGATGACAATACTAAATATGATCTAATGGTCCAAGAACAGGTTAGGGTGCATCTTTCTTAATGGAATAATTGTTTTAGAAGCTCTTTAATGGTAAAAATATAAAAAACCATTTGTCTAGGATGAAAACTTATACATTTTCATCATCATCAGTGCATGGAAGGAATGGTGCAAATATGTGGGGATTAGTGACCTATATTTTCTTTTATGCGAATAAGAAAACAAACATTTTGATGCTTTCTTGGGTTTTTGCAATATTTAGGATGAGTTTTGCATGGGATGGAGGGTATGTTTTTTTTTGAAGGTGACAAGAGTCACATTTCATTAAAATAAAATAACAGAAAGTACAGAATAGGGGAAAGAAAAAGTCCCCAAAACAGAATAACTGCTCCTCAACAGATTTTATCCAGCAGATAAAAAAGCAGCAGCCAAATGAGACCCCAAAATCAATTACAGATTTTTTTCCCATTGTTCAGCTTTGGAGATCAGCGAAGAATCCCCTTCATCTAACACTCTTGCTGCTTTCCCCCAGTTGACCACCCATCTGATTGATGTTCTAACTATAGCAAAGGTACTGTTGAAATCTTGAACAAATCTCCTTTATTTCTCCCACACTGCCCAAAACATAGCTGAAAGGAACAGAAACTGAACTTCCATATCTGATTTAAGTGGACACACATTAGCCCACCACAGCATCATTTCTAAAACATGTTGGTGCTGTTCACATCGAACATTCATGGTTTTACACAAAATCTGCCACTGAACAGATATAATGCCACATTTGCAAAGTAGGTGATCCAGATCTTCCTTAAATAGACCATAGAATATACAGGTAGCACTCTGAATATGGCAGAATTTCTCAAGTCTTAGACTGGTTTGCAGTCTCCCCTAGGCCGCTTTCCATAAAAACAACCTTATTTGTATGCAAGGAGTTTGGACCAGACTAGCTGTGAGGATCGCACGGGGAGATTCAGATTTATACATGAATGCAGCAGAAGAAATAAATCCCTGTGTGTTTCTGATCCGTTCTGATACGAATAAACAAGATTTGGAGATCTGCATCTCACCTTATGCTGAATCGGATCTGCGTACGATGGGTTCTAGTGGAGCGATGCTGTCAACTGCGCATGTGCCTAGCCTCTGTCAGTATCCATGCGGTTCTCCGATTGAGTCGTGTCTCCAACACGTTTGGCGGGATTGCTGACTTTACTTCGCCTTGAAGATGCCCACGGGATGTGGGCGGTGTCTCTGACGGAGCAGAAAACTAAGGTGGAGCAAAAGTCAAAGAGGGCACCCCCTTCGAGGGGGGCAACCAAGAGAGAGGGGGGGCAGCCAAATGTGGGAGAGACCTGGAGCTTGGCCTTTAGTAAACCTATACACGTGAGCTCTCCGCGTTCTAGCAGAATGGCGCTCCGGTATACAAAAAGTGACGGTGGTCATTATTTTATACCAAACCAAGTCGTCACTGAAGATAGCAGACTTGTCTCATTAAGTCCAGTAACTCTTTTATTAGTTTAAAGTAATTTATTTAAGATCAAATATTAAATAAATACTTAATTAATTTATCATCTCATGATTAATCGATCAGGCTTCCGATTAAGTTGGCTGTTAAGCAATACCGCATGATCTCAAAAAGTATTGGGGTTAAGCAACCCGTTTAAGGAACATTTCTGTCATCAGTTATCATATGACTATAGTCCTTCATTCAGTCTAATTCTCTCAAGTGAACTTAGGATATAGTTAACTGTCAAACTCTAATTTGTGCCTTTACGCAGATAGGATGCCTCAAAGTATCATTATAAAACATCTTTTTTTTGATATGATGTTCTGCCTTGACCAAGAATTCATAGGCATCGCATTATAGAGCATTCTCTCTCTAATTACCGAGAGCGAATGATCCCGTATTGACCACATAATTACCTTCAAAGATATTCCGTTGTATCCAATCACTTAACTAATTAAGATCTCATAGTTAGATATCTATGAATTAAGGTCAAAACTCAAAAGTTCATTGACAAGATGTCTTTAGTGTCTCATGTCTAAGGAGCACTCATGTTACTGTGATGATAAATCATTCAGTTGACAGTTAGGTAAATTACCGTCCAATAATTCATAAGTGGATCAATTCAATGAACTTATTCTCCAATGCGCACCTACATGTTCATCTTAATGTATCCACACAAGTAACTATAAGACTAATTTCCCTCATCTTATGAGTAAGAGTAATATATACTAGTCTCATCGTATACTTGATGTCTTTCTCAAATATTCTCCGACTAAGAACAATTAAGAATGTGTTTAATGAAGATAAATCTCATTATCATGATCTGATCATGATTTAGCCTCCATTGCATATATTCATGGACTTCATTATGAAACAATATAATCGACTTACACATAAAGAATATAATACCTTTTATTATGATAAAATGACAAGGAGAATATACATCGTGGTTATGCGATTGGCTTGACAAACATCCATAACTAACACTAGCTTCTTCCACTATACTATTTGATGACCACCGGAGACCATGGTATCCGGCCACCGACCAATGATCCAAGTTCGACCTTCGCGAGCCCAATCCGACTTGCCAAGGTGTGGTGCGGGGCTACCCTCGTTGGCCCGGTCTGGGCTTATTGCGTTAGGGTACGAGGACCTTATTAGGGTAAATGAGCTAAGGAGAGCTTTGGAAGTTCTTGAGTCCTACCGAGCTCTAAAGAAGACGTTATATGGTGCCTAGATGATCCGTGGTTGAGTGGTCCCCCTGGATGAGCTGGGCCGACCTATGACGACTTGGACTATATGGCTGAGGATGACGAGGCCGAGCTACTTGGGCCTACAAGACTGACAAGGCCAGAGGGCCGTAAGGGTGATCTCGGGGCAAAATCCTTTGATGCTTAAATTAGGTCATAGAGGAGAACCGAGAAGAAGGCTGAGCTGAGAGTTGAAATGAGAGTAAAAAGTGAGGGATTGAGCCTACCTCTTAGAGATTCCCAATAGGGTCTATATAAGTAGCAATCGAGGTCCTGAAGTGATACTACGAGGAGGCATTGATCGCTAATGGGCTGATCTTATTGGGCTAGTCTCTGCGGGTTTGGACCTAGTCCTAATCACTCTTGTACCTCCATCTTGCAAAATTTTGACTAAACTATAACTGTGAAGGTGCCTTTGTTGTTCCATACCCATCTACGAGCATCCCTTTGATTTCTATTCAATTGGACACCTTCAATAAGTCTCAACATACTCTGCAGTTCTTCCAATTCTGCTTACGTTGGCTCCCTTCTCAAGATAAAGTTCCAATGTAAGGTATCCTCAATAGAGTATATTTGAGCAATAGATACATGTTTCTCTGAGTAATTTGATACAAATTACACAATTTGGAGGTGAATGGCAAATCAGAGCACCACTTGTCCTCCCAAAACCTTACATTGTCTCCATTTCTTGCATAAAGTTGGACTGTAGGTCAGACAAACTCCATCTTTGTGATGTTCCTCCAGATGGGTGACATTTTTTTTTTTTGAAGGTGAATAAGTCACTTTTCATTAAGAGAAACAGTTACAAAGGAGGCCTATGGCCGTACATCAAGACACAACATCAAACTCTCAGTAGACAAAAAGAGAGGCAGACCCTAGGACTTCTATTTTATTAAGAAAATAAAATAGAAGCTAAGAAAGAAGCCTCAAAGAAAAAACAAAGAAGTCAAAGCAAGAAATCTCTCCAAATACAAGCCTTATAACTAAGATCTCCTGTTGATGCATCCCAGATGGCAGCAGCTTTGCCCCAATCCTTCACCCAGTTGATAGTTCTTCGGATGACGTTAGAAGGGTTGTTGAACTCCTGATTAAATCTTCTATTGTTCCTTTCCAACCAAATTGCCCACATCGTAGTTGGAGGAAAGAGGGACCAGATCTTACTTTGTGACTCATTAGGACAAAGGTTGGACCAATTTTGCAAGAGATGTAGGGAATCTTTAGGTTCCACCCACTGAACCTTCAGAGCCTTGCAGAGAGTCCTCTAGTGAAAACTGATAATCCCACAATGACAGAAAAGGTGGTTCTGATCTTCATCAAAAAGGCCACATAAAACACACTTGGTGGAGCTGATATTAAATATCCTTCTCAGTCTATGTAGAGTGGGGAGTCTATGCAATGCCACCTTCCATAGGAAAATTCTGATTTTGATAGGAATTCCAAATATCTCTATAGGATAATATTTTTGATTAATGATCTTGACCCACATTGCATTCTCTTCTTCACCCATCCTCCACAACCATTTAGCTACCAAAGCTTTATTGAAAGAAGCAATTTTCATTAAACAGCACCACCTTGATCCTTGCTTGCAGACCTGATCCCAAGCCACCAAATATAGAGCTTTCTTTTCTCTCTTACCCCCAACCCAGAAGGAAGAGCTCCTTCGATCTTCTATCATTCTTTCCATTATCTTTGGAATTTTGAAAAGAGAAAGATGATAGCTTGCCAATGATGATAAGACTGATTTTAATAGAATCCATTTACCTAGGTGGGGAAGAGAGAGATAGAAAGAAGAAAAAGAAGAAGAAGAAAAAAGAGAGAAAGGGGGGGGGGGCTACCGGTGTGGGGTACCCACCCCCCACCGGTTCATTACCACCGGTGGGGGGTCCCCAAGCAAAAAAAAGGAATAAGAAGAAGAAAAAGAAAGGAGGGAAGGGGGGAGCCACTGGTGGCACCTCCCACCTGTCACTCCAACCGGTGGGGGGTGCCACTGCCCTGCTCCTCTCTCTCACATCTCTCTCTCCCTCACCGCTATATAAAACCCATGAAGGGGGCTGCTGCAAGGAGAGGCCGGGGAAGAGGCTTTTGGAGAAGATTTTTTCCTCTTTTTCCACATGAAGAGAAGGGCAAGAAGCTGCCATTCTACCAAAATTTCTAGAATTTGTGAAGACAAGAGCAAGAGTTTTAACTTTAGGGGTTCATTCATATCGTTTGAATGACCCATATTTTTATACGGCTCACTCGTATAGTTTGAGTGACTGACTTTGGTCCATTCATATAGTTTGAATGGCCGAATGCTTGGTTCATTTGTGTCGTTCAAATGACTAATATTGGTTTATTCATATCATATGAATGCCCATTATTTTTGTTATGATTATTGATTAAAGGGGCGACCATTGTGTCCATTAATCAAATCACAATATCGTACTTCATAAATGAATGAAAGTGGACTGTTTTAACTTGTGATGCATGACTCTTAAGTAGATGAATTCAATTAAATACACAAGTTTGAAGGGTGCTAAAGGACACTAAATGTAGCATCCCTGCATTACAAGTTCATAAATATTATCTAATTTTTTTTTATAATGCAGTTCTGTCATCCGGATCAAGATGATAATCTAAATATGTCTTACACTTAGATCGATCAGTAGGACATAAAACTATAGCAATAAGAAGTACTCACACCATATGGAAGTAAAGCAAAATACTATATTTTATTAAACATGTCTTTATACAATTGGAATACAAAAGTAGAGTACTCAGTCGATGCTTACAACAACAAGTGTTTGCCCACTAATCGATATTACGAGGTGGTTGAGTTCTTACAAAATTAAGGTTCCACGTCCTTATATTAGTGCCTTGGTCTCTTTCCTTAAAAAAATAATAATTTAAGAAACCTCATGAGTCTCAGTAGGGATCATTTACTCCCTACTGCAACTTCGAGTTCAACACATATGTTTGAGGAAAGAATAAAATACAATGTCATAAGGAAAATACATGCAATTGTATGATCTAGCGATAAATCTAAAAAAAGTCATGTTGAACAATTTTTTCTGGAGGAAAAGAAGAAGAAAGAAGGGGGGAGGGGCATGTAAATAAAAAAAGGAAGAAAAAGGAGCAAGAAAAAAGAAGAAGAGAGAGGGAAGGAGAAGCCACTGGTCACACCTATCGGTAGGTGCCCCCGAGGTGCCACCACTGGTTCTATATGTTGCAACCATGGTTGGTAGTAAGTAGGCCAACTCGGGGGTCGGACTCGGATCGGTCCGGTCCTGACCGAGTGGATCGGCCGATCCGACCCGATCCCGAACCGGTCCGGACCGAGCCGGACCGGTTTGGCCGATCCAATTTATAAAAAGGGGAAAAAATAGAAGAAAATAGGGAAAAAATAGAAAAACAAGTCCAAAAAATAAGAAAAAAATTCAAAAAATCAGGAAAAATTATATTTACCCAAAACTTATCTAGGACCTTGGGTAAGCCCTTGAATTTTTATTAACTTTGAAAAAAACTTGAATACAATACATGGGGGGGACATAAAACCTTACCCCTAAGTATTACATGATAATAAAAAAAAAACACTCACACAAAGTGACAGAACAAGTAGACATACATTTATTCTAGCCTTACATTGTAGGTGCTATACAAATGTTGCACATAATCGGCCCAAGACATATAAGCTTGGTAACATTGTTCATATTCCTGTACAAATCGGTTATACTCATCTGTGAATGGGTAGATTATTGTCACCGGTATCCATCCTTGTGTCTTTGGCTCATGATAAGATCCTTCTGAGGTTGAGGATTGATAAGAGGAAATATCTGAAGTTGGAGGATAAGTGGGATATCCTCCTAAGTAACTTGATGCATCATAGGGTGGTGGATGTTGATAATATGTACCTGGATATCCATAAGGACTATAACCCTCTAATGGAACTTGAGAGGATGCATCAGACGAATGCTCTTGAGAGGATGTTCTCTTTAGGAGCTCTTGTTGTTGTTTCCCTTTGCCTTTATTTGTTGCTGATGTGCCCTTAGCCAACCTACTGGAGTGGTCATCATCCTGCGTAGCATGCGTAAATTCTTGCTCTCCTGTGAAAATCATTGGAGGAGCTTCACCATGTTGACTTGATCCTCCACGTCTTCGAGATGACCGTTGTTGCAAGGATCCACCTTGACTTCCATGTGGATCATCATCGTCATCGTCAGGGGTAGTCGTTGCCGAAGTAGAGTCGTCTGAAGTTTGGTAAACGACCTTGTCGCTCGGCTCTGGTGTCTCGTCTGACTCATCTTCTTGTACAGTTTCTAAATCTGCAATATCAACATCCATTAGTTTGCCTTTACCCTTACCTGAACTTTGTGGGGTGGATTTCTTTTGCCGTTTTGAAGGAGGTGGAAGTTGAAACTCAATGGACAAGGGGACACCATCTAATTGTCCTTCTGCCCATGACCGATCGTTTGGATCGAATTCTGATGGACTCAAAACATTCCTTGCATCCACCCATGCATTCAGTGGGTTCTGCTCCTCAAATATCTCGTCCCGATCGATTGGTTCCTCAACTTGTTGTTCTACTTGCACCGGTCTTCCAGCAACTTCATCTCTCCATCGTTCTTCTTCTCTTTGGTTCTCTTGAATTTTTTGAAGATTCTTTAATTTCAAGCGCATGTTGTAGTGGCAAAAGACCAATTGCTCTAATCTCGCTGAGCTTAATCGGTTCTTTTGCTTGGTGTGTATCAAGCTAAATGTAGACCAGTTCCTCTCACAGCCAGAAGAGGAGGTGGTTTGGCTCAATATACGGATAACAACATAAGCAAGATCTTCATAACCTGGAGCCTTCCCATGATCCATCCACCAATCAGCTGTAATTCCATAATGATCCAACTAACAATTAGTATTGTAATTTGTAAAGCCTATGCATGATAAGTTGATAACAATTTTTTGAAAGTATTAGTTATGTGTAAAATTCTAAATACCTGGTGAAAGCAACATGACTGCCCGTTGAGCACGATGAGTACCAAAATGTAATGTCCGGAGCCTATAGTGATGCATTTTGTTGCATGCTATGATAGCTCGATCCTCATCATGTAACAAACGCCGAATTACATTTTGAGTCCCACGGAGTACTTCTTCATCATTGGGCGCATGTTGAGTAGCAGAGCTATATTGGTATCTTGGGTTGAAGAAATGACCTAAAGAATTGAAAAATAAATTAAAAATGAAATAAAACTTATAGGAAATAAAATGGCGACCAATATGAATTGACTTATTTTGTTACCTCCCGCATGCAAGTCATGGTGGAGTGTCCTATCCCATCTTGCATCTATAATATCCCACCACTTTCTGTATGTATTTTTGTTGGCCCTAGCAATGTCTTCCTTTGCACGGTCCATAGCTTCATATAAATATCCCATTGTGGCCTTCTTATCTCCATCCACCATCCTCAGAACCCGCACAAGAGGTTCAACTATGCTCAAGATCATCTTTATATCCTTCCAATACTCTCGGCTCTCAATTAAGTCCTCAACCTGCTTCCCCTTGTCTCTAGCATCATGCTTCGCGTGCCTTGTCATCCAATCCTCCCATCCTTTACTTGAAATCATCTGCTTCAAGGGACGTTTTTGTGATTGTATACTCTCCAAGGAAATGTATGTGGAGGCGAAACGAGTTACCCCAGGACGTAGTAACTCCCTCTGTCCAGTGTGTTCACGCATCAACGTGAGCACATAGTTATGGTTGTAGATATATGATGTGATGAATTGGGCTGACTTCACTGTTTCAGTAATTTTGACATCTTTCCCAATATCTTCTAGCATCAAATTTAGGGAATGAGCAGAGCAAGGAAGCCAATATAGATGTGGCCTCTTCTCTATTAACATATGGCCAGCAGCTTTATATGAAGCTGCATTATCTGTTACAACTTGGACAACCCGATCTTCTCCCACCTGCTCCACAATGTCATCAATTAACTTGAAAAGATATTCAGCATTCTTTACCTTTCCACTAGCATCTACGGACTTCCAAAATACAGTCCCAGTTTGACAGTATATAAGGAAGTTAATCATACTTCTTCTCGTAATTCCTATTCAAATAATGTTATAGATGTTAGCGAATGTCTAAATTAACTAAAAATATAATATGTTAATCTAAGATTCTAATTTCTAAATATGTTAAACTAATTCAATGTACTCACCTGTCCAGCCATTTGTCATTATTGTGCATCCTCTTTCATCCCAAATTCGCTCAAACGACTTGATATACTCCTGGAGATCACTTACCTCTTGAGGAAGATAAGTGTTGTATATCTCCTTGGGGGTTGGTCCAGGAATACCCTTACCTACATCTCCAATAGTCTCAATCATGTCCTCCCAATAAGGACCCTTTGCAGCATTGGCAGGTACACTGTTATAAACAAACCATCTCAAAACAGCACGGCCAATCTTCTCCTTGCATACCTTCAGGTTCTTCATAGCAGCTGTGATTGATGGTTGTCTACCTCTCCGTCTTGTTAGGAAAGCATCTATAGGACCCACTCTAGGATCATTGTCCCTAGTCAAGTCATGAATTTCCTCCTCGTTGGATCCATGTCCGGATCCACTCCCTTGCCCAACGTGTCGACCGGTGCGTCTATACACATCCTCATCAGCAAAAGATCGTCTACTTTCGTCCATGGCTCGACGTATATCATCTTTAAATTAAAATAGATGATTAGACTAATTTAATCGAGATGAAGTATAAAGAAGTAAATAATTAATTGAAAATTTTAAATCAAATAATACCTCGAGAGAAGTCTTCAAATGCAGTGGATCTCCTTCTGGTAGGGTCTATGTCTCCCTCCCGAGATCTATCTCCCGGAGGGTGAATATGAATACCTTGACCTGAGGGCCGTGTCATTTCCTCCCTAATTTGGCCTCTCATCGTTGATGCTGCTCCTTTTTCCAACTCTCTTTGTCGTAGGTAATTTTTGAATTGATTTTTTACCTCTAGTGGTGCAGCAGTACAAGCCTTCACTTCTCCTTTGACACCCCCAATATGTTGTTTTAGACGAAAAACTCCACCCGAAATAATCCGACTGCAGTAGTTGCATTTGACTTTGCGTGAAGCCATGTCTACGACGGTGCAGTGGTTCCATCCCGGGTCACCACGAGAGGTGACAGATGTGGCCTCATTATGCTCAGAAGTCGACATCTTTAAAAATAAAAAATATATTAATAGGGAAAGAGATAATTAGTAATTAAGTAATTAACTAATTACAAAGAGAAATGGTGAGAAATAAGAAAAAACATAGAGAAAGAGAGTGAGATTTCATATCATACCTCGAGGGAGAGTGAGAGACAATGAGAAATAAAGCTACAAAGACAAAAAGAGATTAGAGAGAAAAATTAAAATGCAATAAAAATAATATGATGAAAAAAATTTGATGTAGTCCGTCGGTCCGTCCTTTAGAGTTTAGAACTCTAGAGTGCTTTGGAAGTTTGGAGAGAAAGAAGTTAAGAGAGCTTTGAGTCTTTGAGAGAGTATGAGAGCTTAGAGAGAGAGAGAGAGAAGTTTTAGAGAGAGAGAAATGAGAATTTGTGTGAATGAGGGAGAGAAGGGTAGGAGGGGGTTTTATAGGGACTTGGGGGGGACTTGGAGGGGCTTAGAAGCCCCTCCTAACCGTTGGGAACCCATTTGAATGGGTTCCCAACGGCTAGTTCAGAACTAGCCGTTGGGTGGCCGGGTCGGCCGGACCGGTCCGACCCGGACCGACCCGGGTTGGGGTCGGCCGACCCCAACCCGATCCCAGCGATCCTAGCTGGGATCGCTGGGTCGGGGCTCGGGGTCGGGTCGGACCGCTCGGATTCCGAGCGGACCGGGCGATCCGATCCGACCCGGTCCGACCCGGCCGACCATGGGCAGTATTGGCCGATAACAATACGTATCGGTCGATACATATCGATATCGGTGGGTATCGATACCATACTGAGTGGACTGATACCGATCGATACTGGCCCGGTACTGGGCCAAAATTAGGGATGTCAATGGATACCCGAGTTCCAATTATCCGCTCCGTTTCCGTTTTTATTAGTGGATACGGAACTCCGTTAAAGACCACCCGTTAAGTTATAGGAAACGGAAATGGATCTCCGATAGTTATAGGAGTCGGAAACGGAAACACTCATTTCCGCATCCGCTAACCCGTTTCCGTTTCCGAATGATCATGTACTTTATACATCCATCCACACACACACACACACACATATATATATATATATATATATATATATATATATATATATATATATATATATATATATATATATATTATATAATATCTAATAGTGAGAATATCTCTTAACAATTTGATAAAAAAAAAGGTCATACTAAAAAGTTAGAAACTTTTTAACACTTTAATATAACTTTATGGCACATGTTTGGGTCTATTTATATGTAAATTTAGATTGATAGGTAAAATAGATTTCAAAATTCAAAATTTATAGATTATTAATTTTTACCTATATTAAAACTTTGTAGGTTCTTAAAATTTTTAATTACTAAAAGAAAATTTATCAAAAAGTGAATAGTAAACATGATTTTAAATATCTTCTTAATATAGCGATGATGATAGCGGAACTTCCGTTTACTTCCGTTTCCGTTTCCGATTTAAAAGCGGAAATGGATGCGGAAGCGGAAACACTCACTTCCGACTCCGTTTCCGTCTCCGATAAATCTTATAGGAAACGGAAGCGGAAGGTGTCATTTCCGTTTCCGTCTCCGACCCGTTGACAGCCCTAGCCAAAATGGACTCGGTACCGGTCGATGGTGGTCGATACGGTCGATACCGATATTGGTACGTATTGGTATCGATACCCTCCGATACCGGTACTACCATCCTTGATTACAACCTTATTATGGATACTAACAACAGCAATTGGAGGATGAATAAGAAGATTTTACGGGTTATTATCTATATTAGTATACTCACTTCTGTTTTTCATGGGTAATGATCATTTGATTTCATTAACATTTATTAGTTGTAAATGTTTAGTATATTAGTAGAACATTTTTCATGTTTAATATGTATCAAAATAATCATTTAATATGCGTTATGCGTATTTCTTTGCCTTAATCTACCTTTGTCACACTCAACACATATCCAATTTTTTATTATTTTTTAATCTTTTTTTGATTTTTTTCAAGTTTTTTTTTTAAATATTTTAAACTGGTATCGGCCAATACGGTCGATATCGATACTGATACCGGTACGTACCGGTACCGGTACCCTCCGATACTGGTATTGATACCGGTACCGCCATCTATGGTTGCATTAGTGCGTGATTGTTAATGGGCATTACCAGGCGGTTAATCAAGGGGCGCCGATCATTAATTGACGTAATTAACACTGACCGAGATCAATGGGAGAGGTCAAATTCATGGATCCACGCTTGATCCGAAGTCATCAATGTCCTGAGGGCTCATCCCAAGTTCTCAAAGTCTAACCTTAAAAAAATAAAAAAATAAAAATAGAAAGCAAGTGGGAAACCTTCCCACATCTGACCACTAGTAAAAGGCAGTCCCAAGTAGTTAACAGGAAATTAGGTACATTTACAGTTCAATTTCTGAGCCAAAGCTTTCACTGCATTCTCCTCCATATTAATTCCAACCACTTTAGTTTTTTCCATATTTATTTTAACACCTGTTATCGCTTTAATCAGCAAGTTCTTCAAATTTCTTAGCTTTCTATGTTGCCCTGATGAACAAGTGAGTGTCATCCGCAAATCGCAGATGAATCATGAGATAGCTGTAACCCATTCCTATCAGTACCAAAGCCATCAACCAAATCTTGCCCTTCAGCTTTGTCCCATAGAGAGCTCATAATCTGTCCCACCATAAGAAAGATGAGAGGTGATATGGGATCCCCCTATCTCAAACCTCTTGAACTTTTGAAATAGGTACAAAGCTCTCCATTGAACAAGATAGAGAATGTGGGAGTAGTGATACAATTCATGATCCAATGTATCCACTTTTGTTTGAAATCCACGGGACCCAAAGTCTCATTGACATAAGACCAGCTCACTATGTTTTCTCAAAATCCAACTTGAGGACAATCCCTTCTTTGATGGAAATCTTCTCATTATGTATTTCTTCATATGCAGCTAGGTAATTGTCCACAATATACTTCCTTGGATGAAAGCTGATTGGTTACTGCTAATTGAACCATCTAGAACCTTTCTCAATATGTTGGCTAAGACTTTGGTGATAATCTATAACATCCATTCAGGAGACTGATTGGTCTATATTCATTAACTTTCTCAGCTCCTTCTCGCTTAGGAATAAGCACAATGTGTGTAGAATTCGGACCCCGAACACTTAATAGCTTGTTTTGAAATTCCTTGATAACCTTCATAAGGTCCTTTTAATCATTTCCCAGAGAAACTGATAGAACCCTAAGGAGAAGCCATCGGGACCTGGAGACTTAATTGCATTCATACTGAAAACTGCCTCCTTAACTTCCTTTTCCTGGATAGAGCTACATAACCATTCTGCTTGATCATTGTCTATTTTCGGTAAGACCCCATCCTCAAGATGTGGCCTCCAGATATGATCCTCAGTAAACATATTTCTGTAGTACTTAATGAAGGTTTTCTGGATCTCTTCCTGAGATTCTATCAATACACATCAATGTTTACGTGTTCAATTTCCAAGGATCTCCTTTTTGCACTTGCCGCCGTGTGAAAAAATCTTATATTTTTGTCCCCTTCTCTCAAGCAATGCTCCTTAGCCCTCTGTCTCCATTTGACTTCGCTTAATAGCCAATCATTGTATTCCTTTTTATAATTCTTTAGTTCTTGAAAATCTTCAGGTAGCAAATCCTCTTTATCAGCTCTTAATTCAAATTCTTCCATTTTCTGCATTAAATGGTGTCTGTTAATGCTTGAGCTCCCATTGTGATTTGAACTCCATTTCTTTATACAAGTTCTGATTCATTTGAGTTTGTTAGAGAATGTCGCACAGCAAATTTAGCCGTCGGGCTTCCTTCCACCAAGAAGACACTAGCTCTAATCCCTTTAATGAATGCCGTGCCAATTCATACCTAAAAATTCTCTGCCTCTTCCTTTTATCCCCTGAACTCAATAGAATTGGAATCTGATCTGAAACTACTCTGTTCATGCCTTCCATCTCTAAAAATGGGAACAAATTCAACCAAACTGAAGATATGAGTATCCTATCAATTTTGGATTGGGTACTGTTGATTTGCAGATTGGACCAAGTAAACCTTTTGTTGGGTAGCTCCAAGTCAACCATTCCACAGACCCTAATCCATTCCCCAAAGTTTTCCATATCTCTGTCCCAGTTTGGTCTACCCGATCTTTCCCAAGTAAATCTGATATACTTAAAGTCCCCAACAACACACCAATTGCCTTCAAACTGACTGCGTAATCAGTAGATCTCCATAAAGAACTTCTCCCTTGACTAATGATTATGAGGCCCATAAACTGAGGTAAGAACCCACTGTTTTTGTCGTCAAACAAGGAAAACTTAACTGAAATGCTGAATTCTCCTATATCACAAGTTTGTCCCTTCAAGATATTAACATTCCTCAAAATAATTTGACCTCCACTATACCCATCAGCTGGAGAAGAAGTCCATTCTGTCAAAATTGACCCCCCAATTCTTCTGATCAAATTGTAATCCACACATTGAATCTTGGTTTCTTGTATATAAATACAGTCTAGCTTATTAACTATCAAGAGATCCTTTATTCCCCTTAGGCTCACCATGGAGTCCTCTTATGTTCCATGTCAAAATTTTCATTTAGA
This sequence comes from Zantedeschia hybrid cultivar, assembly GCA_030544215.1. NCBI lineage: Eukaryota > Viridiplantae > Streptophyta > Magnoliopsida > Alismatales > Araceae > Zantedeschia > Zantedeschia hybrid cultivar. The sequence continues at coordinate 40,272,195 of JARZZO010000013.1, read as the reverse complement.
ACCGAACTCCCCTCCTCCCCTCCTCCCCCCCCCCGCCCCCCCCGCCCCCCCAACCCCCTTCCTTTTTCTTCTCTCTTAGGCAATTCATTATCTCATTATTCTTAACAAAATTCAATTCCTGTTTACCAATCTTTAGGCCACCACCTGGACCTTTTCTCTTTGCGGAATTAAGTAGGATTTCAGATATTCTCAACCTTATAATAAAGCTTCTGACCGCATCTTCCCTGCCTTCAAAGGATACTCCTATCAATTGCCCAAACCAAACAATCTCATTAGTCCAGACTTCATCTGATTCTGGGATGAATGCTACAGATGACATGGAAGGTCCTGTGAATGGGATGATATAAGTAGATGTGACTGTCACAGAGTACCCCACTTTATCCATAGAATCACAAATGGTTAGGCAAACCTCCTTGGTCTCCTCTGTCCGCAGATGTCTCTGAGAATCTAAGATGGATCTGATCTGTGTCATCAGAGCAACGAAAATCTTTGCTGAATATTCCAGCTTGTAGTGGCCCAGCAAGATCCTCCGGAGGACATAAGTTACTGACCAGAGCCAGAATGATCGAGAGAGAAAGTTGAGAAGGTGGTAAAACCATCTCTGAACCCATTGTTGAGCCGCTGGGGAGAGCATTTGGAAGAGGCCTCTGCAAATAGCAGAGAAACTGGGTGGGGTGCGAAAAGGGGGTCCTTTAAGGATGAAAGCTCCAAATTGAAACCATCGGGTAAATTACGTGTAACGGTTTGCCAGCGAGGCTTATCCGAAATAGTAATAAAACCCATCTTGACTTACCCATTAAGGAGCCCCTTCTACGACCCGGGTCGATATGCTCCGCAGACCCACGATGTTCATCTTCCTTGCCCGCTCGACCGCCGCTCCCTATCAAAGTCTTCCTCCAATCAGAAGCCTGGTGCTCTGACTGAGGACAAGATCTCTTGGAAGCCCAACCCACCACTGAAGCCTTGAGGTGAGCATAATCTGATCCTCCATATCTCCCGAAACAACGTTCATCATAATAACCAGTTCCCGATGAGAAAGAATTCTTGGACTCTGAGAGTGGGTTCTTGGACACTGAACAGTTGCAGAGCCTCTTCCCAGGGTACTGAGTTATAGTATTAGAACTCAGAACGATTTTGATTGACCGAGTAGAACTCAGTCAGGTCAGGTGGCACCTGGGATGATATCCGGCACCCCTGTTATGGGAACCTCTGGCTCCCCTGTTCTGGCATCCATCATCTCCCTTGAGCTATGAGCCTGTGATCCGCTCCATTACTGACATATTGGGAGGCCTTGAAAGTCTTGTAAGTCGCAGTCACCTCTGCCCAAGTCCACCGGTTCCCACTATAGTCTCTATCAGAGGAGGTTCTTGATGGAAAAGGGGAGGAAGATGGAGCTTCTACCTTAATGGACACCCAGAAGCAGCAACCTCCCACTATGATTCTCAGCGACTGAGGAATATCAGACAATTTATCGACCTCTATCAGCACACTGGCATATAACATCATTTCCATATGTAAAGTCCCAGCATCAACACCCCTGAGGCTGCCAAAACTCAGTAAAGCGTTCTGAAACATCTCTATGTTCCAGACACATAGAAGCAGCCCTTCCAGCAGCACCAAAGCTTGATTCCTTCGGCTACAAGTGTAGTACCACTCTACCTCCCAGGGTGAAATATTAAATCCTCCTTAGAGAGACATTTCAACGATAAGGCAGCTTCTCACCACCCCTTCATCGACGAGCTGACCAGGAAAGCTTTTACTTGCAATTCCCTAATGCTCCAAGTGAAATTCCCCTTCCATACCTCTTGCAGGATCCTGAGAATCTTCTGCTCGATATATGATTTAGTAGCATCTTCATCCTGACAGGCCGAGACTGACAACACCAAACATTGATGGAGAGAAGACCGGGCCTCTTTCACTGCCGATGACCATGGAATGTCTATCCATCCGCCTGCAACCTGAGCTTAGCTTTGGGGAGACTGGGTACAGGTTGACCTTCCACCAAATGAACGGAATACCTCTTCTGAGAACAATGAAAGCTCCAGTGCCCAACGCCACTACTGGAGATGCATCTCATGGACTTCCTGCACACTCTAGACCAGTGCCCCATCTGTAAGCACCTAACACAGACCTCTTTCCCCACCGGAAGGCGATGATGAAGGCCTATCCCTTCTACCTCTCGACCTCCTTCTGACCTCTTTCCACTCTCCACCATCAGGAGGAGGACTCTCCTACGTACCTTTGCTTTCACGTTAGGCAGGATGGAGGGTATGTTGTGCATGAAATTAGGGAGTTCTGCAATATCAGTACAAACATCAGTAGAAATGCTCTATGATGAGACTGGTTCCATTAATTCTATGCTTTATATTTTGTATCAGTGGAAAGAAAGCATGAGGGGAATGACATCATCTTGGGAAAGTGGGGATCTATGTTCAGTTGGGAAGAATGCGCTTGCATAGGCTAAGGTTCGGGTGGAAAAGTTTGAACGTAATGTGTTCTTTGTTGGGATTTTAGATGGAATTTTTTTTGGAAAGTTGGAGTATTTGCTAAAAGAAGCAACAATGGGAGAGTGAGTGAGCTTAAAATGGAGAATCCATCTTGGATGGAGGGAATATTTTGTTCTTTTTTTTTTTTTTTTTTCCCGTGTCTTTCCCACTGTCCTGCTCCCTCCCTGCCTCCCTCCCGGTAGGGGGTGCAAATGAAGCGAGTCGAGCCTAGTTTTGCCCTGTTCAAATTTATAGTTTGATTAATTTTAATCGAGTTCGAGTTCAAGTCAAGTACCTATAATGGTTGTTCAACCTTGGCTTGTTTAGATATTGAACGAGCTCGAGCCAAGTATTGCGTAGCTCGCGACCCCATTGAGTCCATGATATATTTAGTCCAAATTTTTTTAATCTAAATTTATAAAACTCAGGCCAGCCATGGTGAGTTCCGATTTGTTTGTACTCCTAGTTTTTTGATAGAAAACTCTATAAGATATTAAATATCTTATTAACTAATTTACTCTTGAATAAAATAATTAATGAGTGCTTAAATGAGCTCTTAATATGTAAACAAGCTCTTAATGAGTACTGAAACTAGCCTATGTTCAAGCTTGGCTAGTTAATGAACTGAACTTAATTTTTGTTCAAACTTGTTTATTTAGCTTACTCAATGAGCTGAGTCAAGCTATTATCGAGCTGTTTCTTGAGCTGTTTGTCAAACATATTGGTTCCTTTGCGGCCTTACCTTCCGGATCATGCACAACAAACTGCTCATGCATATTGGTTTTTGGTTTTCTGGGCTTGATATGTTATGCTCTCTTATATGTCTAACTTGCCTGTCAAATTGCATATGCATAACACATTTTTAGCATATTTTCCCTTTCAGTTGGAATAATTGTGTCTGCTAGGTGTCTGTTCGAAAGCCTGCACTCAATCTGGTTATTGCATTATCAAAACTGCATGCCTAATGGATATTATGCTTAGTTTTCATCCTTTGATGAAAAATATGCATATCAAACTCAGTATGCAATATCAATTCTATAGCTTGCCAAAAATTTAAATATTCCCTTTCAAATGTTTCATTACAGATTCTATAATGGTTAAATTTCTGAAAATAATTGCAGGTATCACGTACATTTCATCCTATTTTTTCTGCAAAATGGAGGCGCTATTTCTACATTTTGCCCCTAGATGACGAAAGCAAACAGCTCAATGATTGTGGAAGAGATGATTTTAGCGGAACTGGAGAAATGGTTGGTGAGCAGAACAAAGTGTGGACCAGTCTGAACAAGGAGAATGGGACAAGCTTGCTTGCATCAAATGAGGGTGAGTATGAAGACATATTAGATGGTACGCTGAAGAATAAAAGCTTCAGTGTAAGCAAGGTGAACCAGCTTCTACACCAGCTAGAAGGGAAAAATTTGTCCTACAAAATGTTTGCACGGGATACAAAGGCCTCAAGGAGCTCGTAAGTTCAATATATGTTCCATATTGTACCCAGAAAACTACAAATATTTGCATGTTGGTTGAACTACCATTGATTCTGTCTGGCAGTTTTGCAATTGTTTGCACCAATCATGTGAGTCTATCATTGCCTAATGACACATCTGGCACAATTACAAAAAGAAAAACCAGTTCATTGATGCTACAAGTTTCATTAATGGGCTGGTCGGGATCCTCTACTCCACTTTCACTACACCGTTTGCACTCCACTCCATCCTATTGGCTCACCTATTACCTTTTCTGCCACTCATGCTAGGAGATAAGTGGGGAGGGAAAAGTTTCCTATTTTTTAGGGAATCTTGACCAATGAGGTAGAGTGGAGTACTATTGGTGAAGAGAAAGTAGAGTAGAGCAAGTGTTGTACCTCAACCCTAGTCCCTAGCCATAAATCATTTGTATGGATTTATGGTCTCACATAAATGCAAGATGGGTATCCAGTTAAGTGGGATAAATGAAACTGGTAGGATGGTTTTGTTGGCTACAAACAATTTGGATCACAGTGGGCTTAGTATAATACTATTTCCTAGATGGTGATTTTTGTAGGAGGAGGCTGATGAAGTATGTATCTCTTTTGCTCATTTGTGGTGTGAGAACTCTCCTCCATAGATTGCGGAGTGTCTTCACATGGTGCTGTTTGATAAACATTCATTTATAAATATACACGCCTTCCTCTGTGATCCACATCCATGTATGGAACAGCACTTTGTTGGATGCTACTTTTGTCACCTAGGATGGGTTGCAATTTTGACTTCTTTGTCTCATTGCTTAGAGAATTACTGAACTTTATCCTTTTTTTATCTAAATGCTGGTGTAAAGTCTTGAATTCTAGTGTTGCTTGCTATTTGACTACTACAGCCTAATGAAATTGGATTGTGAATAAAAAGATAGGGCACAAAAATAAACCTGTTTTACCTGACTAACTTAAATTATCCTTGTGTGCAAGACTTTCACGGAATCATGGGGACTTGAGAAGTAGGGTCATCAATGGATTCAGACAATATTTGGACCATGGTTTGCCGTATCGTACCGGATCGGGCTGACTCGTACGAGTCGACTCGTATATGGGCCGACCCGATCTGCTGATACGCACCGAGTTGGACCGGATTGTGCTGACTCATACATGCTTAACGGGATGTTTTAAGTTGAGTTTTTCCTATTTGATAAGTTAAATTATTTTTTTATATCAATTATTAGGATACATTTCTCTAAAATGTGATTTAAACTCAATTAACAAACTCATTGGCTTGACTCGTGCGAGTCGGATCGGTATTGTATCGTATCTGGGAATATACGATCCAATACGGATCAGCGATACGGCGAACTTTGATCTGGACACAACTGGAACCTGAATCCAACTAGCCAAATATTTATTGAGCATCTGATGGTTGTAATCGAATATCCATTTAACATCCGACTAATAAGCAGAGGGAAATTGGATATCCACTCAGATTCTTATCCGACTGATTCTGTCTTTTGATACCAATCCTTAGATTTTATGTCTAATGATTGTGGATTTCTTCTGCTCTTAGCAATTTTTACTTGTTAGATGTTTGCAAGTTATTATTTGACATATGTCTAATGGGTTGTGTGGAGTGATAATGAAGAAACATTGTGACTTCTTTAGTACTGTTTACTATTTAAGGTTTATTTAACAGGATACTTTAGTGGTTTGAATTTTGAAATATGTCTAGAGGTCTACAAGTTGCATGTTTATTGATTTAAAGTATGTCTACGTTGCTTACATGGTATATTTTACTAAAAGTTATAGGTTACAAGTTAAAGGTTGAATTGAAAATATTCAGATATTTGGATGTTATCTGATGGAGTTGAACTCAGATGAGTACTTATCTGTCAGATAGTATCCAAAGTCTGGCATTCAGATAAAGCTAAATGGGATGGAGTTGGACAATGTAGTATCTGCTCTGTTTCCGCTCCATTGAAAGCCCTAGCGAGAAGCTGCCCCAGCGCTTATAAAGAAGCTCCCCACCCTTCTCCTAGCAAGGCCCTTTTACTCAGAAAACGACAAAACCATAAGGTTTGCCCTTCTCAGGGCTGATGACCAAAGCAGACAATACTTTGGCAGTGGGTAAAATCCTGTTGTTTGCAGTGGGCTAGCTGTGAGAACCCCATGGTCGAATAACCATATGCCCCCCTTCTTAGGAGGTTGGTTTGAGGATGGGAACTCTGGATAGTCCCACATCGGTTGTGCGAAGTGGCCCTATGCTTATAAGGAGGGTCATCACCCTGCTTCCAACGAGATGCCTTTTCCTTGTAAGAGGGTAAAACTATGTGGTCTGTCCTTCTCAAGGTATACAACCAAAAGCGGACAATACCTCAACGGTGGGAGCCCACTGCCCTTTATGCATCAAGATTGATCCATTTTTTTGTGTCAAGGAAAAGACAATAGTTTCCATGTGATATGGGTATAGGGGATAAGAAGGAGATGAAAATAGGGGATTTGATACTCCCTAGGGTTTCGTGTATTTGCAAAAAGCCTTCTGTGCAATATATAAACAATGTCCTGTATGTTTACTGTACACACATGTGACCCTCTGTTATCTTTACACTGCTTGTCAAGTTGGGGGTTTGTGCGTACACAAAATGTTTGGGGGTTATCTACACATATTCATTCTACAGGAGTTTTTGGGGTAAATATGTGGTCTTTTTGGAGATTGTATGCAGAAGACCCTAAAAATTAAAACATCCAGAATTGAATTTATGGTTCTATTTTTGTTTTGTGCTGTTTTAATTTAGGTTTTGCGTAACAACTGGGACCCTGGCATGAGGTTCAGTAGGGCCATAAACTAACATTCAAAGCTTCAGGATTTGGTGATCCATGTCCTAAGCCAAACCATGTTGATAAGGCTTTTATGATGATTACGATGAATTAATAAAAATGAACTGAATGCGGTTAAGAATTAGAAGCTATGCCATTCAAAATGTAACCATGCACGGATAGAGCCAAGCAAAAGGTGGCCAGAATAAGACCGTAGTGGCCTCCGGCCCCTGTCGAGAAATATAATTGACTAATCCTAAGTCAAAGGATAGAGAAACATAACACCACTATTTCTAAACAACTTAACTTGTAGCCAGGCCTTCTTTTCACACTATAACAACAAACAATGGAAACTCAAGATCTTTTGACAATCCATTATCTAGTGATAACAGGAAGTAATTTAAAACGAAGGTGATGCAGAATCGAACCTTCAATCAATGGAATCTCATATCCGCTCCATATTTAACTTGATTACCGGCATGGAGCCACTGTCGTTCACTATTCAGCTTAGGGGACATCATTAGTTATGGAATATATTTCATGATCGATGAGAATATAAACAAGAGGCATTCTGAATGTTGTGCACCTGTAATCTTTCTTAGTTGCTATATGTACTCATTAGAAAAGTTGACATCGATAATCAGATTTTGTATCCACTAAAACTCATTCTTTGCTTTTCAGTGGTCCACCAACGGAGTGCTATGTTTTTCATGCTCGAGCTGCAGAAGCCAGATTACCTTGTGATGACCAGGTTTATCCCCGTTCATTCTCAACATGAAAACCTACTTGTTGATGAAAATAACCTTAACATTCCTCTGTATGGACATCTTTGCATGGTAAACTATGTTTTCTTTAATTTGTTTATGTGAGCTGACTGTACGCATTAATGATGTTTCTTGTTGTTAGGATTGTGGAGGAATGAGGGTGCTGTGTGCAGAATTGGTTGCCAATCGCTTCCTACGCAGGGTACTGGTTATACATTGCTTTACCCTCTTCTCCTTGGGTTTTTCATTCCCGACTTTAAGATTGAGGTCCTGGTATTGCAGTGGCCTTTCAAGTTCTCACAAATGTCACTAGCATAGGGTTCTGTAGCACATTAAATTCATATAATTTTCTCTCCATAAGAAAGTTTTATTTATTCATTTATCGCTGCTCATTTAGGGCTTTACATGGGTTAGAGGGAGCTGTTCCAGAAATTTGGGGTAAAGTGTGTGTGTGGGGGTGGGGGGTGGGGTGGGGTTGGAAATAGTTTTCAATCTCCGGTAGGTGTGATTTGGTTGTCTCACTGGCTGCATCCTTGTCCTCCATGCAAAAATGGACTGTGCTGTCTGGTCTGGAAAATAAGCTACTGATGGAGAATCAGATCCGCCGCTTTACACTCGAGGGAGTGCGTCTACCACCATCAGAGAGCGTTCCAACTTCGTTGTGGCTCGAAGATTCACCAGAGCTTGATTGCTGCATAGATTAGTTTTAGGCAAGTCCATAGGCAGTTTATTTGGCCCAATTGGAGCCTGTTTAGCTTGCTTTTTTTATTTTTTCTGAATTTCAAGTGTGATTTTTTATTTTTTAGATTTTTTTAGTGTGAATTTTCGCAATAATTTTCTAGTTAGAGGAATTTGAGTATGTCTTGGAGTTGGATAGTCGAGTTTTAGTTGGAAAGGTCCCTAAACACTATAGATAAGCACATAATGTCTCTTTTGAATTAATTGCATGAATTTTGAGTTATTTTCTGATATTCTCTGTGCGACGGAGAAGACGACCATGTGACGGGGTCGAAAAAAGTCATGTGACGGGAACGGGTGTGACGCCCTAGCCGCCAATGAGACGTTGGAGGCCTGCCCACTACCGGTGCGACCATCGTCCCACTCTTTCTCTGCCTTAGGATTGGGAAGGAGGAAGAATAGGAGAAAGGGGCAAGCCCATCGTGCCCTTTGTTCAAGCCTGGTCAAACTAGGTTTGACCTGGTTCACCCAGCTAGGCCCAGTCCCTCTTAAAGGCTTGGTCCGAGCCCAGGTCCCTACCTAGTCCGAACCAGACCTATTCAAAAGGTCCCAAGCTTTAAGTTGCTACCTGGTCTGACCAGGTTCTGGTAGGATCAACCCTAGTCCGAACTAGGGTCGTGTTAGGTCTGAGCCAAGCGTAGACCTGGTATGTTGCGGTGCACAAGGCGGTACAACAGGAGCTGTTAGTGCATCGCTTGTGTTCTGGGCCCATTCGTGCTCTGATTCGTGTGCTATCAATGCACTGCAAAAATGGATTGAAAAAGGCTACGAGTCTAAGTCAGAAAGAGTTAAAGTTCTATCCTTTGCCATGGATGAAAAACAATCCGGATATATATAGTGTTTAGTGAGTGTTAGTTGTTGTCGTTGCTTTGAATAAATCCGATTTGTCACTGGTGAAGAATCTTGGATAGTGGCATTCCAATAAGCATCCAATGAGTCGGGATTTGGTTTCGTCTCAATGAGATCGACCTAGTTCCGGTATGGTGCTGTTTCGAAAGCACCTTGTGTCATCTCTGTACGCATATCGAGGTCATCTGTTCGCGCATCTTGAGGCTTGTGACAACCACCTTTATTTGTGTGCCAACATTCATGTACCTCCAACTTTGTAGCACGCTTCTTGAGGTAGCATCCCAACGGAGTGCTATCATCTGTAGCCTGTCAACTGCCGTGATTATTAACCCGGATTTCATTTATTGGTTATTTGTATCCTGTTATCTTCCTGTGAGGAGTGGGCCATTGTTTTATTATACTTTGAGGGTGGTACACGCGCACCAGATGCTCTTCTCTTATGCACCAACGTAGAGGTATGTATCTCTCTTTCCGACCACATCTTGCTTTTCTAGTATTTGCTTTTCATCTGTCACCAACTTGTGAGGTAGGATACCTAGCCCATGATACATCATCATTGTCGGCTTGAGAGTGCGTTACACCTATCCCGTGAGTTCCAATGGGACTTTGGGGTGGTTCTAATTCCTTAAACTTGTGGTAGCTCTTCAACTGCCACTGGTCCTAAGTTTCTTCATCGCGAGGGGGATGGTTACTTGGCTAGTTTCTGTTATTTGGCGTAGTTATCCAACTTTACGATTCTACGATTAGGTTGAATCACTTATTTTTATATTACTTGCTGATCTCTAATTGCCGTTAGTGAGTCCTTCGTCCTGTTAGCTGTCCCGCATTAGCTACGGCCACATATTTGGCAATCATCATATGTTAGTCCCACTTTGACACCCGTTCCTCCAACCACTACCTGAAACAAAGAAGGAAAACTTTGTTATAGCCTTTTATATTTCTTTGGGATTTTGAGAGTCCTGTTAGCCATCCCGCATTAGCTACGGCCACATATTTGGCAATCATCCATATGTTACTTCCACTTTGACACCCATTCCTTCAACCACTACCCAAAACAAAGAAGGAAAACTTCGTTATAGCCTTTTATATTTCTTTGCGATTTTGAGAGTGATTGGCCATGTGGGTTATCCATAGAAAGATGCATTTCTTCTTTTTTAACTCATGCGATCTCTCCCCCCTTGTTGAATTCATTAAAGAGAGAACCAGATGGCACCAAGAGAACAACCTGGGCACAGGGATGCACTATGATCAGCTACTCTGGTGTTCAAATTTTGTGTTAACCTCAAGGAAGAAGAGGAAAGAGGCAGATATGAAATAGTGAGAAGGAAACAACCTGAGCATGGTGTTTTGTGAATTGAGGGAAAATTTGCCACAATTTTTTTTTGTTAATTGCTTCTCATGGCATTGTTCTGGTCTTGCAGATGGTCCGGGTGCTTGTTGCAACATCTATTAGGGAGGCGGCTGCAGGTGCCAGTGATGATGCTCTGTTGAAGCTGATGGATGCTACCTGTAGGCGTGCGACTGCTCCTCCAGCGCCCCCTGATGGCCTCTGTCTTGTTGATGTTGGCTATGCAGAATTCAGGAAAGAGTGTTGCTTCATACACTGATATGGTAAAATATGGGTAAAAGGAGTTCGCCTCTGGTTATCTTTGCTAACCTCATGTTTATAGCAATATTTGGCTTCATGAGTGGAAATATACCAAAATGGCAACACATAGAACATCAGAAAGAGCAAGCTTGAGAAAGGGGAAATGAACGGATTGATGATTCTAGCAAACTTAAGAAAAGGGAAATGAATAGATTGATGATTCTTGTTATCGTTCCTGGGAATTTTTCTTTGAGAACTCCCACATTTTATCAAGAGGATAGAGAAACATATGGAACTTTTCAAGCGGTTCTGCAGTGATTGTGCGATCTCCATAAGCTAATCTTTTGGTTTGGCCACATTCTTTGGTCTTAGTTGACAAGTCTGGCTTTCAAACCTCCCACCTCTCTTGGACGGAACGAGATCCTCAGGGCTTATTCCTCTTGGTCTAGTGCACTCCCAAACCCATCAAAAGGAGATGTACTTGCAAATACACCACCTTTTGATGTGTTTGGGGCTGCAGCATGGCCTAGAGGGATAGGTCCGGAAGATCTTGTTCCCTCTTGAACAGCCTCGTCAATCCAACAGCCTGCGTGGAATGCGATGAAAGATAACAGAATGGACCTTCTAGTTTTCTGCCACTGCCAGATTTTGTTTTATGAAAAGACCATTCTACTCCATTACCATACACAAGCCCTTTTAGATATTAGTGGGGTCTGATGTCTGTAAAAGTTGAAATACTTGCTGCGATGACCCCTGGATGTTGCGCTGTAACCAGATAAGATGGTGTGTTGGTTTAACACTTGCTGCACCTCGTGCGATGCAACAACCACGCACCAACTAATACGTGCTGCACACATGGGCATTGCAGTGGGTAAACTATTATTTTTTATTTTTTTTCTAGGTTGACCTCGAGCCCAACCGTCCGTACAGTGCAATGTCCGATCGAATGCCGCAAAAAAATCTGAAAAATCAAAGTATTATTTTACTGTTCATTGGAATTCGGTTTTCGATTTTTCAGATTTTTTTGTGTCGTCTGATTGGACATTGCACTGTATAGACGGTTGGAGCACCTTGGGCCGACCTAGAAAAAATAAAAAAAATTATTTACCCACTGCAATGTCCCTGCGTGTAGCACGCGGGGGCATTGCAGCAAGTATTGCCCCTCTTAAATAAGAAAGTTAAATAAGAAAGCACGTGTGGATGATGCTATGCAAATAAATACCGCAAACAGAATACCTTCTTGGCTTCCAAACTTTGGACAAAAAGCGATGAATGATCGGTTGAAATGTGACATTGTGACTATGCGAAATGTCAATCATGCATGTGTAATTCATGCGTTTTAGAGCTTAGAAAAGCATAAGCCATTAGGAGTTGCTACTTTCCTCTTCGAGCATTTTGAAAAGTTGTTGGGGATCTTGTGGAGCAGCTTCTTCAACTTGGCTTAATTAAGCATTAGTATGTACATTATTTTGTGGTCCCCAAAATCTTTCGGCATTCTTAGGATCCTTGCAATTCTGGAGAAAAAAAGAAGAGTAAGACTTGCTGTATCGGCCACCAGAACCTTTCTCTCTTTTGAAAAAAAAAAGATTTAATTAAAATAAACCCCTGAAAATATATATAATTATAAAATTATCTATAATTCAACTATTTACGAATAAGTCTTCACAATTCCCTGTGAACTGATGCAAGGCTCTTCCTAAATGTCAACAAAAAGCCCTCGAGAGTGTTGGTAAGAAGTGGCTCAAAAGGACTTTTAAGAAAGTTGAGATTGTGAGAATTTATTTGTAAATAGTTAGACTAGGAGGAGTTATCTATAATATCAAGAGTTTTGAAAAGTTGATAATTAAAAAATCCTTGAAATTTTTTTTAGGCCGGCTTCATTATGCCCTGTGTCCATACCAGCTGTTTGCCTGTCCGTTAGGGTTTAGTTTTTGATTATTTTTTTTAAAATTTTTTGAATTGTCCAGAGAAGATCGAATTGTTCATACTATATGTTCATACAATTCGACTTTTGCTTAGAAGCCAAATACTAAACCCGACATGAATGATTTTCAAAATCTACTCTTCATCTACTTCAAAATCTATGTAGAAGTTCAAAAGTATTTTCACTTGAAATTACACAAGACACAAATTTATTAGTTTCTGTTTTAGAGTTGGGCCGGGAAATGAACCCACCTACAAGACTCCAAAACCAGCAAACGTATTACTGTCAAAAAAGAGAGAAAAATATTCACTGCAATGCCCATAAGATTTTTCTGTTGGGACTTTAAGATGCTATAAGCATATTCATTGCCTAATCGATAGATCAAATGACATGAAATCACTGCAATGCCTTATAGAAAGTACAACATGTGTTAGAACCGGATCGGCCTAAATCTCGACCACCATGATTAGAACATTCCGTCTTCAATCATAGGGATGATGCTGGATGGTCCCTGCAAAACAAAACATGGTTAGAGAACCCTCGACAGCAGTCCAAGGAGCTCACTCCGATGCCTAAGTCAAAAAAGCTGGAGATTCTCAGGGAAGATTAGGTAGCTTGAGCTATCGAAAGCATACCTATACTTGTTGAACAAGGGGTCTTTATATAGTAACAAAGATCCTATTAGAGGGAAGGCATGATCTCGAAAGATCTTCTAGTCGAGTCCCAAATGGAAAAGACTTATGTTGCGGAAGAGTCTGTATCCATGCGGGATCTTAGTTACCTTTTTGGTAAGCTCTTGGTCGTGATCGGATATGTAACAGAGGTAATCAAGATCGTGGGCAAAATAGTCATGTTTTGGCAGCTAAGTCCATATTGGATTTGAGAGTAGAAGAGACATCCATTATAGCGATCCAAATCCCTCCTAGGAAGACCGTGAGATTCCCTTGTAGATAACTCTATTCCTGAAGAGTGATGGTTTCTCCTTCTCGGTCTTGAGTTCGTTCCTAGAGAGGGATGGTTTCTCCTTTTCGGTCTTGAGCCGGTTCGGACCCTTTTTTTTTGAGAATTGGACTTGTCCTATTGGACAGACCCATCAGAAATTGGGCTTGCCGAAATCTTTCTCCTTTAGAACCAATATACTGTCCAGTGTATCAGTCGGGCGATGATCGTACATGAGGTGCAATGAGTGTTAAAATTGGCACATAGAAGGTGATTTTACAGAAGGTGCAAGATCCATCATGGTGCAGTGGGTACTAAAAATCCCTGTCTGACTTGTTGATCAAACGGCAAGAGTAATACGTGTTGCACCATTGGTAGCTATGTGATTCACTTGAATTGTATCGTGCTCGGCATCACCATCTGATAACATTGATTGCACGACACTACAACATCTTATATTCTTTTGTTTTTTAAATTTGTTGAGCTAGAGCATCACTCCAACTTGGCCTCTGTATGGTCAAAAACAATCAAAAGGAAAAGGAGATTGCACCCTCACTTGATCTGAGTAGTCAGATCATGTGCAATGCAACAAACATTATTTTAAAGAGTAATAATTGCTACATTGCGTGACTCTGCAGTCGAAACAAATTATTTTTTAAGGTCAACTCCATCATTCTCTACATGTTTGTACAATCTACATTTGATTGGACGATCTAAACAATTTTAAAAATAAAAAATTGAACCCCAATGAATAGTAAAGAAGTCCTTAATAGGCCAACCATGAGTCGAGCCCAATAAATTCGGCCTCAAATTTTGATTTGTTAGAATGTTTTAGATCGTCCAATCGAGTATCAGGTTATATATATATATGGGATATGTTAGATTGACCTAAAAAAAATTAATTTTTTCTTTGGCCGCACCGCCATGGGGTGCACTTGGTGCAGCAAGTATCACTCTGATCCAAATGGGAATTGTAGAAGGAGTAAATAAATTTTTTTATTTTTTTTCTAGGTCGGCCCTGAGGTGTCCTAACCGTCCGTACAGTGCAATGTCCGATTGAGCTCGATTTACTATTCATTGGAGCTCAATTTTTAGTTTTTCAGATTTTTTGGGTCGTCTGATCGGGTATTATACTGTACGGACGGTTAGGACACCTCGGGGCGATATAGGACAAAAAAAAAATTCATTTACCACTGTATGATCCGCTGGAGAAGAGTTTCTGAAAAGAAAAAAACAAAAAGGAAAAAAAAACTGCCAGTCGGATTATCGGGTTATCGGTGGGTTAGACGCTATAATTAAAAAAAAACTGCATGATCCGCTGGGTACACCTGCGCATCTTTGCCACCCGATCCAATGTAGGCGCCTGCGTCGTCGATAAATAAATAGTTGCCTCCGCTCGAGAGTTTAGGGTTTTACTTCCCTGCTTGTGCGAGGCAGCAGAGCTCCATTCTACCTCCCGCCGTCGACATCCTCCTCACACCATGGTCAGTTCCTAAGCTGCTTCGCATGCCTTTCTTCGATTTGTTTCGGTTTGTGTCTGCATGCTCCCTCTCTGCTTGTTTGTTTGCGGATCTTCCATATCGTTGAAGTTTTTTGTTATTTTGCTGTGAATTTTAATGCTTCCATTCGTCCACTGTGATGCGTGTTGGTAAAGATCGGTTCTTGGAGGACGGATCTCAGATGAGTCAGCCGATTTTGAAAATGGGATTTTTTTTTGGTGACTGCTGTGATCCCTGTTTGTAATGGTCGCATCTTGGCCGTCGGACCTGTGATGGGTCCCGTGATATGTAGGGGGATCAATGTTTTGATCGTTTACTTTGAAGCTAGTGATGGATTCGTGGTTCTAGGGCTTTTTGGTTCTCTTCTGGCTTGTAGATTTGTAGTAATCCATCCATGCTCAAGTTGGTTGGCTGGAAAGGATGATATGGTGGGTCTTTAGAGGGCCTAGCTCTTTTAAGAGTAAGATGACTGTAAGAGTTCAGGGGTTACCGTTCATGCGATTTGAGATTGCTGCACGAAGTTACATTCTTGATGTTTGGACGATTTACTACGTCCACACCAGGATTTTCTGGACTCTTGCTGTGAAGATTTTGTGATCATTGTCATCTGATTGAGATGAATAAAAAGATTGAGTCTATTGTGCCAATGCAATTATAGCTTTTCTATAATGCTGATTGCATGGAAACTTGGATTGCGGGCACTTTGATTTGCCTATTACATTGCAACTTTTGGGTTGAGAAGAGTGGGGGTTAACCCGAATGCGTGTATGAACTATGAAGTGCGTACTACATAGGAATCGATATGGGGATAGTTTGTGGCAATGGTGCCATTTGTTCTTTGTTTGTGTGTATTTTAATCTTGAATTAAACATCCTTATGAAATTAGTAACTGAGTTTATGAAGTTGGTAGGGACATCGCCATTACATGACATCTTTTACATCATTCTCTGGAGCTTGAATTCCATGTTTTAATGAGTAGTTGTGTATGTGCATGCTTAATATGTATGAACGGTAAGAATATATCATACAATACATATGAATGGCAAGAATATATCATACCAGATGTGTCTTCAATTCTTTTGGCATACCTTTAAATTGGTAATTAGCGGTCATTCTGTAATAATAGCTAATAGTTGAAGTGAAGTGAATGAGGGGATGGCTTAGCATTTAAAGCTGGTTACATGGCATCTCTCTAATCATTTGATTTTTTAATCAGTATAACTTGTATCCATAAGCACATTTATTTTGCAAATGGGATAGTCATGTTTCCTCAATGAGATTGTGGTTTTACCTTCTATCATCTGATAGTGTTCTTTTTGGTCACCATATTTTGTTTCCTTGTTCTCATCTCATCTTCCTGGTGATGTTGAGCTACTTTTCTTTCTTTCTTTTTCTTTAAATATGAGTATATTGTGTTGTTCTTTTTTATTTCATTTACAAGGTGCAACTATTTGCAGATCGATATCAACTTTTTTTTTTTTACCTCTTAGTAACTTGTCTTTTCTGTATTCACCCCAGGCTCGTGGACTCAAGAAACATCTCAAGCGGCTCAATGCCCCAAGGCATTGGATGCTTGATAAGCTTGGTGGTGCCTTTGTCAGTACAAGCTTTCCACCATCTGTTCTTGTTGCTTCATGTTCCTGCTTTGTTTTTGTTTTTTAAAATCAAGTTAGCCTTGTTTTTAACCGTTTAGGCTCCCAAGCCCTCATCGGGGCCACACAAAGCTCGGGAATGTCTGCCCTTGATCCTTGTTTTGAGAAACAAGCTCAAATATGCTCTTACATACCGTGAAGTCATTGCAATTTTAATGCAAAGGCATGTTATGGTTGATGGAAAGGTCCGGACTGACAAAACATATCCAGCCGGTTTCATGGGTATGAACATCAGACACTCAGTCTCCTTTTCATTTTTCTTCTTATATATCACTTGCTTTTGCATAGTTTTCCCAAGTTCAGCTGACAGAATTCTATTTTATTTGCAGATGTTGTTTCAATTCCAAAGACAAATGAGAATTTTCGACTTCTTTATGATACCAAGGGTCGTTTCCGTCTCCATCGTATCAAGGATGAGGAGGCAAAGGTAGATCTTTGCATTTCTGCAACACGGACTTCTGCATCTTTCTGTGATTCCATTTATTTTATTTTCATGCATATCCCCAATCCCTAACATTCTTGATGTTCTAGTGGATTTTATTTACATTATTGTTGTTAAGGGTAAAAAATAACAGTCCCTGGGAAGTCTACAGTCTGTTGTTTCATTTTGTTTTTGCAAATTGTGGCATGAATGGTGCTTTTGTTAAGTTGGTCTCTCTCTCTCTCACACCCACACCCACTCCCATCCCACACCCACCCACAGCCTATGTGCTAGATCTAGTGAAAATTTAATTCATAATAGTTTTATACACATTTCTTTGACTATTTGAAGGGGTTATTTTGGCTCAATCAGGCATATTTCTGTTTATATATTTTATCTGTTGTGAGTATGGTTCGTGTATATTTTTTCCAAGTGTACCTGATCGCTACTCAGTCATGCCAAATTCCAATTCTGTGAGAGATATTTCCTTCCATGACTGTTTTACTTCCTTTCTTATATTTAGCAATAATTATATAAAATTCTATACCTTTTGTATCTTTTTTTCTGCAAAAGGCTTGCAGATGGGAAATGAAAAAGCAAATGAAACTAATGACCCCAATGGAACCATTATTGCTGATAATGCTCTTTCACGTACTCAGCATTGTTTTCCTTCGCTGCCAGCTTCCATTGTGCTGGTAAATTTTCCATTTCGATTAAGTTTTCTCCCTCTCAAATGAGTACTGCAGCTCTGGGTTTGGTCTGCCTATCAGCCCACATTATACTATCTGACAAGTTTGGGTAACATGCAGCTTTCCTTTTCATCAGACTATTTTTAAAATTTCGAAGTAGGATTGGCCATTTTATTACAAGGTTTTCATCTCTTCAAACTTCAAAGTAGGATTGGCTCTGTCCTTTTCATGAGTGATCTGGGCTCTTTTGTTGATTACACAATTGTATAGTGCCCTTCTGGTGATAACGCTATTTTTTTTTGATCTTCAAAGAAATAAAGTGTTTGTGATTCTTGGTGCATCACCTCCATGGTTAGTGGGATTGACCGATCCTGATACAAATCAGGACCAACTGACGATTAATTCAGATCAGCGTCAGCCAATGTTGATCCAATTTTCACGGGGTGAGGGGAATAGATCCCTTTTACAATAACAATTGGTATGAATCGGCTTGACTTGGTCCGAAATCGGCTGACCCCAGGCTGTTTCTGAGACGATCGCAACACCCGACCAAATTGGGCCTGGCTGATCGCAGAACCTGATCCAATTCTGCATTACTAGTTTATATCTAAGAATCTATTCTTTATCTGGTTCTCTGTGCGTCTCTTTCCAGACTAAAGTGTTTCCTCTCATTTAAGCAATTACCTGTGCACTCAGTGTTCCCCTCTTTATCACCGATGTCCATAAATTTATTGTTTACCTGTAACCAGAAAAATACCTGCGTATTGACATTTTTCAATCGACTGAAGTCTATCTTCTCTCCAGGCTGGGAGTGAGTGTTTCTAGCTATGGTATACTTCCGGGGGGGGGGGGGGGGGGGGGGGCGCTATGCTTGTGTCATTTTTCATCATCATAATCATAAGTGCCATGCGTCACCCTAATTTTGGCCAGATCTAATAGAGGATCCAAGGATTTTGCAGACATTTCATTCACCTGCACTGCCTGACAGTGCATGTAGCACCAACTGCCAAGTACAGGGTCCAAATGAATTTTGTAAAGGAGTGGATCTATGCTAGACTGGAAGGGTATGAAACTGCAGAAAATATTTAAAATGAGGCTGTTTGATATAGAGAATGGAGGTGTGCTCTTCTTGTGTACTATCTTAAGTTCTGTAGTTTTACAATTTGTGATCAGATTCAAATACACAATGCTCTGTTTTTCTCGCTTCTTGTTTGTAACATAATGCCACATTGTCAGAAGAAGTGGAGCCCTAATTTTTTTCTATGCGTGTGCAAAATATTTAGGATGCATCTGCCTTTTCTTTTTCTCCCTCCCTCTCTCATTTATTGCCCAATTGCTTGTTTTCCTTTGACATATGTTCTTTTACCACACGTGCAGTTCAAGCTCTGCAAGGTCCGGTCAGTGCGGTTCGGAGACAAGGGAATCCCTTACCTCAACACATACGACGGCCGCACCATTCGTTATCCTGATCCTCTTATCAAGGCGAATGACACAATCAAGCTTGATCTGGAGACCAACAAGATAGTGGACTTCATTAAGTTTGATGTTGGAAATGTTGTGATGGTGACGGGCGGAAGGAACACTGGCCGTGTTGGCCTGATCAAGAACAGAGAGAAGCACAAGGGAAGCTTTGAGACCATCCATGTCCAGGATGCTGCTGGGCATGAGTTTGCAACCCGGCTCGGCAACGTCTTCACCATCGGCAAGGGATCAAAGCCATGGGTATCTCTCCCCAAGGGAAAGGGCATCAAACAGTCCATTATTGAGGAGGCTAGGAAGCGGGTTGCTGCTGCTGCTGCCACCGCCTAGTGATGATAGGTACGGTCCAATGAAACAGGGTATACAATTTTTCTGGCACAGGGAGTGATGGGCAGCTATGAAATTGCTCTAAATTTTGTTGGAAACGTTTCTGTTAACTGCACTGAGTTCTGCATTTGCGTTGGCTAGGCTTCACATGCTTTTGTGTTTGTTTGTGTGCTCGGTGAAATAATAGGCTTCTCGTGGTTTCTTGCATTGTTGGAGCAGGTTTCAGGTATGTGATGGGGCGATCCATGCAAGCCACCGGTTACTTTGTTTGCCATTTGTTGGAGCAGGCTTTACCAGTAGCAATGCCAAGCGAATTATAGTTGTTCGTGTGTGCTTGTAATGAAGTGTGATACGCTGGTGAATACACCCATATATGTGTTTGGCACAACTGTTGGCCTTAATAAGAAAGTGGAACAAATTTAATCGGTAATCTTATTGAAATACTTTGGTCAATAATTTACCCGAAAGTTCAGTTGCCCCATCATATTTTCTAGTCTCTTCCTACATTCTTTTCGTTAAAGAAAAATGAGTTAGGTAATTTTGTAAGTCTAATTCATATTAAGTACAATTAGACGACTTTTGTTATTTCACTGTTAGAAAAATAGCATCAGGGGCTTGTTTTTGAAAGATTGTAAGAAGTTATCTAATAATATTGAGATTATGTGCATATATTTGGATTATAGGAACTGAAATATAGAACTTCTTTCCTTTTTCAAATATCCACGCTAACTTCCACTTGCTTAGTCTAATCTCTGTTTCTTGAGGTGAGCTTTGTACCGTTGGCATGTTTGAGCACTGCAGCTTGTGCTTCACATGTTTTTATGGGTAACAGTTGCTGCAATGTTTGTGGTCTCAGGTGTAATTTCTATGGTTTAAAAAGAAAAAAAAACTCTTCCAACTTGAGGTACTACTTGATCAAAATTGGATGGTTCAAAAAACTAAAGAAAGAATTGCACCTCGCTGTGATTTGATGACTCGGATCGCATGAAGGCTATATATATATAATCCGCTGTCACACTAGCAGCCGATTGAACCAGAGGGGAAAAAATAAAGTTTATGATATATTTTTGAATATTTAATTACGTGCTTAGGGTTGTTTCTGTCTCTTGTGACTTATATTTTACCATCCAATTGTGAAACTCAATTTAGTCACCTAATGGGGTCTATGGAAAATATATTTTTTAACAATTTTTAAAAATTTTAAAAAGATTTTGTCTAATTAATTCTTAAGGTTGATCCTATCTTTTGGGATTTAATTTTAGGCACCAATTAAGAAGTTTAAACTCAAAATGTATGGAATGTCGCCATATATATATGGTCATGATATTGTGCGCTGCCCCTTTTTCTTCTGCTGGCGACAGATTCTAATTTTTAAGAGTCTGCCTTCGGTGCCCAAAATTTATGGAAGGGGTGAGCCTGGGTAAGAGGAAAGGGAATAAAATTTATAAAAGAATGCACCGTCTGTAGGTCACTGGGCATCCGTGCACCCACGTGAAAAGTTTCTCCTATGCGCGAAGAGCCTTGTTTTCGTCATTTTTTTGTTTTTTTTTAAATTCACCTTCAGTCCTTCATCCGAGGGCCTTCACTACAATTCATTACCAACGGACAAAAGCCTTGCAGTGGATTATATCATTTTCCTATAGTTCCTCGTTCACTTGTTCATAAAATTGATTTGTATGCATATCACATGTTAAGTTTCAGGGAAGATCCCTTGACACGAGTTACATGAGAATGCTAAAGGGTGAGGTTTAAGTTTAAGGATCTTTTGATATAAAATTTATCCAATTTGACTTGACCGGAGCTGTATTATACATAAGTATGTTTTGAGTATAGATTTTCTTCCTTTTTTTCATTAGAAATAACATTAATTTAACTGTTATATCTATAGAGACATAAAAATGGGAGTTAAAGAATCCCATATTTGCTGTTGAGAATGCAATCATGTGTTTATAAAGAAGGTCTCCCACCTTCCTCCCAACAAGGTAGGACTGCAAACGAGCCAAGCCGAGACGAGTTATATTATGTTCAAGCTTGGTTCGACTAAATTTAATCGAGTTTGAGTTTCAGCAGAGTTTTTATAATGGTTGTTTAAGTTTTGTTTATTTAGATATTAAACGAGCTCGAGTCAAATATCGAGTAGCTTGCGAGCTCAATAAATCTATGATATATATAATTCAAAAAAAATATTTTAAATATTTAGAATCAAGGTAAACTATGGCGAGCAGCAAGTTGCTTGTGTCCTTAGCTATTTTATAGAAAACCCTACAAGATATTAGAATATCTTATTAATTAAGATTATTTATGATTAGAATAACTAAATAATTACTTAAAAAATCTTAATGAGTACTTAAACGAGTTCTTAATGAGTATTAAAATAAACTCTTGACGAGTACTTAAACGAGCTTGTTCACGAGTTTATTCGAGCCGAGTTTGCTTGTGTTCAAACTTGACTCGTTTAATGAACCGAGCTTAAATTTTTGTTTAAATTTATTTATTTTGTTTAATAAACGAGCCGAATCGAACTCTTATCGCGTAATATTGGTTCATTTGTAACCCTACAACAAGGGCCCTTTTTTTCAAAAGAACAGAACCGTGAGACTTATGGCCTAAAGTGGACAAATACCTTATTGGTGAGAGCCTAGGTTCCTTCCGCAACATTAGCGTTGTCTGTAGGAAATTCAGGTCATATACACACGCTTGCCTTCTCAGGAGACTATGTAAAGGTATAAAAATAGGAGCTAAATAATCTCGTATTGGTTGTTTAGAAGACAATCATGTGCTTATAAAGAAGACCCATCACTTTCCTCCCAATAAGGATCTTGTTCTTAAAAAGATAAAATTATGAGGCCCATGGTCTAAAGCGGATAATACTTTGTTGACGAGAATCTGGTTATCTGCTTGCAACAAATGCCTATTTTCAATAATTCAAAAGATAAAAATGTACCAAGACATGGACATAAAGATAAACATGAACCATTTTCTACTAGATAAGAACAAGGAAATAATGTTTAGAAATAACATAATTTAACTTTTATATCTATTTTCAATAATTCAAAAGAAAAAAATATATGAAGACATGGACATAAGGATAAACATACATCATCCTCTAATGGATAAGAACAATGAATTGATGTTTAGAAATAACAATAATTTAACTTTTATATCTATTTTTAATAATTCAAAAGATAATGTACGAAGACATGAATATAAGGATAAACATACACCATTCTCTAATGGATAAGAACAAGGACTTAATGAGACACTATCGGGTCAGACAGATATCCTTTTACATGCCTTCATGCCAAATCACATAAATCAGAGAAGGGGTAGACTAACCCGTTTTCATCCCAAGCTCCCACCTAACCTTTGGTTTCTCTTTTCCTCTTCTTTTTTGGGGGGTGCCTCTCTTATAGAGAACCCCCTCCCCCTACTTTTTCCTTCGTTAGGAAAGAGGTTCATCTCTTTCTGAGAAGTTTTTGTCAAATAAGTCTAAGACTTTTTAATTTTTGTTTTTCTGTCCCTAGATAAAGTTTAGTCCTCTTCGATTTGATTTAGTAATCTATTCCTTTCTCGTGTTCAACTTAGTTTTTTCTCACAAAATTTTCGTTACATTTGCTCCACTTGTATAGTTAAGTTCTTGCCCCCTTAGAACTGTGTTGCCACTTCTTTGCTTTCAGTGTTTTTCTCCGTTCAGTTCGCTCAATTGTCCAGTTGCTTACACAGCTGTTATGTCGTATCCTGTGAAAGACATCCATTGCTTGTTCTTACTCAATAGTGCGCACAGTTTGTTTGAGTTCCTCCTCGACATTTCAAGACCTTGGTTATTTGTGCGCAGTCACCAAACTTTGAGCAGGGGGTGTGCTCTTCGAGGCCGAGGCCCGTGTTCATCTATTTAAACAGTCAAATGTTAATCGAATCCCATCACTGTTTGAAGGAGTGGCTGGCTTCTATGCAAAGATGAAGACTCCTTCATTTGGTGCCTTGTTTGGCAAGTTCTAGTTAAGCTCTTTTACAGGTTTAAGCCGCTCAGTACCAGTTCCTTTGTCTTTTTCATATGCATCTCCGTGCAATGAGCATATGCCTTTCTTTTCATTATTTTCTTGACAAATTTTTTAATTTTTTTAGAACGTCCAATCAAAAAATTGAGTACATCTGGATAGCTCGAGTAGGCTCTGACTCAATTGTATATTTTGTTTTAATTTTTTTTGCAAGCAAATCGAGGTGCTCTTCTAATGATTTTTAAAAAATTAAATACACAATCGGGTCGAGATCGACCCAAACTCTCCAGATGTATTCTCGGATTTTTTACTGGACATTTAAAAAAAAATTAAAAATTTTGCCAAGAAAATTAAAGAAAATGGAACGTGCTCACTACACGCAGCAAGTATTACTCCCTTGGGGACATGGCTATGTACGGTCCTTATTGGGGGTTATTGTTTGGCACATGTGGAGCTGTAAAACTCTTTGTTATGCAAGTTTCTTTGGTTGAACGGAAGAATATCTACTGTAAGAAAAAACATAAATCGGAAAATTTGTCCTGCTTGAGAAATGATATCCTAAACCCTAGCAGCTTCAAGCCAATTAAAGGATATCCTCACTTTGTTAGCCCAAAAAATTCGCATCTGATGGTTAAATATGACACCAAATTAACCTTATCTAGATAAAAACTGCACACCCCATAAGGATCTTGTCCCATCTTTTCGTTCACCAATATTGCTCCTGAAGACAGATCTACAGATTGACCACACTGCCCTCAAGTGTGCCATTCCCCTTCAATGGTGCATTGTGCCCAACCATTTAATAACCACCATTGGAAGCAGGTAGGGCTGTGTCAATGATCTGGGTTTAGAAAGACCCACACCCAAACCCAAAATGAGTATTACCCAGATGTGGATCAGACCCAAAAGATTTGACAGGAAAATAGGTCAGGTCTTAAGTCTACTTCTTATTTATTTGATGTCGAAAGGCAAACGCGTCAAGTAAAAATCTATTTATCTTAACTTTTAATATTCTAGAAGATTGAACTTGATTTTAGACCCCAGTTCTTAGAAATCTGTTGGCAAATTTATGTAATATATTGACAATAGAACCAACCATTAGGGCGCATTTGGAACTGCATTTAGGACGTTATATCCAACACCTGAGCATTTTCAAACGAGCTAAATCTTGTCTCAGCTTTTAAGAAAGAAAGATTACGAGAGAAGAAAGATATAGATAGAAAAAAAAAAAGAGATATGTATAGCTGTCACCAAAAAGTGGGCTCTATGACCAGACTGTGCCAATTTACTAAATGTCATTCTGATTTACAAACGCACCCTTAGTGGGAGAACAATTATCCCTAGTCCTGTAATGAACAGGCCTTGACACATTTTGAAAGTTCTAAAAGTAGATACTTCTAATTAGGAGTGTCAATAGGACGCAGCCCGTGGTCCAATCCAACTTAGTCTTAAAGGAAATTGAGTAGGCCTAAATTATATAAGTTGGGTTGGACTAAATTTAGGTTGACATTAGTTAAAACTGGACTAGGTTGGACTGAAAATAGGTTGACCTAGTTTAATCTATTGATGTTTATAATAATTCATATAAAAAGTAAAATACTTCTAACAAACTATTTATAAATAGGGCGAACTCAATCCAATCCAACCTAACTCACTCACTCTTGAATTGAGACTAAATTTAAGTTAAATTTGAATTAAATTTGAACTAAATTTAGACTAAGCTAAAATTAGACTGGACCATTTTAAATTTGAATTAAGATCCAAAATATCACATGACCTAACCCAACTGGTCCAATATACATCCCTACTTCCAACATAGGACATGAATCTTCTATGGCACCTATAAAATATTATTTATAAGCCCGACAAATGTACCTCCAGAGTTATGCACCCGAGCAGACTCAGATTTTTCTAACTTTACGCCTCATGATAGGGGCATATACCCTGACTTTAGACCCAATAAATTAATCTAAAAAGGTCTAACAAATGTCATAAATCATTATTTCATGAGTAATACTTACTGCAATCTCGTTTGTACAATTAATGCAGTCTACGTAGATGGCATCGTGCTAGTGCTGTCATCTGTATTTTTAGATTAGGTGGCGGCATTGAGTCATACATTTTTTTTTAGTTCTTTTAAAATTTGCTGAACTAGGGGAGACCCTCAACTTGACATCTATACAATCAAATCTTTGATCGAATAATTAAATTTTTTTAACAGAAGTGGTTGCGTACCTACAATTCCATTCGATTCAAACAGTTGCGAGCTACAATAAATATTACTTTTATTTCATACTTCGATGCTGGAAACTTCATTAACTCTCTTTGGCGCAATGCGCCAGGGCTCAAGGAATAAGTCTAGGGAGTGGACCAGCCTTGTTTAGGGTGGAGCAGATGGGTTATTTTGGCCCACGTGGAGCCCATATTTGAAGAGGGACGCGTTCGTTCCGCTTCGTGACGACCCCGCATGGGCGCCACAAAGGCAGGACCCTGTGCCTCCTGAGGCGGAGGTGGCCCGGCTATCGCGGCCCGCGGGGGGGACACCGAAGCCGCAGCAGGAGGAGACAGGACGAGGAGGAGGAGGAGAGACAGGAGGAGATCAGAGTCTGCACACCAGCCGCAGCAGAAGGAACCTAGGAAAGAAGGAAGGAAGGAAGGAGAGAGAGAAAGAGAGAGAGAGAGAGAGAGAGAGAGAGATAAGGAGCAGCATGTGGCGTGGTTGGGGGCTTGGACATGCTCAGGGGAACGGGCATGGTCATGAACAAGGCCACGTCCATGGTTACGGCCATGGGCATGCGTACGGGCACGGTCATGAATACGGCCATGGCCACGGTCATGAACACGGCTACGGCCACCGGCACCACCATATGGGGGAGGCGCAGGGGGTGGTGGTGGAGTCGCAGCTGCCGGTGGTGGCGGTGGCCATCGACAAGGACAAAGGCAGCCAGAACGCGCTCAAGTGGGCGATGGAGAACATCGTCACCCGCGGCCAGACCATCGTGCTTGTCCACGTCTGTCATAGGTCGTCCGGGTTCATTCCGTCAGGTTTGTTGTCGTCCTCCTCTCTGTCATATCCAGGTATTCTTCTGTACTATACAAACAGAGAGAGAGAGAGAGAGAGAGAGAGAGAGATGGGTAGCACTAGTTCCATGCTCATGCTGTTTAATTTGCCACCTTACATTAAAATGCAAAAGCTTCTTTCCTTCTTATGACTACTGCTAAGTCCCACCTCCCCACCCCACTCCTCTCTCTTCGTGGTTATTGTTCACATGCAGGAGGCTATGAAGATCCACATTCAAAGGACGTGTTCCTGCCCTTCCGCTGCTTCTGCTCTTTAAAACAGGTGGGATGATCACCAAGCCCTAGTCACCTTCTTCTACTCTGTCCTTGACATGCATCTGCTTTTGCGAAATGACATCATGTTTTGAGTTGAGTGAGAGGAACATGGTATGCACAGGAAACAACCAGAAGTAACGATGATCAACAAATAATACTATATACCATTCTTTCGAAGTTTTGCCATTTTTTATGGCAGTTGCGTTTTCATTTTTATGTGGGCAAAAATTAACTTAGGAGATAGAACTGGATTAATATGGTACGCTTGTTTATCGATCTATTTTCTATCATCTATGTATATGTACGTTAGTATATACATGTATGAGATTAGATCAAGTTAATGTGACCTAAAGCTCGTCTACTTTAATTAGATGAATCCCTTTTCTACTTTTATTTTTTATATAATCAACATCTAACGAAGAGTTAGATGTAAGGAACCTATATATGATTCGAGAAATTTTTGTGACTATTTAAGGATGGCCTCCTTTTAGAGGATACATATTTTTGCCTATATATAGAGTGTGTATTGTAATCATAAAATGAGAGCTAATTAAGACAAAATAGTAACAAAATAGTAACGAGAGCTATATATAGAGAGTGTGTATATTTTTTTGACTATTTCAATAATAATATCTTATACTTGCTAAGATAAATTTGTAATGAGAGGAGAGCTCATTTAAGTTGGATGAGCCTTCCTAGCCCATTTGCTCCATCCCCTACATGCTCATATATATTGTGTATAAGCATATGGGGTGTCACAGTGTTACCTCTTACAATCTACAGTAACCGACAGGTGCATTGCAAGGATGTGGTGCTGGAGGATCGCGACGTGGCGAAGGCAATAATAGAGTTTGTAGCCCAATCTGCCATCGACAAGCTGGTCGTCGGCCACTCCTCAAAGCATGGATTTGTCAGGTAATCTATCCAACTTGACCTAACCTTTAATCCAATCCGTATAATAATATTTCAATGCAATCTGACCCATGTAACCTATGTAATTATTAATCCATGTTCTTATTTTATTTTACCATCAAAATTAACTCTTGTATAAAAGGATAAATGAATTTATATAACAATAAAATAATTTAAAGATTACAAACATACTTACATGATTGCTACGTTAGAGAACGTCTTTATACTTATGTTGTAATCTAATTTTTCTTATTCTGACATATTTTAGCGATCTAAGTTATCAGTCATACATATTAATGTTAGACTTGAATTAAGTTAGCGGAACCCAACTTAATCTAAGCGTGATCGGTTTCAACTCGACCCAATCATTGGGTTAGCTCCTGCGATTTGAGTTGACCTACCCATAGTTGAAGCCCTACCACCTGATACGATATGAAAAGCTATGTGCATGGTGTTATACTTAACGCTGCTACAAACGTTTTATCATAGAAGATTCAAGACCTCAGACATCCCAAGCACGATCGCAAAGGGAGCACCAGACTTCTGCACTGTGTACATCATCAACAAAGGGAAGGTGTCGTCGGTGCGGCATGCTGTCCGGCACGCACCTATTACCTGTCCTTTCCGGCAGCAAGTCCAGAACCATAGCAGTCCCAGGCATGAGATGGGTGACTCCTTAATCCATGGTGTAAGAGGTTAGTCTTTTCACAATGATCTTTTCACGGTTCATATGATTTCTCTCTGATATTCTCAATGGAATAATGTTTAATTTAATAAAAGATATCCTCTCAATATATATTTGGACCGGAGTCCAACAGTATTGAGAAGGGAGGACTCAAGTATTTGCCAACTTTTGAGATGATAAGAAGGATTTTTTGCAGCGTTTGACTTTCCCCCTCCTCTCAGTACTGCTAGACACCAATCCAAACGTATAATGAGAGGATCTCTTCTCTTAGCACTTAAAAAGTTCTTACAAGAGTACGCTTACTCTTTGCAGTGGAGTCACCGTTTCAGAGTCATCACGGCCTGCTTGAAGATAGGGAATCAATCAAGTAAGTCAATACATGTTTCTTTTCTACATGTCAAAACATGCCACAGCTTAGAAAGTTTCCACCTTTAACCTACACAATGATGGAACAGTGATAGCAAATTTGCACCATATCACTTGATTTCTTCTGCATTGACAGCATGAGGAGGAATCTTTTTTCCAATTCTAAGCAAATTAATTGTTGAAATTTATTAAAATGTTTAACTTAGAATTTTAAAAGAAGAGGACTATCTTATTTTGGATTTTTTGTAATAACCTCTTAAACAGTCTTGTGTGTGTATACATGTATATGTAAGTACGTAAAAGAGCTCTGTGTAATCATTGTATACGTGGAGAATTCAGTATCGTTAAATCTGGTATCATTCAGATCACTTATAAAATAGGACTTGTTTCAGAATAAAAAGAAATTTGTAAATGTTAGTTTTTTTTCATATGTCACATTTTATAAAAAGTTATTTACAAAACTCTAATATTTCAAATATATTTTATTTCTCTCATGATTAATGTGAAACTATTTTATTGATGTATTTCTTGGAATACGTACATGCGGATCGGCTGAAGCTTGTTCTCATGCACAATGACAAAATGAAGTATCGTCGCAAAAATCTCACAGAATCTAATACCATCTTAAAGCTAGGAGACTGTCTAACTCAAAATTTTAATAAGTTTTATTATTTTAAATATCTTCCAATTTCATCTTCTAATTGATATGAAACTTCTGATCTCTGCGCTCTCCGGGAAACAGGTCCCCATTCGCCAGAGGAGGATCCAGGTTTGTGTCGACGACGAGATCATATGGCGACCTGGGGTTGTCGGAGACGGACATATCCTACGTGAGCTCCGGCAGGCCCAGCGCGGAGAGCATGTACCCTTCGCTCCACCACCACATGGACATCGGCCGACCTTCGAGGGTTTCCAATGGCTCGGACGTGCTCGACCGGAGCTTCGAGCTTGTGCGCACGCCGGAGCACAGGCCGGGGGATGGCAGCGTCAGGCACGACCACTCTACGTTCTCGCATGACAGTGCGGGCTCATCATGGTCTCCACGCGCCATGGTAAGTTGAATCCGGATCCTCTGAGTGCAAGTGAGGATGCAACTCAATAAGTACAGTGAGAGAAAACTTAAAAAAAAAGATCTTTATATGAAACTTTATCAGATCCCAATGAGGGGTTTTCTTTGAAAAATTTCCTTCCCACCTTTGCATTTGCCCACTTCTCTGCTCATCTGCACTTACAGAAACCGGACTCTGTTAAGTTGGCCAACATTGCACTGTACGCATATTAGAAAATGTTAGGGATTTTGTGTATATATTCCTACACTCTCTATGCTAGCTATTGTGTTCGCAACTTCAAATATTCACATGTTATAATAAGTGTCTTCGGCATCGTTGAAAAATTTGCAGTTATACTTTTCAAGACAATATTGTCATAAACTCCTGTGAAATTGGAAGAAGGATTTTGATATTTTTTCAAAAGATTCTAATATAGGTTTCCCTGATTTCTAGAGATTGATGGAATCTTTCTGTCCTATTTGACTAGCTAAAGTTCGTGGCTTCTTGATTGAAGGGCGTAACTGCAATCTTTGATAAGGATGTCAGAGGCATGCAATTATAACAACATGTGGGGTCATAGGTATACATACACATAACATGGTTTACAGGAGTGTATATACAAAGAATTCAAAAGGAATGTGTTAGGTTTAATCCCTACAATATTTATATTTTAAAATAAATTTCCATGACTTGTGTGTTTAGCGACTACAGGAGTACATATACAAAGATTTCAATTTTTTTTGGTTTAATCCCTATGTTATTTATATTTGAAAATAAATCCCTATGGCTTGTGTATTTAGTGTTAACTACAAAAAGTATATTCTTTCTTAGGAATAAGTCCTTCTAATTAACAGTGATTTGAAATATATATATCTATATATATATATATATATATATATATATATATATATATATATAGAGAGAGAGAGAGAGAGAGAGATATGCTAACCAAATTGTTTTTGGAGTTAACTACAAAAAATATATTCTTTCTTAGAAATAAGTCCTTCTACTTAACAGGTCCTTCTACTTAACAGTGATTTGAAATATATATATATATATATATATATATATATATATATATATATATATATAGATAGAGAGAGAGAGAGAGAGAGAGAGAGATGCTAACCAAATTGTTTCTGGAGTTACCAGGAAGATGTAGAGACAGAGATGAGGAGACTTAGGCTTGAGCTAAAGCAAACCATGGACATGTACAGTACAGCATGCAGAGAAGCGCTATCTGCAAAGCAGAAGGTAATGTATAGGATTCCCGGGAACATTCTGTATGAGAACACAGCACAGCACAACTCGACTCAAAAAGTTCCATTTCATTGCATAAGCTAATCAATCTGAATGTATAACTGCCTTGCTGGCAGGCAAGAGAGCTCCATCTTTGGAAGATGGAGGAAGAGAAGCTACTGCAAGAAGCTCGGCTGGCTGAAGAGGCAGCTCGAGCCATAGCTGAATCAGAGAAAGCCAAGGCAAAGGCAGCCATCGAGGCTGCAGAAGCCGCACAGAGGATTGCGCAGCTGGAAGCACAGAAAAGAGTGAGTGCAGAAATGAAGGCCCTCAAGGAGGTAGAGGAGAAGAATAGAGCACTGGATGCTCTGGCGCACAATGGTGACTTGCGATACAGGAAGTACAGCATTGAAGAAATAGAGGCGGCAACTGATTACTTCTGCGAGAGCCGCAAGATTGGGGAAGGGGGCTACGGCCCTGTGTACAAATCTTACCTAGATCACACACCAGTTGCCATTAAGGTTCTACGTCCTGATGCAGCACAAGGGAGGTCCCAGTTCCAGCAGGAGGTACAAATTCTAAAAACCATTTCATTATCTACAGCCCCTAAGTGATGCCTTCATTATATGCCATGAATGCTTTGCATATTTTAAGATGGTGCTATGATTCACATGAGATGGCCTGTCAATGTGTATGGAGCCCGGCCCTTTCAATGCTGACTGCTTTCAGCAGCTTGTTTGCTAACTTACATTATTCAAAAAGAATAATACTTGCTGCACCTTGGATCGCATACTTGCGTAATCTGAGATCACGCGAGTGCATGATCTTATTTTTTTAATTGTTCGATCAAAGACCAAAAGGTACAGATGTCAAGTTAGGATAGGTCCTCAGCTCGAAAATAAATAAAAAAATGCACTGCTTAAACCAGAAGGCACTTTGAAAGACTCCAAACAAATAGAGGAAAAAGGCAAGGTTAAACCGCGGTTTACCTGCATATTATAACTCGAAACTTCCACAGACCATACACTGCAGACGATTCTGATCAGGAACAGTACATCTATCTTTCAACATCCCTAGAAGGTTCTTGTTGAAGTTATTGGGTCATTCAACTCAAAACTTATTGCAATAGACACCATCTATTAAATATTTTTTAATTTTGTGATTTTTTAGATGTAGAATTATTCTAACACGCTCTCTTATCAATTTTAAACTCTGTCACGTAGACTACAAATAAGAGTGCGCAACTCAGTTCTATACACACCGGTTGAAACCGCATGAAAAAAAAAAATAAAACCCAGATTTTAAAAAGGAGAATCCCGGCGGGTTATTTTGCTCGCATATTAGCTAGTCTTTACTTCCCACGTTGGTTTCATCAGCTAGATAGTGGCTGTGATCAGTGATGAGTGCTACTCTGACCAGTCCATAAAACTCTTCTCTCCTGCACAGGTTGAAGTGCTAAGCTGCATAAGGCATCCGAACATGGTCCTTCTACTTGGAGCCTGCCCAGAGTACGGCTGCCTCGTCTACGAGTACATGGCCAATGGCAGCTTGGACGACCGTCTCTTCCGGCGTGGCAACACCCCAGCCCTCCCATGGCAGATCAGATTCCGGATCGCGGCCGAGATCGCCACCGGGCTCCGCTTCCTCCACCAAACTAAGCCAGAGCCCCTCGTCCACCGCGACCTCAAGCCTGGCAACATCCTGCTCGACCACAACTATGTCAGCAAGATCAGCGACGTGGGGCTCGCCCGGCTCGTCCCCCCCAACGTTGCCGACAACGTCACCCAGTACCGCATCACCTCCACCGCAGGAACCTTCTGCTACATCGACCCCGAGTACCAGCAGACGGGCATGCTCGGCATAAAGTCCGACGTCTACTCCTTCGGCATCATGCTGCTGCAGATCATCACGGGGAAGCCGCCCATGGGGCTGACGCACCATGTCGAGCACGCGATCGAGAAGGGCAGATTCGAGGAGATGCTGGACCCGGCGGTGCTTGACTGGCCGGTGAAGGAGGCACTGTGCTTTGCGCAGATGGCGCTCAAGTGTGCGGAGCTGAGGCGTAAGGACCGGCCGGACCTCGGCACCGTGGTGTTGCCGGAGCTGGAGAGGCTGCGAGAGTTTGCGGAAGGGACCATGCGCCTTGACGTGCATACGTGCACGAGCCAGTCGCCTCACCACAGCCACGCTTCCCTCGGTCACGTAAGTTTTCAATGCTTAATTCCATGTGTGCATGGTACGCATCACTGACTATATTGGAAGTACTGTTAAAGCATGATGCATGTGGTTCTGGGTGCTACAGGGAAGGTCTTCTGGTCAGTTAGTGACGTGGAAAGGAGTTTACAAAAGAGTAATACTTGTTGCAATGCTTCAACACATTACAGCTATATATCGCGCAAACGATACAGTACTGTCTTACTAGCAGTGAAGTAAAACTTAAAATCCACATACTGTCCGATCTCCTAACGGAGATTGTAGCTGCAATGGGCATTGTTGCAAATATTACTCTTAATAAAATCAAGGTCCAATTGATATGAGGTAACCTGAATTGAACATAAAAGGCTACATTCTATGTCTCACATAAGCGTCAGTATTTTCCGATATTATGTCAAATCAAGCAGCACATAACGAAACAAAAAACATTATTTGAGTTGCAAGAGTATCTTTGATACTGATCAGTGGCAACCTACAGCAAATTTAGCTCACTAGTTGGTTAACTAACTGTGTTTGATGTAGGAGTGGCAGAAGCTAATTGTCAACAAGATGAATACATGTACAAAGAATGTCCAATCTTGAACAGTGATAGTGTACAAACTAAAGCTACCATCTGGTATAATTCTCCTTTGTTTAAGGTTAGATATACGTAATAAAAAGCAGTTCAAGCATGGTTGGGCTCAACGAAGAAAGATTTCACAACCCATATAGCAAAATTCCCATATAGCAAAATTGATAACTCATCTGTCAAAGTTGAAGTCTGTACAATCATGCATAAACAAATAGGGAGACTATATAGGCTTGGTTAAGTTAGTAGTCTGTTCCATATAGACAAGTGGAGTCAATGACAATGATACCGCCTGCAACATGGATCTCATTACTCAATAGAGAAGCTAAGATCTGAAAGCATTTGTACTCTGTTTGAAAATTTTGCAGGAGGTCATCAGTGACCATGACCCCCTAGTTCACGCGTCATATGAAAGCCCAAATAGCCGTTCTGCATCACCGCTAGTGAGAGCCATGAACTAAGAGGTCGAAAAACCCAATAATGCAGGTAAATATCAAGCACACTCACTTCCAGTAATTGACATCAATTCTGATTCACAAAATTTTGCAGGAAACCACTGTTGGCACATGCAGTTGGTTTTTCACTTGCGTCGAGACAGATACGCTGGATGGTGAATGGTATGGCCTTTCTAATTTCCCCACTTTGTGAAGAATAACATCGACGAGCTTGAAGGGAGAAGTAGGACACTTGCACAAGGAAGTTGTGTGCTCAAGGTATAGATTAGCTTGCTTCTTCAGATGCAAGAAGATAGCCATTTTGGAGTAGCCAAAATGTGGAACATCCTTTTGCTGACCAAAAGTTTCAGGTCATTTTTCCACCACTACAGCAAACTTTGGTGCAGTGGAAGATGAAGCCCTATGCTACAGCTTTGAATAGAGAAGCTGTGTGTAAATACAGGGTCGTAACTTGTAAAGTAAGATTAGATGCTTATTATGATTGACTATTGGTGCATTGGGAATTATAAATGTATTGGCCATACATGAGAACATTTGCTTGATCCCCCAGAAACACTGTTTACAAACGTAGTGTCGACTTTTTCCTTTTAAGCTTACCTCAACTCAAATTGATGAGGCATTCAGTATGCATACGAATCTCCGAACTTTGCTTATACCATACCTTGCCTACGCATCACACTCCTATGTGCTAAATACCGCACCCTGTTAATCAGGAAGTTGCAGCATTTCGAGTTTCAAAAGCATATGCTAATTTACATCAATAAAGGTGCATCTAGTAAGACAAAAGATATGTTAGATGCACCGCTTTTACAGGAAAGTTAATAAAAAATTGTTCGGTGATTCAGAATTATGGCGACAATTCGAGCTGGAACTTTTGGGGACCCAACCTGACACTCCGAATCAACAATAAACTGACTGAAGTGTTGAATAGTAGATCAAGAATTTTTTGTCATCATCACGCCTAAGATTTTGCCTGTGTGACGTTTTGCAAATTAAAATTTGGAGTCCACCCACCCATTGATCGACTCCTTGCACAGAAAGATCAGGCCCAAAACTTGCAAATGGCCTGCGGCCCAACTGGGACCTGATTGATGACCTCAGTGGGCTTAGACCCGGCCCACTATAAGGATTGGATCGACACGGCTATGACACAGTATCCAGAAAGGGAGCCGTGTGGGACGAGCATGGAAGAAGGGGAGACAGGATGACAAATGTGTGTGAGGCGGCCAGGCCAGAGGAGAGAGCCAGAGAAAGTTGAACACCCCTTCGCCTTCCCAAACAGGAAGAGCAGAAGTTTGAGCCCTAGACTCGCCAGGAGATGGGAAATCATCCTGCTGGCTGGGAAATAAAATGTGCACTGATTTTTCTGCCTTTGAGAGGTCTCGTGAGTTTCGAATCGTAATTATCTTTGTAATCTTGAACTCTTCTAACTACTATACCATATGACTAAAAGAACTTAAATGAGGGGACAATCCTGACTGCTGTACGTGGGCATCGCAGTGTGCTGCTACGGAGCCATGTTTCGAACCAGAGTAACACATGCTGCGATGCCCTGTGTGCCGCATGCAGGACCAATGCAGTGAGAATTTTTTTTGAATTACTTTTCCAGGTCAGCCCTGAGGTGCCTTAGCCTGCTTGTACAGGCCCAATCAAACATTCCAAAAAAATATGAAAAATTAAAAACTAAGAACCAATAAACAATAAAAATGCCTTAAATACGTCCGAACCCAATAACAGTTTTTTATTTTTCAACTTTTTGGGACACCAGATTGGTGATCAGTCTGTACAGATGCGGAGACCCTCAAAACCGACCTGAAAAAAAAATCAAATTTAACCCACCGCAATACCCCTGCATGCACCCAAAGGCATTACAGCAAGTATTACTCTTTTTTTTTTTTTTTGGTTAGCTATCAAGTATTACTCTTTGAACAATAATATTCAGTAAAAGAATCTCGTTCCCATGCAATCCAACGGCTCGGACTGGATGAGTGACGCCTATGGCTGCAGTTGTCAAGACAGAGTAATCCCATCGGCCACTTTACCAATTTTGTATAACAATACACATGCAGCCATTGCGAATAAAATTAATCCAGAAGGATGAAAGAGGCATGGCCAATTCCGAATCCAATCACTTTTACAGCTAAACTTGCTGAAGGTAAAACTTCCAACTCCGAGAGAAAAAAAGAACAGAGAAAAAATGAACCACCACTAGATAACACATTCCTCCTATGAACCCCTAGACGGGACAGAAACGTAGGACAGCATATGTATCTTTGACAATGAGCTACACGGTCACCAAGCTTACAGTCATAATCTCGTTTAGTTCGAAAAGAAGCACAGACTGGAGTAACACACTAGTCAAACAAGCTGAAGCCCATATCCTGCAACAAGATGAACAAAAAGTGTGATCAGATAGATCATAATTATTCATGCCTACAATCATCTACAGCTAAGTAAAACACTCGGAAGTTGACGAACCACACAAAAAAGTCCTTTATACATGAAGAATATAACAGAGCAAGAACGGCAGATTTTTGATTCAAAGCTAAAGAAAAATATACCCTGATGGAAAAGAATGAACCACAGAAGGCAACAATCCAAAAGACACCTAGTGCACGTGTTCATGCAAGTCAGTGAAACCTAACTCAACAGCAACAAGAAATGGAAAAGGAAAAATGCAGGAGTGAAGAAAAAAAGGAGCGGCCGGTGTTGCAGGGTAATTACAGTCAAATTGAAGAAAAACTGCATGGGATGCCATGAATAATCCATCAATAAGGAAAGATACTTTGGTTGACTATCCCACGTAGCTGGCTAACATTAGTGATTTATAAATTAAAATGACACAGATAGAGAACCTTTCCTAGGACTTACATCAACTTTTTGTCTACCTAACGCTTACACAGGGCAGCCAATCAACCAAATGACTATCCCACGTAGCTGGCTAACATTAGCGATTTATAAATTAAAATGACACAGATAGAGAACCTTTCCTAGGACTTACATCAACTTTTTGTCTACCTAACGCTTACACAGGGCAGCCAATCAACCAAATGACTCCCCCCTCACATCCCCCCCCCCCCAAAAAAAAAAAAGAAAAAGAAAAAGAACCTTTCCTAGGACTGACATCAACTTTTTGTCTACCTAACGCTTACACAGGGCAGCCAATCAACCAAATGACTCCACCCTCACCCCCCCCCCCCCAAAAAAAAAAGAAAAAAGAAGGAAAGGAAAATTTTCATCTCCTTACATCATCAGACTCTTCCTTCTCTTCAACCTTCTCCTCTTTCTTGGGCTCCGCTGCAGCAGGTGCGGCAGCACCCCCACCAGCAGCAGGAGCTGCCACGGAAACAGCAATGCCACCTCCAGAGGGAACTGAAGCGAACTTCTCCCTTCCACATGCGATGAGTTCAGTTATATCCTTGCCCTTGACCTCGGATAAAAAGAACTCTATCCTATCATCATCTGCTTCAGCACCCACTGCAGATAAGAAAATTGCCTATTAATGAAACAAAAAAGATAGAGGATTCAATATCCGAAAATGTCAGCATGAGACGGAAAGGTAAATACACAAAATTATGTTACTAGAAGGTACATGCAGAACAGAAAAGCAGGTGGATGAAGCAAGACCACAAAGACAAGTCTCGACCCCCAAAAAAAAGAAACAGTAATTGAATACAAGAATGACAAACCTGAACCAAGGATGTCCCTCAAATCATCTCCGGACGGATTGGGATTTCCTCCCAAAAGAGCAAGCAAATAAGCAGCTACAATCTTCATTTCTGGTGAAATGGGAGGGAACGTGAGAAAAGAGGTGTTTTTCACAATGCATCAACTAATAAAAATTATCTCTAATACCAGACAATCACAGAAAAGGAAATAGAAAGTAGCAGAAGCAATCTATTGACAAAAGAAAGCCAACTAAGGAAAGCTAATCTTAGCTGCAACCATAGCAAAAGTTTCACCAAGAACATGCCAATGCAAAGAGTATGTAACAAACAACAATAGAAACGCAAACAAAAAAAAAACATAGGGATATGAAAGGGGAAAGAAACATGATGGTACAACACCAAAAACAATATGAAATAAAAGGATTACAGGCATTGGTGTAGCTGGAATTCATAGGTTACCAGTACCAACCATCAAGATCAAAAACTAGACGATGGCAACAATTTGTTATGATCCTAAGCAAGACAACAAGTAACCCGGCAGTTCCAATGAAGAAATATCTAGTTAAAGTGCTATGATTCCAAGCAAGAAATTGAACAGCGAAAGATTCTGCACATAAGCTCTCGACAGAGCCAATGCTCTGGGTCTTCTGGTTAACTTCAAGGCTGATCGGAAAACCAAACTATTTTCAATTGGGTATTTCCAATATTCCAATAATGAATAATGTGCAGGAGTTTAAACAAATTAAGGGGGAAGAAAACAGATCAAATACTGTTACTGCATGGGAAATGAATCAATGATCAGCAAAAAAAGATGTTACTGTGAACAGAGCAAGTAATAGCACTACATCGGTAGCCCACTATGGTCAAGTTTTACACAACACTTGCCTTGCTACAAATGAAGTCATTGATGCTTACAACTAACTGATCATAGTAGCCTTTACTATGATGAAATGTCTTGGTGACTGGCAAAATAAGAACCATGAATCTAGACATAATGAACAAATTCACCTAGGCTAATGCACAACTGTTAAGAATAAGAAGATAAAGGCATTCATAAAGGTGCAAAGAATGACTGACATAAGGATGCATGTTATGGAGACAGTAAAAAAGCAGCTTTGAACTGGAACTGGCAGAAACACCATATGCAAAGGAAATTTGAACAGCTAGCAGAAAGATTCCTCCGCACGAAGTTTTGGGGTGGATCCGTTTTCCGACTCACATTCAAAACCACAGCCTATGCTCCGACGATTCGACAAACCCCAAATCCAACGGATCACCGGTGGAAATGCCTTAACATTCCTCAAAATTCCAAGAGAACCATAGCGGAATTTGTTCCAAGTTCCTTGGAAGCATAGCATTCCGATCGTCACAGGACCAGAACCGATCAAAAAGAGAGCCAGCGCAATGCACCAATTCCAACCCTCGCGACCATGAATCGAGCATATCATCGCACACATCTATTAAACCAGGGATTTCGCTCTCAGAAACAAGAACGGGACGATCCAAACGTAACTTTTGCGCTCCCAAACGCCCGGTGATAGATTTCATAGAACAGGAAAAGACTACAAAAAGGAACACAGATCGAGCTGGATAGACAGAAATGGATTTAGAAAAAGAGAGATGGTTATTACTCGATGCGGGGGGGGCCGAAATGGACGCGCCGGCGGCGGCAGCACAGATGGGATGGCGCCGAGCTCTGCTAGGGTTTCCGGGACGTTGGCGGCGGGCTGGGGAACGCAGATGGTATTTATGGGTTTTCGTATCGGTTTTTGGATCACTTGGAGGTGGATTCGGGCCGTCCTGTGTGGGCCTGGGTACCAACAGATTTTTGCATTTGGCGCTAATGGGCTTAATCTATTTATACTATTTATATTATATATATATATAACATCTGCGCTACGTGTCAATACTAGAATATTTTATATTTCATTTAAATTTTTTGGACACATGGCAGCATCATAAGTAGTCTCCCTGTTTGCTAAGAACTTTGCTTTTGTCCCCGCCAAAACAAAGACTTCCCTCACGCTTAAATTTTAAAAATTTTGAAATCTTCACAACAATGACAACTATTCCATTTCCTTCCATACAAGCACCTTAAAGAGTTCAACTTGTCACATCTTGCAATGGAGAGGCCATGAAGTACTAAGCTAGACCCAGTGGATAGCAAATTAGTCACTTGCATCATCTAACTGCATGTTGACTACCAATGGTGATATGTAGCTCTGATGAATGTGCAATATGGTGGTAAATTTTTTGGGTAAAGGAGATATATATATTTATAATAAGAAGAATGATATTGACTGAAGAAAATATTAGAAGTATACGAACAAAAATCCACAGCCGTCTTAAGACAGACATTGTAAGAAATATTTTGATGCCTTCACCCTAGTTGTACATGTGGCCGTTGGTGCCCCCTCACGCTTAATTTTTTAAAAATTTGAAATTTTCACGACAATGACAATTGTTGCATTTCCTTCCATACCATCCAAAGAATTAGCAAGACCTTCCTTGAACATGAGATTGCAGTTTCTAATTCACCATGGAACAATTTCTAATTCCTTGAGCAGGCACTTTCTTTGGGAAGAAAAAAAAATTGTATCCTCTCTCTCTCTCTCTCTCGGATGGCAGAATGACATATACAGAAAAAGTTGGAGTTTATGGTATACCTCGCCATTAATCTAAAAAAACTCTCTCTCCTCTATGCAAGAACCTTATACATCAATTAAAAAATTAAAAAATGATGAATCTTTGTGGGGATTACACGGAATCTATATTTAAATAGTGATCGCAAGAAAGTCTCTCTTAGCAATCTATATTTCAACAATTTCAAGTTCTTAACTATTTAATTATTAAGTTAATATATTATTAGACTTTCTGTGTCAAATTTGATATGTCTAATGTTATATCAACCATTCAAAATTAGTTGACTTGCGATGCTTTAATTTTATTGTATAGATTCTCTATATTTTCTTATTTTTAAGTATAACAAAATTTAGTGAATTCCTGTACATTCTCCATGTCAAATTTGATACGAATATTCTTTCTAAAAAAATTACATTGTGTCTTAAACAATGTTGTTTTGTCCATATCAAATATAGTATGAATATTCTTTTCTTTTTTTTTTTGCCTATGTCAAATATGATATGCTTTTTAGGTTATTTTATATACATTCAAGTTTTTCGAATTTTGTTGTTTTGTTTTGAATTGATTTAGAGGTGATTCAAAATTAAAATAACTATGCAAGATCATTATCATAATTCATAACTGGACTGATATGAAATATCATTTGAATAGAATAATCCAAAATGAGATTAAGGAGGAGAATGATTATTATGGGCAAGCGAAAACCTAAAAATATGATATCCCAAGGTAATTATTTTTTGCATGTTATATGTTCATGTAAGAATATCTGATGAATTTTAGAACATAACTAATTAAAATAAATCAAATTATTTTAGGTACCAACTAAGTTCAAAAATATGATAAAAATTAAAAAGCCTCTAAATATACATCCTTTCTATTTTGTCGTGGTGCAAATATTTCACAAAGGAAAAGTTTAAAGACCCCTTTAAGTGAAATTACATATGTTAATTTAGTGAGAGGAAAAAATACTCCAATTCAAAATAATTTTATAAAAGGGAGATGTTTGCAACGTATTTTTAGTGAGAATGGAGTCAACATGAGCAAGAGAACTATGATAAGAATGTTGCAAGTTCAAGCAAGAACCAATATACTTAAAGGATAAAAGTATACATTAAAGGACTAAAGGATAAGAATATTGACGAAATTGAAGGATAAAGTATAAGGATAAGGATGATACTTAGAGGATAAATTAACGGATACTTAAAGCATAAAAGGATAAATTAAAGGATACTTAAAGGACTAAAGGATAAGGATATTGACAAATTAAAGGATAAAGTATAAGAATAATGATGATACTTAAAGGATAAATTAATGGATACTAAAGCATAAAATGATAAATTGAAGGATACTTAAAGGATACGTTAAAGGACATGTAAAGTATATGCTAATAGACACTTAAAAGGATAAGTTAAAGGATACTTAGAGGACAAGATGAAGATAATTAAAAGGTAAGAACAAGGTCAAAGGATAAGGGTATGAATAAGTTACAAGATGAGATAAAGGATACTTAAAGGATAATAACATTGCGATAAGAATAAGGATACAAGGATAAAGACAGGTTAAAAGATAATATAAGGATACTTAAAGGATAAGGATGGGGATATTAAGGAATAAG
This sequence comes from Zantedeschia hybrid cultivar, assembly GCA_030544215.1. Classification (NCBI taxonomy): domain Eukaryota; kingdom Viridiplantae; phylum Streptophyta; class Magnoliopsida; order Alismatales; family Araceae; genus Zantedeschia; species Zantedeschia hybrid cultivar. The sequence continues at coordinate 40,229,816 of JARZZO010000013.1, read as the reverse complement.
GATACAAAGAAACAAATTGATATAAGGATACTTAAAGGATAAGGATGGGGATATTAAGGGGTAAGGATACAAAGAAACAAATTGAAGGATAGAGATGCAAGTTATACAGGATAAGGATAACCTTATTATATGGAAACAAGAAACGTTCTTGACAGTGCTGAGATACGGTCTTTGCAGTTGGTGCGGCTTAGATGATACATGTACAAGATCTGTCAGAATTCACTTGCGGGCTACAAAACAGAAAAAAGCAAGCTAACTTTAGGACAATTAATATGGGCTTTGAACTTTCAGTTTTAAGGCTGTACAAAGCTTAGTTCGATTAGATTTTGGGAGAAATTTTTTTAAATCTAACAGAATCGAACTCACCTCCCCAAACCGAATCAAATTGAATCTGAAAAAATTCGGTTTGGTTAGGTTCAAATTGAAATTTTGCATTATATTCATGTTAAATATATTTATGCATATTTAAAATTATATATATATGTATATATATATACATAAATAAGTATATGATACTAAAATATTAAAAAATTTATAGATATATATGTATATGATACTGAAATATTATATCATTTACATATATAATTTTAATATAATATATATTTTTATTAAAAATTCAATTTATTCGATTTTCGGTTCGGCAAACCGAATTTAATCTTAAACCAAACCGAATTGACCAGAATCACTCGATTCCGTTCAGTTTTTCAGTTTTGAACTGAATTATGCACACACCCCTGAGCCCATGTATTAATTTATGTATCGCTCAGCTTGATGTTCGGGCCAAAATATTCCTGACACGTTTCTCTTCAAGGAAGTAGTTTTATTATAATTGAAAACTCTAAGCTAGAATTAGCAATTAGGTGTAGGGATGAAAAAATGAAAAAGGATAATCTGAAATATTTGTCTTTATCTGCAGCTTATAAAATACATGAAGATATAAATTTAAGGATAAGGATAAAGATAATATCCTTATCCTTTATAAAAAGGAACAAGGAAAAGAAAAAAATTGTCTCCTTATCCCGTAACTTTATTGTCCATCTTTTTATATTTCATATTATAATATAATATATCTATGAAAAATATATTTTGTATTTCATATTATAATATTACAATATGCCACATTTATGAAAATATAAAATTTTTAGAAAATTTCGACAAATGTAAAAGTTAAGACATGCACTTTAATATATACTTATATATGCAACCGTGCTTATCTTTTAGATTTTTTTTTACATGTGATTAGTAAACTTATTAATTTACTTTCTTCGTAAGTTTGACTTCACAATGCTCTATGTTCATTCACGTGATAAATTTGAAATTAACAGTAATCTATCATGCTTACTTATGATAATCCTATTTTATGGATACAATGAAAAATTTATACTTCAATTTTGTTGTGTAAAAATATGTAAAATTATATGTCACCCGGTACCTTAACCTTTATGCAACCATCTCCCTTAAACTTTTTTAAGGATAAGGATAACGATGCAGGTATATAAAGATAACGATAAGGTTAAACATATATATTTTATTTTAAGGATAAAGATAAGAATATAACTATTATCTTCACAATTAAATAACATTTTTCATCCGTAATTAGGTGTTCTCTAAATATTTTTAAACATCTTCAGCTTTCACATGAACCAACTGCGAAAAACGTTAGCTAATTAGTGTCAAGTTTAACGTGATTCCTGCTTGAATGCACCAGTTTAGGTTTGTGTGGTCTCTTTCACCACCTAACCTTTAGCTACTTCACAATTAAACAACTGGATTCCCTGGGGTGGGAACATCAAACCGCATGATACATTGGAATTAGAAGCAGGAAGGTGCCACTTTAGTCTGTTGAGATGTCCTAATTGGTGCTATCCAAGTACTAAGAATGAGACAATTTCCATTACATGCATGTTAAGGGTAGCACCCAAACCCTGCTCAACAGGTTCCCGGTTGTATACTCAATAAGAGTTGATTTGTCAATAAAATATAGTAAATATTATATTTTATATCGTACAAGAACATAATGTTTCAACATATTTTACGTTAAATCAAACAGATCTAACAATTTCAACTTTAGTGTAATTGTGTAAACAATTTACGCTGCTTACTTTTACTTTTATTTTAGTCTTGTATATAGGAAATGAGAATTAATTTTTTTACTGTAAATTTATAAGCTATTTTGTTTCGCTCATATGACCATTTAGTTTAACCTATTAACCTAAATCTGAATAATGAATACAAAAATTATATCTATTTAATACATTTAATTATTTTCATAAAAATAAAGAAAAAAATCATGTTCCACAGAATCACACGTATAGATATTGATAACACACAACCTTTGTGCTCATGCTGTTGTGCTGGTTTTTTTGTGGCACCTGAGATAATTTGGTTTAGATGAGACTTATTAGAGATTAGGGGATCTAGAAAACGAGTTGACTCAAGTGTCATTGTAGATTGGATTATGTTGGGCTAAGTTATTTGACGCATAAGAAAAATGGACCGGGTGAATGTATAATTCGTATGCAAGTTACCTTTGTTTGTCTAAGATCTAGAAAAGACATTGTTACTAAATTAATTATGGCGCTAGGCAAAAATCATAAATAGCAATTGCCAAATTATTTATCACTATATAGATGAATTCCAAAGGAAAGAATAAAAATTTTGTCTATTTTGATAGACTATCTACACCACTTTAAATCTTGACAAAAATAACCATCTAATCTATAATCAAAATTGTTAAATTAAAAAGGTTACAAGCATCGATCAAGTTACTAGTTTGCAGTATAATATACGATGCTTGATCAAATACATAATGACTGTTGCGTATTAATTCAAACTCAACTTCAAATTATATACTCAAATTAAAAACACTTAAATTCCCAAGTTGATAATTATACATTATACCCTAGAACCTTTTGAATTTCTATATAACCCTATATTCTTTCTGTTATCTTGTACACCATCGGCATAAGTAGTATTATTTTTGTTAGACCTATCTGGTTCCCATACCATCAGAACTAAGGGAGTATTCCATGGAAATGTAACTGATCGAGTTGTAAAATGTAAGATTTTAAAGGGACATACAAGAGAATATGAAGGATTTTTTGGGTACATATGTCGTCTTTTCAATTATCTTTGTAAAATATAAGATTTTAAAGGGACATACAAGAGAATATGAAGGATTTTATAGGTACATATGGGTATTTTGCCTCTCTTAATTAACTTAAGGGTTGTTTGTTTTAGCGTAAAACAGCGTAATTTAAAATAATTATTTTATTTTACAATGTTTTTAATTGTTTAGACTGATGTAAAACAACGTAAAGTAAAATCTTGTCTAGGCCTTACCTGTCCACTTGACAGACCGATTCCTTTGTTTAGGTTTACAGCAAAAGTCCACTATCAACCAAAATAAGAAGATTGAAACATCTCTCTTGTTTTATTTTACAAACAACCAAATGAATATTTCCTGATTCTAAAACAAAAAAATTTCACTTGTTTTGAAACCAATGATTTTAAAACCGGTGATTTATAAAGTTTTACACTAAAACAAACAACCTCTTAACGTCGAAAGAAACAAGAACATATGACAATATGGGTATAAACTGTAGCATAGGATTTATTATATGGGGGCATGCCAATAGAATGAACATGGGGATACACAATATCATAACTAGGGGTATGTACGTAAGTATAATCCTGAAAGTAATAAAAATAATAAAGTTAAAGCTGTTCAAAGAAATTAATTAACAAAATGTTGATAAATTGTATGGATAAAATTGGGTTTCTATAGATCAGATCAGGTTATAGACTTGTCCAGCATGATTCATATCAAGATGCCGATCTAGATCTAGCTAGACTTATCTAGGATCATCTATCACCCCATCCATAGAAAAAAAAAATGAGTGGAAAAGTTTTGTCCTAAACATTGTTTGCTTTCACAGATCAGAATTAGATTGAACTATAAATTAACTTGATCTGTGTATAGTCCTGTTATAAAGTTAATCCATTTATTAGGACGTGTTTGGTAAAACTTCTACTTGAAAGTTATTTTTGACTTTCACTTCTTACATAGAATAAGTTGAGGAAGAGAGGTTATAACTAATTTTAGTTTGTCACAAAAGTCAATCTCTCGTAACAACTTTACTTTTTCTCCGATCTTGAAAGCTCCCCATTGTAGTTTTTAGTTGTAAGTCAAAATACAAGAAAAATACCACATAAATAGTTTCTAACCTAATAGCTTTCATAAAAAATAACTAAATAGAAATACAAAAGTACTTTCAAATGAAAGCTACGCCAAACACGGCCTTACATAAGTTGAAAGCTAGTTTTAGCTTTTACTTTCAACACGAAAATTACTGAATGTGAGCGGATCTAACTAATCTTGGGCAACTGTCCTAGTTAACTCTCCTCCAACAAGTATAGTTTCTTCCACAAGTTAAGAAGTTTTAATCTACAACTTCAAAAATGACAAAAATAACTTTCTTGACTGATTTCTTCTCCTCAAAATAACTAAACTAAGAACCATAAGGTTCCCCTAACTGGAAATTATACAATACATACCCTTAGCTTCTTTCATACTTCTTGCGTGTCTATACTTTTTTTTGGTCAGTGTCATTGGAGGAGTGAGATTTTTGACTCAAAATATCACAAGCAAAAAACGTACTGTTATCTTTATCATGCAAGTTATGTCACATAATGTATTGCTGAATCCTTTATTGATATGCACACTTTAATGCACCCCTGTAAGGCAAGAAATCTTATACGGAAGGGGGAGAAATCGATTACATCCATTAAGAATCATTTGCATAGAGTTTCTACGAGCATCAAAATCATCCTTAATAACTTAAATAAACTATCATCTCTTGGTGGCAAAAGTTAAAAAATACTATTTAATAGAAACTTCCATAACACGAAGTATATTATTATAGCATTTCTCTCATTCACTAAACTTAGTAGGTAGTTCCGTTGACATTTCATGTCCTTCCCAACTTAGGACATTAATTAGTTCAACGATTGTTAGGCATATTAAGATTGTTGTTTTAAGACCGGTTTGTTTCGAGAATAAGTGTCGAATAGGACATGCTATTCCACTTATTCGGCTTAAGAGTTCGGATACGTTATTTTTTATTATTCTGGACGCGGACGTATTATTCTTTGAATAAGTAAAATAAATTATTTCACTTAAAAGATAGGAATTATTTATTCCGTTGAACTATTTATTACATCTAAAGTTAATTTTTCTCATTATAGTAATAAGAGATGGAAACAAGAAATCAAGAATACGAGGTCCACAAAATAAACCGGGCCCTACTCTTTAGATCATACAGTGTTGTGAAATCACTTGAGCGTAGATTTCAAATTCAAAAGTACAGATGTAGACAACTGTGATGTGTGAAAATACTTTCTGCTGACGAGAAAACACCAAATTCAAAATTTTAAGTCTATTTTCCATTAGAAAAGACGAATACATGGCCAATTTCACTACTGATAAAGATTAAACTAATGATCCGTCATGCCTGTCAAATTTGTATAGCTACGTCAAAGAGAACAAATATCTTCTTCACAGGAGAAAAGGATTTTTGTATGTGTTCCCCTATATTTGTACGCATACTCTTAATTCCCACGTGTTGGTATAAATACTTTCAAAATCTTTAAAAAGGTTATGGTTATACTTCTCCTATTAAAATATAATGAAATCTAACTAAGTATACCAAAAAGATTTGTATATTTTTTCATAGAAATAGTCTTAAATTTACTTAAATTTACATATATATCCTTAACTTCATCATAATTTATGGAATCTTTCTAGCACACATTCCATCAAAATTTACAACATTTTGATAGAACGGTATGATTGCAACCATTTGTAGATGTCAGGAATAGTTATAATAATATATGTGAGTTAAGAATATACAAATAAATATGATAATGTACAAGGGTATCTATAAAAAAGAAACTCTAAGGACTAATTTGTTTTGTGGATGTGATATTTCGGATTTTTTATTCTCAGATCTCTTATTTCAGGAATAAGAAGAACATACTTTGAGTGGAATATGTAGTTCAACCGAATAAGTGATTCTTAAGCTCGACATTGTTTGCAGAATAAGTTATTACGTGGGGTCCACTGATGGAATAACGTATACTAGAATAAGAGGTGTTTCGGTTTGATAGTTTTGTAGGACCTGCTAATGGAATAAGAAGAATAAACAATTCTTAGGTCTAAGGTGGGATGACTTATTCTCCTTATTCCCCGAATATGCTATTCTGCACCGGTATAAGCCATTCTGCTTGTCAAAGCAAAATTAAACTTATTCTCCTCTTATTCTCCCTTATTCTTCTCTTATTCTCCCATCAAAGTGACGCCAAGTGAATGATTTATTCTACTTATTCTAAAAATAATGTTGGCGTCAAGAATAACACATTCGTACTCCCAAAACGAATAACCCGGATAACTCGTCCTATTCGACATTTATCCTGCAAACAAACCGGTCCTAAGAGAACAGGAGCCCTTGTTGGGATCCGGACGGGGCGCGAAGAACGCAGTGAAAACGATGAATAAAATGAAATTCTCCCGATGTCCGCTGATCCGATTCGGAACAAAAACGTAAACCGAAAATCGAGATGTAATCTGATTACCGTGCGCGAATTCGAATCCGCTTCTGTCGAGACGATGCCGCGAGCCCTACAAGCATCCGGCCTCCAGCGGTATCCACGCAATCATCCGCAGTGGTTCGTCCTCGCTCTCGCGTCCGTATCAGCTCGCTCGCTGAAGATCCATTGTCGCAACGATGTCCGAAAACCCGCGAACGGAAATTTCTGACTTTCGAGAATCGCGCGCTGCGGAGACGGATACAGTCCCGGCGCCTCGAGAGGGGCGCCTAGAGAAGGAGGAGAGAGAAAGGAGGACATCCAGCATGGGAAAATCCTAGAGTTTGGCCAAGGATTTCTTAACAGCGTGTATATATTAAGTCGGCTTGACTTTTCACAAAAGTCTTCGACTAAATATAAATCTCACTAAAACACTACTGACTGAGAATCTATTTGCGTGTGACCTTTTAGGCCTATTAACTAGTCTAGTTTTCAGCCCGTTAAATTCAATAATTAATTATTGAGTTATTGTAATTAATTAATATCAAGATATTAACTAATTACTTAACCGAATTAATATCTCATGTAAATTCGGTCGGACTTCCGATCAAGTTAGGTGCTAAGCAACACCGCATGATCCCGGAAGGTAATAGGGTTCAGTAACCCACGTATGGAATCTGTCCGTTCACAGTTACTGTATAGCTATAATCTTTCGATCGCACAATGCTCTCAAGTTAACCTAGGGTATGGTCAACTGTCAAATCATAGATGGTCAACTCACTTTAATAAAACTCCGCTGTACAATATTCGAAAATATTTTTTCTGATATTGTTTCTACTCTGGTCAGAGGCTCATGCGGATCTATTCTAGAGTATTCTCTCCAGTTACCTAAGAGCGAACGATCCTTTATTGAACATACAATCACCTTCGAAGGTCTTCCGTTGGATTCGATCATTGACTATTAGAGATCATGTTGATAGAGATTCGTAGGTCAATGTTAAAGTCCAAAAATTCACCGACAAGGTGTCTTTAGTGTCTTAAGTCAAAAGATCAACCACGTCACTGTGACGATGAATCAAGCCGGTTGACAGTCAGGTAAATTACCATTCGGCAATTCATGTCGGATCAGTTCAGTAAACTCATTCCCAAATGAGCACCTACAGATTTACTATTGTGTCTCTACACAAACAATTAACGAGATCAATCACTCTCATCATATGAACTGGAATAACTTGTATCAGTCTTACCGGATGTTTGATGTCATTCTCAAACATCTTACGACTAAGAACAATTAAGAATATGTGTTTATAAGTCATCAGTCTCATTATTATGATCTCATCATAATCCGATGACTATTGCACACATTCATAGACTTCATTATGTGTAATTACAAATATGTCAATCTACATAATGAATTTAATATTATTTATTAATGAATCAGATTGAAATAAGTACTTTGATTGACTTAGAAGATACCTATATCCATAAACCCTTACAACTTGCAAGCCTGAATCTCTCTTCATGTTCGAAGCTTTCACAAAACGTCCCCTCGGTAGGTGGACCTTACCCACAGAAAACCCCTTCACAGGTCCTTTTGTGGCATGCCTCTTGACTTCAGCACATAAGTTGGAACTCTGCATCTTGGAACCACCCTTACGAGGCATCACAAGATTCACATCATCAAACACAACTTGGAAAGGTGCTGCTCATCCCACAAAACAAAGAGTACCCGTGAGCTTGTGTGGCCCTGGTCAGCAGGACCATGCGTGGGTAGCTGGTCAACTCGTTGGATTAGGGGGACCCTGCCCCTACCAACCATCACTAACACCACCATCCACTGCCAAATTTCTTGTCCCCCTCCTACCAAGTTTTTGAGTGCCCACTGATTCCCCTCCCCAAAACCATCAAACTCCTCCCCCACCACCACCTCACCAATTTATAAATCTCTCTCCCTCCCTTCTCTCCCCCACAGGTCACTTAAACTTACAAATAGACCTAACATTACTACTATTCCTTCATAGACTAGTTGTAGGTAAGCCAAAGGGCAGCAGGCAATGGCTTCCTCCCTTGGCAAAGTGGCCTCAGGCACCCTCCTCACCGTCTTCCTCCTCTCCATCACCAAGTTCTTTCTCCTCCCTCTCCTCCTCTCCCCCACCTCCCCCATTCCCACCTGGCTTCCCCTGTCGGCCCTCCTCGCTGTCCTCCTCCCCGTCATCTTCTCCAGCTCCCAGAAGCTCGCCAAGCTGCCACCCGGTCCCTTCTCCCTCCCCGTCTTCGGTAACTGGCTGCAGGTGGGCAACGACCTCAACCACCGCTTCCTCGCCTCCCTCGCCGCCAAGTACGGCAGCGTCTTCCTGCTCCGCCTGGGCGTCCGCAACCTGGTGGTGGTCTCCGACCCGAAGCTGGCCACCGAGGTGCTGCACACGCAGGGGGTGGAGTTCGGCTCCCGCCCCCGCAACGTGGTGTTCGACATCTTCACCGGCAACGGGCAGGACATGGTGTTCACCGTCTACGGCGAGCACTGGCGCAAGATGCGCCGCATCATGACGCTGCCCTTCTTCACCAACAAGGTGGTGCAGCAGTACCGGGAGATGTGGGAGCAGGAGATGGACCTGGCGGTGGCGGACCTGGGGGACGACGCGCGCGGGGAGTGGGCGAGGCCGGAGGGGGTGGTGGTGCGGCGGCGGCTGCAGCTGATGCTGTACAACGTCATGTACAGGATGATGTTTGATGCGAGGTTCGAGTCGGTGAGGGACCCACTGTTCCTGCAGGCGACGCAGTTCAACTCGGAGAGGAGCCGGCTGGCGCAGAGCTTCGAGTACAACTACGGGGACTTCATCCCCGTCCTCCGCCCCTTCCTGAGGGGCTACCTGAACAGGTGCAGGGACCTGCAGAGCAGGAGGCTGGCCTTCTTCAACAGCTACTACGTTGAGAAGAGGAGGTAAGTCCTTGCATACATAATTTTGACCTAAGCCGTTTAGTTTACAACCCAGACATCACTTAAGTGCACCTAAGACTACTCTGATGGCAGAATGGGTGATCGCGGATTAATTATTTTAAATTATTTATTTTATTACAAGCCAACTCTTGCCCTGTGGAGTGCTTGGTAATCCTTTGCCTCTGTTTGGCAATAGAATAAGAAGTTATTCGGTCATTTATATTAAAATACTATTGAACATATAATTAAAATATTTGAAAGTTGAATATTTCATCAAAAGATAAAATAATTCATCTGTAAAAAATATTCCTTCCCACGTTTATTCCATTGCCAAAGAAAGGTTCTGAGTTCATAGATTTTGATTGTTTTGTCCTCTTACATGTGTGTGTATCTTGATGTAACAGGAAAGTGATGGCAGTGAAGGAGAGCAGGCAGAAATTGAGCTGTGCCATGGACCATGTCCTGGAGGCAGAGAGTAATGGAGAGATCACCTCAGAGAACGTGCTCTACGTTGTGGAAAACATCAACGTTGCTGGTGAGAGGCCTCACTCGTGGCCGATAGCGCTCTCTCTCTCTCTCTCTCTCAATTCAAATCCTTATCCATGTTATGGGTCGAACCATCTGTTTGTACTCATCTCTTGGGGTTTCTCACCTAAGATTACAGAGCTCCAATGGCTCTTCACCGTCAGTTGATTACCAAATGGGTTAGATCTCTGAACGGCCATATTTCAATATCGTAGATCAAACTTTACCCACAAGTAGGGATGTAAATTGGGTGGGCTGACCTGAGTTATGTGATAATTTAGGTCAAACTCAAATTTAAAATAATTAAGTCTAATTTTTGTCCAGTTTAAATTCAGTCCAAGTTTAACCCAAATTCAACTCAAGTTCAAGTCAAATTTAATAACGAGTGAGTTGGATTGAGTTGAGTTGGGCTGACTCTGATTATAAATAGTTTGTTAGAAGTATTTTACTTTTTATATGAATTATTGTAAAAATCAATAAATTAAATTGGGCTAGCCCGTTTTCAGCCTAACCCAGTTAAATTTAACTAATGTCAACCCAAATTTTATCCAACTTAATTTATATAATTTGGGCGAGTCCAATTTCCTTTAATATGGATTGGATTGGACTGGACCACGGGTTGGTCGACCCACTTGACACCCGTACCCACAAATAAGGTCTCCTATACCCTTTATTTTGAAATAAAATTAATAAACAATCCAAAATAATTAATCCTGCCGTAATCTATTTTACTATCAAAATGGTATTTATATCCGGGATATAGCTTCGTCAAACTTCATACTCACCTACTAGTAATTGAAGAAATGAGATTCTTTCTACACAATCAAAAAAGAAAAAGGACAGGTAGACAAGCAAGTAGGATTGTATTCCCTGACTAAAACATGCTCAGAGCTGATCTCATTCGCCCTTCATGCCTCCCAAAATTAACTTCGTGATCAGAGCCTTTATTCCCAAAACCCACCCAACGCAAAACATATTTTAAACATTGATTTCAAGTAGTAGTTATAATATCCCACCTACCGAAAAAGCTATTAACAATGCCAAGTAGCAAATACTTCCAAGCCAGCTGATGGGACTTGTTTGGACATACACCTACTACAAGTTAATTAACAATTGTCATGTCACAAGAGTCCTCCTAAACAACCTTTGCTGGTTAGAAAAACTTAATTAACCCTCTAATCACTCCAACCAAACAAGCTAATCAAAGTTAATTAACTAGACATATGGCGGTAGCTGGTGGACTAAACCCGGTCTTTCTTCTCTTCTCCGTGCATGCAGCCATCGAGACGACCCTGTGGTCAATGGAATGGGCCATCGCCGAGCTCGTCAACCACCCGGCAGTCCAGTCCAAGCTCCGCCGCGAGCTCGCCGACGTCCTCGGCGGCGCCCCGCTCACGGAGGCTGCCCTGCCCGGGCTCCCCTACCTGCAGGCCGTCGTCAAGGAGACCCTGCGCCTGCACATGCCCATCCCGCTGCTCGTGCCCCACATGAACCTGGAGCAGGCCAAGCTGGGCGGCTACGACATCCCCAGGGAGTCCAAGGTGGTCGTGAACGCGTGGTGGCTCGCCAACAACCCGGCCTGGTGGAGCAACCCATCGGAGTTCCGGCCGGAGCGGTTCTTGGAGGAGGAGAAGGAGACGGAGGCGGCGGTGGCCGGGGGGAAGGTGGACGTCCGGTTCCTGCCCTTCGGGATGGGGCGCCGGAGCTGCCCCGGGATCATCCTGGCGCTGCCGCTGCTGGGGCTGGTGGTGGGGAAGCTGGTGGGAAGCTTCGAGCTGCTGCCGCCGCCGGGGCAGGCGAAGGTGGACGTGAGCGAGAAGGGGGGCCAGTTCAGCCTCCACATAGCCAAGCACTCCGTGGTGGTCTTCCGGCCGGTGAAGGCATGAACATACAGAGGAAGAGGTGGAGGAGGAGAAGAGGAGGAAAACAAAGTTGCTAAGTTTAATTGATCATTCATAAGAAGGATATCTGTTTCTTTTCTTTTTTTTCTTTTTTTTCTATTGGTGGGAACGAAACTTATTTCAATAAGTTATTCTTATATTTTCGGACGACAGAATTTTCGGAGATTATAGGAGGGTATTGAAAAACCGTTAATTAACTCTAGATCGGACTCCTATTGATCATTTATATATTCATTGGGGTCATACTTGCTGAAATACCTTTTGCTATGCAAGACATTGCAACAAATATAATTCCTTTTTTAGGTGGGAGTCTACACACGACTCTGTATAGATCGATTGCTAATAGGATGATCTAAAGAATAAAAAAATTAAACAAAGTCCTAATGACAATAAAAAATATTCTTAATAAATTGAGCTCCATAATTTTTTTTTATTTTTCAGAACTTTTTAAATCATCCTCTATGGCCGGACATGTGGGTATATGGCACATGACCTAAACAAAGTCTAGTGAGAAATTTTATACTTAGTGCAATACCCTAAGTATAACTCCATTGATTAGGGATGGGACAGTCCACCAAGTCTAAAAAGTCCAAAGGCTCGCAAACAAACAATACAGATCCATCTAGTGTCAAAAGTCCACAAATCGCACAAGAAACCAAGGAAATTAGGTCATAAATGCTTGCTTCAATGTTTTGCAACGTGAAGTGGTGGTTGTAACACCACGGCGTTGCCATCTTATTCTCAAGATCAGATGGCAGCACGTGAAGTTCGACTGGTAGGGCATTGTGTCATTTGAGTTGTCGATTCATCCAAGCTAGAGGCTTGCTTTAAGCTGTCAGATTACGTGAAAGGTATGAATTAAGCCATCAGATTGAGCAGAGATGTGTTCGATCCCATGGCAGTGTGCGTGCATTGCAATGCATGCAGCAAGTATTACTAGACTAGGTTTAGGAACTTGGGCATGTACTTCACTGTTCATGCTGCCGTCGCTGTGAAGCTCATTCTATTCGCTAGCTCCTTCTGCCATCTCCTCTCTACCATCTAAGGTTTGTCGACTCGATGAGTCGGATCGACTCGGATCTCCCATGATCCAGTACAAGTCGGGTTGACTCGTGCCGTTTCGTATGAGTCGCATTGTTAAATCGTACAGATTTAATCGAGTCGCACCGATTCAGATTCATCTTGATATGGTACGAGTCGTCTGAGTCGGCACGAGTCGTCCAAGTCGGCACGAGTCGATCCAATATTGCAAACCCTGCTCCCATCAACGCCGGTAGGTGCCGATCCCTTCACTCCCTGGCCACCGTCCCTTTCCGTTAAGGTATCCTAACAGTTTTTGCAAATAACATCCAACTCGATCCTCTTCGCTGCCAGCACACAATCCTACTCTCCACTCTTCTATCTCCCTCTCCGCTCTTCTATATTTGAGCTTCTTCTTGTCCTTTCTCAGTTTCCTCCGAAAGAGGTAAGGGCAGCAGTTTTTTTTCCCCATCATTGTTCTTATCTGATCTACTAGAAGGTTTCATTTGGAAGTATAGATCTAGTGCAAGTTCACAGTGTAATCATATTTCACACAAAACAAAAGCATGATCTTTTCTGTGGGTTTTTGTGTCATGAAATCTGATCTGAGGAAAAACTACGAGCTAGAACCTGCTATATCACCGCTCCATGTAGATTTTTGTTCGCTCTTGTCCCCCTTTTCTGATTATATTTTTAAATCTACGGTTAGGAGCTTCTGGTTATATTTTTAAGTCTCATTTATGTACTTGAAACAAAAAAGTCAAGAAAGTGATAATTTTTTAAAAACCGGAAACAATATTTATTTTCGATATCAGAATTGAAAATAAATCCGTAACGAATTTTCCGGTCATATCGGAATAAAAAACAAAAACAAACTTTCACTATCAGAATTAGAAAACGGAAAACCAGTTTCCACTTCCATATCCTATCCGTTTATAGTCTTACCCAAAACTAAAAGCCTACAACCAAGGAGAGGAATCTAAAATGGATTTGGAAGCCCAATAAGGTCCATAAATAAGCAGTATGACTTGTCCAGTGTCAATGAAGGCAAACAAATAGCATAGGAACTTAAGCAAATAATTTTTAAGAACTAGCCTCTTCGAGTCCGCCATTAGAGCACTCTGAACAAAAGGCCACAAGGAAGAACACAAGGATACTGATCCCAAGATTCCCAACCCTTTCACCAGAGCTCCTACTTTACCTTGCTCTATTTGCGTCACTTTAATTGGAGAATAGGAGAAGAATAAAGACGAATAAGGAGAGAGTAAGCTTAATTTTGCTTTGACAAGTGGAATGGTTTATATCGGTGCAGAATAACGTATTTGGAGAATAAGAAGAATAAACCATCTCACCTTAGACCCAAGAATTATTTATTGTTCTTATTTGGTCACCGGACTCTACAAAACTATCAAATCGAAACATCCCTTATTGTGGTAGTCAGTGGGCCCCACGTAATAACTTATTCTGCAAACAAAGTGGAGCTTACTCTTTTACGGCCATGTAAGTTATCCTAGATCAGATTGGACGTCCACAATGTTGGAGACGAGATCTTCCATGTCATATTATTTATAATTTAGTACGTTTCTATCTTACATTTGATACTTTATTTATTTTATTTAGTCAAATAATTAATTCATCTTTATCTATTGTGAATGAAGACATAAAACAGTATAGAGAATAGGGCACGGAGAATCTCAACTCACAATGTTGATGTCTTGGTATGTTTGGATTGGATTTTGATGCCAACAAAAGGAAATCAATTGATTATTTCTTCCATTCAACGCATCTTCCCTCTTCCAATTTAGATATGTAACATTCTCAAATTTTCCCTTCTCATCTTTCATAAGAAATTAGGAGTCGCATCTATTTTCTTGTGTTGCAATCAAATACTTTGCCAAGGGGAACAGGCTTTATCTTGCCAAAGGCATGGAAAACGATGCATATGGATGCTAACCAGTCACGTGAAACAAAACCTTGTCCCTTTTTAAATGTTAAGAATCTCATTGCTCACGATCAAACAAAGAAAGAAAGGTCTGCAGGTCATCCTTGGGGTCCAATTGACATTTTTGGAGAGCGGATGACCTTTCTTTTATGAGGGCAATTGAGTGGTTAAGTATTTAGGGTTTATTTCATATTAACCTCTCTATGCCACTCAAATGGCATCTCTCATAAATATGTTATTTTGTAAAGATATAAAAGATAATATGAGAATAAATATGGCATTTTTAAAATTTGGTATGTAAGATTGACTAATATAAAATTATCACAAATATTTATAATGTTTTTGAAATAGAAGAAATTCAAATCTCATAAATATCTTCTTATTAGAGATATCTTTACATTAATCATGATTATTTCATCTAATTAGATGACATTCATGGATCAACCTTTACAACGTACTAAAGAGAGAAACCTTGCAAACTTAGATCCTGATATGTGACGCATCCAGTGAAAATTGGACTCACTACTTTGTATAGGAGTGGATCACTTATCACCTATGCACTTAGATAACCTTGAAAACTTATATTTTTACATAATATGATAAAACTTTTTTATATCTATTTCAATTTTAATGAAGAATAGCAACTACTCTTTTGACAAAATATAAGCACAGAAAGTACAGAGATCTTCTACCCATTTTGGTTGGGGGGAAGTGTGCGGGTGAGATCACCGCCACCTTCTGCGCCGCAAACTTCGTATCCTAGCTGATCTCCGCCGAAATGGGTACTTCCGTCATTTGGCCTCATCATGCGGACGGGTTCCCGCCATTGCGGAATTCTTAGGTACAGCAAAAAGCATGCAAAAGCGTAACGTACGGCCCTTTATTAAACAAAAATCATCAGATACATTGCACCTGGACACTTCTCGCTCTCCTCTATCGAAGCCGCTGTCCACGCCTCGTGGATGACGCTCCGTCGGTTCCAAACCAGCGACCCCCACTTGCCAAAAAAGTGTCCAGGTTCATCTTGGACACGTTCACGAGGAATTCTTCATCCTGCGGTCCCTAGTTCGGTACCCGACCAATAGGAGTTTTCCCCGCAGAAAAGTAATTTTATGGTATCAATTTATTTACTCATTTTTTAAATTTACAATGTCCAAGTCCGGTGCCACGTGAATACGTGGCGCCCACTGGATCGCCGCTCCTTGTTGTATCGAAGTGATATCTCAAATCGGATAAGGTCCCAATCTTGGGTCCGCGGATCGGGACCACGCAAACGACCGGCCTTGGGCCAGTGGTCTGCCTAGCAATTTTGTCACAAAGTCGGGCCATGTGGGCCGCGACGCGCTGGTTCGTGTTTCGTGCCTTCCATGTTGTTCATGATGACGTGTCCTCCGTAACCCAAACCCCGGGATCCTATATAAACCAGTACAAAGCTCGCCCCTTCCGCATCGCAGCAAGAAGAGAAAGAGAGAGAGAGAAGGCCGCGAGAGGAGGAGCCGCCGCCATCGCCCTGCCCTCTTTACTGCTCGCCATTGCGGCTTCCTCTTCCTCATCTGCTCTCCTCAGTCTCCATCTCGGCGAGGAGAGGAAGCGGAGGCGGGAGGACGAGCACGAGGAGGAAGAGCGGAGTTCCCCCCGCGGCCGAGTTCTTCCCGGGGATTTCAGGTGAGAGAAGGGGTTCTCCACGCTTGTTTTGTTAAAAGGGGATGATATGGGCGCGTGGATCCCTCCTAGGGTTCCCCGTTGGTGTTTTGTGAGATCCCTTTCTGTTTCCTCTGTTTCTTGTCTCCCAATAGTGCCGCCCGGTCCGAAAGATCTGTTCTTGTTCTTGAATCAAGCATGCCCTTTCCATTTCCTTTTTTCTTGCAATTTCTTGTTTTTTTTTTTTTTTTCTGGATTTCTTTGTTTGGTGTGTGGGGAAGGGACAAGCCGGGCCGCGAGAGGGGTCAACCGGCAGTCTCATATCGGTTCCCCGCGTCTCTGACGGGCGGCGGCCCGTAGATTTCGGACCAAAGATTTCTCGTGTTCCTTCTAAAAAAATCGTCTTCGTCTCATCCTTTGCACTGGACCGAGCAAACCCCCTTCTTTCTTGTGTTTGGAATATGAGGGAGTTGCGCAGAATTGCGTTGTTGACCAGTCCTCCTCCCAGTTTGTCGTTGGGCATGCAAAGGTGCGGCCTTTGAGAGGCATGAGAAGTCTCCATGGGTTTATTACGGCTATTAGGCGTGAGCTGCTCGTTTGCTGGGCCATCAAATTAGACTAATACTTGGTCAGAAGAAGCAACCCGTCATTAATAGGAGGGGCATGGGGGTGGCTGTCATCATTGGCCACGAGGTGGCCGCAGATTACCAAGTCTAAAAATGTCATTATCTGGTGGTATTCTGATCTGGTTTGGCTGCCAAAAGGGGACTTTCCCCCCCTCTTATGACACTGTACCAAAATATCTTAGTTGGTGATGCTATTTTTCCACCTAAGAAGTAAGGACTATTTTCTTGTATTCCATATCCCATTTTCAACTTTCCTGTTCAATGATGCAACCCATTTAAGTTGTTACCATGTAGATAATTTGGTTGTCAAGGGTGGTTACGTCATGTGGTTAAAGTAATGACAGGGTTATGCTGGGAAGCTGATAACATTGCTGCCACCCTTATTACAGGCTAGGGACAATGGTTTTGTGGGTTTTTGGTTATGGGTCGTTGGTCTGGAACCCCGGATTCCACTTTGATGAGAAGATAATCGGCTTCGTCAAGGACTACAAGCGTGTGTTCACTCTTGGTAAGATGCTGAATCTGGTGAATTTGTTCTGTTTGGTGGTGCAAATGGTGTTTACAGGCCTTGGCAAGGCAATGTACTGATAAGGGTTTGCCATTGTTCACTGTAGCTTGCACAGATCACAGGGGTACCCCGGAGAATCCAGCTAGAACCTTGACATTGGAGGCCAGCGAAGGAGCCATTTGCGTAAGTAGACATTGTTCGGCACATTAGTTGGTGTTGCTTTGATAAATTCATCATCCTATGGCATGGATGAACAATGGAGCTATTATGTAATATGTCGTCTGTCTCTTTCTATCTTTACCTCTCTTTTTTTTTCGTTTGTTTCTTATTTGGTTTGTTTTGTTCCTTGTCAGTGGGGTGCTGCATATTGTGTGAAAGGTGGACCAGAGAAGGAAAAGGCAGCAATGAAGGTTTGTGTTATTCACAATAGGGACAATGGCATATTGCACCTATCAGTAGTGACCTTGCTGAATGCATTTTTTCTTATTCCTTTCAGTATCTTGAGAAGAGAGAATGTGAGTACGACCTGAAGTCGTTCATCGATTTTTACACGGTGAGTTTAATGATTTTGACGACTTTCATCAGTCTTGATTGGTTATATTCGCAGCTCATTGAATTATTTTATGCGTATTTCGCTTACTAATATATCTGTTTCTTGTTCTCTTCAGGAGGGCGATTCAGTAGAGCCTACTATGACTGGAGTCTTAGTGTGAGTACTTCAACTTTGTTCGAAGTACATCTGCATTTTATTTCATTGCTTCACGAAACCACTTATAGTTCCTTCGGTTGCCTGGGAAGTGACAAGTTTCATTTGCCTCTGCAGGTTCACCTCCACTCCTGACAAGGAAGTTAACAAATACTACTTAGGTCCAGCTCCTTTGGAAGACATGGCGAGGTGAATCCTACTTCTATACTCTGTTTTGTTACCCTGCTTACTCTTTTCTTTTGTCCCCTGGTTAGTTAATTGGTGATTCTTTTGCAACTGTTTAGGCAAATTGCCACTGCTAGCGGCCCTTGTGGGAACAACAGAGAATACCTCTTCTCATTAGAAAAGGCAATGTTTGACATTGGTAAGAACAATAAATTCTTTCTGTGCAGCTGTGCATGTTAGATTTTCCATTCTTTTAGCATGTTCTATGTTCTCTATATACTGAAATTTTCGTCATCAATAGGTCATGAAGAGGATTCTGTGATTGAGCTTGCAAATGAAGTGAGAAAGGTTCTAGCAAGGCTACAAGAAGTGAATATCCTTGGTGCCCATATAGCTCTGAGAAGCCATCTTCCTCACATGCATCTCGTCCCCCTTCCCGAAACCACTGTCCTGGATTCTCGATGATGAAGAGGTGCAACACCCAAAGGCTATGCCACTTTACTGGCTCTGATCTGGGCT
This sequence comes from Zantedeschia hybrid cultivar, assembly GCA_030544215.1. Taxonomy (NCBI): domain Eukaryota; kingdom Viridiplantae; phylum Streptophyta; class Magnoliopsida; order Alismatales; family Araceae; genus Zantedeschia; species Zantedeschia hybrid cultivar. The sequence continues at coordinate 40,210,740 of JARZZO010000013.1, read as the reverse complement.
TCTGCCTGTTATCCTCTGGTCACCATTTTAGTTTAAGCAATCCTCTCTATGGTGACATGGTGACACACCATGAGACTAATCTGTCATTTTAGGGCACAAATGCTGCCCGCTAATGCTCACTGAGCCAACATAACAATACTTGGTAACAGTCTTTCTTCCCCACAGGCGAAAAGAGAGAGAAAACCTTACTGATTGGGTTTTCTTCTTTATCAAAGCTGTTGATTGCTTTTAATGAACTAGTGTAGTTAAATGTACTACAAGTGGCATTTGAATGAATACTTGAGGACATTATGGTTGTCCTTTCTTTCTTTGTATGTGCGCCTTGAGACCGTTGTTGAACATTGTTGAACTACCATCAATCATCAGGTTCCAGGAGGTGTTTGAGCATGCTGTTCTTTTGGGGAATTCCTTTAATTTCCACCTAGATTCTTACAGACTGAGACTCCTCAAATGTTCATGCATAGTATCAGAGCACAAGTCATTCTTGAGGCTGATTCCGAACACATACCAAGCTAATTTGAGTCGTTGATGGATTGCACAGTTAGCACTTTCTTCCGGTTTTGAGCTTAACCAATGCAGTCCTTTGGCTACCCGAAGACCTACCAACACTATCTTTCCCCAAATTTTGACCCGGTATTATAGTAGAGTTGGCTGGCTTGGATTTCTAGTGGGCTGGCCACCATTCAATCTTGTAGGGGGAGGCACCCCTTCAATGCCACAACCTTTGCGTCATTGGACTTTACGAGAGATGTAGAGATTGGCATCAAGCTTCCTACCACTCCAAATGTTTGTCGACTACATGGGTCGGAGCCATCTTTGAATTTTCAGGATGATCCTGTCGCAAGTTTTGTTACATTCAGGCAATCGTTGATGAAGCAATGAGGGCAGAGTGCTCCACTTTTCCAGAGCTATGGGCCGTTCCCGTGTCCAATACTTGCTGCAAGAATACTCTAGGCTCCACTTTGATTGGAGAATAAGAGAAGAATAAGGATAAATAAAGGGAGAACAAGTTTAATTTTGCTTTGACATGCGGAATGACTTATACAGTGTAGAGTAGTGTATTGGGGGAATAAAGAGAATAAGCCATTCCACCCTAGATGTAATAATTACTTATTCTTCTTATGCCGTCAGTGGACCTTACAAAACTATCAAACCGAAATACATCTTATTCTAGTATATGCTATTCCGCTAGTGAGCCAATAAAATATAACTTATTCTGCAAACAAAATGTGGTTATTGCAACTAGAATCACTCTTGGATAACGTGGCGTGCAATGGTCCATCTCGTGTTGTCTGACCAATAGATTGAATCATAGTTGCAGTTGCAATACTTTGAGACAGTGCAGCAAGTATTACTTTTGTTGAGGAATGGGATTGTCTAAATCTCTTTATGCCACTAGACTCATCAAGAGGGGGCTTGCTCTGCTACATCATGTCAAGGGTAAATGGTTATTCAAAAAAAAAATATCTCAAGCCCCCACATCATTTCTAATATAATGTCTCAAGCCCCCTCTTGATTTCTAATATAATGTCGCATCATTTCTAATGTAAATGACACATTCATCTTCCTCTTGAAGACAGAAAGGTCTAGACGATCAGGTCTTGACGATCTTGTTCCCCTTGTTGAAAAGCTTGTATGAGCAGTTGAATTGTCCAATATCTCTGATAGAGACGTCATCAGCTCAAACACGATGAGAATAGTGTAGTATCCTTTACCATACCTTTCAATTAGACAGCGTGTTTTGTTTTTTTATGTTATTTACCATATCCTTTTATTAAACCACGTGTTTTTTTTGATATTATTAAAGTGTCTGCAAATAATATTACTATACCGTTTTTAGTATGTTAAACATACTATGACGTGTATGAGACTGGACTTCAACTGGACCTTAAATCGAGCAGAGACAGAACTTTTGTGTCGGCCTTCATTTATTAAACAAATCTTAAATAAATATTCAACTAGTTTTGAATAAAAATTGAGTATCTATATACATATTTGAAGTGAAGTCGGATAGAATTCGAATCAATTGGCACTCGAGCTACGGCATTTACCACTCTGAGCTTAAAAGGGAAAAAAATATTTATCAACAGTTCTTCGACATTAACAACATTTCCTTTGAAAATGTTTTGAGGGTCTGATTTAATGGGATAGACTTTGTGAGAATTAGGAAAACTTCTAAAATATTTTCAACTAAAAGTGTGTCATGTCATTGATTCCCCTACTTTGTCAACCTCATAGATTTTTTTGAGGAGATGAATTATCGACACAGTATGTCCTCCTAAGTGAATAGGGATTTTCCTCTCATTAAAAAAAGAGAGAAAAAGATCTCCCAACGCGTTACCAAGTATAAAAAAATATACCACAGCTCTCTCTAGTAAAAAATAATGCAATTGCTCTGGTCTATGCTATATTCCTATTCGTCGACATTAATTTTGGTATTAGAAAAGGGGAATCAGATTGTCTGTGTCTTTAGTGATGCTTTAACAATTTTTTTTTTAAGTTAGGTATAGTTCAAAACAAAGTTTATATAAAGCAAGCAGTAAATATAAAATATACAATATTGAAAAAAAATCATGATTTAATCAAAACTTTCGGTTAAACATATTCTTTTACAAATAAATCAGGGATTACGGAGAAGGATCTTTAAATCTTTAAATTCAAAGAATTATAATTTAAGTACAATTGAATCATATATTTTGAGAAAGTGCATTTTAAAAATAGTTTTTATATTAAATATTTGAAGGTCATATTATCTTTTAAAATTAATTTTTGTTTATTAAAATTAAGATTTTTTACTTTTTAATCTCTATAATCTTTTAATTTATACTATCTTATATAGATTGCGGAGACTTTAAAATAAATACGAAGATTATAAGGACTAATTCAAAATATTAAAAAATTGTTGGAATCGCGACTTGGCGACATATCTGGAGCCAACAATGGCGACGGCCTCTTCCCGAATCGACGGAATCCCCGTTCCACGGAGGCCCCGGGGAGGAGGGGCGGACAGAGAGGGAGCGATGAGCGCCGCCGCTGTTCCTCCGCTGACCACCGCCGGCCGCCATAACGTGTTCGTGTACGGAAGCCTCCTGGCGGACGAGGTCGTCAGCGTCCTCCTCAAACGCGTGCCCGCCTCCTCCCGCGCCGCCCTCCATGGCTAGTGCGCTCCTCTCTCTCTCTCTCTCTCTCACACACACACACACACACACATCAGTCGTAGGAGGGTAGGCTCAGTTGAAATGTTAAGCCTTACCAAACGTGTATCTGGGTTGTTGGGAGGCATGCCGGGTTGTGAATATTGGATCGCACGGAGGTGATGGGATTACGCTTTTGCATTATTTCTCGCTTCCGGGACTGTGGATGCGTATTTTGTGTGTTATGTCGAACCTGAGACGGTAATTTCTGTGTGCTTGTGACATGAAGTCGCTTGGATCGGAATTGGTTGGATTTCGTATGTACGTTGTTCTTGTTTTGCTTTATCCCGATTTGCCAAAGAGTCTACGGCTCAGGGACATTGGACCTCCCTGGCATAAGGGAGGTTTTGGTTTCAAATCCCACCTTTAGCGGTTGTGTAGGAGGAGGGATTTGTCCCACGAGTTTGTAAGAGTCTATATCCGAGTGAAGTCTAGGTTGTGCAGGAGGGATTTGTCCCACAAGTTTGTGGGAGTCTATGTCCGAGTGAAGTCTGGATGTGGCGGGGCCATGAGAAGAATATTAATCCCTGTGGTGGGACATCTAAGCTTAGAATGATCACCATAAGAAGGTGGAACTATCACAACGGTATGAAAAAAATCTCCTACTTGAGGAGGATACATTGGTTTAAATGCGAATTATGTACACTCTTCAATAGGGAGGCTCTGTAAATACTTATGACCAGGAAAAATATTGGGTGGAAGGGGTTGGAACTAACTTTAAGTAGAAGTCAAACCTTCCCTAACAACCCCACTTTTTTTCCAATCTAGGAAGCTTGGAGCTTATGTTTGGAAGCCAAAAAACAACCAAAATACTATATAAGTGGCTTCCAATACCTACATTCTTCCTCTGAAAATAACTAGAGAAAAGTCAAAGTGCTTCCAATTGAAAACTGCGCCAAACACAACCTTAATTTCTCAGTATGTCAGACTTATTGGTTTTGAAGCATATTTGCATCAATTTGTAGATAGCTTGCAAGATTGCCAAAGTAATGTTTGTGCTATTACCGATGCTTGTGATTGTGGCACAAATCACTTTCTTCCAGTATATTATACTAGGGTCTGAATATTTGCCAAAGTGATGTCTGTGCTGACCCTAGTGGATGTTGTACAATTCCCTTTAGTGAAAGCAGAATCTATATTTCTGTCAATTATGAAGATTGAAGACTGACAAACATTGATGAGATAAGGTTTTATAGGGCAATTTTTATTTTTGGACATTGTTTGACTCTTTATGTTTGAACTTTAATGCTTTATCAAATTAATGTATCATACATCTCTGAGTACATTTTGATGAATTGACCATTTATTTATTTAGTACCATTTCCTTGCATTTGCTAATAGATTGTCAACATTTTATAGCCACAGATATAGTATAAAAGGACGTACATATCCAGCCATTCTACCAGTGGAAAACAAGAAGGTTGATGGAAAGGTACAATTATCTATGCCATGTTAGCTTATTATAAAAAAAAGTCTCTCTAGATTGTCACTAGCACTAAGAAATCCATAAAACTGCTTTATAACGAATGATTTAACATAAAATTGCTGCTAAGGACTTCTAGGCATATCTTAGCATAAGATTCTTGTTCTATTATTTGTATGGTTTCTGGAAGCACGTCAATGATCCTGAGTAGCTCTTAATAAGTTGTTATCTTGGAAGTTCAAATATCCAAAATTTGATGTTGCAATTCTGTACTTTTCTTCATAGCTTTTGTATTATGAAATGTCATGATTCCCCGGTTTAATGGAAGTTGCACACATCTTGTCTTCTATATTTCTGTCCCATTTTTTCTTAGTTTACGTCCAGTACCTTTAGGCATACCAAAATTACATTCAACCTTCTAATAGTATGAAATGCACCTCTATTTGATTGGTAGTGGACAGTTGGCTAGCAAAGTGTGCCTAATGGTCCAACAAAGGCACTGATTTATGGCAACAGAGATGTACCTTTTATGGAAATACGAAACTTCACTCTGGAAGACCAGTGAACGATTTCGAACCCTGGACTTCAAGAGGTTTTGAAATCTTAATGAGAAAAGAGTAATGTTGTCATCAGCATTTTCAATGTGGGGCCATGTCCCAATAATCTAGGGTTGTCTAGGAATTGGGGTCAAAATCTCTAAGATATTTTAAACAATTTTGGAACTAGCTGTCAACTTGATGCTCAGCTTCAGTTTCTTGTATGGCAAACCTGGTTATACTAGTTGATGGAGCATAGAAGGGCCATCCTTCCCTTTCAGGATTTACTATGTGTTTGGCAGGTGAAAAGCTATCACATTAGAAAGACGCTTGATGGAGGGAGTATGTATGTGAAGTCCAGAGTATACAATTACAAGAAAAAATAGATAAATAGTTAATATGATAATAACGCTAGTTACAAGAAAAGGACGATAAAAATCACTTAGGAAAGCAAAGCTGTAATGTCATTTTATATATACCTTCAAGAATAATTAATAGAGCAAACTAGATGTCCTAGGGTCCACCACCTTAATCCTGTCGCTCCAAGGTTTCTAAAGGACGATAAAGATCACTTAGGAAAGCAAAGCTGTAATATGTCATTTTATATATACCTTCAAGAAAAATTAATAGAGCAAACTAGATGTCCTAGGGTCCACCACCTTAATCCTGTTGCTCCAAGGTTTCTTCAAACGCCTATTTTCCTCTAAAATTGGAAGTATGTTTAATTCTGACATAAAGCTGTGCCTGTCTTTTTAGCTCTTCCTCTCTTTCTAAACTCTTCAAATAAAGATGTTATAAAGATGTTCAGTTCTATTTATCATTGTCATCTTACTCATCTGGTTTATGTCTAACATATATAGAAAAAATCTCGTATATTCAATTTATCTTCCATAGGAGGTACCCAAAGTTCCTTCTTATGTCATTATTTTAATTCTGTCCATTGAAGTTTTAATGCCATCGACCATACTATTCTCATTTCCTCTGCCTTTAATTTGCCTTTATATTTCTTCCTCAATGGCAAACACTCTGAAAACTTTTCTTTGTCCATCCAATGTTAATCTTGTTACTAATACGTGTATTGGTATGTCGATTCTTCTGCATAATAGACCCAGGTACCACATTGATTTGACCTTCAAACTCTGCCCCTGTCAATTGATTTCTCTTTCTTCTTTAATTCATCTCTATTATTGCTGTGTATCAAAGTTATACTCCATGTACTCTATCTTAATGTGATTTACTGATGGGAATCTGAGACCAAAGGAAGCTTTATTGTGTTCATAAGCTGCCCAAAGCTTGTCTGAAGCGTATAATATTTTTAGAGGAGTCCATAGATATTTTACTTGGTCCATTTGGAGTCCGTTTAGCATGTTTTTTATTTTTCTGAATTTTGGGTACGTTTTTTCTATTTATTACAGATTTTAGTGCAAATTTTTGTAATAATTGTCTAGTTAGAGGAATTTAAGTCTGTCTTAGAGTTGGCTAGTCAAGTTTGAGTTGGAAAGTTTCCTATACACTGTATATATAGATGTATGATCTCTTTTCTAATTATGGATGATTACTATTACGAATTTTGAGTGAATTTTCTGGTACTCTCTCTGCGATGAAGAAGATGACCCTGTGACGGGGTCGAATCTGTCTTGCGACTGAACCGAGTGTGACGCCTAAGCCTCCGGTACTGTGCTGCCGCCCCACCACCGTGCTGCTGCTCGCCACCATGTTGCACACCCCCACTGCGTCCTCCTTTCTCTCTCTTTTTTCTGTTTTGAAAACAATATCCAAAAATAGAAAAAGAAAAATCTTCCACTGCAGTCTACTCTCTCCACCACAACACCCTTCTCCCTTCCCTATTTCTCTCTCTATTTACTATATGTGTGAAAAATAACAAAGCAAACATATATATATATATATATATATATATATATATATATATATAAACTTCTCCAACACATCCCCATAGTTCGCTTCCTTCCTCTCACTCTCCTTCCCTCTCCACAGCCAAAAAAAAGGGGGGGGGGGAAAACTGTTCACGACTCTGTTTGTGAACAGTGTCACGCCCACACCCTCCACCTTCTTCTTGGTGCCGCCGCTGCCCTCCGCCGTCGCCGCCAGCCTCCGACGGTACCGCCGGCAGGCCCTATGGACCACCACACCGCCGCAGCAGTAAAACAAGGAGGAGGGGCAGACACCACTGCCGGCAGCTACTCCTTCTGTCGCCGGCCACTGTCAGTGCCATCAGAGCTGTCTCGCCGTCGCTGTCTGCCCCACCTCCCGTAGCTGCCTTCTTCATTCCCTCCTCTCTCCCTTCCTTTCTCTCCTAGGGTTTGTGAAGAGGAAGGAAAGGGGCACACCTCTTTAACTTGAACATGGTCAACCAAGTTTGACTTGGTTGGCCAGGACCATGCTCGAGCCCAAGTCCCAGTCGGTTTGAACCTTCTTTGCAGCCCTTAAACTTGGTCCCCACTAAGTTCCAAGGTGGTTCGAGCCATAAGTTCTTATCTGGTCTAACTAGAACCCATCCTGGTTCAAGCCAGATTCCACCAGTGGTCCGAACAACTTGGTTCCTAATTTTTGGCCCACTGTTCTGTGCCTCTACACTGGGGACCATTGCACCAAACCACTGTTAGTGCACCACCCTTGTTTCGGGCCCGTTCGTGCTTCGATTTGTGCACCGTTTGTGCCATTGGTTTCGTCTCGACGAGGTTGACTCAGATCCAATGTGGGGCTGCCCCGACTATGCCTTGTTTTGTGTGCCCACCTCCGACGGCCGCATCAGTTGTGCGAGACACGTCCGTACTCCGTTTTCCGTGCCGATTGCATTGTTGGCATCCTTGTAGTGAGGCAGATCTCGTCCAACGCCTTATCCACTAATGCATCATTTTACGTGTTATTCCTATACATGTTTTGCGGACATCCATTCGCACCTCTCGAGGCCTATGTCAGTTGCCTCACTTTGCGTGCCAACTTCTAGATAATTTTGCCTGCGTGGCCTATTTCCCAAAACGATGGCCACATGCTATCCGATCATGAATTGGGTTCCGTTAAAGGAAGATCTAGAGTGGATAGCATTTCAAATTGACCTTCAAAACCTACTTTTTAGATTAAGAGAGGTCGTTAGCACTAACCCAGTGTTGATCGAGGAACATGTAACTCTAAGGGAAGATGTAGTTTATGAAGTTGACCCAACATCGATTGAGGAATATGAAATTCAAATGAGAGATATATTATAAAGCCGATGCAGCACTTGCAGATGAATATTTTGAACAGGTTGAGTCCAAGATGTTTTGTAATGACATCTTCGTTGTTGAACCACAATTAGATATGATTCCTGACATCTATTTTGAGTCTGGTTCTGCATTCATAGTTGGGCAGAATGAACTAAAGGAGGAAGAGGTAATCATCGAAGTGGTCAATCAACCGAGAATCATTCAAGACACAATCGGCCAACATGACTTTGACCATTTATGGAGAGATATTGAGGCGTACTTTCCACCTCAAGTTGGAGCTTTCTTCTTCGTGGTGATCTCAACATGTTCATCCGTACATCATTATTTTGCTATTCTCATCATTTCCCTATGGATATTACTACACTTCAAAATTCAAGGATGAGTTTTCTCCAACTGGGGGAGAATATTGGGAACTAAGACCAGAGGAAGCTTTATTGTGTTTTAGAGCTACCCAAAGCTCGTATGAAGCATATAATAATTTTAGAGGAGTCTATAGGTATTTTATTTGGCCCATTTGGAGTCTGTTTAGCATGTTTTTTATTTTTCTGAACTTTAAGTATATTTTTCTATTTATTAAGAATTTTAATACGAATTTTCGCAATAATTTAGAAAGAGGAATTTGAGTCTGTCTTAGAATTGGCTAGTCAAGTTTGAGTCAAAAAGTTCCCTAAACATTGTATATATGGATGTATAATATCTTTTCTAATTATGTATGATTATTATTACTAATTTTGAGTGAATTTTCTAGTGCTTTCTTTGTGACGGAGAAGAGACCCTACGATGACATCAATCTGCCCTGCGACGGGGCCGGGTGTGACGTCTAAGCCGCCGGTGTGATGCTGCCTCCCCACTTCCGGTGCGACGCCGGTCTTCTCTCCAATCCCCCTTTTTCCTCCTCTGTCCCCCATCATTTATCCTTAGACTTTATTCCCAATAGTTTCTCCCCATGTGTCAAGCTTACTTTCAAGTTCCTTATTACTTCCATTCCTTGACACTGCACTATATGCAAATAGCATACACTAGGGTACATCACTACATCCTTTTATAATGAGATTTTTATTTACCCCTGTAAACTACTGTGTTTGTATGTATATTCTTGACTCCCACATATCGTTATAAATGCTTGTGACATCCTCTAAAACGTTGCAGTTATACTCCTGTCAAAATGCCGTGAATTCTATTGGAGTATGCCAAAAAAAGGTTCATATATTTTTGCATATGTACCCCTAAAATCATGATAATTTTGTATATATACCCCTGACTTCACCAAAATTTACAGAATCTTTCTGAAATATTCAGTTAAAGTTCACAACATTTCGATGGATGGATATAATTGCAACCTTTCTGAAGATGTCAGGGATATTTATAACTAGACATGGTAGTTTACGAGGGTACATATACGGAAAACACTTCTGTAATCCCACTGTTGTAGAATCTGTAGGGAATAAAAGCTAACCTTGACATAAACCAGCTCTCATAAGGAAATTATACAGTCAAACTGGGAAGTGTTTTCACTCTTGTCCGTGCTCCCTTGTACAAACATTTTATTTTTATCAATCAATCTTTTTGCCAAGTTTTCTGTTAGCCACCAAATGACTTCTTTTGGAAACCTTAGTATATGCTTTCTTTAGATTAATAAAGAGCCATATATATTTTTTTTATTCTTCTCTCTAGACTTCATAATTACTTGTCTCAGCAGAATAATAGCTTCAGTGGTTGACCTATCATACATGAAACAAAACTCTCTATACTTAACCTGGCTTCTAGTGTTCTTGCCAAGGTTTTGAGTGTTACTTGTATGCTTTGCACACCCAGTAGTTTGTGCAATCTTATGTCTTCCTTATCTTTCTATCGTAGCAATTACAGCTGATCATTCATACCTATGTTACTTTTAGTCCTATTATTGATTTATCTGCTACTTGCTGCAGGTTCTCTTGGGAATCACAGATCTTGAGCTGGATATTTTGGATTCATTTGAGGATGTTGAATATGAGAGAAGCACTGTGGAGGTCTCTACACTGGTAATGATTTTCAATTTTGTATCTTACAATATCCGTACCAATGATAAACTTAGCTCTGTTTCTTGCTTTTTTTTTCTGGGTCATGTTCTTGGATTTGTCTCAGTTTAGAATACCACTGGAACACTAGTAGGTATGTTTAATAGAAAATGAATGTTTGCGCTTTTCACTATTGGAATATTTGAGCATTAGGTCATGAGGGAGGAAGGATGAAAGATTTTTAAAAAAAAAGTGCAACGTTGTTGCACCTTAAAATGACCCTTCTATCAAAATTCAGAGTTTTACAGCTTGAATAAAATTGAATCACCAGCTGGATATCAATTTAAGAACTTTAGTGATGGGGGATAAATAGCGGGGTATAGTGATGCAATGCATACACTGCTACATATTGACAGGATAAAAATACAAGAGGGAAAGAGAAAATGATGATATACATATATGAGAAAGTCTGATTATGTACTTAGATGCATAAGACCATAGGCGCATGAGATTCAAAACATATGTATATATGCACATGGTCTGCCATGCATATATATGAGTAAAGTTGAGGTCTTACCTCAGAAATATGAAACCAGGAAAATCAAATCCCCAGTAGGATGACCTCTCCTCTTCTTTAGTGAATGTGCCTTATAAATCGAAAACAAAGATGACAAACAATGCAAAATTTTAACACTTAGTAACTTTTTGTAGAGAAAGTATAGTACATCAGGTAGTGATAAGATGTTACGAACCTCAATAAGAACCTGTGGCTGTGGCAATAATACCATGCAACAACGTCAAAAGCCTCTTTCCCAGCAGCAGGAGCCACAAAAACATGTAGCAGAAGGAGCAAGAGGTCTTATTGGGCCTGGCGGTGGCAGCAATAGGCCTGGTAAGGCCCGGCAGCTGCAGCAAGAGCAGCACCAGCAGCAGGGGTAACCTGTGGCAGCAACAGAAGCCCCAATATGGGGCAGATGCACCAACAAAAGCCCCACCTGGGGCCTGCGGCAACAGTAGAAGGGCCAGCAGGGCCAAAGGTAGCAGCAGAAGCAGCAGGAATAGCGAACGACGGCAGCGGCAACAACAGAGGTATGCAGCGGCTGCAGGAGGAAAGCAAAAGGGTCTGCGCCCTGTTTTTATATGAAAAAAAGAGAGATAAAGATGAAGGGGGAGGAGTCCATGCTTGGTACGTTTCCCATCCTCACCGGGTTGGAAAGAGTCCATCCAGTGAGGGTGGAAGCTTCTCCCACCACCGGTGGGAGAAGTCCACCTAGCGGGTGGACTCTCCACCCTCACCGGGTGGAAGAGTCCCACCCGGTGAGGGTGGAGGGGCCTGTGCCCCATCCAACTATCCTAGGACAGTTCTAAAAAAAAGAAGAAGAAGAAAAAAGAAAAAAAAAAGAGAAGAAGAGGGAGAGGAGTCCCTCTGTCACCGGGTGGATGAATCCCACCCGGTGAGGGTGGGTGGGGCCTTTGCGCCCTCCTCCCCTTCTCCTAGCAGTCCTAGGATAGTTAACAACAACAAAAAGAGAAAAGATAAGGGGGATTAAAACAAAAACAAAAAAAGAGAAAAGAAAATTTTTGAGTAGGATGGTCCACCCTCACCGGGTGGATGGGGGCCATCCAGTGAGGGTGGAGGCCTGCTCCATCTCCTCCATTGTCCTTGCTGTCCATGGACAGTTATAAAAAGGGGGACATGAGGTTTCAAATAATAGTTCCTATTCTATTATTTTATAATGGAAATAAACAAAACATAAATTTAATGCAGTGGGTTTTTATGCAAATTTTCCTACATACCTTCACCGGATTTCACTCTAACTATAGTCCGGTGAGGGTGAAGGCATGACTTAGTCAAGCGGCTTTGGATTCCCACACAAAGAAACATTACCTCCCACCCGGTGAGGGTGGGGCCTTCATTTGATTTTCTTGCGCGGGAAGAAAACACAACTTCCACCTGGTGAGGATGGACTCCTAGCCTTTTGACCGCCTCTTAGAGAGGCTATAAATACCCCCTGGGGGACGAAGAACAAGGGTCAAGGTAAAGGCCTCTCTCGGTGTTTAAAGTGGTAGCTCAGTCCCCACTCTTTCTCTTTTTGTCTAAGTGTTAGGACGTTGGTCCTACACTTGTATAGGCACGTCCTAAACTTAGGAATATGCCTTAATTTCATATTATAATGGTTATTGGTCATGAGTTAATCATTTCCATTAGTCATGCTAATATGATACAAAATATATTAACATACCATTAGACCATATGTTTGTGTCATATAGTCTTATGCATTAATAATATATGATTAATCATATGAAAACTAATCATGTATAATTGATCATATAATCTTTGGTCCACCAGTCAAATGACTTAACTAAGTTGATCTTGATGTGGTTCACTGATCGAATGACTTAACTATGTTGATTTTGACAGGGTCCATGGATCAAGTGATTTAACCATGTTAATCACGATGGGGTCCATTGAAACCCTAACTTGGTTACATCGATCGAGCGATCATACTATACATCCCTGATCGAAATTCAGATTCAACAGTTGGATCTCTATAATCTTAACCCGATCTTTAGATCTAATAGTCTGATCTTCGCGATCTCGATCGAACTTCAAATCCAACAGTCGGATCTTTGCGATCTCGATTGAACTTCAAATCTAATGGTCAAATCTTCGTCATCTTGACCGAACTTCAGATCTGACGGTGGGATCCCTATAATCTTGACCCGATCTTCAGATCCAACGGTCGGATCTTTGCGATCTCGGCTAAACTTCAAATCCAACGGCCAGATCTTTATGATTTTGACCGAACTTCAGATCTAACGGTTGGATTCCTATAATCTTGACCCAATCTTCAGATCCAATGGTCGGATCGTTCGTGATCTCAACTGAACTTTAAATCCTATGGTCGGATCTTCGTTATCTCGACCGAACTTCAGATATAACGGTCGGATCCCTATAATCTTGACCCGATCTTCAGATCCAATGTCGGATCTTTCGTGATCTCAATTGAACTTCAAATCTAACGATAAGATCTTCGTGATCTTGACCGAACTTCAGATTTAACAGTTGGATCCCTATGATTTTGACCTAATCTCCAAATCCAACGGTCGGATCTTAACGATCTCGACCAAACTTCGAATCTAACTGTCCGACCTTCGCGATGTCGATCAAACTTCAGAACTAACGGTCGGATCTTCACGATCTCAACCTGATCTTATAATCCAACGGTCAAATCGTCACGATCTCGACCGAAGTTCAGATCCAACGGTCAAATCTTCATGGTCTCGACTTGATCTCATAATCCAACGGTTGTATCATTCCAATATCAACCGAAGTTCAGATCCAACAGTGGGAGCTACATGATCGCGACCCAATCTCATAATCCAACGGTCGGATCATCCCGATATCGACCAAACTTCAGATCCAACGATCGGATCTTCATGATCTTGACCTAATCTCATAATCCAACGGTCGGATCATTTCAATATTGACCAAACTTTAGATCTAACGGTCGGATCTTCGCGCTCGACCTGATCTTATAATCCAACGGATGGATCGTCACGATCTCGATTAAAGTTCAGATTCAACGGTGTGATCTTCATGATCTTGACCTGATCTCATAATCCAATGGTTCATCTTCACAATCGTGACCTAATCTCATAATCAAATAGTCGGATCGTCCCGTTATTGACCGAACTTCAGATCTAACTATCCGATTGTCACGATCGTGACCCGATCTTATAATTCAACAGTTCAATCTTCATAATTGCGACCTGATTTCGTAATCCAATGGTCAGATCATTCTGATATCGACCGAATTTTAGATATAACGGTTTGACCTCCATGATCGCGTCCCGATCTTATAAACCAATGGTCCGATCTTCATGATTGTAACCTGATGTCAAACGGTCGGATCGTTCCGATATCGACCGAATTTCAGATCCAACGGTCCAATCTTCACGATCGTGACCTGATCTCATAATCTAACGGTCAGATCATTTCGATATCGATCGAATTTCAGATCTCACGGTCCAATCTCCATGATCGTGACCCGATCTTATAATCCAATGGTGGGTTCTTCATAACCGTGACCTAATCTCATACGGTCGGATCGTTCTGATATCATTCGAATTTCAGATCTAACGGTCCGATCTCCATGATCGTGTCCTGATCTTATAATCCATTGGTCCGATCATCACAATCGTGACCTAATCTCATAATCTAATGGTCGGATTGTCCCGATATCGACCGGATTTTAGATCTAACAAGTATAATCTCCATGATCGTGACTCGATCTTATAATCAAACGGTCGTATCGTTATGATATTAATCGAATTTCAGATTTAATGGTTCGACCTGATCTTATAATCCAATGGTCTGATTGTCACAATCGTGACCTAATCTCATAATATAAAAGTTGGATTGTCTCGATATCGACCGAATTTCAGATCTAACGGTTCAATCTTCATGATCGTGACCTGATTTCACAATCTAATGGTCGGATCGTTCTGATAGATACTGAACTTCAGATCCAACAGTTCGATCTTCATGAGACCCGATCTTATAATCCAACGGTCCGATCGTCACGATTGTGACCTAATCTCATAATCTAACAGTCAGATCGTTACGAATTTGATCGAAGATCCAAATTTTGTGGTATGATTTCATTAACCAAACCTATTATCCAGAATCTCGCGACTTAATATTATTGATTTAGTCCTACAACATGATCTCGATCTGCAACTTGATCAAGACTTTTAGCAATTGGGTGGCACTAGTTGGGGGTCACTACGATCACAATGATCATGGCCCAAACAACTCTTCTTTATGATTAGTTTAATCAATCTGATCCATGGATAGCAGTGCCGGTGCCGGTACCGGCCCAGTATCAGCCGATATCGGCCGATACCCTTTACAGGTATGGTACCGGTGCCGGCCGATACCGGTACGTATCGGTATTAGCCGGTACTGCCAACCATGATCTGATCTCCATGATCAGAATTTTGTAATATTGGAATTAGGCCGGTACGTACTGGTATCGGCCGATACTGCCAACCATGATATGATCTCCATGATCAGAATTTTGTAATATTGGAATTCCCTCTTTTTATGTGGGCATCATTGTAATCTGTGTATCAAAGTTAATGAAAGTTTAATGTTTTTCTTATCTTGCCCTGTCATCATGAGTATTTCAATTTCTATGCACGAATTGTATGCTTATTTTCAGTATCACACAAAAAAGGATTAATCAAACGTTTCCAGTGATTTCACTGGTGTAATTAACATTGACCGAGGTTGATGGAGAGGGGTCCAAATTCAAATCCACACGCTGGATTCAACACATGGTTCATCATTCATGAGTCATGAATCAAACGAAATATCCACATCAAAAGGCATAAAAAAAAGTCTTTTTATATTTTATAAGTATCATTCCCACAGCCGTTTGTGGGAAATGGATAAAGTAATTGAACATGTAATGACACTTCACCAATCAATCCACAAGAAAGTCATCACGAACTTGTCTTTACCCTAGGTCCTAGGAACAAGAATCTTCATCACAGGTTGAAGATATGTCCTCAACACAGAGTGAGAGTGGTGCGTCAGTGTTGCACTTGATACAAAGGAGGTAAGTTCATTTATTGGAACTAAGGCAGCTGCAAGCTTCATCAAAACCCTCATTCCATTGTCAAATAATACATCTCCCACAGCAAATCGCTAAATGGAAAATTTTATGTCAATGTGTAATAGGCTATCGGCCTTTTACTTTTGGCAGGAATAGAGATAAATGTCTTCTGGGATCATAGCTAAAGTAAGTCATTGATTGAAGTCACAACTCATCCATGACAGAATTTGAATCTGGGGATGTATCAGAACCTTTGCATGGGCTACTGATGATGGTACGGACTATGAATGATTGTCATCAGTTGATTAGCGCAAGCTGGCTGGCTAGAATAGCACAAGCTTGTGCATCAGACACCCAGTCTGAAGTCTTGTTTGCAAATGCTTGGACAAATCCAGTACAAATCCCACAGGGAAACAAGTGCATAATGATAACTTGCATATCCATCATCATTCTAATTTCTGTTTAATCTCCCACTCCTAGCCTTAGGTTACCTGAAGTCAACCATGCAAGAGATTTATCCACGGGGATATTATCTCAGCCATTAAGGAACCGTTTTAAGGGTACATCCTGTGAACTGTAAGCCACATTTTTTACTCCATCCAGAACTATGGATTACTTTCTCTCAAATCCTGGCTACTTTGATCTTTATAGATCATAGGTTATTTCATACATATCAATCTTGTTATCTTTGGAATCATATGTGATCCGTACAACTTTAGGCAACATGTCAGATATATGATTATATGTTGCACTTTTGTGATGTAGTTACTTGTTTTTTGACCACTGGATTAAAACCCTTGGGTAGTGTGTCGTCTAGCTGTCAATGGTAATGTTTTGGCCCTTTTCAATGAGTTAGGGTTGTCATGGAGTTAAAGGGTTTGCAGTTTCAAATATTTAGATATTGAAAGCAGCAGAAGAGAGACAAATTTGGCACACTTGAGTATCTTAGCTGAAACAGTTATATTATTTGCCGTTCATGTTACTGACATGAGGGTTTTGGTTTTTCAAGGATAATCTACCGAAATTGCAAGCTTACACATATGTCTGGATAGACAAAGGTGACCCGGCCTTGGAAGGAGAGTGGGATTTCAATGTAAGCATTCATTCATCAGTTTGCTCTTTTGACTTGTGTACTGTAATGGCGTAGTTGGATTTTGTCATTTTTCATATTATGTTTTCCCATTGTTCTTACCATTAATATTTGATAGGATGTGGACCATGCACTTTTTGTGTTTCACTGAAATAATCATTAGAATCTTATTAGACAAGTGCTTTGTGTTTATGAGATTATTTTATACTTTACCAAATTCCTCTCCCATTTTGGAAAGTAATATCTCATCGAAGGGAATTCCACCATCTGCCATCCATAGCCTTGTCTTGGCATCAAAATGATTACAAGTTTTTTATTTTCCATTTTTTCAGACTTCTGCTAGGGCAGTTAGCATATTGGAAGCTAACAAAAAGAAAAACATGTTTAAAAGAAGGGGAGATGTTATAGAAAAATGTTGCTTAAAGGGTCTTTGCTGTAAGCATTTGACAGCTATTCTCTTGAAATTTCCTTGGTTACTCTCCCTGTTTCCCTGTAACTTCAGAGGTTCTTAATTATTAAGGGTCTAGGTGGATTTTTCTCCTTTTGTTTCTCAAATCTTTTATGGCCTCATTCCACTTTCCAAAAGAAAAACAGATATGTGGCTTCATTCCATGCTCACCACTCCACCAGAATGTTAGGGGTCCTGGGATGCAATGTCTTTAAAATGTTATTCACAGATAGCAAGGCTTGCAAGGCTTGGTCACCTTCTCCACCTTTCTCAGAAAATCTGTTTGTTTCTTTTATATTCTAACATCAGGTCTACATTTTTTTCCGGCGAAGGAATGGAAGCGACTGCATATGGAGGACTTCTTGGAGGTGACCATCAGATTTATGGAAGACTATGAGCAACCAGAACCCAATGCCAGCCGCCTTCGTCTCCAGGATGATTAAGAACGGTGTACACATGAATCAAACTTGTTCCTTCGATTCATCTTGGAACATTGCACCATTATTCAGACTGCATTTATCCATGTGAAACTGGGCCAATTATGAATCCATGTCATACAGGATGCATGCAGACTGCTGCCAGAAAAAGAAAAGAACAGAAGAAAATCACATACAATGTTGTTATGAATTGTTCCTCTTGTAAGTAGCCTTTATTAACTATAATACATAAAGAAATAATAGTCTCTGGGTATTTCTTTTCTCGTGTCTTAAATCCAAGTGTACATTTTTCCAAGCAACACAGCCACTGGATTGTTTGCTTTTTGCGTAGAACCCCCTAAAGAATCACGTATGAGTGAAAAGGCCCCTGATGCAGGTACTTTGGAATATATGTAAATAAACCTTGGGATTTCACCTTGTGCAGAACTCACCGACGTGTTTTGTCTGTAAGAATTCGCCATGGTGTTTCCACATGGAAAAGGCTCTTCTAATTGGTAGGAGTAACGCTAGACGAACAGAGCAGCAGTTTCTACTATGATTGGGAATGCATTTAGCCGAGATTGTCTGCAAGTTTGGCCCAAATTCTGCCTACCTCAGGAGTATAACGTTGTATTGACCCAAACTTAGTCCAAGCCAAATGCACCTTTTTGTGCACTCCATCGTGCTCAAAAGTTGGTTTTGATTGATTTGTTGGGTGTTCTAGAGTATTCTTTTTAGGATTATTTTTACTCAAAATATATCTTATTAAAAAATATCTAATTTTTAAAATTATTATAGTTTAATTTTTCTTCGACTTTGCATAATTAAACCTATTTTTAAGGGAGTCTAGGGGCATCGATGGGAGAGTCCTCGCGAGTTCGTGAGGACTATAGGAATGTAGCCCTCTCACATTCTTGAGGGGTGGCAAGGAGCGGAGGTGGCGTCATGGCGAGGTTGGGGCAGGCACGAGAGACGGTGAGGAGCTCCTCCAAGGCTTGGCCTAAGGAGAGGTCTAGTGAAAAAGGTCATTCTTTATTTACACGAATAAAATGATTTATTTATTCTGCTAAATTTTTTTAAAATATTTTTTTATTAATTTTCACAAAATTTATAAATAGAAATAAAGGTCAGTTGAAAAATAATATATATTTTCAAAATGTTTTTATATACGGAGTTTGCTTTCTCGTCTCCTTCTATGTGAGTCTATTTCTTGTAATTTTATATTTTTAAAAAAAGTTTTTAATGATCCTTTATTTTTCGAAGAGATTTCAAGAAGGCCAAGATTTCCTAAAGTGGAGGTACACCTTACCTGAGTAAAAGTTCCCATCTTGGACAAAGGGGCGAGGTCGAAGGCTCCAAGCCCATTAGGGGGAAGGGTCACTTGTGCCGACAGACTATTTGCTCCTTTCTATTCTAATCCGGATGAACAAGTTCATCTTATCCAACTATTTTTAAGTCGGAATAGGATTAATTTGGAGCTAAAAAAAAGAATAAACCCTGTCAAACAGGTTATTTATATTTTACCCCTTTCCGTTGGAAAAAAAATGTGATTTTGCGGATTGCGCGCGAAAAAGTTACGCGGAAGCTACCGCGGCGGTTGCAGAGTTTCTAGGGTTTATCGTGTTCTAGGGTTTTGGCCATTGTCCTCCTTGGAATCCATGGCGACGTGATCGCTTTGCACCATCGGCGGCCATGTCGCCGGCGTTCGTGCAGTCGCCTCCCGTCCCGGTCCATCGCCATCTCCCCGCTTTGCCTCCCTCCGACCCCTGCTCTTCTCGAAGCGTCGGCTTTCCCCGCCGGTACCCAGCGAGGGTCCTATACCACCTCTCGCACCCCACCAAGTCCGCCCTCTCTCTCCGCACAACTCGGCACGCCAGGGCCCGGGCGGCTGCCTCCGCCACGTCGCCGGCCCAAGGCGGGGGTCCGTCCGAAGGAGAAAAGGCAGAAGCTAGGGTTGCCCTGGTGGAGTTGCTGCAGGAATGCGGTGCGTCGAGGGAGGAGTCGGTAGAGATCGCCTCCAGTTGCCCCAAGTATCTGGAGATTATGGTGAGGAATGTTAAGGAGCTGGACGAGCACTCTTTGTGGGCTTCCTGGAACGAGGCGGATGATGGGGGAGGAGAAGATGTGTGCGGGCTTAGCTTCGGGAGGAAGGTGTATTTAATGGCGAAGAAGAAGGGGGATAAGGGTGTTCTGCCATACTTGGAGAGCATTGGTCTTAGGTACTCCTCTTCGGTGCACATTGCTGGATATGTGTCCTCTATGAGCCTCCCGGAGCTCATTGATAAGGTAATGGGTGGCTCCCTGTTCTGAGGTTTTCCCAATCAAGTGCGTTTCATACTAAATACAAGGCGTGATCTTTGTAAAAAAAATTTTGTTAGTGTGTTTATACCAACACTAATGCACCGGATCCCATCAGAACTCCTGGGAAGTCCTCGTGTTACATCCTGTTTGTTGAAGGGTGGGCCTGGAGCAACAGTTAAGTTGCCTCATTTGTGACTTGGAGGTCATGTGTTCGAACCAAGGAAACAACATCTTTGCTTAGCAGGGGTAAGATTGCATACATCGTCCCTTCCCCAGACCCCACAAATGGTGGGAGCCTCGTGCACTGGGTACGCCCTTGTTGGTGTGTTTAGGTTGAGGTTCTAAATCTTGGTCAGATTTGTACTGTTTCTGTTGGACGATATGGTAACTAATGGGGAATATAAATGTAATGATGGTAAAAGAGGTCAGATGAGAATAGTGTAGAATGTTCTTAGTGTAGCGTTAACCAAAAATGTCTTTGCCAGAACTTCTGCGCAAGATCAACTGGCCAGTCTGGCCCAAGACATTATTGAAGATTGACTGCTAATTGCTAATAAATGGTTGGTTGTCACTCCTTGTCGTACATTCTGATCAATTTGTATAAAAAGCAAATTTTAGGTCTACCATTTTCCCTTCTGAGGCATAAACTTAGTTTCCTACCTACATCCATGGTATGATGTAAACTAGAATGTTATCCCTGCACTCCACACAACTAGTAGAGTTATCTACTTTGTTTTAGTTGTTCCATGGAATGTGGAGTGATTTGGCTTAGAGAAAAAGTAAAAGGACATCCCATATCCTTGTATCTCTTTCCCATATCTAATGAAGATATGCTACATTAAAGGCACGGATACTTGGGACTAGGAGAGATTCAAGGAGGAGTCTAACTAATTAATAGACAGAAACAAGATTTGTTTTAGTTACTGTTAATTGAAACAATATACTATTTTTGGAAGGTGGCAAAGCCACAATTGATATAAGCAAAGAAATAAACAGAGTACAAAGGTAGGTACCAGGGAGGTAACCTATAACACAGAAGAAAAATTACAAAACAAGAACCCCTGAACCCATACAAAAAAGCAAACCCTAGATCCATACAAAAGAGCATTCAAGATAAAAGCTTTCCAAGACAGTAAGGAGGAGATTAACAGAGACTCCTCAGATTGAACACTGTGAGACCCAATTCTCCAATTATTGGTGAGATTAATTGGTGAGGAATGATAAGGAATGGAGATGAGAAAGTGTGGTTAAAGCATCTTGAATTCCTCTCCTTCCAGACAGCCCAGAGAAAAGCACCTAGAAGCATGATCCAAATGTCTTGCTCAGTTCTTGAATTGTTGACCACCCCAGTTTGAAAAGAGAGAAGACAGAGATGGAGGCTGTGTCCAGGTCAAATTCAGGCAAGCAAACAATGTTTTCCAGACTGCTGATTTGATACCACATTGTAGAAAGAGATGATCAGCAGTTTCAACAAAAAGTCCACACTAGAAGCAGTTATCCGTTGTGCTGAGGTTGAACTTTTTTAACTGGCTGAGGGTAGTCAGTCTGTCTTGAACCAATTTCCACATAAAAAGTCTGATCTTGTTAAGCCGTTCTTTTCTCCAGATGAAATTGGACCAAGGAACCTGGTACCTCCATAATTAATGATTCTGGAAACAGATTTAACAGAAAATTGACCAATTGAAGCAATGTGCTATGGATTCTCTATCTGAAGACTATTCTCACTATTCTCAGGATCCTTAAAATGATGGATGTCCCAGGCAGTAGCCCCATGAGGCAAGAAAAAGAAAAATAAAGGAGAGGAGGTGGATTGAAGTGCCATGATTTGGTTGATTCTTAGTGGGGATTAAAAATTGAAAGGAGTCCCCTGGTCTATTGAAAATGAAGGAAGATGGAGTCAAGATGATGGTAGTCAATGTTTTTAGTGAAATAGCAGACTCTATTACTTCAATTTCTAGGAGTACTAAACATAATGTTTTTCTGTAGGATTCTTACATTTTCTGCTGTTGTATATGAGCTATCTGGAGCTCCAGTTTCAACCATCTCTATGCTCTAATGATGGTTGGTTATGTCAAGTCATAGTTCTCAACCTGATAATTCCTTTTTCCTGCATTTTTTTTTTTAATGAGAAACTACGTGATTTTCTTTGCAGCTATCATTTTTTAGAAAAATATTGCTATCAGTCAATGTCAAACATATGGGCTTGATTACTGTTACATTCCTTTTGTTATTGTTATGTGTGTGTCTCAAACTCTTCAGGTGGACCTGAAGTCAAGATCCAGCCCATATTCATGTTGGTGTAAGATCCAAAATGGGACATTTTTTGGGGTCCAATGGTGGTACAGACTCTTCCATGTTCGCTTTTAGTTTCTGGAGGCTTTCTGGGTGTACTGGGGCTTCGGGGTGTGTGTGTGTGTGTGTGTGTGTGTGAGAGAGAGAGAGAGAGAGAGAGAGAGAGATTTCTCCATGTACCGCTGATCCTCGTGTAGGCTGTAGACCGAACCACATAAGTACTCGTGTGTTTGTTCTTCTTTTCCTCTTTTCTTCTTCTTCTTTGTGCTACTCTTGTGTTTGTTTGCATTGACAATATCATCTTGAACGAGGAGAAATCCTAACAATTATCAAAGCTGGATCAATTTCTTGAAACTGTGGAACATATGGCCCATTTGCACTTCCTAAATTTCCACTTCTTTTTGAACCGTTGTGGTTTCACATGGTCTACAATTCACAGGGACAGAAATTAATTCCTTAAGTACATGCTTCGTGGCTGTTATTTGATTTCCTGCTACTGATTGTCTCACCTATTAATGTCATCATTTCATTTAGGTTTTTTTTTTGGATATCGATCCTTGTAAACATTGTGAATTCGAACTAAGTCCCTTTATCTTGCATATTTGGATATTAGTCCTTATAAACTTAAACGTTTTAGTTTTTAATCCCACCGTTTGCTTCCATTAGTTTTTCTTAACTCTACCATAGTTAAACATAAGCTTAAGTTTAACTCACTCTAAAAAAGTAATTGATTACCCTGTTTAAAATTTGAGTTTTATTTACTGCACTGGCGGCCAATGCTGCATCAGTTGCTGCTGTAACTAAAATAAAAAAATGAATATTTTTAGGTCGCCCAAACATGCTTCACGTGTCCAAACAACCTGATCTATGATCGGATGGTCCAAAAAATAATAATAATAAAAATATTATTAGGCTCGACTCGTTAAGGTGACCTTTTACTGTTCATTAGGGCTTAATTTTTTATTTGTTAGAGTCGTGTCAAGTATTTCGTCTGTTTTAATATTGGTTTGAAGAATATTCCATGGATATTTACTTTTTTTAAATTATTATTAACTAGAGGGATTTATTACCAAATTATATTAAGTTTATAGGGACTAATATTGAAATACGCAAGATACAGGGACTTATTTTGAACTCACTATGTTTACAGGGATCGATATCGAAAAAGCCCTTTCATTTGTAGAGGTTATTATATTCTTCATTTTGTTCAGGGAAATACTTACTTCTGCCTGTGTATTTGATTATAGGTTAAATTTGTGAAGGAAATGTTATTTTCAGGCAGTGATCATGATGTTCTTGGAAGAAATGCTCGACGCATGATGACACGGCTGTCAATCCCTGCAGACGAGGATATCCAGCAAACTTTATCATTTTTTGAAAAGGTTGATTACATTTATTGTTTGCTGTATTTGAAATATGAGCAAGCTCTTGCTACGCTGGAACATGGAAAGGATAGTTTCTTTAACTGTCATGCTATTATTTTCCTAATATTTGGCAGATATAACTTTCTAAGTCACCATTTGAGCAGATGGAAGCAAGGCGAGGAGGTCTCGACATGCTGGGTCTTAAGGATGCCTCTTTTCCATGCCTGGTTGAATCATTTCCACGTCTTCTTTTGTGCTCAGTTGAAAACAAACTACAGCCCTTAATTGAGCTTCTTGAGGAAGTTGGTGTTCCAAGAGAGAGCATTAGGAATGTACTTTTGTTATTCCCTCCACTTATCTTTTACAACATTGAGGAGGATATCAAGCCAACAATTAACAAAATGTGTAAGGTATTCACACTTATAAAGCTCATATCTTCATTGATTGCTATTTTTGTGCCTCAGATTTACAATAACTACTATTTATATTATGTGTCAGGCCATTGTAGATAACTAATGTGAAATAAAATATATAGAAAGGAAGGGAAGTGCATTTCAAAAGCAACAAGGAGAGATGTTAGTTACAGTACCTCCAAAAGCTACCGCGAACAACCTCACTGGGAATATTTGTGTTTCCCCATATATCATTGGGCTGATTTTTCATTTATAAGATAAATTCTTTCAGCATAGTTTTCATTGATATATATTTAGCAATTTTGATAAAGGTATGTTCATGTTATGCATCATATTCATGTCCCTGCTTATTACCAGGAGAAAGGGACAATTTGTTTGATGAAGATCTAATGGAAGTAAAAATAAAAATAAAAAATGGCAATGGACAGTGCAGTAAAGTGCTTGGAAGTCACAATACTGTTTGTTGGAGCTATATCTGGTAGTTTGTATTTAGTTTTTATTTTTGGAATAAACTCTATTCATGCTTGTCTGACAAAGGTGGTGAGGACACTAGAGCCACTGTCCGGTTTCACCTAGATTACGTCTACCGCTGTCAGAGAGCCGCCCCAACTTTTCTTTGGCTCGGAGACGATTTAGAGCCCACATGATGCAAAGATATTTTATCTGATCCATTTGTGGCCCAGTATGTGGTTTTCTATTTTTTAGAATTTTTAGATGCGAATTTTGCACTAATTATTAGGTTAGTAGTTGGAGTCAAATTTAAGGATAGGTCATGGAGTCGGATTTATCTAGAGATAGAGTTGGATTAATTAGTTTGTGTTTGAGTAGGGTTCTATAGGAATATCTATATATATATATGATGTACTCTTTGCTTTGGGAAATTAATGCATGAATATGTGAGAAACTGCCTGAGTTTCCTGTTTCGTGCATTTTTTTGCGACGGAGAGCTGGTGCATCGCCGGATCCAATAAAAAGAGGGACGAAAAAGTGCCAGTTCCCTCCCTCAATGAAAGAATGAGAAAGCCCTATTCCTTCACCCGGGATCATACAAGAAAATTGTTTGAGACTTGCATGCGGGCAAATCTTCTATCGCTACCCGAGCCAAAGAAGCATGCTGGAGTTGGCAAAATAAATAAGCCTACTTATTGCCCATATCATCGCATGCTAGGGCATGTAATAGAGGATTGTTCTGTTTACAAGAATGAGATTGAGAAGCTTATCCAAGAAGGCGTCGTGGAGATGGGCAAATATCTGATAAGCCTACCACAAACGCATCAGAAGCTAAGGCAAACATTTGCAATGAAGGTCTTCTATATGAGTGAGAGTTCCTTGGGTGTAGAGCCAGAGGAGGAAGATACGAATGCCTCTCCGGAGCGAAGGAAACACCCTCATGTACACCAGCAACCCCTCCCTCAGAAGGGTCGATTATGGCAGCACTGGAGGAAATCTAGGTGAGCTTGGGACGGCTTTCATATCAACAAGATGAACTCACCCAGGTGGTGGAGAGCCTTTCAAGGCAATTGACAGAAGTCCTAACAGTGGACAAAGTCCTGAAACTCCAATGGATGGTCGCATTCTGAAACCTTTAAGAAGTTACAAGCTTGAGGATCCCTTCAAGATCCTGAAACAGATAGGGTCTAATACGTATGTTGTTGACTTACCATCAGATTATGGTATTAGCCCATATTCAATGTCTTTGATTTGGTACCATATCTGGTCCGAGTAGTGATTCCAGTGATCCATTTGAGCCTTCTCCCCTTGTCAGCGATCCCACACATGAGTATCCACTTATAGCTCCCATACCTATTCGACATGAGCAGATTAAGCATATACTAGACAATCAAGTTGTAACATCACGGGAGGGGGGGCACCACCGATACTTGGTTCATTGGAGGGGACGACCACCTTCAGATGACACATGGATTACTTAAGCTGAGTTGCAGAGGATAGACCCTGACCTCCTAGACCACTACTGGAGCAACATTGACCCTTACTTGACGAGGTTGAGTTCTTTATAGCAAGGGAGGTTTGGTGAAGACACCAGAGCCATTGTCCGGTTTCACCCAGATTATCTATCACTGTCAGAGAGCTGCTTTGACTTCTCTTTGGTTCGAAGACGATTCAAAGCCCACTTGATGCAGAGACATTTTATCTGATTTTTATTTCGCCCATTTGTGGCCCAATATGTGCTTTTCTATTTTTTAAAGATTTTTAGGTGTGAATTTCACACTAATTATTAGGTTAGTAGTTTGAATCAGATTTAGGGATATGTAATGGAGTCCGAATCTAGAGATAGAGTTGGATTATCTTGTTTGTGTTTGAGTAGGGTTCTATAGGGATACCTATATATATGATGTAGTCTTTGTTTTGGGAAATTAATGCATGAATATTTGAGAATTTACTTGATTTTCCTTGTGTTCATGTGTTTCTTTGTGAAGAAGAGCCAGAGCCAGTGCGACGCCAAGTCCTTTCATTCCTTGGTGCAACGTCGAGGGATCCCCTTCGTGCTGGTGCAACGCCAGCAGGGATCTTTCCCCTTCCCTGCCTCCTCCTCCTTCCAGCCTTCCCTTTCATCCAATCCCTCATTTTCTCTCTCTCAGTTTTCCTTAGACATAAGAAGAAGAAGAAGGAGAGCAAAAGAAGAAGGGGCCGGAGAGGAGGGCGGAACACCTATCGCCACTATTGGCAAGCACCGTTGCCATCGGCAGTCCCTACTGCATGTGTTGCTACTGTTGCCGGTGTTGCCACCATCGCCACGGTCACTGGGCCATGCCGGAGCCGCCGTTGTCGTCGCCGGCCCCCGCTGGCATCATTGGTACCGCCGTTGCCATCCGTACCCTCTATGGCCACCATCTGTGTGTGTGTGTTAGAGGAGAAGGGAGAAATGAAGAAG
The DNA here is from genome assembly GCA_030544215.1 of Zantedeschia hybrid cultivar. Taxonomy (NCBI): domain Eukaryota; kingdom Viridiplantae; phylum Streptophyta; class Magnoliopsida; order Alismatales; family Araceae; genus Zantedeschia; species Zantedeschia hybrid cultivar. The sequence continues at coordinate 40,183,525 of JARZZO010000013.1, read as the reverse complement.
GGCTCGCGCCCTTTAATGAAACCTGGTTAACTAGGTTTTGCCCAATTCAGGCCCGAGACCTGTGCACCTAATAAGAGCTTGGTTGTGTCTAGGTCCGATCTAGGTTCATCCAAAAGGGTCTAAGCCTTAGTTGTTATTTAGTTCTCAACCCTGATCTGAGCTAGGGTCATGTCAGGTCCGAGCCAGGCCCAATCCTAGTGTACTGCAGTGCACGGGCGGTGCACCAAGTCTTACTATTGCACCACTTTTGTTCCAGGTTCGTTCAGACGCCAAATCGTGTGCTATAAGTACTGTTGGTTTCACCTCGGGGAGGCCGACCTAATTCCAACGTAGTGCTACCTTAATATTATTTCATTTTGCGTGCCACCTTTGCACGCATGTCGAGGTCACCGTTTGTGCATCCCGAGGCCCACGTCAAGCACCTCGATTTGTATGCCAACATTCGATCGCCTCCAACTTAGCATGCTTCCCACAACAGCATCCTTGTAGGGTGCACATTAATGGTGGCTCGTCAATTGCAGTGATTACCACTCCGAATTTTATTTATTGGTTATTTGTAGCCTATTACATCCATGCGGGGAATGAACCGTATTTTTATTGTATTTGAGGGTGGTATATGTACATAGAGTGGTACACTTGTACCGGATGGTCTTCTCCTACATACCAGTGTAGAGGTATGTGCTTCTCTCTCCTACCACATCTTGCTTTTCTAGTATTTACTTAAGAGTTAGGATACTTAGCCTGAGATGCAGCATCATTGCTGGATTGAAAGTGTGTTACACCTCTTCTGAGTTCCAACTAGACTTTATGGTGGTTCTAATTCCCTAGACTTATAGTAGTTCCTCAACTGCCAATTGTCCCACGTTTCTTCACCGCGAGAGAGACGGTTACTCAACTAGCTCCTATTATTTAGCATGGTTATCCAACTTTACAATTGTGCGATTAGGTTGCGTCTACTTATTATTATATTACCTGCTATTGATTTCTACCTCCGTTAGTAAGTCCGTTAGTTCCTTTGGTCGCCCCGCATCAAAAGGTGAATTGAGATAAGTGCTCATTCCCTGGGATTGATGACTTAGCATTTCCTGATGTACCATTTTGGAATGCAAGGATTCATTAGAGCTGTTCATTTAATGTTTTTGGAAAATGATGTCTTTTTAGAATATAAGACATGATTAAGAATAAGAATGATGTGCATGACTTTTCTTTGATTTTGGCTGGCTAACCGAATGCCTCCTTTCCAATTCCATCCTGGCAGCGATTACGCAAGAAAGAGAATTTTGGTATGTTCCGATGTCTTGAACAAGGTCATCTTGCGAAAACCTGCAGGAATTCTTTGGTATGTTGGAGATGCAAAGGTTTAGGCCATCGCATGTTTTCTTGCAAGGAGCGAATCCAGCCAAAAGATTCTTTTCACTCCGATAATCTCCCTCAAGTGTTAGATTCGATGAAGGAGAAATCTGGACCTTTGGTAAATGTTCCCTGGTTCCACTCTTTTAATAGCAATTCTTTGATGTTGAAGCGTAGTATTATTGGATATTTTTCTAAAGAAATTTGGAGTTGCAGAGATCTATAAACTGAGTTAAAGAAGATGGGTATTCTCGGTGACGAGGAAAAATATGCCAGATAGATAACTCTAGTTTTTTGATTCTTGGATTAAATGCTGAAAAGAGAGAATTCTTATTAAAGCAGAAGATTCAAAAAATTAGAGACGCCACTGTTTCCTGGAATCCCTGGAGTCGCTCTGTGGGAGCACACAAAATGGTCCCTGGTAAGAAAATATGGTGCAAGCTCAGAGGCATTCCTTTTCCACCTTTGGGATGTCGAAGTACATAGAGCTATAGTTGCATGCTTCGGGTCTCTGGTTAACATAGACAGGGACACTATCCAATGGGCACATTTCTCTTTTGCAAGAGTCTATGTCGAAATAGACAGAGAGAAGAATCCGGTTGAAGGAGTAAAGATTAGATGGAACAGTGAAGTTTTTTGGGTTTCAATCGAAGTAGAAAGACTTCAAGAAGATGGCAACAAGGCAATCGATTGGACATACAAAGATGTTGTTACCGCTTTCCAACAATATAGAGCTCGTAGGGATAGAGTACGGGAACCAGTCGAGAGGTTGAAGACGACCGATTCGGGTAACTCGGGCGAACCATTGAGTGGTTCGGGTGAATCTCACGTATCCCGGGTGAACCGCCACCAGTTCAATCGACGATTGACCTTCATAACCAATTTTGGATCCTTCGGAAGTGGGTCACGTGAGGCTTAACCCGAGTGTCAAGGATGCTCCCATATCTACCCTTGACAGCTTAATAGCAGGCGGTGATCAACTTAAGGACATTTCTTGGAATACAGGAGATTACGGTTGGGTTGATGCTATTTCTGCACTCGCCTCCCACATTATTGACAGGGTTAGGGCTGAGCTGGGCAGAAGCAGGAGAAGAAATGGGAAGCTTCGAGTCTATCGGAGAGCTAGAAGGGAGAAGGAAGACGGCCTTGGAGGGGAAGGTCAGCAAGAATCTCGCCAGGGTATCCTCCATCAACACAACGTCCTTCCGTTTCTGGAGGGGGGGGGGGATCGTTCCCGTTTCCGATGGGGACGAGATTCTGGTGGAAGCCAACAAATTCGTTGAGGAGCATAATCCAAGTAAGTTTTCAAATGAACTTACTCTCTATTCACTCCCCCAAATCCCACTTCATCTGCCACTTTCTCAAAGCACCGCCATAGAAGCTGTTAGCAAAGATTTGCTCAGCCTTCTTTCTTTGACTACGGGATTGAACAACAAGCAGGATCCATATAAGAAAGTGGCTCTAGCTGATTGGGGCAATGAAGAAATTATTGAAACAGGGAACCTGCTAGGTCTGCATTTATAGGGTAAGGTTGGACAGTTTTGGAGGGCATGTAATACCTTGACGACAGGGGAGTTTCAAAAAAGAGAAGTACTGGCAACAGAGAGCTTCATAGTTTACTGAAAACAGGAGAGAACAGCAGAATAGGGCTGGGAAGCAGCAATATAAAATCATGATTATTCTTTCTTGGAATGTTAGAGGGTCCAAGACCAGGGAAAACAGTCTGCGATCCGGGATTTGGTAAAAAGAAAGGCGGTAGAGATTCTATGTTTACAAGAAACAAAAATTGCTCAGTGGGAAAGTGGTCCAATAAATGGAGGCAGGATAGACATGCGAAGATTACTGCTCTACAAGACAGCATTCAACAATTAGAAAGGAAAGAAGAAGAAAATATTTTATCTTCAGATGAAAAATCAAATTGTGCTCTCTTAAAGTTCAATACCATGAGTGGGTCAGACAAGAAGAGATAAAATGGAGACAGAGGTCCAGAGAGATGTGGTTGCTAGAGGGTGATGTGAATACTACTTATTTTTTCACAAGGTTGCTAATGGGATTAAATCATATCACAATGATTAAGGATAACAATGAATGGATTGAAGGGGAAAGCAAAATTGCAGCTGAAGTAATCAAATTTTACATTAATATTTTCAAAGCAGAAGATAGATGGTACCCAAAGTGGACTGATCCAAACCCAGTTCAGATTGTACATGAAAAAGTTGATTTCCTGCTAGCAGATGTGACAGAAGAAGTTAAACAAGCTGTGTTCAGTTTGGGGAGTGACAAAGCACCTCAACCTGACGGATTCCCTCTGTTCTTCTACCAAAACGTATGGAATTTGCTCAGTTCTGATGTGATTGATACAGTGAAATTTTGTCTGAAGGAAGGGAAAGGATGTGAATATGTAAATAACACTTTTCTAATCCTTGTGCCTAAGAAAAATAAAGCAACAGAGTTGAAAGACTTCAGACCCATCAGCCTATTCAAGGGGTCTTACAAAATAATTGCCAAAATTCTTGCCACCAGAGTTAGCTCCTGTTTAGAGAATATCATTGAGCCTAACCAGTCTGCTTTCATCCCAGGCCGTAAACTAAATCATGCTTTTTTGATCGCCCATGAACTGCTTTTCACAATGAAGACTAGCGGAAGAAAAGGAGTGGCTTATAAAATAGACTTTAACAAGGCTTATGATAGGGTTTCATGGCAGTGTTTATGGAATATAATGAGAAGTCAAAATTTTCCTGAACATCTGATAAAGATTTTGATGAGTTGCCTCACTATGGCTAAATTCTCAGTTCTTATTAATGAGAATGTTCATGGTCAGTTTGACAGCTCAAGGGGATTAAGACAGGGTGATCCCCTTTCATCTCTCTTGTTTGTTATTGTTGCAAATACTCTGAGCAAGTTACGTGCTGTTGCTGAAAGTCAAGGTTGGCTCAAGGCTGTTGTTAAGTTGTGGGGGACTTCTATTAGCATCTCTCATTTGCAATACGCTGATGATACTTTGATTTTCTTAGGAGAAGGAAAAGAAGAAATGAGGAATTTGTTATTCATCCTAACAGTGTTGGAAAGTATATCAGGCCTCAAAATAAATTTTGACAATAGCTCGATCATTGGCATTAATCTTCCAGAAGAAGAAACAGTGGAATGTGCTGAAATGCTGGGGTGTCAGAAGGAAAATCTGCCAATAAAGTACCTGGGATTACCTCTTCATTTCAAACGTATCAGAAATTCAGAATGGCAGCCGTTAACTTTGAGAATGCAAAGAAAATTTTCATCTTGGAAGGCTAAACAGTTGTCTTTGGGAGGTAGACTGATTTTACTTAACTCAGTGATAAGCTCAATTCCCCTACTCTGTGTCAGTTTTCATCATGCCTCAAGGAGTGAAAAGGAGATAGACAGAATTTGAAGAAGATTTTTATGGGGAGGGTCTAATGGCAGTGCAAGGGAAGTTTCTTTAGTTAACTGGGAGAAGATTTGCAGAGGTCTTAAGGATGGAGGACTAGGAGCCACAAATTTTCATACTATGAACCTAGCATTGCTGGGTAGATGGCTGTGGGATCTATTATCTGATGAAACAGCACTTTGGAAGAAAATCATTTCTCAGAAACATTATGAGAACAGAGGAAAATTTTATTACCACATCCAATAGTTCTATGATTTCTCCACTCTGGAAAGACATTCTCAAGACTGCACAGTATGTTGAGAAGGGAATTCTGTACAAACCGGGTCTTAGTGATAACATTTTCTTTTGGTATGACAAATGGGCAGATAAACAACTTTAGTGAGAAATTTCCTCTTATTTTCAATCGGACATCTGTGAAGTGGGCTACAGTCAAAGACTGTTACATCCAAGAAGGTGCTCATATCCAATGGATGATTGTTTTAAGAAGAGCTTTAAAAGATGATGAGGTTGATGAGTATTTGAATCTCATTCAGTTTCTGGACAGAATAAAATTGCAGACAGATAAAAAAGATCAAGTTATGTGGTTAAAAGATGGAGGAATATTTTCAGTTAAATCTTTGTATCATAAAATTGAAGGTGGAAGAGAACCTTATCTCAAGTATAGGCAAGTCTGGAAAGTCGAAGCTCCTCTCAAAATCCAAGTTTTTATGTGGCTTATGTTTGAGAAGAGAATTATAACAATGGTTTTCAGAGCAAAATGGGCTCCAAATGCTGATACTACCTGCTCACTTTGTAGTATTCTGGCAGAAGACGCAGACCATCTGTGCATTCAGTGTTTATTTAGCAGAGAAATGTGGCAAGTTATCAATAGAACACTATGCATTCATTGCAACTTCCATAACATTGAAGATATGTCTACAAAGTTCAGGAAGCTAGGAGCACAAACCACTAACAAAACCAGGAGCAAAGTCTTGTCTATTATCCCACATGCAGTATGCAGGAGCATCTGGAAGGAGCGCAATGATGCAATTTTTCGGGAAGTAAACCTGTTGGAACCTTTTTAAATCAAAAGGGAGAAGGGGGGAAGCCCCCCCCACCGGTTGGGGACCCCCCACCGGTTCCAAGGGAGAAACCGGTGGGGGGGGGGGGAGGAGAGTCCCTCAATTCTCTCCCATTATTAAATTCAAAGAATGGGGAGGGGTGTTTAATGAGAGGTTTAATGGGGGATCTTAACCCCATTCACATGGGTTGAGAATCCCATGTGGAAACCCTCTTAACCCCATCCTAAAACCCCCTTTCACACTTGGCCAAAGTCTGAAATTAAGGGGCTAAACCCCTTTCACACTTGGCCAAAACCCAAAATCTGGCCCAAAGCTCATTAAGAGCTAAAAAAAGGTGGGAAAAGAGGAGCATGGGGAGGGGAGAACCCCCCCACCGGTTCCCAACCGGTGGGGGGTCCAACCGGTGGCCATCCCCCCACCGGTTGGAACCGGTGGGGGTCCCCCCCTCTCTCTCTCTCTCTCTCTTTTTAATATGCTCTCTCCCATCTCTCTCACCCATGTGATTAAAAAAATCAAAAAAGAGAGGGGGAGGAGGAAGTGGCAACCGGTGGGTACCCCCCACCTCAAGCCAAACCAGTGGGTACCCCCCACCTCAAGCATTCCGGTGGGTACCCCCACCGGTTAAGGCTTTGAAGCCTATAAATACCCCCCAAGGGGTAAGGAGAAGGGCATGCCCATTTGGCCCAAAAATTCCTAGGGGAAACTCTGCCAGTTTGAAGACCAAATCCGGTGCTCTTGCCCGGGTTTGCTGCGATTTGGAGGCGATATTTTCTTGGAGGGCTCTCTTCCTAAGGTTTATTCCTAAGGGGAAGCTCTGCCAAATTTATGTTGTAAAATCACCGTCCTATAAGACGGGATTATGCCGAAATAATGAATGAAATGCCCATGTTGTTCTTTGAGCATATGTGTGTGCATGTATATTCATAAATCTATTATTTAAGTAACACTATGTTACTATATTTTCATATGCAAAATAATTAGTTTTATAACTAATTAAAATACATAAAACATATAATTAAATATTCTAAAATATCATTGGCCTCATCCCATACATAACTAATCTTAGACTCATAATTAAAACTTAATAATGAAACATGGAGACATAAAATAATATACTTAAGTTAAAAATGACTTAAATACTCTACATACTTAATTAATTAATAAAATATGCGAAAATTATCTAAAATTAATATAAAAATCAGAAAAATTCTGTAAAAATCAATAATACTCAGTAAAAATTAGAAAACAAAATCTGGAAATTACATAAATCCAAAATATAACTTAAATATCCTTCATATACCTAATTAATTAATAAAAATCAGTAAAATTAATAAAAAAATCAGTAAAATTCAGTAAAAACCAGTAAAAAACAGAGAATCAAATATGAAAATATATAAAATTCCGAAATGACTAAAATGCCCCTAGAGCTTAATACAAATTACAAAAATACCCTCATACATGTTAAAAATCAGTAAAAATCACAGAAAATTCTTAAAAATATCAAAATCTCTCATATGTCCAAAATACCCTCTAAACCTTAATAAGATGGGTAAAATTACCAAAATACCCTCAATATGATAAAAATAAATAAAAATATCAAAAAAAATATAAAAATAGACTTTAAGTCTAAAAATCCAATTTGGGCAAAATTACCAAAATACCCCTATAAATCCAAACACACTTGAAATAACTCTAAAGTACCTCCTAAGGTTTTGAAACCTTCCTAAATCATTAAAACTCATTTCATACACTTAAATAACCATAATCTCCCTATACCCTCCAACTTGGCATAATTACAAAAATACCCCTATGGGTCTAAAATACTTGGAATCAATCCAGAATACTTGGAGTCAATCCAATATACTTGGAATTAATCCAGATAGCTTGGAATCAATCCAAAATCATATAAACACATCCTAAACTTGGGTGAGGCCAAGAGTTTAACCTAAAATATATCTTCATATGCATGTGCTGCCTGTAGTAGTAGTGTTGCATGTTATAAGGGCATCATACGGACGGTTAATCAAGGGGTGCCGAGCAGTCGCTCAGCGTAATTAACACTGACCGAGGTCAGTGGAGAGAGGTCATATACTCGAATCTTCGCCTGATTCGAAGTCCCGGATTCCCTGAGGGCTAATCCCAAGCTCTCATAATCCGATAAAAAAATATAAAACCGACCTATAAATCCTCTAGATAAACAAAAAAAAATGGATTTCCGAATAATCCGACATAGTAGGAGAGATATGTCTAGGTCAGGTTCCAAACAGATGGCACGCCCGGTGGGACCTCTCTTTCCCTTCATCTCTCCGTCCGGTGATGTCCTCACCACAACTCTACTACTAACTTTGTCATGTCTTATGCAGGTGACTGACTTTCTGCTTAAAAGACGACGATGGCGGCAAGGGTCACGTATGGCCCACTTGTGGTGGCGACCCACGTACGGTGTGGATATCTGACCACACCAACATGCTTCGGGGACTTCCCCGCAGTGATAGGATCTCCATACTTTTTGGGGGTCGTTCCGGCACCGGAGCTTGCTCCGGAAAAGAAGAAGAAGAGGTGCGCTTCTCGCGCCAGAATATGCAACAACGGCAGCCGATATGGGCGAGTGCTTGCCGTGAATACCATCAGCATCTCTCCAGCCTCCTCGTCCAACGGGGGGCAAAAGCGGAAGGTTCTAACCGCAAGTCCGTCTAGGACGGGGAAAACTATATTGGTGGGGAACCTGCATATTCGTCTGGATGGCGGGCAACCCATCATTCCTAAGATCCATCATATCCCGACGGTTCCTGTCCAGAATCGGTTCGGGATTTTATTGAAGGTTTTCCAAGATGGGGCAACGTTCGAAAAGAAGAAAAAGACTCCAAAGGACACTGCTTGTCGGGAGCCAATAATTATACCAGAGCATGTCATGTCTCGAGCAGGGGGCAACCCTATGCCTCGGAATGGGGGCAAATTTATGCCTCGGGCTGGGGGCAATCCATCGGAGGATAGGAGCCTCTGCATAAAGGAAATGTAGGTAACCAAAAAGGAAGCCCGCAAAATTCGCCAGGCTAGGGATACCCTGGCAGAACAACAGCCTCAACAACTCGTAGAGCTTGAGGGGCAGATAACCAGCTCAACTACCTGGCCTCGTTCTTTACAAGGTCAAAAGATAAAAAGTGCCTATAAGGCACAGGAACAAGTCTGGCAACAGACATCTGTCCCCGAGCGGTTGGGCGCATTGGTCCGATCGACTCACAAAAAGAAGGAAACTGCCAGAAGGACGGAAGATAGTATACGGGTCTACACATGCTACACCTCCAATATCACCAACCGGCAGCTTTCCCAGTCGGAAGACCCAAATGATATCATCAATCTGATGCAACGGGTCGGGCCCATAACCCGTCAAATGGAGCAGGCTATGCGCTTGCTGAATCGAGGAAGTCAGGGGGCAGAGCCACCCCAAATTGGCAGTAGCAATGCTGCTGGAGGAGCTGATGAAGACGGGGCAAATGCTTCAGATATTGAAGCCGCTCCAGAACAACCTCAAGATCAAATACAACCTCAGACTATAGAGGAGATTAGACAAGGAAATCAACAACTCAAGGCTTTACTCTATGGCCTAATACAAAAGATGGAGGAGCAGCAAAGGGTAGCTCAAGTCCCCCCAGTAAATGCACCACCTCCAAGGGCAGTGCCTATGCCAACGGTGATAAGACCGCAAGCTGCAGATGTCAACTTCGACCCTGATGAGATACAAGAAGATCAGGTTGTGGAGCCTAATCATAATGCTCGGCAATCCCATGCTTCTGCAGATGATGCTACGGCATTGCAGAAACATCTTATTGAGCAAATTGTTGAAGCCAAAATAGCAAAACAAGACGACGGAATAGGCACATTCGACTTATACAAAGTGCCATTTCCGATACGTCATATGTTCAAGAAGCTCCCGCCAGATCACAATAAGTGTCCCAAATTCATCAGGTATGACGGGGAAAGTTCAGCCCAGGAGCATATTGCCCACTATATGAGTGACTTGGGAGAGCTGGCTACTGATGAGGCCTATCTTCTGAGGTTCTTTTCTACCTCTCTCACGGGCATTGCATTCCAATGGTATGCAAAGTTGAAGCCTAACTCTATCAACAGTTGGGAGGAAATGCAGAAAAAGTTCCTCGACCGTTTCAAGGTGTCGGAACGAAAGGTCACCATCACTGAATTGGTGACACTAAAGCAAGGCAGGAATGAATCCGCCACCGACTATATCAAAAAATGGCGGAACCTCTGCATGAAATGCGACAATCCGCCGACCCACGAGGATGCGGTACGATTGTGCAAAAGGAGCTTAAAGCCTGAAATAAGTGAAAAGCTGATTGGTGCAAATGTCAAGAACTTTGATCAACTAAATAACATTGTGACGGAGGTCGAAATATTCTATGCAGACCATCCAACCATTGCCTCCATTGGGGGGAAAATCCCAAAGAAGCAAACTATGGATACAGAAGAGGCCAATGCTATAGACTTCGCCTCAGCTGTAGAAAATACAGGGGGCAAGAACAATGTAAATGCCTCAACATCTAATAGAAGGGGATCATATGCCACCCTTAATGAGAGAAGGAAAATGGCTTACTCTTTCATAAGAGAGGATACAAGAGAGTTGTTTAATGTCTGCATGCGGGCCAATCTCTTGATGCTACCCGAACCAAAAAGACCAGCAGAAGTTGGTAAAATAGATGAACCCAACTATTGCATGTACCATCGTATGTTGGGACATGCAATAGAAGATTGTTATATCTGCAAAGGGGAAATTGAAATGCTTATCCGAGAAGGGGCCGTGGAGATGGGGAAATACCTGGTAGACCCGCCTCAACCACATCGAATGCCCAGACAAACATTTACAGCAAATGTCGTCCATATGGATGAAAACTCTTCAGAAGAAGATCTTACAAATAAGAATATGGATGCCCCTCCAGAGCAGGAGGCAATACCATCATACGCTCCAGCGACTTCCATTCCAGAAAGGTCTATCGTGGCGGCACTGGAGGAGATTCAGATGAATATGTCACAGCTCTCCCATCAGCAAGTTTCGCCGGAACAGGAGGCAATACCATCATATGTTCCAGCAACTTCCACTCCAGAAGTGTCTATCATGACAACACTAGAGAAGATTCAGATGAGTCTGATACAACTCTCTCACCAGCAAATCTCATTGGAGCAGAAGATAAATCCATCATATACTCCAGCAATTTCCACTCTCGAGGGGTCTATTATGGCAGCACTGGAGGGGATCCAAGTGAGCCTGAGACAAATCTCTCATCAGCAGTATGAACTCACCCAAGTAATGGAAGGTTTTGCAAGACAATGGACAGAAGTCATGTCAATTGACAGAATCAATAGGCCCTTCTCCTTTGAGGAGCCAGGACCAAAATGCAGCCGTCCTCTAAAGGATAAGGGCAAACTCATCATAGACTTAAATGAACTACCAGAAGCCCAGTACCGAGAGGGAATGGTGCTCAAATGCAAAGGTTGCGAAAGTCACGACAATACTCTCGAGGCCACCTTTGCAGCTAGGCAAAGTTCCCGGGGAAAGCAAGTTGCTGGTGCAGAAACATGGATAAGTTTTAAAGATACTGAATCCTTGGCAAAAAGGCTCAAGAAACCATACTCCTTTCCAAAGGAGAAGACCAAAGAACTCTTCGAGTTGTGTATGAGCAGAAAGGCAATTATTCTGCCCAAGCCAAAAAGGGAAGAAGAAATACATCGGGTAGATGCACCCAACTACTGCCCATACCACCGCTTCATCACCCATCCAATTGAACGTTGCTTTATGTTCAAAGATGAAGTAGAAAAGCTGATTCAAGAAGGAAAGATAAATATGGGGAAATACCTGGTAAATCCCCCACAGCCACATACGATTACACATTGAGTGTAATTTGCAGATCCATGAGCAAAAAAAAAAAAAAAAAAAAAAAAAAAAAGAGTGTGGGGCTTAAAAATGAGGTGCCCCGACAGACTTGATTGGGCCCGCTCCTGTGAGGGGCCAATTAAGGGCAAAAAAGTCTAAAAACCCAGCTGAAGTGAAAACCCGAAAGGGCGCTTCAGGCAAAAATGGGTGAACCCTGCTGTGTGAAAACCCGCAAGGGCGCACAGGCAAAAATAAAAGGGGCTAGCTTCGGTGAAAACTCGTAAGAGCGCCGATGTTAGTATTATATATTAAAAAAAAAAAAAAAGTCATCCTGCAACCCGTCGGGGGACAACGCGCAAAAGTTATTTGCGCCAAGAAAACCCAATAATGTTCGTGCGCGAATACATAGGCTCATAAAGCCGCATATTTGTTCCCCAACGGAGGGAGAACTCTCTCAGCCTGTTGAGGGTAGAGGTCGAGTTTCCCCACATCCCTACCCAGGGAGGATATCAGAGTCGCCAATGACGAATAAACCCTTGGTACCACACTGGCGGTACAATAATGTCCCATCAAGGGCTACGACCGAGGCGATGATGACGATGACCTCCCGACCCGGTAAGGAAGTGGGAAAACTCGCTCTTCTGATCGATACAGCCTGAGGGGATGATCCCCGTTCCTGTTATACTCAAGGCAAATACACAGGCATATTCTTGAAAGATGTCACATAATTGTGGGTGATTCACCTCGAAAGAAAATATTTGCCGTCAAGAATATCATGCAATGCGGAATTCATATTCGCCCACGGAAGGCGTTAAACTCCGGAATTTGCCTACGGGAGGCATTAAATCCCGAAATTCATATTTTGCCGACAGAAGGCATTAAACCCCAAAATTTTGCCCCGAGGAGGCATTATGTGCCAAGTCCCCCCTGGGCATATGCCAGTCCCACTGGCATACCATAAGAGGGTCGAGAATTTCCCTATCGCCCCAAGGAGGTAATATATCCGGAATCTCCCCGGGGCATAAACTAGTCCCACCACGGGGAGGCGTGGTAGCCTGAAATTTTTCATTGCCGCCCCGAGGAGGCGTTATATCCTGAATTTTTCCCTTCACATACTCTAGTCCCACTGGCGTGTCACGAAGGGTAAAGATTTTCTCGTTCGCCCTGGGGAAGCAATACGAAAATATTATTCGCGTCCTTGGGAACGGTATACCCCAAAATTCCCCTGTAAGTCATAGTCCCACCGGTGTGCCTCAATGGCCGAGAAATTCATATTCCATATTCGCCTACAGGAGGCATTATATCCTGGAAATTCATATTCCATATTCGCCTACGGGAGGCTTTATGTCCCGGAAATCCATATTTCATATTCGCCTACAGGAGGCTTTATATCCTGGAGATTCATATTTCATATTCGCCCACGGGAGGCTTTATATCCTGGAAATTCATACTCCATATTCGCCCACGGAAGGCGTTAAACTCCGAAATTTGCTTACGAAAGGCATTAAATCCCAGAATTCATAATTCGCCCACGGAAGGCGTTAAACTCCGGCATTCGCCCGCGGAAGGCGTTAAACTCCGACATTCGCCCACGGAAGGCGTTAAACTCCAGCATTCGCCTACGGAAGGCGTTAAACTCCGGCATTCGCCCACGGAAGGCGTTAAACTCCGGCATTCGCCCACGGAAGGCGTTAAACTCCGGCATTCGCCCACGGAAGGCGTTAAACTCCGGCATTCGCCTACGGAAGGCGTTTAACTCCGGAATCTGCCCCGGGGAGGCGTTATACCCTGAAGATTTTCATATTCGCCCTGAGAAGGCAATATATCCTAAATCCTCCCCTCGGCTTAAACTAGTCCCACCAGCATGCCATAAAGGGGTTGAAAAATTCCTTTGCCCCAAGGAGGCATTGTATCCTAAAGTCTTCCCTGAGCATACGCTAGTCCCGCTGGCATGCCATAAAAGGGTTGAAAATTTTCCTATCACCCTGAGGAGGCAATGTATCCTGAATCTTCCCTGGGCATACATTAGTCCCATCGGCATACCCATATGCTATAGTCCCATCGACGTGCTGAAGGCGGTCGAATTCGCCCCAAAGGGACATTATACCCTAAAATTGCCCCTGGTATACGCTAGTCCCACTGGTGTGCCTTGGTGGCCTGGAAATCCATATTCACCTACAGGAGGTATTATATCCTGGAAATTCATATTTCATATTCGCCTACAAGAGGCTTTATATCCTGGAAATTCATATTTCATATTCGCCTACAGGAGGCTTTATATCCTGGAAACTCATATTCACCTACAGGAGGCTTTATATCCTGGAAACTCATATTCGCCTACGGGAGGCTTTATATCCTGGAAATTCATATTTCGCCTACGGGAGGCTTTGAATCTCGGAGTTCATATTTCGCCTACGGGAGGCTTTGGATCTCGGAATTCATATTCGCCTACGGGAGGCTTTGAATCTCGGAGTTCATATTTCGCCTACGGGAGGCTTTGAATCTCGGAATTCATATTTCGCCTACGGGAGGCTTTGAATCTCGGAGTTCATATTTCGCCTACGAGAGGCTTTGAATCTCGGAATTCATATTCGCCTACGGGAGGCATTAAACTCCGGAATTCGCCTACGGGAGACTTTAAATCCTAGAATTCATATTTCGCCTGCAGGAGGCTTTGAATCCTGAAGTTCATATTTCGCCTACGGGAGGCGTTAAACTCCGGAATTCGCCTCTGGGGGGCATTGTGTCTCAAAATATTTGGTCTTCGGGAGCCGTTGTATCCCAAATCCACAGCTACCTAGAGCCCCCGTTTCTCGAAAACTACATAAATTCCTTATCGGTTCTCGGGGAAGACTTAGTTCCCTACATATTTCTTATCGGTTCTCAGGGAGGCCTCAGTTCCCTACATATATTTCTCACCGGTTCTCAGGGAAGACTCAATTCCCTACATATAATTTCTTATCGGCTCACAGGGAGGCCTCAGTTCCCTACATAAATTCCTTATCGGTTCTCAGGGAAGACTCAGTTCCCTACATATATTTCTTATCGGCTCACAGGGAGGCCTCAGTTCCCTACATATATTCCTTATCGGTTCTCAGGGAAGACTCAGTTCCCCACATAAATTCCTTACCGGTTCTCAGGGAAGACTCAGTTCCCTACAGATATTTTATTATCGGTTCTCAGGGAAGACTAAATTCCCTACATATAATTTCTTATCGGCTCACAGGGAGGCCTCAGTTCCCTACATAAATTCCTTATCGGTTCTCAGGGAAGACTCAGTTCCCTACATATATTTCTTATCGGCTCACAGGGAGGCCTCAGTTCCCTACATATATTCCTTATCGGTTCTCAGGGAAGACTCAGTTCCCTACATAAATTCCTTACCGGTTCTCAGGGAAGACTCAGTTCCCTACAGATATTTTATTATCGGTTCTCAGGGAAGACTCAATTCCCTACATATAATTTCTTATCGGCTCACAGGGAGGCCTCAGTTCCCTACATAAATTCCTTATCGGTTCTCAGGGAAGACTCAGTTCCCTACATATATTTCTTATCGGCTCACAGGGAGGCCTCAGTTCCCTACATATATTCCTTATCGGTTCTCAGGGAAGACTCAGTTCCCCACATAAATTCCTTACCGGTTCTCAGGGAAGACTCAGTTCCCTACAGATATTTTATTATCGGTTCTCAGGGAAGACTCAATTCCCTACATATAATTTCTTATCGGCTCACAGGGAGGCCTCAGTTCCCTACATAAATTCCTTATCGGTTCTCAGGGAAGACTCAGTTCCCTACATATATTTCTTATCGGCTCACAGGGAGGCCTCAGTTCCCTACATATATTCCTTATCGGTTCTCAGGGAAGACTCAGTTCCCCACATATATTTCTTATCGGCTCTCAGGGAAGACTCAGTTCCCTACATATAATTCCTTATCGGTTCTCAGGGAAGACTCAATTCCCTACATATAAAATTCATTATCGGTTCTCAGGGAAGACTCAATTCCCTACGTATACTTTCTTATCGGCTCACAGGGAGGCCTCAGTTCCCTACATAAATTCCTTATCGGTTCTCAGGGAAGACTCAATTCCCTACATATAAAATTCATTATCGGTTCTCAGGGAAGACTTAGTTCCCTACATATATTTCTGACCAGTTATCAGGGAAACCGTAATTCTCTACCAAAATAATAATAATAATAATAATGATAATAATAATAATAATAAAAGGGGAGCTTAAAAATGAGGTGCTCCGACGGACTTAATCGATCTCATCCTCAAAGGGGTCGGTTAAGGGTAAAAATGTCTTATACCCAGCTAAGGTGAAAACCCGAAAGGGCACCTTAGGCAAAATCGGGTAACCCCGCTGTGTGAAAACCCGCAAGGGCGCACAGGCAAAAATAAGAGGGGGCTAATACTGGTGAAAACCTGAAAAGGCGCTGGTATTAGTTTTTTTTAAAAAAAAAAGAAAAAAGAAAAAAAAAGGAGCTTAAAAATGAGGTGCTCCGACGGACTTAATCGATCTCATCCTCAAAGGGGTCGGTTAAGGGTAAAAATGTCTTATACCCAGCTAAGGTGAAAACCCGAAAGGGCACTTTAGGCAAAATCGGGTAACCCCGCTGTGTGAAAATCCGCAAGGGCGCACAGGCAAAAATAAGAGGGGGCTAATACTGGTGAAAACCTGAAAAGGCGCTAGTATTAGTTACATAAGAAAGAGAGAATACATGCAACATATAATAAATGGTCCGTACCACTCAAACTTAACATTTATCTTCAGGAGAACATTTGTGATACACTGAAGCAATGTCGGAGTTTGAGATGAACATGCGGGATAGTTCGAGTTCTTCAGCAAATGGAAAACTTCAATCATGTTGAAGAAATTTGACTCCATCTCCGGAATATCAGTCGAAGCGATGTTCGATGGTCGTCACAAAATGGGAGTTCTCCCTCCAGTGAAGCCTCAAGAATATATGCATGCTGACGCAGAGCGGCGATATGGGCGTCCGCGGTACCAGAAAGGACAATGTCCTTCTGATATTGGAGCATAGGGGTCTCCGCAACCCGAACTGCATAGCCTGCCTCGATAGTTTCAGTCTCAGCTCGCTTTGGCGAAGAGTTACTCGACAATTAGTAGGAAGGGGATATTGTCCTCCCCATGCCCTGCCATATGAGGAACTCCCATGAAGGCCATGAAGACAAAGACAACAAGTTACAAGAAGATAGAGAGATGAAGTCAGCGCCAGAGAGCTACAATAAAAGTCTCGAAAAGCAAAAATTGACCAAGTCCTAATAAGGTCATAGGACAAAGTCAAATTGCTATGAACCAGATATTAGGCCAGTCCAGAACACTTCGTGCGGAGCTCCTGGAAATGCCAATATAAGGTACTGATACCCCAAGATAGAGCAAATGCCGGAAGAATTAAACGACTTGCATGTGTGTTCTTAAGGAGTCTCCATGTCGTGAAGGCCAAGAGATCTCCTAGAATCCAAGTAAACGTCGAAAGATTCAAGTGGCATAAACTCTCGCAGAACCTCCAAGTCGCGAAGGCCAAGAGGATTCCCATAATCAGAGGGGTAGACGCTTTCAAATATATTCGGAAAGTCGAAAAGTTATGAAAACAGGACTTCCTGGACATAGTTTGAGGTGTCTAAGTACCAAAATTGAGCGTCATCAAGACCCAGATAAGCTCAGATGGGGCATACGCACAGCAAGCCAAAGCAATGTATCGCCTGGCATATATGAGACAGCGGTTGACTTCCCCCAATAGCCGTAAATATATAAGGCGAGAAACGGGAATTCATCAAGACAATACCGGCATGCCGCATTTGAGAATTCCTCAAGCATGCAAAATGATGATTCTTGTAGCCGAATGGGGCACGGGACATGCACCGTCGTCTTCACCTCCGGCACATGTCCCGTGGGGGGCATTTGTTGGAACCTTTTTAAATCAAAAGGGAGAAGGGGGGAAGCCCCCCCCACCGGTTGGGGACCCCCCACCGGTTCCAAGGGAGAAACCGGTGGGGGGGGGAGGAGAGTCCCTCAATTCTCTCCCATTATTAAATTCAAAGAATGGGGAGGGGTGTTTAATGAGAGGTTTAATGGGGGATCTTAACCCCATTCACATGGGTTGAGAATCCCATGTGGAAACCCTCTTAACCCCATCCTAAAACCCCCTTTCACACTTGGCCAAAGTCTGAAATTAAGGGGCTAAACCCCTTTCACACTTGGCCAAAACCCAAAATCTGGCCCAAAGCTCATTAAGAGCTAAAAAAAGGTGGGAAAAGAGGAGCATGGGGAGGGGAGAACCCCCCCACCGGTTGCCCAAAACCGGTGGGGGAGACCCCCCACCGGTTCCCAACCGGTGGGGGGTCCAACCGGTGGCCATCCCCCCACCAGTTGGAACCGGTGGGGGTCCCCCCCTCTCTCTCTCTCTCTCTCTTTTTAATATGCTCTCTCCCATCTCTCTCACCCATGTGATTAAAAAAATCAAAAAAGAGAGGGGGAGGAGGAAGTGGCAACCGGTGGGTACCCCCCACCTCAAGTCAAACCAGTGGGTACCCCCCACCTCAAGCATTCCGGTGGGTACCCCCACCGGTTAAGGCTTTGAAGCCTATAAATACCCCCCAAGGGGTAAGGAGAAGGGCATGCCCATTTGGCCCAAAAATTCTTAGGGGAAACTCTGCCAGTTTGAAGACCAAATCCGGTGCTCTTGTCCGGGTTTGCTGCGATTTGGAGGCGATATTTTCTTGGAGGGCTCTCTTCCTAAGGTTTATTCCTAAGGGGAAGCTCTGCCAAATTTATGTTGTAAAATCACCGTCCTATAAGACGGGATTATGCCGAAATAATGAATGAAATGCCCATGTTGTTCTTTGAGCATATGTGTGTGCATGTATATTCATAAATCTATTATTTAAGTAACACTATGTTACTATATTTTCATATGCAAAATAATTAGTTTTATAACTAATTAAAATACATAAAACATATAATTAAATAGTCTAAAATATCATTGGCCTCATCCCATACATAACTAATCTTAGACTCATAATTAAAACTTAATAATGAAACATGGAGACATAAAATAATATACTTAAGTTAAAAATGACTTAAATACTCTACATACTTAATTAATTAATAAAATATGCGAAAATTATCTAAAATTAATATAAAAATCAGGAAAATTCTGTAAAAATCAATAATACTCAGTAAAAATTAGAAAACAAAATCTGGAAATTACATAAATCCAAAATATAACTTAAATATCCTTCATATACCTAATTAATTAATAAAAATCAGTAAAATTAATAAAAAAATCAGTAAAATTCAGTAAAAACCAGTAAAAAACAGAGAATCAAATCTGAAAATATATAAAATTCCGAAATGACTAAAATGCCCCTAGAGCTTAATACAAATTACAAAAATACCCTCATACATGTTAAAAATCAGTAAAAATCACAGAAAATTCTTAAAAATATCAAAATCTCTCATATGTCCAAAATACCCTCTAAACCTTAATAAGATGGGTAAAATTACCAAAATACCCTCAATATGATAAAAATAAATAAAAATCTCAGAAAAAATATAAAAATAGACTTTAAGTCTAAAAATCTAATTTGGGCAAAATTACCAAAATACCCCTATAAATCCAAACACACTTGAAATAACTCTAAAATACCTCATAAGGTTTTGAAACCTTCCTAAATCATTAAAACTCATTTCATACACTTAAATAACCATAATCTCCCTATACCCTCCAACTTGGCATAATTACAAAAATACCCCTATGGGTCTAAAATACTTGGAATCAATTCATAATACTTGGAGTCAATCCAATATACTTGGAATTAATCCAGATAGCTTGGAATCAATCCAAAATCATATAAACACATCCTAAACTTGGGTGAGGCCAAGAGTTTAACCTAAAATATATCTTCATATGCATGTGCTGCCTGTAGTAGTAGTGTTGCATGTTATAAGGGCATCATACGGACGGTTAATCAAAGGTTGCCGAGCAGTCGCTCAGCGTAATTAACACTGACCGAGGTCAGTGGAGAGAGGTCATATACTCGAATCTTCGCCTGATTCGAAGTCCCGGATTCCCTGAGGGCTAATCCCAAGCTCTCATAATCCGATAAAAAAATATAAAACCGACCTATAAATCCTCTAGATAAACAAAAAAAATGGATTTCCGAATAATCCGACATAGTAGGAGAGATATGTCTAGGTCAGGTTCCAAACAAAACCTTACGCAGAGAACACTTGCCTCAGAACCATTCACTACATCTTTCTTTGGAGTAGATTTTTGCTTAAGATTTCAGTTGTTAGTTTGAGAAGAGAGTTCAATCTACAACATGTCTGATTTTTTATTTATTTTTCCTTTTCTTTAGGATAGGTACCTCACCTATCCCATTTTGATTGTACCTCCTCTATTTATGATTCAATAAAATTGGTGGTACAATCCACTACTTTCTATTTTTTTTTAAAAAGTGTATGGTTGAGGTGTGGAGGATGGCTATCTAACAAAATATGGGAATAATTAAACCCAAAAGTGAAATGATCTAAGAACCTTTTTGGACAATCAATCAATATCTTTCCCTTATGTTTTTAAATTGAGTAATACTTGCTGCACAACTAGGTTGTGCAGCAAGTCCAGTCACATTGCACAACTCTTTGTGGTTGGGCCACGTGGCTAACTTAGCCAACTGGACAAGCTGATATGGCCACCCCCATAATATTTGGATTGACAAATACCGTTTTCGATTGACAAATACATATTACGATTGACAAATACAGTTTTCGATTGACAAATATAGTTTCGATTGACAAATATGATTATTTGTCAATCGAAAACTGTATTTGTCAATCAAAAATTGTATTTGTCAATCGAAATTATATTTGTCAATTGAAATATGTATTTGTCAATCAAAAACTACATTTGTCAATATGAAACCGTATTTGTCAATCGAAACTGTATTTGTCAATCAAAAACTGTATTTGTCAATCATAATATGTGTTTGTCAATCGAAAACGGCATTTGTCAATCCAAATATTATGGGGGTGGCCATGTCAGCTCGTCCAGTTGGCTAAGTTAGCCACGTGACCCAGCCACAAAGGGTTCTGCAGTGTGACTGGACTTGCTGCACAACCTGGTTGTACAGCAAGTATTACTCTTTTAAATTAGAAAGGGTATCCTAGGAATCAAATCTTTATTTTTTTCATATACTGGAGTTGCATATGTATTTTCTGACAATGTTGGGCACTTTTAACATGGTGACATTTGAAAATTAATTTTCCAAAGAAAAGAAAAAGAGTTCTCACGAAAGAAATACATAGGTTTAGAATGAATACCTATCTCAATCATCAACCCTAAAGCCAAACCACATTCTTTGCCTGTGCTTCTTCCGGTGGGCCTTTTGCCTCTCCTCCCACTACCACAATGGATCAACAGAAACTGTGTCCATTACTGTATCCAAAAGGACAAGTGAGACACTTTAACATGGTGACGTTTGATAATAAATTAATTAAATAAGTTTATATAAACTTCTTGTGGATGTAATTATTTTGCATATCCTGTGCATATTATGCCACTTTACTGAACAATTCCTTTTTGCTTGTATTTCTTTAGCTGATTTTCCTTTTTGCTTGTATTTCTTTAGCTGATATTCAGTTTAGCAGATAGACTTGTTTTTCCTTTTTTTCCTCTAAGAGCATCTTCATGTCTCACATGCCAGGCTGGTGATGAACATAAGGATTTTGGTAAGATGCTTTTAAAGTATCCTTGGATTCTTTCAAGTAGTATTCAAGAGAACTATGTGAGGGTATATTCCTTCTTTGAGATGGAAAAGGTATCACTAACATTCTTGTCTTGTTACATTGTGCAGATAATTGTCTGTGTGTAAACATTCTTGTCTTGTTACATTGTGCACATAATTGTCTGAGAGGATTTTTATATTCTTCGATCAGTGACTTTCACTTTATGCCTAATGGACTTTCTGAAAAGGTCAGAGGGTGCATCTTTCTTTCAAAACTGATCATCTTAGCCATTATTTTTCCTTTTTGATATTCTGTGAATTAGTTTTGACTTCATCTTGTGGGCATCGTGTGGCACCATATTTATAAGAAACTAGGAGTAGGGGTGTTGACGAACTCTTAAAAGCCTGAAACCCGATCTGGATCCAAAGTTACGACTCAGATTCAGGTTTCGTCTCTTATCCGAAAACTAAATGTGGGTCGAATCCGGATCTACCTCAGATCTAATATCAGATCTCTGGCGACCCGAAATAAAGGAAGTCTTTTCCAGGTCTGGGGTTGTCGCAGCCCCCCAGAAACCCGAAGCACCACCCTTCTCCTCCTCTTACTGCCCTCCTCCTCTTGTTGCCGCCAGGCTCCGTGGCTCCACCCGACGTTGCCGCCGTTGGGAGCACTGCCCTCCTCCTTCTGTTGCCGCTAGGCTCCGTGGCTCTACCGCACGTCGCCGCCGTTGGGAACACTGCAGGTCGCTGCCGTTGGGAGCACCACCCTCCTCCTCTTTGTCCCATTAGGCCTGCCGCTTAGGGCACCTCTTCGTTTCCAAGTACCAGATCTGAAGTTGCGCTGCCCCATGATCATCATTGGGACCCCCGCACCCCACCCACACACACCCAAGCCCCCCCCCCCCCCCAGCTAACCCCACCGCTCTTGCCAGCAACCAGGCAGTTGGCAAGGTTTTTTTACCCCTCCACAGGGCTGCAGCTCCCTCGCCCTCTTCTATTGCTTCCACTGCTGCTGTCGATGCCCTGTACGTGGTTGTAGCCGGAGAGATCCAGTGACCACAGGACATGGAGATGGTCGTGGCAGCAGAGGAACCCCCATGGCATTGACAGCGCTGGTGGCTTCAGATCGTCCTCAGCGGTGGCTGTAGTGGTGGATGCTTGGCAACAAGCACACCAGCGCATCGCCGTGAAGACCCAACACCATCGCCCTCACCGTCATGTTTGCCTTCCATCGCCCCTGGTCGATCTCAAAGCCTGTGCCGCAAAGCCCGACCCACCGTGTCCTGTGCCCAGGATCCTGTCCGTGCTAACTGCAGACAGGAGTGAATCTTTTTGGGTCGATCTGCGTAGGATTTCAAATCCGATCCGGTTTCTTAAAATTGTCGGATTTGAATCCGGATCGGGGCAAATCATTTCGATCTCAAATTTGGATCTTGAAAGATCCGATCTGAACCCGACCTGTTTACACCCTTAACTGAGTACTTCTGCATTATTATAATTTCAAGCTTAGGTTTGAATTTTTCTATAGAAGAGAACATAAATTTGGAAAAGGTTATCCTGGTGGCAGCATGCTAGGGCCTTTTTCTGGAATGCAATGCATTCTTTTTTTTGTTTGATACTGCTAATCTCGTACACTGAATGATATTCATGCACTTGGTTACGGACTCTAATTTATATTTAATTTTGAACTGAACTATATCCTCTTGTAAAAATGCATTTCTTGCATCCTTTTTGTACCAGTCATTGTTCATCATGTACAGTGCTGCAGGTCTCACCAATGGGTGCCTTCAGATGTATCACCTCTATTATTTCTCAATAAAATTGATGATATAGTTGACTTCTTCCTAAAAAAAATGATATCTAGTTATGAAGTTAATGGATTGAAGAGATAAGGAAAAACTTGCAATGAAACTTAGATATTAACATTGCCTGTTGTATACTGATATTGAGAGTATAAAACCAAATTGCAATTTTACTGGTAAAAATAAAATGATAATAGATGCCAAGGCAGAAACTGCATTGGCTTAGGTGCTTAGGTAGACATGCTATGTGTCTAGGTGGACTGCCTGAGCACTTAGGAGGCACCTTTTAATGCTTGGTATGAACATGATGCTAACCTCCCTTTTGTTGAGCCATAACCCTGACAGACATCATGGGGGAGGGAGAGGAATGCTTTAGTACAAAAGTTGTAGCAAATGTTGCTCAATTTCCTTTAGTCCTTTCACATCACCCTCAATGTGGAGAGGTACATTGATGAACCACAGAGTTTGTGGTTAGTTCTACATTTCTTCAAGTCTGTCATGCTATAGATAATACACAGCCTGTGAATATGCTGCTACGTTATTCTTATGAAAAACATGAAAATGTTAAAACTGATCTTACTTTGCATATATCAATCTTTAAGGTATAATATAACATCAAGCTGGCATTTTGCCTTTTCCTAGATGAATTCACAGCGTTAGGTCTTTCTATTTTTCAGATGGGAAACTTGATCTACTTTCTCCAATTATTACATAATAATAATAGAGTTGATGATCTTTCTCTTCTCAGGTTGCAAAACCAAGCATTGACCGTGCAATCAAAAGTTGGCCTCAGATATTGGGCTGCTCGACAAATAGAATGAAGCTGATGATGAAAGAATTTGGTGATCTCGGTGTTACAAGTAAGATGGTAGGAAAAGTCATTGCGGCAAGTCCTCAATTGTTACTAAGAAAACCAAATGAATTTCTCGAGGTTAGCGGTGTGTTTTCGTACAATTTTATATTTTCCCTCTTTTCTTCCATTTGCATGATTCCCAATTTAGTGCCTAGATGTGTATGAATGTTTTTGTTCCCATGGAAGTTATAAATTTTGAAGCAGCATCAGATTCTCCTCTATGTAACCTAAAGTAATTACTAAAGTTTATCTAAATTTCAGAGTCAAAATGGTTCCTCTATAAAGTGATTGCAGACTGGATTTAGAGTAGGTTTGCCAAAGGTTTTTCTTTCTTTCTTTTCTATATGAAGTCCTGGGAATGAGGTCTACTTCCCTGGGAATACAACTTCCATTTGCTTAGAGATAAAGGAGAATGTGTGCACCACAGATTATAGAGTATGGCAGGAAGGGGACGAAGGCCGCCGCAAGAATCAGGACTAACACCTGCAAAGATAAATTTTGCTTATGAAGAGATGGAGAGAAGATCCGAAGGATCTGCAAGATCATAGGATTGTCTGTGGTCTCTTAGAGTGCAGAGAGGGAGGTGTAGAGGATTTTCTGCTTTGAAGAAGGAAAGTTCAGAACACTGTTAATGGTGTCACAGAGGAGTTTGATGTTAAGATCTCTTCTCTCGTCAAGTTACCATTGAGCAACACAAGGAAAATGATTGGGGAATCCATGAGGCAAATAGAAAGAATTGGAGCAGAACTGAGTATCAGGTTATGGGGGCTAATGAGGGTACCAGTTGAGGTGGTGATCACACAAATGTTTTAGATGCCTTGAAGTGGGTCATGTTGCAGCAGTGTGCAGGAATGTTTTAGTGTTGGTGATGTGGTAAAATAGGCGACCGGAGTTTTTCATGCCCAGATATGAAGGCCGGAGGGCATAGCACTGATACTTCTAAGATGTTGCAGAAGGGTGGGATAGGAAAGGGACAACTATAGGGGTGTCTTGGGTTCCTATGTCCATGCCAACATGGAATATGTTCAAAGAAAGCCGGTTAGCCTGATTGGGATGGCAGTCAAAGGTCGGATGGAATAACTGATCTGCAAAACTATTTGAAGCTTCTTTGGCAAGAGGAGAAAAGATGGAAGTTTTGTAGGATGGATGATAAAAGGTTTCTTGTTCTTTGCTTAGCTAAGAGGTAAGGTCTGATTTGATGCTGAATAAAGTTACTTCCTCTGGGACTTAGTGGTGGACTGGGCAATGTGGGCGAACTGTTGGTTTCGAAGAAGTTGCCACATTAAGACAAACTTGGTGCCTGATTATAGGAGTTCGTTTTTCCTTTGTGCGATTTTGCATGGACCTTGAGTGATTTTTCATCCATGAATAGAAAAGCTGATTTTCTTATAAACACCAGCACCTTATTTTTGCTTTATTTTTTTCTTGCTGAGTTGTTGTATGAGTAACTTTTTCATATCAATGGCTTGAAGCGCATAACCTAATTATTTTTGTGGTAATCGTTATTGTCTATATTACCAACCGACATTTAAAATTTTGAAAGTACACTGCTGTTTTTATTCTGTGCCAAGGACTCTTCAACCTCATCGTTGTCTTAAAAAATGTATTGCTTGCTGAACTTCATTTTGGGTGTAAATCTTGGTGAATTAACCTGTAAAAGAACTCCTAAATCATACACAGTGGATTTTCTGCAGTCTGTGGAGATGGGGCTTGGTATGGCACATATCACCAAAGTCAAACTTACCAAAAAGATGAACAAAAATGTATGCCGTCTTGTGCAGTGTCAGCCTCAGCTTTGTATGCATTGGCGCACCTCTACATTGGATTTTAGTTGCCTATTTTGTTTTTTCTTCATTTTAACCAGTCATGATGATAGCTGATGATGCTTTAATTTTTTTCCTCTTAATGGTTCTCTCTAATGATAGAGGTACTATCTTGATTATGGCCAGAGAATGGTGATATCTGGTGATCTTTTTTAACTGTTACAGAGATATTAAGTCATTATGCATGTCTAGTGGTGAACAGCTTAGTTGTTATTTTTCCTTTTTCATTGAGATGTAAAGTTGTTGACCTAAATTTCGCTCAGGACAAGTGAAAAAAAGAAGGGAAAACAACCAACTAGAAATGAAAACTTAACTTTTTATACTTGATCTGTGGATGAAGCCACAATGTAATTTGCTATTTGGTTGAGGCTGTTTAGTCCATAAAGCTTGTGTCTTAATATTTCAAAAAATTTATGATCTTTAAGTCAGAGTGGAACCTGTGAGCTATTTCAACATTATACAATTGGGATTTTAAAGATGCCTGGTTGGATGTGTCTTCTCTGTACATTTCCTCTGTGCCATTGCTGTTTGCTGTAGATGACAAACTGATCTGCACCTTCCCTTTAGGTTGTGTCTTTTATGGAGAAAGTTGGCTTGGATAATGAAAGCATTAGAAGAATCTTGTGTCGTTGCCCAGAACTTTTTGCTTCTAGTGTTGAGAATACCCTAAAAAAGAAGCTCGATGACCTTGCCGATTTTGGCATATCAACTAACCATCTTCCACGGGTTATCAAGAAATATCCTGAGCTGTTTCTATCAGATGTTCGCAGCACATTGCTTCCAAGGTATGGATTCATAAGATGCTAAAGAAATTCCGTCAACCTTCTGTGTATTTCTTCGATGCCAGTTTTGACATTAAGTTGCTCAGATTTAATGCCAGAACAGCAATTTCATTTTTAGGTCAAAATTTCAGAGCTCGTGAATTTGGGATCAGAGTTTGGTGATTTCTTAATGTTAGATTTGCATAGCTTTCCCCTTATTGTGGGCACCTTAACCCCTGTTCTCTGACTCTTTTGCAAAGACTTGCTTAGTTAATCTTTTAAAGTTTGGTGATTGTTCCATTCCCTTTCTGGTGGTGTTTCTTTAAGCATCTTGATGTACTTTTACCACCTACAAATGGCGTCATCCACTCATCTGATGGCTCTAAAACTGGTTTTGCAGGATGAGGTATTTGATGAAGGCAGGGCTTTCAAAGAGGGAGGTTCGCTCCATGGTCTGCAGGTTCTCCCCTCTTTTGGGATACACCGTTGACGTGGTCTTGCAACCAAAGCTGGAGTTCCTGATCAACACCATGCAGAAGCCGCTGAAAGAGGTTTTTGAATATCCGAGATATTTCAGCTATTCCCTAGAAAAGAAGATTAAGCCCAGGTTTTGGGTCCTCAAGGGCAGAAACATCGATTGTAGCTTGAGCGACATGTTGGGAAAAAACGATGAAGAATTTGCAGCAGACTACATGGGTATTGGGATAATGCTTGTCCCGCCATCCCCTGTTGGAACGGATGATAGTCAAACCCAAGGGTAGTCTGCATATGCAAATATCACAAGGAGGTTTTCTGCAGATATAAATTTCAGAAAGGAGTTTTTCTTCTTTTTGATATTTTCACAGGGTTCGTACCTCTGGGTTGTGTTCGGCATTATTGCTGCCATCGTTTTGGCATTATTGCAGCGAAAGGAGAAACACAGAAACTGTTATGGACCTTTTGCCTTACCTCAAAACCTAAGCATTGAGGTAGGAAGTCTTTTATCTTATAAGCTGGTCTTCCTCTTTGTGAAATCCTATGTTGGACTATTAACTCACACCCAACAGCCTTAACCATAACAGAAACAACTTTTGATTTGCGTTTGATACATCATAATGTGTCAACTTCTTTCAGGTCTGCAAACGGGGCGCAACAATGTTGGGCCATTTGATTCACAGAAGGATTGTTGTAGACATCTGGTACTTGGGAGGATTAGCGAGATTGTATAATTGTAATATCGAGGTGTAAGAATTGTCTATAACCCAGTTTCTGGGGTTAGTTTATGTAAAGTATCATATTCTTAAAGAATTACCTTTCCCGGATGAGAAAACCTTGCTGCACTGCTAGGTGTTATCATGCTGCTTGGCGGTGCAAGTAAAATAAAACAATTCTTTTTTGAAATTTTTTGAAGGCGCTCCAACATGTGTTTTTTTACTGTTCATTAAGGTTTGGTTTTTAAATTTTTTATCTTATTTTGAGATGTCTGATAAAAAATTAGATTATATAAACATCTAGCGCATGTTGGGGGGGCCTTAAAAGAATATATATATGTTTTTTTTTCATTTTGCTTGCACGATTAGGCGGTATAACAATGTCCGGCGGTGCAGCATGATTTTCTCTTCCCCAATTATGCTTTTTACTGTTATGAAATGCGTTAGTCTCCCTTGCAAATGTGAATTTAGTTCCAACTCCTACGTTCTTGCTTACTAACCCACCACTTAAGCGACTGTAAGATCTGGCTTTGAGAGAGAGAAGAGAGAAAGAGCAAGAGAGGAATGTGGGTTCCGATGGTTAATCCAAGGTGTGACTTTTTTTTCATCTTAGTTTTTTATTTATAGAGGCTTTTCTATTAACCGTCTTCGCCTCTTCCTCAGAACTGCCTCCGGAATATTAGGGATCGTGGGAGACCAAGTTTCCTGTGTTTATCCCTCTTATTATTTGGGATTAATAGTTATCTCATTCTAACATCTCTTACTTAACCATCAAGATCAAATTATTCTTAATACACTCCCACTATCTGTGAGATGTATTAAAGTTCTATTCTTTCCGACATATTTTTACTATCCGTGAAAAGTATCATTATTTTTATTATTCATGAAAATATTTCATGACTTATATATTCTCAAGTCCTATCAAATTTACATGTTTGATAAAACTTTCTATCGGCATATTTTTTGTCAACGGATCTGCAATCATATCACTAGTGAAAATATAAGTCACTTTTATTTCTCTTTTTTACACAATATCACGTATATAATGATATTGAATTTCTATATATTTTTCTCTTGAGCTATTCGCTCCACTATTAATCAAGTTAATTGTCGTCACAATAAATCTCAATTGGTCCTTCTACCAAGTTGAGACTTAAATCTATCAAAAGACGTCTTATCCAGACTGTATGAGTAGTAGCCATGCTACATGCAACATACTCAGCTTCCTTTGTGTATCTTGCAACACATCTTTGTTTTTTGCTACTCCAAGAAAATCCTTGTTTCTTAGTCATTTTTTATATCCAAATGATTTGTCGCAATATCTTATGAATCTGCATTTGAGAGTCTTAAATTCCAACTTATCTCTAAGTTGACTTGGAATGAGAACATGGGCCACAGACCCCCACTTCTTGAGATGCTCAAATGTAGTTTTCTCCCATTCCATAATTCATAAGGTGTACTCTCAACAGATTTAGTGAGAATTCTATTAAAGATATAGTTAGCCGTAAGTAATGCCTCTCCCCACAAATTTTTAGGGAGATCTAAATGTGATAGCATACATCTAATTGCATTCATCAATGTTCTATTTTTTCTTTCTGCCACACCATTATGTTGCGGCGTATAAGACATTGTTACATTTCTTTTAATTCCATGTTCTTCACAATATAACTCAAATTCTTTTAAGTTATATTCCCCATCTCTATTAGTCCTTAACACATTTATATTTCTTCCAAGTTGCCTTTTTACTTCCATTTTATATTTCTTGAAATAATTAAATGCTTCTGATTTTGCAGAGATTAAGTAGACATAGGCAAACTTAGAATAATCATCTATAAAAGTTATGAAATATTCCTTATTATTATATGTCTTTTTACTTAGAGGGCCACAAATGTCTGAGTGAACCAACCCTAATAATTCTTGTGATCTATGTCCTACCGAGAAGGGTTTCTTAGTCATTTTTTCGACTAAACAATGTTCACAAGGTGATAACTCTATCTTGTTCAATTCCGGTAACATATTCAATTTTATCATTTGTTCCATTTTAGATTTACTAGGATGTCCCAATCTAAAATGCCATAGATCACATTCTGATAAAGTACACAAGGAATACTCAGAAATTTCTATGTTATTATTCTCATTGTCAATTATAGGGATACAAAATAAATTATGCTCAGGAATAAATTTTTCCATAGCAAGCATTTTCTTATCTTTTCCTATTGACACCCTTTGATTGTAGAACTTTACTTCAAGGCCTTTCTTCATCAGTACCGATACATAGATCAAGTTCCGCTGGATTTTAGGTGCATAAAACACATCTTTGAGGACCATGATGTTATCCCAAAGATCCAGCTTATAAGTTACAACACCTTCCACATCGAGGTAGGTGTTGTTTCCTGTGTAAACTCTCTGTTCTCCAGCATTGAGTTTCTTTAGCGATGCCAGCCCATTCTTCGTCTTTGCGATATGCCGAATAGCGCCAGAGTCGACCCACCAATCATTTGAATCAGCCAAAGTAGCACTGCATTCTATTATGTCGATAAATTCTGTCTTTCTAGTTCCTTTATTTCCTGGATGTTTATTTTCACCTTTATTCTCTTGCTTGTTTGGACAATTAGTCTTGAAATGACCAAACTTTCCACAACCATAGCAAGCACCAGTAGGAACCTTCTTTCCTTTATTTTGGAATTTGTTCCTGAATTGTGGCTTTCGCGGTCCATTGAAACGATTCTGGGCAATAGGCTTCTGGTGCGCAGTATTGACCTCTTCTAAGTTCACTTATTGTCCTTTTCTTCTAGCCAATACATCCTGCTCAATTGTTAACCTAGTTAACATATCCGTGACAGTTAAAGTGGAACCACTCATTCTCAATATTGTGGCTGCCATATCGAGTGAAGGTGGTAAACTATTTAATATAGTAGTCACTTGCATTTTGTCTGGAATTTCAGTTTCAGTAGTAGATAGATCCTTAGCCATGACAATCATCTTATTAACATGCTCAACTACGCTATCACCTTCTTACATCCTACATGTGTTGTAACGATACAAAAAGAGTTGAATATTCACCTCAGTTTTGATGTCATATTTCTCCTTGATAGTTTTCCATAGTTCATTGGAGGTATTGTAAATTTCAAAAAACTTTATCAAGTTGTCCTCCATGAACATAAGCATGAGGCTTTTTGCCTTTCTATCATCCGATAACCATTGATCCCGCTTTTTTCTTTCCACATCGGTGGAATTATTATTAAGTTCCGTGACAGTGGTATCGATTACATATTCTATATTATCATAAATAAGTCCATATCTAATATTTCGGTGCCACATATCGTAATTAGTTCCATTTAACTTATCAAGTTTTGTCAATTTCGAAGCAATGAGCTTACTGGCCATTAGGACTAGAATAATACTGTTCACGAGAGAGCAGCCGGGTGCGGTGGCAGCAGAGACGCTGCGGATGGCGGCGGCGGTGTGCAGCGGTGGCAGCGGCAACGACGGGTTGGGCAGCGGTTGTGTGTGGCAGCACCGAGGTGCGACAGAGTCGGGTTCGACAGCGTCGGGTGCGCAGCGGCGCGATGTGGTAGCGCTGGGGTGCACAGCGGCGAGGTGCGGCAGCAGTGGCTTGATGCTCAGTGGTGCGGTGCGCAGCAGCGCGAGCAGTAGCGCCGGGCAGCGCCAAGCAGCAGCGGGCAGCAGCGAGGGAGGCCGACCGCGGTGCGCGGCAGCGCCGGGTGCGGCTATGCGCGGCAACGCCGGGGCAGTGCGAGGAGAGGGTAGCCGCGGGGAGGGCGGCCGCGGTGCGTAGGGAGGACGGCGGGTAGCGGCGAGCAGCGGTGCGTAGGGAGGACGACCGCGGACGGCGTTGGTTCGCGGCAGCGGCAGGCAGCAGCTACGACGCGGTACGGTTGTGTGCTGCAGCGGCGGATACCAGCGAGCGGCTGGCAGCAACGACGCGAGGAGAGGGCGTGCAACGGCGGGCACCGGCGAGCGGCGAGCAACGGCGAGGTGAATCCCGCTCTGATACCAGTGTAAGATCCGGCTTTGAGAGAGAGAGGAGAGAAAGAGCAAGAGAAAGAGCAAGAGATGAATGTGGGCTCCGATGGTTAACCCAAGGTGTGACTTCTTCTTCACCTTAGTTTCTTATTTATAGAAGTTTTTCCATTAACCGTCTCCGCCTCCTCCTCGGAACCGCCTTCGGAATATTAGGAATCGTGGGAGACCAAATCTCCTGTGTTTATCCTTCCTATTATTTGGGATTGATAGTTATCTCATTCTAACACTTGCAGTTTTGTACGTCTGGTATGGAAGGAGACATACTTTATTTTAAGGTTCGTTTAATGCATCGAAAAATGCCATAAAATTTTAATATTAAAATCACCGATTTTAAGAATCCTTGAAAAATCACTAGTTCTGACTTAACAGTGATTACGAAAAAGTGAAGTAAATAATTTATAGCACTCTAAACACAAAAAATAAGGTTACAACTGTTTACAACGTTTTATGGCATTTTTATCGTGCACCAAACAATTCCTTATGGTAGGTGCTAGACCATGTTCACCGACAGCCAAGAGAACAACGTTACAACTGTTTAGGACGTTTTATGTGCGGGTGCAAACCATCTGATCGGTGGCTTCAGGCAACTTGGAACGACATCGTCTGGATCTGTGTCTGGGCTGCTCAATACTTCTAGACATATGAAATCCAGCTGTATAAAGATATATGAGTCATTTACTTTTGAAATGACATGTACAATATGTGTACGGCTCAATTTCATGTATCTAGGAGACATTGGGTGATCCAGACACAGATCTAGATGATCTCGTTCTAGATCACCTTCATCCCACTTAGGTAAACCTACTTTTTTGGTGTACCTCCCCATGTAGGGGATGAACTTTACCAAAACAGAGGCCATAGGATAATCGTTTTTTAGATCGTTAGGTTAGCCTTACATCTCATTTATAAAGATTTCTTATGATACACTACTTTTGATATGTATGAAAGAAGTATGTTAGGAGAGTGCTACAAAAGTGTAATTGGCAGCATTTTCCGTCCATCTATCTTTTCTACTTTCGACAACTGGACTTTACGACTTGAAAGAGAATGAGATCTCTGGACCGAGTTGTGTTGACCGCTCTGAACCTAATTCTTTTCATTAATCCCGCTGTAAAACATTTGGAGACTCCACAGCGCTATCTTGTTTCTTACTTTTTTAAATAGTTTTTATATAGTTAAACTAATGAGAACAAAAATAAACATAGAAAGATCCACCCAAGTCACTCAGAGGATGTCATTCCACTTCAGGTATGCAAAGCATAGAGCTCCCCTTTCATGGCAACCACACTGGGGTACCACGCACTCAAGTAACACTTGCTGCACTAATCTCAATACTACACTGAAGACCCAGTGCAGTGGGGTAAAAAAAAAAAAAAATTCTTAGGATTGGTCGTTAGATGTCTTACATGTTCATATAAGTCAATCTCTGATCGGACAACTTAAAAAATATATATAAAAAAAATTAAAAACTCTTGTTTGGCTTGGTCCATTAAAGACATTCTTCATTGTCCAATCGAAGATTGGCCTAGTTGTCATCTGGCCGAGAAAAGCATACTCTAATAAAGGATTTTGTTAAGTTTTGTTCAACCTAAATTTAGTTTCATAGTTTTATTCAGGTTCACCTTGAATTCTATGCGTTAATCTTGGCATGAGCGGACTCACCATCAAATTTGGTTAGACTAAAATGCCCTGTTTTTGTTATTAATTAAGTAGTCGTTGAAAAATAGCAATAACAAAAATTAAAAATGGATACTAATAAAAAAATAAGGTTTTCTTTTGCGACTAGTGTTAGATACCTTACTTTAATAAATAGTGAAGATCAGAGAATAGTATGTACTTCTTTTCAAACCCAACCTAACCGGCATGCTACTTGAGTCAGACATTGAATTGATCCTAATTTGACTTACTTGAATTTTTTTTTTTTTTTTTGGCAAGGAGATAAACTCGTTATATTTCTTAACTGCAAAAATGAAGGGGGAAGGGTGTGGACCGAACAGGGAAATGTGGGTTGGGGAGGAGACGGGATTGAGGAAGAAAGAAAGGGGGCCCAGGTGAAGGGCAGAGGACAAGAACAGTGAAAAAAGGGTCAGAAGCAGGAAAATGGTCCTTCCGGCACATATAGAATAATCAGAAGACAAAATTTTCAATATAGATTTTTCAAGTATGGGGACCTGGTCATTTTTAGAGGCTCTTTTAACGTTGAACAATTGATGACTGCCAAGATATCTTCCATGATGTTTTGGCTGCATGGTTTCTTGGTTTGATGCCACTGTGGATGCCACCGCTTAATTATTATTTTCATAATTTTAACGTTAGAAGATCAGGTATTTTATGGTAAAGCAAACACCACCCTATCTATGTGGGAGATAAGATTCTCTGTGCTTCCTTTCCCAGACCATAATGTTCTCTTACTCATCACATAGGGCATGGGTGAATCCATCATTTTTTTTCTGATGAAACGAGTGAGTGGACGCACGTTAGGAGCTCATTTGATGTGTTTTAAAATGTCGTAAAGTTTAGATTTTGAAATCACCGACTTTAAATCCTATAAAAATGAAGTCTTTGATTTTAAAATCCTTGATTTCAAGATCACCGGTTTTAATTTACAGTAATTTTTAATTAAAAATCGAAATCAAGTAAAAAGAGGACCGTAGAGGTCAATCAATTTTAAAATAGGATAATTCTGATATTTTTAATATATAAAAAATAATATAAAATAATCTAAAAAAAAAGTAAAATATTATTTTTACAAACAGTTGGTAGTTTTACGTCACGTTAGGACAACGATGAGATCCATGGAATCTCTCATCGATCCGATGTTGACCCACTTCCAGTTAAAATCCCCCGGAGGTACACCGGGGACCTCCCCTCTTCCAGAGATCTGCGCGCCGAAAACTGACCTCCCAATAAAACGCCGTCTAACAGTTGGGTCTTTGTGGGCCCCACCGGGTCAACATCAAATCCCGCAGCACGACAAATGATGTGTCTCAGTCTGAAATCCATGCATTATATGGAGAAGGGATAATTTACTGGGCCCACCTCCATTTCTTCACTCCTAAGCCATAAGGTCACACCATCTGTTTATTTCTCTAGTTTTATTTTTCAACTTAATTTTTATTTAACATTTTACAAGTTAATGCATTTTAAAAGAGGTTTTAGCAAATAACTTTTAAAAAAGTTTTACGCATACAAACAGCGGCAGATGCAGAAATTTTGTCTAGTGGGGTCCCTAAAACATTAAGTCGTAAATAAGATTGGGTCAATAAAATTTTAGACTAAATTATATGAGATTTTGGATTAGGTCAGTGAGGTTCTAGACTGAATTAATAGGGTCTTAAACATACTACTTTACATTGAGATAATAGACTTAATAAAATTCAGTGGGGTCCTAAGACCCCACTGAATATGACTAGATCCGCCACTGCATACAAATAACCTTTGTATTATATCTTATTTTATGTGTAGAAAACTCTTTTCCCTTTCTTCCTTATTTTAAAGTAAATCCTAATTTGCAAATGATGTGAGTGACTAGACAATCTTATTTTAGGTCGTTGGACATTCACGTGAAGTAGTCAGAAGAATTATAAACAAGACAGTGTTTATCAAATTCGACCTAATTTATTAATTAAATTAGATCTAATTTATTTTTATCAAATTTTGGCAATGGAATTAAAAACAAAAGATCCCACCAGGGAATATTAGACCGGGATCAGCGGTCTCGCTGGCCTCGTCCCCAAATCCCGACATGTGGTGGAAAAACTTATTCTAATGTTAACGTGGCCAACTTGGGATCACGCCAGCTCTACTATCTCGGAAGACGCGAGAAGAGGCGCGCACGAAATTGCCCGAACGCGTCCATATTCTTAACCCCGTCGCGATCACATGAAGCCTCGGGGATGACACGTCGGCGCGCCTCCCTCGCCCCTCAATTTGAGATCAAACGGTCAAAACGATAAAAAAAAAGAAAAAAAATTAGGGGTTGGGTGCCCATTATTTGATGTGGGACCCAAAGGATCGGGTGGCCACCATCAAAAGCACGTCCCACTCGTCGACATCCGCAGCCGTCCCTTTCGGCTCGTACCGGTGTGCAGCGACGTCTTCGGACTGTACTAACGGATCCGGCTCAATTGCCTCCTAAGTCGTAACGCAACTAACGTTCCCGTGCAAGCTGACGCCAGCGGCGTAGGCTGGCGTCAGGTCCACTGGCGTCCCGCCAATAAGAAGGGGCGAGGGCAGCATGCCGGCCCCGCCGTGTCGTGCTGTCGAAGGAGGATTCCAGTGGGCCCCACAGGAGTTCTGCTCCACCTGCGGAGGTGATATGTGGCGCTTTCTTATTGGTTAGGCGCATGAGCGGGTCCAGCTCTGAGGGAACGTGAAATGGGCGTTTCCGACGCCTCGTCTTCCTGCTATTTTTCGCGAAATTGCGGGTAACTTGTAGTTTTCCGGATAGCTATATAAGGAGGGAAGGGTTGGGAAGGGAGGTGCGCAGGGCCAGGGGTGTGCTGGAGGAGGAGGGCGATGGCGTGGGCAGAGCTGGAGGGAGGGGTAGCCGCCGCCGCCGGCCCCCACCACCGCTGGATCTGGGACGGCGTCCACCACCACCCGCACCTGCTGGGCCTCGGCGGCATCATGATGTGCATCACCGCCGCGGCCGTGCTGAGCGGCATCGGCGCTCCCTACCTTCCCTACCTGTGGCCGGATCTGGGGCTGCTCTTCGCCCAGAAGAGGAGGAAGGGGAGCAACGGCAGGGGGAGGCGGCGGCCGGTGAGGGTGTACATGGACGGGTGCTTCGACCTGATGCACTACGGCCACGCCAACGCGCTGCGGCAAGCCAAGGCCCTGGGCGACGAGCTCGTGGTGGGGATCGTCGGCGACGAGGAGATCGTCGCCAACAAGGGGCCTCCGGTGTTGTCCATGGAGGAGAGGTACGTCTGTTTGATTGTAACGCGGGAGGATTCTCTCGTTAGGTGCTAGGAAGTTGATTCCGCGGGTCGCCGGTTCTTGGTTCCTCCAGAAAAATCTGAATCTATTTACAATCTCCAATATGTCGAGCAAGTTTACTCCCACAATGCGAATCTATGTTTTGCGGTCAGCTGTCGTGGCCAAAACGTTAGAGATCTGTATTGGCATCGGTCGTGGGAAGGGGAGCCGCGGACTCTGGCCGCCGAGAGGTATTGTCCGCTTTGGTAGTCGACTACAGATCACAGGGTTTTGTCATTTTTCCTCGATGCGAGGAGAGTGCGCAGCCTTCTCACGCAACAATTTGGGACTCTCGCTGTGCGTAGTTACAAGAAAGTCTAGTTGGTTGTTTGTTTGGCTAAGGTGGATTCAGAACCTTCTGTGTAGGATTGAACCGAATTGGTTATTAGAAGAGGGATCTGAGAATATGTTGAATTGGTTGATGGATAACCTTCTCTTGTGTGATTAGCCCTTGCTTTTGCTTCCATGCATTTCTTTATTTTGATTTTTTTTTTGGGCTTTTTTGTTTCCTAGCAAGTGAGGCTTGTTTGAAGGGAGAGGAGTTGAGACGACCTCTGTGAAGTTTTCTTCCAAGCTGGTTGTTACCCGTCAAACGTTTGATGTAATGTCTGTGTGGCCAAGCAATCCTTTGTATGCTGGTAGATTGGCCTCAGACTTGTGCTGCATTGGGGCAACTTTTGTGCCCTGTGCCACTCAGGGGAGGCTTAGCCCCACTTTCATACTGAAAAAAAAGGGGCAATATGAGTTTACCTTGTTAACTTTTTTTTTTAAATTTATATGATGGTAGTGAAAGTCTATGAGTTCGTTGGTCTCTCCTCCATGCATTACAAATTATAACACTATGTTTCTGTTCCAGGGTGCTGCTTGTGAGTGGGTTAAAGTGGGTAGATGAGGTCATCACAAATGCTCCTTACGAAATTAATGAAAAGTTCATGAATATGCTCTTTAATGATTACAATATTGACTACATCATTCATGGAGATGATCCTTGCTTACTTCCCGATGGAACTGATGCGTATGCATTGGCGAAGAAGGTGGGGCGTTACAAGGAAATCAAGCGAACTGAGGGAGTCTCAAGTACTGATATTGTTGGTACTACTACTCTTCTCTTCCTTTCAATATTCAGATATCTGAAGGATCATAGTTCTTGATGCTTTTAGCACTTTCAGGACACATGCATTTTCATAGAGAAGAAAAATGAAGAGAGAAATTTTGGGAACCTGGTTCCATCCCATGAATCATGAATTGACATTTTGACACCAAGATAAAGTCAGTACACTAATAAACCATATTTCATGACTTTTTAAGGGGAAATTGTAAACGATTTGGCAACTGATTACAAAAGATGGAAGTTTCAAAAGCCTGAATTTTCCATTACAATTTTGAGAAAGCACTGCAATGGGAAACAGACCAAGGCCCAGCTTAGACAAATATCCACGGGTACTCTGAATTTGCTTCGATGACATCCTTGATCTAATGCAAATATAGCCATCTTAATTTCAAAAAAGGTTCTAGGCCATATGAACATGTCTGTTTTGGCACCTGAATTATGGTGGAAAGAAGTTTGTGTCATTTAACCATGTTCAAGTTATCCTCTCAAAAAAGAAAAAAGAAAAAAAAAAGAATATGTACAAGTTAGTGTTGACCAAACAGGATCGTGTTTATGTGTTTGTTTGTCTTCAACTGTCTTTCAGGCGACATTATCATGACATCATGTCAGAAATGCCAAATTTGTACTTGTGATGATGCAAGGATGTTGTCCATCTATCTTTTGGAACAAAACAATAAATCTTGTTCATTTTCAGTTTCTGTTCTGTCTGTAATGCTCCACTCTTTTTTTGTTCTCACGCAGATTGAGAATCTTTGCTAATGCTAATTGGATCTGTTCCATGTATTTAGGTAGGATACTTTCTACTATGAAGAATCTGGATCCTGATTGCCAGCTTAATAACGTATCCATCCATGAGAGCCTCCATGATAAAGATGACCCTCTTTCAGGCGAGAATAAGAATGGTGCCCAAGCGTCCCATTTTCTTCCCACCTCACGAAGGATTGTACAATTTTCAAATGGGAAGGTATCTTTTCCTGTGTGCTGGTGTGAAAATGTTTAGCCACTAGGCTTCTACTTATAGCATCGAATCATGACTTGTGTTCCTTCATGCATCCTGTACATAACAAGGAAAAAGAAACTAAAAAGGGAGAAAGGGGAAGAAGGCTGCTTCCTCAAAGTTGCCAAGCATATCATGTCCATCACTTAAGGAAACGTCAATATCTTCTCTCTATGGATGGTAGTACCGGTACCGGCATCGGTGGGTACCGGTACCGGCATCGGTGGGTATCGGTACCGGTACGTACCGGCCGGTATTGGCCCAGTATTGGCCGGCACCGGTACCATACCGGTATCGGCCGATACCGGCCGATACTGGGCCAGTACCGGCCGGTACGTACCGGTATCGGCTGGTATTGCCAACCATGCTTCTCTCCCTTATGATTGTTAAAATTGGTTTTAATAATCTACTACCTTAATTGCTCACTATAGAGGGAACCAGATGCAGTTCTGCCATGTTATTCAGTGTCCTACATACTCCAACAATTGACATAAATTGATCAATTGTGTAGCATTGCACTTTAACCTCTCAGAAGACTGTGACTCTTAGGAGTCCATCATTTTACGGACATCCCCATTTCTGGACAACAAAATAAAGGTGGCTCAAATAGGTCTGCCACTTCAGTTGTTCCTAACTTAGCCTTTTCTGTAGTTTACTTCAGCATATGGTTGCCTAAATGCTGCTGAAAAATATATTGCATAGCATGAAATATGTTGCTAGCCATTAAATCGACTTGATGATGTCATCAAGTTTTTTCCTTTGTGATGTCTGTATAGCCAGGATTTTGAGGTCCATGGTAACCATTATATGCTTCATTGGATCAAACATTCATGAAAAGTCCTGGCACTTGTGCGGCAGCTTGGAGTTGTGCAAAATGCTTGTTCATGCTATTTTTACTAATCCTCTTTGTTTTCTAGAAGTTGTTGAATGATCCCTCAGACTTTCCTTTTTCACCACTAGGGACCTGGACCAAATGCTCGTGTGGTGTACATTGATGGTGCTTTTGATCTCTTCCATGCTGGCCATGTTGAGGTATAATGTTATGAATCTCCTTTATCCATTGTGGCCCTACAGTGATATTAAACAAAAATAAAGATGGTTATAAACAAATGCTTTATCCCGCCTTTTTGGCTGCATTTTTATGGTTTTTCTTCGCATATTCTCCCATATGGTCCATGAACTGATGTAGACAGGTTCTCCAGTAAGATTTCTTTTTCGTGCTCATAATTCCCTCTTCATTCGGCCTGTCTGTTCCACCCTTGTAGCCCTGGCCTGGCACTCATCCTTATTGTTGGTTACATATTTCCTTTTCCTCTTCTTTTTATTTTTCCAT
Organism: Zantedeschia hybrid cultivar; assembly: GCA_030544215.1. Classification (NCBI taxonomy): domain Eukaryota; kingdom Viridiplantae; phylum Streptophyta; class Magnoliopsida; order Alismatales; family Araceae; genus Zantedeschia; species Zantedeschia hybrid cultivar. The sequence goes on along the minus strand of JARZZO010000013.1, from coordinate 40,143,179 downwards.
TTCGTAAGAAGGACCTTTGCTTTTTCCAAGGGTGAACATAAAATACAGATGTAGAAAGAATCTTATTAGGAACTGTGTAAACTGTAGCTTGAGATTTTGGGGTTGTCAGGTGGGCTGTAAAATGCTGTAGAACATTGTAAAATACTGTTGAGTGCCACAAACTCTTTTAATACCACTGGGAGATTACAGTGATTTTATTTTTGCTCTTGTCAAAGCCATTGACTTCAAAATTGGTTCTACAGTATTTTATGTCAAACCAAATGACTCTTTTGTTGAATTTACTGGGAACTTAGCAATACAGATGAAAATATCTAGAATGATGACCAAGTTTTAAGCTATGCTGTAAGGACGTTGATTGTATTGATGGGATTATGAACATTTCCCATAATTTAGTCCAAAGAATAATTTCTCTTCTGATCAAGTCTTGAAAAAGAAACTTTCTTCCTTAGTTCTCTTAGGCCATTGAATGTTTTTCCTCAACTTTCTCTATCATCTTCCTAGTTGTGGAACGATTATAGACTCTGACCCTAATCTAAGGCTATGTTTTTTGTTTCCTTTTTCTACAGATTCTTAGGATTGCTAGGCAGCTTGGAGACTTTTTACTTGTAGGTGTCCACACTGACCAAACTGTGAGGTACTTCAGTTAGCTTTTTCATTGGCAATCTGTGTGGAGTAATTTCTAAGTAATATCTTATGACTTTTCCTTGACTGTGTTCTTGTTAGCTTTTATAGACACCACACCGCCAGGTTCAATTTTGCATGATAGTATAAGCATATTTCTCAACAACTACATACATGGTAGCAGGCAGATTGCAGACTACTAATTTAGCATAGGCCTTGTGATCCATTATGCCCCTTTGTAGTAATCTTCATTCCAAGTTCCATCAAATTGTTAGATAGTTCTAGCAGAATGAATGCAGAATTTCTTTGTAAGAACAAAACTATTGCCTCTTCAAGTGCTTTTTAATATGTATAGCCATTATCGAAGTGCAATTTCGTGAGTGATACAATAATTATTGCTGTTTGCAAGTATCTTTTTCATGTTCTATTTTCTGGTTGACTTTGTATTTAAGGTATGGATGATCTGATTCTCAAAACTGTATGCAGTGAACACCGAGGAACTCATCCTATCATGCATCTTCATGAACGTAATCTTAGTGTGCTTGCTTGTCGATATGTTGATGAGGTAATCATTGGGGCACCTCGGGAAGTTACAAAAGACATGGTACGTGAAAGAGGACTGTGATCTTTCTCATTCACTATAATTGACCTTTATTTCTTCCTTGATGCTTTAAGTAGACCCTGTAATAGCTAGGGCATGAAGTAAATTATATTTGTTCAGAACTTACCAATTGATTTTTTTATTAAATTATTGATTCTTTATTAAATTATCGTTCACCAAGCCTAGGTAGCAAGTTATTTACAAACACATAATACATGTCTGGACATTAATTGTTGAATGATTGTGTTAAGTGAACAATTGTTCTATTGGCTATTTTGCATAAGCAGTCTGTGTCGGCTTAGTTCAATATCTTCTTCATTGACTGGTAACAATTGATTCTTTTTTAATGCCTGCCCGGCAATGGAAAGGAGGCTATTTACGGCCTGTCCACCAATGGAATCTTAGGTTTTCCTCTTCAAATATCCTTTGCATGAGCATTGAGCTCAGTACAGAGGATAAACAAGCTTGAAATGTCGCACAAACCAAAGACTTCAACCTTGGTCACATGTTATTCTGTATGGTTTTGTTTTCACCAATGTGCATTTCTAAGCTGAATGCTGAAAAATCTGATAGGATTGTTACACAGAGCTCATTTTGTTTGGTGATATTGCAACAGATTATGACGTTCAACATTTCTACTGTTGTGCATGGCACTGTTGCTGAATGGATCTGCGTAAGTTATTTAACTCGGTCCACATTTTCCCCTATTCATTTCACTTCCTCTGACTGATTGCTGTTGTTGGTTATAAGGATGGAGACACGGACCCCTATGCCATACCCAAGAGCATGGGAATATTTAAAACAATTGAAAGCCCTAGAAACACAACAAGCACGTCAATAGCCAGGAGAATCATAAGTAATTATGGAGCCTATAAGGTACTATGCAACTGTATGAATGCATTTTCTTCTTCAGCACTTTTCTTACTCAAAATGCATTTGTGCTTCTACAAAGGAAACTCCGCTAAGTTGTTGTTTAGTGTACTATAAAATGTTGTCATTTTCTAGTTTTCAAGTTGTCAGCTTTAATACTTTTGGTTTACAGTGGTTTTGGACTGAACCAAAGCTCTTGTGTGAAAGCAGAAACGGAACGAGAAAAAGGGGAAAAGTGAGAAGAAATACTATGCAGAGAAGAAATATGTATCTGGAGACTGAAGTGGAAAGGCCAGCAAGCAACAAATTAGTCGACATAGTGGGTCAACATACAACGTGACAGATCCTACGTGCACCCTCGGTGCCCTCCTAGCGGGAAGCATAGTGCCCTTCCCAGCAAATAGAGAAATACGCCCATGCTGCAAAAAACTGATTTAACTCACAGTTAGCATTTGACAGGAGATTTCTTCTTTTCTCTCTGGTTTGAAGAGCGTAAATTTCATTATTTGTCTGCAAGCCACCAGGGCTCATTTTTACTCTCATTGTCATACTGTAGAAAATCCGAAAGTTGAAATTGGAGATCAGTATTTTTGCTGAAAGCATAGAAGTTGATACTATCGGATCATCTTCCTCCCGCAGAATGTGGCCAAGGTGAAAGCCTTGTGAAATCTGGCTGTTGCCGTCTCTCTCTCTCTCTCTCTCTCTCTCTCTCTCTCTCTCTCTCTCTCTTAATTAAAAGAAACGCTGTTCCGGGAATGCACTTATCGTAAAGTAGATGCTACTTGAGTGTCAAAACGGCAACACAAGTGGTAGCAAAAGAACTGAGCATAGTTTTGTTGGGTTAAGGTTTTAGTCAGGTGGAATTGCAGCGTGTTAACTGGTGTGTAAAGGACATCCATAGCTCTCTTTACTGAAGGTGACAGACGATCCAACTTCAGCCAGTCCAACTGCCTATTGCTGTGAGCAACTCTGCCGTTAGTGCTTCAGGCATCGTTGTCCAAAGGCCCCAGCCACAGCCGACTACAACACTGATGATGTAACATGCCAAGAAACACTCTGATCACGCTTTGGCAGGAAGAAACTGCAACACTTCTAGTCCCAAGTTTCATATCAATGTAGAACTCATCATTCAACTGGATGATGAATGGGTTAGTGAGACGTTTGATTCACTGCAACGACCTACATTCTTACCTGTGGAAGTGTGTTATCAGTATCCGAGTCTTGACTAGGAATTTATTTTGCATGTCCCTGGATGACCTTTTGTCTAAAGAGTTGGTTGGATTGATGTAAAATGTTTAAACCCCTCCAGACTAAAGTTGTTTATTTAGGATTGACGTAAAGCACTGAAATTTTTGGATTTGGGTTTGATGTAAAATGCTGAATCATGTGAACTGTTTTACAAGAGAATTCCTGGTTTTGGCTTTTCCTTGTAGAGAACAACTTGCTGCATCTGCCGTGTTTTCAAATTAAAAAAAAAATGAAAATTTTTTTGGTCAGTCCCAACCCTCCTACATGGTACTGTTTTTACTGTTTACTAGGGGTCGGTTTTTAATTTTTATTTTATTTTTAAGTCGTCTGATTCAGATCGAATTGTATGACCATGTAAGATAGTATGGGGCCGACCAAAAAAAAAAAAAAAATTAAAAACGCCGATGATAGGCATAATATCAACTACAAGTGCAACAAATTATTCTCTTCATGAAAACAAATGTAATAAAAAAGAAAGGATCTCGTTCGCACTAGTTTTTAAAGCCAACATTTGTGAAATTTGAGGATTACAATGTTTTGCCGCGATCCAAACGACTCCGTGATAGAGTTCCAATAAGCAATCAACTGATCAAGTACCTGTTCGTAAACTTAACCTCTGTGTGCTCTTTGGCTTGGTAGAAGATCAGAGAACAACATCTAATCTGAACAACATCTAAATGGAAATTGGTCTAAGGTTTCAACTTTTTTTTGTCATTGGTGTGAGACACTAATACTTCCTTGATAAGTAGCTCGTCGCCTGATAAGTAAGACGGTCGTCGGAGTTTTTTCAGGAGTGCGAACAAAAGCGCGTTTGGTAGCCATGGGTGGGGGGAGTTTTTCAACGTAGGGCTCCCCCCCACCCCCATCTCCCTCTCCTTCCTCTTTCTCCTCCTCCTCCATCACCAATCACCCCAACCATTTTCCCCTTGTGCTGATGTTCCTCACTGCTCCCTTGTGCGGGAGGAAACGTTTCTCTTAGTTTAGAGGTTTATCTCGGTTGAGAGGTTTTGTCAGATAAGTCTTAGAGTTCCTATTTCTGGTTCTCTGTCTCTAGATAGAGCTTAGTTCCTCTTGGTTTGATTTAGCTACCTACTTCTTTTCTTGTTCAACCTAGTTTTTGATCTCAAAGCCTTCCTTACGTTTGCTCCACTTATATTGTTCAGTTATTGTCTCTTTAGAACTTAGTTGCAACTTCTTTGCTTTCGTTATCTATCTCCTGTTCAGTTTGCTCAACTGTCTGGTTGCTTATCACGGCTATTATGTCGTATCCTGTGGATGGCATCGATTGCTTGTTCTTACCCTACAATGCAACTTGTTCGAATTTTTCTTCGGCATTTCAAGACCTTGGTTATTTGCGTGCAATCTTCCGGAAAGGGAATGCATTCTTCAAGGTCCATGTCCAACCATTTAAGCAATCAAATGCTAATCGAAGCCCATCACTATGTGAAGGAGTCGATCACTTCCAGGCGAAGATGAAGCCCTTCGTTTGTTGCCTTGTTCGGCAAGCCCTAATTAAACTTCTTTGGAGGTTTAAATCGCTACAGTATCAGTTCTCTTGTTTGTTTCATGTGAATCAGAGTCGGTGGGGACATCATGGGGATATGACTATGTACGGTCCGTATTTGGGGGTATGGTTTGGCAAATAGGGAACTGTAGAAGTCTTTGCTATGTACGTTTCTATAGTTGAATGAATATATATTTCACTGACCAAAAAAAAAAAAAAAACTTTTTTTTGTCATTAAAAGTATTGTCATATTGTCATTTCAACAAACAAACATTACACATAGAGAGAGGTACAAACAATAGGGGAAAGGGGAAACAGTTCAACCTGAAGTATAAGCATGCCCAGACCAGACCATGCCCCAGTCGGCTAAGATAGTGCGGATACCAACTCCCAAATAGTAAAATATTAAAATACAGGAGGCACCGAGAGTCCTGACATTGGAGGTTGCCAGAGGAGGAGGTCCCATAGGGTAAGTGCGGCTCTTAGAACATAGATGTCGGAAGAGGTTGCCATAGAGCGAAGCCAAAGGTGGGCCACACAACATTAAGCAGCCAGAACCGGTGCAGGAAACTCGAAAGATCATGCTGCCAAGCGGGCGTGAAATCAGCACAGTTCCACGAGCTTCTGTACGGATACCATTATCAACAATAGCGGACCTAGAAATTTTGTCTATTAGAGTCACTCGGACATTAGGTCATAAATATAATTGGGTCAATAGAATCTTGGTCTAGGTCACATAGGATCCTGAGTTGAATCAGTGAGATTCTGGGCTGAATCAGTAGAGTCCCAAATTAGACTACTTTAAATTGGGCTCATAAGTTTAGTAAAATCCAACGGGGTCTCAAGACCCCACTGAATGAACACTAGATCCGCCACTAACTACCAAAACCCTAAGGGGACTTGAAGAAGAGATCTCTAGAGGCTGGGGCAGCGCACACAATACTGGCTTGAGTAGGGAACCACTCAGGACTTTCCAGGTTTTGAAAGCGAGTAAGGGCAAAGGGGCAGGGAAGTGGGGATCCAAGAGGGCGGCGGAGTCGACAAAGGACCAAACAAGAGAAACAGCATGATGGCAATTTAACCGGAGCCGAGTACCAGCAACACCCAGGGTGATTACTGGCGGGAGGATACCAAAAAACGAACGAGGCGGAGGGCGGAAGGAAGGGAAGGAGGAAATAAAACAGGGGAGGAAAACGATTACCTGTGAACAAGCAAAAGACCCATGCGCCTCGTTGCATGGGGAAGGATAAAAATAAAAAATAGTTTGATTAGATTTTTTTATGTTTCTTCTATGTCAATTGAATTAATTCTATTTTATGTACAATTAATATGATTTTGACTTATTTATATTTTAAGTCTTAACTCAATTGAAATAGAAGAAACATAAAAAAATTTTACATGAGACAATTCGACCCTAGCATGGAGAAGGATTAAAAGGCTTTTACATGCTAGGCTGTCAAGAGTAGACCGTGGTCAGGCATGGGGTAGGAAAAAATAAGCATAAAATTAAGACCTTAGCATACCATGGTACAGTCCGATTTTTCATCGACATTTTAAAAAAATTTAAAAACTTAGATCGAACGGGTGCAGCAAGTATTACTCTCTGAGTAATTCGACTAAGGAAAGGGATCATGAAAAAAAAGAGGGGAAATTAACATTAGAAAAAAGAGAACAGTAACCATGAGTGACTTGCATGATTGCAGGATGATTAGCATACCATATATCATTACTTGAAGGCTCTGGATCCTGCCATACCCCGGCACACACCATGGAGAAGCATGAACTTGTTCCCTCCTTAGCATGAACATAAAAAATCTACAAACTACGTACACGTTCAGGTAAAGATAAAAAATCGTATTTGGCTTCCCCTAAAACGTTTTCACTGCGGACAGCACTCCATCTACATTCTGTAACTGGCAATTTTGTTTTGAAATGCAGGGAAAGTGAAATGGACTTGAGTAGACTCCTCCTCACTTCAAATTCTGCGTGGTGTTACCTTGGGAAGGTTTGGACACAAACTAACGTGGGTTATTACGTGGGCACTGTAGGGAGCGAGAGGTGATAGAGTTGCGAAGAAGCAGCCATTTCTAATTCTCGTTAATGAGAAGAGCGATACTTTTTCTCTCAAGTAATGGATGGGAAAGGGGGCTGAGGAGGGGAGGGGGGTTTCCATTGGAAGACCACCCACGAACGATCCGCCAAACAACGACCAAATTACCATTGAGTTCAAATTACCATCTTTTTATCCCATTCTCAGTTCAAATCTACTTAAAAGTAATTCATGAATTTTTGTAGTAGTAAATTTAAAATTAGATATTTTCATTCAATAGTTTTAAAATTAATTAATTTTAAAAATACATCATTTCATATTAAATTAAATTAAATTAAGTTTAAATATTATAAATTTTACTTAAAAATTAAAAATTTTAAATGATTATTAAAAAAATACAAACATTAAAAATACTAAACATTGAAACAAATACTAACACATAATAGACAGAAAATAGACAAAATTCAATGCAATTTTTTGGTGGGGCCATTCTCAAGGTTCTTGCAAGCTACATCTCTGCAAATGGAAAAGCCTGAAGCAATCAAAAGTCTACAGTAGTTAGGTATAAGAGACCTGGAAGTAGACAATAAAACCCAAATAATGAAACTAACATGGCCTGTTCTCTCAACAGGCATGGCAGCAACTAGGCCAACTTGTTCAAGGACAAATATCTAAGAACCAAGTCTTTCTCTGAAGTCAAGAACACCAAGAATGTCCCACCAACATACGTGGGTAGCCATGCTCAAAGTCAGATGATCTTCTAAAAGGCACCCTCTGGTCTATTGGAAATGAAAATGAACATGCCAGCCATGAAACAAATATAATTGAACAAAACCTGCATATCAATCAGCATGCACCAGGCATTAGTCAATACATCCAAACAAAACCTGCTAGCCATCAATGTCATCCATGTTTTGCTTAATGGCATACAGACACTCATTGTACTTGAACAAAAAACCTGCCAACTATGATCAACTTTAGTAATAGGATAAACGGAGGACCAATAAGAGTTAACAAAATTTCGATCCAGTCGAGCCCAAATGCTCTCAATAGAACGGCCATGCATTAAACCAAGTAAATTTGCTGCCAAAAAGAAACCAATGCCCTCAACGTCCGAACTGATCAGAACAAAATCATGAAGATTATACATAGCTCTAGAATCCACATCCCGACCACCTAGCTTCTGAGGAAGATAAAAGACAGTTAAAATCACCACCAATCAGCAAATTAAGGATGATTACAGCTTTGAGAGAAGGAAATATGATCCCTCCACATCAATCTCCTCTCAATCAAAGAGCAACTAGCATGCACCGAGCCTTCTGGTGGAATGGGGTTAGAACTAGCATAATTATGAAACAACAAACCCAACTTAGACTCCTTAAGTGTGCAAAAAAGGGAGTTCCTTTCTGTTTAGACAGAGTATGCATAATGTCGCACCATTCAGATGCAGGAAAGAAGAAAACAGGGAATCTGTTTCTGTCTGGCAACATACATAATTGAGATGAGAAAATGGGACAAACAATGTGAAAGATGCATCCTATGCCATCCACACTACTACAACAAATAAACTGCCTTTAGATAAAACTTATCACATTCATCACCGAAGAGTTATCTGCTGGAAAGTAGGCCATCACTGCTTTTCCATATGTTGCCTGTTGACAATATAGGCAAAAACCAGCCCCATGTTTTCTGCATTCCTCTCCTCCTCAGCCTTATATGTTTGCTGAAAATCTAACTACTTTCTCGGAGTTCAGTGCCACCAGCATATTCATTATGTACAGCTTCCAAGTTTCAACAAAATCTGATTACTACACTTTCCTAGCATGTTGGACATATTGGATTGTCAATCAAGTCCCTCTATGTAGAACTGTAAACAAGATTCCTTTGGAAAGTTCCTTGCATGCTCACACTGCATGTTAGACATATTGGATTGTCAATCAAGTCCCTCTCTCCTCAGCCCCATATGTTTGTTCCATTTGAGTTTTCGAAATAAGGGAAATACCACGCTCCCTCCCATCCCACCTTAATTGTCCTGTTACTTCAAGAATACATTCTTTATCATAGAGTATATACGCATCTAAACCCTTTGAAATTGGAGTGTATTTCCAAACAAGAAACGAGGATGATCTACGCCTTCGCAGGAAAAGGCATCCTGGGGATTCTCCATTGTGTAACCCAACTCGAATCCAAGAACCCCAAATTCAGAAATAAAATATCAAGAAAATAAAACGTCGAATCAAATTAGACTTGTCCATGATTGTTAAAATTTAGAGCATCCCCCTTCATATCCAGCTCAGGAATTAAGTTAATATTCATGATTAAATTCACAGAGAGAGAGAGAGAGAGAGAGAGAGAGAGAGAGAGAGAGAGAGAGATTCTGCAATATAAGGAGCAACATATAACATTTCATCTACTCTTACCTACCACAAAACGAGATATTTCTCCAGCTCCGTCTGCAAAATCCCCTGAACAGGAGTACTCTGATGCTAGTCTCCAACCAGAACCAGCAAAAACCTTTATGATCCTTTAGAAGAGATCTGATGGAGCCATGGATTGGATTTCCGGCATGCACAGGGATGGCCCTATTAAGCTATGTAGACAACAACGTAACTCCATAATTTTCGCAACCCGCAAAATTGACAACACTCCAAATCAGAAATAATTGTTGAGTAAAACATTTAGTGTTTGCAATTTATTAGATAAAGAACTACGCAACTTCAAGAATCCATATTTAGCTCATATCCTCGAAAGAATCCAAAATAATACAGAACAAGCTGTAAGCTCCAAAGAGATTCATGAGAGACGTGCTCAGTGCTCCACAGCAAGGAAAATCAAACAGATAAAGGTGAAAAAAAAAATGGAGGAAGTATCAATGCGTCCACCAATAGGTGGTACTTTAAAATTGAAGCACATTAATATATTTCCTTAAATTGCTCAAACCATGTGAAATTATGTGATAACTTCTCGAGATCAGTCTGCTAGATACCGACAAGCACACAGTACATTGCGTTCATGAAGCTACCATAAGGAACATGACGGCCATTTAATTGATCACTTGGACGAGTACGGCAACTTACGGATTACCTTTACTGAATCTATCTAATTAGGAATACAACAATAAGAATCAATGTGGTGACATCAAAATAAATCAATTAATAGTCTATGGTTTTACAATCAGCACTCGTAGCTGTAACTTTCTTGGGTATGTATGATTTACTAGTTTTCTCTCAGCTGATCGATGCAGCTGATACTGATCGCTTCAAGTAATCTCACCCAGAGTCTGAGAATAATCAAACTAAACAGCTTACCCACCCCAAGTGCTTCAGAACTCTCGAAATTAAACAACCCACCCCTCTTCAATTCGTTCAGAAATCTCCAGATTAAACGACCGAAGAAGCTGCCACCAAACTTTCCAATTTTCATCACAAAATTTCAACAAAATCCCTCCTGAAAAACACATCCATGATACATGCAGAAGATGTTCGACAAAAAAAACGAACATTGGAAAAAGAGGGGAGATCATGAAAGAAAGAGGGGAGAGAGTAAGAGAGAATGTCCTCACCAGGGCTGGAGATCTTCCAGTTGGCTATGGGGTTGGTGCCACCACCGACGCCGTGCTCACAGCCCACCCCGGGAGAGGAAGACCCCAACGGTGGTGCCGACGGCTGCTGCTGCTCGTCCAAGAGGCGCCTCTGGTTCATGGAGTAGCAGAGCTCCAAGCTGGCAAGGTGGTGCAGAGCTCCGGGATCTCCTCATAGCTGAAGTCCAACCCCAGATCGAGGCACCCCTTCAGCTCCTCCAGGTCCTCATCGGTGAGACTCCACCCCGTCCCCCTCGCCACAGGCTCCTGCTCCTCGCCGCCGTCCATGTAACCCTCTAGCATGACCCCGCCGCATGAGTCCACCCGGCCAGTTCCAAGGGATGCCGTGGCGGGTTCCACTCTGGCACCTACCCATTGTGTGTGTGTGTGTGTGTGTGAGAGAGAGAGAGAGAGAGAGAGAGAGAGAGAGAGAGAGAGAGCAACCAACCATGGAGGCAAGCCTTGCGGCGCAGACGACGGTGACATGAAGGCCACGAGGCTCGCGGAGGAGATGGCCATGGCGATGGCGGCGACGGATCGCAGGCAGCCTTCTGGAGGAGATGGCGGAGGAGATGAAGAAGCTGGGAGAGAGGAAAAGAGGTGGACAACTCGAGCATTCGAGGCCTTTCTCTATCAGATTCAATACAGGGTTATATTTGTATTAAATCTGTTACGAATTGGGGTTTTGTTGTGAGCAAATTTTAAAAGTGATATAACTAAAACAAACACCTAAAATTAATGCTATCAGTATCATTTTTTTATTTTTTATTTTGAAAAGGCCAAGAAGCCGAGTATCTACAACTATTTACAAGCGATCGGGATTCTAATCTGGAATCCAAGATTTTCTTTCAGAGTTGGAGATAATTCCGGTCAGGTCGATAAGTCCGTCCAATTATGCGATAATTCCAGATCCGTCTTATTTTGAAAAAGTAATCTTACAGACTACGAGATAAAGATCCCAACAACACCAGTATAACAGGGGGGGGAGGGGGGGGGGGGGTGTTTAAGTTCCAATCAGAATCGAATCTGAGACCTCTCTTTTAAAAAAGAGGTAGTGAACCAACTGTCCTAACCAATTGTCCTAGGCAGCTGGTTCCTATCAATATCAATTTTAAAAGTGATACTAATATAACCTTTCAATACGGTGACCAAACAGGCTATAAAGTTTCAACTTGGGTCACATCTATATCAACAATTTGATAAGTGAGGTATTGTTTTGGATTCTGTGGGGAAATAATACGCCAAACAAAAGGCTTGATTTTGAAAGGTGTATAAAGATGCCATACCTTACTCCGATGGCCGACAACTCTACGATATGATAGGCCTCTTGATAGTAATATGTTAGCATTTAAAGACTTGTGCCTTGATTGTGTTTATATGTTAAAGAGTTTTCAAGGAGTGGATGCTGTTAAAACCTTGGTCATCTAAACTACCATATAACATCCATACATCAAAGACCCAAATATTAGTGTCGTTGAGCCGTGTCCTCGGTGAACTTCGACCTCCAGTGCAAAAGGGGGTCGTGAGGTCAATTTCCACGTGCATTGTGAGTGGGATTTGGATGGCAGCATCGGTACCGGTATCAATTGGTACCGATATCGATACGTCAGTATAGGTCGTACCGGTCGGTACGGATATAAAATGGTTAGAAAAAATCAGATAATATTCAGAAAAAATCAAGAAAAATGTAAAAATTAATTAGATGTGTTGAGTATGACAAAAGTAGGTTAAGACAAAAAAATACACATAACACATACTAAATGACTATTTTGATACAAATTAAATATAAAAAATATTATGCTAATGTACTAAATATTTATAAATAATAAATGTTAATAAAACCAAACAATTTTTACTTATGAAAAACATAAGTGAGTATACTAGTATGGATAATAACCTGTAGATCCTTCTTATTCATCCTTCGGTTGCTATTTTACAAATAAAATTGGGAGTTGTCTATTTTACTAAGAAAATGAACGTAAATAATCTAATAATCAATTAACAACTTAAAAATAATATAAATATTTAAAATATATATCATATTTTCTTCTCTTTTTTTTTTTTCTTCCACTCAAAACGGCCAAAACCTCTCCGGCAGTGGACTGCAGCGGCAGCGGGCGGTGGCGACAGCAGATGGTGGCGGCATCACTTTCTCCTCCTTCCCCTAAATCCCTTCCAAAAACACAGCACCTAGGGCTGTCAATGGAAACTCGATTTATCCGATTTTTCGATCCGTTACTAGAAAAAAAATATCCGTTTTCGATAAAAAATATCCACTCGATAGTTATTGGAATTGGAATTTGATATTTTTGATAAGCTATCGGAATCGGAAAAGGAAACACTTGTTTTCGTATCCGCTTTCCGATTTTCGATTCCGATTATTATTAAAAAAAATTTAAATGTAACTTTATGGATACGTGGTTACATTCATTGTATTTTAATTTTATTAATCATTATCTAATATACTAAGGCGTATTGATTATATTTAGGTCTCATTCTATATATTTTAAACAAATAAATAAAGAAATTAGCAATTTTCGGTAATTATCGAAAATAATATCCAATTCCGATATCGGAAACGGAAAATAGACTTTCTAATTTTATCGAAAACGGAAAATATACTTTCCGATCTTATCGAAATCGAAAACATATACATGTTATCGTTATCGGAATCGGAAAACAGAAACACATGTTTCCGTATCCGTATCCTACCCGTTTATTGTTTATGTGAGAGGGGAAAGTGAAACACCCCTTTCACGGGTATCGGTTCGGTATCGACCTAGTTTTGGGTGTACCAGCCGGTACTGTCTGGTACGTCCAAAATTGGACTGGTATCGAATCCGTATAATTTTTTTTTTTAAAAGACAGTATCGGTACCGATGCCGGCCGATACTGATATGTACTGATATCGGCCGATACTGCCAACCATGGTGGGATTAGCATTTTTTTGTCAGAAATATTTGTAGAATATTCTTAAAAGAGTATATAATTTGTCACACCTCGGACCAAAAGACACTAAACTGTCCCGGGTTGACTCCCTCGACTTGGCGCGTTACAGGTTCAATAACAATTTCATTTCTATTAGTCTGGGGATAATTAGTGTAGATCAAAGAAAATTGACAAGTAAAGTCTTTGTACTATTGCCCAAGGTCATTCGTACACAATCACAAACATACCAAATTATCAACATGAATTAAATTACATGAATCTAAAGATATTACATAGCCATAAGTCTAAAATTAACACATGTCCAAAATACATAATCAAAATACAATTATACCATCTGAACAAATCGTGCTAGCCACTGTGCAACCACTATCTTCTCTGCTCTAATTGATCGGCTCACCTGCACCAATGAAGGGGTTGAGTCTCAAAAAGAGAAGTCAATAGGGATCCTATGACCATGGCAGACAATGAAATCTTTACTGAGGAAAAGTTACAATTTATCTCAATATGACAAACATTCATTCACAAATCTAAACCATCAAATGATCCACAATCTAGAATCTATATTTGCTATCTATCAATCATCACATGAATCATAAATCGAAGTCCTCCATCGATCCCAAAAGGTCATTTCACATAGATTATTTAATATTTCAATGATACAATGATATTCTATTTCATGTTGCTGGTCTTCCATGTCACTCCGATGACATGGGGTCATTCATAGTTCAAACCATTCCATTTCTATATCATATCAGATAGAGGATCTATTAAGTAACTAACTGGTGGAAGTACTATATCTAAATCATTTATAGACATGGTCCAAACTTGCAAGAATAATGTAAATCAATTAAGGAGAGTCAATCATACTATAGATGAGAATCATTCTTTAATCATCTTATCGGTCATTTAATCACTTTCTATTTATACCAAAATCTACTTACATCTATCATATATTTGCTTATCTATTGCAAGGTTGGTTCATAATCATTCATCTTTCTATTGACCCATCCAAAGGTCAATTTGTATACACATATCAATGGCCCATTTTAGGGTCGATTGTCAATTAATTCTATGATGAATCATCTAATAATGATAACCAATTCTAGGAATGATAGGGAGCAATACACTAGCATCATCATATCAATATCATCATCAATATCATCTTGGGATTGGAACATCCCAAAGGATCCCTTACCCGATCAATGCCCTCTACCTTTCTTGGATCCCTGAAAATCCGTAAAGATATGGCAAAGAAGCAAGGCTGGCTGAGGTACATGGCATGTCGCCGATGCAGTCCATACCCTCAGTCGAGGTGCGCACACAAGTGGACTCTGTCACTGTCTTTGGTCAGTTAAATATCTAAAGCCATGTTTATATATCTAACCCCATCATATGGCTAAGCCGGTTCTTGACCTGATCCTATCAGATGGCTAAATTCTCATACTCCTTGCCTAAGAGTACATCATATTGGGTCTCTATGTTAATGAAGTGGTCATCCTAATCCAATCATAGTAACAATTTACATAACTCTTTGACTCATATAGAAAGTAAAAGTACAAGCATAAAGGCACGAAATTCTATGTGAATCTCGCTCATTCAATCTTAATCGAACCATTAAAATCATCAAACACAAGTTTCATAGTCAAATTCAAGACTTAGTGGGTCAAGACTTCTCATTCCCCTTTAAGAACTATAGTTATGGGCCCAAACGGTCAACCGGTCCGAAGAAACGATCGATCGTTTGGCCAAACAAAGGCCAAACAGTCTCTGGATGCTACATCGGTCGACCAAACTAGTCAAATCAGTCAAATGTTTCGGCCACCCAAAATTCAAATAGTAACTTTTAGAAAATCGGTCGACCGTTTCTGTCAGTTGGTCAATTTGATAGAGACAATCAAATCCAAAATTTCACCTTTTTATCCAACTCCAATAGATCAAAATTCACAACATGGAATCTAATTCTACTCATGGGTATTAAGAACACTAGGGTAGCCACATCATATATGAATTTCAAGTTAAACTATGCACTTTACAAGTTAAGCAAATTCAAGACATCTTTAGACGTAATTTTTTGGTAAAAGCTCAACATTCATGAGAATGCAAGCCAAGCTCTCTCAAATCTCCGCCAAAAATCACAAAATTAAATCTAGGGCTTCTAAACATGATACATATACCATTCTTAAGCATGTTGACATTTTACCTTAAGAATCTTGAGCAATAATTCCAAGAATCTAAGGAAAAGAAACATTTTCGTAATAACTCAATCACACGTAGAAAACTCATCTTGAAATCATCCAACTTCACATCCACAAGAAAAATAAGAATCATAGGTGATAACACCCTTAGAAAAATATAAAACTTTTTCCATGCATGTCTATTCTAAGTTTCATACCAACATGCACGCCAAAAGCTTTGGGAAAAGACACTCATGAGCATCACCCTACCTTAAGTATAACTCCACCAAACCCAAATGGGCATTCTAGAATCAATCCAAGTCCCAAGAGAAGAAGGAAAAGGAAAAGTTGAGAATCATCCACATGCTCCAACCTTCAAAGGATCCTCCTTCTCCAATTGATCACTTGATCACCCTCTAGATCTCCTCTAGAAGCCTTCCATCACACCAAGAACACCATGGAGGGCCTCCGCCATCACCAAAGCAGCCATGCACTTTAAGAAGTTCTCTCCCATGGAGGAAGAGAAGAGCTGGAGTGGAGGAGAGAAGGAAATCGGGGTGAGCTCCTCCTCCAACCAATATATAAAGCCCTCCCATTTTGCACAAAAGCCCATTTCTTAGCTAAAATAGCTTACTCGTACAATGAGACACCCAATGGCCTTTTAAAACTCATCAAGATGAGCCCAATAACCTCTTAATAACCCACCAAACCAATTCTATCATAGGAACCCGAGTGGCACTGACCGTGTTCTTTTTGGTTGATGACTATCTATAAATTTTATGTTGGGCACTTTTTTCAAATTATGCCATATAATATGTCAAAAATACTAAAGAATGACATTTGAAAAAAAATCATCGAAATTACAAAAAAATTGCTTGTCATCATATCATGAGAGGCTGGCTAGAGGGCTTAGATGGTTGTGGGCAAGGATTAAAAAAGGGATTAGAATGATTAAAGTGCTATGCCTGCTCAGTTCTCCACCAAACTAGAGAGAGAGAGAGAGAGAGAGAAAAGAAGGGGAAATGAAGAAGAAGAAGAGGGAAAGGAGGATGCACGTGCATGCCTATGTGTGTGTGTGCGCATCTTTAATATTTGGGAAATGTAAGAAAGATACACAAAAATCATTATAGAAGGTCAAAAGATTTATAAAGTTTGTTTGGAGACCTCATCATGAAGACATGTATATGATAAATCAAGATCACACTAGTTGTTATTTATGTTGTTTTACTTTTATTTTGATATCTAGATACTTAATTTTAGTATGTGAAGAATGTGCAATTTATTTGAGGATGTTTTAGTCAAATTTAAATTAAAAAGAGAATAACTTGCTGCATTGCACATGGTTGTGCTGGAACGGGCCACCTCGTCCCCTTCCGTCACGTACACAAATTGTACATAGCCATTGTCCTGTATTAACTATGTCCTGACGTCAGCAAAAAAAATTCAAAAAAAATTGAATTTTTTTTTTAAATGCTCTTGAGAGCGTCAGGATGCTCTCGTGAGCATTAAGATGCTCTTGAGAGCATCTGTTGCTCGGAAGCTCTTGAGAGCATCATGAAGCTTTTGTGTCATGAATGATTTAGTTAATTATTTAAATTAACATGAATGTCAGAATATGTGTTTAAATATGATATGATTGGTTAAGCTTACATATACGATTCGATCTATTAAATTCATATGAATATAATTTGATTTATGCAGACTCTTTATAAATTTAGATTATTTAATTATTAACTGTGATTGTAAAGATGTCTATATATGCCTAATTTTTGTATTGTCTTGTTATTTACGTTTGCTTGATTTATGTTGTACGTATAGAATATGCTGAAAATTAATGTTAAATTTAGAATTATCATGTGATTTGTCGAATTGCTATATAATAAGCATGCTATTGATTTTGATGCCTATTGGGTCTTAGGAGCCTACACATGTGATTAATGATTTTTTTCAAAGATTTTTAGTGAATAATGAGTTTTGACTATGACAAGGAAGATATCGGAGAGTGATCCAACCATTTTTTTGAGATTTGTTGTGTAAAGGAAAAAGTAAGTTAAGTTTTCTTATGTATATATAAGGTTATATTATTTTTAAATTAAGACATGTATTATGTATTTCTTTTAATGAAAATAATATGGTTGTGTATTTTTGACATACAAATGGTTTGACTTTTTGTGTCCCCCAAAATTTTCAGCTCATGACATTTTGGTTCGAGGTGATGTACTCGAATAGGACCTGAAAAAAGGATGCCAGAACTTCTAACTAAAAGAGCACATTTTTGTTAGTCCAATCTCTCTTCCGTTAATGTACAATTTATTTTATCTTTGCAAATAACTTGTAGGATTTCAAAAGGGCTGTTTGGTGTGGCCTACAGGATTGCATCACGTCCTATGTTTGGCAAATTCTTTTATTTTATATTACTAGAAATTATTTCATGACCTTTACTCATATGCAGACCGCTGTAATTATGAGATTTTCAAGATTTCATAAGCCCATGTATCACTCTTTTCATCCATTTCTATTTTTACCTAAAATCATAAAAAAATCATCATTTAAAGAATTTAAAGCAGACAAATTTCATTTTTATTTTTATTTTTATTTTCACTGATTTTTAAGATATCTAATTTCAAGATTGATATTTTCCCTTAACTCAAAGCACCTCCAATCAGGGTTTTTTGGGGCGTCGGAGGGGGGCATTGCTATTGGTTTTTGGCTACGGAGACCCCAGTCCCAGGCATACCAGCGCACCGTTACAGCCGGGAATTTTCTAGGGAAGTCCGCTACCGCTGCTAAAAGGACAAGCACCCCCAATGTCCCCACTTGGGCAGGGTCTCATAAACCTCATAGCTCAAGGAGCCCTGCGCGTGAGAATCGCGGCTTAAAACTATTGGTAAAGTACTGAGTCTTATGTACATCGCTACGTACAAAAATTGAAGACTACAACAGGCGGTCACCACCCTTTAGGTGACTGCAGCTATATGATTCAGAGGGCCTTTAGAAGCGCTCTGCAACCGCCGGCAAAGAGGAACCCTAGCGAGAGAGGCAAAGAAGAACACACACTCTCTCTCTCTCTCTCGTTCCCTGCGGTTCCTCAGTGCCAACCGCCGGCTGCGGTTGCTGCTTCCTCTGTAAGCGCTTCTCTTCCCAGAACTCTTTCAAATGCGGCGCCTTTAATTCTTGCTTCTTTCGTTTAAGATTGACGAAGGCAAATGCTTTTCTTGGATGATGTGTGGGCCTGTGGAGGATGCTTCATGTTGAGAGTGAAGAGAGAAGAAGTTGTGTGCGGCTGACCTTGGTTTGCTTGCCCTTTGTATCTGCAAACCATCTAGCAAAGTGGGAGCTTGTTCCATGTTTTTCTTAGGTCTCGTTCGTGTTTTGTGCTTCCTCTTGCATTTGCTAGTTTGGTTAGTTTCGCGTGTTTTTGCATTTGGTGAGGTGGATGGATGTTTTTGTCTGTTGTGGTTATTTGTAGGCTCTTGGTTTTAGCTTTTAGGTGAAGGAAGCTAATAGGAGTGAAGGGGAATGCCACTCGTGTGACTCTGAAAGCTAGTGTGATTTTTTTGACTTCGTCTAAAGGAGGGTGCCATTCTTATAACCCAAAACTGGGAAGAGTCTAAAAACCTACACAGCGCATCCATTCATGTGCAAAACCACATTAGATATCAAATTCTTGTTGGTCATTGGACCTGCCTTGCATTTTGAACTGCTGGCATGTAAAGTGCCACTCATAGGAAGCCTTGATATGACCAAGGTTTTACATCTAGGTTATGCTGCCCTGGCAAAGGGGGCCTAGTCCGTCATCATCCTTCGGTCATATTTGTAAAATAGATTTCATCTTTACGATTTTCCCATGTTTGTGCCGTAATGTCGAGACAAAGTTTAGCTTTGTATCATGATAAATAGTGGAATTATTAGAATACGGGTTTCAAGAAAATAACACTTCTTTTTCCTATAAGGTTTCCACAGGGGTGACACATCATTTTGGAGCACCTAGGTTCCATACTTTGGTCCAAGTGACTGTGCATCTTAACCAATGTTTGGAAACCCATACAAGCGATGAAACCATTGGGGTCTTTGTTCTGATCTGTGTTAGACCAATGGCTTGAAACTATTATTTGGATTGGACTACTTTACTTACAAAAATAGAAATTTGTATATACATGCTATGTACATTTACATCGTTTTTGTTAGAAAATATTTGGCAATGTTGTGTGTATGTTTCATGTGTAAATAATGGTCTTGAGTTCAAGTTTAAGCAGTTTTAAATGACATTTTGCAATATAAAATATAGCATTCGACATTTCACTGGTCAATTTTCATGTAAACTAGACCAAACCAAGTGTTTTTGCCTGTTACTTTGGTTTTTAGAGAGTGCTGGTCTCTTGATGAACCACACTAGAAAGGCCAAGGGTTCGAGTTTTGTTTCCAGTCCAACTAGCTGACCCAGTTTGGTTCTAGAACATTGATTTTAATCACTGAATACAGCATAAGATTTGGCAAAGAAGAGGATCATAAATTCACAAGATCGATTGGTCAACAAATTTGAATACATTATGCTTACCTCCATAGGTAAAATGGTATATTAGATATATTGAAAATGCAACATCCTGTGTAGTCATTGGATAATGTTTGAAACCTTGTTGATTGACAAAAAGAAAGTTATTGAAGTACAAGGATTGCAACAGTGGAACTGGGGGGGGGGTTGTTAATTTCAATTCAGACTGAGAATCAGCTGCTTCAATTTTGGAGGTCTGATTTCAATTGGCTGCCTTAGATACTTATTAATTAAAAATAGATAAAAACATCAAAACTGTAAAAAGTAGCAAAATATTTGCATGCGATATTTAATTCGTGGAACTATTTGACACATTCTTTAACCTCTAATTTTCTAGCTGATCATATTCAGCACACATGATTCAACAAAATATAAAAAAAATCGAGACCGTGGAATGCTTTAAGCCTTCAACATTATGAGTAATGAATTACACACCATGAGGCAGCTAATAATAAGGACATTGTCCATATGAATAGGATAATTTGAAGATCATTCTCATCATCTTTGTGGCTTTTTCCAGGTTCGGTTGAATGATGTTTCATGTAAAGTCCATATCCATGTTCAAACAACATAGAAGCCACCTGATCTCATTGTCTCAAGAAGCTATTGTCAACATTCTGAGGTTGGGCATGGCATGTGGTGTCATATGTTGCTCCTTTCATAATAACTTTGATCTCCTTGTCACTGAGCAGATTATGTTACCAAAAATGTTGGACCTCCTCTTCCATATTGTGTAGGTCTTGTACAATGATCATCATCATCATTATCATTTCGCCCTTGCCCTTTATGAGTACACAAACCAAATAAGAATGAAGGGACTGTAAATCCAGGAATATGACCTGCATCGATTGCACTAAATGTCACATCATTGTTCATTTCATGATCACCAGGTACCTTTTCATTCTATTTTTATTTTGCTTTCCTTAGCTCTTGGTTTTTTTGGAAGGTGGATAGTACCACTATATCATTAAATGAGAAAAGAGAGGTGTACAAGTGTGAATTCATTTGGTCTTGTTGAATAGTAAATTCAAACATCCTTGGTGGTGGGAATGCAAACACAAGTAATCTTGTGGTGGAAGGCTTCGATGCAGCATGCCAAAGTGGGGGCAAAGCTAATCAATAGAATCACATGCAGAAATTGGATTAGAAAAACTCTTTTTTTGCATCAAGGGTCTTAAATCTCCTCAATTTGATTATCAAGAAGAATGTCATCTATGAGTCAAGTGAAGGTCGATCTAAGATAGTCTGTCTCGACTCTCGACCCACGCATTCAATGAATGTTCCTTTTCAAACTACTCATCTAAGTTAATCTTACTCTTAGGCTGAATGCCCACTAGGTTGGCGCTTCATGCTCAGACACCTCCCCTGTGATCTTTATTATATTTCTTGGTTCTACTGTCTTAGTCTCATGTTATATAAGGGCAAAATATTAATTTCTCCAATTTTTTGACTTTCAATCTATTCCTTAATTTAGTGTATATGAAATTAAAGGTACACCAAGTTATTTTCACACTCACTCACGACAATAGTTTAGCTAGGAACATGGATAGCGATATCTACAAACTTTTGCACCATTGATGTTCAATTACATCTTGCTCTGTACATGGTCATTTTGTGCCATAAATTGAACATCTTATGTAATCTCTAGGATGCGAACTTCGTCGTAGAATCATGATGATCTCCTTCCTATGCTTCTACTTTGGTTGGATCCTTAGCTAATCTGTCTGTTTCCCACATCTAGGTGGGGCCTTGCAGGCGGCCAGTGGAAACTGGCATTTCAGAGGAGTGGGATGCCGACGTCATCCCTTCTCGAGCCCAGGGAGGTAGGCATCTAAGTTTCCCAGCAGCTTAGGCTCCAAGGGCACTTCTCTACTGGACCCACCCTATCATCCATCTGTCGGTAGATGGTGATGGCTTTCTGCAGGTTACTAAGGGAGGTGGAGTTGGGGTTGGGGGACGAAGAGTAGGGGGATGGATGGGCCTTGGTTGAGAGGACCTAGGACATATTTTGAAAGTTGTGGAGAAACTTATGAGGGAGCAAATAAGAGAGATGGTGGAGAATGTAGGTGTTTCATGCTATGGGCTGGATAAGGAGGTGAATGGGGTGTTTGAAGATAAAAAATGGCGATCATAAATCTAGTGAGAATTGCCAAGGGAGAAAAATCAATTAAGAGAGGAGGGATTGGGAGAGGCATTGGGTGGGGGGGGGGCTGGAGTGGACCAATCCAGTGCATGTGACAATTCTTTCATGGAATGTGAGGGGCATTTGGGGGGTGGGGGTGGAGGAAAGGAAAACGGTGAGGGAGATGGTCAGACCGTGCAAGGTCGACATTTTGTGTATTCAAGAGAACAAGTGGGAAGGAGGTGCAGCTGACTGACAAAATGAGATTTATAAGGGGCCAATGCTTCTCAAAGGGAGTGGCATTCTCTGCCATAGGTAATGCAGGTTTTATTTTGGTTATGTGGAATGAGTACGAGGTGAGGGAGGTGGAGAGGAGCTGAGGACTCTAGATCCTTCATTCATCTCTATTTCTTTCAGTGGCATCAGGGATGGATTTGAATAGATGTTTATGGGGGTTTAGTGTCCTCAATCCACAAAGGAAGAGAGACATATGGGAGAGGCTTCTTACTATGCATTGATAAGCTACTCAACCTTGGTGTGTTGGGGGTGATTTTAATGCAATCACCTCTCCTCGAGAGATGTCTGGTAGGCTGGTAGTCACTATGTTTTTGGGGAAATGGAGGATTTCAAGGCTTTTGTTAAGGAGGTGGCCCTCATGATATTGTCACTCCTAACTTAACCAAGGTTTGTAGAACCATAATCAGTTTCAAAATTGGTTGGGGCTGCTTCCTATTCAAACCTGGATGGAACCAAACAAACTAGGATGCGAAAATCGGCCTGTTCAAACTGGATTGGGGACCACCAGCTTTGATTGGAAGACAACAAAGGATAGCATTTTGGATCAGCTCCAAGGATTGGACATCCTGGAAGAGACAAGCCTGCTTGATTGTGAAGACTGTTTTCTTTAACGAAAACTTAAAGCTGAGTACATGGAGATCTTGACCAAGGAGGAGATTTGTTGGCACTAGGGCTGCAAATGGGTCGGAGACAGAAATGGGACTAGGTGTTTTCGCTTCCATTTCCTATATGGAATATCAGAAAGGGACGCGAAAATGGAAGTGCATATTTCCCTTTCTGCATCCATTTTTTATATGAAAGTGGAAATAGAAATGGAAATAGAGGTATCCATTTCCGTTTTCCTCACTCCCACATATATTAATTGTGACGACCCCACCTCTCGCCATGAAAGCCGTGTAAGAGCCATCACCTCGGTCATATGGTAGGGGTTTGGGTGGCCTGTAAAAGTCAAGAGGCAAAATTAAAGTGCAATTAAAAATAAAAAACAAAGGAGAAGAAGCGTGCACTCAGAACTTCATACATCAATAATCAAGGGAATAAGCAACTAGAGTTGCATAGCCAATATAATAATTAGATTTTCTAAATAAAAGAGATAATACCTTTAACAGGTCATGGCTGAATTTTCAGAAGTTCCGCTAATGCATCTGCACCTAGACACCGTCCAGACTCCTATGACCTTGCCACCCACAAAGCCAAGACAGAACAAAAGAAGTGTGGTTGTGAGTTGTCAAACTCATATAGGATTCTCCTTGACCATGCTACTCACTACGAAATGGGGAGGATAAATCTAGATAAACAATGTGATAATTGAATAAAGAAATTATACACTATTGTAGGAATTAAAGTACAACAAGGAAATAAACTATGATATGCTAGATAGTGCGTTAAAACATATTAAACCAGTAAACCACAAGACGCATTGTTAGTTATATTGAACTATGTTAAGAGATTAACTTCCCCAAGTATACATAAAAAGAATATAGGCAAAAGATTGGTTAGGTCAGAGTCATTGCAATGATCATCTACTTGTAGTTATTTTGTTTTAAATTTATTCAAAAAGTGACCTAGATCAACTAATCCAGAAGCAACAGTGTTGCCAACACTAATCACAGTCGTATTGCCTTGGTGGAGAAGTTGTAGGTTACTTTACTAGGCCCTCACATGTCTGCCCCAAAGGACATCGACCATCACAATAGATGAGGCAAGTAGAACTAGTTGGCCTCGACGGTTTGCAAAATTGTGAGGTCTAAAAATCGACCACGTGTACACGCAAACGAGACTCTCTCACTGTCCTAGTAAAGAATGTCGAGACTGGACCCGTATCTCCCAGTCTTAAAGGCTGTTCGAGGTCTTGACACCCCTCCATGGTTATGGTTGGGCTATGGTCTCCAACCACCACCCTGGCGAGCATCCCTATCTTAAAAAAGGAGAAAGAGAACTAGAGTGAGGGTGTCACTCCACCTAGAAGTCAACAGGGTATAAGCCTCTATACTGTCTTATCACATCACAGTCATAGAACGGTTGTTCAATAATTACATGGTCATTTCTCTTAGGACTATCTTTCTTATATAATTGGTTTCACCATATATTTGGGCTTTCTGCTGATTCCTGGGCTAAGCTTTTAAATAAATTTCAGCATTTTTCTTAATTTCTTGTTTATTAGCATAATAATTTTTCCTATTCTTGATTGTACTTCTTCTCTTTATTTTAATAAAATTGGTGGTGCAATTCACGCTATTCTCGAACAAAATAATTTTCCATGGTCATAGAACGATCATCTTATGATTTTTCATGGTCATTGAACGGTGATTCCACCAGTCTTTTCCCTTCCTGAGTTAACATACGTACTATACATAAAGATGTAAATAGAAGTGAGACTCTTTTGTCTATGGACTTAATTATGAGTAAAACACTAAGCATCCATGCTTTTGTAAACACATTTCTGGATGTTGTGCATCACCATAATCATGGTTTTTTATCATGTAGGACTCAGTTCATATAACTAAATTTCATGTTTTTATCCCATTCTTTGTCCAGAAAAGTAAGGAAAGCACAATGTTGTTTTTTTAGTAAAAACACAATTTAGTGATGCTTAAAACAAGTATCAAATACATTATAGACATAATCCCATTGAAAAACTTGATCACTGGGTTGTGGTTTAACCTTTAATTATATGAGGTTTGTACCTCTTTTATTTGGATTTTTAATGATATCAAATACCTGCCCCCTAAAGCATAGGGTTATGCTTCTAGGTGGTGAAGGCTGTTATGTGCAAGTGTGTGCTACTAATATGCACTTAAAGCAATTCCCATGTACTTGTTTTTTAGAAGGTGACTAATAGTCACTATTCCATTGAAGAAGAAAAAAAAGGAAAATAGTACAAACAGAACCAAAACAGAAAACACTCCTCCACCTGGTTGGGACAAACCCCCAGCCAAGTCTAAAAACACAAAATAAAATTTACAATAGAACAGTTTTATCAAGGGGATAAAACCTGAATTACAAAAACAGAGATCTCCACAATGCTGCCTTCTGCAAGATAACAGAGCTGTCCTCATTAATAATACCAGCAGCTCTTCCCCATTCTTCCACTCTTCTAAACGTAATCTTCAATAATTCAATAGCACTATTATATTGGTCACTGAACTTTCTCCTGTTTCTTTCACACCACTTGATGGTCCACATCAAAGCCGGTCCAATGAGGAACCACACATGGACCTGACCAGGAAATGGGTAGACTTTAGACCACCACCTAAGAAGATCCATGACCGAAGACTGATCCACCCTGCTGATACCAAATATTCTGCAGAGAGCCATCCACAGAATATTAATAATGCCACATCCCATAAACAGATGTATTAGGTCCTCCTCAAAAAAAGCACAAAAGACACATGAAGATTTATCTGAAATATGCAGCTTCTTAGCCCCCTTACCCGTAAGGGTTCTAGACCAAGCAACCTTCCATAAGAACACCTTAATCTTACTAGGGAGATTATTTGCCCAAACTAAATTCTTCCACCAAACTCTACAACCACCATCATTCAAAACCTGCACAATAGACCTAACTGAAAACTGTCTATTGGTATTCCATCTCCAAACTCTCTTGTCTTGAATCTCTGCACACATACTAACTCTGCTAATGAGGTTAAACAGGGATAAGAATTCCTCTAATTCCACCTCAGTTAGGTCCCTTCTCAGCTGAAAATTGAAAAGCCTGAACCAAATTGAGACAAGACATCTGCAACCGAGGCCGCCTGGTTATGCGTGATATTGAATATATTACTGAATGATGAAGGCAAAACTAGTCCAAAGCACCATCTATCTTTCCAAAAAGATGTGTCACTGCCATTACCAACCTTAATAATGTAGGAGATATCCAAAAACTCAGCAGTCTTCACTATGTTCTTCCAGATGGGAGACAAATTGTAAGTAGTAGAAGGACTTAAAGACCACTTATTATCAGTATAATAGTATAAATCCTTAACAATGACAGCCCAAAGGGCTTCCGAACACTCCCCCCTTCCCCACAACCATTTCATTAGCAATGCTTTATTGAAAGTGTCAACTCCACAAAGGCCCATCCCACCCTGCTCCTTACTTTTGCATACATTCTTCCAATTAATTAGATGAAGCCCTCTCTTCTCTCTTTTCCCTCCTGACCAGAAAAAAGAACTTCTTGCAGATTCTAGAATCTTCTCCACAGTCCTCGGAATCTTGAAAATAGAAGCATAATAAATGGCCAGTGAAGATAAGACTGATTTAGACAAGATCAATCTCCCACCCCCTGAGAGAAATCTACCTTTCCACCCTTCTAGCCGGTCTTTAAATTTCTTGATAAGATCATCTCAATCCCTAACGCTGATCACTCCATCCGATAAGGGCAATCCAAGGTATTTGATAGGGAAGGATTTAACTCTGCACTCAAAGAAATCTGCAATTCCTTGTAATATATCCTGTTCCACATTAATCCCAATAGTTTCTGATTTCTCATAGTTAATCCTCAAACCAGTAATTACTTCCACTAGAATCAGCAACCTTTTGATGTTCTGAATTTCCCCATTACTACCAGTAGTAAATAATAAGGTATCGTCCGCAAATTGAAGATGAGATAAAGGAATGTTGCTTCTACCAATGCTGAACCCCTCAATCAAACCCTTTTGAGCAGCACTATCCCAGAGGGTACTCAAAATCTAGCCAGTTATCAAGAAGAGAAGAGGTGACATAGGATCCCCCTGCCGAAGCCCTCTAGAACTCTTAAAGAACCCACATGGCTCTCCATTGATCAAAACAGAGAATGTGGAAGAGGATATACAACTCATCACCCACTTAATCCATCTCCCATTAAAGCCAATAAGCTCCATAGATTTATGAAAACAAGACCAGTTGATTCTGTTATAGGCTTTTTCAAAATCAATCTTCAATAAAACTCCTTTCTTCTTTCTATACTTGTAGTGATGAATCACTTCATATGCTGCCATGTAATTATCTAGGATGTTTCTACCTTGCAAAAAAGCTGATTGATTGACACCCACAATTTTATGAATGACTTTCTTGAGCCTGGATGCCAACATCTTTGTAAAGATTTTATAACACCCATTGAGTAAGCTAATAGGACGAAAATCAGTCATTCTTTCAGCACCATCTGATTTTGGGATAAGGACAATGTAGGTTGCATTGAAGACTTTAATCCTATCCGGATTATCAAATAATTCCTGGACGACTTTGAAAAGATCCCCTTTAATGATGTCCCAGAAAAATTGGTAAAACCCTATGGACATCCCATCGGGACCCGGAGTTTTATTGGGATCCATGCTAAACGCAGCAATTCCTATGTACTTAAAATCCAATTCCCATGTACTTTAAATCTGACCTTGTATGACCTTTAAAACTTGGCATTGAAGTGAGTACATCAAGCCCTGCAACCCTCGCAACAACCATTTATTAAATCCTCCCCCATGTTATGGTTAGATACGAAATATGTGATTGTAAAATAGTGGCAGGTTATTATCCATGCAAGTGACATCAAGGCAGCACCATCTCGTACGAAGATTCATTCTAAATGACCAGCAGCATCTCCCTTATATTAGCATGTGAATCCCACTAGAAAGTGGGTTGAAAAGACAAAAGAAGATCCAAAACCCAGTAAGGGCACATGGAGAGTAGAAGGCCAGGTCTCCTACCTTTAAAAATAAGTCCACAACACCTCCTGAGCTTGCCATGAAGAGCACGTGGACCATGGTTGGCAGTACCGGCCGGTATGTACTGGTATCGGCCGGCACCGGTACCATACCTGTAAAGGGTATCGGCCGATACTGAGCCGGTACCGGCCGATACTGAGCCGGTACCGGCCGGTATGTACCGGTACTGCCATCCATGATGCGGACAGCCCTGTTTCCAGCTTGGTCCTCGCGTGATTTTTTTCCCACCTTTATAGAACTCTCCAAGTTCCTTATTTCTCTCCCTTGGGTTTTCTCTCACTAGAGAAACCCTTCCCAGCTTCTCTCTCACCTGCTCTCTTCTTTTTCCTAGTTCTCTCTCTTTCTCCCTCTCTCTCCTGCTGTGTACCAGCCAGTGATAGGCTGGCCTGGCCGGCCACCTCCTCTGATAACGAGGTGGAAGGTAGTGGTTCAGCCAAGAGGCTGAACCACCACTCACTAGGTGGGTCACTTTATGGCCCATTTAAGCGAGCCCATTAAGGGTCCAATTGTCCTTGGACGGTGGCTTTTATTTATTTAGTTTCATTTACTTAAGAGATTACATGTAAATAAAGGAAGTACCCCACATTTGAATCCATTAAAAATATTGAAATAATAATATCTCCAATATATAAAAAGTTAACTCTCTCCTCTAAGAAGAAAAAAACATGTTCTTGACGATCCCGCTAAAACTCCCATATTTAGTTAAGCCATAAACGTCCTTCTCTGACTATTGTAAAAATCTCATAAATCATGTTGACCCTCATCTATGCTAAACAGTTAAAATCCAGCAAAATAAGTGAAGGGTATATGGCAATTCTCCAAGGAACCTTGGTGTCCTACTAACAGGACTTGGCCACTCATGGTGTACCTCCGAGTTGGTCAACCCTTGCAACTATGATGTAAAGTGTCTAAAATAATCTACCACGAGGGTCATTAATGTTAATCTATTAAATTAGAGGTTCTCTATGTTTTTTTTCATATAAACCTTCAAGTTTGAATTTGCATAAAATTTTAATGATATATCCTCGTAGACATCTTAGGGATTTAAAAGAGGTTCTTTTAAGTCACTTTTTAAAGTGTTTTAGGTTAGCTTCAAGGTTTTTTATGGCTCTAAACTTGGGGTCTTACATCTGTTCCCCCCTTATGAAAATTTCGTCCTCGAAATTTGATCAACATAACTATTATTACTAAGCAAAAATTATAGTCCCATTAAACCACTAAACATAGGGACTCTTCTGTCACCTTGCTTATAGATTAAATCAATATTGCAAGCCAGAAGAATCCTGCCTGCAGTACCTTGAGCTCTCTTGAAAGCAAAGTCTCTGTTCCTGAAGCCTCTTACATGCCTGACAATGTCTTACTTCCATCTGTTCAATCTTGGTCTCTTGAAGACAAATAATCTTAGAAAATTTTTGTCTCAACATTTCTTTGATCAAGTTCTGCTTATCCTGGTCATGCAGAATGCTCACATTCCAAGATACTAAAATCATCGACTCTGATGCTGTTCCCCCAAGTTATTTCCTCCTCCACTTGCTGGTGGAAAAGTACAGGTTGTTAACTTCAACAGATTTCTTATTCTCCTTTTCTTTTGCCTATCCTTTTTGCACATCTGGACCCTAATTCTTCCTATGAGCATACCTTCCTGAATTGACCCACTCTACTTGCCAGATCAAATCGCAATAACCTCCCCTTCTCGATAATCTGTGTGTTGCTCCAGTCCCCCAAAGACTAACCTTTTCCTGCAGAAACCTTACCCCCCTGCAACTCAGTTGGTTGGTAGGAACTTTTTGACCATTGTCGAAGGTGGGACCTAAACATCGTCGCTGACATGTATCGCTATTGTTGGGAAAAGTGACGGAGGATGGAGGGATTTTGGGGGGTTGGGGGGGGGTTGGACACCACCCCTAGTATACTTACTTAAAAAATGAAGACTCGTATTCGTGGTTCTGCTTGGCCACCACGGAAACCCAATTTTGGGAAAGAACTGGATTTCTTCCATAAATCTCTCCCGCCTCAGATGCAGTCTCTTTCCTTTGAAGATAATGCTGTGCCTTTCTATTCCTTTCCTTCTTTCCTAGCCTTCCTTGATCTCCCTCTTCTGTAAACCCTAACAGCCTTCCCCTTCTTTGCCGGCAACTCCAACCGCAGGTCCGCAAGCCTCTCACCATTCGAGATAGCGTTGATATAGCAGCTGTCCATGCCTCATTCCTGGAATTGGCACATTTGCCTTTCTTCTTAGCCCCTTCAACCCCCACTAAAGGAATGTTAGTATTGTCGTTATGGGTCTGAACCCTTCCTTCATCGTTCCGGTTCGCCTTAACTACATCCTCCTCTTCACCTTCATGGATCGCTGGCCAAGTCACCTACTTCATTAACTCAGCTGGGACCCATTGATGAGTTAACAACAATGATAATTCTGAATTGGTTGTCTTCTTCCCCTCTGCCTATTCTTAAACCCTATCCCTCGACCTCTGTACTCCTTAACACTTCTCTATATGACCACTGCAGGCTTCTTGACTCTTCTACTTTTGTCTCTACTTCAGGGTTCACCCAATATGCAGTATCATTCCACCTCGATTTTATCTGCTCAGGAGTACTTACTCCTTCTTCTTCCTGACAAACTCTAGCGTATTCCAATTGCTTTTGTTGGGATGTTTCTTTATGAACCTCCACCAAACTGCTGAAAGGAAATAGGCGTATCCCACAAATAACATATGGTCAATAGCTAAGATTACTGGAAGAAAAACAGATGGATAATCAGATTTGGAAATAGGTGTATCCCAATCCTTATCCTAAATTATTCAGGTAATGATATTATCCTTATCCTTTAAACTATGTACTTTTATGACCTTTGAACTTTGGAAATGAATGGATAAATGGATTTTTGGATACCATTTACATGCCTACTCACATGACTATGTTTAAGTGTCCCATTTCCTGGAATACCACAAGTGATGCTGTTGGTTCATTAGAGGGAGGGATGAATGCAAGTGTGACTCTGTGAATGAGGCAAAAATGCAACCGATGGGCACGTTTCCAGCTAGATTGTCCAGGAATCCTATAAAGATCGGATTTGCAGATTGCCAAAAAGGGAATCATTTTCTAATTGCTGTGGCAAAATCCATAACTATATAGGACTATGGTAAACTTTATTGGTTCTGCTTATGGTCACATTATGATTACATCTTGGCAAACCTGTGCCTTGTGCAGGCAAAACCAACACATCCAAAACCCTCCTCATCAAAGGGTTTGCATAATCTCATTTTTCAGTTGACTAGTAACTTTAGACGTCAAAGGAAGCCTTTTTGAAGATAACACTGGTTTCCCGTAGGGCATTTTGTGGAGATAAAAATCTACAGCGTCTGGTTGCAATTTGCATGTTTGACGGAGTTAGAACATGTCTAATGGTCATCTCCGTAGTTTTCCAGTGTGAAGCTGCTTGTAAGAGTGTTGATTGTTTGAAGTAGAAGCTGAAGAGTTGTTTGCCAAAATTTTTACTTAATGTGCCTATGAGCTTAGTGCCTTTGTTTCTTTGTGCTTGAAGCTCGCCTACTTCATTTTCATGTGCAATGCTTGTGAAAACCGTGCACAGAATTCTATGGCACGTAGAAGACGCAATGTGTCCTCGGCAAAATCAAAATCATCAGTTGTACCATCAGAAACCCCAACACTGTCATCAAACCCTCTGGCCCAACCATCAGAAACCCCAGAACAGTCATCTCAGCCTCTGGATGCACCTGGTATTAACATTCTTGTTTTATCCACACCAGTTAGTGCCTTTTGATGTTTTGTGGTGTATATTTTGTTGGGCAAAATGGTAGATTTATGATTTATCTCATCTCAGATGTAACCATGAACCGGATGAGAACTCGTGCTTCTATACGGCACCTTGAACTGTTAAAAAGGGAGGATGAGAAAGCACAACCTCAGGCGGTAGAGCCACAGTCTCCGATGGCCATCCATTCCTCTCCTCAGACACATCGTTCAAAGGAGTTGTCTTTGGGATCCCAGCATTTGAATTCACCTGGTATTCACTACCTTCCTTTATCCATGATATATTTTTTAATGGTTGTGGTGTCTTTCATTTAGGTGGTTGATAGATTTATCTCGTATCAGGTTTAGCCGAGAACCGAATGAGGACTCGTGCTTCCATGCGGAGCTCTGAATTGTCAACAAAAGAGCAGCAGCAGCAGCAGCTGCAACCTCTGCCTGTAGGGCTGCAGTCTTCGATGATCATCCAATCCACTCCGCCAGAGTCTTCAGAACCCCAGCCTCTTGATGTGTCTGGTATTCCCATTCTTGTTTTATGATATCCACATCAGGAAACTGTCATTGCGTCTTTATCATGTATATTTTACTCGCTTTGATGATAAGTGTATCTCATTTCAGGCTCAAGTAAGAGCAGACAGAAGCCTTTTGTTTACACACATTGTCTTGAACCATTGGCATTGGAGAATGAGCAGCATAAACCTCATACTGTATATCAACAGTCTCCAACTCAGCGACAATCTCAGTATGTAGAGCCACAACCACTGACAACAATGATCGGTTCTGCTATTCAGGCAGGTTTTCCAGAGGGGAAATCTCTGGAATTTAATCTTGCAGATTATCATGGTATATGTGAACTTCTTTTGACATTTATTTTACATTCTTGTTTTATGTGCATGAATAAGTTTCTTCCTTTTATGCTTGTCATGTATTTTGCTGTGGTGGTGATAGATTTATCTTGTAACAGGTCCAACCAAGAAGCGAAAGAGTCGGGGCCCAACGCGATGCCTTGAACTTTTGACAAGGGAGGATGAACAGCCACTGAGTGTTGCTGCAAATGAATTTGGCCAACCCATTGGGCCAAATGCCAGAAAGCTGACCAGCTTCTTGGGCACAGTTATACGTGATCCAAAGAAGGCACCTTTGTTGTGGCATGATTGGAGAGCAATGCCCCAGAAATATAAGGACAGTATGTGGGAGTGTGTTCAGGTTGGGAATGAATCAAAATGAGATAAAGGTTCCCTTTTCTTTGGGGGGAGTGGTTGTTTCAATGAGGTGTCTTGCTGTTCTAACATGATATTCTTCTTATCTGAAAATAGGAAAGGTTTCAGGTTGGGGATCCTCTGAAGGATTGGGTCCTGATGTCCTTGGCAACAAAATGGAGAAACTTCAAGGCATACCTTAAGAAGAGATACTATGATGGCAAGGCTGGTAAAGATTACCTCATAATTAATGATAAACGAGTTGATCCGGCACATTGGCAGGAACTTGTCCTTTTTTGGGATTCAGAAAAGGGAAAGGTACATTTAGCACCCTCTCTTTCAGTTTATCTCTTGTTAATTTCTATAGTGTATTTGTGCAATTTATATTCAATGCAGGTTCGTAGTTCTACAAACAAAGCTAATCGTGCAAAACTGCATGGGGTCCATACTGCAGGCTCCAGGAGTTTTGCTATGTTACGTGAGGAACTGGTTAGTTTGTTTATCCAGGCTGTGGAAAATAGTTGCTTGTATCTTATATGTTTTGAGCATCAAATAGTGCTTAATTCTTATTAAATATTTGTAGCGTACCAAGAGTCCCTCTTGTCAAAATCCATCATATACGGAGATGTATATGATGACCCATACACGAAAAGATGGGCGACCTATGGATGAGGCATCAGCTGCAGTGATGGTATGTTATCTAGGTAAAGGTCTTGCATTATGTTACTTGATCGTCAAGTTATAGGTATATCTCTCCATTGCAGGCTAAGTTATCTGAGCCAGTCTCTGAACAAGAGGCTTTAGAGTGCAATACACCCGTGGATGAAATTCTAACTCCAATCTTAGGAGGTGGACGTGGTCATGTCCACACTGTTGATTTAGGTCCTTCTCCAAGTGATGCATATGGTCCCAAACCCACTCGTGCCCAAGCACTCCAAATGGTTGATGAGATAAAAAAGACAGGCGAAGAGAAATTGACTAAGATGAAAGAGCAGATCGAGGCAATGAAGGCAGAACAGGAGGGTATGAAAGCAGAGCAGGAGGAGATGAAACAGAAGTACGAGGACCGTCTTGCTGAATTGCAAACTCAACTACAAACGGTGATGTTGATGGTTCAAGGAAACAACATGAATTTCCAGGTCACATTATCAAATGTGCCTTTTGTTTCTTGTGCACAAGAAATGTTTCTTGGATTCCTTTTCCCAGGAAGTCACTTATTTGTTTTGATATTTTCTTGTCTTGCCTGTAGGTGCTAGAACAGTTTTCGCTGCAGCAGCGCTTAGCTTCCCCTGTTTCAGGCCATCTGTTGCAGCCTTCTAAGGTGAGTATTTGACTCCATATATTGTGCGCTTCAAATCCAAATTTATGCGTACTTATTTTTTTGTTGATTTCTCTACTTCCATATATAATCATAACTTCATTCTTTGTAAAAATTTTATTCAATAAATTGGTTAATGTTTTCCTTCTACTATGTATGCACCTCTTTATTCCTCTGCCATTCATCTCTTGGATATCAAAATGTCTTGAATGTAGCTGTATATGAACCCTTAATAGCAGGATTCTCTCATTTTGCCATTGTTCTCACTCCTGAAAATGTTCCCTCTCCCCATTCCTGCTCCTATTCCCGAGTGAAGTTTTAATGGCAAACTAGATGATCTCCCACTCCCATCTTGTTCCCATTACCACTCCCATGGCCACTTTGCGTGGACCTCAATTTCCACTTCATTCTCTATTAATTTTTTTATATGAGTTCAAGATCTCCATAGATAGCTGCATCCATTCAACATACTAGATTTTTATATGATATATCAAGGAATAGACAATTTAAACTTTAGACAAGTATGAACACTGTGTTTTGCGCAAAAATATGGAAAAAATTTGTCACAACTCCTTGATATGATTAAAAGAAAAGGATCAAGTCATTTAGTGTCTTCTTCATTTTACTCTTCTTAGTGTACTACTACTAGTCCTCCACTTCTCACATTCTCTACTCCCTCTCTGCCTAGTGTCCTTATTATCAATTGTGTCCAAACTTTTATCCACCAACTGCCCGTCTCTCTCTATCCCACAACCCCTGGCCCCCTGACCTCTTCCTTTTTTTTTTTTGGGGGGGGGGGGGGGGAGCCTATCCGGCGTATCCGCCTTCCACTTGCTTGCCCCTCCTGCTACCCAAATCTACACTTGTGGTCATTGTGACTTGTTTGGTGCTTTTGAGGTCATGTTGATCATGTTGAATCACCCTCGGGTACGTCTCAGCCCTTTTTCTGGTCCCACTCCACCTTATGAAGATCCAACTTTTTGCTATTCTCTTTAAGATGGACATCATCCTGATCATTTTGATTTTGCTATGGCTAGTTCCTATTCTTTTCAATTTCTTACCTTTCTTTCAATCTCACCAGTGACATCAAACATTTTGCTTGGTAGTCCAATACCCCAGTGGCAACAGATTGTGAAGGATGTAGGAGCAGCTTGAGTCTCTTTAGGAGACTGAAACTTGGGATCCTTTTCTACTCTATCTTGGCACTGTTTCCATCGCTTGGAAGTGACTTCAGAAGATCAAGAGCAAGTCAAATGGCTCTATTGAGCAGTGTAATGTATGACTGGTAGCCCATTAGTTTACTCAGTAGCATGGTATTGATTATGAGAGTACTTGCTGTTTATGGTTGGCTTCTTTATTAGCTCATGTGAAGAATGCTTTTCGACGGACTCTCTGCAGAGGTCCACATGCAGCCCCTCCTGGCCTCTCTATTCTACCTAAACATTTTTGTCGTCTTCATTGGGCCGTCTTGGCTCAAATAGGCACCATGATCCTTGTTTGAGTGATTTCATGTTGTTGTCCTCGATGCTGTCTTCATCTTGAGTGCACATGATTACCCTCTTTTGTTCACATCTTCTCACGTGGCCATATCGCTCTTTTTACCTATGTTAGATAACATGATCATTACTGCAGATGCTGCTGCTAGGATTGGGGCAGCACCTTCATCACCGGTTTAAGATGAAGGACCTTGGGCCTTTCATTATTTTCTAGGCTTCAAGATTGCCTTCTCTGCCAATAGCTATCTTCTCAGTATATAAGTGAGATCGTCCAGAATTGCATATTTATAATTCTTGGACAGTTGAGGCATTAATAAAGTTTATTTGAAACTTCGTCCTACAGATAGTGAGCTTCTGGCAGATCAACTCCCTATCAGCAGCTTGTTGGGGCTTTGGTATACTTGGCCATCTCTTGCCATGATGTTACTATCCCCATTTGCCATTTGTCCGACTTCCTTTCATTATGTAGTTCTTCATATTCTTCACTGTCTTTATTCTCTGTCTGACTCTCTGCTTATGTTTGCCATCTTTTCACGGGAGTGGCTGACATTTGTCAATGCCGACTGCACTGGAGAGCCCACTGGCTGCCATTCTGCTACAGACTTCTGCATATGCTTTGGCACCTTTTTAGTGTAGTAAGAAGCGTGCAGTCATCTCTTGATCAAATACTAAGGCTGAATAGTGGATACTATAGTAAGTGTGATATTTTTGAGATTGTCTAACTTAAAACCTTCTTTTTTTTTTTTTTTTTGAAGAAAATTGTGGTATGTACATCCGTGATGTAGAGAAGGAGACGAGAGATTCCTATCCTTCCTATTACATTCAAAAAAGAAATTGGAACTAAATAACATGAAAATCTCTGCTGTCTCTCTAAATCTCTGCAAACACCTTAGCCCATTTCACTGCTGGCACTTTTCGAATGAATCTACTCCACTTGTAGTTGAAAGAAACTACCTGAAAACAAATATTATCGATGTAAGCCTTGACTCCGTTGAAGATACTGTCATTCAGTTGTCTCCCAATGGACCAACAGACAGCATGCAGGAGGATAAGCAACACCTTTGTCTTATCTTCCTTTGGGGCTTTGATCTGGCTCATTCTGAAGAATTCCCACATTTCTTGAATGCTTGCAAAATTGACAGTAAAGCCTGCAATTCCAGCTATAGCAGTCCACACCATTTTACTATATTCGCACTGGATGAACAGATGATCCACTGTCTCTTCACACTGGCCACAGAAAGAGCACATAAGATCTGCATTTGGCACCCGTTTCCTCCTATAAACCTTGGTGATTCTTCTTCTTTGAAACATGAGCCACATGAAAGCTTGCACTTTGGCACCTTTTTACTTTTGTAAAAAGCATGCAGTCATCTCTTGATCAAATACTAAGGCTGAATAGCGGATACTATAGTAAGGGTGATATTTTTTAGATTGTCTAACTTAAAATCTTCTTTTTATTGAAGAAAATTGTGGTATATACCACCAATTTTATTGAATAAATAGAGGTAATACATCCGTGATGTAGAGAAGGAGAGGAGAGATCCCTATCCTTCCTATTACATCCAAAAAAAGAAAATGGAACTAAATAACAAGAAAATCTCTGCTGTCTCTCTAAATCTCTGCGAACACCTTAGCCCATTTCCCTGCCAGCACTCTTAGAATGTATCTACTCCACTTGTAGTTGAAAGAAACTGCCTGGAAACAAATATTCTTGATGTAAGGCTTGACTCTGTTGAAGATAGTCATTCCGTTGTCTCCAGATGGACCAACAGACAGCATGTGGGAGGATAAGCAACACCTTTGTCTTATCTTCCTTAGTCATTCCGTTGTCTCCAGATGGACCAACAGACAACATGCGGGAGGATAAGCAACACCTTTGTCTTATCTTCCTTAGGGGCTTTGATCCAGCTTATTCTGAAGAATTCCCACATTTCTTGAATGGTAGCAAAATTGACAGTAAAGCCTGCAATTCCAGCTATAGTAATCCACACCATTTTACTATATTCGCACTGGATGAATAGATGATCCACCATCTCTTCACAATGGCCACAGAAAGAGCACATAACATCAGCATTTGGCACCCATTTCCTCCTATAAACCTTGGTGATGATTCTTCTTTGAAACGTGAGCCACATGAAAGCTTGCACTTTAATGGGGGATTTAACTTTCCAAATTTCTTAAAAATGGGAGAAGGTTGGAAGATTGCCTTCAATGATGGAATACAAAGATTTAACAAAGAAATGTCCATTATGCTTGTTCCATATAACTGTGTCCTTCTGTAATTCATGAATTGAGACCTTTGAGAGCAAGTCTAAATGAGTGCAATAATTTTCTAATTCCTTGTCTTTGAGACCTGTCCTCAAGATAATATTCCACTGTACAGCCACTCCTTCCTTATATGAAACTTCCTGAACTGTAGCCTGTTTGTGAACTGCCAACATGAACAAAGATGGGAATTTGTCCTTAAGCGCTTTCTCCTCCAGCCATTCATCATACTGGAACAAAAGTGGCGGGACCATTCCCAACTTTGATCTTGATACCATCAAGCATCCATTTGGCTGACCTCAGTATCCCTCGCCAAACTGGAGAGATCAAAGTCTGATTGCTGCATTCTAAATAAAATTTCCCACTGTTGCCATAATGTTTCTCCCTCATTGTCCTCTTCCACAACTGCTGATCTTGTAAAATCAATTCCGACAGCCATTTCCCCAGCAATGCCATATTCATAAAGCCAGATTTTTCACCCCCAGTCATCCCTTGCATCTCGGCCTGCAGACATTTTTCCAGCATACTAAATGTATACTTTTGATTCTGTTTTATTGCCTTCCCACAAAAACTGTCTTCTGATTTATCCAGCTTCACAACCACTGCTTTTGAAAGCAAAAAAAAAACAGACATAAATGCAAAGGTATCGCTGACAGCACATAATTAAGAAGCACAATTCTGCCTCCCAAGATAAGATTCCTTGTGTTCCATATTGATAATTTCATCTGTAGGCTAGAAACAAGTGGGTTCCCATTCGCTTTTAGTCAAAGACCTGAAGTGTAAAGGTAACCCCAAGTACTGAATAGGAAGCTGATCAATCTTGCAACCTAAAGACAATGCACATTCCTGCAGAATATCATCCTCCATATTGATCCCCACAATTGAGCTTTTATCATAATTAATCTTCATTCCTGAAATGCACTCATAATTCTTCAAAACAAATAGCAGATTTCTCACTTGCTCCACTCATTCCTCCATAAATATAAATGTATCATCAGTGTATTGCATATGAGAAATCATAGCCTCTGTTTTAAGAATTGTAACTCCATGAATCCAACCTTCACTTTCAGCTTTCTTCCACATCCTGCTGAGCACATTAGCTACCATGATGAATAAATATGGGGATATTGGGTCCCCCTGCCTCGAGCCTCTAGAACTTTTAAAATATCCTGCTACACTTCCATTGAAAATGATGGATAATTTAGCATTAGAAAGACAGGTCTTCAAGATATCAATCCACTCCAATGGAAAACCATGAAGTAGCATTACATTGAATAAGCACTGCCAAGGAATCCTGTCATATGCCTTGTTAAAATCTGATTTGATGAGTAAACCCTGTTTCTTAGCTTGCCTCATTGAAAATGATCTCATGAGCACTTAGAAATGCGTGAATAACTTCCTTCCAGGAATGAAAGCATGCTGATTCTCCTCTGTTAACTTCCGCACAACTTTCCCAAGTCTACTGGCTAAGATTTTAGTGAAAATCTTGTAAGTCCCTTTCAGAAGACCTATAGGCCTGAAGTCCTTCACCTCCTGAACTTCCTCTTTCTTAGGTAGCAGCACAATAAAAGTCTGATTGACAAACTGCCCTGCTTTCTTCTTATCGAACCAATCCCTCACTGCATTCACCACATCTCTTTTAATTACATCCCAGAAGCTCTGAAAGAAAAACAAAGGGAACCCATCAGGCCTGGGCACCTTATCCCCCCCCCCCCCCCCCCACCACACAAAAAAAAAAAAAAAAAACTAAAGACTGCTGCATCTAGTCGTCCACCTCATTCTCAGAAATCGAGGCAAGCAGATACTTTGTCATCAGACCATTGAGGATACCATCTCTATTCGGCTGCAAATAATTCTCGACAAAAGTTAATGAGTTCTTCTTTTATGATACCTTCATCTTCCTCCCAAACATTTCTGATATGCAGTCCTGAGATTAAGTTTTTCCTTCTCCTACCATTATCCATCATGTGAAAAAATTTAGTGTTGTTGTCTATGAATTGGCGGACTCTTTTGTTTATATTAGAGAGCCATGTTGGACACTCGGACACCCATGTCCAACCCTCTACTTCAAAATATCAAAATAAACACCAGAGATTTCTCAGAATACTTAGCATATCTCCTTAGAATATTTGTCCATATACTATAATTCAACATATTTTAGTTATATCGTTTATATTTTAAATGAATTTCAATAATTATATTTTATTATGTACATGTATGATGACATATTAATGCGTATATATTTATATATTCTCCGTGTCTTTGTGTTTTATTTTTAAAATATCGTTGTGTTTGACACACGTGTCCGTGTCGATACTTGACACTCGTGTCCGTGTCTCGTAGTTCATTGGTTGTTGTCTCCTTCCCTCAACCAAAGTATTCTTGATTTCTGTTTCCACTGTGTTTCCTCCTCCACATTATAATCTGAAAGTCTGCATTTAATTATCGCCAGTTGCTTCTTATCTCGAGACAGTAAGGAACCTTGTTCTTCCATCAACTCTAATTTACCCAATTCTGCTAGGAGTTCCTGTTTGACTTTGTGTCTTTCCTCTTTCCATTTGATGTTCCACTCTTTGATTGCTTGTTTCAGAGTTCTGAGCTTAACAGCCAATAGCTGGACCCCTGTATACTGATATTCCACACCTTGCCAAAACAGATTTCACCAGGTCCCTGAATTGTTCATCTGACACCCAGACCTTTTCCGGTCTAAAAGGTCTATTGGATGTTTTGTTATGCCGACAGTCCACCAGTAGAGCACAATGATCTGAAATAGTCCGCGGATGACCTGTTAATTTAGCCAAAGGATACAGAGCCTCCCATCTATCATCGACAAAAACCCTGTCTAACCAGGACAACGGAGGACAGTCCCTTGAGTTACTCCCAGTAAATTTACAGTTACATAAAGGAAGCTCTATGAGATTTTTACTCATTAGGGCTGTAAAGCCCAGATAACATCCAACTGAGGGCAGCTGAGTGTAGACTCTAACTTGATCGAAACTGAATGCTCTCCGACATCTAACAGCTTGCCTGTTCAGAATTGAGAATTCCACGGTAACAAAATTGCTCCAGAACTTCCTTCGGCCCTTCTGAAAACAAAGTCAACATGATGTAAACCAGTCAAAGATTTGACAAAAGCCTGATCAAAGCTCTTCATCTTAGTCTCCAACAAACATACTATTTCCACCTTATTTCTCATAACCAATTTTTTAACTGCTACCTGCTTCTGCTTGCTATTCAAACCTCTAATGTCCCAAACTGCCAGCTTCATTTGACTTTATGACCACCCCGAGCTACTCTTGTTTGAGAAATACCTGCCTCTGAGCAAACATTAGTAGAATCATTGAGCAAACTTTGCAGCTCCCTATTCCCTCTTTTCTTCATATTGCCCCTATCACAGTCTTCAGAACAGGACTTACATAATCTCCGAAACTGGCATACCTTGTTATGAACATCAAGCCCTAAAATCGCTGGCCTCTGCATCAGACCACCCATTTAGAAGCTGAGGATGCGCTGCTGCCCCTGTTACAACCTTCTTTCTATTGGCTTCCCCTTTTGGCAGAACCTCCTTTGCAACGATATTTTCTTTTGAGGAAAGTGACAGAGGAAAATAGGAAATAGGTGGGATCTGCATAGGAAACTTATACGTACCCGGGACACAGGAGGATTCACGAGAGGAAAGGCTTCTGTTGCTGCTCCCCTCCCGGCCATCTTAAGTAAAGGTGCAACTGTAACTTCCTCCTATTCCTGCAATCCTTACGTCTACGTGCCAGAGTTCCAAATATGCTGGTCACCCCTTTCTTCATTGCTGGATCTGCTTCCTTCTTTGCAGGATTTGCTGTTTCTGTCAGGAGCTATAGTGTGAAATCTTTGCCAACCTCCTTTCGGCCACATCCTCCTGTAAACCCTAACGAGGGTTTTCTTCGCTAGGAGCCCTTGTGAAGGGCTTTGACCATCTAGATGGCTAAAGCCTCTATAGCTCTCCTCCACACGAGGTTTGCTGAACTTTTCAAATTTTCCCCTGAATCATGACCGTGCAATTTAAGTTGTAACCGTTTGTCTCGACCGAAGGCTCCGAATCAATCCTCCCCAGTTTGCCAATCACCAGAAGTTGACTTGTTACATTTTCCGATTCATGTTGTGACGCCCGGTCCATCGACACGGCCGGTTCGACCGTCGTCTTTGACCTCTCAATGTCCCCTACTTCACGTTGACCCCTGTAAACCTTCTACGCCTGGACGACTTCACTGTACGTCCAAGGCTCTGCATCTCCCATCTTCTTTGGTTGAGGTACTTCTTCAATCTTCACCCAGAGACATTGTTGGCGCCAACGAATCTTTGCATACTGTGGGAATTCAATCCCCGGATCAACCTTAACTAAGACCTTGGCATACTCTAATTCTTCCCAGTGTATAGTTCTCCAAGCTACTGCCTTCAAAATGCCAACAGAGTTTGTAACTGCCTTGAAAACTTCAACATCCCATAGTGCAAGAGGGATTCCAGATATTCTACACCAAGCCGATCATTGTCCACCAACTTCACATACTCCAATAGACGAAGTCCATGGAGCCCAATTTACACATTCCCGATTGTGAGATGCTTCCGCTGGATAATGCTCGTGAGGGCTTCTGAAAAAGAGCAATGAACCAAAAGCTTGTGCCCTCCAAGACTCTTGACCTTCCATCCTTCCTTCCATATCCTCCAATCTCCAAATGCTTTAAAACACCCCTTGTAGAAATACTTCCTTTATCCACCATACCCACCAGCGATTGCTCTAGAAATGCCATGTTGCTCTTGAAAGATTTGCACTAAGGAATCTCCATTGGAGCTGAGAGAGGTTCCTCTCCTTCTTTCAGATCAAACCAGCTTGCCGATTGGTCAGATACAAACTTCACCCTCTCTGAGCAGTTAAAGCTCCTGTGACCCAACCTCTGGCACGTCCTCCAAACCAAAGCATTACGGTACTGCTTTGCTCTGTGGCCTGCCTCTAGATACCTAAAGCAATGATCTTGACGAGCCTTCGAAGGAAATACCTCTTCACCCCCAGAGAACTTCTTCAAATCCCTTTGTTTGTTTTCTCCTTCTCCTACCTCCATCCTCACCCCTGTGTCGCCAGCCCCCCTCTTCACTCCAAACAAGTATCCCCTTCCTCAACTCCTACCCCTAGAACCCCTCCGCTCTCCACTTTCCTGCCAGACCAGCCGTCGGGCACTGTGACCATTACCACCTGCAAGCCTATCGCCCGACTTCTGCCTTCCTTGCTCATGCCAAACCCTGATCATCGCTCCCCGCTGCTCTCCCCACCGCTCTCCTCCACTCGCCATGCTCAGATTATAGCAAACTTTACACATAGCTGGGGATTTGAGTTCTAACTTAAAACCTTCTTGGGTGTCAATTCTCTCCAGTCTCACACCCTTGTAGTGTGACAAAGAGTGCTTGGCAAATCATGAGTAAGTCAGTTTTCCATGAATAGATGAAGTACATTGAGATCGACTGTTACTTTGTTTGTCAACACTATCTTTCGGTGTCTTTACTCTTCTTCATGTGTTATCTGCTGAGTAAGTTGCGGACATTTTTCCGGAGTCCCACACACTTCTCCATAGCAGGATTCACTCATTCTGCCCTCGTTTCTACTCTCACAAAGTGCTGCTGCTCCCTGTTCCCTCTCCTACTCCCATTGGAAATTTGAATGGTAAACAAGATCCCCTCTTCCATCTTGTTCCCATTAATGCTCCCATGACCGCTACATGATCCAACTAAGTGCTGTATTGCAAGGAATTGGTTGCAAACTTTTGTTGTATGATCCCTTGTAAGTTTGAGAGAGGTGTTAGGGTGTCGTACCTATATGTTAGAATGCTGTATGCAATTATGCATAGCGTATTTGGTGTATAGGACCTGCACATATAGTATGTTTGGGTGTGGTGACTCATGCCATGTGGGGAATGACATATTGGCTCATGCTTGAGTTATTATCCTCATCGATAACATAGGTTATTTCTAGTTTCAGTTCTTAACAAGAGGGCAATTATTAGAAACAGGTAGTAACAAGTCCAGTTCCTTGAATGGTTGTGGAGAATTATATTTGTCCAAGGATATGTCAGCCGAGAGATAAATGCACTTACAAATTCCTTGCATGTTTGCGCAGAATTTTATTTGCCAGAATATGAAACAGAAGGTTAAGTTAAGGAATACTGCTTTTTTTGGGAGAGCAATTGTGGATGACCCTTTTGGTCATTCTAGGTTTTGAAGTCATCATCGTCATTTTATTTGGCATGAAAGCTGAGATAGATTGAGGGATTTTACCCTTTATAACTAATTGATAATTGTTCTATTCCCTTCTTCAGGCTATATATCTTTGTTATATGCCTCTTTTTGGCTACTCGTTATAAATCATTTTAAACAGGATATATTCATTACCATATTATCTTTGACATCTATTTCTAAAATGTGTGGGAAAGCAAGATGGCTGAGTGAAGTTATTGGGTCGACTAGACCATTT
Organism: Zantedeschia hybrid cultivar; assembly: GCA_030544215.1. Lineage (NCBI taxonomy): Eukaryota > Viridiplantae > Streptophyta > Magnoliopsida > Alismatales > Araceae > Zantedeschia > Zantedeschia hybrid cultivar. Next base: position 40,098,367 of record JARZZO010000013.1, on the reverse strand, counting down.
GCTCCGCACAGTCCATCAGCAAGACCGTTTGAAATGTCGCTATTCACATTTTGATTGGGTGGTGTTATCATTTGAAAAACAAATTTTAGAGCATCCTAAATGACAGAAGTTAAAGAGGGAAAAGTCTCTCTCTCTCTCTCTCATGTATACCTTCTATTGCTACCTTTCTAAATTACCATGATTAAGGCTGCGTTTGGGAACTCCATAGAAGCCCTTCTAAATGACTTCTCCTTCTCAAAAAAGTTACTTCTGCAAAAGTGGATGTGTTCGGTAAGTTTGTTATTTTACTTCTCCACGAGGAAGAAGAAAACCCACTCCGTGCAGAAGTAGAAATTTTTTACTTTTGTGCGTAGTAATTTTTGCAGAGTGGTTTTCTCCTTTGTGAGGGAGGGAGAAAAAATAGGAAAGAGATAATCGTTCTCTCTCCCCAAGGAGTCTCTCTCTCTCTCTCCCCATCCAACTAATCTTCTTAGATGTAAACTTTTAAATATTTAAGATGAGGATACTTCAATAAAAACTTATTAAGAAGGCCTTCCAACTATATTTATCATATATAAATTTTTAGAGGTGAAATTTTAAATATTTAAGATGAGGATACTTCAATAAAAAGTTATTAAGACGGCCTTCCAACGATGAGGTTCATTTTGTGTTCCCAAACTCCTTTCGCTTCTATGATAAGAAGTACTTCTATTTGAACTTGAAGTTACTTCAATGTGAAGTACTTCAAAAAAGGTCCCAAACGCAGCCTAAACCTCTGATGTTCATTCTACACTATCAAAGTTCATTTATATGCTTTTATAACATAGTATTGTGGGATAAAAAGCATAGTGAGTGTCCTATGATGTTTGTTACTACATTATTGTTTATGTGATACATAACTTGCGGTTCTTGGCAGGGTACGTCCACTGTAGGAGTTGGAAGTGGTCTCCCCAATATTTTGAGAAAACGGAAGGTTATTGGAGGTACATGTCTTTGATGTTCTGTGCTTTTTAATTATTGAACTTCAACAAAAGTTCTAAAAGTAAATTTGTCAATGCATGTGCAGAGATTCCTTTACAGTAAGAAAAGGGCAGATAACGGAAGGGTAAATTTTGGCCAAGTAGAGTTAGATCCCATGATGTTTGTTACTACATTATTGTTTATGTGATACATAACTTGCGGTTCTTGGCAGGGTACGTCCACTGTAGGAGTTGGAAGTGGTCTCCCCAATATTTTGAGAAAACGGAAGGTTATTGGAGGTACATGTCTTTGATGTTCTGTGCTTTTTAATTATTGAACTTCAACAAAAGTTCTAAAAGTAAATTTGTCAATGCATGTGCAGAGATTCCTTTACAGTAAGAAAAGGGCAGATAACGGAAGGGTAAATTTTGGCCAAGTAGAGTTAGATCCCGTTTTCAATTGTTCCTAGTTATAATTTGTGTGTCATCTGCTGTAGAATATTTTGTGTATTGCACAATTGAACATTTACTACATATTATGAAGACATGGGAAGCCCGTCCCACCAGCTAAGGCGTGTTTGAAGCATGAGTAGTTCAAAGTTTCTTGCAGAGGCCTTAAGGGGACATGGGTTCTGGGACGCTTCTGTTTTTTCTACCATTGGATGTGTTCTTTGATCAAGTACTATTGTTCTCTTTGATCAAGTACTATTGTTCATCAGTTTATGCATGTTAGTAAACCCTTTCAGATTCTTTAGACACGATTTTCCTTAATATTGATGATGAGGATGACCACTTTCAGTTTTCCTCCTCTACAGGTTGCCTGTGTGTAGGGAAGATAGCACATTTCATTTGTGGAAGCATGAGTTTATATTAGGGATTTGTTGTACTCTCTTATTCTTTAACCTAGGAACGTTTAGCTTATTAACTGAGGTTAGAGCAGAAACCACCTTATTGCAAATATTTGATAAGTTTTTCCTTTTATTTAGTGTGGAAATAACAGAAGCTTGAATTATATCAATGGGGACAATGTTTCTATCCATCATGGGGATGTGGCTCCAGGCTATTCCATCCATTTGCCGCTGGTGGTTTTGGTTTCGGCCCTTCAAGTTAGTTTCCTGACTCTATTATGATTTTATGACTGTGTTCTCCATACGGCCTTCTTATCTCTTCTTCGAGTTTGGGTTATGGAAGGAGCTGCAAAGTTGATGTCGGCAACAACTGGTTTTATTATGAGACAACAGCTTATGATGTTTATATCAATCTATCATGCGCCTTTGCACTCGGCGTTGGATAAACTTCATAAAATGATTGCTTTTATGTCGTTTCTTCTACATAAATAAGAAGAATACCACCCTACTATTTCATAATAGCTACAACCAACAAATAAACAAATAAACATGATGTGTGAGCAGATTAGGTACAAATTGGTGTTTTTGTTTTGGGCCTGACCAAAAGAGGAGAAAAAAGAACCCTTCAGGAGAATTTCTTGGCAATAATCATTGTTATCGATGTGGTTGCGACCACCAAGGATGTTAAAGACATACTGCGAGATATACGCCTTGTTAATTTTTTGGATTTGGCTTGAGACATCACTCGCATCCTCTTTGCATGCATAACGAACATAGATACGTTAGGCGCTGGATCTCATTATGCCATGTCTTAGGGGCGTTGCAACAAGGACTCTTCTTATTTTGAGTTATGCATTTTTCAAAGCGAGACCTTCAAGGAGCTAGAGTGTCTCCCATATTGACTTGTGAATCCTTACTAGAGTGGGATCATTTGCACCCCTGAATGCATGTATCTCGAGTCTGTGATTAAGGTTCAGTTCAACCACCAATTTTTTCATGTGGATTGTTGATGCTGCAGTATTTCTCAAGGGTTATACCTGCTGCACCGCAGCCCGCACCGTAAGCGTGCAGCTGTCCGCAGCTGCAACAACAATATTTTTTTATTTTTTTTAAGGTTGGCCCCATCATATGTGATACATTTGTACAACCCGATCTCTGATTGGGCAGAAGATGTTCACACGTTACGCATGGAACCCTCACTCCTTTTGGGCAGAAAATGTTCAAGTTTAACTCCTCTCCTGTTGGAGGAATCTTCGCGTTTGGCGGCCTCAAAACTCCTGATTTTCTGATCAAGCTCTTGTGCACCCAACATGATCATTTTTTTCTTGTCATGGACAATGACTTATTAGGCACGACATGTTCTTAATTTTTCTTGTAAATGAACACGATCATTTTTTTTAATATTGTGGATGTGATCCTTTTTTTCTTGTAAATGATCAATGACTTATTATGCATGACAGTTTCCTTTTTTTATGTGGAGGGGTAATATCTTTTTTTTTTAGTTAATGTGAATGGACATGATTAATCTTTTTTTCCGTTTAATGTAATGAAAATGATTGTTTTTTTCATGTGAATGAACAAGATCTTTTTCCTTAATGTAGATGGATAGTATCTTTTTCTTTTACTGTCAATGGATAACTTTTTCTTGGTTTAATGTGAATGGATATGATCACTTTTCTTTAATGTGAATGGGCACGATCGATTCCTTTTTCTAATGTGAATGGAAAAAGACTTAATAGGCATGACGACTTCTTTTTTAAAGGTATGGAAAGTATCTTTTTTTTTGTTAATTGAACATGATTTATTTTTTGAACAGGCTCTATTTCTTGATGTATGATCAAAGTGGATAGGTTTCTGTTAATGAAAAGCCTCTATTTGTCATGAACAAGATCCAACTGTCATAGACAACTTCCCATTGTCATGCCCAAGTTCATGTGAGCAACCTATCTTTGTCATGCCCAAAGTTCATGTTATTATGAACAACATACCTTTGTCATGCCCAAAGTCCGATTGTCATGGACATTCTCTCCATAGTCATGCCCTAGTTGATGTTATCATGAACAATCTCTCTTTGTCATACCTAGAGCCTCATTGTCATGTTCGAGGTCCTATTGTCATGGACAACCTCTTATTATGCCTAGGTTCATGTTATCGTGGACAACCTCCCTTTGTCATGTCTAGGCTCTTATTGTTATGGACAACCTCCTTTTATCATGCCTAGAGTCCCATTGTCATCCACAACATCCCTTTGTCATGGTTAGGTTCATGTGTTCATAAACAACTTCTCTTTGTCATGCCCAGGGTTCTACTGTTATGGACAACTTCCCCTTGTCATGTCCAAGTTCATGTTATCATGAACAATCTCCCTTTGTCATACCCAAGTTGATGTTTTTATGAACAATACCCCTTTGTCATGTCCAGGGCCCAATTGTCATGCAAAACCTGTCGTGCCCAGTATCCCATTGTCATGGACAACTTCCCCTTGTCATGCTTAGGTTCATGTTATCATGACCAACCTCCCTTTATCATCCCTAGGCTCCCCTTATCATAGACAACTTCTTCTTATCATGCCTAGAGTCCCATTGGCATCCCTAGAGTCATGAATAGACTCCATTTGTCATGCCTATATACTATTTGTCTTAGTTGATATTTGACATGTCTAAAAAGTACATGTCATGCGGACTGGACTTGCCTATTAGGCATGACAAATACTGTAGGGAGAATAAATACTCTCTTGAGATGATAAATAGTCTCTAGACGCCCATTAAAACAACGTTGTCAGAGTTTGTCACGTCTAAAATTTATTTATTACCAACATAAGGATTTGTCATCTCTACTAGGCATGACAAATATATTGTGTGACAAAAGATCTCTAGCCATAACAAATAGTATCTAGAAGCCCATTCAACAATGTTGTCAGACCTTCTCACGGCTAAAAGTTACTTATCACCAGTATAAGTATTTGTGATGTCTATTGGGCATGTTAGAGGTGAGAAAGGATCTCCAGGCATGATAAATAGTCATTAGAAGTCCATTAAATAATGTTGTCAGAACTTATCATGCCTAAAAATTATTTACCAGCGGTATAAGTATTTGTCATGTATAATGGTCATGACAAATACGTTAGGGGTGATAAGGGATCTCTAGGCATGGTAAATAGTCACTGCGAGCCCATTAAATAATATTGTCAGAGTTTGTCACCCCTAAAAATTATTTATCACCTATATAATACGGTGGGGGTGATCAAGAATATTTGGGCATGATAAATAGTCTCTGGAAGCCCATTAAACAATGTTGTCAGAGCTTATCACGCCTAAAAATTATTTATCACCGGTATAAGTATTTATCATGTCTAATGGGAAAGACAAATATGCTCTGAGTGATAAAGGATGTGTAGGCATGATAAATAGTCTCTAGAAAGACATAACACATGTCATTAGAGTTTGTCATGTACGCTAAGCCATGATACATGCTTTATGAATAGGGTAAATAGATTATGGGCATGATAAATATTCTTTGGGTATGAAAAATAATTCTAAGCAATATTGAGTCATGATAAATACTTCACGAGCTTGATACGCACAGTATGTGCCATGATAAATATTCTATGGGTATGACAAATAATTCTACGCAAAACCAATTTATGACAAATACTTTATGAGTTTGATAAATAGAGTATGGGCATGATAAATATTCTATGGGCATGACTTATACTCTGGGCAATAATAAGTCATGACAAATACTTTACAAGCTTGATTCATAGAGTCTAGACATGTATGATAAATAGTCTTTACACTTTGGACATTAGAAATGGAGGCTATACATGATACATACACCGTATTCATGGTACATATACCTTAGGCATTATACCATACACCATGTTCATGATAGATGCACCATGCATCCACCATGTTCATAACACCATGACCAATATTTATACAGGCATTACATATCTGTAACTCCTACGTTTTTATAAAATCTGGTATGGATATATATATATATATATATTCTATGGGTATGACAAATAATTCTACGCAAAACCAATTTATGACAAATACTTTATGAGTTTGATAAATAGAGTATGGGCATGATAAATATTCTATGGGCATGACTTATCCTCTGGGCAATAATAAGTCATGACTAATACTTTACAAGCTTGATTCATAGAGTCTAGACATGTATGATAAATAGTCTTTACACTTTGGACATTAGAAATGGAGGCTATACATGATACATACACCGTATTCATGGTACATATACCTTAGGCATTATACCATACACCATGTTCATGATAGATGCACCATGCATCCACCATGTTCATTACACCATGACCAATATTTATACAGGCATTACATATATGTAACTCCTACGTTTTTATAAAATCTGGTATATATATATATATATATATATATATAACCTTACTCAAGAAGTAGAAGTATAAAGATCATTGCACCATAACATTACAAAATATCGTAGAGCATACATCCACCATGTTCATTACATCATGACCAATATTTATATATCATAGATACATCCACCCCGTTCATTACACCATGACCAATATTTATACACCATGACATTACAAAATTTGTACCACGAGCTTACAAAGTCTGGTTTGAATAAAAAATATATATACCAAACCTTGTTCAAAAAGTAGAAGTATGAATATCATTTACATTAAGTCTGACTAGATTAATTTTTTCCTTAAGTTTGTGTGGCTAAATATTCTTTAAACTCCTCTATCAAAAAGTAGAAGTATTTGTCTCTTTACCATGTATATCACACCTAACAATATCATAGGAACCTTCTGCAACGTCAGTGTTACAATAGTCAACATTCTTTGAGTTCTTAGATTTCTTCAACTTGTTGAATTTCCTTTTGATCTTCTCAATTGAGTTTGGTATCTACTTTTCTCTTCTTCTTTTTGTTATGACTTTTGGTGGATCATTTACAACATGTTCTGTTAGGTGTACTATTAATAACGGGATTTCCTTAAGATGTGCATTAGAGGCATTTATTATCTTCCTTATCAAGATAAGTAATTTAACTAAAGCAACATTATATACTTCTTTAAACAATGAACTAACCTGAGTGGCCTTGCTCATACGATTAATTAAATCACTGCATTGGGCGTTAGAATTGCTCATTGGATTACTTTCATTGTTACATTCATCAAATGCATACCTATATCTCATCTCCTTTGTCTAACGTTTCAGAATGTGTTTCTAGAACATAGTATATGCCAGACAATTGAAGTGCCATCACTGCATGGCTGTTTAAATATCCTCTAAATTTAAATGATCGACAAGTACATAAAACAGTTCTATCGATTGGATGGTATGACATTGTGTAATCCTGATATTCCGACTTAATCCTAAAGATCCTTAATTCCCCATTTTGGACCATTGTTGGATGATAAGATGCAAGTCCGGCTACTTCTTGAAATTTCTTGAAAATAGCCCTTATATACATTTTAGCTGCTTCTTTCTCGGAAGGTGAAAAGGTTTTTAAGTAGGCCATTGTTTCCCAAGATTTTACATTCTCTTGTTTTTTTGTATCGTATCTTCTTTCTAGTGTAGTTGCATGCTTATCAATGAATTCTCGTAATGTAGTCTTCAATTGAACATACCCATCAAAAAAATGATTGATGCTTTCACTCCTTTAAGATGTAAACGTTCTTACATATATCAAAGTCATATGCAAAAATAAAATAATGAAACAAAGACAAATGATATGCATCAAAGATAAATTTGTCACTTGTGAAGAATATATCTTTCAAGAATACTGGAACCTATTTCGCACGTCGTTCATATAATCTATTCAACTACTCATTATCTTTGCAAATTTTATACTTGTGCATCAAGTTCTTGCACCGTTCTTCAAACTTATAGATAGTTATGAAATCATAAATACACTGGTCAAAACCATCGATAAAGTCGGGATTATTACATATATGATCAATCTTCTCAGATACCTTTGTTAAAATATGTCAAAGATAAAAATAATACCTTGCATTAGGAAACACTAACTGCATCTTACATCGCTCTATCTTGATTAGTAATGATTATCTTTCGTGCCTCTCCACTATTTACAACTAGCCATGACCGAAAAATCTATATAAATGATTATATTTTCTCATCCGAAAAAAGCGCACTTCCAAGAAGAATAAATTGTCCGTGATGATTCATTCCAACAAAAGGTCCAACGGTATCTGATGTACATTTGTAAGATTCCAAACAGCATCTGATATACATTTGTAAGATAAGTTGTATTAGAACATATAACATGATTCTCTAGACTTTCAACCATCGAAATGTTTGAAGAAGCACACATTATTCGTAAACCTACTACTAATTATAGTAATTCCAACACCTGTAATCCTTGCATATGCATTGTAAAAGTTGCGTGCCTCGTTAATAGTATCAAATTTATTCCATCTCGTCGTTCAACAATTGAATTTGGATTATTGACCATGAGTCATTTAGGTGTCTTGAAAACATTATCTTCTTCATCACAGTTGATACTTAGCCATGAAATCTGTAACAAGATTAATGTTCTATATTATTATAAAAACTGAGTAATATTAAGACATAACTACAAAACATTAATCATTATTGAATCTAAGATATGTACAAAATAGAAATCAGAAAATACAAAATATGAATGCCAAATGGGACAAAAGATTAAGCAAACACACTTGCCCAATGCCTATTATTTCTGCCCACATTGCATTTATCATGCCCAATTTTTATTTCTATGCCGACATTGTAATTCTCATAGACATCATGCCCACTGGTACTTGTCATCATCCATTTATAGTGCTCACGATCACTGTGTAATTGTCATCAGGAGTATGTATTTGTCTTAGGAACTAATAGAGTAGTGCATCACACTCTGCATATATTTGTTATGTGATCAACGCATTGTCCGACCTCCTAATTATCATGCCCAATAGACATGACAATTAGCCCATGAACATGATAATTAGTAGCTAGAGTTGATAAATACATGTTGGACATGAAAAATACTCTCCAAACATGGCAATGTCTGCTCAACTGAAGTAAATGTGAATTGTAGACACTATTTCTCATCACCAGGACTAATTCACATGCCGAGTGACTATTTTTCTTGACGAGGGACTATTGTTCTGCAAATACTTCTATGCATGATAAATAGTTATCAGACCTTGTCATGCCTAGAAAGGATTCATGAAGGCTGCACCCCACCACAGTTCCATAACTAATATTTCCCACGTCCATTCTTAGGGACAGGATCTTGTGGGAAGGGGAGGAGTGCGTGGAAGGGAATGGGAATAAATGCAGTTGCATCATGTGCTAGAAGAGAACTATTAGAGTAAATGCATATTAGGAGAATAAATGACAGTGAGAGGAAATAAAGGAAGAAGGGGACTACTAGAGTAAATGTACATTAGTTGCATAGTTCCATTTAACACACAAAAAAAAAGAGAATAAATACAAGTAAAGAGGAATAAATGACCTACCTTAAGATTTCCTGATGCATCTCTGTGGCTAGTTGAATAGGAGAGAAAGAGACAATTGTTGGCTGGTTGAATAGGAGGCAGAGAAATGAGAATATTACTCTGTCTCTCTCTCTCTCTCTACTACGAGCTGTTTGCTCTCTCTGCTACCTGGTGTAAGGAAGAAACTGGGAAGAACATGTACTTGAGAAGAATGGATGGGTGGAAAAGGGTAGTTTGGGCATAAAGCAAGCATTACTCATACATCAAATGGTCTATCCATCATGTGAGAAGAGAGCCATATATTCACAAGTACTAGAGAGGAAGTGAATGGTATCTAGTAGACTAATTTTATGCCACCCTAGATAGGCGGCAGTTTTGTGTAAAAAAAAAAAAAAAAAAAGTTACTAGAGTTTTCTCCCCATCAAATGGAATGAACTTCGGCCTTCAAGTTATCACGATTCATGAAAGCTAGAGCCAACGAAAATGGTTACAGAAAGGAGAAAATTAAGGAACGCCAGGAGAAGTTCCTGGCAGATATCACTGTCAATATTCCGCCATGGACGTGGTGAAGACCATCAAGGATGCAAAGAAATAACTGAGCAATCTGATGATCACTGTTGTTTGGAGACTTATAATAAGAACGATATGGATACATGTATTCTAATCCTTTTTTGAGTTTGGATTGAAATATTATTGATTCTTTTTATATAGGACAGGGATACCTGAGATTTTGAATCTTGTACTTACTCCATTGTCCTCTGTAGTATGTAATCTATATCATTTGGACTGTTTAATTACTTTGGAGGTCTTCGGTAGACCTTGATCTTTCCCCATCATTCACACGTGACTTGATCGAGGTAGGCATGTCCCATTTTTCACCTACAATCGGATGGGTTCCTTTAAACTACCTACTAATTTTTCCAAGTGCTTAGTGGCTCAGCGCAATGCTTCCATCTCAAACAGCCATGTAGATTCTATAGAACTAAACCTAATTAAAGATAGTGCTAAAGTTTGGTGGTGTTAAGCGCACCTGATCAAGTTATATGGTGTCGAGTACCACCTCCTCTTAAACCTACTTACATACGTCTTAGCTCCCCTTAAAGAGGGTAACAAAACTAGCATTATCTCAGAGAAGAAAAGGTCTCGTACAAAGTGAGAATATACAGATTTTTTCATCTCTACTTAATTGTTTCTTCTCTGACCCATGAAAGATCCTGAGAAGGTGGGTTACACTATTATATATATATATATATATTATATATATATATATATATGTTAGAATAGTTTTACATCTAAAAAAAGACAAAATCAAAAAATGTTTAGTAGATGGTGTCTACGTCACTCATAGTCTTAAGGTTTTGAGTTGGATGGCCTAATAATTTCAACATGATATTAGAGTCCATGATTACGAACCAGGCCGTGCACTCTGTATTTGTGGTTCACATGACAGAACGTAAAATCGATTTGCACGTGAGGAGACGTGTTAGAATAATCCTACATAAAAAAAAAACAAAATAAAAAAATATTTAGTAGATGGTGCGTACTCCTCTCATAGCCAAAATTTTGAGTTGCATGGCCCAATAACTTCAACAATATAGCAATTGTTCATCTCTACTTAATTGTTTCTTCTCTGACCCATGAAAGATCCTGAGAAGGTGCGTTACACTGACTATATATATATGTACACCAAAAGTTTTAGGTCCATACTTCCTAGTGGGAGCGACGTGTGCCTGCAACAGAAAGTACCAAGAGGTGGGCTTGCGTCAGGAGGTGTGGCTCTCCCTCCCTCTTACGGAACAGGTTATTAGGTTAAGGGCCCATACGAGCATTCGGGTTGTTCATCTGGTGCTCTTCCTGCTGGAAAGAGGAAACTTCGAAGGAAGGAGATGTCCAACGAGGACACTACCCACATTGTTGATGACAAAAATTAGGTAGGCCTCTTACTAAAAAGAGAAGATACTCACAAGTGGCCACACGTAAACTAGAGTCGGGTTTTCGCCATGGAATCGAACTACTCTTTCCTCGTAGGCATATCACTGGCGGGATATAGGGTGTGTTTGGCAAAATTTTTACTTGAAAATTAATTTTGACTTCCACTTCTTATACAAAATAAGTTGAGGGAGAGAAATTATAACTAATTTTAATTTGTTACAAAAGTCAACTCTTTCATAATAATCTTATTTTTCTCTAATTTTGAAAACTCATTCCTTGTAACTTTTAATTAGATGTCAAAACATAAAAAAAATACCACATAAATGATTTCCAAGATCTAATGACTTTTATAAAAAATAATTAAATGAAAACGTAAAAATACTTATAATGGAAGTTGCGCCAAACAGGACGATAAGTTTGTGAGGTTGATATCGACGTGTTTGGCTTTCTCATTCTGTTGCTGCGGTTTGATTGCTGCAACCAATCGGTGTGATGTGACGTGAGACAAAATATACCAATGTGCTGGGCTCAAAAGGTCATGTCCTACGGTTCTCCCTCTTTCATCGTTGGCAAATGAGCAAGTATGTTTAAATTTTTGTTTTTTAATAAGTGATATATATAGTTGGTCAAGTATATATAATTTTTTTGAAAAAGAGAACATAGGCCTCAACAAAACAGTGGGTTGATTCTTATATTCTCGCACACTGCAGGTGTAGGGAATTAAACCTATGATCTCTCTTAGAAGAAGCTAAGGGTGTGTTTGGCACAATTTCTATTTGGAAGTACTTTTGTATTTTCATTTAGTTATATTTTGTGCAAGTCATTGAATTTTGAAAACCACTTATGTAGTATTTTACTTGTATTTTGGCTTCCAACCAAAAACTATAAGAGTAGAGCTTTTAAAATTGTAGAAAAAGTGAGGTTGTTATGTAAGAGTTGACTTTTGCAACAAACTAAAATTAGTTATAACATTTCTCTCCTAACTCATTCTATATGAGAACTGGAAGCCAAAAGTGACTTTCAAATAAAAGTTTTGCCAAACACACCTTAAAGATGCTACCAAGTCCAAGGCTCATTGATAAACATGTCACTGTCCAATTATAATGAAGGTTCCTAGAAGGGATGGTGAGTGAAAAGGAGAAGAAAAGGTTTGTTTCCAAAAGCTTTTGAGTCATTGGGCACCAGAGGCACTACTACCCACCATCATTAAGAAGGCATTTCAAGTAATTGGAAGCCCTTTTCCTGGCTTGCAAGCAGCCTGAATCAGTGAAACCAGGCAACCATAGTCAAACTCAAAGCATATATGTGTTAAGAATTTTAAAACCCAAGCTGCTGAAACTTAGATCTTCGAGGGTGTTCAAGTCCATGGATTATTGCTTTTATCCTTGAAAGGGTCGACGATCACATTGATCAACGTTTCATGGCAATGGCATACTATGAGTCAGGGTGCTGACAGATTACCTGAAGAGGTTTTTAGTGTATGCAGTGTTTTAGCCATATTTTCTTTTAGTTTCGACGTGGTGACCATCCTGTACAATTATTTCCTCTCTAAGAGCCCTCCCACACCCAGTGTACTTTCACAATCTTAATTTGCACAAGTTACCCAAGTATAAACTTATATGCTACAACTTAGAAGACCATAAAAAGATTTTTGGAAGCCCCTCCAGGTATGTACAAAATCTAAGCAATTGATACAGTTCAGACCATATCTCAGTCTAGGCTATTCGATGAGAATTGGATGGCTGATCATGGCTTGGGTGCTTTGTGTCCTTTTAGGTGGAATAGCAAACTGGGGTCACCTGGTTAACCGTCCAATACTGATGACGTCAGTTCGTCATTTCGACCAATGCGAAATTATTCCATGTTGAGTTATAATTGCTGCACCGTAAGCTTATTGTTTTATTTTTTAGAAAAATATTTAGGATGGTCCCACATGTTTGACATGATGGGAATCACTATTCATTAGACTCAATTTTGATTTTTCAGATTTTTATGAATCATCCGATTAAATGTTGAATGATATGGACATGTAAGATATGATAGTCCATCATAAAATATTTTCAAAAATAAAAAGGTAAAAAACAATAAAACTTACTATTGTAGCTGTCCGAGCTAAGTAGTTCACATGACTGCCCATTTGCACTGTGGGCTGTGCTGTATTGCATTGCAAACGGTGCAGCAAGTATAACTCACTCCGCATTAGGTAAAATGTCAGCAGGCTCCTAGACCAGATCATGTGGCCAGTTCCCTCCCCCGTGACCCTAACCTCTTGTGAATTTAGCGACGTTGAAGGAAATTCCACCCAACTGAAAAGTTCGGTCAGTACACTGAGAAAAAGAAGGATCCCACCCAACTGAAAAGTTCGCCGGAAAAGGCATTTTTTCAAAATCGCCAGTTCTCTCTCCCTCAGTGCATTGACTGAATTCGGTCAGTAGCTTTACAGAGGAGATCCGGTCTCTTTGGAGTAATGCTTAATGCAACATGCTGTTAAGAGTTTCCAAAGTAGTCCCCAGTGCAGTATGCCATCTGAACTTTGGTCGGATGGTCTCCTCAGACTGCCATGCGCCTAGACATGCATAGGGCCTTGGTCACACATCAGCGTTGGGCTTTCTCTCTCTCTCTATATATATATGAACGAATTTTTAAGTGAGTTTTTTGTTATTCTGACCATTCTATCAGTTTAGATGTGATGTAACAATTAAAAAAATTTAAAGGTATGGTCATACATACGTGTTGTGGCGCTTTCATAAATTCATGGAGGTAAAGTAGGCGTAAAAAATTAAAATATAATTTTAATAATTGGCCCTCAGATGGGTGCTGCGCAAGAGACCGGTTGTTCAGATTTTGATGGTTAGAATAAAGACCTAGTGATAAGGAGAGATCGGTTTACAGGAACTTCTCTGTTACATCATTTTACCATCCTTCTTCCTATATACGTATCACATTACTTGTCATGTTAGCTAGATTGAAGTAACTTTAAAACTCTCCCAACTTTGTACGCAGCTACCAGGTCATTAATTAAGTAGGAATTTGACTCGCAACGTAGTGGAACTTATTTTTCATAAAATTCTGCAACAGCCAACAGCAACATAGTTCCGAGGCAGGGACCTCATGGCTTCCATGGTCGCAAGGACGTGCGTTACAACAACCTCACGGCTTGTTTAAATTTACGAGAGGATACGTTACAACATGAACGCATCAACCTTCTTTTTCCTTTGAAGCCATCCATCCACTCCATTGATGGGGAAAAGGGATCTAACATATGTGTAGTTCCCACATCCATAACATTACTGGTTCTTACACTGCCAGGCAGTCCTTGTTACCCATCCCCTCCACCTTACCTCCATGCCCACCCTTCCCTTCCCTGTAAGCAACAACATCAAGGTGGTACAAGATTGGGATCATGGTGGCAGACGACAGGAACACCAGCACAGGGCCGAATATCCACAGCAGGAGGGGGAGTGCGGCGTAGAAGAGCCGGTTACCAACGGTGTTGAGCACGAAGCCCTTCTCCAGCAGCTCGCAGATGTAGTCCACGGTGGACGCCGCCGGGTCGTCGGCGCCGTCCCGGCTCGGCGGGACGTTTATGAGGAAGTTCACCTGGTTGAGGAACCGGATGGAGAGGGAGTAGCAGAGGAAGGCGAAGAGGAAGATCAGCAGCAGGGTGACGTACTTGAGGGCCACCATGAAGTCGCCGTGGGCGCCGTAGACGGAGTCGTTGAGCGGCTTCTTGACGCTGTAGGTGCTGCTGATGACGGCGGCGAGGCCGGAGCAGAGGAGGATGGAAGTGGTGGCCATCAGGGTCGACCCCATTATGGCGTTCCGGATCGTCTGCACCGCCAGGATGTTCTTCTTGTCGTTGTCCTGAAATGGATCGAATGGTCAGCAACCGACCATGCATCGATCCGAGTGATTATAGAGACTGTTATCACCAAAATAAAATTCTCTAGATCTTGATGTATCTTTATTCATGAGAGTCAGGAGTGAGATGAGATTCTCTGATAATTCACAAAAACTAGAGATGAATCAGTCATTTGACACCACACTCAAACCTGTTTGTCTTGCTTTTTTTTTTCCCTTTCGTAACAGATGTATCATGCCGTTTCTTGCCTTACCCTTTTCAACTAAGGTTATGAAACTTTCCGTTGCAAAAAAGAAACAGAAATGACTTCGGTTGCATAGCAAAAGTGGACAAGTTACATGTCGTTGGAAGCAGGCACCCCAATAGTTAGTGCTCCTTCGAAAGTCACTAGGTTGCAGCCAACAAGTTAGCCATATTGTTATATGCATTGGCATATGGTCAGCTCAGCCTGTTTCCACAGTTTAAGTGGAGATGCCATAAGAGGCTGTGATGGGTTGCAGTTCAGCTCAGTCACATATGAAACGATAGGAAACCGAACTAAGATGTGGTGCACGTAACCTTATTTCACGTTAATGTGCTTGAGCTAGCAGTGCGGTCATAGTATTTTCCTACTTACAAGCGTACCTTCATCATGGCGACGACCCATCGACGCCGGCCGGCGGAGTTGACGCCGATTATGGTTTGGAGTGGCGCCGACCGGATCCTGCTCCACAGCCAGAGGTGGTAGGCTATTGAGATCAAGAGAGACAAGGGCACTAGTATTAGGTCAAGGTAACACTTCTTCCACTCCATCCTCTCTCTCTCTCTCTCTCTACACCTCTCTCCTCCTCCTCCTCTTCTTGCAACACCACCTCCACCCCAAAGCTAGCTAGGTAGTCTCTCTATTTAAAGACCTCCATTCATAGAATGTGGACGCATTTCGGCCCTGCAAGCCAAAGCGGCTAGGGAAAGGCAGGAAGAAAGCAACCACGGCTCCATTCGTGAGCCCATGCAAAAAGCTCTCCCGCCACCTGGTCTTTTCCCCCTCAAGCCCTCCCATATTCGACGAATTCACCGTTGTGCCATCGATCTCTCCCGTTGGCGGATCCAGTATTCATTCAGTAATCCCGAGACTCCGTTCAATTTTGTCACACTTATGGGTCTAACTCAAAACAATACAATTCGAGACTCCATTGATTCAGTTCAAGATCTCACTAACTCAACTTAAGACCTCATATGATCTAACTCAAGATCACACTGACATAGCCGTGCTTATGACCTAATGTTCGAGTGACTCCAGTAGATAAAATTTCTCTGTCTGCCACTAGAGGTGATCAAAGTTCCATGGCCAAGACGTAATTCTGAGCACAGGCAGGGGTGTTTTCGTCCGTCGAGGGGAGGTAGGGTTGGTGGAGAGGGGAGCACCACCTCCTCCGTAGTGTGATTCCGACGAGGCCAACGAGGAGGAGATAGTGTGCTGGGAAAAGAAGTGGGGAAGAGGGACGCCACTTTCGTGTTTGGCATGCAGAACTAGTATTTCTTAAAGAGAAGGAAACGTTATTCTTGGGGGCTCTTGTCTTCTTAGGTGACGTGGCAAGTCGGTGAGGCCACACGTGGAGAGCGTGCAAGGGTGAGAATAGTGGGACGATGTTTGGTGGGCATTGCTCGAATCGCTTTCACTTCAGAGTACTCCACATTGGAGATTTCTTGCGTGGATGTCTTGGCAAAAGCTCCCAATAAGTCATGTTCTATGAGAAGTATGTCATATAGTTACGAGGAATTTAAATATACTAATGTGTCATCTATCACATGCACTCATTAAAAAATTATTAGATTAAACGACTCACCTTTGTCGCATTCTTTTCTTTGGCATATTAATTTAATGAAAATCATATGATTAATTTACCAAAGAGCTTAATAAATATGACAAAAAGTATGATAAAAATATACAATAAATAATATTCTTTTATAGTTAGGTATTAACGCACGCAAACTCTTCCTAACTTTCGTATTACCAATAATACGCCAACTCTAGCGGCATATACATATGTACATACCCTTCGAAATGGAAGGGACAAAGGTTTCCTCACTCATCGCACCAAATTTAATTGCCTAATTTAACTCTTCTTTGGCAAGGTGCATCTTTTCTTTTTGAGAAGAAATACTCTTAGTACATATGTGGACCAGAGTCTAATAGTACTAAGAGGGAGAGGAAAGCCAAATATCGTAAAAAAATTTCTCGTGTGATCTCAAAATTTAGTAATTATCTGAATCCTCTCTCTCTATGTACTGTACTGTTGGACTCTAGTCTAAAAATATATTAAGAGGATCTCCTTTCTTTCTTTTTTGGTAATGAGACTGAGGCCTGATAAATCTTAGTCGGCTTTAATACATAGAACCGTCATATACACACCATTCGTGGATGACTTGGGCTATTAATTTCAGAAAAGAAACTACCCAGTTGCATACACGCAATCCTATTGGGCCAATGAAAGCATGAGCAACTCCCTTGCATCCCCTAGGCAAATTACAAAAGTGGAACCAGAAAAGCGAGGTGGTCCGAATCTAGTATATATCCTTGAATGGAAAATAACCTATAATCATATTATTCCTGCTGGAGATTCGCAACCCACATTAACATGCAAGTGAAGGCATGAAGGGGAAAGGAACATGTTGCCTTGCCAACTTGATTAATAATGGAGGAAGATTGAAGTGAAAGGTTGAGGGAATTATTCTCCAATTCCAACCTCAACCAAATACGAACATCGGGTCGCCTATAAGAAGAGCTAATTTACTGCATGAAAGATGCATGCATGTCAGACTAGTCTCTTATTAGTTCATGCCTGCTAGAGACTGATAATTTCACAATGCATGCATTTACCTTTTTAATCCAAACAATTTCAATGACTTTCCAACTGGAGAGAGTACAAACATGAACGCGCGCTAC
Source organism: Zantedeschia hybrid cultivar (assembly GCA_030544215.1). Taxonomy (NCBI): domain Eukaryota; kingdom Viridiplantae; phylum Streptophyta; class Magnoliopsida; order Alismatales; family Araceae; genus Zantedeschia; species Zantedeschia hybrid cultivar. The sequence continues at coordinate 40,080,381 of JARZZO010000013.1, read as the reverse complement.
ACTAATTTTTTTCTAGTAGGAGTTTCTTTTTTTCCTTTTTTTCCATGCAGCACAATGTAAGTCCCAAAATACATATGTATTACAAATTCCACTGTAAGACAATAATTGTTTCATGGATTCGTCACTTTGTTCTTACATAATTAGCAAAGGTAAAATTTGAACCCATAACCTTTCTAATTAAAAGAAAACACCATGAGCAACATATCTTTAGCTGATGGTCTCTTTCCTTGCTGGGTGATGCATGACAAAGTAGTGCATATATACATCTTCCCATGGTTCTCTTAATTATATGTCATATATGGTTTCTCCTCAGCAACGTGTTCCAAGTTTTCAAATGATGTTATTAATGCATGATTGTCTTCTTTCAGAAGAAAGACTGCCCAATGTCTAAAGCTCCAAGGACTCCCTGGTTCCCAGAGGCTACACTTAGATCTTTGATGTAGTACACATATCGGCATAAGCCATCGGAGGTGTTAGAATAATCGCAATCAGAAAAAGAATAGAATAATTAAAACTTAAATAGATGGTGCCTATTCCACTCAATATTTTAAGTTTTGAGTTTGATGGTCTAATAACTTCAACACGGTATCATAATTCATAGTTACGAATCGGGTCACACACTCCATCATTGTGGTATCTGTGACGTAACTTAAAATCGGTCTGCACATAAAGGAGTGTGCTAGAATAATCGTACATCGGAAAAAAGGACAAAACAATTAAAGCAAAACTTAAATGGATGGTGCCTACTCTATTCAATGTCTTAAGATTTTAAGATGGATGATCCAATAACTTCAACAAGAAGGACCGGCTGTCTCGCACTTGTCTACGAGTATGGGGTTTTCCTATGGGGGGAGAAACGTAGGCGTGCAGATAAAAATAGAGAATTATATACGCCACCATGAATAGCCGGCTCTCAAAGTGTGTTCCGCCAACGTCCCCGGTGAGGACGGCGACCTCAGCCCCCGCACGGTGGGGGAACATGTTGCGGAGGCATACTGTTCGACGAATTGACGCGCAGTGGTAATGCGTTTTATCTCCAAGAAGCACTTGTGCTGATGACGCAGCGCGTGCATGGTTTGGCTGGAAACATATGCATATGTATGCGTGGTGGAGAAAATGGATTGGCTTCCCCTTAAATCCTACAGTGGAGTCGAAGTCGAAATGGAAAGATGCAAGGTGGAAGTATTCGGAGATGTCACAGCTTGGCTCCCATGTGTGTTGAGATTGTCCACACTTCATCTTCTCCACATGATTCATAGTTTCACTCTCTATTCAAACCCTATTAATTCAACTAGTTAAATAATTAGTTCCAAGGTGAGATAGAATATTAAAAAGTACAATAAAAAGCGAGGATGTTGTATAACCTACTAAATTAAATGAAATTTAAAAGATCTCATTCTAAAAACTTCTTCCCTCACTAAACTCCTCTTTTAATAGGTGAACTAATAGAATTAAGCAATTGTGCAGAACAAATAAAGAGCTCAGTCCATGTCTTGTCATGGTTTCCTCATCAGTCTGACCATTTCCCCGGATGCTCTCCAGTAATACTACTTTCGGTCTACCACTTCATCACTTACTGAATGGACGTCGAGGGGGTCATGTCGAGGAGGTCATCGCCCTGTTGACGCCATGATCGTACGTACCAGCAGCCCTGCCATGCTGGTCGGGATCTTTTCTCAAAGGAATATTCTGGAATATGCATCCTTCTCTGTTGGGGTTGTTTTAGGGTTTTTGTCTCTATGTATACTACTCTTTTAATTATTTCTCTTTCCTTACCCTCAAATGAGATCCCCTCTTTTTCTGAACTTGAGTATATCTTCACTCACGTAACAGGATGAATCTAGTATTTCTTCATCTTTTTTATTTTTAATAAATGATCAATTAATCTATTTTTATAGAGGTATCAAAAAAGAGGCCGAGAAGATCTCATTACCATCAATTAAATATATTTGTTAACTGTGACTGCCACAGATTGCAATGATATTATTGATGTACGATGCCATTCGGCAAAATCGATCAATCCAGGCATCTTGTTGAACCCAGCTTACAGAGGAAGTTGTCTTCCTAGTTGCTCACGTCAGTTCATCAATCCAGGAATGCATGAAAACGAGAAAAGGGAAACAAAAATCCGGATGATACCATTACATCTCATGTACAAGTTTCAAACATGTTCATCGATTTCAATGAAGATAATCCTTGGGACGTTGATCAGCTAATGTGAAACCCAAGTGTGAAGTCTTTTTCTTTGATCAAGTACCCAGCTCCCTTCCTGAAAGGTATCCTTCCACTTACTTCATGGGATTGTGCTCCTGATCACTGGGCTAGTGGAAGCCATTTCAACCCCCAAACGAGATAGTGCCGTCCACATGCTTCCCCTAATCCTAATGCTTGCCGATGGCGATTCCCACGCAGGCAACCACTGAAAGGTATTCATCTATGGGAATGAGACAGATTAATGGCCCGCTGCTGAAATCACTAACATCATTTGGCACTGTTCTTGGAAAGACATGTTCTGTAGTGGAACTGCACTGTACCAGGGTGTGCGACTGCCTCATACCCGGTGGTGCTCCCAACTTTGAGCACATTAATCAACGGTTTTGGATTCCATTCACTAGACCATTCTGGCTCGCGCATTCAGCATGTGCATGCCTGGGTTTTGTGACCGTGGCATCCATTAAGGAAACAACAATATATATGTGGTGACACTTCCTGTTCGGCAATGACGGACGCAGAAATTTTGTTCAGTAGAATTATTCAGACATTAGGTCATAAGTATGATTGGATCAGTGGATTTTAGACTAGGTCATATGGGGTCTCCAGTTGGATCAATAAAGTTCTAGAGTGGGTCAGTAGAATCCCGGATTAGACTACTTTGTATTAGACCAATGAATTTGACAAAATCTAATGGGATCTCAAAACCTCACCGAATGAATGTTGGATCCGCCACTGTGATGGCATGACAGTGGAGGTCTGATATAATAGATGTGCAGCTACTCCTTTCAAGCTGCCCTCTGATGAAGTAGTACCACGTCCAAATGCTCTAACGCACCGCCTTTCAAGTCCCAAATTATCCTATTCATCGTACCCATACTGAGAGGCACCGATCATGCTGACAGGAGATTGCGTTTTAAAAGTCTTCAGGGGCATTTACCCACAACACTAGAATGTACGGTATCCCACAATATGGAAGGCGTACCAGAAAGCCACACAATTCGATGTTGCGAGGCGAGGTATAGTGCGACGTAAAGGCCTCCATATGCTCGACATGTGACGCTCCTGCTAGGGTTTGTAGCAGATTGCTGCATCTGTCTGGTGCTGTCCATGCTAGCTGGTGGGAGGCCGTGGAAGACAGCAGATGACTACCTCTGGTACTGTTGAGCGCAAACACATATATGCTCAGAGTCACGGGTATCTGTCGGCCATTACCCCCAGTGCTCTTGCACCTCATTCTCGGCTTCTGTTTTCTACACTGTTTTGCTGCGTGCGTCTTTCATAATTTTCTCATATCTTCCAGTCCATGAATCCGTATGCACTACAACTGCGAAAACACGAACAGTAATATTCCAGAAGCTTCATGATCAAGAGGACAAGGATAGAAGATGTTCTTTAAAGTTTATGGTAGTCGTCAGGTCTGTCCTCGCTGTGGCGAGGAAGTATACGGAATTGTTTAGCTTTCCTCCCAAGTATGCGCCGTGGCATGGATTCCTCATCTCTCTGAACATTTCCCAGTTAACCCTGTTGGTTTGTCTATAAATTTCTTCCGCCACTGCGCTGACCGTGTGAAAGTCGCAGAAATGGCCATCTTCTTGACGCTATGGTCGTGTCATTTGCCCTTGCCGCCTACCAAAGGTTCCTAGATTATCCTTGTGTGTGTGTGTGTGTCTCTCTCTCTCTCTCCTTTTATTGGTGCTTTCTCCGACAATTATCTTCTACATTTTTCTTCTCTCTCTCTGTAAATAAGAGTATGCAATGGTTGTAGTAATATTCACCATGTTGTCATGGATTCAGATCGCCTCAATACAAGAGAGGTAGGGTCTAGTTGTCAATGCACTCATGATAGATTCAAACAATGGACGACATCCGCTTCTCTCCTATATGCCTCTTGATTATCCTTTCCTAAAAGTAGACCATCACTCATTGGACGCCTACCACCGTATGATGTATAACTATTTCTTGAGTGTAAGATGGAATTACTTATTTGTCTTATTTTGAGAATATGTTATTTTTGACCGGACTATCATATCCTTCCTATCAAATCATAATTTGACTTATTTCGAGAATAAGGAGACCTTGTTCCACTAAATTTTACTGTCAAAGTGAGGCTTAAAGACTACGCTTTACCATTTTTTAGTACAACTCCGTGTGTTAAATTTTTTATGAAAATACATTATGTATATCAAAATTGATAGAGCATAGGCAAAAAAGATACTATTAGTAATAATATTAAATCTGATCATAGATGGAGTTATGCAATACAGCAGCCAGACACCACATTAAATGGTTATATTTTGAGAGGAATTTGCCAGCACCTAACATACCATAGAAAAAGAAAACCAAATGCAAAGAGAGCGATTATGCATCGCAATCTATTTAATCTAATAAAGTTGAAGACTTAAAGGGAGCTGAAAGAAAACAGTGGAAGACATTAAAGGGATGTTCTAGTTCTGAGGTTGTCCCACACAGTCACAGGCATCTGTCGGCCTCTCAGCTTGCTCCCTGGTTTCTCCATTAACACTTTCTGTAGTGCTAGTTATCGCCTTCCGTTCTCCACCCCACTTTGCTGGACGCATCTTTTCCCTCCTTTTCTCATTGATTTCTCTCAGTTCGTGCATCTGCATGTGCTTCCCAACTACGAAATCACAAGTTTCCTTAACATTTACATATTCTTGACCATCTTCTAGAATGTTTTTTCGGGTATGATGGCTAAAACAGTTGGGTAGTTATAAGCCCACAAGAAGCGAGACCTCAAATTTGAACAATGTCAATATTTTCCTCTGGAAGATAATTTGACACAACTACAATTTTTCTAGTATTTATTCGTACACAACATTTCTAAGCTCGAGGAGACGAATATTTCATCCCCATGATCCTCGTTCATAGTAACAATGCATCATTCATTTAAAATGATGAATATTTCATCCCCATGATACTCCTTTGCAAGAACTATGCATCCTTCATTTAAAAACTAAGTGCGCAATGTGTTGGCAGAGCAGCCACAGATTAACAGTTAAACACAAAAACACACAAACAGAGACTAGTGCCCACAAATTAAGAAGTACAGATTAGTGTCCACGAATCAAGAAGCTTAGATTCTAACTAGTCCATCTTTTTTTCCAGTTTTTGCTATCCTCTTCCTGACCTATTAATCTCCAACTTTATACCTGAAGATTCTCTTCTTTTAGCCTCTTGCAGTATCAGGAAACGAGTAAAATGGTAAAAGAATTAAAGAAAATGAGTTTGTGAACCGACGTCTTTCTGAACAGCAATAGCATAGTCGGCCCCCAATAATATGTGACACCCTTCCAGGATCAGTAAGTCTAAAACAACCTTTCTGAGCCATCAGAAACTGGTGTTAGGAAGATGCTAGATGCAGAGCGCTAGTATATTTGGCGTCACAAGAACTTACTGTCTTTCAAAAATACCCAAAACCAGATCCCAACAAGGAAACAGAAGGAACTGCTTAAGCTCACGTAGCCTCAAAAGCACGTATAGTTAGTTCTCTGGCAATGCAGATCTAGAGATGCAACATACCTCAGGTCTAGCATCCAAAAGGCTTGCTACTTCTTAATATCCAAGTCATGAAAAACAACATGCCTGCTTAACCCATGCATAAAGGAAATGAGTACGAGGGGCTGTCTAGAATGGACATAGGTTGTCAATTGTCCGGTTAGAGGAATCTGAGGGACATGAGAATAGCAAAACATGTCACATCATATCATGTAAAGAAGCAGAGAATACATCCAATAGATAGCATAGGGATATGATCAATTAAAACTAGATGCAAGCAGGAACAGGAAGCATTGATAAACCAAGGGATGGGAAAGTGCCTCAGTAATAGCGGTTGTTGGCGCCGTAAGCTCGGCCACCGGGGTATGGGCCACGAGACTCAAAGCCTCGACCACGACTACCACCAGTAAACTGAGGCCGTTCCTTGTAGGAGTTAAGCTGGCCCCCACCATATGGACGGTGCCCCTCCCCGAGTGCACCTGCGGCAGTTCCAGGTGAGCCAAAAGCATGAGGATCACTAGGCCCACCACTGCTTGGGTAACTGCTTAGTTGTGCCTGTTGATATTGCTGATGGCGAGCCTGTGATTCCTTGCGGAGGAACTCATCTCTGTGGGCAGCCTGTCGAGCTCGAACAGCCATTAGTTTCTCCTGATATTGGGCATTTATCTCACTCAATCTCTGAAACAAAGACAAACACCTGCTATAAACAAAAATGGCTACAAAACAACAAAAGTATTTCAGTCCAATAAAAGGTAGCAAAGGAATTATTTTCACGTTCCAACCATGAGGATGAGTTTATTTCACCACATCGGTGGAGCCAATACAAATAATTATACCCATGCTATTGTTATTTCACTGTTCCAACAATATGAGCATGAGTTTATTACATCACATGGGTGAAGTCAATATAAATAATTATACTCCATGTTATTGTTCCTAACAAACAAAGTAATCAGGGCTGTGGCCAAGATATTTTATGATGAATAGTCAAGGGAAATGCTTCTGCATCAGCATTAAATGATATGATCACTCAATCAGGCACAAATATTGCAAAATAGTCTGCTTATGGTGTACGTACACATGCATGTAGATGATCAAACATCCTGGAAAATACTCTTACATATTCTAAACCTAGCAGCACAGAGCCATGTTAGGCCTTAGAGCACGTCTGATGTACTTTCAATTGGAAGCACTGTTGGGTTTCCATAGGTCTCGGCTGCATTATTTTGAGTGGATGTTAGACTTTGGAAGCTATTTTACTTAGTTTTTTGGCTTCCAACTAAATTATTGATCCAAACTAGAGCTTTTTCAATTGGGGAAAGAATGGTGGTGGGATAGGAATTGACTAGACTAGCGGTCTAAAATTAGTTAGATTGACACTGCCAATAAGTTTTGTGTTCAAGGTGGAAGTCAAAGTCCGCTTCTAACTAGAAGTTTTGATAAACACCCTTTATGTCTCTGAGTAGATGTTAAACATGCAGTTAAAAGTCATGCTATCCACAATTCACTTACTGAAGCCTAAGCTACAACTTAGCTTTTTGTGTGCCAGAATCTCTGAAAAGAGTTCTGCCAACCATGTCATCTCCGAAAAGAGTGTGCTGGAATCTCCAAAAAGAGTTTCAATTGATTTTAAGGAACAAAATCCAGCCAGGAAAAAGAACAAGATGTCAGATGCCCTTGTCATCTCGGTGGATGAGTACTTGATAATTTACCTCCCTATGGCGAGCATTCTCAGCATCCTCAGCGTCCTGCTGTTCCTTTGTCAGTTTCATGATGTCTTCAAGGAACTTCCTCTCAAGACCCTCGAAAGTCTGTGGAAGAGAGTTATCTTCATAACCAACCTCCATATCTTGTTCATGAGCCTGTGCTCTTGGGTCAGCATTGACTTGTTTATCTGAACTCAGTTTTGAATCTGATCTTTGACCTTAAAATAAAGATTGAGATGCATCAAATCCCTGAACCCACATCCCAATACCATGTCCAGATTAAGCATCGATGTTCCAACAAGAAAAACAAAAAGATTGTGATGTACAAATTATTGAACCATGTGCATTTATGGTCCTCCTGATGGGGTAGTGGTTGCATCATAATCACACACAGCATTAAACACAGTGAATTTGCAGATTATGCAAGTTTAGAATCAGAATAAGAGGAGAAAATTCATCCAAAAAAGAGAGAAAGAAAAGGGGCTCCACAATTCCACACCAGACATAAACCCGCTCCACCCTTTGCTAACAATGCCTCCCCTGCATGAGCTCACATGCCACATGCGTGCGACATGCACGCACACACACACACACAAATGACACATATACAGCCCGCTCCCTCCCTCGGGTGCGACATGCACGCACACACACACACACAAATGACACATATACAGCCCGCTCCCTCCCTCGGGTTCCACAACTCCACGTCAGATTTAAACCCTCTCCATTGTTTGTTAACAACATATCCCTTGCACACACATGAAAAACAACTCGTATACTCGACCCCCCCCCCAACCCCCCGCATACACCATCCTTTTTTTTCATCTTCACAACCAATACCCTTTCTGGCTCTCTCCAATATTTCCACATCCCCACTTGAGAAGGGCAGAATTGTTGAATCACACATACCAAAGCCCAGGGTTGCTCACCAGACCACTGCCTTTTGGACGATAAAAGCCATGACCCATAGAGTGGGGATCATATCTATCACAAGATTCACAACCACAATGCATGCAAACAAGAGTAGTGGCCGATTTTTAACACACTGCTCTAATCCCAAGTCGGTGGCCTCCACCTAATCAGTGGACTTAGCATAGTGCACCACCTCAGGGGAAGGAAAAAAGCCTTAGTCAAAAACCTCACGGATGTCGAGTTTTCACACACACTGCCCCAGCTCACTATGTGAATGCCTCTGTTCCCAGCTTGAACACCCACCTCAAAAGAAGAAACAAAAGTAACCTATTAGACACAAAATAATTCAGGATCAGTTATACACATGAGGGATAAAATTAGAGGGGCTGGAATCATCCTATATATCATCTGGAAGAAAGTTCGCTCTTCAATGCAGAAAACAAAGATTGAATCTTTTTGGATCAAGTTTTCAACCAATGACACACAAGCAACCAAATTACAAACAAGAACGAGGAACTTGATCATGATGTGATCAAGGGAACTAAAAACAAGGAACAATCTAATTCTCTCCTTCCATGTACAATCTATATCAGTTCTTTTGTTCAGAAAGTAGGGAAAAAACATTAATGTCACAAATACATGACAGTTAACACTACAAATAGCAGAATATTAGCAGTCCACTACAAGTACTCAACCTGGCCTACAGATCTCAGGTAAAAGACATTGGAGAACACATAAAGGGACCCCTTTCATGAGTCAGCACCTTCAACACCAAACAAGAAAAAAAGCATTGGATATCCTGATGCTTCTCTAGTCTTCAAAAACACTGTCAAAATGCTGAACTTAGCAGGGGATATCGCTCAACATTGAATCAATGCAGGTGACTCCATTGTCCATGTGAATACACAATAACTAAAGAGAATTCCAGTAAATAGAATTCCCATTGCTTTCTAGACACAGTTTACTTGAATAGAGTGTCATGACATCTCCAATGCAAGTCACATACAACATTAGTTATGGCAAGAATATCTCAACTTCTAAATAATCGAGCAACATTTTGGATTATTCTAAGGAGCAGTATGAACCATCTGACAGGAAAGTAGCAGCTTTGCATCTTCTTTTCAGGGATTTTAATGATAAGCATTAAGTTTGTAGCTGGATATAGCTCTAACCCAATTTACAGTTCCAAATGGATCCTGGTTCACTAAGACTAGTATTCATTCCAATGGAAGTTTGTAAGTCTTGTTTCTCCCGAGTTGGCCATGCTCATTCATTTGTTATTGCTGAGAAAAAATGAGTAACTAATACAAGCTTATAAGGTAATTCTGATAAGTGCATCTCAAGCTTTGAAACACGATGGTACCCATAGGGAACCTGGCTGGGGTTCAGGGCAGCTCCTCGTCCAGGCACCCAAGTCATGCCAGACTAGACCGACTGGGATTTAGGGCAGCTCCTCTGCCAGGCACCTAAGTCACACCGGGTAAACCGCCCAGCACGTGGTGTGTGTGTGTGTGTGTGGGAGCCTGCGGGAACTTAACCCATCGAAGGCCAGGGCCTCACTGCTACACAATTCACCTGCCCCCAATAAGTGCATCTCAAGTCGCCATTCACATTAAGAGAACATTAGTGTGCAATCTGTCAAAATGTCAGATGCAACTAATGTACATGCTTTGTATAGATGTAACAGTATCAAAAACTCTTATACAGCACTGAAAACAGTTTCTTCATCAAATGGGAGTATTTTCTTTGACAAATGAGAAACTAAGTTATATATATATATATATATAGATAGATACACTCGCTAACTAAGGTCAGAGTTATGGTAATTCTGGTTTTTGGTAACCTCTGTTTCTATAAACAAGATTTTCATGGCCCAAATCTTTGTTATATGATAATCTCAAAAGCGCCCTGATCACCAAGGTTACTGAATTCCAACTTCAAGTTGGATTAGGCCAAAATGAGCCCTTATAATCTCTACCGGACTGAGGGTTCCCTCATATTGTTACCCATTCTCCTACACGTACACAATTCCTTGCTTTCCTTCCTAACAGTCCGTAGCGATTGCCAATATATATGCTGAGAACATGACAAAAAGGCAGAAATTTCAGAGGGCAGCAGTGCACAGCAGCCAAGCACATGCAGCAAATGCCTAGGGTGACAGGCACCTACCTGCAGGTACACACTGCCTACATGTGGGCAGCACCTGCTACTGGCCATGCTGTCCACAATTTCTTTCTCTTTTAGATTAACTTTTTATTTAACATCAAATTCAATTATGAAACATCATACTACATTTTCATTGTATAGATAATTCTTGATTATGATGATCAAACTTGGTATGGTTCAATAAACATCTTAGGTATATCACAGAAAAATATGAGTTTTTTGTATAAAGATGTAGTCAATTGTTCAATAAGTATCTATCATACGAAAAATATGGATGTTAGTATCACATGCACACACAAAAAAAAAATATAGATGTTGGTATCACACAAAATATGGATGTTGGACAGAGATGTGTTTGTTTTACCAAGTAATAAATATTGTTTCATTCACTGATTCACAAGTTTCAGGAAACTTGCTGCCTTCACCCAAAGAACCATGTGAGGTTTTTTAAAAAAAATTTATGGACATCCATGACGCCCTGTAAAATTGTAAATATCTCCATGCAAAATTTAGAATTAGAATAGTATGCTTACCTTTTTTATTTTTGTTTACATGTACACAATTTAGTGTAAGTCAGTCGATCTTAAATTTTTAAACAGTATATTTACACAAAGATCTTACAATGTCATGACTGTAGGTTAATAAAACTTCTACGAAAGATGGATGCTGAAGGGTCTACAAGGGTGCATTTAGTGCAGAAATCCTTCAGACGATGCATAAAAAACCTTTCCAAGAATATCTTCAACATTTTTAAATTTCAATTAAACCAAGTCATTACAAAACTAGCGCAGACTTATTTAATGCATTGCTGATACGACCAAAACCAGCACGGACACAACCATTTAGCATGAAATCCATTGAAAAATGTATAACAAAAAAAGAAATCGAACAATATATCAGACGCTATTTTCCGTAGGCAATAATTGTTGGTGAAAGGATCAAAATCTGTTACCTAATCATATTCAAATCCTACGAGCATTACCAAGAACAGAAAGTTAAAACCTAACCAGCACTTCCCCTTCGACACTCTGCCAATCCGAACCTCGCCCAAAACACCCAAAGGCCATCAAAACAAGAGGGACAACCTTCAACACACACACCCCCCCCAAAAAAAAAGAAAAAAAGAAAAAAAAAAGGAACTGCACCAACATATAATACGCCTAGCATCATGCAAACCAAAGCTCACCTTCTCTGTACCCATGAGACGCCAACGAATTCGATCCCCTCTGCCCATCTCTCTCCCACTGCCACTGCCCCTCGGCTTTCGACGACATGTACTGGTGCTCATCCTCGCCGCGCAGGGAATCCGGCCTCCCCGGGAAGTGATTCATACCGGAAGAGTGTTGCATCCTGTGCCCCGACATGTGCTGCATCTGGGCGGCCACTTCCGGGTTCATGCCGGAATCGGCGTACTGCCCCTGCCGCCGCATGTTCGCCATCGCGCTGGGGAAATCTAGATCAACGGAACAGCAAGAACATCTTAAAAGCAGGGCTCTATAGTTTAGGGCTCCGATCCAGAACTGGAAAGTGAAATTCCCCCCATGTCAGTGGAGGGAGTAGCAGAGGAGGAGAAAGAGGAGAAGAGAGAAGAAGGCTACCAGTTGGGGTTGCAGGCGGCGTGCGACGACGCAACAGTGAGCAGCGGCGGCGATGGTGGGGGGACGGCGGCGAGGGGCCGCGGTGAGGCGGCGGGAGAGGACCCTGTGGTGGATTAGGGCTAAGGCTGGGTTTGCTCTGGGTCGGATTCGGGATGCAAAGAGATGAAAGAATTATAAAATAAAATCAAAATTAACACATAAATTCTAAAAAGATTCATTCAAAAATAACAGAATAACTATTAAATTTCATATAAAACAATTTTTTTCTAAAATTCTTAGACAATTCAAAGTTCAGATGCATAATGTATTTCGAATATTTAAACTCTCAAAACTTAAAAATTTATTTTTCAGAGCTATCAATTTCATCTCTCTCAATTTTTTGATTTGTTTCTTCTTGTTGCATAAATACTGTGCAGGAGTAAAATCTTCACACAAATTTTGTTGATGATCATGATTTGATGTAGTCATGAAAATAAAAAAGTATCATGCATTAGTGAATAAACATAATTAATAAGTAAAAAAATACTAATACAGACTTTATCAAATTTTAAAAAATGAGATAAAATTTATACTATAAAAATCTTATTGAGTTTAAAAAATATACAAAAGCTAAAGTTATGTTTAGTTTTCTTTACATTTTTAATATCTTGAACGTCCTCTGCTTGTTTAACATGGTCATCAAATTCAACATGATCTTTAGAATCCTATAAATATTAGAAAAGGAAATATTAGTAATAACTTAAACTATATATGTAAAGTTAATGAATATTTTTTTAATTGATATTTTATAAAATATAATTATTATGAAAATATGAAGAACTAAAACTATCTAGTAGGAGACAGTATAGTAACCTGATTCACATTTGAGCTAGTGCATCAAAAGTTAATTTGAGCAATTGTATAGGGTAAGCAAATTAGTCTCTATATCAGGATAGCAAGAATACTACATCCCGTGCATCAAAAACCTAAAATCTTTTACCTGTTCTAAATATTTTTTAACCTTCAACCATACCTCATATTCTTGTCTTTGCTTGTGGAGACCTTGTATAATTTAATCTCAGAAAAAGATAAAAGATCCACCCAAGTCATCACGCAGTTGGCCATCATTTATGTGTAAAAAAGGTCAAAACTCAAGTAATTGAGTTTTTGCTTATAGCCATAAATAAATCAGACAAGCATTAAGAAAATTGATAAAAGAAGAATATTGACTAAACTACAGATTTTGCACGATATTAATTCATGGTGAAGGTCTCTATCATCAACAGTGATAAATAATTTTAAAAGTTAACAAAAGGGGTAAAGAAAATATATAGACAAACTTGCAGGGTTTAGCAAACTTAATTGAGATCTCTTTGATGCTGCCACAAACCTCTGCACACATAAAAATTAAAATAACCATAGTTTTGTGCATATCCATTAATATTCCAACTCCCATATGATGAATCGGATGTTGGAGAGAGTAGAAAAAGGGCCACATGTCCATTAAATATATGATGTATATGCACACTTTTTTCTCCACTCGGATGCTTTCAACGGGGTTACCGGCCACGTGAAGGGTCTCCATGTTCTAACATGAGGGGGATTTGGGAGAAATAATTTAGATAAACGATTTTTCTTTTTTCCTACTGATCAATTTGATTTGTATTTTTACACAGCGTCAATGTTAAGAGAAGAAACTATGGACTCTCTTCAACAAGCTATTGTCGAGACCTTATAGTTTTATCTTTTTTATAGAAAAAAGATCCTTGTTGGAAGGAAGGTTGGGGGCCTTCAAATACAAGGTTGCATTTCTTAACATTCGATGTTGGACCTTTTTTTTTTTTTTACCATAATCCGATGTTGGACCAAGTCCCACATTTCTATGTCTCTACAATTAATTTTTATAAATGTGTCTTTACATGCATATTTTAACTAGTATAATACAAAGCAGATATGATGGAATATTCCATCTCAATTTCATATGTTGAGAGAAAATATCAGCCCTTGGATAAAAAAACCTCACCATGACCATTCATGAATTTTTCCTCTTTATTTTCTATAATGCTAAAAGAAGAAATCATGCAACAAGGTTTGTAATGCAAAGAGCATTAGAAGCGGCATCATCGTCATTCATAAAGCTTCATCATGATTGTAATGCAACAAGATTTCCTATGTTATACTTTAGTTTATTTTCTGAAATATCTCCTATGTTCAAGTTTTTTTTTAACAATAAAGGGGTTGTCATTCATTCAAGAAGTAAGAGAACGTGTGCGTCCATGGGCATCCAAAGCCGACCACCACTACAGACCATGCTATGATAGAGGCATGGCGTGGGGAGAGAGGTGCAAAGAACCACAGACCATGCTCTCAAAAAAAAAAAAAAAAAACGTTAACAGGGTGAATTGCGTCCTTGGTGCAAATGGTTCATCCCCCCGCCCCGGTGGGGAGGTCACAGGTTCGATTTCCGCCCATGATTGGTGCGGACAGGATCATTCTGCGGATCTCTCGTCCATGTGGGCGGACTTCTCACCCAGTTTGGACAGTCTTGACGCATAGACTTTCTTTGGTTTCCGTGGGTCCGTCTCCTGTTTGGCGGATGTGTCGTGGATTCACCTCTTTAAAGTAAAATTTATAAGCTTTCGGACGGGCTCGAACTCCACTAGTTGGAATTGGGGACCAAACGCCTGGTTTCCACTGGCCCACTCCTTCAAAAAAAAAACACGTTAACAGGGTGGGGGAGTGGGAATAGGGCAGTACATGGGGGATGGGGGGATTAAACAAGAAAATAAATGTAGAGATGGTAAAAGAGGAGGTATAGGCCGGTACATAGAGAAACTCCACACTATATATTCATTAAAGCATGTCGCTTGAGGTGGGTATAAGCCAATCAAATTTATACTCATGTCTTAGAACTCATATTGAAAATACAAAGTAAAAAAAATGATATCAAGAGATTCTATGATCCTCTCATATCTAAAAAATTTGAATTACGAAAGAATCTGAATTGGGATTGGAGATGACATTACACATGCCATATCATCCATGCGGAGATCAAAATTTTATTTAGATTTGAAAATTATTACCCGATTTTATAATCTTTATCTATATATTTTTCTTATTGTTTGAGTTTAAGTTCCCAAAAACAACCTTAGATATATGGACAAACACCTCATCCTACAATTAGGGGAAGAAATTAAAAGATTTTTGTTTGTAATGCACAAAGAGGAGGAGGGACAAAGAAACTACAAGAGGATTGTGAAGAAACTAAAGAATAATAATATTGAGGAGTACATTCATTCCACTCGAAGTCTCTTTCTAGGAGGCCCCGGAAGGGACATGAACACTAGGTTGAGATCACGAGGCTTGCAATAGAAGCCTCGCTGCAGAAGACATCTCTTTCTCCCCAGTAGCCAAGGTTTCTTGGGGGCCATTGGGCACACCACTATTGGCTTGAGCCCATGATCCTCTGACTTGGGTGTCACACACTGCTCCTGCTGCTCTCCCTCTGAGAGAACTCTTGGAATTGTGCCCTCTATTGGTTGAGGGCCTTCAACCACTGCCTCTTCTAAGATCTCACATGTCCTTGTAGCCACCATCCTTAGAGAGAGAGAGAGAGAGAGGTGAACAATAGGAAGGTCTTTGGAGTTGGATGTTAACCACACTATTTGAACATTCTTGGCGGCCTTACCCCTAGCCAAAGACCTAGTTGCCAACCCTTCTTATTTGAACCTTTCATGAGTCAATAGACTTGATCTCATTGTTGACCCATCTAGGCCCACATGATACTCCACCACTTGTATATCATTTGGATCATGTCCTTGTCCATGTGTCCTTAGATGGTGAATAGAGGATAAAGGAATCAGATACTCCTTTTAAACTTTAAATCTTGAGGATATATAGAGGATAGAATAGATAAATAGGATACACAGAATAAGCTGTAGAATCTCGAGATGGATAGAGGGGGTTTTATGTACTTCCATATGTAGGAAGGTGGATATAATTAAATAATATCTCCATGTATTGTCAGATTGTGAGGATAGAGAATAGATGAATAGGATACATCGAGTAACTATAGAATCTCGAGATGGATAGAAGGGTTTTTATGTACTTCCATGTGTAGGAAGGTAGATATGAATAATATCCCCATGTATTATGAGATTGTGAGGATAGAGAATAGATGAATAGGATACACCGAGTAACTATAGAATCTCGAGATGGATAGAGGGGTTTTTATGTACTTCCATGTGTAGGAAAGTGGATATAAATAATATCCCCATGTTTTGTGAGATTGTGAGGATAGAGAATAGATGAACAGGATACACCGAGTAACTATAGAATCTCGAGATGGATAGAGGAGTTTTTTATGTACTTCCATATGTAGGGAGGTGGATATAAAATAAGGACAATATATCCCTGTAAGACAGATGAATCAAGTTCGTTTAATAAGCTTAGATCTCTATAATAATGGAGGCCGGAAAAGGGATTGGCCCTTTCCCCTAGAGCATTTATTGCATTGGATGCACCCATGGTGACACGCGTGAGGATTGATGAAATGAAGGGTTGAAGAAATATGATTTGCTTTTACTGGATTATATGTTCTCGTTGGCAACAAAATATTTTCGTGAAAATCTGATACACATGTTTGTTTGGTAACACCGAAAATGTGAGTCAACTGAAAAGGTAATTTATTGACTCCCTATAAATCAGGATTTTGACATATCGGACAATCTCATGAAGTGACGAAACGCTACTAAAAATTGAGAAGCGCCGCACTTTGAAAATTATGAGTTGAGGCGTGCTTTTCTTTCTGTTTTTTCAGATTTTCTTTTTTATTTTTTTGGGACATCCGATCAAAAATCCGAAAGTACAGTCGATCAGCTTGAATAGGTTCCGACCTAGTTATATATATTTTTTCGAAGTATTTTTTATTGTACGGAAATTGAGGTAAATATCAAAAATATTTTTTTCAAAAAAAAAAACATGATCGGGTTGGGACAACCCGTGCTATGCGGTTGTACCCTCAGATTTTTAAACGGACGTCTAAAAAAAAAATGAACAAGAAAAGTAAAAAAAATTGTGCTACAACGCCATTCGATCACTCGGATTGGACAGTGCTGAGGGGGTTGGTGCAGGCTATGTGACCTGCATTGCCCCCCTCTGTGCGACAATCATAACTCCAATTATAATTACAATATTATATTAGGCTCCGTCCTTCAACTATCATGATTTGCAGAGAACGCAATTGATACTCTAAAAAATTACTATATTTACTCCTAAAATAATTTTATTTCAAAAAATCAATTGGATCTGTCATTTATATGATTTTAGATGTTTTATATATGTCTTTATAAATTACTGTATTTCTATGTATACCCTTAACTTCCACACATCTTCATAAAAATTACAATTATACTCTTTTCTCAAAATGCTTTAAACTTAAACGGAATATGTGAGAAAGATTCCGTAAATTATGACAAAATTAGAGATATATACACAATATTATGATAAATTTAAGAAAATATATGCAAAATTATTCGAACCTTTTTGACATATTCTGCTACAATCGACAACATTTTGACTGAAAAGGTAAAGATGTTAGGACATTTATAACAATGTCTCGAAGTTACGGGATATATATATATATATATATATACACGAAAAAAAAATCTATTATTTTTCATCCATTTTCAACTCGTTTTTTCATCAATGTTATTTTCTACCTCTCTTTTAATTATTTATGATGAATCGTCAAAGTGTTAATGTTATAATGTAATAATGTAGTAATTAAATAACTTAATAATATAAATAATTATTATTTATTAACATATTAAATATATTAAAATATTAATATGATAAAATTTTAACAAATCAAGGCATCAACCTTGCGAGGTACATTATTAGTTGATACACTGTTGCACTAATCATTAATATTAGAGGAGATAACATTATCACATTACTTTGTTACTATATTATTACATTATTATGCTAATACGTTAACGGTCCATTACTAATAATTAATGAAAGGTTGAAAAATAATATTAGACAAAAAAGGTGAACAATAGTTAATGAAGACCTCTAATAAAGGGTTTAATGAAAAGAATATTATATTTTTAATTATACATGAATTATAAAAATAATTTATAGATTATTATTTATTTTTAATATATTGTAATTGTGTTTGTTGTAAAATCCTTTTATTTCTAGTTATATTGTAGGCAATGTAAATTTTTTTTGCAAATAAACAAATAGATCAAATCATTACCTAAAAAATGTTTTACTGGCAAACAAACGACTGAAAATTTTTTCGGGAAAACGATTTTATAAGTACGAAATAACATATTTTGATTTCACCTTAGAAAATCTTTTCCGTCCGATTATGTTTTACATGCAACCAAATAGACCCTATATTTCCAATTGCATAAAAAAAACATAAGAGCTTAGTTTCTCCGTTGTCCAGAGATACATAAGCAATGAGGTGTTCATGATCCGGTGTTTTATTAACTAATGGATAACATTAAATAATAAAAGATTGCACAAAGTGTGTTTTATTAACTAATGGATAACATTAAATAATAAAAATATTGCACAAAGTGTGTTTTATCAACTAATGGATAACATTAATAATAAAATATTGCACAAAGTGTGTTTTATTAACTAATGGATAAAAAGACTATCAAAGCTAGGTTTAATGGAGTTAAGACCAAATATGCAGCACAACAAAAAAAAAAAAAAATTCTTCCTAAATCTGATAGTTCAAAGAGACTAAAAACTAAAAAAACTTATTCTTATTAGGACATATAATAAAAATATACTGTGATTATTCATAATCCTATTCTGACCGGAAAAAGTTCCACACCACCATCTCTATAACGTGAGTGGGCCTCACCCGAGCCCGCCCAAGAAGGAGGGAGGGAGCTTCCCCTTAGAGTAATGCTTGCTTCACTTGGGCAGGGGTCACATGGGTTGGACAATTTTTTTCACAAGTGAGCTGACAAGTATTAATTATTAATGCAGAGTTCTGGACATGACAAATATATGTATGTATGACAAATGTGATGTAGATATAACAAATACTATTTGTCATGCCTACGACGTATTTGTTATGCCTGTAAAATATTTGTCACATCAAAAAATATATATACAGATGCATACAAATGATAAATATTTCTAAGTGTGACAAATGCTTCGTAGGCCTGACAAATAGTATTTGTTATCTCCACAAGTATTTGTCATGTTTACGTACATTTGTCATTTGTCATGTCTAAAACTCTGCACCTTACATTTAATGCTTGTTAACTCATGTGACCCCTAGAGCTAAGTATGTTATAAGATTGTAAGCGGATCTGGATATTATCCAAATCTGCTCCAGATTCGTATCCAAATTTGCAAATATTTATCCAAAATTAACATCCTATAGATCATAAGTGGATATCCGTTTATGATCTAGATCTTAAACGGAACGGTTACGAAAATCTCATATATGCTCTGTCGAATATCCGCTCCAAATAGAGAGTGCATTACGGCTGTTAGATCTAAGATCTAATACTATATATATGCTCTATATAAAATGTTTGAGTGGGTGAAACTCTAAACTTTTACGTCCCAACTACTAATGAGTATTAAAGTATTAATTTTTTATCAAATAGTTACTAATTTTTATAATTTTCATAAGTTTATAAATTTTTAAATAAATATTACATTATATAAAGATTTTATTTAAATATCTAAATACTATCCATATCCTCTTCGAATCCAGAGAACATCCGACTAAGGATACCCGCTGCATATCCGATTCATAAAACATACGGATTATTTGTTTATTGTAAACGGATTATTTCATTTTGTCCTCTTTCCATTGTGGGACCATTCTAATGCTGAAATATTAGGGCGAACCTAACCTATGCTTGCATGCAAACCTTTCCTCAGCTTTTCCCATTGTTATCATCGTTTCAAGCCGTTTCTGGCGCTGTGTCCATCCCATTCTTTCTAGGGTTTAGTCATTTTTTTCTCTTTATGCATGTGAGTGGGAACTGGTTTCTCCCTTTTGGTGATATTTTTGCAGCTCTTTGTTGTGTCTTATTACTCTGGCAATGTTATTTCCACGTGCAAAAACAATATTGCTACAGGAAAAGCTTTTTAACAAGAGTTTCATGGCATCCCAACGCTCTTAAGGAACTAGCTTGAAGTGCTCCTTGACAGTAGTTTGCCAAAGCATGAACATCCATAAAGCCACACTGACGATTTTGACAGATGTATGTTTAAGTTTCTTGTCAACATGTTTTCTTTTTCAGATAAAAGGTTTAAGAAAAACATTGCTGGAAGACTAGGTTGATCTTTCAATACCGGTTTTTTAAAAAGCTTGTATCATACTAGGTTTCTTTAGTTGGTTAAGTTGATAGGCAATGCAATTCTTTCCTTAAAAAATTAATGTTTGGATTTGCTATCAATTTTTATTCTTATCAACAATTTTGTCCTGTCCTTTGCAATTCCCCGTTGATTTAGAGGGGTATGATCGGAGAGAACAGCTGAAAAAGAGTGGCCCTAGAAGAAGTTGACTTTTTTTACACTAATGCTATGTAATGGCGCTGTTGATCATGTTTCTATCAAAATTTGATGAGGTGACCACTGCAAATAGAAAACTTGTCAAACGGTTGGTTGACAAATGGGTAAGTTAAGAACATCTTGTGTGATTATAGATTGAAATGTTCCTAGATTGTTCATGTTTGAGTCTACTTATTTCAGTGTGTAAACTGGAAATCCTTTTCTCCTATTTGATAAGAGCTCTAGGTTTGAGGATATGAGGACTTATGATAATCCAAGGAGAGGTATTTTTTATACCTTGCCTCCTGTGCCCGGAAATAAGTTATGGAGTTATGGCTTCTGATCTTTAATCATTTTTTATTTTGCCCAACTTATTTTGTTTTGAAGTATGGTGACCAAGACTGCAGGACTGAAAGCTATAGATGATGATCTTGATGACTTTTCACAGCAAGAGGTATTCTTGCATAGTTTAGCAGTTACTTGCATCAGTGACGGATGTAAAAATTTTGTCCAGTGGAGCCACTTGAATCATAAATATGACTAGGTCAGTGGACTCTTGGGTTAAATTATATGGGATCCTTAATTGGGCCAGTAAGGTCTTATGCTAGGTCAATGGAATCTTAGACTAGACTACTTTAAATTGGACTAACAGATTTGATAAAATCCAGTGAGATCTCAGGATCTCACTGAATAAGACTGGATCCGCCACTGACTTGCATTATATGTTCAATCTTTTTCTGTTCATTATACTAAAATGTCACCGCATATTATATTTACTTCCATGCTTAACAAAATCCTCTGACAATGATGTAATGGTTCAAAGCCAGGCCAGGAGCATCAAGGCGGCATGCTTCCAGACCAGAACCTTTGCCTTTAGTTTTTGTTGTACGTCCTCAGTCAAAGATGGATCCTGAAGAAATTACGACTCGAGCTAAACAAGCTTCCCAAAATCAACATAGACTTAAGGTTGGTTGTTTAAAATACTCTTTGTGTAACCAATCCTGTAGAGTTTGAGAACCACATTTCAACCTTTCCTGTAGTGTTTGAGAACCACATTTCATAGAATAGTTATTTTTATGTTTCACCTCAAGATTAGCTAAATTGAGCTGGTGAACTGTCGATAACATTCGTCTTTTCCCGTGCTTTGTGTGCAGAACCTGGTGTACATCCACTCGTAAAAGTTGAGCTCGGGTTTCATCATCTGGATGAGCTGCTTGTGGGGTATAATATGCCTAGGCTTTTCATGTGGTTTGGAAAGTGACGTTGACAGTGAACTGTTAAATTGTCATTTTTTATTGGATTTGTTCACATTACTCACTGCATGCAACATCGCAACGCATTAAAAGGTTCTTCCATGAGTAGCAGTTTTTATTTTTTAAAAATTTTTAGGTCCACTCTATGAGGTATCTTATATGACTATATAGGTCGATTTTTGATCGGACGACCCAAAATCTGAAAAGTCAAAGACCAAGTTCCAATGAACAGAAAAAATACCTTTAATGAGTTGAGCCCAATATATCAGAACCGACTTAAAAAGATATATATATATATATATATCATTGTACTGACTTTTAATGTAGCAAATATTACTTACCTCTCATATACCAAGTGTGCAGAGAGAGAGAGAGAGACTACAGGCTTTTAGTTGTCCATGCACTCTCCCATCATATCTGATCGTGCAGTTCTTTGTTTTTTGTTTTTTAATTAACTCTTTTTTTCTCCGTCAAATATCATGAATTTTAGACGATCAAGACACCACTGCATCTTTAAAATTTAAGAGTCACTTTCAAATAAAGCTATGCCAAACACGTCGACGGCACTAGACAAAAAGTTGAAATTAGGTCACAGAGAACGGCCGTTTGACAGTCAGACATACTTTAATCTAATAGTTTTATCTAGAAATTACTATTCAATAAATTATGTTTATTATTAGAATGATATGTTAAACAATTTGCTTTGGATATATATCGACCCACTTTGATATATACCCGTTAGCATATCCAATATACTAATTCAAACCGCAGCATATTCAAATATGCTATTCCTGACCGCATGCAATAAAAAATTTGTTTTAACAAGCATGCGTATTGCTTGACTAGAATGCAAATAATGGGTATACCATCTGCATTACTATAATTCAGGCCTGTTATGGATGTTCAATACTTGATTCGGACCGATAAAATAAATCCAATTAAATTGGGTATTTTGTATCATTTGATTATATTTTAAAAAATTAATCAAATCAAAATAAAAGGATCCATATTACACCTAAATACATTCTGATAAACGTATATTAATTATATGATTATATAGTGTTATGCACTACTATTAGTTTTAATCAACCTTGAGGTGGGAGATCTGGTCCATATGCTAGGAGTGAAGGCAAGGGGCTAAAACTGTAGATGGTCCTTGTTACAACATGGTCCATTTAGTTCCACATCAAGAAAATAGTATTTGCCCTCACTTCCCAATACTGCACGTATCCACCACCTCGTTAGAAAATGGCGAATTTGGTCTGGCCAAAGTGATGTGACTGATGTCCAATTGTCCATGGCCAGCTCCTCCTCAGCAACATTGCAAAGTGTGGACATGTTAGTAGGGATGCAAATGGGTCAAATTATATAGATTTAGAGTAGATTCATGAATATATCTATTAAGTTATTAGTTTAGAAAGAGTATTCGTGAATTGTTTTATAAATTAATACTTGATAAGATAATCCAATTCAGTGTACCATATGTATTAGTTAAAAAAAAAAAAAAGTTTTAACTTTTTAATCTTTATAATCTTCCAACATTTCTCATACATGTCTACAATCTTTACATTCCTTATTAGCCCTTACAAATATTATGAAACGTTCTTAAAAAACCCTTCAACCCTTCCAAAATCTTTTTGGAGAGACTTTTTATAGATGATTGAAAGATTGGGCATATAAAAAATAATAGAAGACTATAGAGACTGAAAAGGAAAAAATAAATAAAAAATATCAATTACCTTATACTCTATTCCTATAGATTTAGGAGGAACATCTATTAGCCCAATCAAATAATCGGCTTATCGGTTACTATTTGCATCCTTACATTACATGTTAGCACTTAGCAGAGATGTTGCTTACAACTCTATGTTGCTTACTACTGGCTGCAAATAAGGGATACCATAATAAACACTGCCCTCACGAAAGAACTTGCTGGTTAGCTCAGGGAAGAGGACGCAGGAGGCGGCCTTGAGACAAGTGAGCCAAGAATAATATTTGCTGCACTGATTTTAATAATGTATCGAGGAAAAGTACAGTAAATTAAAAAAAGTATTTTTTAAATGTTTTTTAAGATGAGTCCGAAGATGTTCTATACATTCATATACGTCGATCTTTGATCGGACGATCAAAAGAAATTTTAAAAGTAAAAAACTGTTATTAAGTTCAGCCGATTAAAACACATTTTAGTATTCATTGAGACGTGATTTTTTATTTTTTAAATTTTTTAAATTATTTGATAGAAGAACGGCATGTACAAATTTGTAAGATACTTTTAGGTCCACTTAAACAAAGTTTAATAAATAATTTTTTTTAATCTGTTACACTGTCCCTCCTCAAATGTAGGGCTGAGAGAGTAGTGCAGCAAGTGTTACTCGTGAGGCAAGGCAATGCATGCCTCCTCAAACGGCTGGCGTCGCTCACCTGCTAGCTTAGAGGCTGCTGTGGGCCGCCGGTGAGGGCCCTCGCAGGGTTGAAGGCAACCTCTCTGCATGCTGTGCATGGCGGTCCATCGTCTACCTAGCGTTCGATACACCTCCGCATTGCTCTGCCACGAGGCGTTTCACATCCTGGGATCCTGGGGAGACGGCACAGAGAAAGATGCTTCCTTGCGCCACCCTCTCGCCATTGGAGCCTTGGTCGTGGCAGCCCGTCACCTGGAACGACGCGCTGCGTGGGATCTGCTATAGCTTCCTCTTCCAAGATGAGGAAGACCCAGACGCCACATTTGGCTGCGGGGATACTTTCATCTGTGGACTGGTGCTGGCTTCTCCGGGTGTTCGCAACCGCATTTCCTCGAACACCGGGCGGGCACACTGTGAGCACCCCACCAACCAAACAAGGATAAAGCAAAGCAGGAAGTTACGACAGAGGCAGAGGCCTCGAAGAAGACACCAGACACTGCCCTGCCAAAGACTGACCGTGGGCGGCGTCGGCGACGACGATTCCTCCGCTCCAGAGTAGAAAACTTTTGGATGTAATATTGGACCACGTCGACGCCGCCGCCGACGCGGCCATTGGTGACAAGATGCTGAGGCAGCAGCAAAGTTCCAGCCGCCTCCAAAGCAGGACAAGTATGACGCCTCCGAAAGCCCCCGGGTCGCTTTCCACGGATTAATAACACGGCGACCACAGGCTTCCCCCTCCCCATACTTGCTACTTGTTTTCTGCCTCCTCTCCCCTCGCTTCCCCACCTGCACACGCCAACTCCCTCCCCACTTCTGCCTTTTCCTCTTCCCCCTTTGTTTCCTTTGCCGTTGCTTTCCAAGGGGGACATAAACAAATGGAGGAAGACGACGCCCCAAAGCCTGCCGCGGGCGGTGGGAATCCGAATCAGACCTCCATTAACCATGCACGCCGTCCCTTTCTACCACCGAAAGGCGTCTCCTTTTTGCCCCCTTCTCGCTTTGCTGAAATGCCCATGGCGGTCTTTGGCTCGTACCTGAGAGAGGTGGTTGGTGTCGGGGTGGCACTCTGGTGGTTCTCTTCATAGGGAGGCCCCTTCTTCTTGAACCCCTCACCCTGCCGCCTTTGTGACCACCTTGGCTTGCTTGCCTTCCCCTTTATCTCTGGGAGCTCGGGCAATTCCTTCACTCTGCAGCGGCGTTGACGGAAGGGGAGCGGTGGAAGGAGGAAGGGAAGATGGAAGGGGAGCTGCCCGGCATGAAGAAGAGCGAGTCGGAGCTGGATTTGGAGGCGTTCTTGCGGTCGCAGCACTCCACAATAACCTCCTCCGCGGGCGGAGCTGGGTGCGCCGTGAGGGGCGATCTCCTCAGTGCTGGGGGTGACGACCTCAACTTCGGTTTTCTGGGATGCCGGGTAAGATGAATTACTTCGCCTTGTAGGTGGGTGTGTATTGGTCGTACAAAGGAGGATGTCAAAAGCATGCTTTCTCTATAATTTGTGAATCAGAAGGAAGAATATGGCCCTGTGTTGCTTCTAAAATCAAGCTAAAGGATGCATTCTGTTAGAGCTGACAAACTTTCGGTAAAGATGGACTGGAGTGTTCAAATTGAACACATAACCCCATGCATGTTCCTTAATTTACAGCACCTTGGTTCAGGGAGAAACTAGGCCGAGATTAGCTCACTGGATCATTTTACTGTAATAATTCGATGAACGATTTGATATTTTTGTTTAGGCCACTTAGCTATCTCAAACCAATCCTCTTTAGCAGCAGTAAAAGATGGTGCTCACATAAAAACAAGGATGGCCTTTATTATTTTGGCCCTATGCCTATCGACACATGCAGGACTTGTTCTTATAGTTGATGCTGAGTGAGGATACAAATACAATGAACCCATATGATTTGGGGTTCTAAACATACCAGACCATGAAATCCTTTTGTACCAACACATTGAAACTACTTGAACATGTGTGGCTTGCCTCATGTTGTGGGTAAATTATGTTCTGGTGTGATTCTAATAGAACCACATCAAGGCCAAGAAGTAAAGCAGAAAGTGCATAACGACTGTCTATATGAGGATGATTCAATTTCAAGGTAGATATACAAGCTACATGTTACATATTCTTCTCAGTCCATGGAAAACTGATTCATCACAAAGTGGGTGGGAGCAATAATAATGTTGCAGAATCTTGAGGCAAAATGGATGATGATGTGAATAACAAATAATAAGCAAATACAGATTCTATTGACAAATCCCCCTATTTGCAGCAGTCATATATGGTCGGGCGTCTCTTTTTACATTGTTATGTCCCTCTGTCCACTGCACTGGCAGCTTCTTTAAAACACAGCCATCGTTATCTTACAACTCAAAGCTCACTGAATATGTGCAAACTGGGAAATAACAACCATTAACCAACAACAGCACTCACTACCACGGTACCACCAGTTTCAGTGGCATGTTAGCATTTGTGCAATTTTTAACATTTCATTCTTGTAGACTTTTACTATTTGACACTAATAGTACGTGCTTTGGTCCTCAGTAACAAATATTGTGACTTTGTGAAAATCAGGACATGAACTCAATAAACAGCTATTCAGTTTCGGGTCTGATTAATGGAGTTCTACTATGGCCTCAAAGTCACACTCCCAAGCATTCAAGCATAACTATTGAGTCACAATCTTCGATTTGCGGTATGCTCGATCTTATATCTGCTTGTTTGTTTCACATTTTATGACACATGGGCACTATTTGTAGCTGAAACTCTCATGTATGGGTTTGAAATGACACAAGTTCTCAACTATGTACTATGGACATTTCCTATCAAATCAAATTGGGTTATTCACTTGGAGTACAGATGGGCTATATTCTCAATCGGTTTGCTGTTGATTGATCAAACAAATAAATGATCATAAAATGTGGTCTTGTGAGTCCCTGGATTACAAGACAGCTGAAATTGAGATAATTGAGAACATAAATAAGGTGGCTGAGAATCCTGAGATGTATCTAGATGATCTCATCTAATCAGAACCTATATGAAAGCTACCTCATCTTTAGTGGCATTCCTAGAACAAGCATTTAGGGAGGGGAAGGTCCTCTACCCCATGTCCACCCTTCCTCATCTTTATTGAAAATATGGGCACACCATGAAAATACAGGACACCGCGGAGGGGGGGGGGGTGTGCAGGTGGCCTTAGGCCCAGGGCCTCTAGCCACTAGGCTAGCAACGAAAAAAAAATAAAAATGAACGGCACTTAATGCAGGAAGAAGCTAAAATATGGAAACTTTGCAAAGGTATTTAACAGTAATGCTTGATCATCCAGCTTTTAAAGTTTACTGCAATTCATTCATATTGGTAGTCCTGCTCTCCTATGTTTTGCTGAATAGATGCATAATCAAGGTATCTCTTATATTGAGGTATTGATGTTCAATGTGTAAAAATTACAAGTTTGTCCAAAGGAAATGTCTCTTTCTAACTAATCATTTGATAACTTTCAAATGTTCTAAGTTGAATATTTAACTTACTCTAATTGTCCTGCTTCCTTAAATTCCTTTGCCCAGCTGGAACTCCAACTTCATCACATAAGCCCATGTCCCGAGATAATCAAGTCCCAGGAGTAACAAGTGGCTCTGATCAGTCAGATGATGAATCTGTGGAATTAGAAGGTGGACCATGTGAACAGAGCACAGATGGCATGGATTTGAAACGCATGAGAAGGTATCTTTTGCAGTAATAGTATAATTTCTTTTTTCCCCTGCAGAAACAATCTGTGTGTGTGTTGGAAGTGAATATGAATAACCTAGTCTTGTTTCTACAAACTTCATGGATCACTAGAGATAACAATCGCTGAGGCCGTAAATCAGTGTTCTTGGTGTTGTGGCTGGAAGCTGGAAGGCAGGCAGTGTAGTCATATGGCAGTGTTCTATAAACATTGAAAATAAGTGAGCAGTAAAAGTGCCAATTATGCAGAAAGATTGATCTCATGCACACTCAAGGAACAACACAAATAGTTAATGTTTTAAGGAGAAGTAATATTTGACTAATCAAAAAGGTGAAAAAGGTTTAATGTTCAGTAATGAAGGCTATTATACCATACATGCTCCACATAGGTATTTGTCGGACATATGTACCTCAAGCCTCTAAGGCATGAGTCTCATACAGCATCAAAACACTCCCAGTCCTTGCAGAAACCAAATCAGGATCAATTATCCATGTAATTCCTTATGCTCATGAACCCCTGCTTATCCCCATTGGGATTACATGCTTCAACAATCAAGCATAACGGAACGTCAGGTGAGAGTCACAGGCATACCAATTCCAGGTGGAAAACCAAGAAAATGAGAAACAAAAAGAGGACATTCATGTATGACATGGCAAGCACTTGCTAATCAGTCCACACCTAATGGTTACATGATGCCGTCTGGGTTTTTGATTGGGTAGCCAATCATGGGCTTGCATTTGTAATCTATTTTGCATTAGAGAAAGTCAAAATTTTGCATTGTATCGCTTGGGTAAAGATGTAAAGTAAATTATACGCTTCGAGTATGAGTCTTATATTACAGCATGAACAAGTGTACTATTGCAACATAACAAATGCAGTTTCCTTTCCAAAGGATGTATTTACTCAAAATGATGTTTTATCACTTCATCCTAAGATTCATTAGTTTTACTGTCACTTAAATTTCCTTTAGGATGGTTTCCAATCGAGAATCTGCTAGAAGATCGAGGAGGAGAAAGCAAGCTCAATTGGCAGACCTTGAGCTACAGGTATCTCATGCTTTTCTCCTTTCTGTCTATGTTGCTTCTATTCCTGTCGTTTGTTGGGCATTCAACGTGACCAGTTCTGTCAGTGTATTGTTTAGCAACTGCTAGCAGGATTTGCTAGGTAGTTTATGATGGCTTGGATTCAAGTAGATGCTTGCCTCATCCTCCAATATATGTATCAGATCTGCAAATCAGTTGGGGTACTAACAGCAGAATGAATTAGATCGGTTGCCATGTAGTGACCCCATATAAGGGTTGCTATCGGCAGAGAATGTATGGGGTACTAACGGCAGAATGAATTAGACCAGTTGTCAATATCCAAGAAAATGTATAAGTTGCCATGCCCAGTTTTAAAGTAATCTTATTCTAAACTACTCAATGAATTGATTGCAAGCCCATCAGCAGCAGGTCATATGATTACTATTGCTCTTCTCAGGTTGACCAACTTAAAGGAGAGAATGGCTCCTTGTACAAGCAACTTACAGATGCTAGTCAACAGTTCACTGATGCTGCTACAGATAATCGGGTGCTCAAGTCAGATGTTGAAGCTTTGAGAATTAAGGTAAGTTTTGCCATGTGCGAAAGTGAAACATCCCATCTTTGGCTTACTCTTTTTGTTAAGCTGGTTGGTTAATTTGGAGACTATAAGCAACACAACACTAATGGTAGTTTAAATTGTGGAAAATACAATTTAAATCCCTTGACCCTTTATCATCCAGATGCAAAAGGCCAAATTTCTAAAAAAAATTGGCTTGAACTTTTCAGGTAAAGATGGCAGAAGATCTAGTTGCTAGAGGATCCTTGGCATGTACTTTAAATCATCTCCTCCAAAGCCCCATGGTGAGTCCCCAGCTACTGAGCACTCATCATATGAGTCGGGGATCAGATCTTCCATTGCCTATGGACATTCAAGGGGATGAAGCTCGTTACGTCGGTACCACTGTAAATGGACAGCTTCATACTGCAGGAATGGAAAATAATGAGCATGGCAATAGCAACCATGGATCTAAGATGAACCAAAGCCTCTCTCTTGACAGGATTTCAAGTGTGGAACATCAGCTGGCGAGCTGTGTTTCAGACATTTGGCCATGGGACTCTCACATCACTCCGGTGTCCAAGTGAGTTCGGACTGTCAAGCTAAACTTCAAATGTCAAACTATGGGAATTCAGATTCTGAACAAATTTTCGAGTAAATCATGCAATGCTATTTGACTTCATGTGCTCACTCTAGTGGGTCTACTTTTAAAACTCAAAACGATGCCTTTTATCTGTTTACCTTTATTTGTTGTTTCAGAAAGCAATGGTGTCTTTGTTTGCAAGTATGTAGTTTCCTGATCTGCACTGAGCAAAGTGAGAGAAACAAAGGGGGAAGAAATACAACTGTCGTTCAGATTAAGATGGCGTGCAGTCAGTGCGCTGTAGTATTTTCAAATTTACGCATTGTCTTATGTAAATTTGCGTATTGTCTGATATGCTGATGGGATAGCAGTTGTACTGTAATGTTATGCCCCGCAACTTATCGGCCCAATAGTAATGTTAGTTTAATTTAATTAATGCAATTAGATTTTATTAGAGAGTTTAAATAGTTTCATTTAGTCTAATTAACTCATTAGTGAGGATCTATTAGTCCATTTAAGTAAACTAAAACAACTCACTAATTAGTAAAATTTTTGGATTCGGATGTATCGGATAGCGACTTGATAAAATAAGGATAATTTGGCCATGACTTAGTCTATCCCACTGGCCCAATCATGTTTATAACTTACTGTCCAAGTGATCTCATTGGACAAAATTTCTGCGTCTATCACTGATTATGAGAGGAGAAAACCTGTGCCATTGAATCACAGTCTCTTTGATAACCTTAGGATTTCATGGTTGGCTTTTTCTAGTGTGAATATTCCCCGTACAAAGGGATGAATAAGTTTATCTTTTCTAACGAAGCAATTGAAAGCCAAGGTATAAATCCAACTGCATAATTAGTGGGGGAACATTTCAATGATTATATTGTAATTTGTTTAAAGATATAAAACTAAATATAATATCTTGATAATTTAAATCATCGTTCATGTCTATACTGTCAAACCTGAATTAAGTTGAGTCGGCTGATTAAAATGCCCCAACCTAATTCAATCTGACCCAAATTTATTCAGATTCAACTCGATTCAACCATTGGATTAGTTTGCTTGAATTCAAGTCGCCTCATCCAACTCAAGTTGACTCATCCAAAATTGTATTTTTATTAAAAAGCTTAAAAGACATTGTTAATAGAAAAAAAAAAGGTGACGTATCTTGTCCTATTGAGACATAACGTGTTACATTAGCAAATGTTGTTAGATCAAATGATCAGAAATCTTAGTTTTAAATTAAACCTAATAAGAAAAAAAGGCATCAAGTTTAAAATCACCTCATTCAAGAGAGTAATACTTGCTGCAAT
This sequence comes from Zantedeschia hybrid cultivar, assembly GCA_030544215.1. Lineage (NCBI taxonomy): Eukaryota > Viridiplantae > Streptophyta > Magnoliopsida > Alismatales > Araceae > Zantedeschia > Zantedeschia hybrid cultivar. Next base: position 40,048,898 of record JARZZO010000013.1, on the reverse strand, counting down.
GTCCATGTACTGCAATCTAGGTAGATTGCAATGCATGGTACAGTAGTCCGTCTGAGTTTGGGAGAGACAATTTTTTAGTTTTTTATTTTTTGTTCAATTTTTTTAACTTTTTTAGAACGTCTGATTAAAAAATGGACAGTACAATCTGATTGTTTAGGTTAACCTCCATCGGACTGTATATTTCTTTTAGAAAAGAAATTGGCGCAAACTTCGATTTACGTATAAAAATAATTTTTTTAAAAAAATTATGCAGTCAAATTGGAACCGACCCGAACAATCCGACTGTACCATCCGATTTTTATCAAATATTTAAAAATAAATAAAAAATCCAAAAAAAATAAAAAGATCGAATCTCCAAATACAGAAAGACTACATAATAACCGTCCGATCTAACTAGATCGGATAGCTACTATCTATATATTTTAGAAGGGCTACCAATTGAAAATAAATCTTAATAGGACTAAAATTTGAATTAGGAAAGAAGAGAAAGCATAATTAAAGTTAACCATGACTTGAAAAATTATGTAAGACATATTTGAATATGATTAAAAGTAAAAAATAATAAATTTGAGTATAATTAAGATTCCAATTAGTGAGTAGAAAGTTATAATTAAAATCCTACTCGAATTAAGATTCTACACGTAGATTTACTTAACACAGTGTTAATGTTTTAAGTATAACTTAATTTATAAAATTTTAAATTAAGACAACTTTCATTAGAAAGATGACTTAAAATTTTAGAATTTAATGAAGACTATAATTTTAAAATAAGTCGTTCACTAATCAGAATTAGGATATCTTTAGACGGCAATAGAATCTATCAAATGTCTGTGTTCGGAGTACTCAAGACAGCAAGTTATAAAATATGTTTTACATAAAAGTCCAAAAATAGTGAGGTTTGTGGCATTGAAAAGATAATAAAAAGTTCTAAGACTTTGTAGAAGATAATTTTCCTAAGTCAGATGTTTAAGGCGTTGAATGTAGAGATTTTCAGGTTAAGAAACAAAAGGCTACAAGAATTGGATCTTATTTGCACTAGGAAAGTACTTTAACTTGAAGATTAAGAAATGTGAAGTTGGAGTTCGACTCCAGAAAAGAAAGGAGATATTAGTGGTTATATTAAGAAGGAAAATAAGCAAAAATAGAGTCTTGGGATTGTGCATAAGTCTCCTTTGCATGTAGATCTAAGTTTATAATAAAAACATGTTATTCTTTGGAGAGAAAGATAGTGTTTTTTGGTTGATTCTTTTGGAAATTTGATTCTAATCAATATTTGTATTATTGGAAGCTTAAAGAACGTGAGAAAGAACTTAGAAAATGTAAAAAAGAACTTAATAAAGGAAGAAATCATAGATAGATAGCAAGGAAGCCATAGGAGAATCAAGAACCGATCTATCTTCAAGAGATAAGTAGATAATTCCAAGCGTGATCTATTTTGTATTAAAAAATATATTATTTTTCAAAATTTTCAAGGGTTAATCAACTAGTATGAAGCTTGGTCTATATGTTTATTTCATGATTACCAAATTTTATATTTTTATGATCGTTTTTACTATTTATTTATTCCATGATTATTCTCTCAGTGTATGTAATTTGTCTATTCAATCTATTTTGTTTCTAACTATGATCACTTGAATTACATATATTTGTTATCCTTAGTCTTATGTCTAATAGAGTTAAAATTTTGACAGAAACGTATCTTGAATGTTATATCCATACCAATAAAATTATAATTTTTTGAATTATTTTACTATTTATTCTAATTTTCTTATTGGACTATACAATCTATCTATACAATTTTGAAATTCCAAGCTATAGCTCTTCTATGTCACTCGATTTATGTCCAAATCATGCCAACTTTTGTAGAAACCTGCATTATATTATCCTTGATAGATATATACAGTTTGAGAATTTTTTTGATCTTATTTACTATTTATTTTTCCATCTATTTAAGTTATTAGAATTCTATTAAAGTTGACTTTTGAGAATTAATATGGGAATCCAAAATTATATCAAATTAACTCATAAAGTTATGAAACTTTGTCAAAACTTTTAGTGTGATCCTATGAGCTTGATAACTAAGTTTTATTTTTTTTTCAATCTATTTGTTATTTATCTTTATTTTTCTTGCTATTCTATATCTTGAAATTTGATATCTATACCGAAAAGTTATGAGATTAATTTTGAAAATTTTAAAAAATTATTAATATATTTTGACCATGTTTAATTAAATTTAACTTGATTTTCACATCTAGATCACAATACACTTTAATATGACATTACGTACGACTCTATGAATAAAGAATACTAAATATGTTTGACTAGATTTGACCATTAAACTCCTATAGATTTACATCTATGATCTCTTTAAGATATGTGTGATCTATATATATATATATGGACAATATTACCATAGTAAAGTTTTGGGCAAATCCTATAAGTATTCACATGGTAGGTCATAGGTCAAAACTCACATACAATAGTTATACGGATATGGTATCCGCGGTTCTGCGTAGTAGTAAAGACCTTTGTGCTATTTGCCTAGATACATTGGTATTTATGTAAGTTGTTCTTTATATTGTAATTGGATGCATGTCCAATATGTTTAAGTGAAAATATGATTATTAATTTGTCTTTTGATATGATCATCCGATTTGACTTATGATATGAGCGTTAATTTGATTTCTTATGCTCATATATTATCTAAGTAACTTATTTGATCACCTATGTTCTTACTTGATTAGTTATCTATGTTATCTTTTAATTAGTTTATTGATCATCCTTCATTTTCTTAATTCGATAATTATACTCTATTATGATTAGTCTTTTATTTATGATCTTATGATTCTACTATGATTTATGAAATGTGAATTTTAAATCATGAAAATATAATTAAGTTAACATATTGTTAGTCATGTGAAATTTGATATGTGTTATGTGAACCTCTTATAGATTAGAGGTTATTTATTCGATAAGTGTACTGACTAGAGAACTATGATATAAAATATGAAATTTGATATTTGAACATCTTAATTGGCCATATGATCATATTTATTTTAGATTTGATTCTTTGTATTAAAAAATATTCGTATGATAATAATTGACATATGACATGCTTCGTAACAATTCTTTGTTGTACTATATATATAATTTGATCCGATCATCATGCTTAGCATAATCGTATTGTGATTTGTAAAGTTACTATATGTTAAGTCATATAAATGGTTTAAAGTTTACTGAGTAGTGGACTCATAAATCCGACCATATAGTTTTTTTAGGAAAAATCGATTTAAGATTAGATTAAGTAGGAAGTCAAGCCTATTGGACTCTTAGGAAGAGCTTTTGGTTATCTTAGTTAATTAGAAATTTGCTTTTCAAATTAATAGTTTGATGTAATAGGGATTTCTGAGAGATTGATGCAATTTTCTTTATTTGGTAAGATTGAGAGTTTGAGATGTTATTTGATATATATTATAATTTCTGGACTTTGGTATTTGACTGTTTATTTGGATTATATAAGGGTAATGACATTTATTTAAATTATCTTGTGGTTTGTTTATCTCTCATATTCGTTTATTAAACTAATGTTGCGTACTCGGAGTTTAATGTGAGTCGGTGTATTAAAGCATATTTTGGGGGCGTAATATGCAACGAGCATCCCAGCAACTATTTTTCATGAGAAAAGGGAATCAACATCCAAAAAAAAGAAATGGGTGGCTTGCGCTAGAAAAGCTTATGTAGGCATATTAGCCCAAGACTACTTTGCACATTGGAGCCCTAGCATAGTAGGAGCCTAATTCATAATTCTTTTGGAGCTTAGGATTTGACTTTGTTGGTGTCCTTTATTCCAAGAATAATGACAACCAATTCCAAGAAATATATGGTCTTGCATTAGCTCTTCAAGCTCCGAATCATGGATTGATGTCATATATAGTATTTAGTTTAAGACATTAAGGAAGAGAAACAAATCACGTGATTAAAAAATCCATGTAATCCATTTTTTTTGAAAAATAAACAATTGTGTGCTACTTTGCAGTCGTCCAATCAAAGGCGATCGGACGGCTACACACTGGACATTGCAAGCTACATAGATTTGCAATACCCGTCATTGCAACAAAATGGTAGATCCACATCTTTCATGTTAGGTAAAATCTTAATAAGTTTTATGTGATTTAAGTTTAGAATTGGCCTGTATATTCATGTAGAGGTTGGGAAGACAAGCTAATTGAATGGTTGAGACACCCAAGTCACTGCTGATGGACAATGTAGATTTGCTTAATTCACGGTGGACTTACAAGAGAATTGTGCATAGTGTCAGGGGTCCCTCGATTTTTGGCGAGAAAAAACTCGCCGATAAGTCAGGTCCTTGTTATTGGGCTAGAGGTGTTCTCAGGTGTATAAGTTTGATTGGCGTCTGTGCAGTACATAATGCCTACCTCTTTGTTGGCAGTCTAATTGGACACTTATATTGCCTTTTTAGTAGAGAAAAAAGAGGATATATTCTTACTGCCTTGTAGTGGATGATCATTAGATAGAAGAGTAATAAATAGACGTCTTCAAGTGTTGACAAAAGAGTTCGACCATGGCCGTGAACCCAAAGATAGTCTACCACTTGTTTTTTTGATGCTTTGAGGAACCCAAGGGCTGACCTAGTACTCTTGAAGTGGCCGAGGCTTGTCATTTTAAGTGGGCTTTGTTGGGTTTTAATCCAATTAGTGGTTCACTTGTGTTTACTGGGCTGCACACTTGCACACCATTAGGTATCCAATTAATGAAATATGATTGGGCTTAACTCATTAGGCGCCCAATAAGGATCATGTAATGGGTAGGATCCTGTTAGAAGTAAGAACGGGACTAGTCCCTCCTCTCTATAAAAGAAGCAAGTGACTCCCCATTAGGTCATACGCATTAAGACGAATAGAGAGAGAAAACCAGTGGAGACAGTGCGTGGGTTTACACCGTCTCCCCGTCCGGAATTCGTGCGTTCTTGTTCGAGGTCCGCTGCGCGTGGGGATCGACTCCGGCATCGTCTTCCTCAGCGTTAGGGATGGCTTCCGCTCCAAGTATTCCGAAAATCCCTAACAAGTAGTATCAGAACCCGTGTCGAAATTTTTTGGGGCTCCGATCTACGGGATTCTTCCCGGATTTTAAAAAAAAAAAAAATTTTAGACGGCTGTACGGCCGGACGGCGTCGCCGCAGCAGGCTGCCGCGGCCCGCGCGGGTGCGGCGTGCCGCCCGGCACCGCGCAGGGTGCGGGGCTGGCCGCCGCGGCCCCGCGCCGGCGGGCCCCTGCGCGGCCCCGCGCGGGGTGCCGCGCGGGGCGGGCCGGCGCGGCCCCGCACGGGGTGCCGCGCGGCCCGCCGCGGCCCCGCGCGGGCGGGCCCCTGCGCGGCCCCGCGCGGGGTGCCGCGCGGCCCGAAGCGGCCCTGCGCGGACCCGCGCGGGGTGCCGCGCGGCCCGCCGCGGCCCTGCGCGGTCCCGCGTGGCTCGCCACGGCCCCGCACGGGCGGGCCCCTGCGCGGCCCCGCGCGGGGTGCCGCGCTAGGGCGGGCAGCCGCGGCCCCCGCGCAGGGCAGTGCCGCCGCGGGCGTGCCCCGCGCGGCGGCGTGCCGCGGGCCACCTGCGGGGGCGGCCAGGTGCCGCCGGCGTTTCGGGCGGCGGTTCTCGAGGGCGGCGGCCGCCGCGGGTTCCGGCGGGCCGGTTTCCGGCGGGGATTTCGGGTTCCAGCGGCGGTTTCTTAAATTTGGATTTTCTAAAATTTGGGTTTCCTTAAATTGAGGTTTCTAAACCCTAATTTTCCCTTTTGAAGATGATGGGTTTAAGAAACCATTAAGTTTAGGAAACTTTGTATTTAGGAAACCATTGGATTTTATTTGGGTTGGATTTTAAATCCGTAACGGATCTTGGTTAAGGATCATTTGGGTCCTATTTTGGGTATTAGATCCGTTAGGATCTTATTAAGACCCAAATACGGATCTATTTGATAATTCCTTAACGGATGTAAGTTAACGGGTCTTGGATTCGAATTCTGGGTACAATATTCGTTTGGATATCATTAAGACCCGAATTCGGATCCGATTAAGTTACCGAACCGAATCCGTTAATCTAACTCAAATCGAATCCGTTAATCCGTTAAGAACCGGACCCGCATCCGTTTATATCCGTTTGTGTAGATGTATCTTTTAAGTTAAAAAGATTTAAAATCATTTAATTTAAACTCCTTTAGTTATTTTTTATCTTTTAAAATTCACTAATGGTCATTTGATGATCCATTAAGTTCTGGATCTTTGGCCCATATTTCTGGACCCATTTTTTGGCCCATTAGTGATCTTTAAAAGATAAAAGATCATATTTTAAATCTGCTTAGATACATACACAATTTCTGATAATCTGTTTGTAATTTTAGTTATTTCTGCAAACAGAAACGGATATATTTGCAATTTAAGTTGTTTCTGCAAATTAAAACGGATATGTTTGCAATTTATGATTGTTCATGCAAACTGCAAAGTAAGTTTACAATTCAGGACCTTTCTGTAAACTGTTCAGACTATGTTTGCAATTCAATTTTCTTTTTACAAACAGAAAAAGGACATATATATAACAGCATGTTATAAACTTGTTAAGTAGCCATTTTAATGTAGTTTTAAGCATGTTTAATGTTGTTTAAGAATCAATAATTATTGCTATAAGTTTAGGAGATAATTCTTGTGATTATTTGTCCTCGTTGCAGTTTTAATCATGCATGAATATCTCCATTTAAGATTGCATTAATTATTGTGTTTATGTCCTTTTTGCTCATGTTGTGTGTTTATTAATGCTATTATATAGTTTCGTGGTAAATTTTGATTTCCAAATGATTAGTTTGACCACCAAAGTGGCACTAATCACGATGATTGATAAAATCTTACCATATTAAGTTTTAAATAGCATTATTGATGAGCATTTAGATATTTGTTATCATTTTAATTGGGGGAGGATGTTTTAGTATTCAAAGTGTGTAAGTAGATCACCAAAGTGACCTTATGCATAGAGAATAATAAAATATACTCGTTAAGAAATTAAAATAATTTCAAATACTTGTGTTCATGACTTGGTTGTAAATTTAACTCCCAAAGGAGTGTTTATTTTCATGTCATGAGCAGGATAAAATAAAATTTATTTACATGGCGATTCTTGAGAGTTATGTACCCAAAGGTACTCTCTCTTGATATCAAAATGTTTATAAGTTTTAGTTTTATCACTTAAGTTAATTCGGGGGGTTCGTCCATGAAGTTATCGGACGACTTGATAAAGTAGTTCTCTTTATGTTGTTGAATTACTTTGCATATATGTTTGCCTCATTACTTGCAATATTTTAGTTCCATTGCCTTATATGTGAGCATGTGTTTGTTTCTTTCAGCTACTTCTCCTTTGTTTGCACCATTTAATGCTAGTGTGCCGTACTTGAATGGCACTAATTTCACTGAGTGGAAACAAAGGGTACAATTTGCTCTAGGCTGCATGGACTTAGACTTAGCATTACGTGAGGTTATGCCGGCTCCACTTACTCCAGAAAGCTCGTTGGAACAGCAGACTCATTATGAAAAATGGGAAAAGTCCAATCGTCTCTGTCTTTTGTTCCTTCAGGGACACGTTAGACAGAACATTAAGGGATCTATCCCAGATCAGACTACTGCTAGTGGATTTCTTAAGGCTATTGAGGAACAGTTCATTAGTTCTGATAAGGCCAAAGCCAGAACTTTAATGGCTAAACTGTCCTCAATGAAATACACTAGTGGTAGTGTTCGAGAGCATACATCCTATGTTTGCTATGAGTCTAATTTAGTCAATGTTCCTAAAAGCACATGGTGGATTGACTCAGGTTCTACTGTGCATGTTGCCACTTCTATGCAGGGATTCCTTTTCCAAAGGCCTCCGAATGAGAGTGAGCGGAACATCTTTTCAAGAAATAAGACGCGCTCACAAGTCAAGGCCGTAGGAATTTATAGGATAGTTATGGAATCAGGATTTGTTCTAGATTTAGAAGACACTTTTTATGTACCATCTTTTAGTAGAAATTTGGTTTCAGTATCAAGACTTGATTCAAAAGGTTTTCAAGTCAAACTTGGAAACTCTTCAGTTGAATTAATAAAGAATTCTATTGTTATTGGTACTGGTTCTATATCTGATGGTTTGTATAAATTGTGTCTTAACAATGTGATTGAACAATCTCATAACATCCTGCATACTTCGGTCCTTACTGCCAACAAGCGTAGTAGAGTTAATAAAAATTCATCCATGTTGTGGCATAGGAGATTAGGACACATCTCCATTAAGAGGCTCAAAAGGTTAGTGGGAGAAGGAGTGTTACATACTCTGGATTTCACTGACTTCGAGACATGTGTTGATTGCATTAAAGGAAAGCAAACACACACGCCTAATAAAGATGCCACAAGGAGTTCTGGAATTTTAGAAATAATTCACACTGATATCTGTGGTCCCTTTTCACCCTGTCTGACTGGTGAGAGGTACTTTGTCACCTTTATAGATGACTATTCTAGATTCATGTATCTCTATTTACTTCTTGAAAAGACAGATGTTTTTAATGTCTTTAAGGATTTTAAGAAGGAAGTAGAGAAACAATCAGGGAAAGTAATCAAGATAGTCATGTCAGATAGAGGTGGCGAGTACTATGGTAGGTATACTGAGATGGGACAAAGGCCTGGTCCATTAGCTAAATTCCTTAAAGAAGAGGGTATTGTACCTCAGTACACTACTCCTGGCAGCCCATACCTGAATGGGGTTGCAGAAAGAAGGAATCGAACGCTTAAAGAAATGGTCAAGGCAATGTTAAGTCATTCTACCCTTCCTTTATCCTTGTGGGGCGAAGCCGTTAAGACAGTTGCTCACATTGTGAATAAGGTTCCTACGAAGGCTGCGCCTAAGACTCCCTATGAGTTATGGTGTGGTAGGAAACCTTCTGTGAGCTATATGCGCACGTGGGGGTGTGCAGCTGAGACTAGGCCATAAAGTCCACAGGAAAAGGCTTTTGATCTCAGAACAACCAGTGGATTCTTCATTGGTTATCCAGCGAGATCAAAAGGGTATAGATTCTATTGCCCATCCCATGTTCCCATCATTATAGAAACAGATAAGGCAAGGTTCCTTGAAGATGGCGGAGTTAGTGGGAGTGGACCTTCTCGAGAGATTTCTTTTGAGGAGTTACAGGATCAGGTTGAAATACCTGTAACAACTGACAACGTTGTTCCCATATTCATTCCTCGGAATGAAATCCTAGGGGAGCAAATAGTTGCAGTTGGTCCACCCCAGGTTGCTCCAGAGCCAGAAGATGTCGCTGTTGTTGACCAACCACCTCCTCAGGTGGATCAGGGGCCAACATTGCGTCGATCTGAAAGAGTCAGGAGACCTGCCATATCTGATGAGTTCATAGTATACCTACAGGAGGATAGTGTAGACAGGGGTGACATTGATGATCCAATGACGTTTTCACAAGCCATGAAGAGTGAAAAATCTGCCTATTGGTTTGAAGCCATGAAAGAAGAGCTTGACTCTATGGCTAAAAACCAAGTCTGGGATCTCGTTAACATGCCTAAAGGGTCCAAACTTGTTGGATGTAAATGGATATTCAAAACTAAGGTAGACGCTAAAGGCAAAGTTGAACGATATAAGGCCAGATTGGTAGCTAAGGGTTTCACTCAAAGGGAAGGCATTGACTATGATGAGACGCTCTCTCCAGTTTCCAAGAAACTCTCATTCAGAATAGTCATGGCCTTGGTAGCTCATTTTGACCTGGAGTTACATCAGATGGATGTGAAAACGGCTTTTCTCAATGGGGACCTAGATAAAGAAGTGTATATGGAGCAACCTCAAGGGTTTCGTGCTGAAGGTAAAGAACATTTGGTATGCAAATTAAGGAAATCCATTTACGGACTTAAGCAAGCCTCCCGCCAATGGTTCATAAAGTTCAATGAAATCATACTGTCCTTTGGGTTTAAGGAAAACATCATTGATGAATGTTTGTACCTAAGGATCAGTGGGAGTAGTTTCATTGTCTTGCTTTTGTATGTGGATGACATCTTGCTTGCCAGCAGTGATCTTGGTTTGTTGCACGAAACCAAAGCTTTCCTTTCTAAGAACTTTGAGATGAAAGATATGGGTGATGCCCACTATGTTTTGGGCATTGAAATCACTAGAGATAGACCCTCAGGCACTCTTGGTCTCTCTCAGAAGGCTTACATCTCAAAGGTCTTGGAAAGGTTCAACATGCAGTCCTGCGCACCCGATAAAGTACCCATTGTAAAAGGTGATAAATTCAGTGAATTACAGTGTCCCAGGAACGACTTGGAAAGGAAGCAGATGGAGCCTATCCCATATGCTTCAGCCGTTGGGAGCTTGATGTACCTTCAGACTTGTACACGTCCAGATATAGCTTTTGCCGTGGGTATGCTCAGCAGGTACCAGAGCAACCCAGGCATGGATCATTGGAAAGCTGCCAAGAAAGTCATGCGGTATCTTAAGGGCACATTAGATTTCATGCTCACTTATAGAAGGTCAGATCAGCTAGAGGTCGTTGCCTATTCTGATGCTGATTTTGGCGGCTGCCTTGATTCGAGGAAGTCCACTACATGATACATCTTCCTCCTGGCAGGAGGAGCTATCACTTGGTGCAGTGAGAAGCAGAGTATAACAGTGGCTTCCACGATGGCAGCTGAGTTCATTGCTTGTTTTGAGGCTAGTGCACAGGCCATCCAGTTGCGGAATCTGTTCACAGGTCTATCATTTATTGACTTTGTCTCCAGACCTATCAGGATATATTGTGACAATTCCGCTGCGGTCTTCTTCTCTAAGAACAATAAGGCGTCCAAAGGTGGTAGAGCCTTAGACATTAAGTATTTTGCTCTTAGAGACAGAGTGAAGAATCAAGAAGTGTCTATAGAACATATCGGAACGGATCTTATGGTTGCTGACCCACTCACGAAAGGACTACCTGCTAGCACTTTTTGTAGTCATGTGATTCGGATGGGTCTTGTCAGTTCACTCGATATGTTGTGATTCTTCCATTACTTTCTGCCTTTTCCATTTATTTTGTATACATGTTGGTTATGGATTTTGGCTGGCAGATTGTATATTTAAGTGGTGACCAATAGATAAACATTATGTTTGAGTTTATCTACAGTTCCATATTTGATGTTCAATTATAGTAAGTTGGTGGCATTGTGGTACATGGAAGGTGGTGTGTAATTGAATGCATTTACCGCCATGACTCATGTCATTTGATTTACTGTTCTTGAACCTTTAAGATTCCGTTAATTGGAATGGTGTGTAGTTTTGTTTTATCGTGCGTGCGCATACCGTGGTTTTCTCTTCAGGTGTATGTCCATGATGTCAAATCTTCAAGAGTCCTTTTGAAACTATATATATTTATACTATCAGTATGTTTTCAAAGGAAGATTTGATGTACTTAAGACAAGTTGGACCAAGTGGGAGAATGTTGGGTTTTAATCCAATTAGTGGTCCACTTGTGTTTACTGGGCTGCACACTTGCACACCATTAGGTATCCAATTAATGGAATATGATTGGGCTTAACTCATTAGGCGCCCAATAAGGATCCTGTAATGGGTATGATCCTGTTAGAAGTAAGAACGGGACTGGTCCCTCCTCTCTATAAAAGAAGCATGTGACTCCCCATTAGGTCATACGCATTAAGACGAATAGAGAGAGAAAACCAGTGGAGACAGTGCGTGGGTTTACACCGTCTCCCCGTCCGGAGTTCGTGCGTTCTTGTTCGAGGTCCGCTGCGCGTGGGGATCGACTCCGGCATCGTCTTCCTCAGCGTTAGGGATGGCTTCCGCTCCAGGTATTCCGAAAATCCCTAACATGCTTATGATCGACATAAACTTTTATTTTGTTCTCAGGCTAGAGGTCACCGAGGATTGAGAGAAACGTGTTCTTGACCTTAGGAGGCGGCCATACTGCTTGAAGAGTACTTGCAAAAGGTTTTTGAGGGTGTTGAGTCGGCATAGACCTTATGCTTTTAAAGGCAACCTTATATAGCTAATTGGACTTTAGGAAGCCTCCCCTAGAAAAGTTCGTAAGCCTTGGTGATGGATATAGGTGTCCTCGAAGCCAATCATAAGGCACCTATTTCAATCTGGTTCACTAATAAATGACATTAAATTCATTATGTAGATTGACATATTTATATTTGCGCATGATGAAGTCCATGAATATGTGCAATAGTCATCAGATTATGATGAGATCATAATAATGAGACTGGTGACTTATAAACACATATTCTCAATTGTTTCTAGTCGTAGGATGTTTGAGAAGGATATCAAACATCCGGTTATACTAGTACAGGTTATTCCAGCTCATATTATGAGGGTGACTGATCTTGTTAGTTACTAGTGTGGAGACACAATGGTAAACCTGTAGGTGCTCATTGGGGAATGAGTTCACTGAACTGATCCGACATGAATCGCCGAATGGTAATTTACCTAACTGTTAATCGGCTTGATTCATCGTCACAGTAGCGTGGTTGATCCTTGGACTTGAGACACCAAAGACACCTTGTCGGTAGACTTCTGGACTTTGACCTTGACCTATGAATCCCTATCCACGGGATCTCTAATAGTCAAGGATCGGGTCCAGCGGAAGACCTTCGAAGGTGATTGTGTGTTCAATAAAGGATCGTTCGCTCTCAGGTAACTGGAGAGAGAATGCTCTAGAGTAGATCCGCAGGAGTCTCTGGCCAGAGCAGAAACAATATCCGAAAAGTGGTTTTCGGATATTGTACAGCGGAGTCTGATTCAAGTGAGTTGACCATCTAGGGTTTGACAGTTGACCATACCCTAGGTTAACTCGAGAGCATTGTGCGAACGAAGGATTATAGCCACGTGGTAACTGTGGACGGACATGTTCCATAAGTGGGTTGCTGAACCCCATTACCTTCCGGGATCATGCGGTGTTGCTTGGCACCCAACTTGATCGAAAGTACGACCGAATTTACATGCGATGATAATTCGGTTGAGTAATTAGTTAATATCTAGATATTAATTATTTACAATAAGTCAATAACTAGTTATTGGACTTAAGGGGCTAAAAACCGGACTGGTAAATGGGCCTAGAGGGTCACACGCAATAAGATTCTCAGTCGGTAGTACATAAGTGGGATTTATATTAACTCGGGGACTTTTGTGAAAAGTCGTGCCGACTTAATATATATATGCGTTGTTGAGAAACCCTGGGCCAAGCTCTAGGATTTCCCTTGCTGGCCGTCATCCCTCCCTTTCTCTCTCCTTCTCTGGGCGTCCCGTTCGAGGGGCCAGAACAGCTTCCGTCTCCGCCGCGTGTGATTCCCGAAAGTCGGGAAATCCCGTCGGCGGGATTTCCGAAATCGTTGCGGCGACGGATCTTCAGCGAGCGAGCTAATACGGACGAGGGATCGAAGACGAACCACCGCGGAGGATCGCGTGGATACCGCTGGAGGCCGGACGCTTGTGCGGCTCGGGGCATCGCCTCGACGAAACCGAGACGGAAGCGGATTCGAATCCGCGCACGGTAATCAGATTCCAACCCGATTTTTCGGTTTGCGTTTTCGTTCCGAATCGGATCAGTGGACATTGGGCGAGATTAATTTTTGTTCGTCGTTTCCACTGCGTTCTTCGCGTCCCGCCCGGATCCTAACACTTGGTCGACACAAACCCTTTTAGCGGGCTATTGGTTATTCTGCACACTTCGAGTTGTTTTGTATTGGACTTCTTATTGACTTGAGCAACTTTTCCTCCCTTCAATTAACATTTTGAAATACTTGCTGCAATGCCCCAGATGTTGTCATCTGATCACTTTGATCGGATGGCACAGGCGGTCAGGTGCCAAATGTGCTTGGGTGCACTCAAGCACATACAATTCTTGGCATTGTTTTAATTTTCTTATGTAATTTTTTTAATTTTTTCAACCGTCTGATCTAAGATGAATGGTATGGACAGTTTGGGTCAACCCTGAGCTCATCATATATATATATTAAAAAAAAGGTTGTAGACCCCTTAGCTGCCATTTGATCACGATCGAACGATAGCGGTTGGACATTGCAACCTTGTATTGCAACGAGCAGTGGTAGATCTAGTGCTCATCTGATGGGGTCCTGAGACCTCACTGGATTTTGTCAAATATATTGGCCCAATTCAAGGCAATCTAGTCTGGAACCCCGTTGACCCAGCCCAGGACCACATTAGCCCAATCCAGGACCCCATATGACTTAATCCAAGATCCCATTGACTCAACCATACTTATGACCTAATGTTCGAGTGTCTCCATTGGACAAAATTTATGTGCGCCACCGGCAACAAGTATTTTTCATTAACATTGTATGAGTTTTAGGTAGAAAAATTATTTTCAAGTTTATTTCTTGTCCAATTTTATCTTGGACTCAACCCATAGAAAAATTATTTTCAAGTTCATTTTTATTTGGCACTCAACCCATTTATCCAACAGTTTTTAACAGGTCTTTTTCAACAGTAATGCTCACTGCACATCTTTACGTCATTCGACTCTTCGGGTCGTAGAAAGATAAGATTTTTGTAAATTTTTAACCATTTGGTCAAAAATCAAATTATATGAACATTGAATTATTGAATTAGGATGATCTTTCAACTAGATAATTTTTAGAAGAAAAAAAAAATTCTGACTGAAGTGCCGCCACCTGATCTAAGGTAACATTTGGTCCTTTTTTACGTAGCACTAAAAGGTATTGCGTTTTGGGAGGCTACTTGATTGTTAATTTGTCATGAAAGTTCAACATCATCTTTCCTTTTTCGCGTGTCCTCATGCTAACATCATAGTGCCTCATCAATTGTGGCACACACCAACCACAAATACACGGAAAGAAAAAAAAAAAAAAAATCTTGTTATAGAGTAATACTTGGTGCACTGACCTTAAACCTTAAACCCTCATTGTTGTACTAAGGATCAAGGTAAAAAAAATTATTTTTGATTGTTTAGGTGGGCCTGAGGTGCCCTACACGTCCTTACATGCCGATCTCTGATCGACTGATCTACAAAAATTTAAAATTTAAAAATTAAGTTCTAATGAACAATAAAAAATATCTTTAATGGGCCGACCTCCATAACAAATTTGTTTTTTTAAATTGCTTTTTAGTTGTCTGATCGGAGATTTGTCTATACGGATGTACAGGACACATTGGGGTCTACCTAATTTATTATTATTATTATTTTTCCGTACTAGACTGACCCTCGATGCAGTACAAAGTACAATAAGTGTTGCTCCTTGTTATGATGGCACAAAAAAAGAGAAAATTTAAAAAAAAAAATCAAATCGCGGCACCAAGAAATAAGGAAGGGGGTTATTAGTAGCGATACAAATGATTATCTATAATTCGATTATTTGATGACTATTAATTTATAGGTTAGTTGAAAGATAATCTTTTTAAGAACGAATATGCGGAATGGATAAGATATCATATACAAAAAATTTCTGACCAAATATATACATTGAGAATTTGATTATTTAATCGATTATTAGTTTATAAGATAGTTAACCGATAGCTTTTATAAGCCGATAAAATAACAAATACTATCATGAACCAATCCTGGATCCACATCGACTCGAATCCGTTTGCATCCCTTATTATTGGGATTCCCTCAAACCACCTCAAAAGGTTGTGCGATTGAGTTGAGAAATCAAGCTACACTATCGTTGAAGAAGGGAAAAAGTGGTCTTACGCAATCCCAAGCTACCTCAGCCCACACATTCCCAGGAGGTTCTAATTTATGGTCATAGGATTAACTGATCATCACGTCAAACTCATCAGTCATCATTTACTAGGGTTCAGAATAATTACTCATTGGATTCTTCCCCAACTTTAAGGACAAAGGGCACAAGGAGATGGTCTTTCTCAGAACTCAATACTGTTCATCCAACAGTGCCCCTTGGCCTCAGAGGTAGGGGTATTCATGGGTCTGTGCGGTTTGATTCGTTTAGAGGAAAAGAACTTTAAATTGAACCAAACTAATTTACTCTTTGAAATCAAATCAAACCAAATTTTAAAAAGAAAAATCGATTTATTTCTGTTTGGCTCGATTTCAACTCGTTTGGGCCCAAACTCATTTACCCCACATTTTGATTGGGCCGGGCCCAGCTGTTTACTACACAGCCAAGATGCGGATTTTCTATTTTCAATGGCCCACAAGTGGCACAGCCCATAGCATGCATGGATGCCCCCCTGCACGCCCGGTACCCAGTCTATTTGTAACCCTTTTATGAGAACAACACTCAGAAAACCTACGACGTCGGACTAAACACATGGCACAACCAGTGCATGTGTACTTGTGTAGGCGGCGTGCGAGTAGCTGCCCGTAGGCGTCCTTTAATCCGATGCCGGAATTCTCATGCTTTTATCTCTCTTTATAATTTCTTTACTGACGCTTCTATTTGTCCAGTTGATTGCTCGATGATGTCAGTTATGGGCATCCTGCTTCAATAGATGCCTTTGGAGCTATTTTGATTTTGTCAGGTCGGTTCAGGTTTGACTGGTTGAAAGGGGGCTCAAACCAAACCAAATCGAGACACCGGTTTGATTTGGTTTCTCGAGTTGAACCAAATAATGAACTCCTTACTTAAAGGGTAAGAGGGCATCAAGATGGAGAGAGTGGAGACAAGGGATTTCGCGGCCATTAGGGCTGTGGTCGGAGACGGAAATAAAAATGGCACCCGAAGTGAATATTTCCACTTTCGTATCTTTTTTCGCTTTTAAATCAGAAATCGAAAATAAAAACAAAGGTAAACAGAGATTTTCGCTATCATCATCGTTATATTAAGAAGCTATTTAAAATCACTGTTTTTAGAAAGTTTCCAACTTCTTATTTTGGCCTTACTTTATCAAACTGTCAAGATATATATATATCTGTGTGTGTATGTGTGTGTGGATAGATGTATAATGTACATAATCATTCGGAAATAGAAACGGGTTAGCGGATGTGAGAATGAGTGTTTCCGTTTTCGACTCCTATAATTATTGGAGATCTATTTCCGTTTCTTATAACTTAACAGATGGTCTTTAACGGAGTTCTATATACCATTAATAAAAACGGAAACGAAATGAATAATCAGAACTCGGGTATTCATTGACAGTCCTAGCAACCATGGCATGAGCTCCCCCAAATCCCTCTAGGTTCTGCCTTGGACCTTCTCACAAATTTAACCTAGAGACACTGTTCAACTACGCCAAAATTCGGTGCCAGCCCCACTTGAATAGATTCCCTCTGGAGCTTTGTATGACTTCAACACTCCCTTTTGGAGCCTTTCAAACCCATTTGATGCCGACAATGAGCTTCCTTAGCATGCTACTCTCCAACCCTGCGCCACACCTTTAAATAAGATGCATTTCAGAGGCATGTGGCCATCAAATGGGGGTCGGAAAAAATAGGCAAGGGAGGAATTCCTAATTTCAGAAAAATTCCAGAAATGTTTGAGTGTACAAGTCAGGAAAATGCCAACTTATAGTGCAAGATACAATGCACATGAGGAAAGTGAAAAGCATAGGGGCAGCATCTTGACCATCTGATTATTTCTCTCAGGCTCTTGAACATTCATGACCTACTAACTTTCTTTTAGACCATTCTGCATGCATGTTTTTGAATCATAATAGTTTATATATTTTATTAGACTGTTTCTCAAAATTTTTGTTGACCGTCCAATCCTCATTTTTTGTCTGACATTATTTATCCCCCCTTCCCATTAACAGATCACAAAGGATCTAGTCTTCTCATTAACAGATCACAAGGGATCTAATGTAATGAGATAGTGACATAGTAACATGGCTATGAAGTAGTATAGCAATGCTACCTCCTCCAATATCAACTACTAACTTATTTATGTATTAACTAATTCCATAGTAATATTAATATGTTAACATGTTAATAGTTAATACATTACATTTGTATACTCTTTTATTATTTACATTGACACTTTGGCGGTCTATTATGAATAGTTAGGATGAAAGGTGGAAAACATTGTTGCATTAAATTATTGTAACATCCTTTATACTTGATTCCGATTTTCAACTTAAGGGTGAAATATCATAAATAGCAGTAAATAGGTGCTTTGCCTATGTTTGAAATGCAGTAAATTTTATGTTTTTATTCTATTTTTTGTAACTTGCAGTAGTCCAAAATTGCTTGACTCATAGAATCTTGTTTTTAACTGACTTTGGTTTTCCATTGGAAACCACCGTAAATCAAGACTGGAATAAAAAATTTTTACTTTTGCTGTCCTTAAAATTGGTGATTTCAAAATCGAAATTTTGCATAATTTCACGTCACTTTACCACTGAAAATCAAAATTCAAGACTTCTCTAGCAATTTTAATGTTGGGAGATTATGTTTATCTTGTGTTTCCTGATTCCAAGTTTGTAAAATCGCTGATCTCAAATTGATATTTTTATGGTATTTACCCTTTAAAAGAAAAAATATATCAAAAGAAATATATATAATTATTAGCAACAAGTTTGATGAAAAATTTGTCTCGCGGCAATAATAGCGGTTGGTGGATTTCGCGAAGATGATGGGGGCATTCTTGGAACATCATACACAAGAAAAGGAGTGTTGTTCCCTATTTGCCCAGCCTCTGAGAATAGTGGGCTGCAGGGGTGGAAAGCGACGCCTCAACTGCCACGGTCCCCACCACCATCTGGTCCATATCTAAGCAGTGGATCCTGTCCCCCTCTTCGCAGGCCACCTGCATCGAAACGCACGCCGCTCCGGCCAATGGAAGCCTGCCACGTACTCCGCGAACCTAAAAGCGGACACTGCAGCGCAGGGAATCTTCTCACGAGCGCCAAGAAAGACCACACCGACGCCTGGGGAACCACGTCATCACCGTGCGAATACCCACAACGCCCCTGGCCCTTACAACCTTTCCCACCTCGTCGCTGGGGCTCGTTTAAGTTGGGTTGGTAACAACAAATTCGAACCTAATTTATACCAAGATGCGTCGACTCTATGTAATCTAATTCAATTTCTCAATATTAATCATAATGCAATCTATTAAATCAACTCATGTAATACAATATTGGTAAAACAAAAATATATATATATCATGTAATCCAACTTTGACGGCTACTCTCGAACTCGAAAATTCATAGAATAAATCCCCCTCTTGCACACAATATTAAGAGCTGAAACTTGAACCTAAGACTTCTGCTACGAATAGTAGTAGATCCAGCATTAATCCAATAATATTATGAGATCCCATTAGATATTATTAAATTCATTGGTCTAATTTCCAGCAGTCTAATTCGAAATTCTACTGATCTAGTCCCGAATTCTACTGACCCAACTCAAGATCTCATATGACCTAGTCTATGATCTCATTGATCCAACCATGCTTACAATTTAATGTCCGAGTAATTCTACTGGACAAAATTTCCGTGTCTGTCACTGTTTACGAGAAGAGAAAACTTGTGCCATTGAATCACAGTCTCTTTGGTAACCTTAAGATTTCATGGTTAGTTTTTTTCTAATGTGAATATTCCCCATACAAAAGGATGAATAAGTTTATCTTTTCTAATGAAGCAATTGAAAGCCAAGGTATAAATCCAACTGTATAATTAGTTGGGGAACATTTCAATAATTATATTGTGATTTGTTTAAAGATATAAAACTAAATATAATATCTTGATAATTTAAATCATCGTTCATGTCTATACTGTCAAACCTGAATTAAGTTGAGTCGGCTGATTAAAATCCCCCAACCTAATTCAATCTGATCCATATTTATTCAGATTCAACTCGATTCAACCATTGGATTAGTTTACCTGGATTCAAGTTGCCTCATCCAACTCAAGTTGACTCAACAAAAATTGTATTTTTATTAAAAAGCTTAGATGATATTGTTAATAGAAAAAAAAAAAACGGTGATGTATCCTGTCCTATTGAGACGTAACGTGTTACATTAGCAAATGTTGTTAGATCAAATGATCAGAAATCTTAGTTTTAAATTAAACCTTATAAGAAAAAAAAGGCATCAAGTTTAAAATCACCTCATTCAAGAGAGTAATACTTGGTGCAATGTTCACGTAGAGTGTAATGCATGGGACAGTAGTCCGTTTGAGTTTGGGGGAGACAATTTTTTATTTTTTGTTTATTTTTTTTTAAATTTTTTTGAAACGTCTAATTAAAAATTGGACAATACAGTCGGATTGTTCGGGTTAACCCCTATCGAATTTTTAGAAAATAAATTGACACAAATCTCAATTTACGTATAAAAATATTTTTTTAAAAAAAATTATGCAGTCGAATCGAAACCGATCCGAATAATCCGACTGTACCATTCAATTTTTTATCAAATATTTAAAATAAAAAATAAAAAAATCGGATCACCAAATACAGAAAGACTGCATAATAACAATGCCATCTAACTAGATCGGATAGCTACTGTCCATACATTACAATCCACGATGCATGAGTTTTGAAGCAAACATTACTCTATTCGAAAAGCAATATTGCTCCACTACATCCGAAGCGCTCGGGCAAGTGTCACGTGCCCTGCCTTCCGGGACTGGGGATGATGAGGGGAAAAAAAAGGTAAATATGGGAAAGGAAGCGGGTAGTTTTGGCAATTCACGGGGCCCGTCAGGGATGTTATACGTGATGATTTGATGAGGAAGACGACAAAGTGAGCGTCGTCCTGCTGCTCCTACCCTCAAGAACAGTGCTCTGCTGTGATCACGTGACACTGCTCTCAAATCGGCTATAAATAAAGGAACAGCAATGGTGGTGTCGTCTCACACACGAGCGGAGGTAGAGGTGGAGGTTTGGGCACCGTTTGAGAGAAGGGCTCCTTCCTCCTCTTCTTCTCCCTGCCATATGTTGATCCAACAGAGCTGCAGATATAAGCACTATGGTTGCAGGAAGGTTCCCGTTTCTCCCAGTATTTGTGGCTGTGACCACGCTGGTCTTCCCTCACCTTGGAAGTTTGGATCCCTCTCATGGTTCTGCATTTGGTGCTGTGATCTCTCTCTCTCCTTCTCTCTCTCTCTCTCTCTAAATGCGTTGCTCCGTTTATTTCATTCTTCTCCCATATGTTGCAAGCACTCTTCCTCTCCTATCTCTCTAGATTTCTCTGTACAATTACATGTCCGAAACTCTCTCTCTACGTATGCGTGCATGCATGGATATTAGTCCGCATCTTTTATTTGACTTTCACAACAGATTAGAGTTATAAATTAATTTTCTCCTCCCCAACTAAGTTCAGTTTTTACAATATTTTATTCTTATTATTTTGGTATCTGCTCTCTCCTTGTTATCTCTTGTGGTATTCCCCTTCGTATTACACCAATCACCCTGGGTTAGGATAACCATCCCGGTGGTGCCCTTTTCCTTTCACAGATGGTGGTCGATCAGAAGATTTTCGTCACACCGGTAGGATACTATTCGGGGGTTTAATGGCATCTGGAAACCTCTAGCTTGCTCACTGTTCTTCTGTCATATAAGTCAACTAGAGGTTCCTTATTTCTATTTGGAGGTCCATCTCTCTCATGCCAACGCCTTGCAGGACAATGATATACTTCTTCCCTCTTTTTGGTTTTTTCTAGAATGCTTGGGCTATATATGGGGATGACCTCTATCTGTTTTATGCCTGAAGTCTCTATAGAATCGAGATATGGTAACTCCAAGGTTATTAGGTCCTGCTCCCTGATGTTTCTAAACTATTCTCCGGGCACTTTCTCGTTAGAGTATATATATTTCTTTCGTGCTTCAATAGTGACTTCTATCTGCAAGCAGCTAGAGATCGTTTTGGTCGTACTATCATACTTATACCGGTTTTTAGTGGTTCCACTGACACGTTTTCTCCCTTTATTTTTCCTTTTTCTGATTGGGTTGGAAGTGTTCTTCTGTTTGGTAGGGCTCCTTGAAGTCCAAAATAGGCTGGCAAGGGTCTGTATAGAGCTGCAGACTCATGGATCCCAGCATGCTATCCAAACGAGAAGGGTGTCTGCGATAGCTTGGCTGGCTTGCATGAAGCTGGAGCTGCATCAGATCTTCGTCTCATCCTCCTTTGGATTGAAGGGAGCTCTACTACTAGTTTATACTGCCATATCTCTCTTTTGCTCTCCTTGTGGAAAATATTGCATGCAGTGGGAGCTGTGTGTGGTCAAGAATTAATAGCCTTATTTGACAACAGTTCTATAGCATGTGAGGACTATCATCGTTTCGGCTGAAGGGAATTTCTTCATCTATATGATTGCACGGCAAAATGCTCCGTGTACTACGACAAATGTGATTGTTCATATGGTGACAGCCTGATTCATGAGAAATTCAATGTTTTAGGCTTGGAAAGAACATTTCCGGAGCTGAGGTCTGGAATAAACATGAGATAGATTTTTGAAGAACTTGAATAATATTAAATCTTTGCTAAACGAAGTGCTGTCTTTCCATAGATTTCTAGTGCCATGCATTATGAGATGAACAGAATAAAAGTGATGATGTACCAAGTTCTTACTCTACGTTGGGACTTTCATCTGAATTCTTCTCACTCATCCTAAAAATAAAGGATTGAAAGAGAATCTAAATGCATAATAATCTACCGTTGAGAAAGCTTTCTAAATGAGGCCCGAATCAAAAAGCGGTAACAGTTTTAGAAAGTTTAGGTGGATCTTGTTGACACTTTGCATATAATTAGATAAAAATTATAATTTTTTAAAATAATATGAAAATATTCTTTAGGGTGAATATTAAGAAAATGTTCAAAATATTTGTCCATTGCATAGCGTTTTCTGTCTTCTTTCGAACTGACAATCATGTATGGCTTTCATTATTTAATTACACAGATAATAGCTCACTGCACCACCTGTGAGTTCTACATTATTTGACGGTATTTTTAATTAACTTTTTGAAGTGACTCATCTTTTACTGTTCATTTGAGTTAAATTTTTGATCTTTTATATTTTTAGATCATCTGATCTCAGATCAGATTGGATTGTACAAGTACGTAAGACATAATGAAGTCTATCTAAAAAAGAAATTAATTTCTTCTTATTGAGAACAATGTTAGACGATTCACCACATAACTGTACATAGGAATGTAAATTGGATGGGTCAGGTTGAGTTACCTAATAATTTAGGTCTATTCCAAATTTAAAATAGTTCAGTCTAATTTTAGTCTAATCCAAATTTAGCTCAAATGTAACTCAACTTCAGTCCGAATTCAATAATGAGTGGGTTGGATTGGATTAGGTTGAACTGACCTGTTTATAAATGATTTGTTAGAAGTGTTTTACTTTTTTGTATGAATTATTATAAAAGTCAATAGACTAAATTAGGCAAATCTATTTTCAATTTAACCTAGCTCAAATTTAATTTACATCAACCTAAATTTAATTCAACTAAATTTATATAATTTAGGTTAACTCAATTATTTTTAATATAAACTGAATTGAGCTAACTGTGCAGCAAGTTTGTTCTCTTACACATATATTTGTCATCTTACCATGGAGTCAGCGGGTCAAAAGGTCGATCCTACTAAATTCGGATACAAACGCCCACACCAACAAACCCACACGCATGCCCACCTCATCCACCCAGCCGCACGCACTGATACTCCCAGAGGGTGGTTTGGGACGTTCCTAAATTTGGAGGGGATATTTGTAAATGGAGGAATGTTATTATATTATATTTTTTATTTATTTATTTTAGAAAAACTGTTTGATCACTTGATCCAAAAACTTTTGTTAGACACGGTATGTAACTGCAAAAGAATTTACATTAAAAGTACTTTAGAATGAACTACTTGATCAAGTGACCAAATAATTTTAGATGTATGATAAAAAGAGCGATAAAGAGTGAGATGAAGGTAAGGATGTCCCCATTGTAAGATGAACGGTAACTATCTCTAGTTAAGCTCTCTCTTGAGTGGTTAAATAACCAGTTAAAAATCACCCCATCGCATAAATATAAGCGTAAAAATGCCCGACGCTGCCGAGGTGTGCGCGGAGTTGATCCGAATGAAGACCATTCAATCAAGGGGACCGAGCCAAAGTGAAGATGATTGGACCTGCATACTAGCACCCCATGTCAGGCGTGCCCCTTCGACGGTCAAGTCAGATTAAGATATAGGTGGCAAAAAATTGAGTGGAGAGGCAAGTTGACGATTGCTTACCTTGAAATGACGTAATCGGTCCTCTTTTGTAAGAGGAGGATAGATGAAAGCTTCTTAAAGTAGCCGATACAAGATTATTCACATACTCTCTTTACACATCTAGTGAATCCCTGTTGCCAGGACTAACTGGATCGTATCGGCCGATTCACCGTGACGACGGCCTGGACCGTTGCGCTGAATTGCTCCGACCTGGGCCCATTACAAATTTCCCTCATTAATGCCCATGTTGAGTGAGCTTAAGTATATAAATTTCCCTCCTATTATCTATCATGACTTTTTCTTTGATGGCAATTAAGTGTAGGAGCGGTTCTGCAGTCAATAATTTGATGCAGTGACCTTGTATTAAGTAATGTCTATATAAGGGTGACAATTTTATAATTTTATATACAAGAGGGTTGTCTTTGCAAATATCCCATTTTGGACATGTATTGTACGGGATAAATCTTACATGAATTGGAATAATCAAACAAACAAATGTAAGATTCCTATTCTACTTTGTTTGACCACATTGAATTCTCAACGCGGTATCCATTTTGACACATCGTATATAAATATACTATCATATAAAAGTAAGTACCTTGAAAAAGAATCATGGTTTCGTTTGAGAATGGTTTATGTCGGAATAAGGCTTGGGATTACCCCTTCCTTAGAATAAGAAGTTGATTTTACTTATCTTATTTCTTATTTTTCTCTTTTTTTCATATTCACTATAATAACATTAATTTATTCCCTTGGCATTTGATGTTTTTCATATTAGAGTCACTAAGGAAAAGTGTTTAGAGTTACTTCATCTACAAGTTTGAACTAAGAATTATTTCTTTCTATTTTTCGTAGTTTTTGACTCCGTATACTCCCTATATAAGAAAAGCATGCCTATAAACAAAAGATTGTCGAATGGGAGATTTTGTACTTCCATTATAAACATGAGTGCATGTTTAGTTGGGATTCAGTAAGAAGATTCTCAAAAAATTCTTTAAGGAGATATTCTTAATCTTTTAAGGAGAATCGTTAAATAAAAAATAAAACTCTGAGACTGATATAAATATCAAAACTATAGAATTTAATCCTAACTACGATAGATTGCACTAGCAATCTCTAAAAATCTTACAACAAGTACTACAATCTCTTAAAATCTTACAACAAGCTTTAAATTAAAGTTTAGTTTTGTATACTTGTAAAAATCTAACTTGTTTGCATAATAGCTTAAATCATAATAAGATTTTGGAGATTTCTTAAACCAGAATAAGAGATATTTTAATTTGGTAAGTTGTTGGTATTCCACCCAGAATAAGGAGAATTACACTGCGCTATTTCAAGTGATTTTGTAGGAATAAGTGGAATAAGCAGTGAAATGAAGGGTAAAATTGAGAGAATAGGGGGAATTAGATATTCCAAATAGAGTATGGGGAATTGGGAGAATTAGGGAAATTAGGTACCCCGCAACCAAACCAGAATAAAGTCTTTATATCGGTTATTCTGACCCTATTCCGCAAACAAAGTGAGCCTTAGGTCATCTAAGAAAATAAATCAAACCTATCTTGTCTATTTATTTTGACATGTCGAATCTTATTTGTTTTTAGTTTGTGATATTCATGTATGGTTGGATGGATTTTAATAATCTTTTTTTACAATAGTTATAATCTATTTTTTCTTATTACCAAATTTTATTTTTTTACAATAGTTACAATCTAATTTTTCTTATTACCAATTTTTTTGTACAAATATTTACTCGGAGGCTCTTCTTGCATCACACGAGAAAGTGAAAGAGACATTTTTGTTAGGTTAAATTTTATTCAATTTTAAAACTAATACATTTACTATTACTTGTAACTTTACACCAATGTGTATGCACATTTTTCCTAAATCGATTAAAAATGAAGTTATTATTTTTGATAAGCTTGCATGCCCTATATATATATATTAAAAAAAGATGGTGGCAAATGAATATTTTGATATATATTACATCTTTTTTATTCAAAAGCTAGTAATATTTTTTAAAAATTTCATAAGAGACACGTTACATTATCTAAGATCAAATAGATTGCATGCATCTAATAAATGAAAATATTTATTTAAAAAATACTCGCGCGAAGTGCGCTCTATTAACTAGTAACTACTAGTTGCAATCTCGTGCAATGATGCACGGCAAATTAACAAATTTTCATCTTATTTCTTTGCGCATGAAGTATTTATGATGTTTAGCATTTTGATGACTTTATGTTGCCCGGTGCACAACCAAACACGATATTATAAGTTTTAAAAATCAGTGTTTTTGCCGAACACAATAATTGGATATTTTTCAATAAAAGAGTATCATAAAGTTTCCTTGTTATAAGTTTTGTTATCACGAAAGTATACAATAATTGGATGTTAATTATAAGGTTGGGCCCATCTTAGACTACAAAGGGACGTGTTCTAGACTATGAACCAGAGTCAGCTGATAGATCGATGAAGAGCAATATTTTATGCCTTCTTTCTGTGCCTTAGTAAGGATGCAGATGGTGACCGTTATAACAGCTCTGGTTATTTACATTCCATTAGAGATCTTTTAAGTGTAAAGTTGGACTGAATCCGATCAGTGCAGAGAGGCCAAGAAAGATTTCAAAAAATTATTTCACGCCCAACTTTTCTCATTTCCAATGAGAGATGAATTTTAGAAATTCCCTCCTCTCTCTTTCTGCATTAAAGGGTAATTTATCAAAGAAATATGTAATTATAAGAGGTTAAAATTAAACATCATGGTTATGATGACTCCTAAGGTATGACAAATCATAAGGGTTAATGTCTTAAAATTTATAAAACAAAAAAGAGAGAAATAAAAAGATATAGGTGAATATAAAAACATATTTCATATGTAAAGTATAAGTGAATATGTACATATCTTATGAGAATTTTTTTTTTCTTATTTAAAGTGTGTATTCGTACGAGGCAGGAGGTAGTTGGAAAGTAGAAAGCCGGAGGATGAAAGATAGGCATGTTAACCGGATGGATGAACCCAACAAACCGAAACAAATAAGGACTTGAACCGGACGAACAAGAATCGTCCGATTCTTTTCGTATAGATAGGTTATAGATTAATTCGTGTTGGTCCCAACTCTGGTTCGGTTTGGATCAAGTTGTGACCTAGGTTGGTCCAACCAAAGGAGGGCCCCTATATAAGGCGGCCGAACACCGGTTTACATCTCTTCCTCTTACCTCCCCGACTTGAAGAGGACGACAACGGCCGCAGGCGAGGACATCTCCGGCGAGAACGACCACCACGATTGACGGCGAGGTACTACCTCTCTCTCTCTCTATATATATATATATATCTGTGTGTGTGTGTGTGTCCTAGGAGGTCGCCGGCTCTGCAACTTCCATTGCAGAGCCTGCCCCCTCTGCGAGCAGGTCATGGGCGATGCCATTGCTCTGCTCCTCCTATCTCTCTGCGAGCAGGTAACAAATATTTTTATTCATATTCTGCTTGAAGTGGTCTTTCATAGATCTCTTAAATATTGCATTGTAAGAGATCATACACTTGCCGGTAACTTTTCAAACATCACAAAAGTGAGGAAAGGAGTAATGTCACACTGACCATTTGACATATTTAAAGCATCTGAAAGTATAACCTATTGTCATTGTGCTTAGTGTTTTAACTGATTTTATATTTAAAACCTTTATTTATTTGACTAGTGCTTCAGCAAAATTCCTTGTCTAAATATAACATTGATTTTCATTTGTACATTTAGGTTTCATAAAACATTTTTCTTAATTTCAACTGAGGATCTCAGAGTGACATGGCCAGCGAGGAATCACAACCACTTCCATATGTCCTTGAGACAGTGCTAAAGAAAAGGAAAAGAAATGATGAAGCGGCCACAAAAAGGAGGGAACTGGTGGAAGCACGGAAGAAAAATAAGAAAGAAAGCCTAAAAAATATAATTAAAAGGCCTGAAGAGTTCATCAAGGAATACCGGGATAAAGTAAGTTTCTTTTGTCATTCAGTGCTTGTACAATTTCATTCTCTCTTTAACGAATATGTCATACTGTCCACTTCGGGAAAGAAGTAATGAAATGCTACTTACAAACTAACTGTGAGTTTTCCTCTTCAGAATAGATGTATTATGGATGTCTCAAAAACTTACCAAGAGGGAAACAATTGTAACCTAGTATTATCTTGAAGGCTTGTAAGATATATTAAGAATCTCTTTATTTATGTTTTCTCAACCCATAATTATGACATTAGTTGTAATAATTGTTTAGGTCCTCTCTAACTGTTGTGCTGTTCCTATGTTGCAAGCATGATACTGATGGCCTTTGAAATGATCGTGTTTTTTTTTTGAACCTAGAAATGATAGCAGTGAAATGGCTTATTAATGCAGCTTATAAAAGTTTGAGCATTGAACAAAAATGTTGTAGTCATATGCCATCATAGCCACGGGGGAGTGGTGGGTTACACATGAATTTTTTTGGCATGGTAGGAATACTAAATATGTGTTTGAAGTTTAACCTGAAAAGGGGTGTTATAGAACATGATGGAACATGGAAGTAACTAGTAGGGTTTAAGGAAGATCGGAGAATGATGTATATATCCTAGATATCAAAGTCTCGGTCATCCTTAAGAGGCTGGCGAACAGAGTGGTGGGTACATTCCTTAAATGGACATTTTAGAGAGAGGGGATCACAAATGCTCTGCAACAGCGTTGGCCGTCTATACAAGCCTACAAGATTGGGTTTCTTAACAACAAACAATTCATCGTGATTTTTCCTAGTGAATCTAGCAGGCGTGAAGCTCTTAGCCAGCAATTTCTTAAATTTTCTGATTCCTATATTCAATGGGAAGAATATAGGTTTGATATTCTGAATAGCATTAAGTTGAGATGGGGTTATTCGGAGTTTTGATTACCATAAAATTCAAAAATAATGCCCTGGCCAAATATGTGGATTGGACTTATGCAGTGGTACTACAATCTTACAAGCAATACAGAGCCAAGCAGGACAGAGGTTCAGAAGATAGAGCCTATCACACAGTTCAGAGAAAGAATATGAGTGAGTTGTCCACAGCGAGTTCAGCTGAGTTAGTTCGAGAGCAAGTGCACATACCTTCTGCAATTTTTCCTATTGAAGGTACCGATTTTGCCCTGAGCCAATTATAAAGTGCTGAGGACAAATGAAAAAGAAAGGGCTAAATTTATTTCTTCCACGGATTTTGCTTGGAGAGAAACCATATCCCAACTGGCCTCTCAAATTGTAGGTCTCCGTCAACATAAGTCATGCATAAGGAAGTTCCCAATTCAATTTTTTTCATAAGAAAAGAAAGTGGGCTCCCGGAGATCCCGTGTAATTGTGAAGTCTCCAATTCAAGCAAGTAACGTTTCCAGTGCACCCAAAACTTATGGAATTGATGAGATGGTGCTAGCGCAAGCATCTATGGTCCCTTGTCAAGGTAATAGGCAGGATTTGAGAGATTCTTTTCATATAACGTAAGGTTCAAGATCTGCAGGAGGATCCTCTGCGGATAATTGTGGCAGCTCTTCTCTTGCTGACAAGGAGCAATTCAAGGAAGTAGATGAATCCATATGTGATACACAGATATTAAAGGATATAATCTGTTCTAAAGAGGTTACAAATCCTCATATTTCCAATGCAAGTTTTGTGCAAGTTTCAAATTCAAGTTTCATCAAAGATTGGAGTAATGAGGAAATTATCAAGAAAGCATCAATTTTGGGACTGCAAGTATGTGATGGACAAGCAGGGCAATTACGTAAACTTTTTGGGAGTACATAGGTTACTCAGGCTACTCATGATGGTGTCAAAGAAGACAACAGCACTACAAGCAAATCTTCATTGTTTGTAGTTATTTGGAGTTCTACGATTAGAGTTGTCACTGTTGCTGCTATGGGGTTGTAGAATGTTGTTTATTATATAATTTTTGCATTAGATTAGATAGAAAGCTCAATTCTTTTTGTTGTTTTATGTAATCGTTGTGGTTGAGGAACTTCACCTCACCAAATACACACCTTATTTCGAAAAAAAGAAGATATCATTGAAGATGTTTTGATATATTCACTGTTGAATTAGATGTCATCAATTTTAACTCCATTAACAAATTTGAGTGGTAATAATTATCATAGTATTGAACTTATGCATTGCTGTAGGAAACGTTGGGAGAGAGGAGTTGAGAACTGCCTTAGGCTTGTTGCCACTGTTTTAGAAAATCTGTTTGGTTTTATGCCTCTCGGATCTACTACATAAGCTATTTTCTTAGTGAGGCAGTTGATCAAGAGGTATAAAGGGATGAGGATCCGCGTATTGTTTTTAGTGATCTAGAGAAGCCTTGACTTTCTAGTAAGGGAATTGGTTTGGTGCTTGGTGGACATTGGAGAAGGAAGGAGCCTTCAAAGGATATATTGATATGGTTGAGGATATGTATGCAAGGGCTTTTATTAGTGTGAGAACTGGTGCTGCAGACACTTGTGAGTTCCCATTAGTACAAGTGTACAACAAGGATCAACATTAAGTTCATACCTCTTTGATCTTCCTCTCACGATGTTTGTGCATTATCTTGGCTTATTTTGTGTTCTAGCCTCCATACCTGTAGTAACGGGCCAATTCTTTGTGTACATATATATATATATATATATATATATATATATATATATATACACATGTTTTTTTTCATTTTTTGACATGGGACTAATCTAGTTCATTCCTACCATAGTACTGCCTCCACATCATGAGTAGCCCTCTCCTATGGATAGTCCTTTTCTCTGGCTCGCTTGTAATTTGGTCACTATAGCTTATAGTTCCTTTTCTACTATGGCTTGTAGGAGGGTGGAGAGGAGAACATTTCACTTGTCTTTTTCTTCTCTATTGGGACAGGCATCCTTCCACCATGCTAAAAGCTGAAGCTGCTTCGCATGCTGTTTCTGTTTTAGTTGGAGACACCTTGATTGGAGCTCTTAAGAACTGTTGACCATTCAACAGTTTATGAATTGGGTGCATCTCTATAAAGAGTCCATGAAAAGGATAAAGATCTTTTATAGTTGGCTAGAAGAGGAATGCTACTATAACACACTTTTTGCACATATTTGCAGATCCCTGAAGGGTGATGAAATTGAAGAGTATATTTGATTATTCAATTTTTACAAATGGTGAAAGTTCATCCTGTTAAAAAAGACCAGTTGAAGTGGAAGTTTAATGGTGGAAAATTGTCTGTGAAATTACTGTGCAAGCTTATGATGAAATTGAAGAGTATGTTTCATTACTCAATTTGTTACAAATGATAAAAAGGACCAGTTGAAGTGGAAGTTTAATAGAGGAAAATTATCTGTGAAATCTCTGTACAGGCTTATTGATGGTGAGAAACCAAATTTTGAACAATTTAGTGCAATTTGTGAAGTTAAGGCTCCCCTTAAAATTAAAGCTTTCATGTGGCGGTTAATCTAGAAGAGGATAGTCACAAGAGTACATCGAGCAACGTGGAATAATATTATATGTATTTTTTGTGCACAGGGCAGAGAGGATGTTGATCATTTGTTCTTTAAATGCTCTTGTAGGAGGTGGATTTGGGAGGTTTTTGGTGGAATGATAGGACATAATTAACCTGTGACTCAGCATCTGGTATGTGGAGCACTTCAAAAATATTTCAGCAAAGATGGGTGGCAGAGACAGCCGCATGATCCTTTCACTCTTACCATGCTATCTGTTGGAGCATCTGGGAGAAAAGAAATGAGGCCATATTCAGGGGAAATAGAATCTACAGAGAGAATGTTTGTCTGGAGTAACTATCTTCTTAACATGTCTCTGGAGTCCTGGAGAGGGATTTTCATGATGATGTAATAAGCCTGACTTTGTAAGGCTTTCTCCTTTTCTTTTCATTTGTTTTGGTGCTGGTGGTATCTCCCCTCCTACATCTTAACATGTATTATCTCTTCATTTTTCTAATAAGATTGATTGTACAACAATGATTTCCTTTAAAAAAAAATCAATGACTTTTGTTAAAGGCATTTTTGGCACAACCTTTTATCCAGGTGATACGTTTATAATGCAGTAAAAAGAAGGCAAAAAGTGTCATACAATGTTCCTCTTGGCTGGATTGCATTAAGCCAATCACATTTGTGAAGTTCCTTCAGTGCTGCTCTCCAATTTCCATATGTAGATTTCTATTTCGTTTGGGATAAACTTGATCCACACCTGATCCTTCGTGCTATATGCTGGAATGTGGACTCCTAAATCCTCCCTTTTTGTTTCATTGGGGGTGATAGCGGTCGACCTTTTATCTTGGGGATAGCGGTCCACCTTTTATCTTGGGAGGTCTTTTTTGGAATGTTAGCTTCTTTGGTGTACACTGTATGGGGTTTTTTGTTTCTCTTCACTCTTAAACATGTACATTCCCTTTTTTGCTTTAATACAAATTTGGTACCATCCAGCTTCAGAAAAAAAAGCTGTGCTTCTATTTTCAGATAATGTTACAAATTACCCGACCAAGAGCAAGAAGCATCCTTTAGACTCCATCTTGATAGCCTTTATCTACTCAGTTGGCTGAAAAGTTACCTGCCTTAGTTTTTTAGACTATCTCGGGGGCTTTATTTGAAGTAAATGTTGGAAACTGCATTATGTCTGTATCTGAAGTGTTGTACTGATTTACTGCGGCCATGGACTAGTGGTACAAATGATCAAATGTGGCTGAAAGTATGATGTCTGTGCTCCAAGTTTGTTCCCAGCATCTACAGTTATTAATGCCCACTTTCCAAACAAAATTTTTGTTTCTAACATGTGGAATAGCCTCACATCTAAGCATTTTTAGTATTTCTTTCAAAAGGAGAATGAGGAAGGCTTGAGGGAGTTTTTTTTTGAGCGGAGACAGTGCTCATGGGAAACCCCGGCTGGGGTTTGGAGCAGTTCCCTGACCAGACACCTGAGCCATACCGCAGAGCAGCTGGGGTTTGGGGCAGCTCCTAGGCCAGATGCCGAAGCCATACTGGGTAAACCACCCCAGCGTGGGAGGGGGTACTGTGCTGGGCCAACTACGTTGGGGGAAACACAGGGATTCAAACTCGTGACCGGTCGGACTTTAACCCGCTAGAGGTCGGAGCTATCCACTATGCTAGTCACCCCGAGGCTTTGAGGGAGTTACGGACCATTTGTTACAAATTTTGAAATAGGGACCAGATGAATTTCCTATTAGCTTCTATGAGATTTACTGGTATCAAGACAGAGGTAGTTCCAGCAGCTAAGGACTGTATTTGTGAGTGAGTTAGCTGTGAAAGTCTTAATCATACCTTTTTGGTGTTACTTCCAAAAAAGGAAAATGCATTAGAACTCAAGGATTATAGACCAATCAGCTTACATGATGGGCCTTATAAGATCATAGCTCGGATACTTGCTTCAAGCTTGAGCTGCCTTCTCAATAACATTGTGCAGGTCAATCAATCTGCCTTTATAAGAGGAAGAAAATTGAAGGACAATTTTCTGCTGGCACATGAACTTTTGCATTCATTAAACAAGAGGGACACAAAAGGTGTTGTCTGTAAACTGGATTTTAACAAAGCCCAGGACAGAGTACATTGGAAATGTCTATGGTCTGTTCTGGAGACCTATCATGTTCCAGCACAATGGATTGAAGAATTGTTTGTCCACAGCTAAATTTTCAATTATAATCAATGGCAATGTGTATGGTTATTTTTCTAGCACTAGAGCACTCTGACAGGGATAGCCTTATCACCAATGTGTTTTGTCATTGTTGCTAATATTTTAAGCAGAATGTGCAGTTTAGCTGAGAGGGGTGGTTGGATTGAGGGTGTTCATATTTGTAGAGGGCTTCAAGGGATTTCACATCTACAGTCTGGCGATGATACAATTTTATTCTTTCAAGGAGATATGGAGAATGTGAGGAACATTGCCTTCATACTCAGAAGTTTTGAAGCTTGCTCAGGCCTCAAAATAAATTATGGCAAGAGCTCTATCATTGGTATAAACTTAACAGAAGATTTCCGTAATCAGGTAGCTTTTTCACTAGGTTGTGGTGTTGGGAAACTTCCTGTCATGTATCTAGGCTTATCATTACATGAACGGAGGATCAGAGCTACATATTAGGAGCACATAATACAAAAGAGTCAAAAGAGGCCGGCAACTTTGAAGGCGAAGCATCTTTCACTTGGAGGTAGAATTACATTACTGAATTCAGTAATCACAAGCATACTCATGCATTACCTATCAGTTTCCAAGATTCCTAAGGCTGTGTGAAATAGAAGGTAGCCCTTTCACTAGGTTGTGGTGTTGGGAAACTTCCTGTCATGTATCTAGGCTTATCATCACTTGAACGGAGGATCAAGGCTACATATTAGCAGCACATAATACAAAAGATTCAAAAGAGGCCGGCAACTTTGAAGGCGGAGCATCTTTCACTTGGAGGTAGAATGACATTGCTGAATTCAGTAATCACAAGCATACTCATGTATTACCCATTAGTTTTCAAGATTCCTAAGGCTGTGTGTAAGAGAATTGATCATATTAGAAGAACTTTTCTTAAGGGAGGTGTTTGGAACCTGACCTAGCATGTCTCTCCTATGTCGGATTATTCGGAAATCCATTTTTTTTTGTTTATCTAGAGGACTTATAGGTCGGTTTTATATTTTATTATCGGATTATGAGAGCTTGGGATTAGCCCTCAGGGAATCCGGGACTTCGAATCAGGCGAAGATTCGAGTATATGACCTCTCTCCACTGACCTCGGTCAGTGTTAATTACGCCGAGCAACTGCTCGGCAACCCTTGATTAACCGTCCGTATGATGCCCTTAATCATGCAAAACTACTACTATAGGCAGCGCATGCATATGAAGATATCTTTTAGGTTAAACTCTTGGCCTCACCCAAGTTTAGGATGTGTTTATATGATTTTGGATTGATTCCAAGCTATCTGGATTAATTCCAAGTATATTGGATTGACTCCAAGTATTCTGGATTGATTCCAAGTATTTTAGACCCATAGGAGTATTTTTGTAATTATGCCAAGTTGGAGGGTATAGGGAGATTATGGTTATTTAAGTGTATGAAATGAGTTTTAATGATTTAGGAAGGTTTCAAAACCTTAGGAGGTATTTTAGAGTTATTTCAAGTGTGTTTGGATTGTAAGGGTATTTTGGTAATTTTGCCCAAATTGGATTTTTAGACTTAAAGTCTATTTTTATATTTTTTCTGAGATTTTTATTTATTTTTATCATATTGAGGGTATTTTGGTAATTTTACCCATCTTATTAAGGTTTGGAGGGTATTTTGGACATATGAGAGATTTTGATATTTTTAAGAATTTTATGTGATTTTTACAGATTTTTAACATGTATGAGGGTATTTTTGTAATTTGTATTAAGCTCTAGGGGCATTTTAGTCATTTCAGAATTTTATATATTTTCAGATTTGGTTCTCTGTTTTTTACTGGTTTTTACTGAATTTTACTGATTTTTTTATTAATTTTACTGATTTTTATTAATTAATTAGATATATGAAGGATATTTAAGTTATGTTTTGGATTTATGTAATTTCCAGATTTAGTTTTCTGATTTTTACTGAGTATTACTGATTTTTACAGAATTTTTCTGATTCTTATATTTATTTTATTAATTTTAGATAACTTTCGCAGATTTTATTAATTAATTAAGTATGTAAAGTATTTAAGTCATTTTTTAACTTAAGTATATTATTTTATGAGTTAATGTTTCATTATTAAGTTTTAATTATGAGTTTAAGATTAGTTATGTATGGGGTGAGGCCAATGATATTTTAGAATATTTAATTATAGGTTTTATGTATTTTAATTAGTTATAAAACTAATTATTTTACATATGAAAATATAGTAACATAGTGTTACTTAAATATTAAGTCCATGAACACACATGCACACACATATGCTCAAAGAACAACATGGGCATTTCATTCATTATTTCGGCATAATCCCGTCTTATAGGACGGTGATTTTACAACATAAATTTGGCAGAGCTTCCCCTTAGGAATAAACCTTAGGAAGAGAGCCCTCCAAGAAAATATCGCCTCCAAATCGCAGCAAACCCGGGCAAGAGCACCGGATTTGGTCTTCAAATTGGCAGAGTTTCCCCTAGGGAATTTTGGGCCAAATGGGCATGGAGCTTCTTCTTACCCCTTGGGGGGGTATTTATAGGCTTCAAAGCCTTAACCGGTGGGGGGGTGCCACCGGGATGAACCAAGGTGGGGGGTGCCACCGGTTCCACTATCTCTCCTCCCTCTCTTTATTTTTTATTTTCTAATAGCCAATAGGTGGCCCAGGAGTGAGAGAGAGAGAGCAAATAAAGGAGAGAGAGGGGGGGGGAAGTGGGCACCCCCACCGGTTCCAACCGGTGGGGGGATGGCCACCGGTTGGACCCCCCACCGGTTGGGAACCGGTGGGGGGTCTCCCCCACCGGTTTTGGGCAACCGGTGGGGGGGTTCTCCTCTCCCCATGCTCCTCTTTTACCTCCTTTTTGGAGCTTTGGGCCAGGTTTTGGGTTTTGGCCAAGTGTGAAAGGGGTTTAGCCCCCTGATTTCAGACTTTGGCCAAGTGTGAAAGGGGGTTTTAGGATGGGGGTTTAAGAAGGTTTCTGCATGGGATCCTCAACCCATGTGAATGGGGTTAAGCTCCCCCATTTAATTCACCTCCTTTAATTAACTCCCGCCCCCATTCTGAATTTTTTAAAGGAGAAAGAGAGGGAGGGAGCCTCTCTTCCCCCCCCACCGGTTTCCCTCTTGGAACCGGTGGGGGGTTCCCCAACCGGTGGGGGGCTTCTCCCCCTCCCTTTTGCCCCTTCTTTTGTTTAAAAAAAAGAGGTTCCAACAAATGCCCCCCACGGGACATGTGCCGGAGGTGAAGACGACGGTGCATGTCCCGTGTCCCATTCGGCTACAAGAATCATCGTTTTGCATGCTTGAGGAATTCTCAAATGCGGCATGCCGGTATTATCTTGATGAATTCCCGTTTCTCGCCTTATGTATTTACGGCTATTGGGGGAAGTCAACCGTTGTCTCATATATGCCAGGTGATACATTGCTTTGGCTTGCTATGCATATGCTCCATCTGAGCTTGTCTGGGTCTTGATGACGCTCAATTTTGGTACTTAGACACCTCAAACTATGTCCAGGAAGTCCTGTTTTCATAACTTTTCGACTTTCCGAATATATTTGAAAGCGTCTACCCCTCTGATTATGGGAATCCTCTTGGCCTTCGCGACTTGGAGGTTCTGCGAGAGTTTATGCCATTTGAATCTTTCGACGTTTACTTGGATTCTAGGAGATCTCTTGGCCTTCACGACATGGAGACTCCTTAAGAATACACAGGCGAGTCGTTTAATTCTTCCGGCATTTGCTCTATCTTGGGGTATCAGTACCTTATATTGGCATTTCCAGGAGCTCCGCACGAAGCGTTCTGGACTGGCCTAATATCTGGTTCATAGCAATTCGACTTTGTCCTATGACTTTATTAGGACTCGGTCGATTTTTGCTTTTCGAGACTTTTATTGTAGCTCTCTGGCGCTGACTTCATCTCTCTATCTTCTTGTAACTTGTTGTCTTTGTCTTCATGGCCTTCATGGGAGTTCCTCATATGGCAGGGCATGGGGAGGACAATATCCCCTTCCTACTAATTGTCGAGTAACTCTTGGCCAAAGCGAGCCGAGACTGAAACTATCGAGACAGGCTGTGCAGCTTGGGTTGCAGAAGCTCCTATGCTTCCAATATCAGAAGGACATTGTCCTTTCTGGTATCGCGGACACCTATATCGCCGCTCTGCGTCAGAATGCATATGTTCCTGAGGCTCCACTGGAGGGAGAATTCCCATTTTGTGGCGACCATCGAACACCGCTTCGACTGATATTCCGGGGGTGGAGTCGAATTTCTTCAACAGGATTGAAGTTTTCCATTTGCTGAAGAACTCAAACTACCCTGCGTGTTCATCTCGAACTCCAACATTGCTCCAGTGTATCGCAAATATTCTGCTGAAGATAAATGCTAAGTTTGAGTGGTACGGACCATTTATTATATGTTGCACGTATTCTCTCTTTCTTATGTAACTAATACTAGCGCCTTTTCAGGTTTTCACCAGTATTAGCCCCCCTCTTATTTTTGCCTGTGCGCCCTTGCGGGTTTTCACACAGCGGGGTTACCCGATTTTGCCTAAGGTGCCCTTTCGGGTTTTCACCTTAGCTGGGTATAAGACATTTTTACCTTTAACCGATCCCTTTGAGGACGAGATCGATTAACTCCGTCGGGGCACCTCGTTTTTAAGCCCCATTTTTTTTTTTTTTTTAAAAACTAATACCAGCGCCCTTTCAGGTTTTCACCAATGTTAGCCCCCCTCTTATTTTTGCCTGTGCGCCCTTGCGGGTTTTCACACAGCGGGGTTACCCGATTTTGCCTAAGGCGCCCTTCCGGGTTTTCACCTTAGCTGGGTATAAGACATTTTTACCCTTAACCGACCCCAATATGGATGAGATCGGTTAAGTCCGTCGGAGCACCTCATTTTTAAGCTCCTTTTTTTTTTTTTTTATTATTATTATTATATATTTTTTTTGGGTGGAGAATTACGGTTTCCCTGATAACCGCTCAGAAATATATGTAGGGAACTAAGTCTTCCCTGAGAACCGATAATGAATTTTATATGTAGGGAACTGAGTCTTCCCTGAGAACCGATAAGAAATTTTATGTAGGGAATTGAGTCTTCCCTGAGAACCGATAAGAAATTTTATGTAGGGAACTGAGTCTTCCCTGAGAACCGATAAGAAATCTTATGTAGGAAACTGAGTCTTCCCTGAGAACCGATAAGAAGTATATGTAGGGAATTGAGTCTTCCCTGAGAACCGATAAGAAAGTATATGTAGAGAATTGAGTCTTCCCTGAGAACCGATAATGAATTTTATATGTAGGGAATTGAGTCTTCCCTGAGAACCGATAAGGAATTATATGTAGGGAACTGAGTCTTCCCTGAGAGCCGATAAGAAATATATGTGGGGAACTGAGTCTTCCCTGAGAACCGATAAGGAATATATGTAGGGAACTGAGGCCTCCCTGTGAGCCGATAAGAAATTATATGTAGGGAATTGAGTCTTCCCTGAGAACCGATAATGAATTTTATATGTAGGGAATTGAGTCTTCCCTGAGAGCCGATAAGGAATATATGTAGGGAACTGAGTCTTCCCTGAGAACCGATAATGAATTTTTTATGTAGGGAATTGAGTCTTCCCTGAGAACCGATAATGAATTTTATGTAGGGAACTGAGGCCTCCCTGTGAGCCGATAAGAAATTATATGTAGGGAATTGAGTATTCCCTGAGAACCGATAAGGAATATTATATGTAGGGAATTGAGTCTTCCCTGAGAACCGATAAGAAATATATGTAGTTTTCGAGAAACGGGGGCTCTAGGTAGCCGTGGACTTGGGATACAACGGCTCCCGAAGACCGAATATTTTGAGACACAATGCCCCCCAGAGGCGAATTCCGGGCTTTAATGCCTCCCGTAGGCAAAATATGAATTTCGAGATTCAAAGCCTCCCGCAGGCGAATTCCGGAGTTTAACGCCTCCCGTAGGCGAAATGTAAATTTCAGGATTTAAAGCTTCCCGTGGGCGAAATATGAACTCCGAGATTCAAAGCCTCCCGTAGGCGAAATATGAATTCCGAGATTCAAAGCCTCTCGTAGGCGAAATATGAACTCCGAGATTCAAAGCCTCCCGTAGGCGAATATGAACTCCGAGATTCAAAGCCTCCCGTAGGCGAAATATGAACTCCGAGATTCAAAGCCTCCCGTAGGCGAATATGAATTCCGAGATTCAAAGCCTCCCGTAGGCGAAATATGAATTCTAGGATTTAAAGCCTTCCGTAGGCGAAATATGAATTTCCAGGATATAAAGCCTCCCGTAGGCGAATATGAGTTACCAGGCCACCAAGGCACACCAGTGGGACCAGCGTATACCATGGGCAATTTTAGGGTATAACGTCCCTTTGGGGCGAATCCGAGCGCCTTCAGCACGCCGATGGGACTATAACATATGGGTATGCCGATGGGACTAATGTATGCCCAGGGAAGATTCAGGATACATTGCCTCCTCGGGGCGATAGGAAAATTTTCAAATCCTTTTATGGCATGCCAGCGGGACTGGCGTATGCTCAGGGAAAACTTTAGGATACAATGCCTCCTTGGGGCAAAGGAATTTTTCAACCCCTTTATGGCATACCTGTGGGACTAGTTTAAGCCAAGGGGAGGATTTAGGATATATTGCCTTCTCAGGGCGGATATGAAAATCTTCAGGGTATAACGCCTCCCCGGGGCAGATTCCGGAGTTTAACGCCTTCCGCGGGCGAATGCCGGAGTTTAACGCCTTCCGCGGGCGAATGTCGGAGTTTAACGCCTTCCGCGGGCAAATGCCGGAGTTTAACGCCTTCCGTGGGCGAATGCCGGAGTTTAACGCCTTCCGCGGGCGAATGCCGGAGTTTAACGCCTTCCGTGGGCGAATATGGAAATCTTCAGGGTATAATGCCTCCCCGGGGCAGATTCCGGAGTTTAACGCCTTCCGTGGGCGAATGTCGGAGTTTAACGCCTTCCGTGGGCGAATGTCGGAGTTTAACGCCTTCCGTGGGCGAATGCCGGAGTTTAACGCCTTCCGCGGGCGAATATGAAAATCTTCAGGGTATAACGCCTCCCCGGGGCAGATTCCGGAGTTTAACGCCTTCCGTGGGCGAATGCCGGAGTTTAACGCCTTCCGTGGGCGAATGCCGGAGTTTAACGCCTTCCGTGGGCGAATGCCGGAGTTTAACGCCTTCCGTAGGCGAATGCCGGAGTTTAACGCCTTCCGTGGGCGAATATGAAAATCTTCAGGGTATAACGCCTCCCCGGGGCAGATTCCGGAGTTTAACGCCTTCCGTGGGCGAATGCCGGAGTTTAACGCCTTCCGTGGGCGAATGTCGGAGTTTAACGCCTTCCGTGGGCGAATGCCGGAGTTTAACGCCTTCCGTGGGCGAATGCCGGAGTTTAACGCCTTCCGTAGGCGAATGCCGGAGTTTAACGCCTTCCGTGGGCGAATGTCGGAGTTTAACGCCTTCCGCGGGCGAATGCCGGAGTTTAACGCCTTCCGTGGGCGAATGCCGGAGTTTAACGCCTTCCGCGGGCGAATATGAAAATCTTCAGGGTATAACGCCTCCCCGGGGCAGATTCCGGAGTTTAACGCCTTCCGTGGGCGAATGCCGGAGTTTAACGCCTTCCGTGGGCGAATGCCGGAGTTTAACGCCTTCCGTAGGCGAATGCCGGAGTTTAACGCCTTCCGTGGGCGAATATGAAAATCTTCAGGGTATAACGCCTCCCCGGGGCAGATTCCGGAGTTTAACGCCTTCCGTGGGCGAATGCCGGAGTTTAACGC
Organism: Zantedeschia hybrid cultivar; assembly: GCA_030544215.1. Classification (NCBI taxonomy): domain Eukaryota; kingdom Viridiplantae; phylum Streptophyta; class Magnoliopsida; order Alismatales; family Araceae; genus Zantedeschia; species Zantedeschia hybrid cultivar. The sequence continues at coordinate 40,007,326 of JARZZO010000013.1, read as the reverse complement.
CTTCCGTGGGCGAATGCCGGAGTTTAACGCCTTCCGTGGGCGAATGCCGGAGTTTAACGCCTTCCGTAGGCGAATGCCGGAGTTTAACGCCTTCCGTAGGCGAATGCCGGAGTTTAACGCCTTCCGCGGGCGAATGTCGGAGTTTAACGCCTTCCGCGGGCGAATGCCGGAGTTTAACGCCTTCCGCGGGCGAATATGAAAATCTTCAGGGTATAACGCCTCCCCGGGGCAGATTCCGGAGTTTAACGCCTTCCGTGGGCGAATGCCGGAGTTTAACGCCTTCCGTGGGCGAATGTCGGAGTTTAACGCCTTCCGTGGGCGAATGCCGGAGTTTAACGCCTTCCGTGGGCGAATGCCGGAGTTTAACGCCTTCCGTAGGCGAATGCCGGAGTTTAACGCCTTCCGTGGGCGAATATGGAGTATGAATTTCCAGGATATAAAGCCTCCCGTGGGCGAATATGAAATATGAATCTCCAGGATATAAAGCCTCCTGTAGGCGAATATGAAATATGGATTTCCGGGACATAAAGCCTCCCGTAGGCGAATATGGAATATGAATTTCCAGGATATAATGCCTCCTGTAGGCGAATATGGAATATGAATTTCTCGGCCATTGAGGCACACCGGTGGGACTATGACTTACAGGGGAATTTTGGGGTATACCGTTCCCAAGGACGCGAATAATATTTTCGTATTGCTTCCCCAGGGCGAACGAGAAAATCTTTACCCTTCGTGACACGCCAGTGGGACTAGAGTATGTGAAGGGAAAAATTCAGGATATAACGCCTCTTCGGGGCGGCAATGAAAAATTTCAGGCTACCACGCCTCCCCGTGGTGGGACTAGTTTATGCCCCGGGGAGATTTCGGATATATTACCTCCTTGGGGCGATAGGGAAATTCTCGACCCTCTTATGGTATGCCAGTGGGACTGGCATATGCCCAGGGGGGACTTGGTACATAATGCCTCCTCGGGGCAAAATTTTGGGGTTTAATGCCTTCTGTCGGCAAAATATGAATTTCGGGATTTAATGCCTCCCGTAGGCAAATTCCGGAGTTTAACGCCTTCCGTGGGCGAATATGAATTCCGCATTGCATGATATTCTTGACGGCAAATATTTTCTTTCGAGGTGAATCACCCACAATTATGTGACATCTTTCAAGAATATGCCTGTGTATTTGCCTTGAGTATAACAGGAACGGGGATCATCCCCTCAGGCTGTATCGATCAGAAGAGCGAGTTTTCCCACTTCCTTACCGGGTCGGGAGGTCATCGTCATCATCGCCTCGGTCGTAGCCCTTGATGGGACATTATTGTACCGCCAGTGTGGTACCAAGGGTTCATTCGTCATTGGCGACTCTGATATCCTCCCTGGGTAGGGATGTGGGGAAACTCGACCTCTACCCTCAACAGGCTGAGAGAGTTCTCCCTCCGTCGGGGAACAAATATGCGGCTTTATGAGCCTATGTATTCGCGCACGAACATTATTGGGTTTTCTTGGCGCAAATAACTTTTGCGCGTTGTCACCCGACGGGTTGCAGGATGATGATTTTTTTTTTTTTTTTTTTTTTTTTTTAAGTACTAACATCGGCGCTCTTACGAGTTTTCACCGAAGCTAGCCCCTTTTATTTTTGCCTGTGCGCCCTTGCGGGTTTTCACACAGCAGGGTTCACCCATTTCTGCCTGAAGCGCCCTTTCGGGTTTTCACCTCAGCTGGGTTTTAGACCTTTTTGCCCTTAATTGGCCCATCACAGGAGCGGGACCAATCAAGTCTGTCGGGGCACCTCATTTTTAAGTCCCACTTCTCTCTTTTTTTTTTTTTTTTTTTTTTTGCTCATGGGTTTGCGAATTACACTCAATGTGTAATCGTATGTGGCTGTGGGGGATTTACCAGGTATTTCCCCATATTTATCTTTCCTTCTTGAATCAGCTTTTCTACTTCATCTTTGAACATAAAGCAACGTTCAATTGGATGGGTGATGAAGCGGTGGTATGGGCAGTAATTGGGTGCATCTACCCGATGTATTTCTTCTTCCCTTTTTGGCTTGGGCAAAATAATTGCTTTTCTGCTCATACATAACTCGAAGAGTTCTTTGGTCTTTTCCTTTGGAAAGGAGTATGGTCTCTTGAGCCTTTTTGCCAGGGATTCAGCATCTTTAAAACTTATCCCTGTTTCTGCACCAGCAACTTGCTTTCCCCGGGAACTTTGCCTAGCTGCAAGGGTGGCCTCGAGAGTATTGTCGTGACTTTCACAACCTTTGCATTTGAGCACCACTCCCTCTCGGTACTGGGCTTCTGGTGGTTCATTTAAGTCTATGATAAGTTTGCCCTTATTCTTTAGAGGACGGCTGCATTTTGGTCCTGGCTCCTCAAAGGAGAAGGGCCTATTGATTCTGTCAATTGACATGACTTCTGTCCATTGTCTTGCAAGACCTTCCATTACTTGAGTGAGTTCATACTGCTGATGAGAGATTTGTCCCAGACTCACTTGAATCCCCTCCAGTGTTGCCATGATGGACCCCTCGAGAGTGGAAATTGCTGGAATATATGATGGATTTATCTTCTGCTCCAATGAGATTTGCTGGTGAGAGAGTTGTATCAGAGTCATCTGAATCTTCTCTAATGTTGTCATGATAGACACTTCTGGAGTGGAAGTTGCTGAAACATATGATGGTATTGCCTCCTGTTCCGGCGAAACTTGCTGATGGGAGAGCTGTGACATATTCATCTGGATTTCCTCCAGTGCCGCCACGATAGACCCTTCCGGAGTGGAAGTCGCTGGAGCGTATGATGGTATTGCCTCCTGCTCTGGAGGGGCATCTATATTCTTATTTGTAGGCTCTTCTTCTGAGGAGTTTTCATCCATATGGACGACATTTGCTGTAAATGTTTGTCTGGGCATTCGATGTGGTTGAGGCGGGTCTACCAGGTATTTCCCCATCTTCACGGCCCCTTCTCGGATAAGCATTTCAATTTCCCCTTTGCAGATATAACAATCCTCTATTACATGTCCCAACATACGATGGTACATGCAATAGTTGGGTTCATCTATTTTACCAACTTCTGCTGGTCTTTTTGGTTCGGGTAGCATCAAGAGATTGGCCCGCATGCAGACATTAAACAACTCTCTTGTATGCTCCCTGATGAAAGAGTAAGGCATTTTCCTTCTCTCATTAAGGGTGGCATATGATCCCCTTTTATTGGATGTTGAGGCATTTGCATTATTCTTGCCCCCTGTAATTTTTGCAGCTGAGGCGAAGTCTATAGCATTGGCCTCTTCTGTATCCATATTTTGCTTCTTTGGGACTTTCCCCCCAATGGAGGCAATGGTTGGATGGTCTGCATAGAATATTTCGACCTCCGTCACAATGTTATTTTGTCTAATTATTTAAATTAAACATCAATTGGAGTCTAATTAAGCTTCATGACATGTTTTAAACTAGGAGTGTGCTGTTAATTACGTTGATCGACGGTTAATTAGGAGAAATCCCCAATTTTGACCCTAATTAGCGGTTAAAAATTGGGGCTTTTGTCTAATTGTTAAATTAAACATCAATTGGAGTCTAATTAACATCCAATTTTACATGTTTTAAACTACGAGCATAATGCCAAATGTTCTTATATTTGTTTCTATTTTTTTTTATGTGTTGTAGGAACATGGCTGAACAGCAAGAGCAAGACCCAGGGTGGACCCATATCACCTTAATTAATACTGCAAAGAGGAGAGTGAAATGCAAATATTGTGGCAAAGAGATGGGTGGTGGAATCACCCGAGGGAAAGAACATTTAGCAGGGAAGACAGGACAGGTGACAAGGTGTACTGTCTGTCCCCGACAAGTTGCCAACGAGATGTGTGAATTGTTGCGTGGCCGAAAAGCACAAAAAGAACAAAAGAAGGAAGATGATGTTGAACTCCAAGGCGAAATTTCAGGTAGACATAATACAAAAGGCAAAGGGATGTATACTGCGGCCAGTGACATTTCTATACGTGAGAGGGAAAGGGCTGAACAAAATGTAGATTCTAGTGATGATGATGATGATGATGATCCTGACATGGCTGCAGTTAGAAGAGAGGGTTTGTGGCATCAACAAGAAGATGAAGCCCGAAGGAGAGGTGATGTACCATCAATAAGAGGCACAAGTCAACCTACAGGCCAAGTGGGTCTTATGGACAGTTATCTTTTTAGAAGACAGACTTCTACTCAGCCAAAAATCAAGCAAGCAATGAGAGGAGTAAAAAAGTCAGCTGAAGCGGCAGGACATACTTTTAAAAGCATATGCAAATGGTTTTTGCATGCAGGTGTTCCCTCACATGCTGCTCAGTCTCCTTATTTTCAGCCTATGATTGATGCGATAGCAGATCATGGTCGTGGGTTCAAAGCCCCCACACGTCGAGACATATATGGACGGGGGCTTGATGGAGAATACGAGGAACTTCAACAGTGGGTTGAAAGTTTTAAGGCAGTATGGAAGGAGAGAGGATGCACAATTATGTGCGATGGCTGGACTGGTACCACGAAGAAGTCCATGATTAATTTTCTTGTTTATTGCACAGAAGGGACAGTTTTTATGAAATCTGTTGATGCATCAAACTATTCAAAGAATGCAAAATATTTATTTGGTTTGATGGATCAGATGGTGCAGGAAATTGGAGAGGAAAATGTTGTCCAGGTGGTCACCGATAATGAACCAAGTTATAAAGCTGCAGGGAAGAAGTTAATGGACAAGCGCAAACACCTTTATTGGGTCCCATGTGCAGCGCATAGTCTGGACTTGATGCTTGAAGACATTGGTAAGGATCCAACTATCAGCAAGACTGTAAAGAGAGCCCAAAGAATTACCCAATTTATTTATGGTCATCCCAGGATCTTGAATATGTTCAGAGAAAAAGCATCTGGAGGTCGAGATCTCATCCGTGCAGGGCCTACACGATTTGCATCTAATTTTATTTCTTTAGAATCTTTGCACAAATTCAAGAATGAGATCAGGGGTTTTATGTATAATAAGGAGTTCTTGGAGTATATGCGGACCACTTCCAATGAATCTAAATCTGAACATTTGGAAGTGAGAAAAATCATAGAGAATAAAAAATTTTGGAGTAATATGGAGACTTATCTGAAGTTGGTAGAACCTCTCGTACATGTGTTAAAATTGGTGGATGGGGATGATAAGAATTACATGGGATATTTGTACGAGGCAATTGACATTGCTAAGGTCCACATCAAGAACGCATTTCCCAACACTTATATGAAGTGGTGGGACCTTATTGATATCAGATGGGAAAGCACATTACACCACGACTTGCATGCAGCTGGTAAGTGAAGTCTTATACTATTACATGGGAGATTATTTATTAAATTGACATTAGTAATTTTTCACCTAAATGCAGGTTATTATTTAAATCCTCGAGTAATGTACAGTCGTCAAGTGCATATTGATGGAGAGGTGATTCAAGGCACATTAAATGTGATTGCACGTTTTTCGAAGACAATAGAAGATAGGATTGAGGCAGAGAGACAGGTATACTTAGTGAAGATCTGACTTTAAGATTTATCCAATTACTTGTAATTTGAAGAGCCTATGAATTCTATTAATTGTTAATTCCATCTTTGTAGATGGAGGCTTATAGGCTAAGGTTGGAGACATATAATGAAGACTCTGTGCAAATTGCTGTAGAGAAAGTGAGCCCAGGTATACTTAGTCATTGCATTGTTGTCAAATGTGCATAAGAAACGAGAACATACATTGATTAATTTTTTTTTTTGGTTTCTTTTAATGATGGCATAGCTGAGTGGTGGATAATGGTGTACAACAGAGATAGGTGCTATAATCCATTGGCTTCCGTTGCAGTGAGGGTTTTGAGTCAGACGACGTCGGCAAGCCAATGTGAAAGAAACTGGAGCACGCTCAGCCTTATACACTCAAAAATTCATAACCGGTTAAAGGCTGAACGATTGGACAAATTGGTGTACTGCCATTACAATATGAGATTGAGGATCAAAAACATCCGGTTGAGACAACAATTAAGGGAGAAACGAGCTGCAGGGCACGCATAAGATGTGGTTGGCCAAATTGATGTGGAAGAGTTATTTGATGATGATAATCCCTTGCAGACTTGGGTTGAGACACGAGCAACTGTCGATGAGCCAGTTTTTGATCCTGATGATACAGAATGGACAGAAGGCATACTAGATGGAGCTGTTGCTAGAGATCCAGAATTAAGAAGCTCGAAAAGGCAAAAAGAAAATTCACCTCCTCCTTCATATGAGTATCAGAGTCAAACTGAGCATGTGCCTTTATTTGCACCTGATACTGAGCTTGAGCCTGCTAGACACTCAGAATCAGATAGTAGGCCAGTCACTCCTAGAATGGTTGGGCCACCATCATTCTTGAAAAGGAGTACATCTACATTGGAGAGGACTAATTTGGCTGCCAGAGACGATCCTGCCATTGATGAGCTGAAGCAAATTTATGTGAGGCATACACCACGAGGAAAAGGAGTATTGAATCGATTGAACTTGCAAAAGGATCTAGAAAAAAAAGAAAGCCAGCAAAAACAGGCATCACAAAAGAAAAAATCAAGTACTGTTAAAAGAAAGTTAATTGTTGATTATGATCAAGATGACGATGATGATGGGACATAGTCTCCTAGTGATGATGCTGGTGCAGCTGCAGGTGCTACTACCGGGGGCGGAGTGTATGCACCTTCTTTCTCCTTACATGTTGACACAGGAAGATGACAACATGAAAGTCAAGGAGATTATGATTCACAAAGCCAGCATGGACAACAGTCAGGTTACGGAGGTGGCTAACAAGAAGCAGGCATGTATAACTGGGGAGATCAAGTAGAGTATGAAGGCTTTCAATTCCATCCACCGATTCCACCCAGTAGCAGTTATGGGTCAGGGTCTTCTTCTAATCCTCATGCTACTTCTTTGCACCATGATTCTGACATTTCATCAAGTCAACAACCATATACTCCAAGAGGGATTCAAAGAGGGATGCACGACTTGGCTGCATCATTGTTTAGTTATGGTGAATATAGGGAACATATGCAACCTTATTATGGATACCAGCAACAGCAACCAGATGATGAATCAGAAGGATCTACGGGTTATTATCCATAGTAAGGGACTCACTTATGTTTTTCATAGGTAAGGATCGTTTGATTTCGTTCATATTTTGCATTGTTGTAAATATTTAGTACATTAACATAATATTTTTCATGTTTAATCTCTATTAAAATTGTCATTTTGTATGTGTTATGTGTACTTCTTTGTCTTAACCCATTTTTATCACACCCAACACATAGCTAATTAATTGTTTACATTTTTTCTGAATTTTTCTGAATTTTTTTCTTTTTTTTCTGATTTTTTTGGGCCCTTTTAAGCCCGTACCGGTCGTACCGGCCGGTACCGGTACCGGTACTGCCTTCCATGGTTGAGGATGTGTTATGTCATATAGATGCAGGTCAGATCAGTTTACCTTTGAGAAGGGATCCCACGGATGTGGAAGCAGAAGAACTAGTATTGCTAATTAATAGCATTAGTGAAGTCAGAATTTCTGGTGAGGTGCAGGATAAAAGAATTTGGAGATGGACCAACAATGGGCAGTTTTCGGTTAAGTCCGTGGTTCAAATGTTGAATGATGGTGGTACTAGGGTGTGGTGGAAGGAGTTAGTATGGTCTAACCATTTTCCAAATAAGATCAAGGTGTTCCTATGGAAGCTTGCTTGGTGTAGAATTCTTACGGGAAGGAGGGCTAAGAAACTACACATCTCTGGGAGTTTCTCTTGTGTTTTTTGTGCTCTTTTTGAGGAGGATCAAAAGCATTTATTCTGTGGCTGTGGTATTATTATCATTCAGTGGAAGATTATTTGTAAATTATTTGGACTCAATTGGGTAGAGCAATCTTCTGTGGTGGATCTCCTACACTGGTGGAGCACTAATTGCCCTTATAAAGGTCTTAAACAACTGTGGTTCTTGACCTGTCCGGCCCTTTTGTGGGCCATCTGGTGTGAGAGAAATAGAAGGAAATTCAATGACCATTTCAGAAGTACTAATGAGCTGCTGAGAAGTACATTTAGATGGGTGGAAGAATGGGGAAGGGCTGCTGGTATCCTCAAGGAGGGGAGTTCTGATTTTTTTGACAAGGCCAGAAAATGGAAGGAATTGATTTCTTGATAGGCTGTTCTTAGTGTGTTTCTATTTTATTTGCTTGATAAAACATCCTTTGTAATTTTTTCATCCTTCCAGCTGTAGATGGGTACCAGGACGGGGCTTGTCCGATCCTGGCTGTGATGCCCTCTGGGCTATTCATTCTCTGTGTAACCCTCCCTTTTATTCAATGAAATTGTGACTTAATGTCACCTTCAAAAAAAAAAAATTGGTTCAATATGTCTCTGTTGTGGGCAGATATTATTAAGGAAGGAATGCATTTTGAGAAGCATCTTATATACAAGGTGGGGAATGGACAAAATGTTTTTTTGGAAAGATAGGTGGATGGGGGATTCTAGTCTCAAGGAAGCTTTTCCAAAAATATATTCTTTAGCAATTAACAAGTGGGTGTACGGTGAATGAAGGTTATCATCAAGATGTCGGAGGAATTCAATGGTATATATAGATGCACAAAAACATGAAGAATGATGAAGCTGAAGAATACAGTTCTTTGCTGAGCAGCTTATAATCAATGTCTATAGACATTAATGAACAGGACAAACTTTTGTGGTGAGCTAATAAAGGAAAATTCTCTGTCAAATCTTATTATTACACAATGCTGGAAGGTGATCTATCAAACTACATGCAGTACAGAGAGGTATGGAAAGTGAAATCACCTCTTAAAGTGAAGGCTTTCATGTGGCTGATGTATGGAAAAAGAATCATAACAAAGGTTTTAGGAAGAAATGGTGCTCAGAGGATGACTCTGTGTGCTCATTATGTGGTATAGACAATGAGGATATGGATCGCTTATTTGTTCTGTGCCCCGTTAGTCAAGCTGTTTGCAATGCTTTTGGTATTCTTCTTCATTTCAAGCCAAAGTTCAGCACTGTCATAGAAATGTGGCATTTTTCTCAAAAGAGTCAAGGCATGCAAGCATCAAAAAGAAACAAATGACATTATTGGTATTCTCCCACGTGGAGTCTGTTGGAGCCTAGGGCGAGAGAGAAATGATATGATATTCCGGAGAAATAAACTTTATACTGAGAATATTTCTCTTAGAATCTTTTTAAATAGCTTATTTCTTGTAGTTTTTTCAGTTTTTTGGATTGGATAGGATCCTCTCCTATCCTTTGATTGTATTTCCTCTCTCTATTTAATAAAATTGGTGGTACAATCCACACTATTCTTAAAAAAAAACATTTTTTACCCACAGCGCATCCTTCAGGCCCCCAAACTTCCACAGGTCATGGCCAAAAAACTTAAAGGGTTTTAGGAGTTGCAATTCCAGGCAGCCTAAAATAAGATAGTTTGACATAGTAAGAAACAACTGACCTTTCTAGCTTTAACTACAAACATGGCATTGTATAGACTAAAGTGGTAGGACATGGTTATTCTAGCCAGCCCTACACCGGCATGAGCTTTGCTCCTTGTCTAGCTTCTTCAGGTTTATGATTTTTGACTCATCCTGATAATAAAGAGAAGGATGTTGTCAGTGAATTCCAGATGGGTGATCTGAAATAGACTTAGACTGACCTCTACAGCATTTTTCCTCATCAAGCTGAAGGACCTACTGAACCAAAATAAGGAGCACTGGGATACAAGATCCATTTGATTAAAATTCTCTAGAACTATGGAAGTATCCAAGTGGCTCCTTACTAATCAGAATTGAGAATTTGGCAGTCATTATGCACCTAGTTGTCCATCTTATGTGCTTATATTTGAAGCCCATCAAATGCATCAGTCTACATGGATCTGTCTTTATCTACTTCATGGGAAGTCCATGGAACACCCTGACTAAACCACCTAACTAATCCTGTCAAATGCAGTCTAAAATCCTTGCTTCACCATGAGACACATTCTACCCCTAATCATGTGATAGCGTAAACAAGTTTGGGCACCCATAAAATTATTCAAGTTTTTTTTTTCCTATCCTGTATGAAAGCTAATTTTTTTTTTTTGGCTGGAAGGCCAATGATTTTCTTCAACATAATTGTCATAGTATTGATCCTGTATTAGGTGTTCAGAAGGCGAGTGGGCCTAATAGTTGGTCATCGCCAATGCCTTTCTCCTTTATAGAAGTTAAGTCCACATAAATTGTGCTAAAGCACCTTATGGGCGTTGACTTTCCTTGAATATATGGTTTGCCATCTCTTTGATCCCCCCCCCCCACGCCCCACCACCACCACACACCCACACCCAACCCACCCACACACAAAGGGGTTCCGAGGAGAATCTCTACTGAGATCAAGAATAAGAGGAAAATAGATGAAGAGTAATGGAAAGTAGGATAAAGGAAGGGGAGGATGAGGAGAAGCAGAGGGGAAGCGGGAGATGAGAATGCCAAAAGAGAAGGGGATGAGGATGACCACAGATGAGGAGTTTTCCTACACATTTAGATGGCATTGAGATTCAATAAAGGAATTTTTGTATATATATAAATATGTTCCTGAATTCTTCTTGTTATTATTGTGTTAATTTAATCATATTGAATGGCTACATGAACAGAATATAAAGCTTTTTTTTGAAAGTATAAGATTCAATGTAGCATTCCATGTGTATACGTGTATATCATATATGTGTATATGTTTGTGTGTATGTGTGTGTGTCTATATATGAGTGTATATATATGTAGTGTTGTTATCAAGGTAGGCTAACTCGGGGATCGGACTCGGATCGGTCCGGTCTTGACCGAGTGGATTGGCCGATCCGATCCTGGACTAGTCCGGACCGGTTTGGCCAATTCAATTTTAAAAAAAGAAAAAATAGAAGAAAATAGGGAAAAATAGGTCCAAAAAATAGAAAAAAATTCCAAAAAATCAGAAATTTTTTTACCCGAAACTTATCTAGGACCTCGGGGTAAGCCCTTGAAATTTTATTAACTTTGAAAAAAACTTGAATACAATACATGAGGGGGGACATAAAACCTTACCCCTAAGTATTACATGATAGTAAAAAAAAAAAAAAAACACAAAGTGACAAAACAAGTAGACATACATTTATTCTAGCCTTACATTGTAGGTGCTATACAAATGTTGCACATAATCGGTCCAAGACATAAGCTTGGTAACATTGTTCATATTCCTGTACAAACCGGTTATACTCATCTGTGAATGAGTAGATTATTGTCACCGGTATCCATCCTTGTGTCTTTGGCTCATGATAAGGTCCTTCTGAAGTTGAGGATTGATAAGGGAGAGTGAGAGACAATGAGAAAGAAAGCTACAGAGAGTCAGAGACAAAAAAAGGTTAGAGAGAAAAACTAAAATACAATAAAAATAAATAGATACCAAAAAAAATGGTTAGAGAGAAAGAAAATTAAAGAGAGAAAATAAAGAGAAATTTAGATATGAAAAAGTCTGAAAGAGATATATGTTAGAGGGGAAAAAAAATAGAGAGATAAAAAGTAAAGAGAGATATATGTTAAAAAGAGATTAAAAAGTTAGAGAGAGAGAGAAAATAAGAAAAACGTAAAAATCAGAAATTTTAAAGAGATAAAAATCATAAAATGATGAAAAAAATTTGATGTAGTCCGTCCGTCCTTTAGAGAGCTTTGAAGAGCAAGAGAGCTTTGAGTTTGAGTCTTTGAGAGAGTATGAGAGCTTAGAGAGAGAAAAAGAAATTTTAGAGAGAGAGAAATGAGAATTTGTGTGCATGAGGGAGAGAAGGGTATGGGGGGGGTTTATAGGGACTTGAAGGGGCTTAGAAGCCCCTTCTAGCCGTTGGGAACCCATTTGAATGGGTTCCCAAATGGGTTCCCAACGGTTACCCCAACGGCTAGTTCGGAACTAGCCGTTGGGGGTTGGGGTCGGCCGGACCGGTCCGACCCGGTCTGACCCGGGACCGGGTTGCCCGATCCGGCCGACCCAACCCGATCCCAACGATCTTGGGGCGGGATCGCTGGGTCGGGGCTTGGGGTCGGATCGGACTGCCCGGTGTCCCGATCTCTTGAGGTTTTTTGAGATTTTTCTGAGATCTCTTCTCTCCGGCTCCCCTAAATGAGGCCAAGATCCAAGATGGCAAACCTTGCTTGAAATTCTCTGGTAGCCATAAGAACTGCAGTTATCACTTCTCCCCACTTTTATGTGACCAACTTTCATGTATCTTGTTGGAGTTGGTTGCCACATTACAATGTTGTCTTTTTTTGGGCCTTCCTTCAGCCAATGATGCCCCTCTGGGTCTTTGCTTCTACGTATGTTCATCTTTAAGAAGCCATTCTCTGATTCCTTCCTGTAGGGGATCAGTTGCTTCTCTCTTGTCTGTTAGTGCCGTTCATCTGTCACGCGTTTTGTTATTCTGTGTTATGTAGTAATTATTTTCTATTGGTGCTGATGCTCAATATATCTCTATGCTCCATTTTGTCATACATTGTCTGGCTCATTTGAATTTCGTAGAGTAATTCTCTATGCTCCATTTTGTCATACATTGTCTAGCTCATTTGAGCTTCGTAGAGAAATTCAAGCGAAAATTTTGTTATGCCAGAGCTTTTAACCGAGTTTTAGTTCTTCGAAGCCTTGATGTTGTATGTACCGATGCTAGTTCATACCAAAACAGTCTTACATTGCATGCCTTGGTGTTAGATAGAAGTATGGGGATGTGGATTAAGATGGACCTGTGCAGCCCTTGGGTTGCTGCAATGAGTAGTAAATTGTATAATGCCCCCTGATTTTCCTCTGTTAGGGTATGGCCAAATCCTTGATGTTGTATGGAATGCCATAAACAAAAGTCTGTTCACTATTTGATGGCATGAACACTTTAAAGTTTCTCATACTTTATATTTTAATGTAAAGCAAATCATTCAAGTAAATCATTTTAAGGGTACTGATACCATTTAGTCAACTGTTGGGATTTATCATCGGATAGAGTTAATCAGTTGAAAGATACTGATACCGTTTAGTTAACTGTTAGGGATTTCTTAAAGTCCATTTCATTATTTGATTTTTTGTGCTAGGGTTTAGAGTTTGAGTCATATTAGGCTCATATGTCTCATCTTCCTTCATCTGAATGTTTTCCTTCACCATCCCTTGCATCTTTTCTCCTCGCATGTATACTTGAGATTTCTTCCTTATCATCCTCTCTATGACTTGAACTTTCTTGCAAGACCCAAAGATGTGGGTTTACCCTCCTTGACATCACAAGCTTTGTTTTTGCCCAGTTAATGTTTGCCAGACACCATGGAGACCAAAAGGAAACATCTTTGATCTACTGCTTAATGGCAGTAAGCTATGACTATAGATGGCTAAATTTGATGTAGCTGTACTTAACCCTCCTTTCTTCACATCAGGCCCACACCAGCATGAACCTGAAACATGTCCATTGGTTGGTCCATTAGTGTTATTAATCGAGGTGCAATAACCGAGCAACAGTGCATTAGCTTTCTTTGTTAATTTGCATCTGAGGTTACATCCAGTTGTGTTGGGCCTATTTTGCCACTGTCCCTCTTTTGAGCTTAAAAAAAGGAGAAAAAGAAAAAAAAGTTCAGTGTGGAGACCATTGAACTAAATGGTATCCTTTTTTTGGCTTAATTAACCTTGTTGGGTTCTGCTCAGCATCATATGCACACTGCCCTTTCATCTGGATAATTTCCCTAGTACGACAGTCAGGGTGTCCTGGTCAGTACCAACTCAGTGTGGCTCAGGGTCTTTTGGGTGGGTCAGGGGTGGGGGGAAGTGGAGAGGAATGCCCATGTTTGAACCAGGTGGGATGTGTGCTCCTTTTTTGATCTGTACCCTGCACTGCAGCAGGGATGTTGAATAAAAACAGAAAAAAGAAAATTTCCCTAGTCCATGTACCTGATGATTCTATTCACAAGTGATAGCTTAATTTAGCTCCTCCAGGAAGGAGTGGTTCTGTGGCAGAGTATCCATTACATTATTCTAATCTTCCACTTTACATTGATCACATTTCAACACAATTAATTACTATTCGAAATAATGTGTGATTCATATAGTTTCTTGTAAATAGTTTTTTATTTTCTGATCTCATGATTCCAATACACTGGAACAGGTTACAAGCATGCTAGATTTTGTTGACATGCTCTACCTTTGCCTCCTCCCCAACAATTCCAAACTATCACGCTATTTCCCAACCAATGGAATGACATCTGCGCCAGTTGGTGGTTTGTGCCGAGGTGACGATGAGTTTTCTGGGGGAAATTCTTAGTGTGGTGTCATTTCTTGTTGTCTTCCCCATCCTTTCATAGAATGTGCATTTGTAATCTTCCCATTCTCTCATAGAATGTGCATTTGCATGTCTCATTTCTTGTAATTGTTAACTGCACATCCTCAATAACAACCTGCAAAAATGTTGCAGTTCCAATTCCAAGTTTTTTGCTAATCCTTGTCCCATTAAAGTGGGGTTGGCTAGATAAATTGAAAGATTTTAGCATTTGGCAAAGTTTTCTGACAAACCGCTCCTATTGCCAACCCTCAAAAGTCTGCCAGGGTAACATTAGACTGGAGACCGGGCCTGTTAGGCCAAGTTGGTGGTTTGGATATAATTTTTTTCCTTTTTGAATGGATGGGGCGGTTTGGATAATTTGATTATTTTTTATAGTGTTTGCTGTCACCACATCAGAGATTTTGAAATGCTATTTTTTTCACCGTCTCAAATCTGCTGTCTTTGATCTTATCTAATAGATGAAATCCTTTACAGGAGTTGGACCTTGTCCGCATGAAGAATAGGGTGAAGTTGCAGAAGTCATCTCTAACTGACCCCGAATCCAAGTTGCTTTTTGTGATTCGCATCCATGGGTGGGACATGAATTTTATATGTTGGTAATATGTTTAGCTAATACAGTTGAGAGATTTTCATGTCACGCATGCTTGTTTTCAGCTCCAAAGATATGCATCCAAGAACTAGGAAGGTTCTTCACTTGCTGCGGTTGAGAGAGATCTTTGATGGTGTCTTCTTGAAAGGCAACAAAGCAATTCTGAATATGTTACTTAGGGTAGAACCATTCATCACTTATGGGTAATACAAAAGGATAAAGATATTGCTTTTACACTCAAATGTGTATATCTCCCTTTTTTTCAAGCAGCTCTGATGTATCCTTTTTTATTCTTTTTCACCTATTGAAATTTGCTCAATGCAGGTACCCTAGTTTGAAGAGTGTGAGAGAACTTGTTTATAAGAAGGGTTGTGCAAAGATAGATAAGCAAAGAGTTCCGCTCACAGACAACAACCTCATTGAACAGGTACTACCTCAACGTGTACTTTGTGTTGGAGGTGTATTATTTTTTCCTTCATTTCGGTGAATGTAGTCTATATTCCTATTATATTGGCATGTTCAGTAGCCCTATTCATCTAACGATTCTTACCATGCATTTCAATTGTCAATGGGCATTGAATTAATATGCTTTTCCTCATAAAATCCGTAGCAAGGAGTTTATCAGATTGCTATGCTTAGTTGATACGTACGCGAAACATATTCTTTGATAAATGGTCCTCTTAATTTGGAGCTTCAGATAATTCTATAGATGCCTTGTACTGATTAGTCTTATTTTGCCAATCCCCATGATGTGAAAATGAATCGAAAACAAAAGGAAGGATTGGATCACCATCTAAACAAAAATCTCCACGAAAGGAACAAACACGAATGCTTGGTAATGAGTTTACTTACAAGATTCTAAAATAACTTCTTGGTTTGGTCATTTAATTCGGGGATTGATCTGAATTTGATGATCTACATGACTGCAACATGAAACTTGTTTCTGAATCATCCCTTCTCAAGTTCTTGTGACTGATCTGAATTTGATGATCTACATGACTGAAACATGGAACTTGTTTCTTCCAAAATTATAATTAGTTTTTTGTTGTTGGCCAATACAGGCTCTTGGAAGCTATGGTGTCCTATGCATCGAAGACATAGTCCATGAGATTGCCACTGTCGGTCCCCATTTCAGGGAGGTGACCAGCTTTCTTTTCCCCTTCAAGCTCAAGAAGCCAGAAGGAGCTTTGCACAAAAAGAAGCGGCCATACAAGGATGGTGGCGATACGGGCAACCGTAAAGATGAAATTAATGATTTAGTCAACAACATGAACTAATCGTAGGGTGACCTTTTGTTGTACTCGTATGACTGTCAGTCGGTGAAAGAGTTAATCTTGGCCTTTGTTCTCGAGTTGTTTCATCTCTTTGAATCATATCAGGCTCCTGTTCTCGGTTGCAAAATAGGTGGCTAGGATGAGAGCCTTTGGACTTCATCTTTTGCACCTTGGTACATTTCCACTCACAAAAGGCTACGGGTGAATCATCATTTGATCAGACAAAGTCTAGTACCAAATTTTTCATTGGTCCTTGTGGTTCAGGGGATACTTGGGCACAGAGGAACTTCAGGGGATCCGGTCTTAGAAGAGGGACCCTTATAAGCCCTTAAATTCTCTATATTATGCATCAGGCATCATCATCCCAAAATTCTAGGAAATCGGCCATCAATCTTGGGGAAATGTTTCACACTGTTTATAGAAATTTATGTTTATTTAACTGTGAAAGTGTTAGTATTGTACTTCCCAGGGGAAAGAGTTTCCATTTCACATGAGTTAAAAAGTAGCCAATATTGTTGGGCTAAACGAACAGCGGCTGCAGACCATAGGTATGACCCTCGTAACGCGTGAGTACACCTGAGAATTATGATGTAGATCCAGTGATCTGGGTGGTATAGCACCAATTTAGTTTTGATGGTTGTCCAGAAAAGCCCCTGGTTATATAGTTCATTTACGATGAAATAAGAAACTTTATATGATTTGAGGATCTTGCTCTTTTGTTTTTTGATCTTTTGTTCCTGGGTTTCTCCTACTGCACTTCCTTTATTTGTTCCTGGGGTTGTCCCAGAAAAAAAAGTGTCCTAGTGCACTTCCTTTATTCCCTTTGTTGACAAGGTGTTGTCACTAAATCTTCAATGAGGCCCAATAACGAGCCCATAAGAAAAGCCAAAAGGGATTTATCCACAGGCCAGGCCCAAAAGTTGTCCATACAAGGCTATGTTGGGCAGAGAAAAGGAAAAAATCAACCTTGAGGACCCATTCGCGACCTACTTCAGTGCCCACCCTAGTATTTTAGCAACTCAAAAAGGTGGTCCTCCCTTGTCCATGTGGAAAGCAAACCTCTCATCCAAAGCACAAAGCCTCTAGAAACTTGTGGATTATAGTTGGTGAAAAAGAGACAATGAGCCTATGATAGCGGGACACTTGCCTCATTTTCTTTGGGCCCCATCTCACACTTTTCTAACATCCTATAGCAAAGTGACACTTGTCCCCTCCTCTTTGGCCACCTAATCATTAAAGGGGAATATCCTCTTCTATACCATCTCTTCTACCAAGTTTACATCTTTTAGGCAAAAAATTGCAGCCCAAGTTATAAAAAAGACAAGACCAGCCCCTTAGAAGCTTGGAGATGGTGTGAAAGAGGAGAAGAAGAAAGTAAGCAAGGAAGGAAGGGAGAAAGGGAAGAAGAACATCATCTTCTTCTCTCCACCATAGTAAAATTAGAGAGAAAAGAAGAAGAAAATAAGAAGAATAGAGTGAGAAGAGAGGAGGAAAGAAGGGTCAGGTTGGCAGCCAACCATCCTCCTGTCCAGCCAGTCAAAAGGTTAGAAAGCACAGTTTTATTGGAGATTTCTTGAGTTTTTGCTTTGTAATTTTTCTCTTTGATTCAAAGCTCTCCCATATATTAATCCATTTTGACTTTATGAATGCAATGAAAGATTTCAAGCTGATATCCATGTTTTGCTTTAGTTCTGATTTTTTATTTATTTTGATACTTTCATCCTTCATCAGGGTGGCTTTTTCTTATGGAGATAGCTAAAGGGGTTCCCTCTTACCATGGGGGAAGGCCTCTTTAGTTTTAAACCTCCCTATCTACGCCCCTATGAAGTTAAAATCCAAGTTCAATCCAAATCTTTGATTCATGTATGCATGTTTTTATTTTGTATGAGATGTTTTAGGCTTCTTTCTCTAGTATATTTGGTTGAGGAGAACGTCCTTCAAATGAACCAGAATCCCTTAATGGCCAAATACCTATAGATAGTCCTAAAGAATTTTATTTTCTTCATTTGAATGTCTATGTTATTGTCTTGTTGTGTGTTATTTTCTCTTTTCTTTTTTCCTCCCTTCAGTAGGAATAGCTTAGGCCATGAGAGTACCTAAGGAAGACTCTCCACATGTTGGAGATGGACTTATATAAAGGCACAAATTGCTCAACATATTCCATTGAAGGATAAGATCCTATGTTTGTGACCGACTAGTTGTGCTTCGTTTTGAGTATTTTGAGCTTGTTTGCCTTTCAGAGGTGAGTTTGGGCTAATGAAATGACTAGGGGCTCGTCCCAAGTCATGGATCACGATGCCCCCAAGGTTGAAAGCTTCCCTACATTTCGTTTTATGGAGTTTTAATCCCGAAATGGTTGCTGCTTTCAGATTAGTCCTTGCAGTTTTTCGATTATGCAACCCTATCCTTCGCGAGCTTGGGTTAAGAGAGCGGCCAATGAGTTTGCTCAAGGCCTGCCAATGGGTTATATAAACCTAGGACCAATGCTTCCCAACTTTGGATGAGGATCTAAGGGCCTTTAGTTTCATATTTTCCTAAAGTTTTAGTTAGTACCTATTACTAAATTTTTACTCATGTTTATGAAGGCTTTGTTTGTTGGGAAAGAGCTCATGGTGCTACCTTAATCCATAAGGGTCACTCCTAACACCCTTTCATATTCCTTTATGGTCCACATAGACATGATATGCCTTTTGCATCCTATATCTATGTTTTATGTTTAAGTGTTTTAAGTCTCTTTCAAAGGTTTTCAAATAAGAAGTTCATCAAAGGGTTAGCTAGCAATAGCAAGGCTAACATGACTTTTTAAAAGAGCTTCTAAAGTAATCTAAATGTTTACCAAGCCCTCATTTAACATGTGACTAGATGTTGAATCCAAAAGTGACCTCATAATAAGTCCAAGTGAGACTTCTCAACTCCTCCTATTGTAGAGGTGTATTAGATATTTCTTTTGTGACTGCCTAAGTTTCTTAATGGATTGAACAATAGGCCATCCTAACTTCCTTTTGACATAGGGGAGATTATTTATTATAGTGACAAGGAACATAAGTGAGAATGGGCATGTAAATAGAATTTTTTTGGCAGTGGAACTGGATTGCAGAAGATGGTGGCATTATGGGCCAACAGGACTGGATTAAAGAGCACACCAACTAAATGTCATTCATAATATGATCAGTTTCTCTAGAAAATCTATGTATGTAATAGTCTAATAACTTTTACAATGTATACATGAAAGAAGTTTTTTTGGCACTTTGGTGTGCTGAATTAATGATGAAAGGGTGAAGATTTATTTGGATCCTATGTTGTAGAATGCCAGATGTATAAAGTTGCGCAACTACCTATCATGGTAGCTTACAGATTAGAAGTTGCACGAGTTTCCTTGCCTTCATTTTTTTTTCCTTTGCAAGTGCAACATATAAAAAAAAAACTCAAAACAAACGTATGAAAGGAAAAAAAAAGAGAAAACTTAAAACACCTGTCCTTAATTCAATGTTTAAAAGAAAATAAAAAAATATAAATTTTGTGACAAGGAGTACTAAATGGTTAGAATAAGGAAAACGCAGTGGCTAGTTATGAATCTGACGATCCTTCCTTCCTTTTTCAGTTAAATATATAATGACAAATGATAAAATATAAGATTTTTAGGTCAAATGATTGTAATTTCTTCTTCTTGTAAGTTAAATTGTCTATTATATTTTCCTTTATTATAAATTAATAATTTGTCTATTAAATTAATGATTGTAACTAATAAACTTGTCTCTTAATTTGTACTTGATAAACTTGTTTTTTTTTCTTGCTTTAATCATGCACGTTGCTCTATGTTCATGCTTTATGTAAAAAATGTATGAACATTACGTGCAAAGTTTATATGTTATTTGTCATGAATGTTATCACTTAAAATATACAAAGGGGTATTTGCAAAATAACCTCCTAAAATTTTAATTATAAATTTGTCTATTTTTCATATTATTAAAAATAACCTCGCTGCATCATAATACTTGTAAAACTAACCACGTGGTTACCATTTGTTTGCATTCCATTATAAATCTTTTATCCAACCTTGTTTAGCATTTAACCAAAGCCCAAAAAGTCTAAAATATCTTTTTTCTTTTCTTGACTATCTTTCTCTCTTTTCAGAATGTGCCAATCAAAATAATTTTTCTATAAGGATATTTTTATCCAAATATTAAATTTAACAATTGAAGAAAGAATATTTGCTACATCCTTAACAAAGTTTTATTGCAGATGTATTTTTACAAGTATTTGCACATAGTGAAATTATTTATAATAAGACAGATAAATCTACAATTAAAATTTTAAAATAGTTAGTCTTACAAATATTCCATGTACAAATTTCAGAAGATACGATAAGAAAATTTTACATGGAAATGTACTTCTATGTGCTAACGTAACCTTTGGTTGTTAGATGTCCCTATCCTTTTAAGGGTATAGATAAGAATGCCAGTGGGTAAGAATAGTGATAAAATTAAAGATATTCTTCTTTCAGGATATCGCTATATAAGGGATAGGAGTAATGCTTGCTGTACTGTTATGCAGTGGACGGCCACTTAATGCTGTTTTTCTTTTTGTTCGAATTTTTTTTTTGAAACGTCCGGTCAAAAATCCGACGGTACAACTGGCCAGGTTGGATCATCCTGGATCCGATTATATTTTTTGAAAAGAAAACTTTTGATACCCACCTCAATTTTCATGCAAAAAAAAGTTTTTTTTTAAAAAAAGATATATAGTCGGGTGGGGCCGACTCAAACTGACTAGTTGTACCGTCAGATATTTGATTGGACGTCTTAGAAAATCAAAAAATTCAAACAAGAAAATAAAAAAAATGACGCTGGAAGGCTGTCCGCTCCTCTCTGCACCCTGCGGTACCTACACGGTGCAGTACAACAAACATTACTCATACGGATAGACATAAAACTAACCATTTGCATCCTTAGAGAGAGACTTGCTTTTCTTCTTGATTGATCCATATGGCTAGCAATACTTATTCCAACAGTGTGCATCTTCCATCTTCCTAAGGGTTGTTTGTTTTAGCGTTAAACGGCGTAATTTAAAATAATGATTTTATTTTACAGTGTTTTCAATTGTTTAAAATGATGTAAAATAATGTAAAGTAAAATACTGTCTGGACTTTGTCTATCCACTTGACAGTCCAATTCTCTTGTTTTGGTTTACAGCAAAGATCTATTGTAAAACAAAATAAGAAGAGTGAAGCATCTTTTTTGTTTTATTTTACAAACAACCAAACAAATATTTTCTAATTCTAAAACAAAAAAATTCCCTTGTTTTAAAACCAATGATTTGCAACCGTTAATTTACAAAGTTTTACGTTAAAACAAACAGCCCCCACTGTAAAATCAAAATCATACATGATCATTTCATCCGTGATCGATCTCACCATCACAGTGACATGCATGGTGTTCAATTAGTATGAACATAACCTGCCTTTCTCTTGCATACTCATATTAAAGCACAGGGACCATGTACAATCAATGGGAAAGGAACATGTATCCGCTACATAATCAAGTGGAGACGACTCGAAGAGCAGAGGACTGACCAAGCTGACATTAGGTCGTCACATCTTGCGGTCCTAGATCAACCACGAATGCATGATTAATAACACAGCAATAGACGAGTAAATTTGAACAGTGTAAATAACGAAGAAGAAGGGCAGTGGGGACCAAAGTCTTAAATAACATAGCACTAGTACATTGCTTTAACTCTTTAATTTTAAGTCTTTAACACTTGGGGCGTTAATACTTTTAACTGTTGAGCTTCAACATTTAAGTTTTAACCCCTTAATTCTTTAAGTCTTCAACGTTTAAGTCTTACTCTTTATTAAGAGTCAAAGACATAAAGAGTTTTATACTTCAGCACTTAAAAGTATTAAGGCCTTAAGTATCAAAGAGTTAGAATTAAAGAGTTAAAGCACTATATGAGTGTTATGTTGTTTAGGTGTTTAGGACATTGATCTTTGCTACTTAACTCTTCTTAATTCTTTTAAGTCTTAAATATATTTAACCTTAAAAATCAAAGAATTAATTAAGATCCTAATTTGTGTTATATTTGAAATTGTCTTCTAGATGAGATAGTGTGCAACAATGGATACACAACGCCTACACGTTCTGAGTCGTTCTCTCATTCTTAGAACACAACATTTGAGTGAAGTCTAACTTGGACTTCCTAGACACCCTCCGCAATCTCGACAAGTACAATATTAGTAGCATCCATTGGACCACCATCTACGAGCTCCTAACCACTGCCACTACCCTCCCCAAACCCCAGTCCAACACTATCCTTTCATACGGCACTATTTTCCACTGGCACGATAGAAGGGCCTCAACCTTCCACTGCTCCTTTCTCTCGGATGTCTCCATGGATCTGTCAGTGTATGGATCTGATGACTCCTCTGACTGACAGACTTTGCCATCTCTTTCCAAGAAGATGCCATTGTGTTCGAGGTCACGTCGAGTGTATGCTTCATATAATTCTATGTGGGTTGGTCTTGGACATCAGATGTGGTGGTGGTGGCAAAACCATTTTCTCCCAAAATTATGATGGTAGATGAGTTCATGGAGTTGGCGATTGGGAAACGAGACGAGAAGCAGTTGCTAGAGCCTAAGTGGGTAGGCATCAATAGGAAGCCGCAATTGCTATTAGACGCGATAAAGATGTCCATCGAACTCAATTCTAAGACGATCAAACTGTAAAAATAGCCACATTCATCGGAGGAAATTACATGCTTCCATTACTATTGTTGTTGGTATTAGTTCTCAAATAACCTAAATAGGTTAAGTCTTAAGAACTCAAAGACTTAAATGTCTTATAATGTATTAAGTCTTAATACTTTAATGTATTAAAGAGTTAATACCTTATCGCTTTTACTATTTGAATTCGCAAACTAAAAGGTGGAGCGACAAAATTATAATTCTTTCCAAAAAAGGTTACCGCCTTTATCGTGACATGAGGAATAAGACAAGAGAGGTGAAATGGGTATTTTAAAAAGTTTGATAACAAGGAGGAGGGAAAAAATAAGTCTCAAATAAAATAGAGAGCTACTAGTAAGAGTTTTTTTTAAGAGAGAAAGCAATAAAGGGCCCTCTCCGTGAGAGAGTTCTAGGCAATTTTCCCATGTAATCACTCCAGTGGCCTTGCCAATTTGGCGTATCAGATACGTTCCCTCCCCCCTTCACTGACAGCATGGCCCACAAAGACGAGTCTGAAAAATGGTCATTACACAAACATTATGTTCTTTTTTAATTTTCTTTCTATTTCTTTTATAAAAATAACTTCACAGTAAGTTAAATTTAAGTCCATTCCCAAGGTACTAATGCATTCATCTTCCGTTTTAAAGAATGATATTATGATAAATACTACATTTCGAATTAAAATATTTCTCGAATTTGTTGAGATATTTGATCAAATAATTCCCTTAACTAGACATATCAACCAAAAAAGGACAAAATTATTTTTAATTGGAGACATTTGATCAATTATTTTAATGCTTTTGGAAAGAGGTTTCAGTCAGTACGTGGAGCGGACCACGGTACAGTTAAGTCGACGCTGGTTTGGTCTTTTCGATACGATAGTCTCCGCAGATTAAAAAAGAACGCCGTTGGTGCTGGAAGTGGCACACTTCCCTCTCCAAACTTGAGTCCTTCCGCACCCCGTGATGAAACCCTCTGCCATGGCTGATGACCACCGCCAGGGACGTTCGTCCCTCTCCCCATGTCTTCCATCCCTCCTCGTCCTCCTTCTCCTCCTCTGTTCCACGGACGCTGCCCACTCCCTGCGCTTCGACTTCCCTACCGGCGGCCTGTCGACCGGGTGGGTGGGCACGCTCGCAATGGAACGCGTCATAAAGTTCGGCAACGGGACGAAGGTGATCAGTTCGCCTCTGCTTCGGCGGAGCAGAGAAGGATTCGGGCCCACCTATGCCTGTGGCTTCTTCTGCTATAACTGGGGAGGCAATTACCAGGAAACCAGCTGCAATTCCTTCGTCTTCGCCGTCTTCATCGTCCAGACCAACAGCAGCGGCGACATCCTCCTAGCAGAGAACGCGTCCCCCATGTTGGTGTGGGCGGCCAACAGGGATGGCCCTGTGGGGGAGAACGCCACGCTGCAGCTGGGTTCCGATGGGGACTTGGTCCTGACGGATGCTAACGGGACCAAGGTGTGGTCCACTAACACGTCCGGCAACCCCGTGGCGGGCATGAACCTGACCGAGTACGGCAACCTGGTGCTCTTCGGGGGCGACAACAATCAAACCATCTTCTGGGATTCCTTCGACTATCCCACGGATTCCCTCGTCCCTGGGCAAAAGTTGCGGGTAGGACAGAGCCTCATTTCGGACTCGGGTTATTACTGCCTCTGTGCGACCTCCACATGGCTGATACTAGGAACTTCAAGGTGTGCTTCTAATTATCTAGAAGACGACTCCACCAGGAAGACAGGTTATTTCGTGTTCATGAACGGGAGCATCTCCACATCCTCCTCGGGACAGTACATGCAACCTTCTCAGTTCCTGCAGCTGAAGAACTATGGGTGGCTGAGGATATACGAGTGGAATTCTACATCAACAGGTACGGGATGGGACTCTAGTGATCTACTTACAGAAACAGGCAATAATAATTCTGTAATTGGCTTCTATCCCACCGCGGGCCTGTCGACCATGTGGGCGAGCTCACCCAGGACGGAGCCCGTTGTCCGTTTCAGCGACGGGTCTCAGGTGATACCACTGCTCCTTGGGGGGAGTAGGAAAGAGTCTGGACCCGTCTACGCTTGTGGCTTCTACTGCAGTGGGGGCGGCGACTCCTTCCTCTTCGGTATCTTCATCGTCCATGCCAATAACGCTGGCGGCATCGTCACCATCTCGGCGGACGGTTCGCCCCAGGTGGTGTGGATGGCGAACAGAGGCCGCCCGGTCAGTGAGAACGCCACGCTGCAGCTGGATTCTTACGGGGACTTGGTCCTGACGGATGCGGACATGATCACCAAGGTGTGGTCTTCTAACACGTCTGGCAAGTCCGTTGTCGGCATGTACCTGTCAGAATTTGGCAACCTGGTGCTCTTCGGCGGCAACGAGAACCGAACCATCTGGGAGTCCTTCGCTTATCCCACGGATTCCCTGGTTCCCGGGCAGAAGCTGCGGCTAGGACAGAGTCTCACAGCCAACCTCTCCGCCATCAACTCAACAGAAGGTCTGTACTACCTCTATGCCAACTCTACGGGTCTGATCTCATTCTTCAAATCTGAACCGCCAACAAGGTATGCCCAATTACCTCTGACAAGTGAGAAGAAGATAGAATATTTCGAGTTCATGAACGGGAGCATCACCTCAACCTCATCGGGGCAGTACCTGCCGACTTCTCAATTCCTGCGGCTGGACTTCGATGGTCATCTCAGAGTCTACGAATGGAGACCGCGGGCAGACACAAAATGGGCTGTAGTGAAAGATCTACTATTGGGATGGAATTATTCTACAGCTACCAGATGTTCCTATCCAACAGTGTGTGGGAGATACGGGATTTGTTCTGGTAACGAGCAGTGCAGTTGTCCCCAATGGGACGACGTCGGAGATTCCAACTATTTTGTGCAGGTTGATGGACGACGCCCCAACTCAGGTTGCAAGGAAGTCGCTCCAGTCTCTTGTCAAAGCCCCTACAACGACACCAAATTGCTGCGTCTTGATGATGTTGGTTATTTCACTTACTTCGACCAATATTTCTCTTACCCCGGCAAAGGTGTAGATATTCGTGAAACGAGTGAAAGTGGATGCAGACATCTATGTGAGAAGAACTGTTCATGCAAGGCAGCCTTCTTCTCGCCGTCGGCCCCATTTGGCTCTTGCTTCCTGGCCTTTGAAGTCTTCTCCATGATGAATATGCAAGATGATGATGACAGCTGGGTCTCCAGGCTTGGGTACAAATCTACAGCATTCATCAAAGTTCAAATCCCTGTCAGCCCTGCCAAGTCCGCCAGATCTACAGACCCTGTTAACGGCTCCGCAAAAAGACCTGGGAAGCCAAAGGGTGCGATCCTAGGGTCAACTTTGGGTACTTCATTTTTGCTAATCTTTGTTGTTGGCAGCGTCATTTTCATAGCGGCTCTGAAGAAAAGATATACGGCGGCAGAAGACGAGGAGGATGATCTAGAACAAGTTTCAGGAATGCCAAGGAGGTTTTCTTTCGAGGAATTGAGAGTTGCGACTGATGGCTTCTGCAAAAAGCTTGGACGGGGCGGCTTCGGATCTGTCTATGAGGGCAAGATTGAGGCCAAAACCATTGCAGTGAAGCGCCTGGAAAGTGTAGGCCAAGGAAGAAAGGAATTCCTAGCCGAGGTGCAGACCATTGGCAATATTCACCATGTAAACTTAGTGAAATTGATAGGATACTGTGCCGAGAAATCTTGCCGGCTTCTTGTCTATGAGTTCATGCCTAATGGTTCACTCGATAAATGGATTTTCTCTGAAGAGCAGAAAGCTTCCCTTGATTGGCAGACAAGGTCCAAGATCATCCTTGGTGTGGCCAAGGGACTCTCCTATCTCCATGAAGATTGCACTCAGAGAATTGCCCATTTGGAT
The DNA here is from genome assembly GCA_030544215.1 of Zantedeschia hybrid cultivar. Lineage (NCBI taxonomy): Eukaryota > Viridiplantae > Streptophyta > Magnoliopsida > Alismatales > Araceae > Zantedeschia > Zantedeschia hybrid cultivar. Next base: position 39,980,532 of record JARZZO010000013.1, on the reverse strand, counting down.
ATCAAGCCACAAAACATCCTTTTAGATGACAGATTTGAAGCCAAGGTTTCAGATTTTGGACTCGCAAAGTTGATAGAGAGGGATCAGACTCATGTTGAAACAAGAATGAGAGGAACTCCTGGATATCTGGCTCCTGAATGGCTGAGCTCAATGATCACCGAGAAGGTGGATGTTTACAGCTTTGGGGTCGTCATTTTAGAGATCATCTGCGGGAGGAGGAACCTAGATCGCTCTCGACCGGAGGAAGATGTGGTGTTGCTTTCCCTGTTGAAGAGGAAGGCAGAGAAGAGTGAACTGCAGGATTTTGTTGATGAATGCATTAAGAATACCGATTTCCATGTTGATGAAGTCATGAAGATGATAAAGATCGCCATGTGGTGCTTACAGGATGCAAATAACCGACCTTCAATGTCCACAGTGGTCAGGATTCTGGAAGGTGGTATGGATATTGAATCTAACTTGGAGGGTATGTTTTGGACTTGTGTAGTGGAATGTGATGCTGCTAATTCTGGTAGCACTGCTCCCTTACTAGCGTCCGTTTTGTCAGGACCCAGGTAAGCATAAACTTCCACTACGAGTCGATGATTTGAGACCATATATATATTAATCCATCCTCATTTCCAGTTCATTTTTGTTTCTTTGTGTGCGAGCAAAAGTTTCAAAATAGTAGCAGACTATCTCAATGTTCGATGTAATCTTTAAACAAGGTTGCCAAAACAGGTCTAAATCCATTAGCAGATACATTCGGATCGGTTTAGTTTGCTTCTGGGTATTCCTTCCTGTTTACCAATTGTAAGGACTATATATATATGTTGCTCTATGTATGTTGCCCAAGTTTAATTATCACTACATATCTATGATTTTGGACTTGAAATTAAGCTCATTTAAGTGGTCTGGTGTTGTTTAAGATAAATTAATTCCTCCTGGGTTCACTTATTTCACTTATCTTTTAACACTTACTTAATGTTTGTGTTGTATTGTCAGATTGTGCAGGCACACAATTTGACCACGAATCACATGCACACATGACCTTTATTTTTTACAACTATATACCTTCAAATTGGATACATTAAAATTTTATTTTTGTGCGGATGTGGGCAGTCCCTAACTTGGACAAGTTTTAAATTTGTTACGGGAGCCCCTTCAATCTTAAAGATCAGACAGTCACGTCCGCACAATAGGTGGAAATTAATATAAAGGCGTTGAAGCAAACATTACCCAAAGAATGATTAGCAAATTAAATAGGCCGTTCGATCTACTAGGAAGATTGGATGACTCACACACTTATTTAAAAAAGTGAAGCTACAATTTCGTCTGAGTAATGCTTGCCTCCAATTGATCACTTTTTAAATAGAAAGTAGCATCTCCAATTTCGCCTGAGTAATCTTTGCCTCCGATTCTAATGATCAGCAAAATGACGTAGGCGACGCCTTTGCCCGCCATTCACCTTTCCTAAAGACTGGCAACGATATGTATCCGCAGCGTCCAATTCTAAGCTGCTGTTTGGTAATAGCCCTTAGGGCATCGGATAGAGTGGTCATTGTTTTCAAATATTGTAAAATTTCTCTTTGCATTTTGAACAATTCAGATTTTAAAATTTAAGAGAGCGAAAGAAACAGTAACCTCTGATCGGATTGAGACTAATCCATTTCTTCTGCACCACTTGTATTCCACTCATTCTGAATGGTTCAATTATTGAGATCATCTATTCTGATTCTTCTGCACCATCGTTGGACAGTCCTAGTTTTATTTTTTTTATTCCTTCTCCAATCTCCTCCTCATCACCCCATCTCCTCTGTGAACTTTAGGCACCGAAGGCACCGCAACATTCTAAAAATAGGAGTACACTGCCAGCGGACTTAAATAGGGGAATAGATAATAACGTAAATAAATATAAGTATATATAATCAAAATTTTAAAATATTCAAATACCCGCATCTATGTTAGTTTTGACACCTTAAGATTTAACTTTTACTATTGGATTGAAAAATTTAATCGTAACTGTTCATTCAAATGCGTCATTGTTTAAAGATCAAAACTAAAACTCATAAGATGGGATTAATCTTAAGGATTAATATGACAATTTTTTTATTTTTTGACTACTTTTTTTTTATTTTTAGATGTTGATTTTTTATACCTATCCAATCAGACAGCTCAGAATGATCGTCAAAATCAAACGGTGAAAATTAAAGCCCAGAAATGAAAACAATCCTAAGGGGTCTATTTAAATTTTTAAATATTATTTATTATTTTTTAAACATGAAGAGAAGAGGATTTCTAAGGGAGACTTAGATGAACAACATGGCTCATTTGATCTATCCAAAATAAATAAATATATATATATATAAGAAAATGAATAATCCTAAGGACTAATCCTAATCCTAAAGTCTTAAAATATTCAAATACCCACATCTATGTTAGTTTCGACACTTTGAGATTTAATTTTCATCGTTGGATCGAAAAATTTAACCGTAGTCGTTCAATCAAATACGTTATTGTTTAAAAATCAAAACTAAAACTTAGAAGATGGGATTAATTTTAAGGACTAATATGACAATTTTTTTATTTTTTGACTATTATTTTAGTATTTTTAGATGTTAACTTTTTATACTTATCTAATTGGACGACTAAGTTTGATCATCAAGATCGGACGGTGAAAATATAAAGTCCGGAGATGAAAACAACCCTGCGAGGTCTATTTAAATATTTAAAAATTATTCATGAATTTTATTACTTTTTTAAACATGAAGAAAAAAGATTTCGAAGGATATATATATAGAGAGAGAAAGAGAGAGAGAGAGGAAAATGATACAGTCCGTTACTAGGGTTCTGTCCGCTAGTAGCCGACTATATCCAGGGCCCTCAGATGTTCATTCGAGGGTGAAAATTAAAAAGAAAAAGGAAAATGTTTTGGGCAGAGAGAAATCTCTCCGCGCGTAACATGCCTTTGTGGACGTGCCGCGTGCCCCGTGCGCGGTGACCACCCGATTTATTGCTCTTTAATTTTTTTTTAATTTTTATCTCATTTTTAACTCGGCAAGACCTTATCCCTGAATTTAGGGGTCGAAGGGGGCACAACATCCCAGTTGATCGTCAGAGATTGGACGGTCAAAATTAAGACTCGAGATGGAATCAACCCCAAAATGCCTTTTTCAATATTTAAACATTTATAAAAAAAATTATTTTTTTTTAAACATGAAATGGGTGGATTTGTGGGTGGAGGTGCATCTAAGTTAGATGTGCCGCGAGACACGTTAAATCCTTCCCCCCACACACAAAAACACAAATACAAAATCATTTAAGAGATCATTTACAAAAATTCTTTCTTTTTTATCCAAAAAAATCTAATAAATAAAAAATTATTATTGGATTTGGCTCGTTATGAATATTTATAGTATTCATTGGAGCTCAATATTTTATTTCTTAAAAATTTTTAGATCATACGATAGAAGATCGAGTTGTACGGACATGCAAGAGATGGGAGCTCGACCTAAACAAAATGGTGCACATACTGCATTATGCATAGCGGTAATACCATACGATGTAGCAAGTATTACTCAAATAAGAACCTTCGGCGCACTGAGTGAGATTGAATTGGGTTAACCACTCACCACTGAGAGAGGTTTTTTTAGGGCTGTAAACGGATAGGATACAGATACGGAAACAGTTATTTCCGTTTTCCGATTCCGATAACAATAACTTATTTCCGTTTCCGATTCCGATAAGATCGGAAAGTACATTTTCCGTTTTCATTTCCGATAAAATCGGAAAGTCTATTTTCCGTTTTCGATTTGTTTCCGATTCCGATATCGGAATTGGATATTATTTCCGATAATTACCGAAAACTGTCAATTTCTTGATTTATTTGTTTAAAACAAATAGAATGAGACCTAAACATAACCAATACACCTTAGAATATTAGATAATAATCAATAAGATTAAAACACAATGAGTGTAAACCATATATCCATAAAATTATATTTAAAAATCTGTTATATATATTAAACTTCACAACTAAATGTTAAAAGATACCTAAAAAAAATACTTTCAACTAAACATCATTTTAACATAAAAAGAATTTTACACCACACAATAATGAAATTTTTCATCACTTCTTGATCGCTCCGGTCTGCACCTCGGCCCAGGATGTGAAGGTGTAAGTGTAATGACCTTCCAAGGAGCTTCTGATTATGTTTGCTCGTTATCCTGTGATGTCAAGGCTTTCAGGATCTCATCCAAGCATCCATTTCTTCAGATTAGAATTGATGTAGCCGAAGCTATCACGACCGGATTCCGAAGCTGGAATCCGAAGAGATGGATCCGGAGCTGGATCGGATCGGTGTAAAGAGGCCCGACGGGAATCCGGAAGACGAAGGATGCAGAGGCGAAAGCCGAAGATCCGAAGGCCGAGAGGTGCTCGGTCGGTGGCTGGCTTGTTGCGGGAAGTCGGGGCCGAAGCTCCTTCGGCGGACGAAGGGGCGGCGCGACATCGAGTCTCCTTGATTGCGGGGCAACCGGCGCACGACGTCGAGACCAGGGAGAGGAATCCGAGGTTGGCGGCCGAAACCGACTCGAGAAGGTCGGCGATGATTCGAACCGAGCTCCTGCAGGAGGGAAAGAAGAAGAAAAACCGGTCAGTAGAAGTCCCCGGGTTCGGCCCTGGGGAACCCCCTCCGACGGTCAAGTGAACTCCTGAAGATGATTCGATTCAGAAGGTAGAGAGTAGCTTTAATGCTTTTTGGACCGTAGTCCTTAAGGGTCTCGGAGGCTTAAGAGAGCATAGAAGGCCTACCTTTGGCAATAAATAGCGGTGTATTTATAGCAGAGGATAGAGGATGGTTAACGGTGGTAGCCGATATAGGACTATGTGCGGGTTTACTGGTAAACCGCCATAGTGCTTGGTCCTCCACCGGAGTGGGCCGGACTCGGCTTACCGGGCCGAAGGGGGTTGGGCCGCTGATGGGCCGAAGCCTACTGGGTCCAGGGCTGCCGTGCTGTTCCCGGGCCGTAGGCTGATGGACCGCTGACGGGCTGAAGCCTGGTGGGCCGGGAGCTACGGTGCCGCTTCTGGGCCGAGGGCTGTTGGGCCGCTGATGGGCCGAAGGCTCCCTGAGGGCCTTGTTCTGCTGCTGCTGGGCTGAACGGAATTTGGGTTTGTTTTAATGGGCCGAATCGGATTCTGCCTCATCAGGGATAATGTCACGGCAGCAGCAACCTCAGAAGGCCTAAATTCTAAGAAATCAGTACCTGCATTCCAGTTTTACACCAGTAAATCTCCAGTGACAAAGATCAAGAAGAAATAAGGAACTGAGGGATTCCCGGACTACTTAATGTTCACATAGTATCATTTTATGTTCGCTGTTAAGGAGCATACCTCTGGTTGTGCTCAATATAAGTTCCACCGATCGAGGGAGTGACGCCCCCTGTTGGTATTTGGTACCATTGAATTTGCGAAGGAAATAATCAATATAAGAGAAAGGGGTCACCGCTTGCATCCTCCACTTGAGAGTACTAAGCACCAGAAGCTCCATTCTCTGTATAGTCCTAGCTTCAAAAATGAATCTTGGCTCACCTACCTGTCCCATTGACATCCACATCAATCCATTAAATTAGAAAAATGCTTCCCGAGCTCATAATCAAGTTTGAAAGAGATATTCCACCTATAAATCAAGAGATAGGGGAACTTCAGTTTCCTCCATCTTGGTGGTCAAGGATAGGCAGGCCACAGATAGCAACTGCATCATCCATGTCTTGCCTTGCTACAAACAGAAGACAACAGGCAACATGAGAATTGGAAGTAAGCAACCATCATCCAGGGATGACACGAGAGTAATTTTTACTAGAGAGTGGCAAAATGTTGCACTATATAAGAAACTAAATAGGTAACCATAGACTGTAAAGAGGTCTTCAAATGGTCCTTACAGGAAGTGTATATACAGAGAGGAACCGGTCCAAGTAGTTTACAGATAAGTATGCACTCAGAGATCCAAAATTGTAATGGGTATGCACCTGTCCAATCGAAAACAGACACCAGCATTAACTTTACCAACTTGTCATATGAAAACACCCATCAAAAGCCATAGAAAGTGACAAACAAACATGAAGACCAAACACATTTTACATGGATATAAAATATTTTATATAAGTAATTAGGTTTTACATTTTTAAACAGCTGACATGCTCAAATGGCATATATCAAATGCGGCATAAGATATATCTTTTTTTTTTTTTTTTACTTTTATTGGTTATAATGAGTGCTTTGATCAAGATTTCTATTCAATTATATACACTCCCGTGCTGTTCAAGTATAAGCCTCGTCATTGCCAATTCCATTTTCATGAAAACGACTCATCCCTTGAAAGGAAATTGGCCTTTGGGGTGCTGATTTCAGTTCCAAATTCGAAAAAGAAAATAACTGGATCAGACATGGCAATCAGTAGGTATCTTTCGTGAATATCTGATCTTGTAAATACTTCATTTTTGTGATTACTTCAAAAATTAAATAAGGAACTTGCTTTCAGAAATAACGATTAGAGCAGGAAAACTGACACCACACCAAGCACAAGCCAATCAATCATGAGGCACAATGGGCAGTAAAGCATCATTCCTGATGAACAGCAGCATAAAAGGAACACCCATTGCAAGACAACATACGTACACACACTAACAGCAAATAAAGCACTAAAAATCTCATCTTGGAGACTACAAACTAGGGCACAGAGAAGAAATAAAAATCAAGAATCCACCTTTTCGATCCACTCGATGGCATCCCTCCGGAGCGACGCATCCAAAGCAAGGGTCCCTGGACCTCAAGATCTGAAAACGTGGAAACCTGTTCTCGATTTGAGGAGGAAAAAAAAGATGACCAGAAGAAAAAAGCGAGGGGAAGATCGGGAAGAAGAGGAAAGCAGGAAATGGGAGAGGGATTGAAGAATAAAATGCATACCTCCGGCCAACACCGTCACGGCTAAGGTCGTCGCCGGCCAACGTTGTCGACACTTCTGGGTTTCCCCTTCGTCGCCGACTCCGTCGAGGCCACTGTTGAGTTCTGCTGCAGCGTTGAGCAGCCGAAGAAGCTTTTGCTGTCGAGCGGAGGGGAGTGTTGTTCCAGCGGAGGAGAGCGTTATTCTGCGGGATGGTGTGGTGGAGAGGGGAGGAAGCAGACCAAGGCCGCCGCTGAGTTCTGCTGCAGCGAACAGTCGAAGAAGCTTTTGCCAGGCGTCCAGCGGAGGGGAACGTTGTTCTGCGGGATGGTGTGGTGGAGAGGGGAGGAAGCAGATGGAGTTCGGAGGGAGATGGGATGTGCGTTAGGGGCTGCACAGCAAAAGGGTTAGGGTTCCCACTTTTTACAAAACTTCTCCTCCTCGATCATCAGATTAAACAAGATCCAGAGGCTAGTATTTATTGTTAATAAATTTAATAATAATCGCGTTCGGAAAACGGAAAACGGATACGAAAATAGGCGTATCCGATTCCGATTCCGATAGCTTATCGGAAATATCCGTTTCCGATTCCGATAACTATCGGACATATATTTCTTATCGAATACGAATATTTTTTTCCGAAAACAGATCGAAAACTCGGATAATCGGGTTTCCATTGACAGCCCGTTTTTTGGAATTAGGGTGGGGCGGGGCCGGCGATGCGTGAATTTGAGAAAAAAGGAGAGCATTCGGGACGGCTTAATATTTAGCCGTCGTAAATGTTATTATTTGAGACAATTAAAATTAGTTGTTCGCTAATAAAAAATATTTGTGACGACTAAAATTTTAGTGGCAGCTAATAAAAAATATTAACGACTACTAATTATTTAACCATTGCAATTATGATTATTTGTGACGGCTAAGTAATTGCCTGTCACTAATTTTTTTATTAACAATCGTTAAAATTTTAACTGTCGCAAATATTCTTCATTAGGGACCGACTAATTTTAACCGTCGCCAATGTCCATTATTAACGACGACCTTTTAGAGTAAAAGGTCGTCGTTAATAACCTCTCACTAATAAGCGAACGTCTACTAGTGAGGCCCCAATTTAGTCCAACATCACCCTGTCACGGTGCTACGAACTGGGTGTGAATTCGTCTTTCTCATCTATACTCGTAAGAGTAACAACATTTGCTGTAATGTCCCTGCGTACAGTAATGTGCCTGCGTGTTGCACGTAAGAGTATTGCTGTAGGTAAACTATTTTTTTTTATATATTTTTTATTTTCTTTCAGGTTGGCTCGGAGGTGCTCCAACCGTCCGTACAATATAATTTTCGATCAAATGATTTAAAAAAGTCTAAAAATAAAAAATCTGAAAAATCGAATAGAGTTCAATTTTTTATTTTTCAGATTTTTTAAATTTTTCGATTAGACATTATACTGTACGGACGGTTAAGACATCTCGGAGCCAACCTAAAGAAAAAAAAAATCATTTAACTAGTCCAATGTCCACCTCTGCGTGCAGTACCCTTGGATATTGCAACAAGTATTACTATACTCGTCGTGATTAGATGCACCGCGCTATTCGTTGGGAAAGGAACGTGTACGCACTATATCATAAAGCGTAGACGACATCACTAGAAACGACTTAGTCAAGGTGACCGTGGGTCGTATTTTGTGGGTTGCGGATCACTTCAGTGTGTGGAATAAAGAAACTCTCGCAATGCCTCGTTCCAGTGGGGCACTGACGCGTGCAAGGTCCCGAGGATAAGGATCAACCAATTCCTATATATCTTTTTTTTTTTTTTTTTTCTCAATCATTCAGTCAAAATTATACTATATCTTTCTAAACGAAATTGAATTTTGTCAAATACTTAAATTTAATCAAGACTGGCTTGACTGGTTTCCTATCTATCAGGAGGGGGGCACGGTTTCTCTTTTTTTGGGCTCCACGCACTTACATGTGGGGCAGGGATAGGAAACTGAGTAAGTTTCCTCCTGCTGCCCCTGAGGTGATACAAAAGAAAATGAAATTAGTGGTGACCTTGAGTAGAGGAATGCTATTATACTATTAATCTGGGCTTTTATTACTTTCTTTACAAGAGTTCTTTAAAGTTAATGGTGATCTTGAGTTCTAGGTTTTTGGCATTTTCTTTAGTATATTCATTGGGAATTATCTAATCACTTGGTCAAAGAATTCTTATAGAATCTACTAACTATAATAAAAATGCATTATAAATAACTTCAATACAAATTATTTGATCATGTTGAAGTTATTGGGCCATCCAACTCTAAACTTTAAGTCCCACTTTGTTTGCAAAATAAGTTATTACGTGAGACCCACTAACGGAATAGCGTATACTAGAATAAAGGATGTTTCGATTTGATAGTTTTGCGAGACTGGCTGATAGAATAAGAAGAATAAGTTAATTCTTGGGTCTAGAATGGTACGACTTATTCTCCTTATTCTAACACGCCTCCTCACATGCAGGTCGATTTTATATTATTTTAATATCATATTGAAATTATTGGACCATCCAATTCAAAACCTTAAGATTATGAGTAGAGTCGGTACCGTCTATTAAATATTTTTTAATTTTGTCTTTTTTCAAACTAGATGAATGTGACAAATTGGACCGTAAAAAATGTACATAATAGCATTCCTTGTGTATAACGCATGTTGTAACCTTGGTCATCCCGTTCCACCGGGAAGCATGCACGTGATGCGACTTACATGCATGGTACGCGTTGAATGAAGTGAACAGCTCGGCCAGACCGGAAGTTTGATTTGGACATCGGATATATATATAGAAGCATACTTGAGAGAGGCAGATACTTTGAAGGGTCAACCATCACTAACATGAACAGGATATAAGAATGTAAGGTCACCAACATCACAAATTTCTACAACCGGTCATGTTGAGCATTGTCGCCTGACTTCTTAGGGTTGGTACAAATATCTACACATTTAAAATCACTGTTCTTTTGGGCCAAACGAGAAGTAACTTTAGGGACTGTAAAAGCCGATTCCAAGACCTTGTTCTGAAGGTCATACACAACCGAGCTCTGTTAATTATGAAGCTCACCCTCCTTTTCAATGTTCCTTATAAATTCTTAAAATTTTTATACTCTTTACTAGTCAACAATTATTTAAAACGTCTCTAAAAGGTCTCCCAATCCTCTCTAAAAGGTCTTTCCCGAAGATTTTTAAGGATGATTGCAAGATTGTAGAGGGTTCTAAGGGACTATGAAGATTATAAGAATCTAAAAGAAATATTGAAAGATTATAGAAACTGAAAAGTAAACATTCATTGAGTGAAAATATGATCAAAATTGATAAAACATAAGATTATTAGATGAAATGGTTATAATTTCTTATTGTTGTCAATTACTTTCATTTGTCACTTATATTTTCTTCATATACACTTCATATAATTATTATTTTGGATTAATCATGCACGTTACTAGATGTTCATGCATGCCTCAAGTAAAAACTGAATGAACATTACATCAAGATGGTGGAAAGCTTATAGCATATATAATTTACTACGAATGTTATGTTTTGAGTTACACAAATGTTAGAAGATGCGACTAGAAAAGTTCATGTGAAAATATATTTCTATACTATATTTAACCCTTGTGTGTGAGATCGATATCCATTTTAACAAATGGATAACCGGCGGTTGGAGATGGATCGGAATCTAATGGTTACCACATCCCTTGTTATGCACCAGTGGACGGTGCAGATCGCCCAAGCCTGCAGAAAACTGCGTCAGGGGGCCCAAGTTCCTGGTAGGGCCTTTTAGGTCTATAGAGCATGTGAGATGCGTACCTTTTTTTAGGAGGCCTAGGTAGAGAAAATATCCTATGCTCTTGTGGAGAGGCATGGGGGATAAGTGTACACGGTAGATATCCATATGCTGACTGGATCCCAAAATAGGTAGCTAGCGTGGCCCTGCAATAGCAACGTAGGGGCCGCTGCATCATGCTTCTATACCTATGCCATACTGTCATATTGTCGCGAGACTAAATGCATCCTAATAACATGCTCTCTCTCCTATGCGGTGAATAAGATAGGATGTAGGACTGAGTTAATGGAGATCATGACGGCTACCCTCGTCGTTAGGTATAGGAGGTATTCAATGAGCACCCTCGAATCTGTCAGAAAGAGCTTTGCATTTGTCCTTGCCGCATTGCACGTAGATCTTCGGGGAGGCATCTACCCTTCTAGTATTATGAGGTAATCTGAGGGTTGACTATGTAGTCTTGACGTGTCATAGCCATTGGGGTGGTCAAGAAAAGAATATTCCCGACCTTGGAGTCGAGTTCTGGCCCGCTAGGAGCCCAATGCAGGCTCCTGAGGGCATTATATTTTGTCCTTTCCTGTAGACTCATAATCGACATAGATCTTGGCCTTATTTTTGAGGCATTAAGGACCGTTGGAGATCGAAGAGGCATATGTACATCCGACTTTCGAAGCAAGTGTAAGAATAGCATGGGGATATGGAGATTAAAACTAATAATCAAAAGACACAAAGAAATAATTAATCTCGTAATGATCCCCGACCCGTTTAACAATACATAACTCAAATCGGACAGTTTCGATTCTCACCTTGCACAGAATACAATCCGCATTTGCCGATCAGTTTCAGCGATGCAATATCATTAACTACACAAGTGTCCGGCCTGTAATGATATCTACACGATTCTCCATTGAGGTGTCATCTTCAACTCTCCAATGAGATCTACCTGATCTCGTGTTCTTCTCTCTTTACAGGCACCTGTGGCATGCAGATGGAATTTCTTGGCAGAGCAGAAGAGAGAGAGAGAGACTGGGGTGCCTCCTTCGAAGGGGCCAGCCAGAGAGCGGAGAGATAGGGGGCAGCCAGATTGGGGGAAACTTTAGAGTTTGGTCCAAAGCTTTCTTCTGGCATTTATTTGTAGTAATTGTGTGATTTTTCATAAAAATTCTTTAGTCAATATAAATTTTCACTTAAATTCCCATCAATTGAGAATCTATTGCATATGACCTTTTAGGCCGATGTGTTAATTTGGTTTCGAGTCTATTATCCAGTAACATTTTACTAACTTAAAGTAATTTATTTAATATCAAATATTAAATATTTTATCGATTTATCATCCTCTGCTTATCCTCCTCTCCTTGATCAACGTCTCCTCGGCCTTGTTCGCATGTTCCTTTTCGATGGGCGGCGGCCAGGGCTTTGGCAAATTCCTCCATATCTGCTTTTTAACTTGGCCACCTCTTCCCGGAACTTTACAGCGGCCTCGTCCCGCTCCTTCCGCAATGTGAGAAGGGTCTCCGACTCCCCCTCGGCGTCCATGGTCTTCTCTGTAGATTTGCCGAGTTTCTGCTGGCACCGGACCTCAGCCCCCATCTTCACATTCAGGTTGAGGAGGGTGTCAACATGCTCCCCTAGAGCCCGGCAGATGACCTCCACCTTGGCGAGTACAGTCTGGCGAGGGCTATGCAATAGGCGGCAATTTGAAAATAAGATGTTGCCGTTATCCCACCGACCCCGTGTCCCTGCTCGTCGCCGCTGTCGCAGCGTCGCCACGCCGCCGCAACACTGCACCACACTTTTCCGCCTCGGCCCGCCGCGATCTTGGCCCTCTCTTGCCGTCGTCAGTTGCTACACTGGCGGTTCTGTACTTATCTCAGAACACTTTAACTAGTACGCACAACTAGATTAACCCTAACCCACTATCAAACTGATCCAACCATCCATGCATCACCTTCTACACTCATCGGGACCGGTTGTTTTGAAGCCAGTCTGAGTCCACAAAGAAAGGCTAAGCCTCCACAACCGCAGGATTAGCATGTGCTGTAAGGAGGTTAAGACGCATAGCAATTTGCCCATCTTCATTTCTCATAGCGATGTCAACGGAACCCTGTTCTCTTGAGGTGGCATCATTTGCATTAAGATAAAATTTAACTTTAACCCATGAACATATAACATATTTACAAAAAAATCTCTATAATACAACTATTTACGAATAAGTTTCCATAATTTCATGTGAATTAATGTAAGGTCGTTAAGTGTCACAAAAGGTATTGTAAAAAATTTTGGAAGTGGCACCAAAAAAGTGTCGAAAAAACTTTTTTTGTAAGAAAGTTAAGATTGTTGACATTTCTTGGAAACAATCAAAGTAAAAGAAATTATCTATAATATTGAAAATTTCTGGAGACTGATAATAGAAAAGCCATGACATTAATTTTGGGATGACCATAGGGGAGAGGTTGCGAACGTGGGTCAATCTTAGACAACTAGGGTTATTCTCTGCTGGGATCAAACCAGAACTGATAGAATAGTTTATCATTTATGATAGAATAATTTATCATAAATGTGTTTTTTACAAACTCACGTTTAGTTGTTCTGTATAAATTTAAGTGAGTTTATGATAAATTTGAGAGAGACTAGTTCGACATAAACCAATTCCTAGTAAATCTATGGAAAAACATCATTATGGGGGATTATTTTAAGTTTATGATAAATTTAATTTTTTACCATCCAAAATAAAGTTAAGATGGAAAATGTGTTCATCATAAAATATACTTTTATGGCTTTCATCCAAACGGCCGGGTACATTTTTATACGAGCTAATAGTGATACTACTGTGATAGGCGACCCCTTAAATATCTACCACCACTTATTTCCTTTTTTATTTTGTCATAAGAGGACTACAAGACGTGACCCACCGTGATTCGGTAGTCCCCAATGAAGTCGTCTCTACTTAAGCATATAGAGGATACATGGTCCTTAATTTCTCCGTGAATGTGCATAGTCCGTGTGCTTTGTTTTGAGTATGTACGAGTTCACACTCACTGGAGAATGGAGACCATGCCAACGTCACGATGAGATGACAGTCGAAATTGGAGATCTTTTAGGTTTTGTTTGACAACAGGTAAATAACAAAAGATTTTAACGAAAGTGTTTCATTTTTTTGCCACTTTTGTACCATTGTATAGATTTTGTCGGCAGGCGTTCAAAGACTTTGAAAGACAAAAAAAAATTGAGTTCTTTTTTTAGTAGGTTACTAAAACAAGCACGGACTCACAAAATTTTACTTGAGAAGTCTGAAAAGAGAAGGGACATAATAGAGATTTAGAGAACAAGGCCTATAAGCGGTTACTGTGTCTTTCGCTATCTTCAATTTTAAAATCTGAATTGTTCAAAATCCAAAGAGAAATTTTACATTTGGAAACAACGACTGCTTTATCGGATGATTCTAATAATTAGAATCACCTTAAGGGCTATTACGAAACAGCAGCTTAGAATTTGGAGATGCTACTTTCTATTTAAAAAGTGATCAATTGGAGGCAAGCATTACTCAGACGAAATTGTAGCTTCACTTTTTTAAATAAGTGTGTGAGTCATCCAATCTTCCTAGTAGATCGAACGGCCTATTTAATTTGCTAATCATTCTTTGGGTAATGTTTGCTTCAACGCCTTTATATTAATTACCACCTATTGTGCGGACGTGACTGTCTGATCTTTAAGATTGAAGGGGCTCCCGTAAGAAATTTAAAACTTGTCCAAGTTAGGGACTGCCCACATCCGCACAAAAATAAAATTTTAATGTATCCAATTTGAAGGTATATAGTTGTAAAAAATAAAGGTCATGTGTGCATGTGATTCGTGGTCAAATTGTGTGCCTGCACAATCTGACAATACAACACAAACATTAAGTAAGTGTTAAAAGATAAGTGAAATAAGTGAACCCAGGAGGAATTAATTTATCTTAAACAACACCAGACCACTTAAATGAGCTTAATTTCAAGTCCAAAATCATAGATATGTAGTGATAATTAAACTTGGGCAACATACATAGAGCAACATATATATATAGTCCTTACAATTGGTAAACAGGAAGGAATACCCAGAAGCAAACTAAACCGATCCGAATGTATCTGCTAATGGATTTAGACCTGTTTTGGCAACCTTGTTTAAAGATTACATCGAACATTGAGATAGTCTGCTACTATTTTGAAACTTTTGCTCGCACACAAAGAAACAAAAATGAACTGGAAATGAGGATGGATTAATATATATATGGTCTCAAATCATCGACTCGTAGTGGAAGTTTATGCTTACCTGGGTCCTGACAAAACGGACGCTAGTAAGGGAGCAGTGCTACCAGAATTAGCAGCATCACATTCCACTACACAAGTCCAAAACATACCCTCCAAGTTAGATTCAATATCCATACCACCTTCCAGAATCCTGACCACTGTGGACATTGAAGGTCGGTTATTTGCATCCTGTAAGCACCACATGGCGATCTTTATCATCTTCATGACTTCATCAACATGGAAATCGGTATTCTTAATGCATTCATCAACAAAATCCTGCAGTTCACTCTTCTCTGCCTTCCTCTTCAACAGGGAAAGCAACACCACATCTTCCTCCGGTCGAGAGCGATCTAGGTTCCTCCTCCCGCAGATGATCTCTAAAATGACGACCCCAAAGCTGTAAACATCCACCTTCTCGGTGATCATTGAGCTCAGCCATTCAGGAGCCAGATATCCAGGAGTTCCTCTCATTCTTGTTTCAACATGAGTCTGATCCCTCTCTATCAACTTTGCGAGTCCAAAATCTGAAACCTTGGCTTCAAATCTGTCATCTAAAAGGATGTTTTGTGGCTTGATATCCAAATGGGCAATTCTCTGAGTGCAATCTTCATGGAGATAGGAGAGTCCCTTGGCCACACCAAGGATGATCTTGGACCTTGTCTGCCAATCAAGGGAAGCTTTCTGCTCTTCAGAGAAAATCCATTTATCGAGTGAACCATTAGGCATGAACTCATAGACAAGAAGCCGGCAAGATTTCTCGGCACAGTATCCTATCAATTTCACTAAGTTTACATGGTGAATATTGCCAATGGTCTGCACCTCGGCTAGGAATTCCTTTCTTCCTTGGCCTACACTTTCCAGGCGCTTCACTGCAATGGTTTTGGCCTCAATCTTGCCCTCATAGACAGATCCGAAGCCGCCCCGTCCAAGCTTTTTGCAGAAGCCATCAGTCGCAACTCTCAATTCCTCGAAAGAAAACCTCCTTGGCATTCCTGAAACTTGTTCTAGATCATCCTCCTCGTCTTCTGCCGCCGTATATCTTTTCTTCAGAGCCGCTATGAAAATGACGCTGCCAACAACAAAGATTAGCAAAAATGAAGTACCCAAAGTTGACCCTAGGATCGCACCCTTTGGCTTCCCAGGTCTTTTTGCGGAGCCGTTAACAGGGTCTGTAGATCTGGCGGACTTGGCAGGGCTGACAGGGATTTGAACTTTGATGAATGCTGTAGATTTGTACCCAAGCCTGGAGACCCAGCTGTCATCATCATCTTGCATATTCATCATGGAGAAGACTTCAAAGGCCAGGAAGCAAGAGCCAAATGGGGCCGACGGCGAGAAGAAGGCTGCCTTGCATGAACAGTTCTTCTCACATAGATGTCTGCATCCACTTTCACTCGTTTCACGAATATCTACACCTTTGCCGGGGTAAGAGAAATATTGGTCGAAGTAAGTGAAATAACCAACATCATCAAGACGCAGCAATTTGGTGTCGTTGTAGGGGCTTTGACAAGAGACTGGAGCGACTTCCTTGCAACCTGAGTTGGGGCGTCGTCCATCAACCTGCACAAAATAGTTGGAATCTCCGACGTCGTCCCATTGGGGACAACTGCACTGCTCGTTACCAGAACAAATCCCGTATCTCCCACACACTGTTGGATAGGAACATCTGGTAGCTGTAGAATAATTCCATCCCAATAGTAGATCTTTCACTACAGCCCATTTTGTGTCTGCCCGCGGTCTCCATTCGTAGACTCTGAGATGACCATCGAAGTCCAGCCGCAGGAATTGAGAAGTCGGCAGGTACTGCCCCGATGAGGTTGAGGTGATGCTCCCGTTCATGAACTCGAAATATTCTATCTTCTTCTCACTTGTCAGAGGTAATTGGGCATACCTTGTTGGCGGTTCAGATTTGAAGAATGAGATCAGACCCGTAGAGTTGGCATAGAGGTAGTACAGACCTTCTGTTGAGTTGATGGCGGAGAGGTTGGCTGTGAGACTCTGTCCTAGCCGCAGCTTCTGCCCGGGAACCAGGGAATCCGTGGGATAAGCGAAGGACTCCCAGATGGTTCGGTTCTCGTTGCCGCCGAAGAGCACCAGGTTGCCAAATTCTGACAGGTACATGCCGACAACGGACTTGCCAGACGTGTTAGAAGACCACACCTTGGTGATCATGTCCGCATCCGTCAGGACCAAGTCCCCGTAAGAATCCAGCTGCAGCGTGGCGTTCTCACTGACCGGGCGGCCTCTGTTCGCCATCCACACCACCTGGGGCGAACCGTCCGCCGAGATGGTGACGATGCCGCCAGCGTTATTGGCATGGACGATGAAGATACCGAAGAGGAAGGAGTCGCCGCCCCCACTGCAGTAGAAGCCACAAGCGTAGACGGGTCCAGACTCTTTCCTACTCCCCCCAAGGAGCAGTGGTATCACCTGAGACCCGTCGCTGAAACGGACAACGGGCTCCGTCCTGGGTGAGCTCGCCCACATGGTCGACAGGCCCGCGGTGGGATAGAAGCCAATTACAGAATTATTATTGCCTGTTTCTGTAAGTAGATCACTAGAGTCCCATCCCGTACCTGTTGATGTAGAATTCCACTCGTATATCCTCAGCCACCCATAGTTCTTCAGCTGCAGGAACTGAGAAGGTTGCATGTACTGTCCCGAGGAGGATGTGGAGATGCTCCCGTTCATGAACACGAAATAACCTGTCTTCCTGGTGGAGTCGTCTTCTAGATAATTAGAAGCACACCTTGAAGTTCCTAGTATCAGCCATGTGGAGGTCGCACAGAGGCAGTAATAACCCGAGTCCGAAATGAGGCTCTGTCCTACCCGCAACTTTTGCCCAGGGACGAGGGAATCCGTGGGATAGTCGAAGGAATCCCAGAAGATGGTTTGATTGTTGTCGCCCCCGAAGAGCACCAGGTTGCCGTACTCGGTCAGGTTCATGCCCGCCACGGGGTTGCCGGACGTGTTAGTGGACCACACCTTGGTCCCGTTAGCATCCGTCAGGACCAAGTCCCCATCGGAACCCAGCTGCAGCGTGGCGTTCTCCCCCACAGGGCCATCCCTGTTGGCCGCCCACACCAACATGGGGGACGCGTTCTCTGCTAGGAGGATGTCGCCGCTGCTGTTGGTCTGGACGATGAAGACGGCGAAGACGAAGGAATTGCAGCTGGTTTCCTGGTGATTGCCTCCCCAGTTATAGCAGAAGAAGCCACAGGCATAGGTGGGCCCGAATCCTTCTCTGCTCCGCCGAAGCAGAGGCGAACTGATCACCTTCGTCCCGTTGCCGAACTTTATGACGCGTTCCATTGCGAGCGTGCCCACCCACCCGGTCGACAGGCCGCCGGTAGGGAAGTCGAAGCGCAGGGAGTGGGCAGCGTCCGTGGAACAGAGGAGGAGAAGGAGGACGAGGAGGGATGGAAGACATGGGGAGAGGGACGAACGTCCCTGGCGGTGGTCATCAGCCATGGCAGAGGGTTTCATCACGGGGTGCGGAAGGACTCAAGTTTGGAGAGGGAAGTGTGCCACTTCCAGCACCAACGGCGTTCTTTTTTAATCTGCGGAGACTATCGTATCGAAAAGACCAAACCAGCGTCGACTTAACTGTACCGTGGTCCGCTCCACGTACTGACTGAAACCTCTTTCCAAAAGCATTAAAATAATTGATCAAATGTCTCCAATTAAAAATAATTTTGTCCTTTTTTGGTTGATATGTCTAGTTAAGGGAATTATTTGATCAAATATCTCAACAAATTCGAGAAATATTTTAATTCGAAATGTAGTATTTATCATAATATCATTCTTTAAAACGGAAGATGAATGCATTAGTACCTTGGGAATGGACTTAAATTTAACTTACTGTGAAGTTATTTTTATAAAAGAAATAGAAAGAAAATTAAAAAAGAACATAATGTTTGTGTAATGACCATTTTTCAGACTCGTCTTTGTGGGCCATGCTGTCAGTGAAGGGGGGAGGGAACGTATCTGATACGCCAAATTGGCAAGGCCACTGGAGTGATTACATGGGAAAATTGCCTAGAACTCTCTCACGGAGAGGGCCCTTTATTGCTTTCTCTCTTAAAAAAAACTCTTACTAGTAGCTCTCTATTTTATTTGAGACTTATTTTTTCCCTCCTCCTTGTTATCAAACTTTTTAAAATACCCATTTCACCTCTCTTGTCTTATTCCTCATGTCACGATAAAGGCGGTAACCTTTTTTGGAAAGAATTATAATTTTGTCGCTCCACCTTTTAGTTTGCGAATTCAAATAGTAAAAGCGATAAGGTATTAACTCTTTAATACATTAAAGTATTAAGACTTAATACATTATAAGACATTTAAGTCTTTGAGTTCTTAAGACTTAACCTATTTAGGTTATTTGAGAACTAATACCAACAACAATAGTAATGGAAGCATGTAATTTCCTCCGATGAATGTGGCTATTTTTACAGTTTGATCGTCTTAGAATTGAGTTCGATGGACATCTTTATCGCGTCTAATAGCAATTGCGGCTTCCTATTGATGCCTACCCACTTAGGCTCTAGCAACTGCTTCTCGTCTCGTTTCCCAATCGCCAACTCCATGAACTCATCTACCATCATAATTTTGGGAGAAAATGGTTTTGCCACCACCACCACATCTGATGTCCAAGACCAACCCACATAGAATTATATGAAGCATACACTCGACGTGACCTCGAACACAATGGCATCTTCTTGGAAAGAGATGGCAAAGTCTGTCAGTCAGAGGAGTCATCAGATCCATACACTGACAGATCCATGGAGACATCCGAGAGAAAGGAGCAGTGGAAGGTTGAGGCCCTTCTATCGTGCCAGTGGAAAATAGTGCCGTATGAAAGGATAGTGTTGGACTGGGGTTTGGGGAGGGTAGTGGCAGTGGTTAGGAGCTCGTAGATGGTGGTCCAATGGATGCTACTAATATTGTACTTGTCGAGATTGCGGAGGGTGTCTAGGAAGTCCAAGTTAGACTTCACTCAAATGTTGTGTTCTAAGAATGAGAGAACGACTCAGAACGTGTAGGCGTTGTGTATCCATTGTTGCACACTATCTCATCTAGAAGACAATTTCAAATATAACACAAATTAGGATCTTAATTAATTCTTTGATTTTTAAGGTTAAATATATTTAAGACTTAAAAGAATTAAGAAGAGTTAAGTAGCAAAGATCAATGTCCTAAACACCTAAACAACATAACACTCATATAGTGCTTTAACTCTTTAATTCTAACTCTTTGATACTTAAGGCCTTAATACTTTTAAGTGCTGAAGTATAAAACTCTTTATGTCTTTGACTCTTAATAAAGAGTAAGACTTAAACGTTGAAGACTTAAAGAATTAAGGGGTTAAAACTTAAATGTTGAAGCTCAACAGTTAAAAGTATTAACGCCCCAAGTGTTAAAGACTTAAAATTAAAGAGTTAAAGCAATGTACTAGTGCTATGTTATTTAAGACTTTGGTCCCCACTGCCCTTCTTCTTCGTTATTTACACTGTTCAAATTTACTCGTCTATTGCTGTGTTATTAATCATGCATTCGTGGTTGATCTAGGACCGCAAGATGTGACGACCTAATGTCAGCTTGGTCAGTCCTCTGCTCTTCGAGTCGTCTCCACTTGATTATGTAGCGGATACATGTTCCTTTCCCATTGATTGTACATGGTCCCTGTGCTTTAATATGAGTATGCAAGAGAAAGGCAGGTTATGTTCATACTAATTGAACACCATGCATGTCACTGTGATGGTGAGATCGATCACGGATGAAATGATCATGTATGATTTTGATTTTACAGTGGGGGCTGTTTGTTTTAACGTAAAACTTTGTAAATTAACGGTTGCAAATCATTGGTTTTAAAACAAGGGAATTTTTTTGTTTTAGAATTAGGAAATATTTGTTTGGTTGTTTGTAAAATAAAACAAAAAGGATGCTTCACTCTTCTTATTTTGGTTTACAATAGATCTTTGCTGTAAACCAAAACAAGAGAATTGGGCTGTCAAGTGGATAGACAAAGTCCAGACAGTATTTTACTTTACATTATTTTACATCATTCTAAACAATTGAAAACACTGTAAAATAAAATCATTATTTTAAATTACGCCGTTTTACGTGAAAACAAACAACCCTTAGGAAGATGGAAGATGCACACTGTTGGAATAAGTATTGCTAACCAAACAAAGAAATATAAAAATTAAGACAACTCTCTAAAAGATTTCTTATTTGTAGAACAATCTCATGTTTGATTTATATTTGCATACAACCTCCCTTAATGACGGTGGTATTTGCATATAGCCCCATAACTACGTGAGTTTACTTCGAATCTTATGTAAATTAAAGTATTATTACTTTCATAAAATATGTGAAAATTAGTAAATAAAAATATTAATAATAAACTCAATTATTATTTACAGTAGAAATATTTCAACTCAAGTGAAATTTAAAACAAATCACATAATTAAAAGGGTTATATTTAAATATTACTATAATTAAGGATGGTTATACGCAAATATGGATTATATAAGGGATTATCTACAAATATGAAATATTTCAAAGAATTATTTACATAAATCCTTAAAAATTGTTATCATCTTTTTACCTCGTGGTCATTTTTTGATAATTTTTAAATCTTTAAATTTTGAGAATGAAATTTATTTTAAGGGGTGGAGGACGTAATAACCGAAATTCTTTTTAGTTGAGTACATAAGTAGTTAGAAATTTTCAAGGACTCTTTGCAATTGCATAGGTCAAATTAAAGAAACATGAATATATAAGGGTGTTGGGTTGTGGATCAAATTTATAGGGCACCTCCGTTAGTCGTAGCTGTTGGGATAAGTTCGAGATAAAAAAGAATATATAAGGTATGTCATTGAGTTCGAGAGGAATTTACCCTGATGTAGTCCGACGCAAGAGTATTTTGGGGTATTGTTTTGGGGGCGTTATATATGTTATAACTTCGAGAAATATATATGTTGTAACTTCGAAAAACTTGTTTTAGGGTTGGAAAACACTAGAGGGCAGCCGGCGGTTCTTTTTAGGGCAACATTTTTGTACATATTTTTAGAAAAGATTAGCGTAAGATGGAGGTGAAGGGGTCAGGCTTCGTGAACGTAGGCACTTTGTCGAATCACGTAAATCATTATATGCTCCCCCTCTCTCTATTCTTTTCTTTCTCTTTGATTTGTTCGTTCTTGTGCATTATGTCCGATCTGGTCGGTGAGGCAAGTGAGACCGCACAACAAAAAGTATATAAATTGTTCTTAAACTCCGAGCAAGTTGTGATTTAATTTAGACTATTTTTGGGGAAGATAAGAAAAAAGGGTTTGGCAACCCTTGTGGCTAGGGCTGTCAACGGACCGGGCTTGGGCCACCCCGACTGAAGCCCAGCCCGGCCCGACTTCATGTCAGCCCAGCCCAGATCCAGCCCGAGCCCGGCGGGCTTGGAGCTGGAACACGGCCCGTCAGATCCGTCAAGCCCGTGAGAGCCCCCCAGCAGCACCCCGTTTATCTAAAATTACCTGGTAAACCAAGTATTAGAAATAATGACAAAAACATCCTTGCCCTTTTACATCTAACTGTTAGACGTATCAAGTCCCTCACACCCAAGCTAGGCTTGTTTGACTGTTTATAAGAAAATTTCATAAAAACTTTAGAGCTAGTTATAATAGCAAAAAAAGATTTCTGCTTTTTTACGTTTACTCTTTCTAAAATATTTGAATACAAGGAAAATATTTGTAACATCTACTGCAAAAAGCAGTGCCCAAATTCTTTTGTTTCTTTTTTGAATTTTTTAATAAGGCCCGTTACACCCTGCATAGTCGTACAATCCGATTTCCAATTGATGACCCAAAAAAAGATGAAACATAAAAAATCAAATCCCGAAGAACAGTAAAAAAATTGCATTCGATTTTTGTAACTTCTGTTGAGTCTTTCGATTCGAAATTACTAGGACTATAAACAAATAGGATATGCAAACGGGTGTTTCCATTTTCCGATTCCGATAAAATCACGAACATATGCCCAAATAAATAGTTTTAACAACCACTCATACTTTTCAAACTAGCAATACATAGTCATTCTTAAAGACAATATATCCCAGAATAAAATAATCGTCTAAACAAGCATGCCCCTTGTGCCTCACCCAGAGCTTTTTTGATGACCTCCTTAATGACTTCATAGCCTCCATTCCTCATGCACTTGGTACTGTAAAGTGCAAACAACAAAATATAGCCTCCATTCCTCCATTCCGTCATTCCTGCCATGTTTTTGAAAGCTTACCCACCCTAGAGCACATATTCCCTGTAAAATATTTGCTGTCAGAAAGTGTTGACCTATTTTTTTCACATATTTTATACACAAGGAAAAATTGAGACTTCCTAAATATTAATGACTGATAATTAATTTAGGCAAGCTTCAGCAAGACAAACCAAATACAGATGTTGACTACAGACTCAAGTTTGGGTTACCATATTCAGAGCTTGTCAATTACAAAATAACATGTTGTTGCAAAGGCATGTAATGTACCAAGACTAAGACAAAGCATTTATTCACATACAAGTGCAGTGTGTGAGTCAGCATATCCAGACCAGGAGAATTTACCCGAGATACTGGAATAGTTCTTGAAAGTTTATTATCAGCCATATCAAGACAATAAAGCTTTGGCAGGGTAAAATGATAATGATCTCATAATAGTTCAATATTCCTCCAATCATTTTATTGCTGCAATGATTAACAATAATCCTTCTACTGCACCTTGGCTTCGAATATGTACCTATGCTTCTGTCCGGCTTCAGAAAATGAAACAGACTTGGACAGAAATACTCCAACTGATGGATAGAGCTCAAATGCCTACCATCTTGATTGGTGATATGAATGCACGTTACTGTAAGTGAATCTTGTAAGAACCAACTTACAAGAAAACAACCAACTTACCAAGCAAGAACACCCATCACACGTCTCTAATAAGAGAATACTCCTCCTCGTCTCAATCCTCAAGAGATGAGGTCCATTCTAAGAAAAGGAAAAACTAATTAGTAAGTTAACATGAAATATAAGTTTAAAATAGAATTCATAAAATTAATGTACCTTCTAAATTAGCCTTCAACCAATCTTGGGAGCAAATCAAAGTCTCAACTGACTCTGGAGTTAAAGAACTCCGATATTGGTCAATAATCCTTCCACTTGTGCTAAAAGTGGATTCTGATGCAACAGTTGATGCTGGAATTCCCAAAATGTCTCGTGCCATTCTTGATAATGTTGGATATTTGATGGTGTTATCTTTCCACCAAGCTAAGATGGTAAAACCATTTTGAGTTCGAGCAACAACGCTTTCCTCCAGATATTGATCCAATTCAGATTTAGAATCTTCTGATAATACTTGTGAATGAAGGAATTGGTCAAAGCCACTCAAGATATCATCATCATCATTTGCCTCAACTATCACATTCTCATTTCCTTGGATATCAAGACTCCGTTCACTTGCATTTGACGAAGTAAAATGACACAAATAGGCATCGAAAAGATCATACAAGCTTTGTCTAACATGAAGAATATGTGATGGAGCATCAGAACCGTAAAATTCCATGAAAGCATAAGTAACAAACACCATCTTATACCTAGGATCAAGCACTGTAGCAATAGCAAATAGTAATGTTGAATCTTGTATCTCCGCCCAATACTTATCAAATTTTCCTTGCATTTTTGCCATACACACAAACTCATTTAAATTCCGTTGCTCAAGCTTCAATAGCCTTTGAACATTGCAAATCTCTAGCAAGGCTATGTTTGAAGTTGGTTCCTCAATTTTTGAAAAAGCATTCGTTGCATTGTAAAAAAATTTCAAAAACTTACACATAAATTCAGCTTTGGACCAATCATCAACTGAAGGAGCACACGAAAAACTTGTATCCCATGTTTCTAATGCCATGAAAGCCTTTTTATAAAATAGAGCAGCATCTAACATCATATAAGTTGAATTCCACCTTGTTGGAGTGTCATTCGGAAGACCTTTATTTTTACACAATCCTACTTATTGTACGATCTCGTGAAATTTTTATTTTCGTGCTTGTGAAGTTTTAACATACTTTACACTCTCACGAACATTGTGAATTGCATTGCGTGCTTCATTCAAACCATCTTGAACAATCAAATTCAAGATATGAGCACAACATCTTACATGAAAAAACTTTCCTCCCAGCAAAAGTGATTGCTTCTCTACAAGATTGCTCTTAATCAATCTATTGAAAACATCATTAGCTGAAGAATTATCCAAAGCAAGACTGAAAATTTTTCGATCAATTCCCCAATCCACAAGTGACTTCAAAAGAACCTTTGCAAGTGCAGCCCCAGTATGTGGTGATTCTACCATTGAAAATTCAAGAATCCGCTTTTGCAATTTCCAATTAGTGTCCACGAAATGACATGTAACACACATATATCCTAATGTCTGATTTGAAGTCCACAGATCAGAAGTGAGACTAACTCTCCCACATTCTTGACTTAAAAAGTCTATCAATTTCACTTTCTCTTCTTTATATACTTTCTCACAATCAGCCTTGATAGTATTTCGCGCCACATGCACAACTTCTGGATTAAGGCTTCTAGTATAATTTCTAAAAGCAACATGCTCAACAAATATAAATGGGAGTTCTTGCATGATAATCATTTTTGCTAACTGAAGGCGAGAAAATTCTTGATCAAACTTAAAGTTTAAAAGACGACGTTGTTTTGAACAACGTGGACTAGTAGTATCCAAAGCACGCTTGGAACATTGATTAAGATGTCGTGACATATGACTAGTCCCAATGTTGTTAGAGCAAGCAAAAGAAGCATTACAATAGTTGCACAATGCTCTTTTAATCTCATCTTCAAAAGTCCTTTCGGTAAAATGATCCCATACTTTAGAAGACCGTTTCCGAGGTCGCTTAAAAGATGGCCATGTTCCAAATTCAGCTGTATTCAAACTTGTACTCGATTCAGTAACATTCAAGCTCACATTGTCTTCCTCATTCACATTAGACATTTATGGAG
Source organism: Zantedeschia hybrid cultivar (assembly GCA_030544215.1). Classification (NCBI taxonomy): domain Eukaryota; kingdom Viridiplantae; phylum Streptophyta; class Magnoliopsida; order Alismatales; family Araceae; genus Zantedeschia; species Zantedeschia hybrid cultivar. The sequence goes on along the minus strand of JARZZO010000013.1, from coordinate 39,954,473 downwards.
AATACACATATAAAAAATACATGAACATATATATATAAACATATATAGTAATTTTATGACACTATCAATGAATTCATCATTTACTGAAGTCACAATATTCAAATAGCTAATTCTCTAGTATGTTGTTGGGCAACTTGGATTCCAAGTCCAGAGTCTACAGAAGCATCAAAGAAAAGATACAAACTTTTCCATGTAGAACAGGGCAAACCCTAAAATCCCATCACCTCAATCCAAATTCCTCCATCACCAGACATAGAAATTGAGGAACACAACAAACCCACAAAACATTCCATCATGATCAACCCAGCAAACTCCAGGAAATCCCTAAACTTGGCGGACCAGCACATACAAAGAATCAAATCTACATGATTACCACCAAATCAACAAAGACAAGACACTGGTATGAACAGTGAACAAAATGGAGATCGCAACCAGAAAATTGAGGAAAAAAAAGGAGTATACCCAAAAAAAGATTGGAGCTTGCGGGAGACGACAAAGCCCTCCTACGCTCTACTCTGCTTCACCCGGCGGAGAAGAAAAAAGTCGAAACCGTAGGCTACGCAGACCAGTTCACTGTTGGTTGCTACCCTCCCTCGTCGCCTACGGCAGCGCCGTCGCCCAGGACCCCAACAAGCTTGGCCGCGTCACCACCGACCTCAGCCTCGGCCCCGTCGCCCGCATCCGCTCTGTCTACGGCCTACATCGCCTCTCTCCGGCACGAAGGGCACCGCCGCCGACCTGACGCAGAGGACAACCGCCGAGCTGGGGCTGCTCCCGGGCGCGAAGGGCATGGAGATGGAGGTGGCGTGGCGGGTGAGCAAGATGACCGCCGCGGCGCCGCCTGGCACCGTTGAGAGCCGGAAGGGGGCGGAATGGAGGATTCGAAGGCTGCTAGCCTAGGTTAGCTCAAGATGTCGGGCCCGACGGGCCTCCGACCGAAGCCCGGCCCGAGCCCATAAACTAACGGGCTTGATATGGAGCCCAAATAATACCCGCCGGGCCAAAAGAGCCCGCCCAAATGCAGCCCGTCACGGGCCAGCCCGTCGGGCTCGTGGGCTGGCCCAGCCCGTTGACAGCCCTACTTGTGGCTTAAGAAACTTAGAAAAGAGAAGGGGACATTTGGGTGAGCTTATGGTTTCCACGTTGCTCAGCCATCTGTGTTAACCAGAGAATTTCCATCTGCGTTCTATTCCTCAGTGGCCTAGATGTTCCTCACGGTTTGTCCTCCTATTTTCTCCGAGGTTAAATTGTGATTTTACCTTTGGTTTACGTAATTTTCCAAAGCAATGATGATATACTATGATGTAAGTACAAAATTTTTATGGCAAGAAAGTTGGCAAATGATGAGATGATCCTTGGTTAGTTGTTATTTTAATTAATTTTAATTTTAGTTATTTTATCATGTAATAATTAAATAGATTCATACATATTACATGATCAACTCTTAGACGGTAAACTTTGTAGGTGGACATATTTAGATGAAGGGTTTTTACATATGTACCCCTTAAAAACATTCTATACGTATACTCCCAATTCTCACATATTATCATTAATACTTATGCAATCTTCAAAATGTTGCATTTGTATCCTTCAATCTAATGATTTGAAATAAATATTCTTAAATTCAGTAATATTTTATATATATATATCTCGATATATTAAAATCTTTCATTTTGTATCTCCGACATCTCCAATAATGTCATGATTTGTGCAATGTTTTTGATATATTTCGTTGAAATTAACTTAAATTTGATGGGAGGGCATAAATGCAATATTTTACAGATTGTAGGGATATTGATATAATATGTGAGAATTGAGGGTATACAAGCAAATAGAGTGTTTTTTAGGGATATATTTGCAAAAAAAACCCTTAAATAGGTAAGGGTTGGATTGAATCGTTATAAAGAGAATGTCCCTGCCGCTGTTGATCTGGACGATGAAGGTGGCGAAGAAAAAGTGGTCACAGAAAATTCTTACGGCAGAAGCCACAGGCATAGATCGGTCCGAGTCCTTCTCTGCTCCGCCGAAGCAGAGGCAAACGCAGGTTCGTCTGGAAGGACTCCACTCCACTGGAGTTTGGAGTGCCACTGCCAGCATCAAATGCGTTCTTTTGTCATCTGAGGAGATCAATGGCGGATCCAACGTTAATTTAGTGGGGTCCTGATATTTCACTGAATTTTGTCAAATCTACTGGTTCAATTCAATACATTTTAATCTGAAACCCCACTGATCCGATTCAAGATTTTACTGGTCTAACCTAAGACCCCATATGGTTCAACCTAAAACTCCATTAACTCCACCATACTTATGACTTAACGTCCGAATCACCCAACTAGATAAAATTTTTGTGTCCCCACTTGAGGAGACTATCAAAGACCAAACCAGCGTAGACTTCACTGCACCATGGACCCCCATCCTGACGGAAACCTCTACCCAATTCTGTGGAGGATGTATACATGTCCCTTTCCCTTTAATTAAATTTGATGCAACCCCCACTACTTGAGCCTTCCGAAACACTGGGCGAAAATTCGTGGCCTGTGAACAAACGGCGAAGACGGTGCACAGCATATCGTTGTAACAGCGGGTCGGAGATGAACTCGTGTTGATGTAGCAGCCATATGGATCAATAAAGAAGACAAGCAAGTCTCTCTCTAAGAATGCAAATGGTTAGTTTTATCTCTATCCGTATGAGTAATGTTTGTTGTACTGCACCGTGCAGCTACTGCAGGACGTGCAGAGAGGATCGGACGGCAGCCCAGCGTCATTTTTTCATTTTCTTGTTTGAATCTTTTGACTTTTTGAAACGTCCGATCAAAAATTTGATGATACAGTCAGTCAGTTTGAGTCGGCCCGATCCAACTGTATATATTTTTTTAGAAGAAAAAAAATTGCACGAAAATCGAGGTGGATATCAAAAGTATTTTTTCAAAAAATATAATCGGATCTTGGCCGACCTAAGCTGGCCAATTCTACCATCAGATTTTTTATCAGACGTTTCAAAAAAATAAAAAAATTCAAAAAAAAAAAACCAGCGCTAAGTGGCCGTCCACTGCCAAACATTACTCCTATCCTTATATAGCGATATCCTGAAAGAAGAATATCTTTAATTTTATCACTATTCTTACCCACTGGCATTCTTATCTATACCCTTAAAAGGATAGGGACATCTAACATCCAAAGGTTACGTTAGCACATAGAAGTACATTTCCATGTAAATTTTTCTTATCATATCTTCTGAAATTTGTACATAGAATATTTGTATGACTAACTATTTTAAAATTTTAATTGTAGATTTATTTGTCTTATTTTTGTATTATTATAAATAATTTCACTATGTGAAAATACTTGTAAAAAGACATCTGCACTAAACTTTGTTAAGGATGTAGCAAATATTCTTTCTTCAATTGTTAAATTTGATATTTAGATAAAAATATCCTTATAAAAAAATTATTTTGATTGGCACATTGTGAAAAGAGAGAAAGATAGTCGAGAAAAGAATAAAGATATTTTAGACTTTTTGGGCTTTGTTTAAATGCTAAACAAGGTTGGATAAAAGATTTATAAAGAAATGCAAACAAATGGTAACCACGTGGTTAGTTTTACAAGTATTATGAGGTTATTTTTAATAATATGAAAAATAGATAAATTTATAATTAAAATTTTAGGAGGTTATTTTGCAAATACCCCTTTGTATATTTCAAGGAATAACATTCATGACAAATAACATATAAACTTTCCACCTAATGTTCATACATTTTTTACATAAAGCATGAACATAGAGCAACGTGCATGATTAAAGCAAGAAAAAAAACAAGTTTACCAAGTACAAATTAAGAGACAAGTTTATTAGGTATAGACAAATTATTAATTTAATTTACAACAAGAAGAAATTACAATCATTTGACCTAAAAGTCTTATATTTTATCAGTTGTCATTATATATTTCATTATATATGTAACTGAAAAATGAAGGCTCGTCCGATTCATAACTAGCCACAGCGTTTTCCTTATTCTAACCATTTAGTACTCCTTGTCGCAAAATTTATATTTTTTTATTTTCTTTTAAACATTGAATAAGGACAGGTGTTTTAAGTTTTCTCTTATTTTTTCGTTTCGTACGTTTGTTTTGAGTTTTTTTTTTTTTAATATGTCGCACTTGCAAAGGAAAAAAAAAATGAAGGCAAGGAAACTTCTAATCTGTAAGCTACCATGATAGGTAGTTGTGCAACTTTATACATCTGGCATTCTAACATAGGATCCAAATAAATCTTCACCCTTTCATCATTAATTCAGCACACCCAAGTGCCAAAAAAACTTCTTTCATATAGAGTATACATTGTAAAAGTTATTAGACTATTACATACATAGATTTTCTAGAGAAACTGATCATATTATGAATGACATTTAGTTGGTGTGCTCTTTAATTAGACGACTCTTAATTCAGCCAACTCTAACTCCCTAGTGCGAGGAATCCAATCCTCCAGTCCTGTTGGCCCATAATGCCACCATCTCTAACCTGCAATCCAGTTCCACTGCCAAAAAAATCCTATTTACATGCCCATTCTCACTTATGTTCCTTGTCACTGTAATACCCTAATCTCCCCTATGTCAAAAGGAAGTTAGGATGGCCTATTGTTCAATCCATTAAGAAACTTAGGCAGTCACAAAAGAAATATCTAATACACCTCTACAATAGGAGGAGTTGAGAAGTCTCACTTGGACTTGTAATGAGGTCACTTTTGGATTCAACATCTAGTCACATGTTAAATGAGGGCTTGGTAAACATTTAGATTACTTTAGAAGCTCTTTTAAAAAGTCATGTTAGCCTTGCTATTGCTAGCTAACCCTTTGATGAACTTCTTATTTGAAAACCTTGGAAAGAGACTTAAAACACTTAAACATAAAACATAGATATAGGATGCAAAAGGCATATCATGTCTGTGGACCATATAGGAACATGAAAGGGTGTTAGGAGTTACCCTTATGGATTAAGGTAGCACCATGGGCTCTTTCCCAACAAACAATGCCTCCATAAATACGAGTAAAAATTTAGTTATAGGTACTAATTAAAACTTTAGGAAAATATGAAACTAAAGGCCCTTAGATCCCCATCCGAAGTTGGGAAGCGTTGGTCCTAGGTTTATATAACCCATTGGCAGGCCTTGAGCAAACTAATTGGCCCCTCTCTTAGCCCAAGCTCGCCAAGGATACGGTTGCTTTCAACCATTTCGGGATTTAAACGAAATGTAGGGAAGCTTTCAACCTTGGGGGCATCACATGACTTGGGACGAGCCCCTAGTCATTTCATTAGCCCAAACTCACCTTTGAAGGGCTAACAAGCTGAAAATACTCGAAACGAAGCACAACCAGTCGGTCACAAGCACACGGGGTTGCCGGACGTGTTAGTGGACCACACCTTGGTCCCGTTAGCATTCGTCAGGACCAAGTTCCCATCGGAACCCAGCTGCAGCGTGGCGTTCTCCCCCACGGGGTGATCCCTGTTGGCTGCCCCGTTCTCCGCCAGGAGGATGTCGCCGCTGCTGTTGGTCTGGATGATGAAGGTGGCGAAGAGGAAGGAATTGCAGCTGGTTTCCCAGCTGGAGCAGAGGAAGCCACAGGCATAGGTGGGTCCGAATCCTTCTCTGCTCCGCCGAAGCAGAGGCGAACTCACCTCCGTCCGGTTGCCGAACTTTATGACGCGTTCCATTGCGAGCGTGCCCACCCACCCGGTCGACAGGCCGTCGGTGGGGAAGTCGAAGCGCAGGGAGTGGGCAGCGTCCGGGGAACAGAGGAGGAGAAGGAGGACGAGGAAGGCCGGCCGGGAAGGGGAGAAGGACGACCGTCCCTGGCGGTGGTTGTTGGCCATGGCGGAAAGTTTCATTACAGGGTCCGGAAGGACTCCACTACTCCACTGGAGTTTGGAGAGGAAATGTGCCAGCAGCAACCGCGTTCCTCTGTCATCCGAGGAGACCCTGTGAAAAACCAAACCGGCGTCTTCACCTGCGGTGGATACGGTTTGAGATCGTCTCCTCTATTTCTACACTACCCCGTGTACTTCATTTATTTTGATTGGTTCAAGATCTTTAAAAAATATATATACAACTCAATTTTCCTCTCACCACAACAATTGAATTAAGTTGATTGAGATCTTTTATTTCAACTCTTTTTTTTAAAAAAAAAGTTAACTCGTTGGTTAGGCCTGTACTGTGGGAAAGGAACACCTTAAAGATGACTCGGGTTCGAAGCTTGGCACAAACAATTGGATTATGCATGGGGGGGAAGAAAGAAATACACCCACAAAAAGAGGGATTGAAATCGTCTACTCCATTTTTTTTGCACAACTTGTATTCTACTCATTCTGGTTGGTTCAGTTATTGTGGTGAGAAAAAAATAAAATCTAAAAAAAAGAAAAGTTTTTATTTTTTTAAAATTTTAAATCAATCAAAATAAGTAGAATATAAGTAGTGTAGAAAAAATAAAATAAACGATCTCAATCTCCTTTGATTGGCCTTTTTATCTGAATCTCTATTACGTCCCTTCTCTTTTCAGACCTCTCAAGTAAAATTTTGTGAGTCCGTGGTTGTTTTAGTAACCTACTCAAAAAAGAACTCAAATCTATTTTATCTTTCAAAATCTTTGAACGCCTGCCGACAAAATTTATACAATGGTACAAAAGTGGCAGAAAATAAAACACTTTTGTTAAAATCTTTTGTTATTTACCTGTTGTCAAACAAAACCTAAAAGATCTCCGATTTAGACTGGCATCTCATCGTGACGTTGGCATGGTCTCCGTTCTCCAATGAGTGTGAACTCGTACATACTCTAAACAAAGCACATGGACTATGCACATTCAAGAAGAAATTAAGGAACATGTATCCTCTATATGCTTAAGTAGAGACGACTTGAACCGACTTCCTAAGGGAGTTGAATCACCACCTGCCTCTCATTAGAGAGGTAGCATATTCGAATCTGGTTGGAGTATAACATTTTTACAGTCATACAGTCTTAGCTGTTGTTGAAATATTTATTCTCTGATCTGTGAGATAATTTCTTCAAAAAATTAGTTTGACCTAGAATCTTCACCTAATTAGGCGGAACTTTCGACTGTTTCGAAATTTGCTTCAAAATATTTGGAGGATATCTCGAATTCTAATTTGTTAGAACTCTGATCGTTTGTAAATACTTTTATGCATCTGAGCCACCTTTAAAAAAAAAAAGAAAAAAAAAAAAGTTGAGACGACTTCGTTAGGGACTACCGAATCACGGTGGGTCACGTCTTGTAGTCCTCTTATGACAAAATAAAAAAGGAAATAAGTGGTGAAGTTGAATGATGGATGATGTGGCCCTTGGTCATCTGTTCCACCACGAAGAATGGATGTGACGCGATTATTCACAGTCCGCGTTGATTCTGTTGAAAGAAGTGAACATGGCAAGAGAAGAAGATTGATTTGGACGCCGTCGATACCGAAGATTGATTTTTGTCTTTTTTTTCAATGTAAAATTATTTTAATATGTTCCTTCACTGATATTATGTTAAAATTATTAAACTATCTAACTCTAAATCTTAAAATTATGAATAAAGTAGACACCATCTCTTAAATATTCTTTAATTTTTATTTTTTTTCTATATAAAACTATTCTGACACTCCTTGTCTTCCATCCCTCCTCGTCCTCCTCTTCCTCCTCCTCTGTTCCCCGGGCGCTGCCCACTCCCAGCGCTTCGACTTCCCCACCGGCGGCCTGTCCACCGGATGGGTGGGCACGCTCGCAATGGAACGTGTCATGAAGTTTAACGAGTTGATGAAGGTGAGTACCTCATGAAGTTTAACGAGTTAACTAGCATATAAGAAGTTTTGAATTTTTTTTATTATTATATATAAAAAGAATTTGTTAAAAAAAAAGTAGAGAGAGAGAGAAAATTAATGAGAGAGAATTAATATGGACAAAGATATTAATAGGAAATGAAGAGAGAAATAAAAAAAATTTAGACGGAAAATAGAATTATCTGATGTTGACACGTGGCATCAGAGAAGTATATTATATATAGATTCAAGTTAACCCCAACTTTGGTTCGATTTGGCTCAGATTGTGACCTAGTGCGGTTCGATTTTTAAGAAATTGCTACAACCCTGATCGAATAGAACCGCGCACACCGCTTGGCCCACTAGCTCGGTCCAACCCAAGGAGGACCCGTATAAGCTGGCCGAACACTTGAAAAACAAAATTGGTAAAATAATCACTTGAAAGTTTATGGAATTTTTTTTTTCCCATCTATAAATTAAAAGTTGATGACCTCTCAAAACAGAAGAACATTAGTAGAAGAAAGTTCCAGCTAAGGATCTCATACCTTTCACGAGCAATATGTACTTTGCTGGGGTTTAAAAGCTTTTTCAACAGCCCAGTTCAGAAACAAAACATTGAATACGTTGGAATAACATCTGCGTCTACAAAAGATGGTGAAAGAAGAATCTGCATGCAGAAGAACAAGCTAAATAGAACAGGAGACGATGATTATGACGATAAAGATCACAATAATAACACATCAACATGCAAGGACCTGCATCTAAAGTCTCATTTTATTTGAGGAATAAATTATTACGTGATAACGTAATAACGTATACTAAAATAAAGGGTGTTTCGATTTGATAGTTTCGTGAGGTCCGCTAACGGAATAAGAAGTATAAATAATTCTTGAATCTAGAGTGGGATGACTTATTCTCCTTATTCACCGAATAGACTATTCTTCACCGGTATAAACCATTTCATTTGTCAAAATTAAATTAAGTTTATTCTCCTCTTATTCTTCTTTATTTTTCTCCTATTCTTTAATCAAAGTGACACTAAGAATTAAGACAGAAATCAGAATAACGAACAAAAAAAAGAGAAGGGAAACGTTTACCTCCTTTCCTCCTGATGCGACAGAATCCGATTCGGCCCATAGAAGCAAGCTCAAACCCCACTAAGCCCAACAGCGGCAGTACCAGGCCCTCCGGGAGCCTTCGGCCCGTCAGCGGCCCAGCAGCCTACGGCCCATAAGCGGCACCGTCGCTCCCGGCCCAACAGGCTTCAGCCCGTCAGCGGCCCAGCAGCCTACGGCCCGGAAGCAGCGCGGCAGCCCAGGACCCAACAGGCCTTCGGCCCGTCAGCGGCCCAACCCCCTTCAGCCCGGTAGCCGAGTCCGGCCCACTCCGGTGGCGGATCGGACGCTATGGCGGTTTGTCAGTAAGCCTCCTTTAGTCCTATATCGGCTGCCACCGTTAACCCTCCACTATCCTCCGCTATAAATATCCTGCTATTTGTGGCCAAGAGGGTGGTGGGAAAAACGGATGCCTCCACAAGCTTCCGAAACCCCTTAAAGGACTTCTGTCCGAATAGCGTTATAGCTACTATTCCTTGCTTTCTGAATCGAATCTTCTTCAGAAGCTAACTTGACCGTCGGAGGGGGTTCCCCAGGGCTGACGCCCGGGACTCCTGCTGACCGGTTCTTCTTCTTCTTTCCCTCCTGCAGGGGCTCGGTTCGAATCATCGCCGACCTCCCCGAGTCGGTCTCGGCCGCCGACCTCGGACTCCTCTCCCTGGTCTCGACGCCGAACGCCGGCTGCCCCAAGCCAGTAGACTCGGTCTCGCGCTGAAGTAGCCTTCGGACTCGCTGTCCGAGGGCAATCCCGTCAGCTGTCCTGCGACAGGAGACTCGGCCTCGCGCTGAAGGTGGCTCCGGGCCCCCTGGCCGGAGAGCGAGCCGTCCCCCCGTCCGATCTCGGACTTTCCGGCTTCTGCTCCGACGCTCGTCGACCACTCGGCCGAGAGAAGCTCCTGCTCGCGCCGCGCCTTCGTCCGCCGAAGGAGCAGCGACTCACTATCCAAGAACAGCTCCGGCGGCAGATCGCGCCCCCCGCGGGCGGATCCATTTCATCCCGAGAAGCCCCGTCTTCGCCCCGTCGCGGATACCCGTCGGGTCTCCTTGTCACCGTTCGATCCGGACCGGCTCCGGACCCTCTGTTTTCCGGATCTCCGTTTGCGGGATCCGGTCGTGATAGATCCAGTCTACATCACCTCCTATGGTTTTGCTCCCCTCCCTCTTTCTAAAACTTGTCCCATTCTTTTCGAATCAAACACGGAAATTAAAGAAAATAGCTTCTGAATAGGCGATTACAATTCCAAGCTTAGAAAGTATCTTCTTAATATGACTCCATAATTTCTCCAACTTCCCTTCCTCTCCATCTTCACCATTTCACAACCTGTGAAACAACACAGCTTGATCATAATGCAGAAGGTGAAGTGGTGAAGGGTCGAGAAGATTGGACGGCAGCGGCTGGCCGGGGGCTACGACCTGATCGGACTCTCATGCATGATTGACTTCCTAAACCACACCTCTGCAACTTTCAATCTTTCAGTTGCGTCTGAGAAGCATTTATATTATCATTTAATCTCGTTGATCTCTAAGTGTCACTTTGATTGAAGAATAGGAACAGACTAGGGACGAATAAACATAGTTTTGTTTTGACAAGCAGAATAACTTATATCGTACAGAATAACGTATCCAGAGAATAAGAAAAATAAGTCATCTCGCTCTATTCTAAATCTAAGAATTATTTATTTTTTTTATTCCGGCAATGGACCCCATAAAACTATCAAACTGAAACATCCCTTATTCTAGTATATACTATTCCGTCTAAGTGGATCTCACGTAATAACTTATTTCACAAATAAAGTGGAGCTAACAGAATAAAGTAATTAAACTAAATTCGAATTTGATAGGAGGGATTCGATATCTTAGTTAAGGATAATTATTCTCGTAATGAGGTGAATAAACAATTATATTATACACTGAAGATTTTGGTATTTTTACTTCGATTCGATTCTAGTTTGTTTGCAGAATAGCTTAAACCAGAATAAGGAGGAAGGGATTTCTTAACCCAGAATAAGAGGTATTTTAGTTTGGTAAGTAGTTGGTATTCCACCCAGAATAAGTAGAATTGCACTGCGCTATTCCAAGTGATTTGGTAGGAATAAGTAGAATAAAGAAGAGAATAAAGAGTGGAATAAAGAGTTCAAAATATTATATTGATTAATATATATTCATAAATATTAATTAATATTGATAATATTAATAAATATTATTGTGATTAATACATACTAAACAATATTAATATAGATTATTATGATTAATAAATATTAACTATTATTATTTTGATTAATAAATACTAGCAAACATTAATCATAGTTAATTATTAATATAATTTTTATTATGCTCCATTTAAATAGTATTAAATATTAAAAATGTTAAGTAATAAATGTTAATTATTATTAACAATGTTAATAAATATTATTAATCACCATTAATTCATATTTATAATAAATATTAATTCATAAATATTAATATTAATAAATATTAGTATGATTACTAAATATTATTTAATATTGTTTTGATTAACTAATATTAATTAACATTAATCATAGTTAATTATTAAGATAAATTTATTATGCTCCATTTATTGATAAGAAATTTGAATAACAATTAACGTTAATCATAGTTTATTATTAATTTAAATAGTAATATACTAATTACTAAATATTATTTAATATTTAAATATCAATAAATGTTAAGTAATAGATGTTAACTATTATTAATAATATTAATAAAATATTATATTGATTAATATATATTCATAAATATTAATTAATATTAATAAATATTAATTAATATTGATAATATTAATAAATATTATTGTGATTAATACATACTAAACAATATTAACATAGATTATTATGAATAATAAATATTAACTATTTTATTTTGATTAATAAATACTAGCAAACATTAATCATAGTTAATTATTAATATAATTTTTATTATGCTCCGTTTAAATAGTATTAAATATTAAAAATGTTAAGTAATAAATGTTAATTATTATTAACAATGTTAATAAATATTATTAATCACCATTAATTCATATTAATAATAAATATTAATTCATAAATATTAATATTAATAAATATTAGTATGATTACTAAATATTATTTAATATTGTTTTGATTAACTAATATTAATTAACATTAATCATAGTTGATTATTAAGATAAATTTATTATGCTCCATTTATTGATAAGAAATTTGAATAACAATTAACGTTAATCATAGTTTATTATTAATTTAAATAGTAATATACTAATTACTAAATATTATTTAATATTTAAATATCAATAAATGTTAAGTAATAGATGTTAACTATTATTAATAATATTAATAAAACATTATATTGATTAATATATATTCATAAATATTAATTAATATTAATAAATGTTAATTAATATTGATAATATTAATAAATATTATTGTGATTAATACATACTAAACAATATTAATATAGATTATTATGATTAATAAATATTAACTATTATTATTTTGATTAATAAATACTAGCAAACATTAATCATAGTTAATTATTAATATAAATTTTATTATGCTCCATTTAAATAGTATTAAATATTAAAAATGTTAAGTAATAAATGTTAATTATTATTAACAATGTTAATAAATATTATTAATCACCATTAATTCATATTAATAATAAATATTAATTCATAAATATTAATATTAATAAATATTAGTATGATTACTAAATATTATTTAATATTGTTTTGATTAAATAATATTAATTAACATTAATCATAGTTAATTATTAAGATAAATTTATTATGCTCCATTTATTGATAAGAAATTTGAATAACAATTAACGTTAATCATAGTTTATTATTAATTTAAATAGTAATATACTAATTACTAAATATTATTTAATATTATTTTGATTAACTAATATTAATTAACATTAATCATATTTAATTATTAAGATAAAATTTTTATGCTCCATTTATTGATAAGAAATTTGAATAACAATTAACGTTAATCATAGTTTATTAAGAACGTGTAATTCTGCCCCTATTCTACTTAAACCGGGTATAAGGTATTCCACCCTGGGTTAAGCAATGCCCTCCGCCAAACTGGGTTAAAGGGTTTAAGTGGAATAAGAGACCCTATTCCGGGCCTATTCCGCAAACAATCGTACGGTTAGAGAATTATTTATGTCTCTTTGTTCATGTTTATGTTGTCTTCCGATTCTCTTTCCTTAGACAATTTAAATGTGATTATTGTAGTTTCTGATTTCAAAATGCAGGCACCAATATTTAACATAGCTAAGTCCTATTTGGGATGCAACTTAATAAAACCGGGAGGGAGTTCTTTAGCATCCAAACTAAGGTTTTCTTAAAAAGTAAGGTGAGATCTTTTGAGTTTATTATAAGCTTTAGTAGGTTTTTAATAAGAGAATGAACTTGTTGCACCGGTGGCCTGTACGTGTTATAGTGGCTGCCTGTCTTTTTAATTTTAAAATAATATTTTTAAAATTTTTAAGTGGGTTTCAACTCGACCTATCTAACCGTACGATTCGATCTCAGATGATTACTTTTACTATTCATTTGGGGTCGATTTTTTTTAATCTTTTTTCGAGTCATTTGATTGAAGATCAGATTGCATGGTCTTTGACCACCTAATCATTAGAGGGAAATATCCTCTTTTATGCCATCTCTTCTACCAAAGATATATCTTTTAGGCATGCAAAAAACTGCAGTCCAAGGTATAAAAAGTACAAGACCAGCCCCTTACAAGCTTGGAGACCGTGGGAAAGAGGAGAAGAAGAAAGAAAGGAAGGAAGAGAGCAAGGAAAGAGGAACCTCATCTTCTTCTCTCCACCACAGTAAAATTAAAATTAGAGAGAAAAGAAGAAAGAAAAGAATAAGAATAGAGTGAGAAGAAAGGAGGAAAGAAGGGTTAGGTTGGCAGCCAACTGTCTCCCTGCCTAGCCAATCATAAGGTTGAGAGCATTGTCTGAGAGCAGATTTCTTGAGTTTTGCTTTGAATTTTTTCTCTTTGATTCAAAGCTCTTCATACTTTCTCTCTCTACCATATATATTACTCCATTTTGACTTTGTTAATGCAATGAAGGATTTCAAGTTGATATTCTTGTTTTGCTTCATTTCTGATTTTTCATTTAATTTTGATAGTTTCATCCTTCATAATTAAGGATGGTTTTTTTTCTTATGGGGATAGCTAAAGGGAATACCTCTGACTATGGGGGAAGGCCTCTTCAAGCTTAAAGCTCCATATCTATCCCTATGAAGTTAAAATCCAAGTTCAGTCCAAATCTCTGATTCATGTATATTTTGTATGCCATGCTTTGGGCTTCTTTCTCTAGTAGATTTAGTTGAAGAGAACATCCCTCATATGAACAAGAATCCCTTAATGGCCAAATGCCTATAGCTACCCATAATTATTGCCTTGTTGTGTGTTATTTTCTCTTTTTCTTTTTTTTCCTCCCTTCAGTAGAGAATAGATTAGGCCATAAGGGTACTTGAAGACTCTCCACATGTTGGAGATGAAAAGCACAAATCGCTCAACATATTCTATTGAAGGATAAGATCCTATGTTTGTGATGGGTCGATTGTGCTTTGTTTTGAGTATTTTGAGATTGTTTGCCCTTTAACGGTTGGTTTTGGCTAATGAAATGACTAAAAGCTCATCCCAACTCATGGCTCATGATGCCCCCAAGGTTGAAAGCTTCCTTACATTTCATTTTATGGAGTTTTAATCCTGAAATGGCTACTGTTTTCAAGATCAGTCCCTACAATTTTTCGATTATGCAACCCTATCCTCGTAGAGGTTGGGCTAAAGAGAAGGGCCATTGAGTTAGCTCAAGGCCTGCCAATGGATTATATAAACCTAGGACCAACTAACTCTTCCCAACTTTGGATGAGGATCTAAGGGCCTTTAGTTTCATATTTTCCTAAAGTTTTAATTAATACCTATAATTAACTTTTTACTCATGTTTATTAAGGCTCTGTTTGTTGGGACATAGCCCATGGTGCTACCTCAATTCATAAGGGTAAGCTCCTAATAGCCTTTGATATTCTTATGGCCCACATAGACTTGATATGCCTTTTGCATCATATATCTACGCTATATGTTTAAGTGTTTTGAGTCTCTTTTGGAAGTTTTCAAATAAGTTCATCAAAGGGTTAGCTAGTAATAACAAGGCTAACTTGACTCTTTAAAAGAGCTTCTAAAGTGATCTAAATGTTATACCAATTCCTCGTTTAATATGAGTAAGGTTAGGTATAACATGACTCGATGTTGAATCCCAAAGTGACATCATTACAAGCCCAAGTGGGAGTTCTCAATTCCTATTTTATTTTAGTTTTTAATATCCATGGATATTCATATTTGGAAATAAACCCTTATGACCTATGCATTTATTGTTGACTCCAAAAAAATATTCTTATTCAGAAATATGTCTTTCCACTAAACAGTCGTTTGAAAGTTGAAAATAAACGATAAGAATTAAAACTTTATTAAAGTTAAATTTAATGCAGTCCAGAATAAATATGTCAGAAAGAGAGGGTTAATTTTTCTAAATTTTGTTTAAAAGGACTGAAATTAAGAAACTCAAAAATGTGTCTCTTATATTACAATAGATAAAAGAAAAATGTACGTAAAAATATAATTTTTTTTTTTTGGTCAGAAAGTAAAAATATAACTTTACTATGAGAGCTTTGTCATTCACGTTATTATTTTCATTAAGGGGGATACGAACTAAATTTGTAAAGGACCAGGGAAAGCCAAAAGGTTAAAAAGAACGCAATAGATGAGAAATAATACACAAGCCCACTAGTTTGGTCCAATCCTTTGTTGGTTTTTTCGTGTATAATACGCATAATATACGTGTCCGTTCATATTTTTGAAAAAAACGGCCGCATACCGAACATGACCCAAACATGCGGTAAAATCTGCGATTTTTACTGTTGGGCGTATTATACGCGTATTAAACGCCATATGTATTAGACAGTCTGAAAAATACACGGCCCAATTAACCGGCCCACCGAAACGTATAACCAATAAAAACGTGTCACCCGCTGCTGGCAGCCACCCCAAAATCCCCGAGCGTCCAGCGCTCCAGCGGCGCTGCGCCCTACTTTCCCTCTTCTCTTCCACCACTCCTCTGTGAAATCCTGGATCTTCCGCCGCGGTCGCCGCGCCGCCGTCGTCACCACACCGCCACCGCCACCGCCATCGCCACCGGTAGCTCTCTCCGACCGTCGTCTTTGTTTGGCCTCCGGCCCTCCCCACCCGCCGCCGGAGGAGAGCCCATATAAGGCGGCCGAACACCCCTTACATCACTTCTTCTCACCTCCCCGACCGTGCGACAGATCTAGGGTTTGAAGAGGAGGACGACAACGGCCGCAGGCGAGGATAACGACCACCGTGATCGTCGGCGAGGACGTCCCCGGCGAGAACGACCACCACGATTGACGGCGAGGTACTCCCTCTCTCTCTCTATATATGTATATATATATCTGTGTGTGTGTCCAAGGAGGTCGCCGGCTCTGCAACTTCCATTGCAGAGCCTGCCCACTCTGCGAGCAGGTCATGGGCGATGCCATTGCTCTGCTCCCCCTATCTCTCTGCGAGCAGGTAACAAATATTTTTATTCACATGCTGCTTGAAGTGGTCTTTCATAGATCTCTTAAATATTGCATTGTAAGAGATCATACACTTGCCGGTAACTTTTCAAAAATCACAAAAGTGAGGAAAGGAGTAATGTCACACTGACCATTTGACATATTTAAAGCATCTGAAAGTATAACCTTTTGTCATTGTGCTTAGTGTTTTATCTGATTTTATATTTAAAACCTTTATTTATTTGACTAGTGCTTCAGCAAAATTCCTTGTCTAAATATAACATTGATTTTCATTTGTACATTTAGGTTTCATAAAACATTTTTCTTAATTTCAACTGAGGATCTCAGAGTGACATGGCCAGCGAGGAATCACAACCACTTCCATATGTCCTTGAGACAGTACTGAAGAAAAGGAAAAGAAATGATGAAGCGGCCACAAAAAGGAGGGAACTGGTGGAAGCACGGAAGAAAAATAAGAAAGAAAGCCTAAAAAATATCATTAAAAGGCCTGAAGAGTTCATCAAGGAATACCGGGATAAAGTAAGTTTCTTTTGTCATTCAGTGCTTGTACAATTTCATTCTCTCTTTAACGAATATGTCATACTGTCCACTTCGGGAAAAAAAGTAATGAAATGCTACTTACAAACTAACTGTGAGTTTTCCTCTTCAGAATAGATGTATTATGGATGTCTCAAAAACTTACCAAGAGGGAAACAATTGTAACCTAGTATTATCTTGAAGGCTTGTAAGATATATTAAGACTCTTTATTTGTTTTCTCAACCCATAATTATGACATTAGTTGTAATAATTGTTTAGGTCCTCTCTATCTGTTGTGCTGTTCCTATGTTGCAAGCATGATACTGATGGCCTTTGAAATGATCGTGTTTTTTTTAAACCTAGAACTGATAGTAGTGAAATGGCTTATTAATGCAGCTTATAAAAGTTTGAGCATTGAACAAAAATGGTGTAGTCATATGCCATCATAGCCACGGGGGAGTGGTGGGTTGTACGCATTATTATTTTTGGAATGGTAGGAATGCTAAATATGTGTTTGAAGTTTAACCTGAAAAGGGGTGTTATAGAACATGATGGAACATGGAAGTAACTAGTAGGGTTTAAGGAAGATCGGAGAATGATGTATATATCCTAGATATCAAAGTCTCGGTCATCTTGAAGAGGCTGGCGAACGGAGTGATGGGTACATTCCTTAAAGGGACATTTTAGAGAGAGGGGATCACAAATGCTCTACAACAATGTTGGCCATCTATACAAGCCTACAAGATTGGGTTTCTTAGCAACAAACAATTCATCGTGATTTTTCCTAGTGAATCTAGCAGGTATGAAGCTCTTAGCCAGCAATTTCTTAAATTTTCTGATTCCTATATTCAATGGGAAGAATATAGGTCGGAATTAGAAGCATATTTTGTAGATACGGGGAAGAGATATTGGTATCAACTATATGGCATTCCTTTGCAAATTTGAAGGGTGGAGAGTTTTAACAATACTTTTGAGGTTTTTGGAAAATTGAAAGAGGTCGACAAAGCTACAACATTTTGGGAAAATTTGGAGTTTGCTCAAGTATTAGTTGAAGTTGATCGAGACTTTGATACTCTAAATAGCATTAAGTTGAGATGGGGTTATTCGGAGTTTTGATTTCCATAAAATTAAAAAATAATACTCTGGCCGAATATGTGGATTGGACTTATCAGAGGTACTACAATCTTACAAGCAAGACAGAGCCAAGCAGGATAGAGGTTCAGAAGATAGAGCCTATCACACAGTTCAGAGAAAGAATATGAGTTAGTTGTCCACAACGAGTTCAGCTGAGTTAGTTCGAGAGTCAGTGCACATGCCTTCTGCAATTTTTCGTATTGAAGGTACTGATTTTGCCCCTGAGCCAATTATAAAGTGTTGAGGACAAATGAAAAAGAAAGGGCTAAATTTATTTCTTCTATGGATTTTACTTGGAGAGAAGCCATATCCCAACTGGCCTCTCAAATTGTAGGTCTCCGTCAACGTAAGTCATGCATAAGGAAGTTCCCAATTCAATTTTTTTCATAAGAAAAATAAAGTGGGCTCCCGGAGATCCTGTGTAATTGTGAAGTCTCCAATTCAAGCAAGTAACGTTTCCAGTGCACCCAAAATTTGTGGAATTGATGAGATGGCGCTAGAGCAAGCATCTACGGTCCCTTGTCAAGGTAATAGGCAGGATTTGAGAGCTTCTTTTCATATAACGTAAGGTTCAAGATCTGCAGGAGGATCCTCTGTGGATAATTGTGGCAGCTCTTCTCTTATCGACAAGGAGAAATTCAAGGAAGTAGAAGAATCCATATGTGATACAGAGATATTAAAGGATATAATATGTTCCAAAGAGGTTACAAATCCTCATATTTCCAATGCAAATTTTGTGCAAGGTTCAAATTCAAGTTTCATCAAAGATTGGAGTAATGAGGAAATTATCAAGAAAGCATCAATTTTGGGATTGCAAGTATGTGATGGACAAGCAGGGCAATTACGTAAACTTTTTGGGAGTATAGGCTACTCAGGCTACTCATGATGGTGTCAAAGAAGACAACGACACTACAAGGAAATCTTCATTGTTTGTTGTTATTTGGAGTTCTATGATTAGAGTTGTCACAGTTGCTGCTATGGGGTTGTAGAATGTTGTTTATTATATGATTTTTGTATTAGATTAGATAGAAAGCTCAATTCTTTTTGTCGTTTTATGTAATTGTTGTGGTTGAGGAACTTCACCTCACCAAATACTCACCTTATTTCGAAAAAAAGAAGATATCATTGAAGATGTTTTGATATATTCACTGTTGAATTAGATATCATCAATTTTAACTCCATTGACTAATTCGAGTTGTAATAATTATCATAGTATTGAACTTATCCATTGCTGTAGGAAACCTTGGGAGAGAGGAGTTGAGAACTGCCTTAGGCTTGTTGCCACTGTTTTAGAAAATCTGTTTGGTTTTATGCCTCTCGGATCTACTACATAAGCTATTTTCTTAGTGAGGCAGTTGATCAAGAGGTATAAAGGGATGAGGATCCGCGTATTGTTTTTAGTGATCTAGAGAAGCCTTGACTTTCTATTAAGGGAATTGGTTTGGTGGACATTGGAGGAGGAAGGAACCTTCAAAGGATATATTGATATGGTTGAGGATATGTATGCAAGGGCTTTTACTAGTGCGAGAATTGGTGCTGGAGAGACTTGTGAGTTCCCATAACTGTAGGAGTACAAGTGTACAACAAGGATCAACATTAAGTTCATACCTCTTTGATCTTCTTCTCACGATGTTTGTGCATTATCTTGGCTTCTTTTGTGTTCTCTAGCCTTCATACCTGTAGTAATGGGCCAATTCTTTGTGCATATATATATATATATACATATATATATATATATTTTCATTTTCTGACATGGGACTAATCTAGTTCATTCCTATCATAGTACTGCCTCCACATCATGAGTAGCCCTCTCCTATGGATAGTCCTTTTCTCCAGCTCGCTTGTAATTTGGTCACTATAGCTTATAGTTCTTTTCTACTATGGCTTGTAGGAGGGTGGAGAGGAGAACATTTCACTTGTCTTTTTCTTCTCTATTGGGGCAGGCATCCTTCCACCATGCTAAAAGCTGAAGCTGCTTCCCATGCTGTTTCTGTTTTAGTTGGAGACCTTGATAGGAGCTCTTAAGAACTGTTGACCATTCAACAGTTTATGAATTGAGTGCATCTCTATAAAGAGTCCATGAAAAGGATAAAGATCTTTTATGGTTGGCTAGAAGAGGAATGCTACTATAACACACTTTTTGCACATATTTGCAGATCCCTCAAGGATGATGAAGTTGAAGAGTATATTTCATTATTCAATTTGTTGAAAATGGTGAAAGTTCATCCTGATAAAAAAGACCGGTTGAAGTGGAAGTTTAATGGAGGAAAATTGTATGTGAAATCACTGTGCAAGCTTATGATGAAGTTGAAGAGTATATTTCATTACTCAATTTGTTACAAATGGTGAAAGTTCATCCTGATAAAAAAGACCAGTTCAAGTGGAAGTTTAATAGAGGAAAATTATCTGTGAAATCACTGTACAGGCTTATTGATGGTGAGAAACGAAATTTTGAACAATTTAGTGCAATTTGTGAAGTTAAGGCTCCCCTTAAAATTAAAGCTTTCATGTGGCTGTTAATCTAGAAGAGGATAATCACCAAAGTACATCAAGCAACGTGGAATAAGGATGATGATATTATATGTATTTTTTGTGCACAGGGCAGAGAGGATGTTGATCATTTGTTCTTTAAATGCTCATGTAGAAGGTGGATTTGGGAGGTTTTTGGTGGCATGATAGGACATAATTAACCTGTGACTCAGCATCTGGTATGTGGAGCACTTCAAAAATATTTCAGCAAAGATGGGTGGCAGAGACAGCCGCATGATCCTTTCACTCTTACCATGCTAATCTGTTGGAGCATCTGGGAGAAAAGAAATGAGGCCATATTCAGGGGAAGTAGAATCTACAGAGAGAATGTTTGTCTGGAGTAACTATCCTCTTAACATGTCTCTGGAGTCCTGGAGAGGGATTTTCACGACAATGTAATAAGCCTGACTCTGTAAGGCTCTCTTTTTCTTTTCATTTGTTTTGGTGTTGGTGGTATCTCCCTTCCTACATCTTAACATGTATTATCTCTTCATTTTTCTAATAAGATTGATGGTACAACCATGATTTCCTTTAAAAAAATCAATGGCTTTTGTTAAAGGCATTTTTGGAACAACCTTTTATGCAGGTGATACATTTATATATGCAGTAAAAAGAAGGCAAAAAGTGTCTTACAATGTTCCTCTTGCTGGATTGCATTAAGCCAATCACATTTGTGAAGTTCCTTCAGTGCTGCTCTCCAATTTCCATATGTAGATTTCTATCTCGTTTGGGATAAACTTCGTGCTATATGCTGTACTGTGGACTCCTAAATCCTACCTTTTTGTTTCATTGGGGTGATAGCGGTCCACCTTTTATCTTGGGAATAGCGGTCCACCTTTTATCTTGGGAGGTCTTTTTTTGGGATGTTAGCTTCTTTGGTGTACACTGTACATGGTTTTTTGTTTCTCTTCACTCTTATGCGTGTACATTTCCTTTTTTGCTTTAATACAAATTTGGTACCATCCAGCTTCAGAAAAAAAAACTGTGCCTCTATCATCAGATAATGTTACAAATTACCCGACCAAGAACAAGAAGCATCCTTTAGACTCCATCTTGATAGCCTTTATCTACTCAGTTGGCTGAAAAGTTATCTGCCTTGGTTTTTTAGACTCTATCTCAGGGGCTTTATTTGAAGTAAATGTTGGAAACTGCATTATGTCTGTATCTGAAGTGTTGCTCTGATTTACTGCGGCCATGGACTAGTGGTACAAATGATCAAATGTGGCTGAAAGTATGATGTCTGTGCTCCAAGTTTCTTCCCAGCATCTAATACAGTTTCTAATGCCCACTTTCCAAACAAAATTTTGGTTTCTAAAAAAGGAGGCTCTCATTCCTTACTTGAAAACATGTGGAATAGCCTCACATCTAAGGATTTTTAGTATTTCTTTCAAAAGGAGAATGGGGAAGGCTTTGAAGGAGTTTTTTTTGAGCGGAGATAGTGCTCATGGGAAACCCCGGCTGGGGTTTGGGGCAGCTCCCAGGCCAGACACCCAAGCCATACCGCAGAGCAGCTGGGGTTCGGGGCAGCTCCTAGGCCAGATACCCAAGCCATACTGGGTAAACCACCCCAGCGTGGGAGGGGGTACCGTGCTGGGCCAAATAGGTTGGGGGGAAACACAGGGATTCAAACTCGCGACCGGTCGGACTTTAACCCGCGAGAGGTCGAAGCTATCCACTATGCTAGTCACCCCGCCCCAAGGCTATGAGGGAGTTACAGATCACTTGTTACAAATTTTGAAATAGGGACCAGATGAATTTCCTATTAGCTTCTATGAGATTTACTGGTATCAAGACAGAGGTAGTTCCAGCAGCCAAGGACTGTATTTGTGAGTTAGTTAGCTGTGAAAGTCTTAATCATACTTTTTTGGTGTTACTTCCAAAAAAGGAAAGTGCATTAGAACTCAAGGATTATAGACCAATCAGCTTACGTGATGGGCCTTATAAGATCATAGCTCGGATACTTGCTTCAAGATTGAGCCGCCTTCTCAAGAACATTGTGCAGGTTAATCAATCTGCCTTTATAAGAGGAAGAAAATTGAAGGACAATTTTCTGCTGGCACATGAACTTTTGCATTCATTAAAGAACAGGGGCACAAAAAGGTGTTGTCTGTAAACTGGATTTTATAAAGGCCAGGACAGAGTACATTGGAAATGTCTATGGTCTGTTCTGGAGACCTATCATTTTCCAGCACAATGGATTAATGTTATGAAGAATTGTTTGTCCACAGCTAAATTTTCAATTATAATCAGTGGCAGTGTGTATGGTTATTTTTCTAGCACTAGAGGACTCCGACAGGGAGAGCCTTATCACCATTGTGTTTTGTCATTGTTGCTAATATTTTAAGCAGAATGTGCAGTTTAGCTGAGAGGGGTGGTTGGATTGAGGGTGTTCATATTTGTAGAGGGCTTCAAGGGATTTCACATCTACAGTTTGGCGATGATACAATTTTATTCTTTCAAGGAGATATGGAGAATGTGAGGAACATTGCCTTCATACTCAGAAGTTTTGAAGCTTGCTCGGGCCTCAAAATAAATTATGGCAAGAGCTCTATCATTGGTATAAACTTAACAGAAGATTTCAGTAATCAGGTAGCCTTTTCACTAGGTTGTGGTGTTGGGAAACTTCCCGTCATGTATCTAGGCTTATCATTACATGGTCGGAGGATCAAAGCTTCATATTAGGAGCACATAATACAAAAGATTCAAAAGAGGCCAGCAACTTTGAAAGCGAAGCATCTTTCACTTGGAGGTACAATTACATTGCTGAATTCAGTAATCACAAGCATACTCATGCATTGCCTATCAATTTTCAAGATTCCTAAGGCTGTGTGTAAGAGAATTGATCATATTAGAAGAACTTTTCTTTTGGGAGGTTACAATGAAAGTGTAAAGGAATATCTTTGGTGAAGTGGAGCAAGGAATGCACACCACTATCTAAAGGAGGACTGCGAGTGAAGAACTTAAATCTTTGGAATATTGCCTTGTTGGGAAAGTGGTAATGGGAGCTGTTAGCTGAAGATGCCACCTTATGGAAACAGGTAATTAGTTTTAAGTACTATCAGCCATGCCACAGATTCTATCTTAGAACAATCAATTGGTCCAATATGTCTCTGTTGTGGGCAGATATTATTAAGGCAGGAATGCATTTTGAGAAGCATCTTATATACAAGGTGGGGAATGGACAAAATGTTTTCTTGGAAAGATAGGTGGATGGGGGATTCTAGTCTCAACTCTCAAGGAAGCTTTTCCAAAAATATATTCTTTAGCAATTAACAAGTGGGTGTACGGTGAATGAAGGTTTTCATCAAGACGTCGGAGGAATTCAATGGTATATACAGATGCGCAAAAACATGAAGGATGATGAATTTGAAGAATACAGTTCTTTGCTGAGCAGCTTATATTCAATGTCTGTAGACATTAATGAACAGGACAAACTTTTGTGGGGAGCTAATAAAGGAAAATTCTCTGTCAAATCTTATTATTACACAATGCTGGAAGGTGATCTATCAAACTACATGCAGTACAAAGAGGTATGGAAAGTGAAATCACCTCTTAAAGTGAAGGCTTTCATATGGCTGATGTATGGGAAAAGAATCATAACAAAGGTTTTTAGGAAGAAACGGTGCTCAGAGGATGACACTGTGTGCTCATTATGTGGTATATAGACAATGAGGATATGGATCACTTATTTGTTCTGTGCCCCGTTAGTCAAGCTGTTTGCAACGCTTTTGGTATTCTTCTTCATTTCAAGCCAAAGTTCAGCACTGTCATAGAAATGTGGTGGTTTTTCAAAAGAGTCAAGGCATGCAAGCATCAAAGAGAGACAAATGACATTATTGGTATTCTCCCATGTGGAGTCTGCTGGAGCCTAGGGTGAGAGAGAAATGATATGATATTCCGGGGTAGTAAACTTTATGCTGAGAATATTTCTCTTAAGATCTTTTTGAATAGCTTATTTCTTGTAGTTTTTTCATTTTTTTGGATTGGATAGGAACCTCTCCTATCCTTCGATTATATTTCCTCTCTCTATTTAATAAAATTGGTGGTACAGTCCATGCTATTCTAAAAAAAACATTTTTTACCCACAGCGCATCCTTCAGCCCCCGAACTTCCACAGGTCATGGCCAAAAAACTTAAAGGTTTTTAGGATTTGCAATTCCAGGCAGCCTAAAATAAGATAGTTTGACATAATAAGAAACAACTGACCTTTCTAGCTTTAACTATAAACATGGCATTGTATAGACTAAAGTGGTAGGACATGGTTATTCTAGCCAGCCCTACACCTGCATAAGCTTTGCTTCTGTGAACTTTGCTCCTTGTCTAGCTTCTTCAGGTTTATGATTTTTGACTCATCCTGATAATAAAGAGAAGGATGTTATCAGTGAATTCCAGATGGGTGATCTGAAGTAGACTTAGACTGACCTCTACAGCCTTTTTTCCTCATCAAGCTGAAGGACCTACTGAACCAAAATAAGGAGCACTGGGATACAGGATCCATTTGATTAAAATTCTCTAGAACTATGGAAGTATCCCAGTGGCTCCTATTCAGAATTGAGAATTTGGCAGTCATTATGCACCTAGTTGTCCATCTTATGTGCTTATATTTGAAGCCCATCAAATGCATCAGTCTACATGGATCTGTCTTTATCTTCATGGGAAGTCCATGGAACACCCTGACTAAACCACCTAACTAATCCTGTCAAATACAGTCTAAAATCCTTGCTTCACCATGAGACACATTCTACCCCTAATCATGTGATAGCGTAAACAACTTTGGGCACCCATAAAATTATTCAAGATTTTTTTTTCTTTCCTGTATGGAAGCTATTTTTTTTTTCTTTTGGCTGGATGGCCAATGATTTTCTTCAACATAATTGTCATAGTATTGATCCTGTATCAGGCGTTCAGAAGGCAAGGGGGCCTAATAGTTGGTCATCCCCAATGCCTTTCTCCTTTATAGAAGTCAAGTCCACAGGAGTTTTCCTACACATTTAAATGGCATTGAGATTCAAGAAAGGACTTTTTGTGTATATATATAAATATGTTCCTGAATTCTTATTATTATTGTGTTAATTTAATCATATTGAATGGCTACATGAACAAAATATAAAGCTTTTTTTTTAAAGTATATGATTCAATGTAGCATTCCATGTGTATATATGTGTATATCATATATGTGTATATGTTTGTGTGTGTGTGTGTCTATATATATGAGTATATATATATATGTAGTGTTGTTATCACACATATATGTCCCGATCTCTTGGGGTTTTTAGAGATTTTTCTTAGATCTCTTCTCTCCGGCTCCCTTAAATGAGGCCAAGATCCAAGATGGCAAACCTTGCTTGAAATTCTCTGGTAACCATAAGTACCGCAATTATCTCTTCTAAAACATGTTAATAGGAGCCTAGTGAAGACCTCTTTAACTTGTGGATTTGTTACCATCCTCCTCATCAAGTGGTAGGGTGAGGGTCTTCATCACCTCCTCCCATAGTTAGTGAATATTTGGCCTTAATTTGTTGACTTTCTCCGATCACTTCTCCCCACTTTTGGGTGACCAATTTTCATGTCTCTTGTTGGAGTTGGTTGCCACATTACGATGTTGTCTTTTTTTGGGCCTTCCTTCAGCCAATGATGCTCCTCTGGGTCTTTGCTTCTATGTATGTTCATCTTGAAGAAGCCATTCCCTGATTCCTTCCAGTAGGGGATCTGATGGGGATCCAAGAACTGCAGAAATGGAGTCGAAGATCCATTGTATATTTTATTTGGTCCATTAGAGGCCCATTTAGTCTTTTTATTTTATCTGTAATTTTCTCCATGTTTTTGCTATTTTAGGAGTCCTAGGGGTAGCTTGGTGATTTTCCTATTAGGGCTTCCTTTTTGGGGGCCTATATATATATATATCCATGTATTCCCTTTTGAGAGGGTAGCTAATGATTGGGAATTAAAAGAACTGCTGCTGTGTGCGTTTTTGTGGGAATGGACCCGTGAAGGGTCGTTTGTGAAGGGGTGAGAAGCCCCTGCGTTCGTCTTCTTCCTCCAACACCCCCCCCTCCCCCTCTCTTCCTCCCCTGTTCAGCCTTGCCTTCTTGCCCTTTCTTCTTCTTCTTCCTTGGCCTCCGAGCCCTTCCTCCGGATTCACCCTGCTGTCCCGCATCAGGATCAGTTGCATCTCTCTTGTCTGTTAATGCCGTTCATCTGTCACGAGTTTTGTTATTCTGTATTATGCAGTAATTCTTTTCTATTGGTGCTGATGCTCAATATATCTCTATGCTCCATTTTGTCATACATTGTCTGGCTCATTTGAACTTCATAGAGAAATTCTCTATGCTCCATTTTGTCATGCATTGTCTGGCTCATTTGAGCTTCGTAGAGAAATTCAAGCGAAAAGTTTGTTATGCCAGAGCTTTTAACCATGAGTTTTAGTTCTTCGAAGCCTTGATGTCGTACCGATGCTAGTTCATACCAAAACAGTCTTACATTGCATGCCTTGGTGTTAGATAAAAGTATGGGGATGTGGATTAAGATGGACCTGTGCAGCCCTTGGGTTGCTGCAATGAGTAGTAAATTGTATAATGCCCCCTGATTTTCCTCTGTTAGGGTATGACCAAATCCTTGATGTTGTATGGAATGCCATAAACAAAAGTCTGTTTACTATTTGATGGCATGAACACTTTAAAGTTTCTCTTACTTTATTATTTTAATGTAAAACAAATCATTCGAGTAAATCATTTTAAGGGTACTGATACCATTTAGTCAACTGTTGGGATTTATCATCGGATAGAGTTAATCAGTTGAAAGATACTGATACCGTTTAGTTAACTATTAGGGATTTATTAAAGTCGATTTCATTATTTGATTTTTTGTGCTAGGGTTTAGAGTTTGAGTCATATTAGGCTCATATGTCTCATCTTCCTTCATCTGAATGTCTTCCTTCACCATCCCTTGCATCTTTTCTCCTCGCATGTAGACTTGAGATTTCTTCCTTATCATCCTCTCTACGACTTGAACTTTCTTGCAAGACCCAGAGATGTGGGTTTACCCTCCTTAACATCACAAGCTCTGTTTTTGCCCAGTTAATGTTTGCCAGACACCATGGAGACCAAAAGGAAACATCTTTGATCGACTGCTTAATGGCAGTAAGCCATGACTATAGATGGCTAAATTTGATGCAGCTGTACTTACCCTCCTTTTTTTCACATCAGGCCCACACCAGCATGAACCTGAAACATGTCCATAGGTTGGTCCATTAGTGTTATTAATCGAGATGCAATAACCGAGCAACAGTGCATTATCTTTCTTTGTTAATTTGCACCTGAGGTTACATCCAGTTGTGTTGGGCCTATTTTGCCACCGCCCCTCTTCTGAGCTTAAAAAAAGGAGAAAAATAAAAAAGTTCAGTGTGGAGAGTCCCCATTGAACTAAATGGTATCCTTTTTTTGGCTTAATTAACCTTGTTGGGTTCTGCTCAGCATCATATGCACACTGCCCTTTCATCTGGATAATTTTCCCTAGTATTACAATCAGGGTGTCCTGGTCAGTACCAATTCAGTGTGGCTCAGGGTCTTTTGGGTGGGTCAGGGGTGCGGGAAGTGGAGAGGAATGCCCATGTTTGAACCAGGTGGGATGTGTGCTCCTTTTTTGATCTGTACCCTGCCACTGCAGCAGGGATGTAGAATAAAAACAGAAAAAAGAAAATTTCCCTAGTCCATGTACCCGATGATTCTGTTCACAAGTGATAGCTTAATTTAGTTCCACCAGGAAGAAGTGGTTCTGTGGCAGAGTATCCATTACATTATTCTAATCTTCCACTTTACATTGATCACATTTCAACACAATTAATTAATATTCGAAATAATATGTGATTCATATAGTTTCTTGTAAATAACTTTTTATTTTCTGATCTGATGGTTCCAATACAATGGAACAGGTTACAAGCATGCTAGATTTTGTTGACATGCTCTACCTATGCCTCCTCCCCAACAATTCCAAACTATCACCCTATTTCCCAACCAATGAAATGACATCTGCGCCATTTGGTGGTTTGTGCCAAGGTGACGATGAGTTTTCTGGGGGAAATTCCTAGTGTGGTGTCATTTCTTGTAGTCTTCCCCATCCTTTCATAGAATGTGCATTTGTAATCTTCCCATTATCTCATAGAATGTGCATTTGCATGTACCATTTCTTGTAATTGTTAACTGCACATCCCCAATAACAACCTGCAAAAATGTTGCAGTTCCAATTCCAAGTTTTTTGCTAATCCTTACCCCATTAGAGTGGGGTTGGCTAGATAAATTGAGAGATTTTAGCATTTGGCAAAGTTCTCTGACAAACCGCTCCTATTGCCAACCCTCCAAAGTCTGCCAGGGTAACATTAGACTGGAGACTGGGTTGGCAGTTTGGATATAATTTTTTCCTTTTTGAATGGATGGGACGGTTTGGATTTTGATTATTTTTTATAGTGTTTGCTGTCACCACATCAGAGATTTTGAAATGCTATTTTTTTTCACCGTCTCAAATCTGCTGTCTTTGATCTTATCTAATAGATGAAATCCTTTACAGGAGTTGGACCTTGTCCGCATGAAGAATAGGGTGAAGTTGCAGAAGTCATCTCTAACTGACCCCGAATCCAAGTTGCTTTTTGTGATTCGCATCCATGGGTGGGACATGAATTTTATATGTTGGTAATATGTTTAGCTAATACAGTTGAGAGATTTTCATGTCACGCATGCTTGTTTTCAGCTCCAAAGATATGCATCCAAGAACTAGGAAGGTTCTTCACTTGCTGCGGTTGAGAGAGATCTTTGATGGTGTCTTCTTGAAAGGCAACAAAGCAATTCTGAATATGTTACTTAGGGTAGAACCATTCATCACTTATGGGTAATACAAAAGGATAAAGATATTGCTTTTACACTCAAATGTGTATATCTCCCTTTTTTTCAAGCAGCTCTGATGTATCCTTTTTTATTCTTTTTCACCTATTGAAATTCGCTCAATGCAGGTACCCTAGTTTGAAGAGTGTGAGAGAACTTGTTTATAAGAAGGGTTGTGCAAAGATAGATAAGCAAAGAGTTCCGCTCACAGACAACAACCTCATTGAACAGGTACTACCTCAACGTGTACTTTGTGTTGGAGGTGTATTATTTTTTCCTTCATTTCGGTGAATGTAGCCTATATTCCTATTATATTGGCATGTTCAGTAGTCCTATTCATCTAACGATTCGTACCATGCATTTCAATTGTCAATGGGCATTGAATTAATATGCTTTTTCTCATAAAATCAGTAGCAAGGAGTTTATCAGATTGCTATGCTTAGTTGATACGTACGCGAAACATATTCTTTGATAAATGGTCCTCTTAATTTGGAGCTTCAGATAATTCTATAGATGCCTTGTACTGATTAGTCTTATTTTGCCAATCCCCATGATGTGAAAATGAATCGAAAACAAAAGGAAGTATTGGATCACCATCTGAACAAAAATCTCCACGAAAGGAACAGACACGAATGCTTGGTAATGAGTTTACTTACAAGATTCTAAAATAACTTCTTGGTTTGGTCATTTAATTCAGGGATTGATCTGAATTTGATGATCTACATGACTGCAACATGAAACTTGTTTCTGAATCATCCCTTCTCAAGTTCTTGTGATTGATCTGAATTTGATGATCTACTTGACTGTAACATGGAGCTTGTTTCTGAATCATCCCTTCTCAAATTCTTGTGACATTCTTCCAAAATTATAATTAGTTTTTTGTTGTTGGCCAATACAGGCTCTTGGAAGCTATGGTGTCATATGCATCGAAGACATAGTCCATGAGATTGCCACTGTCGGTCCCCATTTCAGGGAGGTGACCAGCTTTCTTTTCCCCTTCAAGCTCAAGAAGCCAGAAGGAGCTTTGCACAAAAAGAAGCGGCCATACAAGGATGGTGGCGATACGGGCAACCGTAAAGATGAAATTAATGATTTAGTCAACAACATGAACTAATCGTAGAATGACCTTTTGTTGTACTCGTATGACTGTCAGTCGGTGAAAGAGTTAATCTTGGCCTTTGTTCCCGAGTTGTTTCATCTCTTTGAATCATATCACGCTGCTGTTCTCGGTTGCAAAATAGGTGGCTAGGATGAGAGCCTTTGGACTTCATCTTGTGCACCTTGGTACATTTCCACTCACAAAAGGCTACGGGTGAATCATCATTTGATCAGACAAAGTCTAGTACCAAATTTTTCATTGGTCCTTGTGGTTCAGGGGATACTTGGGCACAGAGGAGGTTCAGAGGATCCGGTTCATGGTTGGCAGTATCGGCCAATATCGATACGTATCGATATATGTGGATACCGATACTATATTGATTGGACCGATATCGGCCGATACTGGCCCGGTATTAGGTCAAAATGGATCCGGCACCGGCTGATATTGGCCGATACGGGCAATACCGATAGCCGATACCGGTACGTATCGGTATCGGTACTTTCTCATACTTCCATCCTTAATCTGGTCTTAGAAGAGGGACCTTTGTAAGCCCTTAAAATTCTCTATATTATGCATCAGGCATCATAATCCCAAAATTCTAGGAAATCGGCCATCAATGTTGGGGAAATGTTTCACAATAGTAATAGAAATTCTTGTTTATTAAAACTTTGAAAGTGCTAGTAATGTACTTCCAGGGGAAACAGAGTTTCCGTTTCACATCAGAGTTAAAAAAGTAACCAATATTGTTGGGCTAAACGAACAGCGGCTGCCGACCGTAGGTATGACCCTCATAACGTGTTAAGTACATTTGAGAATTATGATGTAGATAGAGTGATCTGGGTGGTATAGCACCAATTTGGTTTTGATGGTTGTCCAGAAAGGCCCAGGTTATATAGTTCACTAACGATAAAATAAGAAACTTTATATGATTTAGCGATCTTGCTCTTTTGAGCCCGCTGATAACGAAGAAGAAGAATGGCTTGGTAACAAAGAAGAAGAATGGCCTAGTTACGAAGAACTAGGAGGGCCTACTGATAACAAAGAAGAAAAATAACCTATAATTTTGAAAGGAAAAAAAAAGACTTTCCACTCGAATTGTGCCCTTTTGGCAGGGAGAGGTAGGAAATATTTGAATATGATTAGATTTTATCCAAATTTTGTAGTATCCCAATGAACGGAACTATTGGGATTTTTGCAAGTATACTCCTGCGATTTATGAAATCGACTTATACTTTTTAATACTTTCGCTATCAACAGTATTTGGTTTAGGGACGCAAGTCATGCTCTTGTTTTTTCTGGAATATTATCGGGATACCCATACGTTGCTAGATTCAAAGGCAAGTTGCTCTTTCTGTCTAAAATTTTTCGTATTTGTATGTACGCCCTTAACTTCCATATATTGTAAAAATACCCTAAAAAAACCAAGTAGACATTTTAGCCATGCTTCTGCGGTTGTGTTCGTTTGTTTAAGTGCGGTTAAACATGAGATCCGCCACCATGTCCCCCGGGGGTGCTCGGGCTCGTCGGAGGGTGCGCCTCTGCCCTCCCAAACCCGGCGCGCTCAGATCTGAGGATTGGAACTAGTGATCACCACCGTGTCCTCTCGATCCGTCATTCCGTGCTGATGCATCTACTCACCACCACCTCCGCCGCTACCTGAAAGCCAACATTCATGTGACCTTTTTGCAGATGCTGCAAGATCAAAACCAAGGAAAACCCAAAACCGTTCAAAAACTTTTTAAGTCCAGGAATAAGAGGCAGAAAGGAAGAAAGAAACCCATTTCTTCTGAAAACCTCAAAACCCCAACTTTGGGAGTTTCGT
Source organism: Zantedeschia hybrid cultivar (assembly GCA_030544215.1). Lineage (NCBI taxonomy): Eukaryota > Viridiplantae > Streptophyta > Magnoliopsida > Alismatales > Araceae > Zantedeschia > Zantedeschia hybrid cultivar. Next base: position 39,921,968 of record JARZZO010000013.1, on the reverse strand, counting down.
TGTACCTGACCGAGCCTTCTTCGGAATTGACACCCGGATCATCTCATCCGCATCCTTCCACACCGCCGGAGGCCGGATGACCTTCGCAGGGGGACTCTTCTGGTGGTTGTGGTTAGGAGGCAGAGTCGGCTGCAACGGCTTTGAGGTTTAGGGGGTATTACATACATTAGATGGGTATACATACAAATACGCTAGATTTCAAGGGTATACATTCAAAATGGTGTGTTATTCAAGGTATTTAAGGAAAGAATCTACATGTATTTTGTCTAGAAACATGCCTATATATAATTGAAGAGGAAACCTTAAGAGGACCCTGTGATCAACCTGTGGAGACTGAAGGCTAAACCTGTTCACGTCAATGCAACTATATGACTGATCATGACAAAGAAATTTGGTTTCAGCACCTATACCTGCTCTCTCTCTCTCTCTCTCTCTCTCTCTCTCACACACACACACACACACACACACACACACACACACACACACACACACACACACACACACACACACACACACACACACACACACACACACACACACACACGTCCTGAAGCCAACTCCAACTCTTTGTGAAATCACCTGGGGATAGTTCAGAATGCTCGGTTAGTGGGCTTCCTCTTGGATGAAGAAACCAAACAGGTTGACAGCAAATGCTAGGCCTCTAAGGCTCCTCTTATACAGCTAGCCAACATGGAAGTCGGATATAAAATACGCAATATTAATTGAAGAAAAGGTGTACCACTTGTTCATGAGAATAGCATCAATATACGGGTTAAGAAATGATATCACAAACGCAAAGAAGTTAGTCCACAATCGATTTTCCTCATAAACAGGAGGAAGAATATATCATGTGAATATATGCAATTTAAGAGCCCAAAGCTTCGTAATTTCTTCGACAACAAATATTTGGTGTTCTGCACGTGCACGTCTTGTTTCCTGCGTACATGTACTAAACCCTTGTTCTTGATATTAAAAGCAGATACCAAGCATCCATGAATTAAAACAAGAAAAAATGGAAATCCGGTATACAGTAGAATGGAGGGTCATATATATATACCTTCTACACGTTGGAGAGCAAGCAACGGCATCAGTACTGATAGTAGAAGCTCGACAAGAAGATCATGACAGAAAGAGCAGAGAGCACACTCCCTCCAAGAGCGAACATGGCCCTTCTCTCGCTAATGTTGGGCTGTGCTCTCTCTCTTCTGTCATGGCATTTTTTTCCTTCATCCTGTTGGCCTCTGCCTTCGTCCAGACAAGAGAATAGAAGACTAGATCGGAAACGTACCTTTGTGTATCTTGGAGGAGGAAGAGAACAACTTCTGATTACGTTGTGGTGTATGCGCATGAAGGTCCTTTGTCTTTGCTTCCTCTTTCTTTCTTTCCCTATGTGGCGAAGGATGGGCGGATGTTGGGATCTGAGATTTGAAGAGCCAAAAGGAGGAAGAAAGAGAGAAAGGAAATCCAAAGGAATGTGGAAACCCTAAAAGCATGCAGGAAGCTCATCAGCTGTGCATGTTGGGAGCTGTACTGTGCTGTGCTTTACATGCATGCATCTCTGCACGCGTGACAGGGCGAAGTGAGATCCTTCTGTGGAGATGCATGTTTTACTCTGGGATGGGCTTCCATTAGAATGATAAAAGGCACCATTGGTGAGTTCATATCATGCAGATGCTCAAGGAAGAACACCAATAAAAACAGCAACACGAGGTTAACGGATCTATCTAGGAGTGAGGAATGTGGTATCCTTTGCGGCAATCCATTTTTCTCAAGATTTCTTTAACTTCTGATCCTATTCTCCGCACAGAGGAAGGATTAAAAACCCACGATCATCTATCAACACACTAGAAACCTATTTGAAGCGATCATAGAACCAGAAGAGATTACATGCACTGGGAACCATCTTTACATCGTGTGATCCCCCGAAAGAGTAGCAACAGAAGAAGAGAAGAGTGAAGATAAATAAAAGTAAAAGGATGGAACCCAAGCAAACCCGTCAACAAACACCATACCCAAGAACATTACTCAAAGGACACGACAAAACAAAGCCCTCTAGGTGGAGATATATAGAGGGCGGGGAAAGGTTGTGTGATGAGAGGGCTTCAGTTCTGGTGTACTCTGATCTCTACACACAGCTGGGCTTCATGAGCACTGGCTTGCCATGAGGTGGGTTGGCTGGTCATGAGGGACTGGTCAGTGACAGTTTATGGATGCTATTGAGTATATCTCTGTATATGCTCTGTGGAGTTCCCTGCCATTAAGCTCCTCTCCCTCTCAGTGTTTACTTCCTTAACAGAAAGAGGAAACTGGAAAGCGAGAATACCACACCAGGACTGACCGAGGGAGAGGGATGCAGGTGGGTGGAGTCGTCTATGGGCAACCTGTTACTCTCCCATTGCCTTAAATTAGATTCCTTTTCGGTTGCTGGTAATGGGAGGAGGAGCTGGGTGGGCATCAACTGATCATGTTGCCGAAACTGGGAGCTTAATGGCGATGGCGGCAGGCTGCAGTGGGTTTCCTCCCGCGCGGTGTGGTCGCCTTTGTGTTGTTGTGCCCAAGGGAACCGTCCCCATCATGGGGGAGGGGAGGGTGGGGAAGGGGTTGCGTCACGTTTGGGTACTACGGATTCTATACCATGTCTTGGAATTCTCTTGCTACACGTGCATGTGTTCATACCGCTTATATGTGTTTATATATTGATCGTTACATGGGATAGTGAGCACCATTACACTTACATTTGGTACTCTTGATTTTTGAAAGTATTGTACTTATGCTTCACATTCTCTCTTCTTTATCGTTTCGATTGGGCAATCAGATAGTAGTGAGATAAAGAGTGGCATGTCTTGGCCTTCTTAATGTGGCGTGCCAATATTCTTCGTTTTCACTCTTATTTTGTATTTTAGAGATATGGATGTAAATTGGACCGGAAGTTATGTGATAATTTAGATTTAACTCAAATTCAAAATAACGCAGTCCAATTTTAATCTAGCTCAAATTTAACCCAAGTTTAACTCAAATTCAATTTAAATTCAGCCCAAATTCAATAACGAGTGGGTTGGGTTGGGTGGTCCTATTTATAAATAGTTTGTTAGAAGTATTTTTACTTTTGGTATGAATTATTGTAGAAGTCAATAAATTAAATTGGGCCAACCCGTTTTCAGTATATTTCAACCTTGATTTAACTAATGTCAACTCAAATTTAGTCTAACCCAATTTATATAACTTGTGTTAGCCCAATTTTATTTAGTATGGATTGGGTTGGGCTGGGTCACAAGTTGACCCGTCCAATTGACACCCCTTGTTGGAGAGGAGGGAACAGCTAAATTATGAATCGGATATTTAAAACAGTCCTCGGTGACGTTCGAAGCTGATCCATCCATTTCGCCCGTGTTTGGAGTACAATTTGAAGAGCTTAGAAGCATAGTGTCTTATTTATTGTTTGGTTTTCAAGAGAAAAATAAAAGTGTTAGGATCCGTTGATTTTTGTAATACTCAAAGTTAGTTATAGTCACTCTCACTCACTTTTTTATTTTAGAAATAGACAATAAAAATAACTTCCAACTAAAAGTTTTATCAAATATGTTCCGGCCTAGTTTAACACAAACTTATTAGTCAAGTATACCCCACCTGGGGACCAGGGTGGCATAAAGGGATAGTGGTCCAATTCTACTCAGCTTACTGTAAAAGCTGAAAATACTCCGAATGGAAGGAGCACAAAGGAACACAAATCTTTCTATTTTAAAACATTTTGTACACTGATCTATTGGCAAAGGACTAGTTGGATTGGACTGGACTTTTGTAGGCCCTGGCCTCGTCGCCTAGTTTTGGCCCTGGACTAGTAGAAGAGGGAGGGTCCAATATTTGTATAAAAATTATTTCATTTAAAATTAAATATTTTTTTTTTTACAAATATCTCTCTCTGCATGTTGGAGCGGCTATATAATAGTCTTACATTGGTTAATTTTAGTTGTGGCCAGTGCTTATGATCTTGGGCCCCTTCAAACTCAACACCCGGATTTTGTGGTTTGTGAGATGGTATCAGAGCTAAGTGCATAACCCAATCTGACCCGATCTTTGACTCGTCAACAGTCTAAACTTGCATATATTCTAATCCGATGAAACAATTTGGTTCTTTTCTTTTCTTCCATTTTGGATGTGGATGGCATCGATCTTTGATGTAACGCAAGGACGAGGAAGAATAGATGCTGAGAGTGTTAGGTTCTGCTCTTTCCTGATGATGTTGTTTATGTGAACAAACACGAGTAATACGAAGAAGAAGAAAAGAGAGAGAGAAGAACAAAGCACAAAAATTTACGTGGCTTGGCTTACATCCATGGATAGAGTTGAGCTTCCTACTTTTAGGTATTTAATTTTCATGATTCGAATAAGTGCAGCATAAATGACACAGTAGTCGGACCAATGCCATGAAGTGGAGCATAAATAAAGTAAAAATATATTTGGTAAATTTTTTACTTGAAAGTCATTTTTGGCTTCCACTATTCATATAGAATAAGTTGAGGGAGAGATGTTAAACTAATTCTAATATTAGATGTGGATTGCTTGACCTGAGTACATACCAACACAATCAATCTGGACTGGCCCGTTGATCGTCCTGAGCCAAGCACACTTGCCGGGCGGTACACAATCGCCAAGCCCAATATTGGTTTGGGCCGCTTGAGTAAGACAAGACACGCTGGGCTCGAAAGTGTTGCAACTCTGTGGTCCGCTTACAAGAGAGGGAAAAAAGAAACCACATGTTGAGGCCATGTCTACTTCATAGTCAGTTAAATACGGTACATGTATTATATAGTAAAAATGAGTTCAGATATAATTTTATTTAAGATTTGAATGAGGCAGTCAAAAATTCAATCAAATAATTAAAATATTTAAAAAGGTTTGACAAGACATTTAAAATTTTTAACAATATTTTGAAAATTAAAATTAAAATTATAATCATATAATAAATGGTTGTTAATCAAATTAAGAGTTTTATCAATAAAAATGAGTTTTTTATCAAATAATCTCATGTTCTATAATATTTAAGTAGTAAAAGTCTTATTCTAAGTCAATAATGTAGTGTAGTAATTGGGAAGTATTAAATGTTTTTGTATTAACGTAAATAAAATGGTAGCTCTCATGAAACTGAGTATTTTACTTTATCTTTCAGTTTGGTGCGCTGTATGATAGTTTTATTTGGAAATTTAAAAGTATACGTGTATAATACTGTATAGGCTAACTATGGTCTACTTATGGAAAACCACAATGTTAACTATACGTTTATAATTTATAACTAAAGTTAAAATGCCTAAAATACTCCTATTCTTTGTCAAATCTTTCTCTCCTTTTACCATGTGTCACTCAATCTCTTTTTTCTCTTTCTTTGAAACAATACATATGTTAGTTAAAAAGACTCCATTTATAAGACTATTTTTATCTAAATATTAAATTCAACAATTGAATAAAAAATATTCACCATACTTATAATGGAAGTTGAACACGAGGACATTTTTATAAGCACTGTGAATGGTGAAGTTATTTAAAATAATATGAAATTAAGTAACATTGTCAATTTCGTAAATAAATTTTAAGATAAACACACTTGCAAAAATCTCTAAAAATGTCGGTATATGTATCACCTGACATACATAATTTTTTTAAAAAAGGAAAACCGCCTCCACATGATCCAACAGGTGCAACAAGCAGTATGCTGGTTTTAATTACCTCCAACTAAGTGATCAATTCTGGAGTAGATGTGCAAATGGAATGGAGACAGTACTGATCTAGGGTAGATCCATGACCCACATCCATTAAGCTATCGGTTTAAAAATATTATATGTATGTTAACTATTCCATAAGCTAATAATCAGTCGGATAATTAGATATTAATATACCATGTATGTACGGTAAAAAAAAAACTATATCCATTACCTTATCTGCTATGCATTTTGATTTAAAAAGACCATTGGTTAACTAGGCTATAAGCCAACGATTGGTCGAATAATAAGGTTATTAGTTACCATGTGCATCCCTATTCTTGGGTTGTTGGGCTGATGTCATTAATTTAAGCAAAACGCACAAACAGCTCTTCACTATCAGCTGTGTGGTTTGTCTTAGGTGTCGTTTGGTGCATCTTGTGAATTGTTGTTGATGTAGACTGGATCTATCACGACCGGATTCCGCAGACGGAATCCGGAAAAGAGGATCCGGAGCCGGTCCGGACCGAACGATGGAAGGGGACCCGACGGGGATCCGCAACGGGGCGAAGACGGGGCTTCTCGGGATGACCTGGATCCGCCCGCGGGGGGCGCGGTCTGCCGCCGGAGCTGCTCTTGGATAGTGAGCCGCTGCTCCTTCGGCGGACGGAGGCGCGGCGCGAACAGGAGCTTCTCTCGGCCGAGCGGTCGGCGAGCGTCGGAGCCGAAGCCGGAGGGTCCGAGATCGGACGGGGGAACGGCTCGCTCTCCGATAGTGAGCCCGAAGGCTCCTTCAGCGCGAGACCGAGCCTCCTGGCGTGGGGCAGCCGGCGTTCGGCGTCGAGACCAGGGAGGGGAATCCGAGGTCGGCGGCCGAGACCGACTCGGGGGGGTCGGCGACGATTCGAACCGAGCCCCTGCATGAAGGATAGAAGAAGAAGAACCAGTCAGCAGGAGTCCCGGGCGTCAGCCTTGGGGAACCCCCTCCGACGGTCAAGTTAGCTCCTGAAGAAGATTCGATTCAGAAAGCAAGAAAAAGCAGCTATAATGCTATTCGGACAGAAGTCCTTTAAGGGGTTTCGGAAGCTTGGGGAGGCATCCGTTTTTCCCACACCCTCTTGGCCACAAACAGCGGGATATTTATAGCAGAGGATAGCGGATGGTTAACGGTGGCAGCCGATATAGGACTAATTGAAGGTTTACTGATAAACCGCCATAGCGCCTGATCCGCCACCGGAGTGGGCCAGATTCGGCTACCGGGCCGAAGGGGGTTGGGCCGCTGACGGGCCGAAGCCTGTTGGGCCCTGGGCTGCCGCGCTGCTCCCGGGCCGTAGGCTGGTGGGCCGCTGACGGGCCGAAGGCCGCCGGAGGGCCTGGTACTGCTGCTGTTGGGCTGAATGGGGTTTGGGCCTGCTTCAATGGGCCGAATCGGATTCTGCCTCATCACATAGCCCCCCACTCTTGTCTTCCTCAGTTCTGAGATGGCGAGAGTATAGTCCGAAGCTTGTCAGAAGAATTTTTGTGACAGACGCTTTATCCGAAGGTCCGTTTCTCTTTCTCGTCGCTGGGAAGGGGGTGCCCTCGGTCGGCCGAGGGCTACGCGGTTGCTCCGTCTTTGCTCGGAGTGGCGACGAAGGCTCAGAGCCCAGAAGCCGAAGGGCTGAGCCATCTGACTCGTGTCAGGCTTCATTAAATGGACGGGATGGCGCGTCGCCTCGCGAGGAAGAACGGGACACGCGTCGCGCATCCAGCCGCTCTGTCAAAAACTCAAACGGATCCTGACCGCCCGCTAGTCGCGGATCGCCTCGGCTCTCTGCCCGAGGCTCCACCCGGATCGCCGCCGTTCCCTTCGTCCTACGCGGATCGGGACACGTGGCAGGCATCCGAGTGATCAGCCGAAGGGTCGGAGCGCTCCCGGCCGTTGATCGCTCTGCTTCAAGTCCCGGAGCCGGCCCGTCATCATTGCCGAAGGACGGCGCACGTGGCGGTCATCCGGGAGGAGCGAGGGGACGAGCGGGATGATCTCGGCCGCTGGCTTCGGCGGGAGGCGTTTCGAACGGGCTTATATATACAGGCCCTCCGCAGGGCACTGTTCTTCTTCTTGCTGCTGCGCTTGCGTTTCCCTTGCAACCATCCGAGTTCTTCTTCCTTCTCCAGCGAAAGGCCAGCTTCCTGAAGGCTTCGTCCGAGCTCGTCGGCTACCGTGGGAGGTTCTTCGTCCCTCAGAGTGCATTGCCGGTGGAGCTTGGAGGCTTGAGGTTGCATTTGGCTCAAGAGAGACTTCCTCCCCCTCTCCGCGAGTAAGCTTTGACCTCCTTTTTCCCCTTCGCGGCCTTATGGTCCGGAGCTCTTCCAGCGAGATTACTCCTTCGGACGAGGAGTATACTCCCCCCCATTCTCCTAAGTCTTCCCTGTCAGATCCTCTTGCCTCGGGATCCCTTGCTTCCGCAATGTCTGGGGAGTCTGAAAACTCCGGGACCGAGGGGTCCGAGACCTCTGGAGCGGAGGTCTCCGAGGTCGAGATTTCTGGGACCGAGGCTTCGGGAGCCGAGGCTTCTGAGGCCGAAGCTTCTGGTGCCGAGGCTCCCGAAGCCGAGGCTACCCAGGAAGTCCGGGACCCAGGCCAGGCTTCCACCTGGGGGCGCCGTCCCCCGGACACTGTTTCGGGAGCATCCTGCGCCCTCTCGGACGTAGAAGTGAGGAACCTAGTTTCTTACTTCCAGCTTCCTTCTTGGACGACCCCCCATCGGCCCGATTCTGCCACCAGGGCAAATACTGTTCGCCCAGGCTCCTTCTCCATCTATGTTGATAGCTTCGAGGCGGGCTTCCGTCTCCCTCTCCCCACCTTCGTCATTAATCTCCTTAGCTTCTACGGGCTGGCCCCGTCTCAGTTCTTCCCCAATTCTTGGCGTACTGTGTACGGATTTCTGAGCGTCTTTGCTCATCTAAAAATCCGCCCCTCCATCAATGTCTTCCGCTATCTCTTCAAAATCCAAACGTAGGGGAAGTCCGAGTGGTACTGCTTCGTCCCTCTGGTTGGCCAAAGCATCTTCTCCGGGAAGCCCTCGTCTATCCACGGCTGGAAGAGGAAGTTCATCTTCGTCTCTCTGCCGGAGAACGAGAAGGGCGTGTGGCCCTTTCCCACCGAATGGGCGCCGCTGGCTGCAGGCCTCTCGGGCCCTCCTGCTCTGACCCTTGTTCAGAGCACTATCGTGGGCCACGTCCAGGTTAAGGCCCCATACGGCGTCTCGGAGCTTCTTACCGACGCGGAGCGGCTGATAAACGCCAGGGTTTGGCCGGACCCTAAGTTTGATCCGGAGCGGGCCTTCCCTTACCTCCCTCCCGGGGAGACTCCGCGGGGCCGCGGGGGAAGGACTGCCGCTCCTCCGGCCGAAGCTCCTCCGGCTAACGAGGCTGATGAAGTTTCGGCCGAGGGTAAGTCGGCTTTGTATTAGTATTTGACCACTGTCTCGTTACTAACGCGCCGCTTTTGCTTGCAGCAATGGCCGGTCTTGATGACCTCCTCGACCTGATAGCCGACCAACGCGGTTCAGGCCAGGCGCCGGTCCCGCAAGCAGCAGGCAGGTCCGGCCGAGGCTCTGGGGCTCCGAGGACCCGAGGCGGGGTCCCAAGGACTGCGGCCTCCGCCGAGGGTCGCGCTGCCGCCGCTGCCCTCGAGAGGGAGCAGAAGACAAAATTCGCCGCTCGAAGGAGCGGCCGAGCGTCGAAGCGCCCCCGGGAAGAGGAGGCCGAAGAGGTGGAGATGGCTCCGCTGGTCAGGAGGAGCACCGGGACCCGAAGGGCCGCAAGGCTGGCGTCCCCCGAGGCGCCGAGGGGCGACTCTCCTCCAGCCGTATCGGCAGGGGCCGGTGACAGAGATGAAAGTATGCAGGACCCGCAGACGTGCCTTCGTCTGCTCAGCAGCTTCACTCTCCAGTCAGCTTTCGAAGAGCTGAGGGAGCATTCGATTGCCGACCTGGCGGCGATGAGCGCTCGGTTGTCGGTTTAGGTAAGAAGTCCGAAAACTTTTCAACCTATCCTCCATTGGCTCCGGATTTTCTAACCCTTGTCTGCTCTTCGGCTCGCAGGCTGCGATGACGGGCAGCGTCCTGATGCATCAACAGGAGCTGCTCCGCCGCAAACTTTTGGAGGCCGAGGTGGGTCCGGCCGGTTCCGGTGAAGGTACCTCGGCGGCGCCCCGCATCGAGCCCTTGGTTGACAGGCTCACTACCGCGAGCGGTCGGGTGCGGGCGCAGCTAGAGGAGAGGGCAGCAGAAGCCCGCGCTGCTGCTGAGGCCAAAGAGAAAGCCGAGGGCGCGCTCGCTGCGGCTCAGGATGAGAACCGGGTGCTTAAGACCCAGATCCAGGACAAGGAGTCCCGGTGGGCTTTGGAGAAGCGCCGCCTTGCCGAAGAGGTCTCGGCCCTAAAGCGGGAACTGGAGGAGGCGACGGAATCGGCCATAGCCGATTTCAAAGCCGGGCGTGAATACGCCCGAGAGATCCTCCGAGCCCAGCTGCTGGCGTCTTCTTCGGTCTTCGACCTCGGACTGGCTGTCGCCCAGAGGGCCTGCCCGGACGTCGATCTGACCGGGGAAACTCTGCCGAGGGGCGAGGAAGCTAGGGAGCTCCTATCCTGGTGGAAGGGCCTCATGGCTGAGAGGGCCTTGCCTCCAGATGCTGAGGGTGAGGTCGAGACCGCCGAGGAGGCTCCCGCAGAGGAGGCTCCCGCCGAGGCTGCTGCTCCTGAATCGGTGCAGATCGTTGACTTCCCCTCTCCCTCTCCTGGCCGAAATGTCATCGAGGCGGAGGAGGAGAGGGCCGTCGAGGACTGATACGAGGGTTCCCCTCGGTTTTTGCCTTTTCGCTTTTGTAAGCCTTCGGCCAGGTATATGGCCGAGCTTGTACTTCCTTCTGTTCAAGAATACAAGGAACGTTTTTGGGCTTTACCTTATCGTTTCTTGCATGACGAGTGGACCTAGTCTTTCCGAAATCTGAGATCCTTTCGTCGTCCGCTATAGCCTGCGAAGCCGAGACCTAACGTAGGTTCGGATAGGTCGTCGATAGTATCTCGTCAGCAGATCAGGCTGTTTCAGATTCGGCTTCTGTAGCCGAAGCCGCTCTCGCTTTGTCCCACGCAGACTTAGAAAATAGCCTGCCGCGTCCCGATCCGGATTACATGGCCGAAGCCATTCGTCGGATCGAAGGACTTACGGACTTAGAGAAATCCATGCCGTGTCCTGATCCGGATTACACGGCCGAAGTCATTCGTCGGATCGAAGGACTTACGAACTTTAAGAGGACCATGCCGCTCCCGGTACGGTTTGCATGGCCGAAGCCACTCCCGATACGGTTTACACGGACTTAGAGAAATCCATGCCGTGTCCTGATCCGGATTACATGGCCGAAGCCATTCGTCGGATCGAAGGACTCACGGACTTTTAGGAGAACCATGCCGCTCCCGGTACGGTTTGCATGGCCGAAGCCACTCCCGATACGGTTTACACGGACTTAGAGAAAACCATGCCGTGTCCTGATCCGGATTACATGGCTGAAGCCATTCGTCGGATCGAAGGACCTGCGGACTTTTAGGAGAACCATGCCGCTCCCGGTACGGTTTGCGTGGCCGAAGCCACTCCCGATACGGTTTACACGGACTTGGAGAAATCCATGCCGTGTCCTGATCCGGATTACATGGCCGAAGCCATTCGTCGGATCGAAGGACCTGCGGACTTTTAGGAGAACCATGCCGCTCCCGGTACGGTTTGCATGGCCGAAGCCACTCCCGATATGGTTTACACGGACTTAGAGAAAACCATGATAAGTTTTCTGAACAAAAGAGTTCTTTATTTTTACCCTCCGGCTGAAAGCCTGGAGAGAGTTGACTTACATATAATAACGCCGAAGGCGCTCTACATTCCATGTGCGAGGAATGGGTTGGCCCGAAAGGGTCTCCAACCGGTAAGCTCCACGCCTGATTACCTCCCTGATCCGGTAGGGCCCCTCCCAGTTGGGGGCAAGCTTTCCTGAGGCTTCGGCCGGCTTGGAAGCACGAGCATTCCTCAACACGAGGCTCCCCACTTCGAAGCTCCGGGGCTTTACTCGAGTGTTGTGGTACTTGGCCATGCGCTGTTGATAAGCCGCCAGCCGGATACGAGCTTTATCTCGGACCTCTTCAATGAGGTCCAAGTGGTCTTTCAAACCTTCTTCGTTGGCCTCCGGACTGTAAGCGACGACCCTGGGAGAAGGGAGGCCGATTTCTATCGGAATAACGGCCTCTATCCCATAGGCCATGCGGAAGGGAGTTTCGCCGGTGGGGGTTCGGCTTGTCGTCCGATAGGCCCACAGGACACTCGGCAGCTCTTCCACCCATCGGCCCTTAGCTTCGCCGAGGCGGGTTTTCAATCCCTGCAGGAGGCTTCGGTTAGTGACTTCGGCTTGGCCGTTCGCTTGAGGATGCGCTACTGAAGTGAATTTGTGGAGTATGCCGAAGCTGGCGCAGTTGTCGCCGAACCGCCGGCTATCGAACTGCTTTCCGTTGTCAGAGATGATGGCCCGAGGGATGCCGAACCGGCAAATGATGGACTTCCATACGAAGTTCCAAGCATTGTTGTCGGTTATTGACGCGAGGGGTTCGGCTTCGACCCATTTGGTGAAGTAATCGACCGCCACGATGAGGAATTTTCTTTGGCCGGTGGCGACGGGAAAAGGTCCCAGGAGGTCGATCCCCCATTGGGCGAAAGGCCAGGGATCAGATAAGGGGGTCAGAAGGGTGGCTGCTTGATGAATGAGGGAGCTGAACCTCTGGCACTGGTCGCAGCGCCGTACGAGGGCTAGAGCGTCCTCTCGGAGTGTTGGCCACCAGTAGCCTTGCCTCAGGAGCTTGTGAGCTAGGGCTCTTCCTCCCGCATGCGTCCCGCACACCCCTTCATGGACCTCTCTTGCGGCATAGTCGGCTTCTGCCGGGCCGAGGCACCGTAGCAGCGGTCGGCCGAAGGATTTCTTGTACAACACCCCGTCCAAAAGGAGAAAGTGGGATGAGCGCTGCCGAATACGCTTCGCCTCCTTCGGATCTGGCGGGACTTCTCCTTGGAGAAAGAAAGCGACGAGGAGGGTCATCCACGTCTCGGCCTCGGCTTCAGCAACTTGCATGGCTTCGGTTTCGCCAAGGCTGGGTTCGGCGAGCTCCTCGACGAGGATCATTCGGCCTCCGCCCCCGTCTTGGGTTGACGCCAGCCGGGAAAGGGCATCGGCCCGGGTATTCTTGGCTCTCGGGATCCTCACGATTTCACAAGAATCGAATTGAGTGAGGATCTTGAGAGTTACCTGGAGATAAGATGCCATCACTACGTCCCGAGCCTCATACTCCCCGGAGATGTGGCCGGCGATCAACTGGGAATCGCTGAAGGCTTTCAGGTTCCGGGCGCCGAGCTTCTTCGCTGCCCTGAGGCCGGAGATGAGGGCTTCGTACTCGGCGGCGTTGTTAGTCGCTGGAAAGGAGAAACGCAGGGCGTACTCCGTGACGACCCCTTCGGGTGACGCCAGGATCCATCCGGCGCCACTGCCCGTGGAGCATGCGGAGCCGTCCACGAAGAGTCGCCATTCGTCTGGTGGTGCAGGTGCCGAAGTAGCTTCGGCTTCGACCACTTCGGGTTCTGGCTGTGGTGTCGCGGAGGCGCCGGGGGTAAGTTCGGCGATGAAGTCCGCCAACGCCTGGGCTTTTATTGCTACCCGAGGGGCGTAGGAGATGTCGAACTCCCCTAGCTCGATCGCCCATTTCGCCAGCCTGCCGGACACCTCCGGCCGAGAAAGAATCTGCCTCAAAGGCTGGTTGGTGAGGACTTTTACGGAATGGGCCAGAAAATACGGCCGAAGCCTCCTTGCAGACGAGACGAGGGCCAGAGCCAACTTTTCCAGGGCAAGGTACCGGAGTTCCGCTCCCTGAAGGGCTCGGCTGGTGTAATAAACGGGCTTCTGAACGCCTTCCTGCTCTCGGACGAGGACGGTGCTGAGGGCCGTCTCGGAGACTGCAAGGTATAAGCTCAGAGGTTCCCCGGGAATCGGTTTGGACAGGATGGGGACTTTGGAGAGGTAGGCCTTCAGCTGATTGAAGGCTGTTTGGCACTCTTCCGTCCAGTCGAAGTTGTTGGCCTTCTTCAACAGCTTGAAGAAGGGGAAACAGTAGTCGGCCGCCCTCGACATGAAGCGGCTGAGAGCTGCGATCCTCCCGTTCAACTTCTGTACCTCTCGGAGGTTAGCCGGGGGGCGCATCTTCATGATGGCCGAAACCTTCTCGGGATTAGCCTCCACCCCTCGGTGTGTGACCATGTAGCCGAGGAACTTGCCGGAGGCTACCCCGAAGGCGCACTTGGCCGGGTTCAGCTTCATCTTGTACCGCCTAAGGGCGGAGAAAGTCTCGGCCAGGTCGGCCAGGTGCTCCGCAGCAACGCGGCTCTTGACCAACATGTCGTCTATATAGACCTCCATGTTTCGGCCGAGCTGTGTGGCGAATACTTTGTTGACCAGCCGCTGATACGTCGCGCCGGCGTTCTTCAGACCGAAGGGCATTCGGGTGTAGCAGTACAGGCCCAAATCGGTGGTGAAGCTGGTCTTGCTTTCATCGTCCGGATGCATCCGGATCTGGTGGTAGCCTGAATAGGCGTCGAGGAAGCTTAAAAGCTCATGGCCGGAAGTCGCGTCCACCACCTGGTCTATCCGAGGCAGCGGAAAGCTGTCCATTGGACAGGCCTTGTTGAGGTTGGTGAAGTCCACGCACATACGCCATTTGCCATCTTTCTTTGGCACCATGACCACGTTGGCGATCCAGTCCGGATGGTGCACCTCTCGGAGGTGTCCGGCGTCCAATCCCTTCTGTACTTCAGCTTGGATGGCGGCCCTCCTTTCCTGATTGAAGGTGCGCCGCTTCTGCTTTACCGGAGGCTGGTCGGGATCGGTATGGAGTCGGTGCTCTGCTACCTCCGGGTCAACCCCGGGCATGTCTGCCGGAGACCAGGAGAAGACGTCGAGATTCTTTTTCAAGAACTCGGTAAGCTTTTCTGCTTTACCTTTCTCCAGGCCGGAGCCTATCATCAGGACTCGTCCTTCGCCTCCTGGAACAGGGACGGCGAGAAGTGCTTCTCCCGGAGATGCCTCGGCCGATGACTCGATCGTTAGGGTTTCAGCTGCGTTCTTCCCTTTGACCGAAATCATGTAGCACTGCCGGGCTGCTTCCTGGTTCCTTTTGACTTCGCCTATTCCATGGCTGGTATAAAATTTCAGTTTCTGATGGAAGGATGAAGGCACGGCTCCGATTCCGCCGATGAGCCTTCGGCCGAATATGGCGTTGTAGGCTGACTCGATCTTTACAACGGCAAAGTCCGTCTCGACGGTTAATTGCCGGGGGGCGGAGCCTAAGGTTACAGGAAGCCGGACAATGCCCTCTACTCGGCAGGGCGAGCCGTTAAAACCGTAGAGGGGGCCCCGGTGAGGCTTCATATTAGCCTCACTCAATCCCAATTTTTCAAAACAGTCATAAAACAAGATGTTTGGGGCACTTCCATTATCCACAAAGATCCTATGTACATCATAGTTGTTTATTACAGCATTAACGACGAGAGCGTCGTCATGAGGGACCTGAACATCAGTCAGGTCCTCGGCGCCGAAGGTGATGTCTTCCAGACGAGGCTTCTTCGGTTCGCCTTCAACTGCTGCCACTGTGTTGCGCTGCCGCGGCCTGGACCCTTCCCCCGGCCCTCCGGATATCATCATAATAGACCCAGAACTGGGTCTTTGATGGGACGATTCTACCGGGGCCGAGGTGGCTTTTGGCGGAGGAGCGGCTTCTATGGCCGGGGGCTGCTGTTGTCTGGGCGCCGCAGGGACGTCCCGGTTCTGCTGCGGCGGCTGCTCCCGGCGGTACTGCGGCAGTCTTCCCTCCCGGATGATGTGGTCGATCTCCTCCCGGAGCTGCCGACACTCATCCGTCGTGTGGCCGATCTCCCGGTGGTATTCACAGTACCTGCCGAGATCCCTTCGGCGAGGATCGGTCTTGATGCGATCAGGCCGCCGGAGCATGCCTTTCACCTCCATGAGCATTCGGGAAGGGGGAGCAGGTAAGGGTAGGTACCGCGGCTGCGGGTCCCGTCGCCTCTCCCTGTCCCAATCCTCCCTGCGATAGTGCTTTCGCGAGGGCTCTTGGTCCTCCGGCCGAGGTCGGACCACCTGGGGAGCAGGTGCCGAGATGGCTTCGGCTGCGCCTCTTCCTCTGGACAGCATCAGGGCCTCCCGGTTGATGTACTTGTGGGCCCGGGCCACGAGGTTCTGGAAGGTCGGGGGATGGCGCTTCCCAATGGAACCGAGGAGCCCCTCGTCCCGGCACCTGCTGATCGCGGCCGAAACCGCGATCGAGCTGTCGAGGTTCGGGATCTGGGCGGCCTCGGTCCGGAACCTGGTGAAGTAATCCTGGAGAGTCTCGGCAGGACCTTGCCGGATAGCTAGCAAGCTGGCGGAGGTCTTGCTTTGCCGGGTGGCATCATAGAACTGGTCGATGAACAATTGGCCCAACTGGACTAGGGAGTGGATGGAGTCGGGGGCCAACGTCTCAAACCAGGTGAGGGCGATTTTTTCAAGGGTGAGGGGGAAAAGACGGCAGCGGACTGCCTCGGAGATCCCCCGGACCCGGAGGTAGGTGTTGAACCTCTGGAAATGACAGACCGGATCTGTCATCCCGTTATGGAGAGGGTCCTTCGGTAGCTTGAAGTTGGGGGGCACCTTGGTGGCTAGGAGCTCCGCCGTGAACGGGGTCTGCTCCAGGATGCTGCTGGCGAGGGGCGCCCCGTGAGGCCGGGACACCATCTGCTGCATCTCCTTGCGCATCGCCGTCAGCCGCCGGTCCAGGTCCGGGGCGGCCGAGGTGGCGACGGATTGTCCTCCGGTCCGGGCCGGACGGTACTCCGACGAAGCATAATCCTGCTCCGTCAGACGATCGGCGCGGGGAGCTCGGGCAGGCAACGCCGAGGGCTCGCTGCGCGTCGCCGCGGTCTCGTCGAGAGAGACTGGCGCAGGCACCGGCCGGAACCGGGCGTCTTGTACAGGGTAGAGTGGGGGGAGTGGCGCCTGCTGGGGATGCTGCCCCGTCAGTCCCATGCGCTGGGCGATGGCGGACACCATCTCCTGAAGAGGCGCTAGGGACGTGACGGCAGCGGCCAGCGTGGCCACTTGCTGCTGTAGTACCCCCACTCGGTCTTCCGAGCCGAAAGACTCCGGTATGGTCGGCAGAGGCGGATTCGGCGGGGCAGACGGTGCGCCTTCGGAAGGCAGCATCTGTGCCGAGGCCTCCCGCGCTTCTGCTTCGCTTTGTCCGGATCGTCGGGTCACAGGTCGCTGAGACATGACTTGTTTTGTTAGTTTCCCACAGACGGCGCCACGTGATGTAGACTGGATCTATCACGACCGGATTCCGCAGACGGAATCCGGAAAAGAGGATCCGGAGCCGGTCCGGACCGAACGATGGAAGGGGACCCGACGGGGATCCGCAACGGGGCGAAGACGGGGCTTCTCGGGATGACCTGGATCCGCCCGCGGGGGGCGCGGTCTGCCGCCGGAACTGCTCTTGGATAGTGAGCCGCTGCTCCTTCGGCGGACGGAGGCGCGGCGCGAACAGGAGCTTCTCTCGGCCGAGCGGTCGGCGAGCGTCGGAGCCGAAGCCGGAGGGTCCGAGATCGGACGGGGGAATGGCTCACTCTCCGATAGTGAGCCCGAAGGCTCCTTCAGCGCGAGACCGAGCCTCCTGGCGTGGGGCAGTCGGCGTTCGGCGTCGAGACCAGGGAGGGGAATCCGTGGTCGGCGGCCGAGACCGACTCGGGGGGGTCGGCGACGATTCGAACCGAGCCCCTGCAGGAAGGATAGAAGAAGAAGAACCAGTCAGCAGGAGTCCCGGGCGTCAGCCCTGGGGAACCCCCTCCGACGGTCAAGTTAGCTCCTGAAGAAGATTCGATTCAAAAAGCAAGAAAAAGCAGCTATAATGCTATTCGGACAGAAGTCCTTTAAGGGGTTTCGGAAGCTTGGGGAGGGATCCGTTTTTCCCACACCCTCTTGGCCACAAACAGCGGGATATTTATAGCAGAGGATAGCGGATGGTTAACGGTGGCAGCCGATATAGGACTAATTAAAGGTTTACTGATAAACCGCCATAGCGCCTGATCCGCCACCGGAGTGGGCCGGATTCGGCTACCGGGCCGAAGGGGGTTGGGCCGCTGACGGGTCGAAGCCTGTTGGGCCCTGGGCTGCCGCGCTGTTCCCGGGCCGTAGGCTGGTGGGCCACTGACGGGCTAAAGCCTGTTGGGCCGGGAGCGATGGTGCCGCTTATGGGCCGTAGGCTGCTGGGCCGCTGACGGGCCGAAGGCCGCCGGAGGGCCTGGTACTGCTGCTGTTGGGCTGAATGGGGTTTGGGCCTGCTTCAATGGGCCGAATCGGATTCTGCCTCATCAGTTGTAAAACATATCAACTGTCATAAAATGGTGTTTTTCTTATGTTTGGAGTGCTGCGAATTATTTTATAATACTTTTTTTTTGCATGTTTGATGTGCGATAAATTGCTGTATTTCAAAATAGGTTGATCCCAAAAAAAAGTTTAGATGATTTTGATTTTCAGTCTAAAATCATAATAAAATAATTTTAAAATCACATACTTTACTTTTATTTTTTTTTAAATTAATAATTTTAAAGCTAAGATTTTATGATATTTTATGACCCACCAAACGAGCCCCACCAACCACCGGATGAAGGATCTCATTTTTGCGATCTCCTTTGTTAGTGTTGCTCACGCGCTTGTCAACGCTAGAACGTATGTGGGTTGTTGGGGAGAACTGAGAAGAAAATCTTGTCATTGTTTTATCCGTGTTCATTGTGTGAAGCACTTTTATTGGGCTACAGCAGGGCCAAGCCCACCTCCTAGAAATTCGACTTGACCCAACATGGGACGGTCTTGAATGCCTGGATAAGTAAAGCTTGCTGCAACGCCCCCATTGAGGGACATTACAGCAAGTAAAAAAAAACATTGAAAATTTTTTAGGCCTGACCCAACATGTTTGTGCAACGAAATGTCCGATTAGACGATTCAAAAAAAATAAAAATCAATTTTTGATTTATTTATTTTGAATCTTCGGATCCGGCATCGCGCTGGACAGATGGATAGATCACATCAGGCCCCACCTGAAAAAAATTCAAAAAAACAAATTTAACTTGCTGCAATGCCGCCCATGGCCATTACAGCGAGCATTGTTCGATGGTGGAGGTAGGGATGCAAAAATTCAGTGTGGATCCAAGGCAGGTTTGTGACCGTATATGATTGATTTATAGAAACTAGATTTGTGATTGTATGTTATTGGCTTAAAAACACTATCTATCAACTATTCTATAAACTAATAATCACTCAGATAACCAGATTCCTAATGTGCGGTATGTGTTCAGTCAGAAAAAAAATGTATTTATTGTCTTATATGTTATACATATCAGTTTAAAAAGAATATCTATTAATTGATTTATAAACTAATAATTAGTCAAATAATCAAATTGTTGGTTACCATTTGCACCCCTAATGGAGGAAGACTGAAGGGCGTAGGGGTTTGACGCAGCATAAATGGTGTGTCTCGAGCGCGATGATAAAAATAAAAAAGAAGAATTTGATAAGGACTTTGACTCCCTCTCGATACAAAAGGAATAACTTTCTGTCCGCGTTGGATTCATGCAAAAGACTCCAATTTAGAATTGTCATTCTGAGAAGATCATCGAGGTTTAGCCTATGACTATAAGGCATCGTTTTTTGTATCAAATTCTATAGTTTGCCTAGCGAATGGCCCAATCTTACTAAAAATTTGTTATTTTTAGAAACTTTTTAGATAGGGATAAAATATATTTAGAAATGATTATTTTGTAGAAGTTATACTTAAAATTGCATCTTCTTTCATTTCATAGATTTTTATTTAAATTAAGAGAAAGAATTACTGCACCAACAGACGATGTTATATTGGTAGCCACTGTCTTTAAAAGAAAAAAAAAATTAATTACTGTTCATTGAAGTTGTTTTTTTATTTTTCAGCTTTTTAAAGATTACCCGATCTAGGATCAAATTATACACCATGTAGATTGAGTTAGGATCTAAGTAAAATAAATTAAAAATATTTTTTTATTCTAAAAACACAGTCCAGCAACTTTTTCTCGTTAGATTAATGCATTCATTTTCTTTAACCTCCATTTTCTGCATCTCCCCCCATGTGGAGAGTCTAATTTGTCTGCTTACGTAGATCTTCTTCGAAGTCCCCTTCCTCCCATGTAAAAGTTGTCCAGCTATGGAGGACAAAGTGAGGGGCAAAGCTTCCTTCCAGCAAGCGTCATCTACTCCTCTCCCCTTAATGGCCTCAGGTTTTTGAAAAACCTAGCCGAGGCAAGTGTGTGGGAGAAGGTTTCAAAAAACCTTCTTATATGGTGCTTTTCAGATTTTTAAGGAGGGGTCCTCCTTATCCCTCTGTACCGTACTGATTGAGTTCACTCTAAATTTGTATTGAGAGGAATCACACTTGTATTGAATAGAGATCCTTTATACTCGATCAGTAAAGAAGGAAATATTTCAAAAAATTGTCTTATATGGTGTTTTTACCATTTCCGAAGAAGAATTTTTATGAAAATTTATTTCATTTTCTCTCTGTAACGACTGACTTCAGTCCAACTCCATATTGAGAAAAAACACACTCTTTCTTATTCTGTCTCTATCCAGGACCTCATCCTCTCGGGCCGTCTCTTGTTTCTTGTTCTCTTTCTCTTCACCTATAAATAGATGGGCTGGCCGGCTGTTACTGTGTGCGAGTTCAAGAGGAGAGGAATCGACGGTGAAAGAAAGAGAGAAGTAGAGAGAGTTTGTGAATGTTTTCTTGTCCTTTTATTGAGTTTAGTTTAAACCTGTATGTAGAATATTTTTATTTTAAAAATAAGGAAAAAAAATAAAATCTTGTCACTGTTTTATTTGTGGTCACTGTGGGGAGCACTTTTTGTGTAGTCTATGACTTGAATTGGGCTACAGCAAGGCTAAGGTCACCGTCTCGAAATTTAGACTTGACCCAGCATGGGACCGTCTTGAATCCCTTGATTTGGTGAGGCCAGGGATGCAAACCGTCCGATTCCGCGTGGATCCAAAGTAGATTTTAAAAAACCATCTATAAATTATTCTATAAAAAATAATGATTAAATAATCAAATTCTTAATGTACCATATGTTAAGAAAGAAAAATTTATATTTATTATCTTATCTATTATGCATATTAATTTAGAAAGATTATCTATTAACTGATTTGTTAAGTAATAATTTGTCGGATAATTGAGTTAATAGTTACCATTTGCATCCCTAATGGAGGAAGACTGAAGGGCATTGGGTTTCATTCTGATGGACCCTAAATGGTGCTGAAGTGGCTCCAGCGCAATGATAAGAGAAAAAAGAAGAAGAATTTGACAAGGACTATGATACCGTCTCCGTAAAAAAAAAAAAAAAAAAAGTGTAATTTTCTATCGGTGTCAAATTCATGCATAAGACTTTAATTTGAAATAGTTATTCCAAGAAGATCGACATGATTTAGTGGGCTATAAGACATCATTTTTTGTATCAAATTTCATCATTTGTCTAGCGAATGGCTCAATTTTACTTAAAATTTGCTATTTTTAGTAACTTTTTAGATAGAGATAATATATATTTATAATTTCATTTTGACAATGATTATTTTATAAAAATTACTTAAAATTTCATCTTCTTTCATTTGACAGATTTTTATTTAACTATTAAGAGAAAGAATTGTTATACCGGCAGCCGGTGCTACACTGGCACCACTGTTTTTAAAATAGAAAATTAATTACTATTCACTGAAGTTGACTTTTTAGTTTTCAAATTTTTTAAGATATGTACGTACATCAAGTTAGGACCTAACTAAAAAAATTTAAAATATTTTTTATTTTAAAAATATGGTGCAGCAAATTTTCCTTTTTAAATTAATGCATTCATGTTTTCTTTAAGGATTTTTTGCATACAAACCCCTCAAATACACTGTATACTCTCACATATCATCATCGATACCCCTAAAATCTTCAAAATATTGCATCTATAATTTATACCCCTCCCATCAAACTTAGGTGAATTTTAACGAAATATTTCAAAAATATTACATAAATCATGATATCATCGGAGGTGTCAGGAGTACCTAATGCAAGATTTTAGTGAATTGAGGGATACATATGCAAAATATTAGTGAATATAAGAGTATTTATGTAAAATCATTACATTGAAAGATATAAGTATAACTCTCTAAAGATTTCAGGAGTATCTATGCTATACTAATAAAACTAAGTTTCTAATCTAGCTGGCACTCTAATATTCTTTTTTGCCAAAAAAATTATTAAATATTTTTTTTAAAAAAATCATTAATGGCCATAACCTTATTACGATTATTTCTTCCCCTTCTCACCTCCACCCGTTTTAAAACAATTCATTAATGGTTATAACTCTAACCCCCACCTATTTCAAAATAACTCATTACTGGCCATAACTGTCCAGTGGATGCAGGAAGTGGGGGGCAATGGTCTCCCGAAAATTGAAGAACTTATTTAATAATAAAAATATTAATTTATTTATATTATAATAAAAGATATTATAAAATAAAATTTTAAAATTATATTCAAATTAAATATAAAATAATATTATTCTTAAATATTTGTCTTACTCTATTTTATTTAACTTATCTTATAATTTATTTAAATCATATGTTATATACTTTTTGTCGTATATAATTTGTATTTATTATTTATTATCTTAATTTTTAGATGTTAATAATTGTCATATCATATAATATTTAAAATATATAGTCACATATAAAATTTTTAGTCATAATATATAACATATTAATATTTTTAAGTATATTATTATAACAGTTGGACAACTCAAAATCTTAAAGTTAGAAACATACATTCCGTAACTTTACTTACTTGATGTTAGCCTTTGTCGACGATATCTTTTGTGAATGATTTTTTTTTTAATAACGATATTGTTAAAAATCTTTATTGTGTGGAAGTACAATAGTCGACTATTATGCTCGAATAGTATTTTATCTAATTTAGACGCTGTTACGATTTCGTCGTAGTCCTCGTACAAAATTATATTTATACTTAGTTATGTACTTCATGTTATTTTTTTTTTCAACATACTTTGGATATCTCCTCAGACTATTATGCTCGAATAGTATTTATACTTAGTTATAGTTCTTATTAAATAAAATTAGAAGTTTAATTTTATCATTCAAAATTATCTTTATATTTGATTATTTACTTAAATAAAAGTTTATTAAGACAAAGTTATTTAAATCAATATGACATTTTTATCTTAACATAAAATTTAATATTTTTAAAATAATTTCACATAAATGCCGTGTATCTCATGAGTTTGAAATTAGTTATACTAATAAAATAGAATTTCTAGTTGACTTTAAAGGTATATATGCAAATACGCTGTGTTTCAAGGATGTACATGCAAAAGAAACCCTTTCTTTAAACATGGTAGATGTTACGAGTTCCGTTTTTATAATGTGAAAGTTGTCCTGGTTCCACCACTCTTCCACTTGCTCCCGAGGTATGATTTCCTTCCTATTCTTTGGTACTTTTTAACTGTGCAGTTGATGATCCAATTAACAAGTCCCAGGTCAGAGGCGATGTGGTGCCCCCGGTTTCTTACCCCCACATGAGGGGTAAGAGAAACGGGTGTAGAGCTAGTGAGAGCCAGCTATTGACATGGTTCCTTCCAGGGGGCGTCATCTAGTCCTCTCCCCTTTCTTCCCCCCTTCCTAATGGCGTCCGGTTTTTGGAAAACCTAGCCAAGGCAAGTGTGTGGAGAGAGAGAGAGAGACCTAGCTTCCTAATGGCCTCCGGTTTGGGGAAATCCGACCAGGACAGGCATGTGGGGAAAGAGAGAGTTTTGGCAAGCCTAACAACCAAAGCAGTTTGTGTAGAGAGATAGAGAGAGAAGGAGCGCCCCTGCTGGCGCCGAGCTCACCGGCTTCGTCCAGCTTGGCATACCCCTGCGGGCTCATCTTCCCTCCCATGGCCAACGCCTACCGCAGAGCACGATCCACCTGCCTTGCCTGCCTCGCCTCCTTCCTCCTCCTCCTTGGCTCCCCGCCCGCCGCCCATGCCCAGGACCTCGACTACCCCACCGCCGGCCTCTCCACCAACTGGACGAGCACCCCGACGAGGCCACACGTCGTCAGCTTCACCGACGGCTCGCAGGTGAGATCGCTCCTCCTTCGGCGGAACCGAGCCGGCTTCGGCCACACCTACGCCTTCGGCTTCTACTGCAGGGGCACCTGCAACTCCTACCTCCTCGGCATCTTCATCGTCTACGCCAACAGTGGCGGCGGCATCACTCTCCCGTCGAGCGGGTTCCCGCAGGTGGTGTGGGCAGCAAACAGGCCCCGCCCCGTGGGGGACAACGCCACGCTGCGGCTGGGCTCGGACGGCGATCTGGCGCTGACCGACGCGGACGGCACCAAGGTGTGGTCCACCAACACGTCCGGCAGGTCCGTGGCCGGCATCAGCCTCACGGAGTTCGGCAACCTGGTGCTCTTCGGTGACAAGAACCAGACCATCTGGGAGTCCTTCGCCTACCCCACGGACTCCCTCGTCCCCGGGCAGAAGCTGCGCTTGGGGCAGAGCCTTACTTCCAACGATTCCTCCACCAACGCCGCAGAGGGTGTCTACCTCTACGCCAACTCCACGGGGCTGATCCCCTTCATCAGGTCCAATCTCCCGACGAGGTATGCTTCTGTTCTAGCACAAACCACTGACAGGAACATAGCGTTCTTCGAGTTCATGAACGGGAGCATCTCCACGAACTCGTCGGGGCAGTACATGGCGCCAACCCAGTTCCTGCGGCTGGAGTGCGATGGGCATCTTAGAGTATATGAATGGAGTACAACAAATGCTGCGTGGAACGTGAGGCAAGACCTGTTAACGCCAAGTGCTTACTGGGCTACCTGTTTCTACCCGACGGTGTGTGGGAGATATGGGATTTGCTCTGCCAACGAGCAGTGTGGTTGCCCCCAGTGGAATGGTGGCGGGTCTAACTATTTCGTGCAGGTCGATAGCAGGAATCCGAGCTTAGGGTGCCAGGAAGTTACTCCACTGTCTTGCCGAAGTCCCTACAATCACAGCCTTGTTCGTCTTGATGCCATTGCTTATTTCACCTACGACCAATCTGCTGCTGCCATCTCTAGCACAGATGAAGTCGGATGCCGAAGCGCCTGTGAGAAGAATTGTTCATGCAAAGCAGCCTTCTTTCGTTACTTCGCCAACATTTCAGATGGCTCTTGCTACCTCACGTCTGAGGTCTTCTCGCTTAAGAACAACCAAGATGAGGTGACACATTATAATTCTACTACGTTCATCAAAGTTCAGGTGAATACCAACTCTACCAAGTCCTCCACGAGCTCCTCAAGCCCTTCGAGCTCCACAGACGGATCCGGGATGCCGAAAGGCGCGATCTTGGGGGCTGCTTTGGGTGGTGTGCTTCTATTGGTTCTTGTTAGTGGCATCGGTCTTTTGATAGTGAGGAAGAAAAGGCAAGAGAGAGACATGGAGGCTGAAGAGGAGGAGGAGGACGATCTTGAACAGGTTTCAGGGATGCCGAGGAGGTTCTCCCTCCGAGATTTGACAGCTGCAACCGATGGCTTCTCCAAGAAGCTTGGGCAGGGCGGCTTCGGGTCGGTCTATGAGGGGAGCATAGATGGCAGAACAGTCGCAGTGAAGCGCCTGGACGGTCTAGGCCGGCAGGGAAGAAAGGAATTCCTCGCCGAGGTGCAAACCATCGGCAAGATCCACCATGTAAACCTAGTGAAGCTGATTGGATACTGTGCCGCAAAATCTTGCAGGCTTCTGGTGTATGAGTTCATGCCCAATGGCTCCCTGGACAAATGGATCTTCTCAGAGGACCAAAAGGCGCCATCGCTCGATTGGCAGAGAAGGTGCAAGATCCTCCTGGGTGTAGCCAAGGGACTCTGCTACCTCCATGAAGAATGCAGCCAGAGGATTGCCCATCTAGACATCAAGCCCCAAAACATCCTTTTGGATGACAAATTTGAAGCCAGAGTCTCTGATTTTGGCCTTGCAAAGCTCATTGACAGGGATCAGACCCATGTTGAGACAAGGATGAGGGGGACCCCTGGGTACCTGGCTCCCGAATGGTTGAGCTCAATGATCAGTGAGAAGGTTGATGTGTACAGCTTTGGGGTTGTGATCTTGGAGACAATATGTGGAAGGAGGAACTTGGGTTGCTGTCAAACTGAGGATGACGTACCATTGGTTGCGCTGTTGAAGAGGAAGGCAGGGAAGGGTGAACTCCCGGATGTGGTTGATGAAATCATCAAGACTCCGTATTGCCATATTGAAGAAGCCAAGAAGATGATGCACGTAGCAATATGGTGCTTGCAAGAACATAATAGACGGCCTTCCATGTCGACGGTGGTGAAGGCTTTGGAGGGTGCTGTTCATGTGGAGACTAATTTGGAAGACATGGCTGCAACCTCGTGTGAGATGGAGTACGATGGAGGTGATGCTTATGGTTCTACTCCCTTGTTGCCATCCGTGCTGTCAGGGCCTAGGTAGTAACTTTGTGTGTATAATTTTTATACTGTGAGGTCAGATTGTATTGTAAATTTTTTTTTTTTTTAAATTCTTCTTCTTTGTCTCTGTTTTACCCTCTTTTTTTTTATTTATTGAATTCTTCTTCTTGTTACCATCCAATGCTAACCATGCTTTTCTAAAAAAATTGGCGAAACCCAGTCAAACTCAACGTCTAACAAAAGAAGATAAAAGAAAAAACGAAAGGAGAAGAACCTACTGTACAGGGGTAACAGGCGAGAAGAGGAAAATGTGAGAGTCCCCTCCTCTTGCCTATTGAAATGATTTGCACCCATGAATTTTTTTGGTGAACAACTTCAGCATTTCATCAGGCATTGAGACAATCGATACCTCAAAAGATCTATATCTTTGATGGGCAATTATTGTTTATTCCTTCATAAAGATCCCTAAGGGTGTAAATGCAAAAGTTAATTGGAAATTCCCGATTCGATTTTGACCTGTAAAATATATTTCATAAAGCTATAGTGATTAACGTTATACTTGGACCAAATTTTCTTAACTGCATCTCCTAGGGAACGGGTACTAAACAATTCTAGATGGGACTTACTCTCAATCTGATCCACACCTAATATAGATTTCAAATGTTTAAACGTGATATATAAACATTTAACATGTATTAACTCATTTGTTTTGACAAATATATGTTTTTTTCTACCATTTCAAAAATTTTAACACACCTTTAATTTGAGTTTCCGCTAGGAAGCTAAGGTATAGTTTACACGACATAGTGATAGCATATTCATTAAAATTTTATATTACATTTCTTCTGATAATTTGAGCAAGAGAAGTATTTTTGATCTTAGGCGTCGACACTCAAAGGGAAAGCCCAAGAAAAACCAACATCCCTTATGGTCATAACCATTTGTTGCAATGATGTTATTTTAATATTTATTTCTTTCCCTCCCTCGGCCATTCTCTTATCCGTCTTAAGATATTAATAAATAGCGAAGTTACTTGTATACCCCTGACGGCTTGTCAAATAACTTTGTATTCTCACCTTTAAAATTACTCTTGTACCCTTAACATTTTGAAACCTTTACCACAACACCCGTAAGATTAAAAATCGTCGAGCAAGGGACTTAATATTCCCTATATCGTCCAGCAAGAGAGGATAGTTTTAGAGAATTTGCCAATTCTTCTATTGATGAGGCATAATCCGATTCGGCCCATTAAAACAAGCCCAAACCCAGTTCAGCCCAGCAGCAGCAGTACAAGGCCCTCAAAGAGCCTTCGGCCCATCAGCGGCCCAGCAGCCCCCGGCCCGTAAGCGGCACCGTTGCTCCCGGCCCAACAGGCTTCAGCACGTCAGCGGCCCATCAGTCTACAGCCCGGGAGCAGCGCAGCAGTCCTAGGCCCAGCAGGCTTCGGCCCATCAGCGGCCCAACCCCCTTCGGCCCGATAGCCGAGTCCGGCCCACTCCGGTGGAGGACTAGGCACTATGGCGGTTTACCAGTAAGCCCGGACATAGTCTTATATCGGCTATCACCGTTAACTATCATCTATCCTCTGCTATAAATACACTGCTATTTATTGCCAAAGGTATGTTCTCCTATGCCTCCGAGACCCTCAAGGACTACAGTCCAAATAGCATTAAAGCTACTCTTTGCCTTCTGAATCGAATCATCTTCAGGAGCTAACTTGACCGTCGGAGGGGGTTCCTTAGGGCCGAAGCCCGGGACTCCTGCTGACCGGTTTTCTTCTTCTTTCCCTCCTGCAGGGGCTCGGTTCGAATCTTCGCCGACCTTCCCGAGTCGGTCTCGGCCGCCGACCTCGGACTCCTCTCCCTGGTCTCGACGCCGTGCGCCGGCTGCCCCGCAACCGGAGGAGACTCGGTTTCGCGCCGCCCCTTCGTCTACCGAAGGAGCTTCGGCCCTGACATCCCGAAGACAAGCCAGCCTCCGACTGAGCGGCTCTCGACTTCGGACCTTCGGCTTCGCCTCTGCATCCTTCGCCTTCCGGATCCCCGTCGGGCCTCTAAAACACTGATCCGACCCAGCTCCGGATCCATTACTTCGGATTCCAGCTTCGGAATCCGGTCGTGATAGCTTCGGCTACATCACGTGGCGCCGTCTGTGGGAATCAAACAAACAAGTCATGTCTCAACAACCTGTGACCCGACGATCCGGACAGAGCGACGCAGAGATACGGGAGGCCTCAGCACAGCCCCTTCATTCTGAAGGCACCCCGTCTGCTCTTCCGAAAAGCACGGCCCTGCCTATCGTACCAGAGTCCTTCGCTATTAAAGACAACCGGATAGAGGAACTACAGCAGCAAATAACGACACTGGCTGCCACTGTAACTTCTCTGGCGCTCCTACCAGATGTGGTATCGGCCATCGTCCAGCAAATAGGGGTACTGAGCCAGCTCCCCCATCAGACGTCGCCTCCTCTCTTTTATCCTGTTCAAAACGAGGGATTTCGGCCAACGTCTCCGCAAGCCTTTTCCGACGAAGCCTTTGTAGTGAACGGCGAGCCCTCGGCACCGCCTGCCCCTCTGGCAGCTCGCCCTCAACTTGCAAATCAAGAACCTTCACATAGGCGATATCGAAAGGAGCGGGACCGAGGCAAGCGACAGGGTCCGCAGCCACGACACCTACCGCTAATTACTCCCCCTTCCCAAATGCTTACGGAGGTAAAGCATATGCTCCGGCGGCCACAACGCCTTAAAATTGATCCTCGCCGAAGGGACCCTAGCAGATATTGTGAATAGCATCAGGAAACCGGCCACACGACTGATGAATGCCGGCACCTTCGGGAGGAGATAGATCGCCTCATCAGAGAGGGCCGACCGCCACCATATCGGTGAAGACGGCCTCAACAGAGGCGTAACCGGAAGCTCTTGTAACAGCAAGGCAGCGTCCACCCTCGGACGAGGAAATTTCGTCTCAGCCGAAGCCATGCTTCTGGGAAGAGCAAGGGGGTGATAAGGGAAGTAGTCCAACATGGGACCTGTCAGTTGGAGACCCTTTCGGGCTAACCTCTCCCTCGCACCTGGAATGTAGAACGCTTTCGGCGTTATTTTATGTAAACCCCTCCCGGACTTTTAGCCGAAGGGCGCGAATAAAGATTTCTTTTTTCAAGAAAATTGCCCATTTAAGCCCGCAAATAACCCGTACCAATCGGGAAGTGGCATGGTTTTTCTAAAGTCCGCAGGTACCATGATCCGAGGGTGGCTTCGGCCACGTATACCGGATCGGGAAGCGGCAAGGTATATTTAAGCTCGCAAATAACCCGTACCGATCGGGAAGCGGCATGGTTTTTCTAAAGTCCGCAGGTACCCTGATCCGAGGGTGGCTTCGGCCACGTATACCGGATCGGGAAGCGGCAAGGTATATTTAAGCCCGCAAATAACCCGTACCGATCGGGAAGCGGCATGGTTTTTCTAAAGTCCGCAGGTACACTGATCCGAGGGTGGCTTCGGCCACGTATACCGGATCGGGAAGCGGCAAGGTATATTTAAGCCCGCAAATAACCCGTACCGATCGGGAAGCGGCATGGTTTTTCTAAAGTCCGCAGGTTCCCTGATCCGAGGGTGGCTTCGGCTACGTATACCGGATCGGAAAGCGGCAAGGTATATTTAAGCCCGCAAATAACCCGTACCGATCGGGAAGCGGCATGGTTTTTCTAAAGTCCACAGGTACCCTGATCCGAGGGTGGCTTCGGCCACGTATACCGGATCGGGAAGCGGCAAGGTATATTTAAGCCCGCAAATAACCCGTACCGATCGGGAAGCGGCATGGTTTTTCTAAAGTCCGCAGGTACCCTGATCCGAGGGTGGCTTCGGCCACGTATACCGGATCGGGAAGCGGCAAGGTATATCTCTAAGTCCGCATAAGCCAAGCCGGGAGTGGCTTCGGCCACCCAAACCGTGTCAAGAGCGGCAGGATGTCCCTTCGGATAGTATGAACCACGTTAGTGAAGGCCCCGGCCGTATATACTATCGGTGGCGATATTCTATCAACTTCCTATCCGAACCTACATCGGGTCTCGACCTTGCGAGCTATAGCAAACAACGACAGAATCTCGGATTTCTGAAAAACCAGATTCGGTCGATCATGCACAAAACATCAAGGTAAAGCCAAAAACACTTCCTGTATTCACAAATAAGGGAAGCACAAAACCGGCCATCCACCTGGTCGCAGGCTTACAAAAGAAGAAAGATAAAAACAGGGGCAGGCCCCCGCGTCAGTTCTCGGCTACCCCCTCCTCCACATCAACTGGGTTTCGGCCAGGAGACGGAGAGGGGGAATCGACGATCTGCACGGCCTCAGGCGGGGCGGCTTCGACAGGGGCCTCCTCGACCAGAGCGACCTCGTCGCCTTCTGCCGAGGCCGGGGCCCTCTCGGCCGTAAGCCCCCTCCACCAGGACAAGACCTCCGCGCCTTCCTCGTCTGTCGGCAGGGCAATCCCGGTCAGGTCCACGGTTGGACAGACCTTCTGCGCGGCAGCCAGCCCGATATCGAAGACCGAGGAGGCCGCTAGAAGCTGGGCCTGGATTATCTCCTCGGCATAGTCCGGGCCGGCCTTGTAGTCGGCCACGGCCGAATCCACTGCCTCCTCCAGCTCCTGCTTCAAGGCCGACATCTCCTCGGCATGGCGACGGTTTTCCGAAGCCCGCCGGGCGTCCTTGTCCTGGATCTGGGTCTTAAGGGCCCGGATCTCAGCCTGGGCCGCATCAAGCTCCCGCTCGGCCTTCTCCTTCTCTCGCTCGGCCTTAGTCTTGGCCTCGGCAGAAGCACGGGCCTCTGCTGCCCGCTCCTCCAGCTGTGCCCGCATCCGGGCGTTCGTGGCTACAAGCCCGTCGACGATGGGCTCGATATTATGCCCTGCCGAAGGGCCCTCACCCGAACCTGCCGAGGCCGACGCCCTCTCGGCCTCCAGAAGTTTATTCCGGAGCAGCTCCTGATGGTGAATCAGGACGCTACCCGTAACCGCGGCCTGCGGACCGAAAGCAGACGAGGATCAGCGAAACTTGAAATGAGCTAAGAAAACGCTAGATTGAAGCACACTCAGAAGCTTCTTACCTGGACAGCCAATCGGGCGCTGATCGCCGCCAGATCGGTGACCGAGTGGTCCTTCAGCTCCACAAAGGCCGAAGGGAGAGTGAGGCTGCGGAGCAGACGGAGGCACGTCTGTGAGTCCTCCATGCTCTCATCTCTATAGATCCCCGGCTCGGGGACCCACAGTTCGCGCTCCTGCGCGCGAGGCGCCTGCGACCCGGCACCCTCATACTCTGCCCCAGCCATCGCGGCCGGAGGAGAGTCGCCCCTCGGCGCCTCGGCGGACGCCAGCCTTGCAACCCTTCGGGCCCCAGCGGTTCTCCTAATCAACGGGGCGGGCTCTGCCTCTTCGGGCTCCTTCGCCCGGGGCCGCTTCGACAATCGGCCGCCCCTTCGGGCGGCAGACTTGGTTTTTCGCTCCCTCTCGAGAGCGGCGGCGGCATCACGGCCCTCGGAGGAGGCCGCGGTCATCGGAACCCCGGCTCGGGCCCTCGGGGCCATTGCGCCTCGTCCAGACCCGCCTGCCAACTGCGGGGGGGATGGCTGACCTCGGCCGCGCTGCTGGCGAATCCGGCTGAGGAGGCCCTCGATCCCAGACATCGCTGCAAACAAGAGAAGAAGTGTTAGAAACAAATAACACAACAGCTGCAACTCAAAGCCGACTTATCCTCGGCCGAAGCTTCAGCAACCTCGTCGGCCGGAGGAGCTTCAGCTGGAGGAGCGGCCTCAGCGCTTCCTTCGCTGTCCTGCGGAGCCTCCCCGAGAGGAAGGTAGGGGAAAGCCCGCTCCGGATCGCACCGTGGGTCCGGCCATGCCCCGGCAGCCACGAACAGCTCCGGCTTGCTTAAGAGCCCCCAAATACCGTACGAAGCCGCGGCCACAATATGGTCCACGAGGGTGCTCTGGGTGGAATTCAGGACGGGAGGATCGGAAAGGCCTGCGGCCAGCGGTGCCCATTCGGTAGGGAAGGGCCACACGCTCTTCTCGTTCTCCGGCAGAGAAATGAGGATAAAATTCCTCTTCCAGCCGTGAATAGACGAGGGCTTCCCGAAAAAAATGCTTCGACCGATACGAGGGACGAAGCAGTACCATTCGAATCTCCCCTGCCTTTGGATTTTGAAAAGGTAGCGGAAGATGTTGATGGAAGGAACAGTCCGCATGCGGGCAAACACAGCCAAAAAGGCGTATACTGTGCGCCAAGAATTGGGAAAAAGTTGAGACGGGGCCAGCCCGTAGAAGCAAAGGAGGTTGACGACGAAAGTAGGGAGAGGAAGACGAAAGCCCGCCCGGAAGCTTTCTTCGTAAATAGAAAAGGTACCCGGGCGAGGAGTATTGGCCCTGGTATTGGAGCCAGGCCGATAGGGGGTCATCCATGAAGAAAGTTGATAATAAGAAGCGATGTAGCTAACCGCTTCATCCGAAAGGGCGCAGGCTGCTTCCGAAGCACTCTCGGGACGACGACGTCCCGAGGTGGAAGCCTGGCCCGGGGTTTGAACCTCCTCGGAACCCTCGGCACCGGAGGCCTCGGCCTCTTCGGACATCGCAGAAGCGAGGGAGTCTAGAGTAAGAGGAGACGACAGAGAAGACTTGGGGGAATGAGACGGAGTATACTCCTCGTCTGAAGGAGTAATCTCGCTCGAAAGAGAGCTGCGGACCATAAGGTCGCGAGGGTGAAGAAAGGAGATCGAAGCTTACTCTCAAAGAGGGAAGGATCTCTCTTGGATCAAGCGCGGCCTCTCAAGCCGCTAAACTCCACCAGCAAGCGCTCCGAGAGGTGGAGATCTTCCTGCGATGGCCAGCAAGCTCGGACGACGCCTTCGGAGAGCTAGCCTTTCGCTGGAGAGGAGGGAGAGCTCGGATGATCGCAGAGCAACGCAGGCGCGGAAGCAAGAAGAAGAACAGTGCTCTGCGAGAGGCTCCTATTTATAGGCTCCGTTCGAAGCCCTTCCCGCCGAGGCCGACGGCCGAGATCGTCCCCGTCGTCTCACCGCTCCTCTCGGATGCCCGCCACGTGTACCGTCCTTCGGCAATGATGACGGGCGGACTCCGGGACTTGGAGCAGAATGACCAACGGCCGACAGCGCCCCGACCCTTCGGCTGATCACTCGGATGCCCGCCACTGTAGACACGCTAATTTTGACGTCATTTTGAGTAAATTTCATATCATATAATAATGCCTCAGAATGGTCTGATAATTAATCATTGATTAATTTTTATTAATCTTTTTGAGTGTCGGATCGAACAGACATGTTTAAGTTAATCAATTGAATTGATTTTAGCTCAAATTTTAGTTAAAATATGAAGAATCTTGAAAGACGTCGACCCATGTGGACGCTATTTAGAGTTTATTCGTATTTTAACGTTTAAATTTGAATTTTAATTAATTGATTTATTAACTAAAAGGCGTCTGTAGAGGACGACGCATTTTAGGTTTCCTAAGCTGTTTTAACTTCTCTTCCGGATGTTTATCCTTATCTTAATTAGTGTAAAAGACGTCTACACACGTGGACGCGTTTTAGCTAATAAAGATAAAGATAAGTTTTCCCGGATATTTATCCTTATCTTAATTAATCATAAAGGCGTCAGCCAAGGTGGACGCGTTTTAGATAATTACAGATAAAGATGAATTAATCAGTAATTATCTGTCGATTAAGGTGGATAAATCCTAGATTTTTCTATGTTAATCGCGAACGCAAGAAAATGCCTATAAATACCTTGCATCTCAAGGAGTTAAAAAAGAAAAAAAAAAGAGAGAGAATTATTGAGCCTCAGCGTTATAGCGATTTGAAGATCGGAGCAACCACGTCGGAACGCCGGAGCGCTGCCATTTCCAGAAGTCGGCATCCCTCTTCAAGATCTTCATCCCTTCAAAGCTTCAACCAACTGGACTGGGCATAAGTTTTTCATATTTGAATTTCATTTTCATTTATTAGTTTCATTCTCTCATACTCACTGCATGCAACACACACCACATCATTAATTTTCCTAAACCCATCTGTTCTAAAGGGGTTTCAAAGTCATTTAAAACAAGTGAGTTGCTGTTTTAAACATGTTTTTAATCATAGTTAATTTTGACATTATTTCTATTTAGGTTCTCATCACTATTTATTCTTTATTTTCTGTTTTTTTTCTGTCTCTGCTGCATTCAACAACAACAACAAAATCAAAAAGAGGGAAATCAAGCACAAAGCCAGGAGAATTTCTAGACGATCCTCAACATTCAACGGCAAGAACAAAAGAATAAAGAGGCTCTCTTTCTTCAGCCGGCTGAAGGAGGGGAACCAAGGATTCATTCTTCCGCGTTTAAACAGGTAGGCGATCAAACTCTTTTGAAGCTTTTTAGTTAAAAGTTTCTGGCGATCACAGCACCTTAGTTGCATTTTTTTAATAGGTTAATTTACTCTAAACAACATAATTTTTCACATTAATCACACGAGCAATTTTTCAGCACCTACAGCTCTTTTGGCGATCACGGTGGGACTTGGTCTCGCCGTCTTTTAATTTCTTTTGTTCTTGCTATTATCATACCGGGCACCCACGGTGCACCACTTGTGTCTTTCGACACGTCCTCACCAATTGGTGAGTGTTTAGTTCGTTTAATTTCCCTCGTGCACCACGTGCACACCCCAGTGGCAAGATCTTGCCTCCCCTTTGATTAGTTTAAAAAGCTATTTTTGGTGATAAAATGCTGTGTGATTGCGTGATTTCTTAGTTGTTTAGCTAGTAAATCATCCTGTTTAAAATCTGAAACTAAAAATCTTTGCATGAGTCGATTGTTTACTGCATTTTTTCCTGTTTAAGGAGGATTCGACCCAGAAAATCCTTCTGGAAATCTGTTTCTGCGAACTGAAAAGCGTCCAGGAACAGCGACGCGTTTCAAAAACGCGTCAGGACACCTGGACGCCTTTTAGCCTCCAGATTATCTCTGTCGTTTACATCTGTTTCTGTGAAATAATTAACTTCTGTGTTGAATAGCGTCGACCATCATCGACGCTATTCAGACAGTTTTTAGTTATTTTCCAGGTTTTCTCTGCTGTTTGCATCTGTTCTCTGCGAAAGAATTAAGTTCTGTTTTGAATAGCGTCGACTATAATCGACGCGATTCAGACAGTTTCTTAATTATTTTCCAGTTTCCAGATTTCTATGTTGAGTGCTAGCTACACATTACTCTATTAAGCATTAGAGGCCACCCAGGTCGCAGGGCATATGCATTGAGGCTAAAACCCTCCTTTTCTTAGGAACACATTACTCGACGTTAGCAACTCTCTCTGATTGGGTTGGTCCCTTGATCAGACTAGAGAAGTTGACGTTGAGACCTCCATAAGTCCCCAAAATCAAGGTATTCCTCCTTGATCATCGGGCTGGTTGTACCAATTGAAGTCCCGGCTAGATTCCGAAAGCGTTGTGAAAGAGAACCCTAGAGAATAACGGTGGAAACTGAACTGAAACTAGGATCCTTCCCTGAGCGAAATTGTGGTTTAATCCAATTCAAATAACTCAACAAGGAATCCTGAAATCACGTTAAGCATCCACTTGTTTGATTAATCTTTGCACAACTTGTTTGATTAATTTTTTTTTTTGAAAAGAGAATCTAATATAATGTTGCTGCGATCAGGCAGAGATTTGAGTATGGCCCAAGACGCCATTATCAACTACGAGGGAGATGCTAATGCCCCTCGCAATTCTGATTTCAACTACGAGAACGGGAGAGATGCTGATGCCTCTCGTAATTCTGTCCCCATTCCAGTTCGACATGACGGGAATGTCCGAACTCCTCTTTTTAATCCGCATGATCAATATCATGATCTTCCTCCGCATGAATATGCGATTCCTAATCCTGACTTTGAGGGGGACATGAATCAGCATGATCCCTCATCCTCCGATCCTATGGATCTTGTCAATGCTCTGGGAGTTCTTGCCTCCCGACTGGACCCTCAGCAGTTCGAGGCGATCCAGTCCATTTTGAAGGGGAAGGCACCCATACAGCCTGCTGAGCCGAACCCTGTGGCTCCCCCCGTTGTTCCTCAACAACCTCCTCCTCCTCTTCCTTATATCCAACAGGCCATGGAAGGCCTTCATCTTACTTCTCGGCCAACTGGGCCACAACTTTCGTCATCCAGGCAACCGGCTAGACCGCAGACGCCCATCTATCAAAATGCCCTCGGGCATGGCGGAAGCTCTGCCGGACCTCATCCTTATTATCCTCCTTGTCCGACGTACTCTAGGCAGCAGGCCTATCAGGTTCTTCCTCCTCCTCCTCCTCCTCCCCAGGCAGATCTAACCACGCAGACGTTGCTGGCCAAGATGGAGCGCATGGATGAACAGTTCAACAATCTTCAGAAAATGATGGGGGTTAAAGCTGTGCCAGAAATCAATTTACCGAGCCTGCCAGTGTTCCATCTGCCACCCTCTGAAATGCCAGTGTATCGAAAGTATAATGGTATTGGTAACCCCTTCACGCACCTGAAGGAGTTCATGTACGAATCCTCTTTCTGGCAGAATGATAAGAGGTCATTGGCTTTCTTGTTCAGGAGATCCCTAGAGGGACCAGCCCTCGAGTGGTTCTTTTCTCTGGAACCCTCCGAAGTAGAGGATTACGGTATCGTTTCACGTAAATTTATCCAACGATACCAGGACAGAGTTGCACCCTCCTTGTCTATCACGGATCTTATTGCAGAAAAGATGAAACCGGACGAGGAGTTTGTCAGTTTTGCTGACAGGTGGCGGGGCCTGGCTGAAAAAGTGAAAGATCACTTGTCCGAATCCGAACAAGTGAAAATGTTGATTTCTAACGCCACTCCCCAGTTCAAGCTAGTCCTCTCCTTGAACAACTTGACGAACATGGCAGAGCTCTATGAAAGGGCACGGTACTGCCAGAATGCTTTCAAGGACGCTACGTTCTCTAGCGTCTTTGATCCTCACAGACCTAACAGGCCTCCACCTCGGAAGCCTGCAGTGCCAAATTCTCCTAGCTCAGGTCCAACTACTGAGGGCACGCTCTCTCACGAGCAGGTCAGTACTATGAACAATAATTCGCCCCAGTTTGTGAGGAATCAACAGCAGTACCAGAGGCCACCACAGACGAGCCAGCAGGGGTACAGGCAGCAGCAGAACCCCCATTACCAACAGCAGTACCAGCGACCCCAGCAGCAGCAACAGCTACAGCCACAGCCGCAACGGCAACAGCAGTATCAGCAGCCACATCAGCAGCAACAGCAACAGCCACAGTACCAGCCGCGCGCACCGCCGGCGTACCACAATGTCCCTCCTCCTGGTGACTACAACCAACAAAGGAGACCTCCAGGCCCGAAAAGGGCAGAGTACCCGGCCCTCCCAGAATCCTTGGCAGATATTTTCAGCGCTTTAATGGCAGCCAATGCCTTAGTTTTGCCAAGGGAGAAGGCCGTCTGGCCTCAAAATGCCGATACATCCAGGTATTGCTACTTCCACAGGCAACCTGGGCATACCATTGATACCTGCTTTCAATTTAGAGATTATATTCATGATCTCAACGAGCAGGGCGGCATTGACTGGGAGGAAATGAAGAAGTACATAACAGCCTTGAAGGCAAGGAGACCGCAGCAGCAGCAGCAGCAAGCAAGACCACCGGCACAGGCAGTAGCACCACCCAACATGGGCATAGTACAGAATCCACTCCCGGAGCACCAGAACCAAAACCAGGTTGCTCCCATTCTGACGAACAGCCAGTCTGAGGCTGGTCGTGGGCAGCAGTGGAGAGTAGAGGACTCTTCCTCTCTTTGTTCAACGGGTCACGTTCAAAGTACCGCAGAGCGACCACCACGCCGCACCATCCACATACCAAGGCCACAACCCGTTACCATTACCCCCATACCCACACCTACATACCACTCGCCCACGCCCAATAACCCATTACCGCTACCCACCTTCCTAAGACCCATTACGCCCCGCACCATTACACCTCCATCATATAACCCCCCGCAAACCAATAACGCACCCCTCCTACCATCTAGGCCACTATTACGCATACCATTTCCTACTTCACCCGCTACCACTACCGCCTATCCAGATATGCCTTTACCATCTAGACCGCTATTACGCGTACCATTCCCCACTTCACCAACCACTTACCCATCTACCATCCAACCCTCTAGGCCTTTAATCCGCACCACGCCATCACCACCTAGCCCTACGCCATCACCTACCTACCAACCCTCTACGCCATCCGCACCGTCCAACCCTGCGGTACTTAAGGTGTCACCCGGATCCTCCACGGTTGAGGAACACGCGCTCCGGAGTGGAAGGATTTTCAACAAGGTCTTTCCTCAGTCCACAGTCAGAGACGGCCCATCACAGCCGACTGAGGAAGCCCATAATGAAGAGAGTGCACCAGGCACTCAATACGACCTGTTGAAACACCTGGATCGGACACCGGCACGGATCACTATACTCGAACTGATCAAAAGATCCAAGAGTCACCAAGAAGCTTTAATGGAATATCTACAGAAGGTGATGGTCAATGAAGACGTGCCGGTAGAGAAGATTGCAGCACTACTAGTTCCTCAGGGGGATCAGCCCTCTATAACATTTCATACATCGGAACTAGCACCGCCGGCAGCCAGAAGCATGGCTCTGAGCATCACGGTTAACATTTGTAAGAAGGCCGTGGATGCATGCCTGGTCGACACAGGGGCTTCGATCAATGTTCTACCTCCGAAGACCCTTGAGTTATGCGGTGTGCCCAAAGAGAAATGGCTGCCCAGCCCCATCTCAGTAACAGCATATGACAATTCTACCCGTTCCCCTCTGGGAATGGTTTATTTAAAGGTGGAGCTGGGCCCTGTAAGTCATGCGGAGGTTGAATTTCACATCTTGGAAATCGACCCTTCCATAAATGCCATTTTAGGTCGTCCTTATATTAAAACTCTCGAGGCGATTCCTTCTACGAATCATCAATGCCTCAAATTTCCTTACAAAGGACGAATAATTAAGGTAACGAGCATGCCGATCCTTGCTGCTGCTCATTCCTTGAACATTAAATCTGCTGTTTTACCTGGCCGACAACCTTTTCTGTCGGTATTACAGGTCTACCGTCCAGTGGCTGATCCTCTGAAAGCCGCTACTATTTCTCCATATCCATTAAATGCTATCAAAAGGGGGAAGTGCATGAGTACCCCAGGATGGAGGATCATGATGAAGAACGGCTACGAGCCTGGGAAAGGTCTGGGCACGCAGTTGCAAGGCAGGACCACTCCTGTCAGAAATCATCGAACAACACCTGGAAGTGGTCTGGGCTATAGGCCAATAAAACTGAAGCAAGATCCGGTTAAGAAAGCAGAAATCAAAGAAGGCCCGAAGATCTGGGAGACGATGTCCACACCACCTAAAGAAGGCCGAGATCCCTTAACATGGACCCTGTGTACACACTTTGTAAAAGGGCCCATACTTAGCTATGACAATACGGTAGTCATCACTTCCTGTTTTGACTTCCATGATATTTATGGCAGGGACTTGGCCAGACATTGTTCTGAACTGCTTACATACCAATCCTTGGAGGCTCTGCGGCCTATGAAAAGGAGGAAATTTGATGACCCCGAATGTGAATGGTACAGGTGGTTCGACCTCAGAGACCTCTACATTGCACTGAACAGACTATTCTTGGATCCTGCAGAACCTAAGTGGCCGCCGCAGATTGATGAATTGATTGAAAGCCCTGGTGCCATATTTGATAAGCGGATACTGCTATCTGAAGAAACCGATGAAGGGGAGCCGGATGACCCATATCAAGCTGGTTACACAACAGATCTGCTCTGGAGGGGGACATATCCTTCACATGTCTTCATGCTCTATACTTTATTTCGTACACTACTCTTAACCCCGACTTGGTCGCGGGTCATAATTGAAGATATTCCACGGGCTCCGCCCGTCATGATTACTCTGTCCCCTCAGGACATTATACCACAACCTCCTCTCGATCTAGAGAGGTTGTATAATCTGATCTGGGACATATTACTATATGATCCCCCCAATCCTCTGGCCTTGGTGCCACTTCCTCTGTCTGATTCCCCTCCCATTCATATTCATTCCTGCTTTATGTTTAATTCTTTCATTTTCCAAAAAAAAACGCCAATTTGGCAACAAATTCTTCCCAAATCCTCATTGAGGAAACATCTTACTTGTCCGATTGCACCCCTCCGCGCGGGTCCTTCGGTCAAGACTCTCTCCTAGATCTACTCTGTCCCTCCCCTCGGGAGGATTCTCTTGTATTTCCACTTGAATCCCAGGATTTTCATCCTGCTTCGTCTTCGTTAGGTTATGATAGTGAAGTTAGGCAGTTTAGTCAGTTTAGGAAGTCTAGGAAGCCTAAGGGTAGGCGAATTCCAGATAGATACCTCTAGGACTTAGCTGATAAGTGCTCTTCTTGCTCTTTAATCCCTCAGCTTTTAGAAAATCCAATTCAGATGCCAGAAGATTGTATGGACGATGAGTTAGTTAATGATGGGTACGGGGTATATGAACAGGACCCCATTGAAGAAGATGACGAGGACGCGGCTGAGGCATATGCCAGTGGAGTGAAGAGATTTGATGAACCCTCAGCTGCCGTAGAAGAGCCCACCAAAGAAATTAATTTAGGGACTGAAGACGAACCTAAGGTTGTCCTCGTCAGTAAAAATCTTTCTTCAGAAGATGAGAACGCAATGGTACAAGTACTCAAGGACTATAAGGACACTTTCGCCTGGAGTTATGAGGATATGCCGGGGTTAGACTCGTCTTTAGTTGAACACAGGTTGACATTAAAAGACGGAGCTAGCCCGGTCAAGCAGAAATTAAGGCGATTCCACCCACAAATGGCTCTAAAGATGAAGGAAGAAGTCGACAAATTGCATAAAGCCAAATTTATTAGAGTTGTCCTTTATCCACAATGGGTGGCCAATATAGTCCCGGTTATGAAGAAAGACGGAAAGGTCAGAATTTGCATCGACTTCCGCGATTTGAACCGGGCGTGTCCTAAAGATGATTTTCCATTGCCTCATATTGATGTACTCATCGATAACACTGCTGGCAATGAGACTTTATCATTAATGGATGGATTTTCATGATATAATCAGATTAAGTTGGCAAAAGAAGATCAAGAGAAAACTTCATTCACTACACCTTGGGGAACATATTGTTATGTTGTCATGCCGTTTGGATTAAAGAATGCTGGAGCCACTTATCAAAGGGCCATGATGGCAATATTTCATGACATGATGCACATAGATTTGGAAGTGTACGTGGATGATTTATTGGTTAAATCGAAAACAAAGGCTGAGCACGCCAAAGTTTTGGCAAGGGTATTAGAGAGATCGAGAGAATATCAGTTAAAGATGAACCCCAAGAAATGTGTATTCGGGGTATCTTCAGGAAAATTGCTTGGATTTATTATCAGTAAACGGGGAATTGAGATCGATCCTAACAAGGCGAAGGCTATTAGAGAAATGCCACCTCCTAAAAACTTGAAAGAGTTGAGAGGATTAATCGGGAGGTTACAATTTATTCGCCGTTTTGTCTCCCAGCACTCACAAAGGTGTAAGCCGTTTTACGAGCTTACCAAGCCGGGAGTCAAATTCGATTGGGACGATAAGTGTCAGGAGGCATTCGATGGATTGAAGGACTACTTAGCAAGTCCTCCTGTTTTGAGACCACCATCTCCAGGCAAACCATTGATACTTTATATTTCAGTCCTGGATGATGCTGTGGGGGCTGTCTTAGCACAAGAAGATGAAGAAGGAAAAGAGAGGGCAGCCTATTATCTCTCTAAACTTCTCAACCCGCTGAACAGAGATATACGGCGATGGAGAAGACATGTGCAGCATTGGTCTGGGTTGTGCAGAAATTGAAGCATTATTTTCTAGCCCATGAAGTCCATCTTATCGCTAGGATGAATCCGATCAAATTCCTTCTGGAGAAATCTGTTCTTACTGATAGGTTAGCACGTTGGCAAAGCTTTCTATCTCAATTCGACATCATTTATATTCAACAGAAAGCGATCAAGGGCTATGCCATAGCAGAACATCTCGCTCATCATCCCCTTCCTCGATTTGATCCAGTGCGATCAGAGTTTCCGGATGAGGAACTGATGTCCGTAAATCAAATCAGAGATGATATGTGGACTCTGCATTTTGACGGAGCTCTGAATTCTCATGGAAAAGGGATCGGTATTGTTCTGTTATCACCTGAAGGTATCACCATTCCACAAGCCTTTCAGCTTGATTTTCCAGTCACCAACAATATAGCTGAATACGAGGCACTCCTTGCCGGCCTCGAGGCTGCTCATTTCCATGGTGCTACCAAACTCAGGATTGTAGGTGATAGCCAACTGATTCTTCGCCAAGTGCTGACCAAGTATCGAACTCTCGATCCCAAGCTCAAGCCTTATCAAGAACTTACTTCTGCTTACTCAAAGCTTTTCACGAAATTGATCTTTGTCCATGTCCCTAGGAATCAAAACATCTTAGCTGACGCTCTAGCTTCACTTGCATCTTCTCTTAATTTTCCAATCAGCAAACAATCTGAATCAATCATAGTTCATAGGCGTCTTTCACCCGCCGTGAAAGATCCTTCTTTCCTTAGAACTAAGGAGAAATTGCTGAAGAAAGTCAGGGACGTAGATATCATTGAAAAGAGAGAAATCATGTTGATAGAGCTGTTAGAAGAGATGGATGATGAACAGAAGCCATAGTATTTTGAAATTGCAAAATATTGTGAAGATCAATCGTATCCTGAGGAAGCTACAACTGAGGAGAAAAGAGCTATCATGAGAGTTGCTCAAAGATACACC
Source organism: Zantedeschia hybrid cultivar (assembly GCA_030544215.1). NCBI lineage: Eukaryota > Viridiplantae > Streptophyta > Magnoliopsida > Alismatales > Araceae > Zantedeschia > Zantedeschia hybrid cultivar. The sequence continues at coordinate 39,878,757 of JARZZO010000013.1, read as the reverse complement.
CTAATTGGGGGAGCATTATATAAGAGAGGTTTTGATGGAGTTCTTCTGAGATGTCTAGACGAAGATGAGCTTTGGAAAGTTATGGAAGGAGTTCATAGTGGAGTTTGTGGTGGTCATGTCAATGGACGGATGCTAGCAAAGAAGATCCTTAGACAAGGATTTTATTGGCCAACCATGGAAGAAGACTGTGTAGGATATGTTCGTAGGTGTGCTAAGTGTCAACTTCACGCCGACAAAATTCATTCTCCTGCATCTTCACTCCATCCCGTTTCTTCCCCATGGCCTTTCTCCATGTGGGCTTTCGACATTATTGGACCTCTTGGTAATCCAGATTCCGGCATCAAGCAAAAATCTTTCATTCTCACGGCAACGGAATACTTCACCAAGTGGGCAGAAGCTGAAGCGTACGTGGAGATCAAAGCATCAACCGTCTGCAAGTTCATCATGAAGAACATCATCACCCGATTTGGAATTCCAAGCACTATCGTCACCGACAACGGACCGCAGTTCGTGTCACAGGAATTGAAGGATCTCTGTAACAGGTATAAAATTGCATTGCATCATTCATCTCCTTATTATCCGCAAGGCAATGGCCAAGCAGAAGCAACAAATAAGACTTTGATAAAAATCATCAAAAAGACGTGTAAATCTAATAAATTCTCAGATTGGCCAGAAAAATTGGTTGAGGCTCTATGGGCCTACCGAACTTCAATCCGCACGCCTACTGGGCAAACTCCTTATTCCTTAACATTTGGAATGGAGGCGGTAGTTCCATATGAGATCCTCATACCGTCGTTAAGAGTACAATTGAATAAGGAATTTTCTATTGATAAACATCGTTCAGCACTCCTTGCTCAATTGGAACTTTTAGACGAGAAAAGATGGTCAGCTGCTAATCATGCAAAAGTTTATCAAAATAGACTAGCACATTTTTATCAAAAGAAAGTCATTGAACGTAAGTTCAAAGTCGGTGAAATGGTTGTCAAAAGAATTTTTGTAAAACCTGGTGGTCCGCGTTCTAAGCTCCAACCCAACTGGGAAGGACCTTATGTTGTATCGCACGCTTTTCCTGGTAATGCTTATCGTCTTATTAATGCAGAAGGAGAAGAGTTAGAACATCCCTGGAATAGTTTACATCTTAAGAAATACTACCCTTAGGTTAAAGAGTCAATCAGTATGGTACAAAGACCAGTGGAATCAGAAAATTTATAAACTCAAATTTCCTTATCAGTCTGAATAACTTAATTTCAAGCCCATTACTGCACACACTGACACGTTTGATTCGTGAGTAACAAGAGATGCCAAGTCCTAAAGAATATCGAAAGCTTGACCGAAAGTGTAAAGTACAAATCATTCATTTTTAAAGCAAAATTCTGTTTTAACTCGGCCCATGATGTAGGAACGAGGCTTAGAATAGACTACCAAGAATACCCGCCATCTTAGTAGGAGGCCGTCATAAAAAAAAGGGGGAGATCCGTCCCGAAGAAAAGAAAAAAAAAAGGAAGAAAAGAAAAGCAAAAGGCAAAAGCCAAATATCAAATCAAAAAGGCCATTACATTACAAACGTTACATCAAGGCCATGAAATGAAATGAAGGGAACGCAAGGTCGATAAATACCCCGGAAAGAAAATGACCGAACCCCAACGGATATTAGGGTAGGAAAGGAACATTTTTTTAAGTCTCCGGAACCTTCTCATGGACTTTCTAAACTTATTCATCTTTTCTTTCTAAAGAGATGTACTACAAACTTAAGGAATGGTTTAGATTGACTAAGGGTCAAATCATCAAATGGGATCACGAATGGAAACACAAATTCAAACACGATGGGTTTAAGTTGAGTTGTTAAAGAATAATTTGGAAATTAAGTTAATAAATGAATATGATCTTTTGATCCAAGTACCATGCTGATCTTTTAGTCAAAAACCCAAAAAAGTACATATGTCAAAAATACAAAAAAAATACATATGTCAAAAATCAAAAAAAAATACATAAGTCAAAAGTAAAAAAAAAACATACATATGTCAAAATTCCAAAAAAAAAAATACAAACATTTCAAAAAATTCAAAAAAATTACATAAGTCAAAAAGTCAAAAAAATACATATGTTTCAAAATTCAAAAAAAAAATACATATGTCAAAATTCAAAAAAAAAAAAAGGGCATATATTTCAAAACCCCAAATAAAAATGAATATTTCAAAACAACAAAAATATTTCAATTAGCATATGCTTGTTGCATTTGATGTGTTTCATTCCTTTTATTTTCAGTGAGCATCTGTTTGCTTGTATGTTGCATTTTTACTTAAGTTTGATTATTCTCATTACCTTTGTTAGTAAAGGCTATGCCCCTTGACCATTTATTGAAGGAAAAGATTGATTGACCATTTATTTGGTCAGGCAAGGGGCTAAGCCTAAACAGATACTTAACATGTTTGTTCAAGTTGTATACAGGACACAAGACATTGATAGAGTTGGAATCCGAGTAGAGAACAGCCAGAAATCTGTTTTTGTGAATAAAAGATGTCGAGGAGCACTGCTGCGTTTCAACGTTGAATGACGTTTGCGCGACACGAAGCGTTTCAGCGTTTTTGAAATTCTATATGTTTTGATGTTTAAATTGAATATTTGTTTGGAGTTATTAACAATTTTGATTACAGGAAATTCAAAGAAAACCTAAATAAAGCTGGAAAATATCGAGAAGATCTCACTGTGGGAGTCATGAAGTCCTGACCATGGCAAAAAAAAGACGGTTATTTCTACCCCTGTATTCTATTTCATGTAATTAATTTTGCATTCGCATTATTATATGATAAATATTTATTAGAGTATATCAAGGACCTTGTGGTTTTGATGAAACTGGAATTTGAGTTCCCCTACAACAAAAACAGTGATAATTCCAGAGGAATCTTAATCGCACGGATAGGCCGTTGGATTGTTAATTAGTGAGGACGATGGTTCCACTTTTGTGAAACGGTGCGTGGATAAACGAGCTTCGGCTTAGCACTGAATTACAAGAGTTGATATCTTGACTCATTAATGACAATTTAACAATATTATCCTTGATTAATTTATATTTTATTTGACTTTATATTTTTCTTTTAGCCCAGCATGCATCATATAGGATTTTGAAATCATTGTGATAAGAATTAATTATTGATTAAGTTTCAGACCATTAATCAAATAATTCAAACATGATATGAAATATTCTATTCTGAATTGAGTATCTTGATTATCTTTGAGGTTCGCTTGAAGATATCCTTGGAATTCTATCCTTGATTGGATTCTTTATCCAATATTTCTTATTTTCTTTTTAAGATCCATCATGGTTGCAGCACGTCCACATTGGCTGGCAAACGCTCCCCATGATGAAACCTACAGTGTCTACGACCTGGGGTACTTCTCACTCCGAGGAGGTTGATCGACCTTATTTTATTTCCTTGTCTACCTCATCCAGACAGGATTGATTCCATTGATTTCCTTAAACTATCTTCATTGATAATTTCGAGAAAAATTCCAATCATGTGATGTTAAGAGCGTGTCTCATCACACCTTGGCATCACCTTTTCAATACATTCCATTCCATTTCACTCCCTTGTAAAGACGATGCCAAGGTGAGGCAGCTGTAGACACGCTAATTTTGACGTCATTTTGAGTAAATTTCATATCATATAATAATGCCTCAGAATGGTCTGATAATTAATCATTGATTAATTTTTATTAATCTTTTTGAGTGTCGGATCGAACAGACATGTTTAAGTTAATCAATTGAATTGATTTTAGCTCAAATTTTAGTTAAAATATGAAGAATCTTGAAAGACGTCGACCCATGTGGACGCTATTTAGAGTTTATTCGTATTTTAACGTTTAAATTTGAATTTTAATTAATTGATTTATTAACTAAAAGGCGTCTGTAGAGGACGACGCATTTTAGGTTTCCTAAGCTGTTTTAACTTCTCTTCCGGATGTTTATCCTTATCTTAATTAGTGTAAAAGACGTCTACACACGTGGACGCGTTTTAGCTAATAAAGATAAAGATAAGTTTTCCCGGATATTTATCCTTATCTTAATTAATCTTAAAGGCGTCAGCCAAGGTGGACGCGTTTTAGATAATTACAGATAAAGATGAATTAATCAGTAATTATCTGTCGATTAAGGTGGATAAATCCTAGATTTTTCTATGTTAATCGCGAACGCAAGAAAATGCCTATAAATACCTTGCATCTCAAGGAGTTAAAAAAGAAAAAAAAAGAGAGAGAGAATTATTGAGCCTCAGCGTTATAGCGATTTGAAGATCGGAGCAACCACGTCGGAACGCCGGAGCGCTGCCATTTCCAGAAGTCGGCATCCCTCTTCAAGATCTTCATCCCTTCAAAGCTTCAACCAACTGGACTGGGCATAAGTTTTTCATATTTGAATTTCATTTTTATTTATTAGTTTCATTCTCTCATACTCACTGCATGCAACACACACCACATTATTAATTTTCCTAAACCCATCTGTTCTAAAGGGGTTTCAAAGTCATTTAAAACAAGTGAGTTGCTGTTTTAAACATGTTTTTAATCATAGTTAATTTTGACATTATTTCTATTTAGGTTCTCATCACTATTTATTCTTTATTTTCTGTTTTTTTTCTGTCTCTGCTGCATTCAACAACAACAACAAAATCAAAAAGAGGGAAATCAAGCACAAAGCCAGGAGAATTTCTGGACGATCCTCAACATTCAACGGCAAGAACAAAAGAATAAAGAGGCTCTCTTTCTTCAGCCGGCTGAAGGAGGGGAACCAAGGATTCATTCTTCCGCGTTTAAACAGGTAGGCGATCAAACTCTTTTGAAGCTTTTTAGTTAAAAGTTTCTGGCGATCACAGCACCTTAGTTGCATTTTTTTAATAGGTTAATTTACTCTAAACAACATAATTTTTCACATTAATCACACGAGCAATTTTTCAGCACCTACAGCCACGTGTCCCGATCCGCGTGCTGGAGAAGGGAGCGGCGGCAATCCGAGTAGAACCTCGGGCAGAGAGCCGAGGCGATCCGCGACCCGCGAGCGGTCATGATCCTTTTGCACTTTTAACGGGGCGGCCGGATGCGCGACGCGTGTCCTGTGCTTCTTCGCGAGGCGACCGTTCTGACGGGAAAAGCGACGCCCGTCCCGTCCATTTAATAAAGTCTGACACAAGTCAGAGGGTTTGGCCCTTCGCCCTCAGAGGCAAAGGCCTTCGTCGCCACCCCGAATGAAGACGAAGCAGCTACTTAACCCTCGGCCGACCGAGGGCACCCTTTTTTCAAGAAAAAGAACAGAAAGCTTCGGGTAAAACACCTGTTACGCTATTCCCCAACAAGCTTCGGGCTATACTCTCGCCATCTCAGAACTGAGGAAGACAAGAGTGGGGGGCTATGTGATGAGGCAGAATCCGATTCGGCCCATTAAAACAAGCTCAAACCCAGTTCAGCCCAGCAGCAGCAGTACAAGGCCCTCAGAGAGCCTTCGGCCCATCAGCGGCCCAGCAGCCCCCGGCCCGTAAGCGGTACCGTTGCTCCCGGCCCAACAGGCTTCAGCCCGTCAACGGCCCACCAGTCTACGGCCCGGGAGCAGCGCAACAACCCTAGGCCCAGCAGGCTTCGGCCCATCAGCGGCCCAACCCCCTTCGGCCCGATAGCCGAGTCCGGCCCACTCCGGTGGAGGACTAGGCACTATGGCGGTTTACCAGTAAGCCCGGACATAGTCCTATATCGGCTATCACCGTTAACCATCCTCTATCCTCTGCTATAAATACACAGCTATTTATTGCTAAAGGTATGTTCTCCTATGCCTCCGAGACCCTCAAGGACTACAGTCCAAATAGCATTAAACCTACTCTTTGCCTTCTGAATCGAATCATCTTCAGGAGCTAACTTGACCGTCGGAGGGGGTTCCTTAGGGCCGAAGCCCGGGACTCCTGCTGACCAGTTTTCTTCTTCTTTCCCTCCTGCAGGGGCTCGGTTCGAATCTTCGCCGACCTTCCCGAGTCGGTCTCGGCTGCCGACCTCGGACTCCTCTCCCTAGTCTCGACGCCGTGCGCCGGCTGCCCCGCAACCGGAGGAGACTCGGTTTCGCGCCGCCCCTTCGTCTACCGAAGGAGCTTCGGCCCTGACATCCCGAAGACAAGCCAGCCTCCGACCGAGCGGCTCTCGACCTCGGACCTTCGGCTTCGCCTCTGCATCCTTCGCCTTCCGGATCCCCGTCGGGCCTCTAAAACACCGATCCGACCCAGCTCCGGATCCATTACTTCGGATTCCAGCTTCGGAATCCGGTCGTGATAGCTTCGGCTACATCAGCTATTATTGCAGAAATAGACAAGTGGCTTGGGGGCCAAAGACGTATCTTCGTGTCTTCCCTTGTGGACATTGCTGTTGTTGCAGCAACAAGGAGGTGGGTGGAGGCCAAAGTAGCATTTTCATTTTCTGATTGTCTGCTTTATTTACCAACTTAGGTGTCATTTTGTACATGTAAAACATCGTAAAATTTTAATTTTAAAATCATCAATTTTTAGATCGACGAAAATAAAATCAATGAATCATTAGTTTTGAAATCATCGGATTTGGTTTATGGTGATTGTAGGCTGTAAACTAAAATCAAGTAAAAGGAAAATTTAAGAGTCAATCTATTTTGAAATATGGCAATTTATGACGTGCCAAATGAATAAAAAAATATTGTAAAATAATTTACAACATATGAAATAGAAGAAAAATGTTTTCTTACGGCTGTTTACAACATTTTACAACTTTTATGACGCTCCAAATGACAGTTTAGAGAGGCAGTGGCTTTTGTCTATGGATTGCACTTCGAGAAGTTCGACATGGGGATTCTTAGGACATGTTTGGCAAAATTTCTCCTTATTAATATATTTATATTATAATAAAAATATTATAAAATAAAAATTTTAAAATTATATTCATATTAAATATAAAATAATATTATTCTTAAATAATTGTCTTACTCTATTTTGTTTAACTTATCTTATAAATTTATTTAAATCATATGATATATACTTTTTGTCGTATATTATTTGTATTTATTATTTGTTATCTTAATTTTTATATGTTAATAATTATCATATCATATAATATTTAATATTTATAATCACATATAAAAAAATTTAGTTATAATATATAACATAGTAATATTTTTAAGTATATAAGACAACTCAAAATCTTAAAATTAGAACCATACCTTCCGTACCTTTACTTACTTGATGTTAGCCTTCATCCACAATATCCTTTGTGAATGATTTTTTTTTTGAATAACGATATTGTTAAAAATATTTATTGCGTGGAAGTACTTTATGCTCGAATAGTATTTTATCTAATTTAGACTTTGTTATGATTTTGTTGTAGTCCTCGTACAGAATTATATTTATACTTAATTATGCACTACATATTTTTTTTTAACATACTTTGGATCTCCTGAGATCTCTTTGTTATACTTACCTAACTAGCACTACAATTTAATATACAAGCGAAATGCCTTCATATTAGAGTCCTTATTAAGCAAAATCAAAAGTTTAATATTCATCATGTAAAATTATCTTTATATTTGATTATTTACTTAAATAAAAGTTTATTAAGACGAAGTTATTTAAATCAATATGACATTTTTATCTTAACATAAAATTTAATATGTTTTAAATAATTTCACATAGATGCCATATATCTCACGAGTTTGAAATTAGTTATACTAATAAAATAGAATTTCTAGTTGACTTTAAAGGTATATATGCAAATACGCTGTGTTTCAAGGATGTACATGCAAAAGAAGCCCTTTCTTTAAACTTGGTAGATGTTACGAGTTCCGTTTTTATAATGTGAAAGTTGTCCTGGTTCCACCACTCTTCCACTTGCGCCCGAGGTATGATTTCCTTCCTATTCTTTGGTACATTTTAACTGTGCAGTTGATGATCCAATTAACAAGTCCCAGGTCAGAGGCGATGTGGTGCCCCTGGTTTCTTACCCCCACATGAGGGGTAAGAGAAACGGGTGTAGAGCTAGTGAGAGCCAGCTATTGACATGGTTCCTTCCAGGAGGCGTCATCTAGTCCCTTCACCTTTCTTCCCCCCTTCCTAATGGCGTCCGGTTTTTGGAAAACCTAGCCAAGGCAAGTGTGTGGAGAGAGAGAGAGAGGGAGAGACGTAGCTTTATAATGGCCTCTGGTTTAGGGAAATCCGACCAGGACAGGCATGTGGGGAAAGAGAGAGTTTTGGCAAGCCTAACAACCAAAGCAGTTTGTGTAGAGAGATAGAGAGAGAAGGAGCGCCCCTGCTCGCGCCGAGCTCACCGGCTCCGTCCCGCTTGGCATACCCCTGCGGGCTCATCCTCCCTCCCATGGCCAACGCCTACCGCAGAGCACGATCCACCTGCCTTGCCTGCCTCGCCTCCTTCCTCCTCCTCCTTGGCTCCCCGCCCGCCGCCCATGCCCAGGACCTCGACTACCCCACCGCCGGCCTCTCCACCAACTGGACGAGCACCCCGACGAGGCCACACGTCGTCAGCTTCACCGACGGCTCGCAGGTGAGATCGCTCCTCCTTCGGCGGAACCGAGCCGGCTTCGGCCACACCTACGCCTTCGGCTTCTACTGCAGGGGCACCTGCAACTCCTCCCTCCTCGGCATCTTCATCGTCTACGCCAACAGCGGCGGCGGCATCACCCTCCCGTCGAGCGGGTTCCCGCAGGTGGTGTGGGCAGCAAACAGGCCCCGCCCCGTGGGGGAGAACGCCACGCTGCGGCTGGGCTCGGACGGCGATCTGGCGCTGACCGACGCGGACGGCACCAAGGTGTGGTCCACCAACACGTCCGGCAGGTCCGTGGCCGGCATTAGCCTCACGGAGTTCGGCAACCTGGTGCTCTTCGGTGACAGGAACCAGACCATCTGGGAGTCCTTCGCCTACCCCACGGACTCCCTCGTCCCCGGGCAGAAGCTGCGCTTGGGGCAGAGCCTTACGGCCAACGATTCCTCCACCAACGCCGCAGAGGGTGTCTACTACCTCTACGCCAACTCCACGGGGCTGATCCCCTTCATCAGGTCCAATCCCCCGACGAGGTATGCTTCTGTTCTAGCACAAACCACTGACAGGAACATAGAGTTCTTCGAGTTCATGAACGGGAGCATCTCCACGAACTCGTCGGGGCAGTACATGGCGCCTACCCAGTTCCTGCGGCTGGAGTGCGATGGGCATCTTAGAGTATATGAATGGAGTACAACAAATGCTGCGTGGAACGTGAGGCAAGACCTGTTAACGCCAAGTGCTTACTGAGCTACCTATTTCTGTTGGAATTAGCCATCTTAAATTTGTTCTTTTAATAAATGTTGTGAGAGTTTGTGGGTTATATAAATAAGAGATGAGTTACAAAAAAGGTTCTCATCTATTGTAGATTTGAAGTGGTTTCAAGAAGAACTTGTAATCTTGGTTTATTAAATAAGTAACTCTCCAAGAGTTATTCTTGTACAAGGCCTATATAAAGAGGCCACTCTTACTATTCCTATCCAAGTTCAAGACAAGTCAAGTCAATTAGAGAAGAATTTATTTAAGTGCTCCACTTCTTGTCATGTGTGAGTTATTAAGTGAGTTGGAAAGTTTTCTCTTTTAAGTCTTCTTTATATCCTTTTAGTATATCATTTAGTTTTGCATAACAATAGAATACTTAGAGTCCAATTCCAAACGACCGAAGTCCAACAAAGTGGTATCAGAGCCAAAAGATTCATCTAGGTTATCCTTTTGTTATCCTTTAGTTGTCAAGATAGCGTCTAGTTTGGTGCAACCTCAAATTCTCAAACTGGCAAAAGACAACTATGAGAATTGGTGCATCCAATTCAAGGCTTTGTTCGGGTCTCAAGATCTGTTGGAGATTGTCTCTGACGGGTACGTGGAACCCACTTCCGAACAAGAGACTGGTTACACTCCAGAGCAAAAGAGTGCACTAAAGGACCAGCGGAAGAAGGATAAGAAGGTCTTGTTCCTACTCTACCAAGGGTTGGATGAAGCGACCTTTGAGAAGATTGCCGAGACGACATCGAACAAGCAAGCCTGGGATATCCTAGGCACGATCTATAAAGGTGTGGATCGGGTGAAGCGAATTCGCCTTCAAACTTTGAAGGTCGAATTTGAAGCTACTCGTATGAAGGAGGATGAAAGCATCTCCAACTATCATTCACGATTACCTGTACTCGTGAATCAAATGAAGCGGGATGGCGAAAAACTCGAGGACGTTCGCGTCATCGAGAAGATGCTTCGATCTCTCACATCGAAGTTTGAGCACGTGGTCGTCGCCATTGAGGAGTCCAAAGACTTGGAGGCTTTCTCGCTTGAAGAGTTCATAGGATTGTTGTAAGTCCATGAGCAACGAATCCGAAAAATGTCCTAATCCACTGTAGTTGAGCATGCATTAGAGTCTAAATTGGCTCTTGGTGATCAACAGAAAGGCCGCGGTGGAATTAACAACCGCGGAAGAGGTCATGGTCGTGGTCGTAGAAAACAACAAAACCACGATGAATCTCCACAAAAGAACGTGGATCACGGATGAAGTCGGGACAAGTCCAAAGGTAGCCGCAGAAACATCAAGTGCTACAATTGCCACAAATATAGACACTATGCATCAGAATGTTGGAGCAAAAAGTCAGATCAAGGTGAGCAATCTAACTTTGCAGATGCTTCAACTATTGATGAGGATCCAACTATCTTGCTTACACGGGAAGAGGCACTCGACAAGCAAAACGTGTGGTTTTTTGACTCGGGAGCAAGTAACCACATGTGCGGAAGAAAGGAACTATTTATAGAGTTTTCCAGCCATACTCATAGTACTGTCAGTCTTGGAGATTCATCAAAGCATGTTGTAGAAGGCAAAGGAAAAGTCAGAATTTTCCAAAAAGACAGTACACCTCAATACATTTCCAATGTGTATTATGTGCCTAATATGAAAAGCAATATCCTCAGTATTGGGCAGCTCCTAGAAAGGAGTACACAATACACATGAAAAATTACAAGCTAAGTTTGACAGATAAAAATGGAAGGCACATCGCACGAGTCCAGATGGCAAAGAATCAGATGTTTCCCCTCCATTTGAAGACTAGGATACAGAAATGTTGCTATGGACCCATAGAAAATGAGTCATGGAAGTGGCATCTTCAATATGGGCATCTCAACTTTCACAACTTGAGACAGTTAGCAGTAAGGGGCATCGTGAAAAGATTGTCCAACATTAGAGATCCAAAACATCTATGTGAATCATGCACTCTCAGAAAGCAACATCGACATTCCTTTCCAAAGGCCGTATCCAGAAGCGCATCCAATCGACTAGAGTTGGTGCATACAGATATTTGTGGTCCGTTGGAACCTATATCTCTTGGAGGTAATCATTATTTCATTACCTTTATTGATGATTTTAGTCGGAAGATATGGGTGTATTTGATCAAACAAAAGTCTGCTGCTTTTAATGTATTTAAACACTTTTAAGGCTCGTGTTGAGCGAAAGAATGGCTGTAAATTAAAAGTTCTTAGATCTGATCGAGGTGTTGAGTACACTTCAATTATGTTTAAGAATTATTGTAGACAAGAAGGCGTCAGACAACAGTTTACAACTGTATACACACTATAGCAGAATGGCTTTGCTGAGAGGAAGAACCGCACTATTCTAGAGATGGTGAGGACCATTATGAAGTCGAAAGATATGTCTAAGTCATTTTGGGTTGAAGCTGCTGCATGTACAAGTTATCTTCTCAACCAAAGTCCAACAAAAGCCTTGATAGATATGACTCCACAAGAAGCTTGGAGCAGGAAGAAACCAGATATGAATCACCTACACATTTTTGGTGTATCGCATATGTACGAGTACTTGAAGAGAACAGGAATAAGCTAGATGATCGTGGAGACAAATGTATCTTTGTCGGCTATAGTGGTGAGTCAAAAGCTTACCGTCTCTATAATCCACTTACCAATAAAATAGTGGAAAGTAGAGATGGTATTTTCAGCAAAAAAGAGGCATAGAGAAGGAATAATGGAGACGACAAACTAGTGGTGATGGAAGAAACAGTGGTTGAACAACGACCTCTGCCATAGCCTACACCGCCACCTCCTCCACAAACTCCTTCTAATGAAGGAAGTAGTGCTTCATTCCGAAGTACTCCATCGACATCACAAGGCTCTAACTCATCAAGGCGAACTTCAATCAAAATGAGAAGTTTGAGAGATATTTATGAACAAACAGAAGAAGATGGAAAAACAAATCTCTTTTGTTTGTATATAGATCATGAGCCTCTTACCTTTGAAAAGGCCGTAGAAGAAGATTGTTGGAGATCGGCTGTGGAGGATGAAATCTATGCCATCGAGAAGAACCAAACATAGGAGTTGGCTACACTCCCAAAAGGTCATAAGGCTATAGGTGTGAAATGGGTCTATAAGATCAAACACACCGTTGATGGAGAGGTGGAGAGATATAAGGCAAGGCTTGTAGCCAAAGGTTACAAACAAAAGCACGGCGTGGACTACGAAGAAGTCTTTGCTCCAGTTGGCCGGCTTGACACTGTAAGACTATTGATTTCCCTTGCAGCTCATCATAGGTGGAAAATTTATCAGTTAGATGTCAAGTCAGTTTTTCTAAATGGACCACTCGAAGAAGAAGTGTACGTGGAACAATCACAAGGTTTTGTGATTGAAGGCAAGGAGCACAAGGTGTATCGCCTAAAAAAAGCACTTTATGGGCTAAAGCAAGCACCAAGGATATGGAATTCATTCATTGACGGCTATTTGCATGAACATGGCTTCATCAAATACCCTTATGAACATGCTACATATGTGAAGAAAGGCAACCATGGAAAGTTATTATTTGTTTGTCTTTATATTGATGATTTATTGTTCACAAGAAATAGCCATAAGATGTTTGAAGAATTCAAGCGGTGCATGTTCAAGGAGTTCGAGATGACAGATTGTGGACTTATGTCTTACTTCTTCGGCATAGAGGTGAAGCAACAAGAAGATGAGATTTTTATATCCTAGAGAAAATATGCAAAGGAGATTCTCCAAAAGTTCAAAATGGAGAATTGCAAGGCTGTCAGCACTCCTATAACAACAAGCTTAAGGTTGACAAGAGATGGAAAAGAAGAAATTGTGGAACCAACTCTATTCAGGAGTTTGGTTAGCAGTTTAAGGTATCTCACCATTACTAGGCCTGATATTGTATATAGTGTTGGCCTTGTGAGCAGGTACATGGAAATACCCAAGAATTCTCATTGGATTGCTGCAAAGAGAATTCTTAGGTATATCAAAGGTTCGTTTGAGCAGAGTCTCTTCTATCCTTATAGAGGAGAGGCTATACTTTATGGCTATTCTGATAGTGATTGGAGTAGTGATCTAGATGAAAGGAAGAACACCACAGGATATGTTATCTACTTCGGCCCAACAGCTTTTTCATGGAGTTCATAGAAACAAAGTGTGGTGGCTTATCAACATGCGAGGCCGAGTATGTTGCAACATCCTCTACTGTGTGTGAAGCATTATGGTTGAGGAATCTACTTAAGGAGTTACATTATCTACAAATAGAAGCTACATCTATTTTTGTAGATAATAAATCAACAATAAAGCTGTCGAAGAATCCAATAGAGCATGGGCGAAGTAAGCATATTGACACCATGTTTTATTTTATCAGAGATCATATGAAAGAAAAGAATGTGAAGTTTGAATATTGCAGTATTGTGGATCAAGTGGCTGACATATTTACGAAGTCCTTACCTACTAATACTTTCACAAAGTTCAGAGAAATGCTTGGCACGAAGACAATTCAAGTTTGAGGGGGCCTGTTGGAGTTAACAAACTTAAATTTGGGAGTTTGCTTTCTTTAGTTCTTTTAATAAATGTTGTGGGAGTTTGTGGGTTATATAAGTGGGAGATGGGTTACAAGAAAGGTTTTCATCCGTTGTAGACTTGAAGTGGTTTCAAGAAGAGCTTGTAACCTTGCTTTATTAAATAAGTAACTCTCCAAGAGTTACTCTTGTACAAGGCCTATATAAAGAGGCCACTCTTACCATTCATATCCAAGTCCAAGACAAGTCAAGTCAATTAGAGAAGAATTTATTTAACTGCTCCACTTCTTGTCATGTGTGAGTTATTAAGTGAGTTGGAGAGTTTTCTCTTTTAAGTCCTCATATCCTTTTAGTATATCATTTAGCTTTATAACAATAGAATACCTAGAGCCTAATTCCAAATTACCGAAGTCCAACAGTTTCTACCCTAAGGTGTGTGGGAGATATGGGATTTGCTCTGCCAACGAGCAGTGTGGTTGCCCCCAGTGGAATGGTGGCGGGTCTAACTATTTTGTGTAGGTCGATAGCAGGAACCCGAGCTTAGGGTGCTAGGAAGTTACTCCACTGTCTTGCCGAAGTCCCTACAATCACAGCCTTGTTCGTCTTGATGCCATTACTTATTTCACCTGCGACCAATCTGCTACTGACATCTCTAGCACAGATGAAGTCGGATGCAGAAGCGCCTGTGAGAAGAATTGTTCATGCAAAGTAGCCTTCTTTCGTTACTTCGCCAACATTTCAGATGGCTCTTGCTACCTCACGTATGAGGTCTTCTCCCTTAAGAACAACCAAGATGAGGTGACACATTATAATTCTACTACGTTCATCAAAATTCAGGTGAATACCAACTCTACCAAGTCCTCCACGAGCTCCTTAAGCCCTGCGAGCTCCACAAATGAATTCAGGATGCCGAAAGGCGCGATCTTGGGGGCTGCTTTGGGTGGTGTGCTTCTATTGGTTCTTGTTAGTGGCATTTGTCTTTTGATAGTGAGGAAGAAAAAGCAAGAGAGAGACACGGAGGCTGAGGACGAGGAGGAGGACGATCTTGAACAGGTCTCAGGGATGCCGAGGTTCTCCCTCCGAGATTTGACCGCCGCAATCGATGGCTTCTCCAAGAAGCTTGGGCAGGGCGGCTTCGGGTCGGTCTATGAGGGGAGCATAGATGGCAGAATAGTCGCAGTGAAGCTCCTGGACGGTCTAGGCTGGCAGGGAAGAAAGGAATTCCTTGCCGCGGTGCAAACCATCGGCAAGATCCACCATGTAAACCTGGTGAAGCTGATGGGATACTGTGCCGCAAAATCTTGCAGGCTTCTGGTGTATGAGTTCATGCCCAATGGTTCCCTAGACAAATGGATCTTCTCAGAGGACCAAAAGGCGCCATCTCTCGATTGACAGAGAAGGTGCAAGATCCTCCTGGGTGTAGCCAAGGGACTCTGCTAGCTCCATGAAGAATGCAGCCAAAGGATTGCCCATCTAGACATCAAGCCCCAAAACATCCTTTTGGATGGCAAATTTGAAGCCAGAGTCTCTGATTTTGGCCTTGCAAAGCTCATTGACAGGGATCAGACCCATGTTGAGACAAGGATGAGGGGGACCCCTGGGTACTTGGCTCCCGAATGGTTGAGCTCCATGATCAGTGAGAAGGTTGATGTGTACAGCTATGGGGTTGTGATCTTGGAGATAATATGTGGGAGGAGGAACTTGGGTTGCTGTCAAACTGAGGACGACGTACCACTGGTTGTGCTGTTGAAGAGGAAAGCAGGGAAGGGTGAACTCCCGAATGTGGTTGATGAAATCATCAAGACTCCGTATTGCCATATTGAAGAAGCCAAGAAGATGATGCACATAGCAATATGGTGCTTGCAAGAACATAATAGACGGCCTTCCATGTCGACGGTGGTGAAGGCTTTGGAGGGTGCTGTTCATGTGGAGACTAATTTGGAAGACATGGCTGCAACCTCGTGTGAGATGGAGTACGATGGAGGTGATGCTTATGGTTCTACTCCCTTGTTGCCATCCGTGCTGTCAGGGCCGAGGTAGTAACTTTGTGTGTATAATTTTTCTACTGTGAGGTCAGATTGTATTGTAAATTCTTTTTTTTTTTTAATTCTTCTTCTTTGTCTCTGTTTTAACCTCTCTCTTTTTATTTTTTGAATCCCTCTACATTTTTCTTTTTCTTCCCTTTTGGTAAGTTAGAACGCCACTTGGTATGGTTCATGCTTCTCAAAGTATTAAATATGCACTGTTCATAAGAGAAATCCACACACTATATATCTATGTAACTATCTTCTATTCTCGCAATTGCTTTAGTGGCATGAGGAATGATTGAAGTACACATAGAGTCAAAACTTGCCAATGCCACTTGTGGCGTTGCGTTCTTTCCGCAAAGGCCTCGAGTTCCGAGAAATTAGAAAGATTTACTGAACTAATCGTCGATATTTTTATAGGATCTCAAGAGAAGGGTCTTCTTTTTATGTGTTAACGTAGCTGTTACACTAATTAAGTACCTTTTGTAATGTAAAAGGGGTGTTGCTTCAGTACCGTAACATAATCTTAATTTGGGTCCAACTTGCCAAGAGGGCACGTTGGACCCGAATATTTAAGCAGCATTGGATCCTTTTTATTAATTGGTTGACTCATCATTAAGGGTGTAAATGCAAAAGTTTATTGGAAATTCCCGATTCAATTTTGACCTGTAAAATATATTTCATAAAGCTATAGAGATTGATGTAGCCGAAGCAATCACTATCGGATTCTCGGAAGAGAATCCGAATGTCAGCCAGATGACCGGGAACCGAGACGTATTCGGACCAAGAGGTGAGCCGAGACGGAACCGAGACTCCTGTAGACAGAAGAACCAGTTAGGAAGGGTCTTAGGTTTCGGCCCAGGAGAACCCCCTCCGATGGTAAAGTCAGTCCCGGCAGAAAGACTTAATATTATAGGAAGAAGAAGTTTGAGTGTTTAAGGTGTACCTTTTCCGCCGTGAACAGCGTTCTTTTTATAGTAAAGGATGGGGGTTCCTTTCTTACGACAGGCGATATAGGACTAAAATAAGGGTTTAATAGGAAATTGCAACTATACCTCGTGTTAATAGGTCGAAGGCCTGCCAGCAGCCAGCCGAAATGGGCCGAATCCATCCCGGCTCATCATGTGCTTGGATTGGACCGAATACCGCTGTTTTATTACAGAGCCCATTGTATATGGGCCGGATATGCGCTGACCCAATAATGCGTCTGGGCCGATCCTGTTCAACTGACTTCGTAGGCCGAGTATGTTTCGGCCCTTTCTCTCGTTGGGCTGGCCCCCAAGTGCTGGGCCTAATCGGATTCTCCCCCATCACAGAGCCCTCTACTCTCGTCGTTCTCTACTATTGTGAGACGTCAAGAGTAAGATTTGAAATCCTCTTTGATATTAGGGGTTCGGTCGATAGATAACCTTCGTCTGAAGCTGAGAGATGGTGACAAACGCCTTCGTCCCACGTCGAGGGCTGGAGACAAACGCCTTCGTCTCAAGCCGAGAGCTGGTGACAAACGCCTTCGTCCCAAGCCGAGGGCTGGTGACAAACGCCTTCGTCTCAAGCCCAGGGTTGGTAGGAATGTTAGAACATTTCAGGCGCCAAATGATGGCGGGAATGACTTTAAATCTCCCGCCAATTGGATCGCTCCGCGAGGAGCACGGGACACGTGGCAAGCATTCAAACGAGTGGCCGAAAGGTCGGGTGATCTCTACCGTCAGTTGTTATCACCCGGATTACCACCATTTCGGCTCTCTGCCCAAGGAGTCACTCGGATTACCGCCTCTTTGGCTTCCGGCACGAGGATCGGGTGTAATGAATCGCCAAGAACGCAGCGGAAATAAAATCGATTCCATTGTATCGGTTGCTGGGGTCGTAAAACAGACATTAAAATAAATGCGGGAAGAACAGTTCTTCGCCTTTGCGGGGTTTCGAATCTCCCGTAGATGATGCCGACTCGGTAATCGCGCACGCGCACGATCTCTAGAGGTATCCACACGAGTTCCCGCAGCAGACGCGATTTCCTCCTCGACTTGAGTGCTCCGACCATATCTCAAATCCACCATGCGCGGAGAGAGACAGATCCACTCCAAGAGAGAGAGAGAGGAGATAGAGAATCTGGGGTGAAAAATCGTCCAACTAACTTTTTACCCCTTCCTCTTGGCCCTCCTTATATAGAAATAAGGATAAGCACAAGGATTAATCCTCATGATTATCCAAGAGTTTGGCCTTGGATAATTCTCCATTAAATCTTCATGTTTATCCTGCGGCTTTTCATAAAAACCAAGATAAGCATGAAATTTAACGTCTCTCACCGTCTGATGAGAACTCTTATGTGTGTGACCCTCTAGGCCCATATATCAGTCCGGTTGCAGGCCCATTAAACTTAGAATTGTTTCTTGAGTTTAATATTTATTAATTAACATTTAAACATCATATGTTAAATGATTAATTTAATAAACAAGTGAATTATCATCTGATGATCAAATCACTTGGCCTTCTGATCATGAACAGCACCAAACACTACCTCATGATCCCAGAAGATATAAGGGATATTGTTCCCTTCAATTGAACCTTTCCGTCTGCCTATACCGCACAGATATAATCCTTCACTCATGCAATGTCCCAATAACGCAAGGGTATGGTTTTATAGTCAAACCCTCTATCGCATTATCCAGATGGATTCCAGTACACAGTTAATATCTAGAAAGACATCTCTTTCATTTGACCATGGCCAGGGATTTCTGTGTACACATCCATAGGACATTCTCTCTCTAGTCTTATACCAAGAGTGAGTGATCCCTTGTTGTTCACTCAATTACCTTCGTAAGCTTTCCACTGTATCTGAAAGACCGACTATTGTGGACTTAATGGTTAAAGTCCACTAGTCAGATAATCAAGATACAATGGTCCACAAACAAGGTATCATTGGTGACTCAGGTCAAAGGACCAACTGTGCTACTGCAACGATTGAATTCCCTAGTTGACTAATAGGTATAATTACCATCCATGAATTCTTATTTGGGTCTGTTCAGTGAACTCATTCTCTAATGAGCACCCACTTGTTTGTCTTAGTGTCACCACACGAGTGAATGTGAGATCATTCACCCTCATCACATGAGCAGACATAACTTGTGTCGATCTTATCGGATATTTAATGTCCATCTCAAATATCCTATGATCGAGAACTATTTAAGACAATTGACTGAGGATATTGATCTCACTATCATGATCTTATCATGATTCAATATCCTATACATTTGTCTATGGACCTTCATTACGATAGTTACTTTGCGAGAACTATAAATGAAGAAATAATTGTCTTTATTAATTATTTGAACTAGAATGTACAATGATTGGCTTTGAGGCCACCCAATTCTAACATCGGAGACACGTGGCAAGCATCCGAGCGATTAGCCGAAAGGTCAAGTTGTTTTCGGCCGTTGATTGCTTCTTTTCGATCGCGCAACCCACTCGTCATCATAAGAAATGACGTGGCAAGCATCCGGGCGGGGAGTAGCCGAAGGGTTGAAGGATCTCGACCGTTGGTTTGCCATCTGACCTTCCAAGGTTCCCCTATAAATATCGGCTTCGTTTGCCTCAGAACTGTTCCTGCGTTCTCTCTCTCCAATTCCTTGCGCCAGAGCATTTTCGCGAGCAGCACCGCAAACGTCCCTTCCTCTCTGGCCGCGAGTGTTCCATCGAGGTTGTCCGAGAGCGTCCTATCGATTGGTGGGGATTTCCTGATCTGAGGGTAAGCCTCAATTCTAGCCTTGTCTGCTTTTGATACATGTCCAACAGCTCCTTTTCGGCCGAGGGCAGTTCATCCTACTTTTCGTCTAAGCCTCATCCTCAACCTTCTCTATCATCTCCTTTATCTTTGAATTCCTTTCCTTCTGATATGGCGGACGAAACTGGATCCATTCCTGCTCCTGCCGAGCCATCCGTATCCAGCCGTCGTCTGGCCGAACAAGTCTCGGACATGGCTTCCATCCTAAGCATCGAAGCGGTGGTGGAAATAGCTAACAACTATCTCATTCCATCTTAGATGATACCTATCCGGCCCGGAAGGAATAAGAGAGGCAACTCTCCCCGGCCGGGCTCTTTCTCAATTTACGAACACAGCTTTCGGGCTGGGTTTCGTCTTCCCCTTCACCCCTTCATCGTAAATCTCCTGAACTTCTATGGACTGGCTCCATCCCAGTTATTTCCAAACTCCTGGCGGACTGTCTATGCTTTCCTAGCTCTTAATTCTATGTTTGGTCTCGTACCTTCTGTGAATATTTTTCGTTATCTTTTCAAAGTTAAACCCCAAGGAAAATCTTCCTGGTACTGCTTCATCCTCTGCTTTGACCGGGGCATCTTCTCCGGGAAGCCCTCGTCCATTCATCATTGGAAGGAGAGTTTCTTCTTCATTTCCCTCCCGGAGAATGAGAAGAGTGTTTGGCCCTTTTCCATCGAATGAGGGCTCTTGGCCGAGGGGATTTCTGAAAGCCCCTCCCTCAGTCATGAGCAACTCGTCGACGCCCATCTTTTCGCGGATAATGCTCCATACGATATAAGCGAACACCTAGAGAACGAGGACATGCTCGTCAGAATGGGAGCCTGGCCGGATCCTTCAAATCTTCCAGCCCAGGCCTCTCCTTATCTTCCACCCGGTCAATCGCCGGGAAGGACCGCGGCGAGGCCTACCGCGACATTCAAGGATCCGGCCGAGACCCATCGTCCTTCCAGTGAGGGTGCCGAAGCTCTCGCCATGGGTAAGCCGGCTTTGGGTCACACAACTGCTGTTGAGTTTTATCTAACTCCTTTTCTTCTGTTTTGCTTTCATATATGTATGGCCTTGGATCGCTCGTGGCCCGGATCTCCCGCCAATTTGCGCCTTCCCGTCCGTCTAAGCCTCGGCCAACTGAAGGGAGATCGGCCGACGTCATATCATTGTCGGACGCCTCTCCAGCCCGACAGACGGCTGCCTCTGCTGAAGGACGGGAGGCCGCCGCGGCTCTCGAGAGGGAGCGACGGGGGAAGGGCAAGGAGGAGGTTGCCCGCAAGAGCGAATGCTCCGAGAATAGGAAATGTCGGGCCGACCACGGCAAAAGGGAGTCCTCCCGGGCGGCCAAGAAATCGACCACGAGGCGGGAGGCCCCGTTTGCTGTATCTCCCCGCCTGCAGAGGGACGACTCCCCTTCGGCCACAGCCGCTGCGACGGATACGGGGCTATCGTATCCGTTCGAGGCAGCCGTGACCCACATGTCTCGGAAGTACGGACACGAGCCGTGGCGTTCGAATACGGGAGTCTTCACGAACGATAGCTTAGAAGACTCCCGGACGTGTATGCGCCTCGCCCGGGGCATGGCCATCCTGATGACCGAAGACGAGATCCGGGAGCTATCCTCAGAGGGTCTCTTCCGGCAATGCGTCCGCCATGCCGTCCAGGTGATTCGAATTCTTATGTTATTCCCATTTCTTCTCGCTGCTTCGGCTCATGTCTCTTGCTTCTTTTTTCAGGCCGCGATCATGTGCGAGGCTCTCGCTCGCCGTCAGGCTCACATCCAGCAGAAGCTCGTGGATGTGGACGAGGCCGCAGACCATCTAGCCGCAGACAAAGTGGCCTCGGTGCAATGAGACCTTGAAGCCAACATTGACGCCCTTATCGGGGCGAACATCCGGCTGCGGTCCGAACTGGACGGGCAGAAGGAGGTGGTTCGGGCGGCCACCGAGGCCCAGGAAAGGGCCGAAAGCCAACTGGATCGGGCCCGTGCGGAGGCTGAATCTTTGAAGACCCATATCCAGGACAAAGAAGAAGAAGTCGCCGAGAGGATAACTCGGCTGGAGAAGGAACGGGATGAGGAACGCCGCAAGCATGCCGAAATCGTCTCGGCCCTGAAAGCGGATCTGGAGGCCAAAACAAAAGTGGACGATGATGTCGTTCTCGCGGCCGTGACGAGTTTCAAGGAAAGTCCGGAACATGCCGAGGAGATGCTCGATGCCGGAGCTAAAGCAGTCGCGACTATGTTTTATCTGGGGATGGCCATTGCCCAAAGTGATGTAGCCTACGGAACATCATCTCCTACGGAACGGGTACTAAACAATTCTAGACGGGAATTACTCAATCTGATCCACACCTAATATAGATTTCAAATGTTTAAACGTGATATATAAACGTTTAACATTTATTATCTCGTTTGTTTTGACAAATATATGTTTTGTTCTACCATTTCAAAACTTTTAACACACCTTCAATTTGTGTTTCTGCTAAGAAGCTAATGAGGTGTTTGGTTGTACTATAATTTTTTATACAGTTTCATGATAAAAATTTATAAGAAGATAAAATTTATAATAATTTTTAAAAATGTAATATGTCTAATTATTGTGTTTGGCAAAAATGTTATAATTTTTAAAAGTTATAATGACCTGTTTGGTTTGTGAAGAGAGAATCCTGTCAAAATATATTTTGACAACGTCCGTCAAACACCTTTCTTCTACCATTTTCAGTATAAAGATATGTTTTTATAAAAAAAAAGCTCCATTATAATACAACCAAACACCCTATGAGATATAGTTTACACGACATAGTTATAGCATATTTATTAAAATTATATATTACATTTCTTCTGATAATTTGAGCAAGAGTTGAAGTACTTTTTATCTTAGGCGTCGACACTCAAAGGGAAAGCCCAAGAAAAACCAACATCCCCTGGGCCATAACCATTTGTTGCAATGATGTTATTTTAATCTTTATTTCTGCCCCTCCGTCAGCCATTCTCTTATCCGTCTTAAGATATTAATAAATAGGGAAGTTACTTGTATACCCCTGACGGCTTGTCAAATACTTTAGTAAAACTACTCTTGTACCCTTAACCTTTTGAAACCTTTACCACAACACCCGTAAGATTAAAAATCGTCGAGCAAGAGAGAATAATTCATGTGCCCTATATCGTCCATCAAGAGAGGATAGTTTTAGAGAATTTGCCATAACCGTGGTTATATTAACAACGTAAAATGCCTTCTTATCCTTGCACAAAAAATATTTTTTTTAAAAAAATCCATTCCATCCCAATCCCTAACCTTTAACATGTCCTCCCTTGCCCTTGCTGCTATTATTGCAGAAATAGACAAGTCTCTTGGGGGGGCCGAAGACGCATCTTCATGTCCTCCCTTGTGGACATTGCTATTGTTGCAGCAACAAGGAAGTGGCTGGGAGCCAAAGTGGCATTTTCATTCTCTGACTCTCTGCTTTCTTTACCAATTTTATGTGTCATTTTGTACATTGTAAAATATCGTAAAATTTTGATTTTAAAATTATCAATTTTTAAATCGACAAGAATAAAATTTCTTAATCATTGGTTTTAAAATCACCGGTTATGGTTTACGGTGATTGTGAACTGTAAACCAAAATCAAGTACAAGAAGAATTTTAAGGGTCAATCAGTTTTAAAATATGACAATTTATCTAAAAGAATAAAAAAATGTCATAAAATAATCTACACCATACCAAACTCAAAAAAAATGCCGTTTACGGCTGTTTACAACATTTTACAACTATTTATGATGCTCCAAATGACAGTTTAGAGAGGCAGTGGCTTTTGTCCATGGGTTGCACTTGGAGAAGTTGGACGTGGGGATTCTTAGTGAAGTTGCAGCTGAGCACAGGTGATCCCCCGCTTCTGGCGTGAGAATGGAGGTCATTTTGAACATGAGTTGCGATTCATCTCACAGGTGGTTGAGTTGAACAGATGCAAACGGTGGGGACATGAAAATTGGGATTGTAACATTTTAAGCGTGTGAGTAGTTTTTTCTGTTCTTAAAAAAGATATATAGATAAGTTTTCCTAATAAATAATTACTCCCTCTAGTCTTTAGTACTGCAAAATACCCATGCCCTTTCATTTTTACTTTAGTAGGTAATGTCTGTCTGTTAATGTGCTTTTGAGTTCTTCTTAGCTTTGTTAGTGGGGCTCTTGTTCCTATGAGTAATATCTATTCTTCCTGAATTGCATGCAGTGTGGTTTAAAAAATGATTTTTTTTTTTTTTAATAATTGGTTTCACCATGTTCTCCAATCAAACGCCTCAAATATTTTTTTTTTTTTAAAATTAAGAATGAACTTCAATTTATTGGGCTTAGCCTATTAAGGACTTTTTTACTATTTATTTAGACTTATGGTTTTATTATTATTTTAGATTATCTGACCAGAGTTCAAAATCCAAATTGTATAACATATTGGGGTCGACCATAAAAAAATTATTTTTTATTTTTTGGGCCACATTCCATACGGTGGGGGTGCAGTTTTAGGTCTGCCCCGAGGTGTCCTACCTATTTGTACGGTGCAATGACCGATCAGACAGTTCAAAAAAATCTGAAAAATCACAAATTATTATTGAGCTCGGCCCATTAAAGATATTTTTCACTGTTTATTGGGTGTTTTTGATTTTTCAATTTTTTTTGGATCACCCCATAGGATATTGTACTATACGAATGTGTAGGACATCTCAGGGCCGACCTAAAAAAAAGTTATTTTTTTCCTTTTACCCACTGCAATGTCCCCATGCAATTTGGGGGGGCAGGCATTGCATCAAAGTATCACTCATGTCAGCGAAGGAAAGCGGCGAGTGAGCCTATTGGGCCCGTCTAATTAGGGTCCATTAGCAGCTGGGCCACAGTTACTGGATCCCAGATGTTAACCATGGAACTGCCTGCGCCCGCGGTTTAGCAATCGAGTTTGGAGCCCATGTAAAGTTAGTTCAATCCGATATCCAAAAACTTTCATGTATCTCAATCATTCTGGTATTACAAAAGCAAAACAAAAATATTTTTAGGTAGTAGACCAAACTCCCAATAATATAACTCTTTATTTAAAATTTGGAGTTTTGCATATATAAAGAGACCATATTTGCATTTATACCCTCAACTCCCACATATTATTATCATCATCTCTGAAATCTCAAAAATTTTGCAATTATTCCCCTCCATCAAAATGCCATTAAATCAAACCTACAGATTATATATATATATATATATATATATATATATATATATATATATATATATATATATATATATATATATATATATATATATATATATACTTAGATTCACTAATATTTTACATATATACTCCTAAATTCACTAGAACTTTGCATAGGTACTCCTAATGTTATGATGATTTATAAAATCTTTTTGACATATTTATATGGAGTTCATATTATTTTGATGGAGGGACATAATCATAACATTTATGTGATTTTAGAGATATTGATAACAATATGTTGTGTTGGGAGTATGGATGTAAATATAATGTATTTCAAAAGTGTACATGCGAAAATCTCTTAAAAAATTTTACATCTCTTAAAATTTTTTGCATCTCTAAAGATGTACTTTTGACCTGACTGGCGGAAGGTTTATGTCTAGGGTACTGATGAGGAGTCTACCAACTAGTTTTCCTTAGATGGGTTACACCTCCAGGTAGGGCTGTCAAAATGGGCCCAGACCCGTTAACAGACCCGTTTGGACCCGTTAGTTATGGGTCTGGGTATACCCGTTTACCCATTAAACTTTCTATTGTCATACATTGCAAAAATTTGTGAGCTAATTTTTTGGAATTTAGACCTAAAATCAAACCAAATTATCTGACACATAGAGATTTAAGATAAATAAATTCTATACCAGGCCCATTTATCTTTCAACATCAAATAAATAAGAAGCAGGTCCAAGACCCGACCCATTTACCCATTTACCCATTACCCTTATTGGGTCTGAACCGCGTCCGGGTCTATTCACTTTGGGCATGAGTCTACCCAGACCCGAACCGTTGACAGCCCTACCTCCAGGTATAACTTCATGTAATTTGTGGGATTTTCACATAGATACCCCTACAAGACATTATATTTATATCTATACTCCTAACTCTTATGTATTATTTTCAACATTTTTAAAATCTCAAAAATATTGCAGTTATGTCCCTCCGTCAAAATAATGCAACACAATCTTTTACTTTATATATATACTTAAATTCACTAAAATTTTGCATTTGTAAAGTTATCAAGATTTACGGAGTCCTTTTGACTTTTACAATTAGAGTTCACATATTTTGACGGAGAGATATAACCGTAATATTTTTAAGATTTTAAAGATATTGAAAATAACATATAAGAGTAGAGGGTATAAACATAAATACAGTATATGTTATGAGTATATATGTAAAAATCCTATTTTTTTAGAAACCTTCAAACAGTTGAGATGGCTTGAAGATGTCCTTTTGAGATTTTGGACAGCCTACTGTCAGCAAACCCCACGGACCTCTTAGGTTTTGAACCTTAAATTAATTTTTTTTCTTTTGTGGATCCATTGTGGAGAATATTTGATATGGGACTGAAACTTAAATGAATCTAAGGAACACATTTGGACCGTTGCTCGAATTCTCGTATTCTTTTTTTTCTGTTGACCCTCCCTGTATTGGAATAAGTCCTGGTTCCACCATTTGCTTTGCTCGCGTGGGGTATGACTTCGTTTTATTGGCATATCCTTGATACTCGGGTCAAAAGCGACGGCGCCTTCTCTTCGTCGACCCGTTCCTGCGATTGGACAAAAGTGCCCTGTGCATGACCGAAGATGACGTCAACCTTGACACCTTGGCCATTGGTTGTCTTGGGTTCAAGAGTTTGGCGCGTTTGGTAGATTATTAGACGACAAGGTATACACATTTTCCTCCTATCTTCTCTTTTTCTAAACAGGAGCAAAATCTTTATTTATTTGAAAAGACGCAAACTCTGTTGATATTTTATCTTTTCAAAAGGTGAGGTGCAATTAAAAAAAAGAGAGATCTATGGCGTGATATTTTTTTATTTTAAAGCTATTTTTAAAAGTTGTTCTCATTCTCACAAAATTTATCTTACTTAAATTAGATACGATAGTATTTTTCAGAATGCAGTCGTACCAGGGCTTTGATATGGACTTGGTCCAAACCAAACGCCCTTCGGGAAGGTCTGTGGTCAGGGCCAGCTTTGGAGGGCGTAGTGAGGAGTAGCCACCCACAGCACAGGTGGGTTTTCTCCATTGAATGAGACAACAGATCTCCTCAAACACAAGAACCCAATTGCCCGCGCCGCGCTCTCCAGCTTCGTCCCTCCCATGGCGGACGCGCATCGCAGAACACGGTCGCCCCTACACACCTATCTCTCAGCTCTCTTCCTCCTCCTCCTCCTCGGCTTCCCGCCTCCCGCCCACCCGCAGGACCTCGACTACCCCACCGCGGGCCTCTCCACCACCTGGACGAGCACTCCGAGGAGGCCACACGTCGTTAGCTTCAACGATGGCTCGCAGGTGAGGTCGCTCCTCCTCCGGCGGAGCAGAGCCGGCTTCGGCCCCACCTACGCCTTCGGCTTCTTCTGCAGGGGCACCTGCAACTTCTCCCTCCTCGCCGTCTTCATCGTCTACGCCAACAGCGGCGGCCGCATCACCCTCCCGTCGAGCGGGTACCCGCAGGTGGTGTGGGCGGCCAACAGGGCCCGTCCCGTGGGGGAGAACGCCACGCTGCGGCTGGGCTCCGACGGCAACCTGGTGCTGGCGGACGCCGACGGCATCAACGTATGGTCCACCAACACGTCCGGCAGGTCCGTGGCTGGCATCAGCCTCACGGAGTTCGGCAACCTGGTGCTCATCGACGACAGGAATCAGACCATCTGGGAGTCCTTCGCCTCCCCCACGGATTCCCTCGTCCCCGGGCAGAAGCTGCGGGTGGGGCAGAGCCTCACGGCCAACGACACCTCCACCAACCCCACCGAGGGCGTCTACTACCTCTACGCCAACTCCACGGGGCTGGTCCCCTTCATCAGGTCCAATCCCCCGACGAGGTATGCTTCTGTTGTGGCACAAACCACTGACAGGAACATAGAGTTCTTCGAGTTCATGAACGGGAGCATCTCCACGAACTCGTCGGGGCAGTACATGGCGCCTACCCAGTTCCTGCGGCTGGAGACCGATGGGCATCTCAGAGTCTACGAGTGGAGCACAACAAGAAGTGCCTGGAACGTTACAGGAGACCTGTTACAGCCAAGTCCTTACTGGGCTACCTGTTTCTACCCCACAGTGTGTGGGAGGTACGGGATTTGCTCTGCCAGCGAGCAGTGTAGTTGCCCCCAGTGGAACGGCGCCGGGTCTAACTATTTTGTGCAGGTTGATAGCAGGAATCCAAGGTTAGGGTGCCAGGAAGTTACTCCTCTGTCTTGCCAAAGACCCTACAATCACAGCCTTCTGCGTCTCGACGATATTGCTTATTTTTCCTACGAGCAATCTGATGCTACCATCGCATCGATAGATTTAGACGGATGCAGAAGTGCCTGTGCAAACAATTGTTCATGCAAAGCAGCTTTCTTTCGTTATTTCGCCAACATTTCAGGTGGCGCTTGCTACCTCACCTCCGAGGTCTTCTCCCTGAGGAACAACCAAGACGAAGTCACCCATTATAATTCCACTACGTTCATCAAAGTTCAGATAGCTAGCTCTAACTCTACCAGCTCTACAAGCCCTGCGAGCTCCACAGACGGATCCGGGACACCGAAAGGTGCGATCTTGGGGGCTGCTTTGGGTGGTATGCTTCTATTGCTTCTTGTTGGTGGCATCTGTGTTTTGAAATTTAGAAAAAAAAGCAAGGAGAGAGACATGGAGGCTGAAGAGCAGGAGGAGGACGACCTTGAACAGGTGTCAGGGATGCCGAGGAGGTTCTCCCTCGGAGAACTGACAGCTGCAACCGATGGCTTCTCCAAGAAGCTTGGGCAGGGGGGCTTCGGGTCGGTCTACGAGGGGAACATAGATGGCAGAACAGTCGCAGTGAAGCGCCTCGATAGTGTAGGGCTGCAGGGAAGAAAGGAGTTCCTGGCCGAGGTGCAAACCATCGGCAAGATCCACCATGTAAACCTAGTCAAGCTGATTGGATACTGTGCTGCAAAATCTTGCATGCTTCTGGTCTATGAGTACATGCCCAATGGTTCCCTGGACAAATGGATCTTCTCAGAGGACCAAAAGGCGCCATCGCTCGATTGGCAGAGAAGGTGCAAGATCCTCCTGGGTGTAGCAAAGGGACTCTGCTATCTCCATGAAGAATGCAGCCAGAGGATTGCCCATCTAGACATCAAGCCCCAGAACATCCTTCTGGATGACAAATTTGAAGCCAAAGTCTCTGATTTTGGTCTCGCAAAGCTCATTGACAGGGACCAGTCCCATGTTGAGACAAGGATGAGGGGTACCCCTGGGTACTTGGCTCCTGAATGGCTGAGCTCAATGATCACTGAGAAGGTTGATGTGTACAGCTTTGGGGTTGTGGTTTTGGAGACGATCTATGGGAGGAGGAACTTGGGTCGCTCTCAAATTGAGGAAGACAAACCATTAGTTGTGCTGCTGAAGAGGAAGGCCGAGAAGGGTGAACTCCCGGATGTGGTTGATGAAATCGTCAAGAATGCTGATTGCCATAGTGCAGAAGCCATGAAGATGATACAGATAGCAATGGTGTGCCTACAGGAAGACACTAAACGGCCTCCCATGTCTACGGTGGTGAAGGCTTTGGAGGGTGCGGTGCACATGGAGACTAATTTGCAAGAGATGTCCACAACCTTGTGTGAGGTGGAATACAATGGAGGTACGTCCGACCATACTCGCTTGCTGCCATCCGTTCTATCAGGACCTAGATAGTAACTTGTAAGCATAATTTTATACTGTGAGGTCAGGTTCTGTTGCAACTCTTCTTTTCATGAACTATTTCTCTGTTCTGGGTGACCAAAACTCTTCTGAGAGAACTGCGCTCCTATTCTTCCTAGACTTGTTTCTATTCCCTTTTTCCCTTCACCATCTTCAGCATTTCATCTGACATTGAGACCAATCAATACTTCACAAATATGTATATTCGTTTGGCAATTCTTCCATTTTCTAATTCGTTCATAAACATCCTTCTATCTTGATTTTCATTTTTATTTTGTTTTATTTTCTTTATTTCATTTCGATTTATTTTGTCCCTTTATAAGGTCAGAATGTTACTTGGTATCGTTTCTGCATCAGAGCACTAAATATTTGTAGAGCCAGGTTCTCATGGGCGATATTGTTTATAAGAAGGCAGTGGAAGACGGTCACAAGCATTCCCTTGTAGGCCTAGCCCCCTGGAAAGAAACACCTATGAAATATGACTGGTCGGATCGCACGAATGCACAATCTGATCGAGTTGCATCACACGGTGCAGGACGGAGTGCAGCAAACATAACTCTTTCTTTTGTACTAAGAGTGAGGAAATTGTGGGCCTACCGGCCCACAGCCAACTTGCATTGGTTGCGGGTTTGTATATATGTTATTAGATAGGAAAAATTATCAAAAACATCTAAAAAGTTCTAAGACATCTGTTAAGGACATTCTAAGTTAAAACTATCTGAAGAAGACACTCTTCATGAAGTTTATATCTATGAGCAGCAAAAGTTATGTTTTCTTCTAACATACTGTCCAAAACGCTCCCAATTGTCTTACAGGTAGACTGTTCTTATGCAAATCTACATAATATGGCTTTTGTACCCTTTATTAAGAAATACCTAAAAGGGATCCTCAATTTTATTTAATCACCAAAAAGTGCTTCAGTATCACAAATTTTCAAGAAATTTTGTAATTTTTTAATTATTAAGAAGAATGTTAATATGTAAAGTATCTAAAAATGGTATTCCTTTCAAAATTATTAACCTTTTATTTTTGGGAGAGACAAAAAGTCCCCACCCATTATAGTTATGGGAAACTCCCCTATGTTGTGTGAAGTTTTAGAATCATGAGTTTAGACATTGGAGGATTACCGCATTGTACAGTACCTAAACAACATCTTGCAGTATACTAATTAAGCAACATCTTGACAGAGTTTGCCTGGTCGGACTGCCTTGATCTAACTCGTACAAGTCGGATCATATTTGAGACGATCTAAGATAGGCAACATCAGACTGAGTGGATGCAAGTTAGGTGGAGTCGGATTGAATCGAGGTTGAGGTGGATTGATATGACTTGTATGTGTGAAAACTCCGATTCAATATGATCCGTCGAGTCGGTCAACCTTCATCTTGATTGCTGTTTATTAGTATGTTATAAAATATCATAATTCTCCTATCTTAGAATCACTCGTCTTCAAATCTTTAAATTTCCGCTTACATTAGCTTCGTAGAAAAACTAAAATCAAGGGGAAAAACGAGTCATGTCAGCTGAAAGAATTCTAAAACTAAAAGGCGTATGGTATTTCACTTTTCAACTATAAAAAAGATAAGGAAAAAAAAAAAGGAACTTTACGGTCTTTTACAGCAACGTTACAGCCTACCAAATGACTGAATCGAAGAGAGCACCCAAACTCGTCTAAGATTCAGGCTTTTGATCCATATGATATGGCTACAACCTAAGTCGGATTAGGCCTGGTTAGGGTCAACCAGTGGCAGAGCCAGGGTGTGGCTAGCAGGGGCTGTCCCTCCTGCAACATTCTAACAAACTTCATATGTTAAAACTTGTATTTGATTTAATTTCTTTCAACATATATATTTCACATTTACTTATACCCAGTCTTCCAAAAGCATTATATGTGTGTGTTTTTCTTTATTTCAAAACCCAACTTTAACAAAGGTAATTAAGAATATATATATATATATTGGCCTTCCCAAAAAAATTATTTTGGTTCTAAGGTCAATCCCACGTGTCAAGAGCCCCTCAACTTCAACCTAAAACAGCTCAAACTTTAACTTTAATAATGTCTCAACTCATGTAATCCAACTTTTATTAAGTTGAATCGAGTTGAGTCAGGTTACATTCTTAATAGTCTATATTATTTTTTATTATCAAAATTCTATTTACAAAGATACGAATGAATTTATCTATCTACTTTACCAAAGTAACTAAAAAAAAGTACACACATTATTACATAGTTACTATCTGATAACATCTTGATTCATATTGTAGTCTAAGTTTATATTTTAAAAATATAAGCTAAATAAAATATATTTTAATGATCTACGTTATCATTTAAGTTTAATAATGTTGGGCTTGGGTTAAATTAGATTGGCCTACCGTCAACTAAACTCAACCATGAGTTGAAAGACCCATCAACCTTAATCTAATCCAACCCTAGTATCCTACTCTGTCGACTTTAACTCAACCCAATCGTCGGATCTGTCCGCTCAAGTTTAAATTGATTCATCTCAAGTTGCAACCCTGATGAAAATGGTGATAGCATTAGTATCATCTCTTAACTTCGCATGCTTAGTTGGAAGCCCAATGGTCTCGTACGATGACGACGCTGGCGCTTGGTGGTCCTTGTCGTTGGCATCGCAGGGAGGGGGGAGTCCCCGCCGGCGGCTCCCCCCACCTCCCAGCCCTCTTCATTACCTCCGTCCGCTTCTCATTTCCTTCTCCCTCTTGTTCGTTTGGATCTTGGTCCCTTACCTGGTTTCTCTGCTTCCCTTCTTCCTTCGTCCCCCTCGTATGCATCCGTTCCCCAGCAACAATTAGTCTACTGTCACCTTCACCCCGCCTCGGTTCCCAGCCATGCCTTTCCCCTTCCTTCCTTCGTCGTCGCTCTTCTCTTCTCCCCACCGCCCCCCTAACCGCATCTTCTCCTCCTTCTGTTCTATTTCACTGCTACCCCTTTTTGTCTGTAGATCTGGACCATCTGGTGCCATATCGATTGAGGCGTAGTAGGGTGCCCTTTTGTTGTGTGTTTTCTTCCTCTGTGCAGGTTCTGGTTCTCCGGTTGGCGGTCGATCTTGGCGACCTTTTGGAGGAGCTGTTGTTGGCTTGGATCTCTATTTGGGTTTGAGGAGAATGGAGCTGGAGTCCTTATTCCTGGGCGTATTTCACAAATGGGCTTGTAAAGAGACGACTGGAAAATGCCAGTACTATTTACTGCAATTCCCGGTGCAGTTGCACCGCTGGGTATTGCAGCAAGTTTTTTGTTTTTTAAATTTTTTGTAGGTTAACGCAATCTGACTTATATATTCATACAACTCAATCTCTAATAGTACGACGATATCCAAAAAAATTTAAAAATAAAAAATTAGACCCCATAAACAGTAAAAAATGTCCCCGGCTGTCCAATTGGCGATCAGCCTTATGGACCAGTGGGGCACGTGCATGAAGCCTGACCTAAGAAATTAGAAAAAAAAAAAAAAAAGACTTACTGCAATACCTAATGGTGCAACTGCATGGGCATTCCAGCAAGGATTACTCAACTCGTAATGTCTAGCATCATGGGTATAAATGCACAACAATATAGATTCCAAAATAACAAAGGTAATGTTATGTTTAAAGAGATTTAATAGAAGAGTAATATAGTATTTCATGCACTTGCTGCACCGTATGGCAGTGCTCGCGATTTCAAAATGTTTTTAAAATTTTTGTAATATTGGACTTGTCATGCTTAGCATGTTCTACAGTCTATTCCCTGTTCGGACGAATTAAAAATTTCTAAAAAATCAAAAATTAGTTAGTGCTAATGAATAGTAAAAAAATATCCTTGATGAGCCGACTATGAGTTAAGTGTAATAAATTGGAGTTCAATTTTTTAGCTTTTAGAATTTTTTAAATTGTAATCGGATTGTACAAATATGTAGAATATACTGAAGTCAGCTTTAAACAAACTTCAAATTTTTTTTTTAAAATTACGTCCACTGGCATACGGTACAATAATAATTTTTTTATGAAGTCAATTTTCTCAAACATGCAATGCATCTCAACAGAATCCCGTGTGCTAGAAGGCTCAGAAATCTAGAATAAGAGTGCAAATGGGTTGGATAGAGTGCAGTCCTAAAGTAGATCCGTTGTCTTTTCTATTTAATATACAATCTCTTATAGAGATTATCAATTAATTTACCTATAAGTTAATAATGATTAAGTTAAATATATATATAACACCCTAGGACGCATCTAACTTAGAGGTGCATCCCCCGAAAATCCCACATCTCGATTTCAAAAAAAAAATCACCAAACAAATTGAGCGGTAAAAGTTTTATTTTAAGTCAATAATACAGTGTATTAAACACAAAGTATTAGATTATATGGGAGTTCTATTCAATAATTCAGAAGTAGGTCAATCGTGTCCGGAACTGCACCACAAGAATATGGATACAAAGTTGGGGACTCCTTTTTACATTCATGGATTGGATTTCGGCCCTTTATAATAAGAGTAGCGTGTTTTCATATATTTGAGCCCTTAATTGTCAAAATCAGAACCACTTAGTTGCAAATGTAAGGGTTATCACATTTCCATGGCCCTCTTTTTGTGTATGCTACTTTCTTTTGTTTTAACCTCCCAAAATTTTACTGCAATTGGTAATATTTCTGCCTTTTCTTCTACGGAGAAGTGTTCTTTCTAACAACAGAGAAAAGGCAATGCTGCAGTAGGAGTCATGAATGTATTGGCTATATTCCGGAATAGATGTGCAAATGGTGACCTATAACCTAAAAAAATTATCGACTACTAATTTGTCGGTCAGTTAATGAATGCTCTTATATATATATATATATATATATATATATATATATATATATATATATATATATATATATATATATATATATTGTGGTGCGGTTTTGACATCTGGGTGGTCAAATCTCATTCTATGTTTCGGCCTCCTCCTCAAGTTAAAAAAATAAAAATCAACATAAATTTTTAAGTATTTAATTACTCTTTTAGGTAATTTTCATCTCTTGGAACTTAATTTTCACAGTTAGATCATATTTGAATTGATTATAGCTGTCCAATCTTGTGCGAGCAATTTTAAAGATAATCTGACTATTTTTTTATTTTTTAATTATTTTTTATAATTTTTTGAAATCAAATTTTGCAAGTATCCAATGAATGGCTAAGATTGAATTTCACGATCGAACTTGATCGGATAGTGAAAATAAAGTCTACGGGATGGAAACAACTCTAAGAAGGGTCATTGAATATTTAAAAAAAATTGATAAATTTTATTTCTTAAAAATATGAAAAATAGATTGAAAACATTGTATGCGGTCAAACTACACGCAGTGTGGCGAATTGCATAGCAGCATTCTCTTATACATACATATATATATATATATATATATATATATATATATATATAAGAACATTGTCATATAATACCCATATTGTATTTAATTAGCTATGATCACGGCCATTAGGTTACAGGTATCCCAATATGTGTATTTGTGTGTATGTAGGATTTAAATCCTCAATAAGTGAAAGGACAGGACCTTCGCAGTCTCTAACCCCTAATTGATATACCAGAACGAGTGTGATCCAAGGGCAATGGACACTGTTGATTTTCTCTCCTCCCACCAGTGTATGTCATATTGGATCTTGAAGATCAAATAGTTGACATTGGCTTTTTCTCATTTTTTCAAGAGAAATTTATTGACATTAAAAATCATTCAAGATCTACGACCAAATAGAAAAAATCATTCAAGATAAGTCGATCAAAAGTTAGACAACCAAGGTAACAAACATGAAAATTGTAAAAAGGAGAAAGCAACCCGCTGCACCGAAATTTTACCTAAGACTTCGGCTGCTCTTGTACAATGAGACGGTCCGAATCTATGTGGGTGGGAGGAGAGGTTGGGGAGAGAGAGAGAGAGAGATAATTAGGCAGAGAAAGTGTCAGAAGCAGTTAATTGGCAGGAAATGAACTAGTCAACAGAAAATAAGGAAGAAAAGATCTCGCTAATTTAAGGTTACATTTAAGAAAATTGGCTATTCTAACTCCTATTGGTACCCAAGATTACTCCTGTAGACAGCTGAGCAGACCTATATGATCTGTACAAAGGGTGTGTTAATGGACTGGGTTCCAGTTAGATTTAACGAAGTCCAAGCTCATGCCTATTGAAACATGTCCGGTCCAAACTTGATCCAATTGCATTTCTTTATCTATATGCCCAAGCTCAACCTAAGTTAAAAATAACTTGATTTTGGACTCGATGTTCGAGCTTAAAAATAAGAAGAGTCGATTTTTTATGTAAAATATGTTACCTATTAAACTAACATAAATTAGTGTGTATATGTAAACCTCATATCCCATTAAAAAATGAGGCATTAAAGATAATCATATTTAACATTACACATTAAAAAATTATCAAAATAATCATATTTATATTTTATTGTTCTATTTTTGCTTAAAGTAAAAGCTTCAAAGATCACATCTTCTATAAAATCAAAACAAAGCCTGGAATAGCACTTGGATCGTAAGATTTCCTAGTAAATATATACAAAGAGCACTTTCTTGAATTTAAAACAATTAGAACGTTAATCTAGTACTACTAATATAAATTAATGTGTATAATATATATATATAAAATAATTTTGTCAATATAAATATTACATATATTATATATTACTTTATTTTCTATGTTTTATATCTAATACTTATTAGATTTTTTAGACTTTCAAAATGGGGCTTTGACAAAGCCCAAGCTCATCCCATTAAGAAGGTAGGACATAAAATTATGGAACCCGGCCCGTTAGGAACTCATTATGGGTTAAGAAGATTATCGAATAATCTCAAAATCCATAAAAGCCAATAGAGAGTTATTTTTCAAAAAACTACTTATACATGGCCTCTTCTCTCTGTCTCTCTCTTTCTTCTCTTTAATCTCTTCGGCGCAAAAGCTTAGGAGCATTAACTCATTTGAGAGGACTCAAAAATGGTCAGAGATTATGAAACTTTATAATGAGAACTGTATCTTCCTGCGAGCCCTTCCGAACGCAGCATAATAAGTCCGAAAAATAAAATAAACTCAATTTTAATACCTATTTTACTTAATAGGAGTCAGGCCACCGGTGATGTCTTTAGCATCTTTGATCAGTCAATTACATTAAAAAGAAAAAAAGGGAACAAATGAGCAAAAGGGCAGTAAACTGTGACCTCCTTTTCTCTTGGATCCATCCTTGTAATTAGGTCGGGAGACTGGGGACTGTGTACTGAGCTGTTCTCCTAAAAATCTGCCTACATCGTAACAACCTAGCTCGTTTATTCGTATAAGAAAGCCGCACCAGCAATAGGAAGAGGGGAGAGAGAGAGAGAGAGAAAGCAAGAGAGAGAGAGAGAGAATCCACACTCTCCACAGGTTCCCGCCCAGACATCTTGAAGCTTTCACACCCATGGCTTCCCACAGGCACCTCTGCGACCATGGATGGTGTATCTACGTCCAGAGTTGTTTCCTCTACTCCCTTCTCGCCGCACTGCTCGCTCTTACGTACTTTTGCTTATACAAAACTTTCCATCCACTGCACCCCGAGGTCTACGTCGAGGCCACCTCCCTCTCCGGCTTCCACCTCGGCGCCGGCAGCAACGATAGCCTCCCCTATGACCTCGCCCTCAACGTCAGCTTCGCTAGGCCCCAACACGGCAGCTACAACGACGAGTTCTGCTACAACGTCATCGAGGGCAGGGCCTACCAGAGTGTCCATGAACTGGGCTACGATCGCCTGCCGGCGTTCTGCCAGCCCCTCCGCAATCCGGCCTTCGTCTCCCTCACGTTCGAGGGGAGGCCGGTGCTCCACAGGGGGCTGGCAGAAAGGTTGGGGTGGTTCGTGGGCGACCTCATGATCCATGTCCAGGGGAGATTTGCACATTATTCTGCCAAGCGTAAGGAGTACATCCAAGGTCCTCTAATAGACGGTGTGGCCGAGTGCAAGGTGGAGGCCCCGTTGCCCTCGCTTGGGAAGAACTTTTCTCGATGGGCTCAGAGGATAAGATGCCATGAGAGGTTCCACAGAATCTAATCTAATACACGTCCCCTTGGATGAATGTATAATGCAAAGTAATTAAACATAATCTATCGTAATTTCGAGTGAAAAATGTTGCCAAGGTGGGACATCAATCCAATTTTTGTGTGCCTAACATTTTTTCTTTTTTTTGCCTTTTCAATCCAAGGTTCATGCAGTGTATTCATTTGTCCTAGCATATATAATGTACCCGAAATAGTTTCTTATGCCTAGAAGGAAGAACGGGATCAAAAATCAGTCAGGGGAAGGTTTATGTTTGATTCTACTTGATTCTATTAATCGGGATAAAAAATCCCATGCATGAATATAAATATGTCTAAGTATATTAAAATTAAAAACTTTCTGAGACACTTTCTTAAGGAAAAAGGGGGTCGGAAAGAAAAGATAGATATGACTGTTGTGAAAGTTGTTGTGAGCCTTGTACTACAGTGAGATCTATATAATTTCAAGGAGGATCTCTTATGAAAACATTTCAGCACTTTCAATATATAGTATTTGTAAATTGTTGAGTCACTGATTAATATGCATAAATGTGTACACCACTGCCTAACTAGAGTATGAATTCCAGCTTACTAAATCTGTGTATGTTCACTTTCAAAACTAATATATATATATATGTTGATATGTATCATATTGATCTCCAAAATCCATGGCTGAAAAGATAAATTTTTATTTCTAAATGACTATATTCTCATTCATTCACTAATATTTTTATTCATTCTAGTAAAAGTGAAAAAAATATACAATATGTGTAGAATTTGTGAACAATTTGCATATTATCAAAAATGTCAGTATTGTTCCTTTAACCATTGAATTTTTTTAATAAAAAGTAAGTTTTCTAATTATTTATTAGCAAAACTCCCGAGTCTATCTCGAGGCGGGTTATCTTAAGAAAGCCGGATCCAGAGCGGATTGTTAGATCCGTGCTAATCTAAGACCTTTAACAGAGCAAGTGCCCAACTTAGTTGGGGTTTCTTTAGGAAAGGCCACGGTTTCCTGATGTAGGTCGAGTCCTACCCGTGGTAGGATTCGATCAGAGTATCCTGCTGCGGGACGGACTCGGATTTCAAACCCTCACAGTTGTCTTTATCAAAATGAGGCCTACGAGTACTAGGCTTCTCATGAGTTGAGGTCAGAGCCCACTAGCTCGACCTGTCTCATTAGACATGTGGACCGTTCCAAAAAACTCATTTGGTATTCCCGAGCGAATGAATGGGCCGGCCCATAGGCTATTTGGGCCGGACGAATTCTTCCCCCTTCACGGTATTTTAACATGAATGACCATTTGATCTCTTATTCCACCTACTTATTCTGTTACCAAATGAAGGCTAGAAGTCAACGAGCAGATAAGTATGATTAGATAATTACGCCACAACACAAAGTCTTTAATCAACACTCTTCTAACTATATCTGACTACCATCCGAATACTAGCACGTACAAGGCCATCTCATCGGTAATCGGATTAATGCCGGGAATTTAGACTGAGTCCAAATCAAACTCTTCGGCAGATTCTAAAACTAACTCTGATGACAAGCATTAGTATTTGAATTATTTTTCTAAAAATGATTCAGTGAGCTGGATTGTACCGGTGCACACCATAATCAGAGGGTTTTTTCATTTACTCTCCTCGGTGCAAAATATGAGTAAATTAAATAAAACAAGTCTACTCACTGTGACGCTCCACTGCACGGTACGGTCTGAGTCTACTGAATCATTTCTCCACATGGGTCCCCAACTCCAGACGTCCTCAACCTCGGACCCGCATGGGTCTCCACGAGGACCCCCGCGAAAACGGACGGCGCGCCTACGGCAACTGTTGTTGCTACTTCATCGTGCTCTCCGGTCTGATCACGTTGATCGTTCTTGGCGTGCACGAAACTCTTCGCCAGGAGCAACCCACGGTCTTCGTCGAGGTCGCCTCCCTCACCGCCTTCCACCTGGGAGCCCGCGGCAACGACAGCCTTGTCTATGACCTTACCCTCGATGTCAGGTTCACGAGTCCCAGCTGGAGCAGCGGCGACGACCAGCTCTGTTACGACGTCATCCAGGGCCGAGCCTACCACGGCGTCCAAGAACTAGGCCCGGAACTAGGCTACGCCCGCCTGCCGACGTTCTGCCAGCCCCTCGGCAGCAACCAAACCGTCTCCCTCGCGTTCAGGGGATGGCGGTGCAAGCGCTCCATGGGGCGCTGGGAGACGGGGTGGGGTACTTGTTGGAAGCTAATGGTAGGCTCTTACTCACACAAGGTGAAATTGTGGTGGAAAAATATATGTAGAGAAGGTAGAAAACACAAAAGTTGAAAAAGACCTCTAAAAGTGGATATTCTATTGATCATATGTGACTTCTTACATGAAAACAACTAACCACATGTATATATAGACCTTACATGAGCTTTCTAGATGGATAACTTTCTTAAAATGACTTTTAGACTCCCACTAACTAAGACTCCAAGGTGGAGCACGAAAATCTCCCCATTACATGCATGGGAGTTACACTTGGGTGGTTACAAAAGACTCTTCAACTCCTATTAATGACCATTACATGACTCTCCACCTCTCTTACATTCTTAACTCAAATGAGGGTTACAAGAGTTACAAGAGAAACCCAAAAGATACCATAACCTCTAAATAATAAATGACCCATTATTTTCTCTCTAACTCATAACATAAGAAACTCCTTGCACAATTATAAGAAGATCCCCATGAAATTAAGTTTATTTCACAACACCCCCTTGTAAACTTAATTATCTTCCATCAAGCATTCCAAGTAATTTCTTCAATTTGGAGAAGACATCAAACTTCAAAGGTTTTGTAAAAATATCCGCAACTTGATCTTGAGATTTGACAAAAATAAGTTCAATCTATTTGCTCTTCACATGCTCCCGAATGAAATGAAATCTTGTATCAATATACTTGCTCCTTTCATGATAGACCGGATTCTTGGCTAAGGCAATTGCCGACTTGTTATCAACAAGTATCTTTGTAGGCTCTCTTTGATTAACATGAAGATTCTTGAGTAAATTTCTCAACCAAAGTGCATGACACACTCCGGATGATAATGCAACATACTCCGCTTCACAAGTAGAAAGTGTAACAATAGGTTGCTTCTTAGAAAACCAAGTGAATGTCGTTCCTCCTAAGAAGAAT
The DNA here is from genome assembly GCA_030544215.1 of Zantedeschia hybrid cultivar. Classification (NCBI taxonomy): domain Eukaryota; kingdom Viridiplantae; phylum Streptophyta; class Magnoliopsida; order Alismatales; family Araceae; genus Zantedeschia; species Zantedeschia hybrid cultivar. The sequence continues at coordinate 39,838,009 of JARZZO010000013.1, read as the reverse complement.
ACAAATCCAGTGGTGCTCTTCCTTTCATCAATGTCACCTCCCCAATCACTATCGGAGTAGCCTACAAGATCAAATTCCTTGGATGATGAATAAAATAATCCATGATAAATAGTACCTTTGATGTACCGAAGAATTCTCTTTGCGGCTTTGAAATGTGTCAACTTTGGTTCTTCCATATATCGGCTCATTAAACCAACACCATATGAAATATCTGGCCTTGTGCATGTCAAATATCTAAGGCTTCTAATCAAACTCTTGAATAAAGTTGAATCAATCACTTCACCTTCTTCATGCTTTGACAATTTGATGCCGCTTTCTACAAGAGTGTTGACCGGATTGCAATCTTCTAAATCGAACTTCTTGAGAATTTCTTGTGCATAAGCTTCTTGGGATATAAAAATACCTTCAATTGTTTGCTTTACTTCAATGCCAAGAAAATAGGACATAAGGCCAATATCTGTCATTTCAAATTCTTGAATCATGCATTCCTTGAATTCTTTGAACATATGTAGATTATTTCCTGTAAAGATCAAATCATCTACATACAAACAAACAAGCAATATGTCTCCATTTTCATATATCTTCAAGTAAAGTGCATGCTCATAAGGACATTTGACAAAATTATTTTGTAAAAAATAATTGTCAATTCTACTATTCCATGCTCTTAGTGCTTGCTTCAAACCATAGAGCGCCTTCTTGAGCCTTAAAACTTTTCCTTCGTGTCCTTTCTTCACATAACCAAAAGGTTGATCAACATATACTTCTTCATCAAGAAAACCATTCAAGAATGCCGATTTAACATCCATTTGAAAAATACTCCAATGATTTTGAGCCGCTAAAGCAATAACCAAACGAATAGTTTCCAAACGGGCAACGGGAGCAAATACCTCATCATAATCAATTTCGGCCTTTTGTTTGTATCATTTGGCTACCAATCTTGCTTTATATTTTTCAACTTCTCCTTTGGCATTTTTCTTCATTTTGTACACCCACTTCACACCAATTCTCTTTTTGCCTTTTGGAAGAACCGCCAATTTCCATGTGTTGTTCTTCTCTATTGATTTGATTTCTTCATCCATAGCACATCTCTACCTTTCATTTTTTACTGCATCATCAAATGTTAGAGGCTCACAATCTGCAAAAAGATAAAAGAATGTTAGATCATTTTGATTTTCAGTTACATTGTAGATCTCATCAAGAGATCTCATCTTTCTTGGCCTTGAATTTCTTCCCGACGATGAAGATGATGATGGAGATCCACCACCATGTGGAGACAAAGGTGGCAAAGGTGGTGGCGACTGAGGCAAATGAGGTTCTTCATATACATCTTCATCTTCATCAACTAGTGGTCTTATCTCATCACTAGTTTTATTGGTATTCCAATTCCAAGTGTCTTCTTCATCAAAAATCACATCATCATTGACATCAACTTTTTCATTAGAAGGATCAAACAACTTATAGCCTTTAGTACGTGGATCATAACCAAGAAAGATATACTTTTTGCTCTTGTCATCTAACTTGGTTCTCCTTTGATCTGGTATATGTGCATAGGCTACACTTCCAAACACCTTTAAATGAGAAACATCCGGTTTCTCTCCATACCATGCTTCATGTGGTGTCATGCTTTCCAAACCTTTTGTGAGACATCTATTCAACAAATAAACCGCACAAGCCACGGCCTCCGCCCAAAACTCTTTCGGCATATTTTTGCACTTCAACATACTTCGGGCTATATTGAGAATGGTCCGATTTCTTCTCTCCGCGACTCCATTTTGATGTGGTGAATATGGAGCCGTTAATGGACGATGAATCCCATGCTCTTCACAAAATGCTTCAAAAGACTTTGATGTGAATTCTCCACCTCTATCCGATCTCATGGCTTTGATGTAGCAACCACTTTGCTTTTCTACAAACACCTTGAATTTTTTGAAAGTATCAAATACTTTGGATTTTTCTTTAAGAAAATACACCCATGTCTTTCTAGTAAAATCATCTGTAAAGGTAAGAAAATATATATTCTTACCAAATGATGTTGGAGAAATTGGCCCACATACATCGGTGTGAATGAGTTGGAGTGGCCCATTTGTCCTTCTTGTTGCTTCTTTTGGAAAACTCTTTCTATGATGCTTGCCAAGAATACAACCTTCACATAACTCATCCGAATGATCAATATGAGGCAATCCTTTCACCAACTTTTGCTTAGACAAAAACTTCAAACTATCAAAGTTAAGATGCCCATATCTCAAGTGCTATAACTAAGAAAGATCTTTAAAACATGCTTTCAAGGACTTTGTAACTTCACTTTGAATATTCAAAACAAACATTCTATTCTTTTGCATGTCAACTCTAGCAATCAAGTTGTTTCTTTTATCTCTTATTGAAAGACCATGATCTTTCAAGCGAATATCATAGCCTTTCTCTAAGAGTTGTCCCAAACTCAAAATATTATCTTTCATTTCCGGAACATAATAAACATCGGAAATCAATTGATAATTTCCATTCTTTGAACGAATCAAGATGTTACATTTTCCCTTGATTGCTATTTTGGATGAATTACCAAAAGTAACTTGACAACCAACTGTCTCATCAAAATTTGTGAAGATCTCTCTTTGTCCACTCATGTGATTGCTTGCTCCGGAGTCAAGATACCATACTTCTTGATTGTCCTTCTCTTCTCCTTTGTGTGCTAACAAGACAAATGGTTCTTCATCTTCATTTTGCTTCTCAACATGATTAGCCTTCTCATCATCATTGTTAGTGGAATCACGCCAACATTCACTTGCATAATGTCCACGTCTATGACAGTTGTAACATTCAACTTGAGATTTTCCATACCTTGGTTTTCCATATGAATCACCACGGCCTCTACCACGGCCTCTTGTGGAGTTTGTAGAAGTGCTTCCCTTCTCTTCATATGAGATGCCTCGTCCTCCTTTTCCACCGCGGCCACGACCACCACGTCCACGACCACGTCCTCTTTGATTCTTGCCTTCACCTTTTCCTTCTTTGAGAGAAAGTTTGGCGGCAAGTGCTTGCTCCAAGGCTTCCTTCTTCTTCTTGAGAAGCCTATGTTCATGGGCCTCTAAGGACCCAATGAGTTGCTCGACGGACATGGTATCCAAATCTTTGGATTCTTCAATAGCCACTACTATATTGTCAAACTTAGAATCAAGTGACCGTAGTAGCTTCTCCACCACACGAACATCCGATGTAGCATCACCATTTCTTCGTAGTTGATTTACAACTATCTTCACCCTTGTGTAGTAATCCTAGACCTTACATGAGCTATCTAGATGGATAACTTTCTTAAAATGACTTTTAGACTCCCACTAACTAAGGCTCCAAGGTGGAGTACGAAAATCTCCCCATTACATACATGGGAGTTACACTTGGGTGGTTACAAAAGACTCTTCAACTCCTATTAATGACCATTATATGACTCTCCACCTCTCTTGCATTCTTAACTCAAATGAGGGTTACAAGAGTTACAAGAGAAACCCAAAAGATACCATAACCTCTAAATAATAAATGACCCATTATTTTCTCTCTAACTCATAACATAAGAAACTCCTTACACAATTATAAGAAGATCCCCATAAAATTAAGTTTATTGCACAATAGTCCTCTGGATGGTTCGCCGGCGACGTCCAGATCCACGTCCGGGGAACGTACATGTATTGCTCTACCAAGTGGGAAAAGTATAAACTAGGTAATTCGGTGGTTGGTATGGCCAACTGCGGGGTGGAGGGTAGGGGAACACCACATGTCGATGGCTTCAGGGGACGAGATGCCATGAGAGGTTCAAAGTATCTTATGGCTTCTGACTGAAATATGTTTCCAAAATTGATCGTCTAACCAAGTTAATTCTGTGTATGTACGTAACATTTTTATTTATTCCTTTTCAATCTAAGGTTCATGCGTATGCATGTGTCCTAGCGCAGGCAAAACCCTTTAGTTGAAAGTACATATATCTTTTGCCTTCTGCTAATTTTTACATGGAAAAAAAGAATGATATTATATGTTAGTTGCAAAAGTTGAATCTTTTCTAATAATCACACTTTTCTGTTAATTATCAAAAAGGTTCACGTGTAATTTACTGGGTTCTAATTATTTTGGATCAAAAAATTTTGGAGTGTTAATATAGAAACATCAGCAAAGGTACGAAAAGCATGTACAATTGAGTATAATATGTTTACTGATTGCGCTCATCGTTCTGTCTTTGCTCTTACAAATTAATTAAGCTCTAGCTTCATAAAATAAACTTGAGGGCCCGAGTTGACGTATTGACCTTTTTTTTGGCGATGGGCATTCTAGGCTGCCTTTTATTGGGTCTATATTGAGCTGAATAGACTTTCTCTAGGGGTGTAAACGAATTAACACGTTCGACAATAATAATTCGACTCAGTTCGTTTATTTAGTTAAATAAATAAGTTTGAACAAAAATTTAAGCTCGATTCATTAAATAAGTTTGAACCCAAGTAAACTCAACTCAATTATGTTCGTAAACAAACTCGTTTAAGTATTCATTAAGAAGTGGTTTTAATACTAAGTACTCATTAAGACTTTTTTTAAGTACTCATAAGATTATTTTATTCATACATAAACTTAATTAATAAGATAGTTAATATCTTATAGTATTTTCTATCAAATAACTAGAGATGCAAATAATTTCATACTCATCATGGTTTGACCTGAGTTTATAAATTTAAATTTAAAATATTTTGGATTAAAGTCTATGATAGATTCATTGGGCTCACAAGCTACCCGATACTCAGCTCGAATTCGTTTAATATCTAAACAAGCAAAGCTTGAATGAGGTGAAAATTGGCTCGACTTCACTCGTTAAAACCCCTAACTTTCTCCCCCTTTCAGGCATAACTAAGAAAATCATGAAAAAGGAGCTGAAATGTGAGTCACAAGGTAGCTTGCCATCTCAAACAAAGCAAAACTCTGAACATGAATGATTTTGGGGGCTAGGAACTAGTGCCTTGCAGCTTGTTTATGTGCCTCAACTGCGCGACACTCTTCCGAGGGTCCTCTAGGCTCTCGTCCTTGTAGATCCCCAGGTCAGGGACCCATAGCTCGCGCTCCTGCTCACGAGGCCCCTGCGACCAGGCGCCTCCCTGATCTTCCGCCCCCGCCGTCGTGGCCGAAGGAGACTCGCCCCTCGGTGCTTCAGAAGGCGACAACAGCGGTGCCCTTCGGGCAACGACCGGCCTCTTAGCCGCCGGGGCGGGCTTTGCTTCGCCAGGCTCGTCCGCCCGACCTCGCTTCAACAATCGGCCGCCCCTTCGGGCAACCGACTTACCCTTCCGCTCCCTCTCGAGAGCGGCTGCAGCAGCACGGCCCTCAAAGGAAGCCGCCGTCGTCGTAATCCCGGCCCGGACGCTCGGGGCCACGACACCTCGTCCGGCCCCTCCCGTCACCTGCAGATGGGACGACTGAGGTTGGCCACCCTGCTGAGCTATCCGGCTGAGGAGGCCTTTAATCCCAGACATTGCTGCAAACGGGAGAAGAAATGTTAATAACTTATAACGCGCAAAATCCACAACTCAAGACCGACTTACCCTCGGCCGAAGCCTCAGCACCCTCTGCGGCCGGAGGAGCTTCGGCCGGAGGCGCGACCTCGGCGTTTCCTTCGGTCTCCCCCGAAGTCTCCCCGAGGGGAAGATAAGGAAAAGCCCACAGAGGATCCTTTGTCGGGTCTGGCCACGCCCCAGCACTCACAAGCAGCTCCACCTCATGGAAGAGCTCCGCGATATCATACGGAGCCGAGGCTTCAATAAGGCCCACAATGTGACGCTGAGCGGAGTTGAGGGTGGGAGGATCAGAGAGGCCTTCGGCCAGCGGTGCCCACTTAGTAGGAAAGGGCCACTCGCTCTTCTCATTCTCCGGGAGAGAAACCAGGATGAAGTTCCTCTTCCAGTCATGAATGGACGAGGGCTTCCCGGAAAAGATACCCCAGCCGAGGCGAGGGACAAAGCTGTACCACTCGGATCTCCCCTGCCGTTGAATCTTGAAGAGGTAGCGAAAGATATTGACCGAAGGGATGACTTTGATATGGGCAAACACAGCCAAGAAGGCGTAGACTGTGCGCCAAGAATTGGGAAAGAATTGGGACGGGGCCAGCCCGTAGAAGCATAGAAGGTTGATGACGAAGGTGGAAAGAGGAAGGCAAAAGTCCGCCCGGAAGCTTTCCTCGTAAATGGAAAAACTACCCGGACGAGGAGTATTGGCCCTGGTATTCGAACCAGGCCGATAAGGGGTCATCCAGGAAGGGAATTGGTAGTAGGAAGCAAGGTATCTGACCCCGTCATCCGTAAGGATGCAGGCTGCTTCCGAAGCAGTCTCGGGACGACGACGACCCGAGGAGGAAGCCTGGCCCGGGGTACGAACCTCCTCGGACCCTTCGGCACCAGAGAATTCGGCCTCGTCCGCCATAGCAGAAGCAAGGGAATTTGAAGAAATGGGAGATGATAAGGAAGAATCAGGGGAGTGGGACAGAGTGTAGTCTTCGTCTGAAGGACTGCTATCAGCCGAGGAAGAGCTGTGGGACATGAGATCGTGGGGGTGGAGAAAGGAGATCGAGGCTTACCCTCAAAGAAAAAGATCTCCTTGATTGAACACCGCCTCTCAAGCCAAAGGAACTTCCCCGGCAACGGCTCCGGGCGATGGAGAGCTCCCTGCGACAGGCGACGCGCTCGGAAGCACCTTGAAAGGACTAGCCCTTCGCCGGGGAAGAAAGAGAGCTCGGATGATCGCAGAGAAACGTAGGCGCAGGAAGGAAGAAGAGAAACAGTGCCCTGCGAAGGGTTCCTATTTATAGGCTAAGATCCGAAACCCTCCCCGCCAAAGCCAACGGCTGGGATCTTCTCCTTCATCTCACCGTCTCTCTCGGATACGCGCCACGTACACCGTCCTTCGGTAATGATGACGGCCCAACTCCGGGAATCGAGGCAAGGTAATCGGTGGCCGAAAGCGGTCCGACCCTTCGGCTGACCACTCGGATGCCCACCACGTGTTCCGATCCGTGTATCAAGGAGAGAAGAGGCGGCGATCCAAGCGGAGCCTTGGACAGAGAGCCGAGGTGACCCGCGATCCACGAGCGGCCAGGATCTTTTTGTGTTTTTAACGGAGCAGCCGGATGCGCGACGCGTGTCCTGTGTTTCTTCGCGACGCGATTGTTCTGACGGAAAACGCGACGCCTGTCCCGTCCATTTATTGAGCCTGACACAAGTCAGCAGCTTCGGCCCTTCGCAATCAAGAGCGAAGGCCTTCGTCACTGCATTCCGAATGAGGACAATTGAATGGCTACTAACCCTCGGCCAACCGAGGGCATCGTTTCTTCTTAACAGAACAGAAAGCCTCGGATAGCGCCTGTTACGTTATCCCCCGAGGCTACAGGCTATACTCTCGCCATCTCAAAATTGAGGAAGACAAGAGTAGGGGGCTATGTGATGAGGCAGAATCCGATTCGGCTCATTAAAACAAGCCCAACACAGATCAGCCCAGCAGCGACAGTAAGGGGCCCCCTGGCAGCCTTCGGCCCGTTAGCAGTCCAGCGGCGCTCGGCCCAGCAAGCAGTCCAGCGGCCCTCGGCCCGTCCGCGGCCCAACAACCTTCGGCCCGTTAGCGGCATAGCAGCCCTCGACCCAGCAGACTTCGGCCCGTCTGCGGCCCAACCTCCTTCGGCCCAATAGCCGTGTCCGGCCCACTCCGGTGGAGGACTAGGCACTATGGCGGTTTACCAGTAAGCCAGGAACATAGTCCTATATCGGCTACCACCGTTAACCATCCTCTATCCTCCGCTATAAATACACCGCTATTTATTGCCAAAGGTATGTCTCCGTGACCTTCAAAGACTATAGTCCGAAAAGCATTAAAGCTACTTCTCCCTTCTCTTTGCCTTCTGAATCGAATCATCTTCAGAATCTAACTTAACCGTCGGAGAGGGTTCCTAAGGGCCGAAGCCCGGGACTCCTACTGACCGGTTTCTTCTTCTTTCCCTCCCGCAGAGGCTCGGTTCGAATTTTCGCCGACCTCTCCGAGTCGGTCTCGGCCGCCGACCTCGGACTCCTCCCTCCGGTCTCGACACCGTTCGCCGGCTGCTCCTCGCCCGAAGGTGACTCGGCTCCGCACCGACTGCCCTTCAGCCGGAGGGACTTCGGCCACGCCTTCCGGAGGCTAGCCGACATCGAACCGAGCGACCCTCGACTTCGGATCTTCGACCACGTCTCTGCCTCCATCGCCTCCCGGATCCTCGTCGAGCCTCTTCATCGATCCGACTCAGCTCCGGATCCAAACCTCGGATTCCAGCTTCGGAATCCGGTCGTGATAGCCTCGGCTACATCAGTTTCTTTTATGTGTCTTTATGGGGAAAAGGTTTATGCCTTGCTCAGCTAGTGGCAATCGAACAAGTTACCTTTCAGGTGTGAGATGATTTGAAGATATTGTTGATGTATAGGGATAGAAAAGCTATGATTAGTACTCCAAGCACACCTAGTTTGGACAACTAAAAACCAGGGAGGTGAGGGATCATATATTTTTGTACACTTCGATCTCATATGTCTAAGAGAGTTGGACGGTCCAGACGATCTCGTTCCGCGGTCGACCGGTTAGAAGTGTAAAAGGATAGTTATTAGGCTGGATATGTCCTATTCTCATTCACATGTTTGTAGGATATTGTTGATGTGTAGGGATAGAAAAGCCATGATTAGCACACTTAGTTTGGGCAACTAAAAACCAGGGAAGTGAGGGATCAAATCCCACCCGCCCGTGGAGTTGGGTGGGTTCACCCATAGTTTTCCCATTTGCTCAATGCGGGAGGGAGGAATTAGCTACATTCAAGTTTAAAATGTGTACGAAAATGCAGAGTGTGTGAACTATGGGATAGGACGGTTGGTTTCATCCTTTGGCCCCTCTTTGGGAGATCATTGATTTGAGTGTTGCTTGCCTAAAAACGCTCCTAATTTTTGGACGAAAGTTATTGTAGAATTATGTCTCCTGATCTATGGGATTATTTCTTGAAAAATAGAGTTAGACTCAAAATTATCACCTAATGATGTAGAAATATCAGTTGTCTAGAATTATCTTCCCACTAGAAGGAAAAGATTAGGCTTTCTCCAAATTCGAATCATAACGACCAATTGAACCATCCCTTCAAAAAAGAAATTGTTGAGTGAGTAGATTACAATCATTGAAATCATCCAAAAAGATATAAATATTTTCAAATGAGTAGCGACCAACTCCGCTGATCCACATATAGATTGTACTGCAGATTTCAAAAGCAACGTCTAAAATTATCCCCGAGAAATGCTGCATAATCCGATCGTCAAAGCTCATCCTTTCAATGAGTATTTGCATAATAGGTCTTTCATATTTTGATTTAAATATTATTATATCATACTTTTTATTATTCTATTTATCATATTGACTGAGAATCATTTAATCATGATTTGATCATACGGTGTTCTTTTTGAAGTTATTTTGACACAACTTTTCACATAATTGATGTTTTCTTTTTTACCATGGATATAATTAATGTATTTGAATAAGGGTCTTGGATCGAATAATTAAATAACTTCTGGCGAAGGTGGTACAAAGAGACTGATAGAAAGATATAATAGCATTCCTTACTCCTTGTGAGTCAATCCAAACTCAATTCATATTATAAGAGAGGAGATCTTCTCGGTACACGTAGATCAAAGTCTAGCTTATGATTTGCTCAATTTATTCTTTTAACATCTACACTTAGTGATTTTAATCTCAACTTATTTGATTAAGAATTTATATTCATTCTGATTAGTTATTCTGACAATATAAATTCTAATTTGATAAGTTACTATGTTCGGATAAATTTATTATATGTTCAGTTCGATATGTTCACTTTAATATATGATATGTTTTGATCATTTTCTAATAGACTATAAATTATTATATGTTCTGACAAAAATTATGATTTTTCTAAAATTATTTATTGTTACATACTGAACAAAGGAAGCAGTATTGACACTAGAAATCTTAGATGTCGACAGTATACAAAGAAATGTCGACACCACTACTCTCATATGCGAAAAAATAAATGTTAACTTTTTATTCTTTGTACAAAAGATCTTCTTTCAATATTTAACGGCTCTTTTAAGCTCAATACTCTATAAAAAGCCTAGAGGTGAGTATATTGAGATAATCCACACATTAGAATATATAACTTGTGCAATTAATGAATATTTGTGGTACAAGAGGTGTTTTTGGAAAGAAAGAAATCGAATGTCTCTCTAATGTTTGATCTCTTTTACTCATTATTCCTTATTACTTATTAATTTTTATGAAATAGTACTGCAACAATTAGCTCATGTGTTTGGTGAACTAGTATCGCATCAACTAACGTGTGCGGTTGGTAAACTAGCACAGTATCAACTAGTTTGTGATAGTAAAATCTCAAGTGGTTCTTGAAGAGTGAATGTAGGTCATCATGTATTGAATCATTATAAAATGATGTATCTCAATTGTGTGATTATCTTCTTCTGTTTTATCTCCCTTCATATCGATTTTATGTTTATAGATTGCTTTGATTTTAGAAAATCTTATTCACTCCTCCTCTAGGATTTATAATAACTTTTGTCAATACATTCCAAATTAACTAATCTATCTGATTAAATTACCTTTTAAGGTAAACTAAAAATAAAAATGATATTTCGGAGTTACCCCTAAATCAAACTAATGCTAAGGGGCCAATCTACGACAGTCTAAACCAAACAAAACAGCATAACTGAGGTTGGATTGAGCAGGATGGATTAATCCAACGGAATGCGGCAAATAATTAGATCACAATCCAATTTCAACTTCGTGTATGTTTAAATAAGGACAGACCTGTGCTTTCCAATTAGATAAGTGCTTAACTGTGGAAAAGTTTTGTTACGTTGGGGGAAGTTGGTGCCTGAAACCGGGAGAATTAAATTCATAAGGGTTTTTTTGCATATATACCCCTCAAACGCACCGTATTTGTACGTATACCCTCAACTCGCTCACATATTATCATCAATACTCTTGCAATCTTTAAAATATTATATTTATGCTCCTTCCGTCAAATTTAAGTTAATTTCAACAAAATATGTCAAAAACATTGCATAAATCATGACATCATCTAAGGTTTTAGGATACAAAATGCAAGATTTTAGTGAATTGAGAGGTATATATGCAAAATATACTGAATCTAAGAGTATTTATGCAAAATCATTAAATTGAGGGGTATAAGTACAGCTTTCTAAAGATTTCAAAGATATTTTTATTAATATGTGAGAATTAGAGGTATATATGCAAATATGATCAATTTGAAGAGTATATATATATATGTAAAAAACCCAATTCATAATAGGGTGCATTGGATTTTGTGTCCATGAGTGCACATCCCTCAACTCAACTCATCTAAATTCAACCACGTATATTATTTCAATGGTAATACTTGTAAGGTAATGTTCCAGAGATTGCAGTTACACAATAACACAGTTGTCAAGCACTGAGGTCACCTACATTCGATAATCGCACCCCTATGCAATGCATATGGGCATGATCCCATGGCTGCTTGCAGGTGACAACATTTGTGGTAGTTGCGAACCCTAGTGATATGGTGTAAACCGGATCTTCTGTGCGCACGGATCGTACGTATAGTTTGGCCCTCTTTCTAGTGTTAAAAAGTAAAAATAAAAATTATCATAAATTTTTAAATATTTAATTTTTTTTTTCACAATAAATTTTATTTTTTCTGATAAAAATTCATCCTTAGATTATATCCAAATTAATTGTACTCATCGTCTAATCTTGTGCGAGTAGTTTGGTGATAAATACTAAAATTTTGAGGGATGAGAACAATTCTAAAGGTAATAAGATCAATTTTTTATTTTTTTTATGATTTTTAAAAATCAAAATTTACACGTGCTCAATAAAAGGCTAAGATCATGGTTCAAAATCGAACTATGATCCGACGGTGAAGAAGGCCTCAAGAGATGAAAACAAACTTAAGAATAGTAATTAAATATTTAAAATTTTATGATAAATTTTATTTTTCTTAATATAACGAAGGGAGTGAAAAATAGTTTATGTGCTAGCTGCACGCAATGTAGCTGTTCGCGTTCTAATATTTTCCGTGTGTGCATATATATATATATTTATAGCTGTACGAACCATCAAACACAACAAGAAATTAGCTATTCTAACTCATATGCAGGAACAGGAGATTATATAACTATGCAGACATCTCCACACACCTAACCCATATTACACACGCATGCTTGATCAGAAGATGAGTTCTCCATCAAACTTTTATTAGTGATCCGATTGAACTATCCCATAGGAGGGAAGGTTTGAAATGGAATTTGCATCACTAAAAGTGGGGAACTGATCACTTCATGAGGAAGGAACTCGATCTCTCATCAGTATTCAAGTCGACATGATCATCGGCAAAACTAGTAGCAGCTGTCTAAATTCAAAATCCGACGGTCCACACTCTGGTCTCTTTTTTTTTTTAACAAATTAATGTTGTCAGTGAACCACGAAACAAAGGAGATAGAAAGGAGAACTACGTACTGCCTTTTTTTCTGGGAGGGAGACCCACCTACGTACGTATACGGCGTCTAGTGAAGATAATTAATAATGGTCAAATAATTCGATTCTTATTGTTACCACATATATACTCAGTCAAAAAAAAAAAATTTGTATCCGTTTTCTTATCTGCTATGCATAACAGTTTGATCAAAAGACTTAATTGCATCACGACTCCTTCTGGGTTAAGAATTAAGATGATCCGTTGCCCTAAAAGGTTGGCTACATGCTCTGCAATGTCTTACCTAGCGAAGGAATCACAGGGATAATTGACGGGTGGGGTTTTGCGTACGATTCTAGGGTCCGTAAGTGAAAAGGAGTGTTATTATGCATGGGACGATAACAATAAGAGGACTACCAAGAAGGAAAGCAGCAGCAGAGAGAGAGAGAGTCCTCAACCTCGGACACACACGAGACAGAGAGAGAGTCCTCAACCTCGGACACACATAAGAGCCCAACCCAGACGGCCTCAACCTCGGACACACATGGGTTTCAACAAGGGCTCCAGCGAACTTGGACGGCGCCTCTGCAAGCACGCTTGTTACTGCTTCGCGGTCCTCTCCTGTCTGTGCATGGTTCTTTGCGTGAACAAAGCTCTTCACCCGAACCATCCCAAGGTCTTCGTCGACGTCGCCTCCCTCACCGGCTTCCGCCTGGGCTCCCGCGCCACCGACAGCCTTCCGTACGACCTCGCCCTCGACGTCAGGTTCACAAGCCCCGACTACAGCGGCCGCGACGACCAGTTCTGCTACGACGTCATCGAGGGCCTGGCCTACCACCGCGGCCAAGAACTGGGCTACGCCCGCCTGCCGACGTTCTGCCAGTCCCTCGGCAGCAACCGAACCGTATCCCTCGCGTTCAAGGGGATAGCGATGCAGGCGCTCCATGGGGGACCGGAGGTGGAGTGGTTCGCCGGCGACGTCCAGATCCACGTCAGGGGAACGTACAAATTTTACGTTGCCAAGCAGAATACGTACACCCAAGGTAATTCGATAGATGGTGTGGCCGACTGCAGGGTGGAGGTTCCCCTGCCCCGCCAGGGGAACACATCTCGATGGCTTCAAGGGACCATATGCCATGAGAGGTTCCATAACATATAATCTAGGTAATAATCCTAATTAATCTTCTACCTACACCCTTGCAATGTGGAGCAATGCCGGCACGATATATATTTTGTCTTGCGGCTTAAATATGTTGCCAAAACGGATCATCGGTCCAAGTTAATTTTGTAGGTAATATTTTTTTTTCTTTTTCAATCTAGGGTTCATGTGCATGCATGTATCGTAGCACAGGCAAAACTTTTAGTTGAAGATATCTTTTAGCTTCTGCTTTTTCTCATGGAACAAATGGAGTGAGAATGATTATAATTTCTTTTAGTGACAAAATCAAATCTTTTTCACAATTTTATTTTTAAAGTTCGCGTTTAATTTGACCTATGGATCAAAATTTTGGACTTTGAATATAAAAGAACTTTCAAACATATTAAAATAAAGATTGCTCATCTATCTTTGCTTCTACAAAGCTCTTCACCTGTTGCAACTCGAGGTCTTTGTCGAGAGAGTTGAGATCCTCTACATCCTTAAAGGGTCAGTAAAGAGATGAGGAGGCCAAAATTTTGAAATTACGGGAGCGTGGGTGAGATGAGTTTTGGCAATTTTTAACTCCCCTCTCTTTATTGACTCGCTACGGTCCGCCGAAGAACGCAGAGAATCTCAATTCCTTTGTCGAGTCTACCAATCCCTCGCCGACTTCCACCTTGGGGCTCGGGGCAACGATGTCCTCGGCTACGACCTTGCCCTTAACTTTAGCTTCGTGAGCCCCCACTACGGCAGTTACAATGACGAGTTCACCTACCCGTCTGCCAGCCCTTTCGGGAGTAAAGCTTAGCAAGAGAAGGAAGAAGTAAAAGAAGGAAGAAAAATGAAAAAAATAAAAGAATTACACCATCTGATCATTCTTTATCAGACAACGCTAGGGGCATGGGCACTGTCACAATTGATGAAGGGGAACAACAAGAAAAATGTTAACTTTCATACAGGCTAACAATATTGATATGGGCCAAGGTAGGCAAATTTCAAAAGAAGCAAATATATCCAGATCCATACCAGACTCATTAAAAATGTTGATTGGTAAATAAATCGATGACTAGAATTTTGGGTCAATCCTTTAATTTCTTTGTGTTAAAAGATAAATAAGTAAGAAAGAATTCGTCTACCTTAAAATTAGCAAAAATATATTTTCTGATTTTAAAATACTGTCAATTTTAGTTTACAATCGTTTTGAATTAAAAACCAAAATCAACTAAAAAGGAGGTTACATAGAGATCAACCAATTAATTTCAAAAAATAACTTTTCAGATGTAAGAAAAATACTGTTTCCCGGACATTTACAACTTCTTACTGCAGCATTAATTTACGGCACACTAGACGACCACGAGAAATGGGAGAGGGAAGAGTTGGAGAGAGGAGAAACGGATAGGGTATTATGTAATTTTCCCAAGCAGTTGAAGGATCGATGACTTAATTTCACGACAAATTCACAAGTATAAGTCGAAAAAACGAAAGGAAAATCCACGACAAATATATTAAACTACAAATCAACTTTAACATATTTTTTTATTTCCGAGGAAACATGTGGAGCACGAGCACTACCCGTGTAAAAGTCGGCCTTCCGATGGTAATTAACCAAAGTTAAGAAAGAAAAGGAGACAATTAATATAGGAGGAATTAATTAATGGAGAGAGAACGGCTTGCCCAGGGTAATTAAGTTTCAATCAAAGTTGCAAAGTCACATGCTCTCCCTTGATCACTGCCGGAATTAATCATAGCTAGTGGTCAGCTAGGGCCCGACCTAAAAACATCATCTTTAAAAATAAAAATACTTGATGCACACTAAAAATGTGCACTAACACGGAATGAATTTTTTTATTGTGATGATATTATGAGCATTGAATTGACACTAATGATTAAGAGTACTGTATCATAAGGGAGTAAGAATTATCTAATATTTTCTAAAAACTCTTAATTTGTGGATCGTCGAGGTAGCAGGAGACTTCCATCCACAATCCTCTATCGCTGACTGGCATAACTCATGCATGGCCCCAAGGGGAAGGGAGCAGCAGGTTTCCAATTCAGTCTCCCATCCCATACTAAACCGAAATGTTAACAAATCTAAAAATATTGAATAATTTGGTTGCTTCGATAAAGAGTTAATTTGTTTGCAAAATTTTCAGTACCTCGTAGAGTGCGTTGAGATGTCAAATTGATAAGGGTTGGAGCGTAGGAGACTTTTGAGTCCCCTTTGGCCCCAGTCACAGACGCCATAAGTTCAAACAACTAGTTGCACTGGTCTTCAGAATTTATCTAAATGCTCTCTTGTTCCGAAGCGGATGAACAATTTATTTTTAAAGGAAAAAATTTCAAATTTATTTTTAAAGATAAAATCTACAAAGGACAGAGCTTACATCTCAAATAATATTTTCTTACAAAAGGGCAGAGAAGACTGCCTTAATACTTGGATTCATGTGAGTAGGGCTGTCAACGGTCTGGGTCTGAGTAGACCCATGTCCAAAATGGATGAACCCAGACCCGGTTCAGACCCAATAATTGTCACAGGTAAATGGGTCGGGTCTTGGGCCTACTTCTTATTCATTTGATGTTAAAAGATAAATGGACTTGGTATAGAATTTATTCATCTTAAATCTCTGTGCCAGATAATTGGGATTAATTTTAAGTCCAAATTTTAAGAAATCAGCTCACAATTTTTTGCAATCTATGACAATAAAAGACTTAATGGGTAAACGGGTATACCCAGACCCATAACTGACGGGTCCAAATGGGTCTGTTAACGGGCCTGAGCCCATTTTGACAGCCCTACATGTGAGGAAAGGATTACAATGAAACTAACTGTTGTACCTACGTTAAGCCTCAGCTCCTTTAAATTTTCCATTTTACCTTGATAAGCGGCCATTGCGAAGCCATGAATTGACCAAAATATTCTCTTAAACACAGTCATAAAGATTTCTCCATATTCTCTGCAGGTTATAACTTACAACAAATAACCCCAATACAACATATTCTTAGCTATAAACGTTATCTATGCCTTGGATAGGGGTGAATGGGGGTGATTAGGATTTTTTTCTGAGGTTAACGAAGAGTAGAATGTTTCTTAAAAATCAAGAGATGCTACCAAATGTTTTCCCCTCCACGTTACCAAACATATCCACAAATCCTATTAGGTTGGTTTTGGAAATAGGCCCTCCCCTGAGGTGCTAAGAATGCCTTCAAGCTAATGGAGTTTGGTCCAAACAGTAATCCTTGTCATTTTTAAATTTAGTTGCATTTTATTATTTAACCCTGATGAATGTCAAAACAAAAGATGTAGTGCGAACGAAACCTGTGGTAAGCGTAGGCACCAAATCATGATGGTCACATGTGTAGGGGAGCACCTGTGGTTCGTGGCTATTAAGATAGGATTATAATTAATATGAAATCAAACGTAAAATTATCATTTTACCACATGATAGGCCACCCTTTAAGAAGTAAACTTGTCAGTTGAGAGGGTCCCCACTCTTCTGGTAACTCGCACCTTCGGCTACTTTCAACCCTTCCTAGAACAGCCAGATTCCAAAACCTCAAAGCTACAAAAATGAGGAGTTTGATGTTTTTCTCTCTATTTGAAGTGAATTCCCGCTGGCCAGCAACATTGATGAAATCAAACCCATTTACCACTCCACAATGTTTACTGTAACTGAAGAGAATTCAGAAACAGATTAGGTTCATAAGACACCTGTGGAATCACAGGAACCAGCAGAATAATTTATCCTTAAAATGGTATCAACCCCCAGCAACTAATTCCCATGAAAGGAGCAGCGAAGTGTATACCATGCATGAGGAGTCTCCTGATGCATGCGTACTTTCTCTCTGCATGTAACCCTTTCACCTTTTCAAAGTACCTGAAGAGAAACTACTAGTAGGTGCTGGAAGCCTGCAACTGACGAATGCCTCGCCAAATTGTACCTGACACAACAGAACCTCCAGCAACAATAGGATCTTCTGGCCATTCTTACAGTAAGCACTTACACCAAATGAGGGGAGTTTTCCCTACTAGCGAGTAATACGATAATTTTTCATACTGACAAAGAATCTTGCCTAGGAACTTGTATAAATACAGAAACCATCAGGTTCATGTTTCTATAATACATATATACCACTTCAGTAGCTATACAATATCAAACTAGGAGCCTGACCTGTACAGCATCTAGGCAAATGATAGCCTTCCAAGAAAATTTGCATGGGAGCTATTTTGCCTTCCCTTCTTGTGTCTCTTTGGGAAATGACAAAATGCATTCCCATAGCATGAAATCCCATTCAAAAACACCATCATGCTGGGAAATCTGTCATTCTCCATACTTCATTCAGCACTTTGCGTTTCTGCATTTTGGATAAAGTCCAAGACAAAATGTTCACAAAAAATTAGATGTTTCTTCAATGTGAAAGATGCAAAAATTAATAAGCAAATCCAAACTCAATGGAATTTGTTAAAATTGGATAGAACACTAACTGGATCATTGATCGGATCAAACAGAAAAGCATGCTTCAAACCACATCTTGAATAACATCCAAAAAGATTACATAATCCTGACTTCTGAGCCTGGCCCAGCAGCGAAGCCTATGAAGTTAATGGTTGAGGCAAACACTGAGCTCAGTCTACATGGGAGTATTCAGATGTACACAATACTTAGTGGTTACATGTTTTTAGAGGTCACAGAAGGGACCCTCATGAATCTAAGAGACTAAACCTGGGCGCATTTCCCTTTTTCTACCACAAGATGCCAACATTCTTGACATTTCCAAGTCTGGGCTTCTCCAGGCATGACGAATGGGCAAGGGGTTCAATTATCTAAGTTCTCATTCTTTGTCTGCCATTTCTTCAATGTTCAAGCTAATACTTCAGTGTTCTGATATACCATCTTTGGATATTCATTCAGCAGTCAAAGTTACTAAAAGAAGAGTCCAATGACAAGAATACAAAGTCCAAAGCAGCATTCAACCGTGTAACATAAAACTAGTGAGATGACTAGAACCATCAACAGAAGGAAAAAATCAACTGTGGAAGGCAGACATAAATAGGGGTGTGCACAATGGTGATCAGACCATGATAGAGTGGTTCTGAGGGTAAACCAATGTGGTCATAGAAAGATTTTGGCCGTAGTGGAATGGTCTAGCAAGGAAGCAGCAATGCTGAAAGGTAGATATGTTGAGGGGTGTTCAATATTCTGTTCAAACCAAGAAACTGAACAGAAACAAACTGAATTATACAGTTTGGTTCGGTTTCAAGATGCTTTGAAACCAAACAAAACAAAGCAGGATATATGCAGTTAAGTCATCAGTTATGTATTTCTGATATAATGTGTATATATGTATATCCAAAAAAAATATTTTTATAAAAAACCATACAAAAGATGGTAAAAATATTAATTACATCAAAAACCAAAGTAGACCAAACCAGATTCCTTAAGTTCAGTTTGGCTTGATTTCTATGACCGATTTGGGTTGGAGTAGGGAAATCTAGAACAAAATATGCATACATATATAAGTATATAGATATGGTTCGGTTTCTACGACTGATTTTCTTACTGGCATGTCTCTGCAATCTAAGACTGAAGTGTAAAGTATCAAAAACATGTTCCTTCCCCTGCAAAGACATGGAGCCTAGGCAAACTATATCATGGAGGCCCAAGTACACCTTGCAAGTAAGCCAAACCCAAATACTTTAAACAGTGGTGAATGCATTGAGAGACACCAATGGGTAGGGATGAAAGAAGGTGATTCTGGATCTGATCCGACTCAGATGTGAAATATCTGTCTCTGCTCGGATCAGAATCTACTCGGATCCAGAGATGTTTTCGGCCCTTCCGCAGCATTCCACCATCTCCGCGGCCCCTGTCAACGGGCCAGCGGCCAACCCGACGGCCTCGACGCCATCATCTACCCATCCACTATCAGGTTAACGGCACCACAGCAGTGTCCTCCACCCACATCTCCTCGCACAGCAGATAAAGTGGCGTCGCAGCGGTAGGAGAGGGGTGTGAGGTGCAGTGGCAGAGGTGGAGGTGGAGGAATGCATGGCCAGGAAGAGGGTGCAGATGGCGGCGGTGCGGCGGCAGCGTGGTAGGTTCTTCTCACAGCTGGAGGAGATAAGGGAGGGGGGGCTGCTCTGACTGCTGCGAGGATGAGGACGACAATGATGACGACGGCTGGGTGGTGTTCGAGGTGTCAGGGAGGACACCACCGTCGTGAGGTGTGGTGACAGACGTGGAGGCTGAGGCATGTGTACCCAGGGAGAGGGTGGACATGGCAGCAGCACGGCGGGTTCTGCTCGCAGTTGGAGATAAGGGAGGGGGGCTGCTCCAACTGCTGCGAGGATGAGGACAACAGTGACGACGATGGCTGGGTGGTGTTGGCGACATCGAAGGAGGACTGTGCTATCCCAGAAGGTGGGTCCTGGCGGTGGAGCAGCAATGCCACCGCCCCCTCCATGGACTCGCCGTACAAGAACTGTGCTTCCCCCGGTGCTCCTCCTGCACTGTGCATTTTTGGATCAGAGAGGAGGAAGGGCAGTGCTGGAAGGGAGAGGCGGGGCTGTTGGGAATCTAAACGCCGTGTTGGAGACTTGGAGGGTTTGATCGGATCCACAGTATGGATTCGTTCGGAGAATGTGTCCAGACGGAGGAAGTTTCCTATCTGAAAAATATCAAATGTCTCCGATCGGATTCCAGAGAATGCGCTCCTTTTTTCATCCCTACCAATGGGTAACATATGCAAACACCACCTGGGATGAAGGACCTACAATGTTGGTTCATTCAACGAATGCCAACCATTCACTGAGCAGTTCATCACATACAAAATAATTTAAACAATAAAGGATAGTCTTTATTGAGCACCCAACCATACACATGAGAAACTGAGCATAATCCTTCAAATCTATCCTAAATACCCATCAAAACTTTTAGAATGCATTACCATTCTAAATAGCTAAGGAAACTACTTTCTAATAAGCATCATTTACAGACCTTCAAGAGATAATTGCTCAACCCGGGCAACAATGTGTTTTCCGTATGTATACTTCTTCAATGCTGGCAGATGGACTCGAATTCGATGGAGCAATATTTCTCGTTGTTTATCTGAACATGTTTCCAGAATCTTCTGGACAACATAGTTGGCAAACTGGTCTTTCATCATTACCTAAAAAACAAAAATATTAAGCACAAAGGTTCGAGAGAAGAACACAAACAAAAATAATCCTAAAGAAAAGAGAGACTGCTACAACTGAACAATTCTTCACTTCAAGAATCGAACTTCTATACAAAACTTATTGATGTGTATTCTTGCAGATTGATACAGCTGAATCACAGCAGAATCTGTCATTCTAATCAAGATTCTAAACCATTGTGTCATATAAGTCTGGCCAAGTCTGGCCATGTGGTTAGACAATGATGGAACCTCGCAACTTTGCAGTTTGCACCATGTTTCCCATTTCCGATTGCTGTGCTATTTTTCAGATGCAGCACATGTTGTTTTGCACTACTTTAACCTTTTTCCAAGCTATGATGTAGACTGGCCAAACTTGGAAAGAAATGGAAATCATTTTATTTTCAACAGAAAAGCAAAGTTGAATAATTTGACCTGGTTCAAACCCATCGTTCACAAAAACTCAGCTCAAATGCTGACTGGACTTGACATCTTCCAAGCTGTAGATTTGAATTGGTTGGGCATGGAGCAGTTCAGATCAGATAAGGTGGAATCTGGGATCTGGATATATTCAGACTTCTGACATTTGGGCAATATTGGGAATACCAGAAGACCAAAGCATAAAGCTGCCTGGCCCATCTTTGGTCAGATCCTGTAATGACTTAGGGCAGCCTATTCTGGATCCATTCCAATATTGCGAGAGGAAATTAATTCCTAAGTACTTCAACAACAATGATTCCCTGTAATAGATAACTATAACGAAAACTAAAGCGGCAATTTTAAATGCAGCTAACACTGGCTCAATAAACATCAGGGTTGCAACAGACAATCTTTCGGAAAAGTAGGTAGAATTTCAACAAAGAAGCACGCAAATACTTATCTCCCTCCAGCATACCAGTAAATTATCATTTCCCTCTGTCTGTCCAACGATTTCCTGGATTAATAGGTCCCTTTCTGCAGTATCACCATGCTCCAAGCACTTCTCGATGACATTTGAGGCAAATTTATCCTGGCTCATTTGTACAATTTGCCCCGCTAATTTTCTAATGATTTGGCTCCTTTCATGTGGCTTTCCTCTCTCCAAAACATGCTGCAAATAGAATCAGCATGTTAGACTTTTCAAAGCATGAAAAGATGTAATTCTGTACTTGAACTAGCAAACTTAGGTTCCATCAGAGAAAGGCAGCAAGTGCAGCAAATTATCATTCCGCACGTCAAAGAGAGTGCATGAAATCAATGAACATGATGCAAAAAGTTCATCACGGATTCTACAACAGATTCACCTAATGTTATCCCATCTAAAAATAACAATGGAAACACATTCATCAACTACTGCATATAGAAGGTTATTAACTTCCTGCATTTTCTGAATTTTTTTTCTGAAAGTTCATTTTCTGAATTATAGATGCCAATGATAAAATTTACCACTCAACTGTTAAGGAAAACATAAAGACTCGTGTATAAAAAATAATGATAATTTTAGAATTGATGAAGCATACAGACAAGTCTTATTGGACCCTATTAATGGGGTCGGGTGGAGGCCTGCCGAGGAGGAGGAGGAGAGTGGTTTTGAGCAATGGCAGCTCGATGGCGGCTTAGTTTAAAGGTAGCCAGCTAGGATAAAAATCTGTATTATGGAGGAATTATGCCAGATTGAATTTTAAATCCATCTTATAAATTAATGTCCGGTAATTAGAACAAATTATCATTTAAGCATACTTAACCATTGTTTTACTTCATTATAATCAATCAAGTGGCTTATGTTTTCTTAAAAACACTATCAAAATGGCTTTTTTTTGTTGGTAGTCAATAGTACCACATTTCATTAATAACAAAAAAGGGGGATATACGAGTATAGGAAAAAAAAACAGCTCCCTAGAATCCTTTTGTACACGAAAACACCTGTTCAGCTTCAAAGAAAACATTCTAAAGACTTCATGGCGGAAGAGTCTGTTAGATGCAATCATTGTCATAGCTCTGTGTAATGGTGACATGTTAGAATGTCTTCAAAAATACCCCAGGTCCCCAGGGCAACCGGATCGACTCCAATGAAGACATTCTAATGACTTGTCACAATTTTGATTGTTGTATGTTCTATGTTGCATCATTATAGTAGATTGTTGTGCCTTCGAATTTCTATATTTCTTTGTTACATTTCCACATTTGTCCTTGGAAGTATCACAAAAGAATATGAATTGGTTCATTGAGAGCACACAAAGTTGATAACTTATTTGTATCGAATGATCATCACATAGGACGTACATAATTCATCAATTTTGAGTATTGCATATGTACAAATTCATATTGTTTTGTGAAACTTCTATTATTTAACGAAGGATAAATATAAAAGTGAGGCAAAGGAATATAAATTTCAAGTGTTGGGATCTAGTAGGTTTTTTAATGAAAGTAAGGCAAAGGAATATAAATTCTAAGTGTTGGGATCCAGTGGGCTTTTCTCTCTTCAAAATTTTCCCAAACATTGTAAGCACATTTCTATATTAAAAAAAAAAAAATCATACTTTTTGAGTTTGTTCATTTGCCATTTGAACCAGGGGGGTCATGCCAGGCTGGCTGGGATCGACTGCCGATCAAGTTGGATCAGGCTGATCCAATTGGTCTTAGCTGCTGTTTGGGAACAAAAAGTATAAAGAGGATTTTGCCCAAAATCAGCTTTTAAGTCAATCACTGGGGTGGGGGGGAGAGAGAGAGTGGTAGCCAATGATTGAAATTGGAAAATCTCATTTAGATGGTATGAGGATTTCAAATGTCATTTACATTTTGGTCCATGCCTCATAAACCAACCACTGGAATCTATTTTAGTTCTTCAAAAGCTAACCTCTTTTAGCTTTTGGGTTTTCTCTCTCTTGTCCATGTCTTGTGCCTCTCTCTCTCTCTCTCTCTAGATTCTAGCTTTTCCCAAAACCAAGAAAAATCTCAGCCATTTGGAAACCCATATTGGATCCCAATCATTGGAAGCCAACCCATATGGGTTGCCACGTGTTGCCTTAGATCAGACAAAACCATACCCAATTTGTAATCCTTCCTTAGGGGACATGGATCACTACTCCTTAAAGCATGTCCCATGTTAGGACGAGCACCCTCAAAACTTGGGACTCGCCAACTTAGCCAGTGTCTAGACAACCACTTCAGCGCACTTGTAACTAAAACCCGGACAACATAGTCAAACACTACATGTCCCAACCCAACTTATGACCACCTCTCCCACAACGCTAGATGGAGACTTCCTAAGTTGTGCAGACAAAGTTGATAGATCAAGTCAGTAGGCTCTCTGCTCTGCTATTTAAAGCCTACAGGTGGGTGGTCATCTATGTTGCCTCATAAGACAAGAATGGACCAATGTAACCATAGAGGCAACTGTTTATGACAGCTAAAAGCTGGTTACAAAAGATCTAAGAGGCGACTGTTTAAGACAGCACACACACACTAAATATGACGTTATTATGTTGCTACGTCTTTTTCTTCTTTTGCACTAAATATGATCATGCATGCTTGTATATATTTGACAATTTTCCACATATAACCCTATAAACTAAAATATTATCCATGTACCCACTACTCCCACATATCATTATAAACATGGTGTCTGGATTGGCTGGGATCTGATTGGATCCGATTTGGTTTTTGGCCGAACCAATCCGATCCCATGACAAATCAGCTAGGATCAGCTGGGATTCCAACGGCTAGTCAAACTAGTTGTTGGCAAGCATTAGAGACCAAATCTAGCATGTGTTAGAGGGCCTCCGATGGTTATTCCCACCTCTCTCTCTCTCTCTCTCTCTCTCTCTCTCTCTCTCTCTCTCTCTATATATATATATATATATATATATATATAACAAATGCTATTGTACGGTGGAGACGGTACATTTTCACCGCACGAAAATTTTAAACCTTTAGATCTTCATCTAAAGGTTTAAAAAAAATCCGCGTGGCGGAACAGTTCCGCACGTGGAATGCTGTCTGATCTTTTGATCGAATGGTTTTTCTTATTTTTTTACTTTTTTCCTCTCTCTCCTCATATGCCCACCCCTCCCGTGAATTTTGGCGCCGAAGGCGCCGCAAAAATATATATATATTTCTTTTACATTTGATCAAATCTAGTGTACGTCGAACCATGCCAACTACCTTCACCGTACCATATCATTACTATATATATATAGAGAGAGAGAGAGAGACACACACACACACACATATATATATATATATACATATATACATACCATGTTTTAGAGATGCCTAGGCAGAGCGAGTTGGCTGACCCCCTTACTGTCTGGACAGACTACCTAGGTGGTGAGACCGATGCCTCAAATCCAAGGCAGCTATTTTTTCGAACTAATATTTTAATTTCTTTTATATGCTCTTTGTTAATTGATAATGCTATTAACTATGGGCATATCGTATTCACTTGTATAAGTATCATAAGATACTTGATTCAATTATAAACATTAATTTGTTGCAAGTTAGTAACTCTGCTTTGAAGAATAATATAGTACTAAACACTAGAGCTATCGTGTCAATATCTACAAGCACAAGAGGATCCTCTTTAGAGACCCATGATTGCCACCAGTTGTAGTTTTTGTCAATGAGGTAAGTCTTCATGTAGCCGCAGTCCTTACGGTTGCTGCAGTAGGGCAAATGAAGAAGATAAAGAGCCATGTCCTAGGCGGAGAGAAACAAACCGTCCATCGTGGCACTTGTGGGCATGACACATGAATGAGATGTGTTTATACGAAGGACAATTTACAAAGCCATATATAAGTTGTTGGTAACAATATGAAGGTCTTTCAACAAGAGGAGAAGACCTACTCCAACTAAAATCTCACAAGAAAAGATGAGTTGGTTTCCGCCTAGGTGGGAATAGGGTGCGAGCCGCCTAGTTGCCTAGGCAGCCGACTTTTAAATCATTGTGTGCCTTTATCTCTCTCACATTGTCCTCTTTTTCTCATTTGCTCTTAAGTTCAGCTTTGAGGGACAGCATTCTATGACAGTTGGTTCGGCTGCAAAAAAGACATGCTAGTGACCTCTATAATGACCTAGTCACAAGCTAAGTAGGCGGAGAGGGCTACCCATAGGAAAGGACTACCCGCAAGTGAAGCGGTGTGAAGCTGCCACAATGTAGAGCCGCCATGGTGTGGAGCAACCACTGCGTCTGGGGGCTGGGGTGGGAATAAACCAAATTAGGCCTATATCGAAAAATAAGAAAAAGTTACTAGGCTATATATGAAGAGATTATATCCATAACTTGTAAGGCGCCTTTCGGGGACAAAACCATGCGGGCTTGACGCAAAGCGGACAATACCTCACAAGGGTTGGATAGGGTCGTTACAACTTCGTCGTGATATAAGAGCCTGCTAGATACGATTATCCTCATGGCATTCTACCATAGTGAAGTGTTAGGATATTTCTTGGGCAGAGACTGTAGACCAACTTGTGTATTGTTGTAAGCTTGTTCATCTTACCCTTAAAGTAGCTTGGTGTACCCTTGTAATTTTTACTTGTTTGGTCACATTCCCATACTTGTCAATTGGTACATTGGCAATACACAAAGTTGATGAATTATTTATTCCGAACGATGATCACGTTGGACATAGATAATTCATTAACTTAAGTGTTGCATATCAAGAGTTCTATGATAGTCAGGATAAAATCAAAGCCTTCAATTCCACTTTCATTGTCCTTATTCCAAAAATTGTAGGTGCTGAAAGAATGGGGGATTTTCGCCCTATTAGTTTGCTTAATGGGTGCTATAAAATCATTACCAAGATCTTGGCTTCCCGGCTCAAAAAAGTTATTCACAAGATTGTGAGGATTAACCAATCAGCTTTCATGTAAGGAAGACTCATATTGGATAATTATATGGCAGCTAATGAAGCAATTCACCATTACAAGTGTAGGAACAAGAGTGGTGTCATCCTCAAGTTGGATTTTGAAAAAGCCTATGACAGAATAAGCTGGGATTGTCTTCAGAAAACTATGAACCTTATGGGTTTTAATGACATATGGATTAAATGGGTGATGAGTTGTATCTCTTCAGCCTCATTTTCTGTTTTGGTCAATGGAGAACCATGCGGCTACTTTAAGAGCTCCAAAGGCCTAAGGCAAGGAGATCCAATATCTCCGCTTTTTTTGTTAATTGGGCAGATATTGAGTACTTTGTGGAAGAAAGTTGTTGAATAAGAATTGATTGAAGGATTCAGCATTGGTAGAAGCAATATTCTGTTATCTCATCTTCAGTTTGCAGACAATACCTTGTTGTTTACATCTGGAAGTTATGAGGAAATTAAGAATATCAAAAATCTGTTGATTTTGGTAGAAGCTATTACAGGCTTGAGAATTAATTATGAAAAATCAAAAATTGTGAGGATACATATGCCACATAACATATTGCAAGAAATTGTTGAAACTTTGCAATGCAGAATTTGTTCTTTTCCAATCAAATACCTCGGTTTGCCCTTGTCAGATGCGGTAATTAGAGCTAGAGATTGGGATGTGCTGATTAAAAGATTTGATGCTCGATTGGAAGGGTGGAAAGGTAGATATCTCTCTGATGGAGGGAGATTGATCCTATCTAAAGTAGTCCTCTCTTCTTTGGCCATTTACTTTACTTCCATTTTTTAAATTCCAAGGTCAGTGGAGAAGACTATTGAATCAATCAGAAGCTTTTTTTTCTGGTCAGGAGGTAAAAAGGGGAAGAAAGGTTTTCATTTAATCAAGTGGAGCAATGTATGCAAAAGTAAGGATCAAGGAGGTATTGATCTATGTGGAGTTACCACCTTCAATCAAGCTTTGTTAATAAAATGGTTGTGGAGAAGGGGAGAGTGTTCAGAGGCATTGTGGGCTACTATTATAAAGGATCTCAAATACTGTGATGACAATAAATAGACTTTTCATCCTTCAAGAACCTATAATTTGTCCCCCATTTGGAAGAATATTGTGAAGAATGCAGATTTCATAGAGAGATCTTATGATATACAGGTTGATAATGGATGTGAAACCTTGTTCTGGAAAGATAAATGGTGCTCCAGTATTGTTCTCTCTTCTCAATTTAGTAATTTATTCAACATTGCTTAGAAAGGAGGCCTCAGTAACAGAGGTTATGTTCCATCATGGCTCAGGTAACTTGAATTTGCATCCAAGAAGGCATCTAACTGATGAAGAGGTTAATGAGATTTCTAATTTAATACATCTTACTGCCAGCACTAGATTATGTCATGAAAGGAAAGATAGGAGAGTTTGGAAATGGAATTCCAAGGGTCAGTTTTTAGTTAAATCTGCGGTTCAAATCTTAAATGATGGAGGATGCAGAGTTTGGTGGAAGGAGTTAGTGTGGTCTAATTACCTCTCCAACAAGATTAAAGTTTTTCTATGGAAGGTGGCATGGTATAGACTTTTGACAGGAAAGATGGCCAAAAAGTTACACATTTCAGGAAATCATTTATGCAGTTTTTGTGCTACTTTTCAAGATGACCAAGATCATTTGCTACTGAACTGTGGTATTGTGATGATACTGTGGAAGACTTTATGCAGATTATTTGGCATTCCATGGGTGGATCATTCTTCAGTTTTGGACCTGATTTTGTGGTGGTCTGGGGCCTGTCCTGTTCCAAGTCAGAAGCAATTATGGTTTTTCTTTTGTCCGGCTTTGCTTTGGACTATATGGTGTGAAAGAAACAGGAGGAAATTCAGTGATCAATATAGTAGTGCCATTGAATTGTTTAAGATTACCTTTATTTGGGTGGAGGAGTGAGGTAAAGCAGCAAATATTTTCAATGAAGATAGTTTAGGTTTATTGAAAAAGGCTCGGCAGTAGAGGAGTTTGTTGTGTTGAGTTCTTAGTGCTTGATGTTTGCTTTATCTTCTTGATAAATCAGACCCGTTATATCTGAGTTTTTGTTTTTTTCTGTTGTGTTTTTTACTTGGTTAGGGGCTTGTCCTACCAAGTCTGATCTGTGTTCTCTGGGTTCCCTTTGTACTACCATTTTCTGGTTATCAATTGAATTGTGACTTTCAGTCACCTTCAAAAAAAAGTGTTGCATATATACAAATTCATATTGTTTCATGATACTTCTATTATTTAAGGATAAATACAAAAGTCAGACAAACAAATATGAATTTTCATGTAACTCTAAAGCTTACGCAATGGAAAACTTCTCATCAATTCATGTACTCTACCAGTCTCAATATAAGTCACATTTTTTGGATTCCAAAATGCAATTTCTTTTATGCACAACAAAGGGACGAGGCCCATATCAGTTTGGATTAGATCAAATCAGCCAATTAGTTAAAGCCGGACCGATCTGTGCCAGATCCTTGATCCTTCTTTCTAAATGCCTGAGACATCTTTAGAAGGGTTGTGGTTGTACCCTTCTATCAAAATGTCATGAACTCTAACCAAATATGCCAAAGAGATTTGGATATTTTGTATATATTCCACTAACTTCACCAGAGTTGACGTCTTCCACCGAATCTTTTTGGCATATTCAATTAGAGTTTACAATATTTTGACAAAACTGGTATAACACAACCTTTTTGAAGATGTCGGTGGTATGTATAATATGTGGGAGTCAAGGGCATGCATACAAATATAGTGGCTTATAGTCGCATATGCATAAAAAATCCTATATATCTATATGGCAATAAAATGATGAATTCTAAAATATGGATATATTTGTGATTGAAGTGAGGTGCAGATAAGCCCTATTGAAGCCAATATTTACATTGACATACTTTTTATTTTAAATATTTTTAAGTCTTAACCTTCAACTTCAATAAGAATAAGAAAAAGTCGAGTATTCCAAGGTTAACTTAGATGTATGGCCAGTTCCATGCTTTCATTGAAATATGAACTCTCTTTTTTCTGTTGTTATATAAAGGGCATGCATTTTTCTTTCTCAGTTTTTATTTGCTAGCGTATATTATCTTGATATTTTAGAATTGTGCAACTATCAAAGATTTAAATAAAATGAGGACCATTACAAATAAAAAACTTTGATGCAAGCAAAGAAGACACACTGGAGACATATTGGTGCCATCAACAGTATGAAGATAAAATCTGTATTGCGGCTGATAATATTTATGATAAATCACACATTTCCGTAAACTTGCTTCTTCGTCCATCAACTCCCATAGCCATTTCCCTGGAAGTGCTAGATTCCACAGTTGAATATTCTTCACTCCCATGCCACCTTTAGACTTTGGTGTACACACTTTGCTCCATTTTACCAAAGGATTACCTTCCTATTTTCACTATATCCACCCCAAAGAAATCTTCTTCTAAGTTCGTTTATTTCTTTACACAGATTTCAGAATGAGAAATCTGAAAGATAATGCATTGGGATGCTAGTAAGCACTGAATTGATCAAAGTTAGCTGCCTCCCAGAGAACGATAGTTTGCCTTCCAAACAGCCAACCTCCTCTGAATCTTATGAATTATAGGGTGGTGAATGGGCATAAATTCTTTTGGAAAGACGGATGGTTGGGGGAGAAAAGTATCAAGGAAGCTTATCCAAATCTATATACAATAGCTGATAATAAGTGGTCCTCATATTATAACTGTTATGAAAGGAATGGCAATGAAATTCAATGGACTGTTCAATTGCGCAGCAATCTGAAGGATGAAGAAATTGATGAATTATGCTCACTTCAATGAGTTGTATTCAATTCATATTCAAACGGACTCATGTCATTCATCGGATAAATTGATTTGGGAACCAAGTAAAGATAAGTTCACTGTTAAATCATTTTACTCATTTCTGGCAGGGAAGATGACTAATTATTTGAAGAATGATGATGTATGGAAGGTGAAGTCCCCACTCAAAGTTAGGGCATTTATGTGGCTAATGTATGAGAAAAGGATAATCACCAAAGTCTACAGAAGAAAATGGTGTCGAGATGCTGATGTCTTGTGTTCCCTTCGTGGCATTTATCATGAAGATGTTGATCATTTGTTAGTTGCCTGCCATGTGAGTAAAGAAGTCTGGAATACTTTTGGGAAGACCCTCAATTTTCAGCCTACTTTTCAAACTATTCTGGAGCCATGGTTTTTTCTCAAGAAATTGAGGCAGCAAACAAATTAGTGGGAGTTGAAAAGCTTATA
Source organism: Zantedeschia hybrid cultivar (assembly GCA_030544215.1). Taxonomy (NCBI): domain Eukaryota; kingdom Viridiplantae; phylum Streptophyta; class Magnoliopsida; order Alismatales; family Araceae; genus Zantedeschia; species Zantedeschia hybrid cultivar. Next base: position 39,807,046 of record JARZZO010000013.1, on the reverse strand, counting down.
TGGTATTCTTCCACATGCAGTATGTTGGAGCATTTGGAGAGAAAGGAACGATGCCATATTTGGGGAAGTAGAATTTATGTTGAAATCATTTGTATTAGAAGTTTATCTTTCATGTATTCTTGGTCTAGATATATCACTGGTTATTCAGTTGATTCTTCGATTAAGGCATTTAATTTTTAGATGCCTTAGTAGCTTGTTTTTCTTTTCTTTTCCTGGATAGGAACCTCTCCTATTCAGCTGATTGTACTTCCTCACTTTATTGAATAAAAATGGTGGTACAATCCACCTTTTTCTCGAAAAAAAATATATTTCTTGCATATATTTCCTGAAAAGGCTCTCTGGTTATTATTTCCTCTCATGTCCCAAGTCCACATGACCCAATGGCCAGTAAGTTTAGGGATGCTGTGGAGATCCAAACTGAAAAAATTTCTACACATGAAGACTTAAAGGTAAGTTGATGGATAGTGGGCATGGGGTTCAAAGGAAATGCATGATATTCATATAGGAAAAAAATTATTTGTCAAACAAAAATATTTAAGTGAACCAAAGAATTACACTGAAATAGACACCAACATATATTTATTCAATACTTTCTACAGCAAAGTAAAAGCAAACAAAAACACAAAATTAAATTCCCATTTTTTCCTGAAGGTGGATGATATGAAACTAAATTGGCTTAAGATGATGTTAACTATAAAGATACATATTGAAACCTTATAAGCATGGAGTGGGAAAGGCGGCAGTGATCGGAGCAAGATGGGAGAGAGGGAGAGAGGAGTATCTTCTAGTTTAACTTTTCTTTGGAAGAATGAATGGCAAGAGGAAGTTGATTGGGAGTGGAATAAACAGCCAAATAAGGAATCCTGCTAGGATCAAAACATATTGTTAGTACAGATCATTGTCACTCAAGCAGATAAATGATTTTCCCACATCAACAAAAGCATGAGTTACAGCATGAACTAAATATAATTATGTAACTCAACTTTGACCCAGATTTTAGCCATTTGAAACATATGCCCTATGAGCCATGCTCACGTACTTTGATCTTGTTCACCAGTAAACTGTTTATTCCTAAAATTCTAGATATTAGCATTAGGGTCAAGCAATTAGAGTTTGATGTAGTAGTGTAGTGACCCAGTCACAAGCTGGATAGGAGGAATGAGCTCCTGTAGGAAAGGGCTACCCACAGAGTAAGATGGAGTGGAGCCACCACACTGTGGAGCCACCATCAGGGCAGAGATGAACTGGATTAGTCCCATATCGGAAAATAGAAAAAAAAAAGTTACTGGGCTATATATGGGAGGTTTAGATCCATAACTTGCAAGGTACCTTTTGGGGACAAAACTATGCGAGCTTGACCCAAAGTGGACAATATGTCACCAAGGTTCAATCAAGTCATACAAGGAATGTTAGAATGGAACAAGCAATGGCAGAAGGAAAAAAAACATCACCTGTGTAACATAATTGCCATACTGGTTCTGGGCCAGATTACAAACAGATTGCAGTATTTCATCCACTATACATTGGCTTTGTAGCTCATCAGCGCAATGCTCCAGAACTCTCTATATAAATCAAAATAAGACTATAAGAGGTTTGCTTAAGCAAGTGATACATCAGATTAAATTAAAAGAATCATCAAACCTGGATAACACGGCAACCATAGGGATGAGTAGAGAGTCCCGCAACTTGACCACGAAAAGCAGAAATTATAAACCCAATTTTTTCTGTAGGTACACATTCAATACATTTCTGTATTACATGGTTTCCATTCTGATCACGCACACATCGCATAACATGTCCATCAAGTTCTTGAACAAGTTGTATTTTCTGATCAAGTTCAATAACTTCAAGTGCCTGCAACAGATTTTAAGTGATGAATTGAACTGGGCTGATACACAATACAGCTGACAAGATGAACACAATTACTAGAGACAAATGTACAAAATTTGTACTTACGAGAAAGAAAGAAATAAAAACAAGAATATGGAATATCCAATGTCAAATTCAAGATAGCTTGTTCAATTGTGAAAAAAATGCTCATAGCTTGTGTTGAAACCATTTTTTTGAAAAAAAAGCAAACAAAAGGGAGGGGGAAAAGCCCCCCCCCCCCACCGGTTGGGGACCCCCCACCGGTTCCAAGGGGGAAACCGGTGGGGGGGGGAGGAGGATCCCTCCATCCTCTCCCATTTTTAAATCCAAAGAATAGGGGGGGGGGGGAGTAATTAGGATGAAGGGGAGTTAATGAGAATCTTAACCCCATTCACACATGGGTTAAGAATCCCATGTGAACCCCATTTAATACTCATCCTAAAAACCCCTTCCACATGGAGCCAAATCTGGATTTAAAGGGTTTAAACCCTTTTCACATTGGCCCATCCCCCAAATCTGCCACCCAAGCTCATTAATGAGCCCCAAAAAAAAAACAGAAAAAAGAAGGAAGAAGTGAGGAGGAGAACCCCCCACCGGTTTCCCAAAACCGGTGGGGAGACCCCCCCCCCCCGGTGGGGGGGTCCATCCGGTGGCACCCCCCCTCCACCGGTTGGAACCGGTGGGGATGCCAACCGGTCCCCCCCTCTCTCTCTCTCTCTCTCTCCTTTTTTTTAATGCTCTCTCCCATCTCTCTCTCACCCATGTGATTAAAAAATTAAAAAAGAGAGGGAGAGGAGGAGGAGGCAACCGGTGGGTACCCCCCACCTCAAGCCAACCGGTGGGTACCCCCCACCTCAAGCATTCCGGTGGGTACCCCCACCGGTTAAGGCTTTGAAGCCTATAAATACCCCCCAAGGGGTAAGGAGAAGCCCCATGCCCATTTGGCCCAAAATTTCCTAGGGGAGACTCTGCCAGTTTGAAGACCAAATCCGGTGCTCTTGCCCGGGTTTGCTGCGATTTGGAGGCGATATTTTCTTGGAGGGCTCTCTTCCTAAGGTTTATTCCTAAGGGGAAGCTCTGCCGAATTTATGTTGTAAAATCACCATTCTATAAGACGGGATTATGCCGAAATAATGAATGAAATGCCCATGATGTTCTTTGAGCATATGTGTGTGCATGTGTGTTCATGGATCTACTATTTAAGTAACACTATGTTACTATATTTTCATATGCAAAATAATTAGTTTTATAACTAATTAAAATACATAAAACATATAATTAAATATTCTAAAATATCATTGGCCTCATCCCATACATAACTAATCTTAGACTCATAATTAAAACTTAATAATGAAACATTGACTCATAAAATAATATACTTAAGTTAAAAATGACTTAAATATTTCCATACTTAATTAATTAATAAAACCTGCGAAAATTATTTAAAATCAGTAAAATGAATATAAAAATCAGAAAAATTCTGTAAAAATCAGTAATACTCAGTAAAAATCAGAAAACTAAATCCGGAAATTACATAAACCCAAAATATAACTTAAATATCCTTCATATACCTAATTAATTAATAAAAATCAGTAAAATTAATAAAAAAATCAGTAAAATTCAGTAAAAACCAGTAAAAACAGAGAACCAAATCTGAAAATATATAAAAATCTGAAATGACTAAAATGCCCCTAGAGCTTAATACAAATTACAAAAATACCCTCGTACATGTTAAAAATCTGTAAAAATCACAGAAAATTCTTAAGAATATCAAAATCTCTCATATGTCCAAAATACCCTCCAAACCTTAATAAGATGGATAAAATTACCAAAATACCCTCAATATGATAAAAATAAATAAAAATCTCAGAAAAAATATAAAAATAAACTTTAAGTCTAAAAATCCAATTTGGGCAAAATTACCAAAATACCCTTACAATCCAAACACACTTGAAATAATTCTAAAATACCTCCTAAGGTTTTGAAACCTTCCTAAATCATTAAAACTCATTTCATACACTTAAATAACCATAATCTCCCTATACCCTCCAACTTGGCATAATTACAAAAATACCCCTATAGGTCTAAAATACTTGGAATCAATCCAGAATACTTGGAGTCAATCCAATATACTTGGAATTAATCCAGATAGCTTGGAATCAATCCAAAATCATATAAACACACCCTAAACTTGGGTGAGGCCAAGAGTTTAACCTAAAATATATCTTCATATGCATGTGCTGCCTATAGTAGTAGTTTTGCATGATTAAGGGCATCATACGGACGGTTAATCAAGGGTTGCCGAGCAGTTGCTCAGCGTAATTAACACTGACCGAGGTCAGTGGAGAGAGGTCATATACTCGAATCTTCGCTTGATTCGAAGTCCTGGATTCCCTGAGGGCTAATCCCAAGCTCTCATAGTCCGATAAAATATAAAACCGACCTATAATTCTCTAGATAAACAAAAAAATGGATTTCCGAATAATCCGACATAGGAGAGATGTGTCTAGGTCAGGTCCCGACGAAGGTTAGAAAAATCTTCGCGCAAACAGCTTGGAAATTTCTTTATTTCTTATGAGCTTAGAAAACAAGAATGCTAGTGCAAAACATAACAAGCCATTAGCTCAACAGTGATGGAGGCGGTGGTGCAGTGAAGTGAGAGGAATGGATTCTGTGGGAATTGAAGAGTATGTAGCCACCTGGCTCTGCAAGGGTGGTGTAAAATTAATAGCTCAATCAACAAACTTTCAATCGATGATGGACATTGTGGGACAATTTGAGTAGCGAAGATAAAGGCCCCAACTTACTATATGTTGAAAGTACCTCTTCTAAAAAAGGTGGTAGAGAAAACACAAGCCATGTATGTAAAATGTCAGAAACATTGGAGAACATACAGCTATACGATCATGTGTGACAGGTGGATTGATAGGAGGCAACAGAACTTAATTGATTCTTTAGCAAATTGTCATGAAGGGACTTACATTGTACAGTCCATTCATGCATCGGATAGGAAGAAAGATGTAATTTTAATATATAATTTACTAGATAAAGTAGTTGAAAAAAGTGAAGAAAACAATATGATACAAATTTTAATTGACCATGCATCATACAATGCCGCAGCGAGACAACTGTTGATGTGAAAAGGAAGAAAACTATTTTGGGTTCTGTGATGCTCATTATTAGATCTCATGTTAGAGGACATTGGTAAGTTGAAGGTCTACAAGAATGTAATTTCAAAAGTAAAAAAAGCTGACAGTAAACATTCTCTTTGATTATACAAGGAAAAAAAACCAAGGGTAGAGAATTGGTAATGTGACATTACAAGATTTACCACTACCTTTCTTACACTTTGAACAATGATGCTATGAAGAGGTTGAAGACATGTAAGGGCCTCCCAACCAATCTTGCAAGCCCAAAGATTAGTTGACAGAGATAAAAGCACCTACAATGGCATATATACATGATGCCATGGAGTATGCAAAAGAGCAGATTATTCAAAATTTGGGCCCCATATAAGCAAAATTTTCAGCCCATATTAAAGATTGTTAATAAGAGATGTAAGGATCAAATTCCTTTGCATGCACCAAGAGTTTTCCTAAATTCCAAGTTATTCTTTAATGCTAGGGTGAAGAATTTTTCTTGAAGTGCAAGGTTTGAGAATACATTTTTTATTTGTCTCAAAAGAATGGGGCCAAATCTTGAAGAACAAGACAAGATAGATGATCAGCTTACATTTTAAAATTGGATGATGTACACTTAAAATTCCCACGATTGTGTGCAACTATCTATGGTGTTTTTTGACATTGTTTTGCGGTGATATTTGTCAATGTTTCATCTTTGTCTTTGATTAGTATATGTTGAATTTTTCTTTTTTAAGTGGATAGTACCCCATGTATTATAAACAAAAGAGAGGAGTTAGTCTATGTTGATTGTTGGTAGTGATGCTACTTAATATTTGTTTTATGTATATTGTGAACATCACCTTGTAGTTTTTTCTTTTAGATGGGATGGTATCCATAGGAAACCCGGCCAGGGCTTAGGGCAGCTCGGCCAGGGCTTAGGGCAGCTCCCCGCAAGACACCGAGTCATATCGGACTAGGCATGCTGGAGTTCGGGGTAGCTCCTCAGCCAGACACGTGAGTCATACCGGTAAAACACCTAGCACATAAGGGGGGTAACACATTGGGTAAATCACTAGGAGGGGAATGCAGGACTAGAACCCATGACTTGTGGGAATCTAACTTGCCGAAGCTGAGGCCTTACCACTATGTTACTCACCCACCCCCATCACCTTGTAGTTTTTACTTTTTACCATAGAAATTGAAAAGTCTATTTTTTTTTTATGTGGATGGTACCACTTGTATTATAAAATTGGAAGAAAATGTACAAGTAAAGGAAGGCAGCAACAAAAGCCCCCTATACGAAAGACACACCAAGGGTGTGTGGAAATCTAAGCTCCATCCAATTTTATTTTTTTTTTGGAAGGCAGCAAAAGCCACATTCATTCATTGGAGTTATCAAGAAAAGATTACAAGGGTAGAAGAGAGGGAAAGGAAAACAAAGAAATTGTCTACCAAGACAGTAGACATTACAAGAACCTCAGGGACCACAAAAAACTCCCTTCCCAGAAAATATATCCCATTACAATTTACATCAGGACCCTCATAGACAGACATTTTTCCATTGAGCAAATTTAGATAAAGTTGCATAATCTGAGATCTTGTGCCCAAATCTTCTAAAAAACCATTCTTGTACGAAGTGAAAACAATGTCCGATAATCCCTGCTGGGCAAGAGAACTGGTTGCTGAAGATTCTGAGATTTCCATCTCTCCAAATGGCCAAGAGCATTGCTAGAAGAAGGGTTTCCCATAAACGTAATTCCTACTGGTATAGACACATCCGATTCCAATTTGTCATAAGGCTTTCTACCGAATTGTAGCTGCTTGGATGACTGCCTAAGACTCTGAGAAAAGCCCTCCATATTACATCCACTATACCACAATTAATAAAAAGATGGTCCACAGTTTCTTCAAACATCCCACAAAATGAACAATCTCTTTTGTCTGGAGTAAGGAACCTAAGCTTGTCCCCCATGGGTAATCAGCCCCATACTATTTTCCACAAAAAGATCCTAATCTTGATGGGAAGTGATTTAATCCACACCTGAGATTCCCAACTGACCTTAATCCCTCCTGAGTTCAGAACTTTGGTTGTAGAAATGACAGAGAATTTTCAACCTGGATCCCATCTCCAACTTTTGGCATCTTCCCTCTCATTCAACTCTTGAAAGTCTTGAAGCCGCAAATTGAGTTGAAGGAACTCTCTCTCTTCTTCATAGTGAAAATTTCTGCAAAATCTGAAATCCCAAACAAATCCTTGAGGTGTAGAAGTTCGAACATCCCTGATAGTAGAATTCTTATCCACTGAAATGCTATACAAATTTGGAAATCTGTATTTTAAAGCCCTTCCCTCCTTCCAAGCATCTTCCCAGAATTTTGCAGTTCGGCCATTACCTACAATTATGTAAGTAGAGCAATTGTAGATATCCAAGTTATACAGTATATTCTTCCAAATATTTGAAACAGATCCAATGAGCTGGAAGCTACTAATTCAAAGATCATTGTGAGAGAACTATTTACTTCTGATGATTCTGGCCTAAATAGAATGAACATCCTTTTCAAATCTCCAAATCCATTTTAACAAAAGAGCTTTATTGAAGTTTTGAATAGGTGTTAAACCAGCTCTGTCTTCTTCTGTACCTCTGCATACAAATTTCCATCCAATGTGATGCCAACCCTATACATCCGGTGGTTTACCTTTCCAAAAGAAAGCAGCTCTTATAGACTCTAGTTTCTTACACACCATCTTAGGTATTTCAAAAATGGATAAATAATAAATAGCCAAACTAGAGATGACTGATTTGGACAGAACCCATCTTCCCCCTGCTGAAAGAAGGGAACCTTTTCCAACCTTAAAGTTTACTTTCAAATTTCCTAATCAAAGGATTCCAATCACAAATGTTAAGCCTCTTGTCAGAAAGAGGTAATCCTAGATAAGAAATAGGAAAGGTAGCTAGCTGCACATTGATCAGATTAGATAAACCAACCATCTTGTCTTCTGGAACATTGATACCCACCATTTCACTTTTTGGGAAATTGATTTTAAGTCCAGTCACCGCTTCAAGAATCTTCAGCAGAATCTTCAAATTAACTATCTTATCTTTCTTTGTAGATGAGAAAAAAATCGTGTCATCAGCATATTAAAGGTGGATAACCTCCTCATCCATTCTTCTAACTTTGATACCTTCAATAATCTGACAATCTCTTGCTTTATTCCACATAGTGCTCATAACATGTCCTACTATAATGAAAAGAAGAGGTGATAGGGGATCACCTTGTCTAAGCCCTCTCGAGCTATCAAAGTAGCCAAATGGGGCTCCATTGATTAAAATGGAGAATTTCGCTGTCCCTATGCAGCTTGCTATCCATTCTGTCCATTTCCTTTTGAATCCCATCAGTTGCATAACTCTTAGCAAACAGTTTCAGTTTATTCTGTCAAACGCCTTTTCGAAATCATTTTTACACACAACAGCCTCCTTTTTTCTGTTCTTCTAATCATGGATACATTCATATGCAGCCATAAAATTATCGAGAATGAAACGACCCTGAATGAAAGCTGCTTGATTGGTGTCCACCACATTGTTGATCACTAGCTTGAGTCTGGATGCCAAAGCCTTTAAGATGATCTTGTAGCTGCCATTGAGTAAACTAATGGGCCTAAAATCCCCTAACCCTTCTACACTGTCCTTCTTAGGAATAAGGACAATGAAAGTAGAGTTAAGAGATTTAATTTTCCAAGGCCTCCTTTCAAACTCTCTAACAACTACCATAATGTCTACCTTAATAACTTCCCAGAAATGTTGGTAGAACCCAATTGAGAATCCATCTAGTCCTGGAGATTTATGAACATCCATGCTAAAAATTGCAGCCTTAATTTCTTCCTCAGAAAATGGTCTAATAAGACTGTTAGCTTCATGTTCTGAGATCTGCTTGAACATGTTAGAACTGATCTATGGTCTCCACACCTCCTCTTCCTTAAACAGTTTCTCAAAGAAGTTTACTGCAACAGCTCCCTTCTCTTGTTCCTCAAATAAAATTTGATTGTCAACTTTCAAGGACTCTATCAAGATTCTCATCTTTTTACCACTGGCCATCGCATGAAAGTGGGAAGTGTTTTTGTCTCCCTCTTTTAACCACAGTTCCTTAGATTTCTGCTTCCATTTGATTTCTTCCCTTAAGGACCAATCAAGATATTCCTGTTTTAGATTGTCCCATTGATGGATATCCTCTCTAGATAACAGATCTTGGTCATATTTGGCTTGAAATGTTTCAATCTCCTTGAGAAGTTCTTTCCGGATTCTAGATGCTGCTCCGAAAGTTATTTCACTCCATTTGGTCAGCTTCTACTTCAGCCATTTAAGTTTAGAAGCCAGATTATAACAAGCATTTGAATGAAGAGGGGCTTCCTTCTACCATGTAGAGACAAGATCAAAAAGGTCTTCATATTTCAACCAGGCCAATTCAAATCTAAATAATATGTCTCTACACCTTTTGTTCTTTCCAACAGAGAGTAATAAGGGGGTATGATCCGAGAGAACTCTAGGTAACCCTTTCAGAGAAAAAGGGTTAAATTTCTGCTGCCACTGAGGAGTAATGAAAAATCTGTCAATTTTTTACTTGGTTCTGACATTAGACCAGGTAAATGTCACTGTTGTGGAGTCCACTTCAATAAGAGTGCATGTATTCACCCAATCTCCAAAGGCATCCATTTCAGAATTCCAGGCCAGTTGATTTTCTCTTTCTCCTGGGAATCTAACAGCATTAAAGTCCCCTCCCACACACCATGCCTCTGCACTTGTAAGTTGCAGGTCTCTTAATTCACCAAAAAAAATCATTTTAGCTTGCATATCCTGAGGCTCATACACACCTGTGAATGTCCAAAAAATATTGTTACTTTTCATTTTGAAATCAATGGAGATACAATAATTGCCCACCCTAGAACTGCACCATTGAAGTACTTTCTCATCCCAAAGTATTAAGATACCCCCACACTGACCATCAGCTGGTTTTGCTGCCCATCCTGTGAGTCTATTACCTACAATTCTTTTAATGAGTTCTTCATCTTTCTCTGCCCCTTTTGTTTCTTGCAGACACATAATATGAACCTTGTTAAATTGAATCAATGTTCTAACTTCCCTGCCTTTCACAATTCCATTCAGGCCTCTAACATTCTAGCTGACAATGTTCATGAATAATGAGAGTTCTTACCCTTCTCACTGCCTTTTCTAGGCCTAAGACCTTCAAGTTGCACATTATTTTGAAGAAACGTCAATTCCCTGTTGCCTATTTTCACTCCACTGTTATTGCCTCTTCTACTCGATTTGATGGAGAGGTTCAGATCTCTTCTGATTTTCCGCAAGAATTTCCTGACCACATCCTCTTTACCAGAGAAGGAGATACCGAACAAACCCCCAATCATCTTAATAGTGTCATCAGACCACTCCAAACTTTCCCCAGGATTAATGACTGCGAGAGGGAAAGAATCGTTAGAAGGAATTGAACCTACCACTAAAGCTGAAAATCCATCTTCTGGGAACTTGTTCAAAGCCACTTAATGTTTCGTGATACAGTCTTGATCAAAAACTGTTAGAGCCAGCCCTTTATTTCTAAGTTGTTCGTGCTCCAGGTCGTTAGACAGGTCAACAAGGGATCCTGATGGAGAACAACTCTGGAACTGATCAGCCGCCAATCCTCTGCAACAAGCAATACCGGCTGGAGGGAGCTGCGAGGAAGAGCCAGTGCACCGGACCGTTCTCTCCTTTCTGATTGGGTAGCAACCAGCTGAAGCAAAGATGGAAGGGGGGAGAGACTACGATGCAATCCACGGTGACACCGGCTCAAAGCCACTAGCCAGTGAAGCAGAGTTGGGCGAATCGAGTGAAGAAGAAGGGTCCGGACAGGTCGTAATCAGGTAAGGCTTACCCGATACGAACCTAGAAAGAGGCCCGCCTGACTTAACCGATAAGACCCAAGATTGGGGCCCGAATGACTTACCCGCAACGCTCTCTATTGAGGGGTCCGAAAGCAGACCCGCTGGGACGGAACAGGCCCGAGCATGTTCATCTTCCCAACCCGACAGAGGCACCTTACCTGCCGGCCACCACCTCTAATGAGAGCATCCATCCTCCGCGTGGGGAAGCAAACCATCCTCTGCCCAACCTGCCACCTTTGCCTCGAGCAACGCCACATCCTCGAGAATACTACCTACCATACCGATTGACCCAAAGTCTTCAATAACCGGGGCGGTCCCCAAAATAGATTGCCGCGAATAATCTTCAAGACAAATCTCCTGCGAATCCCTCCTGATATACCGAGTCTGAGACCTCAAACTCGCAAGAGCACCCTGAGTCAAACTCGGGGTAGACTTCCCCCTAACGAGGCCCTGATCACTGGCCTTTACCTCCTCTGTTCTCTCATGTTCAGAGCGATTTCTCTTCCCCTGGACATTAGAAACCTTGTTGCATGGGGAGGATTCCAAGTTGGCGGTGACCCACCTCCCTTTAGGTTGATCCCGATATGATTCGGAGGTGTCTACAGCTGAAAGAGAAACCCTCTCTTCTCCATCCCTAAGAAACGGATGAGTTAACTCAGCTCTACTTGCTCTGTAATTTTTGAATTCTGCCACCACCTCTGCCCAAGTCCATTCAGTTGATGAATTTTATGAAGCCAACAAGTGTTGAGACACCTCCTCTTCTGGCAAAACAGACACCCAAAAGAGTTTGCCTTCCACCAAGATTTTAACTCTGGAAGGAACGACCGACAGGCAGTCAACTTCAATCAAGATTCTGGCGAATCTGAACTGCCTCCCTCCCATAGAACCAGCATCTACCTTTCTAAGAATGGCAAACTTTGAAACTATTGCTTGGAAAGATGAGGCATTCCATAGATACAACGGGATCCCCATCAGTTTGACCCAGAGAAGTTTCCCCTGTTGAACTGGTTCCGACGCTACCTCCAAGCTCCATTCAGAACACCAAAACTTCAGGTCTTCAGTAGTAAATTCTTTGAGGGCAATAACCTCCTTCTTTCAAGCAGAGTCTTCTACTCGGACCAGAAAAGACTTGGACGAAACTTCCTGGCACCACCAATCTTTCACTAGAGGCCAACGGCGGTGGAGAACCTGAATCAAGCTATTACCCGAGACTTCTTCACGGACCTTAATGGAGGAGGAATCAGATATAGAAATGACCACACAGCCTTCCAGGAATAGCTTAGCCTCGGCAGCTTCCCTCGACCAAGGAATGGCAATAGGATGAGACCACTCCTTCTCATCCGGACGGAAAGTAGGGTCCAGTTCTAAAACTAGAGCATAATCGGTCCCCTGTTTAGAGACCTTCTTCTTACAAGATCTTCTTCTGTGACCCTCTCACCCACATTCTAAGCACCTAACATTCTCTTTACAAGCACTCGCCCAGTGTCCTCTACGAAGGCATATGATGCATACATCCCTCTCTACCGGAAGAGAAGGTGGAGACGGATAAACAGAGAGCTTCGAAGCCGTCTTCCCCCTGCTCCTACTAACCAGAGTCCAACCACCCTCACCTGCGTTCTCCCTCCTATCGCCCATTTCCACCTACCACTCTTACACAAGGAGTTAAGCTCCATCCGAAAATTTTTAAAAAAAATAAAATAAAATAAAAGGAGATGAATTACAATCATCCATCCTACAATTGAGCTTAACCCATTCCTTGACCTTCTCATACACAAAAGAAAGAATCCTACGCGTGGAATATGCCTCCCACCTGAAAATCCTATTGTTAGAATAGCCTACTCAAAAAATCTCATGTTAGCACCCTTCATTCTAAAATTTTGATTATCAATATTGGTTTATCCTAATATCTTCATGTTCATTATCTCATGGCAGATCAATTTCTTTCAATTTCAATGCTAAGTATGATGGTGTTATTATTTTCTGTTTATATTGAAGAATCTACAATTAATGCATTTAGCATATATTTTAAAGAGGCGCCTACGTTGTTACCTCGCCACCACTTAAGTAGCACCCTTAATGTCTAAGCTCCACTTTGTATGCAGAATTAGGGAAGAATAAGGCCCCATATTTCCAGAATAAGGCTAATTCTGCTTTGATTTAACGAATTGGTTATTCCGCTCCAGAATTGCTTATTCTTGGAACTAGGTGACTAAGCAATTCCACCCTACACCCAAGAATTTGGTATTCTGCCTTAGATTCCACCCCGCTAGCAAAGTGAAACACTCCTTTTTCTGGAATAAGCAACCCAGAATAACTAATCCCGTTGTAACTCATTCTGCTATCCAAGTGGTGCTAAGTGCTTAGGCACCCAATAAAGCAAGAATGCCTCGACAACTATGCCCAATATAGAGACGGAATAGGGATAACCTACCTATACATCTACATTTTTTTGTAAGATATTCAAATATATCTATCACATGTATAATGAAAGAAACTATGAGGCAAAATTCAAAAAAATAAGGTGATGCCATATTTTGTCACAGAAAATGTACAAAATTAGAAAAACATGAAAGAAAGTTTATGCAAAAAAGATTACGAAGTTGAGTTGTTAATAAGTGACCGGCATGGATAAGCCCAAATAAGCACAATAAACAAGACAAAATAGTACACGAACTGTGTTGTTTCAAAGACAATATCCTCCTATTTTCACATAGAAACTCGAGAATGAATTCATAACCCCAAAAAAAGGCAACAATTCTGCTCATCAAAGAACATCTTCATACATGTACGTACATACATATGTACGCACATGTATATACACAAGTACGTACGTATGTATAGGAAAGTGATACAATCCACTGCCAGGATTCAATCCACTACCAGCGGACAGTATCAAGGACCATGGTCGGCCGGGTCGGTCCGGGTCGGATCGGATCGCCCGGTCCGCTCGGAATCCGAGCGGTCCGAACCGACCCCGAGCCCCGACCCAGCGACCCCAGCCCGGGATCACTGGGATCGGGTTGGGTCGGCCGGGTCGGCCGACCCCAACCCGGGTCGGTCCGGGTCGGACCGGTCCGGCCGACCCGGCCACCCAACGGCTAGTTCAGAACTAGCCGTTGGGTAGCCGTTGGGAACCCATTCAAATGGGTTCCCAACGGTTAGGAGGGGCTTCTAAGCCCCTCCAAGTCCCCCCAAGTCCCTATAAAACCCCCTCCTACCCTTCTCTCCCTTATTCACACAAATTCTCATTTCTCTCTCTCTCTCTAAAACTTCTCTCTCTCTCTCTCTAAGCTCTCATACTCTCTCAAAGACTCAAAGCTCTATTAACTTCTTTCTCTCCAAACTTCCAAAGCTCTCTAGAGTTCTAAACTCTAAAGGACGGACCGACGGACTACATCAAATTTTTTTCATTATATTATTTTTATTGCATTTTAATTTTTCTCTCTAACCTCTTTTTGTCTTTGTAGCTTTATTTCTCATTGTCTCTCACTCTCCCTCGATGTATGATATGAAATCTCACTCTCTTTCTCTATGTTTTTTCTTATTTCTCACCATTTCTCTTTATGTAATTAGTTAATTACTAATTATCTATTTCCCTATTAATATATTTTTTATTTTTAAAGATGTCGACTTCTGAGCATAATGAGGTCACATCTGTCACCTCTCGTGGTGACCCGGGATGGAACCACTGCACCGTCGTAGACATGGCTTCACGCAAAGTCAAATGCAACTACTGCAGTCGGATTATTTCGGGTGGAGTTTTTCGTCTAAAACAACATATTGGGGGTGTCAAAAGAGAAGTGAAGACTTGTACTGCTACACCACTAGAGGTAAAAAATCAATTCAAAAATTACCTACGACAAAGAGAGTTGGAAAAAGGAGCAGCATCAACGATGAGAGGCCAAATTAGGGAGGAAATGACACGGCCCTCAGGTCAAGGTATTCATATTCACCCTCCGGGAGATAGATCTCGGGAGGGAGACATAGACCCTACCAGAAGGAGATCCACTGCATTTGAAGACTTTTCTCGAGGTATTCTTTGATTTAAAATTTTCAATTAATTATTTACTTCTTTATACTTCATCTCGATTAAATTAGTCTAATCATCTATTTTAATTTAAAGATGATATACGTCGAGCCATGGACGAAAGTAGACAACACTTATCTTCCTCAAGAGGTAAGTGATCTCCAGGAGTATATCAAGTCGTTTGAGCAAATTTGGGATGAAAGAGGATGCACAATAATGACAGATGGCTGGACAGGTGAGTACATTGAATTAGTTTAACATATTTAGAAATTAGAATCTTAAATTAACAGATTATATTTGAATAGGAATTACAAGAAGAAGTATGATTAACTTCATTATATACTGTCAAGCTTGGACTGTATTTTGGAAGTCTGTAGATGCTAGTGGAAAGGTAAAGAATGCTGAATATCTTTTCAAGTTAATTGATGACATTGTGGAGCAGGTGGGAGAAGATCGGGTTGTCCAAGTTGTAACAGATAATGCAGCTTCATATAAAGCTGCTGGCCATATGTTAATGGAGAAGAGGCCACATCTATATTGGCTTCCTTGCTCTACTCATTCCCTAGATTTGATGCTAGAAGATATTGGGAAAGATGTAAAAATTACTGAAACAGTGAAGTCAGCCCAATTCATCACATCCTATATCTACAACCATAACTATGTGCTCACGTTGATGCGTGAACACACTGGACAGAGGGAGTTACTACGTCCTGGGGTAACTCGTTTCGCCTCCACATACATTTCCTTGGAGAGTATACAATCACAAAAACGCCCCTTGAAGCAGATGATTTCAAGTAAAGGATGGGAGGATTGGATGACAAGGCACGCGAAGCATGATGCTAGAGACAAGGGGAAGCAGGTTGAGGACTTGATTGAGAGCCGAGAGTATTGGAAGGATATAAAGATGATCTTGAGCGTAGTTGAACCTCTTGTGCGGGTTCTGAGGATGGTGGATGGAGATAAGAAGGCCACAATGGGATATTTATATGAAGCTATGGACCGTGCAAAGGAAGACATTGCTAGGGCCAACAAAAATACATACAGAAAGTGGTGGGATATTATAGATGCAAGATGGGATAGGACACTCCACCATGACTTGCATGCGGCAGGTAACAAAATAAGTCAATCCATATTGGTCGCCATTTTATTTCCTATAAATTTTATTTCATTTTTAATTTATTTTTCAATTCTTTAGGTCATTTCTTCAACCCAAGATATCAATATAGCTCTGCTACTCAACATGCGCCCAATGATGAAGAAGTACTCCGTGGGACTCAAAATGTAATTCGGCGTTTGTTACATGATGAGGATCGAACTATCATAGCATGCAACAAAATGCATCACTAAAGGCTCCGGACATTACATTTTGGTACTCATCGTGCTCAACGGGCAGTCATGTTGCTTTCACCATGTATTTAGAATTTTACACATAACTAATACTTTCAAAAAATTGTTATCAACTTATCATGCCTAGGCTTTACAAATTACAATACTAATTGTTAGTTGGATCATTATGGAATTACAGCTGATTGGTGGATGGATCATGGGAAGGCTCCAGGTTATGAAGATCTTGCTTATGTTGCTATCCGTGTATTGAGCCAAACCACCTCCTCTTCTGGCTGTGAGAGGAACTGGTCTACATTTAGCTTGATACACACCAAGCAAAGGAACCGATTAAGCTCAGCGAGATTAGAGCAATTGGTCTTTTGCCACTACAACATGCGCTTGAAATTAAAGAATCTTCAAAAAATTCAAGAGAACCAAAGAGAAGAAGAACGATGGAGAGATGAAGTTGCTGGAAGACCGGTGCAAGCAGAACAACAAGTTGAGGAACCAATCGATCTGGACGAGATATTTGAGGAGCAGAACCCACTGAATGCATGGGTGGATGCAAGGAATGTTTTAAGTCCATCAGAATTTGATCCAAACGATCGGTCATGGGCAGAAGGACAATTAGATGGTGTCCCCTTGTCCGTTGAGTTTCAACTTCCACCTCCTTCAAAACGGCAAAAGAAATCCACCCCACAAAGTTCAGGTAAGGGTAAAGGTAAACTAACTCATGTTGATATTGCAGATTTAGAAACTGTACAAGAAGATGAGTCAGACGAGACACCAGAGCCGAGCGACAAGGTCGTTTACCAAACTTCAGACGACTCTACTTCGGCAACGACTACCCCTGACGATGACGATGATGATCCACATGGAAGTCAAGGTGGATCCTTGCAACAACGGTCATCTCGAGGACGTGGATCAAGTCAACATGGTGAAGCTCCTCCAATGATTTTCACAGGAGAGCAAGAATTTACGCATGCTACGCAGGATGATGACCACTCCAATAGGTTGGCTAAGGGCACATCAGCAACAAATAAAGGCAAAGGGAAACAACAACAAGAGTTCCTAAAGAGAACATCCTCTCAAGAGCATTCGTCTGATGCATCCTCTCAAGTTCCATTAGAGGGTTATAGTCCTTATGGATATCCAGGTACATATTATCAACATCCACCACCCTATGATGCATCGAGTTACTTAGGAGGATATCCCACTTATCCTCCAACTTCAGATATTTCCTCTTATCAATCCTCAACCTCAGAAGGATCTTATCATGAGCCAAAGACACAAGGATGGATACCGGTGACAATAATCTACCCATTCACAGATGAGTATAACCGATTTGTACAGGAATATGAACAATGTTACCAAGCTTATATGTCTTGGGCCGATTATGTGCAACATTTGTATAGCACCTACAATGTAAGGTTAGAATAAATGTATGTCTACTTGTTCTGTCACTTTGTGTGAGTGTTTTTTTTTTATTATCATGTAATACTTAGGGGTAAGGTTTTATGTCCCCCCCATATATTGTATTCAAGTTTTTTTCAAAGTTAATAAACATTCAAGGGCTTACCCAAGGTCCTAGATAAGTTTTGGGTAAATATAATTTTTTCTGATTTTTTGAATTTTTTTTCTTATTTTTTGGACTTGTTTTTCTATTTTTCCCTATTTTCTTCTATTTTTTTCCCTTTTTATAAATTGGATCGGCCAAACCGGTCCGGCTCGGTCCGGACCGGTTCGGGATCGGGTAGGATCGGCCGATCCACTCGGTCAGGACCGGACCGATCCGAGTCCGACCCCCGAGTTGGCCTACCTTGTCAAGGACCATCCAATCTTCGATCAAACAGTCATTTTCAAAAAAAGAGATACACCCACGTGCGGATCAGACAGCCATTTTAAGAAGAAGAAACAAGCACATGCGGGCACCCCGCATGTGTCCAGTCATGCCTAGGCATGACCAGACAGCTGCTTTTTGTTAAAAAAAAAAAATTCCTTTGGGCACAATAACATCCTAAAAAAATAGAATCACTTCCAGCGAATATAAATAGGGGAGTGCACTGTCCCCTCCCCCCAATATATACACACATACGCATATGTGTGTGTAGAAAGAGGGAGGGGGGGAGGGGGGGGTTGTTGGATGATGAGGGGTTATGACAAAGTACAGGCTTCCCTGATCACATATGTAAACAGAAGATCACACTTCGCACTCGCCTTAGGGTTTTTTGGTGTGCATGGTGGGTGGGAGAGAAGAGAAGAGAATTATCCTAGAAAGTCTGGTTGTGTTCCTTTTTCTTTGGGGGAAGTGGGACCCACATATGCCGACTCTCTAAGTGGCTTTTTTCCCATAGAATCCCCTATCCAGCAGCATCTGAAAAGATCAGTACACCAATTTATTCAAATAATAGGTAGATATTCTCATAGGCACCATGTCTAAGTGGCAAACATAGTGGAATCTATGGCCCTTGTGGCAAAGACTGCATTTTTCTGTTTTTCTACATATTTTTATATTTAAGAACAAATCTTTAAGCTCATTTGCCAGTATCAGCATTTTGAAAATAAATTGTAAACAATTATGACCAGGTTAAAGCCATAAACATGGATAAATGCAGCTAAATATGGAGGGTAAGTTCCAATTTCTTTATTCAAAAAAAAGAAGCAAAGTTGATCCGTGTTTTGCTTTTAATGGAATCAAAAGGATTATAGGATGTCAACTGTAATGTCCTTTTCTTTTCTGTTTTATAGGGGCATGAGGCAGTGATTCCAACCCCTCCACAGCAAGGATGGCAGTACCGGTATTGGGGGGTATCAATGCCGATACGTACCGGTATCAGTATCAGGCATAGCGTCCCAATACCGATCCATTTTGGTCCAGTACTGGCCAATAAAAGTTGTTTTTTAATTTTTTAAATACAAATGACTGGTATCAGGCTATCCCCCAGTATTTTATCGGTACCCACCGATAATGATACATATCAGTATTGGATGATACTGCCCACCATGCTCCATAGGGGACACACTCATCTATAACTGCCTTATTTAGGGAAGTATGCATTCTCCAGCCAAAAGTTACAGGAAGTTTGACAGATTTATATTCAGTTTTTGGTTGCCAAATAAAACAGAAAGACATAGACTGATCAAGTATTAAGGTGATGGACATATATTCCTTTTGAACATTTACATGTTGGCATGAAAGGAGAAGCTGAAGCCAACTTTGCAGGAACCATGTAAATGTTTTTGTAAAGAGCACATGTTCATGAATGACATATCAAACCAAGCATATTGTGCTTATAGATGCACAACTTAGTAAAATAAATTATAGAGAGAAAACTATCAGACTCTTTTCAATGGTATGCGTAAATAGTTCTCCAAACATATACCTACAAATGTTCAAGAAGGAATTGAGATCATGAACACATATTTGCTCAAAGCATTCTATGTAATTAAATCATCCAAAAAGACACCATCGCCTAGGCATTTGAGGAGACATTTTATTAGGAAAAAAGTAAACAAAAACAGATATATGCAAGTATTATAAAATATGACAAAAGCACATAAATAAAACGTACAAAAAAAGCTAAATTCATCCATTCAAATGTACCAAAAAGTGTGAAATCCATCGGATTCATATCAAATTTAAACAAATGAAGATGCAAGGAAGAAAGATGTGAATACACACAGAAAAGAGACTAAGAGACGCAAGAGAGAAGAGCGGGGGTATGGAAAGAAACTGCAAGAGAAGTAAAAAAGTGAGACTCGGAGAAAAAAAAAACACAGGTAGGGAGGGAGAACAGAGACAGGCTGTGTAATATAGGTAGGTATAGAGAGAGAGAGAGAGAGACCAACAAGACTGGACAAGAAAGAAACATGCAAGGTCATCAGAGGATGCCGGGATGTTCTTTGACAAGAACATGATGCACAAGGTTGACAATCTTCCATAGAAGTCCATGGAGAGCCAGAGGCAAGGTCGCCAACATTGCGTGAACAGTGCCCAGTAAGAGACGGGGCAACTGAGTCACCAGAGGTGGAGAGAATTAGGGTTAAGGGTCAGCGGGTGGGGAATGACAAGTGTGTTGAGAAGCCCAATCAGGATTTTTTATACCCTGGGTAGGTGAGCATAATGGGTGGGGCACGTGTGGGCAGCCTGAGGTAAGAGCTTAATCACTCTAGCAAATGCCTAGGCGACATGGTTGCACTGAGGCAACTTATCGCCGCCTCACCTTGCCTCATCACCAAGGAGATCACCCCTATTGCCTTCGATAACATAACTATCATCAAAACAAAAGTCATGCAATCAGTAGTCAACATGTCAACATAGCCATTTATTTTGAATGTCTATACATCTCATATTCAAGAAAACAGCATCTAGGATATTCCTCTTTGAATGAACTAAGCCCCTTGGCAGCAGAATAAATGTGAAGTAGAATTTTTGAAGGTGACAAAAGTCACATTTCATTAATGGAAAATAAAGGATACACTATGATCGAAGACAAAATAAAATATCACCACTCAGTGATCTCTCTCTATCAACAAGAATTATCCAGAGGATAAAAAGGTGAAAACCAAATACACAAATTACAGAAGGAGTTTCTTATAGTTCAGGGCAGCAAGTAACAAAGGAGAATCCTCCATTTGGACAGCAGACCAGCAGCTTTCGCCCATTGAAGAGTCCATGTAACAGCTCTAGACAAGATATCTGCTATCCGGTTGAATGATTGGCTGAAGATTCTTGAGTTCCTTTCAGTCCAGATGGACCAAAGCATAGCCGGCAAGAAAATTGACCACATCTTGAGCTCGGATGGGATTGGACATATCCCATTCCAGTCTTGGAGAAGGATTGGGATATCCAAAATTCCATCCAATGGAAAGACAGCAATTGTCCAATAGATTTACACAATACATTAATGATTCCACAGCAAATGTGAAGTAGAATATCCTTTCATGGACGGGTTATTTTGTCATTCATCAACTTTTTGTTTAGAAAAAGACAGTAAGAATAAAGAACCTTTTTAATGCAAGGGTGGCATATCTGACCCATTTTCTTTTATTCTAAGGGAGAGCCCAAATAGAAATCACCACGTTATTCTGCCCTTTGACAGAATACTCAATCCTCCAAATTATCCCAGTTGCCAAATGATATTTTAAATTTTTAACGCTGATGGTTGGATAACCTCCTATCCCACCCACTTATGCCGTTGCCAAACAGGGGCTAAATGATTAGGTAAAAAAATAAAAGTAGCTGACAAAGGAAAAATACCTTCTGTATTACACGACATCCATACATCTGAAGGCTCAAAGGCAAAATATGACCCGTAAGCTGGTTGGCGAGTTGTTTCCTCTGTTCAGCATTCCCATGCTCAAAAAACTGAAAAAAGAAGATAGCATGAATTTCATCATCACAACGTGCATGTTTCTACAAGACACTAAGAATTAAGATTTAAGATATAAAGGAAGGGTATATGAAACAACAAATGTTCCTCACAAGGGTACTGACACTCTGCATTTGTACCAAAATAAAGGGAGCACTTACTCGACAAGCTACTAAAGAATGCTTAATTCTCAGAAAGTTTCACCACTTTCATACAATATACCTTTTGAATAACGTAATTCCCGAAAACGTCAGTCATTAACGTTGATGCATGTGGAAGGACTTCCTCGAAAACAGATGCTTTCTCTTCTGCACTACAGTTTTCAAGCTTTTGCTGAATAAATCGACTTCCATGTTGATCAGCACTGGTGCCAAGCATGGAGAAAGAATTATTTAAATAAAGAATTAATAAGTAACACAAATATACGCCTAGTAGGATAAAGAAACTTATAGTCATTGAACCTTGCCTGAATTCAACGATGTGTCCAACAATATCAGATAATTCAAATCTGCGAGCTTTGCTGGATTTCAGTTCCTCAAGAAAGGAATAAGGTTTTGAATCATCAACCTTTTCACGCCCTCTTTGACCTTGCCATCCAGAATAACCTCCTACACTTTTGTTGGGACTGATAGGTAACCTTGCGTTTTCATTCCTTCTCGGCATAAGATTTGCCCCACCCGCTGGCGATCCTGGCAAAACAGGGCTACCAAGAGGAGATGTGGCATATTGCATCATAACACCCACAGCCGGAGGGCTTCCATAATAATTTGGATTGGTAGCACCCCCTATCCTAGGGCTTGGGATGCTGATGCTCCCACTTCTCAGATACGGTGTCCTTTGATCAGGTGAATAAGCAGAACCTTTGGTTTCATTGTAGCTCTCTAATTGATTTCCCATGGCACCTCCCCTGGAAGCCATAGGATCAAATTGGCCTATACCACTATAAGCTTCCAAGGATGGATGTTGAAAGTATTGCATATATAAAGGATCAGTGAATGATGGTTGAATTGCCAGTCCATAAAACTTGTATAATTGCTGAAGATCAACACCAGGTGTTATTCCACTACCTGTTGTAACCCCAGTTGTCCTGACATTGAGGTTTGGACCATTAGCATTATCAAAAGCCACAGGGATTGCATTATGAGGTGGATACCCGGTAATAAATGGTGGCATAAGCGATGTATTTAGAGCATATCCACCAACATTATACTGCGGAGTGAACAAGTTCGAAGAATGCAAGTTTGTGAGAAATGGATTTCCAGAAGTAACATATGCGGTGGGTGTCGCATACATTGGTGTAATTCCAGTGGTTTGTAATACAGGTTGTACTTCAATAGGAGGTAGCTTTGACTGACCATGAGAAAAATTATCCATGCCATTTTGTGAATGGCGCATTCCTTGAGACAGTACCTGTGACTGGCCACCCTGACCATGGGATGTAGTGCCTCGCGTGTGTAAATTATTTTGCAGAGAGCGCTGCCGTGCATGTTGGCTTCTGTGCTCATTGGATGCATTAAAATTCTTCATTTCAGATTCAACGTTGGTAATGCTAGAAGTAACTGTAGTGGTGGCTAAGCCATCATTGACAAAGTGGGCATCACCACTGGTTGACTCTCCTTTTAGAGCTGGATGAGATCCTGCTGCTCTGTCAGGAGGTGATGGGCTCTGGGGAGGAACCAGACGGTTTCGAGGAGCTGCACTGAGGTCACTAGCTGCCATTGATCTAGTTGAGTGTACCCCTGCAGTTGATGCACCAGCTACTGGACTAGCATTACTGATTGAAGAATCATGTGGTGGGTCAATAGCAGCATCTGATTTGACTGCTTCTTCTGTCACCCCATGATTTGAGGAACGAGACTGATTATTGAATACAGGTGATGGAGTACGTGGGAAATCTGCCTGAAATTTTAGATACAAATCAAGGTGAGCAGCTTTTCATAAAATGAAAATCACAAACCATTGTAAAGATCTTCTTAACATAACAATAAGCCAAGACTGGAAATAATCTTTATGGTAAAGAAAAAACACACAATACCAAGATGAAAGAGTAACTAAGACAAAACTGATTCCCTACATTGACAGGAATTGACTGGACACAGCATGTAATGATTACCCCTCCTTCTCAATCATACCCATATGTACACATACAAAAGTATGCATGGACATGATTGAATGGTACCACACGCTGTAGCTAAGCCTTCCAGTCAACTAACCAACTGTCTGATGAGGATCTTGACAATATCAACTTAAATAATTTCAGAGAGAAAAGAAAAAGGTTGCTTACATCCAAGCAGAACTTTTATCCTAACATTATTGATTTGCAAAAGCTGAGATTTAACAAATGAAACAACAGAGAGGTTCATCACCTGTATCAAATCAACCAGACTTTTATGGCGAGCTTCCAGTGAGGACGTGAATTGGCCAGAAATGAAACCACTGGTTCCCTCTAATTGACTCCAAGAAGCCTGTGTTGGTGATCTGTCATCCTCAGGCTCCTCTTTGTGAGTGGATAAAGAAGCTCTAGACAGAAAAGCAGATCCATTACTGCTGTCATCAGACGAGACCATTCGCCAATTACCTGTAAGACGACCAATGCGATGCGCCAAATGTCGATTCTCCCGTGAGAAAAGAGGGGGAGGAAGCCTAGGATTCAAATTCACATTAGAGAGGTAATATGCCAGGTAAGCTGGATCAGCACGGAGTTGCTCCTCAGATTCACAGCTTTCAATGGCATTGGTTATGCTTGCCAAAGGACCCTCTACACTAGCATTTTGCTGGCCCAAAGGATTGCGGACTGCTGCAAAAGAACCCTCCATGCTAGGTGGTGCACTTCCACACCTATTAGGAACTGCCTCTTTCCTGTTCCCATGAAACTTATGCTCTTTCATGAGCAATTCAAATTCTTGTGCATCCCCGCTATTGGATGATGAGCCAAATGTGATAGGTTCCTTGCCAGAGGACCAGTTTCTGGTTCCACTACCAACTAACCTCACCGGAGACTCTGTAGCCATCCTACTCAAAAAGAAAGACTAAGAAGTTGTTCCTCACTGTTGCAATTCTATACCCTTTCATTTTGCATGTCTACTGAAGCAGCACAAAAATAAAATAAAACAAAGCATAATTAGTATCAATCCCACTTTCAGAAAAGGGGGAAAAGAAGGTCTCCATCCTATTTATTCATCAGATTTGATTTAAGCATGTTTAAAAATGGAAATAGAGTTTACTTATTTAAGGCTGTAAAAACATTAACAAAATTCCAGAAGCACAATTTTTTCAGCATGAGAACAAAACAAACAAACAATTGCCAAGTCAACCTCACACATTTGTTTTTATCTTGGAGAGAAAAGAAAATGCCTAATGGAATATAAATTCATCCATGCTTCCATCCACCAACAGTTCATGCACGCACAGACAAACATAAGCATCTAATAAGCAAGGTAAGTTTACATCAACATTTTCCAGTAAAAAGTTGTTCATAGCACATCTCATTCTCACAAAGAGGAGATGATGATAACAATGTATGCAGTATGACAGGCATCTCCTGCTCTAGCAAGATTAGCAGGAAACTACAATACAAGCAACCCTAAGCAATTCCCCTCACTAAATTCTATGATAAGACTGCATCAAGGATCAGCTCTGAGTGCATATCTTTTGCCCCTTTCATGGACAATAATTGCGTATTCAAAAGGAAGAATTGTCTTGACGCATGCTACTTGCAAACAATGTGATTCTGGAAGATATCACTAACGAGGATTCAAGTAAATGCTGAGAATGTCAAAAAGATGTCCTAGAAACCAAACATTTGAAGATCAGAGGGACCAAGGCAAAATCCATAAGTATAACTTTAATGGGAAAAACAATGAGAAATGAGCATCTTATTCAGTCAGATGTTCAAGATTTGCCTCAAAAAACAAAGTAAAAAAACAAATATCTTGCCTCAACAACTTAAAAAAAAAAAAATGGATTGCACCACTAATTTTATTAGAAATAAATAGAAATAGTACAATCAAGTCAAGACGAGAGGTCCCTATCTTAAAAAGAAATCAAAAACCAAAATACCACAAATATAACTCTATAATGAAGAATATTCTCTCACCCAATCCTGAACAGACACCCCCACAATGTGACGACTCCAATTGTACAATAAAGAAATAACCAGCTGCGCTATGTTCTCAATGTACGTTTTACTTTCCTTCCAAATGCCCCAGCAAGTAGTGTGCAGTAAGATGTGTAGAATCTTCCTTCAAGTACCCTTGCAAGCTTGAGCTTCAAATGGCTAAAAGATACCCACTTTTTTTGTATGCTATTAAAGGAAGGGTAAAATCTCAGAAGTCTGCTCATAATTCTCCATATTTTTCTGCTAACATAACATGTGATGAACGAATTATATGTCTTCTATATCAGCTCCTCAGAGAACATATACAATATCACAGAGAACAAATGATCTGTCTTCTATATATCATCAAAGCGTCTAAACGAGGGCTGATCTCCTTCCAGAAGTTTATAAAAGGATTTAACATAGAAGATGCCTTGGTTTTCTGCCCACAATATCTGGTCTTTTCCATTCAAGTTAATCTGCACTGATGACAGTAACTGAAGTAAAGTCATCCTGCATCTCTTCATTCTTTCTGAGTCCTCTCCACATCTAAATAAACCATTGAGACCCCTCAAATATAGCTCAGTTGTGTCTCCAAATATTGAGGCGCCTTTTCGAGTATTAACTCGGTTCTTGTAAAGAACTCCATACTTAAGCATGCTTAGCCGGGAGCATGGATGGCAGTTTCGGCCGGTACCGGTACCCCCCATTTCGGGCCGGTACCGAAAAAAAAAAAAAAAAAAAAAAGATAAAAATGACTGTACCGGACCGGTACCGGTCCGGTTTCGGGCGTACCGGCCGGTACGCCCGTGAAACTCACTGTCCCCTCTCACAGAAACAGATCTGTGAGAGGGGATTCGGGTTTTTTGCAGTGGGAGGGGAAGTGAAGGAGGGAAAGGAGGAGGGAAAGGAGGAGGAGAAGGAGGGGAAAGAACCGCTGCCGCCGCCGCCCGTCGCTGCCGCCCGCCACCGCCGCCGGAAACGTTTTCATCCTTTTCCGGAGACATTTTCACTGTTTTGGGTGGAAGAAAAAAAGAATGTATGATTTATATTTTAATGTAGTGATTATTTTTTAGTTTGTTACATATTTCTTAGATGATTTACGTTCATTTTCTTGATAAAATAGACAACCCCCGATTTTGGCCCTAATTAGTGGTTAAAAATTGGGGCTTTTGTCTAATTACTTAAATTAAACATCAATTGGAGCCTAATTAAGCTTCATGACATGTTTTAAACTAGGAGTGTGCTGTTAATTACGTTGATCGACGGTTAATTAGGGGAAATCCTCAATTTTGGCCCTAATTAGCGGTTAAAAATTAGGACTTTTGTCTAATTACTTAAATTAAACATCAATTGGAGCCTAATTAAGCTTCATGACATGTTTTAAACTAGGAGTGTGCTGTCAATTACGTTGATCGACGGTTAATTAGGGGAAATCCCCAATTTTGGCCCTAATTAGCAGTTAAAAATTGGAGTTTTTGTCTAATTACTTAAATTAAACATCAATTGGAGCATAATTAAGCTTCATGACATGTTTTAAACTAGGAGTGTGCTGTCAATTACGTTGATCGACGGTTAATTAGGGGAAATCCCCAATTTTGGCCCTAATTAGCAGTTAAAAATTGGAGTTTTTGTCTAATTACTTAAATTAAACATCAATTGGAGCATAATTAAGCTTCATGACATGTTTTAAACTAGGAGTGTGCTGTCAATTACGTTGATCGACGGTTAATTAGGGGAAATCCCCAATTTTAGCCCTAATTAGCGGTTAAAAATTAGGGCTTTTGTCTAATTACTTAAATTAAACATCAATTGGAGTCTAATTAAGCTTCATGACATATTTTAAACTAGGAGTGTGCTGTCAATTACGTTAATCGACGGTTAATTAGGGGAAATCCCCAATTTTGGCCCTAATTAGCGGTTAAAAATTGGGACTTTTGTCTAATTACTTAAATTAAACATCAATTTGAGCCTAATTAAGCTTCATGACATGTTTTAAACTAGGAATGTGCTGTCAATTACGTTGATCGACGGTTAATTAGGGGAAATCTCCAATTTTGGCCCTAATTAGCGGTTAAAAATTGGGGCTTTTGTCTAATTACTTAAATTAAACATCAATTGGAGTCTAATTAAGCTTCATGAGATATTTTAAACTAGGAGTGTGCTGTCAATTACGTTAATCGACGGTTAATTAGGGGAAATCCCCAATTTTGGCCCTAATTAGCGGTTAAAAATTGGGACTTTTGTCTAATTACTTAAATTAAACATCAATTTGAGCCTAATTAAGCTTCATGACATGTTTTAAACTAGGAGTGTGCTGTCAATTACGTTGATCGACGGTTAATTAGGGGAAATCCCCAATTTTGGCCCTAATAAGCGGTTAAAAATTGGGACTTTTGTCTAATTACTTAAATTAAACATCAATTGGAGCCTAATTAAGCTAAGGTGCACATCAAGAACGCATTTCCCAACACTTAAATGAAGTGGTGGTACCTTATTGATGTCAGATGGGAAAGCACATTACACCACGACTTGCATGCAGCTGGTAAGTGAAGTCTTATACTGTTACATGGGAGATTATTTATTAAATTGACATTAGTAATTTTTCACCTAAATGCAGGTTATTATTTAAATCCTCGAGTAATGTACAGTCGTCAAGTGCATATTGATAGAGAGGTGATTCAAGGCACACTAAATGTGATTGCACGTTTGTCGAGGACAATAGAAGATAGGATTGAGGCAGAGAGACAGGTATACTTAGTGAAAATCTGACTTTAAGATTTATCCAATTACTTGTAATTTGAAGAGCCTATGAATTCTATTAATTGTTAATTCCATCTTTGTAGATGGAGGCTTATAGGCTAAGGCTGGAGACATATAATGAAGACTCTGTGCAAATTGCTGTAGAGAAAGTGAGCCCAGGTATACTTAGTCATTGCATTGTTGTCAAATGTGCATAAGAAACGAGAACATACATTGATTAATTTTTTTTTTGGTTTCTTTTAATGATGGCACAGCTGAGTGGTGGATAATGGTGTACAACAGAGATAGGTGCTATAATCCATTGGCTTCCGTTGCAGTGAGGGTTTTGAGTCAGACGACGTCGGCAAGCCAATGTGAAAGAAACTGGAGCACGTTCAGTCTTATACACTCAAAAATTCGTAACCGGTTAAAGGCTAAACGATTGGACAAATTGGTGTACTGCCATTACAATATGAGATTGAGGATCAAAAACATCCGGTTGAGACAACAATTGAGGGAGAAACGAGCTGCAGGGCACGCAGAAGATGTGGTTGGCCAAATTGATGTAGAAGAGTTATTTGATGATGATAATCCCTTGCAGACTTGGGTTGAGACACGAGCAACTGTCGATGAGCCAGTTTTTGATCCTGATGATACAGAATGGGCAGAAGGCATACTAGATGGAGCTGTTGCTAGAGATCCAGAATTAAGAAGCTCGAAAAGGCAAAAAGAAAATTCACCTCCTCCTTCACATGAGCATCAGAGTCAGACTGAGCATGTGCCTTTATTTGCACATGATACTGAGTTTGAGCCTGCTAGACACTCAGAATCAGATAGTAGGCCAGTCACTCCTAGAATGGTTGGGCCACCATCATTCTTGAAAAGGAGTACATCTACATTGGAGAGGACTAATCTGGCTGCCAGAGACGATCCTGCCATTGATGAGATAAAGCAAATTTATGTGAGGCATACACCACGAGGAAAAGGAGTATTGAATCGATTGAACTTGCAAAAGGATCTAGAAAAAAAAGAAAGCCAGCAAAAACAGGCATCACAAAAGAAAAAATCAAGTACTGTTAAAAGAAAGTTAATTGTTGATTATGATCAAGATGATGATGATGATGGGACAGAGTCTCCTAGTGATGATGCTGGTGCAGCTGCAGGTGCTACTATTGGGGGCGGAGTGTATGCACCTTCTTTCTCCTTACATATTGACACAGGAAGAGGACAACATGAAAGTCAAGGAGATTACGATTCACAAAGTCAGCATGGACAGCAGTCAGGTTATGGAGGTGGCCAACAAGAAGCAGGCATGTATAGCTGAGGAGATCAAGTAGAGTATGAAGGCTTTCAATTCCATCCACCGATTCCACCCAGTAGCAGTTATGGGTCAGGGTCTTCTTCTTATCCTCATGCTACTTCTTTGCACCATGATTCTGGAATTTCATCAAGTCAACAAGCATATACTCCAAGAGGGATTCAAAGAGGGATGCACGACTTGGCTGCAACATTGTTTAGTTATGGTGAATATAGGGAACATATGCAACCTTATTATGGATACCAGCAACAGCAACCAGATGATGAATCAGAAGGATCTACGGGTTATTATCTATATTAAGGGACTCACTTATGTTTTTCATAGGTAAGGATCGTTTGATTTCGTTCATATTTTGCATTGTTGTAAATATTTAGTACATTAACATAATATTTTTCATGTTTAATCTCTATGAAAATAGTCATTTTGTATGTGTTATGTGTACTTCTTTGTCTTAACCCACTTTTATCACACCCAACACATAGCTAATTAATTGTTTACATTTTTTCTGATTTTTTTCTGATTTTTTCTGAATTTTTCTGAATTTTTTTATTTTTTTTCTGAATTTTTTGGGCCCTTTTAAGCCCGTACCGGTCGTACCGGCCGGTACCGGTACCGGTACTGCCATCCATGGTCGGGAGTAGTAACAGGATGGGTAACCTCCCGGAAAGTCTCCGCCTCTGGAGCCAATTACCTCGAAAAGGTACAAAACCAATAGTACCTTGATGGTTGGAGTATAGGGCATTACATAATGGTATCAGAGTCACGACACCAGTCGGACGTATGGGTACTAAGTGTCACATAGGACAAAGTGTGACACTATAGGATTCACCTCTTGAACCCGCATAAGACAAAATGTGACATGGTGGGATCCACCTCTTGAACATGTGGGGGTGTTTGGACCTGGGCCTAAATCTCTCCTATCGGATTTTTTGTTTGCTTTTTCTCTTTTCTTTATTTGTTTTATTTAGAGAAATATAGGTCGATTTTATTTATCTTATTTCTTGGACTATGAGAGCTTGCAATTAGCCTTTAGGGAGTCATGGGCTTCGAATCAGGCGAAGATTCGAGTATATGATCTCTCTCCACTGACCTCGGTTAGTGTTAATTACATCGAGCAATCACTCGACAACCCTTGATTAACCGTCTGAATGATGTCCTTCAAGCTATCTATACTACCACACGATATGCACACATGTGAAGGCAGCTTTTACATTAAATCCTTGGCCTCTCCCAAGTCTCTTAGAGTATTTGGATTTGTTCCAGTGTATTAGGATGGACTACTAAGTATTTAAATTCACTCTAAGTGTTTTAAGATGGGTTCCCACTGTTTTAAGAATGATTCCTAACATTGTGAGCCCATGAGGGCATTTTTGTAATTATGTTAAACTAGGGATATATGGTTAATATGCTTACTTTATGGGTGAGATGTATTTTTAATGACTTAGAAAGTTTACAAGACCCTCAGAGTCATTTTAAGGTTGTTTTAAGCATATTCAAGCAATGGCGGATCCAGCATTCATCCAGCGGGGTCCTGGGACCCCACTGGATTTTGCCAATCCTATTGGCACAATCCAGAGCAATCTAATCCGGACTCCACTGACCCAGCCAGGACCCCACTGACTCAATCTAGGACCCCATATAACCTAGCCCAAGACCTCACTGACCCAGTCACGCTTATGACCAAATGTTCGAATGACCCCACTAGACAAAATTTCTACGTCCGCCACTGTATTCAAGTCATAGGGGTGTTTTGGTAATATTACACCCAATAGGGTGGTTCCCGGGTATTTACCATGTTTTATTAATATTTTTTATGTTTTTATTACATCAAGAGTATTTTGGTAATTTTACCAAATCTTAGGGTTTCAAGGTATTTAGGACGTATTGGAGGTTTTGGTATTTTTAGGAATTTTCTATGATTTTTACAGATTATCATGAAGAAAGGTATTTTAGTAATTTTCTTAAGGTTCTAGGTACCTTAGGCCATTTTGGAAATTTTTATCTTTTCTGTATTTTATTTTCTGTGCTCACTGATGTTTTTTAGTTCTTAATGATTTTTATAAGTTTAAGGGTATTTTAATAATTTTCAAGTAAGTGAGTTAATGTGTTACTTGGGGGTGGTATGTTTTATTAATTAGGCTTGTATGTATGTTTTAGGACTTAGTTAGATTTAGGGGGAGGCCAAAGATATTTAGTGGTATATCCTTTTAAGCGTGTATTTTGTTAATTGTTTTATTAATTAATTAATTATATGTGTATATATGTGCGCCCAATCATACTAATATAGGTGTTACTTAGACATGAACCCACTTGCATGATCACATGAACATACACACATGCACACAAACATAATGATGTTTTATTCAAAATTTGGCATAATTTCACCTTATAAAAGGCCGAATTTACAATAAAAATTAGGCAGAACTTCCCTTTAGAAAACCTTAGAAAGAAACAGCCCAAGAAGCCTCCTCCACATGCCTTGGACTTGTACTAAAGCACTACGTTCGGATCTTCAATTCAACAGCGCCTTCCCTAGAATTTTTTAGGTCGAAGAGGCATGCCCTTTCACCTTCCATGAGGGGTGTATTTATAGGCCTCGAGGGCCATACCAGTGGGGGGTGCCACCGTAAAAAAATTCCGGTGGGGAGTGCCACCATAATTGATTTGGGAGAGAGAGAGTAAGAGGAATTAGAGAGGGGGGGGAGGCCCGGTGGGCACCCCCACCAGTTGGGAACCGGTGGGAGGGAGGGGGGGTGCCTATGTAGCAAGGATGGCAATCTCGGTATCGATACCAGTACCGGTGGGTACCGATACCGATACGTATCAATATCGGTATCGGCCGTATCGGCCGATACTGGCTAATAAAAAAATAATAAAAATATTTTATTATTTTTTTACTACAAAGACCGGTATCAGCTGATCCGAGGGGTATCGGTACCGGTCCCGACCGATTCCGATACGTATACGTATCGGCCGATACGTATCGGTATCGGCCAATACTGTCAACCATGCTATGTAGTTAGAGGCAAGAGGCGAGCGAGCGACTAGGGGTTCGCCTCGGCCTCAAATACCTAGGCAATCGCCTAGGCATTTGAGGCGATGTGTTCTCTCACAAATCAACATGAAATAAAGAAAATATCTAAGATAATAATATGTAAGACTTTGAGAAGTATTGATCATGCCCAACATATAATGTCCTAAGACATCTAATATTCATATAAGTAGTGGATGGGTGTATGAATCATCAAAAATAAGGAAAACATGTAGAAGCATGTAAGAGAAAAAGGGTGCTGGACATTGTTAAAGAAGCATTAGCCAGTTTGAAATAATTAATAAAAAAAAAACATAATACGACATAGTTAAAAGGAAACAAACATTTAGCACATACATCATAGGCAAGTGCCTTGGTGAGTGAGGCGAACATGAGGCGAGGCGAGGCGCTTTGGCTCGCCTCAACCTACTTTATTGCCTAGGCGAGCGACGCGATCGCCTTTGATAAGATAGGGGGGTGCCCCACCAGTTGAAGAACTGGTGGGGGGTGCCATCGGTTCAAGGAACCAGTGGCACTCCCTCCCCTCCTTTTTTAATTAATGAGGGCTTCTCATTTAATTCCCTCCTTTTTTCGAACATATGGGAAAGGGGTTTCCAATCATTGGGTAATTAACTATGGAGTTAGTGGAGACTTCACTAACATAGGGAGCAGAAATGACTCCTTTAATTCCCACTAAACCCCATTAACCTCATGGCGTTAAAGCCATTAATAATAACCCCCTCTCTCTCACTTTTTTTTTTGACTTTGAAAATGGGAGAGACAGAAAAGGTGGGACCCCACCAGTTCCTCTCTTGGAGGGAACCGGTTGGGGAGGGTCCACAACTCGGTGGGGGCCCCCCATCAGTCCTCTCCTCCCTCTCTCCCCAATATTTAAAGGGAGAGGGTGAGAGAGAGGGGACCACTTCTCCATTTTTCTACTTCCTGCTGTCCTTTTTCTTGCTGTGGGGATTTTTTCAGCTGCATACTTGGGCGCCTTTCAGACTTTTATTGGACTTATTTGGACTGCGTATTTAGGCCACTACTTGGACTCCATATTCGGCTGTCCCTGGCCTGCTATTGGGCCTTCTTTTGGGCTGTCCTTGGCCCTATATTGGAGCATATTTGGACTGTATTTGGGCCCTTATTTTGCAGTCCTTTGAGCCATATTTCTACAGCATATCGGGCTATTTAACGAGCCCATTTAGCGAGCTTGTGAGGGGCTGTTTTGGGACAGCGTATCGGAGACATTTCGGGGCTATCTTCACTAAAGTATACTCCCCATCTTTGTCTATTTGTCTTATGCATGCATGCACATGGCATATATGTAGACATATAATTTTTATATTGTATGATTACATGCATAGCATGTTAGGTATTTTTCATTACACAAAAAAAAATATTTTTTAGGTCAATAGGGGGCCACCTCTAGAATTCTACCTTCCTGGTGGACTAGTTGTGGGCTAAACAACGTAGCGATAAGGATGTCGCCTATATAAAGGGGGTAGAGTGTAACACCCTTCAAATATAGTCAAGTTGTATCTCCAAACATCGAGATGCCTTTTCGAATATTGGCTCGGTTCTTGTAAAGAACTTCATAGTTAAGTGTGCTTAACCGAGAGTAGTAAAGAGATAGGTGGCCTCCCGAGAAGTCTACACCTCTGGAGCCAATTACCTCAAAAAGGGATAAAACTGTGAGGCCCTTAAGCCAAAGCGGACAATACCTTGATGGTTGGAGTACATGGCGTTACAACTGCACAACTCCATGCTCCGCATGATAAGCTTCATTGATGAAACTATCTTTATTACATGCCAACTGATAAATGCATTGATATCTGGGGAAACTACAGCTACTAAGATTGGGGCATACAAATATTGCATTGATATGTTTTGTGAATGCTCTGATCAGCAAGTGAACTATTCTAAATCCTCTATTCACCTTAGCAAGAACGTGGACAACAACACCGAAGGCAGAGTTATGGAAAGCCTAGGTGTCAAAGAGATGAGCAGGACAGACACTTAGCTAGGAGTTCCCATGTTCTATGCAAGTCCACGCAGAGCTCCCTTCAGTACATAAAAGAGCAATATCATCAGAGGCTGCAAGCCTGGCAATCCAAAACACTGACCATGGCAGGACGCACTGTTTTGATTAAATCAGTGTTAAACACCATCCCAACTTACATCATGTCTTCAATTAGATTTATCAAGTCTTTATGCAAAGAACTCACACTGTTACAGAGGGACTTTTGGTGGGGTCACAGGGCAGGAGGCAAATATTTATACACAACGGCATGGCACAATGTTCAGAAACTGAAAATGCTGGGAGGTCTAGGGATAAAAGACCTGGACAGGGTGAACCAGGCTCTGTTGATGAAGCTATGTTGGAGGCTCTTGAAAAATCCAGATACTTTCTGGGCCAAAATTATAAGGTGCAAATATTTTTATAGAGAGACGCTCTGGTCGTGCAGACTAAAGCATTCCCATTCCAAAGTTTGGGCAAGCATTGTCAGAGTGAGGCACCATGTCAAGAAGGGAGTGCACTGGATAGCTGGAGATGGCAAGAAAATACACATTTGGTCAGATAGCTGGATACCAGAGACTCCCCACCTCGACCAGCACAGAAGAGACAATCACAGCCCCGAGATGGTTAATGAGCTGATCAGAACAAACACTGGGGATTGGGATACCCAGAAAATTCAAAACAGTTTTTCACAAGAGATCAGCGGAAAAATCCTTGCGATCCCATTGAAGCTGAACCCCACCAACTCCGAAGATGAGCTAATATGGAAGCTGTCCAGAGTTGGAAATTTTACTACCAAGTCGGCTTACAAAGTCCCGGCCCTCGAGAATTGCAGACCCTCCACATCAGCCTCCAATCCTATTTGGAAGATGGTGTGGGACAAGCAACTGAACAGCCAATTACCCCCCAGGGTAATCCATTTCCTATGGAGATTATTAGCAAAAATCTTTCCCTCAACACCTTGAGGGTGAGATATAGTGACAAGGTGGATCCAACGTGCCCCATTTGTAATGACGCAGTGGAATCAGCAATGCACTTGTTTATGGAATGCAACTATGACAGAGCTACCTGGTTCACTTCTAATCTGGATTTCACAGACACACAGAGAAGTGGTTCCATCGTTGAATGGATAGTCTGGTGGGCAGAAATTGACAAAAAGGCAACCCAACAAACTGGATCCCAATTCTGAGCAGAGGAATAGCCATACTTTGGGGGATTTGGAAGGCAAGGTGTGAAAAGATTTTTAGAAATATTTTGCCCCATCCAAGAATGACTGTCAGGCGAGCAAAGGATACAGTCATACACACAAGACAGCAAGCCACCCAACAGAGAACAACCAGAGAGAACATTAGAGGAGGGGTACACCGCTGGCGTAAACCTAAGCAGGCAGCATCAAGATTAACGTAGATGCGGGCATTGGCAGCCTTTATGGGGCAGTGGACCTGATAAGCAGAGATCATGAGGGCACAGTCATTTCCTGTCTAGCTTGGAAAACTCTGTCCACTGACCCCATCATGGGGGAAGCTCTAGCTTACCAGGCTGGCACCAAATGGGCTATGGAAATGCAAGTGTAACTGTGGAAGGAGATTCCCAACTTGTCACGCACTTAATCCAGAAGGAGAAGGAGAAGCCACCTTGGAGCATCAAGAATATCATTCATAATTGTAGACAAATGCTTCTGGTCTGTAACAGAGTTAATGTGTCCTTTGTGCCTAGAACTGCAAACCAGGCAGCCCACCTGTTAGCCAACTTAGCAAAAAACCTTTTGCATCAACCCATTTGGGAGCCTGGCGTAACTCCTGAGTGTATTAGAGAAAATGTGCTTAATAATGCTTTGATCAATGCATGAATGAGCCTCGGGCTCACCTTTCCCCGATTCAAAAAACAAAACAAAAAAAAACTGATAAATGCTCGGAAATTTCTTCTTGACTGTTTCATTCCTATCCACTTTTCCAGCCAGAACATAGTATGTTCACCATTACCCACATTGACTCTAATATACTTATTAAATATATTAGCCGCCTTATGAATCTCTCTCCAAATAGGGGACAGCCAAGTCATTTTTCTGGATGAAGGAAAAAAAATATAGGAGAATTCTCCTTGTTAGTATTGCCCCACAAAAATCTTCTCCTCATCAAATCTAACTTATTCCAAACTGATAAAGGCATTAAGAAGACAGAAATATAGTGCTCTGGTATAACTGTCAGAACTGAATTAAGCAACGTAATTGTAACGGCCCAGCTTTTTCAGATCTCCGATAGAGCACAAAAGCAAAAACAAAATAATAAGGTACATAAATATAAAAAAAATAACAAGCAGATCATGTTCATCATACAACAAAAATATATGTAACATATCCCAACTAATCAAAACAACTGGCCATACATTAAAATTTTTCTAGATATGAACTAGAGCTGTCTTTTCTTTTCTCCGTCATCTATTGTGGATCTCTAAGAAATATTTTTTTTATGAGAACCCGTAAATTGGATTGTCAGTAGGAATCATTTACATCTCTACTGATATCTCACTTACAGACACACATACACACAACCCATTTACTCTCTTCTTACTTACGCATAATATGCAGTTTCTTATTTTGTTAGCAGTCGAAAATGGAGCAATAATTGTAATAAAATTTCAAGGCTTAACTTCATAAGTTGATCCACACTGTTCATTCTTCTATTGTTATTCTTTGGATTATACCCAATAACATACTTATAAATATATGAGACCTTAATGGAATGATGCATTAAACTATCATGCAATGCATGCATCGTAAAACAACGTGAACCCAAAATGAAAAATACTTAACAGAACAATAATTGTCACACATTTTCATACGTTCCTTCCTTTTAGTGGTACTTTATACTAATATAGAAAATGTAAAAATATGTGTCATTGGAATAATGTCTAAGAATTGAGTCGTTCATTCGTTAATCATTCACCTGCTCGGTCGTTATCTAATCATTATCTGATCAGTCGTAAAGTTCATTAATCGTTCATAAGTCGTAAGTTCGTAGGGCGACTCATCCTTTCGACCAGACATGACATGAATAATTATGAACTAACAGTCGTAACGGTGAGCAGGCCTCAACGAACCTCGCCCCTCAACTACCCAGCCCGATAGGTCTCCGAAAACCTACCAGGTGAGGCTAGAAGGGGCTAGACTGGGCCTACAGTTTATCCCTCACAACCTACCGCAGCATCTATGCCCTAGCCTATGAGTGCACTCAAGTAGGAACTCCGTCCCCTGCCCAACCGAGGTCCCGAACCTAGACTCTAAAACCGTAACCAAAGTAGGGATGCTCCGTGCCTCAGTGCCACACATCGTTAGGGAGTTTTCTGTACACCACCTTATCCCCGGGAGGCGTGTTGTCGTCCTGCTAGCCATAATGTCACTTTTTTTTTATAGAAAGAAAGACAAATCATTGTAGAAAACACCGATCATATATTTCAAAAGAATTCATTTCCATTATAAAAGACTTCCATGCTTCATTTTCATATTTATCATCATAATCATGTTTCGTTTTTATCATCATGGAAGCTTCCACACCTCATTTCATTTCATAGTCTTTACTTCTCTTTGATTCCCAACAGTCTGGGGGAGGGTGGTACCCTATTTTTAGAAGACCCCTGCGAAAGGTGGAGATTGAGGACCTATGCCAGCTGCTTCTTTGCCTTCAGGATGTTCAGGTGGACACCTCTTGCCAAGATGGATGGATGTGGAAATGGTGGCCAAATGGCAGTTTTTCTGTCAAGTCTGATGGGGACTGCACTACACTTTCACAAGGCCCATGTGGTCCTTTTTCAGCCCTTTGAAGGTGTAGATTCTTATGTGGAAGACCTCCCTTGGCAAGCTTCCTACTGTTGATAGGCTAGAAAGATCTCTGGACAACATACCGACATTGTGTTGCATGTGTGGTGATGCTGATGAGACTGCTAACCATCTCTTTGTTGCACGCAAGGATGGAAGTATTGGACAATACCCATGCCCAATACCAATACGGGTACCCCGATACCAGTCCCCAGAAATTTATTAAAAAAAAAAAAAAAACTTGTATCAGCTGGTATCAAGCCAGTTTCGGGCGTATCAGCCCGGAATCGGTCCGAAACGCCCGAAACCAGACCGGTATCAGCCAAAACACGTGAAAGCCCGCCTTAAAAGAGGAGGGGAGGGGGCTCACAGAAACCAGATCTGTGAGAGGGGAGAAGGGGAGGAAACGTACAGAGGAGGAAGAGAACTTGCCACCACCAGCCGCCATTTGCCGCCACTGGAGCACACCATAGAAGTTTCAAGTGGAACAAAAAGAAAAAACAAAAGGAAACTAAAATCCTAGAAGGTATAATTTAGTTTTTATCTTTTTGTTATTTTTGAGTTGTTAAGAGTTGTTAGATTGTGTTTTGCTCCTCTTCTTATTAAAACGGACAAAACCTCCAAATTTGACCCTAATTAGCGGTTAAAATTGGGACTTTTGTCTAATTACATGACATATGCCTCTCACATGTCTCTTATGGGTATGGATTTTGTTTTATTATGGTTGTCATTTATTAATCCTTATCACATTGGTATATCATTTCCATGTTTAATATGTAAAAGATAATAATTTAATGTACATTATACATGCTTCTCAAAACTTGAACCATAGAGTAATTATTTCTCTTTATATTTATTCTAGGTGTTTTTCGCCCTCGAAAGAGTCAAAATATGTCTAAATCTTTTTATTTTTTTAGATTTTTTTCTGAATTTTTCTGATTTTTCTCTTTTTTTCTGAATTTTTTAATCCCCATGTCAACCGATTGGCCAATATATGTACCAATACCAATAGATATCGGTATCAGTACCGACCAGTATAGGTACCGATACCAAGATTGTCATCTTTGGTTGCATGCCCCTTTGTGGTTGAGGTGTAGCACTTGATTTTATAGCGATTGGTAAGCACGTGCCGCAGGCTACCTCGGTGGGGGAGCTCCTATGCAAATGGGAAACATGCAGGGCTCACAAGGATGATAGAAACATGTGGTGGCTGATCCTACATGCCACTTTTTGGACCATTCGGGGTGAACGAAATAGAAGAATTTTTCAGAACAAAGGCTTGATTGCTGATGGGATTGCCTCTTTTGTTGGGGATAAAGTGAGGGAATGAGCTTCCCCATTTTGCAAAGAACACACATGTAAATCCTTCTTTTTTGTTCTTTTGAGGGTTTTTGTGACATGTACACCTTCTTGCTGTTTTTTGTATAGGAGGATTTTTGTTGTTTTCCTTTTACTTCATACTTGTAATCCTTTCTCATTTAATTAAATAGTGATACCATCCACTTTCAAAAAAAACTTAAAACCAGTTGCACATGAGGGATCTCCTATATGACTAACACTCATTAGTACTTAGAACCAAACAAAGTTATCAAAAACCAGAATTGTGTTTATACCTATGTTATCAAAGGTGATCACCTCACTCACCCAAGCGATGAACTACGTTGAAGTGAGCCAAAAATGTCTCAGCTCACCTCACTCACTTAGGTGCTTGTCTATGATGTCTATGCCAAATGTTTGTTTCTTTTTTAATTATGTGGCATTGCTTTTTCTTATTCTTAATCATTCCAAAGTAGTTAATGCATCTTTTGACAATGTCCAATACCCTTTTCTTCTTACATCCTGCCACATTTTTTTCTTATTTTTAACGATTTATTACTTATACGAGTGCTTTATACAACTTGAGCATTACATTATAGACAAGATTAGTGTTTCTCAAAACTCTTATATACAATTATCTTGGATACTTTCTCTACTTTCCTTGTATTCCATTTTCTTCCTTCAAGGTGATTTATGAGGGAACACATTGCCTCAAATGCCTAGGCATTGGAGGCTAAGGCGAACCCCCAATCGCCTTGCTCACCTCTTATCTTTGACTGCATAGGATTACACTGAAAATCAACAGCTGCAACACCCACTTACCCTTGCTCACCGAGGTGAAAAATCACATTATTTCTTATTTGATAGGTAAAAACCCATCAAATTGGAAATTGTAGATTTATGATGAGGCGAAGCAAGGAAAGGTGGGATAAAATGCCTCCCTCCTCCCCTCTTCATATCTCTCCTTCTCACACACAGAAACACTTCAATTAAAGAATAAGTCATTTTGAGTGCTGCTCTGACCTGTTGCTTTTTTTATTATTTTAACACGCTGCTTTTTTATTTTGTTAAGTGTGTCTTTCCTTATTATAGCATCTTGGCAATCATAAGGTGTGCTTCCTATTCCATTTTATATTAAATGGCATACATGCTGATATAACAAGATGTCATTCTAGTTTCCTGTAAGCTGTCACACCCTGTTGTTCTTGCAGTCGCTACTTTTGACCTAGTTCGGTCCCATACTACATGTTGCTTCATTATGATGAGACATTAGCTAATGCCTTTTCCATAGTGTCCACTGCCTTTTCCTTATTCTTAATGATTCAATTGGTGGCTAATGACTCTGCAAATGAGGCATGATTGCATGTCTCTTTCTAATTACATGTTACAAATGTTTATGAAGGAGACATGTAAAAGATATATATGAATGAGCAACTACTAGTGTCCGCACAGTTGGAGGGGAAACAATAGATTTTCCTATTTTCGTTGGAGTGCATCAAAAATCAAAGGTAATTCCTCACATTTTCGCATTAGTTATGGATGATTTAACAAAGGATATACACGAGGATATTCCGTGGTGTATGATGTATGATATTGTGTTGATAGATGAGATGCAAGAGGGAGTTAATTGAAAACTAGAGCTTTTGATGAACACCTTAGAGTCTAAGGGTTTTAAGTTAAGTAGAACTAAGACAAAATACATGCATTATAAATTTAGTGAAGGTTGGATGGGCGAAAAGGAGAGAGTTAACTTGGAT
Source organism: Zantedeschia hybrid cultivar (assembly GCA_030544215.1). Classification (NCBI taxonomy): domain Eukaryota; kingdom Viridiplantae; phylum Streptophyta; class Magnoliopsida; order Alismatales; family Araceae; genus Zantedeschia; species Zantedeschia hybrid cultivar. Next base: position 39,765,309 of record JARZZO010000013.1, on the reverse strand, counting down.
GGGATGACAATACCCCAAAATACCCATTTCAAATATCTTAGTTCGATCCTCCAAGAAAATGGAGGATGCAATGAGAATGTTAGCCATAAGATTAAAGTAAGATGGGTGAAGTGGAGACTAGCCACCGGTGTCTTGTGTGACCGCAAGATCTCGAAGCTGAAAGAAAAATTCTACCGTACAGTGATAAAACCTATAATGTTGTATGGTACATACTAGGCTAGATAAAATTCGTAATGAGTATATTAGAGAAAAAGTGAGAGTGGTTCCAATTGAGGACAAATTGAGAGAAGGGAGATTGAGATGGTTTGGACATGGTAGGCGTAGACCTAGGGAGACTCCAATTAGAAAAGTGGAGTATATTAGGATAGAGGAGGGGAAGAAAGGAAGGGGTAGACCTTGAAAGAGGGTAGTACAATATGATTTAGAGGCTTTAAACCTTTCAGAAGAGGTAGCCCAAAATCGTTTAGAGTGGAGATAGAGAATCCATATAGCCGACCCCAATTATTTGGGATTAAGGCTTGGTTGAGTTGAGTTGAGTTGAGTTGAGTTACAAATGTTTATAAAGGCAGTGCTTGAAAGCGCTAAGGCATATGCCTCAATGCAAGATGCAAGCAAAATAGCGCAAGTCATGCACTTTAGGCCACTTACTTGAGGCTTATGTCTTTTATTGATTTAAGTGGTGGGGTAGTGAGATATTTTGAGGTGGACTTGATACTTGAACCTCTTTTATTGTCCTTAATGCATGATTCAATCAATCAATGATGATGATTCTATTAGATAAATAAAACGAAAGGATTTAAATCGATTCCAACGCTTCTGCTTCCAACTGCAACGGAGAGAATAGCCATCATGCATATACTACATCAATGACAACAAGAAGTAAAGTTGACATTGATGACATATTTGACATTGCACAACGAGTAGTAGTTTTCTCTTTTGCCGCTCCTCCTTTGCCCCTTCCTTTGATCGTCTAAAGAACACCCATCCCTTCCCATTTATTCTTCTCTAGTCCAATTACCCCCTATTCTCTTATCCTCATCATCATTGTTCTCCTCTTTTTGCTCCCATTCCCTTTTTTTTCCTTCTTAGTAGCCCACAGCTTCCACCCCCATAGTTCACTTCCACCGTTCCATCGGACCTGTCATTTAGTTGAAACGGCATCAACACATAAATCCATATTACCTTAGCTTGTTTGATAGTTTTAAGATTCTTTCCCTAAACCAGTGAGGCTTACACTTCATTGTGCCTAAAAGTTTGTGCCTTGGGAGGCTTTCATAAAGTGCCTCAAGACTTTTTAAACTATTTATTCATGTTGCTATTTCTTTCCCATTCTTCATGTTAAGTGGGGCCAACTCCTAAGACAGGCACTTTCTGTTAAGCAGACTTCATGTATTACACAAGACTTACGTTCTTACAACCTTGCACATCACTGTTCTTCAATGTCTTTTGATTTTCTCTTATATGATAATTTCCATCATGATTTTGGGAGATGGTAGTTGTGGGGTGGGAGTGTGGGGGAGGAGCACACCTCAAATGACTAGCCAACCCAACACTTCGTTGCCTCTACCTACATAGGTTGTAACCAAACACCCCCCAGACTTGATCAAATGATGAATGCAACAGAGGTGCAGGTTATATTTAGGCGTTCATACAATAGCTAATCCGTAGACTAAGCCTTCTATTAAGTTGGAATAAACCACCCTGCAGTTACTGAAAATGCATTAGAACAAGCAGGGAAAAAATCTCAAAGAAGAAAAAGCGTAGCCTCATTCAAAACTACCAACCATCACTTGATCAAGAAACAATGTTTCTCCAAAAAAGACAAGCTAAACGACTCAAAACTACAGCCCGTAGAAGACCCCCGAACCCAATAAAAAAGAAATTCCATAAAAAGGTAGCCAAACACCAAACAAACTGCCATTTTTACAGCTCCCAACTCCCGAGAATCCAAGCCCCAAGAACCCAATCTCCTTCCCACCTCTCCTCCAAGCTCAAACTCCCCACGATCAATACTACCAACAGCCAAACTCCCCGCCACAGACCGCAATAACCAAAAAATGAAGAAAGGGACACAACAACCCCACCCGCTTCGAACCAGCCCACTCGCCCCCGCGTCCGGCGCCACCCGCGCCTCCCCCCAACCAAACCACACCTCTCAAAACATCCTTAACCGCGCCGGCCGAGCTCCGAAACGGTAATCCCCACCGCCGGCGCGAAAGGGGGTAAACCAAGCGAAATGGAGGCCACAGAAGGCGTCGCTTACCGATTCCGGGGGCTCGAAAAGAACCCTAGCGGGCGAGCCAGGGTCCCAGCTCCATCGACAGGGTCCGCAGAAGGCTCCGCCGCTCCCGCGTTCTCCCTCCACAGCTTCTTCTTCGCCGGGGGCGGCGAGGAGACGGCGGCGGAGGAGGGTGCGTTGGGGAGGGGGCGTGTTCTCGCTGCGCTACTCCCGAGGTGTCGCTTCCAAAACCCTCATTGCCGGGCTTTCCGAAATTTCTTCTGCGGCGCCGAAGCTGTGGCGAAATGACGGAGATGCCCCTAGAGCAACCACTTTTTTAAGGCTTCTGTCCTTGTCATGCCCCTGGGGGGCATCGAATACGAGCAGGTGAAACTCGGCGGGTTTTCTGCTAAGGCAGATTCCCATTCCAACGTGGGTCAACTGCAAGATCTAATCTGAGCCGTCCAATCTATTAGTTGTACTATGTGGAATAAAATTTAAAGCTATTATAAATTAAATGTGGATAAGCTGTGAGGCCTGTGACAAATGATGAGCTCAATTTACATCAATCATCTTTTATCGAGTTGACCATTATTTGTTTCTACCTGAGCTATTGAAATTTTCTAAAAAAAATGTTATGCCTAATTAAACCTAATTTGGTACTTTTTTATATAATTTCATCTTAACATTTATTATATGTTAAATTTCAGAAATGCAATGCCTATTTACATATTACCCTGTATATATACCATCCCAACATGTATAATATTATAAAATTGTAACTTTGATACCATAATTGATATACTATCTTGTAAGGGTATTTTAATATAATATGAAAACAAGTATGATATTTTTTAAATTTAGCATGCAAGATTGGTTAATATGGAATTATCTCATTTTTTAAAAGATTTGCATGAATTTGAAAAGAGTGACCAAATTTAACTCCTCTCATTTTATGAAAGATTATTTCCATACAAATACTTTAATTGTGAATATATTTTTCATAAGTTACCCTTAAAGGATAATCAAAACCGCATCTATCAAGTCATTGTGCATGATAGTCATGATTTTCATTACAACAGTCACATTTTTAATGATTAAACAATGATTATCAATAAAAGTACCGTTACTACTGCTATAGGTATGTTTACCAGTACTACTTTTTGCATAGATAAGATTTGGGCAGATTTGATATAAGCGCTCCGTACAGGCATGTTTACCAGTACTACTAATTGCATAAATAAGATTTGGGCAAATTTGATATGAGCCCTCCGTTGATCGGGGATCCTTTAATTTGGGTTTTATAGCATGCGTCAGAATTAATTAATTTGTCGGATACGCCAAATCTAGGGAGGGGGTTTAGTTCCGGAATCCGTGGGGGCACAAGAGTAATTATGATCTGAACCAGGCCTTTTTGGTGAAGCGGCTCTGGATTCCGGTGGGAGTTGCTTCCCATAGTGGATTTATTGGTGGTGTACTGGTCCACTCGGGTTTTCCTTGGTCCCGAAACTCCTGTGACGCCGACCCATTACAATAATAACAAGCACTTTTGTATATATATCTTCGTAAGTGGTCACATTTATATGTATACTTTCGACGCTCATATATGATCATAAATGTTCATAGCATCTCTATAAAGATTATGATTATATTTTTTTGACTAAACTATAGTGCACTGAAATTGAATATGTAAGAAAGATCCTTAGTGTCTCACCATATTCATGTCTTCCGGTGAATCTTTCTGACATATTCAATTAAAAGTGATAACATTTTGGCTAAAACAATATAGCCACGATCTTTTTAAAATTGTCAAGAATATTTACGGTGATGTGAGAATCATGAATATATAATTATTACATGAATATGTATATGCAAGAATTCTTAGAAATAATTTAATTTTAACCACACTTGTATGTTAAATTTTACAATTACCATATTTACTTGTATGTTGTCCCATATGCCATCTTTACATGTATAATATTTCAACATTATTATAGTAATGATATATTTGATATGAATTAGTATTTAATGTGTCATTGAAATGGCATATTCGATAGATGTGTCATTTCACAATAGTATACATGATAATATACAAATAAGCATGGCGCTCTTGGAACTTAACATTCAAGTTAGTTAATATAAAATTATCTCAAAAATTTAATGGCAATGGAGTATACAGGATAATATACGAATAAGCATGGCGCTTTTGAAACTTAACATTAAAGTTAGTTAATATAAAATTATCTCAAATTTTTAATGGCAATGGAGGTGACCCGGTCAGCGTACCCCCTAAAATTGGAAACACCCAAAATACCCCCGAATGCTCCCGAGCCGCAAAGGGCAGTTTCGGAAGCGAGAACCAGCGAGTTAATGGATTCTTTCCTCGTGCGAGGCGTACGACCGGATAAGACGCGGACGGAGGTCCCGACGTGGATGGTTCCGCGGGCGTACGATCGCCCGGGAGGTGGAGATTCTTTATTCCAGCTTCTACGGGAAGCGCCGGGTGGCACCAGGTCAACTATCCGTGATTGACCTCTATCCTTCTGACGTGGTGCCTCGTCAGTGGAGGACACTCGTGATGATTACGTCATCATGTCAGCTCGGTGCGTATCGATACGCACCTAATGCACCGTGGAAAAGTGCACCGGCGGGAGCTCCAGAGGAGTGGCTTGGAAGTTAGGAATCTGAATGGGAAGGTGCGTTACGTATGCTACCCAACTTAGGTCAGTCCTGCGTTATCTACGTTATCAAGGCATATTTTGATTAGACTATTTATGTGATGCTGCAATGATTGCTTTAGACAATCATCAGGTTAGCATGTTTTCTTGTTGCAATTGAGCCTGTTAAATGCTATTAACGTGTCATGTTAGTCTTGCTAAATGCTATTAATGTTAAACATTCTTTTATACATATTATATATTATGTTTTTCCATTTTAGTGGTAAGCTACAATATGGAGAAGATCGAACTTAACTTCACTTAGTTTTAAAAAATATTCGACTTAAAGAGTATGCTGGTTTTTAGGTAATATAGAGTCCATCCTAATTTTCAAAAACTCCAAAAATTCGTAAACAAGGTTTTTTCTCTCTCCTTCTTTTCTCTTTATTTGTTCCTATATTTTTTAAGAACTAACTTATCAAAACTTGTCTTAGAGTTGGATAAAGTGTGCATTTATTGTACATAATCCTATCTTGTCTTCCCATTAATCATTAGAAGTTATCTCCCAAACTCATTGCCAAACAGCATCTAAATCATTTTCTTGATTAAGTAGCTGGCTTAATTAGTCAAGATAAGTACAAGTGTCTTCTCAGTGAAGAGGATACGAATCCGGATAACACTAGTATTTCTCTTAACTAGAAAAATCTATATCTATGTCATCTATTCTGCTTGTACAGATGACTAACTTAATTTTGTGAGAGTATTCACACAAAGTATTAGAACAATAGTTTTGCATGTATCTTGTAGAAACTGGATAAAACGAGATCTTTTATACCTTATTTTTCGGACCAAAATTTGTTGTCATTCACATATGGCAAAAATGATTGATTTTCATATCTATTTTTTCCCGAATAAAATGCAACCTTATCTTACATTAATAAAAAATATTAATATAAAAAATAAGATCAAAAAATATTTCATGTCAAATTAAATTCATGACTTCTCTAAAAACAGAAAATCTTGATGCTAGTGAGCCACCCGGCACGTGGGCAAGGACAAAGCGAATGACGTCCAAAGGAATGTGGCCTAGTAATATTTTTCTAAAGTTATTGCGTGAAGAGATGAACTACCGAATCCGTCCCTCTGATCGATACGCTTCAACTCCACCTGATCCGAAGTCCACTCCCTTGGGTGAATACGTGGAGATACCCCAGCACGGAAACGTGGCGGCAGCATTTTCCCGGCAGCCCGGGCCCTGCTGGCGGACGAGCACTCGGCGGGTCACGTGTTTAGTGGGGAGCCGGCCGCTCCCTGGAGAGAGTCGTGGTACTTGTTTGGAGTGGGGTGGGGCCCAGCGCCCGTGACGTTTGCACGGGGGTGCATTCAAGTCACGTGACCTCCATCAACTCGTGTTTTTCTCTTTTATTTCGGTGAAGGTCCCACTTGACCACACAACCGAAACCAGCATGGTGGGAGCGGCGTTGTTAGCTGTTAATGTGGTGGGCCCTATGTCCTAGGGTAAAGCCCGTTTGTGCAAGCAAAAAGGGGTAAACAAGAAGAAGTCCTGCCTTGTGTTGTGGCAGCTTCCCCGCAGAAATATTTTTGTACTTTTCTGTAACCTTCCATTCCTGTTGTTTTGGAGAGGACATTAGACTGAAAATAATTTACAAGATACTCCGACTACCAACAGAAAACTCGAGTGGAATAACTCGAGTTTAAAGGCTAAAGTTGGAGAGGAAAAATTTACCAATAAGGCCAAAAGGGAGTAAATGCTCGTTTGGCGCATCATAAAATACTGTAAAATTCCAGTTTTGAAATTACCGATTTTAAAACTAGTGAAAATAAATTTCTTGACTTTAAAATCACCAGTTTTAGTTTACAGTGATTTTAGACTGAAAATTAAAATAAACTAAAAAGAAGATTTTAGAGTCAACTGATTTTGAAATATGACAATTTACGACACTCCAAATGTATCAAAAAAGCACTATATAATAAGTCACGGTGATTAAAACAGAAAGAAAATACCATTTCATAACTATTTACGACCTTTTACAGTATTTTAACATTTTATGACATGCCAAATAACCCCTAAATCCACTCTCGTCTGATACAGCCCGTGTAAAAAGTCAGAAAATGACGTCCGAACAAAAGCACAGCATGACCCACAACAGCAACGGCTGGACCACATGACCAAAGGCAAGCACTGAAGCAAGGATGAAGTCCTTTATTATTTCGATACTAGTTTAAGTTTATTCATAAAATCTAGTTATATTTCTTCATAAAAGTAAATGATGATTTATAAAATTATGAGTAGGACTATTATCATTTCTCATCAAACTTATGACACTTCCAACTGCATCACTAGATACGGGTCCATTTGGTACAGCCTATGATCCATTACATTAGAGTTTTTTTTTTCCAAAAAGCTGTGCCTGACATGACTGTCAAAGTCAGGAAGCGAAGACAACCAATGAATGCGTTTCTAAATCATCTGAAGTTTTCTAAACACCAAAGAATTCCTTTGATCAACGCACAGCGTTAACAGTGGCTAACCTTGGTCAGATTTTTATGACAATATGTTCAACTATTATTTTCGAACAGTAACAAGACAAGAAAGAAAGGGGCACCCGCATGGCCTGACAAAAGGTTCCAGTGATATTAACCCTCCACGCTCACATTTTGAAACGTCACTTTTTTTCCTCAGCGCCCCACTTCTCCAAACACATGCATATGCCGCCAAATCCCGAGACCCAGTATTTGTTTGGGAGTCCAGGAAAAAAATGTTAGATTCGCCCCTCTCCTCTTTTTGATCCAAAAGAGGATAACAAACGGGTAAGCTCAGCCAGAAGGTTTCACTCCTCGTCTGAGAAAACTACCAAGGCGGCCGGACCAGCTGCATGCAGACTACAGAGGCATACCATCTAGTAGTCGTAGCTCAGGTCATCGTCGCCATCGTCGTCCATTTCAAGTTCTTCACGAGCGCCTGTGGGTCCGAACAGTGTGAGGAACACAATCACAGCAACCATTTGGGTTGCGAGGAAGTACTTGGCTCTTCTTCTGAAAGTCTTCTCTTCCTCTGTCCTCTCTTTTTTAGGCTTCGGCTTGGGCTTGGAGCCTGGCAAAGACAATCACAGTTAAAAAAAACAGAAAAGAAACAATTGAAAAGAAAAAAGAATAGGTGAATAGTTGTGTTTTAAACAGTAAGAATTAGACAGCCAAAGGTAATGCAGGAAAGGAAAAAAGAAATGATGGCAGCTGTCAACCAAATGGCAACAAGAAGATGAAATAGTGCCAGTAGATCCTCGAACGTCAATGCATTGTTCTTCAAACAGCTCCAGTGGAACATAAAGTGACCAAGGCCTATATTATATAATCCCATAAATTTCAAGATCATATCAGGATTGATTCTTTTCAGTGTATAAGTTGGTTTTGCATTTAAGCTCATTTAATTCTAAGCTATCTGGTAAATAACAAGTGTTTCTCCCATATGTGATTGTTTAGTGTTTGCATTCTAAAAATTCAAGGTGCCCCTTGAGCGATATGCAGAGTAAAAAAAAGAAAGTACTAATGTTTTGCTATTTCATTTATCATCGAGTATGATTAGGTTATCTCATCTTATATATCAGTGAACGGGGTCATGGTATCCATGTTTCCCTGGCATCAATTCTGAATGCAGCTAGGATCAAACAGAAAAATGTACAAGATTACTTTTTGTAGTATGTCTTACTCCAAGTCCAATGTGCAGAAGCTCCTCTTCCAGATGTTGAAGACGTAGAAGGTTCAAAAGGAGACCCTGGGATGGAAGTCGACGAAGAGCAAGCTTCAAGGAATTCTTTCTTCAGGTTTTCTGAATATTTCACAAGATTTTCATGTTTCAAAAGGACGTTTCGCAGTGTTGATGTTTCCTACAGCATCAGATACAAGACATGATGGTTAATGAACAAAAGAAGCACATATTGCACAAGATAAACAAAGAAAACAGACGAACCAACAACCACAAGAAGTCTAATGCACATACATGTGAATTGTAGGATCGACTTTTATTTAATGAGTATCAGGGGGGAAGGGACATCAAAACAAGGAATAGTAAAACATTAAGGACCTAGGTAACCTTGAAGCTGCTAGTGTAACCAATTCAAAATAGTGAAAAAAGATAGGTAACTATTGAGACGTCCGTGGACTACATGGAATCATATCCAGTTGAATACCCATTGCCAAAAAAGGGCAGCATATATTGCCACTAATCAAAGAAACCAATCAGAGTACCATCTTCTAGAACTAGAGATACCAATCATAGCAATCAATGCGACCAAGGTGGTGACCTACAGTCTTGCAGTTTATGTTAGGTGACAAGGCAAGGTGACAAGGCAAAGCCTGGTTCAGTACTATACTTTTATGAATAGTATACAACTTATACAGTATATAATTCTTGTCATGTTGGATGATTAGCTGAGTGATTATTGTTTACTTTCTGTATGATTTGATTTCTGATTGGAAAGTAAAAACGTTAACTAGATATGACTGAAATGTCAAATTTAAAATGGGTTTTAAAGCATGAAAGGGAATATTCTTAATTCCATCCATCCAACTTCATATTCATCATTCTTTCAAGGGGAAAAAAATCCCTTGGAGAAACACACCATATCTCCAGTCTCCACATTTCCATGATCACAACTCTGGAATCCAACCTTCCAGAATCTAGACGTGTAGGATAAGACCATAAGAATCTTCATCATGTGAACTACTAGGAAGAAAAAGTAGTTCCCACACCAATTGCCTGACAGATACCTAAGTCAATCAACTCTTCCAAAGGAGGGAAAAGTATGCCCCAAGAAACATACAGAATCATAGATTGCTCACAGAACATACTAGACCCCCTCATCAGCCAATCTGCTCAGAAAGGACTCTTGTTTCGCCATCAGCTCCTCACCAAAACATCTCAAAAGTCATAGCAAATCTGGTCATTAATATTGTACCGACATGTTAACACTAATAAAATTTCTCCAACATAACAGTGGCTCCACATTATAACAGCTCCACACCATGGCATTATGTGTCATCGTCTTACAAGTAGCCCTTGCCTCCAACCCGACTCATGACAGTTGGGTTAGGGCCACCAACTCCACTTGGTTCATCCTGAATCAACCCATATCATATTATATTGGTCTAACTCTGATCCAACGCTTCTGAGGTATCGTCCACTTTAGACCCCGCAAGTCTACACAGTTTTGTCCCCAAAAGGTGCCTCGCAAATCATAAATCTAAATCATTCATAGCCTAGTAACTTTTCTCGTTTTTCAATATTGGATTAATCTAATTCATTCTTACCCAAACCCTAGACACAATGGTGGCTCCAAATCATGCTAACTCATTATTGCAGTCTTACATACTGCCATTATAGAAGTAGCCATCTCCTATCAATAGCCCTTTCCTCCTACCCCCTCATGACTAGGCTACTACCATGGAATTCTAGGTCGGGTCGGATCTCAGGATAGGGACCCGCCAATCCCGATCCGATCTGGATCAGCCGATCTTGACGAAGTAAGGCCGATCCGGATCAGCCCTATTAAAAAATTAATAAAAAAAATACGCATATTATTCAATGAATGTACAATGAAAATGAATACAAATCATGTACATCTATAAAAAATAAACAATAAGGACGAATAACTAACTAATAATTATTGTTGTGTACTAATTAAAGAAGACATATTATGAAATTTTAACATGAAATTAATGAAAAACACCTCACAAAGATCGCATTTGTGATCTTTCATCATCCGGCTCATAAGTTTGAGCTGGAGGCCCATAATCTGCCAATATATATGTTGGATACGCATAGCCAAACAAGAAGCTAGCTTGGTCTTCAAATCCCCTTTGAATACCTCGATGTGTATTTACTTGTTGGCTTAAACTTTCTCTTAATTGTACTGAAGGGACATAAATACCATATTGAATAGGTAGATGTCCAGAGTACCACTCAGTAGTGTTGTTGATGTGTGAATATGACAGTATAAGAGGGTGAAAAATGGACGGATAAGAAAATCCATATTTTCAGCTGGATCGATCATATTATGTCTATCTCTATTGGCCTTCATATCTCCCTTGTTGTCCTTATCTTTGGCCTTGACTTCCTTCAGAATAACTCGGAGGTGCGGAATAAACTTCGTATCGTGAATAACTACTCCCAAATCCATGACCTCCTGATAGTCCAACAGCAGTAGTAGCACCATCACCATCCCCATCATCATCATCATCATCATCATGTGATTGTTCCCGAGTGAAGTCATCACTCCCCACTTGGCTTGTTTTCTTCAGCCGCCTTCTTCTACACATGTAGGTTTTGTTTCTCTGCCTCGTACATATTGGCCAAATGAGGTGATAAGACTGAAGTGTCCTCAAGTGTCTCTCCAATCTGTTGAACTTTAACTGTGTCTCCCCCTTATTCTTCTTCCGATGAGTCTACTCGTTGTTTGTACCTTTTTTTGATGATTTTTTCTTTTTCCTGCCAGATGTATGCAATGAAGTTCTCGCTAGGTCTTTGTCCTTTTTTCTATGTAGATCCAACTGAATAGTTGATTTCCTGAGTGTTGGCTAAGAGGCAGAAAGTCTAGCAGTGTCTAATAGTGTGGTGGACTTTCGATGCCTCTGAGAATTAGATATACCTCCTTTGTTTGCTACCTGAAACTCAAGATCTAGAGCGACTACTCCATCCAATTCACCTCATGCCCAAATCCGATCCTGAGGATCAAACTTAGGCTGAACATCTCTGTCTGTTCTAATCTCCACCAAAGCGTGCAATTGGTGTTCTTCATCTAGCAATTCATCGACATCAATCTGCTGTAGAGGCTCATCAATTAGTCTGCCAGCAAATTCCATGAATCTATGTCGTTCAAGTCTCTGCCTTTCTTAAATCCGTTTGATCCCTAGGCGCATGTTGTAGTGACAGTACACCAATTTCTCCAACCTAGAAATACCCAATATGTTACGAAGTGAATGAAACTAAATGTACTCTAGTTCTTTTCATACTGGCTGGAAGAAGTGGTTTGACTGAGCACTCTTACTGCAATATAAGCCAAAGGATTTGTGCTAGCTTGCCTATAATTAATCTGGATCCACCATTCAACTGTTGCAAAAAAAGACAACATTAATAATTAATGATAGTAGTTGATTAAATTGAAAGTTAATTACTATGTAATTAGCATAGAGTTATCCTCTTTATTACAACCCTTATGTCCTCATCTCCATAAATATGAGTCTTCAGTTCAAATCTCTCCATCTACAAAATATTAGTAAATGACACAACTTATTGACAGTGTTTTAAAAATGCCTAGGCGGAGTGAGACGATTGACCCCCTTACTGCCTAGGCGGACCGCCTAGGCGGTGAGGCGGGCGCCTCAAATCCAAGGCAGTTTTGAAGAGAAGGGTGCATGTAACCCTGTTGGCATGCTACCAGCCCGCCACTGTTGATGTTGCATTTTCATTCCGGCAATCTGGTAGGGCCACAAGCAGTAAACCAAGGATGGCTTTGCAGTTAAAAAAAGAAGGGAAAAGAAAGATAGACAGTCAAATAGTGAGCAAAGGTCAAAGGGTAGAGGAAGAAGAAGAGGAGGAGGGTCCTCGACTGCCAGGCTAGGAATCGCCTTTGCATGACTACGCTGTATCATTTACCAGCGAGGAAGAAGTTGTAGTGCAGAATTTGTTTCTTTCCCCTTCTCGTCGGGGGAAGACAAAGAGTCTATCTTCTTGGTAGACCTAAGCCTTCGGGTCATGATCGCATCGCCTAGATTTTTTATCCACTTTCCATAAAAGGACCTTTTACTTAAGTCAAGTGTGACATAGGCAAGGGGTATACTGGTCTTTGATCAAAAGTGGGATCCATCCAAGAAAAGGTAAGAAAATACAGTGAGTCGATTTCTGCCTAGGCGGAAAGGGTGTCCGACCCGCCTAGGCGCCTAGGCGTTTAGTCAGCCGACTTTTAAAACATTGGTTATTGACAAAAGGTTGGATATCTTAAACTCTTACTTTGTATGTTACTTCTGATAAGGCAACTATCTTTTCGTTCGTACTCCTTGATATTCTAGTAATGACAATCATCGTGCCTCGAAGGACCTCTCCATTATTGTGCACACTCTCATCATACTGATATCTTGGGTTGAAAAAATATCTTACATTTAAATTAACGTTCATTAATTATCAAAATAAATATCATTAATATTAATAAAAAGAAAATCAACTAGAAAAGAAATAAAACAACCAACAGTATGATAAAGAGTCGACTCCTATCTATCATCAATGATCCTCCACCATTTCCATAAGCAGTAAGATTCTTCGTCCTCAAGTGCTCATTTGCTATATCCATTGCCTCGTACAGGTATCTCATATCATTTTTATCATCTCCATCAATCATTCTCAGAACATGTACCAGAGGCTCAACCACTTTCAGATAGCGAGAAACTTTATCCCAAAAATATTTTTCCACAATCAACATTTGCACTGCCACAGCAACATCCCTAGCATCAACCCTGAATGTCTTTATATGTGTTAGAAAATTCTTAGAGTGGACTAACTGAACCAACTGATACTTGTACTCCATTATGCTCTCCAAATATATGAAGTTGGATGCAAATGTGGTAAGACCAGTACGAAAGAGATCCCATCTACTTATATGCTCTCTCATCATATGCAGGATCTTGTTGTTACTATAAATAAATCCGATGATCATCTGAGCCTCCTCTATCACCTCAACAATAAAAAGATCTCTACCTATGTCCTCCGTCACCAAGTCAATAAAATGTGCTGCACAAGGCACACAATACAAATACTTCATCTTCCGCATCAACAATCTGCCAGCTACTTTGTAACTTGTTTCATTGTCAGTGACCATCTGCACAACATTTTCTTCATCATTTTTCCCCCACCTCATCCGTAAGCATGTACAAATAATCATCATTCTTTATCTTGTTAGAGGCATCCTTAGATTTCAAAAAAATAATACCCTCGTTGAAATAGACAAGAAAATTAATCATGAATCTCCTTATCGTCCTTGTCCAACTACCACACATGATGGTACAACTACGCTCCTTCCACACATTTTTGAAGTTTTCTACCCATGCCTTCAACTCATTGTACTTCTCCTCGAAGTCAACATCATAAATATAGTGAGGTGTGAGGGCTATTAGACCAGGTCCAACATCTACAATCGCATCCACCATAGTCTGAAAATATAGACTGGATGTTGTATGTGCTGGTACATCTGCATGCAAAAATCACTTCACAATTCTTTTCAAGGTATTTTTTGTTGAGGCCTTGACTCTTTTCAAGAATTACTTCATTCCAAGCTGTCTGGCAGACCTTGATCTGTGTAAAAATTGATCTATAAGACCTCATGCCATATCTGACACTCGTCCGCAATCCAACACAGCAGCCACAACCTTACCAACATAAGAGCCACTAAGAAGGGATCTCCCAAACTGAGATCCACTTGATGATCTTATACAGTTTCGTCGGTCCTCATCTTCTCTATTTGTAAGCATATTGGCACGAACAGCTCTAGTGTACTCTAGATTAGGGTCATCTGGATCTTCATCATCATCATCATCTAAACTGATCAACCATTGAATAGGCAGACTATAATCCCTTTGTCTTTAATGTCCTGATACCTCATCTTGCAGATCCATCTGTCGCTGAGCTAATAAATCATTTTGGACTTTTTTATCCAACATGTAAATCCTCATTTTCCTCTTCAACTCCAGTGGAACTTATTCACATCTGCTCACATCTCCTGCTATGCCAGTAATATGATTTTTTAAGTAATACATGCCTCTACCCATCTCCTTTCAACATCACTTGCATTTGACCCTCCTTTGCCTAGCGTCCAACAATGTGCAATGCTGCCAATCAGGATCACATCTCTACTCCACCTCCTGTTCACGTCCTTACTCTACTATATTCCTATATAAGATAAAACTGTACAAATAAATTCAATTAGCACTAATCACATGTAAGTAATGCATAAATTTGTGCAATCAAAATTTTAATAAGTTCAATTAAATGTTCAGCACACTCAATTGAACCATAATTATATTAATTATGTGAAAGTCTCAATTTTTAATCCCTAATTAAGATTAAGTTTAGATAATTAATACTAATGACATGTAATAATGCACATATCTATGCAATTAAGTTCTAATAAGTTCAATTGAATATTTGACACACTTAATTGAACACTAATTATACTAATCATATAAAAATCACAATTTTTAACCCCTAACTAGAGTTAATTTTGGACAATTAGCATTAATGGCGTGCAATTAATGTACAAAACTGTGCAATCAGGTCCTAATAAGTTCAATTGAGTGTTTGACACACTCAATTGAACCCTAATTGAACTAATTATACAAAAGCCCTAATTTTTAACCCCTAGTTAGAATTAAGTTTGAATAATTAATGCTAATCACGTGATATTAATATACAAATATGTGCAATTAGGTTCTAATAAGTTCAATTGAGTGTTTAAGATACTCAATCGAACCATAATTACACTAATGATGTAAAAGTCCTAATTTTAAACTCCTACTTAGAGTTAATTTTGGATAATTAGTGCTAATAACATGTAATTAATGTACAAAACTGTACAATCAGATTCTAGTAAGTTCAATTGAATGTTTGGTATACTCAATTGAACCCTAATTATACTAATCATACAAAAATCCTAATTTTTATCTCCTAATTAAGATTAATTTTAAAGATTTTGTCTAATCAACATTTAAAAAAAATCAAAGTTAAAGATTAATATATCTACACAACCATAAGTAATTTTAAATTTTTTGACAATTTAAAACATTTCAAGATCGAAATATACTTTTACCCGGATCGGGATCCGACGTCAGCGGCGGCGATAGTGATGGCGGTGGTTGCCAGAGTCCAGATGGATGGCCGGCGGTTACGGGTTGAAGAACCCCCCCTCTTTCGGTCAAAAAGAGAGAGAAAGGGGAGAATAGAGGGGGGGAGGGAGGGAGAGAGAGAGAGAGAGAGAGAGAGAGAGAAGGACGAGACCGGCGGCACCTAGCAGCAGCAGCCCGCATGAGCAGCAGAGCGTCCCGATCCCCCCCTTAAGGGGGGTCCGGGATCGGCCAACAAGCCCAATACATGCTGATACTAGGTCAATCCTTTTCTAAAAAGAAAATCGGGTGCCTGAATTAGCCGATCCATGCCTAGATCGGCTGATTCCAGGGAGGAATAGTGAATTTCCCCCCGAAATCAGGTGGGGTGGGGTGGGGCGGGCAATCTCGATCTGGATTGGCCGATCCAACCCATGTCTATAAGCAATATATGGAATTTCCAAGCATGAAACTATGAATATTTATGAAGCATTAGTTGTTCACCTGGTAGCAAGTTACAATATTTGCAAAAAAAAATGCCTTTTATAGCAAAAGGCAAAATTTTGGCAGATGGCAATGCTTGCTTGGAAATCTTGGCAACATCTATATTGATATTTGGACAAAAGAAGCCAATTCCTTTCCCTTATTTTATCCCATTTTAATTAGTTAGAAATGATTCAGATACCTCCTATTCCATTTAACATGCTTAAGAGTGCATCAAACTACTAAATGGAAAATCATGTCTAGCAAAGTCAAATTATGCTTGTGTAAACAATATGGCAGCCTATGAGTTGCAATCTGCCTAGCTTCAGACCATCCATATGATTCCTAGATACAGTTTCTACCATCCTCCTCCCCAGCAAATGATAAAAAACTAATCACCATTCAGGAAAAAAAAAGGGACAAAAGTTCCTTATAAACCTCCATGATCACTGAGAATTGGACAGCCAAAAGGCTAAGGGAATTTCAATGGAAAAATGGGCATCTTCGCCGGTGAACTAAAAATATCAGAAGCATCCAGATCAAATGTGACATGAACATTTTACTCAGTCATAGGATATTAAGAAAATTAAGGAACATAAAGGAACCAGTATTAAACCAATAATTAGGCCGATAATACTTAACATCCCCTCACTTTTCAGGTGTAGAATGTGTAGGACAGTTGTGACATGCCCGTAGCTGAGCACTATTACTTGTCAATTCCTTAGTCCTTACATTAGTCTATAAGGCTGCAACTCGGGTCGGGTTGGGGTCAACCCTAACCCAACCCATGTCAAGAGCCCCTAAACACTAACCCAACCCAACCCAAGCCTCAATCCAACCTCCGCAAACTTAACCCAACCCATTTAACAATGTATCAACCCAACCCAACCCATGTGACCCAACCTTTATCAGGTTGGGTCAGGTTGAATCAGGTTATGTCCCTAATAGTCAATATTTGTAACCTTTTATTTCTTATTACCAAAATTTCATGTACAACAAGATCAATGAATTTATCTATTTACCTTAAGGAAGTAACTAAAAAAAGAAGGTACAAGTATAATTACATGGCTACTACTTGAGAAAATCTTTGTTCATGTTGTAATCTAAATTTTCATTCAAAGATAAAAATTGAATACAATATATTTTAATAATGTAAGCAATTATTTATATATATTAATGTCGGGTTCGGGTTAGGTCAGGTTGGTCGACCCTCAACCCAACCCATCCAACATCGGGTTGAAAGAACCCTCGACCCTAACCCAACCTAACCATCAGGTTCAACCCGACCTAACCATCAGGTTGGTCCACTCGAGTTCGAGTTGACCCACCCAAATTTGCAACCCTAGTGACATCCAGACATAGCTATTGAACGGCTTCATGCATGTTACAAGTTATCACCACATTATTACCAAAATAAGGAAAAATAACTCCATCATGATATTCTAGATGAATAGGATGCTAGATACCAGTGGAGGCGCATGCTGTGCATGAAAGAAGAACAGTGATAAGTGATGATTTTTTCTGCATAACAAGAGAAAATATTGGATAGAAGGAGACCACTTACAGGTGAAGTATGAAGCACAAAAAGTGCATGCCCAAGGAAAATAGCATCCAAGCTTGTGGGCCTGTGCAGACAAGAATAAGCAATTTTTATAACCGTGACTTTTCTGTACAACCAGATAGAATACAGATTCATCTGTCGATGAACAGAACTTAAATGCACAAAATGCTTCACTGGCATCTGAGGTACCTGTTCTCAGAGAAAAATGTTTGATCACCCAATTTTGAGGATAAGGCCTCATATGCTGTTTTTGCCTTCCGGTATATCTGTTGACACATTTTGATTGTTATGATTCAGTGGCATTTTTTAATTAGATGCATCCACATGACCTCAAAGTGAACACATAAAGCAAAAAGTACTTTTCACTGACAAAAACTTCAAATAGGATACAACCGAGTAAGAGAGCTTATCTGAATCTGCGATGGAACATTTAAATGGTAAAACTGACATGGTAGATGGATTCAGTGAAAAACATTGAGATACTAAATAGTAAATATAATTAACAGACCTCCTCTTCTCTTTCTGTGGCATTGGTTTTTGTTATCCCCAATTTGCTCTTGACATCTCTGCTTTGCTTCCAATGAAGAGTCTTTCTAATTGGCCAAGGAAGATCAGAGAAATATATTGCATCTGCAACACTGCCATCAGAATCTACCCATAGCTCAAACAAAACAGCATCCACAAGCCAGGAGCTAACCATCGCTTTCATTGACAACCAATCTGGAAATGATTGAGTTGAAAGTTTTGAATCCAAGTCAACAATTCCATCATCCTTCAGCCCATCAATAACCCCTCCTTTCTCGTTGTTGTATGCTACATAATCACCCAACTCAACAAATGGTATGTGGTCTGCAGGGTGAGAGAAGTTCATAAGTTATGTAAGTCAAATAAGATAAACACGAAAATCATTGTTCCAAGCACATGCTAAAGAATTCAGACACTTATCAACCTCTTCTACATCAGACTAAGAACATCAATACATGCATGTCTGCAGAAAAATTAAAACCATACCCCATAAAGGTTACAAAGAGAAAGAAACAAATGATTTTTCAAAAATTCAAGTGTTGGCGTGAAACTCGGAGCTAAACTTGGGTACATAGTGCCGTGTACTGTAGCCATGAGCTTCTTACCAGAGGTTTTAACAGAAGTCCATGCACCACTTTGACCTAACACTAAATCTAATAATATGTTTACTCTTCATGTCATTGCCTATCCCTAGCATACTTCACACACTGACAGCCTCACTACTCTCCACTAACATAACTACGACAAATGATCATGTTATCAAATGCCAAAGTATAGCATCATAATAAACCATAATTTCATGCCATTCACCAACATCCAAGATCAGATAATTCAAGCCATGGAAATAGCATCCCGAGGGGTCCCATCCCAGAAACCAATTTCTTAGAAAGAAGAAACTTATCCATGAACGCTTCAAGTTAATATCTGCTTCAATAACTCTCACAAGTATTCTTAAGCACCAACACAGAGCATTCCCCATTCTCAACATCCAGTACTATAAACCACCCAAAAATGATCACTTGGAACCAGAAGACAGCAACACCCAGCTATTCATTCCAATCAAACAACCAAAACGCACGCAATTGCACTGACGATCTACAGCCCCACCATCACCCGCCCAAAAAAGAAAGGAACACAAGAAGAAGAAATCGCGTCAAGATCCAAACTTTCACACACAAACCAGAATAACGCCCCACCAACTTCCTCAAAATCACAGAACAGACACACAATACCCAACCACCAGAAAAACGAACGCGAGGGCGCATGCAGCAAGAGGAGACGAACAAGGGGGGAAATATTCACATCAACCAAAGCCGACCTGAGTCCGGGTTCTTGACGTCGTACTGGAGCTCGAATGAGGAGTTGGCGAGCCGGAGATAGAGGTAGACTGGGAGACACGAGGGGCACGCCGTGGGGAGGCCGAAGCCGCCCTTCCTCGCCACCAGGACGAGCCGCGGGCGGTCCTCCGCGCCCTTCGCCTCGCCCCGCATCCCCGCGGAAGCCAAAACGGAGAGCTCTGCAACTGTGTGGATCGGAGAAGCAACGGCGGGGGATCAAAACCCTAGGGTTTCTGCGGGGTTTTGGGGATGCCCACCCTTAGGAGAAGTTTGGATTTGGAAGGAGGCGATCTGATGCGGCGGTTCTGTCGACGGGGAGGGAAACGGCGAGAGGAGGACGGTGCGGAGGTCGAACACAGCGGATCCGCATCCGTCCGTTTAAGCCTCTCTGAATCCGATAAGGAGCGAGGAATCCGGTTTTATTTTCCCCCAATTTGCAACAATACATTTATTCGGAATTATTTATTCGGAATAGCGTATACTAGAATAAGGGATGCTTAACTTTGATAGTTCCATGGGACCCATTGGCGGAATAAGAAGGATAAGCAATTCTTGGGTCTAAGGTCGAATTGCTTATTCTCCTTATTCTAGTATAGGCAATTTTAACGCGGTATAAGCCATTCCGCTCATCAAACTAGAATTAACCTTATTCTAAGAATAAGAGGCCTTATTCTTCTTCTATTCTCCGATCAAAACGGTTATAGAGTTTATAGTTTGATTTGATTTTATTGAAATTTTAGAGAATTCAAATCAAATCAAATAAACCCCCGAATCAAACCGAACCGAAGCAAATCAAATCAAATCAAAATAATTCGATTTGATTCAATTTGATTTGGTTTAATCATCATAATTGTACTTTATCTCAAATAATTCTTCAACAATTTAACAACTTATTGTAAGATCATTGTCGGATTGTGAAGAATGCAGCGGATAGAACATTGAAATTTTATTATCTAACTAGATCCAATCGTACCATTGGTCGGATTTGATAGAACACAAAAGGAGTGCGAAAGATCTGATCTTTTTACCGCGCAGGGGCAACTACTATCCAAAAATCAATGCAGAGATCTCCCGAGATACGAAAATCGTCCAAGCGTTCGGCCTCTAGTGGTATCCATACGAGCACCAGTATAGTAAGGTTATTTCTATGTAACACTTAACATCGTAGTGGACTCGTTATAGACCCATCAGTGGGTTAACTTTTGAATTTATTGGTTATTCTATAATTTCTTTGGATTTTTGCTGACTTGCCTGAAATGCGTCGTCCCGGGTAGACGCGATTCAGCTGAGTTGAATCGTATCTAGTCTAGCTGACGTGATTTAGGATTTTCTTAGTCCGACTTGTGGCCGGCTCTCTCTTCTCCGAGTGCGGTAGGAGTTTGCTTGGGACTTATGTTAGACACTTATTTAAGCACCTATAGTGCGGCCCAAGCCCCTCTCTTAATTCATAAGTCATTAGACAATCCTAGAGAGATTCGGAGAGAGAACGGGTGCAGTGCAGTGTCTCTTTACGAGCCCGTGACGTGTAAGAAGAAAGGACGCGAGGACGATCCCTATGGCATGAGGACAACCCAGTAAGTGTGGTGGAAGCTTGTCGTTTTGCCGGAGACGGACTTCATCGAGTTTTCTTCATAGTTGAAAGGCAAGTGATGACGAACGATCAAAAGATAGTATTTTTATATATGAAAACTCGATTTTCAACCTAGTTTGCTATCTAGAATGTATATGTGATGTATGATTACATGAATATTGTTTCTAGAATGAATAGATGATGCAAGGATCCCTTGTTTCTTCTTTTTCTTCATTATTTTTAGATTTTTTGGAGGATCATTTCATAAACGTGATTTATGAATCACGTCGGCCATGTACAACGCGATTCATGCTAAGTACTAGTTATTATTTTGATTAGGTCTATGTTAATCCATGCTAAAACCTATGTAATATGAACTCATGATTATGTGATGATTAATTATGCATACATAAAGTAGTTATTTCTGTTTAATTTCATGCTATGATAAGGATATTGTAAACAAACCATGCTAAGACATCTATGTTATTATGTTAGTTAGTTCTTAATTATTTATGTAGTAATTTATAAAACATGATGTATCTATTACAGCATGATTAGAATTATGATTGTTCACGTATGTTTCATGTTTTTCGAAATAACTACATTTTTGAAATATAAGTCTGCAGTCATTAGTCGGGCAGGAGGAAAGAGCTACCAATAGGAAAATGCTACCCGTAAGTGAAACGGTGTGGAGTCCATGGTGTAGAACTACCACTGCGACTAGGGGCTGGGGCGGGAATGAATCAAATTAGTCATGTATCGAAAAAAACTAAAAAAGTTACTGGGCTATATATGTGAGATTTGTATTCATAACTTGTGAGGCATCTTTTGAGGACAAAACTACACGGACTTAACCCAAAGCAGATAATACCTCACAAGTGTTGGATCGGGTCGGTACATAAATTGTCAAATCCTCTAATTCATCCAATAGACGGAGTACTCAAACTGGTCTTGCCGAAAATATTCTTTTTGATGTACCATACTAACCTTGGCCAGGGATTTCCGTGTACCTGTACGTGAGATATCCTCTCTCTAATTATACCGAGAGAGTGAATAATTCCTTATTAACTACTCAATTCCCTTCGCATGCATTCTACTCAAATCGATCACTTGGGTGTCCGGATCCTAATGGTTAAGAACTCTTAACCAATAGTCAAGAGACAACAATCCTCATGCAAGGTCTCTTGGGTGTCTCAGATCTAAGGATCTACTCTGCCACTCTGACGTAGAATATCTTAAATAACAGATAGATATAATGATCATCCAGGAATTCTAACACATTTCATATCAGCAAACTCATTCCACATTGAGCACCTGCATCTTTGCTTTAGTGTCATTACACAAGTGATTATAAGATCGATCACCCTCATCATACGAGCAGACATAAGATACATCAGTCTATTTGGATATATGATGTCCATCCCAGATGTTGGATGATTGAGAATATTCAAGAATTATATTTATAATAGATTAATCTCATTATCCTAATCTCATTGTGATTTAACCTATATTACATAAGTCTATGAATTTCATTATGATAACCATTCGTATATTGCATAAGTCTATACAGAACGCACTGCCATTTTATTAATGAATGAGAATTATTGGAATTCAGTCCATTGCATCTAATGTGCATGGCTTGTAGGACATCATAATTCCAACATTTACATAATAAGTGAATAATTTTATAAATAAAGATTAAATAGATTATTTAGTTATTTTAATTAACGTCTAATAAATGGAGGCATATAATGATAAAATAAATTAAATTATTTTAAAATAAGTAGTTATATTACTCTTTACATTTTAATTTTAAAAAAAAACTTATATTACACTTTACACGTGAATAGAGGAAGATGTTCTTAATTTAAATATAAAGGATCATAGTACTTCGTTATACTTAATTATTTTCAATGATTTTAGTTGAATATATACAACAATCGCTAAATGTTTACATTAAATTTATGTCGTTATAAGTAACTCGGTTTGTTCAATTTAATTTGATTTATGAAGAGTCGAAATCAAACTAAACCAAATTTTCTTGTTCGAATTGGTTACAACTTAATTCAAAACTTTTTAGACTTCAAATCAGACCAAACCAAACTGAATGAGTCAGTTCGATTTGGTTTCTCGGTTTGAACCAAATAATGAACACCCCTATCATTGGTAACATTTTGTGGAAAGAAAAAAGTGTATTGCTTGTTGCATCGTACGGAATGCAACATAGGGTGCGGCCCTCCTATCATACCCAACATGTTCACATAGTCCAATTTCTTATCCAATGACCCAAATAAATCTAAAAAATAAAAAATGAGTTCTATTTTTTCGGACTCGACCCATTAAGGCCGTTATTCAACTATTCATTAGGATTCGATTTTTTATTTTTTAAAACTTTTTGAGTTATCTAATTAGAAATAAAAAAATTCGGCTGACCTTAAAAAATTTCAAAATAAAATAAAATGAACAACTCCTACAGCCGCCCTCGTGCGGGGCGGGCTGCATCGCGCCACACGCCGTGCAGCAAGTCCCACTCCCCAATGACATTGGAACATTAAAAAAACACGCTTAATTTATATAGACCAAAGTAATAAAAGGAATTGATTTTATTACGATGTTTTCTTCTTTTTTTCTTTTGTGTTAGAGCATTAGCACTATCTCACTAATCGTTTTCAATGACCATTTTCTCCGACATGTTTTTCAGATGTATGATTCTGCGATCCCTACATTATGC
The DNA here is from genome assembly GCA_030544215.1 of Zantedeschia hybrid cultivar. Taxonomy (NCBI): domain Eukaryota; kingdom Viridiplantae; phylum Streptophyta; class Magnoliopsida; order Alismatales; family Araceae; genus Zantedeschia; species Zantedeschia hybrid cultivar. The sequence goes on along the minus strand of JARZZO010000013.1, from coordinate 39,741,343 downwards.
TTGGACCAGTGCTTCATCTTTATTGGACTATTTATAGCTTGACCCTGTATTAAGCAAATTATCTATGACCTTGAGTTAGTCAAATTTAATCAGTATCCTTTTATGACTGAGCCACAATCTCCACCCACTTGAAGACATCAAAAAATTTAAGAAAAAAATTTATGCATCCTAGATTGAAGTTTTTTTTTTTTTTTTTTTGACAAAGATTTCTCACCTGCATCAAAAGGGAATTAGGGAGATTTAACTCAACCTCCGGTGGATATTTAATAAAACATCATCTATCTAAAGAATTATAAATGATATGCTTCCTATTCTAATATAAGTTGAAGAGAGTGACATCAGCTTCTAACCAGGGAAGGAAGGATTTTAAAATAATTGTGTTTTAATAAAATTCTTTAACTCTATATATTTGAATCAGTTTTAAGAAAGAAAACAAACACTATAACAGACTAGTGCATGGATCACCCGTTTTGCAATTTGTACTTGGCTAGAAATTTCAAGTTCTATATCATGGACAATTCACATGAGGGGTGCGTGTGTGTGTCAATTCAAACTAACAATGGCATGTTTCATGTTTGGGAATAAGTACAAGGCAGAGAAAGGGGAAAAAATACCTTTTAGTGGAACGAGATGTAAAAATAGATAAATCTTTGTGCACTCTCTCATATCAAGGAAAGAGTAATTTCATTATATCTTAGGATACGACAGATCCAATCACCGGTCACATGTAAGAGAGCACACGCACGAAGTCTACCCATTGTAAGGTTTAGATGTGACTTGGTGCATCGTAAAATACCGTAAAATGTCATAAACAGCGGTAGAACTATGTTTTCCTTATGTTTAGAATGTTGTAAAAATCATCTTATATATTTTTTAAATTAGAATGTCATAAATTACTATATTTTCAAATCAGTTGTCCTGTAAAATTCTCTTTTTAGTTAATTTCATTTTTCCATCTAAGATCACCATAAACCAAAAACGGTGGTTTCAAAATTGATGATTCTACATTTTTTTTTTTTTTTACTTCCACTGAACTTGAAATCGTCAATTTCAAAACCTAAATTTTACGGCATTTTACGGCACCCGCATTTTAAGATGCACCAAACGAACTTTCAGATGATCTAGTCCCCTTGTTTACAAAATTCATTATAACAATGGCAATGTTACTCAAAAGCAACTCACCTCCCTGAGGAAAGATTAATAATCATATGCATCCTTCAAACTTCATTGACAAGGTGACGACAATCCTCTTGCATTGGTGAGCTTTTCCCTGTCGACTTTAGCATTGCTCTTTTCGGATGCAATAAATCAAGTAAGAATGTTAAAAATGAAAGCATGCGAAACAAAAACCCATGATGAATCAGGTCTTTCTCAGAATCAGGCCTGGGCAAGTGCCAGAAAACCCGAGAGTTCAATATAAGTGGACAAGACAGTCAGAGATGTATTCTATGTCAAGAGAGTTAGAGAGATGTTTCTATGTCTAAGAAGCCTCAAATTTGATCATTTCTATGAGCCAGATCCGGTGAATTATACAAGAATTTCCTCATCGCTGTTTGGAAGTAGAGGACCAAAATATTACAAAATTATCCACTGCGAATGAGAGAACAACTACATATGTAAATATAAACTCAAGACCCTATACAAGTACACAGTTTCAAAGAAGTATGAGCAATCTAGTATGTGTAAGCAGCTGAATGCATTGTTCCACATACAGAAACTTTCTAAAGGTGTAAACAAATTATATCTAACAGGGTCGATTCAGAGCCAATAGATTATATGGTATGGAACAGGAGTTTTTAGGAATGAACATAAATTTGACTGTGGGTAAGAGGCCACAACGCAATTAAGTAAAGCTAATAACCCAGCCAAACAGATGGGATTATCTGGAACTTGTACTTGGCACGTGCCAACACATCATAGTAGTCCACACAGTTGAAGCAGTCGCGAAAGTCTGTGAACAGCTTCTCAAATACCTTCCACTGAACCCTGTATGATCTTGAGTACGGATATGGAAGGAACACCTGTTGACAAAGAAACATAAGTACTATGCTCCAATGATGAAAACGATGTTGCCAACTTAAAGGATCTTAATATTCCAGTTAGCTAGACGACTTCAAAGCGAACCAAGTTTTTTGAATATGACTAGCATAAATAAGCACATGAATCTTTTATTCATGCTTATTGAACAAACACTGTTTGAGTGCCTAACACCATTTTGTTGAAGGGCAAGTGTGTCAGATGGCATTGAAATCATACATCCTCAAAGGTCCAAAATTCAGCAAAACTAGATCTAAAAACACCCTCCTAGAATACCCATCCCCTTCAAATGGAAAATCACATTTTACTCAAGAAATTCCTCTTCTTAACCTGACTACGACCTGCTCTATTAGTACCATGTTCTCCACTAAAGGATGATAAAACTGGACCATAATCCAACGACAACATCCATACTATGTGGCTGCATGTATCAGATAGCAGCAGACAACTCCTCTACATTTTTGTTTAATGATGAAGGTGTGACATTTTTCTTAAACGTTCTTTTAGATTTAATACAGTTTACATGTGTCCTTTGCTAATACTGTCTTCCAAGTTGAATGTCAGCAAGTTTGCTTTCAAGTTTGGCTGTGAGATTGCACAACTTTTTCCACATCATTGGGAAAGAACAGCACAATTTACATTTGCAAAGAGATTAATGGCGATGCTCACTTCTTTTTCTTCTGCCAGATGTTTAAGTAGCAGAAAAGTGTGTTCATTTTCCTCCAAATGGTTGATAACGGCTATCCAGATTTGTGAAGCAAGCTCATCAGCCCTATCTCTTGATTTACCACAGGCAATAAACTGGTCTGCTTGGAAACAAGAAGAAAGAACACAATTATAGCTCAAAAAAGGCTAAGAAACGAGTAGCCAGCTTTCAAATAAATAAGACCGATTAACCTTCAAAAGGCCCTCATATAATCAACCAAATGCAAGCTGAAATTAGGATCCAAAACATCATTTTGAAAGTATGGCTCAGCCAAAGTTATAAACTATCAGAGATTGAGTTTAGTGAATGAAATCCTTGCCCAAAATATCTTCGTTTTAAAAGATACTTAACTGATAAATACAAGAATATATCTGGTTTGGGCAAAAAAAAGCCTATGCCATGAGATCTTGACAGGTAATGTGAATACTCAAGCCCAGTGTGGTTGCAGAATAAGGTGGAACAGGATGGCTTATCCACATTATTCCTTCTTATTTGCTTCGATTGCCTGGATTCCTTAACCCGAGTGAGAACAACATATTCTTGAATAAGGGGAAACAAGTAATTCAAGCAAAAAACTCAAACCACTTACTCTAGCTAGAATAAGCAGTAATGGGACCTCCTTTCTCACATTTTATTTTTTATTTATTTTACTTAACTAGAATAGCTTATTCAGGATAAAGCAAGAATATGGTTATCAAACTTAAATGACATCCATATAAGCAATCCCGGCATTGCTTATGCCAAATAAGCAATCCGGCTATCAAACTGTGCCTCAAGGAAGACAGTACAGCTACAGGTCAGACCCTGATATGGTTTCAGTTAGCTAAATTTTGTTCAGAACTTACAAGAGCGTTTAATCGAATGTTACTAAATAGCAATATGGTTTATCGATGGTATCAAAGAAATCCTAAGGATTATTGTTATACCAAATAACAAGGTGGATAAGCCCAACTATCAGAGGAAAAAATGGAAGCTGGAAACAACTAATCATGAAGCCGTTGCTAATATGAACAGATAGCTAATTGCCCCTAGAATCTGCAAACCTTGTTAAAATAAACTTTTAGCGATGGGATAATTCTGGCTGAGCTCCATTATTTGCTCCATTTGCTAGTTACGGTGCCCAATAATTCACAGAATTGAAAACAAATACAAAAGAACCGAATAAAGAGCCCACCAATAATGGTCCCATGAAGTACCCCAGAAGGTGGGGGCACTCTTGACCGTTCAAGCTGCTCCTTCAGGTACAAGTAAACATGACCAGCAAGCTCATCTACCTCACCATCACATGGAACAACATGTTCACTCACATATAAGGCTGCATATCTCCTGATATACAACACACGAGCATAACACTGATGAAATGAATGCAAAAGTCCATATTTACGTTAGCAGTACAATACAACAGCAAGTGGTGATCAAAATTAATACAACAAAAAGTTGTGATAAAGATTCATCCATTGGATATCTTCCCCAACACAGCCAGGACAACAATGAGTTAAATACCTACCGATTACCGAATAAACACAAACTTTCAAAATTCCAAAACATATCTACCTCACAAAATATTTTTCCCTTGGTACACAATTTACTTACATGGAAATGTAGATTTAGCCCTCTTCCTATATTCTACCCCATCTCAGCACCTAGTCCCTGTAATATTTATGCTAACCGCCACTAGGATGATTCACTTTTATGGTGTGGATAAATTGTGGAAGAACAAACACAGTAAAAATAGATATTTCTTAAAAAAAAAGTTGAGTAAGAGATGGCCTGCAGCATCATATATTGTCCAAAATTAATATGCAGCTAATCACAAAATTGAGTCACCATTTAGGGCTTCTATTTCATTTGTTAGAGTTGACTGCATACACATGCAAAATTATTTCTTGGTGTACAGAAAAATTCAAGAAGCCATAATTTATCCTCTACCAAGTACATGATTTGATAATAAAGTCCGATATATCAGACAAATAGCCCTATGAGAGTGTGCCAAATATATTGTTTTACATTCCACTATAAACAGATCCAGTAAACATTCCAATACTTATCGTAGAAATGCCTGATTAGTGCATCTGATGACTATCAAAAAGTAAATGGTGGATGTTTCAGTCATAGGACACATGGTTGTAGGTAATATATTCCCCAATGTCTAATTTACATTAACATGAGGGACACAACTGATGGCTAAACACATAAGAGATCAGCAGAAACATAGTCCCCAAAAGCAAGTCGTTCCATAGTTTTGTATCCAAAATCGGTCTAAATCACCTGCACTGGTGAGGAAGTTAACGAATAATGACAAACTGCGACTACACTGAGATGCTTTGAGAATGGTTAAAAACATCCGCTGGACATGAACCTAAACTGATAAGAATGCTGCCTGTCGCACAATGACCTCCTGTGGATTGCACCTTTTTTCTATAAATTGCTACAGTTCCAGCAAATGAGAGTAGTATGATATACAACCAGATAATGAAATATGAGAAATCTAACAGCTACCTAAAGAGTGAAGTTTACAGGGGACAGACCTTTTGCTCAAACCACGACGAATTGGTCCAGGCCACCGTTTACCTTGTGCGGCCATGGGCCATGTCCTAACAAGTGCGGTTTTCCACAAACACTCTCCCTGAAAGAGCGCCGCCCACTGCTTCTTAACACAGGACACTCGAGCCCATTCAGAGATTGGTACTCTGACAAAAATTTCTACGAGGAGATGATCAGGAAGCTTTCCAAATGTACTATCAAAATCTTCTGTCATTAGACTTCTGCAAACAAAGAGCCCACTAAATCATGTAAGCATATGCAGCTGTATCATCAAAATCTTCTGTCATTAGACTTCTGCAAATAAAGAGCCCACCAAATCATGTAAGAATATGCAGTTCTCAAACATCTATCCTCGGAATACGAAAAAATTATTCAATAAGCCACTCAAGTCCCTGATTCTGAAAGTGCACACAATCAATTAAAGTTAACAATTTTATGGACATATAGCATAAAACCCATCGACTAAAACCAATAAGCCTTCTCACACATGCATGTTATCTATCGACGATAACAGCTAAAATAGAATAAAAGGGACAACTTTTCGTCCATTTTTTTCCCAAACCACGCACTGAACCAACATCACAGCAGGAAATCCAGCGACAGTGTTGCATGTGATAATACCAATATCAAACCGACAACATCAATAGAATAAATGAATAAGAAGACGAAATCAAACGAAAAAGAGGAACTTTTAGCTGATTCCACATGCCAGGAGGTCTCAGCCACAACACCCACCAACCATATCAAACAAAACCCATCAAACACTCCTTAATTTGTGATAAACCCAATAGCTACCACCACCAGAAATGATCAACTAAACCCAGAACACCAGTGACAGTGCACACCCGAATTAGCTCAGTCGTCCCGATTAGTCCGACACGTCTACTGCCAACGCTTGATAAGAAACAGGCAAACAGCTGCAGCCAAGAGCAAAAGGTACCTGAAGGAGGCAAACGAAGGCCCCCTCAGAGAGCTAGAACACCACCTGCGCAGGAGTATTCGATGGAAACGAGGGTAGACGGGGAGGCGTGAGTGAGACGGCTGTGGCGGAAGAAGACCCAAAGGTGGCGTTTTTCTGTTCTATTTCTCGGCCTACCCACCTCTTTCTATTTTTCTAATTTTCTATTTTTTTCCCTCTTTATATATGTATATATATATCGGTTCATAGTTTGTAGGACGATGTCATGTGACCCTTCTGTTACATGTTAGACGAACGTGGACCGCCGACGCGGATGCGCTTACTACCGTACGATGAACGATCCCCGCAGAGTGATGTCAGTGGTAACGTAGCATTTGGTCAACCGGGTGGGCCACAGTTTAGTTAAAATGGCCTGTGCGAGGCGCAGTGGCTGGCGATCTGGACCGTCCAACCCTCCACGTCAGTCGGAGGTCGCAAAGCAGCGGCCGTCGGCGTGGGCTCGCGGGACCCACCGGTCCCACGAAACGGCTAAACGTGCCGTCACTGATGACTCACGAGAGCGACCCCCCCTTTGCAGGAACTATGGTAGGATCCTTTTTAATAATTCAATAAAGTGTAAAATAAAATAACTTATTCTATGTTCAGTTACTTGGATCTATTACTGAAAAAATAATTAAAAAACTTAAGAGGTTAATATTATTTTTTATCATTTCTCAGTCTTTTATTGATGTTCCATCAACTTTTTTTTAATCGGATAGCTACAATGATAAATATTATCTTTTTATTTTTTTAAAAACCCTATAGGTAGAGGCCATAAGAAAGCTATCCGTACTATCCAATCTTTGAATAGGTATAACTTCGATTGACACGTGATGTTGCCGAGGCAATCATTGTCGGATTCTAGACGCGGAATTCGAATACCAGCTGGTGACCGAGTGCCGAGAAGATCTGAAGTCGAGTGGGAGTCGGGGACGAAGGATGTTCCTATTGCAGAGAAAAAACCATCAGCAGGGTCCCGAGTCGTGGCCCGAAGAAACCCTCCGATAGTTAAGTCAGTCACTAATTTAATGAGATACTCTTTGTATTTAGAGAAAGAGATGTGTACCTTTATTGCAACGAATAGTATTCCTTTTATAGTAGTGGATGAGGATTCCTTTCCAGTGGCAGTCGATGTAAGACTATTCCTAGGCGTTTGAGATGAAATTCCAAAAATATTATGAGTTAGTAGGCCAAAAGCCCATGAGCAACTGAATGAGATGGACCGGACCCATCTTGGCCCTTTACGCACCTGAGCCGAATTCGAGTGATCCATACTCATCACGTCGAGTGCGCTGGACCCTCATCGACCTAATAAGCATCTAGGCCGGATCCATCTCGGCCCAGTACGAACTTGGGCCGCTGGAAACAGACCAATGTCGCTCGGCTCATTCTTGAATTAGGATTGTGCCCAGTTGAGTTTTTGCCCCATCAGCACCTAGATGATGAGAGTGTCGGCTTTGTAAAGGGAGAGGTATTATTACGGATGAGTGGTGTGAACACTCAGGGACAATGTGAATCTCAAAGGTGCTATTCCAGCCTTTTGAGCGACACCCCCTCCCCCTCCCTAGCGACCCCTCCCCTCTTGTCTCCTCTCTGAGAGGGGAGGACCTCCTCCCCCTCCCCTCCTTCTTGGGAGGAATAGTCTTCCACTTGGGGCGGTTTTGTCCAAGGTTGTTCTCCCTTAGAATGTTTCTCTCCATTTTTGGGAAAGACTATACCTCTCCTTTGGGAGAGGATTTTGGCTCCGATCGACTTGCTTCGGCTGGAATGATTGGAGGTAGCGTCTTCGGCATGTCCGGAGGTCATCGGCGGTTCGACTCTATTAACCCAGTTGCCAAGGCTCTAACTCCGTGGTGTATCCCTTCGCACCTCCTTCCTTTATCTAGCTTTCTTCTCTCGTATACACCGTGCTCTTCCCCTTGGAGTAACATCTAAAGTTTGTTTGTCTACTTCTTCTTCCATGGTGGACTCCAAGTTCAACTGTTCCAGGCATATCTCCTGCGTGCTTGAGTTAAGGAGCTGTTTCCTCACACCTCGATGAGTGTATCTCCGAGCTCGCATCTAGTTGCGGCTGTTTGTGCTCTGATGCAGCCCGTTTCGCCATGTCCGTCGAGCTCTCCTGGTCCAGCTGTTCTGGATCTGAATCGCGATGTTGCGTTCTTCCCGTCGGAGTTTTGTTTGTCCTCGCCGACGAACCTCCCCGACTTTGCTGTGCGACGATCGACAGCGGTTTCCAAGACTCTTTTAGTCCTTTTTCACTGGTTAGATTGTCTAACTTTGTTCCGTGCTGTCACCATGCTGGACTAGCATGGACCCCCTATCAACTCCGTTTCAGATGTGCTCGTGTCCATCCCTCCCCATCCTAGTGTACCATCTTCCTTGTCCCCCTTCACCGTGTACCGGCATCTTTACATATTTTAGCAATGGCAACATGTTATTTGTCAAAAAAAAAAAAAAAGGACAATGTGAATCTCGAAACCAGCTAAAATTGTTAAGGACTTTAGTTCCAAAGTGGATTCTACAAATATCGGCTTATAAGAAAAAAGACCTCCTATCTCAATGCCTAGATTTTAAATTCAAATTTGAATAATTTTAAATTATATTTTATAAAATAAAATATTATATTTAATTTTGAACTGGCTGATTTTCATGTGAACCGGACTAGATGATTCCTTCAAGTTTCTAAAAGACGGTGATTTTTGGTTGAATCGGATAGCGGACACTGAACTTGGTTTTTTCTGGTTAATCTGTTGATCTGATCTAATTTTTATAACGCTGAACGGACTATCAAAAAAAAAAAACGTTTTATTTCTATATATGTTAGTTCCAACGTCGACAATCCAGAATACGCAATCTAATTATCAAAGAGCGCCTATGTGAAGAGCTTGGTGGATTCTGATTAGGTGGAGCCTGCAACGAAAATAATGTCTCAAAATCTATAAAAATCGTCATAATAAAGATCTACTATTATGGATGTAAATTGAGCAGGCTAGGCTGGGTTTATGTGTTACTTTGGGTGTAACTTAAATTCAAGATAGTCCAACTCAATTTTAATTCAGTCCAAATTTAACCTAAATTTAGTTCAAATTCATTCTCAATTCAATTGTGAGTGGGTTGGGTTGTATAAATTTAGTTTATAAATAATTTGTTAGAAATATTTCACTTTTTGTATGAATTATTACAAAAATCAATAGACTAAACTGGACCAACCTGTTTGCAGTCCAACCTAGGCCATATTTAACTAATGTCAACACAAATTTAATCCAACTCAGTTTATATAACTTAAGCAAACCCAATTTTCTTTAATATGGGTTGGACTGGATTGGACTATGGATTGACCAGCAAGTTGGCCTGTCCAATTGACACCCCTATCTATGATCGTGCAAAATAGTTATCTAAGTTGTTTATTCTATTTATAAAGTTAGCCTTAAAAGTTTCAATCGACCCTTCTCCAGGTGGACCTCATTAATAGCCTGTTGGAGGTTTAGTGAGACCTAAGTAAAAGTACTCTGAGGAGACTCAGAAGTTGTTTATTCTAATTATAAAGTTAGCCTTAAAAGTTTCAATCGACCCTTCTCTAGGTGGACCTCATTAATAGCCTGTTGGAGCTTTAGTGAGACCTAATCAAAAGTACTCTGAGGAGACTCATACCCAAAATAAGTATGTTTAGATCTAAATTAGACTCAATAAAATAGGGGTAAATAAATACATGGGTGGGATTCTTCGTTCCATTTCGTTAATGCTAAAAGGTAAATAGACTAAATGAAGAATTAATTTATGTTAAACTCTAACATAATTATTAAATGGATTCAATTTTATGTCCGTATTCTTTGACCACCCCAGATTGAGCGGCTACAAGTTGTAAGATGGCTAGAAATGCAAAAATCCTTTCTCACAAAATATGGTTTGCAAAATTGTTTTAATGACCACTCTAGATCCGAAGTAGTCATCCATAAAGGTGCGAGAGGTCATGATTGTTTGAAACTATCTTTACTAGAGAGCAATATTTAGCGAACTCACTCCACTAAAAAAGATTTATAAACACTTGGTCAATTATGTCATTTAACCAAAATAAATAAATTATCGTATAGTAAACCTACTTTTTATTGCTTATGATTTTTGGAAGTTTTCTGTCAACTTTCATAATTTTGTCAATAAGAATGTGGATCCGACTAGGATTATCCCGGTTGGGATTAACCTAACCCTCGTTTGGATAGTTCCAAACAAAATAGGCTCCAACTCCATTTCGCTATTTATAAGCACCCAAGTGGTCCAAGTCAAAAAGCCGGAATCTTGTTGGAAAATAAAGAAGGAATCTTATCACTATCAAATCTTGCAGCACCAAAGATTCAAAGGATAACATGGAAAGGGACTCGAGTGATGGAAAAATGTTGTCCTATGATCCAATCACTTGGTCTGGATTGAATTGAGGTGTAAAGAATCAAATAAGAGAAAGCCAACAAATAGAGAAAACAAAAAAAAAAGCATTTTAAGAAAAAGATGCCCCACCAAGTCGTTTTACATATTCTTATGCTATAAAATTCATAACATCATATGAGATATTTGTAAAGATAACTCTCTTTAAAATTTTATTTGTAGATTTATATACTTTATTTTTACATTATTATAAGTCGATCAGAGATTATAATTTTAAGTTGTATAATTTTAAGTTTTCTTAAGATTTCGATCAGAGATCGAGTATATGAACAAATAAGTCGACTTGAGGTCCAACTTAAAAATATCTTAACTTTTTAAATTGAAAGTACGGACAGTGTAACAAGTTTTAAGAGAAATATTTTATGTACCACATAAGGTGTCAATGGGTCGGGCTAGCCTGCGGGTTTCTGGGCTATGCCAAGGGCGGGCTTAGATCCGGGCCACCTTTTTGAGCGGACGGACCCAAAGCGGGCCGACCTTTCCTGCCCGCGGGCTTTGAAAGGAGAGATGGGCTGAGCCGGTGAGCCCATAAGCCCGGCCCGGTACCTCTCACCCTCCCTTCCCCCCACCCCATTCCACAAGATGGCCCAACCGCCGTTGAGGGCATCCACCATAGCCCACCTCCGATCGCGTCCATTGTCCGCCATCGCCGAGGGCCTGGATCTTGGTCTCTCTCTCTCTCTCTCTGTCTCTCTCTCTCCTCCCACCAAAAGCCCCACTTTTGATCAATACCTAGCAACAAAAGCACCGTGAACACCCGGATCCCAAGCCACTGGTAGGCATGGGGTGGCGGCAACCAGTGTCTAGGCAGCCTAGAGTAGAAACCAAGAGGAAGAAGCAAGTTAAGTGGGTGGGGAGAAGACAAGGAGATGGCTCACATGGGCGAATGCTTCCGATCGCAATTGGAGAGAATAAATATGTAAGTGGGTGTGGAGAGCCACTCCTGTTACAGCAGCTCACCGTGCTCTGCCTCGTTCTGTTGTCATGCGCCGTAATCCACCCCAATATGCCGTTCCCTTGCTCTGTCATCACACGCTGTGCTTTGCCCCGATCCGTCGTCGTCGTGCTCCGCTTCGCTCAGCCCCGATCCGCCCTCGAATTGGCGCCCCACCATTGTCTGCTCCTGACCCACTACAGTCATGCTTGTCGTGCTCCACCGTCAACTGGGGGCATGATCTCGCCCCCCAACGCCACCAGCACCACATCTCGGCTCCCTTGGACTTCCAATTGTTATGGGTGGACCAGGTGGTGAAGATCTCGCCGGCGCGCTTAGGGGTGCCTTCTAGATCGGAGCGGAGATGGAAGGGGAAGAAGGGAACCGGGCAGTGCTGGGTCCCCACGGGCCTGGTAGTCATATTGCGGGCTGGGTCGGGCTGGATTTTGGGAAGGACAGAATAGGACTTGGTCGGGCTGGGCCTAGTAGTTAAAACGACGAGCCAGGCTGGGTTAGCGACGGGCCACGCTGAGCCCGGCCCATTGACAGCCCTCCGCTCTCTTCGTTCTCCGTCTCCTCACCTGACATCTCCACTTTACATTATCTGTACTCACCAGATTTGATTAGTTTTAAATCTTTAAAAAATAAAAAAATCCTCTTTTTCAATTCCCAGTTTTGCACTTTTGTAATAAATTAAATGAAGTATAAATGGGTCCCCCCGAAAAAAAAAAAAGAGGATAGATATCTCAGTCGTACTCAAACAAGGCTAGCTCTAATCTCATGAGTTTCGACTTCCATTCACAGTAACAACAATTCTCCTAGGTAAAGATAAATTATTGTGCGCATTCCATTAATGTTCACTTTGTTGTGGGTATCATGCATAACGCTCTCGTGGAAACCAAGCAAAATGCAAATAGAATATATAGAATCACATGATTTGACGAGATCAATATAAATGGGCAAACATCTATAGAAGAGTGAAGAGGTTGACTACCTGCATCCATAGACAAAAAGAATGGAGAATTTAATTTATTATATCATCAGAGTATATAGATGGGTGTATAAGAATAAAAGAGAAAACTCTCCACACCAAGAAGATTCTCTCACAGACGGTCAACCCCGAAGGAGCACCATATATAGTGACACCGAAAGACACACACACGTACAGAACTTATATCTTTTATCTTTTTTATAATTGCACAAATTTGAATCCGACCCAAGCCCAAATGTGTGGGAGAAATGATACTTCGAATTGGACCCCTAGCACAACTCCACATAATAAAGAAGAACTAGGTTAATTTATGACCGTGTGATGCACGGTAAAATATCATATTTGAATAAATATGTTTTAGTTTTGACAGAAAAATAAGAACTCTGATTTAATAATTCTTCGTAAAGAGAGAGAGAAAGAAAGATTCTCCTGTTGTCACGTGTCCTATTTTAATTTTGATGGAAAACAGAAACTATGTTTTAATACTATAGTATAGATACGAATTCAAGCGATATTCTAACAATGTTAAACTAAGGGTATCCGACTGTTCAAACAATGTTAATGGCTGGAAATTGGCAGAATGGTTGACTCAAATCAGCTAGAAGTCATTGCAAGATTTAATGACATCAACAGAAAAGGTATATGCATGATACGTGATCAAATTGTTGAAAGAATGTGGTTGAGGTGGTTCCTTGATTTCAAAGAGGTTGTACTTAATTTCAACGTTCTTTTTTATTGTTTCAAATATATATGTACACATACAATCGAAGCCGATGGTTTCGTTTACATATTTTGCGCATGCATGCCTTTGGCAAACTTGCTATTCCATTTTCACTAGTTATTGTTCATTTAATATATAAGAAAGTAATCATACAGTATGCTACCACATTTGGAGACATTGAGAGAAATTACATCATTGCTACTCGATTAAGATCACACGGCATCCTTTTCTTAAAAAAAGAAGATGCATCATCATATGTGGTTTGGCATATAGCCCCCCTTTGTGCTGAGAGCCGACAATGTACTATACCAACTCCATATATATATATATGCACATGTATGGAAAGTGAAACAGTTCACTCCTCTACGTACGGTCCAGTCCATGAAGCAGATTGTGTCAAGGACTGCTAGAATCTTAATTTCGCCTTTTTTTTCTTCTTTTTTTTCAAAAGATAAGGAGGAATTAGGGGGGGTGCACTGAGGTGAAAACCACATTGCGTGCCCTCACCGGTGTTTCACACGCACACAAGAGATGCATCACATGAAAGTGCCCCATCAGGCCATCACTCACCACCATCCAACTAGATGATCAGATAGTCTTTTTTTTTTTTTTTGTAATTTTTTGGTCAAATTTTATTACTTTATGAATTTTAAGATGTCAAAGGCGCCACAACACCTTAAAAGGTAAGAGTTCATTCCTAGCGGATTTAAATAGGGCAGTGCATTGTATCCACTTGTATCTATAGGAAGACGATGTTGTTGGCAATTAAACTAGTCCATCCTATCGTTGTCTGCTTATACAATCCACTATATATCAACCGTTAGCAGCAGACTGTATCAAGAGTTGTCGGATCCTGGTCTGACAACTAAAGTTAATTAAAGAAAAAGAAAATGGGGGGGAAATTGCCCTCTACATGCATGTAGATCTGCAAGGGCACACAGTGCCCATGCCCTTAGCGTTGTCTGATCAAATGATCAGATCGTGTAATTCTTTTATTTTTTTTATTTTCCTTCCTTCTTTTACTTCTTCCTTCTCTCGTTAAGCTTTACTTCCTATTGCAACATTTCTAAAATTCAAGCGTTCACTAATGGCAGGGATAAATATGGGAGCAAGTGCCGTCCAATCAGTTCAGATGGAAGTGCCACAAAAATAATATTTTTAGCTAAAACTTTAGGAGAGGGGCAATCATCATCTATTTTGTTAGGACGATTAATTATTTTTTAAAGGTTTGAATCTTCACATGATGTAACTATTTGAATCGCAGGACTGTACTGCAGTAAGTATTATTCTATTAAATTAGGAGAAGAGATCCTCTCAGTATATATTTGAATCGGAGTTTAATAATACTGAAAGAAGGAGGATCCAAATATTTGCCAATTTTGAAGATCATATGCCAAGTGTTTAACAATATTTTGATCCCCTCAACCTCTCAATACTACTGAACTTCGATCGAAACGTGTACTGAGAGGATACCGTTCTGTCCTCCCGGACAAGGAGACGAAGGCTCGGTTGTGGAGGGGGTGGGAGAATGTAGGTGGGTGAACTCATCATTGTAACTGCCGTAGTGGGGGCTCACGAAGCTAAAGTTAAGGGCAAGGTCGTAGCCGAGGACATCGTTGCCCCGAGCCCCGAGGTGGAAGTCGGCTAGGGATTGGTAGACTCGACAAAGGAATTGAGATTCTCTGCGTTCTTCGGCGGACCGTAGAGAGTCAATAAAGAGAGAGGAGTTAAAAATTGTCAAAACTCACCTCACCCACGCTCCGGTAATTTCAAAATTTTGGCCTCCTCATCTCTTTACTGACCCTTTAAGGATGTAGAGGATCTCAACTCTCTCGACAAAGACCTCGAGTTGCAACAGATGAAGAGCTTTGTAGAAGCAAAGATAGATGAGCAATCTTTATTTTAATATGTTTGAAAGTTCTTTTATATTCAAAGTCCAAAATTTTGATCCATAGGTCAAATTAAACGCGAACTTTAAAAATAAAATTGTAAAAAAGATTTGACTTTTGTAACTAAAAGAAATTATAATCATTCTCACTCCATTTTTTTCCATGAGAAAAAGCAGAAGCTAAAAGATATCTTCAACTAATAGTTTTGCCTGTGCTATGATACATGCATGTAAATGAACCCTAGATTGAAAAAGGGAAAAAAAAATTACCTACAAAATTAACTTGGACAGATGATCCGTTATGGCAACAAATTTAAGCCGCAAGACAAACTATATATCGTGCCGGCATTACTCCACATTGCAAGGGTGTGGGTAGGGGATTTAGGATTATTACCTAGATTAGATGTTATGGAACCTCTCATGGCATATGGTCCCTTGAAGCCATCGAGATGTGTTCCCCTGGCGGGGCAGGGGAACCTCCACCCTGCAGTCGGCCACGCCATCTATCGAATTACCTTGGGTGTACTTATTCTGCTTGGCAACGTAAAGTTTGTACGTTCCCCGGACGTGGATCTTGACGTCGCTGGCGAACCACTCCACCTCCGGTCCCCCATGGAGCGCCTGCATCGCTATCCCCTTGAACGCGAGGGATACGGTTCGGTTGCTGCCGAGGGGCTGGCAGAACGTCGGCAGGCGGGCGTAGCCCAGTTCTTGGCCGCGGTGGTAGGCCAGGCCCTCGATGACGTCGTAGCAGAACTGGTCGTCGCGGCCGCTGTAGTCGGGGCTTGTGAACCTGACGTCGAGGGCGAGGTCGTACGGAAGGCTGTCGGTGGCGCGGGAGCCCAGGCGGAAGCCGGTGAGGGAGGCGACGTCGACGAAGACCTTGGGATGGTTCGGGTGAAGAGCTTTGTTCACGCAAAGAACCATGCACAGACAGGAGAGGACCGCGAAGCAGTAACAAGCGTGCTTGCAGAGGCGCCGTCCAAGTTCGCTGGAGCCCTTGTTGAAACCCATGTGTGTCCGAGGTTGAGGCCGTCTGGATTGGGCTCTTATGTGTGTCCGAGGTTGAGGACTCTCTCTCTCTCTCTCTCTCTCTCTCTCTCTCTCTCTCTCTCTCTCTCTCTCTCTCTCTCTCTCGTGTGTGTCCGAGGTTGAGGACTCTCTCTCTCTCTGCTGCTGCTTTCCTTCTTGGTAGTCCTCTTATTGTTATCGTCCCATGCATAATAACACTCCTTTTCACTTACGGACCCTAGAAACGTACGCAAAACCCCACCCGTCAATTATCCCTGTGATTCCTTCGCTAGGTAAGACATTGCAGAGCATGTAGCCAACCTTTTAGGGCAACGGATCATCTTAATTCTTAACCCAGAAGGAGTCGTGATGCAATTAAGTCTTTTGATCAAACTGTTATGCATAGCAGATAAGAAAACGGATACAAATTTTTTTTTTTTGACTGAGTATATATGTGGTAACAATAAGAATCGAATTATTTGACCATTATTAATTATCTTCACTAGACGCCGTATACGTACGTAGGTGGGTCTCCCTCCCAGAAAAAAAGGCAGTACGTAGTTCTCCTTTCTATCTCCTTTGTTTCGTGGTTCACTGACAACATTAATTTGTTAAAAAAAAAAAGAGACCAGAGTGTGGACCGTCGGATTTTGAATTTAGACAGCTGCTACTAGTTTTGCCGATGATCATGTCGACTTGAATACTGATGAGAGATCGAGTTCCTTCCTCATGAAGTGATCAGTTCCCCACTTTTAGTGATGCAAATTCCATTTCAAACCTTCCCTCCTATGGGATAGTTCAATCGGATCACTAATAAAAGTTTGATGGAGAACTCATCTTCTGATCAAGCATGCGTGTGTAATATGGGTTAGGTGTGTGGAGATGTCTGCATAGTTATATAATCTCCTGTTCCTGCATATGAGTTAGAATAGCTAATTTCTTGTTGTGTTTGATGGTTCGTACAGCTATAAATATATATATATATGCACACACGGAAAATATTAGAACGCGAACAGCTACATTGCGTGCAGCTAGCACATATACTATTTTTCACTCCCTTCGTTATATTAAGAAAAATAAAATTTATCATAAAATTTTAAATATTTAATTACTATTCTTAAGTTTGTTTTCATCTCTTGAGGCCTTCTTCACCGTCGGATCATAGTTCGATTTTGAACCATGATCTTAGCCTTTTATTGAGCACGTGTAAATTTTGATTTTTAAAAATCATAAAAAAAATAAAAAATTGATCTTATTACCTTTAGAATTGTTCTCATCCCTCAAAATTTTAGTATTTATCACCAAACTACTCGCACAAGATTAGACGATGAGTACAATTAATTTGGATATAATCTAAGGATGAATTTTTATCAGAAAAAATAAAATTTATTGTGAAAAAAAAAATTAAATATTTAAAAATTTATGATAATTTTTATTTTTACTTTTTAACACTAGAAAGAGGGCCAAACTATACGTACGATCCGTGCGCACAGAAGATCCGGTTTACACCATATCACTAGGGTTCGCAACTACCACAAATGTTGTCACCTGCAAGCAGCCATGGGATCATGCCCATATGCATTGCATAGGGGTGCGATTATCGAATGTAGGTGACCTCAGTGCTTGACAACTGTGTTATTGTGTAACTGCAATCTCTGGAACATTACCTTACAAGTATTACCATTGAAATAATATACGTGGTTGAATTTAGATGAGTTGAGTTGAGGGATGTGCACTCATGGACACAAAATCCAATGCACCCTATTATGAATTGGGTTTTTTACATATATATATATACTCTTCAAATTGATCATATTTGCATATATACCTCTAATTCTCACATATTAATAAAAATATCTTTGAAATCTTTAGAAAGCTGTACTTATACCCCTCAATTTAATGATTTTGCATAAATACTCTTAGATTCAGTATATTTTGCATATATACCTCTCAATTCACTAAAATCTTGCATTTTGTATCCTAAAACCTTAGATGATGTCATGATTTATGCAATGTTTTTGACATATTTTGTTGAAATTAACTTAAATTTGACGGAAGGAGCATAAATATAATATTTTAAAGATTGCAAGAGTATTGATGATAATATGTGAGCGAGTTGAGGGTATACGTACAAATACGGTGCGTTTGAGGGGTATATATGCAAAAAAACCCTTATGAATTTAATTCTCCCGGTTTCAGGCACCAACTTCCCCCAACGTAACAAAACTTTTCCACAGTTAAGCACTTATCTAATTGGAAAGCACAGGTCTGTCCTTATTTAAACATACACGAAGTTGAAATTGGATTGTGATCTAATTATTTGCCGCATTCCGTTGGATTAATCCATCCTGCTCAATCCAACCTCAGTTATGCTGTTTTGTTTGGTTTAGACTGTCGTAGATTGGCCCCTTAGCATTAGTTTGATTTAGGGGTAACTCCGAAATATCATTTTTATTTTTAGTTTACCTTAAAAGGTAATTTAATCAGATAGATTAGTTAATTTGGAATGTATTGACAAAAGTTATTATAAATCCTAGAGGAGGAGTGAATAAGATTTTCTAAAATCAAAGCAATCTATAAACATAAAATCGATATGAAGGGAGATAAAACAGAAGAAGATAATCACACAATTGAGATACATCATTTTATAATGATTCAATACATGATGACCTACATTCACTCTTCAAGAACCACTTGAGATTTTACTATCACAAACTAGTTGATACTGTGCTAGTTTACCAACCGCACACGTTAGTTGATGCGATACTAGTTCACCAAACACATGAGCTAATTGTTGCAGTGCTATTTCATAAAAAATAATAAGTAATAAGTAATAATGAGTAAAAGAGATCAAACATTAGAGACACATTCGATTTCTTTCTTTCCAAAAACACCTCTTGTACCACAAATATTCATTAATTGCACAAGTTATATATTCTAATGTGTGGATTATCTCAATATACTCACCTCTAGGCTTTTTATAGAGTATTGAGCTTAAAAGAACCGTTAAATATTGAAAGAAGATCTTTTGTACAAAGAATAAAAAGTTAACATTTATTTTTTCGCATATGAGAGTAGTGGTGTCGACATTTCTTTGTATACTGTCGACATCTAAGATTTCTAGTGTCAATACTGCTTCCTTTGTTCAGAATGTAACAATAAATAATTTTAGAAAAATCATAATTTTTGTCAGAACATATAATAATTTATAGTCTATTAGAAAATGATCAAAACATATCATATATTAAAGTGAACATATCGAACTGAACATATAATAAATTTATCCAGACATAGTAACTTATCAAATTAGAATTTATGTTGTCAGAATAGCTAATCAGAATGAATATGAATTCTTAATCAAATAAGTTGAGATCAAAATCACTAAGTGTAGATGTTAAAAGAATAAATTGAGCAGATCATAAACTAGACTTTGATCTACGTGTACCGAGAAGATCTCCTCTCTTATAATATGAATTGAGTTTGGATTGACTCACAAGGAGTAAGGAATGCTATTATATCTTTCTATCAGTCTCTTTGTACCACCTTCGCCAGAAGTTATTTAATTATTCGATCCAAGACCCTTATTCAAATACATTAATTATATCCATGGTAAAAAAGAAAACATCAATTATGTGAAAAGTTGTGTCAAAATAACTTCAAAAAGAACACCGTATGATCAAATCATGATTAAATGATTCTCAGTCAATATGATAAATAGAATAATAAAAAGTATGATATAATAATATTTAAATCAAAATATGAAAGACCTATTATGCAAATACTCATTGAAAGGATGAGCTTTGACGTCGGATTATGCAGCATTTCTCGGGGATAATTTTAGACGTTGCTTTTGAAATCTGCAGTACAATCTATATGTGGATCAGCGGAGTTGGTCGCCACACATTTGAAAATATTTATATCTTTTTGGATGATTTCAATGATTGTAATCTACTCACTCAACAATTTCTTTTTTGAAGGGATGGTTCAATTGGTCGTTATGATTCGAATTTGGAGAAAGCCTAATCTTTTCCTTCTAGTGGGAAGATAATTCTAGACAACTGATATTTCTACATCATTAGGTGATAATTTTGAGTCTAACTCTATTTTTCAAGAAATAATCCCATAGATCAGGAGACATAATTCTACAATAACTTTCGTCCAAAAATTAGGAGCGTTTTTAGGCAAGCAACACTCAAATCAATGATCTCCCAAAGATGGGCCAAAGGATGAAACCAACCGTCCTATCCCATAGTTCACACACTCTGCATTTTCGTACACATTTTAAACTTGAATGTAGCTAATTCCTCCCTCCCGCATTGAGCAAATGGGAAAACTATGGGTGAACCCACCCAACTCCACGGGCGGGTGGGATTTGATCCCTCACTTCCCTGGTTTTTAGTTGCCCAAACTAAGTGTGCTAATCATGGCTTTTCTATCCCTACACATCAACAATATCCTACAAACATGTGAATGAGAATAGGACATATCCAGCCTAATAACTATCCTTTTACACTTCTAACCGGTCGACCGCGGAACGAGATCGTCTGGACCGTCCAACTCTCTTAGACATATGAGATCGAAGTGTACAAAAATATATGATCCCTCACCTCCCTGGTTTTTGGTTGTCCAAACTAGGTGTGCTTGGAGTACTAATCATAGCTTTTCTATCCCTATACATCAACAATATCTTCAAATCATCTCACACCTGAAAGGTAACTTGTTCGATTGCCACTAGCTGAGCAAGGCATAAACCTTTTCCCCATAAAGACACATAAAAGAAACTGATGTAGCCGAGGCTATCACGACCGGATTCCGAAGCTGGAATCCGAGGTTTGGATCCGGAGCTGGGTCGGATCGATGAAGAGGCCCGACGAGGATCCGGGAGGCGATGGAGGCAGAGACGTGGTCGAAGATCCGAAGCCGAGAGTCGCTCGGTTCGATGTCGGCTAGCCTCCGAAAGGCGTGGCCGAAGTCCCTCCGGCTGAAGGGCAGTCGGTGCAGAGCCAAGTCACCTTCGGGCGAGGAGCAGCCGGCGAACGGTGTCGAGACCGGAGGGAGGAGTCCGAGGTCGGCGGCCGAGACCGACTCGGAGAGGTCGGCGAAGATTCAAACCGAGCCCCTGCGGGAGGGAAAGAAGAAGAAACCGGACAGTAGGAGTCCCGGGCTTCGGCCCTTAGGAACCCCCTCCGACGGTTAAGTTAGATTCTGAAGATGATTCGATTCAGAAGGCAAAGAGAAGGGAGAAGTAGCTTTAATGCTTTTCGGACTATAGTCTTTGAAGGTCACGGAGACATACCTTTGGCAATAAATAGCGGTGTATTTATAGCAGAGGATAGAGGATGGTTAACGGTAGTAGCCGATATAGGACTATGTTCCGGGCTTACTGGTAAACCGCCATAGTGCCTAGTCCTCCACCGGAGTGGGCCGGACACGGCTATTGGGCCGAAGGGGGTTGGGCCGCTGACGGGCCGAAGCCTGCTGGGCCGAGGGCTGCTATGCCGCTAACGGGCCGAAGGCTGTTGGGCCGCGGACGGGCCGAGGGCCGCTGGACTGCTTGCTGGGCCGAGGGCCGCTGGACTGTTAACGGGCCGAAGGCTGCCAGGGGGCCCCTTACTGCCGCTGCTGGGCTGATCTGTGTTGGGCTTGTTTTAATGGGCCGAATCGGATTCTGCCTCATCACATAGCCCCCCACTCTTGTCTTCCTCAGTTTTGAGATGGCGAGAGTATAGCCTGTAGCCTCGGGGGATAACGTAACAGGCGCTATCCGAGACTTTCTGTTATGTTAAGAAGAAACGATGCCCTCGGTTGGCCGAGGGTTAGTAGCCATTCAATTGTCCTCATTCGGAATGCAGTGACAAAGGCCTTCGCTCTTGATTATGAAGGGCCGAAGCTGCTGACTTGTGTCAGGCTCAATAAATGGACGGGACAGGCGTCGAGTTTTTCGTCAGAACAATCGCGTCGCGAAGAAACACAGGACACGCGTCGCGCATCCGGCTGCTCCGTTAAAAACACAAAAAGATCCTGGCCGCTCGTGGATCGCGCGTCACCTCGGCTCTCTGTCCGAGGCTCCGCTTGGATCGCCGCTTCTTCTCTCCTTGATACACGGATCGGAACACGTGGCGGGCATCCGAGTGGTCAGCCGAAGGGTCGGACCGCTTTCGGCCACCGATTACCTTGCCTCGATTCCCGGAGTTGGGCCGTCATCATTACCGAAGGACGGTGTACGTGGCGCGTATCCGAGAGAGACGGTGAGATGAAGGAGAAGATCCAAGCCGTTGGCTTTGGCGGGGAGGGTTTCGAATCTTAGCCTATAAATATAAATCCTTCGCAGGGCACTGTTTCTCTTCTTCCTTCCTGCGCCTGCGTTTCTCTGCGATCATCCGAGCTCTCTTTCTTCTCCGGCGAAGGGCTAGTCCTTTGAAGGTGCTTCCGAGCGCGTCGCCTGTCGCAGGGAGCTCTCCATCGCCCGGAGCCGTTGCCGGGGAAGTTCCTTTGGCTTGAGAGGCGGTGTTCAATCGAGGAGATCTTTTTCTTTGAGGGTAAGCCTCGATCTCCTTTCTCCACCCCCACGATCTCATGTCCCACAGCTCTTCCTCGGCTGATAGCAGTCCTTCAGACGAAGACTACACTCCGTCCCAATCCCCTGATTCTTCCTTATCATCTCCCATTTCTTCGAATTCCCTTGCTTCTGCTATGGCGGACGAGGCCGAATTCTCTGGTGCCGAAGGATCCGAGGAGGTTCGTACCCCGGGCCAGGCTTCCTCCTCGGGTCGTCGTCGTCCCGAGACTGCTTCGGAAGCAGCCTGCATCCTTACGGATGACGGGGTCAGATACCTTGCTTCCTACTACCAATTCCCTTCCTGGATGACCCCTTATCGGCCTGGTTCGAATACCAGGGCCAATACTCCTCGTCCGGGTAGTTTTTCCATTTACGAGGAAAGCTTCCGGGCGGACTTTCGCCTTCCTCTTTCCACCTTCGTCATCAACCTTCTATGCTTCTACGGGCTGGCCCCGTCCCAATTCTTTCTCAATTCTTGGCGCACAGTTTACGCCTTCTTGACTGTATTTTCCCATATCAAAGTCATCCCCTCGGTCAATATCTTTCGCTACCTCTTCAAGATTCAACGGCAGGGGAGATCCGAGTGGTACAGCTTTGTCCCTCGCCTCGGCCAGGGTATCTTTTCCGGGAAGCCCTCGTCCATTCATGACTGGAAGAGGAACTTCATCCTGGTTTCTCTCCCGGAGAATGAGAAGAGCGAGTGGCCCTTTCCTACTAAGTGGGCACCGCTGGCCGAAGGCCTCTCTGATCCGCCCACCCTCAACTCCGCTCAGCGTCACATTGTGGGCCTTATTGAAGCCTCGTCTCCGTATGATATTGCGGGGCTCTTCCATGAGGCGGAGCTGCTTGTGAGTGCTGGGGCGTGGCCGAACCCGACAAAGGATCCTCTGTGGGCTTTTCCTTATCTTCCCCCCGGGGAGACTTCGGGGGAGACCGAAGGAAACGCCGAGGTCGCGCCTCCGGCCGAAGCTCCTCCGGCCGCAGAGGGTGCTGAGGCTTCGGCCGAGGGTAAGTCGGTCTTGAGTTGTGGATTTTGCGCGTTATAAGTTATTAACATTTCTTCTCCCGTTTGCAGCAATGTCTGGGATTAAAGGCCTCCTCAGCCGGATAGCTCAGCAGGGCGGCCAACCTCAGTCGTCCCGTCTGCAGGCGACAGGAGGGGCCGGACGAGGTGTCGTGGCCCCGAGCGTCCGGGCCGGGATTACGACGACGACGGCTTCCTTTGAGGGCCGCGCTGCTGCAGCCGCTCTCGAGAGGGAGCGGAAGGGTAAGTCGGTTGCCCGAAGGGGCGGCCGATTGTTGAAGCGAGGTCGGGCGGACGAGCCCGGCGAAGCAAAGCCCGCCCCGGCGGCTAAGAGGCCGGTCGTTGCCCGAAGGGCACCGCTGTTGTCGCCTTCTGAAGCGCCGAGGGGTGAGTCTCCTTCGGCCACGACGGCGGGAGCGGAAGATCAGGGAGGCGCCTGGTCGCAGGGGCCTCGTGAGCAGGAGCGCGAGCTATGGGTCCCTGACCTGGGGATCTACAAGGACGAGAGCCTAGAGGACCCTCGGACATGCCTGCGTCTGCTGCAGGGCCTATCCCTCCCGTCGGCCGTGGAGCACCTGAAGGATCTCTCGGCAACTGAACTGGCGCTGTTGAGCGCCCGACTGACGGTCCATGTAAGAAGCTTCTTTGTGTGCTTCGGTCTAATATTTCCCTTAGCTTGTTTCAGGTTTGTTAACTCTTATCTGCTTCTGGCTGTAGGCCGCGGTCACGGGTGGCATCCTGCTCCGTCGTCAGGCGGCCATCCGAGATCAACTACAGGACGCCGAGAGGGCGTCGGCACCGTCGGCTTCAGGCGAGGGCCCCCCGGTGGAACGCGACTTTGAGTCCAGTGTTGACTGGCTCCTGGAGGCGAATGCCCGGATGCGGGCTAAGCTGGAGGAGCAGGCGGCGGCGACTCGAGCTTCTTCCGAGGCCAAGGCGAAGGCCGAATGGGAGAAGGAGAAGGTCGAGCGGGAGCTGGAGGCGGTCCGGGCCGAAATCCGGGCCCTTAAGGCCGAGATCCAGGACAAGGACGCCCATCGAAAGCAACCGATTGATAATGGCTCTTAGCATGGGAAATGCGCATTTCAAGGGTGTGGGGGATTGCCAGATGCTTTGATATATAGCAGTAGGAACCACGGTCCTTGATTCTAGAATGTAGTTGTATGCAGATTTCGTGGAGAAAACACCTTTGACGTCTGGTTTCCAGGCGATCAGATCATTTCCGTCCAAGGGCATGGATCACCCCCTGCCATGATCCGCTGAAAGTGAAGGTCAGTCCGGTTAAGAAAACCACCCAAAGGATCCCGTTGAAGCATCGTCTTCAGAGTCCCTATCATCCCTCTCTCTCTTCTCAGGCGGGGATAAGTCGAAAGACTGAGCCCGAGAATCGGTGGATTAGACTAAAAAAATGGGACAATCCTGAGCACTTTCTTCTGGCTACCATACTCGGATTACCAAGCGGGCTTCGGATAGCCGCCACCACGCCGAGGAGCTGTCGGCCCTGATG
Organism: Zantedeschia hybrid cultivar; assembly: GCA_030544215.1. Lineage (NCBI taxonomy): Eukaryota > Viridiplantae > Streptophyta > Magnoliopsida > Alismatales > Araceae > Zantedeschia > Zantedeschia hybrid cultivar. Next base: position 39,716,026 of record JARZZO010000013.1, on the reverse strand, counting down.
CTGGATCTGGAAGCTAAGGCCGAGGAGGCTGTTAATTCAGCCGTGGCCGATTATAAGGCCGGCCCAGACTTTGCCGAAGAGATAATCCATGTGCAGCTTCTAGCGGCCTCCTCGGTTTTCACCATCGGGCTGGCCGCCGCTCAGAAGGTCTGCCCGGCCGTGGACTTGAACGGTATCGCCCTGCCGACGGATGAGGAGGGTGAAGAGCTCCTGTCCTGGTGGAAGGGGCTTACGGCTGAGAGGGCCTCAGCTTCAGCGGAAGGCGGCGACGCCGTTCCAGCCGAGGCAACTCCTGTCGAAGCCGCCCCTGCCGAAGCCGTGCAGATCGTGGATTCTCCCTCCCCATCTCCTGGCCGGAGCCCAGTTGATGTGGATGGGGAGAATACCGAGGGCTGATACGGGGGCCTGTCCCGAGTTTTGTCTGGACTTTCCTTGTAAGTCTGCGGCCAGATGGACGGCCGATTTTGTACTCTTTTTGTATATATGGGAAGTACTTTTGCTTCGCCTTTGTATTCTGAATGGATGACAGAGTCTAGCTCTTCTTGTGCCCAAGACCTCGTCGTCGTTTAGTTGCGGCTCGCACGGCCGGAACCCGATCTAGGTTCGGATATGGAGTTGGAAAAAAATATCGCCCCCGATATGGTTTACGCGGCCGAGGCCTTTACCAATACGGTTTATGCGATCTGAGAGAATAACCTGCCGCTCCCGATACAGTTTGCATGGCCGAAGCCACTCCCGGTACGGTTTACGCGGACTTAGATAGAAAACCGTGCCGTTCCCGATACGGTTTGCATGGCCGAAGCCACTCCCGGTACGGTTTACGCGGACTTAGATAGAAAACCATGCCGCTCCCGATACGGTTTGCATGGCCGAAGCCACTCCCGGTACGGTTTACGCGGACTTAGATAGAGAACCATGCCGCTCCCGATACGGTTTGCATGGCCGAAGCCACTCCCGGTACGGTTTACGCGGACTTAGATAGAAAACCATGCCGCTCCCGATACGGTTTGCATAGCCGAAGCCACTCCCGGTACGGTTTACTTGGACTTAGATAGAAAACCATGCTGCTCCCGATACGGTTTGCATGGCCGAAGCCACTCCCGGTACGGTTTGCGGGGACTTAGATAGAAAATCGTGCCGCTCCCGATACGGTTTGCATGGCCGAAGCCACTCCCGGTACGGTTTACGCGGACTTAGAGAGAAGACCATGTCGCTCCCGATACGGTTTGCATGGCCGAAGCCACTCCCGGTACGGTTTGCGCGGACTTAGATAGAAAACCGTGCCGCTCTCGATACGGTTTACATGGCCGAAGCCACTCCCGGTACGGTTTGCGCGGACTTAGATAGAAAACTGTGCCGCTCCCGATATGGTTTGCATGGCCGAAGCCACTCCCGGTACGGTTTGCACGGACTTAGATAGAAAACCGTGCCGCTCTCGATACGGTTTGCATGGCCGAAGCCACTCCTGGTACGGTTTACGCGGATTTAGAGAGAAGTTACTTCGTATGACATCTTAAAAGGAGAATTTTATTTACGCCTTCCGGCTAAATACTGGAGGAAGTAACTTACATGAAGTAACGCCGAAGGCGTTTCGCATTCCAGGTGCGAGGGAGAGGTTGGCCCGAAAGGGTTTCCAACCGATAGGCCCCTTGTCTAATTATCTCTTTTATACGATATGGCCCTTCCCAGTTGGGGGCAAGCTTCCCTGTGGTTTCGGCTGGCTTAGATGCATGAGCATTCCTTAGCACGAGGCTTCCGATTCCAAAGCTTCGGGGCTTCACCCGAGTGTTGTGGTACCTGGCTGATGGATATAGGTGTCCTCTAAGCCAATCATGAGGCACCTATTTCAATCTGATTCACTAATAAATGGCATTAAATTCATTATGTAGATTGGCATATTTATATTTACGCATAATGAAGTCCATGAATATGTGCAATAGTCATCAGATTATGATGAGATCATAATAATGAGACTGATGACTTATAAACACATATTCTCAATTGTTCCTAGTCGTAGGATATTTGAGAAGGACATCAAACATCCGGTTAGACTAGTACAGGTTATTCCAGCTCATATGATGAGGGTGACTAATCTCGTTAGTTACTAGTGTGGAGACACAATGGTAAACCTGTAGGTGCTCATTGGAGAATGAGTTCACTGAACTGATCCGACATGAATCGCCGAATGGTAATTTACCTGACTGTCAATCGGCTTGATTCATCGTCACAGTGGCGTGGTTGATCCTTGGACTTGAGACACCAAAGACACCTTGTCGGTGGACTTATGGACTTTGACCTTGACCTACGAATCCCTATCCACGGGATCTCTAATAGTCAAGGATCGGGTCCAGCGGAAGACCTTCGAAGGTGATTGTGTGTTCAATAGAGGATCGTTCGCTCTCAGGTAACTGGAGAGAGAATGCTCTAGAGTAGATCCGCAGGAGTCTTTGGCCAGAGCAGAAACAATATCAGAAAAGTGGTTTTCGGATATTGTACAGCGGAGTCTGATTCAAATGAGTTAACAATCTAGGGTTTGACAGTTGACCATACCCTAGGTTAACTCGAGAGCATTGTGCGAACGAAGGATTATAGCCACGTGGTAACTGTGGACGGACAGGTTCCATGAGTGGGTTGCTGAACCCCATTACCTTCCGGGATCATGTGGTGTTGCTTGGCACCCAACTTGATCAGAAGTCCGACCGAATTTACATGCGATGATAATTCGGTTGAGTAATTAGTTAATATCTAGATATTAATTAATTACAATAAGTCAATAAGGACTTAACGGGCTGAAAACCGGACTGGTGAATGGGCCTAGAGGGTCACACGCAATAAGATTCTCAGTCGGTGGTACATAAGTGGTATTTATATTAACTCGAGGACTTTTGTGAAAAGTCGCGCTGACTTAATATATATACACGCTGTTGAGAAACCCTGGGCCAAGCTCCAGGATTTTCCTTGCTGGCCGTCACCCCCCCTTTCTCTCTCCACCTCTGGGCGTCCCGTTCGGCGCGCCAGAATAGCTTCCGTCTCCGCCGCGTATGATTCCCGAAAGTCGGGAATTCCCGTCGGCGGGATTTCCGCAATCGTTGCGGCGACGGATCTTCAGCGAGCGAGCTGAAACGGACAGGGGATCGAGGACGAACCACCGCGGAGGATCGCGTGGATACCGCTGGAGGCCGGACGCTTGTGCGGCTTGCGGCATCGCCTCGACGGAACCGAAACGAAAGCGGATTCGAATCCGCGCACGGTAATCAGATTTCAACCCGGTTTTTCGGTTTGCGTTTTTCGTTCCAAATCGGATCAGCGGGCATCGGGCGGGTTTAATTTTTTGTTCTTCGTTTCCGCTGCGTTCTTCGCGTCCCGCCCGGATCCCAACACTGGCCATGCGCTGTTGATAAGCTGCCAGCCGAATGCGAGCTTTATCTCGGGTTTCTTCTATGAGATCAAGATGATCCTTCAAGGCTTCTTCATTGGCCTCTGGATCATAAGTAATGACTCTTGGAGAGGGAAGGCCGATTTGTACAGGAATAACGGCTTCTATCCCATAAGCCATGCGAAACGGAGTTTCGCCGGTTGGGGTTCGGCTTGTAGTCCGATACGCCCAGAGAACACTTGGTAGCTCTTCTACCCATCGGCCTTTGGCTTCGCCGAGGCGAGTTTTCAGTCCTTGCAACAGACTTCGGTTGGTGACCTCGACCTGGCCGTTTGTCCGGAGGTGTGCTACTGAAGTGAACTTGTGGAGGATGCCGAAGCTGGTGCAATTATCATTGAACCGACGGCTGTCGAACTGCTTGCCGTTGTCTGAAATAATGGCTCGGGGGATGCCGTACTGGCAGATGATGGACTTCCAGACGAAGTTCCAAGCATTGCTATCGGTTATGGACGCGAGGGGTTCGGCTTCTACCCATTTGGTGAAGTAGTCCACCGCCACGATGAGAAATTTTCTTTGGCCGGTGGCGACAGGAAAGGGCCCCAGGAGGTCGATTCCCCATTGGGCAAAAGGCCAGGGGTCGGACAAAGGAGTCAGAAGGGTGGCTGACTGGTGGATGAGGGAGCTGAACCTCTGGCACTGATCGCAGCGACGTACGAGGGCTATTGCGTCCTCTCGGAGCGTTGGCCACCAATATCCTTGCCTTAGAAGCTTGTGGGCCAGGGCCCTTCCTCCCGCATGTGCTCCGCATACCCCTTCGTGCACCTCTCGCATGGCGTAGTCAGCTTCGGCCGGGCCGAGGCATCGCAAGAGCGGTCGGCCGAAGGATTTTTTATACAGCAGCCCGTCCAGGAGAAGGAAGTGAGATGAGCGCTGCCGAACATGTTTTGCTTCCTTCGGATCGGGCGGGACTTCTCCTCGGAGGAGGAAAGCGACTAGGGGAGTCATCCAGGTCTCGGCCTCGGATTCGGTCACTTGCATGACCTCAGGCTCTTCGAGGCTTGGCTCGGCGAGTTCTTCTACAAGGATCATTCGGCCTCCTCCCCCGTCTTGGGTTGATACTAGCCGGGAAAGGGCATCGGCTCGGGCATTCTCGGCTCTCGGGATTCGCACAATTTCACAAGAATCGAATTGAGCGAGGATTTTGCGAGTCACCTGGAGATAAGATGTCATTATCGCATCCCGAGCTTCATACTCCCCGGAAACGTGACTGGCGATTAGTTGAGAATTGCTAAAAGCCTTTAGGTTCCGAACGCCAAGCTTTCTTGCGGCCCGGAGGCCGGAGATGAGGGCTTCATACTCGGCGGCATTATTGGTGGCTGGAAAGGAGAAGCGTAGCGCGTACTCCGTGACGACCCCTTCGGGAGACGCTAAGATCCATCCGGCGCCGCTGCTCGTGGAGCATGCGGAGCCGTCTACATAAAGCTGCCACTCATTCGCCGGTGTGCGAGCCGAAGTGTCCTCAGCCTCGGATGTGTCGGCCTCCGGCTGAGGTGCTGAGGGAGCTTCGGGAGTGAGCTCGGCAATGAAGTCAGCTAACGCCTGGGCTTTTATCGCCATCCGAGGTGCGTAGGAGATGTCGAACTCTCCTAGTTCGATCGCCCATTTTGCCAGTCTACCGGATACCTCCGGCCGGGAAATGACCTGCTTCAGAGGCTGGTCGGTGAGGATTTTTATCGAATGGGCGAGGAAGTAAGGCCGGAGCCTCCTCGCGGATGTGACGAGGGCCAAAGCCAGCTTTTCAAGAGCAAGATATCGGAGTTCTGCTCCTTGAAAGGCTCGGCTTATATAATAGACTGGCTTCTGGATGCCGTCTTGCTCCCGGACGAGGACGGCGCTGATAGCTGTCTCGGATACCGCTAGGTAAAGGCACAGCGGCTCTCCGTGAACTGGCTTGGACAGAATAGGAACCTTGGAGAGATAGGCCTTCAGCTGCTCGAAGGCAGTTTGGCACTCGTCCGTCCAGGAGAAGCTATTGGCCTTCTTCAGTAGCTTGAAGAAGGGGAAGCAGTAATCCGCCGCTCTGGACATGAAGCGGCTCAAGGCGGCTATCCTTTCGTTTAACTTCTGTACCTCTCAGAGGTTAGCCGGAGGGCGCATCCGCATGATGGCCGAGACCTTTGCAGGGTTAGCTTCCACCCCTCGGTGAGTGACCATGTAGCCGAGGAACTTCCCGGAGGCCACTCCGAAGGCGCATTTGGTCGGGTTCAGCTTCATTTTGTACAGCCGCAATGCGGAGAACGTCTCGGCCAGATCGACCAAGTGGTCTTTAGCGACGCGGCTCTTCACCAGCATGTCGTCGATGTAGACCTCCATGTTGCGGCCAAGCTGCGGGGCGAACACTTTGTTGACGAGGCGCTGATATGTCGCGCCAACATTCTTCAGGCCGAAGGGTATCCGGGTATAGCAATACAGACCAAGATCAGTTGTGAAGTTGGTCTTGCTTTCATCATCCGGATGCATTCGGATCTGGTGATAGCCTGAATAGGCGTCGAGGAAGCTCAGGAGCTCGTGGTCGGAAGTTGCGTCCACCACCTGATCTATCCGAGGTAGCGGGAAGCTATCTATCGGACATGCTTTGTTAAGGTTGGTGAAGTCCACGCACATTCGCCATTTGTCATCATTCTTCGGTACCATCACTACGTTGGCGATCCAGTCCGGGTGATGCACCTCTCGGAGGTGCCCGGCATCCAGCCCCTTTTGAACTTCGGCTTGAATGGCGGCTCTCCTTTCTTGATTGAACGTACGCCACTTCTGCTTGACCGGGGGATGGTTAGGATCGGTGTGTAGCCAGTGTTCTGCTATTTCCGGGTCGACCCCGGGCATATCTGTCGGAGTCCATGCGAAGACGTCGAGATTCTTCTTCAAGAACTCGGTGAGCTTCTCCGCTTCGGTTTTCTCTAGGCCGGAGCCTATCATCAGGGTTCGTCCTTCGCCTCCCGGAACCGGGATGGCTATGAGTTCTTCTCCCGGGGATGCTTCGGCTGTCGATTCAATTGACAGGGACTCGGCTGCAGCCTTCCCCTTGACCGAGATCATGTAACATTGTCTAGCCGCTTCTTGATTTCCCCTGGCTTCGCCTATTCCGTGGCTAGTATGGAATTTTAGCTTCTGATGGAAAGACGAAGGCACAGCTCCGACCCCGCCGATTAGCCTTCGGCCAAAGATGGCGTTGTAGGCTGAGTCAATTTTTACAACGGCAAAATCCGTTTCTACGGTTAATTGCCGGGGGGCGGAGCCTATGGTTACGGGGAGCCGAACAATGCCCTCTACCCGGCAGGGCGAACCGTTGAAGCCGAAGAGGGGACCCCGGTGAGGCTTCATATTAGCCTCACTTAATCCCATTTTTACAAAGCAATCATAAAACAAGATGTTCGGGGCGCTTCCATTATCAACAAAAATACGATGTACATCGTAACTGTTTATTACAGCGTTTATGACGAGGGTGTCGTCGTGAGGGACCTGAATATCAGTCAGGTCTTCTGAGCCAAAGGTAATATCTTCCTGGCGAGGCTGCTTCGGCTCGACGTCGACCGTCGCTATAATTGCAGAGCTGTGCTGTCGGCGCCTTGATCCTTCTCCCGGCCCTCCGGATATCATCATGATGGACCCAGAGCTGGGTCTTTGATGAGACGTCTCCACCGGAGTCGAGGTAATCTTTGGCGGAGGAGCGGCTTCTTTCTCCGGGGGTTGCTGCGGCCTGGCCGTCTCAGGGACGTCCCAGTTCCGCTGTTGTTGGGGCTGCTCTCGCCGAAGCTACTGCAGTCTGCCTTCCCTGATGAGGCGGTCGATTTCTTCCCGAAGGTGTCGGCATTCGTCAGTTGTATGGCCGATCTCCCGATGATACTCGCAGTATTTACCGGGGTCTTTTCGGCGAGGATCCGTCTTGATGCGCTCCGGCCGCCGGATCATGCCCTTTACCTCCATAAGCATTCGGGAAGGGGGAGCGGGTAGCGGTAGGTACTGCGGCTACGGATCCCGTCACCTTTCTCGGTCCTACTCCTCCCTGCGATATCGCTTTCGGGAGGGCTCTTGATCCTCAGGCCGAGGGCGGACCACCTGGGAGGTAGGTGCCGAAGCTGCTTCGGCTGCGCCTTTTCCTTTGGACATCATCAGGGCCTCCCGGTTGATATACTTGTGGGCCCGGGCTACAAGGTCCTGGAAGGTGGGGGGATGACGTTTCCCAATGGAGCCGAGGAGCCCTTCATCCCGGCACCCGCTGATCACGGCCGAAACCGCAATCGAGCTGTCGAGGTTTGGGATTTGGGCGGCTTCGGTCCGGAATTTAGTGAAATACTCTTGAAGGGTTTCGGTGGGGCCTTGCTGGATGGCTAGTAGGCTGGCGGAAGTTTTACACTGCCGGGTGGCGTCATAGAACTGGTCGATAAATAGCTGGCCCAACTGGACTAAGGAGTGGATAGAGTTGGGGGCCAGTGTTTCGAACCAGGTTAAGGCAGTCTTCTCAAGGGTGAGGGGGAAAAGACGGCAGCGGGCTGCTTTGGCAACCCCTCGGACTGAGAGGTAGGTGTTGAACCTATGGAAGTGACAGACCGGATCTGTCATTCCGTCGTAGAGGGGGCCCTTCGGCAGCTTGAAGTTGGGAGGCACCTCGGTAGCCAGGAGCTCTGGCGTGAACGGGGTTTGCTCCAAGATGGTACTGGCAAGGGGCGCCCCGTAAGGCCGAGACACCATCTGCTGCATTTCCTTCCTCATCGCCGTCAGCCGCCGGTCCAGGTCCGGGGCGGTTGAGGTGGCGACCGATTGTCCTCCGGTTCCGGTCGGGCGAAACTCGGACGAAGCATAGCCTTGCTCCGTTATGCGGTCGGCGCGAGGGACTCGGGCAGGTAGCGCCGAGGGCTCGCTGCGCGCTGTAGCGGTTTCGTCGGGGGAGACCGGTGAGAGCGCCGGCCGGAACCTTGCGTCTTGGACCGGGTAGAGTGGAGGGAGCGGCGTTTGCTGGGGAAGCTGGCCCAGCAATCCCATGCGCCGGGCGATGGCGGACACCATCTCCTGTAGAGGCGCAAGAGAGGTGACGGCAGCGGCTAGCGTCGCCATCTGTTGCTGGAGCACTCCCACCCTGTCTTCTCCTGCAGCGAGGGACTCTGGTATGACTGGCAGAGCCGCGCTTGGTGGAGCAGACGGGGCGCCTTCGGAGTGCAGTAGCTGCGCTGAGGCTTCCCGTGTCTCTGCCTCGCTTTGTCCGGATCGCCGGGTTACAGGACGTTAAGACATGACTTGTTTGTTTGTTTCCCACAGACGGCGCCACGTGATGTAGCCGAGGCTATCACGACCGGATTCCGAAGCTGGAATCCCATGTTTGGATCCGGAGCTGGGTCGGATCGATGAAGAGACCCGACGGGGATCCGGGAGGCGATGGAGGCAGAGACGCGGTCGAAGATCCGAAGCTGAGGGTCGCTCGGTTCGATGTCGGCTAGCCTCCGGAAGGCGTGGCCGAAGTCCCTCCGGCTGAAGGGCAGTCGGTGCGGAGCCGAGTCACCTTCGGGCGAGGAGCAGCCGGCGAACGGCGTCGAGACCGGAGGGAGGAGTCCGAGGTCAGCGGCCGAGATCGACTTAGAGAGGTCAGCGAAGATTCGAACCGAGCCCCTGCGGGAGGGAAAGAAGAAGAAACCGGTCAGTAGGAGTCCCGGGCTTCGGCCCTTAGGAACCCCCTCTGACGGTTAAGTTAGCTTTTGAAGATGATTCGATTCAGAAGGCAAAGAGAAGGGAGAAGTAGCTTTAATGCTTTTCGGACTATAGTCTTTGAAGGTCACGGAGACATACCTTTGGCAATAAATAGCGGTGTATTTATAGCGGAGGATAGAGGATGGTTAACGGTGGTAGCCGATATAGGATTATGTTCCGGGCTTACTGGTAAACCGCCATAGTGCCTAGTCCTCCACTGGAGTGGGCCGGACACGGCTATTGGGCCGAAGGGGGTTGGGCCGCTGACGGGCCGAAGCCTGCTGGGCCGAGGGCTGCTATGCCGCTAACGGGCCGAAGGCTGTTGGGCCGCGGACGGGCTGAGGGCCGCTGGACTGCTTGCTGGGCCGAGGGCTGCTGGACTGCTAACGGGCCGAAGGCTGCTAGGGGACCTCTTACTGCCGCTGCTGGGCTGATCTGTGTTGGACTTGTTTTAATGGGCCGAATCGGATTCTGCCTCATCAGAAACCATAAAGGAGGACAACAAGGAGCATGGAATGACAGCTACACCCATCAAGAACACTCATTAAGAGGACGTTTAGAAGAATATTGTATCGAATTTGAACTAAGTTGAGTAGGCAACAGCATTGAAAAGGTGAGAACTTGACACGTCGTCGGCCAATTAACAAAAGATTAGTTTATAAATTAATTACCTCAGAAGACAGAATCATTCATGCTTACTCTGGAGAGTACACTAATCCTCAACTAATAATTAGATAATCACATATGCTGTCCCTTTATATCACAGCCCTCGAGAGTTGAGAGATACATGGAACATATCTTATCGCGTATGTTTTAAGAATATCTAATACATTATTCAATTGTGTGCTACTACGTAGGTGATCGCCCTCTCCACTTAAAGTTGAAAAGGTAACATTATCCATTGACCTGATCATTTAATCCGGTCCCGCCAACAACGAAGAATGGTGAACGTTCTTCTAAGTAGAATTAAGATGATTTTTTTTACTCGACTTAAAGTATGATATTTTACAGTATTTTATATCAAACCAAATAACACCTTAGATTAAAAAAAAATTGTGCTCCCCCATGCAGCTTGATCTGTGCATGATGTGTTCCTTTTTCGATTCTAACCTATCTTAGCATATTCTAATAACTATATTGTTTTCACTCATAATTTGATTAGGTTGGATTCGGGTCAAGCAATTCCGACCCGACCCAATGCGTCTATCAACCGTAAGTGTGAATTAGTAAGACAAATACTTACTGCATTAACAATTTGTCTAATTGGAGATTGGATGGCGTGGCTATTAAGGTTGTCATCTGACCTAGTGAGTGAATTCTAGTAGGTACCTAGGAAGATTAATTGCAGCAAGTATTTCTCAACTAGTATATATTCATAAGATCATCACCATACCAAGGACCAATGCCACAACAAGTGCTACGTATTCAAATTAGAAAACCTTATTTCATCAACCCTTTGGAGAAAGGGCCAGGGTCCAGAGAAAACAGTGGGAATGAACACAAGTATTGGCTTTGCAAGTTGCTTCTGATGGAATCCAATTCCTCCTCCAATACCCTTTGGAGAAAGGGCCTACCCCTATTTAGTTTTATACAAAGGGAGCATGATAAGGTGGTGGCATTCCGGAATGAGCTGGTGAAGACACATTGGGGAATCCAATTAATTTGTGTAAAATATACCTCGCTAAGTGTATGATTGCATGTACTCCCTCTTTAGTATGTACATGCCAAAGTGTGCATGATATATTCCTTAATTTGGTACAATGCACTGGCTTGCATTGTCCAAGGGAAATTCGATCCCAGTGGTAACATAGGAAGAGGTATAAATTATGTAAATTACGCTTCTGATGTTTATAACCAAGTCAGCACTCTTTTCTGTGCGTCCAAGTATGTCTCGATTTATATGGGATCAGAAGAAATCTAGTACTTTTTCACTTTATCGTAACAGATGACACATTTAGTCTTGTTTTAATAAATGGTATATATTTATCTCTAGTCCATAAGTGAAAGCATGCCGATTTAATACAGAGAAAGATGTCCTTATTTTATATAAGAAAAGGAAGCGTAGTCCACGTTAAGTGTCTCTCTCATTCTAGGCTGTGGTTGACCCCTCAATTACTAGGAATGCGTTTGATGAAGGTGAGGGTAAATATGCACACAGGCATGTCAATCATGTAGGTTAACTTGTGGTTCAGTCCAACTCAGTCCATATTAAAGGAAATTGAGTTAGCTCAAATTATATAAATTGGATTGACATTAGTTAAATCTGGGTTGGGTTGGACTGAACATGGGCTGACCCAATTTAATATATTGATTTTTACAATAATTCATACGAAAGGTAAAATATTTCTAACAAATCATTTATAAGCAGGACCAGTTCAACTCAACCCAACCTAACCTATTCATTATTGAATTGGAGCTGAATTTGAATTAAATTTGAGCTGAGCTAAAATTAGATTGGACTATTTTAAATTTGAGTTCGACTCAAATTGTCATATAACCCAGTCCAGCCTGTCTAATGTACATCGCTATATGCACGTTATGATACGAAAAGAGGAGTATATTGCATTTATCAGGCGTTTTACTTTGGCGTTCTTTAAATTCCTTAGATGGCCATAGTGGTTACCTTTTAAGAACACTCATGCTTGTCCTTTACCTAATAATCCATCACCACCCCACCCCCCAACATGGCTTAGTGGCTATGGGGCTGCCTTGCTGCTGATGGTTCATAAATTCAAAACCTAGACTCCCTAGGCTTTATCTATGTATGTCTTCTTTTTGCCCATTCACATTACTTGTTAGAATTCGAACTATAATCAAGTTCATGGACATCGAAAAATTTTGTGTCCCATCCGTGCATTAACTTACATCTTTGCATCTAGGAATGGCAAAGTCTAACGTGACTTATTGACTCGACCTCAACATGGAAAAAATAGATTAATGTCGATTATACATATATTTCAGTCATAAATGAGTTGATCTCTCGGATACGTTTAAAAAACCAGGTCTAATATTAATGTTTCATGGTATAACCCATGTAACTCATTTACAACACATTTTATCTTAGGTAATTACATATATAACCCTATTAAAATGAAATTATAGATTTACCTATCTTATTTTCATGGTATTGTAAACAACCTCGTTGCATCTTGATATTTGTAAAAATACACTTACCGTTGCCATGCATTATCATCATGATGAATATCTCTTATTCAATTCTAGCTAACAAAAGTTAAAAATGTCTAGAATACCTTATTCTTTGCTCAACTCTCTTTCTCTCTCTTTTCATCTCTCTCTCTCTCTTTTTATCTCTCTTTGAGACAATGTGCCAATAGAAGAAATACAGTTTTGTCCAAACATTAAATTTAACAATTGAAAACGAAATCTTTAACGGAAGTTAACTATAGACACATTTTTGCAAGTATTACAATGCAATGAGTTATTTATGATATTATGAAAATAAGAGGAACAAATTTGTACTTTTATTTTTAACAAGGTTATTTATAGTAGCATGAAAATAAGATGAACAAATTTGTTCTTTTATTTTTAAATAAGATGAACAAATTTGTTCTTTTATTTTTAACATGGTTATATATGTCATTAACCCTTTTATCTTTTAAGAATCGTTTATCAGAGCAAATCAATAACGTAAACATAACTAAAATTTATTAATTAAAATAAATCATGCTACAGAAATATGTCTTGTCATGTTACATAGGTTAAAATGCATCAAAATGGACATCCACTACTTGGGTCAGGGTTGGATATATTCACACGATTAGAAAGCAGGTATGAACTAAATTAAATAGTTCAGGTCAAAACAGATTGAATCCAAACATGACCCACTGATTCGAATTGCCACCCCTATTTGCACTCACATAAAATTCGATCACCAATTGACTCTTCATGGAGCTGAATGGGCGTCATCAATTTCTCTTTTAGAATGATCTAAGTGTTGCCCATTCGATTAAAGCATATGCCAAAGGAATAATATCCCACTCCGCCTACCATAAACCTTGCCACTTTGTGGTGTGACTACTTATGGACTCTTTTAATTATCTTCGTGTTATTGAATGCATTAGACCTCAGATCTGTTTCTTTGAGGTTTTCCTGGATCCTGATTCTTCACCCACTATTAGCTAGCTGTTACAAACTCAACGAGGTCACCATTTTGCAAAGGATACAAGATTTAAGAAGGATGTTATTATACCGCGCTTTTTACTACACTCATTGAGGTCTATTTGATCACTTGTCCAGAGAGTTTCTATTGAATACAATTGTAAAGTTATCAAAAAAAGTAACTCTAATAAGAGTCACTTGATCAAATAATTAATTTCTCAATGAGTGTAATAAATAGAGTGATGAAAAGACAGCGTCGAACACCAGCTAACGAGTCGCGTAGTCGGCGGTAACCTACAATGTAAATGATACTCGGATATTTTTTTGGTCTATTTTCACAATTTAAATGATGCATATTCCTTTGAATTATAAGATAGGGACAAGAAATATTTGTATTTGATAATTTAATATAAGGATAAAGTATATTTATTTCTTACTCAGATTATCTGGCTACTCATTTCTTTCATTTTTTGTTCAGCTTAGTTGTGGATCACACCTTATGCACTACTCCCATGTCTCATCTATTTATGAATACAATTCCAATCACATACGCACTTTATTAGATGCCTTATTATCCACGGTACTCTCTAACCCTCGATCATTTCTCATTCACATGTTTGTAGGACTTGTCTCCACACGCCACATTTGATAGCTAGAAATTTTGTGGACTGCCTAATTCTTAAAAAAAACTTAATAAATGGTTATATTTTGAAACTAGATTTTTTGCTTTAATTTTTACCCTTTAGAGCAACACAGAAGATGCTTACATTAACCTACAATATTGTTCTCCAGTAACTTAACCTTGTATATCCATTTCGGACAATTTTAAAGGGCAAAGATACATTAATGATACATAGCGATGAAAATGAAGAACAAGAAGTGATTTTCCTTTGAAGGATAAGAATAAGAATAGGACGTAGTTTTTCTTAAAGGATATTAAGAATAAGAATAGGACATATCTAACCTAATAACTATCCTTTTACACTTCTAATTGGTCGATCGCGGAATGAGATCGTCTGGATCTGTCCGTCTGGACCACCAAATGCCCCTTAGACGAATGAGACCGAACTGTATGAGGACATATGAGTCACTTACTTTTGAAAATGACGTCCACAACTTACGTACGGCTCAGTTCATGTGTTTAGAGGCGGGGACAATCCAGACGCATAGATTTAGATGATCTCGTTCCGATCTCGTTCCGTCGACCGCAGACCTTCCTTCTGCTGAACGTTGCAGCTGCAATGGCCCGAATAGTGCACCGAGTATTTCTCAAATAAAATGCATGATGAGATCAATCACAATATAGACAAGCCCAAAATCCTGTACAGGACCCATGAGCTATGGCATATCTCCATTGGCTGGCCACCCTGCACGACGGCGGCATAGGTACGATCTCATCTCCACACATGCAAACACACCCCGCCAGCCTTTCAGCCCACTCTCCACACTGGATCGTTCCAATCCTGAAACCTCCTAGGGCTAACCAACTTCTCAGGGATAATTAATTAAGCACCACCCAAACTGCGCCCCACAGACACCCACCCAAGAAATAGACCCACATATCTTCTCTGCGGCCTACACCATCCAAAAACAGGAAGGATATTAATTAGATGTATGTAAAGATTAGGAAAGAAAAGGGAGAGTGGTGTCCCGCACGAGTAGCACAGTTGGGACGCCACCTCCCCATTCGAGGGGGGAGGTCTCAAGTTCGCTTTAACCATGATGCATGGACGGACGGTAATTCTTGATCGCATTGTCAACTTAGGCAGATTTCTCGTCCCTTTGAATAGTTTATGCGCTTATCTTATTTATGTAAGAAGAATTTCTGCACTCTGACGAGTTTGAAATCAACTTCTTTGAGTTGAGACTTGTGTGTGTCCGACCATTGGGCTACCAAGTTTAGAAAAAAAAGAAAAAAAAAAGAAAGAAAGAAAGGGAAAGTGGTATTGCCTGACCTTTGTGGCTCCACGGTTCTTCCTCCTGGC
Source organism: Zantedeschia hybrid cultivar (assembly GCA_030544215.1). Lineage (NCBI taxonomy): Eukaryota > Viridiplantae > Streptophyta > Magnoliopsida > Alismatales > Araceae > Zantedeschia > Zantedeschia hybrid cultivar. The sequence goes on along the minus strand of JARZZO010000013.1, from coordinate 39,700,807 downwards.
CAGCCACGGTGGTCATGTCCATCAGCTTCCATTCATCCCACTGCCTATAAATAGGGATGCTTATGGAGGAGGGACGGTACAGAAGCAAGGGGGAAGCCGAAGGCAACATAGAAGTATCTGTTGTTATCCACGGTGTGAAGGTCCACGCATGAAGAGGCAGAGAGTGGAGTACAGCCAAGGATGACTTGCCGGCATTGATCGTCGGCTGAGAGGCTTCGCGACGGTGGCATGCCTCGACTTCGATATATATATATATGCCGCCGGCAGGTTGTCCTTGGCTACATTTTGCTCTCTTCTTCTCATGCTAGGCTCCCACACGGCTGCAGGCCGCAGTAGAATTCAAGGCTCTTGGGGTTCGCCGACACTTTCACAGGTGACAGGGAGAGTGATATGTATACTTCTTCACCCTTCAACGAGGGCCTTTAATAGTTTACTTTTCCTTGTGATTTTATGTAGATATGTAACGGATTATCTTGTATGGTTATATCATTTTGTGTTCTCTAGGTAGGTGTAAAGATCATAATTTGAACTAGGATAACTGGTCTGATCCTTGCACCTTCACCTCTCACTTGCAGTCATGCTGGAACGGCAGCGAACCTCAACACAGACACAGAGAGAGAGAGAGAGAGAGAGAGAGAAGAAGCAGCAGTCATATGTTAGTTGTGGAGTCTCGTACATAAAACCCTAGAGAGCAGGGGTGCTTCACGAATGCCTTCGTAAGCTGGACTTGTAGTAGAGATCGGGATCTCTGATAATTACCCGGTAACGTTGATAAGTTAACCCTTGCAGCTATTTTCTGTCAGGAATTTCTTCAAACAGGTGCTGCACAGAGATTACTGTCATTTTGAGTTAACCTTAAACCATTACTTTTTAATTTCAACGTTGGGAAGGAAATTGGGATCACATTATGAAAAATTAAGCTTTCACTAGCTAGGATGTTGTTTGGTGTGCTGCAAACTGTCATAATCTCTCAATTGAAGTACTATGGATTGAACGCTTTTTGAGTTTTCCTTTCTAATAATTTTGAATTGAAAATTAAAATTAGGGGGAAAATGACATGTGAGCCGATAGAATTTTAAAACAGAAAAATTTGTGATACTATAAGGTGTCATTTGGTGTGCCTCAGAATCCCATAAAATAAAGTATTTCATAAATTTGGAGTGACATAAATTATTTTACGGTGTTTTTTATATGTTTTGAGTGTCGTGACTTATTGTTTTTTAATTTTTTTGACACGATAACTACTCTCTTGTTGGCTGTTGGCCCATGGTGGTCTTGGACAATTAGTCTTATATCAGTTTCTAAATTATGGTTCCAGTGCATATAATCTTGTGCCTCTGAATCTCAACACCACGGTTTTGGGATTTCATCTTGGTATTAGAGCGTTGATCCTAGTCTTGACCTCTTTCGCCTCCCCTTTCATTTTCACGGCCCATGGTGGCCGTAAGGGGGAGTGTTGGCTGTTGGCCCATGGTGGTCTTGGACAATTAGTCCTATATCGGTTTCTAAATTATGGTTCCAATGCATATAATCCTGTGCTTCTGAATCTCAACACCGCGGTTTTGGAATTTCATCTTCTCTTTTTCTTATTTGTTTTTCTCCCTAAAACTATTGAAAAGAAAACTGACGGTTTCAAAATCAGGGATTTTACTTTTACCGGTTCTAAAACGGCCATTTCAAGACTAGCATTTGACAGTAACCAAACGAAAGATTCCCAGCTATCATTAAAACAGTAGAAAATAATGTTTTCCAGTGTGTTGTAATTTTTTAGGGGACACAAACTATTAGAGAGAAGTTACCTAGTTGAAGCGCCGGCAAGCCGACTTTCTTTAGAGAATATATTGCCCCCCAACAGTACAAAGGGTCATTGACAATATTCTCCCAAGATATTACAACCACACGCAACTTTCTTAGGTGCACTCCAAGACGAAGATTGCCCACGGACTCAACCTCATATTGCCTCAGAAAAACTCAAGATAAAACACAGACCGCGTGGTGGAGAACAACGTAGAGAGAGAGAGAGGAAAGACGCCGTAGAGACGGTTCTTGTACCATAGAAAATTAGGGCAGACTCTAAATATAAGAGGATCCTTTGGATACGTTGATCTATCTCCCTCCGAACGGTCGCGTCCCTTCCGCTCACAAAGTAAAACATAACTGAAGAATCTAAAGAACAAAGAGATGAAAAAATAATAAATAAAGTAATATAAAAAATGGCAAATCTAAGCCGCGCATGCCTGTGCGAGGCCCCTGGGCTGGGATTTGCACCCCTCTTGTGCACGATGATTGCATGTGTCTCGCCTACTCAATTGGTTTCCGACTCGGGCCCCCTAGAACCACTTGATTTGGGCTCGACCCACACGTGCATATAAAGTCCCCAAATGCATCCAAGCAAGGAGGAAAGGTCCAACTATATATGGCCTTCCAACTTTTTTAAATATCCAATACATGGCTAAACATAGCACACAACTAAACCAACAATAAAATGTTTGAATTCCAAAACACAAAAATCAACAATCCCCTACAAATTCAAATTATTTTGGTAAAATAAAAAAATTTGAATTAAGAATTATCTTCTATGAAATCAAGAGAGAAAGGAGGAGGGAATCTTAAAATTTAAAAAGAAAGATATTTATTTCGAAATTCAAAATTTAAAATAGTCTTTACGGGCTTAAAAGAAGATCCACTAATCAAGGGGAGCTTAATAGCCTATTTATTACCCTATTTGAAATTCAAAATTTGAATTAAGAATTCTCTTCTATAAAATTATGGGAGGGAGGAGGAAAAAGGAAGCTTGTTTTTTTTAGAAATTCTCTCTCTCAATTTCTCTCCCACTTTCTCCCTCTCTTTCACTCTCTCTCTCTCTCTACATCTCTCTCAAACCAGCGGCTATTAGTGCAAGAGGTGGATTCGAGGCACTGCAACTGACCATTGGAAGGAGTCCAAGGCTACCAAGGATCCGCGCGAAGGGCTACGGCGGCTGCAAACATCAATTTTCTCTCTCCACTGTCTCTCTCTAATTTTTGAGTTCTCCATGTTATACTGTATTTCGAATATTTTCTGTAAAAGTTTTCTTATGAAAGTTATGTTAATTTTTTATTTTCAATGTCTTTGTAAAATTTCATATTGTTCTGATAATGAATGACAGTAGCTCCTTTGAAAAAAGTTATCTTTGCTCTATCTTTTTGGTTTACAACTTTTATTTTTTCTTCTGTTGACACTACTCAAATTTTATATTATACTTTTAATTAGTGTTTTAGAGGTAGTCTTAGTTCAGTAAATAGTCTGATTATGCTCGTTTAGGAGTGCTTTTTTTGTGAGTTCATAGTAAGTCCGGTTAATTTTAATTCTTAACAAATCAAATCATCATGCTCCCTCTTCTTTCTTCTCTATTTTTCCTCTAAAAACTCAAAGTTTTCAACTTTAAAAATATATTTCCCTGTGGATTTGACCCAATCTCACCACTTACTATTTTTCAAATAATTATATGTGAAAATTAGAATTTTAAGATTGATGTTCGAATATGCTTAACGACACATAATTTCGAGCGATCAATAACCTTTTCTAATAAAGATTCTCAAATATAACAAAACAATTTTATTACATTTAAAGATCAATTCATAACCGCTACGAACTAAAATAGAGTCACAAATTAAATTTCGTCGGACTGATGGAATATGATGCACCTCATGTAGTGACAGGACCTTTCCTGAAGTAAACTTCAAGTCAACTCGTCTTATACACCCTGGATACAGTGAAGTTCTCCATGGTTATGGAAGTATCTTCTACAACCTGATAAGTAAGAAAAATAGAATGATTAGCACAACTATGTACATTGGCTCTTATATTAACTAACCATTCATTGGGTTGATAAATCATATTTAATTCATAATAAAAGAAAACAAACACATTACTGGTGCTAACACTAGTGGTCATAATATTGACATGTGCCTTAGAACTGGATGTGTTGTTTTGGTTCTTCTTCTTGTCCTTCCTATCTGGATAGAACTTTGCATAATATCCAACTTGTCCACAAGCCCAACAAGGTTTAACCCCATCTTTCTTTTGAATTTTTTGCTTGGGTTTCACTTTGTTCTTCATTTTCAGATTTTTGTTCTCCACCTTGATAGATGAGGCTACTACCACATTCATCTTGGAGTGAAGTCCATTGACATACTTTTATCTTCATCTTTATGTTGCTTCCGATGTTCTTCTTCAATATTAAAGGCAATCATCAGGTCCTCAAGAGATATTTTACCTCTCTTGTGTTTTAATGTCATGCCAAAATCTTTCCAACTTAGAGGCAACTTCTCAACGACAGATAAAATCTAAAATGTAACGACCCGCCATCCTATGACTGGAGACCCGGTCACTAAATGGATGTCGGCCCATTAACTGCGGGTTCACACCCAGATCTCACACAACACGTCTGGAGGAGTAAGTGCTAAACAAGGCTAAATATAACAATCACACGGACAACAAAGGTAAGCAAGTGCGCAGGAAGGAAAATAACAATGTCCGTATACAGTCCAACAATAATTACATGTCCAACAATTAAATAAGTACAGGCAGAAGGAAGTACAACAACATCGGGGCATACCCCGGAACTGAGACAGCTGCTGGTCCGCACACCAAGAAGACACCACGCTACCGCTCGCCTCGAGGTCCACACCTGAAACCGCAGGGAGTGAGCCACACCAGAAATGGGCTCAGTAGGGATCATCCGATCCCCTGCCTCCCACTCACACACCCACAAGTGTAACAACAGGAATATATGGCAATTAAGTAAAGCATTAAACGCAGTACCCAACTCTGATATGAAACGCACGATAAGCAGTGTAGTAAGAACCATTCTAAGCAACCCGAAGAACCCAACACAGAGTAACGTCTCACAGCCAAAGTCCACGAAGCGACTGAACCACACTGTCGACCGAAGTCAAACGTCGCCTCCCAACACTACCACCACAACTCACGCCTGTCCACCCCTACAGTGTTCCGGGGCACTGTAGGGTGAGGCAGTGAGTCAAACTAGGACTAGCTGGAACCAGTGTACCGCCACTGCCAGCTACGTGTGCACACAAGCAGTCTAGACTACTGTCCTACCATCCGGATTGCCTCCACGCTAGGCCTCAGCGCTTCAGGAGGGCCCTGGGGACCGGCGAACCCCCGTCAAGCCGAAGCTACAGGAACTACCCACAAACCCAACTCTCCCGGGCTGCGTCAGGCCAAAGGGCTAAGGGTACCACTCGTAACCTTGATCAAAGGTCACATCAGGCCCAGTGGCTAAAGGGTAAACCAACTCCCACCAGTACCACAACCAGCTCCACAGCAAGAAACACGCCGGAAGCTGCCACGACAAACAAGGGAAACCCCGACCCGCTGAGGACGAACAGCGACCCCTCGGATAGCACACCGGCTACTCCGGCCCGTCGGGCTCAAGGCGATCCTGCTTTCCTCGGCCAAAGGTAAAACACAACATGTACCCCTTCTCCCACCGGTACGGCTCACAGACACCATGGCCCTTCTCCTATCGGCCCATGGTGACAGTCGGAAACCACAGTTAATCCAATCCACAATCGCATAAGCACACACACACACACGGTGACAGTCGGAAACCACAGTTAATCCAATCCACAATCGCATAAGCACACACACACACACATATAACATGATGTAATTCCATTCACGCAGAAGCTCTCAGTCTTATTGTACAACGTGAAGCATGCAATTGAAATCATCCCACAGTGAAACACATAGTGAAAACCAGGATTACACCTCTCTGTCTTGAATCGCGTCGACCGAGGTCGACGCCATTCAAGTCCCTCGGACAGGTTCATTAACAGACAGAATATTCCCTGAAACGCGTCGTCATAGGGAGTCGCCTATCTAAAACACGTCCAGGTCCACAGACGCCATTCACACATAAATTCCAGATTTACAGACCGTCTCTCGGGGTGATTTTCCTGTCTAAATGGCGTCATGACGGCCCGACGCCCTTCTGAAAGGCGTCGTTCATCCATGACGTCATTTAGCGCCAGAACCTTATCACGGGAAACCTCAAACAGGGAGGTTTCTGCCCTAAAAGGCGTCGTACTGCCCTGACGTCCTTTGAAAAGGCGTCGACCAGGCACGACGCCGTTTAGCGCCAGAAACCAGGTTTCCTGGTTCAACCCGAGGGTCTCTCCTTTGACCCCAAACACCCCGAAAAACCCCAAAACGGAAAGGGGGAGGAAGAAGAATTTATCTAACACAGGCATGCTACGAAACCACGATCACAAGCATAGCCATTCCCACAAGGAAACCCCTTAAACATGCTCAATCTAACCCAACCACATCATGTCACGCCAAGGAACACACGAGTAAACACATGCAAGGTTCGTCCCCCTACCGGTTCTTGAACTCCTCCAAGCTCCTCGCCGCCGGTACGCCGCACCGCAGACCGCCGCCGGTACCCTCGAGGACGCCGCCACTCCGCCGGGACGTCGGCCGCCATCCGGAGAAGGGAACGCCGCGAAGGAGGTGGTGGAGATAGAGGTGAGCGGTAGGGAGGCTATGGAGTGATTGGAAGAGGAAGAAGAGGAAGGGAAGGGGAAGAAGGGAGTCGGAGAGGGCGGAGAGGGTGAGGAGAGAGAGAGTGAAGGCGAGAATGAGGGAAGGAAGAGGAGGCTCGCGGAGTCAATCCGAATCCAGCTAAAACGCGTCGATCAAGGCAGACGCCTATCAGTCTGACAGGACGGCCGTACTGACAGCGGTCTGAAACGCGTCGCCTACCGTGGACGCCGTTCAGTCGACAGGACAGGCCGTACTGACAACACTCTGGCGCTGCACCCTGACATCGCAGAGGTCACAGTCTGAATCGCGTCGACCAACATGGACGCCGTTCAGACGATGTGACCGGGGCCGTACTCTCGCGGCCCGAAACCCGCCCACGTGGCGCAACAACCAGCAGACCTAAATGACGTCCACACAACCTGACGCCTTTGAAAGGCGTCGAGCAGTGCTGACGCCATTCAGTCAGCAATCTTAAGACCCCACAGGGTCCAAACCAGGGGATCCGGCCCGGACCCGACCCGAAAACAGAATCCGAAACCTCAGTCCTTACATAAAATTTCTCAGGTAATAGAATATCTGCCTCAACAAGAACATGAAATAGAATCTAAAATTCATGGGTCTGTTCAACTATAGATTTTTCCTCAACCATCTTAAAGTTTAAGAACTTCCCAGTAAAATACTTCTCTAAACCAAAGTCTTCATAGTTGTATTTTTTGTCAAGAGATCTCCACAACTCTTTGGCTGAAATTGTTGAGCAATACACATCAAATAGTGCATGTGAAGAGCAGATAAAATTCCACCATGACAAAGGTAGTCTTTCTGTTTATAGCTCTCTATGACTGCACTATGGACATGTTCCTCTTAATCATATGAGGGTGGATCTGTGTCTATGATGGAGAATAGCCTTAAGGTGGTAAGCCAAAACTTCATTCGTTGTTGCCAACATTTGAAGTTCTGCCCGAAAAATTTCTCGGACTTGGCACTAGCCTCATCAGAACTAAAAATCTTAACATTCATCATGTCTACCAAAGCAATATATTCTCTAAAATTGTAAAAAAAATCAATTTGTAATAGGGAACTATGTAGACAACGAATTTCTAAGATACAAACTACATAAACAGTATAAAGAAGATCCATAAAGAGTAGAATGAAGTTATCTGGTTGAAACACTGGCAAGCCGACTTCCTTTAGAGAATGTATTGCCTCCCCCCCCCCCTCTCCCCCAACGGTGCAAAGGGTCACTAGCAATATTCTCCCAAAATCCGACAACCGCATGCAGTTCTCGCAGGTGCACTCCAAGACGAAGACCGCCCACAGACTCAACCTCAGATCACCTCAAAAAAGTTCATGATATAACACAGATAGTGCGGCGAAGAACATCACAGAGAGAGAGAGGAAAGATGTTGCACAGACAGTTCTTGTACCATAGAAAACTAGGGTAGACTCCAAATATAAGAGGATCCTTTGTACGCGTCGGTCCATCTCCTTCCGAATGGTCGCTCCGTTCTGCCCATGACGTAAAACGTAATGGAAGAATCCAAGGAATAAAGAAACTAAAATAATAATTAATTAATTAATATAAAAAATGACAAAAGAAAGCCACGCACGCCTACGTAAGGCCCCTGGACTGGGATTTGCACCCCCTTGCGCATGATGATCACGTGCGTTGCACCTACTTAATTGGTTTCTGGCTCGAACCACCTTGAAACACATGATTTGGGATCCACTCATGCGTACGTCTAAAGTCCCCAAATGCATCTAAGTAAGGAGGAAAGGTCCAACTATATAAGAGCTTTCAACTTTTTTAGATATCTAGTATAAGACTAAACATAGTACATAACCAAATTAACAATGAAATGTTTGAATTCCAAAACATAAAAACCAACATAAACAACAACAAATATACATATTTTTCCTTATGCCTTGTTGTTGAAGGACATGAAGAACCTTTTTTGGTCTCACAAGGTCTCCATAATAGAAATAGTACAAATGGGTACTCACCAATTCTCCCAAGGTAGAGAATGTTTTCATGCAGCCACCATAGTTTCTCTTTCTTTGGATAATTATTATGAGTTTGAGCATCCCACTTTAGAGAGTAGTATTCCTTCTAAGTTATATGCGAAGAGCACAGGGACACAGACCCCACACACTTGTAGGACAAATTCCCCTTTTATAGAATTATAGGACATAGGATTTAAGCCAAAAATTTATATGAAAGAAAAAAGCTTATAACGCTGAGTCACAAACTTTCTGGTAAGGACATGAACTACTTGATGGTCCCTGATATTTGCTATGCAAATGCTGTTGGACTGCATGGGATCAGGAAGGGATTCTAACGTTTAGGTAAGCAAGAAGGATGGAGAAACGCACACATCCATGGCAGCAATCAGCCTTGGCTAGAGAGAGCCCTCCCTACATATCGGAAGCAGCCCTATAGGGGTGGATCAAGGCTTTGGCCTTATTGGGAGAGATGAGATCCTAAGTGTGAGCTTGGACTGAATTCACAAGTACTGAGAGGAGAATTTTTTTAAAAAATCCCTTCATGCAGTGCTTTTCGCATTTTCAATGTAGGACTTTTTTGAAGAACTTCTTTTCCCCCTCTGTTGCTTATTGAGTCCCTTCCAACCTTGCACTTACTAAAACGACACTCTTATTAGGAGGTTGTCAAGGTGGATTGAGACCTCTACTCCACTTTCCCTACATCATTTGTACTTCATTCACTCTAATTGTTTTAGGATCTTTGAAAAATAAGAGGGTACCTCTTTTTGGTTCCCACTTTTCTCTTGCCATAATAAATGAACTAAATGGGATGAAAGTAGAGTACCAAATGATGTAAGAAAAGTGAAGTGAAAGATCTTAATTCATTAAGGTGCTTGGTAGTGCATAAGGGAAGATGGGAGGGAGTGATTGCAAAAGGTGATTACAATCTATGAGGTTGTAATCAGGTGGTGCCAGAGGTTAGGTGTAACGACCCGCCACCCTATAATCGGGGATCTGATTACTAAATGGGTACCGAATCGTTAAATTTGAAGCCAAATCTGAATCTCGATAATTCTGAGAAATAAATGATAAACTAAACTAAACATTCACATCACATCGAATTGTGAAAGAAGTGTAGAAATTAAAAATTATTACAATTCGACTTGACTCAGCAAATAATTACATATTTCAACAGAAAATGAATATTTAAGCGTACAAGCCAGAAAAGAAAATAACAACTACATCAGGGTATACCCCGGAACAGCGGCTGCTGGCGCGCAACCCAAGGCAACACTCTCCTCGCTACGCCTGCCTAGAACCCTCACCTGAAAACCGCAGTGGATGAATCTCATCGAAAAAGACTCAATAGGGATCCTTCGATCTCCACCACCCACTCACGCACCCACAAGTACAACAACACAAATATAGACAATTTAAATAAATAAAACAGTAAACACAACTCTCAAATTTCAATATAAAACACATGCATTCATAACAGTAACATGCACGACTCTGAAACGACTCAACCACGGAGTCCACAACTAGCGTCTCGGCTAAACACACAAACCACGCAGCCGAACGCGGAAAACACCGACCCGCTGAGACCAAACAACAACTTCTCGGATAGCGCGCTGGCTACTCTGGCCTGACAGGCTCCAGGTGGTTCTGCTTCCCCCATCACGAGTGACACTCCGAATGTATCACTCCCACATCGGTACTAGCTATACCCCGGGGTACACCAGGTGACCCTCTCTCTAGGCGTCACCCCACCACTCTCACACCGGCGCCGTGTCACTCCCACACCGACACAAACTGCCTAAGCGCTAACAACTGTCACTCTAGGCCCATGATCGCACAAAACGCAACACGGTGCGATCCGATCACGTATAAATCATCGTCCTCGAGTATGTTTTTAAGCATGCAATTGACCAAACTATCTAACAATATAACACATGTTAATTGCATGGATTAATGAGATTCTATCTTGAATCGCGTCGCCCGTGGCCGACGTCATTCAAGACTCCTAAACTGGTTCATACGAGAACTGGTCTCAGAATGGCCTAAAACGCGTCATACAAGGTAGTCACCTTTTAAAAGGCGTCGCTGTCTCTCATTGCCTAAACACGACAGAAACAGAACCAGATCTCGGGGTGATTCGAACTAAATCACGTCGTTCAAAGGAGTCGCCATTTGAATGGTGTCGCTGTCCCTGGACGCTATTCAATCAAGGGACATAGTCTGTTATCTGGGATAAATCACGTCGTGGGTGGAAGCTAACTTTTAAATGGCGTCGCTGTCCCTAGACACCATTTAACCCTCAGCGACAGGTTCTCCCTCTGCCTTCCCCCAATTCACAAGGTGGGATTTTCTCCTTCAAATTGCACAAAAACGTCAAAAAAATAGAGGAGTAGGAGGAGAACACAAATACCCAATAAAAACCCACCGGTTACTCGAACTCTTTCGAGCTTCAAGCCGCTGAACCGCCACGCCACGAGCCGTCGCCGGTACTGCCGTGGACGTCGTTACTCCAACCGGACGTCGGCCGCCGTCTGGAGAGAAATGCGACGCGAAGGAAGTGGTGGTAGTAGTGGTGGAAGTTAGGAGGTTGATGGAGTGGAGAGAGGAGGAATGGGGAGAGAAAATGAAGGAGAAGGGGGAAAAGGGCGCCGGAGGTTCGGAGAGAAAGAGGAGGAGAGAGAAAGAAGTGGAGAGAATGAGAAAAATGAGGAAAGGTTCGCGGGGTCAAACTGAAACTATATAAAACGCGTCGTCTAAGACCGACGTCATTCATATGACAAGATGGGTTGTATACTGACATAGCAGGGTCGTACCCTAAATGGCGTCATCCATACAAGATGCCATTCAGACGATAAGACCGGGGCCTTACTCCCGCGGCCCAACACCAGCCCACGTGGCGTCCACATGGCCCAACTTAAAACGCGTCCACCTAACCAGTCCCATAAGGACATAAACTAAGGGATCCGACCCTGAAACTGACCCGATAACTGGATCCGAAACCTCAATCCTTACATTAGGAGTTAGTCCCCCTACATCTTAAGAGTACCATGGCATAGCCTAAGGGATTGGTAGCATATTTCAAGAGGACTAGCTAGCTATCTTTGGTCAAGGGATCATTTAGTTTGACAAAAAATGTCAGTTGGGAAATCACCCTATTTCAAAATGGAGCAAGGTAAAATTTTTGGTCTTAAATTTCTGCTTTGATTTTTGGTATTGTGGACTAAAAAAATGAAATTAGGTAAAAGACATCGCATGAATCATGCTGATTTTAAACCTAAATAAATTTTGATAACTTCAAATGTATGAAAAAAAAATATAAAAAAATTATGATATACTCCAAACATAAGAAACATATTATCTAATGGCAATTTTGGTAGTCAAATTGCTAATCTGGTGTAAGAAATCTGAAATTGCTTCTATCGGAATAAAACCCATTTTACTTTAATAACAGTTTATTTCTTATATCTAATAATTGGATAAAATAAATAATAAATATAATAAAAGAATGGTCATTAATACTTATTTTAGATAGAATAAGCAATTTGATAATTTTCACTCAAATTCCTGATTTCTTCTTATTCCGATATAAGCTGTTTTTCATCCGCCATAAATAATATGCACAATCAAAGCATAATGGAAATAATAAGAGGGTATTAGCCATCCTATATTCTCCCTTATTCTTTAATAAAAGACAATGCTTTAAGATATTTTAAGGCATCCCAAACGACTCCCAAGTGAAAAGAGATTGTGATTAGCTTTTACTGGTTTGCTAGGGAAAGGCCAGGGAAGGAGACAATATTGCATACGACAGCGCAGTTTCCAGGCATAAGTCTGCCTGTGCTTATAGTATGGTGGATAGGGGTGTTCACTATATGGTTCAAACTGAAAAATCAAACCGAATTGGAAAATTCAGTTAGGTTCAGTTCGGGTTAAAATATAAAAAAATTCAGTTTGGTTTGAAACCGAACTTAAATAATTTTTTTTGGTTTGATTCAGTTTTCTCAGCCCATAAACCGAACCAACCCACATAACCCGAATACCTTAGAGGACATAACATTTGTGTGAAATTATTTGATTTACGAACATGAACATGTGTAAATTTTTAGACGAGGAAGGATAAGATTGGTCTTCTAGTTTAAGGATCCTTTTGATCCATTGGATCTTCTATCCAACGGTGTACATATTACTTAGACTAACTTATGTCCATCTGCGTTAATGGGTCAGCCCATAAAGAGGTCCAAACCGCAAACCAAACCAAATTTGTGCGGTTCGGTTTGGTTCGGTTTAGAGAGCTTACGGTTTAGTTCTGTTCGATTTGGTCAAGTATTTCGGTTTGATTTGATTTCTGAAATTTCTCCTCCAAACCAAATCAAACCAAACCAAACAGTAAACACTCCTAATGGTGGACATCTCTTCCTAGTCCCTTGGAGCGATGTGAGTACGAGTCTCACGGATGTTGAGCACATAAGATTCGTCATCATTTTCTTACCCAAGGTTGAAGACATCGTCTCAAAAAATTTTCCTTCATGTTTCTATGGATTATTCCTTACTATATATTTGAGGTTTCTTCGATTATTACCTATTTTGATCCTAGTTCTAGGGGATATGCATAATATGCATCCAACCACTAGATCATCTGACAAATGAAAAATAAAAATAAAAAAGAGAAACTTTAGATTTGAAAAGAAGTTTGTACCCATGGAACAAAACTTTCTCTTCCTCGACCATATTGTGGGTGGTCTTGAGAGCATGAATCTAATGCAGTAACCGATCACTACTTTGCCTTTGTGGCACAATGAAGTGAAAATGCACTTGCATGCCATTACCATTCCATGGAAAGCCGTGGGCATATTGCCCTTGGTGAGGTTGGACTAGAGCTCCTTTTCCTTTTGAGCTGGATAATGCCATGTTGCATAAAAAAGGAAGAAAATTTGCTACTACAGAGTGTGAGAAGGTAATCACCTTTAGCCTGTGTTTTCCTTGAAACATCTTTTCCATGCCTCTTTGCAGGATTGTGCATGGATAAATGGATACAGATGTAGGTCCCAAAGCTGCCAAGTCCAGCAGCAAGCGAAAAAAGTTTGATAACCATAGACTATATATGTAAGCGAATGGAAGAATATGAAACAACAATCTGTATGTATTATGAGAAGCTATGGGATCAGGTTGAATTGCAACATTTCATCAAGATACAAATTATCAGGATTTTTCAAGGAAGTGTATTGCAAAGTAATGACATTGATTTGCTAGTGATATAAAATTAATGCTATGGGTTTCTTTTGTATAACCCACCCCCATACATGAAAAATGGAGGATTAACTGCCAATGTCAAAATATTTTCAAGACCATCATCTTCCATCAGCATTTTGATAGAATATTCAAATTTTAGTTAATTGTTAACCCATATTGAAATAGTCCAAAATTCTCTCTCTCTCATACACACACACACGTGCACGTGCGCGAGCGCACGCACATCTGTCCCATTGCGAACAGCATTCTTTTCTTTTCTTTCCACTTTGAAGTAGACTTGCATTCACACCCCATTGTAGCTACCATCCCATATCTACTTTCTCTCCAAATGTATATCCTTCTCAGCACAACTCCTCAAAACATCTAGTTCTCATAAAAAAAAAAACATGCTCCAGCTTCAACTTTCAACTATCCATGATCAAGTCTACTGAACCCCATTTGGGCCTACCCACCACTAATGTGTGGGCCCCACCCTCCAGGAAATCGGGCTAGGACCGGCCCACATATAACTGTCCTTACTGGGTGTCCATTTGCCTGTTGAGGCCCACGCTGAGGAATCCCACATGGGTCTGTTTAGAGGTGAAGGGAAAGGGCTGGCTCCTTTCCGAAGTCCTATGAATATGGAAAGTGGACCTCCCCACTACCAAGGTGCCAAGACTCCACTAACCAGCCAATCCCCTCTACATATGGAAGGAGAGCCCCACGCATATGCCTTAGTATAAAAAGGTCGAACCTTCCCGAAGAGGAAATATATTGAGTGATGGAGAGTGTAAGTCTTTCTTTACGTACTCCCCCATGTTACTTCTCCACTCAAACTCTGGGCACAAGCTGGAGCTCCTTTTCTTGGCTATAAAATGGGCACTAGAAGGGAGACAACAATCTAGGTAGGGCAAGAGGAAGTGAGAGTGGGATAAGTGAAGAGGAAGAAGGATGGTGGGAATGCAAATGGGATGGTAATACCCTCAATGGTGTGAAGGCCCTTGCATGAAGAGGTAGAGAGTGGAGTGCAGCCAAGGATGACTTGCCGGCTTCGGGCGGCGGCAAAGAGGTTGGGCCCTTTGTTCGCCTCGGCGGCGATCTGCCGGCAAGTTGTCCTTGGCTACATTTTTGCTCTTTTCTTCTCATGCCAGGCTCCAACACAAGTGCATGGTGTTGAGTGTCATGGTTGATGTTTCTAGCTCAAGGGAGGAACCGGACTGTGGGATGAAGGAGGATATTGTGCTGGTGATCATTCAGCAAGAAAAACACTTGTTTTCTTGCTCTTTTCCTTTTACTTCAGATTTTGTACCGTCAGATTCTTTAATTCTTGTTTCATACTGTCAGTTGCATCTGTAGGTGGATTGCATGCTCTTAGGGCATGTTTGGCGTAGCTTCCATTTGGAAGCACTTTTATATTTCTATTTAATTATTTTTCATGGAAGCAATTAAATATTGGAAGTCATTTATGTGATATTTTACTTGTGTTTTGACTTCCAACCAAAAGTTACGAGGAAGGAACTTCTAAGATTGGAGAAAAAGTGAGATTGTTATGAAAGACTTGACTTTTATAACAAATCAAAATTAGTTATAATCTCTCTCCCTCAACTCAATCTATGTAAGAAGTGGAAGCCAAAAGTAACTTTTAAATAGGGCATGTTTGTCAAAACTTCTACTTGAAAGTTACTTTTGACTTCCATTTTTCATATAGAATGACTTGAGGGAGAGAGATTATGACTAATTTTGTTGTATTATATAAGTCAACGTTTTCTTAACAACCTCATTTTTTCTCCAATCTTAAAAACTATCTCTTGTAGTTTTTGGTTGGAAGTCAAAACACAAGTAAAATATTACATAAATACCTTCCAAAATCCAAGAACTTCCACAAAAAATAACTAAATGAAAGTGAAAAAGTGCTTCCGAATGGAAGCTGCGCTACCGCCTTAAACATCTTGAAGGAGTAAAGGGCATGCTGTTCCCTTTTATATCCTCTGTAAATTGCAATATGTTCAGTCTTTGTAGGCGTTCTCTCTAAACAGGCAATACAAAGTTATGTGTGTTTTAGCCATCTCTTCTTAAAAAATCCATGTACATTGTAGTGATCATTGGTATTTATGAGGAGGACTTGAAAAAAACGAAATCTAGAGGATGTATAAATCCGCTTATTTTATATATCCAAGAAGAAAACTGGAAGGTTACAACTTCCACCCATTAATATTTTAAAGGTCAGACACTCGGAATGGACGACCAGACTGGAAGAAACAGGAATCAGGAATTTCCTTTTCTAACCCAATTGTTACAGGTTACTCAAAATTATTAAAAGCAATTAATAAAATAAGGGGTTTCTGTATGTATACCCCTATAACCTAATGTACCTGTATGTATACTGCTGACTCCCACGTTTTGTTATCAATATCCTGAATTCTTCGAAAAGATTGCGATTATGTTCGTCTAACAAAATGTGGTGAACTCTAATTAAATATAGCAAAACGATTTTACATATATATCCCTAAATTTACTAAAATTTTGCATATATATCCTTAAATTAGTATAATTTTGCATATATACTACAACTATTAAAATTTACAGAATCTTTTTGACATTTTCTGTTGCTTAAGCATAATTTTTCTGAATATTTTAAGAGTATTGATAATAATATGTGGAAGTTAAAGATACATATACAAATCTGGTAGTTTATGGGGCGCTGGTGGAGCCACATGCATGTACAAGTAGGGATGTCAACGGATCCGATTCGGATTGGATCGTTTTAGATCCGAATTAGGATACGCTACTTTTAGATCCGACCCGCATATGAATCCGAAAATGTAGTTAGAATCGGATCGGATTTCGAATCCTAATTGGGTTTAACCAAATCTTCAAATACCTAATGATCCTAACCTGCCAATCCCTTCTTCTGCCTTGCCTTCGACCGTGCCCAGGCGTCGGCGGCCGCCACCGCAGCCCCAACATGGTCTTCTTTGCCGTCCTCACCTTCATCTGCCCCGGGTGGTTCGTCTTGGAGTCGCCGATCAGCCACTCCCAACTGCACAGATTCGTTGCCCCGGATTGGGCGGTCACTGGAGAAGCCAAGGAGGTGGGAGCGGCAGGCAGGGACGGAGGCGATGGCGGCGGAGGCAGAGGCAGAGGCGAGGACGAGGACATTGCCACCGTGTGGTAGGGGCGCTGCCATGGCCAGTGCTTCTTCTCCTCACCAGATCTGCTCTCCCGTCGGTAGTGGTGGGGCTGGGAAAGTTGCTGTTGCGGCGGGGGACGGTCCTCGTCGAGGTCGGTGAGGCTGTGGGTGGAGAAGTGCGTGGTGGGGGATCAGACGAGGGAGGATAGCATCCTCGTCAGCTTGGTCGCCGTCGATGAGGCGCATCCTCCTCACCCCTGCGCTGCCCCCATCGCCATTGACGACCAAGCCGTGCAACAGCCCACGCGGAGGAAGACCCTGCCGCTGCTCTCCTCCCTCCCTCTCTCCCCTTGTCGTCCTCTTCCAGAAGATTCCCCGCTTGCGTCCTCTTCGCTTCCCTCGCCATGGCCACCTGCGTGTCCGTCACCGCAGTCGCCGCGTTTGGTTTTCTCTTCTTCTCCTCCCCCTCTTCCTCCGCCCCCGCGGGTACCGTCGCCTCATCCTCCAGCACCGGACTCCCTCCTCTGCCCTGGCACGGCCACTCGCGAAGCTCCCCCACCTGGTCGTCCTCATCATCACCGCCGACGGCGTCCGCGTCGGCTACCAGTTCAAGACCGACGCACCCAGCATCGGCGCCTGGTAGCCAATGGCACGGAGGCGGTGGAGGGGCTCATCCCCGTCTTCCCCACTCTCACCTTCCCCAACCACTACTCCATCGTAACCCTCCCTACCACGGCATCGTCAACAACCACTTCGTGGATCCGGCCAACGGGAACGTGTTCACCATGCGGAGCCACGAGCCCAAGTGGTGGCTCGGCCAGCCGCTGTGGGAGACCGCTGTGAACCATGGTCTCAGGGCAGCCACCTTCTTCTGGCCAGGCTCCGGGGTGCCCAAGGGCTCTGCAATGGCCGAAGTGCTCTGGAGGGGGGCTGGGGGGACGCTACTGCAGGAAGAAACTGATCCGAAATGGGGTCTTCGGCGCTCCGAAATCTGCCCCGTTTGCTTCCCGTGCGACCCGAATGCAAAAGGGAATATGGAAAAGGTGATCTGAGCTTGCTTTTTCTTGCGGATCCGGGGCAGGTTTTCGGATCCCGCCGATCCGTTGACAGCCGTACAAGGGTCCAGGCCCCCTTCCCCCCTATGATTTTATGGCTCTTTGGGATCCATTCTTAGAAGTTCATTCTCATTCCTCATTGTAGGAGGTGAAAAGGCTTTCCCTATTCCTCATTCTTTGAATGCGAATATTATTTGACTATCATTTTTAATTTGTGAAAAAATACATTTCTTAAGAAAATGTTGGGTCTAAGCAAAGTAATGTTTTCTGAGAGAAGGCCTTCCGAACATGAAAAAGAGACTTTAAAGTCATTCTCATTCTCTCTGAAATGACCTTATCCTTTCTCGAAAGGTTTTTCTAAAATGATTATCAAAGAAATTTTAGTAGAGTCATTCTTCATTTTAAGTGAGAATGAGTTGCTGAGAATGGATGCCAAAGACTACTATGTTTCCATGGCTCATTCTTATCTTTTATATGCTTGATCCCTTTGTTTTACGGGTAACACTTACTACACTAACCCTCAATGCTACACTGAGGATAAGTGCAGAGGGTAAATAAAAAAAAAAAAATTGAATTTTTTTAGGTTGGCTTTGAGGTGTCTTATATGTTGTATAGGTCGACCTTTAATCAGACGATCCAAAATTTTGAAAAATAAAAAATTATTATTGGACTTGGCCCATTAAAGGTATTTTTTTTGTTCATTAAACTCGATTTTTTATTTTTCAAAATTTTTTAGACAATCTATACAAACAACGAGATCTATCTAAAGTTTTTTTTTATATAGCCACTGCACTGACCCTCGGTGCAGCACATGTTGATGCATCAAGTGCCACTCTTATTTTACACGTACCTCCCTTAAAACTTTTATCATAACCTCCTTCATCCTTTTCTTAGTTAATTAAATATTCTCTTAAGAAACTCACACAAAATATAGCATGGTTAAAACAGAAATAAATTTCTAGTTGCTTATTGTAATAGGACTCTAATTGCAGTATGCCAAGGATATTGTTTCATCCCTCCCCTAATTGCAGCCCCAACAAAATAAATTAAGGTCCATCTAACCATCCCGTAGAAGAAAAGAGAAAGGTTGCCCTTGTATGACAGTGCTGATTCCTCTTTCTTTTTTTGGATGTTTGTTTTCCAACGAACAACAGGAAACTAATGTCATCGTTCAGAGCTTCCCTGCAAAGTTTGGAGTTACTGTTCTTTGGTCGCTAGAAGTATAAAAGATCTGTCAAAAATCAGTACTCAACGATGGCGGCATGCTCAGTTAGTTGTGAAAACTGGCCATGGTCCAAGACGAAGGGAACCCAGGCTTTAAGTGGGCCGATGTGATTTATGTCCGTCTGAGTAATACTTGTTTGTATGATTCGATCTTCAACTAGACGACTAAAAAAAAAATTAAAAGTAAAAAAATTGAACTTCATTTTATTGAGTTAGGTCCATTAAATGTATTTATTTATTGTTCATCAGAGCTCAATTTTTATTTTTAAAACTTTTTTATTATCTAATTAGAGATTGAATTGTATAGATTGCTGCATTGCATGGGATGCAGCAAGCATTACTTCCATCGAAAACCCCCTTTTTTCCTCTCCTGAGTCCTTCTTTGCTCAAGGAGTAATACTTGCTGCATTCGGGTACGGTATGGGCTGCATTGTGCCCATATTGATGTCCGATTCTTAGATTAGACGGAAGCGAGAGGTGCAATAATTGTTTTCATCCGATTTATCCCATCTCCAATTGAATAGTTAAAAAAATTCAAAAAAGAAATGACGGACTGCGCACTCGGGCGATCCGGGCAAGTAAAACTCTTGCTCAAGAGATATTGGAAATGAAATTACTTGCATCCTCAGGAACATGTCTAGATCAGTTCATGACATCCTACAGCTCAATTTGGTTCGATGTAAAATGATGGACTGACCTGAGATGCTCTGAGATCTTGAGATGTGACTGTCTGAAGGCGCGGGTGATTTCATCGTGAGGGCATTTTTAGCTTACTCGTTAGGGGCTATTAGCCATAAAAGAGATATTATTGTCATCTTCAATTTGGAAGCAAATACCAAAAAACTCGAGAATATGCAGGAGCTGAGGCCATCATACCAACGTAAGCTTACTAGAAGGACCTATTTGGAAATGTGTCTTGTTGGATGTCTACGATGCACGAGAAATATTTGCTGCAATATCTCCTAAATGTTGGAATACATCAGTCACTCGATTGGATGATTTGATTTTTAAGAGGTGTAACATGACTTAAATGACATGCGCCCCCAGAGGACAGCTGTAGTGCAATGCCCTCGTAATAGAGTCTCATAAGATTTTTGTTCTATCTAGGGAGGAGATTCCCATTATCGTCTATGCCCCATTTGGTAGGAATATTAATTATGATACTAATATTTTTCAAAAGATGTCATGCAGTTAGAGGGAAATTGAAGAGAGCTGTGGATGCGTTATCAAATATGAGATTGATTACAATAGAGAGGTAAATCTGGACAACATCTCATATTTAATTACAACAAAAGAGGATGTACTCAGAATAATATTTGGGTAAACTATCATTTTCATACCCTCGAGGTAAGACATCACACTGTGAAGGTGATAGTTCATTTCAAGGGAATATTGACTATTATCTACGAATTTATAATGATGGGTATGATATGAATACTGTATAACTTCAAAAGAGTATGCTAAAGCGAGTACAAATAACGTTGTTTAAGAATTCTGAATTCAAACTTGTGCCGAAGATGTAATGGACAGTTTGAGATGGATGTTTCAAATTGGATGACCTAGCACTAAGGAGTTGTTTGTTTAGGAGTTATTTTTTTTAGTGTAAAATTTTGTAAATTACTGGTTTTAAAATCACCAGTTTTAGAACAAATGAAATTTTCTTGTTTTAAAATTAAGGAATGTTTGTTTCATTATTTGTTTTCTTTTAAAAAAAGAGATGTTTCAATTTTCTTATTTTAATTTACAGTAAGTCTCTGTTGTAAATCAAAACAAGAAAATTGGATTGTCAAGTGGATAGACAAGGCTCAGAGATGAATTTATTTTACATTATTTTTCATCAATTTAAACTAAAAACACTGTAAAATAAAATAATTGTTTCAAATTATATTATTTTAGGTCAAAACAGACATCAACATCTTAACTCTAAGCTTTGATTAGTAAAACATCTAATCGGCCAATATTGGAAGCTTGACATCAGGGTTAATGATGATGACGTAGAAGATCTTAAATCTGCGAATCGAAGCTTAGAATCAACCTGACTTAGTTGTGGTTTCCGTGAATCTTGAAACGGAAATAATTAACCAGTCAATTAATTTCTTTCCTCCCCTTCAATTCGCAACTCCCCCCGGGCATCAAGCCCACAAAACAAGCCGCCAGGCCCGCCGCCACTAGCACGTCGCCGCTGCACGAACCGGCCAATCTCCACCATATCTACAGGAACCCCGCATTGATGCTGCTGCACCAACAAGGATCGAACCTTCCTAAAGATTTGATTTGGAAATGTGGGCATCCAAGCCACTCCAGTTAGGTTCCCTTCCGGGTCTATATATAGCAAGTCCATGGAGGAGCTCATGCACCATGGAAGCACGAGGGAGGTGAGAGATGCATGGAGAGGGCTTGTCTTGAAGAGAGGGTTGGGGGAGAGGAATGGGAGGGAATGGTGTCATGGTGAGAGGAGGCCCTGTCATGAAGAGGCAGAGAGCGCCTTTGTAGCCAAGGATGACTTGCCGGCGTCGGCGGGGGGGTCCGCTGGCATGGCCGGCAGGCCGTCCTTGGCTACACTGGGCTCTCTTCTTCTCATGTCAGGCTCTCTCACAGTGGTCGCAGCAGACACATGGTCGCTACAGTTTCAGGGAATTTTTTTTCAAGGTTGAGACACCATGTAGAGTGGGATCTACACGGTCTTGAAAATTTTTCAAAGTCTTGAAATTTTTTTCAAGACTTTGGTGTCGTATGTGGAAATCTCTTGTTATGTTGAATGAGGTTGAGTCCGGTTTGATGCACACCTACGCGGGCGTTGTGCGCACACTGCACGGTGATAGGCCAGCGCGAGTGAGATCGCCCACACCCGTTCTCATGGGTGTGCACTAAGAGTTTCCTTTTGAGGTTTGAGATCATGGATTAATGTTTTTTCATTTCTTTTTTCTTTTGGTGGCAGGGAACTTAGCTTTGGTGGTAAGCTCCGGATGAGATGAGAGAAGGGATGTCCAATCTATCAGGCTAATCGCCTTTGAATGGAGCTGAACTCAATTTTTTTGCGAAAATGCCTACGGCTCAGTGGCATAGACACTTTAGTTCCTTTCAAAAGAGAGATCTCGATTTCATATTCCTCCTCTATATAGGAAAAAGAGTTTGTCTCACAAGGTCGTGGAGGTCTATGCTCGAGTGAGGAGAACTTTGCTGTTTCCGGTGGGACCTTCGAGCTTTGAATTATCACCTGAAAAAGATATAGTTGTCGTGGGTGTGCGAAAAAGTTTTTTACTAAGATAGAAAATTAGTAAATATCTATATTTGTACTATCTCCATGACTGATGTCTTGTAAACACGTCAGACCAAAGAAAGAACTAAAAAATTTCTTTCTTTTTAAAGAGTTCTTTAGCCAAAGTTCTCTATTATTCCGCAATGGGGTGCCCCCATCATGGATTAATGTGATGTGTGGAAGCTAAATCATGTTCGTTTTTGTTTTTGAAAAAAGATTTTTCATATAAGACATTCCATGCTCATAGTTTGTTCCAACAATATTCCACTCCCATTTGCTTCTTTTAAATCAGAAAGTCAGATTTTTCAAACCTCGGTGGTTTTATTCTGCCTTTGCATTTGAGTCCAACAGCGTTTGGAGTTGGCAACCTTGGCTACGTTTTGCTGCTAATTAATTATCTCACGCGCATGCATGTTAGGCTTATATATGCACGTGGACAAGATATTGGTGTACCTATGCATATATACCATGCAACATGCCCTTAAATGCAAATTCATAGCCTGAGATGAGATTACGACAAATACAATATTATTTAAAAAACTTTAATTGGAAAACATCTCTCTGATCCATCATGGCCAATTCTAGATTTCAAAATCCACAAAATCCATTAAGATACACTTTCAAATCCTCCATAACTATTGTTCTAACTATCTTCTTTTTTTTAAAGACCAAATGAATATATGCTTAGCATTTCAGTCCACAAGCCGCATGGATTCCTTTTAACCTGACTAAGGCCGTGTTTGGCGCAGCTTCCATTTGGAAGTATTTTTGTATTTCTATTTAATTATTTTTTATGGAAGTCATTGGATCTTGAAAGTCATTTATATGATATTTTCTTTGTGTTTTGGTTTCCAACCAAAAGCTACAAGGAAGAAGCTTTCAAAATTAGAGAAAAAATGAGGTTGATATGAGAGAATTGACTTTGTAACAAATCAAAATTAGTTATAACATCTCTCTTTCAATTCATTTTACGTAAGAAGTGGAAGCCAGAAATAACTTTCAAGTAAAATTTTTGCCAAAGATGTCCTAAAGACCGAAGAAATGCACATCAATACAACCATATATATTCAGATAACTTTCGAGGGTTTGGAGAGGCAAACAGAGGCATGCTTCACAGCACAAATATTCTTTACCTTCATTGCCAGTTTATTATAGAAGAGTTTCTTTGCAAATCATCTTATAAAAGATGTCATAATATTTGTAGATAACCACTTGTACGATCCACATTTACGTATGATTCCTTTAACTATAATGTTATTTACATAATATAGATTTACTTTAAATTTTACTTGAATTAAAATATTTGTTATCCAACGTAGAATTCGTGGAAGCTATTAAATGAAAGTTGAAACACTACGTAAAATAGGATCCTTATGTTCTAAAACTTGTGTACATTGTATGTGGAAATCCCTTCCCATGTTGTAGTCTGTCACAAGTGATGGAGTTCTATCACTAGTGAAGTTTTGAGCTTTGAGATCATGGATTAATGCCTCTTTTTTTTTTGGATGGTAGGGAACTCAGTATTGCCGGTAAGCTCCGGATGAGGTGAGAGAAGGGAACTCCAACCTATCAGGTCAATCGCCTTTGAACAGACTTTAACTTAAAATTGTTGCTAAACAGCCTATGGCTCAACGGCATGGACACTTTAACAAAAAATCTTAAGTTCAGATCTCACCTCTGTATAGGAGAGAGAATTTGTATTATGAGCTCGTGAAGGTCTATGTTCGAGCGGAGAGAACAATGTTGCTCTTTATAATGGAATCTTTGTGCTTTGATTATCATCCAAAAAAGAGGGAGTTGTACGTCGTGCGAAAAAGTTTCCTATTAGGAGAGAAAATTAATTAATAATTATATTTGTACTGTCTCCGTTATGAATGTCTTATAAATATATATGACAAGAAAAAAACGCTCAAATTTTTCTTTTGAAAGAGTTCTTTAGCAAAAGGTTTGTACTATTCCACAATGAGGTGCCCCCATCACGGATTAATGTGAAGTATGGAAGCTAAATCATGTTTGATTTTGTTCATTTTTCCTATCAGATATTGCGTACGTCGTAGTCACTCGTTTATTCCAATATTCCACTCCCATTTGCTTCTTTTAGGATTAGAAAGTCAGATTTTTCAAACCTAGGTGTGTTTATTCCAGCCCTTGCATTTAAGTCCAACAGCATCTGGAAGTGGTCATGACCTTTGCTACACTTTGCTCTTAATTATTCATCTCAATTACGACTAATACAAAATCTCTCTGATCCATCACGGCCGATTCTAGATTTCCAAATCCACCAAATCCATTAGGATACATTTTCAAATCCTCCACGAGTACTGTTCTAATTATCTTCTTTCTACAAGACCACATGCACGTATGCTTTACATTTCAGTCCACAGGCCGCGTGGATCCCTTTTAACTGGCCTAGGACCGAAGACGTGCACGTCAACACAGCCATATATATGCTCAGTGCAGATAACTTTCGGGATTGGGGGAGGCGATTATTTGGCAGACGCATGCTTTCACACCAAAAATATTTTTTGAGTAATACTTAAATAGGGACAGTCATCGGATTGCTTCAATCGGATGGCAGGCAGGGATAATCTTAAGGGACTCATTCGTGTTGTCGGCTTCTGATTGGATGATTATTCAAAAAATTTAAAAAATCTAAGATAATGTTTCCTAGTGATTCCACGGCTAGAATCATACAGGACACGATCCAATGGCGCTGCAGTGCACTGCACTGCAGCAAATAATATTCATATTCTTTGCATTCAGATGCCTCACTTGATTGGAGTACTAGTTTTTGATAGATGGATGTTAATATGTGGTCAGGTCTCCCGCCATTGGGGCTGTCAACGGGTCGGATAATATTCGTCTCTGATTCATATCCGATTAGTCGGACATTTATTTATCCGATTAAAACATCCGACGGACATATTCGAATATCCATTTAATTATTCGACTAATATTCGAAGCGGAAACGAAAAATAAATATCCACTCGATTATTACCGATTATGCATTTTGATAAGTTCTAATTTTAATGATATTTATATATTTAAGTAAACAGTAATTTGATATTTGAAGTAGGCTTAAAACGTGTTGAGCAATAACAATAAAGTTTATTGTGATTTTTTATTTTTAATGATTTTACTTATTTAGATAAATTGTTTAAGTCATTTGTTATTATCTAAAGCATATTTAATAAAATATTTAAGTTGTTTAAAATAAGTCATTAAGTTATAAAACAAAGTTGAAATAATCAAGTATTCGAATTATTATTTGAATTTGGATATTTTCCGGCGGAGTCGAATCTGAATAGAAAAAATTATTATCCGTCGGATAGTATTTAGAGTCGAATATTCGGATAATGCTCAAAAGAATAGAGTCGAATACTGTGATATCTGCTCCCGCTCGGTTGACAGCCTACCGGCATGACCTACATGGTAGTTAGGGCCGTCCATTCAAAGTTCAGCTGGCGGGCTGCTTTGGATGATGCAGTATAAATTGTTACCAGTAAAGGCTAATTAACTCTTATCGTTAAGACTATGCCTTATATTTTTTAAAAACTAATCGGCATCGCCTAATCTTCGATCTGATGATTCCTTAGTTGAGTGGTCAAGCCACACAGAAGATGCTAACTGCATAATAGCACTTCTTGTTTTTTATACAGCATTAATTTTTTTTTGAAATTTTTTAGATCGGCCCCACATGTACCACCTGTTTAATACGGCCCATTCTCCAATTGAATGACTCAAACAATTCTAAGAAATAAAAAATCATTAATGGGCTCCCATTAAGGACATTTTTTATTGTTCTTGGGACTAAGTAAAAATTTTTGAGTTGTTCGATCAGAGATAGAGATTGGACCATACAAACAGATGGCGGATTAGAACCTTACCTCAAAAAAAAAAGGGTATTACAACAACCATTACTTATATTACTAATACTCTCTTAGGATTTTCTTCAAGGTATTCTACACAGGCTTCGTTCCTCCTTCCACCCGTTAGTTATTGATGGGTAGTAAGTAAGACTGGAAAATCGAAT
The DNA here is from genome assembly GCA_030544215.1 of Zantedeschia hybrid cultivar. NCBI lineage: Eukaryota > Viridiplantae > Streptophyta > Magnoliopsida > Alismatales > Araceae > Zantedeschia > Zantedeschia hybrid cultivar. The sequence goes on along the minus strand of JARZZO010000013.1, from coordinate 39,674,327 downwards.
CCCATCTTCGACCAAAACCTGAACCTTAAAGAATAGATCAAATTCTGTGGAATGAATCTAAAGTTTTAAAAGTATTGGTCATGTTCTGCAATGAACTCATTGGATAATCTTTAACTACACCTGACCTAGAGTGACGGCTTATCACCTCCTAACCCATTGCCACCTCCATTGTTAACAAAACAAAAGACATCAATGAGAGTGATAAATGCACCCTGTGGTGACATACCAAAGTTTAACATTAGTGAAAGTGAAAAATAAACATTTTTAGATTGCCATTAGTAAGGCTTTACCCTGGATTAGAGGGAACCCTTCCAGAAATTCTCCATGGCCCGGGTGAGGGGCAGAGGAGGGGGTTTGGAAATAGTTTTCAACCAGCAATAGACGCGACTCGGTTATAACCTCACTGCCTGCGTCATTGCCCCAAGCGCAAAGATAGGTTCTTCTCTTCCTATCGGACCCTATTTAAGATGTCCTCTTGTTTCCACCTTCCATTTGCAAGCGATGTAAGACTATTGCCATTCAGAAGCTCAACAGATATAACTGCTCCCTTTCTCTAGTTGCAAGCTGTTGTCAGAAATCTTGTGATTCTTGATCAAGTTTAATGTTTTATCTCACATAAAATGTAACTAAACAAACTTGGGAGGACCACGTCGTGCTACATTATTTCCTTCAAGTTCTTCCTTCTTCCATACATATCTTGTGCAAGAATTAATGCAAGTTTAGAAAAATCGGAAACCGTGGTAGGAAGATGGAAATACAAGTATGTTCATGGCTTAACTATTATTAGCTTGTAAACTATACGTGCATTGCGTTGTTCATTCTTCAGGATCATCACTACTTCAACCAGACCACAAGGCTTCCGATTCTCTGGAGTATTAGATTTAAGGCATGCTTTGGTTGCATCAAATATGTGGTCAGAGTATATGCATAGAGATGCATAGTTGCTAAAGGTAAAGGTGATAAAGTGAGCTGAAAATGTCCTTTAATGTAAAACCTACTAAAGTTGATAAGCAAACCAAGAAATATATGCTAGGCATGAGGATTCTCTATGCATATCCTTCCCATTCTTCCTTTCTCTCACAACCTGTTGTGAGCCTTTTGCATCAACTTCAAGGGAGATTGCTTCATATTCCCTTCCATCATTGGCAGAGTGTCACACCGAAGAAATATCCTCATTCACACAATATTCCCGGTCTTGACATTCCAGCAAGTGCATCCACCATTCACATGTATGCTAGAATGTCAACATTTACTCCTTGCTGTTAGTTCTCCCAGAAAGGGTGGGAAAAAAAAAATGAACAGTTGGTGCAATTAGCAACCCTACATGGATCTCAAGACTCTGAATCCATGGGCTATGGAAGGTGTACTCCAAGGTCCATTGAGTCAATGGACCAAACAGCCAATGCTCAAGGACTAAATTATCCACCAATTATTTGATTAGGAAGTCCATAGCACGCAGTTAACATCCAAGAAGAAGCTTTGCAAGGAGACACTTGGAGTAAAAATGTACTGATTGCTTTGTTCATAACTCATGTGGATATGAAAATAACAGGAACTTTGACAACAGAACCAAGAATATATAGATGTTTAATTTCCTACTTTTGGAGTTTTAATACCAACGTTTATCTAGTGGAGCAATCATTTGCAACTGTAGAAGAGGTCTAGCTTCCTCTCCCATCACCAACATCACTTTCACCATCTTGCTTACCGGCCAAATCTTTTTGAGAAGAAATAGAATCTCCCCCCCACACATATCTGTAGACCCAAAAGCTTGATGCATCCAAAAGAGCAAGATTTTGGACAACATGGAAGGCTGGGCATTCTCTCTTGGTGCTCATGCATGCACCATGCTCCTTTATACGGCCCCAGAGAATAAGTTCACTTTCTCTGCCTATAAATTTGAGCAGGCATTGAAGGCTTGATGCAGCGAGTAGGAGGACAACAAGGGAAGTAACGAGTGAGAGAGGCTGTGACAAGGGAACATTTGTTGGTGGCAGATGGTCAGCAAGTAATGGTGCGAAGGTCCTAGCATGAGGACACAGAGAGTGGTGTGCAGCCAAGAATGACTTGCCGGCATTGGCCGCAAGGCACGCCGGTGTGGTGATTGGTCGGCGGCAAGTTGTTCTTGGCTACATGTTGCTGTCCTCTTCTCATGTTAGTACAATGCATATATGAATGCAGATCGTCTACATCTCTCTTTAGAGGAGACTTGGTTGGTAAAAAAAGAGGGGAGGAGGACGGACTTTGCAATCATGAAGCGCGTGAGTGAGGTGGATTTTCGTACTGTTCAACGTAGTGCCACCGAGGCAAGCCCGCTCCTTTCCTCACCTCTCCATTCTCCAATCTCCCAGTCCCAGAATGCAGTATACAGAGCCGCAACTCCTAGCCTCCCACTCCCAGTGTTCCCCCTCGCTCTTCTCCCCTCTCTGCTTCGAGAAATCTAATTTGTTCCTCTTCTTTCTCCTGTCCTCTCTCTGCTCTGATCTAGGGGAGCTATGGAGTGGGTCTTCCATCACGGGCGGCATGTGAATGAAGACCGGCGTCCATAGATCTATTATTGTGTCCAAGCTTAGATTCTAAGACTGTCCAAGCTCTATTATGTTCACAAGATTGGTTGAAAGATGACGTACTTTATCAAGGTAATTCACTTACCGTTCTATATTATTTTTGTCATCTACTATTCTGTTTGTCACATCTGCTAATATTCATTTCTATTCTAATCATCAAACAGCAGATGATCTTTCCACACTTTTTTCAAAGTTTGGATTTGAACCAAATTATGGAATGTCTTGAACAAAATGAACTTCAAGATGACGTGGATGCATAATCTATTTATCGTTTCTACCTCTTGGATGGTAAAACTCCTCTTACATTGAAATGTTTATATGAAAACGTTTCTGTTTTTAGTTCTCAATTTTATTTTATTTTTGTTTTTCGTGATAGGTATGTTTAGTTCATGTGGAAGGGATGGCAAGATCGTGGGATTGATGACAAAGAATGTCGCTGATTTATGTCATCTTATGATTTTTCTTGTTTTTTTGTCCTTGGGGATAATAGACTTCCAAATGAGAACTTTATTTTAGTCTCATTTGGTTGTATTGTATGGTTGCTTTTGTTATGTTTTTAATGGGACAAATTTAAATTTTGTCACTTTTAAAGAATGATTTAGTTTTGTGTTTATACTTAATTTTAAATGGCACAAGTTCATTGGTTAATTTATACTTCAAATAGACTTTGTATAACCTCTCAGTTTAACTGATAATTATCCGGTAGTATACTGACAATCGCTTCTATGCGGATATAAGAATGCGGTTTTAGATAGCATGTTTCCCGATAGTTAACGGACGGTTATTGGATACACCTTTTGAAAGGTGGATACGGAAACGGATAATCCACTATCCGCACCGTATTTAACATGTTGACATCCCTAATCCTCGGGGCACATTTTTGTCGGTTTCATATATATATATACACACACGCATATGCATATACATAAGTATGTAAATCTATAAACACACACGTGGCAGAGATATTCATAATAAAATTTTAGGATTTTTTAAAAATATTCTCTTAAAGAATCTCTTATATGTAGAAAACTACTGTAAAATATGTATATAAAAAACCGTAATATATCCATTGTATACCTAAAGAACCCCCTGTGAAAAAGCAAGAAACCTCTTGCAAAATGGAAATAGGTAAAAAACAAACTTCTATGTATAGCTTATCACCAAGTCTACCATCCCTCACAGCACCTACAAATTAGGACTTTTTAAAATAAAAAGAAAGTTTAAGAGGATTATTCACACATTTATAGTATAGGAAGTTATTTGGCAAAAATCTAAAATTTTAATTTCGAGTTTGTCTATATTATGATTCTTAGCTTCATATTATTACTCAATACTATTTGCAAAAATGTCCCTACAATTATCATGCGTTAGCATTTCATAAATCCTAGTTAATCTTTAATCAAAGTTAACAAGTCTAAAGTACCCTTACTCTTTCCTCAATTATCTTTCTCTCTCTTTTCATCTATCTCTCCATCTCTCTTTCTTCCTTTTTGATACAATGTGCAAAGCAAAGAACTTCGTTTTATAAGAGTATTTTAGTCCAACATTAAATTAGAAGGTGGAAGAAGGAATATTCATTGCATCTTTAATAGAAGTTAATTACAAAAGCATATAACAGAGTAATTTTTATGTAACACCTCAGAACCATTAAGAGGAAAAAGCTTGACATCTTGTAAAAGTTATGTGATAGTATCTTCAATTTCTGATAAAGTAAAAAAAGAAATGTTTATTTAGAATTTTAGTGAATTTATAATGCAAGTAGTTATTAACTAGTAACACGAAGTATATATAATCATGAAAAATTATCAATTTTTAAAAATATACAATTATTAAAAGTGTATGATTTAAGGTACAATTAATCTTTATAGGATCTTAAATTAATATTTTCAAGATTCCAAAAATGCCTCTAGATACATCTATGCATCTATGTGTCATCATTTCTGAAAACTTTATCCTTATATTATTAAATTAAGATATCTGATGTAGCCGAAGCTATCACGACCGGATTCCGAAGCTGGAATCCGAAGTTATGGATCCGGAGCTGGGTCGGATCAGTGTGTTGGAGGCCCGACGGGGATCCGGAAGGCGGAGGATGCAGAGGCGAAGCCGAAGGTCCGAGGCCGAGAGCCGCTCGGTCGGTGGCTGGCTTGTCTTCGGGAAGTCGGGGCCGAAGCTCTTTCGGCAGACGAAGGGGCGGCGCGAAACCGAGTTTCCTATGCCGTGGGGCAGCCGGCGCACGGCGTCGAGACCAAGGAGAGGAGTCCGAGATCGGCGGCCGAGACCGACTCGGGAAGGTCGGCGATGATTCGAACCGAGCTCCTACAGGAGGGAAAGAAGAAGAAAACAGGTCAGCAGGAGTCCCGGGCTCCGGCCGTAAGGAACCCCCTCCGACGGTCAAGTTAGCTCCTGAAGATGATTCGATTCAGAAGGCAAAGAGTAGCTTTAATGTTTTTTGGACTGTAGTCCTTAAGGGTCTCGGAGGCTTAAAAGAGCATACCTTTGGCAATAAATAGCGGTGTATTTATAGCAGAGGATAGAGGATGGTTAACGGTGGTAGCCGATATAGGACTATGTGCGGGTTTACTGGTAAACCGCCATAGTGCCTAGTCCTCCACCGGAGTGGGCCGGACTCGGCTATCGGGCCGAAGGGGGTTGGGCCACTGATGGGCCGAAGCCTGCTGGGCCTAGGGCTGCCGCGCTGCTCTCGGGCCGTAGACTGGTGGGCCGCTGACGGGCTGAAGCCTGTTGGGCCGGGAGCTACGGTGCCGCTTACGGGCCGAGGGCTGTTGGGCCGCTGATGGGTCGATGGCTCCCTGAGGGCCTTGCACTGCTGCTGCTGAGCTGAACGGGGTTTGGGCTTGATTTAATGGGCCGAATCGGATTCTGCCTCATCACATAGCCCCCCACTCTTGTCTTCCTCAGTTCTGAGATGGCGAGAGTATTGCCCGAAGTGTGCCGAGAAATAGTGTAATTAGGTGTCTTACCCGAAGCTCTGTTCTTTTTCTTTGAGAAGAGGGCGCCCTCGGTCGGCCGAAGGCTAAGTAGCTGCTTCGTCTTCACTCGGGGTGGCGACGAAGGCTCTTGCCTCTGAAGGCGAAGGGCCGAGCCCTCTGACTTGTGTCAGGCTTCACTAAATGGACGGGACGGGCGTCGCTTCGCGAAGAAGCACGGGACACGCGTCGCGCATCCGGCCGCTCCATAAAAAGCACAAAAAGATCTTGACCGCCCGCGGGTCGCGGATCGTCTCGGCTCTCTGCCCGAGGTTCTACTCGGATCGCCGCCGCTCCCTTCTCCGGCACGCGGATCGGGACACGTGGCGGGCATCCGAGTGATCAGCCGAAGGGTCGGGGCGCTGTCGGCCGTTGGTCATTCTGCTTCAAGTCCCGGAGTCCGCCCGTCATCACTGCCGAAGGACGGCACACGTGGCGGGCATCCGAGAGGAGCGGTGAGACGACGGGGATGATCTCGGCCGTCGGCTTCGGCGGGGGACGCTTCGGATGGAGCTTATAAATAGGAGCCCTTCGCAGAGCACTGTTCTTCTTCTTGCTTCCGCGCCTGCGTTGCTCTGCGATCACCCGAGCTCTCCCTCCTCTCCGGCGAAAGGCTAGCTCTCTGAAGGCGTCGTCCGAGCTTGCTGGCCATCGCGGGAAGATCTCCACCTCTCGGAGCGCTTGCTGGAGAAGTCTAGGGGCTTGAGAGGTTGCGCTTGATTCAGGAGAGATCCTTTCCTCTTTGAGAGTAAGCCTCGATCTCCTTTCTCATCTTCCCGACCTTATGGTCCGCAGCTCTTCTTCGAGCGAGATTACTCCTTCGGACGAGGAGTATACTCCGTCTCATTCCCCCAAGTCTTCTCTGTCATCTCCCCTTACTCTGGACTCCCTCGCCTCTGCGATGTCCGAAGAGCCCGAGGACTCCGGGGCCGAGGCCTTCGAGGCCGAGGGGTCCGAGGAGGTTCGAACCCCGGGCCAGGCTTCCACCTCGGGACGTCGTCGTCCCAAGACTGCCTCGGAAGCAGCCTGCGCCCTTTCAGATGAAGCGGTTAGCTACATCGCTTCTTACTTTCAGCTTCCTCCGTGGATGACTCCCTATCGGCCTGGCTCCAACACCAGGGCCAATACTCTCCGCCCGGGTACCTTTTCTATCTATGAAGACAGCTTCCAGGCGGGCTTTCGTCTTCCTCTCCCTACCTTCGTCATTAACCTTCTTTGCTTCTACGGGCTGGCCCCGTCTCAACTTTTTCCCAATTCTTGGCGCACTGTATATGGCTTTTTGGCTGTGTTTGCCCGTATACGGACTGTTCCTTCCATCAACATCTTCCGCTACCTTTTCAAAATCCAAAGGCAGGGGAAGTCCGAATGGTATTGCTTCGTCCCTCGCATTGGCCGAAGCATCTTTTTCGGGAAGCCCTCGTCTATCCATGGCTGGAAGAGGAAGTTTATCCTCATTTCTCTGCCGGAGAACGAGAAGAGCGTGTGGCCCTTTCCTACCGAATGGGCACCGCTGGCCGCGGGCCTTTCCGATCCTCCCGTTCTGACCTCCACCCAGAGCACCCTCGTAGGTCACATCGAGGCCATGGCCCCGTACAACATCTGGGGGCTCCTCAGCAGGGCGGAGCTGTTTGTGAACGCCGGGGTATGGCCGGACCCTCGGTTCGATCCGGAGCGGGTTTTTCCATACCTTCCTCCCGGGGAGACTCCGCAGGGCAGCGAAGGAAGCGTTGCCGTTCCTCCGGCCGAAGCTCCTCCGGCCGACGAGGTTGCTGAAGCTTCGGCCGAGGGTAAGTCGGTTGTAAGTTGCAACATGTTGTGTTATTCATTTTTAACACGTCTTCTCTTGCTTGCAACAATGTCCGGGATCGAGGCCCTCCTCATCCGGATAGCCGAGCAGCTCGGTCAAGGCCAGCTACCACCCCCGCAGGCGGCAGGTGGGTCTGGTCGAGGTGCAGTGGCGCCGAGGGCCCGAGCAGGGGCTCCGATGACTGCGGCCTCCTCCGAGGGCCGTGCTGCCGCCGCCGCTCTCGAGAGGGAGCGAAAAACCAAGTCTGCCGCCCGAAGGGGCGGCCGATTGTCGAAGCGGCCCCGGACGGAGGAGCCTGAAGAGGCAGAGCCCGCCCCATTGATAAGGAGAACCGCCGGGGCCCGAAGGGCCGCAAGGCTGGCGTCCCCCGAGGTGCCGAGGGGCGACTCTCCTCCGGCCGCGATGGCAGGGGCAGAGTATGAAGGCGCCGGGTCGCAGGCGCCTCGCGCGCAGGAGCGCGAGTTGTGGGTCCCCGAGCCGGGGGTCTACAAAGATGAGAGCATGGAGGATTCGCAGACGTGCCTCCGTCTGCTCCGCAACCTCACTCTCCCTTCGGCCTTCGTGGAGCTGAAGGACCACTCGGTCACCGATCTGGCGGCGATGAGCGCCCGATTGGCGGTCTAGGTAAGAAGCTTCTGAGTGTGCTTCAATCTAGCTTTCCTTAGCTTACTTCAAGTTTCGCTGATCCTCGTTTGCTTTCGGTCCGTAGGCCGCGGTTACGGGCAGTGTCCTGATTCACCATCAGGAGCTGCTCTGGAACAAATTTCTGGAGGCCGAGAGGGCGTCGACCTCGGCAGGTTTGGGTGAGGGCCCTTCGGCGGGGCCTAATATCGAGCCCATGGTTGACGGGCTTGTGGCCACGAACGCCCGGACGCGGGTGCAGCTGGAGGAGAGGGCAGCAGAGGCCCGCGCTTCTGCCGAGGCCAAGACGAAGGCCGAGCGGGAGAAGGAAAAGGCCGAGCGGGAGCTTGCTGCAGCCCAGGCTGAGATCCGGGCCCTTAAGGCCCAGATCCAGGACAAGGACTCCCGGTGGGCTTCGGAAAAACGTCGCCATGCCGAGGAGATATCGGCCCTGAAGCAGGAGCTAGAGGAGGCGGTGGACTCGGCCGTGGCCGATTATACAGCTTACTCTTCTTCAAGCCAGATGAAATTACCTGAAGTTGGGCTTAGTTGGGTGGCGTTGTGGGTTGGCCACCCAAGTCGCACCCCCTATTTTCTGCATAGCATCTAGTTAGGTTACACTAATCTAATTGGCACAGCAAGTCTATTTACTCACAATATAACCCAACTACCTCGCAAAAAAAAAGAGCTAAAATGAAATATGAAATCCAAAATATATATACTATCCCATACGCTTGCTCTACTAATGCCCAATATCCATTAATAGTCTCTACAAACCAGGCTTCCATATAGAGAGCCTATTACACCACTTTGACATTAACTAATAGATCTCTAGCCATAGGATCCTAATCAGTCAAGTGACCGGATTCAGTGAAATACCTTCGAAAGTGATTGTGTGCTCAACATGAGATCATTCGCACTCGGTAATAAGAGAGAAAATGCTCTAAGAATAATGCGTAGAAGTCTCAGGCCAGGGCGGGCACTTTATCAGAAAAAGAGTTTTCTTATATTGCACAGTAGCATCTGATCTGAAGTTAGTTGACTAGTTATGCTTTGACAGTTGACCATGCTCTACGTGAACGCGAGCATTGTACGAATGAAAGTTATAGCCACGTGGTAACTGATGATAGAAAAGTTCATTGAGTGGGTTGTTGAATTCCACTATCTTCCAAGATCATACGGTGTTGCTTGACACCCAACTTGATCAAAAACCTGACCAATTAATGTGTAATATTGATTCGGTGAATTAATTATTTAATATACAATATTAAATTAATTAATTTAAACCAATAAGGTGTTGTTAGACTTATTCAGTTGAAAATCGGACTGGTACTTAGGTCTATAGGGTCACATGCACAAAAATTCTCGATTGATCGTCTTTAAGTGGGATTTATATTAATTCGATGACTTTTGTGAAAAGTCGCCCTTTAATTAATATAAATATATGCCGAGAAAGGAACCCTAGGCCAAGCTTTAGTTCCCCTCTGGCCATCTCCCCTCTCCCTAGTGTGCCAGCAAGGGGTGCCTCCTGCTCTCCTGCCTCTACCATCTTCAACTCCCGAACGTCGAGAATTCGCCATTTGCATGTTACGAGCACCGTCATGTAGAAGGAATGCCAGCGAGCACGTTGCACCGAGCGAGTGATCGCATAGATACCGCTAGAGGTCGGACACCTACACGACTAGCAGCATCACTTCGTCGAAACTACACGGTTGCGGATTCGAATCCGCGCAATGTAATGCTCGATCACCAATTAGTTTAGATCTGTCAAAACATATCAGGAAGTGGGGACGAAAAATTTTAAATTTTTATTTCCGCTACGTTTTTCACCGTCCCGCCGGATCCTTACAGGAAGCTCCATCAATCATGCCCGATTAGAAGTCAACCCATGGAATGCAGAATCGGCCGATCCCAATCCGGCCGGGATCGGCCGATCCTGGCCAATTTCAGCCAATTCCGGCCGATCCGATCCCGATTCGGATCGGGATCGGTGGGTACTGATCCGGCCTCTTGATCCGTGCCGGAATTCCATGGGTCAACCTGCCTGTCCCCTCCAATATCAAGCTCAAATTGGTTTTGTTCCTCCTCTCCATGCATCTAACTGATCTGTCGAGCGAGTGTGAGCCGTCAAAGGAGCACTCCAGCATCTTCCTCCATCCAAGCCAACAATGATGAACCGGCGGAATCTCCCATGGCCATTCTCATTGGATCAACAGCGAGAGGAACTAATGCCATGTTCGTCTTAGTTCATTTGAATATTTGAGTCTGATATTTAGTGTACCTGCTCCTCATCTTCGCATGACAGCTGAGAAGTCATGGAGCCTGCTTTGACCGCACCGCACCACCTGTCTTAAGCATGTTCTTCCATATCCAAGGCACAGCATGGAAGGGAATTTGAGCTCATGAGAAATGTGAATCACGACTAGTTGTCCAATAGGTTAGTGCCTGCTCTGAACTTGGTTATGTGGTGAAATAATTTGCCCATGTTGGGAAACATGTTCGTGCCGGTGAGATGAGTGTCCGAACTTGTTAATTCCCGTTATCATTTTCATTGAGTGATATTGCTGCAGGTTTGTATGTGAAATTGGCAAGAGATAACATGCCCCCCCCACCCCAAATTTCTATCATGTTTGATATTTGGACACATTCCCTAATTTACACGGATAGTTCCCATCTACATTTGGACTGTTGTTGCTTTGGAATCTTGCATGGGACGTGCTACGCGCCTAATACTTCGCTGGATTGAAAATAATTGCTATTTGGAATTATTAGTAATATCGGACATCGTCAGTATTACATCATCATCACCACCAAAACCTTATCCCGTCTATTTGAAGTCGACTATATGAATCATGTACTGCCATCTTAATCTATCAAATGCCAAACTTGATATAATGCTTAGCAATGTCATGTCCTTTTTAAAACATCTAACCATCTCATCTTAAGTCTTCCTCGATGTCTTCTACCCTCCTCCACTCTAATTCAATCGCACATCTTAACTGGTACTAAACTTGGACAACGATGTACATGACCAAACCACTGCAACCTATTCTCCCTAAGCTTAACCTACACCTAAATCCTTATGTATATATCTATTCCTAATTTCATATTTTCTAGTCTTACCACACATTCATCTTAATATCCTCATCTCAGCAACACAACTTTTGCACATGATCCTTTCTCGCAGCCCAACACTCAGAACCATATAACATAGCAGGACTCACAACTGTCCTATAAAACTTACCTGACCCGCTGATGACAAAGGACTCCAGATGCATTTCTCTACTTCAACCAACATGTCTTGACTCTATAAATGACATCTTCTTGGATCTCTCCATTATCTTGAATAATAGATCTTAAATATCGAAAGTTGCTACTTATAGGAATAACTTGACCTTCGATAGTGACTAAATCTACTTGATCAATATTTATATTACTGAAACTATTTCATGTATTTTGTCTTAGTTCGACTAATCCTAAAGCCTTTAGATTCCAAAGCAGACCTCCATTGTTCTAAAGCAGACCTCCATCGTCAGTGTTACATGATTGTTGCTTATTTTGATGCGCCTATTAATGCCATTCATCCCATCTAGTGTTGTCCTGCGTCACTCAGGACATTCTCCTGCCTCGTCGAGGATTGGATGATTCTACTCTCCGGCCCTAGGAACCTTTCTCCTTAAATGCTAGTAAACCTAAGAAAGGAGCTCTTACCCTTTCCAAACTTGCTTCTTATCCCTTCTACCACTTGGCTCGCCAGTCTCGTAACAACCCGCCCACACGCCTCATCCGCCAAAGTGACAGAACACCCATCTTAGCATATGGGATATTTTCGTGAACACAAACCATGTCATGATCGCACTGAACGGAGTTGCTTGAACAGCAACCCCGCAACCCAACTCTAGAATCGAGCCTAAGCTGAATAAAGCCGCCATCTTCAAGCTCATGCCTGCCCTAGGTTCCTCCCTGTAAACCATGTACTTACAGCAAGCTTGGACAACCTCACTGTAGAGTCATAGACCCATCCCTTGTTCTACCAAGGCTGCACCTGCCTAGTGTCACGGCGTAACTCAGAAAAGTCTAAGTTACCGTGATGTCGTGCGGCGCCCCGGTAGCGGAAGCACACACCAAGACCAGCCTACAATTTTTCGCCTCACATTAGAATTTCTCAGCGCTCAAATACTTGGCCCGCAGGCCTCGCACAAATCTTTTCAGAGAGCTTCACCACGCCAAACCCCGGGCACCCGCGCAGGCTGCGCATAAGCGGGACAATCATCGCCTGGGATTAGCCGGCATCTGCACCCATACACATTACCTTCGGCGCCCTTGCCCCACGACCAAGACCTCTGCACTAACCCATCGACTCAGCGCACATACATCTTGCCTAGGCGCTCACGCTTTGATCAAGCAGACCTTCACTCAGAGCCTGCCAGCTACGCGCACCGCGCCTTCACTTAGGTCTACCCCAGATTAACAAGCTCTCGACCCTCTAGCCATACGGGAGGAGGAACAGCATTGCCCATAGTCCACCTAGATGGTTACACATAAAGGCCTTCAACTTGGCAACACTTAGTCGCCAAACACTGCCGCCTCAGCGAAGTTGCATCGGGGCACAATGCCACCGCTGCCCTTCACGCACGAACTTGCATGTTGGTCCTTCGCCTTTGCACAAGTCCTGCTTCAACAGTTGCTCCGGAGTTCAGGGCCTCTGCCACCTTCACGGAACTTAGCTCCATACGAACGTGTCTCCCTCGATGCACAGCTTGCTCTACAAGCCAACCGGTGTTCAAGGCCACCGCCGCCTTACGGAAGATGCACACTGACAAGCAACACCAACTTCATGGCTTCGTTGAAATATACAAGGCATGCGCCTAGCCCTGTGCATACCAGGAGAGAAGACGGCCACCTGTAAGATTGGATTCCGACTAGCCGGGATAACATAGCCTACGGCAAACGGACCCTAAGGGATAGTCTCCTCTAAGAATCTCCTCGCACCTAGCATAGCCCTTCGCCATTACTAAGTCCGACTCCTTCCTTAAAGGAACTCGCCGGCATGACAGGTCACACCTAACCGCAGCGGCCACACAATTGAAATGTGGCCGAGGGGTTCCGATCGGACGAGGCCGCAACCAACTACCCACCGGAGATAGTTCGACTCCATCAATCATCCGTAAACAAAAAGGCTTCACCAACCATGTCGCCCCTCCCAGCACCCACGAGTGGTCAAGGCTTAGTGAAAAGCCTAAGTCACGATTTCGGTCGTGACACGCTCCCCAACTAAGCTACCGACGTCCTCGTCAACCTCCGACTTCCGCCAATGGATTGCGGAATCGGCCGATTCGGATCCGAATCGGCGGGTTCCGATCCGATTTGGGGGGGATTTCACTGTTCCCCCCCACCGATTTGAAAAAAAAAAAAAAAACCGGCCGAAATCGGCCCGAACTGGACCAGATCGGGGCCGGACCGGCCAGATCGGGGCCGGACCGGCCAGATCGGCCGGTCCGGACCCGATCTGGTCCGGTTCGGGCCGATTTCGGTCCCCCCCTTAAGGTTTAAGGGTTTAGGGGTTTAGGGTTTTAGGGTTTTAGGGTTTAGGGTTTAGGGTTTAGGGTTTAGGTTTTAGGGTTTTAGGGTTAAGGGTTAAGGGTTAAGGGTTAAGGGTTAAGGGTTAAGGGTTAAGGGTTTTAGGGTTTTAGGGTTTAAGGGTTTAAGGGTTTAAGGGTAAGGGTTTAAGGGTTTAAGGGTTTAGGGTTTAGGGTTTAGGGTTTAGGGTTTAGGGTTTAGGGTTTAGGGTTTAGGGTTAAGGGTTAAGGTTTTAGGGTTTTAGGGTTAAGGGTTTTTGGGTTTAGGGTTTAGGGTTTAGGGTTTAGGGTTTTAGGGTTTTAGGGTTTTAGGGTTTAGGGTTTAGGGTTTAGGGTTTAGGGTTTTTTATGGATGTACATGAATTGCATTCATTCTTATTGTACATCAATTGAATAATATGTATGTAATTTTTTCTGATTTTTTTTTAATTTTTTCCTGATTTTTCCTGATTTTTTTTAATTTTTTTTTTATTTTTTAATCTGGCCGAGTCGGACTGGCCAGACTTCATCTGGATCGTCCGACTCGGCCGATCCGATCCGAGTCGGATCGGGATCGGCGGGTCCCGATTCGGGGACCCGATCCGATCCGGAATTCCTTGCCGCCAACCTTTGCTGCTGCAAGCACTACTTCTACTAGTACCCCAGCCTAACTCCAATTATGCTTCAATCTTCCGTCCTTTTGCCTCCTCCAAAAAACCTATCTACCTACTACAAGCTTCACGCCAATACACTGACCCTGAACTCCTTCAAAGATGTCAACCAAGCATGTCTCCTTCGCATCTCTACTCGGAGAACAGTTTGGGCTCTACTGCACACCACACGATCAGGCTCCTGCTTCGGCTTCAAAAGACTTGGCGGCCCAGCTTCGCCTAAGTCTACCCTGCTATGACCGGGTTCAGAATCTCCCACACGGTCACAAAGCTTCCACACGCCGGCTTCATCAAACACCTCCGCACATCCACCTCCTTACATTGCTTCTGGACAAGCACCGCCAACTCCTCGGAGAATGGTGCTCCGGCAATCCCAACGGACGGGCATTGTGGCATCGCGTGCTCTGGCAAATATTCTGCATCCCTTGTCTGCCTGTGAACTGCTCCTTAATTCAACTAAGTGGATGGCTGAATTGTAGCGGACTTTCAGCATGTACACTTTTGCTCCTGACCCTAGCACTCGCCGCACAAGATACTTTCACCAAGCCGAATGCAAACACTTAGCCAACGAGACTGCGAACAACAAGACGAATGCATTAGCACGGAGAAGGGGGGTTACTTACCACACCACTGCACGACTTGTGGTAAGTTGCGAACACGGCAGACAACATAGCAGAGCCGTGTAGCTTGACTGATTAAGGCCGGCCCGGACTATGCCGAGGAGATAATCCAGGCCCAGCTTCTAGCGGCCTCCTCGGTCTTCGACATCGGGCTAGCTGCCGCCCAGAAGGCCTGCCCGAACGTGGACTTAACCGGGATTGCCTTTCCTACGGACGAGGAAGTGAAGGAGCTCCTGTCCTGGTGGAAGGGGCTTATGGCCGAGAGGGCCCCGGCCTCGGTGGAAGGCGACAAGGCAGTGCCAGCCGAGGAGGCCCCTATCGAAGCTGCCCCTCCTGAGGCCGTGCAGATTGTCGATTCCCCCTCTCCCTCTCCTGGCCGAAACCCAGTTGAAGTGGAGGAGGAGGGGGTTGTCGAGAACTGATACGAGGGCTTGCCCCGGTTTTTGTTTTTCTCCTTTTGTAGGCCTGCGGCCAGGTGGATGGCCGATTTTGTACTTCCCCTTTTTTGTAAATACAGGAAGTGTTTTTGGCTTTACCTTGATGTTTTGTGCATGACCGACTGAATCTGGCTTTTCAGAAATCCGAGATCCTGTCATTTTCTGCTATAGCTCGCAAGGCCGAGACCCGCTGTAGGTTCGGATAGGAAGTTGATAGAATATCGCCACCGATAGTATATACGGCCGGGGCCTTTACTAACGTGGTTTATAAGATCCAAAGGGATATCCTGCCGCTCTTGACGCGGTTTGTGTGGCCGAAGCCACTCCCGGTTTGGCTTACGCGGTCTCGAGAGATATATCTTGCCGCTCCCTGATCCGGTATACATGGCCGAAGCCACCCTCGGATCAGGTTACCTGCGGACTTTTTAGAAAAACCATGCCACTTCCCGATCGGTACGGGTTATTTGCGGACTTTAATATACCTTGCCGCTTCCCGATCTGGATTATATGGCCGAAGCCATTCGTCGGATCGAGGTACTTGCGGACTTAGAAGAACCATGCCGCTTCCCGATCGGTACGGGTTACTTGCGGACTTTAATATACCTTGCCGCTTCCCGATCCGGATTATATAGCCGAAGCCATTCGTCGGATCGAGGTACTTGCGGACTTTCTTGAGAAGGCCGTGCCGCTCCGATCCGGTATATATGGCCGAAGCCACTCTCGGATCGGGTTGCCGCGGACTTTCTTGAGAAGGCCGTGCCGCTCCGATCCGGTACACATGGCCGGAGCCACTCCGAATCAGGTTGCCGCGGACTTTCTTGAGAAGGCCGTGCCGCTCTGATCCGGTACGCATGGCCGGAGCCACTCCGAATCAAGTTGCCGCGGACTTTTGAGAAATCCGTGCCGCTCTGATCCGGGACTCATGGCCGGAGCCACTCCGAATCAGGTTGTCGCGGACTTTAGAGAAATCCATGCCGCTCTGATCCGGTACGCATGGCCGGAGCCACTCCGAATCAAGTTGCTGCGGACTTTAGAGAAATCTGTGCCGCTCTGATCCGGTACGCATGGCCGGAGCCACTCCGAATCAAGTTGCCGCGGACTTTTGAGAAATCCGTGCCGCTCTGATCCGGGACTCATGGCCGGAGCCACTCCGAATCAGGTTGTCACGGACTTTAGAGAAATCTGTGCCGCTCTGATCCGGTACGCATGGCCGGAGCCACTCCGAATCAAGTTGCCGCGGATTTTGAGAAATCCGTGCCGCTCTGATCCGGTACGCATGGCCGGAGCCACTCCGAATCAAGTTGCCGCAGACTTTTGAGAAATCCGTGCCGCTCTGATCCGGTACGCATGGCCGGAGCCACTCCGAATCAGGTTGCCGCGGACTTTAGAGAAATCCGTGCCGCTTCGATCCGGTATATACGGCCGAAGCCATCGTTGGACCGAGTTGCTGCGGACTTTCTTGAGAAGGTCGTGCCGCTCTGATCCGGGACTCATGGCCGGAGCCACTCCGAATCAGGTTGCCGCGGACTTTCTTGAGAAGGCCGTGCCGCTCTGATCCGGTACACATGGCCGGAGCCACTCCGAATCAGGTTGCCGCGGATTTTAGAGAAATCCGTGCCGCTTCGATCCGGTATATACGGCCGAAGCCATCGTCGGACCGAGTTGCTGCGGACTTTGGAAACTCACTGCCGGACACGATCTTTTCAAAGAAGAGACTTTCCTTACGTCTCCTGGCTAAATTCCAGAGGGTTAATTTACATGAAGTGCCAAAGGTACTCCGTATTTTAGACAAAGGGGGATGCGTGTCCGAAGGGGTCCCTAATCCGTGAGCCCCTAGGTCGCGTCCGTTTACAAACACTTCAGTCGTTTTAGAGGTATGGCAGGGGAACTCTTCGGATGTTCTGCCTTACTGCTCCGAGGTCCTCCGGTCACGCCTCTGTCGAGGCTGTTCCTACCGGTATAGTGGCAGTTGGCCTTCTCTGATGAGGCGATCTATCTCCTCCCGAAGTTGCCGGCATTCATCAGTCATGTGGCCGGTCTCCCGATGGTATTCACAATATTTGCTAGGGTCCCTCCGGCGAGGATCAGTTTTCATGCGTTGCGGCCGCCGGAGCATATGCTTTACCTCCGTAAGCATTTGGGAGGGGGGAGCAGGTAGCGATAAGTGCCGTAGCGGCGGACCCCGTTGCCTGCCTCGGATCCACTCCCTTTGACATCGCCTACATAGGAGCTCTTGACTCGCAGGTTGAGGGTGAGCCGCTGGAGGGGCAGGTGGTGCCGAAGGCTCGTCGTTCACCGAAACAACCTCGTCGGAAAAGACATGCGAAGATGCTGGTCGAGGCTCCTCGTTCTGTACAGGGCGAAAAGGAGGTGCTTGATGGGGGAGTTGGCTCAGTACCCCTATGTACTGGGCCATGGCAGATACCATGTCTGCTAGAGATGTAACAGTGGTAGTCAGTGTGGTCATTTGCTACTGAAGTTCCTTTATCCGGTTGTCTTCAGCTGTGGACCCTGGCATGACTAGCCATGCCGCGCTCAAGGGGGCGGATGGAGTGCCTTCGGAGGGTAGTAACTGTGCTGAGGCTTCCCGTGACTCTGGTTCGCTCTGTTCGGATCGTCGGTTTATAGGTCGTTGAGACATGACTTGTTTGTTTGTTTCCCACAGACGGCGCCACGTGATGTAGCCGAAACTATCACGACCGGATTCCGAAGTTGGAATCTGAAGTTATGGATCCGGAGCTGGGTCGGATCGGTGTGTTGGAGGCCCGACAGGGATCCGGAAGGCGGAGGATGCAGAGGCGAAGCCGAAGGTCCGAGGCCGAGAGCCGCTCGGTCGGTGGTTGGCTTGTCTTCGGGAAGTCGGGGCCGAAGCTCTTTCGGCAGACGAAGGGGCGGCGCGAAACCGAGTTTCCTATGCCATGGGGCAGCCGGCGCACGGTGTCGAGACCAAGGAGAGGAGTCCGAGATCGGCGGCCGAGACCGACTCAGGAAGGTCGGCGATGATTCGAACCGAGCTCCTGCAGGAGGAAAAGAAGAAGAAAACCGGTCAGCAGGAGTCCCGGGCTCCGGCCCTAAGGAACCCCCTCCGACGGTCAAGTTAGCTCCTGAAGATGATTCGATTCAGAAGGCAAAGAGTAGCTTTAATGCTTTTTGGACTGTAGTCCTTAAGGGTCTCGGAGGCTTAAGAGAGCATACCTTTGGCAATAAATAGCGGTGTATTTATAGCAGAGGATAGAGGATGGTTAACGGTGGTAGCGGATATAGGACTATGTGCGGGTTTACTGGTAAACCGCCATAGTGCCTAGTCCTCCACCGGAGTGGGCCGGACTCGGCTATCGGGCCGAAGGGGGTTGGGCCGCTGATGGGCCGAAGCCTGCTGGGCCTAGGGCTGCCGCGCTGCTCCCGGGCCGTAGACTGGTGGGCCGCTGACGGGCTGAAGCCTGTTGGGCCGGGAGCTACGGTGCCGCTTACGGGCCGAGGGCTGTTGGGCCGCTGATGGGCCGATGGCTCCCTGAGGGCCTTGCACTGCTGCTGCTGAGCTGAACGGGGTTTTGGCTTGATTTAATGGGCCGAATCGGATTCTGCCTCATCAATATCTATGCATACATTTATTTATATTCTCTTCTTATTTAAGGAATATAAAAATTTATATTCTAAGCAAGAATGAAGAAAGAAATCAAGAGGTGGCAACTATCTAGATATTTTAGATCTTAAACTTGACACCTAAAATGATAGTGGTAGCATATAAATTCATATATATCTTAAAATGATAGGTGGCAACACATAGACATATGCATATCCATAGATCATAAATATTTTTAAGAGAATGACAAGTGTTAGCATGAGATGTCAAAGTAGCTCCTAAAGTCTTCATATATGGGTTATAAGGTGTCGTTCCCTCATTCAAACCATCTTATATATAAACCACATCTTACTTCATATTTTACCCATCATCACCAATAATTTTAAAGAGAAAAAGGAGAAGGAGAAGAAGATGAAGAGTGTTTAGATACCTACAGTTGAAAAAGAGGCTTCTTGGAGGGCTATAGTAGAATCTTGGAAAAGTACTGCAAATTGTAGAATAGTTGTGGAGAACATTAGAGGCGGTAGTGGATTCATGGAGAACCTCTTCTCAAGTTACATCAGATTCTACAGAAGAAGTTAAGAAGAAGTCTAAGGTGGGTTTACTCAGGTCTCAACACTTCTATCTTTTTTTCAAATCCTTGTGTTTGTAGAAACATAGCCCTAGTTTTATAAGTACATTTAAGATCTCAGCCCCTCTATCTTCTTCTCAAATCCTTTTTCGAAAATTCAACAAGATACTTTGATTCTCTTAATCATTCTTCTAATTTTAAGAACATTTTACTACTTTGATTACCCAAGATCTACCCCCATGATTAATTTTTTTTACTTTGATTGAAATCTAACCTTTCTATTAGCCTTTGATGATTTTTGCTAAGTTAATCCTATAACTATTCTAATGACCTTTATTCTACCATGGCTATGATTTGATTTCACATGTTAGAGGTTAGATGTGTATAAGTCTCCTGATAATAGGAGTATATGAGTATGCATAATCTTTTTATTTTTAATTTATTGGAAAATATTTGAATATGATTTTGATGTAGATGTAAGAGTAAGTGCATGTTAAGATCTACAAATTAGAAGTTCATTCATGTTTATAGTAACATCACTTCATATTTAAAGTTTGAATTTGTGCCAATCAGACATTGCTGCTATATGAATGATATTTGTGTTGGTAGAAGCATTTCATCAACTCCCTGTTATATATATAGAGCCCAAGAGCAACGAACAAATCCTTAAATAAATTAAGGTAGGATGACAACCCTCAAGTTATTGCTATGCCTAAGACTATGGCTTTGTTTGACCTCGTAAGGTCTAATATCTAAGCTATATAGTAAAATATTATCTTAGCTAGCTCAAATGGATAGTTAGATGCATGTCTAGATAGGAAAATTTGAATATGTTTATGTCACCCAATCTGTACATAATCAATTATTTTTGAATTAAAGGTGACGATCTAATATGTTAATTAATTTATTTAGTTATTGTGGTTTGTTAGCAAGTGATTACAACATGCATATTTCATCATACATCAGTAAGAAGTTCAGATTGCACATACATATTTTATTATAAGTCAACGAGAAGTTCAAGTTGCATGGTATCATGTAGCGTCATTCTCATGGCATACAATTATCATTTAAGATCAAAGTACATGATCTAAATCAGAGTTTATTGAGCTACCAATATCTATTATCAAATAGCGCTCACATGTCGTTATGCATATCTTAAATAATCAGATTTCTATTTAGTTTGGAAAGTTCTTTATGGGCAACTATTTAGGCTTACCTATTAGATCTCTGTTGCTTTGAAATTCACAACCTACCATTTACAAATGGGTCATCTCCAAATCCAGTCTAAGCAATAAAAGATGTCTAAGTGCTGGGAACTGATTTTAAGTAACTGTCAGTCTATTTTGGGAGCCTTTCGTGTAGTGACAAACACGAATTTGTATCAATTGGTTGAAATTTGGATCTTGGTTTGTACATAATCAACTATTGTAATCTTTATGTATTGAAAGATATAGTTGTTGCATGCATTTGTGTGGATCATCATCTATTCCAACCTTCCATTTTAAGGGCTCTTGTCCCTTGTCGTGTTTAGGTCCAGTTAATTTTTATTAGTTCTTTCAGTGCATTATCAACAAATCAAGCAAGAGTATTATAATATACATATAGGAAAACGAACACCCTACTAAAAGACCTATCAGTATCCATATCAAAAGTGATATTATATATATATATATAATACAACAAATAGGATGTATGGTATTGTCATCGTCTTTCATTTGTTAAATACTTTTGCTCTATAATTAGTTGTGCATTACATTGATGAATCCATTGAAAAATCAAATATTAGATTCCCGCCATTAGATGGCAAGAATCCTTAAAACCTTTAAATCTCTGAGGCATAATGCACATTCAAGAGAAGAGCAACCATCTTAATAAGAATCTCTTGTGGCAATATATGGCGCTTGCTTATGAAGTGTAATAATTCTTCTCTAAAACATATATAGAGATTGTCCAAAAGGAATCCACCATATTGTGGACTTACTTGGTTATGGTTGGTTGGTAGTAAGCATAGAAGTTGAAATAAAGTTACAATTCATAGCAAAGCCTCTAATACCATAGTTCTCACTAATTGATTTCCTTTAAACTTGAGTGATATTTATTCTTCACAAATTCAAAGTGCTTATCATAGGGCTATCAATCGATGCCTCAACATCTCACATGAGCAAAGGATAGACAAATAGAATTGGGACCATAAATGGATAGTTGATTTTTGTTTAGTATGTATGGGCCTTTGTATAGAGTGGTTTTAAGGAACTTCCATGTGCAGCTACTACCTTTCACCCTGATCCCCCAAGGCACCATGGAGGCCCTTTTCCCTTGAGTAATACTTGCGGCTCTGAAGGACAGTGCAGCAAGTTGAGTAATCTTATAATGCAAGATGTCATTGGTCCACATGGACAAGTAACAGATGTGTTAGATAACTTTTTTTACAAGGGGACCAGACAAATATTAAATATAAGTATAGAATTCTAAGCATGACATATATATGTGAAAATGACAAATAGTATTTATCATATTCACAAAATATTTATCATGTCCGAAAAATATTAATCACACCAATAAATCTGTACACATATATGTAGGGTGACAAATACTTCTAGGCATGATAAATACTCTGTATGCATGATAAATACTATTTGTCATGCTCACGAAATATTTGTCATGCTAATAAAATATTTGTCACGCCCAAAAATATGTATGCAAATACGTAGAGTTGTCATGCCCACATGTATTTGCCATATCTAGAACCATGTACTTACATTTAATATATGTCTGGTCCACCCGTATAAAGAATTATCTAATCTATATGCCTCCTGTCATGTAGACCAATGTTATCTTGCAATACAAGATGACTCAACTTGCTACACTGACCAAGCATTACTATTTCCGCTTCTCTCTCCAAGAAGTTTCTTCTCCCAGTTGGGAGGACTAGACTACTTCCTTTGGGAGAATTGTTTAGGTAAATTTTCTTAGTTTTAACAAAACTATGATTGCGTTTCATTAAGCTTTTGATTTGTTTGCCCTTCATCTGATCCATATCCTTTATATTTCCCCATTTTGGTTGAAGATTCATTCGTCATACCTACTTATCCCCTTTTCTCGCCCTTGTGTAGCCTTCCCCTCAACTTGACTATCTTCCCTCCTCATCTGTTCTTCATTTTTTCCTCCCTCGTTCAACTAATTCCATCCTTTGGAATTGTATGGCGTGTATGTTCGATCAGAAATTCAACACTACCATCAACCATATCTTATGGAGGCAATGAACTACATAGGGTGTTTTAATCGATTTGGAGTAGGCTTGGGGGTTCACCATAGGCCTTTTTCGGAGCTTGTTATTTCAATACCCATCCACATACTTCTACTCATAAGCATGTCTTCCAATATTACCCGTATCTTTAGAGCTACAAGTAGCCAAGTTATAACCAAAGATACATCAAGGAAGAAGCTATTGACAAATGGATTCATGTTTTATATTTTCCTCCACTTATTTTTATCTTACCTATTTTATATTGTTGTTGGGTGCATTGAGTCTGTGTAGTGTTTGTTTCTTCTCCCTATGAACAAGGACCAAGTACTATGTATGGGAAAGGGTATGATGGGTTGGAGCTCCTAAGTCTTCGTTAAATAATCTATTTCTAGAGATAATGTTAAGTTCTTTTGACCAAAAAAGGATTTTCTGTTTATCTAACTCATGTCTTGTTTTTAAAAAGGATATGGAACTTTGATAATATGCATTATGTTATCAAAAACAAAAATAATATTGCAATAATTATTAGAGTTGAAAATAGACATAGATGTTTCAATATCCAACTATTCATTTCCATTCCTAACAATACATAGACCTATATATGTATGTACATGTTAAGACATAATAAATAAACAATTGGTGAGTCATTGGATGGGATTATTGCACATCTAACATTAAAAAATAAGTGAAGAAATGGGCAGGAAATCTGAATCCTAGCACATTGGCATGTGCCCTAGTTTTCTTATCCTAATCCTGCTTTCCCTTCATCCCTCATTTATTAAGGTGGACATATATAAAAATCTGAAATAACTTAGTTACTGTATTGATTTGGAAGTGAACATGGAAGCATAAAGTGAAAACTAGGTTTCCATCTCCAACCCATTTATTGAATAGATTTAAAAATTTGAAATAACTCAATTACTATATTGATTTGGACGTAATATAGAAACATAAAGTGACAACTACTATTTTCACTTCCATCTCTAACCCATTTATAACCTTAGAACGAATTCAGATGCTTTGAGTGTTACTCTTTTGGGCATGAACTCTATGCCTGACTGCTTAAATTAGCCGAAGATCTTCAATAAGCTTTTTTGTTCATTTTCCACTTTATTTACACTAGTCGAGTGTATTATAAGTTGTTTAATGGCAGTTCTTCTTATAATATTTCATGGACATTTCAACAAGAAAATGTTGTAGCTATATCTTCAAGGTGGTTAAAACCAGAGTAAAAAATGAACACAAAAATTGAACCTATATTTTGGATGTGGTTAACAATAGAGGAAAAAGCACATACAACAAACCTTGATCATAATGAAAGGATAATATTATTAATTTATAATCAAGGGAACACATCAAGATTGTGGGATTTCATTAGTAGAAATCATAAATTAGAATCAATTTGAATCAACTTGGGAGGGAGGTAAGGGCACATGCCAATGCATACATGTAGGGATGAAAAAGGCTATTTAGTGATGATGAGGCAGAATCCGATTCGGCCCATTAAAACATGCCCAACACTGAGATCAGTCTAAAAAGCAGCAGTAAGAAGCCCACTGGCGGCTTTCGGCCCGTTCGCGGCCCAGTAGCCCTCGGCCCAGTAAGCAGCCCAGTGGTCCTCGGCCCGTCAGCAGCCCAGCAACCTTCGGCCCATTAGCGACCCGATAGCCTTCGGCCCATTAGCGGCTCAGCAGCCCTCGGCCCAGTAGGCTCCAGCCCACTAAGCGGCATCTGGCCCATCAGTGGCCCTACCCCTTTCGGCCCAGTAGCCGTATCCGGCCCATTCCGGTGGGAGGGTTAGGCACTATGGCGGTTTACCAGTAAACTCAGAACATAGTCCTATATCGGCTGCCACCGTTAAGCATCATCTATCCTCCGCTATAAATACACGGCTATTTATTACCAAAGGTATGTCTTCGTGACCCCAAGGACTACAGTCCAAAAAGCATTAAAGCTGTTTCTTCCACCTCTTTGACTTCTGAATCGAATCATCTTCAGAAACTAACTTAGCCGTCGGAGGGGGTTCCTAAGGGCCGAAGCCCGGGACTCCTACTGACTGGTTCTTCTTCTTCTTTCCCTCTTGCAGGGACTCGGTTCGAATCTTCGCCGACCTCCCCGAGTCGGTCTCGGCCACCGACCTCGGGACTTCTCCCTCCGATCTCGACGCCATTCGCCGGCTGGTCCTCTTCGCCTGAAGGTGCCTCGACTTTGTCCCGCACCAGCTGTTCCTCATCCAGAGGACCTTCGGCCACGCCGTCCGCAGGCTAGCCCACATCCGACCGAGCAACCCTCGGCTTCGGATCTTTGGCCTCGTCTCTGCCCTCGCTGCGTTCCGGATCCCCATCGGGCCTCTTCTCCGATCCGATCCAGCTTCGGATCGCAACTTCGGATTACAGCTTCAGAATCCGGTCGTGATAGCTTCGGCTACATCAAGTGGTGAAGATAATAGTTATACTCTTATCATTATTCTTAAATAAAAAATATATCATTAATCTTATCTTTATCTTTATCTTTATATACTTACATCTTTATCCTTATCCTTAAAAGCTAAAATAGAAATGGATACAAATGTTATATTATTGGACAACATATAATTTTGCACATTTCTATACACAAAAAAATGAATTATAAATTTTTCATCATATACGTGCAATGCAATTGTCATAAAATAAATATTGAGATGATTCTTTCTGACTTCAAATTTATCATGTGAATGAACATATACCATCATATGCATGTCCTTAAAAGTTAAAATAGAAATGGATACAAATGTTAAACTATTGGACAACAGATAATTCTACACATTTCTACACAAAAAAAAATGAATTATAGATTTTTCATCATATACGTGCAATGCAATCGTCATAAAATAAATATCGAGATGATTCATTCTAACTTCAAAATCATGTGAATGAACATATACCATCATATGCATGCAATGCCTTCACTTCAACATTTGTCAAATTTTTTTAATGATTTTATATTTTCATAAATATATTTTATAGTACATAAATATATTTTATAGTACTATTATAATATAAAATATATTTTTATAAATATATTATATTATAATATCATAATATATATATAAAAAAGTTAGATAATCAAGTTACATGACATGAAGTAATTGTTTCTTTTTCTTTATCCTAAATAAAAAGGGTAAGAATATTACCCTTATTCTTATCTTCAAATTTATATTCTTATATGTCCTATAAGTCACGGATAAGGACGGATATTTAGGGTTAACTTTTTTGGTACATACCTGTCTAACAACCCATTTGGGAAAATTTCTCTGAGCAGTAGATTCTCTGACATGCTTGGTAATCCACCGTAGATTGCAACTCATGGTTGGATGGTTGATGTGCAACCCGTCTAAATTTAGGAGAGGCTTTTGAAGGCGTTTTCTTATTCTTTTTTTGATTTTCTATTCGAATTTTTTAAATTTTATTGGAGCATCATGCAGTGCAATGCATGGTTGGACGCCTGCTCTACAGTCCGTCTAAATTTAGGGGGGGGGGGGGGGTTGGGGGTGTTTTCTTATTCTTTTTTTATTTTCTATTCAATTTTTTAAAATTTTATTAGAGCGTCTGATCAAACATTGAACAGTACATCCGGGTTGTTTAGGTCGGCCCCTACCCGACTGTTTATTTTTTTTTAAAAAAAAAATATTGACACAAACCTCGATTTACATGTAAAAAATAAAAAAAATAAAAAAGATAATACAATCGGGTCGGCTCGAGCAACCCGACTATACCGTCCGATTTTTGATCAAACGCTCCAAAAAAATTTAAAATTTTGAAGAAAAAAATAAAAAACGGTTCCCCGAAAAGCTCCCCCCTCCTTAAATTTAGACTGACTGCACAATATGACAATGCAGCAAGTATTACTTATATTCTAGTATATTTAGATTCTTTTCTAATCTAAAGAATGAACGGAAAATCTAAGTGATCTAATCCCGCAGTTTACCCAATCCCTCATCATTTTTGTTTTGCATATGCCATAATGACACGAATTGAAACAATAATACTGACAAAGATTTAATGTTGTTCAGATCCCCAAAAATATATCCCATGTTTATTTTAAAATTTAACTTTGGATGTGTTTGGCGAAACTTTTACTTGAAATGTACTTTTAGCTTCCAATTCTCACATAGAATAATTTGAGGGAAAGAGATTATGGACATGTTTGACAAAACTTTTATTTGAAAGCCAGTTTTGGGTTTCACTTCTCACATAGAATGAGTTGAAGGAGAGATGTTATAACTAACTTTTGTTTATTACAAAAGTCAACTATTTCATAACAACTTTACTTTTTCTCCAATTTTGAAAGCTCCATCTTATAGTTTTTGGTTGGAAGCCAAAATACAAATACTACTGCCATGTTTGTGCCAACTTCCATTTGGAAGTACTTTTGTACTTGCATTTAATTATTTTTTGTAGAAGTCATTAGATCTTAGAAGCCATTTATGTAGTATTTTACACATGATGGATTGATAATTTTAAAAGATAAAGATATATTAGGATGAGGATAAGAATACACATCTTGCTTTAAAGATAAGGATAAAGATAGATTCTCTAATCGACTCAATATGTATCTTTTTACATTCCTAGCTTTATTTATGATAAACATGGTGGATTGAGTAAATATATGCCATTTTACCATTATACCTTCATAACCTTTTTATAGAAGTTAATGAAAATAAAGGAAAGGGAAAATTACCTAAGCTCCCTATCAGAGGCAATATTTTATTTCCTCCTCCCCATCAGAAAAAGATGTACTAGGAGCTCCTATTTCATGGGAAGGCTTATTTTTCCCTCTTCCACATCATCAACCTCTTAGACTATCCACTTTACCCCTAGTCATATTTGCCTCGTCACAAGAAAAGCTATAGCTTTTTTTTTGAAAAATTATAATTTTATCACTCTACCTTTTAACCTCCGAATATAACTATAACACTTTAAAAGTTAAAGTATTAAAGTGCTAAGATATTAAGCATAACACTATAATTCTTTTAAGTCTTTAAAACTTAAACTATTAAGGTTACTTGAAAGCTAATGCCAACAACAATAGTAATAGAAGTATGCAATCCCCTCTAATGAACATTGCATTTCCTACAACTCGATCATGTCGAAACTAAGTTCGATGGACATCTTTACGGCATTTAGTAGTAGCAACATCTTCTTGCTAATGCCTACCCACTTGGAGTTTGGTTGCTGCTTCGGTAACTCAATCACCAACTCGGCGAACTCCTTCACCGTTATGACTTCCTGAGAAAGTGGTATCACCACTGCTACCTCCTCTGGCATCCAAGACCAATTCACACAGAGTTCTATAAAGCACATATTTGACGTGACCGTGAACATGACAGTGTCTTTGAAAGGGAATGATCAAAGTTTGTCAACCAGAAAGAGCCACCAAATCCATACATGGAGAGATCCATGGAGACAAGAAGGAGAGGTGGAAGGTAGCCACCCTGCTATCGTGCTAGTGGAAGGCAGCGTCGCAAGAGAGGGTGATGCCAGGCTGGTTGAGCTAGGATGTGGGAAGGCAATGGCGATGGCGGAGAGCTCATAGGCAGCAGTCTAGAGGATGATGTCGATACTATAATGGTCGAGGTTGCAGAGGCATCTGAGAAGTCCAAGTACGACTTCACCTGGATATTGTATTTCAAGAATGGGAGATTGACTCAAAATATAGAGGTGTTATATATCTATTGTTGCGCATTATCTCATCTTGATGATGACTTGTACCTAAGTTTTTTATTTCTAAGATTACGGATATTCAGGACTTAAAGCATTAAAGAGTTAAATATTAAGGAGAGATAATATGTTTATGAGCAAGTGCATGCTAGCGAATATAGAAATACACATGAATCAATCAGAAAAATTCTATGGATCACCCCTCAGACAACTTCCAGTTGAGCCCATCTAATTTCTCCAGTGCAAAGCGAGGCTTCTCGTGCAATTTCCTCTAGAGAAATACCGCACTCCCATGAGTGAGATCATGCCCACACACTCTTTGGCATTTACATCACATATGTATACTTTTTTTAAAAGAACTGTCTAATCAAAAATTAGATATTTAGATAGTATGGACCTCAAGTTAGGAATGCTATGCATGCACAAGTATGTGATATTTATTCTCTTAAATACTTAATCAAAGATCGGATGACGCATATGTCAGATTTAACGTAATCTTTTGATTCAGATCAACAACAAAAATTGTGCCCTGTATACTGCCATTCAATCTGATGATCAGATTGTACCTCGTCCACCCATGCAACAAGTATTTCTCATTCTTATTTTATGAAACATTTTTTTTTTTGAATTCAAACAAACTAATATATATTAAAGAGTCGCCGGTGGGAATCAGGAAACTTCCACATTAGTTCCTGATGTAGACTGGATCTATCACGACCGGATTCCGAAGCCGGAATCCGAAAAGAAGGATCCGGAGCTGGGTCGGATCGGTGTTCAGAGGCCCGACGGAGATCCGGAAGGCGAAGGATGCAGAGGCGAAGCCGAAGGTCCGAAGGCCGAGGGATGCTCGGTTGGTGGCTGGCTTGCTCCGGGAAGTCGGGGCCGAGGCTCCTTCGGCGGACGAAGGGGCGGCGCGAGACCGAGTCTCTTCTGTCGCGGGACAGCCGGCGCACGGCGTCGAGACCAGGGAGAGGAGTCCGAGGTCGGCGGTCGAGACCGACTCGGGAAGGTCGGCGATGATTCGAACCGAGCTCTTGCAGGAGGAGAAGAAGAAGAAAACCGGTCAGCATGAGTCCCGGCCTTCAGCCCTAAGGAACCCCCTCCGACGGTCAAGTTAGCTCCTAAAGAAGATTCGATTCATAAGGCAAATAGAGTAGCTTTAATGCTTTTCGGACTGTAGTCCTTAAGGGTCTCGGAGGCTTGGGGAAGCATCCCTTTGGCAATAAATAGCGGTGTATTTATAGCAAAGGATAGAGGATGGTTAACGGTGGCAGCCGATATAGGACTAAATGCGGGCTTACTGATAAACCGCCATAGCGCCTGATCCGCCACCGGAGTGGGCCGGACTCGGCTATCGGGCCGAAGGGGGTTGGGCCGCTGATGGGCCGAAGCCTGTTGGGCCCTGGGCTGCCGCGCTGTTCCCGGGCCGTAGGCTGGTGGGCCGCTGACGGGCTGAAGCCTGTTAGGCCGGGAGCGACGGTGCCGCTTACGGGCCGAGAACTGCTGGGCCGCTGATGGGCCGAAGGCTCCCGGAGGGCCTTGTACTGCTGCTGTTGGACTGAACGGGGTTTGGGCTTGCTTCAATGGGCCGAATCGGATTCTGCCTCATCACATAGCCCCCCACTCTTGTCTTCCTCAGTTCTGAGATGGCGAGAGTATAGCCCGAAGCTAGTAGGAAAATAGCGTAACGGGTGTCTTACCCGAAGCTCTGTTCTTCTTCTTTGAGGAGAGGGTGCCCTCGGTCGGCCGAGGGCTATGCGGTTGCTTCGCCCTTGCTCGGAGTGAAGACGAAGGCTCATGGCTCAGAAGGCGAAGGGCCGAGCCCTCTGACTCGCGTCAGGCTTCATTAAATGGACGGGATGGGCGTCGCCTCGCGAAGAAGCACGGGACACGCGTCGTGCATCCGGCCGCTCCGTCAAAAGCACAAAAGGATCCTGACCGCTCGCGGGTCGCGGATCGCCTCGGCTCTCTGCCCGAGGCTCCACTCGGATTGCCGCCGCTCCCTTCTTCGGCACGCGGATCGGGACACGTGGCGGGCATCCGGGTGATCAGCCGAAGGGTCGGAGCGCTTTCGGCCCTTGATCGCTCTGCTTCAAGTCCCGGAGCCGGCCCGTCATCATTGCCGAAGGACGGTGCACGTGGCGGGCATCCGAGAGGAGCGGTGGGACGAAGGGAATGATCTCGGCCGTTGGCTTCGGCGGGAGGCGCCTCGGATGGGACTTATAAATACAAGCCCTCAGCAGGGCACTGTTCTTCTTCCTGCTGCTGCGCCTGCGTTGCTCCTGCGATTTTCCGAGCTCTCCCTCCTCTCCGGCGAAAGGATAGCTCTCTGAAGGCTTCGTCCGAGCTCGCCGGCCACCGTGGGAGGATCTCCATCCTTCAGAGCGTCTTGTTGGTGGAGCTAGGTGGCTCGAGAGGCTGCGCTCGGTTCAGGAGAGATTTCCTCCCCCTTCCTGAGAGTAAGCCTTGGCCTTCTTTCTCCCCTTCGCGACCTTATGGTCCGGAGTTCTTCTTCTAGTGAGATTACTCCTTCGGATGAGGAGTATACTCCTTCCCACTCTCTCAAATCTTCTCTGTCATCTCCCTTCACTTTGGATTCCCTCGCCTCTGCGATGTCTGAAGAGCATGAGGTCTCTGGGGCTGAGGGGTCCGAGGCTTCCGGGGCCGAGGTCTCCGGGACCGAGGCTTACGGGGCCGAGGCCTCCGGGGCCGAGGCTTCCGAGGACGAGGCCACCGAGGAGGTCCGGAACCCAGGCCGGGCTTCCACCTCGGGGCGCCGTCGTCCCGACATCGCTTCGGAAGCATCCTGCGCCCTTTCGGACGCAGAGGTTAGCAACCTTGTTTCTTACTTCCAGCTTCCTTCTTGGACGACCCCTCACCGGCCTGGCTCCGCCACCCGGGCCAACACTTCCCGCCCGGGTTCCTTCTCTATCTATGTAGATAGTTTCCAGGCGGGCTTTCGTCTTCCTCTTCCCACTTTCGTCATCAATCTTCTCAGCTTCTACGGGCTGGCCCCGTCTCAGCTTTTTCCCAACTCTTGGCGCACCGTATACGGTTTCTTGGCCGTTTTCGCCCGTATACGGATTACTCCTTCCATCAACGTCTTCCGCTACCTCTTCAAAATCCAGAGGCAGGGGAGATCCGAGTGGTACTGCTTCGTCCCTCGGGTCGGCCGAAGCATCTTCTCCGGGAAGCCCTCGTCCATCCATGGCTGGAAGAGGAAATTCATCTTCATTTCTCTGCCGGAGAACGAGAAGGGCGTGTGGCCCTTTCCTACCGAATGGGCGCCGCTGGCCGCAGGCCTCTCGGATCCTCCTGTTCTGACCTCCGTCCAGAGCACCCTCGTGGGCCACATCCAGATCATGGCGCCGTACAACATCTGGGGGCTTCTCAGTGAGTCAGAGCGGCTGGTGAATGTCGGGGTATGGCCGGACCCTCGGTTCGATCCGGAGCGAGCCTTTCCCTACCTTCCTCCTGGGGAGACTCCGCGGGGCCGCGGAGGAAGTGCTGCCGCTCCTCCGGCCGAAGCTCCTCCGGTTGAGAAGGCTGATGAAGTTTCGACCGAGGGTAAGTCGGCTTTGAGTTTGCAATTGGTCGCTGTTTCGTTTTTAACACGTCTTCTCTTGCTTGCAGCAATGTCCGAGCTCGACGCCCTCCTTGCCCGGATATCCGATCAGCGCGGTCAAGGCCGGGCACCAGCCCCGCAGGCGGCAGGCGGGTCCGGCCGAAGCGCTGGAGCTCCGAGGACCCGAGGCGGGGTTCCAAGGACTGCGGCCTCCACCGAGGGCCGTGCTGCCGCCGTCGCTCTCGAGAGGGAGAGAAAGACTAAGTTCGCCGCTCGAAGGGGCGGCCGACCGTCGAAGCGCCCCCGGGCGGAAGAGGCCGAAGAGGCGGAGCCGGCTCCGCTGATCAGGAGAAGTGCCGGGGCCCGAAGGGCTGCAAGGCTGGCGTCTCCCGAGATGCCGATGGGCGACTCCCCTCCGGCCGTATCGGCAGGGGCCGATGACGAAGGCGCCGGGTCGGAGGCGCCCCGGGCGCAGCGCGAGTGGTGGCACCCGGAACCGGGGATCTATAAGGACGAGAGCATGGAGGACTCGCAGACGTGCCTCCGTCTGCTCCGCAGCCTCACTCTCCCTTCGGCTTTCGAAGAGCTGAGGGACCACTCGGTCACCGACCTGGCGGCGATGAGCGCTCGGTTGGCGGTCCAGGTAAGAAGCTTGAGTGTGCTTCAACTTAGCTCTCCTTAGCTGTTCTTTGATTGATTTTTATTTTCTGATCGTTGTCTACTTTCGGTCCGCAGGCTGCGGTAACGGGTAGCGTCCTGATTCACCATCAGGAGCTGCTCCGGATCAAGCTCCTGGAGGCTGAGGGGGAGTCGGCCGGTTCGGGTGAGGGTCCTTCGGCGGGGTCCCGTATCGAGCCCATAATCGATGGGCTGGTAACCGCGAACACCCGGACGCGGGCGCAGCTGGAGGAGAGGGCAGCAGAGGCCCGTGCTTCCGCCGAGGCCATGGTGAAGGCCGAGCGTGAGCTCGCTGCGGCTCAGACTGAGATCCGGGCCCTCAAGGCCCAGATCCAGGACAAGGACTCCCGGCGGGCTTCGGAGAAACGCCGCCATGCCGAGGAGGTATCAGCTCTGAAGCAGGAGCTGGAGGAGGCGGTGGACTCGGCCGTAGCCGATTATAAGGCCGGCCCGGACTACGCCGAGGAGATCATCCAAGCTCAGCTGCTAGCGGCCTCTTCGGTCTTCGACCTCGGGCTGGCTGTCGCCCAGAGGACCTGCCCGAGCGTTGATTTAACCGGGGTTGCCCTACCGATGGGCGAGGAAGCCAAGGAGCTCCTATCCTGGTGGAAGGAGCTTATGGCCGAGAAGGCCTCGACCCCAGCTCCAGGCGACGAAGCCGTGCCCGCCGAGGAGGCCCCTGTCGAGGCTGCCGCTCCTGAAGCTGTGCAGATCGTTGACTCTCCCTCTCCCTCTCCTGGCCGAGACGCAGTCGAAGCGGAGGAGGAAGGGGTTGTCGAGGGCTGATACGAGGGTTCCCCCCCCCCGTTTTTGTTTTCCTACTTTTGTAAGCCTTCGGCCAGGCGGATGGCCGATTTTGTACTTCCCCTTTTGTGAATACATGAAGTATTTCTTAATTTTACCTTGTTGTCTTCTGCATGATTTGACCGAATCTGGCCTTTCAGAAGTCCGAGATCCTGCCGTCGTTCGCTATAGTTCGCGAAGCCGAGACCCGATGTAGGTTCGGATAGGAAGTTGGTAAAATATTGCCAATATATACGGCCGGGGCCTCCGCTAAGGTGGCTCATAATATCCGAAGGGGTGTCCCGCCGCCCTAGATGCGGTTTGTGTGGCCGAAGCCACTCCCGCTTCGTCTTATGCAGATTTAGGAATATATCTCGCCGCTCCCTGATCCGGATTACATGGCCGAAGCCATTCATCGGATCAAGGTTTTTGCGGACTTAGGAAGAACACCATGCCGCGTCCTGATCCGGATTACGTGGCCGAAGCCATTCGTCGGATCGAAGGACTCACGGACTTTTGAGAGAATACCATGCCGCTCCCGATATGGTTTGCATGGCCGAAGCCACTCCCGGTACAGTTTACACGGACTTAGAGAATCATGTCGCGTCCTGATCCGGATTACATGGCCGAAGCCATTCGTCGGATCGAAGGACTCGCGGACTTTGAGAGAATACCATGCCGCTCCCGATACGGTTTGCATGGCCGAAGCCACTCCCGGTACGGTTTACACGGACTTAGAGAATAATGCCGCGTCCTGATCCGCATAACATGGCCGAAGCCATTCGTCGGATCGAAGGACTCGCGGACTTTGAGAGAATACCATGCCGCTCCCGATACGGTTTGCATGGCCGAAGCCACTCCCGGTACGGTTTACACGGACTTAGAGAATAACATGCCGCGTCCTGATCCGGATTACATGGCCGAAGCCATTCGTCGGATCGAAAGACTCGCGGACTTTGAGAGAATACCATGCCGCTCCCGATACGGTTTGCATGGCCGAAGCCACTCCCGATACGGTTTGCATGGCAGAAGCCACTCCCGATACGGTTTACACGGACTTAGAGAATAACATGCCGCGTCCTGATCCGGATTACATGGCCGAAGCCATTCGTCGGATCGAAGGACTCGCGGACTTTGAGAGAATACCATGCCGCTCCCGATACGATTTGCATGACCGAAGCCACTCCCGATACGGTTTACACGGACTTAGAGAATAACATGCCGCGTCCTGATCCGGATTACATGGCCGAAGCCATTCGTCGGATCGAAGGACTCGCGGACTTTGAGAGAATACCAACAGGTTTCCTGAAAAAGAGATCTTTATTCATACCCTCCGGCTGAAAGCCTGGGGAGAGGTGACTTACATATAATAACGCCGAAGGCGCTCTACATTCCAGGAGCGAGGAAGAGGTTGGCCCGAAAGGGTCTCCAACCGATACGCTCCACGCCTGATCACCTCCCTGACCCGATAGGGCCCCTCCCAGTTGGGGGCAAGCTTTCCTGAGGCTTCGGCTGGTTTGGAAGCATGAGCATTCCTCAACACGAGGCTCCCTATTTCAAAGCTTCGGGGCTTTACTCGAGTGTTGTGGTACTTGGCCATGCGCTGCTGATAAGCTGCCAGCCGGATACGAGCCTTGTCTCGGGTCTCTTCAATGAGGTCCAGGTGGTCTTTCAAACCTTCTTCGTTGGCCTCCGGATTGTAAGCAACGACCCTGGGAGAGGGAAGGCCGATTTCCACCGGAATAACGGCCTCTATCCCATAGGCCATGCGAAAGGGAGTTTCGCCGGTGGGGGTTCGGCTTGTCGTCCGATAGGCCCACAGAACACTTGGCAGCTCCTCTACCCATCGACCTTTAGCTTCGCCGAGGCGGGTTTTCAATCCCTATAGCAGGCTTCGGTTGGTGACTTCAACTTGGCCGTTTGCTCGAGGATGCGCCACCGAAGTGAATTTGTGAAGTATGCCGAAGCTGGCGCAGTTGTCGCTGAACCGTCGGCTGTCGAACTGCTTTCCATTGTCAGAAATGATGGCCCGAGGGATGCCGAACTGGCAAATGATGGACTTCCACACGAAGTTCCAAGCATTGCTATCGGTTATTGACGCGAGGGGTTCGGCTTCGACCTACTTAGTGAAATAATCTACCGCCACGATGAGAAATTTTCTTTGGCCGGTGGCGATGGGAAAAGGTCCCAGGAGGTCGATTCCCCATTGGGCGAAAGGCCAGGGATCGGACAAGGGGGTCAGAAGGGTGGCTGCCTGGTGAATGAGGGAGCTGAACCTCTGGCACTGGTCATAGCGCCGTACGAGGGCTAAAGCGTCCTCTCGGAGTGTTGGCCACCAGTAGCCTTGCCTTAAAAGCTTGTGAGCCAGGGCCCTTCCTCCCGCATGCGCCCCGCATACCCCTTCATGTACTTCTCTCGCGGCGTAGTCGGCTTCAGCCGGGCCGAGGCACCGCAGCAGTGGTCGGCCGAAGGATTTCTTGTATAGCACCCCGTCCAGAAGGAGGAAGTGGGATGAGCGCTGCCGAATGTGCTTTGCCTCCTTTGGGTCTGGCGGGACTTCTCCTCGGAGAAGAAAGGCGACAAGAGGAGTCATCCATGTCTCGGCCTCAACCTCAGTGACTTGCATGGCTTCGGTTTCGCCGAGGCTTGGTTCGGCGAGCTCCTCGACGAGGATCATTCGGCCTCCTCCTCCGTCTTGAGTTGACGCTAGCCGGGAAAGTGCATCGGCTCGGGTATTCTCGGCTCTCGGGATCCTCACGATTTCATAAGAATCGAATTGGGCGAGGATCTTGCAAGTCACCTGGAGATAAGATGCCATCATTGCGTCCCGAGCCTCGTATTCCCCGGAGATGTGGCTGGCGATCAGTTGCGCTGAAGGCTTTCAGGTTCCGGGCGCCGACCTTCTTCGCGGCCCGGAGGCTAGAAATGAGAGCCTCGTACTCGGCGGCATTGTTAGTCGCTGGGAAGGAGAAACGCAGGGCGTACTCCGTGACGACCCCTTCGGGTGATGCCAGGATCCACCCGGCGCCGCTGCCCGTGGAGCACGCGGAGCCATCCACAAAGAGTCGCCACTCGTCCGCTGGCGCAGGAGCCGAAGTAGCCTCGGTTTGGACCACGTCGGGTGTCGGCTGAGGTGCCGTGGAGGCGCCGGAGGTAAGTTCGGCGATGAAGTCTGCCAGCGCCTGGGCTTTTATTGCTACCCGAGGTGCGTAGGAGATGTCGAACTCTCCTAGCTCGATCGCCCACTTCGCCAGCCTGCCGGATACCTCCGGTCGGGAGAGAATTTGTCTTAGGGGCTGGTCGGTGAGAACTTTCACGGAATGGGCCAGAAAGTAAAGCCGGAGCCTCCTCGCGGACGAGACGAGGGCCAGAGCCAGCTTCTCCAGGGCAAGATACCGGAGTTCTGCTCCTTGAAGGGCTCGGCTGGTATAGTAAACTGGCTTCTGAACGCCATCTTGCTCTCGGA
This sequence comes from Zantedeschia hybrid cultivar, assembly GCA_030544215.1. Lineage (NCBI taxonomy): Eukaryota > Viridiplantae > Streptophyta > Magnoliopsida > Alismatales > Araceae > Zantedeschia > Zantedeschia hybrid cultivar. The sequence continues at coordinate 39,637,464 of JARZZO010000013.1, read as the reverse complement.
CGAGGACGGCGCTCAGAGCCGTCTCGGAGACTGCAAGGTACAAGCTCAAGGGCTCCCCGGGAACCGGCTTGGACAAGATGGGGACTTTGGAGAGGTAGGCCTTCAGCTGATTGAAGGCTGCTTGGCACTCATCCGTCCAGTCGAAGTTGTTGGCCTTCTTCAGCAGCTTGAAGAAGGGGAAACAATAGTCTGCCGCCCTTGACATGAAGCGGCTTAGGGCTGCGATCCTCCCGTTCAGCTTCTGTACCTCTCGGAGGTTTGCCGGGGGGCGCATCTGCATGATGGCCGAAACCTTCTCGGGATTAGCCTCCACCCCTCGGTGAGTGACCATGTAGCCGAGGAACTTCCCGGAGGCTACCCCGAAGGCGCACTTGGCCGGGTTCAGCTTCATCTTGTATCGCCTAAGGGCGGAGAAAGTCTCGGCCAAGTCGGCCATATACTCTGTAGCAACGCGGCTCTTGACCAACATGTCGTCTATGTAGACTTCCATGTTTCGGCCGAGCTGCGGGGCGAACACTTTATTGACCAGGCGCTGATATGTTGCGCCGGCGTTCTTCAGACCGAAGGGCATTCGGGTATAGCAGTATAGGCCTAGATCGGTCGTGAAGCTGGTCTTGCTCTCATCATCCGGATGCATCCAGATTTGGTGGTAGCCTGAATAGGCGTCGAGGAAGCTTAAGAGCTCGTGGCCGGAAGTTGCGTCTACCACCTGGTCTATCCGAGGCAGCGGAAAGCTGTCCATCGGACAGGCCTTGTTGAGGTTGGTGAAGTCCACGCACATACGCCATTTGCCATCTTTCTTTGGCACCATCACCACGTTGGCGATCCAGTCCGGATGATGCACCTCTCGGAGGTGTCCGGCGTCCAGCCCCTTCTGCACTTCGGCTTGGATGGCGGCCCTCCTTTCCTTATTGAAGGTGCGCCGCTTCTGTTTTACCGGGGGCTGGTCGGGATCGGTATGGAGTCGGTGCTCTGCTACCTCCGGGTCAACCCCGGGCATGTCCGCCGGAGACCAGGCGAAGACGTCGAGATTCTTTTTCAAGAACTCGGTAAGCTTCTCTGCTTCAGTCTCCTCTAGGCCGGAGCCTATCATCAGGACTCGTCCTTCGCCTCCCGGAATAGGGACGGCGAGGAGTGCTTCTTCCGGAGATGCCTCGGCTGACGATTCGATCGTCAGAGTTTCGGCTGCGGTCTTCCCTTTGACCGAAATCATGTAGCACTGCTGGGCCGCTTCTTGATTCCCTCTGGCCTCGCCTATTCCATGGCTGGTATGAAACTTCAGCTTCTGATGGAAGGACGAAGGCACGGCTCCGACCCCGCCGATGAGCCTTCGGCCGAATATGGCGTTGTAGACTCAATCCTATTTTTTCAAAACAGTCATAAAATAAGATGTTTGGGGCACTTCCATTGTCAACAAATATTCTATGTACATCATAGCTATTTATTACAGCATTGACGATGAGGGCGTCATCGTGAGGGACCTGAACATCAGTCAGGTCCTCAGAGCCGAAGGTGATGTCTTCTTGACGAGGCCGCTTTGGTTCGCCGTCAACCGCTGCTACGGTGCTGCGCTGCCGCGGCCTTGATCCTTCCCCCGGCCCTCCGGATATCATTATGATAGACCCAGAACTGGGTCTTTGATGGGATGACTCTACCGAGGCCGAGGTGACCTTCGGCGGAGGAGCAGCTTCTATCGCCGGGGGTTGTTGTTGCCTGGGCGCTGTAGGGACGTCCCGGTTTTGCTGTGGCGGCTGCTCCCGTCGGTACTGCGGCAATCTCCCCTCCCGGATGATGCGGTCGATCTCCTCCCGGAGCTGCCGGCACTCATCCGTCGTGTGGCCGATCTCCCGGTGATACTCACAGTATTTGCCGGGGTCCCTTCGGCGAGGATCTGTCTTGATGCGATCAGGCCGCCGGATCATGCCCTTCACCTCCATGAGCATCCGGGAAGGGGGAGCAGGTAAGGGTAGGTACCGCGGCTGCGGGTCCCGTCGCCTCTCCCTGTCCTAGTCCTCCCGGCGATATCGCTTTCGGGAGGGCTCTTGGTCTTCTGGCCGAGGTCGGACCACCTGGGGAGCAGGTGCCGAGGTGGCTTCGGCTGCGCCTTTACCCCTGGACAGCATCAGGGCCTCCCGGTTGATGTATTTATGGGCTCGGGCCACGAGGTCCTGGAAAGTAGGGGGATGGCGCTTCCCAATGGAGCCGAGGAGCCCCTCGTCCCGGCACCCGCTGATCACGGCCGAGACCGCGATCGAGCTGTCGAGGTTCGGGATTTGGGCGGCCTCGGTCCGGAACTTGGTGAAGTATTCCTGGAGGGTTTCGGTGGGGCCTTGCCGGATGGCCAGCAAGCTGGCGGAGGTTTTGCACTGCCGGGTGGCATCATAAAACTGGTCGATGAACAACTGGCCCAACTGGACTAGGGAGTGGATGGAGTTGGGGGCCAGCGTCTCGAACCAGGTGAGGGCGATTTTCTCAAGGGTGAGGGGGAAAAGACGGCAGCGGACTGCCTCGGAGATCCCTCGGACCCGGAGGTAGGCGTTGAATCTCTGGAAATGACAGACCGGATCTGTCATTCCGTCGTAGAGAGGGCCCTTCGGCAGCTTGAAATTAGGGGGCACCTCGGTGGCCAGGAGCTCCGCCGTGAATGGGGTCTGCTACAGGATGCTGCTGGCGAGAGGCGCCCCGTGAGGCCGAGACCCCATCTGCTGCATCTCCTTGCGCATTGCCGTCAGCCGCCGGTCCAGGTCCGGGGCAGTCGAGGTGGCGACGGATTGTCCTCCGGTCCGGGCCGGACGGAATTCCGACGAAGCATAATCTTGCTCCGTCAGACGATCAGCGCGAGGAGCTCGAGCAGGTCGCGCCGAGGGCTCGCTGCGCGTCGCTGCGGTTTCGTTGGGAGAAACCGGTGTAGGCGTCGGCCGGAACCGGGCATCTTGTACTGGGTAGAGTGGGGGGAGCGGCGCCTGCTGAGGAAGCTGTCCCATCAGTCCCATGCGCTGGGCGATGGCGGACACCATCTCCTGAAGAGGCGCTAGGGACGTGACGGCAGCGGCCAGCGTTGCCACTTGCTGCTGGAGCACCCCCACTCGGTCTTCCGAGGCGAGAGACTCCGGTATGGTTGGCAGAGGCAGGCTCGGCGGGGCAGAAGGGGCACCTTCGGAAGGCAGCATCTGCGCCGAGGCCTCCCGTGCTTCTGCTTCGCTTTGTCCGGACCGTCGGGTCACAGGTCGCTGAGACATGACTTGTTTTGTTGGTTTCCTACAGACGGCGCCACGTGATGTAGACTGGATCTATCACGACCGGATTCCGAAAAGAAGGATCCGGAGCTGGGTCGGATCGGTGTTCAGAGGCCCAACGGGGATCCGGAAGGCGAAGGATGCAGAGGCGAAGCCGAAAGTCCGAAGGCCGAGGGATGCTCGGTTGGTGGCTGGCTTGCTCCGGGAAGTCGGGGCCGAGGCTCCTTCGGCGGACGAAGGGGCGGCGCGAGACCGAGTCTCTTCTGTCGCAGGGCAGCCGGCGCACGGCGTCGAGACCAGGGAGAGGAGTCCGAGGTCGGCGGTCGAGACCGACTCGGGAAGGTCGGCGATGATTCGAACCGAGCTCCTGCAGGAGGAGAAGAAGAAGAAAACCGGTCAACAGGAGTCTCGGGCTTCAGCCCTAAGGAACCCCCTCCGACGGTCAAGTTAGCTCCTGAAGAAGATTCGATTCAGAAGGCAAAGAGAGTAGCTTTAATGCTTTTCGGACTGTAGTCCTTAAGGGTCTCGGAGGCTTGGGGAAGCATCCCTTTGGCAATAAATAGCGGTGTATTTATAGCAAAGGATAGAGGATGGTTAACGGTGGCAGCCGATATAGGACTAAATGCGGACTTACTGATAAACTGCCATAGCGCCTGATCCGCCACCGGAGTGGGCCGGACTCGGCTATCGGGCCGAAGGGGGTTGGGCCGCTGATGGGCCGAAGCCTGTTGGGCCCTGGGCTGCCGCGCTGTTCCCGGGCCGTAGGCTGGTGAGCCGCTGACGGGCTGAAGCATGTTGGGCCGGGAGCGACGGTGCCGTTTACGGGCCGAGGACTGCTGGGCCGCTGATGGGCCGAAGGCTCCCGGAGGACCTTGTACTGCTGCTGTTGGACTGAACGGGGTTTGGGCTTGCTTCAATGGGCCGAATCGGATTCTGCCTCCTCAGTTCCCCATTAGTTCACAGCCCCTTCCGCCACTATGGACTCCCCTCCTTCAATGTCTACTTCCCCTCTCCCTGTCCGACCTACAGCAAATCCACAAGCGCATGTGCAAGTGTGTGGAGCAAGCACACATGGAGGGGGAGAAGAAAGGGACACTTCTAGGCATTCCAAACATTTTTGGTGGAGATCAACCGTGGGGGACGGGGGAGGAGAGGGAGGTATCTAGCAAATTAGCAATCACTATGACCCTGTTTTTGAGCAACTTAAGAAAACATTGATGGAGATATCATAAATTTGTTTATGGAGCCAGGGACATTTTATTGAACTTTTTTTTTCACTTTTTACTCTTGATAAATATTTATATTTGTAAATAAACCCCTTATGTATTATATATTTTTGTGTTGAGACCAAAAAAATTATTCTTTTTTAAAATATAAGTCATTCTACTTAATAGTCGTCTGAAAGATGAGAATAGATGATAGAGACTTGAAAATTATTAAACTTAAGTTTAATAGAGTCAAGGTTAGATATGCAAGATATATAGAATCTTTTTTCTAAATTTGATAGTTTAGGAGGACTAAAAATTATAAAATCTTTTAAACACTTCACATAAGGTAGCCGTACAGGAGTTATCGGATATACCCTCACAGCCTCACTCTTCAACTAATTGAGCGATTTTTTTTTTTTTCAATCGCAGCAGTCCATAGACTCGGGAAAAGGTAAAAACTCTGCCATCTGCATGGCATATCATTTAGCTGAAGTTTTTTTTTTTCACTTTTAGGTTTTTTTAGGGTATAAAAATAAGAGATGAAAATTATTATAATTAAATTTTAAGTAGTTATAAAAGTCAAATTTTCTTTAACAATTTTACTTTTTCTTTGGGGTGTGTTCGGTGCAGCTTCCTGTTGGAAGCACTTTCAAATTTTTATCTAATTATTCTATGAGAAAAAAGTACTAGAAATCACATTCATGATATTTAGTTTATTTTTTAGTTTCCAACCAAAAATTATCACTTGGAGCTTTCTAAAATAGAGAAAAAGTAAAGTTGTTAGGGGATTTAACTTTTATAATAACCTAAAATTAATTCTAACTATTTGCATCTATCATTTTTCTTGTTATAAGTGGAAGTCAAAAGTAACTTTCAATTAAAAGTTACGCTAAACATACTCTTAATTTAATTTTTCTTTAAATTTTTTAGTTTTAAGCTAAAAAAAACAATCAAAATACTATGTAAATCACATCTAAAGCATATATTTTTTCTCTCAAAATAATTAAATAAAAATCTATAAGTACTTACCAACTGTAAGCTGCGCTATACACCGGTATCTGGCCACACTTCGATTGCAAAAGTTTCTGAGCTTCCGTAACCTTTTTTAAAATGATTTTGGGAGTACGAAGTTAAATAACAAACTCATTTGCATTTTTTTTTTAGAAGTTCTAACTTAAAGTTTCTAAATTTCAGCTTTAGGAGTCATGCTTTTGATGTGGGTCACCTGACTTGTTTTTTTTAACTCTGGTGTCTCATCAACATCCAGTTTCCCAGCTCTCAGCCTTCATAATCTTCTAATGATAGGATAGTTTACCATCCATGGGCCAGCATCTGCCCCTAATACTCTAAATCTCAGTTAATCCAAAGGCACACCGATTGATTGAAGCATCATTATTGTTATATTTATAGGATCAACCCCCTAGTCTTGATGTTTACTTATAGCTCGTAGTAATTTCAAAATCATTTAATAAATCTCTGGAAAATGAAAAATAAATTCTTGACGCTAAAATAAATATGGAGAGTGGGTGGTGGTCTCTGAGTACAACTGATTATTAGTGGTGATATTTCAAATTCTATATTTAAAACCCTGATGCCAGCCGCTAGATTTCAATCAACCGGTGGAGTAGAAGGAGAAGAAACTTTGCTTGGCCACCTGCCCCACCGCTCTACCGGCGATACCTTTTGGGAGTCCACTTCCGGCGCCTGACTTGTCCGAAACTACCTTTTCGGATCAGAACATGACTCCGTTACTGGAAACCGTATCCGTCTTGTACCCGAAAATTCGTTTACCCGGCCGTTACCAAATCGTAAAGGTTATAAAAGATATAATTTAAAGAACAAAAGTAAGAATATTATCCGTATTTGAATGATTTAGGACAAGAAAAATGATACACCTTTTTTCGAATTCGATTATTTGTTTCTTTTCTTTCACTCATCTTAAGTTTTGATTATATCGTATTTAAGGTTCTAGTTTTTGAATGACATCTCTAATTATATCCTCGCACTATTGTTTTAACCCACTCTTTCCCTCATTCATTAGTTTACAAAATTAATTTTTACAAGTGTTACGGGATTTACAAATAATTTATAAGAACTACATTATAAAAGCCTTATGAATATTTTTGAAAGCAGCATTCTTTTATTCTCTCTAGAAAAAATAGAAGATTAAATTTGTGTTGACATATAATATTGTCTAATAATTTTATTTATTTTATTTATTCAAAGAATAAATAATTCTGACGAATACAATTAATTCTGCATATAAAATTAACCTTATTCGTGAAAGAAAGAGTCTTATTCTTTTCTTATTCTACTGTCAAAGTTTAGAAAGGCTAAAAATGAGGATAGATGTACCCTCCATGTATTTAACTCTAGCCTTGATTGATACACCTAACGTGAACCACCGGCCACCTAAAATTCTCGGGTCCCACGGAATCCAGATTCCGGAGTCCAGACCGAAGTCTACATCTTGGTTATCTTGTTCTGCGGGATCATTATAAGATTTCCTCTGGGTCTAGACCAATAGAGAGAAATCGACGGTCCAGATGGATCGTAGTTCGATCTCGAAGACGGTTGAACTATTGAAAGTACCCTTCAGGCCGGAACCTGCCGCAACTAACCTAATGAGTGGGTGCAGGGCAACGTGCCCCACACAAGGCACGCCTTAACTCACCGGTGGTTACAGTTATTTTGAGATGTTATGCGAGTTTAAATCACATTTCAAAATTAAATTATTATAAATGTTTTATTATTCTTTCAGTTTAATGTAGTTTCTAGATATCAAAATTTTTAATTACATTTCTTTACTTCCAAATCGTATTAAATCAAACTAAATTGACTGAAATCAATTTAATCAAATCACAATCTTTTGCTCACCTTTTATTAAAGAGTGCGGTTCCAGGTGGGATTGAAAAGAATGCAGTCTTCAGTCAAAGCACAACCGAGTAGGACGGTTGGCTTTACCTCTTGACCTTGTTTTAGATCAAGATTACAAATTCAAATAAGTTATGGTCAAAATTATTCATGTTGTTCAACTATAGGTATGTTATAGGATTATATATCCCCATGTCTATAAGATTATTTACGTGAAAATAGGCATAGACCCAAAAAAAAATAGAATTGTTAATATGCACAATTAAAAAGAATATCGAGTTTTGTTCAGATATGAACCTTAGTCCCTGTATCTATATGTATATACTAGGTCGGTTGAGCTACTTTTAAAAAAAAAAAGGGTAGTCCACTCAAAGCTCAACTGCCCTTAAGTTGTATTAATTTATTTATATAAAATTTTAACACATATTTTTTTAATAAGAAACAGCGAGGTATCACGTGATTACAGGAGTCCTCACGTGATTAGGGGACAAAAAAGATCCACCCAAGCATCGCCTTCCGTGATCCACCTTCCACTGCGAGAACAACATTTGACCGAGACTCTGATGAAATCGACCACCTGAGACAACGTGATAAGGTGAGCTTTTTCACCGCCGTTGAAAACTTTACGCTGTCATGTTCCGACCGAATTAGCTGATGATGTCAGCAACCATTAGGCGATAATGTTGATATCTTTGATCTACCAATCAAAATAAGCAAAGTTAAAAATTAAATTAAATTAAGTAAATAGTTAATCTGGTGCCCCCCAACCGTCCACGTTACCAAAAAGATCCCGTACCCCACCAATCCCTCCCACGTGCGCTTCTCACTCGCACGTGCCAAAACGGACCACGTGTTCGAGGACCCGGCGCTCCCATCGCCACGTGCCTCGCCCCCCAGAGATGTTCGCCGTCACATAAATATGCCCCTCCTCTCTTTCTCCGCTCCCTTCTTCTTCTGCTCTCCCCCCCTTCCCGCTATCTTCTCCAACTCTCGCCACAAGAAGAGAGAGAATAGAGAGAGAAGAGGAGAACGAGGAGGAGATCTGGGAGAACGTTGGGTGGGGGTGGGGGAGGGGTCTGGCGATGGGGATCTCGAGGGTTCTGCTGTTCTTCCTGGTCGTCTCCCTCGCGGTGGCGGGGATCCGGGCCGACGCCGGCGTCGGGGATGATGGAGCGGAACCTGTCGAGGTGGAGGCGCCGGAGGATCCGGCGCCGCTGAGGGCGGAACTAGAGCAGCTGAGGTCTAAGATCTCCACCCTAGGTCGGTTTGGGCCCCCCCACTCCCTCTTTTTGTTCTGAATCGTTTGTGATCCCTTCTTGTTGTTGGATTTGATTCGTTAGGGTTTCCGGAGATGAAACATCGTAGGTGGTGGCGGTGTTCCCCCCCCCCCCCCCCCCCGATTTGGCCTTTTCCCTTCCCTCTTTTGGCGTGTTTTGGAGTGTGTACGGGAAATGTTGTGGTTTCGATTAATTAATTAGAAGGATGTCGTGTTGCACAAGTTGTGGATTTCATAATTTAAGTGAAGAGAGGGAAAACAATCTAGGTTTTCTTCGTTTGTAAGCACAAATATACACCCTTGTTGTGTTTTTTCCGTGCTGCCATGAGCTTGTAATGATCTTTCATTTTTTTTTTGTCCTTTCGTTTTGCTGTTTGAAGAATCTAGTGTTGCCGAGGAAAACAGGCAATTGAAAGCCAAGGATGAGATAATTCTGCAGTTCGAGAACGTTGTGAAGGAGAAGGCCGGGAGCATTGCTTCCCTACAGGCTGAGATCGAATTGCTTCAGGTGCCCTAAAAAGGCGATTTTTTGTTGGCTTTTTCTCATTAAAAAGGCGACTTTTTTGGTTGGCATTCTTTTAGTTTGGCTATTTTATTGCTGTTGGGAACACTCGACTCTTATCGTTCTTATTCTTATGCAGAAAAAGGGTGCCGTTGATGCTGAAGAACTAGTGGGGAAAGCTCATGTCCGGGCTGCTGAGCTCGAGAAGCAGGTTCTTGAGGGAAGAACTCTGTTGTTCCTTTTGGAATTCATGCTCTCTTGACGTGAATTCTCTCTGTGGCGCAGATTGAGAATCTTAAAAGTGATATTCAAGCCCAGAACCGGAGGAGGGATACTTTGGAAGCTAGAGCCATTGAGGCTGAAAATAAATTAGAGCAATTAAATGTGAAATTGGAAAGTGTGAGTGCCCAAAACTTTATTTCTAGGTTGTTTCTTGCTGAATAGTGACATACTGTTGTATTGCCGTGCTGTTGCAAATGACTGATTTTGGGGCAGTTCTCTTGTACAGGTGCTTCCAGATTAATTCAGCTAATATGCTGTGATTTGTCTTCATTGGCACACAAAAGCTTTACATTTATTTCCTTTAGATAACTTAATTTCTCTTAAGGGATCATAGGACTCTTCATTATGTTGCCGTCATGATATTGTCATTGCCAGGTGCTATCCTAAGTTGTCTTTATTAGTGTTCGTTGATCTACTAAAATATGGTGGAACCTAGGGGAGACTTTCCTGTTGTGATCCTTTCACTCATCGATAAGTTGGGGAGCTTTAATCTTGTCTTGGTTGGGTCCTGTTCCCAAGATGTGTGTTGCTAATGTTTGGTGCTCCACTATTCCTCCTGTCGGTGCTTTTTGGGGAGTTGTGGTCTGTTATGTATGGGTAAAGTTTGAAGGTTTCTTCCTGTGACTAGATGACGTCCATCTACCCTCAAGTGGCATTTTGCCACACCCTATGTCAATTTGCTAACCTTTTCACTATAAAAGTAACAAGTCTGTTACTTTTTCTTTTCTTTAACCTCTCCCCCCATTTCTGTTTGCATGTGTAAGATACCTCATTCAGTGTTGGGTTGTAATGAGTTCAGAAAATTCTATCTTCTTATGTGTGCTTCCCATGAACCAGGTACCTCAGTAAATGGATTAATTCTCCTACACTGATGATGAGTGTCCCAGATTCTTTGTGCTCTTTTCTTCCCCTGTTTTGTTTACTGGGTTACTCGTACACTGTACCACTTTGGTGCCTAGATTTGCAAATACTTTGACAGAAGATCATGCAGCAATAAAATATATGGGGAAAATCTGAGTTGTTGGAAGAAAGGTCACTTAATGCATTTTTCATTCCAAGGATTAAATGGATAAACCCATGCTTGAGAAAACGTCACAAAGGAGAAGGAAATTCAATGGCATCTTGCAAATGAATGCATCTTACTATCGAATTAAGAGAATAAAATTTTTTGACATCAATTTTTATCTGGTGAGCAAATAAAGAATGAAACAATCTTTTGTGAAAAAACAATTTAAATGTTGTTGCATGATAAAATAAAACTGGAATCCGAGAAAGAGACTTAGAATAAATTGTAGGGGTTTTTGCAAATAACCCCCCTAAAGAATGCCATATTTGTATATGGAACCCTTCAACGAGATAGAGAAAGTGAAATTCAAAGTAAGCCCACATAGTTGAGGGGGTTATATGTAAATAACACCATAGTTAAGAGGGTTATATGCAAATACGAATCATACTGGGGGTTATCTACAAATATGGCATTCTTTAGGGGGTTATTTGCAAAAATCCCTAAATTGTATGTCTCTTTCTCTAGGAACAAGCTAAGAATGAAACAATGTTTTTGGAAAAGTAATTTAAATGTTGTTACGTGATAAAATAAAAGGTGAATCTGAAAGAGGCTTAGGGTAAATTGGAAATATCTTCCTATAGGAATAAAGGAACAAAAAAGAAAACTTTCTGTGGTTTTATGTTTTGCGCTAGCACCATTATTTCCCAATTGTCTTGGTCTGTTTCCTTCAGGCCATTGATAAAGGGGTTTTGCTTATCTTCCACTTTGCTTTGGCATGCAAAAATATGTAAAAGCCCTAAAACAAGCATATTTAGGTATTTTGAGCCTTAGTTATGCCATTGTATGAGATTTTTGGATTACTTGTTTTGGGCAGTGGATAGCCTATTCTTATGTTTCATAATTTTTACTTGCTTGCACACCATGTGTTTGTATGCATAGATGTGGATTAACACCCATCTGCAGCTAGGCATATCCTAGGTTTGAAACATTCAACGAAAAACAGATGGTTTAGTGAATGGCTCACAACTGCAGTGTCCATACAACTCCAAAAAAATTGAATGCTGATCAGCGTGGGCGGTTGCATACCATAAACAGATCAGTCCAATTGTGGTTGAGTGATACCTACTTTAGTGTGTGTGCACGCAAACAACGTGACTCACCAGTCACCATAGCACTAGTCATTTAAGGATGGACTTCCTCGTTGGATACAGCAGTCTTTTTGGCCTTTGGGAAACCCTGCCTACCTATTTTTTGTGCCTATGATGAATAGGTTAATCATAACTTGCAAAAGGATGATCTTTGAAATAGGCAACAGCATCCTAGGGTAATTAGCTTATTCAGTAGAGTTTATACTGCTTCCACAACATATCATGTGCTGCATGTTTTTGCTGGCAGAAGACTTGAAGTCTTCCTTTAGTATCTATTATGATGTGCGTGTGCCTTGCAATGACCGGGCTAATGTGGGAAGTCCCTATTTTGTTATGTTTTCACACAATGACGATCCTATTCACAATCCTTGTGCCATTAATCTGGAACTGATTGCTAGGATGTTCCCAAAATACTGTTGATAAAATTTCTATTTTAAAATGAGTTAAACTGCTGCACTGGCAGCTGGTCCTGCACTGGCTGCCTGTGTTTTCATTTTTTTTTTTTGGTGGGTCTCAATTTGGCCTACGTGTCAACACAATATGATCTCCAATTGGATAACCCAAAAAATCTAAAAAAGAAAAAACCAAGCCCCAATGAACATGTTTTTATTGTTCATTGGAACTCGGTTTTCTTAAGATTTCTTTTGGGTTGTCTGATCAGAAATCAGATTGTACGGACATGTGGGTGCCCACCAAAAAAAATTAATTTTTTTATTTGAAAACACCGGCAGCCGGTGCAGGACCGGCTGCCTGTGCGGCGAGTCTACTCTTTTAAAATTTATTGATGTTATGTTTCTCTAGATGTGTTAGTGCCAAGTTCATATTCCCATTTTCATTTTAGTTGCATTCATCTCACCATCGGTCATCCTTGCATTCTCAACTCAAAGATGTCACATACTTATTTAGTGTCATTTGTTTACTTTAGTAAAAGAGATCATAGTGCAAAAATAATGGGATGAACTGATGAACAAAAAATCATCATCATCATCATTATAGCTTTTTTTATTGATAGCCTCTTCTGTAACCTCTTGCAAGCCCAGATGTCATATTATAGTGCAGGAGTTCTGACAGATCTCAATTTAAAAGAGAGAGTGATTTGAAATTTTTTACTTTACTATATTCACAGCTTCAGCAGACAAATGATGAACAAAAAAGAAGACTTAAGAAAACAGAGCGTGCCCTTAAAGTGGCGGAGGTACATTTTAATTTGTGGTTAAATTATTCAGCACTTTCTTGTGTTTGACTGTCTTTTTTGAATTTCTATTTGGATGTTCGTTAGGAAGAGTTGATGAAGGTACGGTTGGAAGCATCATCAAAGAGAAAAGAGCTGACGGAGGTGAGACATTATAAAATTTCTTATGTTTTAATTTATTTCATGTACATCTGTACCATTCTTCCTGCTAATACTTATTTGTTCTCACATTTGACTCGTAAAAAGATTCTAGATTTTGATAGAGGGCATATTTTTCTAGATCTTAACATGATGTGTAGGCATCATCATCATCATAATGTCCGAGCCGTATCTCAGCTCCTATGAATAGTTGTGTATGGTTGCTATCTATGATTCAAGGATGACTAGACTCCTGGTGTTCTGCAAAAAGAACTTGGGTTTGAGCTGACCCATGTTAATCGTGCTCAGGTTGTTCATTGAGGGATACACAATTTATCAAGTGGATAACATAAAGGATATCATCTATGTGAGAAATTGAATGAGGCTGTGACTGTGTATTCTGTCATGTATCTGTTTAATTGAAAAAGAGATATGTGAAACTTCCTTTTTGAAAATCATCTTTCGTTTCGAAAAGAGAATTTTTTTATTAGTTAAAAAGAAAACATGTTCTCTTTTCTTTTTAGATAGATTTTGAGAATTTAAGATTAATCTTCGAAGTCTAAATTTCTTTTGGATCGATCATGGATCCATGTTCTTTACCTCTCCCCACTGACCTTGGTCAGTGTTAATTACACCAATCATTGATTGGTAACTCTTGATTAACCGTCCAATAAGACTTACAAGCAAAGCAGGGAATTACCTATGTTTAGTGCAAGCATGATCTTTTTTTTTTTTAATTATTAGAAAAGGGTTCATGAATATCCTTTAAAGGGTACTTAAAAGATCTTTAAGTTCTCACAAAGACATGAGTACTTCGAGCATCTCAGAGTGCTAAGAAGATAGGTTTTGAGACCTATGCTTCATTAAGACCCTTTGAAGAAGGTAGATTTCTTGAAATTATCCTTTAAGTCTCCTTTAAAAGGATGGAGGATTATTTGGGCAGCATATCCTCTCATTTGAATTCTTTTGAGAGAATAAAGACTGCTAAAAGATAGCCTTAATTAATGGGGCATGAGGGCCACCACATACTTAAGGACATCCCTTAATGGTCCTTCGACCAATATGAAGGAACCGCGACTGTTTAGGTCATTCAACCAATATGAACGAACCGCAGTGTATGAAGCAATCAACAAAATATTTAACTACAAAGCATCATGCAACTTAGTTCATTTGTAATAGAATAATCTATAGGCTATATTGCTGCTCTACCAATAAGAGAGAGCCATATGACCACATGGTCATTTTATTGAAAATGAACCATCAATTTTAAGGTTACTCTACCAATAAGAGTAACCCAAACATAATTCCAAGATTATAGAAATAAATCTAATTTAGAGGAACCAATAGAGAATAGTCCCTCTTAATATGATGATTCATGTGACATATGGCCGCTCTACCAATAATAGAGAACCATTTATCACATGGTCATTCTATTAAGAATAGACTATTAAAAATTGGTTACTCCACTAATAGGAGTAAACCACATATGAAAGAGGGCTATTTCACCAATAGAAATAAACCCGATTAGATTTTATTAATGTTACACAATGTTACAGGAATAAATGAAAATTAAAATATCCTTGTCCTTTTTTTTGTTTCCACACACTGATTTCCTCTTTTGAGACCTTCTTCCTTCTCTATTTCTGCCGAAGTCCCCGGCAGAGCCTTCCCTTCTCCTTGATTTTTTTTTTTTTTTTTTGGTTGGCTTCTGCCCCTCTTTCTGCTGGGTGGGCGCCTGGGGGCTGGGGCCCTTTTATAGGCCTTCGGGCAGGCCACCGGTGGGGGGCGGAGGCTCCACCGGTGGGACCCCCCACCGGTGCCACCTAGGCAGCCGGTGGGGGGTGCGGGTAGGGCTGGATAGAGATGAGGGAGAGAGAGATAAGGATGGGAGAGAGAGAGATAGAGATGGGAGAGTGGGGCCAGGTTTGGATAGAGATAGGGAGAGAGGGCCGTATAGAGATGGAGGGAGAGAGGAGACCGGTGGGTCCCACTGGCCGGCCGGTCCTGCTCTCTCGCCTCCCCTTTTTTTTTGTCTTTATCTCATTTCCTCTCTCTTTTTTTTTAATCTTTATCCTCTCTCTTTCTTTTTCCTTAAAAATAGAGGGCCAGTTGGGAGGCTAGGGCCGACCAGTCCTGCTCTCTCTCCCTCCTTGTGCTGCGGTTTGCTGGCGCCCCTGCTACTTGGCTGCTGGTTGCTCTCTCCTCCCGCTGGTTTTACTGCATTGGAGGCTGGTTACTGCTGCTGTTAGTGCTCTCTCTGCTGCTGGTTTTGCTACATTGGAGGCTGGTTGCTGCTGCTGTTAGCGCTCTGCTTGCGGCATTGGAGGGCTGGTTCAAGGTATTTCTTTATCTCTTATCTTTTCTTCTTGCATCTCATGCATGTTGCAGATTTTTTATGCAAGAACTAGGTTCATGGACCCTAGTTTAATCTCTTTTGTTTTGTATGCACACATTTTTTTGTATGTGGGTCCAAGCAAACCCTAGTTTTCCTTTTTATAGGTGCATACATACACCTAATTCTATTTTAGGCAAACCCTAGTATACAAACTTTGGGTTCAACAAGGTCATTATATAGAGAGAAAAGGGAAAGTATGACCCAACCCTGAAAAATAACCCACCATGTACAAAAACACGTCGACACCCAAAAAGCTCCACTTACAAAGGGAGCACTCAAATAAAAACTGCTTTACAAAATGCAGACCAAGTTCGTATGTCTCATCTTAATTAACTAGTCAAGAAACTCAAATTGCAAGAACCAGAGCAATTCATTCCACACCAAACCATAGTTGTCAATCTCATCCCTGTCCATGTCCCTGTTTTTCTACTGGGATGGGATGTCCCAGTGTCCTGGACAATCTGGTGTCCCGTCCCAGAATTTTTTCCATACACATTCTAACAAATATAAAACATATGCATACGATAAATAATATAAAAATAAAACATATAAAGTGGAAATAACACAAGATTAATGCAATAAAAGCATTTAGGATAGGTTTATGGGTTTATAAAAGAGTATATTGATCAAATGAACCCCCCAAATAAGTTTACGAGGAGCTTAAGTGGTTAGAAAAATCTCAGGTTAAAATATAAATTTCTGGTTGGATAGGCTGGATAGGCCAGGACAGACTGGGACAATTTCCAGGGCTGATGAGGAATTATCCCACCCTGTTTTCTTACTAGGACGGGATGTCCCAGCCAGGACAGGCCGGGATGGGATAGGATTGACTATTATGTACCAAACCTTTAACCACTGCAGGTCGTTATAACAAGTGAAGAATGTGAGCCACTCCATTGTCCTGAGCCAAATAATGTTTTTTTAGTTTTAGAATCTTTTGGGTCGTCCAGTCTCTGATCAGCCTATATGAACAGGTGGGGCATGTGAGGTCTAACCTAATTTTTTTTAAAAAAATAGCTATGTTTGAAGTCAATAACTATGCTAACTCCAACTTGCATAAGAGACAACTCCAGATGGACTTGGCAAACTGGCAATGCAAGCATACATGCTCCAAATTTTTGTCGTCCTTAGATAAGTAACAAGTTTAGCTGGTATCATCCATAAAAAGAGCCAACCTGTCGCATGCCAGGAGACAGTTGTGAAGGAACTTCCAGAGTAATAGTTTCACCTTCAGTGGGCCATGGGGGCACCAAACCTGCTCAGATAATGACAGCCGCAGCCCCATCCGCCATCATATAGACATAGACTCCATGGTGAATGCAACCATGCACTTTTCCCATCCCAATAACCATCTATCTTTTCTATTCTCAGAAACAATCTGGTTTTGAAGCAAAGGAAATAGATCATTGAGGTGTCCAACCTCCTTATCATGTTGGTTTCTTTTAAGGACAGGAACCCAACCACCTTCTGTTTCCCCAGGGTTAAATATCTCAGCTACAACAGGATCTGGAGTAGATGTGATGTAAGACCAGGGACAACTCCCAAGCAGCCTACTAGATCTCCATCTGTGTTGCCAAAAGAGAATTCTTTGTCCATCCCCAACGGGCAAGAACACACCAGAATGGACCAATCTTTCTCATGCAAAATATTACCTTTCCACACAGTTGAAACACTGCATGGAGGTGAGAGAAATGTTCTGGATTCTAGATGTTCTACAGTACCTTTGTTTAATGATCTCCAACCATTGACCCCTCTTCTCCATATCTAGCTTCCAGAGCCACATGCACACCAAGGGCAGTTTGAGATCCTGTAGCTCTCTAAACTCCAAATCCCCTTCTCTGCTTTCGCAAACTCTGCCGCAGCAGATATCATGCCCACCTCTACATCTCCCTTCACTTTCTTGCCAAGGAAATCTGCATTGAATGGAGTCCATCTGCTTTGCCACCATCCTGGGTAGATGAATAGAATAAATAAGCTCGAAATAAAAAGCCTGACAAAGTGCTAGTCTGCCTCCATATGATAAGAGCCATGCTTTCCACCCTGCCAACCTCCTTTCTATTTTCTGAATAAGGATGTTCCAGTCTCAAATATGCAGGGCATTCCTTGAGGGGGAGACCCAAATAAGTAATGGGGGAACATCCCACTTTACATCCCATAACTCTAGCTGCCCTATTTACTGTAGTCTCATCCATGTTGACCCTTGTGACCAAACTCTTCTTAAAGTTGATCCCGAGACCTATCACCTGAAACCATAGCTTTGTTTACATGAGCTAATAACATTTGCACAATGTTTCTTATTTTATGTTTTTAAATTTTTGTACATCAATCCATGATATAATGTCCGTGCAGTCCCAGCGCAGTGGCGCTGGGACATTAGGACATTGTGAGGGTGGGGTGCCCACCAGGGATCGATCCCTGGTGGGCGCGGGCAGCCTTTGGGCCTTTAGCGACTAGGCTAGCTACCGGAAAAAAAAATCCATGATATAATGAAAAAGGCTGTACAAGTCATTTGTCAAAATCAACATCTGACTTCTATTCTCCGTTGGTCAATGTTGCTTGCTGTTTCTCCTCTAAGCCTGACTTGTCCAGTGCTGCTTTGGAGGAGATGGATTTCCATGTCTGTACCTTTACTCCACTGTTTGTCTGGATTTTAGACTCCATCCTTCGTATCTGTTCATATAACAAAAGAATATCTTATAGTTGCTCCCACATTCACCTTAAACACTCAATTTAATAAGCCAGGCTTTTCTCCTTTTTCCGGATTCTTTTACAGAACCGGAAATATCTGATGGTTGCTTCCTAGATCTGCTTAAAGACTAGGTTTTTCTACCTGGCAACTGGTATTATTGGACTCTTGAGAGTCTTTTTGAAATAAATTCGTGGATTGTACCACCAATTTTATTCAAGCATAAAAAGAAGTACAACTGATAGGATTGGTGAGATGCCTCTCCTAATAAAGAAGAAATAAAGATTCCAAAGCAAAATTATTGATCTCCCTCCTCCAGCTATCTAAAGAAATGTGTAACAGAAATCTACTCCAATAAAACAACAGATGGATAACTCTAAGACGTGTTCTCAGTGTAAGGTTTACTTCCCTGAAAAATGACTTTGTTGCGCTTCTTCCAAATACTCCAACATATAGCGTGAGGGATGATGGATAATAATTTTCTTCTTATTGGAGAAGTGGACTGCCTACTCAGCATCTTGAATTGAGAACACATCTGTCTAATGCTGCCGAAATTAAGATTGAAGGATGCTATTCGGCTAACAATTCTCCAGACTCGTCTGCTGAAAGAACAATGTATAAATAAATGTTCGACATCTCTGCACCTTGATCACATAGAGAACATGGTGTGTCTGCGTTGGGTGCCCATTTGGTTCTAAACACCTTTTTTATTATTCTTCTTTCAACCATCAGCCACATAAATCCCCTGACCTTCAGGGGAGCTTTAACTTTCCAGATCTGTCCGAACCTATGATAAGGTTCTCGTTTCTGCCTTCAATAAATTGATATAAGGACTTGACAGTGAAGATACCACCTTCTTTGAGCCAAAACACTGGATCTCTTTTGTTGATATTCACAGTAACTCCATTCACAAATGAAGGAGATTCAAGTATTCTTCAATTTCTTCTTTTTCAGCTCTCTTCTAAAGATGATCAGCCACTGCAGCTGAGAGTTATCAAATCTGAAACACTCTTTAATAGTGGCCCGTTGGTCTGATGCAAGCCGATAAATGAGAGGATATTTGTCTAGAAACACCTGACCTCCAGCCCATCTGTCCTTCCAGAAATACACATGTACACCATTCCCTATTTTATATAGAATTCCTTTCTCCACATAACCGGCTGCTTTGATTATACCTCTCCATAACTGAGACATATATGAAGTGTTGGAGGAATGTAAATAAAATATTCTTCCCTCTTAATAATGCTTTTGAATAATGATCATCTGAAAAGAGTCTGGAGCATTGTTAATGTGCATCATTTATCGGTGCCCTGAAAAGAAATGCACATCTTTTCCAAAAACTATCATGATTAGTAAATAACAATTTGTTGATTGATGGTATTCAATGGGTAGCCAGTTATTGTACTGCGCCCAAGTCTGATCCAAAATTGGACCAATAAGCCCATCCCAGCTCCATAGAGTAAAGGCGCTTGTATTGGTTTCTTTGATGTGTGTTTATTTACAGAGTGTTTTTCATTGAAAATCATTCAACATGGTCTAATAGGGAAATTTATCTTATTCCTTGGTCAATAAATGTCATCTTTTATTATGCTCTTCTTAGAGTGTGATCCTTTCAAGTCTTCTGTTTGCCCTAACTTGCTTGTTGGAATTATTGCATTTGACTTGTTAAATGGTCACTTAATCTGTCAAAGATTGATTACAAAACTTATATGCTTAATTTTCCTGTTCCCTGGACAGATTCATGGAGCATGGCTCCCCCCTTGGCTTGTGGCTCATGTGGGTCAATGTCAGGTACAACATTTTAATATAATTTTCAGTTGATATTTCATATGTGCATTGTGATGACTTGATTAATAGCTGTTTCCATTTGCAGGCGACTGCAGCAGCTAACTGGGATAAGCATGGGAAGCCTGCTTATGATGCTTTTGTACAGAAGGTGTTTATATATATATTTTTTCCTTCACAGGCATATGTTATTAAAAATGATGGGATGCTTGGAACATGATTACAGAAGTATTATGTGTGCAGCTGCTTGATATCTTCATTTTAAGATCTTTTCTTCATTACAGGCATCAGAATTATTGGCTCAGGCACACAAGAAGGTTCAACCCCACGTGGAGACATTGAAAAAAGTAAGTTTTTGTTATTGCAAATTTCATGTTGGATTTGTTCCCTTTTCTTTTTGTAAGATGATATTACTGTCAAATATGACCTCACAACAGAGAGTAAATTTTATCAAACTATACTGTTGAATTGATGGTTTTGCCCTCAATTTTGAAATGAACATTCTTATGCTTTGTGATTTTGGTAATTTCTCGATGAGTAGGTTCTGCTCTTTCTTCTGATATGTTTCTTTCTCCTGTTACTGAGGTCACATTACTCAGATAAAAAAGTTTATGTTTATTCATAAATTCTACTTATCCATTGAGGTTTCTCCTTACTCATTTTTTATTTATTTGTGAAGGAATGGGTCCCTGCCTTGAAGAAACATTGGACAACAGTCAGGACCTCTGTTGAACCATATGCAGAATCGGTCGCTACAAAGGCTGTTGATGTCTATGAAGTGTCTCTGACGACTCTTAAACCACATCTTGTCAAAGTGCAAGAAGTGGCAGATCCTTATTTGCAGGTATTACACTGGAACAATATCTTGGCTTGATGCATTTGGATTTCCAAGATGCGCGTGGTGTTTTTTCAAGCTCATATTCATCTTAGTGAGAATATGATATGATTGTAGAATGCAAAGAAGTTCTCAAAGCCTTACATTGATCAAATTGCAACGATTACAAAACCTCATGTGGAGAAAGTGCATGTTGTCTTAAAGCCTTACACCAAAAAGGTTGTCTACATTTATGGGAAGTCTCTTAAGTCAGCAACTACGTACCATCTTCAGGTAAGATTGATTCCTTTCTCATAGTCAATATATGAAACCGAAGTTTTACTTAGTATTTTTTAAAGTTAGCTGTGATCAATGTTTTATTTGATTTTATTCTTAGATCCAAGCTACTGTCAAAGAGACACTGAAAAAACATGAACTAACAAAAGCTCTTGCAACAAAGGAGTTTGTGTGGTTTGTTGTGAGTGTTCATCTCATTTTTCTTTTATGTAATCAGTGTTTCAGTAGTGTCCTGCCTTTCATTCACTGCCTTGTATTTGATCTGTGGTTGCAGGCTTCTGCTTTCTTGGCCCTGCCCATTTTCTTTGTGTTCCAGCTGCTTGCTTCTATATTTGGGTCAGTGCTTGTTCCAGCTGCTTTCTTATGTTCCTTTTGCCTTTCATTTGCTGCCATTTTGTTTGCTTTCATTCTTTTTTTTAACTCAATTCTGTGTCATCTTTTCTGTTCTCTTACCCTGCAGTAAAAAGCCAAGGAAGAGTACCCAGAGTGCACATGCAAACCATGCTCCTCGCAGGCACAAGCGCAGGCATGCTGATAAATAGTTGCAAAGATCTTTTAAGTCCTATTTAGCGCCATAATATTTTGAGTTCCAGGTATAATTTCCATTTTGCTTGACTTATAGTTGTTTCTTAAAACATTTGTAGAGTTGTAAAGACTGTGGAACAATCCAAGAATCTACATTCATGCCATGCGTGTCCTTGATTATTGAAGGACAACTTGTTTATGATTTTCCACTGTTTCCACTTCTTTGAGGATGAATCTTCTTTAAGGTTTTGGGGTAATCTCTCTGTCTCTCTCTGAGGGTCTCGAGACGAAATCGCTACAGAGGTCAAGTATTTTTTTATTTTTTTTATTTTTTTTCATGGATGAGTTGGGGGGAGGGGGAGGGGGAGGTGGGGGAGGACTTAAGTAGCAGGATTCACTCATTTTGTCATCGTTTCCTCTCCCAAAAGTGTTCATGTTCCAATCCCTAAGGGACATTTGAATGGTAAACTAGGACTTCCCATTCCCATCTTGTTCCCATTACTGCTTCCATGACCCCTCCTTGCAACTATAGGAGGAAGAGAGAGTTTTTATGATATACAAGCTTGCTTTGCTTGTTTATCATTACCACTGCTGTCAATATCTTATGATAGCTCTTGTTTATCATTACCATTGTTGTCAAGGTATAGTGATATACAATACAAGAAGTGTAATCCATGAGACATGAGGGTTAAATGATCTAAGGTTGTCTAATGTGTAGAATTTGAGATTCACATTTTAAACCTGAATAAGTAGCACAAAAGTCCTAAATAGTGAATCAAATAGACTGTTTGATAGAAAAATGATGTCTGAGTAAATGACGTGCTTACTATTTTATCCTCGTAATTGTTAAAAGCAAGCAAGGCAGGAGCCATAGGATCGGCAAGGATCAGATTGGATCGGCTGATCTATTAATTTTGACCCAAACCAGTCCAATCCCAATCCTTGATCCACCGGCTTGGGGCGGGATCGGTTGGGTTTGGCCAGGATCACGAGATCAGTCGGGTTCGGCCTGTATCATATTGGGATTAGACAATTTTTTTCTAAATAATTAAAAAATAAATGGAAGATCGTCCAGATCAGCCCAGGATCGAATCAGATTGACTGATCTGATCAGTTTGTGCCTAATCGTGCCTGATCCCGTATTCTTCTTGCCTTGGTTAAAAATAGTGGGCAAAATGAGTTTAATAATATTATTTCAATAAAATAATACATATAAGTAATGCATATAAATATGAATGATACATCCTAAAATATAAATAACATAGAGATAAATATAAATGCATTTTATAAAATAAAAATAATTATAATTTTCATTATACAGATAATAATAAATGATCATAAAATATTGATATAAAAAATATTTTAAAAACAGAACTTAAAAAAGAGCATATAAATTAAGGACAATTAATATCTTACTATTCTGAAGATAAACCTACCTCTGTTATTCCCTTGCATAATGAAAATAAGTAATCATAAAATATTGATATAACATTTATTTTTAAAAAAGTTTTAAAAAGAGCCTATATCAATGTTCAAAAACTCGGCTTGAATTGACACAGATTGACTGATGCGGATCAGATTTCGGCCAACTGTGCCGATCCTAGGTAACTCAGCCAAGTATGGGTATCGAATCAGCCGATCTGGGCCCAGATCGGGCCGACTCCACTCTCAATTGGGTTTCAAACTAGCCGTTGACAAGAATATAGAAAGAAAGAGAGAGCGTACAATAGGAAGTCTTGTAGAGATCGCCGAGCTTGTAGTCGTGCGAGAGATTGAGAGAGAATTTCACGATCAAGAGCGTGTAAGAGACATCAAGAGTGTGCAAGAGTGAGAGAGGCACTTGTGGAGTCTTAGGAGGGCCTGGGGTGGGGGGGGGGGTTAAATAGACTCCTAAGGCCCAAACTAGTCGTTGTTGGCCGGGCCGACTCCACCCTTAGTTGGGTTTCAACACTCTCGATCATGAAATTATCTCTCAGTCTCTCTCACGACTACAAGCTCGGCGATCTTTACAAGACTTCTTATTGTACGCTCTCCCTTTCTTTCTCTATTCTTGTTCTAAACTCTTACTTTTATTTATCATTTTTTTTCTTTTTATATTATTGTTCTGAACATCTCTATTTGCCTTTTGGCCGTCAACATGCTGTAAACTGTTCAACTGCCTAAAGAATGGCATCTCAAGGAGCTTATGAGCGTATGGAATTTGACGTGCAATGGAGGCAAGCCAGCGGTCCTTTACAGGAGAGGACTTATTTCAGCAAACTAGAAGATATGTAGGATAAGGAAGTGGTTCTGCACCTTTTGAACAAGGGAGCACTAGTGCTGGTATAAACAATAATGTATGTCATACTCTACATGAAGATTTCACTAGAGATGGAGATTTTAGAGTAGGTTCAATAGATCCATTCCTCACAAAAAAGAAGGATAAATGGCCTTCCATTATTGCTGCATTCAAGAACTTGAAGCTTTGCACAGAGAAGATAGGAAGAGTTACATTTAGGTGGTTTTTCTGTAGCAGTATCCTTGCTAACACTGCCAAGGGGCCATATTATGATTCAATGATCGAAACTATCTAAGAAGTTGGCAAGGGGGTTGAGGGGTCTTGTAATAACCTAATCAGTTAACTGGCCCAATAACTGTACTAGTTGGTAGACTTCCCATGAAGGTTACCCATTCTAGGACTTCTCCCAACTAAGTATGTTTAATTTTGGAGTTCTTTCTAATTCGAGTTCCAAAAAATGGTTAGTCGGTGTTGTTCAATCGACTGATTTAGTCTATTTAATATATTCTTATACGGAGTATCACAATCTACCCTACTTAGAAGCTTGACATCCTCGTCAGAACCATATTATATATAGCCCACAACTAATCTAGTAGGCATATAGGATTCTAGAGGTGGCCGCCACAGGTTCAAGAGGTGGCTCCCACCATGCGACTTCACACTTTAAGGTAGCCTTTTTATGGTGTAATACTTTACCCTGTGTGGCACTTAGCTCCCACACTTCCAATTGATTCGTAGCTCTAATACCGTTTCGTAATGACCCAATCAGCTAACTGGTCTAACAATTGTACTAGTTAGTAGACTTTCTAGGAAGATCACCTATGCTAGGACTTCTCCCATCCAAGCATGCTTAACTTGGAGGGTTCTTTTCAACTCGAGCTCCGAAAAATGACTAACCGATGTTGTTGGTAATCTAGTGATTTAGTCTATTTAACATATTCTTATACATGGTATTACATGTGTACACCGTACGAGATCTGCAACAAGTACTTGGATTTTGAAGTTGACGACATCCGGCCATATATTACATCGTTTGAAAGGATATGAGATGAGTATGGTTGTAGTTTAATGTGCGATGGATGGACAAAAAAATAATCCTCGTCTTCTTCTTACTTTTAATTCTTAAGCACGAATGCGTCTCTCTTTGATTTCTTATCACCTATAGAACTTCACAGGGATAACAAGAAATATGATCAACTTTTTAATTTACTGCAAAGTCAGAATTGTATTTTGAAAGTCTGTTGATGTATTTTGAAAGGTGAAGAATGCTCAGTACCTATTTCAATTAATGGATCAAATGATGAAAGAGGTTGGAAAAAAGAATTGTCCAAGTGGTTACTAACAATGCAACGACGTTCATGTAGCTAAATAAATGTTGATGGAGAAGATACAACATTTTTCTATGTTTTGCTTATTGTATTGACTTGATGTTAGAAGACATTTGTTCTAATCAGATAGTAGATGGAGTGGTCAAGAGCGTTCGATTTATCACCACATTCATCTACAATCATAACAACATTTTGGATATCACGTGCAAACATACTCATGAAAGAGTTGTTTTGTCCAAAGACTACTAGGTTTGCATCTCAATATATCTCTCTAGATAATTTAAGTAAAAATAAAAGAGCAACTTGATTAGGATAGTGGCATCAGAAGATTGGGAAAATCACATGTTGCGGCATGCATCAACCAAGGTCAGAGAGAAGGATAAGAAAGTGACTGATCTGATTCAGTCTAAGACCTTCTGGAGCGGAGTTTTGGCAGTGTTAAATGTTGCAGAATCGTTTGTCCGTGTCTTATGAACCCGTGATAGAAAAAAAGATCATATATGGGTTATTTATATGAGGCTACGGACCGAGCTAAAGAGCTATTCAACTTAGCAATCCAACAACTTATGTGAAGCAGGGGGAGATAATAGACAACTGTTGGAAACACATGCAGCTGATGAAGAAGTAGCTTTGTTCTCTCTCTCTCTCTCTATATATATATATAAAACTGATGGAAAGAAGGATAGCTATGACAATATCTCAGAAGTGTTGATTGAGACTAAGAATGTTATTAGGCACATGCTTGAAGACGAGGACAGAGCAATAATGGCGTTGCAAGCAAATGCATGACTATAGACTCATGTTATACCACTTTGGGACAACTACTGCAAAGATTTTGAATCTAGATTTGAAAATTATTTGTATATATTTTACTTAAGTTTTAATTATAGTTTGCATATAAAACTTTCTATTTACAGCTGACTAGTAGTTGGATCAAAGAAAAATATATGACTGAAGATTTGGTTTATGTAGCAATTTGGGTCCTAAGTCAAACAACCTTTGCATCCGGTTGTGAGAGAAATTGGAGCACCTTTGGCTTGATTCATACTAAGTAAATGAATGGATTGAAGTTGATCCGTCTAGAAAAATTGATGTTCTGTCATTATAACATGAGGTTGAAACTAAAAAATGTCGAGCTTATACGGAATCTTCAAAGGCTGGAGAAAGAGAGAATTTCGGACAAGGCTCGGAGGGGACAACTACAGAAGAACCTATAGACTTGGATGACGTATTCGAGGAGCAACGTCGACTAAATACATGGATTGATGAGTTTGAATTCGACCCAAATGATCGGAAAAATGTTAGAAGAAGAGTAAAAAGTAAGGACTAAGTAAAAGGAAGAGTGCTAGTGAAATGGACATTGCTGATCTGGACACTATCGAGGAGTATGATGAAACACCAGAACCAAGTAATGAGATACAATATCAAACTTCAAATAACTCGACATCAAAGATGACCACTGATAGTTTTAGCCATAGAGATGCTACCAGTGTCCCACCAATTGTATTCACTAAAGAACAAGATTCCACACATGCTACTCAAGATGAACATCATGGTAGTAGAATAGGGTGAGAAGAAATTGAAATTCAAAGATTAAACAGATCAAAAAAGAAAGGAAAAAGAAAAGTTCTTCAGTATGCAGAACAACTCAGGAGAGAGAGAAAATATCAGAAGTAACTATCATATGCATCATCCTATGCTCCATACGAAAGATATAGTTATCCTACTGAATATGTAGTTTACCATTAATACTTTGATACATCTGACTATTCAGGGGATTATTTATAATATTCACAAATTTCATAGCCATCCTCTCAATCCCATCATTCACATGGCTCATATCAAGTACCAGATATCTCTGGATATACATCAAATACAATCATCTATACCAATCAGATGACTATAACTGGTATGTGATGCAATTCGTATTTTTTTTAAAATTTTTTTCTGCTGACTGATCCAGCCCAACCTTGGCTCAGCTAGGATCGGCCCGGATTGGATCGGGATCAATCGATCCAATCGGTTTTGGGCCGACCGATCTGGGATCCGTTCCCAAGTTTTGCAACCTTGCTATAAATTAATGACAACTACCATCTTATTATCCCGGAGATAAACCTACCTATGTTATTGCCTTGCAAAGGTGAAGAAGTGTGGGGAAAGCCCAAAGCATGTGTGCAGTACGCCCATGTTCTTCTTCTCAATCCTAGTTTAGCAGTAAGTGTTAGGTGTAATCTGTTAGCTTCGCACTTCATTGAGTAACCATGCAATTTTGAGGCAGTTAAGGACTGAATTGTATATTTTGTCAAATACCCTGAAATGGGATGTATCTATTTGCTTAAGAGATAAATAGCCTTTTTAAGTGTTACCATACACAGCCTAAGATTCTGTTCATATTGTTGTCGATGTTTTTTGATATAGGATACAAGAAGTGTGATATAGCCATGAGGGCTAAACAATCCAGGATTCTCTTCATACATATCATTATCTGATACCAATCTAATTCCTCGAATGAGTCACGATCTGGTATTTGACACTGTCAAAGGTTGATCACTATTCTAACCAGGTACTGGCAGGAGGAGATGGAGGGAGGGAGATTTACATGTTGAACTAGTTGGTCTCGTGGGACCGAGTGAAGGAGACCTGCATGTTGAACTAGCTAGTCTTGTGGGACCGAGTGAGGGAGACCTGCATGTTGAACTAGCTGGTCTCATGGGACCTTTTGGCCAACTTTCTTTGGTTTATCGTTACCATTGTTATTAATATCTTCTGATATATAATCGAATAAGTGTGACCCATGAGACTTTTGAGGGAGGGAGAGGGAGGTAAATACTCTCTGTTGTTTGTATAAGACGCTATCTGAATGATCCAAGACCTTTTTGTATGCAGCATTCTCCTACATGTGTCCACTTCTTCATGCATGCATTTTTATATGCATGGGAGTTTACATGTTTCTTCAATCCTAGTCCTCATTCTTGATCTATGTGACCCACATGCCAACTCCTGATTGTAACCCTTTACTAGAGGGTTGTGGTATGTGGACAGACAACTCAAGATTAGGATTGTAAGTTCGGACAAGGGATCCAAAGTCTGACCTGATCATATTTAACTTTATTGGATATAGAGTAATCAACTTTTCCAACGTTCAGAAATTGGATCTAGCATAAGGTTGACCTTTCTCTTGTTGGGCCTGCTGTTGAGGTATGTTGACATTTCTTCAACGTGCCTCTCATAAAGGAGAGTTTGGGCCTGTAAAGTTCCATCAGATCTGAATCCAAAAACTTATTTGGATCCTGGTTTGGATTTGATATTACAGATCCAAATGTAATTCGGATCTGGGTTGGATCTTACTATATCTGACCACCTTCAACCCCTAACGTAGCCTGACCTTGTTTTTCATGTATCTTGTGTAAAGCACTTGGTCAGCGCCAGCCTATGGGACACTCAGCATGGTTGCTGCAGATCTTCCTTCTACAAAATGCCTTTGGATGAACTGTATAAATTGTGGTTTGGCTGAAATAGCTTTAGAGAATACTGGCCAATTGACTATAACTATTCCATACAAATTAGGGATGCAAGTGGTGACTGATAACTCAATTATTTGACCTATTATTAGCTTATAGGTCAGTTAACAGACAGTCTTCTGAACTGATTTGTAGGTAAGATAATGCATACAGAATTTTTTTTCCTAACCATATACGGTATTGTACACCAAGAATCAGATTATCCAACTGATTAATAAGTCAAGTTAATGGATAGTCTTTCTAAACCGACAATATAACAAATAAGGTCATGGATCAATCTTGAATCTGCACCGAATCTGATCCGTTTGCATTCTACAAATGTTTGAGATAGGGGCATCCGTCGTGGTATTAAGAAAATCATTTTGGTTTGTATGACCTCTGCGTATTTTCTAAACTAAACTGTTGTGTTGGAGTTGAGTTGCTTCCGCGTGGAATGAAAAGGGAACGAGGTCAGAGGGGGGTGAGGGATGGCTTCTAGCTTACAATTCAAAATTTTCAATTTGAACGAGATGGACGGGGACGGGAATATCTTTGGGTAGGGGTGTTCACTGTTTGGGCCAACCCGAAAAACCAAACCGAACCGACCAGTCGGTTCGGTTCAAAATTTCAAAAATTTCGGTTTGGGTTAAAATCGAACCGATCCAGAAAAAACGGTTTGGTTCGGTTTGGAGGCCCCATAAACCGAACCGAACAGAAGAAACCGAATTCCAATCAAGGGTATGTAAAAATTATATATTACCCGAGTTTTTTTATCATGTTTGAGTAAATATCAATTGGTCTAGAGGGTAATGTGGACTTCTCATTAATTTACCTAGGCCATTAGGTGAAGCTGATCCAATGGTGGGTTTTGGATCTTTAAAAAGAAGCTGCAACTATAGAGGCCCACTAGAGGTCCACTTTGAAGCCCAAACCAAACTACAAACCGAACCAAACCGAATTATTTCGGTTCGGTTTGGTTCGGTTTGAGATCTGTACGGTTTGGTTTGGGATTTAATTCGGTTTGGTCTGGTTTCATAAATATTTTCCTCAAACCAAATCAAATCAAACCGTGAACACCCCTATCTTTGGGTATACCATATTTTTCTTTTGTATATATCCTTGTAAACGTGACCCGGAAAGGTTATGGTTCCCAAGATTCCAAGCAACTTGACTTCATGGGAAAACTTTAAATTCATTGTTAATCTTTTCATTGGGCTTACTGTGTTTTCATCTTTTAAATTGCCAAATAAAGCATGGGTATGGCGTCGAACATTTCGAGCGTCTTCATTGTTTTTGTTTGCTCCTGCCAACTCACGTAACTTACTGGCCACGGTGCAATTAGTTATCCATGTTTAAGTTTTCTTAAGGATGCGTTCTAGAGAGGTTTTGCTAGTTATTTTTTCTCATATTTCTCTGTATTTGAAAGGTGGGGAATATCGACGATTTTTGTTCAGGTGAAGCTGGAGCTATGTTTGTGTATGCCATCTACTTTTGGACCAAGTCACATCTTCCTCGAAGGAATTTAGCCTGGGTTTGCAGTCGAAACCCATCTGTGAAAATGTTTAAATCTAACAGGGGGCAAGACGTTACAGTCATAGGGGATTGGAAATGTGCAGCTTTTCTAGTTTTGTCTTCGTTCTGATGTACAAGTTCTTTCCCTATTACTGGAATCCATTTTTATTCTTGGTACTTTAAGGCACACGGAACACTGTTTTGTTGGGTCCTATTGTTGGTAGTGATACTCTTTGCTTGGTTATGTGATCTGCATTCTCATATCATCGGAGGTTATGGTAATCCCTGACAGAACTTGTTCAAGTTGTCGATACATTTAAGGAATGGTAACTTTGTTGATGGTGGCGGCTTGTCTGTAGAGTAGCTGTATATCTTCATCATTGTAACCATCGTCATTGCACAGCACTCCGGTTTATGTAGTTCCTTTCTTCCCCTCTTAATGATGCGCTCGGAAATAGCTTGGCGTTCGCCTCTTATGGCGATAGCTCTGGTTGGAGGTTCTTGTGCAGACGCCGTTTATTTCATAAGATCTTTTAATTTTTTAACCAAAGAATCCAAATTAAAATTTTAGATTTAGGGGATAACCGAAACCAGGGAGAGTTGATCGACAAGGATGGCTGTTCAAAGTTTGGTAAATATGCTACCATTGGAAAAGTTTCAGGAACTTCCCGGAGGTGCAAAGAAAGGCTCGGCTACCTTCCTCTTTTACGTTTTTTAGGAACGGAGCGTAGCTCATTGTTTTCATCTTCTGAAGATCAAGTGGGAGGTGCAACTCCGGACCTCTCCGGGATCCTAACGAGGATGACGAGACATTTGTATGTCATTAGCCAATACGTGTGCCAGCTGATTAGCAGATCTAGGAATGTAACATGCATTGATATGGTTGGACGAGTAAAAATATCTGGAGAGATGTTTCTGGTCCTCTGTGGAGGAGTAGATGATGGATCATTGAGTAATCTCGCCATGTTCTCCGAGTTTCTTTACACTACCGTTGGACGATTTGATCGTGCGGCCGTCTTAATGCCTGCTTTGAGTGCCAAAGCTTCATTAATAGCTGGATCATTGGTATTATGCCCACAATGGGATATGATTTGGCCTTCATGGTCTCTGCATAGGATGCCAACTGCTCTGCCTTTGTGGTCGAGGGTGGCCGCGTCTACATTGATCTTGAGATTACATCGGGCTGGTGGACTCAAGGTCTGGTTCGTCCTTGGCTTCTTGTGTGGTTGGCTGCTTTTGAGGCTGCAGAATGCTGATCTCCGCTCGACTAGCAGCGACTGTCTGGTTAGAGGTAATATTATCGAAGCACAAGGAGCACCTACATTTCCAGATGAACATGTGATTGTGACTACTGTGTCCATCAGATGTTTCCGTTGAGACTGTCCTTTGCTGTTACATCTGCCCACATGAGTACCCAGTCCCGGAGTGTGCCCTTGAAGGTAGAGGAATGGAGTGCCCAGGACGACGCACCCCAGATTGCCTGAGCAAATTTGTATTGTGAGATAGATGTGCACTATCTTCCTTGTCTGCATTGCAAAGGGGACAAGAACGGTAAGAAGGGCCTACATTCTTGGAATGACATGTTGGAATTTTGTACAGTGGAAGATGACCATAGATATACTTTTCTGGATCGATCTCTTGATAACCCTAGATCCTACAATCCACGACGCAAAAACCTACTCCCGTTCTCCAATTTTCACCTTGCTTTTCCCCTTTCGTTGACAGAAGATGGAGCAACTGAGGAGGAACTTATTTTCTTTTCTCCCTCTCACTCACATTTTCATGTTTCTCTCTTTCTCTCAACACTTACACTGCTGATCTACAACTTTTAAAATGGGTAACTGCTAAGGGATGCGATGAGCTTAATGGGTTCAAAGGCTAGCCCACCATGGACACCCAAACCCATTATCTCTCACTCGTACATGATGGGCTGAACTTGATATAACTTCCAAGACAAGTATTCTTTATAACTATCAAATTGGAAAGGAAGTTCATACTGGCAAATGAGTCGCCCGCGAGAAAAAAAAAAAAAGTGTTTGAAAAGCTCATACTATGTACCTATTAGGGTCGACATAGTGGCTTATACCAAAATATGTCACAGTGCCGTAGACTTATTCTATAATATTAGTTCAAGTTGCTCCAATCTCTCTGAGCCATACTTGACTTTCTCATTTAATTATAATCTATCTATCCACAATTATGCTCGAGCCTTATTAAGGCGACATAATGGATCGACCTCGGATACATAACGATTGTGTATAATAGAGATAGTCTTCCTTTTCATACATGTCAATCTCAACCACAAAAGCAGTTTCTTTCTCAGACATGCCCATAAGATCGTATCAGTCATGACCGTAGGTAACATGCTAAAGTAGCAAACATTGACTCAGTTTTGAAATTCAGTCAAAAGTCGCATAAGGCACACATTTGAAGCTTTTAGACTTCAAATGTCTCACACAATGAAAAAGCAAGGATTAATTCACTCATTACCCCTGGTGGTCACTTAGCACACATGGTATGAATCATATGCTATAGTGGATAACCTCTCAAATAGACCGCATGTCATTAAAAAATATTTCACCACCATACGGATCTTAGTTTAGTCGCTTTCAAGCACCTAACTTATGAATTCTCTAATTATTTGCCTTCTATTAATGTCATCGAGATTCATATCCGGCTTTAACAGGTTATATGGGTTGTGGGTACCCATTTCGACTATTAAAGCAATTATATTAATAAGGTCTCATCTTGATCTCCTATCAAGGCAACTGTGTCATACAGACGGTCCCACCTCTACCCGCTCCTCAAGTGTTAGAGAAAAATGCTTGTGTGAGTAAGCCATTCTTAACCTGTCTGACATACCTTTTAATAATAATCCATATGTTAGTATTTTTCATACATTGTGCACGCATAAAAGAAAGAACTCAAACATAGTATGATGCATGTGAGTTTATTTACATCAAACAGTAGAAATGGTTCCAACATCATAATTTACTCTATCCGAAAGACTTAATATGAGATTGATACACATTTCTCGGAATGAGTTTAGTGAAAGAATCTACAAGCATCAGATGTGTTAAGATATGTTGTAGAGCCACTTTCTTCTATGATGCCATGTCTCTTACATAATTGTACTTGATATCAATTAATGCTATACATGATTGTTTCTTGCTGCTCCAAGAGATGGCGCCTCCATTCAACAAGAATGCATATCCGGAAATCGATTTGCACTCATCTAGATCTCCAGACTAGTCGGCGTCTGTGTATCCCACTAAGCGCAAATCTAGTCCCCAATGACATAAAGTATAATGAGCAGTGCCTTTAAGATATCGAAAAATTCTTTTGACTGCTTTCCAATGCATTAGCCCTGGATTTGATTGATATATGCTTACTAATCCCACTGCTTAACAGCCTTGTACACGGGTGTGCATTAAACTTCCAACGGCACTAGAATATGGAATTTTAGTCATTTGTCTCTTTTCTTCTAATGTCTTTGGACCCATTTTATGGCTAAGGCCTTCACCTTTTGCTATAGGAGTGTCTATGGGTTTACAATTTTGCATGTTAAATTGTTCAAGGATTCTTTGAATATATGGCTCTTGTGAAAGAACAAGGAGTTTCCTAAAACGATCTCTAGCAATTATAACTCCAAGATGTATTCTACTTCACTCATGTCCTTCATTTTCAAATTTGATGACAACCATTCTTTAATATTTTAGACAAACTCTTTGTTATTCCCAGCCAATAAGATATCATTAATATAAAGGGATAGAATTAAAAAATAATCATTAGACCTTTTGGCATACACACAATTGTCTTCATTGATCATCGTAAACCCATAGTTTATTACGGCTCAATGAAATCTCAAGTACTATTGTCTGGATGATTACTTTAGGCCATAAGTAGATTTTTGGAACTTGCAAGTTTTGCACTTTTGGCCTTTTGCTATGAAATCTTTTGGTTGTTCCATATAAATCTCCTCATCTAGTTTTCCATTTAAAAATATTGTCTTGACATCTATTTGATGTAATTCTAAATCTAAATGTGCAACTATGGCTAGGATTAGGCATATAGAAGTAAATCTTACTACATGTGAGAAGGTTTCCTTGTAGTCAATACCCTCCTGTTGGATATAACCTTTTGCCACTAAACGAGTCTTACATCTCTTAATAGATCATCTGCTTTGCACTTTATTTTGAGAACCCATTTGTTCCTAATTGCTTTGCGCCTAAGAGGAAGATCAACCAAAGTCCAAACTAGGTTAAATTTCATGGAATCCATTTCTTCTTCCATTGCTTTTATCTATTCTTCTTTCGTAGGGCATGAAAGAGCCTCATTTCATTGTTGGGCTCATCATCATCACGTGGAGCAATCATAAACGCTTCCTTTTCAATGTCAAATCGACATCGAGGAATACTTTTGTGCTCACTTCTACGTAATAAAGGTTCTTGTAGAACCATTTTATTCAATGGCATGTCGCTCCCACTAGGATCAGGAGGTTGTAGATCATCAAATACCTCTTTTGATTGACTAGATGCGCCATTGTTATTAAGATTTTTCATTTTACACAAAAATGGATCTTTGCTAATCTCACCCCTACTAGGAAAGTCATTCTCTAAGAATGTGACATCTCGAGCCTCGAATTCAATTATATCTTCATTTTCACGAATGAACACATCCTTTTGAGTGTTCAGGATATCCAATAAAGATACTTTTTGCCTTTAGGACCTAACTTTTCATACTTATGTGAAGAATCAATTACATAAGAAGATGAGCCCCAAGAGTGTAGGTCATTAAGATCAAGTTTTCTACCTGTCCATATTTATATGGAGTGGAAGGAACTTATTTTAAGGGCACACGGTTAAGTATATAGGCAACAGTCAATAATGCATCTCCCCAAAATGAAATAGGCAGATTTGCTTGCGCTATCATTGATCTAAATATTTCTAATAAAGTTCTATTCGGTCTTTCTGCAACACCATTTTATTGCGGAGTTCCATGAATATTTAATTGTCTCATTATCCCTTTTTCATCACAGACCTCCTTAAAATGCTCAAATAGATATTCACCTCTTCGGTCTGTTCTCAAGGCTTTAATCCTTCTATCTTATTGACTCTCAACAAAATTTATATATTATCTAAAGCAGCCTAATGCTTCTGACTTGTGAGAAATTAAATAAACAAGACCGAAGCGAGTGAATGTGATGAAATATGAAGCATCATGCCTCACCCTTACATTCATTGACCCAAAAATGTCAGAATGGATCAATTGTAATGGAACGTTTGCTCTACGCCCTTTTCCAAATGTCTTTCTAGTTATTTTTCTTGCTAAGCAATATTCACATATATGCAAATTAATTTTAGCGAGTGAGCCTAATAAGCTCTCTCTTACTAACCTATTCATCCTATCTTGCCTAATATGACCCAACCTGGGATGCCAAACACTCACATCTATTGTAATATGATTACTAGATGCTATTAAGGAAAAACAACTATCATCATAAATTTCATAAATGCCATCCTAATCGATGTCCAAGACAATAAAGCCATTTGAAATATAACCAGATCCATAGAATACAGAACCAGAATAAGTATCCACACAACTACCGTGAAGGTTCAATTTAAAACCTAGACATAAAAGGGCAAATACAGAAACCAAGTTCTGCCAAATTTCAGGTGTGTATAAGACATCATGTAAGAAAAGAGTCTGGCCACCAAGCATCTTTAATTTGCAGGTGCCAACCCCTTTGACTTCAACTTTGATGTTGTTTCCCACATATACCCATGCACTTGGTTCCAGATGGGATCCAACAATACTTCATAAATGCTTCTCGATCTCTTGCTGCATGGTTTGTGGCTCCAGAGTCAACAGTCAACATGATTGGATGAGATTCAATAAGCAAAATTTGCTATGCTCATAATCAATTTCTGTAATTTCATGCCCAAAGATCACAACTTACTTCAATTTATGTAAAAACTATTTTTTTTTTTTCAGTGAGGATTCCAAGATCCTTCCAACAAAAGAAAAAAAAAAAAACTTCCCACTATAAAAAAATAGATATTTTTCATGACCATTAAAGAAAATGCAATATACATGTGAAAAATAAACACACAAAGTCTTGAGACATATAATGATCATGTATACAATTTGGACATAATCATGATCATGAAGCAAATATTATTCAGTTTTATACTTTAAATTTCCAGGCATATTTCTACTAAGCCTTCTGTCTGGTTGATACATAACAGCATTTCCAAAATCAAAAAAGCATTTGATCATCAATAATAGAGTTTCCCACTCTACTCATCCCTGAGTTCTTCTCGTTGCAGCAATAGCCCAAGTGCCTTGCGATTTGAAGATTAGGGTTCGCAGGCCACTTCGATAAAGCCCTTCAACTCTTTCATTTTATATTTCTCCCATAACTCAGTTCTCACAGTCCCCCACTCCTCAAGAAGAGAAAAAAGGTAGAGTATGAACAGTCTTGGTCATTGAAACAAGAGATGTAGCACATCTTAAGTGTAGGTAATTTGACCATACAGTTCCATTATGCTCCATCATGCTATGTTTAGGATTTTTTCTATAATTCTCCAAGGTAGATGCCTTCCAAAGTTTTATCTATAGAACATTAATTACAGAGTAATTAAGACATCAATACAAGTAAATAAAATTTGGTTCAATGAAATATCATGCATGCATGAAATTAATTAACTGTCAAAGGCAATTAAATGATCATATAATAAGGATACATATACTAAGTACATTATCCAATCATCGAAACAGATTTGATGGATATATCATTAAGATATAATAATCACATAATATAATGGAAACGATGGTCTTATTATGCAGATTGGCTACAATGTCATACAGGCAACACGTAACATGTTGCGCATGCGAACATTCATATGCTGCTAATGCATGGGTCTATGGTAGGACTATGTATGTATGCTGCCAACATACGCGTATTAGGTTGCAGGAAAAAAAAAAAAAAACACAAGAACAAAATTATTTGCAACGCGGCCTTATATTATTTTAACTTGCCCATCTTATTTCGTATACACATGTGCATGATGCATTGCAACGTGTTCTCATGGTGCCAGAGAAAATCCTATGGTTGGTTTGGAGAAATGCACACATGTGCATAATGCTCTGCATTTTTTTTTATATATATTTCTGCTGTAGGTCAAGTATATATGCATCTGCGTTAGCTGTGTGGGGCTATTGTCAGAGTTAAATTGCATGCCAATGGCCAAGTCATGTGCGCATGATACCATCTTTGTGGTCATGCATAGGGCATATTATACTGACGAGTTAATTTAGATATGCATAACCAACAAATTGAAAATGTTCTTGACTATAGAACCTGACCTCACTGCGAAGTCAAGTCCAGTGAATTCACTTTTCATAGTGTATTGGGATATGATCCGAGACGGCTCTGATACCAACGTTAGAATCTTCCATAGCAAAAGATGATCATAATTATAATTTTTTTGGAACGATCTCTTGACAACTCTAGGTCCGTACGTGATCACAAAGCGGAAGACATACAACGTTCAGGACACAAAAACTTACTCCTGTTCTCCAATTTTCACCTCCCCTTGTTCCCTTCCATTGACAGAAGATGGAGCAATTGAGGAGGAAGAAGAACTTACTTTCTTTTCTCCCTCTCACTCACGTTTTCATGCTTCTCTCAACCGTTACACTGCTGATCCACAACTCTCCCTTCTCCCTTTTTGGGGAAAAGTTGCATCCTTTCAAAATGGGTAACTGCCAAGGAATGCGATGGGCTTAATGGGCCAAAAGGATCAGCCCACCATGGGCGCCCAAACCCATTATGTCGTCCCTTGAGAATTTATAGGTAGAGTTTCTACGAGGCAACCGCCAAAGAAAGTCTATGAGCTTGGGTGAGATGTGCTTACCTGGTTGATTTCACCTTTCACCTGCGATATTTGGACTTCTACTTCCTACTTCACGTAGCTTATCACTTACATGTGAAATGCCTGCAGCATACTGCATAGGATACCATCTCATGCGATTCAAGCTGTCAAATCAAGGTGTAATTTTTTTAAAAAAAAATTTAACCATCCAATCAAAGATCAAACAATAAAGATGAATACCTAGTATCACCCCCCTCCTCTTAGGACTTTAGTAAAAAAAAAATAAAAAAAATAAAAAAAATTTACATCCCTCTGGCAAAACTGTCCGATCAGAGGGGAACGAACGGGGGCATGGCAGCAAGTATCACTCGTTACATTACTCGATACAAGGCTTTTTCTTAAGAGAGATGCATGGCCTCATATAGCTTAATTTCAAGCCGTTGCCCCCTTACACGACTTCCATTAATTAGTTTCTGATTTCCAAATTTGTGTGCTCTTTTGAGCAGGAGATGCACGTTGGTCTTGAAGCTGTTCAAAGAGTCCTGGTCTTGTAAGCAAGGATGTGCGTGCGCTACAAGTCTCCCAATGCATGCATAAGATGCACGTTGGTCTGAAACTGTTTGAAGGAAAAGCTAGCCAGCGCATGGCATGAGTCTTCCCAAATGTTGCCACCAATCAACATCATATCATTGTTGGCTATGTAGTTTTACTTCTTTCAGTACTTCATATTTCAGGTAATCCATGGGCATCCATTCTGTGCATGCGATGGTTCCATCCATGGAGTTTACTTCACCTTTCTCTATATTATTCTTGATGAAATAACTGTTACAAACTTGTACAAATCTTCTTAGTGTTAGCTACAAATATGTAGCATACAAGAAAATATCCCAAATATCCTCCATACATACATATGGACCAAGTTGTTCTTAATTACTCACAGGCATACGCCAGACTGTTCCCTTCATGGGAAACCTTCCTGCCATGCTTCGGTTAAATATGTGACATAAAAATAACAAGACTGTACCTTTCTGCCTAAATAGCAACTAGCATGTAGTGACAGGGATCAGATAAACACTACTTGACTTTCTCACTTGGAACAGATTTTGTCAACATATCAATTGGACTTCCTTTTTAATCCACCTACACCAGATATATATATATCTCACTTGCGGTGATCAACTCTCTTATCTTCCGAAATCTGAGAGCTTTACACCTTGCCTTTCATAGAAACCTCCTTATATATTGCTTTGATCATTAAAGTACCTTCCAAATATGAGATGGAAACTGATTTGTGGGATATGAGCACGAACATCAACCGTCGTCGTCGACGTACATATCAAACATAGTAAACTTTTAAATAATAGAACATAAGGACAAAAAAAAAAATTATATAGATACACATATATCAACATGTACCAAGTACATGTATATAACAAACAAAATTGTTTAAAAATAAAAAAATAAATATTAATTTAATTATTAATGTGACTATTTGAATTAGTAATTTAAAAAATTCTTGAAGCGCTCACTTTAAATTGAATATGTTTCTATTTGAATAAATATTTGTGAAGGTCGTTTTTAAAATAATTACTAGAAGTGTCTATCAAATCACAAGTTATAAATGAAGAGGAGAAGATAAAAGAGGGCGCAGATATGGATTGACAGGGGTAAAAGGAAGTCCCTAGTGATCACAAGAAGCAAAAGTACCTGAAGATTTCATTCGTCGTTTCTTCCATGCATTAGCATGTGTCTTCATTATGTCAATATGGAAACAATAAGGAAAATGGAGTCTAATCTTTCGGGATTATTAGATGTGTATCTCTGTTACGAACATATTTACATGGGCATTCTTCCCAAGATATAGCAATTCCACGTGTATCATAGATCCGTAGCAATGCAGTGTGTGACTGTGTGCTCTATCCATATGATCTAATTAAGTTAACTAAAGATTAATTTACTCACCTCATCTAAGTAAAACAGAAAAGTTACCCAACTAGATCCGTAGAATATGCCATAATCAGGACAAAATGAGAAATAAACAAAGAATCACCAGTTTAATTACGCAATGCACATGCTGTCCTTGATCCATCAGAACTTATATCACCTTTGTAGACCAATTGGCGACCAGAAGCTATTAATATATTGGAAGATTAAACAAGAAGATAATGTAGTAAATGTCGACTCATGGAAGTCTCCACTGCACATGTAATTTTAAACACAAGTCGCAAGAGACGACTTCAAAACACACCACCTGGCTGGAATATAGAACTTGAGATGTGCCTTCCAAGAAAATGCCAAAGTCGTAGTTAGAGAGAGGCGGCCAGGGGAAGCGGCCATAAGCTACCATGTCAAATTTGCAAAATTTCTTATACCCAACATCTCCCTCCCACCAAAACCTAACTTGAGAGGGTAACTAAACAGATCATGTGTATCATCATGTTCCTCCAATGAGTTCACGTTATTTACAGAAAGATTGCGACAAATGAGCAGCTAGACAGTCGATGTCAGCCTCTAACCTCGTGGAAGAAAAAAAAAGAAAAAAAGAAAAAAAAATCACACATCGTTTAGGTCGTTTGACCTAAAAAATATCATTACATATTGTATTTTGTCTTATAAAAATGTGATATTTTACAATATTTTAAAATGTTAATTTGCATCTGAGTCCTCAGCTGAGTCATCATGAACTCAGTTTTTCCTCCTCTGCTACAAGCCTAGTATATATGCTGCCGCTCCGGCTGCTCCCTCCGGTTGTCGACGACCTCTTGAATGACCTCTCGTCGATCGTTGACCGTCGGAAGGACTCCTCGATTGTGTCGAGAATCGGCTTCCACGACTGGACCACCCCGCCGGCAACGCCGTAGGCATACCGATTTCCGAGCTCCAATTTCCAGGCCGGCCCGGCGTCTGCACGCTGACTCTCTGCCGAGTCGAACTCGTTGGCATAGGGGATTGGAAGCTTCGCCGTTAAGGGAGAGGGGGGCACCGCCGCCCCGCCGCCATTCCGAGCCAGCGCGGTGAGCCGAGTCGCGAGCGCGGCGAGGTCGGCGGGGGACGAGTCCGACTGCAGCACCGACTGTGGGAGGAGGAAGTAGAGCCGGCCGGGCTCCAGCTGCACGTCAAGACCGAGGGGGCGGGCAGAGAAGGAGAGGAGCTGCGCCGGCGAGAAGCACACCAGCCTGGGGGGATTCCCGGTGATCTCCCCCACCGTGACCGGCCCCGTGAAGTCCTCGACGTAGCCGTTGATGTGGACGACCCGAACGCACTCGAAGGTGGAGGTGGAGCGGTTGGAGGAGGAGCCGCAACCCATTGTGCCTTCTCCTGTGTGTTTCTTCCTCTTAGCCTCTAGTACTAGTGGTTGCCAAAAATATGTAAGAAAGAGAGAGCGAGGTGAGATGGGTGGGGGAGGGAGTACAGGGGTTTGAAGCTATGGCAATACCAACACTTAAGAGAAGGGAAGGTGATGATAAAAGAGGGAGGGCAGGCAGGTGATGAAGCTATCAGTATCTGGATGAAACTTCTCTCTCACAGAGAGAGAGAGAGAGAGAACAGTAGAGAAGAGAGAGGGAGACGTCCTCGAGGGATAACAGTACTGGAGAAGGTTGGAGGGGTTAACCCTTAAAAAGAGAACAAGGAAGGAGAAGGGACCCAGTCGACAGGATTAGGAGCCGCGTGCGGCGTGGCGGACCAGCTCCACCCCTCTGGTTTTACCATAATAGCCTTCGTTATTCACATTATTACAGAATAACCACAACGTCAACACCGAGTTGGGATGATATAATTCTGACCGAGGGAGGGAGGGGTTATTTGGAAAAAAACTCTCCCGCGTCGGCGCCCACCCTAGGGTTTCCCTCTTTGGGTACATTTGCCGTTAGAAAATGGAAAATCTCGTCCACATCCGGCGGGCGTTATAAGACGCACGTTTCTGGAACGGGTAGTCGTCGCATCACCTGGTCTGGTGGAAGCAAGTCGTTTAAGACGTGGATAGGTAGAGTTGAGATGATAATAGTGTTCTCTTGATCTTAATATGTCTTAATTTGTTCAACATAATTAAAGGTGAATCAGGTACTTCATATTTTTTTAGTCAAATGACTAATTTAATTTTAAATTTTGTGAGTAGAGATACGCGCGCCCAAGATCTAGAGAATGAAAGTTCAATGATCTAAATTGAATTTTACAGTTTTTATTTGAGATGAAATCAGGTGAAAACTTTTTTAAAGATATTTCTTCATTTTTTTTTGGTTGTTGGAATGAGATATTTCTCCATGTTCGATCACCTCACAGAAGAGGGAGAGCATGGTTCGATTATACATATAGGTACCGTCTTGCTACAAAAAAGACGCAAAATAAGAAATATTTATATATAAATTTTACTGTTATTAAGAAACTATTCCATGTGTTAAAAAGAGTTAAAAGTACAACTAAGAATGTGTTTTAAGGAGTTGTTTCCTTAAATTTTCATATAGATGCATGTTTAGTTTTCATTCTTAACAAACTAAAAGTAAAAAAAAAAATATTGGATAACATAGAGTATTTACAAAAAGTTGGAGAGGCCATGACCCTACTTGCCTCCTCCCTCTCCGCCCATGCATCTAAGATATATGGTGTGCTTCCTTGCGGTGAAAGATCGAATAATTGTCTATAAGATGTTGCACCATTTTAGGGGTGGTTTGTTTTAACGTAAAATTCTATAATTTATTGGTTTAACCAGTTTTAAAATCAGTGTAGTTTTACAGTTTTAGAATTAGAGAATATTTTTTTGGTTATTTATAAAACAAAACGAGAATATTTTACAGTGAGCCTTCTTTGAAAACCAAAATAAGGAAACGGACCCCCAAGTGAATAGACAAGAAGTGTGTTGTTTTATAGTATTTTACATCGTGCCACACAACTGAAAATACTGTAAATTTAAATATTTTTGTAGATTATGTTGTTTTATATTGAAAGAAATAACCTCTTACTCATCAGAGAGTTAATTGGTTACGTTTTCTCCCTAAAACCTACTAAAACCAATGACAACAATAAAGGCATATCTTTGGGTTCTACTTGGCAAAAATTAATCATGTTCTTAATGATTAAGAAGCTGATTAGATGACCGATCCAGAATTTGAAAATACTGAAACTAAGTTTGATACCCCACATTTGAAAATGGAACGGTGAAAAGATCGTGACACCAGAACCCTTCAAATTATAAGGACTCGTCCTTATCCCTTTGATACTTGTTACTTTCACCCATTGTACGTTTATGCTTAGTCCGAGATCATCAAAAAGACGAAACACCACACCCACCATTTCAATAAAGACAACCCATTGCCCCTCGCACATGTCGCTTGGCCGAGGATGCTTAAAAGCTCCACCCAATGGCTTTGACGGCACGTGTCCGAGGATCCACCCAATGGCTGTGAAGGTTAAGACCAAACCGAATTGAATAAACTAATTTTATTCGGTTCAGTTTGGTTCGATTTTTAACATTTATTCGGGTTGGTTCGATTTGACAAATTTTTTTTGTAAATCTAAACAAACTGAACAGTGAACACTCCTGGTCATGGGTTCGTCATAGATGACCTTCTAGGCAGTCTCAAATGGCTTCCACAGGGTTTTAACAAACTGGGGTTATGACATGGTAAGCAAGGGGAGGATCACAGGTACACTGGGTGGGATTATCAAATTCTCTACACATCTCTGTTAATATATAATAGGTCCACCACTTGCTAAAGCAGATATCATACTATGGACTTGATCAATAGGCTCTTGCAACCACTGTTGAAAAGGTTGCCCCTGCTGAGGATTTTATAAGTTCACCTGTGAGTGGTCTTCCAATTGCCCAACTGCGATGGTGTAGTTGCTCTCTAGCTAGGATATTTGACGAAGAACTTGTCCGCTGTCAGCGGAGATTATGATGTTTGGTAACGTGACATATAGATCGCTGTAGATTTTGTTGGTGGGGATTGACTGGCCACATTTATGTGAATAGTAATGCGACATGTTAGCTTGCTCCTAAATATTTCTTTGGGAAAATTAATCAGGGACCCTGTCAGAGTTAGATACTTATTTTTCAGTCCCTGACAAAAAACCCAACGCAGTAGGTCCTTATTTTTAATTTGTCTGAAATTATCTTTTGGTTCCTGTACCTGACTGCCACTATCCCCTTGTACATGAAATCTCATTTTGCCCACTCTTTTCAATTTACCCGTGAGAATAATTATGCGCCATGTCCTAGGGTGTACTGGTGAGCTGCAGGTCACTTTCTTTTTATTTTAATTTTTTGTTAGAATTTTTATTTTTTTTGAAACAACCAATCAAACTGAGGATACAATCAATAGGCAAGAGTTCACCCCAAACTTGTAGTATATTTCTTTTAAAAAAAATATATTTTTGCACATGCAAATCAAGGCATGCACAATTTTTGTTTAGTAAATCAAATATACATCGAGCTCGGGACCAACTTGAGTTTACCGGCTATATCATTCTATTTTTTATACTCCAAAAAAACTTAAAAATTCTGATAAAACTACTCCCACCCCATGAAGC
This sequence comes from Zantedeschia hybrid cultivar, assembly GCA_030544215.1. NCBI lineage: Eukaryota > Viridiplantae > Streptophyta > Magnoliopsida > Alismatales > Araceae > Zantedeschia > Zantedeschia hybrid cultivar. The sequence goes on along the minus strand of JARZZO010000013.1, from coordinate 39,593,077 downwards.
ATCTTTTTTTAATTTTTTTTATTTTATTCTTAGAATTTTTTATTTTTTAGAGCATTTAATAAAAAATCAGACGGTATAGTGCAGAGTTGGCCCCGAAATCAAGGTATATTTCTTTTTTGAAATTTTTTTATGCACATGTACAAAGATTTTTTTTTAAAACAAATATACAACAAACTCAAGGCCATATCATCCGTTTTTTGTCAGACGATACTCCAAAAAAGTTAAAAAATTCTAAGAAGCAAAAATGAAAGAAAAGGAAAAATCTTCTCTCAAACTTGGTCAGGGCGCATGACCAGATTCATTATTAGTAACATGTAATGTATTGGTCACACGTAATGTAATTTTTTCACTCGAAGGAGAGAAAGAGAAGAATGTAAATTATTGAGGGGGAGAAGTAGAGAGAAAAGGAGGTAAGTTACGAGAAAAAAAATAGAAATGCTTTAATTACCAAGGAAACAACCGAACAAGTATGGTATTTAGAAGGAGATTTGTGAAGAATTCATCTTTCTCTTTTAAAAAATAAGAAAAAGAATATAAAAAAAGTGTAAGTAATGTTTTCTTTTTAAAATAAAAATTGAAAGAGAAAAAGCTAACAAAAGTATAATCAAACACCTTATAAGTCTAGTTAGATTAGAGGACTGAAAAGAAGTTGTGACTCCCATGTGACCGATAACTGATTATGTATTACCTGTTACTAATAACATTGATCCAATCATGCACTCTCAAGAGTCTATGGTCGATTTTTCTTTTTAAAATTTTTTCTCAAGATTTTTTTAATTTTTTGGAGCATCCTATCAAAAATTCTGAGGATAATTTTTTTTTTTAAAAAAAGAGAAACTATGTTTTTCTTGTGTTCGGAGTGCTATAAATCATTGAAGCGTCCAATCAAAAATTTTGAGAAGAAAATTAAAAAAACTATATATATATTTTTTGTGTTTGGAGTGCTATAAATCATTGTTGGTGATATCATTAGATTTTTTATCAAACATTCAAAAAAAATAAAAAAAATAAAAAAAATAAAAAAAGTGACCCTAAACCCTTGAGGGTGCATGATTGGATCAATGTTATTAATAACATATAATACATAATTAGTTATCGACCACATGGTAGTCACAATTTTTTTTAGTCCTTGAACCTAACTAGGCTTACAAGGTGTATGATTACACTTTTTTTAATTATTTCTCTCTCAATTTTTATTTTAAAAGGAAAACACCGCTTACACTTTGTTTATATGCTTTTCTCTTATTTTTTTCGAAGGAGAGAGATGAGTTCTCCACAAGTCTCTTTCAGAAAAACTTGCTTGTTCGATCACTATTTTAACAATTAACATATTTATGTTCTCTCCCTTTTAACTAACTTCTTTCTCTCCCTCGGTAACTAACATTCTTCTCTTTCTTTCTCTCAAGAAAAAAAGATACATTACGTGTAATCGATAAGTGATATTATATAACATGTTATTGATAATATTAATCCAGTCATACCGCCTTGACGGAGTTAGGGAAAGATTTTTCTCTTTTTTTAGTTTTATTCTTAGATTTTTAAAAAAAATTTAGGGTGTCTGATAAAAAATCAGATGATATTGCCAACAAGCTCAAGTCGGCTCCGAGTTTATTGTATATTTGTTTTTTGGAAAAAAGAACTTTTTTATACATATCACAACTTATGTGTACAAAAACATCTAAAAAAGAAATATACCTTAAGCTAGGGGCCAACTCAGAATTTTTTCATTGCATTGTTTGATTTTTTATCAGATGCTCTAAAAAAATAAAAAATAAAAAATAAAAAAATAAAAAATGCTGCACCATGGGGCCGAGACCAGTTTTATTTTTTCTTTTAATTTCTTTTCAGAATTTTTTAATTTTTTAGAGTATTTGATAAAAATGGATGATGTTTCTAGTAAGCTCAAGTTGGTCCCAAATTTGGTATGTATATTTTTTTTTTGAAAAAAAGGAATTTTGTGCATGCCTCAATTTGCATGTGCAAAAAAAATCATAATAAAAGTATACCAGAAGCTCAGTGCCAACTCATGATTGTACCCTCTGATTTTTTGTTGAATGTTCCAAAAAATTTAAAAATTCTAACAAAAACAAGAAAGCGACCTTTAGCTCACCTGTACACTTGAGGACATGACACATAATTATTCTCATGGGTGAATACAAGAGGAAGGGCAAAATGGGGTTTTATGTATGAGAGCATAGTAGCGTTCAAATACTGAGATGATAAAATTAGTTCAAACAAAAAGTAAGGACATGCTTTGCTGAGGTATCAAGGCCCCTGGTTAATTTTCCCTATGTACTCCTTTACTGCATGTTGATGGGTGGGGTAGATTGCTGGACCAGCAAGAGCGGATGGAATGGTATCAAGGATCTTCCAACTCTTGGCAGGAGGTAATCCTTCGATGTCTAAGATGTTGTTTGGGATCACCTTGTGGAAGCAGCTTTTATGGGTTATGAGCCGAAGGAGGGGAGACAATGGAGGACTATGTGCATTAAATACACATTTTCTCCAACTCCAAGATAACTTTTGAGAAATTTGAAACCAGAGAGAGATAGGAAGAAAGAGGAAGAGAAGAAAGAAAGAGAAAAAGCTCACTATGAAAATTAAGTTGGGCCCCTTTAAACTCCAAAAGCTAACATTTAAAAGTTTAACTTCTCTATCTTTGACCCCAAACCTGCCTAAGTAAGATTGTGGACCTTGGGTCCAAGAAAAGGTGGACTGGAAAGTGTGTGAGGTCTAGAGTGTCAAGTGTAGTGGACCAATAACTAGCATATCATTTTTTGGAGACACTGATTGGGTATTTAATTGCTCCCCTTATAAAGAAGAGAGGTGAATCATGTCCTATATTGGTTATTTGTACATTGATTGGGTCCCATGATAGTTGGCCAATGTGGCCTTGGTGGTGGTGATGGAGAGGGCCATGAATCCTGTCTAGATGGTTGTGCCATACCATGATATTGTTGCGGGATTAGATGCTCTTTAATGACATACATTTCCCTATATAACAAACAAGATGAGGCGGAGGATTGAGTTAGTAAAAATCATGATGGCCATTCCCATCGTTAAGTGAAAGAGTAATAAATGAGTGCCTTTGAGTATTGATAAAAGGGCTTTGCGCACAATTATGCCATGTGAAGGGCTGGCTCCAAGAGGGTGCTTGCATGATAAGTTCATAATTTTACATAAATAACAGATGAAACTTATACATTATGCTATCAATTTAATGAACAAAATCACATAAAATGATAGATAAATCAATTATGCTTTCAAATATATCAATTCTGTAAAATTCAAATTTCAAATATCATCACTCCATTGATTGAATAAGGATAGAAATTTCATTCTCAAATAAGACTTTCTCGACAATCATTTAATGTGCATTTGGATGATTTATTGATTGCCGTATGAACTTAACTGTTATTTTATGTGAATGCAAGACATGAACAAGTAGATGTCATAGTGGTTGGACTACTTGGATTTTATGGAAGTTACTAGGGTTCGAATCCTAGAAGGAACAAGATTGTATTTTTTTTGTCTTAAAAAGAGAACCACAAGCCAACTAAGAGAGAGAAGAGAGAATTTCGGAATTTAAATTTTAAAAATAGTATTTTTTTAAATTTGAATTTTAAAATTTTAAAATCTCGAAAATAACATTTATTCTTCAATTCAAAATTCAAAATTTGAAATATCCCTCTCTAAATTTAAATTTCAAATGTACATTCATGTAGAATCCTCTAATCAAGGGGGAGCTTAATGCGAGCAATTAAGGGTCCATTTATTAGAGGATTTGAAATTCAAAATTTGAATTAAGAATTCTCTTCTGTAAAACCAAGAGAGAGAGGAGGAGAGAATCCTGAAATTTAAAAAGAAAGATATTTATTTCGAAATTCAAAATTCAAAATAGTCTTTATGGGTTTAAAAGAAGATCCACTAATCAAAGGGGAGCTTAATAGCTTATTTATTACCCTATTTGAAATTCAAAATTTGAATTAAGAATTCTCTTCTATAAAACCATGAGAGAGAGGAGGAGAGAATCCTGAAATTTAAAAAGAAAGATATTTATTTCGAAATTCAAAATTCAAAATAGTCTTTATGGGTTTAAAAGAAGATCCACTAATCAAAGGGGAGCTTAATAGCCTATTTATTACCCTATTTGAAATTCAAAATTTGAATTAATAATTCTCTTCTATAAAACCATGAGAAGGGAGAGGAAAAAGACAGCTTTGTTTTTTGAAAATTCTCTCTCTCAATTTCTCTCCCACTTTCTCCCTCTCTTTGCTACAGTACCCGCGGGTACTGTAGCAGACCCCTCTTTCTCTAGCTTTTGTTCTCTCTCTCTCTCTACATCTCTCTCAAACCAGTAGCTATTAGTGCAAGAGGTGGACTCGATGCACTACAACTGACCATTGTAAGGAGTCCAAGGCTACCAAGGATCCGCGCGAAGGGATACGACGGTTGCAAACATCAGTTTTCTCTCTCCACTGTCTCTCTCTCTAAGTTTTGAGTTCTCCATGTTATACTGTATTTTGAATATTTTCTCTAAACGTTTTTTTATGAAAGTTATATTAATTTTTGATTTTCAATGTCTCTGTAAAATTTCATATTGTTCTGATAATGAATGATAGTGGCTCCTTTGAAAATAGTTATCTTTTCTCCATCTTTTTGTTCTACAACTTTTATTTTTTATTCTGTTGACACTACTAAAATTTTATATTCTACTTTTAATTAGTATTTTAGAGGTAGTCTTAGTTCAGTAGATGGTCTAATTATGCTCGTTTATGGGTGCTCCTTTTGTGAGTTCATAGTAAGTCCGGTTAATTTCAATTCTTAACAAATCAAATCATCATGCTCCCTCTTATTTCTTCTATATTTTTCCTCTAAAAACTCAAGGTTTTCAACTTTAAAAATCTATTTACCTGTGGATTCGACCCAATCTCACCACTTGCTATTTTTCAAATAATTATATATGGAAATTAGAATTTTAAGATTGATGTTCGAATATACTTAACGACACATAATTTCGAGCCATCATTGTCATTGATCTTTTGATGTCCCTATGTGATCAGATAGTTTTCTTTTTATTTTTGGTCCAAACTGGTGTGGCTATTGAGACAATCAAGGGAAGCAAATTTCGACCTTGGCAATGGGCCATTGCCCTTAAGGACTTCTGAGAGCGTTAAGGCTTGTGTTATTATGTAAGCTTGTGATCGGCGTAGACTTCAGATTTCTTCCCGAGGATCTGAAGGTCGTCAAGGGTCGATGGAAGCATATTTTTGACGTTGGGAGAAGGCCTTTACTCTTGGGAAGCTCCTATGTTCGATCAATTTGGAATTTTATCATCTTGAGGAACTTTTGAGCATTGTTAATTTTACTGGGCTTTAAGAAACCGTCAGTAGGCTTGGGGCCCTATTGGATGTAGACCTTTTTAATGGGATTCCAATGCTCGTGGGCATTCTAGGTTTCCTCATTTTGGGCCCGTATTGGGTCGAGTGGGCCTTTCTCCCTTCAATTTGTTTTTTCTCAAAGCTCTAATCTTGAAACAATAATTTGTTCCCAAAAGGTTGACTTTCATCCCTTTTTAGAATTGAAAAACTACTTTAGCTTACATTAAGCATGTATTACTTTCCCCTTGAAAAGAGTTGAATCCATGAATAGCCATTCCAGGATTCTTGATATCTTTTTGAGATATCGAGGTGAAAATTCAGCAAAGGCTATTTAACTTGAATTAATCTTGGAGTATTACTTGATGTATGCTAGGCATTGTAACAAATGCACTATAATGCCGGTGCATAGCCATGAGAATGACGCAATCTAATGGCTCAGATCGCATGAGAAGGCATTCTTTTTTTAATTATTTTTTTGACCATGTGATAAAAACTCAGACAACATAGATGACGAGTTGAAATGATTCTTTAACACAACAATGAAAAAATTAAAAAAGAATTATCTCCTTCAAGATCGAACTATCATATCTGAGACATTGCAGCAGGTATTACTCGAATCTTTGACAGCATATTTGACTAAGAAAGATTGTGAGTAGCCCGTCACACCATTCAGTCTTCAGGCTAGGCCCATTAAGGGCCCAAGGAAAATCAGCCTAGTTGGCCAAGAAAATCTGACAAGGGATGCCAATGCTACCTGTTATGATTAGCCCAATAGGTTGGCCCATTTGGATCAGCCCACGTTAATCAGATCTAGGCGTGCAGGATGCAGCCATCTTCCAAAACATTTCACCTCTAGTCAAAGTGTATGGACTGAGGTTTCGGGTTAAGTTTTCGGGTCGGTTTCGGACCGGATCCCCTGAGTCGGACCTCGAGGGGTCTAGAGAGTTTCTTCTGAATGACGTCTACACTACACGACGCCTTTTAAACGGCGTCTTGATAGGTGGACGCCATTTAGACGTTTTGCTGTTGTGCCACGTGGACGCCACGTGGGCGGGTTTCGGGCCGCGAGAGTACGACCCCTGTCTCATCGTCTGAACGACGTCCATGATGGTCGACGCGATTCAGACTGCCACCCTGCGATGTCAGTGTACGGTGCCTGACATATCAGCTGAAAGGCGTCTGTGGTGGTCGACGCGTTTCAGACATATGTCAGTACGGCCCGTCCTGTCATCTGATAGGCGTCCTTCTCGCTCGACGCGTTTTAGGGAGTTCCTGGTTGACCCCGCGAGCCCTCCTTTCTTTCCCTCATTTCTCACCCCTTCACTCTCTCTCCTCTCCCTCTCCGCCTCCTCCGATCCCAGTCTCCCCCTTTCCCTTCCTCTTCTTCCTCTTCCACCACTCCAACGTCTCCCTACTTCTCACCTCTGCCACCACCACTTCCTTCGCGGCGTTCCATTCTCCGGACGGCGGCCGACGTCCCGGCAGAGTGGCGGCGTCCTCGAGGGTACCGGCGGCGGTCTGCGGTGCGGCGGTTCGGCGACACGGAGCCAGGAGGAGTTCAAGTATCCAGTAGGGGGACGAACCTTGTATGCGTTGCTCGTGTTTTCTTAAGCATTACGTGATGTGTTTTGGGCTAGATTAAGCATGTCTAGGGGGTGTTCTCGTGGATATGGCAGCGTTCGTGAATGGGGTTTCGTAGTATGTTTGTGGTGAATCAACTTCTCTTCCTCCCCCTTTCCATTTTGGGGCTTTTTCGGGGCATTTGGGGATTAAGGGAGGAACCCTCGGTTCGAACCAGGGAACCAGGTTTCTGGCGCTAAACGGCGTCGTGCTTGGTCGACGCCTTTCAAAAGGACGTCAGGGCAGCACGACGCGTTTTAGGGCAGAAACCTCCCCGTTCAAGGTTTCACGAGTTAGGGGTTATGGCGCTAAATGACGTCATGGATGGACGACGCCTTTCAAAAGGACGTCGGGCCATCATGACGCCATTTAGGCAGGAAATCACCCCGACTGAGGGTCCGTCAACTCGGGATTCTGGGACTAAAAGACGTCATGGGTGGACGACGCGATTTGAATGGCGTCGGGTAACCATGACGCCTTTTAAGGCAGAAATCCCCTGGGTAATGTTTTCCTGAAATTCTGGATTTATCAGCTGAATGGCGTCGGAGGATGTCGACGCCTTTCAAAAGGCGACCGCTGGTGTCGACGCCTTTTAGGCCAGATTCCCGTGGCCTCTGTTTTATGAACCAGTTTAGGGAACTTGAATGGCGTCGGCCTTGGGCGACGCGATTCAAGACAGAACAACACTAATTCATGCCAGTAAAATGTACATACTGCTAGATAGTTGGTTAGTGTATGCTCTAGTATACTTGGTTTCTTTATGATCGGATGGCACTGCGTTGTGTGTAGTGCGATCGCGGGCCTTTCACGTGACCGGATCGTACTGTGCCGGGTTTTGGTGTTTTGAGTTACTGTGGACCTGGAGTGACATTGTAGCGCTTTATCACCCTGTGCTGGTGGGGGCGTGAGCACAGCGCCGGTGGGGGCGTGGGCGGGGTGACGCCTAGTGAGAGAGGGTCACCTGGTGAACCCCGGGGTCAGCTAGTACCGGTGTCGGAGTGGTACATTCGGAGAGTCACTCGTGCTGAGGGAAGGAGTAACCACCTGAGCCAGTTGAGCCGGAGTAGCCAGCGTGCTATCCGAGGGGTTATTGTTTGGTCTCAGCGGGTCGGTGTTTCCCACTTTCGGTTGTGTGGACGGTGTTTCCTACTTACGGCTGTGTGGTTGGTGTGTTTCCCACTTTCGGAGGAGTGGTTGGCGTGTTTTGCCGAGACGCGAGTTGTAGGCTTCTTGATAGAATGATTTTAGAAATATGCATGTTACATTTCGAATGCATATGGTTCATATTGAGATTTTAGGAGTAATGTGCTACAGCTTTACTTGCCTTATTACCTGTACCTTTGTTACTGCACTTGTGGGTGTGTGTGTGGGAGGCAGGGGATCGGATGATCCCTACTGAGCCCAATTCTGGTGTGGCTCACTCCCTGCGTTTTCAGGTGTGGTCCTTGTGGCGTGTGACGGCGCGTGGCGTTCTCCTTGGTGTGCGGACCAGCAGCTATCTTAGTTTCCGGAGTATGCCCCGACGTTGTTGTACCTTATTTCTGCCTGTACTTAATCAATTTGTTGGACATGTAATTATTGTTGGACTGTATACGGACATCATTACTTTACTTCCTGCGCACTGCACCCCTTGTAGTCCGTGTGAATGTTATATTTAATCTTGTTTAACGCTTACTCCTCCAGATGTGTGTATAAGATCCGGGTATGAACCTACAGTTAATGGGCTGACATCCATTTAGTGACCGGGTCTCCGGTCATAGGATGGCGGGTCGTTACACAAAGTCCTAAATCAGGAATATTAAGAAGACTGTTATGTTTCTGGTGACCAATAAAGTTGCCAAATACCTTTTCTAATACCTTAAACATTCTTCATCCCTATTCACGTTGTTGTCCTTACTTTCTGCTAGAGTGTTTTTTTTCCTTGGCTTGACTGTTGACTCTCTCTCTATATATTGTAAATGCACGTCCTTTCTCTTCTTCCTCATGCCCAATCCAAGCTTTCCTTCTCAAGAGCATAGCCACTGTCATCCCAATCAGGGATATAAATTGGGCTGACTGAGCTGGGTTATGTTATAACAACCCGTCACCCTATAATCGGGGATCCGACTATTAAATGGGTACCAAATTATTAAAATTTGGAGCCAAACCAAGATCTCGATAAGTCTAAAAAATAAATGATAAACTAAACTAAACATTCCACATCACATCGAATTGTAAAGGAAGTGCAAGAATTAAAAATTATTACAATTCGACTCGACTCAGCAAATAATTACATATTCCAACTGAAAAGAAATAAGTAAGCGTACAGACCTGAAAGGAAAAATAACAACTACATCGGAACATACTACGGAACAGTGGTTGCTGGCGCGCAACCTGAGACAACAGCCTCCATGCTACGCCTGCCTGGAACCCTCACCTGAAAACCGCAGGGGCGAGTCTCATCGAAATGGACTCAGTGGGATCCTTAGATCCCCACCACCCACTCACGTACCCACAAGTGTAACAACGTGAATATAGGTAATTTAAATAAATAAAGCAATAAACACAACTCCTAAAGATTATCAAATTCCGATATAAAACACATGCATTCGTAAATGCAACATATACAACTTTGAAACCACCACATCATGGAGTCCACAATCAGCGTCTCGGTTAAACACACAAGTCATGCGGCCTAACGCGAAAAACACCGACCCGCTAGGACCAAACATCAACCCCTAAGATAGCGCGCTAGCTATTCCGGCCTGTCTAGCTCTAGGTAGTTCTACTTCTCCCAGCACGAGTGACACTCTGAATGTACCACTCCCACACCGGTAGTAACTATACCTTAGAGTACTAGGTGACCCTCTCTTTAGACGTCACCCCACCACTCCCACATCGGCGCCGTGTCACTCCCACACTAATACAGGGTGCCTAAGCGCTAACAATTGTCACTCTAGGTCCACGATTGCACAAAACACAACACAGTACGATCCGATCACGTAGAAATCTTCGTCCTTGAAGTACGTTTTCAAGTATGCATTTAACAAAATTATCTAACAATGTAAACACATATTAATTGTATGAATTAATGAGGTTCTGTCTTGAATTGCGTCGTCCGTGGCTGACGTCATTCACGACCCCTAAATTGGTTCACACGGAAACTAGCCTCGGAAGATGGCCTAAATCGCGTCGCCTTTGGCAGCCGCCATTTAAAATGGCATCGCTGTCTTCAGACGCTATTCAATACAGAGACAAAATCTCCTAAACTGGCCTTGGAACAAGCTGCGCTAAATCACGTATCGGGTGCCAGCCGCCATTTAAAATAGCGTCGCTGTCCTTAGACGTCATTTAGCACATGCAAACAGGTTCCCCTCCGGCCTCCCCCAAGTCATAAAGTGGGATTTCTCTCCCAGATCACACAAAACATCAAAAATGAAGGAGGTAGGGGAGAAGCCTAATTATTTTCATAAAGAACCCCTTAGAACATGCTTTTTACCCCAGAATCATCTACACATATTACATGCTTCAAAGCAGGAAAATCATGGTTTTAACCAAAACACCGCGAGGATCGTCACCCTACCGATTACTTGAACTCCTCCGAGTTCCAGGCCGCCAAACCTCCACGCCACAAGTCGCCGCCGTTACCGCCGTAGACGCCGTCATTCCACTGGGATATCGGCCGCCGTCCGAAGAGAAATGCACCGCATAAGAGATGGTGGTGATAGTGGTGAGGAGTAGGAAGTTGATGGAGTGGAGGGAGAGGAGGAATGGAGAGAGGAAATGAAGGAGAAGGGGGAAGGGGGAGTGGATGGATCGGAGAGAGGGAGGAGAGATAAGAGAATGAGAGAAATGAGGGAAGGGAAGGAGGACTTCGGAGTATCAACCGAAACTTCGCTAAAATGCGTCGTCCACGACCGACGTCAATCAGACGACATGACAGGGTCATACACTGATATATCTCTTAATAGCGTCGACCATGCAAGACGCCATTCAGACGATAAGACCAAGACCGTACTCTCGCGGCCCAAAACCGGCTCACATGGCACATTCTAAAAAATGTCCCCCTAACCCGACGCTGTTTGAACCGCGTCGAGCTTGAACTCATATCCCAACCCCACAAGGACCCAAACCAAGGGGTCCGACACCAAAATCGACTCGATAACCGGCTCCGAAACCTCAATCCTTACGTATGTGATAATTTAAGTCTAACCTAAATTCAAAATAGCCCAATACAATTTTAGTCTAAACTCAAATTTAACTCAAATTCAGCTCCAATTTAATAATGAGTGAGTTGATTTGGGTTGAGTTGAGTTGAGTTGAGCTGGTCCTATTTATAAATAGTTTGTTAGAAATGTTTTAATTTTTTGTATGAATTATTGTAAAAGTCAATAAATTAAATTGGTTCAGTCTCTTTTTAGCTCAACCCAGCTTAGATTTAACTAATGTCAATCTAAATTTACCTCAACCTAATTTATAAAACTTGGACCAACTTAATTTCCTTTAATATGGCCTAAGACTAGGCTTGGCCATGGATTGACCCGCCTGATTGACGTCCCTAATCCCAACCATTCATTGTTTACCATCAGATGATCAACTAATTAACTCATCAGTTTTTGGCCTCAGCATCGCGTATGTGCTTTGTTGTTAACAAGCTTGCATTAACCATCAGAGCTGTATAGGTGCCAATTGACTAAACACCATATTAGAGTGCTTAACATGTCTGATGAGGTGCTTAACATCCAAACCAAATCACGCACATCCTTTCATCTTTTTAAATCACCTTCCTTCATGTTTTTTAATTCAATCTAGAAAGTTCCTGTGGTGCATATGAGATAACTAATATTTGTCATAAAAAATGAGACAACTAACTCAATGTTTACACGCCTATGCTAACTATAATTATACATTTTAGCGTATGAGTTGAATAAAGGACTGCTTATTCTGACTCATATTTAAAGCTCTTGACGTCAGAAACAAGATTATGATAAAACAATGTAAGATGCTTACACAAGATTCAGGTACTATGAAAATGGCACAAATGATAGAGACGAATGGACTTTGTCAAGTGACTTCGATTGGAAGGAGAGCAGTGGGTCACTCTCACCATAGTCATGGTAGAAAAGCCATGTCTTCAGCTTGCTGCTTATATATATCGTGTATAATTTAACATCTATAATTGTAGATTAAGTTAACACTATATTTACATTAATGGGCCTTTTAAAAGTCTTTGGCTAATTTACTAGACCTGAAAGCTTATTTGGAAATTCTCATATATGTATAATTATATATATTTTTATATTATGCACTTCCTATGGCATATTTTTTGCTTGCATATCCTCTATATAAGTAATATTGTTTTTGAATTGGTACAACTATTTACAAGCGACCAAGGGCAAAGCCTAGATCTTCCCAAGTTAGAGATAATTCCGAACTAGTTGATAACTCCACAGAATTAGGTGAGAAATCTAGGTCCACTTGATCATCCGAAAAAGTAATCCTACACACGGGAGATAAATATCTCAAAGAAATCTTTAAGCTCCGACAAAAAATGATACGTGAGACCTCCCAATTAAAAGGCAAGAGATGAATCTAACTGTGCTAGACAATTGGTTCCTCTATATAAGTAATACTACTACATATATATCATCCTTGTGAGAATCAGGTAGCATATAAAATCACGCCGTCAAATTTCAGGACAAAGTGATTGAACAAGTCCAAAATATCCTGCTTTCACTCCTAATATTGTCACTAACACAAAAATGGCCTTGCATGATCCACAAGTGAGGATTGAGGGGACCGGAAAAGGAGACTTTTTTATCATTTGAAAGTCCTTGTTAAAGTAGATATTTTAAGAGATAAGAGATAAAAAAATGTAAATTGTGCTGATAACATACTTAGCAATTTGTTAGAAAAATATTTGTGCAGTAAAAGTTCATGTTTAATTCTGTTGGACTCTAATCATTTTAGAGCAGGAGTTCGGCGTACATGCGTAAAGGGATTTTGTTAAAAATAATAATATTAATATATTTTAAAATAACTATAGTTTTATTAATTTTAACAAAATTTTAAGAAATACGTGCTATATGTATATAATAATTCGTATATAATTCAAATAGAACTACTAACAAAGTAATAGATCACCCAATGAATACATAATATCATACTTCACCTCTGAAGAACATAGTAAGAACAATTTGGACAGTGAAATCAGGAATAAGCAATGGAATCAAATTTTGTATCCAAAATTGATCTATAGTTTTAGTCATCAAAAAATCTATTGACTCTCCTTTGGTTGATGCCAAAAGAGTCGACGCCATCAACATGAGACAAGTGTTTTTTTTTATGAACTCTATCAAATTAAAGTCAATAAACTTTTGAGCAATATTTGCTCGCCTATGATCGGACAGCAGTTCCGATTACAGTACTCCTGAAGTATTGCAATAAATATCATTTTAAATTTTTTTGTACTAGAGATGATTCTCATCAAATGTAATGTAATTCAGTGATAAATCACTCTAATATTTGTCTTGTAGGATTTCCATGAGATCAAAATGTCCACAATGTTTTAAACATGAGTACTACTTACTACATTGTCCTCCTATAATGAGGGGGGCATTGTAGTAGGTAATAATTCTTTTTTAATTTTTGTTTAAGTCAGTTCTCATATGTATTACATGGATGTACAATTTGATCTTCATTCCGACAATTTAAAAAAATCAAAAAGAATAAAAAACTGTTATTGAGGCCAATCTTTTAAAGGTATTTTTACTTTATTCACTGAGGCTCGTTTTTTCTTTTTTAGAATTTTTTGACTTGTCAGATTGGAGACTGGGTTGTATAAAGGTAAGTAAGGACCGACTTTAAAAAAAATTCTTATTTTTTTTTACCCACTGTAATGCCTCCATTGCATAGGAGGGACCATACTTGCTGCACCGCATAGGTGAAGTCCAATTTTTTTCATCTTTTGAATTTTTTATGGTGTCCTTCCATCAAGTTGGATATGTTCATATAATTAGATCTTGAATCCGATAATTTAAAAGATTCTCAAAAAATCAAAAACTGAGCTGATGAATAGTAATTTTTTCTTTTTTTAGATCCTCTGATAAAAAAATCTGGTTATATAGATGTGTCGAACACAATAAAATTGATCTTAAATTTTTCAAAAAATAAAAAGAATTTTAAATTGCTGTTACAGCCGTCCGATGCAATGGATCTTGCAGCAGTTGTAACTCTTCAAACACCGACTCCTTCCCAGACAGCAGCGCCTCTACTTCATCTCTCTCTCCTTCTTCCTGCTGAAACACTTCATCTCTCCCTCGCAAAACCCCTCCAAACCCCCTCTAATCAGGGCATGCAGACCCTCCTGAAGCGCGGTTTCAGCATCACACCTGCCTCTGTAAACCTCCTCCTCTCCTCTCTCCTCCAAGCGGGCAAATACCAGCTCCTTATCCACGTCTTCTCCCAGATCTCCTCCAACTCCATCCCAGCCAACCCGCGCGCACAATCCCTCGTCGCCCGCGCCTTCCTCAGATCTGGGCACCTCCAGGAAGCCGAGGATCTCATTTCCCGCGTTCAAAGTTCCCATCTTTCCCACAAAAACTGCCTCTGGGACGCCTTAATCCAAGGGGTCTGCGCCGCCGGCGAACACCCAGAAAGGTGCTTCGCTCTGTTGCAGGAATGCGTGGCTTCTCTGGGCGTCCGCCCCTCCTTGCGCACGTTTCGGTCGCTGGTCTCCTCGTTCTGCTCGCGGGGCGACATGGGTACAGCAGTTGAGGTGGTGGGGACGATGACCTCGCAGAAGGTAGGCTACCCACTTGATAATTATGTCTGTAGTTCCATTATTTCTGGGTTCTACAGAGTTGGGCAGCCGGATTTGGCGCTGAGTTTTTTGGAGGATAATGGGAAAGATGACGACTTTTTGATGTACAGTGATGCTATTGTTTTCTTGTGTAACCACAACTGTTGTGAGATTGCTATGGAGTTGTATATGTTAGCGAGGAAGAAGCAGTTGGCTGTTACAATAAAGTCTTATTATGTACTTCTCAAGAATCTTTTTCGTAATGGGAATGAGCGTCTGATTTCCTTGGTGATGAGTACATGTATCAAAGCATATGGGATTTTTGAGCCTAGAGTGATTAGTATAGCATCCCTGTTATTGTGTAAGAAGGATGTAGATAAGGCTCTCCAGTTTCTCAATCAGAGGGAAGGGTCAATTATCTCTTGCAGTGTTCCAACCGCAATAGTTGACTCTCTTAGAAGGGTAGGCCGAATTAAGGATGCATATAAATTTGCCATGGAAGCCAAGGGAGGTGGGATGGCTGTGGATGTTGTTACTTACTCTATTGTTGTTGATGGGCTGTGCAAGGAAGGGCATCTTGAGAAGGCATTAGAGCTTTGTACAGTGATGAAAAATGGGGGTGTACAGCCTAATATTTTTGTGTATAATTCGGTGATTAATGGTCTGTGTCAACAAGGATGTCTGATTGAAGCGTTCAGGATATTCGATTCATTGGAACGAAATAATTTAACTCCCACAGTCATTACCTATGCTACACTCATCCATGCTTTATGTAGAGAAAGGTATCTGGAAGATGCAAAACTGTTGTTTGAAAGAATGGTATGCAATGGTGTGACACCAAATGTACGTGTTTACAGCTTGCTGATAAATGGATACTGCAGCCTTGGATGGGTGGAAGATGCTATGAAGCTTCTTCTGCGCTTGGAGAAGAGCTCCATGCAGCCAGATGCTTTCACAATCAGTTCTGTGGTCAATGGCTTCTGCGTACTAGGTGACATGGAAGGAGCCTTGGGATTATATGCAGAGTACAAAAAAAGAGGAATTACCTTAGATTTTATGGGCTTCTTTTGCTTGATTGAAGGGCTCTGTACTAAGGGAAGATTGGAAGAAGCAAGAACCATTCTGATGGACATGCTTCAATGTCAATCTGTAACAGATATCATACATAAAGCTGGCATTGAGGTTGAGGAGACGTCCTTAGTGAGTTTGCTTGGTTTTCTATGTGAGCAAGGAAGAATCAAAGATGCCATTGGTGTGCTTAGTGAAGTAGGATCTTGTGCAATCACCGCTGGGAGATTTCCTGGTAGCCATAGGCGTACTTTACTTAAAATGCTATATGAAGTCGAAAGTTTGGATACAGGTAGTAAAGTTGAAAATTCTGACAGGGAAGGATTTTGCTCATCTGTCATGGAAACATCAGAAAAGGCTGATGGTAGATCAGAATTGAACTATACTAGGTTGGAGATGGGTAATATGAACCTTGGATTGCACAATGGAGGTGGAAAAGATTTTAGGATAGATGATATTGAAAATCTGATTGAAAGAGCCAAATTTCAAGACTTTGACATCTACTACCCTGTCATTGCAACACTTTGCTCAAAGGGTGAACTGCAGAAGGCCTCTAGCATTTTGAAACATGTGCTAATGAATTCAGGAGAATGTTAAACCATCTGCATACTGTTAAGGCTACATGATTTATCTACAAAGGATTCAATTAGGAGTCTCTCTTCAATGCAAGACTGTACAGGCACCAGTTACATCTTGAGACTGGATAAAAATATCTAGCGCATGGTAAGGCATTTTCTGTATATGTTTCACTATCCTATGTTGTCGTCAGTTTTTAAGTTGAATGGCTTTACGTTCTATCAATTGCCAAGTTTATGTTTACAGTAGAAATACATGTAAATTTTCTTTGAGGAAGCATTGACATGATTGTTTAGTTGCAGAAGGTAGGTTCGCTTTTGTATGAATGAAGATGAAACTATTAAACTAATACTAGCGGAGAGTCTAAACAAGATTGCAGTTCTAAAATAGATTCACTTCACTAAACTAGCATCCCAAACAATACATATAATAGTAGTAACATAAGATTTGTTTGAAAATCACATTGTAGTGCGAGTTTTATATTGATTATTTTGTAATGAAGCGCACACAAGGTAAATTAGGCTTATGGCTGATGTGGAATGTAGTCAATGTACTGTGTTCTAACCTTTCAGAAGAATCGTTACCTTGGAAAGCTTGTCGTGTTGACATAGACTTTCTTTCTTTGCATTTATGGGGCCTATGCATTTGACATAATGTGCATGTTGTACAAGTTTTCTTTTCTCGTTTTTTATGGTTGAGCTGGTTTCACCTGGAGATTTTTTGATTGCAATAATCCTTTTCAACCAGTTAACTTCATGTGAATTTGGAACACAAAAGTCACTCAATGCTTCTGTTATCTGTTCCCAATTTCTCAATGGGGAGTGTTTGATTCTGCTGACCCAACAGATGTTTGGAGGAATCCTATACTTAAGGAGTGGTGGACAATGATTGCAGGTGTGGCCGGTATTAAATAGTACTTTATCATCTAGGTTCAATAGCATGTAATTTGTCAAAAGCTGGATATAGTGCTAGTTGCTAACTCATGTGTGCTGCATTATGAATGTTTACTTGACCTGCCTTAGTTTGCATGACCCCCCCCCCCCCCCCCTTCTTTTTTATTGCAGTGTAAGCTGATGTGAGACTCCCTTCTTGATTAAAATCCTTTTGATTTTGAAAAAATCTTTTTTGTCGGATTTGAAAATATTTAGGGGAATCTTAATTTGAAAATAGAGTTTTAAGTTTTGAAAACATGTTCTCTTTTCTTTTAGGCAGACTTTTAGGATTAATCTTTAAAGTCTGGATGACTTCTGGATCGACTGTAGATCCGTGTTCTTGACCTCTCCCCACTGACCTCGGTCAGTGTTAATTACACCAATCACTGATTGGTAACCCTTGATTAACCATCCAGATAAAGCTTGAAATAAACAGAGAACAAGCAGAATTTAAATGCAGCATACAAGTCATTTTTTGTTCTTTTTTTAAAAAAAAAGAGGGGTCCATGAGTATCCTTTAAAGGACACTTAAAGGATCTTGAAGTTTTCACAAAAGAGTGAGTATCTTTGAGGAAGATTCTTGAAAATTATCCCTTAAGTATCCTTTGAAAGGATGAATGATTATTTGGATTATTTTAGGTCATTTAACCAGTATAAATGAACCATGACTTAATGATTAATCCACCAGTTGGAAATAACTACTTTAATTAATGATTTGCCTTATTGATATAAATGAACAAAGAATTATTCTTATTGGTTCATCTATAAATAGGATAATTACGACTTCGTAGTCTGGCCCCCAGTTAGGACAAAACCATCGAAGGCACTGATTATACCCATTGATAGGGATGAATCAATAAATATAACATTTGGTTACTCTACCAATAAGAGTGAATCATTGATCAAGTGGTCAGTCTACCAATAGGATAGAACCACTAAGTTTAGGCCATTCAACCAGTATGAATGAACCTGATTTTTTTTTTTTTTGTTATATGAAAAGAAGGACCTTGGTTAACCAATCGGTATGGAAAGGCCAAGTTGATTTAATTGGTTGAATTATTTATTGATTTGATTTATTGATTGATTAATCAAGAATTTTAAGTTGATTGATTTGATTTAATTGATTGATTAGATTTAATTGACTTAATTGATTTAATTGGTTGATTAATTTTAACACTTTAATTGAATTAATTGAATTGATTAGATAATTAATGAACATGTTTTTGTTAACTTAATTTAATTGGTTGTGTAATAATTTTTGGTTGAACTCAATTGATTAATTAACAAATTTTGTTAATTTAAATAATTAATTAAGTAACAATTTAACTTAATTAGTTAAAATTTTGTTGATTTAGTTGATTAAACGATTGATTATGTGTCAATTTAACTTAATTGGTTAAAATTTTGTTGATTTAGGTGATTAACATGTTTTTGATAACTTAATTGATTAATTAATAACTTAATTTGACCAGTTGACTAGTTGATTAACAAATCTGTTACATTAGTTAATTGGGTAACAATTTAACTTAATTAGTTAAATTAACCGATTGATTAACAAATTTTATTGGCTTAATTGATTAATCACTTAATGAATCAATTTAATTGGTTAAATTGATTGGTTAATTTAATTAATTTGTTAATATATTAATTAGTTTAATTAATTTAATTGACTGATTAGTTAATTTTTGGTCTACCAAATATCATGGGAAGATCATTTTTAATTATTTCTTTTTTTTTATTTAACTTGTCTCTTTTTTTTTGTGGCCAACCAACCAATATAGAGGAACCACTTTAATTTTATTATTTTCTATTTTCTATTTTCTGTTTTATTTTATTTTTTATTTTATGTTTTATTTAAAGATTATTAATTTTATTATCTTTTATTTTATATTTTTATTTTACATTATTCAAGATTCATTAGTTTTATCATTTTTATGTTTCTTATTTTATTTAAAGTTATTAACTTTCCATTTTCTGTTTTTTTTTTTAGTTTTTAATTTCATGGCCAAACCAAAAAATATGGCTAAACCGTTAGTTAAAATTTATTTATTTTCATTATTTTCTTATTTTTTTATTTTATGGCCGACCAACCGATATGGTAGAACCAAGATTTTAATTTTTCTAATTTTTTATTCGATGGCCGGTCAACCGATATGACAGAATCATCATTTATTTAATTTTCTGATTTTTTTATTTGATGGCCGGCCAACCGATATGACAGAACTATCTTTATTAATTTTCTAAATTTTTTTACCCGATGGCCGGTCAACCGATATGACAGAACCACCATTTTAATTTTCTGATTTTTTTTATTTCGATGGTCGGTCAACCGATATGACAGAACCATCGTTATTAATTTTCTAAATTTTTTTATTCGATGGTCGGTCAACCGATATGACAGAACCATCATTTACATTTTCTGATTGTTTTTATTCGATGGCCGGTCAACCGATATGACATAACCATCATTATTAACTTTCTACACATGGAGATTAATCTACATAACAAAGTATGATTGTAAACTTTATTTCTCTTTTTAAAAAAAAGTACAAGCCTAAGACTAGGCTTCTTTTTCTTCTTGGCTTGTGCAGGTTGGAGAAGGCTGTGGCAGGGAGCCTTGCAGGAGCTTGGAGGTAGCCGGATTCCTGGAGGAGCTTGGAGGCAACCTTGGGGCTTCGTGCACGCTGGAACCGGGCAGCCTTGGGGCTCTTTTTTTTTCTTGCTATCCAGGGGGCCTCGAGCTGCTGCGATGGAGTGCCTTTTATAGGCATATGGGGCTGCGGTTTTGGGGGGCAGATGCATGCGTACAGGTTGGGGGATAGAGATGAGAGTGGGGGTTGGTTGATGATAAGGATGGAGGATGATAGGGATGGGAAGGGATGAGGGTGGAAGGAGATAAGGATGAGAGGAGGTTGGAGCCGGGATGAGGATGGGAAGGAGGAGAGTTGGAGTGGGAGTAGGAGAGGAGCCGGATGGGAGGAGAGTTGGAGTGGGGGAAGGAGAAGAGCCGGCCGGTCTCTGTTTTTTTTGTTTTTTTTTTATTTGCCTCCTCCCTCCAGATTTCCCCTCTTGCGACCCTCTCTTTCTCTCACCCTGCGGCTCCCTTTCTCTCTCCCTGCGGCTGTCTTTCTCTCTCCCTGCGGTTTGCTGGCCGAGCCCTCCTTGTTGCAGGTTGGTAGAAGCTTGAAGGCTTCTAGTTGCTGGCTACTTTGAGGCTGTCCTACTGCAGATTTGAAGGCTGCATTGGACTGTCTTTGTTTGCAGATTTTGAGGCTGTCTTGAGGTTGGTGTTGCAGATTTTCTTGAAGCTGCTATTGGTGGAAGTTTGCAGCAGACTTGTTGCAGATTTTTGGAAGTCCGAGCTGCAGGTTTTGAAGGCTTTTTGCTGCAGATTTTGAAGATTGCTTGGCTGTTGCTTGAGGTGCTGCAGAAGGTTGGTATTGGCTTCTGTTGCAGGCTTTCTTGTTGGTGGAAACTTGGAGTTGATGTTGCTGGGAATTTTCTGTTGATCTTGCAAGATTGGAGAGCAGATTTGAAGTTCCTTTGTTGCAGATTTGGAAGCTTCGGGTGGCTTTGTTTGGAGCTGCATTGGGCATTCCTTGTTGCAGATTTGAAGGGTGCTGGTTGGAGGTTTCCTTGGACCCTCTTGTTGCAGATTTTGGGAGGTCCAAGCTGCTGCAAATTTGGAGGTATGAATCCTCCCTTTTCCTTGTATTTTGGTATTCTTGTTGCAGGTTTTGAAGACTTCTGTTGGTGTCTTGCTCTTCTTGTAGTTTATTGCTGCTTGTTCTTGTTGATCTTGCAAGATTGAAGGTCAAAGTTGCTGTTGTGGAGTCTTGAGGGCTTGTTGTTGCAGCAAAGTTGAGGTGTTGTTGGAGATTTGCAGGTATGGCTCCTCTCTTCTTTTTTTATTTGCTGCCATATCTTTGTGTACCTCCTGAAATTTGCATGTATCTCCTTTTTTTATTTCTTTGTTAATTTCTTTTACATGCATAGGAAAACCTATATGCAACTCCTTTTTGTTTCTTCATACATACACATGTACATGTTCATTTACATGCTCCTAAATACATGTTTGTATGTATAAGGATGTAGATAGCCTTGTAGAATTTTTTGTTTCAACAGCTGATTAACCTCGTGATTGCTCACAAGGTTGCAGGTTTGATTCTTCTTGTCAACAAGCGTCCCTTGTCTAGACATAAGAGTCTGGCTTCCAGATTGGAATTGTTAGCCTTGCCCATAGTTAGGCAGAGTGGCCCAGGGTTTTCATCAGACCTACCCCCATCACAATCAGGCCAGGATGATGCATACTGCAACCAAGGTTAAGACATAAGACATAAGTTATCTGTGATGCCAGGTGGGGCTCAGTGGTGGGTTTCCCTTGGGTGGGGCACAGTGGTGGGTTTTCCTTGCTACCAATATATATTTTTTTTTTGGGTGGGGGGGGGGGGGGGGGGGGGTGTCGGGGGTCGGGGGGGGATGATGATGTAGTGAACTGGACAATGGAACTGCCATTATGAATGGTTGGAAATGACTAAATAGCCACTGAGCATCGGTAAACCTGATAGTAAGATAACTTCTCTCGCAGAAAAGAAATATATGTTTTCTCAGATTAGCAAAATGAGAAAAGAGAAAAAGGGTTTTAAACGCTGGCAATATATTAAATATGCATATGGTTTGCCTGTTACAGTTCTTCAACCAAAAGGTTACAGGACACAACTGACTTTTACATTGTTTTCCCTCTCTCAAAAATAATAAAAACAGGAAGTTCCAGCAGCTTGCTACGTAATGAAAAACAAACAAAAAGGCACATACATCTAACTAGGGGTGTTCCCTATTTGGTTCAAACTGAAAAACCAAACCAAAATTTTAGTTTGGTTCAGTTTGAGAGACCCTTAGGTTTGGTTTGGTTTTCCCAAATCTCAAACCGCAGAAACCAAACTGAACCACTCAAGCCGAATTACCTCACATCTCTAATACCACCACAGGTTTTTCTGCTTTACATTTTGCTTTGGGCCAAGGCCCAGACCGTGCTGCATGCTTTATAGGTTTTTCTGACAGATTTTTCAGTTCCCCTGCTCTTTTCTTTTGAGATGCCAAAACCCTTGCGTCAGTTAACCAATAGTAATTGTATGAGATTTCTAAAACTAAGAAAAAAGATATGAGTAAGAAAAGCAAAAGAGCAAAATAAAGGGAGAAAAATATCTACATCCACCAAATGGTGCTTGATCTGTTCCTTCCCCTCTCCACCCCATATCCACCAAGAAAAGACCAACATTTCTTTTGTCCTCTGTGTTGTGCTTAGTTTGTCCATTGCTTGTTTATTTTGGCTACACATTTAGATAATGTGCTACCTGAAATTAGGCAAGTTTTACTGTCAAAACTCATGATTGAGTAGCATATAGCATATGAAATTTCAAGTAAATTGATTTATCTCATTATAATAATGGTTAATATTCTTTATATCTCTTTTTATAAGTTTTGTTTCTGTAGTAAAATAGGTTCATTCAGGAACTATGAAGAGCATGGGTGTTCTAAAAAGGTAAGCCTTGCATGAATCATTGGCAACTTACTATTAGCATTTTTTTTTTAACTTAAGCATCAAGGGGCACTATATAAGCCAAAATTACTCCATCTTTTGGACCTTCTTGGCAAGAAGGTGGTGTACATGTTAGCTTCATGCCCCTGACAACCTGTGAAAGACCAAGAACCTACTACTTTATGAAGCTTGTACTTACAATTGTCATAAAATTAATAAAACTAAGCAAGAAAATGTCTCTCTTTCTCCAGATGCACGTTATGCCGGAGCGCCCACCGCCACCAGGATGGCAGTGAGGACACCACTGCTGCTGGAAAGCTTCACCTCCAAGTGCCAGGTGCCATATATTGCATAGGACCCCTTTGCTTGCAAGGAATATTTGGTTGCCATGATCTCACCCGTTCAGGTAAACATTCATTACTTACATCATAATGTAAGTAAATGCTTATAAACCTCGTTGAATTTTGAGCTCATGATGTGCCCATTCAATGTTTTAAAAGTCGGCCAAGGTGGAAATCGACTCGCCATATTTTCTTACCTTTTCTTGGACAGATCCCACTTCTGGTCAAAGATCATTATACCCATTGCCGATGTCACACTTAAGCCTCCTCCCCCTCCTCCTCCTCCTCCTCTTCTTCTTCTTTCTTAGATCTAAGCCTCCACATTGAATAGGTTTTTGATCCACGTCGAGGCCTGGCCTGGATCATGCAAAGGCAATTCTTGGCTTGGCAGTCAGGGGACCCTCCTCCTCCTCCTCTTCTTCTTCTTCTTCCTCTTCTTCTCTTTGACCTTTGCTCACTGTTTAACTGTCTGTCCTTTTTTTCTTTTTTTAACTGCAAAGCCATCCCCGCCTGTGTCCCCACCAGGCTGCCAGAATGAAAAGGCAGCATCAACAGTGGCAGGCTGGTAACATGCCAATAGGGTCACAGGCGCCCTTCTTCTTCAGAATTGCCTCGGATTTGAGGCACCTGCCTCACCGCCTAGGCAGTAAGGGGGTCAACCACCTTGCTCCACCTAGGCATTTTAAAAACATTGTGCCCATTATTGGAGTATGGTAGTTGTGGGCAATATAGCACTATGTTGCATTGGAAGTTATGATTAAAAGGATGAGTGGTGATACTGCAAAGGAAAAGCCTTCTGGTGATTAGGTAATACTAAAAGCTTTGGATAGGATTTAGAACCATGTACCCCTTGACATTAGGTCAAACGAAGCACAATCCCACATATTTTCTGTAATGCTTTCTTTTCATGTTCCTTGGATGATTCATTGTGGTTGAAGCCTGGATCAACTGTACAAACATGATTTGAAAATGAATGACATGGCGGGATGGCTATGCCTTCTCTTGTGCTTAACCCAAGAATATATCATTCGACAGATGAATCAAGTCATTATAATCTATCATTGATTGTGTGACATCAGTGGAAGTAACATCCGACCAATGTGCTTCACGCACGGTAATCCAATAAAAAGCACCATTAGAATGCTAAGTAATTTCCTCGCAATTATTCCATAGAGTTTGGACATGAAGCTTGCTTGATGACCCTGGCCAAAGAAATTGGAAGGCTATATACCATATCGTCTATGAACTAAACAAAAGAGCTTGATTGTTTTTGTAAAGAGTTTTACTTGCTGCACCGCAACAAGTTGAGGTGGAACGGCCCCCCCCAACCCTGTTCTGCCACCTGGAACCCGCACATAGCATCCCCCCCCCCCCCCCCCCCCCCCCCCCCCGGCTTAAATGCGCCCTGGCGTCAGCAAAAATAAATAAATAAATAAAAATACATGCAGGTTGTGCTCTTCGAGTGCATCCTGAAGCGCTCGAGAGCATCTTGAAACTTTTAAGCGCATCAGGGCGCTCTTGAGCGCATACATGCTCCGAGAGCGCCTTGATGCACTCGAGAGCTCCAGGATGCTCTCGAGTGCTTTAAGATGCACTCAAAGAGCATAGCTTGCGGATAAATTATTATTATTATTTTTTCTGCTGACATCAGGGCGCGTTTAGGCGGGTGGACAGGGCCATGTGTGGGTTCCAGGTGGCGGAATAGGACTGGACGACCTGTTCCACCTCAGTTTGCTGCTGTCCAACAAGTGAAACTCATGTAAATTTATCTGATAAAATTGTACATGATTATTACCATGGACATGCTGAAGTGCTATATCAGAAAGTTAACAGATGTACGACAATCTTTATTGGATCGATCCATGGTGAACTTATCTATGAATGAATAATCTAAGCCCCTAAGTTCTACTCCTTTTCCTTGCCTTGAGACTCTCTGCTTGAGTTGATACGTGGTTCCTTTCCCTCTTGGAAGAAATAGGATGCATGAGCTTCTATAAAGAGTTGTCATTCCATTGGCTAGTGTTGACGGTCGTTTTAGATATGACCGATTTGATTGGAATTTGATTTGATTATAATTATGGGAATCATGATTTTCCGCCATTTGACCGATATTACATTTGATTTGCATGACGGGCCATTGCGTCCTAAGGTTTTATATGTTGACTCACCCATGGGAAGGGTTATCTGGATTCTTTGAATTCGGACTCTTTCCACCAATCTGTAGTCTGGCGTTAGTTACATCCTGGTGCGATAGAAAAATCCTTTGATTTCTTTAAGAAGTGTCCCATGCCTAAATGCTGCTAGGCAACACAATTCTCTTACTCGCTCTTGTTTTATTTCTCGCGCATGTTGTATTCGAAGGATCGGCAATGGTCTTTTTGGACATATGAAAATGATATCATATTGCAAAGACACAACGTTTGAAAAGCATAGTGCGGCGCACATTATGGGCTCCGCCAATCCCCTGCATCATAGGGGAGCATTTTACACAAGTACTATTCAGAGTACTATTCACATGCTCTATTCATCGGCACTATTCATGTGTCCCACGTGGGCCCTAGCCTTGGTAGGGTCTGTCTCAAGACATTCGACTATGTTTTGATATGATTTAATTCATTTGTTTGATAAAAGGATGTACGACACGCTTATCGAGGTGCAATATTTATATGCCATTCGGCTCTATTGGACATTGATTAGGGGTCATGCCTTGTCGGCACACTTCATTTGTTTGGCTTAGATTACATGTTATGCACTATTCATCCCTCGGTGACGGCTGTCCCAAGTAGGACATGTTGGCAACGATACGAGGTGACACTGAGTCACTCTCATATCCAGATTTGGGTGTGCGTATGAGCACATGACGTGGTTTGCTTTGGTTAGGCTTTTGGAATGCATTAGTGTTTGCATGCTTTTCGAGGCGTTAATGTGCCCCTGTCGGCTAAAAGTCGACCCCTGATATTGTGCTATATCAATTTATTTAAAAGATCGAGTTGATTTGTTTTAATTAGTATGGTCATACATGGCACGCTTTCCTGGGCACTATTCACTCCTGGCAATGACAGTCTCGAGTGAGTCTTATAGGCAGACAATGACGTTCATTGAACAAAGCCATGCATGATGCAGCTTATTTTGATTTGTGCTTTTAATGTGCACGCCAGGATGTATTATTCATCCCCTGACGACAGCTATCCCGAGTGGGTCCCACATACGGAGAGCAGTGCAAGGCATTATGGCAAGGTGATACTATTCATGGCAACGTCGTACTATTCATGGCGATGACGCTCTATTCATGTGGTGGCACGCTATTCATGGCAGTGCACTATTCACATCGATACGACATTGTTCATACGGCTGCGCACTATTCATGACGGCACGTTATTTATGGCGGCACGACACTATTCATGATGGCAGCATGAATAGCGAGACAAATTGGAAGGTTAGCGACCCTCAGACCATGTAGATACTGGCCGGTGACGTAATTTCCATGCGTACGGTATCTCGACGACATCTTTCATAAACTCACGGCTCACCAATCGTCACTTATTTGCGACGTCAGGCGAGAGGTCTCGACTCGATGGGCTGATTAGAACTTCAACTCGACAGCTCGTCATTGTCATGTTATAGCGATAATGGGTCAATGAGGGCTTCAACTTGACTTGACGGCTCAACACTGCCGCGCTGAGGTGACAATGGGCCAACGAGGGCTTCGACTTCCGTAGAACTTAGAAAGATTTAAGCTAAGTCGTTGACACTTGGTGACGTGAACATTGGTTACGTCGCCAAGTGGTGACGGCGTAGCCAATGGCCACACCGCCAAGTCTTGGCGACGTGGTTCTTTTTACCTTGAAAGGAGAGAGAGTAAAAGTTGAGTTTTTCCACTAACTCCACCAAAAAACCAAACCATTACAAAGAGGGGATGGTGGGCTATTTACAGAGTTTTGCAACCAATAGGGGGGCTGCCAAGTGGCAGCTTGTGATTGGCTTGTGAAGGTGGGCCATGTTTAGGGGGTAAACCGCCATTGGTTCAAGTCTTTCTCTCCTCTGATTGGCCCATTTGTCGATGATAGAGCACAAGGTGGCTATACATGGCGTCGGTGAAAAGGCAGTGAAGATCCACATGGCATCTCTTCATTGGTCCATGTGAGCATGTGTGGGGCCCACTTATATTTTCATTCGACATATATATATATATATATATATATATATATATATATATATATATATATATATATATATATATAGGTTGAGGCCGGGGAAGGCACCGCCAAGAGGTGGTGACGTGGTTTGGGGCTCTGCAGCCCCCATTGGATGCTGCCGCCCCTTGTCCCGCTGCCCACTATGGGCGGCAGCCCTTTGGGCTGCTGCTGCCTGGGCAGCAAAAAAAGAGGAGAATTAGGGGGGCATTTTGTGTTTTTTTCATCTTCCCAAATTCCTGATTTTTTGGGTGGATTTTTGGAGGGTTTTAATTTCTATCACTGTTCGCGCATTACTATTCATATATCTATCACTGTAGCACTTGGCCAGGATTTGTTGAGCTGATTTGCCTTGAGGCTATAGTTGGTTTGGCCTTTGATTGGGCTTCCAATCTAGGCCCATGGGCAGCTGCTATGATAGCTTGACCTCCACTTGATTTTTCTTCTTCTTCTTTTTTTTCAGAGAATTTCCTAGGGAATCTTAGTAAAAGGCCTTTCTTAACTTATGTATTGGCCTTCTAATTTTTCGTTTGGAAAATTTTTTCTGTCCACAGCTAGTCACGACTCAGTTCTTGCCTTATGCTAGAAAAGATTCCAGTTGTGCAGCTGGGCATCATCATTCTACCGTGGCCATTGGTTCTTCTGGAATACACAAAAAAATGTCATTATATTTTAGATCCATAAATAAGTTAGACATAAGAACTGGGGGCATCTTGAGTTATCGATGTCCTAATTACATGTTATACTATTGATACTGAATAGAAGAGGAGCTAGGTACAACAATAAGATTGCTCCATTGTGACCTGGAGGTCGTGGGTTCAAATCTGCAGACAGTCTTTTGAAAAAAGCAAGGGACACGCTGTGTGCAATTGACCCTCCCCAGACCCCACAGTGGTGGGCGCCTCATGACACTGGGGCTTTTTTTTTTTTTCCTTTTGTTTACTAAGGGAATAAGGGATTCTCATCTTCTCTTTGCTTGTTCTTCTTCTTATGTTGTGAGTTCAACTATACTTGCTTTGATTTAGCAGCAACAATTCTGTTAATAATAAAATTGGTGAAACTGTTGGTGTCTATGTAGTTAGAGGCGTGAGGCGACCGAGGCGACCAGGGGGTCGCCTCAGCCTCAAACGCCTAGGCGATGGCCTAGGCGTTTGAGGCGATATTTTTAAAAAATATATATTTATAATTCACTTATTTATACAAAATGTCAAAAACACAAATATAATCATACATAATGACATAGAGAGAGACACACACATAGAGTGTGAGAGGGTCGTCGGGGGAGGGAGGGAGACATGGAGAGAGACAGAGCGTGAGATGGTGTGGGTCGGGGGAGGAAGAAAGACAGGGAGAGAGACAGAGAGTGAGAGGGTCGGGGGAGGGGAGCGAGGGAGAGAGAGACAGACAGAGAGTGAGAGGGTCGTCGGGGAAGGGAGGGAGACATGGAGAGAGACAAAGAGCATGAGAGGGTGGGTCGGGAGAGGAAGGGAGACAGGGAGAGAGGAGTTGCCTAAAATCCCCGTAGCCGTCGTTGTCGCCGTCGCCGGAGTGATGTGCCGTCGTCGTCGCCGTCGCCGGAGGGATGCGCTGTCACCGTCATCGTCGCCGTCGCCGGGGAGGGACCGTGGAGCTACCAGCCACGACCGTAACGACCGGCGACTGTGGTGGGCGGGAGGACGAGGAAGCTCTGTGCGAGCGTTAGGGTTCGTAATGGATCGGGACGGGGGAGGGGGGGTTAAGGGTTTGGTTTTATAGCCCGGGCATTGGGCCCTTTGGGCTGGGCCAAATAGGCCGGGTGCATGGCAAACGAACCGGCTGAGGCAGGCCAAGGCGACTGAGGCGCCCAAGGCGCGCGGAGGCGAGCGCCTCAACGCTTGAGGCGTTTACCGCGTTCGCCTAGGCGACTCAGCCCAAAGCGAGGCGAGTTAAGGGCTCCTCGCCTCGCCTCATCGCCTAGGCGATCGCCTCTGTCGCCTTTGATAACAGAGGTTGGTGTTGGCCAAAATAGCTGTTTCATCACAGCCTTTTTTTTCTCCCTTGTATGCTCAGATAATGAGCCACAGCCCATTATTTAAATATCTGTTAATCATCTCCATTAATTAAATCTCTTTGTCATGTCTCTCAATGAGACTTAGTATTAGATTATGTCAATCAGATCCAGAATTTGTGTGGTTTTGTTGCTTTCAGGGATGTGGGTGCCTTTCAGGCAAACTGCAATTAGGGAACATGATGCCTCTCTTCTCGACGTAGTGGGCATTCAATGCTAAAAAAGTAAAGAAGTGTCAATGGATTTCATTTGCATCCATCTATTGCCGATTAGTGCAAAGCTTGCACAATTTTGCTCTGTGGTGTTTTACACCACCTTTGTTTGAAAGTGGTGTTTTATACCACCTTGTGTTGGTATTTCTGTTCATAGTTTCAGGATACAAAAGCAGGAGATTTTTTGTGTGAGCTTTCCTTTTCGATGTGTGGAACCTTTGGCTTGGGTAGGGCCTTTCTCAGTTTGTTGGTTGATCTCATCATGCATTTCATTGTGGGTGAGAGAATGAGAAACAATTTGTGGGGAGAGTTTGATCTGCTGTAATCAGGGTCTGGATTTGTTGATTCGACTTTTGGGATGTACACCTGAGGACTAAGCATGGTCTGGTTAACATGTCAATAGTATTTCTTTCTTTTCTTTTAATTTTATGAGCAAGGGTTACCAACAAATAAATAATGCAAGTAGAAGTTTTTAGGCCTTTTGTGTCACCAACTAGCCAACTATCACATGTAGATCCAAAGCCGGCCTGGCCAAGTATAGGAAACAAATATTCATAATGTCACTGTCATAATTCTGGTTTCAGTGCCAGAATTCTGGTTCCTAATGTGAAATGCACAGCATTAGAAAATTTTCTCCTATATTTGAATTTTTCCCCCGTATTTTGAGTATCACTGGCCTCAAGGATGCAACAATATGCTTGGTGTTCTTGTTATCATTCATCATGTTGTAAAACTGCTTATGATTGACAGAAATACACCCTCATTTTTATCGATGATTTTAATATTTCATCTGTCCACTGGAATGTCTTGAAACATTTTGCTTTTAAGATAACTCTTTTCTTTCGATGGATTTAAGCATGTCCAGGGCCAACTAATAATATACTTATGGTTTCTCACATTGATCGGTCACATCCAAGGGTTTCTTCTACTAGTTCACTGGTAAACTTGTCTAATATTTGGTTTTGATTCACTAGAGCACGCACGATTTTTCTTCAGTTGCTGACACTTTATTGGTTTTTCTTCAGGAAAGAAAGATGAATGGCATGGTGGATGGTGCGGGTCTTTTTTTTACCAAGCTACATTATTGGGTTTCCTATTTCACATTTGAACCTTCATTCCTTTTTGCAGTGTTGTTTCACTCATATTGAATTTTCTCTGGCAGTGAGGTCCTCGTCAGCACCTGCATCTGTGGAACCTACATCAACCCCTTATTCCAAGTCATTTATGGAGGTAGTTAACTCCTGATTCTGAGTACCTGCTGAGCTTCTAGCGGGATGCTAATTCATAAATCTTGGATGTTAGACTGCTCATCTTTTCACTTCTGCATGACTTGACTGTCATTTTGATGTGACACATTTTTAAAACCTTCTGAGTTCTGATTTCCATAGCTTGTTTTAAAATTTGATTAGTTAGAATCACTGACAATTCATTTT
Organism: Zantedeschia hybrid cultivar; assembly: GCA_030544215.1. NCBI lineage: Eukaryota > Viridiplantae > Streptophyta > Magnoliopsida > Alismatales > Araceae > Zantedeschia > Zantedeschia hybrid cultivar. The sequence goes on along the minus strand of JARZZO010000013.1, from coordinate 39,561,955 downwards.
CTTGATTATCAACATAGCTAAGCATCTATTCAGCCAAGTTTGTTAAGCATGCATTCATTCTGCAGATTTCTCATAGGATCAAAATAGAACAAACTTGCATGGTGCTGGATGTGAGAGTTAAATAGGAAACTTTTATTCTCGTCATCTTAATTGAAGTTTGCAAGAGGAAACAAAATGATTCTCAGGCAGCCAATTGAAGGTAGAACTCCTCGAAAATTAATAGAAGCAAGTCACTGCATTTGGGACTTCTTTAGAGAAGCTCAACCTGCTAATTGAAGGTTGAACTCCTCAGTGAGGCTCCACATTTTCACAAAAATTAATAGAAGCAAGTCACTGCATTTGGGACTTCTTTAGAGAAGCTCAAAACCTGCTAATTGAAGGTTGAACTCCTCAGTGAGGCTCCACATTTTCACGAAAATTAATAGAAGCAAGTCACTGCATTTGGGACTTCTTTAAGTTCAAAACCTGCCAATGTTAAGGTTGAACCTCCTTAAATTCACGATTTTCACCTATAGTCTTTTGGAACCTGCATTTGGGAATTATGCTTTGACCCTTGGGCACTCTCATTAGTTAGCTGATTTGGTGGATGAAGACATCCAGCAAATTGTCTCAATGCCCATCCATGGAAGGTGAAGGTGAATTGAGAATTTATTCCCTGTTGACCTGAAATAACATAAGTAGGTAGGACTATACTAATATAGGAAAGTAGGAAGGTAGGCTTTCCCCCCTCAAAAGTAGACTTAACCTTGATTCCCCATGCATGTAACTCCAGCTTTATTAAGGGCATGCCACTACATACTTGTACAGCACCATCCTATTGAGCTTAATACGGTGAACATCAACTCTAATAAGCACTTGTGTCTCTCCCATCCCGTGACCAAACACAACCAAGAAAAAATGGCAAAGAGTGGTATTTCCCCCCCAGGCAATTCCTGATAGGTTGTTGTTACTTGCATTTGATGGTTTACTGCTAACTTGTTTCATCTGCATTATTTTAGTAGTTGGTAGAGCATGGTGGTGCCAACATGAAAGAATCTTTCATAGTGAGGGAGCTCTAGCTTCCACCATACGATTACTTCATCGTCATATCTTTGACTATTCTCATAATTGTGAATCTTAGGTTGTTGATCTTTCTGCACATGAATTCACATCAGGCTTTCAAAGTCAAATGTAATTGTGTTTGGTTCCCACTCTTTTGTATCTATGTTACTTCTCTTTTGGTAAATTCACTTCGATTCTGCACATCATGGCTATGGTGCAAGGAGGGGAAACGCAGCCTGAAATTAAGGTAGATGCCTTTTTCTAATTCTGGTTTTTAAGCAGGAAGAGTAGAATAAGGATATGAAGTGAATGGGTAATACATGTCCGAGTTCTTATTCTAATGTTACTTTGGTTGGGAAGTGCCATTCTGTATTGAGGAAGAGTTTGTTAGTCATCAACAGCAACATTTACTTCAAATAAGAGTAGGTGGCTATAAGATTATAATTATCCTGTTATTCTAACGTGGATAATGGCTCAAAGTCCATATTTTTTTAGCTTTCCCTTGAGCATGGACTCTGGCCGTTGTTCTTAGTCCAGATCCTATCATATTCCACATTGCCAAAGTGAGATGTGGAATTGGGATCCTCTTCTGCATCTTATCCTATGTTATTCCAATTCCAATTCTACACCGATGCTAGTTGGGAGGGGGAGGAGATAACGTGGGTAGCCTAGTGGTTTTTTGGAAAGTCTCAGATTTTTTTCTGATTATCTCTTTAATCTCTACTCTTCATATACCTATATATGTATTCATATGCCCGTTTCCGTAGCTGTGCATATGCAGACTGTGTGATTTTCCTTGTTTTTGTGTCATTTCTTTACTGATATTAGGAAATCAATGACATGCCTCTAAACCTGAACCAACGACCATCAAATCCTCAATTAGCTCCCAGAGCCAAGGTATCAACTTGTTTTTAGAACCGTATTTTTATTTTTTGTCCAGAATATACTTTTATCTTCAAGTGTTTGAAGGATATGTTCATTGCAATGATCTTTATTTTGTTGGTTTGATATTTTGATTTAATTTCTTGCTACCCTTTTTTTTTTATGGGGGTTCCTTGGCACAATGGTAGGGTTGTCTATTTCCACTGTGAACTGAGGTCACTGGAAACAGCCTCTTTGTGGAAAGCCAGGGTAAGGCTGCATGGTATTTGACCCTCCCCAGATCCCACAGTTGTGGGAACCCCATGGCACTGGGATGCCCTTTTCTCGATTCCATTTCAAATTGACATTATGTGTGTTTATAAGCTCGTTACTCTTGATTTTATCTATATAATTTTTTGTACTGGAGAAATGATTAGTCTTTATTTGACGAGGAACGACAAACCAGTAATTCACAACACTTAGATTCAAAACACATGTAGATTATATTGAACCAAATGTCATTGTCTGAATTTGCATTATATAAGTAAGATAGACTAATATTGTTTTCCTACTTTTGTATAGCCATGGGAAGTTGCTCAACAAGTTCAGCAAAATGCTTACGATCAACCGCATGGGAGAGTTAGTGGATCAATCTCTGACGTACAGGATAATGGAGAGTTTTCTCAGATTAATGTCAAGTTCATTTGATGGTTCAGATCCTTGGCGAAAGTGGTAGACGACAATCACAGATACAGAACATGAAGCAGAGGAACCCAAGGTTGCATCATATGGTATTGGGTCTGATACGTGGCCTGGAAGAGACTGGGTGCCACCTCAGACACCGTCAGTTTCCATGGTTGAAGCTGCAGCATCCATCTGAAGGCCCAAACCATCTGTTAAAAAGCAACAACTTGTTTCTGATTCAGCGGTACAAGCGAGTGACAGGGAAGATGAAACTGTGAGGACCACTCATTCAGCAATTGGAGCGGAGAGCTCTAGTGATGGGATAGTTGATGTGAATCATGTTAGTGGAATTCAAGAAGAGCATGTTGATGAGGTTGCAGTACATTAAGAGATCCAGTTCATCTAAAATAGGATGTTTACACTTGATGACAACATGAATAGCTTGTGGTTCCCTATAGACAACTTGAATAGCTTGCGGTTCCCTATAATTGATCTTTTATAAGTGTCTCAAAGTGTGTCACAAACAGAATTCTAGTCATGAGACAGAACTGGGGCAATACTGTAAGAAAGGAAAAAAAAAAAAAAGGTTGGACGTGTCATAATGGAAGAAACATCTTTTGTTTCATATGTGCATGTGTTTCATCTTCAAGTATTAGTGATACGTGAAGCCTGGTTTTGTTCCAATTTGGTTCCAACTGTAATTTTCTTATTTGGACAATGCAAAAGTTAGGATGTAACAGTCGGCTTCAATTAATGTTACCCTCCTATGTTATTTGACTCTGGCTGGATCAAGATAACACCATTTTATTTGATCTTTAACTCAGATGTGCTTTCCCGTGAGTTTGATTCACCTTCTTCTAAATCATGTGGTAAGTATTAGGTAGCACACAAGAAAAGCACTGCAGTCTGGGAAACAAATGGTATGTTGTCAGGTTAGGGTTTCTGCATGAAGAGAATGAAGTCATTTGCCTGAAACTTTGGTATATGTTCCCATTCCAAATTTCATTCTGATCAAATGATCCACAGCAGCCAATGCATCTCAGGGTAACAATGTTTTCGAACCTTCTCTTTTAAGTTGTCATTGGCTAACGTCCCAGTAAATTTTCTAGCTGACTGTCTGTAGATCTTGTTGGCAGGTTGGTACTGAGTTAACATCAGGATTCACAAATTGACATCATCCAATCTTTTTCACCACAGGCCTTAACTAATCACATCGGAAAATTTGGGGCTTGAGCTAACAATTGCTTCTGTCGATAATTATGGTATTTTGGCAGTCATTGTTACCATCCTAGTTCATGAAAGGGCCTCGGTGGTACGATGGTCCATCATATTGCTTCTGCAAAGAGTAGCTGATGTACAAATCATATCCTTCCTTGTCTTCTTACATATCTATCTCAATAACCTCATGTTTACTATGCATAGTTTTATATGTACTCTTTCCTTACAGCGCAGCCTAACATTCATTCCCAGCCAACATAGATGCCTCACAATAGTTCTACAAAACTTTTCTTTTGATCTTTAATGTGATCTGTTGATCACAGAAGACTTCAGATTTACTTCTCCACTTCAATCAACTTGCCTTAAGTTTATGTAAGACAGACATCCTCTCGGATCTACAACTGTCAACAAGTCAGCTTCGGTCAAGTCGACCAAAGCCTAAGCATAGTGACGTTATAAGATTTGTCAGGTTCAAGCTCGACCTAGACCCATCAAATAAAGAGATTTCTAATTAAGCCCATCCTAGCCCGGGATTGTGTAACGAAAGGCTCAAGTCCATATATATATATATATTTATTATTATTATTATTATTATTATTATTTTCAGATGGGTCCCGAGGTGCCATAACCGTCCGTACAGCGATCGGACTAGCCAATAAAACTTGGGGAAAAAAAATTGAGTTCCAATGAACAGTAAAAAAAATATACGCACTGTTAAGGCACCTCCGGGCTCAATTTTTTATTTTCAGATTTTTTTAGATCCGATCGGATATTGCACTGTACGGATAGTTAGGGCACGTCGAGGCGGACCTAGAAAAAAAAAAATATTTATCCACTACAATGCCCCGAGGTGCCACATAGTTAGGGCACCTCGGGACGACTGCTTACCCATGTGGGATCGTGTTGCACTGCGCATGGTGCAGCAAGTATTACTCGTAGACAAATTCTCTGCCCTGTGGGGATCGGTAATTGGGATTTAGAAAACTTAGAAGCAAATTTTCTAGCTTTCCAGTTAGCAGATGCACATCAAATAGCTGAAAATATTTCTTCTTTATTATTCACTATTGAGGCCTGGCCAAACCCAATATCTCAACCTTGAGCTTGTCCAGCTTTTGATTGAGCTCTATCTGTAAGCCCGAGGCAGGCTCGTGGCTCAGCCTATAAGCCTGGCCCAGTGACTTTTGGGCTGAGGCCCGGTTGGCCCACGACCCAGTCCAACTAATTATTGGTAACCTTACTTGGATCTCACCAGTCTCTTGAATAATAAAATTTGGATATCAAAAGATACCACTTTTAAGAGTAACTTGATCATTGATCATAATTAAATTCTCTACCATCATGTTATTGAAATTATAGTTTATATATTCTTGACTTAATTTGATTAAATCCTAAAATCTTTATACTCCAAAGAATTCCATCACCAGATAAGAAAGGAGGCAGAGTTACGTAAGTTGAAAGCCAGCACTTAATAAAATTTGTCATCATCAATCCTACACCAAGATTTGGACAAAAATACTCAGAATAAAGATGGATGAAAGTGACAAACAAACCTAAGGAACAGGGGAGGCCTTTCTCTATTGGAGCTGCCTCGTCACCCAATACCTGCCAACAGCACAACATGATGGAGAGTAATAGATAGATTTTAGAAAAAGCGAGAAGTATACAGAGAGGTTATTAGACTAAACTATCGCTTAGTGTGATATGAAGCAAATGTGAAGCAACCGCCTAAGAGGAACGAGCAAGAATGATGAAAACAAAGGAAGTCTAAAGAATGGAAGAATTCAAAGAGGAGCATATGGAGAATTCATGAGGGGGTGAGCCACTAGGAAAGTGTTATGAGTAATACTTATTGCACCTTATATAAGACTGTCAATGGATTTGGATAATTTCTAACTCTGATCCGCACCCGCATCTGATTAGTTGAATATTTATCCAACTAGAACATCTGATGGACATATCTAAGTATCCGTTTAATTGTTTGATTAATATTTGAAGCTGAACCAAAACATGGATATCCGTTCCAATTATTATCCGACCGTCTTTGATAAGTTTCTCTAACGTTAATGATGTTTATATATTTAAACAAATTATTTAATATTTGAAGTATGCTTAATAGCTGTACGGAGGGATAATGATGAAGTTTATTGGGATTTTTTCATTTTTAGTACTTTTAATTATTTAGATAAATTATGTTTACCATTTATTATTATTTAAGGTATTTTTAATAGAGTGTTTGAGTTATTTAAAATTTATTTAAATATTTATAACTTGAAATATCCGTGTGACGCTTATGGGCTATACTTTATAAAGAATAAAAGTTACAAGCCATTAAGTTATAAGTCAAATTTGAAATGATAAAGTATTCCAACTATCATCCGAATTTAGATATTATCTAGCGGAGTCGAATTTGGATAGAAAATTTATTATCCGTCCGTTAATAACCGAATTCGAATATTGTAATCAATGACAAATCTAGAAAATTTTCTTTGCGAAAGCAAAATAAAAGCAGTTAAAAGCAACCCTATAGGTGTTCGAACCCAACCATATGATCCTATCTCAATGGTTCCCATTGTATGGGAGCAAAATCTGATTTTTACAATCATCCGTCTCAAATTTTGAGGTTAAAAAAGAAAATATCAAATTCAGAACCACGTAAGTTCTAATCATAATGTGATTCAAGCGAGTGGGAAAGTATTTGACGAGTGTAGTCTAGTCAAAGATAAAATAATAGTATTTAAGTAAAACTAAAATAGTTCGAAAAAGAGATCAAAATCATCAAGGAGGGATATCTTGTGTATGAGTAATAAAAAAAGTATTTCTAAAAATTTTTCTAGGCGGGCCCGAGGTGCATATATGTCCTTACAAGCTAATATGTTATCAGACGACTGAAAAGAAATGTGAAAAATTAAAAATTGAGTCCTAGTGAACAGTAAAAAACCTTTATTGGGTCACGTCCAATAGTTTTTTTTTTTTCATATTTTTCAAATCGTCTAATCGGAAATCGGCATGTACTGATGTGGACACCTTAGAGCCTACATAAAAAAATAAAAAACTTTTTTTTTGAATCTACTGTACTAACCATCAGTGCCGCCCGGGGGCAGTGCAGCAAGTGTTATTCTTTTTGTATTGTAAGAGTCAAAAGTTTGAGAATGATTTATATGACCTGTGTCTAAATACGAAGTTAAGTGGAGAAAAGAAGATGAAAATCTTAATGATTGTCGACTAACAAAGAATAAGATAATAATAGTTAACGCAGATCTCAAAGTCATCAAGAGATCTTCTTTCATATGCTTTTAGAGTCTGGCGATTAGAAGAAGACACTGTACAAACAGTCTTAGATAAAAGTTATGCAAATTAACTAAAAGAAGAATAAATAAAAGATAACTTTGATAGTTATCAGCCAATAGAGAATAAATAACAAAATAATAATAATCAACAAAGATTAAAAGGTTAAAAAACTTGATTAAAAATTATTAAGAGATTATTTTTGACATATTTAAGAAGTCAAAGATTAGAAGATAAAAGATCGAGAAGATGGAAAGAGGAGCAAACAACAAAGGTCATACAACGTACATAATAGCCACACAACCACATGAATATGAATTCCTTAATGAAAAAATAAGATTTAACAAAGAAGGATTAAAAATATAGAAGTATGTGATATGTCTGCATTATTTCGATGGGGCTTTAGTGACGTGGATATTTTGTAATTGATAGAACTAGCATGTAATCCTCTTTTTATCAGTTAATCGTTTAATTAGACCTATGACCTACTAACATTTTGCAAATACTTGGGGTGGTGGTGCCATGTCATCACCTCTCCCTGCCTGCCCCCCCCCCCCGCCATTGAATGTGATTGTGATACATGCTTCGTATTCACTCCGTTACAGTAAATAAATATTCTTAATAGGCCCAAACCAAAAAGGCAGAATTTAATTAGATTTTTTTAAAATTTTAGATCATCCAAAATTGAACCATAAGTACATATGTAAAAAAAACTTAAAATAAAGAATATTTCTTAGAATACTCCTACTCAAAACTCTCGTTAGCGTTTTGGGGGCCAACAATATATAATTTATTAGACGTCAGCAGGCCAACATTTTCTTTGGATTGGTAGGGGTGCGCCGGCCCAAGCAGTAGTGCAACGCAAGGGCGACGCTCGAGGGCCCCAATGGCAAGCCACTGTGGATGGGCCCTCCCTCAAAACAAATTAATTTAATATCATGTGGGCCGATGGCCCACGTATCAGATATTAAACTGATAAGAACAGATACTACACTTGATCTTAGCCAAAAGGCCGAGAAAGGTATGAGTCGCTAGGGGGCGTTGGTAGCTTCTTTTATTTGCGCTTTTGGCTTCTCGCTAGTTGTTTCCACCGATATAAGACTAAATAAGACTCCTGCACCACCGGCTAAGGGATAACAAGTGACTATTTGAACAGTGTCACCGACTCTGGCTGCCATCCTATTGATGGGCCTGCTGGAAAATTCGAAGTCGCATCTGCCATCGGCAGGTCGGTACCAGGAAAGCATCCACAGGCATTGCCAACGGGCTGCTAGTTTTGAGGGCAAACTAGGTGATCTAATTATTTAACGAGGTAGTAAGTACTCTAGTTGAGGTCGCAAATGTTACTGTATGGGAATTCTTATTCTGATGTGGATGACCAAACTAGTCATCCAATGCTATCACTTAACTTAATCCTGCTAGTTCCATTAACACCAAAGATATTTGATATTTGAACCCATGGGACATCTTGCATCTATCTACAGAGAGCTGCAGCTGCTTCCCTGACCCAAAATCTAGTTCCGGCATAATTAAGTTCGGCTTCTCTCCAGGCTCGTCCTCCGGTCCAGCATGATCATCATCATGGCATACGAAATAAAATTTTAAGATGCCCATATTGAAAAAAAAAAGGTTTTGAAAGAATTTATCAAGTTTGAGATCATTTGAGTTCAGCATCCAAGCCATCCAGCTAATAATCGGAGCGGTGTCCTCTGGAAGCTTGGCCTGTAGTCTGGCAGTATCCAATCATCACCTCTTTTGAAATAAAAAACTCTTCAGATGTTTTAGAGTTTGGAATATGTATTGTCCACCTACCTCTCTTCTTACCACGAAATGTGGGAAATGAGATCGTCTAGACCCAATTCAATTATTTTTGAGGGGTCTTCTTTTGATATACGGTTGAGTTGTGAAAAAAAAGTGACAATGACATAATTAAAATGGGGAACATAAGGGTCTAGATGATCTCAAGCTGAAACGTAGAACCATCGTTCTGAGTGATTGATGGGATCCTGTGCATAATTGTATGGTTGCTAGTTGCTACAATGATGGATGTGCTAGAAAATTTTGATGTCAACTGAGCATGGATAAATTGGTGCTTCCTAAGTTGGTTGCTTGAGAAGGCTATGGTTCAAATCCTACTTGACGTATATTTTCTTTTTCTTTTTTTTGAAACAAATGGACTAGTGGTAACGGAGAGGGAGATTTCTAACTAAGTTCTCGTTCGAAACATGGCATTCCGTCAAATTAAGCGTGGGGAAAGAAAAAGATACCTGTGAGAAACGCTCTCACAGAGTTCGAATTTAGGTCTCTCCGCCAACGACAGGGAATGTGTCCGTTGCGCCACAGACTCCGGACTATGTACTTCTACAGGTAAGAGCTTATGACTCGCGAAATTTTTTCCTTAGTAGTGAGTTTGACCAAAAATAACCCACGCTACAAGGGCGGGTCTACCGGACATCTGAACTAGATGTTGTGAAGCTTTCCCATAGATTTGTTGTTTGATCATTCTCCGAAACTTAGGCCCTGTGGGACAAATTTGTTTTATTGGCCCACCCTGCTACGCATATTTTAATCAGATGTCTACGTTAGAAGTGATAAGTACAAATTGCTCTTGGACTAGAAAGTTATTTAAGAGATCTTGAGGTACCTATCATAACGGCATTTTTTCTTGAACCAGCTGTTTAGTTCAGTTGGTTCACCTCTTGCCTATTAATTGGAAGGTCTTAGAGTTTATTTTTAGTTGGAGCTTAAAAAAAATTTTGGAATACTTATCTCTGGTTTGTAAGATTGCTTTCTCAAATGATCGGATGGACCTAAATTTCTAGCCTAATTAAGTGGAATTATCAATCAATTCAAAATTATCTATCTCTGAAAGATACCTCAAGTTTTGTCCCTAGTCACTTGTAAATATCTGTACCAGCTAAATAAGAAAACACTTTTTCTCGTCTCATCTTTGTCTATTTTTTGGCAACTGTGACACTGATCAGGAAGGGGATACTTGTGCGATTCTTCTGGTTCCTAGAAAAATAGAAATCAATAAGCTACCGAAGCAGAATATCAAGTCATGACACATGTTATTGCTGATTTGATCTGGTTGAATTGGCTACCTCATGACATGGGTATTCGTCATCGACTCCACCCCTTTATGTTATGATAACGAAAAGTTCCATCCAAATCGTTGATAATAATGTCTTCTACGAGTATACGGAGCATAAGAAGTTGATTGCCATTTTATTCGTGATCATGTTCATCAGTAGACCCTTCATTTGTCACATATCCCCTTGAAAGATTAAATATTTGCCGGTTCATTTGCAAAGGCTCATCTTGGTTCTTGCTTTCGGTTTCTGCTCTCCATAGTTGGCAGAGATTTTTGGTGCATTGAGTTAGCTTGCCGCCATAGGCACCTGTGTGTAGAAATTGCCATGTACGGTGCTTGTATGTACTCAACCTTACTGTGCCATACCTTCCCACAATCTTCTCCCTTTCCTTCAACTGTCTCTTCAAATTCTAAGAGTTTACGCTGGTTAGATTAAAAAAAATATACCTTGACGCCAGTTCAGATGTGACAAGAGAGGCAAGGGAAACTGTCATGAAAGTAAAATAAGATTCCGATGGGCCAACATTTAGAATTGGGAATTGGTACGGATGCGCCGGGCCCAAGCAGTAGTGCAACGCAAGGGCGACGCTCGAAGGCCCCAATGGCAAGCCACTGTGGATGGACCCTCCCCCAAAACAAATTAATTTAATATCATGTGGGCCGATGGCCCACGTATCAGATATTAAACTGATAAGAACAGATACTACACTTGATCTTAGCCAAAAGGCCGAGAAAGGTATGAGTTGCCAAGGGGCGCTGGGGCCTTCTTTTATTTCTGCACTTGGCTTCTCCGTGCACGTATCTGTCGATCTCGGACTAAGTAAGACGCCCACAACACCAACAGAGAACAAGTGAATATTAGAACAATATGACTTGATTCTTTTATTTCCTACTCATCTCATTAATGGATCTACTACAGATCTGATGTCGCATCTGACATCGGCAGATCAGCACCATGAAAGGATCCACAGGGATTAGTATACGATTGCTGCTTCTGGGTCGAATTAAATGATCAAATTGATCGGTAAGGTTTTCTAAAAAAAAAAGTATTCTAGTTGACATCGCAAATGTTAAATGTAAGTGTTCATCTAATGTTTACTAATGTTTTTAGAATCAGTCTAGCCGTCGAATCAAAGAGGCCTTCAATGTAAATCTACTTTAAGCTGACTACTTAAAATAGATATTTCGACTGCACTATTTTATTTAAATAAATAGTATTTAACATACATATATTATATCTTTGAATTTATTTTTTATCATAAAGCTCATGTCTTTATAGTACACGTATTCTATGCTTAAGTATTAATTTTTAAATTTGAATAGTTTCAAATAATATTTTACGAAAAAAATTAAAAAAATCTACTTTCCAGTCCCTATAATCTTTTAATATTCCTTCTTAGTCCCTCTAATCTTAATATTTTCTCAAAACCCCCCACAATCTATGAATAATCCTTAAAGTTCCACTAAGAGGGGCTTTTTAGGAAAGGCTAAGGGGCCTTTTATAGATGTTTTAAATAATTATAAGGATTAATAAAGAATAAAAAGATTGCATAGAGTTATAAAGAATATTGGTAGATTGTAAAGACTAAAAAGTAAAAATCCCAAAAAATTATAATACTTGACTTTGGACCAATTGATTTTTCATGTAAATCCGATTGGTGATTGGACAGAAAAAGGTATTGATTCTATGTTTTTTCACTTAATCATTGGATACGGTCCAATTTTCTAATAAGGAGATGATTTCTCACACCGCTAATAATTTTACCTAATAATAAAGCAAGTTTTTAAGTTCCCACGGATTTGAACTCGAAACCTTCTAAAGAAAGGTGAAAGAACGAAGCCAATTCATCGGTCCTTCTCTTTTAATGCACCTAGCAACATAGATAGCTGGTGGACTCGTCAGATTTTACAAGAATCATAACAGGCTCAAATCGCTTTGTGGTTCTCAACGGTCGAACAGTACTATATCGCCTTGGATCGACGACGAGGTCTCCTACTCATATGGCTTTCGAGTAAGTTCCTCGTTAAAGATCTTAGTAAGAAGCATGGAGACGCCACCCATATGCTGCCATATATATAGACACATTAAGATAGTCTCACAATAAGGTTCGTTTGGTTCCAAATAAATTCAAATAGAAAATGTTTTACGAGGAAATCAATTTACAAGAAAAGGAAAACATACTCTATCGTTTGATATCTGTAAAAAAAGATTTAAAATAATATTTATTTATTTTTCTGTAACATATTTGTTTAAAATGAATTTTATATATTTGTTTACTCGTAAAAGAATTTCACAACAAGATTACTGACATAGGATTACATTTGGTTCTAATGCTCCTTTTGGAAACGCTAGGAAAATAATAGATTATTACAAAATCCCAATTTTTCGAGAAAAGCTTTTTTGCAGTAAACCTGACAACATGTTGTCAACATCTGTCAGAACACTGGTCAACCACGTGACCGTCAAATGGTCGAAAATACCTCTTGATTTCAAGCATGTGACAGAGGAAGAAGAGGCATTGATTGAGATGTATTATTACAGGTGGGTGTTCACACCATCCACCTGTAATAATACATCGTCCTTTACAGGATACCAAACAGACCCTAACAGTTGTGCTTCTACAACGATTTTCAGTTTTCCTATTATGTGTGCCCCGGATATACACCACTCCCTGTTAGAGCTCTGTCTTTATATCATTACAACTTTTGCACATCTCATTATTGACTTAAACATCAAAAAGATCTTCTTCTTGAATTATATAGAAAGATCATTGATGAAGTTCTATTTTGCAAAGAGTAATACTGGCCGTGCTGTATGTGGTGTAGTCTCCTTTTTTTTTTTTTGGTCAACTCCTTCATGTTCCAAATGTTCATACAATCTGATCTCCAGTTGGACAATAAAAAGAATTCAAAACATCAAAAATCAAGCGCCAATGAATAGTAAATGAAATCCTTAATTGGCTCAAGTTCAACTTTTTATTTTTTAAATTTTTTTGAACCTTCTAATTAAAAATTTGATTGTACCAACATGTAAAGAATGATGGACCGAACTTAAAAGATTAAAAAAATAGCAAGTATTACTCTTTTACAAAAAGCCAACGAAGGGATCGACTTCCCGAGACAAGTCAATTGCGATCTTTACAACGTTCGGCTCCAAATTTTCATGTTTGAACATTACATAATATTAATTATGGGTATTAATATTTTTTACACGTACTATATTAATACTGAAATTGATATTAAAAAAATCCAAATAAAAAAGACAGTTAGAAACTTAGAAGTCGGAAAGACAAGCTAAATCCTAACACTTTCAACACAAGTCCAAACCATACTATAATAACACCCTACCAACATGCAACTTTCGAAATCAATACAACATAATCAAACACCTACTAACTACTATTAAATCCCCAGCATCTGAATTAAATATCAACAGAGCTATAACCATCCAAACCAAACAGCCCATCAAGTTTTTTTTTTTTTTCTTTTTTTTTTAAATACAACTCATCACAAAGCCGAACGAGTGCGTGGGGGCGCATGGGAGCTCACCGGTTCCATGAAGTCCTTCTTGTTCCCCCGGGCCCGGGGGTTCCCCTCAAACCGCTTCAACCCGAACCTCCCCATCTCCACCCCCTTCGCCGCCCCGTCCGCCGCCATGTCCGCCAGCACCCTCCCCACCGCTGGCCCCATCTTGAACCCGTGCCCGGAGAACCCCCCCGCCACCACCACGTCCTCCCCCAACTCCCCCCCGAGGAAGTCGATCACGAAGTCCCCGTCCGGCGTCATCGAGTACATGCATGCCTGCGCCGCCACCGGCCTCCCCCCCGCCGCCTCCACCTTCCCCGCCATCACCTGCCCGATCCACGGCACCACCGTCCGCGCCAGCAGCCCGGCGTCGACCTCCCACTCCCGCCGGTCGGGGTCGCAGGGGTACCCCCCGTGCAGCGCGATCTTGATCAGCCCAGGGTACTCCAGCGACGGCGTCCCGTAGATGTAGGGGTCGCCGTAGCTGGCGAACGTCGGGAAGCCCCCCTCCGGCGAGAGGGAGTCTTCGTGGCCGGGCCGGATCTTCCAATAGCAGATGGTGGAGTGGAGGGGCTGGATGGGGAGGACGCGGCCCGTCACCGCCTCCACCAGCTTCCTCGTCCAGGCGCCGGCGGTGACCACGCACTTCCGCCCCCGGAATCGGTGCCCCCCCTTGGTGGAGACCCTAATGCCGCCGTCGGCCTCCACCTTCTCGATCCCCACCACCTCCATGTGGTCCTTTAGGGTCGCCCCCCTCCGGATCGCCAGCGCCTGGAACATCGCCACCGCCTTGGTGGGGCGGATCACGCCGCCGAGCTCGCTGAGCACGCCGATCCAGCCCGGGGGGATGGCGAAGGCGCCGGAGAACATGTCCCCCAGCTCGGTGGGGGAGAGGACCCGGACGGGGACGGAGTGGGCGCGGCAGTTGTCGGCGGCGAGAAGGAGGGAGCGGTCGGCGGCGGGGCCGATGTCGAGGTGGGGGGTGGGGGTGAGGACGCGGTAGCCGGACTCAGCCTCGGCCTGGCGCCAGAGGCAGAGGGACTCGAGGACCATGGCGGGGTAGTAGGGCTCCGGGTAGGTGGCGCGGATGGTGCGGGACTCGCCGTGGGAGGAGCCGCGGTAGTGGAGGAGGTCGAACTGCTCGAGGAGGAGGACGGCGCGGCCGCGGCAGGCCAGGTGGTAGGCGGCGCAGCTCCCCATGATGCCGGCGCCGACGACGATGTCGTCGTAGACGGCGTCGCCGGGGCTCTCCATGGCGGCGGCCGGGGGTTCTGCTGGTGCGCTTTCTACTCTTTTCTCTCTCTTCCGTTCTCTCTCTTCTTCTTCTTCGACTGTGACGGAGCTTGGTGCCATGCAATTAGCTTTGAAGGAGCGGCGTTATGGAAGAAGCCCTGGATCTTTAGAAAATTACTTGGATGCCACTGCCCTCAGGCCTTTTCTGTGGCTGTGGGAGGCTCCGCGCGAGTGCGAGCTGAGCTGACGCTACTGTGCAATGTGCCATATTTAGGTGTTATTTACAAAGTTCATAAAAACCATGCTTTACATCTCACAAAAACATAATATTTTAAATGTATATACTATGATGTTTTGTAATATTTTACGTCAAATTAAATAAACATCTGCTTCTGCAAATAAATATGAAGAAAATATTTGGTATATATGTTTATGAAAATTATGTACGAAATTCATCACTCTCTAAAATAGTAGTACTCTTAAACACATTCATAATAAATTTTATGAACGAGAAAGTATAGGAAGATTGCCTGAGATTCCATGGCCCACATGGAAAGTGATGCCCTGTGGAAAGTAGCACTACTATTTAGATTCCATGCAGGTGTCAGTGTTAGGACTCTCGTACTCAAACAAGTGCTCCACCGTGCTCCACGCCTCTTTGATGCTTCTAATCATTGGAGAAATCGCAAGAAGATAGTGCCAAGCAGTAGTAAGCTGTTATAGAGTTCAAAACTTAATTTGATTGGTTATGGGAAACTTTGGTTGCATATATTTGATAGAAGTGGACAAACTTGCACAATAAATTTTTTTTTTTTTTTTGGCCCCTATAATTTTCTAGCATTCTATATTAATCTTGCAATCTTCCAGTTATTTTAAATCCCTCGTCATCTTTGAACACTCCTTAAAAGGCCCGTCTGGTTAGCAACTGTAAAAAAAGGAAAAAGACTACGTGCCAGGAATATTCACAAAATATTTATTCTGGTAGAAATATGGTAGATAAAAAGAATATTCATTTTTATAGTTGCTAACTTGAGGAACTTTTAAGGATGGTTCAAGAATTATATAAAGTTTAAAATAAATATGAAAATTAAAAGAACTGATACGGAATATTCAAATATTATAGGGATGAAAAACTAAAAAATTCTAAGTTAATAACAAAGATTTATGTGCAGGGTCACGTGCTTATTTGTCTGAAGAAAATGACTTTTCGACCAGGGAGCTCCTGCAGGTGCAAGAGGGGTGAGATGTACGGAAGATGAAGTTAACGCTCAAGATCTTAAGTTCAGTGATTCTCTTTCAATTTAACAAGCTTGCTGTTAATTTCGCCTTCCTAGGTTTTCTTTGTTATTTTTAGGTTTTTCGCTTTTTAGTCTTTGCAATCTTTTAATGTTTGGTATTAATTTTAAACTCCTCCCTTCATCTTTGAACCCTTCTTAAAAGGTCCCTCCAGATAAGAGCTATTATAGAAAGGATATGTTAGAGATATTCACAGAATACTCCTTGATGTAGCCGAAGCTATCACGACCGGATTCCGAAGCTGGAATCCGAAATTTCGGGATCCGGAACTGGGTCGGATCAGTAAAAGAGGCCCGACAGGAGATCCGGAAGGCGACGAAGGCAGAGGCGAAGCCGAAGGTCCGAGGCCGAGAGTGCCTCGGTCGGAGGCTGGCTTGTCTTCGGGATGTGGGGCCGAGGCTCTTCCGGGCGGCACGAAACAGAATCTCCTTCGCCTGAGAGGCAGCCGGCGCACGGCGTCGAGACCGGTGGGAGAAGTCCGAGGTCGGCGGCCGAGACCGACTCAGGGAGGTCGGCGACGATTCGAACCGAGTCCTTGCAGGAGGGAAAGAAGAAGAAGAAACCGGTCAGCAGGAGTCCCGGACTTCGGCCCTTAGGAATCCCCTCCGACGGTTAAGTTAGCTTCTGAAGAATATTCGATTCAGAAGGCAAAGAGTAGCTTTCATGCTTTTTGGACTATGGTCATTGAGGGTCTCGGAGACATACCTTTGGCAATAAATAGCGTGGTATTTATAGTAGAGGATAGAGGATGGTTAACGGTGATAGCCGATATAGGACTATGTCCGGGCTTACTGGTAAACCGCCATAGTGCCTAGTCCTCCACCGGAGTGGGCCGGACACGGCTGTGGGCCGAAGGGGGTTGGGTCGCTGATGGGCCGAAGCCTGCTGGGCCGAGGGCTACTGTGCCGCTTACGGGCCGAGGGTTGTTGGGCCGTTAGCGGGCCGGAGGCCTCCGGAGGGCCTTTTAGTGCTGATGCTAGGCTGAACTGGGTTTGGGCTTGTTTTAATGGGCCGAATCGGATTCTACCTCATCACATAGCCCCCCACTCTTGTCTTCCTCAGTTCTGAGATGGCGAGAGTATAGCCCGAGGCTTTCTGTCCTTTTTCTTGAGAAGATGGTGCCCTCGGTCGGCCGAGGGTCAGCTGTCACTTATCCGTCTTCATTCGGGATGTAGTGACGAAGGCCTTTACCCTTGAGGGTGAAGGGCCGAGCCTTCTGACTTGTGTCAGGCTTCATTAAATGGACGGGACGGGCGTCGCTTTTCCCGTCAGAACGGTCCCCTCGTGAAGAAGCACAGGACACGCGTCGCGCATCCGGCCACCCCGTCAAAAACACAAAAGGATCCTGACCGCTAGCGGGTCGCGGGTCACCTCGGCTCTCTGCCCGAGGTCCCGCTCGGATTGCCGCCTCTTCCTTCTCCGGCACGTGGATCGGGACACGTGGCGGGCATCCGAATGATCAGCCGAAGGGTCGGAGCGCTTTCGGCCGTTGATCATTCTGCTCCAAGTCCTGGAGTCTGTCCGTCATCATTACCGAAGGACGGTACACGTGGCGGGCATCCGAGAGAAGCGGTGAGACGACCGGGAGGATCTCGGCCGTCGGCTTCGGCGGGAAGGGTTTCGAACAGTGCCTATAAATAGGAACCCTTCGCAGGGCACTGTTCTCATTTCTGCTTCCTGCGCCTGCGTTCTTCTGCGATCTCTCGAGCTCCCCTTCTTCTCCGGCGAAAGGCTAGCCTTCTGGAGGTGTTTTCTGAGCTCGGCGGCTGTCGCAGGAAGATCTCTATCTCCCGGAGTGATTGCTGGGGGAGTTCTGAGGCTTGAGAGGTTGCGTCTGATCCAGGAGAGATCTTTTTCCTTTTGAGGGTAAGTATCAATCTCCTTTCTTCATCACCGCGACTCTATGCCCCGCAGCCACTCCTCGAGCGAGATTACCCCTTCAGACGAGGAGTATACTCCATCTCATTCCCCCAAATCTTCTCTGTCATCTCCTCTTACTCTGTACTCCCTCGCTTCTGCTAAGGCCGAAGAGGCCGAGGCCTCCGGTGCCGAGGGGTCCGAGGAGGTTCATACTCCGGGCCAGGCTTCCTCCTCGGGACGTCGTCGTCCCGAGACTGTCTCGGAAGCAGCCTGCGCCCTTTCGGATGAAGGGGTTAGCTACATCGCTTCTTATTATCAACTTCCTTCGTGGATGACCCCCTATCGGCCTGGCTCCAATACTAGGGCCAACACTCCTCGCCCGGGTAGTTTTCCTATCTATGAAGAAAGCTTCCGGGCGGGCTTTCGTCTTCCTCTCTCCACCTTTGTCATCAACCTCCTTTGCTTCTACGGGCTGGCCCCGTCTCAATTTTTTCCCAATTCTTGGCGCACAGTCTACGCCTTCTTGGCTGTGTTTGCCCGTATGCAGACTGTTCCCTCGGTCAACATCTTCCACTACCTTTTCAAAATCCAAAGGCAGGGGAGATCCGAGTGGTATAGCTTCGTCCCTCGTCTCGGCCGAGACATTTTTTTCCGGGAAGCCCTCGTCCATTCACGGCTGGAAGAGGAATTTTATCCTCGTTTCTCTGCCGGAGAATGAGAGGAGCGTGTGGCCCTTTCCTACCGAGTGGGCACCGCTAGCCGCAAGCCTTTCCGATCCTCCCATCCTCAATTCCATCCAAAGCACCCTCGTGGGCCATATCGAGGCCGCGGCTCCATATGACATTTCGGAGCTCTACAGCAAGCCGGAGCTGCTTGTGGGTGCCGGGGCATGGCCGGACCCGAGGAGTGATCCGGAGCGGGCTTTCCCCTATCTTCCTCCCGGGGAGACTCCACGGGACAGCGAAGGAAGCACTGGGGCCGCTCCTCCGGCCGAAGCGCCTCCAGCCGCCGAGGTTGCTGAAGCTTCGGCCGAGGGTAAGTCGGTCTTGAGTTGCAACCGTTGTGTTATTTGTTTCTAACACTTCTTCTCTTGTTTGCAGCGATGTCTGGGATCTGGGATCCACGGCCTCCTCAACCGGATAGCCCAGCAGCGCGGCCAAGCCCAGCCATCACCCCCGCAGGCGGCAGGCGGGTCTGGACGAGGCGTAGTGGCCCCGAGGGCCCGAGCCGGGGTTACGATGACAGCGGCCTCGTCCGAGGGCCGTGCTGCAGCCGCCGCTCTCGAGAGGGAGTGGAAAAGTAAGTCGGCTGCGCGAAGGGCCGGTCGCTTGTCGAAGCGGCCCCGGGCGGAGAAGCCCGACGAGGCAGAGTCCCCCCCCCCCCTGGTCAGGAGATCCGCCGCGGCCCGAAGGGCCGCGAGGCCGGCGTCCGCCGAAGCGCCGAGGGGCGACTCTCCTCCGGTCGCGATGGCGGGGGCGGAGCAGGAAGGCGCCGGTCCACAGGCGCCTTGCGCGCAGGAGCGCGAGCTGTGGGTCCCCGAACTGGAGATCTACAGAGACGAGAGCATGGAGGACTCGCAGACGTGCCTGCGTCTGCTCCGCGGCCTCACCCTCCCGTCGGCTCTGGTGGAGCTGAAGGACCACTCGATTACTGATCTGGCGATGATCAGCGCCCGATTGGCGGTCCAGGTAAGGAGCTCCTTAGTGTGCTTCAATTCTAGCTTTTCCTTAGCTCAGTTCGAATTTGCTGACCCTTATCTGCTTTCGGCCGCAGGCTGCGGTCACGGGCAGCGTCCTGATTCATCATCAGGAGCTCCTCCGGGATCAACTCCTGGAGGCCGAGAGGGCGTCGGCCTCGGCAGGTTCAGACGAGGGCCCTTCGGCAGGACGTGACTTTGAGTCCAGCGTCGACGGGCTCGTAGCCGCGAATGCCCGGATGCGGGCTCAGCTGGAGGAGCGGGCAGCGGAGGCCCGAGCTTCTTCCGAGGCCAAGACGAAGGCCGAACGGGAGAAGGAGAAGGCCGAGCGGGAGCTGACTGCGGCACAGGCTGAAAATCGGGCCCTTAAGGCCCAGATCCAGGACAAGGACGCCCGGCGGGCTTCGGAAAACCGTCGCCATGCCGAGGAGCTGTCGGCCCTGAAGCTGGAGCTGGAGGAGGCAGTCGATTCGGCCGTGGCCGACTACAAGGCTGGCCCGGACTACGCCGAGGAGATAATCCAGGCCCAGCTTCTAGCAGCCTCCTCGGTCTTCTACATCGGGCTGGCAGCCGCCCAGAAGGCTTGCCCTACCGTGGACCTGACCGGGATCGCCCTGCCGACGGACGAGGAAGGCGAAGAGCTCCTGTCCTGGTGGAAGGGGCTTGCGGCCGAAAGGGCCCCGGCCTCGGCGGAAGGCGATGAGGCCGTTCCAGCCGAGGAGGCCCCTGTCGAGGCCACCCCGTCTGAGGCCGTGCAGATAGTCGATTCTCCCTCCCCATCTCCTGGCCGAAGCCCAGTTAATGTGGACGAGGGGAATACCGAGGGCTAGTACGGGGGCCTGTCCCGGTTTTTATCTTTCTCTCTCTTTTCTTTTTTTTTTGTAAGCCTGCGGCCAGGTGGATGGCCGGTTTTGTACTTCCTTCACTGTGAATACAGGAAGTGTTTTTTGGCTTTACCTTGATGCTGTGCATGATCGACCGAATCTGGTTTTTCAGAAATCTGAGATCCTGTCGTCGTTTTTGCTGTAGCTCGCAAGGCCGAGACCCGATATAGGTTCGAATAGGAAGTTGATATGGCCGGGGCCTTTACTAACGTGGTTCACATGATCCGAGGGGATATCCTGCCGCTCTCTAATGCGGTCTACGTGGCCGAAGTCACTCCTGACTGGGTTTTATGCGGACTTAGAGATACCTTGCCGCTTCCCGATCCGGTATACATGGCCGGAGCCACCCTCGGATCAGGTTACCTGCGGGCTTAGAACACCATGCCGCTCCTGATACGGTTTGCATGGCCGAAGCCACTCCCGGTACGGTTTACACTGACTTAAAATATCATGCCGCTCCCGATACGGTTTGCATGGCCGAAGCCACTCCCGGTACGGTTTACACGGACTTAGAATACCATGCCGCTCCCGATACGGTTTGCATGGCCGAAGCCACTCCCGGTACGGTTTACACGGACTTAGAATACCATGCCGCTCCCGATACGGTTTGCATGGCCGAAGCCACTCCCGGTACGGTTTACACGGACTTAGAATACCATGCCGCTCCCGATAAGGTTTGCATGGCCGAAGCCACTCCCGGTACGGTTTACACGGACTTAGAATACCATGCCGCTCCCGATACGGTTTGCATGACCGAAGCCACTCCCGGTACGGTTTACACGGACTTAGAATACCATGCCGCTCCCGATACGGTTTGCATGGACGAAACCACTCCCGGTACGGTTTACACGGATTTAGAATACCATGCCGCTCCCGATACGGTTTGCATGGCCGAAGCCACTCCCGGTACGGTTTATACGGCCTTAGAATACCATGCCGCTCCCGATACGGTTTGCATGGCCGAAGCCACTCCCGGTACGGTTTACACGGACTTATAATACCATGTTGCTCCCGATTCGGTTTGCATGGCCGAAGCCACTCCCGGTACGGTTTACACGGACTTAGAATACCATGCCGCTCCCGATACGGTTTGCATGGCCGAAGCCACTCCCGGTACGGTTTACACGGACTTAGAGAGACACAAGTTTTATGAAAAAGAAATCTTTATTCGTGCCTTTTGGCTAAAAGTCCAGGAGAAGTGGTTTACATAAAATAACGCCGAAGGCGGTCTACATTCCAGGTGCGAGGGAGAGGCTGGCCCGAAAGGGTCTCCAACCGATAGGCCCCTCGTCTGATCACCTCTTCGACCTGATAGGGCCCCTCCCAGTTGGGGGCAAACTTTCCTGTGGCTTCGGCCGGTTTAGAAGTATGAGCATTCCTTAACACGAGGCTCCCGATTTCGAAGCTTCGGGGCTTCACTCGAGTGTTGTGGTACCTGGCCATGCGCTGCTGATAAGCCGCCAGCCAGATGCGAGCCCTATCTCGGGTTTCTTCTATGAGGTCCAGATGATCCTTCAAGCCTTCTTCGTTGGCCTCCGGATCGTAGGCAATGACTCTGAGAGAGGGAAGGCCGATTTCCACTGGAATAACGGCCTCTATCCCATAAGCCATGCGAAATGGAGTTTCGCCGGTAGGAGTTCGGCTCGTAGTCCGATATGCCCATAGAACACTCGGTAGCTCCTCTACCCATCGGCCTTTGGCTTCGCCGAGGCGGGCTTTCAGTCCCTGCAACAGGCTTCGGTTGGTGACTTCAACCTGGCCGTTTGCCCGAGGGTGTGCTACCGAAGTGAACTTGTGAAGAATGCCGAAGCCGGCGCAGTTGTCGCTGAACCGACGGCTATCGAACTGCTTGCCGTTGTCCGAAATGATGGCCCGGGGGATGCCGAACCGGCAGATGATGGACTTCCATACGAAGTTCCAAGCATTGCTATCGGTTATTGACGCGAGGGGTTCGGCTTCGACCCACTTGGTAAAATAGTCTACTGCCACGATGAGGAATTTCTTTTGGCCGGTGGCGATGGGAAAAAGCCCCAGGAGGTCGATTCCCCATTGAGCGAAAGGCCAGGGATCGGATAAGGGGGTCAGAAGGGTGGCTGCCTGGTGGATGAGGGAGCTAAACCTCTGGCACTGATCACAGCGCCGTACGAGGGCTAAAGCGTCCTCTCGGAGTGTCGGCCACCAGTATCCTTGCCTCAGAAGCTTGTGAGCCAGGGCCCTTCCTCCCGCATGTGCCCCGCATACCCCTTCGTGTACTTCTCTCATGGCGTAGTCGGCTTCAGTCGGGCCGAGGCACCGCAACAGCGGTCGGCCGAAGGACTTCTTGTATAGTAGCCCGTCCAGAAGGAGGAAGTGGGATGAGCGTTGCCGAACGTGCTTCGCCTCCCTTGAATCTGGCGGGACTTTTCCTCGGAGGAGAAAAGCGACGAGGAGAGTCATCCAGGTCTCGGCTTCGGCCTCGGTTATTTGCATGGCCTCAGGCTCGCCGAGGCTTGGTTCGGCGAGTTCCTCCACTAGGATCATTCGGCCTCCTCCCCCGTCTGGGGTTGACGCCAGCCGGGAAAGTGCATCGGCTCTGGCATTCTCGGCTCTCGGGATCCGCACGATTTCATAAGAATCGAATTGAGCGAGGATCTTGCGAGTCACCTGGAGATAAGATGCCATTATCGCATCCCGAGCCTCGTATTCCCCGGAAGTATGGCTGGCGATCAGCTGAGAGTCGCTGAAGGCTTTTAGGTTCCGGGCGCCGAGCTTCCTCGCGGCCCGGAGGCCAGAAATGAGGGCTTTCGTACTTGGTGGCATTGTTAGTGGCTGGAAAGGAGAAGCGCAATGCGTACTCCGTGACGACTCCTTCGGGCGATGCCAGGATCCACCCGGCGCCACTGCCCGAGGAGCACGCGGAGCCGTCTACAAAGAGTTGCCACTTGTCTGCCGGTGTAAGAGCCGAAGTGTCCCCGGCTTCGGGCATGTCGGCTTTCGGCTAAGGTGCCGAGGAAGCGTTGGGAGTGAGTTCGGCGATGAAGTCCGCCAATGCCTGGGTTTTTATTGCTACCCGAGGAGCATAGGAGATGTCGAACTCTCCTAGCTCAATCGCCCATTTTGCCAGCCTGCCGGACACCTCCGGTCGGGAGAGAATTTGCCTCAGGGGCTGGTCGGTAAGAACCTTTACCGAATGGGCCAGAAAATAAGGCCGGAGCCTCCTCGCGGATGAGACGAGGGCCAAAGCCAATTTTTCCAACGCGAGATACCGGAGTTCTACTCCTTGAAGGGCTCGGCTGGTATAATAGACTGGCTTCTGAATGCCATCTTGCTCTCGGACGAGGACGGCGCTAAGAGCCGTCTCGGATACTGCGAGGTACAGGCTCAGAGGCTCCCCGGGGACCGGCTTGGACAGAATGGGGACTTTGGAGAGGTAGGCCTTCAGCTGGTCGAAGGCTGTCTGGCACTCATCCGTCCAGTCGAAGCTATTGGCCTTCTTCAGTAGCTTGAAGAAGAGGAAACAGTAATCCGCCGCCCTCGACATGAAGCGGCTTAGGGCTGCGATCCTCCCGTTCAGCTTCTGTACCTCTCGGAGGTTTGCCGGGGGCCGCATTTGTATGATGGCCGAAACCTTCTCGGGGTTAGCTTCTACCCCTCGGTGGGTGACCATGTAACCGAGGAACTTCCCGGAGGCTACCCCGAAGGCGCACTTGGCCGGGTTCAGCTTCATCTTGTATCGCCGCAGGGCGGAGAATGTCTCGGCCAAGTCGGCCAAATGCTCTGCAGCGACGCGGCTTTTGACCAGCATGTCGTCTATATAGACCTCCATGTTACGGCCGAGCTGCGGGGCGAACACTTTATTAACAAGGCGCTGATATGTTGCGCCGGCATTCTTCAGACCGAAGGGCATCCGGGTATAGCAATATAGACCCAGATCGGTCGTGAAGCTGGTTTTGCTTTCATCATCCGGATGCATTCGGATCTGGTGATAGCCTGAATAGGCGTCGAGGAAGCTTAAGAGTTCTTGGCCGGAGGTTGCATCCACCACCTGATCTATCCGAGGCAGCGGGAAGCTATCCAATCGGACAGGCCTTGTTGAGGTTGGTGAAGTCCACGCACATTCGCCACTTGCCATCCTTCTTCGGCACCATCACTACGTTGGCGATCCAGTCCGGGTGATGCACCTCTCGGAGGTGTCCGGCGTCCAGCCCCTTCTGCACTTCGGCTTGGATGGCGGCTCTCCTTTCCTGATTGAAGGTGCGCCGCTTCTGCTTAACCGGGGGCTGGTCGGGATCGGTATGTAGTCAGTGCTCCGCTACCTCCGGGTCAACCCCGGGCATGTCCGCTGGAGACCAGGCGAAGACGTCGAGATTCTTTTTCAAGAATTCGGTGAGCTTCTCTGCTTCGGTCTTCTCCAGGCCGGAGCCTATCATCAGGGTTCGTCCTTCGCCTCCCGGAACCGGAATGGCGAGAAGCGCTTCTCCTGGAGATGCCTCGGCTGATGACTCGATCGCCAGGGTTTCGGTTGCAGCCTTCCCTTTGACCGAAATCATATAGCATTGCCGGGCTGCTTCTTGGTTTCCCTTGGCCTCGCCTATTCCATGGCTAGTATGAAATTTTAGCTTTTGATGGAAAGACGAAGGCACGGCTCCAACCCCGCCGATTAGCCTTCGGCCGAAGATGGCGTTGTAGGCTGAATCGATTTTTACAACGGCAAAATCCGTTTCAACGGTTAGTTGCCGGGGGGCGGAGCCTATAGTTACAGAGAGTCGAACAATGCCCTCTACTCGGCAGGGCGAACCGTTAAAACCGAAGATGGGGCCCCGGTGAGGCTTCATATTAGCCTCACTCAATCCCATTTTTACAAAACAATCATAAAATAAGATGTTTGGGACGCTTCCATTATCGACAAAAATATGATGTACATCGTAACTATTTATTACAGCGTTTATGACGAGAGCGTCGTCGTGAGGGACCTGAATATCAACCAGGTCCTCTGAGCCGAAGGTAATATCTTCTTGGCGAGGCCGCTTCGGCTCGACGTCAATCGTCGCTATAGTGGCAGAGCTGCGCTGCCGCTGCCTTGATCCTTCCCCTGGCCCTCCGGATATCATCATAATAGACCCAGAGCTGGGTCTTTGATGGGATGCTTCTACCGGGGCCGAGGTGACCTTCGGCAGAGGAGCAGCTTCTGTCACCGGGGGTTGCTGTTGCCTGGGCGTCTCAGGGACGTCCCAGTTTCGCTGTGGCGGGGGCTGCTCTCGTCGAAGCTGCGGCAGTCTTCCCTCCCGGATGAGGCGGTCGATTTCTTCTCGAAGCTGCCGGCATTCGTCCGTTGTATGGCCGATCTCCCAGTGATACTCGCAGTATTTACCGGGGTCCCTTCGGCGAAGATCAGTCTTCATGCGCTCGGGTCGCCGGATCATGCCCTTCACCTCCATGAGCATTCGAGAAGGGGGAGCAGGCAGGGGTAGGTACCGCTGTTGCGAGTCCCGTCGCCTCTCTCTGTCCCAGTCCTCCCTGCGATATCGCTTTCGGGAGGGCTCTTGATCTTCGAGCCGAGGTCGGACCACCTGGGGGGCAGGTGCCGAGGCTGCTTCGACTGCGCCTTTACCTTTGGACATCATCAGGGCCTCCCGGTTGATGTATTTGTGGGCCCGGGCCAGGAGGTCCTGGAAGGTAGGGGGATGGCGTTTCCCGATGGAGCCAAGGAGCCCTTCGTCCCGACACCCGCTGATCACGGTCGAGACCGCAATCGAGCTATCGAGGTTTGGGATTTGGGCGGCCTCGGTCCGAAACTTGGTGAAATATTCCTGGAGGGTTTCAGCGGGGCCTTGCCGGATGGCTAGTAGGCTGGCGGAGGTTTTACACTGCCGGGTGGCATCATAAAACTGGTCGATAAACAGCTGGCCCAACTGGACTAGGGAGTGGATGGAGTTGGGGGCCAGTGTCTCGAACCAGGTAAGGGCAGTCTTCTCAAGGGTGAGGGGGAAAAGTCGATAGCGGACTGCCTCGGCGACCCCTCGGACCGAGAGGTATGTGTTGAATCTCTGAAAATGACAGACCGGATCTGTCATTCCGTCGTAGAGAGGGTCCTTCGGCAGCTTGAAATTGGGAGGCACCTCGGTAGCCAGGAGCTCTGGCGTGAACGGAGTCTGCTCCAGGATGTTGCTAGCAGGGGGCGCCCCGTAGGGCCGAGACACCATTTGCTGCATTTCCTTTCTCATTGCCGTCAGCCGCCGGTCCAGGTCCGAGGCGGTCGAGGTGGCGACTGATTGTCCTCTGGTCCTGGCCGGGCGGAATTCCGACGAAGCATAGCCCTGCTCCGTCAGGCGGTCAGCGCGAGGGGCTCGGGTAGGTAGCGCCGAGGGCTCGCTGCGTGCCGTAGCGGTTTCGTCGGGGGAAACCGGTATAGGCGTCGGCCGGAACCGGGTATCTTGAACCGGGTAGAGTGGGGGGAGCGGCGCTTGCTGAAGAAGCTATCCTATCAATCCCATGCGCTGGGCGATGGCGGATACCATCTCCTGAAGAGGCGCTAGGGATGTGACGGCAGCTGCTAGCGTCGCCATTTGTTGCTGGAGCACCCCCACCCAGTCTTCCGCAGCGAGGGACTCTGGTATGACGGGCAGAGGCATGCTCGGCGGGGCAGAAGGGGCGCCTTCGGAAGGCAGCATCTGTGCCGAGGCTTCCCGTGCCTCTGCTTCGCTATGTCCGGATCGTCGGGTCGTAGGTCGTTAAGACATGACTTGCTTGTTTGATTCCCACAGACGGCGCCACGTGATGTAGCCGAAGCTATCACGACCGGATTCCGAAGCTGGAATCCGAAATTTCGGAATCCGGAGCTGGGTCGGATCGGTAAAAGAGGCCCGACAGGGGATCCGGAAGGCGACGAAGGCAGAGGCGAAGCCGAAGGTCCGAGGCCGAGAGTGGCTCGGTCGGAGGCTGGCTTGTCTTCGGGATGTGGGGCCGAGGCTCCTCCGGGCGGCGCGAAACCGAATCTCCTTCGGCTGAGGGGCAGCCGGCGCACGGCGTCGAGACCGGTGGGAGAAGTTCGAGGTCGGCGGCCGAGACCGACTCGGGAAGGTTGGCGACGATTCGAACCGAGCCCCTGCAGGAGGGAAAGAAGAAGAAGAAACCGGTCAGCAGGAGTCCCGGACTTCGGCCCTTAGGAACCCCCTCCGACGGTTAAGTTAGCTTCTGAAGAAGATTCGATTCAGAAGGCAAAGAGTAGCTTTAATACTTTTTGGACTATGGTCCTTGAGGGTCTCGGAGACATACCTTTGGCAATACATAGCGTGGTATTTATAGCAGAGAATAGAGGATGGTTAACGGTTATAGCCGATATAGGACTATGTCCGGACTTACTGGTAAACCGCCATAGTGCCTAGTCCTCCACCGGAGTGAGCCGGACACGGCTGTGGGCCGAAGGGGGTTGGGCCGCTGATGGGCCGAAGCCTGCTGGGCCGAGGGCTGCTGTGCCGCTTACAGGCCGAGGGTTGTTGGGCCGTTAGCGGGCCGGAGGCCTCCGGAGGGCCTTTTAGTGCTGCTGCTGGGCTGAACTGGGTTTGAGCTTGTTTTAATGGGCCGAATCGGATTCTGCCTCATCACTCCTTATATAATTCGGTATAAATATGGTACGTGAAAGCAACATTTTATGAGTATTTTTTTTCTTTTAACTGTTCCTCACCGGAGAGTCTTTGTATGGGGAATTCAAAACTTGTGTGAGGTTTAAAATAAATATAAAGATTATTAATATAATAAACCTTTTTAAAGATTGAAAAGTTAAAGAAAAAAGATCTTGTCATTATTTGTTGTAATGTCAGTATGAGATTCATATGCCAACACAGTTTCAACTTTAGCCCACACAGGCGAAAGGTCAATCAGCCTTGTTTTGTACCTGATAGTCCGCAGAAAACATGCACCTTGCTCTGGAGTCTAGACAACTTGCCCTCTTTAAAAAAGACAAAAAAAAAAAAAGGGGAAACACCTGCGGCAGTCGGTGCTACACCGGCTGCTGATCTTTTTAATTAAAAAATAAAAATCCTTTTTACGGGGCCTCAACCTGGTTTATATGTATGTTCGTAAAATTTGATCTCCCATTAGACAAATCTAAAAAAATTTGAAAATTTAAAAATTCAGCTCCAATTGAAGATCAGATTGTACAAATATGTAGAACATAATGGAGTCTACCCAAAAAAGAATTAAAAAAATAAATAAAATTACAAGTTTTTTTTTTCAAAAATAAAAGGGAGACAGGATCACCTGATAACCAATTTGTATATCTACGTGCACTTTTATGAGATGATGAGGTCCATCATGCTATCTCCTGCCGCTGGAGCGTGGTGGAGGCGCCTTCATCTCATCAAAGTGCAGAATGAAGGGGAACCAGAAATTACCAAGCCATCCCATCTTCTAAAAAACATGATAGCGGTCTAGTCAGCACCAACTCGGGCGAAAAGCTCTACTGGGGCATTTGTGGAGTTACACGGCAGGTGATGAAAGAAAGCGGCGCCATTTGATGAGCAAGATCGCAATGTGATCTGAACCAGAGTCTACGATATGATATCAATGGAAATAGTTCTAACATGTATGTTCATCTAAAGAGCATCCGGTACATTGGATATTTGGACTCGTCCAAGAAAATGCCAAAAGAACGAGTTATCACTTGTTAAGATCGTTGCGCTGTGCGCCGCAGATCCATAGCCCATTAAGTTTGGCCTGAAACCCCGGTGTGAGCATTCTGGTTATCAAAGAGGGCCTATAAGTTTTTTGGTAAAACAATACTGCAAAGCACAGAGTGAAGTGAACGAGCAGCAGAGAGATAACCTTGTGAACATGATAAATTAAGCTGTCTCTCTCTTACCTAAACAAATATATAAAGCACCCACGTAATACACAATGAAGCTCACATCTGCCTATGTACAATAATCACATTCCGTCGAGATTGCAGACACTTAAAAATCTCCAAGAAGCTGGCTTGCAACGTCTTTATAGCTAACCTTCTTCTTTACAGGATTTATATCAGGTTCTGGTTTTTGTTCCTCTTCGACTACAGCTTTTCCTGTTTCAACTTTCGTCTGGCTGAGGGAAGGTATCATATCCAGCAACATTGCTTGCACAGGGTCGTACATGATTTCAAGCTTTTCAGCAGTACCAGTCTTCTCTTGTTCCGTGGTGTCTCTGCGATCGAACCTTCGGGAGTTTCCTTCATCCAGGGTAATCCTTGCAGATGAACCGATAGCCTTATTGGTTTCATCCCCCTCATCGTCTTCAATCCCCTTGCCTTCTGTGGACATGGTTTCATGAATATGGCCAGAATGCCCGAGTATTCCATGCTCCTCTTTGATACTCTCATTTTCCTGTACACCATGCGACATACTAGTTTCTGCGTCATCTGTCCTGATGTTTTCATCAGATGAAGCACCATTTTCTGATTCATCCAGATAGATTTTAGCAGGCTTTTTTCTAATCCCAGCGCGTGTCCTCCGAGCAGGTTTGGCAACCGGTCTTCCTTTCTTTGGGTTCATCTTGGAAGGTCTTCCTCTTTTCCTGCTTCTCTCTCCAGAAACTAATGCTTCGTGTCTCTGCTTTTCTACATGCTCCATGGCTACAGGAGGTTCAGAATCCTGTGCACTGATTCGGAGGGGTGTGAAGATCGAACAGATGTAGATCTAAAGGCAAAAGGCAAAAATAATGTGTCTGCAAATACATTCCAGTGTTTCATCTTATTACCTAGATGAACCACCCATCTGCATACCTCTATTTTTCTCTATTTTTGTTGTGTTCATCTAAAGACAGACACAGGCCGTACAGGACATGGCTTGAGGTTTTCAAAGAGCACATTAAATTTTCCACATAGCACTCATTGGATGTCAACATGTCCCATGCAAACAACCTTTTTAACTTTTTTGATATGCGATGTCTAAAAAGAGTCCAAACTAAAGTTGATACATGATTCCAGTCCCATACTTTTCGAGATTAGCAAGGTCTCTGGTCAGAGGTGTATGTAAACATGACATAAAGTAGAATCAAAGAAACATAAGTGAGCTTTATTCACAGACAAACAGGCCTAAATTAGAATAGAAGATATATAAATATCCTTGTCTAGGCAGAGGAAAACGCCCAAAACCAGAACACCAAAGATGAGTGTTCTTCTCCATCCTCAAGTAAACATGCCTAGTAGAATCACAATGAGTTCTTATATGTATCCCTACACAGTGGAACAAGCTTCTTGGCGGTTCCATAAGCATGGCTTTAAAAAATGCAAACATAGACAACAAAATCCAACTGTATGTTACCCAAAAATGACAGGAACAAGCCAGCACCATATTGATGAGATAATGCTTATGATTGACTTAAAGAGCGATCCTACTTCCATGATGTGATTTATTTAGGGCCTAATTTCTTAGTGAAATCTATCTTCCAAAAAAGAATAAAAACATTAATAACCCATTATTCATATTTCCCTTGGCGATCACACTAGTGTACCTATCCAGTAAGTTGGTGTACGACCATAGCTTTAATCTAGGCTTGTCACTGTTTTTTTGGCCATTTTCTTACTGATGAGAATAAACTTCCAAAGGAAAGGACAAAAAGTGGTCTCAGTGACATTGCAAATTCTAGTAATGACATACACATAATACCTGACCTCTATCCTCAGGTCTACCATCCAGAAGAAAGTTGATGCATATCTCCATTAATGAAATTTGGACAGTTTAGTTCTTAGGAAAGGACGAAAAATAATGTAATGTCTATGGCACTCAGTGATGATGCAAATTCTAGTAACAAACTAAAATACCTGGCTTCTATCGTCAAGTCTACCAAGGCATCAGGTCTCACGTTATATGCATCCTCTGGCAATCTCTCATTTTTGTCCAATGAATCTTCCAACCACTGATGCCTCACAACATGCAATCTCCGGGAATGCAGAAGGTATCTTTTCACAGAGGGGCAGCTGCAGAAAGAAAAATTATCATGGGGAAAAAATAATGAAACTCAACGTCATTTTCTGCAGACCATGCTTTGAAACATAAAGCAGCCAAGTCATCATATGGGCTTAAATATTATGTCACGTCATCCTCGGTTGGAACCCAATATCAGTGATGACATGGATAATGGCAACCATCATGGCAATAGCCAATGTGGGAGGTGGAGCAAGAAACATCACAGGTTTTTTTTTTTTCACTTTTTAATCCCTACTAATTTTTGAAGTTGGGAAAAAACTCCTGCTATCTTGCATATTTTGATCAACTCCGTTAAATATTAATTTTTTTAGTCTCCACTGTCTAGTTCCTTTAGTTTTCAATAGCTTAATCAGAGTTTAAGACTAATCATGGTTAGATTAAACTTAAATGACCATTTTACCCCCCCACAGTCAAATTTAACCTCAGCTGGGGGAGAGAGAAGACAAGGGTAAAAGGGCGAGAGAAGAGCAAGGCCTCCCCCCCCCACCGGCGAGCTCCCACAGCTTCCTCAGATTTTGGCCGACCATGTCAATCTTGAGTAACCCAGTCGAGCCCAGGTGCCGGATCGGCCGATCCGGGCCCAGATCGGCCCAATCCGGACCTGGATCGGCCCAATCCGGACCTGGATCGGCCCAGATCGGACCGATCCAGGCCCCAACGACTAGTTTGACTAGCCGTTGGTTGGCCATTTGGAAACAACCAGCAACGGCTAGTTTGGGCCTTGGAAGTCTATTTAACCTCCTCAACTCCCCCCCCCACCCTCCACAAGTGCCTCTCTCACTCTCTAACTCTTGCACACACTCGTTGTCTCTCTCACTCTCTCGATGGTCGAATTCTCTCTCAGTCTATCCTATGACTAGAAGCTCGACGATCTCTAAAAGACCTCCTACTGGCTATTGCACACTTTCTTTTTCTCTCTCCTTTTCTTTGAAACTCTTCTACTTTTGTTTATCAATTTTTTCCTTTTTATATTATTACTCTAAGCATCTCTTATCCCTTCGCAGTCGACATGTTGTGAACTGCTCAAGTGCTTAAAGAATGGCATCTCAAGGTGTTGCTGAGCGATCCTCTAGGAACCCTCCTAGTGCTGATCCTGCTTGAGCTTATTGCACGCTGGTACACTGCAGACCCGACTTAGCTCTTTCCAGCCTCCTCAATAAGTTTCCAGAGACTTACTGGGCTGGGTAGGCTGTAGGGTGGTAGGTGCGTCGGAAGAACGACCTACTCACCGTTACGACCGTTAGTTAATAGTTATCTCTGTCACTTTTAATTGAAAGGATGAATCGCCCTACGAATTTACGACTTATGAACGATTAATGAATATTACGACTGATCGGGTAAATAAATATGAGAAAACGACTGATCAGATGAATGAATAATAAACGAACGACTCAATCTTTAGACATTATGTAAATGACGGACATAAGATACTTTTATATTTTATACTGCTATAAAGTACCATTAAAAGGCAGAATCATATGAAAATGTGCAATAGTTGTAAATATGTTAAATGTTTTTCATTCCGGATTCACGTTTTACGATGCATGCATTCCATATTAGTTTAATGCATCATTCCATTTAGGTCTCATGCATTTATGAGTATGTTATTGGGTATAACCCAAAGATTTAATAATATAGGAATGAAATCTATAATTATGATTTGAATTAAAGTTTAAAGTTGAGCCTTGACATTTTATGCTCACTTTTTAACTAATATTTGTAAATGCTCATAAGATAAGAATTGCACATTATGCATAAATAAGAAAGTAAATGAGTTGGTGTGTATGTGTCTGTGCAAGTAAGATATCAGTAGGGGCGTAAATGATCCCTACTAAGAACTCAATTTATGGATTCTCATAAAAGTTATTTAACATATTTTTCAGAGACCCACAGTGGATGACGGAGAAAAGGAATGATACCTCCAGTTCAAATCAAAGAAAAATTTTCAGGTATGACCAGTTGTTTTAATTATTTGAGATATGTTACTTATATTTCTATTGTGTGATGGACATGATCTGCTCATTGTTTCTTTACATTTATGTTCCTTATTATTATTATTTTTGCTCTTGTGCACCTTCCGGAGATTTGTAAAACCTGGGCCGTTACACTATTGCTCTGGTGATGGGCCTTTTGGGTTGACATGGGTGCAGAGTGCGGACGCTCCCCAATTGCCAGCCGGTTCCCATCCTTGTTTGCCATTGCCTCCCAACCCCTTGTTGAGGTGGCCCAAGTGTTTGACCTAGCTACCGCAGGAGGGGGTTGGATGCCTGCATTTAGAAGACAGTTCAGAGATGAGAAGATTAGAGAGCTTGGGAACTTGTTGCAGGATCTCCATCCCTTTTCAGTGGACCCTTCTGTGCAGGATTCTCTACAGTGGACTTGGGAAGTCTCAGGAGTATTTTTCGTGAAATCAGCATACAGGGTCATTGAAGATAGGGTTGCTCTCAATCAGTTTTATAATCAGATTTGGCCCACAAAGAGCCCTCTCAAAGTTAAAACTCTTATTTGGAGGTGCTCTCTTAGTAGGCTGCCTACTTGTGATAGATTGATGTGCTTCCTTGATGGGTTTCCTACTACTTGCTGTTTATGCGGAGAGGAGGATGAAACCATTTGAGCATTTATTTTTGAAGTGTTCATTCTCCCGAGAGGTGTGGCAGATCTTTTTCGACAAGCTCAAGCCTCGTAGTAGGTCCTTTGCTCATATTGATTCAATGGATAGTCTCCTGCAATCCTGGGGCACATGCTTCATACTCCTAAGAGGGATGGACAGATGTGGTGCCTGGTGCTTCATGCAACCTTGTGGACCATTTGGGGAGAAAGGAACACAAGGATCTTCAACCGTGAAACTCTGGTTCAAGAGAGTAGCCTCATTTATATGTAACAGAACTAGAGAATGGGCGAAGCTTTTTGTAATGTTTCTGATTTGCCCTTTTTTCATCTTGTGGGCAGTGATTGAGGGCTGCACCACTTCAGTGCCTCTTGTATAGAGGGATCTATACGGCTTTTGTAATCACTCTTGTAAATTCTCCTCTTTTTATCAATATAATCAGTGGTACCATCCATTTCTTAAAAAAAACAGAAATCAAGGATACCAAAAATAAGATGTTATTGAATCCTTGGAGCATACCGATCATATATTATGTCAAATAGTCTCTCAGATAATGATGTCGAATATGCTACCACGTGAGTGGCACATGAAAGATCATCGATGACTTCACCACCATGCCAAATAACCTCAAGTTTCATATGCCTCAAGGCAAGCTCTGATATTGCTTGGTGATCCACATTTCTTTCAAAGACAAAAACATGTTAGCAATGTCTCCAAAGACAGAAAAAAGCACAAGGCATCATTCAGTTGATCATAGACTTAAGCAAGAGGGAGGTGAGATGGGATCATACATAACTGGGGTCGCCTCACAGAAGTAAATGCAACAATCCTGAAATAGGCACCACCTTTTGCTAGGGCAATATTTCTTCTTATAATGACGAACAAGTTGTGTGTCTCTTGATCCGTCCATGTTGCTGAATATCTTGCCACAGCAAACCGAGGTATCATTAAACACAAATTTAATTAGCTCATCACCTCTAGAAAAATACAAATTAAATGCAACAAGATGCTACAAGTTCCAAATTCAAAGTCTCCTTGTCCATTCATGTTGATGAGTATCATGCAGCAACTGAACACAGTGCTGTTAAATATGAATTTATCTCAGTCTATCATCCTTGGATAAATAAAGAGTAAATGCAACTAAATACTACAAGCTCCCTCTAAAGACATACCTCACATTGCAGATATTAGCATTATATTTCTCCTGTTAAAGTTGCTTGCCTATGATAGATATCTAACAAATAATGTTAGACTTGAAGATCATAAGGAGCTGCTCCCCACCCACCCCCCCAAAAAAAAATCCAGTTTGTAAAAAGATGCCTGCAACTTACCATGCTCTTCGTACCAAAGCTCGAAACTGTGGGAGTTTTTTTTTTCTCTCCCTCCGTATGTGTGTTGGGGGTGTAGGGTGCTATTTGGAAACAGTAGGGCATGTAAACCTTATTTAATGATTATCATGTTGCTTGGCCTTGGAATCTTAGGGGGGAATCAACAAAGGTTAAGGGACACTCCCCAAAGGGTGGGTTAGGGGACTGGGAAAATATGAGGGAAAAGTCCAATTTCCCAGAAAAGTAGTTTTCCTAGCATTAGAGTTTTGGAAAACCTTTTTTTCCCTTGGTAAGAAAAACTACCCCAAAAAATTTCCTACCTCTAGACTTTGGAAAACTTTTTTTTTCAGGAAAACAATCAACCTTCTTTCTCTCTCTCTCTCTCTCTGAACGGTTGAGATTTAACATTAACCACATGCGATTTGACTTTTCTTGATAATCCCTAATTGTAGAAAATTTATTTTTTTGGGGAATATTTTTCAGTCTGGAAAGAAAAAGTTTTCCTTTCCTAAGGAATGAAAAGTTTTCGTGAACTCCTACCACACACAAAGAGTTATACTTGCTGCACCGCATGCAAAACGAAAAAAAAAATAACAATAAGGTGGGCCCCACGTCTATACAACCCAATCTCCAATCGGTCGATCCAGAAAATTCTAAAAAATCAAAAATCAAGCTCCAATTACCGGTAAAAGAAAGTCCTTAATGGGCCGAGCATGAGCCAAGCCCAACAAATTGAGGCTCAGTTTTTTTATTTTTTTAGAATTTTTGGGTGGTCTGATAGGCTGATAGGACATCGGGTTGTACGGACATGTGCGACATCGTGGGACTGACCTTAAAAAATTTCAAAACAAGTTTTTATTTTGCATGCGCCACATGCAGTGCAGCAAGCAACTTCCCCAAACATATCGGTTTCCCCAACCAGTTCGTAAAGCTCACAGATTTGATGAATCTTTTGAATATATTTTTTGAGCTTCCTATCAAGGCTATTGTTGGGGATTCAGTTTTTTCTGTAACACTAGATCTTTCAATTGAGTTGCAGTCAGCCTTCATTGTTATTTTTGATCAATTATGAATCTGGTATAGACCCCAGTTAGAGTTCCTAATAGGAACCATATAAACAGTGACGCTGTGAAAGTGTGAAATGGCATGCACTTGTAGATATAATGAACAGTGAAGGGGGCCAGTCTGTTCATTTCTGCTCAGTTTTGATTAATTTTGTATTGCAGATTACCAAATAGCAGAATCTAAAAAGAAGTATAAAAGTGTAGTAAAAATGAGATCCTTCTAATAGCACAAGAAATAAGGTCAATGGAGTTTTATACAAAAAGTTATGGTTGACGATTGTTCTGATTATACTCTTTAGATTGGTATCATGTCGTGTTCTTATGCCCTCCTAATTTTAGAGGATTTTGAGGGCTTGGGGATTGCATGCTACCCCCTTGAAAGAACTGCCCTCAAAATTCACAGAGCAGTAGGATCAAATAAAGATTAGGAAATTGAGATGGATAACTGAAGCATGTATCACAGTACCATAAGGTGCCGGAGATCATAATGAGCTTAATCAAGATCATGAGGAAAAGCACATGCCTTATTCATCACCGAAATGTATTAGGAGGATCAAACACAAAGCAATATGTCGATCAATCAATTACTTGAGAGACCGATCATATCATTGGATCAATGGGACTTCATCTTCAGGTATCTAAGGCCATAGTGATCCCCAATACCTTAGGCTATTCATCTTGAAAAAAAATAGGATCATCCCAGACAACCTAGTTTTCCTCTCCATAAATTTCATTATATTGCATGTTTGTGTTGTGCAATGCAGCAATTTGGCATCAACATAAATATCCTAAAATTGAATCCTATTCAATTAACAAGCTTCCAACCTTTTTAAATATCATTCTGTTGCACGGTAAGCTGTTTTGGTGGTACCAACCATATTCAATCCATTGTAGATACAAGTATCATAAGAGCAAACAAACAACAAGCTGAACATTTGACAATAAAAACTGATACAAGAAATCAAACATAGAATATCCACGGCTACATGGCTCATCAGCAGTTCCAGCTACAAGATTTATACTGTGAATCCCTTCACATGGTTCAGATGCATATGATTGCATTTACTGTAACTTACATGACATTGGGACATGGTTATAGCTCTACAAGACTGACTGACCAGTAAAACATATGCTATTTTTTAGTTCTAATTTCCGCTGGTAACACACCTGCTTAATATCTGTCAGATCAATATCCCAGTAGTAATAATCAGAGTACGAGTCAATCTCTTCTTGAAACTTTATCTTTGAAGATTCCGTGATAAAGAGGAAATACCTTCAAAAACAAAAAACAATTCTATGTATTAGTTAAAACAATTAGGTCCAGAGGGTAAAAAGAAAAAACACAGTTGGACAAAATTTACTTTGGTTGTAAATGCAGAAGATGCTTCTGGGTACAGCAGCCCAAAACCCAAGAGTAATGAATGATGTCTCCATGACGCATTGCTGCTTGATATTTGATCCCTGCCAAATTCACAATCCATGTTTTTCTTCAGACTACGAAGTCTAAATGAACAACAATCTCTCGTTTTGGGAAAATTAATACAAACACAAAAAATTGAACCTCTTTTCTCCGCTGCTATACAATGAGTAACAGAATCATTTAAATTCATAGAGAAAGTTCCTCCATTCTCAGCCACTAATTTGTGAAAATAGTCAATGGAATAGGATGAAGGAATGTTGACAAAATCTTAGGGAAAAAAGAAGTCAAGGACCAACCATTCTTCCAATGACAGCCTATAAATCATTTAAAAAGAAGAAGTCAAGGACCAACCATTCTTCCATGAACATCACACAATGACAACCTATATGTCATAGATTATAACTGGAGAAACAGTATTCATCTTTACACAACATAATAGACCATCAAATATAAAGCATAGGTTTTAATACCAAAGTCAAATTTGTAGTTCTAAGGGTTTTGTCAATGACATCCCTTAGAACTTAGAAGCAAAATAGCATCAGTTACCAGATGGTACAGCAGAGGAAACACATTCGGAAAGCTATCTCGTCCATTGAAGGAAAAGAATTTCAGTGCAAAATATGAATTGACAGCTCTGCATTGACTTTAGGATACAAAACATCATGTTTGCAAAGATAAGTGTATTCTCCTCAATGCCGGAGACATCAGTTCTTGTTAAGTGAGCAGGAACAACATGAACACTTTTTTCTCTCTTTCTTGAAGGCTTCACATTCTTTGAGATGTTGCCTTGAGAAATTCCATGATCTTCTCCTCTCTGTGTACTACCATTGCTAGAATTCACCAAGTCCACAAATGCTACAAAAGAAAATTTTCCAAGCCAAAGAACATCTTTGTTAAGAAATGAAATTAGGTACAAAATTTGCAGCATTCACACAATTGAAGCAGGGAACTAAAATAGCAACCAGATAAATGCAAATAGAAAAATAATACACCATATTCCTTGAGTTTATAAAAGATCTGAGCCCAGCACATGGCAGCTGATCTCATGCATCAGAGGTCACCTTCAGGTTGTGAGATTGAATCCATTGCAACGTAGAATTCCTTTGCAGGTTTCTAAAAGACATGAGCCCACATGGATGGGAGGTCATTTCAGGCTGAAAGATTGAATCACTTCTAGAAAACCCCACCGCACACCCAACACACACACACACACTCATGAGCCGTCATGGGCATAAGCCTTTGACTACTGCTCCCAGATTCCCAGGTTGGCATGCAGCTGCCAGCTTTGGGATTGACTGCAACCTGGTGTCTGCAGCATGGCTTGTTTATGCAGCCAAGCTCTACTGCTCTGGACGTTCAAGTAGCCCAAGAAGTAGTGTTGTGCTTGTTCCCCAATGGCATCAGTAAGAAAATGGCTTCTTTCAGTGTCGATTCTGGACAGTGCACTTCACAAGATACACCTAGTTGTTGACACCTAAAAACTCTATTTTGAAGCTGTTACTTTGAATAGCCTATCTCCCAAAAAAACATGCAAGTTTGCCTTCTATCTTAAGAAATGTTAGTTATGTAAACCAAATAAGATATTGGTAGCGAATAGCTCCAATTTTAGCACCTGCAATTCATTCAGGATTTTGAGCAGGCAGATACAATTTTTAATCGTACTACAATGAGATTTACATGCAAAACATCAAGGGATACTTTAGAACTGCAATTCTGCAACAAGGAAATGTTATATCTGAACTCAGCTTTGTCTTGGATGGGGTCATAGAGATCTCGGAGAAATTCGGGAGATCAGTAATGGCCAGGGATAATGAGAAGATTCTAAGTTTTAGGGAAGCTTTAATTTTTATTCATTTAACCACTTTACATGATTAGATTAATATAATGAAGTGAGGCACAGAAAATCTCAGAGATCAATAATGGCCAGGAAAATGAACGAATAAACATTTTTTTTTCCAAAAGAAGCTCAACTCCTGTACTGTGCAGAAGGGGGCAGCAAGAGGGAGTACATCAAAGTGGGAGTCAGCAAGGAGGGGGATCACAGAGCTGCACTCCTGATCGTGCCGAAAATCCTAAAAAAAAGTGTAAAATCTGGAAATGGATAACAGAACTAAAAAGAAAAAGAGAAAGATCTCAGGCACAGTGCTTGAGTTCTCAGCAACATGCTGAGACCGAGATTCTCACAAGAATCTCACGGGATTGCAGACCATGTTCTGCAACCATGTTCTTTTGCAAACTAGCCTTGTTTAAAAGATTCGAAAGATCTTGCAATAGAGTGCCTTTGAAAATCCAAGAGATAACTGAACACACTTGACTATGCCATTCTTTCAGCAGTGACAGCTGTAATATATATGCTGTTATCCAAACAATACAAATTAATAAATCACTGGCATAAGTTAGGTTGCATTTGTTGCATCAAAAATTCAGTCCAGAGAAGCCATGCACACTTTCATGAGCATACTGAGAGAAAATCAGCTAAAAAAATGTTAATAACTTGTTTAAGAAACAAGCACACTTACACTGCACGTCAAGACACTCATGCCAAGGTTTGTCATATCTCACACGGTCTATACGTGGAAATCTCAAACTATATGGTGCAGCAAATACCTAAAAACATAATACCTAGCATCATTGAGATCTCCAAGGTCAAAATACCTAAAAGAAAGAAACGACAAGTAGCAAGCATTTGAACCTCGGACTTTATTGTACGGATGTCACTAGTAATAGAAAGTATAACTGATCTGCAAAATGAAGATGAGTTATATTTCAAACAAATCACAGTTTACTTGTAATGACAGAATAAAAAGCATATAACTTATCAGGACTGTCCACCCAAACATCTGGCCTTTCCTTTGCATTATATGTCACTTCGTAGAAGCGTGGTGCCTTCTTTGGGTACTCATTTCTCCTTAAACCAGAAAGCACACATAAAAAGTCAAGATGCACACACAAAAAGTCAAGATGCTGTGACTTCCATCTTCATTATCAAATTTCCAAGTTCCAACATCAGAAAAGGAAATAGTTCGCTACCTAAAATTTCATTAGAAAAATGCTTGATTATGAAATACATTATGTGCATGCACATTTTCAGTTCACTGCACATGGAAAATGTTATGTATAAAAAAGCAATAAACAAAACACATGAATTCTTACTCATGGTGACATGATTTTTTTCTTTTTTTGATGGTGACAAGATAGCCATATTTCATTCAACAAAAGGCAAACAACGGGGAGGTGGGGAACTCCTGAGCTGCCAAATTCATAATTCAGGACTATTAAAAAGCGAGATAACCCATTACATAGGAGACCCCATTCCCCCTGTTACAAACAATGTATACAGCACTAGGGAACATGAGGTAAGACTTTTCAACACGCTAAGCCTCTGCAGTAAAATGGGTTTATTAGAAGTACCCCTTGCAGCATTCGATTATACCCAAAATTTCTTGTATACTACTGAACTCAAAATAGTCTTCTACTCCTCTCCTTCCATAGTGCCCAAAGATTAACCAGGAGCATTTCCCACCATGCTTCCATAGGGGAGGCCCATGGCCACCATCTAAGTACCTTTAGGGAATCATCTTCATCTTGGTTTCCATGCCACCCCCACTTTCCCACATAATATAATAAACGATCTACTGTTTCTCTTTTCTGCGGCACAGAATATGCACCTATCATCAATATATGGCCTCCACCTCTTGATTCTGCCATAGGATGCCTTTCTTTGAACAACATTTCACTAAGCTCAGATCTAGCAGTGAGGCAAAAACTAAGATACTAGGCTAATGTAGTAATATGCTCTTCTTGTTAATACTAACAAATTTTCCTTGCAGTCAAGACTGAAGAAAACACTAATAACCTTGCCCAAAAAAAGATAAGCTTGAACGTTGACACTGCCAGTTGCTAGGCAGAGGACAGTAATGAAGAAAACACTAATAACCTTGCCCAAAAAAAGATAAGCTTGAACATTGACACTGCCAGTTGCTAGGCAGAGGACAGTACTGAAGAAAACCTAATAACCTTGCCCAAAAAAGATAAGCTTGAACATTCACACTGCCAGTTGCTAGGCAGAGGGCAGTAAAGTAAGAACTCCATGGATGTCACTCAAGTGCATTTTTCAACAAGCTGCTGCACATGTTTCTGAAAAATGCAGTGAAGGAAGATCAAAAATAGGACTTCGCAATGGAAAAGAAGGGAAAATTGGATATGGGAATGGCAACATGCCAGT
This sequence comes from Zantedeschia hybrid cultivar, assembly GCA_030544215.1. NCBI lineage: Eukaryota > Viridiplantae > Streptophyta > Magnoliopsida > Alismatales > Araceae > Zantedeschia > Zantedeschia hybrid cultivar. Next base: position 39,519,693 of record JARZZO010000013.1, on the reverse strand, counting down.
AAGTCAGTTCATAAGATGTAGTCAGACAGCAGAGGGCACCAGACAAAGCACAAAAAACAAAGCCTAGATTTCAAACATGCAGGGTCTGAACCAGAATTTCACCCCTTGGACCCAGTCAAAGTCCACTCACAAATACCACAACAAAAACAGCCATGCTTTCCAACTTACAAGACCTAGTAGTGGCTGTGGGTTTGCCCAATCTTTTCATATTAGTGCTGGATGTGGCTGAATAAGTGGGGGTAGATTCACTGAATTGGGATTATGTTGAGCAGTAGAACTTACAAAGGCCTGCCTGCTCTGCAGCATCTAAACACAGAAGAAGTCAATGCAACAAGCAACATGAGATGATTTTGAATTCCATTAGACTTTTGAATGCATGGTATCTACAAATATTCTCCTTTAAAGACACCAAGACGATGGTGAAATAACATAAGGCCTCATATTTGAGGTCACAGAGAGCTTAGCATGGCATGAGAGATAAAATCAAAATGCTTTTGACATACCTGAAATATGGTTTTAACTTGTTCACAAGAGAGTCGAGTTCATCATCAGATAGCCCAGTACCAACTCTACAGAATGAGATAAACCTGCAAAAGGAAGTTCAGAGCATGGTTTTCAAGGCGTCCAAGGCGACTAAGGTGATGACCTACCGCCTTGTTCACCTAGGCGAAGCTTAGTTTATATAACAAAGTACATATCAAGAGGACCATTAGTCTATATTTTCTAAATTCTACGATACATTCTATCTTCAATTAATACCAAAGTGCTATTAACAAGTAACAAATATTCAGCACATCTATACGTGTAAAAATCAAAGGAAACAAAATAGACGAAATACTATTAAGAAAACCAATGAAATTTTGAACATACCTGTCAGTGAAGATGAAAAGATAAACCTGAAATATTGCTAAGGAAATAATAAGAACACCAATATAATGTTGTAATTATCCACCACTTGTTAATTGTCAAACATAGTCACTACATCAAAGTTTGATGATCAAAGCAGTTAAAAAAAAACATAGAATAAGAACATAAATCTAAATCTTAATGCCAAAACCCGCGTCCTCATCAAGAGAAGCCCCAGCAAGTGGATCCACATAAGCTCTTTTGCTTCTATCAATGTCATCATCATCTTCTTCACTTCATCACTCTCATCTTCATTCAACTCAACATAAAGCACCATTTGTTCCACTTCGACAGACTCTAGCCCTTCAAGGCATGGAAGGCAGGATCGGCCAATCTCGATCCGGATCGGCCGATTTGGATCAGATCGGCCAGTGCTGATCTGGCCAGAATCGGCCGATCTTGGCCAATTTGGGCCACTTTCGGCTGATTCCAACTGATCCAAAGCCGATCCGGATCGGGATCGATGGGTCCCGATCCAGCCGGCCGATCCGATCCGGAATTCCCTGCTTCAAGGTCGATTAGGCCCATCAAGAAATTTTGATGTTCCCAACGCAGTATCAACCTCGGCCCACATAAGATCACTAGTATCATGAACTAAGTCATCATGTAAAGATTTTCCAATCATCCATTCACTACTCCAATCCAAGTCATCAAAGCATATTGGATCACATTTCTCAAGCTTCATTTTTATTTCCTTGAATCTCTCCTTTAGCCGGCAATTATACTAGATATAGACAAGATCATTAAGTCTTTTATGTTCAAACATGTTCCTCGTTTTTGTATGGATCTGAATACACAATAAAGTAAAATATTATAATTAATAATATGAAACTAAATGTTAATTCTAGACTAGCATCTTTAAGTACTTACAAATTCAAATGCGCTCCAATTACATTCACAAGCAGAAGTGCAACAAAGTCCAAGAATACGAAGTGCTAGTGATCGAATATCTGGTGTCTCAGCACCATAAATGCGCCACCACTCAACTGTGAATAAAAGATTAAAAGCATTTCAATGTGTTATATAAATAATTCATTTATTACTCAGTCTATTTCTTAAATCAGAAATGAATTAAGTTGTGTATAAGAAACAAAGTAATTGGTCGTTTTCTATCTCGATGTCTTTTAGCTAAAGAACTCCCAAATAAGCCTTTAGAACTCAACTATAGCTCCATTTGATCACTTATTTTATCTTGAATATCCTAATCTTTCATCATTCTTAGAAGACAATCAAGGAATGCTGATTCAAACTTTGCAACTACTTGTGGATCATCCTCCTTAGTAGGAAAATACTTGGCAGGAATGAGAAAAAAAAAAACTGCTGCACGTAATGGTTGATGCATTTGTTATTTTTAACAGATCACCTCACTAATATTCGCAGCACCATAATCCTCCTTAACAGATCACCTCACTAATAACCCCAGTACCATTTACATGTCTGAAAAAAAGGTGAAAAGATCAATCCTGTGTGCAACAATGGGCTTCTCTTGATGGAAAGATCAAGACTCCCCATTAGCCTCCTGCTTTGATGACTTGATCATATTTATGTCCTCCAACAAATGACATGGAATACATTCCTTCAAATTACATATTCCACCCGTTTAGTGAGGCTATTAAAATAAATGAACCACTGCATATAACATCAACCTTGCTTACCCAAACAATGACACTTATTCAATGACACTTACTCAATCCTCTGTAATAATACTTTGGCCCAAAATCTTTTCTGAAGTGGACAACCAAATGAGAATGCACCACATATACAGTTACAAGAGCCTATTTTTCCTCAAGAATGGACCCATTCTTTAACCTTGCAGCCAACAAAAACCCACTTCCCAGAAATGCCTAGGAAGGGCAAGGAGGCAAGTACAGCATTGACAGAAGGGACTCAGCTTGCTGACAGAAGAATATGGAAAAATAGATTGAGTGATATTAGCAATGCCCTCCTCAAGGAGGAAGACCCTTGATTAATTCATGGAAAATGAAGTTCGAAACACCTCTTTATGTATTTTATCAGGCCTATTAACTTAGGTAATGTGCATTATGGGTAATCCTAAAGCATGTTTGTTTGCTCATAGTCTCTAAAAAGGAATAAAGAACCATAGACTAAACTGGATGGGTTGTATATGTTCTTGTGGCCAAAGTCTGTTCTAAGCAGTGTTTTAGCTTCACATTGATAACTGGCCTTATTTATTATTCAGGGAAATTGGTAAATGACATGCTTGCAGCCAAAAAAAAGCCCTTCTTTAACATGCTTGTGCAGTCCAAGCATTTAGTGGGAGAAAGCATGCACATTTTTAGATTGTGATCCAATAGTATATAATGCAATTTGTATTAACTTCAAAGACATGTATGCAAACTCAATATCATATAATCAAACTGGTTTTGTTTTTGGTATTACCCATGAATTATTATATTTGGCAAATGAATCTATCTTATTTCAAATTTCTTTTTGCCTGTACATAGAATAGTGTAATTTTCAATGGTACCACAATTTTCTTCCGAAAGTTCTCCTATGCAGCATTATAGAACAGGAAACATATGCATTCTCGCTACAAGTTCAACCAAAGTTCACTGAAACTTCTAGATCTTACCAGTTTCAGGTTTTATGACAGTGAATGACTAAAACCTCAATGTGCGGTTTACATGCATTATAGCATACATTCAGTGTCTTGGTGACTTCCCATTTCAAGGATAAATGCAGAGCCCGCACAGTCCATAAGGCCCCGTTTGGTATGGGGATAACCCAGGGATAAAGGGGTCCTTAACCCCATTCTTCGTTTGGCACGTTAAAAAATGACGGGGATAAGGGGGGTTAGCGGGATTAGGGATAAGGAGGCCTAACCCCTTTTTTGGAGTTAAGCACGGGGATAACTTATTCCACCAAAAAGGTGGAATGAGTTATCCCCACCCCTTAACCCCATTGTTACCACATTTGCCCATTCCCCTTGTTCATAAAATAATAATATAATTAACTCTAATAATGACTTTATTACTAATTAATGACATAAAGTATGTTATTAAATGGAAATTTTATATTATTATATAATATAATAATTTGTATAATTATCTTAATAGTACTAATAAGTATTTTAATATATTAGTATTATAACATAATAACATATATTATTATCTTAAATTAATATTAGTACTTGCATACTAATATTAGTACTAATAAGCATTAGTACTACATCGGGTTTATAAAATAATATACTTAATTTTAATAACGACTTCATTACTAGCTAATGACATAATGTGTCATTAAATAGTAATCTTAATCAAACTGATATCCACGGAATATATTATATATAATATAATGAAAGTATTTGTACTTACATACTAATATTAGTACTAATAAGCATTAGTACTACTTCGGGTTTATAAAATAATATACTTAATTTTAATAAGTACTTCATTACTAGCTAATGACATAATGTGTCATTAAATAGTAATCTTAATCAAACTGATATCCATAGAATATATTATATATAATATAATGATATATATTATTATATTAAATAAATCTAATAAGCATGTTTAATATATTTTTATATATAATATAATAATATATATTATTATTTTAAATAACACTAACAAGTATTTTAATACATTATTATATATAATATAATATATATATAATCTTAAATTAGTATTAGTACTTACATTAGTAGGATTAGTACTAGTATTAGTACTAATAAACATTAGTATTGCATCGGATTTATAAAAATAATATAATTAACTTTAATAATGGCTTCATTTACTATATTGAATAGTACTAATAAGCATATTTAATATATTATTATATTCTAATTATATGTTAATTATGTGTAATATAAATTGAATGCCTTTAAAATATAATTAAATTCAATAACTTAGATTTAGCATGTTTTGTATCATGATATGAGTAATAAAAAATAAAAAATATATTTGCCCTTAATATATACTACATATATATTGAATATATAATTATATTACATAAAATAATATAATACCCATGTTATCTTGGGATTAGAAGGATAGCAATGTCTTTTTTCACAACTTATCTTCCGTACTGTGCTCATTTTCACCAAACGGAGAATAGGGTTAACTTTTTTCTTATCCCCTCACATACCAAACACATCATAGAATAGGGATAGGGACAAATTAATCTAGGTTAACTTATCCCTATTCCACCCTTTTTCTATCCCGATACCAAACAGGACCTAAACAATTATAGCAGTGTCTGGAGCCAACCATCCATACAAGAGGTCAGACCATCATATTAATCCGATTCATCCTGGCCTGATCAAAATAGATCTTGTTGAATGAATTGATCAACTATTGTAGGCCCCCATCTCCCTGTGAATATCTTCCTGCCCACATTGGGGAATCTCAGAACACCTGCTCTTTTTATAATCCTGAGTGCAGTTCTGAATGAAGATGCAGCATTTGGTACTGAACTTATTTCACACAATCCATGAATTTCGATCATGTCGGGGTGCTTTCATTTGAGCAAACACTTCACAGTTTACCCCTAATCTCTGCCTAAAAAGGGGTTGCATGTAAAGGATATTTGATGTATAAGGGGCATTTGTGACAATTCATGGTGGGATGTGTGTATACAGGGATGTATTTTGACAGTTCAAAGGGGCCATGGAGGGGGAGTATTTGGAGGGTAAAGGGGTGATAAAATGGGATAATATCATAACTAAAATAATGCATGTTATACCTCATATTCGCCACAAATCAGCCAAAAAAAAGGGTCATTGAGATGGTGTTTTCTGTTCTCATCAATGGGCAGCCTATCACTTTCTTCACAGTGGAAGAGGGCCGCATCAAGAAGATGCCGCTTGGCTTAGTCTCTCAAGTGATGAAAGGTTCTGGGTTAGAGCTGAGGTAGTTGGACTTCTTAGACCTTCTCCACTCATAGTTGCAGTATCATCCAATCCCAATCCAGACTGAGATCAAGACATCTGACTCCTTCTGAAAATGGGAGGGGGTAAGTCGGGCCATGCAAACCCAGAATAGGCGACTAAGGCAAGGATTGGCCAATCCCAAGTGGAATCATCTTTGAACTGGTTTCTCATTCTACAAACTAAGATCCCGACCACAAACCCTCAAGCTACCTGATGCAGGACGAGAAGGGAAGAACAGGAGGAATGGCTCAGAGGCCAGCGTAGGGAGAGACGACAGGGGGTAAAGGAAAGGAAGAAGCTAGGGAAGAATAGAGAAGGGGAAGAGGAAGATAACAGGGGCCTTCACACCCTCCCACACAATACCTTCACAGGACCTCGTACACACACAGTGGCACGCATCACCTTCCAAATTTCCCTTCCATCATAACTCATCATTGTCTTCCCAAAAGAGAAACAAGGGAATATATAGGCCTCCCAAAAAGGAAGTCCAAGTACATCAAAATACCATAATGTCCCTAGGCTCCTAAAATAGAAAAAAAAACGTTCAGAAAATAAAGAAAACAGAAAAGTGACTAGATGGTCCTTAAGTGGGCCTAATACATGTCCAAAAAGCGCATGATCCAATCTCAACTGTCTAAATAGCGCATGATCCCAACTGTCAATCACACATAAGACATCAACCTCGAGCATTGTATCAGCAATCAGATGTAGCCCAAAAGCAATGAATAAAACCTGATCCCAACCAGCAACAGGTGGTGATGATACTTTAGCTAAACAAGATGAATACATCTATAGAAAATTTTGTCGATCACGATAATAGGAATTGAGAATACAAAAGCACCTTTTGTATCCCTCATGTTGTAAAAGACAGTCATGCTCGGTGGGATCGACAACAATGTGGCGTTCATCCATCCATTATTTACCCAAACTAATATATGAACCCACAGGGTGTAACTTTTCACCATGCATCATCATAACACCTGACAGACTTTGACGTCTAGTTGCCCTTAAAGAGGTGAGAAAATTGCACACATAGTCGGTCTCCAGAGATAATAATGTAGACTGTGTGAGAGAGAGAATTCACAATAGATTGAGAAATATAATTGCCAAGCAGACTTGTAGTAAGAAACACCATAGCTTGCGTAGAGTTGGGTAGGTCCACCTCAAAATCAAAAGTAAAATCCATGTTGAAGAAGCGTACTGGCACGTCAAACGGAGTTCAGGATGACCTCGAGTGTCGAGTACAACTGTCCTCGTAAAGCATTCAGGGGTGGCATGTAAAATAACATTCTGCTGGCAGACGGGATGTGGAGCGAGGTGAACCTCACAGAAACGATCCCAACAATGCAAGCAGCTCATAAGTCGAAGCATGGACGAGTCCCTGGCGTTGGCAATGCGATTAGACCCTTAGTGCACCTCAAGTGCATTGTGTCAAACCCCAAACAGGTGCTGGCTCGCTGGTCGATGCAGGCCTTGCGCATCCCGCTCGAACCAGTTGGCCTGGTGCGGTTATTGTAGTAGTTCGCTACAGCCGACGTGGTGTGGACCACATTGCCCTTGGTTCAACAACCCGGTTCTGACCAGGTATGGGTGGAAGGACTTGGGCCCTAGGGTTAAACCCGATCAAACTAGGTTTGACCAAGTTAGAAGAACGGCTCCTCCCTCCGACAAACCCTAACATACAAAGAGAGAGAGAGAGAGAGAGAGAGAGAGAGAGAGAGAGAGAGAGAGAATGAAGAAGATGGCAACGGCAGTGGCATGCACAAAGGGCGACGATGGCGTGGACCGGCGTTGACGACGATGGCACCGGCGGCAGCCAGCGATGGCAGCGTAGACGCCGACGGATGGTAGTGCCCTGACCTCCTTCCTCTTCTTATTCTTCTTCTTATTCCTCCGATGAAGGGGGGGAGAGAGAGAAAACGAACAGGAACGAGAGAACGAACGGGAACGAGGCTTGTGGAGGCTGAGGAGGACACCGGCGGTGCCCATGAAAGACGACGGCGACCCCGATGGTGATGTGGAAGGCGGCGTCTGACGGCGGCGTTCCTGGCAGGGTCGGGCTGTGGCAGAGAGAAGGGTGCGATGGCAGCCCACAGGGGCTTCCAGGGCTGGCAAGGTTGTCGGCAACACCGACTATGGTCGCACCAGCTCCCTGGGGGTGCCTTGGCAGGGTCGGGCCCTCTCCTTTGACCTCCTCCTTCTCCTTCTTCAGGATGGGAGAGAGAGAGAGAGAGAGATTATATATATATATATGGAAGGCAGAGCACTAGAGAGAGAAAGAGAGAGTGATCTATAGGAAGAAAGAGGAGAGGTAGGAGTTTGGTGGAGCATCAAACGGCAGTGTGACAGATCGAGCTTGAGCTCTTATACCATATTCATGCAGAACGAGAAGGGGAGAATGGGACGAACAGAGCGGCGGCCAAGGAAGGAAGAAGAAGACAGGGGAATAGGAAGAGGGCGAACAGTTGAAGAATAGGGGAAGAAGGAGAAACCAGCGCTTCTCGCCCTTCACAGGCTCCACAAAACACTTACAAATAGTGGCGACCAAAAACAACTTTTTCCATTAGCTAATCATTAGGTTTCCCAAAAGGGAATACATAGGGTATATATAGGCCCCAAAAAGGAAGCCCTAGACTCACAAATGACCAAGCTGCCCCTGTATCCCTAAAATAAGAAAAAAAAGGTACAGGAAAAATAAAGAAAAATAAGAAAAAGTGACTAGATGGTCCTCAAGTGGGCCTAATACATGTCCAAAAGGCTCAAATAAAAATACAAAGTGCACCAAAAGTCAAAGATAGTATCTCCCAGCCACAGTGCAGCCTGCTCTGCGATGTCCATGGGTCTGCTTCTGCATCACTACCCCAATCTCAGACTTGAACGTTATGTCTTAAATTCATTTTCCTTTTTTTCTGGTTTTCTGATCTGATTTTTAGTAATTTTTATTCATTTTTTAATTAAAAATCAAGTGGACCCAGGGATCGGCTTTCATGCTTTGGATTGGCTGACTCGAGTCACTTGACCAATCCCAATCCAGATCAGATCAGGACCCGCTAACTAGGGGTCCCCGATCCAACTCCACCTTCCTTGTCTCCACCATTGGTAGGGCTTGCAAGTTTAACCACTTGCAATGTGCTAATGGTACAAATTCTCTTTCCATCAGAGGAAGATCTCGTGCTTGTGACAAGACTGCTCCTTGCTCTTTTGCCGGCTTGAGAGTAAAATTCAATAAAAGCTAACTTATAAGAGTCAACTTTGACCAAAGGTTAAAGATGCCAATCTAAGCTCAACTACTAGTATCATAAGGTAGAAAAACTAAAGACAAAAATTGAATGAAACTGACACTTGCTAACTGGAAGAACAAGTCAACCACACTCAGATATATGCCAGAATTGTCAAAAGCTCATGCCCTTGGATGTTGGATAAAAAAATGTAATGTTCATGCAGGTAGGGGTGGCAATGAGCCGAGACGAACCGAGCTTCGTCAAACTCGAGCTTGGCTCAGTGAAAACTTTTCAAGCCCGAGCTGAGCTCGAGCCTTTAGTCAAGACCAAATCCAAGCTCGAGCTCGGGTTCTAATGAGAAATCTTATAATCGAGCCGAGCCTAAGCCCAGCTCGAGGCCCATGGGCTCATTAAATTTTGTTGACCTAGTCTTATGAAAATCAACCCATTACGTATAACAGTTGGCCCAAACCGCTGGGATAAAGCCCAACACTGTAGAAGCCAAGAGACAAAAAGGAAGAAGGGGCTTAGGCCTTTATTTATAGGCTGCTGGGAAGGAAGCATTCCTGGGATTTCCGGTACAGGACTAAAGACCCCAACTCCCAACAGAGAACTGCAAGAATGCGTTGCAATAGTCCTGTACCGGTTAGTAAAAAAATTGTGCAGCCCTTATAAGCTTCCCAAACGCACATTTTTTAAACTGACGTGTGGCTGGCCTGTGTGTTACTTTTGCTTTGTTGGCGTGCTCTAACCGTTCCATTGAGTTGAGGAGCCTTTCATCTGTGCGGTACATTTTAATGCGAGCCGGCTCGCAAGTAAGTCGAGCCGAGCTGGGCTGAGCTCGGACTCGGCTCGTTTAGTGAGTCAAGCTAGGACTCGAACTCGAGCTCGGCTCGTTTGGAGGAATGAGTCGAGCCGAGTCAAGCTCAACTCGAGCCGAGTTCGAGCAACTCGCGAGTGGGTCCGCTCATTGCCAGCCCTACATGCAGGGACTAGCTAGGACTTGCTGTGTGTTGATGAGGATGAAATGTCAGATCATCTTTTCACTGGCTGTTTTTTCACTAAGGATGTATAGCAGCTGATTTTTGACAAGCTTGAGTCACAGATCCCCCAGTTCGCTTCTACAGCTCCTCTCCTTCTATTTTGGATGAGTAATACTTGCTGCACCGGTGCAACCGAAATCTTTTTATTTTTTATTTTTTTATTTTTATGGTCGGCTCATATGTCTGGCATGCTCTTACAACCCGATCTCTGATCAGATAACCTAAAAAATTCCCAAAAAGAAAAACTGAGCCTTAATTATCAGTGAAAAACACCCCTAATAGACCGAACCCAATAAACTGGGGTTCATTTTTTAATTTTTAGAATTTTTTAGGTTGTCCAATCAGAGATCGGGTTATACAAGCATGTCCGGCATGATGGGCAGATCATAAAAAAAAAATGAAAAAATGAAAAAAAAAATGAGCTGCACCGCATGCAGCGCAGCAAGTATTACTCATTTTGGGATATGCTTTGCCTGCCTAAAGTGGATTGACAGATTTGGCGGCAGATCTGTCATGCCACAATCTGGGAGCTTTGGGGAAAGAGGAATAGCAGAATTTTCAAGAGGGAAGATTAGTTCCAGAGAGGGTTGTGAGCTTCATCATTGATAGGGTGAGGGAGTGGGCATTTGCTTTTTGTAGAGAGGATCTTGCCAATTCATCTTTTGGTATTTTGCTTAGGGGCGAGTGATGGGTATACCCTTCTGGGCGTCTTTTGTCTATGGGGCTTTTTTGTGAGCTTCTGACTCCTATACTTGTATACCCCTTTTTTTCTCTTTCATTAATACAATTGTGGTACATCCACTTCAAAAAAAATGTTCATGGGTTGAATGCTTTGCAACCAAAAGAGCAAAATTGCCTACCGCTTAGGGTAACTATTAGGCGTTGAAGGCTCAGCTAATCCCATTAAAAACTGTGCAACCTGCAATTCCTCAAAGAATGGAACAACCATAAGGTGCTCTAATGAACCAGAAAATAATTCCAAAAAATAAACACTAGAAATAAAAGATCACAGGAATTTGACCTCTCCTCCACGGCGCCCTGAACCAAAGTATCCTCCTGCCAGTAAAGGGCAAAGCAGTCAAATTTAGAACTAATGGATTAGCAACTGAGTATCAAAGAACAATAAAAGCAAAGCAAACCTATAATAAGAACATCCAAATCAGCACCAGTGCGAATATAATCAGGCTTCAATTTCAACCACTTTCCACTCCGATCACTAGGTTCCCACTTAGAACCAAGGTCCTTGAGAACAATTCCTTCATCTCTAAAAATAAGGGGAAAAAATCTTAATTAACTTTAAGACAGACAAGCCAAATAGCACTTCAGAATTCAAATATGATTCACAAATATCTAACTGCTAGATGGGAATAACAACAATTGAAGAAACAAAAAGGCAGCAACTCATGTATGATCATTTATATTGTCAAATAACGAGGTAACACATATAGACAATTTCAATGTGGTAAACTCCGAAGTCAGTCCAGTGATAAGACTGTTGATTCCAGCTAAAGGACCAATGTAGAGATCAATAACTTTTAGCAGGATAAGGGGGCATTTGAAGCATTGAAAGATAATCTTGCATGTTCCATGACAGGATACAACTCAAAGTTGATCTGAGAAAGTAAGTTTATTGGCAGTGTTGCTTACAAATGTGACTGTCATGTGAGAGATTCAAGGAATGCAACAAAGGATCCACACCATTTGACCATGGTTTAAAAACCAGTTCCCGGCAAGAACCAGTTCCAGTTCGAATTCCAGCTCAAGACCAAGCCGGCCAGTTCAGGTTGTTTAAGGCTGATTTCAGGTCAGCTTGTAATTACTTGATAAAATATTAATAAAGATTTTAAAATTGAGAAAACAGTAACAAATAATAAATCTGTCCAATTTCAGGCCAGTAATTCTGACAGAGAGTTGGTGCAAACGGTAAGGTTGCTCCGCTATGACCTTAGAGGTCACGGGTTCAAGTCTGAAACAGCCTCTTTGCAAAATGCAAGGGTAAGGTTGCAGCCTGCAGACAATTCACCCTCCCTGGACACCATAGTGGCAGAAGCCTCATGACACTGCGCTGCCCTTTGTCTTGTTTTAGTACTGAAACTAGCTTAAAGCAAAATTATCAGAGTTCAGTCCCGATGCGCAAGCTAATAGATGTTTCAAGAAAAGCCGCAGCACATCTGGAAAACAATTGTACTAGATTCTAGCCCATCACCTGGAGCAATGTTAAGAATCTCATTCATGATCCAGGAACCTAGTTGACATTTGGCCATGGACATGAACATAATCCCAACAGTCTCTGGCAAACTCCTGGCTCAAGGATTGGGAAGACACTTCAACCTGGGTAGAGAAGCCATCAGACATGGTCAACTTTTTCTTCCCGAAGATGGCAAAATAATGATGGAAAGCAAGGTCTTCTAAATTGGATCAGAACTTCACTAGAACATTCAATCTAGGGACAAAAGGTTGACCTATTAAAAAATATAAATTAAAAAGATTTTCTTTCAGGGTTTTCATACACCTTAACCTTATATGCTCCTTTTTAAAACATTCTCATCCCATAACCCTATCATAGGTGAGCCAGCAGTCCTTTAGGTTGGAGAGAAATGGGAAAAAGGAGGGGAGGGAGGAGCTCAATGGCATGAAGTGGCTATGAGGGGTACCACAGGCAGAAGCAACAAGCAGCTTTAGCTTCAAAGTTAAATCCTTTTTCCCAAAGGGGGATGCTGCATGTGCTGAGAACTATAGATCTCCCTTTCCAGAACAGGAGTCAAGCTGGCCCTGAATCAGGAGGATTGGTCAAGGATTGATCAATCTTGTTGTCATTTTGAGTACTTATCTTTTTTGTTCTACCTTCTTGTTGGAACATGTGTTTCCCCTTTTTGAGGTCCCTTGTCTTTGTCAAGGGCCTTCTCTTTTTTGTATACTTTTTGTTCCTGTTACTTATTTTTTTCAGTGAATTGTGGTAAGTCATGATCATCAGGAACCGAAAACTAAGGCGAAGTGTGATCATCAGGAACCGAAAACTAAGGCGAAGTGAAGTGACCCGAGGCTTCTATGTTAATTACACTTTCAAGTTTCAGTTTAGAGAGGGTAAAAAAGGGGTTCAATCAACTATTTTAAACTCTTTTGAATGTGATTTTGCTGTGTCAAAGGGTGAGAAGTCTGTGCCAATTACATCTATTCAGTATCAAGAACTCACGAAGTCACTTTTGAACGAAGGGCAAGTAAGGCCTTCAGAAAATCAAGCAATCCCAGGCCAAGGCAACTGAAGTTGGGACTATCCGTCTTTTTCTTAGTTAACCCAGAACTGGGTTTTCCATCATCATTAATGGTAATGTGGAAGGCTTCTTTAAAAGTTCAAGAGGGTTAAGACAAGGGGATCCTTTGTCCCCTTATCTTTTCTTATTGGTTGCAAATGTGCTCACTAGACTATGTCGGAAGGCAGAAGCAGCTGAATGGTTTAAAGGGGTAACAGTCCTCAATACTCCTTTAACAGTATCTCATCTGCAATATGCAGATGATACATTGTTTTTTTTGGAGAGCGGAGTTGAGCAGCTGCAAAATCTTCTGTTTGTTTTGAAGAATTTTGAATACACTTCAGGCCTTCAGATCAACTTTGAAAAAAGCTCTATAGTTGGGATCAATTTGGAGGACAATGTTTTATCTGAATCCGCTACATATTGGGATGCAAAGTTGAACAGCTTCCAATAACTTATCTGGGGTTACGACTTCACTACTAAGGCTACTAAGAAAGGTGATTGGGAGCTACTGATTTCCAAATTGCAGAAAAAATTGTCTCAATGGAAGGCCAGGAATTTGAGTTTAGGAGGGAGGAATACTTTGTTGAACTCTGTCTTATCCTCAATTCCAGTCTACTACACGTCTATTTTTTTGATGCCGAAGGCTGTGGTTAGTCGCATTGATAGAATCAGAAGAACATTTCTGTGGGGAGGATACAACAAAGATGATAAAGGCGTTCCATTGGTGAGTTGGAAAAATGTTTGCAGACCAATCAAAAGAGGAGGATTGGGGGGGAAAAAAATTGATATCCATGAATATGGCATTGTTGGGTAAGTGGTTTTCGGGCATGTTATCTGAAGAAGTACAAATGTGGAGAACAGTCATGAAAGCTAGATATTATGCACATAGTGGAAGATTCTATTTGATCAGCAGGAATCAATCAGGGATGTCTCATATTTGGAAAGGTAACTTGAAGTCAGTGGAATGGGTTTATAAAAATAGCAAGGTTAAAGTAGGTGATGGGCAGCTCACTTATTTTTGGTATGACAAGTGGGTTAAAGTTTCTACTCTCAAGGACAGCTTTCCACATATTTGCTATCTTGCAGTTACAAATGGAGTACAGTCAAAGAAATGTATACCTCGGATCATGGTTGGCAGTACTGGCCGATACCGGTATGTACCAGCCGGTACGTACCGGTATCGGCTGGCACCGGTACCCTTGATTTAAAGGGTATCTGCCGGTACCAGACCGGTACTGGGCCGGTACCAGCCGGTACGTACCGGTACCAGTACCCACCGATACCGGTACCGGTACCAGTACCGGTACCAGTACTGCCATCCTTGCCTCGGATGGGAGGAGTTCACACTGGAATGTAATCCTCAGAAGAGATTTGAAGGACTCTGAAATTAAAGATTTTATGGAGCTCATGAGAATCTCAAATAATGTTAAGATTTTTCATCAACAAAGTGATGAGATAGTTTTGCAGAAAAACAATGGCAAATTCTCTGTTAAGTTGCAGAAAAACAATGGCAAATTCTCAGTTAAGTCTTTATATTCTCTGATTGAGCACTGAGGAGGAGCTGCCAAACTATCCATCCTTCTAACGAGGTTTGGAATGTTAGATCTCCTTTGAAAGTCAAAGCTTTCATGTGGTTATTGTTACAAAAAAGATTGGTTACAAAGGTATACAGGAGATACTGGGCGCCTGACTCTCCTGTGCTTTGTTCTCGGTGTGGAAATAATGATGAAGATGCAGAGCATTTAATCATTAACTGTGAAACCAGCAAAGAACTATGGAGAGTGTTCTCTGGGATAATGAACGTGCAGTTCAACTTTCATAGTATCCAAGAGATGTGGAATTTCTTCAGAACAAAGAAGATTGCAAGCAGAAAGAGTTTTCAGCAAAAAATTTCCTCATACTCCCGCATGTCTGCTGGAGCATTTGGAGATAAAGGAATTATAACCTTTTTAGGGGCTCAAGGGTTCATATTGAGAATATTTGTATTCAAGCGGTGTCCTTTTTATATCAGTGGAGTTGCTATGTTTTAGGTGTTTCAGCAGATATTTGGGCAAAAGTGAAGAAATTCACGTAATTCAGCTTTGTTCTCCTTTTTTAGCCGGAGGAACCTCACCTGTATTTTGGCTTTTTTGGATGTACTTCCTCTATGTATTTTAATAAAATTGGCGGTACACCAGACTTTCATTCAAAAAAAAAACAGAACTAGGTTTTCGACACCAAGGGCAGATCATCTGGTGCAATTTTCAATGTGAATCAATTGATACCAATCCACATCAAACAATTATGTATTCCATGATGAAAAGCAACACTGCAAAATTGTTATACACCAATATTTTAGCTCCTGCCAACACAAATAAATGTTAAGAACTAGATTTTGTCCTTAGCAACTCATTCAGTTGGAAAGGATGATATAGATGCCCTTCCCCCCCCAGAGAACAAAAGATCAGCTTCCATAAACTTGTGTAGCAAGTTTTGTACCTGTTCTCAATTGTTTCTTTGAAAAATGTCTCAACATCATCTAGACTATTTGCAACAATGGACCAGCAAGGTTCACCTGGAAAAAACGAAGTACAGAACAATATGTACAAAACTGTTTAGGCAAGAGAAAACAAGAAACAACAGCACACTGAGTGACACAGTGATGAAAAGAACTTTTGTCTTTACAGTTGTACTAAACAGATATCATAATTATCTCAAGAAATTTATTTACAAGTTCTAGAAAGGGAAGACAGAAATGAGAATGAGGGATCTTTTCAACTATACATGATATAGCATATACATGGAAGTTATTTTGGTTCATAAAAAGAAATGAAACTTCTTAATGCTGAATAACTAACAATGTGAACCACAGAACTTCTAAAGATATCAAAGACCAAATTCATGGATAGTTGCAGCCCCGGATGATTTAACATGTAAACATTTTTAGTGAATAAAATGCAAATGTAAATATACTTAACAGATGCATCAAAAAGACGACGTGTAAATTAGTAAATCATTATGTACAAAAATCAGCCCTAAGCTCCTAAGCTTATCTAAGAATTTATCTTTATTTATTGAGTAGAAGAAATTGTAAAAATAAATAAATCATAAATCCCCAATGAATGTTCCAAGCCTGAAAAAATAATAAATCATAGATCCCACCTGAATTTGATGATCCAATAGCAATACGGAATTGAAAGTTGAAAATATCAGCTGCTTGAGGCATCAACTATTTCCCACCTTATTCCACCTTGTCCCAAAGGACACGAAGAAAACCACAGTAGTCACTAGTCAGCAGCCTCGATCAGTCAACTTCCAGTAAAGAATCAAATGCAACCCCCAACTGAAAAAAGGGGATAAGAAAATCTACCTAAGAACATGAGGAAGGAACAGATCAGCATCCCAACCTTTCATCTCAAATTGAAAAGGGGTAGAATTTAGAAACCTTTTTGAAACCATCTCCATCATTTGCCTCCGGTAAATGCTGACTTCCCTTATTTTAATAGATGATTTTTAAATGCATCTAAATTTTCACCTTTTAAATTCCACCATTTAATCTTTGGACAACTATTCACTACACCTCTTCTCTTCCACTTTTCTATGTAAAATAACCATTACTAAAATAGTAATGGTTACATAATGATCGTTCATCCTTCCTAATAAGAAACAGTCTATTTGACTTTTATGCATTCTACTGGTAAGTCATTAAGTGTTCATCTCTGTTTTTAAAGTAAGTATTTTCAATCATTAGTTCATAGCAAATCAGCAATAGCAAAGTCAAGAATGACATCAGCCACGTCATTTCTTTCATCAAAGTCAAAGCCTCTGCATCCGCTCCTAGTCTCTATTGTCCTTCCCTACGTGACCATCTAACTCTCCTTAAAAAAAACTCCCCATTAGGAATATCTGGGATTACCCTATTAAAATTCTCCCAAATTCTTTTTTAATAACCTTTTCTAGCCCTCATTTGTGGTGCATATGCACTAAAATCTCTTCCACTAGCACAAGTTTAACTAGTACAAGTTATCTGCCTCTCACTTGACTTCTAAAACTTTGAAACTTTTGATCAATAACAAAAACTACACCATTCTGTTTTGGTTTTACTTACATACCATAGTTTATAGACATGAATTCCTTTTGCTTTAGACCCCTTCCACCTTATTCCTTGCAAACAAGTAATGTTAACCCTCATATCCCTCATTAGCTTCACTAACTCTATACTCTTACCCTACATTCCATGTAACTAAACAAACTTTATTATTTTGGACAATTTTATTTACTTGTGTTCATCCAACACGAGAAACCTCACCTATTTGTCACCACAACCGGGTGGCATTATAGCGCATCACTTCTGGGGAATGCCCAGCATAACCCTTGCACGCTTGTCATTACATTTGGATGTTGATGTAAACGTCAATTCCAGGAAACGGCCTAACATTAGCGAGAATATTCGGTTTAAGATTCATGATTGAAATTTTACAAGAAATTTCTTTTATTGGAGATTTTTCTCACTTATAAAATTTGCCTATCTAGGTGTTATTGGTTGGTTATAAAATTTGCCCATCTAGATGGGTTGGGTCTGATCATACCTAACATGCGATTGAGCCAGATTGGGTCCCATTCAGCTCTCATATCAGTTCAAGCCAGCCAATCTCAACCCCAATCCCGATCATTTGAACCTTGGGTTTTACATGATAATGCTCAAAGTGTCCAACAATTTGCGATGAATTTATTTCCCAAAGGCTAACCCTAAAATGCTGCCATTGACAGTCTCCACATCTTTTGCTGTTTTAACATTCTGATATGTAGATATTTAAGTTGGATAGTCATGTCTGTGCTTCTCAAGAAACACTGGAGAACCTATTTTAGATACTCCAGCTTTTTAGATTACATACTAGCCGCACATAAAGTGACATTTTTCTCAAAATGATCAGTCATCAGCATGATTAATACAGTTATCTCATGATCTTGTTGTATAATATATGTTTTTACAGTATATATTTTATAAGTCACAAGTGAAAATTTAAAACAAAAACTCACATTATAGGAAGGAAGACATGCAAGAATTACATGGAGATGTCCCTTAACGAGGGGAAAAAAGAAGAGGCAAAAAGAAATGACGGATTAAGAACCATTAGCCTCCGCAAATGGTACAACTTCATTCAAGAGCCATGAAAACCTTGAGATAAGTGGTAGACCATTTGGCTGATTGGAACCAGAACGCTAGATCCAAGACTGTACACTATCAAAATTTGATGGGTATAGAATGCACTGTTGCAAAACTGGATTCCAAAAGGCATAAAGATCAGCTGGAAGCCTGGAGCTGTTTTAGTAGAGTACCCCATGGTGCAATGGATGCTGGATGAAGTAGGACAAGGATGGACACAAGTAACATCATCATCAGATCTTTATGCTTTTGTTTGGGATCTGCTACATGAATCATGTCTCAGTTTTGTTCTATCAAGTGACAGAAGATGGACCAAAGTAACACTTTTTAAATTTTAGTTCTAGACCTTCAAGACGTAGTAATATGCTGCAACACAGCAGGATTCCGGCACATTTAAAAGGGCAGGAAATGACTATTGTAGCCATGGATTGCGGAATCGGCCGATTCCGATCCGAATCAGCCGATTCGGATCGGGATCGGCGGGTTCCGATCCGATTCGGGGGGGATTTCACTGTTCCCCCCCACCGATTTGAAAAAAAAAAAAAAACCGGCCAAAATCGGCCCGAACCGGACCAGATCGGGGCCGGACCGGCCAGATCGGCCGGTCCGGACCCGATCTGGTCCGGTTCGGGCCGATTTCGGTCCCCCCCTTAAGGTTTAAGGGTTTAGGGGTTTAGGGTTTTAGGGTTTAGGGTTTAGGGTTTAGGGTTTAGGTTTTAGGGTTTTAGGGTTAAGGGTTAAGGGTTAAGGGTTTAGGGTTTAGGGTTTAGGTTTTAGGGTTTTAGGGTTAAGGGTTAAGGGTTAAGGGTTAAGGGTTTAGGGTTTAGGGTTTTAGGGTTTAAGGGTTTTAGGGTTTAGGGTTTAGGGTTTAAGGGTTTAAGGGTTTAAGGGTTAAGGGTTAAGGGTTAAGGGTTTAGGTTTTAGGGTTAAGGTTTTAGGGTTTAGGGTTTAGGGTTTAGGGTTAAGGGTTAAGGGTTAAGGGTTAAGGGTTAAGGGTTTAGGGGTTTAGGGGTTTAGGGTTTAGAGTTTAGGGTTTAGGGTTTTAGGGTTTAGGGTTTAGGGTTTTAGGGTTTTAGGGTTTAGGGTTTTTTATGGATGTACATGAATTGTATTCATTCTTATTGTACATCAATTGAATAATATGTATGTAATTTTTTCTGATTTTATTTTTATTTTTTTCTTATTTTTTCTGATTTTTTCTGATTTTTTTTAATTTTTTATTATTTTTTAATCTGGCCGAGTCGGACTGGCCAGACTTCATCTGGATCGGCCGACTCGGCCGATCCGATCCGAGTCGGATCGGGATCGGCGGGTCCCGATTCGGGGACCCGATCCGATCCGGAATTCCTTGATTGTAGCTGGCCAGGTGTTGGAACCTTTTTAAATCAAAAGGGAGAAGGGGGGAAGCCCCCCCCCCCCCCCCCCACCGGTTCCAAGGGGGAAACCGGTGGGGTGGGGGGGGGAGGAGAATCCCTCAATTCTCTCCCATTTTAAATTCAAAGAATGGGGGGTGTTTAATGAGAGGTTTAATGGGGGATCTTAACCCCATTCACATGGGTTAAGAATCCCATATGGAAACCCTCTTAACCCCATCCCAAACCCCTTTCACATGGGGCCAAGGCATGAAGTTAATGGGGTTAAACCCCTTTCACATTGGCTTAAAACCCAAACCCCCAAAATCTGAAAAGAATCTCCCATTTAATGGGCCCCCAAAAAAGCAGAAAAAGGAAGGAAGTGGGGGAGGGGAACACCGGTGGGGAGACCCCCCCCACCGGTTCCCAACCGGTGGGGGGGTCCATGGCCGGTGGCCATTCCCCCCACCGGCCGGAACCGGTGGGGGTGCCCACCTTTTCCCCCCCATTTCCCCCTCTTTTGTTTGCTCTCTCTCACCCTCTCTTGCCATCTATTGGCCAATGAGGAATAAAAAAATAAAAATGGGGGAGGAAAGAGACTCCAACCGGTGGGTACCCCCCACCTCAAACATTCCGGTGGGTACCCCCACCGGTTAAGGCTTTGAAGCCTATAAATACCCCCCAAGGGGTAAGAAGAAGCTCCATGCCCATTTGGCCCAAAATTTCCTAGGGGAAACTCTGCCAGTTTGAAGACCAAATCCGGTGCTCTTGCCCGGGTTTGCTGCGATTTGGAGGCGATATTTTCTTGGAGGGCTCTCTTCCTAAGGTTTATTCCTAAGGGGAAGCTCTGCCAAATTTATGTTGTAAAATCACCGTCCTATAAGACGGGATTATGCCGAAATAATGAATGAAATGCCCATGTTGTTCTTTGAGCATATGTGTGTGCATGTATGTTCATGAATCTATTATTTAAGTAACACTATGTTACTATATTTTCATATATAAAATAATTAGTTTTATAACTAATTAAAATACATAAAACCTATAATTAAATATTCTAAAATATCATTGGCCTCATCCCATAACTAATCTTAGACTCATAATTAAAACTTAATAATGAAGCATTGAGACATAAAATAATATACTTAAGTTAAAAAATGACTTAAATACCTCCATACTTAATTAATTAATAAAATCTGCGAAAATTATCTAAAATTAATAAAATAAATATAAAAATCAGAAAAATTCTGTGAAAATCAGTAATACTCAGTAAAAATCAGAAAACAAAATCTGGAAATTACATAAATCCAAAATATAACTTAAATATCCTTCATATACCTAATTAATTAATAAAAATCAGTAAAATTAATAAAAAAATTAGTAAAATTCAGTAAAAACTAGTAAAAAACAGAGAACCAAATCTGAAAATATATAAAATTCTGAAATGACTAAAATGCCCCTAGAGCTTAATACAAATTACAAAAATACCCTCGTACATGTTAAAAATCTGTAAAAATCACAGAAAATTCTTAAAAATATCAAAATCTCTCATATGTCCAAAATACCCTCCAAACCTTAATAAGATGGGTAAAATTACCAAAATACCCTCAATATGATAAAAATAAATAAAAATCTCAGAAAAATATAAAAATAGACTTTAAGTCTAAAAATCCAATTTGGGCTAAATTACCAAAATACCCTTACAATCCAAACACACTTGAAATAACCCTAAAATACCTCCTAAGGTTTTGAAACCTTCCTAAATCATTAAAACCCATTTCATACACTTAAATAACCATAATCTCCCTATACCCTCCAACTTGGCATAATTATAAAAATACCCCTATGGGTTTAAAATACTTGGAATCAATCCAGAATACTTGGAGTCAATCCAATATACTTGGAATTAATCCAGATAGCTTGGAATCAATCCAAAATCATATAAACACATCCTAAACTTGGGTGAGGCCAAGAGTTTAACCTAAAATATATCTTCATATGCATGCGCTGCCTATAGTAGTAGTTTTGCATGATTAAGGGCATCATACGGACGGTTAATCAAGGGTTGCCGAGCAGTTGCTCAGCGTAATTAACACTGACCGAGGTCAGTGGAGAGAGGTCATATACTCGAATCTTCGCCTGATTCGAAGTCCCGAATTCCCTGAGGGCTAATCCCAAGCTCTCATAATCCGATAAAAAAAATATATAAAACCGACCTATAAATTCTCTAGATAAACAAAAAAAATAGATTTCCGAATAATCCGACATAGGAGAGATGTGTCTAGGTCAGGTCCCGACCGAAGGTTAGATAAATCTTCGCGCAAACACCAGGTTATGGGCTATTTGATTCAACCTACCTGTTCAAGAGAGACCTTAGTTCAGGTTTAAATATATCAGAGTTGAGGAATCAATTTTTTTTGTTGGTTTGAACAGTTGACAGGCCAAGAGAACGTGCTAATTGCTTTGGAATTGGTACTGGGATGTGATCCAATGGGAAGAAGCATGGAAAAGAAAGTAGAACAGGAACATTGGGCCAGGCAATAATTGGGTGAAACTTCTTCCATTTTCCTCTTTTTGCTTCAGGGGGTCAGCTGTGACGGGAAAACAGCTAAAGTCCACAACCCAGAAGGAGGCAGGCACTACCAGTGCCCAGGTGGTGCAGCGGGGATGGCAGCAACATCATCAACAAAAGACGCCAAAATGAGATGAGTCCACCGATCTGATCAGCATTTTCAGTTCCTTTTTTTAGTCTGCATTCGCCAAAATATTATGGAATATGACAATTTCATCACACCTCCATTTACAGACAGAGCACACAACAAAGATTTCTTAGCATCATAACAGGCAGCTCTGAAGATGACAGATACATTTTCTGATGTATTACCTGAAGAACGATGAACATTAAGGCCATCATTAGGCACCAGAATTTCCAAGCAACCCTTCACAGGTCTTACAACCTTCTGTAGAAGAGCATGCCTCTCAGCCAAGCTCTGATGGATTACACTGGTGTCTCCAGCATACAGTATATCAAAAGCAACATCTGACATGTATTTGTCAAGTAACATACCGGTTTCAGATACAAGTTCATGCAAGATAACCTAACTAAAAAGCATTCATTTTCTCAGTTTAGAATCAGATCCCATTCTTGATAGATACAACAAACTTGGACAAAGGGGAAAAATGCACGAGTACATGCAAATATAAGATAACAGATTGACCAAAGATTTGATGCATCACTTCATGCCCCTCATTTAGTAGATATGCCAAATAGGACAAACTTCAGAAAGCAGAGGGGATTGAAAAGGATACAGCATAACTGCATTTAAAGAATTCAAGAAAAATTAATGTAAGAATTGTGCCTGAAGGTCTATGTGGTCACAGAAAGAAAAGTTCCAATGTAAACCTGTCGATCACTCTCTAGTCCCTCCCTAGCCGCTTTTGCTGCAGAATGAAGTTCGTGTAGGATCAATATGGTAAAGCTATAAGCATTAAAACAAAATAAATGCAGAAAGAAGATTATCTTCAGACCTATCTCTTGATTTGAACCAAATTCTGCAAAACGGTTAGTTGAAGTATCCCAGACCAGCATTTCACCGTCAAGTATACACCTGCATAACTTCCAGTGAGACTACAGAACTGACAGTAATGTATATAACTGCATGCATTTGATGACAAAAACATGTCTACTTTAGCATCATTTAAGGGTAATTCAATGAAGAAAAGAAACAGAAATCTTTTTTTACTATTTTGTTGCCATGTACAAGGATTTTAAACACATGTAAACTTTACCTGTTCTCACTGGCAAGCCACACATGATAAACAACATTACTAACCTTCTAAAGATATAATTAAACTTTAACCCCTGAAAATATAGCGTATTTACAAAAAAGCCCCTGTAATACAACTATTTACGTATAAGCCCCCACAATCCCCCGTGAATTGGTACAAGGCCCATAAGTGTCACAAAAACTGTCACAAAAGGTCGCCAGAAGGGTTTTCTGTAAGAAAGTTGAGATTGCGGGGGCTTTTTTGTAAATAATCAGATTAGGGGCAGTTATCGGTAATATCAAAAGTTTCTTGGGGTTGATAATCAAAGAGCCCTCTTCTAAATGCAAAAAATGTTTAGCTTAATTACAGATTCATTCATGAAGAGGCTACACCACCCTTAAACAAAAGGTTTGCTTCTCCGCAGGGCACTGCTTAGTGAAGACAAAAAAGAAAAAAAATCCCTAGCGGCAAAAGTAAAACCATCTTCATACTAAGCAGTTTTAAAAAACTGCACAAATCACTCCACAGCTAAGAATATCTTCTGTTATATGTCATTTGTGGATGCTTAATGGGCACAATGTCTGCAGATCCTTGACAGGTCTATAATGTTAACGAGTACACTGGGACCAGCCCAAGTCCACTAAAGGTAATGGATCCTGATGGATCCTAAGATGGTTTTCTCAAACCCATATCATCTTTTGGCCATAACCTCTATTCATTTAGGCCATGACCTTTTAGTGCAAGGTTCAATCTTTAACTAATAATGCACATGACTTAACAGAACCAATCCAACACCCAACAAAACCTTAATGTTTGTACCTAACTAAAGACTCAATGTCCTTGCAATAAAGGATACAAACATCCCGTAAACACCCTTACATTTTTTACCATCCTTCAGCCCCAGATCCAGAACAAAATGACTGAAGCACCCTTAAACCCTAGAACCTGATCCAACATTCTGAAATCCAACCAAAATGGCCAAACAACCTCCTGACCTCTAAGATCTAACTAAAATATCTGAAATGTCTCTTATACCCCCAAGAACGATGACAATAGAATCACTAAAAATCAATACAAATACAAAGCATCATTAAAGTCACCAGAATTACCAAAGAACCTCTAAAACCCTTGAAGATGCCTAAAATTACCAGAATACCATAAAGCCCTAGACATCCCTAAAATCGCCAAAATATCCCTGGAACCTTGGAAACATTAGAATGCACAATAAAACCCTAAGATTCCTAATGACCCAAATGACTTAAAATCCCTAAGACACTTAAATGGATAAGAACACATTGCAGGATTTTATAACATGTCAAACGTAAAAAAACCAAACAATCCTGACTCTAAAGTTACAGGATGACCAAAATAGCCTTCTACCCTTAAACACCTAAAATCACTCCAAAACACTATAAGCCACTCCAAAGCCCATTTAAATCACATATATACCATGGTCGTGCAATTGCGCATAATCTAATAAAAGTTTCCTTTGGTGCATGGCTTATCTTATTCGAGGCAACATCTAATAGCGATTAATCAAGGGCTTATGTTCATTGGAAAATGTAACCAACTGATTGATGTGGAGGGTTCCAATTCAGGAAAACACAAAACCTAAGTATGCAGTCCAAACAGAAATTCTTTTCAAATCAAATCCTAAATTTTTAAACTAAAAAGGACCAAACTTTATTTCCCAAACAACTGCTAGGGGTGCAAACGAACCAATACGCCTGACGAACAGCTCGTGAGACTACTCGATAACAGCTCGACTCGGCTCGTTTATTAAGTAAACAAGTTTGAACAAAGATTGAAGCTCGGTTCATAAATGAGACCAAGCTTGAAAATAGGTAAGCTCAACTCGATTATGTTGTGAACAAACTCGTTTAAGAACTGGTTAAGGCCTCATTTAAATACTCGTTAAGAACTCGTTAATAACCCCCTTATATACTCCTTAAGCACTCATTTAGATACTCGTTTAAATAAGAACTCACTTAAATGCATCTTAGTTACTTTGTTCATGAATAAACTTAATTATTAAGATACTTCATTAATTATTAAGATATTTAATATTCTATATAAAATCTTTATCAAATGGTTTAAGATTATAAGATGTCATAAACAAAAATAAGAATTAAGAGGGTTAATGGTTAAAGAGTAGGGTTAATCTTTAAAGCCGATGGGAATTACCGCGGAGCTGTACACGATTGTGGGAGTCCCATATAGTCCTGTATCGGAGAATTCATAAAAACGGCGGCCAGGACAGTCTTTAAAGGGCCCACGCTTTAGCCTCTTTCGGCATGCTATCCAGTTTGGCCAGCCACAAGCTAAGTTGGTAGAGGCTATGCCCATTGGGCCATGGACCATCATGGGTTATAAATTTACAATGTGAATGTTAAACATTCAGTTGGTGGGCTGAGTTTGGTTTTGAGCTGGCGAACTCGCGAGTTGAATTCGAGCTCGACGAGTTCTTAAACGAGCCGAGTTTGAACACCAAGCTGAGGGTCAAGTTTGAGCTGAGTTTGAGCTCGGTATCAAGTGGTCGAGCTGAGTTCAAGCAAGGGTAAACTCAGCTCGAGTCGACTCGTTTGCACCCCTAACAATTGCCCATCTATGATCAGTTAGCACATATTTTGCACTCATGCAGTTTAGTTTTTTGTCCCTGAGGAGAGGCAGATGAGTCTCTGGGTCTTGTTTACAAGTTGTTCCTTGCAAGACGTCTAGCATAGCTTTTTGATAGGCTACATTTTGTTTGGAAGGTGGCATAAACCACAAATATTATAAATATAAGAGAGAGTACATCAACGGGGGAGTACAACAGATAAAGGCTATAGAGGAAGCAGCCAAAAGGAGAAGGCGGAGTCTAAAAAAATAACCCCAAGAACCAAACTCAAAATTAGGAAGCAGATCCCAAGAAGGAACATCATAAAAG
Source organism: Zantedeschia hybrid cultivar (assembly GCA_030544215.1). Classification (NCBI taxonomy): domain Eukaryota; kingdom Viridiplantae; phylum Streptophyta; class Magnoliopsida; order Alismatales; family Araceae; genus Zantedeschia; species Zantedeschia hybrid cultivar. Next base: position 39,493,183 of record JARZZO010000013.1, on the reverse strand, counting down.
AAAGTCCCTCCAATTGTACAAAGAGTATAAAAAAGTGGAGTCGAGCACCGGCTCCAGATTGTTGGAATTCTCCAATTCTTGACCAAGTTTATGGAGTGGTTGATAATGTTGAATGGTGAAGAAAAAGTGTAAGACCCCACAAAAATTTAAAGATATATTTATAACTTTTTAAAAAATATAAATTTAATTATTAAAGATTTAGGATTTATAATGCCATAGACTATTTTTATAAAATCTTAAGTGAAATTTTTAAAGTTCCTAGAAGTACCCTTAAATAGTCAAAAAAGGACCTTTATTGATTACTTAGTGAAGAAATAGGGGTACATATACAATTATTTAAAAAGAAAAGATAGGATAGCGATTACTTAACCCTAAGTAATACTCTACCACCTCATCATGCCACTTTACCCCTTTCCACAACCTTCAACCACCTCCCTCCTTCCTTCTTGCCACTTGTCCTCCTCCCCACATCTTTTCCCTCCTTTTGCACCTCACCCTCCTTCCACCATCTTCCACCACCTTCTCTTCCTCCCCCTCTTGCTAAAATGCCACATGTCACCACTACCATCATACTCTCCCTCTCTCTAGAACCCTCCCACCGCCCTCCTCCTTCTATAAAAGGAGGGAAAGGGGGACAGGTTAGGGCAGCAAGAGAGAAAGAGTAGAAAGAGAGAGAGTAGAAGAAGAAGAGAGGGGGAGCTATTGACGGCGGCCGACGAGGATTCGGTAGAGGCTTGGCGTCGGTCAGAGGCGGCTTAGCGGCAGTCCGACGACCGAGTTTCTCTCTTAAAGAGGTAGGGTGATACTACCTACTGTGTTTCTTTAATTTTGAGTTTTCTAGGAATCATGTTAAAGGGAAAATTGTATGCCTACTAAGGGGAAATTCTACATAAGTAAACTCTTAGTGGAAAATATATCATGACAATATTTAAAAATATGTTTTCTAACATGATTCCGCTTTTAAATTTTATAATGATCTAAGGTAAAATGCATGGACATTGTCGTTTAACTTGTGAATGACAATGCATGAAGACTAAGCTTTAAAGAAGAAAATTTTCTATCACATGAACAATGTTTACGTACATAATGATGATTTATCATGTGGATATTTTACGTTAAGAAGTTGATAAATGAAAGATGGACTGAGTCCATCTAAAGTTCTTGTAAGTTACGAAGGGGAAAAGACTTGAAAGCTATTATAAGCTATATGGTACAATGTACGTATGTATATATATGTATACTTAATTATAATGATCATGAAAGATTTCATGACTATGATGACACCAAAAAAATGAGAATTAATGATTATGAAATAATTTCATGACAATAATGACCACATAGAAGGAGAATAGAAATAATGTTATGGAAAGAAATGAAACAAGGCATAGAAACCTTATATGATAATGACAATGAAACAAGAGCATGAAGGCCTTCTGTGATGGCTGTAAATGCTTATGGTATTGATGACCCTTGGTTCTACAATGATTTTTTTTTTTTTACCAGCGAAGAAGTGACATCATTTGCTGGCATGGTCAGCCCAGTCTCCAGGAGATAAAGGGATGTTCGGGTTACTATCATTACTGGCCTTCGAACCATGGTTCTTTCCGGTCTTTCGGACTGTGGTTATTACCGGTCCTAGTGCGGACCATGGTTTTGGGCAGGGGACAGAGATCCTTCTTGGATGCACTCATAGGTTGGGGCTACGATGCAGTAAGAGTGAGAGAGCAATTGCATAATCCAACTTAACCCTTTCCAACTCCCTGGTAGGTTTTCGGAGACTTTAAGTTGTGGGGGTGGTAAGTGCGTCGAAGGAACAGCCTACTCACCATTCCCACCAGTACGTGATTATCTATGTCACTTCATGTCAACAAGGATGAGTCGCCTTACGAATTCAAGACTTGTGAAAAATTATGACTTTACAATTGATCTGGTGAAAAATTAATAAATGAACGACTCAATCATGAGACTCAATGTTGACTTGCAATAAATACTTTTATATTTTCTATATTAGTATAAATTATCACTACGAAGAAAGAATATAAGAAAATGTGTAATTATTATCATCATGTTAAATATTTTTCACATCGGATTTACACTGCTTTTACGATGCATACATTTCATACATGCTTAGGAATCATACATGAATATCCTATGTGACTTAAGGTAATTGGTTGTGCATGAATTGCATATGGGTCATATTACAATAAGCATGAACATGTGTGTGAATCATGAGTAAACAGGATGTGTGTGTGGGATATCAGTAGAGATGTAAATGATCCCTATTGAGAACTCTATTTTTTAGTTCTCAGAAAAGATATAATTGATATTTTTCAGGATTGGATTTTAAAGATGAAATTTTAAAGATGAAAGCAGCTTAGGACATGACTCACGAAGTCCTATCAGGTATGACCAGTTAAATTGTGGGATATGTGAGTTATTTTCCTTATTTTCACTGTTGTACAATGGACATGGATTGTTCATTATTCTTTTACATCACTTCTTATTATTTTATTTTATACTTGTGCACCTACTAAAAGTCTGTAAGTGGGACCATTACAGAAAGCATGCTTGAAACACCTTGCATTGCCTTCCTTCCAGATAGCCCAAAGAACAACACCCAAAAGCATGATCTAGGTACCTAAAGAACAATACCCAAGAGCATGAACCATCACCATCACCATCATCATCAAATGGTTCCTAAGAGGAGTCATCACTCCCCACTACGTTCTACCTCATACAAGCTGGCCAAATGACGTGGTAAGACTGAGGTATCATCGAGTGTCTCTACAGTATGTTAAACTCTAACTGTGTCTCCCCCTTATTCTTCTTACGACAATTCCACTCATTATTTAGACTTTCCTTTTGATTGTTTTTTTTTTTTTCCTATCACATGTCTGCAATGAAGTTCTCGTTGGGCCTTTATCATTTTTTCTCTGTAGATCCACTTGAGTAATCGATCTTTTAGGTGCTGGTTGAGAGGCAAAAAGTCTAACAATATCTGGTAGTGTGGCTAACTTTCGACGCCTCCGAGGAAGAGATGCACTTGCTTCATCTTCTGCCTGAAATTCATGATCTTGAGCAACGGCTCCATCCAATTCACCTTCTGCCCAACTCCATTCCTGATGATCAAAACTCAACTACATCTACGACTGCTCTAGCCTCCACCCAAACATGCAATGGGTGTTCTTCGTCTATCAGTTTATCAACATCAATCTACTGTATAGGTTCATGAACTGGTCTGCCAGCAAACTCCATGAGCCTTTGTCGTTCAAGTCTCTACTTTTCTTGAATTTGCTTGACCTTTAGACACATATTGTAGTGACAATATACCAACTTCTCCAGTTTAAAAACACCCAATCTGTTACGAATCTTCGTGTGAATAAGACTAAATGTACTCCAGTTTCTTTCACACTGACTAGAAGAAGTGCTTTGAGTTAGCACTCTCGCTACAATATACGTCGAAGAGTTTATGCTAGCTTGCCTATAATTAATTTGGATCCACCATTTAGATGTTGAAAAAAAAAGACAACATTAATAAATTTATAAATTTTACCATTAAACTGAATGTTAATTATTATGTAATTAACCCAGAGTTGTCCTCATGACTGCAGCCCTTACGTCTTCATCTCCATAAATGTCAATCTTTGGTTTAAATATCTCCATCCACAAAAGATTAGTAAATGATATAAGTTATTGATACAAGGTTGGATCTCCATAAACTCCTACTTTGTATGTTATATCTGTTAAGGTATCTATCCTTTAGTTCGAACTCCTTGATATTCTAATAATGACATTCGTCGTGCCTCAAAAGACCTCTCCATCATTGTACATGCTCTCATCATATTAATATCTTGGGTTGAAAAAATACTCTGCATTTTTTATTATTTCATTAGTTATCAAAATAAATGTCCTTAACATCAATCAACTAGAAAAAGAATAGAACTAACCAACAGCATGGAGATCATGGTGGAAAGTCATTTTCCATCTATCATCAATGATCCTCCACCATTTCTCATAACATGTAGGATTCTTTGCTCTCAAGTGCCCCTTAGCTCTATCTATTGCTTCATATAAGTATCTCATACTATTTTTATCATCTCCATCAACTATCCTAAGAACTTGTACCAGAGGCTCAATCACTTTCAGGTATCGAGAAACTCTATCCCAAAAAATTTTGTCTCTAATCAACATTTGCACGCAACATTCCTACTATCAGTCTTCGATGTCCTTATATGTGCCAAAAACTCCTCAGAGTTCACTAATTAGACCAATTGATGTTTGTACTTCATCAGGCTCTCCAAAGATATGCAATTGAATACAAATCTAGTCTGGCCAGTAAGAAGAAGATCTTGTCCACCTATATACTCTCTCATCATATGCAAGATCCGATTGTGACTATAAATGAATCTAGTGATCACTAGAGCAAAATATGTTACATCAGCAATATAAAAGTATTTGCCTATATCCTACATCATCAAGTCAAGAGAGTATGTTGCATAAGGCACCAAATACAAATGTTTCCTCTTCTACATTAACAATTTGCCAGTTATTCTGTAACTTGGTTCATTGTCAGTTACAACCTGCACAACATGTTCTTCCTTAGTTTCATCTACTACCTCATCCATGAACTTTAACAAATAATCAACACTCTTTATTTTATTGGAGGCATCCACAAACTTCAAAAAAATAGTCCCTCACTACAATAGACAAGAAAATGAATCATTAATTTCCTTGTTGTTCATGTCCAACCATTACACGTGATGGTACAACCACGCTTCTTCTACACATATTTAAAGTTATCCACCCATACCTTCAACTCATTGAACTCCTCCTCAAGACCAACATCATAAACGTACCGAAGTGTGGGAGCCTTTAGATCAGGCCCAACGTCTGCAATTGCATCTAACATTGCCTGAAAGTATGGGATGGATATTGTATATGTTAGCACATCTACATGTAAAAACCACTTAACAATTCATTTCAAAACACTTTTGCTGAGACCTTGACTTCTTTTAAAGTTTGCTTAATTCCAGACTATCTGGCAAACCTTGATCTATATAAAAATTAGTCCATAGGACCCCGCTGCTAGATTACGTACATCTGACACATGTCCACAATCCAATACAACAGCAGCCCTGTGAACAGAGCATGCCCTAGGAAGGGATCTCCCAGACTGAGATGTAGGCACAGATCTGCTTGATGTTCCTATGCCTCTTCATTGTTCCTCATCTTCTTTATTGGTACGAAGACTGGCACGAACAACTCTAGTGCATTCTGGATCGAGGTCATCTGGATTATCATCGTCATCAACATCATCTAAATTGATCGGTCGCTGAATAAGCAGATTATAATCCCTTCATCTCTGACACTCTGATATATCATCTTGCAGGTTTATTTGTTGTTGAGTTGATAAATCTTTTTGGACTTTTTTACCCATCATGTAAGACCTCATTTTCTTCTTTAATTCCAGTAGAACTGACTCACATCTGTTGACATCTCCTGATATGCCAGTAATATGTTTTTTTAGGCGATACACACCTCCGCCCATCTCCTTTCCACACCAGTTGTATTTTTACTCTCTTCTGTTTAGCATCCACCGGTGTGCAATAACGCCAACCAGAATCACCGCTCTGCTACTCCACCTCTTGTTCATGATGTCCTTACTCTGTCATATTCGTATATAAAAAAAAGACATAAATAAGTTCAATTAGCACTAATCACATGCAATTAATGTACAAATCCGTGCAATCATGTTAGAATAACTTCAATTAAGTGTTTGACACATTCAATTGAACCTTAATTACACTAATTATGCAACAGTTCTAATTTTTAAATCCTAATTATAGTTAATTTTGAAACACTTACACTAATCACATATAATTAATGTACAAATCTGTGCAATCATATTTTAATAAATTTAATTAAATGTTTGACACACTCAATTGAACCTTAACTATACTAATTATGCAAAAGTCTCAATTTTTAACCCTAATTTTAAAAAATTGGCACTAATCACATACAATTAACGTACAAATCTATGCAATCAGGTTTAAATAAGTTCAATTCAGTGTTTGGCACACTCAATTAAACCTTAATTATACTAATTATGCAAAAACTCTAATTTTTAAATCCTAATTAAGGTTAATTTTGAAGAATTGACACTAATTGTATGCAATTATTGCACAAATCTGTACAATCAGATTTTAATAAGTTCAATTGAATGTTTGACACACTCAATTGGAGCTTAATTACACTAATTATACAAAAGCCCAACCCTAATTATGGTTAATTTACAGGATTTTATGTAATCTATATTTGAAAAAAAAATCAAAGCTAAAGATTGATAGATCTACATTACCATAAGTAATTTTTAATTTTTTGACATTTTAAAAAATGTCAGAATCGAAATATATCTTAACTCGGTAAAGAAATCCAACGTTGGTGGTGGCAACAACGGCGGCGGCCGTGGCGGCTGTCGGAGGTGATGGTTGGCAATGTCAGGGGTGAAGAACCCCCCTTCTTGGTCATAAAGAGAGAGAGGATAAATAAGAATAGAAGGAGGAAGGAGAGAGAGAGAGAGAGGAGGATAGGGCCGGCAGAGGTAGTGGACGGCCAGTGGCGATGGTGGCAGCAGCAGCAGCATTGCAGCGAAATGCTGCTGCTGCATCCCGATCTCCATTAGGAGGGGATCCGGGATCGGCCCGTATCAGCTCGGATTGGCTGATCCTTTCTTTCTTACTTTTTTTTAAGAGTACGTCAGAATCGGTCGGGATCAGCCGATCCCGGTGAAAGTGGTGGGGAGGCCCCGAATTGGATCGGCCATAATCGGCTGATTTTGTGAACCATGTATATATGTGAAACAAAATACCCTGTTAGAGGGTTCCAGGGGCAGCCATAAGACTTTGGTTTATAGCCTAGGAACTTTAAATCAGTCAGTAAATCAATTGGAAGCCTCATGCGCTCATCTGCTTGGTAAGTAGCAATGCTCCTTACAAGTGTTCAGATGACAATGAACACAACAGTCACATAAAAGAAAGAAAAAATAAATCATAAACAAATAAAACTCATAGCAACATCCAGTACTCAATATGGTCTATAAAAGACAATTAAGTTTTATCGATTCCAAAATCACCATCAAAATTTGTTTATAATTGCATGAAAATGATTAACCCAAAAAATAGAGAATTTCTCTATGTTTTCAACCGGAATCAATGGCAAAGCACAATAAGATGCGAACTTGCAACCAAAATACTGGTATGTTGGTCCCAGACAATGGCACAGAGGGGGTGAATAGAGTTGCAAAAATTAATCGCACAAATTAAAATTAATCTCAAGTTATCCATAGATCAAATGCAAAAGTAAGCAAACCACAAGCACATAGCGATTTAGAGTGGTTCGGCTAGCCCTTTGGCCTACGTCCACTATCCAACACCTCATAGGCATTTTCATTACTCCCCGACTAGCAACAACACAACTGCTGGACACAAACCCGCTAACTCGGCCTAACAACCCACTGGTTTTTGGGGCTACGATCAACCTAACAACCACTGGCTTTACAAGCTCCAGCTCACCCATCTATAACCACTAAATTTATGAGCTACAGCCCACCGTAACCATTGGATTTGCGGGCTCCAGCACACCTTACAACCACTGGTTATCAACGCACCAGCTGCCTTTCACCGGACAGCAGTCCAAGAACAAATGAACAGGTTATCAATTAATGAAACAAAAATCAAAGGAAAGATATGAAAGAATCAAACAACCAAGCCTCAAGCATTGTAGATCGATGCAGCTAAGTGTCTCTTCTGGTTCATTGAAGCTACCGTAGCACGAAGAAGAGATCTTGAATAGGAAGTGCATCAGATCTACACAGAAAGGATTGCAATTTCCTTCATTGAGGCGTGGCTCTCTCTTGATTATTCTTGGGCAAAAGGGCGCCCATTCTTTGTGTTTAAATAAGCAAAAATCTCTTAACAAGGAATAGAAGCATCCCTTGGATAGCCTACTAGCTGTTGGAGCCTCCGAAGGAAAGAAATCTTCAAAGATCTTCAAGAGATCTTGAGTGACCTGACCGGATTCTACAGATCTGGAAAAATTAGTTGATCAATCAGCGAATTGGTCAATCAATACTAGTCTTCTTCGAATTTCAAAAATATTTACAAATAAGTCCTTCAAATTTGTGGTTTTGCGGGTATCTTCACGTTGTACTTGAACTGGTGCATCCTGTCAGAAATTGGCTAACCAATTCTCCAAATTGGTCGACCAGTTTTATAAAAACTTGTTATCTCTTCACTGTCTTAAGTTGATCTTCTCCCGTGATCTTCTGAGGGTTATGACTAAAAATGTTACACATCTTTAAGTGTCTATCATGTCTCACAAACATAGATTAGATATCCCAGTATGATTTTATTATCATCAAAACTCTTTTTAGGTGGGAGCCCAGCATGGTACATGGGAAAAAATAAAACAACCTTGACAAGCAAAATGAATTATGCATCTAAAGAAACAACAGACATGATTACCTGTCAATCAGTACATTCTGCTGAATAATGCTTGACATGCCATGTGAATACTCAGAATGGTCAAGGAAGTTCCTGTGTGCATGGAAAGTCATGAACAACATTGCATTTGTGTACAGGTAAGCTACCAGAGTAAAAGGTAAAGACGATTATGAACCATAGAGTATAATAAGTCAACAAGACAACGGAACAAACCCATAGAGTATAATAAGTCAACAAGACAAAGGAACAAACCCAATAAGGGAAATGTAGGCAACAGAGCTGAGATCATGTTAAGTAGTTGTAACATAAATGAGATGTACTCACATGTAAGCAGAAAATTAACTAAATCCCTAAAACCAATCCCACAGCATAACATCTAGCATACAAAAGAAACTTCATGTATTCATTTTACCTTCATAACTAACACAAGTTGGACATGCCTAATACACAGGTATGTAAATTTTATCTTCTGTTTCTCCATACGGTGCAAGTTTTTAACTAGAACCAGATTTAGTGATAAAGAAGCAATACACACCTAAAGCATGTATTACTTTCTGAGATCTCAGTGTTATCGAGGCATGTCGGAGAGAAGAGATTCCAGAGATATCAAGATTTCCCTCTCCTCCTTTCTCTTACTCCTCCCATTCCCCATCCTCCTCATTCTTCCTCTTATTCCTGACCTTAGTGGAGACTTCATGTGGGGACCCTTGGGGTGGGAGGTAGGGAGGTCAGGGAATGGCAAACAATGGACTAGAGTGCGTCCGTACAAATAGAACTGCACCCTTTTTTAACCAGAAACCCATGTCCGAATGATGCTTGATGCTCAATAAAACATGTACATATGATAACAGCCATGTTAAATAAAAATGCTCATTAAAACTACTGTATTTGCATCAAGTTACCTTGAGAAAAAGTGTATTTCTGATCCATTCTTATGGACTTGAATGCGGTCACCATCAAACTTGCATTCAATGACCACTTGCTTGCCATGAAGCTGGAAATAAGGATCATGGAAAAATCAGGTCCGTCCTTCTATCAGATATGCAAAAAAAGACAGGAAAGGAAATACAAAAATGGAATGTCTTTCACAAGAAGGAAAAGATTCTGATGACCCAACAGGGAATAGCTAAGTGGTTGATACCGCCAATCCTCCACAGTAGCCAATAGGAGTGTCAAAGTGGGTCCAATAACAGTTCTATCTTTACAATTATCTTTAAAAAAAGGATGCAACCATATTTTTATCTTCAAAGATTGTCAGAAAACAAATTAAAAAAAATTAAGCTATTGGATAACTTGATGTGTCAACTTAAGTTTCCCAGGAAACAGAGAAAACTTATTGGACACCATATGTGCCAACATAAGTTTTGTCTTGTAATTCTTCTAAGAAAAGACAATTTTTGCTTCTAAAGCATAACATAAGTGAAGGCCACGCATAAGCTCTTTTAAACTAATGTCCATACGGCTTCTGTAACAACCCAACCCTTGTGGTTCTTTCAAAGATTCTAGGAAATGAGTGGAAGTTGAAAACTTTACTCATGAATCGAGATTCCCCCAACTCATATTTTATCTTATAAGATTTGAAGTGTCATCATTCATTAGCAGAATGGGCTCATATGATCTATCCCATGGGGATATGGGGACATCGGGTCATGCTCCTTGTGATGGGTGCTAATCGGACACAAAGTGTCTCTTTTCTAACGGGATTGAGTCCAGACTCGGGACTACCGACTTAGGCAGAAGGTCTCCATGAGCAGGGCATAGACTATGTGATTAGGAAACTGCATACCCAGGTCAACCTGTTTTCTCACCTTTCCTAGTAAAGTGTCTGAAGACTTCCCGGGGCAGACAAATGGAAGTTGAGGGGACTATCAACAGACATCCTACTAGACTACCTTACGCCCTCTAGTGAGTAGTTATCCATGTCACTTTAGGTTAAGGATGAGTCATCAGTCGACAGACGACTAACTATGAAAGGATTGATTGATCAGAAAAGAAAGAAAGAAAACATAAAAGATGTGTCTCACTCCTAAATTCCCAAGAACTATGACTTCTATTAAATTATTTTAAATATTTTAAAAATATTAATAATAATCAAAACCATTAAGCTATAGTTATCATTAATTAAAGAAAGAGAAGAAGAATAGAAAAGTCCAAGAAACTAAATTAATATAAATTGATCAGAAATCTGACAAATTAGATAATACAAGTTACTATTTTGTTAATATTTCTGCTTCACAGATTTTACCAAAATTAGTATAGGTTTTTATTGCATTCCATGTGTCATATAGATGAATTAAAAGAAAAGATCTTGCATTGTACCATGGTAACTAAAAATATTTCCCTTGAAAGATGAGAAAACAGGGATGATGAGTGAGGAAAAGCAATAGGGATGTAAATGATTCCTACTGAGATCCTAATTTTGAATCTCACAAAAATTATAAAATATATTTTTTAGAAAAAAAGAGTGAAGAATTAGAATTAATTCAAAGTACAATATTTCATGTATGGCTAGAAAATTTTATTTTCTTGGGATATAAATTTATTTACCTTCACTTCACTATTTTAAGATGGACATGATTAGTCTCTTGAATTTTTATTGTTAATTTCTTATATATATTTTTTGGAATTATACATTACTGGAGATCTTTAAAATGGGGTCCATTACAAATGATACCAAAGTTGAATCCACACAGTACAATATAGGTTGGTTTAGGGATGAACCACGTGGAAGTTGATAGGCCTATAACGACTCAGTCATGAGCCAATTAAGAGGAAAGGACTACCTGCAAAGTAAGTCAGAATGGAACCGCCACAGTGTAGAGCCACTACTATGCCTAGAGGTTGGGGCAAGAATGAACCGGATTAGCAAGAACACAAAAAGTTGCTAGGCTATATATGTAGGATTCTAAAACTTGCGAGGTGCTTTTTAAGGACAAAACCGTACGGACTAGGCCGAAAGCAGACAATATCTTACAAGAGTTGGATCAAATTGTTATAGAATTTTAAAAATCTAGACCATTTCTCGATTTGTGCATGTCATCGCTGCTCACTACTGAAATCTTTAAATGTGGGCCGTTATAGAATGGTATCAAAGCAGGACCTGTACAGGACAATATGGGTTGGTTCGAGGACAACCCATGCAGAAAATGGCGGACCTATAGTGACAAGTCACAAGCTAGGCAGAAGAAAAAAAGGCTATTCATAAAACAGCACTACCCACAGAGTAAGCCAGAGTGGAACCACCATGGTGTGGATCATTACTATGTCTGGGAGTTGGGGCAAGAATGAACCGAATTAGTCCCATACTGAAAAATGGAAAAAGTTAATAGGCCACATATATGAGATTTAGATCGATAACTTGTGAGACGAGATTTGGAGACAAAGCCGTGCAAGATGGGCCTAAAGCAGACAATAACCCAGGGCTACCTGAGGGGTTGTTGCTCTGTCTTAGCGGGTCAATGGTTACCATTTGCAAATTTCACTGTTACTCTTGCGTATTTACTTCCCAGCTATGTGATTTATTTATTACTTTATGGTGCACATTTCTTGCCTATCTCTTCACATGTTGTGGTTGTGTGTGGGGTGTGGGGATCGCAGGATCCCTATTGAGCCTATTTCCCAATGTGGCTCATGTAAGGATAGGGCAAGAGGAACAAGAATGCAATGGAAAAGCAAATTTGGATCAGGTCGTTACATATATTGTTCCCATTCTAGATCTAACAATTTAGATTGACTGACCTCAATTGACCTAAACATAGGGTTTTTGGGGCATTTTACCAGAGGAGAAAATAAGAGGAGGAAGAGAACAATCAGGATGAGATTTTAGTGTTAGATTGATCCTTATGATAAAAGAAAAAGAATAGGAAAAGTTATATTTTTTTTACAGATATTTTCTAATTGGGATCTTGGGATGGTTTCAAGTAGAAGAAAATAAAGGGAGGAATACAAACAAGAGGAGGAGCAGGAGACGATGATGGTGAGGATGAGGCAGAGAAGGAAACGGAGAGGTAGGAGAAAAGAGGAAGGAGGAGGAACTAAGATTGAGTAGAGGAAGAAAAGAAAAAAATGAGAAGAAAAAGAGGAATAAAAAGGAGGAAGCAATGAAGAGAGAGAAATTTTTTGTACATTTTCCCAACTTTCTAATTTATCCCTTTATTCTATTTTTCATTTTTATTTTGCTAACCTAGCAATGATCTGATTTTCCTTGATCAGCCAGTTTGCCTGATCCAATCCATTCCAGATTGGCAGATGAGGCAAACAGTCTACGCCTTTTTTTTAATTTTATAATGTGTTCAGCTTGCCAAGAACAACTTTTAAAAAATAACTTAGTCACTTCGAATAAAATACCAAACAACTTGCTAAACTTTTGCTGGCAAATTTGATGGTCACCTTTTTCCATGCAGTGGCAGCATCACTGACCCGCATCGCTAGCTGGGGCCTCACCGCCTTCCCCACTTCGATGTCCTGAAAAAATGACACATGAGGTAAACCATTTGTACAGTGAATGTACAGCAAACATGAGATTTCCAAAAGCCAAACAAGTACAAAATGTCTGCATCACCTTGAGGTTTTATTCTTTTCACAGGTTGAAAATTAGTGTCAGCATCAGGTTTAAAAGTTGCGCAGGTTAAAAGCTAGTGTCTGGGAAAAAAAGGAAGAAGAAAAGAAAAAAAACAATAGCAGGTGATATGAAGGATTTAGGAGATTCATTGTCATTTGCATCCATTCAGCTACCTGTCGTTTATGACGCTGAGTTCCGTCTTTCAATTTTTCACAAACTAACTTCAAGTCACAGGTGACATTAAACAAGTCCTCGGCATCAGGATGAAATTCATGGAAAATGCTCTTCTCACTAATTCCCAACTTGAGATCTTAAAAAAACAAAAAAAAAACATTACTATCCATGGGTTTTTGGGATCATTAAAACAAAAAAGCAACTCTTGTTACTGGAGAATACCTTTGAGAATGATCATCAAAATCCACTTCATTTCCGTTGGATTCGTCTTCTTAATGAGGTCAGAAAGAACAGAAGCCTTATCTCCTCTGTCAAAATGATTCAGAAATTAAAAAAGGAAGTAAAGAAATGAGAAGAAAAAATAACATTCCAGCCTCATGGCCCGCATGGGTAGTCACACAAGAGCTAAGAACAACAAATCACAAACAATCAGGACACATTCTACGAGTACAAAAAATAAACACAAAGATCAGAAACAGAACCCTTCAGTGACACAGAAAAATGAAGAATAAACAAACCCAAAGCACCAAGCATAAGATTAAGAGTCCTACTCTAGATTTTATGACACAGACAACGACACATTCGCGTCTCTCATCGAAGCTGGAAATAACCAAACATGAATCCCTCCTTGTTATCACAAAAATCACGACATCAAGAAAGAACGAATTCCTGCACATTCGGCGATAATACCTGCTTTCTTTCGACGCCAGCTGATCGAGGGCATCGTTTAGCTCCTTTATCGTCAGTCCACCCGAAGCCATGCCCTGCCGGCGCTGCAGAACCTGATGCCACAGGAAGCAAACCGTTAATGTTGAACAAACCAACATAATTCTCCTAGCATAGCACATAATGATTCGAACGGAACAGGGAAAAAAAAAACACTCTGGAGAAGCATAAATCCAGAAGCAGATTAGATGGAGAAACTCGTCCGCGTCAAAATGATGATGTATCCAACTCTTCTACTGATGAAAAAAACTGTTACGCTAGGGTTTTCTCGCGTTTCTTCCTATCCATTACCTCGGCGGCGATGAGAGAGAAGTTGCCGGCGTTGGCGCCGGAGCGGGCGCCGCCCTTGCGCCAGTTGACGAGGCGGAGGGCGTCCTCGGAGTCCTTGGCGAGGCCAAGGGCGTCGACGAGGCAGGCGGCGAGGGCGGACTCCTTGAGGCCGTAGGTGCCCCTCTCGCGGTCGAGCCCGGGCAGGATGAGGCGGAGGGCGGCGAAGTAGCGGTCGCGCGCGGTGAGGACGCGGTCGAGGAAGGTGCGGAGGTGGCGGCGCTTCTTGGCCGGCGACCGGTCCCGCAGCATCGCCTGGAACATGGCGCACAGCACCGAGAACCGCACCGTCTCGTCCGACATCTCCGGCTCCCTCCTCTCCTTCTCCGGCCGGGTTCCGGTGTGTGCAGCTCTGCTACTGGGGTTTGGTCTTCCCACTCGCTAGTCGCTCCCCACTGGCGAGACTTTTCCTGTGTTATTTTTAAATGCGGGCCGGAACCGCCACACAGCTGCTTATACGTGATTTGTTGTCGTGGCTTGCGAAAAGTTTGCCGTACGGGCTCGACTCGTGCCGACTCGGACGACTGGTACCGTATCAAGATGAATCCGAGCTGATGTGATTCGACCGAATCTGTACGATATGATTATGTGACTCGTACAAGTTGGCACAGGTCAACCCGACTCGTACCAAATCATGAGAGATCCGAGTCACCCCCACTCGTCGAGTCGGCGAACATTCGGGTCGGACGGCAAAGGTTCAGGCATCGTTTGAAACCTGTTGGTTAAACACTACTTTTTAACTACGGAGAAAAAAGGATTTTAGTTGCTAATTATTGAATTTAAAAAAAATATTTAAATAGGAAAAAATAAAAAGTAAAATTTAAAATGTCATTTATCAAAATATTTATCCTTTTTTCATGAAGTGTAAAAAAGTTACGGCATTTTGTTCCTTTCTTATACTCAATCATTGAAGTCAAGTTTATTTTTTCAAAAGCTCCCCTTTTTAAAAAAAAAGTTTAGCATTTGGAAGTGCTCAATTTCTATCTAACATTTTGTATCTTCTGATCTTAGAATTCAGATAAATTAAGAGAGAAATTGGTATGAAATACGTGTGTGGATATGATGTCATAATATTTCAAATTTATTCATAAATATTTTTATTAAGATTTATTTTAAATATGTAATCATGATAAAAATTTATTACTAAAGTAGTAATCTGACAAGACATGCTACTTGCTCGTGAGACAACACCTGTTCAAAAGAGCATGTGGTTTTAACTTAAAGTCAATTTCTCCGTATGCCAAATCTCATAGGGCAAGTACTTAAAGTGTCTCAAAGAGAAATACAACCAAATAAGGACATCTTATTTTGCGAATACATCTTGTTCTAGTTTGATAGACGGGATATAGTATTTCGTCCTTAAATGAGTCACTACACGGATAAGCTAAGTAAAATCACTCTCCCATCCATCTAAGAATATGGTATTCTGTCCATTATCAAATTAGAACACCTCTTATTTCAGTATAAGCAATACGGATTAAGTCATCGTGTAATAAATCATTCTCTTATTAAAGTGGCACAAGGTCTGTTTAGCAATGACATGTGGTGGATATGTCCAAGTGGTTTAAACTTAGCCTTTTTTATTTAGTCTATAAGGCAGCCTTCATTACTTCAACATAGAGGAAAAGGTTCATAGAACATGAGTGGGGATGGAACACCACAAGGAGAAAGGGGTGGGAAGTACACCACCGGTCATGGGGGTACGGGTTCAGCTAACTGAAACCCTGTGGTTACAAGATACAGGGGGAACTAAGAAAACACAACAGATAAAGATAACAAACTATAATTTCGTCAGGAGGTCGTTGAAGAGTTGGAGGGTGAGCATAGACGAATAAGCGATCGCCACTAGGAAACTGACAAGGATGGTTGGGAGGTAGGTGCAAACTCCAAATGTGCAGTGAAAACATGATAGAAGCTCAAAGACGCGTGTCAACAAGCAATGCACAGATTAAGCCTGAACACAAGCAACACCTATCATCCCCAGGATCCGAGATAGGAACGAAAATAGATGGACGAAGTTGTTGCAAACATGCTGAGAGTACAACCAAACGCCAAGGTCCAAAGAACTTGTAAATGGAAAGAGAGACAAACCAAAAACGAAGAAATTGCAAGGGGAGAAGGTGGGAGAAAGGGAACAAAGGAGCGATAGCACTATTCTCCTGGCCTAAAGGGTATTGAGGTCCCACGAAGATGGGGGGTCTGAGGAGAGGGGCTGGAAGGAGGCCGGCTAACCTTAAAGCAAGAAAGGGGCAGAAGGTAGGGATAGAGGGGATGGTGATAGCAATGTGGCGGGGGAACAAGGACAACGAACAATGAGGGAAAGTAACAATAGGAGAAATGATGGAGGAAGGGAAGGGAACTATGAGGGATGTAGAGAGGAGGATTGCAGGCGGTGGTAGAGACATGAACAATGGGATGAAAGTAATAGTCAATGGAACTATGAGGGGCTGCCGGGATAAGGGTGGTAGACAAGTCACAGTAAAGGACTAAGGGGAGGAGAGAGGAGAAGGAAAATCCACGACTAACAAAACACCCAAAAAAGAAAGAAGAATATAAACATGAGGTAGATAGGGAGAGAAGGAAGGTGATGGAGTCACAGGCGGACGAGAAAGGAGGGAGCAAGTAGACAGGAGAACAATGCCATGAAGAGGAGAAGAGAAGAAAGGAGGAGGGGAGAAAGGAGAAGAAAGAACGATGGACTGCATTTCGGGGGGGAGCTGCCGGAGCAAATTCCCCTCACCCAAATGTTGTTGTCGGTGAAGAAGGAGACCATCGGAGGGCCGAAGAGGGCTTGCAGCGGGGGATTTGGGGACGCTTCCAATGGTAGTGGGGTTCCCACCTACCGTTGTCGAATGGTTTAAACTTAACTAGTTTTTTCGTTTCATCAAATGTCAAATTTTGTGTTGTAGACAAGTTCATGGAATTTGACTTAAAGTCGTTAAACTGGCTTTAAGTTTTGTCATGTGTCCATCTACATGTGTTGCCAAATAGAATGATATGGATTCTTAAATATTGGCAAAATTGACTTTAGGTCAGTACTGCCAGTGTCAAATTCGACAATGGCAACCAGTAGCACTTAATAGTGCTCCATCCAACTCGACTTTTCAAAATATACTGCATGACCAGCCTACCCTCATCCCCCCCCTTCTTCCTCTTCTCCATCTATCTCTTTGTCTACATAGTAGCAACCTTCTTAAACCCTTCTTCCCCTTCTAAATTGCGACACTTGATCCTTCTTTCCCTTTGTGGCTCTGTCTTTGTTCTAACAGTTCAGTCGATCCCTTCCCTCCACCCTGCACCACCCTATCCTCTTCCCCTCCACACATAACAACAACCCCTAAGTAGCTCGATGTATAGCCACCAATGGATATCCATAGTTGATGCTTTGGCTCTTCTTCCTCCATCATTGAGGTATTCTTGGATAGAGGACCTCTTAACAACTTACTTGGTAGAAGGTAAGACCACATCTTACACATCCTCTCCGTGAACTATTACTTGAAGAAGCTAACTCCCTATGTATCCTAAATACCTTTTCTACAAATTCATGTTTGATTGTTCTCACAAACGTAAGTGAGTATATGATAAACCCAAGAGAGTTCCCAACATAAATCAAGTTCAAAAAGGTTCATGGGAAATAAGGAGGTTATGGCCGGTTGGGATGTAACTTAATAAAATTGTGGATGTAGTTAAAGTTAGTGTGTTTATCATGAATCCATTATTATAAACGCATTTAGGATCAGTGGCGGACCTTGCTTGTATTTAGTGGGGTCCTGTGACCCCACTAAAATTTTGAAATTCTATTATAAGGTTCCTAATCTAATAAGGCAAGTCCAAATTTAGGTATAAGGTGACATCACTGGATGTTTCAAATGACACACAAGGCCCTAGTCCCACCCGAAGCCCAGTTCAACGGTGGACATGAGGGCCCACGAAAATCAACTTGAACTGTCACACGCTAAGAGCCCCTGTCGCCATCAACCGAACAGCTCAACAGTGCAGTGCTTCGATGGTCTGACAGCCCTGCCACTCTCTCCTCGCCCCAGCTGTCATGCCCTGCTATCTAGGCCAAGCCCTCCTCCAGTTCCATTGTCACTCGACCTTCCCGAAAATGGCAATTCAGTGCTTCCTTTGGTTGACCTCTTTTGCTCCTCAACAATTTCCCCAACTCCTCCCTTCCTCAACTGTGATTGCAGCTGCATAACTAAAAAGTGCAATCGGCCTTGTCATCTTAGCATCACTACAGACAAGATTTGTGTAATCTATTGAGTCTGAGTGATGGTTCATTTACATATTATTATGATTTAATAAAAAAAATCGTTGAGTGCATTTGGAAGAAAAGAACTCCTTGTAATGAAGTGTGTCATTTTTATTGAAGTATATCATTTTTATAATGATCAAAATATATTTATTTTTATTTTTTATTTTAATATTTTTAATATAATAATAATAATAAAATATCCATAAATTTAATAATGATCCAAGTGACCCTACTGGACAAAATTTCTATGCCCGCCACTGTTTAGGATAAAGCAATAATACGGGTTATGATGATTTATCACATTTAATTTAATTTGAATTGTTTTTATGATGGCAATTGTCGAACAAATATAGATTATGACTAACATGATATTGCACCAGTATCCTACTATGGTAGGATAGGTAGCATTCAAGATTGCAAGTCTCAACGTAAAAGAAGCTATATAGGATCCTTGCATGTAAGTCCATCACTTTTATCGAATTGATGAGGAAACTACATGGTTGATGAAGATGTGACCTGCAGATTCCCTACATTTGGGTGAACATACTTGTTTGAAGATAAAGGAAAATGAAAGGGTTGCAACATTGCTCGACTCTTATTATTTGCATGCACGTAGTGTAGAGCTTTATTTGGAGAAAAAAGACATACGTTACTACTACTCCCCAATGAAAGAATGTTGGTTTTTTCACACACATGCTCGATAATGATAATCATTTTACTTGATTTATCTTGGTAATTGACAATTGGGGACAAAATATAAGGTTAAGCTTTCACTTTATGCTATCATACACAATGAGTTCATTACCTTAACTTATCTTAAATCATTCATGATTGTTTTCAGTAACGAAAGAATTACACTTTTCATTTAAAGATATGCAAATGACATTCCCAAGGAGTTTGTAGTAGTACAACGCATTTGCAGTTTGTTTTTCCTAGAAAAAGTTCACGTAAAACTATAATCATCCTAAGGTATTTAAATTTATATTATTAACATCAAATGTGAATATGCTTGGTAGATTTTAATGTATCTTTTTGTATAAGCATCCTAGTGAATAAAGGAGCAATGTCCTCATCATCCCATTCGGTTCAATATGCCTACTCGTATTAAGCCCGAAGCTATGAAAGATAAGATAATTTATAAGGCAAGCAAAATAAATGTCATTATCATCATACAATTCCAATAAACTCAATTACATAGCTAATACCAATATTCAAATAAACTGGAGAAATAGCAACATCAACTCTCATAATCCAAATTACGCAAGTTCTCATCCTTATACTAAATGAAAGTTGACATCTAATTTAATAAAACGAAGGTTTGTCTTATACCCTCAGTCTATACCTTTTGAAATTGTTAATAAGAAAAATGAATCTTCTAAGGTAATAAACATTGCAATCTCATGCATGACATATCATATAATAAATTTGCAGACCAAATTGCTCTCAACCATATCATGTGAGATTGAATGAATTTTATCATATAATGCATAATAAGAAGAGTAAAACTTGTTGCACCGGCAGCAACCAGTTTTACACCGGCTGCCGTGTTTTTAATTTAAAAAATATTTTTTATTTTTTATTTTTTATTTTTTTTGTTATGTCTCATGGTATCCTATATGGCCGTACAATCCAATCTCAGATTGGATGACCCAAAAAAGATAAAAAATCAAAAAAAAAAATACTATTCATTTGAGGTTGATTTTCGATTTTTTATCTTTTTTCAGGTCGTTCAATCTGAGATCTGACTCTAAAGTAATGTAGAAGAGTTGGGGCTGACAAAAAAAAAATACAAAAAGATTTTTTAAATTAAAAGCATCAGCCACTGACATAATACCACCGTCGACGCATCAAGTTTTACTTTAATGAGAATATCTACAAAGACATAGTCACAACGGCATAACATGGCATATAACATATCCTAGTCAAATTCCATATTCAAACATCATACAATTTTATGATCATTAGAATATATTAAATATAATATTTCATACGTAAAGACCACATATTTCTAATTAATGTATATGCATTAATACATATCACATATTCAACCTCATGTAAGTGTAAAATCATAATTACATGGTTAGAGTCATATTAGTCATATCATGAGAGTGTCAAATTAAGTTATGATTAAGAAAAATCTGATTAAACTTCATATTATAGGTTGTGCATATGAGTCATCCTTCACTTACATAAGTAAACATACATTTAAACTACATTATACGAGGCCGTATATATACGATAGCACCTAGACAATCGCACTAAAGTCTTGATTGCTGCACATACTAAAAAAAATAATGTACATTCTATCATACCCACCAAAATCAAGATTTATCTCATTGTCCTCGATCCATATAGTGATCTCACCTAAGTGAATGCGTTTAAGGAGTCATGCCTATAATCTCTTTGAGATGGCACTGTCATTTAATGAATTTTATATAAAAATCAAATATACAATTATAATATTTTTATATTTAAGCTTCATTAAATTAAATAATATTTTATTAAAAAATATGAAAAAAATGTCATTTTAATGTGCAGAGAAATCCATAAGTCAAATTTCATTGAGATCAAGTATAATAATAGGTCAACTAAACATGCCTAAGAGTTAGGAATCTAGTTCCATGTTTATCGATCAATATTCGTATTTTTTATAAAAAAATTACAAAAAATATATATGAATAAATATCAAATTATGATAAAAAATCTATTAAAAATCCTAACAACATTACGTCTAATAAAATATTCCACGTTATAAAATATTCAAAAATTGTAAATATAAACCAAATAAAATAATTGAAAATCATATCAGATCCAATAAATTATTTTTGGCAAAAATGGTGGATTGTTCATAGGGCATCGGTTGACCATTTGCTCAAAAGCCCTAGTCAAACCAAGGACCAATTTGTTGATCATTTATTAGATTCAGCCAACTGATCTCACAAAGATGATTCATCCCGATTAGATTCGAATTGGGAGATTTATGATCCAAAGTTCAAAAGTTCAAATTTCTAATTATTTATAATACTAAAGAAGAATCATAAAGTAAATAAAGAATATAAATTTATAAATTAATCATGACTAGGCTTAGCACATGCTTATCTCGTGCACAAAGTTGCCTCTTTGCTTAGCTTCTTTTCCACGAATTTGCTTTGAATCTCCTTGATCACTTACTGTCCTCGAGTCCTCCACTGGGTGGGACTTCACGTTCGCAAAGCAACTAGCTCTCCAAAAGTGATTTAGACTTCAAAGTGGAAGAAACAAAGTTAGTAGTTGATTCTTTAAACTAAAAATCTAAAGAGAAGAGATCCTCTTAATACACATTCCAACCGAAGTCTAACAATATTAAGAGGGGGAAGGGGCTAAACATTACAAAAAAAAATTCTCTCGTATGATCTCAAAATTTAGCAAATGCCTCAGCCTTCCTCCTCTCAATATTATTGGACTCTAATCTAATTATGTACAGAGAAGATCTCCTCTCAAGTCTAATAGGGTGTTTGAAACTAGGCACCCCTTGGCTACTTCCTCGTGCGATTTACTTTAATAATCTGATTCAAGAAGGATGAGAATATTGAGGGCGAGAGGGGAGAAGGAAGCATCCGGCTGCAATGAGTCTCCAGACACCCGTCTCCCACGTCACTTATTACCTCGAAGACAAGAGTTTCATAAATAATGACAACATTACTCCTATTAGAATAACTCAATAAACAAGGAAAAATGAGAACACTGTGCCTCAGTATTTTCATGAAAAGCTTCTCTATTAGGGGTGTGTACGGTTCGGTTCGGTTCGATTCAGTTTTGAAGAAAATTTCTCTAAATCGAATTGAATTAAAAGATTTTGGTTTAGTTCGACTAAAATCGAAAATTTATATCTTATTCGTATTAAATGTATATATATGTATTTAATATTGAAATTAAAATTTTAAAATATATATATATATATATATATTAAAATATTTTTATATATAATATTAATATAAATATCAATTTGTTTAAAAATCAATTTATTTAATTTTTCAGTTTGATTTAATTTCACAACTTTGTGAAATCGAATTGAACTGAACCGAACATGACTCCAAACCTTGGTTCGATTCAATTTTTTAATTTGAACCGAATTATGCGCAGCTCTATTCTCTATCCACCTGATGCCTAGCTATTATAGTATCAACATGGAAAGTCTCTCTATGTACCTGAAGCTTGGTTCTTTATACATGTACGACTGCATTAAGTTAAAGTGTACATAAACAAGCAGACGACATCTATGCTTACCCTATTATCCACATAGATTTTGATGGAGCCTCTTACCTTAATTAAGTACTTGGTACTGTTGGATATAGAGATTAGGCTAGTTGGAAAAATGTCCGAATAACATGCATGAGGGATACCCAGAGCCGTCTTCGGTACTAAAAGAGAAAGACATAACAAACAACCAAACATACGTGCAAATAAATTAGTAGATTAACAAACTACTATTGCAGATTGGGTTAGAGTATTTTGTAAGTTAACCCTATTAAACTTACAAATAACTCTTCGAGTTACAAACTTACAAACGCACTTATTTTCATTTTCGATTGATAAAATTGAAAAATGCATTTTTCGTTTCCATTTTTGATAAGATCAGAAAGTGCGTTTTCTGTTTTCGATTTGTTTTCGATTTCGATATCGAAACCGGATATTATTTTTTATGATTATCGAAATTATTAATTTCTTAATTTATTTATTTAAAACTTATTAGAATCCTCCCTTCTTACGAAAGTTCCTCTCCTCAACCGTTAGATTAAAAATGATCAAAAGATTATTATTTATTAATCATAATATACTTAATAATAATTAAAATAAAAAATAAAAAAATAGATATAAAAACAGGTGTTTCCGTTTTCAATTTTGATAACTTATCAAAAATATTTGTTTTCGACTCCGATAATTATTAGATGGATATATTTTTTTTTATCAAAAATGGATTTTTTTTTGGTAACAAGTCGAAAAATCAGATAATCAAGTTTCTATTGAGAGCCCTACAAATAACTCATGAGTCTTCTTCTGCCATTACATTTTTCTTTCCACTTCATTGCCTTGACGCATTCCCAAGTGTCTGTATTTGCACCGTGTGTAGTTGGCGCAAATTCTGTTATTCCACGCCGTGATTCATACACAGAATCACAAAATGATCTCTCTACTATATATATCATGAGCTCACCAGAAGTTTAGGTCGTATTTGGTGCAATTTTTAATCAAAAATATTTTCCAACTTTGTCCAGTTAATTATTTTGAGAAGAAATAATTAGGTGTTGAAAACTATTTATGAAATATTTTAATTATTTTAAGTATTGGTGTATGCTGAAAAAGATCCCAAAGGACCTTTCAATCCAAAAGTCCACCAACCAATAAGCAGACCTCCCTCCACTAAAGCATATCATCAAAGATCATCCCACCACAAAAAACAAAACATCACCTATATGGGGCCGTACGGCTTCCCGTGACGGTTTCACCTCTCCCGCTACGTCTGGAGATGAGGGTTCGAGCCGCGGCTTTAGCTGTGGACATAGTAAAGGAAAACTGTTTTATAACTCGTGCATTTGATTTTACATTTGATACGAAGTATAAATTTTAAGGTGAATGAATGACATATACAATTTTTACTTGTGTTACTTGTACTGTGTGTAATGTCAAATGTAGAGTCAAATATATGAGTTACAAAACCGTTTTCTCGTAACGAAATGCCTCCCGCCTCCACGTTCGTCTACTGGCGAAAAGGTCGTCCTTGTGACAGTTATTTCTCGCAAAAAATGCAAAAATCTCTCCTATTAAGGAGAAATCACCGGTCTTAAGCCGGACTCGTTCTTCCGACCTTTGGGTTGGGAGCCACAGCACCCGTCCACTAGGCCACTTGAACCAAAAAAAAAATGACATCACCTATATATTTCTTCCTAAGTTCCTACTCATGGCCATGGGTGTCCCTCTCAACTCACCGGATGACGTCATCGCACATGCAATGGTGCATGGCACCCCTTCCTCCTTATGGGGACGGCCGAAGATGTCTACACCACACCCTTAACCATGAAAAGGATCACTCCGTCCGTTACAGCGATTGCATTGTTGCCCACCAGCACGTATTGATTGCTGCAGCAAGCTCGTGGTTTTGAGGAGCTGCTTCCACAGAAAGGTGGAGACAAACTTGGGCATGGTCCTGCCCAGTTAACAGATGCTCCATCTCATCAGTCACCTCCCCCAATCCCCACGTCTCAAGTGTCCCCTTTCTCCTCCACAGGTGATTCTGGCCTATAGGCTTTCACTATTCCTCTCTCTCTCTCTCTCTCTTTCACACGCACGCACATAAACGCACACACACATGCAAGGAACGAGATCGTTTGGAAAGACTTCCATATGCCCTTAGACACATCCAAAAGAAATTTACGGAGATGTACTTGCACTGTCACATCATTTCAAAGGTAAAGACTCATTCACCCCGTTTAGATGTGTCTAAGGGCGCTGAAAGGTTTAAGAGATTCGGTTAGATGATCCAGTTCCCACACACATGAACGAATGAAAACGCAAGCACACAGACAGGCCCGTACTAATTAGTCCACAAAACCCACTAAGAACCAATGAATAGGCTGGAAGAGGCCCACATGGCCCAGTGCAAGTGTACCTTCTACTTGTTTTTGCAAAACTAAATATTTGCTGTGACACGGTCGGATTGTGTGCTCGTGCTACCTCGTTTTTTCTGAATTTTTTAACAATCTGATCGTGTGAAGACTGAACTGAGATAGTTCTCCAACATGACAATTTTTTTAAATGAAAAAAAATTCGTACATTGCTAGACAGCTGTTCGATCAAAAGTGATCAGATGGCTATCAGCCCCGGGTAGTGCAACTCACATGAATTTACAATGCCTGGGTGTAACAGGAAGTATTTCTGTTTTGCAAGAGAGTCCCACTCTGGGTGCAGCATGTCATCATTATTTAGAGGTTTGTTTCAATGTAAAATTTTGTAAATTACTTGTTTTAAAATCACTAGTTTTAAAATTAATGAAATTTTATGATTTTAAAAGCAAGAAGTTTTTGTTTGATTGTCTGTAAAATAAAACAAACAAATACATCAATTTTTTTGTTTTGATTTTCAGTGAACATGTCCGGTAAATCAAAACAAGAGAATTAGACTACCAAGTAGGTATATAAGACCCAAACAAGATTCCATTTTACAGTGTTCTATATTATTATAATCATATAAAAATATCATAAAATAAAATAATTATTTTAAATTACACTGTCTTAGGTTGAAACAAACAACCTCTAATGTCTTATTGTTAATTAAATAACTAGAAAAAGATCCTACTCACATAAAATCCGCGTGTTCAACTCTATGCTAATAAAATCCTTGGGCTACTGCTGCACGGTGTGAGTGGCCTCCACGCTCAGCAGCATGCATTTTTTATTGCAAAAAATTGAAACGGGTCAGCCTCTATTCTGAGTTGGCACGCGTCCG
Source organism: Zantedeschia hybrid cultivar (assembly GCA_030544215.1). Classification (NCBI taxonomy): domain Eukaryota; kingdom Viridiplantae; phylum Streptophyta; class Magnoliopsida; order Alismatales; family Araceae; genus Zantedeschia; species Zantedeschia hybrid cultivar. The sequence continues at coordinate 39,467,154 of JARZZO010000013.1, read as the reverse complement.
GCCCAAAAACAGGTCACCACCAACCTGCCTCCCGACGACGTAGTCGTTGTCACCGATCATTGTGCTGAGGAGAAATTTTTTTCCCAACACCACGATTACTTGCTGTAAGATTAGGAAGCATTTGTTCAGGGCAGTTGTTTCACCACCTTTCTTTTTAAAGAGAAGTCTTAGATTCTATCTTGATTGGGACTTAAAAACCCTCCAGCTATACAGTCCTGGTGTTGTTGGAATCTTTATCTATTAATTTGTGGGATTACTTCTCCAGAAATCAGACAGACTTGGAATTGTCGCCTAATTAGGCGGACCCATTGACGTAATCGGAATTATTTCCAACTCTGGAGAAAAATTTCGGATTCCAGATTAGAACCCCGGTCGCTTGTAAATAGTTGTACATACTCGACTTCTGGGCCCTTTCAAAAAGAAAAAAAAGAAAAAGAAAAAAAAGGAAGCATTGCAATCTGAGATAGATTGCAATATCTCGGTCAGACAACCTCGGGTGTAATTATTTTGTTTTAAAATATTACACTGAGAAATTATTTTAATTTTATGTTGGTATCGTCTAATCTTTGATTATTTAATTAAAAAAAAACACAGTAAATATTCTTCATATTATTTTGTTGCCCTGAACTGGTGGTCACTAGTGCAGCAAACCGAGCAGACTGGGGTCCCAGACGGTATGGGCCGAGGGCCCACATGCGCGAGTCCAATTGATACCGCTGATTCATTACTGCCTCAGGAAGCAGTGGTCCCCTCACCTGGGGATCGTGTGGACTCGAGTAGAAGATCAGAGCCGTGGAGATCCCACTAGGTTGTCTGGTTTTAAAGTTTTTTTATTGGTTTAAGAGAGATGGAGTTTATGTGAGTTGACATTCATGAGATCAGTAACAATACTTTTTGTTTTACTTAATTCTTCGTGATTGAGTTTGATCATCTAATCTGATTATTATTTTTATCTTTCTTAATTTTTCGTGATTAAGTTGATCACCGAATCTGACACCAAATCTGATCTCGTGGCAACATGATGATTCAGCTCATCAGGTACAGCAGGCATGGCTTCCTCTTACCATAAGACTACTCAGGCCGTGTTTGACACAACTTCTGTTTGGAAGTATTTTTATATTTTTATTTAGTTATTTTTTATGGAAACATTAGATTTTGAAAATCATTTATGTGGTATTTTACTTGTGTTTTAGCTTCCAACTAAAAACTATAAGATGAGAGCTTTTAAGATTGGTGAAAAAGTAAGATTGTTACGAAAGAGTTGACTTTTGTAATAAATCAAAATTAATTATAATCTCTCCTTCAACTCATTCTATAAGGTGGTTTGTTTTAGTGTAAAACTTTATAAATCACCGATTTCAAAATCACTGGTTTCAAAACAAGTGATTTTTTTTTTGTTTTAGAATCAAGAAATATTTGTTTGGTTGTTTGTAAAATAAAATAAGAGAGATGCTTCAATCTTCTTATTTTGGTTTACAGTGGATTTTTGCTGTATACCAAAACAAGGGAATTAAACTGTCAAGTGGGTAGACAAGGCTTAGACAGGATTTTGCTTTATATTATTCTACATCATACCAAACAACTGAAAACACTATAAAATGAAAGAATTGTTTCAAAATATGCTGTTTTACGCTAAAACAAACAACCCTTATGTAAGAAGTGAAAGTCAAAAGTAACTTTCAAGTAAAAATTTTACCAAACATGCCCTCAACATGGTTACCAACTCAACATCGACTATCGAGCCTCTGCACCCATGGAAGAACGAGACAAGACTTGCTGCCTCATGGCACACCCTGAGATTGTGAAACCTAGAATTCTTAGTTCTGCCTCCTCCTTGCTTGAATCACTCATCCACCAAGACCTCTTTTTTGCTGCTCCTTTTGTTTCAACTTTGAATCTTTTCTTCTCAAGTCTCCCTTTCCTTACATTGTGGGCATGATAATTCAATTCTTTCACCATCATGGTTTGCGTCTGGAAGCTGCTCTCTTCCAATCCTCTTGCACTCTCCTTCTTCCTGCCTTGGCTTTTACCCAATTAATGTACTGCTGTCTTAATCGGAACCCCCATTTGTCTGAACAGATTATCTCGTTTGACTTCTCCATGAAAAGAAGATATCAATAAGAAGAGATAAGCATGGCAATCCCATCCCTTATCCCTTATGCACAATTGTTATTTATGTATATATTTTTTTGGATTCACAGAATTCTTATTTATATACCAATGGGTTTACAACCCTGATGGATTTTAGACTTCTTTTATAAGGAAAAAGCTGCCGATCCATCCCTGTATAGCTTTTGCTGTATGTGAGATTACTTCTCTATTGAGTTTCAAACATAGAAACATGACTCATTAAAGTAGAAGAATCATTTGATAGAAAGATCTTACATCACACTCTTGTTTATCATTTCAACCTTTTAATCATCCCTCCTCTCTCACAATTTATTAAAAACTACTTCAAGATGGGATACGGGAAAAATCTCTCCCTCTCTCTCTCTTTTCCTTAATTTTTTTTGCATATAGATCGAGGTGTTTATGTCTTCGTTAAAAATGAGGATAACATGTCAGATATTGCAATAAGTGGAATCCCCTTCCATAATCATTTTTGAGACCTGAAGAAAAAAAATGTTGAGATGGCTCCAATGTAGATTTCTCCAGTAAAAAATGTATAAATACCATCACCTTACCAAATAGAAAAAGAAAAAAAGGTCTACATGCTATTTACAGTCCACAATCCACAGCAGAAAACCAACAAGAGAAGGCCTGATCAGTTCCTTTGGTCAGGCCTCAGCCTACTTGATTCACCCCCTCCCCATATATCAACAGTCTCCGGTTACAGTTTACTGTTACCATGGATTACCCTCCCCTGTCTGGATGCCCCTCCCATCTCTCTCACTCTCCGAGAGCATCTCCCCTCAATACCCCTCAGAGAAATCAGGGAAAGAACGCCCCTTTCTGCTCCTCCGATGAAGTCCACCGCAGGAACAGGGAGTGTGGAGAGGTTCCCACACCACCCCGCCTTCAGGAGCAAGAGGAAAGCTCTCCTTCCCATGGCTGAGAGCCCCAGGCCCAGCCAGGCGGCTACCTTCTCATACCCTTCTTCTTCCTCCTCCTCCTCCTCCCGTGACTCCTCTAACATAACCCACATGAACCACGACCAGATCATCTCCATCCTCCAGCTCCTCCCCATCGAATCCGTGCTCTCCTTCGCCATGACGTGCAGAAAGTTCAGATCTTTGGCCTCCTCCGACTCCCTCTGGGAAGCCATCTGCAGGAGGGAGTGGGGCAAGGGCCCCGTCGACTCCCTTGTGGCCTCCCTGGCGTCGGAGAGGAGGGGGCTGCCGTGGAAGACGCTGTTTCAGGAGGTTGCCCAGCTGAGTTCCCTCTATTGCACCAGGTTGCATGGTAAAGATATCTTTCCGATGCCAAGGGCTTCTCACACCCTCAACTTTGTGTCGGATTGCCTCGTTCTGTATGGCGGCGGCTGCGACGGAGGTCAATGTTCTTTCCTTTTGCTATGCCTTCCTTGTCCTTTTGATGTGTTCATTATTTCTTTATTTTTGGGTAATGTTTTTATTGTTCGAGACTCTAGTAGAATCTTTGGGCTGTTACTGTGAAATAGTCAGGAAAAATAATAAATGAGAGGAAAGGGAGGTTTCTGTGAGTTCACTGGTTTTAGTGGAGATCGGGTGCTTTATTTGTTGCCTCCACGGTGCTTCATGAATCATCATAACTCGAACAATTAAATGCTGTTTCCTGTTTGATGAAATGATCTCTTTTGGTCATCTGGGTCATTTACTGTGTCTAATGGTACTGTCCAAATGCATCTGGCTTGAATGGCTGTGATGTCTAACAAAAATCAAATGATGCCTGTTGATTAACATCAAGATATAAACTTGTCATGGTCGATTTGGTATGACATTCTCATCATTGTCTTTGTGCGTATTATCATGATTAAGATGAAGCATGTCTGGAAATTTGTATGCGGTTTTTGAGAAGACACATGGCTTTCTCAACCTGTTTCTTATGATTTTGCATTATTTGCCAAGAAAAAGAAGAGCATTTCTTTTCTATGTGATCCCAGAAGTCAAAGGGTTATATCACAATTCACTGTTTTTCTGATGGTTGCCCTAAAAGTCACATATTCATGTGTGTCAAACTTGCATCTTTTCCTCTTCATCTGAGCTCTTTCAGAAGTGTCAGAGGACCTCTCTCTGGTCACATGAGCTAAAATGGGGCAGTGAAGAAGGTAATTTTCTGTCCACATCTGGTCTCATGGGACTTCTGACAAATTCTCTCGTATAAGTTACCTTGTCTAGGTACTTTGCATCATACTGTAGAAGGTTGGTTAAATGTGAAGCAGCTCTGAAAAGATTGCACATCTCTTGGACCTTTCGCTTAATCTTCCTGGACCAAGGTTGATGAGATAAGCTTTATTATAACAGTGATTATTAATTAATGCATCTCTCTTTTTTATAACTTTTGATTCTCAGATGGAATATGTTTAGAGAAAATTCAAATTATTGTCAAATAAAAATAGAATAATAATGAATTTCCTGCTACGCATCAACATTGCTCTGGCATCACCCTTGTTCAATTCATGCATGCTAAGTAATGGGTCCTTTTCCCTTCATCCTTGTGCAGGACATGTGTGATAATTGTTCTTAGTAATTGGTCTTTTTTTCTTCATACATCCATCTAGCTAGGAAACTGCTTGAATTCTATTCATTGTTTATAAAGGCAGCGCCTTAAGGCATTGAGGCATACGCCTCAAGGGAAGGTGCTAGGAAAATGCCTTGAGGCTTGCACCTCACATTGTTTACCTAAGGCTTACGCCTTTTGTTAATTGAGGCATGTACTTCATGATATTTACATGAGGCTTAGCCTTGAGGCGGTAAGACAATGAGATGCTTTAAGGTAGATCTGAGGCTTATGCTGCCTTTATTGTTTTTAAAATATGATTAAATGATCACAATTCTACTAGGTAAGAGGATTTGAACTGAACCCAACTGTTTTATTTCCAACACCAATGTGAATTCAAAACTAAACAATTGCAAATTTTGATATACCATAGATTATGTTTTTATTCTGCTGTGTTTTTTTCTTGCTTATTATTATTTTCTTTGATGTTCGTTTTTCTTCATGTCGTCTCTTCAAATACAAAAGACAAGTCCAAGGCCCAATTGCTTGTCACTTGTTTGGGGAACTACAATTTGTAATTCTCAGTTTTGTTCAACAAATGGGAGGAGAACCTGAAGCCACACTTGTAAATAATGAATGTATGCTAGTTTATCTACCTATAACTTAATTACATAGTCTCAAAGAACAATTTTGGAGTCCAGGCATCATTTGAGAATAAGAAGGCTAGATCAAACAGGTAAATTCTCCATTGTTTGTTTTATATACCATGAATGTCGGCCTGGGAAACTTTGACTTTCCTGAGGTTGTCCTTATACAAACTTGTTAGCAAATTATCAGAAATGTGCATTCTGACAAAGTAAGGCATATCTGAAGAACCTTTCCAGAGAAAACTCTAGAGCAGCCTCTCAAACTCTGCTTTGTTACTTGGACATTAAAGCAATAAGACTTCCTTAGAGACCTCTAAGACATGTTAATTAATGGACAATGGACATCACTTTTCTTCCAATCTTTGATTTCTACAGGACATGGAACGAGTGAGAATACTTTTTCAGATTGGTAGAAAGCAGCATTGCATGTTTTCGAAGTGCTTCCAGTATTGAGCTGGTAACTTTAATTATGGCTTCATGGTGAAGACTGGTTTAAGTTGGGATTCTTGTGTGAAGATGCTATCTTCACCTATCTAATGTGATGCTCCATGGAGTATGCTAGTAGCAGAGCTATGGAACTGCCTTCAGTGATTAGGCTACAGATTTTTGAATATAAACAAATTGATGGGATAAACCTTGATGGTGATGAACAAGTTCATTCTGTGAGACACTACATGAGTTCCACAAGTAAATTAAAAAGATCCACGTGGGAATTAGATAGCTTCCTGGATGAGACAATGCTTCATTTTGTACAAGGGGGGAGTGAGGAACATGAAAGTACCATTCCAAAAAAATGTATGCTGATGTTGGCTTAAAGTAGGCAGCATTGGCAGTTTCCATGCACTTAACCACAGTCTGATATAAACTTGCAGTGATGTTTTCTAATTTCAAGCTTCACTTTGCCACTTCACCTCCTGAAACATCTGTTATTTAACCTTTCTGTGTCTCCTTTTCTGTTCCTTTATGTAAGCTGATGCCCTTGTTTCTTTCGTGTAGGACGTCATCTGGATGACACATGGGCGGCATACATAGGAAAGGGAGTCAGGAAGGTTGTAGATTGGCAACAGGTGAATTCAGGCATGCCTAGTGGGCGCTTTGGCCATACGTGTATTGTTATTGGTGATGCGTTGGTTCTCTTTGGTGGCATCAATGACAATGGCATCCGCCATAGTGACACATGGATTGGCCAACTTAGCTGTGATGCATCTTTTGGAATGAATCTGTCCTGGAAATTACTGGATGTTGGGCCTATAGAACCTCCTCCTCGTGGAGCCCATGCTGGGTGCTGCATTGCAGACAAGAAGATGGTGATCCATGGTGGAATTGGACCGGGTGGTCTGCGACTGAGTGACATGTGGATGCTGGATTTATCAGATGGCTTGAAATCTGCAGGGTGGCACCAAATTGTGACACTGCAGCCCTCTCCATCTGCTCGCTCTGGTCACTCGCTGACATGGATTGGTCGGTCCCGCATGATTCTCTTTGGTGGGAGGGGCATGGGATACGAGGTGCTGAATGACTTGTGGCTTCTTGACCTGGGGGGAGAATCCCCTGAATGGGTGCGGATAATGTATGAACATTCCAGTGTACCTAGGGGTGTGCCCCTTCCACGGGCGGGTCACTCTGCAACACTTTTGTTGGGAGGGAAGGTTCTTATTTATGGAGGGGAAGACTCACAGCGGCATCGGAAGGATGATTTTTGGTTGTTAGATCTAAATGTGTTACTGGCTTTTAGGATGAGAGTCCAATCAGTGAACCCAAAGCAGCTAACAGGGAAGATGTGGAAGAGGCTGAATGCGGAAGGCAACCTGCCGGGCTGCCGGTCATTCCACACAGCTTGTGCAGATCAATCGGGACGCTATCTATACATCTTTGGTGGAATGGTGGATGGTGTTGTTCTCCCTGCTGAGGCACCTGGCTTGAAGTTTGATGGTGGGCTGTACCTAGTGGAGCTTGTGCTTCATTTGTAAAAATGATACATAAATCTGTAGAGGATGGAGTATTCAATGTACTTGTGTGTAGACAATCTGGCGCAGCTCAGTGTCTAGCCTTATGTCTAGTTATAATCATTCTAGTCTCAGATGTGTCTTGTATTCTACTTTTCTGCCGCCTTTAAGGTCTTTTTTCATACCCAGCATTTCTCTCAAATTCGTCACTGCTTTTCATGTCTTACAATGAGCCATTAACTAAGGCCTTTCTATTACTCCTTGTAATGAAGGATAAAATTCTTTGTCTTGCTATAGTGATTACCTTGGGTCGTCTAATTCTACTTTAACACAAACTAATCAGTGGCTTCATTCTCCAGCTTAGTACATGATATGGACAGGAACCACAAAGCATTAGATAATCTAGGACAGCACTAAATAAGGGTATGTACCATCTAAAACAAGGTTTCGTGTGAGATTAGAAGATAACTACATCAGACAAGTTAAAATTCCCAAAAGAACAAAGGGAACCTACTTTGAAAGGAGCCAGTCTAGAGGGGCATTTCGTTCTTCCAGCAAATTACCAGTCTGGGGGAAAGAAACTGTTTCTAGAAGATAAAATATCTAGTGAGACTGGACTTCATTAGCTGGTGCTGTTTGATAACCATATTAGGTGAATAGAGACTTACCGCTTTCAGGGAGTATATCAGAAATTTCAACAAGCTTTACATCTGACAGCTAAGTTTGCATCTACAGACAGATCTTTTTAAGATGCTCCCAACACTAAGGACCCTCTTGGGAGTGTGAGGGTCATCATGACTGGTCCCTTTGGTTCTCCTTAAAAATAATAATAATAATAATTAGGGGACAGGATTCCTGGATAAGAAACCAGGTAGATTCTCCAAAAAACGGGGTAATCTAGAAGTATTCGCAAATGGCAAGCCATCACATTCAAAGGGTTCCAATTTTGTGACACTAAAAATTAATATGTTTGAGATTAGACACTAAAAATTAATACGTTTGAGATTAAAACACACGGAAACGAAAGAGTATTCCAGTTAGCGATTGGATGACTGCCCTATTAAAGGAGAGGGAGGGCATTATTGACATCTTAGGACTGCCTTGTTAACAAAGGCGTGTCTTGATATCGTGATACTCGACCATTTTCTACGCTGGAGTCTTTCCTTCATCAAATCTTACAGCATCTTCAACTGCACTTGTGCAGGGTGGCAGCCCGTATCAGAGAGAATGACTTGCTGCACCGCATGGTGTTGAGCTGGAACAGGCCGTCCCGTTCTACTCTGCCGCGTGGACATCCACATATATCCCTCTGTCTTGCATTAAATATATCTTAACGTCAGTAAAAAAAAAAATTAAAAAAATTTGATGCTCTCGAGAGCGTCAAGACGCTCTCACATCGAGAGCATCTTGATGCTCTCGAAAACATTAATTTTTTTCAAATTTTTGTTTTTAACCAATGTTAAGACTCATTTAGTGCGGGACAGGGGGCCATGTGTGAGTGTCCACATGGCGGAGCGAGACGGGGCGGTTCCAACTCAGCACCATGCGGTGCAGCAAATCATTCTTCGTACCAAAAGGCTCCCACATTGGATTTTCTGTACCAAAAAAAAACAAATGTTTGACACTCAAAAAATCTGAGTGACCTCAGCTTTGCACAGTAGGCAAGAGACATGTAATGCATTCCAGAAACCATCCTAAAGAGACCAGAAGTTTGGGGTAGGGGGACCAAACAAGCTCTTCCCAGCAGTGAGGTTTTTCAGGTATCTTGTCTCCCAATGGGATCTGATTAGCTTATGGGAAGGGGTCTGCAACACCTTCCACTATGGCCTGAAATTTCAGATGTTAGTAGATTCTAGCAACATGGGGAGACATTTATGATGGCCAACTCAAATGATGTAGCATGTTGGAGAGGGTCCCACGAGTGTAACGCGAACGAACACGCTCCCCGCTTGTTGGTGGGGGGACCTAGGATTAACCCAGTGGGGTCTCTCCCGGGTGTTACTGTTCCTTCCCCGTGCTAAAATCCGGCGGAATGTCGAATCTCGATCCCGAGCCCTCACTTTGGATTTCCCCTCCTCGTTGTTGTTAGGCTACTCGATCAAAAAAAAAAAAAAAAAAAAAGCATGTTGGGGAGGGGAACTAAGAAACAGCCATCTATGAAAGAGCCAAATGGCGTATGGGCAGCAGGTATTGACATTTAATGCATGGGGGATGGGGTTGGCCCAGGGTACATGTCCTGTTAAGGTAATCAGAAAAGTTTCCCATTTCTTGTACCCTTCCCAAGAAGGAAGCTTGCTCAAAAACTATTTTATAAATTGATTGTGGGTAATCACTGTAATTTAAAAAAATGTAGTAGTCAGATTCATCCATAACGCAAGAGCAAAAACGCAGGAAACATTTTGCATGCTGAGCATTTTCCCAGATTTTATGTTGGCATTCTAATGGAAACAAAGGAAGTTAGAATTCAATAAGAAAAACTTCCAATCCGGAGGGTGGAGGGGGAGTTCAATACAGGCACAACGTGGGTAGGGCTGCAAACAAACCAATACGGTTGATGAGATGAACAGTTCGTAGGACTATTCGGTAAGAGTTTGACTCGACTCGTTTATTAAGTTAAATAAATAAGTTTGTACAAAATTTTCAGCTCTATTCATTAAACGAGTCAAACTTGAACACATATGAATTATGCTCTAGAAAAAACTCGTTTAAGAATTCGTTAACAACTCATTTTAATACTTGCTAAAAAGGCATTCAAGTACTCATTATGATCTCTTTTAAGTACTAATTTATTATTCTCTTCATAAATAAACTTAATTAATAAGATATTTAATATCTTGTGGAGTTTCTATCAAATAATTAGTAGTGCAAACAACTTGCTACTCATCATGGTCTAGCTGAGTTTATAAATTTAAATTTAAAACATTCTGAACTAAATATATTATAGATTTATTGAGTTTGTGGGCTACTCGATAACTCGACTCAAGCTCGCTTAATATCTAAACGAGTTAAACTTAAACAATTGTCATAAATACTCGGCTCGAACTTGAACTCAAGTAAAATAACTGAACCAAACTTTAACATGATAAAAGTCAGCTTGACTTGGCTCAAGTTACGTTTATCATGATGATTGGAGCCCATTCAATCCAGAGCAAAGCCTTGCTCTTTGAGAAAAACATGAAAGCCTAAACTCTTACAAGTACGAAGGATGAACCCTCCTCTCATTCAATGTGGAGGGGAGAATTTTATTCTTAGAGCTTCCCTTTGAACGACAAGTTCTTATGTCGTTTCCGTCCTGTCTGTCAAAAGTATTGCACCATCATCTTCCAAACGCAATGGCAGCCCATGTTGCGGTACCAGCCGCCAAGCAACGGAAGCCAGGCAAAGAACTATCTCGATCATGGCAAGGCTCCACAATTAAGTTTATAATAACTTTAAATAAACACTGTTTTTAATTTTTGTTCAAAATTTATAGAGATTTGGACATATGCGTATACAGCTATACGTTTTTATTTATAAATTGTAATCGATTTAAATATATGAGATATAAAAAATAAGTAAATTGATGGTCAAATTATTAAATATTTGCGTCCAACATGAACCATAAGTGAGAATAAACAATATTAAGAGCCTCGCATTGCAATGTGACCGCATCAGCTTTTATTGGACGGCTGTAGCAGTAAGTCATATATTTTTCCAGGGGCAATCCTAAATGATAATCCTTAGCATTTGATCTTTGATTAGATAATTATTATTTTTAAAATAAAAAATATATGATCTTTTTTCTTATTTTTATTTTCTTGAATTTTTTGTAAATAAACTCTTAAAAGATTCTATAGTTGTAGATAGCTCCCTACATAATTTATATTAGCGCATAACCCCCTTAACTATGGTGGTATTTGCATATAATTCTTTTAATTATGTAGTTTGTTTTAAAGTTCACCTGAGTTAAAATATTTGTACTATACATAATATATAAAATAATTTTTTAATGTTAAATATATATATATAACAAGCTTATAGGTGATTGCTTATGCCATGTTTCGTATGAGATGTTTGTATTTTAATTGAGGATATTATTAGTATTTTTATTTAAGAATTTTTCATATTTTATAAAGTAACAATATTTTAATTCAGGTAAAGTTCAAAATGAACTCACATAATTAAAGGAGTTATACACAAATAACATCATAGTTAAGGGGTTACATGTAAATATGAATTGCTCCGGCTTAAAAAACAAATAAAATAAAAATAAAATAATACTTACAGCAGTTGCAGCACTGCAACGCCATCGTTGTAGCAATATTGCTCTAACCATCCAGCGGGGGGGGGGGGGGGCAAGGGTATGGAAAGGACAAGAAATTCCCGTGTAACCACTATGACATTGGTGCCAAGGTTCTGGTTCGTCAAAAAACCATCGACTACAAAGGTCACCCTCACAGCTCTTACTCAGAAGAAAATTGATGCCAAGCCTCCAACTTAATTTCTCATTCTTTGGATGTAGAGGCTACTTGTATACTAGCTAAGACGATGAGATTGACATTGGATCCTAATGATTAGGAATAACATTATTTTGATCCTCGATCATCATCTTTACAGTGTGTTTGACAAAACTTCTATTTAAAAGTCACTTTTGACTTCCACTTCTCATAAAGATCGACTAGAGACAGTGACGCTATAACTAGTTTTGATTTGTTACAAAAGTTAATTCTTTCATAGTAACCTCACTTTTTCTTCAATTTTAGAAGCTCTATCTTTATAACTTTTACTTAGAAGTTAAAACACAAGTAAAATACTGTATAAATGATTTCCAAGATTTAATAGCTTCCACAAAAAATAACTAAAAGGTTATTTGTTTTAATGTAAAACTTTATAAATCACCGATTTTAAAACAAGTGAACTTTTCTTATTCCAGAATCAGAGAATATTTTTTTGGACTGTCAAGTAAGCAGATAAGGCTCAAACATGATTTTACTTTACATTGTTTTACATCATTCTAGACAACTAAAAACATCGTAAAATAAAATAATTGTTTTAAATTACGTTATTTTAATGTTAAAACAAACAACTCTTAAATTAAAATGCAAAAATACTTACAAATAAAAACTGTGCCAAACACGACCTTAATCTTGGAGGACGCTTCTGAGAACAATATCAAAGGCAACTACTTCTTTACTATCCAGGCCAGCACCAATGCAAGCTATTGAAGAACATGTTAAAGGTGATGATAATAATTCTACTCGCCCAACCCGTAGGCGAACTGTGGCGCAGTGTCTTTTAAGTTTCAACATGGCAAAATAATGAACCTACCTCTGTGATTCTTTAGGAGTGCAAAGTCTACTTCTTGTAATGTAAGGATTACAGACCTGTTCTCTCTGCCATCGTAGAAACCAAAGTCATCCATTTTCAGTAAAATAAAGATGGTTAAGTCGTTATACAACTTTGAAGAAGATCCTCAAAACTTGGAAAAAAAAAGGATCGAGAAAGAATAACACAGACTTAACATTACACAGTAATGATGGGGAGAGAGAAGTCGTTTATTGAGAGTTTCCACGGCAGAGAAAATTGAGCAAGAGGCTACAAGAAGGAATGTAAATGGTATTCAAAAATCCGTTTATTCATCCGTTTCCGAAGTTTAAAGATCCACAAAAAGCTACGATTCATGCATGTTCTCAACAAAAAGGAGGATAGACCTCTCTTTTTGATGTGAATAAAGTTTAGCGTGGCTGCTCCGAGACATTAATCGGGGCTTAACCGAAACAGATCTACTTCATCTGTCAACCAAATCCTACATATTTTCAAAAAAAAAAAAAAAAAATCCTACCTAAATAAATGAATTCAAATTAATTTAAAAAGTTATATAATCATTAAGTCTTTCATTTTTTATATCCCCACCATCCATTGATATACTATTAGAAATTTTGATCTCGGCACTTCACCTTCAATCAACATTTACAATTATTTTTAATAGCTGTTTTAATCTAATTTACATACGTAGCTCTAACTTATTTTCATCCTGTTAAGTTAAAGCGACTGCATAGAAGTAAGTTTGGATCAGTCTGACAAATTCCAATTTACGGAGACCAATTCTGATTAAATTCAAAATGAATTTTCTTGAAATAATCTTAAGCTGATTTGAATTTGAACCGACTCTTCAAGAAACTTAAAATTTTTAACGGCATTTTAGTTTTGTAGGTTGAATTGGATCTGATGCAACCAACACGAGGCTGGTCCAGATCCATTAAGCTCGGCATGGATATACCCAGTTAATTAATAACAATTATGTTGTTACTTTTTTACATAATATTTACAATCAGATTTCTGTGAAGCTGGACATGAAATTGAACATCAAGTTGTTTTTTGAAGTACCCATTTATCAAGTATACTAAAGTTTACGGTAAGCAGATTCTTTTCTATATTTATCTTTTAATATGAAGAAATCAAGGAGAAGATCCAGAATGCAAACTGTTTACCCATTTACCCATCAACTTTATCGGATCTGATATAGGTCTGGGTGTCTATGTCTGGGTTTGGGTCTACCCAGATCTGTACCATGGACAGCCCTATTTAAATGCACGGATGCGTTGCAGGGCAACCAGTCCTTTTAACATACAGGATTTCCAGTTTTCCACAACATATGGCCAACCAGGATGCGGGAGCCAACCATGGGCACACATGATACCTGCAGGCCATGATTGGAAACATGATTACCGGGTGATCAAACAGAGGCAGCGACACTAGATTGGGCTTTCATGCATGGGGACAAACAGAATAATGGAGAATGCCTTAAAAATGGAGAGACCATTGTGTTTTTTTTTTTTTTGATCATGAGAGAGACCATTGTGTGACATCACTCATCTTGGTTGCTTATGATGAAAAGCCTAGGCGAGAACGCTAACCATGACAAGATGAAAGGAGAAAATTACATATATCACCAGGAGAGGAGGGGAACAGGGAGCAGCAGGAAATTGAGGAACATTATACAAAATAATATGTTAATCTCTCTGCCAAGCCCAATTTTTTAAACTCGATTATCTGACGAACATCCTTCTCAACATATCAACTCAATCATCAATGCCACTCTTCTCCCCTTTCAAAACCCACCAAGAGATAACCCTCTACAGTACTAATCAAAAGCCAGCCTTGTTACAAAAAGCCTTCAAGCCTAGCAGAAAAGAGAATCAAAAGAAGAAAGAAAAAAGACAACATAAAGCTATACAGCCCATGTTAACACCTCCACTCCACCCACCCACCCCGAAAAAAAGGACATACTCAATCTTCAAACCTTCATGAACCATCATCACCATAATCATCTTCCCAAGTGTTCAAATTGCACCAGGGTGATGACAAGTCCAAAGTGGTGCTCCTGGGAGCCTCCTAGACTGGGATGACATCAATCTTGGAAGTGTCTTCACATCTCAAAACTATACCGTCCAGGTTCGCTGGGAGGAAGCACTTGGCCCATTGGCAACCCGTGGAAATGGGCTCAGGTGGAGGAACTATCATAAGCACATTCTCGTTCCTCTGGACGATACCCATTACGCTCACCGTGCTGCCTTCCTTGATGTACCTATGTAGAGGGTACAGAAAAGGCAAAAAAAAGCATGAGAAGTCAGCTCGGAAATATCTTCTTGTAAATTTTGCTAATGCATGCCTCTATATTAATCATATCGAAAAGGATGCAATGCACTATAGCAAAAAATAGAAAAGGAACACGAGGCATTGTATCCAATGCAGCTTAAAGAACCATCACATAAAAAACATGCATTCCATACTGCTTCATCTGGGAAAAAGTTCGTCAGCAGGAATTTGAGATAAACCAAGGTAAATTCCGAGATCCAATTAGGGATATTAATTTGAAATGAATGCGATGCCATTTCAAAGATCCAAGAGAACTGGAAAATCCATCTCTCCACTTTTTGACATGTGAAAAGACCAACACATTTCCCTCTCATCCTTGAAAAGTATGTTGGGAGGGATATCAAAGTACCCCTTTTATTAAAGTAGTTTCAAAAGAAGCCGAAGGATAGACTAAAGAAATTGAATATAGTTAAAAAAAGCTCATGAACCACAATAGTAACACTCAAAATAAGGATTTCATACTCAAAATAGCCGCTTAAAAGAAAGGAAAATATCAACCAAATGGATATTTCTCTAAACTCTGCTTTGATTACCCCTCTTTCATGCGCATAATACGATCATCACTTGAAAGGTTTCTCTCCCTCAACCATCTAAGAAAGTCAGGTGACAAGTCTTTGTTCTCTGGATTGATGTCAACAACAATGGACTCGTCCACATATGGAGTCACCTTGGCACCATAGCCCGTTTTAACCAAGGCTCTTAATCCGGACTGGAAATCTGAGATGTAAAAGTCAACCACATGTCTCTGCGTAAAAAAAAAAAACGACAGCATAAATTTCTTTGTAAAAGAAATGATGCTTCAAAAGATTGAAAACATGGGCAATGTTATTAGAATGAATTAGAACTTTGTCAAAGCACTTGGATGATGAATTAGAACTTGAAACCACCGCCACTTTTTAACCATGGAGCTAAAATCTGAAAACTAGATAAAAAGTCATTCCTAAAGAAAAGATGCTAAAAATCCCTCTTTTCCAAGTCAAATGGACTTGAGCCGTAAAGAAAATCGTGAAAATATGATATGAAGGACATCTGATAATAAACAGTTATTTCACGCAAAATTATCAGCAACGAGTAAAAAACCTTAAAGAAAGATAGTCATAAAGCATAAAATTTCATAAATTAAATCTTCACACCTATTCTGAGGAATTCAAACTTCAAAGTGAGTTGTCTAAAACTTAGCTCAACTGAACTGTGACAAACAGATATAAATTTCTGAGACTGACCTCCACTGATCTGAGTCCCCAGGTAAAACGACGATGTGTGGGGTTAGCTGCTTTTGAGTCCCAGCCTCTGTATTCATACAAGCTCGTGGATGTGTAGACACATCTAGGAACTTTCTGAAATGATGATTCTAGAGGAACATTTCCACATGTGACAACCTGAAGAAAGATTCAAGCATCATGCAGTTTTTATGCTAATGCTGGGAAACACCTCTCTACAGATTATATTTTTAGGCAATTATCTAAAACAATCCAAATCACAGTATGACTGAAACATGTGAAACACCAGACAATGTCCATTCATAAAATAAAGCGCAAAGATGCCCAAATGAAAACATGCATTTAAGCATGTCTTCATTCAGGAAAATAGAAACTGAACACAATTTTTAGGGATTTATAATTGCCAGTGTATAAAATTGTAGACTTGCCATCCTAGAAAGTACATTTGTTTAAATAAGTCCACTGCGACAAGTAGGTTCATAATTACCCTTACGCTTAACCTCCATCACCACCTGCACCACAAGTGTTGGATGAAAATATTGGTTGATCCTGCGCACGCGTGCGTGCGCGCGCATGCGAGAGAGAGATGAAGAAATATCTCCTGTGCATGTTCTTGCAGTGTTATTTTGAAAAAAAATGTGGAAGCACTTTCTGATGTAGAGGAAAAGAAACTCAAAAAACTAAAGCAGTGTGGTGCACGGAAAGAAACCATTCAGCTATCAAGCACATTTTAGCAACAGTTAACTGTAGGACATAAAATATCTGTCTAAGGTACATAGGAAGCTGCATACCCCAGAGACTTTAACATACTGTCCATTTTTTGCAGTTCTAAGCTCTGCATCAGGATAGCGGGCGATGAAGCCAGTGATAGCTTTCCTTCCACAGCAAGAATTCAATGTGAAAAGAGCAGCAACGAAACTGAAGAGAATCACCACAACAATGAGAAGAATTGCATTGTGCACTGCGCCAAGAATGAAACCTCCAGCTATGAAACCCATCACAAAAAGCAGAATCACAGCATACAACATCAACCTTGGGATGCTACTCTTGAATGAATATTCTTCCATCTGGCTTAGATTAGTGACTGCTTGGTTGTGAGCAATGGACATACTATGTAGTTTGATTGATCCAGTAGAATCCAGAGGACCAGAGACTTTCCTGGGAGCACCAGAGGAATTGAGTGGTCCAGAGGAAATAGGCCCAGAAGTGATGAGACCTGTTGCAGGGAGCACTGGTGCCAGAGGACCAGAATTTTGGCGAGCCATTGGAGTGACAAGTCCAGACTGAGGACCAGAAGACTTTTTGATAGGATCACCGTGTCTATTTAGAGGTCCAGAGCCAGACTTCTGCCTACTTGATCCAGACATTGGGCCTCCAGCAGATGAAACAGGGCCAGATGAATAGCTAGACCGACTGGTGGCATTAGCATTAATAGGCCCAGAGTTTGAAGCAGCACCAAATGATCCTGATCTGGTAGAGGCATTTGTTATCGGCCCAGACTTCCTTGACTTTGAGCCTTCCATGGGAATGTCGAACATCTTCCCTAGTTCTCCAGATTTTTTAATATCCCCACCTGTGTAGGGCATGGCTGCAGAACTTATTGTTACAGACTTCTCCTTTGGTTGCTCAGGCCGACCAGAAACATACAGGCCATTGCTGAGCTGATGGGAAGGGAACCTGGAACCCATGGAGCTTAGGAGAGTGTGCTGCTTTCCTATGAGTGAGTCGCAGGGAAATGACAGGCAACTCTGATTGTCAGCCTGAGAAATGATAGATCAGCTGTGATGTGCACACGGACTAAAATGCTGGGAGGAGGTGCAACTGGATCATGCCTGTAGTATTTGCAACCATGAATGATCCTGAGAAACAAATAGAAAAGTTCAGACATAAATATCCATACATACCCAACAAATATCTAAACTTCATGATTCATGAGTTTGAAAGATAGATATCCTAAGGCTATCAAAGGAAGCACATACAACTAGGTTGCCACAGCTTATTCAGAGAAGAATACCAGAGGCCATTGTCTATGTGGACCATGGGAAATGGTTAACTCCTTGAGGATGAATATCTGGGGTTAAAAGAATTGCACTCTCACATATGTTCATCAATAATAACAGGGAACCAAAAATCACTTGTAATCTTCTACATTTTAAAATTAAAAGTGTTATACCATTCTTTGCAAATCCTATAAAATAATAAGAAAGAAAGAGTTCCAAGAATCAGACTCCATCTGTGGTCTATAAATCATTTCAGATGAGTATAGGCAAGAATACACAATTAGAGGGAGCCTAGGTGCAACGGTAAGGTTGCTCCACTGGATGTGGAGGTCACGGTTTCAAATCAGGAAATAGCCACTTTGCAAAAAGTAAGGGTAAGACTGCGTAGACTTGCCCTTTCCTAAACCCCGCAATTGCGGAAGCCTCGTGGCATTGGGTTGCCCTTTTATATGCAAGTGAAAACAATAAATCCAAAGCAAGAATCAGATCACGAGCAATGGCAGACCTAGCATGCCAAATGTCACAGCTCAATTGGTCGACTGCTCTGTCAAATCATAAATGGAAGTAAAAATAAGCATAACTATATATAACTAACCACCAAAAAGTTTCCATAGAAAGTGGCACCGAAAAAAATATGGAGAAACCATAATAAGACACAGAAACAAAACTTGGCACACATAATCAAAACATATATCAAGCAACAAGGCATGACACATAGACATCTACCTTGGTACAGGAAAAAGATGTATCAGCCGTAACAGGCCAAATAACGAGCAAGTTGACTTAGGCAAAGTGATGTGGAGAATCTCCAGTATTTTTTTTTTTAATACAAAAAAAAAACTTAGCAGGAAGTTTAGTGTCCATTCTTCGTAAGAAGCCCCAACAGCGAAACAAAAATCTCATTTTTAAGACAAATCTATCATGACTAAACATTAATGACCAAAGATCAAGCCTAGAAACAGAAGACAGATCTGAACAACCAAACTCGATCTGCAACACCACATCACATAATTAATCTAATCCAGTTCGCAACCAAACGCAACAGCAAAAAATTTGACTTCACCAGATTTTCACATCCCAACCTCAAATCTAAGGCCCTAAAAAGCAGATCCTACACTATAAACAAACCAAAAAAGCACATCCAACTCATCGAACCAAAGAACACCCTCCGAATCCCGCAAATGCCTCACGACTTACTATTTCCACAACCGGAACGGAAAAACCCAACACCACATCTCAGATCTCAAGCGGCGACACAACGCCAACCACATTCCCACCCTCCCTCAAACAGCAGCAAGAACAACATGCTCAAAACCAACTCAAGCAGCATGAACCTACCCAAACGCCCCACCACACACCAGATCAAACGCCTCCCCCGCACCCACCCCCTCAAAACACCTCAAAAGAGGAGTATTCTACTCAAAAACCTCACAAGGACCGCAAAAATCCCACCTTTATCACCCACCACCACCCGAAACCCACATTTCCTCCCCCAGTCTCACAGATTGACGAAGCCAAAGAGAGATCCAGAACACACTCCACCGCATTAAACACCCAGCACATTCCACAGAACAGAAATAACACAAAGGGGGCATATCTCAGCACCCATTACCTCGATCCAGCACTGCGCAGATCCGCGGCATGGCCGGTCACCGGCGGCCATGGGAAGGCCCTGCGCCGCCCTCCATCGCTATCTCCAGAGCTGGCAGGAGGGTAGAGAGAAAAAGAGGTAAGTCTAGAGAGAGAAAAGAGAGAGCTTTGGCCTGCGACTGCTGTGTTGCCTCTGCAAAACCTCCAAACAAACATACAGATACAAGGAATTAAGAGAGAGAAAGCGATAGAGAGAGAAAGTGGTAGAGAGAGAAAAATAGACAGTGGAGATAAAAAGAGGGGGAAGGAAAAAGGTGGGAAAAATTATACATGCCCCAATTCCCTTGTGAAATGACCATAATGCCCCTGAGGCCTGGGTGAAACTTCCTGGCATGCCCTGCTCTGGGGGCCCTGGCCCTGCTGGTGCTGGCTGTCTCCAGTCCAGACTCACTACCACCCACCCCAGGAGAGGAGGGTTATTGATTTGTTGTGATGCCCCTCTGGAAACTTGGTGGATTGTGGGTGTGCACCTCACTTGATGGAAATTCTACAGGTTCTTTGCAATTATGATGTTACACTCTTTTAAGGGTTTGTTTATTTGTGATGTTTTCTTGATTGCCACTTTCCTCACTTTGCCCACAAGTACCTAATTTGCTACTAGTTTCTTTGAAGGGATATGCTTCATCAGAAATTCTTGGTCATGCATGTTTTGTTCTCATTCTAGTCTTTTTTTTTTCCATTTTCGTAAAGAGAGTTGTACTTACTAAGGACATGCTAGATGGCTGTAGCTCTGGAACTCTCTTGTAGAGTTGTATTTCATGATTGAGTTATCGGGTTTTTAAAGTTTTCTATGAAAATTGGCTTGCATGTTTGTTTCATTGATTCAATAATCTAGAAAAGTATGTATAATAGTGGAACCCTTGTGAAAAAAAGGTTTTCCTAATTGTTATAATTCTATGTTTGCTGTGGCAATCATGATTTGTTACTCAATTTCTCTTTTGGGTAGTTTGATGTGTCGTAAAGTGTTGCAAAATTTTAGTTTTGAGATCACCGGTCTTAAAATCGATGAAAATAAAATATTTTATTTTAAAATAATTGGCTTTAAAATCTTCAATTTTGATTTATAGAACAACAATCCTTTTGAGATCTTGCATGATTCCTTTTGTTGACGTCAAAATCCGACTTGAAACAAGTTTTATGCTGAAGAACCTTGTAGAAGTTCGATCCTATTGACGGTCCAATATTAAACCTTACTTCTACATGTCTAATCTCATTATCTCTCCACTATTTATTTCTTCAAACATTTCACGTGTAGAGAAAAAAGTTAAATCTACAACACCACTATAATGCTAGTAGACCCAACTTCACAAAATTTCAAAATAAAATAAAATTCACTTGACTATTTTTATCTGAGTTTTTTTACGCAAGTGACAAAATATGAAAATGTTAAACTATATCCCATGGTACACTTTTAAGCAACATTATGGATTCCCTATTTGGCGCCCAATGAAATATGAACATGAGGATGAATTCCAAATAAAAACATGCATCTTCTTAATTCTTAATCTCATCGTCTAAGACAATACAGGCTGTGCTTCAATTTTTTTGGTTATAAATTAATGTGAATTTCAACTTTCAATAGAAAAAGTATTAGGTAAAATTAATTTGAAACAATTACACAAGTTAAAGCTTCCTAACAATCTCATCTTCTTTCCTCGATTCCTAAAATCTTAGTCTAGAGTCTCTTGTTAGAAGTAAAAAATCACAAATAAGTTCAAAAAATCTAATACTTTGTCCTCAAAATAATCAGGTCAAAAAACTATGGAAACTCAAAACTATTTTTAATTGAAACTACCACAGTCAGGAAATGGAAATACTCTGCGTAGATTGGAGACAAACTTCAGTTTCGAAATGTGTGCTACCTCGATTAAAGAAAACATGACCTTTGCTTGTTAAGAATCTCATGATTGGGAAATGATACGCACATATAACGATGTTCCGCAGGGTAGGATACTGAATTCATCAAATGTTGAGGGGATCCGCGTAAATAACCGTTGCGGGAATCAAGACTGTCGCCGTCCCCAACTGTTGTCGCTCCGAATCTGGATCCGATTCGAAATGCGAAAAGAAGGCGCAAATGGTTTGGAATCTCAGTCGCCGGTGGGGCCCGCCATGCTCGACTCCACCTCTCTCTCTCTAACTACCCGAAATGCCCTCGCCGTCGGGAGCGTAACGGGCGCAGAACTCTCGGTGGGATGTCTCAATCGGGGCTGTTGGATCCGTGGACCCACGTGAGGCTTGGTCCACCGGATTCTTGTGGGTTACACCTTGATATTGTTGTCGCATACCTTATGGCCGTCTGATGGTATTCTTTGATTTGGATGGTTGGATCTCCGTTGCAGCGTCCATTTCGATGGATCAATCTGCGGAAATATAGAATACATACTATTTATGGTTATTGGTGAGCCAAATTTTAAGAAAAAAATATACGACATGTATAAAAGCCAGTTTAGCGAGGCATGGCCCAAATAGAATCAGAAATGAGAGTAACATTTCTCCTAAAAACCCAAGGGGGTGAGGGAAGTTGTAAGGGAGCCATTTACACTGTCTGATCTTTGATCGTATAGTTAAAAAAATCACAAAAAGTTAAGAATTAAATAAAAAACAGTCTATATTTATTGTTTGAACTTTTTTTATAATCATTCGATTAATGATCGGACGATACAGATGATTTCTTTAAAATTCTCTTTACAAACTTTTTTAGAAATAAAAAATATCATTGACTATTGCAACTATGTGACCAAAATTGATCAGACGTTAATGCACGAGTATTCTAGCGAGTATTATTCCAGAAGTAAATGCTATAGTGTCCAGAAGCCATTAAATATGATGAGATGAAGACGTACATTGATATATGTAGAAGTGTTTGTTGAAGTTATTGGGTCATCCAACTCAAAACCTTAAGTATCAGTTTGTTTGCAGAATAGCTTAAATCAGAATAAGGAGGAAGGGATTTCTTAACCCAGACTAAGAGGTATTTTAGTTTGGTAAGTAGTTGGTATTCCACCCAGAATAAGTAGAATTGCACTGCGCTATTCCAAGTTATTTGGTAAAAATAAGTAGAATAAAGAAGAGAGTAAAGAAGAGAATAAAGAGTTCAAAATACCCATATTGTCCTTGCATATGTTATTTTGAATTTTTATATTTTTCAAATCTTGCTTATTAATATGTATAATATTATTGAGTTTGTCAACTATTTTTATTTTAATTTCCTGTTAGTAACACACGTTACAATAGTAATGTATAAATTAATTTTAAAGTTAAATCATTTTATTTCTTCAAACTCAAATTTGATGATTTAACAGAATATCTTGTTAAAA
Organism: Zantedeschia hybrid cultivar; assembly: GCA_030544215.1. Taxonomy (NCBI): domain Eukaryota; kingdom Viridiplantae; phylum Streptophyta; class Magnoliopsida; order Alismatales; family Araceae; genus Zantedeschia; species Zantedeschia hybrid cultivar. The sequence goes on along the minus strand of JARZZO010000013.1, from coordinate 39,444,095 downwards.
ATAAATTTATAATAAAATATGTTAATTTGTAACATCTGGTGATTAAAATTATGTTTTTCTCAATTTGTATAACACTCTGTGATCGTACATTCAATTACGCTAAAAATTACATACACAAAAACAGTCACCATAATAGTCAGTTGCAAAAATCATGAAATTCAATAATTTTTTTTTCAATTTTACAATATCCGTTATAACTGAAAAAAAATACAATGCATCATTCATGAGCCTCCCTTTTAACTAAATCCACACGCAAAATACCTCCTGGAAGTACGTACGCATTGTACCCCTGTTAAAAAAATTTAATAGATTCTATGCAAAAAATATGAAATTAAAGTAAAAAATGAGAACATTAAAATTACAATACCTACCATTGTCATAACCTCACCATCCATCAGTACACTGTGAAATATTAATCATTTCAAGACTCAGAAATGTGTACGTAATATACAAAATATCATTGACCACTGGGATTGCTCCAAGCAGTGGAGCCATCCTACCAATAGATTCAATTAATTTTTTTCATCATCGCCCATAATGACCGAATTAGGAACGTGCAATTCTGCCCTCCTGGTATCCAATTATCCTCAATGGACATGCGTCCTTTGCAGGCTCAGAAATAGGAACTTATCATTGTCCACTGGGGTTATTCCAAGCAGTGGAGCCATCCTACTAATAGACTCAATTAAATTTTTTCATCATCGCCCATAATGACCGAATTAGGAACGTGCAATTCTGCCCTCCTGGTATCCAACTATCCTCAATGGACATGCGTCCTTTGCAGACTCAGAAATAGGAACTTATCATTGTCCACTGGGGTTGCTCCAAGCAGTGGAGCCATCCTACCAATAGACTCAATTAAATTTTTTCATCATTGTCCATAATGACCGAATTAGGAACGTGCAATTCTGCCCTCCTGGTATCCAACTATCCTCAATGGACATGCATCCTTTGCAGGCTCAGAAATAGGAACTTATGGTTCGATAAAATCATTATCCAGTGGGGTTACTCCAACCAGTGGAACCATCCGACCACTAGGCTCATTTCTATTATTTCATCATTGCCCATAATAAGCGAATGAGGAGCATGTAATTTTGCCCTCCTGCTATCCAAATAACCCACTGAGATATGGTTGCACTGATGCCATCCGATCATCCCAGTGTGGCAATAAATAGGGTTGCAAAATTCCATGCACCGTTCGCAGGCTCGAAAACAGGAGGATGGTTCGATAAAATCATTGTCCAGTGGGGTTGCTCCAACCAGTAGAACCATCCATCCAATAGACTCATTTATATTAATTCCTCCTGCAGAAAAAAATAAAAAAGGTTCTCAGTACAATGTTTAAGTCAACAAAAAAGTAGAGAAATTAATTTGGAATAATTCTTCACAAAAATAAAATACTCCAGTTGAATAAGGTAAAGTGCTAAAAATGAAATGTTCAACATACGCAATAATTAATATCCGTACATAAAGCATATGAAAAATCAAACATCACATACGCAAACAGACAATAAAGTAAAATGCGAAGAGACATGCGGAACAAAGCACCAAAGAGGAGGCATGACGAAGACAACTCATGTCCATAGTGCGTTAGCAATCGAGTCCCTAATCTGCCCTCCTAGTGTAACCTCAGCCCGGCTAAGAGGGATGTCAATAGGAACATCGTTATCACCACCATCCTCACCAACTGCTTCTTCATTGTTCTCGCAGTTGAGGTAATAGTCATATCCCTGAGATCGACGAATAAAGTTATGAATAACAGCGCATGCAATGACCATCTTCCTTTGTGTCGTCAAGGGGTACATGTTTCCCTCCTTTAGCGTCTGAAACCGATTCTTCAAGACGCCGAATGCTCTCTCAACAACATTCCTTAACTGAGCATGACGGTGGTTGTACTTCTCTTCTTTATTCGCATATGCCCCATTATGCTCTCCGCGAAATGATGCCAAGTGATATCTTTGGCCACGATATGGAGCCAAGAAACCACTTGAGTTTGCATACCCAGAATCAACCAGATAATACTTTCCACGAGGGACACTGAATGCGCCTTCCTCCAAAGCCCATCTAAGCACCCGCATGTCGGCAGCCGATCCTTCCCAACCAACTGCAACGTATTGGAAGGTGAGGTCGAATGACACGACACCCATGACATTCTGGCTGATGAAACCTTTGCGGTTTCGGAATCGTCCGTGCAGTGTCCGTGGCACATTTGCCAACACATGCGTGCCGTCGATGGCTCCAATCGCATCCTACATAGTTGTAAAAAGAAGATGTGTGGAAGAACATTTATCAGTCAATGTGTACATGTACATCACGACTAACGTAAAAAATGCACAGTAACAATGTGGTCACCTTGAAGTACGGGTAGAACGTTTGCTTTCCCCGGATGTGCGGATGACACTCACGAACCTGAGCGTGTGTAGGCAGCTGAATAAAGTCGTACTTTAACTCAGCTATCTGGTTTGTGACCAAGTTGACATACCGACTAATAGTATGACCAAGTTGACATGCCAAGTTGCTCTGTCGCTGTCACATGCCGCGAGTCCCTCAAAAGGCCACGACTCACAAGTAGATCACGGAGTCGTAAAAACATAGAAGGATGCACTCGAAACATGTGGTAAGACCTTTCGTCATGCCCGTCTAATATCTCATGGATCCATGTGTGGCCGGATAGAGCAGAGTTATGCATACGTCGGCGTACCCGTGGAACGTATTCATTTTCAATGTCCTCAATAATTGTCTCCTCAATCACATTCAACAGTTGTTCGTCCTCTTCCAGGAACTCCAACACAGCATCAATAAATTCTACATAGAAGACATTGTAATAAGTGGGACAGAATGTTACATAAACTTTACTCAGACCAAAATACATACATAAGAAAGTACAATACAAATTAAAAAGTTCAGATAGACATAACTAGAATGGTAACTAAAATGATGAGAAGGATGACTACAATGACACACAACAGTATGATTACAACAAACGGTTGCCAGTGAAATTGAGCAGCGCGAATAAACGAAGTAGGTGCCCTTGCAGGTAGTTGCTCAGATGTGCTGGGCACATCGTAATACCGAGGAACTTCTGTTCGCCTCTCTGGACGTTGTTGGACAATACCAGAGATCACACACTCGGCCTCCTCAATTGAATGGAAGCCTTTATAACGAGCCCCTGGGTACCCATTAACTTGGGCAAAACATTCAGGCCAACTGAAATAAAGTCCTGGCTCACGCCCAACCCAAACAACATAACATTTGTACCGTCCCATACTTACAAATTTATCAAATACCTGCATTTACTTGGATGAGTACCTATGGAACTAAAACATAATAAACACGCAACAACTATGAATAAGAATATAAGAAATCCGAATAGGAGTTACAAGTCAACATATAATCCAAGTTAACATAATAAATCACTAACAACAAATCTGAAGAAGAACGTACGTATTACACAACTGAAAATATATATTAGCCGAATACATCATCCCAGTCAACATCCAAAAAATTACAAATCAACTACCCCCCGTGGTGTAACATCCATCGGATCTTCTCCTCATTATTCAGGTTCATAAATATTGCGCGATTCCCCGCATCCTTGAAGAGATCTAAGGAACTCACGAACAAGTCTGGATGTAGGCCAGGAACTTCTCGCAATGCGTCTATGCACTCCTTCATAGAAGGAATACGATCTAGCTCCAGGGCTGTGGGCTGTGTCTGGATCGAGGGTGTAGGGACGGATACCATAGAAGCCCTTTCCGCACGTAAATCTATGACAAGGTCAGTCCGCTTTCGAACAACATCAATAAAATCCATGATCACAGTGGGGTCCTGAATTGCCTTTCCCTTCATGTTTGAGGAGACACGTTTCTTGCGCGGAGAGTTGACCTCACTGCTCGAGGCCATGGTTCTAGTTTGGGGTGTAGGAGGGGAAGCCATTTGGGCGGCGGAGACACCTATGACAAAGTCGTCATCTTCTTGCTCTCCGTGAAGTGTGGCAAGAAAGTCATTGACGGGTGTGCGCTGAGACTGAGTACGCATATTGTACTCAGTGTTAGGTTGATCGGGACTGTAATCAGGCACACTGCATGTACGGCGGGTTCCCTCAGCATCTGGACCAAACGCTGTGCTGTTGCTGGCTAGGTATTCCATCTCGGCCTTAAATGGGAAGGGCTTGCCTTTGAGGGAGCTATAATGTTGACGTGACTGAAAATGAAGAAAAATATGGTGTGTGAAAGTATGTATAATATAAAGTTGTGTGCAGAAAAAGTGAAGTTGATCATGGGAGATGCTTACCGATAGGACGTCGTCCCAAGAGTCCTGATGTCCAGGGAAGGGCATCTTGTTTATATCATCCCAGCCCCAGCCAGTCCTTTGCTCAAGAAGTACACGCAAAAAGTTGTAATTTTTCTTAAGGGTTTTATATCGATTTTTCAACGTGGAATCTTTGTAGTCCAGGTGCGTCGCGCTATTAAACGCTCCAACGATTTCACGCCAAACCCCTGGCTTGAAGGTTCCTTCGATGCAGTTATGTTTATCAAACTGCTCCGTAAGGAGACCTATGAGGACCCGATCTTGGGCCTCATTGAAGTTAGCAGCTCGAGTGCCCCGAGTCGTCTTCTCCTCTCCGGAGGACAGACGTTTTGTTCCGCCACCTTTAATATTAGGGCAAACAACAATAAAAAAAAAATAGATAATTGATGTAATCAAAGTATCTCATTTTAAAGGAAGGACAATGCTGCATTTAAAAGGAAACTAATACAAGTAATAAGTTCACTGTGCGAAAAGAAGTCGAAAATGAGGGACAAGAGAACACACCACTGTTAGACATCGTCCTTGCCCGCTTTCTCGCCCTCCTAAATGACCATTCTCAGAATAATCATGCATGAGGCAAGGGCGGCATTAGTGTAAGACTTAGATAAGAATATAATACGAAGGAGATAAAAATGTGGGAACATGGAAGGAGGAGATAAAAAGCTACATTTATGGACAACAAAAAAGGACTGGATAAAGGTCTGGCATTTTAGTAAGTACTGGCTATTTTTGGCATAACAACCTGGGTGCCCAATGGGGTTCATGGTAGTCCTGCGGTCAGTTCCATCCATTATTAAAACTTACACTGTCGCACTCTTACAGTGCTCCACAAACCATTTTTTAAATGACATATTATGCATCTGGCAAACATTGGTTTCTATCTTTATAATAGCTTGTCCTCCATGATTACCACAACCCAATGTAATAGTGTACTAGTGACTAGTACAACATACTCTGCAGTTCTGACTGGATAAAGGATGACATGAAAATAAGCATGGCAATTATAAGTTTAACATATAAGAGTGGTTAACACTTTTGCCATGAAAAAAAATGAAAACCTTTCAAGAAGGGCTAGAAGCAGCACATGAAGAAACAAAGAGGCATGGGAAAAAAAATTTATGTTTCTATAGGTCTGGGAATGAATAAATGCAGGGTGGAAAAAATATACATATCAACATACATAAAACCCGATATCTCTACTAACAAAAGAATCAAAAGTAATGCATATGGAATGATACGATGTATCCAAATAGGTACAGAAGACAAAGGGATGACTTAATAAGTATGTATGTTACAGAACATAGGGTCAAGGTAGATTGACAAGCAGGAACAACAAAAGATAGAAACAAAAGGCATTTAAACTTGCCATACTCTTACCTATACTTTGTAGATTTCCTTCTCAGTAGCTAGCTAGCATGAGAATGCAGATATATTGGAAGCAATTCACTGTTGTGTGTTACAACTTTCCTGATCTGACAACCATGTGATAGAATCTTGACGGGCTCTGTCATCTCACAAGGATCACTACAAGTAGTTTGGGGTGTGTGTTGTTGCCAAAATGTTAAGGCCTGGAATTCAACAGTGAATTCCAGGCCTTAACATGTCTACCTAAAATCATGCCTACCTCTTTCTTTCAGTTCCCAGGTCTCTGGACTGGACCTACTGATGGGGGCGGAGGCATGTCAGCTCTCTCAATATATTATTCAGCTAGCTAACGAAATTTCTGAGTGATCTAACCTCCCTTTCTTTTCTTTTCTCATCGTGACGACTCCTAATTAAGATGAGCTAAACTCAGAACCTCAAGCATCCCCTTCTAAAACAAAAAAAAGTTCTCAGGCAATGACCAACAAAAGGAAAGAATGAAGACATAATTTCATGAAAGTAAGGAAGACATAATTTCAGACTCCACAGATGGGGCATTATGGAAACCAATTGTCCAATTGTTGATCAGACTAATGGAGTGTCTAATGATGAGGAAAGGAGATGAGAATGAGAGTTCCTCTCCTTCCAAATTTACAAAGAAAAGCTCCTAGAAGCATGGTCCAAATTTCTTTCTATGTTCTGGAATTGTATAGGTCATCCCAAGTAGAAAGGAGAGAAATCAGAGACTGTGGCTGTGTCCAATTCAAACCTAGGCAGGCAAACAGGGTTTTCCCAGACAGAAAATTTTTTGTCACAGCAGCCAAAAGCTTCCCAAAATCTGAAATACACAGCTTCGGATGACAAGGTATACAGTGGGTTTGCGGAGTGTTGTAGGGTGATCATGACAGACAGTGGGTTTTGGGAGATTTGGTACAAAAGACAGACTAATTAGCCCACAAAACACTGGCACAAGTCAAATATTTGTAGGCATATGAGTGAGATATGTTTTGATGCACATAATAAAATGTCAAACAGACAACTTCAGATGACAAGGTATACACCTTCAGCTATATGGTTTACAGATGATTACAACTTCTCAACAAGCATGAATGTAAAGGCAAGAAGAGATACATACCAGACCATGGGAAGAGGGAAAAAGGAAAGAAACAGGCCAGACCATAATTTGACAGGTAAACTAAGGGCCAAGCATACAACATCACATTAACCAGGCCTGATATCACATAAATCAGAAAAAAATGAATAAACAGAAGCAGATTGTCTATATGATAAATAACCAAAAACAGAAACAAAAAAAAACATACCAGAGCATGTCCTATATGTCTATACAACTTGATCTTTGATTGAACAATATTAAAAGTTCTAAGTAAATTTAAATTATTATTAGACTTGGCTTCAAATTCTACATGTCCATTTTTTCGGAAGGTGGCAAAGCCATGGATAATATTAAGGAGAAAATCACATCAAGGGTACAAACATTAAAATCTGGTTACCAGGGAGGTCACCAGTAAAACAGAAACAAAAATACCAAAACCCTTATGAAAATCCCATTACATGATAAATGATCTCCATGAAAGTAAGGAAGACATAATTTCAGACTCCACAGATGGGGCATTATGGAAACCAATTATCCAATTGTTGATCAGACTAATGGAGTGTCTAATGATGAGGAAAGGAGATGAGAATGAGAGTTCCTCTCCTTCCAAATTTACAAAGAAAAGCTCCTAGAAGCATGGTCCAAATTTTTTTCTCTGTTCTGGAATTGTATAGGTCATCCCAAGTAGAAAGGAGAGAAATCAGAGATTGTGGCTGTGTCCAATTCAAACCTAGGCAGGCAAACAGGGTTTTCCCAGACAGAAAATTTTTTGTCACAGCAGCCAAAAGCTTCCCAAAATCTCAAATACACAGCTTCGGATGACAAGGTATACAGTGGGTTTGCGAAGTGTTGTAGGGTGATCATGACAGACAGTGGGTTTTGGGAGATTTGGTACAAAAGACAGGCTAATCAGCCCACAAAACACTGGCACAAGTCAAATATTTGTAGGCACATGAGTGAGATATGTTTTGATGCACATAATAAAATGTCAAACAGATAACTTCGGATGACAAGGTATACACCTTCAGCTATATGGTTTACAGATGATTACAACTTCTCAACAAGCATGAATGTAAAGGCAAGAAGAGATACATACCAGACCATGGGAAGAGGGAAAAAGGAAAGAAACAGGCCAGACCATAATTTGACAGGTAAACTAAGGGCCAAGCATACAACATCACATTAACCAGGCCTGATATCACATAAATCATAAAAAAATGAATAAAACAGAAGCAGATTGTCTATAGGATAAATAACCAAAAACAGAAACAAAAAAAAACATACCAGAGCATGTCCTATATGTCTATACAACTTGATCTTTGATTGAACAATATTAAAAGTTCTAAGTAAATTTAAATTATTATTAGACTTGGCTTCAAATTCTACATGTCCATTTTTTCGGAAGGTGGCAAAGCCATGGATAATATTAAGGAGAAAATCACATCAAGGGTACAAACATTAAAATCTGGTTACCAGGGAGGTCACCAGTAAAACAGAAACAAAAATACCAAAACCCTTATGAAAATCCCATTACATGATAAAGGATCTCCATGAAAGTAAGGAAGACATAATTTCAGACTCCACAGATGGGGCATTATGGAAACCAATTCTCCAATTGTTGATCAGACTAATGGAGTGTCTAATGATGAGGAAAGGAGATGAGAATGAGAGTTCCTCTCCTTCCAAATTTACAAAGAAAAGCTCCTAGAAGCATGGTCCAAATTTCTCTCTGTTCTGGAATTGTATAGGTCATCCCAAGTAGAAAGGAGAGAAATCAAAGATTGTGGCTGTGTCCAATTCAAACCTAGGCAGGCAAACAGGGTTTTCCCAGACAGAAAATTTTTTGTCACAGCAGCCAAAAGCTCCCCAAAATCTCAAATACACAGCTTCGGATGACAAGGTATACAGTGGGTTTGCGGAGTGTTGTAGGGTGATCATGACAGACAGTGGGTTTTGAGAGATTTGGTGCAAAAGACAGGCTAATCAGCCCACAAAACACTGGCACAAGTCAAATATGTGTAGGCACATGAGTGAGATATGTTTTGATGCACATAATAAAATGTCAAACAGACAACTTCGGATGACAAGGTATACACCTTCAGCTATATGGTTTACAGATGATTACAACTTCTCAACAAGCATGAATGTAAAGGCAAGAAGAGATACATACCAGACCATGGGAAGAGGGAAAAAGGAAAGAAACAGGCCAGACCATAATTTGACAGGTAAACTAAGGGCCAAGCATACAACATCACATTAACCAGGCCTGATATCACATAAATCAGAAAAAAATGAATAAACAGAAGCAGATTGTCTATATGATAAATAACCAAAAACAGAAACAAAAAAAAACATACCAGAGCATGTCCTATATGTCTATACAACTTGATCTTTGATTGAACAATATTAAAAATTCTAAATAAATTTAAATTATTATTAGACTTGGCTTCAAATTCTACATGTCCATATTTTTGGAAGGTGGCAAAGCCATGGATAATATTAAGGAGAAAATCACATCAAGGGTACAAACATGAAAATCTGGTTATCAGGGAGGTTACCAGTAAAACAGAAACAAAAATACCAAAACCCTTTTGAAAATCCCATTACATGATAAAGGATCTCCATGAAAGTAAGGAAGACATAATTTCAGACTCCACAGATGGGGCATTATGGAAACTAATTCTCCAATTGTTGATCAGACTAATGGAGTGTCTAATGATGAGGAAAGGAGATGAGAATGAGAGTTCCTCTCCTTCCAAATTTACAGAGAAAAGCTCCTAGAAGCATGGTCCAAATTTCTTTCTCTGTTCTGGAATTATATAGGTCATCCCAAGTAGAAAGGAGAGAAATCAGAGATTGTGGCTGTGTCCAATTCAAACCTAGGCAGGCAAACAGGGTTTTTCCAGACAGAAAAAATTTTGTCACAGCCGCCAAAAGCTTCCCAAAATTTGAAATACACAGCTTCGGATGACAATGTATACAGTGGGTTTGCGGAGTGTTGTAGGGTGATCATGACAGACAGTGGGTTTTGGGAGATTTGGTGCAAAAGACAGGCTAATCAGCCCACAAAACACTGGCACAAGTCAAATATTTGTATGCACATAAGTGAGATATGTTTTGATGCACATAATAAAATGTCAAACAGACAACTTCGGATGACAAGATATACACCTTCAGCTATATGGTTTACAGATGATTACAACTTCTCAACAAGCATGAATGTAAAGGCAAGAAGAGATACATACCAGACCATGGGAAGAGGGAAAAAGGAAAGAAACAGGCCAGACCATAATTTGACAGGTAAACTAAGGGCCAAGCATACAACATCACATTAACTAGGCCTGATATCACATAAATCAGAAAAAAATGAATAAACAGAAGCATATTGTCTATATGATAAATAACCAAAAACAGAAAAAAAAAAAAAAACATACCATAGCATGTCCTATATGTCTATACAACTTGATCTCAATATTAAAAATTGTAAATAAATTTAAATTATTATTAGACATGGCTTCAAATGTGCACCTCACATTGAGTTTTCAGTCCAAAGACGGAATACCCTGCATGACAGACCCACAAAACAACAAACTTCTAATTATGGGTCCAAATTTTGATTGTCCCATCAATCCGATGACATTGGACTTCTGGAAACCCCAATATATCCTTCCCCAAATTCTAGAGAAGAGTAATACTTGCTGAGGAGTGAGTCCAATTAAAAGGGATTCGTTTTTTTATTTTTTCAGTTTTTTGGATGTTTTTTTATCAGAGATCGGATAGTATAGACGTATCGGCCGTTAATGGGTCTGAGTTTAAAAAAAGTTATAAAAATAAAAAAATTTAGATTGCACAAACAAGTCAGCAAGAGCAAGTATTACTCATTCGAAAAAATATTTAAAATCTCCCCATTAAAAAAATAAATTTCTATGTGACCCTACCAGAATCAAATGTAGAACCTTTTCTTTTCCTGATCATGATCAGCTGTAAACTAACTATACAAAGAGGATAATAAGATGTACATGCCTGACTATTAAGCAGCCCTGACAACTATCACATAAATCCGAAAAAATTGAATCAATAGAAGGAGATTGTCTACATGACAAATAACCAAAAACAGAAAAAAGAAAAAAACATACCAGAGCATAAACAAGTCATAGGTAAACTAAGAGCTAAGAAAAAGGGAGGATGATGGAAAATTATATGATATATGCTTTGCTGAGTGTTGTAGGGTGATCATGAAAGAAAGTTGGCTTTGCTGGTTTTGGGAGATTTGGTGCAAAAGATAGGCTGATCATAAAATAAAACCTATTGTGTATGTAAAGTGCTAAAAATTTGGATAGGCTTATCTTAGGTAAGATGCATGCAATAAACAGCTTCGGATGACAAGCTCTGCACATGACGCACACAGCTGCAACCAATCTGCTTCATTTGTTTGAGGCGGGGTAAGGAGGAAATGTTAGGAATGGGTTGTCACCAATGTTAGGAATGCATCATCTAATTCAGGAGAAAAATTACATTCGAAATGGGTAAAATGCTCTTCCTGTAGCCGGCGAAAGTTGGGGAAAATGGGTAAAATGCTCTAACCGTAGGTTCTCGGCACGGCTGGGCTCCGCGTTGGAGGATGACGAAGACACGGTCACCGCAAGGGAAGGAAGATCGGCAGGAAGACGGTGGTTGGAGAAGGATCCACAGCGGGAAGCACCAGCGCCTGATGTTGGAAGAGGTCGTGTACGTTGCATCATTGTAGGCTTGGAAGGGGAGGGGAAACCTCTCTTTAACAAGGCGAGACGACAGAGGAAGATGATGCGATGTTGATGCGCCCACACACTGCAAAATTTGGAGCTACCGCCGTTGGGAAGAGCTCACAGAGAGGAGCCTCGATGCCGTAGCCGTGCCTTCTTTGACCGGGTGAGAAGAAAGCTCAGGGACGGGCGAATGCGATGTGCTTCTGCTGCAGCAGGCAACGATCGGACGGAGGGGAGGAGAACGAACAAGAAGATTGGGAGTTGGGCGACGATGGCGGAGACCTTGGAAGCGCCCGTGAGTTGGTCGGAGCGTGGGGAGGAGAACGCAGAAGGAACGTTGGGAGTTGGGCGACGAGTGTACGGACAGTTTGGAATCCCGTGACTCGGTGGGAGCGTGGGGCTTATTCCGGGCTTATTCCGCTTAAACTCGGGTATAATAGTGTAGTACCTAGGTTAAGCAATACCCTGCAACAAAGTAGGTTAAATGGGTTTAGGAGAATAAAGAGGCCTATTCCGGACCTATTCCGCAAACAAAGCAAGGCTAAGGCAATGAGTGGAGTAAGTACCATCTATTAAACATTTTTTAATTTTGTTATTTTTCCAATACAGGACTAACATGCTCCCTCATGTGAAAACTGATTTTAGGCTCTGTCACGTGGACCACAAATACGGGTGCGTGGCCCAATTCGTAACTATGGGTTCTGATACCATGTTGAAGTTATTGGGCTATCCAACTCAAAACCTTAAGGTTATGATTGGAGTAGGCACCTTCTATTAAATACTTTTTGATTTTGTCCTTTTTTCGATGTAAGATTATTCTAACACGTCCCCTCACGTGCAGGCCGATTTTAGACTTTGTCACGTGGACCACAAATATGGGGTGCGCGGCCCATTTCGTAACCATGGGCTCCGATATCATGTTGAAGTAATTGGGCCATCCAACTCAAAACCTTAAGACTATGAGTAGAGTAGGCACCATCTATTAAACATTTTTTGATTTTGTCATTTTGTGCAAACCGATTTTAAGCTCTGTCACGTAGATCACAAACACATGACCCAACTTTTGGTTTGTAAGATGGTATTAGAGCAGGGCCTGACCCAACTTTATATTCTAATTTCTGCCACCTCCTATTATCTAATTTCCACGGCCATCTTGGCCGTGACAGGGAGTGTTGGAGCGGCTATATAATAGTCTTACATTGGATAATTTTAGTTGTGACCGGTGCTTATGATCTTGGGCCCCTTCAAACTCAACACCCGAGTTGTTTTGTGGTTTGTAAGATGGTATCAGAGCAGGGCCTGATCCAACTTTATCTTCTAATTTGCGCCACCTCCTGTTATCTAATTTCCACGGCCCATCTTAGCCGTAAGGGAGAGTGTTGGAGCGACTATATAATAGTCTTACATCGGTTAATTTCAGTTGTGGCCAGTACTTATGATTTTGGGCTCCTTCAAACTCAAACACCCGGGTTTTGTGATGAAACTGGACGATGTTGGCAGCTTTCTCCTAAACTCGAATAGGGTTGCAATAAACTTTGAGTAGCTTGTCATGAGGAGGAAAACAATTTTGTGACACAGAACTGTTTTCTTCACGAAGAAAGAAGATTTCAAGAAATACGTCACTGTCTGGTTGCATTTGTTTAGAATAGTAGACATATTTTTTGTTTAAAAATTATGGAAAAAGTTAAAATCTTAAAAAGTTGAAACAAATAGGCACATGTCTGGTCAAAATTTTAAATTCTCTCAAAAATTTCAAATTTAAATTTAGAACACTTGACATGAACTTATTTAACTTCTTTATCTCTTTTAAATTTTGGTGGAATCTTAACAAAAATAAATAGTAAGAGAATCTATGTAACCATGATTTTCACAAAATCTAAAACACTCCAACAGTCCAAACAAATGCAGCCGAGTGAGAGCCTGTTGATAGAATATGATGAAATTAATGGGCCTGTAGCCTACGTCATGACAAATAAACCAAACTTCGGTGGCCTCTTAAATATGCGGCTTAAAGCCGTAATGAGTTTACAATGGGCACAAACCTAAAGGGATTCTGGAAAATGGATTTGTCGATGGGAGAGGAACAACGAAGTGGAAAAAGGACATCTCAGATGTGAGAACACAAAGGCAACATAGAAGAAAAAGAAACTACAGAGGGAAAAAAATAAAAAATATGACCTACGTAGAAATATTGTAGAAAAAATATACATGAGATGTGAGAACACAAAGGTAACATAGAAGAAAGAGAAACTAAAGAGAAAAAAAAAGCAAAAAATAAAAGAATATGTCAAACAGAACAACCTCTTGATGGCAATGATAACCGATAGACCTAAAAGGGTTTGATGAAAACCCATCTCAGCTCCTTTGTGTAATTAAATGAACATGTTCGAATAAAAACTTGACGTCCAAGTCAATTTTGAACATAACTAAGTTCAGGTCATTTACATTAAGCAATAAATCTAATAATGTTTATTTGCTAATTTATTATTTAATTCATACTTGATTTATTTATATATTATTTAATGATTCAATTAATGTGTAGAGATAAAATATAATAAACTATTTAGCAACTTTTTTTTGCACGAGGACTATTTAGCAACTTCAATGGAGCAAATCTTGATTAATCTGATAATTTATCTTTGAAAGAATAGGGCTAGAGGAGGGTGAATAGATCATTTATCTTTGAAGGAATAGGGCTGGGCAAGTACATATCCTTTTGATTTGATGTAAATTACTAAAAATCATCATAAAATATTACATTTATTTCTCACAGAAACGTAATTTAATAAAACCCAAAATGAAGATATCATTAATAAAAGGAGTTCAAAATCCCAATCCCCACCGAGAGGCGCAAGTTGAGCACAATGCTAGCTACCTGCAAAAGGGCCCATCCACAGGATTTAATTCTTCCCTCCTCCTAGTTTTGTTCCATCTGTTGTTTCTGATACAACAGAGAAGCATACCGATCCACCCATGCTAGGATGAATCTTTAGATTTGTCATCCACCTATACCGAAAAATCTTTAGATTTATCAAAATAAATTTAAAAATTAGACAAGAAAACAAAAATAAAAATTAAAAAAAGGCCCCCAACCCTGCTAGGAAGATCGGACGGCAGCGCTTGGGGAATTTGGATTGCAACGCCCCAAGCATTGCAGCAGGTATTCTCTAGAAGGAGATGTGGACTTTGTACATGGGTAACATAACATGATGATCCAATAAAGTGGATAGAGGCCCATCAAAGGCTCAAAGACCCACCCCACCAAGCTTGGCTAGATGTTGATCTTTATCATTCTTCCTTTCACTTATTTTTCTTTCTATATGAGATGGTTTTGAAGAGTTCGAGATGTTCAGGTACTTTGATGGGAGATGTGAGTCTCCTTGAGCATTATAATTGAAAGCTCAAAGTTGAGAGTCTTGCTACGAATGTGACAAATTTGGTTATATTTTACTTGGGACTTCCTCACGAGCCCAAGACGCATTTTGATTGATGCGAAAGGTTTCCCGTCAGATGTTCTTCCAGGGAAAAAAATTTGAGAAAAATGCCGGGCTTTAGGTAGGATCTTTCACATTTAATACTTGGTTCTATGACAGCTGCTCATATCCATCGTATTTGCAATTTGCCATTGCAAAATTGATACAGTGTGAGAGTTTGCTTGATGTCTCCTGCACTCCTTTTATGACCTTTAAGCTTCTGAAATGGACAAATAAATAAATTTTCGGATACCATTTACATCCCTAGCTGCAACATAACCTGACTTGCCCAAAATTTAGCATGCCTAGTTTGCTGTCATATAGGATTGCGTTGATTATAGACTGTCTTGTTTTAGGCTCAATTGGATATCCAAGTAGAATGGCTTTACATGGTTATATCCAATCCAAACTGGTCCACCTGCCAATCCATCCTTAGGATTCTGTCTGAGAATGCGAACTAAAAAAAAAAAAAAAATGTTGTTTAAGAGAATCTCTTGATTTTTTTCATTATTTGAAAACTTTTGATTGTAGAACTGAAAATAGAGGTAGAAAATGACTTTACATGCATCACATCATTCAGGTGGAGCACAAATTGTTATAAAAGATATAATAAATAAGATCAAATGTTCTTTTGACAGAAATAAATAACTTATTTAGGTTATGTCATGTCATGTATTTTTTTTTTTTTTAAATTTCACTCACAATTGCAAGCTTAGTATCTGTTGCCAAAAGAACTGTAATCTTCGAACAATGGAAAGGAACCAGTACGAGATTCGTTGGTGTCGCCAACTTTCCATCCCGGGACAGCATTTCACGTCCCTACCATGATGGATTCTTGCTTGTAAGTTTTATTAAGCAATTATCTAAACTATTCGATTGTCTTGGCAGATCCAGACATAAGCAGTGGCTCAAAAACTAGATGCCATGCAAATCCCAATTTTTTGGCCATTAACTGCAGTGAAATCCATTCGATCCGGCTTCATTAATCATTTTGGAACAAATAAAATGTTCATAATACATAGTGCAGATCCCTGTGTTTAAAGGATTCATGAATGGCTGAGGCATCTTTTTTTTTTCTTTAAAAAGAAAAATACAACACCTCCTTTTTGGGTTCCTTGACAGAAGTTCAACAAATGATAAACCACATGATAGAAAGAATGACCCTTTCACCCCTTAAATTTGCAAACAAAGTCTTGTGATACATCATCTATTGCATCTAGTGTCTACATATACAGCAAAATAAGGAAAATAGTCACTTTAAGGGGGTTTACTGTCATCATATTGCCATTATGAATCTATGGTACATGGCATTCTTTACTCATCATGTATTCTTGTCTTATTCCGTAATCAGAGCAAGCTTCCTCTGGGTAAAGAATGGGTGCCGTTCCACTGTCCTGTCAAAAGTTCTCAAGAGAAATGTACATTTTCCTAATGTGTCTCAGGAAACTTTTATCAGAATTTTGTCAGATGTTCCTATGCAATTAGATGCTATATTGCTAGATGGATCAGACTGCTTTGATCTCACTGAAATCTCTACAGTAGACCTGCAGGTTGGAAAACGGTCACCCAAGTTGAGATGCAGCCTGGAATATCAGCAGCAGTCAGAATAGAGACCAAAATGAAATTATCTGTAAAATGCTCATCAAAACAAAAATGCACTGATAAACACAATGGATACATAGACCTACCTTGTTCGTGGTCATATGGCTTGCAGTTTGCTTTCCTGCGATCATTTCAACCTGTTTTCCTTCCTTGTGGCAGAAATTATGATCAATGTTTCCTCATGCCTTTCTCCTTCACCTCAGCAACTGGAATGTAGATCACTAGCTGTTCACTTGCTTGGGGTTTATGTAACATGTGGCCTTCTTTACAAGCTCTCAGCGTCATCTTCAGCTTATTAATCTTCTCGTAAAGATTACACAACCTCTCCATCTCATTTAGGTTAAGGTTCTCATTGTCCCTAGTGTTGCTTGCACGATGAGCAGGCCTTTCCTTGCTGTCAATCTTCTCAAACGTAGCTCTCATGCCACATGCTTTCTTAGATGATGTTACATTATCAAAGCACTCGCTTGCCTGTAACAAGCATAAACACACCTGTGTATCTCAGTAGACCACTCAGGAAATTTGCTTTTATATGGACTCCAGTCCATGCTTTGAAGTTTGAACAAATTGGATATTAGTGTCCACACTGGATAAAACAGTCCTTTTTTGTTAAGCAAGCATGTTTTAGACCAAACACGATCACAGTCCCAGTCACAAACATGATGGACACGGAAGAGATAAACGGGATTAAATAAAATAAACTGTAGACAGATGGGAAAAAGATAGTTTTATTGCATGAAAGATGCTAATTTCGTCTAAGTGCACAGGCCTCAACCCCCCCCCCCCCCCCCCAACACACACACAACCCAAATGTTCAATGTGTAGGATGCCTGAAAGTCATCCCCAAGTGTTATAAACACATTGTGCTCCTCAAACACATTATATATGACGTTTAGACTCCTATTTGCACTCTATAGTGAAGGAGTTACAAAAGAGATTTCTAACCCCCACAATTGTTACATTTAAAAGGACTATTCACATTCCCAAAAGACTCTTGATACATTAAGAAGTCCGAGAAACCTTGTCTTTAAGTCTTGGATAGTGCTTCTAAATGAGAAGCTGTTTATTAGTCCATCACAAAGATGATGATGCAGTCTGATGTGACAGTCATCCATTTGATGGAGTTGAAATATTGGTACAAGAACATATCGGTTTACCATTTATCCCCAAGGAATGACAATGGATTTCACATGCGGTATGAGAAAATCATAAAAAAGGAAGCAATCTTCCACGAGATGTGGAGTGACAACCGAAGTTAAAAAAACTGGGATTGGAACTGGAACCCGCTGGTTCTGATTCCAGTTCCGGTTCAGGAATGGAACCGGCTGGTTCTGCCTACCCAAACCTGTTTGAGCCGGTTCTGCAAAATGAAGTCTATAAAATTTCGTAAAGCAATAAATAACATTAAAAAATTAAAAATATGAATCATAAATAAATCCAGGTTAGGAACCGGCTGGTTTACCGTGAAACCGGCCAGTTCACCATGAAATTAGCCAGTTTTGAATTAGTTTAGAGATGGTTCTATCTGGTTCTAATATTTTATTTTAATGATACTTTATTATTATGTTTTTCTTAAATTTTATACAGTAATTATTATTTTTAATTCTTTGGCTTGTCTAGCTCAGAAACTGGGTGAACTGGACCGGCCAGGCTGGTTACGACCTGGTTCACCTGGTTCTAGTCCAGACCAGCCAGCTTTTTAGCCATGGTGACAACACAATAACAGAATTAGATGAAATGACCATATTCTGCAGCACTGCTGATAACAAAGTCAGCAATGAAATCTAGTTTAGGGCTTCCAACCTTTGAACATGGTTCACACAATCTTACTTACGGGTATTCCAAAACTGAGCTTTGAATAATCCTTTTGATGATAGTACAGAAACAAAAAATCTTTGCTAACAATAAATGGTACCACTGCAATTGAAGAATAAACAGTGAATTAGGTAATGTGATATGGCACCTTAGCTGGAATTGTGGTCGGTGTACTTGCTCCTCTATTATGCTGTTTTCTCAAGGGTTGCATAATTGACTTAAGATTCTTTCTCCAAAGGTTTTGCCTGAGGTTCCTCGGCACATAGATTCCAGGTGGGGAGGTCAGGAAGCAACCTCTGCCCCTCAGTGTTGCTGCACTAAAGTGTTGTTTCTTTCTAATATTTGTTCTTGATTTGATGTAATTACTGAGAATTTCAGTTCCTTCAGCCTGAAATGTCTTGTCAAAGGAGCCCCAAGAAAAATCAGACATATAAGAAAATGGCAAAGAAGGATGGCTGAACTATGACCGAGTGAAAACTCCACTTTTACTTCTGCTTGTCTCATCTTGTTCAATCTGTTTCTTTTTTTAAAGGTGCTCATCTTGTCAATCATACACAAGAAGTGCTTAAGGCAGTCCATCTTTTTCTTAGTAAATGCTAGGGCAATGAAAACATGTAACAACTATTAATTTATTGTGATATGTTAGTTATAAACTTATCTGATTCAGGTTGAGAGGTAATAAATCATAGGATGAGTAACAGTAATTTTGCCTGTGTTATACCTGTGGAAAAACAATTAAATAAAAGCCGAGAAGTGATAAAATTATGCCAACTTTCCAAAGTTTTGTGCAAGGAGGAAAATTCAATCCTGTATGGTACCATAACCATATTTCACATAAAAAACCAACAGTATTCGTAATTTTGCATGCACCTTGGAGTTCCCAACTATCAGCAACGCCATTGAAAGAAAAAGCCCATTATATTGGGACAATTTCATGTTGTGTGACTGGCTAAAACATTCAGTGCTAAACATAGATCCTCACGAGGAAGAGTATACCCTATTTCTTGTCTCTTTTTTTAAAAGTCAATTCCCTTGATGGTTTTTTTTAAAGGTGGTGGAACTCTAGCTTGTTAACCAAATGAAAATAGAATTACAGGAAGGGACAAGTATTAGAGTCCATCCACAAGGATCCATGTACAACCAAAAAATTCCTTACACCAAGTCAGGATAAAGAGTGCCT
Source organism: Zantedeschia hybrid cultivar (assembly GCA_030544215.1). NCBI lineage: Eukaryota > Viridiplantae > Streptophyta > Magnoliopsida > Alismatales > Araceae > Zantedeschia > Zantedeschia hybrid cultivar. The sequence goes on along the minus strand of JARZZO010000013.1, from coordinate 39,424,493 downwards.
ATGACTCAATGTTTCTTAACCCAAAATCCCCCAAATATCCATGAGACTGCACTGGAGGAGATATGCAAATCTACCTCCCCGGTGTCTTGGCCGATTACAAACATGGCTGCAGGAAAAATCTGTTTGCCAAAATTTCAGAATTCCTGATAAAAATCTTCTTGTTCCTCTCCCCTCAGATAGACATGGTAACATGCTGATGAAGGAGCTCAATATGCCAAGGCAGATGATTGTGATGTGCATGTTATTTGCACTTGATGAATGCAGATTGCATGGAGACAACAGCTTGCAGACAATCACTGTTTTATTTCAGTTTACTTCATTTAGTGATGGCTTGTTAGATACAACCTAGGATAGTTCATGACGAAGGTGTTAAGAGAGTTGGGCTTGGACCAGATCAATATAAATCTGACCCAAACAAGTGTTCAGAAGCCAGCACAGGGCTGATCTGAGCTAGTGATGAATCTCAGTTAAAAGGCCCCAGCATGCCCCTACTTAAATACTTTGTCAATGTTTTATTAGAGGCAATTTGATAATTTTACATTTTAGCCTAGAGAAGGGCTAATGATAGTTGTGTTGAGAACAATAGAGTTACTTTCTCCTTTGTGGATGCACCATGAGGCCATGATGTGAAGCCCTTCTTCCCCATGGAACAGGTGGCCAATACTGAATACAGTGATCCACAATGTTGTGCAACAAGGGCTGTAAATAAAGCTTCTTTGAAGTCCCCAAGTTATTCCCTTTCTATTTCTTTGGATTTTTCATGGTTTGCTGTCATCCCTCCATTTTTCTTCCATTCTTCATCGCTCTTTCATTCCATTTGAACTAGCAACTGAATAAAAAGTAGACTCCACACAAAATCCTGTTCAGATAACGGTTAGTGAGGCTTAGTTGGGTACTGTTATAGACGCTCTGATGCAGGAAAAGGAGAAAAAAGGGCGGAAAGAGGTGATGGTAGAAGCCTCTAACGTCATACTGGTGGCGGGATAATGGCCTCCGACAATGCACCACTGGGCCTGGCAGCAGCCATGGCATTACACCCCCACCCATAGTTGTCAAGGCGGTAAGGTGACCCAAGGCGTAATTGAGGTCCTTGAGCGCCTAAGTGCTTCAGTGCCTGCCTAAGCGGTGCCTAGGCGGCATCTTCATTATCAAGGGGTTACTCATGTACAAAGAGATAAACACTTGAAGAGAAGAGAGAAGAAAGGATGGGCATATGAAAAACTTAGGAAGGATGAGAGGATGCTAATAGCAATGAGGGATTACAAGTTTGTGGACATGGGCAAGTGATTCTTGTTGTCTCATCGTGGCCATCATAGTAAGAGGAGATTATTTGTTCGCCGAGGAAGGATGATGCCGAAGACAATGAGGAAGATGAAATCCTAAATAAGACAAGATGAAGGGGTATCTAAACCTAGGGCTCAATCATCCACGTAACCCTATTTATGTTAGGATTGAGTCCTAATGGACCCGATTTGATTGGCCCATGAACTAGCCTAGGCATTGATTAGGTGTCTAGACGCTCCTAAGCGTGCCTAAGCGGTGCCTAGGAGTGCTTTTTTCAAGGCCCAATAAGGTGTTTAACTGCCTAGACCTTGAAAATAAGCCTTGTTGCCTAAGCAGTGCCTAAGTGTCGCCTAGGCGTAAGCCTTGACAACTATGACCCCACCCCATCTCAGGACTTTTGGATCTCCATCTCAAAGAAATAGGAAAAAATATTGAAAAATTGCAACACAAATCATCATTAATTGAAAATGCATATAAATAGTGGAAAGGACTTAAACCTCACCTTAATCAGACTTTTAACTAAGTAAAAGACTGAAATACCCCTAACCACAATAAATAGTGCAAAAATCACACAGAAAATTCTTGAAAAATAGAAAACGACCTAAATAAGCCTCAAATGGGCCAAACGAGATATCCACAGACTTGTGGTCCAAAATCCTATGCTTTAGACGTGTTCTAGTGAGTCTCTGAATCATAGGGAAACTAATGCACTGATGATTCCGGATCTCCACTATTCTCCTCTAATTTGAAAAAAAACTCGTCCTCGAGTTTTGAAATGCAACAATATCCATGGAGAGATGATGAGAGCAGCAAAGAAAGGAAGTATGGCTGATGCCATTGAGATCACCATGCAAAAGAGAGCCTCGACTTGATGTGGAAAGTGTGCCTCAACGTTGCTCTATATCTGGTCAAAACCATGTTGACTGAAAATGTCTTGAACAATCTTTGGCTATCTTCAAAGGGTCTTCAGGGACCAAGTCTAACCTTGGTTCAACAGAGAGGACATCATCACATGTTTCGAACATATATGACTCAACCTGTTTGAAATACTCTTTAGGGAACACCGGATCTGCTTTGTAAACTACTTCTTCTATTTGCTCTAGGGAAGCCGACCAGCCGTTAATAGGATTGGGATTGGACCTGGTGAAGTGAATTTTGTCCTTCATGTGTACTAGCTGGAGAATATAACTGGGTTGCTCCAAGTCGAAAGTGGCATGGCACTCTTCCATCCACACTCAACCAACAAGAATGGAAAGATTATTTGAAGAGAAGACATTAGCCCATGTACCATTGAAGCACAAAACCTTCCCGAATTGCTTATGAAACTCCACAAAGACACCATTAGTTTCGACAATAATCTCACGTGTTTGGAAGAGTAAATCAGACTGTCCTCCTTTGACAATTATGATTTGACAATTGTGTTGCGGTTGGTCTTTCGATCAAATAACCTTAGACACGGAGCTTTCTTTGAACAACTCATTAAAAATAAGGTTGGCAGCTGTCCCATTATGTAAACAAACCCTTGTTGTGAACAAAAAAGAGCTCATAGTGCTAAAGACAAGAAAGCAGGCCCCAACATGTCAGGACACAATGTTGCGAACTATGTAGTTAAAGGCGACTGAGGCGGTTGCCTAGCCTAGGCAATGAGGCGAGGCACCCACATGGTACCTTACTATGGGTCATGTCACCTAGGCGATCGTAGGAAACACACATGTCGCCTCGGCGAGCACCTAAGCTCGCCTTTGTCACCCAGTGGCCCAATCGGTGGCTTATCGATCCAAGCCCACTAAAGTTCGGCCCACTTACCATGCATATTAAAGAACCTTCGTGAGGCTGGCTCATTCGCGATCGAGGCCCCCTCCTTCGTAATTAAGGTAGAGGTAGGTAGGGTTCGCTCGTGTCTAATGGCGACGACAACTGTCTGGCGGCAATGGCAACATTGACCATGTGCAACGACGACGAAGACGATGGCGACTACGTCCAATGAGGACGATGATGACAATTGCATCCAAAGAGGATGATGACGACGATGGCAACCACATTTGGCGAGGAGGATGACGGGAAGCGGTATGCTTCTCTCTCTCTCTCTCTCTCTCTCTCTCTCCCTGTTGATAGCAACCGCATTTGGCGAGGATGATAACGGCATGAGGTCCTCTCCTCTCTCTCTCTCTCACGCAGACACAGAAACACTACTCAACCTCTCCTTCTCTCTGTGTCTTCTCTGCTTCCATCTCTATCTCTCAGTCTCTCTCTCTCACCCCTCTATGTACTCCCCCTCTTCCTATATATATATATATATATATACATATAAAGTCGCCTCAAATGCCTAGGCCATCACCTTCATCACCTTACTTAGGCGTTTGAGGCTTAAGGCGACCCCTCGGTTGCCTTACCCCTCTGACTAGATAGGTTGCGAGAAGCGTGCTCCAAATCCTTGGGAAACATGCCACAAAGTTAGGGTATGCGAGCCCTACATCGAAGAAAAAAATCTCAAGATCAGAAATAATGCAAGCCAATCGTACGTGACGAAGCCAACAGAAGCATGCGAAGCAAATCAAGCAGGGACACATGCCTCCCGTAGGGGGCATTTGTTTAACAATTTTTTTTGACCCTCCCACTGATTTGGACATGTAAGCAAAAGAAGAAAAAGAGGGGTGGAAGGAGAAATAGAAGCCAACCCCCCACCGGTTCCTTTAGAACCCCCACCGATGGGTGGGGAAGAGAGAGATAGAGAGAAAAAAAGGGGAAGAGAGAGAGAGTACCAGTGGAGGGTATCCACTGGTACAAACCCCCCACCGGTGGCCCTTTGGATCCCTACCAGTGGGGGGTCTTTCCAACAAAAAAAGAAAAAGAAAAAAAAAGGGGGAAAGGGGGAGCCACCGGTAGCTCCCCCCTACCGGTGGCACCTACTGGTGGGGGTGCCACCCTCCACCCTCTTCTCTCTCTCTTTCTCTCTCTCTCTCTCTCACACACACACACACACCCACACACATCTCTCTCCCCCATCCACCACTATATAAACCCCCCTTAGGGGGGCTGCAGCAAGGGGTCCCGAGAGAGGCTTTTGAGGAGTTTGTTGTGAGTTTCTTGGAGGTCTCGGAGAACGACAAGAAGGCCATATGCGCGCTGCCCACGAATGCTGCATAACGAAGCTTGAGAACCTACCATTTGTTGTAATTTATCATTCCAAAGATAAAAAAGAAAATATAAAAGGAAATGATTCACTCATATTGGTTGAATGGTTAAAGTTTTGTAATATAAATGGTTCATTCATATCGTTTGAATGACCAATGTTGTTTAAGATGAACGGTTCATATTGGTAGGGTAACTGAACTTTGTTTCCAATATATGTGGTCCATTCATATGGTTTGAATGGCCAAATGCTTGGTTCATTTGTATTGTTCAAATGATCAATATTGGTTTATTCATATCATATGCTTAGCCATTATTTTTGTTATGATCATTGATTAAATGGGCGGCCATTGTACCTATTAATCAAATCACAATATCGTACTTCATAAATGAATGAAAATGGACAGTCTGAACTTGAGATGCATGATTCTTGGCATGATGAATGTAATTAAATACACGAGTTTTGAAAGATCTTCATCTTAAAGGATACTTAAAGGATATCAATTCACGTCTTTTGGAAAAACTCTTAAATTATTCAAGTATCCTTCAGGGCAACGTTAAGTTTCCCTTAACGATCTTTTAGTTAAGGTTAACCATTAACTATCCTCTAAGTATTTCAAAAGAAACATAAATGCATCGTGTGATATGTGAACCTAAACGAAGAACCAAATGATTGTGTTACATCAAGAAACATGATTTGATGAATAAATTGTTTCACAAATATCTTTTCGAAACTGAGATCACTTCTACTTATTCAAATTTGGTGTTTTTCTTTCAAGGGTATCACTGGACGGTTAATCAAGGGTGGCCAGTCAATGATTGGCGTAATTAACACCGACCGAGGTTGGTGGGAAGAGGTCAAATTCACGGATCCATGCTTGATCCAAATTTCTTGATTCCCTGAGGACTAATCCCAAGTTCTCAAAATCTAAAACAAAAGATTTTAAAAATAAAACATCCCCACAATGGGTCCAAATCCTTGAACCAGGAAAAAAATGCTTGTAAGTAATGGGGAAAATACAAAATAAATGCCTACAGGTGCTAGCAGTCATGGCACAAAGAGATGATCAGCTCTGGGTATGAACTGAAGGCTCAGTGGATGGAATAGCAGAGGTAATGGGAGACTGGATCAGGTGAAGAGAGTTGAGGTGAGCTTCATGTTCCAGAAGTACAGAACTACAAATGAGGCAGAACAGGTGCCATAACAGTTTAACACTGAATGCCAACTTCAAATTTTCATTCTTACCAGTTTTTTAAATTCCTGTCTCATCTTCTACCTTTGCATAAATTGGTCTGTCATAATGCTGAGTAGAAGTAGTGCAGGAACATAAATGCCAAAGGTGGATCATAGTGTGTGTTCCCTCTTTCTTTTTTTCCCTTCTTGCTTTTTTTTGGGGGGGGTGGGGGGGTGGGTGGGTTGGGGTTGGGGGGTGTTGAGCCTCTGAGCTGCAACCCGTAGTAAGTTTAATACAGTTCCAGAGAAACGTGATCAGTTAATCCTGAATAGGAGCTACTAGTCTTAAAATGGATAAGAAATCCATACAAAAAAGAAGGATCTTTTTTTTTTTTAGTTTTTAGTCCCCCTAAACTATTGTATCTAGATAAAACTCCTGTACCTTGCACATTTAGCCTTTGGTCCATTCCTAGGTTTGATAATTTTTTAATCCTTCGTATCTGTTCTCATCTTTCAAACAACTGTTAACTAGAAGGACTCATATCTGAAAAGAATAAGTTTCCTGGAATCAACATTAAAAACAAGTCATATGGGGTTTGTTTTCAAATATGGGTATTTATAGGAACTAAAAACTAAAAAAAGAATCTACCAACGCAAAATGCATAGTTGACATTTCTTCTCTGCTCCTTACTGATTCATGCTGTTTAGTCTCATTGCCAGCATTCATGAGCCACTCCGTATTCATATTAATTCTAAGCCTTTGCACCCACTAATTTGAGTTTAGTCCCACCACAAGGACTCATGGGCCACTCTATGCCTATGCCTGTTCCGGGTCTCTCCACCCACTAACTCGAGTTCTGGGTTGGCAGCTTGGTTCAGAAACATAGCAAGTTGTATTATGTGTAAGATGTGAGTATCAAAACATTTTGTACATGAAAATATTTTAAGTTCAGATATCTTGTTCAACAATGAAAAGCTGGTTATCTGAAAGGTAAATTCATGCAGTGGAGGTGTTGCACGCTGCATTCTATCCATTTAGCATTTTCAGCCAGCAGGAATTCAGACCAATGATAACAAGAATGTGAAAGAAAGATGGCAGCACATGCACTCTTAAATGTTTAAGATACCAGACATAACAAAAGACAAGGAAGATGGCACATCACCTTTCTGATCTTAAGAGCTGCATATCGAGCATTTTTGAACCATTTACTAACCTGAAAAGAGTGTAATAACCGATGAATAACCACAGTAAACCAATAAGTATGCCAAAGGAATCACTTTCTGCAACCTAATAAGCATAAAGGTGTCAAACGCAAGGCAGAGGATGCTACTCAGAAATCTAACACAGCAGCAGAAACTTACAAATGGTTATGCCAATAAAAAAGCATGAAAAAATTCTTTTTAGTAAAAAGCATCATGCCAAATTTTTCTCCATGATGGTTAGGTCATCATTCAGAAAATGTGTATACCTTTTCAGCTGTAAGCGCCAATTGCCTTGAAAGATCCTCTTTGACAGCCCTAGAAGGAAGCTCATTTTCGGCAAATGCTTGGCGAAGCTTCTGTTATAAACGAAGGAGACTGTGAATCCTGACAAAAGATTGACATACTCTAATGTGCAGCAATGAACATGGCAAAGTTGGGTTTAAGGGAAAACTTTTATTACTAATGGCCATGCTTATCGAGTTTTCCTGTGCATTTTTGTCCAACACATGTAGCAGGCATTTTGCATTTCTATCACTGGAAAAAAGTGAAAGAACTTTTTACCAAGTATTGCAGAACTGGCAAAAACTCACTTGGAACTGGCAGTCCCTGATCCAATTTGCGTTCCTATCACTGGGAAAAAGTGAGAGAATGTTTTACCAAGTATTGCAGAACTGGCAAAAACTCACTTGGAACTGGCAGTCCCTGATCCAATTTGGCTGGTTCCAAGATCCGAACAGGCTGGCTTTCAAAAAAAGTTTAAGGGTTTATTACAATTAATTTTTAAATATTATATTTTTTATAACTTTTGCTTTTTTTAGGGGTCATCTTGCAAAATCACCTCACCCACAAGTTAAAAGAGGGTTGAGGAGGCAATTTTGGAGAGAGAGAGAGAGAGAGAGAGAGAGAGAGAGAGGAGTGTAGCCCCACCAGGCTTTTCCTCACTGCGGGGCCGTTGCTGAATTGCCACATGCCCTCATCATGTCTCTGCCACTGCCACCGAGGCATCTCATCTCTGCCGCCCTTGCCTCCGATGCATCACTCATGTCCGCCACCACCTTCCTTCCCTCTCTTTCATCATCTCTTGCCACTGCTGCTGCTTTCTTCTTTCTACTACTCATCTCTTCCCTCTTCCTCCTCATCCTTTCCAACCAGTCAACATAGTTTTTGTCTTTCTTTTTCATCTTTTCAGTCTGGAAACTGCTGGAACCAGGATTCTTTACCAGGATTGACCAATTCCATGTTAGACTCAGGGCCAGAACTGGGACAGGCCATGGCTGGTTCTGGAACTGGTCCCAGTTCTGCAATCCTTGCTTTTTACACCATCAAAAAGGACTAATCATTCTGAAGAATTCTGGCACAGAAATGCCTGCTTTGGTATTAAAGCCACAAGGGGCAGGCTGTTATTGAAACTATACCATGAATAGTCCCATGACGAAATCAACTCATGAAGAAATTATGATGCTGTTGCTCTCTTCTCTTGACACTGAATAATATTTACAAAGTATGCTCCAAGAACTCGTTCTATTTCTAAGTAACGCATGTCATGGATTTTGATGTATTATGATATCTGCACCTCTCAATTTGCTTCTCAGTTCCTTCCATTTTTTTTTGGGAAATCACACATGTAACTATTCACATTATATTTTGCAGTGTCGCCCTATCTGGATTGGAATCGAGCCTGGTGATCTGACTTCCATTGGGAGCCTGAAAATAGGAGAAAAAAAGGAAATTGAGGCCAACTCAGCCCAAAATCAGATTGAATCGGCTTAGGGTCGACTGATCCTCAGCGAATCCCACCTGGTCCAGCCCTGGACTAGATCTCAAATCCGTGGACTGAGATCTCACTCCCAACCCCTCAGCCACCCACAACCCTCCATTTGAATGTAATCAGTCTCATTCAATTTTCATTTTTTCTGGATATTTTTTATTTTTCTTATTTTCTTAATTTTCCAAAATTAAAAATGAAGGCAATCCAATGATTGAGTTTCTTCTTTTGGATTGGACGATTTGGCAGATCCGATCCAATCCTTATCCGGATTGGATTGGGACCCCTCTAACCAAGGTCCCAATCTGATTCCACCTTCCTTGATTCACCTACTTTTATATCATAATATAAGCAGAAAACAAATTCAGTTAAATAGAAGATGGCAACTCTTAAGCAAACTTACTTAAATTTAATACATTTCTGCAACTTTAAATGCTTCAGCATTCACATAACCAGTTAGCTATGCTTGGGCAAAAATTCAGGCAGCTCTTATGGGGGGGTTTCGTGATGCACTGACATGTGATGGGAAATCATGCATAGATATATTTTTTTTTTTGGAAGGTGACATGAAGTCACATTTCACTGAAGATAAGCAAAATACAGAATACAAAAAGACCAATGGCCAAGGCCATTACCCAACATTAAGGCAAAAGCCAGCCGGAAAAAAAAAAAAAAAACCTAAGACTTCTATTTTAATAAGGAGATAAAATAGAAGTAACAAGAGTATCTCAAGAGGATCAAAATAAAAAGTCTTGATACATAGAAGCCCTAGAAATGAGATCTCCATCTGAAGCTGTCCAGATTTCAGCAGATCTTCCCCAATCAATCGCTCTTCGGAGGATAGTGGAAGGTGGAGAGAATTCCTGGTTGAATTTCCTATTGTTTCTGCCCAACCAGATAGACCACAACATTGCTGGAAGAAACAGAGACCAAATCATATTGTCAGACTGGTTGGGGCAGAAAAGGGGCCACATTTGCATGAGATGAAGGCAATCTGTCGGTTCCATCCACTGAATCTTCAATGCCTTAAATAGGATTCTCCACTGGAAATTGATGATCCCGCAATGACAAAAGAGATGATTCTGATCTTCTTCTGATGCTCCACAGAAAACACATGAGGTGTTTACGAGGTTGAAGATTTTCTTCAGTCTACGGGAGGTAGGAAGTCTGTTCAAGGCCACCTTCCAAAGGAAGATCCTGATTTTAATTGGAATAAGATTGGACTACACCAAGGATTTCCACCACACTCTGATGCCACCGTCTTGAATAATACGAGTTAGAATCCTAGAAGAGAAGGTTCCTTTACTGTTCCATATCCATACTCTTTTGTCTGCCTGGTCCGAATTAATTTGGGTATCTGAAAATAGATTAAGAATTCTGAGAAGCTCCCCTATTTCAGTTTCTGTGAGATTTCTTCTGAAGTTGAGGTTCCAATGAGAGCCATTTCGTCTGGAGAGAGCTTGTGCCGCTGATGTATCCTTGGAAGCTGAAATCTGATAGAGATTAGGAGCAATATCCATGAGGGGAATACTAGAAAGCCAAGAATCCTTCCAGAAGCTAATGATTTCTCCATTGCCCAATTGAAAGTTAATTGCTGGTAAGATTAGAGAATTCAATTGAGTGATATTCCTCCAGATTTGGGACAGCTTGTAGGAGTTGGAAGGCTTCATAACCCATTTGGAGCAATTATGATAGTACTTATCTCTGACTATCCTTACCCAGAGATGGTCTTCTTCTTCTCCAAGTCTCCACAACCATTTGGCAAGCAATGCTTTATTAAAGTGACTAATTAAAACCAGTCCAGCCCCTCCTTGGTCTTTACTTCTGCAAACCTTATCCCAAGCTATGAGATGAAGGCCTTTCCCTTCTCTTTTACCACCTCCCCAGAAAAAAGATCTTCTCCTTGCCTCAATCATATTTTCCACAGATCGTGGGATTTTGAGAACGGAGAGATGATAAGTGGCTAGAGAGGAGAGAACTAAGGTTGAGAGAATCCATCGTCCACCGTTAGAGAGAAATCTAGCTTTCCATCCTTCTAGCCTTTGATCAAACTTCTTAAAAACCACATCCCAATCTCTAAGAGATAAAGAGCCACTGGATAGAGGCAGACCCAAATATTTAATTGGAAAGTGAGAAGCTCTGCAATTAAAAAGATCAGCCATAGAATCCAACTTAGTCCTGTCCAAGTTAATTCCAACAACTTCTGATTTCTGGAAGTTGATACTAAGACCAGTAATAGCTTCTGTCAAAACCAGCAATATCTTCAAGTTTTTCAACATTCCCATATTACCAGACGAGAACAGCAAGGTATCATCTGCAAATTGTAGATGTGACAGAAGAAGACCATTACTTCCTACGTTAAATCCGTCAATCAGTCCTAGAGCAGCAGCCTTATCCCAAAGAGAACTCAATATCTGCCCTATCACAAGAAAGAGGAGGGGAGATATTGGGTCACCTTGTCTCAAACCCCTGGAGCTACTGAAGAAACCACAGGGCTGTCCATTGAGCAAGATGGAAAATCTTGATGTTGAGATGCAGCTCATAATCCAATTGATCCATTTGTGTTTGAAACCCATGAGACCCAATGCTTTGTGGAGGCATTGCCAACTGACAGTATCAAATGCTTTCTCGAAGTCCAACTTGATCGCAAGTCCTTCCTTCTTAGTAATTTTCTGGTTATGGATTGCTTCACTGGCAGCCAGAAAATTATCTAGGATGAATCTACCTTCTAGAAAAGCTGATTGATTTTTATTGATAACACTCTCCAATGCTGTCTTCATTCTGTTGGCTAAGATCTTGGTAATGATCTTATAACAGCCGTTCAGGAGGCTAATGGGTCTGGCTAATGGGTCTGAAATCAGAGACTCTTTCAGCACCTTCAGTCTTTGGGATTAGCACAATATGAGTTGAGTTAAGACCCCTAATGCATAGAGGCCTGTCTTGGAATTCCTTCACTACAGCCATGAAATCCTCCTTGATATCCTCCCAAAAGAACTGATAGAAACCTAATGAGAGCCCATCCGGCCCAGGGGATTTGTTTACATTCATGCTGAAAATAACTTTCTTCACCTCATCTTCAGAAATTGGTAGGCAAAGATCTTCAGCCAGGTGCTCATCAATCTTAGGAAGGATATTATCCTGCAAATGAGGTCTCCATAGATGATTTTCTTTGAATAAATTCTGGAAGAATGATATGAAAGTATCGTGAATTTCTTCCTTGGAGTCAATTAGAAGGTCATTCACCTTGATATGATCAATCCTTAAGGATCCTTTTTTAGAACTGGCCACTGCATGAAAAAACTTGGTATTCTTATCACCCTCCTTTAATCATTGTTCTTTGGCCCTTTGTTTCCATTTAATTTCTTCCTTGGTGACCAACTCATTATACTCCTTTTTGAACCCCCTGAGAGCCTGAGATTCTTCCGTAGAGAGGGCTTGATCTTCCGCCTTGACTTCTAATACATCAATATTGAGCAAAAGTTGTTGTCGGGTGCTATTGATGTTACCAAAGGTTTGTGAAAACCAAACCTTAATTTTATTTCTGACCCATTTCAGCTTTTTGACAAAGGATTGGGCTGCAAAGTCTGTCGCTGAGGCCTCCTTCCACCAATTTTTGACTAAGTCTTTGAAATGCTCATGCCTGTGCCATGCCAATTCATCCTTAAATAATCTATGGGATTGTTTATTATTCCCAGTAGACAGTAGGATAGGAATGTGATCAGAAATAGTTCTACAGTTGCCTTTCAAGTGTGACAAAGGAAATTGTAAAAGCCATTTGGGGGATACAAAGACTCTATCAATTCTGGATTGAATATTGGCACTGCCTAGTTGGAGGTTAGACCAGGTAAACTTTCTGTTAGGAATGTCCAAATCCAGCATACCACAGTCTTTGATCCAAGAGCCGAAGTTCTCCATGTCTCCAGTCCAGCTCTGAAGACCTGATCTCTCCCAAGGAAATCTGACACAATTGAAGTCCCCTTAGACACACCAAGCATCCTGGAATAGCCTAAAAAGTCTATATAATTCCTGAAAGAATTCGTCCCTGAGTTGATGATTGTGTGGCCCGTACACTGAAGTGATGATCATCTGGAATCTGTTGTCTAGAGAGGAGATGTTAGCTGAGATGCTGAACTTGCCAGTATCACATAGGGAACCTTGTAGTTTGTTCCCATTCCACAGAATTAGCTGACCACCACTGGAACCTATAGCAGGAATAGCAAGCCAATTAGTCACAGCAAAACCACTTATCTGCTTGATAGCTGCATCGTCAAGAGAGGCCATCTTGGTTTCCTGAATGCAGATACAGTCCAGTTTGAGGGACCTAGTGATATCCCTAACAGCTCTGGCCTTTGCTGCCCCATTTAGTCCTCTGATATTCCAGGTAAGGATGTTCATATCTGATTTAGATTTTTCCCCCCCTTCCTTTTATCTCTTAGACAGTCCAGTACTTCATTCTTCTGCACGAAACTCAATTCCCTTTTACCGATCTTCACCCCACCCCCTTGACCGTTCTTCTTGGGAGAGTGCTTGAGCTTGTCAAGTTTAATCAGTTTTTTAATAAAGCTTTGGATCATATCCTCTTTGCCTTCAAAGGAAACGCCCAAGAGTTTGCCGACCTGGACAATTTCCTCTGGCCCAAAATCAATAGCCTCTGGTAAGCAGAAAGCCAACGGAGGTTCAGTAATGGAGTTGACAAGGATCAAAGCCTTGGAACTGCCACTGTCATCTGAAGTTAAATCGTCTGAGGCTATCCGGTCCTCAGGAAGAGATGTCTGCTTCTTGTCAGGATTAGCATGAACTACCACTGTCCCAGGGTCCAACCCAGATTTATAAGGAGTCTTTGTCTGCATAGGCTCCGTAACCTCCGTAGCGCAATAGTCCGAAGCACCTTGAAGAATAACCAAATGGTTACCCGGGATGATCACCAAGGGACCAGGATATAGAGAGGTTTGGAGATCCTGGTTGCTCTCGAAGTCAAGCTGAGAAGGTGAAGGAACTCCAGAGGATGACTCGGGTGCGACGCCGATCCGAAGATAAGAAGAACCGGGTAAGGAAGAAGGATCCACGGGCATTGTTACGGAACGAAGAGGACGGTCCCGTGACTTATCCGATATCGCTACGGGTTGAAGAGGATGGACCCGTGACTTAACCAATAGAGGGGAAGAACCCAACATGCTCGATCCGTTAAGCTTACCCGATGATTCTTGACCCGCTGCCGCTTGGGACAGTGCCCGAGACTGTACATCTTCTTCGCCCAGTTCCAGGCCGCCCACCACCGACAGAGAAGACCAATGGCAAAGTTGATGGTGTCCATTGTGGCAACTGCATCGGCCTTCCCACCCTACCACCGCTGCCTCAAGCTTTGCCGGATCACAACCTCCCATCCTCTTTTCTTCGGGACACGGTTGGCAATTAATGCCAGCATTCATTCTCGGTCCGCACAGAATCTGGAAAGAGTCAATGGGACTCGGGAGAGAATCAGTGGCACTCGGGGGAGCATTTAAGTGACGAGTCACAAACTCGTGACTCGGGAGCTTGTTCCCGTCATGCAGAGGACCTCTCAGGGGACTCACAGAAGAGCCCTGCTTGTCGATCCCCTGTTTACGAATCCACCCTTTATACTCTTTATGTTTTCTGAAGGAAGACACCACCTCAGCCCAGGTCCAGTCACATTGTTGGGAACTCGAGACCTCAGCTGCTGAGGGAGGTTTCTCTACACTGATGGAAACCCAGAAACTCAAACCGGAAATATTGATCCTCATTTTCCCGGGTATGGAGTCAAAGGACTCCACTTCAACTAAAACTCTGGCGAACAGAAGATTAGACAGAAGAAGGGTGCTGTTGTCTACGCCTTTGAGGGAACCAAATTTATCTATGATGCAATGGAAGGTTTCTACATTCCATATATGTAACGAAATGCCTTCTAATCTACACCAAAAATTGGGGCCAACGTTAGCTGGTACCGTAGCCACATCAACTGTCTACGGAGCACAACTGAGTTTGAGATTTACGAAAGACAGGAAATGGACCTCCTTGCCAGCAAGCGTCCATCTCACCCCTGAAGCATGCACAAGGAAACTGTTACCGTGAAGCTCTTTAATACTCAATGAATGGGCAGACTTCCATTTATCCTACAACAACAGAAGTATTCTGGAGCTCAAAGATTCTGGGTCATCTTCCTTAATGTTGACACAACTGAGAACCTTCACCACCAGGTTCTCTTGCAGAGTGGCTAGTGAATCCTTCACTGACTGGGACCAGGGGATAGATACAATCCCGCTGAGAGTGGCTCCTGGAGCAGGGGAGATCTCACCATAAACCTTGGGAAGAAGAAGCTTTCTAGGAGGAAGAGTGGGAGCAGAATCTATGGTTCCACATTGGAAGCTCCTATGACCTGAATCTCTGCATGAGAAGCATCTGACGGCCTCTCTGCAATTCTTGGCTCTATGACCTTTCCTCAAGCACCTGAAACATTCATCGAAGTTGACCGGAGGGAGCAGCGGGATCTTCTTGACCACCGGATGAGAGGAGCCTTTCCTTCTGCTGATCTTCAACCAGCCTTCATCATCAACTCTCTGTTCCACATGGAATCTCGCCTCTCCTCTTCGCTCTCTGCTCGCCTCTCCTTTCACACTTGCATCCTATATTTGGGATGGCTAGCCTAGATGCTTCGGAGGGGGGTTTAGCGTCCAGTGACGCAGCTGGGGGGGAGGAACGGCCATGTCCTCACAGCTACACATTAATCATGCATAGATATTATGGGATATGGGCATTCATGACGTAGCCAAACCTCAAATTGATGGGGCGATGTTGGATTCTTGATGTCATGATGATGATTATTGTGGCAATGGTAGCAACAACAGTTAGAATACCTTTAATTGCTGCAGTAGTTCTAGAAAAGAAGAAAGCTAAGGATGACGGAAATGGACATAGGCAGCTTACATGGTTAAGTGGTGGCCATCATGCCCCATGCATTAAGTCCTTTTCCTTGCAAATCTTTAAAAAAAAAAAGATTTTTTTTGTTCAAGCTCAAATGATCCTTGTGAACTCATAGAGTTCCTTAAAGGATATTTAAGGGATGCTACCAAATTCAAGTGTATCCTCTAAAGGTTTTAAGAAGATTTTGTCCAAAGTATATCCTCTTAGTGTCCTTTAAGGATTGCAAGCTCATATGCCCTCCACGTAAAGTAAATCGTTTAAGTATCCTTTACGATCTCAAAAAGGGGAATTCAGAATGAATATCAAGTTCGAAATTTCATAAATGCAAGAGTCAATCAAGTGATGTGTTTAACGCAACATTCGAATTGCCTTTAGTGTGTTTTTATTTAAAGGGCATCAACGAATGGTTAATTAAGGGTTGCCAATATATGATTGACGTAATTAATACTAATTGAGGTCAGTGGGGAGAGGTTGAATTCTTAGATTCACTTGTTTGATCCAAAACCCTAGACTCCCTGAGGGCTAATCCCAAGTTCTCAAAGTCTACGCTTAAAACATAAAGAGATTCTTTTGAAAACCAAAATCTTTTAAATTCTTTCAAAAGAAAAGAAATAAATCAAGTGTCGAGGAGGCAAAGGAACTTTTGAAGTACAACAAACAGAAATTAAAGCATGGCAATTATACTTCAACGGGGCATTGAGGATTGTCACAAGGTCTGACGACACATCTACAACCCAAAAGCCGGGGCAGGACTTGTTTTCACTTTTCATCACTCCTGAAGGAGGGATATTGCACCATTCTTGTGCTCTGGTAGAATCATTAACCAACAATGAGGCATAATATGAAGCCCTGATCATGGGGTTAGAAGTTGTCCTGTAAATTGGTGTTCGTTGCATCTAAGTCTACGGGGATTCCCTCCTGGTCATTCGGCAGGTCCTGGGCATATTTGAAGTCAGGAAGACGGAGCTGGTAGCATATCATGCTGCCGCCGTAAGATTGAGCGAAAGGTTTTATACTTTCAAGATTGAGCATGTCAAAAGGGGCCAGAACGCTCAAGCTGATGCTCTGGCAAAATTGGCGGCTACTCTAAAGCTACCTCCCGAAAGAGAAGCAGAAATCGTCGTGAGAGACATAAGATTATTTCCAAGTCTATGAATGAAGGAAATGACCCAACAGTGTTTGAAGTCAATGCACTGGAAGAAGGTGAAGCAAAAGACGATGATTGGCATGTCCCGCTCGTCAAAATCAAGAATGGCTGGCTTCCAGATGATAAACCCGAAAGGATTCAACTGTTGCGCAGGGTGGCTTCTTATAGGCTGATCGATGGCGTCTTATATCGGCTGGTGAATTCAGTTCTCTTGCGGTGTCTTTCTCTTAAAGAAGCCCAGAAGGTGATGAAAGAAGTCCATTCTGGAGTTTGTGGAGCTCATCAGTTTGACCCAAAGATGAAAATCACATCAAGGTCAAAAGGCTTCTTTTGGTCTACAATGTTCGCAGAATGCAAGAAAGTGGCAAAAAGTTTCCCCCAATGCTAAGCCTTTGGGTCAAATCCTAGGAGGTCTCCCAATCAGCTACACCTTACAGTCCGTACGTGGTCGTTTGCCCATTGGGGCATGGATGTGGTAGGCCCACTTATGCCTTCCTCGTGAGGGTGTAAGTATATCTTGATTGCAACATAATACTTTACACGTTGGGCAGAAGCCATCCCATTGAAGGAAGTTACGGGTGAAGTCGTGTCGCGCTTCGTCTGACACAATATCATATACAAGTTCAGGACGCCCAACTAGATCATATCAGACAATGGCACGCCATTAAAAAATCAAACAATTTACAAGATGGCGGCCAAGTTTCATATTGAGTGGAAATGCATCTTCAATCTACTATCCTCAGGCCAATGGTACGGCGGAAGCATTCAACAAGACACTCTGCAAATTGCTGGTGAAAATAAGTGAAGGACAAAAGTAGGATTGTGATGAAAAGGTATATGAAGCATTGTGGGCTTATCGCACGGTCTACAAAACCCCGACTGGGTGCTCTCCATATTCTTTAGTTTACGGAGCCGAGGCTGTGGTCCCTGTAGAAATCGAGCTCTCCTATCGGGTGGCACGCCTGCATCATAACTTGCAAGAAGAAGATGAAAGTGAGATCCAAAGGCGCTACGAGGAGCTTTCTGACCTCGAGGGCGAAAGATTGACGGCTTACCAATGCCTATAAGTTTGTCAGAATGTCACGGACCTTCGACAAACTAGTAAAGGAAAAGACTTTTAAGAAAGGAGACATGATGATGGTGAAACAGAAGGATGTCATGGCGTTCCGTCCTAAGAATAAATTCAAGCCAAACTAGATAGGGCCATTTATAGTCAGCAAGGTCTATAACGGAGGTGCCTACAAGTTGGTGGATGAAAAGGGAAATTTGGTCTTCCCTCCATTGAACGACCGCCACATGAAATTGTATTATGCTCCAGAGTATGAATTTGCCCAAAATCATCAGCAAAGGAATGAATTCAAAAAAAAAAAAAAGAAGAAGAAGAAGGGTCTTAAAAACGAGGTGCCCTGACGGAATTAATTGAGTCCTCTCTCAAAATGAGTCAATTAAGAGCAAAAAAGTCTTTAACCAAGCTGAGGTGAAAATCCCGTAGGGTCGCTTCAGGCAAAAAAGAGAAACCCTATTGTGTGAAAACTCGCAAGGATGCACAGACAAAAGTAAGAAGGGACTAGCTTTGGCGAAAATCCGAGAGGGCGCTAAAGTCAGTAAAAAAGTAAAATAAAAAAATAATACCATTGGACTAATGCTCTTGTCCTACCAAGAAAACTACCTCCCAACAATCTTCAACAAGTCATCAAAATCCCTCGGCCCAGGAGCCGTTGTATCCCAAAGTCCACCAAAAAACCTTTGGCCTCGGGAGCCGTTGTATCCCAAAGTTCATCAAAGAAAATCTTGACCTTGGGAGCCATTGTATCCCAAACTCACCAAAACTTCTAGCCTTGGGAGCCGTTGTATCCCAAAACTCACAAAAACTTCCAACCTCGGGAGCCGTTGTATCCCAAAGTTCACTAAAGAATACCTTGACCTTGGGAGCCATTGTATCCCAAAACTCAACAAAACTTCTGGCTTTGGGAGCCGTTGTATCCCAAAACTCACTAAAACTTCCGGCCTCAGGAGCCGTTGTATCCCAAAGTAAAACCTTGACCTTGGTAGCCATTGTATCCCAAAACTCACCAAAACTTCCAGCCTTGAGACAATGGGCTAAACATAAGTGTATAATTTTATGGGCAAACTAAAGTGGATCAAGAAATGCTCAAGACAATGGGCTAAACAGAAATTCGGAAAGGAAAAGGAAAAAAAGGCAAAAAATGAAGAGCAATATTGAAGAACTGGAAATGAAAAGTGAGGTTTCTGATCTTTCTAATCAAGAGTTGTATTCTTTGAAGGAGTTCGGGAAAATTTATAATGAAGAACTTTTGAAGGAGGAAATCGGTTGGAAACAAAGAGCTAAGGAGCATTGGTTAAAGGAAGGTGATAAAAACACTTCTTTCTTCCATGCGATGGCTAGTGCTAAAAGAAGATACTTGTCTATTGACCATATCAAAGAAGATGAGAGTGTCATTGAAGAACCCGAGGAGATCAAGAGCAGATTTGTGGCTTTTTTCAAAAACCTTTTCTCATAAGATTGTCAGATGAGACCCCACATACAAGATGGCTTACTCCCTAAGATAGAAGATTCAGATGCTGGAAAATTGAGTGAACCCTTTGTGGAAGAGGAAGTAAGATTGACTGTCTTTAGTATGGATCCCAATAAAGCACCGGGACCCGATGGTTTTTCTCTTGGGTTCTATCAATTTTTTTGGGATGTTATTAAAGAAGATTTGGTTAACTTTGTGCAAGAGTTTTATGACAGGCCGGAAAGGATTCAATCGGTCAATTCCACATATGTTGTTCTTATTCCAAAGTCAGAGGGAGCAGAAAGGTTGACAGATTTTCGTCCCATCAGCTTACTCAATGGATGTTATAAGATTATTGCCAAGATCTTAGCAACTCGGTTCAAGAAGGTGATTCATAAACTTGTGGGCATTAATCAATCAACGTTTCTGCAAGGCAGATTCATCTTGGATAACTTTATGGCAGCTTATGAGGTTATACATCATTATAAGATTAGAAATAAGCAAGGAGTGCTATTAAAGCTCGACTTTGAGAAGGCTTATGATAGAATCAATTGGAATTGCCTCAAAAAAACTATGATCCTTATGGGATTCAATGAAAGATGGATAAGATGGGTCATGAGCTGTATTTCATCATCTAATTTCTCTGTGTTGATTAATAGAGAACCGTGTGGATACTTCAGCAGTTCAAGAGGTCTTAGGCAGGGAGATCCATTGTCACCGTTTCTTTTTCTGCTTATTGGTCAGATTTTTAGTTCCCTTTGGGATAACGCAGTTCAACTTGGCCTGATTGAGGGGTTCAGAATAGGCAGGAGCAATATACACTTATCTCACCTTCAGTTTGCAGATGATACGTTGCTGTTTTCTTCGGGAAGTAAGGAGGATATTCAGAATACCAAAAGATTGCTTATTTTGGTAGAACTTATCACAGGGCTGAGGATCAGCTATGAGAAATCAGAAATTGTTGGTTTGAATGTGCCACAGCCTAGTCTTCTGGAGATTGCGAGATCCTTAAAATGCAGAGTGAATAATTTTCCTATTAAATACTTGGGCTTGCCCTTATCAGATGGAGCCTTAAGGGTGAGAGATTGGGATGGATTAATTAAGAAATTTGAGAATAGATTGGAAGGGTGGAAAGGAAACTTTCTTTCAGGAGGAGGGAAAATGATATTGTCAAAATCGGTCCTTTCGTCTTTGGCAATCTACTATGCTTCTATCTTTAAGATACCTCGGGCTGTGGAAAAAATTATTGAAGCCCTCAACCAGCTACAACATGTCTTCAATCTGGAAGAATATTGTTAGATGTGCTGAATTTATGGATATCTCGAATACTATTCAGGTGGGAAATGGTTGTGATACACAGTTTTGGAAAGATAAATGGTGTTCCAGTGTGGTCTTTTCAGAGCATTTCAGCAACCTATTCAATATTACTCTTCACCAAGAAGCTACAGTTGAGGATGTGTTATGTCATATAGATGCAGGTCAGATCAATTTACCTTTGAGAAGAGATCCCACAGATGTGGAAGCAGAAGAACTAGTATTGCTATTTAATAGCATTAGTGAAGTCAGAATTTCTGGTGAGGTGCAGGATAAGAGAATTTGGAGATGGACCAACAATGGGCAGTTTTCGGTAAAGTCCATGGTCCAAATGTTGAACGATGGTGGTACTAGGGTGTGGTGGAAGGAGCTAGTATGGTCTAACCAACTTCCAAATAAGATCAAGGTGTTCCTATGGAAGCTTGTTTGGTGTAGAATTCTTACGGGAAGGAGGGCCAAGAAACTACACATCTCTGGGAGCTTCTCTTGTGTTTTTTGTGCTCTATTTGAGGAGGATCAAAAGCATTTATTCTGTGGTTGTGGTATTATTATCATTCAGTGGAAGATTATTTGTAGATTATTTGGACTCAATTGGGTAGAGCAATCTTCTGTGTTGGATCTCTTACACTGGTGGAGCACTATTTGTCCCTATAAAGATCTTAAACAACTGTGGTTCTTGATCTGCCCGGCCCTTTTGTGGGCCATCTGGTGTGAGAGGAATAAAAGGAAATTCAATGACCAATTCAGCAGTACTAATGAGCTGCTGAGAAGTACATTTAGATGGGTGGAGGAATGGGGAAGGGCGGCTGGTATCCTCAAGGAGGGGAGTTCTGCAATTTTTGACAAGGCCAGAAAGTGGAGGGAATTGATTTCTTGATGGGTTGTTCTTACTGTGTTTCTGTTTTATTTGCTTGATAAAACATCCTTTGTAATTTTTTCATCCTTTCAGCTTTAGATGGGGACCAGGACGGGGCTTGTTCGATCCTGGCTGTGATGCCTTCTGGGCTATTCATTTTCTGTGTAACCCTCCCTTTTATTCAATGAAATTGTGACTTAATGTCACCTTCGAAAAAAAAACTTCCAGCCTTGAGAGTCATTGTATCCCAAAACTTATGAAAACTTCCGGCCTCGGGAGCCATTGTATCCTAAAGTTCACCAAAGAAAAACATCGGCCTTGGGAGACATTGTATCCCAAAACTCACCAAAACTTTTGGCCCCGGGAGCCACTGTATCCCAAAGTTCAATAAAACTTCCGGCCCTGGGAGCCATTGTATCCCGAATTTCACCAAAATCCCTTGGCCTCGAGAGCCGTTGTATCCCAAAATGCACCAAAACTTTCAGCCCCAGGAGTCGTTGTATCCCAAAGTTCACTAAAGAAAATCTTGGCCTCGGGAATCGTTGAATCCCCAAAGTTCACTAAAATCTTCGGCCCCCGGGAGCTGTTATATCCCCTCGCCAAATCTTCCTTGGCTACCTAGAACTTTTATTCTCTTGAAAAACCAAAGTCCTAGTCCCTTCGGAATCATTACAGCTATTGGGAACTTTGTTATCCTGGGAGATTTCAAAATTTATTGGGTATACTTGAAGCCTTTTACAAAGTCCCACCAACTTAGCCCTCAGGGAAGCCATAATTCCCTATCGACCTAAAAAGAACAAAACTTAGCCACTGATTCAAAAAGAAAAAAGGAAAAAAAAAGAAGGGGCTTAAAAACGAGGTGTCCCAATGGACTTAATTGACTCATCTCCCAAAATGAGTCGATTAAGGACAAAAAGGTCTTAAACTCGACTGAGGTGAAAAGAATGGGTGCCTCAAGCAAAAATAGAAAACTATGCTGTGCGAAAACCCGCAAGGGCGCACAGGCAAAAGTAAGAAGTGGATAGCTTTGGTGAAAACCCAAAAGGGCGTTGGGGGTAGTTTTTTTTTAAAAAAATCCAACCCATCAGGGTATGACAAAAGGAGAATGTTCAAAGGAAAAGGGGAGAAGAGAAAAGAGGATAAAAAGAAAAAGAAAAGAAGAGAAAGACAAAGTTATACTCAGGTGGGGGGAAAGCTCTCTCAGCTTACCTCAGGTAGAGATCGAGTTTTCCCGCATCCTTACCTACGGAGAGTGTCGAAGTCGCCAATGATGAGAAAACTCTTACGTCACTTTACATTAGTAGGTGATACAAAAAATCTTTTGATAAAGGGCTACGATTGAGATGATGATGACATCTTTCCGACTCGGTAAAGGAGTGGGAAAATCCAATTTCTCATCTAATAAGGTCCATGAGCGTGAAATACTCCACGGACAAAATCCCTCGTCCCATTGGAAAATTTTCATCAGCAAAGCCTAAGAATTCTCGACCTCTTGGAGCTTTATCCCCTTGAAGAACCCAAAACTGTATAGCCCCCAGGAGTCGTTGTATCTTTGAAAAAAAATAAATCCTACTCCCACTGGAGTCATTGTGTCCCCCGAAAACCTACAAACTTTGCGGGTACTCAGAGCCTTTGGATCTTGGAACACCCAAAATAATAACGCTTAGAGCTCTTGTATCCTTGAAGAATACCTAAAGCCTTCTACCACTAAAAAACCTTTGTTAACTAAAGACTCTACCTAAAGCTGGCCCATAGGGAAGCCACAATTTCCTACCAAACAAAATTGAAAACTTTACCCAAAACCGGCCTATAGGGAAGGCACAATTCCCTACCGCAAAAAAAAGAGTTTAAAATTGAGGTGCTCTAATAGACTTAACTGTTTTCTCCCGAAAAGGGATAGTTAAGGGTAAAAACGTCACAAAATCTAGTTAAACTGAAAACCCGAGAGGGCACCTTAGGAAAATTTAGATAACCCCGCTGCATAAAAACCTGAAAAGATGTGCAGACAAAAGTAAGATGGGGCTAACTTTAGTGAAAAATCGAAAAGAAAATGAAGCAGGCAAAGCTCTCGGAACTCATCCTCATAGGCGATAAAATAGTGCACAAAGTCCTCGGTGAAACACAAAGACAAAAATCGAAATGACCGGATTCGATCCCTCTCTTGCTCAAAAGAGTGTCAATGTTGGCTCGCAAAAGTACTACCATGATGGCAAAGTCTGGTGAGGAACTCTCAGTTAAACCAGTTGCCCAGAAAGAGGATGAGAAAGTACAATACAAAGAAAGAAGAAAACAAACTAAGAAGAAGAGTGGCTGATTGGAAGCAACAATCTCAAGTGTCACAAGAATAGGGAGTCCTATACTCATCAGCGGCTCCAAAATAAGGAAAAATAGCACTATGTTGGTGAAGTCACTAAGACAGAAAATCGGTCAGCACACCTAGAAGCAAATGCCCCAAAAGCTCCATTAGCCTAAAAAAAAGGGAGGAACGAGGGCCCTATGCCGGTAAATCCAACAGAAGCAATAAAACAAGTCTTCAGCCTCAGCCACGGTGCACAGGAGGAAAGAAGCAAGCTACATGCAAGAGGAAAGAAAGAATTGAGCACAATACACTATAAAGAGTTTGAAGTGCGAGGGAACATAATGAAAGCCTGCAGACTATCATGAAATTACAAAGTTCGGATCGATACACTCAAAGCTATGGCCAATTGGGGCCACTTTCACAAGGTGCCCTAAAAAGCCAAAAGGGAGTCACTCATACCAAGAGTTTTAAGATGTCAGCAAATGTCGAGAAATGGCAAAAGACCGACATTGCACAACATTTGCAAGCCACGCCAGCCATAATGGGCTACGCAAGTTGGGCTATTTCGGACACTTTCGAATGTCCGAGAAGCCAAAGAGGAGTGTTTAATACTCTGGAGATTTCAAGCGTCATTAAATGACGAGAAGTAAAGTGAGTTAATACAGTTTAAGACTCACAAAGGTTATTCTAAACACTAGTCCTACCAGCTTAACACAAGTCAAAGCCGGCCACTTCAAGATACTCTTCATAGCGTGCCTGGACAAGCCGAAATGGGGTGCTTCACACCCTAAAATCTTAAAGCAGGACAAGTATTGAAAGATGAAATACATTGTCCGAGCATTCTCGAGGGAATCCCCAAGTCATAAAGACCAGAAGGCCCCTAGAAATCAAAATACTTCAGGTGCTGTTAGATGCATCTAGAAAGTTGATAAGTATTTGGTGCTCCGAAACTTCAAGTGTTGCTGTAGAACGAGAAACAAAGTTGGGTCAACCTAGTGCGTAACTCATAAAGCTTATTCAAAACATTGGTCAGTTCATGACACTTTGCATGGTGTGCCTGGAAAAGCCGAAAGGAGGTGTTTCTCATCTTGAAATCCGAGAATGGGGCATGTGTCAAAGACAAAGGACGTCGCCCGAACATTCTCAAAGAGGTTCCCAAGCCATGAAGACCCGAAGATTCCATAAGGTCATCATGCCGCTTGGTGCATCCAAGAAGATAAAGAAAGACTCCAAAAGTTTAAAAGACACTAGTCTGGACCTACCAAAGATATTCAACGGTGTCTGACTCAAAACAAAAGTGGGTCTGGACGCGAGAGGGCAAGGAGGAGCCACCGGTGGCTCTCCCCCCCCTCCACCAGTGGGTGCACCCATCGGTGGGTACCCCCACTAGTGGCACCCACTGGTGGCCCACCGGTGGGGGTGCCACCGCACCCCCCTCTCCATCTCTCTCTCACATCTCCCTCTCCTTTCACCCTATATAAACCCCTCCATGGGGGTTGCTGCAGGGGGGAGAAAAAGGGGGCTTTTGGGAGGAGACTCTGGAGGATTTTTTAGAGCTCTTCTTGAAGGAAAAGGAGGAGACACACGGCCAAAGCATTCAAACTCTGCCCGTGACAGATTTGAAGCTTCAACACTATGCGTGCAAGGCGGCATACATCTTTTGTATAATAAAGAAACAAAATCATGATCCATTCTTATTGTTAGAGTAGCCATAAGTTTAACAAAATCATGGTCCATTCTTATTACTAGAAGGGCCATAAGTTTAATAAACTTCTTGGTCTATTCTTATCGTTAGAATGGCCTCAAATTATGGTCCATTCCTATTGTTGGAATGGCTATAAAGTTCTTAGTTCATCCCTATTGTTGGGGTGACCAAAGTTTATTTTATGGTTTGTTCCTATCGTCGGAATGGCCATAAAGTTCTTAGTTCATCTCTATTGTTGGGGTGACCAAAGTTTATTTCATGGTCCATTCCTATTGTCAGAATGGCCATAAGTTTTCTTAGTTCATCCCTATTGTTGGGGTGACCAAAGTCTATTTCATGGTCCACTCCTATCATCGGATTGGCCATAAGTTTTCTTGGTTCACTCTTATTGTTAAAGTGACTAGAGCAATTATCTTGGTCACTCTTATTATTAGGGTGACTAAAATTCAACCCTTAGTCCATTCTCATCATTGGAATGGCCAAAAGGTTGTAAAATTATGATTCAATATGATTATGCATGGAAGTATGTATGTGTGCCTATTTGACTAGCATCATTATTCTTATGTGTTTGCCTAACTTGAACTTGATTAGAACTAATAAGTTTGGTCCATTCATATCATTTGGATGGCCACAAAATATATTTGGTTCCTTCGTATCGGTTGGAGGACTATTAATTTTATAGAAGGGTCTTGATTAAGTGGTGGCCATCATGCCCCATGCATTAAGTCCTTTTCCTTGCAAATCTTCCAAAAAAAAAAAGATTCTTTGTTCAAGCTCAAATGATCCTCATGAACCCATTGGGTTCCCTTAAAGGATATTTAAGGGATACTACCAAATTCAAGTGTATCCTTTAAAGGTTTTAAGAAGGATTTTGCCCAAAGCATATCCTCTTAGCGTCTTTTAACGATTGCAAGCTCATATGCCCTCTATGTAAAGTAAATCCTTTAAGTATCCTTTAGGATTCTCAAAAAGGGGAATTCAAAATGAACATCAAGTTCAAAATCTCATAAATGCAAAAGTCAATCACGTGACGTGTTTCATGCAACATTCGAATTCCTTTAGTGCGTTATTATTTCAAGGGCATCAAGTATCAACAGACAGTTAATCAAGGGTTGCCAATCTATGATTGACGTAATTAACACTGATCGAGGTCAGTGGAGAGAAGTTGAATTCTCGGATCCACTTGTTTGATCCAAAACCCTAGACTCCTTGAGGGCTAATCCCAAGTTCCTAAAGTCTACACTTAAAACAAAAAGAGATTCTTTTGCAAAAGAAAAGAAATAAATCAAGTCTCACATGGCATCATCACAAAGCCTTGTTCCATTGATCTTGGGTTGGCTTAGATATCAGAAATCCTTGAAAATTTGGCATGGTTTTTAAGCTATCTACTTGTTTGATGCCACCCATGTTCTTGTGCAACATATTGATAAACATCATTAAGCGAATGAATAATGATTACGATATGTAATGTGTCAACTTCTTACATGGTCCTAGTTGGCTGGTAGTGATATCTATTATGAACATAGATATGCAAATAAAACAAAGAGAATATCTTGCTGCACTGCCAGGAGATATTACGCCACCTGGCAACATGGATTGCGGAATCGGCCGATTCCGATCCGATTCGGGGGGGATTTCATTGTTCCCCCCCCCCCACCGACTTGAAAAAAAAAAAAAACGGCCGAAATCGGCCCGAACCGGACCAGATCGGGGCCGGACCGGCCAGATCGGCCGGTCCGGACCTGATCTGGTCCGGTTCGGGCCGGTCCCGATCCCCCCCTTAAGGTTTAAGGGTTTAGGGGTTTGGGGTTTAGGGTTTAGGGTTTTAGGGGTTTAGGGTTTAGGGTTTAGGTTTTAGGGTTTTAGGGTTAAAGGTTAAGGGTTTAGGGTTTAGGGTTTAAGGGTTTAAGGGTTTAAGGGTTAAGGGTTAAGGGTTAAGGGTTTAGGGTTAGGGGTTTAGGGTTTAAGGTTTAGGGTTTAGGGTTTTAGGGTTTTAGGGTTTTAGGGTTTAGGGTTTAGGGTTTAGGGTTTTAGGGTTTTAGGGTTTTAGGGTTTAGGGTTTTTTATGGATGTACATGAATTGCATTCATTCTTATTGTACATCAATTGAATAATATGTATGTAATTTTTTCTGATTTTTTTTTATTTTTTCCTGATTTTTTCTGATTTTTTTTATTTTTTTATTATTTTTTAATCTGGCCGAGTCGGACTGGCCAAACTTCATCTGGATCGGCCGATCCGATCCGAGTCGGATCGGGATCGGCGGGTCCCGATTCGGAGACCCGATCCGATCCAGAATTCCTTGTCTGGCAGTGCTTTTATTTATTTATTTATTTAGTTTTAAAGGCCCTAACCTACCTGACTTGACCGTACAATCCAATCTTGGATTGAACGAGCCAAAAAAAGATGAAAATTTGAAAATTGACCCCAAATGAACAGTGAAAACACCATGGGACGAGCCAAGATCAGATTGTACGGTCAGGTTGGGCATCATGGGGGGGTCTCAAAAAAAAATTGAAAAACTTTTTTTTTTATAAAAGTACCACCAGGCGGCGTAATACCGCCTGGCGGTGCAGCAAGATATTCTCTAAAACAAAATGCAAGAAAAGAGCAGACTAAAAAGGAATTAAAAGGAGTATAAAGACAAACAAAAGAAATGCAAAGCTAACAGATAAATATAAATATATGAGACAAACTAGAAACAAAATTTATGAAATAAATTTAAGAAATGATGAATTATATACCAACAGAGCTAAAATTTCAAGAAACTGCCAGAATCCATATGACACAAATCCAAATAAACAAAACTCTGGCCTCACAAGAAGGAAGCTGATCACCTCAACTGCATCACGGGGTATCCTGAGGAGGGGCTTTCTTTCCTGTGAGGTAGAGAGCAGCTTCCTTTCAATATCTCTAGTAAAGTCCATTTTTGGCCTTTGATCAGCATCACTACAAGAACCCATGTTGGTGCCATCATCAGATTCCAGCCTTCTTCGTTTCCTCCTATGAGGGCCCCAGTCTTCATCTTCGCTTTGTTCATTTTCCTGCTGGTCCTTTCCGAACATTTCCTGCAAAAATATGAAACACGGTATAAGGTGTAAGACTATATCAGTTGAATATGAATAATAATTGATAGACAAAGCAACACCTGATGCTCATACAAATAGATATTTAATGGATATTGCACAGGTTGATCCAACCTAGGTCTGCAGATTTAAATTAGTGAAATAATTATTTAAACTTAAAGCAAATAATGCTGTAAAATGATCGAAGATGGGCTTGAATGGAGATGAATCCAAGTTTCGTTGTGCTGACAAAGTGTGACTCCAACCCTGAATCTGTCCATTATTTGTAACTCTCTTCAAGGATCTGATCCAGCCACTAGATAAGGAAGGGGGCATCATGTCCATCGTCATTGCAGTTGTAAAGATGCCTGATGGTGGTGGCATTTAGAACCCCATTCAAATTCAAAGGCCTGGCATACTGCATCAGCCATCTATTATGAGTCTGCCATGATTAGCCAGGATTGGTAGCATGGCTGGGATCAGCCAAGCTGGATGAGGTCCAGGCCAATCCAGTTGTAAAGATGCCAGATGGTGGTGGCATTTATAACCCCATTCAAAGGCCCGGTATACTGCATCAGCCATCTATTATGAGTCCGCCGTGATTAGCCAGGATTGGTTGCATGGCTGGGATCAGCCAAACTGGATCAGGTCCAGGCCGATCAATCGCTGTACTCACAATACTTTGTGCCCAAAGGTTCTCCTGCATGACCTACGTGCTTTTCTTTTATCCAAACATCAGGTGCTAGTAGTGATGCATATTTGGTCTCTTTCCCTTTTCATGTAGTATATTTCCAAGGTCCAGGAGAATCTGACACCTGCTCCCTGGGTATGTGGCCTTAAATTATGCAAGCAAGAAGGTAGATTCTGAACCCTCAACCAAGTCTCATAAGATTTTTGATAAACTCTCTCCTATCCAAAGTTGATTAGGTACTTTGTATCACCTTGTAAAAGGGTTTTGACCTAAAGCAGGCAGCTGGTCAAACCTTGTAAAAGGGTTTTGACCTAAAGCAGGCAGCTGGTCAAACCTTGTAACAGGGTTTTGACCTAAAGCAGGCAACTGCTCAAAAAGCTTTTTGTCAAAATCCTAGAACTCACCAAGTCTAGCTGATCATAAGTTGATGACAAAAGGCTTACATGCTACAATCCCATTCTTCAAACCTCTCTAAGGTTGTGCACTTCAAGCATCAGTTAGGAACTCTTGAAACATTCTCCCACTTGTGCTAGTGTGTGTGCGCGCGCGCGCACGCATGTGCATGTGTGTGTACCCCATCAGATAGAAGCAAGCATTGTCTTCTTTTTTTCTAGTTTCTTTGGGGTTGCAGGGGGTATTGAAGTTTGAATGGTGTAAAGGTAAATCCCTCAGGAGGACAGGGCACACACACTACTTCAGCCATGAGGTAATTTGGGGCTTTGAGCACATGGCCGTCCTGGAGTGAGCATTGTGGCTGACAGAGAATAGGATGTAAGAAAGTACTATGACAGTATTGCACATGAAAGCTGGCATAAGAGGACACATTCCATTGTTACCCCCTCTTAAGGCACTTTTAATGTGTATTCTATGCTTTCAACTAATCATTTCATGCCAAGGAAGGCGGAATCAGATTGGGACCCTGTATCGGCAGGTTTCGATCCAATCCAGATCAGGATCCAATTGGCCAAATCAGCCAATCCAAAGGAAGAAAGCCTGCTACATTTTTATTTTCTAAAAATTAAGAAAAATCAGGAAAAATCAATAAATTGAATATGACATAATAACATTCAAACACCGACTGAGCATAGCTCAGTTGGTATTGGTAGTTTTTAAGAGGGATGGGGGGTGGGGGGAGTGCCCAGGTTCGAACCTGGGTGGGATGTTATTTCTTAGTTTATGTGAACCGTGCCCTACCACTGTGGCAGGGACCTCAAAAAAAGACATAATAACATTCAAATGGGGTTTCAAGGTGGCTGAGGGGTTTTTTTGTTTTTTTTTTTGGGGGGGGGGAGTGATCTTTGTTCATGGACTGAGATCCCAACTAAAAGGCCGGATAGGATAGGATCGGCCAATCCAAGTTGGACTGGCCAACCCTAGCCAAGTCCGAGCTGTCTTAGCCTAATTTTGGGCAAATTTAGCCTGATTTTTTAAACCTTTTTCCAATTTCAGGAGGTGATTGGGTCCCCCTGAAATTGTATCAGGAGGGCTTGATCCCAATCCGGACTGGAATCAGCTGATCCTGTGAACCATGGTTCATAAGATAATGATCCATATTATTCATGATGCAGGTACAGAACATTGATGTTCTTAGTTCTTATATTCATCAAATTACTGAGCTTGAGAACCAGAGTGGCTAGGTTATGTCACAACACATGTCTAATTGTCTACGCAGCTAGAGCCCTATTTGCGATACTTACAACATATAATTTCTTGTAATCAACATCTCTTCTCTGCCTTCTGTAGCCCTTAGTTTCATCTTCATGACATCCTGTATCATCAGAATCTATATTAATTATGGAATCAAAGAAGTCACTTCTTTTCCAAAATATAGATCGAACATGTGAATGTCCAGTTGTCCACAAGCCTTACCATCATTTAGTAATCCTCTGGACTCCGAACTAGCTTCATCTGAGCAGCAACATATGCTGGAAGAAGTGCTCACATCATCAGGTATGTTGTCTTCAATGCTTGTCATGCTACTACTGCTTTTCTCGTTGATGTCAGGATTGTAGTCATCATCTTCGGAATCCTCAGATGGCCACTCCTGGGATGGATCCAGATATGTATTCCCACCATCAAGGCCAGTGGCAGCTTCCTTGAAGATATCCTATTTTATTTCCGAACATTGCTTCTAGTTTGTCAATGCCACAATCAAGTAGTTTAAATTTTCAAAACACCAACAGAGATAAGATATCTACGGACCTCCCAGCTGCAATTGATAGAGAAGAAGGTGCCTAAATGTGCATTAATTGCTTCTAGAATTTCCATCTTACATTCACAAAATTTGCAAAGCCATCCTTGATCTCCAGGGGGAACTGATGCAATGGACCAAAATCAGTCTTTATTCTTGTTTATTATCTATAATGCTTTGAAAAACTGAATAGAATAAAGCAACAAAATAAAGATCCAAAATTTGAAAACAGTAGTTACATTAGATGTTGCAAACAGCAGCAAAAGTTGCATAACAAACAACCAAAAAGGATTATTTGGTTTTTGCTTTTGTATCACCTTGTATGAAAGGATCAACTAAAAACCCACGTAAAACATGTTCAGGTGAATATTGCGACTTCATGGATGTTCTGAAACTTTAATTTTCTTACACGGTGTGCAAATAGAGCTCAAGGTTCAGATGCATAGACTGCTCAAATGGATTCATCATTGGTGTACCTTAACCATATTTATCAGATAAGCTGAGTAACTCTTGGTCCAATCAAAAGCAGTTGCACAAATGTCAAAGATGCCTTTATGGTTATAGCCTAGAGTAGGGGTGTTCACTATGCAGTTCAAATGGAACAACCAGCCAATTGGCTCAATTCGGTTTGGTTTGATTTGAACTTCTGAAAAAATTGGTTTGCGTTGAAACCAAACCAAATTAAGAAGTTTGGTTTAGTTTGGTTTTCCATGTTCATAAACCAAACCAACCAGAATAAACCGAACTAAGTTAAAAAAGGACATAATATAAGTGTTAAATTCTCAGGCTAAGTGTGAGTTTATGTAAATTACAAGGTTCAAAATTCCAAATTATTCTCAGGTAATACTTTTTAGATCACCATCTTGTGCAAAAAAGGTGTTGAGTCCTTAACGAAGTAGGGTGTTTAACTATAATGGTCCATTTCAAGACCCAAACCTCCAAATAATTTTCAATAATATTTTTGAATAAATAAAAAATATTGTAGAAGTGGACTATTTAACCATAGTGGCCCACTATAAGGCCCAAACCGCAAACCAAACCAAACCAAACCAAATTATTTCGGTTTGGTTTTGTTCGGTTTCAAGCTTTTGCAGTTTGGTTTGGTTTGGTTTGGCTCTCTATTTCAGTTCGGTTTAGTTTCTAAAATTTTGTCCTCAAACCAAACCAAACCAAACCGTCAACACCCCTAGACTAGAGTTCAAATGGCATCAACTTCTTGTTAGATGGATTGCCACAGGTTGATAGAATTTAGAAAAAAGACCATCACATGTTTGACAAACGCATAGGCAAAAAGTAATGTCCCACTTGAACATCTATCTATATGGGACTATTGAAAGAACCAACAAAATAATAAGATAGTTACCCTGTTCTTTTAAATCAATGATCTTTTTAGATATTTTTCACATCATAATCCAGGTAGCTACTTTTAACTGTTTTTACAAGGATAAAGCAACAATAATCATAGGAATATAAAAGGTTACGCTGCCATACAGAAACTGATAAGGACCGTGGTAATTTGTTGTATTCAAAACTAGTAACATCACAAGGAAATGACATAAGAAGAGTGCGAATATCCCCAAAATAACTGTCAACTCAACCAATTCAGGTAACAAGATTAGTAGCAGTATCGTCAGAAAGGAAGCATTTGTTCTGGAGAGACACGTTGTTCCTGTTTGTGATAGGGTGAGGGGAATGGGCAAGAGCCTTTTGTAGAGTGGACTCTTGTAACTCTTCCCCTTTTTGTTCTATTGGGAGGATAACGGTTTCTTCCTTCTGTTGAGGGTTTTAAGGAGGCCTCTTGTAGCCATCCCTTTCTATTCATTGCTACTTACAGACTGTGCATACATTATGGGAACTGTAAGAACATGTTTTCAGTGGGGATTCTAGCTCTTATTGTTTACATTTTAGGGTGCTCTGGTGGTTTTATGTGGATCACCATAAACTCATGACAAGCATTGCAACTCTCATAGCTTATTTGGTTATGGTTTTGGAATTATCACCCAAAATAGCTCAACTATATTGTTGTTATTCAGTGGGATAGGCAGTATGCACTATTCATTGACCAAGGAACTTCTACTGGAGTTCTTGGCATCTGCACTGACTGCAGATGCTTTTCAGATGCTATTCAATGCCTGTGCTCTGAAATCTTAGTTAGCATTTACGGAGTTACCTACCTAAACTGTCTCCACAATATTTCATGTGGACAACTGTCGTCTCTTTTCCTGATCAGATAACAAATAATGGTGAATTTCAATCCATCCTGGCAGCAATCACTTGGATCCTTTTTTTTTGTTGTGGTTGGTGGGGGAGGGGGTGTTAATGGCTGAATGAATAACGCCATGGCCACTTTTTTGAAAGTGGATAGTACACAAATTATATGAAATAAAAGAAGTGAATGTACAAGCATATAAGTGAAGTAAGCAAAAACTGCTGTACAAATGTACTTAGCATTGCTTATCCTTTAATTGATCTGAAAAATAATATAGAGGCCATGTTGAACTTTTTTTATGAAGAAAAAAAAAAGAGAAGAGAGAAAGGAGGGGGGGCATCTAAATGAAAAGGAGAAAAAAAGAAGAAGAGAAGAGGTGGGGGGTGCCACCGGTGGTACCTACCGGTGGGTGCCACTGGTAGCACCCCCACCGGTAGGAATGCCATTGCACCTCCCTCTTCTCTCTCTTTCTCACCTCTCTCTCTCTCTCTCTTTTCACTCTATAAATACCCCCTCTAGGGGGGCTGCTGCAGGGGGGTCTAAGGAGAAGCTTTTGGGGGGAGACTGGAGGATTTTTTAGAGTCCTTTTTGAATAAGAAAGACAAGACACATTGCCAAAGCACACAACACCGCCCGTGGACAGATTTGAAGCCTCAACACCGTGCGTGAAAGACTTGGACAATGACATTTTCTTATGCAATGTTAAAAAAGATAAAACAATGATCCATTCTTATTGTTAGAATGACCATAAGTTTAATAAATAATGGTCCATTTTTATTGTTAGAATGGCCATAAGATTAATAAAATTCTTGGTCCATTCTTATTTTTAGATTGCTCATAAGTTTTCTTGGTTTACTCTTATTATTAGGGTGACCAGACCAAAACTCGATTCTTGGTCCATTCCTATCTTTGGATTGGTCATAAGTTTTCTTGGTTCACTCTTATTGTTAGGATGACTAAAACTCAATTTTTGGTCCATTCTTACCGTTAGAATGGCCTCATGTTTGGTCCATTCCTACCGTTGGAATGGCCATAAATTCTTGCTTCATTCCTATGGTTGGGATGACCAAAGTTATGTTTGGTCCATTCCTACCGTTGGAATGGCCGTAAAGTTCTTGGATCATCCTTATTGTGGAGGTGACCAAAGTTTATTTGTTGGTCCATTCTCATCAATGGAATGGCCCAAGGGTTGTAAAATCACGATTCAATGTGATTGTGAATCGAAATATGTTTATGTGCCTATGTTGTGTGGATTTGATTATCTTGATTGTTTTTACGTGTTTGCTTAACTCAAACTCGATTATAATCAATAAGTTTGGTCTATTCATATCGTTTGGATGGCCATAAAATGTGTTCGATTCCTTCATATTGGTCAAATGATCATTAATCTTCTTAAGGAATTGTCTTAGTTAAGTGGTGGCCATCACGCCCCATTGATCAAGTATCTTTCTTTCAAATCTTCAAAGAAGATAAAAGAGGGAAGAAATAGATTTTTTTTTGTTGCACTTAAGTAATCTTCATAAACTCTTGGAGATTTATGAAGGATATTTAAAGGATGTTATCAAAACCAAAAAAGTGTCCTTTAAGGATTTTAAGAAAATCTTGTCCAAGGCATGTTCTGTTGGTATCCTTTAAGGGTCTCAAGCTTATATGGACTCGATGTGAGGTGACATCCTTCAAGTTCAAAGGTGTTTAATACAAAGATCAACCAAATGATATGTTTGATTTATGGTGTGATTCAATATTCCAAATTTGATTAGCTAATCCTAAGTTCTCAAAGTCTACACTTAAAAAAAAGAGTTTTTGAAAACTAAAATCTTTTAAGTTCTTTTCAAAAGAAAAGATTGATTTCAAGAAAATCAAGTCTCACAGCTTGGCACGTCTGGTGGGACCTCTCTTTCCTTTCATCTCTCCGTCCGATGATGGTCTCACTTCGCACTACTAATTCTGGCTAGTTTGGTGCAGACATCGCACACATCAAAACTGAAACACTTAATGGCGGCCAAAGTTACCTACGGTCCTTTGGTGGTGGCTACCCATGCTGTATATGGCTACCTGATGACGCCGACATGCTTCGGCGACTTCCTAGCCGTTGTCGGATCCTTGTACTTCCTGGGGCCATTCCAGCACTGGAGTCGGCTCCAGAAGCAAAGAAGAAGCGGTGTGCATCCTGCGCCAAGATGAATGCTACCAGTAGGAGACCCATGCGGCCTCTCACTGTTAATACCATCAACTTGTCACCCACCTCTTCGTCTAACAAGAGGCAAAAGAAGAAAGTTCTTACTGCAAGTCCGTCTAAGATAGAAAAGACCATTCTGGTGGGCAACCTTCGCATCCGTTTAGATGGAGGGGAACCTATCATCCCAAAGATTCGCCATGCCTCAACAATTCCCATCTATAATCGATTTGAGATTTTGCCGAAGGTTTGTCGGGACAAGACAACCTTCAAAAAGAAGAAGAGAAGCTCAAAAGCTCATGTTCAGTAGGTGTAGAGATATAGACATCAGGCTCTGTCCAGTGGGAACAAAGACACAAAGCCAAAACAACTATGCCTCGAAGAGGGGCAATCCTATCGAAGACAGGAATATCCACCTCAAACAAATATGGGTAACCAAAGAGGAAGTCCGCAAAATACACCAAGCTAGGGCCATCCTAGTAGAACAACAGTCTCAAAAGCTTGTGGAGCCAGTGAGGCAAATTATCAATCCAGATGGCCGACCTCGTTCTCCGCAGGGTCAGAAGAGAAAAGATGCCTATAGGGCCAAAAAGCAATCTCAGCTGGTCTGGCAAAGAACCTCAGTTTTTGAGAGGTTGTGGGCACTTTTCCCGCAAACTCAGGAAAAGAGAAGGGTCATGAAGATAACCGAAGATGGCATTAGGGTTTACACATGTTATGTATCTAGCATCAATAATCGACAGTCCTTGCCGCCGGATGATTCCTAAGAAATAGCTAATTTGGCGCAGTGGGAAGGGCCCATGACATGTTAGATGGAGCAAGCCATCCATTGGCTAAATCAGAGAGGCTCGGGAGCAAAACAAACTCAAAATGGCAGTGGCAACACTGCCGAAGGAGTAGAAGAAGATAGGGTAAACCCCCAAAATGCTGGGTCAGACCCAGAGCAATTGCATAATCAAGCACCACCCCAGACTATAGAAGAACTAAGGCAAGAAAATCAGCAGTTGAAAACTTTGTTGATGAGCTTTATGCAAAAGTAGGAAGAGCAACAAAAGGCCTCCCAGATACCTCTAGTAAATGTGCCTCCCCCGAGGGCGGTTCTTATGCCCCCGATCATAAGGACACAAGTTGCTGAGGTCAACTTCACGCTTGACGAAGTACAAGAGATTCAGGGTGAAGA
This sequence comes from Zantedeschia hybrid cultivar, assembly GCA_030544215.1. NCBI lineage: Eukaryota > Viridiplantae > Streptophyta > Magnoliopsida > Alismatales > Araceae > Zantedeschia > Zantedeschia hybrid cultivar. Next base: position 39,387,647 of record JARZZO010000013.1, on the reverse strand, counting down.
CTTTAACCACAATGCTCAACAATCTAACACTCCTAAAGAAGAGGCTGCAATATCTCAGAAGCACATGATTGAGCAGATTGTTGAAGCCAAAATGGCCGAGTAGGGCGATGGGATAAGTTGACTTGTACAAAGTACCTTTCCTAGTGTGTCACCTGTTCAAGAAGCTCCCGCCTAAGCATAGCAGGTGCCCCAAATTTACTAGATATGATGGGGAAGGCTCAACCTAGGAGCATATCGCCCACTATATGAGTGATCTGGGAGAGTTGGCTACCAATGAAGCATACCTACTGAGGTTCTTCTCTACCTCACTAACATGCACGCCATTCTAATGGTATGCAAAGCTGAAGTCCAACTCCATAAGTAGTTAGGAGGAGATGTAGAAAAAATTCTTAGACCGCTTCAAAGTATCAAAGCAGAAGGTGACAATTATTGAATTGGTTACTCTAAAACAGGGGAAAAATGAGTCTGCCGTTGAGTACATTAAGAAATGGCGGAATCTCAGTATGAAGTGTGATAATTCACCAATCCTTAAAGATGCAGTGAAGCTATGTAAAAGGGGCTTCAAGTCTGAAATTAATGAGAAGGTGATACGGGGCAAACGTCAGAAACTTTGATTAGCTGAACAACATTGTCACAGAGATTGAATTGTTCTTTGCCGACAACCCTACTATGTCTTTTAACAAGGAGAAGCTTTCAAGGAAGCGGCCTGTCATAAAAGAAGTTAACGCCGTCAATTTTGCATCAATGGTGGAGAAGGTAGAGGGCAAGGTCAACATAAATGCATCCACTTCAAATGCAAGGGGGACTGGAAAAGGGTCATTCTCCTCCCTTAATGAGAAGATGGAGAGGCCGTATTCTTTCACAAGAGAACACACAGGAAGTTGTTTGACACGTATGTTCGAGCAACCCTCATAACTCTCCTAGAACCAAAGAGGCCAGCAAAAGTGGACAAGACCAATGAATCTAACTACTGCCTATAACACCGCATGTTGGGGCATATAGTGGAAGACTGTTATTTATGTAAGGATGAGATTGAAAAGCTCAGCCAAGAAGGGGCTATTGAGATGGGTAAGTATTTGGTAAACCCACCCCAGCCACACCGGAAGCTAAAGCAGACATTTACTGCAAATGCTGAATGTCATTCACATGAGTGAGGGGTCGTCGTGGGCTGACCCAGAAGAAGAATATATGAATTCCTCCCTATAGCGGGAAGAACACATACATATACTTCAGCAACTCCCCCTCCGGAAGGGTCCACTCTGGTGACATTGGAGGAAGTTTAGGTTAGCTTGGGGCAACTTTCCCAACAACAGACAGAACTTACCCAGATGGTGCAAAGTCTCTCGAGGCAACTGACAGAAGTCCTTGCTGAGAAAAAGGGTACTAGGTCCACGTCTCTGGAAGAGCAAGGCTCTGAGTACCGTCGTCCCCGAATAAAGGACAACAAGCGACTCATAGACCTAAATGAGATGCCTGAAGTGAAGCGTAGGGAGCGAATGATGCTCAGAAGAAGAGGTTATAGTGATTATGAAAATAGCCATATAAACATTAATGCAGCAGGCAAAAGCCCTGAGAGAAGGTGAGCCGCCAGTAAAGAAGAAACATGGATAAGCTTTGAGGGCTTTGACTCCCTAGAAGAGAAACTCAACAAACCCTACTCCTTTCCGAAGGAAAAGACCTAGGAGCCCTTTGGGCTATGTATGAGCAAGAGGGTGATTGTCTTGCCAAGGCCATGGAGGAGGGAAGAGATGCACCAGACTGATGTGCCCTACTACTGTCCGTATCATCGTTTCCACAGCCACCCGATCGAACAATGCTTTGCATTCAAGGATGAGGTTGAAAAATTGATCCAAGAAAGGAAGATCAACATGGACAAGTACTTGGTGAAGCCCCCGCTAGCCCACGAGTGGACAGAGTCACATATACGGTAAATGTATTGCACAAGAACCGTATGGACAAAAGCTTTGTGGAAGTATCCACCGATGAAATGTTAAAGTCTCAGTTTGAAGAAGTGCTTCCTTACCAATATGGAGGGGTAGTCTTAAATAGGCCGCCTAGTCCAAGAGCTAAGGCAACCATTGACACCTTTGGGGCGATATTTAGGAACATGGAAAGACGAAAGCTACAACGACAACAAACAACTTCGGAAGAGGAAAAGGCAAAAACAAGCTCCTCGAAGAAAGACAAGGAGAAGATGTTTGGAGAATATCAAATGTTACATGATATAGTGGCAGAGCAAGCCATCAAGGCCACTTTGACTGCGACCAACTAGAGCAACAATGGACTCCGGTCCAAAAGAAAAAGGTAGAACGTGGTCATATGCTAGAGGTGAAGGTCGAAGATAGGAGGGCCTCTTGCAGCACAGTCCCACTCCCAAATTCAGTTCAGTCTCGCCTTATTAAAGAGGCAGCCAAGAAAAGAAAACATGAGAAGAATAGAAAGAAGAATGAGAAGAGAAAACACAAGAGAAAGGAAGCCCAGGCCAATTCCTCAACTGCGCCAAAAGAAGAAAAGACGCCCTTGCATAAGCTACAAAAGATTATTGATGAACTAGAAGAGTACAAGCAAGGGCGTCTGATGAGAGATGTGCCACTGGACAAGCACATGCCCTAGGAAGAAATTGAGAGGAAATCAAGGTTGAGGAGCTGGTTTCTGCAACTTTGGCAATACATGTTGAATGAGGGCGAATGGAAAGTAGAATCGGTTGATCCCGATTCGGATCGGGATCGATGGGTCCCGGTCCGGCCAAAATCGGCCGATCCCCGGCAGTTCCGGTCGATTTCAACAAGAATCGCCCTATTCGATCCTGATTTGGATCGGGATCAACGGATCCTGATCCGACCTCCCGATCTGTACTGGAATTTCTGGGGCGAAGAAGCTTTCTCCACCGTAGATGATGAAGTCACCACATTCTAGAAATGATATTTGACTGTGGAAAAGCTTGAGTGGCAATTTTAGTCATTCTCCTGCAGTATGGCCTCCGTGTAGTTTCAAGCTAGAAGCTGTTCCTTAGAGATGTGATCAGACGTGTCTTACCTAAATCCAGAAGATCCTTTGCAACCTATCAAAGGAGAGCCAAACTGCAGAATCGAGGAAGAGGTCGAGGCCATGAGGGTGGCCGGAGCAGGGCAAAAGTATCACAGACCAAGATAGGGTAATACACTTCAGGGGGGAAGTATCGAGGCCAGTCCTTGAACTGGAAGTGAGGGGTAATGTTTATTTCTACCCCTCGTCTGATGAAGAAGATCCTTCACAACCTCTGAAGGAAGCGGGAGCGGTTGCAATTTCCGAGGAAGCAGGTCCTTCGACGCAACCCAATTCTTCGGAAGATGTGGATCCTCTGGCAGGTTTGTTTGGCGAAGGTTTAAGAGTCAATTCTCAAGAGGAGGAGGCTTCGACAGAAAAAGCTCCGGAAAAGTCAAAACAACAGAAGGCATTAAATGAAACTTTGAAAAATATAGTAGAAATAACGCCTTCCATCGAAAAGGCTCGTACTCGAGCAGATCGTAAGGTTCTCCACGCCATGAAGAGGATGCCAGCAACCCTTAGCATTTGGGAAGCCGTTGCCTTAAGCAAGGAATTGAGGGAAGCATTGATCATTGTCCTCTAATATCCGGAAGCATATGAAGTCCACATGGCCGAAATTAGAGCTTAGGTGTATGTAGTGTACGAAGCTACAGTGACCTTCACCGAAGAAGATACGCTGCTACCATCACCTTGCCATAACAGGCCGTTGTACATGCGGGGTAAAATCAATGGTCAAGAAGTGGACCGGATCTTGATAGATTCGGGGTCAACAATAAACATCATGCCCTTCAAAACTTTCCAAGTCCTGTATCTTACCCGTTATATGAAAAAGGTGTAAGGGGTAACAATCTCCGGCTTTAATCAAGATGCATACGAAGCTCTAGGACGGGTAAATGTAGAGCTAACCTTAGATGATTGGGTGATTGTTGGAACCATTTTTTTAAAGCAAAAGGGTGGGGGAGAAGCCCCCCCCACCGGTTGGGGAACCCCCCACCGGTTCCAAGAGGGAAACCGGTGGGGGGGGAGGAGGATCCCTCCCTTCTCTCCCATTTTAAAATCCAAAGAAAAGGGGGGGGGGATTAATTAGGATGGAGGGAGTTAATGGGGAGTCTTAACCCTTAACCCATGTGAACCCCATTTAATACTCATCCTAAAACCCCCTTTCACATGGAGACAAATCTGGATTTAATGGGTCTAAACCCTTTTCACATTGGCTAAACCCCCAAAATCTGAAAGCTAAAGCTCATTAATGAGCCCCAAAAGCAGAAAAAAGAAGGAAGAAATGGGGAGGGGAACCCCCCACCGGTTTCCCAAAACCGGTGGGGAGACCCCCCCACCGGTTCCCAACCGGTGGGGGGGGGGGGGGGGGGTCCATCCGGTGGCACCCCCTCCACCGGTTGGAACCGGTGGGGGTGCCAACCGGTCCCCCCCTCCCTCTCTCTCTCTCTCCCCTTTTTTTAATGCTCTCTCCCACTCTGTCCTCTCACCCTTATTAAATAAAAAAAGAAGAGGGAGGAGAGAGAAGCCAACCGGTGGGTACCCCCCACCTCAAGCCAACTGGTGGGTACCCCCCACCTCAAGCATTCCGGTGGGTACCCCCACCGGTTAAGGCTTTGAAGCCTATAAATACCCCCCAAGGGGTAAGAAGAAGCCCCATGCCCATTTGGCCCAAAAATTCCTAAGGGAAACTCTGCCAATTTGAAGACCAAATCCGGTGCTCTTGCCTGGGTTTGCTGCGATTCGGAGAAGATATTTTCTTGGAGGGCTCTCTTCCTAAGGTTTATTCCTAAGGGGAAGCTCTGCCAAATTTATGTTGTAAAATCACCGTTCTATAAGATGGGATTATGCCGAAATAATGAATGAAATGCCACTACTTGTTCTTTGAGCATATGTGTGTGCATGTGTGTTCATGAATCAACTATTTAAGTAACACTATGTTACTATACTTTCACATGCATAATAATTAGTTTTATAACTAATTAAAGTACATAAAACATATAATTAAATATTCTAAAATATCATTGGCCTCATCCCATACATAATTAATCTTAGACTCATAATTAAAACTCAATAATGAAACTTAGACTCATAAAATAATATACTTAAGTTAAAAATGACTTAAATACCTCCATGCTTAATTAATTAATAGAATCTGCGAAAATTATTTAAAATCAGTAAAATAGATATAAAAATCAGAAAAATTCTGTAAAAACCAGTAATACTCAGTAAAAATCAGAAAACTAAATCCGGAAATTACATAAACCCACAAATATGACTAAAATATCCTTCATATATTTAATTAATTAATAAAAATCAGCAAAATTAATAAAAAATTCAGTAAAATTCAGTAAAAACCAGTAAAAAACAGAGAACCAAATCTGAAAACATATAAAATTCTGAAATGACTAAAATGCCCCTAGAACTTAATACAAATTACAAAAATACCCTCAAACATGATAAAAATCTGTAAAAGTCACAGAAAATTCTTGAAAATATCAAAATCTCTCCTATGCCCAAAATACCCTCCAAACCTTAATAAGATGGGTAAAATTACCAAACCCCTCAATATGATAAAAAATAAATAAAAATATCAGAAAAATATAAAAATAGACTCCAAGTCTAATAAATCCAATTCAGGTAAAATTACCAAAATACCACTATAACTTAATTATGTCTAAAATGATCCTAAAATACATCCTAAGGGTTTTCAAGTCTTCCTAAAATGTTAAAAAACCTAAAGTGACAATAATACCCCTATACCCTCCAACTTGGCATAATTACAAAAATACCCTTATGGATCTAAAATATTTGGAGTCAATCCAATATACTTGGAATTAATCCAGATAACTTGGAATCAATCCAAAATCATATAAACCCATCCTAAACTTGGGTGAGGCCAAGAGCTTAACCTAAAATATACCTTCATATGCATGTGCTGCCTGTAGTAGTAGTGTTGCATGTTATAAGGGCATCAACGGACGGTTAATTAAGGGTTGTCGAGCGGTTGCTTGATCTAATTAACACTGACTGAGGTCAGTGGAGAGAGGTCATATACTCGGATCTTCGCCTGATCTGAAGTCCTGGACTCCCTGAGGGCTAATCCCAAGCTCTCATAGTCCAATAAATAAAATACATAAAACCGACCTATGTTTCTTCAGATAAGAACAAAAATAAAATAAATTTTCTTAAATAATCCGAACAGGAGAGACATGCCTAGGTCAGGTTCCAAACAGATGGCACGCCCGGTGGGACCTCTCTTTCCCTTCATCTCTCCGTCCGGTGATGCCCTCACCACAACTCTACTACTAACTTTGTCATGTCTTATGCAGGTGACCGAGTTTCTGCTTAAAAGACGACGATGGCGGCAAGGGTCACGTATGGCCCACTTGTGGTGGCGACCCACGCACGGTGTGGATATCTGACCACACCAACATGCTTTGGGGACTTCCCCGCAGTGATAGGATCTCCATACTTTCTGGGGGTCGTTCCGACACCGGAGCTTGCTCCGGAAAAGAAGAAGAAGAGGTGCGCTTCTCGCGCCAGAACATGCAACAACGGCAGCCGATATGGGCGAGTGCTTGCCGTGAATACCATCAGCATCTCTCCGGCCTCCTCGTCCAACGAGAGGCAAAAGCGGAAGGTTCTAACCGCAAGCCCGTCCAGGACGGGGAAAACTATATTAGTGGGGAACCTGCATATTCGTCTGGATGGCGGGCAACCCATCATTCCTAAGATCCATCATATCCCGACAGTTCCTGTCCGGAATCGGTTCGGGGTTCTATTGAAGGATTGCCAAGATGGGGCAACGTTCGAAAAGAAGAAAAGGACTCTAAAGGACACTGCTTGTCGGGAGCCAATAATTATACCAGAGCCTGTCATGTCTCGAGCAGGGGGCAATGCCACCCCCCGAGCAGGCGGCAACTCCATGTCTTGGAATGGGGGCAAATTTATGCCTCGGGCTGGGGGCAATCCATCGGAGGATAGGAGCCTCCACATAAAGGAAATGTGGGTAACCAAAAAGGAAGCCCACAAAATTCGCCAGGCTAGGGTCATCCTAGCAGAACAACAGCCTCAACAGCTCGCAGAGCCTGAAGGGCAGATAACCAGCTCAACTACCTGACCTCGTTCTTTACAAGGTCAAAAGATAAAAAGTGCCTATAAGGCGCAGGAACAAGTCTGGCAACAGACATCTGTCCTCGAGCGGTTGGGCGCATTGGTCCGATCGACTCATAAAAAGAAGAAAACTGCCAGAAGGACAGAAAATAGTATACGGGTCTACACATGCTACACCTCCGATATCACCAACTGGCAGTCTTCCCAGCCGGAAGACCCAAATGATATCATCAATCTGATGCAACGGGTCGGGCCCATAACCCGTCAAATGGAGCAGGCTATGCGCTTGCTGAATCGAGGAAGCCAGGGGGCAGAGCCACCCCAAATTGGCAGTATCAATGCTGTTGGAGGAGCTGATGAAGACGGGGCAAATGCTTTAGATATTGAAGCCGCTCCAGAAAAACCTCAAGATCAAATACAGCCTCAGACTATAGAGGAGATGAGGCAAGAAAATCAACAACTCAGGGCCTTGCTCTATGGCCTAATACAAAAGATGGAGGAGCAGCAAAGGGTAGCTCAAGTCCCCCCAGTAAATGCACCACCTCCAAGGGCAGTGCCTATGCCAACGGTGATAAGACCGCTAGCTGCAGATGTCAACTTCAACCCTGATGAGATACAAGAAGATCAGGTTGTGGAGCCCAATCATAATGCTCAGCAATCTCATGCTTCTGCAGATGATGCTACGGCATTGCAGAAACATCTTGTTGAGCAAATTGTTGAAGCCAAAATAGCAGAACAAGACGACTGAATAGGCACATTCGACTTATATAAAGTGCCATTTCCGGTACGTCATATGTTCAAGAAGCTACCGCCGGATCACAATAAGTGTCCCAAATTCATCAGGTATGACGGGGAAGGTTCGGTCCAATAGCATATTGCCCACTATATGAGTGACTTAGGAGAGCTGGCTACTGATGAGGCCTATCTTCTGAGGTTCTTTTCTACCTCTCTCACGGGCATTGCATTCCAATGGTATGCAAAGTTGAAGCCCAACTCTATCAACAGTTGGGAGGAAATGCAGAAAAAGTTCCTCGACCGTTTCAAGGTGTCGGAACGAAAGGTCACCATCACTGAATTTGTGACACTAAAGCAAGGCAGGAATGAATCCGCCACCGACTATATCAAAAAATGGTGAAACCTCTGCATGAAATGCGACAATCCGCCGACCCACGAGGATGCGGTACGATTGTGCAAAAGGGGCTTAAAGCCTGAAATAAGTGAAAAGCTGATTGGCGCAAATGTCAAGAACTTTGATCAACTAAATAACATTGTGACGGAAGTCGAAATATTCTATGCAGACCATCCAACCATTGCCTCCATTGGGGGGAAAGTCCCAAAGAAACAAAATATGGATACAGAAGAGGTCAATGCCATAGACTTCACCTCGGCTGTAGAAAATACAGGGGGCAAGAACAATGCAAATGCCTCAACATCCAATAGAAGGGGATCATATGCCACCCTTAATGAGAGAAGGAAAATGGCTTACTCTTTCATCAGAGAGCATACAAGAGAGTTGTTTAATGTCTGCATGCGGGCCAATCTCTTGATGCTACCCGAACCAAAAAGACCAACAGAAGTTGGTAAAATAGATGAACCCAACTATTGCATGCACCATCGTATGTTGGGACATGTAATAGAAGATTGTTATATCTGCAAAAGGGAAATTGAAATGCTTATCCGAGAAGGGGCCGTGGAGATGGGGAAATACCTGGTAGACCCGCCTCAGCCACATCGAATGCCCAGACAAACATTTACAGCAAATGTCGTCCATATGGATGAAAACTCCTCAGAAGAAGAGCCTACAAGTAAGAATATAGATGCCCCTCCAGAGCAGGAGGCAATACCATCATACGCTCCAGCGACTTCCACTCTATAAAGGTCTATCGTGGCGGCACTGGAGGAAATTCAGATGAATATGTCACAGCTCTCCCATCAGCAAGTTTCGCCGGAGCAGGAGGCAATACCATCATATGCTCTAGCGACTTCCACTCCAGAAGCGTCAATCATGACAACACTAGAGAAGATTCAGATGAGTCTGATACAACTCTCTCATCAGCAAATCTCATTAGAACAGAAGATAAATCCATCATATACTCCAGCAATTTCCACTCTCGAGGGGTCCATTATGGCAGCACTGGAGGGGATTCAAGTGAGTCTGGGACAAATCTCTCATCAGCAGTATGAACTCACTCAAGTAATGGAAGGTCTTGCAAGACAATGGACAGAAATCATGTCAATGGATAGAATCAATAGGCCCTTCTCCTTTGAGGAGCCAGGACCAAAATGCAGCCGTCCTCTAAAGAATAAGGGCAAACTTATCATAGATTTAAATGAACCACCAGAAGCCCAGTACCGAGAGGGAATGGTGCTCAAATGCAAAGGTTGTGAAAGTCACGACAATACTCTCGAGGCCACCTTTGCAGCTAGGCAAAGCTCCCGGGGAAAACAAGTTGCTGGTGCAGAAATAGGGATAAGTTTTAAAGATACTGAATCCCTGGCAAAAAAGCTCAAGAAACCATACTCCTTTCCAATGGAAAAGACCAAAGAACTCTTCGAGTTATGTATGAGCAGAAAAGCAATTATTCTGCCCAAACCAAAAAGGGAAGAAGAAATACATCGGGTAGATGCACCCAATTACTGCCCATACCACTGCTTCATCACCCATCCAATTGAACGTTGCTTTATGTTCAAAGATGAAGTAGAAAAGCTGATTCAAGAAGGAAAGATAAATATGGGAAAATACCTGGTGAATCCCCCACAGCCACATACGATTACACATTGAGTGTAATTCGCAGACCCATGAGGGAAAAAAAAAAAGAAAGAAAGAAAGAGAGTGGGGCTTAAAAATGAGGTGTCCCGACAGACTTGATTGGTCCTGCTCCTGTGAGGGGCCAATTAAGGGCAAAAAAGTCTAAAACCCAGTTGAGGTGAAAACCCGAAAGGGCGCTTCAGGCAAAAATGGGTGAACCCTGCTGTGTGAAAACCCGCAAGGGCGCACAGGCAAAAATAAAAGGGGCTAGCTTCGGTGAAAACTCGTAAGGGCGCCGATGTTAGTATTTAAAAAAAAAAAAAAAAAAAAAAAACATCATCATCCGGCAACCCGTCAGGGGGTAACACGCAAAAGTTATTTGAGCCAAGAAAAGTCAATAATGCTCGTGCGCGAGCGCATAGGCTCATAAAGCCACGTATTTATTCCCCGGCGGGGGAAGACTCTCTCGGCCTGTTGAAGGCAGAGATCGAGTTTTCCCACATCCTTACTCAGGGAGGATATCAGAGTCGCCAATGACGAATAAACTCTTGGTACCACATTGGTGGTACAATAACGCCCCATCAAGGGCTATGACCGAGGCGATGATGACGATGACCTCCCGACTCGGTAAGGAAGTGGGAAAACTCGCTCTTCTGCTCGATGCAGCCTGAGGGGATAATCCCCGTTCCTGTTATACCCAAGGCAAATACACAGACATATTCTTGAAAGATGTCACATAATTGTGGGTGATTCACCTCGAAAGAAAATATTTGCCGTCGAGAATATTATGCAATGGAAAATTCATATTTCGCCTACGGAAGGCGTTAAACTCCGGAATTCGCCTACGAGAGGCATTAAATCCCAGAATTCATATTCGCCTACGGGAGGCGTTAAACTCCGGAATTCGCCTACGAAAGGCATTAAATCCCAAAATTCATATTTCGCCTACGGAAGGCGTTAAACTCCGGAATTCGCCCGCGGAAGGCGTTAAACTCCGGTATTCGCCTACAAAAGGCATTAAACCCCAGAATTTTACCCCGAGGAGGCGTTATATTCCAAGTCCTCCCTAGGCATACTCCAGTCCTACTGCATGCCATAAAAGGGTCGAGAATTTCCCTACCGCCCGGAGGACGCGTGGTATCCTGAACCTCCCCTTGGCATAAACTAGTCCCACCGGCATGCCATAAAGGGGTTGAAAATTTCCTTTGCCCCGAGGAGGCGTGGCATCCTGAAACTTCTCACTGCCGCCGCGAGGAGGCACTATATCCTGAATCTTCCCTGGGCGTACACCAATCCCACTGGCACGCCATAAAAGGGTTGAAAAATTCCTTTGCCCCGAGGAAGCGTTGTATCCTGAAATTTCTCACTACCGCCCCAAGGAGGCGTTATATCCTGAATTTTCCCTTGACATACTCCAGTCCCACTGGCATGCCGCGAAGGGTTGAAAATTTCCTTATCGCCCCGAGGAGGCAATGTATCTTAAAACTTTCCTATTCACCCATGGGAGGCAATACGAAAAACTTACTCGCGTCCTCGGGAACGTTATATCCCAAAATTTTCCCCATAAATCATAGTCCCATCGGCGTGCCCATATATTATAGTCCCATCGGCGTGCCCATACATTATAGTCCCATCGGCGTACCGTAAGGGGTCGAATCTGCCCCGAAGAGACATTATATCCTAAAATTGCCTCTGGTATACACCAGTCTCAATGGTGTGCCGTGATGGGTTGAAATTCATATTTCGCCTACGGGAGGCTTTGAATCTCGGAGTTCATATTTCGCCTACGGGAGGCTTTGAATCTCGGAATTCATATTTCGCCTACGGAAGGCGTTAAACTCCGGAATTCGCCTACGAAAGGCATTAAATCCCAGAATTCATATTTCGCCTACGGGAGGCGTTAAACTCCGGAATTCGCCTACGAAAGGCATTAAATCCCAAAATTCATATTTCGGCTACGGGAGGCGTTAAACTCCGGAATTCGCCTACGGGAGGCTTTAAATCCTAGAAATTCATATTCGCCTACGGGAGGCTTTATATCCTGGAAATTCATATTCGCCTACGGGAGGCTTTATATCCTGGAAATTCATATTCGCCTACGAGAGGCTTTATATCCTGGAAATTCATATTCGCCTACGGGATGCTCTATATCCTGGAAATTCATATTTCGCCTATGGGAGGCGTTAAACTCCGGAATTCGCCTACAGGAGGCTTTAAATCCTGGAATTCATATTTCGCCTACGGGAGGCTTTGAATCTCGAAATTCATATTTCACCTACGGGAGGCGCTAAGCTCCGGAATTCGCCCTACAGGAGGCTTTAAATCATGGAATTCATGTTTTGCCTACGGGAGGCTTTGAATCTCGGAGTTCATATTTCGTCCACGGGAGGCTTTAAGTCCCGGAGTTCATATTTCGCCTACGGGAAACGTTAAACTCCGAAATTCGCCTGCAGGAGGCTTAAATCCTGAAGTTCATATTTCGCCTACGGGAGGCATTAAACCCCGGAATTCGCCTACAGGAGGTCCAATATCTCAAAATCCTCGATCTCCGGGAGGCGTTGTATTCCAAAATTTACGGCTACCTAGGGCCCCCGTTTCTCGAAAACTACATAAAATTTCTTATCGGTTCTCAGGGAAGACTCAGTTCCCTACAGATATTTCTTAGCGGCTCATAGGGAGGCCTCAGTTCCCTTACAGATATTTCTTATCGGTTCTCAGGGAAGACTCAATTCCCTACATATAATGTCTTATCGGTTCTCAGGGAAGACTCAGTTCCCTACATATAATTCCTTATCGGTTCTCAGGGAAGACTCAGTTCCCTACAGATATTTCTTAGCGGTTCTCAGGGAAGACTCAGTTCCCTACATATACTTCTTAGCGGTTCTCAAGGAAGACTCAGTTCCCTACATATACTTCTTATCGGCTCACAGGGAAGACTCAGTTCCCTACATATACTTCTTATCGGTTCTCAGGGAAGACTCAGTTCCCTACATATACTTCATTATCGGTTCTCAGGGAAGACTCAATTCCCTACATATAATTTCTTATCGGCTCACAGGGAGGCCTCAGTTCCCTACATATACTTCTTATCGGTTCTCAGGGAAGACTCAGTTCCCTATATATACTTCATTATCGGTTCTCAGGGAAGACTCAATTCCCTACATATAATTTCTTATCGGCTCACAGGGAGGCCTAAGTTCCCTACATATATTTCTTATCGGCTCTCAGGGAAGACTCAGTGCCCTACATATACTTCTTATCGGTTCTCAGGGAAGACTTAGTTCCCTACATATATTTCTGAGCGGTTCTCAGAGAAACCGTAATTCCCTACCGAATAATTAAAAAAAAAAAAGGGGGGGGGGGGCTTAAAAACGAGGTGCCCCGACGGACTTAATCGATCTCGTCCTCAAAGGGATCGGTTAAGGGTAAAAATGTCTTATACCCAACTAAGGTGAAAACCCGAAAGGGCACCTTAGGCAAAATCGGGTAACCCCGCTGTGTGAAAGCCCACAAGGGCGCACAGGCAAAAATAAGAGGGGGCTAATGCTGGTGAAAACCTGAAAAGGCGCTAGTATTAGTTATTATTAAAAAAAAAAGAAAAAAAGAAAAAAAGAAGAGAGAGAGAGAGAGAGAATACATGCGACATATAATAAATGGGCCGTACCACTCAAACTTGGCATTTATCTTCAGGAGAACATTTGTGATACACTGAAGCAATGTCGGAGTTTGAGATGAACATACGGGATAGTTCGAGTTCTTCAGCAAATGGAAAACTTCAATCCTTTTGAAGAAATTTGACTCCATCTCCAGAATATCAGTCGAAGCGATGTTCGATGGCCGCCACAAAATGGGAGTTCTCCCTCCAGTGAAGCTTCAAGAACATATGCATGCTGACGTAGAGCGGCGATATGGGCGTCCGCGGTACCAGAAAGGACAATGTCCTTCTGATATTGGAGCATAGGGGTCTTCGCAACCCGAGCTGCATAGCCTGCCTCGATAGTTTCAGTCTCGGCTCGCTTTGGCGAAGAGTTACTCGACAAGTAGCAGGAATGGGATATCGTCCTCCCCATACCCTGCCATAGGAGGAACTCCCATGAGAGCCATGAAGACAAAGACAGCAAGCTACAAGAAGATAGAGAGATAAAATTAACGCCAGAGAGCTGCAATAAAAGTCTCGAAAAGCAAAAATCGACCAAGTCCTAATAAAGTCATAGGACAAAGTCAAATTGCTATGAACCAGATATTAGGCCAGTCCAGAACGCTTCGTGCGGAGCTCCTGAAAATGCCAATATAAGGTACTGATACCCCAAGATAGAGCAAATGCCGGAAGAATTAAACGACTCGCCTGTGTGTTCTTAAGGAGTCTCCATGTCGTGAAGGCTAAGAGATCTCCTAGAATCAAAGTAAACGTCGAAAGATTCGAGCGGCATCAACTCTCGCAGAACCTCCAAGTCGCGAAGGCCAAGAGGATTCCCACAATCAGAGGGGTAGACGTTTTCAAATATATTCGGAAAGTCGAAAAGTTATGAAAACAGGACTTCCTGGGCATAGTTTGAGGTGTCTAAATACCAAAATTGAGGGTCATCGGGACCCAGATAAGCTCAGATGGAGCATATGCATAGCAAGCCGAAGCGAAGCATCGCCTGGCGTATACGAAACAGTGCTTGACTTCCCTCCCCAATAGCCGCGAATACATAAAGCGAGACACGGGAACTCATCAAGACAATACCGGCATACTGCAGCTGAGAACTCCTCAAGCGTGCAAAATGATGATTCTTGTAGCCAAATGGGGCACGGGGCATGCACCGTCGTCCTCACCTTCGGCACATGTCCCGTGGGGGGCATTTGTTGGAACCATTTTTTTAAAGCAAAAGGGTGGGGGAGAAGCCCCCCCTACCGGTTGGGGAACCCCCCACCGGTTCCAGGAGGGAAACCGGTGGGGGGGGAGGAGGATCCCTCCCTTCTCTCCCATTTTAAAATCCAAAGAAAAGGGGGGGGGGGTTAATTAGGATGGAGGGAGTTAATGGGGAGTCTTAACCCCATTCACACATGAGTTAAGAACCCATGTGAACCCCATTTAATACTCATCCTAAAACCCCCTTTCACATGGAGACAAATTTGGATTTAATGGGTCTAAACCCTTTTCACATTGGCTAAACCCCCAAAATCTGAAAGCTAAGGCTCATTAATGAGCCCCAAAAGCAGAAAAAAGAAGGAAGAAATGGGGAGGGGAACCCCCCACCGGTTTCCCAAAACCGGTGGGGAGACCCCCCCACCGGTTCCCAACCGGTGGGGGGGGGGGTCCATCCGGTGGCACCCCCTCCACCGGTTGGAACCGGTGGGGGTGCCAACCGGTCCCCCCCTCCCTCTCTCTCTCTCTCCCCTTTTTTTAATGCTCTCTCCCACTCTCTCCTCTCACCCTTATTAAATAAAAAAAGAAGAGGGAGGAGAGAGAAGCCAACCGGTGGGTACCCCCCACCTCAAGCCAACCGGTGGGTACCCCCCACCTCAATTATTCCGGTGGGTACCCCCACCGGTTAAGGCTTTGAAGCATATAAATACCCCCCAAGGGGTAAGAAGAAGCCCCATGCCCATTTGGCCCAAAAATTCCTAAGGGAAACTCTGCCAATTTGAAGACCAAATCCGGTGCTCTTGCCCGGGTTTGTTGCGATTCGGAGGAGATATTTTCTTGGAGGGCTCTCTTCCTAAGGTTTATTCCTAAGGGGAAGCTCTGCCAAATTTATGTTGTAAAATCACCGTTCTATAAGACGGGATTATACCGAAATAATGAATGAAATGCCACTACTTGTTCTTTGAGCATATGTGTGTGCATGTGTGTTCATGAATCTACTATTTAAGTAACACTATGTTACTATACTTTCACATGCATAATAATTAGTTTTATAACTAATTAAAGTACATAAAACATATAATTAAATATTCTAAAATATCATTGGCCTCATCCCATACATAATTAATCTTAGACTCATAATTAAAACTCAATAATGAAACTTAGACTCATAAAATAATATACTTAAGTTAAAAATGATTTAAATACCTCCGTGCTTAATTAATTAATAGAATCTGCGAAAATTATTTAAAATCAGTAAAATGGATATAAAAATCAGAAAAATTCTATAAAAACCAGTAATACTCAGTAAAAATCAGAAAACTAAATCCGGAAATTACATAAACCCAAAAATATGACTAAAATATCCTTCATATATTTAATTAATTAATAAAAATCAGCAAAATTAATAAACAATTCAGTAAAATTCAGTAAAAACCAGTAAAAAACAGAGAACCAAATCTGAAAACATATAAAATTCTGAAATGACTAAAATACCCCTAGAACTTAATACAAATTACAAAAATACCCTCAAACATGATAAAAATCTGTAAAAGTCACAGAAAATTCTTGAAAATATCAAAATCTCTCCTATGCCCAAAATACCCTCCAAATCTTAATAAGATGGGTAAAATTACCAAACCCCTCAATATAATAAAAAATAAATAAAAATCTCAGAAAAATATAAAAATAGACTCCAAGTCTAATAAATCCAATTCAGGTAAAATTACCAAAATACCCCTATAACTTAATTATGTCTAAAATGATCCTAAAATACATCCTAAGGGTTTTCAAGTCTCCCTAAAATATTAAAAAACCTAAAGTGACAATAATACCCCTATACCCTCCAACTTGGCATAATTACAAAAATACCCTTATGGATCTAAAATACTTGGAGTCAATCCAATATACTTGGAATTAATCCAGATAACTTGGAATCAATCCAAAATCATATAAACCCATCCTAAACTTGGGTGAGGCCAAGAGCTTAACCTAAAATATACCTTCATATGCATGTGCTGCCTGTAGTAGTAGTGTTGCATGTTATAAGGGCATCAACGGACGGTTAATTAAGGGTTGTCGAGCGGTTGCTTGATGTAATTAACACTGACTGAGGTCAGTGGAGAGAGATCATATACTCGGATCTTCGCCTGATCCGAAGTCCTGGCTCTCATAGTCCAATAAATAAAATACATAAAACCGACTTATGTTTCTCCAGATAAGAACAAAAATAAAATAGATTTTCTTAAATAATCCGAATAGGAGAGACATGCCTAGGTTAGGTTCCAAACAGTGACCCACATCTCGTTCCTCATTGTGGACTGCAACACTTCTTTCAAGGCACTTTTAGGGAGGCCTTGGATGCATAAAAATTGGGTTGTGCCCTCTATCCTACATTGGTGCATTAAATACACCAAGGATGGTGAACAACACTGAATCTTTGCAGATTTGGAGCCATTCAAAACTTATGATTGCTACCATGTCGATGCATAGTTGTATTTTGATAAAGCAGTGAACCTAGCTACCGGCGAGAGCCGCCGCAAAGGAAAGTAGGTAATAGAAGAGCCTTCCGATGAAAAGGGAGGCATAACTATCAATGAAGCAAAGGCTGCAAAGTTCAGGCAGAAGGTGAAACCCACTAAACCTGGGAGACCTGTCATCAATCTGCAAGTAAACACCATCAGTAGGGAAGTCGATGTTAGTGTACATCTTCCCCCCAATCTCATGAAGCTAGTCTCCCAAAGAGAGGTTCACACAGTCGAAGAACTGAAGACCTTCATTGTGCCCCATAAAGATGACCGGTGACTTGTCTTTTACAAGGAAGATTTGGTGCCATAAAGTCCCTCTGAGGATGATTTTAGACTATGTAGTCAGAGGCGAGAGGCGAGCGAGGCGATCAAGGGTTCGCCTTAGCCTCAAATGTCTAGGCGATCGCCTTGGCGTTTGCGGCGATGTGTTTCTCCTATACACCACCAAGAAGGAAAAAAATGACAATATAAGGAAACTAAATAAAAAATCCAAGATAATCATATATAAGACCTTGAGAAATGCTGATCATGACCAAGATCGAATCATCAATTATACAAAGCACTCATATATGTAGTGCATGGTCTTAGGAATCATCAAAAATAAGAAAACAATGTAGCAGTATGTAAGAAAAAAGGGAAAAAATGTGGCAACATGTAAGAGAAAAATGATATTTGACATTGTTAAAAGAGGCATTCACTTTGGAATAATTGAGTAAGAAAAGTAGTACCACATAATTGAAAAAGAAACAAATATTTGACATAGATTTTATAGGCAAGTGCCTAGGTGAGTGAGGCGAACATGAGGCGAGGCGAGGCGCTCTTGGCTCGCCTCAACCTTTTTCATCGCCTAGGCGAGCGAGGCGATCGCCTTTAATAACATAGATTTCAGATGGAAAGTCCCTCGACAGGTGGTTGAAGAAAAAATCCCAGTGCGAGCAACAGAAGATCCAGAAAAAGCAAAGTGCAGATAGAAGCAAATTCTTCCAAGAATTGTGGTACCCAGCTGAAGTGAAAGGGCAACCTCCCTTCTCTCAAGGAGATTGGAGGGGCCTAGGCTATGGACGGTGACGTAGGCCTTCTGTTTATTATGCAATCAATACAGTGAGCTTGCTGCCACATGAAGCTAAAAGGCATGTTGCAGAAGCGAAATTTGATAACCCAGGGGAGGAAGATGAGAAGATTCTTTTTCCTCCGAAGTCAACCATGGCATGCCCAAACCCTGCTCGTGAACAGGAGTCTTCTCCAGAAGGATCTCCTCAAGCCTTAATAGAACAACTTGAAGCTGATGTAGAAAAAGGAAGAAATCCCATTTCCCTTCCATAAAAGTCTCGGCAAATAAATCAAATAACCCACTCGGAAGAGGAGCCCGCTTGGCATGAAGTTTATGTGCCAACACTGATGAAGAAAAAGACTTTATTGATCTCCGACCAGCCTTTTAGGAGATGGAAGACGGAGGACAAGCTACTATTTACGAATTGATTGAAGTCAATCTGGGCAGGCCAAAAGACTGTCGCCCAATCTTCATCAGTGCCCTTCTAAAAGAAGACGAAAGACATGCATACACATAGCTCCTCCTAGAGTTTAAAGACTATTTCGCCTGGAACTACAAGGAGATGCCCGACCTTGATCCTTCCGTGGCAGAACATCAGTTGTCCAGTTGTCCATCTTGACCGACGCTAACATGGATTGTGGAATCGGCCGATTCCGATTCGAATCGGAATCGGCGGGTCCCGATCCGATTTGGGGGGGGGGGGGATTTACTGTTCCCTCCCATCGATTTTATATATATATAAAAAAAAAAGAAAAAAAAACGACCGAAATCGGCTCGAACCGGACCAGATCGGGGCCGGACCGGCCAGATCGGCCGGTCCGGACCCGATCTGGTCCGGTTCGGGCCGCTCCCGATCCTCCCCTAGGGGGGATCGGGAGCTAGGCACCAGCAGCGTTTCTGCTACTGGCGCCCCCCTTCCCCCAGCCCCTCCCTGGCTCCCCCTCCCCCGGCCACCGCCGCCGGCCCCCCCGCGGCCGCCGGCCTGCCGCCTCTCTTTCCTCTCTCTCTCTCTTTCTCTCTCTTTTCTAGTTTTCTTTGAGATCTCGACCAAAAGGAGGGGGTTTCATCCCGTCATCGTCGGCCGGCCATCCGGGAGCCGCCGCCGCCACTGTGGTTGCCGTCACCGCCGCCGTCGACGTTGGATTTTCTTTTCGCATCCCGATCCGAGTTTAGGTATATTTCGAATTATTTTTTTTAAATTCTAAAAAAATTAGAAATGATATATGATTGTGTATATTGTGTAGATCTATTAATATTTAGGTTGAAAAAAAATTTAGCATGTTGATTAGACAAAATTTTCAAAATTAACTATAATTAGGGCTTAAAAATTGGGAATTTTGTATGATTAGTGTAATTAAGGTTCAATTGAGTGTGCCAACCACTCAATTGAACTTGTTAGGACATAAATGTGTATTTTTTTGTATTAATTGCATGTTATTAGTGTTAATTAGTTAAAATTAACTCTAATTAGGTGTTAAAAATTGGGGCTTTTGTATGATTAGTGTGATTAAGGTTCAATTAAGTGTGCCAACCATTCAATTGAACTTGTTAGGACATAATGTGTATTTTTTTGCATTAATTGCCTGTTATTAGCGTTAATTAGTTAAAATTAACCCTAATTAGGGGTTAAAAATTAGGGCTTTTGTATGATTAGTGTGATTAAGGTTCAATTGAGTGTGCCAATCACTCAATTGAACTTGTTAGAACCTGATTGCATTTTTGTGTTTTTATGTTATGCAGGAATATGACAGAGAAAGGACTGCATGAACAGGATGTGGAGCAGCATGGTGCTGATCCAAGTTGGCAGCATTGCACACTAGTGGACAGTGTTAGGAGGAGGGTCAAATGCAACTGGTGTGGAAAGGAGATGGGTGGTGGCATTTATCACCTAAAAAATCATCTTGCTGGCATATCAGGGGACGTCGGTAGATGTGAGTCAGTCCCGCTGGACTTGAAGAAGGAAATGAGGACTTATATGATGGGTAAAAAGGCACACAAAGATTTATCATCTCAACAACACATGGATTTGCAAGATGAGATATTAGGGCGCCAGAGACGAAGGGATTACAGTCTACCTGTTCAGCGTCCGATCAATTTAGATGATGATGAGGAGGAGGAGGATGAGGAGGATCCAAATGACCATGATGCAGAGTACACCAGAGTTGTTCGTGCCAGTTTGCGGACAAATAGAGAAGATGAGGACCGGTGAAGAGGCATATGATCATCAGGTGGATCAGTGCCTGCTGCTTCTCAGCCTGGGAGATTCGTTCCTAGGGGTTCTTCTGGTCA
This sequence comes from Zantedeschia hybrid cultivar, assembly GCA_030544215.1. Lineage (NCBI taxonomy): Eukaryota > Viridiplantae > Streptophyta > Magnoliopsida > Alismatales > Araceae > Zantedeschia > Zantedeschia hybrid cultivar. The sequence continues at coordinate 39,367,041 of JARZZO010000013.1, read as the reverse complement.
CAGGACTGCTAGTTCTATATTGAGTTGTGGACGGACATCAGATGTCGCATACGGTCCTATGGACCAATTTTTGTACAGATCAAGGTCTGCCAGACAGCCTGGAATCAAACAAGCATTAAAAGGAGTCAAGGCATCAGCAAAAAATGCCTTGAAAGGAATTGTGAAATGGTTTTTACATGCAGGTGTGCCAACGCATACAACATCTAGTCCATATTTTCAGACGATGGTGGATGCAATTGCAGATGTTGGGCCTGGTGTAAAGGCCCCCACACTTTGCTACACTTATGATGTTGGGCTCGAAGAAGAGTATAATGACTTGAATGTATGGGTCGACAACTTCAAAAATGTGTGGAGGGAGCGTGGTTGTACCATCATGTGTGATGGTTGGACATGGACCACAAGAAGATCCATGATTAATTTCCTTGTGTATTGCAGCGAGAGCACTATTTTTTTGAAGTTTGTGGATGCCTCAAACAGAATAAAGAATGTTGATTATTTGTATAGGCTAATGGATGACGTGGTAGAGGAAATTGATGAAGAAAATGTTGTGTAGATAGTCACTGACAACGAAGCAAGCTACAAAGCAGCCGGTAAATTATTGATGCAGAAGAGGCACCATTTGTACTGGGTGCCTTGTGCAGCACATTCTATTGACTTGATGATGGAGGACATAGGTAAAGATCTTTTTGTTACTGAGGTGGTACAACAAGCTCAGATGATCACGGGATTTATTTATAGTCACAACAGGATCTTACATATGATGAGAGAACATACAGGTGGACGGGATCTTCTTCGTGCTGGCCCTACTAGATTTGCATCCAACTTCATTTCTTTAGAGAGCCTGAGTAAATACAAGCATCAGTTGGCCCAGTTAGTCCACTCTGATGAGTTTTTGGCACATATAGGGACACTGAGGGCCGATGCTAGAGAAGTTGCGTTGGCAGTGCAATGGGGAGAGAAGTTTTTGGGATAATATTTCTCGCTATCTGAAAGTGGTTGAGCCTCTGGTACGTGTTCTGAAGTTAGTTGATGGAGATGACAAAAATGACATGGGATATTTGTATGAGGCCATAGATTAAGCAAAGGAGCAATTGAGCGAAAGCCTTCCTACTTCTCATGATAAATGGTGGAGGATCATCGATGATAGATCGGAGTCGACTCTTCATCATGATCTCCATGCTGCTGGTTAATTATTCATCTATTTAAGTTGATTTTATGTTATTAATTTTTTTTACATTTAATTTTATAACTAATTAATATTCAATTTATATGCAGGATATTTTTTCAACCCAAGGTATCAGTATAGTGAGAGCGTGCATAATGACGGAGAGGTCCTTCGAGGCACAACTAACGTGATTACTAGAATATCAAGGAATACGAATGAAATGATAGATGTCTTAGCAGAGGTAACATACAAAGTAGGAGTTTATGAAAATGCATGCGTCTATCATTAACTTATGTTATTTATATTTATTTTGTAGATGGAGAGATTTAAATTGAAGATTATCATTTATGGAGATAATAACGTCAGGACTACAGTAACGAGGACAACTCCAGGTGAATTACATAATAAATAGTCAAATATTAAATTTAATGATGCTACCAGTCTACAATGTAGACTACATATGATTATTGATATCGTCGTCTTCTTTTTTTTCTCAACAGCTAAATGGTGGATCCAGATTAATTACAGACAAGCTGCTACAAACCTTTTGGCGTATGTTGCAGTGGGAGTACTCAGTCAAACCACTTCTTCCAGTCAATGTGAAAGAAACTGGAGTACATTCAGTCTCATTCACACTATGGTTCGTAATAGATTGGGGGTTTCTAGGCTGGAGAACTTGGTGTACTGTCACTACAACATGCGTCTAAAAATCAGGTAGATTCAGGAAAGACAGAGGCTTGAAAGACAGAGATTCATGTAGTTTGCTGGCAGACCAGTTGATGAGCATGTACATCAGATTGATATTGATGAACTGTTAGATGAAGAACACCTACTGCATTCTTGGGTGGAGAGCAGAGCAGCCAGAGATGCACAGTCTGAGTTTGATCCTCAAGATCGGAGTTGGGCAAAAGATGAATAAGATGTAGTAGTTGCTCGAGATCCTGAATTTTAGACAACACAAGAAGGAGGTGCACTAATTCTTCAGAGGTGCCGAAAGTCAGCCACACTAGAAGACACTGCTAGAACTTCTGCCTCTCAGCCAGCACTCAGGAGATTAGCTACTCAGGTGGATCCACAAAGAAGAAAGGAGAAAGAGCCAGCGAGACCTTCATTGCAGTCATCGAGCGGCAAAAAGAGAAAACAATCAAAAGGAAAGTCTAAACAACGAGTGGACCCATCGAAAGGAGAAGAAGGGAGAGTTCAGTAGACTGGAGAGACACTTGAGGACACCCCAGGTTTACCACCTTACTTGGCCAGCATGTACGAGGCAGAAAGACAAACCTACAGGCGTAGAAGAAGGCGGTTGAGGAAAACAAGCCAAGTGCGGACTGATGACTCCACTGAGGATGATAATGATGATGATGATGGAGATGGTGATGGTGATGGCGTTTATGCTGCTGCTGGTGGACTATCCAGAGGTTCTACACTTGGGAGCAGTTACACAGGATACGAAGATTACTCCGCACCTCCGAGTCATTCTGAAGGAACTCAAGGCTAGAGACAAGGACAACAAAGGGGATTTGAAGGCCAACAGAGACAGGCAGGATGTGATTGGCCACCATTGGAAGATGCACCTTCTTATCCGCTCATTTTTCATCCCCCTATACTGCCGTATTCAGATATAAGCAGCACTACTGAAGGGTACTCTTGACCTCCACCTATACAGTATGGCATTTTTGTCCCTCCAATATAATCAAGAGAAAGTTCAAGCCAACAAGCTTACACACCTAGAGGTATTCAAAGAGGATTCGAAGACCTCGCTAGTTCCTTGTTTGGCTATGGATATGCACCATACATGTCGGCAGATTTGTTTGGCTATGGATATGCACCATACATGTCGGCAGATTATGGCCCGTTAGCTCAAACTTATGAACCGGATGATGAAGGATCACAAATGTGATCTTTCTAAGGTATTTTTTAACAACAATGTCTTTTTTAATTAATGCACAACAAAAATTATTAGTTAGTTAGTTGTCTTTAATGTTTATTTTTTATGGATGTATATGAATTGCATTCATTCTTATTGTACATCAATTGAATAATATATATGTAATTTTTTCTGATTTTTTCCTGATTTATTATTATTATTATTATTTTAATCCGGCCAAATCGGACCGGCCAGACGAACAGATCGGATCGGGTTGGGATCGCCGGGTCCCAATTCCGGATCCTGACCCGACCCGGAATTCCTTGACGCTAAGCCTGTGAAGCAACCTCAAAGGAGAATGCATCCATAATTGGAGGTGAAGGTAAATGCCGAGGTCGACAAGATGTGAGACGTCGACTTCATTGAAGAATGCATGTACCATATGTGGCTGGCCAATATTGTGCCAGTAAAGAAGAAAAATGGTCAGGTCCGAGTCTGCATTGACTTTCGAGACTTGAATAAAGCATGTCCTAAAGATGTCTTTCCACTACTTATCGTGGAAACAATGGTAGATGTGACCATGGGCTTTGAAGCTTTATCCTTTATAGACAACTCATCGGGATACAATCAAATAAGGATGGCCATCAAGGACAAAAGTCACATGGCCTTCAAAACTCCCAAGGGAATCTTCAACTATAAAAGAATGCCCTTTGGGCTCAAAAATGCTTGTGCCACTTACCAGAGAGCCATGATGAGGATATTAAATGAAATGCTCCATAACCTGGTCGAATATTATGTAGAGGACCTAGTTGTAAAGTCTGAAAGAAGAGAAGGCTACCTGGTAGATCTACAGAGGGTATTCGAAAAGCTGCGGCAATATCAACTAAAGATGAACCTCATGAAATGCGCCTTTGGTGGGTCCAATGGCAAATTCCTTAATTTCATGGTCAAATACCGAAAGATAGAAATTGATCCAGACAAGATCAAAGCCATCAGGGAATTACCTTCTCCCAAGAATCTGACTGAGCTTATATCTCTGCAAGGCTGATTAGCCTACAATACAAGGTTTATCTCCAACTTGTCAGGAAGGTGCTAACCCTTCTCGAAGTTGACAAAAAAAGGGGCTCCTTTATATGGGATGAGGAGTACCAGCATGCCTTTGATAAGATCAAGGAGTATCTCCTCAAGCCCCCAGTGTTGGGGGCACCTATAAAAGGTAGGCCGTTGATCCTCTACGTCGCGGCTCTAGATGCTTCCCTGGGGGCATTACTGGCACAAGAAAATGAAGATGGCAAGGAACAACTGTTATATTATCTCAGCAGGATGCTGGTGGGTCCTGATCACTGCTACTCTCCTATGGAGAAAATGTGCTTGGCATTGTTATTCGCCGTCAAAAAGTTGAGGCATTATCTGCTTGCGCACAAAGTCCAACTCATATTACGATTTGACCTGCTAAAGTTCTTACTTCGGCAACCCATACTTTCAGAGAGACTGGGGAAGTGGGCTTTACTCCTCATAGAGTTTGACATCACATTTGTACCCCAGAAGGCAATAAAGTGATACGGCATGGCCGAATTTTTGGCGGCTCACCCAATTTCGCAAAAACTCTCTTCTGAACAGTGAATTGCCGGATGAGGAGGTGTTGACGACATAATAAACATTGGAGGTGCAACAGGCTGAAATCAAAGTTTGGTAGTTATACTTCGATGGAGTGTCGAAAACTGTCAAACTGTCACCATGCCTAATGGCACATCAACAACTCGAGCTGTAGCGGGTCTTGTCTTTGTTACTCCTGATGGCGGTGTGCTACAACATTCATGTGCACTCACAAAGCCTTTGACAAATAATGAAGCAGAATATGAAGCTTTGATAGTGGAACTAGAAGTCGTCCTATAAATTGGTGTCCAGTGCATCTAAGTATACAGGGACTCCCTCCTTATTATAGGGTAGGTCCTCGAGATCTCTGAAGCTAGAAAGACGAAATTTATAGCCTATCATGCTGCCGCTGTAAGGTTAAGCGAAAAGTTCTATACTTTTGAGATAGAGCATGTTAAAGGAGGGCAAAATGCTCAGGCCGATGCCCTCGCCAAACTAGCCATCGCTCTAAAGTTGCTACTAATAGGCGAAGCTGAAATCCTTGTGAAAGATAGAAGACTCTTCCCGAGCTCTCTGAATGAAGAGAATGGCTTAACACTGTTCGAAGTCAACGCTGTAGAAGAGGGTGGACAAGAATAAGAGGATTGGCGAACTCCGATCGTCAAAATAAAAAAGGGTTGGCTTTCGGATGATAATGCTGAACGGATCCAACTATTACGCAGGGCAGCACCTACAGGTTGATTGATGGAGTCCTATACCGGCTGGTCCCTAAAGACAAGAATGTGGTCCTTTTAAGGTGCTTTTTACCAAAGGAGGCCCGAAAGATAATGAAAGAAGTCCATTCCGGAGTCTGTAGGGCGCATCCATCTAGCCTGAAAATGAAAATCAACATCAAGGCCAAATGCTTCTTTTGGCCCACAATGTTCGCAGACTGCGAGAAAGTGACAAAAAGTTACCCTCAATGTTAAGCCTTTGGGCTAATTCCTAGGAGGCCTCCCAATCAGTTACACCCTATAGTCCCTACATGGCCATTTACTCACTAAGGCATGGATGTGGTAGGCCCAATTATGCCTTCCTACGAGGATGTAAGTATATCTTGGCTACAATAGAATATTTCACATGTTGGGCAGAAGTCATCCCATTGAAAAATCAAACAATTTACAAGATGGCGGCCAATTCCACATCGAGTGGAATGCATCCTCAATCTACTACCCTCAGGTCAACAGCATGGCTGAAGTATTCAATAAGAGACTTTGTAGGTTGCTGGTGAAATCAGTGAAGGACGAAAGCGGGCTTGGGATGAAAAGATACATGAAGCATTATGGGCCTATCGTACGGTCTACATAACTCCAACTGGGCGTCCTCCATACTCCCTAGTCTATGGGGCGAAAGCCGTTGTCCCCATTGAAATTGAGTTCTCATCCTATCGGGTGGCCTTGCACTATGATTTGCAAGAAGGCAACATGAGCGAAATCCAAAGACGATACGAGGAGCTTTTTGACCTCGAAGGCAAAAGATTGGCGACTTATCAACGCCTGCAAGTTTACCAAGCCAGGATGTCAAGGGCCTTCGACAAACTGGTGAAAGAAAGGACTTTTAAGAAAGGAGACCTGATGATGGTCAAACATAAAGATGTTAGGGCATCCCATCCTAAGAATAAATTCAAGCCAAACTGGATATGGCCTTTTATAGCCAGTAAAGTCTACAGAGGAGGTGCCTATAAGTTGGTGGATGAGAAAGGGAATTTGACCTTCCCTCCACTAAATGGCCGCCGTATGAAGTTATATAATGTCCCAGAGCATGATTTTGTCCATAATCGCCATTAAGAGCAGTGGATTCAAAAAAAAAAAAAAAGGAGCTTAAAAATGAGGTACCTCGATGGACTTAGTCGGCTCTATCTTCAAAATAAGCTGGCTAAGGGCAAAAATGTCTTAAACCCGCTGAGGTGAAAATCCGCAAAGACGCCTCAGGCAAAAATAGGAAACTCTACTATGTGAAAACCCACAAGAGCACACATGCAAAAGTAAGAAGGGGCTAGGTTTGGCGACCCAAAAGGGCACTGAGGTTAGTTGGAGGAAAAAAGAAGGGAAAGAAGAAGAATCTAACGTATAAGGGAATGACGAAAAAAATGGGGTAAAGAAAAAAATGCTTGAAGAAAAAGGGGAGAAGAGAAAAGAAGATGAAAAGAAGGAAAGAAAAAGGGAGAAAGGAAAAAGAAGGACAAGAAAAAAAAAGTCATACCCCAAGAGGGGGAAAGCTCTCTTGACCCATTTTAGGTAGAAATTGAATTTTCTCACATCTTTACTTAAGGAGGGTATTAGAGTCACCAATGATGAGAAAATCGTTACGTCACTTTACATTGGTGGGTGACGCAAGAAATCTTTCGATAAAGGACTACAATTGAAGGGATGATGACAACATCTTCCCGACTCGGTAAAGGAGTGGGAAAACTTGATTTCTCACCTGATAAAGTCCAAAAAATGCGAGATACTCTCCGGTCAAAATCCCTCGTCCTACAAAGAAAATTCTCATCAACAAACTCAAAATTCATGGCTACTTGGAACATGGAATGCAGAATCAGCCGATCCCGATCTGGATCGGCTGATTCGGATCAGGATCGGTGTGTCCTGATCTGGCCAGAATCGGCTGATCCTAGCCAATTCTGGCCAATTTTAGTCGATTCCGGCCGATCCGGTCCCGATTTCGATCAGGATAGGTGGGTCCCGATCCGTGCCGAAATTCCATAACTTGGAGTCTTTATCCCCTTGAAAACCTAAAAGTCCATGGCTACTTGGAGCCTTTATCCCCTTAAAGACCCAAGAGTTCATGGCTACTTGGAGCCTTTATCCTCCTGAAAAACACAATGGAGCCTTTATCCCCTTGAAAACCTAAAACATCCTAGTCCCTCGGAGCCTTTGTATCCCTGAAACATCCAAAATCCTTTGGCCCCTGGGAGCCGTTGTATCCTAAAAAATTCACAGGAAATCTTAGTCCCACCAGAGTCATTGTGCCCTCAAAAACTCAAAAAACCTTTCGGGTACTCAGAACCTTTGTATCTTGAAACATCCAAAATAATGATGGCTCAGACCTCTCGTAGGATTGAAGAATACTGAATACCCAAAGCCTTCCAAAAAAAAAACCTTTGTTAACTAAATAATTTACACAAAGTCAGACCATAGGGATGTCACAATTCCCTACCGAACAAAATTGAAAACTTTACCCAAACATAGCTTATAGGGAAGCCATAATTCTCTACTGAGCCTAAAAAAAAAGCAACTTAAAATTGAGGTGCTCTGATGAACTTAATTGTTTCCTTAAAAAAAAAAAAAGGGACGATTAAGGGTAAAAATGTCCCAAAATTCGATTAAGATGAAAATCCGAAAGGGCGCCTTAGGCAAAAATGGATAACCCCGCTGCATGATAACCTGAAAGGGCATGCATACAAAAATAAGAGGGGGCTAATTCTGATGAAAACTCAAACGGGCGCTAGAGTTAGTTTAAAAAAAAAGAAGAAAAAAATGAAATGAATAGCCATACAATAGTGGAATGCTTTAAAATCAACGTTTCACTAGTAGATAAATGTGTTGTCCAAGACAAGCTCTCAGGGTAACTAATCACAAAAATGTGCTATCCGAGATAAGCCCTCAGAACAACCAAATCACAAAGAGAAGGAAGACAACATTGTAAGAAGTCAAAATCAAAATCAACCGTGATAAGACGGCAATACAAGTACAATAATAACTAGCCAAAGTTCAAATCTCATGAAGACATCTGACATCATGCTTGCGAGTCAGGTTGTCCTAGGTGCTCTTAGATGCATCTGAGGAGCCAAAGGTAATATTTTATACCCAAAGAATCCAAGATAGCAGATAATGAAGCGAGTTAAAATAATACCAAACTCACCAAAAAGTTTTCGGATGCCGTCCAAAAGCAACAAAGATAGGCCTCCTGCCTTAGCCACGGTGCAAGAGAGGAAAGAAGCAAGCTACGTGCAAAAAGAAAGAAAGAATCAAGGGCAACTTACTACCAAGAGTTTGAAAGGCAAAGAGGCAAAATGAAGGCCTATGGATCATGGCAAAGTTACAAAGGTCGACTTATTACAATCAAAGCTTCGGACAGTTAAGGTCACTTCCACCATATACCCTAAAATGCTAGAAGAGGGTTGTTCATACCCAAAGTTCGGCTTATTGAAGTCAAAGCTTCGACCAACTAGGGTCGCTTCCACCGTATACCCTAAAATGCTAGAAGGGGGTTATTCATATCCAAAGTTTGACTTATTAAAGTCAAAGCTTTGGCCATTTGGGGTCACTTTCACCATGTACCCTAAAATGCCAAAAGAGGGTTGTTCATACACAAAGTTCGGCTTATTGAAGTCAAAGTTTCGGCCAACTAGGGTCATGTTCACTATGTGCCCTAAAATGCCAGAAGGGAGTTACCCATAAAAAATAAAAAAAATCAATTCGATGAAGTCAAAGCTTCGACTAGTTAGGGTCACTTTCACGACGTGCTCTAAAATACCAAAAGGAGGGTGTTGAACCAAAAAATTTAAATACACAAACGCATAGATGTGTGTATGTCTGCAAAGCAAAAGAGAGGAACACCTATACCTCAAAGATGACGAAAGATAGCCTCCCAATGCTGCAATTTTAGCAAGAAAGGGCCTCCAACAAGCAACTAGCAGAAGCACCAACAGGAGAGCCAGTAGCAGCAGGGAGGCAGCAGCAGCTAGGGCATCAACCAGCAGCAACAAGAGAGCACCAGCAACCGGCCAGTAGAGGCAGCGCCAGCAGCAGCAGGGGTGACCGCAACACAGGGAGGGAGAGAAAGAAGGATCCGGCTGGCCCTGATTTCCTCCCAACTGGCCCTCTATTTTAAAGAAAAAAGAGGGGGGAAGGATAAAGATGAAAAGAGAGAGAGAGTAAAAAAGATAAATACAAAAAAAAGGGAGAGAGAGAGAGAGAGGATTAGAGATAAATACAAAAAAAAGGATCTCTATCCACTCTCCTACCCAGCCCCATCTCTATCTCTCTCTCCCTTCTCTCCTACTGTAGCATGGATACTGTAGCTACAGTACCGTGCTACAGTAACCGGCCCCCACTCTCCCATCCCTATCCTTTCTCTCTCATGCTTATCCCTGCTGGCCGACCCTATCCTGCCCCCCCACCGGCGCACACAGCAGGCCTATAAATAGGCCCTTATGGCCTCCAACAGCAGCCTCCCCCAGCTCCAGACTCCAAGCTGCAAAAAAAAAAAAAAAGAAGAAAGAAGGCTCGCCAGTTTTTTTAGAAGGCTTATATTTTTTGGGGGAGAAGATTAGAAGGAGCATGGTTCATCCATATTGGTTGGATGGCCATACAATTTATGTTATTTAATTCATGTATCCTTATGTGATTTCATGATTAATTTAGCTTGGTTCATCCATACTGGTTGGATGGCTACATATTCTTGTTAATTCATCTTTTAAAAATAATTTAACTTGGTTCATCCATATCGGTTGGATGGCCAAAACTATCTAAAATAAATAAATAAGAACAAATAAAAATCTAGTTCATCCTTATTGGTTGGATGACAAAAATTTCTATAATAGAAGAATAAAAAAATCTGGTTTATCTTCATTTGTGGGATAACCAAAGCTTCATTTGGTTCATTTTAAATAAAATGATCACAAGATTATATGGTTTTCTCTTATTGGTAGAGCGGCCATATAATCTAAGGATTATTCTATTAAAAATGAACTATATTGCATAATTAATTTCACTAACTGTTGCATCTTAATAATCTGGTTCATCCATATTGGTTGACCGAAATATTGTTAAAAAGGAATAAACAATGTTTCATTCATACTGGTTGAATGGCCAAAGCTTAGTGGTTCTCTCCTATTGGTGGATTGACCGCTTTATTTATGGTTTGCTCTTATCGGTAGAGTGACCAAAGGTTATAATAAATTGGTTCATCCCTATCGATGGGGTAATCATTGGCTTTTATGGTTCTGTCCTATTGGTGGGCTGGCTACGAAGTCATAGTTAACCCATTCATAGAAGGACTAATAAAAATAATCCTTTGTTCATTTTTTATCAATAGGGTAACCATCAACTAAAATGGTTCTTTCCTACTAATGGGTTGGCCATTAAACTAGGGTTTATTCATATTGGTTGGATAACCTATAAAAAAAATGTATATAATGACAAAAATAAAAAAAGTGGTTCATTCATATCAGTTGAATGGCCAAATATAGTAGTTCTCTTCTATTGGTGGATTGACGGCTTTATTTATGGTTCACTCTTATCGGTAGACTGACCAAAGATTATGATTATTGGTTCATCCCTATCGATGAGGTAACCATTGACTTTTATGGTTCTATCCTATTTATGCCAGCTACGAAGTCATAGCTAACCTATTCATCGATGGCTGCCCCCCCTCTCCCCCAGCGGTGGGGGGTGCCACCGGTGGCACCCCCTGGCACCAGTAGCACCCCCATTGATCAAGTCTTGGTTACCGGTGCCACCGGTGGTACCCCCTGGCACCGGTAGCACCTATACTGGTAGGGGGTTACAGCGGTGGGTATCCCCACCGATGGGGTCGCCACCACACCCCCCCTCTAATGGTCCATTCTTATTGTTAGAACGGCCATAAGATTAATAAAATTCTTAGTCTATTTCTATCTTCGGATTGGCCATAAGTTTTTTTTTGTTCACTCTTATTGTTAGGGTGACCAAAACTCGATTCTTCGTCCATTCCTATCTTTGGATTGACCATAAGTTTTCTCGATTCACTCTTATTGTTAGGGTGACCAAAACTCAATTTTTGGTCCATTGTTATCATTAGAATGACCTCATGTTTGGTCTATTCCTACCGTTAGAATGACCATAAAATTCTTGCTTCTTTCCTATGGTTAGGATGACCAAAGTTACGTTTGGTCCATTCCTATCGTTAAAATGGCCATAAAGTTCTTGAATCATCCCTATTGTAGGGGTGACCAAAGTTTATTTGTTGGTCCATTCTCATCATTGGAATGGCCGAAAGGTTGTAAAATCATGATTTAATGTGATTGTGCATGGAAATATGTTTGTGTGCCTATGTTTTGTTGATTTGATTATCATGATTGTTTTTATGTGTTTGCCTAACTCAAATTCGATTATAATCAATAAGTTTGGTCCATTCATATCGTTTGGATGGCCATAAAATGTGTTTGATTCCTTCATATTGGTTAAAGGATCATTAATCTTCTTAAGAAATTGTCTTGGTTAAGTGGTGGCCATCACGCCCTATTGATCAAGTCTCTTTCTTTCAAATCTTCAAAAAAGATAAAAGAGAGAAGAAACAGATTTTTTTTTGCACTTAAATAATCCTCATGAACTCTTGGAGATTTACAAAGGATATTTAAAAGATGTTATCAAAATCAAAAAGTGTCCTTTAAGGGTTTTAAGAAGAATCTTGCCCAAGGCATGTTCTCTTAGTATACTTTAAGGATCTCAAGCTCATATGTACTCCATATGAGGTGACATCCTTTAAGTATCCTTTAGAATTCTCAAAAAGGGATTCAACATGAACATTAAGTTCGAAGGTGTTTAATACAAAGATCAACCAAATGATATATTTGATTTATGGTGTGATTCAATACTCCAAATTTTAGTGCGTTATTATTTCAAGGGCATCAACGGACAGTTAATCAAGGGTTGCCAATCGATGATTGGTGTAATTAACACTGATCGACGTCAGTGAGGAGATGTCAAATTTACGGATCCACTTGTCTAATCCAAAACCCTAGACTCCTTGAGGGCTAATCTTAAGTTCTCAAAATCTACACTTTAAACAAAAAGGGTTCCTTCGAAAGCTAAAATCTTTTAAGTTCTTTTTAAAAGAAAAGATTGATTTCAAGAAAATCAAGTCTCACAGGCCATCTGTGACAACTAACAAGTCATGGTTCCCCCAGTAATCCCAGCTACTTATTGGTGATTGAGACATCAAACTTGCAAGTAAGACTGTGTATACCAACAAAGAATTCATGTACAACAATTTTATGAAGAAACTAACATTTGCACACTGGCCCATGGCTATATTGAATAGTTTATATACTAAAAGGAATGCTTGCTAGCCATATAAATTCTCAAAGGCTTTGGGCAGGCCTTGGAAATAACCAAACAACACATGTATGTGCAGAACTGATATGACAATAATGTTTAAGTAAAATTTCAATAGAACATTTTCCATGAAGCTCACTCAAAGGTAAAAAAAGGTACACCATGTGACCAATTTACTTTTTGTTAGAGGAGGTTCCAGACATTTCTGATGGAAACCACAGTTGCAACTCCCATCACATAAAACGATGTCATTATCTGGGAAAGCTTCACGAGATTTGCATTTCGCACAGAAAATCTGGCAATAGAAAACAAATGTGTTAGTAGAGGAAGAAAATAAATATCCTCAGAAAAACTGTTCTACATATTGGATATCCCTACAGCATACTTTGATATTAACATACATAACAACCATTAGCATATGTATTTGACTCAAAAGACATCCCTTGCACATCCAAGGAGGGGAATCCTGCCAGGATGTTCAGGGCAATGCAATAACTCAGCCTGATAGGTTGACCAAAACACTAACATACAAACATGGAGCAACTGGAATAGAAAAATGCAAAAAGCTGAAGGCTCTTAAGCTAACCAAAGGCTTTTTAAAGCTAAGTATTAGACTATTAGAATACAATTAATAATTTCAAAGTCTACAGAATGGTGACTTAAATTATATACATACATGATCATGATGGACGGATCCATCTGGATAAATCACAGAATCTTCAATGCATCCTTCAGAACTGAGCAACTCCAGCTGATGGATTGCATCACGGATCCCAAGTTTACAATTCAGTATCTGCTTCCTTGCTCTTTGCAACTCCTTTTCAGGTTTAATTTTCTCCCGGCTGTCCAAAGAAAAATTGAGAGCAGTAGTTATTTTCCAGAACCAAGGTATTTGTTATGTAACAAAATGTCAGCAGGAGTGTTGCTCATTCATTGTAAAAAGTAAATCCTGAAAGATATCAAGATAGTCTTAGGGACGTTTGCGAAGGCCACGCTAAATGCTAGGTATGTGCAAATAATCCCTGCAGAATGTTCATGAGCAAAAGCCCCATGTATTTCATGCTTATTGTGTAGTTAATGTGATGATTAGCTTTTTCATTAGAGTAGGAGAATATTCTGTGAGATGTTATGACGTATATCATTTAAATATATGTAACACATTACCCAGGTATCTTTCGTTCTTAGCATACTCCAGTGCACCCCCTTTTTCTCTTCCTCCAACTCCCGTCTGTTGGTGCTAACACCCTTCTTGCATCTCACAACTGACATCCTAGGAGTCACCATAGCCAGGAGAGTGAGCTGACAAAGTCCCAAGGTGCCACCATGGCAGCGCATGACATCCTCAGTGGTCACCGTAGTTGGTAGCAAACTAGCAACCAGCCCTGAGACATGGCAGCATGGATGCAGTCCTGAGGAATGGCGGACCATAGTGCTGATGCAAACACATGGTTAACTCAGTCAATGCAGCCACAAAGCACATCATAACGAAGTTCAGCACAAAGGCTGCACAGTTTCAAAATTTTCACCCTCACCGGGTGGGTTTCTTTTCAAAAAAAATTGGCCGCATATGAAAATAGAAAGTACCACCTGGTCAGGATTTTCAAATATCTTTTTCCCACCTCTAGCCATAGCTATAAATATTGCCCGTAGGGTCATTTGGGATTAATCTGGACAGCACGTAAGGAATCCTTGCTCATAAAAAGGCTCTTGCTTGATAAATCTTCATGTTTCCTTCTTATAAGGCTTCGGCCTCATGTTGTTTTAGTCCTATGATCATATAATCTTGACTTATCTAATTAATGTAACATGATCATACAATCATAACTCATTGTCATATATGATCAAGGCTTATAAATGATTTCATATAATCATTGACTTAGGTAAGTAAGATCATATGATCATGACTTGTAAATGATGTATTATGATTTTTGCAATTTATGTAAATGATGTAATGAGATCAGATGATCACCATTCATCGTCAGACAATCATGGCTTATGTGGTCATGTAAAATATTTTGAGGTGTACTCAATATGATGAAGATGATCGTTGTAACAACATTTTGCATGATACGATGGGGTGTATTCCATGTTCATGCTAGGAATCCTAATCCTATTAGGACTTGAACCCTAGACTTATTAGGATTGAAGTCCTTGTCCTACTAGGAATCCTATCCTATTAGGAGTCAAACCTTAGTCTCACCATTAGATTTCAAATTGTACTATTGTTAAGATTCAAATCCTAGGCCTACTAGGAATCTTAATCATACACGGAATCATAATTCTAATAGGATTCCTAATCATACTAAGAATCCTAATTCAACCGGGACTCAAATCCTAATCTAACCAAGACTTAAAACCTAACTCAACTAAGAATCCTACTCCAACAAGGACTTGTCAATCCATCTAGGACTTGGATCCCAACTCAATTAGTAATCCTAATTCAAGCAGGACACGATTCTAGTCTAACCAGGACTTACATCATAATTCGTTTAGGAATCCTAATCCAACTAGGACTCAAAATCCTAAACTCAACTAGGAATCAAATCTTAATTTAAGCAGAACTTAGATCTCGACCTAACTAGTTATAGTAACCTAACAAAGAATCCTAATACATTTAGGATTCAAAATCCTAATCTTACCAAGACTAAGAATCCTCATCTGACTACTCTTCTAACTATGGTTTAGAATCCTCATCCAACTAGAACTCTAGCCTAAACCCTCTAGAGATTGACTCGTACTCTGACTAAGAGTCGACTTATAGCCCAAACCAAATTATGACCAAACTTGAACCCATTGTCATGCAGCCTAACATATCTAAAATACATAGTTAGCCTAATTCCCTTATGGACCATGGCCAATTATAAAATGCCTTCGAACATTCGATACAATTTGTGCATCAGTTGTGCTTTATTATGGTATCATATCATTAGTTAGAGGTTAATCAAAGGTTATCAGTGTTTTCATGGACGTATCGATTGAGGTCAGTGGAGAGGGATCCAATTATAGAATCCACTAACTCGATTCAACTTTCACTTCCAAGGGGAAGGGAGGGGCAACCCTAAGGGGCCTTCCAGTACCATCTGATCAAACAAAATTCAAAAAAAAAAAAAAACAGAGGGGGGGGGGGGACTGTTCTTTTTGAATTTTTTGACCGTCTGATTGAAGATTGGACGGTACAGGTCAGCCCTTTAGGGTTGCCCCCTCCCCCCTATATTTTCAGAAAATAAAAAACACACCTTGCTGCAGCAGCTGTACGATCAAAGCAGATCGGACGGCTGCGCGGGGCATTGCCGCATCGCAGCAACTGTTACTCTTCTTGAAATGTACTCTACAGCATTACAGCAAAAAAGAGAAAGGAAATAACCATATATTAACTGTTCCCTGGTGATCCATACCAAATATGAAAAGGGGAATAGAAACTCCAAAATATGCCAAATATACTACTTTAAATTGTAGAAGATATCAGGCTTCTGATTTCAATATGATTTTAATCATTTTACTTGACCCATAAAGGACCATTCAGAACAGAAGAGTAACCTCTATCTGAGATTCTGAGGGGTGACAACTGCCAACAACTCTTGCCAAATAAAATATTTGCCTGAGTCAATTCCCATTTGTAATTAATCTGGACATAGAAAATTTGCCTTAGAGACAAGGAAACTTCACAAGTCATATGTTCTCAATATTTTAGTGCAAGTGAAGACTTCTATAACCAGAGGAGAGATAGAGAGCAATTGCATTGTCCACAACAACTTAAAGAATTGGATGTGTCAATCTAACTCTATGCAGATCACCTGTAACGAATGGTAAGCTACATAAAATGGTTTCTAAAATTTTGCAGCATAATCAAAGAGTCTGCAAGCAAACTTTCATGACTGTATTAGTATGCGTAATAGATGAAGATAGGAAATTCAATGCATCCATTGGGCAAGGTTCGCCGACTCGGGGATCCGGATCGGACCGGGTCTAGCCAGATACGAGTCGGATACGATCCGACTCAGGCCGACTCAGTCCAACTCGCATGAGTCGCACGAGCCAAGCCAATGAATTTGTTAAAAATAATGAGTTTAAGCCATATTTTAGAGAAATGTACCCTAATAATTGCGATAAAAACTATAAATTTACTTATCAAATGGGAAAAACTCAATTTAAAACAAGCCATTATGCATGTCTGAGTCAGCAAGATTCTACGGATCGGTGTGTACCAGTGGATCGAACTCGCCAAGATACGAGTCGACTTGTATGAGTTGGCACGATCCAGTACGATATAGGAAACTATGCCCTTGGGCATGTAATAAATAGCTAATGAGCCAACACTTTAAAAAATAATAGTGTTGACAACATATTTTCTATAATTTTGATTGTGTGGATTTTCTAGGGGAGGGGACTTTGATTAGATGATGCCAAGTACCTTTGACCCTTCCACCCTTCTGCAGAGTATGCATCGATAAGATTCTGCTCCAATTTCATCCGAATAAGAAGGTACCTTGTTCTTCTTTGCAAACGAGAGGCTTCATCTAGCACAACAACATTCTTCTTTTGTTTTTTCCTCCTTTTGTCCTTTCTTATTCCACTATCTGCATCCACCAAACTTCTTATATTCCCCAAATGAGAAAATGCCTCACCTGGGAACTTCAAGGAAGGCCAGTTCCCCATGGAATCATTTTGCATGGTTCTCCCTCTTTTATCCAGAACATTCTTCTTGGCCCTTGTTTTCTTTATGCACGATTTTGTTTTCAGCACGGATTTCTTGGAGCCAGAGATATTATGGTCATTCTTCTTCAGTATTGAAGAATTTAACTTAGAACTTTTCCCCCTCTTACAAAGAGAAGATTTTCTGGATGTGTACTGGACTGATCTCTTTCTAATCATCTGCATTTAAATTTTGGTTCTGCTTGTAGTACTTGATTCATACAAAAATGCTGACGTCAGAAGAGTTCACCTATCAAAGATAAATAGGCATCATTTATCAGTTGCCACAAAATAGTAACTAAACAAAAATATACATGTAGAATCTTGCAAACAACATTCAATTAGCTCCATAATTCTCACATGGCATGACTTTCTCTTTTCAAAAGCTAGTTAATAAAAGTTCATTACTATAAAAGATAAGAACTATATGGATGTAAAAGTACATGGCTCATACAATTCATCATTGCCTCCATTAAAGGGTAAAGTGTCTATACACAATCAATGACCGCTCATGAAAGATTGAATCAAATATGTCCCCAACATTGCCAAATTTGCAGAACCTTTAGCAGAGCATTCCCAGAACATGACTGGCCATCTCTAGTAGACCTTTTAGAAGATGCTCAGATCCTGATGGTCCAAATATTTTGTAGAATAGCATGAAGATTTCACCTGTCGAACCCCAAAAATCTATGAGGATTCAAAGGCTTATCCAATTCCATATTCCTTTATTTAGATAAATTCCAGGATCTTTGTTTGTCACAAAAAGAAGAAGAAAGGGACACGAAGTCAAGGGAGATAGATGGCAAGTCAAAGGTGCACCCAGAATTGCCCCCGGGGCCAGCTTCAACACAACACACTCAAACACACACTCTGTGCGTGCGTGTGTGTGTGTGTGTGTGTGTGCGTGTGTGTGTGTGTGTGTGTGTGAGAGAGAGAGAGAGAGAGAGAGAGAGGGCTGTGGTGGCTCTAGCACTGGGCAGCAGCACCTCCTCAAGGCCTTGGTCTTCCAAAGTCAAAGTCAAAGCAAGAAAACCAGCAAAAAGGGAGATATGCTGCATTGGAACAGCAGAAATCAGAGAAAAATAAGCAAAATATAAAAAATATATGATGCATGTAATATACAAGGGAGAGAGGGGGTTGCAGGATCCCACCGGTGGTGGGATCACCACCTGATTGGAGGTGAGTCCCTGGTGGGGCCTGCATACCTCCACTGGTGTGGATATCCCATCCAGTGGGGGTTGGACTCCCACTGGGGCCCACAGAAAACCCACTAAAGGTGTCTCCATCAGGTGGAGGTGATTAAAGAAAGGAAAGGAAAAGAGAGGAGAGACTTCTAGTGGGGCCCACTCCACCCCATCATATCAATCTCCATCAATGCAGGTAACATATACAAAAAAAAAGGAAAGAGAACAGAAGACTCCACCTGCTGGAGGTAAAAAATGAGAGAGGGGGGTCTTATCTCTTATGTAGGCTTACACATCTCCACAGGGTGTCCGGATTTTTCTCATCTCTAGGCCTATAAATGCCCCACCCCATCCCTCAGTCGGACACATGGGCAAATACAAAAACTCTGTGCATGCAAAGGATTCTCAAGCCTTTCAAGGAACACTTACAGTGTTCCTCCTTGCTCTTCTCATAATTGAGAAGGTTTGGTCAAAATTTCTTATGTAGAAAACCTTATGTACCAATTAGTGTGATCTATGTGATCTATACGATCCATGTGATCTGTGTTTTCCTGTAGTTATGTGCTTCATGTGATTAGGATTCATAGAATACCATTTGCATAATGATACATAATGTGGTAGTTTATTACGTGGAGGTTCATTATGTGTGATTGGCATTCTTGGGGAAGAGGGAGCAATAAATTGGGGCTTATCCAGACCAATGTTATAAGCTTCCAAAATCCAGTGGGATCTCTACAAACTACAAAGCTGGCCAATCTGCATGTTACAATGAATTCGATTGGGAAGTCCAACAGGAAAAGGAGACTCATTTTTTTTTTAAGAAAATCAGGTGTACCACCAATTTTATTAAATAAATAGAGGGAGTACATCCAAACGCAGTCTAGAGGAGAGGTTCCTCACACCCAAGAACAGAAAAACTAAAAATTTACATTTGACTTGTTACTCTATTCCAACTATCCCTTGAGATACCCAAGATGTGCCGACTCTGTTGGTACCACAGAGAACCCGCTTCCAGACAAATATTTTCAATGTAGACTTTGCAAAAGGAGACTCATTAGGTTCATTATTTAGTACGAATCGGTGAAGTGATGGAAACCATAAAGATTATTCAACAGGCTCTAAAAGGGATTTTGGGGGGACCCAATGAAAATTTGGAAGTCTGACGCTTTGATAGAGCAAAGGATTCCGCTTGGAATAATTTTGGATATAGACTCATTAGTTCTTTAAAAAAACATTGTCCAATTTTGAATTGTTAAAAAAGAACCTCCCTATGATCATCATATGAAGTCAACTGTGCACGATTGTCATTGGGCCTCCCTAACTTGGCATGGTCCAACTAAATTACTTGACAATCAAAGACTAATGTTAAATGATCTAATGTAAACTCATGACTTACAGATTAAATCTCCCTAACACTTGCAAGTAATTCCTAAATCCCTAAGGGCCTAAAATTTCAATCAAACCCTGAAACTATTAAAATTAGTAACTTAAATGTTAAGTCCCTAAACTTTGCAAGTTAAACCCTAAACCTCTAAAAATTGCACATCTGTCCTTGAACTACTAAAAAATTGTAGATCTGTCTAGCAACCTCCAAAACTGCAAAACTACTCAGTAAAGTCCAAAACTTGTAGAAAAGCCCTAAAACCATAAAAAATGTAGAAAAATCCCTGGGATTTGCAACATTACAGAAAAATTCCTAAAAGCAAATCATGACTCATGAGCCCTTCAAAACCTGGAGAATTGCGAATGCCCCTGAAACCCTAAAATTTTTGCAAACCCCTGAAATTTATAATTACAGAAAACCCCTTTAAGTTTTAAAAATTTCATAAAACTCCTTGAACCCTAAAGGTTGTAGACAAGGCCCCAGGACCCTGTAGATTTCAGAAAAGACCCTGGGACAAACTTATCATAATACTTCTCAGCTGCAAAAAATCTCAAAACCACTCAAAGCCTCCAACACATTTCTTGGACTGTGGTCAATCCTTGGGATGGTGTCAACTTGTTTATTGTGGACCTTAGTGCATTTCGTTAAAGTGTCATCGAAATGTTATTAGTGAAGGGCAAGGAAGGAAGGATCGGGGATTGGACACGGGTTGGTCCGATCCAGACTGATTGGATCTGATCCGGTCCGATTCCCCACTACTCCCTTATTTAATCTTTAAGCAATCAGAAAAATTAAATAAAATGCCTAAAAATTTTAAAATATATAGAAATCAAAGTTTCAGATTTTACCTTGATTTCTAGCTTGTTGTCTAAGTCAACTCTATCCATCTTGTTTCTTTAGTAAGTGGACTCTCTATAACTCTCTCTCTCTCTCTCTCTCTCTCTCTCTCTATATATATATATATCTTTCATCTCTAAAATTTTATCCCTTTTGGTCTCTTTTTTTTCCTCTTAAGTACCTTCGTATTATCGGTTCTCAACAGTAAATAAACTAAAAAAGTTTACCATGCTATAATTTAGAATAATATTGAGAAATGTGCACCACTCTTTTAATACTAATTTATCAACATATTTATTTTATTTACTCTTGAGGACTGTTAATACTAATTTATCAAAGAGAAGAAAAAAAAAAGAATAAGAAAGAAATTTTTTTAGAGAGATAAGGATGTTAGAGTGTGTGTGTGTGTATGTGTGTGTGTGTGTGTGTGTGTGTGTGTGTGTGTGTGTGTAGAGTGTCACTTCACATTTCACAAGGCCAATTTAAAGAGCTTAGAAAGAGAGAAGAGAGTTTAAAGTTTAAACTATAGAGAGAAAAAACTTATGGAGAGAAAGAAAGAGATAGAGAGTGATAAAAATTTAAAAATAGAATTTAAAAAATGAGAGGAGAATTTTAGAGAGAGAGAGAGAGAGAGAGAGTTAGAACTTAGAAATGGAAATAGAGAGGGAGAATGTATAAGAACAGAGAGAGAGTTAGAAGTAAGATTGGTGGGAATGGGAGATGGGATTGGGGGGTTTATATAGGCCCCCCAAGCCCCTGGCTAGCTGTTGGGAGCGTTCCCAACGGCTAGTCTAGCCGTTGCCAGCCGGATTGGTTGATCTGGACCGGTCCGATCACGGGACCAGCCAATCCGGCCCGATCTTGCCTGATCCGTCTGATCCCGATCTCAGAACGGAGGATTGGGGCACATGATCAGATTAGTTCGGCCAAAATCCGATAGGATCGGCCCATGCCAATCTGGCACACCATGGTAAAGGGTTTTTGGCCGTCAAGCTGATGTGATTAGCACTGACCAACGTCAGCAGGAAAGGGTCCAATTTAAGAACCATAAACCTAATAAAAAATCCCAAAGAGAAGCATTTCTCTTTAATACAATTCAAATCAAATTCCCCAAACAACCAAAATTATTTCTTTTAGAAATAGACAAAAAAACCACTTATCCCACACTACTCTAATGGCCACAAGATGCCAATGTCCCAATATACTCAACATCTTCACTGGATTCTTTAAAAAAAAAAAAACAGTTTTTCACACAAAAAAATTACTAAAATTCAATCAGTTCTAGTGAATAAGAAAAGCTGATTAACTTCTACACACACCCAAAAAAATGCAGGCAATCGGTCCTGTAAGGATGATAATGCATCTCAACTAGCAAGAAATGCAACGTTGTTGGTCTTGCATTGAACGTCAATAGTGAATTTAAGAAAGAAACATGAGGAAAGGAAATCTGCAATGAAGATGTCAAAACCTTTTCTCCATGTCATTACATTGGCAGAAAGATTTCAATAAGCCCAATATATATGTAGATATGTATGTATGATCTGTGATACTTGATAAATAATGCATAAGCAATACATGCAGGTATGTTTTGAAGCACCAGGATGACCTAGTTGTTATGCATCTTATTAGGACGTCTAATAATCAATGGATTAGTCTCAATTAGATGATAAAATTACGAACAGAGTTTGGGAATAAAAAGGAATCCAAACACAAACAAGCCATGCTTTAAAGACATGGGAACAAGTTCTTGATGTGGTCTTTCCCGCAATTGCAGGCTCACTCTCAACTGTTTAATTAAGAATTTTCAGAAGCAGATTGTTTTTTTAAGCATCGGGCAATTCATTCCTCTTTGGTTGCTTTTTTCTTTTGTTATTAGACCAAGCTGCCCAGGAAAATGACTGTAGATGACTTCCACGGGGCAGAATTTTCCCTGTGAGACTTCTCCTATGTTGGTTTTGGTAATAAGTGTTTTCCCTGGGCTTTAAGTATCTTTGCCCCTTGCTTCTCTCTACTGCATTGCATTCTGGTTATGTGAGCTTTTAAGTATCATCCGGCCTCCCCCTGATACATTGCAATCTGGTTATGGTCACGTGAAATCTGGCAGAAGCTTTTCCACCTCGATGACAAACATATGCTAGCTAGATTATCCAACTGACCTAATTCCTGGGACACCAGGAGATGGGAGTTAAAAACTGGCCGAACTGGTTGAACTGGATTAGAACAGGCCAATTGGTTGATCTGGTTCTGATTTCCAGTTTTTAACTCCTTGGATAAATGCAGCAAAGGGTAGTTCATTAAGTAAACTTCAATCTAGAGCAGGTAAACTCTCAGAATCACAGCAGAGCCAACAGAAACTTGAACTGCGTTTTGGGCTTGATTAATCAAACCACACAACCAAATGGTCACCAAAAATGACTGCAAAGTTCAAGAATTGGCATACTAGGAAAAAGGAGAGTTTCAAAATTTGATTTATCAGGCCTATCATAGAAGTTTAAAATGCCCCACATATGAATCAGATCTCACTCTGGTGGGGATATTCACCAGTGTCATGTCAGATATGTAAAAGTTTGACAGTGCCATTTCAGAAAATGATAAGCCTGAATCTGTTAGATGTTAGAGGAAATGGTTTCGGAGGCTTGGGGGGTCAATGAATTGTTGCAGGCCTCGGTCATTTGTTATAAAAATGTTATAGAGGCATTTATTAGGATTCCTACCTACCAAACATCTCTGACACCCAAAATCTGGAGGGAGATTCTCTCAGCAGACTGACTTGCACAGAAATCCCTTGCATCTGAAATCTGGAAGGATATGCTCTAGGGTTCCAAGACTTCTTTAGCCATGATAGTTTTATTAACCAAGAGGATAGAATGTGCAGGTATAAGAGTGGAGACAACAAGATAATTTTTGTCCCAATCAAATCACTAAAAATATAATACGATAGAAAATGATCTCAACAAATCTTACTCCTTGAGGAAATGACCAGAAGGTATTTGCCACCATATATAAAAACATGATGTGAGAGGAGTGAATAGCTATTGACAGAAATTTTGCATTGAATCTTAGAAATAACTAAGAATTTGTCTATTGAAGAGGTACATCAAGTCAACTTTTTTGAACTAAAAATTTGATCTTGTATATAGCAATTCTCACTCTTTTCCAATCAATCCAACATAATCTTTCCGCCATTTCCTCATCATCATTACTGCTTGGATCCCTTGTCATTAAACATGTATCTCAACACCATCAAAATGTTCTCATCATATTTTGAGACTGTCTTTATCTGGCAGTTGCAGGTGAATGGATGGCTTTCTTGGTGATTCCCTACATCATAATGTTTACTGATCATGCTAATGACCCATAAGGACTTCGTTGTCATGGGCAACATAAGAAGGTGAGATAGAGAACAGGGCTCTCAAGGACAAGACTAGCAAGAATCTTTTAAGAATTGTGCAGTTGGGAAATTTTGGGTATTGGAATCCACCCAATTTCCTTTCTTTCGTTGGTGTTCAGTCTGTCTGTTCCTCTAAGGTTGCCAGATGCCAGATCCAACTCTCCTCCCAGGTCAGTTCCTTTTCTGTTCAAGTTAGGTTAAATATTTTACTCGATTTGACTGATGGGTGTGTTAATTCTCCATCTGCTCCAAGGATTTACTGTGGGTGTTGGGTTTCATCCATCATTGCTGATGAATGCAGTGTGTTCCAGTCATGTTGATGAAGCTCCTGACTGTTGGAAGTCTTTTGCTGCCAGCCTATCATTTTCATCCAGCCCTTCAAAACTGTTGGTTCAGCTTCAACTACAAGAGATTCATCATGTAAAGACTTAAGAGAAGAAGAGATCAAAGAATTGTGAGAACAGGTTTCATTTCGGTTCAACAAACTAAATTGACACAGTGGCAAAAAACTAATTTGACAGTTATCTCTTTCTCCCTTCCACCAAAATGCAAGATACATTCTATTCAATAGAAGTTCAGAGCATATGATTTTAAGACCCTCTGTTGGCGATGACCGTTGGTGGTCTGCTATTGGTGACGATGTTAGATCAAAATGTCAGGGAGCTAATTCAGGGTTGAGGTGAAGGTTGATTAGAGAATACAGTCACCATCGATGACTGGGCATTCACATTAGCTTTCACACATTATGTTGGAGTCCATGGCAGAATGAAAGGAGACCGATGCAAATATAGGGATTGTTCACTTTTTCACATTCTAGAAAAAAGGTAATGGGAAAATTTACTTGCCACTGACTTGGTGAATTATGGGGCTTTTAACTTTCCTGGGAACTTGTTAAATAGCTTGAAGCTCCCTCACAGATCAAAGCATGAGAAGAAAAAACAAAATAGACAAGAGATAAAAAAGGAATATGTGAAATTAGATTTCAACTTCCTCCTGGAATAAAGTCATCCAATGACTAAGATATAAAATGGAGGTGATTATGATGGTAACGATATTGGAGAATTTGGAACAAGAAAAAGGCAAAGAAGGGTTTCCCGAGCTAAAAAGAGAACAATGAAGCAAAAAAATAACAGGAACAAGCAAACACCATGCCTCATCTCACCAACCATATAAAAGCATCTCCTGATTCTGCTTCCAATCTGCATCTGTGTGCACATTTGCCGGAAAATACCCCGCCTTTTCTCTCAGCAACAACAAATTTGACCAAAGTAAACTAGAATTGGATGTTAATGTGGCTCCAGTGTCCCAATCTACATGCATTAGAGTACCTGATCTGCTGACACTCGGAGCAGCAAACTGGTGGTGGCGACTTGGAAGGAGCCCAGAAAGAGCAAATCGAAGGAAGTCAACTAATGGATCGAAAAGAACCCAACTTGATTAGAAAGGAGAAATTCCCAGGCCTAAAGATGAAAAGGGTCGTGAAGAAGAGATGATGATGATGAGAGAGAGAGAGAAAGAGAGAAGGGGAGTGTGTAGTGGAAGAGAAGAAGAAGAGAGAGAATAAGAAGGGAGAGAGAGAGAGAGAGGGTGGGCGCAGAGAGAGAGAGGGAAGGCTGTGGAGTTTTCTGTTTGCGAAGTTCTTTTTTTCCGGGTAACCAAACACTGCATCGTGGGAAGCTTCTGTGGGGTTTTCCGTTTGCGGAAGTTTTTCTTTCTTTTTTCCTGGCAACCGAACAGCACAGGGTGCAAAGCTTTTCACAAGGATTTACGCATGTGAAACATTTTATCTTGTACCAAACGGACTTGAAGTGGGGACGGGAATTCCAAAAAGTTCAACTTTAGAAACAAAACGCCACGGTCACCACTTATCATTGAGATGTCCGGCTGCCTGGGCCCCATGATGGGATCTTTGTTAAACTTGTAAGATGCTTTTTGAAACAGAAAATCCCTTTCAGAAAAAAAATAAATAAATCAAATGCTAAGAAAATAAAACGAATTGACCACAACGAATGGCTGTGATTGAGATGCCTACTTTCTTTTTTTTCTTTTTTTTTGACAAGTGACATAGTCGTCAAGTACACACACATATTTACAAGTGATTGTTAGGGATTTAGGAATACTTACAGCGGAAGTCATCCCTAAACAAAGGAGGAAGACAACGCCGAAGTCGATCCCCACACGCACACGAACCTCACGAGCACCGTACGAAGATCTGTGTAATCCGAGCACGATCTCTTCTGGTTTCCTCTCTCTATTTCACTTGATGTGTATGGTTTGATGGAGAGTCAAACTTTATATATAGAGAGAAGGGACCAGTCCCGTTTAAGCTTAAATGAATCTCACCTATTACAGGATCCTAATGGACTCCTTATGGGTTAAGCCCAATAACCATATTCCATTAATTAGACCTAATGGTGTGTTGTGTGCAGCCCAATGACCACAAGTGGATCATCTTATTAGGTGAACACCCAACATTCTCTCACTTGATCCAACTTGTCATAAACGCATCAAATCTTCTTTTGAAAACATACTTATAGTATAAACATATATAATTCCAAAAGGATTCTTAAAGAGTTGACATCATGGACAAACACCTTAAGATAGAAACTCGGTATGTGCGCACGATAAAACAAAACTACATGCCATTCCAGTTAATGAAATCTTAAGAATTTAAGAATAGTAAATCAAATGACATAGGTCATAACAGCAAATACATTCAATTACATACCTCCTTCCATATACCATAATGTTACCAACTTACTATAATTGAACAACAAATATAGAACTGCAGATAAACTCAAATTAATGTATCTGTTGGTCCCCACTTAAACATACAATCTGTCAGCCATAGTACACAACCAACATGTATATACAACAAATGGAATAGGCAGAAAATAATAAAAAAATCATGATATAAATATGATCATAAATAATTGTAGGTACTAAATTGAAAATATCATAACATATCGAGAGAACTGACAAGATCCATCTGAATCACACGATTACAAAAAGTGCTAACATGTAGTCCCTTCGTAAGTGGGTCAGCAACCATAAGATCTGTCCCAATATGTTCTATAAACACCTTATGATTCTTCACTCTGTCTCTAAGAGCAAAATACTTGATATTTAAGGCTCTACTACCTTTGAACGTCTTATTGTTCTTAGAGAAGAAGACCGCAGCGGAATTGTCACAGTAAATTCTGATAGGTCTGAAAATGAAATTAATAAATGATAAATCTGTGAGCAAATTTGACAACTGAATAGCCTGAGCACTAGCCTCAAAACAAGCAATAAACTCATCTACCATGGTAGAAGCTACAGTAATACTTTACTTCTCACTTCACCATGTGATAGTTCCTCTTGCTAAGAGGAAGATATAGTCTGTAGTGGACTTCTTCGAATCAAGACAGCTGCCAAAATCAGTATCAGAATACGCAATGACTTCTAGCTGATCTGACCTCCTATATGTGAACATGTAATCCATCATGCCTTTGAGATAACTCATGACTTTCTTGACAGTTTTCCAATGCTTCATGCCTGAGTTGCTCTGGTACCTGCTGAGCATATCCACGGCCAAAACAATATCTAGACGTGTACAAGTCTGAAGGTATATCAAGCTCCCAACGGCTGAAGTATGTGGGATAGGCTCCATCTGCTTCTTCTTTGTTTGCACCTTTTACAATGGGTACTTTATCGAGTGCGCATGACTGCATGTAGAACATTTCCAAGACTTTTGATATGTAAGCTTTCTGAGAAAGACCAAGAGTGCCTGATGGTCTATATTTAGTGATCTCAATGCCCAAAACATAGTAGGCATCACCCATATTTTTTATCTCAAAATTCTTAGAAAGGAAAGCTTTCGTTTCGTGCAGTAAACCAAGATCACTACTAACAAACAAAATGTCATCGACATACAAAAGCAAAATAATGAATTTACTCCCACTGATCTTTAGGTACAAACATTCATCAATAATGTTTTTCTTAAATTCAAATGACAGTATGATTTCATTAAACTTTATGAACTATTGGCGAGAAGCTTGCTTAAGTTCGTAAATGGATTTTTTTAATTTGCATACTAAATGTTCTTTTTCTTCAGTACGAAACCCTTGAAGTTGTTCCTTATACATTTTTTTATTTAGGTTCCAATTAAGAAAAGCCATTTTCACATTCATTTGGTGTAACTCTAAGTCAAAATGAGCAACTAAAACCATAACTATTCTGAATGAGAGCTTCTTAGAAACTGGAGAGAATTATGTGAATTCTGATAAAATTAGGAATATATATGTAAAGTTTTAATGAATTTGAAGGTATATATGTAAAAATATCTGATTTATTTTGGATATATTCAGTTGGACTTAGTGTTCTTTTGATGGAGAGGTATGACCGTACTGTTTTTTAGATTTTTAGGAGTATTTCATACAATACATAAGAGCTAGAGGTATAGATACAAATACATTAGTTTTATGGGTATATATGCAAAAATTCCTTTTCCTTTGGACATCACTTCTCCTCCTCCACATCACGTGTATCTTCCTCTCCTTCCCCTTGTGCAGCTCCTCCTCCTTTCCTCCTCTCTCTTTCTCCTTCCCTCCCTCCCTTCCTCCCTCCACTTGACGCTACCATTGTCACCATCTTGAGCAGCACACACACACCTCTCTCAATCACTCCTCCCTCCATGGTCTGATTCAGGAAGCTGATATGGAGAATGTGAACTAAACAGCTCTCTTCTTTTGTATCTATCCATTGCATATTGCAATCATGGAGAAGCGTTCTTGCACCACAAATCTTGACGAAAGCGTCACGGGGACACTTCTCACCTGGCCCGTTGCCCTGATGTTGGTGGTGATCTTGGTCTTGTTGTTGAGGTCGCGATCTTCCCTGCTACAAACTATTTTTGGGGATGTGCATGCGTGTATGGGTTTGGAGACATGGAGGAGTGGCAGGGGATTGGAGGAGCTAGAATACCCCAATTTTTTAGATTTTGCTCAAGATGTCAGGAATTGTCATGTTGCATTTTTTAAATAAAATAGAGTAAGGTTTGAATGAAATAATCTTAAGAGTGAGATAACTTCAGAAAAGTTATTTACATCCCATAGAAGTTTTCAGAAAGAAAAAAACTTTTGTAAAAGACACATCCAATGGCACATAAGAAGAATACACTAATCCCACTGTACATCGTGATCTAAATCATCCGATTAGATATTCCTCCAAATGCATCCTTCTCCTTATTGAACTCTCTCTCTCTCTCCCTCTCTCCCCAATTCGAGCTTTCATAGTGCTCCAATATACTGTAAGATGGAGCATAACATTGTCTTATTGTGTTTTTCTTTATGCTTTTGAATGCTATAAAGTACCATGTTCCAAATTTCTTTCCGTAGAAAACACTTTTTACCCAATTTCTGTTTCCGACCAAAACTATCAGAAACCAAAATTCAAGTCCATTCAAATTAAAGCACTTCAAATGTTAAAGAATTCATACTTTTAAAACCGATAATTTTAAAATCAAAAGATTACATTTTACAGCAAAGCAAACAACATCTAAACAAAGTCAGTGGAAACCATATAGATTGTCCCTTAATGGGTCAAGACACATGCTTGATGCTTGCAGACTATAACCTTCCCCGATATACTTGGGACATCCTTTCACTACAGAAATGGAACTTTGAATCCCATGCTTGGTCTCCAAAAGTCAACTCAAAATTACCATGTTGTAACATATTAAGGCGTTTGCGTTCTCAAAAATTTCCAGGGAAATAGAGAATCACAGTAAGTATTTCTCCGAAAAGTGAGAAATCTGTGAAGTAAATCATTGGAAACTAAAATCATGTATTTGCATTCTTGCATGGGTAGAGTTCTAAGTCGAAGGAAAAGTCCCAAAAAGAATCCAACGTCAAGTGGCAAGCAAGAAAGGGTAATAAAGCCATGGGAAATATTTCGCTGTGGAGGGGTGGGGAAGAAAAATCTGGAAAAAGAGAATACTTTGCGAATATGGAGATTGCTCCCCAACTAAAATTTTTCCTGCATTTACAAAACTTGAGTAAGTTAGTTGAGGAAGTAAATTTTCACAGGAATTTTTTATGAATGAGAACACCCACCGCACATAGACAAACACTAATTCAACCAGCAACAAATGCATATTTGAAATCTTTTCTATAATTTCCCATCTAAAATATAATCAAGATAGTCATCTAGTATATAAAATATACTTGTATTGCATAAGGATGCTCACAAAAAAAAAGTCTGAGATTCGAACAGGAAAACAATATCAAATATGTCCAATTTATTTCTGAATGAAGCCCCCCATGACGCCTTCTGCAATATTCAGAAATCTGAAGAGGCACTGCTTCGGTGCTTCATCCATGTCCTACCTCTGCACAGTGCAAGAAGGTCAAACGGCATCAGACATGGATTGAAGCATATGGTACTTTTGAGTTCATAGGATAACTAATACAAATGATCAAAAGGTTGTAGACAGCATTAAGAAATATAGTATTAGTGAATCAGAGACACAAGCCTAATATCGGGAAAAATGATATATTACAACGGAATGGCGGCAGCTGCTGCTGATGGTGATGGTGATGGTGAGATATGCAAAATAGATGCATGGCACTAATTTGACTGGTGCACAAAAGCACGAGTTAGCCCAGTCTCTTGTGAATGATAGATAATGGCCTGGTTTGGGAGGAAAGCTTTATTGACTATACAGGTAGAATAGTAGTCCAAACTCTTCATTAGTCCAAGTATCATGACACGATTCTTGACATTTTTGCTCGAACAATACCTGTCAGATGTTAACACAACCAGATAATATGATGGTCCAGAGGCTACAATTCTTATTAGGATGCTTGTAACCTCTTCCATCATGTAGAAGGTTGGCTCAAGGAATTCTGCATTGGATCAGGATCAATCCAATTTAGACAATAAAAAATATTTCAATAAAAAAGTACATCTATAAATAGAAAACTATTTGTGCAAACATGAAGATATAAGGATGTTATTCTTTTAATTTCACCCATCCCCCAATTCAAAACCTAATCAGCCAGGATTGGCCTATTCACAAAAGGAATCAGCTGGTGATCCGATGAGGCCAACTTCAGTCAATTTGGGTTAACCCAACTGAAGTTGGACCAATCCCACTTATTTTCCTTTTTTATGTTAATCAATCAGTTTTACAGCTGAAATCAAAGCCGTTACTACTGATTCCTACCCGGACTGACCAATCCTGAAATCCATGGATTGGATTGGACAGTTGGATGAGTTGTATATATCCCACTGAAACATGGTCGTTCTCTTGGGTATCCCAGTCCATTGCATTTAAATTGATAACCCATCAGCTTGGTACCGGATTCAGGAAAGATAAACCAACATCCAAGGATGTCAGACAACCAGATATGTTCATGGATTCAGATAAAAGTTCAATGAAGTCAGAAGAGCTTCCCATGAACTCCTAGATTAATGTTTCCAATAACAATTGCATGTGGAGAAATTAAGGGCAAGTTTTAAGCTTTCCATGCAAAAGGTCCAAAGGAAGCAAAGCACAACCATTGGTTGAATACAAAACACTTTCTGGCATTATGTGGCACACTAGCACACCAGTCAGTGATGGACCTGTAGTGAGCCCCTTGGTCAGTGGTGGTTCCCCTGTTTGTTCTGTTGCCAGTGAGTGAGGTGGTGGCAATTAAGGGGGGGAGCCAAAATAAGAAAGAATCCTGTGGCTAAAGTCGATGCGATAGAGATGTTCAATCAAGCTGTGAGCCAGTGACTGCTTATGGTAGCAATTCAAGTACGATCCCCGAACACATAAATGGGAAAAAACTGTTGATAGTTGCTCATAAAAGCTCACAGAACCAAGAACCGAGATCAGCAGTCAAAACCAGAGGGCAACTATTTTGATTTTGATGTTCCAAACAAGTCCAAAGGAGTAAGGAAATTCTAAAATTTTCAGAGGCAGCAATATCTTCCAGCACCATTCAGCGGAAAAAAGGATAGATGACACATTTTCTGGGAAGTGAATGGTACCACATATCTATTAACATAAAAGAAAAGAGGGAATATACAAGTGTAATATGTGACACCTCTCCAACACCCCCCAAAGAAAAGCATACCGTATACCATACCACGGTGGTGCTCCCCTCAATCCCCCCAAAGAAACCAAAAAGAGTGAACATATATCGTTTACATTGCACAAAAGCCTAGTCCATTCTCGCACCCTATCACAAATGGAGGGGGCTACCCTCTCGGGAACCTTTGCTTCCCTCCTGAAAATCCTTGCATTTCTTCTCCCCATATTGCGCACAAAGTAGCATGAAGAATCAACAACCAGACTTTGTAGTACTCCTCATTTGCCTATCTCCCATCCTACTGCAAGAGAAGCTCCCACACCATACCTGGCAGCTGGTATCTACAATGAAGTTTGTGAAAATCATAGCTCAAATCTCTGGGAGGGAGTATAGTTTTAAGTGATCAATGGACTCCTACGCCAACCCCCACCCCCCCCCCCCCCCCCCCCACCCCCCGCAAAAAAAACACACACACACACACAAAGAAGAAGAAGAAGAAGTTGGTTGGGGGGGGGGGGGGGGGACGCCAGCCAATTTCTAGCAGGTACTCTACCATGTGAGATTCTCCAAATTCTCACATTAAGGGGACTCCTGGGTGACCACACTTGTCTGCTGAGAGGAAGACAGTTTCCTCCATCATGGATGAAGCTATAAGCATTGTTTTCAAGGCGTCACCTAGGTGACAAGGCGTTCCATGTTGCCCAAGGCGACCTAACGCCTACGCGAGCAGCCCATTAAGGCGCTCGCTTGGGCTGGGTGGGTGGGGGGGGGGGGGGGGGGGGGGGGGGGGGGGCGCCAGCCGATTTCTAGTGGTTACTCTACCATGTGAGATTCTCCAAATGAGAATTCTCACATTAAGGGGACTCTTGGGTGACCACACTTGTCTGCTGAGAGG
The DNA here is from genome assembly GCA_030544215.1 of Zantedeschia hybrid cultivar. Lineage (NCBI taxonomy): Eukaryota > Viridiplantae > Streptophyta > Magnoliopsida > Alismatales > Araceae > Zantedeschia > Zantedeschia hybrid cultivar. The sequence goes on along the minus strand of JARZZO010000013.1, from coordinate 39,333,889 downwards.
AAGACAGGTTTCTCCATCATGGATGAAGCTATAAGCATTGTTTTCAAGGCGTCACCTAGGTGACAGGGTGTTCCATGTTGCCTAAGGCGACCTAACGCCTACGCGAGCAGCCCATTAAGGCGCTCGCCTGAGCTGCTGTTGATTTAATGGGGTCCTGCCCCCATTAAATTAAAAAAAAAAAAGAGAAGAGAAAAAAGAAAAGCCCCCAAACCAGTGGGGGTCTTCCTCCCTATTAAATAAAAGAACCCCCCCCCCCTCAACTGGCGGGGGTTCTCATCCCATTTAATGCAAAAAAAAAAAAAGAAAAAAAAAAGAAAGGAGGAAAGAAGGCTTGACCCCCCACTAGTTCCCATTGGAACCCCCCCACCGGTGGGGGTCTTGCCCCCATTAAATAAAGAGAAAACTCCCCAACCGGTAGGGGGATCCTCCTTCCATGTGATGCAGAAAAAAAGGGGAGAGAGAGGAGAGTTTAATGGCCTTTATTTAAGGAGGGTTAATGTCTATTTGGATTCCCCATCTTAGTGGGTTCTCTACTAAAAAAGATTTAATGGCCAATCATTGGCCTTCATTATTGGGAACATTTTCCCACAAAATCCACAAAATTAAAAGAGAGGGTGATAAATGAGATTTCTCTCATTTAATGCAGCAAAAGAAGGGCCAAAAAAATGAAAAGTCAGAGGAGAATTGGGGGGGGGGGGGGGGGGGGGCACCGCCCACCGGTTCCATGGCCGATGGGGGGTGCTAACCGGCGGCACCCCCATCGGTTCCAACCGGTGGAGGTACCCACCGGTTCCCCCCTCCTCCTCTCTATCATCTCTCTCTCACACTCTCTCTCTCTCTCTCATTTGTTTTGTGGTGGCACCGCCCACCAATTAAGGCCCTCGAGGCCTATAAATACCCCTCAAGAGGGAAGTGAAAGGCCATGCCCACTGGCCCATAGCTCCAAAGGGGTATTCTGCTGGTTTGAAGATACGAATTCTCATTGACCTTTTCCTTATTCATTTGCTAATATTTGCCATTTATTATAATTTTTCTTCTACATTATAGGCAAATGTTGAATGTTGTGAATGGCATTGCTAGTTTGCTACCCTTGTATATAGATAAAAATAAAATTTAATATAGTAAAAAATGTAGTTAGTAGTCCTTCTAAAACGTACTAGGTTATGTAAACTAGGCTTTCACCTAGGCGCCTCGCCTTGTCGCCTAAGCAGTAAGGTTGTAGGCCACTGCCTTGGTCGCCTTGATAACATTGGCTATAAGCAGACTTGAAAAAGAAGTTCCCACTATTCCCCCTTCTCTTTACCCAATTTTCTGCTCTAGTTGGGTCAATGTGGTGCTCATGATGAACGTTGAGAAGCTCCTCAAGTTGGGTAATTTCCTCCTCCCTGAGATATCTCCTAAAGATGGGTGTCCATCCTCCTGCCTTCAACAGATTGAGCTGCCACTCCCATGGGAGAAATGAAATTCCATAAAGCAATAGGAATCTCTCTTCAAAGGAGCAGTTATTGCACCATTTATCCTTCCAAAAGGAGCATCTCAGCCCATTACCAACTTGAGCATGGATGTTTGCCTATATAACATCATTGGCCTACAAATACCACTCCATACATTTGAAACTTTAATGTAACCTGGACTCCAAGTTCGATACGTGTATGCCATTCATTGGCTAGTTAAAGCATAAAAGCATTTGAAAGTTCAATGCAACCTAGACTCCAAATCCTTGATCATTTGAATCCTACAGCCTGCATCAGAGAAATTCTTATAATTTATTAATCATGCAAAGTTCATACCCTAACAAACAACAAGTCTTCAGACCTACTCCCAAAAAGAAAAAGATGGTAACAATATGATGGCAGTTGTAGAATCTATAATTCTATTCCATGTCCAGATCCTTTATTGGAAGAACCTCAATCACAAACAAAGAAGTAGATAAACACTTTAGCAAGACCATAGATAAGGCATCCTTTTTTAACATCATGGCAATAGAAGGGACATTCTGAATTTTTCAAGGTCATACAGTCATCTAGACTTTGGATGGACCAGGCCTAGAATGCAATCAATGTCCATATATGCCCATGACAAATGGAATTATTTACAGAGCATGCTGTTTTTTGTCAAGGACTTTCGCTATATCGTAGAATGTGTGGTGATTCCACAACAGAATAGGTGGCCAAGAATGAGGACCAATTTTCCTGAGAAATGGCATGCATGTCACTTGCATACTAGAGAACCAGGGAAATGCTAGCTTGAAGCAAGCCAAAACCAAAGCCTTCCTCACCATCTTCATGGATGAGAGGTGGTAATCTCATCTCAATGAAGAGACAAGGCAGCAAGCAAGAAATCCAGGATTAGGGTTTAGTCTGAACTTGGGAGGTGTGGTGCCTGTCTTCTGTTGCTAGCCATCTCTAACTGGCTGTTTAGAGAATCTTCTTGACTGGTTTGGCAAGAATGTGGTAACTTATTGGCAAGATGGAAAAGGGCATAGAACATTGAGAGTGATGAACGAGTCTAATGGCTGGTTCTTCATGCCATGGTTTAAGCAATTTGGGGAGAAGGAGCAACATGATTTTCAACAAGAAAAGCAGATCAGTGAATCAATTTGAGACTTTCATCTATGTTAGAGAATGGGCTACTGCTTTGGGAGGGTGAATATGCAGAGCTCATGCCTTGTGAGCTCTCTTTGCCAGTAGTTAGTGCTACACCACCTTGGTGTGGATGGATGTATAGTGCGTCTCTTTTGGCAGAGCTTTCTGTATAGGAAGGGATCATTTTGGAATGACACCTTTTACTTTCAGCTTAATGAATATGTGGAACTATCTACTTTCCAAAAAAGGATGAACTTGACACCATTTGTTTCTTTCAGAACCATAAACATCTATCCAAGATGTAGTTCTCATGTGCATATAAGTTCTTGAGATTGGAGCCCGTGATACTTCACGAGCACCAGCTGTTTTGCACTATAAGCACTACCTGCACATCAATGTGCACATCAATATATTTCACACACCATGTCAGAATGAAAAACATATATTTACACATATAGAAAGATTGCTTTCTTGAATCTTAATGCCATCTAAATGTGTTGGAAACTCCTCATAAGTCATCATCCTCATCCCCTCCTCCATCGACCTTCTCATATCCTCTTTTATCCTACTCCATTGCATTACTCTTCCCCACATCCCTCTCGTTCTTGATCTCGGTCAAGATTTCATCCGGGACCCTTGGAGAGATAGAGATTCTCGAGAGACCTCGGAGATCTCGAAAGAGATCGCAAACCATGCAGGAAAGCACGGTGCCCAATGAAGCAATCTAGCAGCCCAAGACAGGATAGGAAAGTGCCTTCTTGGGATGCTTAGCTGGGCATTGGGCTAGCGCCTTGTCACCTATGTGATGCCTTGAAGACCATTCCCATTTGCCATATCATCATGTGCATTAAACACTTAAGCTTACTACCATTTGAACAGGTCAGGCTAATTAATATCTGGGCAAACTATCAGAAAGCAACTTCCTTATGACTCGCTGCTATTGGTGCATCATGCAAGATATTAGACCTTCATTACATCATACACTCAATTTGTTCTATTCGTTAGGTAACAACCATAATTGGGGCACTCCCATGTACCAAAAATTAATCTTCTCATCTTCACAGGTTGAATCCAAACCAATCTAAACTAAAACCTTCTTTGAACAGATATCACTGTGTAACTTCTTCCAGAATCCAGAGTATCCTCTCTATCTCTTTGCATGAAGAACCAGCATTGAATGGCTCCATCCAAAACTCAAAAAAGAATCTGTTGTGTTCTCAATAAAAAGACTTTTAATAGGCAAATTAGTTTAGACAAGCAACATTGTGGCCATTGAGCAGTCACTAGTCCAATTAAAACAGAAAGGAAATTTCAGTATTAGTACAGCTATTGCATAAAGTTAAACAGCTATAATTCACCCTAGGACATTGCCAAGACCTTTAGGTTCCCTTGCGCAACATATATTAATGCCCCTCTTTTTCAGTTTCCTATTAATTCAGATAGAGAAGAAAAAGATACAATTCCAGTGACATGAAAGTTCATTTTCTTACGAAGAAGTAGTGTTAGTCCTCCAAAGGAAGTTCAAGGCTTGAACAAAAGTATTCTTCAACATGTTGCCATTGTGCACTTTATACAAGGTTAACTTATTCTTAATTACCGTCAAATAACCTTATTTTTGACCATGAAAAATGCCAGCCTTTGTTTTATAAAAAGCAGCAATTGATTATCTTGTTTGCAACTTCACCATATCAATTTCAGATCTTCTAGTTTATCCCATGAGTAAATATCATCACAAACAGATCTTTTTATTGATGATGATATTTTTTGCCAGTCCAGATTGACTGTTCCATGCACCACACTGTATGACACTTACCAAAACAGAAGTCTAAAAATGCTTAGAAAAGAAAACAAACGTCAAAGAAGTAAAAATAAAAACTCACCTTGAGATGAAAAGAAAAGAAAGGAGGAAAAGATACACATCACATTCTTCCCCAGCAACAAAAGGGGGTCGGAAACAGCTGAAGAATGTTCCGTCCACTTTAAGGTTAAAAAAAGGCTTTGAAGGATACTAGCTCAAGAACATGCATTGCTGAAGAACTTAGGATCTTAAGTGCACATCCAGTTATCTTCATAAGTTTATGAAATTTATGGGGGGATCAAATTTCCTTTAGTCCATAACCCGGGTGGGCAGTGTGGGGGGAAGGGGACTTCTCTGCAGTCTCCAAGTCGACGCGTAAAAAAGTCGGCTCGAGAAAAACACAAGTGACTGGCTCATCCGGTGTGGCTCATTTCCAACGTCCAATCTTGAAATCAGATGGTCTACTTTGTTTTTTTTTTTTTTTTTCAAATATTGAGTAGAGACCATCCTAGATCAGTGTTCATATATCATTAATCTTTGATTAGATGACTAAAAAATATAAAAGAAAAAAGAAAAAAAGAGAGGGGAAAGGAAAACTTAGACTTAGGTATGTGGGACTGCAGAGCCCTCTACTTCCGACTGAGGTGATTCACATCTTTATAGTTAAGAAAAATACTATTATCACTATTTTTACTATCCTCTTTATCATATTCATTTAAAGTTATTTGATTAAAGAGCACTCGTTGAATGTATTAATCACAATAAATTTTTTATAAAAAGTAATTTTAATATGAATTATTTGATCAAATAATCAAATGACTTATGATAAGTGTGACAAATAGGATGATAAAAAAATAGTATATTAGCATTCCTCTATAGTTACTTGTTGTTGGGAGTCGAGTTTAGGTAGTTCTCAAGTTGATTTTTTTTTTTTTTTTAAAATGGAATCAAATCATTGGAATCTATCTGTTGACTTTAAAAAATTGAAAAAGATCTTGTGCGGACAATCTGATCATCGGTATGGAATCTGACGGCTGCGTTGCTTCACGGTGCAGCAAGCATATATGAGAGAGACCAATGCCATCAGTCATCAGGCGATTCAGGCATATGAGAGAACCCAATGCCATCAGCCATCAGGCGATTCAGGCCCATCAGCTCGGAGTCCCCCCAAACAGTAATACTTATTGCAATGCTCTTGCTGTTCTTGTAGTGTGGGGGCACTGCAGTAGGTAATTTTTTTTTGAATTTTTTAACATTAGGCTCCACAAATGCCTAGATGTTTTTACAGTCCGATCAAAGGATAATTTAAAATTTTCTAAAAAATTAAAAACTGTTAATGGACTCAGCCCATTAAAGACATATTTTGCTGTTCATCGGCGCTTAGTCCTTGATTCTTTTAGATATTTTTTGATCACCCGATCGGAGATCAAACTGTAAAGACACGTAAGACGTGAGGATTAGAGACCGTGGCCCTCTAAAGTACTAAGGAGATCCGGACTCATGGTTTTAGATCTTTGCTCTTAACTACTCAAGCAATGCGCCAGTACATGCTATAGGAGGTTAATTGTACAAGCCGTGTTCATTGAATTTAATGAGATTTATGTTATGAACAACTAATAGTAGGCACTCAGTAAGGTTTTTGATAGCCAGCTGCCCTTTTCTAAAGCTTTAATGGACAAATTAAGATACTTCCATTCTCTTTCCAAAATTATTAGATCATGAATCTGCTAGCTATACACCAATATAGAGTGATAGAAGTAATGGTGTTACATACTCCCACCTTTGATGAAAAAATGGATTCATTGTTTGTAATTTCCTCCCATGATTGAAACCTCTATCTTGAAACTTTTGATTGAAAGCTAAAGGGTCACACAAATAGCTTCAAAAGCTAATGACATTTCTCTTCAATGGATTGAAACTGTAGAAGTCTAGAAATTCTTCTAATTAGAACCTATCCCAAACATGCCCTTATGTTCCACCTAGTAGGCAATGTAATCTTCTACATTCTTACGAATAAGTGTCCATAGTTACTAACAAACTGCATTAATTAAGTGGGTAAAAATCATGGCAATGTATTGGAAAATTCATCTTAATTATGTTAGGGATTTATGAATACTTGTAGCGGAAGTCATCCCTAACGAGAAGAAGAAGACGATGTCGGAGTCGATCTCCACACGCACACGAGCCTCACGAGCACCGCACGAACATCGGACGTGGAGATCCGTGTAATCCGAGCACGAACTTCTTTAGTTTCCTCTCTTTATCTCACTTGATGCGTATGACTTGATGGAGAGTCACAGACTTCTTATATAGAGAGAAGGGACCAGTCCCGTTTAACCTTAAATAGATCCCACCAATTACAGGATCCTAATAGATTCCTTATGGGTTGAGCACAATAACCGTATTCCGTTAATTAGATACCTTATGATGTATTAGTGTGTCGCCCAATAACCACGAGTGGACCAACAAATTAAGCTTTAGGATTTTCCAATATTTCAGGTTGTCCAAAGGAGCTGCAAGTGGGTGGTGGGGACGGGCGTCCAGGGGACGTGGTAGCGTGCAAGAGTGCGTGCGAGGCGTTCGGATTGGACAAGTACTGCTGCAGTGGGGAATATGCGAATCCAACCACATGCAAGCCTTCCTTCTATTCAACCATCTTCAAGTCGGCATGCCCTCGAGCTTACAGCTACGCATTTGATGACGCCACCAGCACCTTCACCTGCAAGGCATACGAGTATATCATCACCTTCTGCCCCACGGCCAACGGGTCATTACCCTCAGAGAGAAATGGAACATTTTATCAGAACAACAGGTGCTCTCTCTACTTGTAGCCACAAGGTTAATCATATATATATATCTTGAATCACCATTTAAATGTGGCTCCATGTCATCAGGAGAAGCAAACGTAGGCCCTTCATTAAATCTTCTAAAATAGTTCTACTCAAGGGCACTTGAGTCCCAACTTGTTGCTTACTTTGTCTCTCCCTATCTTATGCAGTTACTACAGGTCAAGAGGCTCGTCTACTGAACAACCTACAACTACACAAGGGCAGACCTATGGAGCACCACAAGAAATTGCATCCTCATCTAACAGCCTGTGCTCTAGCCTTCCCCTGATCATCTCATTCACTCTTTTCCTCTGGAAATTTTGAATTTTCAGACATACATGGCACAGGAGGAGCAGATGATCACAGCTCTGAGGAAGACAAGAAATTAACATGCATACGTTCAGGCATACAGAAAGTGAGAGCTGAATGTTCAAAGTAAACGCAGCAGTGAAGGGTAATGCCAAGCGTAGTAATGATGCGCGCGTATTTAGGCAAAGAATGGTCGTAATACAGCAAAAAGATCATGGTGAATTGACATGAGCTCTTCTCTTGTTCAGAGAACTGTAGTATGAATTGTCCTTGCTCAACTACATTTCTGAAGAAAAAAGATCAGGTCCTAATTTTGAAGGACTTCTTAGAGAATGAAAGAAAGGGGACCATCATATAGGCTTTAGCTTACGGCAGAATTGCAAGTTACACAGGAGATGTCAAGCTGTTCAATTAGCACTGAACTGCTAACATCAATCTTAGTTAAGAAATGGAATAGATCCCAGAGCCTGTAATTAACAGTCAAGCGCTCAGTTGTAATCATATGTTCAAAATACAAACACTGAAGCATCGGGAATGCTCTATTTAATTCTCTATAACAGTGATGCTGGGATGATCTACATAAACTGGACTATTTATTCATACCATTTTACACAGTCTAGAAGCCTTCTCCCTCACCTTGTTCCAGAATTCTCTGGAAGCAGTGTACATGGGCCTTGATGGGCCACATCAACACCAAAGGCAAAACCTTAGTGCCAAAGACTAACAAAGGAAATACAAAATGGTAGGTAAGACACGATGCTAGCTCAATAGCCCTGGCTAAAGAATTACTCTTTGACAAACTGGGAAGATCTTTGCCAATCTATCTTGGGATGGAATTCTAATTGGCAAACAATATTTCCAAATGAATAGAGATATCCTTGGGGGAAGGTACCTGGTCAATGTGGGGTCCCCATCAACTTTCAAATTGCAGTCCACATTGTTGAGAAGCAGGGTATAATTACTTTGCTGGGGCTTCTATATGCGGTAAAATTGCCTCTAGAGGTGAGGGTCCCAACCAATTCATCCGTGGTGACTAGCGACCTTTAATTGTGGCATATGGTTGCTTAATATTGCCTCAAAGGAAGGGGTGTAAGCGAGCTCGAGTTTTGCTTAAGTTTTGTTCAATTAATTTTAATCAAGTTCGAGTTCGAATCCAGTATTTATGATGGTTGTCCAAGTTTAACTTGTTTAGATATTAAATGAGCTCAAGTCAAATATCGAGTAGTTCTTGAGCTCAATGAATTCATCATAGATTTAATCCAAAAAAATTTAAATTTAAATTTATTAACTCAAGTCAGACTATGGGAGTACCAAAGTTGTTTGTGTTGGAGCGGCTATATAATAGTCTTATATCGGTTAATTTCAGTTGTGGCCAGTGCTTATGATCTTGGGCCCCTTCAAACTCAACACCTAGGTTTTGTGGTTTGTAAGATGGTATCAGAGTCGGGCGTTATCTAATTTCTATGGCCCATCTTGGCCGTGAGAGGGAGTGTTGGAGTGGCTATATAATAATCTTAAAATACTATAAAATACTATAAAATATTAAATATCTTATTCATTAAGCTTATTCATAACTAGAATAATCTAATGAGTACTTAAAATAAGTCTTAATGAGTGTTTAAACGAGTTCTCCATGAATATTAAAATGAGTTCTTAATGAGTATATAGGCGAGCTCGTTGATGAACATAATCAAGCCGAGGTCACATGTGTTCAAACTTGGATCATTTAATGATTTTTTTTTTTCAAACTTATTTATTTAGCTTAATAGACGAGTCGAATCGAATTATTATCGAGTAATCTTACGAGCTGTTAATCAAGCGTATTAGTTCTTTCACATCCCTACGCGCAAGGATTTCTTTATCAAAAAGTTTTGATAAAAGTTGGATGTTCTGCTAGCTGTTGATTTTGCATCAAATATGAGACCTTAGGGAGTGCTTCCATTAAAAGTGCTGTTCCTCTTGAGGGCTGTGGATAGGGATGCAGAATCCTTGGATCCGAATCCGATCTAGATTCGAATGTGAAAGATCTAACTAAACAATCTTAATTTAAATATGGATTTGTTTGGAGTGAATCCTAATTTTTGGAATCAGATATAGATCTGAAAGATCCGTCCTACCATCGATCAGATTCCAAAAGTTTTAAGTTTCAAGGTGCCACCCAAGTAATAAGTATGCAAATAGGCTGGATTCGGTGTAAATTTAAGATAGATCTGTGACCATATTTATTATATTATCAGTTTAAAAAATTATATGTTAATTTATAAGTTAATAATCGGTCAAATAATTAAATCCTTAGTATATTATATGTATTTGGTCATAAATGGACCATAACCTTATCTGCTATACATGGCGACAGCAACGGGGAGGCAGCGGATTTTTCGTGATCTCCCAGGCCTGTACAAGGTTAAGGGCATGCATGGAGTAACTTTTCATTGAAAGCCATCTTTGATTTTACTCTTTGATGAGGCAGAATCCGATTCGGTCCATTAAAACAAGCTCAAACCCAGTTCAGCCCAGCAGCAGCAATAGAAGGCCCCCTGGAAGCCTTCGGCCCATAAGCGGCATAGAAGCCCTCGGCCCAGCAGGCAGCCCAATGGTCTTCGGCCCATCAGCGGCTCAACAGCCTTTGGCCCGTAAGCGGCACAGTAGCCCTCGGCCCAGCAGGCTTCGGCCCGTCAGCGGCCTAACCCCCTTCTGCCCAACAGCCGTATCCGGCCCACTCCGGTGGAGGACTAGGCACTATGGCGGTTTACCAATAAGCCCGGAACATAGTCCTATATCGGCTATCACCGTTAACTATCCTCTATCCTTCGCTATAAATATACCGCTATTTATTGCCAAAGGTATGTCTCCGTGACCTTCAAGGATCATAGTCCAAAAAGTATTAAAACTACTCTTTGCCTTCTGAATCGAATCATCTTCAGAAGCTAACTTAACCGTCGGAGGGGGTTCCTAAGCGCCGAAGCCCGGGACTCCTACTCACCGGTTTCTTCTTCTTTCCCTCTTACAGGGGCTCGGTTCGAACCTTCGCCGACCTCACCAAGTCGGTCTCGGCCGCCGACCTTAGACTCCTCCCTCCGGTCTCGACGCCGTTCGCCGGCTGCCCCTCTCCTGAAGAAGACTCGGTCCCGCACCGCCTGCCCGTCAGCCGGATGGACCTCGGCCACATATATCGTTTACATTGCACAAAAGCCTAGTCCATTCTCGCACCCTATCACAAATGGAGGGGGCTACCCTCTCGGGAACCTTTGCTTCCCTCCTGAAAATCCTTGCATTTCTTCTCCCCATATTGCGCACAAAGTAGCATGAAGAATCAACAACCAGACTTTGTAGTACTCCTCATTTGCCTATCTCCCATCCTACTGCAAGAGAAGCTCCCACACCATACCTGGCAGCTGGTATCTACAATGAAGTTTGTGAAAATCATAGCTCAAATCTCTGGGAGGGAGTATAGTTTTAAGTGATCAATGGACTCCTACGCCAACCCCCACCCCCCCCCCCCCCCCACCCCCCGCAAAAAAAACACACACACACACACAAAGAAGAAGAAGAAGAAGTTGGTTGGGGGGGGGGGGGGGGGGACGCCAGCCAATTTCTAGCAGGTACTCTACCATGTGAGATTCTCCAAATTCTCACATTAAGGGGACTCCTGGGTGACCACACTTGTCTGCTGAGAGGAAGACAGTTTCCTCCATCATGGATGAAGCTATAAGCATTGTTTTCAAGGCGTCACCTAGGTGACAAGGCGTTCCATGTTGCCCAAGGCGACCTAACGCCTACGCGAGCAGCCCATTAAGGCGCTCGCTTGGGCTGGGTGGGTGGGGGGGGGGGGGGGGGGGGGCGCCAGCCGATTTCTAGTGGTTACTCTACCATGTGAGATTCTCCAAATGAGAATTCTCACATTAAGGGGACTCTTGGGTGACCACACTTGTCTGCTGAGAGGAAGACAGGTTTCTCCATCATGGATGAAGCTATAAGCATTGTTTTCAAGGCGTCACCTAGGTGACAGGGTGTTCCATGTTGCCTAAGGCGACCTAACGCCTACGCGAGCAGCCCATTAAGGCGCTCGCCTGAGCTGCTGTTGATTTAATGGGGTCCTGCCCCCATTAAATTAAAAAAAAAAAAGAGAAGAGAAAAAAGAAAAGCCCCCAAACCAGTGGGGGTCTTCCTCCCTATTAAATAAAAGAACCCCCCCCCCCCCTCAACTGGCGGGGGTTCTCATCCCATTTAATGCAAAAAAAAAAAAAGAAAAAAAAAAGAAAGGAGGAAAGAAGGCTTGACCCCCCACTAGTTCCCATTGGAACCCCCCCACCGGTGGGGGTCTTGCCCCCATTAAATAAAGAGAAAACTCCCCAACCGGTAGGGGGATCCTCCTTCCATGTGATGCAGAAAAAAAGGGGAGAGAGAGGAGAGTTTAATGGCCTTTATTTAAGGAGGGTTAATGTCTATTTGGATTCCCCATCTTAGTGGGTTCTCTACTAAAAAAGATTTAATGGCCAATCATTGGCCTTCATTATTGGGAACATTTTCCCACAAAATCCACAAAATTAAAAGAGAGGGTGATAAATGAGATTTCTCTCATTTAATGCAGCAAAAGAAGGGCCAAAAAAATGAAAAGTCAGAGGAGAATTGGGGGGGGGGGGGGGGGGGGGGGGCACCGCCCACCGGTTCCATGGCCGATGGGGGGTGCTAACCGGCGGCACCCCCATCGGTTCCAACCGGTGGAGGTACCCACCGGTTCCCCCCTCCTCCTCTCTATCATCTCTCTCTCACACTCTCTCTCTCTCTCTCATTTGTTTTGTGGTGGCACCGCCCACCAATTAAGGCCCTCGAGGCCTATAAATACCCCTCAAGAGGGAAGTGAAAGGCCATGCCCACTGGCCCATAGCTCCAAAGGGGTATTCTGCTGGTTTGAAGATACGAATTCTCATTGACCTTTTCCTTATTCATTTGCTAATATTTGCCATTTATTATAATTTTTCTTCTACATTATAGGCAAATGTTGAATGTTGTGAATGGCATTGCTAGTTTGCTACCCTTGTATATAGATAAAAATAAAATTTAATATAGTAAAAAATGTAGATAGTAGTCCTTCTAAAACGTACTAGGTTATGTAAACTAGGCTTTCACCTAGGCGCCTCGCCTTGTCGCCTAAGCAGTAAGGTTGTAGGCCACTGCCTTGGTCGCCTTGATAACATTGGCTATAAGCAGACTTGAAAAAGAAGTTCCCACTATTCCCCCTTCTCTTTACCCAATTTTCTGCTCTAGTTGGGTCAATGTGGTGCTCATGATGAACGTTGAGAAGCTCCTCAAGTTGGGTAATTTCCTCCTCCCTGAGATATCTCCTAAAGATGGGTGTCCATCCTCCTGCCTTCAACAGATTGAGCTGCCACTCCCATGGGAGAAATGAAATTCCATAAAGCAATAGGAATCTCTCTTCAAAGGAGCAGTTATTGCACCATTTATCCTTCCAAAAGGAGCATCTCAGCCCATTACCAACTTGAGCATGGATGTTTGCCTATATAACATCATTGGCCTACAAATACCACTCCATACATTTGAAACTTTAATGTAACCTGGACTCCAAGTTCGATACGTGTATGCCATTCATTGGCTAGTTAAAGCATAAAAGCATTTGAAAGTTCAATGCAACCTAGACTCCAAATCCTTGATCATTTGAATCCTACAGCCTGCATCAGAGAAATTCTTATAATTTATTAATCATGCAAAGTTCATACCCTAACAAACAACAAGTCTTCAGACCTACTCCCAAAAAGAAAAAGATGGTAACAATATGATGGCAGTTGTAGAATCTATAATTCTATTCCATGTCCAGATCCTTTATTGGAAGAACCTCAATCACAAACAAAGAAGTAGATAAACACTTTAGCAAGACCATAGATAAGGCATCCTTTTTTAACATCATGGCAATAGAAGGGACATTCTGAATTTTTCAAGGTCATACAGTCATCTAGACTTTGGATGGACCAGGCCTAGAATGCAATCAATGTCCATATATGCCCATGACAAATGGAATTATTTACAGAGCATGCTGTTTTTTGTCAAGGACTTTCGCTATATCGTAGAATGTGTGGTGATTCCACAACAGAATAGGTGGCCAAGAATGAGGACCAATTTTCCTGAGAAATGGCATGCATGTCACTTGCATACTAGAGAACCAGGGAAATGCTAGCTTGAAGCAAGCCAAAACCAAAGCCTTCCTCACCATCTTCATGGATGAGAGGTGGTAATCTCATCTCAATGAAGAGACAAGGCAGCAAGCAAGAAATCCAGGATTAGGGTTTAGTCTGAACTTGGGAGGTGTGGTGCCTGTCTTCTGTTGCTAGCCATCTCTAACTGGCTGTTTAGAGAATCTTCTTGACTGGTTTGGCAAGAATGTGGTAACTTATTGGCAAGATGGAAAAGGGCATAGAACATTGAGAGTGATGAACGAGTCTAATGGCTGGTTCTTCATGCCATGGTTTAAGCAATTTGGGGAGAAGGAGCAACATGATTTTCAACAAGAAAAGCAGATCAGTGAATCAATTTGAGACTTTCATCTATGTTAGAGAATGGGCTACTGCTTTGGGAGGGTGAATATGCAGAGCTCATGCCTTGTGAGCTCTCTTTGCCAGTAGTTAGTGCTACACCACCTTGGTGTGGATGGATGTATAGTGCGTCTCTTTTGGCAGAGCTTTCTGTATAGGAAGGGATCATTTTGGAATGACACCTTTTACTTTCAGCTTAATGAATATGTGGAACTATCTACTTTCCAAAAAAGGATGAACTTGACACCATTTGTTTCTTTCAGAACCATAAACATCTATCCAAGATGTAGTTCTCATGTGCATATAAGTTCTTGAGATTGGAGCCCGTGATACTTCACGAGCACCAGCTGTTTTGCACTATAAGCACTACCTGCACATCAATGTGCACATCAATATATTTCACACACCATGTCAGAATGAAAAACATATATTTACACATATAGAAAGATTGCTTTCTTGAATCTTAATGCCATCTAAATGTGTTGGAAACTCCTCATAAGTCATCATCCTCATCCCCTCCTCCATCGACCTTCTCATATCCTCTTTTATCCTACTCCATTGCATTACTCTTCCCCACATCCCTCTCGTTCTTGATCTCGGTCAAGATTTCATCCGGGACCCTTGGAGAGATAGAGATTCTCGAGAGACCTCGGAGATCTCGAAAGAGATCGCAAACCATGCAGGAAAGCACGGTGCCCAATGAAGCAATCTAGCAGCCCAAGACAGGATAGGAAAGTGCCTTCTTGGGATGCTTAGCTGGGCATTGGGCTAGCGCCTTGTCACCTATGTGATGCCTTGAAGACCATTCCCATTTGCCATATCATCATGTGCATTAAACACTTAAGCTTACTACCATTTGAACAGGTCAGGCTAATTAATATCTGGGCAAACTATCAGAAAGCAACTTCCTTATGACTCGCTGCTATTGGTGCATCATGCAAGATATTAGACCTTCATTACATCATACACTCAATTTGTTCTATTCGTTAGGTAACAACCATAATTGGGGCACTCCCATGTACCAAAAATTAATCTTCTCATCTTCACAGGTTGAATCCAAACCAATCTAAACTAAAACCTTCTTTGAACAGATATCACTGTGTAACTTCTTCCAGAATCCAGAGTATCCTCTCTATCTCTTTGCATGAAGAACCAGCATTGAATGGCTCCATCCAAAACTCAAAAAAGAATCTGTTGTGTTCTCAATAAAAAGACTTTTAATAGGCAAATTAGTTTAGACAAGCAACATTGTGGCCATTGAGCAGTCACTAGTCCAATTAAAACAGAAAGGAAATTTCAGTATTAGTACAGCTATTGCATAAAGTTAAACAGCTATAATTCACCCTAGGACATTGCCAAGACCTTTAGGTTCCCTTGCGCAACATATATTAATGCCCCTCTTTTTCAGTTTCCTATTAATTCAGATAGAGAAGAAAAAGATACAATTCCAGTGACATGAAAGTTCATTTTCTTACGAAGAAGTAGTGTTAGTCCTCCAAAGGAAGTTCAAGGCTTGAACAAAAGTATTCTTCAACATGTTGCCATTGTGCACTTTATACAAGGTTAACTTATTCTTAATTACCGTCAAATAACCTTATTTTTGACCATGAAAAATGCCAGCCTTTGTTTTATAAAAAGCAGCAATTGATTATCTTGTTTGCAACTTCACCATATCAATTTCAGATCTTCTAGTTTATCCCATGAGTAAATATCATCACAAACAGATCTTTTTATTGATGATGATATTTTTTGCCAGTCCAGATTGACTGTTCCATGCACCACACTGTATGACACTTACCAAAACAGAAGTCTAAAAATGCTTAGAAAAGAAAACAAACGTCAAAGAAGTAAAAATAAAAACTCACCTTGAGATGAAAAGAAAAGAAAGGAGGAAAAGATACACATCACATTCTTCCCCAGCAACAAAAGGGGGTCGGAAACAGCTGAAGAATGTTCCGTCCACTTTAAGGTTAAAAAAAGGCTTTGAAGGATACTAGCTCAAGAACATGCTTCCATAAGGATATGGATAGTGACATAAAGACCATCAATCCACCCCCAGGTAGGCCTCGTATGCAGTGTCCCTCTTCGCAACTATTGCTTCACCTCCTAATTCAGCATACATTTTGGTTCAGATTGCTCCATATTATCAGACTCCACTGAATAAAAATACTATTCCACAAATTATGGATAATGACATGAGCAGTTTCACATCATATTTCCTGATGCACACACCCCTCTTATTCCGTACTGGTAAAGTATAGATTTGGTCCCAGTGCACCTTTGCACTGGCTCCCACATGAGATGTTCATTGATTATAGCTGAATAAAGATGTTGGGGCACAAGTGACCTGATTAACAACCCTCTTGCCCTGCAGAAAATCCCTTATTGTCGAGCGACTACATCGCATCCCAGTCCATTACCAAATCTCTAAGAACGAAGCGTGCCCACATAGCACAAGATCTTCCGTTCACATTCCAGTTTCTTCAGTTTTTCCCATTGATTCAGATAGCTAAAAGACATGCATTCCTTCAGGAAAATAAATCGTGGTAATGCATATCTAAGCAGAATGACCACATTGCAATGCATCCTAGACAAAACCCCAATTCCCCGAGCCCTGTACCATCACCAACGTGCCACCTTTCCCTCTTCCCACGTCTTAGTTTTTCCCTTAAATTCGTATAGTAGAGAACAATTACATATCATAAGCTGTATTGGCAGAAAAACGAAAAATGCGTGTGCTGCAAACGAATGTGAATGATAAAATCAGCTACCACAACCAGAAACAAACGGAACACGCAGTAGATTGAAGACCCTCACATCATATACCAATCGGGTTCATCCCACAAAATCCCAAAAAGGACGCACCTTTAGAGCGTAGGATCCCCGCCCAGGAGCGACCCAGATCAGTGGTGGCCGCCGCCGCCGTGCTGCTGCTGGTGCTCGAGGTGGCGCCGCTCCTCGGGTAGGGCGACGAGGTAGGAGAAGGCCATCCCCCCGAAGCACACGTGGTAGAGGGGCTGGATGGAGCTGGTCTCGATGTACTTGTCGTGGTAGCGGTCGAACCCCCTGGATATCGCCTTCTTCACGTAGTCCAGCGACATCATCGGCTTCAGGTGCGCGGGCAGCTCCCGGAGGCGCAGCCCCTTGATCTCGTTGTAGAAGCTGCGCATCGCCATGGGGTGGGAGGGGGGTTGGAGCAGCCGATCGCGCAGCGACGAAGAAACCCTAATCTGCTACGAGGTCTTAGTGGGTGCTTCGGATATCTCCGGTTAGACGTTGGCGTAACGGTGGTGGAGGGGGCGGTCGGAGGAGGACGGGAGAAGGAACAAGAGCGTTTATATGATGACAATTCGATGGATGGACCAAACAGAGAGGCCATTGGCGATGATTGGACACATTTGTCCTCTCTTCATTGTATCTAATTTTGAGATTTTTAATTTGTAAAATTAAAAAAGTAAAAGTAAGTATAGTTAGATAATAATTTTATATTTTTTAAAAATAAATTTTATAAAAATGTCGAGGTGGCTCATTTGACACTGTTTATGGAAAATGAACCTACGCACTGGGTGTCCAAGGGAGAGGATGGTCGTTGTGGTATATTTGAATTTAGTCTAATATCAATTGTCAGTAATGGTGACCATGTAGATCCATCTCCCTTTTTCTGTCAACAGTACTTTTGACTTAAAAAGAAAAATTCAACCTCACAAGGGATAATACCTTATTATGGGGGTACACATAAGATCATGTCATAATAATGACTACCTACAATTAGTTATAACTATTTTCATTCAATATTTTTATGAGTAATACTTGTTTCACAATTAAATTGTGCAGTAAGTCTAGTCATATTGTACAACTCTTTATGGTTGGACCACGTGGTCAACTTAGTCAAACTCACATGGCCACTCCTATAATATTTGGATTGACAAATATATATTACGATTTGATAAATACAGTTTCGATTGACAAATATAATTTTGATTGATAAATATAGATTTCGATTAATAAATATGCTATATAACTAATTGCTTACAATATTATACTATGTATTTACTATTAATATATTTACTTAGTATACCTATAATATACTTAAGGTACATAACTATGTCACAATATTTGGTAAGTTAGTATAACTATATTTAACTATACCAAATACTATATATTTAACTGTTTATACTATATTTTTACTTAATATAATTACATTTACTTATAGTTAAGTTACATAACTATGTAATATTACTTAGTATAACTATATTTAACTATATTAAATGATTACTTATATAACTAAAGTTGTATTAATACTTAGCATGGATACATTTATATTAATATTCACTTAGTATAACTATACTATATTTTTACTTAGTGTACTATATATTTTATTATTAATATATTTACTTACCATCAGTATAATATAGTTAAGTTACATAAATATGTCACAATACTTAGTAAGTTAGTATAACTATATTTATTATTATATTAGTTAGATTTGTTAAGTAAACATTTAACTATATTAGTTACATACTTAATTAGTTAAGTATATTATTTAACTATATATATTTACTAACATTTATGTTAAGTACATTAGTTAACTAATATACATAACTATTTAGGCATGTAACTATTTTATTAAATATTTACTTAACTAATATAACAAATACATAATAATTTAATATATACGTATTAGAATAGTTATACGAAATCTCTCACGTATGAATATAGTTAAATATATAGTATAGTTAAATATATAGTAAGCTAAGTATATAAGTTAACTAAGAAGTATAATAGTTAAACATAATAGTATAAATATGTTAGTACATATATTTAAGTAATACTTTAATATATATACTTAACTATATACTCCATTATATTAGTTAAACACATATATACACTTAATACTCTAATAATAAGTTAGTTAGAATAATTAACTATTAATAGCGATGTCTTACTAACAAATCATCGCAAATATTTCTATTTGCGATGGTTAAAAATTAGTAGTCGCGAATATTGAATATTAGCGATGGCTAGATATTTAGCCATAGCTAATATTCTTTATTTGCGATTGCTAGATTTTAACCGCCACTAATAAAAAATATTTGCGACTGTTAAATTGTCAGCGACCGCTAATAAAATATCAGCGATCGTTAAAGAACTAGATGTCGCAAATAATAATAATTGCGACGACTGGCTACATAAAATATAATCGTCGTAAATATTCTCTCTTAGTGACCCAGATATTTTCGCCGTCGCAAATGGTTATATTTGTTACGCCTACTAATTAGCCGTTGTAAATATCTTTATCAGGGACGGCTTTTTTTAGTCTGTCGCAAATACTCGCATTTCTACTAGTGGTATGACCAACGGGAATTTGATCCTCTCGGCCACTACCCTGGGACATCCCCAAGATTAGATAGTCCTCTATAGAGATCAATTAAGTTTTTTATATGTATTTAATTTTTTTGTTCATCCATTTTCTCTTTATAATTTGCTAAATAATCACTTTTTCTTGTATGAGTAAAAACATGTTCATATTTTAATTCTATGTTATTTGAAGTAAAATCAAATTATTATTATTGCGAGTTGTTTAAGCAAAGATGTTTATCTGATTTAGATTTTGTGGCTGCTATGATTCTTAGTTGATCAATGTGATGTGTTATATTTATTTTATGATTTTTTTTCTGCTAACAAAATGTAAAGTTTTTCTTCAAAATAAAATAAGATGGTAAAAGATCTAGTGAATCAAATGTTCAAAAATAAAAGAAAGTTTTGCATAAACAATGTCATCTGTCTTAAATTTATCCTAAAATAATATATTCGATCAATTTGTTGATCAAAAGAATTTTATATGTCAAGCAAAATTATTATAAAATTGATAATAACGACTTTTCTATGTATGAAAATGTTCAAAACTAGTTACACTACAAACATAAATATTTATTTTTATAATATTTTATATAAATTTTAAAAATATTTTATATTTATGTTGGCCCCCCCAAAGAAGAATTCTTGGTCGAGGTGATAATCATTCATTGGAGAGGAGTTTTATTGCTTCACACTTTTGATGATCTTTCTTTCAAATAAATCATTATTGCTTAGGTGTGTCAAAAAGTGGTGTTAGAAAATAATGTTACCGTACCGTTTTCTTTTTAAATTGATGTGTATAGTAAATGTTTGGTTATGTTTTACTAATTTTAATATTTATATCTTAGTAAAGTTTATTGTCAAAATAAATTTTCACATAAATCTGAACTTATATTAAAAATGTTTGAGTTTAGTCTTTGGAAGGCTCAAGACTCCTTTCATCTCCCTACTCATTTTCTTTTTCCTTTGGTTGCCCTCTGCATTTCATCGAAGTTAATTTTAATATTAATTTGTAAATCTCAAATCTTAAATCTCAAATATCAAAATTAATATTCCAATAAAACAAGACATAAAAGATTGCATCTTTGAAAAAATTGAGAAATGTTAGTAAAATTTTACTTTAGTCCCTATGATCTTCTAATATTCTTAATAGTCACTATATTTATTTAAAACGTTCCTAAAAGGCCCTTCATCCCCCGTAAAAAAAATCTCTTTGAAATGACCTTTAAAGATGATTCAAAGATTATGGGGAAAAGGGAGGCGGCGGATGTTTAAGGAAATATAAAGATTGCATGGACTTATAAAGGATATTGAAAGGTTATAGGGACTGAAAAGCAAAAATTCCAAAGTTTCGTCACATTTTTTTATCACACTCATCAAAAAGAAAACATGCAACCATTAAGCAGTTGTTTGCTTTGAGGTAAAACATTGCGAAAGGTTATATTGCATATGCGATAATTGGCATTTTATGAAAACTACCGATTCTTAAATAGTTTATATTTATATTAAACTTACTTTTTGAAAACTTAACTAAAGAATGTTATAGGAGTCATGGATCTAATAATCAAATAGTTCTAGATGAATGTGACAAAAAATATAGTAAAACAATATGTGTTCTACATGTCTCATTCGGCCATTGTTCAATGGAGAGAAACCTTTTAAGAGTGGTAGTATACTATTCTTATACCCATGGAACTTCCTCTGGATGCTCCTGATTCTATATCACACCCTTAGGATGGTCCATCCTATAAATAATATAAACTACGATTCATCACTTGAGGCCAAGGTGGTTAGTGTAATAATATAAAGTACAATTCATTACTTAAGGTTATAGAGGTTAGTGTAATGTTAAAAGGTCTATGTGAAGACAGTATTACAAAAGATTGGAAGTAACATTTTCCTTTGGCAAACCCTTCTCTACCCGGTACATAATCTAGACTGAGGTAGTGCCTCCTTTTTCCTTCTGTGTGGATATGCCCCTCTGCAAAATAGTGGCCTCCTTTTCCTTTTCTGCGGATATGCCCCTCTGCAAAGGTTGCTCCTCCCCCATGCCGAACAACAGTAGTTGAAAGATTAAAGGCACTTAATCTCTTCCCCCAAGAAAACTTAGATTCTTCCCCATCGAATCTTAAAGATATATATGGTGATTTATCTCCTAATCTTCCCTAGAAACAATATACTTTCTCCCTCTTCCTTAAAACGAGTTGAGATTCTCTGCGTCCAAATTTAGACTGGACTCAGTTAGACCAAAATTTTGAGATCAAGTGAACATGGGTTTCGACACTATTTAACCCTCCTCCTTCTCTCTTTATTGACTGAGTCCAATCCAAATCTGGCGTAGAAGATCTCAGTTCTTTTAGAGCCAGTATACTTTCTCCCTTTGGCATCAAACAAGACTTGAGATATCCTCCACTACGTACGTATCAACCCCTCCACTGTGCAGGAGACATGCAACTGTGGCAATCCAACATTTTCTCAGCTCCGTGATCTCTCTTGCTTGCAGTACGAAATAAGGTATTTCTTCCTCTTGAGGCCACCTCACGTAGGGGGAAATGCTAAACCCACAGCCCTCTTCTTGTCCTAGCAGGCCCTGCAAAGCAACCTAAACACCCATGGCTTCCACTTTGAGCAGTGAACCCAAAATCTTCAAAGATGAGGCCTTTATCTACAGCACTGCCAGCAACAATGCAACCTTCCCCCGGACCATCCGATCCCAAAGCTTTCATCCTCAACAACAGCCCACTGCATGCTCTCCTGTGGTGCAACAATGGCGACTGTAAGAACCCATCTGATCAGGTTCTCCATCCTGCTGTCGCACCTCGTGGCTCTCTCTTCCTGCTGCAGCTTCACCATCTCCAATAACTGCCCCCACACGATATGGCCCGCGACGCTCGCCGGGTCCGGCACGCCGCAGCTGTCCACGACGGGGTTCCGGCTGGAGTCCGGCGAGAGCGGGAGGGTACAGGCGAGCCCGGGGTGGTCGGGGCGGGTATGGGCGAGGACGGGTTGCAGCTTCGACGAGAGCGGCGCGGGGAGCTGCCAGACGGGGGACTGCGGGGGGAAGCTGGAGTGCGGAGGGGTGGGGGCGCTGCCGCCGGCGACGCTATTCGAGATCACCATGGGGAAGGGCACCGATAAGGACTACTACGACGTGAGCCTTGTGGATGGGTACAACCTGCCGGTTTATGCTGAGCCCTGGGGGGCCGCGTATGCGTGCAACGCTACTGGCTGCATCTCCGATCTCAACTCAGGTACTTGTTTGTAGGGAAACTTTCAGTCCAATTTTAATTATAGAATAAGTTATTCGAAATTATTTATTTGAAATAACGTATATTAAAATAAAAAATATTTTAATTTGATAATTTTGTGAGGCCCACTGAAAGAATAAGAAGAATAAATAATTCTTAGATCTAAAGTGGAATGACTTATTCTTTTTATTCTAGTATAAATAATTCTGAAACGATGTAAGTCATTTCGCTCGTCAAATTAGAATTAACTTTACTCTAAAAATAAAAGACTTTATTCTTCTCATATTCTCCAATCAAAGTGGCGCTTAATATACACTTGCGCCGGCGGGTGTGTGCACACATCACGCGCTGATAGGTTAACACAGGCGAGAGCGCACACGTCCGTCCGTGTGGGTGTGCACCAAGCTGAACTCTTGTTTGTATGCCCAACTCAAGTTGCATAGTGGTTCTCAATTTTTTTTAAAAGCATTGCTGAAGAACTTAGGATCTTAAGTGCACATCCAGTTATCTTCATAAGTTTATGAAATTTATGGGGGGATCAAATTTCCTTTAGTCCATAACCCGGGTGGGCAGTGTGGGGGGAAGGGGACTTCTCTGCAGTCTCCAAGTCGACGCGTAAAAAAGTCGGCTCGAGAAAAACACAAGTGACTGGCTCGTCCGGTGTGGCTCATTTCCAACGTCCAATCTTGAAATCAGATGGTCTACTTTGTTTTTTTTTTTTTTTTTTCAAATATTGAGTAGAGACCATCCTAGATCAGTGTTCATATATCATTAATCTTTGATTAGATGACTAAAAAATATAAAAGAAAAAAGAAAAAAAGAGAGGGGAAAGGAAAACTTAGACTTAGGTATGTGGGACTGCAGAGCCCTCTACTTCCGACTGAGGTGATTCACATCTTTATAGTTAAGAAAAATACTATTATCACTATTTTTACTATCCTCTTTATCATATTCATTTAAAGTTATTTGATCAAAGAGCACTCGTTGAATGTATTAATCACAATAAATTTTTTATAAAAAGTAATTTTAATATGAATTATTTGATCAAATAATCAAATGACTTATGATAAGTGTGACAAATAGGATGATAAAAAAATAGTATATTAGCATTCCTCTATAGTTACTTGTTGTTGGGAGTCGAGTTTAGGTAGTTCTCAAGTTGATTTTTTTTTTTTAAAAAAAATGGAATCAAATCATTGGAATCTATCTGTTGACTTTAAAAAATTGAAAAAGATCTTGTGCGGACAATCTGATCATCGGTATGGAATCTGACGGCTGCGTTGCTTCACGGTGCAGCAAGCATATATGAGAGAGACCAATGCCATCAGTCATCAGGCGATTCAGGCATATGAGAGAACCCAATGCCATCAGCCATCAGGCGATTCAGGCCCATCAGCTCGGAGTCCCCCCAAACAGTAATACTTATTGCAATGCTCTTGCTGTTCTTGTAGTGTGGGGGCACTGCAGTAGGTAATTTTTTTTTGAATTTTTTAACATTAGGCTCCACAAATGCCTAGATGTTTTTACAGTCCGATCAAAGGATAATTTAAAATTTTCTAAAAAATTAAAAACTGTTAATGGACTCAGCCCATTAAAGACATATTTTGCTGTTCATCGGCGCTTAGTCCTTGATTCTTTTAGATATTTTTTGATCATCCGATCGGAGATCAAACTGTAAAGACACGTAAGACGTGAGGATTAGAGACCGTGGCCCTCTAAAGTACTAAGGAGATCCGGACTCATGGTTTTAGATCTTTGCTCATAACTACTCAAGCAATGCGCCAGTACATGCTATAGGAGGTTAATTGTACAAGCCGTGTTCATTGAATTTAATGAGATTTATGTTATGAACAACTAATAGTAGGCACTCAGTAAGGTTTTTGATAGCCAGCTGCCCTTTTCTAAAGCTTTAATGGACAAATTAAGATACCTCCATTCTCTTTCCAAAATTATTAGATCATGAATCTGCTAGCTATACACCAATATAGAGTGATAGAAGTAATGGTGTTACATACTCCCACCTTTGATGAAAAAATGGATTCATTGTTTGTAATTTCCTCCCATGATTGAAACCTCTATCTTGAAACTTTTGATTGAAAGCTAAAAGGTCACACAAATAGCTTCAAAAGCTAATGACATTTCTCTTCAATGGATTGAAACTGTAGAAGTCTAGAAATTCTTCTAATTAGAACCTATCCCAAACATGCCCTTATGTTCCACCTAGTAGGCAATGTAATCTTCTACATTCTTACGAATAAGTGTCCATAGTTACTAACAAACTGCATTAATTAAGTGGGTAAAAATCATGGCAATGTATTGGAAAATTCATCTTAATTATGTTAGGGATTTATGAATACTTGTAGCGGAAGTCATCCCTAACGAGAAGAAGAAGACGATGTCGGAGTTGATCCCCACACGCACACGAGCCTCACGAGCACCGCACGAACGTCGGACGTGGAGATCCGTGTAATCCGAGCACAAACTTCTTTAGTTTCCTCTCTTTATCTCACTTGATGCGTATGGCTTGATGAAGAGTCACATACTTCTTATATAGAGAGAAGAGATCAGTCTCGTTTAATTTTAAATGGATCCCACCCATTACAGGATCCTAATAGATTCCTTATGGGTTGAGCCCAATAACCGTATTCCGTTAATTGGATACCTTATGGTGTATTAGTGTGTCGCCCAATAACCACGAGTGGACCAACAAATTAAGCTTTTGGATTTTCCAATATTTCAGGTTGTCCAAAGGAGCTGCAAGTGGGTGGTGGGGACGGGCGTCCAGGGGACGTGGTAGCGTGCAAGAGTGCGTGCGAGGCGTTCGGATTGGACAAGTACTGCTGCAGTGGGGAATATGCGAATCCAACCACATGCAAGCCTTCCTTCTATTCGACCATCTTCAAGTCGGCATGCCCTCGAGCTTACAGCTACGCATTTGATGACGCCACCAGCACCTTCACCTGCAAGGCATACGAGTATATCATCACCTTCTGCCCCACGGCCAACGGGTCATTACCCTCAGAGAGAAATGGAACATTTTATCAGAACAACAGGTGCTCTCTGTACTTGTAGCCACAAGGTTAATCATATATATATCTTGAATCACCATTTAAATGTGGCTCCATGTCATCAGGAGAAGCAAACGTAGGCCCTTCATTAAATCTTCTAAAATAGTTCTACTCAAGGGCACTTGAGTCCCAACTTGTTGCTTACTTTGTCTCTCCCTATCTTATGCAGTTACTACAGGTCAAGAGGCTCGTCTACTGAACAACCTACAACTACACAAGGGCAGACCTATGGAGCACCACAAGAAATTGCATCCTCATCTAACAGCCTGTGCTCTAGCCTTCCCCTGATCATCTCATTCACTCTTTTCCTCTGGAAATTTTGAATTTTCAGACATACATGGCACAGGAGGAGCAGATGATCACAGCTCTGAGGAAGACAAGAAATTAACATGCATACGTTCAGGCATACAGAAAGTGAGAGCTGAATGTTCAAAGTAAACGCAGCAGTGAAGGGTAATGCCAAGCGTAGTAATGATGCGTATTTAGGCAAAGAATGGTCGTAATACAGCAAAAAGATCATGGTGAATTGGCTTGAGCTCTTCTCTTGTTTAGAGAACTGTAGTATGAATTGTCCTTGCTCAAATACATTTCTGAAGAAAAAAGATCAGGTCCTAATTTTGAAGGACTTCTTAGAGAATGAAAGAAAGGGGACCATCATATAGGCTTTAGCTTACGGCAGAATTGCAAGTTACACAGGAGATGTCAAGCTGTTCAATTAGCACTGAACTGCTAACATCAATCTTAGTTAAGAAATGGAATAGATCCCAGAGCCTGTAATTAACAGTCAAGCGCTCAGTTGTAATCATATGTTCAAAATACAAACACTGAAGCATCGGGAATGCTCTATTTAATTCTCTATAACAGTGATGCTGGGATGATCTACATAAACTGGACTATTTATTCATACCATTTTACACAGTCTAGAAGCCTTCTCCCTCACCTTGTTCCAGAATTCTCTGGAAGCAGTGTACATGGGCCTTGATGGGCCACATCAACACCAAAGGCAAAACCTTAGTGCCAAAGACTAACAAAGGAAATACAAAATGGTAGGTAAGACGCGATGCTAGCTCAATAGCCCTGGCTAAAGAATAGTAGAACAAAATGTGTTCTATGGTTTCATTACTCTTTGACAAACTGGGAAGATCTTTGCCAATCTATCTTGGGATGGAATTCTAATTGGCAAACAATATTTCCAAATGAATAGAGATATCCTTGGGGGAAGGTACCTGGTCAATGTGGGGTCCCCATCAACTTTCAAATTGCAGTCCACATTGTTGAGAAGCAGGGTATAATTACTTTGCTGGGGCTTCTATATGCGGTAAAATTGCCTCTAGAGGTGAGGGTCCCAACCAATTCATCCCTGGTGACTAGCGACCTTTAATTGTGGCATATGGTTGCTTAATATTGCCTCAAAGGAAGGGGTGTAAGCGAGCTCGAGTTTTGCTTAAGTTTTGTTCAATTAATTTTAATCAAGTTCGAGTTCGAACCCAGTATTTATGATGGTTGTCCAAGTTTAACTTGTTTAGATATTAAATGAGCTCAAGTCAAATATCGAGTAGTTCTTGAGCTCAATGAATTCATCATAGATTTAATCCAAAAAATTTTAAATTTAAATTTATTAACTCAAGTCAGACTATGGGAGTACCAAAGTTGTTTGTGTTGGAGCGGCTATATAATAGTCTTATAT
This sequence comes from Zantedeschia hybrid cultivar, assembly GCA_030544215.1. NCBI lineage: Eukaryota > Viridiplantae > Streptophyta > Magnoliopsida > Alismatales > Araceae > Zantedeschia > Zantedeschia hybrid cultivar. The sequence continues at coordinate 39,306,460 of JARZZO010000013.1, read as the reverse complement.
CGGTTAATTTCAGTTGTGGCCAGTGCTTATGATCTTGGGCCCCTTCAAACTCAACACCTAGGTTTTGTGGTTTGTAAGATGGTATCAGAGTCGGGCGTTATCTAATTTCTATGGCCCATCTTGGCCGTGAGAGGGAGTGTTGGAGTGACTATATAATAATCTTAAAATACTATAAAATACTATAAAATATTAAATATCTTATTCATTAAGCTTATTCATAACTAGAATAATCTAATGAGTACTTAAAATAAGTCTTAATGAGTGTTTAAACGAGTTCTCCATGAATATTAAAATGAGTTCTTAATGAGTATATAGGCGAGCTCGTTGATGAACATAATCAAGCCGAGGTCACATGTGTTCAAACTTGGATCGTTTAATGATTTTTTTTTTTCAAACTTATTTATTTAGCTTAATAGACGAGTCGAATCGAATTATTATCGAGTAATCTTACGAGCTGTTAATCAAGCGTATTAGTTCTTTCACATCCCTACGCACAAGGATTTCTTTATCAAAAAGTTTTGATAAAAGTTGGATGTTCTGCTGTTGATTTTGCATCAAATATGAGACCTTAGGGAGTGCTTCCATTAAAAGTGCTGTTCCTCTTAAGGGCTGTGGATAGGGATGCAGAATCCTTGGATCCGAATCCGATCTAGATTCGAATGTGAAAGATCTAACTAAACAATCTTAATTTAAATATGGATTTGTTTGGAGTGAATCCTAATTTTTGGAATCAGATATAGATCTGAAAGATCCGTCCTACCATCGATCAGATTCCAAAAGTTTTAAGTTTCAAGGTGCCACCCAAGTAATAAGTATGCAAATAGGCCGGATTCGGTGTAAATTTAAGATAGATCTGTGACCATATTTATTATTGTTGATAAAATACATAATATCTCCATGCATCAAATGAACAAGCGGAAGCATGCACGGAGATGGATCGTAACGGAAAACGTACCTTAACGGCGACGTTCGTAGATGGACGGCGACGACTCCGTGAGGACGAGGATGAGAACCACGTGACGGGCTTCTCCCCAAAATCCACACTGCAAATTCTAGGCTCTTGGTGATAGCCTCTTGGAGAGCAACACTTAGAGAGAGAGGGAGAATATGTAGAAAGGAGAGGACTCTAGAGTGAGAAAGAGGGCTGCCCAAAAGTGAAGGTTTTCTTGAGAATGTTCAGATTTTTTTACGTGATGCCATTCTCCCTCTTTTATACCTCTCTCCTCTACACTTTCAAATAAAGGGGGGAATGGTTATATCCAAGGGGTGCTTCACAAGTGTGGGTAACTCCCCACAACCACTCCCTCAACCACTCCCCCTCATCTCCTATAACCAACTCTTGGCCCCACGTGGGCATATGCATGGTAAGAACCATGCTTTGGTTAACATCTCCCACTTGCCCACGGAGGGCAAAGATCAATAAACAATCTCTCTAAGTTGCTACAATCCAACTGTCATACAGGAAATGCAGCGTGCGACCTCACGAGCATAACACTAACAGGCGAGTAGTGATGCATTAAGTTATCACCAAAACTAATGGAACACAATACTCTTTAAAATCTCGTGGTACCCCAGACCATCTTATATTCACCTGATTTAACACTCCGGATCTCTCAGATAAATAACTGGCAGTGTTTAAATCCCAAATATCATGTGATCATAACTCTGTCTGTACACAACTGACTGAGTTCCCCGGGGTATGATCCACATAACATGGTGCAATATATAGATGTCTTCCCCAAGTTCTCATGTCAATTAGATTAATCTCGGCTGCTTTCCTAGTCATGTCCCGTTAGACTGTATCAACCTTAGTCCTAAGGATCATGCTAAAGTAGCGACGCCGAGCTTCCTCTTCATGACATAGTTCCTAGGTTACAAAGGGTACAAGTAGAATCAACAATATGATCCAAGAGCTCACACAATGATGAAGAAGAGATCCATTCATCATTCTCATTTATCGGTCGTGAATTGCACATGCGGTATGAGACGCATGTTATGGTGTTTTTCCACAAATGTGGGCGTGTCAATTATAGATTTATCATTTAAACACCATACGGATCTTAGTCTAATCACTCCCACTGCGATTAACCTGAGTCTCATGACCCAGTCGCTTCCACTCAGCGCCTTGTCTCAAGACTCACATCCGGCTTTTCCAGACTATACAGGATGGACTCAATTTTTCCCGTATTCGATATTTAAAGATCTCATCTTGGCTCTTATCCGAGGCGACATAAATAAATATTTTAAGTGTATCTTGTTCACTCTTCTAGCGCCATAGATACATAATGTCTCATCTTGCTCGCTATCTCAGCGCCAAGGCGAATTACCCGTGTGAGAGGGTCAATTCAAGTCTGGTGACACTCATTGATGTGTAAACAAGCATTCCATCAAAATACTCAATAAGAGAATGCATCGAAGTCAACAATAACTGTTCTTTACATTACAGTTTACATAAACCCATGGCTCTACTATGGGTCGTGAAAGCCTCTCTAGTGATCTGTTTAGTTAGCGGGTCTGCTACCATACGATCGGTAGAAATATGTCGAAGGACCACTGCTTCTTTTGCTAACAGATCTCGAATGAAGTGATATCTAATGTCAATGTGTTTGGTTTTACCATGGTACTTAGGATCCTTGGCGTAAGCCAAAGCTGATGTACTATCAACATAGAGAAGTACACTCTCCTCCGCATGAGGAGTGACAACTAATCGCCGCAGGAAACTCCTTAACCAAACTGCTTCTTGACAAGCTGTTGAACATGCCACATATTCCGATTCCATAGTGGATAGAGCAATGCACGTCTGTTTCTTGCTACACCAAGAAATGGCCGCGCCACCGAGTATGAACACATACCCTGACGTAGACTTTCTTTCGTCTTTGTCGCTGGCCCAATCAGCATCACTATAACCTTTCAACCTTAGATCATCTCCTTCGTAACATAAGGCAAGGTTCGTTGTTCCACGTAAATATCGGAATATTCTCTTGACTGCCTTCCAGTGAGCAGGTTACTTTGATAACGGCTAGCTAATCCGACAGCATAACTGATGTCGGGTCGAGTACACAACATATCATACATCAGACTCCCAATAGCTGCCGCATATGGCACTTTATTCATTTGATTCTTCTCTTCTTCATTCTGTGGGCATTGGCTTACACTTAAAACACAACTTTTATCAACTGGAGTATCAATGGGCTTGGAGTGATTCATTCGGTATCGCTCTAGAATCTTATTAATGTAGGTTTCCTGAGACATACTCAAAAAACTTCTAGAGCGATCTCTGACTATCTTCACTCATAACACATAGTTTGCTTCGCCTATATCTTTGGTCTCGAAGACGGAAGATAACCACTGCCTAGTGGCATTGATAAACTCCATATTGTTCCTAGCCAGCAAAATGTCGTCAACATACAATGACAGAATTAGAATCTTCTCTTTCTTTCGTTTGACGTACACACAGTGGTCTTCCTCAATAGTCTCAAAACCGAATGAGGTGATTTCCTTATGAAATCTCAAATACCACTGTCTAGACGATTGTTTGAGGCCGTAAATGGAACGTTTTAGGCGGCAAACTTTGCGCTCTTGTTCTTTTACCTCAAAACCCTCTGGTTGGAACATGTAAATTTCCTCGTCTAGTTCTCCATTAAGAAATGCCGTCTTAACATCCATCTGAAAGAGTTCTAAATCTAAATGTGCGACAATAGCTAGGATCAGGCGAATAGACGTAAATCTCACCACCGGGGAGAACGTCTCATCAAAATCAATACCCTCCTTCTGGGTATATCCTTTCGCCACTAGTCGTGCTTTGTATTTGTCAATTGATCCATCTGCCTTGCGTTTAATTTTGAAAACCCATTTGTTTCCAATAGCTTTATGCCCAGGCGAAAGATCAACTAACTCCCAGACCTTATTCTTTTCCATTGAATCTATTTCGTCTAGCATAGCAGCTTCCCATTCTTTCTTTGATAATGATGAATATGCCTCTTTGACATTTCTAGCTTCTTCATCATCCGCAGGCTGACACATTAAAATCTCCTCTTCAATCTCAAAATGTCGACGAGGAGTGTGGCCGCGTTTACTTCGACGTACTTGGGTGTCGGCATCTTCCGATTCTAATGAAGTACTCCCACTCGGTAAATTAATAGGTATACTCCCACTAGCTTGATCATCTATACTATCTCCAGCGATGACATGGTTAGGAACTAATTCCCTCCCTTCGCTGGAAGATGGTAAGAGAGCTGTCTCATCCACTTCATGGAGAGCAAAGCTTTTTCCGACATTGCCAAGTTTAGGGTATTCTTTCTCTAAGAATACAACGTCTCGAACCTCTTTCTCTGTCATTCCTCCATCATGATATTGTCCATACATGACATACCCTTGTGAGCTATCAGGATATCTTATGAAGATAAACTTTCTAGCTTTAAGGCCCAGTTTCCCATACTTGTGGGACGAGTCATGGACATATCCAGCTGACCCCTACGGGCGTAGGTTTCCCAAATACGGTTTTTGGCCACGCCACAACTCATAAGGGGTAGAAGGAACTGACTGTGAAGGCACACGGTTAAGTAAATAGGCGGCAGTCAACAAAGCATCCCCCCAGAAGGATATTGGGAGGTTGGCATGCGCCATCATAGACCTAACCATATCTAACAACGTTCTATTCCTTCTCTCGGCAACACCATTTTGTTGCGGAGTATGTGGAATAGTGAGTTGTCTTTTAATTCCCTTTTCCTCACATAGAATTCTGAACTAATCAGATAAATATTCGCGTCCTCTGTCGGTGCGTAGAGCTTTTACACTCTTACCGGTCTGATTCTCAACCTCAGCTAGGAAGCGTTTGAAACAATCCAGTGCTTCATAGCGGTGAGCGATCAGATAAACATAACCGTATCGCGAATAATCATCTATAAAGGTAAGGAAATATGATGCTCCATGTCGAGCCTTCACACTTAAAGGTCCGCAAATATCAGAATGTACAAGCTGCAATACATCAGTGGCCCTTCTGGCCTTCCCGAAAGGTTTTCGGCATGCCTTTCCAGCCAAACATGATTCACATAAAGGTAGAGTGACCTTAGCGAGTGAACCTAAAAGGCCTTCTCGAGCTAACCTGGTCATTCTATCATGTCCTATGTGACCTAGGCGAGCATGCCATATTTCCGAACTAAGGTCTTTATCATCAGCCACATACGACACAGAAGAAGCATTGAAATCAACATCTAATTTAAACAAACCACCACTCAATAAAGCATGTCCATACAGCACATCATTTAAATAAATGTCAATACTAGTACCAATCATAACAAGAGCAAATCCTAGGGATAATAAAGATGAAGCTGACAAAAGATTATGCTGAATCCCTGGCGCATAAAGAACATCATGCAATGTCAATACACGACCAGTTCTAAGTTTGAGCTGGTACACACCAACTCCTAAAACTTCTTCACTGGTCCCATTGCCCATGTAAATTCTTTGCGTCCCTCTTGGAATTCGGCGGTAATCTTGGTACCCATCTCGATCTCTAGTTACATGCTTGGTCGCTCCTGAATCCACAATCCACTCAGGATAAGTTCGGGCGACTAAGACATGAGAACAAACATACACAGAGAGAGAATCTGGGTTGAGGGATACCTTTTTCGGCTCAGCGCACTCGCGAGCGAAATGTCCCATCTTCTCACAATTGTAGCACTTCACCTTTGATTTGTCCCTTTTACCACCGCGCTTGCCTCTGTGGTGGCGCTTCGGTGTCCGCTCTGCCTTGTACTTAGAGCTGGATGCAGTTTCACGATCTTTTCGTTTGAAAAATTTCTTTGGGCCCTTCCTGCCTTGGTGTCTGCCTCCCTTGGCGACTAAGGCAGTGGCGCGTACAGCTTCTTCGCGCTCAGCCTCCAACTCCACATGACGAGAAATATCAGAAAAATTCTTGATATTCTCGTTGTGGGTAAGAATTTGTTTCATATGGACCCAAGAGTCCGGTAGAGATCGGATTACTGCAAGGACCTGCTGCTCGTCCGTGAGATCATGACCTGCCGACTTTAAGTCCCTGATCATGCCCGACATAACCCTAAGGTGTTCGGTCATGGTCTGTCGTTGGTCTTTGCGGTAGGTCTCAAACTTAAGTACAAGAGCGCGCAACCGCGTAGTTGAAGTTCCACCAAATTGAAACTTTAACTGATCCCACATATCTTTGGCAGTTTGGAATTTCTCAAATTCCCCAATAAGATCGTCTTGCATGCTGCTTAACATGGTAAAGCGTGCGCTACGATCCTTATTGAACCATTGACGGTACGCTTCTTGATCTCTACGGTGCTGTGCTGTATTGCCATCCTCAGGCGGTGACATGACGGTGGTAAGATGTTCTAGCAATTCCTGCTCGTTTAGCAAGTATTGAATCTTACGGTGCCAAATGTCATAATTCATTCCCGTCAACTTGTCACCCTTGGTCAGATCAGCAATGACATTTTTCATGGCCATTTTAAATCACTACATAAATAAAATTTAGAGAGTCAAGTTGACATGGTTTACACATCATGATTCGCTTCCAAAAAATCCAAACTAATAAATATTAAGTTAACTCGATCATCGGAATCGAAATATAGATCTAGGATACTATAATCATCTTCCGATTAAATCAAGGTAACTTAATTTTAATAGAATGATTTTGAGCGAATTCACAACGAGAGAAACACTTTAGATCTCTCGTAATAGCCACTTATCAAACGTTTACAAGTTTAATTTGAATATCATGGATATCTACATAATTAAATCAACATGAATAACAAAGTCCATGATATTTCAATAACTTGATCAAATTTTCAGCTATCATGAATATTTACAAAAACACATGATTACGTAAATATATCAATTTTCAATTTCAACATGATCATTTTAAATGAAATGATAGCTAAGTGGCTGCATAAATTGATCAATTCAAGACGTGCAGATTAACAAATTATCATTTAAAAATTAATCAATCGGCGCTACACGAGCATGCGCAATATTTAAATAATACGACAATTTTGCACGAATTAAATTAATTCAATTAGTAAATATACAATCATGCATATTTAAATCTAAGAACGTAAAATTCAATTGCCACTAACCGATAAGCGCAATAATTTAACGATCTATAAATATGCATTTTACATAGTTGAATAATCGATTATTAGTGTCATTTTTCTTCATTGCACAAAAATTCATTTCAATTACACGCAAATACTGTTAAGGTCGATATCAGTGACCAAAAAATAATTATTTGCGTGACGAAATAAAACAATTCAATTTATTACATATTGCGCAACATAATATCAAGACAATCATGACATTTAAATAATTGGCACTAATCAGGATGATTCAACTATAACTCAAATAGACCATGGAAATCAAATTACATTAATTTGCACTAATAAGTCTACGATTAAAATTAAATTCTAATACATCATCTAATCATAAATAAACAAACTAATACTCCATAATTTCAAATTCAATTTCTCCGTTCATAATCATACGGAGAATTTGAAACGGATCCATTCGAACAACCAACCGGCCCATTCCGGATCCAGCCCAATACGGTGCATCGTGAGGTTCACGGCGACCCATGTGACGCCACGTGCCACCAAATGGTCCGCAGCGGTGACGTCTGCGGGCCTCCCAGCGGCGGCATCGTTGGGCTCGACCCGTCCTCGCCAAGGACACGCCCGCTGGACCATGCGTGGCTGCTACGGCAGCCCCATGCATGGGCGTGGGAGCCCCCCTGCGTAGGGGCGAGAACGCCTCACCTGCGTGCGGGGAGGGCACCACGCCCGCATGCATGGGCAGGCTGCCCATGCAGGACGTGGGCGGCACGTCCACGCAGGACGTGAGCCCCACGCCCACGCGGGACGTGGGAGCTCCGCCCACGCGGGGCGTGAACACCACGCGGGGCGCGAGCGCCACGACCGCGGGCGTGGCCGCTCCGCCCGCGGGCGTGGCCGCTCCGCCCGCGCTGGGCCCGAGCGGTATGCCCGCCGGCGTGGCCGCCGCTGCGTTCGTCGGCTTGGGTCCTTCTCCGCGCAGGGACGTCGACCGTCGCGGCGAGCTTCCCTCGTCGTCCGCGTCACCGTTTGCATGGCCGCCGTTACAGGCGCCGTCTTCATCCTCGTCGTGGCTGCCGTCACGTACTATCTCGGATGGTTGGTCGCGTCCAGAATGCGCGCCGCAAAACCCTCTGAGGTAGGCTAAGTATTCCGGCGCTCTGAGCCTCCTTGGAGGAGAAGATGGGACGCGGTCGTCGCCGGATTCCTCCTCGGAATAGTCGGTCAGTTCATCGGGAACCCGTTCCGATTCCTCGTCACTGATAACCACCATGGGAGCCATTCGGCTCGACGAGGCCGCAACATCGGAACAGTTCTTTTTGATCGAAGACCACGCTGCCATGGTTCCGTTAACCTGGCTCTGATACCAATGTTGATAAAATACATAATATCTCCATGCATCAAATGAACAAGCGGAAGCATGCACGGAGATGGATCGTAACGGAAAACGTACTTTAACGGCGACGTTCGTAGATGGACGGCGACGACTCCGTGAGGACGAGGATGAGAACCACGTGACGGGCTTCTCCCCAAAATCCACACTGCAAATCCTAGGCTCTTGGTGATAGCCTCTTGGAGAGCAACACTTAGAGAGAGAGGGAGAATATGTAGAAAGGAGAGGACTCTAGAGTGAGAAAGAGGGCTGCCCAAAAGTGAAGGTTTTCTTGAGAATGTTCAGATTTTTTTACGTAATGCCATTCTCCCTCTTTTATACCTCTCTCCTCTACACTTTCAAATAAAGGGGGGAATGGTTATATCCAAGGGGTGCTTCACAAGTGTGGGTAACTCCCCACAACCACTCCCTCAACCACTCCCCCTCATCTCCTATAACCAACTCTTGGCCCCACGTGGGCATATGCATGGTAAGAACCATGCTTTGGTTAACAATTATATTATCAGTTTAAAAAATTATATGTTAATTTATAAGTTAATAATCGGTCAAATAATTAAATCCTTAGTATATTATATGTATTCGGTCATAAATGGACCATAACCTTATCTGCTATACATGGCGACAGCAACGGGGAGGCAGCGGATTTTTCGTGATCTCCCAGGCCTATACAAGGTTAAGGGCATGCATGGAGTAACTTTTCATTGAAAGCCATCTTTGATTTTACTCTTTGATGAGGCAGAATCCGATTCAGCCCATTAAAACAAGCTCAAACCCAGTTCAGCCCAGCAGCAGCAATAGAAGGCCCCCTGGAAGCCTTCGGCCCGTAAGCGGCATAGAAGCCCTCGGCCCAGCAGGCAGCCCAGTGGTCTTCGGCCCATCAGCGGCCCAACAGCCTTTGGCCCGTAAGCGGCACAGTAGCCCTCGGCCCAGCAGGCTTCGACCCGTCAGCGGCCTAACCCCCTTCGGCCCAACAGCCGTATCCGGCCCACTCCGGTGGAGGACTAGGCACTATGGCGGTTTACCAATAAGCCCGGAATATAGTCCTATATCGGCTATCACCGTTAACCATCCTCTATCCTTCGCTATAAATATACCGCTATTTATTGCCAAAGGTATGTCTCCGTGACCCTCAAGGACCATAGTCTAAAAAGCATTAAAGCTACTCTTTGCCTTCTGAATCGAATCATCTTCAGAAGCTAACTTAACCGTCGGAGGGGGTTCCTAAGCGCCGAAGCCCGGGACTCCTACTCACCGGTTTCTTCTTCTTTTCCTCTTGCAGGGGCTCGGTTCGAACCTTCGCCGACCTCACCAAGTCGGTCTCGGCCGCCGACCTTGGACTCCTCCCTCCGGTCTCGACGCCGTTCGCCGGCTGCCCCTCTCCCGAAGAAGACTCGGTCCCGCACCGCCTGCCCGTCAGCCGGATGGACCTCGGCCACACCTTCCCGAGGCAAGCCGACACCCGACCGAGCGACCCTCTGCTTCGGATCCTCAACTGCGTCTCTGCATCCATCGCCTTCCGGATCCCCGATTGGGTCTCTTAGACCGATCCGACCCAGCTCCGGATCTAAAACTTCGGATTCCAGCTTCGGAATCCGGTCGTGATAGCTTCGGCTACATCACGTGGCGCCGTCTGTGGGAAACAAACAAACAAGTCATGTCTCAACGACCTGTAACCCGACGATCCGGACAGAACGAAGCAGAGACACGGGAAGCCTCAGCACAGCTGCTGCCCTCCGAAGGCGCCCATTCTGCTCCACCGAGCGTGGCTCTGCCCGTCATACCAGAGTCCCTCGCTGCAGAAGACCGGGTGGGAGTGCTCCAGCAACAGATGGCGACACTAGCCGCTGCCGTCACCTCCCTCGCGCCTCTTCAGGAGATGGTGTCCGCCATCGCCCAGCGCATGGGATTGCTGGGACAGCTTCCTCAGCAAGCACCGCTCCCCCCACTCTACCCAGTCCAAGATACAAGGTTCCGGCCAGCGCGCACACCGGTTTCCTCCGACGAAACCGCTACGGCAAGCAGCGAGCCCTCGGCGCTACCTGCCCGAGCCCCTCGCGCCGACCGCATAACGGAGCAAGGCTATGCTTCGTCGGAATTCCGCCCGGCCAGAACCGGAGGACAATCAGTCGCCACCTCAACCGCCCCGGACCTGGACCGACGGCTGACAGCGATGCGGAAGGAAATGCAGCAGATGGTGTCTCGGCCATACGGGGCGCCCCTTGCTAGCAACATCCTGGAGCAAACCCCATTCACGCCAGAGCTCCTGGCTACCGAGGTACCTCCCAATTTCAAACTGCCGAAGGGCCCTCTCTACGACGGGATGACAGATCCGGTCTGTCATTTCCAGAGATTCAACACATACCTCTCGGTCCGAGGGGTCGCCGAGGCAGTCCGCTGCCGCCTTTTCCCCCTCACCCTTGAGAAGACTGCCCAAACTTGGTTCGAGACACTGGCCCCCAACTCCATCCACTCCCTAGTCCAGTTGGGTCAGCTGTTTATCGACCAGTTCTATGACGCCACTCGGCAGTGTAAAACTTCCGCCAGCCTACTAGCCATCCGGCAAGGCCCCACCGAAACTCTTCAAGAGTATTTTACCAAGTTTCGAACCGAGGCGGCCCAAATCCCAAACCTTGATAGCTCGATTGCGGTCTCGGCCGTGATCAGCGGGTGTCGGGACGAAGGGCTCCTCGGCTCCATCGGGAAGCGGCACGGTATATTTCTAAGTCCGCAAGCAACCCGTACCGATCGGGAAGCGGCATGATTTTCTAAGCCCGCAGGTAACCTGAACCAAGAGTGGCTTCGGCCATGTGTACTGGATCGGGAAGCGGCACGGTATATTTCTAAGTCTGCAGTAACCCGTACTGATCGGGAGCGGCACGGTATTCTCAAAGCCCGCAGGTAACCTAAACTGAGAGTGGCTCCGGCCATGTGTACCGGATCGGGAGCGGCACGGTATATTTCTAAGTCCTCAGTAACCCGTACCGATCGGGAGCGGCACGGTATTCTCAAGCCCGCAAGTAACCTGAACTGAGAGTGGCTCCGGCCATGTGTACCGGATCGGGAGCGGCATGGTATTTCCTTGAAGTCCGCAGGTAACCTGAACCGAGAGTGGCTCCGGCCATGTGTACCGGATCGGGAGCGGCATGGTATTTCCTTGAAGCCCGCAGGTAACCTGAATCGAGAGTGGCTTCGGCCATGTGTACCGGATCGGGAAGCGGCACAGTATATTTCTAAGTCCGCAAGCAACCCGTACCGATCGAGAAGCGGCATGGTTTTCTAAGCTCGCAGGTAACCTGAACCGAGAGTGGCTCCGGCCATGTGTACCGGATCGGGAGCGGCACGGTATATTTCTAAGTCCGCAGTAACCCGTACCGATCGGGAGCGGCACGGTATTCTCAAGCCCGTAGGTAACCTGAACCGAGAGTGGCTCCGGCCATGTGTACCGGATCGGGAGCGGCATGGTATTTCCTTGAAGCCCGCAGGTAACCTGAACCGAGAGTGGCTCCGGCCATGTGTACCGGATCGGGAGCGGCATGGTATTTCCTTGAAGCCCGCAGGTAACCTGAACCGAGAGTGGCTTCGGCCATGTGTACCGGATCGGGAAGCGGCACGGTATATTTCTAAGTCCGCAAGCAACCCGTACCGATCGAGAAGCGGCATGGTTTTCTAAGCCCGCAAGTAACCTGAACCGAGAGTGGCTTCGGCCATGCGTACCGGATCGGGAAGCGGCACGGTATATTTCTAAGTCTGCAAGCAACCCGTACCGATCGGGAAGCGGCATGGTTTTCTAAGCCCGCAGGTAACCTGAACCGAGAGTGGCTTCGGCCATGTGTACCGGATCGGGAAGCGGCACGGTATATTTCTAAGTCCGCAAACAACCCGTACCGATCGGGAAGCGGCATGGTTTTCTAAGCCTGCAGGTAACCTGAACCGAGAGTGGCTTCGGCCATGTGTACCGGATCGGAAAGCGGCACGGTATATCTCTAAGTCCGTATAAACCGAACCGGGAGTGGCTTCGACCATGAAAACCGTGTCGGGAGCGGCAGGATAACCCCTCAGATCGTATAAACCGTATTGGTAAAGGCCTCGGCCGCATAAACCATAACCGGGGCGATTTTTCCAACTCCATATCCGAACCAAGATCGGGTCCCGGCCGTGCGAGCCGCAACTAAAACGACGACAAGATCTCGGATTCAAGAAGAACCAGATTCGGTCGTTCATTCAGAGCATCAAGATAAAGCCAAAAAATACTTTCTATATATAACAAAAAGAAAGTACAAAACCGGCCGTCCATCTGGCCGCAGACTTACAAAGAAAAAGTCGAAAACAAAAATCGGGACAGGCCCCCGTGTCAGCCCTCGGTGTTCCCCCCATCCACATCAACTGGGCTCCGGCCAGGAGATGGGGAGGGAGAATCAACTATCTGCACGGCTTCAGACGGGGCGGCTTCGACAGGAGTCGCCTCAGCTGGAACGGCCTCGTCGCCTTCCGCCGAAGCTGAGGCCCTCTCAGCCGCAAGTCCCCTCCACCAGGACAGGAGCTCTTCGCCCTCCTCGTCCGTCGGCAGGGCAATACCAGACAAGTCCACGGTCGGGCAGGCCTTCTGAGCGGCAGCCAGCCCAATGGTGAAGACCGAGGAGGCCGCCAGAAGCTGCGCTTGGATTATCTCCTCGGCGAAGTCTGGGCCAGCCTTATAATCAGCCAACGGCCGGGATCTTCTCTTTCGTCTCACCGCTTCTCTCGGATGCGCGCCACGTGTACCGTCTTTCGGTAATGATGACGGACAGACTCCGGGAATTGAAGCAGGATGGTCAACGGCCGAAAGCGGTCCGACCCTTCGGCTGATCACTCGGATGCCCGCCACGTGTTCCGATCCGCGTGCCGAGAAAGGAAGAGGCGGCAATCCGAGTGGAACCTCGGACAGAGAGCCGAGGTGACCCGCGATCTGCAAGCGGCCAGGATCTCTTTGTGTTTTTTACGGAGCGGCCGGATGCGCGATGCGTGTCCTGTGTTTCTTCGCGAAACGACTGTTCTGACGGAAAAAGCGACGCCCGTCTCGTCCATTTAATTGAGCCTGACACAAGTCAGAAGGCTCGGCCCTTCGCCATTAGAAGTGAAGGCCTTCGTCGCTACATCTCGAATGAAGACGGATAAGTGACTGCTGACCCTCGGCCGACCGAGGGCATCATCTTCTTAAAAAAGAACAGAAAGCCTCAGGTAAGTACCTGTTACGTCATTCCTCAAAGAGGCTTCAGGCTATACTCTCGTCATCTCAAAACTGAGGAAGACAAGAGTGGGGGGCTATGTGATGAGGCAGAATCCGATTCGGCCCATTAAAACAAGCCCAAACCCAGTTCAGCCCAGCAGCAGCAATAGAAGGCCCCCTGGAAGCCTTCGGCCCGTAAGCGGTATAGAAGCCCTCGGCCCAGCAGGCAGCCCAGTGGTCTTCGGCCCATCAGCGGCCCAACAGCCTTCGGCCCGTAAGCGGCACAGTAGCCCTCGGCCCAGTAGGCTTCGGCCCGTCAGCGGCCCAACCCCTTTCGGCCCAACAGCCGTATCCGGCCCACTCCGGTGGAGGATTAGGCATTATGGCGGTTTACCAATAAGCCCGGAACATAGTCTTATATCGGCTATCACCGTTAACCATCCTCTATCCTTCGCTATAAATACACCGCTATTTATTGCCAAAAATATGTCTCCGTGACCCTCAAGGACCATAGTCCAAAAAGCATTAAAGCTACTCTTTGCCTTCTGAATCGAATCATCTTCAGAAGCTAACTTAACCGTCGGAGGGGGTTCCTAAGGGCCGAAGTCTGGGACTCCTACTCACCGGTTTCTTCTTCTTTCCCTCTTGTAGGGGCTCGGTTCGAACCTTCGCCGACCTCACCAAGTCGGTCTCGGCCGCCGACCTTGGACTCCTCCCTCCGGTCTCGACGCCGTTCGCCGGCTGCCCCTCTCCCGAAGAAGACTCGGTCCCGCACCGCCTGCCCGTCAGCCGGATGGACCTCGGCCACACCTTCTCGAGGCAAGCCGACACCCGACCGAGCGACCCTCGGCTTCGGATCCTCAACTGCGTCTCTGCATCCATCGCCTTCCGGATCCCCGATTGGGTCTCTTAGACCGATCCGACCCAGCTCCGGATCCAAAACTTCGTATTCCAGCTTCGGAATCCGGTCGTGATAGCTTCGGCTACATCACTCTTGTAATATGAAAATTGATGGACACAAATGAGTATAATTAATTTTAATTTATAAAAGTTAAATCTCTTCTAATAATTTCATTTTTTTTCAATTTAAAAACTATAATTAAGTTATATCTTTTAGTTGGAAACTAAAAAATAAACTATATTTTATGAAACTGACTCTTAGCACCTACTTTTTTTTCTCATAAAATAGTTAAATAAAAGTCTAAAAAATACTCCCAATTGAATGCTACGTCAAATTATGCCCCAAGTTTAGGCTCAGTCTTAGGGTTAAGGCTCTAGTTTCTTTGGAACACAAGAATCTCCAAACACTTGGAACGGAGCTTAACATCAGTGAATAGGACTGCTAACGAGCCAATACAGTTGATGAACAACTTGTAACACTATTCAATAATAATTTGACTTGACTCAATTATCAAGTTAAATAAATAAATTAAAATAAAAAATTTTGAGCTCAATTGATTAAACGAGTCAAACTTGAACATAAACGAACTCAACTCAATTATGTTCATGAACAAGTTCGTTTAAGTACTCATTAAGAACTCTCTAAGTATGCATCAAGATCTCTTTTAAATACTTAATTAATTATTTTGTTTATAAATAAGCTTAGTTAATAAGATATTTAAGATATTTTTTAAATAATTAATTAATTATTTTATTTATAAATAAACTTAGTTTATAAAATATTTAAATTATTTTATTCATAAATAAACTTAGTTAGTAAGATATTTAATGTCTAATAGAATTTTCTATCAAATGACTAGAAATGCAAACAATTTGGTACTCACTATATATAATTTGGCCTAAGTTTATAAATTTAAATTTAAAAAAATGTAAACTAAATCTATCACAGATTCATTAATCTTTTGAGTTATTTGATGCTCGACTTGAGCTCATTTAACATTTAAATGAATCAAGCTTGAATAACCATCAAAGATACTTAACTCAAACTCGAACTCGATTAGTATTGATTAAATCAAATTCAAATAATTTTCAGATCAAAACTTCAGATTTTTTTTTTTTTTATCACATTTACATTCCTAACTGTGTATGGTCCAGGAATCCACTTATCTATCCAGATGCTTACATCAAACATGCACCTTCTGATGTGAATAGGCAGAAAATTTATTATTCTTTTTGCCTACGTCCTAATAATGGTGCTTTGTCTCCCCACTGCAGTGTCTGGCATTTACTTGGTTAGAGCGCATCCACGACGGCGGGCAGGGCAGGACCGCAGGGCTGCGGGCGTGGCATCGCCAGCCCCACAAACTTGGAGAGTTGTCGCGTAGTCAGTAAACCCTTTTGTCTCTCCGCCCCACGCGTTGCACACCCGTCGCTCTGTTATGGCAGCTTTTAGATGGAACCTGTCGGTTCTCTTCAATCTTTCCCTCCGTTCCCATTTTGTACGTAGTGAGCTGGACCATCAAGGATGTCAACTCCATCTAGAAAGACTGAAACCCATGCCTAGGTTTGGTCCCTAGGGGTGATGTGGAGGTGGTGACAAATCCCTTATCTAGAGGTTTTGGTCTGATTCCACCTTGTATAGATAATAAGAAGAGAGTGCTACTGTGACGTCATGACTCATGAAGATGATATCATTACGGGCTACGTACCAATGCAATGCAGGATTGATACGTGTAAATGTGGGCGTGAGGGAGCCACATTGGGTTAATATTAAAAGAGTAATGCTTACTGCTCCTGTAACAATGGCCCACTTGGGTGGGTGAGTGATAATTTTTTAATTTTTTTAGGTTTTTTTAGAATGTTCGATCAAAAATCAGATGGTAGATGGTACAGTCTAGTCGTTTGGGTCGATTTTGATTTGACTATATAATTTTTTTGACTTTTTATTTTGTACACATAAATCAAAATTCATATCAAATTTTCTTTTCAAGAAAAAAATATACAACCAGATAGGAGCCGATCCGAGCGATCCGACTTTACCGTCTAATTTTTTTTATTAAACATTAAAAAGATTTAAAAAAAAATCAAAAGAAGTAAAAAACATCGACATCCTCTTACCCCGAACGGCGCACTACACAATCATGCTGCCGCCATTACAGTTCACTTAAATTACAATGTCAAGACGTTGCAGCAATTATTACTCGTATTGAAATGTTGCTTTAAGGCCATAGACTCGCTTCGCACATGACAGAGACTTAGCTACGGGGTGCGCATGATTTGATTTGACTTGTTATGATTGAAATTGACTTAAATTGAATTGGTTTTTTAAAATTAAATCAAATCATATTAAAATACTTTGATTTGTTTGGTTTGTAATTTAACTTGAGCTTTTAATGAGCCAAATGATATATGCTCCTATCTTACGAACAAAACTAAACAAGTTCATCGCTTGGCTTTGAACTTAAACTTGAATATAAATTCTAAAAATTTATTAGTGAAAATTACTTATTAAAATTATATTCAACTATTTTTAAATTTGAAGCATGAACATTATATGTAATCTAATTGAGTTATACGGTTCTAGTTTCCAAGCTACAAGAACCAAATCAAACTAAATTGCTTAATTTGATTAGTTTTCCAATGAACTAATTTTTTTTTGTTTGCAAATCCACTAAGCTAAATGAACTAACCAAGTTGATAAATTCAACTTGGTTTTCTAGTTTGGAATTTGAATCAGATAGTGAACATTCTTTTGCGAGGCCCTAGCTTTATCATAGAATGGTGTACTGTGCATGTCACACATTGTCAGCGGTATGAAAATGGATCACTTTAGGTGTACAGGAGGAGAGGATTCCTGTTGTCTCCAAATTCCGGGCATCACCTTTGTATATAGGTGGAACCTAGCTAAGAAAAAGAGTTCGGATCCTCTACGGTCCTCGTTGGACCGAAGAGGATCAGTACTCACTGGAGGAGGGAGGAAAAAAAAAATCCAAAAAACACTTTGTCTGGGTCCCGCTGCATTAATTTCGGCCCTCCTCCCTCAGTGAGTATTGACCTCCTTCGGTCCAACGAGGACTGCAGGGGATCCGGACTCTAAGCCCCTGTTTGATTGCGGCTTAACCCGCGATTATCCCAGGGTTATCTGTTTTTTTTGTTTGAAACATGGGTTAACTTGCACGGGTTAAAAGCAGGCTAATCTCGGTATAACTCGGGTCTGTCCCGGGTTAACCCATCCCATAGTTTCGGTGGGATAGGGGTTATCACGGGTTACCCTTTCGTGCTCCTTCCGAGGCAGTACGCTCTGACGACGGCAGCTCGTCCTCCTCTCTGGCTCCAAGGCGCCGCTGGCGACCGTCTGCTCCTGGCGACGGCGTCTCCTCTTCCTCTCTGCCTCCGAGGGGCTGCTCTGGCGACCATCTGCTCCTCGCGAGCCGCTGCTGCTGGTGACCGCGTCTCCTCTTCCTCTCAGCTCCGACGCACTGCTCTGGCCACCGTCTGCTCCGAGGTGCTGCTCCTCCCGACCGTCTCCTCTACCTGTGGCTTCGAACTGTTTCTCCCATGCGAGAAGACTCTGCCTTCGTCCCTTTTCTTCGCCATTTTCTCCATTCATTGCATACGATGCGGTTGTCTTACAAGATGCCCCAGGTTCGTCTTCTTCCCTTCCTTTGGCCGCTCAAGGCTGTCATCCTCTGCTCCCCTCCCCCTTCGTGAAGTTGTGTCCGAGCGCAGTGTGAAAAGGTACGGCTTCACCTCCGGTGCCTATCTCTCGTCCTTCCCCTTTCGATGACGTGGTAGTTCCGTGCTCCTCTTCCTATATCTATGGTGGGTCGACCATGGCGGTTTCAAGGGAAGAAAACGATAGCTTCTTGTCCGGCAACCACTGCATTTACCAGCATCTAATTTGTTCGAACACCTATGTTTGCGACCATTCCTTCTCCTGCGAGCAGCGTTTGTTTCC
Source organism: Zantedeschia hybrid cultivar (assembly GCA_030544215.1). Taxonomy (NCBI): domain Eukaryota; kingdom Viridiplantae; phylum Streptophyta; class Magnoliopsida; order Alismatales; family Araceae; genus Zantedeschia; species Zantedeschia hybrid cultivar. The sequence continues at coordinate 39,287,936 of JARZZO010000013.1, read as the reverse complement.
TCCTTTCTGGACTGTGGACCATCGTCCAAACCACAGGTAGGTTTCTTACGACTCGGATCTGCAGATGAGGGTTTCTTTCACAAGGTCCCGATCTTCTCCTTTCCCGATCTTCTCCTTCCCCGTGTTAGTGTAAAAGTAAATATTTTTTGCTTGTTACCTTTCCCATCCGACTTGTTGTAGCAACCATTGTAATCTGCTATAATGTTACTGTTCACTCGTATTCTTGCAATCTTGGGCAACATGTGTTTATATTATTTTTTAGTTCATTTTCGTACAGTTTCTTACATGCAATCTTGTGGTTCCTGCAATCCTTCTTATTTCCAGCCTAGTTTACTGTCACAGATGATGACCCAAGCTATGTTATTGGTCTTTATGAGTTCGTGTGTTTTTTGTACTGTGATTTGCTTGAAAATTTTGCATACGAATAAATGTACGTCTGTGGACGTATACCCATTTTTAAAATTGTGGCTTACCTACGATTTCGTACATGCAATCCTTGTAATACAATGTTTGTTCTTCCCAGCCTATTTTACTCTTACAGATGATGATCAAAGTTTCAGGTTTGGTCAAAGTTTCAGGTTTGGTCATTATTACTTCGTGACCATTTTGTTGTTGTGATTTGCTTGAAATTTTTTATACAATTAATTTACCTTCATTGTATTGGTGATTATACCTATTTTATTGATTTCCATTCTGTACGGTTTCGTACATAAAATTCTTGTTTTTCCAATCCATATTCTTCCCGGCCTATTGTACTGTCACAGATGTTGATCAAAGTTTGAGGCTTGCTGATTTTTAGTTCCTAGGATTTTGGTTGTGAGATGTCAAAATAAATTTTCATATCAATTAATTTAAGTCCATCTCCCTATCACTGTATTGATTTGATTTCGGTACGGTTTCGTTCATGCTATCCTTATTCTTCCCGGCCTACTTTACGGTCACATATGATGATCAAAGTTTCACATTTGCTGATTATTACAGAATGTGATTCTTCATGTGTGATTTGGTTGAAAAATTCTATACAATTAATTTCCGTTCGTCCCCTGCACGCATTTTATTTACTTCGTTTTGATAGGATGTTGTCTATGCAATCCTTGTTCTCCCAAGCCTATTTTACTGTCACACATGATGACCAAAATTTCAGGTTTGCTGATTATCACTTGTTGCGGTTTTTCTTCTGTGATTTTCTTGAAAATTTTGAAATGTATTCATTTAGCTCCGCCCCCCTATAGCCATTTAGGTCAGTGGCCCTATATGTTGGTCTATGTTCAAGTGATCTATTTCATATATGTTTTGTTATCCATTCTCATTATATATGTTGTATGACTAGTCACATGTCAATTGTAGGTGTGATTTACGTTCGCATCCATCAATTGTCAGGATGTCTCAGTCAGGTAAAAACATAAACTTATACATACAACTACTTTTCGCTTGGAAAACTTGGTCTCGCATACTTATGGATTTCCTGTAAACGAATGGCATGCATACATTCTCTCATACTGTACTAACCCTAAATGTTGTACCTTACTTTCTACTTGAATTTCTTAGACTCGAGAGGGAAGGCTCGGGTCGGTAATTGGACCCCCCGTCAGGACAGAATACTAGTTAACTTGTTAGTGGATCAATACCATAAACATCATTGCCATCAGGGGACTTTCAAAAAACATGTTTGGACCGAAATCATGGTCCCCTTTAATGAGGCCACTCATCTTAATATGGACCAGGAGAATTTGTCCAATCGTTGGAAGAATATTAAGAGAACTTACCGGGAATATCTGCAGTTGATAGATCGTAGTGGTTGGGGTTGGGATGACACTACCAACATGCCCATCCCTTCTGACACTGATGGATGGCAAGATGCTATTGCGGTATGTGCGTAGACTCCTACAATTTCAATACTTAGACCAAGTAGTTGTGTAAAAAAAAAATAGCAGCTAATTTTTTTGGTCTTTTTTACACAGTCAAATCCTAAATACAAGGTATACTTTGGAAAGCCGTTTGAGTTGAAAGCGGAGTTGGATCTCATATGTGGGAAGAGCACGACTCGGGGGAGTCTATTCTTCGGTTCAAATCAAGTTGTTGATCTTGAACGTAAGAGATCGTTTGGTGATGATGAGGAGAGCCGTACACCGATACGCCCACGGCCACAACCAGTGCCACGGCCACAACCAATACCACAGTTACAGCCACAGCCACAACCGGACGCACATACACAGTCACATACGCAGTCACAGTTTACTGGCACGGGGGTAGAATCTTTCGGCGATGACTTTAATCCTTTCGATTTGTCGGCCTCTCAACATCAATCTTTCTCCGATATGCTAGGAGAAGATACTCCTATGCGTCACACTCCACAGCCAACAGCTCCAACTGACGATGAAGCAATCTCTCCTGTTAAGAGACGAGTCATCCCTTATTCGTCCACGGGAGGTAAGAGACGCCGCAAAAGTATTGATCATGTGTGTGACTCGTTGAGGGAGTACACTGCTGTTAACAAAGAGAGGCTGAAAATGCGTGAACTGTTGAACCATCAATCTTCATCAGAATCGTATGCCCACGAGGAGCAGGCAGTTCGAGAGTGTATAGTTAAGTTGAAATCTCTGCCGGGCTTTACTCGGGACTTACTGTACAGCGGAGCTGGTCTCTTTATGGACCCAAGGAATCGGGTGGTCTTCTTAGCGCTAGACGATGAGGACAAGTTGGGATGGATCTACCACCAGATTAACATTGCACCTACACCACCCTAGTGATATTGGTATCTATTAAGTGACTGTTATTTGTACTATGTTGTGACACTTTTCCCCATTTTGGACATGTTATGTATGGGAGGTGCTGTAGGACTGTTATGTTTATTGCTTTCTATTTGCTTGCATGCTGTGTATTGTACTATATTTTCGTATGTTAAAGTACATGAACTCCTATTTTATCCTACATGTCTTAACTGCAGGATTTTAAGTACCTCCAGAAATGGGCAAGTATAAATGCTATGTAGTATGGGTTGGGCGCTGCCCAGGTGTGTACTACAGTTGGGCTGAGTGCTATGCCCAAGTAAATGGTTATCCGGGTGCCAAGTTTAAAGGATTCACATCGATGGAGGAGGCAAATGATGCATTTGGGGGTATCGTGGCTGGGAGTTCTATTCCTCCATTGGTGGCAGTACGCACCGGAGTTGAGGCACCTCATGTGCCTCAAACAATGGGGAGGAATCCGACATCCATATCAATGCAGAATGTTGCTGTCGTCTCTATTTGTATCATGTTACTAATCTTCCTGATGTTATTCTTAATCTTGGTTGGCCTAGTGATCTTATTAGCTCGTGCATAGACACTAACGGAAGTGTATTGTTATGTTTTCATGTTTTCATGTCTTCATGATGCACTGTTCTCTACTTTCTTATTTGTAATGTTAGTTCAATATGTTAAAGACATTGTTCTTAATTGTTATCCGAATTCTACTTACCTTATTTCCCTTAGAGTCCACCTATTATTTAGTGGGAGGGAACTTGTGGTCAGTGTAAATGTAGGATACATGCATGCAGATTGGGACGACATAGTAAGGGAGATCATTGAAGAGGAGAATGAAGTCTTCCTTATCTTCGACCACCTTATCATGGAAGAGCTCGAAGGAGAGCATGAGCAAAATGTGCGGGTGCCCAGACCCATGCACAACTCAAGTTATACAGGCCGAGTGTGGGTTGAGCATATTTTAAACGGTCATGAGGGTCGTTGCTACAACATGTTCAGACTTAATCCACATATGTTTATTCGTTTGAGGGACACCTTAATAGGGAGAGGTTTCATTAGGGACTGTCGAGATGTGACTGCTAGTGAACAACTAGCCATGTTCCTATATGTTATGGGTCACAGACTTACTACGCAGGCTGCATGTGAGCACTTCCAGCACTCCTCTCAAACCATTAGTCAATACGTCAACCGTGTCATCAAGGCTGTTGCTGATCTTAGGTTCGAGTATATTCAACTCCCAACAAATTTGGAGGATGTACACCCATTCATTCGTCACAATCCGAACTTCTACCCCTTCTTTAAGGTAAACCAACATTCCTTTTTTCAATGTTTTGATTTTGGTGGAAGCAAACAATGTAACTTAATAGTGTTATTGTAGGATGCCATCGGTGCAATTGATGGCACTCACATCCCTGCACATGTTGCCAAGTCGAAGCAATGTCGGTATCGAAATCGTAAAGGTGACATAAGTCAGAATGTGATGGCAGCAGTGTCCTTCGATTTGCAGTTTATTTATGTTGGTGTAGGCTGGGAAGGTGCCACTGGAGATCAAAAGATACTTTCAAGAGCGTTAGAGAGGGGTGGCTTCAGTGTACCACAAGGAAAGTATTACTTAGTTGATTGTGGGTACGCAAATACTGCTACATTCTTAGCCCCGTACCGTGGAGAGAGATACCACCTGGAACAATATCAAGGTCGTGGTAACGCTCCGTACAGGAGCATGCGAGATAAATTTAATCACCGCCATGCACAAATCAGGAACTGTGTGGAGCGCGCCTTTGGCGTCTTGAAGATGCGTTTTTCCACGCTTAGGAAAGGGAACAAGTATCCTTTTCGTACTCAGTTGTACATTGTGTTGGCATGTGTTGTGGTTCACAACTTCATCCGTCGGGAGCAGGGACAGGACTTCTACTTTCTGCAAAATGTTGTAGACGAACATGGTGCAGGCGATGATAATGTCGATCCATCAGTTGTCACCCCAGCAATTGAGATGAGAGCAGGGGAGGTCTTCAGGACAAACATCGCACGCCAGTTATGGGAGGCAGAATAGGATGCTAATCTATCAATCTTGGTCTACGTTTCTATGAGTGGGATCCTTTTATCATTTCATCACTCTTTCCTTTCTTAGCTAATGTGCTGTTTGAGATGTGTTGCTGGACACTCCGTAAAACATGTTTTTGTCATATGCTTATGAATTTTGAGTATATAATGTTTTCTTATGTTCTATGTTGTCTTATACATGTTCCTAACCTGTGGTATCCTGTGACAGGAATTTGTGCGAATTTCACCTTTTATCATGTGGCCACTAATGTTGCCCCCAATATGTATGTCAAACTCAATGTACGTAGGTGGCAGGCAGGGCATCAATTGCAGCCCCATGTGCGGCACATATAATGGGTACCGATATGCATAGTTGGTGATGGCGATATTGTGATATCCATGATTTTGAGGTGAGGGCGATGATGAGGACAAATATGAGATATGTAAACAGTTGGTTGGCCTTCATGGCAACCCTGTTTGACAAGATGACTATACTCACATTAAATCCCTCCTGAGCCCACCAACGAAATACAAGAATCTATGACCAGGTCCATGGCATAACTGTCTATTTCAATGGTTGTTTTAATTGACGCAGAATAATGGGTACTGCAATGGTTGAGTATGTAATGTTCACTTGTGTTCTATGTTGTCTTATACATGTTCGTCTTGTGACAGGAATTTGTGCCAACTTTATCCCTTATCATGTGGCCACTAATGTTGCCCCCAATATGTATGTCAGACTCAATGTACGTAGGTGGCAGGCATGGCATCAATTGCAGCCCCATCTGCGGCACATATAATGAGCATCGATATGCATAGCTGGCGATGGAGATATTGTGATATCCATGATTTTGGGGTGAGGGCGATGATGAGGGCAAAATATGAGATATGTAAACAGTTGGGTTGCCTTCATGGCAAATCCTGTTTGACAAGATGACTATACTCACATTAAATCCCTCCTGAGCCCACCAACGAAACACAATAATCTATGACCAGGTCCATGGCATAACTGTCTATTTCAATAGTTGTTTTAATTGATGCATAATAATGAGTACTGCAATGGTTGATTTAATAGCTTTATTGATATTTAATCTCTACTCAAGCTTCTTATAGTGGATCATCCAGTCCTTGTCTATCCTCATGTGGACAGCTATGTATGGCACAGGCTTCTCACCCAGTCCATCTGAATTAGAACCTGTTGCAGGAACACCATTATTTCCCTTCCTAATTTGCATTTTCTAATATGGCTTCTTCTTGTATATTGTTTTGCCCTTTCCACCTTCATTATGATGTGAGCAAGAGGAGGAAGAAATTGTCATTTTCTAATATGGCTCATGGATATCTCTGGGAGAAGGTAAGTTCTCTTGGTTTTCCCATCTCATTAATATTCTTTTCACTTTTGGTGCAAGTAGGAAACCTTTTCATTTATAGTGATGAAACAACTATAATAAAAAGGTATTTACAGTGTTTGCTAAGCACACATATACAAATGCCTATCTGCATCTAGCAAATACACTGAATTATGTAGTTGTCACATTAGAATATGTTTGCAAAGTCATATAAGTTAGTTTTGTAGTTGAACCAGTAGAATCTGTTTGCAAAGTCATTCTGGTAGAATTTGTTCATAAAGTGGTATGCTAATATTCTTTTAAATAAGTTGGTGACTCTGTATTACAACAAAAAGCTCTAGTCAAGCTGCATGCTGAAGTAAAGAGGCTAATAGTGAAGGCTCCATAGTCAGTTAATATTTCATAAGATAAAGGATGAAGAAATTGAACCCACATTTATCATACATTATTATGAATTAACATAGGAGGAAATTGTGTGCCTTAAGAAAAATACCTCATATATCTGAATACACTTGGGGTTCATTGGGTACAGCATGAAATTTGTCATATGCACAGATTTTTCACAAAGGTTGGTCATAATATGGATGCCTAAATCATAATATGGATGCACAGATTTTTCACATGCTTTTTGATTGTCTGAAGATTTTGAATCATCAAACAAATCATATGATCAACTTTTCTGGAAAATCGTGTGCCTGTAATGGATTTTATGCTGTACTAAGTGCAACCTTGGTCAAAATGTCAGATGGCTTAGTTTATACATCCTAATATGTCCAGAAATGGAGGGCCAATTTTTTGAGAACTTGTTACCTGTGCAACCAATTTATTGTTTTCATTATAGTTTTATACTTGTTCATTAATGCCTTCCGAAGACGGACAATTGATTCATAACTCATGTCCTCAACATGACTTTTTTTAAGCTTATAATTGTACAATTTTTGTTAAGCTTATAATTGTTCTGCTAGCCTTTTCAAGCTTGTTATGAAACTGTAGTTGGATCGCTGGTGCCATCACTTTTATTATGAAACTCCGGTTCAGTCTGTGTAATTAGGATCTGTCGGGTCTCAAGAAGAAGTGTTATGGAAAATACTGATGTTTTATGGTTAGTCTGTGAAAGATTTGTTGATTCATCCAAATTGGATCCTCTGGATGTGCTGGTTTAATTGTTTATTTATTTTAGCGCCTCAGAATTCTCATGTCCACAGCGCTGTCACCATTATCCTGTTTGATGTTGTTGCTCCTGGAAAGTACATTGTTCATCTTCAATTTTTGGAGAAAAGGTAAGAGTCATGGTGTATTATGATGAACAGAGGGCAGAATGATACTAATTAGATGGGCCAAAGTGAGAATAAATATAGCCTAGAATGCTTGCTGTAAACAGAGAATGGGTAGTCGGGATGTGCTGATATTTGCACTTAGCAGCACCATTTCTATTGATGAACATGGAGGCAAGACTGTTGATGAGTAATGCCATGAGAAGTGAGAATGAAGCAAGATATGGATACCTAGGGGCTGGTATTAAGGAATTAGATCTCAAAAGAAAATTTGTTATATGGTTTTATTTTATTTTCCTTTTCCTGATAAGAACTAAAGAGGCTATTAGTGAAGGCTCCATAGTCAGTTAATATTTGATAAGATAAAGGATGAATGTTTTTTATTGTTCCTTCTAATTATGTATCAAACATCTCCATCCCAACTCCTATGCCATGCCAGCATGACCAAAAGGAAATGTCTACATCTCTGCATAAAAAACCTAATGCTTTCTTTCACCCCCACCTGCTCATATTGGAACAACACAAGGAGTGGGAGAGGTGATCAGCATGTCATGTTGGGTTTCTGACAAAAACAGACTAGCCTTCCTGGAGTGAAGCTTCCCCCAAAATAGTATATGCATATGAGCCAAATTTGCATTTTTTCAGCGCATGCTTATCTTACACCTGAGTGCAGATTTTATGAGATAAGGATATTTTCTGTGTGTACCCTACATTCCCAGCTTCTTCTTCTCTAACGGAAGCAACCATTATTTCTGTCCATTGAATATCGAATTGTCTTCCAAAAGACTGTCAGCAACTGCATTGTAGACCACCATTGGCTCCTTCAAGGCAGGTATGTTAGCAACTCTCTCATTGGACAAAACCACCATTGTCCATTCAATATCGAGCTTTGATTATTTGTTACAGTAAATACGTGTTATATGTTGAGGATATTGATGAGATCCTGGGAAGTGTTCGTTTACATATAGTGTCTTTCTATAATCAATGTCTTTTTCCTTGTGGCAAATCAGGGACAAAACTAGTTCCAACTTATTTATTGTTTTCATTATAGTTTTATACTTGTTCATTAATGCCTTCCGAAGACGGACAATTGATTCATAACTCATGTCCTAAACATGACTTTTGTTAAGCTTATAATTGTACAACTTTTGTTAAGCTTATAATTGTTCTGCTAGCCTTTTCAATCTTGTTATGAAACTGTAGTTGGATCGCTGGTGCCATCACTTTTATTATGAAACTCCGGTTCAGTCTGTGTAATTAGGATCTGTCAGGTCTCAAGAAGAAGTGTAATGGAAAATACTGATGTTTTATGGTTAGTCTGTTAAAGATTTGTTGATTCATCCAAATTGGATCCTCTGGATGTGCTGGTTTAATTGTTTATTTATTTTAGCGCCTCAGAATTCTCATGTCCACAGCGCTGTCACCATTATGTTATTGAAGATAGACAACCTTCTCTATCTGTGGGACCTGCCAGGGGCATTAATATATATCAAATGTAAAACTATGGCCTCTTTAAGGCTAGGTGCTGGTGTCATATATAGAGTAATTAGGGTTGACTTCTTCTCAGTCTGCCTCTGTGATTAAAGAGGACATGGTATAGCTGATACCAAGTGTTAAAAACTTGTCATCACTCATCCCTTCTTTCTTGTCTGTTTCTAATTATGAGTACGGATCTAATGGTACATGTGTCAGCGATTTTTGAAGCTTTGTGAGATCTTATTGTTGATTGTAGTTAGCTTATGGATTGTGACAAGTTCCTTCTTCTAAACAAACTGGGAAAGTGGTACACATATATGGAGTGATTAGGGTTGACTTCTGCTCAGTTTGCATCTGTGATTAAAGAGGGCATGGTATAGTTGATGCCAAGTGTTAAAAACTTGTCATCACTTATCACTTCTTTCTTGTTTGTTTCTAATTATGAGGATGGATCAAATGGTACATGTGTCAGCGATTTTTGAAGCTTTGTGAGATCCTATTGTTGATTGTAGTTAGCTTATGGACTGTGACAAGTTCCTTCTTCTGAACAAACTGGGAAGGTAGGGATTTTGTTGCCCAACTTTAAAGGGACTTTGAGAGTTGGAATGTGTAGGTCGTACAAATTAAGAAGATTTGATTTTCACCTTTCTAGAAGAGTTAAGTGTCTGTGAGATTCAGCTTCTATAATACCCATGGCCGAATCCATTCCATGCCTTCTTGGCAGGTAGTGATTAAGACCTTGCATCCACCCTCGATGCGGAGTCTTGGTTCTTTAAGTTTCATAATCCATGGAAGATGTCAAGAATCCAGACCTGAAAATTAGGCAGTATCTGTCACACCTATGACGATGTAGGCACCAAGAAATGATATAATCACGTGTTGATATGACCACAAGCATTACCATGTGCATGAACATGGAAGTAGTGGAGGCTTAGAAAGAAAAATAAAAGTTAAAAGATATTAGATCCGAATCTAACTAATGATAAATGAGAATTTTTTTAAAGGAGTGTCTACTTAGCAAAAGAATTTTTTTTAAGGAGTGTCTACTTTTTTAATGTGCTGTTTGAGATGTGTTGTTGGACACTCTGTAAAACATGTTTTTGTCATATGCTTATGAATTTTGAGTATATAATCTTTTCTTATGTTCTATGTTGTCTTATACGTGTTCCTAACCTGTGGTATCCTGTGACAGGAATTTGTGCGAATTTCACCTCTTATCATGTGGCCACTAATGTTGCCCCCAATATGTATGTCAAACTCAATGTACGTAGGTGGCAGGCGGGGCATCAGTTGCAGCCCCATCTGCGGCACATATAATGGGTACCGATATGCATAGTTGGCGATGGTGATATTGTGATATCCATGATTTTGGGGTGAGGGCGATGATGAGGGCAAAATATGAGATATGTCAACAGTTGGTTGGCTTTCATGGCAACCCTGTTTGACAAAATGACTATACTCACATTAAATCCCTCCTGAGCCCACCAACGAAATACAATAATCTATGACCAGGTCCATGGCATAACTGTCTATTTCAATGGTTGTTTTAATTGATGCAAAATAATGAGTACTGCAATGGTTGATTTAATAGCTTTATTGATATTTAATCTCTGCTCAAGCTTCTTATAGTGGATCATCCAGTCCTTGTCTATCCTCATGTGGACAGCAATGTATGGCACAGGCTTCTCACCCAGTCCATCTGAATTAGAACCTGTTGCAGGAACACCATTATTTCCCTTCCTAATTTGCATTTTCTAATATGGCTTCTTCTTGTATATTGTTTTGCCCTTTTCACCTTCATTATGATGTGAGCAAGAGGAGGAAGAAATTGTCATTTGTTGATATTTATAGTATATTAGTATTGACTTATTTCTAATCGTAGTGAATGTTTTTTATAGTTCCTTCTAATTATGTATCACCTCTTCTTTGATTCTCTTGCTCCCCCAAAGTACATTGTTCTTCTTCAATTTTTCAGAGAAAAGGTAAGAGTCATTCAATTTTAGTTCATGTATCTATAAGTGCAGAAGTTCTCATGTGCCAAAGGAGTTTTCCTTGAAGTTCAGGTAATTAAAAAAACTCAACCTTTTGTATGTTTTCGGATGCCAGGATTAGCTTCTTTTCTTTTCCTCTTTAGCTTCATCTGATATGTTGCCGGAGTTTAGTTGGAAAAAGAAAATCTGGAAAGAAATTTGGAGGATGAGTTTAGTGCCATGGGATTGCTTGACAGTCCAATTGTAATTACTTAAATTATGTTGTCTTATGCAAAAATTTTTGCAAGTTTAAAGATTTTTGTTGTACAGTAAAATTTGCAAGTTTTAGATAGCTGGTGCCTTCTATAGCTGTTGCAATGAGGCTCATGGATATCTCTGGGAGAAGGTAAGGTCTCTTGGTTTTCCCATCTCATTAATATTCTTTTCACTTTTGGTGCAAGTAGGAAAGCTTTTCATTTATAGTGATGAAACAACTATAATAAAAAGGTATTTACAGTGTTTGCTAAGCACACAAATACAGATGCCTATCTGCATCTAGCAAGTACACTTAGTTATGTAGTTGAAACATTAGAATCTGTTTGCAAAGTCATATAAGTTAGTTTTGTAGTTGAAACAATAGAATATGTTTGCAAAGTCATGATGGTAGAATTTGTTCATAAAGTGGTATGCTAATATTCTTTTAAATAAGTTGGTGACTCTCTATTACAACAAAAAGTTCTAGCCAAACTGCATGCTGAACTATACCAGTCATCAAGTTTTATTATATGAAGGTTTTGATGTGTCAATATATGTCCTGTAAACCTTCCCATGCGAATGTTTCTGGCATTAACAAGTTTGTCTGCCCTTTGGTGGTAGCTCCCCATGGTTTACCATGACATCACTTTAGTAATTTTCAACTCTCCAACACTCAAAAAGCAAGATCATAGATATATTCATAGTAACCTATTTTAAATGTTGGCATTCGAGGTGCCCTATTGTTATGTGTCATTGATGCCAGTTGTTAAGGATTTGATACCTGTTTTAGTCATCTGCATCACCAATCACTAATTATCTGTTCTTGAAGGGAACAAGCTAAAGTAAGAACCATCACCATAACCTTTTCTTTCATGATGCAGGCATCTTCTGCTGACTACAATCCCTGTTCTAATTGCATCACTGATCGTACTGGTTGTGGCCAATGTCGTCAACATGGGCACTGTTTTGCATGCGGCGATATCAACCATCAGCATGGTGCTTTATTTCTGCTTCTTTGTCATGGGCTTTGGCCCAGTCCCCAATATCCTCTGCTCAGAGATATTTCCAACTCAAGTACGAGGAGTGTGCATTGCTGTCTGCGCCCTCACGTTTTCGATTGGCGACATCATTGTCACCTACTCACTTCCTGTGATGCTCAATTCCATTGGACTTGCTGGCGTGTTCGGCATCTACGCGGTCGTGTGTGCCATCGCATTTGTGTTTGTGTTCCTAAAGGTTCCGGAAACAAAGGGCATGCCGCTTGAGGTCATTATTGAGTTCTTCTCTGTTGGGGCCAAGGCTGCAAGAAATTGATGATGATGCAAGGTGATGCTTTGGGCCTCCAATTTGGAAGTCATCAGTGAGTTTTTTTAGTCCCTTTTCGTGTTATAGCATGATGAACGAGAACAAGGGAGTTTGTGGGGAAAGTCTGGAACTCTGATTGGATCTGTGTGAGGTAATTGGCTCATCCCCCTCTCTCCGGCCTCAGTTGATGGAGAAGTGTTAAAGAGAAAACTCATTTTCTCTGCAGTGTGTCAGAAACTCCCGTATAATCTAAGGTTCCAATTTTCTCTTTTCTTTGTTTTACTATACTCATTTTCTTTTCTGTATGTCAAAAACCTCTACAGGATCATAAGTACCAATTTTTCTCTTCCTCTTTTCTGTTTTACCATACCCATCATCTCTCCTGCATGTGAATAACTGCCGCTGTATGCATGGTCCTAGGCTATTTATTGTTTGTTATACCACCTTTAGTTTGTCGAATTTGCTAGCTGGGCCTTCCTTGGTGTACCTTTTCACTATAAATTTCGTCAAATATGTTCTAAATTTATGTATTTCTCAAGTAAAAGAGTCATCAGAAAGGTCCAGAAGATGTGTCAATCTTCCAAGAGGTCAATTTTACAGCGACTCCACTGTTCGTGGCTGCTCCACTTATTTAATTGCACTGAATAATCTCCCTCAAATTCATGGGTGGCCCTCTTCGGTTAAGTTCTCCCTGTTCTTGCATGTGGTGTGATTACTTTGCCACATCATTAAGAAAGGTGGTATTTTAACTTCGGAAAACTACTCAGCATAAACGATCTCCAATTATCCTTCCCCTTGTTCGACTCAATAACAAGGGCTCTCCATGCCATTCCCTTTTTGTGAGTTACAGATACCTTGTTGTTTATTTTGTCGGTGGTGTCAAAAGAAAACACAAGTAAATAGTTCTACAGTTGGCCTTATGGACTTTTGCCAGGACACTGCTGGTAGGAGTGTAAATGAAACAATATGCTCAACGAACAGTTGGTAAGACTACTCGATAAGAATTCGACTCGGCATGTTTATTGAGCTAAATAATGGAGTTTGAATAAAAAATTGAGCTCGATTTATTAAACGAGTCAAATTCGAACACAGGTGAACTTGATTCGATTATGTTCGTGAAAAAGCTCCTTTAAGTATTCGTTACGAACTCGTTTTAATACTTATTAAGAATTCGTAAAAATACTCATTAAGACTTTTTTTAAGTACTCATAGTGTTGCTCTATTCAAGCATAAAGTTAAGTAATAAGATATTTAATATCTTATGGTATTTTTTATCAAACAACTAGGGGTGCAAACAACTTGATACTCATCATGGTCCGAGTTGAGTTCATAAATTTAAAAGATTTTAGATTAAAATATATAATGCTTCATTTGCCTCGCGAGCTACTCATTACTTGGTTCTAACTTGTTTAATATCTAAACAAACCAAGTTTGAACAACCATTATAAATATTCGTCTCGAACTCAAATTCGATAAAAATTAATTGAACTAAGTTTGAACAATGTGAAACTCGGCTCGACTCGACTCGTTTACATGCCTAACTGCTGCTCATCTTTCGATCTCACCACACAGAGTTTGTACGAATTCGGGCCGACAATTTTCAGCTTCAAGGTGGAATTTACGATGGCTCAAGTGTAGAATTTTTTCTAGGAGATTTCTTGAATTCTTTCGTATGAGATTTTACCAAAGGTGCATGGCAGCTCTTTGCAGCTTGGGCCAAGGTAATTCGGGTTTTTGCTCGGGGTTATTTCAAGCCAAAGTTTGGGCCTCGATAAAGGCAATTTGGACCGTTTATGCATCCGAGATCTATTCTCTGCTGATGACATGATCACTCCTCATCCGGGAAGGATTCAAATCGCTGTGAACGGTGACAAACTTTGCGTAGCTAAGCAGCCAACGGCGGCAATGCCTGTAGACTGCGACCAGTATTTCTCAAAGTTCATATCCACTTCCACGCCCAATTTCGAGCCATTCCTGTCTGGTCGTGGTATTACCTTAGTAAAAGCTTTTCTCGGATCCGCTTCCAGGCCCATTTTTTTCCCATAAGGCCGTAACCTAAATCCATGTCAAAGAAACAATTAAGTTGATACAAAAATGTTAAATAAAGATACTTGCACATGTAATTTAAATGATCCGGTGAAACATATTATGTGTTCATATTTGGACCATCAAATTGTGAACATCAAATTTTGATTCCTAACTAATACTATAGCATGTGTAAATTATATTTTTTAATATTATTTAAGTAAGTAAAATAACTTGGGCAACCAAATTAATGAACGTTAACCTAAATCGTCGTGTAATGTGATAATAACGTAAGTTAACGTGAAATGAACATTATTATTATTTTAAAAGAGACAAATTACATAAGTTAATTCCATGATCTTGATTTGGTTGGAGGATAGGTGTGGGATAGAAGTAAAGTAGTAAGGGCAAATTAGGCATTCCAAGTACCTATCCTAGGATAACCCCTACTTGGTTACCAAATCGAACCTACTTATCCCCAGAATAGCCCACGTTATCCTGCCGAGTTATCCCAATGTTTCCAAATCAAAAGTGAGCTAAATGTAGGCTAACCTAATCTATCCCTATCCCAGGCCAAATTCGTATCCTGAAATCAAACAAGGCCTAAGAAAAAGGGGGCAGCCAATTTTAACCTCTTTCATGGCTGACATGACTGGATGAATTGATGTTGAGTTGGACGTAAGCCGAGTTCGACTTCTTTAAAAAATTTGCAAAATCAGAGATTTTATTTTCACTAATTTTAATGCGGATGATTTCAAAACTGAAGTTTTAGGGCGTTTTAAGAATCAACACTTACTGGGTATCGTCTTGGAGGTTGAAATGAAACCACTTTGCATTCTTACCTAGCTCGGAAGCTGGGGTAAAGGCCTTCTAGTTCAGCATCTTATGCATACAGGAAAAAGAAATTAAACCTTAAACAAACTAAAGCAAAAATGACTTCATGGGAATTTGAAGACAAGCAGTAACAAAGTGATACGTTGGCTTCTTCACTTGAAACCTGGTGCTGGTGGGGAGAAGAGAAGCATCAAGAAGATGGGCAACCAGCGTCCCCCACAAAAAAAAAGGAAAATATGAAGAGAAGATAGGTGAAGATCTTCTCAGTATATTTTTGGATCAGAGTCCAACAACATTGAGAGGTGGAGGAGAGTCCAACATTGTAAAAAATTCTTCGTATAATCTCAAAAGTTGACAAATATCTGGACTCTCTCCTTCTCAGTATTGCTAGACTCCGATCCAAACATACTGAGAGGATCGCTTCTCAGAAAAGAATAGGCAGAAGATCAGATTGCGAGAAGTGGCCGTGGTTTCACTCACAGAATCATGTCGATTACGACGGATCAGAGAGACCGCATCATCGGAGATCTACGGCAAGTAACTGCAGTGACAGCTCTGAACTGCTTTTGTGGCGTGGTTTGGATATAATTTTTCTCACAAGTTATTCCTTGCTTACAAACGATATCATTTAAATTTAAATTTTTTATTAAATGAATATATTAAATTTTTAATTATAAATTTATCTATCTTATTTCACATTGTTATAACTAACCTTATGTGTCACAATACTTATAAATACCTATGAAGTCTCAACAAAATGTAAGCTTATCGCGCCGCTTGGCAACCAGCCCGTGTTCATAAGTCATTTTTCAGGAAAAAAAAAAAAGATTCCAACTTCTCGTGACAGAGTTGTGAGACGTTATTTGCTTGTTCTAGGTTATGTTTTCCAATATTAACTAGAGTTCTCTGTCAAAAGGTATTTTTTGTAACCTTGTTTTATTGGAAGATTTATTTTTTAACTTCCTCCAGGCAAAACAAGAAATGAAAAATAATGTAAGATTTCTAACAGAAAATTCTCGTTAATTTTATTAATTAATAACCTTTTCATCCTTATTTTTGACGAGTTTACGTATACAGACACAAGCATGCGAGGGTACCGCAATCGCATTTTTGGGAATAGCATGCCACCGGGGTTTTGATGGGGATGGGGGGTGAGGGTGACGTCATGATCCTTGTAAACGCATTAAGCTTTTTCACGTCCTCTGAAACCATTGTTGCAGCCTCATGAATCTTCAAGCCCCTGAAATAGCCATTTCAATCTTCTGCTTCAGCTGAGTCCTCTCAGTTTGGTCTATCTGAACATAAAAATAAGCATCATGTAGTTGTACGTTTATTAGATATATATCAAACTTCGTGTTAAAAAAACCCAAACTCGAATTCAAAATCTAAACATTAAGTTTAGAGAATCTTCAACATATATAGAACGCGTCCACAGAGAATCCAATATGAGATTAAATCTCAACACTCCGCAAGCAACATATTCATCATTAATTGTCATCCTATATTTACCTAGGCAACAGCTAGAACAAGTACCAAGTATTCACTTGCTGTAGAGAAGGACCTGCACTTTGGATATTGCTTCTAGAACTATGCCCTAATTGAATGCTATGACGTCAATGGACCATTGACACTCTCATGATTTGTTTCCCCTATGATAGCAAGTTCCGTTGGGGTATGTTCAAGGGCCATAATTGTAAAGGAGTATCCATATAAACATAAACTTATATGCCACGACCCCGTAGGAAGATCTTTGGATTTAGCTTCAATAGACAAGAGGATCATCCGAGAAGAGATCTTCTTAGTACTGAGTTGGACAGGAGTTCAACAGTACTGAGAGGGGGGACAGGTATTTCAGATCATATGAGAGATTCTTTTATAATATTTGATTCTCCTTCTCCTCTCAGTACTGCTGGACTCCTGTCCAACACAGTACTGAGAAGATCTCTTCTCGGGTCCCCCCACCCCACCCCACCCCCATGCGCACCACATATAGAGAGAGAACCTGTAACAATCCGCCATCTTATGACCGGAGACCCGATCACTAAATGGATATCGGACCATTAACTGCGGGTTCACACCCGGATTTCACACAACACATCTGGAGGAGTAAGCGTTAAACAAGGCTAAATATAACAATCTCACGGACTACAAGGAAAGTACAAATGCGCAGGAAAGAGATTAACAATGTCCGTATACAGTCCAACAATAATTACATCGTCCAACAAATTAAATAAGTACAGGTAGAAGCAAAGTACAACAACATCGGGGCATACCCCGGAACTGAGATAGTTGCTGGTCCGCACACCAAGGAGACACCACACGCTGCCACACGCCACGAGGTCCACACCTGAAACCGCAGGGAGTGAGCCACACCAGAATTGGGCTCAGTAGGGATCATTCGATTCCCCGCCTCCCACTCACACACCCACAAGTGCAATAATACAGAAATATGGCAATTAAATAAAGCAATAACATAGCTCCCAAAACCTGGTATGAAACGCACGTACAAGCAATGTAACATGCACAGTTCTAAGTAATCCGAATAACCCAACACAAAGCCACGACTTATAACCAAGGTCCAACGAAGCGACCAAACCACACTGTCAACTGCAGACAACGTCGCCTCACAACACCACCAACACTCACGCCTGTCTACTCGTACAGTGTTCCGGGGCACCGTAGGGTGAGACAGTGAGTCAAACTAGGACTAACTAGGACCAGTGAACCACCACTGCCCAGCTACGTGTGCACACAAGCAGTCTAGACTATTGTCCTACCGACCGGACTTCCTCCACGCCAGGCCTCGGCGCTTCAGGAGGGCCCTGGAGACCGGCGAAACCCCCGTCAAGCCGAAGCTATAGGGACTACCCACAACCCTAACCTCCCGGGCTGCGTCAGGCCAAAGGGCGAAGGGCACCACTCGCAACCTTGATCACAGGTCACATCAGGCCCAGTGGCTAAGGGGTAAAACAACTCCAACAGCACTACAACCAGCTCCACAGCAAGAAACGCGCCGGAAGCTGTCACAACAAACAGGGAAACCCCGACCCGCTGAGACCAAACAGCAACCCCTCGGATAGCGCACCGGCTACTCCGGTCCGACGGGCTCAAGGTGGTTCTGCATCCCTCAGCCAAAGGTGAAACACAACATGTACCACTCCCCCACCGGTACGGCAACAATGCCTCACAGACACCAAGGCCCTACCCCTTCGGCACAAGGTGACAAACGTAAACCACAGTTGTTCCAATTCCACAATCGCATAGGCACACAACACACATACATGATGTAATTCCATTTACGCAGAAATCCTCAGCCTCAATGTACAACTTAAAGCATGCATTTATTGAGCCATCTAATAGTGAAACATGTATTAATAACAAGGGTTAATAAAGTTCTGCCTTGAATCGCGTCGACCTTGGCCGACGCCATTCAAGCCCCTCAAACTGGTTCATTTAAACCCGGCCTCAGATTATGTCTTTAAACCCGTCGTCCTGGGAAGCCGCCTTTTAAAAGGCGTCAGCGTCCTCAGATACCATTCACACCAGAATCCGAAATATGCAGAATCCTCTAATCGGGGCGATTTCTGCCTAAATGGCGTCGTGCTGGCCCGTCGCCATTCTAAATGGCGTCGTCCAGGTACGACGTCGTTTAACGCCAGAAACCCCCAACTGGTAGAATCATAACAGGGAGATTTCTGCCTAAAAGGCGTCGTACTGACCCGTCGCCATTCTAAATGGCATCGTCCAGGTACGATGTCTTTTAGCGCCAGAAACCTGGTTATGCTCTCTGTCCGAGAGCTCTCTTTTCACCCCCAAATGCCCCAAAATCAAACCAAACGGAGGAGGAAGAGGAGCAAGCTAAACCATCACAAATCCACATTCACCGAAACCCTCATCCCCATCAAGAAAAGCTCCTAAACATGCTCGTTCTACCCCCAAACACATTATGCATCACATGGAAACTACGGGTGAAACGCGTACAATCCACGCAAGGTTCGTCCCCCTACTGATCTCTTGAACTCCTCCGGGCTCCGCGCCGCCAAACCGTCACACCGCAGACCGCCGCCGGTACCCCCGAGGACGTCGCCACTCCGCCGGAACGTCGGCCGCCGTCCGGAGAATGGAACGCCGCGAAGGAAGTGGTGGTGGTAGAGGTGAGAGGTAGATGGTTGTTGGAGTGGTGGAAGAGGAAGAAGAGGAAGGGAAAGGGGAAGAGAGAGTTGGAGAGGGTGGAGAGGGCGAGGAGAGAGAGTGAGAAGGTGAGAATGAGGGAAAGAAGGGGAGGCTCGCGGGGTCAATCCGAAACTAGCTAAAACGCGTCGACCGAGACAGACGCCTATCAGATGACAGGACGGGCCGTACTGACAGCGCTCTGAATCGCGTCGACCTCCAGGGACGCCGTTCAGACGACAAGACTGGCACCGTACTCTGACATCTCAGGGTCGCAGTCTGAATGGCGTCGTCCATCATAGACGCCATTCAGACGACAAGATAAGGGCCGTACTCTCGCGGCCTGAAACCCGCCCACGTGGCGCCCACGCAGCACAATAACAGCAGACTTAAATGGCGTCCACCAAACAAGACGCCGTTTGAAAAGCGTCGTACAGTGTAGACGTCATTCAGTCAAAATTCTCAAGACCTATTAGGGTCCAAACCAGGAGATCCGGCCCGAACCCGACCCGAATACTGAACCCGAAACCTCAGTCCTTACAGAACCTCAACGAGCAGGTTGTGGAGAAGCTGTCCAGAGAAGTGTTGAAGTTTAGTCTTATATCGGATTATCTATGGGCGCCTTCCCTCTATATATGTTGAGGATTCCCTCAACTCAATGCCTAAGTTTTGAGTTCGAGTTCGGGCCTCTTTAACATGATATCAGAGCGGACCTTTCTTGATGAGCTGTTATATTCCACCCGATCCGTTCATAGCGTCAATTATGCCGTAACCATTCGGATTCGGCCCTAGGAAGGGTGTTGAAGTTTAGTCTTATATCGGATTCTTTATGGGCGTCTTCCCTCTATATATGTTGATGATTCCCTCAACTCAATGTTTAGGTTTTGAGTTTGAGTTCGAGCCTCTTTAACAAAAAGGAAGTGATGTTGGCCCAGCTGATCTTGAGGTCGAGAGAGTTGAAGGCTTGGCACAGCTTGGCCATGGCGCCCTTCTTCTTGTGGCATTTGATGCTAACAAGCGAGGCCCTCTCTCCCACCTCAGTCACCTGCAGCTGCACCCACACATCACAAGAACAAGGCCAGCTAGTTAGCAAAATATATACGTACCTCTCGTGGTCTTCATTTCAAAAATTTTAGCTTGAGACTGCATGGCACTCGTGTAATGTGTGTTCCAGAAAAAGTGGAAACACATGGATTAAGAGATGCATGGGGCCTTAATTATGTTAACATTCACATGCGAAGGAAACTTTTATCAGCTCTCTCTCTCTCTCTCTCTCTCTACATCCAAGCCCATGTATGTATATGCTACCTTGGTAATGTTGGGCACCACGCTTCGCAGGGTGTAGAGCTTCTCATCTAGCTTCCTCCTCCTGTTCCTCTGCGTGATGGCGTTCTTGGATGCCGTGGAAGAAGAACTAGTACTTCCCTCCAGGGAGTTCGAGTCTTGGTGGCTGGACATGATCCCATCCGATATGCTTATCAGACTGCTCCAGTTGAAGTCCACAAGGCTAAAGACGGGCACCCATACAAAGGCACAAAGAGGTCCTTGTTAGAACCCAGAAAATGCTGTGGGTTTGAATAGCTCATGTTGGGTCATGCTCACCTCTCGAACTCCCCAGCCTCGAGGAGCGCGTTGGTGTCCCAGTGGAGCGAGCACTCCTCCCCTCCCACTTCTTCCATGTTTGTTCAAAGAGGGGGCATCGTCTGCGTCTTGTTAAGAGAGCGGTGGTACAGATGCACGTCTACCTCTAGATGTCCTAATACGAAAGCAGGGGCTCTACAGAGAACTTCGGAAGCGGGTCCTCAAACGTTGGGTCTGATCCAATAGTGCAAATAACAAGAACATCTGCTGCGCCTTTGCGGATGGCTAACGTGGCGCCATACGGGCCCTCTGATTAAGATCGTAGGGCCCAGCGCACTGGGGTCGCTGATGTTAATCAGAGGCCTCTGATCTTAAATGGAGGGTCCATATTGAAATACGGTCCAACCGGGTAACATGCTATGCGACACCCATATATTTGGGGGAGGAAATCTTCTCAGCACATATTTAGACTAGAGTCCAGCAGTATTGAGACGAGGGATCATATGAAGGATTTGTCAAATTTTGAGACTAGAGTCCAGAGATTTGTCAAATTTTGAGATCATATGAAATTTTTTTTTTCTAATATTTAACTCCTCCTCCTTAGTATTATTAGACTCTGATCCAAATATGTATTAAGAGGATCTCTTCTCGTATATGTGTGACTGCTGAAATTCTCTTCTTTCTTACCGACATGATCCTTTGATATCTTATTGTGCACATTGTAAGAAACACTTGCCAGCAGCTGGTGTCAGTGCTTTTAATTATTTTTTTTGGGTTTTATCTTAAGTTGACTTATATGTTTGGACAACCCGTTCTTTGATCAGATTTGTTGGTCATACGATCAAAAAATCGGATTGGGTCTGTCAAAAAAGTTTGCAATTTTTTTAAATCTAAAAATACCTTACAGCTATGTTGTGACATCCTCTGTTTGGCAAGATGCATTTTGTCAAGGCACCAAAACATACTTCCCCTCATCGTTGGGCAAGCTTTTGCTTGAGGATTATCCCAAGATAACTTGGGTGATTCAAAGGCTAGCCACTTTTAATGAAGGAGAATATATAAAGTTAGAAATGGGATCCTACATCTTGAGAGGATGGAGTCTTCATTTCTAGTCTTTTATTCATTGTTGAACTCGTAGAGTACTCTTCATTTCTAGTTTGTCCCCCTCACTAGCTATCAACGAAATAAAGTTAGAAATGGGATCCTACATCCCCAGTGTGCCCCAAGATATATGGGAGAAGATGACCGGGTCATTTGACCCTATGAAAATTGGATCATATCCTCTCATTTCTTCCCTCTATGTGTCTGTGGTGTACAGGAGCAGAGGGGGGAGGACCTCCCATTTCATAAAGTTAAACCTAATATAATCAATGTTAGCCCTTAATTGTATCACACCAGAACTTGAGTCTTCCTTTGGACAACATTAAATGGTTATGACCAAGAGAGAAAAAAAAAGGATAACATTAAATGGCACCGGTCACATGGGAAAAGGAGGTGATAGAATACAGTCAATTATTTCAAGATCAAATGATTCATTCACCTTTCTCTAATGTGTCTAGGATCGCACGTAACACAAGGGGAGAAGGCTTAGAGGATCTCGTTTCCTCCATTAGAGGACGTCGGATCTTTCAAATTTTATATGGTGTCCTCTATTTTTTTGGGGGAATAATTGGTTAAGATTCCCATCTTAATAATGTCAAATATTTTCTTTCATTTAAATCCTAATAATGTCAAATATTTTTTCATTAAATCGAGGTTTTGTCTCACTAAACGACTCTTCTACACTTACTCTTTCTATGAGTTCACCTTCTGTGGAGAGTATTCAATACTGGTCTCAGAGAAATTATGAATTAGTTTCTACACTCTCAAACACTCACTACAAGAAGATAGACCACCAGGGACGACAACTAACTTATCTTGAGAGAAAAAAAGGATCCATGACAGCTGTGGTCTGAATGAACTCCATCATAAAAGTCTGTGACGACTTTGTCCATCGCAAAAGACATTATTTGGGATGGAAAAAAGATCTGTCTCAAAATAGTATTATTTGCGACACAAAAAGGATTCGTCCCAAATGTTATTAGTTGGGAGGGCGCAATGCATTGTCTCGAGACATATGATTTGAGAGGAATAAGTTGTCCCAAAATAAAATTAATAAAATACTTTAATTAAAATTTTAAATTATTTGTGATGACTTTAGTTCTGCCACAAGTTTATATGCATACAAATTTTATTTGTTTATTTTATCTTTTGTGACAAATATAATCTTCTCAGAAGGTAATTTTTATGATATAATTTTGTGTTTATTTAATCTTTTACGACCGAACGAATCATCCAAAATGATTCTATATCTATGATGAGAATTAACTATGTCAAATAAGAAAGTGATTTTTTTGGGACAAATTGCATTTGAGACGTCTATAAATCGTTCAAAAAAAATCTTATTTATGTATATTTGGGACAGTCATCATTGTTCCAAAAAGTGATAACCAAAAAATAAATTGTGTAAATTATATTTTAATATTTTATAATCTATGTTAAAGATTATTTAGTATATAAATAAAATCACACAATATATACATGTGTATCTAATCATCATCCATTCAGTTTGACTATAAAAAATTAAAAAAATTATAAAATAACTCATAAAAGTGAAAGTTGTAGAAGAAAGTCTAACATAGTAAAAAAGACATGAAAATGCAATCAAATAATAAAACATCAAAAGTCATGTTGATTGTCATCCCAAGTCTCCTTGTTCTCATTTTCTTCCCTTTCTTGATCCTCTTTATCAACTAGTGGAAGGATAGTGTAATTCATTATTTATTTGAAGAGAATGATGTTCACTAGGCCATCTCATCCATTAAGCTATATTAGAAGACAAAATGATGTTGCAACTTACCCTTCAATGAAAAATAGTGTAACACTTTATTTGTTATAATTTTATTATTTGTCTATTGGACATCATGTTTACATCTTGGAGCATTGCATTGTGGACGATGATCTCTATCCTTATGTTCTTACCAAAATAGTTCATATTCATTTTCATACGTGTGGATCTTCCAATGACTTAACCCTAATGCAAGAATAATCTTCTTTGCCTCATACCAATTCCTAAGTATAAAGACGTTACTTAGTAAGACCTTCTTAAAAAGATCAAGTAATATGTCCATACACTTAAACGTTATATGATTCATGATTTTTGTGCTTAACAGCTTTAAAAGAAATGACAATCTGGACACATTATTACAATTGACATATAGATATTTCTACATCTATCAACAATTTATGCAACTATGTTTGATTCTTGTTCTTCTTCTACATTAGAAGGTAAAACTCATTGTAGATCATCTAACATGTTCATCATTGAATCAACTGCCACTTCATCTCGTGCCCCCAATTATCTATATTGTAGAATCATTCATTTCAATATGATGCTCATTATGTGATAACCAATTTTGTAGTACGATTATATTTCATCACAAATAAGATGAATATGTACTTCTCCTCTTGTTAACTTCTTAGTATTGATACATTTTTTACACAGACATTGAGTTAATTCATAATTTTTTTATTGCCTAAATTCCTTCCTATCATCATTAAAGACTAATCCAAGAACTTAGAAATCCCTTGCTTATATCTTACATCAGCTTTATCATGAATGTCCATCTAGCTCTTATCCAATCTAGCGATCTTTACCTAATGATAAAAAAAAAACATACTTACATGACTCAATAAAAATGTTGGCAATATATCCTCATATTTGTATCTACATCACACATTTATATATGTCATTTCAAAAATAATTTCATAACTTCCAAAGGTAGAAAGGTACATACATCAAATATTATGCTCATCTATATATATTTGATCACATAAAATTCTTTATTATGTATTTTATAATTTTCTTAAAATTTTGACGAAACATCTCTATACTTCTCCAATATGCCATCATTATTCTACTAGTTTCAACTATTTCTTTAAGTCACATGTAAGTGACAAAAAAAATTAATTTAAATTAGTAGAGTATATTGGATAAAAATGGAGGAATGTTGTTGAAATTTTAAGAAAATTGTAAAAGACATGTAATAAAGAATTCTATGTGATCAAATATCTATAAACTATTGAACATGACAATTCAAGATTTCATGTTAGGTATATGCATATGTAAAAAAAACATATGTCATAACTAAAATATTGAATGGACATATGTATCGACACATTTTAGGTTTGAATAATCATATTGCTGTAATTTGAACAATTATAGGATTTTGAATCCAATTAAATGGTTTTGATAGATAATTTGGTTACTAAACCAATCTCATAACCAAACTTACACCATCACTAACACATTAGAACAACACCATTAATATTTATCTTTATAGCATTCACATTTTAGGTTGATGGAGCTTAGTTCAACTCATTTGTCAAAATCAATTAGTCAATGTTGAGTTTGATCATATGCTTAACTTATTTATACTTGTGGATATGTCAGCTATAGGTTAGTTATATTTATTCAATTGTTCATTCATATTCATCTAAATAGTTCATTCAGAATTTATTTATGTTTTAGATGGTAACTTGGTGATTATGTAAAGATAAAGGATAAACATATCTTTTGCTTCATTTGGTAGTATACATAAATTCTTAAATAGTAAATGTACCAAATTTATTTGATATTAGAAGAGGTTGAATTTTACTTAATTATAAATGAGACAAGCCTTAATAGAGCATAGCTCAACTCATGTAATATTCATTTAACTTGAGTTTGATAAAAACTTATCTCAATAGTAAATAAACAAGTTTAAACAAATTAAAAATATTACTAAGTGCGGCTTGCTTGTACTTCTTGTGGAGCGAATTGTTTGTCTCTAAGAGACTGTTCCAAAACTTGGAACCAACTAGGGATTCACCAATCTTAGATCGGATCACTAAGGTTCTTTGTTGGGTCACCCAATTTGATCCAATTACTAAGAATCATAAGAAATACAATTAAATTACTCTGTACACCTAATGGTATTTTTGAAGGATTATATATATGAAATGCTTTTGTACTAACTTACTAATTAGATAATCCAAATCACAAACAACTATGATCAATGAGAGTATGATTTAATTCCAAGTTCCTAATTTTTAAACATTGGGCAGTTTTTTCTCTTTGATTTAAGGGTTTCTCACGTGAGTTGGATTTACCTATATCTCTTTAACATTTTTTTCTTTACGTTCTACATTTTCCGATCACTTCTCTGTTAGACAACCCAATCCAAGGTAAATGTTGCGATCTTTCCGTCTTTTTCCTCGTAGAGACGTCAATCTCGATTTACCAGCGGAAAAGAAGATGATAAATTATTTTTTATTACCCAACGGTTGGATTTTTTCTAGATTTAGAATTTCTCATCTAAATTTGATTTGCTTAATCTCTTTAACACATTTTTCTTCCTAGAGTAATACTTGCTGCGTGCTGCACATAAGAGCATTACAGTGGGAAGTAGGGGTGTGCACAGTTCGGTTCGATTCGATTTTGGAGGAAATTTCTTCAATCCGAATCGAACCGAACTGACATTTGAAACCGAACTTAACCGAACCGAAATTTTTCTGTTCGGTTCGGTTCAAACCGAAATTTCATATTTTATTGATATTAATTAAATGTATATATATGTATTTAACATTAAAATTATATTTAAAAAATACTTATTTATACATAAATATGTATATGATATTAAAATATTAAAATATTTATATGCATAATGTTAATATAAATACTTATTTACTTTAAAAAATCGATTTATTCGATTTTTCGGTTCGGTTCGATTTCACAACTTTGTGAAACCGAACCGAACCGAATCACTCGGTTCGGTTCGGTTTTTCGGTTTGAACCGTATTATGCACACCCCTAGTGGGAAGTGTCTTAATCACCCGTATTGTGCAATGTATGTTTTTTTTTACTGTTGATCAGTTCAATTTCTTATTTTTAAAATTTTTTTGAGTCGTCCGATCTGACATTGTATTGTACGGACGGTTAAGACACCTCAAGACCGACCTAATTTCTTTTTTATTATTTACCCATTAAAATGCTCCTAGGTGGAGTACACAAAGGAATTACAACAGGTATTACTCTTTCTTCCACGGATTCTACGTTCTGTCAATAGTATGTTCATCGACTCGATCTTAAAAACTGTTCATGCACAAGGCTAATACCCGTCGTTTCCAACTTCCCACTTGGTGAAGCTTTGGAGTTGGGAGTACTGGACAGTAATGCATGCGGATAACATACAGTAAAAAGGAAGCTAGGGGGCATTGTGTTGGGTAAATAAAAAAGTTTTTTTTTGAATTTTTTGGATCGGGTTCGACATGTTCTACTTGTTCATACAATCAAAGTCGGACACATAAATTTTATTCAGTGGGATCATTTGGACATTAAGTCATAAGTATGGTTGGGTCAGTGAAGTCTTGGACTGGATTATATGGGATCTTTAGTTAGACCAGTGAGGTCTTGAGTTGGGTCAGTAGAGTCCCGAACTTATTACATTGAACTGGGCCAACGGACTCGCAAAATCCAGTGGGATCCTAGACCCCACAGGATCCATATTAGATCCGCCACTGCATACAATGTAATGACCGATTAGATGATAAAAGAAATCTGAAAAATTAAAAATTAAGTCTAAAAACATGCCCTTGATTGGCTGAGTCCAATATGGTGATGGAGATTGAAAGAACATCTTAAAATGTCATCAAATCTCTTTATTGACCTACGGGGAAAGAAATGTGGACGCATTGACATTAACAATGCCATCGTAGTGACGACCCCACGAACTAGGACAGACAGCCAGGCTTGTCCGCCACCTATAATCCAAGCCCCAGTTTCACATATCAAACATTTCCAAAACAAGGTTCCAAAGATCCGAAAACTCTGGAAAAAGACCGACCTATCTAACCCTTCTTTCATTTTGCTATATAGGGACAGAGCTTTGGAAGGGACTGTTTTCTAACTGAACCTCTTTTTTTATGAGTTTTTGGTATATACGCTCCTCAAGTATACTATATTTGCATGCATATTTCTAACTCGGTCCGGTCGTACACTGACAGAAACCCGACTTCATTATATATGACTTACAAAAGTACCAATATGCGAGAAGTGGAGGAAACAAAAATAGACGTGAAAATGAAAATGTATAGGAAATAGATGCATAAACGAAAATATGCATTTTTATTTTTACTTTTGTTCATTTCTAATATTTTATACAAAAAATAAAAACGAAAATAAATGTTTCTATTTTCATCTCTGACCACTTTCTAGTCCTATTCTCACTCTCCTGTATGGTATGTTTTCACTTCTCTCTTATATCTTCCCGTGTTAATTTTTTTAGAATGTTTAAAAATATATTTTCCTTCAAATTTTGTTTGCATATTTGATAGTTTTATTTTTATAATATTTTTAAAATTTTTAACTTTAGTGTCCATAATCTACTTAATTTAAGTAAAGATCCCTATAACCTCTATATTTAGTAAAATTCCTTGTGATCTCACTTTTATTTGAATATCTGAAAAAATATGAGTGAGATTATAAGGAGATTTTACTAAATATAAAGGTTTAGGGAGTTTTCCCTAAATTAATTAGATTATATGGACTTAAACCTTAAAAATCATATTTTTCATAACCTTACTACATCACTATATTTGCAAAGACGCTGCTAGCATCAACTTCTGTCAGCATTCTATTAAAATTTCTTATCTGACCTTAGTTAACTTTTAAGTGAAGTTAGAAAAAGTTAAAAATACTCCTATTATTTTCTCAATTTAATTTCTTTCTCTCACTTTTCATTTATCTCTTTATCTTGTCAGTCAAAAGAACTTCTTTTTATAAGATTCTCTTTGTCTAGATATTATATTTGACGATTTAAGAAGGAATATAAGCTACATTTTAACGGAGGGTAATGATACATGTAGTCTTGCAAATATTGAAACATAGTAAACTTATTAAAAATAATATAAAACAAAATCACCAATTCTAAAAATAAACTTTCAAAAGAGTATATTTGAATTTTTTTTATCTTTTTCAAATTTATTTCTTTCCTTTCTTATGTCTCAAGAAAGAATATTCACTACATTTTAATGGAGGTTAACCACAAGAACATTTTTACGAGTATTGCAATGTTGTGAAATTATTAAAAATAATATGAAAATAAGATCATCAATTCTAAAAATATAAATTTAAGAAAGATATATTTGTAAAATTCCCAACTTTTCCCAAATTTATGTCTAACCTTTCTTGTGTCTCTCTTTCCTGCTCTCCCTTCCGCATGGAGTGCTCCTTCCTGCGCACGGTGGCCACCACCTCTTCAGAGGACTGGCGGGATGGTGCCCTCCATGGGAAACATTAAATCTCTGTTCTTGTACGACGAACCAGTTTACCTCAATGGACACATTAAAATAAGTTTAATTTTTTTTTCTCTTTCTTTTAATCAAGTAATCTAGTAGTAACTAGGAGAGGAAAATACCTACTAAGGAGAAGGGGCTAGGTTCAAATCACAGCAGAACAGTCAGAAGATGTACGGCAAACGGAAACACTCGTGACCATGCATGGGGTCGAATTTGGAATCTCCTGCACGTAGACGAGAAGGTGAGACCGTCATACTACTCTGTACGGCTCGTTTATTTTCTTTACTCTGAGAGGGAATTGTGCAGTGATGGTGGGAAGGAATCATTCCAAATTTCCAATCCATCCTCTCTTTGCAGGGGTGGAGGAGTGGGAGGCTGACGGAAGGAAAGAAACAAAATTAGCAAGAGAGATGGTGCCCATCTATATAAAGAGAGAGAGAAGTAGGAGAAAGTTGGGGAACACATCTGCAAATTCTTAATAACACTATTTGACGTCGACTTGGTACATAACAGTCATACGGCTCTCTCCTATTGTACGACCAATATTGCATTATGTATACAACTCCGACTGCAAAGGATCAGTGCTAAAAAGTTATTCTGATCTCATTCGGATCTTCTTGTGTTACATGTGCCTCTGCGCTGGTTTCCATTGATGTCTTCTTGTACACAGGTGCATCGTGTCAAGGTATCTTAATATGCATGTACAATCCCTCCATGTTGCTACCAAGTATTGGTTGAAGGTAGGGACATAAATTAGGCGGATTGGACTAAGTTATATGTGATAATCTGGGTCTAATGTAAATTTAAAATAGTATAGTCCAATTTTAATCGAGCTCAAATTCAATCCAAATTTAACTCAAATTCAGTCTCAATTCAATAGTGAGTGGGTTGAGTTGGACTAGTCCTGTTTATAAATAGTTTATTAGAAGTGTCTTACTTTTTGTATGAATTAATCTAAAAGTCAATAAATTAAACTGGACCAACCCATTTTCAGTTTAATCTAGTCTAGATTTAACTAATGTCAACCCAAATTTAATCCAACCTAATTTATATAACTTAAGCCAACTCAATTTCTGTTAATATGAGCTGAGTTGGACTGGACTACGGACTAGCCCGCCCGATTCACGCCCGTAGTTGAAGGTTATCCCAAAATAACTTGGGTGATGCAAAGGTTAACCCACTTATAGTGAAGAAGAATATAAGTTGTCTCAGAATTATTGCACTGGACTAGGTTTGGTTAACTCAGGTTAATTGAGTTTCATACATATTTGATGCAATCCAATGTTTGTGCATGAAAGTAAGTTTGAGGCACTTTTAAAATTAATGTGCATAACTTTAAATAAAGAATCAGAGTGATAAGTGATATATGTTCATTTGTATTACACTTACTAAAGATATTTAAGTAGACCTATTCCTCATTTTAAGTGAGAATGAGTTTCCTACAAAGGATGCGGAAGACTACCTTAGGAAAAAAGATAAAAGAGAGAAATATGAGAAACAAAAGTTCGTGGGTAGGTCCCACCTAACCTGGCGGAAAGCTCTCCCCCTTTGGGTGGAAAGGTCGCCAGTTTCCGGTGGGACTCATCATCGCCGTCACTGACAATGGGCTTCTCTCCGGGGGTGGGGAGCTTCCCCTCTGAAAACCCCCCCCTCCCCTCCCCACCCCTCTCCCACAAGTCTATCTCGTCCCTCCCTCTTTCCCCAAGTTTTGCTGAAGACATTGCTCCTCTGCTCTGTTCGTCGTCGTGCCCGGACTTGTTCTTCACCCCCTTCCTCTTGGCGTCTCTCCCTGCCCTCCTCCACCTAGCCTTGTCATCCTCCATTGTTTCATCTAACCATCCGCCCACCATCCGGGCCGATTTCACCTCTTTCTCTTTCCCCTCTCCATCACCCGTCCCCCCCCCCATCCACTTCCCTTGTCTTCTCCCAGCCTTTTGTTGGAAGGCCCAGGTTTTCGGCAACCTCCCCTGTCACCCCTCACCGCCCTCTTCCCCCCTTTAAACCCACCCTCTCACGCACACCACCTGCCGACCACTGCTTCCTTCTTGTGGGGCGTTTTGCTCGACTCAATGGGGTCGATCTAGGCTCCGGCGACATATTTATGTTTTGTTGTTGTTTCTCTTGTGATGCTCTGTTCTTCTCCAGACTTGCCGAATTTGATCAGTTGGTATGCCATGTTCGACTGCCTTGTGGATGCAGTGGTTCCGGCCTCCCTGCCGGCGTCTCTATGGCGGACTTCCTCCGCTCCCGAACGAGCCTTGCTCCAACAACTCAGGGTGTTGCGTATGTGATATCTGTTGGTTAATAGTACTCTGGCGGCTTCTGATCTATGGTTTTCTATGTTCTCATAGTTACAGGTTTGGATGGGACTAGTAAGTGCAGAGAGAGAGAGAGGGATGAGAAGTTTTTTCAAAAAAAAAAAAAAAATCATTAGAAATGGGTAAAGCAATGTGTGAAAGATTTCTTTTTTTGAAAATATTCTCTCTCTACACTCACCCAATCCAGTCCAAACCTACACTTGAAAGATCCGGTCTCTTTGATTGGTATCTTATTGTAGGTGTGTCACACTAAGGTATCGAAACATACGTACAATCCCTCATTGCTAGCAACTAGCAAGCATTTGCTTGAGGGTTATCCCAAAATAACTTGGGTGATGCAAAGGTTAACCAACTTTAGTGAGTTGTCTTGGAATTAATGCATTGACTAAGTTGGGTTAACTCAAGTTAATTTTCATATTTGATGCATTTCATTTTTTGCGCATCAAATTAAGTTTTAGGCTATCTTAAGATTAATGTGCACAACTTTAAATAAAGAATCGGAGTGATATGTGATTTGTGCTCATTCAAAAGTTTGTGAAAACAATTTATAAATTATGCATATAATATATTTTGAGATTCTGTCATTTTCTATGTCAAAAGAAGCATAATGTGAAGTTACATAGAATTACAGAAGTGTCATTATGGGATTTTGCTCATATTTTTCTATTTCAAATTGGATTTCAATTTGATTTCCTTTCTTGATTGAACTTAAGTATTTTGCTTAAAGAGAAGTAAGATGCAGTTTAAAAAGTATCCATTCATGATTAGGTTATTTTCTAAACAATATTACTTATCTTCGTTGCATTTGTCCCTACTATTTGAGTTGAATAAATAATTTTAAATAAATTATATATTATTTTTCAAAAAAAAAGAACAGTGTTCTTCTTGTTCATTGTAAAAAGGTGTTGAGAGTTCAGTGGGGACGACCGCCCCAGTCCTCCATCTTGAAAGGGTCGACTTTGCATTTCTAACTTGTCCCTTTTAAGAATGTAAATGGTACCCGAAAAATCCAAGGCTCATAAAAGGATATGGTTTAAAGGATAATGATAAGGATATTATCCGCATCCGGATGATTTAAGATAAAGATTGGATACACTTTTTTCGGAGTCCGATAATCCAAGTATCCATCTGTTTTCTTTTGCTCATCTTAGGTTATTGATTATGTCTTATTTAAAATTCTCATTTATAAATGAAATATGCAATCTCCAATCATACCCATACAATTATGTCTTATTATCCACCCATTGTTCTAACCCCTTCTGTCCTTTATTTACTAGTTCACAAAGTTCATTTTCACAGATGTCACGTGATTTATAACTAAATTTATAAGAGCTTCTTAGAAAAAACTTATACCTATGTATATTTCGAAAATAGTGTCCCTCTGTTCCCTCTAGAAGATTAAGTTTATGTTGACACATAATATTGTCTAATAATTTTAAAGGTTAAAGATAAGAATACATATATTTCTTAAAGGAGAAGGATAAGAATGCATATATTGCTTAAAGGATAAAACTAGAGTCAGTATTCAACTAGATGTATATCCTTTTACATCCCTAATCCCTTTCATTAGCTATCAAAGAAATAAAGTCAAACCTAATATAACCCATTCCAGAAAAGAGGAATAGTATTATATTTTACTTTTTACCATCATGTTCATTGCATTCATTAGAGCTATTTGTTCATTTGATGAGATAAGTTTTGTTAAGGCTATTTTTGACTAAATTATTTTTACTACTAGCATATTTAATGCGAACTCCTATGTCAAATAATCAATGACTCCCACTTATAATAATGAGCATGATAAAAAATGTGTCATAGGAACACTTATTTTCCTCGTCCCACAGGACAGTTGGCCACCTTTTAAGTTTGAGTCTATTTGCTTCCCAGTAGACGGAAAAATTGACATGTTGGGCAAACTACGTTACTTTGTACGAAGTGAAAATAATCTATATATAGATTATTCTTTATTTGAGAGGTTGTAAGTTTCGAATGCAAATTATCTCTCTAGTCTTGAATTAGCCTTGGGCTCCATTTGTTTTCTCTAATAAAAAAATTTGTTGGATTCTGACATGTGCACAGAGACTTCCTCTTGCTTTTTCATGATGTCTTAGCAGTCGAATTGAAGTTTTTGTTATTGCTTTTTAAATTGGAGGCAGACACAAGAGAAAATGAATGAATTAATCTTTCTTGATTATTGTCTTTTCTTATTATATGAATAAAACATTGGCAATTACGAGATTTTAGAAGCTAAGCATATTCAATTCTCCCAGGTTGGAAACTCAATATTAAAAAAATCCCTTCTTAAAAGTTGGGACAAGTAGCTGCCACTTTTTGGTGATTCTCTGTTGCATGCCTAAAGTATAAATTAATAAACATTTTAATCGAGCATGACTATATAATTGATTTAGGGGTTGTTTGATGTGCATAAAGTGTTGCAAAGTGCCATAAGATGTCATAAAATGATGTTTTTCTTATATTGAAGTGCATAAGAGTGTTATACATTGTTTTTCTTATTTTTGCAATGCTATAAATTATTCAATTTCAAAATTGGTTAATGCATATGGCACTCCTTTTGTTCAATTGTAGTTTTCAATTTAAAAAATTTATGAAATAAGAATAAAAGATTAAAATAAAAAAGTAAAGATTTTATATCCATTATGAGACCACAATTTTGAGGCAACATTTTATGGTGTTTTACACTAAACCGAATGACCTTTAGTTATTACATATTTTATGTCCTAATAATCATGACTTTATTATTTGAAATGGAGTCATTTTTCTTTACATATTTGTTATATACTTCTGAATTCTATCACAAAGTCGCCCTTTAGTTCTATGGAATCCTGGCTATGCCCTTGCTCTGCGGTATGGTGCACCTTTGAGCTCAAGATGAACCCAAGAGTAGCGAGTGGTGGTACTAAGGGCGTGTTTGTTTACATTACTACGTGGATTTTTAGACTCCAAATTCTATGAAAATCTTGACATGATATCTAGTGAAAACAAAAGCAAAAATCTGTAGGTAGATTCTAAAAAGCTAGATTATAATCCTTAGACACAATCTCCTCATGCCTCCTGATTTCCTCAGTATCTAACATAAGGAGAATATTGAGTGAACTCACTTTTGTCTGTTTGTACACAAGGGAGAAAAATCCCAAGTTGCCCACGCATGAGTGAGAGATCGGAGGCTATTTTTTGTCAGTGGTGGGTTAATGCTGTCTTTTTGCAGCATTGAGAATTGGTGGGCAATAGTGAAAACAAATAACTCTGTGAGGTTTCCAACACTCCATCACGAATATGTCAGAGGAGAGAGACATTTTCCACAGCCAATTCCCAATACTAGCACCCCGCACAAATTGAATACTATCATATTTTATTTTTTACCTTCATGTTCATTGCATTCATAAGAGCTGTTTGTTCATTTGATGAGATAAGTTTTGTTAAAGATGTTTTTGACTAAATTATTTTTACTACTAACATATTTAATGCGAACTCTTATGCCAAATAATCAATAACTTCCATTTATGATAAAGAGCATGAGAAAAAATGTGTCATAGGAATACTTCTTTTCCTCGTCTCATAGGACAGTTGGCCACCCTCCATGTTTGAGTCTGTTTGCTTTCCAGTGGACATGAAAGTCGACATGTTGGACATACTACATTATTTTGTACGAAGTGAAATAATCTATAATAGATTATTCTTTATTTGAGAGGTTCGTAAGTTTAGAACCCAAATCATCTCTCTAGTCTTGAATTAACCTTGGGCTCTATTTGTTTTCCTTAATAAAAATATGGAAAACAGTTTTGTAACTCGTG
The DNA here is from genome assembly GCA_030544215.1 of Zantedeschia hybrid cultivar. Classification (NCBI taxonomy): domain Eukaryota; kingdom Viridiplantae; phylum Streptophyta; class Magnoliopsida; order Alismatales; family Araceae; genus Zantedeschia; species Zantedeschia hybrid cultivar. The sequence goes on along the minus strand of JARZZO010000013.1, from coordinate 39,252,407 downwards.
CATTTGACTCCACATTTGACACCACACACATAACACAAATTTCAAGGTGAATGAACGACAAATGCATGAGTAGAATTTGTGACTCTCACTTGTGCTATGTGTGCTATGTATGTGGTGTCAAATGTGGAGCCAAATACACGAGTTACAAAACCGTTTTCCTAAAAAGATTTGTTGGGTTTTGACATGTGCAGAGGGACTTCCTTTTGCTTTTTCACAATGTCTTGGTGGTCAAACTTGTCTCATATTTTATATTTAACTGCGAGATTTATATTCCACAATAACATTTTGAGGCTGTCCAGCGCAAGTAGCGCAGTGGACACATTTCTCCCCCTGCGAGGGGGAGGTCGTGAGTTCGCCCCTCGTTAGGTTGTTTGGACGGGCGGATTTTATATCCTGTGGAATTCTCGCCAATTGGCAAAATATTTGCCTTTTGGGCAAAGTTTGTGCTAAAATCTTTGTTTATCAGATGATTCGAATCTAGCTCTTTGAGTTGGTGCTCCCTTAGCTGTAACCACTATACCTAGGGCTGCAATTCGGGTCGGGTTAAGTCGGGTTGGGGTCAACCTTAACCCAACTCATGTCAGAGACCCCTCAACTCTAACCCAACCCAATCCACCATCCAACCCAACTTCCTCAACCCTAACCTAATCCGTCTAACAATGCCCCAACCCAACCCAACCCAACCCATGTAATCCAAACTTCATCGGGTTGGGTTAGGTTGAGTCGGATTATATTCTTAATGGATATTTTTTACTTTTCTTTCTTACTACTAAAATTTCGTGTATAAAGGTATAAGTAAATTTATGTATATACCTTAATAAAGTAATAAAAAAGAAGGTAGACACATGGTTATTATTTGAGAACATTCTTGTTCATATTATAAATTATATTTGTATTCAATGATATAAATTTTAATAAAGTATATTCTAATTATTTACGTTATCATTTATATATATTAATATCATGTTCGGATTAGGTCGGGTTGGGCAAACCTTAATCCAACCCAACCCATGTAAGGTTGGGTTGAAAGAACCCCCAACTCTAATCCAACCCAACCCTAACTTGATCGTGTTCAACCCGACCTAACCATCGGGTTGACTCGTTCGGATTTGAGTTGACCCACCCAAAGTTGCAGCCCTAATTGTACCACCCTGATAAAAAAAATAACATTTCGAGGCCAGCTTATCACAGAGCCAAGTTCATGTCTTTAATGTATTGCAGATTAAGGTTTGCACTGCTCCTAAAAGATTCACCTTAGTGTGATGGATGCCTCAAGTTTGACACATGTAGAAGAAATTTTCCTGCGATGCCAGTGGCGTCAAATGGAAAAATCTTCCTTGCTACGTTATCCAGATTGGAGGGGTGCAGACGACTTGCCCTCCACAGTAGGGAGCCACGGTAGGGGCCCTGTCCTGTCCTGCCATTAGAACAGGTTGGAAACTTAATATTAAAAAAATCCCTTCTTAGTAGTTGGGACAAGTAGTTGCCACTTTTGTGATTTTCTATTGCATGTATAAAGTATAAATTGATAAACATTTTAATCCAACATGATTGTATACTGCTCGTTTTAACTTAATTGTGGTCCACTTGTGTTAAATGGGTTACACAATACACATCATACGGATCCAGTTAACGGAGTACGGTTATTGGGCTTAACCTATTTGGAGTCCATTAGGATCTTATAATGGGTGGGATCCATTTAAACTTAAATGGGACTGGTCCCTCCTCTCTATATAAGAAGCTTATGACTCTCCATAAAGCCATACGCATCAAGTGAGATAGAGAGAGGAAACTAGTAGAGAGGATGCTCGGATTACACCATCTCCTCGTCCGGCGTTCGTGCAGTGCTCACGAGGCACGTGCGCGTGTGGGGATCGACTTTGACGTCGTCTTCCTCTTTCGTTTAAAAATGTCTTCCGCTTCAGGTATTCTTAAATCCCTAACATATACTTGATTTAGGGGTTGTTTGATGTGCATAAAATGTTGTAAAGTGTCATAAGATGTCATAAAATAATGTTTTTCTTATATTGAAGTGCATAAGAGTGTTGTACATTGTTTTTCTTATTTTTGCACTCCTATAAATTATTTGATTTCAAAATTGGTTAACGCATATGGCACTCCTTTTGTTCAATTGTAGTTTTCAATTTAAAAATTTATGAAATTAGAATAAAAGAATAAAATAAAAGAGTAAAGATTTTATATCTATTAATTTTGAAACCACAATTTTGAGGCAACATTTATAGTGTTCTACACTAAATCGAAAGACCTTTAGTTATTACATATTTTATGTCCTAATAATCATGAATTGATTATTTGAAATGGAGTCATTTTTCTTTACATATTTGTTATATATTTCTGAATTCTATTATAAAGCCAACCTTTAGTTCTATGAAATCTTGGCTATACCCCTCATCCTTGAGCTCACGATGAACCTAAGAGTAGAGAGTGGTGGTACTAAGTGTGGCTGTCAACAACCCACAAGTCACATGGACAACAACGGAAGGGGGGGCTTGAGGGGTGCTGACATCCTAAACAGTTCCAATGGGCTAAAGACTTGATAGTGATATTGACATCACTCCGATGCGGATCAGCAAAAATGTATTTTCAGATTTTATTTTGAAGGGTTATTATTTTAACTTTGAGAAATATGTCCTAGAGATAAAAAATATATAAGAATGTCAAAAGATCCTTCTGAGGTTGCATTTTTGTATTTGTGTTCTTATTGAAGAATAGTGTGGGCAACGACGGAGTTAGATTCCATAGACGTAATTGCATTTTCGGATTACGAAAATCTCTTTGTGGTATTTATTTTTCTTCCCCTCTCTCAATAATTTGTTTGTGATCACTTGATTAGTACGTATCTCCGATTTGACTGGTGAAGTGAGTGAGAACGATTATACCCAACACATCCCTTATTAAAGGACCCTTTGTTCTGGCACTAAAAATTACCATTCCCATGCTTCTCAATCTGTGCTGCACTAGATGAAGTCAAAAGTAGATCTTCGGTCTATTGTCTCCTAAGTCGATGCAGCCATCAATCGTATGGGAATGTAAGTGAGTTTTTTTACCAAGAGTTTTCTTCCGTGTTAATCATCACTTCAATGGTACTGTAAGTTGAGACATTGACAGGCGTGATTCCCTGACCTCCCAGCTGGGGTCATTCTTTTTTTTTTCCTTTTTTTTTTTTATTGGAAAGGATAGCTCGGTTGATCTGTAAGCATATATAATCAGATTTTGAATTCCAACAAAATTTAGTATTTTTCTTCGACTATACTTGCTATAATGCATAGGTCAGCAGGTTGCTGTGCAGCCCGTCTAGGTTTGAGAGGGAGGACAATTTTTCATTTTTTTTATTGTTTATTCAGATTTTTTAAATTTTTTTAGAACGTCTAATTGAAAAACAGCTAGGTTCCTCGGATCGACCCTGATCCGAGTATATAATTTTTTTTTTAAAAGTTTTTTATTTTTTACATGTAGATCGAGATTTGTACTAATTTCGTTTAGAATAAAAATATGTAGTTGGATGGAAGCCGACCCGAACAATACGACTGTAGCATCTCATTTTTTATCATGCATTTTAAATCTTTTAAAAAAATCTGAACAAAAAATAAAAAAATAAAAATCCGGCCTCCCAAACTCAGACTGACTGCACAACAACCGTGCGATCCAGTCCAATCCGACTAGATCGTAGGCTGCTAGCCCATGCCTTGCAATCTGTGTGGATTGCAATGCATGGGCATTGCAACGAGTATTGTTCTTTTTCTTCTAATAAAAAGATAATTTTACATAACTAACAATGCTATTTAATTAGATAATGATTTTAAACTTTGTAGATACGTGAAAATTTGCTTGTCTTTTTTAAAATATTATCTCTAGAGTGAAGGCAGAGTTTTGTCCTTTTTCTTAAAAAAAGGTCTTCGTTAAGTTGAGAGATTGTGTTTTACTTATAAACACATGTCTATTTTCACAACGTCTATGTGGAACTAAATGGATTTACTGTTTTTATGTCTCTACAAATCTAAGTCGAATTCTTTTAAAAAAATAATCTAAACATTAAGAGACATAACATCGTGATACTATTGACTAAATAATTGAGAAAACTAAGCTTTCAACTGAGTGGAGCCGGTGGGGGTGCGGACCACCTTAAGGTCTGCTTGGTCGGTCATGAAATGACAGCTTTTTTTTTTGGTCACGTGGTCCAATGGTCTGGACACTTGGCGCCCCATTCAGAGGTGAGGAGGTCGAGTCTGTCGTAATCTAGGGATTTAAACTCCAAATAGAAAGAATTCCGTGCACAACAATTAAGAAATTTTTTTGAAAAAAGGTGATATGACTGTTTGTTTCGTGGCCCCAAAAATCTCAATTGACAAAAAAAATAAATTCATTGACTTATTTATATTTTTAGAGCATAAACCTGTACAATTTTATAATTATATCATCAAAACTTAAAGATGTTATGTAAATGAGATGTAATGTTCTTTTTCAGAGCAGCTGAAAATATTCTAATAGGTTCCAAATAACAAATGTTATTTTTATTTTTCTTGTAAATTTATTATTTTAAAATATTTTTATTCGAATATATTTTACGTATAAACAAATGGACCTTTAGATCTACTTTTTAGAATTTAGCAGTTTTTAGCACTGATCTTGAGTCTGGACACTGGCGACAAAACGGATAACTGAGGTCTCCCTCTTCTGGCCGTGATTGGCTGAGCCGCTCTTGGCCATCTCAGTTGGTACCATTCGATTTTTAGTTAAATATTTATAACAAAAATAATGAAATAAGTCGAGAAGTAACTGGCTGGTTTGTCACGAGTTCATCACGTGCAAAAGTAACATAAACACATTAGACGCAGTTCACACTTCACAGTTGCCGTAGCATCCGGGGGGATTTCAATAATATGGTATGCAATTTTTATTAAGTGGTTCAGAATGATAAGGTAAAGTTTAAAACTATTGAGTCCATATATAATGAGATGGAAGAAACAGCTTGAAAACATCGAGATGGGGCTATCAGTGGGCATCCAGAGCCCGATAGATTGGTTAATCTGATTTTTATCAAGTGAGTAAGTATCAAAATTTAATCTATTTTATTTTTTATTTAGGTTTAGGCCACGATTTTAAGAGTGATTTTATTAATGGGCCTAGCTCGGATTTTGCCAAACCTAAGTTTGAATGTCCAAAAGTCTTGATTGAGGTTAAATATAAAGAGAAACATTGAATTTGCATAATATATACAATGTTTATGTTAATAATATTATTTATTCAATTCATACATATATATTATACACATTAATCTACATAAATATGAGTATTAGACTAATTTGTATATTTTAATAATATTATTTATTCAATTCATACATATATATTATACACATTAATCTACACTGCAAATGGACCGTGGGCTGGGCCGGTGGGCACGGCCAGCTTCCCGACTTAGATAGCTTGTCCGTAGTAAATTAAAACAGTGTCCTCCGGTGCCGGTCAGGGCCACGGGGTCACTATTGAAATGTAGTGATGGCATTGAAGTGGAGGTGTCTCTTTCTCCTACCATGTCTCCCACATTGTTGATGTGATGATAAAAATGTGTGGTGGGAGTGCAAAAGATTTAATCCAGTTGGAGTTCCAGTAGAGTATTTATGATAGTTGTTCAAACTTGACACATTTTGATGTTAAACAAGTTTGAGCCAAATATTGAATACCTCGTGAGTCTAATGAATTTATGATATATATATATATATATTATAATTTAAATTTATAAAGTCAAGTCAAACGATGATGAGTATTAAGTTGTCTGTACATCTAGTTATTTGATAGAAAACTCAATAAGATGTTAAATATCTTATCAAATTTTTGAAAATAATATTAAAATGCTTATTTCAAAGAAATCTTAATGAGTACTCAAATGAGTTTTTTATGAGTATTAGAATAATTCTTAACAAGTACTCAAATGAGTTTGTTTACAAATATAATCGAGTTGTTAAGCTTTGGCTCGTTTGATGAATTGAACTCAATTTTTTTTTAAAACTTGTTTATTTGGTTTAATAAATTGAATCAACTTAAACTGTTATTGTTTGCAGCCGTTATGTGTGGGTTCTGCCGAGGGGAGGTGAGGAGTCTGTCTAGCGTCATGCTGATGACATCAGCATGGTTCACATCCAATTGCGGCACGCGGATGAATTATGAGGGCCCACACAACGGGGGACCAGATCCACCGTTGAGAACCACGTGTCTGGCAGCCGCTGGTATACAATAACAATACTATCCCAATCAGGAAGAAAACTAATTAGGTTCAAGTCATGAGCGCTTTACAAAAGGGCAACTGTTGTTAACATTGGCGACGTCAATTTAGATGGATTGTATTGAACTGAAGTTGATAACTTCTGTCAATAGATTTACCGATATAATCATTATTATTAGTCACCTAATGTGATCCCTCTTACATTTATAAAAGTTGTGGACATTTGTATGAATCTCATCAATTCAATGAGTCCATTACTATGATAGGTAGGTGATGGAAAACCTTGCGGCATGTGGGAATAGTCGACTAAAGATCGAGTTAGATGCTGGTGGTGTGGATTAGAGGAGACTTCCACAATCCCCAACCTTCCGTTGACACGTAGAAATTGCAGGCATGAAGAACCCTTGAATCTAGTTGGCTGACCGACTCAGTCAGTCTTATTCGTCCATGGCTATCTGATTTTAAAACCAGATGGTTGATATTGACTACTTTTTTAAAAAAAAAAAAAAATAGTGAACTTGGGAATCACCCAAGTTCAACATTGGCACCATTTAATCTTTGGATGGACACTTGAAAGAAAAAAGATAAAAAATGGCCCATAAAAAAGGAAAAAGATTGACCCATATGCCTCTTGGTCTAGATCCGAAACACCAAAGCACCTCATAGGTCGACCCTCCTACTAACGGCACATGGCCCACTCATCGATCGGCTTGGGTGTTCAATTGGCCCACCTGTCATTATCCCTTGTCAAAGCCAATCATTCAGTCTAATCAACTATTTTATCTCAACTTGTCAGCCTCTCAACAAAGAGTTATAGCTCAGCCATGTTAGACCTCTCTTGTACGATGAAGGTGATGAGTTTAAATCTCATCTCTTAAGAGTTATGTAGGAGGAGAGATATGTCTATCGAATTCATGGGGACTCATGCTTAAGTGGTCCCTGTCGGTGGCGAATCTCTGGAGAGAATATTTTTCCTTGTTGTGTGGCCTTCGAATTCGGAAGGATTATATGAAGAAGGTGAAATTATATCACGATAGTATAGAAAATAAATTTAACTAAGAAAGGGTTATTAGTTTAAATACCAAATTAGATACTCTTTCCCATAAGGCCAAGCAAATATTTCTAAAAAAAAAAAGTTTGAGTGCACTTTGTTTTTTATCAGTTTTAAAAGCTTGGACCAGTGATAGAGATTAAAAGAACTTGACCTGTCGGGGAACAAATGTGGACGTGTTGACAATAGCAAGGCCATTCTAGTATGGACCCCACGAACTCGGGCAGACAGGGAGGCTTGTCCATCACCTAATAATCCGAGCCCCAGTTTCACAAACATATCAAACGTTCCCAAAAAGCTTCGGAAACAAGACTAACCTATCTAACTCTTGGCTCATTTGCTATATAGGACAGAGTTTTGGAAAATACTGTATAATAACCAAACCGGTCACTTGCTTTATTAGGACAAGAATAAAAAATTTTCTGAAAATGGGTGTAGTTTTGGTGTATCTGCAAAGTCCGGATTGCTCCTGGGAAAATGTAAAAGTTAAGATCCAATGTTATAAATACAACTACATCTTCTTTGGAAGCATAAGAATTTGAATAATGGTGCTTTTGTATGGCACTGAGTTAGTTATCTAATATATTCATCTTTTCCCTTTGACCAAAAAAAAAAAAAATCTGAATAATGATGCAAAATGATTTAAGAACATTGTCTTTACAAACTGTTTTTGGCGTCGCTAATTTATGTAACACGTTATGAAAAATGTTATACTTAATGATGAGAAGGGATCCTCTAAGTATAACTTTAGATTGAATTCAAAGAGAGGAGAGATTTTTTAAAAAAAATTCTCACGCAGGGTTTCTCTCGTTCTCTGAGGAGTTTTTTTTCATATATTTTCCTTCTTCTTTGCACTGACCGAGTCTAATTCAAGAGTATACTTAGAAGATTAGAATTCTTAATGATTAGTGTAAATATAATCATCAGGTTACGAACTGATTACACTAATTTTCACCACAAGTGAATAAGAGAAAGCTCGCCATGCAGTTTTGGTGAATCATATCTAGGTGTTCAGACAAAACCCATAAGCTTCTTAAGAAGGAATGCCATGCATCCACATAAAACCCTAAAAAAATAAACGAAATTGTATAAATATTGATATGTCTCTCACACGGAAAAAGATGGAGTAGAACATGGCAGCTGAGGAAACCACAAATTGAGAGGTTGCCACGAATGTACATGGATAAGAACTTGTGGGTGGGGGAGATGAGGTGGGGTGACAATAACACAGTCCTTCCAAATGCTTTAGCTTCTCACGTCATCATCTGAAAACCATATTGCAACTTCATGGAGCATCAAGCCTTGAAATTAATCGCCATTTCAATCTTCTTCTTCAGCTGAGTCTTCTCGATTTCGTCTGCCTGAACATGAGAAATTAATCAGCATTTTTTTTTTCATGTGTGGCAGCACGGATCAAAGGCGGTTAAATAATAAAACTCGGGCATAAGAGATGCCGAAGATCTCAATTTTGAAAAGAATAAAGATCCTCTACATTTAGTGTTAGATTGAACTCAGTCAATAAAGAGAGAGAAGTGTTTCAAAAAAAAACATCATATGATACTTTTCTCATTTTTGAGGAGGAATTTGTGAAAGACTTCCTCCTTCCCTTTCTGTACTGATTGAGTTCAATTTAAACCCGTACTGCGAGGAACCTCACTCTTTTGAAAACCGTATGATCGTGAGACGCTCTTTGATTTGATTCACGGATTGGTCATCTAGATATTAGTATGTGGGTTGATTTATGTCTGAATAAGCCATCTTTAGCTTTGAAACAGAATTACCTAAGACCAACAATAAAAAAAAAACGGCATTACTAGTCTATCATAAACAAGGAAAATAAATGAAAATGAAATATATAAAAATAGATATCATTTGTACTTACTCTAATTAGAGTATATATAAAACTTAAGTTACTCCAACCCAAGTGATCAAAGCAATCAAAGTGAATAAATCTGAATACCAGTAGGCCATCTTGTTCAAGACCTCTCTTGAATAAAGAGGTGTCTATTCAAGGGAAAGCTTTATAAAATATACAGTGCCACTTTTTAACTACTACTCTACTACATGCTCTTTAAGCAAAGTTTAACCAGCTAATTGTCTAAACATTTGCATGTTCGTTCCTAAAACAAATAGATACGAGCACCTCAACGAGCAGGTTGTGCAGAAGCTGTCCAGACAAGGAAGTGATATTGCCAGAGATGATCTTGAGTCCAAGAGTGTCGAGGACTTCGCAAAGCTTGGCAACGGTGCCCCTTCTCTTCCGGCATGTTATGCTCACAAGCGAGGCCATCTCTCCCACCTCGCTCACCTGCAGCTGCACGCACATCCCAACAGCAAAACCAAGTACTTATTTAGCAAAACACAACCGTCTCAGAGCCATGCCTGGGACTGCACGGCCCTCGTAACAAGTCGGAAGAAAGAACAGACGACACAAGATATATATATTCTAAGCGGAAGCTTTGTGTCTCACGGAGGTGACTTCTATGGGGGGCTCCATGGATTCACTTCGTGGCACCACCTTCCTCCTCTTCTTACTTCTCTCTTGGGACGACCAGGAGTTCTGTTCGAAGGTTGGTATCGCCTCTTCGCCGGTTGTAGCCGTCATCTCCGCCAAAATCGTCTTCTCTTCCTCCTGCAGCTTCTCGATGTAGTTGATCGCGTCCTTAAGGATGGATACCTTATCCATCTAAACACGGCAACAAATTAACAAGCCCATCGAGTTAACGTCCACATAGAAAGAAGTTGATGTCAGCCAGCCTTCTCTCTCTCTCTCTCATGTTTGTACATGCTACCTTGGTGATGTTGGGCACCACGCTTCTCAAGTTGTAGAGCTTCTCATCCAGTTTCCTCCTCCTGTTCCTCTCCGTGATGGCGTTCTTCGCTGCTTCGGAAGAAGTAGTAGTACTTCCCTCCGGGGAGTTCGAGTCTTGGTGGCTGGAGATGCCCTCATCCGGTATGATCAGACTGCTCCAATCGAAATCCTCTAAGCTAATAACCGACACACAAACGCAGAAAAAACTTCTTATTAGAAGAAAACAGTAATGCGAGGTGGAGTACTTTGGTTATATAGGTCGTGTTGAGTCCTGCTCACCAATCGAACTCCGCAGCCTTGAGAAACGTCTGAGCTTCCCAATACAGGGAGTACTCATCTCCTCCCAGTTCCTCCATGTTCGTTGCAGGATGGGGTGAGGTGTCGTCTTATTAATAGACTACTACGAACATAGCTCCATCTAGAGGTCGTGGCGTCCTGCTGTTGGCCAACTGCGCAATGCCACCCACAGGATCTGTCGATCTCTGTGCATACGCGTACGTGCCCCCACCCATACGCCATTCGTCCTGCGGATATTACCTATCCACTCCCATAATTGTTTCCATCTGCACTGTCAATCACAACCCTCGTTGTGGACCCTCATAAGTAACATGGCTACGTACGCGCGTGGCAGTGACGGACCTAGGAATTTGATCCAGTGGGGTCCTCATATTGAGTACTGCCCACCGAACCCGAGCCTAACTCAGTTAAGTTAAGCCCACTTAATTAACAAATCCAAAGCCAGTCCATCAACAGCCCTACAAAGCCAGTCCTCTTCAAGCCCACCCGCCCAGCTGCAAGCCCAAAGCCAGTCCATCAACAGTCCTACAAAGCCAGTCCTCTTCAAGTCCAAAGCCCACCCGCCCAGCTGCACCCGCCCAACATGCTTACGGCTTACCCATTAGTCCTACATCGGCTGCGTGAAAAGTTTCTTGCGTCTTATATCCTTCAGAATAATTCACGTGTTCAAGTGGCTGCTACCCCAGTACTTGCTACTCGTGTTGATTCCTATGTTTGTTGTGAACTTGGGAGACTTAAATGAAGTAATAATGTTTATTTTGATGCGAGTCAACTCGTGAGCTCGATCGAACTCGGGCTCGACTAGTTTATTGAAACGAGTTTCATCTTAAGTTCGGGCTTGGCTCGTTTAGGCAAACGAGTCGAGCTCAACTCAGAGCCGAGCTCGAGCAACTCACAAGTAGCCCAGTCCTAAGTGGGGTCCTATAGTGAGTCAGTGGAGTCCTGGGTACCCAAACTTAGAGTGGGCCTGTTAAACTGTAAAAGTTCAATGGGGTCCTGGGACCCCACAGCCCAAAGCTAGATCCGCCACTAGCGCCTGGTATATATCAGGAGATTTGTGGTGCAAATTCAGGTGTAGATGAGAGCAGCTAGGTAGAGGAGCATGTTCCTGTAGTCAACTATAGAGTGCAGGGGTGTTCACCATTTGCTTCAACTCAAAAACCAAAATGGAACCACCTAATTCAGTAGTTTGATTTAAGTTTTCGAAATTTTTTATTTAAGTTGAAACTAATTCAAAAACTATTCAAGTTTGATGTCTAATTTTTCTTGTTTCATAGATCAAATCAACCTGAATAAACCAAACAAGTTAAATGAGCACGACACAAGTAGAGCTGCAATTCGGGTCGGGTTAGGTCGGGTTGGGGTCAACCCTAACCTAACTCATGTCAGAAACTCCTCAACCTTAACCCAACCCAACCCAACCTCTTCAACCGTAACCCAACCCGTCTAACAATGCCCCAACCCAACCCAACCCATGTAACCCAAGCTTCATCGGGTTTGGTCGGGTTGAGTCGGATTATATTTTTAATGGCCTATATTTTTAATTTTTCTTTCTTACTACCAAAATTTCATGGATAAAGGTATGAGTAAATTTATGTATCTACCTTAACAAAGTAACAAAAAAAAAGGTAGACACATGCTTACATGGTTATTATTTGAGAACATCTTTGTTCATATTATAAATTATATTTGTATTCAATGATATAAAATTAAATGAAGTATATTCTAATTATTTACGTTATCATTTATGTATATTAACAACGGGTTCAAGTTAGATCGGATTGGCAACCTCAACTCAACCCAACCCATATAAGGTCGGGTTGAAAGAACCTACAACCCTAATCCAACCCAATCCTAACTTGATCGGGTTCAACCCGACCTATTCATCGGGTTGACCCGCTCGAGTTCGGGTTGACCCACCCAAAGTTGCAGCTCTAGACACAAGTATCAAATTCTTGAAAAATTTATGAATATGAGTTTACATAAATTAAAAGGCCCAAAATTCAAAATGACTTCTAGATAAATATCTTTTGGATAACCATCCTTTATGAAATAATATTGAGTCCTCAATAAAGTGGGTTATTTAAGCATAATGGCATGTTATAAAGCCTAAATTTTTGGAATAATTTTTAAATAATATTTTTTAGGTGATTATTCTTAAAAAATAATATTGAAGTAAATTATTTAACTATGGTGATCCATTAAATAATAGATTCTGTTTCAAGCTTTTACGGTACGTTGGCTTGGTTGGGTTTGGTTCTGCATTTCATTTGACTTAGTTTCTAAGATTTTACCGTGCACCGTGATCGCTGTTTCTGTCTGTGGGTTCGAAGAATGAATGGCCGACGAGGAATCCGTACATGTCAGAAGATAAACTAGAAAGAGGGCGTAGCAGCGTGTAAAGTAGTTAATTAACACAGTTCAGGAGCATGTAGAACATTTATATAACTCCGGATATAAGAGTAGCTGAAAACTTAGATGTAGCTTTCCATAATCCAGGGGGCTTAGTTTGCATGTTAAGGAGTTTAGGAATAGAACCAGCTGCCTAGGGCTGTTGATTCATCACCTCCCTTCTAAATGGGAGGTTTCACGTTCGAATCTGGTTGGAGTCTAAAAACTCTTCAGTCATACAGTCTTGATGTTGTTGGGATCTTTATCCTCTGATCCGTAAAATTATTTCTTCAGAAATCAGACGGATCTGTAATTATCGTCTAATTAGGCGGACCCATCACTTGACCGAAATTCTCCAATTCCGGAGGAAAATCTCGAGATCTTGGTCCTTTGTAAATAGTTGTACATACTTGGCCACTGGGCCAAATTAAAAAAAAAAGGAGTTTAGGATTATATATAAATTGATGGACGCAATAATGAGATGAAATAAATGTTTTAAGGAGTGTGGATGTGTAAAAATTTGTGTGTCCCCTCTAAGGTATTGTCTTTACAGCGGAGGTGATATATTTTTTTTTCTTAAAAAAAGATTATTGTTAGAAAGAGAGGTTGCGCCCTGCTTACAAGCACACCTATTTTAACAACATCTGATATGAGATTAAAGCGATTTATTGTTTTGATGTTTCTACATAGTTTTTCAGTGAAAGTAGACGTGTGCGGATTCTTTGAACTATTGGATGGGTTAGACCGAGTAACGGTGCTCGGACAAGTTAATGTATGAGCATGTCCCAAAGCATTGTCTCCAGAGTGGAAGTGGGATTTTATCTTTTTTTCTTAAAAAAGAATCTTCGTTGGGAAGAGAAGTTGCACTCTATTTATAAGTACACGTTTATTTTTACAACTTCGGATGTAAGACTAAAACGGCTTACCATTTTTATGTTTTTACAAGGAGTATAATGAGAATTTTCTTAGGAACAGTGCAGATGGCTTGCCCAATGATTTTCATGCGTTCTAAAGATTCTGAAACCGTGAATTAAAAGGCTTTTGCAACCCTGAAGGTACATTTGTAAATCTGAAACGGAGAACCAGCGTTGTGAAAGTGTGTTTGGGAGGGATGACAGGATTTGGAAGAAAGGTATTATCCATTAACTACAAGTAGAGATGCATGTGTTAAGAATTCTACTAATGGTTGCTTCAGTGCAATCTAGGAATCTTCTTTCGATCGGTTGCAGGCGTTTTGTATTAAATCATCAATTAATGGCCCAATCGCTAAATATTGTTCACTTTCCAATTACCGAATAAATCTAGTAAGAAGTCGTCCCAAGCCTCTCATTTGTGTGGTGACAAATAAAGCCATTGAAGGTTGTGACGCCTTTGAATATAATTTTAGATTGCATTTCTGAGTAGTGGTGGCGGATGCGAAAATTTTGTCCAGTAAGATCACTCAGATATTAAATTATATATATTATTAGGTCAGTAGGATCTTGAATTAGATCATATGAGATCTTGGGTTAAACTAGTGAGATCCTACGTTAGATCAAGGAGGCTCCGGACTAAACTATTTTAAATTAAGTCAATAAATTTGACAAAATCTAGTAGAATCTTAAGATCCTACTGAATGAATGCTGAATCCACTAGTGAGTACAGATGGTCTTGTTTTTGCTTTTGTTTCCTCTAAATGAGGGCACTGTATGGTTTTTATGGAGATGTGCCTTATCTTTCTTCATAATTATATCGTGTATGGGACCATCATGGGTTGCCGTCCTTATGTACAATTCACACACAGATCACAGCGCCCCCCCACCCCCCCCCCCCCCCGCACATGCAGCACCGGATGGTTGTGGGAAAAGATTGCCATCGTCTCCTACTACTCAAATTTCCTTCTCAATATTAATGTACATAAATACAACCATATCCCTTGGACTTTTTTGAGGTCCGTGCTACAGTGACAGGGGTGAAATACAACGCCCTCACCCAAGTTTGAACTTAGGCATTCTCCTAAAACACCCCTTCTCCAATACCAACTGAGCATCCATGGCCAGCCATAGGGATGTAAATTGGATGGGCTGGATTGAGTTGGGTGATAATGTCAGTCTAATTAAAATTTAAAATAGTTCGGCCCAATTTTAGTCCAACTCAAATTCAACTCAAATTTAACATAAATTCAATCCAAATAGTGAGTGGGTTAAGTTGGCCTGGTCCTATTTGTAAATGATTTGTCACAAGTGTTATACTTTTTGTATGAATTATTGTAAAAGTCAATAGATTAAATTGAGCCAGTCCAACTCAGTCCAAATTTAATTAATGTCAACCTAAATTTAAATCCAATTTATATAATTTGGGTCAATCCAATTCCTTTTAATATGGATAAGATTGAGTTGGGCCACTGACTAACTGGCCAGATTGACACCCCTAGCCAGCCAGTACGATATCCCTCGAACTCAATGGTAGAGGCATTTGTTTATCTTTTGCCGCTATTAAGGAGGTTGTGAAAGTCAGATGTTGATCAAATGGTGCAATTTCTTGGGATTCTTCATCAGCAATCTGGAATCTGGACGGCTCGGGTCTCCAAATTTTGAGGCATTTGTTTGTGTACGGCCGGTTATAAAACCATGCCATGTAAGTCTATTAAATCATAGATTTTGAGGAAGATCGGATAAAATGCATGATGAGGATGTATCATCATTTGGATGTGCGTAGTCAAGATTTTGGACTTGGGGAGCCTGGACCATGCCATATTAGTTTGATAGAAACTGCCAGCTGCTTCATGATAAGCTAATTGATACCATTTTCAATGGGCGTGTCATACGATAAAATCTACTTTGAATAAGGGAGATTGCTGTTTACTTATTAAGAAAAGCATGCATTAACTATATATGTTCGTGCAACATAGAAAAGTCATCAATGATAAAGTCAGTACAACAATAGGTAGTCATGTTCTAACGCATATCATATGACAACAATCAAATAATTTGGGCAAGCAGAAACTAAAAGTTGCACCATACATGTTGGGTCAAAAATAGACACCATGTCAGAAGAGACTCCAGTCGCAATTCGGAGAAATCTCCTTTGATGCCTAAGTCAGAGAGTGTAGAGACAATGAGAAGATAGAGAATCTAGTGTAGAACCTATCTTTCTGAGGGTACTAGGGGGTCCCCTTTATAGGGGAGGATCTGAGGCAATAACTGAGTCTGATCGGAGAGTGTGTTACGAGATATTAGGTCCAATTCTTTAGGCGGGATGGGACTATGGATTTTCCTTATCTACTCTGGAGTTGATCCGAAGGAGAGTTCCTTAGGTAAGGAAGTCTCCTGGCGTACGTTGGATGTCAGGTTCCATTTCAGATTGAGGCGCTCCCTGTTGGAGCCTGGGTTCATGGGCCTCCCAGTTGAAAGGCCCATCAGACTATGGCAACGAGCAACGACATTCTTTAGCGGGCCGGCCCACCTAGTAAATGGGTCAGTGAAATTGTGCCCTCTCCGAAGGGCGAGGACGTGGCCTTTAGGGCAGTTTTTGAACTTGTTTGTACTCTTATTTTTATTTTTTTTAGCTTTGATTTATTTATTTTTTACTGGTCAAAGTGGTTACTGCTTTTCCGTATTTATTGCCGATCGGTTGAGAGTGCAGAGTGCCCGAGCTTATGCCTATAAAAAGGGGGCCATGGGGAGGAGTTCATCCGCAGTTGCTTGTGCATTACCTCCCTTCTAGTTTTACTCATCTTTGCTTGATTGGGATGACTTCAAATTATGCCCATGGAGTTATCGTAGACTGCGCCAACCTTAGGGCTTCAACGGTTACTACCGACTCCCTTGGCTGGCTAAGTGATCCATACCAGATCCCAATCAAGTTCGGACTGCGCATGCCTTCATCGCAAGACCGCCTTTACTCGGGTAGCCCTAGATCCTTTATGGCCATCGATGCCATATTTGAGGTGGGCTTTCGGCTCCCAGTCTCTATCTTTATCATAGAGTTGCTCCAATTCTTCGTCATGGCTCCCGCCAATATCCTACCAAACTCCTGGCATTTGGCTGTAGCCTTCAACGTCCTGGTACATTGTTATGGTCAGGTTGGGACTCTAGTTGACATATTATGTCATCTTTTCAGCTTCCGCCGATATGCAATCTCTGGTGCATGTAGCTTCCTTCAGTTCCTCAGTCGCGGCGACCAAGGACCCTTCATCGTCTCCCTGGGTTTTCCCTCATAAGGGTGGAAGGAGGCTTACTTTTGGGTCGACTATCCGGCAGGCAGAGAGTGGCCGTTCCCCACAACTTGGCGGGATTTTGTTACTGACCACATTCCCGAAGGGCTGCGTTAAGGGCTTTTTGAAGATGATGCTTTGTTTGTGACGGATCTCTGGGAAGACAATCCTACTGATATCAATCTTTTTCTTAACGATGTCATCTTGCAAACGACTGACCTCGCTCCACCATCGGGCCTTCGTGTTGAGGCGCATCTTCCTGTCATAGGAAGGGGTCATCATGGCCGATGAGGTGATTGACACGGTGGTCGACGTAGTCATTAAGAGAGTGGTTAATCAGGGGTTAGTTTGGGAGAAATTATTATAATTGTTTCTTACTTTAATTGATTATTTGATTGCTCTTTTTGATTGTTATATCCCCTTCTTCCCCCGACTGCGTAGGCGTCCATTGGTTTAGGCTTGGTTGTAGGTGTATTGGTGTTGTATGCTTGGACGAATTTTATCCTATCTTAGGGTGGGAAGCCCTTTCCCTGTGATTGTGCCCACTAGGGGTTCGGACGAGTTTTATCCCATCTTTGAGTGGGGAATCCCTTCCCTATGGTGGTGACTGCAAGAGCTCGGACGAGTTTTATCCTATCTTAGGGTGGAGATCCCCTTCCTTGTTCAGTTATTCAACAGGATGCGTAGATTTTTAACAGCATAATTATAATTGTTGTTTGAAAATTTATGAATAGTTTTTGTCAAATTGGAAATGGTCAGAGTCTTAAAGACGTTTGGATTGGTAGACAAAAAGGCATCTTTTGATGCAGACGCATTTCAGATTTCTCAAAAACAGAAATCCAAGTCCATCCTATTTTCATGATTATTTGCATGATTTTAAGATCGTCTGCGTTGTTATGTTTGGCATTACACAGTAACTGTTGCGTGCATTTATAATCATGTTTAAGATACTATGATGTGGATGTACCCGCAGATAATATGGGACTTAAGTACTACATCGATCAAAGTGCTATATTAGGAAAGTCACCTCTTAATTCTTTTGGGACCAAAGTGCTACATGGTGGAAGCCATCTCTTGATTACATAGGATTATCTCTAAATTCTCATATCTACTTAATTAATGACTATGAGGTTATATATGAACCCGATGCATACAGATAAATCTTGAAATGTATGTTTACATACTAACTGGGTGGGATATGGGAGTGTCCTATTGGATAAAAAAGATGGTAATAATGCCTCTATGTTATATTATGGTTGCTTATCCTATGTTATGAAAGTAAAAAAATAATGATACATATGATCATTAAGGTATGATGATATAATGATGCATGTAAAATGACATAAAGTCATGTTTAAGGAAGATTCATAATTCATGATGCATGTTAAGTTTATGTTTAAAATACATACTTAGTTGTATAAATGGTGAATTAATGACGAAGAACATGTCGTAGGATAGACATGTAAAACACTTCGAGGTCCACATAGAAATATCTAAAAAATAAATTTTTTTTGTTAAGCTATTATACTAACCCTCAGTGCAGTAAGTATAACTCCTCTGGAGATGCAACAGAATTTAATTCATACGCCTCATCTGATTAGCCAATTAAGTCTGAGTGACTGCACCACCAAGGGGTGCAGTAAGTATTTCTCTAGGCCAGTTTGTCTGCGAGATTAGAGTCGAACAAGACGTGTTATTCCACTTCTTCGGTTTGAGAGTTCCGACATATTATTTTCTGTTATTCTGGACGTGTACTCATTATTTCTTGAATAAGTAGAATAAATCATTCTATATAAAAAGTAAAAATTATTTATTTCGATAAGCTTCTTATTCTATCTAAAATAAATTCTTCTTGTAACAATAATAAAAAATATGAGAACAAAAAATTTGGAATACCATATCTTCGCAACAGACCGTAGGTTGTCCGTACTGAATTAAAACAGTGTCCTGATGCCCGTCAGAGCCTGGAGGTCACTGTTGAAATGATGTGATAGCATTGAATTAGAGCTGTCTGCTTCACCTGCCATGGCTCCCACTTTGTTGTTGTGTTGATAAAAATGTGTAGATAGGAATGCAAATTTACTGAGTTGAGTTGAGTTTTATTCTTTTCAAGTGTTAAGAGTTCGAGTTGAGTATTTGGTTTCACTTTGATATTAAATGAGTTCGAACTAAATATCGAATAGTTTGCGAGTCCAATAAATTTATGTTTAGACTAAGGTAAAAGAAAAAAAAATTTATAAACTCAACTCAAAACATATGAGTACTAAGGTGTT
Source organism: Zantedeschia hybrid cultivar (assembly GCA_030544215.1). Classification (NCBI taxonomy): domain Eukaryota; kingdom Viridiplantae; phylum Streptophyta; class Magnoliopsida; order Alismatales; family Araceae; genus Zantedeschia; species Zantedeschia hybrid cultivar. The sequence goes on along the minus strand of JARZZO010000013.1, from coordinate 39,233,147 downwards.
GTGCTCTTACTTATTTAATAAAAAAAAATCATAAGACATTAAATATTTTATTAACTAAGTTTATTGACGAAAAAAATATTTAAAGGAATGCTTACTTAAATGAGTTCTTAATAAATACTTAAACGAGTTGAACTCAATTTTTTGTTTGAACTTATTTATTTTAAAATTTTTACATATAAATCTTTATAATCTTGTGATATTATAAATAAGTCTCCATAATCTAATTATTTACAAATAAGTTTCTCCACAATCGTAACTTTCTTAAAGACTTATTTGTAATACTTTCAGGAACTTATTTGTAAATTTTAGAGACATTTCACTAATTCACGATAAATTATAAGGATTTATTTCTAAATGGTCAGATTACGAAGAATATTAAAAAATTATAAGAACTTATATATAAAAAAAATCATTTATTTTAATAAACAAGTTAAGTTGAGTTGTTATTAAGTAGTCTCATGTGCTGTCGGACGTATTGTTTTGTTGCAGCCCTACGTGTGAGTTTGGGTGAAGGAAACGTGAAGGAGTCTCTCTAGTGTGCGGATTATTGGATGTGGGTGACCTCGTGAAGATGAGAAGAGGGAGTGCTATATATTGCTGCGTCATGATGCTGACATCAGCATGGTTCACATCCAAATGCGGCACGCGGGTGAATTATGGGGGCCCACGCAGTGAGCGACCAGACCCACGGGTGAGAGCCACGTGTATGTACTACGTGGCTGGTATATAATAATATCCCAAATCATGAAGAAGACTAATTAAGTGCCGTTATTTTTTTTGAAAGGATGCTCAATTTAGATAGATTCTATTGATCTGAAGCCGACAACTTCTGTAAATAGATTTCGCGATATATCGATACATGTTTGTCGCCTAATGTGAACATTTATATGAATCTCAACAATTCAATGAGTCCATTACCACGGACCACGGTAGGTAGTTGAGGCATGTGCGGACAGTTGACTAGAGATCGAGTTAGATGTCAGGGATGTGGGGACAGGTTTCTGCAGTCCCCAACCTTTTGCGTGCACGTCCAAAGTGTGGACCCCAAGAAATTGCACATCCAGTTGGGTGACTAACTCGGTCAGTCTTATCCGTCTAAAGCCATCCGATCTAAAAATATTATAATTAAAATATATATATATCACTAAATATTAAATATTATATGATATGATAATTATTAACATGTAAGAATTAACATAATAAATAGTAAATATAAATAATATACGACAACAAATTATATAACATATGAGTTAAATTAATTTATAAGATAAGTTAAATAAAATAGATTACGACAATATTTAGGAATAATTTATTTTACATTTAATATTAATATAATTTTACATTTTTATTTGATTTATATTATTTTTATTTTAATATAAATAGATTAATATTTTTATTACTAAAGAAATTCCTTAATTTTAGGGGGGTTATGGGCCCCGCTCCCGTGCATATGTCCTGAGAGAGAGAGAGTTATGCTCATTGTGAGTTTTGAAATGAGTGGGGTGAGAGTTATGACTATTAATAAGTTGTTTTGAAATAGATAGGGATGAGAAAGAGAAATAATAATCATAATCGAGTTATGACCATTAATGGCTTCTCTTAATAATTTTTTTGATGGAAAATTATATGAGAATGCCAAATCAACTGGATTAGAAATTCTATTTTATTAGTATAGTATAGATTAAACCTCCCTTGTATAAGGACGGTCATGAATTCAAATCCTACCTCTAACGGTTACCGAGGAGGAATTTGTCTCACAAATTCGTGGGAACTTATGTTCGAGGGGTCCCTCATAAGTAACGACATTTGTGGAGAGAAAATTGTTCTTTATGGTAGAACTTTTGAGATTGGAATGAACATTGGAAGAACGCAGAACTATCACGTTAGTGTTAAAATAATTTCTTACAAAGAAAGAAACTTGTCCTTAAAATAAGACTCATGCCGCCTTTATTGTCCTTAAAATATGATATAATAATATTATGTCTTGCACTTTTACAATACTTTAATGAATTTAAGTTAGATGAATTAATTAATTATGAGAATATATTAGTAAGTTTAAGTAATTTGATTTAGTCTAATTACTTAATTATGAAAGTTTATTAACCCAACAATACTAGTAAGAACAACACACTACCTTAGTTAAAATTTTAGGGTTAGGTGCTTTAAATAGCAACATAGTAAAATAATGATAATTTTTTATAGAGAACTCAGATTAAGACATAGTTGATATTATTGGAAAGAGCATGAAAAGATATATAATATTGTAGAAGATAATTTTTACTGATTTAGATATTTTAGAGGTCCAAATATCGATGATCAATTTTAAAAATAACTAACAATGAGAAATAAGTCATAGTAGAACTATGATTCAAATTAAGAAATAAAAGAAAATATAATTAAAGTTAGTCACGACCTGAAAAGTTATGTAAGACATTTTTTAATTGGATTAGAACTAGAATATAATAAATTTGAGTATAGTTAGTATCTCAATTAGTAGATAGAAAGTTATAATTTGAATCATACTCGGACAAGAATTATACACACAGATTTACTTAACACTCTAGTATTTTAGGTATAACTTTGTGTAGAAATTTTTAAATTGGATATGACAGCTCTCATTAAAAAGATAATGCAAAATTCTAGAATTTTTATAAACAACATATTTTTAAAATAAATCGTTTACTAGTAGGAATCATGACATCTTTATATAGGAATAGAATCTACTAAATTTCTGAGTTTAGAGTGCTTAGGAAAGTAAGTTAATAAAATGGGGATAATTTTTTACATAAAAATGTAAAAATGGTAAGATTAGTGACGTTAAAAAAATAATAAAAAGTTCTAAAACTTCGTTCGAAGAGAATTTTTTTCAAATTATGACATTTTAGAGGTCAAATGTAGAGGTTTTAGAAAATGAAACTACATGTTGTGTGAAAAGAGTCTGATTTGTACTATGATTGCCATCTTAACTTGGAGATTAAGTCATGTGGAGTTGGAGTTCGATTCCAACAAAGAAATGAGGTATTAATGATTGTATTAGGAAGGAAAACAAGTATAAATAAGTCTTTGAATTTGTGTTGGAGCTATTAGGGGGCGCAACTCTTCTTAGAAGATAAGTTTATAGGGTTATTCTTAAGAGATAAGAGAGGGTTAAACTCTATGAGAGTTGATTCTAATACTTGATAGTAGTTTCAAGAGACTTATAGAATATAAAAAAGAACTTAGAAGAGGAAAATAATGAATAGATAACAGTGAAAATATAAGAGAACTAAAAATCGATCTTTCTTCAAACGATAGACAAATATATCCAAGTGTGATTTTTTTTATTAAAAATTATATTTTAAACATTTTCAAAAGCTAATCAAGTGATAAGAAGATTAATATATATGTCTACTTCATGATTATGAAGTTTCTTTTTTTTTTAACTCAATTATTATTTATTCTATGATTATTCTCTCAGTAATATGTCCATTCAATCTTTTTTGTTTTCACCTATGGTTATTTGAGTTATAGGTTTTTGTTCTCTTTGGTCCTATGTTTAATTGAGCTAACATTTTGATAGAAGTTTATTTTGAAGGTTATATTCATGTCCAATAAAGTTTATAATTCTCTAAGTTCTTTTACTATTTATTTCATAATATTCTGATCGAAGTATACAATATTTGTCTAGATAGTTTTGAAATCTCAACTTGTAGATCTTCCATCTCACTTGATTCATGTTCAAATCATGTTAAATTTTGTGGAGATCTTTATTTTATTGTCTTTGACTTCTCTGTAATTTTTTAGAGTTTTTTTGACCATGTTTGTATTTATTTTTCCCTCTATTTTATTTGCTAAAATTTTATTATAATCAAATTTTCAAAATTGAAAGGAGTCGTCCAAAATCATATCAAACCAATTCAAAAATTGATGAAAGTTTGTCCACATTTTTCATATGACGTATTTGACATGTTCAGCAAGTTTAGAAATTTTTTTAATATGTTTGGTGATATTCATTCTATTTGTTGATTTTTTTTGTTCTAAAAATTAACTTTAGTGGCTAACAAATCTGTTTATTTATTCAAAAATTATGAAAAAAAATCTTGAAACTTAATTTTCACTCCATTAATATGTTAGTATCATCTTTATTCTAATTTTATTTGTATATGATTATGATGACTTTTTAAGTGGTTATTTTGTATATAAAAATATATTTTTTGACTTATATTTATATGTAGTACTTTGTTAATACAAATTTTAAATATATATTTATTTTTGTCTTAGTTTGACCTCTATTAATCTGATTGTGGCATAATTATTTGATTTTGTTTGGATATTACTATCTTAAGAAGATATTTGACCCAATTTCATTACGAGCATCCATATTGAATAAGGTATTTTTGTTGGACCTAAGGACAAATAGGTGAAATCTTGATTTTCGGTCAGCTAAATCAGGAGACGATGATACGTAGCGTCTTGATTATTTAGAGTTGGGTAGAACTGAAACTCTCTAGTTCTGCGCAATAACTAAGACCTCTGTATTATTTGCCTAGATGTTTTGACATTTATTTTGTTTCGCTCCTTATATTGTGATTGGGTGTATATCTATTATGATGTGATTTGATATATTTGATTGACACATATATATGAAATCTTTATTTTGATATGTATTTTAAATTCAGTTTAGTCATTTGAATCATTTGATCATTTTAATTAATTATTTCTTTAAAATCATATAAATATGTCCTAATCCATTCTTGATATGAATTTGATTTGATAAGGTAGTATGTTATAATATTTGCTATTGGATATGAGATGTGCTCAGGAGTTACGTAAGCTTTGACAATTTGATATGTTCTATTCAATATGTGATACGTTCTGATCATGGTTATTAGAATTTGATATGTCTGATATGAATTTGATCATACCCTATATACTATATATTAGTTCATCAATTCATGTTATTAGAAAATACATTTGATTTGCTTAACTTCTATATGATCATATTTTGTATCATATTTTTATTTGAGATATATGTAGAAGTGTGTAAGATCATGTTTAATATAATGTTATAGTGTGATTTACAAATTTACTTTATGTTAAGTCATGTGGATAGTTTGAAACCTACTGAGTGGTGGACTCATAAAATTGACAAACTGTTTTCAAAAGAGGCCGGTTCAAAATTCGCTTAAATAGAAAATCAAACATATTGAATTTTCAGAAGACTTGTTGGTTATCAAATCAGTAGTTTGATATAGTAGAGAATTATATGAGACATTGATTTTTGTCTTAATTTAGAAAGATTGAGAATTTAGATATTAAATGATGAATACTATAATTTATGGACTTTAGTATTATGTATGTTTGAAAATTTTAAATTAATTAATAGTCATGACATTTATTTAAATCTCTTTGTAGTTGTTTAACTTTCATATATATTTGTTATGATATGATTTATTCTAAGATTATGTAATCGGAGTCAGAGTTTAAAAAAATGACTTGGATTTAGAACATAACAAATGTTGACAATTCTATTAGATAAACAACATTAAATAATGAAAACTAAATCCAACTCTTTTACTTCCAACACCAAAAGAGAGGACGGTATATAACTATCCGTGATTGTTGCTGTATAATTCATTTGTACGGGTCCTATTATATAAGTAAAAATAAAATTATCAATGTCAAATCAACATTATTTAATTTTATTTAATAATTTTAACATCATTTCTTTAAAATAGTAAGACTTACCTCTCATGATGCCTCAAGACTTGCGCCTTGTAAGACTCTTGAAAAGTGCCTCACAATAGCCTTAAAGACCTTTTAAACTATGTTCATAGACCTATCGGAGAAAAAGCGTGGATGTATTGACGATAACAAGGCCATTCTAGTATGGACCCCCACGAACTTGGGCAGACAGGGAGGCTTGTCCGTCACCTATAATCTGAGCCAGTTTAACTTACATATCGAACTATCCCAAAACACGGTTCCGCAGAGAAAGCTTGGAAAAAAGACTTAACCTATCTAACTCTTGTTTCATTTGCTATATAGGGACAGAGCTTAATTTGGAGAAGAGTATTTCCCCGCCCCCTTGCTTTATTAGGACAAGAATCATATTTTCTGAAAATAGGTGCAGTTTTGGTACATCTGCCAAGCCCGGGTTGCTCCTGGGGAAATGTAAAAGTTTGGATTTTCCAATGTTATAAATGCAACTGCATGTTCTTTGGAAGCATTCAGATGTAACTTTATATGCATAAGAATCTGAATAGTGGTGGAAAATGGTTTAAGAACATTGTCTTTATAAACCGTTCTTGGCATGACTAATTCGAATAAGATGTTATGAAAAATGTCGTACTTAATGATGAAAAAGGATCTTCTAAGTACAAGTTTGGATTGAACTCAAAAAAACAGAAAAAAATCTATCACGCGGGGCTTCTCTCATTCTCGTTGAGTCTTTTTTTTTAAGCTCTTTTCCTTCCTCTCAGTCTAATTCTAAAGTATACTTAGAAGATTCAAATTTCTTAATGATTAGAGTATAAATATAATCATCAAGTAACGAACTGATAACACTAATCTTCACCATAACTGCATGAAAGAAAGCTCGCTATGCAGTTTTGGTGAATCATATCTAGTTGTTCAGACAAACCGATAAGCTTCTTAAGAATGAATGTACCATCCACGTAAAACCCACAAAATATAAACCAAATTGTATAAACATTGATATTTCTCTCACGTAGAAACGGATAGGGTAGAACATGGCAGCTGAGGATACCACAAATTGAGGAGTCTGGATCCTCTACGGTCCTGGTTGGACCGTAGAGGGTCAGTACTTATTGGGAGAGGGGGGCAGAATTGAATGCAGGAGACTCAGACAGGATGTTTTTCGAATTTTTTTTTCCCTCCTCTCTCTTAATGAGTACTGACTCTTCACGGTCCAACGAGGACCGTAGAAGATCCGGACTCCAAATTGAAAGGTTGCCACAAATGTACGTAGATATAAAGAACTTGTGGGTGGGGGAGAGTGTGGCGTGACAATGACACAATCCTTGCAAATGCTTTAGCATTCACGTCATCATCTGAAAACCATATTGCAACTTCATGGAGCATCAAGCCTTGAAATTAATCGCCATTTCAATCTTCTCCTTCAGCTGAGTCCTCTCGATTTCGTCTGCCTGAACATGAGAAATCAGAATGCGGCAGCACGGTTCAGAAAGCAGCTAAATAATAAACTCAACAAATTAAACGACAGATCTTGATCATCAATTCTCATCCTGTGTATATATTCCCAAGCAATAGAGATGCCGAAGATCTTGATTTCGAAAACTGTATAATCGTGAAGCCCTCTTTGATTTGATTCACGGATCGCTCATCTTGACATAAGTAATCTGGGTTTATTTAGAGAGAGAGAGAGAGAGAGAGAGAGAGAGAGAGAAAGAGAGAGAGAACCTCAACAAGCAGGTTGTGCAGAAGCTGTCCAGACAAAGAAGTGATATTGCCAGAGATGATCTTGAGTCCAAGAGTGTCGAGGACTTCGCAAAGCATGGCAACGGTGCCCCTTCTCTTCCGGCATCTTATGCTCACAAGCGAGGCCATCTCTCCCACCTCGCTCACCTGCAGCTGCACGCACATCCCAACAGCAAAACCAAGTACTTATTTAGCAAAACACAACCGTCTCAGAGCCATGCCTGGGACTGCACGGCCCTCGTAACAAGTCGGAAGAAAGAACAGACGACACAAGATATATATATATTCTAAGCGGAAGCTTTGTGTCTCACGGAGGTGACTTCTATGGGGGGCTCCATGGATTCACTTCGTGGCACCACCTTCCTCCTCTTCTTACTTCTCTCTTGGGACGACCAGGAGTTCTGTTCGAAGGTTGGTATCGCCTCTTCGCCGGTTGTAGCCGTCATCTCCGCCAAAATCGTCTTCTCTTCCTCCTGCAGCTTCTCGATGTAGTTGATCGCGTCCTTAAGGATGGATACCTTATCCATCTAAACACGGCAACAAATTAACAAGCCCATCGAGTTAACGTCCACATAGAAAGAAGTTGATGTCAGCCAGCCTTCTCTCTCTCTCTCTCATGTTTGTACATGCTACCTTGGTGATGTTGGGCACCACGCTTCTCAAGTTGTAGAGCTTCTCATCCAGTATCCTCCTCCTGTTCCTCTCCGTGATGGCGTTCTTCGCTGCTTCGGAAGAAGTAGTAGTACTTCCCTCCGGGGAGTTCGAGTCTTGGTGGCTGGAGATGCCCTCATCCGGTATGATCAGACTGCTCCAATCGAAATCCTCAAAGCTAATAACCGACACACAAACGCAGAAAAAACTTCTTATTAGAAGAAAACAGTAATGCGAGGTGGAGTACTTTGGTTATATAGGTCGTGTTGAGTCCTGCTCACCAATCGAACTCCCCAGCCTTGAGAAACGTCTGAGCTTCCCAGTACGGGGAGTACTCATCTCCTCCCAGTTCCTCCATGTTCGTTGCAAGATGGGGTGTGGTGTCGTCTTATTAATAGACTAGTACAAACATAGCTCCATCTAGATAAATTTGCTTAGCAATATGGAAACAGGGTCCACCGGGGGATTTCAGTTTAGGCATGGGCCTGGCTGCATGAAATGTTATTTGTTCTATGCTGCAGTGTGACGCTTTCTTTGATTTTTTTATCATAGAGGTCGTGGCGTTCTGCTGTTGGCCAACTGCGCAATGCAACCCAGAGAATCTGTCGATCTCTGTTCAAATGCGTACATGCCCTCACCAATACGGCATTCGTCCTGCAGATCCCATACTTGTTTCAATCTGCACTGTCATCCACAACCCTCGTTATGGACGCTCTTAATTGATATGGGAGCAAATAGGTGAGTTAGAATGAGTCCCATGTTCATCAGCGCCATTTGAAAACCTCACATGCTTTATGTCTCTCTGTAAATTATGTTCCAACATCAATTGCGCGTCAGCCTTTATGGGTAAGGCCGGATTAAAAAAATAAAAAAATACACTCAATAGATTAATTTTCAAGAGCATTATGGGACATTGAAGAGCATCTTGAAGTGCTCGAGCACATCCTTAAACTCTCGAACACATGATACTTTTCAAGATGCGTTCTAGAATGCTCTCTAGCGTCTCATGATGCTTTGAGGGCTTGAGCATGCACTCAAGAGCTCTAAGATGAGTTCGAGTACGCCAAGATGATTTCGAGATGCTTTTAAGAGCATGATGAGGCATCGCAAAGCATCTTAGAGTGCTCCAACGTATCCTGGAGCTCTCGAGCACATGATGATTGACGTCAGAATGCACTAAATGAAAAGAATTAGTCTGTCGAGCACATGATGATAAGCAGTTTAGGATTATATGTAAATGGATGGAGACAGTGGCGGGCGCAGAAATTTTGTTCAGTGGGGTCACTCAGACAGTGGGTTAGTGAATTCACTCTATTGAGTTGGAATTAGTGGGTCAGTGAGATCACTCTAATAGATCGAGATCGGTGGCTAGTCACTCTAATAGGTCAAAATTAGAGGGCCTTAGTAAATTTTGCAAAATCCAGTGGGGTCACAGGACCCCACTGGATATATGCTGGATCCGCCACTAGATGGAGACAATAATGAGATGAAGTAAAAGTTTTGAGGAGGATCATGGAAATCTTCTTAGGACCAGTGCAGATGTGATGCAGCAGACGTTCGTGGCTTGCCTAATGGTTTTCATGCGTTCCAAAGATTTTGGAACCAAGCTAGAAGAAATACCAATGTGGATCGCAATGATGTAGAAATGTGAACTAAGGAGCTTTTGCAACCGAGGGATGTATGTGAAAGGGAGAACCCAGTTGTGTGAAAACGTGAATTAAAAAGCTTTGGCAACCATATCATTTCCAGTGGTACAAATCACCAAACGTAAAGAGTATGAACCGGACCGATGAACGTGTGAACCGGAGTAGTACGGCATGTGAACGGGAGAGGAGGACGACGAAGAACCGGCCCTTTCATTTAATATATAGGTATAGGTTATTGATTTGAAACGGAGAACCAGCGGTGTGAAAGTGTTTGGAAGGGATGACAGGAAATATTTGGAAGGAAAGTGTTATCATAAACTACAAGTAGAGATGTAATCTGCGAATATTCTTTTAATTAGTTGTAGGCGTTTTGAGTTAAATCATCAATTAATAGCCAAATCGCCAAATATTCATTTTTTAATTACCGAATCTCTACCCTTGTTTGGCAACCGGATATTGATGGTCTAAAAGACGTTCAGCTTGCAAAATAGTTACTCCTTTTTGCTTGTTTGACTGATCAGGTAGGACACAGGATATTCCAACACCTATATATTTTTGTTTGGCAAAAAACAGTTGAACAATTAATGGTGAATATTTGAGGTTGGGATGGAATATTTCATCATCTTTAATTTCTTTATTCCACTTCGAATGTTCTGAGCCTTGGATCACTAAATATTTCGACGTTTAAATCTCTAAACAATTTATTTGTTATTAGGGTTCAAATAACCGATCAGAGTCCACCCACAATCAATGGTTGTACGAAGTGGTTAAACTTATTCAACAATTGATACATAGCAAAGGAAACTATAGCTTAAACCTAATGAAATTTGGGTTCACAATGGTTGCCATATATACATGCATGGGTGGATTGAATGTTGGCAATTAAGTGGGTTAGCGGTCCACCTAGAGGGGATGTTTGGTGAAATTCATAGTCTCAAAGTCATTTTGGCTTCCTCATTTAAGATAAAAAGTATTGAGTGAAAATGGTTATAATGAACTCAATTCGTCGTCAATATTCTTACTCTTTTTTTTTTCAATTTAGGATCGTTCAACTTTGAACTTTTGACTAGGAGGAAAAGACAACTAAGATGCGCAGCTACAAAAATGACTTCTAGCACTTAATTTTTATTTTTCAAAAAGGAATTAGATCAAAGTCTAAAAGTACTTTCAATTAGAAATGGTATAAAAAATGACGTCGTAAGACTAATACACATCCTCTGCCTGAGAAGAGTTTTTCTTGACCTAAAATCTTACCAATAATATGACATTTCCATGCCAAACATGTTATCCCTAGCTAGTAAGAAGTCATCGCCATTAATCAATTTAGATGCCATAATCCTGAGTAGTGCAGAAGATCTTGGTTTTATATTAATTTGCTCTTCTAAATAAGGGTGCTATATGGTTTTCACGGAGATGTGCCTTAGCTTTCTTCATAATTATATCATGTATGGACCATCATGCGTTGCCGTCAATATGTTCTGTTCATAGCTCACAGGTCCCCCCGCACAGAACCGGATGGTTTGTGGGAAAAGATTGCCATATCTCTTACTACTCAAATTTCCTTCTCAATATTAATGTACATACAATCATATCCCTTGGACTTAGGGTAGAGGCATTTGTTCTTGTCCGGCAGGTGATAAAACCATGCCATGCATGTAAGTCAATTAAATGATAGATTTTGAGGAAGATCGGATAATATGCATGATGAGGATGTATCATCTTTTGGACGAGCGTAGTCAAGATTTTGGACTTGGGAAGCCTTGACCATGCGATATTAATTGATAAAAAATGCTAGCTTCATAATAAGCTAATTGATATCATTTTCAGTAGACATGTCATACGATAAAATCTACTTTGAATGAGGAAGATTGATGTTTACTTATGAAGAAAAATCTTGTGAAGCATAGAAAAATCATCTATGATAAAGTTTAGGCAAACATCTATGATAAAGTTCTTGCAACAGTATATAGTCATGTTCTAAACCATATCATATGAGAATAATCAAATAATTTAGGCAAACAGAAAATAGAATTTGCATGATACGTTTAACGAAAATCGAAGCAAGCCACCATGAGTTTCTTTCTTTAAAGATAATACTAGAAAAAAAAAGTCTTGAATTCAAATAGAAAGTGGGGAAAGTTTCTAAGGTGATCGAAACTTGTATACTTCTAGCTACTTCATCCATGGCGAAATACTATTTCAAGTTTGGGAGACAGCTTTTACTAGTTCTGCTGGATATGGGGACTTCCACTGAATTATGAAGAAACCCCGAAGGGAAAATCCTATTTTATATCATTATAACGTCTTATGTATGCTGTGTGGTGATGTCTGTATTCTGTTTGCGAGAAAAGATCCTCTCAGTACATATTTGGACCGGAGTCCAGCAGTTTACTGAGAGGGGGAGGGAGGTCAAATATTACAAAAAAAAAAATTCATGTGATCTTAAATTGACAAATGTTTAAGTCATCCTCCTCTCAGTACTACTGGACTTCGATCCATATGTATGCTAAAAGGATTTCTTCTCATTGTTTGCATGCACCTCCGTAATCATATGCGATAGGCATGGAGTTTTGGGATGGAAATTGGAAGGTTTTCCACTCTTAACGGATAATGTTAATTGAGTGCTTAGGTGGCACGACGATGGGTTTTCCTTCCTCATTCTGTTATATATCTTATGGTGCATTTTTATGATTTGATAGGTACTTTTACTTATATTACAGAACTTCCATTAAAGAACTACATACATATATATATTAGTACTTGGACACAGCAGAGCAGTTGAATGCTACCTGTTGTCGACTCTACATTAAAGTTTCAAAATAAATACTTGATAATATTTGTTTTTATGTTAACATTAAATATATTTTATTTACATCATTAACATTTTAAATAAATTTCAATAATTATACTGTATTTTATATATAATATATGTAGATATTCATATATTTCATGTCATCATGCTCTTTTTTAAAATTTCATTGTATTCGATACACATGTCAATGTCAACACTTGACACCGGTGTATGTGTCTCACATACTAGTGCAAGGTAAATGTAGTAATAGGTAAGGTTAGCACGTGTGGTATATTTAAAGTTGTTGGCCTCAGTCTATATGGCAAATCCAAGAGGGGGTGAATTGGATTTTAAAAATTTTTATTTGAAACTTGTAGATATGACGAATTCAAGCACAAAGAGATATATGCTGAACAAGTAGGAAACCACACACAAGAAACACAATTTCACCGGTGTATGTGTCTCACATACTAGTGCAAGGTAAATGTAGTAATAGGTAAGGTTAGCACGTGTCCTATATTTAAAGTTGTTGGCCCCAGTCTATATGGCAAATCCAAGAGGGGGTGAATTGGATTTTAAAATTTTTATTTGAAACTTGTAGATATGACGAATTCAAGCACAAAGAGATACATGCTGAACAAGTAGGAAACGTCCACTCCTCTACACCTCATAGAGTATTCCACTGACACACACTAGTTATGGCCTAGCAATGCTTTGCACACGATATATGAAATACACCCACGATGGGTTAAACCCACCACACACACTCCACCAACTCAATGACGAATCCATTGCCAGAAGCCCTCTCCCAAATGTAGCTTCAAAGGAGCACTTGGAAGGAGCTTTCTCTGTCTTGCACACTCTCTCTTTTCTTACTTCTTCTAGGGTGGTTTCCCTCTTATAAATGACCCTTACAACAATGTTGCTTTGGTGACAAAAGATTGGCTTTCATTAGGTGAAGGATCTCTTTTATAGAGGCTTCATAATTATAAAGCCGTTGGTGGCATGTGGGGTTCCAACAGTCAAATTTTCTTCTCACGCAATCTAAAAAAGTAGAAATCGGTCGACTGATTCAATGGATCAGTCGACCGCTTTCATCAGTGCACAAAGACCAATTTCAAGTGGGGAACTGTCTAAATCAGTCGATCAATCTGCTCTGATCGGTCGGCCATTTCCCTTGGTGAATGAGAAATTTAATAGAATTTAACAATCATAAGGCATGTACCTTTGCTAGGTTTGAGGTTTGAATAAACATGAATTATGATGGTGATTTTGTTAGATTTATCATCAGTCTATGAGCACAAGGTTAGAGGAATTGTGATGGTTTTGTTATCATTAAAACTAGGGGTAATATACAAAAATCTCCCCTTTTTTTACGACGACAAAACCATTTATCAAAATAGAATTAAGCCTTAAGATAATATATACATGTAAACCAATCAACTAATAATCCATGCATGATAAACTAATCAATTCATGTGAACCAACCACATCTCAAGGCAATAACACAAAAAATAAAACAAACACCATAGATAGCTTAGTCTCCCTCTTTTTGACATCATCATAAAGGAACACAGTTAAAATAGATAAAAGAGTGCATAATTAGCCGAATAGTTTAGTGGGTCCAAGATCCAATTCAAAAATTATGAGAAAACAACTCAAAGCATCAAAGGGAAACTACATAAGCAAGATCCTAAAACAATGCTATAGAAGTCCCAATAACTTTAAATTAAGCAAAGAAGAATAAAAATAAAGGTACTTCAGTCTTATCCCGTCTTCTTCCAATTATCAATAACTGTGGTTAAGGATACGGATACGCTCGTCCTTGAGTCTAATTATGCATTCTTTTTCTCACTCACTTGAGTCGTTGATTGCATTTTATTTATTTATTTTATGTTTAGTTTTTTTAACCACCCGATCAAAGAATAGACAATACGTTACACCCATCTCTTAGATTTTTAGTAAAAATAATGAAATACTTTTTATGTTATGATTATCTGATCAAATTTGACCGGATGACTGCATGCCAACACTTGCAGCAAGTATTACTCATTCAGATGAGTTGTTGAAGTTTATATGGGCTATTGCCGGACTTGGGCTAACGATCCTAGTCTCAAGTTGGGCTTAGGCTTGGTCACCGAGATCCATCGGCACCCTCATTTATGATATAGACAGATCTTTTGTAGCTTCAATAGATTGAACTCAGTGGGTGGGTAACAACTCTAGAGTAGGGATGCAAATAAGTCGGACTCAATGTGGATCTAAGATAGATTTTTGACCACATCTATTATGCAGTCAGTTTAGAAAGACTAGCCGTTAATTGTCTCATTACAAATTAATAATCAATTAGATAATTATTCTCTTATGCCTTATCTTATCCATTACCGTATCCGCTACGCATGTCAATTTGAAAGGATTATAAGTCAACTGACCTATAAACTAACGGTGACACTGGTTGCACCGCATGCGGTGCGGGCGCGTAAGAGGATTGGACAGCTGCGGCAGCAGCAAAAAACATATTTTTTATTATTTTAAATTTTTTTAAGTCGGTTTCATCACGTCCGATACTTCTTGTACGGGTCGATCTCAGATCGGACGATCCAAAAAAATCTGACAAATAAAAAATCAAACCCAATGAACAGTGATTTTGTATTGTTCATTGGGCTTGATTTTTTATTTTTCAGATTTTTTTAAATTGTCCGATCGGAAATTAAATTATATAGGCACGTAGAACATAATGAGATCTAACATTAAAAATAAAAATATAAAAATATAAAAAAATGGTCGCACCCAGTACGGTGCAGCAAAGCACCGGATGCAGCAAGTGTTACTCATAAACTGATAATCAGGCAAATAATTGGGTTAAGGTTTACCGTTTCCCTCCCTAGTCTGGAGAGAGAGTACACCACTGAACTATTTTTTCTTTCCTTTTCTAGACAAAATTCCTTACTCTATTAAATGGGAAGAATGGTGGGGAGAATACAAAGGGGGGGGGCAGTGCAGGTTACAAGTAAGTTGCTTAGTGAATGTAGCTAGCTCGTGAGCAACTTGGTTTGTCGTCCTGGGAATATAAGAAATTTTTACATTAATGTTAACGAGTAGCATTCTGCAGCAGGACAGCACAATACGCTTGATCTTCCAAGGGTGATCAATTGAAGAGTTGATGACCACTTTGATGATGACTGTTGCATCGCTTTCCATTGTTGTAGGAAAACTGAAGGAGGCAGCTAGCTTGATCCCGGCATTAATGGCTAAGGCCTCGACCACTAGAGGTTCACTGGAGAACGTCTTGCATGACAAGATATAACTCCACTTGAGTGGTTCCTGCATATGATGCCCACGGCTCCTCGTGAGGTGGTAATCTCTCCGTCTACATTGATCTTCAAGCGGCCCTCTGGGGGTGGTGCCCAATGTGCTTGGGTGATTACCCTGGGTGTCTTAAGTGGCGGGGGAGATCCTGTACATGTTTGGATCGAAGTCCAGTAATACCGAGAAGAGGAGGACCCGGTATTTACTACATTTTGGAATCATATGAGCAGTTTTTTTTTTTTGTAATGTTCGACTCCTCTCCCTCTCAGTGCTGTTGGATTCCGATCCAAACGTGTACTGAGAGGATCTCTTCTCTTCTTAGAATGCAGCCTGCTCTCTTGGCAGTGAAGAATGGCCGGGAGTTTAGTCAAAGGCTTTTTTGCATCTACCATCCAAATGAACCATAAACAGGAGTCTTCCCTGAGCTTTGTCTCTGCCTTGGACCACATGAGGATCCAATCTTCAATGGAGCCAGAGAAGTTTCTTATTAGGATGGCCATAGGGGATGCAAACTAGACTGCTTGTGCAAAGGTACACCTGAGAAACAAGTCTTCATTACCTTCCAAATACTGGTGGCACATAGGGCAGCATGGGTACATAGACTGAAGATATTTAGCTCTATAGCCATTCAGGGGGAGGGCGCCAGCTACGCATCTCCATAAGAGGTAATTGACCTTAGGTGGAATAGGATGATCCAGGTTGCTATTCCAAATGGTTTTCCATATAGGACTGGGATTGGATTACGAGGGCAGCTTTCGTTCATTACATAAAACCCAGTAGGTATACTTGGATGAAAATTTATCTTCTGTGGAGAAGTTCCAAATAAGGCAATCCTCCTCCTCGGCATGGAACTCTGGCAAGGGAATGCTTAGAATAGCTTCAGTAATTGGTGAAGAGAACGAGGGTTGGATAGTGGAGACATTCCAGTTGTGGCTGTCCTGTCTATAAGCTCATTAACAGTGAGAGGGGATTGGTTGCTCAATGTAGCTCGGTTGGCTTACTGAACAGTTTGGTACCCAAGGGTCCCTCTGTATGTTACCCACAGTCCAATGTGCTGCTTTGCAAATCAGATTGTCTGACACTAATGATACTAACCCATGCCCTTGAGTGCTTTTTGTGAAGCTTGTAACTCCAGAATGAGCTCTGTTTTAGATATTTGGATTCAAGGATCCTCACCCACAAAGCTGATGGGTGCTTTAGAAATCTCCATGTAAGGTTCACGAGCGGTGCCTGGTTTGATAAGTGAAGAAGATGTAAAGAGGATGATGTAAACAAGAGTCTTCTCATCAGTTATATGAAAGTGAAGATTTTAATAAGAAACGGAATATTGGTGAATTAGCATACACCTGCTGGAGGTGGACATATTTTCTTTGCGCTTTCTAGTCTTTCTAATCATAAGAAAGAACATAACATAAGCTAAGGGAATGGAGCACTAAGTTAAATTAGTGCGATGAATACATTTAAAAACCAGTGATGTCATAGGAGAAAAAAAAAAAGAAAAAAAAAAGGCAATGCCAATTGAGATTGGAAAGGCATCAAAAGGACAACTCTTCATTTTGACTATCTAATTGCAGCCAGCCTTAAGCAGTATCTCTTGAATCAAATTTAAGCCCACAAACAATTATATCAAGAGACAATATATATTAGGCATGTGGTAACAAATAGGGGGTTGGCATAAGGTTGGTGGAGGGAAGCCTATCCGATTCTTTGGTGGGATTTTTTTCTCCAAGAAAGAGCTTGGTATTGTAACTAAATATAATCAGATAATTGTAACTAAATATGGAGCAGATTATTGTAACTAAACATGGAGTATGGATATGGAACCTTTTAACCTAACCTAGTTTATGTCATGAAAGTGAATACATGTAATTCAGATTATCTCATGAAGGGAACACATACATAAACTATTAATAAGTACAAGTGGTCAACTAATCCAAGGTGTACTAAACAATTACACATTCATAATGTAAGGATTGAGGTTTCAGGTCAGTTTCGATGTCGGACTCCTTGATTTGGACCTTTGTGGACCTGGCGCATAGCCTTCTAATCGCGTCGAGTTGGCGAGACGCGCTTTTGAAAGGCTTCGACCTTAGGGGACACGATTAAGAGCCATGCAGGTGTGCTACGTGGGCGGGCGTTGGAACGCGCATGTACGGCCTCGGTCTTGTCGTCTGAATGACATCTTGCATAGTCAACGCAATTCAGACAACTGCCAGTATACGACTCCTGTCCTGCCGCCTGAACCGCGTCGTCTCAGAACGATGCGATTCAATTTGGCCGGACTTGACGCCCAGAACCCTCCATCCTTTCTCTCATTATCTCCTTCTCACTCTCTTTCTTCCCTCTCTCTGACTCCTTCCATTCTCCTTCCCTTCCTCTTCCCCTTCTTCCTCTTCCACTACTCCAATATCCTTCTACCTCTCACCACTACTACCACCATCTCTTCCACGACACTTCGCTCTCCGGACGGTGACCGACATCTCGGTCAGGTAATGACGTCCACGATGGTACCGGCGGCGGCTTGCGGTGTAGCGGATCGACAGCGAGGAGTTAGAAGGAGCTCAAGTAATCGGTAGGGTGACAGTCCTCACATGTAGTTTGATTGTTTTAAACCATGATTTCCTGCTTTGGAGTATGCTAGAGATATATGGGAAAATTTTGGACATAGAATGAGCATGTTCTAGGGGGATTTGGATTAAAATGGATGTTTTCGAAAATGGGAATAGCATGTTATTGCGTTCATGGATTTCCCCCTTTCTCCATTTTGTATTTTCATGCATTTTTTGGGAGAAGGGATCCCGTGTTGTGGCTTGGTGGAGACCGGAGGGGAGCTCGGTTTTAGACGCAAATGGCGTCCATTCAGGCCGACATTATTTGAGATAGGCGTCGACCTGAGTCGACGTGATTTATGGCCCATGTCCCCGGTTTCCGAAGGTAGGGTAGGATAGAGAGTTGAATGACGTCGGCCATGGACGACACGATTCAGGCCAGTATCCCTAGGTCCCCGTGCTTACAAGTGAGGAAAACCAGTAATAAGACCATTGAATGACGTCAACCATGGACGACGCGATTCAAGCCAGAGCCCCATAAATCCTGCATTTAACATGTGTGATTATTATACATTATGTTAATTAGATTCTTGTATATTGTTAGACAACCCTGTTAAATACATGCTTTAAATCAAATATTGGGAGCGGGAATTTTCATGTGATCGGAATCACATTGTCTTATGTTTATGCGATCGTGGACCTAGAGTGACAGTTATTACCGCTTGATACCCTGTGTCAGTGTGGGAGTGACGCAGTGTCGGTGTGGGAGTAACAAGGTGACGCCTAGTAGGCAAGGGTCACCTGATGTATTCCGGGATAATAGATAGTACCAGTGTGGGAGTGGTACACTTCGAAATGTCACTCGTGATTGGGAGGGCAGAACCACCTAGAGTTAGACAAGCCGGAGTAGCCAACGTGCTATCTGAGGGGTTGCTTTTCCATCCCAGCGGATCGGTGTTTTTCAGGTTGGCTTGGCGGTTTCTTGTATGTTTCTTTTGGGTGGACGTGTGATTTAATTACTGCCTTACTTGCACATATCTTGCCTTTTTATATGTATCCTTGTTCTGTTGCGATTGTGTGTACGTGCATGGGGGGTGGGGATTGAGGGATTCCTACTGAGTCTATTTTGGTGTGACTTACTCCCTGTAGTTTTAGATGAGGGTTCTCAGCAAGCGTAGTGGTTGTGAGGTTTTGTCTCAGCTTGCGCGTCAGCAACCACTATTTTGGAATATGCTCTGATGTAGTTGTACTTTCATTTTCAAGCATGTACGCATAATTATTTCTTTTTAATTGGATTATATAATTATTTGTTGAGTCAAGTTAGATTGTAATAACATTTAATTCATGCACCTTCTTTATAATTCGATACTATGGAGAATGTTTAGCTTAATTTATCATTTATTTCCTAGACTCATCGAGATCTTGGTTGGCTCCTAATTTTAATGATTCGGTACCTATTTAGTAATCGGATCCCCGATTATAGGGTGACGGATCGTTACACATAAATTGTTAATTTTCATCGTCTTTCAGGATCTATTTAAAAAATTCCAATAGAGAAAGATAAAATCAAGTAAAAGGATCAACGAAGGATAGTCCACTGCCAGAAAGATTCTTTATACATTACTATGGACATAAATAAAAGGATTCCATCTTCTTCCTAAACCATGTCTGTCAGTATACCTTCTTCATAGATGTTTATACTTCACATAAGTAGGTTGTGTGATTCTCTAGAAAAATGAATGTCTGAGCCTCAAAATAAATTGAAGATCTTTGTAAAATCATGTAAAATGTTAAACATGCAACAATAACTAGTCTCAACTTGCCAATAACAACACAAAGGAATAAATCAAAAGATATTAATGAGATCATGTGCTCATAAAAGAAAGATATAGCTTAGTAAGAGCATGTGGTGGAGCTTCTTAAGCACCATTGGAGTTATGAACCCTTTAGAGATAATTAACTCGCTGTGAGCACAAGTATCCCAAGGAAATAATCTAACTAAGTTAAGGGTCATCTCTGTCATTCCTTAGAATACACTGGTTACTACTTATGCCTTTGGATTAACGTGTATGGTGGCTCCTTTCCAAGCCACTCCATGGATCTCTCAATTCCCAAATGCATCAAACATGCCAAAGAAATATCAGGCTTCACCGAAAGAAAAAAAATGCTCCTATTATCTCTCTTTCAACAAAATGATCTTCAATTTGTCTCATATTCCCTTTTCCTCCCATTAAAGTGAGTTTGCCCCATTATGCATCATTCAAATATGCAGGCATGTGGTATCATCATCTCCAATCAGCATATTGCGAAAATTTATCAAAAACTAATTTCTCCAATCAGCATATTGCAAAAATTTTTCAAAAACTAATTTCTCCAACCAAATAGGGCATAATGATTTATATCCGTGAATCCAAATAGCTACATAAAAAATGCACAAGATTTAATACCAGTAATAGTCCAGTACTCTACACCATCAAGAAACCATCCGACCAGGTAAGACATAACACCATCAAGAAACCATCCGACCAGGTAAGACATAACACCATCAAGAAACCATTAATCAAAACTTCTTTTAAATGCCTACATAAAAAATGTCTAATGCCCTATCCTAGAAAGAAGGATTGAAAAAAAAAAATAGAGATCTAAACATGAGGAAAAATCGAACGGCATAATCTCAAACAAACTACAGAAGGGCATAATCCCATACAAGGAAGAGATCGGCATCCAGGGCATGACGAACATAAGCACAAAGGGTAAGTCCAGAAAAAACTGGTTAATCCAGGTCGAAATTGCCACCGACAATGGCTTACAGTTGGAACACGATAGACCTTAAGCCCATTTCATTTCATTTATATATTTTAATTTGCTAAGTCTATTTAGTTAATATTTAGTTAACTAGGCCTAATTAGAGCCCATTAAGATTAAATTAAGTTCATTTATATTATTTAATAAATTAATATGAATTAAATATAATTAATAAATAATTAGTCATATAATAATATATTTAAAATGTGTAAGTCAACAATGAAGGTAAACTAGACCCATTAAGTCTATTGGTGTCTCAATTAGGAAATTAGTTGATTTTCAACACTCAAATTTTCGGGTCTAAAAATTATGAGAAAGTGTTGTTTTGCGAACGCAATAACTTCGCGTACAAAAGTTCAAAAATGACATGGAATAGATGGTTAGCAAGAGGATATGAAAGACTATAATTTTGTCAAAAAGACCAAAAACTAATTTGGACATTTAATAGGTCTAATATGAGGGGATTTATGTGAGAAAATCTATTTTGTGCGAAAATCTGGGTTCCTAGTTTAAATCGGAACGTTTTAGCTTGTTGATTAAATAGGCTATGGTTTGAGTTCGACTAGAAAACTTTGAGAGCTTAATTTAGATAGTATTAGGAAGCCAAAATAGTATATATGAGGTCTTAAGGTCGTGCATAAGACCTCTTGTACGCAGCCCCAAGTTAAGAGATAAGAACATGATGTTCTTCATGACAAAAGTATTTTGATTTAGTTCTCTTTGGAAATTAATTCTAATAGATGAATTGTTGTTCTTTGATGTTTAGAGGTCGTGAGAGAAACTTTATATTACAAGAAAATCAAGATTAAAATCCTAGAAGGTGATTGAAAGGCATTATATGAGAGTGTTCTTCGCGTTCTAAAGGTAGGATATGTGAACTCATTGAATGTTTAATTTGTATTAGAATAAAAACCTATGTTTTAATCTTTCAAAGATCAAAAGATGTGAAATCATATTATTTTATACATTTAAAATCCTTTTTATGTTGAGAAAAATCTCAAAACCATAAAGAAAATGAAGAAAAGTGAGAAATTATGTGTATGGTAGGTGGCCGGCTAGCACAGTGGCCGTCCACACCAGACGGCCAGGGTGATGGCCGTATGATGTCCAGATGGCCATAGTGGTGGCTGTCTAATGTCACCTGATGAACCAGACGACCAGCACCTTGGCCGCCTGACCATCAGAAGGCCAGCAATGTGGCTATCTAATGCTTAACTATTCTGGGTTTTTTGGCCAACTTCCAAAGGCCCGTGTACTTTTGTTCGATCTCCTTTATCTTGAAAGTTTTTGATGAATGTTATTTTAACATGTCTATTATGTGTCCACAAAATTATTATTTTTTTTGAGATCATTTGATATATATTCTATAAATTTCTTTACAATCTAAATAAATTATTTTGACAACATGTTCGGTTGGACTTGCAAGTGTTATAACTCCTTCAGTTCAAATCCAAATCTTACCAAATTTTGTGGAGACTTTTTTCATATTGTACTTGACCTTCATATAAATTTTAAATTTTTTTTGACCCCATTTGATATTTATTTTTCCATCTGTCTTGATTTGCTAAAATTTTATTAAAGTTTAATTTTCATATTCGAAACGGGAGTCCGAAATCATTTCAAATGATCTAGAAATTTATGAAACTTTGTTCACATATTTCATTTGACCTATTTGACATGTTCGCCGAGTTTTTATATTTTTCAAATATTTTTGCTATTTTTGGACTTTTTTATTAAATTTTTAGTTTAAAAAATTAGGTTTAGTACTTGAAAAATATGTTTGTTTGTCTGAAAATTATGCGAATATTCTAGGAGCATATTATTTTATTAAGGAACATGTTGGTATCAACTATGTTCAGATTTTACAACTATATGACCATGTTGGCTCTTTAAATAGTTATTTTGTAAGCAAAAACAAATATTTTGACTTATAATTATATGTAACACTTTATTAAGTCAATTTTCATATCTATGCTCATGTTATGCTCACTGTTATCCCTTATACCATATTTGTGTAACTATGTGGGACATTGTCATTTTAAGGAGATTTAGGATCCGATTCTGGTGTAAGCATCTATATTAGATAGGGCATTTTGACTCGAGGACAGGTGGAATCCTTATTTTCGGCCGATTAAACTAGGAGATGACGATACGTAACGCCATGACAGTTTTGAGTTGGGTGAGACTTAGACTCTTTGGTTCTGTGGAGTAACTAAGACTTCTGCATCATTGCGTAGATGTTTTGGTATACGTGTGGGACTCCTTATGTTGTGATTTGAGTGCATATCCGTCAACAATTTGATATAATATGTTTAATATAATTTGATTGACACATAATTTGAAACTCATATTCTATTATATCTCATTTGAACTTAACTTATTCTTTGAAATTTCATATGCATCTTGTCCCTTGAATTTTTTCCATACTTAAGATCTATATTTGCTCATATATCATAATTTGATCAGATTTGTTAGACTACTACGCCATGTCATTTGTTATGGGATATGTGATAATCTAAATTTGATATTAAATATGTTTAGTTCGATATGTGATATGTTCGTTACATGACTAGTAGATTTAATAAATCATATATGAAATTCGATTTGTTCATCATGTTAAATAAGCTATATGTTATTCGATTTGGTCATGCTATTAGAAAACACATCTGATTTGATAAACTTATATGTGATCATGTTTTGTATTTTGTTCTTATTTGATATATATATATATAGAACTATAAATTCTAATTAGTTAGTTATCATCACTTTTCAACTATTATATTGTTTAGTATTTGGTAGGTCTAATTTCCTAATAAGTGGTTGTACTCATAAATCCTATTAACATTTTTCAGAGTTTCCTAAGAAGGATGAGTAAAATTCTTGATTTGGTGAACATCTTTTGATTAGAAGATTTCCGTTATTATCTTTAGATTGATGCAATAGAGATATAGAGAGATATATACTTTTCCTTTTCTTTAGTGAGATGAGTGATTTTATTCCATATAGATATTTGGATATTTAGAGATCCTGATATTGATATTACACATTTGTAGAATTATGGTATTGACAATGAAAATTTTATTTGTGTATCTTGATAGTAATTGACATGTTAATTACTTTGGTTATTTGTCTCTCATTATTTATATCCAATTTGTATGCTATTTACGATCTAAAGTTATATAGTTTGCATCTAAAGTGAGTCTAAAAGACTGAACCGGATCAGAGGCGTAACAGGAACATACGGAGGAAGGACGCTCCATACTAATAGCACAATCAACTGCATAGTTGCCCTCCAAGGTGTGCATTGCCACAAGGTAAGGTTTTCATCTCCAAAAGATACAATTAGGGAAAGGTGGGCACTATTTAGGAACTTGAAAGGGAGAAGGGAGGGTCAAATTGATTGGAAGGTTCACTACAAAAGGGATCGATTCCCTGCTTTGTAACCCCTGTGAACCCTATTAAGAAGAGGGAAAAGAGTGATGACGGCGTAGAATCGACCTAAACTTTGACCATCATCGAAACCCTAGTACGGAGGAAGAAACCCCAAACCAGTGGATGAGAGCATGCACATCCTGTGGATGGCATTGTAGACATCCTTGGAGCATACATTCCACTCAGTGAAGTAGGCAGAGCATGTGCACTAGTCGGCGCTGGAAGCCTAGTGTAGCGAGCGTAGGCAAGGCCAGAGGGGCGAGCGCAGGTAGGGTTAGAGGCGAGGAGTAAAGACTTCTACGAAGCACGCTAGGACAAAAAAGAAAGGAGAGGGTGCATTTTGCAGTGGGCATGGATAATGCCAATTTGACGTATTCATGCCCCTATAAAAAAATCACGAATTAGCATTTGGGGAGGAGGGGAATTAGCAATTCAAGGGGGGGGGGGGGTGTCCGCCAGAATAATTCGGCTTATTTCATGAATAAGTGATTTGATCCCGATATAACTTATTCTGCCTATCAAAGTAGAATTAGGCTTGTTCGCTTTATTCGCCCTTATTTTGCAAACAAAACAAGGCTTAAGGGAAGATCAATTCCGATTATCAAGCTATCGGTGGTCATCAACATCGAAGAAGCTTATGTTTCCACATAATGCAACACCCATAAAAAGACATGTTCTGATAATTTAACCTACATATATTTATTTTTGGTAAGTTTTAGAAATTAAGACACATAAGGATAGGAAAAGGAGTACACACTTAAGATGAGGATAACGATGACGTCCAGGCCCAATGGGTAAACCGTATTCCAAGCCCAAGATAAGGTTTTGAAGTCCCAGCGTGTTTCCCGTCAAGTCATCAGTCAGTTCCAGTCCCATGCCTATAACGTCACCCCACGTATCGGACGGTACTTGTCACGCCACGTACCACTTTCCGGCGACAACTCCCCATTCCCATGCCCCACGTCAACCTGGTCTCCCTGAAACCCTAGATTCTCCCTGGAGGGGCTCACGCTTTTGTTCCCAAACAGAAGCCGCTTTTTAGGATTCCTTCGATCGGAGGGACGCAACCCTAGGTTCTTCGCAGCTCGCCTGTTCTCATCTCGTTTCCACATTTTTCAGATCAAATTCGCGGTCGCACGATCCTCAGATGAACTGGGTTTCCCAATTTGGGCCCCGTGGATGTTTAAAGTCTTGTTCTTTACCAGCAACGGGGCGCGAATTTTGCATTTTTGGGGCAAATTGTGGCAGTAGATTTGGCGGGCGGAGGTGGAGATGAGCGAGAACCGCGCCAAGGCCGTGCTCGGCGGCCTCTATGGGGAGCATCACATCCATGACGCCGCTGCCATGCAGATGCCGGGGCAGATGGGTGATGCCCATGGCGTGGGCGGGGGCGGCGATGGCGGAGGGTTACTGGGCGGGGAAGCCCAGGTGGGGCAGGGCTATGGCGAGGAGCAGGAGCACGGGGTGCTGCCAGAGGGGGGAGGGGAGGGGGCGGAGGAGAACCATGACGGGTCTGTGGAGCGCGAGGGGTTGGAGGACGACATGCCGCTCGACGCCGGCCATCTGGGGATCATCCCGGCGCCCGTCATGGGGAACCAGCTGACGCTTTCGTTCCAGGGGGAGGTGTATGTGTTCGACTCCGTGTCGCCTGAGAAGGTGGGGTGCTCTTGTGCTTCCTTTTCCTGGAGTAAAATTGGTTTCTTGCTGAGGCGATGTTTAGGATTGACCTTTCGACTTTGGTGTTAACTGGGAAATGAAATGTTTATCTGAATCGGTGTTCCTATAGGACAAATAGATGTTTCCATGTGTTAGCTTCAAGTATGATAGAATATCCAATCTTTTTATGGGTGGAAATTTTTGTTCCCGTTAATGCTTCTGTTTGTCAGCTTTTTAGAGCTCCCAGCATCTGAAAAACAAAGGAGGAGGATCATTGTTGGTTTGATGTACTCATCGATGGATATGTTTGGGGGAAAATCAGGGATATGAATCCTATAAGGTTTTGTGGTGTTCATCATAAAGACAAGTGTTAGGGTGTAGACCCTAGGAGGCCCATTGCAGCATTCTGGGAATCTGTTGATAAAAACTAATGGATACCTTTGTGATGCCTGATTATGTCGTATATGACAGTACTAGTTTCGAAGTCCTAGGAACAATTTACCTGATTTTACTATTCCTAGTCTGTATAAAGCTTCAATATCGTTTTTCTTCCTATTCTGTGCTTTTTTTTTTTGATGCTCCCTTTTTTCACAAAGTCTAGAAGCCTATATGCTTTTATAAGTTGGAGAATGATTATCTATGATCATAGATTTCCCTTTTGATCTGGTGCTGGTTTGGTTTCAATTGCCTACATACTTAGTGAACCATGTATGTGCTCATGGTGGTTCCGTACAGTAATTCTCTTCTGATATTTTCCTAAATGTTAGCCATATTGGTTAGTTATGGAAAAAAATATCTTATAATAAGATAAATGAATCCATCAAGTAAACTCCTCATTCAAAGAGGGGAAAACCACTCTCTGCAGGTCCCCCATCTGAGCAGAATGATGAATATTGGTATGATTATTTTGGTCAAAATTGAAGCTTAACATTGCATTTGTGGTTTAGAAAGGATCATATAGTTCACAAACCATAGTAGTCAATCCCGTCCCGTCCCAGTGAGAAAACATGACATGATAGTTTCTTGTCTGGCCCATCCCATCCCGGCCTGTCCTGGTCTGTTGGTCCGTTCCAGCCTGTCCTGATCGATCTCAGTTAGGATTGTATTTTAACCTGTGATTTTCCTAACTACTTAAGCTCCTTGTAAACATTTTTTTTTTTTTGGAGGGGGGGTTCATTTGTTGAATATACTCATTTATAAACTAATAAATCCATCCTAAATGCTTTTATTGCATTAATTTTGTATTATTTCTATGTTTATATATTTAATTTCATAACATTTATTGTAGTTATAATTTTTTTTGTGTGGAATATGTATGGAAAAAATTCTAGGATGGGACACCAGAATTGTCCAAGACACTGGACGTCCCATCTCAGTAGAAAAATGGGACAGGGATGGGGATGAGATTGACAACTATGTGACAAACATTTACAATCATGGTTATTCTCATGTATTTCTCCAGAACTCATGTTCAAAGTATCTAACAGCGTTATTTACTGGTGCAATGAAGATATTAAATATGTTTGCACTGTCTTCGATTCATAATTTCATTTGATGGTTATATGCTTTGCACATGATATATTTCCTCCCACTAACCGTCTTCTTGAGGATGAAGTGATTTGTGGAAATTGCATGTGGATGTCTAAATGGAGGTGTATGATCCTCTTCTGTTTGAGGGGTTTAGGGTGTTGGGGAGGGGAAAAATACAATAAGGTCTACAGAAACCTAAAACTGGTGCTGACCTAATGGGAAATACTTTGAGTTACAAGGGAAAGAGAAACCATTACTTCATAGCTTAATATATAATTGGATTCTGAGAGGCTTGGAACATCTCTTCCTTCGCATTAAGGAATCTACATATTACAAAATTTCTTGTTACTATGTTTTGGATTACAATCATTATGTTCCAAGTCGTTTTCTAATCATTGGGATTTCTTTAGGCAATTACTCATTGTTTATATCTCTTATGCCCATGGTTGGCAGTACCAGCCGATACCGGTACGTAGCCGATATCGGTACGTACCGGTATCGGCCGGCACCGGTACCATGCCTATAAAGAGTATCGGTCGATACCGGCCGATACTGGGCCGGTATCTGCTGGTACGTACTGGTACCGGTATCCACCAATACCGGTACCGGTACCGGTACTGTCATCCATGCTTATGCCTAGGGCTTTAAATGGTAACTCGATTATCTGATTTCCTACTTGTTTTTCAGAATTGAATTTGGAAGTCTATTGTAGTATTGTACTACCAAAATGTATCCTTTGTCAGAATGGGAAATCTCTGATGACATCAGAAATGGAAACTAACTACTGTTTCTATATCTGTTTTCTGGCATTTCTGGTAACATTTGATTTTTGTAATGCATATATATTCATAACCAGTGTGCAACTGGTTATGGGTCTCTAGTTAATCAAACCCTTTAGCCTGTGGCTCTGGCTTGACTGCTTGAGCATAGGTGGAGAGGTTGTGGTGCAGGGAAAGAAGATAAGAGAAGAGCATCCTCAGTATCCCATCCGAAGGGAAGATTTCCAGTGTCTCTTCTTTGATTTGTAGAGAACATGTTTTTATGCTGCCTTTAATAAAAGTTTACTCCTAATCTTTATAGCTGTAGAGGTTTTGCAAATTGCGTGTATGTGGTGACATAAGATTAAGCTGTGCAGGTTGGAGTCCACATCCTTATTGCCATGATGAGGAAAACTATTGTAATTGACAGATAACAAAAGGCTTTCAGCACGAGATGAGAAGGGCCACTGATTTTTGTTTATTCCTGTTTATAAATGTCACTATTTCCCTGTTAGTCTCATTGTTTACATTTTATATTGTAATTCAATGTTGTGTAATGTTTTTTTTATTTTTTTACTTTATAGGTACAGGCAGTACTATTATTGTTGGGCGGACGCGAATTAACATCTGGCATAGTTTCACCTCCTTCATCTTCACACCAAAACAATAAGGTTATCATCTATCAAACTTATGCATTCGTTTTTTCATTCCCTCTTCTAATGAGGCTGCTATTTTCATGTTTTGTATGATCTACAAATAGCCCCCAAAATATTTAACTTGTGGGAACTGGTGTTTTGCAGCGATCAAACTTCCCTCAGAGAGTTGCTTCATTGATGAGGTTTCGTGAGAAGCGGAAAGAAAGGAATTTTGATAAGAAAATACGCTATACCGTTCGTAAAGAGGTAGCACTAAGGTACATATAGATTACCTCATGTTACTGTGATATTTCTAGTCTACCTTTGTATAAGCTCAGACTAATATTCTTATCAGATCTTTAGCAAAATAAGCAACACATTGTGCTTATGCACTTCATTTAATCAATTGCAAGTCCTTTCATGTGTTTTGTTGCATCATTGTTTTGGAGCTTTATCCCACCAATCTAATGTTATTGAGTACTTGATGAAATTTTATGACCAGCTACCTGCCCATTAGCCTTTTAAACGGTGATACGAAGCACCCATCTGAGGTAACTTTGGATAGTGCTTGTAGGCAAGAAAAGGTACTTAGTTGCTTCTACAGTTAAGCTCATGCAATGACCGACTGGCTTTTAAAGGGTCTCCTAGACTTTGGAAGGGACCTGGGCAAAACAAGGCAGATTTTGTATGGGGATTCATTTTCTTCTCTGGGTTAACTTTTTGTCCATTACATGCATGTTTTGGGTTGGTAATTGTAGTGACCTAGTCACAAGCCGGGTAGAAGGAAAGGGCTACCTATAGGAGAAGGCTGCCCGTAGGAAAGGACTACCCACAATATGTAATGCTGTGGAGTGAAGCCACCACTATGTCTGGGGCTGGGGCATGAATGAACTAGGCTAGTCTTACATTGGAAAATGAAAAAAGTCATTGGGCTATTTATGTGGGATTTAGATCCATAACTTGTGAGGCACTTTTTGAGGACAAAATTGTGCGACTTGGCTCAAAGTAGACAATATCTCACAAGGGTTGAACGGGTCGTTACAGAATGGTATCAGAGATGATTCCAGTGTAGCATGTTGTGGGTTGGTTTGGGGATGAACTACACAGAAGCTGGTGAGCCTATAGTGACCTACTTACGAGCCGGGCAGGAGAAAAGGGCTATCCATAAGAAAGGACTACCTGCGAGGTGAAGTGGCCTGGAGCCACATATATGTGGGATTTGAATTCATAACTTGTGAGGTCTTTTTGGAGATAAAAGTGTATGGGCTTAGCTCAAAGTAGGCAATGCCTCACAAGAGTTGGATTAGGTCATTACAAAATGATAGTGATCTAGTCACAAGCCGGAGAGGAGGAAAGAGCTATCCGTGAGACAACCCTATGTAGTCAGAGACGAGAGGCGAGCAAGGCGACCAGGGGTTCGCCTCAGCCTCAAATGCCTAGGCGATTGCCTAGGCATTTGAGGCGATGTGTTCTCTTATAAATCACTATGAAGGAAGAAAATAATAGTAAAAAAAAAAATATCGAAGGAAAATAATATGTAAGACTTTGAGAAGCATTGATCATGCCTAACATATAATGTCCTAAGACCGTCTACTAATAAATAGTGGATGGGCTTAGGAATCACAAAAATAAGGGAAAAATTTGTGGTAGCATGTAAGAGAAAAAGGGTGTAAGGCATTGTTAAAAGAAACATTAGCCACTTTGAATAATTAAGAATAAGAAAAAGCAATATTACATAATTAAAAAAGAAACAAACATTTAGCATCGACAACACTACATTGTATAGCTACCTTATTGTTGAAGCACCACTATGTTTGGGGCCTAGGGCGGGAATGAACCAGATTAGTGCAACATCGAAAAATGGAAATGTTGTTGGGTCATATATATAGGATTTGGATTCATAAGTTACGAGGTGCCTTTTATGGTGTGCGGGCTTGGCTCAAAACAAACAAGACGAATCATACGGAAGTTGGTGGTCCTGTAGTGATCCAGTCATGGGGTGGACATAGGGAGAGGGCTACCCATAGGAAAGGACTATCTGCAAAGTGAAGCGGCATGGAGTCACCACGGTGTAGAGTTATCATTGAGTTTGGGGATTAAGGTAGGAATGAACTGGATTAGTTTAACATTAAAAAGCAGAAAAAATCATTAGGCCATATATGTAGGATCTTGATCTATAATAGGTGAGGCGCCTTTTGTAGATAAAATAGTGTAGGCTTAGCCCAAAGTAGACAATACCTCACAACGGTTGTATGAGATCATATTACGGAATAGTATCAAAGCGGGCCCCATGTAGTACGATGTTGGCTGGTTTGGAGATGAACCATACGGAAGTTGGTGGGCTTGTAGTGATCCTGTAACGAGCCAAGTAGGAGGAAAAGCCTACATGTAGGAGAGAGAGTCACATCTGTGGCATTGAGTCATGGTGAGGGCCTCTCCAACATCAAGTTGGAATATTGTTCGTTATACCTTGTAGCAGAATAAGGCTCAAGGTTGGTAGGTGTAGGCTGGTGGTGCAAGGAATGTTGAGAGGAAGGAGGCATATACAAGAGAGGAGAAAAAAAGCATATTGTGGAAGGAGATGCTATGGTAGTAGTTAAGTCAGCTGTTCAGCATGTTAATGTTAGCCTGAGTATAGGAAGTGAAGAAGAAGGGTGGACTAGGGTGGTTGGTGGAAGTAAAAGGAGAACAGTGTATCATATGGACTAGGGTGGTCAGCAGATGTGAAGTGAAAATAGGAAGGGTCTTTGGGTGGATACCAGAGTCAAATTCTCTCCCAAATTATAAGTCACCTGGTCCTACGAGGAACTAGTACAGGCGTAGGGGATTTACAGGGCAATTAGAGGAACAGGGGGGCTGATAACTAGAAGGAGACGCAAGTGGGACTACGTGCACTTATCCAGGTAATGTCTCAGAAGAATGCAGTGGCTCAGAAGATATGTGCGAGGATGATATGATAAATGGGTAACATGGTCATTCCAGAAGTGACCCATGTGCTGAGACACACAAATCAGGTTGATTAGATATGGTGCATGTATCACCCGAAAGAAGTGTACTAGCTACCAGTAGTGACGTGAAGCAGGAAGGCCCTCCCTCCCTGGAAATCTCGGTAACTGCTGGACCAGTCTCTTTCTTCCTTGGCAGCAGCTGCCAGCTTCGACTTCCTCCGCCCGTTGGCAAGAGCTCCTCTTCTCCGCAGCTCCCTCCAGCCGGTTTCCCAACCGGATCCAAGTAGGCCTGTGGTGCCCAACTGGTTCTCAGACTCCCCTTCCGCTAGCTTTGAAGGGGCATGGGACTGGCAGGCGGATTCTGGATTCACTCTCAACAGGTAGGCTTTTCATTGTTACTCCACTGTTCACCACTTGTCGCTTTCCTCTTAAACTGCCCTTTCAAATTTCCGTTACTCCTTCCACCGTCTAGTCTCCCCCCACCTTCCATCCCAATGCCTTTGTCTTCTTAACCCGCTATCAACCCTTGTCCTCCCATCTCTTCGATGGAACCAAGTGCCCCGAACCAGAACCAGATGGAGGGGGGAGAAGAAGAGATACTCCTAAGATTCCAGCATCTCATAGCAACACAAGAACAAGGGGAGATTAATCTGGAGTTAAGACTCTGAGGAAGCTGAACAATGGAAGCACACCATATTCCTTAAAATAGTATCCCACCAGAAAATCCGCCCAGCAGGAATCCGAGAATGGATCAGCAGACTTTGGAAACCGAAAGGGGCATGGCAATTCCTAGATTACCCAGACAACATGTTCTTATGACGTCTTCCAAACCTAGATGATGTAGACACCATTTGTAGAAGAACTCCATGGTTCTATGAGGGGGGAAATGATCCGTGTTGAAAGAGGCAGACCAAATACAACACCTTCTGAATATAGCCCAAGTAGAGGGGATCTATGGGTCGGAATTTTTGACATCCCTGAGGAGTTCCTTATACCTCAGACTGTTACGAAATTGGCTGAACAACTTGGGAATCCTCATCCTTTGATACCCAGAGAGGTGGAGAGGTGGAGCAACTATGCTCGAATCAAAGTTGGCTTGGATATAAAGAAACCTCTA
Source organism: Zantedeschia hybrid cultivar (assembly GCA_030544215.1). Taxonomy (NCBI): domain Eukaryota; kingdom Viridiplantae; phylum Streptophyta; class Magnoliopsida; order Alismatales; family Araceae; genus Zantedeschia; species Zantedeschia hybrid cultivar. The sequence goes on along the minus strand of JARZZO010000013.1, from coordinate 39,199,880 downwards.
AAGTCTGTATTAGTCACTAAACTCCCAGACAACAGTGTTCGAAACTTTCAAGTTCGGTATGAGAGGCTCCCAAAATTCTGTCACTTTTGTGGAGTTCTTGAGCATTCAGTTGACAGTTGCTCAACTTGGAAAGAAGGCCGATCCCAGATCAAGGACCACTACTCTCCCATGCTAAAGAAGAGAATGGAAGCAACTTTGAAATTCAAATATGGCGACTGGCTCAAAGCCACCCTATCCTCCCAGGCAAAACCCCTACCCAATCCCCTGACCTTGAACCTGTCACCCAAAAATACAGAACCCAAAGTGATGAGATGAGATTAGAAGTCGATGGAGATGACCAGGGAAAATGCAGGAACAAACGATTGGATTTTGGTACTGACAGCACCAACTCAGGCAGGGAGGAGACTTGCAGTGACAGGAAATCCCCAGAAGATCACTACTCTGCTCCTATACCAATACAAATAGCTCCTAGCCCTATAATAGATAGACTGGTTACAGAGTATGGACAGCCTGGACAATCCTAAACAAAATCCTAGACACAAGCTTCTACAACCAATGCCACCACTGCCATTGCATATCCAACCCCAGCCACATCACCATAAAGTGTCCATCCCATCCAAATCCTAGGCCTTGAGCACAAAACCTCCATATACAAACCTAACCCAAACCAAACTTTTAAACCAGACCCCTTATATCCAACAGGCAAACCCCTCCAAACTGGCTGTCAGCATTCCCTCAAATGTCCAGAGGAAAAGAGCTCCACCAGAAGACTGTACACCTACCACCATAAAAGAAAAAAAATTGAAAGCTGAGCAAGACACCAACCCCCCTCACACATTCCACCCCCCTTTTGAATACCCACTTGAACTGAATATCCCATCCAATACCCATGCACCAGAGCTACACCGGAAACCAAAGAAAATGAACCCAAACTCCAACCCCGGGCAACCAAGTTTGGAGGAGGAGAAACAAGGAAGAGTATCAAGTGCCTATGATATTGTGGTCTTTGCGGCTGACCCTAAAGAGCCGCGGGGGTCCAAATGAGACTAATATCCTGGAACTGTCGTGGCATAGGTGGATCAGCGACAGTTCCATACCTCACTCAACTGATCCACTCCATAAGGCCTGACATCACCTTCATCTCTGAAACCAAGGCTTCTCAGGACAAAACTAAGTATTTTTTTGAGAAAAACAACATTAACACCTATCACTATGTTAATCCTAGTGGAAGATCAGGGGGTTTATGGTTATGGTGGAGACAGGATTTACAGCTCAATGTTATCTCTTCAAACCAGCATTGGATTGCAGCTACTATCTATGACAATTGTACCAGCTGGATTCTAATCTGCATTTATGCCTCAACCAATACTCAAGCCCATAAGCTAATGTGGAATGATATTGGCCAACTCATCCGCAATCACAACGAACCTCTACTTTTGATGGGCGACATGAATGCCATTCTAAATTGGCAAGAGAAGCAAGGTGGCTCCCCTTACAATAATAATAGGAAAATGACTTCAGGAACTTTATCTATGAGGCGGTATTACTTGATTTGGGATTTAATGGGCCTACGTTCACCTGGTCGAACAGAAGATCAGCCAAGTTTCACATCAGAGAAAGACTAGATCGGGCTTTGTGCAATACTAACTGGAATCTCCAATTCCCCCACACTTCAGTCCATCATCTTCCCAGAGTGGCCAGTGACCACAATCCAATCTACATTACTCTGCAACAGTCCAGAAAGAAGAGGAGGTTAAATTTCAAGTTTGAATCTATGTGGATCCCGCGCCAGGACCTTCAGGAAGTTATCTTTAAAAGCTGGGAGTTTGGTCCTAGCCTTGCACATCATTATAGGAGGAAAATTCTGAACTTGCAGAAGGACATTTAGAACTGGAGGAAAAGTTCCTTTCCCAACTTGAGAAAGCAATTGGATGTTATTGGTAAACAACTGGAAAGTCTTAACAAAAACCCCCCAACTGACAATATGATCAAACAGGAGACTGAACTCACCAAACAGTATGAGGATCTTCTCAAGCTTGAAGATGAATTTTGGAGACAGAGAGCAAAAAATTCTGGCTTACGGAAGGGGACAGGAATACTAAGTTTTTTCATATCAGGGTTCTAAACAGGAGAAAATTCAATAGAATTGAATGGATTAAACTCCCTGATGGCAATTGGTCTGGGGAGGACCTTCCTATCAAACAGACCTTCATCAATCACTTCACTAAGCTTTACACCTCCACCATTGCTGCCCACATCCCTAGGGATAACCTCCAGGTTACTAAGCCCATTGGCATTGAACCTAACAGCAGTATATCTGCTATTCCATCCATCCTGGAGATTGAAATGGCCCTTAAATCCATGCACCCTAGGAAAGCTCCTGGACCTGATGGCCTTCCCCCTATCTTCCTTTAGACATATTGGCCAATTCTTAAAGACCAGATATCTGACCTGGTCCAATCTTTCTTCAGCCTAGCCTCCATGCCTCCCCATCTAAATCATACTGTCATTGCCCTTATCCCCAAGAAAAACAACCCATCCACCCGTAGTGATTTCCGGCCCATTAGCCTAACTAATACTACATACCGGATCATTGCTAAAATCCTTGCTTCTAGACTCAAAACTCTCCTCCCATCTATTATCTCCCAGTACCAATCTGCCTTTGTCCCCAAGCGACAAATTGTGAACTCTATTGTTACGGTGAAAGAGCGCATGCACTCCCTTAGACACAAGAAAGGCAAATCTGGCTTCTTTGGCCTCAAAGTTGACATTCACAAAGCCCATGACAGCCTTGAATGGTCTTTCATTGAGACGGTTTTGAGCAGATTTGGATTCTCCACCAAAGTTATTAGATTGTTCATGCAATGTGTCACTGCTGTTAGCTACACCATCTCCATTAATGGTGAACATTCTGACTTCATTCGGCCAACTCGGGGTCTCAGACAGGGCTGCCCCCTTTCTCCTTATATTTACATCCTTGCAGCTGAAGCATTTTCGGACTTCTTCACTCTAAGGTCTCAACTGGAAGCATCCATGGCATGAAGATCAACCCAGCTCCTCCCACAATCACCCACATGATGTTCGCAGATGATATCTTCATGTTTGGCAGAGCTGAGGACAAGGAGATCTTTGAGTTTTGTAACTGCATGGATGATTATGCTTCCTGGTCTGGCCAATCTGTCAACCGTAACAAATCTGGGATTATCTTCAGTTCCAACACCCCTAGAGCAACTCAACTCCTATTGAGCCAACTCATTGGTATCCCCCTCTTAAAAAGATGAGCTCTATCTTGGGGTTCCCATTTGGCCAGGCAGAGGTAGGATCTCCCAATACCAATTCTTGGAAGAGAAGGTTAAATGCAGATTGAATGGTTGGAAATCTAATTCACTCTCTACGGCGGGGAGGACCATTCTCATTATATCCACTTTAGCGGCCATTCCGTCCCGTGTCATGGCCACAACTCTATTGCCAAAAGCCACCCTCCTGAAACTCACTCAAGTTCAAAATGCATTCTGGTGGAAAGCCACGCAGCACAAGAATCGGATACGGCTATGCAAATGGGATCACATTACCAGGCACAAACAGGTTGGAGGCCTAGGCATAAAAAATCTGATGGATGCAAATAGAGCATCTATTCTTAAGCTTGCCTGGAACTTCCTCCAAGACCACACGTCTCTCTGGACTATCCTTCTGAGATCTAAACATATGGGAACTAAATCTTTTTGGGATTGCAAGAAGCCCACTATTGCTTTTGATACTTGGTCTGCTATTCTTTCAGTTAGGGAAATTCTCAGAGCAAACTCAAATGTTATCATCCAAGATGGGATGGGCACCAACATATGGCAAGACCCTTGGATTCCTGGCATTGTAAACAACCCAATCCTCAGAAGTGATGCTCCAGCTTCTTTACCAACTAGAGTGTCGGATCTCATCATTAACGGAGACTGGAACCACTCGGCCCTTCACAAGTATTTCTCGGACCAGTATGCTGATATTATCTCCTCTATTCCACTGCCTTTGATCCCTAAACCAAATGGGGATACTTGGATCTGGAGGAACTCTGAGCATGGATCCATTATTTCAAAATCTGACTATCGGGCCATCCACGATGGCAACCTCCCACCATCCTCTTCTGGCTCCTCAAACATTTGGTGAGTGCTCTGGGACTCTAAGCTAAGTAACATTGTCCCTCCCAAGGTCATCCACTTCTTTTGGAAAGCCTTAAACCAGGCCCTCCCGGTTCAGGAATTGATAGCTAGCAGAATCCCTTATGTGGAAGCAAACTGCCAGATTTGTGGATGTTCGGCTGAATCTATTGATCATGCTCTCTTTGAATGTGAATTTGCTAAACTGGTCTGGTTGTGTTCTCCTTTGGGTTATAAGCCCTCTTTGGACCAGCAGTCCCTCCAGGATAAACTAATACAATGGACCAGCCCTCCATTCACTTGTCACCAACAAGACCAAGATCATATCAGTTTTTGTATGGCTATCACCTGGAATATTTGGAAGGCTAGGAACCGTGCTATCTTCGACAAATCCAAACCTGTACCTTTCCCTATTATGCAGCAAGCTTCTAAGGATTTCCAGGAATGGCAACTGAATTCTCCAATCCATTGGCGGGATAACCATAAAACCAAGCATTGTTGGCAATGCCCTCCTAGGGGATCCATTAAGCTTAATTTGGATGCTGCTACTGCGACTGATCGAGGCGCAATTTGCATTGTTATCAGGAATGATCGCGGCTGTATCTTAAGTTGCACATCCAGTATTGTTCCCTATTGTGACCCGCTGCTGGTTGAAGCTTTGGCTTTTAAAGCTGGACTTGAGATGGCTTCCGGGTGGCAGGCCCCAACAATTGTTGAAGGAGATGCACAGAAGGTGATCTTTGCCATTCTTCAGAAATCCCACATCCCTTGGAAGATTGGGATCCCCATCCAAGACTGCCAGCTCCTCTGGCTCACTCCAAGACTTCCCTCCTCTTCGCTCCACGGGAAGCTAATGGAGCTGCTCACGCCATGGCCAAATTTGCATTATCCTGTAATCAGGGTGGGAGTTTTTACCCCCCTGCTATCCCTAATCCTGTTCTTGATGTTGTAATCTCTGAACCTTTTAAGCCTCCGTAATGCAATGGGGTTTTCCCCCCACTTTATCTTTCAAAAAAAGAAGAAGAAGATATGGTGCATGTGCCAGAACAAAACAAAGCCCAGTGATTCTGTTAAAAAAAAGATAGTGCAGGTAGAAGGTTAGCAGGTGAATGTAATGATAATGCTGCCCTTAGATAGAGGAAGTAGTGAAATACAAAGACTATTTTTGGAAAGGGTTATTTGGGGATTGCAGCCGATGTGACGTCAAAGAAATCAATTTCTATACTAGCTTCTCTGGTGGTGCTGGGTTTAACTAAGGAGACGAAGGAAAATAGACGAAGGGCAGTGGTCCAAGTCCACTGAAGAGGAAAAAGGTGCAATGACTGGCTCGACACATCTGGAAGAGATGAGAAAATTCAGAGACGTATCTTGTGCAGAAGGTAGCTCCCATCACAGAGAATATGATCCTCCACAGAAAGAGCAAAGCCTAGGTGAAGATTTGTCACATGATTCTGAAGTTGGTGGCTCTCCCAATGGAAGTGCAATTGCTCCAGAGTATCTTGTATCAGCTCGTGAACATGAAGAGTTGAGTGGTTATGATACCCTTTAACAGTCAGGAGAGTACCACAGGATTCTTCCTCCAAGCCTAATATATGTAACCATGAGAACACTTACCCCTCGATCCTAATCCCCCAACATCTCTCCTCAACCCCCAGTTGGAGGATTTTTGAAGAAACTCCCCTCTTTTGAAAAGAGGAAATGCGTATGGCGAGTGGATTGTGGAACCCCTATTTTATTGACTTTAAACATTAGATTTAAGTTTGCCCAATAAATTGGCAAAATAAGGTTCACAAAGCTATGTTATCTAAGATGATCGCCTTGCTTGCCTAGGTGATGAAGTAGGATGAGGCAAGCCAAAAATAGCTCAGTCACCTCATGTTCACCTGATTCACTTAGGGCCACTTTGATTGGAGAATAGGAGAAGAATAAGGGAGAATAAGGGGAGAATAAGCTTAATTTTGCTTTGACAAGCAGAATGGCTTATACCGGTGCAGAATAGCGTATTCGGAGAATAAGGAGAATAAGCCATCCCACCTTAGACCCAAGAATCACTTATTCTTCTTATTCCATTAGCGGGTCCCACAAAACTATCAAACCGAAACATCTCTTATTCTGGTATACGCCATTCCGTCAGTGGGCCCCACGTAAAAACTTATTCTGCAAACAAAGTGAGGCTTAGGCACTCGCCTACTTTGTCTCTGCCAAATACTTGTATCTTTTTTAATTATGTGATACTACTATTGTATTGCTTTTTCTTATCCTTAATTATTCCAAAGGAGTAAACTTGCTGCAACGCCCCTGCATGCTGCACGCAGGGACACTGCAGTTGATAAAAAAAAAAAAAATTCTTTTTGAATTTCTTTTGGGTCGGACCCGAGGCACCCTATACATCTGTACAGTCCGATCACCGATCGGACGTCTCAAAAAAATATCTGAAAAATCAAAAACTGTTATTGGGCTCGGCCCATTAAATGCATTTTTTACTGTTCATTAGGGCTCAGTTTTTTATTTTTCAGTTTTTTTGGGATGTCCGATCGGTGATCGGCTTGTACGGATGTCTAGGGCACCTCGGGGCTGACCTAAAAAATTTCAAATTTTTTTTAACCCACTGCAAATGCCCCAGCATGCAGCATGCAGGGCATTGCAGCAAGTATTACTCTATTCCAAAGTGGTTAATGCCTCTTTTAATAATGTCCAGTGCCATTTTTCTCTTACATGCTACCACATTTTTCTTATTTTTAACAATTCCTATGACCATCCACTGCTTATGTGAGTGCTTTATGGTTTTTGCTCTTTAAATGTTGGACATGATTAGTGTTTCTTATTTTCTTCTTATTGCCATGTCTTCCTTGGTGATGCTTCATTGGAGAAAACATGTCACTCAAATGCCTAGGCAACTAGGCATTGGAGGCTAAGGCAAACACTGGGTCGCTACGGTTGCCTCTCGCCTTATGACTATATAGTTGAAAAGTTGCCAAATGATTGCCGTTATTGGGAGGATAGAATGCTATCTTGAGAACATTTGCTTTAGAGGATAATCTTTTCTGTGCAGTTGGTATAGGTATTCCTAGGAAATCCTGCTGAGAGGTGGCTTAAGGTTTCAAAAATTATGTAATTATCACCTGATTCTTCTTCTTTTTAAAATTTTTGAAGTTAGTTTGAGGCTTTATGTGTTGTGGAGGAACCTCTTCTGCTTCCATCTCTCCTACTTCATGCTTGTACTACTATTTATGCTTCAGAAAAAAGTAGTGACTAGAACAAAAAATTGTGGTTGTAAAAGCTATTAATCTATATCCTATGCTTTCCCCGAAAGTTTTTCCATAGAGGAGTCATTTCAGTGTCATTGCTTTTCAGAGGAGAATAAAGTTGCTATTTCCTGATTGTGTGAAAATCTTTAATGAGGGACCGAAATGTTAGTTCAGTTGTATTTCACTGGGTTGTTCTTTACAGTTTCACTACCCCGGCCATGGTTTTTAGTCCTTTTTCAAGTGTCTACAAAAGTAGTATGATCTCTGTGTTCCTGTTTTTATCTAATCTTGAGCCTTAGCCCTTGAAAAAGTGGAAAGCTATTGCCAATGTAGTTACAATTTCTTTGTTTCTATATTCTTAGTTAAGCACGTCTCCATTGCATTTTGCAGGTTACATTTTTTTGCATAACATATTCTTGCAAAGGATTACACTCATATTGTATTTCATGCCATTCCTTCAAAAATTTCCCCCTTAATGTTCTTCATACTAATGAAAGTAATGACTATTTTCTCGTGTGTGTGCTATGTTTGCGTTGCTATCTTTTATGAAATTTTCACTACTGAGATTTGTCCAGTTCCTTATGAATTTCCACGACTTCATCCCCTCTTCTTTTCTTGGTGTGGTGCCTCTCTTCTTCTTTTTCTTTTTTTTTTTTTGGCTGCAAGGCGGTTTGGGTGTGGGTGTGCGTGTGTGTGTGTGTGGGGGGGGGGGGGGGTGTTGATGCTGTACATGGCTTCTGTGTGGCCATTTTCAGATTAAATGCTTTTTCCCTTTGTGCTTATGCTTATGGAACGATTTCAGGATGCAACGGCATAAGGGTCAATTCACATCATCAAAATCAAAACCAGAAGATGAATCGCTTGCTGTTACGAGTTGGGATGGTACTCAACATTGGGGTGCAGTGGATAATCGACCTCAGGCAGCAGCATCGTAAGCTCATTTAATGTTCATTTTCTTCTGGAAAACATGATCTTGTCTGATCATCTACTACCAAAGGAATAATCCGAGTGTGAGCTGTTATTCTATGATTAAAATGTATACATTGTTTTTAAATGTATATGTTGTTTATCTTCTTACCAGAAGAATGCTGCGGCCATTCAATTCTGACTTGAAATTTGAAACTTGCTGTGTTTGTCACAGCAGCCTTCCAGTTTCTCATATAGGGTTTAATATCTCCCATTGTTCATTTTGTTGCTTTTTCAAGATCCACATTTATTTTTTTATCGATATTATTCAGATGCCATCACTGTGGAATCAATGCCAAATCAACACCGATGATGCGTCGTGGACCTGATGGCCCAAGAACTTTATGCAATGCGTGCGGACTCATGTGGGCAAATAAGGTATAATATTTGAAGAAAGTTCTACTGACATTTTTCTCACATTCTTTGCCACTTACCCCATGTGGGCAAATAAGGTATAATATTTGGAGTAAGAAAGTTCTGCGGTCACATTTTTCTCATATTCTTTGCCACTTATCCCCATGTTTGGGTCACATCTTCTCCCTCATTCCGTGATTGCAAAAGTCAGATAAGCCATAGTTAGGAGGACATGCACTAATATGGGGAGTGATAAAGCTGAGGCAAAAAGTGTGTTACTGTTGCGTTCCTCTTTGGAGTGAGTTAAGGATCCTGTCAATTCCCTGTTGTCAGAGTCTGGTCTATTTAGATGTCTATGCTTTGCTTATGTTTCTTATTTTGTTAGCAACATGCGATGTAGTTTTGGGTAGAGATGATAAGGAAAAAGGGAGCTGTATTTAGTTTGCGTAACAAGAAGGTTGCCATATCTCGTTTTCCTTTTCTTTCTTTCTTTTTTTTGGTATTGGCTTTTTTTCCCCCGGAGGGTTAGGGTGGCAGTATTTGCAGGGAGGGGACTATCAGTCTACTCATTCTAGGGTTCATTTAAAATTAGAACAAATTGTATCATTTGTCAGTATGCTCTCAAAAATGCACCACGTTTTAAGTGTGGATACCAAGTTTTATGAGGAATTGCTTTCGTGAATCCTTTGCTTTAACTGTCTACAAAGCATTTATTTGATGACCCTGAATTTTTGGTCTCTTTCGTGGCATTGTATGTTCTTTGGGGTCTTGCAGGGAACTCTGAGGGATCTTTCAAAGAACACATCTGCACCCATACAGAACATGCAGAACGCTTCATCAATTCAAAACACGGGAGTAAGTTACCTGGAATGTGAAGTCCACATTCCATTTATTGTTTGCCTTTGCCTTAAACGCACATTTTACACATTTTTATTGCTTTTCCATGACTTTGTGTTCCACGTCTTTCTGATTCATGTCTACCCATGTTCTCTCTCGTTTCCGATCCTTCTTTACTTCTGCTTGGCAGGCTGAAGCCACTGACGTTGCTGGTCAGCAAGGACTCCCTGTTTCTGCAAATGGGACATGAATTCACAGCAAGAAGAGGCAATGTAGTCTGGTAAATATCTAGGTTGGAGAGAGTGAATATGTATGGCGCGAGTGTTATTTCCTCTTTTCCGAAATTTCAACGTCTCTCTGTCCATTGTTATACATGTATGTACTGTGTACCATAGGTCCCATTAGAGAATAATTTGCTTAGATTTTGTTGGTTTCATGTGGCTCTGTTTCATATGTTTAACAAAGGAGATGGCTGAACTTATGCCCTTTGTATGCTCGTGTGCTGCACCTTCCTTTGCTGATCAGTGAGAAATAATTGTAATAAAAGGTTTCATCCATGGTTCTTCTCCGATTTAAACGATGTATGGAGGATGTTGGGCAAGTAAGATATGTGCTACAGCTTGGAATTATGCTTGGAGAGCTTCGTTGTTCTAGGTACAACTGAAAGTTATCTTCCCAGCATGTTATTGTCTTAACAAGTGATTGTACAACTTCAACTTTGATAGCTGCCCCTTACTAAATTTGAGAAATGAGAAGTGTCTATTTTGTTCTGCTAAAGATTTGGTGATAAAGAACCAGATTTAAACAAACTTTATGATTAACCTCTTCTCCAGACAAGTCAGGAAACATTCTGAATTTGGTAAACTGTTGCCTAACGTGAAAAAATGTCGCATTCTTCTAGAATAATTTTGAGACCATGCTCATCTAGCCCTTGAATTAGTAGAAAATGTATGAAGGTAATGAACATTCTGATCTCAAAAGGCAAGGAGGCCAATAGAATGAGGAATTTATGATCTAGGGATAAAACAAGTGGAATCATATTTTCCATAATATAAAGAGCCAATGTCCATACGATTTCTAATTCTGTGCTTATGGAACACGTAACGTTGCATAGAAGTAAAACTCATATTATTTCAATTTATGAGCGAGAGATAACAAATTAAAAAGCCATATAAAGTAGGGTTTTCTCATTAGTAGCTGAACAATGAGATCGTAGATTAGATTTAATCAATGGTTAGGAGGGACAATAAAATAGGCGGCGGATAACCAAAATTTGAGAAATGCTGAATTCTTATGTCAAGCCATAGGTTCCATAAACTCAAGCAACTAAAGGAAGTGTGATTCTAATAAAAAGACGCCTAAAAAGTTGTGACCATACGATAAATCTAAATTCCGAACTACATACCGATTTTAACATATAAATCAATTTATAAATTTTCCTCTTATAATAATATGAAATTATAGTACCTCTATGCAAAACTTGCTAAGGGTTGATCTAGTCGCTCAATTCCGATTTCAAATTAAATAGACTTTCGACATTGCCTCTCGCAATCGATTTATATCCACTTTGATTTGCTTTATTTTTATCATTCCACAAGTGTACATTTATTTGATAGATTCATTTTCTCAGAAAATTTTCACATAAATTTGAAGAAGTTATTCATAATTTTCTTGATATTCACCAAGAATATTCTGCCTGTGGAGGAGTTGATCTTTAAACATGGCTGAGTGTAAAGTCTGTGATGGATGACATCTAACAGTTGCAGAGTAATAACGGTTAACAGGGTAAAGGAACAATTACATATATACCTTTGGATCTTCATAGTTTACTATAGACGATCATATTTCATGTGTGACAAACATTTCATACTCCGTGATATTATTTCAGTTATATATATGTATATATATATATATATACCTTCAGTAGATAATTGAGGCATGAAATATAATTATTGAGAAGTTTGCAAAAGAATATGGAAGATCCTGAGGGTACACAGTAATTTCGATTATGTGAAGGGGGTTACAGAAGGCCAAACAAATTAGTATCTTTTGACCTAAAATTAAATTAAACATGACAGCAGAGTATGAACTACAACAGAGGCATACATGACAATATAGAGATGATTTTTTTTATGTATACTCTGACTTCCATATGTTATTATAAATATCTCTTACATTTTCAAAAAGGTTACATTTATTTCATTATGTGAAAATGTGGTAAACTCTAATTGAATATGTCAAAAAATTTGTCAAATTTGATAAAATCAAGAATATATGTGCTAAATTATAAGGATATGCATGTAAAATTATCTAAGTTATTTTGTCATATTCGGTTGGGTTCGTAGCATTTTGACCGAAATGATAAAATCGCAACTTTTTTGAGAAGCTTAGGGGTACTTTTAACAATATATGAGAGTCAAGGGTATGTATACATACGGTAGTTTATTGGCGTATTTATAAAATATTCTTTAAGTATGTTTACATATATCCTCCTAAAATACACCGTATTTACATCATACCCTCAACTCCTACATATTATTTCAATACCCTTGAAATCTAAAAAATATTGTAATTATGCCCCTCTGTCAAAATAATATGAACTCTAATTGAACATGCAAAAAAAATTCCACCAATCATGACAACATCAAGAGTACATACGCAAAATTCTAATGAATTTAGGGGTACATATACAAAATATCAGTGAATTTAGGGTATATGTACAAATTTTTTAAATTTGATTTAGTTGCATTTTGAAAGAGGGGTATAGTCGTAACATTTCTGAGATTTGAGAGGTATAGATGTAAATATGGTGTATTTGAGGGATATATGTGCAAGAAGTCCAAGTTCTTATAAAGAAATATGATGGAATTTTAAGTATATATGATAAGAGTATTACTTGCTACACCGCCCACGGTGTGGGGCAACATGCACTGCATGTGGGCAATCGTCAGATTTGACTGCAACAACGGTAATTTTTTTACTTTTTACTACACCGCACAATGTGGATTGCAACACTGCATCTCTTTGTACCACCTGTTCCACTTTCTTTTCACATTTTTTACTTTTTTGAATGGAGAGAAAGAGAACCTATAACTTTCTGAGAGTATTTATTACTGTCTTTTTCCACTTACCTCCAAGGACATGAAACCCTTCTTACTTTAGTCTGGTCACTTTACAGTTTATTACTTCTAAATCAATTTTATCACTTCTGAGCAAATGTATTTTTATTACTTCCAAATTGTAATTTTATCACTTCCAACTACAATTTTATTACTTTCAAGAACATTTTTATTACTTTCTATGTAATTCAATTTTATCACTTTCTATGTAATTCAATTTTATCACTTAATAATGTAATCTTATCATTTCCTATACAAAATTATCATTTCCAAAGCAAAATTATCACTTTATTTGTACAAAAAAGTGATAAAATGCTTAAAAGTGATAATTTTACGTAAGAAGTAATAAAATTATCTTAGAAAATGATAAAATTACGTAGGAAGTAATAAAACTGAATTACATAAGAAGTGATAAAAATATGCTTAGAAGTGATAAATCTACGTTAGAGGTAATAAAATTGAACTACGTAGAAACTGATATAATTGGGTGTGAAAACGATAAAAACAAACCTAAAAGTGATAATTTTGTACTTAGAACTTAGTAGTGACAAATTTGTGTTGGAAGTAATAAACTATCAAGTGGATAGTAAAGCGGGAAAAGTTTTGAACTATTTTCAATGGGTGTTGAGAGGAAAAAGACAATAATAAATACTGTCACAAAAATTATAACTTCTTTATCTCTCAACTTGAAAAAAGTGGAATAGACGGTAAAAAGAAATAAAATATTATAATCCACGTCAGCCTTTTTTCACGGTCTTTATAATAATTATCTCAAATAAATAAGTTAAAAAATGGGGCCCGGTGCGATTTGCCTTCGACGAAATTGCGGGAAGCAGCGAAGGAGAGGGAATGGAGGAGGACGAGCCGAAGCGGGAGCAGGAGCAGCCGCTGCAGCAGGCGATGGACACGAAGCAGCAGAGCAAGACGGAGGTGGTGGACACAACCATGGCGGAAGCCTCCCTGCTGCGGGGATTCGATCAGATCTGCCAGGTAAGTAACCCACCATCACTGGTCACTGGTGTTCGACTCCGTTTTCTCTTCCTGTTCCCTTGTTCTTAGATTTGCTTCCCTTGCTAGTTTTCCATCGTGGCCTATGATCTGACGATTTCGTTTCATTAGGGGGTTCTATCGCTCTTCCCGGAAGTGTAACCTGTCCCTTTTTTGTCCGATTTCGGTAGCTTGTGCAGATTTCGGCGTGTTTCTTCTGTGGATTAATTCTGCTGTTTCGACGTTTCGAAATCTTTGTCTGAGGGGATCCAAGTTGGTCGTCGGGTTGTTCTGTGTCGGTGATGGGGTTTGGTCGTGTTCAGGAGTACAGAGAGCTGGTCATGGAGGTCCAGGCTGTGAGATCGAAGTGCGATGCGGAGGTCATGAAGCGGGAAGCGCTGGAGGTCGGCTACAGCAGCCTCAAACAAGGTTTGGGAGCAGCTTGTGTAGTTCTACTTCTGTAATCTGAAGAAATGTGCATGTTGCGTTTCATCTCTGTGGTTTTAATCAGCTCCTTGTCTGGTACATTGTCTTGGATCATATGCCAGTGGCCCTTTGGAATAAGGGAGAGGTGTGGGGTTTTTTACCCTTGTACTATTGAAAGCGAAAATTCTTTGGGAAAAATCAGATGCCATTTTCCTGTACAATGCTTATATAGTTCTAGATCAATGAAGAGGGTGCATTTGGGAATTCGCAGGTGAAGTGGTGTAAGCTTGTTTGAAGCTTTGATCCATGCGTCTCCGGATACGGTTGTTTAGAATGAGGCATTAACCATCTTTGTTCTCTGCTGGTTGACACATGGGGTGTCTTAGTTGTTTAACTGAAACCCTAGTTAGTGTTGTGTTCACAGGGCTACTTGGGAAAAGATCTAAGCCTTATTATTTACTTTCTTTTCTTGTTTTGGAAGGAGCAATGTAACTTGACCAATACTATAATTAGGATATCTGTTCCAAGCTATGGAGAAGGAGATTTGACTTGATGAGGCACATTGGAGCAAAAACCTTATGATCAAGAGTAACAAAAGTTTTACATGGTGTCATCCTCATGCTGGCCGCATTTCAAATTTTCCCATGTTGTAATGTTGCGATGATACTGCCTCTAGTTGTCATGTCCTGCCATATGGTTACGTAGGTTTAATGAATTACCTGCATGCAGATAATGAACGTCTTAGGAAGTTGCAAACGGAAACACTAATCAAATTTGCGCATCAGGTATCACTTGTTCTTTCTTGAATAAGGTGGTTAATCAGTGAGTGATATTATGAATTTTCAGTTTCTGCCTTGTGGCCTCTATTAGAAGAATGAACTCAGTCCAGGGATGAAGTTAAAACTCTGCAGAAAAGGTTAAAACTTTTTTTGACCTCTGCTTTTTGACTAATTGTTACATTATAAACAGTTTGAATGCCATTCGAAGTGCCAAAGTCTGAAGCAGGAACTAAATGAAGCTGAGACGAAACTTTTAAATGTTAAAGCTGTAAGTTGCCGCACTCTTGTTGAGTGCAGATGTGACAGTAGTTTGACAGCCATGGTGAAGATGGAATGTTATGCAATGTAATAGGAACATGAGAAAGCAGTAGAAAAGCTTGAGCAAAAGCATCAGATGAAAATTTCAGATTTTGAGAAGCAGATCAGGTCAGGGTATTGGTTGGCTAAATAGAGGCTACTTGTGTTTTCTTATGTGCTCTTAAGCTGACTTTGATTTTCGAGACAGCTGTTTTGTGCTTCAAAAATCGGCAGATGAAGCAACTATAAATCAACTCCAGCAGGAATTGGCTGGACACAAGAAGAGAGTAGATGCACTTAACCAACACTTAAGCGGGGTTGTTGCTGATACAGAGCTGCAATGTGAGACTAGTTTTGTTTAGAAAATTAAGGATCATTGATGGCATGCAAGTGCTAATCAGATTGTATTATTATCTGTGTCAGATCAACGAGAGATCCTGGAGTTGAGGGACTGGATCATGGTTGAACAGGAAGAGAAAAATGAATTGCTGAAGAAACTCCAGAATGCAGAAACTGAGTGTAAGTGTTCCATTTCATGGGTATAAATTGATTGGCGGAGGCTAGGAACATTCTCCATATGAACTTGCATACAAGTATCGAAAGGCAACCAAATTTTATGTCCCAACGTTGCTTGCATGGGGAGAAATGTTCCTTCTAGTTTCTAAACTTTTCCATGTAGTTCACATGGGCTTTCTGTAATTTCTATGCAAATAATATTTGAGGAACATTTAAATGACCCTGGTAATGTGCAAGGTTTTTCTTTTAATTTGTATGTAAATTGAGGCTCAGGATAACAGCACACGATGTCACAATTGGATTGATCAATTCTTTCCCATCCCTAGGATATGTCCCCATTAACTGCAGCAGTCTCCCACCTTGTATGACAGCTTGCTGTCTGTTTATGCTCAAAATTTCAAAACCTCCTTTGTTGACATTGATGTTCCACTCCTTGCAGTGCTGATAACTAAGACAAAGCAGGCAGAACAGCTGCGGGAATCAATCTCAATTCGTCATGTTGAGACACTCAAACAGAAGGTTATGAAACTCCGGAAGGAGAATGAAACACTGAAGAGGCAGCTTGCCAACTCCGACTCTGCAGATCCATAATAACTCAATTTTTTTTCCCAGGGTTTCTTGCGTCCTTGTTTTTTCTTTGATTTAATATCTAGGATTTGGTTCTCTTGCTGTGCATGTCTTTCAACTATGGGGTTGTTTGTTTTGTCGTAGGACCCTGTAATTCACTAGTCTCAAATTACCATTTTAAAAGTAGTGAATTTTATGATTTTAATATGAGAAGGTATGTTGTGTGGATGATTGTAAAGTACGTACAAAAAAAAAAAGAGAATATACAGATCCTGAGGTTTTGGTTCACTGTGTCGCTTCTGTGGAAACCTTAGGAAATGGGCCTTCAAGTGGGCCGACAAACACTGGATAGAATTTTACTTTATACTGGATCAAATATCTGAAAATAGAGTTAATGAACATTTACTTACACATGAATTTAGAAATGTGTTTCCAATCTGTGTAATACAACATCTTTTTTCTAGTCTAGTATCACAACAAACTGCAATATTTCACATGTCTACTAGCATAATGAAACCTGGCACTGCATGTTAAAGACAGGACCGACGCTTGGATGCAGGGGTTCAAGCGAAACACAGAATCACACAGTTTAAGTCTGAACTTACATTCTGTAACCCTGAGCTTTGTGCGACAATCAGAAATTGAGAATACAGCCTCAAGTCATGCGTTAAAAATTTAAGTATAACTAAAGACTTAAAGTATCAGGATTAGGGAGCTTCTATAACTAAAATGAGCTCAGCTACTCAAATTTTTTACCTCATAGGTTTCTCTATGGAGTTCTCTCGTATGATGAAATCTGGATTTTCACAACCCTTTGGATGTTTGATCTAGGTCTTCGATCTTATGTCTCACTCTTCCATCTACTCTTCCATCTAACTGTCAACTTGTATGATACTTCCTGCTTCTGACACGACTTGTTTGCTTACTTCAGTTTTTTTCTCCTCGAATATTATGTTAGCACAATTAACTCAAAATTAAATGACAATGAATAGTGTAAGTCTATTATCTTATAAACCGTGGAACTGAAGTATCATTTATGAAAACTCAAAAACGTGTTCAATTAAGGGTTGAAGTGCCCCAAGTGTCGCACTAGGATCTTCCACGTCGGTATGCGAAGTTATCATGAAAATCCTGTGTTATCTTTGATCATACAAGGGTTATTTGGTGCATAATAAATGTTTGAAACTTTGAAGTGATGTGAAATTTGCAGCATTTTCCTTAAATGGATGCTGCAAATTGTTGGGTTTCGAATGTTTGTCTATCCACTTGGTACCCTTTTATTGATTTCAATTTTCAGTCCAAAATTTTACTGAAAAGTAAAACCCATTAATTTTTGAAAATTAGTGATTTTTGAACCAAATGATTATTGATGATTTTGTTTTCCATAGTGCAGGTTGGGCCACATCGTTGGGCTTTCAGGTAAGACCCAGCTTTCGCATCAGATTGGGCCTTAGTTTTTGGCCCACGGGATAAATAAGTATGGCCTTATGGCTCGGGTTTCAAGTTGGGCCCAGGTCTAATAGGTTGGGCTCAAGAAGGCCTAATGGGTTCCATGGCTCTTTATATACATATTAGATATGCAAATGAGACTGCTAACTATGTTCAGTGCTAAGCATATGATGATTTAACAAATTTTAGAAAAATGACTTTTATGCAATGCGTTTTTATTTTGATATATAATTAAAAAATTGAAAGGAAATACAATATTATAATTATATCAATTATGTCTTTAAACTTTTATTAAAACTGTGTCCAAATCGGACAAGCCAGGGCCAGATGGAGCCACTTTGAAAGTTAGTCGTACCCTATTGACAATTAGTTAGGCCAGGTCAGGATTGTATATTGGGGTAGGTACAAATGAATTAGTAGACTCAGCTCGAGCTCGGTGATCTGACTTTGGGTTCGCGACCAAGTTCGTTCAATATTTTTTATTAATTTAAATTATAATATATATTTTAAAAAAATAATATTTAGTTTTTTGAGCCAAGCTCAAACAAGTTTTTGAGATTAGTTTATAAACAATCTCACTTTGAGCTCATGAGCAAAGATCGTTTAATATTTTATTAATTAAAATCATAAAATTTTAAAATTTTTAAAATTTTTAAATTTTAATTATTTAAGATTGTTTTAAAATTTGAAGTCCTGCTGGAGACTAGTGGGAATGTAGGTCTACACACTTTCCATTTAATCCCACATAGGGACTTTACAATGCTACAAGGTGGCATCATCTTTAAAAGCCCTTCCTCCTGGCATCTTTTTGGGTCATCGATTTGTAGGCTTGAACGTGTGCAACTAATGGCTGATGTGGCGGGAATCTTTGGAAACAAACCATATCACTATCCAATTTGTCTTAGCTTTATAAGAGATTTCAAAACTTTAGACCAAGACTAACCTAAGCTCATAAGGCTCTTGAGCCTCTTGATACTCTTCCCGAGCTCACGAAGCATGTAAACGAGCCAAACTTGAACGGCCATGTTAGATATTCGACTTAAGCTAGGAATTGATTATAATTAGTTGAGCCGAGTCTATAATCCGGACAATACTTGCCTCGGCATGGCTTGTTTACGCCACTATTTGGGAGTAGTGTTTAAGAATTAGGAATTTGGGATCAGATTGGCTCCCTATTAATCCTAGTTTTTTTTAAGTGATTCGGTTGATCCCACTCATGAGTTAATATGAAAATATTTAATATATATATATATATATATATTAAAAAATATTACATAAGTCAATTTCATCATTTTTCAATACATTTAAGAAACAGATCAGATTGAGTAATCCAACCAGGAATCTGACTGATCCAATCTGGATCGGATGATTCCCTAGTTGGATCATCAGAGTTTTAGAACAATACTTGAGAGGAAAGCTCGGATTTGGGCTTATAGGTGTAACACCTAGCATCTTCGTAGACATGTTATATGTCCATTACTATTCTGATAGATCAAGTAGTGGGATTACTTCTCAAATTTACAATTTATTTTGTGATTTTATAGATTTTTACTGAGTTGCTTGAAATGTGTCTCCCTGGACGAACACGATTCAACTGAGTTGAATCACGTCTGGTCAAGCCAACGTGGTCTAAGGTTTTCTTATTCATACTTGGTTAGTCCCATATTAATTCATGCTAAAATCCATATAACATGAATTTATAATTCTATAATGATTAACTATGTACGCAAAAAATAGTTATTTCCTGTTTAATTTCATGTCATGATAATGCTAGAAGAACCATGTTAAGACATCCATGTCATAATATTAATAAATTATTATATATTTATGTAATTATTTTATAAAGTATGTATAGACTATGATGCATCTGTTATAACATGATTAGAATTATGACTGTTCACGCATGTTTCTTATTTTTCGAAATAATCATGTTTTAAATTGTATTTATGAAATTTTACTTGACTGACTGAATCATGTTGGGTATGATCAACGCGATTTGAATCCTGTCTATTGTCTACGACGCGATTTAAACAGTTAATTATTATGAGTAAATTTTCTTAATTACATGTTTAATTGGATGCCTTGCGTACTTATTACGCATTATATCATGTCCTACATTAAATGGAATAGTTTTTGTATACATATGATTTATTTAAGATGTTAAGTGGATGCACCAAGCTGGTCATGTGGGTCCTAAGTGCCACGTAGACTAAAGTGTTATGTTGTGGGGCCATCTCTTGATTCCTTCGGGACTAAAGTGCCACACAGCAGAAATCAACTTTTGATTCCATGGGGGCTATCTCTAGATTACTTCATTCACTCAGTTAATGACTAAAGAGATAAGTAAGATATATGAGACAACGGGTTAAATCTAAGAAGTATGTTTACACTATTCCGGTAAGATCTGAGATCGTCCTCCGACTGTGCAGTCGAAGATCTAGTAGGTTTGACATAACAACTAAGTAAAGAAAAAGAAGAAGTATCCGATGTCATTGTATGATTGCTTGTCGTATGATAAAGTGAAAGATGATTTTTTTTTTTTTATCAAGTCTTTCCTTTTGCATACAAGTATCTTACTGAACTCCAAGCTGATCCATCCCCCTCTTAACCTTAATCAGTCTAGAAGGAGATTTGGAACCCTCAAGTCAGACAGCTGATCCCTCCTAAAACTATTCTATTCTTGTGTAGATGTCTGTCCAATGCCCTTCCCTGAATGAGATACTTGCTGGAAGACTGCCCATGTTGGATAAACTATGTCAGGTGTGTGTCAAAAAGAGCCTGAATCTGTTCAACATATGCTGTTTGATTGTGATCATGTAAGACTTGTTTTGTTGGCTGCTCCGTTTACTTACCATTTTAATCAAGATTCTAAGCCTCTAGAAGATAGGATCTTAGAATGGATTAATCTCCCTTTTGCCAATCATACTAAGGATAAATACTTTCTATCACTTTGAGATGAAATCCCAAAACCGCGGTGTTGAGATTCAGAGGCACAGGCTTATATGCACTGGAATCATAATTTAGAAACCAATATAGGACTAATTGTCCAAAGCCACCATGGGCCAATAGCCAACACTCCCCCTCACGGCCACCATGGGCCGTGGAAATGAAAGGAGAGGTGAAAGAGGTCAGGCCCAGGATCAATGCTCTGATACCAAGATGAAATCCCAAAACCGGGATGTTTAGATTCAGAGGCACAGGCTTATATGCACTGGAATCATAATTTAGAAACCAATATAGGACTAATTGTCCAAAGCCACCATGGGCCAATAGCCAACACTTTGCTTAGCTATTGCCTGGCACATTTGGAATTCCAGGTGCAAAAGGATGTTTGATGGAAAAAACTTCACATCCAATTAGTGTTCTCAGGGATGCTACGACCTTACTGCTGTTGAAGCCTATTGTCTATTCGAAGCTATCAGCTGGCTATTCAAGTCAAGCAGGTCTCTATTGAGGGCGATGCACAGGTGATTATCTCAGCCTCCTTGAAGGCAAAACTGGCCCCTTGGAAGGTGAAGTCACTCATTGAGAACTGCCAGCTGATCCTGCATCAACAACGTATCCCTATTTCATTTCACATGTAACTCTGTGGACCATGCCACAGCTAAGCTTGCTCTTTCCTCTTGTATTGAGGACAATTGGAATCACTCCAATCTTGCTCCTTGTGTTAAATCTGCCATTGCTGCAGACGTATCTTCTGTTTTTGCTATCTAGTTTTATCTTGAATGAAACCTTTTTCATGTCAAAGAAAAAAAAAAAAAGCTGCACAAAGGGTTGTAAGTTGTCATTAGGGATGTAAATTGGGCAGGCTGGACTGAGTTACGTGATAATTTGGGTCTAACTTAAATTCAAAATAGGTTAACTCGATTTTAGTCCAAGCCAAATTCAGTTCAGGTTTAATCCAAATTCAGTCCAAATTCAATAATGAGTGGATTGAGTTGGGTTGGGCTGACCATATTTATAAATGGTTTGTTAGAAGTATTTTGTTTTTTGTATGAATTATTGTAAAAGTCAATATAAATTGGATCAGTCTATTTTCAGTCTAACTCAGTTCAAATTTAACTAATGTTAATCTAAATTTAATTTAACCCAATTTATATAATTTAGACTAGTCCAATTTCGTTTAATATAGACTGAATTAGACTGACCCGTCCAATTGACACTCCTAGTTGTCATTTAGATCCATCGTGTAGTCTTTTCTCTAGTGTTGTCCATGGACCAAGCCTCGGCCAAGCAACACCAGCAGAGCCATCAATGGAGGTTACCATTCCAAGGCCCGGTTTCTGGTCGAGCCTGAAGCGGACGGCTGCACGCTTCCAAAATCCGATTTGGACCGGAAACGAAACCTTCAGTTGAATGAGCCAAAGGACAAAAAATACTATGGCGTTTTCTTCACATGATTATTTGCATCTGACAGTAAAGTCCTTCAAATATGAAAAGTAACATTTTTGCAAATTAGCATAAACCTATAGCTACGTAGTCAATCGTTTCTTTACAATATAATTTATTTTCTCAATCTAAACAAATCTAATTTAAAATTTTCAGTTGAAAGTTTTTTTATCACAATACATGACCTCTATATTTTTAATCTTTTTCAAAATAATTAAAGTTTGATGGAGTAAGCCGAATAGACCTAGATAAATGGGCCGAGAACTAAGGCCGAGAGATGGGCCAAAGATGGCCAGATTGATCAGGAGAACCAAAGGCCGAGTGGGCCGAGTGGCGAAGACCTCCCAGACTCGGCCCAATCTGAAGTCGAAGGGGACATGGGCTTTCGGCCCAATAGTGAAAAAGGAGCTACCAACGTTTTGAGGATATGTGTCCTCATATCTATGAATAGTCAATTAGTCATACATCGTCTGCCATAAAGAAGGTTTTCTCACTTATTCCCTATAAATAAAATATTACTTGCATCAGAAAAAGTAAGAGAATAGAAGCTTTCTCTTTCCCTCTAATACATTTCATCCTTATCTTCTTCTCCATAATTGACTTGCCCATCGGAGAGCCCCCGGGACTACGTCCGAGGTCCTTGCTGATGAAACTTCCTCTCTCTGCATGCGCTCCCTCGTCTTTCAGATCCCTCTCGGCCTCGAATTTTTTTTCTGATCTTGGATTGCACATCTGAGAACTGTCTACGAGTGCCTCGACTGCATCAAAATTTATTTTATAAAAACTTAAAATCTATATTTTAAGTTAAAAATCAACCCAAATACATATATTTCATGTTGTTTAGATCATATAACTAGTGGAATCACCGTCTGATCAGTGAATCCGGGAGTCACGAACACATCAAATCGAAGATAGAAAGGTAAAATCTAGAGGCATTGTAGCAAGTGCTTCCCTACAACAAGAGCGAAGTGGTTCCCTCCGAGACCAACATTGCAGATCCGAGGACCACACAACTCTCTCACCAGTCCCCACCATTATTTAACCCGGTGGTCCCCTGAGTCGCTGGTCCCCGCGATGATCTAGCTAACGTCTGTGAACGTCCCCAGATATCACCAGCAGATCGACGGTTAGGGACGCCTGCGCGCCGGATTCGCCCTGACGAAAGCGGATCGGTGCTGCCGAATGGGCCCGCCGGGTACCCGACTAGCTTGTCCCCTCATTTTTGGACAAATTCTTCTAGAAGACAAACATCTCTTCCCTCAATGTTTTTGAATAAGATGATGAAAAATTAAAAAAATAAATTAGGTATATATACTATCAAACTGTCTAACATTGCTTTTGGTCTCTGTCAAACAATGTTTATCCACAAAAAGTGAAGCTTATCATAAGTGGCGGGCAAGCGTTACAAGTTATATTAAGATCACTTATATATATATATATTTTTTTTGGTAGGGCCCGAAGGCCGGGTCTGTACAACTATTTACAAGCGACCGGGGTTCAATCAGAACTCGAGATTTCCTCCATAGTTGGAGATAATTCCGTCCGGGTCGAAGGGTCCGCCTAATTAGGCGATAATTCCAGGTCCGTCTGATTTCTGGAGAAGTAATTCCACAGACCAAGAGATAAATATCTCAACAACACGGCTGGGGTTTTTTAGGTCCAACCAGGATCAAACCTGCAACCTCCCTTATGCAAGGGAGGTGGGTGAACCAACTGCACAGCTGGTTCTGGATCACTTATAATTATATATACGTTACCCTTCCTGCAGGCATATCTACAAACACTTGGAGCCAGGGCCTGACCAAAAGCAACTTTTGAAAGGGAAGTTAATGGGAAGATTCAACTCGAAGAGAGAGAGATGGAGAAGTGAAGATAGTGGAAAACAGGGAAATTCTAATGGAGGGTAAAAGCAGTTTAATGAACTACCTTAGCTGGGTATTCATATCTTCAATCTTTGAGTAGATAGTAAAAAAGATTGGAACAAGAAAGCGATTGCATTTCCACGTGATTTGAGTTAATAAAAATGATTAAAAAAATAAAAAACATGTTCTTGCTCCTATATGATCCTACGGCTGCATGCAGCGGTTGTATTACAATGCTGACCTATTGTGTAGCAAATATTACTCTTAAGAGAAAGACACGCTTTTATCTTCACGTCTTTGTTTTCGCCCTATAACTATGGCTTAACATGTTAAGTCGTTAATATCTTAGAATGAAGTTGTAAACAACTTAACACATTAAGAAGTTAACACTTCTATGTACTGATATCTTAACATATCAACATGTTAATGTGATATGTAAAACTTTAACATATAAACATGTTAATATGATATATAGCACCTTAGCTGTCATATCTAACCATTTAACATATTAATATAATACCATAACTTTTGGTGAGCGAGGAGGGTGTAACCAATTATTCTTAAAAAGGATCTATCAAATAGGTAAAGAGTACTGAATATATATTTAATTTGACAATATGTTTTCCCTGTCTCTCACTTTGAAATGGCAAAGAGGAGTTGGGAGTTATTGGCAATTCATTTGTACCTTTATAATGTGAGGAAGATGCACATTATAAACTGTGAAGTAAGGGTTAAATAACTAGGGAAGGCAAAGTAAACTGTGAAATTCTCCGGACCTTATTGTTAGTAGACCTGTGAATACCTTATCATACGACTTGAAAACATTTAGGTCATTTACTACTTTATGCAGTTCCGTTGTATCCCTTCTATCTTATATTATTTTAGTTGAATTAATAAAATGCCCTTAAATGTGAGAAGACATTAATAGATTTATAAACAATGGGGTTCAAAGGAATTCTACATCGATGCACTGTTCTCATCGTTAAAAAGGATTATTAAATATTTTATTCCACCATTAGGATGTGTTCGACATATCATCGTTTGGCATGGCAATTGGCATCCAAGGATATAAACTTAAGAAAGTAATTAAACTATAGGGATAGGGTTATTTTATCATTTACAGGAGTCTTTAAATGATTACCCTTTATCTACATCTTTAGTTTTATCATTGGGAGCCATCCAACTGTTCACTTAGAAAATTCTTATTAAATATGTTATATTAAAAGTTATACCAAAAGTGCTTCGACAAGAACCATCTGATTATTTGATCAGATGATTTATTACAAATGCACACAAATATTGGCAAAGGATGAATAGCAAAAGGTGTGATATGTCATGCTCTTTTTTGGTCGTTCGATCTTCAGATCAGATGGTAATAATATCAAACTTAATTTCAATATTTTAAAAAGTTGTCCACTGAAGTATGGCATATCACACTAAAAAAATTATGATATGATAGCATTCCTTTGTTTGTAAGGAGCAAAGCTTCTTCCACAAATCATGGACCAAACTCAATCCCACCATTTGTTCTTAATTTGACATCCTCCTACTTGACGTGAGCGCATCAAGAAGCTTTTCAAAAATACGTTCTTATCCATCCACAGACGCAATTTAATATAGGTCATGATAAGAAATGAACTTGAGTCTGGCTCAGTATCTATCATGAAAGATCTACTTTTCCTCCAAAATAAAAACGGACGTTCTCAGTCAGCAATCCTCCAAGCCAAAAATAGGGCATTAATAATTTCCCTTTCGTTTTCTCTTGTTCTGAAGTGGGGGCGGGAAGAACAGCCCGAGTCCAGTTACCGCCTCCCCCACATGCGCCTGACTACGGGGCGTCATTGGGTTACATCTTATGCTTCTAGGGTTGTCATTGGATACTTGAGTTTTGATTATTCTTTCTGTTTTTATTTTATTAATAGATACGAAAATCTGTTAAAGACCACCGTTAAATTATAGGAAATAAAAATTGATTTCCGATAATTATAGGAGTCGAAAACGGAAACACTCATTTTCGCATCTGCTAATCCGTTTCCGTTTTCGAATTATCATGTATCTTATACATCTATACATAAGATAAAAATTGAACTCAATATATTAGATATCTATCATATCTAACAGTAAGAATATTTCTTGACAGTTTGATAAAAGTATGCCATAGTAAGAAATTAGAAACTATTTACAAATTTAATATGATTTTATGGCACATGTTTAGATATATTCATCTGTAAATTTAGATTGATAGATAAAGCATTTTTTAATATTTAAAATGTATAGATGATTAATTTTACATATATTATAATTTTGTATGTTTAGATTTTTTTATTATTAGAAGAAAGTTCATCGGAAAGAGAAAAACAAGAGTGATTTTAAATAGTTTTTTAGTATTGCGACAATGATAACAAAAACTTTCGTTTACTTTCGTTTTCGTTTTTAATTTTCAATTAAAAAGTAAAAATAGATGTGAAGACATAAATACTTACTTCCCTATCCGATAAATCTTATAAGAAACAAAAAAAAAAGTGTCATTTTTGTTTCTACCTCCTAACCATTGACAACCCTACTATGCTTTAAATAGGCTCTGCGTGGGTCATCCCCCGTAAGATAACTGCAAGCGCCGGAGAAAGAGCACGAGCTCCTCGTCCTTTGCAAGGCCTCCCCCGTTCTTGTCCTCGTTCTTTCCGCCGCAGAGCAGCAGCAGAAGTAGAAGAAGAGCGGAGAGAAAAGGAGTGCAGCTCCTCCGCCATGTGCCTGGTGTTCCTCTGCGAAGAGAAGGAGACGGTGCTGGGGAGCCAGCAGGCGCCCGGGAGCTGCCCCTACTGCGGCGGGGCGGTGATGGCCACCGACGTGGAGAGCCGGCGCCGGCTCTGCTCCCTTCCCCTCTGCATCAAGACCAAGCGGAGGTACTCCTGTACCTCCTGCTCCAGGCGCCTCGTCCTCTACCCCTGATCTGCCTCCTCCACAATGCCGGAGCAAGTCCACAAGGCGCGCACACCGTTCTCTTCCCTCTTGCTTCCTCCTCTCCCGTGCTTCGCAGAGGGGAGAGGGTTCTGGTTGGGATCCATTAAAGGTGCATTCTTTGAAGTGGGTTTGTTTCTCCGAGGAACACCATGATCTTACCATGTAATGAAATGCTCTGCATGCCTTGTTTCCTTTTGTTCCCCCTTCATATGTGATCCATCTACTGTTCTTTTTCCCATCATTTGCTTGCCTGTCTCCTGTGTGATTCGAAACTGGGAACTTAGCATTGTTGCTTCCTGTGACAGAAGCTTTGTGGTCTGCTTCTTCAAACTAAGATACGAAACCTTGCATGGATCGTCGGTAATAGGTTTTTGCCTTCACCTTGATGATCAGGTGAGGTTTTCACCCTGGTGTTACACGTGACATAGGTCTTTCTTCATGTCGGATAAGTATGTAAAAAGAGTAATACTTGCTGCAATGTCTGCAATTCATGTTCACAGCAGCCGTTCGATCGGGTGGTGGACGTTTTTCATCGTTCTTTTGTTTTTTTGTCGGATTTTTTAAATTTTGTTTAGATATCTGATCAAAAATTTGAGAGTACATCCCGGTTGTTCGGGTCAGCTCCGATCTGAATTTATATATATTTTTTTTAAAAAAATTGGATACAAATCTCAATTTATGTGTAAAATATTTTTTTTTGAAAAAAAATATAGATTCAGGTCAGAGCTGACCCGAGCAATCTGAATATACTTTCGAATTTTTGATCGGACATCTCAAATTTTTTTAAAAAATCTGACAAGAAAATAAAAAATAAAAAACATCCTCCAACGGTTCTCCCTTAAAATAAACAGGCTGCACAGCAGCCATCCGATCGAGATCAGACGGTTGCTGTGCATAACATTACAATCCACGTTGGATTGCAATGTCATACATTACAGCAAGTATTACTCATCTAAAAAATAAAGAATATCTATTAGATGGAAACTTTTTAAGAGATTTATATATATATATATATATATATATATGTAATCGTAAGTTTTTTTCTCTGTATGTATGTACATATAAAGACTAAAAGAACACAC
The DNA here is from genome assembly GCA_030544215.1 of Zantedeschia hybrid cultivar. Lineage (NCBI taxonomy): Eukaryota > Viridiplantae > Streptophyta > Magnoliopsida > Alismatales > Araceae > Zantedeschia > Zantedeschia hybrid cultivar. Next base: position 39,171,896 of record JARZZO010000013.1, on the reverse strand, counting down.
ACGTTACGTACACAGCTTCGGCAGATCGGTGGACCCAGTGGAAAGAAACATGGGTTGCTGTCCGTTAAACAGTTGTTGTTAGGGGGAGGGTCGTCGTCCAGGTCTACCACGTTGCAGGAGAGGGTCAGTGCTCTATGCACACTACAGTGTTCTAACGTCCTTTATTTGACTTGATGTTTGAAAAGAGAGCCGTGGAGGAAGAATAGGTGGGCTTCTTCGTCTGGTTATTCCCTGTGGATTCGGGTGTCTGTAGATCAGTTTTAAGTGTTTAGTCATCAGATCCGGATTCTTCTTGGTATATTATTGTTTTTTAAAGATTGGGTTAGGTGACTAAGAAATATCCACATCCCAGTATTTGGTAGATAATTGACTCTAATTTCATGAGATTCCTAAAAAAGATGTTTTCCTAGGCAATGTTCTTCCGGATGGATTTCATCAAATTAGAATCGATTATAGATAACTATGAATCTTGATCACCCAATTCAATCTGATCGAATAAGGTAAATCGATCTTAACTCAATTTGATCCAATTTCTGATAATTATTTATTTGAGGAATACTATTATGTCACATTTTTTTTATCACTTTTTTGGAACACTGAATTAGATAGATGTACTTATGAAATGTAATAGTCATTAAAAGGTTGCACACTTAGTAACTTAATTAAGATGAATTAATTACTTGATCAAGTATCAAACGGCTCTCAATAAATGTGGTAAAAAAGTACTCACTTTTGACCTGTAACCTACTGTCACAGACTAAACGCTATGACAAGTATGAACCGATGAAGAATTAAAGGAGAGGCCTATGACAAGTTTGAAAGGATGAAGAATTAAAGAAGAGTCTTTCTACAATATCTTCTCGTAAATTTGTGGAAAATACTGTCAAATTTTAACTTTTATTTTCCTTACGGAGACAAGAAAAATGGGGCAGGTTTCCCATCATCCTAGCATTCCTCTTTCACATAGAGGATCAAACCTGCTGGATTGTCGTGTAGTGAGGTCCTTCAACGCAAATTTGTGATCTGTATAAGTGGATGTCTTGCGACTTGCTTGAAAGAATCTTTTGTTAAAAAAGAAATTGTTGAGTAAGTTCAGAATTAAATTCTCTTCATTTGAAGGCATCTGTAAATGCTCTTGATTTGGAATCTAGATCCTTTAAGACTCTAATGGTCTGTTTGGTTGCATACAAAACATAATCGGATGGAAAATATTTTTTTAGGAAATCAATTTACAAGAAAAATGAAAACGTAATTGACCATTTGACACTGCTGAAATTTTTTTCATTCATTTATTTACTCGTAAATCTTTTTCTGAAAATGATTTCAACCAAAAGTTTTTTATATTTTTCTGAATTGAGAGAATATCCCAACTCTACATTTGATTGGACAATTCAAATAAAAAAATCCATATCTTCACATGATCAAAATTAGAACGTCAATATTAAATGATATTTTTCTTTCTTTTTAATTTTCAATTTGGGGTAAATTTGGTGTGGTTCTACGTAAAATTATAATATCTTAAATTTTAAGGATATAAATATAAGTAATTTCAAAGGTCTGCTTCAAACTAAAAAAACTTTTTTGAAATTTTTTCTGAAGCCCCTGACATGCCTTATGTGTTTACATAATTAGATTTTCCATCTGACATTTTAAAAAATAATAAAAATTCAAAAATCAAGGCTCAATGAACAGTAATATACTATTCATTAGATTAATTTTTTTTAATTTGCATAAAGTTTGTTTAAAGACTTCTAATACGACCTACATGCTCATATAATTTAATTTTTGATCGAACATCTAAAAAAAGATGAAAATTTAAAAGTTGAACTCCAATGATCAGTAGTGTACTATTCATTGGGGCTAGATTTTTTTATTTTTTCATAATTTTTTATTTTTTTTGTGAAAACTCCTGACATGTCTTATATGCCTATCTATCTAATTCGATTTTAGATAGAACATCTAAAAATAGATGAAAATTTAAAAACCTAACCCCAGTGAACAGTAACATACTATTCATGGAGCTAAGGTTTTTGAATTTTCACATTTTTTTGAGTTGTTCTATATAAAATCAAATTATATGAGGATTTATATAATGTTGGGGGCCGTCAAAAAAAAAAAGTTATATATATATATATATATTTTTTACTGTGATGATGCAACAAGTTTTTCTTCTCCCATTTGTTAGATTTACGTAAGAACCATTCTTCCACTTCCACCAATGCTCCTGGAAAATGGCATCTTGCCTCAAAGAGTGGATGCCAACATAGGGATTTGAGATAGTTTAGGAAAAAGGTTTTTAGTTGATTTTTTACTTTTACCTGTAATCAAACAAATGACTTAGATCAAGTTTTAGGGAAAACTTGCCCCCGCAACACCTTTTACTTGTAACCAAACGGACCCTGAGTGAAAGCTAGGCTGAGGCTCGATGAATGTAGAGAGGGCCGTGTGAGGAAAAAAACTTTTTTTTTTTTTGAAAAACTTCATCCCTTCTTCTCCACACTCATTAAGTCCTATCCTTACTTGTACTTACAGGAACTGTACTCTATGACTTGTGCATCGCTGGACAGAGGTGTTTCTACCAATATAGATACTAACGTCACATACATTAAAGATTAAAAAATAAGACATAAGAATACACTACTCAAGTTGGGGGGGAGTAAGCTCTTCTGCTTCTAAAGAATCTCTCCCAAAAGATAGAGATGGACTCCTTGGACGTATGAAAAAATGGATTTCAAAACCTAACTATTTGGCTCACCTTAAAGATGCACTGTGGAATAGAGCTGAGTAAACCGTCCTAATTGCAGGTTTATTAAGAAACCTCTTCTTTGAGGGTTTTTTTTAAACCTAATTTCTGAGAGCTTCACCACATAACGAGACTATGAGGAGTTATGAACAAATATTATGAGATAAGGAGTTATGAACAAATATTAAGATTAAAGGGCGTTTTTTTCCCCTACATATGATAGATTGTGGGTGGTGATATCTAAAAATTCCAAAATAACATGTTCATCTGTACTTTCAAGTATGTGCAGTATTTAAACTGAAATGTCCTTAAAACTTGTAATAGAAATTGAATGCTGATTAATCATTGTACTTCAAAAATCTAAGTAACTATACATTTTGATGAATCCTTGAATTGTTCATTTTAAAATGTGTTTTTTTTTTTTTTTTTTTTGAAACATAAGAAGAGAAGCTTTCATTCATAAAACCTGTAGTAATACAGAATGATCATAACACCAAACACCTTCTGTGCACCAGAGCAAGCCTAAACTATCAGAGTAGCTAGGATCATACCCCTCACGAGCACAAAACAAACAAAAAGAGCACAACAAATACAGAATAAAGTGATAGTTGACAACCACAGGGTGTCGAAGGATCCAACCAAACTTGCCGGTGAGGAATGCAAACAGTTCCAAGCTGGAAGTCTTCAACAGGAGATAGGGAGGCTGTAGAGGTGAAAGCAACTTGCCCATGAACCAGAAGAGCTCGGAGGGTCTACTCTCAATAGCGGAGTAGGAGGATGCACACACATACTCGAGCTTTCAACAAGAGTTCGGCATATCGTCGAACAGGTGGTAGGCAGAACCACAAAGCCTGCACAGAAGATGGCAGCAGCAAGACACCCACCGCGGAATGGAAAACGCAACTGAAGACACCAGTGAGAACCAGCACACAGGGAAAATAGGTATTTGCTAAGAGATATGGGAGATTTGGAAGGTAAAGAAGAGGGGGTACAAAACATGTCGTTAAGAATGAAAACTAAGGAAAAAGGAGGGTGGAGAGGGGGATAGCCACAACCGATGAAAGGGAAGATCCTCCAACAGAGACCGATCTAGAAGAGTGAAACTCTTCTGAGCACAAGCTTCCACAGGAAGGGAGAAAAAACTCTCCATGAGGGAGAAGAAGAGGTCTCCAAAAGCCTGGTCGCCAAAGGGCTCACCGCGTAGCCACGCAGTTCGCCGCGCCCTCATTTTAAAATGCTGGATATACACGTGCTTGTCTGTTTGAGTTGCATGCTCAACCTTGTATTATAAATGCCAAATTACAAGTAAGTACTCAACTAATGCATCAGCATCCAACAGAAAAGGAATAGCCATTCTTTCACATGGTACCAAGACCACTTCGTCGAGTGGATTAAAAATCATACTTTGTTGAACATGAATGACAAGAAACACATTGCATATTGTGCATAATAACTATGAATGGCAATCTTCTATTTTCTGGAAGCACATTCTCCTCCTTTTTATCCATCCTCTCTCTCTCTAACATGAATTATTTGTTGGAACCACATGCGATCCCAAGATCTTGCCGCATGGAGCATGTGGGTGACTGTGGTATCCACTTTCATGTCAGTCAAGGATGATCCTCTATGTCCAGTTCTTCGAGGCGACCTTCTGCATGCACTACATCGATCAAGTAGAATTTCTCTCTCTTATATATATATTTTTACCAATTGTGGTATGAGAGCTAAATTTCGATCTAGGGACTTGTGGGCATGCAGGTGCACAGTGTAAGGATCACATGGGAGATTGAAATATAAAATTTTAAACTGGAAAGTATTGGGAAAAACAAATCTCATGTGGTTCCTGTAACAATTGCACGAGAAGAACGAACAAGATATACATAACGATTATGCAGTGGAAATAAAGCTTTCTCGTGATATCTCGATCCCTTTCTGACAACAAGAAGGAGGGAAGAATGATTCTTCACCTTATGCAGAGTTGAATCCGTGATCGAAGCTTGATTCCATCTGAGCGATACCACTAGCCGCACAAGTGACCGGCCTCTAGTAGTATTTACGTAGTTCTCCTATTGAGGGATCATCCTCGATTCGTTTTTATAAGGATCCACCTGATCTCTTACCTTCTTCTCGTCAAGGACACCCGCGGCATGTGAGCAGTGCTCGATCCATGCGAGAGTAGAGGCATAAGAGAGAGAGAGAGAGGAAGGGGGCGCCCTTCTCTAAAGGGGGCCGGCCAAGGAGAGAGAGAGAGAGAGCGAGAGAGAGAGAGAGGAAGGGGATGGCCAGGTCTAGAAAAACCCTAGAGTTTGACCCAAGTTTTCCTTCTTACGTATATTTATATTCATCTCTATCGACTTTTCGCAAAAGTCTTTGAGTTAATATAAATTCTTAGTTAATATCCATTGACTGAGATCCTTGTATGTGTGACCCTATAGGCCCAAGTGCCAGTCCAGTTTTCAGTGCAATAACCCCTTACTGACTTAAAATAATTCATTTAGTATCTTATATTAAATAATTACAATTGATCTATCATCTCGTGATAATCGACCATACTTTCGATTAAGTTGGCACCAAGCAAGACCGCATAATCCTAGACCACTCAAGAAACTTTTCTGTCATCAGTTACCGTGTAGTTATAATTTTGTATTTGTACAATGCTCACGAGTTAACTTAGGGTATGGTCAACTGTCAAATCATAACCAATCAACTCACTTTGATTAGATGTTGCCGTACAATATCAGAAAACTCCTTTTCCGATATAGTGTATGCCTTGACTAGAGACCCCCGTACATCTTACCTAGAGCATTCTCTCTCTAATTACCGAGAACCAATGATCTCATATTGAACACTTAATAACCTTTAAAGGTATTTTGCTAGATCCTATTACGTAACTAATTAGGATCTCATAGTTAGAGATCTATTAGCTAAGGTCAAAATCCATAAGTCGACTGACAAGGTGTCTTTGGTGTCTCAAGTCCAAAGACCAATCACACAACTGTGACATTAAACCAAGCTGACGGACAGTCAGGTAAATTACTATACAACGATGCAAGTCAGATTAGTTTAGTGAACTCATTCACTAGAGAGTACTTATAGGTTCTCCTTAGTATCTTCACATGAGTGACTATGAGACCAATTACCCTTATCAAATGAGCAGGAGTAACCTATATTAGTCTCACTAGATATTTGATGTCTTTCTCAAATATCCTCCAACTAAGAACACTTAAGAAGGTGTGTTTATAAGTTGTGAATTTCATTATTATGATCTTATCATAATTTGACAACTATTGCACATATTCACAGACTTCATTATGAAATTGTCAAATAAAAAACGATTTACATATAATGAATATAACGTCATTATTATTGAAATAATTGAACAACATAGTATAATGTACGTGATTGGCTTATAGGCCATACACAATACCAATAGTTCCTCTGATCTGTTTCTGACAAATCAAACTAGGGAAGATTTGATATTCACCTTGTGCAACATCAAATCTATATTCGTGATTCGATTCGGTGAAGCTTGCCCTCTAGTAGTATCCACGCAGTTCTCCAATTGAAGGATCATCTTCACTTCTTTAAAAGGATCCTTATGGTATCTTTGATTCTCTTCTTCTTTACTGGTTCCTGTGGCATACAGGCGATGCCTTAAATCAAGCGACAGCGGAGGCAGAAGAGATAGAGAAAGGGGGTGCCTCCTACCGTAAGGGAGGGCTAGAGAGGAAAGAGAGAGGTGGCAACCATAGATTCTAAATCCTAGAGCTTGGGTCAAGATTTCCTTTAAGATTATGTTTATATTAGTTTCCGGTGGTTTTTCACAAAAAAAATTATACTTATATAAATTATTACTTTATTCTCATCGACCGAGAATATTGTGCGTGTAACCCTCTATGGCCAAATGACAATCGAGCTTAGAGTCTAATAAATCTAGTAACACCTTACTGGCTTGATTAACACTCAATCTATCAAATTATCATCTCATGATTAAATTGATTAGACTTCTGATTATGGTGAGTACCAAGCAACACTTCACGATCCTAAAAGGCATTGGGGTTAAATAACTCGCTCAAGAGTTTTATATCATCAAGTGAATCTAGGGTACGGTTTTACTGTTAAACCCTTATCATGTTTGCTCATGCAGTTTAGATATTATCTATATGCATTATAAAAAAACTTATTTTCTGATATGTAGTCCAACCCTGTCCATAAACTTTTCCAGTATCATTTCATAGAACATTTTCTATTTAAATATCGAGAGTAAAGAATCCCTTATTTAGCACACAATTACCTTCAAAGATACCTTATTGAGTCTAGGTATTTGACTATCTAAGATTTTATAGTTAGAAATTTTAAGCCAAGATCAAAACACAACAATTTATTAATAAGATATCTTTAGTGTCTCAAATCTAAAGACTAACTATGCTATTGTGGCTATTAATCCATTTTGTTGACAGTTAGATATTATAATCACTTATGTATATTACATATTGTCGGATCAACTAAGTGAACTCATTTACTAATAAGTACTTATAAATTCATCTTATTATCTCCGCACAAGTGATTATGAGACCAGTCGCCTCATTTTATTAGTAGAAGTATCATGTATTAATCTAATGAGATATTTGATGTTCTTCTCAAATATTTTATGATTATAATTAAGAATATATGTTTAAATAAGATTACTTTTATTATCACGATCATATCATGATTCAATCTTTATTGTATATATTCACATGCTTCGTTATAAAATGATAAATATGTATTATTAATATAGTATCTTTCTTATTAATTAATGAGGTCAAGAATGTACAAAATAATCATTAGATTAATTTGACAGACACCCCTAACTAACACGCAACCCCTCCTGTGTGCAGCATCACCCTCCTACGCATAGGGGTGCCTAGTGCCATGTGTGCACAAGCGCGTGGCCCCTACCTCGTTGGTGTGTGCACAGTGCCACATTGCACCGTCGTGCATAGGCATGTGCCCCCTAGGCAAGCATCCCTTGCTGTGTAGGCGTGCAGCTCCTACTATGCAGGTGTGTGCACCAGGGCATGCGTGCGTGCGCCGTGTACCATGGCAACACCTAACAGCGACATCCTGGTCGCTGTGGTCTCCCTCCTTGTTGGCGTCACCGTTGCCAGTGCTAGGGTTTGTGATCACCTTTATAGGGAGAAAGAAAACCTTTTTTAGTTATTAACCCCAAGACTTTTCTTTTATATTTATATCCCATTCTTTTATAAACACATCTTCAGTAGGGGCTTTTCTTTCATTTCTTTGCTTAATTGTATGACCTATTTTTGAATGTACAAAAACTCTTAATTAGGAATCCTGACTATGCTCAGTCCCATCTAATTTATCACAATTTTTTAAAGAGGGTGGGTGAATGGACTGTCTTTTAAAATATGTTAAAGTATATACGAAATTTCTCTGGCTATTTACGCAAATAGAATTGGGATATAAGCAACAATATACTAAAAACTTATGTTTTTTTTGCCTCATTTTAATTAGTTAAAGCATGGTTAAGGGTATTTTCTTTTTTTGTAATTATCAGAAATATTTCTATGTTAACTGTGTTTGAAATTAGCTCTGAATTATGAATTATTTTGATTGATGTGATTATTTTGGTATTTTTTATGCATGAATTATTAAGATGCATTTAATCATTTTATTAAGTTTCAGCATGATCATCGATAATTAACGATTGTATTAATTATTAATTCTTGTTGCAATAATTGTTGTGACACAACTAATATTATGCCGATGAGTTATATTGCTTTGTGGTTCTTGTGCAACTGCCAAAAGTAGTTTTGATTACTACCTATTTGTTGTCATTTAATGTAAAAAGAAACTTTGTTTGGTAAACGTATATTTATTGCCATTCGTATCTTACATATCCCATTAGTTATATTTAAATTTTGCATATTTATATCCCTTCTCTTATTTATGTAGTATATCTGATATTAAACTAGGACTTCAAAGGATCTTGGACAAAATTATGTTGGTATGTTTTAGCACGATAGTTCTTAGTTTGATTGAGGATGATATATATCCTCTATTTTTTTAAAAAAAATAGATAGGATAGCATGATATAGGATGATGTGCATTTGTTTTGTGAATTTTGTAAAAAAGTTCTATAAAACTGGAGGATGTCTTACTCTTCACATATTGTTAATTTCCTTCCTATTGATAAAGGTTGTGTTTCCTTCCTATGGTAAATTTGTTATTCAACGCCATTCCTATTTACTAATATTTGTCATTCCTTCTTTATTTTCCTTTAATGCGGCCACGAGGGAGTAAGGGGAGAAGATGGGTCCCCAAGATTGTGTTTAGGATAAGGAATAATGGTACTCTATGGTTCGAGAAATACTTATTATAACATCTCTGGACATTGCAATTGCGACTGCCATTCGACTTATAAATCAAAAGATTGTACGGATGAACGACAATTGTAACTGAAATGCCCATGCAAATACATCTCTTATTTGTTTATTCTTCCTTTTCCCAAAGATTGTTTTTAGGATAAGGAATAATGGTACTGCTTTATGTCTCAAGGAATACTTATCATACCGTCTTTAGATATTGCAATTGTAACTACCATTCGATTGATAAATCAGAAAATTATACAGATTGAACGGCAATTGTAACTAAAATGCTTACTCAAATGTTTCTCTTATTTTCCGATTCTCTTTGACTAAAATCTTTTATTGTGTGCTGTGTTTGCATGTGTTCAAACCCGAGTCTGCAAATGTGTGCACGAATGTGGCCGTGGGATGGAGTTTGACTGCAAGAGCTAGCTTGCAAGTGTTCATGCCTGGTTGAGCTCGTTGGATCTTACCCTTCATTTATGTGACAGGTAAGAACCAGGGATTCGTATTAACTCTTTGGCATCAGTTCAAATTAAAGTTTGGAAGATTTTGGCATCAAAAGCGGCCGGGCACGGAGCGTTTCGAACGGACATGGCAAGACACGTGGACAAATGGCAGCTGGTCGCAGGGAAGCTACATGGCTGTCAACCTTGGAGGAGCCATGAGACCCGACCCGATAACAATACGTCACCACAACCAATACCATGCAGAAAAAAATTTCTGATCAAATAGGTGGGATTAACTCAGTGTATAAATTAATAGTCAGTCATTAATTTTTAGTGTGCCACATCCTATGATCAGAAAAAAAAAAGAATTTTACATGTTATGCATGCATGCATATCGATTTTAAAAAAGTAGCTGTCAACAGATTTATAAATGAACAAATCGGTCGAATAATTGGATTATTGGTGTATCGTTTGCACCCCTAACCTCAAGTGGATGGGTTCATTGTGCCATGGCCCAGAGGACGTGCACGCTGTGCGCTTCCATTTACTGTCTGTCTCTCTCTTCCACACGTCACTCCAAACCAGGAAGTTCCTGCTGGGGTTTCCTTAATCTCCCCCTCGCAAATTCGAATTTTTCGATTTTTCCTTCTTAGTAGCCGTTGGAGAACCCCCTCTCTTTCCAGTTGGGGTTTCTTCGTCTTCTTCTGCTTCTTCCTCCTCTTATTCTCCCCCTCGCATCCTCACAAGATTTTGCAGAGATACTCCAGTATCTCGTACTGGATTCTTCCATACCCGGTCCCTTCCCCGCTTCCTCGAGATTTGCCTCGGACAGGATCCCGGTGAGAATCTTCTTCGGAATCCAAGGCATGTCCAATTCGACGCGCTGTGCGGCCTGCAAATATCTGCGCAGGAGATGTCCCGAGGACTGCGTGCTGGCGCCCTACTTCCCATCCACTCACCCTGAACGTTTCTCCTGCGTGCACAAGATCTTCGGGGCCAGCAATGTTGCTAGGATGCTGCAGGTAAAATCTTCGAGAATCCTGGCTTGGATCTTCTCCACCCATGCTAAAGCTTAAACCTTCTATTTTACCTTTATACGGATCCTCTATACGTTCTTTGATTTCCTGAAGTATTCATATATATATGAACATGTGTCGTAAGTGGATGAGACCAGGCGAACTCGACTTAACTGCGAGCATTTGATGTTTATATATAAGAAATGGTACAAGTTCTTCCTGCTTCAAATTAGGAAGCGCGGATGGTCTTGGTTTCGTAACACCATGTTTTCATATTCGAAAAATGTAAAGATCAAAGACTGCAGGGAAGCTCTGCAAGATTTCAGTTTAATTTTGAGCGAGATGATGAGCTAAAGTATACTTACCAGTTGAAAACATACTGGATTCCTTTCCCTATGCGGACAGTGCTTAGCTTTCTCGACTCGTCTGCCTTGCAAGAATTTTCTATGTGTAGGGCTAATCATGTGTACTCTTCCTCACACACCAATGTGGCTGCAGCAAATCCCGGTGCAACAGCGAGGACAGGCGGCGGACTCCATCTCCTACGAGGCCTACTGGCGGGTTCGCGACCCCATCTACGGCTGCGTCGGGGTCATCTCGGCGCTGCAGGAGAGGATACGGGCGAGCGAGCGCGAGGTCGCCACGATCCGGGGTCAGCTCGCCATCCATGCCGCCCAGCGCGGCGGCGCGCAGGGCCAGAATGCCGCCGTGCCAGCCCCGGCCGCCGCCATTGATGCCTACCAGCTGCAGGGGCTGCTTGCATGGGACCAGAACTACAACTTCGCCGCCGCTGACCTCCATCAATAGCCGCTACGCCTCCGCCGTCGAGCTGGACGTAGAGGATCCTGAGTGAAGTGGCTCTGAGGGGCGATATGAAATTGCTTGTGTTTGTGATGATAGGTTTAGGATTAGTTTCATGTCATGTGAATGAAACCTTGGATGAACTGAGTCTAAACATTTTTTATCCCTTTTTCTTCTTAATTATGAATGAAAAAGTTTGAATTGTTTTGTTTTGAAAATTATAACGAATCATCGATGTTGGAAACCATTTTGAGATCTTTTGGGCTTATATAAGATGAGTTTACTAATGACCATTCAAAGAAGATCAGGCAGTTCCAACTTCTTAAAATAGGAAGCATTGTATTTTATTGAGAAAATGAAAGGTATCTAAAAAGAGTTGGAAATGTTTCACTTGTATTTTTAATATCTCCCTTTCCTTTCCCCCAGTTTGTGCTGCTTCTTATGGATAGTTGTTTTACAATACCAGAGCATGTACTTCAGCATGAAAGAACATGAGTGATGGTTGACATAATTTACAAAACGATTTGATATATTTTAGGTATAAATTAAGTGAATTTATTTGACGGCTCATTCAAAGAAATTGAAGTACTAAAAATTAAGAAACATTAAGTTTTGTGGGGTTGTAGTTCCTTAAAACAGTTGGAAATATTTCATTTTTGTTCTCTTACCACCCTCTCTTTCCCCCTTTTCCTCCTCCTCCTCCTCATTCACATTGCAGTTATTTTACAATGCCACAACATTTACTTGAACATGAAATAAATGACTCATGCTTAATATAATTTAGAAAAAACAATGTGAAAAATCTTAGATGTAGATCAAATGAATTTGTTGAACGACTCGTTCAAAGAAAATGTGGTGGTAGTGGTACAAAATTTTCCAATTGAGAAATTGAATTTTCCATGGGGGGTGGGGGGTTATTTTGGATTGAGAATCATGAGCAAGATATTCCTAAAGTTAAAAAGATACTCACAAAATAGGCTGTCGGAAGGAAAACACACATGCCTATAAATTTCATAAAAGAAGGCTGAAAAGTAGTAATACATGTACAAGCCATCATATCTGAGTTTTTTGATATAGAAGAGTAAGTTTTTTTATTTTAAAACATAATAGTATTTAACAAATAATTAATAAATATAATAAAGAAGAGAATATAATCACCCTACGTTTTATTTTAAAAAAATAGTTGCATTAGCCATTAGCATCTAGCTGATTGAGTAATAATGGTAACTATAGGATTGAACCTAGCATGTATAACTAATGACAAAAGTCCTTACCTATATGCGAGCGCGGGCACGCCTACCTTGTAACTAACTTGTCTTTTAACATACGAGTCTGTTTTGGCATACATTCGCATGCGAAGGCGGGTGTGCACTGAGAGTTTCCCTTAAAATACATATACGCGGGCTCACTCGCCCGCCAAGTAACGAACTTTCAAAAGCTTTTTGTCGTATATGTAGGCACGCACACATGCACAAGGATGCGCATTTGAGAAAGAGAGGGAGACAACGTGGACAAGAAAAGATGATTACACGCATTTTATTTTCTTTTGGAGCTACTGGAGAATAGATCCTTGGAAAAGAAGAAAATACCCTAAGCATCTAAAAAAATATTTTTTTTGGCTAGAAAATTTAAATATCTCATTTCTATTTTTTATCATCCTTCCCTTTCACATGATTTTGGTTACTTTATAGTATTGGAGCATCTAATGAACATGAAAAGTAAATGATTGATTTTTCAAATAAATCAAAAGGCTATTTTGGTATATTTTAGATATAAATTAAGTGAATTTATTCAATGAAACATTCAGAGAAAATAAAATACAAATTTCTCAAATTAATAAGCGTATTTTATCAAAAAATGAAAAGCTACTTAAAACAGTTGGAAATATTCCACTAGTATTCTCTTAGCATTCTTCCTCTTTGTTTTTTCTCCTTCTTATTAACATCCTTAATTACTTTATAAACTCTAACTCGTCCACTTGAACATGAAAAATAAACGATTTATGATCAAAACAATTTAAACATCATTTTAATGTATTTTAATGTAAATTGAATGAATTTATTTAATGACTCACTAAAAGAAGAAAGATACATGGTTTTTCAAACTAAGATGCATTATGTTTGAAAAGTTTCTTAAAGAGTTAGAGATAATTCACTTCTATTTAAAAGTTTCTTAAAAGAGTTGAATATATTTCACTTATATTTCCTTTGTCTCCTTTCCTCTCTTTCACTCCTTATTTACATGAAATTAGTTATTTTATTGTACAAAATAATCTATGTTAATGATGATAGCCTTCTAGTCTTATGTATTTTTACATACTAAACTATGCATATCAGCAAGAAACCAAGGTAAACAATTAACATGTTCTTTAATTATTCCAGATGGTTGACATGGTTTTAGTTTCTATCAGATGTGACGAGGCTTTGTGTTTAGCTTAAATAATGCTAGTTGAATGATTACTATGCTCGCTTCCTTTTCCTATGAGAATGGTGTTCTTGAATTTGCTAATTAGAACTATTCATCTAACACACTATACATGTAATTTGACAATAGATTTCCTTCATTAATATTATAAATTCAAACATGATTATGATAATAATGAACACAAGGTGAATTAAGTTACTTATTTATATATGTAAAATTTGTAAGAATAATCACATTGAATGAATATATTTATCTCACATGCATAATGTTTGGTTACCCTCTTTCTTTAATATGGCATGCATATTGTTAATTATATATTAGTTACATAATGAGGAATGATCCTGTATGCTCATCTACGATAGTTTTTTGGAATCTATCCTTAGAAACTCATTCTCATTTAAAATGAGGAATGAACCCTCTTAATTATCTTTGATAAGCCTTCTAGGTAAACCTTCTGAGAAATAAGGGGTCATTGTTAAAGAGAATCAGAATGATTTTGATGCCTCATTTTCATATTCAGAAGGCCTTCTCTAAAAAAAAAATTATTTTCTTTAGAACTAATATTGCTATGAAAAAAGCATTCTTGCTTAAGTTAAAAATCATAGCCTACATCATTTCTAAGAATGGAGAATGACGAATGTCTTTCTGCTTTCTACAATGATGAATGATAATGAATTGTGTCATAAATTTTAGCAAAAGCAATGAATAGTGGGTTACTCAAACAAGTACTGCACTAAGGACAAAAGTAGAAGTATTTTTTGAACAGTCTCACATTGATTAAGGGACAAAGTAAAATACATTTAAATGAACGATACCCTCTCCACCTAATCTTTCAAGGTTTTGATCAATTGAACAGCTCAATACCTTTAATATGGTATTAAACCTCATGAGTATGAAGATCCATATATCTCGTATTTCTCATTATTCACATGTCAGAGTTTAGCCTGTGTTAGAGAGCCTATAATTAACTTGCATGTAAAGAGATATATTAGAATAGTCGCGCATTGATTGATGGACAAAGTAAAACATTTTTAAAAAACATGGTTGCCTCCTACTTAATGCCTTGGGATTTTCGGTTTGGAGTTAAAGAGGAAGAAGATGGACTCCATCTTACAGATAAGACATGTTTAAATAAATGGTAGCATCCCACTCAAGACCTTGGGATCTTCTATTTGGGGTTCAAGAGGAAGATGGACTCCATGTTAGACTTTGCCAAATTAGGAAACCATGTTGGGTACACTTTCTTCATGATGAAACAAAATCGTAGATCTAATGAAGTGGGATCAAACATATGGATGACTCCATCTACTTGAACTTTCTTTTTTGTACAGGTGGCTCAATAGCCTATTTGTAGTGTCTACCTAATGGGAGAGGTTTGAATCCCATGAGTGGCTATTGGGATAATTTTGCATCGAACATAAAAATTTTGTCTAATTAAGTGACATTTCGAAGCCAACTTTACCGTGAAAGAAGTAATAATACAATATAAATTAAATTAATGAATGTTAGTATTAAACAAGTATTTTATATGATGAAATACTTGGACTTACCATGAAATTATAAATAAGAGTATCGAACATGGGTATCTGAATGCCATATAATGTCTAATGTATGATACAACTCCCTAATAGAAATAAGAAGTGGTTCCTTAAATGTAGTTGTTCTTAACTCCCACTTTTATCAATATACTCATTTTCCACAGGGACGTAACATTTTTCCCTTTTTTTCTTTGAGCATGGGAATGGGATTTGATAAGGGGATGACATTCCCTTCGAATCATGGACAAATCAACTTCATAGGATTAAGGGATATTTTCAATGAAGAGCTTTGATAAATTTTTATTTATGAAAAAATACATCTCAAAGTTATAGCATTATTAATGCTCCCCGAGAGAGAAATGTATCATGAATGCCGATTATGAACTCCTCATATAGTACCATGATTTTTGTATATATACTCCTTGGACAACTTCATAAGTGGCACTTTTGACATTTTTTAAAGAGAGCATACATAGCATTATAATTTTAGGATGTATTTTTTCATAAATAAAATATCAAAATTATTCATATAAAAATAAATTATTGACAATTTTAAAATTGTTGTCGAGATAAAAGGGAACATGACATTGATCATTGATATTCGTTTGTATTTTTACTGCCATTGTCATTAAATTTAGAAGGAGCTCTTGGGAGTCATTACCTTAAGAATAATAGCTTTTTTTTGGACTATTTTATTCTTAATTATTTTCTTGAGATCTCATCCCCGACAAGAGTCCATTCTCTATAGCTCCTAAATATTTGCTCAAAATGTGACATTTGGTTTAATTGAAAATTTTATGACACATCCAAATTAAGAACTTAGGGGTCATGACAGATAATAATATTTTTCAGTACAAAACCTTCTATCATCCCATCCTACCACGGAAACAGTGAGTACTTCTCATTGTCAACGAAATAACTAATTTAGGAGAAAAGTCATATCAGTATAGTACACATAGATTGCTTTGTTTGATACGTGTCTTCAGTGCAAGGAAAATTTTGTCTTCCCCTAGTAGGGAAGTGCGAGAGATATTGGATCGAGAATATTAAAAGAAATAATAAATTTAACAAAGACATAAGAAGACAAATTATATTTAGGAATCAAATACTCATGAGGGTTGCTATGGGGTAGGGAATCTTATGTTGTTTTAAGCCTTGTGTTAGTTTGTGGTATCTAGGTACAGTGTTGAAAAACCATTTCAAATAATTGATGAGATTGGTCTTATTTCTCTCCCAAAATTCTTTCGGATCCAATTTAATTGTAGAACAAGGTAGAGTAGGACTATCTTATCTCTTCCTATTAGTCTTAATTATACGAATTCTTTAACCTAGATAAGAACGACTTATTTTGAAATAAGGGACAATTATTTATTCTACTTAAAATATTAATAATATTTTAAAATAATTTATTTTATTTAATTAGAATAACTTTTCAAAATGGAGTTGAAACATAATTTCTAAAATACAATGGAACTTGTTCTAATATAAGCAATGCCAAATTAAGTATGTTGTACAACCAATCAGCCTATCAAATTGGGTGGCAAAGATGACTGTAACCTTCAATACATGAATACTAATTAAGTTGCCCAACTTACATGCAGTTGCATATGTACTTGTGAGACAAATTGATATCTAAGGACTTTAATTATGAGTACCTAAATATTCTTTTGAAATTAAGTAAATTCCATGATAATCTATAAATCTTTGATGTCGTTGTAGTTTGTTAATGATTTATTTAGACTTGTAGACTAAGTTTATTATAGCTAGATTGCTTAATAGTTGAGTTTTAAATTTTGTCACTCACTAAAGGAAGTTATTACCAGAAAAAATGTTGAGAAACTTCATCCTCCAACATGTATTTCATTTTAATCTATTCTCTCTCTTCCTAGAACTAAGGGAACTTGGAGACTTTAAACGTCCTCAAGTTTTGACTACAAGCCAGATAGGGCCTAAATGCTTGAAATAACCACAAGCCAAACTAAAATCGATCATTCTAAAACAAAAGATGAAAAGCATTTAAATTTTCATTAAACTTGAAACTAATTTTGATTTCAAGCTCAAAATCACCCTAAATCAAAAGTTTACGATTTCAAAACTAATGATTTTATTTTCATTGATTCTAAAATTGATGAAAATCAAAATTTTATAATATTTTACAATGTACCAAACAAAATAACCCATTCTCTAATTTGATCATCACGGGGACATATAATTCTTTTCTTTGTTAACGCATGTTCTTGATCCATTAAGCTCAAGCTTGAGATCTTTAAGGAAAAATTGACCCTATATAGTGAAGATTATCAAGAGGAAGATATTTTAAATGGATTTAAGTTTGGTATCTTAAGCACTTAAGCTAGGTTAAATTGTTGCCAAATGATCTAACGAACATTTATCAAGATATAAACGTACTTAGACATAACTATAAGTTCTATAGGCTTTCTCTTTGACTCAAGATTGTCTCATGCATTGTATACATAAACCTTAAATTTTTTTAATATAAATCATCAGTACCAAACATCTTCTTGTAATATTTTCTCCTTCATAGTCATTATAAGAAAATACTAATTAGTAGAGTCATTTGTAGAAAATTATTGCCTTTTATTAGCCAATTATTTTCAATGAATATCGTATTTTTATGTCAATTGTTATAACATATATAACAGTTTTCTTCTTTAAGTATGTATGGGCCAATTCTTTTAAATAATCAATTGTTGAATTGCTATAATTGCTTTCAGTATTATGATTAGAAATGAGAAAATATTAAATTAGATGTAAATATCGTTGCTGACATGAACATATGGTAAGACATGCAATTATTTTCAATATACTTTCTAATGATATTATTTTTACGCATGCTTCTTTGATTAAGAGAAAACTAAAAAAAGGAACATTTCATTAGTGATCTATATTATGCAAATGTTTCTTTAATTTATAACAAAGATAATTTATGAAAAATTCAAATGAATCTACATTCTGTAAATTAAAGTGACGTAACAACACCACTTTAAGAGGGGAGATCCCTTGAACCAATAGTGTCCTAAGTGAGAAAACATTGAAACTTGTGGACATTGAAAAAAAAATCTTCTCCTATTATTTATGCCTAATGATAAGGTATACGGATAGGTCCCTACCCAAATTGTGCCTAGCACGTCGAGCACTTTTATGCCTAAGCATTTTTGGAGGTGAAGCATGTTGTGGTTCAGACATTTATCACTAAAGTAATAATATAAGGTACTTACCATTAAGAGAATGTATGATTAAGTCGAGCTATTAAAATAATACATAATTAAGTCCAGACTTAAGTTATGAGAATGTGAAGATCCTGTTAGTTTAGGTGGCCTACAAGCCAATCTAACAATGTAAATCTCGTTCATTATTAATAAAATGGCATAACATTCATTATGTGTAAATCGCGTTAATTATCGTTTCATAATGAAGTCCGTGAATATGTGCTATGGTGATCAGATTATGATGAGATCATACTAATGAGACTGATCACTTAAACACACATATTCTTAATCGTTCCTAGTCGGAGGATATCCGAGAAGGACATCGGATATCCGGTTAGACTAGTACAGATTACTCCTGCTCATATGATGAGGGTGACTGGTCTCATAAGTCACTTGTGTGGAGACACTAAGGCGAATCTGTAGGTGCTCATTGGAGAATGAGTTCACTGAACTGATCCGACTGAATCGCTGGATGGTATTGTACCTCACTGTCAACCAGCTTGATTCTATTGTCGCAGTTGCGTGGATGGTCCTCGGACCTGAGACACCAAGGACACCTTGGCGGTGGACTTCTGTGCTTTGACCTTGGTTTACGAATCTCTAGCCATGGGATTCTAATACGCCAAGGATTGGGTGCAGCGGAATACCGTCGAAGGGAATTGTGTGTCAATAAGGAATCATTCGCTCTCGGTACTTAGAGAGAGAATGCTCTAGGAAGGATGCGCGAAAGTCCCTGGCCAGGGCGGACGATAATATCGAGAAAGGAGTTTTCCGATATTCATCAGCGGCATCCAATCCAAGTGAGTCGACCGGTTAGGGTTTGACAGCTCGCCATACCCTGAGTTGACTCGAGAGCATTGTACGAATGAAGGATTATATCCACGCGGTAACTGTCGGCGGAAAGGTTCCAAGAGTGGGTTACTTAACCCCAAATACCTTCCGGGTTCACGCGGTGTTGCTTGGCACCCAACGTGATCGGAGGCCCGATCGAATTCGATGTGCGACATCAATTCGATTGATTAATTGATTAATAAAGGGTTATTAATTAATTAATAAAGCCAGTGAGGAGTCACTGGACTTGTTGGGCCATTAACTGGACTGGTACTTGGGCCTAGAGGGTCACACGCACATGATTCTCAAGGCGATGGATAAATAAGTGGGTTTTATACAAACCGGGGGGTTTTGTGAAAAACCGCGCGGTTAGTATAAAACATAGCGAACGGGCTGAGCAGGCCAAGCTGCTGCTAACCCTGGCCGCCCCTCCTCGTTTTCTGTCTTCCTCTGGAGTCCAGGCAGATCTGCCCCGCCGCTTCTCCAAATCCCGTTCGACGGGAAATCGTCCGCGCACTGCGGCGATCATTGCGGCGACCAGCGGAGGCTTCGCGGGCTGCGAAGAACGACGAACTCGAGGACATCCGTCGCGGGGAGGATCGCGTGGACTTCGCTAGAGGCCGGGCGCTTGCGCGGCTTGCGGTGTCACACCGACGGAACCGAACGGCTGCGGATTCGAATCCGCACACGGTGAGAACTTCGATAATCTGATTATCGTATTTTAGTTCTTCGAAACGGGAAACGGATCGCTGTAAAATTTTTATTTTCCGCTGCGTGAGCGATCCGGAGAAACCGAGAAAACCCAACAGTGGTATCAGAGCCAGGTTCCACTGTTTCTCGTCCCGTTTCGGTTTTCGAAATTGATTTTTCTTGAGTTATTCCATGCGTTTAATCCGATTAAAATGACGGAATAGTGTTCATGAGATGAACACAAATAATTTGATTATTTTTCCGTGATTTTTCGAGATTATTTTGGGGGTTTTCGTGTTCTTCGTGAGACGAAGAACGGCGAGTTTACGGCGGCTTAAATCGGCCTCCCAATCGTTGGGATGGCCGGCCGAGACTCCGGATCCACAGGTGATAGTCACCACTCCACATCCGGTATCTTTCCGGTGCCGGAATAGCCTTGGAGAGCCGCAAAAATCAAGCCCCAAATCGGTTTTAACAATCCTACAAAATTCAGAATTATTGGGGTTTTTGGGGCTCGGCTGACCCGAAACCATGCCCCACCGGCGCCGGGCAGGTCGCCGGCGCCGGGGGCGTCGCCGGCGGCGACGGCCGGGGCCTGGGTGCTCGCCGGCGGCGGCCTGCCGCCCCTCCAGCCGCCGGCTGCAACAGTTGCAGGTCTAGGGCTTCTGGGAAGGAGGGGGGCGGCCGAACCGCTCCACTGGACCCGGTCCCGAGCCGGTCGGACCGGCCGGGCCGGGTCCAGGGCAGGGACGGTCCTGGCCGAGCCAGGCCACGAGCCAGGCCAGGGCCTGGCGCCCCTGGTCCGAGCCCTGGCTCGGCCAGGGCTCGAGCCCAGGGCTCAGCCCATTAGGCTGAGCCAACTCCCACCCCATTTTCTATTTTAATTCCCCTTTGCCCATTTACAAAATGAATTAAAATTTAATTTTAATTTAAATAAAATTCAAAAAGGTTTTGTAATTTTATAATGGGCTTAACAAATGATTTGTGAATCATTTTAATTAACATTTAGTTGTTAGTTGATTAACATTAACGGTTAGTTTAATGGTTAAACTAATAGTTAATTTTAATGATACTAATTTATTGGTTAAATTAGTTATTAATAATTATTAATCTAACAGTTAGATTATTAATTATTATTTCAACTAATTGTTAATTAAAATCTATGTTAATTGTTAATTTAAGAGTTAAATTAATAATTAACTTAGATGACTAATTTAAGTGTTAAATTAGTAGTCTTTAATGATTAAATGTTAGTTATTAATTTAAGGGTTAAATTGATGATTAACATTAATCTTTTAGTCTAATTGTTAGATTGATAATTAATAACAAATTAGAGTTAATCATTAATTTATGTGATAAGTTAATGATTAATTTTGTTGGACTAGTCTAAGAGTTAGATTAGTTGTTAATAGTCTAATTGTTAGATTATTAATGGGGTTTAATCTAAGTGTTAGATTATTAGAAATGTTCTAATTCGCATGGAATAATCTGGAATTATTAATTTGGAGTGTGTGCGCATGTGATGTGTGTTTATTGCTTTTAAATTAGATTTAATTGCATGTTAACTTAATAAAATGAGTTTTCAAAATTCAAACACCAATTTTGATTGGATCCCAGCTTTTTGAAAGCCAAAATTTATCTATTTTGAAAAACTCATTTGTTTTAGCCATGTGATGCGCTGAATCATGTGTGGATGTTTAAAACACACCGTGGTCATGGATATGCACTTAATTTATTGTTCATGTGATGAATGGATTGTGTGGATCATGGATGTATGATGTTTATTAATTGTTAATAAATAGAGGTCTGCGCACCTCTCTCTCTCATACTCCGATGTATTTCTACCTCCCTCTCTCCCTTGTACTCGCCATAAGGCCTTCTTCAATTTACTTGTTAATTCTAGAATTAATGTAATATGATGGAGGCAACCGAGGAAGGAGCGAGGACGATCCACAGCTGCAACCAGGAAGGCGAAAAGATGGAGATCTCTTGCCTATGTGTTTGCAGGATGTCTAATATAATTGTTATGATTAGAATGTGTGTGCGTTTGACTGTTGGCTCCAGTCAAACCCACTGTGCTATCCATGACCACACTAATGACATGTATGAGATGCATTGTTGTTCTTTTGATTATGAATCAAAGCAGGTTATAGTATTTAGTAAATATATACGATATATTTATATACTATCACCTAGGAGAGACCAAGATAAAAGTTATCCAAATACCCTCAGATAAACTCTAAGCCGTAACGCGAGTAGTTAAGAACTTACCGCGTGGTCCACCATCGTTATAGTCATAGGATTCAAATCACTTTAGGCAGGTTTGTTGTGCTATCCACAAGGCCTGCTTAATTGGGAGGAGAAACTGTGGCTATGGCATTAGATGCCTATAGATCGGGGTAGAGGAACCATGTAGCTTTGTTGTGCTATCCACAAGGGCTGCATGCAAATCTATGCTCGTCACGTAATGATGGTTAGCTTAGACCAGAATTAGTGGTTTGTTGTGCTATCCACAAGGCCATTAAATCTCTGGGGACCGAAGCTATGATCAGATATTGCAAGGAGTTGCAAGTCCCATGAGTTGGGTGCTCTCTGATTGTATTACAGTTTGTTGTGCTATCCACAAGGCTGTAGTGCAAGTCATTGAGATTCTGATCCCCACTAGGAGACTGTCGGCGTCTCCCGTTCTGTATAACTGAGGGTTATACAGTCCGTCGAAAATTAGTGGGAGTTAAACTTAAACAAAAGACCATGTCTTGTTTTGAACTTTAATAATTGAACATCTGCTAAATAAATTTTACTTATCTCCTGTAGGAACTATGTCGTCGAATAACCCATTCCGTGGCATACTTGATGCCGTTTTGACTTACATGATCTACTCAGATTGGTTCAGAAGCCTGAAGAATGTCTTCAGATCTGAGCGCATTGACTTTGTCCTTGGAGCTGATCCTCCTGCTGAATCGGCATTGGATGCCCCTGAAGTAGAGATGATAGCTAACGATAATGGATCGAAGGACAAAAGAAAAGGAGTAGTGAAGGGTGACTGCTTCTATTATAAGCAGTATGATCACTGGAAGAGGAACTGCAAGGAGTTCCTTAACGATAAAGCTCATGGAAGAGTGAAGCTGTCTGAAGCTTCAGATATATATATGATAGATATCAACTTGTCAGTTAGAGATTCCACATCTTGGGTATTAGATACCGGATGTGCTTCTCATATCTGCCATGATGTGCAGTTGCTGACAAGTAAGCGCAAGCTGAGACAAGGTGAGGTGGAATTGAGGCTAGGAAACGGCGCAAAAGTTGCGGCGATTGCTGTTGGGACAGCAAACCTCAGGCTTCCATCGGGAGACACCTTATTATTGGAAGATTGTTATTATGTTCCTAGCATAATAAAGAACATCATATCAATATCTTGTTTGGACAAGATAGGATATAGGTTGACAATTGAGAATAGAAGTTGTACGATTTATTATGGTAATAAATCAATAGCTTCTGCATCTTTAGTCAACGGTCTATATCTATTAGATGTTTCTTATTACAATCTTCAAATTGATAATGCTCTTAAGAAGAGCAAGAATTGTGTGAACCAGGCCTACATGTGGCATTGTAGACTTGGACACATTGGCGAAAGCAGGTTGCAAAAGTTGCACAAGCATGGTTACTTAACAGCATTCGATTATGAATCGTTTGCAACATGTGAATCCTGCCTTATGGGAAAGATGGCAAAATCTCCATTTAGTGGACATGGAGAACGTGCCAAGGACATTCTGGAACTGATACATTCGGATGTATGTGGTCCCATGTCTACCCAAGCCAAAGGTGGGTTTTCTTACTTCATCACGTTCACCGATGACTTCTCAAGATTCGGCTATGTGTACTTAATGAAGTACAAGTCGGAAGCGTTTGAGAAGTTCAAGGAGTTCAAGAATGAAGTAGAGAAGCAGTTAGGAAAGAGTATTAAAGCTCTTCGATTAGATCGAGGAGGAGAATACTTGAGTACTAATTTCACACAATTCTTAAAGGATAATGGTATCCTTTCTCAGCTAACCCCTCCATATACACCACAGATGAATGGTGTATCAGAAAGGAGGAATCGCACCTTGTTGGACATGGTGCGATCCATGATGAGCTTTTCAAGATTACCAGTGTCCCTCTGGGGGTATGCTCTAGAGTCAGCAGCATACCTACTGAACAGAGTACCCAGCAAGTCTGTGGCCTCTACTCCATATGAGATATGGAAAGGCAGAAAACCAGAATTTAAACATGTTAAAGTCTGGGGTTGTCCTGCTCATGTAAAGAGGCATGATCCAGACAAGCTGGAATCACGAACTGATAAATGTAGGTTTGTGGGATATCCAAAGGAAACCTTTGGATACTATTTTTACCATCCTGATGAACAAAAGGTGTTTGTCGCCAGGAAAGCTGTCTTCCTGGAAGAGGAATACCTTCTCCAGGAGGACAGTGGGAGTAAAATAGTACTGGAAGAGGTTCCAGAACCCCAAACAGCTGCATTATCATCAGATGATATATCAGTTCCTGAATCTGTTCAGGTACACACAGATGAGCCTCGTAGATCTGGTAGAGTACCTAGACTACCCGAACGATATGTGGGACATATCGCTGAAGGTGAGTCTAAGGTACAATATAATGAGGATGACGATCCTAAAACCTACCAGGAGGCCATAGAAGGCCCAGAAGTCGGGAAATGGCGAGAAGCCATGAACTCAGAAATCCAGTCCATGTACACCAACCAAGTTTGGAACTTGGAGGACTTGCCCAAGGGTATTGTACCCATCGGTTGCAAGTGGATCTTTAAAAGAAAGATCGGTGCTGATGGACGGATCGACACTTATAAGGCAAGGTTGGTGGCAAAGGAATATCGTCAAAGGCAAGGAATTGACTATGACGAGACTTTCTCACCAGTTGCCATGATAAAGTCGATCAGAGTTCTGCTCGCCATTGCTGCACATTTTGATTATGAAATCTGGCAGATGGATGTGAAGACTGCCTTCCTCAATGGTAATCTTGAGGAGGAGGTGTATATGATACAACCAGAAGGTTTCACATCCAAAGAATCTCCAGATAAAGTGTGCAAGCTTCAGAGGTCTATTTATGGACTGAAGCAAGCTTCCCGGAGCTGGAACATAAGATTTGACGAGGCTGTCAAGTCTTATAACTTCATTAAGAATGAAGATGAGCCTTGTGTGTACAAGAAGACCAGTGGGAGTGCAGTCACTTTTCTAGTTCTTTACGTAGATGACATACTACTCATTTGGAATGATGTAGGTATGATGTCATCAGTAAAGGTCTGGCTGTCGAAAAACTTCTCCATGAAGGATTTGGGAGAAGCATCCTACGTATTGGGAATACGGATCTATAGAGATAGATCAAAGAGGATGCTTGGAATGACCCAATCCTTGTACATAGATACCATAGTCAAAAAGGTTTGGCATGGAAAATTCCAAGAGAGGTTTCATACCGATGAGACATGGAATTAATCTCTCAAAAGAACAGTCTCCTAAGACTCCTGATGAGAGGGCATTCATGGATAGAATACCCTATGCCTCTGCCATAGGATCTATCATGTATGCCATGCTATGTACACGACCTGACGTTGCATTTGCTCTAAGTGTTACGAGCAGATTTCAGGCTGATCCAGGCGAAGAGCACTGGAAGGCAGTGAAATGCATCCTTAAGTACTTGAGAAGAACTAAGGATATGTTTCTTGTCTATGGAGGAGGTGACTTGAAACTGCGAGGCTTTACTGACTCGAGTTTCCAGTCGGATCCAGATGATAGCAAGTCAACATCTGGATTCGTGTTTACATTGAACGGAGGGGCAGTGTGCTGGAAGAGTTCCAAGCAGGTAACCACTGCAGATTCGACGACTGAAGCTGAGTACATCGCTGCAGCTGAAGCCGCCAAGGAAGCAGTGTGGTTGAAGAAATTCATCACCGACCTCGGCGTAGTTCCCAGCATCTCTGAGCCTGTTCCACTGTTGTGCGACAACAATGGAGCGATTGCGCAAGCGAAAGAGCCACGGTCTCATCAGAAATCGAAGCATATTCTGAGGCGCTTTCACCTTATCAGAGAGATCATATCCAGAGGAGATGTAGTAGTGGAAAGAGTTCCATCTGTCGACAATGTAGCAGATCCACTGACAAAGCCGTTGGCTCAAATTGTGTTTGAGCGTCACCTAGAGTCTATGGGCTTATTGTATAAAGGTGATTGGCTTTAGTCCAAGTGGGAGATTGTTAGTTTAGGTGGCCTACAAGCCAATCTAACAATGTAAATCTCGTTCATTATTAATAAAATGGCATAACATTCATTATGTGTAAATCGCGTTAATTATCGTTTCATAATGAAGTCCGTGAATATGTGCTATGGTGATCAGATTATGATGAGATCATACTAATGAGACTGATCACTTAAACACACATATTCTTAATCGTTCCTAGTCGGAGGATATCCGAGAAGGACATCGGATATCCGGTTAGACTAGTACAGATTACTCCTGCTCATATGATGAGGGTGACTGGTCTCATAAGTCACTTGTGTGGAGACACTAAGGCGAATCTGTAGGTGCTCATTGGAGAATGAGTTCACTGAACTGATCCGACTGAATCGCTGGATGGTATTGTACCTCACTGTCAACCAGCTTGATTCTATTGTCGCAGTTGCGTGGATGGTCCTCGGACCTGAGACACCAAGGACACCTTGGCGGTGGACTTCTGTGCTTTGACCTTGGTTTACGAATCTCTAGCCATGGGATTCTAATACGCCAAGGATTGGGTGCAGCGGAATACCGTCGAAGGGAATTGTGTGTCAATAAGGAATCATTCGCTCTCGGTACTTAGAGAGAGAATGCTCTAGGAAGGATGCGCGAAAGTCCCTGGCCAGGGCGGACGATAATATCGGGAAAGGAGTTTTCCGATATTCATCAGCGGCATCCAATCCAAGTGAGTCGACCGGTTAGGGTTTGACAGCTCGCCATACCCTGAGTTGACTCGAGAGCATTGTACGAATGAAGGATTATATCCACGCGGTAACTGTCGGCGGAAAGGTTCCAAGAGTGGGTTACTTAACCCCAAATACCTTCCGGGTTCACGCGGTGTTGCTTGGCACCCAACGTGATCGGAGGCCCGATCGAATTCGATGTGCGACATCAATTCGATTGATTAATTGATTAATAAAGGGTTATTAATTAATTAATAAAGCCAGTGAGGAGTCACTGGACTTGTTGGACCATTAACTGGACTGGTACTTGGGCCTAGAGGGTCACACGCACATGATTCTCAAGGCGATGGATAAATAAGTGGGTTTTATACAAACCGGGGGTTTTTGTGAAAAACCGCGCGGTTAGTATAAAACATAGCGAACGGGTTGAGCAGGCCAAGCTGCTGCTAACCCTGGCCGCCCCTCCTCGTTTTCTGTCTTCCTCTGGAGTCCAGGCAGATCTGCCCCGCCGCTTCTCCAAATCCCGTTCGACGGGAAATCGTCCGCGCACTGCGGCGATCATTGCGGCGACCAGCGGAGGCTTCGCGGGCTGCGAAGAACGACGAACTCGAGGACATCCGTCGCGGGGAGGATCGCGTGGACTTCGCTAGAGGCCGGGCGCTTGCGCGGCTTGCGGTGTCACACCGACGGAACCGAACGGCTGCGGATTCGAATCCGCACACGGTGAGAACTTCGATAATCTGATTATCGTATTTTAGTTCTTCGAAACGGGAAACGGATCGCTGTAAAATTTTTATTTTCCGCTGCGTGAGCGATCCGGAGAAACCGAGAAAACCCAACAGATCCATCCATTGATGTTAGATGTTACTTCTTATTCATAACCTCTTGATGCACTCATAAGATTTTTCTTATTTTTATAGCTCATTAACGGCTCATTTACTTTAAGTATATCTCATGTGAATAGGCAAATAAAATTATTCTCCTTGACTTGTGTTACCACAATAACTATTAAGGATATGCAATATGTTATATTTAATGTTATCTTATTAATAAATTATAATTAATGAAGATCGTACATGATAGGTTACAAGGATGACCATACAAATGACTGAATGAAGATTATACATAGACCATTTAAAGTGCGCGTGCAAATGCATATACAAAATCATTAAATTAAATATTAATGTACGTCTTATGAAGGTTGTTAAACAAAAAACTATAAAGATAGTTTGCTAAAGAGGTGAATTTTGAAATTTAACTTATCTATAAATATTTTTAGCATAATATAATATACAATATATATTTTGAATAAACTATAATTCAAATTAAGTATAGAAATTGTGCTTATTGTAGATTATTTTTTATATTTTAAACATAGACTATAAATATTATGACTTTTTTTTAAAAAAAAAAGGTTATCCAACTCTAAATGTTTTATAGAAAATAACGAAGTAATCATGTACGATACCACTATTACGAAATGATTAGATGCATGACAATATTGTAGAAAAAATAATGAATATAAATTTAATATTGTTCATAAAATAAAATAATCTTGTATTAGAGCTTCTAAGCATAACTTATATTAAATAATAAGATACCAAGGGATATCATTTTCTATCTCTTGGATGATTGTTAAACAATCTTTTGACTAGAAAACCTTTTACAGATTATCTACATTTTTATTATAATATAGCATAATAATATGATATAATGCGATATAAGTATATTATAACCTACATACTCGTAATTAAAATTCCTACAACATAACATATCATAAATGTAAGATATAATTTATATTATAAAGTATGATATTTTATGTAATATAGTCTACCACATTATAATACATTAGAGTATTCATAATGAAACATAATGTATAATACTATGCATTATAATATACTAAAAATATATTAATCTATCATAAGAGATATATTAAAGTATATCATATCATATTTTATTGTGCCAACTATGTTAAATAATGAAAATAAATATTAATGTAGTGTCACTATGATTGTATTAGATTTTTTGTAGGAAAAGATATACAATATGACAAATAAGATATCATTTATAACAATATTTTTATTAAAATTACAAGATACCATCGTATTATTATAATATAAAATAATTATTGTCATATATGTGATAATATTATATTATAAGAAGTGAATCAAATGAGCCATAGAGGTGCATCTATCTTGATGCATCCCTCAGTTCTCACATCTAGTCAAGTTTGGATGGTTGAATTTAAAAGATAATAAGAGAAACATCTGCACCTAGTTGATTTGCTCTCAGAATGCATTTGGTATACTTTCTCCTATATAATATTGTTAATACAACAATGAAAAAAGAAAGCAACTTGAATATTCTACAAAAGATGAAGAAAATATAAAATTTTTGATCAATTTTAAAAAATAAGAATAGAAATGATGATTGTTTATAACAATACAGTCAAGGATAATAATTATCCATGTTTATTTAATAGGCATATTTTTTATTATCTTTGCCATAATAATTAATGAACATTCTCGTTGTAGCTTCACAATTATAGTTTTATATAGTAGGTCTTATAAAAATTGATGAAATATTTGAATTAAAAAATATTGAAAATATGGTAATGTTGACAAAAGAACAAATCATTGATCAATAATTTCCTACTTAATCTATCTGCTCATGACTTATAGATAGGCCCAATTCTTTTACCAACAATGGCATTGCTCACAAAAGATAGAAATATAACAAAAAGAAGACAACAAAAAACTGATAACTTGTAAAATAACTCTTTACTATATAGGAGGTTTAGTCACCACCGTATAGGGTTTTAGCATTTTGGATGGCAAGGAAGTCTATATAGATCAGATCTAGGATAATTATCTTGGTAAATGGTGAGCACATATAAGGAGTTGACAATCAAATATCATCACAATTGGTTCTAATAGCATGGTTATTACCTCCTTCACATGAGAATAATGAAAGAAACGATTAGGTGTCAGCTTCAAGAAAAAGAAAAAAGGTAAAGACCAAGATCTATATGCTTTATTATCATACTAGTATTGCCAGTAGCATGCATGTGCTGCGAGACCAGAAATAGAGTGTGATGAAAATGAGAGAGATAAATGAGAAACTATGGATTACATTGACTTGTGTTCGACACAACATAACATAACATTTGCATTTTTTTTCCTTTTCAACCCACCATTTTCAGTAATGTCGCCTTTCTATGAAAAAAAGAAATAAAAAGATGAGGTGCAAGAAAGAGAACAAATGTCTTAAAAGATGAGCAAATAGAAGATCATGAGAAATGATGTTTAAAAAAAACATAACCAGCAAACAAGATGAATGTTGTTACAAAAAGTGTAATTAAGGAAGGATTGGATGACAATTTAACAGTATAAGATGAGGAGAGAATTAACGTTTTTCTTTACACTATCGTTAGATATTATTTTGACAATAAACTGAAATGAAAGAAGGATAGATAGTGAATGAAATTAATAATGTTATTAATGGTCTCCAATTATAATATTAGATAGGTGATATTGAGATTAAAATGAAATCTCTTAGGCTATTTCAGCAGAAGTATTCTTGAAGATGAAAACTTAAGATCTAATAGTTCAAATTAGTTCTGGATAGATGGAACATTATTAGAATATGTCATTATACCAAAATTATAAAGTATAGTTGAAAAGATGATGGATGGAAGAGAATCCAGCTCTTCTTAGAGTTAGAGAAAAACAACAAAAAAGGTAAGAAAGTTTGAACTAATTATTGAATTAGGGAACGCATATGAAAAAAAATAAAAATAAAGTAGTTGATGACATAAACCCAAAATGGTAGACTTCTTATTCATCAGAAAGAGAGAAAGAGATCCTTGAATGAGTCGTTTTTTCAATCTTGATTGTTATAATATATTTTTTTATATGTATATCTGATCATGTAAAAATAGATGTACAATTATCATGTTATTTAATTAGCATTTTCCTATTTAGTTACTTTTCTATTAAAATGATTTGAACACAGAATAATGATTGGAGTTGGAGTCATTTGCATATTATTTTCTCTTATATAATTATATCCTTATTTTGAAATAATTAAATAATTCCATGCCTACTAGGTATAGATGTTAATGATAACTGATAATTTGATTATCCTATGATTTGATGAATTTATATGAATAGTATAATGTTAGAGCACTCAGGTAAGCAAACTTAATATTAAAGGTCTATATAAGTGTGCTCACATAAAGAAATAAAAAACTCATAAGTTCACAATAGAAATATAATGCTAAAAAAAATTGTATGTCCAACACATTAAAGTGAACTAATAAATATAACTTTAGCCCAACAATACTAGTGGTCCATATATAACTCTATAATACATTTATATCAAATCATGATAAAAATGAATATGAAATATACATGTGAAAGTAATATTTTGATGTGAATGTGAAAAAAAGTTTAATCTTCATGACATGTTTCAACCATTATTTTAAATTAAAGTCAAACTTTTAACTATTATCATTGATACTTATTTTATAAAATAAAGTTACATCCATTTTCATCCATTGATGGTCAAGATAAGCTTCCTTGATTTAAGCTTATCATGCGACATCATCGATTTGTTGCATACTCTATCTTTATAAATGAAGTACTATATTCTATATTTTTTTAAACTTAGAGAGAATATGAAGAGACTCATCATTTGCTAGATTCATGCATCTTAGGAAGCTAGAGAGAGAGAGAGAGAGTCTCATTAGATCTTTGTTATAAGTTCCAATATATTTATCCTTAGAGCTACTTAATACATCCTCTTCCTATATATATTTAACAAATGCCAAAGAAAGAAATTATCATACAAGATTAAAAGTTAAGTATGTATGTCTTTGAACAAAAGCGATCATTACAAATGATAAAATAAAAAATTTAATTGATATAAATAATTTTTTTACTAAAACTTTCATTCGTATTGAAATTTCTTTCATTCCATGCTTCATGTGTCTTAAGCTTATGAGATAAGTGAATTTCTATCCAAATTTTGTAGTAATGTTTATATCAAATGTCCCGCCTTGTCGACCTGGTTCGATCATGCTGGTCTACAATGAGCCGGCAGTGTGAACGTGCCACAGTATGAACAATCTAAAACATCGTCTTATGATTAAGTTTTGTCACTTTCTTTCCCATGCATGACATGGGTTTATATGCTACTCGCTTTTGATGGCATCAACATAGCCCTATGTATCGTGCTCTTATTATTGTATTTTATATTGAGAAGACAACTTAGAAATGTTAATGTGTACTTTAGACAGAGGGTCACTGACGAGCATATCAAACGTCAGGATACGTCTACTATTAATAGACTAGTGCCTTGTTCAAGATGGATAGCTAAGGCATATTAGTACAAAAGCATTGTGAAAATGCTTGCTAAATGTCCTCCCAATCCAAGACGCTTTATAATTCTTGTTCGAGCTATCCCAAATTTAATTAAAACACCATTCAATGATTCCATTAGAAATTTCTTCACAAAATTTCATGCATCGGGTTACTTATCACATCAAATAACTTTCGCATTTGAAAAATTCAAAAACTTCTAGTGAGTAAACTATGATGATTTTTCATTTAACATTTTTTTTAAAGGAAACTTGTTATGTCTGGCTTTCACAGAAGCTGTGTTTATTTTTATTTTTTTTCACCCTGTGTGTGTTTTAAGGATTATTATGTGCTTTAGGATATATCTACACTTGTTCTATAAGAAAACTAGTATATGTTCATCACCTATGTAATTTTAATCTTTATTAACTCACTCATTGTTATCATATATAATGCTTGTTTGATCTCTCCAAATCAAGGAAGGAAAACTTAAATTTCTCCAGTGGATCTGTCAGCCAAAATTGATTGGATTGACTAATCCTAATCCTATTTAGGCCAACCTTTGTTGGTGTAGCCTTAACAAGGATTGACCATATTTTTGTGAATGTAAAATAAAAAGATGTGAAAAAAATAGAAAACTGACATATGTACATAGTGCGTCCAAGATATGGTATTTTGTATAGTTCCTCGTTACGACCATCCTAATGCTAACATGACAATTTTTGTTATAGGCAAACTCAATGAGTGGTAATTGCATCCTAGTGTTCGTACCACAACAAACTACAAGCTCCCAAGTCCAGCACCTGTGGCACAACGGAAATGCTTCCCGCTATCGACGGTCAAGTCTTGCGAGGTGTCTCTCGTGGGTGTCTTTTCCCTTCCCTACGCTTAATCCGACGAAATGTCGAATTTTAAATCGAGACCCTGGTTAGGAATCCTCTTCCCCCTTACCACTAGTCTACAAGTTCAAAAAAAAAACTACAAGCTCTCAAGATATCTTTAAGTGTCTAAATTATCCTTTTTGATGGACCATCCATTGATGGGTGAAAACAAAGCTAAAATTCACCTATGTACAGCATTTTACGTAAATTCTTTCAAAATCTAGTAGTGAATTTAAAATATTTGTTAAAAATTCTAAATACTGAGACTCCATAAAATCTGACAATCTCATCAACTTCCAATTTAGCCAACTCCAATCATTGCTGAACAGGGAATTGGCCAAACATTGCTACCCCTTACCACTAGTCTACAAGTTCAACAAAAAAAAATACAAGCTCTCAAAGTATCTTTAAGTGTCTAAATTATCCTTTTTGATGGACCATCCATTCATGGGTAAAAAACAAAGCTAAATTTCACCCATGTACAACATTTTATGTAAAGTCTTTCAAAATATAGTTGTGAATTTAAAATATTTGTCAAAAATTCTAAATACTGAGACTCCATAAAATCTGACAATCTCATCAACTTCCAATTTAGCCAACTCCAACCATTGCTGAACAGGGAATTGGCCAAACATTGCTAAAGATACTGGCGCCACAAAAATCTGACAATCTTACCAACGCACAATTTAGCCAACTCCAATCCTTGCCAAATAGGGAATTGGCATGTGAAATTTAGCCAACTCCAAATAATGTCGTTCTTCCATCTGCTGGAGAGTGAACATTTTGACCGTTGGATCATATCTTTTATATAGTCCCAGCTACTCAATTTTCTCAATTGAAACTCTTTCTTAAAGCTTATATAATAACTCACTAGAAGAGGGATTAGTCCTATCATCTCTGGTAATTAAACTGCTCATCCCTCCTTATTCTGCAAGATTCCAATGGGTGCTTATTCTTCTCTAGCTCCCCACTTTCCAACTGTGCAAATTAAATGCCAATGCTTAGATTAGAACGTTTAATTTCAACCATCTAACATATAATATTACCTTTAAAAAAATTATAATATTAAGGTAATCTCACATCAGCGCTTCTTTTAATTATAGCCGTGTCTCTCTTTGGTCCTCCTTGGACAGATACTAAAATTTCATTCCTTACAAGAAAAACTTTGTAACTTAAGAAATCAAAAGGAGACAAGTGGCTCTGCAACAAAAGAAAGTATCAATTTGTTGCCGTTACGATCGATTTAAAAGAAATTTATTGGAGGAGATCAGGGCTGCAAATGGTACTCCGACTTTTTGATTCTTCTTATCAATTTCCACTGTTTTGGAAACGGATGTGCAAACACAAAAAAGAGACCTATTTCTAATTCCAAAGTGCTTCTGAATCTCAACTTTCCGATAAATAAATAGATGCAAAAGTGGAAACAGTCATTTCCGCATTTGCTTTTTGATATTTATTCTGATGATATATTATTAGTTATATTTTCTCCCTTCATGAGGGCTAACTATAGTAAGAATTGCTAATCAAATATCATATGGAGATGATAATTTAGGTAATATTTTTTGGTTTTTTGCACTATCTAGAGCTGATGGCGTTAAAACACATTCTGAGAGTTTAAATTTTTTGTGAGATTTGGACCTATCATGCAGAGACATAAGTCAATGGAAAAATTAATACAGAAGTCCTCTTTTGAACGCTTCCTCAATTTCCTGTTCTTTGGCTGATGCCAGCGGAAGGCCAAG
Organism: Zantedeschia hybrid cultivar; assembly: GCA_030544215.1. Lineage (NCBI taxonomy): Eukaryota > Viridiplantae > Streptophyta > Magnoliopsida > Alismatales > Araceae > Zantedeschia > Zantedeschia hybrid cultivar. The sequence goes on along the minus strand of JARZZO010000013.1, from coordinate 39,136,861 downwards.
GTATGTCCTACCAGTGTCAAGCTCCTTAATTTTGTCAATAAAAGAATGGGTCTGAAGAGAAATCACTTATAAAGGCAGTCTAATCCATGTACTTTAGATCCATGGACTGGCTTGGAATAGGTATTGAAATGGGGATAGCTTTCTGTATGTTCCGACTGTTCATTTACTGGGTACTTCAGATTTTACTTCGAAAGCCAAACTTATCTCACTGTAATATCTGCACCTACTGGCAATTTTTTCCTTCTCTTTTACTGCGACTGTACTTATGGCTGCACATTTACATAGAAGAGATAAAAAGGAAAAATGGATAACCCAACCAATATCTTTTCAAGGTGCATTTCAAGGATTCAAACTTGATACTGCTCAATTGATGTAGATATTTAAGTTCAAAGTAACAATAATAGATAGGTGCTTTCTAACAGCAACCAGATGCTTTTTGTGCAACTCCCAGGATAATTTGACATCCTGTACAGCATAATCGCAATTAACAGAAGTTGTGGATATGGATGAAAGAAACTAGAGACCTACATGTGAAGACTACAAGAAGTCACCTTCAAGGTTGCCACAATATATATTTCTTGTGTTGATACAGACTCTGTCAACAGTAGCAAGAATATGCCATGTGGCTCCTTTTAGACACATAGGTTGAGTTGAAATCAGATGGAAAGGAAGGGCCAGCCACCTGGTGGGGCACAAATACTTGTGTCCTGCCAGAAGCAATCCTCCTCCCAACAACATTTTCATAGAAGAGGCCAGAAATAGCAGGCACAAAAACGTCACTTTGGGAGCAGATGTAGAAGTCCAGGGCCTTTTCAAGCTCAGCACTTCCTGATCTGAGGAATTTACCCTTTTTCTCAGAAGGAATTATATCATCCTGCATGAATAAGTGGAGACAACTATATTATTGCCATTTGAACTTCTATTGGACTATCAGAATTGAAAATACTGTCACTTTAACGACGCAAATGCTTTAAAAATTGTTTGTTTAAGTCCTCTGAGTCGATAGCCTAGCAATATTCAGTAATTCTCTTCAAATCGAAGGCATAAGACCTCCATCTGAACTTTAGAGATAAGAAACATATGTTCCATGCATTTTAAGGATTGCCTACACCCAAAGTTTATGATGGTGTACATTTGGTTGAAGTGCTTAAATCGCCGTAAGCAAATGATGGTGTTTTTAATAAAAAAAAAATTGAAAATTTTTTGGTGGCCCCATGTTGTCCTACATGGTCGCACAACACAATCTTAGATCCGACGACTCAAAAGAATGATAAAAAAATCACAAATCAAGCCTCAATGAACAGTAAAATAATGAACACTAAAAAACTGTTTTTTACTATTCATTGGGGCTCAGTTGTTTTTTTTTTTATCTTTTTTTGAGTTGTCCAATCTAAGATTGAATTGTACAGTCATATAGATCAGGTGGGGTCCATCAAAAAAATTTCAAAAAAAAGTTTTTCTATAGTTAAAAATACCGGCTGCCAGTGTTCACCGGCAACCGGTGCAGCAAGTAATACTCTTACCTTCATTAGGGGAAACAGCATTAATTGGCATGTGGGCAACAATTTCTACCCTATACTCAGAATAACTTGGCCACAAGTAGAAAAGCACACCTAATCTAGGATAAGAAAATTAAAGAATAGAACCATGTTAAGTAATTTATCTATCATGGTAATCAAACTTGACAGGCAGGTTGTCGATTCTAAGCATGAATGTCTACTCCTTCCTATGAGTCAATAATACAAGTAATAACATGATGATGAAAACCTATTTCCTAAACGTATTAGAGTGGTAAGTAGTCTCTCACCTTCGTATAAGACTTCGGAAACATTTTCTTTAGAACATTGAGACTTTCATGCCACCACGTTTGAGTCAGATAGATGGTGGTGTCGACACCAAAACCAAGTCTCCTCAAAGCCTCCCCAACCTCTTGTGCATTATAACAGCTTTTCCTTCCTAATCCTCCATCTGGTTCTTTGCACTCTTTTTGTTCTAGTGCATACACCCTCAAGTCCACTGCAATAAAATGGCCATCTGTCTTTTGGCTAAGGGCTTTCAACCTCTCCAACATGAGGTAAACCATGTTGTTTATTTCTGGGGTTGGTTGAAGAGTGCCAAATGTAGCCAAGCAACTCACTGAATCGAGTTCATTTTTTGGGCTCAAGTTCATTTTCAGATTTACTGAAGAGAAAATTGCGAGCCGTAAAATTCTTTTCCTACGGAAAATGGGTTCTATGTTATTTCTAATGTAATCTACTGTTACTCTCCTTGGAACCTTCACAACAGCTTCCTTTTCTGCTTTTATTGGAAGCTCCTTAACTATCTTGATCACACCATTCAAGCTTTTCATGAACTTATCGACATCATAGATATCCTCAAAATTCCTGCCAAAAAAGTTCATCAGATTAGAATCAGATGGACACACACTGGATCAGATGTTACTCGGTAAAGAAGATGATTACCCCATTGATACAAGTACAGAAGAGTATTGGAACATTAACACTAACGAGGAAAAAGAGTTTGGATATAGAAAACTCATGAACAAAATTGACAAATACATTGAAAAATCCCAAGTGCCCAATTCTCAAACTCCATTCCTCGTCTTTTATGACCCACAAATACGTTTAAAAGAGCTGGTAAAACAGATCTAGGATTATCCAGTAGGTCTACTTCCAATCTCTGGACTAGTTTTGAACATTATATTTTCTGACCAAATAGTGTCAACTGTGTTTGAATGCACAAAGACAACTGGGCATACAGGGCTTGCCAGGTAGCCTGGCAAAACACAAAGTTATCAAGAACATATGTTGCCATCATGTCCAGAAGGCTCAAACAACAGAATTAGCAATTGCCATCTATATACGACATGCAAAATCCTATAAATGGTTGCTAAGTACCTTTTCTGACCAAGTGCACTTCCTCTGATGTCAGGAAGAACTAGTGCTGCCCCCAGATACCTTGCAATAACAACTGCATCAGCAACCTGAGCATAGAAAAGACCAGCAAAGAAGGAAGACAAACGTTAAGTAGTAGCATTCCTTTGCCGAAGCAAGAATGACGAACATTACAGGCTGCAGTCTCAATGAAAAAAATGAAAGAAAAATGATGTTCAGTCACAACAAAGACCATAAAATAGAAAGAACTCCTTTTGAGCGGCCAAAGGTTTCAGTCCAGTTATTCTAAAAACAAATTCAGATGAAGAAGAATTTTGCCGTTTCTGTTTTCAAAAGTTTTCATTTTTCTTCAAATTTCACTCGTTATTTTTTTTAGTTTGCATTTTTATTACTATAATCTATATTCTAGATCGTCCGGTTTTGCTAAGTGTGATCTGATGAATCTCACAATGAATCCAGGTTGTCTGAGGAATCTGGATCTAATTTGGCAATCCTTGGCCGAGCCTCTGTACTTCATGCCAATTGTTTCGGACTCATGCTGCTCTAACAAGAAGGATTTGTTAAAGGATACATGTGATAGATTTTGCATCAGCAGATCTCACAAGAACTAGATAAATAAATAGACATGGTTACACAATTCAAGTCAGGCTTAAAATCATAGAAATCATTCAACAATCATAGTTTTCAAATATCATAATTGTTAAGAATAGAGTTTTTCATCACATTTGTTTGTAGGATATTTCCACGACCTAGTAAAATCTCATTTATACACAACTTAACACAGGAACTGTACATGAAGATCACCATCACCGTAAGCCTGACAGGGTTGGCATAAAATGGTAGGATTGAAGGAACAAGGGTTATACATACCTGTGACACATGAAATTCAGGACCATATGCCAAGGAAAATGTGATGTACCCTCTTGAGTTTTCTGGTTCTTCTGATTTCCAAAAACAAGAATCAAAGAGGAAGAAATTTAACAGCACATTGTTTTAGTGAAGATTACTGTAAAAGTTTCTTGTGCTATACTGAAACTTACTGGGATCTGGCTTGGTCCAGCAAGGTGTTAGCTCTTTGTCTTGTGCCTTCCAAGGTCCTTCACTCACAAAAGGAACGGCATCAACGTCTTCCTCTTCAACCCTGATCACACCAAACTGAGCATTTGGTGCACCTGGTAATTTAACCTGACCAATTCAACCAATCAACCACAAGTCTGTATGAACAGCATGCACAAATATACTGCCAACTGTCTTTGTGGAACAATGAAGGCAAAGCAGAAGCAATCCAAGCAGCCACAAATTGTTAAAATCTCCATGTAAAGTTGGAAATCTATTCATATTAGATCACCATCCATATAGTAATCTTTCAACTGGAATTCATCCAAGGAAATGAGTACGCAGAGAGAGAGAGAGAGAGAGATCCCTCTTGAACAGTTAGATATGTATGGTGTCACCTGTGGAGAGCTGAAACGGTCCTGCTTGAGCATCTTGCCGAGTGTGGAGAACATGTACAGCGTCAGGACACCCGCCACCACCTGCCTCGGATCCACCAACATCTCTCCTCCCCTGCACCACCACAGCTATGGGTACCAGTGGCAAACCAGAAGAAACGAAGGCAACCTTCTACGTGGGCGTCAGATGATCTCTGCAAGGGCCAGCCTGCCTCTCTGCTGCTCGGAGGGAACAGAAGAAGCAGATAGCACAAGGCAACAGAGCCCCACGGGGGACAGCTTAGGGGATGCTTAGAAGAAGCACTCGCTCTCACACCGTATGCCCAGAGAGAATGCAGAGGAGGGAAGAACCTCACATGGGAGGAAGGAGAGTCCCAGCAGAGGCGTCGATGCTTGTTCTCCCCTGTTTTGCCGACACCTCTCTAGTCCCCACCCACTCACTTCGTCTGTATTTGGAGAGAGAGAGAGATAGAGAGAGAGATGCTACTCTACTCCGACTCGAGCAGTCCACTGCAGGCAGCTCCCCAGTCCCACTCCTATAGTTGGGTGCCATGTCGTTTCATGGCGGCAGTTTGGCGACCATGCAGTGTCCTTTGTCTTATTTAAACTTTTTAGAGCTGTCTTAGGGAGTGAGAGGAACTTATATGCTTTATTTTTTAAGTTTGGACCTTCTAGTTTGTTAAATTTAAGAGCTTTTTAGTTTCTTTTACTGTCTCTAAATCATTGAATGTAGAAGAAAACTTATATCTTATATATTTAGTTTTGACTCTATTAGACTTAGGCTAGTAACATTTTTTTGTCTTTGTTGTTTATTTTCATCTTTAAGATGGCTGTTAATTCATATAAGGAACAATAAGCATTTTAGAGTTAACAGTAAATACACAACTCACAAGGGTTTATATCTAAACATGAATATTAATAAGAATTAAAATTAAAAATAAGTCTAATTGACATATTTAAACCTGTAGACTTCAATTACACAATATGACATAAAAGTTTCCTCTTTATAATTTTGAAAGCTCATAATCTAATTTTACATAATTAACAGAACTTGCTTAGTGTTATAAGAGAGTTGCGTTCTTCATAAACTGAAGAAATTCGACAAAAAAGTTGGGCAATCTCGCTCTCTTCATTGTTTCTTCTTTTCTAGGGATGTAAATTGGACGGGCTATGTTTGGTTATGTGATAATTTAGGTCTAACTCAAATTCAAAATAGTTCAACCTAATTTTAGCTTAGTCCAAATTCAGCTCAAATTTAACTTAAATCCATCTCAAATTCAGTCCCAATCCCAATTCAATAGTGAGTGGATTGGGTTAGGCTGGTCATGTTTATAAATGATTTGTTAGAAGTGTTTTACTTTTTTTATGAATTATTATAAAAGTCAATATTTTAAATTGGGTTAGCCCGTTTTTAACCCAACTTAACACAAATTTAACTAATGTCAACCTAAATTTAGTCTAACTCAAGTTATACTACTTAGACCAACCCAATTTCCTTTAATATAGATTGGGTTGGACTGGACCACGAGTTACCCGTCCGATTGACACTCCTATTCTTTTCTATCAAAGAAAGGGTGAATTTTGTTGACGTGGGAGAAGGGGTTCCCTTCTCCGTTAAAAATGGTATATGCAAGCAAATAAATAAGCAAGGATGAAAATATATTAAGTTTTATTTGCAACTGTTTGATCAATCAACTTTGATCGAAGAACTGTTGTAATAAGTATATTTTTTTTATTTTTTCCTAAAACTCAGAAAAAGAGGGTAATTAAAGGTGCCATTCTTACTATCCGATCTTTAGTCAGATGGTTTAAAATTAAAAAAGATACAAGAATGATACTTGTTGCAGTAACTATTTGTTCAAAACTGATTAGATGGCTGCGTGCCTACATCTGGCATTGCAGTAACTTACATATATCTTACTGGATGGGAAAATATAGAGATGGGGAGGGAATTAATTAGAGTGTACCCGATGTTAAATAATGAATGCCAATACCCAATCCACTGCTTTTTAGAATGATTGGAGAAACTATAGCAACTCTTTTTATTAGAGGCAGATTAAAACAGCTATCAAGTTACATGATTAATTGGTATAAAGGTAATTTCTTTTGATATCCTGAATATCAATTTAAAATGAATCATATCCCATCCAAACCAATTGCTTAATTCAGTGACTAAGTCGATTCATCAACTTGATCATCTAATTTGATAGGTGCAGATAAGATGCAGACCCCTCTCTTCTTTAGTTCCACAATTGCACCTCATTTTCTCAGATTATCCTAGACTTGATCATCAGTGATGGTCTGCACCAATCCATTGCTGTTTTCACTTTATCACTCCATCATCAACCATTGCTGAAGTGTTGCCTGGTGTTAAAAGTAGTAGAAAGTCTTGTTAGGGAATGGAATGAAGAGATGGGATGGTTCAATGGATTAAAAATCTTGATCTCCTTCCTTTCATTCTTTGTATTGAATCATGTCATATTTCTAGTACAAAAAGAACAGTCAGCATGCTAAAAGATGACTGAAAGGTTATATGCCCTGTCAATTTGAAGGATAAATCGGTCACATAAAGGGCCCACAATAGCCTCTGTACACGAAGAATATAAAATAGCCAGGGAAGATTAAGTGAACACAGTTAAGGTTTCATTTGAGAATAAAAACTTTTAAATATTTACAGTAATTTAAAAAATAAAATAAAAAATTAGATAATAAGTGTTGCATCTAAATGAGATTTAACTTAGATCATTGTATTTTTTGACTCTTTAGAGTGTTTTTAGTGTACTTGGGTAGAGGCCACATCCACCCTCATTCCAAATCCTTCTACAACCCAAAATGTTTTAGAAAAGATATCAGTTCAGCAATATCATATAAATAATGAAATAAAAATAAAAATAAAAGGACAAAACAAGGATACTTTTATCATTTTAAAATCTTATGTCTTTGTAGATATTTGCAAAAAAAAGTTTAGAAAACCAATCTTTTGAACAATATATAAGAGAATGAACAAATTCTTTTCATATTAATTCTTGATTTTTTTTTAGGTTTTAGCCCCTCTAATCTTGCTTAATTTAGGAAAAAACTCTATGTAACTCTGTATTTAGTAAAAACTCCCTGTAATCCCACTTTAATCTAGAAAGCACCTTCAAAATTAGAAAGAAGTCTTTGAATACCTTGGGATATTATGAAAAAAACTACCTAAAAGACGGCCTTTCTCCAAAAAAATATGAGATTATAAATTCTTTTGTTAAATACACAAGTTAAACGAAATAGTCCTAATTTCTTTTGTAACTTAATTTAATAAAAAAAATAAGGAATTTACTTTGCTGCAACGTGGCACAGCATTACGTTACCAAACAAATCCTACGACCCAAACGCACGCCCTGAGGATACTCACCGCAATGGGCGGCAAGAAAAAGTCCCACCTGTTGAAAGAATACAAAAAAGGACAACAAAGGGGACGCCTCAACTTGCGGCGTAGATCCCCGTCAAGATTTTTGTCCGGATCTTGGACAGCTCGTGGCGGAAAACCCGGAATCTATTTGCGTGATTACGGGTTTGTGATGTGGCATGTGCGACCTGTAACTTCACACTATTTTGGGCCTCTTATTTTGGAGAGCCCATGAGTTTAATTTGAACTTTTTATTGGAGTGAGATCGAGTTCATAATTTTGTGGGGACCTATGTGGAGTACTTCTTCCAAAGAAAAAAAAATCATCTGGATAGAAAATTTTTGTTTTGGACAAAAATATCGTCATTGTAAAGATTGAAACCTTTGCCGCTTAAGAGTAGTTGTATATGTTTAGTCAAGTGAGATACTAATAAAAAAAAAACTAACGAAACCTTTTAATGAAGAATTAGTTATTCGGATTTTCTTGTCAGTGATTTAGTGATGAGCCCAGAGTCTTTTATTCCGAAGAATAAGATTCGAATCTGATTATATGCAAAGGATTTCTGATTTTGAAATAATATGCAGTGGCTGCCTATCCACCTGAATGGGCAAGAATTCCAACCCCAAAAAAGTGATCACGTCCTCGGCGGAGTCTTGCCCACCACAACTAAGCAGGCGGTCGCCCACTGAGCCAACCGCTTAGGAAGGTTTATTGGTTTTCTCACTTAGACTCATGGTTTACTGTATCGGATCGATTTGTGTGTTGATTTGAACGACTCTTACTGTATCAGAACGAACCCGAATCCGTAAAATTCGACTGAATCTGTATGATTTAATTAGAATATTTTTTTCATGCAACTCGTGCAAGTCGGTACGAGTCGACCCGACTCGTACCAAGTGATAGAAAATCCAAATCGGCGAAGCTTGCTTAAACAATGTGAGAGCACATAGTTTCACCAAATTTTATGTCCTATAAGAAGAGAAGTTTGCATGGTTCCGAAAAAGGTAGTCGCAAAATGTGGTAACAAAACTTATGAGAACTAGTTACGTGAACTCTCTCACCCATCAAATTATTGGCACGTTTAACCCACTATAATCACCGGTCAAGAAATTGATGTGGCACCAACCAGCCAATTATTTATGCAGAAGCATCTTTAGCTGGTCATAATTAAGCATTGGCAGATGCCCAGTCTGTTTTAATAGACGTACATATAGACTATTGTGGGCTTTCATCAACCGGGCTGGGGCCGGAACCACAACCCTGTCATCAGATCATTAGACAAAATGGGACCCTCTTAACTCCATCTCACGCTCCCGTGATTTACCATCTAAATAGTTCAGATCTTGGAGCTTTTTGTTCCCTTACAATTCTGTGGGATCTGAACCACCTTGGCCCAACTTCCATTAGCGTCGAGCCAGCCCTCGAAGCCCAACACAATTAGGTGTAGACATGTTCGGACGGTGATACTTATTATAAGCTAACCGAATTCAAACTTAAGTTTCGCAACCCAAATTTTTGAGATCAAAATATGACTTCAAATTATTCATGTAATCAGATCCGGTCGGGATCAGCACCGTTCATCAAGTGGAGATTAAGGAACACTGGAATGTTCTAGCGATCGCCTCGGAAGAAAAGCACATGGACATTCAAACAAATTAGCAATAGCCTTAGTGTGATGAAAGAAACGAAAAATGGGCTTTAGGAAGGGCCATGGATCAAGCGGTCTTCATGATATTGAACATAACATTAAATAATTTGAATCTAATTTTTTCATATCATTAAGATTGGAGTGAATATCTACAGGATTGTAATTTGAACATCCTATTCAATTCATAAGGAGTTGCAGATCGCAGCGGATTAGTTTAAGTTAATTGATAACTCAGTCCATAGAAGGTATAGGTAAAGGCCTTTACCCGCATACTAATTTGATTCATAATTTTATGGATTAGATAGGGGTTTACGAATCGAGGGCAAGTTGGGGTCTGTTAATCCGATTCACTTGCAGTCTACTGCCCAACTATGTTAAGTCCACCACAAGACTACCATGGTGGTAGCCAGGGATGAACACTAGAAGAGAGAAGCTTACCGTGTGTTTAGACGCTGGTTTTATGTATGAGTAATACTTGCTCTAATATTTCTTAGGTATCATAGTACAGCCACTCTTCGATCAGATTGAATGACACGCACTCACTAGTCGCTATGCACCTCAAAGGATGAGGTTCAACAGGTCTTAAACATAGTGCACCGTCTGATTCAATTATCGGACGGCAGTTATATTATAATACCTTAGAAGATTACATGATGCATACACAGATTTGATCATCGTACAACTCTTTCCCTGTTCCTTGGTTATGCCATCCTGGCGCCGAGCTACCCATGGCGGTAGCTAGGACCATTCACTAAGGGGGGACAAAACAAAATTTTAGAAGGGTCCAACTTGCTGCGCCGTGCAGTGAGGTGCAGTCCACCTGGATTGCACCGCATCCACGCTGCTGTCTGATCTCTTAGATTGGATGGCAGCAAGCGATGAGTAATTTTTTTACTATATGCTCGTGATAATAAATATTAAAATAGAAGAAAGTTTTATAGCACATAAAATGAGAGGAGAATACTTTCTGCATAAACTCTAGTTTAATAATGACAAATAATGGGTTCTCCCATCGATTCTATTCACCTTTACGTGGAACTATCGATTGTTTTTGGGGGAATCTTTGGCACGCCATGTCCCTCTGAAGATGGGGGATTTTTTCCTTTGGACAATTTCGAACCTTACTCTTTAGAGCATGAACTGTGATGTCCAGCCAAATGGATTACCTAACCAAGAAAAAAATGCCAAATATCATGCTAAGAGGATGGTGCCAAAGTTTAGCAGAAACATTTTCTTAGAAGAATGAGTGGATCTTCACTATTTTTGTTGCTCATTTAGGCAATATAATAAATATTGTAGGAAGGAATATGTTTTCGTAAGTAGGTTATTCTGTCATTCATCTATTTTTGTTGCTCATTTGGTGTCACTCTTATTGGGGAACAAACTTATTTTCTCTCATCCATCCTTGGGAAAGACTTATTGGTGAATATAATAAATATAAGTAGGTTATTCTGTCATATAGACTTATTGGGGAATATAATAAACATATAATACTATAAATAGTTAATGATTAAAACATGGTAATATAATACACAGTTAGTCAGTTATATTTATATTACACTTAATTAGTTACTTATTATAATAATATAAGAAGTAAATACTTAAGATAATAATGCATTAAGATAATACTTAACTCTAATAAGATAATACTTAGCTTAAACAAATATTCGTAAAAATATCCGGTCGATTATAATAATATAATTTAGAGTAGTACTATGCCATATAATAATTTAATAGTCAACATATTCAATAACATATGTAGGCATTTAGTTAATATAATAATATAATATATAAATACTTAAGTGAAATATATTAATGGAAAAATATACTAATTTAATAATTAGCATAAGTAACAATATAATACTATACATGCTTACATATAATATTATATTATATGTGAATACTTGAAGTAAGCATTTACTTAATATAATAATATAAGTAATAACATTATAATATGTGAATACTTAAGTAAGCATTTGCTTAATATAATAATATATGTAGGCATTTAGTTAATATAATGATATAATATGTAAATACTTAAATAAAATAGATTAATGTAAAAAAATATACTATTTTAGAAATTATTATTACTAAAAAATAATACTACACATGCAGACATAATATTATAATACTCAATTAACTACATGCATATATACATACTCCAATGAATAAAGACTTATATCATAGTGGGTTAAGTGTGGATCAACAAGGGCATTTTGGTACTTTTAAACCCCCTGAACTCACTTTTGACTAATGCCAAGTCTTCTCAATTTGAGAGTTAATTCGGATTTTATCCAAAAAAGTTAAGTGCATATCAAAGCAAGAGGAAGGTCAACCCGGGATAACTTATCCCTATGAGTTGACCACCTTTTATTCTATCCCTCAAACGAAGGGGAGTGTAGAGTTGACAATAGTAGGGTATTGTGGCCCCACCTTTCCTAACTGGCTCAGGGAACCTGCCTTCTCAACATTGGTCCAGGTAACCATTGGCGGTTGCAGAAGCACATCCCTCCTATCGCTAGGCCGGCTTCTGTCCCTCAAATGCCTGTATATTGCAGCCTGCGGAGTTTTCCGGTTATGGGCCGTGAATTCCGGTTGCTGGGGAGTTCTCGATGCTGGAGCAGCTGGTGTTCGGAAACATGTGGGATTGGAAGGAATGGCAGGGGGTGGGGAGAGGTGACTTCCCTCACCTCTGCCGACAACATCTCAAATACTGCCGCAAGTTGGAGTCGAACAGCTGGTTCTAGATGAATGCAAAAGGCTCACATCTATTCAACTCCGGAGTCCTCCCCTTTGTGTCTCCGCTGTTATTGCTTCCTGCTCTGTGTCACCCTCGTCATCCATGGGGGTACTGTCGCCACCGCTCAAATTGTTGGAGATATCAATTGTCCAAAGACCCGTTTCTCACGGAGAGAGCAGCAGCTGCAGCTGCCGGGCACGCTTCGAGAGTTACGGATTAGTGACGACTGCCCGCTGCTGGTGTGGTGGTGACAGGTAGGCGCAGGCATCAGGTTGTCCCGCATCCCAGGTGCCAGGATATTGAGGAACACGAGTAGAAGTAAGGATCCTAACCCAGCCTCTTGAATCTTCTTTTCCACTGTTTTCGAACTCATTGATTCACGTACGAGCACATGCGTAAGTCTCTATAATCTTCCCATATTCCTTTTAGGTCTCTACAATCTTTATATTTTTTCGAAACTCTTCACAATCTTTGAATTATCTTTACAAAGTCCTTCCAAAAAGACTTTTGAGGGATGGTTGAAAGGTTTTTTAAGGATACTTAAAATGATTCTAGAGACTAATAAAGAATATAAAGATTGCAGAGATTAATAACAAATATTTTAAGATTATAAGAATTAAAAAGTAAAAATCTCTTCTTTTTTTTAAATCATACTTTGATTATAGTTTGTATCTAGATATGCTTTTGCAAACAAATGTTGATTTAATGACACATCTTTAAAGATTTCATAACTTTAGAGAATTATGCTTTTATTGCATACTTTTAAAAATATATTATTTTTTTAAACAATATTGTTTCTGTAGATGGCCGTCCATCCGTGTGGACAGCTCCTACCGAGTGCTTTAACCTTCACAGGAGGCTCAAGGGAGGACTCCTTCATCGGCAGCGACCAGAAAGAAGACTAAGACGAATACTTCCCAGGCCTTGGTGGTAGTCCTGATGCAGTGAAGTCCGCACTGAATGTTGTAAAAGTTGTAGCTGGGAGTTATTAAAGAGAAATGATTCAGTGAGTTCAACCTCACTGTGAGGTTGAGCTCACTGAATCAAACCTCGTTATTAAAACAAGTATCGATCATCATTTGCTGAACTAGGTAGGCAGTTAACTTAGCACGCGATGCCCTTGAGAGGAAAGCTCCTCATTTACGACCTCAGCAGCTCCGGGACCCTTCCTCCACAGAGGAACAGATGGAACCATGGAATTGCTGGCGAGACTACGACCCTACACACAGTTGACAGTACATGGTGCATGGCAGCCCTTAGAAACAGCATAGGATTCTGATCGAGGTGAGTTTTCTGGATTGACTCTCTTAAAGGCACCCAAAGGGTCTTCAGCCGAGAGGCATAGGACCTTACATTGCAGAGGATGATAAGCTTCCTCGACTTATTATTCAAAGCAAGTCCATGAATCCAACATACTATATAAAGCTGATATAGGTGCAAGTCAATCATGGAGATCAAATTAATAAGTGGCAGGCTAAGGCAACTTTCTGGCCTTCAGGGGTCTTGAGGAAAACGCTGACCCACATGCAGTTCTCCTTCATGAGTTGGGTGCAGCACTCCTTGGATGGCTTACCTGACGAGACGGCAGCTTTGCAGGCAGCCGACACTGACACTCCATTGCAGGGTTCCGCCACCGCTGATGCATCATCCATACCGATAGTGGCTTGCACAAGCAGCAGTAGGCCGACGGCGCAAGGTAGCAAGTATGAAGAGAAGCGCCTCTGCATCTTGCAAGTTTTAATATGTAAGTCTAGAATTGGCTGCCTGGAATGGTGAAGGATGGACAGACGAATATATAGATGCACAAGAAGAGGGTGTGAGGGAAGGAACTACGACTCAACTTATTTTTAGACCCATGCAGTCCATCTCTCTCTCATGGACTCACTGACCCTGTACACTCTGATCCGGCAAATCCACTGTTCTTAAATGTTCTGTCTGGGCTATCTCTATCTCTGCCTTCTACTTCAGTCTTTGCATCCACTTTTCTCTTCCAGTTTGTGAACGTAGACTCCCTGGTTCAGTAAGGGACAAGCTAATAACGAAGAAATTGATAAAAGAGATTTTTTGCAAGTATAACTTTTCAAGATTTTATTTTTATATCCTTTATTAATAACCTCGGTGGATTACAATACTTATAAAAATGTTCATGCCCTCTTTCATTCTTTAGCCTTCTATTAAAATTTCTTATCTAATCCATGTTTTAATCAACATTAAAAGTCTAACGTACTATATTATTTTCTCAATTTTCTTTCTCCTTCTTTTCTTATCTCTCTATCAGCCACAATGTTCTGGTCAAAAAACACTTTTTAATAAGAATATTTTCATTTGAAATGTTACATTTTGATGTTGAAGAAAGAATATTGGCCGTGTTTTGCAAGTATTGTAATGAGGAGTGAGGTTATCAAAATAAAATGAAAGTAGGATCATAAAATTTTTTAAATAAAATTTTAAGGAGAATATATTTGTAAACATATCTTGATAAAAAGATCAATTGATAAAGGATAAGGTAACTGTTTAAAAATATAAAATATTAATTGTAAATATAGGAGAACTTTTTATACATAGCCTAAACTTTCGATCTCAAGCAATAAAAGTCGTCGAAATTAAACATACACTTTTTCTTAAACCAAATATTTTGCCAAAATGCTAAGTATGTTGAGGGATTCATCGTGTGCGCTTTTCTTTAAATTGAAACTTGTGTTGCTTCCTAAGAAGACATTAGAGTTTTTTTCTGGACAGGTGGTTCTGAGTCTGTGGACTAAGGTGGCATTTGATAAAGCTTTTTGAGGCTTTATATCTAAAAGATTCAATTTTCAGACTATTTGAGAAAATCACGTTAATTCATATATTAATAAAACACTTATATCTAAAGGATCTCTGAAACTTTAAGCAGGATGGAGTCGCTAAATTCCGTTTCTCTATAACCCTCTGGACGGATTGCAATGCTCTCCGGCTTGGAAATCTTCATCGCCCATGCCAACCTCGCCGAAGACCCTCTAAACAAATCGTGATGCTCTCCGGCTATGAAATCTTCATCGGCCATGCCGACCTCCCCGGCGATAGGTGCAAGTAGTCTCCCTCAGTGCTGCCAGTACCCTTTTCACCTTCGACCCCATCCTCAAACATCATCGGCAGCATCGGCGGCGGCAGTAGCAATGCCTTCTTCCTGGGTGTTGAAGCCGTCTGATCTATATTTGGAGCCAACAGTAGAGTCGAGTAGCCCAAATCTAGTGAGATACATTGACGGTGAAGCAGATCTGGCCACCGGCAAGTTTCCAGTTAAAGGAGATGGCAGGTTGGACGAGACGAATGATAGGGGAAGAAGGAACAGGATGGAGGATGGTAGGGGGAGGGGATGAAGCAGTGCTGGAGCTTTGAGAGGGTTTGGCAGCAGCAGCAGCATGTGGAGGATGCTTGTGGGGGTGCATTGGAGGGCCTCGAGGCTGCTGAACTCCCTGCCGGGCATGAACGCCGCGTAGCCATCAACGGTGTGCAACCCAGCTGCAGCATGGTTCTTCCCTTTCTCCCCTTCTCTGTCTCTCTCATGGTTCTTTCCCTTCTCTCTCTGTACGCGATGGACTAGGGAACCTGCTCACCATTTTTATTCTTCCTAATTTTATATAATTTGATATATTATAATAGGATATTACATTCAGATATTAATTATGTTCTTTCAACAAACATACTACTCTAACTTACCTCTTGATTATTTTAAGTACTTTTTGTGACATGATAAGGGATTAGATGTGAATAATAGATTTTAGACAGTAGACATAAGTTTTATCAAACAAGGCCATAATAGAGTGCATCTAAAGTGGGAGAGTTTTGAATCTCATAAATGTCTTTTTATTGAGATTTTTTCATATCAAATGCAATTATTCTACTGCCTAATTAGGTAACGATATATTCTAAATTAATCGCACCATAGAAGAAAAATTCCCATAAGTCACTGTGCGTGCTCAATTTGGGGTGTATGATTTCATAAGAATTATGTGTTGTTTATATGACAAATAAAATTATTAAAAACTAGGATGTGATCGCCAAAAATTTTTGACTAAAAAGTTTCAAAAGAAAGATTGATCGCTTATCTGTTTGAGACGGGAGATATATGGACGTTCTTGATTCCCTCTCTTCAGTCGACCGAAAAAATAGAACCCTTCTAACTTTGTTCTTGCTTTGAGTTGGAGATCATCCTTTTTGCTCCATAATTCTTCTCGATGATTTTCTCTTTGATCCTTTGATGCTCCTTTGTACCTTGCAAAGAATGAGATAAAAGAAGGAGAAAAGCTATTAAAACTAATAGAATATAGAATCTATTCTAATAAGATTATTAATCATACAATCAAAACAAAAAACTTACTTGTTTGATGTTTGTTTAAACCCATATAACATGTGTGAGATTAGAAAAGATGATTATGTGGGTGTGTGCGCATGAAGTGATATGAATATGATTATATGAAGAAACTAAGATGAATAAGAAACTAATGAAAGAAAAGATTTAGATGGCCCTTTGAAGTCTTGGGTCTTATTTGATCTTGAAGGATGAAGAGGATGAAGAGTTGACCACGTTTTTCTCTTTCAAATGTTCCTAGAAGCCGTCACGTAGCGTTCCGATCCTTTAATACTTAAGTCTCTTTAACTTCTTGAATCTCTTTTTTTTTTTAACTTTTTTTCAATGACCAATGACTTTGGTTTATATAGAACTACTGTTAGAGTTCTCACGCGCCTCTACGGCCACTCATGGATCAACTTGAAATAGTTTGAAGCCAATTCAGCTAAGCAAATAAGATAATTTTGGCAAATTCATCATTATCTGAAATTAACTAAATCGTGTCGCCCAAGGGAGACATCTTTTAATTAAATTAAATCTAATAATAATCTGGAAAGAAGAAACCGAAAGAAGTAGGAAACATAAATGGCGTCGCACTATCAAGACGTGTTTCAGTTAATTAAGAAATTAATTAAAAATCAAACTAAAAATTGAAATGAATTAGGAAACCTAAATAACGTCGGGCATAGACGACGTTATTTAGAAATTTTCATATTTCGATTAAGAATTTGAGTTAAAACTAATTTCATCTAATAACTTAAATGGCGTTGTGACATGCCAACGTCATTCAGACAATTAATCAAGAAAATAGATAAAAATCAATTAAAGATTAAAAATTAGACTATTTCGGGGCATTACTATATGATACAAAATTTACTCAATATGACGTCAAAATTAGCATGTCTACAGCCATGCCCTTGTAATGACCTATATGTATTGTTGGATATAGATGTCCTTAAAGCAAATCATAAGGTACCTATTACAATCTGGTTCACTGATAAATGTCACTAATTTCATTATGAAGATTGACGTATTTATAATTGTGCATAATGAAGTCTTTGAATGTGTGGAATAGTCATCGGATTATGATGAGATCATAATAATGAGATTAATGACTTATAAACACATGTTCTTGATTGTTCCTAGTCATAAGATGTTTGAGAAAGATATCAAACATCTAGTAAGACTAGTACGGGTTATTCCAGCTCATATGATGAGGGTGATTGATCTCGTTAGTCATTCGTGTGGAGACACTATGGTGAACATGTAGGTACTCATTGGAAAATGAGTTCACTGAATTGATCCGACATGAATCGTCAGATGATAATTTACATGACTGTCAGCCGGCTTTATTCATCGTCATAGTGGCATAATTGACCATTGGACTTGAGATACCAAAGACATCTTATCAGTAGATTTATGGACTTTGACCTAAGCTCATGAATCCTTATCTACGAGATCTCTAATAGTCAATGATCGGATCCAACAAAAGACATTCGAAGATGATTATGTATTCAATATAGGATCATTTGCTCTCAGATAACTGGAGAGAGAATGTTCTAGGATAGATCTGCAGGAATCTCTGGCTAGAACAGACACAATATCAAAAAATATGTTTTATGATATTATACAGCGGAGTTTGATCCAAGTGAGTAGACCATCTAGGGTTTGACAATTGATCATGCCCTCGATCGACTCGAGAACATTATGCGAATGAAAGATTATAGTCACGCAGTAACTGTGGACGGATAGGTTCCATGAGTGGGTTGTGCGAACGAAATATTAATTAATTACTATAAGTCAATAAAATGTTATTGGACTTAACGGACTGAAAATCGAACTGGTAAATTGGTCTAAAGGATAATGTGCAACAAATCCAATCACACCGCACAACCCCTAGTGGTTAGATCACGTGGCCAACTTGACCAACCAAATAAGTTGATATGGTCACCCTCATAATATTTCGATTGACAAATATAATTTCAATTAACAAATACAATTTCTATTGACAAATATAATTTTTAATTGACAAATATAATTTTGATTGATAAATATATATTATAAAAATTATATTTGTCAATAGAAATATGTATTTTGATTGTTATCCTCCTTTCTTCTTTGCTCACTCTTGGCATCGTCATGTCGGTCTCTACCGGACTTGCTAATGTTAGTTTGAAGTACAATAGGTAAGATATGCCTGGATTTGTATGATGTGGTACTATCTGTTTTCATTATTACATTCTTAATAACTTGATACTCTGCCATTGTCTAGTGTTGGTTTCTATCGGATGGCAAAAATTGTTGTAACTCCTACAATCGTTCTATCAGAATTCACATTATTCAGGAAAACAGTCTCTTTCCAGAAGGTAAGAGCTTTTGCCATCGGAAATTGTGGTACTCCAAATGGATCTTAGCCTTTCTTATGAAGGCAGCATAAGTAATAACATTTACTATTGCAGTGCAATGTAATGTTTTGTTGCTGATACCATGGAAGAGCTGAGTGTGTATGGTTTCCTAAATGCTTAATCCTTAAACAGGTTAATGTGGAAGACAGCACCGATTACTATTTTCTTTTTGGCTACCTTGATGCCCTTGCTTGATCCACCTGGTGTATTGTCTTTTAATTGGAATGTTGCCAACACATGAGTTAATTTCATGTCAGCGGATTCTTGGTTTTCTGCTGCACTTGTCCGGTGCTTTGGCACTTGCGTAAGTTTCCTATCTATGTAAAGTATAGTAAATGAATAATTGTGTTTGGCATATGGTTCAAGTTTCTTTATTTGTGGGTATGATTTACGGTTCCTTTCCTGATCTTGATATTCTGCAGGGCAACATCTGCTATTTCACATGTTGTTCTTGGGCAATTCAAAACATGTGTTATCCTTGTTGGAGGATTCATCCTCTTCAACTCCAATCCAGGCATCCCTAGTATCTGTGGAGCTGTTACAGCCCTAGCAGGGATGTCTGTATACACCTACCTTAGCTTGCTGGATTCTCCAAGATCAACTATATTTTTGCCCTCTGGTCAGGAGTCCAAAGTGGCAAACTACAATGTGTGCACCATAGCCTGATCGTTTTGAAGAACTTCTCTTGAGTTGGAATCAGAAACCAAGGAGAAAAGAATGTAAGGATTTTCAGGGAGAAACCAAGGCTGCAGTGAGGATATTTTCCTTCATTTGTTGTTTTATAATGTTGATGAGCCCACGTCTTCTCTTTTTTGTCCTTTTGGGTGTTACACCTCCTTGGCGTGCATCTGTACAGAGGAACTTTGAGAGCTTTATTACACCAAACATGTAGATTCCCTTTTATAGTAACTTTTGCAGTACCATCAGCTTTTCGAAAAGAAAAGAGAAAAAATGACAGCATCTAGAGGACAATAAAATCATGTTCTACGACTAACAGGAAGCTCTTTCATTGAAAACATTATCCCAATGATCGTAGCTGAGAAAATAACATTATCCAAATCAGTGAATAATTCATCTTTGATAAAACTTTGATTCAGCCTGGTCATCTAAATGAATGAGTAAAACTTGAACAAACTTCCAAGTTTAATTATTAATGAATATGTTCGGTTCATCTATGTTTGTGAACAAGTTTGATCAGATTCAATTTATCTAATAATTTGCTCACTTTCAATTGATAAATTAGAATTCATTTCTATACCTTTAACCCCATCAATATGTAAACATGTGAGGTAAGTTCATATTAAATAAGGTGATCTCATTTTGATATTTAACATGTCCAAATTGGGCTCAAGCTGAGCTTGATGATTGAAATGTATGAGCTCGAGCATAACAACTTAAATCGTTGGATAATCAAACAACTCAAGCTCAATAGAAGTTAAGACTAATTAGTATATAAAAGAAAATAGATCCACCTTATACCTAGGGGTGTCAACCGGGCGGGCCAGCCCGTGGCCTAACCCAGCCCAACCCAACCCAACCCGTATTAAAGGATTAGATTGGTCCAAGTTATATAAAGCGGGTTGGGCTAAATTTGAGTTGACACTAATGAAATTTGGGCTGAAAACGGGCTGACCCACTTCAAACTATTGAATAATTCATACAAAAAATGAAACACTTCTAACAAATCATTTGTAAACAAGACCAACCCAATCCACTCACTATTGAGTTGGAGCTGAATTTGGATTGAATTTGAGTTAAATTTAGACTGAATTTAGGCTAGGCTAAAATTGGACTGGACTATTTTGAATCTGGGTTAGACCTAAATTATCACATAACCCAACCCAGCCCACCCAATTTACATCCCTACTTAAACCCTATCCAAATGTTGCCCTCTACATGGAAACATAATCAAATAGGAACCCGTTTCCTTTCTTGTATTATTTAGAATGCTTGCCTGGTACCCTTAAATTTGCTACATGGGTAATTCTTCATCGAATCCTCTCCCTTTCCACAGTGTTGATAATAATTTCTGCAGTCATATGTTCTGGGACCTGATTCAACTCATCTTGCTGTGATTACTTTTTCCTATTCTTGCAGCCTCGAGAGCATGCACCGAGGGTCTCCCCGCTTCTCAGAGGTTGGGACACACATGGGTATCGGCTAATCCGACCCATCGAACCAGTTATCCTCTACTAAAAGAAAATATTTATTAGATGTCTACATTAAGAAATAAATGTAATAGATGGGCAAATCAGCAGTAGCTGTCCTGTTATTGTTACAAAATACAATTTTATATAATACATCTTTGTTGCTGGGGGCATTTTCCACTTTTCTTGGCTGATACAGAATTCCTAAAGAACGACAGTATTCATAAACTTCCTCTTTGCAAATGCCAGCCACCACTTGTTTGGGGTGCCATTGTGCCTGTAAGCACAACTTAGCAATCTTCCGCTGGTCTCCTCCCTGATCTGCTTTAAATAGTTCCTGAACAGTTCTGTATTTCACAAAAACATGAATAACAAAAGGAAAGATTATTTTTCCAGTAAATCTATAGAACAATTCCGGTAGAACACCGGAATAATTCCAGACCAACAGAAACTGAAACACCATACGAGAGATGAGGGGAAGATTGGAATACCTGCTTCCTGCTGAGTCTGAGGGGAAGCAAAGAGACCTCCAAAAGGAAACCCTGCTTCCCCTGGCACGGGAACCTTCTCCAGTCCTAAGTTAATGATAGCTTTGGTTCCTTCAGCCAATGTTCGGCAACCCTCGAGCCGTTTCAAAGCCACATTAATGTAAAGCGTCAAGTAGATGAGGAGCTTGTCAGCTGAGCTCTTGACATCAAAGTTTCTAAAGAAAACATTTGCGCGGAAGAAAGTGATTGCCTCATCAACAATGTCAATTGTGTCTGAAATAGTGTGTTAATAAGCATATTGCCATAAAATATGTATCCATAAACCAAACATTAGATGGTTAAAAGAACTAACACGACCTACCATGTTCTGCGACTGGAGCAGGACCCTTGATATGACTTTTTAAAGGAAGAAGAGGACATCCACAAGCTTTACTGACGCCCCCTTCATCAACAAAGCTAGAATGGTAGACCTGCCATGAAGACGTTTACATCTATCAGGGGATAGAAAGGACAGCTATGTTTATTGAATATTATACTTTATGACTCGGCCTCATTAGGTAACTTCTTAAACAAACAAAAATTTAAGCTTTTAAACAATATAAGGTTTCTCAACTACCAAAGAATGAAGGCTAACCTACATATTCCCCTTACTCAGGCAACCTAATTAGCTTCAAGCACATTTCACTAATACCTCAGTAGGTAATCATGCTACAGGTAATTGACAGACACTCCTCAACAGGAATGCCATTTCTTTACAATGTGTTGCATGGTCGCAGAAACAAGTGTCAACGTAGTAACACTTTCCAATCTCATGATAGCCATATCCTCTTGAGCCTTAGCAGAAAGACAGCATCAACACCTGCTGGCAGCATTGCACAGCTTACTTTGATAGCATCTTGGTTTCCCCATAAAAGAAAGCTTGGGATTCTCAGTCATGTTTAGCCTTCATAAAATCTACATACTCATGGTGATCAACAGGCTCTTGCATATCCTTGAGTTTAGCACACATCTCCAAAAGTCTTTATTTCCTCTATGTAACACAATCACAAATACTTGGACGGAGACTCTTCCGTAGACACTGTCAAAAAGATGCTATGGCAAGATTCTAACATGGAAAGCAACTTTGAATATTTCTTAACATGATGTGAAAAATGGATAACTGGTTTCTATTTCAAATAACTCATCAATGTTACACTTGAGCATTAACCAGAACTCCTGAAATAATTATGTCACGTTATCGTAGCTGGATTAGACATATTTAGACACTTGTTTCACCAAAAGGAAATAGCGGACACAAGCCTATTCTGATGTGCTTTTCTCATTAGTTTTCAGCAAAGTAACTTTTGAATAATTTTCTAAGGAGAGTCCATAATGGCCAACAGACATAATGGACAGGAGGGTGAAATCTAGAGGAAGGGCGCGGAGGCCAGGGAAGAAGAAGAAGAGGCAAGAAGGCAACGCTGAATGGGGGGGGGCAACAGGAAACCTTCTCTTCTCTTTTTCTCATTCTTATCATTTTTTTCCCAAAAGGGAATACATGGATATATATAGGGCCCAAAAAGGAAGCCCTAATAGGAAAATTACCAAGCTACCCCTAGGACTCCTAAAATACCAAAAACATGCAGAAAAATACAGATAAAATAAAAAAACACTAAATGGGCCTTATTCATGCCCAAAGACTCAAACAAACATATATGGTGCTTTTAATGACCAAAAGACGTGTCTCCAAGCCCGAATTGTGCCGGCTTTGCACTG
Organism: Zantedeschia hybrid cultivar; assembly: GCA_030544215.1. Taxonomy (NCBI): domain Eukaryota; kingdom Viridiplantae; phylum Streptophyta; class Magnoliopsida; order Alismatales; family Araceae; genus Zantedeschia; species Zantedeschia hybrid cultivar. Next base: position 39,113,615 of record JARZZO010000013.1, on the reverse strand, counting down.
CCCGTGGACCTGCTCCTGCATCAAGCTGGCTTGTGGGGAAAAGATTTTGTTGATGATTCTAGTTGGATTGCTTGATCAAAGGCAATGCATGCACTGCAAAGTCATAACATGCAGGAGGATAACTCGTCACTATTTATTGAATGCAGAAAAGAACAGGGTTTGGTTTCATAGAAGTGCATGTGTCCATGTCCTAGTAAGCTTCCACTTTCTTTCACCTTCACAATGCCATTTACTTTGTCCAAAAAGTTATATTCATATACGCAATGTCATTAACCAAAGCATCTGTGTCAAACAATTATAACAAAGCTTCTTGCACCTAACAAAAACATGCCTCCTTCAAAAGGGCTGAATCTCCAATGTAAACCGAATTTCATTATCATTCTAGCCTAATACCTGCATGCAGAACATACACTATAACTCTCCAAAGTCCATTCTCATTTTCCATTCTTCTTATGTTGATATCTACATCGCACCTTTATTTGTGCAGAAGGACACATATCTGAAAATTAAGAACCACATATGTTTGCCCTAACTAATACGTATGAAGAACTTAGAGGTAGTTTCCTGTCTCTTCAATCGACAAATTAGTAACCAAAATTGGCATATGATGAGCCCTCACGAAATTTCTCCAGAAGATGCTAGCCAATTATTGCCTACAACTTAGTACTCATGAACTCCACTCAGATAGTATTGCCAATTCCCATTCTTGAATGAAAGTCCCCAAAATACATGAAATAAGGACCGATCCCAGAACACCAAAAAGAGACTTCAGAAACTTTGTCATAGTAAATATTTCCAATTCGTTCACCCTAACCCATTCATTATTCATTCCATTTTTACTAAACAAGAACTTGCCGAACCTTTTCTCCTGAGTCCCATCACAAACAGAAGTATTAGTTCCCCACTACTCTTGCCCTTTTATATTCTATGAGCAGATGACGAAGCACTTCAAAATGATGAAGGCATCTGAATATGGCAATTACAATTACCAAAACTTCTGCTACCATAAAATCTTACACCTTAGACGAACTTCTTTGAATAACACCCAAAGTGCAAACTCGTCAGATGTTAAATTACAACAATTTAACAGAAAACTGTGCAAACTTCATTAGTACCACCTTTCTCTATGCTCTTTCTCTTTTCTCATAATGGACTCCAAAAGAAATGCCTATGTTGAGGAATCAACACAACAGATTCCACCAGAAAACCGATGGCTGTGTCGTCCTGTTCCTATCAAGAAACACAACAAGGTTAACGTTTCAAACAAGCAAGACAAGCTTGTTGGATGGAATCACCCACGGGAATTCAGGAACACATAACCAAATGAAATTGGCGACACATCACATTCCTCTGACCAATTATACAAATTAACATCACGAAAAAGGAATAATTAGCACGATAGCATGATAAATGGAAGATTAAAAAGCAAAGAACCAGCTTGTCGAGTTAGATGCCATAATTTCTGATAGAAAACCATAAGCAGCCATGGGCATACCATCCCCTCTCTCCCCTGAAGGCTTCCCTCGTGGGCAATGCCAGTAGTGCAGAAATTGCTATGCAATTGATGCCCAAATGATCAGATCTACAAGAAAGATGACCAGATGAGACGTAGTGTGCAGAGAGAGAGAGAGAGAGAGAGAGCAACCACCTGCAAGTTGCAATCTTTAGCCGTCGCAGAGCCACTGCGTCCTCCGCAGGTTACCAGCTCGCGATGGGTCACCAGACTCACCACCATGGACGCCTCCCCGGGGGCCGCGATTGGGGACGACTGGGGAGGGAGACAAGGAGAGGGAGATTGGGAAAGGAGGGAAAAGGTTAAAAGAGACAGATGTAGGAGCCAATTTGTGATTTGGGAGGTTTGGGTGATCGTAAACACTGTAATATAAATATACGATTTTTAAAAAAAATACGATTTAATCATGTTATCTTATCTTAACAACTTTTTAGTAAATAAGTTTATATTCATCGAATGATTTTTTTAAAGTTTCTTAAATTAAAAATAATAATTTAATCACATATTTTTCAAGAAAAATATACTTTTTAATCAGAATTTTCTCATTTTTATTAAATATTTATAGTTTTTATATTATATTTTAAAATAATATTTTAATATATTAAAAATTAATACATCTTTCACGAAGTTTTCAGATTTTTGTAAAATTGAGATTTTTTGTCTTGATCATTTTTATTTTCTAAATCCCTGACTCAGCGGCGCTGATCGTTGATGGTGAATATGAGAATTGGTGGTTGCCTTCAATTTATGAGGATAATTATATATATACCATAAGAATCATGTCATACACTATTTTATAAGTTCATACTTATTATATTATTATTTATACTTCCTTAATCAACCAGACTCCGTCATGGGTAATCCCACTGTCATCTTACTTCATCCTTGAGGGAGTAAAAGAAGGAAAAAGTTAGCTTGTCCTTGTTTAACCCTCTAAATGGTTAAATAATATATATGAGATAAATAAAATGTACCTCAAAATGCAACTAATTTACATGCACTTCCTTCAATATTCACCATTTCATGCCTTAGCATTTTGTACTTTTAGCAAAACATTCATCTAACTATGATGATAGTAAAAGTAGAGAGATATTATTAACGTAATATTATTTCTTATGAAAATAAACATGATAACATAAAGAATATGAAGATATATAGTAGAATACAATATATTCTGGAAGCCTATATGTAATTATCCCTATACCCAAGGCGTGCCATGTCTTGGTATTAAGAACTCGAATGAGCCTATAGCTCAGCTATATATGAGGCCTCCCCCTATTTATAATTAAATCTCGCTTTTTATAGAATATTAGAGGGAAAGAAGCAATTCATCCGTCTAATATTCTTATTTAAGAGTATGTTTATCGAACCATTTAGTAATAGAGTCCTAAAATAGTGATTATATTATTATGTAAGGGTACTGGATATATTAGTCCTAGGCATCCTTGGAAGTTGGAGCCTATTTCATGATGAAGCCCCTTGTATAGCCAGGGGCTGTGACAGAATCAATTGGAGATGCGGAAAAAAAATAGATTTTCTCAATTTAGTAAATCTTTGTTAAACAAAGAAAAAAAAAACGAAGACCCAATTGGTTGTAAGAAAAAAAAAAACAAAAAAAAACTTTGTTCTTTAAGTTCGGACTGAGGCTGGGTTGACCTGAGTTAAGACCAACTCTAAGGCCCAATTTGATAGGCACGTTGCGTGTTTAACATAAGCAATTGGGATTTGCTTATATTGGAATAAGTTTCACTTTAGTTTTGGTAATACTATTTTAATTTACTCAGAATAAATTATTTATTTAATTAAAAAATTAAAAAAATAAGGTGAGATTAATGCTCATTCAAACTAGAATAAACAACTCAAGCTTTTTGTCTAAATTATTTATTCCTCTTTATTCTAGAATAAATCATTCTCACTTATGTTAAGAAATCTACGCAATCAAAGTGAATAAAGAACTAGTTAAACTAGGCCTAATGGAACTCACTGTAAGAGAATTTTACTTTGGACGGTGCTCGGCATGAATGTCAAATTTTTCCGATCCGATACGATCCTATCCCAAGCCAAACTAGGTTGATCCCTTTCCCACCAAAACAACACATCATACAATATTATTTTATTTTCTATATAATACTTTAGAAAAATATCTCAAAATTTAAAGAATGGATCACCTATTCACTTGAGAGATCACTGAAACCTACACTTTTACATAGCTGACATGAACTCATTTATGCAAGATACCCTGATAAAATTGAACAAAAACTCACCTACCATGGGAGGATATGGCGTAGCCATGTGAAAGTGCAGAGTTTGGTCATCACTGGTTCACAGGTGATTTTATGCCCAGATTTTTTATGCAGATTCTGAGTTATCTGGGGAGATCCAAATGAAATTGACCGGAAGGCCACAGAACCCACCAAGAGCTTATGGCTGAATAGTATCGAACCTCTCTTTTATGATAAAGATTATGGGTTTAAATTTCACCTCCAGATGTTATATAGGAGGAGGGATTTAGATCCAAGTGCTCTCGGCCGATGGTGGAATCTGTGAAGAGAATAGTGCTCCCTGCAGTATGACCTTCAAGTCCGGAATGGTCACTTAAAGAAGACATAACTATTGCGGCAATGTGGAAAATGTCTGACAAAAAAAATTGATTTAAATGCTAAGGGGGTGTTTGGTTATGTGATAATGGCACTTTTTTTATAAAAATATATTCTTATAATGAAACAGGCCATAAAAGAGTGATTGGCAGCCATGATCAAGATATATCTCTAAAGAGTGTTTCTTTTGATAAAACATGATAATAATAAAAAGAGATAGAGCTCTCTTTTTTTTTCCATCACGATACTACGACAGGTTCGTCTGATTTCCTAGTTTGGTGCCGCACTGAGGATCCCAACCATGCTTCCTCGTCTCTACTACCACCCCCTCCTTTCTCTCTCCCCCCCCCTCTCTTTGAGCTTCCTCGATTGATATATTTGCTACAATGATTAAAACACTTGGATTCTCTCGCCCGTGTAGCAGCAATTGCCATGGCATATCCACCCAGCTTCCCTAATCTACTCGTCCCTACCCACCGAGTCCACAACCACCGTCAACTGCAGTAGTTGCCATATGTAGGGGTGTGCACAGTTCGATTCTGTTTTAGAGAAAAAAAATTTAAATCGAACCGAACCGAATTGTCGTTTGAAACCAAACCGAACCGAACACGACCTTAAACCGAACTGAACTGAACCGAATCACTTGGTTCGGTTCGATTTTTCGGTTTGAACCGAATTATGCACAGCCCTAGCCATGTCCTTATAGGAGAAGTGGGTGCTTGAGATGGTGAAGAAAATAAACTCGCCAGGCCTGCAAGTCAGCTCTTAGTTGTTTGATGTGCATAACTACTCCTATTTCTTGTGAAATGTTCCATTTTTTGACCAAAAAAGACTTTCATATAAAATTCAAAAGATACACTCAGCTGACAAGAGTTGAGAGATGAGTGGGGGAATCAACTGATCATTCCCATCACCATCAAAGTTGGAATACAACCCAAATTTTGCCAAAGCATGGGCAACCTGATTAGCTGCTCTAGGAGCAAAATGGACAGAAATATCTGTATCTGTTATACGTCTTCTGCAATTTTCAATGTGTATCTTCGCTTGCCAAGGGGGTGCCTTCGCTTCATTCAAAGCTTTGATAATAAGCTGGGCATCACCTTCAACAATCGCAGAGTTAAATTTTTGTGCAATATTGATAGCTTCAAAGAGACCAAAAGCTTCCACCTCAAAGGGGTTAGAAAAAGCAACTTGGCTGGAATGGGCATAGATTAACTTACCCCTGTGATCTCTGGCCACAATACCAATGGCACCAAATTCATCAGCAGTAGCTCCATCAAAATTAACTTTGATAGTACCCAAGTTAAGAGGGCTCAATTGTTTAACAATTGATTCAGAACGAGGGACTTGCTTCCCAACGGTGTCTGGATTTGCCTGCCAGAGGACGACCTCAATCAAAGCTCTGTTAATCACCAGAATGGGATTAATTTGGATGTGCTCCATCACACATTTGCATCTAGCCTTCCAGATCTGCCATATTAAGGAGATACACAATGTGATGAATAGTAAATCTGTAGGACCTTTTGCAAAAAGGGGTTGTCTCCATTCCTTGATTTTATCTTCAAGACAATTCTTGTCTTCAGATCACGAAAAATTGATGGGAGCACCCTTCCAGCAAGCTCTAGCAGCATCACATTCAAAAAGCATATGGTGGACCGTTTTTGGAGCCTTATAACAGATGGTACAAGAAGCATCCACAAATGGTAATCTTCTAGCAATTTTAGCATTGACAGGGATGGCATCCACAATACATTTCCATATGAAGACTAGAATCTTAGGAGGGATAGTGCTTATCAACTCAGTGCTTAATTCTATCTCTGTACACGTCATGAGCATTGGCCTTCTTCCTAAAAGCACCATTAAGTGTCTTAACAGCATCCAGAATGGGTTTCTTTGGGAAGACAAAATTGATCATAGAAAGATGCACCTTTGAAACTGGGATAGAATCAAAATGCATAAAATTGAGGGGGGTCTAGGTGTCAAGGACCTAGAATCCCTCAACAAGGCTGCCATTCTAAGGTTAATTTGGAGATTCATTAAGGATAGGATTCCCTTTGGGTCAAGTTGATGGAATCGAAATATCTCAAACATAAGACTTTTTTGGAGGTGAAACCGAAGCAAAACTGTTCTCATGCCTGGTACTCTATGTTGAAGTTTAGGGAAACCTTCAAAAGGAACTCCTTCACTGTGGTGCATAGTGGTCAGAACACTAATATTTGGGAGGATAACTGGATCCCTACTCAGAGTGGCTTGCTCTCCATTAAAGGCAACACATCTTGTAACAAGCCCGACTGGGTTTTTCAGTTAATGAAGAATGGGAGTTGGGATCAGGAATTGTATTCACAACATCTTTGAAGAACAAACGGCTAAAGCCATTTGTCAGATCCCTCTCCCGTGGCCTAGATTATTGGAGGAGGATACAATTATATGGCCTACTGCAGTAGATGAAGAATTCTCAATGAAAACTGTCTATAGAATATTGAAAGTCCAGACAGGCACCCCTTCCTCCTCTACTCATGACCAAATTTGGAGCCTTCTATGGGATAAACACATGGAACTCACAATCTAAATCGTAATATTTTGAATACATGTGTCAAATATGTTGTAACAAAAGATTCTTCTAACATGGGAATATCAAAATTAGTATAGTATAATCAAATGTACACTAGACTACAAATTAGGACCGTCAACGGGTCGGACACGAAAACAGAAATGACACCTCCGCTTCCGTTTCCTATAAAGTTTATCGGAGACGGAAGTGAGTATTTCCGTTTCCGCATCTGATTCTACTTTTAAATCGAAAATCAAAAACGAAAACAAAAGTAAACGAAAATTTCTGCTATCATCGTCCCTATATTAAGAAGATATTTAAAAAGTATTATTACTATTCACTTTTTGATAAACTTTTTTTTAGTAATTAAAAAATTTAAATCTATACAATTTTAATATATGTAAAAATTAACAATGTATGAATTTGAACTTTGAAATCTACTTTATCTATCAATCTAAATTTACATATGAATATACATAAATATATGTCATAAAATTATATTAAAATATTAAAAAAGTTTTTAACTTCTTACTGTGACCTTTCTTTTATCAAACTGTCAAAAGATATTGTCACTATTATATATATATATATATATATATATATATGTGTGTGTGGATAGATGTATAAGGTACAAGGTACATGATCATTCGGAAACGGAAACGGAAACGGGTTAACAGATGCGGAAATGAATGTTTCCGTTTCCGACTCCTATAATTATCGAAAATCTATTTTTGTTTCTTATAACTTAACAGATGGTCTTTAATGGAATTCCGTATCCATTAAAAAAAACGAAAACAGAGTAAAAAATCAAAATTCTGATATTCATTGACAGCCCTACACCAGCATAGGTAACAACGCCAGAATTAATATTGATACAGGTACTTATAAACAAGGTGATCTTTTGGTCCAAAAGTTTTGGACCAACCGTGAGACGAGAGACAAGATTGCGGATGTCATTGGAAATTTGCTCAGCATTTCTGAGACAAGAACTTGCTCCCTCTTGCAAAAGACACGAAAAGCGAACCTTAATATTGAGCTTGTTAACACAATGGGAAACATTACCGATGCCCCGTAAATTATCACTAATTATGCTTAGCCCCAGGAAACAAGGATAAAAGAAAATGTTAAATGATTGATGGAAAGATCTTTCTCAGGGTTCAAAGGGTGAGGGCAGCAACAAAGTCCTGATTCTATCTCTGACCAGCCTCGGGTCAGCTAACATCAGGTGGGGTTTATCCACAGAAAATGGCAAGTCCACTCCGTTAACATACGAGGATCTACAGGAAAAGTTTATGACTAATAGAAATCTGATGGGTCAAAGAAAACGAATGCCACATTAAATTAATGCTGACCTTGAGCTTTTGAATGATTCAAAATAAGTTATGAGAAATACTCGCCGCAATGCCTCCACCCAGACAGCGGGCGATTGTTGTACCATCCTGAACAATCAGATGACAGTTGTACTGCAATGTCCTGTGCTTTTTTCTTTTTTCTTTTTTTTCGAACAGCTAGTGTATCTCATAAGTTGATGCTGATACAGGATTGCATAAGAACTCGTCAAGCGAGGTTATAGAGGATGTTTAGGCTGCCAAAAGGTAGAAGATGGGCTTGGTAATCTGAGTTGTGTGTGAATTCATTTTTTTATTTTTGTAATCGCTTGATTAAAGACCGAACAGTATGGAAGTGAAGCTGAGGTGGCTCACAATTATTTTTTTTAAATCAAAAGAAAATGAACAAACTGCCGTATGATCTGATTGGAGCACCGGCACGGTGACGCAAGGATTACTCTTCATAAATTGAGGCAGTGAAAGGCCCCATCACGGTCGGTCCTCAAATATGTTCTTGATCCCAGAACGGTAATTTGGGCCCACGGCACTTGGGACAGACTGCACATTGAAACTTCGTGGGCCACACCAAGCATCAGCATGATGGGCTCTGATTGGATGCATGGCTAGATTGGATGCATCCAGTCAGAGGAACATGGACAAATGGACCAAGGGCCACCGGTGCAAGACCTCTAAGCTTGAGTGCAGATTCTTTGAGCCGGTGCACACTATGCCTAACCAATGGAGGGGCATCACAGAAGCCAACGGCTTGCATAGCATCTTACCAATAACGAGATGAGATAGTTTGGACTTTTGTACACCCCAAAGACCTGCAGACGAGGTGTATTGGATACTCTCTCATCTTTTTATAGCAAATGACTTGATCACCAAAAGTCTCGTCCACCACGATTATAACTTTGAATCTCTAATCAAAAGGACATCCCTAGGTAGTCCCTGCAAAATAGAATACTGTTAGAGGAACCTCCGACAATAGTCTAGGAGAGCTCTCTTCAATGCCTAAGTCAGAAGATTTGTGCTGCTAGAAGGAAAACTACAGAAACTTGGATGCCAAAGAGTATACATGTGCCCGCACGGGTACGAGGCTTTATATAGTAGTCGGATAGGGAGCCCTTCCGAGAGGCAATTTCTAATCCGATCGAAGGGAATAGATTCTAGAGAATTTCGTAAGCCTTATCCTTATCAAGAAAGGAAGATCATCCTGAGGAAAATTTGGATACAACAAGAATTCTTTCCATGTACGGTAGGGCCGCTTAAGGCTCCACAGGGGAGATGGATCCTAGTCGGGCCGTACAGGGTTGCGCCAGCCAGCAGTTTTTGGGCTCCCCCCTGGGGGGAGGAAACAAATATGGGTCTGGAGAACCTGTCAACTGGGCTGATCCGTTGGTATTTGGGTCGTGCCAAACTGCTACCTATCATTTGTCCCCCACTCCTTTATGTGGTGACGCGGCAAGGAGTGAAGTTGGTATTGCGACAGATGACGTGACCACCCTCCAGTCGGTTGGTCTAGCCGATATATTGCGTCTGATAGAAAGACATGAGGGCTAATGACGTTAGTGCTCAGAAATCGACCAAGCATGGTTGCTCAACCTAATGCGTTTTTGAAATGATGGGCCATATTTCCGCCGCGGGAAACACCACTCCACCTTCTTCCTTACTAGTACGCTTCATCAGCGACCTAGGATTCCGTACATCACGTCTGATCAGACTTTGTACGTTGCTTCAGATAATCATCCCCCCCCCCTCCCTGCGCAGCTTGTCGCTTCATCGCCTGGGAGGCGTCTTCTTCGAGAGTCATTACGCCATCATTACTTGGATGCCAGAGGCTATAAGAGGGGAGGCAGGGGCCCGAGAAGGAGACCACGATGTCGTGGACCATCTTCTACATTCTGCCTCCTCTTTTGTTGGACCTCTCTCCGTCAATTCGTATAGGGGGTCTCCAGGAGTCCCCTGTAACCATCGCTTCGTTTTCGCCGCCATGGCCCGCCATGCTCCGAGGGATAGAAGGTACGCGACTTAGGTAGAAGAAAACTGCTGGACATTGGGACCTTTCCGTACTTCGAGAGAGCTTCTGGAAAGGATACGGAACACTTACCAGGTGCTTGTTGAGTATACCCTTGTACTGTTGATGCCGAAGGAGTAGATATTCTTTGTCAAAACGTGCTCATTCATGGTCTATGAGGCCATATTTGAGATGGGATTCCGTCTTCCGCTTGCCCCCTTTGTCGTCCAACTGTTGGAGCAACTCTAGGTCGCCACCATCCAACTGATGCCGAACGCGTGGAAGTTGGCGTTTGCATTTGTCGTACTGGCCCAGGACAAAGGGCATCCCTCGCCGACGGTAGAGATGTTTCTAAATCTATACGAGCCCATACGGGGAACGAAAGAGTTGAACAGGGAGTTTATGAACTTTCGGGCGTATGACAAGAGGCCCATCTCACTCGAGAAATTTTCGAGCATGAAACTCTGAAAAGAGACTTTCTTCTAGGTAGTGGAGTGTCCCACAAGGTGGTGGCCCTTCGCGGTCTTCTTCTGAGACCTATCTTTGGCGGGTTCTGTCAGTAAACAGGCTCTGCCGTTGTCGAACGCTGACCAAGAGACGTTGGACACCATTCTGGGAGGTGAGACTCCCAATGCGAAAGTACTGGTCAGCAAAGAGGCCCTTCAGCGAGCGAGTCTCTCCGGAATCCTTGTTCCTCATAAGTGTGATTATTTTTAGGGTTCCCTCTTTTCAATCCACCAAGTCCTAATGGATTTCTTTCCCTTTTCCTACTTGCATGACCTGATCGGCAGAGGCAGCCCATCTTGGTTGCCTATAAGCTAGAGGACCTATCACGACTGGCATTCCTCTAAGAGCGGCCCTCGATCTAGAGCTTCAGCGAATGCTGCCTGTCACTGTCGCATCCCCTGGGTCGAACGTTCGGGACATCTACCCGAACATCCAGAGGAGGGGGAGGAAGAAAGTTGTCACGAACAATTCTCGGTCAGGGCCACCAACACCTCGCCTAGGCTAGGAGGTGGTTGTTCGCGCGGACCCAAAATTGGGGCAAAGCTAGTGGTTCGAGCGGAAAATTCGTCCCTCTATGGCCATGACTTTCACAGTGGAGGAGGAAACAAGGAGCTTCGTAGCAAGAGCTAATGAAGAATAAGAAGAGGAAGACGAAGAGGAAGTCACTCCTCTCCTACAGTGCAGTCTAAGGAAGGGGCCGCAGCCTTCGACCGAGCTAGCAAAGGCTAGCGGGGGCAGAGTAGGAGGCATTGGCGCCCCTGAATCACCCCACAGTGGGAGCTCAAGGTGTCAACAGTCTACTTTGGCAGTGGCAAACAAGATGTTGGGGGGACAGACCCGACCCCTTAGCCAAGGCGGTCGTCCTACCGATGTTGTCGTACACCCTCTGGAAAGAGGTAAGGTCGATGAAGCCAACAACAGCGACCACGCGGGGGCCGTCAAGGGCTCCATAGGAGATAACTTCATCAACGGTCTCGCCTTCTCCGAAGCGAAGTGGGAGCAGGCCGAGTCAAAGGATGCTCCCCTGCAAAATGCAATCGTCGAGAGGTACAATATCCTCTTCTCATTCCCCCACCTAAAAGGGTGGTAACAGTGGCATCTTCTCTGGAGGCTTCTCCGGTTCACGAAGGGCTGCCCGAATCGGTAGCTACAGTGCCAAGCGACATTGGCTTGGCCCGACCAGAAGGGTCTCCAGACGTCCAACTCTTCAGGTCCGATCCAGACGCCATTGGGAACACTCCAGCAGTAGCGGCGGCGGAGTGGGAGTTGTGGCCAAGTGGAGGAGCGGGAAAGACATCCCTCGAGTGGGCCCACATCCGGTTGACTTCAAAGGTCGCCCCTCCGTCAGTCAAGCCCAAAGATGTCCACATCTAGGGGACCGTCAGTCGCTGAGGGTAGAGCGGGTGCTCTGCCGAGCTCCCGAGCGACGACAGGACCGCCCCTCAAAGAAGGGGGTGACGTGAGCATCCGCCCTTCAGTGCCTCCTACCACGGCGAAGAGCGAGAACATGCTGGTTGCGATGGTTGCGGAGGCGGAGGCCCGTGCCCAGGCGTTTCATCTGGCACGGCTCAAAAGCCTAAAGATCCCCATGCATTCTCTGCGACTAGGTTCTCCACCCAACAAGAAGCAGGGGACTTCTCCTGGCCGCCTTGTCGCTCAGGACGAAGTGCTCGCGGAAGGGGACCCGGCCTCGACCGCCAAGGAAACTCTTTCCAACATGTGTGAGAAGCGAACTCCAGATCAACAAGATAAAGGTTACCATTAGACTATTTGACGGTAATACCTACATGAAGCAAATGTGCATATGGGGAAATATCTGTGGTCAGAATATGAGATTGAATGTATCAGCAAATCACTCCTAGTAATAAAGTAATGAATGAATATGGTACGTAAAGAAGATCGTTCAAACCAAAAGGAAAATGTTAAGCCTATATGCACAGGTCAAATTATATTGGCACATCCAATATATAAGAGTGATCAAAGAAAACTCAAGATTCATATGGGAAATATCCATGAAAGAGAATAAAGAAAAAACTATGTCAAATTCCTATTTTGAGTTAATTGCATTAATTTGAACTAGACATCCCCAAATCATCAAATCAAACAGCGAGAGAAGGTTCAAGCACACACGGAATTGCTGATCAATGCAGCAACCTAAAACCTTCTTCCAAATTTTTCTAACCAAGATTAACAAATAAATCTTCATGAGAAAAAGGTTAGCAGTAGGATTGCTGGTCATTTCTTCTATAACAAGGTATCATGAGTATCAAAGAAATGTCTACATGAGGCCTAACAGTGTCAAGTTATTGATTAAATTTCAATTCAGCCTGAGACTGATTATTGAAATAAGCATTATAGGCACCGCCCTTTTAAATGTCAAAAGGTAGAAGAAACACCTGAGCAACTTCTCGTCCTCCAAGCATAGCTTTGAGGTGCAAATTTATCCCAAGAACTGTGTGCCCATTGGCTTGAAGAGGAGCAAGGATCACATTTTATGACATTACTTCTGTGTCAATTCTAAGAAACATGGGGATCGACTATCGAGTATATCTCTGGAGTTTCAGGAGCCAGGAATGCTCTATTACACTACACACTCTTGAGACCAAAGCACACGTATTGCATATATGCAACATTCAACAAAATGGCTCCTTTTTATTTAGGCTTAATTTTTGTCAATTTTGACATCCAAGATTTTCAGCACACTCGACCATTAACAAGATCCATTGTCATGTTGATCACTGATAATTCCATTGCCAAAGAAGAAACATGGATGAACCTATATTTATGAGGTTTGGCCATGGGTTTACAATCATGAAAGCCAATAGAATAACTAAGCTCCGTCTCAAAGGGGGGGAAATTGACGTATGATGGCCCTCAAAGCCTTCTTGCAGATACCACCTAATGTAGATAAGGAAAATTCTATGCTCCAAGCTAATGCTCAACTGGAATACATGAACCCATTTGATGATAAGCCCCTTTGTGCACTGTTCTGTTCCCAACAATCAGCAGCAGAAACAGAAGCACAGGGTGTGGTGACAAATTATAAAATATAGATGTTTTCTTTTTCTCTCCCTCGCATAAGATTAATTATCTGTTTAAATTTTGGTTGGTAATAAAGCGGTGACTTAGCATGTAGACTGTGCTTTGAGAAAATGACATGATTATCATTATAAAACCCTTTTTCCTTTAAAAAATGAGTTTTTATCCCCTGGGGACAAAAGGCTTGCCGCCCACCCAACAGAACTAATAAAAAGGAAAGAAAGGGAAAAGAGGGAGCAATCAAGGACTCCATTCCTTGTAGCCGGACCGAGAGACAGCATGATTTTAGGCTCTGTTTGGCAAAACTTCTAGCTGAAAGCTACTTTTGGCTTCCACTTTTCACATGAAAAAGTTGAGTGAGAGTGGTTGTTAGAAATGTTAAACCTTTTCCAACAACCTCCCCTTTTCCCCCGATCCTAGAAGCTCCACTTTGTAGCTTTTGGTTGGAAGACAACACAATCAAAACATTAAGTAAATGGCTTCCAGGATCTAACTTCTTTCCCTCAAAATAATTAGATGGAAGCACAAAAGTGGTTCTGATTCGAAGCTGCCCCAAACACAGCTTAGACTCTGTTCAATTTGACATTATGAGAACGCTTGAAGATACAAAATAACGATAATAATCGCTTTGTGGGACAAATCTTCACTCTATGTGCATGATTGATATTTTCTCTCTTGAAAGCTTCTTTTAGTACGACATGTGCATATAGAAGCTCTCAATGACGTGTAGACAAGACACCATTTTCATTTGCAACATTGATCAAATGGGCTACAAATTTACAAAGATGCAAGGGTGTTCTTTAACACAGCACAAGATAGGTGAATCAGATTCCTTTTTACCAAAACCAAGCACTCCAAATGTCCCTTATATCATATGCTGGCACAACTGTGAATCAGATTTTGGGAGGAAGGTCATTTGTGCCATCAACCTGAATCAGATTTGAATAGGAATGTTGATCACATCGGTAAGGGGAAGCTCATGCATCCTTGCTAATGACCCACAGAGGATGACAGCAATCCTCCAGAAATTACAATGTCCATGCAACTAAGAATTAATCATATCCAGTGGATAGATTAGATGTCGACAGTATTCAGAAAGATACAATAAAAAGATGGGAAATAGAGACAAACTGAAAGTGACTAATTTAAAAACCTGAGTTCTGCTTATTAAGACCACAATAGACTAATGAGATTTCACAGGCAACAGTGCCCAGATGGATATCAGTAACAGGAAAGACTAAATATTTCCTGTTAATAGACTGAGACGCATGGCAATGATCCTCTGGAAACTATGATAAGAGTATTGTAATCATTGAGATGATAGGAGAAATGGATAAATTACTTCAGTAAAAATGGGTAAACTGCTTTATGAAAAAATCACAGCCCCTCTCAAGAACATCATCTAATGTGAATGCAACGAACAGAACAAAAGAAATTAAAAGCTCCCTAAGCCCTTTTTCCCCCTGAGGTAGAATATTGAGTTGGTCTCTTCAAATGTTTTAAAAGTCAGCCAACTAAACACCTAGGCGAGTCGGACACCCTCTCCGCCTACGTGGAAACCAACTCACCATATTTTCTTACCTTTTTGGATAGATCCCAATTCTGATAAAAAACCATTATACCCTTGCCAATGTCACACTTAACTTAAGTAAAAGGGCCTTTTATGGGAAATAGATAAAAAACCTATGCAATGTGATCACGACATGGAGGCTTAGGACTCCCCAAGAAGATGGACTCTTCAGGTTCCCCCGACGACGAGGGGAAAAACAAGTTCTGCTGCAACTTTTTCCTCGCGGGCAAATGACGCAGAATAGTCATGCAAAGGTGATTCCTGGCCTAGCAGTCAGGGACCCCCCCTCCTCCTCCTCCTGTTCAATTCTTTGACCTTTGCTCACTGTTTGACTGTTTGTCTTTTTTTCTTTTTTCTTTTCTTAACTGCAAAGCCATCCCCTGTTTGCTGCCAGAATGAAAAGGCAGCATCAACAGTGGCAGGCTGGTAGCATGCCAACAGGGTCACATGCCCCGTTCTTCAAAACCGCCTCGAATTTGAGGCGCCCGCCCCACCGCCTAGGCGGTCTGCCTAGACAGTAAGGGGGTCAACTACCTCTCTCTGCCTAGGCATTTTTAAAACATTTGTCTCCTCACATGGACTGTTCAGGACTACCAGAGAAACTTCAACACTCATTGATACCCAAGGTCCACCTCTTTTTTTGGACAACTTTTCCTAAGCTTGTATATTTTCGTTTCTGAGGGTAAGCAGCTTTAAGAAATCCCATCACTCAGAATTAATTAGCAATAATAAAATCATTCCACTTCTCAGAACTTTTCACCAATGGTGTTCTCCTACACACTCAAAGTAAATATCTAACCTCAGTAATTTCTTTGGGGAAGAAAATCTTCTTCATCCAGAACCATGCAGAAGCAAATTAGAATGACATGAGAAAATAATACAATATCAATGCATTCTAATTTCAATTATCCATGTCAACCTCTATAAATCCCTTATTCTTTACTCAAGAATGCAGTCCACCACAAATCATGCAAGTGCATATTGAAGCTTTAAGAAAATATCAATTATCAATCATTGTATATCCTAATTGCATTAATCCAAGGTTTGCCATAGTGTACCAGATCGTGCTGACCGTACGAATCAACTCGTATCTGGGTGAGTCTGATCCGCTGGCATTCATCGAGTTGGACTAGATTGTGCTGACTCATACATGCATAATAAGTTGTTTTAGAGTGAGTTTTTCTCATTTGATAAGTAAATTATACTTTTTATACCAATTAATAGAATAGATTTCTCTAAACTGTGGCTTAAACTCATTGCTATTAACAAACTCATCGGCCTGACTCAACCCGACTCGTGCAAGTCGACCAAGTCGGATCAGTATCATATTGTATTTCGGAAGATGCAATCTGGTATGAATCAGCGATACAGCAAACCTTGCACTAATCAACCCATAAATTATGGTGAGAAACATTGGCATTAGGTGTGTATTCATAACAACCATATAAATTAATGGTCCTCATCTTATTAAGTATCATCCAGCAAACAAGAATTTTCCTTCCAACATTATCTTTCACCACTTTTCTGCTTGTGTGTCTTCCTCGGACACATGAAAACATATAAGTACTTTCTCAAGTTGAAAGACATTGTTAATGCATTCAGGATAATACATGAGAAAATCTATCCTCCCTAGCTTGCCATAGGACCATCTCATAACTTCATTTATTCACATGCTATTACTCACTAAGTATTCAAAATGGTCACATTACCGCCAAGCAAATCAGTGATGCTATAATTGAAGGATGTGTTAGACATTCCCTTTTCTGAGATTAGACCATACCACACTTTCATAATAATATCCTAGATATTCCAAAGAGCTAGAAAAAAAAAATCAAAAGCAATCAATAGTCAATAGTTTGCATGAGCATCATGTTTCACTCAAATGATAAGGAAAAAGAAAAATGTTTGATTGAAATCATCATGTTACCACAGAAGAATACCTTGACTTTCATGTAGCTAGCAATTCCTTTCAACACATAATAGTCCAACCACTACAGATATGAATCTAAAAGCTGTAATAAACAATTCACGAAGCCCTTTTGATTATTGATATTATTCCAGGGGACATCCGCAATGTTTATTGCTATAAGAATTGGATGAATGTAGCACATTTTACATATGGTTACATGGACACTACAACTGTTTTCATGTTCATTAATTCTAAGCTCCTAAAACAAATGAGTGAAAGGCTGTAGGAAACAAGGAAGGTGTGTTTCACACAATCTAAAGAGAGCTGTATAGATGTTACCAGACAAACAGGCCAAGGATCAAATGATCCAGATCATATCACCACCATGAATCACAATTGCCTCTTTTCCATTTGTAAGATGTTAACCATGCATTGTCAAGGGGCATATCATTCAAATCTTATCACCTCCGTCATTCTTGAGAAAGCCAAAGGCATATAAAAGTTCAAGCTGACGAGGAAGGTGACATGAAGCACACTTTCCTACTGCTTAAAATTTTTCTACTGCTTTCCTTATGTTTATATTTTCTGCCCACCATTTCACCAAGAATTCTGAAAAAAAATAACAGCCTTATCATGCAGCTGCCTGACCCTCCCTCTTCTACCATATGTACATGCAAGCGATACAACACAAAATGCTGCATGACCAATCCAGCATTCCGAAATGAGTATACACAAGAAAGGCCCCAGGCATGTGTTCGACTTTCCTTTCCACAAAGCAAGGGGAGCAATCCTAGTCATACAACCGTAGGAGCAGATTGATAATGGCTAGCGGCCACTACATTGTCAAGCTTCCCATTTGAGTGTCTGGCTTTCAGACTCGCTGACCTACTGGGTTTATGCTGAAACAAGGAACCAAGCATATTCTCCAAGGATTGTGCAGTGTACTTAGCATACTTATTAGCACTTGCGTCTTGCTCCACCAGTGGACCATATGTCTGCATATAACTTCGGTAAACGGGAACTATGGCCTGAACAGCCAGCTGGCAAATCTTTTCTCTTAGATCCTTTTCTGAGATAACCCAACTCGACTGTTTCCGGTACATGTCATCAAAAGCTTCATTGAAGGCTTTTAGACGTTTCTTCACTAAGTCTCTAGCTGTGGCTCTCCCCCCTGAAAACAAAATAAGGCCTTCCCTGCTCAGCAAACCAGGGAGCTTTCCCCAGCTCTCTCTCAGGTAGAATGTACTGTAGTAATCCTTGTACTGATCATGTTCCCTCAACCATGCGTCCCCCAGCAGTTCCCCCAGTTTGGTCCCTTTCAGGTGCTTATAGAAATGCCAGTGCGTGTTCATCATGAACAGGTAGGACAGAGTCAAATCTCCATAACCCTTCGACCATGTCTCAAAGTTTTGCTCGAGGGCTTTAATTATATTCAGAACCGCCTCATTGAGGAGCCCCTCCTGGAACTTCTCCTGCCTCCAGCTCCGGTGAATGACCAACACCTGCGTCAAAATTGGCCTATACTCCTCCCCAAGCAACTTGTTACAGTAATCAGTGATGAAGCTGACAAGCTTCGGCACCCCGCCATCCGAAGGCGGCGGCATCTGGCGCTGCAGCTCCACCTGAACCAGTAGCTCCCAGAAAATCTCGCACGCCCCATCGATGACCCTCTTTATAAGATCTCTGGTCACATTCTGGATCTCCACACAGGGCTTCCCACCAAAGAGACGATTGAAATCTACCCTCAACTTGTTCAAGGTAGCAAATATGTCCAGCAGCTTCAGCAGCTTGATTGGGTCCTTCTTGCTCTCGGTGACCGTCGTCCCGAACTTGAGGAATGCGAGCATCCCCGCCTGCGAGGCGATCTCCGCGAAGCAGCCCATCCAGACCTCCGGCGGCCCCGACCGCTCGAACACATCGCAGCACAGCTTGTACTCGGCCTCGAAGAGGTGCTTCACGGCGAATTCGACGTGCTTCCCCCACTGGGCAATGTGGCCCTCAATGCTCTGCACATCGTTGAACTCTGCAGTGGAGATGTCAAGGTAGTCCAAGTCGAGAGCTTTGAGGCTCTCCCGCACATTGGAGCCGCGCACATCGATGTAGATTTTGATGCAGTTCTCCAGGCGGCCATTTGCTGAGAGCCTTTCGAGTATTGCAACCAGCTTCTGGATGATGGACACGGGGAGTGGGGATGGGGCGATCACATGGGGCTTCTGGGTCTCGCCCCCGGTGGCCTTGGGAGGCGTCGAAGGCGGCGTCGCCGGCTGCGGCGCCATCGGGAGGGGGACGCTGTTGTCGGCCAGAAGGCAGCGGAACTCGGCTTCGAGGCGCTGCAGGGCGGCGTCGAGGAGGCCGCCGTCGAGCGGGGAATTGGACTCCTTGAGGGAGGAGAGGGAAGCCTTGAGGGCGGAGAGATACCTGCCGTCGGCAACGGAGTTGTCCTCAAGGTAGTCGACGATGTCCTCGAGCCACTGGATGGCGAGGCCGCAGTTGTCGGCGAGGAAGCGGCGGGCCTCCTCGAGGCGGCCGAGGACGGCGAGGTAGCCCGAGAGGTCCTGGCGGGGGTCGGAGAGGAGGGAGGGCTCCAGGCCGTGCACGGCGTCGAACACCTTGAGGACGGCCGCGGCGGGCCCCACGGCGCGATCGATGTGTCCGCCCACAGCGGCAAGGGCCTCCCGCTGGGCGCGGATGGGGCGGACCGCCGCTTCCAGGGAGGGCAGCCGGTGGAAGATCTCCTCCAGCCGGGGGCCGGCGCGGTCGAGCGCCGCCGTCAGCCCCCGCGACCGCTCCAGGCCCGACCGCAGCGACCGCCGCGCCGCCAGGAGGTTCTCGACGGCGCCAGCGGCAGCCTTGCCGCCGGGCTTGGAGGTGGAGGGGGCGGAGGAGGAGGGGGAGGGGGATGGAGAGGGATCCATGCACAGAGCCAAGGAGCAAGCAGGGGGTGGAGGGGGAGGAGGAGGTGGAAGGAGGCCTGACCTAGAGGATAGAAGTGTAAACAGTAATGGTGGTGGGGAAAAGGGCAAAACAAGAAAAAGGTGCAAAAACCAAAAACCTACCCAGGGAAGATAGAGAAAAGGGCATGCATTTTTTCACTTTACCTTTTCCTTCTTAGATTTTAAAGAGGGAGGAAAAGGAGGAAATGGGAAGGAAGGAGGGGAATGGGGGTATATGGGTGGGCTCTTATTTGTGCAAGGGGAGCTAAAAAGCTTCCACCTTTGGTTGGGGTGGAGGGTGCACAACCAAGAAGGGGGAAAAACAAAAAGGGCAATGGATCTGAACTGGGTGAGAGTGTGTTGTGTTGTGTAGAAAGAGGGAGAGAGGGAAGCACAACCACCAGCAACTACTGTAGAGACAAGAAGGGGGTTGAGGGGGTTTCAGGTTTTATTAGGCAGTGTTGAAGTGAGGTGGGGGATGGGGGGGAGCCATTGTTAATTGCTCAAACGGTTGAGATAGAGAGAGAGAGAAGGTTGGTGAGAAGGGGTTGGAACTTAGAGGGAGGAGAAGGGAGAACAGACTGGCATGGGAGGTTCCTGTTGTTTTCTTCCAGCAAAAGTGTGAGGCCAAGAGGTGGTAGATGTGGGAAATAAGGGGATGTGTGTGGTAATAACAATAATTTAGTCTTTTGTGTAAGGAGTTGTCTTCTTCCCTTTCCTCAGTGGGTTTCTTCCTTGTTCTTCTTCAGAGTTTTCTATTTTTATTTGTTTCATCTTTTTGTGTGGGTGGCTTCCACCTCAAATCACTTTCATGTTATTTCATAGATGGTGGTATACTTGTTAGTTCTTTGCGTATTCATCCATAATCTTTAGATTTTGCGTAATTTGTAAAGTTGGAAGATCCTGTTTCTGTTCTGTCTGCAATTCTTTTCTCTAAATTTTCTTTTTTCTTTTCCTTCTTTGTAAACCTTTCCAAGTTGCTTTTGGAAAGCTTCAAAATGCTACTTATGGCTTTGCTTTGGATCCTCGTACGTATCGTCATAGGTAAGACTACGGTTTCTACTCAGTTCTACATTTCAGTATGGAGGAATTTACTATGAAGCATCATAAAATATAATCGATTCGTATTTAAAGTATCATATATTTTTATGATATTTTTAATATATGTGAGATATTGGACATTACTTGCTCTTAACATTCTACCATTTTAGTGGCGTCTCTTTGCACCATTTCAGTTTGCAATTTAAGTCAAGAATTCGAGAACTAGTAATTTTAAACTTGAGATGGTGCGATGACTTCATTTTTGCTGAATTTAAATCAATAACTTTAATATTAATAGTTGTTATATTTTATATTAAGTCAATATAATTTTGCAAAAGTGAATTTATCCAAAAAAAAAAGGTCCCTCACGCTTTGCTCATACTGTCCTAAGCCACAAGTAATTAACCCTGTGTGAACTTCCTATATTTATAACCATCTTAACGCTCTTTCAATCACTTTCACTTTTTAACACTCTTAACCTTCATTTGACAATAGAATAAATGGGTAAAATAGGAAATTATCCAGTCAACTGTTCGACAATTAGAATATTTCAAAGCTTCAATGTTCTGTCAAAGAAACAGAATAATTTGATGATTTTTTTAAACTTCTCCCTCCAAATGGAAAGAGAAAAAAAGAGTCGGATTTTATACCCTTTTGCTAAAAAGGGTGTTTGTTCTTATCATCTTTTTTCAAACAAAAAATTAATAAATGATAAAATAATTCATCAATGAGAAAATATTATGTCCGTATCTATTTTGTTATCAAACAAGAGCTTAAAATCACTCATTGTATGTATGCAAAGCCACTGAGATGTCTTATTATAACTTTCTTCACTTCAAATTACTCTTTTTTTTTTTTTCACTTTCTCCTTATACTTTCCTAAAAGGAAAAGACACAATACCTTACATCACCATTATAGAAAGATACTTCCTCGCCAAGCATAGGAAGAAGGTTCCTCTCTATCAAACAAAAGACAAAGGATTAGACGTCTTGTGGGGAACTTTTTTCTTTTTAAGATACGAACCTACGAGCTGTTGGGATGACTACCAACCGAAGTCCTAAGTTACCACTATGCTACCCTGCCCCCTCATCTTGTGGGGAACTTGACGGTCCATTTAACAAGGACTTGGTGTTCTATTTCATAAAGGATAGCCATCTTATTGGTTGTCTATTTCATGAAGAATTTTAATGCCAATATATATAAAGTAATGATAATATATATATATATATGACTACTTTTCTAAAGTAATGAGAATATATATAAATTTTAATGCCAATTCTTTAAATCTTACGTTCTCAAATGAACCTTAGGTAACTAATCCCTTTGGCACCGCACTCATGGAATCACTTATTTAAATCAACATAATTCAAAATTTTGCCATTCGCACAACGTTGAAACCCTTTTTCTATTGCAAATAAAGGATACGGTTCCTAC
Organism: Zantedeschia hybrid cultivar; assembly: GCA_030544215.1. Classification (NCBI taxonomy): domain Eukaryota; kingdom Viridiplantae; phylum Streptophyta; class Magnoliopsida; order Alismatales; family Araceae; genus Zantedeschia; species Zantedeschia hybrid cultivar. The sequence continues at coordinate 39,091,175 of JARZZO010000013.1, read as the reverse complement.
TCTATTAAGTTATCGGTCCTTGGACACATGGGCTCTCCTATTTGCTTAATGTTTAGGACATCACCTGCTCCATATTAGTTAAACCCCATCAAGAGACAGAGAATTTTGGTTTGGCTTTCTTAAGGGAGGTCCCCCAATTAAATCGAAACGGAATGATAGGACATGCTTACAGCCCGGAATGCGGAATCTGGGCCGTTAATCACACGTATATATATATTAACGTTAATCATATCCGTCCCCCAAGGAATGGATGGTGTCGGTGGCTCTTCCTCCACGTGAATCCACGACGTCGAGAGCGACAGGTGCGACGTGGTCGGAGGCGATCATCCCGGAAAACGAGAACCGTTCGATTTAGAAGTTGTTGATGTTCTCGTGAATGCTGCGACTGTTTTTTTCGGATCGGACGGCGGGCGGAGGCGGTGTGGAAGCGCCGTTACGTAGTGACTTGATCGGACCATTCACGGGCTGTTTCAAGATGTAAACGTTATACCTTTGGGAAAATTGCCCTGACCTTTAGAGAGGGGGTCATTTATTTCTTCCTCTGTCAATGAATAAAATATCAGTACCTCTTTATATTTATATTATGGGGAGATTTAGTTTTTTTTCTTTCACATCATCAAACTTCTTAAAATGTCTAGTTAACTTCATTTGTCTTATTCGTCCCGCCATAATAACGACAACATTTTTTAAAGAATTACGATTTTATCATTCTACCATTTAGCTTCGAAATATAAGTAATAAAGTGACGAGGTGTTGAATATTAATTATTAAAGTATTAAGATATTAATCCATTAGCTTAATTCTTTAAGTCTTTAAAATTTAACTTATTTAAGTTATTTGAGAGTTAGTACGTAGTAGTATAATATAAATTTATAATTTTTAACACAATTATGATCTAATATCACTATTTCATCTTAACATATTTTCATGAATGAACTCAAATTTACTGAAAGAATCTTTAAGATCTTCATAAATTCAAAAAAGTTGAACTCGTTAGAGACCTAATACTTCAACATTTAAAGTATTAAGGTCATGTGTTAAAGACTTAGAATTATAGAGTTAACACAATATATGAATATTATGTTGTATACGTATTTAAGATTTTAATCCTTAACACTTAACTCTTTAATTTTTTTAAGTCTTAAATATTTTAATATTAAAAATCAAAGACTTATGATCCTAATCTGTTGTATATTTAGAGTTGTCTTCAAGATAAAATAGCGTTCAACAACGTTAAATTTTTTTTATATGAAATATAATTATAATATAATATAAAATATATATACATAATATACAAAGAGTGAGTTCCTTTTAGGAAGATATACTTTCTTGAAAAATACGTGATTAAATCATAATTAAATCACTACTTTTTGAATTTATGAAGATCTTTAAGATGTTTTCAATAAATTTAGATTTATTCATGAAAAATACGTTAGGATGAAAAAGTGTGAGTAAATCTTAATTATGTTACGCTGCTACTTACTCGTCAAAGATACCTTAAATTTTTAATATAAACATATGTTAAATTTTTAATATATAAAATATAATTTTAACATATATATATAATATAAAAAGAGCGAGTTTTTTAAGAAGATATACCTTTCTTGAAAAATATATAATTACATCATAATTAATCGTTATTTTTTGAATTTATGAAGATCTTAAAGATTCTTTCAATAAATTATGATTTATTCATGAAAAATACGTTAAAATGAAAAATGTGATTAAATTATAATTTTTAGAATTCGCAAATTTATGTTAGGCTGCTGTATACTCTCTCAACTAATTTAAATAGTTTAAGTTTTAAAGACTTAAAGAATTAAATATCATATAATGTATTAAGATCTTAATGCCTTAACGATTTAATATTTAACACCTTGTCATTTTAATACTTATATTTTCAAGTTAAAAGGTAAAGTGACAAAATTGTAATTCATTCAAAAAAAAGTTGTCGCCTTTATTGTAATGGGACGAATAAGACAAGGAAGGCAAACTAGACATTTTAAGAAATTGTAGGACATGAAGGAAGAAAAAATAAGTATCCCTATAAAGTAGGAAACTGCTGGTACTTTATTTTGCTAGTAGAGAGGAGGAAATAAATAAGTCAGCACAATTTTTCCTATAGCTTTTCTTTCATTTTTAGGATAAAGATTAGGAAATTATGTGTGGGCGTCAAGGGCTAATTTTGAATAAAGATAAGGATCTGGTTGCAGTTATATTTTTTTGATTAAAATATCCTGAACTCTAGCAAAATATGCTGGCAAGATTTGACTGAAGGCATTACTTTAGCGAAGTTAGGGGTTATATAATTCCTGATATCTTGCCGGAAGGATATAATTACAACAATTATAAGGATGTCATAAATATTTATAATAATATGTGAAAGTCAGGTATATAAATATGTGCGTAGTGGTACAAGCAGTGTATATACAACAATTCGTAAATAAAATTCAATCCACTCAGTCATGTAGGGAGGAAAGAAACTGTTCCCATGGCTAATTTTGGATAAAGATTAGGATTTGGTTGTAGTTATATTTTTTAATTAAAATATCATGAACTCCAATAAAATATACCATAAAGATTCAACAGAAGGTGTTACTCTAGCGAAGTTGGTGGTATATAATTCACAATATCGTAATAAAAGAATATAATTGCAATAATTCTAAAAATAACATAAATATTTATAATAATAGGTATCTCCTCACATCAAGAGACTCGAATCATCAGTGTTAAAGAAATTTCTACTTAAATATAATAATAACTATACAATATCTAGGGGTCTGCACGTGCGTCGCACATGAGTCTGCAGAAGATTAGCCTGCAATTTCGCTATATTCTGTGAGTCACATTTCATGCCAACGCGTCCATTACACTATGTCACATGGATATTAAATATTTGGTGTATGTGTACGTGTAATATTATATCTGATATCTTGCACGATATTATGCCTTGGGCTTATTAAAAGAAAGAAATATTGTATACTTAAATTAATCAGAGGGAGGGCGTAATCTTAAATGTGCAGTATAGTTTATGAAGGGAGGGCAAGCCGTGGCAGCCCGTTGAGAGGTACATGTACGTGTTAGGGCATAGTTTACAAGAAGGACGAGCCACGTCAAGGTCCTGTTTGATTGAGGCAGAACTTTAAACCACACATGTGACAGGACATGGCCTGCTGAGCATGGGAATGAGGGCAAATCACTGCCACGTGGGAAGAGGTACTTTTGTTTTGAACGTGGTACAGACGGTTGAAGACGAGACTATTCTACCAAAGACCCGAGAAGAGGTACATAGTGTGTCCTATTCCCAGGGATAAAAGCTATGGCATCTTCAGTTCGGTTATTTTTTGAGATTTTTAAAAAATATACTTTTTATAAACTTTTAGTTTTCTTAGCAGATTTAAATAAAAATATATAAGAAATTATTTTTCTAATTTTTTTGATCAGCCGTCTAATCTTGGACCCACTTGAGATTGGACGTGTAACCCTTTTTTAATTTTCAAAAAAAAAACTGAAAAAGTTGCTAGGGGAACGGGTTGGCCAATTCGACAGCACTCACTTGAGTGGACGTGTCGCACACCCATTGGTGACTACGAGGACTCCAACAATCTACCCACTCAGGTGATCCTCACCCCTCGCACTTTGGCCAGCATGCCTTAGGGCACCAATGCTCAAAGGGGAGTCTCTCTCTTTCTCTCTCTCCATAGAAAATGTAAATACAGCAAAATATGTAAATTGAAGTGAAGATAGGTTAAATAAGGCAGAAATGCACAGATCAAGTGAAACTATATAAAAACCTAAAAGTGTGCACTGTCCATGAAACTATGAAAATATGTAAACTGGATCAAAATCATGTAGATAATATGAAAGTGTATCCAAAGCAAGATAATGTAAAATGTAAAGCTGTGTAACTCATAGCAAATGATGTTAATAATGGCAAAATTATATAAAAAATTAGAGGTGCATATGTAACGGAGAAATGATATAAATTGTAACAAAACCGTGTAAGTTTGTACTATGAATAGAAATAAGAGTGGATAACTTACGGTGGAATTATGTAATTAGAGGTAAAGATATGAAAAAGAAGATTTTTTTTTTTTCACTTTTAGTCTTTAGATTCTTTCAAGATTTCATATTATTCTCTGTAATCTTCATATTTACTTCAACCCCCTATGATCTTAAAGAGCCTCTCCCATTAACAACTGTGAACAAAGGAATGTATTAGGAATATTCATGAAATATTCCTAATATATGGTAGAAATACGATACATGGAAGGAATGTTTTATGAATATTTTTTCCTTTTATGATTGCTAACCGGAGGGACCTTTTAAAGAGGGTTTAAAGATTGTAAAGAATTTAAAGTAAATATGAAGGCTGTAGGAACTAATGCATAATATTGAAAGATTGAAAAAATCAAAAAATTAAAAATTAAAGGTGTCTAGCATGCCTGCATACATATGCACACGTGCGTGACAAGTGTGTAGAGAGAGAGAGAGAGGAAAAAGCGTATAAATAGGTCTGAGTAGACTAGAGGATGTGGCTTCGTCCACATACAATTTGTTACAGATCACGTTTAACACTTTGATCTAAATATTGGAATGAGTGAGATTAGTTTTGGTTTCGAACATAATTGGACCGTGAAAAATTATTAATTTTGAAAATTAAAAATTATTCGTACTATAACAAAAGATGTTTAGTAGTGTATCGATATTGGGCTATCATAACCGTGTTATTGCTCGAATTTTGTCTAGCCTACACCCAAACGAGAAAATGATTAAAGTTCAAAGTCTTCTCAGCATTTTAGTTCTTTTGAGTGGCCATCGTCTAAATGTGACTTGCATATTCTACATTTGATTAAGGGCAAGAACAATCAAATAACTTGCATATTGTTAAATAAAACATAATGTTATTTTACATTTGATGTGGTGTTTGATAATTTTCTTAACAGTCAGCATTTAGTTATATTCTATCAATTCTAATATCTATTTTATTATGAAAATTTATGATTATAGTAAATATAATATACATGTAAATCAATATCGAAAATGTTACATTTGACATTTTAAAAGTTCACAAATTCTCTTTCCCGTCATTCCTCCACTTCTATTTCGTCTCCCAAGCCCCTTCCATACAAGTTGCATTAATATTAATATCCCAAGTTTAATAAATATTAATATCCAAACTTTCAGCTTAAGATTCATGGCAAAATTTTAATGCGTCTTGGTTATCTATCTAACCCACACTCCTCTCCCAAGTATGAAAAGAATTCCTACAAGTTTCTCCTCTCCCAAATTCTTTTTCCTTCTTTGAGTCTTCTCTCAAAGGATTGCTCTCCAAGAAGTAATCATCATACCGACTTGGGTCTTAGAGTGTGGAACTAAGGAAGGCATCCTTCATCGTGATCTCTTCCTCAACCTCCTGAGGTTCGTCTACTCTTCTCGCGTCGACATCGAGCAAGGTATAAACCTCACTCCATCGACATCGTTTTCCTCCATGCATACTTCCATGTTTTGATATTATTTAATGCATGGAATTTCCCAACAGTGATGAATATCAAAATTAACAATATATTACTGAATAGGGCGTGACCAATGTTTTCCCAAGTAACATAGCGGAATATCTTTTAGTTGATTGAATTATAGCCTTAAAAGCATCTTATTCGAATCTTTATGACTTCTTTTTTTTGACCTGTTTATGACTTCGGACCTAAAAATTTATTCTTTCCGATCTAATGAGACAAGCCTTGAAGTTTCCATGTTATCATGTCTTTTAAACAAAGTTGATGATGACTACTTGTCTTTCATTAAAGATAGAAGGAAAACTACCCAATCCGAGGACATGAAATTTTCTGTCATTAAAATTAGAAAAAAGAATTATGGCACACGAAAGGATCCGATCAGCACATAGCTCTCTTTCTTCAGGCATCATGTGATTGGACCCAAAGGTGGATGGAGACGACGTAGTATAGTATATGGTGTAGAGTAGGACAACGAACAGGAAAAGAAATGAAGAAATCAAGTGAAGAGATTAAGAATGGATTATAGTCATGTCCATAAGGCTACACAATTGTTCCCTACGTCACGTCATGCCATGTGGTCATGTCTTGTTCATGGTGGCGAGGAGTACCCACTAAAAAATGGTTTTCATGATTTAGTATTCATTTGGTCTGTCTTAAAATATCATAAAAATTTGATATGTCTTGATTTGGAAATTATTAATACTAGTTTATGATAATTTTGGAATGTAAATCAAAATTAGTTAAAAGAGAATTTTTAAGTGTCAACCAATTATGAGGACCCATCAAATGTACAAAAAGAACATCATAACATGATTTATAGTACATCGAATACATCAAACTTAAGAAATACCATTTTATGACTGTTTACTACATGTTACAGCATTTTAAGATGCACCAAACCATACCTCATAGCAGGCATGGAACTCGTGTTGGTAGTTTGGTATCCTTTTCTTGAGTTTGGTAATGCCATGGGCATGGTTATCTGCAGTTTTATCTAGGGGTGTGCATAATACGGTTCAAACCGAAAAATCAAACCATTGGTTTGATTTGGAGTCAAGTTCGGTTCGTTTCGGTTTCACAAAGTTGTGAAATCGAATCGAACCGAACCGAAAAATCGAATAAATCGATTTTTTAAAGTAAGTAGGTATTTATATTAACATTATGCATATAAATGTTTTAATATTTTAATATCATATACATATTTACGTATAAATAAATATTTTTAAAATATAATTTTAATGTTAAATACATATATATATTTAATATCAATAAAATATGAAATTTCGATTTGAACCGGTTTCAAATGTCAGTTCGATTCGATTCATATTGAAGAAATTTCCTCTAAAACCGAACCGAACCTAATCGTGCACACTCCTAATTTATCCTCTCCTCATTTGATTTGTGTTGGGGAACGTCCCTAGTACTAGAGTGGAAGCTTGGAAATGCCAACGTATCAGCTTGGACTCTGTTGTTGTTGGTTCTTGGAGTCTTATCTCTAAGGCTCTCCTTTTCTTCCTTCTCACAAGGTTGATGTGTGCCATTAGTTTGAATTTCGTTGTTCTCATGATAATTCTTGTACTTTAATGATTACAATGCGATCACTTTGAGCCCACAATATTTGAAGAAGTACACGATGTTAGGAAGGTAGGTCCAGAGGTCAGGCAGGAATACTCATAGCTTGATTTGCTTGACAAATATGGGCAACAAGGATGTCATGCTCAGAGAAACATATCCTTTGGGTTATCTTTGTTGTACAAGTTAACTTGGAGCCGAGAGAAAGAGGAAAACCCACGAACAGAGATGATATAATGGTCTTTAAAAATGGTTGCGTGTTCCATCACGCATCCTGGGTTCACCAACACCATTTTGAGGAACCACAGTACCACTACAGTGGAGTCTTTCTCTTTGTTGAGATAGGAGTCCATTACTTCAAATGTGGATGAGGAGAAGGTAGTTCACAAAGATCGGTGCGACTCCACAAACGTGTAAAAGATTACAACTATCTTTGTAGTTTTATAGAATATGGACCAACATCAACGACAAGCACGTGATGTGATGGGTTTATAATTTCATTCCTTAAAGGAGTTGTAAAGAAAAGTAATACTTGCTGCTGCAATGCTTCTTCCTTAATTGAAATGAAGGCATTGCAGTAGATAAAAAAAAAATGATATTTTTTTTCAGGTTGGTTCTGAAGTGTCCTAACTGTCCATATAATGTAATGTCTAATTGGACGATCAAAAAAATCTTAAAAATAAAAAAATTGAGCCTTAATAAACAGTAAAAATGACCTTAATAAGCTAAGCTCAATTTCGATTTTTTATTTTTCAGATTTTTTTGGGAGGTCCAATCGAACATTACACTATGCGATGGTTAAGACACCTCAAGACTGACCTGAAAAAAATATAAAAAAATTATATTTTTTTATCCACTGCAATACCCACCCTAACTGCAAGAGGAGGCATTACACCAAACGTTACTTTGCAAAGAAATCGTTCAGTCGCTTTATTGTAGTCGAAAGAAGATCTGGTACGGAACTTCGTCGTGGGCTGCACGTCCAGTGGCCCGTTACGCTAACATGGGCTTCGCACCTAACAAATGGGGAGCCCCATGCCTAACGCCACATGGCCCACCCTACCCTAACGGTGACATTTTTGTGTCCGGACAAGTTGAATACAGTAGATAGTCCCAATTTGTTTGCAGAATTGGTTATTCGGAATTACTTATTCGAAATAACGTATACTAGAATAAGGGGTGCTTAGCTTTGATAGTTCTATGGGACCTACTGGCGGAATAGAAAGGATAAACAATTCTTGAGTCTATGGTCGAATTGCTTATTCTCCTTATTCTAGTATAAATAATTATAACGCGGTATAAGTCATTCCGCCCATCAAACTAGAATTAACCTTATTCTAAGAATAAGAGACATTATTCTTCTTCTATTCTCCGATCTCTCCCACTCCTTAGACAAGGATCTAAATCTACACATGAAAGTTCTTCCTTTTTTGGGAGATAAATCTAAACAAATGTCATCCGACTGTCTATATGAATGAAATATCTTCCTCTCGAAGGGAGTATTTTTTTTCTGCAAACAAAGTCCTATCTTTACTTACAGGTATTGGCGTGTAAGGAATCTCCGTGATCTTGCTGCTGATTGCTATGCCAGTTGTACAGCGATCCGTGTATAGGCAATCTTTTCCACATAATTTCTTGTACAGCAAACATACCTAGAATAGGCAGGTTGATTACGTGCAATTCAAACCTACTATATATTATCCATGGACAGGCATATATATAATATTCTCTTGACAAAGGGTCTGCACTATATCAGGCAGCACCCATTGTTAGTCCTTGTCTTCACTGCTCATAACAGGCAGGATTTTAGTTCGTGACCTTTTCCTCAGGAAGCGGGAGGGGAGGCATCCACTGAGGCACACCTAAGGGACTATGCCTCTTAACTTGATCTACACCAATCTATCAATAGATAAAAGTGAGTGACAATGGGTGATAGTCACTTACAGAGATGCTATTCATATTAGACTAGTTCTATAATATCAAATTTAAATAATAAATTTTAATTTTGATGGAAAAACATGAACTCTGTTTTAGTAATTTTCCATAAAGAGAGATAGTAAACAAGAATTCTATTTTAGTAATTCTTCATAGAGAGAGATTCTTTTGCTGTCATATATCCTAATTTTAATTTTGACGAAAAAATAAGAACTCTATTTTAATATTATAATGGAGACAATGGATATTTTCATAAAAAAATTGGCGGTGGAGACTTGCTTAAACTTGAGGACAGCAAGGATGACAACTCAATGATGGCCAATATTTGTTATTATTCTAACCATGAGAACAAGGATGATGCTCCAGTGACTGGACAAACTTTAGCAAATACTTGTTACCATTGTAGTAATGATGACAAAGATCGTACTAAATATGTAATGGAGGAAGATCTCACTCCCAGCAGTACAGAGAAAGGGCTCACCAAATCTGGACGTAGTTTCTTTTGAGCATTACTAGGCAGTATTTGGTGCAGTTTCTATTTGAAAATATTTTTGTACTTGTAGTTGGTTATTTTGAGAGATGGAAATTTGATCCTGAAAGTAATTTATACAGCATTTTAGTTATATTTTGGCTTTGAACTAAAAACTATAAAAAAGAATTTTTTTTTAAAAAAAGTGAGATTATTAAGAAAAGATTATTTAAAATTAGTTACAACCACTCTCTCTTCACTTTTTCCATGTGAAAAGTAAAAACTAAAAGTAACTTCAGTTAGAAATTTTGTCAAGCATGTTCTTAAACACTTGTATGCTTCTCTCACTCTCACTCTTTCTGAGCATGTTAATCTTTACAAGGGATCTTTCTCAAGTTTTACATGGAGCATGCTTTCTTAGGAATTCAATTATGAAATTATTTTCCTGTTTTCTTTGAAAAAGTATTGTTCTTGTCTTCTTCTTGCCATGATATCTTTCCCATGAAAAGTTTAAATTTTAAAAGCCTTGCATTGTGCTTAGTAACATAAGCACTAGAATTGATGAACGGTGCCACTAGATCAACCAAGAGTTTGAATCTCAACCTTATCGACCAGATTTTTTTTTTTTTTTTGTTGTTGCACCCCACACAAGGACTTCACTTTAGGTGATTATTCTAATTTCAGAGAGATGCATTTGAGTGAGAAAATTCTCTCTACACGCAGCACCACCTATTAGACGTATTGAGACATAAGAATATCCCATGAATTATGAGATGAATCTCTACTCTGACACAATTCTAGAAGTAAAGATTGGTCCCAAAAACCCTTCTTTAGAGAGGAGAAAGTCTTATGCCAGTGAATACATATTTATTAAATTTGCGCCGATTTGATAGGAGAATAAGAGTAAAATAAAGAATTTTATTTTTAGAATAAAGTTAATTCTTGTTTGATGGACAGAATAATTTATATCGCGTTAGAATTATTTATATTAGAATAAGAAGAATAAACAATTTGATCGTAGACCTAAGAATTACTTATTTTTTCTATTCTGGTAATGAATCCTACAGAATTATTAAAATTAAGCGTCTCTTATTCTAATATACACTATTCTGAAGAGATAATTCCGAATAATTAATTCTGCAAATTAACAAATTGAGATTAACAAAACACTAGTGGAGTCGCATCGTGAGAACAATGGCATACTTCTAAATATAAAACAATTTCGTGATACAGAAGAATGGAACAGGCCAAGGCATGCTACGAGCTACCGTTTATGTCCCACCTCCATCTCTTATATAATCTGAACTCAACGGCTAGAGAAAGCTGTTGTCATGTTCAGATACTGTGAAAGAAAGTAAAATCTCTGAACCTTTTATTGCAGATAAGTTTGCTCCATGACGCATTCTAAACGGCGTTATAAGAAAAAGAAAGCATTTAGGTTATGTTCATCTGAGCCAACGATTAAATACACAAGTCATAGATACTTATTTTCAAATATGAATACTTGCAGAGACCAAAAGTTGACTCCTTCACCGTGAAGCAAGAACTTTGGGGAGTGCAAGTGATCAAACCTCCTAAGGTGGTAGGGCATTGCGAATGGTAATGGCAAGGGAGAAATGCTTGTTGTAATGGACGTTATTACTGTAATATCGTTCGGCAGTCATCCGATCAATTTTGATCTTACGATTGCAACAATAAATGTTATTTTTTTATTTTTCTAAAAATTCAAGAGTGAGAAAAATCAGATGGCTTTAAAAAATTAAATAATAAAATGCAAAAAATATTTATTTATTTTATTTCTTAAAACTGTCTGATTAAAGATCAGATAGTACAAATAAGGTTGCCCCCACTCTTGAATTTTTAAGAAATTAAAAAAAAAACATGCTTTGATCAGGCGACTGCTACTGTAGCATCGTTAAAGCCTTAAATTCAAACACCCATTTCATTCATGATTGCTGCTGAGAACTTGAAATCTATCTTTCTAGAGAAGAAGACGTCCATCGTTGTCTCTTCTATCAATTCCCCGGCATCCATTCCAGAGAGACCTGACGAAAGAGACACAACATCTTTCTTAAGAAACAAGCAAGAACCAGCTGGTTTAATCTAGCTAACATCAGTTGATGTTACGAAACGAGGTCATCTCACTTGCCACGTTGATGATGTACCATCCAAAGAGCACCATGCCGACTTCAGCAGCTTATTTATAATTAGCTTCGTTGTAATATGACTTGAAACATATCCTCTAATTTCTAACCCGGTCCGTGTTCATACTATCTAATCACCCAGAACAATGGGTATATGCACCTCATAGAACTTGTCAAATATTTTGACACAAGAAGTATGGTACCCTTTGGATGAGATGCATTAGTTGAGCCTTGGCGCAAAAAGTCTTGTCTTGATTTAGGATCAGTAAAATGAGTCACAGGAAAAGTTTTTCTTAAAAAGTATATCACAGTGATCGAGTAATCTATAAAATTCAAGTTAATGAAAAACTTAATTCGTTGATTCTTTTTTTTCTTGATTTAAACATCTATGGGATATGATGGAATACACGTTTTTTTCAAAAGAGCTGAAAATAATTTCGTGCGCATCAAATGATTAATTTTATTTTTCATTTTTCTTGTAAATGTATTTTTTTTAAAAATAATTTTCCTCCGATTATTTTTTACGTGTAACCAAAAGGACCCTTAATTTACTTCCACAATGCTTCATGTTGACCTGATCCGTGTTCATATGATCTAATCACTCATAAAAAATGGGAGGATATGCACCTCATATTACTTGTCAAATATTTTGACACAAAAAATGTGATATTCTTTTGAGGAGATGCATTGAGCCATGGCGCAAAAGATCTCTTCAAAATGAATGCAGCCATTTCTGAGCCTATCTTTGCATTTTAAGGATGGGAAGAGAACTGGAATAATTAAATAACATGTGGTGGAATCTGATAGGAACCTAGCTTATCGTCAACCAAAAGCTAGGTTATGCCCTTGCCTGTTTCTACAAGAGTGGAAAGAAAATAGGTACATTTGTAAACATAATCTTCTTAGGATCTTATTTATGAAATAGTAGAAGAGTTAGACTTGCTACATTACTCGCGGTGCAATTAATGCAGCCTGCACCACAAGCGGCAGCCATCTAATATATTTATATTGAACAACTGCAACAGTAAATTCAACTTTTATTATTTTTTATTTTTTATTTTTTTTATAGTGCACCTCATCATTAAGCTCAAAATTTGATTTTTTAAAATTTTTGAGGATATCCAATTAAAAATCAAGTTGTAAAGATATATTGAACATGATAAGGTCTACTACTAAATTATTTTTTTAAATAAAAAATTTGGCTGCACCACATGCCATGTGGCAACTTAATGCAGGAAAATTCACTCATGGTAGAACTACAATTTGAATCACACAGGTGATAGGCCCCGTCTTGAAAAACTTTGAATCTGGGGGCAGTCCAAACTTTTTTACAGATAGAACAGTTGATTGAGTGGGGTACATCTATCTTAGATGCATCCTACGACCTCATCAATACGAGCATATATATATACACACACGATCATTTACTTTTATGCTCAATTGTAATACAACTATCTTTTTACTTTGTGTTTTGTTAACGTCAATAGGCACAAGTTACTTTTAAGAGAAATACTCAACATTAATTAATATAAAATTATAGAGTGTAAATTTACTTGCCAGATGAGAAAAACTCAATCTAAAAGACTAAAATAACACATTAAAAGAAATGTACTCATCAAATGTTGATGCCTCTTAATCTCAACCCTCAAACAATGAGCATAATCTCATACAAGGTGAATAGTATCATATAGGGCCGTCTCAATTTAGATTGTGCCGACTCACGCATGGTTCGAACTGTCTCGCTCTAGATTGTAAGTGACTACTGTGATCTGATACGAGTCAACGTGATTCAGCTCGACTTGGACAGAATCAAGAGAGGATTGCCGAGTGAAAGCGAGCTAGTGATTCAAACTCATCTAGATACGAATGGTTACTCTCTCTCTCTTTCTCTCTCTCTCTCTATATATATATATAAAGAGAGAGAGAGAGATGCTAGTACATACGACCTAGCTGTATACTAGCATGGGATCGGATGGCCTTCATCCCTCCCCCACCACCCCCAAGAATTTAGGGGCGCCGTAGACACTATGGAATGTTGGTGGTTTTCCTTTTTTTTTTGTTTTTTTCATTTAACATCCATTGGATGTAATCTAATAGTGGGACTTTGTCTTATGGACAAATCGCACCAAATGGTTTGGCAATATAGTAGCACTGATCTTTCTCTCTCTCTCTCTCTCTATATATATATATATATATAATTACTTGCCCATGGGTGGGAAGTGGTGAACGATTCAAAATGGGGACATTTTTTATTCTTTGCCATTTGCACAGATCTAAAACCAAAGCCAAAAGAAATCTGGAGAAAATCTCAGGAAACGTAACAAAGAGCTGACATTATTTCTGCAATTTTTATTTTTTAAAAATGATAAACAATCTTCATTCATTAAAAAAAAATATGAAAGTAAAATGGAGAAAAGAAAGCACAACAGAGGGATGGAAACATGCCAACAAAGACAAGGGGGAAAGAGCAAAGAACCAACCATGCAGGTAAGGCCTTGTGGAGGACCTGGGACTACATACACAAAACACAATGGGAAAGGACCTTATCAGAGAAGCCAACGATCCACAAAATGAAATCGACATGGAAGAAGTTTGTGTTACAGTCTCCATCAAAATACCAATACTTTTTTGCTCGCATCTCTATATTCATCCTCCTCAATGGTTGCCTGTTCAAGCTGCTTACAAATGACCATGGAATCAGGTAAGGTCTGCTCAGTGACTGGTAGGGAGTCCAGTTCATTTAGTTTCTTACCCAGATCCTCTATCCTGTTATTTGCATTTGAGAAATTGCATTTCTTCCAAATCTTCAGTTTCTTCTACATGTACAAAATAACATTATAAAAAAGTAGAATCCACTCACAGTGGGTTGCATGTTATGTAAAGCAGTGTAATTTAAAACAATTATTTTATTTTACGGTGTTTTCGGATGTTACTTAAAATAAAATCGTGTCTGGACCACATCTATTATCAGTGACAAGAAATTGCAAGGATAATTTTGTACTTACTAATTAATATGTACGTATAGTATATACAGTGACAAGAAAATATTTTTGCATTACTAACTAATGTGTATTTTTGCACCTACGTACTAACTAATGTACACGTAAGAGTAGTAATTCTGCAATTTCCCATGTAAGAAAGGAGTAATTAATATTTGTTGCAATGCTCCCTGTGTCGTACCGCCAGTCCTTGCAGCAAATATAGTTTTTTATTTTTCAATTTTTTTTTGGAGGTTGAGCCCCACGTCCCCCCATCCTCTAAGGTGATCTCTGATCAGATGACTCAACAGCTTTTAAAAAATAAAAAAAGTGAGTCTCAATGAATGGTAAAAAAAACATCTTTAATGGGTCAAGCCCAATGACAATTTTAATTTTTAGAATATTTTTAGTGTGCATTGAGCACAATTATTAATTTTTGAAATTTTTCGATCATCTGATTAGAGATTGGAGCATACGAATAAGTGGGGCATGTGGGAACCAACCTCAAAAAGATTAAAAAATATATATATTTACCGTTATGACCCACTGTGCAGCGGCATGACAGCAAGTATTACTCGTAAGAAAGTTATACAAGAAATTAACTCCCGTACTGTTTAATTTTCATTTCTTTTCATTTTGTCGATTCACAGTTAGATCTCCTCACTCAAAATAACAAGGAACAAATCTACTCTCACTCTGGAAAATGCTCTATTTATTAGTGTGTCGTTTCGGCATGTCGTAGAGCATCTAAAATGTTACGTTATTTTTTCATACGTTTGATACGTAGTAAATAGCCATATTTCAAAATCAGTTGATCCTTAAAATTTTATTTTTAATTAATTTCGATTTACAGCCCAAAATCACCGTAAATCAAAACTAGTGATTTTAATATCAAAACTTTTATTTTTATTAGTTTTCAAATCGGTGATTTTAAATCAAAATATTATATTACTTTAATATTTTAGGACGTACCAAACAACACCTAGAGTGAAATATGCCCCCTCATCCTTGGGCCACCTCCCTTCTCACTCTTTCCACTCTTGCATGAGGGAATCAATAATCCCATTCCATCACAAGATGCAAAATGAATGTGACTACCGTTTACATATCGGAGGAGGCCGGAGCTGTCAAGTCACAAACTTATTGGCAATATTTTAGTTTTTCCATCTAATCAAGCTACAATGAGAAAACAACAGAGCTTGAGCCACCGAAAAAGGAGAGCAAACAAGAAGCTTCATGCTCTGATCTAAAGATTCGCTTTTCGTTGTCATATTCCAGCCTCTTGATGCTTTGAACATGACACAACCATTTCTTGATTTGACTTTGCAATGGCCATAGTTAAATTATTGACGACTAAGTTGATGCTAAAGCAATAAACTAATGGAGTGTGAATTAACAGAAACCAAACGCACCCCATCTTTGAAATAGCTGTGTTTTGTAACTTGGCAGGTCATATTCTTGGGTCAACAATTACGTTGGCCTGCATGCATGGTCAATATAACAAATTAAATAGCAGGAAATGGCGTGTTCTGTGGCAGCAACAGGTGAAAGGGACAAGCCATCTGCTCATGAGACTACCACATTTGTGAGTTGTGATCTTGTGTCATCTATATGTTTGTCTTTGCTACTAAGGGGTTAGTTGGTGGAACGAGAAAGGAATTCTAAACCATCTTCAAACTAAAACAGGTTTCGACTTGTTAGAATAGTCTTAGATCGGAAAAAAGATAAAATTAAAAATATTTAATAAATGGTGTCTACTCTACTCATTGTCTTAAGTTTTTGAATTGGATGACACAATAACTTTAATATAGTTATGAACCAGACCGCACATCTCATATTTGTGGTCCACGTGATAGAATTTAAAATCGGCTTGCACGTGAGAGGACGTGTTAGAATAATTCTAAATCAGAAAAATGACAAAATAAAAAAGTGTTTAGTAGATAGTGCCTACTCCACTCATTAACCCACTTTGTTTGCAAAATAAGTTATTACGTGGGACCTACTGACGGAATGGCACGGAATGGCATATACTAGAATAAGAAGTATTTCAGATTGATAATTTTGTGGGGCCCACTGACGGAATAAGAAGAATAAGTAATTCTTAGGTCTAGGGTGGGATGACTTATTCTCCTGATTCTTCGAATACGTTATTCTGCACAGATATAAGTCATTCCGTTTGTCAAAACAAAATTAAGCTTATTCTCCTCTTATTCACCTTTATTCTTCTCATATTCTCTAATCAAAGTGACGTTATTAGAGGTTTTGAGTTGGATGACCCAACAACTTCAACACTACTTGAGGTTCTATGGTCAGCATCTCCCCTCTGGTCATCGAATGCCCTTGTCAAGGCTTTGGAAGATTCACGTCTTTAAGCAACTATCAAGTCCACATTTAAATTCGAGATAACAAGGATTAGGTATAGGTATATCTTGTCCTTATGACATATAACCCAATTCTCATTTTAATGTTAACCTTGAAGATGAGAATTGGTGCTTAAGTTGGGGATGATTTTATGAACAAGATGATCATTTGGTGCTGTATTAAAGATCAAAAATATAAATAGTGAACGTAATCCTAGCTGATAGAGCAGAGTATATATGTAATATGAGGGATGTGTTTTTGCTTTTCATTAATGGAGTTTTAAAAGGAAATAAGCATAAGAGAGGTTATCCCATGTTTTCCTTGATTTTATCCTCAAAGAAATAAGGAGAAGATTTCAGAATGTTTAAAACTAGGATCAGGAACAACCTTATTCCATGTCCTTTTTCTTTTTGAAACAAAGCAAAAACGATCTGCCAAGTGTCAACGCGCACTTAATCCAAGTTATATTTGGACAAAGTGGAAGTCAAAGTTGGAAACCACTGTTTTCCAATTCAAATAAAGTGCACTGTATTCAATTTCATCTCCAAGCCAAAGCTAGTACATCTATTTCTAACTTTGTGTTTATTTTAGATTGCCACCGAAAACTGTTTATGAACTCGTGAGATAAATATGAAAGATTGTATCCTTTCTGAGTGCAGCGTCGGATTGCGCCATCCAACAGCTTAGATCATGCCAGTGTGCGACTTTTGAAAAAAAAAAAAAAATAACTATTCTATCGGAACTCGGACAATATGGATGTGAGCTGGGGGTCTCCTCGGCTCAGAAAAAAAAAAAAAAATTGTTGCACTGCTCGCTGCCGTCTGATCTAAAAGATGGAATAGCAGTGCGGACACGGTGCAAGTGCAATAAGTATCACTCATCTTTTTTTTCTTGAAAAATAAACTTAATGCTGCAAAATCACTTGCTCTCCGTTGAGATCTACGTTAGAAGGAAACCTGCATTTTCTTGACCACCTCTTCCCATAACTTTTCCTTGGTCGCTTCCGACCTTTGGGCATAGGGCCCACAAATTCGACTCATAATACTTGGTGGCTCAATAGATTTTAGCGGCCCTTTTAGTATTATAAGTCCTGACTAAACATAAGGCGCTGTGGGTTTAACCAATCAATATTTCGACCAAATTCTTTCTTTCAAAGAGACCAAATTCAGATTACAATTAAACTTACACGGTAATCGCATGAATCGACAAGAAATATTTGTTGCATGGATGCACACTTAAATCTTGTGGGAGTATGAAACTGAAAGTGTCCCTCCAACTCAATATTTTTTAAAAAATAATCTATATTTAATTCGTTATCGTCTAATTTTAAAGATCTTTCTTTGGTCAGACAATCTAGATAGTACAAACGGGCATTGACCAGTTCTCCCTATGTAGTAAGAAATTCTTTTGTACAATATTTGTGATGGTTCTGCCTTATAAGAGCAAGTATTTGGAGGATCCCACCGCAGGAAACAGTATTCTTGGTAAATGCTTCACCACCTAGGGGAAGCGTATGGGCATAAGTTCCACAATCTTGTGAGACAAATCTTACTCGATGGAACTTGAACCTCAGACCTTCTTTTGAAGAAAATGTTGAGTCAATACCATTAAACCACATGCCTTGTGGTCCAATTTAAATTTGATCAGATAATGGTATTCTAAACATTACAGTCCACATGGAACATTAGGCAAGTATTTCTTATGGAAGAAAGAAAAAAGGAGGCATCCATCTTGTGTCAAAACCGTGTCAGGGAACCAGCACACACCCTGACCGTTGGACAATGCGGACACGCCTCGCACCTGCCCCTTCTTCACGGGTCGTCCCCCCATTTCCATGAACATTGCGTGGGCTTCGGCCCCTACACGTGTCGTCTTCTCCTCTCTCTCATATTAGAACAGCCGAGCCAGGACGCATCTAGATCAGACGGTCAACGAGGCCGCATCAGCAGCCAGAAGAGTCCTGGCTGGGGAGGTCCAAATATTAAAGGCACCATTCATGGCCATGGGGGGTATTCCTCACCGGCGTACACGTTGTGATAAATGATGCTTTCAAGGGCTGTCAACTGCTACCCACTCGCATTAGATTCGGATGGTTTAGAGAGTGGGCACATTAAAGAGCAAGGATTCCCGGATCTAAATGGCGTTGTAGATGAGGAATAGTGGGTGGACTTTGTTTCATGCTTCAAGCACTTGACCATTTTGTGGTGCTAGTCTCTTATTAGAGTGTGTACGTAGGAGATGGGTTGGAATCTCCAACTTGGGTTTCGCATGAGAATTAAGATGGGATAGGGATGACCTATCAAAACAAGAGACTATCAAGAGGACCCAACCGAGTGGGATAGTTGGTTTCACCATTTGACTTCTCGGAAGTCTCGGAATTCAAGTTGATTGGAAGTCCAAAAACTCTTTCTGTCATTTGATCTTGATGTGTTACAGGATTAGTATATTCATTTTTGTCTATGAGATTACTTCTCCAGAGATTGATTCGAGTCTGAAATTATCACTTGATTAGACAAAATTATCAGAGCTGCACGGAATTATCTTCCTTCGAAAGGAAAATATCAAGCTTTCTAAAAAAGAAGGGACTACCAACAGATTGTTCTCGCAAAAAAAAAAAATATATATATATATATAGTAACATCATTTATTGCCATAGTTTATTAATATATTTTCAAAAATATTAATAATGTCCTCTCTTGTTCTTATAACAATATTAGTTTTTGATGCCATAAAATTAAGACTCTCTAAAAAATGAGCTATTTCAACTCCACGTTAATTATATTAGCCGTCCAAGACTGCAATAAATGTGCACGAGTAATTGTAGTCCATAGGCTGGTCCACTTAATCCTGTGACTCTCCGCACACCCCTACAATCAATGTTACCAAGTCAAAATTCAGAATTTTTTTTTGAAAACTTCATGGTCGTGAAATATGTTAATTTTTAAAAATATAAAATATTATTTTAAAATATGATATAAAAATTTACGAATATTTAATATAAAAAATGAGCAAGTTTCACTTGGAAAGATATACTTTTCTTGAAAATACACAATCACATCGTGACTAAATTGTTACTTTTTGAATTTCTAAAGATTTAAAAAATTCTTTCAATAATTGAGATTTATTCGCCAAAATACGTTAAGTGTTGTTTGGTGTACTGTCGTGAACAGCCGTAAACAGCCATATTTTAGCATTTTCCATGCATTTGGTGCACCTGTAAATAATTGGGTTTTGGAACCAGTAACCTTAAAATGACACTTTTCTTTAATTTTAATTTACAACTAAGACCCACCGTAAACCAAAACCCATAAGTTTTGGTTCCCCTAATTTCTGATGCTGCCAAGTCAGAAAAGGCTTTTCTATTACTTGCACACTTTTAAAGGGGCTCATGGTTGTAATTATTATCAAAAGATGTAATTCTAAAAGGATATTCACGTTCGGGATAAAAAATTTCAGAAGATAAGAATAGGGACATTGTAAAATGCCCTTAGATGTTTAGAATTTTGGATCTTAAAGATTTTAAGAGAATTTATTTTAATTATTTATTAATAAATCATATTTTAAGAGCATGAAAGTTAACTCTACCTCTCAAAATCGGCAGTGAAGTGATAAAAAAATTCAGCATACCAAACAGAGTATCAGATTTTGTTTTCATGCATTGTACGATGCACCAAATGAAGCCTCAAGTTCTGAAATTATTTAGATTTCATCTATTTTAAAACACTAGATTTTAAAACCGGAGGATTATGGCTGTTTACGACGCCCTAACTAGCACCTAAGATGAAAGGGTGTGATTAAATCATGATTTTTTCATAAAATTGTACACTTATGTTAACGCTGCCTGCAAGCATGTAGCTAGGTGGACCCAGGTTTTAATTTTTATTTTTTGCTCTAAACTATTTTTATGTGATGTTTTACTTGAGGACGAAAATGAAAGTCCTATAGGTATTAATGTAGCCATTCATGCATGCTTGATCGAGGAGTCTCATTATACGTCTATATATTATCATGATTAACAGTCCTATGAAAAGTGTTTTAGGTCCATTATTCCTGTGTTATGTTGTAGCCGTCCACTGAATAAACATAAAAAAAAACCTTCAAGCTACAACAATTGTAATTTTATTCTGTAATCTACCGTTGGCATCAAACCATAAATATATCACAGACCATAAAAGGTTAGCCACCATCTACAGTGGGACTTGATGTAGAAGGGGTGCCTTACTAATATGCCACGTCACTCGAGGTACTGTTTAGTTTAATATAAAATACAGTAATATTATAAAATATTATATTATTGTGACATAGCATGTATTATTTTATAATATTTTACTGTATTTAAGCTTAAACTAAACGACCCTTTATAAAAGTTTCGTCCCTTTGGAGAATCTTTGTTAAAAGGATTTTTTAATTGAAATTTCTTTTGTTAAAGGCTTGTCACTTATCACTTGTGTAGCAAAAATGTTCGAGCCCACATAGAAGAATCTCATGATATTAGACAATTTAACATATCCTTTTTCACCACATTCAATAGGAGCCACCAAATTGTACGGCGTCTGTGGCACAACGGACATGGTCTCCGTCATCAGCAGTGAGACCCACGTTCGAATCTTATGGGGTGCCTCTCGTAGGTGTCTTTTCCTTTCTCCATACTTAATCTGGCGGAATGCCGAGTTTCGAATCCGAGAGGTTGGTTAAGAATCCTTCCCCCATTACCATTAATCTACACGTTCAAAAAAAATAGGAGCCACCAAATTGTTTGAATGGCCATTTTGGCGACGTCTTTCATAGTTGAAATTTTTAATAAGAGGTGTCTAACCAATCCATTGCATGGTCTCTCACAAAGTATCCCCACTCTCACCACCTAAACCACCTCCTATCCTACTTTCACCCTTTACACAAGTTGCACTTTTCCTAACCTGCCCTTATATCTCATCTCTACTCTCTCTCACAATCTGTTGCATAGTGATTTTCTTCTTAATTATTATTTTTATGAGATAATTCCTTAAATGTTAATAATAATAATAATAATAATAATAATAAATGTGATATCATAGCAACCCTGTAGGTTTGAAATGAGAGCTTGATGAGGCAGAATTCGATTCGGCCCATTAAAACAGACCCAACGCTGAGATCAGCCCAACAACAGCAGTAAAAGGCCCATTAGCAGCCTTCGGCCCGTTAGCGCCCCAACGGCCCTCAGCCCAGTAAGCAGTCCAGTGCTCTTCGGCCCATCAGCGGCCCAATAACCTTCGGCCCGTCAGCGGCTCAATAGCCTTCGGCCCATTAGCGGCTCAGCAGCCCTCGGCCCAGTAGGCTTCGGCCCATCAACGGCCCAATCCTCTTCAGCCCAGTAGCCGTATCCGGCCTACTCCGGTGGGAGCGTTAGGCACTACGGCGGTTTACCAATAAATCCAGAACATAGTCCTATGTCGGCTGCCACCGTTAAGCATCCTCTATCCTCCGCTATAAATACACGGCTATTTATTACCAAAGGTAGGTCTTCGTGACCCTTATGGACTACAGTCCAAAAAACATTAAAGTTGTTTCTTCCACCTCTTTGACTTCTGAATCGAATCATCTTCAGAAGCTAACTTAACCGTCGGAGGGGGTTCCTAAGGGCCAAAGCCCGGGATTCCTGCTGACTGATTTTTCTTCTTCTTTCCCTCCTGCAGGGGCTCGGTTTGAATCTTCGCCGACCTCCCCGAGTCGGTCTCGGCCACCAACCTCGGACTTCTTCCTCTGGTCTCGACGCCATTCGTTGGCTGGTCCTCGCCTAAAGGTGCTTCAGCTCCGTCCCGCACCAACTGTCCCTCAACCGGAGGAGTTTCGGCCGCGCCTTCCGCAGGCTAGCCCACATCCGACCGGGCGACCCTCGGCTTCGGATCTTCGGCCTCGTCTCCGCCCTCGCCGCGTTCCGGATCCCCGTCAGGCCTCTTCTTCGATCCGATCCAGCTTCGGATCCAAACTTTAGATTCCAGCTTCGGAATCCGGTCGTGATAGCTTCGGCTACATCAGAACTAATTAACGGCATCGTCCATCTAGCTACCACCATCCAACCTGGAACTCGAGCTGTTCAAGAAACTGTTGACCTCTCAACCACTTTGGCTGCTGCGTCTCATCCATTGACCATTCATTAAATCACATAAAAATGGAATAAGATCTTCTAGATTTTACTTTTGGTGGGCTTCTTCATTTGGAAATGGCAAGGGGGGCAAGGATTTCGAAGCAATTTGATTTTAGAGATTGGTGTCAGAATTGTAAAATTTGCGACCATGATACCAGTAAAATGTAATTTTAGGAAATCCAGATGATAATAGAACTTTTAAATTGGTATTTACGTGTTTAACCTCCATGATCATGCCCATCAAAAGTCAAGTCACATGACTGTTCAAGGGTATCAGTAGAAATTTCAACCTAAGAGATTGTTTCAACTTAGAATCCATTTGGTTTCATGTAAATAGGATACATGAAAAGCTTTTTCAAAAAGCATAGCTCGATGACTAGTTTGGTAATCTTTAAAATAATAATCAGTAGAAAACTTAATTCGTTGGCTCCACCTTTTCTCCATCTCCACATCCTTGAGATAAGAGTGAATGTGCTTTTTTAAAGTAGTTGAAACCTAAGTACCAAGTGACATTTTATTTTAACTTTTCTTGTAAATTTGTTCTTTAAAAAAAAAAAATCCATTTGAATATATTTTACATAAAATCAAACAAAAAATATAATCTAATATCTCTCTTTCCCTCTCTTCTCATGAGTTGAAATAAATAGTTCTAGGAGTAAACATCACTTTCTTGCCACTAGCCCGTGGCATAAAACTATACGAGGTCAATCCTTCCCCCTATTAGAAGGAATTGTGGCATTTAGGTGTGAGGGTCTTGCATTCTGGTCTTCGGATCAAGAGCTCTGGTATCCAAACCACCGAACCACGCAACCATAAAAAAATCACTTTAATTGGATGAATCCATGCAAAGGATTGTTTCCGAATCAAAGGACTGTTCCCAAACGCCCCCTAACATCCTCTCTCATAGTTTTGAGGTGTGTGTTTTTTAACCGTTTGCGACCTTTTAGTCTGTCTTCCCCTTGTCTTTTTACGATAACAAAATTGTCATAAATCCCGTGACTCAAAGGTCAACGACCACACCGGCAGCGACGCGCAGTGTGGACCCCAGGGCATCTCCATTACGTCTTTTGACCGCTTTCCACGGGCAAATTTCCTCAGCTACCCAGTAGACCCCAGAAGAGAGAAATCAGTAGTGCACTGTTCCGGGCCCCACTCCCCTTTCTTTCGCCACCACCACGGCATCAAAAAAAAGTCCACAACGACAAAAAACAAAACAGCAGGCCTTTCCGGCAGTGACCTTTTGACCCCCGGCCCGCAGATGCCCCGTTTTGTCGCTTCCACCGCGGACACGCCCCACCCCAACCACCGGACCTGAAGCCAACCACCTAATCCAACACAACTCCTCCCTCCACGTCCGCCCCTCGTCAAAATTTCCGGTTTGTCTTTTTCTTCTTTTGCTGTAAAAGAGAGTCTTTTTTTCCCATGAGCACTCTTGGATACCATATTTTCACCTTAATATCCAATTTTATAATATTCTGAGAATTAGACAGGTTAGTTCTTCTTAAATAACATAAATTACGAAGACTGGATATCTCAAAGACCTATATTTTTCATATGTCCACCCAGGTCCCTGGCGCCAGACCACAAAGGAGTAATTGAACAAAAGAAGAGGGATATATAAGAAAGAAAAATAATTTTCTCAGAAAAAAAGTGGCCGGGACGTCCCAGATTTTTACAGACAGCCACATCCAACGTCAGCTCTCATCCTTTTCTTCTTCTTCTTCTTCTTCTTCTGCTTCCGCTTGGGGAGATCCGTTTACGAGGACTCGAACAGGAGGCCGGCGGCGGGGGTGCCGGCGGCGTGGAGGGATGCATCGGGAGCAGTGGCGGCGGCGCTCTGGCCGTGGCGGTGCTCGCCCTCGTAGGTGACGATCAACATGGAAGGGTCGTCGGGCGCCCTCTCCACGTGCTTCCTCGCCGGGCAGCCGCGCAGGGTGCTGCACTTGTAGTACCCTCTGCAACAGCGCCGACCCAGGGTTAGAATCCCATTGGAAGACTACTACTACAGGATTGGCAACTCGCAACCGGAAGAAACAAAACATCCATGGCACTTTGAGAAAACTTCGGTTTTTTACGTTAATCCGAACGACCTATGGGAAGAAAGATAAGGGGGAGGTGGATAATACCTAGGGAAAGGTGATCCCTTGATGGGCTTCTGGCCGTACTTCCTCCATGAGTACTCGTCTGGTGGGATATCCGCCATCTTGGAGCTGATTGCTGGAACCCTAATCGTCTTCTTCACCCGAGATTTCCTGAACCAGTTGAAACATGTTTAGTTTCATAAGACTTTGAACAGAGTAATGGAGCAAGGCGACGTAGCAGTGGGGGAGAAGAAGGTTACCTCCTCTTGGAGCAGTGGCACCTGCCGCCGGCAGACATGGAGTACCTGCCAGATGCGTCCTCCGAGTGGGCGTGGCCGTGGCCGTGACACTTCCTGGAAGACGACGAGAGAGGGGGCTTCCCGGCGGACAAGGCGGGGGAGGGAGCCGCCGGCGCCGGCACCGGCGCGACGTGGGTCAGCAGCAGGGACGAGCCGCCCTGCTTCCCGTTAGACACGCTGCCGTCGCCAGTGACGGACGACATGAACGACGAGTTCGCCGAGGACATGGACGGCGTGATGCTGAAGCTGTCCTTGGTGAACTGGCTGCTCACCGTCGTCTCGCCGCCCCCAAACCCGCCCGGCCTCGGTTTCGTGAAGTCCAACGTCAGCGACTGCGGCGGCGGTGGCGGGAGCGGCGGCAGCAGCGCTGGGGCCTGCACCTGGTGGAGGGGCTGCACGGCGGCGGGAGGGTAGGCCACGGCCAAGGCTCTAGCCGTCTCCCCAGCGACAGAGGGACAGGGACCAGCGGCAGGGCCGCGCCGGAAGCGGGCGTGGCCGGTGCGGTTAAGGATGGAGATGACCTTCTTGAACTTGGAGATGGTAAAGTCCGCGATCTCGCGGCAGTCGAGCTGCTGCTCCTGCTGCGGCTGAGGCGGGGACTGCTTGTGGTGCTGGCCGTGGTGGGAGAGCTGGAAGACAAGGTGCTCCATGCTGCGGATGCCGGCGGCCGCCGCCTCCTGGATGGCCATCTGGTCCTCCATCCTGGAGTAACCCATGAGATCGACCGCCATGGCTGCCCGCCTCAATCACCGAATAAGAGGAAGGAGAAGAAGAGAGCCACCAGAGAGCTGACCCTGTCAGAAGTCAGAGACAGTAGTGGCCGACCATGGCAAGTGCAAGGGGAAGGGGAGGAGGAAGTGGAGAAGAAGGAGAGGGAAGAGGGGATTAGAGGGGAGAGGGGGTGGTGGGGGGTTATATGGGCGAAATGGCTCAGGTGGGTGCGGGGGATTACCGGACGGGCCGGTGGTAGATAGGACTTAATTAATTAATTAAAAAGAATCGGCGGAATTAGCGTTCCGTCCCACGGCTCAGATGTGATGGCGAGGTCCTCGTGATGGAACCGAAAGTGGAGTCCACCGCGAAGCGTCAGCGGATTTGACCCGCCTGCCACTACCCCGGTTAAGGCCGTATTTACGTGAAGTATGGGGAAGGAGGTCTCCTGCGCCACGGAGCAGTGCGCCTCGCCAGCGGAGAGATTTAAAATTACGGAACTGATTACCTGGATTTTTCCTTTAATTTTTGGATTTTTAGATGTCAACTAGTTTAATCTGCCGAATTTTGGTGCTTAACTTTCATAATCTTAACGATTTTTTAAATTCTTATGATCACATATTTGTTTAATGAGCCTCCTTTTTTGTAAAATTTGAGGTAAGGGGAGTTTACAAAATAACTTGATATTGTGAGATGTTATAAATAAACACTACCAATGAATGGATTTCTTGTAAGGGAGATATTTAAAAACCTCTTAACAAAATTATGAGCAATTCGTGAGGTATTCTAACATTTTGCCAATAGAAGAAAACGTAGAACCAGAAGAAATTATTTTTCTGTTTATTGGATGCGTTGCACCTTGTTAAGAGGATCTCATCTTTAAAAATAATTTTACTACTATTTTATACAGCGGAATTCAATGGAACCATTATGATTTTTTAGGGGAAGAGTGGCAAACTATTTGAATTCAATCATGGAATTAGTGCAGCCAAACCTTTAACTATGGTTGTCAAAATAATTTGAGACCCATTAGCAAACCCATTTGGAGCCGGTACTTTTGACTCCAAAACACCCGGTTACCTAGTAAGGGTTATACTCAAATGTTGAATCAAAGTTTTATGATATGTGAATCAAGCCCGTGTAAGAGGTGTAGTACAAGTTAAGGCAAGTAAATTTAAAACCAGATCCATTTTTCCTTTTTCTATATATATCATCTAATATTGGGTCTACTATAAATCTGAATATTCTCATTTCGGATATGAGTCGACCCACGCCCATAATATTTGGGACATCTTTGGCAACACTTTTAAGTGAAAGTCACTTTTGACTTTCTCTTATAATATAAAAAAAGATGGACGCAAATGGTTATAATTAATTTTAAATTATTATAAAAGGTTAAATTCTTCTAACAACTCTATTTTTTTATTAAAACTAGGAAACTCCAAATTATAACTTTTAGTTACAAGCTAAAAAAAATAAACTAAATGTCATAAAAGTGACTCCGATAACTATTTTTTTTATCACGAAATAACTAGATAAAAGTCTAAAGATGTATTTGGCAAAACTTCTACTGGAAGGTCACTTTTGACTTTCAATTCTCACATAAAATGATTTGGGGGAGAGGGATTGTAATTAATTTTAATTTGTTACAAAAATCAACTCTTTTATAATAATCTCGCTTTTTCTGTAATATTGAAAACTTCACTTTGTAGTTTTAGTTAGAATTCAAAATACAAGTAAAATATTATACAAATGACTCTTAAAATTTAAGTATTTACATAAAAAATAACTAAATAAAAATACTTTCAAAGTAGTCGTAGACCCAAACCCTGGGATATGCGACTAGCATGTGCACCACTTTCTTGAAAACATGGGATTCAAAGGCAAACGCTGTGCTTGTCCTTGGTCAACTTGTGAGAACCCCAACACCTACTAAGTTTGAGTATAGAAATAAAAATGGTTTAGGCATCGGGAGTAGGGAGCCTGCACATCACCAACTTCGTTAAACAATGAGTGCTTCTAGAAACATGTATTGTATTTTGCTTCTCATGGATCAAATCAAATGTGAGAAATCTCTTCGTTGACTTTTTAAATCGGCTATAGGTTCTAGGCGGCGCCCTAGTTTGTTTTAGCAATCTCAACTCTCCTCCTTTAGTTGACATTAGCCTCGTGTGACACATCCACGGTTGACTAAATTTTATTGAAGGTTATTAATTTGAAGGATAAGGATGATTCTATCGTTCTTCATTATTAATTAATATTTATAATAATATGTTTTAAGTCATACTTATCTACACATTTATATTTATGACACCCTTTAAGAGCTTGCGTCACATGATAATAGGAACTTGGAGGGTTAGGGCTTTATCTGTGGGTAGATTTTAAAAATCAACATAAGGATAATCTAATGAGTCTTATATTATTTTTTTTAAATTTTGAGAGAATCTGAAATGAAAATGGAAGTATATATAAAGATGCTGCAGTGATCATATACTGATTAATATACTATAAAATAGTCAAGGATATAAATTATACTTAAATTTTGTTTGAAAATAATAGTTGATAATTTGACCCCCTAGACTTGGATCCACATTTTATCATCAAATTGTCTCCGGAATCTTTTCAATTTGTGTTCTCAAACACAACCTTAGACATGATATCATTTTAATTAATCTTCGATTTTTGGTTGTGTTCGGCATAACTTCTAATTAGAGGTATGTTAAATTTCCACAAATTTCAACTGGTTTGGCGGGGAGGATAATAGATCCTCAAAGTCATTTGTGCTATTGTATAATTATTTTTTCATTTCCATCTAAAAGCTTAAACTTCTCCTTAAATTGAAGTTACAGTGTGGTTGCTAGAAAAAAGGTTGATCTACGTAAGTACCTAAAATCAATTAAAAAGTATTCTTATTCAATATCTTTATGTTGAAAGTAGAAATCACTTTAGTTTCACCATGTATTAGAATATTCACAGCATATCTTTTAACTCCTTTCTCCAACTCTGTTTCTAACAAAATTATTACAATATAATCCATTACATATCAAATGTCTAGCTCCTAAAGTTGAAACAAGTGATTGAGATAAGTTACTTTCTTGAAGTTCAAAAACTTTAATTCATATCAACTATAGAAATCAAAAGTACATCGTCTACATTGTTGAATAATAATTCGGTCGGTACATACTCAAGGACATAGACAAATTATGACATTCTTTACACAAAAATTATTTTGCTTCAACAAGCTCACTGTAAAAAGATTCTTGGCCAAAAGTATTAATAGGGTGTTTGGAAACAGTTTTTATTGTAAAACTATTTTATTTTAAACTATATTTTATTTAAAGAAATATTTTTATTTTCAAAATTAATGTAATAAGTTCTTGTCTTTTTTTTCCTTGTTTAGAAAGATTATTATAATTTTTAAGAATTTTAAAGACCTATTTAGAGGGAGGGTGGGAGAGAGAGAGAGAGACATGAGATGATGGCGTACAAGAGAGAGAGAGAGAGATGTGGGAATGGTGGTGGATGTTGGGAAGAGACAGTAAGAGATAGTAGAGTCCATGCAATTTATCACTTTAAAAAAAAAAAAGAGACAACAGTTTGGTTGGTTTTATTGGCTGCTCATTAGTCATTGGCCGCCTTTAGTTTTCGGTCGTAGCACTTCTCTTGCATATGCATGTTCCCTTAGTTCTGTTCACGGATCTGTGTTCTCACACTAAAAATGTCATTTTTCTTAAAGTGATAGTTCTTACTCCTTGTCGTTATAGTTTTTATTCTGAAAAGGTTTTTATGAAGTCCCAACTTTTTATCACCTCCTTCCTTAAAAATAAAATGAAAGAATTCAAGTTGACTTTAACTCTTGTTTTCATTTTAAAATCAAATTTGAGAGAAATAGTTATAAAATTACAACCATGCACCCTGTAACTTTCACTATTTGTGTGGATCCTCTTGCACAACCTACGAAAGCAAGTTCTCCTTTTTCCTCTTAAATATCTTGGTTAATGAAAAAGCAAAGGACAAAAAGAACCAGGGGATGACCACCCTCGGGGTTCATTTGAATTTCTCGTGCTCTGGAGCCCGTTCGGGAGCGTGAGAAACCCGAATTATATATAAAAAGGGAAAAGAAGTGCAGGGGTCAAAAGATCTCGCATGGGACCTGGAGCCCTCGTGACGTTGAATTTTGTACCAGAGTTGTTGACCGGCATCACGCAGTTCAAGCCGTGCGATGGAGGTGGCCAATATCGGACCGTCAGCACGCGCCGGTAAAGTTGACTTTGTAAAGCGGTACTTTGTTATATAATTGCGGTCCTTGTCGGAGGTCGACGGTGGGGGGCACGTGGCAAAAGCGTCAGGAGTCACGACGGATTAGCTGCACAGCTGAGGTCAGCTCTCCTGTTGTGTAAGTCTACTTTTTATAAGATATATTTAATCACATGGTCGCTCCCGCTTTTAACCAACACCGTTTGATCAGGTAAGCTTTTTGAACGAAGTTGGGCCAATGGGCTTTCGGGTCCGACCCGTTTGACAGACGATGCCCGAATTGTAGTTCTCTTGGGTCACTTTGATTGGAGAATAGGAAAAGAATAAGGCGAATAAAGAGAGAGAAAACTTAATTTTGCTTTGACAGATGGAATGGCTTGTACCGGTGCATAATAGTATATTCGGAGAATAAGGAGAATAAGTCATCTCACCCTAATCCTAAAAATTACTTATTCTTCTTATTCGTCAGTGGGCCCCTAATAGCCCACAAAATTATCAGATCGAAATATCTCTTATTCTAATATACGCTATTCTGTCAGTAGACTCCACATAATAACTTATTCCGCAAAAAAAGTAAGATTTATTAGCTTAAAGAAAAGTATGTTTGCCGATTGCGGGATGGTTGGATCGTGTGAGAGTACACCCTAAATTGTTGGATTTAAATCGTTGGATGGTGTGAGAGTGCGATCTAAATAGTCACGTCATGAGTGATAAAAATTAAAAGCTGATTGATCCTTGAGGTTAATAATCTTTTTTAAACAAAGTCTTTTTTGGTTCATTGTGCCCTCGAAATAGGATGACAACGTTATGATTGTGGTAATCTATGTGAGATTGTAATGTCTCCAGTGTTGCAACTAAGTATTACTCTTGTCAATTAGATAGAAGTTTAATGTAAACACTTTTATTCTGACGTTTTGAAGTCCCATCTTAACTAGATAAAATGTTGATTTATTTGCTTAAGCACAATAATACTATTTACAGTTTGGGTCTATGTGCTTTCTGAGTACAATTATCTAGATCTGACCCACTTACAATCTTTATGTCCACCTGAAATTTTTCACAGGTAAACATTTTAAAATTTTGCTTGGTAAAAGTATCCATGAATGCACAACTGTGGACGTATTAAAGCTGGTAATTGGTGGGATCCAGTGGGTTTGCATATTGGAATAAAACAAACCTAACTTTGAGTAATGCTGGGGTCCCACCATCCGACTCAGGCATCGGAAGTCGCAGGTTCTATTTGCAATTTTGGACCGGTAGATCCCGTCACAGAGCAGCCCACTGGGACTGTAAATGATGCTTCGACTTCTTTATTTTTAATAATTTTAATTTTTAAAAAATAAATATAAAAAATTTAATTATTAATATGTAAATATTTTTATTAAAATATTTATATAAGAAATTAGATGTGTAAGCAAAATTATTCATTTTCGTATCTCATGAGGGAAAAAAAAAACTCCATTATGGGCTCAACCTGCGGAGATAAGCAAAATCCGCCCAACCCAAGCTGGGGACAGCCGAGCAGAATGCTCGGCCCATTCAGCCCAAAAGACCTTGCTAAGAAGCTCGCTGATGATTGCTGATTGTGCAAGATGCATCAAAGTTAACTTGTCCCATCAGATTCTTGTGTGATATTTGGGTTTCAACTGCAACAAGATCCACCTTTTAATATATATTCTAATAATATATTATTATAATAATTAAATGGTGCATCACACTATATACATTATATAATACTTGATGATCAATATATATGTTGCATGCAACCAGTAGGCAGGGACGAAGCCAGGAATCCTTTCTAGTGGGGCTAAGTTAATGCATCATTAGAGGCTAATAGTTGGCTCATTTTGTTTGCAGAATTGCTTATCCCAAAATAAGATTTTGGGAATTTCTTAAATCAAAATAAGAGATATTTTAATTTGATAAGTTGTTGGTATTCCACCCAAAATAACGAGAATTACACTGCACTATTCTAAGTGATTTGATAGGAAGGAGTGGAATAAGGTTGGTGGAGTAGGCATTGCTCCATTGAAGCATTAGAACGTGGATCCTCTTCATCTGCTGTAGAATGAGGTATCCTCCAATTTTAAAGCCACCAGCTTTGATAAAGAGTGGGAGTGCTTTGTTTGGGTGGTTGGATGGCTGCAAAATGTCCATGCAGATGGACTTGATTTCCAGTAGTTTTAAGTTGAAGAAAAATTATATATTGGAGTACCTGCACATGGACGGAGTTTTTCACATTTTGCAACCCAACAATTAGTAATAATGCAAAGATAAGAAAAAATGTAGTGGAATAGTGTTTCATAATATTTTACGGCACAGAAAATGGAGAAGCGGCAACTTTTACTTCTGTTTTAGGACAAATTTTTCATAGATTTCATCTTGGAAGCTACTTGAATGCTAGCAACGCCATGCTGAACACTTTAGATAGCCACAAGGATGGGGGAAAAGGCCATTTTGGTTTAGTCTTTACAGAATGTTTAGTAGACCTCGAAGTTGCTATGAATTTGGAAATTTAAGTGGAGCTTTCGCCTAGAGGTTAGCTGAAAAATTGAGGATGTGAGCTTTAGTGGTACACCACCACAACTTGAAGATCCTTTCCTTCTATATCTCTTGGGATTTCCTTTTGAAGCTTCTAGTACTCTTCCATTAATTGAAATCTAAAAATTAAATAAACTGTGATTGTGGGAGCCTGAAAAGTGCCTCTCGTTGGAAAGAGTGGGACAGCATCTTTTAAAAGACGTTACACGGTTAATAGCTACTTTTAGGGGTGTTCATATAAGGTCATACTGAACTCACTAATCCCATGAATGGCGTTTCTTTCATCTATACAGCAGTTTTAAGTTATATAGCCGATACTTGTACCGTTTTGATCATCTTCCTCTCTTTTTTTTTGGAATGCTTTTTAAATGGGAGATGTTCGAAACTCATTGAGTCTCCCTATTGAGGATAATTCTAAGTGAACATAATTTTCACCTAATTAGATAAGTGCTTGCGGACATAGAAATTTTGTTTAGTGATGTCAATCGACCAATAGGGTCACTGTATTGAATCGGAATCAATTGGCCAGTAAGGTCACTCCAATGGGCCAACACCAGTGAGCTAGTCATTTTAATAGGTCAAAATTAATGGGTCTTGTTAAATTTTACGAAAAATCCAATGGAGTCACGGGACCTCGCTAGATATGAGTTGGATCCGTCATTGATTCTAAGGCAACTCCACCATCGAAGGAAGTAATCTTACCGGCCATGCTCAAATATGTGGGGTGAAACACCTGGTAGAAGTAGAATTTATGACCTTCCCAAGTGTAGAGGTCATAAAGAACCAACCAAGGTAGGCCCAAATGATCTTTTTGATCATCTTCCTTTTGTTGGACAGATATATTTACAAAGCCCAATTCATTTTGATCATCTTCTAATCCCACCAACTTGGGTATTACATAATCTTTCACCGTGCTACATACCTCTTAACTAGCGAGGCAGAAGCATATGATAGATGCACGGTAAGGATTAGGACTACGGTCATCAGCCACTTCGTGGAGACAGAGTTGGGGTTCCATGCAAAATTGGAGTATGCGGGAGTAAGGTGAACTGGTCTGGATCAACGCCCTCGGCCTCCATCTGGTTACATAGGGCCTTGGCAAAATTGGATGCAAACAAGTGGATTTGCCGGCTTAGGAGCTGAAAGTTGAATCAATGCCTAGGGCAGTTGGTTCACCACTTGCCTCTCAATTGGGAGGTCTTAAGTTCGATCATAGTTGGAGCCTAAAAACTCCTAGCCATGCAGCCTATAATTTTGTTGGGATCTTTATCTCCTGGTCCGTGAGATACTTCTCCGGATAATCAAGCAGTCCTGAAATTCTTGCTTAATTAGGCGGACTTTTCGACCGGCGCAGAACTTTTGAGGATATCTCGAGATTGATCCTTGATCGCTTCTAAATACCTGTATATACCTGGCCACTGTGCCACTGATCAAAAAAAAAAATGCCAACAGGGTGAAAATTTCATCCAGCAGTGATATGAGGTATTCTCATGGAAAATCAGTTGAGTGTTACAATGTACATTACTATTTTGGATGTTAATCCATGGGTATCGAGGGATGATCAATGTACACAACTGCCAGTATCTATATAAACACTTTGAAGTTGTGTTCCTTAAATTAATCAAGAGTTTTAAGCATGATTTGCCGTACATGATCAACTTGTGTCGACTTAAGTGACTTATACTGTGTCATGATGAATCTAAGTTGGTGCGGCTCGACCGAGTCTATGCGATTTAAGAGTTTTTTTTCATGTGATTCGGCCGAGTCTGTGCAAGTCGACCCGACTCGTACCGAATCATAAGAGATCCGAGTCGGTCCGACTCTTTGAATCGACGAACCCTGATTTTAAGTATAGTTATCTTGTTTCTAAGGGATCCCTTGATTCGATGTAAAATAACAAAACATCGTAGGAAAGTCTTATTAGAAGAAAAGATTCTATGATATTTTAGGTCGAATCAAATGACCCATAAATGACTCCATTATAGGGTGCAGATCAATGAGGAGGTTGTCATAGACAAAAAGCCCTCCAATATTACAGAGTACAGATCAATGATGCAAGGAATCTAAGGATCGGTTCGGCAAAATTTTTATATGGAAACTGTTTTTTACTTGTATATGTAATATAAAAATATTGAGAAAGAATGGTTATAATTAATTTTGAACAATATTATGCGTCAATAGTTTCTTAAAAAGCTCATTTTTATGTTACCATAGAAAGGTGCAATATAAACGCCACTCAAAGCCCAATTTCCTCATCTCGCACTAAGGTAATGTGAAATTTATGAAAACTCCAAATATGCTTATGAGTAGTCTTCTATTTCCTCTTAACTTGTAGTAAAGCTAGCCTTCAAGTTGGATTATTAGCGTAAGAGGTGAGGCCATGGCCTTGTGGGGGTGCGACTCCTATACAATCTACACCTCTAGCTTCTTAAGCTATGTCCATGTTTGATGCATCTCTTAATTGATGCATCTCTTAACTCAAAACTTTAAAACAATGAGTGGAGTAGGCACCACGTATTTAAACTTTGTTTCTTTTGTCCCTTATCTGATGTAGGAGTACTATTCTAACACACGTCTGTAGACACGCTAATTTTGACGTCATTTTGAGTAAATTTCATATCATATAATAATGCCTCATAATGGTCTGATAATTAATCATTGATTAATTTTTATTAATATTTTTGAGTGTCGGGTCAAACAGACATGTTTAAGTTAATCAATCGAATTGATTTTAACTCAAATTTCAGTTAAAATATGAAGAATCCTAAAAGGCGTCGACTCATGCGGACACCATTTAGAGTTTATTCCTATTTTAGCGTTTAAATTTGAATTTTAATTAATTGATTTATTAACTAAAAGGCGTCGGTTAAGGTCGACGCGTTTTAAGTTTCCTAAGCTGTTTTAACTTCCCTTCCGGATGTTTATCCTTATCTTAATTAGAGTAAAAGACGTCCATCAAGGTGGACGCGTTTTAGCTAATAAAGATAAAGATAAGTTTTCCCGGATATTTATCCTTATCTTAATTAATCTGAAAGGCGTCAGCCAAGGTGGACGCGTTTTAGATAATTACAGATAAAGATGAATTAATCAGTAATTATCTGTCGATTAAGGTAGATAAATCCTAGATTTTTCTATGTTAATCGCGAACGCAGAAAATGCCTATAAATACCTTGCATCTCAAGGAGTTAAAAAAAAAAAGGAGAGAGAGAATTATTGAGCCACAGCGTTATAGCAATTTGGAGATCGAAGCAACCACGCCGGAGCGCTGCCACCAGAAGTCGGCATCCTTCTTCAAGATCTTCATCCTTCAAGGCTTCTCCAACTGGACTGGGCATAAGTTTTTCATATTAGAATTTCATTTTCATTCATTAGTTTCATTCTCTCATATTCACTGCATGCAACACACACCACATCATTAATTCTCTAAAACCCATCTGTTCTTAAGGGGTTTCAAAGCCATCTAAACAAGTGAGTTGCTGTTTAAGCATGTTTCTAATCATAGTTAACTATATTATTTCCATTTAGATTCTCATCATTATTTCTTCTTTATTTTTCTGTCTCTCTGTCTGCTGCATCCAACAACTGAACAACACAAAAATCAAAAAGAGGGAAATCAAGCAAAAGCCAGGAGAACTTCTGGACGATCCTCAACATTCAACAGCAAGAACGAAAAAACAAGAAGAGGCTCTCTTTCTTCAGCCGGCTGAAGGAGGGGAACCAAGGATTCATTCTTCCGCGTTTAAACAGGTAAGCGATCAAACTCTTTTTGAAGCTTTTTAGTTAAAAGTTTCTGGCGATCACAGCACCTTAGTTGCATTTTTTTTTTTAATAGGTTAATTTACTCTAAATAACATAGTTTTTCACATAAATCACACGAGCAAATTTTCAGCACCTACAGCTCTTTTGGCGATCACGGTGGGACTTGGTCTCGCCGACTTTTAATTTCTTTTGTTCTTGCTATTATCATACCGGGCACCCACGGTGCACCACTTGTGTCTTTCGACACGTCCTCACCAATTGGTGAGTGTTTAGTTTGTTTAATTTCCCTCGTGCACCACGTGCACACCCCAGTGGCAAGATCTTGCCTCCCCTTTGATTAGTTTAAAAAGCTGTTTTTGGTGATAAAATGCTGTGTGTTTGAGTGATTTCTTAGTTGTTTAGATAGTAAACCATCCTGTTTAAAATCTGAAACTAAAAATCTTTGCATGAGTCGATTATTTATTGCATTTTTCCCTGTTTAAGGAGGATTCGACCCAGAAAATCCTTCTGGAAATCTGTTTCTACGAACTGAAAAGCGTCCAGGAACAGCGACGCGTTTCAAAACCGCGTCAGGTTAACTGGACGCCTTTTAGCCTCCAGATTATCTCTATCGTTTACATCTGTTTCTGTGAAATAATTAACTTCTGTGTTGAATAGCGTCGACCATCATCGACGCGATTAAGACAGTTTTTAGTTATTTTCCAGGTTTTCTCTGCTGTTTGCATCTGTTCTCTGCGAAAGAATTAAGTTCTGTTTTGAATAGCGTCGACCATCATTGACGCGATTCAGACAGTTTCTTAATTATTTTTCAGTTTCCAGATTTCTGTGTTGAGTGCTAGCTACACATTACTCTATTAAGCATTAGAGGCCATCCAGGTCGCAGGGCATACGCATTGAGGCTAAAACCCTCCTTTTCTTAGGAACACATTACTCGACGTTAGCAACTCTCTCTGATTGGGTTGGTCCCTTGATCAGACTAGAGAAGTTGACGTTGAGACCTCCATAAGTCCCAAAAATCAAGGTATTCCTCCTTGATCATCGGGCTGGTTGTACCAATTGAAGTCCCGGCTAGATTCCGAAAGCGTTGTGAGAGAAAATCTTAGAGAATAACGGTGGAAACTGAACTGAAACTAGGATCCTTCCCTGAGCGAAATTGTGGTTTAATCCAATTCAAATAACTCAACAAGGAATCCTGAAATCACGTTAAGCATCCACTTGTTTGATTAATTTCTGCACAACTTGTTTGATTAAATCTTTGAAAAGAGAATCTAATATAATGTTGCTGCGATCAGGCAGAGATTTGAGTATGGCCCAAGACGCCATTATCAACTACGAGGGAGATGCTAATGCCCCTCGCAATTCTAATTTCAACTACGAGAACGGGAGAGATGCTGATGCCTCTCGTAATTCTGTCCCCATTCCAGTTCGACATGACGGGAATGTCCGAACTCCTCTTTTTAATCCGCACGATCAATATCATGATCTTCCTCCGCATGAATATGCGATTCCTAATCCTGACTTTGAGGGGGACATGAATCAGCATGATCCCTCATCCTCCGATCCTATGGATGTTGTCAATGCTCTGGGAGTTCTCGCCTCCCGACTGGACCCTCAGCAGTTCGAGGCGATCCAGTCCATTTTGAAGGGGAAGGCACCCATGCAGCCTGCTGAGCCGAACCCTGTGGCTCCCCCCGTTGTTCCTCAACAACCTCTTCCTCCTCCTCCTTATATCCAACAGGCCATGGAAGGTCTTCATCTTACCTCTCGGCCAACTGGGCCACAACTTTCTTCATCCAGGCAACCGGCTAGACCGCAGACGCCCATTTACCAAAATGCCCTCGGGCATGGCGGAAGCTCTGCCGGACCTCATCCTTATTACCCTCCTTGTCCAACGTACTCTAGGCAGCAGGCCTATCAAGTACTTCCTCCTCCTCCTCCTCCCCAGGCAGATCTAACCACGCAGACGTTGCTGGCCAAGATGGAGCGCATGGATGAACAGTTCAACAATCTCCAGAAAATGATGGGGGTTAAAGCTGTGCCAGAAATTAATTTACCGAGCCTGCCAGTGTTTCATCTGCCACCCTCTGAAATGCCAGTGTATCGAAAGTATAACGGTACTGGTAACCCCTTCACGCACCTGAAGGAGTTCATGTACGAATCCTCTTTCTGGCAGAATGATAAGAGGTCATTAGCTTTCTTGTTCAGGAGATCCCTAGAGGGACCAGCCCTCGAGTGGTTCTTTTCTCTGGAACCCTCAGAAGTAGAGGATTATGGTATTGTTTCACGTAAATTTATCCAACGATACCAGGACAGAGTTGCACCATCCTTGTCTATCACGGATCTTATTGCAGAAAAGATGAAACCGGACGAGGAGTTTGTCAGTTTTGCTGACAGGTGGCGGGGCCTGGCTGAAAAAGTGAAAGATCACTTGTCCGAATCCGAACAAGTGAAAATGTTGATTTCTAACGCCACTCCCCAGTTCAAGCTAGTCCTCTCCTTGAACAACTTGACGAACATGGCAGAGCTCTATGAAAGGGCACGGTACTGCCAGAATGCTTTCAAGGACGCTACGTTCTCTAGCGTCTTTGATCCTCATAGACCTAACAGGCCTCCACCTCGGAAGCCTGCAGTGCCAAATTCTCCTAGCTCAGGTCCAACTACTGAGGGCACGCTCTCTCACGAGCATGTCAGTACCATGAACAATAATTCGCCCCAATTTGTGAGGAATCAGCAGTACCAGAGGCCGCCACAGCCGAGCCAGCAGGGGTACAGGCAGCAGCAGAACCCCCATTACCAACAGCAGTACCAGCGGCCCCAGCAGCCGAATCAGAACCAGCTACAGCAACAGCCGCAACGGCAACAGCAGTATCAGCAGCCACATCAGCAGCAACAGCAACAGCCACAGTACCAGCCGCGTGCACCGCCGGCGTACCACAATGTCCCTCCTCCTGGTGACTACAACCAACAAAGGAGACCTCCAGGCCCGAAAAGGGCAGAGTACCCGGCCCTCCCAGAATCATTGGCGGACATTTTCAGCGCTTTAATGGCAGCCAATGCCTTAGTTTTGCCGAGAGAGAAGGCCGTCTGGCCTCAAAACGCCGATACGTCTAGGTATTGCTATTTCCACAGACAACCTGGGCATACCATTGACACCTGCTTCCAATTCAGAGATTATATCCATGATCTCAACGAGCAGGGCGGCATAGACTGGGAGGAAATGAAGAAATACATAACAGCCCTGAAGGCGAGGAGACCGCAGCAGCAGCAGCAGCAAGCAAGGCCACCGGCACAGGCAGTAGCACCACCCAACATGGGTATAGTGCAGAATCCACTCCCGGAGCATCAGAACCAAAACCAGGTTGCTCCCATCTTGACGAACAGCCAGTCTGAGGCTGGTCGTGGGCAGCAGTGGAGAGTAGAGGACTCTTCCTCTCTTTGTTCAACGGGTCACGTTCAAAGTACCGCAGAGCGACCACCACGCCGCACCATCCACATACCCAGACCACAACCCGTTACCATTACCCCCATACCCACACCTACATACCACTCGCCCACACCCAATAACCCATTACCACTACCCGCCTTCCTTAGACCCATTACGCCCCGCACCACTACGCCTCCATCATATAGCCCCCCGCAAACCAATAACGCGCCCCTCTTACCATCTAGGCCATTATTACGCATACCATTTCCTACTTCACCCGCTACCACTACCGCCTATCCAGATATGCCCTTACCATCTAGACCGCTATTACGCGTACCATTCCCCACTTCACCAACTACTTACCCATCCACCATCCAACCCTCTAGGCCTTTGATCCGCACCGCGCCATCACCACCTAGCCTTACGCCATCACCTACCTACCAACACTCCGCGCCATCCGCACCATCCAACTCTGCGATACTTAAGGTGTCACCCGGATCCTCCACGGTTGAGGAACACGCGCTCCGGAGTGGAAGGATTTTCAACAAGGTCTTTCCTCAGTCCACAGTCAGAGACGGCCCATCACAGCCGACTGAGGAAGCCCATAATGAAGAGAGTGCACCAGGCACTCAATATGACTTGTTGAAACACCTGGACCGGACACCGGCACGGATCACTATACTAGAACTGATCAAAAGATCCAAGAGTCACCAAGAAGCTCTGATGGAATATCTGCAGAAAGTGATGGTCAATGAAGACGTACCGGTAGAGAAGATTGCAGCACTACTAGTTCCTCAGGGGGATCAGCCCTCTATAACATTTCATACGTCGGAACTAGCACCGCCGGCAGCCAGAAGCATGGCTCTGAGTATCACAGTCAATATCTGTAAGAAGGCCGTGGATGCATGCCTGGTCGACACAGGGGCTTCGATCAATGTTCTACCTCCGAAGACCCTGGAGCTGTGCGGTGTGCCCAAAGAGAAATGGCTGCCCAGCCCCATATCAGTGACAGCATATGACAATTCTACTCGTTCCCCTCTGGGAATGGTTTATTTAAAGGTGGAGCTGGGCCCTGTAAGTCATGCAGAGGTCGAATTTCACATCCTGGAAATCGACCCTTCCATAAATGCCATTTTGGGTTGTCCTTATATTAAAACTCTTGAGGCGATTCCTTCTACGAATCATCAATGCCTCAAATTTCCTTACAAAGGACGAATAATTAAAGTAACGAGCATGCCGATCCTTGCTGCTGCTCATTCCTTGAACATCAAATCTGTTGTTTTACCTGGCCGGCAACCTTTTCTGTCGGTATTACAGGTCTACCGTCCAGTGGCTGATCCTCTGAAAGCCGCTACTATTTCTCCATATCCGTTAGATGCTATCAAAAGGGGGAAGTGCATGAGTACCCCAGGATGGAGGATCATGATGAAGAACGGCTACGAGCCTGGAAAAGGTCTGGGCACACAGTTGCAAGGCAGGACCACTCCTGTCAGAAATCATCGAGCAGCACCTGGAAGTGGTCTGGGCTATAGGCCAATAAAACTGAAACAAGATCCGGTTCAGAAAGCAGAAATTAAAGAGGGCCCGAAAATCTGGGAGGCAATGTCTACGCCACTCAAAGAAGGCCGAGATCCCCTAACATGGACCCTGTGTACACATTTTGTGAAAGGGCCCATACTTAGCCACGACAATACGGTAGTCATTACTTCCTGTTTTGACTTCCATGATATATATGGGAGAGACTTGGCCAGACATTGTTCTGAACTGCTTACGTACCAATCCTTGGAGGCTCTGCGGCCTATGAAAAGGAGGAAATTTTATGACCCTGAATGTGAATGGTACAGGTGGTTCGATCTGAGGGACCTGTATATTGCACTGAACAGACTATTTCTGGATCCTGCAGAACCTAAGTGGCCGCCGCAGATTGATGAATTAATTGAAAGCCCTGGTGCCATATTTGACAAGCGGATACTGCTATCTGAAGAAACTGACGAAGGGGAGCCAGATGACCCCTATGAAGCTGGTTACACAACAGATCTGCTCTGGAGAGGGACATATCCTTCACATGTCTTCATGCTCCATACTCTTTTCCGTACACTGCTCTTGACCCCGACTTGGTCGCGGGTCATAACTGAAGATATTCCACGGGCTCCGCCCGTCATGATTACTCTGTCCCCTCGGGACATTATACCACAACCTCCTCTCGATCTAGAGAGGTTGTATGATCTGATTTGGGACATATTACTATATGATCCCCCCAATCCTTTGGCCTTGGTGCCACTTCCTCCGTCTGATTCTCCTCCCATTTATATTCATTCTTGCTTTATGTTTAATTCTTTCATTTTCCAAAAAAAAACGCCAATTTGGCAACAAATTCTTCCCAAATCCTCATCGAGGAAACATCTTACTTGTCCGATTGCACCCCTCCGCGCGGGTCCTTCGGTCAAGACTCTCTTTTAGATTTACTCTGTCCCTCCCCTCGGGAGGATTCTCTTGTATTTCCACTTGTACCTCAGGATTTTCATCCTGCTTCATCTTCGTTAGGTTATGATAGTGAAGTTAGTCAGTCTGGTCAGGTTAGGAAGTCTAGGAAGCCTAAGGGTAGGCGAATTCCGGATAGATACCTCCGGGACTTAGCTGATAAGTGCTCTTCTTGTTCTTTAATCCCTCAGTTTTTAGAAAGTCCAATTCAGATGCCAGAAGATTGTATGGACGATGAGTCAGTCAATGATGGGTACGGGGTTTATGAATTAGTACATGAAAAGGACCCCATTGTTGAAGAGGAAGATGACGAGGACGCGGCTGAGGCATACGCCAGTGGAGTTAAGAGATTTGATGAACCCTCAGCTGCTGTAGAAGAGCCCACCAAAGAAATTAATTTAGGGACTGAAGACGAACCTAAGGTTGTCCTCGTCAGTAAAAGCCTTTATTCAGAAGATGAGAAGGCAATGGTACGAGTTCTCAAGGACTATAAGGACACTTTCGCCTGGAGTTATGAGGATATGCCGGGGTTAGACTCAACTTTAGTTGAACACAGGTTGACATTAAAGGACGGAGTTAGCCCGGTCAAACAGAAATTAAGGCGATTCCACCCACAAATGGCTTTAAAGATGAAGGAAGAGGTCGATAAGTTGCATAAAGCCAAATTTATTAGAGTTGTCCTTTATCCACAATGGGTGGCCAATATAGTCCCGGTTATGAAGAAGGATGGGAAGGTCAGGATTTGCATTGACTTTCGCGATTTGAACCGGGCATGTCCTAAAGACGATTTTCCATTGCCTCATATTGATGTACTCATCGATAACACTGCTGGTTATG
Organism: Zantedeschia hybrid cultivar; assembly: GCA_030544215.1. Lineage (NCBI taxonomy): Eukaryota > Viridiplantae > Streptophyta > Magnoliopsida > Alismatales > Araceae > Zantedeschia > Zantedeschia hybrid cultivar. The sequence goes on along the minus strand of JARZZO010000013.1, from coordinate 39,047,686 downwards.
AGACGTTATCATTTATGGACGGATTTTCAGGATATAATCAGATTAAGCTGGCAGAAGAGGATCAAGAGAAAACATCATTCACTACACCTTGGGGAACATATTGTTATGTTGTCATGCCGTTTGGGTTAAAGAATGCTGGAGCCACTTATCAAAGGGCCATGATGGCAATATTTCATGACATGATGCACATAGACTTGGAAGTGTATGTGGATGACTTATTAGTTAAATCGAAAACAAAGGCTGAGCATGCTAAAGTTTTGGCAAGGGTATTAGAAAGATCGAGAGAATATCAGTTAAAGATGAACCCCAAGAAATGTGTATTCGGGGTATCTTCAGGAAAATTGCTTGGATTTATCGTCAGTAAACGGGGAATTGAGATCGATCCTAACAAGGCGAAGGCCATTAGAGAAATGCCACCTCCTAAAAATTTGAAAGAGTTGAGAGGATTAATCGGAAGGTTGCAATTTATTCGCCGTTTTGTCTCTCAGCACTCACAAAGGTGTAAGCCGTTTTACGAGCTTACCAAGCCGGGAGTCAAATTTGATTGGGACGATAAGTGTCAGGAGGCGTTTGATGGATTAAAGAACTATTTAGCAAATCCTCCTGTTTTGAGACCACCATCTCCAGGAAAACCATTGATACTTTACATTTCAGTCCTGGATGATGCTGTGGGGGCTGTCTTAGCACAAGAAGATGAAGAAGGAAAAGAGAGGGCAGCCTACTATCTCTCTAAACTTCTCAACCCTGCTGAACAGAGATATACGGCGATGGAGAAAACATGTGCAGCATTGGTTTGGGTTGTGCAGAAATTGAAGCATTATTTTCTAGCCCATGAAGTCCATCTCATCGCTAGGATGAATCCGATCAAATTCCTTCTGGAGAAATCTGTTCTTACTGATAGGTTAGCGCGATGGCAAAGCTTTCTATCTCAATTTGACATCATTTATATCCAGCAGAAAGCGATCAAGGGCTATGCCATAGCAGAACATCTCGCTCATCATCCCCTTCCTAGATTTGATCCAGTGCGATCAGAGTTTCCGGATGAGGAACTGATGTCCGTAAATCAAATCAGAGATGATATGTGGACTCTGCATTTTGACGGAGCTCTGAATTCTCATGGAAAAGGGATCGGTATCGTTCTGTTATCACTTGAAGGTATCACCATTCCACAAGCCTTTCAGCTTGATTTTCCAGTCACAAACAATATAGCTGAATACGAGGCACTCCTTGCTGGTCTCGAGGCTGCTCATTTCCATGGTGCCACCAAACTCAGGATTGTAGGTGATAGCCAACTGATTCTTCGCCAAGTGTTGACCAAGTATCGAACTCTCGATCCCAAACTCAAGCCTTATCAAGAACTGACTTCTGCTTACTCAAAGCTTTTCACGAAATTGATCTTTGTCCATGTCCCTAGGAATCAGAACATTTTAGCTGACGCTCTAGCTTCACTTGCATCTTCTCTTGATTTTCCAATCAGCAAACAATCCGAATCAATCATAGTTCATAGGCGTCTTTCACCTGCCGTGAAAGACCCTTCATTCCTTAGAACTAAGGAGAAGTTGCTGAAGAAAGTCAGAGACGGAGATATCATTGAGAGAAGAGAAATCATGCTGATGGAGCTATTAGAAGAGATGGATGATGAACAGAAGCCATGGTATTATGAAATTGCAAAATATTGTGAAGATCAATCGTATCCTGAGGAAGCTACAACTGAGGAGAAAAGAGCTATCAGGAGAGTTTCTCAAAGATACACCCTAGTTGGGGGAGCATTATACAAGAGAGGTTTTGATGGAGTTCTTCTGAGATGTCTAGACGAAGATGAGCTTTGGAAGGTTATGGAAGGAGCTCATAGTGGAGTTTGTGGTGGTCATGTCAATGGACAGATGCTAGCAACGAAGATCCTTAGACAAGGATTTTATTGGCCAACCATGGAAGAAGACTGTGTAGGATATGTCCGTAGGTGTGCTAAGTGTCAACTTCACGCCGACAAAATTCATTCTCCTGCATCTTCACTCCATCCTGTTTCTTCCCCATGGCCTTTCTCCATGTGGGCTTTCGACATTATTGGACCTCTTAGTAATCCAGATTCCGGCATCAAGCAAAAATCTTTCATTCTCACGGCAACGGAATACTTCACCAAGTGGGCAGAAGCTGAAGCGTACGTGGAGATCAAAGCATCAACCGTCTGCAAGTTCATCATGAAGAACATCATCACCCGATTCGGAATTCCAAGCACCATCGTCACCGACAACGGACCGCAGTTCGTGTCACAAGAATTGAAGGACCTCTGTAACAGGTATAAAATTGCATTGCATCATTCATCTCCTTATTATCCGCAAGGCAATGGCCAAGCAGAGGCAACAAATAAGACTTTGATAAAAATCATAAAAAAGACGTGTAAATCTAACAAATTCTCAGATTGGCCAGAAAAATTGGTTGAGGCTCTGTGGGCCTACCGAACTTCAATCCGCACGCCTACTGGGCAAACTCCTTATTCCTTAACATTTGGAATGGAGGCGGTAGTTCCATATGAGATCCTCATACCATCATTAAGAGTACAATTGAATAAGAAATTTTCCATTGATGAACATCGTTCAGCACTCCTTGCTCAATTGGAACTTTTAGATGAAAAAAGATGGTCAGCTGCTAATCATGCAAAAGTTTATCAAAATAGATTAGCACGTTTTTATCAAAAGAAAGTCATTGAACGTAAGTTCAAAGTCGGTGAAATGGTTGTCAAAAGAATTTTTATAAAACCTGGTGGTCCGCGTTCTAAGCTCCAACCCAACTGGGAAGGACCTTATGTTGTATCTCACGCTTTTCCTGGTAATGCTTATCGTCTTGTTAATGCAGAAGGAGAAGAGCTAAAACATCCCTGGAATGGTTTACATCTTAAGAAATACTACCCTTAGGTTAAAGAGTCGATCAGTATGGTACAAAGACCAGTGGAATCAGAAAATTTATAAACTCAAATTTCCTTATCAGTCTGAATAACTTAATTTCAAGCCCATTAATGCACACACTAACACGTTTGATTCGTGAGTAACAAGAGATGCAAAGTCCTAAAGAATATCGAAAGCTTGACCAAAAGTGTAAAGTACAAATCGTTCCTTTTAAAAAAATTTCTGTTTTATACTCGGCCCATGATGTCGGAACGAGACTTAGAATAGACTACCAAGAATACCCGCCATCTTAGTAGGAGGCCGTCATAAAAAAATGGGGGAGATCCGTCCCGAAGAAAAGAAAAGAAAGAAAAGGAAAAGGCAAAAGCCAAATGTCAAATCAAAAAGGCCATTACATTACAAACGTTACATGAAGGCCATGAAATGAAATGAAAGGGAACGCAAGGTCGATAAATACCCCGGAAAGAAATGACCGAACCCCAACAGATACTAGGGTAGGAAATGGACATCTTTTTAAGTCTCCGGAACCTTCTCATGGGTTTTCTAAACTTATTCATCTTTTCTTTCTAAAGAGATGTACTCCAAACTTAAGGAATGGTTTAGATTGACTAAGGGTCAAATCATCAAATGGGATCACGAATGGAAACACAAGTTCAAACACGATGGGTTTAAGTTAAGTTGTTAAAGAATAATTTGGAAATGAAGTTAATAAATGAATATGATCTTTTGATCTAAGTACCATGCTGATCTTTTAGTCAAAAATCCAAAAAAAATTACATAAGTCAAAAAAAATTTCAAAAAAAAAAAAAAAAAAATACATATGTTTCAAAAATTCAAAAAAAAATACATATGTTTCAAAATTCAAAAAAAAAAAAATACATATGTTTCAAAAATTCAAAAAAAAATACATATGTCGAAATTCAAAAAAAAAAAAAAAAAAGTATATATTTCAAAACCACAAACAAAAAATGAATATTTCAAAACAACAAAAATATTTCAATTAGCATCTGCTTGTTGCACTTAGTGTGTTTCATTTCTTTTATTTTCAGTGAGCATCTGTTTGCTTGTATGTTGCATCTTTGCTTGAGTTTGATTATTCTCATTACCTTTGTTAATAAAGGCCATGCCCCTTGACCATTTATTGAAGAAAAGATTGATTGACCATTTATTTGGTCAGGCAAGGGGCTAAGCCTAAACAGATACTTAACCTGTTTGCTAAGTCATGTACAGGGCACAGGAATCAAAGAAACAAGGCACAAAGCTGAAGTACATAAATCTTTAAACTCAAAAGTTTCATATACAGGACAAGGCATGAAGAGTTGGAATTCGAATAGAGAACAGTCAGAAACTTGTTTCTGTGAGTAAAAGGTGTCGAGGAGCACTGACGCGTTTCAACGTTAAATGGCGTCTGTGCGACACGACGCGTTTCATCTCTTTATATGATTTACCCGAAATTCCATGCTTTTGATGTTTAAATTGAATATCTATTTGGAATTACTAATGATTTTGATTACAGAAAATTCAAGAAAAAGCTGAAAATATCAAGAAGATCCCACTGTGGGAGTCAAGAAGTCCTGACCGTGGCTAAAAAGACGGTTATTTCTACCCTTGTATTATTCCATGTAATTATTTTGCATTCGCATTACTATATGATAAATATTTATTAGAGTATATCAAGGACCTTGTGTTTTTGATGAAACTGGAATTTTAGTTCCCCTACAACAAAAACAGTGATAATTCCAGAGAATTCTTAATCGCATGGACAGGCCGTTGGTTGTTAATTAGTGAGGACGATGGTTCCACTTTTGTGAAACGGTGCGCGGATAAACGAGCTTCGGCTTAGCACTGAATTACAAGAGTTGGTGTCTTGACTCATTAATGACAATTTAACAATATTATCCTTGATTAATTTATATTTTTCTTTTAGCCCAGCATGCATCATGTAGGACTTTGAAATCATTGTAATAAGAATTAATTATTGATTAAGTTTCAGACCATTAAATCAAACAATTTCAAAACATGATATGAAATATTCCATTCTAAATTGAGTATCTTGATTATCTTTGAGATTCGCTTGAAGATATCATTGGAATTCTATCCTTGATTGGATTCTTTACCAATATTTCTTGTTTTCTTTTTAAGATCCATCATGGCTGCAACACGTCCACATTGACTGGCAAACGCTCCCTATGATGAAACCTACAGTGTCTACGACCTGGGGTACTTCCCACTCCGAGGAGGTTGATCGACTTTATTTTATTTCCTTGTCTACCTCATCCAGACAGGATTGATTTCATTGATATCATTGAGCTATCTTCATTGATGATTTTGAGAAAAATTCCAATCATGTGATGTTAAGAGCGTGTCTCATCACACCTTGGCATCACCTTTTCAGTACATTCCATTCCATTTCACTCCCTTGCAAAGACGATGCCAAGGTGAGGCAGCTGTAGACACGCTAATTTTGACGTCATTTTGAGTAAATTTCATATCATATAATAATGCCTCATAATGGTCTGATAATTAATCATTGATTAATTTTTATTAATATTTTTGAGTGTCGGGTCAAACAGACATGTTTAAGTTAATCAATCGAATTGATTTTAACTCAAATTTCAGTTAAAATATGAAGAATCCTAAAAGGCGTCGACTCATGTGGACGCCATTTAGAGTTTATTCCTATTTTAGCGTTTAAATTTGAATTTTAATTAATTGATTTATTAACTAAAAGGCGTCGGTTAAGGTCGACGCGTTTTAAGTTTCCTAAGCTGTTTTAACTTCCCTTCCGGATGTTTATCCTTATCTTAATTAGAGTAAAAGACGTCCATCAAGGTGGACGCGTTTTACCTAATAAAGATAAAGATAAGTTTTCCCGGATATTTATCCTTATCTTAATTAATCTGAAAGGCGTCAGCCAAGGTGGACGCGTTTTAGATAATTACAGATAAAGATGAATTAATCAGTAATTATCTGTCGATTAAGGTAGATAAATCCTAGATTTTTCTATGTTAATCGCGAACGCAGAAAATGCCTATAAATACCTTGCATCTCAAGGAGTTAAAAAAAAAAAGGAGAGAGAGAATTATTGAGCCACAGCGTTATAGCAATTTGGAGATCGAAGCAACCACGCCGGAGCGCTGCCACCAGAAGTCGGCATCCTTCTTCAAGATCTTCATCCTTCAAGGCTTCTCCAACTGGACTGGGCATAAGTTTTTCATATTAGAATTTCATTTTCATTCATTAGTTTCATTCTCTCATATTCATTGCATGCAACACACACCACATCATTAATTCTCTAAAACCCATCTGTTCTTAAGGGGTTTCAAAGCCATCTAAACAAGTGAGTTGCTGTTTAAGCATGTTTCTAATCATAGTTAACTATATTATTTCCATTTAGATTCTCATCACTATTTCTTCTTTATTTTTCTGTCTCTCTGTTTGCTGCATCCAACAACTGAACAACACAAAAATCAAAAAGAGGGAAATCAAGCAAAAGCCAGGAGAACTTCTGGACGATCCTCAACATTCAACAGCAAGAACGAAAAAACAAGAAGAGGCTCTCTTTCTTCAGCCGGCTGAAGGAGGGGAACCAAGGATTCATTCTTCCGCGTTTAAACAGGTAAGCGATCAAACTCTTTTTGAAGCTTTTTAGTTAAAAGTTTCTGGCGATCACAGCACCTTAGTTGCATTTTTTTTTTTAATAGGTTAATTTACTCTAAATAACATAGTTTTTCACATAAATCACACGAGCAAATTTTCAGCACCTACAACGTCCTCACGGGCAGATCGATTCTAGATTCTGCCACGTAGACCACAAAGACAAAGTACACGGCCCGATTCGTAACTATGGATTATGATACTATATTGAAGTTATTAGGTCATACAATTCAAAATCTTAAGGCAATAAGTGGAGTAGACATCACGTATTTAAGCTTTATTTCTTTTGTCCATTATCCAATGTGGAATTATTCTAACAGTCACCAATAATCTATCAATGCAACACGTCATTAGTGCTCTGGTTAAGCTTTTCTACCTAGTGTATCAACGTCTCCACCAGTGAATGCATATTCTAAATGATCAATGTTATCGAATAAGAATTTGAGTAAAGTTACTTTCAAAATCTCCATTCGGTAATTTCAAATAAGCATCAATAGGCATTTCTTATATGTTACTCGCATTTGCCCTGGGATTTTAACCTAAGGATAGATTTGTTTTTTTACCTGTATTTTCGGTTTTCTGACTTTTGAACGATGACGGCAGAGGTTCTCACCTTGTTCTTAATTCCACATTTCAAATTTGAGCTTAATTGGATTTTTCATGGACAAGATTATATATAGACGTCCATTATAAATTACTCATAACTATCAAAAAATAAAAAGAGGCCACTGACAGATTATTTTCTCTTACAAGGAATAACGTATAGATGGTTTATGTATATATCCGAAACGAACAAATTAGATGTAAGTATAAATATGGACATAGTATCGGATAATACCATATTATCCGATGACATCTCCAAGTTTCTCTCAAATCATTTCCTCCCCACAAGGTGCAATGAAATCTTTGTACTGATATCCATAATTCAGGCGATAGTGGGTAGGCTTCAGTGTTCTTTAAGAACAGGAACTACCCATGGGATGCAACAAAGGGACTTCAGCTGAGAAAGGAGTTCAATGTTCCCATGCGACTAGATGATCAGATCAAATGGTCCTGAATCTACTGCTGAATGATCTGATCGTGACCAGCCTTACATTACTGAAGAGGGGTTTCAGTAAATTTTTGCAGTCATGAAAGAGTAATGAGTAGAACATATTCCACCATATTCAATCCGAAAATAATCCATTAAAGTTGTTGAGGCTAAATGGATGAATAGGTCAGGTTTTGAATCGACTTATTGTTCAGCTAATTAAAGTTAAATTTAGAATAATCTGAAAAATAAAATCTTCCACTAAAACTCACATAATGTTGACAAAAAGGTCACCCAAGCTCGCAAGGATTTTGTTAAGGTTTTATTTAAGATAAAAGAAAGCAATCTACCATTGGACAACATTTATATTAAGATCCGGAAATACAAAAGCTAGATGGTCGGATAGCGGATCCCGGAGCCATTTTCACATCCCTAGGCTAGTGGCACAACATGCTAAAATTTCATCTAAATCCTTGATCAATTCACTTTCAAGAAAAAGAAAAAAGAAATCCTTGACCATTAATGTAAGCATCATAACACTAACCATGCACGTGGAGCAATGATGCAAGAAAAATCCTTGACATTATGATAAGCACCATAACACTAACCATGCACGTGGTGCAATGATGCAAGAAATTGAGACATGGCAGCGGGTGCCACAGCTAGACATGGCTGCCGTACAGGGATGCAAATAGATCTACCTTTATTTGATCTTTATACATATTTAGATTTTTTTTTAATCAAACAGGCATATATATATTCATTTAAACAATGAATGAAAATGTACATTCTTCAACACTATACAATTTCGAAAGATTATCCATATTCATATAATTGTTGAAGAAAGAGCAATATTAGATTTTTAGCATGATTTTATTCCCGAAAAGTAATGTGTCAAAAATTTTAAATTTTCTTACTTCCATGAGATAGGGATCATTTGTACCATCCAATATACTTGTTACAAATAAGATTAATGTTTTTGAAGCAAAAAAATATGATTAATGTTTACGTTTCGATCCTATGACTGCCCGTATTCAAATTCTTTTTCATCCATAAAATGTGTACAAACTTAGAGCTAAACATGGATGAGAAGAGATCCTCTCAATACATGCTTGGACTGGAGTCCAGCAATACCGAGAAGAGTACTACTAGACTCCGATCCAAGCATGTACATAAAAGATCTCCTCTCAACACGGATATAATTAGAAAAAAAAATTACTAAGAAAACAACCAACACATTCTACTACGTGCTAGCTAAGTCCAGCTAGTAAACAACTACAGTACCACAAATGAACCAAGAAGCGAGTCCTGATTCCCCCGAAGGAATCATATCTTACGGATCTACTCGGGATCAGAAAACTGTGCATATGGTACAATTAAGTAAACGTCTTATGGCTTCCCTCTTACGGCATGTGCCATAGTTTGACTCGCCAACCAACATATGAAACAGATCTCATCCTCGTCCCATTGTTCGCCGAAGCTTCATCGATCCCACTGGAGTCCTTTGCGTTTCCTGTAGATTCCCTTCTCCATGCATGTGCTCTTCCTTCCCATATTCTTCCCCCCCACAGTTAAAGTTGGAAGTAAGTGAGAGATATGGGAATAAATGTTCTTCTCTGGGAGGCAGATGAAGTGGTAAGACATAGTATTATAATGACTATTAGGCTAATGGATCCAATCATTTCTAGGTCAGAGTAAAACCTTCTGCCTTAGCTCATTTGGTGCTGTACTTCCCTGTGATAAAGGTTTTTCTCAGTCCATGTGCATGGTGACGTTTAGTGCATGTGATGAGGTTCCAATTATCATTACTTTTAATGGGTCTGCACCTTCCGGTGGGATTCATCTTGTATTGTAATCAAAGAACCTTAGAGAAGGGGTGGCATGTGGAGGTCTTGCTGCAGCAAAAATACCGTTAAGCACAGGGCCCTAAACCCTAATGTTCTTTTTCTTCAAGCTTTTGCAGTAGTTAGATGTGTTTATCCTTGTCTTTTGCCTGTGTCTCATTTATAGTTGTTCTTCTTCTTAACTTTCTCAGGTTAAAAAGATAGACGATGAGAAGAGGAGATCCAAAGGTGCGGTGGTTCCTGTTGCTGCTACTGCTCTTTCTTCTTCCATGGGATCTGATTCCTGTTGACTCCCACATTTGTTTTGTAGTACTTTAATTCAACGAGAGCATTCCTCTGCTTCCTTCACTCAATTTCATGAAAGCCCGTCATTTGGCGGCCCTTCTTTTGATGTCTTCTAATTCCATTCTTTTTCTTGGGTGGTGCAGCTGCAGCTGCAACCGCCACTGTTAGTCGTACTCCTTCATTCACCTTCTTTAAAAATTAAAGAAAACGTGTAAGATAGTTTATTTGTGTCCTCTTCCTTGCTCCACAATCTTTGCCTGATTCCTCATGCTTATGGAAATGGCCACATGCCTCCCATAATGGCCTTCCCCATGGCACCATTAACTCTTACTCCGGGTCCCATATCATCTCTTTGCAACTCAGGTTGTCAAGAAAGGAAAAATCTCTTTGCAACTCAGAACTCTTGTTAATGTGTGTGTGTGTGTGATAGAGAGAGAGAGAGATGAGGTATCTCTACAAACTTACGTTTCTTTTGTTTTTCCTTTTAAGGTGAAGGATCATTTTTGGTTCAACGACTCTGATGACAAAAGTATTTACAAGTTCTCTCTAATGAGAGGAATTCCAATTCAAACAAGTGAATTATTTCACTTAAATATGATTGAAGCTATATAACGTGACTTTTTTTCCTTATACAGATAATTATTCTGGCCTTAGATGACTCAATGCATGAAGAAAATTCTTCGCATTAACAAGTCCGTCACTTATAGGAAGCACTTAGACATATCACCCACCGTACATAATATATAGGTGTGGGATCTTGCCTCACGAAAAAGTTGTCACATGAACATATGCTTCACCCATCTTTCCATGAAAAAAAAAAATCTACACGCAAATTTAAGAAAGTTAGAAACTTCCAGCTTTGTCAGTGAGCAACTCTGGTAAACAATGAAGATTTTGGGTGGTGGAACGTGTGTTGAGAGAGATCGATCCGTAGGTATAGAATGCCAATGCTGTGATAGAAACGAGTGTTGCACAAAATGCAATAGGAAACATGAGACGTAAAAGGAGAAATCGAAGGCACTACTGGGAATCTCCTTTGGTCGCTGCGATCCATTTGCGTTGAAGTCTGCCCAAGGAGAGGAATAACTTTCACAACTTAGCCCCACTTCGATAGCAAAATATATCAGATTGCTTGTGCCAGAATATGGGACATTTCACTTTGACAGTGGTGTGAACTCACCGACCAAATAAGCAGAATAAGTAATTCTTAGGTCTTAAGTTGAATTACTTATGTTGCTTATTCAAGGAATAAGCAATTCTGACTATAGGGTAGACTCATATCCAAAATGACTATATCCAAATCTGGACCTGACTCATTAAAGGTTGGTGGTGGTAAACAGGTCAACTCTTGAGTCTACCTCGTATTGCTTTGGCATTAAAACACGAGTGGGCTTAATGAAAAATTCACCCATTAAACTCTACCATACTTGAAGAATATGCTTGATTTTAGGCTAAGATTAGAAAAGTTTGATCACGAATCTGTGCAATGTATGACAATAGTGTTCTTGTTTGGTAAACAGGTATACCTAGACCAAGGGTTAGTTGATCTAAGCGAGTCTATTGACGATTTGCACCTATCTTGACAGCTCTAGTTCCAGCAAACGTATCTACTAATTAGGAGCAAGAGAAAGTTTCTGGAAGGAGGAAACTGCCACATGAGGAACAAATCGACTTCGAGAGCTAGGAGAAGGAAGCTTCTCACCAAAGAAATCTTCCTGATCTCTGATTAAAGGAGATTGAGGGACCTGGAGGCTAGTGAATAGATGGTAGCAGGAGGAGATGTGTGCGGTTGGAGCAACCTGTAATTTCTACTTTCTTTACACTATTATTTTTTACTCTACCTAGATAGGTCACATGTTTTGTTATTTATATTTTATTTATTTAATTCTTAGAAATTGAAGGATCGAGATTTCCTACATCTAGATTTCATAAATCTTCGAGTTCTTTTAACATTCATAATTAAGCTAGTGATCGATTAATTAGACAGGTGACAGAGAGAAATATCAAGAAGAAAAAGTGAAATTTTGCCTTGACTTATGGAAATTAAGGGCCTAGAAAGTCCGGAAAATCTAAGCAGGTGATCCCAATTCCAAATTTTGAATGGCTATAAAAGATAGAAAATTTTAAGTGGATCAATGGGATCCAAGGAACATAATTGGTACAAAAAAATAGAATAGAACAATTTTTATTTTCCTCTAGATGCAACGGACACTCTAGATTGCTGTCATGTGCTCTCTTCGCAGTTTTTCTAAGTGGAGAACAAGGCAAAGCAGGAGAAGCTCTCCATGGACATGGGGGAGACATGACTGCTGACTGCATGCATGCAGCTGCCCCTCGCCCGAAGGACGACCTCACCCATAAGCACTCCGGCCGGCTCTCTGCCGAAGTAGGGTCGGCCGACGCCGGTGATCCCACGGGACCGGACCAGCCGAGGAGGAGTACACAAGTTCAACAGCGACCCTTCTTATTTACGGGTACGGCAAAGGCATGTGGGTGCACAACCTGTCATGATGGATCCTTGAAGGGGAAGACACGAACTTGCCCGCCACCACCACCTCCTCTCCTTTCTTCCCCCATTGATTAGCATCACATGCAAGCCATATGGTCCTGATTCTTAATTATCCTCCCGTTAACTTCCTGCTCACCCCACTCAGTATCGTCCCTCCCCCTTATCCTTCCCCTTCTCTTCCTCTCGTCGTGCATGCTTCTAGAGAGAGAGAGGGGGGGCACTTGATCCCTCTGGAGTTAAAAATTGAAGGGGCAAGGTGGCAGGGCATGTGGTCTGAGCAGCTTTTGCCCCCCGTCCTTCATGACGGCGTGGCGGAGGGGAGTGTCGGAGTCCAGTGGCTTTGTTTGTAAATTCATGCGACAACGGGGTTAGTTTTGCAGATGCGACTTTCCTACGAAGCTGGACATGGAAAGCCCGGGACTCTCCGACACAGGAAATGGTCAAAATTGTGACATGACATGTCTAATTGTTTCTTTCGTCCTCTTTTGCCGTCCTTTTCGCTTAAATTTACAGGAACTGCCCCTCTTCTTCTTTGCGCAGTTCTCGTCAGGTTAAACCCAGTTTTCATGTGCCTTGTCCTCGCAGCACATGGGCAGGCTTCCAAAGGTGATCCTTGGGGGGGCTTTAACGGTGGTGATCTGTAGACTTGCATGCATGTGGGCCCGGGACTTGTCCAGCTGTGAAGCCAGGGGAAGAGATCATATCCTCTACGCCAGCTGTGTGCTCTAACGGTGAGGTGTTCACTGTTCAGTGACGTGGCGCTTCTCCATTGGAGAGGTGCACTGAGCCGAGGTACAGAAGAGATAGGTCACTGGCTTCTTCAAGAGCTAGTTAAGGCCGGGGCCGGGGGGGACATGGTGGGTGGGGGGTTAAAGGCTGTCCTAACGTCCCCCATTTTGTTAAATTAATCTTTCGGCTCTTCTCCTTTTCCTCGCTTTGTACCTTCCGAACGTTTTCTCTCCCTTCTCATTCTCCCCAGCAATCATTTGAGAGCATCCTCTACCTTCCCTTCTCTGATACCATTTCTAGGACATCCATTTGCCCTGCTCTCTGCATACACTTCTGTTCACTTGAGGTCCTCATCTTCTCTCTCTCTCTCTCTCTCTCTCTCTCTCTCTCTCTCTCTCTCTCTCTCTACTCATCTATTTCTAGGACTCCCAGAGCTCCTGTTCTGCACACAATTATACTCACTTGAAAGAGCCTACGATCGTCGTACCCTGCCACCAGCAGCCGCTCTTCGAATGTTGTGTTCCGCCCTCCAAACATAACGTGTTCCTCTCTCTCCTTCTCTGACTCGAGTCAAAGCATGGGTTCTGAAGCTGTCGTGGAGGAGTTGCCGGAGATCAGGCCTGTGAGAACGGCCGCACCGTCGGAGGAGGCCGCCGCCGGCGTCACCACTACTACCATCCCAAGGGGGAAGCAGCGGGAGGAGGAGGAGGAGGCTTGTGTGACGCCGAAGTTGGTGGATCAGCACATGCAGAAGCCGGCCACGTTGTGCCCGCCGCCACCGAGGAAGCCCCGGCCGCCGAAGAGGAAGAGAGCTCCGCCCCCGCAGGGCTTCTTCGTCGTGCCTCCCGACCTCAGCTTGGTGTTCATCCCCCTCCCGGATCCTCCGAAGAAGATAATTCGAGTAGGTTGACTGAATTCTCCGCCATTGTTGTTGTTTTGTTCTTCCTCTTATCTCGCGATGCCCTTGTAATTGGCCCTTCAGTCTCATCTCCGCTCTTCCGTATACGTGATGCAAAACGCATTGCAGGCCAAGGCCTTGCAGCAAACAGTGACTTTGTTCCTCACAGTTAAGTACAGTTGGATGGACATAAACAGGAGTTTTTGTTGCCTAAGGGAATCCTCTCTCTCTCTCTAACAGATATATGTTCTGTTGTGCTACCTTTGCATCCAAGTTTCCTCTCTCTCTCTCTCTCTCTCTCTCTCTCTCTCTCTCTCTCTCTCTCTCTCTCTCCAAGTTAGGGACCTTTAGCCCTTATGAACAGGATATATGAAGTAGAGAGAGGAGATGGACTTGTGCAGAGAAGTAGGGTTCGCACATCTCAATTACGCTGCAGGGGTGTTGACATATAGTTGATCTCATGAAACTTGTATCATAAGCAATTCTCAACAGGCATCTCTTCCCTTGTTTTCAAACAAGAAAATGTCGAAAAAGAAAGGAAAAAATTTATGTGAGGTGTCACACATGACTTATATGCAATATTTTCTCCGCCTGAAAAATGAGACTTCCTTTTCTTTCCCCTTTTAGGGGTTGTTTGTATTAGTGTAAAACTTTGTAAATTACGGTTTTAAAATCACTGGTTTCGAAACAAGTGAACCTTTCTTATTTTAGAATAAAAAAATATTTGTTTAGTTGTTTGTTAAATAAAACAAGATAGATGTTTTAATCTTCTTGTTTTGATTTACAATGAGTCTTTGTTGAAACCAAAATAAGAGAATTGGACTGTCAAGTAGACAGACAACGTCAAGACAAGATTTTAATTTACATTATTTTATATCATTTTAAACAACTGAAAACACTGTAAAATAAAACAATTGTTTTAAATTACGTTGTTTTCCGTTAAAACAAACAACCCTTTACTAGAAACTTGAGTTGAGTTGATGTGTTTGATTATATCTGGTGTTAGTGAAGTGAGTCACGGCTTTTAGGGTACTGGGGATTATTAGTACTGTCATCTTTCCATAAGCAGTTATAATTGTGAAGAATTGTAATTTCTACGTGGTATTATTACAACACTCTTTTCGTAAAGAATCATGTTAAAAGCATTAATCTTCTTACATGAGCATCAGATCAGGATTAATGTGGCCAGTGGTGTGGTAATGCCGCGTTGTGTTGAAAATAGTTATGCACGCAGCTGCTGCCTAATCAAGCCTTTCTTGGAAGTGAAGTGATGCTAAGTAATTATTATATCCATTTTTCTTGAGAATTATGAGCTAACAAAAATGATTAACCTTAAACTTTTTTGCAGCAAGTTATTAATTGATCTTATAATCTCATCGTCGTAATGAATCAATCTTCGGAATCTTTTTTTTTATTCTTTCTACTAGGAGCGCCTTACTTTGTGTGCAGAATAAATTATTACGTTAGGTCTATTGACGGAAAAACCTATTCTAGAATAAGGAATATTTCGGTTTGATAGTTTTGTGAAGCCCGTTGACATGATAAGAAGAATAAGTAATTCTTGAGTATAAGGTGAGACGGCTTATTCTCTATTCTCCGAATACACTATTCTGCACGGTATAAGTCATTTCGCTTGTCAAGCAAAATTAAGCTTATTCTCTCCTAATTCACTTTTATTCTTCTCATATTCTTCAATCAAAGTGACGCTAAGAAGGCAAGCCAAGCATATTACCGAGTGGTGGATTCTTTTGACAAACACCTCTCTCTCTCTCTCTCTAAACCCTAATTCATACCCCCAGAATAGATGCCTCGTTCTTTACAGTTACAGTCACCTACTTCTCCACTCTACAGTAAAACTAGCTAGTAGGAAGGAAAGAATATGCGTTCGGTGAAGCAGTTTTGGTAACACCTACTCTGATGCTCAGGTCCCAATGCTTCCATCAACTTGGGGATCCACGCTATTAAAGGCAGAAGTTATCCTCATGTAGCCCCATCTGTAATTGATTAAGGGAGACCCACATGATAAAAATAAGATGGGCTTTTTGTAAATATATCCTCTAAAAGATCTCATATATGTAAAAAACTTCATGTAAAAGGTGTATATGCAAAAATAAACTCTTGTATGATAATTGTAGACATAAAAGATCCTCCCTATTGAAGTTAAAATCTTCTCGTTAAAAACCTCTTGTAAGATATGTTATGCAGAAAACATCCTTCGTAATCCTTGTGTACATAGAGAACCTTCAATCATTAAACCTCTAAGGGTTAATTTCATATAGATCCTCAATACATATAAAATATCGGATATATATACTCCACTTATTTATGCGATATCACATATACCCTCGCTAAAATAATATAGTATCCACCAATACACTTTTGATAGAATGTTAATTATCATGACGAGAGTATATACGATATTGCATAATATTATATATACTCTCGCTAAAATGATATAGTATCCACAGTGGCACTGTATATCCTCATTAAAGTGATATAATATCCACACGGGCACTTTTGATAGAATGTTATTATAATAAAGATATATATGATATTGCATAAATAATAGGGTTATGTCTGATATTTTAGATGTAAGGATGATTTATATAAAATTAACCCTTATATATATATATATATATATATATATATATATATAAATACATGACTTTGTTGCATATACAAAATTCTCTAGGGTTAGTTTCAAAAAGCTCAAATAAGATTTATTCCCACAACAAGAGCCACCTCTAAATTATTCTTCCATCTGATCTTGATCAACTGCTCTGCTGTTTACTTTTTTAACTTTTATATTATATTAATATTAACATTATATCCAACCACACTAATGAGGCGGAGCACTTCCCTTCAATTCACCTGATGAAGGCTCTCTTTGATACCCAGATTGCGTATCCATCATGTAAGCGATCGGAGATTACTTATGCTAAAATAAGAGAGCTTTTTATCAATAATCCAATTAATATTTTATTTACGATAATAAAGTAACTAAATTAAGTAAAAATATAGAACATAAAAATAAGTATCATCAATGTCTATTCTATCATTAATAAGACAATTTAAAAAATTTGGTTGAATCACTCCTTTGTGTAAGTTCTAAGACAAGTTATATTCTTACTTAACGGATACGAGAAAGACGAATTCGAATAAATTATCTTATTCTAAGCTTATTAAACTATGAAAGAGGGTGTTGTGCTTTCCTTGTTGATATCTGGCATTGTCGTCTTCTTGTTTGGTTCAAAGCAGAAGCCAACGAAACCCATTAATTAAACCACTGGCACGTCAAAGACAGAAGTAGGCATAGCTTAATGAGCAAATTCGAAAATAATGCTCAGCATCTTTTGTCAACATGTCCGTCGGCAGATCTCACAATTGAGAGCCCGAAAACAGAATCAGATTGTTCCCGACTTTGTCACTACAAAGTAAGAAACAAACCAGATCCGACATAAAAGTTCCAGCTTGCGGTATCATACAATATTAAGATAATTGAAAATTCCAACATAAGCTGTATGATTATTTGAGTAAAAATTAAAATGTTTTGTCAAAAATAATAAGGAGAGTCATCTGATTAAATCATTTATTTTTTCTTAGTAAAAGTACTGTTGCATCTGAGCCCTAAGTGCCATGCAAGGGTCCGATGGAGCGCGTGGGTCCACTTGGGAGTGACCTGCACCATCAACAGCTGTTAATGGACTCTTCGGTGTGGTCCCAGGAAGCAACCTTCGACACTCACGTCAACTCAAGAACATGCAGCAATAAATGAGTGGCAAGAGTAGTGGGAAAGAATTTACTTTGATTTGACATCTCTAAATTCTTTTAACCTCACTTTTATAGTAAAATCTAGTAAAATAAGGAGGCCTTATTTTCGGAATAAACCAAATACTGATAAGACTAATCCAATATTTCAATCAAGAATGACTTATTCCCGAAATAAGCTAAATAAACCATTCAACCTTACACTCAAAGACATGGCATCCACTGTCAAGGTGAAACACTCCTTATTTTGAAATAAACAATAAAAAATAACTTATCCTATTATAACCCATTTTACTATCAAAGTGAGACTTATAAAAAGGAGGTAGGTAAGCTTCTTCGTGACCTCTGATGCAAGACTATTCTCATGGTTGGCATTAGCCTCGAGTGCCATCCAAGGTGTTTCCCTGAGGGGCAAAGTGGACCAATTGGGCCGAGGGTTCAATCTGGCCTAACCCAACTTGGATTGGGCCGAGTCGCCTCGCCGCAGGGGGGGCTGAGCCCATGCAAGGGGTATGGTAAACGGTGTGGCAAAAGGTTAACTTTATTAGCATTCATGGATAACAGGTGAATTTCTATTTTGGCATGGTGATTGAAACTTGAAACAGATCCTTCAGTGTCCTGATATTCTCCTTTGAAAGCAGGAACTTCAATGGAGCTGCAGATTGGCTAGCAACAAAGACAAGAATATTGGAGGAAGACAAAGTCTGGTATGATAGTTTTGAACCACAGTTGGTGGAATGCTGCAGGTTAGAGGCCGGACAGGGGCGTCAGACAGGTTAGTCTGATTGTTTCTCCAGTTGTAACACACCCCCCCCCCCCCAAAAAAAAAAAAAAAGGAAGATAGAAATAGATCCATCTCAGATCATATCGAGATGATCGGGAAACATCTCGAGATCCTCTGAACCGAACTCTTTAGGCCTTTGTGTGTCCATAGACATAGGAGGAAATGAGGTGTATTTATACTTCCCCATCTTTTTATGGGAAAATGACCCATTTGCCTTCTCTTCATGTGTCTATGGACACATAAAAACTCAAGAGATTAGACCCAGTTCCTCGTTTTCATCATCGAACCCATGCAGTGTACAATTTCAGGTCCTGATGGGCAAAATGGATTCACACTGTACAATTGCCGCATCCCTTCCGAGGAGTGCAATAGAGCTTAGATTCTACAGTCTAATCTGCAGAAGAGACATTCCCACAAACACAAGAGCCCTCGACCGTGCACGATTGTTGTATCTGTCCTAGCCTAGGAGTGCAGCAGGATTAAATTTTACGCGTAATCTAATCTGCCGATCAGATGGAACCCGACCTCAAACATAGGTGACCCACACCATCATAATAGGTGACGCAGTCGAAGCACTCATGGATCGGTCACGGACATAGGTTCTGAGACTGCTGAAGAAGATCTGGACGAGAAGGATTGGCCCACCTATAAGACGAGACACTCGGTCAGAAAAGCCTCGGGTGTGGTCTTGGAAGAACTCTCTCCAATGGTCAAGTCAATAGGCGAAACTTACAGGATATTAAAGAGGATAAAGTAAAGGGTTGCGGATAACAGATGTTATGTACGTTTATTTGACGTAATCAGTGTCCTTAAATAAGGGGTAGGTGAGAAACCTTTTTTTGTTGCCGACGATGTAGGATTATTCTTGTGTATAAGAGAGACATGTTGGAACATGTTGCTGCTTCCCTTTGCAGAATTGGCCGAAAGCCCATTAACTAGCTTCGTCCCATAATGGATCTGGAGAAAGATCAGCTCTCATCTCGGCCCACTTAGGCCCAGCTCTCGGTTTACCTTATCAGTACGTCATACAACAAGTATTTCTTTTGAGTAATACTTGCTATACCGAATGAGGTGCAACCCTTAAAAATATATAAAAAAAATATATTTTTTTCATAATCAGTCTCATCATGTTTGACATATTCGACAATCTCTGATCAGGTGACCCAAAAAATTTTAAACAATCAAAAACCTGGTGTCAATGAATACTTTAAAAAAAAAAAAACTTTGATGGGGCGACCCCAATAAATTGAGGCTCAAGTTTTCATTTTTAAAATTTTTTTAGTCCAACTGAATATTCAATTATACGAACATGTAGACATGATAGGGTGGATTAAAAAAAATTAAAAATATTTTTTGAGGGACTGCAGCTCGTGCAATGCAATAAGTATTACTCCTTTCTTTTCTTTTTATCCCTTGTAGTCGATGTGTTGCCACCCATGAAGCAAGGATAACTCCAATGGGTTAAGCGGAACCTGCTTGTTATCAATACCTTGATCTGATCGGCCTATTAAACCATTTCGGCTTTATTGGGAAAAACGCATGACACCTACATAGATAGGGAGACACATACCATTTGTTTTCACACCAAGTATTGTCCAGAAACTCAGAATTTGCTGCATTACTCTGTTTTCGTCGCACAATTTAAGTCTTTTATAAATTCATAAAAACAATTGCAAAACATAATTGGCACATTATAGAATTTCAACTATAAGCAATCATGATCCATAGACGATTCTGAAATTATCAAAAAATGCTTAAAGAAAGCCTAAAATGAGTGGCCTGAATTGGAAGAACTTATTAAATCTAGCTCTTTATTCAGTATGAACTTCTTTCTGGGGTTCTGATTTGAATCAGACCAGACCACAATGACTTATAGATACTTCATGTAAAGCCAATATTCCAGTGACAAAAGCATAACATATATCCATCACGAGCCCTTCCAACTAATATGTGGACCATGACAACCTTGAGAGTTAAGTTGCTATGTTTGAGTCACTGGAAACTGTGGTTACAGTTGCAACACTAGTAAGTGAGAAAGATGTAACATTTAAATTATTCAGTGTTAAGATAGTGAGAAAGATGTAACATTTAACTTATTCAGTGTTAAGCAAGGTTTGTCGACTAGAAGAGTCGAACCGACTCAGATCTCCCATGATCCAGTATGAGTCGGGTCGACTCGTGCCGACTCGCACAAGTCGTATGGAAAAATTCTAAATCGTACCAACTCGGGTTCACCCTGATATGGTACGAGTCGTCTGAGTCAGCACGAGTCGATCCGGTACAGCAAACCATGGTGTTAAGGCACGAAACTGTCATAGAACCATGACAGGGGCACAATTCCTGTATAAACATCTCAGGAACAGGAAGGCAGTCAACTGCACTTTCTGGAGGAACACCACGCTCATGTGAAACTATGTTTGGAACCTCAAAAGAACACTTCCTGGTAAATTTCACAGGTACTATTTTATGCCAAGGACGCAGAGCCAGAAGAAATCCATGATATTTCCAACCATTGTACATCTCTAAGTCTTAAAAACAAAAACAACAGGATGCAGTAGTTACAATTGAGAGTAGAAACTGTAGAAATGTCATCTTGCACATACTTATAAGAAAGAAAAAAAACTCTATGTTGAACGAGGGAAATGCATAGGAGGTGACCCGTGGCCTAGCTACTGAAAACATGAATAAACAAAATAAATTAAACTTCTTTCATATTGCAACTCAAAAGGAAAAGGGGGCTTATGCCACTTCTTAACACAACCACAGATAACTGGATTCTGGATGGTCTTGGCCATCCGAAGTGCCCACTAAACACTGTTTGATGAAGAAAGGCATTTGTGGTTTCACTCGGAGTTAATTCCCTGGCCAAGAAGAGGCGTAACTTTGGCAAGTTTTGTCCCACAGAAAACTAAAAACCCAGTTGGCTGGCACTGATGGTTTTACACATCACACACACACACACACAAAAGCTTAACCAGAAAAGGATTTTAAAAAACCAACAAAAACGAAAAACTTAGCCTGCAAAGGGTTTTAACCAACATAGAAAGAAACAAAAAAATATCTAAATTTGATATTCGTCTGAAATTAATTGGTAATGAATATATGTAAAATAAGAACACCTCCCTACCAGTGATGGATTGCAGTCAGAATTTTCCAATGAAACATTTGAAAGAGGAAAAAAAAAAAAGGAATTCCCTTTCCTTTTCCAGAGCAAGAACTAATGCTCCTCAAAACATTTTATCAACATGTACAAAGATCTAAGATGGTGTGGTAAAAGCAACAAGCATTTGCTACCAATTTGCAATTTTTATCCATCTTCCAAACATTTCACATACCAGATTGCCAGCTGCTGTCTACAATCCTTCCATCTTCCTCAACCAGTCCCTCACAGCCGACCCTCGGGCGACCAATCTGCCACCATTCTTCCTGTCTATCCTCATCGGACTCCCCATTCGGAACATCACCTCGCGCACCAGCCTCTTCACCGGCGACTCCCCGGCGACGCTGCTATGCTTCCCCACCCCACACACCAACGAAACCTCCACTGGAACAACCTCTGCTTCGCCTCCGCCACCGAGCAATCTACCCCTCACCTCCTCAACCCACTGCAGAACCACCACCAAGGCCGAGCCCAGGTGACACCCATGGAAGTCCAGCTTCCCCTCCTCAGCAGACCACTGCAGCATCTGCGCCACCACGCACGAACCCACCAACTCTCGGACCAGCAAGGCTTCCCAAGGTGCGCCGCCCCCCTCCTCGAGACGCCCCACCAGCTCACCAATGGAGAGAGGAAGAGCTTGGGGAGTTTGAAGCATGGAGCAGAGACACGGGCAAGAGTTGAGGACGGAGTTATAGGTGTAGATTGAGAAGGGCATCCCGGAAGATCTCATCTTTCCAAGCCATTCCGCCATCTCCGGCAGCTCTCCGTGGCCCCCGTAGCAAGAGATGACCATATTGATACAGACTGTGTCCACTTCACACCCTGCGGCCACCATCTCGCCCACCGCCCTCCTCATCTCCGCGAACTGCCCCAGCCTCCCATAGGACTGCACGACTGATCTGTACACGGAAGGAGAGGGCTTGAAACCGGAGCTCGCCATCTCCGCCACCACCTCCTCCGCCTCCTCCGGCAACCCTAGGAGGCACAGCGCCCTGACAACCGATCCATGGGCGGCCTTCCCTGGGCGGAGCTCCCGCAGGCGCGATCGGACCTCCCGCACCTTCTCCGCCGACCCGTACCGGGCATAGGCCTCGGCAAGGTCGCCGTAGAAGGTGGCGAGCTCCCGGGGCTTCAGATGGAAAGCGGCTTCCGAGAGCAGGGCGTCCACCTCGGCGGGGCTGCCGAGCTTGTGCAGGAGGGGGACCGCGGCGGCGGCGAGCTTGGGGTTCCACCGGAACCAGGGGGCGTCGCGGATCCTTCGGTACAGGGGGAGGGCGAGGTGGTGCGCGGCGGAGGAGGTGGAGGTGGAGGAGGAGAGGACGTGGGAGAGGGTGTGCAGGGCGATGGCGTGGGAGGAGGCGGCCAGGAACTTGCGGGCGAGGCGGTCCGCGGCGGCGGCGGGGTGCTCGGCGGCGGCGAGGGAGGAGAGGAGGCGCTCAGCGTGCTTCCTGCCGTTGCCGATGCTGCGGCTGCTGCTGGCGGTGGTTCTAAGAGAGGGGTGGGGAGCGTGGCGGTGCTGCGGCGAGGGCGCGGCGTATAGGAACGCCACAGCTGTCGACATTTCCGGTGGTCTCGGAAGATTGGTGTGTATTCTTGTTACAATTATCTGGTTTGCTCAAACTTCCAAGTGTTTTCAAAGAGTAATACTTGCTGCAATGTTCTTTTTAATAGCAATGAGATATTGAATTGGATAAAAGAAAAAAAAGACTTTAAATTTTTTTAGGTCACCTAGAGGTCTCCTACTGCCGGACAGTGCAATATAAGATCGGTCTACTTAAAAAATAAAAATTGTTATTCGGCTCGACCCATTAAGAGACATTTTTTTACTATTTATTAGTTAATTTTTTATTTTTCAGATTTTTTTTCGTCACTCGATTTGACATTGCACTGTATGACCGAGTAGAAGACCTTGGAGCCGACCTTAAAAAAAGTTCAAAATTTTTTTTGCTTCTTTTACCCACTACTGCAAAGCTCCAATTGCAATTGGAGGGGGCGTTGCAGCAAGTACTATTCATTTCTAAAATGAGTAATATTTGTTGCAATGCTCCCAATCTCAATAGGAGTATTACAGTGGGTAAAAAAAAAGAAAAGTTAGGTCGTTTCCAAGATGCCTTATTGGGCCATACAGTGTAATGTCCGATCGAATAAAAAAAATTGATAAATAAAAGACTATTATTCGACTTGATCCTAAACTCTAAACCCTAAATCGTAAACTCCTTAAGGACATTTTTCACTGATCATTAGAGTCGTTTTTTATTTTTGATTTTTTGAGCCACCCAACAGGGCATTGCACTGTAGCACATCTCCTCGGGCCAACCTAAAAAAAATTCAAATAAAAAAACATTTACCAACTGTAATGCCCTGTTTGGAATAGGGGAGAAGGAAGGTATTGCAACGAGTATTACTCTTCTAAAATACATCAGATGTCTCTTGGTTTTGTAATTATATGATTGTTTGATTTTGACTTTTGAGAAATTAAGGCGCTGGTTGGATGGAAACTAGATTTTCTGAAACTTAATTTTGGCAAACCGCTTAATGCCTTCTTATAGCTTAAGAAGAAATAGGAGCAAGCATGACCAATGATTGAAAATAACTAGTGTCGCAAATGAGGAACTACTAAATTGAGATTTTGAAGATCGTCATATTTAGATGTAATTTAAAAAATAGATTTTATTATTATAAATTTTCCTTATGTTTAGTTATTCTGTATAAACGTATTCAAGTTTATCAGAAGCATCTTCTTTATAGACTTGAATGAGCTTATGAGGGGTGTATCCGGTATAAACTAACTCTAAGTAGGTTCATGAAAAGTCATATTTAGAAGAAGGTTTGGATGAACCTACGGTAGATAAATTCGTTCCAATCAAATCACTAAAATGAAGCTTTTTCACAATCCATCACCACTCATCAGCATTTTTGTTTAGTAAATAGATTGTTAACTCAACTTTCTCTCTTTCGCGACACTACCGATTCAAATGTGCGTATTAAATTTCTGTGTCACAAAACTAATTTTTATTTAGAAAATGACTTTGAAGCCATAGGAAAACGGGCTTAGGATCCGATAAAGATAGAATCAGGGGGTCAACCCTTCCCAATCTCTTCACCATCTCTGGTTTCTTCCCCTCAAATTCAAAAAAAAAAAAAGAGAAGTGAAGAAGAACATACAGAGAGAAAGAGGAAAGGCAGGAGGGTTGTTGTTGTCTCTATTTTACATAGTTTGAGGTTAGGAAATCAGAACGTATTTTATATTTTTGTTTATTCTCACTATAATCTCTCTCTCTCTCCTTTGATATGTTGATGAAAGAATGCCATCGTGTTTGAGTTTTCCTCAACTCTCATGCTACTCTTATGCTGTCTTATGATGGAACTTGATCTCCTATTTTATGAATAAGTATTGTAACTTTGCTTTAGAGGTCCTTTCTCTTCTTATTTAAGCTCTAATCGACTTAGGCTTTCAAAGCCCCTCCAGACTTGTTAATTTCATGGTGAATGTGCCTCTGTTTGAATCTTCTATCAACTGTCATGCTGAAATCCTTTGAATGTTCCAATTCCTAGATAATATTCATCTTCTGTGGGCATGTTCTAAGAAGGATGAGGTACTGTAAGTTACCTTGAAAGCCTTAGATCCTTCAAGGGCACCAAGAGGTTGTCTTGATATTGTTTTACTTACATATTTTATTTTTTTCCTTATGTGATCATGGATTGTTGTGAATCTGAAGTGGCGAGTGCTTCCCATTTGGCATTGGGCATGGCTTTGTCAAGGATATCCAAGGGATCCTCAGCCAGTAAGACTACCTCTACATTGTCATGAAGCCCTTAATATGTCAAGTCTGGGTCATAAGCCATTCCAACTTGATTTTTCTACATGTTTCCTGTGACGTTTATAACCCTCTTCTTGTTCTAAAGGCCACAATATGGTATGAGATGAAGGGAATACCACCCTGATCATGTTTATGGTCTTTATAGACCTTGGTTACATCCATACATGGCTAAAGAAAAAGAAGACTCTAGTCTACTATTTTCGTTCCAAGACACTGATGGATATAGGTGTCTTCTAAGTCAATCATAAGGTACCTATTTCGATCTGATTCACTGATAAATGGCATTAAATTCATTATGTAGATTGTCATATTTATATTTGCACATAATGAAATCCATGAATATGTGCAATAGTCATCAGATTATGATGAGATCATAATAATGAGACTGATGACTTATAAACACATATTCTCAATTGTTCCTAGTCGTAGGATGTTTGAGAAAGAAATCAAACATCCGGTTAGACTAGTACAAGTTATTCCAGCTCATATGATGAGGGTGACTGATCTCGTTAGTTACTCATGTGGAGACACAATAGTAAACCTATAGGTGCTCATTGGGGAATGAGTTCACTGAACTGATCCGACATGAATCGTCGAATGGTAATTTACCTGACTGTCAATCGGCTTGATTCATCGTCACAGTGGCATGGTTGATCCTTGGACTTGAGACACCAAAGACACCTTGTCGGTGGACTTCTGAACTTTGACCTTGACCTACGAATTCCTATCCACGGGATCTCTAATAGTCAAGGATCAGGTCCAACGGAAGACCTTCGAAGGTGATTGTGTGTTCAATAAAGGATCGTTCGCTCTCACGTAACTGAAGAGAGAATGTTCTAGAGTAGATCCGTAGGAGTCTCTGGCCAGAGTAGAAACAATATCAGAAAAGTGATTTTCGGATATTGTAAAGCGGAGTCTGATTCAAGTGAGTTGACAATCTAGGGTTTGACAGTTGACCATACCTTAAGTTAACTCGAGAGCATTGTGCGAACGAAGGATTATACCCACGTGGTAACTGTGGACGGAAAGGTTCCATGAGTGAGTTGCTGAACCCCATTACCTTCCAGGATCATGTGGTGTTGTTTGGCACCCAACTTGATCAGAAGTCCGACCGAATTTACATGCGATGTCAATTCGGTTAAGTAATTAGTTAATATATAGATATTAACTAATTACAATAAGTCAATAATTAGTTATTAGACTTAACGGGCTGAAAACCGGACTGGTAAATGGGCCTAGAGGGTCACACGCAATAAGATTCTCAGTCGGTGGTACATAAGTGGGATTTATACTAACTCGGGGACTTTTGTGAAAAGTCGCGCCGACTTAATATATATATGCGCTGTTGAGAAACCCTGGGCCAAACTCCAGGATTTCTCTTGCTCGCCGACACCCCCCTTTCTCTCTCCTCCTCTGGGCGTCCTGTTCGAGGCGCCAGAACAGTTTCTGTCTCCGCCGCGTGTGATTCCCAACAGTCGGGAATTCCCGTCGGCGGGATTTCAGCAATCGTTGCGGCAACGGATCTTCAGCGAGCAAGCTGAAACGGACGAGAGATCGATGACGAACCACCGCGGAGGATCGCATGGATACCGCTGGAGGCCAGATGCTTGTGTGGCTCGCAGCATCGCCTCGACGGAACCGAGACGGAAGCGGATTCGAATCCGCGCACGGTAATCAGATTATTCCCGTTAGTTTTCGGTTTGTGTTTTTCGTTCCGAATCGGATCAGCGGGCATCGGGCGGGATCATTTTTGTTCTTCGTTTCCGCTGCATTCTTCGCGTCCCGCCCGGATCCTAACAGACACTTCTTTAGCATTTCCATTTGATTTTGAAATCTAACGTGCGGACTATGACTTCAATATGGAAGCTATTTTTGAAGTGAATGCACATCAGAATGGCCTTCTATGAGAATTTTTAATCATCAGTGGTTCTAGAATGAGGCACTGGACCTTGCTGGTCTCCCTTCAAATTCACCTCTGTGCGGATTTATCTGAATTTGATTGCCCTTAACTTGACTCTATATCTGAAGTGATCTTAAATAATAAGACGTTTCAAACTGTATACCATTCTTAAGAATTAAGTAGAAACGATGTGGTGGATGCCCTAAAAATACTGTGAGATGTAGCAGCACATGGATAGACAAATCTTGCTCACACTAAATCAGGTAACCAATTTAAGTTATTAACAGATATTAGATTGATTCATTTGTGGCAATGTGCCTTAATTTGTTAGGGACTGTCATGTCTCTCAATGATTTGCATACCGTATCCATCCTTTCTAATATACAACCTTGTGAGAAAATACGTTCATTAAATATGTCTAAATTTACCGTGTAATTATAAATCCGCTGTAATTTATACATTCGAAGTAAATTTCTTTTTAGGTCAAAAACAACTGTTACTATTATTCCTATTTCTTGTAAATGGCTGCCCCCTACTGTCTTATACCAAAGAGCCCTAAGACTAGCGAACGTGAAAAAATTGCTGCCGCATGACTCTTTTAATGCAGACAAATTTAGGCGAGTTCTATCATGTTCAAAATGGTTCAATTATTTTTAATCGAGTTTGAGTTGAGCCGAGCATCTATAATAGTTGTTTACATGACTCATTCAGATATTAGACGAGTTCAAGTTGAATATCGAGTAGCTCACGAGTTCAATGAATCTACACTACATTTAGTCCAATATTTTTTAATTTAATTTTATAAACTTAGGCCAAATCATTGAGTATCATGTTATTTGTACTCTTAGTTATTTGATAAAAAATCTATAAAGCATTAAATATCTTATTAATTAAATTTATATGAATAGAATAATTAAATAAGTACTTGAGTACTTAAATAAGTTCTTAGTGAATATTAAAATGAACTCTCAACGAATATTAAACAAGTTTGTTCACGAGCATAATCGCACCAAGTTCGTTTGTGTTTAAGTTTGACTCGTTTAATGAATCAAATTTAAATTATTACTTAAATTTAATTATTTAACTTAATAAATGAGTCGAGTCAAATTATTATTGAGTAATCTTCAAAACTATTCATCGTCAAGTGTATTAATTTATTTGCAGTCCAGCAGTCAACTTTTTTTTTTTTTTTTTAGTAGGGTCTGGAGGCCGAATCTGTACAACTATTTACAAGCGACCGGAGTTCAATCGGAATTCGAGATTTTTCTCTAGAGTTGGAGATAATTCCGATCGGATCGAGGAGTCCGCCTAATTAGACGATAATTCTAGGTCCGTCTGATTTCTGAGGAAGTAATTTCATAAACCAAGAGATAAAATATTCCAACAACATCGAGACTGGATGGCTGAAAAGTTTTTAAGCCCCAACCAGATTCGAACTTGAGACCTTCCTCAATTACCCTAGGCAGCTGATTCTACAGTCAACCTGTTAATGAACATAGCAAGCCTTGTTCTCGATGCCTTGCACAGTAGCAAAGCCTCTATCCGGACAGTACCACTTGCTACATCGTACGGTGCTGCTGCACCACAGTACATGTTCACCACCTCTTCCTTTTTGAATTTTTTAAGGGATTATAAGCCAAAAGAGTGGTTTCACAGGTTTGAACAAGCTGTTGGAACTTGGAAGGCAGATTGCCCAGACGACACTGCTCCACAAAAAGTGCAACGTTAATCCTCGTAAGTCATAAATTCTTGTTACTACAAAGAACTTCCTAAAATTCAACTATTTATAAATAAATCCTACAACTATAACTTTTTTACAAAAAAAAAGTCTTTGTAGGGATTTCTTTATCAACATCTTTGGAGGCTTTTTGTAATTTTCTAGGGCCTTATCCTAATTCACGGGAATTGTGAGAACTTATAAATAAATAGTTGGATTAAAGCAACTTATTTGTAAGTATACTATATTTTCAAAGGTTAAAACATAATTATATCATTATTTTTAATAGAGATTGTTGAGGTTAATATTATTATCTTTAAATTTTTAATTAAAAATAGATATAATTATGTTTTAACTCTTGAAAATATAGTATATTTACAAGTAAGTCCACCTAATCCAACTAGTCGTTGAAAAGCCCTCACAATCTCCTGTAAATTGGTGCAATGCCCCAATTACTATTTTAATCGTCTAACTTATTTTCTTATATTTTTAATTAGATAGAAGTACAATACAAGCCCTGATGGAATGTAGATCTAGACATCCATTTTTTTATGATTACAGAACTTTCATAGTAAAGATAATACAAACAGACATTCACTTAAGTGAAAAAAAATTCACATAGTTGTGATAGTTTCAACCACTTAGATACTTATTTAGAAAGTAATATTCCCCCCAACAACTTTTCCTTGTGAAAAGCATATCAACATACGTTCTACTAGTTAATAGAGCGCACTTTGCGCGAGTATTTTCTGAAAATAACTGTTTTTGTTTATTAGATATGTACAATATTAATTGATCTCTAATAATGTTGGATACCTTTTATGATTTTTTTAAATAATAAGATATATATAATATAATTTGTGCATAGATATCAAAATATTCATTTGCCACCATCTTTTATGAATATATATGTTTATGGCAAGCTTATAAAAAATAATGACTTCATTTTTAATAGACTTAGAAAAATGCGCATACACATTGTG
Source organism: Zantedeschia hybrid cultivar (assembly GCA_030544215.1). Classification (NCBI taxonomy): domain Eukaryota; kingdom Viridiplantae; phylum Streptophyta; class Magnoliopsida; order Alismatales; family Araceae; genus Zantedeschia; species Zantedeschia hybrid cultivar. The sequence goes on along the minus strand of JARZZO010000013.1, from coordinate 39,017,698 downwards.
TGTAAAATTATAATTAATAATAAAGGTATTAGTCTTAAAATTGAATAAAATTTAAGATGGCAAAAAATATTTCTTCCATTTTCTTGTGTGATGCAAGAAGAGCATGTAAGTTTATCTACACACACAACATTGGCAGTAAGACAAAAATGGATTATAACTATTGTAAAAAAAATGCCTAAATTCATCTAACCATATATGATCATAGACTAAAAACAAACAAAATTTGACTTGACAAAATAAATAGAAAAGATATGTTTGATTGATTTTCTTAGATGACCTAAGAAGAATCTATAAATGTATTTTTTATGATGAGTAGTAGTAAGTTAGATTTTTACAAATATATAAAAATAAGCTTTAATTTTAAAGCTTACTGTGAGATTTTTAGACATTGCTACTACAATCTCACAATTTTATTTTTTACTTAATGAACCTCCTTAAAATATTAAGAATATCTCCTTAAAGGTTTTCTTGAGAATCTTGTTAGAAAGAAATTTATTAAATAAACATGTAATTGTAAGAGGTTAAAAACAAACATTATGGTTATGAGGGCTCCTAAGTATGACAAATTATAAGGGTTAATGTCTTAAAAACCATATAACAAAAAAAAGGTAAAAAGATAACGTGGCCCTAGACAGCTGGTTGAGCTACATATTCATATTTGAACCAGCCATCAGACCCGAAATTAATGGCCTGGGGGGACCAAGCTCTATTTACTATTTACCGCCGCGTCGGTGCGGTCATGTGGTTGATACGGGAAAGCCATCTTAATTAACGTGGTTAAGTAAAGTATTATTTGTCGCATCGGTCGTTGATATTACGTTGGTTGTACTTGTTGGGGTTTTAAATTAAATATTTTTTAAAAAATCCTTTTTTTGGAGGAACCTATAGTCTTAAATTGATTGAACAAAAAATATAAAACATAAAAAATTGAATCCCAGACATCTGCTGCCAGTGGTGTAAGTAATATTCAGTTAAAAGTAATATTTGCTGCAATGTCTTGACATGTTATATACAAAGGTATTACAGTGAGTAAATAAAAAATTTTGAATTACTTTTAGATGTATTCTACACGTTCGTACAAATCAATCAATAATCTAATGTCTTAAAAAGATTCAAAAAATTAAAAATTATTATTAGACTTAACTCATTAAAATATTTTTATTATTCATTAAGATTTAATTTTCTATTTTTTAATTTTTTAAAACGTTCGAACACCTGTCAATCTTCACTTTAAGGCCGACTTTAGAAAAATTTAAAAAAAAATAACTTGCTCCAATGACAGGTATTACTCGGTTAATTATTATCGAAATAGAAACGTGCAACCACGCGCCGCTCGTCCTTCTCTTCCCTGTAATGGGGCACAGAATTAAATAGCAAGAAGCAGAGAGGAGAGATAGAGAGAGAGAGCGCAGTCGTAGCAGCAGCAGCCAGCAAGCGTTGGGGATGGCGGCGGCAGCGGGGACGGGGACATGCCGAGCGGCGCTGCTGATGGTGGTGTTCGAGCTGGGGCTGGCTATCTTCGTCGCCCTGATGCGGTCGGTGATGTCCTCCGGCGGCATGAGCGCCATGGTCCTCGTCGTCTATCTGCACGTCATCTCCTCTGTCGTCCTCTCATCCCTCGCCTTCTTCTTCGAGAAGTAAGCATCTCTGGCTTCTACCCTCTGTAGGATTTCATCTCCGTTTGCCAGTTAGTTAAATCCAAACACCACATGCTCTGCTAAACAAATTAATCAGGAAATGGCATGTTATATTCTTCCAATTTCTAGAGATTGAAGCCTGTGATTCTTTACATCAAACCACTCTTCTCTCCCTCTCTCCATCGTTTCTTCACTTGCTCTCCCATTCCCTTCAAATAAAAGAACTAAATACGCGCATTTAGCTCACAGCCCCGGAACTCGTCTTGCTGCAGAGAAAGGAGGCCATCCATCTCACTCCAAATAGGTTGCTGGTCTTTCTTCCTTGGCTTCATACAGTAATCTCTCTCTCTCTCTCTCTCTCTCTCTCTCTCTCTCTCTCTCTCTCTCTCTCTCTCTCTCTCTCTCTCTCTCTCTCTCTCTCTCTCTCTCTCTCTCTCTCAGTGGGACTAACATATTTCTCTCTTCTTCCTTCAAGGATCACGCTAATCCAGCTGATGCAGACATGGAGCTTGCGCTACATAACAGCCTCGCTCCAGACCTCCCTCCTCAACACCGACCCCGCCGTCGTCTTCGTCCTCGCCGTCGCCTTCGGGCGGGAACGCTTCAGCTTCTGCGGCGCCTCCGGGCAGGCCAAGCTCTGGGGGACGCTCGCCTCCGTCGCCGGCGCCACCGCCGTAGTGCTATCTAACAAGGGGGATGAGGCCGCGGCGGCCGCCGGCGGCGGCGCCTGGCTAATCGGCTTCCTTATGATGGTGGTCGCGGTGCTCGGCGGCGCCGTCTTCAAACTGCTGCTGGTACGTTCCCAAGCACTCCGGCGTCTCAAAATGGGATTATGGGTTTCCCGAGATTAATCTGGACCGTTGACATGATAGCCCTCCGAATGAGGAGGGGGATAAAAATTTATAAAAATATGAAATTAGAAACATTTATTTGAGCTCCGAAATTATCTTATTTTAAAAAGGGGGTCTGAGTACAGACTAAAAAAAAAAGAGTCCGGATCCCCTACAGTCCACGTTGGACCGAAGGGGATCAGTACACACTGGGGGAGGGGGGCCGAATTTAATGCCCGGGACTCACAAGGTATTTTTCGGATTTTTTTTTCCCCCCCCTCCTCCAGTTTGTACTGACCCCCTTCGGTCCAACGTGAACCGTAGGGGATCCGGACTAAAAAAAAAAAAGATAAGAGGGTCTGAAGGTTTGTTGACGTGGCCTTGTCTCGTTCTCTACCTTCCCCAAACTTAACGGTCCCACATTAACCGATCCTTTGGGGGGTTAATAATTTAGAAAACAAGTAAGCAAACATGTAAGTGGACAAGGAAAATAGAATTAGGGCTGTTTTGGATGGGTCACTTTAAATTCGAGTGGGCCAACTTGATAGTTGGGTCAAATTAAACTAGATCAAGTTAAGGTTGAATTGAGTTATAAGTTTTTTCGTTGTAATATCAAAAATTTTATAGGGGCTAAATAGTTGTCACCTACTGAAGGTTTAGTATGAGATGGGAATGCATCGTTAAATAATTGAATGCCTGCTGAACCATCATACAGATTATAGTTACATGGTAAATCTTGGTGGACTTTTGTTGATCAAATGAGAGCACTATATACAACAAACCAGAAGCTATGATTTCTTCTTCTTCTTCTGCGAGAGGAGATTGAAGATAACGTAAAATTCTTCTTCACTGGGATCAGGTTGGCTTCTCCGATGAGTCTAGCTAGGTAAGGTGTTTTGTCCAAACACCAATGGAAAGTATGTTTATGTGCGATTTTAACATCTTTTAACATGTTTTGACAAGTCATGAACAAATTAACATCCCTGTTCGTTGGATCAAAATGACCTTTTAGATGGCCAATTTATGAGAAAAATTACGAAAATCTTTGTTACATGAACTTATGCTTGTTTTGTCATGGAGAAAGTTTTTGTTGAATTTAATTTAGATTTTTTTACTCTGACCCTAACAAATGAGTTAATGTGAAGATGGCCAATTTGGCTTCTCTTGCAGGAAAGGGTGGCCATAAAGTTCCCGGCGGACATCACATTGTCGGCCCTGATCAATGTTTTCGGCACCTTACAGATTGCGGCGTTGGCCGCTGTCACGGAGAGAAATCCGTCGGCATGGCGGATCCGGTGGAATGAAAGCCATCAGCTTCTGGTCCTCTTATACGGGGTAAAGTTATTGCTTTAACCAAAATAGATTGAGATCTCCCTTATTTTGGTATATATAGAAATGGAATGAGAAAATATTTTAAAATAGGAATTTGACTATCTGATTGTTCTCTTTTTCCATGGAATGTTCTAACTCTAACATATTCTGATGTCCAAACAATTTTTGGCATTTGAGCCTCTACTCTGCCCATTTCTTTAATTTTTATAAAAAAAATGCAGGGTATCTCTAGCTCATAATTGGAGGTCCGTTTAGGAATGTGAAATTTCATGAAGGTTTTTTATATATAAAACATTGTTAAAACAGAGTGTAAATTATCATCACTAGGGATGAAAATTGGATCAAAGAGCTTGAAAATCCGATCGAAATCTCTATAAGATTCCCTGTCGTATCCAACTCCATCAAAAGGCATTCTTCGAATGAATCCAATGACTAGGTCTGATGAGAGTCATCAGACCTTCACCCTCCACCACACACTCTGAGCATGAGGTCCAATGCTCCTCCACCGTGTGCTGTCCGTATCCATCATAGACAGCCCCACTGTATTGGATAGCTCCACCTACAGGATGGAGGTCTTACATGAGGGACTTCTTTTGTTGGATGAAGTGTGTGTGTGTGGTTCAACAAGGTCCTCTATGAGGAGAAGCTTGCATAGGTAACCCTACTAGTCAGCTTCCTCGACTTCGACAACCAGGGCATCAAGGAGGAAGCCTTGGAGGCTATCTCCGTGGTCACTGGGTTCGATGCACATAGGTCTGCCTTCGTCCTCATCGGCATGGTGGCACCCCTACTTCTGGCCCTCAGAAGGAAATTGTGCTAGGGAAGGAGCATGCTACCTGTAGAACCTGATAGAGAACTCCGACAATGCTTGGGTAGTGTCAACCCATGGGCATGTCACCTAGGGAGCAGCGACAAGGAGGTGGTGGCCTCCACCTAGGGGGTGCTCAGGAAACTCGCCAGCAAAAGCACTCAGGAAGCTGCCCATGGCTCACCTCCATCAACAATGTCATCTAGGACTGCTTAGCATGCTGGACATGGCGGAGAAGAGCACAGGCATCCCTAACATGGAGGGGAATGCAAGGAAGAAAAGTTGGCCTACCCAGATGCTGGTGCTCAACCTTGGCAAATTGTCAATGGTTTTGATGTTGAGGATGGTGGCCGTATTGGTGGGCCTGACGGGGGCCAAGGCAGAGCGTTGCCTAGCTAGTGCATATGCCCGCGGTGGCAAAACATCTCTACACTTACGGCCACCAGCTATCCACATCTTTGTTGGCTTCTACAGGTTCGTCAAACCCAAAGAAGGATTGACAAATAAGTATCCGGATCCAACTGGTTTCGGATTCAATACTGAAAATTCAAAGGCAGATCTTATGGATCCATACCCAAATCGATCCGAATCCACCATTTTTGCATTCCTATTTATCACTTATGTATTTGAATATGAGTTGTATTTGCTGCACAGCATAAGACGCAGCCCAAATTTTTGAAATTTCAGTGTTCATCGCACTCGATTTTTTTCTAGATTTTTTCTGAATTGTACGATCAAAGATGGGTATAAGAACATGTTGAGCATGAGGGGGCCGACCATTAAAAAAAAATAAAAAAATGAAATTAACTGCTGCTCCTGCTTGTGGTGCAGTCTGCACCGCACCGCAAGCGGCGCAGCAAGTATATCTCTTTGAATATACATGTACATCGTTAAGAATATTAATGATGTGGAAGAATATTACAAAAGGGCTTTTTTGACACATGTCCAAGAAATCCTACAGACATAGAAAATGGTCCATCTGCACATCATTGGGCAATCTTAATAACATACATGCAAATTGAAATGCTAGACTGATATCTAGAATTTTCCTTCTAACAGTATGTAAGAAAGCCAGTTTAAAAATGAGCATTAAGAGAATCTACCGGCTCATCACTGAGAAATCCGATTTGGTCTAAAAAGTGAAAAACTGCTACTATTATGATTAAAATCTCATTTGGATACACCAAGTTGGTACCCGTATCCTCAAATCACTTATCCATATATAATCTTAAGATTATCCCCCTGAATTATTTGAAGTTGCATTCTCCCACACTGCCTTAGTTGAGAAATATAAGATTGTTAAAAGATACCTTTGAAGAAAACTCTTCAACAAGTGTTAGGCATAAAGATATGGCTAGATCATTGGACCCTATTCTGAATTTAAGAGAACATCCTATTTATTGGTGGAGCAATGCTTTTGATTCATGGCTAAAGCTACGATTAGCCTTGGTAACATTGGTGCTGGTTCGTCCAGGGAATCGTGGTGTCTGGGATTTTCTATTATGTAATCAACTGGTGCATACATACGAAAGGCCCCTTCTTTGTTGCAGCATTCTCCCCTCTCCTCGTTGTCTTCTCCTCCTTGTTGGAGATGCTCTTCTTTGGTGCCACTCCCCATTTATGGAGGTTTGTCCCCATGCACAGGGCCTAACGTTAAGTTTCACCTTCTTCCTCAGCTTCTCCTTACTCTCTTACCCTTTTGTTTTCCCTTAATTTGTGATGTTCGCAGCATTGTGGGAGCAGTGCTTGTGGTAGGAGGCCTCTACCTCCTCCTCTGGGCAAAAGCTAGAGACTACAGGACAGAGATGATAAAAATAGGGGCATCGGATACTCCGGTTGGAAGCTTAAACAAGGAGCCCTTGCTGCTGGACAATGCATAGTAACTCCTACATCCTATGTATTCATCATGTACCATCCTGTACTGAAGGCCTTAGTTGTTTTTATGGAGGAAGAAACCCTTGGATTTGGGGTACATTTATGTTGAAGGTACGAGTTGTAACCTCACAACTTTAACATGGATCTAATTTGATAAACTATTGGATGCACATCCATGGTCCACTATATTTATTTGTTTTACATGAATCTTGATTTCCGTGTAATCTTTGCATTGCGATATTTGAAATCATTTATATGAGTATGCTCTAGTAAGAGGAACTAGCATTGTTATTTCATCAAATCCTTGTCGTCCATTATCACTGATGTGGATTCTAGTCAGTGAAACAACCATGGTACAAGGTAAAAAATCTTAATCAAATGATGATATTTTGATGTGCATCAGGTTCATCAGCACAAAAATTCAAAGAGACCTAGGAAAAGTAGCATCCGTCCAAATGCCCTAGCAAGTAGCAACAGTGGGCGAGGACTCTGGCGAGGCCTTTGGGAGCACTTTTTTGTTAGGCGATTTCACTCTCGAAAATATTTCATCTAAATTCCTGATATCAATTTTTAAAAATGATATAGGAAACTCGCTGACTTGTTTGGCAAGATTGGCACAAATTTAAACAACTATGCAAACCTGTGTGGCAAATTCTATTACGACAAAATTTGAAAGAATCAACCAAACTATCTTATAAAATAATCAAGTCTCTATCATCTAAAAAAGAAGAAAAATGAGATATTATATAAAACAATGTCCAAGTTCACTTTTAAAAAATAAAATGTTTGTAGATAAAGACACTACCGGAGCACATTAAAGTACGTCGATGTTGCCTATTCACATAATCCTCCCCTATCTTCAATGCAAGTTCTTTGCCAAGCCATTGCTCTTCACAATTTGCTAATAAATGATGATGTTCTTTATGTCTAACTCTTTCTCGTTCAACTTCTTTGTCTATGACTCCATCATGTTCTCTTTCAATGTCAAACTAATTCATCTTTTTCACATTTACCATCTACAATATAGTTAAATAACCTTTTAGTACCTGGGATTTTAAGCAGAACAAATCCAACAGTCACATTTGATAGGCTTCCATTCCTTCAATCTGCCTGGTCAAGCTTACCAATGCTTCATGGATCTCTCCTTGTGTGGTATGTGATCTGTACCCTGCTACAAATGTATGGCACAGCCCCCTCACTTCAATGCTACTCCAACCTGGTCCCTTCCTTAAATCGTGCCCACCCATAAACTTCCTCATGTCTTCTGCGTCACCCCATCTCTCCGCACTAGCATGGATGTTGCACAACACCACATGATAGCCCACATTCTCAGGCTCCAGATCAAAAAGCCTCTGAGCAGCATAAGTGCCAAGATCAGTCTCACAATGAGTTCTGCAAGATGAAAGAAGAGCACCCCAAATCCTACTATCAGGTTCCACTTCCATGTTAACAATTACCCCAAGTGCTTCTTCAAGCTTACCAGCACGACCAAGAAGATCCACCATGCAGGTGTAGTGATTCAGCTCGAACTTAATCCCAAATTCTCTGGTCATGGAATCAAAAAGTTCACATCCTTCGGCAACCAAACCTGAGTGGCTGCAAGCAGATAACACACTTAGGAAAGTAATGGCATTTGGTCTGAGTCTTTTCTCTTGCATCTGGTAGAAGAGCCTTAAAGCTTCTAAACCAATTCCGTGGATTGCGTAGCACTCAATCATCGAACTCCATGCGATGACGTCTTTGACGAGGATCTGACTGAAACATCTTTCTGCAAGACGGACACTGCCACATCTTGCATACATGTTCAGAAGGGAAGTTCCCAAGCTTGTCATGTCTCCAGAATTGAACCATCTATTCCTCAGCAAGTATCCATGAACTCCTTTACCCAATTGCAGATATCCCAAATTAGCACATGCAACAAGGATGCCTCCGAGGATATCAGGTCCTATCTCAACTCTTGCAATTTGCATTTGATGAAATAAGTCAATTGCCTCACTAGAAAGCCCAGTTTGTACAAACCCAGATATCATGGTGCTCCAAAGAGTGACATTTTTTTCTCTAGCTTCTTCAAACAAGCGAACAGAATTTTCTGGTTCTCCACACTTGGCATAAAAGTCAAGAAGACAGGCCTGTACAATTTCATCAATTTGGCCACTTTTCATTGCACGGCCGTGAACCATTCGGCCTAGGAGCATATCCCTGCTCTTGGTGCAGGCGGAGATAACCAAAGTGAAGGTTTCACGACTAGGAACCAAACCAACACTCATTTTGTTGAAACATTCCATAACTTTGGACACATATCCTACTAAAGAATAACCAGAGATCATGATATTCCACGCAATGACATCCCTTTCATCAATGACATTGAAGATTTTCTCTGCCTCTTCAAGATGGCCAACCTTGCAGAACGCTGTCAACATCGAGTTCTGTACAGCTTCTGAACTATTGAGCCCTCCCTTGGTGGCAAAGCCATGGAGCTGTTTCACTAGAACAACATGCTCCTCATTAGAACATCCCTCTAAGATAACCAGTAGCGTCACTGAGTTGGGCTGAAACCCTGCCATTCGCATCTCTCGAAACAAGCTAAAAGTTTCGGAATTGCTCCCAGACCGAACATATCCAGAGATCATCGACGTCCAAGAGACAACATCCCTAACAGACATTTCATCAAACAGAAGGCGGGCAGCACTTATACAACCATATCTGAGATAGACCTCCATCATGGTGTTACAGATATAGAGGTTCACGCCAAAACCCATCTTCGCACAAAGGCAGTGAGCGGCCTCCCCAAGCTCCAGACAGCCATGGAGGACCATAATGGCTCTGTTCATCAGAGGAAACGTGTAATGGTCTGGCCCAACGCCACACCGCCTCATGCAGCAGAAGACGATAAGAACCCTCTCAAACAAGCCAGAATCGAAGTGGGCCTTCAGTATCAGATTCCATAAAGGCGTATCAGCCTCGGGTAAGCTCTTTAGCACCGCCACTGCGGTGCCTAGGTCGCCGAAGGCCGCGTACATGGTGACGAGCAGCTTCTGGGCATATAATTCCAAGCCGAGACCACTGCCGAGGATGGCGGCATGGGCCATCCGAAGGCTGGGGAGGTCTCTGCATCCACGGAGCGTCTGCAGAGGCAGGAAGTCCGGGTCTTTATGGTGTTCTGTAGCGGAAGTGGAGTGGTGCCTCAGGTGACTCCTGTGAGGTGGCGGAGGAAACGTTCTTCCCGCGGGAAGGGGACGAAGGATGCGATGGGTTGGGAGAGGGTGGGGGGAGCGTTGGAAGCCATTAACGTCCGAAGGTGTGGAGGGAGAGACCAGGTGAGGGATTGGGTTCGCAGGAGGAGGCCTGGTGCTGGAGAGCTTCGCAAGCCGCTGCGCGGGTCTTGATGCCAGGTTGCGGGGTAGAGGTGCTTCTGATCGGGGAAGTGGCTTCAGGGGGAAGTGCTTCAGACGGTTTTGGGAGTCAGAAGCAGCTTTTGAACTCGGGCTGCTGCTGAAAGCTTTCTTTTACGCATCAAAATAGTTGCTTTCTTTTAATCCATGCGCTGAAAAGGTTTGCTCTTACTTAAACGAGATCTTTACGCAGACAAATGAGGAGCTTTTAATTGGAAGTATTTTTAATTTTTAATTTTTTTAAAAAGTAAATGTTGAAAATTACTTTCATAATGTTTTTGTTGTTTTTTTTTACTTTTAACTAAAAAATTAAATTAGAACTTCCTAATTTAGAGAGAAAATGAGACTGTTAAGAGAAACTTGATTTTTATAATTAAATAAAATTAATTGTACCTAATTTTTTTCTATTATGTTTTATGTTGTAAGAGGAACTTTTAAGTGACTTCTAATTAAAAGTTACGCTCCCTGGTATGTGAGGAACAATCTCATACAAGATAGGAAAAACACAATCACATGTGAGAAGGCACAACAAAATCTACTTTCATTTGGTTCTAGAGGATCTCCCTCCGAAAATATTGAGAAACCTAGAAAACAAGGCAATATGGAAATTCAACCGAATCTAATTAGGTGACTTGGTTAGATCATCATCTTGGTTACTAAAAGATCCATTAAAAAATGACCCACTTAGTTACATAATTTGGAATTACATATGAGGGAAATGGATGTCCCTCTTAAGGGTCATTCCGTGTGCCATACAATACTGGTAAAATAATCATAAATTATTCTGAATTGATAATTGATATTTTCCTTATTACATTTGGAGTGTCATAAATTGTTGCATCTCAAAATTGATTGACCTGTAAAATATATTTTTGGCTGATTTTGACTTTTGACTCAAAACTACTAAAAACCAAAAATGAAAATTTAAAATCAGTCATTTTAAAATCAGAAATTTTATTTTCATTTAATTTAAAATAGTGATTTCAAAACTTATATTACGGAATTTTGCAGCACACAAAACATCCCCTTAATTGAGAGTGCCTATGATTTGAAAGATACTAATACGGATGTCAAGTGTCGACACGGATAAATGCGCTGAAAGAACAAATTATTAAAAATAAGACATAGGAAACGACAGTAATAAACTATTTTATCTAAAAAATGTATATATCCAATTATTAATATCTATCAAAAGTTAATGAAAATTTTAAAACTCTTGATTAAGTATTTAGTAAGCCACCTAAAATTTGGAGTATTCAAGAGTTTAGATAATATAACATATATAAGGAATTTATAATAAAGTTTAAAAACAATTTCTTAAAGAAACTAAAACATTATTGCTGTGGCTCCCCCACCCATTCTCAAGCCGTGCAAATAAGTCGCTGCAATGTGGCGAGAGGTAGAAACAGGGAAAGGTGTGCCGTGTGCGATGGAAAGGAAAAGGCATGCGATAGAAGCGGAAGGGAGGGAGCCTTTCTCGGCGTCACCATACGGCTCACAGTTCCACCATGCCCTCCTTCCTTGAGAGGAAATTTTTCCACACCTCCATAACATTCCACTTTCTTTGGGTGATCATCCCGAGTTCTAAAGTCCCACTAAAAGAAGCAGTGTTCTCTCCATAAGCTTTCGGTAAAAAAACCCCTCGGACTCACGCTAGAATTGGGCGCTTCTTTCAAGTGCACTTTTGGGAACACCTGGACACGCTAGGGACGCACGAACTGTGTTTAGTTTCTCGTTTCTATTGCTTTCAGTATGGACTCCACACATGACTTTCTCTGAACGCAAACACCCATAATTGTGAACATTGATCGAATCTATTCACAATAACATGCCCCATAGATAGATAGATAGATTTTGACTGCTATCGGAAGAAATAGCTCTAAGACTGAACGTTACTGCAGGACTTGTCGGAATGGCATCTCCAAGTAGACAGTGGTCCTTCGATGCAAATAGAAGGGTTACATGCAATGTACAAGGTATATGTGAATCATAATTTGCTGTACTGGATCGGCTAATGCCGACTCAAACGACTCATACTGTATCAGGACGAACCCGAATAGATGCGATTCTACCAAGTTTGTGCGATTTAAGAGTTTTCTTTCATGTGACTTGATCGAATCTGTGCGAGTCAACCCAACTCGTATCGGATCATGGGAGATCCGACTCGGTCGGACTCTTTGGGTCGACAAACCCTGATGTGACTCTGATAAGAAAAAGCACCATCTATAGCATGTCCTTAGAAGCAAACAGACGGGTTACATGCATGTATAAGGTGTATTTGAATGTGTTAAGAATGAGCACCATCTTTAGCATCTCCTAATAAAATAGAGTAATACTTGTTGCATGCATGAGCAGTGCTACATTATCGCCCATGAGTGATCCAACAGTTCAGATTGTACGAGGATTCGTTACAACAAAAACGTCTAATGGCTGCTGCGCTATTCAACTGAATGATAGAAATCGTTCTAATTGCCTCAATAGAGGTTGCAAGTGCCCACAAAAGAACTGTAAATCAGAGGGTAAAGATGAAAGAATGCTGATCAGGTGATGATCATTTGTCTGATTGTGGCGATCTGTGATTAGAACGGCCACATAAGCCTGCAGTGACACAGTAAGTTAACATTGCTAACCAAAGAATTGAATTGAGGAATCAAGGCTCCTATTACAGGATTCACTATCTAAGATTAGCTTAATACCTCATCGGTAGACACTAATGGAATGCCATTGTATAGGGGAAAAACACTAGTTATAGACACAAAAAGTGAATAAGCGTCTAAATTCTATATGATGGAAGGCCACAAAAGGCTGAAGACATTTCTCCAGTGGCGGAGCCAGAAAATTTTGGAAAAGGGAGGGGGGGTGGGGTGGCGACAAAATAAAGCAACTTAATAAAACAATGGCCATTCATAAGCTTTTTATTAAAATCAAAACTTTTTACAATAAGCTATCCTGGACTGACTTCATATTTTGAAACCACTACATGACGCCTCGTTATCAAAAATATCCTTTTCAATATGTCACCAAATTATCATTCATCCTCTGATCTCCCAAACTCCGATCGAACCACACACACACAAAAAAAAATCTACAAAATTCAAAACCGAGCCCCACATGAACAGTAAAGAATAGGAACCTGAAAAATAAAAAACTGAACCACAATGACCATTAGAAAATATTTCTTACTATTCATTGGGGCTGATTTTTGATTTGTCAGAATTTTCTTAGTCATCCGATTGGAGAGCAGATTATACAAACAAGTAGGACATAACTGGGCCTACCTAAAAATAATATACATATATATATATATATATAAGAAATGTAGCCAAAGTGTAGCAAGTTAAAATCGATAGAATATCGTATAAATCTTTCAATACAAGCTAATAAAAAAGCAGCTTTGTCCCTTCTGTTTGTCTTGTTGTAAGGATTGCACTTCAATTTATGATTCTTAAATTTAGGTAGAATACAAGTGAACAAACAAATTGTCAGGGCAGTAAGGCGACCCAAGGCGTACTTCACAACCAAGTGGTGGGGGGAAGGAGGGAGAGATACTCACAAACAGGGAGGCAAACACTTGAAGAGAAGGGAGAAGAAAGGGCGGGCACATAGAGAACTCATGAAGGGCAAGAGGATGCTAACGTTCACAAGGGGTTCTAAATTTGTGGAATGAGCAAGTAGGGCTTGTTACCTCATCGTGGCCATCATAGTGAGAGGAGAAAAATATAGGCATGCCTCGTCATTAACACCGATATTTGTTCATCAAAGAGGGACAATGCTAAAAACAATGAGGAAGATAAAATAATAAGACAAGAAGAACAACGAGGAAGATGAAATAATGAGGAAGACGAGATGAATTTGCATAAAAAACTAGGACCCAATCATCGACACAACCCTATTTATCTTAAGATTGGTTCAAAATGAACCCGATTTGATTAGGCCATGAACTAGACTAAGCGTTGCCTACGCGTGTTGGGCACTCGTTAAGTGTGCCTAGGCGTGCATTTTTTAAGGCCTAATAAGGCATTTAACTGTCTAGACCTTGAAAATAATCCTTGTCGCCTAAGTGGTGCCTAGGCGTCGGCTAGGCGTAAGCCTTGACAACTATGAACAAAGCAACGAATATTCAATATACAAATGGTGTTTCAACGGACAACAAACAGGGAGAGAGACCATATAAAGGTTAGAAACAAAGAGATATAAATACCTTAGAAGAAGGTTGTGAGCACTCCCCAGATGCAGGTCACGAAGGCCAGGTGACGAAGGCCTTTCACAGAGATTCTGGAGGCCAGAGAGAAGGTTTGCTGAAAATAAATAGAGTCAATGGTTGTGTTCAACTGGGAGAAGGATTCAAGGGTGCAGACTTTGTAGGATTTTAGTCTCCAAAGTAGTTTTAGGGTGGGATAAAAATCTTTTAAAGCTTACCAAATAACTGTCTTGACGGAAGTCAGGTAAGGACGTGTCTTATAAATAGAAATGGAGCAATAGGGCGAGTTTCAGAATTTAAAGGGAGTAGAAACTTTGGAGAGATCTTTTAGAAAGTCAAACTGGTTCTTGGACGGAAGGGGGGCAGAATCCTAAATGGCAATGGAAATTGTCCCCCTTCCCTCCACCCCTGCATTCCCCTCAAACACAACAGGCAACTGGAGGAACTCAATGTTCAACACAAGAATTGTGGAAAGGGTAAGAACATGGGCCACAAGTTTGGTCAGTATTGGAGAACAAAGATGAGTGACCCCACATAGGAACTTTCTCCTTCTCTGGAAGAAAAAATACAGATACGTGATTCACTTTCACTTTCTTTCCTATTCTGCTTTCCACGGTCAACAATCCTGTAGTGCAAAAGCTTAAAATTTAGAAAAATTGTCATCAAGTTTCAATTCGATGACAGATCAACTTACTTTGCTCCATCTTCTTTCATCAACTGTCATTAATAATCAGAGGTGAATCAACTAGCCTAAAACATACTCAATGTATTCCTATAATATCTTCAGCATTATCCTTTTGAAAAATGAGCACGACATCGTACATTACAATGGGGTATCTTAGTCTTATGCAAGTAGTGCAGTAGGCCATGTTATATGCCCCTTTGTATCTTTCTTGGATGCAGTCATCATCATCCTTGCTTTTGGTTTAACTCAAATTATTACCATAAAGCAAGACAAAAAAAAACTAAAAAAGAACATTCAATGTACATTGAGATGTTCCATAATTGGTTCATGTTAGTTCTTTTAAATCTTTTTAGCTTAAAATAGCCATATATCCTTGGCTATACAAACACAGGGAAGCATTTCTCAGTCCATACAATGTCTTTGTTAGATTTTAAAGCTTCTTTTAAATCTTGATGACAAACCTGTGGACTGTCCAACATATATTCATGCCCTACCCTTTCAATATATACGCAAAAATACACAACTTGGATGGAGTTGATCTACTAACAGATACTCTTTCACAGCTGAAATCAAAACCAAGGCCACTGTTTTCATTTTCATCAACAGCCACCTGCTATAAAGAGTCTTATAGATTAGCCTTGTTTTAGCCCAAAGCATTAATGATCCGCTTAGTCCCATAGAATCCAATTTCAAAGCCACCACATTCTTGCTATTTGATATGTAAAAGAGGTCTCAATTCTTCTCAATAACAGGCATTTCCTCTTCATCTTCCAAGCAGCAGCATAGGAGGATATCTTCCTGAGGGGACATGTTCAAAGTTTATTTATACAAGATTTTGACATATAAAGTGAAGTATTGCAAACAAATTAATGATGGGTGGGACGGTTGGCTGCACAAAACCCTGGCACAGGGCCAACCCTATTTTAGGTCTCATCTCTTCACTGCCTCATTGATTGCTTCCAGTTACATGTATCATGAACTTTGCAAATCTTGTTTTCTTCAACAAAGGAATACCTGCTGGTTTTGGACTTGAACCTGAACTACTTGTGTTTGGTGACAGACCTATGTAACGATTGTGGTTCAACCTCTTATCCAACTTCCACCTCCCCAAAGGACATTTATAGGTCCTTCTTCTTTTTCTTCTAATAAGCATGCTACATCTACACCTTCTTTTATGACTCTAAACATATTCCCCTCTAAATGGCATGTCTTCAGTCCTCTCCTCGGGAGTTTTTTCCCTTGTTGTAATTAGGTTGTGTTTGTTTTCACTTAAAGAGGCACTTACATCTGAAGCGGTAAGATGCTCCCATATTAAGTCCATTTGGTAAATCGATTCCGTTAAGACCTTAATTGCCACTAAAGCGGTGGTTACTTTCTTAGTGGCAAGGTCCTGTTCTTAACTTATCGCTGGACACACAGGAAATTTCACACAAAGTGCCCACGACATTCGGACTCTTCCCTAATAAATTCTTCCACATTCTCTTCCTCCTGTGTGCAGTACAAAGGAGCTTCTCCTTCCTCTACGTTTCCAGCCTTCTGCAACAGGACCAGCACCTAGGTAAAACAGCAGCATCCTCTCTCCCTCCCTCTCTCTCTCTCTCTCCCCCCCCCCTCTCTCCATGCATTGACAGCAGCAAGACAGCTATTGCCTTTGGACATCCCTCTCATGGTGCATCATGGTAGCAGCAACACATCTCCATGTGTTGGCAGCAGCAAGGCAGCTATTGCCTTTGGACACCCCCCTCATGCCCCATCATGGCAGCAGCAACGGATTTGTTTTTGGATCCTTCCCCACACTTTATGGAAGCAGCAGCATCCCTCCACCTTGCCTTTGGGTCATTGCAGTAGCAGCCATAAACAGAGCATAAAATGTTGATTGGTATTCACACAAGTGTGAAGTGCCGGCCTTCATTTGGCATTTAAGATGTTCCATGTGTGCGCGCGCATGGAATTCACCTTCTTTCTCTGTGCATATGCATATGCATATGCACATCATTTATTTTATAAATAATTAAAACATATTTTATAAATGGTAAAATAGTACTAATAATCAAAATCACTTATATTTTATTTGGTCTTAGTACATATTAGTACAACCAACTTGTCAAATTTATACTAGAATAATTTTAAATATATTACTTATAAACATTAATTATTCATATTTTAATGAATATACTAATATACACATCAATTATATTTATTTATTAACTATATATCTATGTTAATCTATTGAATAAAATAACATATATTCTTTTTAATCAATCATTATAATTAATTACAATAATAAAATAGTAAATGTGTCAGATATTGTCTTGTGTAGTCAGATATTGTCTTTGTAGTTATCAAACAGTC
This sequence comes from Zantedeschia hybrid cultivar, assembly GCA_030544215.1. Taxonomy (NCBI): domain Eukaryota; kingdom Viridiplantae; phylum Streptophyta; class Magnoliopsida; order Alismatales; family Araceae; genus Zantedeschia; species Zantedeschia hybrid cultivar. The sequence continues at coordinate 39,000,586 of JARZZO010000013.1, read as the reverse complement.
TGGTTTATTCATCAGTCAAACTTCTGTGTTGCCTACTTAGAACTAAGATGTGAATCTCAAATTTCAGATTTAAGTCTTCAGCATTATCAAATGCAACCTTAATGTTCCTTATCAACAGCTCACTCAAGCAGATACATGTATGACAGCTTTGTTGAAGGGTGTGTGGAGCTTGATCTACCTTTGACCCGGTCCTTTTCTCTTCTTCGATTTCTTATTCTTTCTTAATCTTGAGGATCGTGAGAAAGGGCAACATTCCTAACAAGATTTCTCTTGAATCTCCACAGATTCTGAACCTGATCTTGTTCATAACATCCCTTAACCTAGCAGATCAATTACCAATTAGATTTCCTAAAACAGCTCTTTAAAAATCATGCTAGCTAGCATCAGATGTCAATAGTGACATAAAATTATTTGCTAGCAAAACATCCATGACAGTTATTGCCAAACTCCCATGCATCTTGTCATGCCATGGCATACGCAACAACTCCAACACATGCACACCACGCCATCCACCAAACCCTTTCATGCATCTTGGCGTAAAATCCCAAACCCACGCCATCCAAAACATGAACATGATACAATACTACTGCCATCATCTATGCATCAACAGAGACGATTAAGCAAACGCAGGGTAATCACGAATTCAGCAAATTTTATCAGCCCCCGGAAAAGTCACTTCTTTGGATTCTCTATGCATAACAGATATGAATAAGCATGAATTCAGCAAAATTAAAATCCATTGTCGAGGGACAAAGATTGGATTTTGGAGGGCGAGGGGACTCACGCAGCGAGACACGTAGCTAATGGACCTTCCTGCGCTGGGGTGGCTTCTCAATAGCCACCCTGTAGATCCAGTAAACCTACAAATAAACGCAAGAAACAAAAGGGGAACCGGAGATATCAGACAGAAGACATCACCCAGCAACCACAAAAGAGAAGACTTCTTCTGATACGGAAGTTGAGCAAACCAGGGCCAAGACGTGGGCGGCGATGAGGACGACGACGAGGAGGGGAACGGCCTCCGGAAGCCACGGCCGTGCCATCGCCGCTTGCTGTTGCTGCGCGCTTGCGATCCCACTGCAGCGCCTGCGGCCGCCACATGCACACCCCGAACTCGAAGGCTTCGAGCAATAGAAGAGCCCGGCCCCACGTTTCCTTCGGAACGAAAGCTTTGGTGGAGCCGTGGAGAGTGAGAGAACTCCGCTACCGTGGTCCAATGCGCCAAGCAAATAGAAACGTGGCATTCTTCTATTAGCTAGACTCGGCGCAGATGAGCACCATAAAACCGCCCCTTGTGGCCGTCAGATCTGTCTGTAGGAGTGTTCACCTCTCATAAAAGCCGGATAGATTCGGGTCCGTTTGTTTTCACGTAAAAAAATTTCTGAAAAGCATGTAAACTTTTTTGATAATGTATAAAACTCTAGTTAATAGAAATTTAATTTATTGACTTTTTCTTTTCTAAATTTTGGCATCTATAGGACTATATCAAAGATTTCTTTTTAAAGAGTTGAAAAATGCTTTTATATATAGCAGATGATTAATTTTCTTTTAGTTTTTTGTAAATACATTTCTTAATAAACTTTTCCATCTTTATATGTTTTAGGGGAATAACCAAATGGACCATAATCATGATTGTACTTATATTAATTGCCCTTCCGAATTAATTCAAAGTGGATCTGGATATTATCCACCTCTATTTGCAACGTTAATGCGAATGGCTTCGGAAGGGCAATTAATATATATATATATATATATACACCACGTGTCAACATCATAATTTTCTTTTTTTCTCATAAATTTTATTTCTCTTATCTTTTCCTATTAACGTCTATGTCCCCTATTAATTATCTCTCTTCCTTCTCTCTCATTAATTCTCTCCTTCTCCCTTCTCTCCATACTTAAGTATTAGTATTATTATTATTATCCTCTTTCACATTTTTCTCTCTCCCTATTAATATTTCTATCTCCTATTTTTTTGTCTCCTATTATTATTATTGTTGTTGTTGCAATCCTTGAGATAATAATAACTAATTTTAAAATTATTATTATTATTATTTATTATTATTATATTTTTATGAGATAATAATAACTAATTTTGATATTATTATTATTAAAAAATTAATAACAAATTAATAGTCTCATGGAATAATGATAATTAATCTTAATAATAATAATAATAATAGTATTATTATTATTATTATCTCTATTTCCCCTCTTTCACATTTTTCTCTCTCCATATTAATATTTTTATCTCCAATTTTTCTATCCCCTATTATTATTATTGTTGTTATTGTTGATGCAATATCTTGAGATAATAATAACTAATTTTGACATCATCATCATCATCATCGTTGTTATTATTATTAGGATAGTCTCATAAGATAATAATAATAAATTTTGATATTATTATTATTGTTGTAAAAAATATTATTATTATTATTATTATTATTAATGAGACCAGTCTCTCTCTCACTTTTTTCACTTATATTATTATTATTATTGTTGTTGTTGTTGTTGTTGTTATTATTATTAATGTTGTGACGATATTTTGAGATGATAATAATAAATTTTGATATTTATTATCATTATCGAGATAGTCCTATATGATAATCTCATTGTTAACGAGACCAGTCTCTCTCTCATTTTTCTCTCAATCTATATTTTTAATACAATATTTATTAGAATAATCTCATGCGATAATAATAATAACTTTCAGTTCACTTTTTAGTTTTATCTTTCAATCTATATTTCAATTGAGTACAATAATTATGAACTTTTAATATTTACTAAACAACTAATCTAATATTCATATAAAAAAATGTTAGTATTTCTGAATATATATTCTTCTATAATTATTTATTTTTTAAAAAAATATAAAAAATTAAATTGACTTGTATTAATTATATTCTTTTATTCAAATATGTTAACTGACCGTATCGCACGGGATTGCAACTAGTTGACATAAATGCCATATCCACTCAGCAAGGAAGTTTAAACTTAGCCGTTAGACTCTAGATCAAACAGTTCATTTGTAAGATATAAAATAGTTTATATGTTGATATTTTAATTCAATATATGTCAATTATCTTAGTTACTTTCATAATCAAATGAGTGTTTAAAATTTTTAATTTTTAATTAAGTATCTATTATTTTTTTACAAATTTTTATAATCATATTAACTTTTTAGACAAATATTTTATTATATTCTTTAACATTTTCTCTGGATATCCAGATATTATTCATATCTATTCTGAATTTTAAAAATATTCAAAAATATTATCCGCTACATATTTGAATCATAAAACGGAACGGATATGGGTATCCGTTTATGATAAACGGATGATCACGGGAAGCGTCTCCTATCCAAAATTATCAGCTTTACGCATACGTCCTTCACGCAATCGTAAATAGGATTTAGCCCTCAATCTTATTTACAATAATCCAAATACCCTTCTAGCCAATTGTTCTTCCGCAACAGCGGCGGCCGCCGCAGAGGTGTCTTGCTCGGGGCGAGAAAGGAGGCGACGTGGCCTTCTCCCCCGCGGCGCGCCCCGCCACTCCCCACTTTTGGAACTCAGAAGAACACCTCTCTCTCTCTCTCTCTCCATCTTCCCTTCGTCTGCAAGCAGAGGCGCTCTGTGGATCGTTCTTCTCCGCTTCCTCCCCCGCATCGCCGCCGGGGGGTTGCCACTCCCGCTCGTGGAGACCGCCTCTGCAGGTTACCACCCTGGTGCCACTCCCGCCGCGCTGGGCGCGTCGCAGTAGATGGGAAGAAGCAGAAGCTGCTTCTTGGCGGAGGTGACTTGAAGGGAACCTGGATGGTTGTGGAGTCCTCCGGGAGGGAGGCCTAGCCCATGAGGAATGCGCTGCCGAGGCTCCTCCTCAATGTGCCGCGGCGCGCCTCGTCTTCCTTGCGCCCGCTCTCCTGCTCATATGGAGGTGAGGTTTTCGTGAGTTCGTGATGTCATGAGCAAAATCACAAATAGTTTAAGTGCAAGTGGGCGTTTCTTGTTTTCAACTCTATTTTTGTTCTTTCTTCGCGATAGAGCTGTTATGCTTGGTTCCATGATCATGAATTAATATGTGGATGTGATATTCGAAAATGTAGCTGTTTCTGAGCCCTGGTGTAGGATTCGGAGGTACGCACTGGTTTTAAATTGCTCTGCCGCTTTCTTTGGTCGTGTCACCGTTAAATTTTTTTTGGTGTAGTACAATGTGAGGAATCCATTTTAGTTGTTTCTGGGTATGACTAAGGGTAAAGTTCTTCCCCCCGCCCCCAAAATTCTGTTGCTTCTAGTGTAGGTGTTGGTGTTTTGATTTGGTTCCTAGTGTCTCTCTAATTGATTTTGATGATAACAAAACTAAACTTTAAGTGTCTAAGCATTTGATTAAGCGTGGAATGTTGCTATCTTGCATGAGATCACGTTAGAACATCAAAAGATAAAATTAAGTGTGGGTTAAGGTGCAAAAGCGTCCAAGGAAAACTGAGCGAAGACCAAGGACGGTTTTCATGAAACTGCCCAATCGGTCGGCCAACACCAGGGAAATGGTCGACCATTTTTACATAGACAAAACACCCACAGATAGACAGTAAGGTTGGTCGGAATGGTTAACCATTTTGGATCAATCAGTCAACCAGAATTCTGCTTTTTGCTTGCATAAACTGCATGATTCGAATGTTGAAACTCCACCAATCTCCATTGTAACAAGGACTTGAAGCTCTATAAGTAAATCCTTTCTACCCCAATTGAAGGGTCGATGAGCTACAGTTGCAAGAGCACTTGGAGCTTCAAATCTCCAAAAGCCTTATCCCTCAAGCCCCCATTTGCTTGGCAAACTATAGGTAATAAGAAGAGAAAAGAAGAAAGAGAGTCTTGAAGCCATAAGGAGAGAGAGTCTCCAAGCCATGTCTAAAAAGTCATGAGGCACCCGTAAGGCACTTTGCAAAAGCCTTACACGGTGCAAGTCTTGAGGTGTAAGCCTCACTAATTTATGAAAAGATGTTAAATCTATAAAAAAATAATGCCGGTTTACATAACTTGTTGGAGGGAAGTCATGGACTATTAGTTGACATTAAAGTATTAGATGCCACAGTCATCTCCTTTGGTGTTAAGTAAACGTGTTGGGTTTAACTCAAATCCTTTCAATTTTGTTTATCTAATAGAGTTGTCACCACTGAACGATGCTTAAAGGACTTAAAAGCCTTAGGTCCACCTTAAAACATGTCACCATCTCACCACCTCAAGACATAAGCCTCATATAATTGGCCTAAGGCATATGCCTGAATTAACAAAAGGCATAAGTGGTGAGGACATTCGCGCTTAGATCCGTTTCGACCCGACCCGCGTCTACCGACGGAGGAGGACGTCAGCAGCGATTCCAACATCTTTGTGGCTCGACGATGGCTCATTTGTGGATTGACTTGTATTTATATTGTTGAGGAGCATTTAGGACTTGTGTACGGCCCGTTATGAGGGCTAGTTATCTATTTGTCATTTTTCTGTATTTTTTCTGCACGAATTTTGGCATTTATTGTACGGGAGGGTCAGTTTAGTCATTTGCCTTATTTAGGGCTTCATTAGGGTTTGGGATACTCTATTTAAAGCTTGTAACTCCTGGAAATAGGGCATTGATGAATGAATGAAAAGGAAATTCCGCTAGCCGTCGATGTGCGTGTGAGAGAGTGCCGTTGGTGCGAAACCCTTCCCCATCCCTTTGTCTTCTTCTTCCCTCTTTCCCTTCCTGCCTGTGTTGCTCTCTCTCTTTCCCCTCCCCTGTCGTTTTCCACACCTTCTTCCTCTCTTACACGGTCTTTCTCTCTCTCTCTCGTTCGCTCGGGTCGCCCGCCTCCACTACTGCGCCCGAGGCGCTTCGCAGGACCACATGCCCGCCCAAAAGTGCCCCCACTAGGCCCATGTGGCGTGCCCGTGGCCTTCGCGCCGTCGATCATCGTCGTCCGTGCCCCACAGGCTGGGCGCTCCACGCGGCCACCTCCACGGCGCTCCCACCCATCGCCGCCATAGCCTTGCCACGCGGTGCACTCACACTGTTCGCCTGGCCTCACCATCGTCGCCCGTGCCCACCTTTGCGCTCGCGTGTCCCCGAAGCCCGCACCCACGTCGCTACGTGGCCACAACTGCCTGTTTCCGCCCTCCTCGCCGCTTGTGCCCGGCCCTATGCCTGCCTCGTCCGTCGCTCCACGCCACGCGGTGGCAGCGGCTCGCATGCGAAGGAGTACCTCGTCACACGTGTAGTGCTCCCGCTCGTGCCCACGCAGGCCAGCCTCTGAACCGGCGCACAACGCCCATGCACCCGCCCGTCCTTGAGCTGAACCTATTCAGCGCACGAGAAGCAGGGCCAACAAATCTGTGCGCCGCCCGTCGCGCGTCCAGGTGCACCACAGTCCCTTTCAGTTGTCGTACAACGTCAGTTTGAAGCTACCAATAGCCATTTTGCGGATCCTCTATCCTGGCACGACCCCACTTGACAGTGGGTTGGTTAGTGTTGGCTGATTCCCGTTCCCTTCAATTTGTCGTATGATTAAATGTGCTCCTATGCTTATGAGATAGGATCCTAGCTCCTTGAATATTTATTGCTGCTAGATTGTGAGTTCGAGGACCCGTCCATGGCCCTATATGAGTGCATTTGAACGCGTTACTTTTGGCCTAGCACTTCGGTCGTTTCTACTATTCACGATCCTATTCGTTTTTGCGAGAGGACGTTTCCCGAGCTTGTTTGCGCTTGAGTTGCGTAGTTGATTTCATGGAAGCGTGGGATATTTGATGATTATTTGTTGTTCATTTGCGGTATTCTTGTTGATCTCAGGTCGTTACTTCAGATCGAAGTCTTTTTGGTAGTTGTCCCGCATCAATAAGCCTCAAGTAAGCAGCCTAAGGCATATGCCTTAACGCATTTGTCTAGTCCCTTGCCTTAAGGCATATGCCTTAGTGCCTTAATATTTTTAAACAATGCTCCAAACTCATTCCCAAGCACTCCATCTGCATCTTCTCATTGAGGATAAGGCTTCATTACATCCATAGCGGTTAATTTCTCTTTCTTTCTCATCAAGATTGAATCTTTATTGTGGCATCCTATATTTGCTCTTGTTGTTGGTGTCCTTGACACTGTGGGCGGTGAGCTTGTGTTTTAACTAGCATTTATATTATATTTCTAGTTTATGTGAGAATTCCTTATGACATATGGGGGAGTGGATGTAGGCCTAAAGAGTTAAACTGAACCACTGTAAATTGCTAGTTTCTTGGTGTGATTACTCCATTTCATCACACTTCCCTTCTTAGGTGATCCAAGCTCTTCATACATTTCTTGCTTATTCTATTCACAACAAGCAAGGAAGGATTGGGGATCGAATCCGGACTGGCCCGAGCTAGACCTTATCTAATCCGATCATGGACCAATGTGGTCTGGTCCCACTTCCCCTTTATTTAATTTTTAAGTATTCAAAAAAATAAAAAAATGCCTAAAGATTTTAAAAATGTATACAAAATCTATCTTGATTTCTAGCTTGCTGTCTAAGTCAACTCTATCATGTTTCTTTAGTAAGTGGTCTCTCTATACTGCACATTTTCTCTCTATCTTTCATTTCTAAAATTTTATCCCTCTTGCTCTCTTTTCCCCCCCTCTTAAATACATTAATATTTATCAGTTCTCAACGGTAAATAAAGTCAATAAGTTCACCATATTGTGCTTTCAAAGAAAATTAAAAAAATGCGCTTCTCTTTTTTTTACTGTTGATTATTTGATTATGTATTCAATTGACAATAAAGGTCCTTCAATCATTTATATTTATTGAAATATTTTATCAATGATTGGATTACATATCCCCTTTGATGCCAGTATGAAAGGAGGTATGGGTTCCAGTCATTAACAAAAAATTTCAATAAATGTAAAATATTAAACGACCTTTATTGTTGCTTGTATCTAGAACTAAATAATCATCAGCAAAAAAAAAGAAAGAAGAGAATGGTGTATATTTCTTAATTTTGTTCCAAAAGCAACATGGTAAACATATTCATTTTATATATTCTTGAGAATTGTTAATATTAATTTATCTAAGAGAAGAAAAAAAAAGAGCAAGAAAGAGAAAATTTTAGAGAGATAAAGATGTTAGAGAGTGTGTGTCATAGAAAGAGAACTTATTAAACGAAGCACTTTGAAAAATCCATTCGATCGTTGTAGAGTGCCACTTCACAAGGCCACTGTAGAGAGCTTAGAGAGAAAGAAGAGAGCTTAGGGAGAGAGAGAGGGAAGAGAGTTTAAATATCAAATTTAGAGAAAAATATTAATTACATAGAAAAAACTTAGAGAGAGGGAAGAGATCAAGAGACCAAAATAATTGGAGAGAGAAACTTGAAAAAGTTGAAAGAGGAGAATTTTAGAGAGAGAGAGCGCGCTAAAACTGCACATAAAGAGAGAGTTTTAGAGAATGGAGAGAGAGAGAGAGAGTTAGAAGGGGCTTGATGGGGATGGGGAATGGGCTTGGGGGGTTTATATATAGACCCCCCAAACCCTTGGCTAACTGTTGGGAATGTTCCCAATGGCTGGCCAACGGCTAGTTTGAAACTCACTGTTCAGCGACGGCTAGTTTGATTGCGCCCGGTTGACTGATCTGGGCCGATCCAGCCGATCCGTGCCACGGTCGGCCGATCTGGTCCAATCCCCTCCGATCCTAGTTGAGGACCAGAGGATTAGGGCACGAGATCGGATCGGACAGGCCTAAATCTGATTGGATCGGCCAATCTGATCCATGTCGTCTGGCACACCATGATTCATGATTATCATTTAGACAGGTTTAATAGTTGCATTTGCTTAACTTACTTGGACCTTTGCTTTTGAGAATTTAAATTTTTATTAAAACCCAAATCCCCTTCCCTCTTGGGTTTGCCCCACCCCTATATCAGGTCGATAGTTCCAATTGCTTGCCAAAGAATCACTGTTGTCTGCTAACATGAGAAAGAGGTGATTTATTGTAACAATTAACTGTGTAAGCATAAAAGCAAATGGATAAATATGGATGGATCGCTACTTATATTCTCTTGGATTCTTATAATATATCAACTAATTAATCAATTTTGCATTTGTGCAGCTTTCCAAGATACTGGCACTGTTGGCATTGGATGGCAGATAAATACAGAAATTAGGAGTTGGAAGAGAACTAACTGGCTGCCAAAAGATCTAATCTTGCAGCGACTGTATGTTGATGATCTTTCCGACAGATACTTTCAAATGATTCTTTCCCTCTTTGTCATCTTTTATATTTTAGCAATTCAAGTGATGGTTGTCACTTCTCTAGTTACATTGTCATGTTGAGGTGCCACTCTCTTTTCAGTTGAATGGACTTATTTCTTCATATGACATCCCACATTTTTTTTGCGTGTGTGCACCTCAAGCAGTTTTTCTACTAGCTTCACAAGTGTTCACGGTGAAAGGCCATCAACGGAGTATGCAAAACTTAGGAAGGAATCACTAGAAACTGAATTTGGGACCATAGTTGGAACTTATGGCTCGAAAACTTTATTTGCATACTACCAGTTCGGCCCATTCTTGGCCCTGTACAGAGCTGCAACCATCTTCTTTCAGGTGGCAAAGTTGACCATATGGCACATTTTTCTCCAAGACGTTCACAAACGTGCTTCAAAGGTGAATACAATTTTGATATACATCATATCCTCCGATTATATCTATGTCCTCTTCCTAGACTCGTACTGTTTTTCTCGATGTTGAAACATAATTAGATTTTCGTCTGCTATCATTATATTTCTTCATTTTCTCCAACTTGTTTAGGCTTGTACCATTAACCATGTGTGTTTATCTGTCAATGACACAAACATGCTCCAGTGACATGGATAAACATATCTTGAGAAGGTTCATGTTTCTTTGAGGTGACTTTTTAATTAGAAGAATTAAAAGAAATGGAAAACTATTGAAGTGGATTACTAGCTACACAAAGTCAGATCTAAGGAAGTGGTCAGTCTAATCAGTTGTATCCAGGTTTTCTTATTATATTGAAACCCTCATCTTAGTATATTCTAGGGAAGCTTTCTATAGTTCAACATAGTTCTTATTTGCTAGTAGACATTAAGAAAGAATGACAATTGCAATTTTTCATTGAACCATTGATGCGGGACAATGAAGAAAAAGGCAGAACGAGGTGATGGTAGAGGCCTCCAGCGTTACACCGACAGTTGGATAACGGCCTCCGGCATCTCACCAATGACTAGAGCGTCACTCTCCACCTCATCTCAGTGCTTTTGAATCTCCGTCTTAGAGAAGCATGGAAAAGTATTGGAAATTTGCAACAAAATTTACCATTCATTGTAAAGGAGGTCTGCATGCATATAAATAATGGAAGTAATTCAAACCTAACCCTAATCAGACTGCTAACCAAATAAAAGATCGAAATACCCCTAACCACAATAAATAGTGTGAAAATTGCACAATCAATTCTTCAAAAATAGAAAAAGATCTAAATAGGACCCAAATGGGCCAAACAAGATATCCACGGACTTGAGGTCTAAAATCCTACACTTTTGACATGCTCTGGTAAGTCTCTAAGCCATAGGGAAACTGGTGCAGCGTTACTTCCAAATCCGCACCATTCTCCCCCAGTTCGAAAAAACTCATCGTCAAGTTTTGAAATACGGTGATATTCACAGGAAGATGATGACAACAGCAAAGCAAGGAAGCACGGCTAATGCCATTAAGATCACCATGCGGAAGAGAGCATCGACTCGAAGTGGGAAGTGTGCCTCAACATCGCTCTACATCTGGTCAGAATCATGCTGGCTGAAAGTGTCTTGAACAAGCTTTGGCTTATTATCTTCGAAAGGGTCTTTGGGGACTAAGTCTAGCCTTGGTTCAACAAAGAGAACGTTATCACACCTATGCTATCAGAGGCAATTGCCTCGCTCGTCTAGGCGATGAAGTAGGTCGAGGCGAGCTAAAACGCCTCACCTCGCCTCATATTCACCTCACTCACCTTTGCACTTGCCTATGGTGTCTATGCCGAATGTTTGTTTCTTTTTTAATTATATGGTATTGATTTTTCTTATTCTTAATTATTCCAAAGTGGCTGATGCTTCTTTTAACAATGTCCAATACACTTTTTCTCTTACATGTTGTCACATTTTTCTTCTTTTGGTCTAAGCCCATCCATCATTTATGTGAATAGTAGATTGTCTTAAGATGTTACATGTTGGACATGATCAGTGTTTCTTAAAGTTTTACATGATGATTATTTTAGATATTTTCTTTATATTGTCATTTCTTTCTTCATGGTGATTTATGTGAGAACACATCGCCTTAAACACCTAGGCAATCGCCTGGGCATTTGAGGCTATGATGAACCCTTGGCCGCGTTGCTCGCCTCTCACCTCTTGCCTCTGGCTACATAGCATCATATGTTTCAAACATCTGGGGCTCGACTTGTTTGAAATACTCCTCAACTAACACTGGATCTGCTTCGTAAACTACTTCTATTTGGTTGTAATACTTCTCAGCCAACGTTGGGTTGGCCTCATAAGTTACCTCCTTTAGTTTGGTCATTCTGGAAAGTAGGCTCCGAATGTCATTCTTCAATGCAATCCACTCCATGTCATCTTTTAATGGCCACTATTTCAATAAGTGTGCTGGAATCCTCGAGAGGTATGTTACGAAGTTGGAAAGGCTCAAAAATTGAGTTGCAAATCGGGGCACGTTGGTGTGACGAGGCATTGGATGAGTTGGCCTCGCTGAGAGAAAGCCGGCGGCGTGATTGATGCGCAAGACAGAGCGTAGATGTGTTCGTGGTGAGTAGCGCACAAAATGGTGCTCTGTGTTGGCGCACGCTCGGAGTCACCTTAGGAAGTGTAGTCGTTGGGAAGCATGCTAGAACGGCAAAATGAGGTACCAAGATTAGCCATATCATTGATCCGTATCGGATCGTATCTTCCTAGATATGGTATGATACCGATCCGACTCGGTCCGACTCGTACGAGTCACACTAGTCAAGCCAATGAATTTGTTAAAAGTAATGAGTTTAAGGCATATTTTAGAGAAATTTACACTAGTAATTGATATAAAAAATGTACTTTTACTTATTAAATGGGAAAAATTCAATTTAAAAGAACTCATTATACATGCATGAGTTGGTACGATCCAGACGACTCAGTGCGCGTCAAAGGATTGGACTTGCCTAGATACAAGTCGACTCGTACGAGCCGGCACGATCCGGTACGATACAACAAACCATGCAAGGCATATCAGTAGTTGAAGTATGCTGGACGAGACTTGGTTCACTGTAGGGATGTCGGCAACATTTCTAACACATTAAATGGAGCATCGGGGGTGCCCGAAACAAAGGCGATGCACTTGTGCTCTTAGTGCACCTCTCGGGCGCAGTAAACCGGGGGGCATGGGAATGTTGGCGGGACCTCCCGCCCTATTTAACAGAACCGGAGAGAGAGAGAGAGAGAGAGAGAGAGAGAGAGAGAGAGAGAGAGAGAGGAAGTTGGAGAAAGGTGTGGTATTGTTCACATGAACAATATTGCGGATATTGGTCAACATGAACATGTACTGCAAGTACTATTCACATGAACAATACTGAGGATATTGTTCAACATGAACATGTACTGCAAGTACTATTCACCATGAATAGTAACTAGATATAGGGAGGGAGAGAAAGAATGAAGAACAGAGAGAGAAAAGGAAGGGGAGGGAGCGGCTGGCAGCGGCAGCTGGCACTGTAGTGGCGGCGGTGACAAAGGCGGGATGGAATGATGGCGTGGTGTAGATTCAGGTTTGCTCTGATTCCAAAATCGATGTGAGAAAACAAAGAAAAAAAGTGGAATGAGGTGATGGTAGAGGCCTCTGTGGTCACACCGACGGCTGGATAGTGGCCTCTGGCATCGCACCGCAGCTAGGAAGTCATATCTTAGAGAACTAGGAAAGAATATTGGAAATTTGCAACAAAAATCATCATTACTTGACAAAGGAGGTCTACATGCATATAAATAGTGGAAATAACTCTAACGTTACCTTAATCAGACTCTTAACCAAGTAAAGGACTGAAATACCCCTAAGCACAATAAACAACACAAAAATCGCACAGAAAATTCTTGAAAAATAGAAAAAGGCCTAAATAATCCCCAAATGGACCAAACAAGATATCCACAGACCCGTAGTCCAAAATCCTACACTTCAGACATGCTCTGGTGAGTCTCTAATCCATAGCAAAACTGGTGCAACGTTGATTCCAGATCCCCACCAACCATGCTAGAACAAGATCTATCATGAATTTCCTTTTAAGGGATTGCCAATTTGCCAAGTAATTCTGCATTCTTCAACATATGAAATGATTGACCAGGTTGATATTTTTACTGGACCTATGTTGTTTTCACTTTCACTAACCACATCTGCTTCTTTGTGAACAATGCTAGATCTGCAGGTACATGACTAAGTCTTGTAGCATATATGATACATTTTAATGGAAAATATCAGCCCTATAGGAAAACTCTTACATGTTGCCAAAGATTTGGATTTTGCAATGTATCAATGTTTCTCTTTTTCTGGCATGCTGCTTATATTAGTCGTTTGTTGCTACATTCTTGTATAACATATTTCCAAGTGCTGTTTTTTCCCCTGATTTGTCAGTTTCGGGAGACTCTGATCCGCTTGGGGCCTTTTTACATCAAGGTATGCTCATGATAGCAATATGTTGATTGTCTTACTTTCTTTATGGTCAAATTTTATTAAAGACATCATAGTTCATACTTCTTTTCAAATTTCGAGTAGGTTCTCTAATTAAACATTTGCACAGTGATGATATATCTTTGTTTGTCTCTTGCCTTTAACTAACTTATCCTTGTGTTCTAGCAAGCAAAACTTAAAATTGGATTTGCGCTTATTGCTGGTTGGAAAACTGAGAATCATGTCAGGATTGCCCCATTGGATACCGAGTGTCTAACAGAGTTTAGAAACAGGATAGCCTGTGTTTTTTTTTTTTTTTTTTTGGGTGGGGGTGGGGGGTGGGGGGAGGGTAATATCTGAGTGTTTTACACCTTTGAAAACCCATGAGGCTAGGGCTGGGCATTATTGCAGCTAGAAATTGGAATGCAAAATGAGTAATCACATATAAAATCTCACAATAGATCTCATTCAAGAGGTACTAAAGTTAACATTACAGCATTCAATCTGGCCCATAGATCGGTCCAAAGGTCATGTTCGTAGTTGAACTGATCCTTAACACATACCCAATAGCTATTTGTCATGGAAGATAGATCAGTAACTCATGGAAGAAATAAAATAAACAAATAAAAAATATGATATATCTGACTGTATATGTTAATTTCTTGATTGCGCTACCTGGATTCCCAACTTCATACACTAGTTCTTCCTGAAGAATAGGATAGATACTGAACCAGTTATTTCTCTGAAACAGCAGATCACGCCCGTATTTTGAGAAATAATGAGCTATCTGGGGTGATTTAAGTTGTTGCATGATTGCAACTAATGGATTGGTGTCTATTTCTAGCTGCACTTGATGACATGCATATATCACATGATGAAAATAAGAGTGCCTTGAGCTCTGGAGTCACCTGTGTTAGAATCTTCTTTTCTTTTGTTTAAATCTTCTGCTTACAATTTGTGATCCCTTTTCATGCATAATGTGGTTCTTGTGCCTTCTAGTTGCTTTTAATCTATATTTATAGGCATGTGCAATTTTTTTCAGAGTAACTAGATTTAAACTCTCAGCACCCACCCAAGGCACAGCCCATTTATTCTGTACCAATCGGTGTCGTCCAATTTTTCTGAGCCCGAAACATAATAACCAACAGCCCAATTTCTGTCCTATGTCAGGATTCCACCCAGGAGAAAGCTCATCAGGAAGATTACGGTTGATTGGTGTGTGTATAGGATATCCTTGACACTTATTTTGTGGTCTTTTCTGATAGTGATCATGCGATTGTGGTCTATATGCAAGTGCTAAACTTGCTGGTGTTGATGGTGTAGTTATTAGTGTCACCATAGGGTCGTAATTTTGGTCGATAAAGATCATGCAATTTCTTGTGTTCAAGCAAGTTTTCAACCTACCGTTGTACAGCATGCTTGAGGATCCACAAAATTTTCATTCTTTCTTTTCAATTCATTCGCAGCTAGGACAGGCTCTGAGCACTCGACCAGATATATTACCTAATGCATATTGCCAGGAGCTCTCTAAGTTGCAGGTACTCTTTCCCTTAACGTATTGGAATTTATGTTTTTTTTATAAGGGGCTTTGCATAATTAAGTTTCGTGCATTATTATTTAGCAGCCTTACTATCTAGATACCTAGAATATGTTAAGTGCATAGATTTCCAAATTACGCAAATTATACCTTTTGTTGACCTTGAAAATGTGAAAATTGGATTATTTCATGTCTTGTTATTTTTGAGCTCCATTGCAGTTATATCTGAAATATAAATATTTATTCATGTCATTGATTTAAAATAAGTGGATCTTTTCTATTTATTCATGTCATTGACTTAAAATAAGTAGATCTTTTCCCGTTCTATATCCGGATGGCTGATCTTTAAAACATATCAGAAGTTGGAACAATGTTTTCTTTGAGGCCGAGTTAGGGCTTGGAATGGATGAAGGGGAACATAAATCATATGGGAGAGTGATAGTGAATGAGTGTAATAACTTAAGGAGTTTTTATGCAAATGTTAGGTATTAGAGGAAGTAGGTGCTAGCATTTGATGTGTGACGAGCTCAACTCCGGCCTTGAAGGCAATTGTTAGAGCCATGAACCCAATCATACGATGATGGTTTGGGTGGCCTGTAGAAGTCAAACTGCAAAATCGAAGACACAATATTAGTAAAGAAGAGGAAGCGTGCACTAGGAACTTCATACATCAGTAAGAAAATAAGTAATTAAATGAAAGTGCATAACCAATATAATAATGAAGTCTCCCAAATGAAAGAGGTAATACCTTTATGGAGAGTTTTTCGACTCTTGAAGCAGGTATTGCTTCCTCAGCTAATTACTCTGACCTCCTACTAGAACTTCCATAACTTTGCCACCCGCAAAAAGACAAAACAAACAAGAAAGAAAGGTGACAACGAGTCATCAAACTCACATAAGATTCATCATGACTTTTGCCATCCACTACAAAACAGAGAGGACTAATATAATGATAATACAGTGGTTTAAATGAACATACAATTTTACTCTAGTACAGTAAGGTAAACTACTATGCAATTGAACAGTGCATAAGAAATAAGGTGAATAACAAAGTCTTAGTTTTGTACTCTGACTCCAGACCAAAGTTTGCCATATTGCTGATCTGTACCAAATCGTATCTTTCCAGATGTGATATGATACTATCTGATTCAGTCCAACTCGTATGAGTTGCACGAGTCGGGCCAATGAGTTTGTTAATAGTAATGATTTTAAGCCACATTTTAGAGAAATGTAACCTATTAATTGATATAAAAGTGTACTTTTACTTATCAAATGAGAAAAATTCAATTTGAAACAACTCATTATGCATGTATGAGTCAGCACAGTCCGGTCCGACTCGATGTGTACCAGAGAATTGGACTCACCCAGATATGAGTCAACTCGTATGAGTCGGCACAATCCAATATGATACCGTAAACAATGCTCCAGACTAGACTTTGAATCCGCGAGTCACTTATTGACACTATGATGAACTATTTTATTCACTTGGAGCAAAACAAGTTGTAAAAGTCCTAACCTTTTTTATCATGGTTAACTAACACAAGGTTCTAGGTGCTTAATTGCATATTTAGTTCAATTAAAGAGGATACATAATTCATGTGCAACCAAGATTATATTTTCATGCTGTAGACATGATGTATGCATAAAATCTGCATTAAACACAATAAGCCTTTAAGTTGATGCATGCAATGACTCAATTCATATTCCAATAAGGACTTATATCAAACTTAAATTACAATCTTACCAAGCATGGTGTGTCGGATCAGCATAGATCGGATCGTATCAGCTAATCCACATCGGTTTCGGGCTGGTCTGGGCCGATCTGATCCCGTTCCCCGATCCATCAAACTTGGCCCCATATTGGACGGATTGGGGCAGGATCGGATGGATCGGCCGGGTTGGTCCGAATTGGACCGATCTTTTGCCCAAACTAGCGGTTGTCAATGACTAGTTTGAAACTAGCCGTTGGCTAGCCACTGGGAACATTCCCAATAGCTAGTTTGGGCCTTGGGGGGTCTATATAAACCCCCGAAGGCCACTCTCCACCCCTCCAACATTCCATACCCTTTCCTCTCTCTCCCCCTCTCTCTTCTCCCTCTCTTTCTCTCTCTAAATTTTCTCTATCTATCTAATATTTCTCTTTCTAAGTTTTCTCTCCCTCTCTCTCTAAGTTTTCTCTCTTTAAAGTCTAAACTCTTTTTTATATCTAAACTCTCTTATTCTCTAAGGCACACTTTGTTACCGGAATAGGACCTAGAATAATTGGTATAAGGGCCTAAACCCGATTTGGTTGTGGTGATTCCTAATTCCCCCAATTCCCCAAATTGTACTTTGGAATGCCTAATTCTCCCAATTCCTCCAATTCTACCTTTTATTTCACTCCTTATTCCACTCATTCCTACCAAATCACTTGGAAAAGCGCAGTGTAATTCTCCTTTTTCTGGGTGGAATACTAACAAGTTATCAAATTAAAATATCTCTTATTCTAGTTTAAGAAATCCCCAAAACCTTACTCTGAGATAAGCAATTCTGCAAACAAAGTGAGCCTAAGGTTTCTTTCTTTATGATTCTAGTATTTTATTTTTAGTTTCTACTTTCTACAAACCTCTCATTTGTTCGACACTTCAAGTTAGCTTTGGGAGTGGCACTCTGCAACCATCAGATTGACTCTTCAAGGCACTTTTTTTAGTAAGTTGTCTCTTCATAACACACTCTCTCTAACATCCTTTTCTCTCCAAAATTTTTTCTCTTGCTTTCTAATTCACTATATTTTTTTTACTTCTTTCAGATATATTAGCATTAACGGTTCTCAGCAGTAAATAAAATCAATAATGCTAATGTATTTAAGAGAAGACAAAAATTTACAGTGCATTATTAGAGCAAGAGAGAGAAAATTTTAAAGATGAAAGATAAGAGAGATAATGTATGTTATAGAGAGACCACTTATTAAAGAAACAAGATAGAGTACAAAGATTGGCTTAGAGAGCAAGGTAAAGTGAAGAAATGAAGGTTCGAACAAAGAAAATCATTTGTACATTTTTTAGAGTTTCATACATTTTATTTTTTTCTGGGCACTTAAAAATTAAATAAGGGAGAAGGGGATCGGGCCAGATTGGATCAGCCAATCAATCGGTCTGGATCGGGCTGATCCGTGCCTGATCCCATATCCTTCCTTCCTTGTTATCAAGTACAAATTAAATTAAGCTGGAATGCCCACCAGACCATATATATGCTGGCTGCACATGGTGCAACCCTAACCTCCTTCAGTCAACCATTCACCATCTCCCAACCTCCTAAAAAAATTGACAGCATCTTCCCTAGATGGGAGGACTCATCCTTCCTTAAATGTGGGTCCAAAAGTGAAGCCAGACAGGGAAAAAACCCAGGAATAGGGCACATAGCAAATGAATCAGCTCTCCTACCTTGGATTGCATAAAGATCCCCTCAGATTTTGTCCTCAAGAAGATCTGCTTCTATTCTTGCTCCTTGCATGAAGTTGGCTTGAAGGGGATCGATTTTTCAGTTTTGAAAATAGGCAATTCCTGAATGTTTTCTTAGCTTTCTCTCTCCTTCTCTAAGGTTTCTCTCTCTCTAAAAATCCTTCCCCAGTCTCTCTCTCTCTCTCTCTCTCTCTCCCTCAGCACTGTGTGCTGTGCAGGGGAGAATGGGCAGGCCACAGCTGCCCACTTCCTCATATGGGAGGTGGGGTCAGCTGGGCCCCACCTGGGCAAACTGCCAAGGGGGCATGGGCTGCCCCAGCCCATTAAACAAGGCCCAATAGGGCTTTTAAATAGGGTCCAATAGACCTGTTAACTTTAGGCCATTAACCCTCACTAAAGCCCATTAATTTCAGCCCATTAAGGCCCGATATAATTCCTGAAAAAAATTCAATTTAAAATCCTGTGTTATTTATCTATTATATGTGACATTTGATTTATATTAATTGTGTCCTACTTTTAAGGATTCATAGATATATCCTTCCTTCAACTATGGGTATCACATCTGGGTACTACATTCAAGAACTTAGCCCACTAACTGGATTTTAATAGATAAACTCCTATGAATTTTGTCTTCCAAACTAACCTTAAACTTTAATACATTTAATTTTATACTTTACAGTATCATCTCGGATGGGGGTTGCATATTCCCTCTCATGTGTATGTGGGGTGCCAAAAGCCCTCCAAGGTGCAATTTCTCCTATGGAGAGCTCCTCTCAATGGGCTCCCTACCTGTGATAGGTTGGCTCAGTTTATGCACGATCTACAGAGTGGATGCTGTCTTTGTAGGGAGGTCGAGGAATCCTTGGACCATTCTTTACTCTGTGTTCCTTCACTAGGAAAGTATGGCAGCAGATTGGAGATTATTTTCATGCGGACTGTTCTTGCTATGATTCAGTTGAGAGTCTTCTTCTCTCGTAGGGGTTGCCATAGTTTTTGAAGCAGGATCGGGTTTTATGCTGGCTGATCGTCCACATGACTAAATGTGGCACTGTGGATGGAGCAGAATAGTAGGATTTTCAGGCAGGAAGCTGTTACAGGGATTGCAAAATCGGCCGATCCCAAGTCGGATCGGCTGATCCGACTCGGGATCGGCAGGGCGCAATCCGGCTGATTCCTGGCCGGTTCCGGCCAATTTTGGCCGATCCCGGCCCGGATCAGATTGGGATCACCGGGGTCTGATCCCGACCCCCAACCCGAAGTTTATTTTTTATAGGCTTTTTATACATGTCTCCTCATGATTTAAGGGGTATTGCACGATGTGCTAAAAATAAAGTGTGTGCATGGATTTATGACCACTGATGATGTGCATCTTTGTGGATTATGTTCAGGGAATCAGGGACTGGAATGTTAGGTGAAGCAAGCTATGAGCTGACTAGGTTTTACAGACGTGCTAGTTTTCAACTATATTAACAGGAATGCAGGAGATTGAAGATCTGGCAATATATCAAGGCAGGTAGAGAATTATGAGCTGTAGATATACGGATTCTCAACATCAAGTTAAGTCCCAGGATCAGGATTTTCCCTGTTGTACCAACTTTTATATCACCTTACCCCATTCAACTTTTCTCTTGCAGCTCCAAGTTACACGACCTGAGAAGAGTCCACTGGGTCAGGCGGTCAGCATGATGTGGCTAAGTTTCATGTCTCCATTTTGGCATCTGATATTGTGACAGCACTTTATATCAGATGCAAGAGAAGAGGAGAATAATTACCAAGGAGAATAGAAAAGAAATAAAACAATGTAGGAGAATGAGGAGGAGGAATACAGGGTGTCTAATTTGAAGAAAGAAGAGATTAAGACTACATAGACAAGACATTTGGCGTCAGGGTGATTACTGGGAAGTAATCGGGAGTACATTTCAAAAGAAAATGCTATGGGAGTGAAAATAGGAGAGGTATAGAAGTTGTACTGGAGGGTGATATACCTGAGAGAAATAAGCGAGGGGCTGGAGGTCATGGCAGAGAGGAGCATATATAGACTGGGGTGAGAGAAATTGGGAAAGGATGGACAGTGTGGTCATGGAGGGATGAATAGGCAGTGGGTGAGCAGGGGTTTGTGTAGAGGTGGTAAAAATGGAGAGGAGGACCCGATTGGAGAGGAAAAATTGAACCTGCAGCTTCATGCTCTTTTCATACGCACAATCTAGTATTAATCCAGTGGAGTAACGAGATACTTATCCTCTTAGTCTTCTTATCAATCTTCAATGGCCTCAAATCATAAGTAAACAAAAGGGCAGAAACAACCATTTTCTTATGCATCAATTACTATTTTTATAGAGGGAGAAATCTGGCTTGGCAAATACCTCATTTGGGATTGCCAGCACAACATGGTGATGATATTGCCAGCACAACACGGTGATGATAATGGCAATTGGTTAAATGCTGATGCCTTCAAGATTGACCAACATGCTGACATGGCGCCAAAATTATGTCCTTGAACTGTGGGTCAAAGCATACTGACTCATAAAATGACTCATAAGAATCTTAACTATTAATAATGTGTTAGGCAGGCATATGCTGAATCATGTTAGCATGCCTGGGAGTTGGGAACAATGTTTGTGATATTAGTATCAAGTACCATATTGGAACCCTGAACAATGAATACATAGAGGGTTGACTCAAATTGACTGGTAAATTAACTTGAAACGACTACAAGTCAGCAAGTTATCTTAAGAATCTTACCATAGTGTGTACCGTATTGGCCAATCCAAGAATCGGCAAGCCTAAAAAACCAGGCAAACCTTTTCCCAAGGCTTAGCAGGTCTGAAGACAATTAGAAGCATAGTATCCTACAATATGGTATGAGTCAGCAAACCATGGCTGCCTTCCCATCTTCACACGCACACACACATGCGTACGCACAGAAAAAGGGGCAAAGAATAGCATCCTACAACCATGGCCGGGTGGGGCAGCAGTGATGGATTGGTCTCTATGATGTAAGTTTCAAAATCCATTTTTTATTTGGTATAAATTGTATCGAGGAGTTTTTTGCTTGCTTGAGCTCAATCAGGGGAGTCTGTTATGCTTATGGCATTTGCTCTCATGCAGGACCAAATACCACCATTCTCAACTCATGTTGCTATTAAATTGATCGAGTCTGAATTGGGTGCACCTATAAAGAAAATATTCGCCGATATTAGCCCAAAACCCATTGCATCTGCATCCTTGGGGCAGGTTTACAAAGGTTATCTAATTTTCTTCTGTTGGTTAATGAATTACTTTTGTTCTATTTTATCTGCTATCATGCTCTTTTGCTGTTGTAAAATCTGGCTTCGTAATCATTGGCTGCTGCTTCTCTATTGTTAGAAACTTTCGCATGTCAGCTTCTGGATCATTTTTCAGAAGAAGAATGGAAATAAAGAGTTATGCCCGGAAAGTTTTTCACTTGCCCCAGAAACATGTAATTATCAGAAGATGGGTTCCACCTTTCCAATGGGAATCTACACTTCCCATGCATGAAGACTCTCTCTCTCTCTCTGGCACGCGCATGCTTGCGTGCTCGTTCTCGCATGCATGCCATCCCAGCAATGTTGATTATAAAGTACAACACTGTCCATGCATACAATGGAATTTTATTTTTATATTATGAGTATCAAATTTTCTTATAAATAATATCTAGAAATGCATAATGTTAGAACCAACTTGTAATTGTTTCCTTTTGTTACTTCCAAGTCATGCAGCTCATCTGCATTCTGGAGAGCTGGTGGCTGTAAAGGTGCAGAGACCTGGTATGCCACTCTTGCTGACTCTCGATGCTCTGTTGTTTCGTATGATTGGAGGGCAGTTGAAGCGATTTGCTAAAGCTCGGAAAGATTTATTTGTCGCGGTGAATGAAATGGTGAGGCTGCCATCCTTTTCTCGTGATTTAAGCCATAATGTAATTAATCTTTGCAAATCTTGGTATTAGAATGCTCTGTGATTGATGCAGTTGCATTCCAGAATTGAGTATCAAAACCTTTATCATGACATCTTATTTTATGTTAACACAAATGTAGAAGCCATTAGTGAGCACTTCTAAGGGTTAATTTTTTTTTTTAGGCACTATTGACAAGTGGGCAAGAAAAGAATAAGAAACCCATTATGTTCGTCATGTCGCTTCCTGAATGTTGAGAGATCAAGAATAGGTATAGAGAAACAAATTGCGACTTCTAAAGTTATCAATTGGAAAATTGGTTATAAATTCACTTGAGTGCATGGTAATTAGGGCTGGCAATGAGCCGAGCCGCTCGCGAGCCACTCGAGTTGAGCTCGACTCGTTTGTCTAAACGAGCCAAGCCCGAGTTTGGGTCATAGCTTGTTTCAGTAAACGAGCCAAGCTTGAGCTCAGCCCAGCTCGGCTCGATTGGCTCGCGAGCCGATTTATGTTAAAATAAATATTGTTTGTACAATAACACCTAACTCATTGTACCCAACGAACTCAACCCAGGCGGCTGGTGCAACTCGGTCAGCTTGTAGCACACGGGTTCACTCGACTTAACTTACGGCATGTGCAAATGTTGGAAGGTTATAGAGGGGGAAACCTTTTTTGAGCAGCCGATCTAGAACTAAAGTCCCAGCACCCAGCACAAATACCGCATCGTACACAGGTGGGTGGGTGGGCAAGTGTTCACTATTCAGGGGCTTTTAGTCCTACATCAGGAATCTATTTTTGCCTCCCCTAGGCTTCTCTATAAATAAAGGTGCTATGCTATTTTTGCCTTGCACTTGTGGGCTCCCCAAACAGAACGGTGTTGGGCCGATTAATCTAATGGGCCTTACATTGTAATCGGTATGGGCTGGTCAAATTAAATAAATGTTCTAACTAGAATTAAATCTTTGTGGCCCAATTATGTTAATAGTCTATTTTAAATGAGCTGGGCTCTGGCTCGACTTGTTTTGCTTGAGCCCGAGCTCGAGCTGTGTCTTGAGCTCGAGTTGAGGCTTGAGCTCGGCTCGGGCTCGGAATTTTTTTGCTGAGCCAAGCTCGGGCTCGGCTCTGCTCGTCGCCAACCCTAACGGTAATCAGTGTGCATGTCATTTTGTAACTTAACTAGTTTAGACCTACCTTTGGAAGACTGTCCCACCTTCAACTTGTGTCCTGCTTTCAACTTCTGCTTTATTTTTGCCATTTCTGTGCAAGTCCTCAGGACCTGCCTCTGTGAGCATGTCCCGCTTCTATGGAATTTGACTCAATAACTAAGATCAGGGCCTCTTTAACTTCTTAACCAAACTCCATAGATGGGACCTGAGTGAGCATATAGTTATCATCAATCCCCTTTCTTTACAAGAATGAGCCGATTGCCTGAAAGAACTTGGAAAGAAAGGGCTTGCTGTATGAGACTACAGGTTGTCTCATGTAAACTCAAATAAGAATTATTAATGTTAAAAAGGAAAAAAATAATGTGCCAAGACTCTGCAGTTTTGCATAATGTAATTTCTTTGCACTTTCAAAAGTAATGTAATTTCTATGAGATTTTGAAGACTAATCGTTTTCGTGTGTAATTTGGTTTCGCATATCTTAGCTTTGGTCCTTATACTGCAAAAGAATAGATACTTAACTAATCATATTGGTGTTGCATAACTTGTATGAAGACTGGTCTACAGCCATTCTTTTCTTCCTCATCCCTCTTCAAAAAACTTTCATGTTCGTGTTTCTCCTTGGAAGGTATCCAGGAAGTTTTTATTATTTCTTCAACTTAGCATAGGGAAGGTGCAGCATATATGACTCATCATTCATGAGCTTCAGTGACAAATATTCAATGAGTTTGAATAGCTGGAAAGGAAGTACTAGTCGTTGATTGTGGTTCTTTAAGGAAGAATATTTACGGATCCAGTGGATTATGATCTATGTACATTTGGGGTTGATGCGATGAAGATGTTTACAACAATGATAAGCCTAACAAGTGAAATTCAAGAGTTAAAACATACCCATCTGTTTGGGACCCGACCTAGCTAGCTCTCCTATCGGATTTTTTATTATTATTGGATCATATCGTTTTGGTCTTTTTGTTTTATTTGGAGAAATATAGGTCAGTTTTATGTATTTTATTTCTTGGACTATGAGAGTTTGGGATTAATCCTCAGGGAGTTCGAGACTCCGGATCGGGCGAAGATCCGAGTATATGACCTCTCTCCACTGACCTTGGTCAGTGTTAATTACGTCAAGCAACCGCTCGACAATCCTTGATTAACCGTCCGTTGATGCCCTTATAACATACAACACTACTACTACAAGCATCACATACATATGAAGATATGTTTTAGGTTAAGCTCTTGGCCTCACCCAAGTTTTGGATGGGTCTATAATTGATAGGGAGACTTTTTAAAAAGGTTTTGGATTGACTCCGAGTTATCTGGATTGATTCCAAGTATTTTATACTCATAAGGGTATTTTTATAATTATGCCAAGTTGGAGGGTATAGGGGTATTATGATCACTTTAGTGTGTGAAGTGAGTTTTAATGATTTAGGAAGGTTTCAAAATCTTAGGAGGTATTTTAGAGTTATTTTAAGTGTGTTTGGGTTGTAAGGATATTTTGGTAATTTTATCCGAATTGGATTTCTAGGTTGAAAGTATGTTTTTTGGGTATTTTTGTAATTATGTTGCATTAGGGTCATTATGACCATTTTAAGTTTTTTAGCATTTTAGGGAAACTTGAAAACCCTTAGGATGTATTTTAGGATCATTTTAGACATATTTAAGTTATAGGGGTATTTTTGTAATTTTACCTTAAATCGGGTTTATTAGACTTATAGTCTATTTTTATATTTTTATGAGATTTTTATTTATTTTTATCATACTGAGGGTATTTTGATAATTTTACCCATCTTATTAGGGTTTGGAGGGTATGTTGGGCATAGGAGAGATTTTGATATTTTTTAAGAATTTTCTGTGATTTTTATGGATTTTTATCATGGGTGAGGGTATTTTTGTAATTTCATTAAGTACTAGGGGGCATTTTGGTCATTTCGAAATTTTTATATGTTTTCAGATTTGGTTCTCTATTTTTTACTGATTTTTATTAATTAATTGGATATATGAAGGATATTTAAGTCATGTTTTTGGGTTTATGTAATTTCCAGATTTAGTTTTCTGATTTTTACTGAGTATTACTGATTTTTACAGAATTTTTCTGTTTTTTATATTGATTTTACTAATTTTAAATAATTTTCATAAATTTTATTAATTAATTAAGCATGAGGGATATTTAAGTCAATTTTTAACTTAATTATATTATTTTATGTCTCAATGTTTTATTATTGAGTTTTGATTATGAGTCTATGATTAGTTATGTATAGGGTGAGGCCAAGGATATTTTAAAATATTTAATTATGTACTTTTGCATTTTAATTAGTTATTAAACTAATTAATAAATTAATTATGTATGTGAAAATATAATAACATAATGCTACTTAAGTAATAGATTCATGAACACACATGTACACATATATGCTCAAAGAACAATATCGGCATTTCATTCATCATTTCAGCATAATCCCGTCTTATAGATCGGCGATTTTACAATATAAATTCAGCAGAGCTTCCCCTTAAGAATAAACCTTAAGAAGAGAACCTTCCGAGAAAATATCTCATCCAAACGCACTTGGTTTGGTCTTCAAATGGGCAGAGTTTTCCCTAGGAATTTTTGGGCCAAGGAGGCATGCTTTCTTCTTACCCCTTGGGGGGTATTTATAGGCTTGAAAGCCTTAACCGGTGGGGGGTGCCACCGGAGATTTTTGAGGTGGGGAGTGCCACCGGAGGTTTTCTTGAGGTGGGGGGTACCACCGGAGGTTTTTGAGGTGGAGGGTACCCACCGGTAACCCAAGTGAGAGAGAGAGAGTGAGTGAGGGATTAGAGAGGAGGGGGGGAAACCAGTGGGCACCCCCCACCGGTTGGACCCCCACCGGCTTGGGGACTGGTGGGGGTCCCCCCACCGGCTTGGGAACCGGTGGGGGGCTTCCCCCTCCCCCTTTCTTCATAAAAAAAAGCCCAACACCATCATAGAACAGTAAAATCATAACAAATAAGTTCATAACCTAATAGAAATATAATCACTAGCCATACCTGATGAATTATGTTTGAATTGTCCAGCAGTAAGTTGCCTCTACTAGTATTGAAAGTCGAGACTTGGAAATGTTTAAATTAAGACGGTGTCAGTCAATGTAACATTGGTCTCAGTCATCTATACCCTACTCCAACCTTAAACATATTTAAGTTACTTATTCACAAAGGAAGTAACTGAATTGTGCATGTTCTACTTATTTAACAATGCTTAACTAAATTGTTCTGGTCTCAAGATAAACTATGACGGGTTCTATTATCACTGTTAATATGACTGATGAAATGTGCATGCACATAGCTTGTGTTTTGGGGTGCATTGTATTGAAGTTGCCCATCAACTACTTGGGTTTGCCACTGCGTGATCGGAAACTTAGAATTTCTGATCGGGAACCTCTCATACAAAATATTCAAAGAGGGCTGTCAGCCTGGAAAGCTAGGCATCTTTCTCTTGGAGGCAGAATCACATTATCGAACTCAGTTATCACTAGCATTCCACAGCATCGATTGGCTGTTTCTTGATCTCTACAGCTGTGTGTTAGCATATTGATCAGATTAGAAGAAATGTTTTGTGAGGAGGTTTCAAGGGCAGAAACAAGGCTATTCCTCTGGTGAAATGGAGTAGGGTATGCAAACCAAACTCTAAAGGTTGCTTGGGTGTTAGGAAACTGAGAATTGTGGATATGGCACTGTTGGGTAAGTGGTGGGAGTTGCTTGAAACCGATGGCAGCCTATGGAAGCATGTGATCAGTTCAAAACACTATCAGCAACAACAAAGGTATCTAACATGTCACCATGCGGTCAGATATTCTCAAGGCTGGGAGATGTTTTGAGAAACATATTGTTTACGAAGTAAGAAATGGGCACATTTTGTTTTGGAGAGACAGATGGCTGGGGGATTCTTCACTCACGGAAGCTTTTCCAAAAGTCTATGTATTAGCAGTTAATAGATGGTGCTATGTAAAGGATTGCTGTAGTCAACAGATGAAAATTTAATCAGGAATTTTCTAATCCTTCCAATATTCTCCGAAGAGCTCTCAATTGGGTGAAAGATTGGGGAAGATCAGCTGATATCTGGAAGGCTTCAGAAGGAGACCTCATTTCAAGGGATTCCAAGTGTCAAGAATTTTTGTTTTGATTCTTTTCTTCATATGACTCTCTTGTTAGCTTCTATTTTATCCTCTTAATAAAATAGAAGCATTAGGGTCTGCTTTTCTTTGTTCTGGGGGTTGGCATTTTGCCGTGCTGTTTGGATTTTGGTCTTGGCTTTTGGCCCACTTTGTACTTTCTTTAACTTTAATGAAATGTGACTTCATGTCACCTTCCAAAAAAAACAGATGGGAATCGTCCAATGGTGTCTGCAGTTGCGCAGAAATGTGAAGGATGAAGAAATTGAGGAGTATGCTGCATTATTGAGCCTGCTGTATTCAATATCTATTGATACGAGTGTTCCAAACAAGCTTCGTTGGGGAAGAATTAATGGCAAGTTTTCTGTTAAGTCTTACTAATTACTTGAAGGTGATCTCCTAATTATGTGAAGTATGATGAGGTGTGGAGGGTTAAATATTTTGTTAAAGTGAGGGCATTTATGTGGCTCATGTTTGAAAGAAGAATCATGACAAATATATATAGTCTATAGAAGCAAATGGTGCCAAGATGAAGATACCATGTGTTCCTTATGTTGAATGGATCATGAGGATGTGGATCACCTTTTGGTGGTGTGCCTCATTAGCCAAGCTGTATGAAGGTCTTTTCGGGAACTCCATGTCCAATAGGATTTCAGTTCGGTTACGGATATGTGGCTATTCTTCAAACATCTACAGGCAGGGTCACCTCAACAAGAAACCAAGGAAATGGTTGACATTCTCCCTCACGTAGTATGTTGGAGTATTTGGCGAGCAAGGAATGACACTATCTTCCATGGAAGTAAAATTTATATTAAGAACATTTCTCTGAGGTCTTTATCTTGATTATATACTTGGTGTCATCATATTTTGAGGTTATCAGCTGAATCCTGGGCGAAAGTGTTTTACTTTAAGCCTGGATTCTCTTTCTTTTAATTATGGATAGGCGCCTCTCCTATCCTCTCGATTGTAATTCCTCTTTTTACTCTTTATAAAATTGTTGGTACAATCCACTTTTTTCTCCAAAAAAAAAAAAAACAAATATAGCAGAAAAATGTCAAGACACAAAAACGAGTGGAAATTAATAAAATGGTAAGGGCTCAATCATCTTTCTTCAATTGTCATCTTAGGATCATTTCTTGTATCCTTTTTTTTTTTTTTGGGGGGGGGGTGTTCATAATCTAAATGTGTTTCTTTGTCTTGCTCTCCACACCAATGTTGCAAAACTCGATATCGGGTCCCGGATCGGCCGATCTTTATTCGATCCGGGCCGATCCTGGCTGAGCTAGGGTTAGCTGGATCCGGCAGTAGAAAAAAAAAATAGACTTTTTTTTTTAAATATAAAAATCAAGTCTAATACATAGTTGTGTTGAATTGCACTGATTTGAAGTACATGAGATGTTATTGGACAACAAAAACTTGAATAAACTCATATAAAGTTATAAACTTACATTTATTATGGACGTACATTATATTGACTGAACATATGGTTTGCATAGTCGGACCATGATATATAGTTATGGTAGTATTGCTCATATTGCATCACATACCGGTTATAGTCATCTGTATTGGTATAAATGACTGTAACAGGTGTATATCTAGGGATCTCTGGCACTTGATATGAGTCACGTGACTCATGGGATTGGGAGGATGGCTCTAAAATTTGTGGATATTGTAGATAACCCCTTGAGTAGTCAGATGTATCAAAGTCTTGAGGGTAAAGTACATATCCAGTAGGATAACTATACTCTTCGTGTGGAGCATAGGAGGAAACATATGATAGTTGCTCTTGATATTCTCTCTCCCTCTTGAGTTGTTCTGCACACTGAGGAGCTCTTTCTTTTTCCTTCTTCTTTGATCTGCTGAATCTTTGAATTTTAATTTCTTCCCGCCCTGCTCTATTACCATAATGTTCATCTTGAGTAGTATGTGTGTAATATTGTTCGTCAGTAAATACAATTGGTGGGGCACTAGTAGCATCTCCATGGTTAGAACTGTCAGTGCTCGTCTTTGATGACGAGTCATTTGAAGTTTGATATTGTACTTCATCACTTGATTTTAGTGTTTCATCCTTCCCAATAGTGTCCAGATCAGTAATGTCAATTCCACTAGCACTCTTCTTTTTACTTGGTCCTTGTTTTTTACTCTTCTTATGACGTTTTGAAGGAGGAGGTTGAAAATCAGGAAGTTGTGGCACACCATCTAACTCACCTTCTGCCTATTCCCAATCATTTGGGTTGAATTCAGGCTTAATTGAAGTGTTTGCATCAACCCATGTATTTAGTGGATGTTGTTCCTCGAACACCTTATCAAAGTCTATGGGTTCTTCTGCACTTGAGCCCTCCGAGTCTTGCCTGGAAATTCTCTCCTTCTCTTGCCTATGAAGGTTCTATATAAGCTTGAGATTTTTTAGCTTCAACCTCATGTTATAATAGTAGAATACTAGTTTTTCTAAACATATCAACTTCAATCGATTTCTTTGCTTGGTGTAAATCAACCCAAAGGTGCTTAAGTTTCTCTTACAACCTGATGCAGATGTTGTTTGACTTAGGATTCGAATTGTTATATAGGCTATATCTTCATAGCTGTATGTTTTTCCATGATCTAGCCACCGATCAGCTGTAAATAGAAAGTTTGACATGTTAACAATGTACAAACTATAATTAACACTTAAGTAGAACATCTGATTAATAATTTTTAGACCTGGATTCAAAATCTTTGCAGCTCTTTGAGTAGTACTTGTCCCAAAGTGGTATAACATGAGTCTATAGTTATGCATTTGCTTGCATGTCATTATTGCTTTGTCATCGTCTTCAAGTATGTGCCTAATAACATTCTTAGTCCCAGTCAACACTTCTGAGGTATTGTCATAATTATCTTTCTTCCCATCAGTTCTATACATGTACTGATAGTTGAAAAAATAACATAAATATACAAGTAGAAGTTAGTTATTATTTATGATAAATTGATAAAGATATGTTCCCAACGTTCGTCTATTATCTCCTACCACTTCACATAGGTTGTTGGATTATTAAGTTGAATGAGCTTCTTGGCTCTGTCCACAGTCTCATATAAATATCTAATATCTGATCTTCTTTCTCCATCACAAGCTCGTAAGACACGGACTAA
Source organism: Zantedeschia hybrid cultivar (assembly GCA_030544215.1). Classification (NCBI taxonomy): domain Eukaryota; kingdom Viridiplantae; phylum Streptophyta; class Magnoliopsida; order Alismatales; family Araceae; genus Zantedeschia; species Zantedeschia hybrid cultivar. Next base: position 38,969,576 of record JARZZO010000013.1, on the reverse strand, counting down.
GGGATCTACAACATTTAAGACCGCTTGCACTCCGCTCTAGAATGGTCTAGATTGAATTCTCTCTCTCTTTATGTATGTGTGTGTGTGTATATGTTGAGCCGAAAAATTTTCATGCGAAATAATATTATTCAAGCATACATATGCTGATATGCACATGATTGTGCGAAAAAATACCTACATGGCATATGCCTACATTAATTTGAGCTAATGATGTGGAAAATATGCATAACATATGTTCATGTTCGCATGAGGCTATGTTGTGCAAAACAAAAAAATGAATGCACATGCACCTATGATATGAAGGTCGATGTCAAAATATGCATATGAATACATAAACTTATATGCACATATTAGGAAGGCAATGGGGCAAGAAATATACCTAGGCCAAGAAGCCTTAATCGAGGATCTTGCAAAGGCTTAAAAACAGCCCCGAATTGCCCCTATATGCTGTCCAAGTGCAGTCCTTAAATCTCCTTGATGGCTCCAATGAATAAGCCCAATTTGGAGCCCCAAAAACATAGCAACAAAATACCCCTAATGCTGCGAAATAAGGGCTCAAAGCAGTCCCGAAATGGGCTTAAAACAGTCCCAAAATGAGCCCAAAATAGCCCCAAATGGAGGCCCAATAGCAAGGGTAATGGGCCCAATAAGTGGCCCAATATAAGGCCCAATAAGGAGACCAAATGGGCCCAAAAATCAGTCCACAGGGCTCCAAAACCTACAGCCCAAGAGGGAAAGTCTTCAAACTCCCAAAATGGAAAAGGACAAGCCAAGTGGACCCCCTCCTTTATTTAAATAGGAAAGAAGGAGGGAGGAGAGAGAGTGGAGGAACCGGTGGGGGTTCCAAGAGAGGAACCGGGTGGGGGGGGGGGAGGAGTTCCCTCCCTCCTCTCTTTTGAAATTCAAAAACTAATTGGGGGGGGGGAGATTAATTAAAGGTGAGAATTAATGGGTTCTTAAACCCTTTTCACACTTGTTTAAGAATCTCATAAAAGGCCCTCATTTAATCCCCCATCTTAACTCCATTCACACTTGGCCAATGGAGGAAATTAATTGGGCAAAGGTTCATTAAGAGCCAAAAGTCAAACAAACAAAGAAAGGGGGGAGGGAAAAAGGAGGAGGAAACCCCCACCGGTTCCCAACCGGTGGGGGTTCCAAACCGGTGGCCACCCCCCACCGGTTGGAACCGGTGGGGGTGTCCACCGGACCCCCCCCCCCCCCCACTCTCATTCTCTCTCTTCTCTTACCCCTTTTGAATAAGAAAAAAAAATGAAAAGAGAAGGAGAGAGAGAGTAAACGGTGGGTATCCCCACCTCGGGCCTCCCCGGTGGCACCCCCCACCAGGCCCAATTTGGGGCCTATAAATAGGACCCCATGGTCCTCGACTCAACACACACACAAGGGGATATACCACTCCATATATTCAAAGGGTGGAAAATTTTCAAGGAGAGATTCTGCTGCGTTCAAGACCAAACTCGGTGTTTCTCACCCGAGTTTACTGCGTTTTGGAGGATCTTTTCGTCCCGGGGAGCTCTCTTCCTAAGGATTAGTCCTAAGGGGAAGCTCTGCCGATCTATCTATTGTAAAAGCCTTCTTCATAAGGCGAAGTTCTACTGAAATAAAATGACTATTTTATGTCAAACTGTGTGCCTGTGTGTCATCAAATTAAATAATTAATACCATGTTTTAATACTTTAATATATATATATATATATATATATATATAATTTTCTAATTACTCTAAAAAAATGAATTAAAAATCTGTGCATTCTCTTGGCCTCATCCCATACATAACTAAGCATAGATCCATAAAAAAATACACTTAAGTTAAAAATGACTTAAACGCCCTTCATGATTAATTAATTAATAAAACGTGTAAAAATTATGTAAAAATTGATAAAATGAATATGGATATCAGAAAATTTCTGTAAAAAAAATCAATAAAAATTAGAAACCTAAATATGAAAATCATATGTAACCAAATATGACTTAAGTACCATCCATATATTCAATTAATTAGTAAAAATCAGTAAATTAATAAAAAAATCAGTAAAATTCAGAAAACTAAACCTGAAAACATATAATTTTTTTTTCGAAATGTCTAAAATACCCCTAAAACTTAATGAAATTACAAAAATATCCCCATCCATAATAAAATTTGTAAAAATCACATAAAATTCTTAAAAAATGTCAAAATCTCTCCTATGCCCAAAATACTCTCAATATGATAAAAATAAATAAAAAATCTTAGGAAAGATATAGACTCTAAGTCTAATAAACCCGATTTAAGGAAAAATTATCAAAATACCCCTATAACTTAAATATGCTTAAAATGATCCTAAAATACATTCTAAGGGTCTTCAAGTTTTCCCAAAATGCTAAAAAACTTAAAATGACCATAATACCCCCATACCCTCCAACTTGGCATAATTACAAAAATATCCTTATGGGTCTAAAATACTTGAAATCAATCCAGATAATTTGGAGTCAATCCAAAACCATATAAACCCATCATAAACTTGGGTGAGGTGAAGAGCTTAACCTAAAATATATCTTTATATGCATGTGCTGCCTGTAGTAGTAGTGTTGCATGTTATAAGGGCATCATACGGACGGTTAATCAACGGTTGTCGAGTGGTTGCTCGATGTAATTAACACTGGCCGAGGTCAGTGGAGGGAGGTCATATATTCGGATCTTCGCCTGATCCGAAGTCTCGGACTCCCTGACTACTAATCCCAAGCTCTCATAGTCTAATAAATAAAATAAATAAAACCGACCTATATTTCTCCAGATAAAACAAAAAGACCTTAAAATATGACCGGATTCTTCAAATCCGATAGGAGAGACAGCTAGGTCAGGTCCCGAACCAACAGATGGCACGTCCGGTGGGACCTCTCTTTTCCTTCATCTCTCCGTCCGGTGATGCCCTCGCTATAACTCTACTACTAACTTTGTCATGTCTTATGCATGTGATCGAGTTTTCTGCTCAATAGACAGCAATGGCAGCAAGGGTCACGTATGGCCCACTTGTGGTGGCAACCCACGCTCAATGTGGGTATCTCACTACTCCAACTTGTTTTGGGGATTTCCCCGCAGTTGTGTGGTCACCATATTTCTTAGGGGTGATCCCTGCCCAGAACCTGCTCCGGTACAGAAGAAGAAGCGCGCCTCCCGCGTAAAGAAAGTCAACAAAGGTGGTCAACGACAGACAATCTACACCACCAATACTATCAGTACATCTCCCGCTTCCTCATCCAGCAGGAGGCAGAAGCGGAAGAGTACTCCACCGAGTCCGTCCCGGACCGGGAAGACAATATTGATTGGGGATATGCGTATCCGCCTAAATGGAGGAGAGCCGATTATTCCCAAAACCTGGCATGTCCCGACGATTCCAGTCCGCAATCGGTTTGGGATTTTGCCTAAGGTTTGCCAAGATGTGGCAACCTTTAAAAAGAAGAGAAGAACGCAAAAAGCCGCGGTTCGCTAGCATGCGCCTGCTGCACCCCAATATGCTGGGGGCAACGCCGCATCACGAGCACGGGACGATACTATTCCCCACGGTGGGGGCAATTACAAGGAGGGGTATGCTCTCCACCTTAAGAAAATATGGGTGACCAAAAAGGAAGCCCGCAAAATACGCAAGGCTAGGGTCACCCTAGCAGAACAACAACCTCTCCAGCCCGCAGAGCCGGTGAGGGAAATAATCCATCCGACAATTTGGCTTCGTCCCAAGTAGAGCCAAGGAAGGAAAAATGTCTACAAGGAACAAGAACCTGCCCAAAAGCGGGTTTCCGTCTTTGAAAGACTCGACGCTCTGGTACGACCAACGCAGAGAAAGAAAAGAACCACACGGATGACAGATGATGGCATCCGGATATATACTTGCTATACTTCTAGCACAACAAATCGGCAACCTTCTCAGTCTGAAGAGCCGAGCAATGTCGCTGGAATGACGGAAAGGGGTGGGCCAATTACCCGCCAAATGGAGCAAGCTATGCGCCTGTTGGGCTAAGTGGGCTAGGGGGCAGAGCCGTCTCAAGCTAATATCGGTGACACTATTAGAGGAACCGATGAAGGTGCGACTAATGCCCGAGAGTCTGGAGTTGCACAGCTGCCACAAGAACAAGCACAACCTCAGACTATCGAGGAAATCAGGTAGGAAAATCAACAATTAAAGGCCTTGCTATATGGCCTGATACAGAAAATGGAGGAGCAGCAAAGGGTGGCACCCGCTCTTCCAGTAAATCTACCTCCGCCTAGAGCTATTCCTGCACCAATAGGAGCTCCGGTTGTTGAGGTCAATTTTAGCCCTGAAGAGATTCAGGAAGACAGGGCCGAAGAACCCAATTACAATGCTCAACAATCACGTGCGTCAGCAGATGATGCAATAGCATTGCAAAAGCACTTGATTGAGCAAATTGTCGAGGCCAAGATGGCCGAACAGGACGAAGGAATAAGCACGTTCGACTTATATAAGGTGCCATTTTCGGTTCGTCATATGTTCAAGAAACTTCCAGCAGATCACAATAAGCGTCCTAAAGTCACAAGATATGATGGGGAAGGCTCAGCTCAGGAGCATATTGCTCATTATATGAGCGACCTGGGAGAGCTGGCAACGGAAGAGACATACTTTTTAAGGTTCGTCTCAACTTCCCTCACCGGCACGACATTCCAGTGGTATGCCAAGTTGAAGCCCAACTCTATAGGTAGTTGGGAAGAAATGCAGAAAAAGTTCCTTGATCGCTTCAAAGTATCGGAGCGAAAGGTCACTATTACTGAATTAGTGACACTTAAACAAGGGAAGAATGAGTCCGTCATAGATTATATTAAGAAATGACGGAACCTCAGTATGTGATGCGACAATCCTCTGGTCCATGAGGACGCAGTGAGATTGTGCAAAAGGGGTTTGAAACCCGAAATAAATGAGAAACTGATCGGAGCCAATGTCAGAAATTTCTATCAACTCAATAATATCGTGACGGAGATCGAGATGTTCTTCGCCGACTATCCCGCTACACTTCCCAATAAAGGGAAGGCCCTAAGAGAGCGAGGCGCTCCGGTTAAAGAAGTGAATGCGGTTGACTTTTCTCCAGCAGTGGAAAAGAATGATGGCAGGGGAGGCCCCAGCGCCCCAGTGGCCAATAAAAAAGGAGAAGGGAAGGCGCCAGCCTCCTCTCTTGCTGAAAGAATGAGAGCCATATTCTTTTACCCGTAAGCATACAAAGAAATTGTTTGAAACATATATGCGAACCAAACTTCTATCGCTTCATGAGCCCAAAAAGCCAGCTGAGGCAGGCAGGGTTAATGAGCCAAATTATTGCCCATATCATCGCATGCTGGGGCATGTGATAGAAGATTGCTATGTTTGCAAGGATGAAATAGAAAAGCTTATCTGTAAGGGCGCTGTGGAGATGGGCAAACATTTGATAAGCCCTCCTCAACCTTACCAAAGGAATAAGCAAACATTTGCTGTTAATGTCATTTATATGAGTGAGAGCTCATCTGGGTATCACCCTGAAGAAGAAGCGGTGAAGGCCTCTCCAGAGCGTGAGGCAACACCAATATATACTCCAGCAACTCCTCCCCCTGGGGATTCAGTTATGGTGGCACTAGAAGAAATCCAGACAAGCCTGACACGACTTTCATGCCAACAGGAAGAGCTCACCCAGATGATGGAGGGACTCTCCAAACAGTTTTCAGAAACTTTGTCGTTCGGCAAAGTCGATAGATTCTTCTCTTCTTAAGGGTTAGGGTCAGATCCCGATCGTCCTTCGAGAAAAAGAGGCAAGCAAACTATATTTCCTAGAGAGGATATAGAAACATATCGCCAAGAAGAAACGACCTCTTATGGAAGGAGTCATGAAAGCGTAAAAACAGCTGAAAAAGGGCGTCAAACTAGGCGAATAGCCGATAAAGAGGCTGGCATACGCTTCAGAAGTTTCTTGACTTTGAGGAAAAGGCGTGCAAAGCCTTATTCTTTCCCCAAAAACAAAGTTCGGGAACTCTTCCGACTTTGTATGAAAAAGAAAGTCATCGCTCTTCCAAAGCCAAGAAGGGAGGAAGAGATGCATATGACAGATGACCCTAACTTCTGTCACTACCATCATGCTCTTGGTCACCGAACGGAGCACTGCTTCGTCCTCAAGGATGAAATAGAAAAATTAATCCAAGAAGGACAAATAAATATGGGGAAATATCTGGTTGATCCCCCACAGCCTCATGTGACTAACTATTCTGTAAATATGTTCCATAAATTCTCCTTCAATCTGGAGGACGCCATAGAAATTACCGAAGCGGATTTATATGATATTCCGCGAGAAGAACCCCCATATCAATACGGGGGAATGGCACTTGATAGGCCGCCCACTCCTCGTACCAAAGCCGCCATTGATACTGTGGAAGCAATAGGCCGAGAGATGCAAATGTTGGGCATCAAATGGCGACAAGAAAATCCGGAGGTAAGTCCATCCAAAAAGTCCGAAAAGAAAATATTTGGCGAATATCAAATGTTGCCATATTTAGTGGTCGAGCAAGCTGTTAAAGCCACTCTTGACCGCAATCATCTAGAAAGTCCGTGGACTAAGGCAAAGAAGAAAAAGAAGTCTAAACCAGCTAAATCATCGCAAACACAGACGGCGAAAGGAAAAGCTGTGGTCCATTTCAACCCATTTCCAGAAATGCTGGCCCAGCCCAGCTTCATTCAAGAAGCAGTAAGGAGAAAGAAACAAGAAAAGAATAGAAAAAGAAGTGAGAAGAGAAGGCTAAAGAAGCAAGAAATGCTCGCCAATGCCATAAATATGTCTGAGGACAAAATCTCGCCACTTCAAAGATTTCAGAAGATCATTGATGAATTGGATGAATATCGGCAAAATCAGCCAACAGAGGATGTCCCTCTGAGTCAATATATATTCCATGGGAAGAGCTCAGCCGGCGAGCCCGCCTCAGAGCATGGTTGTTAGACCTTCGTGGTCGCATACGGAAAGCTAGTGAGGATGATCTCTCAATCCCAGACGATGTTAGTATATTCTGGGATGATGGTCTAACAATGAAAAAAGTGGAACAACAATATCGAGCATGTCATGTAGTGTCGGCTCAATTTCAAGATATTTTGGATGGCGAAGTGAGGCACACTTCACCAGAAGCCGGAACTCCTTTGGCTACTTACCAAAGAAGAGGGAACTAGAGGAATCAAAATAGAGGCCGAGGCCGGGGCCGAGACCGCAATAATGGTCAAAGCAAAAGCCAGGCGAATCAAAATAGAATTATCTACTTCAAGGGAGAAACTCCAGGACCAATTCCGGAGCCAGAAATCCGGGGTAATATTCGCTTCTGTCCTTCTTCTGATGAAGAGGAGTATCCTCAACAAACAGAAAATGCTCAGCTCATCAAAGAACAAGAAGAAATAAACCCTTCGGCTCAACCTGATCTTGCAGAAGTGGTTGAGGCCTTGGCAGAATTATTTGTTGAAGAAGCACAAATTAATCCCGTAGAAGGGCAAATGCAAACAGGAGAATCTCCGACTTCTGGGGGGCAATCAAAAGCCTTGAAAGAGACCCTTCATAGTACGGCAGAAATAATGCCTCCTATTGAGCAAGCCCGAGCCAGGGCGGATCGAAAGGTGTTACAAAATATGAAAAGAATGCCAGCATCCCTCAGCATATGCGAAGCAATAGCCTTGAGTAAGGAACTGAGGGAGGCCTTGATTGCTGCCCTCCAAGATCCCGAAACATATGAGGTCCATATGGCCGAAATAAGAGCTCAGGCATATGAGGCCACGATGACTTTTACCGATGATGATATGCTGCTATCGTCACCATGCCATAACAGACCGCTATATATGCGGGGCAAAATCAACGGCCGAGAGGTCGATCGAATACTGGTAGACTCGGGATCTGCAGTAAATATATTGCCCCTCAAAACATTTCAAGCGTTATGTCTCACACCATATATGAAGAAGGTGCAAGGCATAACGATATCAGGATTCAATCAAGAGGCAGAAGAAGCCCTTGGGCGGGTTGATGTAGAGTTATTGTTGGACGACTGGGAGACCCAAGTGTCATTTCTCATAGTCGACTCCAATATCTCCTTCAAGGCATTACTAGGGAGGCCTTGGTTACATAGAAATTGGGTGGTCAACTCTCCACCAATGCCTTAAATATACAAAAGACGGCGAGCAACATCGAATATTTGTTGATTTGGAGCCGTTTAAAGCATATGACTGTCATCTGGCGGATGCCCAGTTATATTTTGATAAGGCCTCAGACCCAACAATTGGTGAAAGCCGTCGTAAGGGGAGGAAGATAGCCGATGAGTCTTCCGATGAGCAAGGCGGAATTACAATTAATGAAACCAAAGCTGCTAGATTCCGACAAAGGATGAAACCCGGCCAGTCTTATCGAAAGTCGGCTAAATTTGGTAGGCCCGCTGTCAATTTAGAAGCTAATGCTATTAGCGAAGAAATAGAGGCTAGCATATGCCTACCCCCTGGCCTTATAAAGCTTATATTCCCAAGGGAAGTCCATACGGTGGAAGAATTAAAGACCCTGATAGTCCGTCACAAAGATGGGCGGTACATCACATTTTATAAGGGAGATCTTGTGCCAGAGAGTCCTCCCGAAGATGGTTTTGGACATGAAAATGTCCAACCAGAAGTTGAAGAAGTAGTCCAAGAAATGGGCGATATGCCCCAATACATAAAACAGATGTGCAAACATCAAAACATTCCGGAAAGGCAAAGTGCAGCCAGAAACAAATTCTTTTAAGAATTATGGTACCCTGCAGAAGCCAGGGGGCAATCATCATCCAATCAAGATAGAAGAGGTCTCGGGTATAAGCGATGCCATGGATCTCCTACCTTATATGCAGTCCATATGGTGAGTCTATCATCAGGGATAGAGGAGCCAATTGGTCATACCAGGCTTGACAGTTCAAGAGATGAAAATGAACAAATCCCTCCATCTGTCAAGATAGCCTCAACTGAGACAAACTCTACCTGTGAACGGGAGCAATGTCCGGCAGGGCCTTCCCAAAGCACAAATAAAAGTCAAGATCAATATCGAAAAACGACAAGGACCGTCAAGGGTCGCTGATGCGACCTTTCAAAGTCCGCATGAAAAAACAGATGTTGGGTGTATAGATGAAGAGGAGCTTGGATGGCATAAAGCCTACACAGCTAATATGGACGAAGATGAGGACTTCGTCGATTTTCAGCCAGCTCCCCGAGAGATAGAGGATGGAGGACAGGCTACGGTTGACGAACTGGTAGAGATTGATCACGGCAAACCAGAAGACCCTCGTTCGGTTTTCCTCAGTGCCCTCCTGAGCAATAAGGAAAGATAGGTGTACACTGAACTCTTGATGGAGTTCAAAGATTGTTTCGCCTGGAATTATAAAGAAATGCCTGGCCTGGATCCTTCGGTGGCAGAGCATGAATTATCAATTCTCCTTGAAGTCAAAGCCGATAAAACAAACTCAGAGGCGAATGCGCCCTGAATTGGAAATCATGGTGAATGCTGAAGTTGACAAAATGCGAGAAGTCGACTTCATTGAAGAATGTATATACCTAATATGGCTGGCAAATATTGTGCCAGTAAAGAAAAAGAATGGTCAGGTCCGAGTCTGTATTGACTTTCGCGACTTAAATAAGACATGTCCGAAAGATGACTTTTCATTGCCGATAACTGAGACTATGGTGAATGTCACCACAGGATATGAAGCCTTGTCTTTCATGGACAGGTCATCGGACTATAATCAGATTAGGATAGCCCTTAAAGATAAAAATCATACAACCTTTCGCACTCCGAAAGGAATATTCAATTACAAAAGGATGTCCTTCGGTCTGAAAAATGCCGGTGCTACCTACCAAAGGGCCATGACCAAAATATTCAATGAAATGCTGCATGATTTGGTCGAATGTTATGTTGATGACCTCGTTGTAAAATCTGCAAAGAAGGACGACCATCTTGGAGACTTACGCAAGGTGTTCGAAAGGCTTCGTCAATATCAACTCAAAATGAACCCCATGAAGTACGCTTTTGGCGTCTCTAGCGGGAAATTTTTGGGCTTCATAGTCAAATACCGGGGAATCGAGATTGACCCCGACCATAGTTGTTAAGGCGGTAAGGCGACCAAGGCGTGCTTGGGGTTCTGGACCGCCTAAGCGCTTAGGCGCCCGCCTAGGCGTCAACTTCATAATATAATATTTTAATTTAGGATATATATATATATACACATACACACACATATTACATATATATATGTGTGTGTGTGTGTGTGTGTATGTATGTAATATGTGTGTGTGTGTATATATATATATATATGTGTGTGTGTGTATGTATGTAATATGTGTGTGTGTGTGTGTATGTATATATATATATATATATGTATATGTATATGTATATATACATATGTATATGTATATATATATATGTATATGTATATATATATATACACATTTAGATTTACACAGATATATATACATATACATATATATGCATATTTGTATATATAAATCTAAATATATGTATGTAATATGTCTATATATATGTATTAGTATGAATTTATATAATTATATGTGTATATATATACAAAAAGAGAGGGGCAAGAACCTTGGATTTCAAAAATCTGGGCGCCTTGGGCACCTGTCTATGCGTCAACTTCATAATATAATATTTTAATTTAATATATATATATATAATACATATATATACACAAATATATCTAAATGTATGTATGTAATATGTATATGTGTATATATATATATATACATTTAAATTTACACACATATATATACATACATACATATATATCTATGTATAAATGTATGTATGTAATATGTGTATATGTCTAACTATATAATATATACATACGTATATATACACAAATATATATAAATGTATGTATGTAATATGTATATATATATATATACACATTTTACATACATGATACATATATTTAGATGTATACATATACATATATATGCATGTTTGTATATATAAATCTAAATATATGTATGTAATATGTCTATATATATGTATTAGTATGTATTTATATAATTATATGTGTATATATATGCATATATGTATATATACAAAAAGAGGGGCAAGAACCCCAAATTTCAGAAATCTGGGCGCCTTGGGCGCCTAGGCAGGCACCTTGGCGCCTTGGGCGCCTTAGCGGGCGCCTAAGGCGCCTTGGGCGCCTTAACGGGCGCCTAAGGCGCCTTTTCACATGTTGGAAAGGTGCCCCAGCGCCTTGGTGTTGTGAAAGCGCCTTGGCGCCTAGGCAGCGCCTAGGCGGGCGCCTTGACAACAGAGACCCCGACAAAATCAAGGCAATCAGGGAGCTGCCTCGCTCAGAACTCTAACTGAGCTTAGATCCTTACAAGGCAGATTAGTCTATATCAGGAGATTTATCTCCAATCTATCTGGAAGGTGCAGGCCCTTCTCAAAATTGACAAAGAAAGGAGCCCAATTTATTTGGGACGAAGAGTGCCAAAAGGCTCTTGATGACATAAAAGAATATTTCCTCAGGCCGCCGGTACTGGGGGCACCCATAAAGGGTAAACCACTCATCCTCTATATTGCAGCTTTGTGTGCTTCTTTGGGAGCTTTACTGGCGCAAGAAAATGAGGACGGAAAAGAGCAGCCGCTCTATTACCTCAGCAGGATGTTGGTGGGTCCTGAACACCGATATACTCCAACAAAGAAGATGTGCCTAGCACTTATATTTGCCACAAAGAAGCTGATGCATTATTTGCTATCGCACGAAATAAAACTAATATCGCGGTTTGATCCACTAAAATTCTTGCTTCGCCAGCCTGTGTTGTCTGGGAGGCTAGGAAAATGAGCATTACTCCTCATGGAGTTTGATATTACTTTTGCCCCTTAGAGGGCGAAAAAAGGACAGGGTATGGCCGAATTTCTGGTAGTGCACCCCATTCCTGAAACTTCTCCTCTGAATAATGAATTGCCTGATGAAGAGGTCTTGTTTGTACAGAAAATATTGGATGTGCAGCAGGCGGAAGTAAAAACATGGTAGCTATATTTTGATGGGGCCTCGAGAACCATTATAAAGCCGAATGGCACATCAACCACAAAAGCAGGAGCCGATTTTGTCCTAGTCACTCCAGAAGGGGGATATTGCATCACTCATGCGCCCTGATGGAATCCCTAACGAATAATGAGCCGGAATACGAAGCTCTGATTGTGGAGCTGGAAGTTGCCTTGGAAATAGGTGTCAGATGCATCCAGGTATATGGGGATTCCCTGTTGGTCGTCCGGCAAATTCTCGACATATTCGAGGTCAGAAAGACTGAATTAATAGGTTATCATGCAGCGACTGTCCGGCTAAGTGAAAAGTTTTATATATTCACAATAGAACATATCAGAAGAGGCCAGAATGCTCAGGCTGACGCATTAGCTAAATTGGCCGCAGCTCTGAAATTACCTCCTGCAGGAGAAGCAGAAATAACTGTGAGAGATAGGAGACTTTTCCCTACCTCGGTAAATGAAGAAGATGGTCTGACGGTGTTTGAGATCAATATGCCAGAAGACCATAATATCTGAGAGGAAGATGATTGGCGTGCTCCTCTCATCAAAATAAAGAATGGCTGGCTCCCTGATAATAAGGCCGAAAGAATCCAGCTACTGCAAAGGGCAACTTCATACCAGCTGATGGATGGCGTACTGTATCGTCTTGTCCATCAAGACAAAAATGCGGTTTTGCTCCGGTGTCTTTCTCCTAGAGAGTCCCGCAAAATAATGAAAGAAGTTCATGCCGGGATGTGTGGAGCCCATCAATCCGGCACAAAAATGAAAATCAACATCAAAACTAAAGGTTTTTATTGGCCAACTATGTTCGCGGATTGCGAGAAAATGGCAAAAAATTGTCCCCAATGTCAAGCCTATGGGCCCATTCCTAGGCGACCTCCCAATCATTTGCACCCAACGACCCCGACATGGTCTTTCGCCCATTAGGGGATGGACGTTGTGGGTCTATTGACGCCATCATCTCGAGGGTGTAAATATATTCTTGCCGCAACAGAATACTTTACTTGTTGGGCAGAAGCCATTCCTTTAAGAGAAGTGACCGGTGAGACAGTGTCATGCTTCGTCAGGCACAATATCATATATCGGTTCCGGACTCCTAGCCGGATCACATCAGATAATGGCACGCCATTCAAAATCAGATGATATACAAGATGGCGGCTAAATTTCATATAGATTGGAATGCGTCGTCAATATATTATCTCCAAGCCAACGGGATGGCAGAAGCTTTCAATAAAACCCTGTGCAAACTCCTAGTGAAGATCAGCGGAGGGCGAAAGCGGGATTGGGATGAGAAGATGCATGAAGCATTATGGACCTATCGCACCGTCTATAAAATCCCAACGGGATGCTCCCCATACTCTTTAGTTTATGGAGCGGAAGCCGTAATCCCAATAGAAGTAGAACTCGCATCTTATAGGGTCGCTCTGCATTATGGAGTGCACGAGGGCGACATGAGCGAGATTCAAAGGCGTTATGAGGAATTATCAGACCTCGAAGGCGAAAGACTGCAAGCATATCAACGCCTGCAAATATACCAAGCCCGAATGTCTCGTGCATTCGACAAACTGGTGAAAGAAAGAACCTTCAAGAAGGGGGATCTAGTAATGGTCAAGCATAAAGATGTCATAGCCTCTCGGCCTAGAAATAAATTCAAGCCAAATTGGGTTGGACCATTCATAGTAAGCAGAGTCTACGAGGGCGGTGCCTACAGGCTGGTGGATGAAAAAGGGAATCTAGCCTCCCCACCGCTGAATGGCCGACATATGAAGTTGTATTACGCTTCGGTATATGATCAGCCTGAGCGACAACAACAATACAAACTAGTGCCGTGAAACCCAATATATATCTTGAAGACAAAGATGATGATCCGGCAACCCGTCAGGGGATAACGCGCAAAAGCCATTTGCGCCGAGAAAAGTCAATAATGCTCGTGTGTGAGTGCATAGGCTCATAAAGTCATATATTTGTTCCCCGGCGGGGGGGAGACTCTTAGCCTGCTGAAGGCAGAGATCGAGTTTTCCCACATCCTTACCTAGGGAGGATATCAGAGACGCCAATGACGAATAAACCCTTGGTATCACACTAGTGGTACAATAATGTCCCCATCAAGGGCTACGACCGAGGCGATGATGAGGATGTCCTCCCGACTCGGTAAGGAAGTGAAAAAAACTTGCTCTTCTGCTCGACGCAGTATGAGAGAGTAATCCCTATTCCTACTATACCAAATGTAAATACGCAGACATATTCTTGAAAGATGTTATGCGATTGGAAGAGATTCACCTCAAAAGAAAATTCTGCCAGGAATCTCCTAAAAATCCTATTTTCCGCCTCAGGGAGGCGTTGTATCCTAAAATTCCCATTTTCGCCCCAGAGAGGCGTTGTATCCTAAAATTCCCATTTTCGTCCCAGAGGCGTTGTATTCTAAAATTCCCATTACCGCCCCGAGGAGGCATTGTATCCTAAAATTTCCATTCTCGCCCCGAGGAGGCGATGTATCCCCAAAATCTCTATAGCCGCCTCGAGGAGGTGTTATATCCTAAAATTCCCACTACCGCTCCAAGGAGGCGTTGTATCCAGAATTTTCCCTTGACATAAACTAGTCCCATTGGCATGCCGAAAAGGATTGAAAATTACTTTTGCCCCAAGGAGACATTGTATCTTAAAACTTTCTCATTCGCCCCTGGGAGGCGATACGAGAAACTTCCTTACATCCTTGGGAACGGTGTGTCCCAAAATTCTCCCCATATATTATAGTCCCATCGGCGTGCCCACATATTATATAGTCCCATCGGTGTGTCGTAATGGGTCGAATCCGTCCCGGGGAGGCGTTATATCCCAAAATTGCTCCTGGTATACACCAGTTCCACTGATGTGCCACAAGGGCCTGAAATTCATATTTCACCTACGGGAGGCTTTAAATCCTGAAATTCATATTTCGCCTACGGAAGGCGTTAAATTCCGGGATTTGCCTACGGGAGGCATTAAATCCTTAAATTCATATTTCGCCCACGGGAGGCATTAAATCCTGAAATTCATATTTCGCCCACGGGAGGTTCTAAATCCTGAAATTCATATTTCGCCTACGGGAGGCTTTAAATCCTGAAATTCATATTTCGCCTACGGAAGGCGTTAAATTCTGGAATTCGCCCACGGGAGGCTTTAAATCCTGAAATTCATATTTCGTCCACAGGAGGCTCTAAATCCTGAAATTTATATTTCGCCTACGAGCGGCTTTAAATCCTGAAATTCATATTTCGCCTACGGAAGGCGTTAAATTCTGGAATTCGCCTACGGGAGGTTTTAAATCTTGAAATTCATATTTTGTCCACGGGAGGCTTTAAATCCTGAAATTTATATTTCGCCTACGGGAAGTTTTAAATCTTGAAATTCATATTTCGCCTACGGAAGGCGTTAAATTCCGGAATTCGCCCACGGGAGGCTTTAAATCCTGAAATTCATATTTTGCCCACGGGAGGCTTTAAATCCTGAAATTCATATTTCGCCTACGGGAGGCTTTAAATTCTTAAATTCATATTTCGCTTACGGAAGTTGTTAAATTTCGGAATTTGCCTACGGGAGGCATTAAATCTTGAAATTCATATTTTGCCCATGGGAGGCTTTAAATCCTGAAATTCATATTTCGCCTACGGGAGGCTTTAAATTCTTAAATTCATATTTCGCCTACGGAAGGTGTTAAATTCCGGAATTTGCCCACGGGAGGCATTAAATCCTGAAATTCATATTTTGCCCACGGGAGGCTTTAAATCCTGAAATTCATATTTCGCCTACGGGAGGCTTTAAATCTTGAAATTCATATTTCGCCTACGGAAGGCGTTAAATTCCGGAATTTGCCCACGGGAGGCATTAAATCCTGAAATTCATATTTCGCCTACAGGAGGCTTTAAATCCTGAAATTCATATTTCGCCCATGGGAGGCATTAAATCTTGAAATTCATATTCGCCTACGGGGGGCGTTAAATCCCGGAAATCCTTTCATATACTCATATCAAATCGAATTTTCATGTTTCATATTCATCCATATTTGTTGGCTCGGTCACACCATATACTTAACGGCAGTCAAAGTTATCTTCTTGTAAAAAAGAGAGAGAGAGAAGAAACATAAGAAAAATGGGGCTTAAAAAATAAGGTGCTCCGACGGACTTAATCGGTCTCATCCTCAAAGGGATCGGTTAAGGGTAAGAAGGTCTTATACCCAGCTAAGGTGAAAACTCGAAAGGGCACCTTAGGCAAAATCGGGTAACCCCGCTGCATGCAAGTAAAAATAAGAGGGGGCTAATGTTGGTGAAAATCCGAGAGGGCGCTAACATTAGTTTTAAAAAAAAAAAAAGAATAGAAAAGAAAGAAGAAGGGGAGCGACGGAAGATGGTGAAAAATAGACACTATTTGACCAAAGCTCTTTCTGTATAAATAATCGCGAAGGAGGAGTCCGAGACAAGTCCTCGGGGTGACTCAAAAATAGGCTTCAAAGTGAAGCAATATCACAAGATCAAAAAGAAGGGAGGAATTCCCGAAAGCTAATCCCGAGTCGGACTCGGCTCTCGAACTACCGAAGCATGTGAGGCATCCAACAACAGGCGAAGGGCCTCAACTCTGTCGACCGACTCGTCCCGCTCTCGAATAAGCTCGTCTAGACGACAGTCAAGGGTCGCCACTTGCTCGACGCCTTCCTCTAAGCCCTTTTCCAATTCTTCTAACTGTAAACGGAGGGCAGCTACTTGCGATCCCTCTTCAGCAATGCTTGAGCTCATTATTTCCCTGTGCGCCCGAAGTTCAGAAACCTCTGTGGTCCATGCCACGACATCTCTAAGGGCGGACTCCAACTCGGTCTGTAACAAGACCTGTTGGGCGGCATAAGCATTAGAGTCATCCCGGTCTTCACCCTCTGCCAAGTGAAAAGAGAGGGATTGCATAAGACCAAAATGGAAAAGTAAGGCTAGCAAAAAAGTAGAATAGGGCACAAAATTATTACTTGACTTTTCGGCCTTCCCCGAATGGGGAGTGCCTACTTCCCCATCCTCTCTAGGAGAAGGAGGAAGAGGTTCAATATCTCCCGAGTGACATGAAAAAGGAGAAGGTTGTAGCTTAATAGTGGAGCCGCTCCAAGTTGGCGAATCTACCCTGCGATTAGAAGCGGGTGGGCAAGCAACTTCAGGCTCACCCTCATCCTCTGAAAGGGCCAATAGCTCAATGGGGGTATGAGCCGGCTCCTCAGTTCTGGATGCTTTGGGAGTCTCTCCCGAATAAGAAAGGCGGACTGTATCCTCCGAATGAGCTGGAGAGTCAGGACACAAGTTCCTCCGAGCTACAGAATACAAAAAATAGAGTCAACATCCAGTAATAGCTAACAAAAAACACAAGGAGGAGGAAGCCTCATACCTTCCACTATATCAATGCCGTCGAGAGCAGAAATTTGGCTAGAGCGAATAGAGGTCGACATTGCCCTAGCACATATTGCGGAAGCGACTAATCTTTCAATCCTCCCTAGGAGGAGCCTAGGAGCTGATCTGACCCCCTCTCGGCGTTCCCACCTTTGAGTGGATACGGAGACGACGTCTAGTCGATAAATAGAGGAAGGCAGCAAAACACAAGACATAGTCAGAAGGCGTGATAATGTAATATATACAGTCCTGAGCATAAGAAAATAAATTAGTCTACCCGGTGTCAAAGCGACATGTTTTTCTCGGACGACCTCAATTTCTCTAGGCTCATCTTCTACCAAGATAGCTGCAGGAGGCATAGCCAAGTTGTCTTCCGAAGGAAGGACAACGGAAGGAGAGGCAGCCGCCGCCGGTGCTACTTCGACAATCCCTGTGAAAAGCTCGATATCGGCTACCAAAAAAAAAAGATATGGTAGTTGAAAAGAAAAGTCACAAGAATCAAAGGATGCGCGACTTACCCTCAGCTGGAGAACTATCCACTGAAGGGGCAGATACTGAATCCCCTACAGGGCCCTTCATGAATGAGAAGCCTGAATGACTGGAAGCTGACCACATCAGTCTTCAAAAGTAAAATCTATACAAGCAAAGGGACAGAGGGTCAGGTCCTATGCAAGAAAAAGAGGAAAAGGAGCTGCAATATGCCAATAATTTTTTTTTTTACCAAAACGGCCATGGTCGTCCAAAAGTTTATGATAAAACTGATCAACCAAAGGGACGTCTGAACGGTAAGGTTCATAATCGGCCCAGTTAAGATCTCCAAGCTCCTCTTCGTTGCCTAAGGCAACATTAGTAGTCGCGTCAACATTCTCCTGCATGGAGCAAAGAAAAATGATTGAAATCACGATCACTCCCAGTAAGGGATGAAAGGGAATTTGCCAAAGGAATATATACATCGGCGACGGCCGGCAATGCTACTTGAATGGGGTCCTAAGCAGGTGGCTCGGGAACATAAGCCCCTGAAAAGTGAGAATAATGAAAGTTGAGGACCTCATGAATAAAGCAAAAAAGAGAGAAATAAAAAAGGGGGGTCTAGTTAGTCCATCCCACTTGTCGTGAGGGGGAGTTCACTAACAGTAGGCTGGAAGGCGGTTTGAGGAATGTCCTCGCTGATAAGTTCGCCTTCCTCTGTTAGAGAGAAGCGAGAACCATAAAGAATCATATTGCAAAAAGGAATTAATCCTCAAACAAAGAAAACTGACAAAGTTGTTATCCATAGGCGAAGGTGGCCTCTGAACGATCGCCGAATCCGGTGAAGGAGGAAGAGCCAGTCGGGGTCGAACTGATCGACATCCCGCCTCCCCTTCAGTTGACTGCTTCTTTCGAGCCGCTTGCTTTGTTGCAACCACTAAGAGTTGCATCTCTGAAGGTGGGCCAACGCTTACAGAAGGCACTACGGCTGCGGTGGCTGAAATATGAGGCTCCCCCTCAGAAATATGGCTCGTAGAAGGTCCCAAGGGGCCACAGGCGACGAGGAGACGACATCTCCTATAAATTAAGAGGGAGCCGATTTAAGGCAAATGATGATGCATGAATATAATAAGATATATGAGAATGTAAATACCTTATGTGGCAAAAGACCTCGGCGGTTCAGGAATAAGAGAGTCAAAAGACATCCCTAATTGGGTCGCCGCTTGTCCCATCACCCGCCATACGTCGCCGACGGTCTCGGCCCTCAATATTAAAAAGGTTTCTCGGCGAGGGCCGAAACAGGAAAGCATATGGCTAACATATCGTAGCCAATCTCTGGCAGGATTCCCGTTGAAACTACCAACGGGAAGCCGGGCATTATGCTCAAACTTTTTCAGAAGCTTGCAATCTACCAAGAAATGATGCGTCTATATATATCTGGGGGCGGCAAGCCCGTATAAGCCATCATCTTCACTGCCCCTCTTCTTCTTCGCCTTTGGCACGGGCGGGCCAGCTCGACCTTTATATGTGTATCGGCCAAGTCCTTTAGCAGACTTAGTATGGGAGGAACCTCGTGCCTGCTCAGAGTCTGGTCTTAGCCGCAATTCTCCTTGGTTCTTATGCCACTAAGCAGCAAAAGAAACGGTCATGCCCCCTTCATGAGTAGGGAGAGGCACTGCCACTTGGCCAGATGTATTCTGATGCTGAAAATAATTCAACCATAATCGAGCGACTAGGTGGCTCTTCCGCTTCTGATATACCCGATGCAGCTCAGTAAAAGTAAGGCTAGAAGGGATCATCTGATCATACTCAAAATTTCGTGCAAAGCGGTTTGGGTAATAGGGCTCCGGGATTACATCCCTGCCCTTTTTCAATATAAGTAAGCATGGGCGAGTACTCAAAATCCACCTGTCTAGTATAGCACCATTATAACCCATACAACCTGTCCATGGGTCAAACCAAGCACGATCGACAACCCCTATATCAAAATACGGCCGGAAATTCCGCGAGGAGTGGTCGAAATCCAGCTTTCGGCAAGAGCCGAAAGGAATGAAGCTCAGAGCGGAACGAGCATAAGAGAGTTAACCCGTCCCCTGGCTGGCTGGTTGACTGGCCAGTCGAAGAATAGTGGGCAATGATGAAGCCATTTCTCTGCCGACGTGAGAATAACTTGGAAGCAGGAGCCCCACCCAGGCATTGACATAATGGGTGGCCATAACCACTGAACAAGTATTTGAGGTGCCTGAGCTACAGAGGGTCCCAAAAGAATGATATATGCTAGCAAGCGCCGCTGGCGCAATGGCAAGGAACGTCCCCACTGCAAGTCTCGAGGCCGCCAACAAAACTTCGGGCCGCAAAACCCCCTCGTCCTCATATGGGACAACAAAAGTCACTAGCCAATAGGCTAGATAAGTAACTACATATGTCGTGTCATCAAGGCCCCAGGGGTTTTCAGACTGATGCTCATGCGCGATGATGATACCTCGGCGAGAAATATCCCTATATGACAATATCGACGGGACCCGTTTATCGAACATGCTGGCAAAGCCTCGGTGATAACGGAAAGGTCCCTCAAAGAAGAATCTGACCCAAGCTGCTGGGGATACTTTGCCCAGGCCAGAAGAACTACCCCCGCTAGAGGAGGAGGCAACACGCTTCGCCTTGGATAAATCACGCCATATCTTCAATAAATATCTGTAGCAATAAGGGGTGGTGTAGCTCCCCGCGCCGTCGGTAGTGCTGCGATGAAATTCGTTCAACACTCCTTCTTCGTAAGGTTCTCCCACTATTGGTAGACCTGAAATCCAATGTAGAGACCAAAGGTCAATAGCGGTCTCACCCTCTGAAGTCGCAATAGTATTGGTGTCGTGAATATAGCGTTCAACAATTGCCTGAATGAAGCCATGATGGCAAGGATAGTCATATTGGGCCGCTGCGACGGCCTCATAAATACCGGTCCTATCAAGGATTGGCCGGTAGTTTTTCAGAATATATAAAAGCCATTCTGTAGCCCCGAGGCGGAAAACATGCGAGCTTCTGACTTGCAGACGAGCATCCCAGGCAGGGCGAACACCCTGACATATGTCTGATAACAGTAGACTGAAGTCAGACGAATCATGAATTGAGCCTTCTTCTGCCTCAGTTAGAAATAGCACCTACGGGCGTCGGGTAGCCTCACATAGATGACTACCTGCTCGTGTGCACATGGTCGGCTGATAGGTCCTACTTATGTCATGGACCCGAAGTATAGTCTGAATAGGCCCCACCTGCTCGAGGGTAGAAAATTCCCACAACCGATCAACAGAAAAAGGGAAGGCCGGATATGAAAAAGAGAGAAGTCCCTCCATATTATCGCGATCCAGCAAAATAGCGCACTCCAAATCACGACGCTCCAAAGGGAATAATGGTCTTTCGACCCCATCTTCAATGTGAACATATGATTGAAGCAACTCATATATGGAGGCGTCTGAGGGAAGATGCCGAGCTGTCTCGCCTCGCAGGAAATAGAAGAATTATTCGTCTCTATAAATGCTCTCCTGGCAGATGGGGACAACATCCTTGATGAGGCAGAATCCGATTCGGCCCATTAAAGCAAGCCCAGACCCCGTTCAGCCCAACAGCAGCAGTACCAGGCCCTCCGGGAGCTTTCGGCCCATCAGCGGCCCAATAGCCCTCGGCCCGTAAGCGGCACCGTCGCTCCCGGCCCAACAGGTTTCAGCCCGTCAGCGGCCCACCAGCCTACGACCCGGGAACAGCGCGGCAGCCCAGGGCCCAACAGGCTTCGGCCCATCAGCGGCCCAACCCCCTTCGGCCCGATAGCCGAGTCCGGCCCACTCCGGTGGCGGATCAGGCACTATGGCGGTTTATCAGTAAGCCCGCATTTAGTCCTATATCGGCTGCCACCGTTAACCATCATCTACCCTTTGCTATAAATACACCGCTATTTATTGCCAAAGGGATGCTCCCCCAAGCCTCCGAGACCCTTAATGACTACAGTCCGAAAAGCATTAAAGCTACTCTCTTTGCCTTCTGAATCGAATCTTCTTCAGGAGCTAACTTGACCGTCGGAGGGGGTTCCCCAGGGCTGAAGCCCGGGACTCCTGCTGACTGGTTTTCTTCTTCTTTCCCGGTTCGAATCATCGCCGACCTTCCCGAGTCGGTCTCGACCGCCGACCTCGGACTCCTCTCCCTGGTCTCGACGCCGTGCGCCGGCTGCCCTTGCAACAGGATCCTTGGCCTCGTGCCGCCCCTTCGTCCGCCGAAGGAGCCTCGGACCCGACTTCCTGGAGCCAGTCGGCCACCGACCAAGCACCCCTCGGCCTTCGGACTCTCGGCCTCCCCTCTGCGTCCTTCGCCTTCCGGATCCCCGTCGGGCCTCTGAACACCGATCCGACCCAGCACCGGATCCATCTCTTCGGAATCCGGTCGTGATAGCTTCGGCTACATCACGTGGCGCCGTCTGTGGGAAACCAACAAAACAAGTCATGTCTCAGCGACCTATGACCCGACGGTCCGGACAAAGCGAAGCAGAAGCGCGGGAGGCCTCGGCGCAGATGCTGCCTTCCGAAGGTGCCCCTTCTGCCCCGCCGAGCCTGCCTCTGCCAACCATACCGGAGTCTCTCGCCTCGGAAGACCGAGTGGGGGTGCTCCAACAACAAGTGGCGACGCTGGCCGCTGCCGTCACGTCCCTAGCGCCTCTTCAGGAGATGGTGTCCGCCATCGCCCAGCGCATGGGACTGATGGGACAGCTTCCTCAGCAAGCACCGCTCCCCCCACTCTACCCAGTACAAGATGCCCGGTTCCGGCCGGCGCCTACACCGGTTTCTCCCAACGAAACCGCGGCAACGAGCAGCGAGCCCTCGGCGCTACCTGCCCGAGCTCCCCGCATTGATCGTCTGACGGAGCAAGATTATGCTTCGTCGGAGTACCATCCGGCCCGGACCGGAGGGCAATCCGTCGCCACCTCGACTGCCCCGGACCTGGACCGGCGGCTGACAGCAATGCGCAAAGAGATGCAGCAGATGGTGTCTCGGCCTCACGGGGCGCCACTCGCCAGCAGCATCCTGGAGCAGACCCCATTCACGGCGGAGCTCCTGGCCACCGAGGTGCCCCCCAATTTCAAGCTGCCGAAGGGTCCTCTCTACGACGGAATGACAGATCCGGTCTGTCATTTCCAGAGATTCAACGCTTACCTCCGGGTCCGAGGGATCTCCGAGGCAGTCCGCTGCCGTCTTTTCCCCCTCACCCTTGAAAAAATCGCCCTCACCTGGTTCGAGACACTGGCCCCCAACTCCATCCACTCCCTAATCTAGTTGGGCCAGTTGTTCATCGACCAGTTCTATGATGCCACCCGGCAGTGCAAAACCTCCGCCAGCTTGCTGGCTATCCGGCAAGACCCCACCGAAACTCTCCAAGAGTACTTCACCAGGTTCCGGACCGAGGCCGCCCAAATCCCGAACCTCGACAGCTCGATCGCGGTCTCGGCCGTGATCAGCGGGTGCCGGGATGAGGGGCTCCTCGGCTCCATTGGGAAGCGCCATCCCCCTACTTTCCAGGACCTCGTGGCTCGGGCCCATAAATACATCAACCGGGAGGTCCTGATGCTGTCCAGGGGTAAAGGCGCAGCCGAAGCCACCTCGGCACCTGCTCCCCAGGTGGTCCGACCTCGGCCAGAAGACCAAGAGCCCTCCCGAAAGCGATATCGCCGGGAGGACTGGGACAGGGAGAGGCGACGGGACCCGCAGCCGCGGTACCTACCCTTACCTGCTCCCCCTTCCCGGATGCTCATGGAGGTGAAGGGCATGATCCGGCGGCCGGATCGCATCAAAACCGATCCTCGCCGAAGGGACCCCGGCAAATACTGTGAGTATCACCGGGAGATCGGCCATACGACGGATGAGTGCCGGCAGTTCCGGGAGGAGATCGACCGCATCATCCGGGAGGGGAGATTGCCGCAGTACCGACGTGAGCAGCCGCCGCAACAGAACCGGGACGTCCCTGCAGCGCCCAGGCAACAACAACCCCCGGCGATAGAAGCCGCTCCTCCGCCGAAGGTCACCTCGGCCCCGGTAGAGTCATCCCATCAAAGACCTAGTTCTGGGTCTATCATGATGATATCCGGGGGGCCGGGAGAAGGATCAAGGCCGCGGCACCACAACACCGTAGCGGCAGTTGACGGCGAACCGAAGCGGCATCGTCTAGAAGACATCACCTTCGGCGCCGAGGACCTGACCGATGTTCAGGTCCCTCACGATGACGCCCTCGTCGTCAATGCTGTAATAAATAGCTATGATATACATAGAATATTTGTGGATAATGGAAGTGCCCCAAACATCTTGTTTTACGACTGTTTTGAAAAAATGGGATTGAGTGAGGCTAATATGAAGCCTCACCGGGGCCCTCTCTTCGGTTTTAACGGCTCGCCCTGCCGAGTGGAGGGCATTGTCCGACTCCCTGTAACCTTAGGCTCCGCCCCCCGGCAATTAACCGTTGAAACGGACTTTGCCGTTGTAAAAATCGATTCAGCCTACAACGCCATATTCGGCCGAAGGCTCATCGGCGGGGTCGGAGCCGTGCCTTTGTCCTTCCATCAGAAGCTGAAGTTTCATACCAGCCATGGGATAGGCGAGGCCAGAGGGAATCAAGAAGCGGCCCGGCAATGTTACATGATTTCGGTCAAAGGGAAGACCGCAGCCGAAACCCTAACGATCGAATCATCGGCCGAGGCATCTCCGGGAGAAGCACTCCTCGCCATCCCTATTCCGGGAGGCGAGGGGCAAGTCCTGATGATAGGCTCCGGCCTAGAGGAGACTGAAGCAGAGAAACTTACCGAGTTCTTGAAAAAGAATCTCGACGTCTTCGCCTGGTCTCCGGCGGACATGCCCGGGGTTGACCCGGAGGTAGCAGAGCACCGACTCCATACCGATCCCGACCAGCCCCCGGTAAAGCAGAAGCGGCGCACCTTCAATCAGGAAAGGAGGGCCGCCATCCAAGCCGAAGTGCAGAAGGGGCTGGACGCCGGACACCTCCGAGAGGTGCATCATCCGGACTGGATCGCCAACGTGGTGATGGTGCCAAAGAAAGATGGCAAATGGCGTATGTGCGTGGACTTCACCAACCTCAACAAGGCATGTCCGATGGATAGCTTTCCGCTGCCTCGGATAGACCAGGTGGTGGACGCGACTTCCGGCCATGAGCTTTTAAGCTTCCTCGACGCCTATTCAGGCTACCACTAAATCCAGATGCATCCGGATGATGAGAGCAAGACCAGCTTCACAACCGATTTGGGCCTGTACTGCTATACCCGAATGCCCTTCGGACTGAAGAACGCCGGCACAACATATCAGCGCCTGGTCAACAAAGTGTTCGCCCCGCAGCTCGGCTGAAACATAGAGGTCTATATAGACGACATGTTGGTCAAGAGCCGCGTTGCTGCAGAGCATTTGGCCGACCTGGCCGAGACTTTCTCCGCCCCTAGGCGGTACAAGATGAAGCTGAACCCGGCCAAGTGCGCCTTCGGGGTAGCCTCCGGGAAGTTCCTCGGCTACATGGTCACTCACCGAGGGGTGGAGGCTAATCTCGAGAAGGTTTCGGCCATCATGCAGATGCGCCCCCCGGCAAACCTCCGAGAGGTACAGAAGCTGAACGGGAGGATCGCAGCCCTAAGCCGCTTCATGTCAAGGGCGGCAGACTACTGTTTCCCCTTCTTCAAGCTGCTGAAGAAGGCTAATAGCTTCGACTGGACGGAGGAGTGCCAGACAGCCTTCAATCAGCTGAAGGCCTACCTCTCCAAAGTCCCCATCTTGTCCAAGCCGGTTCCCGGGGAACCCCTGAGCTTGTACCTTGCAGTCTCCGAGACGGCCCTCAGCGCCGTCCTCGTCCGAGAGCAAGATGGCGTTCAGAAGCCAGTTTATTATACCAGCCGAGCCCTTCAAGGAGCTGAACTCCGGTATCTTGCCCTGGAGAAGCTGGCTCTGGCCCTCGTCTCGTCCGCGAGGAGGCTCCGGCCTTACTTTCTGGCCCATTCCGTGAAAGTTCTCACCGACCAGCCCCTAAGGCAAATTCTATCCCGGCCGGAGGTGTCCGGCAGGCTGGCAAAATGGGCGATCGAGCTAGGAGAGTTCGACATCTCTTACGCCCCTCGCGTAGCGATAAAAGCCCAGGCGTTGGCATACTTCATCGCCGAACTTACCCCCGGCGCCTCCACGGCACCTCAGCCGGCACCCGACGTGGTCGAAGCCGAGGCTACTTCGGCTCCCGCGCCAGCAGACGAATGGCGACTCTTTGTGGACGGCTCCGCGTGCTCCACTGGCAGCGGCGCCGGATGAATCCTGGCATCGCCCGAAGGGGTCGTCACGGAGTACGCCCTGCGCTTCTCCTTCCCAGTGACTAACAATGCCGCCGAGTACGAAGCTCTCATCTCCGGCCTCCGGGCCGCGAAGAAGCTCGGCGCCCGAAACCTGAAAGCCTTCAGCGATTCCCAGCTGATCGCCAGCCACATCTCCGGGGAGTACGAGGCTCGGGACGCAATAATGGCGTCTTATCTCCAGGTGACTCGCAAAATCCTCGCCCAATTCGATTCTTATGAAATCGTGAGGATTCCGAGAGCCGAGAATACCCGAGCCGATGCACTTTCTCGGCTGGCGTCGACTCAAGACGGGGGAGGAGGGCGAATGATCCTCGTCGAGGAGCTTGCCGAATCAAGCCTCGGCGAAGCCGAAGCCATGCTAGTCACTGAGGTCGAGGCCGAGACGTGGATGACTCCCCTCGTCGCCTTTCTTCTCCGAGGAGAAGTCCCGCCAGACCCGAGGGAGGCGAAGCACATTCGGCAGCGCTCATCCCACTTCCTCCTTCTGGACGGGGTGCTATACAAGAAATCCTTCGGCCGACCACTGCTGCGGTGCCTCGGCCCGGCTGAAGCCGACTACGCCGCGAGAGAAGTCCATGAAGGGGTGTGCGGGGCGCATGCGGGAGGAAGGGCCCTGGCTCACAAACTCCTGAGGCAAGGCTACTGGTGGCCAACACTCCGAGAGGACGCTTTAGTCCTCGTACGGCGCTGTGACCAGTGCCAGAGGTTCAGCTCCCTCATTCACCAGGCAGCCACCCTTCTGACCCTCTTGTCCGATCCCTGGCCTTTCGCTCAATGGGGAATCGACCTCCTGGGACCTTTTCCCATCGCCACCGGCCAAAGAAAATTCATCATCGTGGCGGTAGATTATTTCACTAAGTGGGTCGAAGCCGAACCTCTCGCGTCAATAACCGATAGCAATACTTGGAACTTCGTGTGGAAGTCCATCATTTGCCGGTTCGGCGTCCCTCGGGCCATCATTTCTGACAATGGAAAACAGTTCGACAGCCGACGGTTCAGCGACAACTGCGCCAGCTTCGGCATACTTCACAAATTTACTTCGGTGGCGCATCCTCGAGCAAACGGCCAAGTCGAAGTCACCAACCGAAGCCTGCTGCAGGGATTGAAAACCCGCCTCGGCGAAGCTAAAGGCCGATGGGTAGAGGAGCTGCCAAGTGTTCTGTGGGCCTATCGGACGACAAGCCGAACCCCCACCGGCGAAACTCCCTTTCGCATGGCCTATGGGATAGAGGCTGTTATTCCGGTGGAAATCGGCCTTCCCTCTCCCAGGGTCGTTGCTTACAATCCGGAGGCCAACGAAGAAGGTTTGAAAGACCACCTGGACCTCATTGAAGAGACCCGAGACAAGGCTCGTATCCGGCTGGCAGCTTATCAGCAGCGCATGGCCAAGTACCACAACACTCGAGTAAAGCCCCGAAGCTTTGAAGTAGGGAGCCTCGTGTTGAGGAATGCTCATGCTTCCAAACCAGCCGAAGCCTCAGGGAAGCTTGCCCCCAACTGGGAGGGGCCCTATCGGGTCAGGGAGGTGATCATGCGTGGAGCTTATCGGTTGGAGACCCTTTCGGGCCAACCTCTCCCTCGCACCTGGAATGTAGAGCGCCTTCGGCGTTATTATATGTAAGTCACCTCTCCCCAAGCTTTCAGCCGGAGGGTATGAATAAAGATCTCTTTTTCAGGAAACCTGTTGGTATTCTCTCAGAGTCCGCGAGTCCTTCGATCCGACGAATGGCTTCGGCCATGTAATCCGGATCAGGACGCGGCGTGTTATTCTCTAAGTCCGTGTAAACCGTATCGGGAGTGGCTTCGGCCATGCAAACCGTATCGGGAGCGGCATGGTATTCTCTCAAAGTCCGCGAGTCCTTCGATCCGACGAATGGCTTCGGCCATGTAATCCGGATCAGGACGCGGCGTGTTATTCTCTAAGTCCGTGTAAACCGTATCGGGAGTGGCTTCGGCCATGCAAACCGTATCGGGAGTGGCATGGTATTTTCTCAAAGTCCGCGAGTCCTTCGATCCGACGAATGGCTTCGGCCATGTAATCCGGATCAGGACGCGGCGTGTTATTCTCTAAGTCCGTGTAAACCGTATCGGGAGTGGCTTCGGCCATGCAAACCGTATCGGGAGCGGCATGGTATTCTCTCAAAGTCCGCGAGTCCTTCGATCCGACGAATGGCTTCGGCCATGTAATCCGGATCAGGACGCGGCGTGTTATTCTCTAAGTCCGTGTAAACCGTATCGGGAATGGCTTCGGCCATGCAAACCGTATCGGGAGCGGCATGGTATTCTCTCAAAGTCCGCGAGTCCTTCGATCCGACGAATGGCTTCGACCATGTAATCCGGATCAGGACGCGGCATGTTATTCTCTAAGTCCGCATAAGGCGAAGCGGGAGTGGCTTCGGCCATACGAACCGCATCTAGGGCGGCGGGATACCCCTTCGAATGTTACGAACCACATTAGCAAAGGCCCCGGCCGTATCTACTGGCGATATTTTATCAACGCTCTATCCGAACCTACATCGGGTCTCGGCTTCGCGAACTATAGCAAACGACGGCAGGGTCTCGGATTTTTGAAAGGCCAGATCCAGTCAAGTCATGCAGAAGACAACGAGGTAAATTTCAGAAATACTTCATATATTCACAAAAGCGGAAGTACAAAATCGGCCATCCGTCTGGCCGAAGGCTTACAAAAGCAGGTAAAACAAAAACCGGGGGGGGGGGGGGGGGGGGGGGAATCCTCGTATCAGCCCTCGACAACCCCTTCCTCCTCCGCTTCGACTGCGTCTTGGCCAGGAGAGGGAGAGGGAGAGTCAACGATCTGCACCGCTTCAGGAGCGGCAGCCTCGACGGGGGCCTCCTCGGCGGGCACGGCTTCGTCGTCTGGAGCTGGAGTCGAGGCCCTCTCGGCCATGAGCTCCTTCCACCAGGATAAGAGCTCCCTGGCTTCCTCGCCCATCGGCAGGGCAACCCCGGTTAAATCGACGCTCGGGCAGGCCCTCTGGGCGACAGCCAGCCCGAGGTCGAAGACCGAAGAAGACGCCAGCAGCTGAGCTTGGAGGATCTCTTCGGCGTAGTTCGGGCCGGCCTTGTAATCGGCTACGGCCGAATCCGCCACCTCCTCCAGCTCCTGCTTCAGAGCCGATACCTCCTCGGCATGGCGGCGCTTCTCCGAAGCCCGCCGGGAGTCCTTGTCCTGGATCTGGGCCTTGAGGGTCAGGATCTCAGTCTGAGCCGCAGCGAGCTCACGCTCGGCCTTCTCCTTCTCCCGCTCGGCCTTCACCTTGGCCTCGGCGGAAGCGCGGGCCTCTGCTGCCCTCTCCTCCAGCTGCGCTCGCGTCCGGGCGTTCGCGGTTACGAGCCCATCGATCATGGGCTCGATACGGGGCCCCGCCGAAGGACCCTCACCCGAACCGGCCGACTCCCCCTCGGCCTCCAGGAGCTTGATTCGGAGCAGCTCCTGATGATGAATCAGGACGCTACCCGTTACCGCAGCCTGCGGACCGAAAGCAGACAAGGATCAGAGAAAGTCAATCAAAGAACAGCTAAGGAGAGCTAAGTTGAAGCGCACTCAAGCTTCTTACCTGGACCGCCAATCGGGCGCTCATCGCTGCCAGGTCGGTGACCGAGTGGTCCCTCAGCTCCTCGAAAGCCGAAGGGAGAGTGAGGCTGCGGAGCAGGCGGAGGCACGTCTGCGAGTCCTCCATACTCTCGTCCTTGTATATCCCCGGTTCGGGGTGCCACCACTCGCGCTGCGCCCGGGGCGCCTGCGACCCGGCGCCTTCGTCCTCAGCCCCTGCTGATACGGCCGGAGGGGAGTCGTCCCTAGGCATCTCGGGAGACGCCAGCCTCGCAGCCCTTCGGGCCTCGGCACTTCTCCTGATTAGCGGAGCCGGCTCCGCCTCTTCGGCCTCTTCCGCTCGGGGGCGCTTCGACGGTCGGCCGCCCCTTCGAACGGCGAACTTAGTCTTTCGCTCCCTCTCGAGAGCGGCGGCGGCAGCACGGCCTTCGGTGGAGGCCGCAGTCCTTGGAATCCCGCCTCGGGTCCTCAGAGCTCCAGCGCCTCGGCCGGACCCGCCTGCCGCCTGCGGGGCTGGTGCCCGGCCTGGACCGCGCTGATCAGATATCCGGGCGAGGAGGGCGTCGAGCTCGGACATTGCTGCAAGCAAGAGAAGTGTTAGAAACGAAACAGCGACCAAGTGCAAACTCAAAGCCGACTTACCCTCGGCCGAAACTTCATCAGCCTCCTCAGCCGGAAGAGCTTCGGCCGGAGGAGCAGCAGCCCTTCCTCCGCGGCCCCGTGGAGTCTCCCCGGGAGGAAGGTAGGGGAAGGCTCGCTCCGGATCGAACCGAGGGTCCGGCCATATCCCGGCATTCACCAGCCGCTCTGACTCGCTGAGAAGCCCCCAGATGTTGTACGGGGCCATGATTTGAATATGGCCCACAATGGTGCTCTGGACGGAGGTCAGAACAGGAGGATCCGAGAGGCCTGCGGCCAGCGGCGCCCATTCGGTAGGAAAGGGCCACACGCCCTTCTCGTTCTCCGGCAGAGAGATGAAGATGAATTTCCTCTTCCAGCCATGGATGGACGAGGGTTTCCCGGAGAATATGCTTCGGCCGACCCGAGGGACGAAGCAGTACCACTCGGATTTCCCCTGCCTTTGGATTTTAAAGAGGTAGCGGAAGACGTTGATGGAAGGAGTGATCCGTATACAGGCGAAAACGCTCAAAAAACCGTATACGGTGCGCCAAGAGTTGGGAAAAAGCTGAGACGGGGCCAGTCCGTAGAAGCTGAGAAGGTTGATGACGAAGGTGGGAAGAGGAAGACGAAAGCCCGCTTGGAAACTATCTACGTAGATAGAGAAGGAACCCGGGCGGAGAGTGTTGGCCCTGGTGGCGGAGCAAGGCCGATGAGGGGTCGTCCAAGAAGGGAGCTGGAAGTAAGAAACAAGGTTCCTAACCTCTGCGTCCGAAAGGGCGCAGGATGCTTCCGAGGCAATGTCGGGACGACGGCGTCCCGAGGTGGAGGCCCGGCCTGGGTTCCGGACCTCCTCTATGGCCTCGGCCTCGGAAGCCTCGGCCCCGGAAGCCTCGGCCTCGGAAACCTCGGCCCCCGAGACCTCGATCTCGGAAGCCTCGGACCCCTCAGCCCCGGAGACCTCAGGCTCTTCAGACATCGCAGAAGCGAGGGAATCCAAGGTGAGGGGATCTGACAGAGAAGATTTCGGAGAGTGGGAAGGAGTATACTCCTCGTCCGAAGGAGTAATCTCACTGGAAGAAGGACTTCGGACCATAAGGCCGCGAAGGGGAGAAAGAAGGCCAAGGCTTACTCGCATGAAGGGGGAGGAAATCTCTCCTGAACCGAGCGCAGCTTCTCAAGCCACCCAGCTCCACCAACGATGCGCTCTGAGGAATGGAGATCCTCCCACGGTGGCCGGCGAGCTCGGACGAAGCCTTCAGAGAGCTAGCCTTTCGCCGGAGAAGGGGGAGAGCTCAGGTGATCGTAGGGGAAACGCAAGCGTAGCAGCAGGAAGAAAAACAGTGCCCTGCTGAGGGCTTGTATTTATAAGCCCCATCCGAAGCGCCTCCCGCCGAAGCCAACGGCCGAGATCATCCCCTTCGTCTCACCGCTCCTCTCGGATGCCCGCCACGTGCCCCGTCCTTCGGCAATGATGACGGGCCAGCTCCGGGACTTGAAGCAGAGCGATCAACGGCCGAAAGTTCTCCGACCCTTCGGCTGATCACCCGGATGCCCGCCACGTGTCCCGATCTGCGTGCCGAAGAAGGGAGCGGCGGCAATCCGAGTGGAGCCTCGGGCAGAGAGCCGAGGCGATCCGCGACCCGCGGGCGGTCAGGATCCTTTTGTGTTTTTTACGGAGCGGCCGGATGCGCGACGCGTGTCCCGTGCTTCTTCGCGAGGCGACGCCCATCCCGTCTATTTAATGAAGCCTGACGCGAGTCAGAGGGCTCGGCCTTTCAGCTTCTGAGCCTTGAGCCTTCGTCGCCACTCCGAGCGAAGACGAAGCAACCGCATAGCCCTCGGCCGACCGAGGGCACCCTCTTCTCAAAGAAAAAGAACAGAGCTTCGGGTAAGACACCTGTTACGCTATTCTCCTACTAGCTTCGGGCTATACTCTCGCCATCTCAGAACTGAGGAAGACAAGAATGGGGGGCTATGTGATGAGGCAGAATCCGATTCGGCCCATTAAAGCAAGCCCAGACCCCGTTCAGCCCAACAGCAGCAGTACCAGGCCCTCCGGGAGCCTTCGGCCCATCAGCGGCCCAATAGCCCTCGGCCAGTAAGCGGCACCGTCGCTCCCGGCCCAACAGGCTTCAGCCCGTCAGCGGCCCACCAGCCTACGGCCCGGGAACAGCGCGGCAGCCCAGGGCCCAACAGGCTTCGGCCCATCAGCGGCCCAACCCCCTTCGGCCCGATAGCCGAGTCCGGCCCACTCCGGTGGCGGATCAGGCACTATGGCGGTTTATCAGTAAGCCCGCATTTAGTCCTATATCGGCTGCCACCGTTAACCATCATCTACCCTTTGCTATAAATACACCGCTATTTATTGCCAAAGGGATGCTCCCCCAAGCCTCCGAGACCCTTAAGGACTACAGTCCGAAAAGCATTAAAGCTACTCTCTTTGCCTTCTGAATCGAATCTTCTTCAGGAGCTAACTTGACCGTCGGAGGGGGTTCCCCAGGGCTGAAGCCCGGGACTCCTGCTGACTGGTTTTCTTCTTCTTTCCCTCCTGCAGGAGCTCGGTTCGAATCATCGCCGACCTTCCCGAGTCGGTCTCGACCGCCGACCTCGGACTCCTCTCCCTGGCCTCGACGCCGTGCGCCGGCTGCCTTTGCAACAGGATCCTTGGCCTCGTGCCGCCCCTTCGTCCGCCGAAGGAGCCTCGGACCCGACTTCCCGGAGCCAGCCGGCCACCGACCGAGCACCCCTCGGCCTTCGGACTCTCGGCTTCCCCTCTGCGTCCTTCGCCTTCCGGATCCCCGTCGGGCCTCTGAACACCGATCCGACCCAGCACCGGATCCATCTCTTCGGAATCCGGTCGTGATAGCTTCGGCTACATCAATCCTCAATAGTAATCTGCATGTGTGGCTGAGCCACCTAGTGAAACCCCGCATCCGGATACACAACAATCTCCTCCTGAAATCCCTTGGCGGGAATATCACCATTAGCGGCCATAATGATGCGAATCAAGAAATATCAACCTACAAAGGAAACATCAACGAAAACACATATCAGAATGATGCATAAAGTAGCAAGATAGCTAAGTCCCAATAGAAAGTTGGGACAACGTAGAAATACTTGAATATTGCCTATATATGATGAAAGTATGGCCAACCCAGAATGTCTCACATTGAGCTCCTGGAAATGCCTAAGTAAGAATGAGGTGCTAATGCTTGCACAGTGCCTATGTCATGTCCATAAACCCCTTATATAGATATTGCCGAAGTGGCGGACACTTGGCCAATCCAGAATGTCTCATATTGAACTCCTGGAAATGCCAAAATAAGGTGCTAATATCTCTTGAATAGGAATGACGCCACCAGAATTGAGTGACCCGCTCTATGTTCCCAACTAATCTCCAAGTCGCGAAGGCCAAGAGATACCTGGGACCAAGCAATGTGTCGAACAATTCAGATGTCACCAATCCTATAGGACCCTCCAAGTCACGAAGGCCAAGGGGATCCACGATATAGAGGGAATCGAATAATTCCAAACGCCCCCAGGAAACCACAAAGTCACGAAGACGAGGTTTGCGGGAGCGATTCTGGAATATTCAAGTACCAAAAAAATTAAGGGTGTCCGAACCCACAAGCTCCGTAGGAGCAGATATATATGGCAAATCGTGCAATTGATTGCACAAAGAATATGGGGCAGCATTGCTATTTTCCTAAGAACTCATATATGCTCAAACCACATTGGGCAAGATGGGAAAATTAACAAGATTGCATCAATATATGGCATGAAAATAATCTTTCGGGATATACGAAAAGGGAAATGTATATATGGCTAGAAATATACTTAGGCCAAGAAGTCTTAATCGAGGATCGTGCAAAGGCCTAAAAACAACTCCGAATCGCCCCTATATGCTGTCCTAGTGCAGCCCTTAAATCTCCTTGATGGCTCCGATGAATAGGCTCAATTTGGAGCCCCAAAAACGCAGCAACAAAATACCCCTAATGCTGCGAAATAAGGGTTCAAAACAGTCCCGAAATGGGCCTAAAATAGTCCCAAAATGAGCTCAAAATAGCCCCAAATGGAGGCCCAACAGCAAGGGTAATGGGCCCAATAAGTGGCCCAATAAGGGACCTAATATAAGGCCCAATAAGGAGACCCAATGGGCTCAAAAACCAGTCCACAGGGCACCAAAACCTGCAGCCCAAGAGGGAAAGTCTTCAAACTCCCAAAATGGAAAAAGACAAGCCAAGTGGACTCCCTCTCTCTCCCCCTTTATTTAAATAGGAAAGAAGGAGGGAGGAGAGAGAGAGGAGGAACCGGTGGGGGTGGGACCCCCCACCGGTTCCAAGAGAGGAACCGGAGTTCCCTCTCTCTTCTCTCTTTTGAAATTCAAAAACTAATGGGAGGGCAGATTAATTAAAGGTAAGAATTAATGGGTTCTTAAACCCTTTTCACACTTGTTTAAGAATCCCACAAAAGGCCCTCATTTAATCCCCCATCTTAACTCTATTCACACTTGGCCAATGGAGGAAATTAATTGGGCAAAGGCTCATTAAGAGCCAAAAGTCAAACAAACAAAGAAAGGGGGGAGGGAAAAAGGAGGAGGAACCCCCCACCGGTTTGCTCTCCAAACCGGTGGGGGTGTCCACCGGACCCCCCCCCCCCCACTCTCATTCTCTCTCTTCTCTCACCCCTCTTGAATAAGAAAAAAAAAATAAAAAGAGAGGAGAGAGGGAGTAAACGGTGGGTACCCCCACCTCGGGCCTCTCCGGTGGCATCCACCACCGGGCCCAATTTGGGGCCTATAAATAGGACTCCATGGTCCTCAACTCAACACACACACACAAGGGCATATACCACTCCATATATTCAAAGGGTGGGAAATTTCCAGGGAGAGATTCTGCTGCGTTCAAGACCAAACTCGGTGTTTCTCACCCGAGTTTGCTGCGTTTTGGAGGATCTTCTCGTCCCGGGGAGCTCTCTTCCTAAGGTTTAGTTCTAAGGGGTAGCTCTGCCGATCTGTCTATTGTAAAAGCCTTCTTCATAAGGCGAAGTTCTGCTGAAATAAAATGGCTATTTTATGTCAAATTGTGTGCCTGTGTGTCATCAAATTAAATAATTAATTCTATGTTTTAATACTTTAATATATATATGTATATATAGTTTTCTAATTACTCTAAAAAAATGAATTAAAAATCTGTGCATTCTCTTGGCCTCATCCCATACATAACTAAGCATAGATCCATAAAAAAATACACTTAAATTAAAAATGACTTAAACGCCTTTCATGATTAATTAATTAATAAAATCTGTAAAAATTATTTAAAAATTGATAAAATGAATATGGATATCAGAAAATTTCTGTAAAAAAAATCAGTAATAATCAGAAACCTAAATCTGAAAATCATATAAAACCAAATATGACTTAAGTACCCTCCATATATTCAATTAATTAATAAAAATCAGTAAATAAATAAAAAAATTAGTAAAATTTAGTAAAAAAACAGTAAAAATCAGAAAACTAAACCTGAAAACATATAAAATTGTTTCGAAATGTCTAAAATACCCCCTAAAACTTAATGAAATTACAAAAATACCCCCATCCATAATAAAATTTGTAAAAATCACATAAAATTCTTAAAAAATGTCAAAATCTCGCCTATGCCCAAAATACCCTCAATATGATAAAAATAAATAAAAAATCTCAGGAAAGATATAGACTCTAAGTCTAATAAATTTGATTTAAGGAAAAATTACCAAAATACCCTTATAACTTAAATATGCTTAAAATGATCCTAAAATACATTCTAAGGTCTTCAAGTTTCCCCAAAATGCTAAAAAACTTAAAATGACCATAATGCCCCTATACCCTCCAACTTGACATAATTACAAAAATACCCTTATGGGTCTAAAATAATTGAAATCAATCCAGATAACTTGGAGTCAATCCAATACTATATAAACCCATCCTCAACTTAGGCGAGGCCAAGAGCTTAACCTAAAACATATCTTTATATGCATGTGCTGCCTGTAATAGTAGTGTTGCATGTTATAAGGGTATCATACGGACGGTTAATCAAGGGTTGTCGAGTGGTTGCTCGATGTAATTAACACTAGCCGAGGTCAGTGGAGAGAGGTCATATACTCGGATCTTCGCCTGATCTGAAGTCCCGGACTCTCTGAAGGCTAATCCCAAGCTCTCATAGTCCAATAAATAAAATAAATAAAATCGACCTATATTTCTCCAGATAAAACAAAAAGACCCTAAAATATGACCGGATTCTTCAAATCCGATAGGAGAGACAGCTAGGTCAGGTCCCGAACAAACAGTATACCATAATTGTCAAGGCGCCGCTTAGGGCGTAC
Organism: Zantedeschia hybrid cultivar; assembly: GCA_030544215.1. Lineage (NCBI taxonomy): Eukaryota > Viridiplantae > Streptophyta > Magnoliopsida > Alismatales > Araceae > Zantedeschia > Zantedeschia hybrid cultivar. The sequence continues at coordinate 38,932,735 of JARZZO010000013.1, read as the reverse complement.
GCCTAAGCGGCGCCTAGGCGTATAGGCGCTCACACTACAGCTAGGCGTTTGGATGCCTTTCATGGGCCGAAGAAAGGCGGCCCGCTCAGGGCGGCTGGCTGCCTTGTCCGATTCTGTCCATTAAACCGGCATGTTAGCCTCCGCCCGTAACTTAAACCCGCCCGTTGTTACACCCGTAACTTAAACCCGTTTACCCGCGCCCGCCCTCCCGCCCGTTAACCTCTAAAACGAGCACAACTCGTGCCTGACCCTCGACGACGCCCGTCCCCTTCCTCCTCACCACCAACGATCTGCGCGAGCAACGAGCTAGGGTTCGCCCCTCTCTGGTCCGGCTGCCGTCAACACCGCCAACTGCCGCCGTCGATCAACGCTTGCAGACGTCGCCGACGCCGAGCTGAAGCATGCCGCCATCGGCCATCCTCCTTCGCGCCCCTTCGTTGTTGATCAACGCCATGCTCCTTCGCCCCCCTCCGCCGCCGAGCTGAAGCTGCCGCCGCCGCATCCGGTGAGTCCTCTCGGCTCTCTCTCTCACACACAGATAGGGCCGAAGCCCTCTCTGTCTCACACACACACTACACACAGTGCCGACGGTCCACTCCCTCTCTCTCATAGTGCACACTACATACAGGTCCGAAGTCCTCTGTCACACACTCCACTCTCTCACTCACACTGTCACACACTTCACTCTTCTCTCTATCACACACACACATTCCACACTCATCTCTCTCTCTCTCTGTGTCACACAACAGACGCACACAGTCCACTCTCTCTATCTCTCTCACACACATCACACACACACACTGCATTCCCTGTCTCTCTCTCTCACTCCCACAGTCCACTCTCTCTCTGTCTAACACACACACAGTCGCACATTGCACACATGGCCGAAGCCCTCTGTCTTTCTCCACTCTCTCTCACACTGTCACACACACAGTCGCACGTTACTCACTCATACTCACACTCACACCGTCAAACACTCCACTCTCTCTCTCTCTCTCTGTCACACACACAGTTACACACACAGACAGCCCTCTGTAGTCTGTCCCCAGTCCCGACTCCCCACACGGCACATACATACACAGACACACACAGTCCCTCTCTCTTTTTAATATTTATTGTGATTGATTTGTTTCTTATATGTTCAAGTCAATTATCTCATCAAAAATTAATTGCTTTCAATTTTCACATTAAAATTGATTTGATTGCTATTTTTTTAAATATTTATGAACTCATAATTAATAATAATATATATTTCCTATATATTTTAATAAGGCGCCTAAGTCAGCGCTTAGGCTCCCCGAGAACACCTTAGGTCGCCTTGGCGCCTTGACAACTATGATATGTATATATATATACATATATATATATGTATATATATATATACGAGTGCTATGGTGCATATGCTACAGTGAGTGCGGATAAACCGCACGTATTGTTTCGACCCCTTCCCTATGTTAAAAATAAAATAGAAATCATGATAAAGTTCTATATATAAAGTTCATCCCTTTTGGCTTAAGTTTTACTGTTGGATCGTAAGGCTTTGAACGTAAGCCGTCTGATTTTATATTCGTAAATTGGTGATGGATACTAAAACCCCAAGATATGGGAACAATCCTAGGGGCTAATATGATGAATTTTCTATTTTTGATTATTTTTCATGATTTTGGAGATCGGGATGTACATGTGTCTAATGGATGGCTAAGATTATGTTTCAAGATCGAACCACGATCAGACGGTCAAAATAAGTCCTTAGGGGATCGAAACAACCCTAAGGGAGGTTATTGAATATTCAAAAAATTATGAAATTTTTTATTTTTTAAAAATATGGGGATGGGCCGGCTATAATGCACCCTAGGGCGCATCAAACTTAGTTGTTCCCCTCCCTCTAAAAAAAATGACCATCTCAATGTCAAAGAAATAAAAATAAAAATCATTGAAAATTTAAAAATAGTCAAATACCCCCCTCTAGGTTGGTTCTTACCCTTTGGGTTTAATTTTCATCGTATGATCAACAAAAACAACTGTAGCCGTCCAATCAAGTGTGTCGTTCTTTCGGAATCAAAACTAAAACCTTGGGGGATGAGATTAACCCTAAGGACTAATCTGATGAATTTTCTATTTTTTGACTATTTTTTGGTATTTTTAGACGATGTTTTTTGATGCACACCTGAGCGGACGATTAAGATTAGATCGGATGGTGAAAATTAAAGCCCTAGGGATGGGAGCAACCCTAACGAGTATATTTTAATATTTAAAAAATTATGAAATTTTTTCTTTTTTTTACATGGGGAGGGTGGGTTTTTGCGCGCGCGCGCGGGGGGGGGGGGGGGGGGTGCGGGATGTTGTACTTAGATCTGCCTCAGGGCGCATTAAATCCATTCTTATATACATCTATATATAAAAACTAAAACGCTAAGGGATGAGAACAAGATATACATATCTATACTATATTAATAAAGCAGAGTTTTTAGTCCAGCTTATGTGGCACTCTGCTATTCTTTCCCTCCAAAAAATATTATTAAAAAATCTTCAATGGGAGAGACTAATAAATGCTTCCCTCTTTTTGTTAATAGTCTCACTTTTATTTATTAGGAGAGAAGGCTAAAGTTAAAACTCCCTCTCTCCAGCACCTACCCTCTTTGTTCGTACAAAGAGATGCCATTCTTGCTGCATAATAGAGTCTTTTAGAGCATCCTGAAAAAAGTCAGATTTTTCAAACAATCATGCGTACCCTATCTTGAAGATCCATGTCTGTTTATGGGTTTTAACCCTTCCGTGTTTGATTGGGAGATAAAGTTTAATCTGTTCTAATACTTAATGGAATAACATATTTCAAAATAACTATGAATTCTCTTGGATAATTAATGAGTTGACGTAATTCTTAACTCTTTTTATATAAAATTTTACTTCATTTTCAAATCCTTTTAGTACGTCTATTGATTTTTCTTTGCATGTCATTTTATGTTGGCTAAAGAATTTTAATTCATGTATATCTTGCTTTTAAAAGAATGTTAAGGTAGAGGAAGACAATAATTCCTACAGTTAATTTCGGAATGGATGAAGTTGTGTGATGTTTATCGGAATTTTATGCATATGAATGTTTTTGAAAAAATTATACTTAACGTTGAACTATATCAAATTGAAAATTTTACTGAACAGTAATGTTGTTTTTGAGGTTAGAAATTTTATTGAGAATACTAATATGACATAGAAATGGAATTTATAGTATTATGCCTAAATTAATATAGATTTTACGTTTTTAATTAATATGAAGTTATTTAAATCATTTTTTTTAATTACAGTCGTAGGTTTTTAAGATCCTTGATTTCATTCTGTAATAACATAAAAATGAAAAAAAACTACAAAAAATAAATAAAAATATGGAACACTATTATTGTACATTTAATTTTAGAAAATAAAAATTATCCTTTCCTTGGACACCATAGTTACATACTTTACAATATTTATCATCTTATATATAACTTATATAAAAAATAACATTTAATCTATATCTATTTGCAGTAGTTCACATTATGTTCAATTTCTTATGTGTTGAAAACAAAATATGATGGGTCAAAAAAATTGTTAATATCATAATTATTATATTTGACAGGATATCAAAATATACAAGTCCTATTATGTGACATGGGGACTAGGGACATAAATGGTATCAAAATATGTTTTCGGTTCATATATTTTAATTGTAGTGAAAGTACATTGATGTTGACAATAAATATTTATTAATAACTAAAATAATAACAATAAATAATAATATTTTTAAAATTTATTTATTTTAACATTTAATATCAATATTCAATTTTATGTATATGAATAGTCTTAAAAAACTCTATTTATGGTTGAATTATATCAAATTGAAAACTTTATTGAACAATGTTTGAGGTCAATAGTTTTATTGAGGTGATTTAAAAGTACTAATATGACATAGCAATTGAATTCATAGTATTATGCCTATATTAATATAGATTTTAAGTTTTTTATTAACATAAAATTATTTAAACTAATATCATATTTTTATCTTAAATTAAATATAATATTTTTAAATAAATTGAAACAAATGTCGTGCATCTCATGGGTTAGAAAGAATATATTATATATTTATCTACATTCATTTATAGTAGTTCACACCATGTTCAATTCCTTGTGTTGAAAATAAAATATGATGGGCCAAAAAAATTATTAATATCAAAATTGTTATATTTGGCAATAGATCAAAATATACAAGTCCTATTATGTGACATGGGGACTAAGGATATAAATGGTATCAAAATATGTTTTCTATTCATACATTTTGACTATGTCAAAAGTATATTGATGTTGATAATAGTTATTTATTAATAACTAAAATAATAAATAATAAATATTTTTTTATAAAAATTATTTAATATCATTATTTAATGCTAATATTTAATTTTATGTATATGAATGGTCTTGAAAAAAAATGTATTTGTAGTTGAATTATGTAGAATTGAAAATGTTATTGAACAATGTTTTTAAGGTTAGTAGTTTTATTGAGGTGATTTAAAAATACTAATATGACATAGCAATGGAATTAATAGTATTATGTCTGGGTTAATACAGATTTTAAATTTTTTTATTATCATGAAATTATTTTAATTAATATCATATTTTTATTTTAAAATTAAATTTAAGTCACTTAGTGCAACAGACGAGGGAAATGAAAGAAAAACCATTCACATCATTCCCAGGAACTTGTTTTCCTGTAACAGAAGAATCGAATCGGCAGGCACAAGAGAAGGAATCAACATAGAACAATGGTTGGTCTTCCGTACTACCTGCTTGAAGAACATCATGTGGTTTGCATGACTCTTTGTTTCAAAACTTCAGCATAGCTTTAAGTGATTGCTTCAATCCAAGCCCAAAAGTAGCCTGTCGTCAGCGCTAGGAAGCTACTCTTCTTTGCCAGCAAGTTCCCCTTCAATCTCTCAGGTTTGATTCGTAAAGTGAAGTCATTATTTTTTTGGAGTCTCATTTTCAGACTCATGAACGGGAGTGTCATCTCGGAGAAAGATGTTGTTTTGTGCAACTTTCTTTCTATAGAGGAACCTCGGAATCGAATTGGAGCGGGCTGATTTGATAAGAAAAAATTCCTTGATTTTAATTTGATGGGAAAACACCCATCAAATTTATCTATTGTAAATTTTTTCTCACTCTCTTCGTCTTGGTAGCCAAAGCTGTCCAACGCTTAGTTGGAGTCTGGGTATGCGACCTTGGATTTATCTTGCATGCCGAGCAGGCCTTAATCACCTATTGAAGACCGAGACCACTATCAGGGCGTCAAGGCTCGGGTCAGCAAGCCTACGGTACTACCGTAGAGAGGTGGGTTTGAAACTAGTACTATATATATGTTAGTGTATGTGTGTGATGAAAACTAAAACCCTAAGAGATGAGAACAACCCTAGGAGCTAATTGGAGAATTTTTTTTATTTCTTTAATTTTAAATTTTAAATTTTTTTTTTTGTGCACACCCGATTGGACCGCTGCAATTGAGTTTCATGACCAAATGGTGAAATTTAAGCCTATTGGTTTTGTCCACTGCCATGCTGACAGTATGTATGTATGTATGTATGTGTATATATTATATACACACACTCAACTGTAGCCGTCCGATCGGGTGCTATGATTGGGTTTCACGATCGGATGTTGTAAATTTTTTTAAGAGTTATCAAAAAATAGGAAATTACTCTAACTACCCTTAAGGTTGTTCCAATCCCTTGGGGTTTTAAATTTGATCATCAATTAAATGCCGTGTAGTTAGGCCAAAGGACTGCACCGTGGCACTCCTCTCTCTCTCTTTCTCTCTCTCACAACACACACACACACACATGGAGTCTTATAGATCTTGGAGATGAGTCACGATCAGAAAATTTGTTTCTGACCCATTATCTTTCTTTCTTTAATCTTTTTTTTCTGACTGGTCTTATTCTAACCCTTAATATCCTTTTCTTTGATCTTTTTTTCTGACTGGTCTATTCTGACCCTTAATATCTTCTTCTTTGATCTTTATCCTGGCCAATCTTATTCTTATAGTCGGTACTTACTTCTAGCTAAGTGGCTCACCCTTCTAAGAGATAGGAATAATTACCTACTAGTAATCTTTATATGGCTAGGTAGGATACCCAGCAGCCTTAGGCTGACTGAACACATAGGAGTGGTATCTATCCATTATCTAGTTGGCGTGTCTCGAATCTAGATCTCTAGACCTCTTTAAGAAATATGAGAGACACTCTGTGCCCTGACTCCCGTATCCCGAACTCTAGTAAACCACCAATGGAGGGGGTGATCTTATGTCCCCTATCCTTAAGTGAGAGCTTATACTGTCCTTTCCACCAATGTACTAATGTCTCTTTTCTTTAATAAGAAAATATTTCAATGACATGATCATGAATAGCATAATTTTAATTGTAGCGTCATAGTCTCAATCATATTCAGTGTTTAGGCACATTCATCTGCATAATCATGGACACAAAATCTTCACCCCTTATGAAGGGGTCTTAACATTTATGAGATTGTGGTCTTTGGTTATGTCCATGGTCTTAACCGCTTTTTAAAAAGGGTTTTTAATCATCATGGTCATTGTCATGATCTTTAAAAATTTAACAATTTTAGGACATAATTTAGTTCAGAATCTTAATAACCATCTTATGATACTATGCTTCTAACTATGGTCTTAATGATGCATGACGTTTCTTAAAAAACATAATAATGATATGGAAGAATACCATCATTAATGTAAACATGTGGTTCATGTGCTAGTGCATTGTTTCTGTGCCTCTATGAAACAATGAGACTAGAAATCAAATCGATATTCTTTCCTTACATGGTTAATGTGTCCTAATTACTACCATAAGAGAACAAAGTAAGAAAAAACTGACAAAGTCTTGTTATCTTTAGATAAAAACTCCTACGATCTAAACTAAATTAAATGCTAAAATAAAACTAATAGGAGTTGGAAGCCTAATGGTGGAGCGGGAATGTATCACCCTACCCTAAAAGGAGTGCCACTGCGGGACCCATGGGCTGCCGCCAAGCCCCTTTGCTTCCTTATCCTTCTTCATCTCCCATTCTTTCTTCTCTTCACTTTGCCTCTCCTTTGACGGTAAGAAGGTAGGAGGGTAAGGTCCTATTTATAGGGGTGGAGTCGTGGAGAGCTGATCACTTTTTAAAAGTTTCCAATATAGGGCTGAACTTTTCCCTAGTTGTGCCACTCAACAATCCTCCTGAGTAATACTTGCTGCACAGCATGGGGTGCAGCCTCAAAAAATGTAAAAAATTGAATTTGTTAAGGTGGCCCCACATGCCCGACATGCAGCCCAATGGATGACCTAAAAAATTCTAAAACATCAAAAATTGAGACCCCCCATTTTATTTGGCTGAGCCCAATAAGGGTGTTTTTTATTGGGGCTCATTTTGTGATTTTTTAGATTTTTTTGGATCGTCTAATCGGAGATTGGGTTGTACAAACATCTCAGGCATGATGGGGCCAACCTTGAAAAAATTGCAAAAAAAAGTTATATATTTGTGGGCTGCACCCCATGCGGTGCAGCAATTATTACTCTGTATTAGGTCCACTAATCTGGCCCAATAACCAGCCCAATGATCTGACCCATGAAGCCCATTATATATCAATCCCCAATCGACCCATTAACCCGGCCCATTAAGGTCCAGTCCGACAGTGTAAGGTTGTTGAAACCTGGGATAATTTCAAATAAACCCATATTCGTACACTTTTACAAATAAACCTTGGTTTTCTTAAAATTAGAAAAAAAATGCCTGTTTTACCTATGGGTCCTTACAAGAAACCTCGATATCACAATCATAAAACAAACAAAAGCAAGATGGGAGTTCAATGAATGTAGAAAAAGGGGAAAAAAAAACCTGCAGTGCTTGATGGGCTGCACCGGTTAGAAAGACAACTGTCAGTGCAGCCAGAGGGGGTGGAAGGGGAAGGCAGCAAGGAAGGGGGCAGCTGGTTCTGCCCCAAATACAAAATCCAAAAATAAAAAAGAATTTAGTTTCTGAAAATACATCAAGAAACCCCCCTCCTCCCCCCCCCCCCCCCCCCCCCCCCAAAAGAAAAAAAAAAAAGGTGGGCTGCAGTTGTCGGTGGGCAGGAGAGGAAGGGAACGTAGACTGCGGCCATTATGTTCCCTTCTTCTTCTCCTCATCATCATCACCAAGAAAAAAAAAAAGGGAAAAAAAGAATACTCACCTGCAGTCATTGGCGGTAGATGAGATCGAACATAGACTGCAGCTGGGACGCTCCCTTCTCTCCTCTGTAGCTTGCAGCAGATCGACAATGGGTGGAATGTAAGCTGCAGTCAGGAGACTCCCCCCTCCTGATTGGGGTTTTGAAACCCTTCGACTGGAAGAGAAAGTGATGGGTGAGGATTTAAAAACACCTGGCGAACTGGGCGGTCCAACCGCGAACATGGAACACACCTGCTTCCTGTTTCAGCGATCTCATTTCTCCACATGCAGCTAAGACAAAAGATAATGCAAGATCTTGCGAGATTGCATACCATGTTTTTTTCACATTTACTTTTGGATGATACTAGAAATTCAATGTCAAGTTTGGCATCTGTCTCACCTAAATGGTAATGTCGTTGTCAGTGCAGCCACAACACAACCAGGCATAGAAGTCATGAAATTATTTCCAGAACTGTTAGAAGTTTTATTGGCTTTATGTTTACAACCTTTTCCTTTCTTTTTCTGTATGACATGTCTCCTCACTCTTTGGATTAAGGTACAAGGCGATCTTGGCATGGTTTTACCTAGATTAATTTCTTTGAGCTTGCAGGTAAGGCATATGTTTCAGGAAATTGATTACATCCAGGAGGCACAAAATGCTGAACGCTTTGGTTCTCTTTATGCAAGTAATGCTCTTGGCATTCGTGTATATCCTTTTCATCTCTGATTCTTGTCGTTATAAGAACAAAGTGTACTTATTTATTTGTCTGTGCTTCTTTCAAAAGCTTGAATGAAACTTTTAACTTTATTCTCCAGAATCCAGATAGATAACACGCACCTCTGCCAGCAGTTGAGAGGGGTGCAGATGTTGGATTTGGAAAGCTAAAAGTTTGTGAATTAAAGATGTCTTGTATTGTTAATACTATTTATGTACTCCATCATCTATATCTCTACTTATGTTGGAAGCACGTAGTATGTACAGTGCATAAGCCTCCCTTCTTCTTCTAAATTACACCTTGATAAGAGGAACTTTACCTAGAACTGTTATAGATGAACATATTTACATTGTTAACAGTATATGTTTAGGTGCATTGCTGGTCTGTTCTTAATGTTCATGATGGTTGGTTTTCGTCTTTGTTATATGAAAATCTGTAAAGAAAAAAACATGTAATTTCAAAATGAAATTTCTCTGTCTCAATATCCAGCACCTTCATATTCATCTTGGCTAGTTTGTAAGTAGAACGTAACTCTCTGTTACACTGTGAAATACATCTGCATCTGGATGCTATCTTGTCTAAGATCTTAAACATTGTCTGGGTTGCAGCATGTTGTCTCATGAAGAATCCATGAACGGTATTTTGAACATTTGAATTTCAAGTTGAATTTGTGTGAAAGCCTGCTATGTGCTACAAGGTTGTCACCGGTGTTGAATTGATATTCAAGTACAGGTGAGTTAGCAGTTTCAGAGAAGGGTTGATGGTAGATGCTATACTGAAGGGCAGGGAAAAGGCTGAGGCACTGGTCTGGGTTCCTTTATGCCAGATAGGGGAGCCAGGTCTTTCACCCAGGCAGACAGTGCTTTTACCCCCAAGGAGTTCAGGAGAACATGTCAATGCGAATGCAGCTGTCTTCTGCGAGTCATGTCTGATAAGCGAGGCAGTCAAGGAGGCTAGCACTTAGGGAGCCTACCATGGGAGAGATTGAAGATCTTGCAGGAATTGATGGCATTTATCTGGATGGTCTTGACGAAGACGTTCAATGCTAGGCTGATCTTATCAATACATGGTCAAGGAAAAAGTTCAATGAGTTGTTTGCAGACCAGAAGGTAATTGGGGAGCCAGAACACATGAACAACTTCCGAGGAGCTTTGGAATGCCTAAGAGCTTGTTTGATAAAGGCTGTTGAGTTTTTTTTTATATATATATTTTGGGTTGGGGGGTGGGGGGTGGGTGTTCTCTAATGGACGGAATAGAGTATGGGCTTTATACTTGAAATTCCTTCTTATTTGGGGATTCAGTGGTTTGAGAAAGGTCTATAGCAGAGGTTCTGTGACAAAGAGTCTCTTTATGCGTAGAGAGGAAGTGATTTACAGGGAAAATTACAGTTTGTAATTATTTTTTGCATTTCATAATATCGCGGTACCATCCACTCTCAGAAAAAAAGGGTGCTTTGGACAAAAGGCCATACCATGTTCAATTGGCACTTCAGTGTGTCTGTTTTTCAATGATAATTTGTGCTAGCCTAAATGGCAAAGCAACAGCCAGAAAGTTAGTAAGAACAATGGCCTATGCAACCAGACTTTTGAAATAACCAGGCTGGTGGAATTTATTTGTGATTTGTGGAGAGGGCATCTGCATTAGGTCTCTCAGTGGCTCCCTTGTTTTTGTTATTTTGGAGAGTGCAATACCAAAAACCACCTGGTGTTGGTGCTGGAAGAGCGATCTTTTGGGTTTTATGTTTTTTTCTGTATCGAAGAGATCTTGAGAGCATACAGACAGTATACCTCTACATCCTCGTCTTTTTTCCTTTAATGGATATGTTATGCTATCTTCTTTTCATAGCTAGTCTTGTATTCTTGTAGCTTCTTATATGCTTGCCCTTTTGTTTATATATCACTTGTGGCCACAAACTATTTTGGAATAACCATATCTTCTCAAAGTGGTTGAAGCTTCCTGCATGATCTCCAACTTACTTTCCTTTCTGTTAAACATGGCTATTATCAAATGCCCAATGTCGCCCTCTCTTTAGGAACCTATTTCTTGTGTTCCAGAGAGTTGTCATGACATCAGCTGTTATTGTGCTTTCTTGCTGACACTTAATTTTTCCAAGCATTTGATCAATAATATTCAACTATGGACAGGTAATGATGAGAATAGTTACAAAGAAGGAACAGCAATCAAGGTGCCGAAGATATACTGGGAGTTTACCCATAAAGCAGTGCTGACCATGGAATGGATAGATGGGATCAAGCTCACAGATATTCACCGTGTTAATGAAGCATGCCTAAACAAGAAACAGTTAATTGATCAGGTACTTTTTCTCAATGAAGCCTCTCCAAACAAGAAACAGTTACATTGATCGAATGCGCACACATACAGACTTTCAGAGGATGCTCATTTCTATCTTGGCAGTTAAGACACCCAATTTCTTCCCATCAGGAGAAGGGATAAACCATGTTTACAAAAGTTAGGCCTTGAGGTGGGCAAGATTCACAGACATCAATGCCTTTATGGTAGAGTGAGAAATAATCCTCGTATGAACTATTTCTATTTACCAGTGACCTACTGGTTGACAGCTTGACATTATTAACATAAATAGGCAATTTAGATTTTAGTTGTGATCATACATAGTCCATTACCTTGCAAACATCCTTGAAATTTTTTTCCTTTTACTTGCATGTAAAATATATGTCTGAACTGTACTTTTTAGTCGTAACATGTGATAGTAAATCTCTTCAGCCATGTGCATTATTCCTCAAAAGGGAAGGTAGTTTGTTGTTTGTTAACGTGCTACAGAATGATGTTTCAGTTTCAGTTGATAGTCACACGTCCTGATTTGCTCTTACTATCTGCTATTCAGTGTGATCTCTTTTTACTCTTAATGATTTTAGCAGTGCTTTGACTTGATATTTTCTATTCTAAATGTTATCATATGAAGAAAATTAAGGAGACTAATAAATACAGCAAATAATCACCAGTGGAAAGAATTAACTGGTGGGTCTGTAAGTTTTCGTGGTACTTCTAGTCTCATACTAGACTACTTTGTCTAAGATGCTATGTACAAAAGCACACACAGAGGTTCAAATAATAAAGATTTGATTGATATGGTTCGGCCATTCGTTGGGGTATACTGATCTGGAGAAAAGGACAAAAGGCACATGAATTATGAAGTGTCAGGAAATTGTAGCCTAGGTAATAAGACTTGAAACTATGTTGGAGGATTCGGAATAGTAAGCTCTAGAATTTTTCTTGTTTTTTTTTTTTTGGGGGGGGGGGTTGTTGGTCTGCCATACTCTATCAGAGAACTCTGCAATCGCAATTGTGGCTTTTGAGACAGTGACCAAGGAGGTTTTTTTGGGTTTTTTTTTTTGGGGGGGGGGGGGGGGGGGAGGTTGCGGTGGTCAAGGAGGAGAAAAGGCGGGAGAAGCAGAACCAAAGGATGGAAGAAGGAAGAAGAGAATTCAAAATTGACCATTGATTTTACTGCATTGTCTGCATACCTTCCCCTTTCTTCTTTCTATTTATGAGTGCATTTTTATATTATTCTGGCTAGTGTGATTTACACTTTTGTTGCATGTTGCGTCATATGAGCTCAGTCCTCTCTTTGTTGGTTTATAGGGTATGTACTGCTCACTGAGGCAACTTTTGGAAGAGGGTTACTTTCATGCTGATCCACATCCTGGAAATCTTGTTGCTACCAATGATGGATCCCTTGCATATTTTGATTTTGGTATGATGGGAGATATTCCCCGCCATTATCGTGTAGGACTTATCCAAGTGGTTAGCTTTCTTTGCACTATAATCTACTTGATCAGATCTGAATTATCTTTGCAATTTTTAGTTCTTTTATCATTTATTTGGTCATGTCTTTGGGTCTTGTTGATTGACTTTTTATCAATCCCACCAATTTTTGTCAGGATTTATAGATAGGGTAACGTCCATCATACACATGGCTTTTTAGTATTTGAGAGTGCTGGCTATTGGTTCCAATGAAATACACATTTATAACATTGTCCACAGATTGCATGTTAATATTGCCCCCTTTGTCTATCTTTATTCCCAGATAAGTAGATAGTGAACACTTATTTGTATTGTTTGGTCGTCTTTCTTTCCTAGTGATTAACAGTGCTGGGTTAAACTTTTCATTTCTGCTTTTGATTTTGTTTTACTTTTGATCATAACTTGTCCATTCTTGTTCTTGATCTCTGAGTCCTGGTGACTGAATTTGTTATGTTTCAGCTAGTGCATTTTGTCAACCGTGATTCCTTGGGTTTAGCAAATGACTTTCTTTCTCTGGGATTTATTCCTGATGGAGCTGATATGCAGACAATTGCAGATGCATTGCAAGCATCCGTTGGTGATGGTTCCAGGCAATCAAATGATTTCCAGGTTTATGTTATCATCCTTTTCTCTCCTGTGGATTTTCCCTTAGGTTGTTTTTTCCGGCTTTTAAACATATTTTAGCTTTTTGAAACAACAGGAAAGAGTCTGGTGCACAGTTGCACAACATAGTTATCGAGTGTCCACCTGGGCAATGCCTAGGTGCCGCTTAGGCGAAAAAGCTTTTTTATCAAGGCCCAGGTGACTGAACACCTTGGACCTTGAATAAGCGGTCCCATGGGCAGCTAAGGTGTGCCTAGCATGCCTAGGCAATGCCTAAGCCAATTCATGGGCCGATCAAACAGGGTCCATTGTGAACCCAAACCTAATCTAGAAGGATTGTAGGATGCTTGGGCCCTGGTTCATGATACCCTGCATCCCATCTTCCTTAAATTTCATCTTTCTTGTTGTCTTTGTCCTTCATTGCCTCATTGGTGAACCAATCAGGGTGTCGGCGATGAGGCACCGCTATATGGACAATAAGATTCTTGTCCCACTATAATGGTCACGATGAGGCAACAAGCACCACTTGCCAACATCGATGAACTTGGTTCCCTTGAGGCCATTAGCATCCCCTCATATGACCCCCTTCAATGAGCCAGAAAAAGAAGTACAGTATTCTTTTGGTGAATACAACAAATAAGAGCGGTTGAGATGGTCTCTTTGTCCTCTCACCTTTCCTAAGTACCATCATCCCCATTCTCTCTGCTCCCTTCTCTTTAAGTGTTTGTCTGCTGGTCTGTGAGTGCCTCTCCCCACTATCACCTGACTATAAAGGTGCCACCTAGGTGCTGCTTAGGCAGGCATCCAAGTGCTTATTGCTTAGGCATTAAAGGACCCCAAGTGCCTTCGGTCGCCTTACCGCCTTGACTACTATGTTGCACACCCCTGACGTGATGTTGTCATGTGGGTTCCATACTTCCATCTGACTGCTGTCTGGACCTGACATTTTTCTTATCCAGTTTTTTGAAATTAGCATTCCTCATATTTAACAGCTCATGTAGAAATAACATTATATGTTATTATGATGCTTCAGTTTAAATGAAAAGATTGATCAAAGAGGGCTACTGAATATTTTAGGCCCATTTTGGTGATCTTTCTGAATGCTTCTTCAACCTGCAGTGTCTTTAAATTTGTTACAAATAGGAATTTCTAGACATTGATGCTGGCTAGGATAACCTAATTTTGATTTCAGGAATCCAAGGATCCTTCTACTCAGAATGTCCACCAAAGCAAACTGTTAAGCCGCAAAGAGAAGTAAACGTTGGTCATGGTTACAAGGATGTCAATTTGGGTTGCTCCTCAGATATTATGTTTTCACGAAACAAAAAGGTTTTCTGTGAAGTCTGAATGACCTTTTAGGGGAACAATAATTAAGTATTTATAATCGCAATAAGTTATTTATTTGTTCTGAGAGAACACTGAGATCATGTTAAACATGATTGTAGTTGCAGGATCTTATTCTTATCCCGCTATGACCTTACTCAATAGGGTGAGATTCATCTCTCTTGCCTATATCCTTCCAGACCATCAATGTGTCACCTGTGATATCTGTGAATTCTTACAACATTTTTATGCATTATGTTCTAATTCCAATATTACATGCAAGTAATGACCAATATGTTCAGTTGATTTACATATATGCTTTATGCTTGAATTCATTATTATGTTGTTTTTCCACTGTTTCAGCCATATCTGCTTCTATATTGTTCCATTAACTACAGTTTGCTTTTCATGTGTTAAAGACGGAATAGTCTAACAACCTTTTGTATATTGTTTCAGAGCATAATGAGCCAGCTTTATGATGTTATGTATGAGTTCGACTTCTCTTTGCCTCCTGACTATGCGTTGGTTGTAAGAGCACTAGGATCATTAGAAGGGACTGCAAAAGCTCTGGATCCTGGTTTTAAAGTTGTTGAGAGTGCATATCCTTTTGTCATTGGGAGGCTTCTATCAGATCCAAGTGCAGACATGCGGAAAATATTGAGGGAGCTTCTTATACGTAATGATGGGTCTATTCGATGGAATAGGCTTGAGCGTTTGGTATTAAATCTATTTCTTTTTTATGCAAAAGATGTCTCAGTCTCAGATACCATTTTTAGTTTCTCTCAGTTACTATTTACCTTTCACTCCTATTTTGTTATTTAATAATTTTCATATTGGCTTGATTGAGGCTAAAACCTATATTATCCCACCATTAAGTATATTTCTTTCCACAACTCTGGAATGGAGTTGGCAGGCTTGGAAGAGTGTTTTTCGAGGTGCTGCTGAAACCAATGGGAAATAGGACTAGTCTCCTATATCTGCTGCATATACCGCATTATTTGAGTTTTGCATTATCTATGCTAGGAAATAACTCATGGTACCACTCCCGGTTTAGAGTAACCGCACTTTGTATCTCTTTCAGGAATTTCCCAAAACATTATCATTACACCAAGAGGGCTAAATATCTACATTCTTTTTCTATACTACCGAACATATAAGAAGCTTTCCAGCATATTAACACAGTACTTGGGATTCACTTTGTCAGATTATGAAATAGCCCTCACTATTCTCCCTGGTCTTGGAGCCCATTTTGTATTTCAGTCAGCAAGGTTCCAAAACATAATGTGTTCATACATGCATAAATAGCTCTTTAAGTTTTAGTACATACATGCTAATTATGATTTGCAGTGCAATAATATTTACATTTTACACTTAAAAATGTTATCCACCCTTTCAGCAACATGATTTTGTGGTACTGTTAAAAACTGCATCAAATTTGTCAAATTGTCCTGATGATATTGCATGCCTCCAAAAGACATGTGCATGCTTTAAAGCTGCAGTGCTTTTGTGGAGGTTTAGGAACCTTTCCTCACTTGCCTGATTGTGCTACCTCTATTTCTTTATAAATAAAATTGGTGGTGCAATCCACAATTTGGTCAAAAGAAGAAAAGATGGATGTCTATATGACCGTATTCTTATTCTTGTGACAAGTCAACTTGGCATTCACCCTCTACAAGTCATCTTTTGCCAAAATCAGTGTTTGTCTAGGCCTTCTGATATGTCAATTTAGCTAAGCACATGTAATTTGCACAGAAATAAGCTTAGGATGATGTGGATAATCCAGTTGGCGCTGTGTCTGTTGTGGGTAGGACAGGGAACTGAGCTGGCCGCATGGCAGGTGTTGTAGCCCACAAAGCCACTGGATATTAGCTAGAGAAGATAAGATAAATGAAGGGAAAGTCTTATCCATCCTGATATCTGTCACCATAGGAAATTCTCCAAGAGATCCATCCGTTTTAGTACTTTTCGTCACCATGCGCAAATGTTTAGTCCAAGAAATTTAACGGCCTGAGGAACTGAATAATTATGAGATCACTACTCTGAGGAAGTGAATAATTAGAATCTTTGTGGAGGAAAAAGGGGTTGATGTAGATTAGAGGTAAGAAACAGGAAATTGTTCCTTGGGAGATTTCTATCAATATGGCAGAATATTTCTTCATTCAGATATTCAATTCTCCAGAAACTGAAGTCATTTTATAGTAGAACTTTGACTTCACCGAAATTTTCACACAGTCACTTCTAGATCACTGTTAATGGTTATGAAGGATTTGACTTATCTCTGAATGCAGTAAGGGTCTTGTGTGAACTGATCTGGTTGTGCTTTAGTGTCCATGCTAACAAGTTGTAATTCTGACGCATGAGCTCTCTTTACAGATTGCAGCAATTTCTGAGCAAGCATCTGAATCAGTTGGTGAACTGCCTAACAGCAATAGGGAAAGCACATCGAATCTCCCAGGCTGGAAGTCCTTTGACATGCGAGCAGTAGTCGCCGCCACTGAAGACCTTCTTCACTTTATTTTGTCAGAGAAAGGCCGGAGGGTTCGTGTTTTTCTGGTTCAGGATATCATTAAAGCTGCAGACACATTTCTGCAGGAGGAAACTTTTCCTTGCAGTTCTGCTTACCAGGAAGAAATGAAAGCTAGTTCCGAGGTCTGTTGACTCATCAATCTCTGCCATTACCTTGTGGGAATTGCTAGAAATAGTGTCTTGGTTCACCTAAGTCTATGGCAAGCACCAACAGTACCATCTCATGCCCTTTTTTTCTGCCTGACTTTTAAACATTAGACACGCCATATTTGCACTGCTTTAGAATTCTGAATGTCATGTTAGATTTTGTTTGAAAGTGGTATGTCATGTTAGATTAAGCCACCTAAAGAAATGGGATAAGGCTTTGATGATGATGATATTAAATTAACCAACATTAGCTTTGCAAACTACATTGCAAGGCCCTGTGCCAGACGATCTTGACTTAGTGCCTTTACCTCATATTTTCCCCCTCGTGCAGGGAGATTCGATTGTCAGAAGAGTCGTCAATGGACTTCTTTCACTGAGACTAGCCATAAAGTCAGCACCTGAGGCCTGGACTGCGATGCTAATCCGAACGTCACTGAAACCTGAGGCCCATCGCTTCACCCTTGACATCATCTCAGCCTTGTTACTTTATTCTTTGCATAAGGTACCCGAGACCTTCTGGCTTTATATATCCAGGCTCCTCCACGAGGTAGAAGAGAATGATAGATTGCAGAATTTATGATCTTATTTATATTCATCTTTCCCTCCCGGCACATAAAAAGTGAATGTAACCAGGATGATCATAGTGGAAAGCAAATCAAAGTGAAATTCCATTGCATGTTCATCATATTATGTTGGTCACAGAGATGGGAAAATATTTGGTAACAAGTGGCTATCTACACATCGGACGATTCATTCTGGCAGTCCGTTCCATTTAAGAGTACAGAACCCCTTGACAGTTGACAGCGTACAGCTTTTGGGGTTGGCCATGATATAACGAAAATCCACATTAATTTCCTTCATTTATGTTGCCACAGAAATCCCCATCCTAAATGCTGGAACCGGACAAGCAGATGCGTTTGGCCCTTTAATCAGATCCGCTCTCAAGTTCCTGTTTCATTTCCATTTCATAGTTAACTTAAGACTTCAAGCCAGAAGATAATAAAGACAAGAATCCATGCTATTATTTGCTCTGCAGGATGTGCTCTATTCCAGGATATGCATATCTTGTTACCACCTTGGGGGGGTACAATTCACGTCGCAAGCATTCACCTGATGTGTTATACAACTTGAGTTAATATAATGACATGGTCTGACTAATGATGATATTAAGTAATAGCATCGAGTATTAGAATAGCCTCGACTCTAGGTTGGTACAGGCTCAACATCAGGTAGTAGTGGTAAGAGGCTGTATTGAACAGTAATATGTGGATAGGTTTGACTTTCTGATGCTTTACTAATTCCGCTGTTCTTCCATGTTCAAGAGTTGAACTAACGGTCTACCAGAAATGCTAGCCTAATCGTTGAACATTATTGCTTTAAATGACTGTCCCTTGCTTGTGACTTCTTGGAGATCCTTTTGCAGATGTCACACTACTGAAAATTACATTTCATATATGCTTTTGAGCGAAATCTATTTGAACGTACGTCTTTGATGCAGGACAATGTCCAGTACCATTTTGTTGTGTACTTTAATTGAACTTTACTCTAGCCAACACTCTTAATTGAAGGTTAAAATTATAAAAGTATCATATTGCATCACGTTGACCTTTATGTGAAAATGAGGGTATATTGAAAAAACAACAAAATACACAGTTTCATTTGTCAAGATTTAGAAAATTTGGACTAGAAGACGTTATTTATTAGATATTAATCAAAATATGAGCTTACAACAATGAAAATATGACTTCTTGGAGGGAGCTTCAAATGTCCACCTTGGGCAAAGCTAGGGGCTTGATCTGGGGACTAGGAGCCAGTGTGAATGGTGGCGAAGTAGCACGTTAGGACCTCTTAGTTCCAGTTTTGGTGGCTTCAAAAATGGCGACGGGTTTCACCTTCGTCGACGAGGATGAAGTGGGGGCAGATCTTCTTCTTTTAATTTTTAAAGAGGATCCATTAGCATTTTCCTGTTTTTGTTAACACTGCTAGAAAATTTTCTTGAAATATTCTAAGAATATTCTCTTTTAAGAATGGTTAACTACATGGGTATATTTATTTATCGAATTTTCATCAAATACCTCTCTAAAGAATCTCAGTAGAAAATCCCCTCGTAAAATATGTATATACAAAAATCTCGTGTAATCATTGTATACACAAAAAGAACTTATAGCCAAATCTGCCATCACTGCATCATTGATAAAGTATGATTTATTTTAAAATAAGAAGATTTAGGAGTTTCTTCATATATATGTATAATGCGGGAGTATTTAGCACACATGAGATTTTTTAGGAGATTATTTGCTAAAAATCATTATCTATTTTATCTAGATTTTCGGAGTATAATAGCTAATATGTTGACCGAGATTTATGGTATTAGATAAAAAAGTTTCGGATATATTAGCAAGAAACATAAATAAGAAGAAATACTAGTATAACACTTTTTTTACCATTTTTTTGTTAACTTTAGTAGCACTTTAAGAGTGGCCACATGATATTTTGATCGCATGGCTCTTATCAAATATGTAAGTCGGTAAAAAAAGAAAAAAAAAACCTCGTTTGAAAAATAACGTGCAGTAGTCTTTTGATATAATAATCAAATGATTGTACCGTCTAATTTTTTATCAGATACTCTAAAAAAAATAAAAAAATATAACAAGAAAATAAAAGAATAAAATGGCCTACTCTCCGTTGACCGGAGAGTAGAAGGGGTATCTGCACAGATATTTTGCACGTGTATCACGTTAGAAAAACTCCCAAGCTTACTAGATAATGTAGGCGGCACAAAGGACCCATTTGAGACGCCCATGTATTTGAAAGATTTTTTTTTTTGAAAGGTTTCATTCACATCCAATTTAGAGAAATCTTAATTCATGAGTTGTAGGGAAGGACTTATGTCACCACAAACAGAGACTAAAGCAAGTGTTGGATTTAAGACTAGTGTTAAAGATTACAAATTAACTTATTATACTCCTGATTATGAGACAAAAGATACTAATATCAGTATTCTGAGTAACTCCTCAACCCGGAGTTCCATACTTGCTGCAACTGACCCATGCAGCTGCACCGCAGGGAAATGCAGTAAGTATAAAAAAGTTTTTTTTAGTGTTTTTAGGTTGAAGGTTGAGGCCCAAATATTTTACACATCCATATAGGTTGATCTCGGATCGGTTGATTTAAAAAAATTAAAAAATCAAGTCAAGTCTTAATGAACAATAACAAAGTACTCTTAAAGAATCAAGTCTAATAACTATGTTTGATTTTTTAAAAATTTTAAGTCATTTAATTGGTGATTAACTTATATGGACATATGGAACACATGGGGTCCGGCTTAAGAAAGTAAGAAAAATGATATTTACTCCAATGCCCCAGTATACGGATGCAGGGCTAAGTGGTCAGTATTATTGGGTTGGTAGTGGATTACTCATGGCCCATCACTGGCACAGCTATTTGTTGGACATTGTAATTACAGTCCTTTTTTTTTGACACTTTAGCCCGGTTGGTTGGGCAGTTCCCCCATTCGGACGAACAGGGATTCCGCGCATAACGAGGATATTTACTCCAATGCCCCAGTATACGGATGCAGGGCTAAGTGGTCAGTATTATTGGGTTGGTAGTGGATTTATTCATGGCCCATCACTGGCACAGCTATTTGTTGGACATTGTAATTACAGTCTTTTGTTTTTGACACTTTAGCCCGGTTGGTTGGGCAGCAGTTCCCCCATTCGGACGAACAGGGATTCCACGCATAACGAGGATATCCAAAGGGTAAATACGTTCACAACAGTCACGCGCGAGGTTTTCACATCCAAAGATGTGAAAATTCCACACCTGAGGCCCGCTGGGACTCGAACTGTGATAGTCCCGTTGCAAACGGGATAGATATCCAACTCAGCCACGTGCTGGGGACGTAATTACAGTCCTTGTTCCATTGATAGGTCAGATCAGATGATGCGTTGCTGCTGTATTGTCCCCCACAGAATATCAGAGATTATAAGAATTGTGTGCCACCGGATTGATAGGTATTTCGCTTGTGAGTAATATTTGTTGCTATGCTCTTAGTGTTTCACCGTAGGGCATTGCAACAAATATTTAAAAAAAAAAGTTAAGTTTTTTTAGTCAAATGTCATATATTCACTTATCTGTATAACTCGATCTCTGATTGAACGATCATAAAAATTCTAAAAAATAAACGGACTCAACCTATTAAGTGAATTTTTAATGTTCATCAAAACTTTATTTTTTATTTTTAAATTTTTTTTGGATCATCTTTTCATAGATCAAGCCGTACAGACATGTGAATATTTGGGTAGATTTAGAAAAGTATATTGTTTAGTATTTATTATAATATTTTACAATGTGGTATTAAAGACATTACAATTACAACAAATATTACTGTTGTTGTTTGCATGTTCAACACTTCCCAAGCGCAGTCAAATTCCAGAGGCGATTACCGCTCCTGGACTCTTCCCATCACTCCTCGGGTGTAGAGAGAGAGAGGGAGAGAGATCAGGGTAAGGAAAGGTCCACGCGGTGTGAGAATAGTAGACCCACGCGATGAGACCATCAGCCCCTCTTTCCATGGGCAAAATCCAAGCCGTCTCCTCGCCGATCCTTCGGGGAACACCGAGCGGTTCCAGGGGTAGTTTCGTCAACTCGCCTTGGGCGGCCGCTCCCCTGTCGTACCTCCTAGCCCCGGGAAGAAACCCTAACCCTCCGGGTCTGGGCCGCCTCCACCGCCCCCTCCTCCACGCCTCGGTCGCCGGCGGACCTCCGATCTCCTCCCGGCGGCGATCGTCTCTCCCCTTCAGGGATCTGCCCACTATCGTAAGCCTCCTCTCTCTCTCTCTCTCTCTCTCTCTCTCTCTCTCTATACCATCTGTGCTGGTTGTAGGCGGAGATCGGCAGGGGAGTGCGGACGGAACCGATGGCGTGGGGGCGGCGCGGCAGCGCTCTGGCGGCCCTCGTGGTAGTGCTTTGCTCGCTTTCCGGCTCGCCGTCGTCGGCCTCCTCGGAGGAGAAGTTTGTGAGGAAGACCGTGTCCTCCCACGAGATCGTCATCTTCTCCAAGTCCTACTGCCCGTACGAACGTTCTTATCTTTCTCTAGATCTCTCTTCTCGTTTCGTTTTCTTCTCTTAAAACTGTTTTTTGTGATTCTCGTGTGATTTTGGGAGAGTAAGGGAGGATCTTGATGGATATCTTCGTTTTCGGTTTAAGATGGTGTGATCTTTGAGTTGATCCTTGGAAGGTGATGGGTCTGCCGGAGGGAGAAAATTTGATCTCAAGTTGCTGCTGCAGTATGTTATGTGCTTCGGCGTGGTGTGGGTTTTAATTCCCCTTTCCTGTTGAGAATGGGATCTTGATTTGGTGGAACTAGGAATCAGCTGGTGCCGAATTCTAAGAACAAAGTATAAAGATGGAACTTTTTTTTCTCAATATGGCCAGTTGTGTTAATATTCATGATTATGGTTTGTGCTCTGGATCCTATACAGCACTTGGCCTTCTCTTCTTAAATCATGAGGAATTGCATGTCTAGAGTGATGAGGGTTCATGAGCAGCTTGATGTTTTTAGCTGTAAATGTGTGTTGGATATGCCTGTATTTCTTCTGGACATTTATTCTCAGCATGTGTAAGGCCCTGGGAAACCTTAAGATTCTCCGTAATGGGGGATGACCTCACTATGGAACATAGTATCTCCTGATCAAACTTTTTTTTAAAATACATTTTTAGGTAGACAATGCTGGAATCACTGGTTAGAATACCATTCATACTGGAGAGGTTGCATATGGATTGGCTTGATGGGATGGGGTTGCCGATCCAATAGGCCTGATCCGGCTACCTCTGTTAGACTTGATTGGCCAAACTTGCCGATGAAGGGAAGGGAGGTTGATCTAAGATCAGTTAAACAGAAATCCAAAATAAAAGTAAATAAATAAACAAAGAATAAGAAACACATATGAAAGGAAAGAGGAAGACAAGATTCCCCCACCCCAAACCCAAAATCTTGTACTGAATATACAAGTGAGGAGGAGCCCCTCCATTCCTGCGATCGTCCTCGCCTCGAAACGAGCTGTGCAAAGCCCAAATTCCAACGCAGAACAATGGGAGCGCAGGCTTCTCCACGGAGTTCATCTGCTGGCTTCAGCTAAACCTCCATTTCCATCATCTCCCAGATTGAGATCCAGATCTCTCTTTCTCACATCCATCGAAGACCAGATCATGTTGCTTCTGTTCCCTTCGCCGCCGCCGTCAGCTGCGCCAGTGCTTCCTCTTCTCCACTTGTTACCCTGCCGGGCAAGGAAGGCGGCTTCGCGTGGAAGGGTGTGATCTGTGTTGCTCTCGTCTTCTACAACTGATATTCTCCCTATCTCAGCGTCTGTGAGATCAATTTGGCACAATGCTGCAATGTAAGGCTGGGGAGAAGACCTGCGACGTGCTCCCCCTCTCCCAGTATGAAGGGGAAGGTTGGCAGATAGTTGGTAGGAGAGAGAGAGCTTCCCCGAAGGCTCGTGTGCAAAGTCCTCACCTTCCGGTGGGTAAGGATGTTTGCATTAGATGTCTCCGGCGAGGCCACTGGGCAAGGGATTGCCTTAACAAGGTGAGGTGCATCACTTGTAGGCAGCAGGGTCACAAGAGCAACTCTTGTCACTCCAAGAAGAAGCTGATAACCGACACTAAACCTGCGCCAATAGTTGATATTCTCTGGTCCAACGAGGTTCGTAGTGCCCTGGATCTGTTGCAAGAAGGTCAAGTGGTCTCCTTCCACTCTCTTGAGCGTTCTAGGGAGGATCCAGTGTCTTCCCCTGTGCAATTAATCCGGGATGCTCTGTCCCATGCATGGCCAGGGGACTACTCTTGGAGATTCTGTGAAATCTCAGAGAAGGAATACATCGTCCACTCCACGATTCAAGGTTGGAAGAATGCTGCTCTCTCTGTAGAGCATGTATCTTGTAGGGGGTTCTCATTCGGCTTCTTACAGTGGAAGGTTGAGAAGGGAGCAAAGCAAGTTGCAGATGGGCATTTTGTATGGTGTTTGGTGAAAGGTCTGCTGCTTTACATTTGGAATGTTCCCACATTCTAGTTTTGGTTGAAGCTTTCGGCAGCCTTTAAAAGATTGATGAAAGATCTCTTCGTTCGGAGATGCTTTTGTATGCTAGGCTTTTGGTGGAGGTTGATTCCCTGGATTGCATTCCAGCCACATTGAAAATTAGGCTGGGTAGCCGTCGCTTCTGGATCTTCATTTCCGTTGAGCTGCCATCTTCATCTTCCCTTCCTCGTCGTGAATAGGCGCCTCACTGCCCTACTCCGATTAAAGACTGGACTTTGGCTGAAGTTGCTTCTGCTTACAAGTCTTACAGAAAGATCCGTTCCCCTGTTCAGGCTGTTTCTAAAGCAGGGGTCTTGGTGATGGCTCCATCTCTGGTGAAGACATATAGAAAGGCTTTCCTAAGATGGGTGCCGAGTCAGACTCCGCCACCTAATATCAAAGCGAGTTAGGTAGACGAATAGCCGGTTCCTGTGGGACCTTTGAGGCCCGTTCCTCTTCCGACTGTTATTTATGATGGGAAAATTGGAAAGGGTGATTCTCTCAAGAACCTTGAGAGCTTTGATGGTGATTGCGCGGCCTTCGATGCCTCAGTGGTGTTAGGGAAGACCCACCTTAATTCTGAGCAACACATTTCCCGGAATTCAGACGGGGGGTCTGATTCGTTCAGGGAGCCCAACGGTTCAGGGGATTTCTTACCGGGTAAGGAAGATATACAATATCAGGCTTCGGTTTCTTTCCCTTCGGGTCCTTTCGAGCCCCCCGTAGCGGGTAAGTCATTCGGGTATTTGGACCCGGATATTGGGTCAGACTTATTAGCTTTGGGTCCTTCGTCTTCGCCTGACCGAGCCCAATACGACCCTCTCCTTCTTACTCTGGAACAGGCTAGTTCTGCAGCACCTGCTGGAAGCCCGAATAGGTTTGCTGAGGTCTCCTTTCACGGTGAAACGGAACTACTCCCATCTTCACCAACATTTACACTGGTTGAGACAACGCCTGAGGCTGCTTTCCATTCAGTATGCTCATCAACGGCGTTGCCGAGTGATGCCATCGTCAACTACTCAGAGACTGACAGAATTGTGCCGAGTGACTCTTCTCTTCCTACTGGGCTGAACCGTGATAGCTTAGCACTGGACATCCTTGCTGATGAGGTAGGTAACTCAAGAGCCATTGTCCCTTTTTATTCACCATCCGAACCCTTATCTGTTGAGAAGCCGTGGGTTGAGGATATTGTCCAGTTTGGGGAAAGGATCGGAGTATATTTTCTGGGAAGGGAGGAGGTGGTTATTAGCTTCATTAAGAAGTTGAGAAGAGCTGATGCATTGCACAACTAATCCAGAGTCAAAGGAAATAAAGGAGGAAAGAAAATTGGCAAGAGGGAAACTTCATATGTCCAAAATAATGAATTATTTGATGATTTAAGAGATAAAAAGTTGGGAGGGAAGAATCTATTTTTGAATGAACATTTGTTCCTGGAACATTAGAGGACTAAATGCGGATTCCAAACAAAGGGCAGTGAGAGATTGCATCTATAGTTATAAAGTTGATTGTTTTTGTTTCAAGAAACCAAAATGGAAAATAGGGAAGCTTAGTGCATTTCTAGGACCAATGGATCTTCTTTCTCTGAATGGGTTTTCTTCCTTGCAGTGGGAAACAGTGGGGGACAGATTATCATGTGGAATGGTAGGAAATTTCATGGTTCCTTGTGTGACAGAGGATTGTTTAGTCTGTCAGTTTGCTTCTCAACAATTAACAACAGGAAATGGGTTCTTACCTCTGTTTATGGCCCTAACAAAGATCAGGATAGGGATAATCTCTTGCAAGAACTACACAGACTGGCATATATGTTTACGAATAGTTGGTGCATTCTTGGTGACTTTAATGTGGTGAGGTTCCCTTGGGAGAAATCTGGCAATCAGAAATGGTCTGCTGATATGGAAAAGTTTAATTGTTGGATTAATGACAGCGGCTTGATAGACTTGGAGCTTCCTAGCAGGAAATTTACATGGTCAAACATGTCTAATCTGCAGAATTTTTACAAATAGTCAAGGATTGATAGAGTTCTGGTTTCCACACAATGGATCAATCATTTTCCACTATCATCCATCATAGGGCTCAACAAAACTGTTTCATATCATATCCCTTTACTTCTTAAACCTTTCGATGGCAAGAGCAAGCACAAGATCTTCAGATATGAATTAGCCTGGCAGACTCAAGAGGGGTTTAAAGATTTGTTCACTAATTGGTGGAAGGAGGGCCCTACCTATGATTCTTCTTGTAAGACTTTCTCTAATAAACTCAAATGGCTTAGAAATTGCTTAAAATCATGGAGCTATCAGAAGATGGAGTCCAAAGCTACTACTAGGAGGTTGCTTATGAGCATATTGGAAGTTCTAGAAGCAAAGGCAGATTCTCAAACTTGGTCATCCGAAGAACTTTTTGAACTTGGTTCCCTCAATGCTAAATTTAATGATTGGTTTCATCTTGAAGAAATCAAATGGAGACAAAGAGCTAAGGAACTTTGGCTTAAAGAAGGGGATAATAACACTAGATTCTTTTATGCAGTTGCAGGAGCTAAGAAGAGATCTCTCAAGATAGAACATATTAAGGTTGATGATCAGATTATCGAATTAGACATTGGTATTAAAAGTGCTTTCATTTCCCATTATCAAGAAATTTTCACAGAAAATGAGCATTGGAGACCTACTATGATGGAGGGTATTCTACCGAAAATAGACAATACACAAGTTGAAGAATTATATGCTGAATTTCTTAAAGAAGAGGTCAATGAAGCTGTTTTCAGCATGAATGCCAACAAATCCCCATGGCCCGATGGTTTTACAATGGGATTTTATCAATTTTTTTGGGAAGTCATTAGGGAAGATTTAATGAATGCATTGAAAGAATTTCAGCACAGACCGCATTCTATCAAATGCTTCAATTTTACCTTTATAGTTATCCCAAAAAAGGAAGGTGTTGAGAAGCTTGTAGTTTGTTAAATGGTTGCTACAAAATTATCACTAAGATCATGGCAAATCGGCTTAAGAAGGCTTTGCAAAATGTCATTAGCATCAATCAGTCTGCTTTCTTAAAAGGAAGGTACATCCTAGATAACTTCCTAGCAACCTATGAAGCTATTTATTCACAGAAAGGTTCTAAGAAACAAGGTGTTGTCTTAAAATTAGATTTTGAGAAAGCCTTTGATAAAGTGAGCTGGAGCTGCATTGAAAATATCCTTCTGCTTATGGGTTTCAAACAACGGTGGATCAATTGGGTTATGAGCTGTGTTACCTCTGCTAGGTTTTCTATTCTAATCAATGGTGAATCTAGTGGCTTCTTTGCTAGCTCTAGAGGCTTAATATAGGGAGACCCTATCTCTCCACTCATTATCATCATGGTCAGTCAGGTTCTGAGCTCACTTTGGGATCAAGCTGCTTCACAAGGGCTGGTTGACGGTTTCTTTACTAGTAGAAATGGTAATCAATTATCCCACCTTCAATTTGCAGATGATACCTATGTAGTCGGAGGCGAGAGGCGAGCAAGGCAACCAAGGGTTCGCCTCAGCCTAAAATGCCTAGGCGATCGCTTAGGCGTTTGAGGCGATGTGTTTTCTCCCATACAACACTGTGAAGGAATAAAATGACAATATGAGAAAACTAAATAAAATATCTAAGATAATCACATATAAGATCTTGAGAAACACTGATCATGATCAACATGTAATCATCAATTTGTATAAAGCACTCAGATATGTAGTGCATGGTCTTAAGAATCATAAAAAATAGAAAAACGATATAGCAACATGTAAGAAAAAAGGAAAAAATGTGGCAGCATATAAGAGAAAATGGTATTGGATATTGTTAAAAAAGGCATTCATTTTGGAATAATTAAGAGTAAGAAAAGTAGTACCATATAATTAAAAAAGAAACAAACATTTGACATAGACTTTATAAGCAAGTACCTAGGTGAGTGGGGCGAACATGAGGCGAAGCGAGGTGCTCTTGGCTCGCCTCAACCTTTTTCATTGCCTAGGCGACCGAGGCGATTGCCTTTGATAACATAGGATGATACATTGATTTTCTCATCCACAAAAGAGCCTATGCTAACAAATATCAAGAGAATTCTATATTGGTGGAGGTTGTCACCGGATTAACTATTAACTTTGATAAATCTGAAATTGTTGGCATCAACACTGAGCTAGATAGAATCAAATAGATGGCTGCTGATTTGGAATGTAAATAATCTCAATTTCCTATCAGGTATCTTGGCCTCCCACTATCCAATGTTCGCAACAAAATTAGAGAATGGGATCCTCTTATCAAAAAGTTTGCACAGGTCCTTGAAGGTTGGAAAGCAAAGTTGCTATCTGCTGGAGGCAAATGGATTTTTTCCAAATTTGTCCTATCTTTCTTGAGCACTTATCATCTCTCCATTCTTTCAATTCCTAAAATAGTTGAAAGAATTATTGAAGCATAAGGAGCTCCTTTTTTGGGGGAGGAGGGAGAAGAGAGAATGGAGGCCTTCATCTTGTTGCTTGGGATAAAGTCTGCACTACCAAAGCACAGGGAGGTGTTGGTATTATGACCAGTATTAGGGTCTTCAATATAGCCTTGCTGGCTAAGTGGTTATGGAGGATAGGTGATAATGATAATGCTCTATGGGTCAACATTATCAGAAATAAATACTATCTACAAGCTTCCAAATGGACTATTCAGCTCTCTTCTCAATCCTCAATATCACCCATATGGAGGAACATCAACAAGCTTGTAGATCTTGTTAATACAGCTACCATATTTATTGTGGGAGATGGGAATTGGATCAAATTTTGGGAGGACGAATGGTGCACGGATAGTCCACTTGCAATCAAATTTTAGCACATATATGGTATTGCAGAGGACAAAGGAAAGACAATTAATTACATCTATTCACCAGAAGAAAGCAGCCACTAGAATATCAGGCTTAGAAGGGAGCATGTAGACATTGAAATGGATCAACTTTTGCTTGTTCTCAACTTTATACATCAGATTTTTCCCAACAATATGTAGAAGGACTTTAGATATTGGGCTTGGAATTGTAAAGGGATTTTTTCTGTCAATGCTGTCACCAAAATTCTTAGTTATAGAGGGTTGAGAGTCATTTGGCATCAATTTGTATGGTCTACTCTTCTTCCCACCAAAATTAGGATTTTTCTTTGGAAGATGGCACAGGGCAGACTTCCCACTATGGACAGACTGAAGTATATTCTCCTGGTCAAAATTTATAAATGTGTTTTCTGTGGAATTCTGAATGAGAATGCTGAGCATCTGTTTATGCATTGTGGGGTCATTAATGTTTTATGAAAAATCATTGGACTATTACTCTCTTTTCAATGGATGGACTTCCAGGATATACCAAGCCTTCTCCAAGATTGGAATGGGATATGTCCAATCCCATCCGAACACAAGATCTGGCCTTTTTTTTTTGCCAGCCATGCTTTGGTCCATCTGGACTAAAAGGAACTCTAGAATTTTCAGTTAAACATTCAACCGGATAGATGACATCTTGGCAAGAACTGTCATGTGGACTTATAACTGGATGAAAGCTGTTGGGCTTCTGTATAACATGGGTGATTCTTCTCTGTTCCTTGCTATTTTGAATTATAAGAAGCACTTTCTGTAATTTGTCTTTTATTATCCTCTGGATAATACTTCTCCATAGACTGAGTTAGTTGAGTAGTGATTTGTTTTGACTTCGGTCAAAGTGTAATCTCTCTATTTCATCAATGAATTGTGACCTTTGGTCTCCTTCAAAAAAAAAAGGGAAGAGGAAGACAAAAATGGGCAATTGGATGTTAAAAGCTTATTGTCCCTTTTCATTTTTTTTCTACTTCCTTGGTTTTAGCTGCTGGCTGACTGAAGTCACTAAACCCAACTCAAGGCCGAATTGGCATGAGTCTGGAACTGTTCTGGTAGAGTTCTGCGTCCAAAATTAAGGCCTTGCAATAATCTTCTGCACGGAGTTGTACCATCTTTCATGTAGAAAGTGCTGAACCAGAAAGTGAGTGCTATGGTTAGTAAATCATAAATGTCTAGACAAGGGTTTACACGGGATTAGATATTCCTTACGAAACATTGGCCTTTTCAAAAAATTTATAATGCAAAAAAAAAAAAATCAAATAAGGGTGATCCATATTGGAACTGGTGGAAGCATATATATGATCAGGATTTGAAACTTTGTTTTGCTAGACGAAAGGCTTAAAAGAAAGCTATATCAGGGTCAATGGAAGCTGAAAAAATTGGCCAGTCTGGTAAAGGGAAAGCTCAGACTATTCAGGTAAGTCTGGTCAGTGGAGGGACATGGAAAAGAATTAAAGTCTGATGTGATAATTTCATTTTTGGGTCGCCATGTGGTTCAAGGTTGAAGGAAACTTTTTGTTTGCGCTTTTGCCTGTTTAAGCATAATTCAGGGTTTGCTTGTTCTTTAGACATGGGTATACATCAATTGATGGATTTCTATCATTTTAAACTCCGGTGTTTTCATGTAGTTGATTGAGTGGAAGTCGTGTTCCACATTAGTATACATCAGTAGGTGGATTTCTATCATTTTAGTTTTATCTGTTTGTATCTAGTTGATTGTGTGGAAGTTATGTTCCTCTGCTGATGTGCTCAAGCTTGAGTTATCGTGATGTGAGTTCAGTGCCTACTTTGATCATGTCTATATTGTGGTTTTTGAATGTTGAGGTCAATATATTTGATGTCTGGTGTAGCGCTAGTGAAGCTTACTTCACAACATTCACATCCATCTCAGGCATATCACTTCTCTGATTATCTCTATGTCATATTAAATTAAGTCTAAACATGACTTCTCGAACCCAAGACCCTAGAATCTGTTCACTATGAAGGACATACAAAAGTAATAAAAAACAAATTATAAAGAACTGAAAGAGGATAAGCTAACTGGCCATTGCAAGCTGGTGGCATTGTAAAAAAAAAAAAAAAAAAAAGGGTCGATGTACGCAGCCTAACACCTGCTAGGCAGAGAGGCTGTTTCCTTGGTTTGAACCCTTGACCTTCAGGCCA
This sequence comes from Zantedeschia hybrid cultivar, assembly GCA_030544215.1. Classification (NCBI taxonomy): domain Eukaryota; kingdom Viridiplantae; phylum Streptophyta; class Magnoliopsida; order Alismatales; family Araceae; genus Zantedeschia; species Zantedeschia hybrid cultivar. Next base: position 38,901,310 of record JARZZO010000013.1, on the reverse strand, counting down.
CAAATGGGCAGAGAGGCTGTACTTGAATGTTAGAATATCTACTGTCAAAACTAAGATCTTTCACTTGCTGTCAAATGACAAGCGGAGGTTGTAGATGTATGATGGTAGTTTGGCTCTTGTTTCCATCTTTTCAATTCAAAATTTTGAGTTCTCTATAACATATGCTTATCATGTTGTTTAAAGTGTATTCTTGATATGTTGACAACAGTCTTGTTGATGTCCAGATACTGCAGAAGGGCAAAAGCTGTTTTCAAGGAGTTGGACAAGGTGCCTTATGTCGTTGAGTTGGACCAGAGAGGTTTTCTTCTCAGACCTTTTCCTTTTCAATTTTCTTCAGCTAATGATCTCTTGTATCATCTCTTGCAGTTAACTTCACATGTTAATTACTTCAGATATTGAATTCAATCTCTGCAAAAAGATGAAAAGATGCCCACAGCAGAAGAAATGCATGAAAACCATAATAATAAGTTCGTAAAGTTAGTTGGTGTTAATGGTATGTTTGATGTTTGTCCCAGAGGACGGAGGGGATATACAAGATGCCTTGAGCAAAATTGTCGGGAGACGTACGGTCCCTCAGGTCTTCATTAATGGGAAGCATATCGGTGGCTCAGATGGTACTTCACATTCCCATCGTCTTCCAATCTTTTTCTTACCTTCCATGTTATATTCTGTACCAAAACTTGCGTACAAGATTTCTGAATCTGGATCTCTCACCGGATGGTTTCAGATACAGTTGAAGCTTATGAAAATGGAGGTTTGGCAAAGCTGCTGGGCATCGAATCAAAAGATGATCTTTGAGTTGGAAGCATGGGTAATACAAATAATACTAGCTTTGATTTATGTTGAAAATTTGTTTGGAGATGTATCCTAGGTGTATTGGACGATGGTGTAAAACTTCGATTGATTTCAGCAATTGAATATTAGTAGACACTGCTATCCAAAGACTGGCTTGTGTTGTTGGATTTGTTTATAGTTGATAATTACCTTCTCGCAAAATTTTGCTATATTCATATCAGTGATCATGATATCGACAGTGACACTTTTTGTTGTATAGGTGGTTTGTGAGGCAACATGAACTTGCATATTTAAAGGTTACTCTATGGTGCGGTTTGCCTTTGACCATCAATATTATTCTTTTTATTGCTCAAGTGACAAAAGTTTATGCAAATATCCTCATATTTTAATGCACAAAACATCTGGTTATTATTGTCTTTATTTTTGCAAAGATCTGCGTATTTTAATGTATTAAACATCTGGCTTTTATTGTCTTATATCTGGGATATTATTGTGTTCTTTTTTTTCCCCTAGTCGTACACGTCATAATGCATATCTATGTATGTATGTACATGCATGCATGAGAACACATGCATGTATGCATACATGAGAACATACTATCAAACATGCCGTTAAAGTTAATGTCTGTTTACAACTGTAAGAATATGTCAAAAATATACTCTGTAACCGTTAAAGCGTAACGGCAAATGATGAATACGAGGGTAGATGACTAAAACAACCCCTCATATATATATATATATATATATATATATAGAGAGAGAGAGAGAGAGAGAGAGAGAGAGGAGGAGGAACACCATGGAGAGAAGGGGCGGTGGAGGAGGGGGCCCATGGCAGCCAGGCGGAGCAACTCCCGTACAAAACATACCACATCAAAGGCCCGGCAACAGCTACTTGCTTAGAGTCTTTTTTCTTGGTTAGGGAAATAGATGGCAACGGCAATAGTATTTTTGATAATATCTTCTAATGAAGATGATATCTATATTATATATATATATATATAGAATAGAATTTTCTGGTGTCATTTGTCAACATCAGATAATTCTATTTTCCACTTAAATTATCTCTCTCTCTCTCTGTTCTTTATTATATCTATATATTTTATTAATTCTCTCTCTCCTCTCTCGTCCCTCTATTTCTCTCTTACGACCTCTCTCCCTCCCTTTCTCTCTCATTAATTCTCTCTCACAATATCTCTCTCTCTCTCGGCTCTCTTTTTGTAGCAATCTTTTTATATAATAATAATAATAACTTTTTATATACTATATACATAAGCAATCTCTCTTTTATATTATCATCATCATCATCATCGTCTATATTTATCTTTTTTAATATTTCTCTCTCTCCCTATTAATATTTCTATCTCTTATTTTTCTATCTCCTATTATTATAGTTGTTGTTGTAATCTCTTAAGATAATAATAATAATTAATTTTGATATTATTATTATTGTTGTTAATATTATTGTTAAGATAGTCTAATGGGATAATAATAATTAATCTTGATATTATTATTATTATATTAAAAAATTAATATCAAAAGATAGTTTCATGAGATAATAACAACTAATTTTGATATTATTATTATTATTAGAAAATACTATCGAAATGGTGGTCTCATGGGATAATAATAACTAATTTTGATATTATTATTATTATTAAAATTATTATTAAAATTAAAATTATTATTATTATGTTATTTCACATTTCTCTCTTCCTATTAATATTTCTATCTCCAATCTTTTGTCTACTATTATTGTTATTGTTGCAATCTTTTGAGATAATAATAACTAACTTTAACATTATTATTATTATTATTATTATTATTTATTATTATTATAATATAGTCTCATGAGATAATAATAAACAATTTTGATATTATGATTATTGTTGTTATTGTTATAGGGCAATATCTTCATATAGTAATAATTAATTTTGATATTATTATTATTATTATTATTATTATGATGATGATGATGATGTAAGATGGTGGAAAGTATTATTATATTATTATGTTTTAATGTATTATTATTTTCTTCTTATTATTATTGGGGTAGTCTCGTGGGATAATAATAACAAATTTTGATATTATTATTATTATTAATAAGGTAGTCTTATGGGATAACAATAACTAATTTTGATATCAGTATTATTATTTTTAAAGTATTATTATTACTATTATTTTAATCTAAGATAGTGGAAAGTATTATATTATTATTATTAAAAGTGTTATTATTTTCTTCTTATTATTAGGGTAGTCTCATGGGATAAAATACTCATTTTGTTATTATTATTATTATTATTATTATTACTAAAATTAATATCAAAATGATAGTATCATGGGATAATAATTATTTTCTTGTCCCAATTATTATTATTATTATTATTGTTATTGTTATTGTGTAATCTCTTAGGATAGTAATAACAAATTTTGATATTATTATTATTATTATTATGTAAGATGGTGGAAAGTATTATTATATTATTATTTTTAAAGTACTATTATTTTCTTCTTATTATTATTATTGGGGCAGTCTCATGGGATAATAATAACTAATGTTGATATTATTGTTATTATTATTATTATTATTAAGGTAGTCTTATAGGACAATAATAAATAATTTTGATTATTATTTTTTAAAGTATATAATTTTAATCTAAGATGGTGGAAAGTATTATATTATTATTATTATTATTAAAAGTATTATTATTTTCTTGTTATTATTAATAGGGTAGTCTCATGGGATAATAATATTGATTTTGATATTATCATTATTATTAAAATGGCAGTGTCATGGAATAATAATAACTAATTTTGATATTATTATTATCATACTATTATTATTAACTCTCTTTCTCCTCTTTCATATTTTTTCTCTTCCTATTGATATTTCTATTTTTCCTATTTCTTATTATTATTGTTGTTGTTGTTGTTGTTGCTGCTGCAATTTCTTGGGATAATAATAACTAATTTTTACATTATTATTATTATTATTATTGAGACAATCTCATAAGATAATAATAACTATTTTTATATTATCATTATTTTTTAAAAATAGTTTATCATTATTATTCTCTCTCTTTCTCCTGTTTCACATTTGTTTCTCTCTCTATTAATATTTCTATCTCTTATTTCTTCAATTATTATTATTTTTGTTGTTGTTGTATTTGTTGTTGCAATCTTTTAGGATTATAATAATTTATTTGACATATTATTATTATTATTATTGATGTAATGTCATGAGATAAGAATAACTAATTTTGATATTATTATTATTTTTTAAATTATTATTAATTTATTATTATTATTATTATTATTATTATTATTAACGAGATGAGTCTCTATCTCACTTTTCTCACTCATATTATTATTGTTAATATTGTTGTTGTTGTTAATATTGGGACAACCTCTTGAGAAAATAATAATAAATTTTAACATTTATTATTATTATTGAGATAGTCTTATAGGATAATAATAACTAATTTCATTATTAATGAGACGAATCTCTCTCTCTCATTTTTCTCTCAATTCATATTCAACATAACATTTATTGAGATAATTTCATGAGATAATAATAATAACTTCCAGTTCACTTTTTAGTCTCCCCTCTCAATTCATATTTCAATTAGATACAATTGCTCTAAACTTTTAATATTTACCAAACAACTTAATATTCACAAAAAATATTAGTATTTCTAAACATATATTCTTCTGTAATTATTTTATTCATTCTTTCATAAAGAATAAAAAAATAATTTTATTTATATTAATTATAATTATTTTATTCAAATATGGTAATTCGCCATCACGAAATTGCAACTAGTATATAATATTGTGTCGTTGAGAGTGGCATATTTGATATTTTGCATTTAAGGATAATTAATACAAATTTAACCCTTGCATGTTATTTTTAGTGCTACAACATGCAACGCTTACTATATTGTAAAAGTAAAACTTAAATTAGATGTCACTAACTAACATTTAAGATAGTTCTTAAAACTTTTTGGTTCTTATTTTAATATTTTTTATTACTTCCTACAATCTTCATATTTAGTTTAAGCTTCTCACAACATTTGAACCATTCTTAAAAGGCCTCTCTGATTAGCAATTGTCAAAAAGGAGGAATATATATTGGATGTTCCTTTCGTACCATATTTCTACCAGAATATAGTACAAATATTTTGCGAAGATTTCTTGTATATATCTTTTTTTATTCGATTCCTAACTACAGGGGCTCTTTGATGTGGGACGATAGAGAAAAAAAAAAAGGCAAAATGAGGTGGTGATAGACGTATCCGGCATCACACTGGCGGTGAGATAAAGGCCCCGGATATCGCAGGGCATCACACCCCATCCTGTTTCAAGGTCTTTTTCTCACTTTTGGAGAGGAACATAGGAAAATATTTGAAATTCGTAACAAAAAATTTCATTAATTGAAAAAGATGGTCTATGTGCATGTAAATAGTGGAAATAATTCAAACCTAATCCTAATCAGACTTCTAACCGAATAGAAGACTGAAATATCCCTAATCACAATAAACATTACAAAAATTATATAAAAAATTCTTGAAAATTAAAAAAAGACTGAAATAAGCTTCAAATGGGCCAAACAAGATATGTAGGGACTTGTAGTCCAAAATCCTACACTTTATCTATTCTGGTCAGTTTTTGAGTCACAGGGAAATTGGTGCAGTATTGATTCCAGATCCTCACTACTCTTTAAGGAGGGCTAAAAGATTGTGAGGGGTTTAAATAAATATAAAGATTATGAGGACTAGTATAGAAGTGGAAAATCGTAAAGACTAAAAATTAAAAAAAAACTCTAAAATTTATCTTGCATTGAGTCACAAAGATGCAGGTTGGACAATTGGGTTGAGTTGCAGTTAAATTAGGTGAACTCAAATTTAATTTGATTTGTCTAAATTCAACTGAACGCATATGAAATTTAACACAATTAATTTGAATTCAATCTACGTTCATGTGAATAAATTTAAGTTGAATTGGGCTACTCTAAATTCAGTAATGATGTACAATATTTTAAAACTATATCCATCTGATAACGAATAACTAACATTAGAGAACATCTATCATCATGGATTAAAAAACTCATATCAAATTAAAATACATTGTAATAACTTCTATGTCTTAGTCTTCCACATCAATGAATATAAAAATAAAGTATACGACCAACTTAAAATATAACAGCTATAATCTTTCTAAAATAATATAAAGTCAAAAGAATTAATCCAAGCAATATCAACACTTCGTATAGTTCTTCACCTATAAGTGACATGTCTCTTCCTTCACTTGTATTAATAAAACAAAAAGCATAAATCGAAATTAAATTTAAATAATAAAATGTAAAATATTAAACAACATAATAATCCTTGTCTTTCTCTTCCTAATAAAAAGTCGGTAGGGGGTTTCAGGAAGCAACCTTGAGATTAATCTTTGTATGTATTATTTGTCATAAGAATAAATGGTCTAAAATTATTCTTGTAATATTCAATTTAACATAGATTCTATTTAGGCTGAAAATGAAGTGATTTGGATTAAGTATCAACATCATTAAACTAAGTAAATTTAGACTAACTCTGATTCAATTTAGATAAGGAGTCATTTGATGCATCGTAAAATGCTGTAAAGCACTATAAGTAGTCGTAAAATAGTATTTTCCTTATGTTTTATTAGCTATAAATCATTTTATAGTAGTTTTTTGTATGTTTGGAATGTCGTAAATTGTCGTATTCAAAGTCCGTTGACCCCTAAAATCCTTCCTTGAGGTAATTTTAGTTTTCAGTTCAAAATCACCATAAATCAAAATTGATGATATCAAAACTAGTGATTTTAAAATCATTGATTTTGTTTTCATTCGTTTTATAACTAACGATTTCAAAAATCGAGATTTTACAAAATTAATGTGGTTTAAACCCATTACATACCCTCGATCTGAACAATAAAAGTCGAGATTTTAGAACATTAATGTGAGTTCAATCCATTGCATACCCTCGATTAGAATAAGTCCAATTCAAACTAGTTGGAGCAAGATTCTAAGTTATTTGGCCTGATATGTCGAAATCTAGTCTACCACGATTAAGATCTTCTATTGGTGATCTAAGGGCCGAGAGCTAGTTGTTCTTGCGAAAGAGAACACTGTTAAGGGTCTCCGGCGGTGATCCAGGGAATCCCCTTCTTATGCTTAAGTCAAAATGCTGAGGAGTTCTGGAAAGAAGCAGAGAGAGATTGGGTTGGTTGATGCATACCTTGGCCTGTCGGACTAGGGGATCCTTATATAGTAATACAGAGCCTAGCGAGAGAACGACCCCGTTTGGGAAGGCGGGGTTCTAGGAGCGGTTCCGAGTCAAAAAGGACCGTTTTCATAAGGCCAGTCCTAAGTTAGACCCTCAGGTCTGCCTTGATTCACTACAGGTGGTGGTCAAATTGGCGCTAGGTGGAACGAGGCCTTCTAGTCTGGGTTGTCTTTCGAGTACGGTAAGATCCTTAATTGGGTTGAGCAAGTCTGAATATATGGTTAGGGGGTGGCTTCGGACTTGGTAGCCCCTGCATTTGCCATGGGCCCGACTTCTAGGGCTGTCCTCAGATTGAGTTCAGGCCTGATTCAGAATGAATACCTTTGGCTTGCCTCGACAAAGTGTGGGCCTGCATGGTGATATACGTCTACAAGCAGGGTCCTTAGGCAGGCCCACTAGCTTTCTGGGTCAGGCAAAGTTCTTCTCCTTCATAGGCAAAATTGCACCCTTATTGGGCCAACGTCGAACTTCTGTATCTTATCAAAGTAATACTTTTTTTAAAAAAACTGAGTAATACACTTATGGTGCAATAGTGGTCGCTATCCTATCGGATTTGATCGAAGGGCTGCAGCAGTATGTTTTTTTTTTTTTGAATTCAGTGATAAAGTCACCCTAAGGGAACTATCTATTTTTCAAAAATGAAAAATAGAATAATCTATATATTTTTTTTTTAATCTTCTAATCTTTAGTTGATTCTCTTAGGTTATCCCCACCCTCTATGTTTCTAAGTAAAAAAATAATAAAAAGAGTTGCCCTCACCCCCAATATTTTTATACAAAAATAAGAAAACACATCTTGCTGCAGTAGTCCAATCGAACCCAATGTTGCTTGCCTATACTGCAGCAACACTGTAGCTAGGGTTGCAAATAAGTTGAGTCGAGTTGAGTTTTACCATGTTGGCTCAACTAATTTTAATCGAGTTTGAGTTGGATATCTACGACAGTTGTTCAAGTTTGGTTTGTTTAGATATTAAACGAACTTGAGCTGTGTATCGAGTAGCTCATGAGTATAATGAATCTATGATAGACTTAGTCTAATTTTTTTTAAATTTCTAGTTATTTAATAAAAAACTTTATAAAGTATTAAATATCTTATTAACTAAGTTTATTCATAAATAGAATAATAAAATGAGTACTTAAAAAAAGTCTTATTGAGTGTTCAAATGAGCTTTCATTGAGTCTGTTAATAAGTTCTTAACAAGTAATGAAATGAGCTCTTAACGAGTACTTAAACGAGTTTATTCGCGAATAAAATTGAGTTAAACTCGTCAAAGTTCAAGCTTGACTCGTTTAATGAATCAAGTTTAAATTTTTGTTTAAACTTATTTATTTAACTTAATAAATGAATTGAATCAAACTATTGCAAGTAATTCGTTTGCAGCCCTCACTGCAACAAGTATATTAGTCATTTTGAAAATTGGAAAAGTTATGTCTTGACAGGCCCAGCAGATACGTCACGCCGGACTGTTGTTAGACCATGTGAAAGTAGATTAAACGTCAGTGTGGTCCCAGCGTAGTGGCGCTAGGACGTGGGATGCTACGGGGGTGGGGCGTCCACTAGGTTCCCTGGTGGGTGTAGGAGAGCCTTCGGGCCTTAGCACTAAGTTATACTGACAAAAAGAAAAGAAAAGAAAGTAAATTAAACAAAAACCGGTATTTTATAGACATAATTATTTTTTAACCTTTAAAAATATAATATATTTGTAAATAAGTTCTCTAATCTAATTATTTTTTTATAAGTCATCACAATCTCCCATGAATTAATGCCAGGTTCCAAAATGTTACAAAAAAAGTTTCTGGCAGCGTTACAAACAACCCTTGTAAAGGACATTTTTGTAAGAAAGATGTAATTTTGGGACTTATTTGCAAATAGTTGGATTACGAAAGATTCTTTGTAATATCAAAAGTTTAGGAGGATTGAAGATTAAAAAGCCCTATTCTATTTCGTATTCTCCGGAGACGCCAGCGTCTCTAGCCTCTGAGCTCTGAAGTCTGACCACTCCCTTCGCAGTTCTCACGCAGCAGCGAGAAGCCATGGCGGGGGAAACCCAGATGACGAGCAGGGTGAAGAAGAGGAGGAGGAGGAGGAGGAATGGAGGGTGCTCTCCTCCGCCAGCTTCTCCCCGCCATCCCGACGCCACCTTCTTCCCTCTGGTGATCGCCTCTTGCGCCAACATGCGCCGCCCCTATGCGCGGCAAATCCTCAAACAGTTGCTGCGCACTCACCTTGCCTTCCTCAGAGGGAGAGGAGGAGGCGGCGCCGATCTTCTCTCCTTGGAGCAGATACTTCCCCCCGGCCTCCTCTCTCTTCTCCCTCTCCTTCTACACCAGACCCAGTAGAGCATTCGCCCTCCTCTCCTTCAAAGCCTCTCCCTTTTCTTCTTCTTCCTATAATTTATCTTTATTGGGGCTTGATTCTGTTCAGAAAGCTGGGTGTTGCCGTGCTGGCCGCGGAGGTGGTGGGCGCTGTCGCGCTCTGCTCCTTGGATGCGAATGGGGGGATTTCTTCGGACGGTGAGACGGTGGGGGCGGTGGTCGCGGCCCTGGGCAGCCCGAGTAAGAGGGTGGCGGCGGCGGCATGCAACGCTGTATTGGACCTGGCGGTGGCCCCCCTTGGGAGGGAGCGGTTGAGGGAGTCGCGCGCTATTGAGAAGCTGTGGTGAGTGCCTCTGCCCCTCCGTTGGGTTTGTTCTCGTGTTCTTTTTGGTTCTTGTTTGTTGTTGATGAAACTCTGCTTTGTTTGTCATCTTTCAATGATTGGGTAGAAAGTTTATGCCTTTATGGACCAACTTAGCATATGAAATATCCTGGCCTTTTGCTCACATATGTACTCCTACATACTCCGGTAACATGTCTTTTCCTTTCTCAATCATGACCTTTACGGATTAACCGTGCTGCCTCCTAGACAAGAAATTGGTGTCCCTGAAGGTTAGGTTTGCAGCAGAAGAGAAGTTGAGGCCTTGGCATTGCTAAATGAGTCTTTTTCTGATCAAAAACTAACACGACTGAGATTAACACGCATGGGGACAAAAAGAGTACCCCATTTAATGATTTGATGCTTGACCTGTTACAAGAGGAGGGTGAGGGTGGGGGAGGACATTATTGACATTCAGGGGTGTGCTAATAAAGTGTGTCAGGGAATGGTGTTACTATACTATTTTCCTTGTTAAATGAGCTTGATTTTGGCAAATTTCTTTTGTTAGGAAATTGCCAAGTAATGTTCGCTTGGCTGTGTGAACTATGTAACATTTGCTCCCGCTGTCATACATTGGAAGGTCTTGGTATCCTGTATTTGGTCTTGGTTGATGATGTTTATACTTAACATGTCTTTGAGCAGTTTGACTGACTCCTGTTAGGTCTGTGTTTTGTCAGGTTGTGACTGTGCCTGATCCATCAGTTTGTTCTTGTGGTGCTTATAAAGTAAAGAGCAACTGCTTTTTAATGGGATGTATGAAAGATATATTCCTATCATCATTCCTTGATGCAGCTATACTTCTCATTAATACGTGCAACAGTGAATTCCTGGAACAGATTCCTGGTGAAGTTTCCCGAAGATTTCTTTTCTTGGCGAAAGAAATATGGGTTGGCTACAGCAATCTGAAAAGATGCATGTCTGCTACAAAGTACAATCTGGCAGAAACCATTTTTAGGCTATCTATGAATCAAGTGGGCTATACAACTTACATGCCTGATCTGATTAAGAGAAGCATGTTTGGCAACGAGCAACATGACTTTGAGAATTTTATCTTAAACTGTTGGGAGAACACACCCGTTTTACTAAGGAATGCATCAAGGAGTGAAAGTGTCATTTTCAATTGCTTTGATTTCAGCACTAGAACCATTGATGCAATCATAGATTCCATTTTGCAGAGATTAGTATCCTGTCCACCTATCACTTCAGATGAACTAGATATCCTTAGCTTTGTGGAAGAGGTGAAGGGAGTATTGGGTTCTCAAATGGTGTATGGTCAAGACATACGAGTAGTGAAAACACAGAAGCTACTTTCTGGGTCGACAAATGAAAATGTGAAAAGGGAGGTGCACTATTTTAATAAGTGTACAGGTTTGAATGGTGATGATGGTCCAGCATCCTCTTATAACCATATTCAGAAATGTAAAGAAGCGGTGCAGAATGGTTACACTATTGCCTTGCGGGGATTGGAGTTTCGATTCAGTAAAATAGCTGGACTTTCAGATGGGTTAGCAGCTCTATTTGGTCAACCATCAGTGGGTGCCAATATTTATCTAACACCTCCAAACTCTCAGGGTCTTTCTCGACACTATGATGATCACTGTGTTTTCGTGTGCCAGTTACTGGGAACAAAGAGATGGATTGTCTTCCCTCAGTCAGGACCCTTCTTGCCTAGACTATATGAATCCCCTGGTAGTTTGCCTTCTTTGGAGCTTACTGGTGATTCTAGTGAAGGCAGAGAATATTTTCTTCATGAAGGGGATATACTGTATATCCCTAGAGGTTGCCCTCACGAAGCTTATACAACTACTAATGAGCAACAATATCAGAATGATGGATCTACATTTTCTCTACACTTGACCCTTGGCATTGAGGTTGAGCCTCCTTTTGAGTAAGTCCATCATCACATTTGCATTTTATATTTGGCTGCTTTTTACATAGTTATATATGCATGCTGTAGACTTCCAAATATCAGTTCCTAGTGTTTTTCTTTTAAGAGTTCCTAGTCCATTTTCACTAGATATCTCACCTTTTCTCATGTATCATTCCATAAATCATGTATGCCCCACTTTGGGAATAATTGACCTGTGCAAATTATCATGCATGCTGTTATATAGGTGTGGGAGAGTTTGCTTTTCTCTTATAGAAATAAGAGGGTTTCCGGCTTGGAGATTTTGGTTTGGTTTCAAGGGGTTTTTAGTGCACTTAGGTTTGTTGGTTTCTTAAACTGGACACCTCCCCACTGACCATGGCCAGTATCAACTACATCATCCCAACAGATGAATTACGCTTCGTTAACTGTTATTAGTTGATGCTCTGGATATAATGAACCACATATAGTGCATCTCTAACGCTGAAACTCAATTAGCTTATGCCCAAAAGCTCTACTTTGGTCAAGGTGGTGTCTGAACATGTTTTAAAGTATTTTAAGTCATTTTGGAATGATTTTTGGTTTTTAAGGATATAAGCATATTTTGGTCACCTCATAACATAACTTTTGGGATCTAAGGGCATTTTTTGGATTCAGTATGAGCTTTGATGGATTAAGGTTGTTCTGAGACCTAGGATGTGTTTTTTAGGTCATTTTGGGTGTTTTAGGGATCTAAGGGCATTTTGCGAAAACTAGTGTTTTAGGGATATTGTTCATTACCTTTTTCGTAGCGAGAATTCCCTTCACATTTGCTAGGAGATCCAGATTTCCTCTTCCAAAGGGGTTACCATGAATATTGCTATTTTGCATGGTCCAATCACTGATCCCCAAATTTCTACAATAAACTAGTTCCAAACCTGTGCGATGCATGACATTTGTTTGAATTTGTTTAACAATTTTTAAATTTAATTTTAAGATAAAGATATCATATTGATTTAAATAAGTTCATCTTAAGAAAAAACTTAAAATATGTATTAATCCAAGCACAACACTTATCTTAAAATTTAAAATATAAACAACATCATTGTTCAGTAAAATTTTCAATTTGATATAGTTCAACCACAAATACAGTTTTTTCAAGACTATTTATATTCATAAAATTTTTAATCTTGATCCTAATCTTTCACTAAGAGTAGGGGTGTCAAAATTCAATACTACTTGCCGAACCAACGTGAATCTGCCGCCCCACAGAAAAAACAAAGGTTAGAGGTGACTATAGATGAGTGCTAGATATAAATGAGTTTAGTTATCCACTGCATTCAATGCATACCGCTGTTGTAGTGTTTTTCATGAATGAAATAAACAATTAGTATGCAATAATTAGAGTAGACGTAGACATAATCCAACAATAAGACGAAAAGATAAGACGTGTATTACTCTCGCTTGAATCCAATAAGTTTGTGTGCAGAAATGTTAAGCCTAATGTATTTTGAAAATAACCATGAAAAGTAATTAAAATAAAAATGTAGCGTTAGTATGTAATAATCAGAGTAAACATAGATGGAATCCAACGATAAGTTTTTGTACAAAATTGTTAAGCCTAATGTATTTCAACAATAATCATAAACAATAATATAAATAAAAGTGTATGGAACAATAGACATCATCTCCTGGGTTGTAGGTGGGACACTCGGATCTTCCGAGTTCATATTGGGTGAACCCGGACATAGAAGGTGCAACTTGCTTTCTGGGAGCTGGTGCTATTGGCGTTGGTTTTGGAGCCCTTCCATGCAGTAAAGATGTTGGAACTGGGGATGATGTTGAGTATCTGAGGCCTGGAGGGGAGCCAGATCGATCCTCTGTCAATGTTGCACTGCTCGAGGCGTTAGCCGCAGGTTGGCTTGATGTAGTGGGATCTTCTCGGACATTGGGAGATGCCGGTGGTTGGCTCCCAAAGGCGGCAGGGGGGCGTTCCTGTCCAGGTCAGGAAGATGAACATGCACGGGCCCTTATTGGGTCCGTCGCAAGTATCAGCCAAGGAGGCCTTGTGGGTAAGTTGTCCGTGTCCTTGCTTTCGGGCGCTACAGACTAATCGGGTGAGTTTTCGGGCTCGTCCCACTTACCCGTAAGCACCGTTTTGGAGTCGTCTTCCCTACCTGATTCACACTCGTCCCCAAAGGCCCTGCCGGGTGGAAATTTACCTCCTTTCTGGTGACCCCAGCCTCAGTTGGATTGGGGGGAGAGATATAACTCCAGAACTGTCAGGCTAGATCTGTATCCTTTTTGAGGGGCGAGGGGTTCCCTGCGGGGAGTGCAAGCTTCCTGTTTCTCCGATCTCGTGCGTGGATGCTACATATCAGAGGATCGATGGAGGTGTTCAGGTGACTTCGGTCATCGAGGATGGGGACGGGGAATGTGAAGTCAGTTCCTTTTATCCCGGAGAAGGTTCTTTTTTCAACTTCTGGAGCCATCTCACGGCAGGGCGGTAAACAGAGTGATCAGTTTGAAGGGGAGGGTGGGTCACTGATACTTCTGTCTGGAGCCTATCTACCCTGGTCAGTGGGTTGCAATCTTCCAGTTTAGGGGAAGGGGTGCTGAGCACAGAGATAATTGAACGTCAGGGGGTCACCACGGTCCAGGACAGGCCTTCTCTTCATAAAGGGGGCCCTGTCGGCGAAATTGTTTCGGGAGTATTGGGGCAAGGTTTGGTGAAGTCCAGCAATTTTATAGTCCATCAGCAAAACTGTGACACAGGTTCAGAACTTCTATTTGCTGCTTATATCTTATCAGCTCATGTGCACGACTATATGCCTTTGGCATTAGTGAGACCCAAGGGAGGGGTGGACTGGTCAGATGATCTTATCAGGTCTATGGGCTCCATGGTTGGTATATCTTTTATAGGCAAAGAGGATACATTAAGAAGATTCTTAAAGAAACTTAGGAGAGACTTGAACCTCACCATGACTTTGAATAGGAGGGATTGGAGGGGGACCCAAGGTCGGCAAGAGGGAGCTCAAATTCTTACAAAAAATTCCTCAACTCAACAGTCTTAGGCCAAGGAAGGAGGGTGGAAAAGGGGTGGTTATCCAGGATCTATGAAGCTTCTTACATGAAATGCTAGAGGTCTCAATGGGGATGGCAAAGTAAGAGAGATCAGAAACATGATTCGGAGAGAGGACATTGACATTTTATGCATTCAAGAAACTAAGATGGTTGACTTTCAGAAGGACTTATTATTCAAATTGGGGGCCAGCAAGCTGCAGGGATATGCTTGTAAACCTGCTGATGGAAGGAAAGGGGGGCGTGGGATGATAAACAATTTCTGCACTGGATTGAGGGTTGGTAACTTTTCTGTTTCAGCAGATTTTCAAATGATCAAGAATGGGTTTAGCTGGTCTTTCACAGGGGTTTATGGGCCTCAGGCTATTGATGACAAGATTGAATTCTTTGATGAATTGATAGAAGCTAAGCACAGTGCCAAGGCAGCATGGTTTGTAGCAAGTGACTTTAATGTTGTTAGATACCCAGGTGAGAGATCTAATCAACACTCTTGGTCTCAGGAAATGACACTTTTTGCAGATTGGATGCTGGTGACAACTGTGGTGGAGGTTGACTTACCCTCTTAACTTTCACTTGGTCAAATAGGGTAGTGTCGGATCACATTCCGTTGATGCTGGATACTAATCCTTCCAAAACTAACAAGGTCAGACTTCTTAGATATGAGAGGACTTGGGCTCGGCGTGAACAATTTAGTGTTCTTGTGAAGAGGTGATGGTTGGAAGCTCCTTCTCAGAAATTTGCATGTGCCATTTTTGCATATAAGCTTAAATATGTGAGGGAAAAGTTGAAAAAATGGAGCTCTAATATTTTTGGTGAGGCAAATAAGATTTGGCAAGAGCTATTGCAGAAGATACAAGCTTTTGACTTGAAAAATGACCAAGATAAGTTGACAAATGTGGAAAAAACTGAGGCTGATGTGAAGAGATGGTATAACGAATGGGCTTTTAGGGAGGAAGTGAAGTGGAAGCAAAGAGCTAAAGAGACTTGGTTGAGAGAAGGGGACAGAAATACATCCTATTTCCTTGCCATAGCTAGTGAAAAAAGGAGAATTATTACTTTAGACTCCTTAAGAGTTGGGGATGATGTCTTCTTGTAGGAAAATGATATTTGTACAGCTGTGATTCAGTATTATGAGGGGTTGTTTAAAGAAGAGGAAGATTGGAGGCCTATAGTGGATAGCAACTCTTTCAAGAAATTGTCAAATGAAGCTGCACTTGATCTCATTCAGCCATTCTCTGAGGAAGAGATTATGAATGTGATTTTCAGCATGGGAGCTAATAGTCTCCAGGTCCAGATGGATTTTCTATGGGGTTCTACCAGCAATTTTGGGAGTTTCTTAGGACGGACATTATGGCAGCGGTAACAGAATTTCAGAACAGGCCATGGAGCATCAAGTCTTTTAACTCTGCACATCTGGTGCTGATTCCTAAGGAGAATGCTGATAATGTGAATGATTACAGGGCTATCAGTTTATTGAATTGTAGTTATAAAATCATTACAAAGACTTTAAGCATGCAGGCTGAAAAGGGTGATTGGGAGCTTGTGGATGCTAATCAGTCTGCATTTATTCAAGGAGGATAGTGATTGGGGAGCTTGTGGATGCTAATCAGTCTGCATTTATTCAAGGAGGATACATTCTAGACAACTTCATGGCTGCTTATGAGTGTCTTCATGATCAGAAAGTAAGGAGAAAGGAGTGCATTCTATTCAAGGTTGACTTTGAGAAGGCTTATGATAGAATCAATTGGAATTGCTTGTATAGTGTATTTGATGGGGTTCAAGGAGATATGGATTACATGGGTTAAGAACTGCATTGAGACTGCAAGATTTTCAGTTCTGGTCAATGGAAAATCTTTTGGTTACTTTGGTAGCTCCAAAGGCCTTAGGCAAGGGGATCCTTTATCTCCACTTTTGTTTGTCTTAGTGGGATAGATTCTTAGCATGATGTGGGTAAAAGCTAGAGCTACTGATTTTATTGAAGGAGTGAGGCTGTGTAGAGGAGATGAGGAGGTGACACATCTGCAATATGCAGATGATACCCTGCTCTTCACTGCCAATGATCTGAAAATTCAGAATTTGAAGATCCTTGAAATGGCTGTAGGTTTGAACTTTGAAGATTAACTTTCAGAAAAGTGATCTTGTTGGTATGCATATTCCACATTTTAAGAAGGATAGAATTGCTCGGATCTTGGGGACTGACTGGGGGTCCTTTCCAATCAAGTATTTAGGCCTCCTTTTAAGAGGTACCATCAAAAGTTCAGATTGGTCAGATTTAGTCAAAAAGTTTGACAACAGACTTGATGAGTGGAAGGGTAAGCTCTTATCTGCTGGAGGGAAATGGCTACTCTCTAAAGTGGTTCTTTCCAGCCTAGCCATCTACTGCCTATCTATTTTCAGAATTCCCAAAGGGATTTGTCAGAGGCTGGAATCTATAAGGGCTGCTTTTTTCTGGAATGGAAAGAAGCCCTATCCTATTGCAGGGAGACTGGTGTGTAGAAATAAGGAAAAAGGTGGTGTGGGACTGATCCCTATTGAACTCACTAATAGGGCTTTACTGCTCAAGTGGATTTGGAGACTTGAGAGGGATGTACAGGCTATGTGGGCTAAGATGGTCAGACATAAATACTTCACAGCGTATGGTAAATGGGTTAGAACACACCTACATTCACCAGCATTTTCACCAGTCTGGAAACATATCATGCAAAACATGGTTTTTTTTTAAATGCTCGTCAATGATCAAGGTGGGGGATGGGATCTCAACTTGGTTCTGGAAGACACTTGGTTCAGTCACAGGCCATTTATGGACAGATTTTCCAGATTATGTATTATTTCCACCTCTCATAGCAAAAATATTTCAGACCTATACATACGTTCAGGCAGCCAACCAGTTTGGGATTTGACCTTCTACAGGAATCTACAGACTGAAGAGGAGACAGAACTGTTAGAGCTATGATAGAATATGGAGATGGGAGACCAGTGAACAATTTTCAGTAAAATCAACCACTATGATGTTATGGACAGGAGGGATAAAGGTGTCTTGGTATAAGCAGGTGTGGAACAAGCATTTGCCCATCAAATTCAGGATTTTCATGTGCAAGATGGCATGGGGGAGAATTGATACATGTGACAGACTAAAGTGGACCACGCAGGAAAGAAAGGATGTGTGCATTTTTTGTGGAAGATTCAAAGAAAATTTGGATCATCTTTTTCTCACATGTGGCATTATCAACACAATTTGGAGGACTCTATTTAAAGCTTTTAAGAATGATGTCAAGTCCTTTTTGGCTATCTGGGATGACCTTAACCCATGCACTCAAGAGAGAGATATACGGAGGGTCATACTTCCGGCTATGATGTAGTCCATCTAGAAGGAACACAATTGCAGAATTTGAAAGATGATTTTAGACAGCCTATGGGGATTATCTATAGCTGCAGCCTATTTCTCCAGGAGTGGCAATTTCGATGGACTGGGAGCGGAATTTTTGGTTCGTTACTGTTTGACAGGCTCACCTCTTGGAGAGACTTTATTTTGTAATTCTGTCTGTGTAAATCTTTGGGTATATTTGTTCGAATTGATTTCTAAATTGTTAGACTAATAATAAATAAAATATTTGATTTTTTCATTACAATTTAATATCTAAACATATGGTATCCTTACTTTTTAATTGTGTGTGTTGAGTTGGTGACAAGTCTTCTTTATATATGTTCACACTAATTTTCATATTATATTTTCATACTAAAATGTTTAAAATAGGTCAAAGCACTAAAACAATTGGCAATTAGACAAAAATAATTTAATTATGTATGATGTGTATATATGTACATGTAAATGCATTAAAGTCCATCTGTTAAAGGTCAGTAACCAGCATGACGTTCTAAAAGATGCAAGCTAAGAAAATTACATAAATTTGTGTTAAATATAAAATATGAATTAATTATTAACAAGTAAATATTTACATAACCATCATTCTTGCTTATTTGTTGGCTGCTTGACTTGACCGACTAATGCTTGAAAAATTATTTTATGTATATATGCTGACCAAAAAACAATTTACATATATATTGAAATACATTATATAATAAAATGAAAATCCATTATGGTATATCAATCAACATGAGTGCTTCACACATATATTTATATTAAATATAAAATATGAATGTATTATTATTATTATTATAAAATAGATATTGACATAGATGTCATTCTTATTGCTTAGTCATTTGAGTTCAGGTGTTAATAAGAATGTTAAGGGGATGGAGTATAAATGAGGTTTCCACTCCCTTGATTCTCTTCTATTTAAAAAAAATATTTTGTATACATTACTAAACAATTTAGAAGGACATTTTCCAATAGTAGATTCATCCTCATCCTATTTGTCAAAGGTACACATCATACTTCAGCATTGTTCATAGTAAATAGTTTGTAGACAAAAATGAATCAACACAATACACATGCGAAGCACATTTTATTAACTAGTGATAAAATAGGCCAGGAAAGAAAATGCGTAAAAGTGAGCTGGCAACTTTGGGTGCATTTAGGAAAAAGTCCTTCTAAATGACTTATACTTCGTACAGGATTACTTCCCTTTCTTATGATGCCATTTGGCATCCTTCTGAATTTTGCTTCTCCTCCACCAAGGAGCGAAAGACCCACTCCTGTCAGAGGGAGAAATTTTTTCCTTACGTCTAAAGTAGTTTCCTTCTCCTACAGGAATACATGGAAAGTCTTAACTACCCTTTCTCAAAGAATGCCATATATGTCGGATTCACTTTGCAGGCGACCCTTTCTCAAAGAATGCCATATATGTCGGATTCACTTTGCAGGCGAAATTCCTGTGTTCGTTATCTTCTCACAGCCAGGGTAGCCCAGACCCAGAGTAGTCATCTCCTCACCGTAATGTGGCAGCCCAGCCGGCAAGGAGTAAAAATGCCCATGCCGTGCCAATGAACCTGCAAACCCAGCCGTGGTTGAGGATTCCATGGTTGCAAGGAGCCTAATCATCGTCACTTAAAGAATCTGCAGATGTAAGGGTACGGAGGAGATGGATGATGCCACGATTAAAGGGTTTGTATTATTTTTAATTTTCACTTGACATAACTAAAATAAGGGTACGCTTGACAAAATCTTTTGAAAAGTACTTCATGCTATTAAGTGTGCATTTTATCTTCCAAACAACTTTTAATTCTAAAATAAGTACTCTTACCTAGGGCTGTCAACGGAAACCCGATTATCCGATTTTCCGATCCGTTACCGAAAAAAAATATCCGTTTCCGATAAAAAATATCCGTCCGATAGCTATCGGAATCGGAATCGGATATTTCCGATAAGCTATCGGAATCGGAAACGGAAACTCCTGTTTCCGTATCCACTTTCCGATTTCCGATTCCGATTGTTGTTAAATTTATTATTATGAATAATATTAACCTTAGGATTGTTTTAATCTTATTAATCATTATTTAATATAATTAATTATTATTTAATATACTAAGATGTATTGGTTATATTTAGGTTTCATTTTATATGTTTTAAACAAATAAATCAGGAAATCAATAATTTTCGAAAATTATCGAAAATAATATCCGATTCCGATATCGGAATCGGAAACAAATCGGAAACGGAAAATAGACTTTCCGATCTTATCGGAATCGGAAACGGAAACAGGCTATCCTTATCGGAATCGGAAAACGGAAACACCTGTTTCTGTATCCGTATCCTACCCGTTTACAGCCCTACTCTTACCTAAGGGCACTTCTGTTCGGAGGCACTTATTCAAGAAGTATTTCTTATAAAGTTCCTAAACGCAGCCTCCTGAGTAGGTAGGGTGTGCTGCATTGCTCCAGGTAGGCATTTTTCAGAGTCTGATTTGTACTGATTTCCAATGTTGTTATCATCTAGACTGAAATGTTTTTTTCCCTATATACTTACTAGCCTAGGACATCTTACTTTTGTTTCAAGGTTTATGGCATGCAACTGGCATGCTTTTGCTGTACAGTATCCATCTGCCTGTATTTTTGTCTCCTTAAATATTCATTTTATACAGGTGGGAAGGCTTTGCTCATGTTGCTCTTCACTGCTGGAATCAAAAGCAGAAAGAAGAATACTGGCTTGTGGATTATACATGCAGAATACCAAATTTCATGATCATAAATCTGTTGCATATTGCAATCAGGCTAATTGGTGATCATGTTCCTGCTTTCCGAAAGGCTTGCATGGTTGCTACTTCCGTGCAATCAGATAATGGAAACGTAGACCATATGCAAAACCTTGCTGTACTGCAGAGATTCATCTTTGGCAGTATAATTGATATGATTGTTGTTCAATCCAATTTCATGGAGGCATTCAGGAAGATTGAAGCTGTCGTTAGTGAAAAGGATGACACGTCCTTGCAATGGCTACGATGGGTTCGACATCTTTCCCAGGAAGGGAATGAAATCCGCAAGTTCAACTTCAATAATATGTTGGAAACCTTTGAGGAGTTTCTTCTGTTAGCTCGAGGGCATACCGAGGCAATTGAAACTATATTTATGCAGGTTAAAGACCAATTTTGCAGGTCCATAACATTTGAGGATGTAAGGAAGAGTTTTGAAACTCTGCAGAAGAAATACAAGAAGACACGAAGGCAATACATGAATGGAATGCTATCACTTCATTCTACCTCATAATTGTTGGTGCTGAGGTTTCATCCCGCATGGAGGCAAGGAACTTTATTATCTGTAATTTCAATTTTCTTCCCTCAAGTAAAGATTGTATGTATGTCTTTTTCATTGGTTTATATATACATATATATATATATATATATATATATATATATATATATATATATATATATATATATATATATATATATATATATATATATATATATATATATATATATATATATTATAGTAGGAAAGGTTTTCTTGATAAAACCGCCTTACTGACAAGTTACAGGAGTTCTGTTTGTGGCTTGATGTTGACTGTAGTTTATCATGGCAAAAACATTTAAGTCTTCCATTTGCCAATGCCAGACATTGAGGTCATTCAAATAGAAAAGATGCCGGAGGTTTGTCAAAATGTAGAAGACCACTTTGAATGTTAAGCATAAATATTGATGGCATGTTTGGCTGTGTCTTCATGCGAGGCCATCAGTTTTACTAGGGAAGAAGGTTTGCCTCTTGCATATGAGTAGTCATGTTGCTTGTTGTTGTGTTGTAGGCTTGTAGCCTCGTAAAAAACATAAGATTTTGAGGGACCATAAGCCCTAGATTCTATTAATAGACAACTCTATTAATAAACTGCACTACAGGTTTGGAATTGAGGCTGTCTTTTCAATAACGTAAAAACTTTGGTTGGAGGGTCAAAATCATACACATATCTGGATTATGAAGCAGTCATCAGAAATCTCCCAGTATGGTCTACTGATACCTATGAGCCATGCGGTATTGCGGTAGGTCATTTGTATATTGAATTAAATTGGTCAATATAAGATGCCTCTCTTGTTTATTATCAAATCAAGAACTTTTGCATAATATAAATCTGTGGTCAGCCTCAGGATCAAGCTTTCCTCACACTGCTAAAAGTAGCTGTCTTTTCCTGGATTTTGTGGATCCTTAGAGGTTATAGGTGTTGAAAAAGTGTACAGCATGCAACTTTCTTTGATGAGTTCTTGTGGTGTATGAAAAGTAGCTTAATTTAATTGGATCATGTTCCGAGTCTGAGTGGCATTTCTGAATGTTATGTGCCCAACCTCCACACAAAAAAGGTGTTCCATCCCTAACCCCACTTTGATAGCAGAATAGGTTATGACAGGATACTGTATTCTGGATTGCTTATTCCAGAAAAGGAGGGTTTCACTTTGGTAGCTTTTTTGGATTTTGAGGGGCGGAATAAGGAGAATAAGCAATTCGTGGAATTGCTTATTCTCCTTACTCAAGAAATAAACAATTCTAACGCAGTATAACTAATTCTGCGTATCAAACCGGAGTTAGCCTTATTCTAAGAATAAGAAGCCGTCCACTTTGTTTGCAGAATAAGTTATTTGGTGGGGTCTACTGACGGAATAGCGTATATTAGAATGAGAGGTGTTTCGGTTTGATAGTTTTGTGGGGCCCATTGATGGAATAAGAAGAATAAGCAATTCTTGTGTCTAGGGTGGAATGACTTATTCTCCTTATTCCCCCGATACGCTATTCTGCACGGTATAAGCCATTCCGCATGTCAAAGTAAACTCAAGTTTATTCTCCCCTTATTCGCCCTTATTCTTCTCCTATTCTCCAGTCAAAGTGGAGTTAAGAGTTTACAAGCACTTAATTGTCGAGGAGAGGAATGACATTATACCACACTTTTTGCCATCCTATTTGGCACACTCATTTGAAATCGTTTGATCATTTGATCAGATGGTTCTCATTGAAGTTACTTTTGACATGACTTTTATTATCATTAATGCATTCGATAAGAGCTCTTTGTTCAAATAATCAAGCATCTCCCACTGAATGTGGTAAAAAGGTTCAAATAATCAAGCATCTCCCACTGAATGTGGTAAAAAGAGTCGTATAATAGTATTCCTCTGTCGAGAAAGACGACTATTATGCATATAACTCTTTTCTATTTTAGCAAAGATATAGACTTTTCACAGAACTTTAGCTTGCTTTTTGTTTATAATCCCTGTAGCTATTTTTTTTTTTATAACCATTCACCTAATTGGGCAGAGCTTATTGATGTAGAAAATGCTCTTCAGTAATGACAACTTTTTGTGTACAGTAGCACCATGTTTTGACACCAAGGCACTGTCCTCTTTTGAAGGGCTTTAACCTTTGCCCTGCCATCCAGTTGTCTCATTAGGTGTAAGCTTGTGATGACTCTAATGATTTTGATGCTTACTTCCATCATGGTTTTGGTTAGCTGGTTGCTTGGCCAAATATGTCTGCAGAGGAGGGAGCAGAAGACTTCAAGCTTGTGGAACTTTACTGGGGCTCTGGGTGGGCAAGATTAGCTGCAGAAATTAAACTCTCTGATCGCATTCATATCAGTGTTGAATCTGTTGATCCCTGACGAGACTGCCAGGTAACGCTCACGGGACAGCTCAAAACTACAATGTGAGTGGCTGTATGCTATGGCCTGTGATTCCTGGGCAATGGGGAAGGGTGGGTTGTTACCCCATGGTAGTCCACATTGTAGATAAGCCCCTCTTCGCTTTGTTCATCCTCCTCACCTGATAAATATTCCCCCTTGTTTGTCCCTCTTTCCATCCTGCCTTCAGCCTGCATCATAAACTTTCAAACTCAAGACTGTTTCCCCTTTTTGATAGAAAATGGCTGTGTTGTGTATGTGTCCAATTCACAAGAATTTTCAATAGCTATGTGATCTTTCTAGGTGATTATCATATGATCAATTGAATTTGCTCAGTCAAATTTGTAATCCTTGCTAACTCAAAGTTCATGGAACAAAGCTTGACGACGACGACGACGATGACAATTTCATCTATTATGTGAATGAAGCAGCAAATTGGATGTGCTGTGTAAGCCAACCTGTTTGTCCCCATCTCTGAATTCAGTGTTCGGTGTTGATGAGCTCAGTGTGTTAAGAGGCCGCCTTGCTGAGTGCTGCCGGGGAGTTATGCTGAAACACACAGAGGGGGCAGAACTGTGTGTGGAACATTGCGATGATGAGACATCGAATGCGAGCATGAGAAGGCAAAGGAACACACAGAGAGCTCTCATGATGGTGGCAAGCTCTAAGGGATCCCTCTCTTGAAAAGGGAGGAGTGTCAAAGGTTGCAAAGATGGGGAGGCAACTTTAATGGATTTGAGATACTTGTGGGGTGAGGAAGGGCTGAATAATTGAAGCCATGGTGTGAGAACATGGCATGCCTGCGGCTGTCTGCTGTGTCCCTTGTCGGAGACCATCAGGATGAAGGCCACCATGGAGACCTTGATGGCCCTTGGCTTGTGCTACCCCTTTTTGCCTTCCCCAATTCCCCATGGCTTGTTTTCTTCTTCCATTTGGGATAAGGTGGTAATGTTTACACGTGTCCTTGCGATCCGGCCAGGGTTGATTGGGTCGCCGGAATCCACATGGTTGGCCGGTGACAAAGGAGACCGATCATGTAGTCCCTTGTTTCTACGTTCCTCTTTCCACCAAGGAGTGTGAGGCCACTTGCCACGGTGAAGAAGATGACCTCTCTCTCACACACAGATGTACGTGTGCATGCATGCGCACTTTCATGCACCCGCACCTTTCTCTCTCACATGTATGGGAGTGTACACAGTTAGGGATGCAAACGGGTAGGATTTGATATGGATCTAAAGTAGATCTATGACCATATTCATAAAGTTAATAATCGAAAAATGTCATATGTTAACTGTCCTATAAGTTAATAATCGGCCGGATTTAAAAAGACTTTCTATTAATTGACTTATAAATTAATAAACGGTCGGATAATCGGGTTATCAGTTACCATTTGCATCCCTTCACTCAGCCACATGCATGCACAGACGTCTCTCTCTCTCTCATTAGACATAGGAGTAGGGCTTCGGCACGGCAGTCAAGTCACTTGGAAGAGGTTGGAGTTTTGCACCGTGTTTGGCCTTTTGTGACGGTGCATTGTTCCTCTGGTGCAGCTGTGGACAGAGGAAGGTCATGCAGTCTGCAGGTGGCAATATGGCGAGGGCTTAATCTTTGAGTACATGAAGTAGCCTCTCATTAGAGGTTACTCTCTTTGGTTAGTGGTCATCGAAGAGAAGGTGGAGTTCATAAATCAACTTCCATTCAAAAAAGTAGATACGTACCCTTGGTCTCATCTCATGGACCTTTGGATCGTAGGAATGTAAATTGGGCGGGCTGGGCTGGGTTATTCGATAATTTAGGTCTAATTCAAATTCAAAATAATTCAGTTCAATTTTAGTCCAGCTCAAATTCAACTCAAATTTAACCTCAATTTAGTCCAAATTTAATCTAAATTCAGCCAAAATTCAATAATGAGTGGATTGGGTTGGACTGATCCTGTTTATAAATCTTTTGTTAGAAGTATTTTAATTTTTGCATGAATTATTGTAAAAGTCAACAAATTGAATTGAGTCAGTCCATTTTCAGCCCAATCCAGTCCAGATTTAACTGATGTCAATCCAAATTTAATCCAACCCAATTTATATAACTTGGGCCAACCTAATTTCATTTAATATGGGCTGGATTGGATTGAGCCACGGGCTAACCTGCCCAAATGACACCCCTATTTCGACCGACTAACCGAATCTCTTTTCCCAAATTTTCTTTGACAAGGACTCTTGCTGCTATTTGCAGATATTAGTTGCCGTTAGTTAACATGACAGCCTATGGAAAAAAAAAAAAAAGAATACTAATCTCTATCTAATATTCTACAAGATCTAGTTCAGTCCATGTCGGTGAAGTAAGGTTAAGACGACGACAATGACGTTGATGATACTGACAACTAAGCTGTCAAAATGGGTCCAGATCCAGTATGGGTCTGTTTAGACTTGATAACTTTATTGTTCGAATATATGCAATTCATCTAACAACAAACACCTTATCTTATGTTGCTACCTGAAGTTTGTGATCGCATTTTGTGAATTTTGAAATAAGATCGAACCCAATTACCAAACTACGTACAGTAGAGATCTTTCTCAGACGCATTTAAAATTCGATATTAAACAAACAGGGAACAATTTGAAACCTGATCCAGTTTACTTGTACAAGTCTGTGAGTCCCTCGGAAACAAGAGCACTGCCATTTGGAGAGAAATAATTGCCCAGGCGGGCAAAAAAGTTTTAAGTCTTTGTGCAGATTTATCACTTATAAACAGAGAACTAGAATGCGTAGGTGGGTTTGAATCCTGCACTTAGAATCGAGAGTCTATGAGCTCAACTATTGAACTATTGACTATAAGGAAAAATAAAAAGAAAAAAAAGTTAGAAGTCTAATGAGGACAATGATACCGACGTTGAAAGGATCAATAATCCCATCACGAACAAGAGACAAGTGAGCTAGATTAATAGATGGGAGCAGGGTCCAGTAGATGACTCATTTGATTTGTTTGCATTCACCGACTGATGCCCCCATCCGATCCGGGACTCTGCGTGTGACTGGGTCTATCTGTAGAGATTAGGCTAGAACAGATGCTAGATGCGGGTTCCAAAGCGTTCATTTTTTAGTCTGGATTTTTCATCATCTTACAGTATAAAGAAGGTGTTTGGTGTAGTTTATAGTCTGAAGTCACTTTTGACTTTCTCTTTTAATACTAAAAATATGAATAATTAAAAATAAATCTCTAAAAATATAATATATTTATAAATAGAGCCCCTGTAATAGGATTATACAACTATTTATGAATAAGTCTTCAAAATCTTCCGTGAATTGGTGCAAGACCCTTTAGTATTACAAAAAAACCCCTTGAGAGTGGCACCAAAAAATGCTCGAAAAGAACTTTTTTTATAAGAAAGTTGAGATTTCGAGAGTTTATTTATAAATTGTTAGCTTAAGAGGAATTATTTGTAATATCAAAAACGTTGGAGGGTTGATAGTCGCAAAGCCCCCCAAAAAATTATATGGAAGTAGTTATAATTGACTTTAGGTAGTCTTAAAAAGTCGGACCTTTCCTACCAATTTTATTTTTTCTCCAATTCAAAAAGTTCTAATTTAGAGCTTTTGTTTAGAAGCCAGAAATCAATCAAAATACTATATAACTTATCGTTTTCTCTCTCAAAATAATTAGATAAAAATCTAAAAGTAATTTCCATTGGAAGCTGTGCAAAACATGACCAAAATGTTCATCAGATCGTGGAGCTGTGGCCAATGTCATATTTGCAGACATGTAAAAACGACCAATTAGTACACCTCCAACACATTTCAGGTTGAGGATGGCTCAGCTAGTCAGATTAGACAGGTAGAGCAGTTGAGCAAGAGCACAGTGGAAAGGTCCCTAAGATTTGTTATTTTTGGTGCCTTGACCATTTGTTCCCGCCCTTGACTTCTTTTACGGTTGACTGTTGGACTTGAAAAGGTTGATCTCTTACTTGGAGGCTTAGAAAGGTTTACTTGGTCCAAAATTTAAGAGGGGAACTCTACGTACAGGGTGCTCGTCAGGAGGCATTTGCATTCTTAATATCTCTATGAAAAGTAAAGAATCACGGAAAATGTTTTTTGGGAGTAAAAAACTTCGCAAAACATTTTTCTGTAAAACAGAAGCATATGTTTGCTAATCTCATGGAGAGGTTGGAGTTTTCTTGAGAGAATCTTACGTGGAGAGAGAGAGTAGTTAATATTTTCCATAAAAATATTTTTCTATGGAGAGAGATGGGAAAATGGATCTCGAAAAAAAAAAAATTATGAGAATATAAAAAATATTTTTTCAACTAATTTTTATTCACCTTTGCAAAACATGCATGTGAAAGTTGGTTGAGAAATTATTTTCCAAAAAAATTTGTGCATCCTAAATGACATATGTGCGTACAGGTTACACCACATACGTCTTAGTTGAGTCATTATAATTTGCTCAAGGTAAAATTTGTTTTTGAGATCTTATTTAATTTTAAACGACGCACTTAACATGGTTAAATTCTGTAGGTCAAAACAAATGGATGGGTGAACTGATGGGCATAGCACACCACCATGACTCTTGTTCGTTTCTCAAGTGGTGTTCATTAGCCTCATCATTGCATCTCCACATGTTGAAGACAAAGCAAAGAGCAGATGCTTTTATGTGAATACTGTCTTCGAGGCAGTGTTTTATGGTGTTTTACGTCTAAAAATTACCTGTAAAAGCTTCTCAACGGATGTTAGATTGGGAACATGATAATGCTTTGGAACCACAGTATTGCACTATATAAATTATATTTATTTATTTATTTGGCGCCTCCTACCTAATGACTGGGAACTTTCACAAAGGATCCCGTTTTGGCTGCCCTTTTTGAAAAAAAAAAACTAAAGCACGAAGAAAGCTATGAAACAGGACTGTGGGGGCGGTGTGCTCCCGTAAGAGAAGCTTCTTGTCTCTAGAAGATGAGACATCATGACACTATACCACCCTTTTATCTTCCAATATTCTCTCTTACAGTTCCAAGCTTGTAGTGGGGGACAGGGACATGAATACAACTCAATGGCCTACAAAGCGAAGTAGGAATAATTTGACAAAGCATAACCTACCAAAGGCAATACCCTTCAAGAAAAAGGAAGAAATCTGTAGCACATGCTGTTTTGGAGTCCATTCTAGACTTTCTAGTATCATCTTGATGTAGAGATTTGATTTACCCTTAGAGATTTGCATCTGTAGTAGAGCTGTTGCTTTTCTTCTTCTTCTTCTTCCTCTTTTTTTTGGTCTCTATCATGATAGAGAGACAGCAACCATTGCCACTCGGAGTTTTGGGAAGATACTTGTGGAAGCACGCCAAGATTTCACCATCATCTGTAAACTTTAATTTGTGGGGCAGACGCCGACCAGGTTTATTATAAAAATATGCAGGTGATTATAACACTCATGCCAATCCAATCATCAGTGCTTATTCCTGCTGCAAACTCCATACAAATGATATGGAGGAGGAGAGGAACGGGTCTGCGAGGCACTGCACCATCTTGTGCTATGATCGCACCTTAATTTGGGCATGCATTTGGAAACAATTAATTAGATAGGTGTCTTTAGTCACATTTAAAACTAGCTAGTAAGTACTGATACTTGAACATATCGTGTGGACCCCAAAGTTGAACAAATCTAGAATGATAAAGAAAATATCATATTTGAAAGGTAGAATTTAGATGCTTGGTCATGTTGCACTGGAAGAAGATACGTTCGAAATTTTGGATCCCGAGTCGGTCTCTTTATTAATAACTTAATGTAAAAATTATTCTTTTTCAAAATTATAGGGTGTTTAATTATAGATTGAGGACACAACATCGATCTCAGTTGTTTAGTTTTCATTTTAACTTCATATTGTCATAATCCAATGTTGGGTGTATAATTATGTGCATGGAGGGCATTTATGGTAACACATGGTTGGATGTGTGAATTAGCTTGAGATAGAATGGCAACAAAGACACGAGTCTCTAAATCTAATTTTCTTCAGGTCCAAAAAACAAAAAGAAATTTCTCGTGTCCAAAAAAAGAGAGAAGAATTTCCTATGTTTCTTACCAAAATAATGTGGTTCAGTCACATGTATATATGTTAATTAATTGCTCAGAGTTTGGCCATTTCTCTGTCATGTATTGACAAAATCACCTTGGTTAAAGTTCCGAATTTCAATCCTCATTATCTTATGTTCGTTCAAGCTCACGTCTTGATTACCAACCATCTAGATTTATTACAACAGTCTTCAAGGTGCAGACGGGTTCCTTTGGGTCTAATGGGATTAAACAGTACTGTAAGCTATGTATAGTACTGCTGCAGTGAGTTAGGGTTATCTCTTATTAATACAGAATTAATTTATTATTATTTTTGAACGGCTTTTTACATATATACCTTTCAAATACATTGTATTTGCATATATATCTCCAACTTCCACATGTTATTTTCAATACCTCTGAAATCTCTAATTTATTGGAGGTATTATATCCTTCCGTCGAATTGCCATTAAATCAAACTTAAAGACTTTGCATACGTACTCCTAAACTCACTGATATTTTGCATATATATATATATACTAGAATTTTGCATATGTACCCTTGATGTTATCAAAATTTACAAAATCTTTTCAACATATTCAGTTATAATTCATGTTATTTTAATAGAGGGACATAAGTACCGCAACATGTTCGGAATTTGGAGGATATTGAAAATAATATGTGAAAGTTGAAGATATATATACAAATATAATGTATTTGAGTGGTATCTATGCAAAAATCCTTTTTTTAAACGCACGACATGCTATTTGATCTAAGAGTACGGTTCCTCTCAGTACGGATTTAGACTAAACTCAACTAGTATAGAGAGGAGAGGAGGGAGTCTTTAGTAAAAATCTCTCCTCATAAATAGAAAAAGCACCGCATGTGAGAGAGTTTTTTGGAAGCTTTCCCTTTCTTTACCTGAGAACCTTTTTCTCATTCCTAACGAGGGGTTTATTTGGAAGATTCTTTCATCTCTCTCAGTGTTATTGACTGGCTCGATCCGATCAATAATTGTACTAAGAGAATCTCTGTTAGGGAACATGAGGGATAAATTAAAAACGTTCTTCCTGGGGACCTAACCTAACCCATCATTCTCTAATGTCTAACAATGGTGTCTTTCATAGTGATAGAACTAACGCCTTTGTAATATTGCTAGACTTAGCGTACGTGCGTCTTATGAGCTAAACCAATCAGGGAATTAGGTAGCACTTGGTTCTCTCTCCAAGACAACCCACAACTCTTTGGAGTCAGATGTTTGATATGTAGGTGCATGCATGGCTTCTGAAACACGTGAAGAAGTGTGAGTGGGAAAGGTACAGAATCGGCTGTTGCCCTTAGCTTCGGTCTACACGGCTTATGTGTCCATGTGAGATTGGTGACTACCATGATTCCCTCCTTTGCTGCATGCACGAAGGTGATCTGTCTTCCTCACCGGCACATACAGGTCTAGGTCCATCTTGTTAAATCAAAGTCTGATGAAGTGTGGATAGGCATCCAAGGAGGTGAGGGCTCCTTCCCATTGATCACATGCTTAAAGGTCCGATTACACTGTGTATACGGTAATATTGATGGTTGTAGAACAAGTTCGAGTTGAGATCGAACTTATCCATCTATATTGGATATGAATAGTAGGATTGTAACTTCCAGTGGGTCAATCAGAACCCGATTAGACCAACCCAACGATGAACCTGATCAAGTTATGATTCGGTAGAATTAGGGTTGGGAGGTCTATCAACTTGACCTTAGATAAGTTGGAGTGAAATAAAAGTTGGTGAATCCGACTTAATCTAACCTGACATTAATATAAATAAATAATAACTTAGATCATTAAAACATATTGCATTTAATTTTATATCTTTAAACAAACACTACATTACGACATAGACAAAAATGTTCTCGAGTGGTAGACAAAAATGTTCTCGAGTGGTAGCCATGTCATCATGTTTGTACCTTCTATTCTTAGTTACTTTTTATAGATAGATAGATAAATTTATGCATCTTTTGGATGTAACCCAACCCACCCCTACACAATACGATGAAGGTTATGTTACATGGGCTGGATTAGGGTTAAGGATGTTGGTTGAGGGTTGAATTGAATTGGATCAAAGTTGAGAGGCCTTTGACATTAGTTGCGTTAGGATTGATCCCAACTCGACTTAACCCGACTTGAATTGCAGTCCTAATGAATAGGATCAAATAGATTTAGCACAGATATAGAGAGAGACTCTTTTGGATACTAACTATGACCCTTGGAATCTAGAATGTCAAACAAGCGGAGCACTCTGGTAATCTACCTATGTCGAAGAGGACAATCCTACTGCTTCCGCTCTAAGTGGATCTCATCTTCTGCAAAGAATAGGTAATTTTCTCTTCTCTCAATTTGTAAAATTGCTAACACTGGTATTAGAGAGAGGTTGGCTTGCATTGTAATGGTGACTTGAAGATGGACATTGCAGGCGTGGCCTTCGGCAAGCGAACCGTAGATGGTGGTGCGGCACAGCCTGTGCACGGCCCTATCGTGTTGTTGCCGAGCAGGTGTGCGAGACTACGTAGCAGCACACTGCCGCAATGCGCGCGGCCCAGCCGCACAGCCGGCGAGCCGGCGTCTAGGCCGCCGCGTATGCGGCCAGGCGCACTGTTGCCGGTCGGGTGCTTGGAACCGCTGGCGATGGGCCACTTGGCGTGGCCAGCCGTCGATCCTGCTGTGTATGCTGTCGATCCCTCCTCTTCCAACTGCCACCATCATCATCCTATTAGGGTTTCTTCGGGAAGAAGATTATCTCCCTTTGGGTGTTTGACCCATTATTTTCTTGTTTTAGGTTTATGCCCCTTTACTTTAAAGAAGTACTTTTAAAGTAAAGTTTTATTAACCCCTTTGCATATACATCCCTATTCTAAAATATGCGAAAAACTCTTATTTTGTATTACAGTTGTTTTAATTAAAGGATAACGAAAGGGTGGTTTATAAATACCTCCCTAAAAATTTTGTAGTTTTGTACATCACACCCCATTTTATAAAATGTAATTTAAGTTTAGGGGGAAAGGAACAGTATTTTTAAACAAGTTTATAACTATACCCATGTTGACTGTTTCAAAAATCTGTCAGGGTACAAATGCAATTTCTACGGTTATAAATATAACATAGAAAGGTATATTTACAGCAGCATGTTAAAAACTTGCATATTAAGCTTTAAACTTGAGATTTTTCTATTTATGTTTTCTGTGATTCATTTGATTTAAGTTATGATACACGAACTTTGGTGATTAGTTCATGATGCACAAATTATAGTGATGCATCATTATACGTAGTTGTTGGTTGCATCACAACTTAAAGATGCATGATGCATGATCATGATGATTTTCTGGATGGATGTTAAGGTGCATTTAACTCTTTTAAGTAAAATTTTACGTAAACAATTAAGATGCAATTTTACATCAAGATGCAAATTATTGCAGATGCATGATATGTGAAGAATATTCAAATGCATGAATTAGAGTAATGCATTAGCGTTTAACAGTAATTTTAAAAGTTTGTTTCTTATTGACGAGGGAAAATTGGGCTCAACCCAATTTGGCCCACCAAATACGCAAGTCCAAAGGTCCACGGCCTTCCGGAGACAGTACAAGGAGCCACATGGCACTCATAGCTCCGGCCCGCGTAATAGAGGTCAAATCTTGAGTCCATCGAGCCCAAGCCATTAGATCTCCTAGCTTGAAGCTCAACCTTTACCCCAAGATCCCCCAAGGTCTCAGCAAAGCCCTCACAGGGGTGCCTCATCATGCATCCTCACCATCAGACGGGTCTTGCGGACCTAACCGCCTACTTATGGTAAGTCCGTACGATCTGTCCTATATAATTATGGGTGAGTTATGGCTTGCCTAATATCTCACGATCTCCTTAAATCAGAAAGATCCGATGATGAGCAAATTGCCCTCCCAAAAAAAACCGTCGACGCCTCGAGGGGAAGACCATATAATCTCTGAATCTTCTTCGGTGCAAGGTATGTTTTTCTGAACACAACAAACCCCTAGCAAGCTCTCGTCTTTTAGCACTTAATTTCGGCATCGGAAGGTTTTGCTCTCCATCAAACTGGAGACCCCCATTGACGCCTTTGTTCCCTCTCTTAGAGGTTCTTCTCTGAGCGTTTCCACCAATAAATAAATTCTATCGAATAGCCGAGATCTTTGATCGGACGATCGTCGCAGTCCGACCAGTTTCCGACCACTACACTTATGTTTGTTGCACTTTAGCACATTAGCTATATTCGTACATGATGAGTGATCACGGTTTAATATTAATGTACTTTTGTTAAGATCATGAAAAATTATGTGATACGTGATCATAAAAATTAATAGACGCATGAAAATTATGTGGTGCATGATTTTAGATAATTAATGGTATCATTAACCATTGATTTGATTGCTCTTTATTTTTGTGGTGGTGCAATTTATATCATACGCATGAATTATCTATCCTACTTATGAGTATTTATCAAGATATATTGAGTTCATGTGAAAGGTGTGGCATCTTTATTTATCTATTCAGTAGATCTGATGTAATAAGCTTTCTACCTGAAAATTGATATTTTATTTGTCAGATCTTTATAAAGGGATATGTTTTTATACCGGACATTTACTGAATCAAAATTTTCTTGATTTACATACATACATGCATCTAGTAGACATAATTATCACATAGATATTGGAAAAGCATCCTTAGATCATATTTCTCATCAATTTTCTTTTTAAAATTCTTTACGAAAGAAGTCTTCATTATTAGTAGATAAATTTTTCTTTGGCAAAGACATCCTAACCTCTATTTTCCAATTAATCAAAGAGAATTTTCATATGGAAATATGCCCCTAAGATTCATCGTGCTTTACTCTTAATTACTTGGAAATGCTATTTCTTGTATGTATTAAAGAAATGATTACGAGCTTAACAAAGTATTCAATCCAAGATATATATCACAAACTGTATACTTAATTAGTTTAAAGAATTTTTTTAAAATAAGTGCCTAATTTTTATAATTTACGTAATGTATATAATAGCGATGGCCTCAGAAGGCTTGTTTCATGAACTGTCCAGTCACAAGTTAAGGTGATAACTATCATATGTGGCATAGAAAAATATAATATCTTCTTAGACATGGTAATCTCTCCAAGCAAACGAGAATATATATACATGGCGTCAATGCAATACCTGAAACTCCCATAGTCAACTATTAAGAAGCCCCTGGTTTCTGCTTAGATCTGCACGCGATGGGAGGAGCAGAAGCAATAACCGGGTGAGGTGAAGAGGAAGACCAGATGCTCCCATGGGAATTGGATCCTCTGTCCCACTTTCCCTGCCCCCTCCGTGTTCCACTCTTTCTTATTGGCCCACCTGTATTATCATAGCCACGTCATTATCCCAAAAGAAAGAAATCCAAAAAACACGGCTTTGTCTCCCTCCTCACGGATAAATTAGTTGTTAAGGTTTCTCTCCCCAATCTCTTACTCCCTGCCGCCGCTGTGAAGAGCTTCCTCGTGCCGGCTGGTTAACGGTGATAAAGTTATTACCTCTCCATCGTAACAAGACGAACCTCTTCATTACAGCGTCGATTCACTCCATGATCTCCTCTTCCGTCCATGATTTATTCGTCTCTCATCACTGCAAACGTCTTCGTTTTAGAAATGACTATTAAATCAAATTACGATAATAATCACATCCACCGTCAAGAATCTATGTCTAGCTTGATTCGATTAATCCGTACGTCTACTGCATGACTGACCTAGATATTTATATAATCTTCAGCATCTTTACTTATGACCAACGAGTATTTCTCTTTAAATCTCATTTTTATCTTCTATCTCATTTGCTGGATTTTGTTTTAGGCACCAACAATTATTAATTTGAGTCGATATATACTCGAGCATAATAACAAAGAAAGGAAAGGGTGATGACTTTTTTTGATTTGACAGCAATGGCAGTCAGTAAAGAGAATTAAATAATTGTGATCAGGGATAATAAGTTAGCTCCTGTTTGTCATGCTGCAGGTTTAGTGGCAGGGTTGGTTGCCGTTCATTGCTTATGCTAGGTTCATCGATGAAGTGAAGCCATGTATAACAGGTGTGGGACCACGTCGGAGACTGCCACCTAGTTGTTCTCGGCAACCTGCAGGTCTAGGATGCAAAACTCGAGCTCCAACAATCACAGAGCATTGGGTCTGGAGGAGCTGAAGGAAATACACATGCACTATTTGACACCACCAAAGTGGAGTCCATGAGGCTGGCCGGAGATCGAGATGGCAGTGGCGGCCGCCGGTCAAATAGATCGGAGAGAAGGAGAAACCGTCAAGAGTTTTTCCGTGTGAAAGAGGAAGGCCATTCCCTATTTTGTGTTTCTATATTTCTGCTGGGTGACGTGGTTGGCAGAAGTACATGTGGTCCAATGAGAAAGAGTGGAACACAACGGGAGCAGAGAGAGCGGAACAGACGATCCGAGTCCACTCCCATGCGGGCCTATGCAGCTTACATGGCAGCATTGAGTAGGTGACTGTAAAATTTCCCCCCAGTTAGTGCACCGAGATCATCTCTATCCACGAACTAAGAGGCCATTTTTAAGTCACAAGTGAAAATTCTCCGGACCTAGCTGGATGGGATTTTTGCACATCTCAATGGGATGTGCGGGCCATCCAACTCAAAATCTTAAGATAATGAGTGGAGTAGGCACCATCTTTTAAATATTTTTTGATTTTGTCCTTTTTTTAATACAAGATTATTCTAACACGTTCTCTCGCGTGCAAACCGATTTTAAGCTCTGTCACGTGGATCACAAATACGGGGTGCGTGGCCCGGTTCATAACTATGGACTCTGATACCATGTTAAAGTTATTGGGCCATCCAACTCAAAACTTTAAGACAATGAGTAGAATAGGCACCATCTTCTAAACATTTCTTAATTTTGTCTTTTTTTCAATATAAAATTATTCTAACATTAAGAAATACTAGGCTTTCAACTTAAAAGGAAAAGAAATCTAACACCACACATGTGCTGACCAACGCAGGTGACGCGACTCTCTGTACGTCAGGCCCTAAGAACGAGAAACACATGCGCGAAGAACAGCAGGCATCTTATGATCACTACTGATGGTGAAGTGTTCCCGATCGAAGTTGGAGAAAAAGGGCGTCCCAAAAGGAAAACCTTGACCTTGCAGGTTACGTACATGGCCAGCACGAACACCTCCGGGTTTTGGATGGTTTGTAAAGTGTGTGGTTTAGTCTATATATTAAGCATGACGTGGAGAGATGGTGGGAACAATGCATGTTCCCATGGTTACAAAGCTGATGAAGATAAGTACGTTATAAGTTAGTATAGCTTTAACAGGGGAGGGAACTTTAAGTTCCATTGTTTCCTCCCTCAACTTAAATAAAGTCTTACATTTTGAACTCATCTCATATCGATCGTATGCGTGTCGACCTATAATTGAAGACGGTAGAACTTCCCTTGATCATCCGGACATTAAGATGCATGATTTAAGTGAAACGCAACCCTGTAGGGCCTCTGAAGCTAACACTCTAAACTTGAAAGTGGCAGTGTGCGTACCCACAGATTCCTCATGTGGGAGCTGAATTAGTCTAAGGTGATCCGATTAATTTCTCACCACAATGTCTGACTAAATAAACTTGCAGGACTTAAAGAACAGTATATATATATATATATATTTTTGGTTAAAACTTACAGAACAGTACTAGACTCAGCTATTATGAGTAATAATCCATGTGACAAAAAGACATAAGGGTCTTTCTAGACCTTACATGGTAGCACCCAACTTGAAAGCTGCATGTGGTACGTAACAGGTTCATGTGAAAACATATCCACACAGGATCTGATAAATACCATGACTTGCTTAATTTCAAACCACAAACAACAAAACACCGTCCATGCCTTATTGCACACTGTGGCTGAGTTGTTCTCTTTTGTATTTTTTGTCGGTGTGCTAGTGAGTCAAGAGGCTTAAAATGGTCAGACTAGCTGTTGCTTTTAGTTGAGAAATCTTCTGACATTATCATAATGTAATGTTCTATTAATCAAAACTCGAACTTAATTAATTTATTAGCTGATCCGGTCCCTCCCCACGTAAAGAACTGGCCTTTCATGTGTCTAAGGGCGAGGAGTGGGAGCCATGCACACAAGGACAAGGACACAGGAGTGGGATGGTTTACCTTGTGGAAATTGTGGGTTGTGTACAAATGGGGGGGGGGGGGCTCAAATTCCGCTGAAGCCGCCAACAGGTTTCCAAACAGTGATCAATCACGAGGGCCACTCGTAAAAATCCAGGTTCCCTTTCCATGGGAAAGCAAGGGATCACATCAACTCATGAGGTGATGTGAGAACAAGGTTACGGCTTGAAGCTTAGAGCTCTACTTTGGAAAGTCAAGACGATCATTCATAACTGTCAATTGCTGTTAGTTAGTAATATGGTTAATCTTATATTTGTTTCTCACTCTTGTAATGGTGTGGTCCATGTCATTGTTAGACTTGCTGTTCGTTCCTTATTTGAGAATATTAGATCCCGTCCAATATTCCACACTGTATCACCTCTGCTATATTCGCAGACCTATCTTATGTTTCCTCATCTATTTGATATGAATGAATCTTCTCATTGTGAAAAAAATAAAATAAAAAAAAAGAGACAACACTTCCCTGAACCTTCATGTTTCATCTCTACAGTGGTACGATCTTTTAATTGGTAAGAGAATTTTTTATAGAAATAGTTGTTTTCTATATATCAAGCATTTCATCAAATGTGGAGGACAAGAAGATATTCAACTTATGAACATGAACCAGCTGCCTAGGGCAGTTGGTTCACCACCTCTTTTTCATAAGGGAGGTCTCGGGTTCGAATCTGGTTAGAGCTTACAAACTCTCCAGTCATGTGGGTTTACTTCTCCAGAAATCAAACAGATCCGGAATTGTTGCCTAATTAGGCGGACCCATCGACCAGATCAGAATTATCTCCAGCTCTAGAGGAAAATTCCGAATTCTCGATTGGAACCTCGGTCACTTGTAAATAGTTGTATATACCTGGCCATTGGGCTCCTTTCAGGAAAAAGAAAAAAAAAAAAAAACTTATGAACATGAATGTTGGAATAAAATTCTCAAGAGAAAAGATTTACAATCTGATGAAACTAAGTGCATGGAGTACCGGAACTGTGCAACCGATTAAAACTGTATGCGACTCTATGGCTTCATTTGGTAACAACTGCGGCTAAGATTCGAGGCCTTAAGATTTGTTGGAATCTAAAATTTATTAATTTTTTTCAAAATGGATACTTATGGTTAGATTCCATCCAGATCTGCAGCTGGGAAGCACATTGAAAATTGAGCCTTTTTTATTTTTGGGACATCTTTTAAAAAGAGGGTATGAGAAACATATGGAGATTCACAAAATAAGATATTGCTTCTTTCATTTTTACCCTCCTAAAGGTAAGACTCTAGTTACTTAATAGGATGAGCTAGTATGATTCAAAATCCAAATTCCTTTATAATTTATAGTTTCAAAAGTACTCTCAAACAGAGCTTATGTGAAATTACGTAGATAAGAAATAAGATGAATAATGCATGAATTTGTGTGTAAGTTTAACAGTAAAATGCGTGATCCTAGTGAAAACTTACAGCAATGGTTAGGGGTATGGTTTCTAAAATTCGAGTTAGGTTTGTTCGTCTAGAGATTTCATACAAAAGATTATATACATATAAAACCTCCTTTTGTTGAAGGATAATAGTTGAAGACTACAAGCATACCGAAGCAAAAGAAATGCATCTAAAGCGCTAAGATTTGCCTATCAATCTTAAGCGATAATATCTCAGCTTTGTCAAATGGGTTCTAACTTCTGAACCTTTGTGGAGTCAAAAGAGAAAGTTTTATTAAATATGCATATTATTGTATATCTTAAAGGGGAAGTCCGGGCCATTTCACATTTGAAATGTTCGGTCGAGTGGAACGGGGTTGTGGTTTGATAAAGACTGATGTTGCGTGAGGGATACTTGGCACAAATTTTATCGAGAGCAATGTTTACTGAAATGCTTTTCGGAGATGCCAGATATGCATGGCAACACTCGGTACAACGTTTTCAAAACCAGACCGGTTATTGAATCAGGGAGGCCTTCGGTCCGAATTATTTTGAATTCGGCAAACTGCTTAAAATTGATTTTCTATCGGATTTCTTTATTTAATTAAACAATGATATATATATATATATATATATATATATATACATATATATATATATATATATATATTGTAGCGTCTAGAAACTGGTCAGGTGACGATGATCGTCAGATCAAATCTCTGGCTACTTAGTAAAAATTGTAGAACCAGAAACGTCCAGAGTAGAACCTGTAAGAAGCAAAAGAGATGTCAGATGACCCCTCGTCTCTTGGGAAGAAAGACTCTCCGATGCCTAAGGTTCTTGAGAAGATGTAGGATTCTCTAAGGTTTAGTGTAGTATTGGACGTACCTCTTTCAGGAGAGATGCTGGGATATATATAATCTCCTTTTCGAGCGGCATCATGGGGGCCGTTGCTTTTGAGGAGTTAATTGGCCTACGATCTATGTCCCTTGATCGAGGAGATCATGGGATACTAGGTTGAAAGGAGAGATCTCCTCTCGTGATGGAGGGGGCAGATCGCAGGGATCTGCCTTAAATAGACGGTTACGTTATTAGACCGCGAGATCCGCCTGATAACGGGATGGAGTTACGAATCAACCATGGGGGGCCTCCATTCTCTCGAATAGTCAGGAGACAATGGCCTTTGAGTCCAGACACTCAGCCTATCCCCGTTGAAGCAGAGACTCTACATTACCGAGAGGATAGGCTCCTCTCTTGGCACTCAGGCAGTTCGACCGAGACACCAATGGTCTCAGAGCTTACCAACTGAGATGTCGAGCTTCTTAGGCTTGGCATTCTTGGGATTTAGGGCCCGTGCATTCTAGGTCTCAGCCTTCGGCTTGCTTGTCAGGGCACCGAGAGAACTTACGCGGTGCCCTCGCGTGAGTACTTGTCGGTTGCGGGCCCTTGGGCTTTCAACAAGTTGCGCTTGATTGGGCCAGATCCCAATCACCTCTCATCATATAATGTGTGTGTGTGTGTGTGTTAAGATACTTCTCATATTTAGAGGGTGCCTCAAGTTTACAATAATTAGAAGAGATTTTTCTGTGACTTGGGAAGACTCTAGTAGCCGGAGGTGTTTATGACTCTGGGCGTCGAGACACCCTGGAAGCCTAGAAGCAACAAGAAAAGTAGGTTTTGAGGGTGTCGACACCCCGCTTGTCCCAACAGGGCGAAGATTAAGGGGTGTCAATGCCCCCACTTAGAGTTACTATCTGAATGCATACTAGATCGGGATTATTTTTGGGCTTTGTTTCGAGAAATTACTTACATTGTAACTTGGGAATGTGTCTTAGAAGTCAAAAACTTACGAGGCGGAGGATTCTTTTAGGACCGTGTTCTTATACTTATATTCTCAGAGAGAATAGTGGATAGTGACAGTAAAAGAGTTATGTTTCATGGACGTAGGCATATTGTCGAACCACATAAATCTCAGTGTGTTCTCTCTCCCCCCCATCTCTAATTTGCTTGTTTGTGCTCGATTGCACGTATGTCCGATCCGGCCAACGAAGAGAGCGAGAGCGATCTCACACAACAATATTACATTCATTGTTTATCTCAGAACTCAACTTGTCCTTCTTATATGTTCATTTTAATTTTAAGTAATGCCTTGAATTCAAAGTGAATAATTCTAAATCACATTTTATAAAATAAAATATTATCCTTGTTTTTGAACGGCTGATTTTCATGTGAACTGGATTACACTAGCCCATTTTTAATTGGTTCCTTCGATTTTTTAAAGGATGATAGTGTTTGGCTGAACTAGACTGGAAAAACGATTGTTTCTGCATTTTTTCCATTTAATTGGATGCTTCAGTCCGATTTTTAAAACAACGGAATATTGTTGTTCAATCACTTTGATTGGACGGTAACACAGCAGTGCACTTTTTTTTTTCCTTTTTTCTTAAATTTAGATTAAGGATCATTCCAACTTGATATTTATATTGTTCAATCTTTTGATCAGATAAAAAAAAGAATCACACTCCCGGTCGGCGATCCCACGCTTATGCTAAGGTCCAGTTACAACCTTGAGTTGTGATACAGGTAACGATGTTCTAGGGCGGGATCCGTAAGGCCAGAGAACAAGTGGGGATGAGTTTAAGCACACATCTGAGTGAGTGGATGTGAGTTTAAATTAAGGATGCATTTAAATCCTAAAATCTGTTACACGTATGTTTTTGCCCAAAACAAATGATCGATAAATTATTTGATGATTCAAATTTTAAAATAATTAATAATACTATTTTTAGATACAGATTTTGACATTTATACTATGATCATCTAATGTAGCCGAAGCTATCACGACCGGATTCCAAGACTGGAATATGAAGTTGGGATCCGAAGTTGGATCGGATCGGAGAAGAGGCCTAACAGGGATCCGAAACGCGGTGAGGGCGAAGACGAGGCCGAAGATCCGAAGCCGAGGGGCGCCTGGTCGGATGTGGGCTAGCCTGTGGAAGGCGTGGCCGAGGCACCTTTAGACGAGGAGGACCAGCTAGCGAATGACGTCGAGACCGGAGGGAGAAGACCCGAGGTCGGTGGCCGAGACCGACTCGGAAAGGTCGGCGATGATTCAAACCGAGTCCCTGCAGAAGGAGGGAAAGAAGAAAAACCAGTCAGTAGGAGTCCCGGGCTTCAGCCCTAAGGAACCCCCTCCGACGGTTAAGTTAGCTTCTGAAGATGATTCGATTCAGAAGTCAGAGAAATAGAAGAAGTAGCTTTAATGCTTTTTGGACGGTAATAAATAGCCGTGTATTTATAGCGGAGGATAGATGATGCTTAACGGTGGTAGCCGATATAGGACTATGTTCTGGGTTTACTGGTAAACCGCCATAGTGCCTAACCCTCCCACCGGAGTGGGCCGGATACGGCTACTGAGCCGAAGGGGGTTGGGCCTCTGATGGGCCAGATGCCGCTTAGTGGGCTGGAGTCTACTGGGCCGAGGGCCGCTGAGCCGCTAATGGGCCGAAAGCTATTGGGCCGCTGATGGGCCGAAAGTCGCTGGGACGCTGATGGGCCGAGGACCACTGGACTGCTTACTGGGCCGAGGGCTACTGGGCCGCTAACGGGCCGAAGGTTGCCAGTGAACTTCTTACTACTGCTGTTGGACTGATCTCACTATTGGACCTGTTTTAATGGGCCGAATCGGATTCTGCCTCATCATCATCCTTTCACAACTACCTTTACAATGAAATGAACCAAATGGAGCCTAGACTTTTTGGCGGAAGCCATTCTTAAAGAAATTGACATGAACTGACAGACATGTT
Organism: Zantedeschia hybrid cultivar; assembly: GCA_030544215.1. Classification (NCBI taxonomy): domain Eukaryota; kingdom Viridiplantae; phylum Streptophyta; class Magnoliopsida; order Alismatales; family Araceae; genus Zantedeschia; species Zantedeschia hybrid cultivar. The sequence continues at coordinate 38,858,072 of JARZZO010000013.1, read as the reverse complement.
TCCTTTCGTTTAGGATTAGGTTAGATAGGGAGATACTAGGTCTAACACGGACCCTTGCGGGAACCTAGCTACCGTGGTCAATCATGAGATTCTATAGATTAGTAGAATGAGTAACACTTGTTGTATCGCTTGTGGTGCGGTAATTTGTTGCACCACATAGGGTACGGTTAACTTCTTTTATTTTTTGAAATTTTTTTTTTATGTTGGATTTCATCATGTTTTATATGTTTTGATCGGACGATTCAAAAAAAATTTGAAAAATAAAAAATCATACCCAATGAACAGTAAAAAAATCACTGTTCATTGGACTCGGTCGTTTATCTTTTAAACTTTTTGGACCATCCGATCTGAGATCGGCCCTTACAAGAAGTGTTGGACGTGATGAGACGGATTTAAAAAAATATAAAAATTACTGCTACTACAGCCGTCCGATCTTACAGATGACGCGCCCGCACCGCATGCGATGCAACAAGTGTTACCCATAGAATATGTCTGTGTGACGTTAGTAGAATACATCTGTGTAACGTGCTCTGCACAAGTACTGCGTGGGAAAATTTTCATGGAACTCACCTTCATATGCCCTCGTTCGCAAGACGAATGCAGAGTTTTATCCAATAAAATAAGTGAAATGATAAATTTACTTTTATCCTTTACGAGTGAGAGCACTATAAGGAAGTTAGGTTTTGTCAGCGAGTATATGTCGACGGCTAAAAGTATTTATTGACAAAGAGTGTATTAGTCGACGGCCAAAAGATAACCGCTGACAATAGACTCATATATCGACGGCCACAGTAACCGTTTACAAATACTTAATATATGTCAACGGCTACAGGTTAGCCGTTGACATATGTAGCATATATGTCGACGGCTACGTAGAATCCGTCGACATACGTAATAAAAAGAAAGCTAAAATGATATGTACACGGCTATAAGAATAGCCGTCGACATATCAGCTATATGTCAACGGCTACGTTTATAGCCGTGGACAAAAAACCATAACCCTATGTCCCCTTCGTCCGCAGTGCGTCCCCAAACCCACGCCCTTTCCCTCTCAAACCCACGTCGCGGTTCTTCGATCCTCACCCAGGCACCGGCGACCCCATCGCCGCCCGGCCCCATTGCCGCCTCCAGCCGCTGGTGACCCGATCGCCACTTTCAACGGCCGGCGACCCCATCGCCGCCCGGCCCCATTGCCGCCTCCAGCCGCTGGTGACCCGATCGCCACTTCCAACGGCCGGCGACCCCATCGCCGCCCGGCCCCATTGCCGCCTCCAGCCGCTGGGGACCCCATCACCACTTCCAACGGCCGGCGACCCCATCGCCGCCTCGCCCCGTTGCCGCCTCCAGCCGCTGGAGACCCCATCGCCGCCTCCAACGGCCGGCGACCCCATCATCGCCGTTGGTTCTCTCCAAGTTGCGGCCAAGTAGCCCCTTCGCGGCTGGCGGAAATAATTTCCTTTGTTCCTCTCAAGGGGATCTCCTCACTCTCCGTGACAGGTCCTTCCCCTTAACCTAGTGGCTACATAATTAGACTGTTTTGCCATAGTAACTTTCCTCTACTACAGGTTCAAGTCTACACTTGCTCAACCTTCCCTCTATTTCTTAAGTTGAGTAGTCTTGCGAGTTGTTCATTAAGCATATTGGTTTGTTTGCAGCCTTATGCATGATTCCTGCTGCAGCTGTTGCTCTTGTTGTTCTTTCTGTCTGTCTCTCACACACATTTGCTCAACCAGTGTGTTTGTGAGATGTGGGAGGTAATGATGATGCCTTTGGCTTTTTCAGACACTGCATACATCTGCTAATGGCAGGGCACCCCTGGATGGCCTTGCTGTTCTCAGTGGGCAACCAGGTTGCAGCCATTTTGAGGAATTTCTGGAACAAATGTTGGGTCTGAGCCTCTGCCACCTCCTCTCCTTGTCCTCTCCATGGCGAGGTGGTTGGCTGCAGAGGTGGTGAGGCTTTGAGGGGGGGCATTATTTGGGGGTTGCTGGCTCGCTGTCCCCTTCTCTCCAGCCGATGAGCCTGCAATACCATATTAGTTTAACCAAAGAAGAGCAACTATGAAATACAGCATGGGGCACAGGGATAGGAAGAACCTTCGGACAGTAAAATTTGGCAGAAATGACCTGGATAAAACAAATTCAGGTAGAAATAGTTATATTCCTACCTAGATCAGCTGAGATGAGGTCCTCGCCTTAGTAGTTTGGCCTTGCCAAGACAGCTCCTGATGGTGAAATAATCACATTTCCACTGGCAGAGACCACAGAATCTGGTGAGAGCTCACCATCCACCGCTCCAAATTCATAACCAGGTGCTGGTGGATAATATGCTGCCCGTTATCATTCCTCGTCTAAGAATCTTCCAGTTCGGTAGCCAACGAGCTATTATTTAGTATGTTGCAACCAATGTTCTTCGCTTGAAGAACAAACTCCTAAGTTCTGTATTTCTTAATCCCCGAACCCCAAAAAGCCAAATTCTCATACTCGCTTCCTAACGAGATAAAATCCCTCTTTCTGCTGCCCGTTATCATCTAAGCGTGTAGTCTCCTTACTTGAGGAGATTATGGTTCAATTCTCACTAGATGTATGTGTTTTTAGTGCAAAAGGATATCATCTATAACATATTTCTTTTGGGTGGTAAAGTGAGTTGGAACAGTCACCTACTTAAGTAAAATAATCTTATTCAATACAAAAATATTTTACTAAGAGACTCTTGTTACATTTAAGGCATCGCAAATGGTTGGCCATTGAATCAACCTCTACGCAGGGTGTAGCTCATATATTCTTTATTGTTTTTAGTTTACTACCCTGTGTGTTTAGCTCATATATTCTTTATTCTTTAAAGGTGTAGAGTAGATGTGGTGGAAATTTGAAGTGTTTAGCTCATATACTGTTTTGAATGATACTATCTTTTTTAAGTAACTCTAGCAAAGTTGGATCATTGGTAGATATAGATTTTTTTTGGCAGACTATATTACTGCTTTGGTATATTAAACTGGCAACCCCAGTGCTTAGAGGTTTACCTCCGCCTAGTACCAAAGGGTAATATATAGTTGTGGATGCGCATGCGAATTAGAATATAATTTCTGTACTATATATGTGAATGTGAATGTGGATGTGAGATGTATGAATGTGGATGTGATTTGATATTTACATGTAGATACAAATAAGTTTTCTTGCAGGTACAGATGATGATGTAAATGTGTACATGTATGTGTACGTGTATGTGGATGTGGATGTGGTTGTGCATATGTAAATGCAGTTGTATATATGGATGTGGTTGACCTTTTTTTTTTTTGTCCGTTCAAGACTTTTGTTATGATATATGTTTTTACTGTCAAAAGACAGTAATGACATATATCGATCATAAAGTCTTGAATTGTCCTGTTGGACAGTCTGTTGATATTTGATCATCTAATGTTCTTTATTATATGTGCTTCATGATCATCTTAAATTTTCGACAGTATCTTCTCACTCTTCTCCAATATACCTGCTAATTTTGACTGCTCTTTTTGTCACTTGTATTTCATACAAGTGACTTTTTGAGCAAAAGTTAAAATTAGTAAATAATGGTGGTATATTGGAGAAGTGTGGGGAGATGCTGCCGAAATTTTAAGATAATCATGAAGCACATATATTAAAGAACATTAGATAATCAAATATACATGGATGGACATGTTATGTGATGTAGGTACCCTTTGTTTATGAGATTGTATGAAATCAGACAGGTGTACATGTTTGAAAAATGTACAACTTTCAGGGGAAATGTTGCTGAATTTTGTTTAGAAATGTGTACAAGTAACTTTCCTGACAGGTACAAATGTGGATGTGGATGTGGATGTGTAATGCAGATATTAATTTTTTATGAGATTGTATGAAACTAGACAGGTGTACAAATGTGAAAAATGTACAACTTTTAGGGGAGATGCTGCCGATTTTTTTTTAGAAATGTATATATCTATATTTATAAATATATTTATCTATCTATTTATGTATTTAACTTTTGTTAGTAGCACTTTTGAATTAATTGAATATGATGACGATGCATTTATCTTTACAGGTTCTTTGTGTGTATGTCCTTGGTATTATATGTGAGACGATGATGATACACTTGACTTTACGACCACTGCAAGCCATTTGCTAACGGCACGGTAGCTCTGGATGGTCTTGCTGGGCAACCGAGTTGCAGCCGTTTTGTGCGGATCGCTGAAGCATACGGAAGCCCCTAGGGGTTAAAAACATTTTCTATCTGAGCCTCCGGTCTTCCCTCTCCTAAATTTTATGGAGAGACCACTGTGTGTCTTTGTGTTTTGCATGCGTGGATAATATATAAGTTATTAATCGATCACATTTGTTAATATGTAGGTTAGAGGATACATAGAAATGACTGGACTTGACAAGAGTTGGATGGAGTTTGTTCATAATCGAGGAGATCCTAGATATGAGAGAGGGGTAGCTGAGTTTTTGGACTTTGCTTTTCATGAAGATAGAATAAGTTTTAGGCATGGACAAAACAATGAATTGATACAGTGTCCATGTCGGAATTGCCTTAACGGAGTAAAGTTGACCCGGATAGATGTTGAAACCCATCTTAAGGTAGACGGAGTATGGGTGCATTATACAAATTGGGTGTGTCATGGAGAGGCACCATTAACTGATATGTTCAGATATCAAACCAACATCCCTACTGTAGAGATGAGTGAACGACAACAATTTTTTATTGCTGATAGTACAGTTGAGATGTTACATGACTTGCAAGAAGCTGGAAGTGTTATTGCAGAAGAAGAGCATGAACCGAATTCCAAAGCGAGAGACTTTTATAAGCTATTGGAGGATGCTGAAATACCATTGTATCCTGGGTGCCAGAAGGTTTCAAAGTTAACATTTCTTTTAAAGTTGTTGCATATTAAGACACTGAATCAGGTGACGGGGGCATGTATGAATATGTTTCTTGAATTCATCAGAGAAATATTACCATAAAGAGCCAATGTACCTCAAACATGGTATGAAGCAAAGAAGATTATTAAAGATTTAGGGTTGGGATACGAGAAGATAGATGCATGTCAGAATGATTGTCTACTATTTTGGAAGGAAAATGAAGATAAAGATCGGTGCCCACAGTGTGATGCACCGAGGTATAAGGAAAGTATGCATGACTTGAACAACCAGATACAGAATGAGAACAAGAGACTTGGCAAACGACTACCTAATAAATTTTTGCGCTATTTTCCATTGAAAGATAGATTGCAAAAGGTTGTTTATGTCCTCCAAGACAGCCAAGTGGTTGACATGGCATATTGATGGTCGAATTCCTCAACAAAACAGAGAGATGCGACATCCTGCTGATTCTGAGGCATAGAAACATTTTGATAATCAGTATCCAGATTTCGCGGCAGAAGCTCGCAACTTGAGACTCGGTTTAACGAGTGATGGGTTTAACCCATTCGGAAATATGAGCAACAACTATAGTATATGGCCTGTAATGACAGTTGTTTATAATTTGCCACCGTGGATGTGCATGAAACAAACATTTATGATGATGTCATTACTAATTTCTGGTCCTAAAGATCCGGGAAATGACATCGATGTGTACTTACAACCACTAGTGGAAGACTTAAAAGACTTATGGGAGAATGGTGTTGAAACATATGATGCTGCAAAAAAACAGAATTTCAAGATGCATGCTGCCGTTCTTTGGACAATAAATGACTTTCCAGCATATGCCAATTTGTCTGGATGGAGCACTAAAGGAAAATTTGCATGTCCATCATGTAATTATAAAACCTGTTCAAGATGGTTAATTAATTGCCGCAAATTTTGTTACTTGGGACACCGACGTTTTTTGCCATTGCATCACAGATGGAGGAAAAGTAATTACAAATATAAATTTGATGGTACAGTTGTATGTGGCAGACGGCCAAGAATTCTGACAGGTTTAGAACTGTGGAATCAACAACAGAGTCTTCCTTATCTGAAATTCGGAAAAAAGTTCAAGAAAGATATTGCAGACTTGAAAGGATGGAAAAAAAGGAGCATTTTATTTAAAGAGTTACCATATTGGTCGAATCTTCTGATTCGTCACAATTTAGACGTAATGCACATCGAGAAAAATGTATGTGATAATTTGTTGGGCACTTTGAACCTTCTAGGTGGTGAAAAAAGTAAAGACCACTTAAAAGCACGGTTAGACCTAGAAGACTGAAAAATACGGCCATAATTTCATGTGTCAAAGGACCCCCAATACAAGAATAAGATACCAACAGCAATGTACACACTAAACAAAAGACAGCAGTCTCTTGTGTGTGAATTCTTAAGTAACATTAAGGTCCCAGATGGATATTCTTCTAATTTATCCAAAAGTGTAGATATTACGGGTCGAAAGCTGACTGGGTTGAAGAGTCATGATTCTCACGTCTACATGCAAGTATTGCTGCCTTTGGCAATTCGTGGCATTGTACATGAAGATGTGACTGATCCAATTACAGAGTTGAGTATGTACTTCAAAGAAATATGTTCCAAAGTTCTTGTACCATAACGTTTATTCAAATTAGAAAGTGATATTGCAGTGACATTATGTAAGTTGGAACAGATTTTTCCACCGTCTTTTTTTGACGTAATGATTCATTTGATAATCCATTTGGCATATGAAGCAAGAATTGTTGGTCCTGTTCAGTATCGGTGGATGTATCATGTAGAAAGATTTTTGAAAAAATTGAAAGATTATGTTCTCAATAAGGCACGTCCAGAAGGTTCAATTGCAGAAGGTTATCTTGTTGAAGAAACGATGTCATTTTGTTCGATGTATATGGATGACATTGACACTCGATTTAATCGGAGAGAAAGGAATTATGATGGAACTGTTAATGAGACTAATAATGAAAGTTGTTCGATTTTCAAATCTCTTAGACGTTTTCTCAAAGGAAAAGTAGAACCTCGTTTACTATCTGAAGAAGAAAGAGATTTGGCCCATACATACATTTTGAAACAGATTGAACAAATAGATCAATTTTTTTCTGAACACAAAGAACAAGTGCAAACTTCAAATGTGGTGGAGAAAGACTTTCTGAAATGGTTTCATAGTTATGTTGAAGAACTGAAAGAAGCAAATGATCCTTGTTGTACTCATGAGATTGAAGTTTTGTCACAGAGACCATCAAGACTTGCATATTCACATTCAGGTTACATAGTAAATGGTTTTAGATTTCGTATCAAAGACATTGATGATACTAAATTGACTCAATTGTCTGGAGTTATTGTGAATGCGGAACTTGAATCTGGATGTGATGGATATTATGGACGTCTGATTGATGTCCTCGAAATATCTTTTGATCATGAAAGTCATATTGTATTGTTTAAATGTGATTGGTGGGATGTTTATAAAAAAGACAGGGGATTTAAGATCGATAAGTATGGAATTGTCAGTCTGAATACAGGTTTTAAACTCAACACAAATGAGTCATTTGCTCTTGCAAATCAAGTAGAACAAGTGTTCTATGTAAATGATAATACAACAGCAGGGTGGATCATTCCTGTTAGACCACAACCGCGAGATTATTATAATATGCAAGGTGAAACAGCTGAAGATGATGAATTATATGTTGAAGAAGTTTATCAAGAAAACTTAATTGATATTCCTATTAGGGGAGAAACCATTGATGTGGATATTAGTGAAGGAATTAGCATAAGAGTAGGCGAATACTTGGAGGTTTAGGTGAAGGTAACTTTCAACGACGTTTATTTTTTATCTATTTTTACTTCTAACTCTAATCTAATACAGTAGGATTTGAACAGATGGCTTCAGGTAGCGGCGGTCGTGGCTCAGGTAGTGATTTCACACTCCGCAAGAAGCGGAATGCCTCTCAGCAGTCTATCCCTGAGCGTTCGTCCTCTCAGGCCATTGCCTCTCAGCAGTCTATCCCTGAGCGTTCAACCTCTCAGGCCATTGCCTCTCAACAGTCTATCCCTGAGCGTTCAACCTCTCAGGCCATTGCCTCTCAGCAACTTATTCCCGAACTTCCTACCTCTCAGGCTCTTTCTACATATCAGGCTCTTGCCTCTCAGCCTGTTGCCTCTCAGGCCGCTGCGGCTCAGACATCTACATCTGTATCCACATCTTCATCTGCAATAGGTATGAATTTTAATTTTAGTCGTTCATTAAATTGATACTTTTATGTTTATAATTTCACATAAATATCTTTATCATGTATGTTTAAACAGGTCCATCTTCTACGCAGCCTTGGGGTCGGGGACATGGCCGTCGGGGTCCCACTAGAGGTGTCACCGATGGGAGATTGGAGCAGGGTCAACGATGGAACGTGCGGGTGATCAGCGGTTACGGCGTTGGTGAGAAGGGAAGCAATTTTGTATCCCGCATGGGTGTTGTGGCAAAACTTCATTGCAAGATATGGCAGAAAAATTTTGTTACTCTTCCTGCAGCGAAACAAGCTGCAATGTTTAGAGATCTCGAGGTAACAATATTTAAAGTTAATTATATGTTTGTCAAATTTGTATGACTAATTAAGTTAACGATAATGTGCAGTTAATGTATCAGTGGGACCGAACTCCCGAGACAGATAGGGAGATGCTTATGCACATGACCTCAATGCATCGCAGTTGGCGCGGTGTTTTGAAGAAAAGAGTAAATGAAATTTTTTTATGTTCATTTATAATCTATTTTTGTATTATTTTTTCTTATGTTCATGTATAATGAAGTCAAACTGAAATCATTTCATAGCATTATACGGGAAAGACTTTGGCGGATGCAATTGTTTCCGTGCCGGCGGGTGTTGATCCGCCTGATTGGCAGACGATGTGCGAGAAATGGAGCACGTCAGATGAACATGTAAAATAATAATGAAGTTTGATAATTTATGTTGATTTGTTCGATATAAATTTGACAACTAATAATTTTTTTTCTCCAGAAAATTGCTGATCGTAATAGAGAAAATCGCTCCCATCAATCTATGCCATATAGGCGGGGCCGAACGAGTCATTATCAATTGAATGATGACTTCGTAAGATTTTCATTTTATTAGTAGTGTTTCTATATTGTTAACTTTTTATTACTTATTTTTTTTAATATAATTTGAACAACATCGTCTTCATCAACGTGATCCCGAGCGCCTTGAGATGTTCAAGATGGGTAGATGTAAGGATCTTCCAGACGGCAGTGAGCAATGGGTAGATGAGGAGAGTAGGAGTCGATATGTAAGTTATTCTATCTTTTGAATTATTATTTTTAATCATTCTTATTAAATTTAATATGTATCACTAATAACAATTTTATTTTATTTTTTTTTAGGAGAGGATGACTCAATTAACCACTTCTTCTTTGGAGAGTGATGTTGGGAGTACTCCCATTTCTGCTGAGGATGCATTCATTTCGATTATGGGAAAAGATCGATCTGGCCGTATTCGTTGTGCAGGAAGTCGAGAGACGTTACGTACATGGTATGGACCGGGAGAAGGATCGAGCTCTTCCTATCAACAGAAATTTGAGGAGCAGGCTGTGGAGATGCAAAGCATGAAAGGAAAAATCAAAGCCCAAGGGGAGGAGATTGAGTGGATGCGCAAACAAATGACAGACATGAGCGCATTTATGAGTCAATTTCAAAAAATGTACAATCCTACTCTGCCTCATATAGCTGCTGTGAATGAGGACGACGCCCAAAATGAATCAAATGATGAGGGAGATGATTTTGATGGTGATGACGAAGAGTGAGCCGATGATAATTGATACATTTAGTTGTGGATGTGTAATCTGAATTTTTCGGGAATGTGTAATGTGAATTTTTTATGGATATATATTTTTAATGTTATGTGAATGTTTCATAGATGTGTTTTTTAATGTTATGTAAATGTTTCATGGATGTATTTTTTAATGTTATGTGAATGTTTATTTATGTATGTGGATGTATTTTTTTTGTGATTTTATGAATATGTTTATTTGAAAGTGTGAATGTGTTTATTTGTACATATTGATGTGTTTTTGTATATGTTTGTAAGTACAAATCTGTATATACAGGAAAAATATATAATTTATTAGTTTAATTTTTTAATTTTTTTTTCTTAGTAACTATTTGTCAACGGCTTTATAGCCGTCGACAAATAATATCCCTCTGTCAGAGAATAAGTTTTGTCAGCGGCTTCAAAGCCGTCGACAAAGATTATTTGTCAGCGGCTTCAAAGCCGTCGACAAAGATTATTTGTCAGCGGCTTACGTCGCTGACAAAACTATTTGTCAGCGGCTTTGAAGCCGCCGACAAATGCTATATAATACTCTTTGTCGACGGCTATAAAGCCGTCGACAAATAGTTTTTGTCAGCGGCTAACGTTTGCCGCTGACATATGCTTATAACACATTTGTCAGCGGTTTTACGTAGCCGCTGACATATGTGTTATATGTCAGCGGCTTCTGTGCGTAGACATATGTAGTATATGTCAGCGGCTCTATATAGCCGTTGACAAATATATGCCAACGGGACTTTTGTCCACGGCTTTGTCAGCGGCTGGGAAGCCGTTGACATAAGTATTTGTCAACGGCTGTTTAGGATTTGTCAGCGACTTTTAGCCGCTGACAAATCCTGTTTTTGACAAATCATGTTTTTCTTGTAGTGGAGGAAGCATGGGGATTTAGAAAGATCTCATCTCTAAGATTTTGAGGAGATGGGATTCTCTAAATTTTATGTTTTGTATCTCTCTGTGTCCTGCTCAGAGGTAGGCATAGTTATACGATTAGATAAAGTTAATGGTGTGTGCCAAGTTCACTCCCATATATTGCGAGTAGGGTTAATAGAGGTGTAGTAGCTGCAAGATGTGGATCTCATCTCGTAGACTCAATGCTCCACTCACAAGCGATAGCGCTAAGTCAGTCATTTGGTCAAAAAAAGTAAGTAAAATGTCAAATTTATCATATATTTCTTATGAGTAAAACACATAAAAATTCACAATCCCATTTCAGAATAAGAGGATCCTTACTCAAAGAAGAAAACATTTACGTGGTCTCAATTATTTTCTTTCATCTGCGTTTGCTTGAAAGTAACCCATAGATGATCACGTTTTCCTTTCATTGATGTGTTATTGATATTCTCTAGATGTGTTTTTCAAACTTGCAAGTACTTATGGTATCAAATGTACGTATCTGCATCATCATATGTCATGACAATTCAAGTTATTAGATCAGCATGTGTCCTTGCCCGCATAGCGTGATGGACCCTTCTCCCTGTTTGTGGCGGGGAGATCCGACCCGGTGGGGGTCTCTCACGGGTGACTATGTCCCTCTTCGTTCTCATTTCGGCGTATTTAGCCGAGTTTCGAATCCAAGGGCTTCTGTGAGTGTTTCCCTTCCCAGTATTACCCTTAATCGTTCGGGCTAACATTAAAAAAAAAAGAGAGAGATCAGCATGTATATGATACGACTTGTCTGGCTGTTTACAATAAATATGAAATTTCAAAGGACAACACAAAGTTATCATTCCACTGATTCCAACTTTAACCATATGCATGAAAACATACATGCAAAGAAACACAAAATTTCAGCTGACTAGAGATGTAGAGCAAACCGCCCTCCACTTGCACGGGCCTGTGCCCGGGTCAAGTTTGCATATAAAGTGGAACTTTGAAATTTTTTAGACCTCATTCTTTATAATATAACTAGTTGCAATCCCGTACAATTAACATATTTAAATAAATAATTATAATTAATATAAGTGAAATTATTTTTTTACTCTTTCTAAAGGAATGAATAAAATAATTACAGAAGAATATATGTTTAGAAATACTAATATTTTTTTCTATGAATATTTTAGGCTAGTTGTTTAGTAAATATTAAAAGTTCAAAATTATTGTATCTAATAGAAATGTGAATTGAGATAGAAAACTATAAAGTGTATTGAAAGTTATTATTATTATCCCATGAGATTATCTCAATAAATATTATGTTGAAACATAGATTGAGAGAAAAATGAGAGAGAGATTGATCTCGTTAGTAACGAAATAAGTTATTATTATCTTATTAGACTATCTCAATAATAATAAATATTAGAAATAAAGTTTAATACTATTTATTTATTTTTGTAATTAATTAAATGATTTAACTTTCACCTTTATGAATAAAGATAAATCATAAATGAGATATGAAGAATCTCATCTCTTATTTAATCCAATGTTCTGACTGACATTAGAATTTAAACCCACACAGCACCTCCTTGTGTCCTTTACGGTTCAAGGACTAGGTCAGCAAAGGCAACTCTATTACACGGCTGTTGACTCGACTTGTTAGGTTGCTCATTTGAGCTAGGTAACCGTTAATTCCTGATCAGTTTCGAACTCCTTACATCCTAGATTTCTTCAAACCATCCGTTCCAAATGCACTGCTGATAGATTTGACCGCATTCATGTTATCCTAATTAAGTAGAGAATTATATATGAAGGTCTCATCTCAGGTAACTCTTATGAGTGATGCTAGCTGGTATGGAGTAATTGACTGCTAATTAACAAGCGGGCTTAAAAGTCTTATTAATAGCATTTAGGAGCACTTTTATTTCCAAGGCTAGTTCATACTTTAAATGCATATGCTTTGTTTAAAATTTTCAAACCTATATCTTTTAACTTTTATCTAGATGGCAAGGTTATAACAGTTTACAAAAAGAGCCACTTATATAAAAACACAAAACAAGAATGATTTTGAATCAATTTGAACGAGTGGAATATAACTGGGATATAAAGGATCTTGGCACTGTTTCCTCTCTTGGAATAAATTCTAGGAGTAACAATACTTGTTGCACCGAGGGTGACAATTGCAATAACTCTCAGTGTAAAAAAAATCTGAAAAATAAAAAATCGAACCCCAATGAACTGTAAAGAAAATGTCTTTAATGGGCCGAGCCTAATAATTACTTTTGATTTTTTGAGATTTTTTTAGATCTTCTGATCGGAGATCAACCTGTACAAAAGATGATATCAATTTATTTTTTTATTATTATCATTTACCCACTACTTCGACGGTCAATACAATTGACACCCTCGATGCAACAAGTATTACTCTTCTAAGAGATTCAATAATCCTGGAAAACCAAGCAAGCAAACCCCTTGGCGTGAATAATTGGTTTTTTACCGATCGTGGTTATCTCCATTATATTCAAAGGAAAGGGGATGGTAGTCTTGGAGACAGACGTGTCACAGACTACTTTACTACGTTGTTTAGGTCAAACCAAACACCGAAGGTAAAATGTATGCCACCCGGAGAGGAAAAGATTTTCGTCATTGTGAGTATGCTTTTATGATATTTCACAATCAAAGATGATATATTTTTCTTTTATTTTTCCATGAGAATTGATATAATATTGATTTTGACATATTAAAAAGACAAAAGAGACAAGATTTAAAAATTTAAGTAGACTTTAAAATTTAAGTAGTCGACATATTTCACTAGAGTAAAAACATTTTTGTTCTGTTGTAACTAGTGTTAAGTTTAGTGTCAAAGAGTATTATTATATGATTTTCCTTTTTCTATCTCATGACATAGATTACCTAGTACTCTTGTGGTAAGTTAAAACTCAGTCAATAATTACTTAAAGCTTGTTTAATGAGCAAATAAGAGCTAAATAAACTATGTTATCTATCGCATTCCCCTTTCCCAATTTGATTAATTATTATTAGAATGATTTTTTTGTTGAGAATTAATTTCTGAGAATAACTCGGAATAGTTAATTCGGCTAAGAGGTTAAATTACTTGTCTCACTTAGAATAAGAGTTTATTTCTATCTATTCAATTTCTCGTTCAACTTTTTTTACCAAATTTACTAAAATAGCTACAGCTTGGCGTCCTTGTTCTAAATGGAATAAAAATACAATTATCAAATCAAAGAGAAGATATATATTCCAACATATCGGAGCCAAAGCATAACTCATATATCTTGATCAACTTATCTAAATGTCCAAGAGAATATCATGCAAATTTTGTAGAAATTAACTTCTCTCCCATATATTTTATGCTGATCTAAATGAGTCAAATCATAATCCTTACTATGCAAAGGTGCCACGAGACTAGTTAAAGGGAAAAAAAAAAAAAGTGCTGACAATTATTAGGTATCATAATTTGACCCTTCAGTTGGCAAAGAAAATAAATGTGAGGAAGAGCATCTTTTTATGAATGAGTTATTCTATCATTCGCTAATTTTCTATTTGACAAAAGATGATAAGACTAAGTATTCTTTTTGACAAAAAGGCAAGATATTCAACTCATTTTCTTTTATGTAAGTAAAAAAAAAAAAAAAAACTCCGAACGAAAATCATCAGATTATTCTGTTCTTAGACAGAATTTTAACCTTCAAATATTTAAATTGTCAAACGATATTGATCGGATTTCTTCCTATTTTATCCACTTCTTTTTTTTTTACCAAAACTCGCAAATAATTATACATGCTTCCCACCCAGTCAAGACATTCGAGACTCGATATTACACATAACCCTAATCTTTCTCGGACCATGAGTGTGGACCAACCGTGGGCCCAGCGTGGGCTCACCTCAAGTGATTACAACTGGGCCCCACATGATGAACCCCCTACCCCACACACTCCCGCATGGGACCTCCCCATCAGGGGCCATCAAGCAGGGGAGCCGCCGGGCAATCATGCGGCCACGGTGAGCCGAATCAAACCCAGGTGGGCCCCACTGGGTCACTTCCTCTCCCCCTTCCCCCCGGGCGGTGACAAATTACCCGCAATTAGAGACAATTAACCACCGTCATTAATCGGGTATTTGACCGTTTCAGTCGCAGAGGGCCCCACCTACCCTTTGCCGGGGGAGACCAGTCGGTGGCGTGGTAACTCTGCAACATGTCTCGCCCGGGGGTGCAAAAAAATCCCGGTCGGCCATTTTGCATGCAACCACCGGTGCCTACCATGCATTGGTGGGTCATTTGGATTTTATTACCCATCTAATTAAGAGAACTTGATGGCCTCGTAATCATGTGAAATCCCCTTTCTTTTCCCTAGTTAATGCAATGTAATTAACCCCATGGACCCTGTTCATATATAATCTCATCCGTTGCACCAATCGAGTCAAGGTTTCTAGTTAATGCATCGGAACTGAAGGCTGCTCTTATCGGTCAAAACTCTAGTGTAATTGATAAAGAAACTTATGAGGTTTTTAATCTTTTATTTGATGAGGAATGCTTTAATTATATCGCATTCTTTGTCACATTCATCCATAATTATTTGATCATTAAATTGGATAATTCATGTTAAAAGGATGTTTTAATTAATACAAGTTTTCTTGTAACTGACAAGTGTTAGTTCCTGAATAACCTTGGATCATTATGATAAAATTTTGTGTGGTATGCATAATAATATTAATCCTCGTGTTACTATATATTGGCACTATA
This sequence comes from Zantedeschia hybrid cultivar, assembly GCA_030544215.1. Taxonomy (NCBI): domain Eukaryota; kingdom Viridiplantae; phylum Streptophyta; class Magnoliopsida; order Alismatales; family Araceae; genus Zantedeschia; species Zantedeschia hybrid cultivar. The sequence continues at coordinate 38,842,688 of JARZZO010000013.1, read as the reverse complement.
CTTTTGCTTGATTCTTTTACAGTGATTGTGCTAACTATTTGTGTCAGCAAACCAAGTTCTTCCTTTCCTGCCTGAATTTTCATGTTGTTGAGGGTTAATTAGTATCCTAGGAAGTTTATGATTTCTTAATGATATCCCCCAAGAAAAAATGGAGAAAAACCCACAGCCTTAATTGCCCGAGGGGGGTGTTATATCACGGTATTAACTCCTCACAAGATGCCAAGACTAGCAAGAAACTGCCGGGAAAGATCTATTTATGTGAGACTTAAGGGGGGGTAGCATTTAGACTTTCCTTTTCAAACACGGTCCAATACGTTTATCCCTACGTTTACACCTCGTAGAGCTGTAGGAATTCTTCATGTCATGGCTTCTCTCTCATTGTCAACATTTTTGTTCTTTTTCTTCTTCTTTTTTTTAATTTTTTAATTAAAAAAATAATTTTGTGACACAGAAATTTGACACTGGACACACACTTCTTATATATCCTCCTCCTTCCTGTTCTCAAATTAAGTAGCAGCGTAATTCCAACGCACAGCCCTTTACTCGCGTCATTGAAAGCATTCAGAAACCCCAAGAAACAAACAAAACAAGTCTCAATATTTCCTCGCCCGTTCCTTTCTTCCTCTCTTTTCCCTTCTCTTTTATCTATATATATTGCCTCCTCCTCCCATCTCCCCTTCCCCCACCTCCCCACACCAAACCCTTCCCTTCATCACATGTGCTAAGCCACAAGGTCTCCTTCACCGCGCACCTCTCTCTCTCTCTCTCTCTCTGTGGCAGGGCGCGCCACCAGCCATGGAGCAGGAGCCATGCAACACCAGCCTCGCCCTCGGGCTGGGGGCGGCGGTGGACGCCCTGGCCGCCGCCAGCCGCAGGCGCGCCCGCGAGCAGGGGCCGCGCCCACCTGTCCAGTTCCACGTCCTGTTCCCTACCTGCGCCAAGGAGGAGGACGGGGAGGTGGCCGGGGAGGAGCAGGGAATGAGCAGGATGCGGCTGAGGACGGCGGAGGAGGAGGAAGACCCGGCAGAGAAGGAGGCCCGAGAGAGCAGCAGCGGTGGAAACCCCCACAGCGGGGGAGGAGGAGGGGGAGGAGGTGGAGACTGCAGCGGCAGCGCCAGGAAGAAGCTGCGCCTCACCAAGGAGCAGTCGGCCTTGCTCGAGGACAGCTTCCGGGAGCGCAACACTCTCACTCCGGTGTGCATAATTTTTTTTTTCTCTCTCATCCTTCTGCATGAGTTATATATCACTTCAAACAGATCAAAAACTAATCAAAACAGCTGTGATCATCATCTACAGACCCAGAAGCAAGAACTCGCAGACCGTTTGAGCCTTCGCCCCCGCCAAGTAGAAGTCTGGTTCCAAAACCGGAGAGCAAGGTACGTATCATATACTACATATAAATCCATGCATATGTATGTTTATGAGATCACCACCTTCTACCCATGCCATCTACACACATTGAGGAAAGTTTAATCATATCAAACCATGCATACATATATATTTCTTAAGATCATAAGCTAGCTTCTACTCATTTTGAAGGATTCCCCGGTTTCTTAAGGGTTTTGGTTTGGTGCAGGACGAAGCTGAAGCAGACGGAGGTGGACTGCGAGTTCCTGAAGAAGTGCTGCGAGAGCCTGAGCGACGAGAACCGGCGGCTGAAGAAGGAGCTGCAGGAGCTAAGGTCCATCAAGCCCGGCCCGCCGTTCTACGTGCAGCTGCCCAAGGCGGCCACGCTCACCATGTGCCCCTCCTGCGAGAGGATCGCGGCCGTGGACGGCAAGGTCCCCGGCGCCTCCGGGTTCGACGCCGTCACCGCCGTGGCGAAGCCCCGGTTCTACAGCTGCGCCATCAAGGACTCGTCCATGGCATGCTAGGGAGGAGAGGCCAACATGGAGATCATCCCCGGCAGTAGTAGCTAGTAGTACTACTTGTAGATAACTCAATTATACATCCGCGTCTTGGCTAGCTCTACTGATCTTTATAATTTTTTCTCTTCTTTTCTGCCTTATTATTGATGAGAAGGCCATATAAATGGGTGGTTTTGAGGGTTAGAAGTTAGTCTCTAGCTAGGTGTCTGCAAGTTGATTTCCTGGGGGATTTTGTTCATACTTCATACAACCAAACCTTCCTTGTTTGGATCGAAAAAAAAAAATACAAGAAACATGCCATCATACTATTTTTTTACTGAACAATCTAAATCCTTCTCTTCCATGGGGAAAGATGAACGAAATTGGAAAGGTCACTTGATGACAACTTTCAGATCTTCTCTATTCTAGAAGTATATAGAGATCATCAGAAGGGGAAAAATTAGAGGTCCACTAGCATGGGACAGACCGAGGACTGGAAATTTTTTTTGGAAGTTGGTGAATTACTAGCTAGCTAGTGGGCCACTTTTATATATATTTGTACAAAGAAAAAAAAATTATAATCCCACACATTCCAAGCACGCACGGATCTTCAAACCACAATCTAATAAGTTAATCATGGAATTGGCCTGAATTAATGGGGAGGTGGGGGGAGGTCGCCCTAGGGACATCTCTCGAGTGGAGGGAGGGGATGGGGGGTCAAATTCCCCATGGCTTAAGGATGGTGTTCCCCAATGATGGGTGCAGTGGACCCTTGTTTGCCGGGGTTGTTCACATTCTTTTTCTTATTAATTTCTTCTTTGGCATCCCCCAAACGCTTTCCCCTCTTTTGGATTTTCTCATGCTAATTCAGTTAGGCATGAAATTAACGATAGCAAAAAGAAATTAAATTGAGATGCATCACAATTCTAAGACACTGAACATTAAAGATTTGTTTGATAGCCTGCAAGAGCCCCATGGTGATCCCCTACCCTCTAGGAACTTGGGGCTGAAGAAAAGTTACTAAGACCCCTTTGCACCATCCATTGGAGACTTGGAGGAAGATAGAACAGCCTGCCACTGACCACTCCAGGGTCAAAACCAAAAGAAACGAGGGACTAAGATATTACACACACACGCACGCACGCGCACACAGAGATTTCCCGTGTCTTCCCCTTCCCTTTAAGGTGTGATGAAACGTTACTAGACCCCCTTACATCATCCATGGAGGAAGAATATTAAACAGGCAACGCATCCCACTGACCCTCTTTAGTCAAATTGTAAGAAAGAAACTGATGAATATGAGAGAGAGAGAGTCTCCTGGTTTGGATACAAACGGATACCCAGTTGCATACTGTAGTGGCTTATCTTCTAACTACGAGGTTCCGAATGGAATACTATACTACCTAATCCCCTCATCAATGACAGCACTTGCAACATCAGGAATTTAAAAAAGCCGTTTACTCTTCCATGCATATTAGCATTAATCTGACTTGTAGCCCTCTTTAATAATAACAAGAACATGAATACTTATCTACCTCCCAGATAGTGCACTCGACGTCCTCTCCCATTTTAATAGTAACCGAGCTGTCCAAAAATGGGTTATGTTTGGACAACCCGTGCGCGTGTGTTGGCCGATGCCTGAGATTTCTTCCGCAAAATAGTACTAGACATATCAAGGGGAAGGAAACCTTAAAAATAAACGAAGTGCATACTTGCTTGGGAGACACACATCGTGATAGAACTAGTTAAAAATAAAAGAAGAGCATACTTGCTTGGGGGACACACATACAACTACTTAGTCCAATGTTGACTTCCTCAGGTTCTGTATAACTATTATTGTAAGACTCGAAGGGCACGTCCGTACTGTCTCATTCGGATATGGGTGGGAGGAGAACAGAAATTTCACACGTACCCTCCACCCACCAACTCTTGGATACATAGATTATGATCATTAAGCTGGTAACAGGTATTCTACATCATGACACAATGCACCCAATGAATGGAGAGGTGTCATGCCCAGATGTACAGCTTTATGACTTATAGGTGAGTCCAACTCAATTAGACTAAATCACAGTCCCCATTAACCTGCAGTTCTAGTTGACCACCCAGCCCTGGATTTGGCCAACAGCAGCTGGAACAGTCCAGTTGTTGAGCCAACACTTGGCATCAAATCAAAACGAGACCTAGTGGAATACAACCACCACCAAGCGAGTAACTTTTTCTGGGCATATGGTTGTAGAAAATATAGGCGAATCAAACTGATGATTCAATGACTCAGATTTCCGGATGCAGGATTTGTAGTGACCCACACGATCTTTCCTAATCCAATCGATCATTGCAAGTAGATGGCATACCCTTTGCCTTTTCTCTTAAATATATTGAATTGGCTGGCTTTCAACTACGAATTAGACTGCTGACCCATCTGATGATTAAGACGATGGGTAGGTGAAGAATTTCAGAACTGGATCCTGCCAAATGTGTGGTATGGAACGAACCCGGCTGGTCATCCTTAGGAAGCCTTGAAATCCAAGTTTGAGATTATTCCCTTAACACTTTTCTACAGTGGACGATAAGGTTGTCATGCTTGTGTAAGCTGTGACCCCATTTCTGTTCTACTCACAGCAGATGATTAGTCTCCTCAAAAGGGTTATACATATTTTGACTGTAAAAATAAAACCAAGGGTGTGGAAGACCTGGTCCCACCATTGGAATGGCGGTGCTGTAGGAAGCTTCACCAGCAACTCACTACATTTGACCATATCAATGTGATGGCGACTGCGTGCCAATCCACCTTTTCTGGAGAACACACTGCACCATTTCTGCTTCTGGCCGAAGGCAAAAGCATTGGTCTATCCGATGAGGTGCTACAGCAACCTATGACCCAATCAATGGGTAAGAAAGCAATCACTTGGTGTTTGCAGCCACCTTCATGTCTGCGTTGGAGGGTGTTGCAAGACAAGGGTCGCAAAAATAAGCTCGTTCCATGCATCAGGAACTCCGGGGAGACACCAGTGGCTGCAGTCCTGCTTCCTCCGGGAAACTTGCCGGCCTTCTGTCCGGTTGACTCTGTAAACTGACGGGTGCCCGTCCTTGCGGAAGTTGGTCAACCTCGTCACGTTCAAGAGGTTTACAGGGAACTGCATGCCGCGGATAACTTCCTCAATTATCCTCATTTTGGGGGGATAAGTGTTGAGGAAGGCACCGCTCAGGATCGGCTCTAACTCACCGTTGCATGTTCCACCAGAGTCCCAGTCCCCTCCCCTGGCTCAACATAGTGCATTGATTAAGGGAAGTCTGATTTATTATTTTGCTGAAATCACTCAATTTAGTTGCAGATTTTTATCAGATAAATTCATACTCACCGGAAATGTGCAGTCGAGTAACCACGATAGAACACCAAGTTCTTCCCAGGAATCATATTTTTATCAATCCACCTACCCCAGGTTATCATAGCTCTCTTGTAGGCTTCAGCGGCATCAAACTTGGGATAAATGACATCACCCTCTTGATAGTAGTCTTTCCTGGTCAATGAACGTGTTTCATTAATGCTCATGATAAGATAAGAGCTCGGACTTCCTCAAGGATAACTCGAAACAAAGAGGAAGAAAAAAGTCGTAAGAAAATATCATCTCGTACTTACCCCTTTGAAGTCTTCCCGTGGGTCCACCAGTGACCAGTATTAAAGATAACAATGTCAGCATGCTTCCATCTTGCAGCAGACTTGTCAATGCGATCAATCAAAAGCGATGGCCTAGATTTCCCTCCAGAGGTAAGGTGCGTTCCTTCCCTCACAAGAAAATGCGACCGGCAGAATTCTACTGTGCAGTTGTAATCCTGCAATGTGCATATGGTCAGAAAAACAATTGGATAATGATTCTAAACATGTTCCAGTGGTAAGTAGAGCTTGAAATTTCAACCGAGCCCAAGGAAACACAACATATGCAGACAAAAAATATGATGGCTTAATGCCCCAAAAAATAATACACTGGCCAAGACATTGAGGATCGTGCATGTCCTTACCAGGAACTGGAAAATGAAGTAACCTCGTCCTTTTGTTATTTTATATCCCCTAGTCTCATACATTTTGCTCTTATCTGGCAAAGCTTCACGTAACAGGCACAACATAGATTCAAACTGGTTCCGGTTCATTGAATCACCAACAAGCATCAGCCTTTTACCCCTTAGTCTCTCCAAAAAGTCTGTTGCATTAAACCTACATGTAAAGTATAATAACAGAAAAGGTATACATCTGCTGACCATTAAGAGAGAAAAGGCAAAATCAAGTGTTCACTTATCTAATAACATACATGACATAAAATATCATTTGGTGGAATTGGATCAGCATCTTTCCATTTTCCTTCTGATATGCAAAATGCGCATAATTCATAGTCCAAGTATTGGCCTGATCAGCTCTCTTATTAACTTGCATTTAGCAGGAAATGATGATAAAAAGAAGAAACATGCAAGGTGACAACTGCATGCAAAACAAGGCATCGAAGTGGGCCAGCACTGGAAGCCAAAGGGGCCAGCTACCAGCCCTTCAGGGCCCCACCAACCAGGCCAGCTGGCAGTTCATGTGGGCCTGGCCAACTGAGCCAATCGCCGGCCCATGGGGCCCCAGCAACATGGCTAGTCAGTGGGCCTCAAACAGACAAATAAGAAAGCCCCTATATGTTCCGCTCACGAAAGCATAGATTATTTTGTTATCTTTTATTGTGTTTTTTTAACCCTGTGAAATCAAATGAATCAGGGTAAAAAATATAGCTGGATGAATCAATGATTGCATTTGGCACAAATGGAAGTGGCAGTTCTACTATATGAGATATATAGCTGGCCTGAGTCTCCAAATACCTTGGGAGTAAGGCAAAGAGTTAATTGCCATAGAGCTCTTCAAAGGGAGTTAAAAAAAAAGAAGCAAGCTATATAGTGATGTGAGACAATAGCATTCCTTTATTGTTTGTTTTCTCTAGCTCATTTTCTCCAACACGTGAAAGGATGCTCATAGTCCTTTCCCTGAAAGCAGGGTACCGCTTAGAAAAGACGGGTACAATACTACAATGTAGCGACGTTCCCTGTGAGATGAAATCAGGGCAATGGATGGCTAATTGAAAATGCATTATCATTCTGCAGGTTTGGGGTGTGAAGAAGAATTTTGGTTGCCCTGAACATATGTGTGTGAGAATTAGATTTGGTGGACTTGGACATCTATATAGAAAAAGAAATTAAATACACAATACAAAGTCCAAACACGAATGGGAAGTTATGAACTTATTAAATCTGGGCAGTCAGGGGAAGGGGGATTAGGTTGAGATCGTATACAGATAAAGTTAATCAATGGTAGATTTTGAGATCTATACAGTAAAGCCAGATCCAGGATTTTGTTTTTAAGGGTTAGAACTTGGAAATGGACTCTTGTCCAGATTCTAGGTAATGTTGGGAGCACTAAATCCTCTTTTTTAAACCTTCTAGATTTCTCCTACAATAGAGGTATATTATTGGATTTCAGCTCGCCTAGATTATCATATGTTTTGACAAGGTCTTTCTAATGTGGGAATGGTAGGAGCTATTGACGATGGAGAATGTTGTCTTTCTTTCACAGGATGCAGGATGGTGCTCCTGTCTGTGCAAACCATGAATGATCAACTCTCAGTTCAGTTCAGTTTGTCTGTCTTTATGGATGACAAATAAGGCTAGGGGTAAGAAGTAACACAGGTTTGAATGCACACTTTGGTCTCTGTTGCTACATCCAGAAGTTTTTTTAAGCATAAGATTTGTTTTCCACAACATTTGGCTGAAAATTGAGTTTCCTGATGTATAAAATGCAACTGATACTAATTCTTCATCTTACAGCACGAGTGACATATGTCATCTTATGTGTTGATTGTGGAACCTTCATTTATTTGCATAACAAAATTGGTGGTATAATACATGATATTTTCCAAAAGAAAAAAGATTGGATTTACCATAATAGACATATTATGCATAATTAATCAGCATCAATACCATAAAGTGAACAGAACATATTTTGCACTGTTATGATCCTATACCAACAAATTCAGTACAATTGGAAACTTTCTCTAGTTTCCTTTGACCCTTTGTTCTCTGAAATTCTAAATGCGCATCAAGTCTGGTCAAATAAGGTGTGGAATTGTTTGGCATGTCCCCCAAGCAGCTAGTAATTAGAAGATTGAGAAGATCATTATGCATACATTCTCTCTCACAGATAACCAGACAAAATGCTTTCCCATGTGGAGATGGGAGTCCGGTTTTAGCTTGTTTATCAGTATGCTGGCATATCATTCGGCAGAACCCTCGGCCCCTGTGGCAGTGTTCCCCTCTAGGTGCTCCCCCCTCTGCCCCCTCCCCTCTCTCGTTTCAGGTTAGTCTTCCCTATCTTCCCCTTTCTCTCCTTCCGTCTGTTTTCCTCCCTTCTTGTGTCCTCCAGCCTCCTCCAACCCATCCTCCCCCTCCGCCCCCTCTACTCTTCCTACCCGTTTCCGTCCACTCGGGTTTCCTTCCTCCAAGCCCCGGCCTCTCATACCCCCCTCACCCCACTGTTTCACCCCTCCCTCTTCTTCCACTTTTTTTATCGGTAAGGCCCACCTTACCAGGTTTTGACCCTTGGTGGTTTTCCTCCTCTGGCAACTCTCCCCTTGCCGGAGCTCGGCTTCTAGGTTTTTTTGGCTGCCCCCGTGTTCTCCTTTGTATTCTTCTCCTCTTTGTTGCTGTGGTGCTATGGAACGTCGTCTGGTTGGGCCTCCCCTGACTCGGCTCTGGTTTTGTCCATTGGTGAGTGGAGGCTCTATTGCTGTGGGAAGGTCCTGTTCAGGGATCTTGGAACCTGTTGGAGGCGCTCGAGGTTCTATGCATAATCCATATGTCCTTCAACGACATACATTTCCGAGCCCTGCCGATGTCTACTGCCATGTGCTGCAGATTTGTCCAGCATCATGCCGGTGCAACCATGGAGGTTTCCTCCCCTTGCTCAAAGTTCGCCTTCTTCCTCTTCGGCATCTGTTCAGGCCTCAGCACATCCAACGATTGCTTCTCCAGCACAATTATTATCCTTTGTGTTCTGTGCATTTCCCTTTGGTCCATGTTGGTTGCTTTGTTTTGTACCAGATCCCTGGCTCGGCCGAACATCTGTTCTACTCGGGCCAAAAGCTTGTACTGTTTGTCTGCCTTGTTAGCCCATGCTCTGTATCCCTTGCGTATCTCCTCTTGTACTATGTTTGCAGTTTAGTTTAATGAATGGCAACCTTTTAATGATTTAAAAAAAACAGTATGCTGGATGTTTAGGTTGGCACAAAGATGGCGTATCATCATATGATCAATTTGAAACAGAAGATTGCTAGAAATCTGGGTACCCACCTAACCAGATGTGTTCATAGAATCATAAAAAGGGTAACCAATAGCCACCTTGTTTGCTGTGTTTTCTCTTAAGTAGCTCTGCAGGGATGATTTTTAAGGTAGTGAATGCAAAAGATGCCTTTGAATGATGACCTAATTTGCTTTAGATTTTTTTTTTTAAAGAAAGGACTTATCTATCTTCTATTTGGAAGTTGGTTTCTTTCATACTCAGTTCACCCATTGTTCTCTCCTACTGTTTTCTGCTCACACTGGAAGTTTATCCTCTTTCCCTCCTTTAATGCTGAATGTATGGTTGATTCCTTCTGATTTAAAGTAACAGCATACATAACTGCCACAAAAAACAGGCATGCAAAAAAGGGACAAAAAAATTATACCAGGTGGTGATATGGGGCATAATGAATAATAACCTGCAAAATAAACCTACATCCATCCTAAAGCATCCTCCTCAAATCACGAACGATGCAATAACACTAGGGAGGAGAGGTAAAATGATTAGTACCCCTCATTTTAAAGATGACAATCACAAGAAGGGAAGTGGGTCAAGCTTTATCCCTATGCCTATGATGTTTCTTTCACCACCCCTCCAAGTTTTCAACCAATGCATAAAATCACTTTAAAGCCCCGACTTCAAGCTTTTACCTCAAATTTTCAAGAAGATGCTGCAACATTATGCCTTACAATGATTAGTACAAACCTCACTTTCAAAGAAATGGCAGGGAGAAGAGGGAACTGCAAAGTGTGCTTCAAGGCCTCTGAAGTGATTTCTCCAGCATCCAATCAGAGTTCTGAACAGCCAAATTTTTAGAGAGTTTCCAAGGACCTAGAACAATGCTGTAAGTTATGAACTAGTATACAGTCCTAAAATTTAGATCTTGGAAGGCAACATTTGCCTTTTCCATATCATAAGGGCTAAATTGCATTTTCTTTACTATTAAGTTGCAAAGTGACGCACCCCTCTGTCCATGTTCCAGCCAGAACATATTCTTGATACTTATAAAAAAGGAAGCAAGGATTGGGGATCGGGCATGGATCGGCCCGACCCAAACCGCTCAGATCGGTCAATCCGATCTGATCCCAGACTGATCCAGTCTGATCCCTTCTCCCTTATAGAAATTATAAGAGTTTAGAAAAAATTAAAAAATATGTGAAAAAATCTTTAAAAATGTACAAAATGATTACCATTGTTCAAATCTTGATTTCTTCACTTTACCTTGTTGTCTAAGTCAACTCTATGTTGTTTCCTTAATAACTTGTCTCTCTATAACATACGCAGACACACACTCTCTCTATCTTTCATCTATTCTTTTTTTCTCTTACTCTTTTTTCTTCTTTTATATATATTACTATAAATAGTTCTCAACAGTAAATAAAAGTAATAAGTTTACCATGTTGTACTTCCAAAGAAAATTAAGAAATATATACCACTCTCTTTTTTAAAATTTAAGTTTATTTTATTTTTTACTGAGAACTATCTAGTTCTAGATACAAGCGACAATGAACATTTAGTTAATTTTTTTATCAACGACTATAATACATGCCCCCTGTGGAAGACGTGAGGGACATTGAGCCCTCGTGCTTTGATTTCTTTTTATTTATTTTAGATTAGACCTTGAGAACATATGATGAGTCCTTAAAGAGTCTAACAGCATTGAATCAAGTGTGTGGATCCGTTATTTTTTACCTCTCCCGACTGACCTTAGTCAATGTTAATTACGTCGATCAAACGATCGACCACTCTTGATTAACTGTCATAAGGTAATGCCTTTTAAATGATATCATGCACTAACATAATACAAATCACAATTTTGAATCAATTTGTCGGACCATGACTTATTATAAAAAAGGAACTAAAACAAAATTCATTTGTGCCCTTTTAAGTGTCTTTGTATCTTAAAGGATACACATTAACATGATAAATCTATCAAACTCCTTTTGAAACCCTTAAAGGCATAGTAGTCAATCATGTCCCGTCCCGGCATGTCCTAGCCGGGACATCCCGTCCCAATGAGAAAATGGGACAAGACAATTTCTCATATGTCCCAGTTGTTGTCCCGCTCTGTCCTGGCCTGTTCCGGCCTGACCCAGTCTGTCTCGGCCCGTCCCAACCAGAATTTGTATTTTAACTTGAGATTTTCCTAACCACTTAAGCTCTTTGTAAATTTATTTTAAGGGCATTTGATGAATACACTCCTTTATAACATCACAAATCCATCCTAAATGCTTTTGTTGCATTAATTTTGTCTTATTTCCATGTTTATATGTTAATTTTCATATTCTTTTATGTATACATATGTTTTAGATTTGTTGGAATATGTATGAAAAAATCCCAAGATGGGACATCGGAATTGTTCAGGATACTGAGACGTCCCATCCCAGTAGAAAAATGGGATTAGGACCAGCACAGGATTCACAACTATGCTTAAAGGATTACCTTTTGAAGTGTCAAAACAATAATTGATATGAGCATGGCCTCCCTATTCGATAAGTATCCTTTAGGGCATGACCTCTTGATAGACCTAATGAACTATACCAATATGCCATTAAGTATCCTTTTACTTAAGGGATATTAGTAGGTCTACTTAGGAGTCATCCTTTAGGTTCGATGAGTATCCTTCAAGAGAATGTCTCTTAATAATCCTAATGGACTATATCAATAATCCATTAAGTATCCTTTAACCTAAAGGGTACCAATAAGTTCAATTAAGGTCCATTAAGGATTAAGGATAATGTGGCCCATTAAGTCCGATTAAGTGTCCTTTAATACAATTCCTTAATGGTTCTAAGTGAAACATACTTATGGGCCATTAAATATCCTTTAAACTAATGAGTTTTTAGCGACTTAAGACCTATTAAGGATCCAAAAGATGATCCATTAAAGGTTCACTTTAATTGGACAAGTCCAAACAAGGCCCGATGTGTTTTGTTAGTGGGGCCCAATAAGGGTTCTCAACATGTCAACAATTCATTAAATACGGTCCAATTAAATGTCCTTTTGGTGAGTCATGACAAGTGACAACAACCCATTAAATGTTCATTTAAGATCCAATAAGCTTTCATGATGATTGATGCAACATAAACAAAGTTCAATAAAATTCAACTTGATTACTGGATCATGTTAACCACTTAATCGAGATTACAAAAACGTAAGATTCAAGAATACATGAGTCATTACATAACTTTGCAAAGCTCAAGAGAGCATCAGCTTGCATAAAGATCATCCAAGAAAGTATGAGTGCATCTTCCTAAGTCTAAAAATAGATCATCAAGCTCAAGAAAACAGCTTAGCCTTGCCTTGAAAAATTCTTGGACTTCTCTTTGAAACTGACAGCACTTCGTAGTCTTCAAAAAAGTTTTCCTACAGCAGCCCCCCTAGTGGGGTATTTATAGGGCCTTGGGGGAGCCAACCGGTGGCGGGGTAGGTCACCGGTGGCACCTCCCACCGGTGGCCTTCCCTCCTTTTTTTTTTTGAATTTTCGTAGAGTTAGAGAGAGGGAAATCAAATGTGTGTGTGAGAGAGAGAGAGAGGAGAAATGAGAGAGAGAGAACAAGAGAGAGGCTCGGCCTCTCTATGTGACCAGTTGGGGGGAGGGCACCGGTGTGGTGGCAAATCCCACCGGCATTTTCTCTCTCTTTACCCCTTCTTTTTCTTCTTCTATTTTCTCTCTCTTCTTTATTTCTCCTCTTCTTCCCATTTTTTTTATTTGGAAAGCTACCCACCCCACTAGTGGGGGCGTGGATTGGAGCTGGTGGTTGGGGGGGGGAGCACTGTAGGGACCTCCCCACTAGTTCTTTCTCTCTCATCTCTCTCTCCTCCTTTATTTTCGTAAAGAAACCCCAGCACATCCCCCCTGATTTTGGGTTATGGGGGGCCACCAGCGGGACCCCTTCGGGGGGGAGCACTAGTGGGACCCCCCCACCGGTTCCTTCTCTCTCCTCTCATCTTTCTCTCTCTATTTCTTTCTTTCTTTATTTTTGTTTTCTTCCAAAATTCCCCCCCTCCCCAACTAACTGGTGGGGGTCTTTTTTTTAAAAAAAAATCACCCTCTCTCGGATCTTTTCTACTTCTTTTCCACCCTTTCTTCTTCTTCTTTTGTATTTGCACCCAGACCGGTGGGGGGGCCTTTTTATTTTCTTCCCACCATTTCTTCTTTCTTTTTTGTTTCTATGCCCAAATCGGTGGGGTTTGCCACTTTTTCTTCATATACAGATAAAAATCTGTTAAACACCCCATTTGGTGCCAATACCACAATCTCACAATATAAGACAAGATCATACATTAATAAAAATGTCACTATGATATTGTACTATGAAAATATAGTGCTAGCACCAAAGAGGGTATTTGTATCCGGTCATTAACAAAAAATTTCAATAAATTTCATTATCCTTGTTATCGTTATATCGAGAACCAAATAATCTTCAACAGGAAAAAAGAATGATGCATATTTCTTAATTTTCTTCTAAAACACAACTTGTTAAACTTGTAGATTTTATTTACTGTTAATACTATTGTATCTAAGGAAGGAAAAAAAAAAGAGCAAGAAAGAGAAAAGTTTAGAGAGATTGTTAGAGAGAGAGTGTGTTATAGAAAGACAACTTACTAAAAAATGCCTTAAAGAGTCCACCCAATCATTGTTACACTTCCCATAGCCAAGTCAATAGAAAAGAGAGGTAAGACTTTAGACTTTAGAGAGAGAAAACTCAGACAGAGAGAGAGGTAGAGAAATATTAATTAGATAGAAAAATTTAGAGAGGGAGAAATATTAATTAGATAGAAAAAAATTAGAGAGAGGAAGAAATATTAAAGAGATAAAAAAAAACTTAGAGAGAGAGGGAGAGAAATATTAATTAGATAGAAAAAAACTTAAAGAGAGGGAGATAAATATTAAATTATTAATTAAATAAAAAAACTTAGAGAGAGAGAGAGGGAGAGAGAGGAGGGCATTTGGATGGGGTGGAGAGTGGCCTTAGGGGGTTTATATAGACCCCCCAAGGCCTAAACTAGTCATTGGGAATGTTCTTAGTGGCTAGCCAACAGTTAATTTTCAAACTAGCAGTTGGGGGTCGGATCGACCCAATATGGACCGGGGATCGGGTGATCCGCATCAATCCCACTCGATCCTTCTGATTCCAGTCCACGACCAAAGGATAGGGGTACGGGATCGGATCGAACCAGCCCGAAACCGATCGGACCAGCCGATCGGCACACCATACTTACCAATATACCCAGCACACACTTCCAGCATAGATAAGACTTTCCAAACATGATGCACAGTGCAAACAACTAGTATTATGCACCGTCGTCTTCTCACGCTATAGGATCTGCATTCGGTAATGTCAGTCTAAAGTCCAAACTCAGAATCCTCCCAACAACCAGAGTAACTATCACCTTCAAAAAAACAACCAGAGTAACTACATTGAGAGACTGGTAACAAGGGAGGTGTTTTCGAATGTAAATTACAAGAATATGGATTAATATCAGTATGCAGTGTCCACTTCGACTATACTTCACCACATGGTGTTTATTAGAAGAAATGGAACATCTATTGGCCCATGAATATCTCGTCGATCCAAAAGCAGGGGCAAGTTGTTTAAATGTGTCTTTGTCCAGGCACATGGCATTTTGGATACAACCTGCTAAAAAGGGTCTATCATTTGCTGTATCTTTGAAGGTGCAAGAGCTTGGACGTTTATCTTTTTCTAGCATAGGATAGGAAGAAGGGTCTAACCGCAATTTATTTCACAGATGATTCTACCAAAAGATCTGAAATAAATGGAGACTTCCATTGCGAAGTTAGACCAGAAGAACTCAAGAACAGAAGAGACAGAACTCAACTACATCATATTTGAATTCACATGCAATTACATGAAGTACTTCAGTGAGAACGAGCTTCTAAAATATGGTGCCAATCGATATGTGAACTGGGTCTTTCAAAACTAACTGAACATGCTATCTAGAAGTTTGTGGATGGCATAAGTGTTCATATGTCAGGAGCATAATTGGCACCTAAATCAAAATATTACGTAGACATTGAAGAGAACTAGAGCACAATTCAAGCTGAGAAGAACAAGAAGGCATTCCAACAAGTCCTAGAGCTGTCAGTAAGTCCAGTAAAACAAGAGAAGATGGGAACTGGGAAGGATGTGCAGTGACTTTACATCTTACACTACTGTAGTGAGATTGAAGGTACTATTTGAAACTATGATCGCCATTCAAATCTTTGGATTCATCTAGCTCCTATTTGAAACTATGATCTTCATTCAAATCTTTGGATTCATCTGCCCCAAAATTATTAGCATGCTTTCGTTCACCAAAACTATGCATCTCACTGATAGATTCCAAAGGAATCTCATATAAGCAAATGTAACAAATTCCCGAGACAAGAAGAGGAAAAGCCCATAAAAATCCCAGCTTTCCGTGCCTACCTGGGAAGATCGCAACCGTGAGGCTTCCATCTCCACTTCATGTATCCCCCGTCGGGCCTCCCATTCTCCTGGCACGCGAAGGCGTTGTCCACGTAAGGGCAAGCGCCTGGCCGGTACAGGGGGTACGTCCCCTCCCCGTCCTCCACCCATGTCCCATCATAAAGATCGCACTTTTCCTCCACCCCCTTCTCCCCAAGATGCTCAATTCCTTCCGTGCCGCCACGGACGCTCTCATTCCGATCGGGAATTCGAGGCTCTGGAACCAAAGATTCCAGATGCTCGGAAGCTCCATGCCCCAGTGGCGACAAGGCTCCGCCTTGCGCCTTCCGCGGGGATTCCGGCGGGGAACCCCACAAAGCTAGCTGGTCTCGTGGGGGCTGGACGGAGGGGAGAGCCGCCGGCGGAGGAAGCAACTGGGGGCGAGGAGCGTTCGAGGAGAGCGGGAGGTGGCGCGTGAAGACGGAGACGGAGGGCTCTAGGGAGCGCTTGCTGAAGAGGAGGACGCCGAGGAGGGAAAGGGAGAAGAGGACGCAGAAGGCGGCGGCTCGGGGGCTCCCGAGGGGAGTGTGGTGCTGATGCGGCGGCGACAGTGCGGAGAGCGCCATCAGCACCGGCCGCGTGGACGACGGCCGCGGCGGAGGTAGCTCGGAGAGGTCATCCCCTGGGCACTGGCGATGGAGGAAGAGGACGGCCTCCCACGCTGTCGTCAGAGAAGTGGAAGGGGGAGAAGGACAGGAGTGAGCTGACGGTGATGGGACGATTACTCATTTAGCCCTAGAGTATTATATATTTCAGATGTATCCTTTATTTGTTGCATTAATTTATAGACCCTCTAGCTTTTTTTTTTTTTGACCGGATACCCCTAATAAAATAGTACCCAATCCAGGTGTGCAGACTGGAATTTGATCAGAAAGTGTTCTCATTAAAATAGAACCCGGTCATTCTTACATTCGTCCACCCCACGACTCTATTTTCAACCTAACCATATTTAACATTTCCTATAATTTTATACACCAGAAAATACTCGGATGCGGGCAGAACTACGTTGTATACTAAAGGGAATTTCTCGGAGAGAGAGAGGGATTAGTGGTTAATAAAGATGATTTAATCATTTAGTGGTAAACACGAATTTGCCTACAAATAATGCAATCTTTAAAAAAATATCTCAACTTTGTCTTGCGCTCAAATTTGGTTTTCATGACCTCAAGGAGGTGGTAAAGTCCCTGCAGGGATGTCAAAACGGGTCTAAGACTTAAGACTCGATCTGTTAGGTCTAGAAAATTTGAGTCTGGATATATCCAATAACTCAATAACAGACCAATTAAGTTTTATTAGTTTAAATTATTCAAATAGAATTCTGTAAATCTGAACTTGAAATTAGGTTCATTGTAAACCGTATCAGACAAAAAAATACACCTAATTTCTTTTAAAATTAGTCTGAGGTGTATTTTTAACAAAAAGAGACCTATACCCAGCCAACTTACAGCTGGGTGTGCTACTATGGCATGTGAATTAGAAATGAAAACAAAGAATGCTACGATGATTGATGAGGGAGGAAGCAGAGCGTTGGAGATGAGGCGAAGTCTGAGATGAGATCTTATGGATTTTTTTTTCTTAAATTAGAATATATTCTCGCCCACATGAAATAGGAGGTGAATTAGTTATTTTATGAGCAACAATAGATACAAGACCCATATTCACATCCATGTAATGTAAATAGAGGCACACATTGATCCAAAAAATAAAGCCTAGTGAATCTCATCACACAAAATTTGGCCAAAGTGTGATCGGCTCGAGCTAAAACTGTCCCAAGGTGGAGAGGTATGTTAAGCTAGTCTCCTTTTAGATTAAACATCAACAAAGTCAACATTCTCAAAGCTCTTCTAAGATAAGTAAAGCCTAAAATAAAGCTCAGACACTCAAATTAGCAAGAGTAATACTTGCTGTATTGCAAGACATTGAGGCAAATTAAGTCATTTTATAACATGTATAGGTAGCACATGAGTTTGATAACTTTTTTACAAGTGACTTGACAAGCATTTAAAATGGATACATATTTCAAGGCATGACAAATGTATGTCGGTGTATTCGACATGTCCACAAAATATTTGTCACACTATAAATTATTAATTACGTCTAGAGATTTGTACATGCATGCTTAGGGATGACAAATACTTTTCAAATATAAGAAATATGCAAAATAATTGACATGCTCAGAAATGCGTATACTAGGGATGACAAATAATTTTAGATATGGCAAACACTTTATAGGCATCACAAAATATTTGTTAAGTCCACATGTATTTATCATACTCACAAATGTGCACCTACATTAAATGCTTGCTAAGTCACCTATGAAAAAATTGTTCAACCCATGTACTGTCTGGACTAATGTTTGCTGCACTGAGAGTCAATGTAGCAAGTTAAGTTATCTTGCAATGTAAGATGATATTCGTCTACATGGGCCGGTGCACATGGGTTAGGTAATTCTTATTCGGATAGAGTCATACAAACATTAAATATTGCGGGTACATGATTCTAGATATGAAAAATACATGTGGAAATGACAAATACTATTTTCCGTGTGCACAAAGTATTTGTCATGTCTAAAAAATATTAATCACGTTCATAAATTTGTATACATATATGTAGGGATGACAAATACTTTTAGGCATAATAAATATCTCGTAAACATGATAAATAATATTTTTCATACTCACGAAGTATTTATCATGTATGAAAAATATTTATCATGATTGTTTGGAAAAACCTCGATGCATCAAAAATAAATAAGAGCGAAGCATAAACATGTATGGAAACGTATCACGGTGAGGGGTGAGAAGTTACCTTCACGTTGACGTAGAGAGATGAATGGGAAGAACCTCGAGAGGACAAGAAAGAAACTACGAGGAGGGCATCTTACTTTATTCCACGCTCCAAGACCTAAATCGGAGTGGTGATAACTTCTTGGAGAGCAGCCTGCAAAGAAAAACTCTTAGAGAGGAGGAGGAGGAAGAGCACAGGAGGAGGGAAAAAATAACAACCTTTCGGAACACACATCCCGTTTCTCCCTCTCTTTATTTATCTCTCTCTTCTTTTCTTATTCAAAAATGTGGGAGAGAGGGAGAAACGTGGGGAAGATATTGCGGTTCCCAACCGCAAGTCAACACTTGAGGGGGTTCCATGCCCACTTCCTCCTCTCTATCCACATTCATGTCCCACGTAGGCATTTGCATGGACCTGATCTCCAAGCGTCAACATGTCCCACTTGCCCGCGAAGAGCAAAGGTTAATAAACAAACTCTCTCTTTAGCTGCTGCAATCCAACTGTCATATAGGAAATGAAACATGCGACCTCACGAACATAACGTGATCAGACGAGTAGTGGTCCATTAACTTATCACCAAAACTAACGAAACATAATACTCTTAAAAGTCTCGTGATATCCTAGACAATCTTATATTCACCTGATTTAATACTTCGGATCTCTATGATAAATAACTAGCAGTTTTAAATTCCAAATGCCATAAGATCATAACTCTTGTCTGCACACAGTTGACTGAGTTTCCGGGGTATGATTCACATAGCATAATGCAATATATAGATGTCTTCACTAAGCTTCCGTGTCAATTCGATTAATCTTGATTGCTTTTCTAGACATGTCTCGTTGAATTGTATCAACCTTAGTCATAAGGATCATGTTAAAGTAGCAACGCCGAGCTTCTTCTTCATGACATAGTTTTCAGGTCGCATAAGATACTAGTAGGATCAATAATATGATCTAGAAGCTCACACAATGATGAAGTAGAGATCTATTCATCATTCTCATTTATCAATCTCAAATAGCCGATTTTTCCCATACTCGGATTCAGACTATACTCATGGGGGCCCTGGAAATGGACTCGAACCCACCACCAAGCTAACCCTTGACCCGTGATTCAAGGGTCACATGTGCACAATGGCACTGGGTGTATTACTAGTAAGTATCATCACTTCGGGTCCAAACCACGAGAAATACTATAAGTCACCCACCCCAATGAATGGATCAAGCATGCAAGTATGTATGAACATAATTAACATTTTATATATGAAAGTAGACACATCACATATTTTATAAAGAACAATCATAATAGTTATTAATACACTCATGTAATGTAATTAACTATAGTGAACTCTAATTTTAATGAAATTTGGTGTGTATTTAGACATATACTATAATAACAACATATCTAAATTTTAGTCAAAAATATTAGGAGTTGAGTTTACAGTGAATCAAATATTACTACTATGTCAGAAAATATGCCACAACTCATCACCTTTGAAGATGAGAGCATATCTCTATAGTTTCTCAACCAAATACTATGAAATTTGGTGGAGACATGTATCAGTATGTCAGGAGTCATATATATAAATTTCAAGTTAAATAGTGCACTCTATACTTTAAACAAAATTTAGACGCCTTTAGACGTAAGGTTTCAAATCTATTAAGAAATTTGTGAACAATTCATCACTTATGAAGATGAGAGTATATCTCCTTAATTTATCAAACCATTGCTATGAACTTCGGTGGGAACAGATATTGATATATCAAGATTCACGTATAAAATCTCAAGATATTTCATAATAGAAATCATATGTAGCAACTTAATCTTGGATGGACTATCCCATAAGGAAATTCTGAGTTTAGTTTGCTGAAACTAGACTCTAACTTCTCACTCATGGCATTAAAAAATGACTCATCCAATTCAAAAACTATTGATGAGTTTTGAAAATCTATATGTTATCTACTAAATATAAGACATGCAAGTTAATCCGTGTATACATTGAGTCACAATGGCCAAGAAACCCATTGATCGTCTAGATTTCGTAGTCAACTTTATATCCATAAAGATGGAAGTAGATCTCACTCAATCCTTCTCCAAATCTCATGAAATTTTAATTAGATGTTCCAAACATATCAATACACAAAATATATAACATACATGACGATTCATAAAGCCAATAACTCACACTCATCAATTCTTTTATAATCTAAAAATCAGGTTCGGACTGTACACAACTAGCATATGAAATTTCATGAAAAACTTTTCAATCTCTATTTGTTTTGTAAAATAAGAGTCTAAACTTTAATAGTAACATATGAGACACCAAATCAAGGTAACGTATGCGTCAATAATCCTCTTAAATATACATGCCTATAAGAAAAACTAAAGTTATGCATAGATCTTGAGAGAATCAAATATGATCATCATCCTACCTTAGTCATAACTCCACCAAACTCAAATGAGTCTTCGAGAATCAATCCAAACCCCAAGAGAAAAAGGAAGAGGAGAAGTTTAGGATCATCCATGTGCCCAAAGCTTTAAAGAGTCTTCCTCTTCCAATTGTTTACTTGATCACCTCCTAGATCTCCACTTGAAGCCTCCCATCACACAAGAAACACCATGGAGGACCTCCTCCATCACATTGGTGGCCATGCACACTAAGGACCTCTCTCCTATGGAGGGAGAGAAGAGAAGAGAGCTGGAGAGAATGAGAGGAGAAAATGGGGGCGTGCTCCCCTCCACCTATAAGGCCTTCTCTTTTTATATAAAGGTCTTCCATTTAGTCAAAACAGGTCATTTAACCAATAGGTATCTAATGGGCCTTCCGAAACTCATTTAAATGAGCCCAATAACCTTTTAATGAGTCCACTAAACTGACTTTAACTAACATTATTTCTTATTTTTTTCCTTTGGTTTGATTCTTAAGCTAACTGATTTGAATCAATGCCACTAAAAGACGAAAGTTCACTTCGAAAATTCACTAATCTTTAATTATCACAATATAGTCATGTATAATTCACATATAGTTCATCACAAAATTTATTCAATTCAAAATAAATCAATTTAATGTAACTTAAGCGAGTTTGATCACAGTTAAATTTGGTCAAAGTTGATAAACTAGTTCGAAAATTGTGATCCGGTCGGGTTATTACAGTATAGACTCATATTTCACTATAAGTTAATGATATTTATGTAAAATATTTTTGTATATATGACCTTATAAACTATTATATTTGTTCGTGTGCCCATAACTCCCACATATGTTACATCCTCTAAAGAGTTGCAATTATATTCCTCCCATTAAAATACTGCCAATTCTAACAGAGTGCCAAAAGGATTTAAATATTTTTACATGCATACCCCTAAATTCAATATAAATTTGCTTGTATACTCAATTCACTAGAATTTAAAAAATATTTTTGATATATTCAGTTGAAATTTACAACATTTGGACGGAAGGTTATAATTGCAAAATTTCTAAAGATATGATATACATGCAAATACAGTAAGTTACAGAAATGTATATTAAAAAAATTTGTCTAATAAAGATAAATATTGTGCCAACTATATGATAGTGATTGATTTAATATAATTTTTCACTTAATTAACTCTTGGTAATGATACTAACTGAATAGATGTTGAATGTGTGGTAGTGTAGATCAATCTTTGAACCGTATAAACATGCTAACCGGTTGAATGTTTGTGCACCAGGTCAACCTTGAACAGGACAACATAAATACGCTTCCATAAGTAATATAAAAGAAATACTAGGAGTTTATGCAAATAACCTCCTAAAAGATTTTGTACTTGTAAATAATTCCTACATAATTCATATTTGCATATAACCTCTTTAACTATAGTGGTATTTACATATAACCTCTTTAATTATGTAGTTTGTCTTGAATTTCATTAAGGTTAATTTTTTTCATTTTACATAAAAATAAAAATATTTTTTTATGTTAAATATATACAACAAGCTTATGGATATATGTTTATGTGATTTTCTTATAAAGTGTTTGTATTTCAACTAAGAGTACTATTAGCATTTTCATTTAATAGTTTCGCGTATCCTATGTATGGAAATAATATTTTAATTCAAGTAAAATTCAAAGTAAATTTACATACCTAAGGAAGTTATACGTAAATATCATCGAAGTTAAGGGGGTTATATGTAAATATAAATCATATAAGGGGTTATGTATGAATATAGAATCCTTTAAGGGGTTATCTATAGAAACTCCAAGATAAATATATATCTGTAATGCCCGGATATTTCGCAAGCCTTTCTCTGATATTTTTGGGACGACCCAATGTTAAACCAAGTTGGGCCTCCTGCTTGGCCTTACTCAAGGGTGTGCACGGTTTAGTTCGGTTTGATTTTGGAAGAATTTTTTTCAACTCGAACCGAACCAAATTGTCACTTGAAATTGAACCAAATTGAAATATTTTGATTACATTTGGTTCAAATCGAAATTTATATTTTATTTATATTAAAAATATCTATTGATTTAAAAATTAATTTATTTGATTTTTTGGTTCAGTTTGATTTCATAACTTTGTGAAACCGAATCGAACCAAATATGACCCAAACGAACCGAATCGAGTCACTTGGTTCAGTTCGATTTGAACAGAATTATGCATAACCTTAACCTAAGCTGACTCACTGAAATTTTTAATTCGATCAAAATTTATTGAAGGCTAAAGTTTCCAATATCTTCTACGGCGATGCAAACTCTAAAATAGCCTCTAGTCTCAAAGGAAACGAACCTCTAACCTATGAAAGTGTAAACAAATCCTGATCACATATGCCGATCACATTATAGATGTCTTCATTTGGAAAATGCAACCTTCAATTGGCCTGGTCAATTAGGTAGCAGCCTACAATTAACCAGTTTAAGTGCCTCACCAAGGACGTACGGCTGAGCAGCTCCTTGCATGGCCTCAACAAGTCAATTTGACAACCTGGGCTAATACCTACATATCAAACCCTAGATATTGGTATATGGGTATTTGAACAGGTATTAAATTTAACATAGATCTAAAATGATAAAAAATAAGATATTTAACTTTTGGGTGTCAGAGTACCACATTTTAATGTGTGTACCAAATTTGATGTTACTTAGGCACATTCAAAAACTATTTTTCTTGAAGAGAAACACTTACTGTAATATCTTAAGCAATTGCAATATAACAACCATTTAAGGCATCATGCACTCTCTCCAGGACTACACAACAATCAGAATGCTGTCCGATCAACTTGATTAGATGGTAATTATATATTGTAGTATTCACATGACATTGCAATAAATATTTCTCTTTCTTAATCCTGGTCTAAATGACTCAAGCTTGCCCATCAGTAGATGATTAAGATATGTGAGATCCGAGATCCATGAGATTGAGAAAATGAGTGGGGGAAAGTGAAAAACCAATAATTTGTAGGATTGAGCCAATGAAAGTTGAAAAGGTCACCAGCACCTTTCTTGCCTTCATTATATGACTTCGATGGCTGCTCCCACTTGAGGCCCTGCCTTCGTTGGCGAAATCATGAGAATTTTAGATGCCCATAGACATCAACCGTGCACTACAAACCATGGTAATTTGGACAGCTAATTAGTGGCAAATAGGGTACCCACAGTCATTAATCATGGACCAAAAAATAGTACAACATGAGCCTAACAATTTAGGTAATTGGTTTTCCTTGTGCGCATGGCAAGATGGGGGGAGGAGTACTAGAGATCCAAGGAAAAATGGGGAAAGTCCCTACTTGCTGCTTGGAGGTGATTTAGATGAAATCTCAAAACCGCGGCGTTGAGATTCAGAGGTACAAGGTCATATGTACTGGAACCATAAGTTAGAAGTCGATGTGAGAATACTAATTGTCCAGGACCACCACAGGCCAACAGCCAACAGATCTGCTCCTATCATTAAGTAAGTGTCTTAAAAGTTGAACTGACCAGTAGGACGATGGAACTGAAAAAAAAAAAAAACATAGCCCATCATCTCACTGGCGCTCATTTTATAGGGTTTTTTAATTTCTAGTCCCTCTAATCTACTTAGTTTAGAAAAAGTCTTTATAACTTTGTACTTTAGTAAAAATTCCAACTTATAATCACATTTGTAGTTTAAAAACACTCTAGAAAATTTGAAAAACAATCTTTAAAGATTCTGAAATATTTTAGGAAAACTTCCTAAAGAAATAATTTTTTAAAGTAAAAATTAGATTACATAAAAATTTTACTAAGTACAGAAGTTATGTACAGTTCCTTTAAAGCTAAATAAAATTAGAGAGATTAAAAACTGAAAAACTCTTTTTTTAGTGGTTCTTCCAACCTTTTTATAACTGTGAAGCACGTACCAAAAAATCGAGGGCCAAGATTCTCTGGTCTGACCTTATAGAAAAAATGATCCCTACCATCCAGGGTTCAAGGTTACTGCCGAGGTTATTCACGTAGTAAAAGAAAAAAATGAAAAGAAAAAAGAGTTAACTTTTTTTAAAAATTTGAATACAATTATATGAATTAAGAGTTTGTTTGGTTATATGTAAAATATAATCCAACGGAAATAATTTTCCAAGGAAATACATTTACAAAAAAAAAAAAAAAAAAAATTGTCATTTGGATGCATGCTCACGAAAATGTTTTCACTTCTTTTAGAAAATGACATTCACTCTTATTCCATAGATATCAAAATAAAAAAAAAGAAGAGTCAACGAATTAAGTTTTTCGTTGACTTAAGTTTTATATATTACCGAATAAGTGACTGTGACATAGTTTTTGAAAAAAAAAAATTATTGTGCCTCATTTTAAGTGAAAACAAATAGACTTTTAGTGAAAACCATAAGATAAAATTATGTACTAGGCCACAAATAAATGGAATAAAACTCGATGGTAATGATGATGATGTAAGAGACGCAATAACACTTGGTTACCCAACTTGGTCCTTCACTCTCCTTCTACCGTAGAATAGGTCCTCTCTCTCTCTCTCTCTCAAGTCATAGGCAGATTTCTACAATATTTCAAACCAGGGCCACACTAAATCCTCTTCAAACTATGCATTGATTAAAAATGGTAAAAGGGTGATCTCGAATAAAAAAATTTATTAATAGTGGTCAAGGCGAAGAGATGATTAACATGGCAAGCACTATATCCATATTTCTGATTAGATATGAAAGGAGACCATGGAAAATAATGGTCAAGGCGACCTCGAAATAAGAAAAGACAAGGTTATGAAGCTTCCAACCCTTCAAGTTAGATGGACACAGAAGACAAAGTATACATATCATCTCACTCTAGGCTTTTGCGGAAGAACAAGCTAGATTGGGAAGAAGAGCTGCTGCACTTGTCGTGCCCTCCTTCTGCAGCTTCTTGTTAACTTCTTCCCAACTCTTTGTTTACCTGTATAGGCCTTTGCGCGATGGCGTAGTTCTCACCTGTTGTGCAAGGGATTGGGACCAGTGGGCACGCCCCTCTTGTCATCCTCCACGCCGGAGCTATTCTTCTCGGCCATTTCATGGAAGCCACACGAGTCCAGCTTGGTGGAGTTGCACTGGGCGTAGACGAGGAGGTCGACGGCAACAGCTACGGCGGCGGCGGGCGACGAAGGCAAATGCCTAGATAGCCTCCTGCTGCTCTTTCCTTCATGGTGCTTTCTGGCGATCTCCCTATCGAACCCATGCGACAAGAAGCTCGCCAGGACTAGCATGAGGCTCAGCACCAAAGCTACCAACTGCACCCACCTCATCACCACCTTCTGCCGGGGGAGCATGGGTGAGTGGGGGAAGAGGGCGGTGGGTACGAAAGAGACCCGTCAGCTGGTGCTTCAAAAAGGAGCGGTTTTTATTTTTGACAGTGGGGAAGGGGTTAATAGGGAGAGAATAACTAGGTTCCTGGGATTTACAGTGGCATGTGATACATCCACATCCATGGTCAGAAGCTCCACCTAGCCTCATTAAATAGAGCTTCAATTCCCTGCAGGTGAGGTGGGGATGGAGAGAGAGAGTAACATGATATGAGACTGATGCTATTCATAGTCCCATTTTGTTTGCAGAGGTAGAGAGAAGAATAAGATCATTTATTCTTATAATAAAATTAATTCTAGTTTGATAGACGGAATGACTTATACCGTGTTAGAATTACTTCTATTAGAATAAGAAGAATAAGCAATTTGACTTTATACCCAAGAATTGTTATCCTTTCTATTCCGCCAGAGAGTCCAAGAATTATCAAAACTAGATGTCCCTTACTCTAGTATAGACTATTATGGATAAGTCCCTTATACAGGTTATGATGGGATTAATTATTCTAGATTGCTTATTCTAGAATAAGGAGTGCTTCACTTTTACAGTTGGATAGAATCTTAGATGGAATACTTAATTCTTGGGTATAGGTAATGTTTGAAAGTAAGGTGGAATTGCTTATTCACTTTATTCTACGAATGAGCAATTTTAACACGGAATAAGTAATTCCTCTAATCAAAATAAAATTAGTCTTATTCTAAGAATAAGAGATCTTATTCTTCTCTTATTAAGATATTCCTTCCATTACCATTGTCAATTAAGTACACTTTGATCATCGTAATAAAAAGTTTACTGTAACATATCCAATTGAATGGTTGAGAGTTAGGAGTACATTAAGGAGTATGAGTACAAAAAGTATTTCCCATATGACATAACAGCACAATAACATGGACAAACGTATATATCAAAACGTGGAGAAGTCGATTGAAGGGATAAAGCACATCCGATCTCACTCCATTTCCACGCCATTCATCTCCCTCCGTTTACTTTTACTGAACCACTTTCACACACATGCACTCTCTCCCTTTCATTGGATGGGCCAGTGCAGAGATATTGGAATGACTATATAATAGTCTTACATCGGTTAATTTTAGTTGTGGACAGTACTTCTGATCTTAGACCCTTCAAATTCAACACTCGAGTTTTGTGATTTGTAAGATGGTATCAGAGTATGAGCTTGACCCAACTTTATCTTCTAATTTGCGTCGCCTCCTCTTATTCCACGGCCCATCTTAGCCGTGAGGGGGAGCGTTGGAATGACTATATAATAATCTTACATCAGTTAATTTCAGTTGTAGCTAGTGCTTATGATTTTGGACCTTTCAAACTCAACACCAGAATTTTGTGGTTTGTAAGAAGAGATCATAGACAAACTAAGGGGTCTTCCAAGTTAAATAAGGCCCATGAAGTGTGTACAAGTGCACCTCCCTTTTTGAAAAGTCTTGCACACCTGATTTCAGCATCTCGATCAGTTTTACTCATATAATTATGTACTTACTCAGAGAGAGAGAGAGAGAGAGAGAGAGAGAGAGAGAGAGAGAGAGAGAGAGAGAGAGAGAGAGAGAGAGAGAGAGAGAGAGGAGTGGAGGACGTCTAGACTGTAGAGAGGGCAGTGCATAGAGGAAGGACAGACATAGGAAGAGCTCCCCCCGCGATACCCGTGGGAAGTCCTGCATCTGTTTCTTAATTTCCTCTTTCTCTGCCTTCTTGTTGGCTTCTGCCGTGTATGGACTTGCCAGTCCCTTCCTGCCATCAGTTTCCAACTACTTGAACTTTCACTGCCCTACTGTGATCCGTCGGACATATGAAAACCTGTATACAGTTTTTTGTTACTTGTACATGCTTTTATCATACAAGATTATCATATAAAAAATGTCATAATGTTCACTATATATATATATGAGTATTTGAATTGGTATTGCCACACTGTTGTTTTGTGGTACGGGTATATTTGTAAAGTATACGTGCCTCTGGTAGCCTTTATACCAGGGGAATGTACTCGCCATATGCCTAACGTACTCCAACTTGCATTCACGCGCCCTAATAAAAAATTGCATATGTGTGACATTTTATGCAAGTCATGTCATAAATTAGAGTCGGGATCCTCTCAGTGCACACGTGGACTCCAACAATAATCATTCTTGAGATGACACATGTAATGTAAACTCGCCACTTAGGGGCTTGTCCCTTCATAGTCCGTTACTTTGTCTTTGTTACCGATTTTTCCTATTTCCGATACAAAGTAGAGCACGTAAATACAACTAAAAGTATAATATTATAATTATAATTTAAAATATACCTTAATGAGCATTTAAATATATACATGTGTATTTATGTGATCTAGGTTGTATTTACAAGCACTGGAGTGTATATTTGTGTTGTAGTTTTAGTTGTATCTAAGTTTATTAGAGTGTATTTTAAACTATGGTTATAGCATTATGTTTTGGTTATACTTAAATGCTCTGCGTTGTATAAAAAAATTAAGAAAAATTGAGAACAAAGAAAAAAAAATTGCGGGTTATGATATGACACATATTGATTGACGAACTTACTTTCCATGTATCATCTTTATATTAGTTACCGATGGAGTTCAGTCCAATTTTGCACTTAAAAGAACCGGACTTTATAAATTAATATATAATGTCAGTGAAATTTTGGCCAATCTTACTTATCATTGCATCATTAGGGCAATGCCATAAATTATACTGACTGTCCAATAACTAGCTCCTGTTTGGCAACCAAATAGAGCACTCCAATGTTGGGAGACTGCCATCGTTGGAGACAGTCACTTGCCCATAATCTGATCCATCTTTTACACAAAGAAGTTGTTTTTTATTTTCACATTCTTTTATCATAAAAATTTAGGGAAGATGAAATATCATGCATATATCATCCATGGCGAACAAAACTAGATCGATCAATGCAAGTTATAACTATTGGGTACAGCAACAGAATCTATTTGATAATGTCGAAGCATGGGGCCAACAAATGCATGGTAATGATGGGGCTGTACGTACGTACTAACCACATGGGCAACACCATTGCCAACTGTGGATTCCAGATGCATGGTTGCTCTTCTCTTGCTGAACTGAACTTGGCAGTAACAGCAGCCATAAATTGATGCATGGTTCGTACCGTCATTCATCTAAATATGCATGTTACCCTGATGCCATGAATGAACTGTCTATGAACTTTTTAGAACACGCTCCCACCCTATTAAATCAGTCTCAAATACGTAAAAGTAGTAGTAGCATCGTAGATAAGGTCTTTTAGATTTTAGTGTGTTCTCACTCGTAAAAATTAAGAGGGAATCAGTCATCTGATCAAAGAATTTAACATATTTATTTCCGATCTTTGTGTATGTGAATGCCGACATATTAAAGAATGAAACAATCTTAGCACCCCACTTGAACATAATCGAAGTCCAGATGATCTTAGCAGTATTCCACCTAAAACACAATTCCCTTACTTGTACATATATCAGATTGATCATCACTTGGTACGTAGGAATATGATAAAAGGCCAAAGAAGATATGTTCCATATCAACTCAAACTGTTGCTATGTCAAAATAATGGACCGCGGGCAATGAACAGTGGCAGATGCAGAGTTAACTGAGAGGGTCCCAAGATCCTATTAGATTTTGTCAAGTTTATTGGTCCAGTCCAATGCAGTCTAGTTCGGGATCCACTAATTTAATCCAGAATTCCACTGATCCAACTCAAGATTCCATATGGTCCAACCCAAAACCCCACTATCCAACCATGTTTTTGACTTAATGTCAGAATGACCTTACTATAGATAAAATTTCTTCATCCATCACTGGCAATGAACATATTTTCCATTAATCATGAGCTCTCCTAAGACGTACGTAAGAGCTAGCACAATGGATTCTAACTAGTTATCTAAACATATCTTTATACTACCTCTTAATTAACTTCATTACCCTCAGACTATCTTTAATTAAGTACTATTAGTTAATCTTTCGATAGGGTTGACCTTACCACGGCACTGCGGTTTCCCATTTTTATCATTCAAATTCTGGTCCTGTGCCGTCAATGGATTCCAACCCCTTGACCTCCTCTTCTAGAGTAGTACTGTTCAAAGCTTGTCATGATGTGGGTGCATCGCCCACCATATGGAGAACAATTGAGGGTTCTCCCAGTCCCATCATGAAGCCACCAGCACGAGCCTTTTCCACCCACGGCGCCAATGGAGAGCACAGGAGCACTGCTACATATGCCCGTCAAACACACAATTATGTGATCAAGTCCCCCTGCCATTAGCGAAGCATGCTCCTCTCCTCCCCCACTCAAACCATCTTCTTCCTTTTGGTCTTCTCCCCACCTACCCACATATATATGTTTCTTTTTTTTTTAAACTCTGGTCAGCTTCGACTTGAAGATCCTCTTCTCCATTCTCATTTCCATTACTACTCTCATGACCGTTTTATATCGACAACTATATATACTTCTCCACTTCTTGCCACCTTCAAGAGGAGACTTATTGAAAGAGAAGGAAAAGGTCAAATTGGCCACAGTGGAAAATATGACTGGCACTATCAATTTGTCTTTTGGTCAAAACTCGTGTTTGATGATCATATGCCGTGGACTTGTACATATCGTCTCAAGCTACTTGGTAGACCTACATCTGCCATCTGAACCAGTTCCAATTTTGAAGTCTAATGCGTTTGATTTCTACTTAATTTTCCCCTTTGGACTTTTCCTAGCGTGACTACCGATCATGTCAAAACTTCTGGATGGTTAGGGTACCTTGAAGCGAAATGTGGATTGTTGGGTCGGATATTCATCCGATCTGAATCGAGCGACTGAAATTTCTCTGGATCACAGAAATCTACCTCCACTCCTGCAAAACAGACGTTAGGTCAGAGGAAACTTCGATTTTAATCCAGAGGAACTCCTTCCGATGCCTAAGTCAGAATACGCAGAAGTCAAAAAACCAAAGACACTGATGGTAGAATATAAAGCATAGAATATAGGACGTACCTTCTGAAGTTACCGGAGAGTTCCTTTTATAAGGACAGGTTCAAGGCAATAGGAGAGTCCGATGGGAGGACACATAGGGCAAGTCCGATCCAATCCTTCGGAGAGACGAGATTCTGACTTCCTTATCTGACGATAGTTTCTCTTATCAGCGGAACGGAGGAGGATTTAGAAAGGATTTCTTTCGGCTGGAAGTCACCTTACGCCTACAGGACATCGGGGTTCGTTCAGATTCAAAGGCCTCCTACGTGAACTTATTCATATTGTCCTACTCGCTGAAGGACCCACCGGACCTTGAAAGGAGGCCTGGGCACCTCTTAACGGGCCGGCCCACTTAGTAAATGGGCCAGACTAAATCGGACCGTCTCATGGATTTGAAGTATCATTTATCAAAACAATAAGAAGATATATAAATTACTTAAGTTGGTAGACATGAGTTGCTATAAGCCTTTAGTCCAAAAACTTATATGATATCTAGGGTTTTCCTTTAAAACGCCTTATAAAGGACAGCAGTTTCTTTCTGGGTATCATATACTGTTCATCACAAGTAACTTTTGATTATTTATTTAGCAATAACTTGTCATTTGATGACATACCAATTTCTTTATCATCGGAAATGTTATAGACGACTGTTTCTTCAGTGATCAAAATTTATGACAATAATACCTCAAAGATCATAAGGACTTATTTGGCAACCATGGTTAGAAGGGTATAGGGAAGGCCATTTTATATACTAACTATGTCGGACCATTAATGGCTTTAACGAATCATTGAAATCCACAAGAGTTGGGTTTTCTTAATTTTTAAAAATTGTTAGAAAGCCAGTGAAAAAGGTTCTTTCTCTTTCTTTCTGTAACGTTATCCAATCAAATTTTGGAAAAAAATTGCCATCCCTTTATATTTACTATTTAATGTCCTATTTGATTGCAGTCTTTTTATGCCGCCTAATAAAAATCGGGCTTTCACGGCAATCCTAGACTCTTAAGAATAAAACTATGTATTACTCGGTTTCGTATCGCGCCTACATGATGATCTCATTATAAATGAGATATTTTTTTCTTTTAGATTCCTACGATCTTTCAATAGTCCGTATCAGTCTCTACAATCTTCATAACTCCTTAAAAACACACAATCTTTGAACCCTCCTTAAAAAACTCCTTCGGACGGACAAACAAGGAATACTTGAGGGATTTTTTAAGGAAGGTTCAAGGAATTATGAAAATTATTGAGACTAATAAAAAATATTAAAAATTTATAAGAATCGAGAAGTAAAAATCCCTACAAATTATGGTCATTTCATACAATTGACACATTATCAGAGTTATTACTTTGAATTGGACATTTCTTAGGTCGGGCCAAATATAGCCTATTCGTCTGTACAGCACAATGTCCCATCGAATGATTCAAAAAAAAAAAAATGTCAAAAATTAAACTTTAAACTGTTCTTAATGGGTCAAGTTCAATAATAATTTTTTTTTTCTAATTTTTTTTCAATCATCCAATCGAATATTGTACGGGACAAACATATAAGACATGTCAGACCCTACAATCTTTTTTGTTTACCCACTGCAATGAGGCATTGCAGTAGGTATTACTCATTGGAATTCTGAAATAATTTGGGCTCAATTGTATCCTAGGCCCAAGCACGTAAGAAAAGTTCTAACCAAAGTTTTAAGAAGTCCAAAATGTTTTAATTCTTTTCGTAATTCTCTTTTTCTTTTTTTTAAGGGATGTTCACCATTCGGTTCAACTCGGGAAACCAAACCAAACCAAACCAAAATGACTATTTGATTCAGGTTGGAATCCCCTTCAACTCGCATAACCCAAATCAAACCGAAAAATCAAAACAATTAATACTTTTCATAATACTCGGACACAACAAATACCAGTGGCTCCCAAACGTGGCTGTAACGTACGTGGTGCAACTGACATACTGTATGACTCAATACAGCTTTATAAGGAGTAAAAAACGAATAGATTCACATACCAGACTAGACTTTTACCCGTCAGGTGCAGCACCTTAGTACACGTGTTTCTTCATGCTGTTTAGTCATACATCGGGGGTTTTGGGAATCGCGTTGCCAGGAGAGATTATAAATAGAGTGGGTAAACCATTTCACGTCGTTAGGGCCCGGTCATGCGTGCTGGACGCCCTGCTTCTGAGTTGGCCCAATAGGAATTTTAAATTAACAGGGATAATGGGTAGGCAATTGGGCCTGGCCCCCAAAGAAATGTTGGGTGCATGATTTTTTTTCTCAAATAAACGTGAAGACCAAAACAAT
This sequence comes from Zantedeschia hybrid cultivar, assembly GCA_030544215.1. Lineage (NCBI taxonomy): Eukaryota > Viridiplantae > Streptophyta > Magnoliopsida > Alismatales > Araceae > Zantedeschia > Zantedeschia hybrid cultivar. The sequence continues at coordinate 38,809,145 of JARZZO010000013.1, read as the reverse complement.
TTGAACTGAACCAAACCGAATTTGACCGAATTTTTTTTATTCAGTTTGGTTCGATTTCTAGGAATGGATCGGTTTAATTCAATTTGAAAATTTTTCCCTCTAAACTGACCCGACCCGTGAACACTCTGATTTTTTTTGTCTAATCTATCTCTCTTTCACTTTCTTTAACACAATGTACCGGTCAAAAGCAATCTAGGATATTTTTGCTTAAGTATTAAATTGGATAATTAAGAAGGACGATTCGTTAAATCTTTAGAATTTGACCACAGGGATATTTTTGTAATTATTGTAATGTAATAAAGTTATTAAAAAAATGAGCATAAAACCACCAATTCTATAAATAAAATATTAAAGAAGGTATATTTACAAAATTAAACCTCAAAAATCAAAGAGATAATTCCTATCTCACTGGCAATAGGCGGGACTTTTCCAGTATCACACATGGTGGCGGTGTTGATGATAACAACTGTAAAACCCAACAGGTAACTCAATTTGGCAGCTCCATTGGTGCACCCAGTCTTTGTTTCGTAATTGTCTCGCTGCATAGATTTAAGAATACTTGCTGCAGCTGTAGTTTAAAATTTTTTATTTTTCATTTTTTGAAATTTTTTTATAGTAAGTTCCATCGTGTCCGAAATATCCATATAATCCGATCTCCAAACGGACAATTCAAACTTTACTGTCAACTGTGTAGCAAGTCGAACTCATAGACTTAAACCTGTAAATTTGGGCAGGTCAATATGGATCCAATTATCTTGGCTTAGAACATCAGGTGGATTTTTCTTTTTCTTTTGGTTACAAGAGAGACTAACAGAGCAGATGAACATCAGGTGGATTGAATCTACTTTGTCGCAGGTTAATTTAAGTGGAATTGATGCCACAGGTCAATTGACTAATTAAAATATATTTAAAAATATATTTAAATTACTTAGATGTACTATGCGGTTTATATCATCATAGATACTTCAATTCAACTTAATCTAATACAACTAAGAAAGAATTTTCAAAGTTTTTTTTTAATCTTAGAAAGGGAAGTCAAAACAAAGAAGAAAGGTAAAATCAGTCCACATATATTATTCTCTTATATAGTTAGAATATTGGGTTGATGGTGCCTTGCTTTGGTAAAATTAAGATAGGCTAAGCCAATCCAATGCTACTCTTGTATTGTATCTCATCTACATGAGAAAAGTTGGTAAAAACATCTATAGGCTAAGTCCACTGTCATTTCTTTTTTGGGACTTTTTGCATATATAGCTTCTTCCTACATAAAATTGCATCATTGTTATCTTTATAATTAACAACATTTATTTTAATATCCTTATTAAAATATCCTTCTTAACAACACTTATCCGTCCGTGCTGCCGTAGCTCAAGAGAATCGCAATGTTCTTTTCTTTTTTTTGACAATCAGAACGATCCATTCATATCAAATCGAAGGGACAACAGTGGATAGATCTGCTTTGATAGCAGAGAATCGCAATGTTAGCACGCTATTATCCAATCTACTTTGATCAAACACCACCCAACCGTTCAATTTTTTTTTATTTAAAAAAAAATGTCAGCCTAAGAGACTGCCTCAGCTTAACTTCTATATCGTCCATCTTTATTCAAATAGTTACTTTTTTAGAAAAAAGAGAGAGATCGTACATTCACATGATCCGACCACTGCAATGCCATATGACATCAATTATTTCTCCTCATTTAAACATTCCAGTATGTAACCTACTATTAAGGAGGGGATTTGGACGGGGTGGGTGGGCCAGGGCTGAATTTAGGATTGGCCCAGCTCATATTCAAAAAATATGGATTGGGTTCGACTGGACCCCGCCCCATATTCTATTTATAGATTCACTATTTTGTGTGATACTCTCTTCAATGTTGTGACTTGGGTACTTCTAATGTCATGAAGAAAGGGAGACTTAATTTGTGCATAGATACACTTACAGTGTAAATGACTAAAAAAAATGTTTGTTTTAACTGGCTGCACAGTCTAGACCAGATTCGCTATTTCGCTTGATTTTTTTTATTATCTTTTTTTCAGTTAAATTGTTGTCCTCTACCTTCAAAGGGAACATTGAGGAGTTGCCTTCAAATTAAAGCAGCGTAAAAACATAAATAGTTTGAATGGATTGTAAACTCTTGTTTGATCTCTTTTAGAAATCTTAAGAAATTAATTTATTTTTTATTGTCCATTAGGGAACAGAGCCAAAGATAAGTACTTTGTCATAAGGATATTCTCTCTCATGTAGAGAGTGAAAGGATATGCTCACCTGTTCCTCGGGGAGCCTCAGCGCGGACGTAAGAGGAGCGTCCCTTGTTGGCTTGGGCTGGCTAAACTTAGGTCAGTGTGGGAGTGAACGGAGGGTCCCTCGTTGGCCTGGGCTGTCTGAATTTGACTCGCCAGATTTCAGCCCAAGCTAAATCAAATTCAATCTAATGCAGCTTATATTTTGTCCAACTCAATTTAGTTATTTTTGGGTTAGTCAGATTTTACAAATTGAGTGCTGCTTGATGCACCGCGCGCTGTGCGAGTGCACCCGTACTACACGCAGGCAGCCGTCCGATTTAAGCAGCAATACACTTTTTTATTTTTTAAGCTTTTTTAGGTCCACCCTATCATAGTCGAGAGGTCTTGTACAGGCCAATCTCCGTTCGGATGGCCCAAAAAAGATCTAAACAATGAAAAACTGAGTCTAATGAATAGTTGAAGATCGGACTGTACAGACGTGTCGGCCATGATAGGACCGACCTAGAAACTTCTTTTAAAAAAAAAAAAAAAAAGAATTGGGCCGCACCGCGTGCGGTGCAGCAACTCGCTATGTCGCACTCAATGCAACGAGCATTACTCTTTCAAACTTAGGTTGAACTGAATTGGACCGTGGGATTGCCTACTCAAAGTTACACATATCTGCTGCTGTCATATGGCATCTTCATCTTGCACGTCTCCTGTTACATTTTTTCCTTGTATTTGCACGTCTTTTATCTGTGGCTTAATGAACATTGATGGATCCCTAGCAATGACAGGTAAATATTGATAAATTAATAGAAAAGGTTAGGTATTTTATTACATTAGTAGTCCATTATTTTTTTATCAGTAGTCCAGTCGTGGTCTGGAATATAATCTCTAATTCAAGAGAGTTGAGATCGAGCTGGCCCGAAGCCAAGATTTTTCCTCAAATAAAAAGTTTCTTTTTTTCAACGCTTGACGAGGTTTCCGCCAAACAGCAGCGGGCCGTGAAAAAACCACGAGAGAGCCATTATATGCACAAGAAGAGGACTTGTTGCAACGTTCTCATGCAATGCAATCAACGCACTGCCGTCCGATCTACTAGATTGGACTGCTGCACTCAACCTTAGGTGCATATGGGCAAACACCTAAGGATCTCATCCACATTATCCAACCGGTCCAATAACTAGGAGCACACGAGAACCTTGAGTTAGGATGGGCTTCAAACTCAAAAAATTGTTTTCTAAAAAAAATATTTTTGCACCATCGCCATCTAATCAGACAGCAGTGTCCGTGCATTGTAATCCATGTGAGCTGACATGTTGCAGCTAGACTTTTTCTTCCAGAAAAAGTTTTTTTTCTTTTCGGCGATGGGAACATGGAAAATAATATAGGTGCATTGCATACATGTGAGTTTGGTACGCAGGACCTTTTTGGGAGTACTGCAAGTACCCTTGTAATCAGTTCAACTTGCTTCTATATTTTTGAAATTAACTTATTACATTAAATGTCTTTATATTGATTCCCCGTGGTGACCTTCATCTGCAAATATATTCTTAGACATGTGTTTGAAGATCAACTCTTCTGTTAGAGCTTTCTGACGTGTTTTTTTTTTTTTGTAGGTTACAGAATTTTGACGCACAAGAATAAAATATATAATTTTTTATAGAATGTACGTAAATTAGGGGTTTATGTTAAAATTAAGAGTATAATATAAACAGGAGAAATCATAGAGATATATTCCCAATTTTTTTCAGGTCGTTCCTGCATATCATGCAGTGATATATAGTTAAGACTCACTTTCTGAAAATTCAACAAAATCTCCACAAGCCATATTCGATATCACCTAGAATTTGATAGTCTTAACTAACTGACGTCGGTCTTGAAAAGTTCACCATGATGCTTTGTATTGCAATCTTTTACATTAATTAATGTTCTCCACCTGAACATATTTGCACATACTAATGAAAGAGAAGAGTATTGATCAATAATACCATATCATTTTTATTTACTGCTGGAGCTTGGACGCTCCATCACTTGATCCGGTCTTCATATGATATAAAATGTTATAAAATACTGTAAAATATTATACATAAAAAGTGGTATTTCACAGGATTCTACAATATTTTCCCTCAAATCAGACGGCCTCCTGGTGGAGGGCAGCCGCACGGGTGCATTCGAGCGGGATTCCCTGCGGGAAGCGCTTGGCGTCGGCGCAGTAGTTGTAGATCATGTACCTCCGCTGCACCCACCTCAGCCGCCTCCGGCTCGTGGCGTCCAGCTCCTGGGTCAGCCACGCCGCCCCCGCCCCGCACCCCGGCGGCTTCGGGCACGCCTCCGCCCTGAACCCCCTGAACGAGGCCACGAAGGGCGCCCTGGACCAGTCGGCCTTGACGCGTCCGCCGCGGGTGGCCCAGTCGTCGGCGCTCCACAGGCTGGAGTAGAGCCGCATGGGCTGCTTCCCGGGGAAGGGCACCCCCACCCCCTCCAGGTTGCTGAAGTCCCTGATGGGTATCCCATCCACGGCGAATCTACACACAACACATTCACAGGCCAAGCATATGAGAATGTAAACTAGAGTTGAGCTTACTCTTTTCATTTATGATAGCTTAGCAGTGAATGCATGGAGGGCTCTCACATGATGTGACGAGTGTTCCAGAGGATGGAGTAGGTGTGGAAGTCCTTGGTTGGGTCGAACCAGACCCGGAACTGCTGCTCCCTGTTGCCCTCACCCTGCGTAAAGACGTTGGTGTGGAGGGTGTAGGGGTCCCCGCTGAGGTTTCCCAGGAACTCGAAGTCGATCTCGTCGTGGGTCGGTCCTTGCGACGACAACTGCAGCATAGAACCAAAACGTAAGGTTTAAGGGTGTGTGATGGTAGCTTCTTGGATAATCTCAAGTATGAAGATCAGTGATATATGAGTTTGGCGCGCAGGACCCCCACGTACGTAGTAGGCGGTGACGGTGCCGGCGGAGTTGCCGGGGACGAGCTTAAGCTGCATGTCGAACTTGCCGAAGAGGTATTCCTTCTTGGACTGGAAGCCGGAGCCGGAGGACTTGTCCAGGGACAGCGTGAGGAGCCGCCCGTTGTCGAGGATCTTGGCCCGGCCGTCGCCCCAGGCGATGTCCACGTCCTGGTAGAAGTTGCCGCCACGGACAGGCGCGAACATGGAGGCCGCTACTAGAGACAGTAGCGTCAAGGCCTTGTAATGGAGCTCGGAGGTCATCTTGTTCTCTTCTACCTTTTTGTCTCAGTCTTAAGCGCGCAGCTGGTGACAAAGAGTAGAGAGAGAACGCTGAGACTTGTAGATGGTATCTACTTACAAACTTTTGAGAGAGAGAGAGATCCCTGATCAAGAGAGAGAGAGAGAGAGAGAGAGAGAGCTGAAGATTGGAGAGGGGAAGAAGTGGTGAAAAGAAAGACTTGCTGCAATGCTCCGGAGGCGGCCAGAGTATCCTCAATGGGACCAAGTCTACGCCCAGAGCTCACAATTAGGGTAGTCCATTGGAACTTTGAGGGTGAGGCAGGCATTTGGCGGCAGCATATATATATAAGAGTAGGATCCACGGGGGTAGGGGTGTGCATAAAAACCGAAAAATCGAAAAACCGAACCGAACCGAACCGAACCGTTCGGTTCAGTTCGGTTTGGAGTCATGTTCGGTTCGGTTCGGTTTCACAAAGTTGTGAAACCGAACCGAACCGAAAAACCGAATAAATCGATTTTTTAAAGTAAATAAGTATTTATATTAACATTATGCATATAAATGTTTTAATATTTTAATATCATATACATATTTATGTATAAATAAGTATTTTTTAAATATAATTTTAATGTTAAATATATATATATACATTTAATATCAATAAAATATGAAAATTCAGTTTGAACCGAACCGAACCGTTTCGGTTCGGTTCAGTTAGGTTTCAAATGTTAGTTCGGTTCGGTTCGGGTTGAAGAAATTTCCTCCAAATCCGAATCGAACCGAACCGTGCACACCCCTACACGGGGGGGCCGCCGGATGGGGTTTATTGAGGGTGGATCAAGACTTTTCCTTTCCTAGCCGTCTTAGTGCGCACTCCTCTTTCAATCGGACGTGCACCATTTTTTGTGAATGAATCGTAGAAGGTTAGTAAAAAGAGGAGGAAGAAGACTCAAAATTTATCTCACTCACGTCTCCGTAAATTTAAAATTTTACCTCCCTCCTTCTCTTTTTATTGATTTTTATAGTCAAAGACATAGAATATCTCAACTCGTAGCATCCTTAATTGAGTGTACATCTCATGCGACGTGTGCACACTTCGAGAGAGCTAGTGTGCACAAAAACTTTCCTTTCTCAATAGAATAGCACTTGCTGCATACTTGTGTGCAATGGTGTACGTGCACAACGCACGCACACACTGACCTATCAGTGCATGGTATGCACGCACACCAGCGTGCGAAGGTGTGCACTGAGTATGGTTCTTCCGAATATCGTCCTTCATGGTGAACGGCGACGTACGGCCTTAAAATTTTCCACGGACCGTGGATTGGGAAAACTATACCAATTACATAAACTGATACGTGATCCTACCAGTCTTCATGCGGGACTCCTTGAGCGGCGATCTGCTGGGTCAAATAGAGAGATGCCACAATTTTCCTAGGACAAGACTACGTATATATGAAGGACGTCACGGCACCTTTCTCATAAAATTAGGCACGCTTCTATTCATAAGGATTACGAATGAACCCATTATTTAATTTCATAAAGTAAATATAATATTAAATTCACCTTCCCCAAATGTGAGTGGGGACATATCATAGCACAGAACTTAGAAGATGAGATATATATAAAGTGATGGGGACATATCTCTAATCTTCAGCGCGCTCTGTCCCTCACTTTCTCTCTCTATGTTCCCATCACAACAGTCCCTACGTCAAAAACATATAAAGTGATGAAGAAGAGAGTACTATGATCTTCTAACATAATGAAAGGGGGACATAGAAAATGAAAGGCACTTCTATGATTCTCTAAATGCAAGGATGTACTGAACTTAGTGTAAAAAGAGAGATTTAAAAAAAATCTTTTGTATACAATTTTTCTTATTCCCAATGAGTGGTGATTATAAAAGAGAGCAACACTTGCCGCACATCGGTGCACACTGATGTGTGTGCATACCATGTGCTGATAGGCCAGCAGGTGTGGCGGTGTGGAACTCCTACATGCATTGGCCTATCAGCGTACGGTGTACTCACACATCTGCAGGTGCGAGTTTGCATTGAGTACTCTTTAAAAAATTATCTCCTCTCTCTCTCTTTGTACTTACTAACTCTTTCTCTGAACCTTACCTGGGTCCCACGGCAGGCACCACATCAAATGCCACATCCTCTCATGTGCTAACATCCTCATTGGGCATCACAGCCATCCGATAGATGCATCAGACTAGGAGGAACATCTTGCTATAATGTCTCCCTGAACATTATACTCTAATTATCATCTAATAGGTAGATTGGATGGTAGCTATCATTTTATTTAGAATAGAGATCTTTTAAGTATAAGGTTGGACTGAACTCAGTCGGTGCAGAGAGGAAAAGTTTTAAAAAAAACTCTCTCATGCACTGTTTTTCCCATTCTCAGTGAAAGGTGATTTTGAAAAATCTCTTCTCCTCTCTCTACACTTACTAAATTCCAACCAAACTTCCATCGACAGAAATCGGACTCTTTTATTCAAGACATGGTGAACTTTTTATGGGACGATGCAACAACTGCACACCCTTTCCAATGGAATAACAATTATACTACAACATCTACTCATCCTATCGAGGTCATCTAATCTATTCTAAAAGGATCCCTCTCTTTTACAGGTAGACCCTTCACAGATCAAGTCTGCCACTTTTTTCCCTTTTTGGTGCAATTGCTTCAAGTGATTTCACATAATGAAGTTTACCGGCTTCGGCCAGAGAATTCCCTAGACGCTCCTGGTCGTGGGTGTTGCTGACTTGTCCACCCTCAAAGTTTAAGAAAGTTTAAGCTAAATACTTGGTGCACACCAGGTGTAAGTGTATATATCTTTAGTGTGCACCAAGCTTTTAAATTTTTTTATTTTTATAAAATTATGTTTTCAAGTTCAGAGTTGACCTACAAGTCCGTACAAAGTATCTATCCCGACCTAAAAATATAAATTTAAAAAATAAAAAATAAAAAAACTTAGGTACACACCAGAAGCGGTGTACCAAGGTCGGGTATGCACCAATATTTCTCTTTAAGAAAAGTTCATGGACCGGGAGGCGTTCACGTGTAAAATAAATGGTTCTCTCGTGATTCGCTAGCTTTGCCCCGTGGTCATCGTCGAACATAACTTTCTTTTATGAGTTCTTTAACAATATGTAATCAGATCATGCATGCACCAACTCGAGCTGCCCTATTTCCATTGTCAGCTGAAATCACTAGTCTCATCATGCATCAAAGAAGGGAAGAAGTTAAAAACAGATGGGAAAAAGCCACGAAATGCATGTAGGCATGTGACCCACAAAACTTGTAATTAGCTGGAAGGAATAGACACATGCATGCACGTAAGCAACCAAACCACATCAAACCAAGCCGTGATCACATGCTGCGTAAGTTCAGGGTCGCATTCATCACGGAGACTAGGCGTGGGGGGATGAAACACTTAGGTAGGGTTGCAAAGCTGAGATTTTTCTTCCAAGTAGATAAGCACATTTTCTAATTTCTATCCACCGACAAGATTTTTACTTCCTCAGAGTTCCTTCTCTAGAAAAAGCGTGTATATATATATATATGATCAAACTTACATGAATTCATCTCTTGATACACGGATCAGACTACTTTCATGTATGAAATGTCCTGATTAAGCTACTAGTGCGGACTTACTACGTTGACGAGTTAAACCCTCCTTGAACATGGATTCACGTTGAAGAATGTGGCCTACGGCTTGATACAAGTTCACGGAATGAAATCGTCTGGATCGTTTTATCTGAATTTCGGTGCGTCCTCATATTCAACAAAATGTGATGTATTTGGTTGGTCCGAACGATCTCGTTCCCAAGCCCACTAGTTACTGATGAGGCCAGGCTCGGCTGGCCAAAGGATCCCTAAAGATTGCAATGCCCCTTCCATTGGCATCCAATCTGTTCAAGCGGACGGCAGACACCACACGATCCAAGCTGTGGAATCATGGGGACACAGGATCCTTTTTTTTAATTATTTTCTTACCATCGGATCTTTATGGACACCCAGATGGGATGGTCCTCCAGCTTTAAAAAAGGGTGTTTTAGACGAGTATTTATAATCTTTTGATATTATAAATAAGCTCTCTTAATTTGATTTTTTTAGGATCCTTTCACTAATCCCCCCCCCCGGCCAGAACTCAGATGATTCTGTTAATTAATTGAACATCTTCAAGTTTAGGTGGGTGACATTTTTTTTTCAAAAGAAAAACATGTACTAAGGTTGGGGCGTACCCTAGGTCGGTGTTGGTACCATCCGATCTTCAATCAAAAGTCCAAAAAAAACTTTAAAAAAAAAATACAAATTCAAGTGAGTATGGTCATTGCTCCGGGTGTTGCAGCCCGATCAAATGGTCAGATGGCACCGGTGGGATGAGTGCTGCATTGACCTTAGTGCAACAAGTATTTCTCATGGAGGAGGGGGCAACTAGGCCCCATGAATCGGATCTGGTTAAGTGGGGGCGTGGCCACTTACTCAATATTGGGCTGAGAAAGCTTTTTTTGGCGGATACCTATCCTTGGCCTATCCCATAAGGACATTTTCTCAGGTTAGTTCGAAACATGTGGATCGAGAAATTAAATACTAAGTTAATAATAATTATAATAATATGTAGGGAGAGAAATGTTAGATGTGGTTCGCTGCGTAAATTTTACGAACTGTTTTGAATCTCATTCTCATATTTTAAAAAATAATTTTTTTTATAAAATTTTAAATATTCAATAACTCTTCTTAAGATTGTTTCCATCTCTTGGGGTTTTATTTTGATCGTCCAATCATAGTTTGATCTTGAAACTCAATTTTAACCGTCTATCATATACATGTAATCTCGATTTTTAAAAATCAAAAAATAAAAAACTCATTAAATTAACCCCAAGGGTTGTTCCCATTCCTTGACATTTTAGTATTCATCACCAATTTTCGAATGTAAAATTGGACAACGTAGATTGAAAGCATCACAATCCAATGGTGAACCTTAAGCCAAAAGGTTGAAATTTATTTTGGTGGGAGAGTTGAATACCCAAATGAGTAAACCTTTGACTATGCTCTCTCTCTCTCTCTCTCTCTCTCTCTCTCTTTGTATATATATATACTCCTTCCTCTTGTTGAAAAAAACTAAAAATCATCATAAAATTTTAGATATTCAACTTACTCCTTAAGGTTCCCATCTCCTAGAGCTTATATTGACCGTCTGATCATAAATTTTAACCATAGTCGTCCGGTCAACTGTCAGTTTTACAATTGGAGAGTAGATGTTCTAGGGAAACGCATCTAACTTATATGGCGCCCCGGGGTTGGTTCTATCATTTTTCCTATATATGCGTATGAAATGGCCCAAATGAGGAAACCCATGACGACGCTTTCAATTCCGATTCTGACAGTGGAAAATCGGAACTTTGAAGTCTCGTATATTCCTACTTATTCTGCAAGTTAAAGTACAGATAACGTACTTTTCACACCGAACCATATCAAATGTATCCAATGCATTAATATCCTAGAAATAATAATCAAGAAAAAAAAGGGAAACCTAAGAGCTCATATGCAATTGGCCTTAGGCTAGACTTTCTTATCCTAAACACAAATTGCTCACGGCAAGCTTAGACGTGCCTTCTGGTTTAATAAGTTCGGACTTGAATTTGATCAAACTCACATCGACCCAGTCCACTTGATGCATTTTTAATCACGCGTGATCATTCGAGAATATGTGAGTACAATATCCTTTTTACTTTCACCTTGTTTGATTCATAAATAAATCTAGATAATTAAGATGACCCATTCGAATTATTTAGACTTAATTCATTTTGATTGTCTGGATTTCTTATTCACGTGGAAATGACTATTCTGGAATAAATCAAAAGATATGAACAATAGGTAACACTTGCTGCACCACGCGGGGTGTGGATTGTGTGCGGGTAGCCGTCCGATGGCTACAGCAGCAGCCAAAAAAAAAGAAAAAGAAAAATTAGGTCGGCCCCATCATGTCGGATATTTCTTGTATGGGTTGATCTTAGATAGGACAATCTAAAAAAAATAAAAAATCGAACTCAATAAACAAATTTTTTACTGTTCATTAGGTTCGATTTTTTTTAAATCATACGATCACCAAATCAAATTATATTGACATATAAAACATGATCGGATTAACCATAAAATTAAAAAAAAAAAAAATAGCCGCATCTCATGCCGCGTGTTTATGAACAACTCTACCAAAGGTCAGATTGCTTATTATAGGTAGAATAGACACTATATAGTACACAAGTTGTCGTCACTACTTCCATTCTTCTCTTTCGTCATGGTAGGTGGAAGCTCCTACGTACCCCTCCGGTCCGTTCATTGGTTTCCGGCGGAATCTTCATCAGTTTCTCCGGCGGTCCTAGCACTGCCTCGGTGGTGTAAGGTTTTGCATGAAACAGAGGCAGGAGTAGTGCAACTTTGAAGAGAACGGGTATAGGAAGAGCTCCCCCAGTGAGACCCGCGGGTAGTCCCATCTCTTTCTTAATTTTTTCTCTTTCTCTGCTTTCTTATTGGCGGAACGAGATCTGGATTTATGCGTCTAAAACATCCAACGCCCCCAAATACATAAAACTGAATTGTACATACATTGTGCACGTCATTTCAAAAGTAAATAACTCGTATGACTCTCGTACAGTTTGACTTCTGCGTATACCGGGAGAAGACTTGCCAGTCCCTTCCTGCCATCAGTCTCGAACTACTTGGACTTTCACTGCCCTATGTGCGTACGTACGGTTTTTGGAAACTTGTCTATGGTTTTTCATTACTTGTACATGGTTTGATCCCGTAAGCACATCATAGAAAATTGTCGTAATGTTCCCCATAAATACATGTGAGTATTTGAATAGGCATTGCCGCAGTGTTGTTGCGTGATACGGGTATATTTGTGAAGTATACGCATCTCCTGTAGCCTCTATTACATGGAAATGCATTCGCCATACGTCTACGTACCCCAACTTGCATGCATGGCACGCTCTAGCATTTGAGACTGATTTTACTAGGAAGAGAACGTGACTGACTCTAAGGAGCAGCTTGTTCTTTAAAATTCATGGATAGCTCGTTGGTGGCATCAGGATAACATATATGCATATTTCGATTTCTAGTTAGCCAGAGTCTTGCTAGAAATTAGATGAATGACGGAACCAACCATGAACCCATTTATGGCTGTCGATGGCCCGGGTCCGGATAGACCCGTACCCAAAAGAAATGTACCCAGACCTGATTCAAACCCAATAAGAATCATTGGTAAATGGATCGAGTCTTGAGCTTGCTTCTTATTTATTTGATGTTGAAAGATAAATGAACCTGATATAGAATTTATTTATCTTAAATCTCTATGTGCCAGATAATTGAGTTTGATTTTAGGTCCAAATTCTAAGAAATCGGCTCATAAATTTTTACAATGTATGACAATAGAAGAAGACTTAATGGGTAAACAGGTATACCCAGACCCATAACTAACGGTCCAAACAGGCCTGTTAATGGGCCTAGGCCCATTTTGACAGCCCTACACCCATTTATGGCTGTCGTTAGTACTGCAAAGTTCAGTTCAGCAAGAGAAGAGCAAGCATGTGTCTGCAATCCACAGATGGCTATGGTGACGCCCATGTGGGTTACCATATTTTGGCCTCACGCATCGACACTTTGAAATAGACTCCAAATCCGATGGTAACCAATAATTATAACTTGCACTAAGTTTAATTTGTTTGTCTGATCATGAATGACGTATACACGATACTTATCTTTCATAAGTTTTTGTGAGAAAAGAATGTAAAAGTAAAAAAACTTCTTTGAGCAAAAAATAAGGTTAGACTCTCCCCAACGATGGAAGTCTATCGATATTGGACTTCTCTATTTCATTGTCAAACAAGAGCTACTGGAGAGTCAGAATAACTTGCGGCATTGGCCAAAGAATTCAATGAAAAATAAGATTGGCCAAAGTTTCACTGACACCATATACTAATCTATGACATGGCTTGCATGGAGTGGCACACACATGCGACTGTATACAGCATTTTTCTGGCTTACCCCACTAAATCCCAAGAAACTTGTGGGTCTGACTACTTTTGCTTCACAAGGGGGAACAATTCATGTTGCTTTAGAGGAGCCGTACATCCAATCGCTTTTGCTTCTCCACAAAGACATAAAATTAATGTTGCTTTAGAAGGGTCTCAGGAACTTGCAACTACTGCAAGCTTCTCCTAAGAAAGTCTGATATTTTTGCACTTACAGCATGACCTCGTTCAAGGCAGGAAAGGTAGCCATTTACTGAATGCAGAAGAGAGAAGGCAAAAGGCAAAGAGAATTATGTAAGAAAATGAGAAGAAATTTTGGGTCCTACAACAGAAATAGGAGATAGTGAACAAATTACATTGCATGCTTAGCATACACACGATACAAGGAAATCAATCAGCTGACGAATTAGAAAAGATGGTTTTAATAGCCAGAGGAACAACAGGATTAGCTGAAGGTGAATCATATATGTATGCATTCTGGGGTCTAAATTACATTTAAGCAAGAATAACAAAAAATGCAGCAGTAACCCTAAAATATTGAAAACGTGAAATGAAAAATGGCACATTAGAGCATGTGGCAAAACACCCTAATTTTGCACAGCAGGTGCCTTTCACCAATCATGTAAAACCATGGTCCACCGGATCATCACGGATCAGATCAGATCAGATCAGCTGATCTGATTGGATTTGGCCAAGTCCATTCTGATCCCGTCCAATCCCCCAATCTGGGCCAAAGATTGGCTCAGTTGGCTCGATCAACCGATCCTGGGCACGGATTGGCTCAGATCAGTCCGGATCAGACCGATCCTGGTTGCAATGGCTGGTTCAAAAACAAGCCATTGCTACCCATTGGGGACCACTCGATGGGTTCCCAACAGCTAGCCTGGGGTGGGAGAAGCCATGGGGTCTATATAAACCCTCCATTGGCCATTCCCCACCTCATTCCACCCAACTCCTCTCACCTCTTGTCTCTCTTTCTCTCTCTAAGATCTTTCTTTCTCTAACTCTCACCTCTTTTTCCCCATTTGTTATTATGTTTGGCTTTGGGGGATGGCTGTCCCTGGCGATCGGATTGGCCCCAAAGAAGGCATTAGAACGTATCTCAGATATCATCTACAAAGAAGGATATCAGGCTCTGGCTATCCTTTTTTCCCTAGTTTTTTTTCCCACATGATCCAGGTTAAATATGCATGATTTTAGGTTCTCTAATGTAATTGTTAATATATGAATGAATGATGCCTGTCAAACTACCATAATTTGGTGATCATTATTTTATCTTTATAGATATTATAATAATCAAAATAAAGGGGGTGGGGACAAACCAGATCGGCCCAGATCGGTCAGGACCAGGCCGATCTATGCCCAATCCCCAATTCTTCTCACCCTGATGTAAACAGTCTCCAAGTTGATCAGCATATGATCATCTAAGTTTCAATTATAGTTTTGTACATGTTTATTTTCTATGTTTGCTAGCTACACTTCCTTGGATACCGATTGTTTTAGTTTTTCAAAGTTTCCCTTGGATACAGACCAGTACTATCCTCCTGGCCGGAATCATTGTTTTGGATCATCCATCAGGGAGTGATCCAGCTTCGCCCTTGCGCAATGGTTCACCTATTTCTCATTACTTTGCTCCTTTTTCAACTAGATCTAGGTATTTTCCATTGAGGCAGTTTGTCAACCCTGGATAAATGGATACGGATTTGATGATGGTGATGATAAATGGTGGAGTTCAAGGATCAACTATCAGTTCCAAAATTTGGATTACTGCCAATCAACAGAACTAACTCACGGTTTCCTCATGCTCCAATATTGCATCCTTGCCACAAAAATGCTAGCAGTTGGAATCATTGTACTTGTTACCATAAGAAATAACTGCATGACATTTGCACATGGTTAAACAAAGTCCAAAGTAAAATTTACCTGACATTGCACCATATGAAACAGAAGTAATTATTCCATGTTCCATTTGTTCACCTTCCTTGTGAGATGATACATCAGGAAGAACTGATAAGGGCAAGTTGGGAAAAACCATATAGGCAAACGCCTGCATTTTCTGCCTCATTACAAAAAAGACAATATTAGCTTCCTGAGAAATCATGCCAACATACTTTCAGCAACATGAAGCAAGTTTTTTTTTTCTGTCTTGTGCCTAGGGACAAGATTTACATCCACCAAAATCCTAACATAATTATTGTATCAACTATTAGCAATCATCAGGTATGATATAAATTGGGAATGCTCCTAGCATGTGAAGGCCCTTTCCACGTCCAAAAAGAACAAAAAACAAAGGACCCCTTTCCTACCCAAGATATTGACAGCAGTGTTAAGTATGACCCAAGGCTAAATGTGATACAAATCTGAATTTGCAAACGGAACAGGCAACTTCCAATACTCACCTAACGTCCAAATACAAAAAGCAGATATTACTTCATGTGAAATAACATGATTAGAGCAAAGCAGTACTCAATAAAAGAGGGAAACATCCTCAACTTAATACTGGTTTCCACCCTCCAGAAACTTACGTAGTAAAGGTTCAGTTGTCATTAAATATTCTCTAAATGTTAACAATACATTTCTGTTTTGACAGGTAGAATTGACCTTTTGGTAGCAAACTCAATTGTTTACCATATGTGGCCCAGTTGATAGTGCTGGATTCTCATCACCCGGTGATAAGATTCACATCTAAAACAAGTTCGCCTAATGAACTCAGAGCTTCAGATGTAAAACATTTTCTTTTGGGCCAAAAACACTAAGGCACCATTTGGGAATTCTCCCTAGAGCACTCAAAGAAGCATCTCAGAAGAAAGTGCCTTCAAGCAGAAACATTTCTTCTAGAAGTGAAAGCAGCTCAGGAAACAAAAAAGATGTAATGGTCAGAAGTGCTTCTCAAAGATTTTTGACCAAACTTATTGTAGGTAACTCAGAAATAAAAGCCTATATGATTTATAAATGTGCTAAACATGAAAGGAACAAAGTTGATAGTAAAAATGATGACATTAATATTTGAAAATTGAAATAGACGCACTATTAACAAAGACAGCAAATACATTGGACAAGCAAGCATATAAGATGACCATTGTTCCTATCAAATGATTATATAAATGAGGCACTCCCATCAGCTCAGGATTCATGACCAGGTTCAGAATTAGCATGGCACAAACTAACTTAAAAGATTTGAAATAATCAATGAACAAGGCTAAACCAAAGGAAAAAAGACAAAGGAATATACTAAAAGATAATTTTGCAGAAAATTTCCATGGAATGGAACCTCCTGTTGGCAAACAGTTCTCAGTCCAGGCAGCAGCTAGGAGATTGAGAAACTGGGAGAAGACGGCAGCATTGCCCAGTGGCAATGATATGAGGAATATCCCATGCCCATATAAGGGTTTCTTCTTCCAACAATAGTGTTCTGCTTGCAGGGCATACCCTTTTCTTTCCTTTCCATTCTCACCCTCATGGTGGCACCTGCTGCTGCAGCCTGAACAGGGCTGCTGGCCGCTGTTTTGAACCCATGAACCCACCCAACAGCCATGTTCCTGGCCATACAGGACTGCCACTGGTTTATCAACCTTCATCTGACCTGTTCGACACAGCAGCAGCTGACAGACTGACATGCAAGCAAGCAGCCCAGCTGCCACATACTATGACCAAACAACAGGGAAAGAAGAAAGGGAAAAGGTCAGTTGCCTTTGCCACTGAAGAAGAGAGGAGGTGATCAGCAAGTTCTCCGTCTGTTGGAAAAGAGAGGAAGAAGATACCACACTTGGAGTTCCATCCATCACATAAGAAAGGGAAAATGTTGTGTGTGAAGCTCCACTGGGAGGAATGAGAATGAGGAGTACAGTGTCATCATTGTGGGTTATTTGCAGGGGCAAATTACTGCCTTGCCCCTTGTTTTTCTCCTTCCACACAGGAGAAAACCACTGCTTAGAGTGGGAGAAGTGTTTGGAAATGACTTCTTACTTTGGGTTATTTCTACTACATGAAGAAGTAATCTAGAAAGAATTTTGGATGTTTTGCAAAACCATTTGGCACTATCAAGAACAACCCATGAGCCACGTCCACTGCCACCTCAATATGTAAGATTTTCTTTTATTTTTCCCTTTCAAGGATTGCATAATTACCTGAACTGCTCCAGGTCAAAGTGGGGATATCTGAAACTTAGTTGAGAAAGAACCTCAAATCAAAGAAAGCATACAAAACAGATCCTATGTAGAAGCAGTAGAAGATTAAAAGGATATACTATTGCCCTCCCTAAAAACCACATTTGAAAGTATAAACACTGGAAACAAACACAATTTAAGAAATGTTACATTCATCCTTGTCAAATGCACCCTTCTTTTTCACGTTTACACACACTGTATCACTATTACTTTGTCATTTACATTAGAAACTGTAGTGTCCTTTGATGAGTAATATGTGAAAGCAACATTATGTTCAAATACATGGACAAATAGTAATGACATAAATGAGATGAGAAGGGGGATACTCTTTGTGGGAAGGGGTAGTCAGTATAAGAATAGAGATTAAAAAGGATAGGATAACATACAAGGAGGGTTATAAAGTCAAAATAATCTCCTCATGTCATGCAAATTTCTGTGCAGTGGCATAATGATTACCTGCTCTTCAACTTTGGAGGGATCCAGAATGAAAGATCCATTTTCTGTCAGACCACAAGACACTGCAACTGCACAATGCACAATGCACAATTTCATAGGCAAAGTTTAAAATTAATCGGGAAGTTTTTTTTTTCTTTTTGGTTTGGGTGGTGGGGGAGTCAAACTTACCAGCAAGGTGTTTTAAAGGTACACCAGCATCTACAAGTGCTGCACATGATGCATTTATAGCGCATGGAAGAAGCTTGTAAATTTTATCAAGGAACCTTCATTTGCAACATCAAAATAACACAGGTGGAGCTAAAATTACTGATGAAAACACAAAAAACAATGTAAAATCAGGAAATTCAAACATGAAGCCTGATTCCACCACTACTAAATGAAGAAAAGGGATCATGCTGGAATTCTAAACGCTTTAACAAAGTTTACGGACAACTTCAAGTTGATTCGATACTCTGGTTCATCACAGGACACTTAAGGCTGCCTACAGCACACCCATATTAAACCATTCTCTGGATTTCATCTTTCACTGTCAGAGAGTCTATAGAAAAGAGGGACGCAAAGATAATTATTGGAAAGTGTTGTGACTTAGGAACAACAGAAATTGGAGGGTCAATCATATGCCAGCCTAACTCCTTTTGGCAAGATGGCTGCTTCTTTTTTGAACTCATGACCTCCAGGTCATAATGGAGCAATCTAGCCATTGCACCAAGACACACCCATTCAAAAGTTCAGCAACATTGAACTATAAAATTTCACTGGATGACAGCAGCCACTTCTTCAAGGGATATCAGGGATCATCAAGATAGATAAATGGAAATAGCACAAACTTGCCAAGGTGCAACTTTAACTTGGCACTCACCAGAGAGAATAAATACAATGGAAAAGTGTCCTAGATTGAGAAAAGGCTGTGTAGACTCACCACAACATAGACAGATTAAGCCTGTACAAAAATTTGTATGAATGATGAAACAAAAGATAAGAGTGCACCTGAATATGCCTAGGCACAATAAATCAACAACTGTGGGGTGGAGTTCATGTCAACTTCCACCCTTACTATCTAATTTTTCCAATAGAATAACAAAGTTATGAAGTCCAAAGTCAAAGAAAATTACGCAGAAGGATACAGCTCCATCATCACTGACAACCTGCACAAGTAACACATAGTTCAATATGAAAAAAGTTTGCAGTTCTGATGGCAAGTGAATGACCATGGCATAAAAATGACTTGTGTCACCTTAAAAATAAATAATAAAAAAATAAAAAAAAGATATAAAGATGTCTTTCAGGAGTGAGTTGCAGTCATACAAGACAACATCCTCTCTACTGGACATATCAGAAAGGATGTTGACATGAACCTTTTTGCCACTATGATAAATTAACTGCCAGAAATGTGGCACTGCTCAAGTTTTCCCATCCGCAATGGCATACTAAAAAAAGAGGGATTTTGCTCCTTTTCTTTTTCTTCTTTTGAGTGGAGGGTGCCGAGCCCAGACTTACAAGATAATGCTTCTAAGGATTGATATTGTAATAGCTACATGTACAAGGGAAAGTTTATTTAGCAATATTCACATGTCATGATGTCAATGAAGCATCTATCTTGGCAACAATAAAATAGCTGATGCATTGTATTCACTATTCACCTACATAATACATTTGCAACATTATTCCTACTGAAGGTTGCTTCATGCATTCTCAATGCTTCTTGAAAGTTTTGGTATTTGTCATAGCCATCAGCAACTTCTAGAATCACACAAAAACATGTCTTTTAGGAGTACTTGAAGTTCAAATCCAAGGCCTAAAGCAGCATGTTCAGAATGCAGGTTAGTGTCAAATGCATGCAATGGAACTCCAACAAATTTAACAACCAAGAAACTACATTTAAAAAGGTGAAAATCCAGTCTGAAGCCTTAAGATTGCATAGACGGTAAGTAGGCCAGTGTCGAAAGACATGCCCGACATGCCCAACTTACACAGATACCAAGACCCGATCATTCATCAAACTTAAACAAGGTTTGTTAATGGTTAGAACCATAAATGTTTGCATAAATAATAATCTTTCAGTTATGTTTTTCATCAATTTCATATATATATATATATATATATATATATATATATATATATATATATACGCTGATCATGAAAGAATGTAGAAAGAATGTGAAGGAAAAACAGTAAGATGAACCAAAGCATAATTCAAGAGCCTCTGTAATTATCCAAAACTACCTCACCTGCAGTATGACGGAAGTTGTGGTGTTTGGATGATCTGTCAAAAGACATATGCTCTGCAATGTTCTTCTCAGGATCATCTCATACTCCTTTTCTGTTTTACCTAAGGAATAGATGAAAAGCATAACATTACAAGGACACAATATTCAAAATGTTGGATAAACATGGCCAAAAATTCTGAAATAGAATAAAAAATCTCGAGAAGAAACAACACACAAGCATGGATTGCGGAATCGGCGGGTTCCGAGCCGAGTTGGGGGGGAAATTACTATTCCCCCCACCGATTTTTTTTTAAAAAAAAAAACGGCAGAAATCGGCCCGAACCGGACCAAATCGGGTCCGGACCGGCCAGATCGGCCGGTCCGGACCCGATCTGGTCCGGTTCGGGCCGGTCCCGATCTCCCCCTTAAGGGGGGATCGGGAACCAGACGCCAGCAGCGTTTCTGCTGCTGGCGCCCGGCCCTTCCCCAACCCCCAGCCCCTCCCTGGCTCGCCGCCACTCGCCGCCGGCCCCCCCGCCGCCGCCGGCCGTCCGCCGCCGCCAGCCCGCCGCCGCCGGCCCTCTCTCTCTCTTTTTCTCTCTCTTTTCTATTTTTTTTTGAGATATCGAGCAAAAGGAGAGGATTTTCATCCCGTCATCGTCGGCCGGCCGTCCGGGAGCCGCCGCCGCCGCTGTGGTCGCCGTCACCGCCGCCCTCGACGTAGGATTTTTTGTTCGCATTCTGATCCGAGTTTAGGTATATTTCGAATTAATTTTTTAAAATTCTAAAAAAATTAGAAATGATGTATGATTGTGTTTATTGTGTAGATCTCTTAATATTTAGGTTGAAAAAAAATTTAGCATGTTGATTAGACAAAATTGTCAAAATTAGCCCTAATTAGGGGTTAAAAATTGGAGTTTTTATATGATTAGTGTGATTAAGGTTCAATTGAGTGTGCCAACCACTCAATTGAACTTGTTAGGACATAAATGTGTATTTTTTTGCATTAATTGCATGTTATTAGCGTTAATTAGTTAAAATTAACCCTAATTAGGAGTTAAAAATTGGGGCTTTTATATGATTAGCGTGATTAAGGTTCAATTGAGTGTGCCAACCACTCAATTGAACTTGTTAGGACATAAATGTGTATTTTTTTGTATTAATTGCATGTTATTAGCGTTAATTAGTTAAAATTAACCATAATTAAATGTTAAAAATTAGGACTTTTGTATGATTAGTGTGATTAAGGTTCAATTGAGTCTGCCAACCACTCAATTGAACTTGTTAGAACCTGATTGCATTTTTGTGTTTTTATGTTATACAGGAATATGGCAGAACAGGATGTGGAGCAACATGGTGTTGATCATGTTTGGCAGCATCGCACACTAGTGAACAGTGTTAGGAGGAGGGTCAAATGCAACTGGTGTGGAAAGGAGATGGGTGGTGGCATCTATCGCCTAAAAAATCATCTTGCTGGCATATCAGGAGATGTCAGTAGATGTGAGTCAGTCCCGCTGGCCTTGAAGAAGGAAATGAGGGCTTATATGATGGGTAAAAAGGCACACAAAGATTTATCATCTCAACAACACATGGATTTGCAAGATGAGATATCAGGGCACCAAAGACGAATGGATTACAGTCTACCTGTTCAGCGCCCGATCAATTTAGATGATGATGATGAAGAGGAGGAGGATGAGGAGGATCCATATGACCTTGATGCAGAGTACACCAGAGCTGTTCGTGCCAGTTTGCGGACAAATAGAGAAGATGAGGACCGGCGAAGAGGCATAGGATCATCAGGTGGATCAATGCCTGCTGCTTCTCAACCTGGGATATTCGTTCCTAGGGGTTCTTCTGGTCGCAGGACTGCTAGTTCTATATTGAGTTGTGGACGGACATCAGATGTGGCACGCGGTCCTATGGACCAATTTTTGTACAGATCAAGGTCTGCCAGACAGCCTGGAATCAAGCAAGCATTAAAAGGAGTCAAGGCATCAGCAAAAAATGCCTTGAAAGGAATTGTGAAATGATTTTTACATGCAGGTGTGCCAGCACATGCCGCATCTAGTCCATATTTTCAGACGATGGTGGATACAATTGCAGATGCTGGACCTGGTGTAAAGGCCCCCACAGCTCGCTACATTTATGATGTTGGGCTTGAAGAAGAGTATAATGACTTGAAGGTATGGGTCGACAACTTCAAAAATGTGTGGAATGAGCGTGGTTGTATCATCATGTGTGATGGTTGGATAGGGACCACAAGAAGATCCATGATTAATTTTCTTGTGTATTGCAGCGAGGGCACTATTTTTTTGAAGTCTGTGGATGCCTCAAACAGAATAAAGAATGCTAATTATTTGTACCGGCTAATGGATGACGTGGTAGAGGAAATTGGTGAAGAAAATGTTGTGCAGATAGTCACTGACAACGAAGCAAGCTATAAAGCAGCCGGTAATTTGTTGATGCAGAAGAGACCATTTGTACTGGGTGCCTTGTGCAGCACATTCTATTGACTTGATGATGGAGGACATAGGTAGAGATCCTTTTGTTGCTGAGGTGGTACAACATGCTCAGATGATCACGGGATTTATTTATAGTCACAACAGGATCTTACATATGATGAGAGAACATATAGGTGGACGGGATCTTCTTCGTGCTGGCCCTACTAGATTTGCATCCAACTTCATTTCTTTAGAGAGTCTGAGTAAATACAAACATCAGTTGGCCCAGTTAGTCCACTCTGACGAGTTTCTGGCACATATAGGGACACTGAGAGCCGATGCTAGAGAAGTTGCCTTGGCAGTGCAATCGCTAGTTGGGGAGAGAAGTTTTTGGGATAAGGTTTCTCGCTATCTAAAAGTGGTTGAGCCTCTGGTACGTGTTCTGAGGTTAGTTGATGGAGATGACAAAAATGACATGGGATATTTGTATGAGGCCATGGATAGAGCAAAGGAGCAATTGAGCGAAAGCCTTCCTACTTCTCATGACAAATGGTGGAGGATCATCGATAATAGATGGGAGTCGACTCTTCATCATGATCTTCATGCTGCTGGTTAATTCTTCATCTATTTAAGTTGATTTTATGTTATTAATTTTGTTCACATTTAATTTTATAACTAATTAAAATCCAATTTATATGCAGGATATTTTTTCAACCCAAGGTATCAGTATAGTGAGAGCGTGCATAATGACGGAGAGGTCCTTCGAGGCACAACTAATGTGATTACTAGAATATTAAGGAATACGAACGAAAGGATAGATGCCTTAGCAGAGGTACCGTACAAAGTAGGAGTTTATGAAAATGCATGCATCTATCATTAACTTATGTTATTTATATTTATTTTGTAGATGGAGAGATTTAAATTGAAGATTGGCATTTATGGAGATGATGACGTCAGGGCTGCAGTAACGAGGACAACTCCAGGTAAATTACATAATAAATAGTCAAATATTAAATTTAATGATTGGCATTTATGATTATTGATATCGTCGTCTTCTTTTTTTTTGAACAGCTGAATGGTGGATCCATATTAATTACAGACAAGCTACCACAAATCCTTTGGCGTATGTTGCAGTGCGAGTACTCAGTCAAACCACTTCTTCCAGTCAATGTGAAAGAAACTGGAGTACATTCAGTCTCATTCACACGAAGGTTCGTAACAGATTGGGGGTTTCTAGGCTGGAGAAGTTGGTGTACTGTCACTACAACATGCGTCTAAAAATCAGGCAGATTCAGGAAAGACAAAGGCTTGAAAGACAGAGATTCATGGAGTTTGCTGGCAGACCAGTTGATGAGCCTGTACATCATATTGATATTGATGAACTGTTAGATGAAGAACACCCACTGCATTCTTAGGTGGAGAGCAGAGCAGCCAGAGATGCACAGCCTGAGTTTGATCCTCAGGATCGGAGTTGGGCAGAAGGTGAATTAGATGCAGTAGTTGCTCGAGATCCTGAATTTCAGACAACACAAGAAGGAGGTGCACTAGTTCTGCAGAGGCGCCGAAAGTCAGCCACACTAGAAGACATTGCTAGAACTTCTGTCTCTCAGCCAGCACTCAGGAGATCAGCTACTCAGGTGGATCCACAAAGAAGAAAGGAGAAAGAACCAGCGAGACCTTCATTGCAGTCATCGAACAGCAAAAAGAGAAAACAATCAAAAGGAAAGTCTAAACAACAAGTGGACCCATCAAAAGGAGAAGAAGGGACAGTTCAGCAGACTGGAGAGACACCTGAGGACACCCCAGCTTTAACACCTCACTTGGCCAGCATGTACGAGGCAGAAAGACAAACCTACAGGCGTAGAAGAAGGCGATTGAGGAAAACAAGCCAAGTGCGGAGTGATGACTCCACTGATGATGATGATGATGATGATGATGATGGTGACTATCAGGAGGTTCTGCACTTGGGAGCAGTTACACAGGATACGATGATTACTCCGCACCTCCGAGTCATTCTGAAGGAACTCAAGGTCAGAGACAAGGACAAGAAAGGGGATTTGAAGGCCAACAGAGACAGGCAGGATGTGATTGGCCACCATGGGAAGATGCACCTTCTTATCCGCCCATTTTTCATCCCCCTACACTGCCATATTCAGACATCAGCAGCACTACTGAAGGGTAATCTGGACCTCCACCTATACAGTACGGCATTTTTGTCCCTCCAATACAATCAGGAGAAAGTTCAAGCTTACACACCTAGAGGTATTCAAAGAGGATTCGAAGACCTCGCTAGTTCCTTGTTTGACTATGGATATGTACCGGCAGATTATGGCCCGCCTGCTCAAACTTATGAACCAGATGATGAAGGATCACAAATGTGATCTTTCTAAGGTATTTTTCAACAACAATATCTTTTTTAATTAATGCACAACAAAAATTATTAGTTAGTTAGTTATCTTTAATGTTTATTTTTTATGGATGTACATGAATTGCATTCGTTCTTATTGTACATCAATTGAATAATATGTATGTAATTTTTTCTGATTTTTTTTAATTTTTTCTGATTTTTTACTTATTTTTTTCTAATTTTTTCTATTTTTTCTGATTTTTTTAAAAAAAAAAATCCGGCCGAGTCGGACCGGCCGGACTCCAGATCGGGTCGGGTCGGGATCGCCGGGTCCCGATTCCTGGTCCCGACCCGAGCCGGAATTCCTTGCACACAAGTGAGTTACTTGAAAAGCTTAGAGGGACATTTCTCAAAAAGGTAACATAATCAATTGCATTAGCTGAGTTTGCTTGCACCTGAAAGGAGAGCAATTCAAAGCTAAAGAGTTACAAATGACTGACTTAATGCTGCATACAACTTATTTTCAAATGGATGCAGCTTTCCAATTGCTCCATATCAAAAGAGAAGTCTATCATAAACCTAGGACTAAATGTTCCCATTAGTATCTGGATAAAATATCCCACCTTTCCCTATTGTAAAATCACATTCACAACTGCTAAAAACCACTAAGATAAGACACATAAATAAGCAACATCCACTCAACCGGGGTGAGCCACATCTCTTAACCATGACGCACACTCACCAATCTGCCCAGTTTTGGGCTTCCAAACAACTTCAACCGATGCTTTCTCAGGGTTCTCGCCCTTCCTTATCCCAGCTTTTGGTCCATAAACAGCAGCCAACACAATTGTGTCCCCTGCATTTTAGCATGCCCAAATATGACGCAAAATTAATCATCTTGTTGAAAGGGACAACATAATCTGCAAATCTTCTGAAAGGAAAAGCGTTTGGCTGAAGAGATGAATCAAAAGAAGGGGAGGGGGAGATAGGGAAAGGAGTTAGGGTTTTGACCCTGAGACCATCGAGCGGAGCCGTGAGCCCGGTGGAGCAGACTGCGTGTGCACGCGAGCGGCCTCAGCTGGTTAGGGGTGCGGCCATCCGCCCTGCCCTCCTCCATTGTTCCCATAAACTTCCGCCGCCTTGTGTCCTTTCTTCTCTGCGTCAGGAGATGAAGAGTATGGGACGTTTGGTTGCATTATAAATATTTACGCAATTCATGATAAAAATATAAAAAAATAAATTTATGATAACTTTTGAAGTGGTAACATTTCTAATTATTGTGTTTGGCAGGCACATGATAATTTTAAAACATTCGTTACTGCTAGACCTAAAAACCAAAGTATCCGCTGGAGACCAAACAACGAGACGGAGCCGCCAAATCCAACAACTCGCAAAATGCTGGCTTCAAGATACAAATCCCACACAAGAGCAAACCAGAGACCTTCACCAGGAAGGCGAAGGGTCGCAAGAAGCCCGGTCTAAAAGAGCAACTTTTCCCAAAAAATTGACATCATAACAGAAAAATACGATGCTGGAGCAGTTGCATTCAAACATTGCATCAAGAAAGATCCAAATTTGAAAAGAAAAAAAAAAACTTGCTCTACCAAAACAGCGGTCAATCCACCAGTTTGTGATCCTTACGACAAAGCCACAATCACATGGTACAGTTGTGCTTGCCGCAACCCAATCCCGCTCAAACCTCAAAGGAAGGAAAAGGCGAAGAAGAAAGGGAGGCGCCCGTCATGAGATCACATGGAAGCAAAGGGGAACTCCAGCTCGGCTAGAAAGCTCACCTACAGGGATCCAAAGCGCTAGGGTGGTGGCGATCCGGCGGCGGCGAGGGCGGGGGCGGATCCGGCTGTGGCAACTGCGGGGCGGCAAGTGGGGCCGGATCTGAGGCAGCAGCAACTGCGGGGCGGCGGGCGGAAGTGCATCTGATGCAGCAGCAAGGGCGGGCCGGCGAGCGGGGGCGGATTTGGCGGTGGCGACGGTGGGGTGGCAACTCTGTTAAACCTTAAACCCTAGTTTGTGTTTTAAAATCCCCACCCTGTGCTTCAAATTGAATTTTTAACACATTGTTTAAAATTCGGACCGGACATTTTTAACAACCAAAATTTGAAACTAAGTCACGATTAAAAATAAATATAAATAGAATTAATAGAATTTATTTAGTTAAATAGATAATTTGCTCTAAATATCAATTTTGAGGTCGTTACTCGTTAAGTAGACAAGATTTAAGACTTCTCTAATCCAGTCGTAGATCTGAATTTCAAATCATGATAGACGATAATGTTTAATTGGTTATCTACATAGTTATATAAATTTTTCTTGAACACTAAATACTTATATAAAAAAAAATAAGCTTAAATTATTTACAAAAAAAAATTATATTTAGCCTACCTGGTGTCTCTTTCTACTCTAAGGTTGAACCTAACTAGACAAGTGTAACTGTGTCGGCCGCGTGTGTATATTTTTTATGATGAGTATTTTTAATAAAACTTTTTTTTTGTGATTGAAGAAATAGAGAAAATAATAAAGTATTTATACCAAAGGATGTTCAAAAAATTTACTTTAAAATAAACTACTTGATGAAAAGAGAAAATAGTTGTAGAATTTACTAGAGTTGACAAAAGACTAAGTATTCCGCAATTCTTAGTTATTTTTTCTACTATTTTAATAAAAAAAGAATGTTTTGATATAATCTATCAAACAGTAGATGAAGACGGTAGTGAGGGAGACGTCAACTAGCACAGCGTCGCAACCAGAAATGTTCTTTCTTTTGTCTAGATGGTCTCAATATAACATTAGACCGGACTCCAGTAGACACCGATCTATGACATGTAAAGTAGACATGCCTTTTGAGATATGTCTCGTTGCAGTTAGAAACTTCTTCTTTGTTTCTGATCTCTTAGTTTTCAAACATAACGCAAAACATTTAAATACAATTAAGAGCTTAAGATTATAATCGTAATTTAAAGTACATCTCGTTGCACCTAGATACAACTCAAATTACTGCACGAATATGCTCGCTGGGATGTATTTTAAATTATGGTTGTAGTCTTGTACTCTTTATTATATTTAAATGTTCATTGAGATGTATTTTAAATTATAATTACTACTCAAATTAAGTCTCCAAAATTATCAAGTCGAATTCAAACCATAATTTTCATAACCAATAAGTTTAAGGGTTCTTATTTAAATTAAAAATCTAAATTTTCACACAGAATAGACTTCCTCTTATAAACTCTCTCACATTCGACCTACTAAATATCGATTTTTTTTTTTTTAACAAACTTGTAATCTTTTATATCTTCTTTCCAATCATATATATCATATCATTTTTAGAGTCTGTGCGCAAAGTTATTGCGTTCACAAAAATAGTACTTTCTCATAGTTTTCATACCTAAACATTTGACTAAGTGTTAGAAATCAACTAGTTTCTTAATTTGGTCACTAATATGTTTATTGGTCTTATTTTAACTTAACTAATGAATTACCCGTGTTAAATCTATTATTATATTATTAAATAAATATTAAACAGATTTAAATCATTTTAATCTATTAATTGACTTAATTAGACTTATTTAAATCTAATTGGACTTAATTAACCTTAATCTATTAACAAATTAATGGATTTGAGATCTAAGGTATAACACCATCTCCCCCTTAAAGAAATTAGCATATCTTACCAAATAAATATGGATACTTCTTCTTTATGTCTTTCTCTATCTCACAGGTAACTTCTTTCGTAGAATAATTTCGCCATAAAATCTTCACCAGAGAAATCTTCTTGATTCGGAGTACTTGTTCTTTATGATCCAATATGTGAATTGACTTCTGTTCATAGTGTTAGTCTTAGGTGGCCTACAAGCCAATCTGACTATGTAAATCTCGTTCATTTATTAATATAATGGCACAATATTCAATGTGTGTAAATCGAATTAATTATTGTTTCATAATAAAGTTCGTGAATATGTGCGATAGTGATCAGATTATGATGAGATCATACTAGTGAGACTGATCACTTAAACACACATATTCTTAATTGTTCCTAGTCGGAGGATATCCGAGAAGGACATCGGATATCCGGTTAGACTAGTACAGATTACTCATGCTCATATGATGAGGGTGACTGATCTCATAAGTCACTTGTATGGAGACACTAAGGCGAATCTGTAGGTGCTCATTGGAGAATGAGTTCACTGAACTGATCCGACTGAATCGCTGGATTGTATTGTACCTCACTGTCAACAAGCTTGATTCTATTGTCGAAGTTGCATGGATGGTCCTCAGACCTGAGACACCAAGGACACCTTGTCGGTGGACTTCTATGCTTTGACCTTGATTTATGAATCTCTAGCCACGGGATTCTAAACAGCCAAAGATCGGATACAGCGGAATACCGTCGAAGGGAATTGTATGTCAATAAGGAATCATTCGCTCTCGGTACTTAGAGAGAAAATGCTCTAGAAAGGATGCGCGGAAGTCCCTGGCTAGGGCGAACGATAATATTGAAAAATGAGTTTTCCGACATTCATCAACGACATCCAATCCAAGTGAGTTGACTGGTTAGGGTTTGACAGCATTATTAGTTTTAGATGGCCTACAAGCCAATCTGACTATGTAAATCTCGTTCATTTATTAATAAAATGACATAATGTTCATTATGTGTAAATCGCATTAATTATCATTTCATAATGAAGTCCGTGAATATGTGCTATAGTGATCAGATTATGATGAGATCATACTAGTGAGACTGATCACTTAAACACACATATTCTTAATTGTTCCTAATCGGAGGATATCCGAGAAGGACATCGGATATCCGGGAGACTAGTACAGATTACTCCTGCTCATATGATGAGGGTGACTGATCTCATAAGTCACTTGTATGGAGACACTAAGGCGAATCTGTAGGTGCTCATTGGAGAATGAGTTCACTGAACTGATCCGACTGAATCGCTAGATGGTATTGTACCTCACTGTCAATCAGCTTGATTCTATTGTCGCAGTTGCGTGGATGGTCCTCAGACCTGAGACACCAAGGGCACCTTGTCGGTGGACTTCTGTGCTTTGACCTTGGTTTACGAATCTCTAACCACGGGATTCTAATACGCCAAGGATTGGGTACAACGGAATACCGTCGAAGGGAATTATGTGTCAATAAGGAATCATTCGCTCTCGGTACTTAGAGAGAGAATGCTCTAGAAAGGATGTGCGAAAGTCCCTGGCTAGGGCGGACGATAATATCGGCAAAAGAGTTTTCCGATATTCATCAGCGGCATCCAATCCAAGTGAGTCGACTGGCTAGGGTTTGACAGCTCGCCATGCCCTGAGTTGACTCGAGAGCATTGTACTAATAAAGGATTATATCCACGCGGTAACTGTCGGCGGAAAGGTTCCAAGAGTGGGTTACTTAACCACAATACCTTCCGGGTTCACGCGGTGTTGTTTGACACCCAACGTGATCGGAGGCCCGGTCGAATTCGATGTGCGACATCAATTCGATTGATTAATTAATTAATAAAGAGTTATTAATTGATTAATAAAGTCAGTGAGGAGTCACTGGGCTTGTTGGGCCATTAACAGGACTGGTACTTGGGCCTAGAGGGTCACACGTAAATGATTATCAAGGCGATGGATAAATAAGTAGGTTTTATATAAACCGGGGGTTTGTATGAAAAACCGCACGGTTAATATAAAACTTAGCGAACGGGCTGAGCAGGCCAAGCTGTTGCTAACCCTAGCCGCCCCTCCTCTGTTTCTCTCTCTCTCTGGCGTCCAGACAGATCTAGATCTGCTCCGCCGCTTCTCCGAATCCCGTTCGACGAGAAATCGTCCGCGCGTTGCGGCGATCATTGCGGCGACCGGCGGAGGTTTCGTAGGCTGCGAAGAACGAGGAACGTGAGGATATCCGTCGCGAGGAGGATCGCGTGGACTTCGCTAGAGGTCGGGCACTTGCGTGGCTTACGGTGTCGCACCGACGGAACCGAACGATTGCATATTCGAATCCGCACACAGTGAGAATCGATTATCCGATAATCGTAGTTTTTAATTTTTCGAAACGGGAAAACGGATCGCGGTTTTATTTTTATTTTCCGCTGCGTGAGCGATCCGGAGAAACCCAAGAAATCCCAACAGTGGTATCAGAGCCAGGTTCCACTGTTTCTCGTCCCATTTCGGGTTCCGAAATTAATTTTTCTGTGTATCATTCCATGCGTTAGTTCGATCCTTTTGCAGGATCCGTGTTCATGAGATGAACACTAATGTTAAAATAATTTGATTATTTTTATTTCTGCAAATTTTTCGAATTTTTATTTTGAGGTTTAATATTGTTCTTCGTTGGACGAAGTATTGGGGTTTATGGTGGCTTGGTTCATGCTTCCCAATTATTGTGTTGATGGGTCGGCCCTGATTCCTCAGAATCACTGTGGGAATCAATGCATCAAAAGCCATCGGATGGTGCCCCATCTCCTTCTTCTTTTGGTTTCAAAAGAACCCTAAAATCAGATTTTAGGGGAGTTTTGAGGGGCTCGGGCTTCATGTGAATGGGGCTTCTCCGGCGGCCCTGCCGGCGCCGGGCTCGTCACCGGTGTCGGGGGCATCGCCGGCCGAAACGGGCGGCGCCGGAGCCAACCGCCGCCGGCGCTGGTTGCTCCCCCCCTGCCGCCGTCAACAACCTACAACCCATTTAGGGTTTCTGCGGGCTGGGCGTCGGGTGGGAAGGAGGAAGTCGGTCCAGGTGCTGGACCGGACGGGGCTCGAGCCAGAGCTGGGCCGGCCGGGGTTCGGGCCCGTGCTGGGCCGAGCACGAGCCTGGGCTAGGCCCTGGCTCAGCCAGGATGGCCCTGGCTCGGACCAAGGCCGAGCTAGTGGCTCGACCCAGCTAAATTGTTTGGCTTAATCCTCCTGTTGAACCCATTAAAACCCCAAGTTAACCCTATTGACCCAATTTAAGTTAAATTGAATATTAAATTTAAATTCAAAATTGTTTTGTAAATTTAAATTGATTTTCAATTCTCTTTTAATTGGGCATTAATGTTTTAATCATGTTAATTAACAATTAGATGTAATTTGATTAGAGTTAATTATTAGCATAAAGGTTAAGCTAATAATTATCTTTAATTATATAATTTAATTGTTAAATTAGTGATTAATATATAATAATCTAAATGTTAGATTATTATCTATTAATACATCTAATTGTTAATTAATATTAGAGTTAGTTATTAATTTAATTGTTAAATTAATAATTAACTTAAATGACTAATTTAAATGTTGAATTGGTAGTCCTTAATTAATTATTGTTAGTCGTTAATTCAATAGTTAAATTAATGATAACTTTAATCTTCTAATCTAATAGTTAGATTAGTAATTATTAATTAATTAAAGTTAATTATTAATTTAAGTGTTAAGTTAATAATTGACTTTAAATTAACTAATCTAAGAGTTAGATTAGTAGTTAATTAATAATTAGAGTTAATTAATAATTTAAGTGTTAAAGTGTTAATTAACTTTGATGGACTAGTCTAAGAGTTATATTAGTTATTAATAGTCTAATTGTTAGATTATTAATGGGGTTTAATCTAAGTATTAGATTATTAGAATTGTTCTAATTGGCATGGAATAATCTGGAATTATTAATTTGGAGTATGTGCACATATGATGTATGTTTATTGTTTTTAAATTTTGATTTAATTGCATGTTAAGTTAATTAAATGTGTTTTCGAAATTCAAATACCAATTTTGATTGGATCCCAGCTGTTTGAAAGCCAAAATTATTTATTTTGAAAACTCTTTTATTTTAGCCATGTGATGTGCTGAATCATGTGTGGGATGTTTAAAACACACCGTGGTCATGGATATGCACTTATTTAATTGTTCATGTGATGAATGATGTGTTTGTGTGGATCGTGGATGAATGATGGATGTTTATTAATTGTTAATAAATAGAGATATGCGCATCTCTCCCTCTCTCATTCTCTGATGTATTTCTACCTCCCTCACTCTTGTACTCGCCATAAAGCCTTCTTCAATTTACCTGTAAATTCTAGAATTTATTGTAATATAATCGAGGCAACTGAGGAAGGAGCGAGGACGATCCACAGTTACAACCAGGAAGGCGAAAAGATGAAGATCCTTTGCCTATGTGTTTACAGGTTTATCTAATGTAAATGTTATGTTAGATTGTGTGTGCGTTTGACTGTTGGCTCCAATCAAGCTCACTGTCCTATCCATGACCACACTAATGACATGTATGAGATGCATTGTTTTCTTTTGATTATGAATCAAAGCAGGTTATAGTATTTAGTAAATATATACGTTATATTTATATACTATCATCTAGGAGAGACCAAGATAAAAGTTATCTAAATACCCTCAGATAAACTCTAAGCCGTAACGTGAGTAGTTAAGAACTTACCGCGTGGTCCACCATCGTTCTAGTCATAGGATTTGAATCACTTTAGGCAGGTTTGTTGTGCTATCCACAAGGTCTACTTAATTGGGAGGAGAAACTGTGGCTATGACATTAGATGTCTATATAATCGGGGTAGAGGAACCATGTAGCTTTGTTGTGCAATCCACAAGGGCTGCATGCAAATCTATGCTCGTTGCGTAACGATGGTTAGCTTAGACCAGAATTAGTGGTTTGTTGTGCTATCCACAAAGCCATTAAATCTCTGGGGACCGAAGCTATGATCAGATATTGCAAGGAGTTGCAAGTCCCATGAGTTGGGTGCTCTTTGATTGTATTACAATTTGTTGTGATATCCACAAGGCTGTAGTGCATGTCATTGAGATTCTGATCCCCACTAGGAGACTGTTGGCGTCTCCCGTTCTGTATAACTGAGGGTTATACAGTCCGTCGAAAATTAGTGGGAGTTAAACTTGAACAAAAGACCATGTCTTGTTTTTAAATTTAAATAATTGAACATCTGCTAAATAGATTTTACTCATCTCCTGTAGGGAATTATGTCGTCGAATAACCCACTCCGTGGCATACTTGATGCCCTTTTGACTTACCTGATCTACTCGGATTGGTTCAGATATCTGAAGAATGTCTTTAGATCTGAGCACATTGACTTTGTCCCTAGAGCTGATCCTCTTGTTGAATCGGCATTGGATGCCCCTGAAGCAGAGATGATAGCTAATGATATAAGATCGAAGGACAAAGGCAAAGGAGTAGTGAAGGGTGACTGCTTCTACTATAAGCAGTATGGTCACTAGAAGAGGAACTGCAAGGAGTTCCTTAACGATAAAGCTTATGGAAGAGTGAAGCTGTCTGAAGCTTCAGATATCTATATGATAGATATCAACTTATCAGTTAGAGATTCCACATCTTGGGTATTGGATACCGGATGTGCTTCTCATATCTGTCATGATGCACAGATGCTGACAAGTAAGCGCAAGCTGAGACATGGTGAGGTGGAATTGAGGCTAGGAAACGGCGTAAAAGTTGCGGCGATTGCTGTTAGGACAGCAAACCTCAAGCTTCCATCGAGAGACACCTTACTATTAGAAGACTGTTATTATGTTCCTAGCATAATAAAGAACATCATATCAATATCTTATTTGGACAAGATAGGATATAGGTTGACTATTGAGAATAGAAGTTGTTCGATTTATTATGGTAATAAATCAATAGCTTCAGCATCTTTAGTCAACGGTCTATATCTATTAGATGTTTATTATTACAATCTTCATATTGATAAAGCTCTTAAGAAGAGTAAGAATTGTGTGAACCAAGCCTATATGTGGCATTGTAGACTTGGGCACATTGGCGAAAGCATGTTGCAAAAGTTGCACAAGCATGGTTACTTAACTGCATTCGATTACGAATCGTTTGCAACATGTGAATCCTGCCTAATGGGAAAGATGGCAAAATCTCCATTTACTGGACATGGAGAACGTGCCAAGGACATTCTGGAACTAATACATTCGGATGTATGTGGTCCCATGTCTACCCAAGCAAAAGGTGGTTTTTCATACTTCATCACGTTCACCGATGACTTCTCAAGATTCGGCTATGTGTACTTAATGAAGTATAAGTCGGAAGCATTTGAGAAGTTCAAGGAGTTCAAGAATGAGGTAGAGAAGCAGTTAGGAAATAGTATTAAAGCTCTTCGATCAGATCGAGGAGGAGAATACTTGAGTACTAATTTCACACAATTCTTAAAGGATAATGGTATCATTTCTCAGCTGACCCCTCCATATACACCACAGATGAATGGTGTATCAGAAAGGAGGAATCGCACCTTGTTGGACATGGTGCGATCCATGATGAGCTTTTCAGGATTACCAGTGTCCCTATGGGGGTATGCTCTAGAGTCAACAGCATACCTACTGAACAGAGTACCCAGCAAGTCTGTAGCATCTACTCCATATGAGATATGGAAAGGCAGGAAACTAGAATTTAAACATGTTAAAGTCTGGGGTTGTCCTGCTCATGTAAAGAGGCATGATCCAGACAAGTTGGAATCACGAACTGATAAATGTAGGTTTGTGAGATATCCAAAGGAAACCTTTGGATACTATTTTTTCCATCCTAGTGAACAAAAGGTGTTTGTCGCCAGGAAAGCTGTCTTCTTGGAAGAGGAATACCTTCTCCAGAAGGACAGTGGGAGTAAAATAATACTGGAAGAGGTTCCAGATCCCCAAACAGCTACATTATCATCAGATGAGATATCAGTTCCTGAATATGTTCAGGTACACACAGATGAGCCTCGTAGATCTGGTAGAGTACCTAGACTACCCGAACGATATGTGGGACATATTGCTGAAGGTAAATCTAAGGTACAATATAATGAGGATGATGATCCGAAAACCTACCAGGAGGCCATAGAAGGCCCAAAAGCCGGGAAATGGCGAGAAACCATGAACTCAGAAATCCAGTCCATGTACACCAACCAAGTTTGGAACTTGGAGGACTTGCCCGAGGGTATTGTACCCATCGGTTGCAAGTGGATCTTTAAGAGAAAGATCGGTGCTGATGGACGGATCGACACTTATAAGGCAAGGTTGGTGGCAAAGGGATATCGTCAAAGGCAAGGAATTGACTATGACGAGACTTTCTCACCAGTTGCCATGATAAAGTCGATCAGAGTTCTACTCGTCATTGTTGCACATTTTGATTATGAAATCTGGCAGATGGATGTGAAGACTGTCTTCCTCAATGGTAACCTTGAGGAGGAGGTGTATATGATACAACTAAAAGGTTTCACATCTAAAGAATCTCCAGATAAAGTGTGCAAGCTTCAGAGGTCCATTTATGGACTGAAGCAGGCTTCCCGGAGCTGAAACATAAGATTTGACGAGGCTGTCAAGTCTTATGACTTCATTAAGAATGAAGATGAGCCTTGTGTGTACAAGAAGACTAGTAGGAGTGCAGTCACTTTTCTAGTTCTTTACGTAGATGACATACTACTCATTGGGAATGATGTAGCTATGATGTCATCAGTAAAGATCTGGCTGTCGAAAAACTTCTACATGAAGGATTTGGGAGAAGCATCCTACGTATTGGGAATACGGATCTATAGAGATAGATCAAAGAGGATGCTTGGAATGACCCAATCCTTGTACGTAGATACCATAGTCAAAAGGTTTGGCATGGAAAATTCCAAGAGAGGTCTCATACCGATGAGACATGGAATTAGTCTCTCAAAGGAGCAGTCTCCTAAGACTCCTGATGAGAAGGCATTCATAGATAGAATACACTATGCCTCTGCCATAGGATCTATCATGTATGTCATGCTATGTACACGGCCTGATGTTGCATTTGCTCTAAGTGTTACGAGCAGATTTCAGGCTGATCCAGGCGAAGAGCACTAGAAGGCAGTGAAATGTATCCTTAAGTACTTGAGAAGAACTAAGGATATGTTTCTTGTCTATGGAGGAGGTGACTTGAAACTGTGAGGCTTTACTGACTCGAGTTTCCAGTCAGATCCAGATGATAGCAAATCTACATCTGGATTCGTGTTTACTTTGAACGGAGGCGCAGTGTGCTGGAAGAATTCCAAGCAAGTAACCATTGCAGATTCGACGACTGAAGCTGAGTACATCGCTGCAGCTGAAGCCGCCAAGGAAGCAGTGTGGTTGAAGAAATTCATCACCGACCTAGGTGTAGTTCCCAGCATCTCTGAGTATGTTCCACTGTTGTGCGACAACAATGGAGCCATTGCGCAAGCGAAAGAGCCGCGGTCTCATCAGAAATCGAAGCATATTCTGAGGCGCTTTCACCTTATCAGAGAGATCATATCCAGAGGAGATGTAGTAGT
The DNA here is from genome assembly GCA_030544215.1 of Zantedeschia hybrid cultivar. Classification (NCBI taxonomy): domain Eukaryota; kingdom Viridiplantae; phylum Streptophyta; class Magnoliopsida; order Alismatales; family Araceae; genus Zantedeschia; species Zantedeschia hybrid cultivar. The sequence continues at coordinate 38,771,777 of JARZZO010000013.1, read as the reverse complement.
GGAAAGAGTTCCATCCGTCGACAATGTAGCAGATCCACTCACAAAGCCGTTGGCTCAAATTGTGTTTGAGCGTCACCTAGAGTCTATAGGCTTATTGTATAAAGGTGATTGGCTTTAGTCCAAGTGGGAGATTGTTAGTTTTAGGTGGCCTACAAGCCAATCTGACTATGTAAATGTCGTTCATTTATTAATAAAATGACATAATATTCATTATGTGTAAATCGCATTAATTATCGTTTCATAATGAAGTCCGTGAATATGTGCTATAGTGATCAAATTATGATGAGATCATACTAATGAGACTGATCACTTAAACGCACATATTCTTAATTGTTCATAGTCGGAGGATATCCGAGAAGGACATCGGATATCCGGGAGACTAGTACAGATTACTCCTGCTCATATGATGAGGGTGACCGATCTCATAAGTCACTTGTATGGAGACACTAAGGCGAATCTGTAGGTGCTCATTGGAGAATGAGTTCACTGAACTGATCCGACTGAATCGCTGGATGGTATTGTACCTCACTGTCAACCAGCTTGATTCTATTGTCGCAGTTGCGTGGATGGTCCTTAGACCTGAGACACCAAGGACACCTTGTCGGTGGACTTCTGTGCTTTGACCTTGGTTTACGAATCTCTAGCCACGGGATTCTAATACGCCAAGGATTGGGTACAACGGAATACCGTCGAAGGGAATTGTGTGTTAATAAGGAACCATTCGCTCTCGGTACTTAGAGAGAGAATGCTCTAGAAAGGATGCGCGAAAGTCCCTGGCCAGGGCGGACAATAATATCGGCAAAGGAGTTTTCCGATATTCATCAGCGTCATCCAATCCAAGTGAGTCGACCGGCTAGGATTTGACAGCTCGACATGCCCTGAGTTGACTCGAGAGCATTGTACGAATGAAGGATTATATCCACGCGGTAACTGTCGGCGGAAAGGTTCCAAGAGTGGGTTACTTAACCACAATACCTTCCGGGTTCACGCGGTGTTGTTTGACACCCAACGTGATCGGAGGCCCGGTCGAATTCGATGTGCGACATCAATTCGATTGATTAATTAATTAATAAAGGGTTATTAATTGATTAATAAAGTCAGTGAGGAGTCACTGGGCTTGTTGGGCCATTAGCAGGACTGGTACTTGGGCCTAAAGGGTCACACGCAAATGATTCTCAAGGCGATGGATAAATAAGTAGGTTTTATATAAACCGGGGGTTTTTATGAAAAACCGCGCAGTTAGTATAAAACATAGCGAACGGGCTGAGCAGGCCAAGCTGCTGCTAACCCTAGCCGCCCCTCCTCTGTTTCTCTCTCTCTCTGGCGTCCAGACAGATCTAGATTTGCTCCGCCGCTTCTCCGAATCCCGTTCGACGGGAAATCGTCCGCGCGTTGCGGCGATCATTGCGGCGACCTGCGAAGGTTTCGTGGGCTGCGAAGAACGAGGAACGTAAGGATATCCGTCGCGAGGAGGATCGTGTGGACTTCACTAGAGGCCGGGCACTTGCGCGGCTTGCGGTGGCGCACCGACGGAACCAAACGGTTGCGGATTCGAATCTGCACACGGTGAGAATCGATTATCCGATAATCGTAATTTTTAATTTTTCGAAACGGGAAAACGGATCGCTGTTTTATTTTTATTTTCCGCTGCGTGAGCGATCCGGAGAAACCCGAGAAATCCCAACAAGCATGTCATATCCTGAGTTGACTCGAGAGCATTGTACGAATAAAGGATTATATCCACGTGGTAACTGTCAACGGAAAGGTTCAAAAAGTGGATTACTTAACCCCGATACCTTCCAGGTTCACGCGGTGTTGCTTGGCACCCAACGTGATCGGAGGCCCGGTCGAATTCAATGTGCGACATCAATTCGATTGATTAATTAATTAATAAAGAGTTATTAATTGATTAATAAAGCCAGCAAGGAGTTACTGGGTTTATTGGGCTATTAACCGGACTAGTAATTGGGCCTAGAAGGTCACACGCAAATAATTTTCAAAGCGATAGATAAATAAGTGGGTTTTATATAAACCGGGGGTTTTTATGAAAAACCGCGCGGTTAGTATAAAATATAGAGAACGGGCTGAGCAGGCCAAGTTGCTGCTAACCCTAGCCGCCTCCTCCTCTCTTCCTCTCTCTCTCTGGTGCCCCAGGTCAGATCCGGATCCCCGGATCTGCTCTGCCACTTCTCCGACCCTCGTTTGACGGAAAATCGTCCGCACGTTGCGGCGATCGTTGCGGCGACCGACGGAGGTTTCGTGGCTGCGAAGAACGAGGAACGTGAGGATATCCACTGCGAGGAAGATCGCGTGGACTGCGCTAGAAGCCGGACACTTGCGCGGCTTGCGGTGTCACTCCGACAGAACCGAACGGTTGTGGATTCGAATCCGCACACGATAAGAACTAATTATCCGATAATCTGGTTTTTAAATTTTTGAAACGGAAACGGATCTCCGTTTTTATTTTATTTCCGCTGCGCGAGAGATCTGGAGAAACCCGAGAACCCAACACATAGGATAAGTCATGTTGTATATCTAACGGCTCACACTCGATCACGTGAGATGGATCTGATAGATACTTTTTGAGTATAAAGACATAAAACACCGGATATACATTGGCAATACAAGTGGTAATGTCAACTTATATGTCACCTCACTAATTTTCTGTAAAATCTCAAACAGCCAATGAATCTTAGCCTCAATTTGTCTTTTTTGTCGAACCACATCATACCTTTAGTAGGAGACACCTTCAGAAACACATGACTCCCACTTCAAATGTCTACTTTCGCCTCCTATTGTCTACATAATTCTTTTGTCGACTTTGAGCAGTGAGTAACTGTTTCCTGATGATATCAATCTTCTCATAACAATCTTGTACAATTTACGATCCGATCAAGCTTCTTTCACCAACCTCAAACCAACAAACAAGTGATTTACATTGTCTGTCATAGAATGTCTCATATGAGACATCTCAATATTAAAATGATAATTATTATTGTATGTAAACTCAATCAGAGGTTCCTACTCATCCAAGCTCCGAGTGCAATCCCCTACAATGGCATGGAGCGAGGGCGTCTACTCCGCTTAGGATGGAGGAGGAGAAAGCGGGTGAGGAGGAGGGCGAAGACCAGCACCCGCTTAGCTTCCAAGGCGCCATGATGGGAGAGTTCCATGAAGCCATCGATAGGATTCCTCTGCCGAAGCCGTTGGGGCCACAACAGGAGGACCTCGGGGTGCCATCTCTGCCTCCGGTGGGTGACGTGGCATCCAAGCTGTGGATCTAAGGCTGAGATGGGTCGTTGCCCACAACCTGCCGTTGGCGGCATCGGAGAACTAGGTGATGCAAAAGGCGAAGGACCAGGGCCAGAGCCTGGTGGCCACCAAGAAGGGCTCGGCGGCGCCGAAGTGTTCGGGGTAGATACAGAGGTGGGAGCCAGGCTCAGAGGAGGAAGAGTGGCCTAGGAGAGTGGCCTGGTCCTCATCCAAGGACAAGTTAGTCCATTTGCACATTTAACTCAACCCAAGTTAATGTCTGTTGGTAAGTGTTGACGGTAGGAGTATGATATACGTTATTTAAAGATTTTGAAGGTATTTGAGGAGTTTTCTTAAAGCCAGGGGTATAGATGTTATTTTTAAAGATTTTAGGAATATAAGGATAATTTGTCAAAATAAAAAATAAATAAAAGAAACAACTATGAAGTCTTCTTTTATATCAATCAAATAATTATAAAAATCATCCAATCAAATAATTATAAAGTTTTAGGCTACGAAAGAATTTAAATTCAATGAAGCCAACTGACCTAGTCAATTGGTTCTGTCCAATCTATTTGATACTTGAAAAATGCCATATGTTATCTTTTATCTAGGCACGGCCCACAAAAACATAAGTTGATGTTGTATACCATTTCCACTTAATTTAGTTCACATTAATCGTCAATTGTGCAAACAAAATACATCAAGCATTTTCCAAGAATCTGTAGAAGCTACAAGTGACTTGAAAATAATACTATAAGTTCAATATTCACCTTTAGTTGCAAAGAAAGCTTGAGTAATAGGAAAGGGAAGCATAGGATTTTTGGTGGGGATGTCCATGGAGCGAAGAAAGAGCTAGATGTAGGACTTCTCATGACTCAGTTCAAATCGAAAATTTGAACTGAACCAAGTGATTTGGTTTGGTTTGAAGTGGGGTTTAGGTCGGTTCGCTTTTATAAACATGTGTAACCAAATCAAACCCAAAAATCGAATAAATTAAATTTAATATAAATATATAGTTTATATTAATATTATATGCATAAATATGTTAATGTTTTAGTATCATATATATGTATTATATGTACATATATGTGTTGTATAACACATATATTCCATTTTAATTTTAATTAGAAAAACATATTTATACATTTAACATGAAACATAGTGAAAATTTTCGATTTTGATGGAACCGAACCGAATTTGGTTCGATTTCATATATAAATTCAGTTCGGTTTGATTTTAAAAGGTTTTGCCCATAACCAAACCAAATCGAATCTAGAACAGCCCTAGCCAAATGTCAGATATCCAACTTCAATCTGATTGGTATTATCCTAATATTTGACACTAAACACTATAAGGCAGATGATACTTTTTTTTTCTATATAAACTTGACTTCGCCGAATAATATTTGATTTCAGATAATAATCCAATTATTTGGTTATTTCAAATGACCTATAACTTAATGTCTTATAATTCTTATTCTTGTAAAGTATTATCTATAAGCACCATAGATATAGCTTAAATGAATTAATATTCAAGTTATAAATATCTAGATAATTTTGAATCGCTCAAATATTCTATTAAATATACTGCAGATAATTAACTCAAACAAGTATCTAAATAAGTAAAATTATTAAAAATTAAAAAACCACAATAAGTTTCATCATTGTCCTTGTCCCTCCACAAAGTTTCATCATTATCCTCCCGCGCATCTATTAAGTATACTTTTGATATCAAACAATTTATTTAAACGCATAAATAATACTACAATTAGAAGAACTTCGAAAAAGATGTAGTCAGTCAGATAATATTCAGAGCGGATGTCCATTTTCTATTTCCACTCCAAATATCAATCGAATCATTAATGAGATATTTGGATACGTCCATCGGCGGATCGGATATGAATTAATATCATTCAGGTCCATTGATAGCACCAATTTTAAGCTAGAATAAATTAAGCCTACTGTCTGCTGTTGATTTTAGGATAGAACAACAAGGAGAACATAGGATATTAGGCTAGAACAAGGAGGGAAGCATGGGATTTAATCACTGTTGTGGCTGCATCTTGGCCTGCTTTCACAAGAATCACAACTGCCATGGCATGGCTGGACACTGGCAACAGTGGAGACTGGAGAGGCGGAGAAAGCAATAGGCATCACCTTTAGGGATGGAGGAACATAAAGAAGAAGAGAAGGAGAAATTTGAGAATGGAGAATATCTAGTCTAGGAGGGAAGAAGAGGATGGAGGAGGTTTAAGATTTGAGCTGGACCGCGGGTGAACGGAACCAAGGGATTAATTTAATTACAATCTAAAACTTTGGGGTTAATTGGCATGTTCGCCATGCAGCGAGGTTACACCAAACTGGATGACAAATAATTAACTGCACCGGATGATAAATTAAACTGGATGAAAACTCGTCTTCGCTAAATTGAATGACAGATAATTAAGGGGGCGCTTGAGTTCTCAATATTTCTTCGGAAAGTAAAGAATCACGAGAAGTGTTTTCATGTAAGACAAAAACGTGTTTACAAATCTCTCGAAAAAAATGGAAGATAGGAAGAGAATGCGACATAAGGATCTGACATGGAGAGAGAGTAGTAAATATTTTTTGGGAAAATATTTTCCTATGGAGAGGGGTGAGAAAATAGATCATGATAAAAAAAAAAATATTTCAAAAATATAGAAACTATTTTTTCAACTAATTTTTACTCATATTTGCAAAATATATGAAAGTTAATTGAAAAAATATTTGCCAAGTAAATTTTAGGCACCACAAACACCCCCAACTTGAACCGGACAAAAACTAGTCCTTCTATGGTATGTTATAGACAGATATCTAATTATTTACATTTTATGGAAGTCGAAACCTATTGATGATCTGAGCACTGCCATAAAATTGGAAATGTTTTTTCTATAGTAACTCATTTATAATTGGGATAATTTCATGTTAATCACTCTTATATGTTAAATTTCAAAAATGACATGCTTACTTACATATTTTCCTTGGTTCCCTTCTAATACACATAATATTTCAAAGTTGCCACTGCAATGACATATTTGATATGTTTAAAGGTTTCATATACACCATCGAAATGGCATATTTGATACCTATCTAATATCTTATCTTACAAGGGTACATATGATAATTTGCAAACAACCAAAGCATTTTTGAAATTTTACATACAAAATGCTTAATATAAAATTATCTCTCTATGATTTGATAGTTAAACATAAAAAATACCATTATGTGTAACTTTCGGCAAGCACTGATCCAGTTCAAAGCGTTCGCAACAAATTTCGTGATAAATACGTGATAAATACCATTATTCTTGCTGCACTCACATGAAGTATGTTAATTTGATTGGACCACTCACCTTTACCACATCTTTTATCAAGGAACTGTGCCAGTATTGATGACAAGAAATAGGGTAAAAACCATGATACTGCAATGTTATAGAAAAAAATATGACAGAAAATTACGATATAAAGGACTTTGTTGAAAGAATTTCATATAGTTAGGGATAACTCGCACAAAAATTTTCTCTAATTGGCTCAGCCAACCTGAAGTCACCCATGTTCCAGCGTACAGCTCCAAATAGTAATGCAAAGGGGTTGGATTCGATGTGGGGATCAAAAGTGATTTCATGAACATTGCTTGAGTTCAAAAACTTTATTACATATGTTAACCCGGACGAAACAAACAAATCAACATTGGACCTATTTAGGATACATGATAAGATTAGGTGATGGTGATGTATCATTATTTCAGTCATCAAAGGGAGAGGAATAGCTGCGGGCTCCAGCTCATTAATGGACCTCTCGCTGAGATTGACAACACCAGTAAAAAGATAAGTTCAACAACTTGGAGATAATCCGACTCTTTATTAAGATATCGGTCTATCTCAATCACCTAATCTGATTTAATTAAAAAAAGAGATTTTTGCATATGTCTCTGAAAAACAACGTATTTGTATTTACACTTCTAACTTTTGTATATTGTGTCAAATATCTTTGAAAACCTCATAAGTGTTGCGATTATTCTCCTCCGTCCGTCAAAATTTTATTAGTTCCAACTAAATATGTTAAAAAGATTATGTAAAATCTGACAAAGTCCAGGATATAGATGTAAAATTATTTCAAAGAATTTAAGGGTATACATGAAAAAATGTATAGAGTTTAAGGATATGCATGTAAAAGAGAGTTGACACGGAGCGGTATTCTAAAATTTTGGAGGATATTTCATACAATAAATGAGAGTTGGAGGTATTAAATGCAAATACACTAATTTTCAATGGTATATATACAACAAAAATCCCCTGGACGACTGGGCTGTATAGTTGGCCCCATGGAGAGAGAAGGGTAGCACCCGGGCAACAAAGACAAACAAGAGATGACACTAGAACATAATTGGTGAATCATCTAAAGCCCTGCCATGTGCAGTGTTTTCTTTGACTATTGTCTTCTCTCTTTCGCCAATTGCGGATCCGAGACCACCAACACCAAAACCGAACCATCTCCAACTGGACCGGATCAAGACGGCCCATCTGTCATCCTTGACTTGACCGGGAGATTAAGCGGGACTCTCGGATCTGGAATGAGATCGTCTAGATCATTTTGTTTAGATATGGATGCATCTCCAAACTTAAAAAAGGAGGACAAATAAATTATTTGCATTTGAAATGATAGAATTGACTAAATACACCATTTTTTATTAAGTTTAAAGGTACACTAAAATTCGAACAAAATGATTCAGACGATCTCATTCCCTCAGGTCCGGACCTGCAGTCCGAACCAATAATTGGGTCGACCATCCCCGCCACCACCCCTTTTCCATGCTGCATCCAATTTGTCCCCTTCGAAAAGGCCCAAACTCAGGGTATGATCTGTGGGCCCGTCGGCGGAAAGGTGCACGTCGGGTACCAGTCGGACCATGAAGGCAGTGGGCCTACATTCTGTTCGTAGGATCCCCTGTCCCATCCGAAATCAGATCCAGTACGCAAGCCTTTGCAGTTTGCACTGCCGTGGAAAGCTAGAGAGCTTCGTCTCGTCCGGCTCCTCTTCCCGTCGTCGACGAGGCGCGGGAAACGTTACTGCCCGTGCGTGCACCACGTGACCGTTTGGACTTTGGGAGTCTAAGGGCTAGCCCATAGGAATCTTAATTTTTTAAGAGACTTTTAAATATAAGCCTTTATATTCTTTCGATTTTACAAAAAGTCTCTCTAATCTAAGTATTTTTTTAAACAAATCTTATATTCTCTTCCGTTAGTAGAAAAAGTATCTGCCGTCCACCTCATAATCCAAACGTCAAATAGGACCCAACTATAGTTGGGTTAACGTTCACGCTAGAATTCAAATGTCCAAAATTCCCATGGTTACAGTTCACCTCTGACTTTACTCTCTCTCTCTCCTCCCTCCTTCCTTGTCCTGCCCCCTCCTTTCTCTGAATCCTCGCCGATGATCTGTAGTGGTCGATGCCCAGCGTCAATTCCGACGCCGACGACATAGACTTTTGAAGACTCGCAGTGGCGGACCCCTAAACCCCTTATGCTCCCTCATTTCCTTCCTTCCTCCCTCCCCCCTCTGAACCCTATGGATAAGGCAGTTGGCCGATGGAGAGTGCAGTGCTCGCGTGGAGGATGAAGCCCAAGCAGAGAGTCCAACCGGAGGGGGTTAGGAGGACAGGGCGTAGTGACCCCCACCGTGGAGGAGGGAGCCCTAGTAGTGACCTCCACCCCCACTGTGGAGGAGGGGCTAGGCGGACAGGGCGCCGCTGTAGATGTTGGAGTTGGGATGACGGTGTTGGCGTGTAGCGTCGCCGATGGAGGAAAGATATAGGACGACACTGTGAAAGCAAGCCTGTGACGAAGAGAGTTGGGCGGGGGGGCCGGTGACCGAGGGAGCTGAGAGGTCGTGTGCCGGGACATAGCACTTTGATCTGTAGGGGACGACGGAGGAGGAGCTGGGGTTGGGCAGACGAAGGCGGATGAGGGAGCTGGGGCGGGGCCGACTGAGGAGGGAGCTAGCCAAGTAGGACTTTTTCTTCTTAAAATAAGAGAGAAGGATATTTTGGTCCAAATAGTTTTAACGGTGCTAATAAGAAGAATATTCCTTAGAATATCCTCAATTTCAAACGGTTCTTAACTATATGGGTATTCTTTAAAAATATAGGAGATTACAGGGTGTTTTTAAAAATACTTAGATTAGAAGGATTTTATTGTAAAAATCAAAAGAATATAAGGACTTATATTCAAAAATCCTTTTTTTTTAAGGATTTGCATATCTATCTTGAAAAATATTGTATTTGCATCTATATTCCAACTTTCACATTTGTCGTAGATACTCTTGAAATCTAATAAGTATTTAAGTTACGAACCTTTATCAAAATAATGTGAACTCTAACTGAATATGTCAAAAAAAATTCATAAATCTTAATAACGTCAAGTGTGCATATCCAAAATTCTAGTAAATTTAGGAGATGTATATGTAAAATATCAGTGAATTTAGGGGTATATATGTAAAATCTTCAACTCTGATTTAATAGCATTTTGACAGAAAGATATAATTGCAACATTTTTTAAATTTTAAGAATATTAATGATAATATATAGAGTTTAGGGTATAGATGCAATTATAGTATTTTTAAGAATATACATGTAAAAATCCCTCTTCTTAAATTAGGGTATATTGGATCCTATCAGGTTAATAATCACCTCACAGTGGCCTGTCCAGCTCTCCTTATTAGACTATACATGATAAGTCCTCCAAACTCAGGCATGCCAATTCCCTTTCTCAGGTCATATTTTTGGGTGAGTAATGTATTTATTTTTTTAATTAGCATTGTAATACAACGTTTTCCTGACACAATTAGAGGTGTTCACGGTTTGATTTGATTTGATTTTAAAAAAAATTTAGAGAACTCAAATCAAATCGAACAAAATCCGAAAGCGAATAAAATCAAACCAAATACTTTTGAAATCAAACCAAATCAAACCGAAATATTCGGTTTGGTTTGGTTTAACCACCGTAATGAGACTTTATCTCTCAATAATTCTTCAACAATTTAATAATTTATATAATAAATAAATAATTCTAATAAATAAAGAATAAATATACTATTTCATTATTCTAATTAACTTCTGATAGATAATTTAAGATATAATGATGAAAGCAATTAAATTATTTTAAAATAAAGAGTCATATCACCCTTTACACTTTAATTAAAAACATACTTATATTACACTTTACATGTGAATAGAGAAAAATGTTCTCAATTTAAATAAAAAGGATGATAGTAATCCATTATACTTCATAGTTTTTAATGATTTAAATTTAATATATATAATAATCACTAAATATTTACACTAAATTTATGCTCCTATGAGTAATTCGGTTTGTTCGGTTTAGCTTGGTTTACGAAGAATGTAAGTTAAATCAAATCAAATGTTCTTGTTTGGTTTAGTTTCAACTCAAATCAAAAAAACTTAAACTTCAAATCAAATCACGTTTAATTTTCAGTTTGAACTAAATCGTGAACACCCCTAGACACAACACTAGCTTGAAAAAGACAATGCTCGCCTGAAAAATGCAATGCAATCGCTTGAAAAATGCAGGATTAAGCATCCACAATAAAACGCTACGTTGAAAAGATCGAAAAAATCAGAAAGAAAAAAGGGACCGGAGGCGCAAGAGTTCGGAGCCCACGGAATGCTCGTCAAATGATGAAAGCAAAAGCAATTGCAAGAGTTCTCTCCAAACTCCTATTGAGGTGATCCTTATCCCATCTTATGATGAGCTAGAGTTGAGTTTTAGTTCGGGTTAGAACTCAACTTAAATGAACGTTAATAAAATTTGAAATTACTTTAAAAATTGTAGCAATTGGAGACTCTCCAACGGCAGAGAGAATTCCAAGGGAAACATATAGTTCGATCTGGATATTGTGTTAAAGGGTGAGGTCTCTTGTCGAAGACTCTAGATTGTGATTTCATGAAGTATAGAAACTTTAACTGTGAGAGCTGTGTCGTGTAGGTATGTATGGCGTGGAACACAAGTATTTATGTTTTCTATCAAATAAGAAGAGTTTAAATCTCAACTTATACAAATTTCTCCTTAGTAGGGATTTCTTCATATATGTTAAAGAGATTCGAACTCGAACTCAAAATTTAGGCATTGAGTTGAGAGAATCTTCATTGAGTTGAGAGAATCTTCAACATATACAGAGAAAAGGCGTCCGTAAAGAATCTAATATAAGACTAAACTTCAACACTCTCTTGGCGCCGAATCCGAATGGTTACGGCATAATTGACGTTAAGAATGGATCGAGTGGAATAGAACAACTCTTCAGAAAAGGTCCAGCTCTAATACTACATTAAAGAGGCTTAAATTCGAACTCAAAATCTAGACATTGAGTTGAGGGAATCATCAACATATATAGAAGAAAGATGTCCATAAAGAATCCGATATAAGACTAAACTTCAACAATATATATTTTATAGGAAATGTAAAAAGTATAAGTTTTCAAGAATCTCATAGACAAATTCTCTCTCCACTCTTAGTGGTGGTTAAGATTTAAGTACTTCATACCTCTCCTATAAAAAAAAGCCTAAGCATCACTAGACATCGTCCTTTAGTGGCATGACTATGTATAGTCACATCATCTGTTGGGCTACATATACATAGCATGGTGTACACTTGGTGCCCTATTAATGTGGGGAATTTTTAACAAATAACCTCTTAACTAATCTCATATATCTACAAGACCTTCTTGTATGTATAATGTATATACTTAAATTTTCTTCTCATTATAAAATAGAATCTTGGTTTGTTATTGAGGTGAGTGGTGATAGACTTGATGGTAAGGGTTCTTTATATATGAAATGATTATATAAGAGATTTTATGCATATATGCACTTTACATAAGGGTTTCTTATTAATAGGTTATACTTAATAACTCAGTCAATATATGTGTATGAGAAATACATCTTCTCATTAGTAAACATAAGGACTTTTAATGTTTAAGGATCACAAATTATGTTCCACTATTCAACCAGCCAAACCTAAATATGCTAAAATTTGGTTCGTCCAACATCATAAATAATAGCAAATGATTGATTATAAACAAACTAAAGTTTGACTCAAGTTACTCGACTCGACTCATTTTCACTCAGCATCTGTCCTCCATCACTTAGTTGAGTTGGAATTAGCCAGAGTCCCATGATCGACTAACCCCCACGCAATAAAGATACACAACTTAGAGAAATACTTGCCACAATGTCCACATGATTGCTGCATTATAATTCACGGAGGATGCAGTGGAATATAAAATCTTTAGTTCATTTAATCTCAGTGATTGAATGCCCGTTGCGGCAGGAGCATTGCACTAAGTATTTCTCCTTAGTATCGGGGGCAATCTTAAAAGATTTAAAAAATTAAAAATCGACCTTAATGAACAGTAAAATAATGCCTTTAATGGCCGAGCCCAATAATAATTCTTTAATTTTTTTCTTAGGTAGTCTGATTGGGCATTGCACTATATGAACGGATAAAGCACTTTGGAGTCGACCTCGAAAATTTCAAAAAAATAGTTATTTACCCACTGGAATGCCCCATTGCAATTGGGGGGGCCTTGCAGCAAGTATTATTCTCCAAACCAATTATGAGGAACCTAGGTGGGCCACCCTCCAATATTGGCCCGCCTAGGCCCACTAATCGATTGGTCTCGATCGATCCGAAAAGACTTCCACTTCGGGTCTCCGGGGGTAGGGCCGGGAGGCCCACCGTGGAGACATCCAACTAAGTAAGCTCCCCTGGCGGTTTTGTCATGCTCCCCCCGGACTCGTGTGGGCAGCCTCAAAACATCGTGACCTTCCACATCACAATGGGAGGTGAAGAGGCCCATCAGTTATTGGACGGCTGAGATCAACATGCCACAAGTTCACATGACATGCATTGGAGATTTAGTCCAGACTTGATAAAATTAAAAATTATGACCTCGCCACTTCTTGTTTGGACAGGATCACTTTGTTAATCAAAAAAATCCAGTAAGAAAATCGCACAGCACAAGCAGCTTGTCCCATCTTTAACCGTCATCATGCAGTGGCAGATCCGGCATTAATTTAACAAGATCTTAGTCTCACTGGATTTTGTTAAACTTATTAATTCAATTTAAAATAGTTTAGTTAGAAATTATACTGATCCAGTCTAAAACCAACTCAAAATTTTATCTGACTTAAATCAAGACCCTACTGACTGACTCGGCCATATTTATTTTATAATTACATTAATTTTACTGGACAAAAATTCTCTGTCCGTCAATGTCATCATGTAGCTTATGAACCGTAAAAAGGCTGTCACACGCTCAGGTGATTGCAAGAAGACGGTTCGACACGTTGCCCAACTCTTTATGTGCGTCTCCCCTCCCCTGGCGCATTGTGCCCAACTAGTTAACAGGGACGACAACCTCTCTCTCTCTGCCCAATTCTTTATGTGCATCTCCCCTCCCCTGGTGCATTGTGCCCAACCAGTTAAGATGGACCACAACCCTTCTCTCTCTGAATCATCTGGATTTCTCTTTCTAGATCTTCTAATACCTTCCTTCACACACGAATAAAAATAGGCATGTCATTTGTTATAAAAAGATGAAATAACATATGATCCACTTCATGTGAAATGAGATATTGGAAGATCTGGAGAAGGAAGTCGGAAAGATGCCGTTATCATTTGAAGTCAAATTATGTGAGATCTCATGTCCTACTCACATCACTCAAGAGTATAATTGTTTTACTAAGATATAGAGCATTCTGCAATACTGGGATCCAGGTACTCTTGTTCCTTCTCTCACCACCACAAGCTATCAGATGCACCAGGGATCGAAATGGTAATCGATAACCTGATTATTTGATCGATCGTTAATATCAATTAAGCGATAACCTTTTTTTAAGTTAATATGTATATCAGATAAGGAAGTGGATATAATTTTTTTATGACCAAATATGTATATATATATATATATATATATATATATATATATATATAAGGATCTGATTATCTGACTAATTATATTAGTTTATAAGACAATTAATAGACATTCTTTCTAAATTAATAATATAACGGTTACCGTCACAAATCTACTTAGATTCGCATAAAATCCAACCTATTTGCATCCCTATGATGCACCTACAGCCGAAAGTAAACTGAGGTTAGTCGCTATCATTCTGAACCCACCGAATTTGTAAACTTTTTTTAGTCATTCCGAATGGAAATTATGTTGAATTATTGGCGAGGTTCTACTCATATACGAGACAGGGGTCATGGATCGCAGCATAAGGTGAATATCAACGGAATTTAGGGTACGTTCGGTCGCATGTAAAACATATTCGAATGAAAATTATTTTATAAGAAAATCAATTTACAAGAAAAATAAAAACATTATCTATTGTTTGATATTTATAAAAATCTTTTCTTAAAAATATTTTCATTTATTTGTTTTCTCGTAATCCATTTTCTGAAAACTGATTTCATATATTTGCATGCTTATGAAAGAATTTTCATATTACAGGATTACTCACATATGTATGAAAAGTCAAAGTTTTCTTTTTAAATTTTTTTAATTGGAAGAACAACCTAACTTGCCATTTAATCCATGCCATCAAATGATCAAAATTCATATGTGGCAGTGCCAAAAGTTCTTTTTCTTTTCTTTTTTTCAAATTTTCAAGTTGGAGGAATCCCAACTCGGCATCTAATCAGTTTGAAGTTGCGTTCAGTTCCATAAGCACGTGAAATCAAACCGAACCAAAAAATCAAATAAATTGAATATAATATAAATAAATGTATACTTTATATTAATATTACAACATAAATATATTAATGTTTATGTAAATTAAATGTATCATATACATATTTTATATAAGCACATATTTTATTTTAATTTCAATCATAAGAATATATAAACATTTAGTATGGAGTATGATGGAAATTTTCAATTTGAATTGAATTGGACCAAAATATTTCAGTTCAGTGCAGTTCAGTCTCATATCTAAATTTGATTAGGTTCGATTTGAAATTTTTGTCCAAAACTGGACCACATCAAACCGTGAACAACCGGGCCCTACACGATTAAAATTAAAATTACATTTCCATGGGATAACGTAGAATGTGACCAGAAGAAAGAAAATTTCAAAGCACAAATTTTACTAGGAAAAATGGTTTATTTATTTTTCTGTAAAATTGCCACATCTTTAAATTTTGATGGTATAAATGTAAAATGATACATTTTTTAGTTTCAAAAGTATAAATATTAAAATATAACATCTTAAATTTTAAAGGTATAAGTGTACTTTTTAAGAGTATATTTTTTACCTATTTATTTACCTAAGTACTCCCCATGGCTCGTGGCCATCTTCAGGTGTAGGGCTGTAAACGAATAGGATACGGATACAGAAATAGGTGTTTCCGTGTTCCGATTCCGATAAGAATAACTTGTTTTCGTTTCCGATTCCGATAAGATTAGAAAGTGTATTATCCGTTTTTGTTTCCGATAAAATCGAAAAGCCTATTTTCCGTTTCTGATTTGTTTCTGATTCTGATATCGGAATCGGATATTATTTTCGATAATTATCAAAAAATTACTGATTTCTTGATTTAGATATATGACCAATACGTCTTCGTATATTAGATAATGATTAATAAGATTAAAACAATTCTAAAATTAATATTATTCTTAATAATAAATTTAATAATAATCGGAATCGAAAAGCGAATACGAAAACAGAAATTTATGTTTCCGATTTCGATAGCTTACCGGAAATATCCGACAACAACGGAGCTAAGAAAAGGACATCCGTCATCTCACGTGGATGTCCAAATCGAGATTTGGCAATGATCAAAGAATGAATTTATGTTGACCGCCGTTGTAGGGCTACCAAATACGCCCATGTATCAGATTTTCATCAAAAATATTTTAGTAACAATCATTTATGATACTTACCGTTTCCAAGTTCCAACTAATATGTCAGTAATAATAGGCATCCTTGTCAATGCTCTAATTGTGGTCAAGTTAGAAGAGAAAAAAGGGTTATTCTACATCGACCTACAAATTGCAAGTATACTCAAGATTTCTACAAGTTTGCTCGATGTGCCCATCTGAGGGTGTCAATATGGTGCACATTTTGATGGTTATCAATTGATAAAATTATCTTCAAAACATGTGTGAGAGTGTCGTATTTAAGATTTTAGATCATCTATTTTTAATTTTTTTTTTTAAAGGGTAGCACAGTAATCAAATATGTAAAAATATATACAAATGATCGGAGTTTCAATCAATAGGTCGAAAGGTCCGCCTAATTAAGCGAAAATTCTAAGTCCGTATGATTATCCAGGAAAATAATCCATATGGATCAGTACTTACCAGCCTAACGACCACATTACTAGAGAGTTTTTAGACTCCAACAAATTAGAATCTGAAACCTCCCATATAAGAAGCAAAAGATGAAACCAACTGTCCTAACCAGTTGATTAGATAATCTATTTTCACATCACATGCAATTGCGAGTCACCGAGAATTAGGATTCAAAGTACGTACTTTCTATCAAATAGGCGCCAGAGAATTAAGCGCGGAGGCGTACTTAGTCTTGGCGCAATGCGCCACGGCGCAGAGAATATTATCTCACAAGTCGAGTGGAGAGGCGCATATATGTAATTCCAATTTCCAACCCCCCACCCCCATGCTGCCAGCCCCTCCCTATTCATGAGAGAGAGAGAGAGAGAGAGAGAAAAGCCATTCCATCTTCTTCCCGAGTGCCCCTCGTGGACGTCCGAAGCTGGGGTACCTGCTGCGTCTCCTGAGGCGGAGGTGAAGCCGGCCATCGCGGCGCGCGGGGGCACCAAACGCAGCGGCCACACTGGAGAGAGAGAGAAAGAGAGAGAGAGAGAGACCAGGAGAGACCAGAGTCTCGGGACCAGCCCTGGCAGAAGAAAAGAAGCAGATAGATTTTTTTCTGAAAAGCGCAGATAGATAGAGAGAGAGAGATATAGATAAGAGAGAGAAGAAGAAGAAGAGGAGGAGGAAGAAGAAGAAGAAGAAGAAGTTGATAGGGGGGAGAGAGAGAGAGATAGAGGAGGGAGGGGACCGGGACCGGGACCGGGAGGTGCAAAAAGGCGACCAGACCAGTACAGAGGAAGCCGTTACAAGCAGATCAGGCTGCCCGATCACCATTCCTTATCCTTCCCCCACGCCTCTCCTTCCCTCCCACCCTGCCACCTTCTCCTTTCCTCCCTCTGTGGAAAGCTCCCTCCTTTCCTTTGTCATGGCGTAGAACACAGAGCAGAGAGGGTGAGGGTTCCACTCTGACCTGTTATATATCACCACCCTGTCATGGCCGATGCGCCCGTCCCCTCCCCCTCTGTACTTCTCCTCCCCGTCCTTCTCCCGCCATAGCAGGCAGACCCATTGACCACTCCAGGTCTTAGACGTTGCTGCACCTTCTAAACCACCCACCTCACCTCCCCAGCATGGCAGCGGCGATGGGTGGCTGCCTGCAAGACCTTGGCCAGTGGGCCTCCCTGCACCTCCCCCGCGCCCTCCTGGCTGTGCAGGACGAGGCCGCCCACCTCTCCCCCAACGCAGCCGCCGCCAGCCCTCCTCCTCTTCCCCCGCCGCAACCCCTGCCCGGTCCCTCCCCCTCCTCCGGCTCCTTCCGCCCGAGCGTCGCCGTCGTTGTGGGCGTCCTCACCACCATGTTCTCCATCACCTTCCTCCTCCTGCTCTACGCCAAGCACTGCCGACGCACCGTAGGCGCGGGGAGGCCCTACGGCGGCGCGTCGGGCTTCTTCGGCATGGGCGCTGCCTCGTTGGGCCGGAGGAACTCCGGGGTGGACCGGGCGGTGGTGGAATCGCTGCCAGTGTTCCGGTTCGGGTCGCTGCGCGGGGGGAGGAAGGAGGGGGTGGAGTGCGCGGTGTGCCTCGGGCGGTTCCGCGCCGAGGAGCTGCTGCGGCTGCTGCCCAAGTGCCGGCACGCCTTCCACGTCGAGTGCGTCGATACATGGCTGGACGCCCACTCTACCTGCCCCATCTGCCGCCACCGGGTCGACCCCGAGGACGTCCTCCTCGCCTTCCACGACCTGGAGCCCCCCGCCGGCCCCAAGCCCCACCCCGCCGCTGCTCCAGCCGACCCAGAGGAGGTTTTGCTGGGCTCCGCTGCCGGAGCCCCTTCACCGGCCGGGGGGTTGGTCGGGTTCTTGTGGGGAGGTAGGAGGTTGTCGGGGCGGCACTCCTCGGCGGGGGAGAAGCACAGCGACTCGGCGCTGCAGGTGGTGGTGCAGTGGGCGGGGCCGGACGGACGCGCGCAGCGCAGCTCGGTGGACAACGCCGTCATGTTGCGCGGCGCGGCTGCCATGGCGGCGACCAAGGCCTCGGCGGGCCGCTTCGACGGCCCCGGCGGGGTCAGAAAGGACGTGTTGCTCCTGGCCGAGAGCGCGGAGGACACGCAGCGGCGGTCGGTTAACCGCCTCGTCGTCTCCGGCGACGGCGACACGGAGGGCAGCGGCGCCGCTATGCCAAGGCGGTGGAGCGACATGCGGCCGCAGGACCTGCAACATCTCCGGCGGGATATGGTCCTTTCAGACGGCGGCCGCGCCTCCTCGTGCTCCTCCAGCGGCGGGGAAGCGGGGGTGACCGGCGCGAGGAGCGTGTCGGAGATCACGGGGCTGAGTAGGTTCGCGGCCAGGAGGGCCGGCGGCGCCGGCGCCGGGGGGCGGGCGGAGGAGGAGCGGGTACTACGGCGGTGGCTTTCGCTGGCGTCGAGGCGCGCGGGGCGTTGGCTCGGGCTGCGGGAGGAGCCCGGCGGATCCGGCCGCTGAAGCGGGTCTCGGGCACGTGCACTAAAATTACAATTACACCCCCACGCTTACTCATTTTTACGGAGACGCCCGCGTCTCCTCGCGAGGTGGTTTTCCCGCCCCCATCGCGGCGGAGCACAAAGCACGGGGCCGCGCCTTGGAAGTCGCGGCTTCACTCGCGGTGAGCATACCGCCGAATCCCTTCGATTCCAAAGGACGGCACAAGTGGAAGGGGAACAAGGAATTAAGGGCCATGAGATCCGATGGCTCTGGATATTTTGTAGATATATGATTTGATTGGTTTTGGGGACCAGTGAAGCAGCAAAAGCACCCATTTTAACAGGTAGCATAGAACGGTGGGTTTTGTTTCTGTGCCGGTTTCCCTTTCTAGGCTTTTGAAACTGAAGCATTTTTAAGCGTGCATTAAGAATAAAAGAATGCATGGTTAGGGGAGGATGTTTTGGGAAAGACCCACAGGACCATGTGGAGGGCCGTGTGGGCGTTGTCGGCACGTAGGGCACAGTGCCCCTCCGGTGGCCGTGGGGTATCGACTTCATATGAAGTCCCAAGTGTGGGAGGTGACGGGACCACGGCACCGGCTCCGGGCACCGGGTCGCGTCGGATGTTGGTTTGGTGCGCGGCCCTTTATGGCGACGCCGACGTCGTCGCAGGCAACACGGGGAAAGAGGTGTTCTCCATTAAGACCACCCCTTCCCCAACCCCAAAGGACACACGCCTCTCTCAGTAACTGAGGGCTCTCGGCTCTCCCCCTTGCAAGGAAGGGCACACGGGGTTGGGTGGGGGGAGGTGTCTTGTGCCTGGCTACAGCATCTGTGCAGTGGACTCAAGTTAAGTTTCCCGCAGATGGATCCGACGAGATAAGATCTTTCGGATCTCATTCTTTATATTTTAACTCATAGTAACTTTTGAAAGTGGAGACTCTTACGAGTGAAGGTCGAGTTCTTGTGAATGAAGGCATATCAAAATAAAAAAATAAGATTCAGAAGATTTCATCTACTGTACCACTTGATCCAATTTGGTGATTTGATTCGTTTATGGAGTTTATTTTTATTGACATTGGTGATGTTAGATCAGGCTATGTTACAAATCTTATCTAGAGTTGGCTGCACTGAGCCATGGTGTAGAAAATGTTGTTTGAGGTGGGTGAGGGAGTAATGGCAACAGCAGCATGATCATGATACATGATGAAGCCATGAATGTGTTGTTTGGCTTTTGTAGGGTTGGACGTTTCCAAAGTGGATGCTGTTTAGGGCTGCTATGTGCCACCACATGACGTTTCAGCTGGTTGTTGTTCCTTTTCTTCGTGTTTCCTTTGTACACGTCTCTCTCTCGTCAGAGGCTTTCTGAAGCAGGGGGGTGGGGGTCCTCCACCCCACCTCTGCACCTGATGGGCTCGTGCAGCATGATGAACCCTTTAATGTGTTTTTGGCTTTTCATGTGAGGACCTGCCTCTTTCCCAGTTCTGACTGTGAAAGGAGATCTTTTGTGCCATAATGCAGTTGGATCCAACCAACAAAATAATTGTCGTATTTACTTTTTTGTTTTTTTTTTACCCCAAGTTGTCGTATTTACGTTTTGTGTAGGTATACGAACATTGGGATAGACATCTCGGGTGGTTTGTTTCAGTATCAAATAGTGCAATGTAAATGGATATATTTTAGATCGTGAAATGAGAACTGTTGCGCCATGTTTGGGTTAATGTGAAAATTACAATCCTGAAAAGCAAAATCCTTTCAGATATTTGTCTGCCCACCTGGAGGTCCATTTCCCTACCTTGTTAAGAGGGTGATAATGGGCCAGCCTAATAGGGCCCAATAAGGCCCACTCAACGCGGCCCTTCGAAGTGGGCCCGCCAGGACACCCCCTCCCATTCTTGACATGATCCTATTAAGTCACTGGTTGGGACACAGCTCCCTGGACGGACCTCCCGAGAGGTCGACTTATCAACATCTTGGGAGATCAAGAGGAGCCTTGGCCCAACAACGAGAGCCCTATTGTACAGTCAAAAAGACCTTCTCCATTGAAGGTATGCACACTACACACCTTTGACACCCTAATTCTCCTTCTTGTTCCAGAAAACAGTGGACGAACTAGACATCGTAGGGTCCTTCCCCCCATTAGGGGTCCTTCCCCCCATTAGGGGTCCTCTGACGTCTCTTTTTCACTACTGGCCACCGGGTAGTGCCTGTCGTTCCCTTATACAAATCTCATCGTGACGGCCGGGGTCCAGATCGGACAGTCCACACCCTCCCTCATATTCTAACCGCTACACCTTGGTTTTCAAAGAAAGGGCCACCGTTAACTAAAGACTAGATAGTTTCTACATTGCCTTATTTTATTTTCATGCATTTTTTAAGCATTCTAACAAAAAATTTCTTATTTTAAACTTGTTAACATTCATTGAGGTTTCTACATTCCCTTATTTTGTTTTCATGTAGTTTCTAAGTATCCAAACAAAAGATTTTGGGATTTTTAATCTGCAGTCTAAAAAGGAAGTTGATTATAATTTCCGATCCTTTTACCAAAAAACACCACATTAGGTCTACGGTTTGAGATTCATTTAACTACATAACTATTTTGTTTACTTTTTCTGTTTGGAACCGTTTAGAAAAATAGAAACCCTAAAATATCCCCCATCTTACCTGTGATGCCCATCTCCCCCACTCCAACCCATGACGCCCCTCTCCTCTCCTGTTACCCCTTCACCCTCCCTCTCTCTTGTCCCATCCTGTTACCCCATCGCCCAATCTCCCCTTCCAATCCGGTGACGACGGTAGACCTGCGGGTGCGACGGCAACATTTAGGCGAGAGGAGCGGCTGCGGCGATGGCGAGGAGGCAGGGCTGCGGGGCCGTAGAGGACCTGCGGCAAGCGAGGCGGCGGCGAGGAGGCAGGCTAGCGGGGCCGTGGAGGACCTGCGGGAGGTGTGTCCTTGTCGGTCTCCTACGGCTTCTTTGCTCCTTCGTTACCCATTCGAGTGCTCTCGGCTTTAACGTATCATTCATGAGAACATTGTTGGGGTCGCATGGCGGAGGTGGGAATGAAACAAACCAACCTCTAATTTGGATACGAATGAAACAACAAAGAGCATGCCATAATTAAGATTCAGATTCCTGGTTCTATTTACAGTGGGATAGGGTGTTTGTGTTATTTCGGATCCTGTGTCGATTCCGACATTAGTTAACTGTACGTAAAAACTATTTATAATGAAATTTAACAATAGTTTTCAAAAAAATGCTATATGTAACGGTGAAAAATGATACAAGATAACCCTCCCTTTTCTCCCTCCCATCTTATTATAGCTGGACTAGCATTCGAACTGGAGAACAACACACGCCAGGTAACTTGCCGTATGAAGGGTCAACGGAGGATGATCGGACCGGGAACCAGTAAGGAGGCAAACCAACCATGAGGGAGGATGGAGACCTCCTTGGAAGAGCCATCCAAGAGTCATGTAGGCTGCAAACGAGTTGAGCAGCTGAATAGATCGTGCTCGAAGACGCACGCCAGTGAGGATGCACGAATGAAGCTTGAGATCTCGAGCACATCGAAGACTTCAAGGAAAACAGATCATAGTTGCCTTGAGACGTCTGGACTTCCCCCACCTAGACGTCCATCGCCTGGTCGACGAAGGTTCCGCCGGGGGGTCCGGCAAGGTTCCGTCGAGGATGACGAGGAGTCCGCGGAGACGCTTATGCTCCAGTCGAGCAAGGAGTTGACCCAAGTCATACCAACGAACATAACAAAATGATTGGTGCTATATTAACACATTATCTATTCCCAGGTTCTTTTTTTTTTCTTTTCTTTTCTTTTCTTTTTTGACAGTCTTGCTCAGTGGTTAAAGCAAGGGGCCCCCATCTCATGGAACAGGGTTCGATTCCGCACACAATGACCATTCCTCTCAATGGAGTTTTTTCCAACACAGAAAATGCCAACGATTCTGCCAAATGGCGAGAAGTCCGCAACAGGCGCCCTGTCCGCACTCAGGCGCGGGGTCGAGCTCGCAACCTCCTACCCACGCAGGGGCAAAGAGGGTGTCCACCACCGTGCTATGCACGAGGGACATCTATTCCCAGGTTCATAAAACGGTTCCAAACATAACTGATGTGCATACTCCTGATAAAGTGTTAAATTGGTCATTTAAGGGCAACCATATGCATCATACTCATGTTTTTATCTGCAAAATATCATGAAATGATAGATAATTGTGTAACAAGTCCAACGGTACCAATTTCATCAAATTCTGACTTAAAAACATCATCATTTCATGTGATCAAAGGAGTGTAGCGCATTTGCGGTTTTTCGACAAAACCGAGACGAAATGAATAAATATGATGATATTTTTATGATAATGCGCTAAATTATATTTATTTGATGTGAACATGACATGCCGATGATGCAGTGCAGCTGGTGGAGTTTCCGGAAATTTGGGAGTGGTCCGGTGTGCGGATTTCAACTAAAACAGGGGTAAAAATACAAATTGACTCCTTCTTCCACTGGAGTTTCCCAAAACCCACTATTTCCCTCCGTCTCTCCGATTTCCTAAACACATCCCTTCCTTTATTTTTAAAAAACTCTCTCTCTTCTCGTTTTAGAAAGTCGAATCCTATTTCTTTTCCAATTTCCTCTTCCAAATCCTGTCCTTTCTCCAAGTCTCCCACATATCCTCCTCCTTGTCCAACTCAAACCCAGCACCTCTCCTTCTCCTCCTCTCTATAAATTCCCACAAATTCTTCTCACCCAGGGCCGCCCCCACGTTTGGTTTTTCCCAGTTTTAATTCCTAGCCAACTTCCCTCTCTCTTCTATTTCCTCTCCCTCTCCACGGTTCTCTCTATCTCGGCCTCTCCGTTTGTTTCTCTCGGTTTTCCCTCTCTCTTCTATTTCCTCTCCCTCTCCACGGTTCTCTCTCTCTCGGCCCCTCCGTTTGTTTCTCTCGGTTATCTCTCCCTCCACAGCCCTCTCTCTTTCTCCCAGCAGCTCCTGCTGCAACTAGTTCCCAGCAGCTCCTGCTGCAACCAGCCGCCAGCAGCTCCTGCATGCAAACGTCCTTCCGGAGCACCTTCTCCTGCATGTGTTGAAGCAGCACCTGTCCCAGCTTGAAGCCAGCAGCCCTGCAGCTCCACGCACCTGCCTCTTCACCAGCATGCAGCAGTGAAGCTCTCCAACAGCATGCACGTGTGTAGCCGGCTGAAGCCCTGCATGCGAACCAGCTGCCTTGTCCACCTTCTTCCAGCAGCCAGCGCATACCCAGCAAGCAACCTGTTTCCTCCAACTCTTCCCAGCGGCTGCTCGTCCAGCAGCATCTCTGCAACCTTCCTCCAACGAAGCAGCAGCTCCCCAGCAACCCTCCACCCGGCAGCCCTCCAAGCTTCCACGCGTAGCCAGCAGCTACGTCCAGCAGATTATTACCAACCAGCTGCTGTTATCTTGAATTTGCTTTCCCCATTAGTATAATAATGTTTGTTTCTTTAATTAGGATTACTTGTTGGTTATGTAATGTTTGATTATCTAGTTTAAGAATATTAAAATCTTAAAACTTTGCACAATTTGTTTCAGGATTTTTAGTTAATTAATAATTTACACAGTTAAATATCAATGTCTTTGTTATAATTTTTAGTTATGCTTAATGTTTTATATATATGAGTTTGTGTTTAATCTTTGAAAAAGAAAAGTAAAAAAAAAAGGGGATTTGTTTAGTTTGTGTAATTCTATTTTTAGGTAATATTAGTTAACTTAGTTTTAGTTTAATTAAGTAATTAGTTTAATTTAAATCTCACTTATTTTTAGATTAACTAAAGTCCAAAGTTTTCAAAATTAAAATTCTACCTCCTTGTGGATCGACTCGGACTCACCGCTATTAAATTTCCAAATTTTGATTTGAGTGAGCCGGATAAATTTAGATTGAACGTTTTCATGTGTTTAACGACGCACAATTCGAAACGATCAATTTTTAGCGCCGTTGCCGGGGAATTAGATTTTTAATTTTGATTATCTTGGATTTAGTGTAATTATTCTTTAGTTAATTTTCTTTTTCTTATTTTTGCAGGGTATATTGAAAAAAAAAAAAAAAAAGGAAAGCGAAATCATGGTAAGTGTGTTCCAACTTTCTATGTTTCTTTAGTTAGTTTCCATTTTTGTAGTTTATAATTTAGATAGGTTTTCATTAACTAAAAAAGGAACAAAAAGAAGAACATCCAAATTTAAAAATCTCCATTTCCAAGATTAGAAACCTTCCATGTTAGGTCATGCATCATTTAGGACTGCATTTTTAGACTGTTTCCTTTCTTGTAAATTTCCATTTTGTTGAAGATTGCGGGGGACAAGGTGAGATTTCTACCTTCCTTCAATACCATGTTCATGCATTTCCATGATTGCATAGAACCCCTTGTTTGAATTGGTTGTACACTTCACATAAAAATATCTTAAGGGCAAGTCCATTAACAAAATAAGGTGGGGATTTGACTACCCTTCCTTGGCCCAAAAACAACCATCCCTTGCACTCTTTCACTAACCCAAGCCCATTAAAAGTGAGTAGGAATTC
Source organism: Zantedeschia hybrid cultivar (assembly GCA_030544215.1). NCBI lineage: Eukaryota > Viridiplantae > Streptophyta > Magnoliopsida > Alismatales > Araceae > Zantedeschia > Zantedeschia hybrid cultivar. The sequence continues at coordinate 38,746,129 of JARZZO010000013.1, read as the reverse complement.
AATTTAGGGTTCACAATGAGATTTGGGTCTAGCTTGAGCCCACTATCACTTTTGGAGACCGGTGTCTAAGGCTAGAGGTCCAATGGCAAACGCCTAAGTGGGTCGGTGGTTCTTTAATTAGGTCCCTACGAAAGTAGAGGGAGCCTCCCACCACCCCACCTCTTACCTGGCCGATTGATAATTGTGAGGGTGGACTTGAATTAAACCTAGATTAATTTGTGAGAAACACATCATGTAGGCTAGTTTAACCATAGTTGTCTTAGGAATAATTGTGTGATAACTTGTTTGCTTCATTAATAAAAAAATAAATAAAAAAATAATAAAAAGATTTTCAGCATGGAGTGGACTCAAATGAACCAATTTCTTGGCCCATGTCTTAATACCATCACACCTTTCCCTCCACCACCTAATATGGATTTGGCTCACAGATTAGCTAAGCTAGACAAGTTGGCCCACACAATTGATCAATTTCTAGCTTTGGGCCCAGAACCGTCCTCATATCCCACACAATCATATACCTATCAAGAAAGATGTCCCGTTTGGGCCAATCAGGACCATTATGATACCCCACTTGCTCTTCAATTTCCACCTCACCAGGCCCAAGCTCCAAGTCTAGCTATCCAAGACTTCTCGGATTGGCCCCAATTCCAAGTCTACTATGGTGGTTTGGCCCACAATCATGGACACTCCGATTATCCATTGTCCACAAGCTCTTGTCCACCTTGCTTCCAATCAAATTATTCGACATATTCTTCGCAGTCTGATTATCAGCCCAGTTATCCGCATTCTCAAGATGATCAATTCATGCAACTTGAACAAATAGTCTTGGCCCAACAACAAATCATTGGTAGAATGCAGGCCTTAGTTGACTGTTTGACTGAAACTAATCTAAGGATGGATTTAGAAGAAGTGCTTAGCAAGCCCATTGAAAATCTGCAATCTTTTTCACCTGATTTTGATCAACAAATCAACTCACAAATTCAACTTGACATCGTTCAATCCGGCAATGGTCACATCATGCCTGATCTCGAAAACTGAGAGAATCTTACGGGGTCGCATCAGGTGAGAATAGGGAATGCTAGCATGAATCAATCTATGAAAAATCATGAGACTGGTCAACAAGATGCCTCCATGATCATACATGTCTGTCCTGAGGAAAGCTTAAGTGATAGAAAAGGAGAAGGGGAAGTGAGTGATCTTTTAGAGGTTAATCCGGATTTTGAACACTTCATATTCCCCACAGTGGAAGTCAATATGCATGCTAGTCCGAACCTCAAATATTTTTTCTTCCCAATAGAGAAAGTGGATATTCTAGAAGATATATATCCGGTGGATAGAGAGAAGATGGAAAACCCTCAGACTGACCAGCAAAGTGAAGTCACGATCACACCTATCTCTCTTGAGGTGAGCTTGAAGGAAAAAGGAGAAGGAGAACTGAGTGATTTGCTGGATATTGAGCTGGACTTTGAACACTTTCTATTTCCCACAGAGGAATTAAATACACATGATGGTCCGGATCTTGAATATTTCTTCTTCCCAATGGATCAGAAAGTGGATAATCTTGAGGAATTGCATCAAGAGAAAACTGAAGCTATAGACTTAGCTAATCATCAAGAAGAGCCCATTGAGGGTAAGTTGGGGGGAGATGAAGGAGACAAGAAGGATTCTAGTGAGAGCCCAGATATTCACCTACCTATGATCTGTTTCCCGAGTGTTAGAGAATCTAAGCCCAATAGCCTCCAAAAGCTGGCCCGACTCAAGGAGGTGATGGAATTATTGGGCCAAGTCCACATCAACAGCCATTTTCTCAAAGAAACTCACTGTGTTGCCCAACTCAATTCTTACAATATCGATAACATCAATCTTTACTGGATTTTATTGAAAGTTGAGGCCAAACTGAACATGTTTTCAGTCTCTTTCTTTGAGAAATTTGAAATCCACAAGTTCACGTGCACGTCGGTTGCTTTGTAGTCAATTGATCATTTCATTAAGCAGCCGCATCATGACATGATCCAAGATACTCTTATTCAGGTGGATAGGAGCCACATATTTGTTGATTTCCTCATCTTCGACATTAGATCATCCCCTACATTGAATCAATGTCCCATCAATTTGAGAATTTCTGATATTTTTCTAGGGGATCAAAGGCTTCAGTTCAGTCAAGGAAACGAAGTGGGGTACGTGGTTGACATGGCCTATGAATCAAGTAGAACCAATATCCTATTGACCATGTTGAAAAATTCTTTTCTTTGGAATCTCAATGATAACATTCTGACTCATCAGCTACATGCAATGCTAAGTGCACTTCAACCAACAAATTTCAAAATGCATGCACTGAAATTTGTGCTAGTAGGCATTGAATAGTGTGCACATTCCGTCTGGCTGAAGACGATAAACTTAGCGCTTGTTGGGAGGCAACCCAATATTTTACTTCAGTTTTTGTATTTCTTTCTTTTTAGGTCCCTGAGCAGCAATCGCCGTAGGTACGTCGCATCCTCTTCATTACAGGTTGTTTCGCTCCTTCACAAATTCTCTTCTGGCTGACATGTTTTCCATATCTTTTATGCCATTGAGGACAATGTCAATCAAGTTGGGGGGTGGGACAATCAATTTGATATGCAAATCTTTTGAAGAAAACTGATACCTTTCACTGAAAAATGGTCAAATTTTTAAAATTTCTTTTCACATCCTATGAAAATTGCATGAAAATCATGTTTCATTAAGAAAATCTGAAACAAATCAGTTTTTTTTGGTTGTCACATTGGTTAATGAACCTTCAAAGTTTAAATATCCCACTTTACAAAAGTCCACGGCAGATGATTTTCACACACACACGGCAACTTAGAATAAATGAATGATCTTAAAAGTATAGAATTGCTGGAATTAACCTCAAGGATAAGACTACTTATTCTAATTTTTCTTTTGGGTTGAACGAAAGGAATGTGTAGAATCCGTAATAGGGGACTATCCCACTCAGCACTTTAAAAGAGGCGGTCATTTAAAATGGACAGCTATAAACATTAAAGGCAAAAGAAGGCGATAAAAGAGCTAAAGGAAGGTAGGTGGCAAAAAGTACGCACCTCCCCTCAGGCAATTCAAAGAGAGTGGCAAAAAGTACGCACTCTCAAAAGCAAAAGAACAATAAAGAAACGCCGTGCTAAAAAGTCCATCGAACCAAAAATATGACCAAGTCGTGAAAAGTGCTGAGTTGGGACGGAAACTGAAAAACGGTCCTCACTGACTGATCGGGAAATCTCGTATTCTCTTCTCCTCCCCAGGTAGTCTTATTTAAAGGGTAGTAAAGGCAAGAATATACCAGAAAGGTCGGAAACGAGTTCTAAGTGTGTCAAATTTCATGCACAATCACCTGTCTGAATCAAAATATTGTGGGATATGAAAACTTTTTAACTCAACCAAACGGCTACCACTTAAATTGATTGTGAAAGATACTACAAATGAAGCATGATAATTCATTGTTTGTCCTAACTTTTCCTTATTTGCATTGCTAAGGGACTAGCAATGAGTAAGTTGGGGGGTGTGATAAAGTGTTAAATTGGTCATTTAAGGGCAACCATATGCATCATACTCATGTTTTTATCTGCAAAATAGCATGAAATGATAGATAATTGTGTAACAAGTCCAACGGTACCAATTTCATCAAATTCTGACTTAAAAACATCGTCATTTCATGTGATCAAAGGAGTGTAGCGCATTTGCGATTTTTCGACAAAACCGAGACGAAATGAATAAATATGATGATATTTTTATGATAATGCGCTAAATTATATTTATTTGATGTGAACATGACATGCCGATGATGCAGTGCAGCTGGTGGAGTTTCCGGAAATTTGGGAGTGGTCCGGTGTGCGGATTTCAACTAAAACAGGGGTAAAAATACAAATTGACTCATTCTTCCACTGGAGTTTCCCAAAACCCACTATTTCCCTCCGTCTCTCCGATTTCCTAAACACATCCCTTCCTTTATTTTAAAAAAACTCTCTCTCTCTTCTCGTTTTAGAAAGTCGAATCCTATTTCTTTTCCAATTTCCTCTTCCAAATCCTGTCCTTTCTCCAAGTCTCCCACATATCCTCCTCCTTGTCCAACTCAAACCCAGCACCTCTCCTTCTCCTCCTCTCTATAAATTCCCACAAATTCTTCTCACCCAGGGCCGCCCCCACGTTTGGTTTTTCCCAGTTTTAATTCCTAGCCAACTTCCCTCTCTCTTCTATTTCCTCTCCCTCTCCACGGTTCTCTCTCTCTCGGCCTCTCCGTTTGTTTCTCTCGGTTTTCCCTCTCTCTTCTATTTCCTCTCCCTCTCCACGGTTCTCTCTCTCTCGGCCCCTCCGTTTGTTTCTCTCGGTTATCTCTCCCTCCACAGCCCTCTCTCTTTCTCCCAACAGCTCCTGCTGCAACTAGTTCCCAGCAGCTCCTGCTGCAACCAGCCGCCAGCAGCTCCTGCATGCAAACGTCCTTCCGGAGCACCTTCTCCTGCATGTGTTGAAGCAGCACCTGTCCCAGCTTGAAGCCAGCAGCCCTGCAGCTCCACGCACCTGCCTCTTCACCAGCATGCAGCAGTGAAGCTCTCCAACAGCATGCACGTGTGTAGCCGGCTGAAGCCCTGCATGCGAACCAGCTGCCTTGTCCACCTTCTTCTAGCAGTCAGCGCATACCCAGCAAGCAACCTGTTTCCTCCAACTCTTCCCAGCGGCTGCTCGTCCAGCAGCATCTCTGCAACCTTCCTCCAACGAAGCAGCAGCTCCCCAGCAACCCTCCACCCGGCAGCCCTCCAAGCTTCCACGCGTAGCCAGCAGCTACGTCCAGCAGATTATTACCAACCAGCTGCTGTTATCTTGAATTTGCTTTCCCCATTAGTATAATAATGTTTGTTTCTTTAATTAGGATTACTTGTTGGTTATGTAATGTTTGATTATCTAGTTTAAGAATATTAAAATCTTAAAACTTTGCACAATTTGTTTCAGGATTTTTAGTTAATTAATAATTTACACAGTTAAATATCAATGTCTTTGTTATAATTTTTAGTTATGCTTAATGTTTTATATATATGAGTTTGTGTTTAATCTTTGAAAAAGAAAAGTAAAAAAAAAAGGGGATTTGTTTAGTTTGTGTAATTCTATTTTTAGGTAATATTAGTTAACTTAGTTTTAATTTAATTAAGTAATTAGTTTAATTTAAATCTCACTTATTTTTAGATTAACTAAAGTCCAAAGTTTTCAAAATTAAAATTCTACCTCCTTGTGGATCGACTCGGACTCACCGCTATTAAATTTCTAAATTTTGATTTGAGTGAGCCGGATAAATTTAGATTGAACGTTTTCATGTGTTTAACGACGCACAATTCGAAACGATCAATTTTTAGCGCCGTTGCCGGGGAATTAGATTTTTAATTTTGATTATCTTGGATTTAGTGTAATTATTCTTTAGTTAATTTTCTTTTTCTTATTTTTGCAGGGTATATTGAAAAAAAAAAAAAAAAAGGAAAGCGAAATCATGATAAGTGTGTTCCAACTTTCTATGTTTCAATTTCCTAACTTTAGTTAGTTTCCATTTTTGTAGTTTATAATTTAGATAGGTTTTCATTAACTAAAAAAGGAACAAAAAGAAGAACATCCAAATTTAAAAATCTCCATTTCTAAGATTAGAAACCTTCCATGTTAGGTCATGCATCATTTAGGACTGCATTTTTAGACTGTTTCCTTTCTTGTAAATTTCCATTTTGTTGAAGATTGCGGGGGACAAGGTGAGATTTCTACCTTCCTTCAATACCATGTTCATGCATTTCCATGATTGCATAGAACCCCTTGTTTGAATTGGTTGTGCACTTCACATAAAAATATCTTAAGGGCAAGTCCATTAACAAAATAAGGTGGGAATTTGACTACCCTTCCTTGGCCCAAAAACAACCATCCCTTGCACTCTTTCACTAACCCAAGCCCATTAAAAGTGAGTAGGAATTCAATTTAGGGTTCACAATGAGATTTAAGTCTAGCTTGAGCCCACTATCACTTTTGGAGACCGGTGTCTAAGGCTAGAGGTCCAATGGCAAACGCCTAAGTGGGTCGGTGGTTCTTTAATTAGGTCCCTACGAAAATAGGGGGAGCCTCCCACCACCCCACCTCTTACCTGGCCGATTGATAATTGTGAGGGTGGACTTGAATTAAACCTAGATTAATTTGTGAGAAACACATCATGTAGGCTAGTTTAACCATAGTTGTCTTAGGAATAATTGTGTGATAACTTGTTTGCTTCATTAATAAAAAAATAAATAAAAAAATAATAAAAAGATTTTCAGCATGGAGTGGACTCAAATGAACCAATTTCTTGGCCCATGTCTTAATACCATCACACCTTTCCCTCCACCACCTAATATGGATTTGGCTCACAGATAAATAAAGAGCTCAATATCAACCCACAATCACCTTGTTCACCCAATAATAATTACAAAAAAGGACAAATGTCAACCGCATGGTAACCTTTGTTACCAGTTTTTTGCAGTCTTACAATGGCTCCAAACCGTACAAATCACCTGGGCGAAATTATATAGGCTGTTATGCAAGCATTTCAAAGAGAAGTTGACAAGACGCATCTAAAGCAGTGCCTCTGCCTCTCGTATTGCAAATCCCAACAACCACACCCCCTCCACCCCCCCCCCCCCCCCCCCCCCCCAAAAGAAAAAGAAAGAAAAATATGTATACAAAGAACTGAAGGACTCGGAACAAAATTAGAATACAAACTGAACCCATGACCGGCAAGCCAGCCACTTGTTAAAAAAGGAATTTCCCACTAGATCAATTATTACAGTTTTTGGTATATAATAATATCTGCCTTTGTTGATGGGGAAAACGATCCCTTTTAACCACCAGCTTCCACTATCACATGATAATAACGCAATTACGACTACACAGTATTGGCAGAGGTTGCACCAAGTTTTAGTCTGCCTGAGCTAGTTAACCTTCAGAAGCGACAACTTTGGGAACATGTTGGTGACTGAGATATCTGAAATAGAAGCAGGTCATGGGCACATACTGTTGTAAAGACTTCCCCAGACTCTCATAAACATTCGTGGAACATTTTCTTCGATCTGCAAGCACCCATAAATGCAAAGGCTTCAACCCAAGTGCCATGAAGCAGTCATTATGAAATTGAGTCTCAGTCATCCATATTCTTCATATATTCTTTCGAAAGTTTTGTATTCATAATCAGTTCTTGTTCTTTGATCAGTGAATGTCCAGATTCCAGCAATGCTTCCAATGTTTGCTGTTTCATGATTCAAAGAAACATAATCACAGCCACACATTAGCTGAGCGGTGAATCTAACCAAACTAAATGACTAAGCATAGTTGCTTCACTAACTAAAATTACTTTGGCAAGCACAATCTACCCTATCTATTTTGTATGAATATCAATAAAAGTAAATGCTTCAAGGAAATCTTTTCATGATAGGTTCACATCTGAATGATCATGAACAAAGCAAAAATAATTGAAAGATAAAAACAGGAAAATGAAACTGTTTACCCCAGTGGGAAATTCTGTGATTTTGTCTCGTCCAGTTCAGTTTTAAGCCCTATAATTTTGAGACAGAGAATGTGGATCTTGCTGATTGATGAAATATAACTCTGAGGAATCCATCCTCATCTTAAAAGAAGAATAAAAAAGTCCACTTATGAAATGTCCACTCAATTATCTTTAGAGAAATATTATTGCATAAAGCCAGCTAGGGGTCTCAATCGGGCGGGCCAGCCCGTGGCCCAGCCCAACTCAGCCCATATTAAAGGAAATTGGGTTGCCCCAAGTTATATAAATTGGGTTGGGCTAAATTTGGGTTGACATTAGTTAAATCTGGGCTGAGTTGGGCTGAAAACGGGCTGGCCCAATTTGATTTATTGACTTTTAAAATAATTCATACAAAAAGCAAATTACTTCTAAAAAACCATTTATAAACAGGGCCAGTCCAACCCATCCCAACCCAACCCAACCCAACCCACTCACTATGGAATTTGGGTTGAATTTGGGTTGAATTTGGGCTGAATTTGAGCTGGGCTAAAATTGGGCTGGGCTATTTTGAATTTGGGTTAGACCCAAATTATCACATAACCCAACCCAGCCCGCCCAATTTACGTCCCTAAAGCCAGCACATCTATATTTATCATAAGCCTACCAGAAAACCAAGGTTGGCCGTAAGTATTCTGGATCAAATGCACCCTGGGGGCAATTTGATCTGGGTGTGCCCCCCTGGGTGCCATTCTGATCGGGTGTCAAGGTTGCGCATGTATTTCACCCCTTCCATCGAACACATCCAGGAACCTTTTTTTGCTTTATATATGTTGACGTAATTTGCTAATGCATTGATATGAGATGATAATGAATGATTTAAAGAATATATCATTACCCCAAATTTTAATGATGTAAATAGATATTTTATTAAGCTACATCTTACTTTCCCCTTCCAAATTCCTCCGACTCCATCAATGTCTATGCACACTGTAAGAGCATGAACTGCCGAGTGGCAAAAGGCTACCTTCGGGGGAACAAATGTTGGAAGTTTGCCCTTCTTTCTTTCCCTGAGAAGCTTGTCTGAAAGATTTTCATAGCCACCAATCTCATCTATCCACTACAAAGAAAGACCAACATGATAATCAGCAACCACAGAATAACTAGGCTAAAACTTGGAAACAGGTAATTCCCATTGTATGGGTAGATTCCTAAACAAGCACATGCAGAACTTTCTACCAGTATTTACTTCGGAGGTGGAGGCAGCAAAGTTTAATGGAAAGTTAAAGCTATCTTTAACAGAGCACTAACAGAAACACAAGTATGAGTGAACAATTTTGTCAGAGACTCTCAAACTTTTCCTTCCCATAGCAAAAACAGAAGTCAAACAATTTTGATTTTGGAAATAAAATGTCAAATGCACACAATCATCCTTATTGGACTAACTAAGCAAGAATGTCCTGTCTAGTTTCAACTGTGGCACAGATTCCCACTACAGGAACCATGATTATTACCAAAATGGAGTCTGATGAAAATTCAACAAGAGTATATCCTTCCCCTTTTTGGGTTCACGGACAATAATGTAATGCTGCCATCATGATTTCACTCTCAAGTGAAGCTGAAACTAATGCCCTCAGTTGTCTAATCACGAATTCCCCATACAACCTTTCGAGGGGATCAAGATGAAGTGTTCCTCAAACAAACAAACAAACAAACAAGATTACAGGTTGTCAGAGGAAATCTAATAACCCTGTTGTATGCACAAAACCCTTACTTTCTTGTTCTCAATTTTGCACATGGAAAGAAAAGGCCCAAGAATTGACCAATCTGGACTTATATAACTAATAACTAGGATCAACAAAAAATCACATGATGCTTGAACTAACTGGAAGGTGTAAATTAGTTACATTTCTGCTAGCTTTGTTCACATGTAGGCCAAAATAACGGAGCTATGAAGAAGCCTGATTGGGAACCAAAAGCATATGGGATCCTTCCGTACCAGTAAACCTATGCAGTAATAAAAGGTACAGGAATAACTAGATCAAAGAACCAAAGTCTGAAGCTTTCTCCTTTCATATTTTCTTTGCAATCACAATCTGATGTCTCAGATTCATAATCCCATTCCATTGATATTCAGAAATAAATAAGCAATATGAAAAATCTATAACTTTATTGACAGGTGATTGTTTAGTTGAGTATAACAGCAAAACATACATCACCCCATGAAACTCAGGATTAGCTTATTAGTACCTGATCCATTTTCAAAATAAAGCTATGAAAGTACAAATATATCCATGGAAACTGCTAAGTTCAGCATCAAATACCTTCAAGATTGATTTATCATATGTTCTGGACCGAAGTGCTCCATAAAAATCCAATGCTGCAAAAGGTAGAAAAGAAAAACTCCATTTAAATCCACTCATTTGCATCATTGCATGATCATAAATCACCCAGTAGCGAAAATACACGACTTAATTATATAAGAGGTGATGACTATTTTCCTGTAATCAATCATGGAAGGTTAGTAATGAGGCAAGTAAACCCACTAAACAAAACTGCGTAAGGCATGAAGATATATCCTACCACTATAAGATGGTTTGAAAGAGTTTCTTGCTACAACTTCCCTAGAAGGCATATCTTCACGCCTACCTATTTCCTCGAATGTCAACCACCATTTATTTCATCCAAGGTCAACCTAAAAAAGACCTCCTTATCCCTGTCCTAGACACAGTACATTGTATAAAAACCCATCCAGAGGCAGTTCTCCCTCACACTCACTGAGAATGCTCCTAATCCCCAAAAACACATTTCTGTTCTGCTGACTTATGAGCTCGAATTGCACTATGAGTGTTTCAAATAAGTTTGAGAAAAAAACTGAAAGCAAAATGCTGACCCATATGCTCTAAGGTCACTCATCAGGATATTAACCCCTTACAGTAAAACTCATGACAATATAAAGGTTCCAGTGTTGAAAATCAATATTTGTACTACTTTCGTGAAAGTGTCCAGATCATCAATTAAATGACATATGAATAGCATAGAATTCAGGTAAACACAAGTCCACAGACAGAATGGTTTAATTTCTCTATTCTGTCGTATGATCATGTACACATGCACAAAAAAGGTAACAAACACTCAATGTGAAGTTTGAACACCATGGCTCCTTCATGGAACTGCTCCACAAGGAGAATGCAAGACAACTAGTGCCGGTACCTATAGTTGGTAGTTGGCAAGCGAAAATCTGAACATCTGACCAATGAAAAAGGGGAAATGTTACAGATAAAATCCATTATGTGATCACACTTTAATTATCATAGCCATAATTGGAGTGGTCAACTGCATCAGTCAGTGTAAACAATGTAAAAGTCTGGAAGAGCAACTCTTCTAGCCATCCACTAGCCTAGCTTTCTATTTCAGAACTAAACGGAACTAGATAGAGAGGTTCCGTGATGTACACAAAATCTGGACATAAAGGCCACTCATGTTAACAGAAAAGATTCACCAAACATGTTTACTGAAGACATGGCATCCAATAAATTTAAAAGAAGGTGTACCTTGGTTAGGAAATGAGTCTACAATGCTTTCAACTGCATCACGAGAAATCCCATCTTTCTCATACATTCGCTGAACAATATTTATTATATCTTCATGGGTCGGTTGCCTGTGGCCATAGAAAGATATAACCAGAGAGGTAAAAGTGAGAATGTAGATATTTCCTTAGCAGATCCTGTTACAAAAATCTTTTGTCTCTCCAACAGCAAGAACTTGAAGGCACCTGAATATGCATCACTTAGTGAGCATCTAATTCGTTCGTTTAAACATTCACAGATACTTCCCACTGTTTGAAATAATGTTATTTGGCAGTCTATAAGAGCTAAACAGACTGATGTCAGTGCTGTGCCCCACGTCCTTGTATAATATTTCATGAGGATTTTAATGACAAAATACTAATATATTTATCTGTCCAAAGAAACCACATTTGTTTAGCCTAGCATCTATCTAAAACATGACTAAAACTATAAAGGATAACCAGATTAAAAGGCTTATGATAGTTGATGGAGAATAAAAGAACCAAAAAATTCAGATGATACTGTTTTGGAAAGCTTATGATAAAGGAAGGAAGGCAGGATCAAGGATTGGGCATGGATCAGTCGGTCATGGGCCAATTTGGATCGCTGATACCAATCTGATCTGGACTGGTCCGCATCGATCTGGGTCAAAATCTTATTTATTTTTAATTGTATACTATTTATCAGTTTATGTGTCTATGGATGACCTTTTAAGGATTTCTGTATAACTTTACCAACATTTAATTCCCCTACCCATTCTTAACCTAATCCAATGCAGTAACTTTAAAAAAAAAAAAAAAAAAAAAACTAATCCAACGCCGTTATGGCAGAGGAAGAAGAGGAGAAGAAGAGAAGGAATCATCTGCATCGATGATGAATGATCATCATTAATGTCACATGGCAGTAAGATCGGCAGCCATGATGGCAGCAATGTCGACGGCAGCTTCTTCTTCCACCTCCTCTTCTCTTTCTTTCTTTCTTGGACTGGGGACGTCTGTGAGGGTTAACATGTGTGTGCGTGTCGGAGGGGGGTGGCGCAGGGTGTTGTCGTGGCTTTCAGATCAGGGCAGGTCAGCCCAGGCACGGCCGATCCAGGGGCGAGCAACTAGCTCGGATTGGCTGATCTGGACCAAAAACCGATCGGATCAGCTGATTCATGCCAATCTGCCTTCCTTGTGATAAAGTGCCACAAAAGTAATTTAGACCCTCAAGAACCATATGCTCAAAAAACGGATTGGCATCGTAGACAATTCCTTTTTGCAATTGAGGTATGCAAAGGCTCAAAGTGTTTTCGGTCCTTTTTTATGTTATCGAAGGCGATCAGCTTTCTCGCCTAGGTGATGAAGTAGGGCAAGGCGAATCAACAACACTTCGCCTCGCCTCATGTTCACCCTATGCACCTAGGCACTCGCCGATGTTGTCCAAACCAAATGATTTTATCTTTTTCAACTATGTGAGCATTTTTGCACTGCATTTTCTTGTTCTTAATTATTCCAAATGCAAATACCCTTTTAACAATGTTCAATGCCCTTTTCTCTTACATGGTACCACGTTTTTCTTATTTTTGATGATTCCTAAGATCATCCAATACTTATATGAGTGCTTTATATTAAATTGGTCTTTACATATTGGACGCAATAAATGTTTTTAAAGTTTTATATATCATTATGTTGAATGTTTTCTTTATTTTTCTCATATTGCCATTTCCTTCTTCATGGTGATTTATGGGAGAAAACATGTCGCCTCAAATGTAGGCATCGCCTAGGTGTTTGAGGCTAAGGTGAGCCCTTGGTTGCCTCGGTTGCCTCTTGCCTTAGACTACATAGGCCCTTTTTGGAAGGGTTAGAGTGTGACACACCCATAGTTCAAAAGGGCTTGAGGCGGTCATGAGGCACTTTTCAAAAGCCTTACAAGGTGTAAGCCTTGAGGCGAATTGAGGTGTAAGCCTCCCTGTTTTAGAAAAAGGTTGTTAAAACTATCAAAGAAAATTAGATAATGCTGATTTGTCATTGGTAAATACCAGCTCAACTTAATAGGACTTATACAAATGAACTATGGGGAGAAAGCCATGGACTATTGGTTGGCATTGAAGCACGAACTACCACAATTATTGCCCCCTAGTTGGTAGTATCCTGATACCGATACATATTGATATCAATGGGTACCGATAATAATATAGGGGATAACATGATACAGGTCATTTAAGTTTAAAGATAATAATAAATAAAAAAATTGCATTAGCCGGTACTAGGCAAGGAATTCCGGGTCAGATCGGGTCCCAGAATCAGGACCCGCTGATCCCGATCCGAATCGGGATCGGATCGGCTGGAATCGGCCGGATCGAGATCTGCATTCCATGGTACTAGGTCCACATGTGCCAGTACTGGGTTGATACACTTGTTACCGTTAACAATTTGTATTGATATCGGTATCCACCGGTACTAGTACCAATACGACCGATATCGATACTGATACCGGTACTACCATCCTTGAATTGCCCTCTCTTTTGGTGTTGGGAGTAGAAGAGTTAGGTTCAATTCAAATACTCTTATTTTGTTTATATAGTAGAATTGTTATCATTGAATCATATTTTAAAAGCAATAAAAGTGGCATAAGGCTTAGATCTACCCCAAAGCATCTCATTGTCTTACCGCCTCAAGGTGTAAGCCTCAAGTAAATGGCGCAGATCGGTACCCTACAATATCTGGAAAGATATGATCCAATATGGATCAATGATACAACAAACATTGATCTAAAGACTAGACATGAGGACATGAGAGGTATTTAGATGCATACATGTTCTCATGGGAACCAGATCCTCTAGACCTCAACTCTGGTAGACCCCTCGATGTCCTTTTACATGGCTTAAGGATATTTTATGTATTTATCCCATATAAGATGCGCAGAAGTACACCAAGTGTGAAATGATCAACATGTACTCAAGGCATGTGAGAAGGCATTAGGGGGTCTACCAAATTGAGGTCCAGAGGATCTCCCACCCGGACCTTAGTCTCCTACCTATTTCTTACTTTCCTTTTCGCCCATAGCAACAAAATTGGAGAGTGGAAAGAAATGGAGAACTTTTAAGAAAAGTGAAATGATGGCTTTTGAGGTTTGGTGTGGGCTGGTCCAGGGTTTGCCATCTCATTTGTTAGCAGCATCTTGGGAAATTAAGAAAGGAGATGTTGGAAAGATTAGGTAAGTTTCTAAAGCATGCATAAGCCTCAGGTAAACAGCATGAGGCATAAGCCTCAAGGTGTTTTCTTAGCACCTTGCCTTGAGTCGTACACCTCAGTGCCTTGAGGCACTGCCTTTTTAAACAATGGATACCTGGAAAGCCTTACTGTGGTTTCCTTCTCTTCATCACATTTGAAACTTCTTGTCATCCTCTCGGTCCTCTCCCTCTCCCACAACCATGGTTGGCCGGTACGTACCGGTATCGGCCGGCACCGGTACCCCATACCTATAAAGGGTATCGGCCGATACCGGCCGATACTGGGCCGGTACCGGCCGGTACGTATACCGGTACCGGTACCGGTACCGGTACTGCCATCCATGCCCACAATTGTTTCTGTAATTTTGCCTTTTTTTTCAATGACTTTTGACTTTGCTCATTGTGGTGGTACCAATTTCCAGCATTTCTCATCGCAGCCACACTAGCTTTGAGCCTCACCATTGCCATCGTCTTCATAGTCATCTTCAAGTGACCATCAGTCTTGGCATCAACATTTTCTATTTTTCTATTGTTGTTGCCTTTGTTCTTCGTCACCACTTTCCCAGATTTCACCAGTGTCACCCTTTCCGCCTCTCCTGCTATTTGCATTTTCTACTGCCATTGCTATATTCCTTGCAGCCATCTACTTGGCGCTAATGTTCTTGGAGCCTGCTAGCCAGGACACGTACTTGGCTTACCTTCACCTGCTGGCCCACAGCCTTGTTTTAGAGCTTTTGTTGCACAGTATGGCAGATAAAAGAGAACATGAGTCCTTCTTGACCCAATGTGTACATCCATTTAACTTAAATGGATCCAGACCCATTAGTCTAGAATCTCTGGATCCATTTAGATTTCTCTTTCTTTCTTCAGGCAACTAGTTGGGGTTTTTCTTTGTCTAAATCTAGGGGCTTTGCTTCAACTGGTTCAGTTTCCTTATGGCCAGTTCAATCCTCCTTTCAAAAGTCCAATTAACAGCCATTTCAAGTTGCCAACCATTCAGTGCTCTGTTACCTTCATACCAGATGCCCATCCATGGGTTTCTTGACATTCTATCCCCTGCCATGAGGTCTGTTTCCTCATCTGACACCTATTGGCAAGGTTATAGGAGTTGTCTTGCATTCCAATCACTAACTCACCATTTTCAACATGCTCATACCAGACACCACCCAGGGGCCTTTTTGGACACTCTGATCACTGTTGCATGGTCCATATCTTTGTCCGATGCCCAATTGGTGAGGTTCTAGGAGTTGTTTTGTCATCTGATTGCCCTTTTTCACACATAAGCTTATCATATGTCTACTTACACATATTCCAACATGTTGATCACTCAGGCATTGTTCATTTATCTCTTCGGTGTGCCATTTGTGAGGTACCGAAGACTATTTTTCTGTCCAATGACTTCCTTCCAAGTTTTGTCATGCTTTTATATCCATCCAAAAGTTTCTATCATGATAAGTCAATTAGAGCTGTATATTTCTTTGTCTGGAGCTTCACTTCAGCACTTTGTGGGCCCTACCTTCCAGTATGTTTATTGTTTGCTCGGTCAATTTTGCATTTATCATAACCTTTACACCCCAGTCCAGTTATATTGCTCAGCCATTTCAATTCTTTCCACTTCAGCTGATGTCCAATAATATGAGGTTATCAGCAATAAGGACATCTTTTGAGGAGTGCTCTCAGCATATCTGGAGCTCACATACTCCATGCCTTACAGCTAAGCAGTCAAAATGGATCCATAGCCATTATTGGACGCATTAAGACCCAGTGATCTCAGGTTTGGGTACACCCATTACCCAATAACAGACTTTAAAAGTATGATCAGATTTTTGTGAATTAGGTCTGAAATTATGCCCTTTGAAGTTCAACGCAAAGCAAATAAGAAGCATACCTGAAACCCAATCCACTTACACATTTGCCCAACTACTTCAGTGGGCCTCTAATGGTTCTGCTTGTAGATATTTCAGGTATGGGTCTACCCAACAGCTACATTACAGCCCTACTTATGGCTATTATTATTGATTTTGAGCCTTCCTTTTCAGTAGTTTCCTCTACCTCTATCAGGGCTCCAGTCTAGACTAAATCCATTGATCAGTCTCATTTACCACTCAACTCCAATAACTTAGATGCTTTAGGTGACTATCTTATTTAGTGGTTCATCATGCCATTGCTTTCCCAGCTCCTATACTTTACATTGTGATCACTAGAGAAATCTGGTCTTCCCTGACCACAAAGCATACTGAAGCTGACTGCTCCATCTGTCTGCTCTCCCGCTCCAGCACACTTACTCTTCATCCTATCTTTTCTGATGAGCAGGTTGCTGACCTTTTCTATAACTTTCTGTTGATTCTACACTTCAAGGCATGGATTGCAAACTCTTCATTGATGATCCACTGTGAGTTTGAGAGAGGTGTTAGAGAGTACTGTATATTTTGCATATTTGTCCTTTTGGCTTCCTAATTCCACCTGGATTAGGCCCAAGTTCTACTTGGATCAGTATGTTCTAGTTCTACTTGGACTAAAGATGTCTTGTATATATGCATCGGAGTTACGTTAGTATTAGGTAGACATCCTATTTGCACTTGCATTAAGAAACATCTAGTATACTTGTACATATATCGGGCTATTAGCTAACACTGAATAGAGAAGCTTTCATTAATTTCCCCACCCTTAACACAAGGCACTAAGACAAGACATTCAGTACAAGCCATGTTCAAGTAATACCCAACACTAATATTGGTAAATTCAAGCAAGATAAATATCAAAAATCTATAAATCTTAGAATTGCAAAGGAGATAGGATATATTTATTTCTAATAACTAAAAAACAAACCGTGTCAACCAATATGATCAAGCAAATCGGTTCAAGATCATGAAGGCATAATATAAATTCATATTTTAGGTATCTATTTGAGTTATGACTTTTTGATACTGCTACTTTCAATCTGCAAGTGTTCTTGACTTATTCTATAAAATGCATTCTTTGTTAGGTAAAGAACTGCTCTCATTTCTCTGTCAACCAAAAATTTCTTAATAGTTTTTTTTTTAAAAAAAAAAACATCATCATGCATTCCAAGCGTCAGCAAGACAATGCCCAAATGAAGGTCTGGTTTTATTGATTTTTTTCCCCCAAAGCAGGCCCGGGATTATGGATGACCAAGAGAAAATAGTATTTAGATAAGAGAACATATTTTCATTAAATGAGAAAACTTTTCAGACCTATTAAGCATGAACGTACCAGTAGAATTTTTCCATCCTACCATCACGAATCAGGGGAGCATAAAGTGTTGAGAAATCATTTCCTGTAACAATGACAGGGATCCTGTGTGTAACATCAGACTCTCTCCACTTCTGCCCAATGCTAACTCTTGTGGGATTATCTGATAGATTCATCAGAGTTCCAACCGCAATCTGGTTGTTAACAGTCACTTGGGTGTTCCCTAATAAAAAATAAAATAAAACAACAGAAAATGCTCAATTTAGAAAATCTTACTTCACAAAAGGACTGAAAGTAAAAATGCTACATTACACACTGCTGTTGAATTTCAAATAACTTAATACACAGAAAATTATTGTTGACAAGTACTTGATATATACTCTAATCATGAAGCAGATTACAGCTCTAAGATCAAAGAAAGAAACAGCACGTTGAGACAAGCAATCCCATACCATTTACCGGCTACATCTCTTAAAGACAATGAAAAAATCAATGGAATCAATTTATGGCTTTTCGTTGGCATTTCATTATAGTAGTTTCCGTGATATAAACAAATATATTTTACTAGAAAGTGAAAATACTTGCCAAATCTTCCCAGCCCAGCATCAATGTCATTGATCATCAAACAGCTCATCTTTCCCTGTGTTAAATAAAATGAGATGAATAACAATGTGTGAGCTAATTATCAACATTTAACCATCTCCAAACAAATCATGCTAGAAGCTTGAAAAGTAACATGACAAAGAGATAGAACAGACGTTAACATGGCAGTATTCTATGGACGCGATATAATCAAATAACTCTTGAAAGAAAAAAGCCACAAGATTATCAATTGTGTAATGAGGAAAAAAAACGTGACAAAAAGCAATATGTAAAAGTTGAGTTGTAGGCCACAACCAGAAGGATAAAAAAACAAAAAAATCATGTGGTTCGGGAACTACAATTAGAAAAGCGCACATTTCAATGACAAAAAGGCAAATGCTTCTAACTTGGTTTTGAACCACTTGGGAAGCTGTTCTATAACGTTCACGTATGAGCCTACCAGGTTCTCCTGAAAAGGCAATGCGCAAAAGAGGTATAACCAACAATTAAAATACTGCAATTATGAATTCTTGATTGAATAAATGTTTAGTGCATTGAATGAAAAAGTACTCTAGGGCATATGGATCGAGAAAATCTCAAGTGCACGAATTATCCAATTTCTACCACATTTTTTGGATGCACATCCAGCATATGACATATAAATGATCAAGAAGAAATCACTTGAGAAACCAGAGTTTTTTTCCCCTGAAAGTGAGAAATGACAGAGTTACCTCCACCAACAACAAGAAAAACAGATTGCACTGACTCATAAATAATTTGTGCCAAGTGATAATCAGAATTCTGTACAGAATAAATTATACAGCACATAATGGCAAATTTGTTCAGGTACTTGAAATATTATTTCACAAGTCTAAGACAATATACTGTGGAGGCCATAAATCAACCACATAAAATTTAGTAAAAAATGTTGTGGTATTGCTTTTCAAGAAAAAATCAACCTTGTCTACCAAGTACTAAATTCATTTGACTCTCTGGATCATAGAATGATCCCCACCCTCTGTCCATTTGTACCTCTCCTTACAGAACCAGTTAGGACATCCTTGTAGACCAGTTGGAGAGAGCAAAACTGCTCTGATAGCCATATATTTTAAACCAACAGAAGCATGTAGAAATCATCCGATAACGTAAAGCTTGGAAAAGAAGGAAGCAACATGTCTGCTAAAAAGTGAAGCAAATCCTCAGCAACAAACTTTCAACCAAGAAAAGCCAAATGAAGGCATTTATTTATACATCTCAAGATTGAAAAAAAAAACAGCTTGGGGTTTTTTTTTTCTCCCTCACAGAACACAGAACTAAGTGTAGATGGGTATTGTACATTGGTTAGTTGCTACAACCTAATCAAAACATTTATGGGCATATTCTTTAGATGTTGCAGTACATTCTTATTGCAGACCAATTTCCAATGCATATCCAGTTCGGAAGATGCTGAACGCACTTTTCGACAGAAGTACAAATTATGAATTCTTTTTCTGGATTGGAATTCTTAAAAGAGGTTTATGAACTTACATGGCTCTTTGTCCCTATTTTTATCCTGATATTTGGAATCATAATAGGTGTATTAGTAATTGCGTGGTTAGAAAGAGAAATATCTGCATGGATACAGCAGCACAAATAGCTATATCAAATAAAAATTGTCTTTGCATCATTTAAAAAAAGATTATAAAAAAAGGGATTATAAAATTATATAAAGGAATGGTTGAAACAAAATTCTCCATAGAATAAACTCCGGGAAAATAGAATATTAAGATAAGTAATATGAATGAACGAACATGTTCCAATACAAAAAAGATTTTTTCTTCCCCATTTTTTTATCACAACACAATAATGAAATATGGACAGACTCGATCATTTCAGCAGTAAATAAAAGCATCCAGAAGTATAGATATGTCATATATCATGATTACTTGTACACATCTAGGGCTACTGTGTAGTAGACAGAGTCAGAAAACTAGAAAACCAAATGGAATTGCATGCACTTGGTGGTGACTGTGTCATGACTTGAGCCTTCAACTTGCCTCTGGCTATATATGCCCAGAAGTCTACTGAAGCAACAGGTCCCTTTGAAAAACTTTATCCATGTGGTCCGACTGATACACATGCACATCAAACATCAGATGATTCGGAACTGTTGAAAACTACATCAACAAGTGCAAGCCAGCACAAGCTGGCCCCAGGCGGCAAAATATTGTCCCCAGCACATAGTTCATCATCATGTATTCATGTTGTCACTTAGCCAGAATAACAGTACACCAAGAGTGATACTTGCAAAAAAGAATTATGGTACAAATGTGGTAATGTATAGACTTTGCAATGCATATGCTGAAAAGTGAAAGGGGGTGAATAAATATGAAACTTTCAAAAAAAATGAAAATTAATATATTTTTTATTTTCACATAAATATTGTCACTTTCTGATATGCATAAAAAGCTTACCCACCTGCGTTCTCTGATTCCAGTTCACCTGCAGACATTATGATTGGCTCAATGCCCATTGCTCGGAAAATGAGCTCTGTCTGAAAGGTCTTCCCTTGACCTTTTCCGCCCCACACACCTACAAATGAGAACTACCTTAGTAATCTGATATCAGCATTTACCGTCCTGTCTGAGATAAATAAAACATGAATCATGGGCATATAAACCTAAGAGACAAGCACAAATCTGAAAAGTATAATTCTGTGAGCTCCAAGTAAAGGCAGCATAAAAAGACAATAATTGACGAATTATAGTCTGAAATAGGAAAAGCATTGAATTCTCTATACTAACTGATTAAACTCCTTCATAGTAATTTAAGTTCAATGCAATTTATTCAAGAATATCTAATGTACAAGCATGACAACATCACAAGCTGCACCAGGGAATCAGGAATCATCATTTCATATGCTTTCTTCCATTTATTCTGAGTGGTTTGATGAATTGATCAAGGCCAAAGTTCACTTGTCCTGAGAAAAAGGGAGATTCAACACTTGAATGAAGCACAATAAAATAACAAAAAAAGAACAAAAAGAGGGGGGAAAAGCTTATGCATCCTAGAAAATCAACATGAAAAACTAATAAAGCTCCAACCATAAAGCAACCAAGTTATATTCCAGTCAAAATCTTCAGAAGGATTCATGACAGACAAAAGATGATTAAATTCACTCCTGAAATATGTCTCATGATCCAGATAATTGCAGAGTGGCATCTATGTTCTTACTCCATCACATTAGTATTGTTAGTTGTTACAGGTTCCTAGCTCTTCTCAGGACTTCCTTTCCAGGTTGTCCTAGCCTCCTTTCAGGTGCTTTGCATTATGCCTGCAGAAGCAACTCCAGAACAACACCAATTGTCTGCCAAAAAGAAAATGAGGCATATCTCCAGTAATATCACATAACAACCATAACAACTGAACTTCAACATACCCCCCACAACAACCTCCATTTTGCACTAGAAAGTTGAAACATTGATCATTTGTCAAGGAGTGAAACTGTTTCACATCAACCAAATGTCTTGCCCAATGATCTGCAATGTTACTAAATTTCCCTAAACATATGTTTTACCGCACGTTTTTCTCATTTCATCCATCAATACCTGCAGTGATAACTACAGAAAATCACGTCCCATCATTTGTCCTAACAGCTATTTGATAGCTCCAGGAGAAAAAAGACCCTACATCTCTTTTCCCACCAGATTTTCCATGCAATTAGATAAAAACTTCTATGATTCATAGAAGGTGGGTAATTTTGCCACACCTTACGACAAACCATGCACACTACACAAAGGATCAGGGCACATATGCAACTCTAATGACACCTCAATCTTCATCATATGCATATGTCAGTAATTCCAACCAACTTATCACTCCATTTATTATTGGAGCATACACAACAATATTTAAGGCACCACAGTGTTTCCTTTGCCTCTCCATTTATTTTAGTAATACACTAAGCTAAAGATGTGAGATGGAAGTCTCTGTCACGACCTATGGATAAGATGACTCTCTGTGACACATGAAAATGAAATTTCCATTTCTAAAACTATTCACATAGCTTCCATTCATATTGCCACCAGTTGCAGTAACTGTAGGTTTTTGCAGTGGTCTTTTTAGGAGTATTCTAGCAGCAAGGAACATATGTGGTAGTGTCTCGAAAACCAGACCAGATCAACTGGTTGGACCAGAGAAAACTGGAACCACCTGCTGGTTCGATTCATCCAAAGACTGGCATCCATGAAGATTGAGGAAACTGGTCAAAGACTGGTGATTTGGTCCAGTTTACACAAAAATCAGCTAGTTCAATGTCGAATCCAATATCTGGTTTAACAAAATGTCATTTGAAGAATATATCCAAATTTGAACTCTGGACTGCCACATACATGAAGTGCACACTATAGCACCACAATTAGTTTTGCGACAAAGAATTATTAAACAGAGGGATCTGGTTCAATCGTCAGTCTGGTTTACAAAGCATTGGTATGTGGGTTGTGATCCGGCACTTGTCTCAAATAGCTTACTGTTTTTGCTTGTTGTTTGTTTTTCTGTGAAAGTGGGTAGTACCGCAAGACATTAAATAAAACAGGTTATGACTGTAGAAAGTATAAGCTCTCAAAAATCCCTCTACACAAAAGCATACCAAGCAGGTGTATCACACTCTAATCCCGGCATGTTCTTTTCTTTGTTGCTGATACAGGCACGAGTTATAATAGTTTTTTTTTTTTTTTTTTTTGAGGGGGAGGGGGCAAAAAAATAAATTAGAGAAGGCACATTGGATATGCTGGGCATAATATTTGGAACTTGTTGTATTAATCATACAAGGTGGAAAAGTGGCCCATCATCATACCAAATTTAGCTACTCTGCATCATTGCAGTTTTATCAAGGTACCACCTGCCACGGTTTTAAAGCTGGCCGTTTGGAGTTTGAATTCAACAGTAAAAATAAAAAAGTGGGAGCTGTTATATAATTTCTAGGGCCTAACATGCAGATGCTTGTTTTGGAAGGTGACCAAAGTAACCATTAAAAAAAAGGGCTTTTTCGATATCAATCCCTATAAACATAATGAATTTGAAATAAATCCATATTCCTTGCGTATTATGATATTAGTCCTATAAACTTAATATAATTTAATAATAAATCCTTTCAGTTAAGAATCGTTTAAAATAAGCAAACATTCATGGAATATTCTTCAAACCAATGCTAAAACGGACGGAAATACTTGAAATGACACTAAAAAAAAAGTAAAAATCGAGCTCCAACTAACAGTAATAATGACTTTAATGGGTCAAGCCTAATAATAACTTTTGATTTTTTAGATTTTGTTTGGATCCTCCGATCGAAGATCAAGTTGTATGAACACGTGGAGCATGTTAGGGGTCAACTAAAAAAAATCAACTTTTTTATTTTATTTTAGCTACACTAGCAGCCAATGCAGCACCCGTTGCTGGTGCACCAAATAAACTCAAAATTCAAACAAGGGTATAAGTAACTTTTCCAAAGTGAGTTAAACTTAAACTCACGTTTACCTATGGTAGAGTTAAGAAAAATTACAAATTAACAGAAGCAAATGATAGGGATTAAAAAATAAAAAATTTAAGTATAGAAGGACTAATATCAAAATATGCAAGATATAGGGACTTATTTTGAATTTACTGTGTATAAGGATCGATATCAAAAAAAAAACAAAGAAAAAAAAATCACTTTGGGGTATGGCTGCTCCTTAGACAGATCCCCTGTTGACACTCGTACCCGTCGATTGCTTAATAACAATTAAAAAAAAAGCAAAAAATGCATGGAACCAATAACCCGGTCTGTCAAGGTGATGAAGCAAAACCCTCACAATAAATGCATAGACACTCTTACAAATGCTGCATGTACCAAACCTTGAGAAATGAATCTCCTCCATTGTTTGACCCGCTGTAGTACGCAAATGTACTTTTTTTTTAATTGGATCATTCTATACTTCTGATCCTCTTATAAACATTCCTCTATCAGGTGTCTTCCTAAAAACCATACCCTCTTGCCTGAGAAATCTCTTGGAGTGTGCTGTCAGTTGCTGAAGAAAGGGGGGATGGAAGGAAGAAGAATAGGAGAAGAAGATGTGAACTCAAGCAGAATCACTACAGTTGGGGCTGCGCCTGCAGCTGTTGTGAATCTTGTGATGGTTTAAACTTTAAAGAACCAATTTAAACCCACCAGCCTGGATCAGAACTGGGTGAAACCAGATCAGAATCAGCCCGATCCATCCCGGTTCACCTGGTTTCTGAGCCAGACCAGACAAAGAGTTTAAAAAATAATAATGATGGCTGCTCAGAAAATAATAATAATAGTATTAGTAGTAGTACCATGGATGGCAGTATTGGCTGATACCGATACGTATCCGCCAATCCGTATCAGTATCGGCAGTGACCGGTGCTGATACAGGGCACCCTGATACCAGCCACCCAAATAAAATTAAAAGAAAAAAATATATATGTTTCAGCCGATACCAATACGTATCGGTACTCGTACCACCGATACCGAGATTGCCACGTATCGGTATTGGTACCCACCGGTACAAGTACCGATACCGAGATTGTGATCATTGAGTACTACTGCAAGACAGAACTGTCTTGAAACTAACTAGGGCTGGCATGAGCCGAGCCGAGCTTTGGCAAGCTCAAGCTCGGCTCAACACAAAAAAATTGAGCTCGAGCTCCATACTTCAAGCCTAAACCACAGCTCGAGCTCAAGTGAAATAAATCAAATTCGAGCCGAGGTCGAACCAAGCTCGTTAAGATTTAGAAGCCCATAACCCAAAACTAGCCCAATGGGCACCCACTACAATGCAGGCACAACAAGCAGCAGCACAGGCCCAGCTCATGCTTAAAAGCCCACTACACTACCAGCCCATTCCCAAGCACAATGCTGGATGCGTGCGGGGGGTTCTAATTATAGAGAAACTGGGCAGGGGACAAAAACTGAGAATCCAGTATAGGACTAATACGAGCCCTTTGGAGTTCCCGTAATGGTTCCCTAGCTCAACTTCCCAGCATTAAAAAGTTAGTCCTATATCGGACAGTACAAAAAAGTTGTGGCGTTATAATGTTCTAGGCTTTTTTAAAACGCAAAGCTCAGTTTCTACCCGTGTAAGTTGGCAAGCGGTTGTTTTAATGAGTTTGGCACACGAGTTAACAGGTCGGCTGGATGTTGGATACTCCTAGGGCAGTAAGAAAACTTTAAAAATCTTAAAGCGAGCTGGCTCGCAAGCCACCCGAGCCGAGTTCCACTGAACGAGTCGAGCTCAACTCGAGCCGAGTCTGAGCGGCTCGCGAGCCTCTAGGCTCATTGCCAACCCTAAAACTAACCAAAACCAGCCAGTTTAATGTTGAACAAGCTGGTTCCATCACGAACCGGCCAGTGCCTATCCCATTTTATTTCAGTCATATTTTCTCATTTATTTTGTTTTCTAAATGTTATTTATCGTTTTATGAGAATTTATAGATTTCTGTTAATAGAACTTGTCCAAAGCAATTCGGTTAAGCTGGAACAGAACTGGAGCTGGTTCTGATTATTCCGGCTGTTTATTGCTTGGCAGTCCCTTTGTTGTTGCCTGCTGCTGCCATGGTGCCACCTGAAACATGCAAAGCCCAATCCTCCCTGCTTGAGGGAACAAGGATTAATGATGACGACAATGACAATTATGATGACTATGAATCAAACAATAAGGTTGAGTGAATTACTCTTAGAAACTGTATAAAGTGAACAAGAATGAAAAATCACCTACTTGTTGCCATCATATATAAAGCCTTCTGTGATATGGAACTGACCAAGGGATATGGTGTAATCTAAAGATATTTGATCAGCTTTTCACATAGAATGTTTTACCGAAGACTGCCAAAAGCCTAATTGACATCTACATAATTTTTGACAGAGAATTTCCCAACAACTTCATCATTAGACAACCAGCATTAGCCAGAAACGTCGGCATTAGCCAGGTCGGCATCTGCAGAAATCATACATCCCACACCTGCCAACTTGTGTCTGTCAAGATTTTGACATAAAAAAGGAAGGTTGGCATCAGGCAGGCAGGAAGCTGGTCGGAAAGCTCTCCCCATTTCCTTGGGACTTCATCATCAAGTTCCTAACAGAAAGAATTTAAGATGATGAGGGTGACTGACAAGGTGTTCAGTTTTCCAAGTCCAAAGACAGTGGTGAACAAAACAAATTATTTCAACATGTTTCAACCACCTGTTATTTAATTCGTACTTAATTGGATGAAGTCTTTACTAATTGGGCTAAGACTTGAGGACTTAACTGGATGAAATCCTTCGTAATTGGGCTAAGACTTAAGGAAAAAAAATAGAATTACAGCACAAAACCACATCTAAAAATAGACTTTCATGATCATTCAACTACAGAAGTGGCTAATCTACAGAAGCAGCCTGTTCACAAGGACATATAAGATGTTTTATTGAATAAACAAAGTATGAATCTACAAATTGAAAAGATGATCTGCATATGCATCAGCGAGAATTCTTGGGTGGGGGTGGCGAGAGGGATTAGGCCATCTCATCATAGTTGTATTTTCTTTTTTTTAAGAATAATGTGGATTGTACCATCAATTTTATTACAAACATAAAGAGAGGAAGTACAAGCAAAAGGATAGAAGAGGTTCCTATCCCCAATGATAGAAAAAAACTAAAGAGACATCAACACTTAAATGCCTTTCCAAGAATCAACAGACACCCCACTATCTCATCACAGTTGTATTTTGGAAGTATCTTAGTTTAATCGTATGCTAGTATACAACAAGTAATCTGTTAAAATATCAGTCTTACCAAGGATCAATGGAACTTTGATGTTGAGATGCTGAACAATATAGTTCTTCACAATGTGACACACTGCAAAAGGAAAACTACTGAACAGTGCATGCAATAGATACAGCAATAACACTCTGAAATAGGAGATAGGCTGATAAAAAATAGAACAGTGCACAGATATTAATAAGTTCAACAACCATACCATTAGATGAAATTCTAACAGAGTTACAGCTGAATACAAGTATTCACAGTTGATGTTAAGTAGGTACATGAATAGCAGGTTCATATAATCTACAACCATAACTTTCCCAAGTTTTGGAAAAAGTTAAATTTACCAGAAAGCCATCTATCAATGTCTTTCCTTATTTCAACACAACTTAACAAAGGGAAAGGCTCCTTGTGTTTTCTGTTTGTCAACAAGCCCCCTTTTCTCTAACATTTTTTACTTCTACATTTTTGTCTAAGGCCGTGTTTGGTGCAGCTTCTATTTGGAAGCACTTTTGCATTTCGATTTAGTTATTTTTTATGGAAGCCATTTATGTGGTATCTTACTTGTGTTTTAGCTTCCAACCAAAAGCTACAAGGGAGGAGCTTCCAAGATTGGAGAAAAAGTGAGGTTGTTATGAAAGAGTCGGCTTTTGTAACAACCAAAATTAGTTATAACCTCTCTCCCTCAACTCATTCTATGTAAGAAGTAGAAGCCAAAAGTAACTTTCAAGCAGAAGTTTTGCCAAACACGCCCTAAATGTCCAATGCATTCATATTTCTAATATACTCGTAACCCCTATCTAGATTCTTGACATTCTTTCCTCTTTTCAGCATACTCATGACTGTTTTCCAGATCCTCATACATTATGCATTTGTAGCCTAAATGCAAATTCCTGTCTTAAAAAAAGCTATGATCAGAAAGGCCTCAAGCTCTGTACATATGAGGTCAATGATCAATGAAATATAAATATCATAAATCCATCTGACAGGCATTTTAGACTTGTGACAAAATGAAAATTGATTTAGAGAAAAATATTGAAAAGGGCACAAAAGCTTTCAAAATATCCAATAAGGGCATTGTAAGTTTAAAATATCTAAAAGGGGCACCCCGTCTAAAGTTCATATCCAAATGGGACAAAAGTCAGATTTTTCTAACATAATACCCTAATTACACTCAATTGTTTTATAAATAGATTGTCCTAATCCAGATCTATATAATGACTTTTTTACCCTTGATAAAAAAAAAATCTAAAATGAGACTTTTATTATTCTTTATTCACCATAAAGGAAACTAATAATAGAAAATATCAAGAAAAGTCATTTCTCTAAATTTAAAATTTAGAAGAGACTCCTAAATTTGTATAATTAGCAAAAGAACAAATATGTAAAATAATAAGCAACGACATAACTTTTGAATTTCTTCATAAGATGCATAAAATAAGTATAATCATAGTAGTAGTTATTTGTAAATTGATGTTTGGTCATTAGATTGAGATAGTAAATTTTTTATAATTATTAATAGTTAGGACAATCTATTTCTAAAATGATTGAGAGTATTTTGGGTAGCATGTCAAAAGAAATGTGACTTTTGTCCCATACGGATCTGAACTTTAAGGGAGATGACCGTTTAGATATTTTAAACTTGTAGTGCCCCCACTTGAATATTTTGAATGTTTTTGTGCCCTTTTTAGTAATTTTTGCATTGATTTATTCTTGTCACCTGTTGACATGTCTTTAAATACATAAAGTGTAATGGGTGCGTAGCATGCAAAACATACAAAAGAAAGCTAGGTCTACCCTAGACAAAAATGATGTTAAAGTCATAAGCCATGCACTCATAAGTGAAAGGTGTAAGATTAAAATAAGATAAGGCTTAGCTTACCTCTATGTGGGCCCTTCCCCAAGGGCAATAGGACCCCTGCAGAGGCAACACAGTAGCTGCACCACAGCACCATAGAGGCAAGGGCAGCAGGTGCAGCAGCAGCACAGCAAAGCAGCGGCAGCAGCACAACAGCGGCACAGTGGGGGCAGGTGGCCCCCCACCAGTGGGCCTTTAATGGGCACTGGGTGGTCCCCCTCTTTTTATAAGAGAGAGGGACTGGTGGGGGGCCCACCGGTCCACCTTCTCCCCCTACCGGTGCCCATTAAAGGCCCCCACCGGTGGGGGGTTATTCCCCTCCCCATGCAAAAAAAAAGAAAAAGAAAAGAAAAGAGATAAGAAAAAAAAGAAGAAAGAATAAAAAAAGAGAAGGAGGAGGAGAGAGGAGGAGTCGGTGGGGAGTCCACCGGTTCACTTCCTCTCCCCACCGGTTCCCCACCATAAGCTCACCGGTGGGGAAAGAAAAAACAGAGAGAAAGGGGAAAGAGGATTAAATGGGACATTAATGCCATTGATTAATGGAGCTTAGATGAGACTGGAGTGGGATTAACTCCTCCACTAATCAAGAAAATGGAGTTAAGAGCCAATAATTAGACCAAGTGTAAGTGGAAGGAGTTAATGCCCCCCCAATTAATGAGGGTTTGCCCCCATTAAAGAAAAATAAGAAAAAGAAGAAGGGAGAGAAAGAAAAGAAGAGAGGTGGGGGTGCACCCACCGATGGCACCCCCCACCGGTGGGGGTGCCCACCGGTGGCACTCCCCCACCAGTTGGGTTGCCCACTGGACCCCTCACTCCCTCTCATTCTCACTCACACTCCCTCTTATTCGTCTCTCTTGGTGATTGAGCAATTAATAACGTTGAGGGGCACCACCGGTGCCTTGAGCCCCCAACAGTGAAGGCCCCCCATCCCTATAAATAGCCTCCAAGGGCTGCTGCAATAGGAGGGCAGATGAACACTCCTACATAAGGCTACAAGGGGAGGCTCTGCTGAGATTCTGCTGCAAGTTTTCTAGGATTCTTTTGGGCAGGATTATGGTTCACTTATGTAGTTTGAGTGACCAAAATCATGTAGCATGGCTCATCCATATCGTTTGGATGATTGATTCTATTGATGTGCATGCCCCTTTGATTAAGGGACCTTTGTGTCCTATTAAGAAAAGGCCCCTTGCACAAATATCTTTGGAGAATGGTTTCCTTGTGAAATTTTGAACATTGAAGATTGCTTAATGAAGATGGTCCATTTCAATGGTCATTTAATAATGTTGCCTTAAAGGATACTTGATGGACCCATAAGGGGTTTATGACATTGTTGTGCCCTTCACCTATATTCATTAAGGATACCCTTTGGCGGGTTTGTTTGGACCTCATTAAATCCATCATGCTTGTGGCTGCCATGTCTTGTTTTACAAGCTGGCCCATGGTTTTGGGAGTTGGCCCTATTGTTGTCCTAATGACCCAAATGCCCTTGGCGTCCCCATTTAAATTTACGTAAGTCCTAAATACCCCTAATCTTGGATGAACAACTAACTAATAACACATGAAGCACGTTCTCACCAACCATGACTTAAATAACACACTTTTAATATCTCAAACGGCCAAATACCACCATAACCTTCGATAACCCACTTAACCATAGAATCAAGTAAACATGACTAAGATACCCTTTTAATGAGAAAAAAAATGCAAAAATTACAGAAAAATCTTAAAAAATGTTAAAATCACCCCGACATACCCTAAATACCCCCAAGACCTTAAAATGACCCAAAATTATCAAAATACTCCTAATGCACCAAAAATCATTAAAAAATCTCAGAAAGAAATCATAAAAATGTTAAATCACTCAAAACACATCAAATACCCTTAGAACTCAAAACTCTCCTAGAATGACCAAAATACCCTTTGGCCCCAAAACAACCCAAAAACACATCATAGGATTTTAAAACCCTCTCAACCTATTGGAACACATCATAAGCCTTGAGATGGCCATAATACCATAACACCCTTCAACTTTGCATAATTACCAAAATACCCTTTTGGGTTTAAAACACTTAAAATAAATCCAAAATGCCTTAAAAACCCTTCTAAACCATCTCAAGCCTTTCTAACCCATCTTAAGCCATGGTAAAGCTTCATGTTCAATTTAAACTATGCTTTTTGTATTTGTACGCATGTTGTGGTACTTGATTTTGATTAAAGGACATCATCGGACGGTTAATCAAGGATGGTCGATCAGTTGATCGACATAATTAACACTGACCGAGGTCAGTGGGGAAGAGGTCGAATTCTCAAATCCTTGCCTGATCCGAAGTCCCAGACTCCTTGAGGACTCATCCCAAGTCCTCAAAGTCTACCCAAAATTTAAATAAAACAAAGCGTGAGATCGCGGGTCCTTTCCTCCTGCATCCGAACATCTCCATATTTAATAAATGTGTCTCTTGATTTCCAAGGAATAGATTGACATGACTAAGCTTTTAAAGGCCTATAACTTGGACCGTTTGAACAGCATCTCACCATTGAATAAGGGTAAGCCATAATGTCTAGGATTGTTGAATTCTAAAATTGTGGCTAACAGCGGATAAATGTCATTAACAAGAAAAAGCTGCTCATCTAGGCAAGCCCACAGGACCGATGAACGAACAACCTACGTATGAACAAATCATCTGTAAACATGCAAGGATATGTTCTGCAGTTCCCGCAAGTCTTAAACACTGTTGGTTGTTTTTATTATATCACTAAAATTATTTGAATCTTTCTTATGAAAGACATGAAGGAAAATAATGCACACAGATAGGATGAACATGATGATTGCTAAAATTCATTAAAACATAATTCTTTGAATACAGTGAATACAATGGCTACAGATTTGGCTGTTGAAAAATCTTCCTCAAAAATACCATGAAGAAATGGATCTTGCAATATGTCTAAAGATTGGGAACAAAGCACTTCTTCTAATCACAGAGAAACTACCTTAAGGAATCTCATGATTCACTAATTCGGAAGCTTACCGACTTTATCCTGCAGAATAAGACAATTTCAAAAAGCAGGTGTCAGGTTCTGGAGTAAAGGTAACTAATCAGAACTTCAAACAAAGCCAACTAATTCATAGGCAAATCATTAACTAGTTAAGACACCTGCTCATTATACGAATGAAAGATGATGTGGTACCATCCACGTTTCAAAAAATAAAATGAAAGAGGAAAGGCAAATGATTAACTGGAGAAGATTTGGCAAAAAGAGACATCATAATCAGCCTTGTCTTAGGCAAAAGTATGGAAGCTAGCTTCCAATAATACGAGAACTGTTTGTCCTGAAGGCATTCAAGCCACACATACTGAAAGAAAAGTCTAGAAGAGATGGTGCCCAAGCAGAAAAGCAAGCATGCTTAGAAAAGCAAAGGCTGCAACACAAGCACAACTAAAAACTATTAACTCTAATAGAAACTGTAAGAGTTCAAGATGAAAACACAAAGATATGCTCTCTCATAGAAAACCTCAAGATATCAAGGTATACACCCACCCTACAAAAACTCAGGCTACAGTCGCCCACTTCGGCATCCAATGAATGTTTATCTCAACATAGTAAACAACATTCCCTAAAGAGTTCTTATCGTTACCGGCTTCCAAATAGTTATAACAATGCACATAACATCAGCTTCCAAGATGAAAATGACAGAATTCAACATCCAACCTTAAGGCCCAAACTCACCTGCCACCATTTGGAGCTTGACTCAAATATCCTTTACTAGTTAAAAAGTAAACAACCCCTCACTCTCTCAGATTTCAACATGTCTTGGATGTCAAGACCCAAAAGCAGTTCCCATATTAATGTTTCATTCAACAGTCACTGACAATCCAGCTTCTAACATGTACTAGACCAGTTTTGAAAAGATGAGTAATAGAATAGATAATTGCTTTTCCAACAGTAATCAATCCACTGATACAAACATTCGCCATAACCCAACTGTCATTCCTGATCTTCAAAGCCCTTGCCTAGGAACATTAGAGAGAAATCTTTTATCATTCTCACTCCCAAACTCCATGCACAATTGACATGACATGCTAGATTGCCCTCCTCATGGAAAGCTGTTATTTATAAATGGCAACTTGTTTACCAAGATTTCTGGCATGTGTACATGGGATGAAGTTGGGGGAACGTATCATAATGTCATCAGAGAATGATAAAAAGTGCACCACCCTTTCGATTGAATTTCCGACAATGAGATTGCAAATCACACCACTCAATTGTCACGCTGACAGTAGACAAATGAATAATGATAGAAAGAGGGTGAAAAAACATACAGCCAACCTGCATGCTGCCCCCTCCTACATCATGCCTGACATTTCAAACCTGTCAACATGAGTTCCAAAGCTTAACTCTTTAATTCATTCTAAATCTGCCAACATGAGTTTCAAAAGTTGACTCATTATTAAATATTAACCAGTTAATTTCTGCCAATAAACAGAAGGAATATTATTGTTGTGACTGACCCCAAATGTGTCTTGGAGAAAAGCACCATATCATTACCAAGATAAAAATAACCCAACCTTCATTCTCAGTTTTTTCTTTCTTAAAGTTCTTGGGAATCCCCACTAAGCATGTCTTGCCCTCCTTTACACCAAGCCAATTAATCAACAAAATGAGACAAAAGCCAGAGGATATCGAGGGATTACACTGCCATAGGCCTCTATAACTATGAAGAAACATGTGTCCCATAATGGAATCAAGACAGGTTTAGAACATATGTCATATTCTTAACCAGTTAGCTCATCATCTTAGGCATTTCAACTAGTAAAAGTCAACTAAGATTTCATGTTGGTCCAGTTCCCTGCGTGTCAAGTGTCACAAAATTGGATTGGATCTCCAAAATCATATCACATGTTTTCCATTTTTCTCCAAATGTCCTTTCCCCAAAACTAACTGCATGCTTTTTCTACAT
Source organism: Zantedeschia hybrid cultivar (assembly GCA_030544215.1). Lineage (NCBI taxonomy): Eukaryota > Viridiplantae > Streptophyta > Magnoliopsida > Alismatales > Araceae > Zantedeschia > Zantedeschia hybrid cultivar. The sequence continues at coordinate 38,712,448 of JARZZO010000013.1, read as the reverse complement.
ATTAGTCAAATCTAAATGATGTTTTGCAGGAGCTTTGAAATGAACTTATTTTTTTGCTCAAATATCAAATTTATCATTTTTATTTTGAACTTCAAAAAGTGTAGCTTAGTTCCTAGCCAAAGTTAGCAAGCTTTTCCATCCAACTCGATCTACCTAGGAATGAGTTGCTCAAGTTGGCCATGATCCAACTCAAGGTTCACCATATCGTTGATCCGTATCATATTGTATCTTCCCAAATACAGTACAATATTGATCTGACTCGGTCTGACTCGCACGAGTTGCATGAGTCAAGTCAATGAGTTTGTTAAAAGTAATGAGTTTAAGCCACATTTTAGAGAAACGTACCCTATTGTAATTTTACTTATCAAATGAAAAACATTCAATTTAAAACAACCTATTATGCATGTATGAGTCAGCAAAATCCAGTTTGACTCGATGCATACTAGCAGATCAGACTCGCCCAGATACAAGTCAACTTGTATGAGTCAGCATGATCCAATACAATACGGCAAACCATGATCCAACTTAGTGTTTTAGGAATCCAATGTTAGTGGATGACTCTAGGCCTTTGAACCTTTGTTTTGAGAGGAATAGTATGCACCTAGTCCACCCTATCTTACAATTTCTAGAGGCCCATCTTATAACTGTCACCTAGTCCACCCTATCTTACAATTTCTAGAGGCCCATCTTATAACTGTCACCAAACTCCACTACATTGATAGTGTGAGCCTCTGTGGCTGCCAATATGTATCACATCGCACACATTAAAGGCACAAAGTATCGTAACTGTCAACTCATTAAATCAGGTAAGCTGTAATCAGACACAATGACCACCTTCTTTTATTTTTGATCATGAGTCGACTGCAAGTCAAGTGTTGCCACATTCATTTTGCCCCTTCACAACAAACTACATTTCAAATACATCTTGTTTTACGTCAACATGTTGCCACTTATTAAGGTGTTATTTGATGTGCCGTAAAATGCTGTAGACAAACATAAACAGCTGTTTTTTAGCATTTTCCTTGTGTTTGATGTGTTGTAAATAGCTAGGTTTAAAGTCAGTTAACCTTACATGGAACCCATTTTCCCTGGTTTCAATCACCTAACATATGCTCTGCTTGTGTCCCCTTCCATCGGGGTTTTGCTCTTTGCCGCAGCCAACTGGTTTTGCTCTAGTGCAGCCCTGTGTAACAATAACTAGTGGACATTATATAATGCCATTAAAAGTTAGAATTCAGATCCTTTAAAAGTTTTAGGGGCAGCTTATGGTAGTGGTACTACTAATTTTTCATTGACATATCGGATTTGGGAAGCACGAGAGGTAGCTTTACCTCTCAAAGCCATAAGCTGATCCAAAAATTCAGCATGATAAACAAAGTGTCCATTTTTGTTTGTGCATTTAATGACCAACAAAATGCTTTGAATTTCACGGTTTTAAACCAAAGGATTATGGCATTTCACAGCGCACCTAACAACATCTAAGAAAAAAAAACTTCAGGACAATGCATCAGTTCTTTCCATTGGTGACATTAACGTGGGATTCTCCATTCAAAGTCACATTATTAATTTGTAATTAATTAGCTGAAAGGGATGTTTCTACCTTGAAATCAAGTCAAACAAGACCCTTATGATTCATTTGTCAAATGTGCATCACAAGCCGCAAAAATATTATGACAGTGAAATCAACGTAACAATTAAAAAAAAGATGTGTAACAAGCAAGCAGGAATCTCTTAACTACTCAGAGAACAGTACTTATAAAAACTAAACTGACATGTTACATGTACAAGGCACCTATCTCGCAAAAATTGGCAGATAACTTAGAACACAAAGCATTTTATTCCTTGCAAGTTCACAGGCAAGCGCAAGTTTCTTTCCACAGAGTCTAGCGAGTGACGGGAGTTTACATGCAAAAGATTTCCAAAAGCAATTGGAAATCCACAATTCTGCACAAAGATTCTAAGAGGCATTGGAATTTAACAATTCTATAGTCTATAGAATCTATACCGTCATCAATCTGATTATTCTACCATTTCACTTGTTTCTCCATAAACGTCATAAAATTAGACAACACTAAACAAAGTGACTAAGCACCGCATAGCCCATCCACAGAAGACAAAAAACACTACCTACAATAATCACTATAATGGGGGGAAAAAAAAGTACTGGACACAGACCAGGAATGCAGGCGCGATGTAGTAATCCCCCTGGAGATACTGAAACGACCTCGTCGCCTTCTGCCTGTAATCAAACACGATATCCGCTGCCAAAAACCAACATAAGAAAACTAAAAACCCACTTTTTCCAACCCTTCCACCATTTCACCTCAAAAAAAAAAATTCACACAAGAACACCACCAAGTCGTCGCGGCCACTCACAGTCCCTCCCGAGGAAATTCCCAACGAAGAGGTCGTCGATGACCCCCTGCCGCGCCCCGACCGCGATGTTCATGTTGTCGGCCTCCTGCCCCAGCCGGTACAGGTAGTCCCTCCCCTCCGCATCCTTCGCCTCCCACGACGACTGCTCCGACATCCTCCTCCCCGGGGGGGCGCCTCCCGGCGAGGTGTTGTTCCCCCGATCGACGCCGTCCGGCTCGCCAGCGGTGGCGTCAGAGGGGCGGGAGGCGGCGGCCTTCGCGCGGAGGTGGCGCCGGAGGGGACGGGCCGGAGGGGGGAGCCGCGAACGAGGGGCGGGGAAGAGGAGGTCCCTAGAGAAGGTGTAGGAGGAGCAGGTCGCCATCGCCGTCCTCCGTCGCTGCTCGGCGCTGGCTGGCTGTGGCGTTCCCGCCTCTTTCACAGAGCAAACGCCCGCTTCGCGGTTGCGCACTTCGGGTTTGCATAGGCCGGTCGCGCGTTATCCAGGTGAGGAATGATAGGATAGGCTGTAGGACCGTAAACGGGTAGGATACGGATACTGAAATAGGTGTCTCCATTTTTCGATTCCGGTAAAGATAGTCTGATTTCGTTTTCGATTCCGATAAAATCGAAAAGTACATTATCCGTTTTTATTTCCGATAAAATCGGAAAGTCTATTTTTCGTTTCCGATTTGTTTCCTATTTTGATATCGAAATTGGATATTATTTTTGATAATTATCGAAAATTACTGATTTTTTTATTTATTTATTTAAAACATATAAAATAAAACATAAATATAACTGATACGTCTTAGTATATTAGATAATGATTAATTATATTAGATAATGATTAATAAGATTAAAACAATCTTAAAGTTAATATTATTTTTAATAATAAATTTAATAACAATCGGAATTAGAAATCAGAAAGCGGATACGGAAATAGAAGTTGTTGTTTCCGATTCTGATAGTTTATCGAAAATATTTGATTCTGATTCCGATAGCTATCGCACGGATATTTTTTATCGAAAACAGATTTTTTTTTTCGGTAACGGATCGAAAAATCAGATAATCGGATTTTTGTTGACAGTCATATTTGACTGCATGGGGGTACCTAGGGCTGGCAATGAGTCGAGCCGCTCACGAGTCGTTCGGACTCGGCTCGATTCGGTTCAACTCAAAATCTCAAACGAGTCAAACTCAAGTTTAGATTAAAACTCGAATAGCTTAATGAGTCAAACTCAAACTTACTGTGGCTCAACACGTGAGCTCGTGAGCCGGCTCAAGTGGATATATTTACTGAAAGATTCTCATTCCAATTGTGCATCAAATGATTAAAACAAAATAAAATATGTCCAAATTTGTGCGATTTAAGCTCGAGCTAAGCTCGAGCCTAATAAAAACGGAACGAGCCGAACTAGAGCTCAAACCGAACTTGAGCTCGAACTCGAACCAAACTTCTTTGACCCGAGCTGAGTCCAAGTCATCTAAAGCTCGACTCATTGCCAGCCCTTACCCATACGGTCGAGCTCTCATCCGTTGGATGGCTGCACACACACCTCCATCCAGGTACTTAGACAGAAAACAAAACTGAAGACCATGAGTACGTTAATTAACATTAAACAATGTTCTACGCTTGCATGAATGTGGTAACTAGGTTGGAAAGTATCTTCATTAGTTTTCTCTGTTTCCTAAAAAATATAGCCTCAATCTCATACGTGCAAAAAATCTTCAAGACATTTTTTGAAAAATACACGTACATAACAAATCATTTGATAATCATTGTAAATAAAAAGAACCTCTACCATCAATTTTTTTTTTTTGTAAAATATGTATATGTAAAAAAAATTCTATATAATCATTCTACATGTAGAGAATTCCCTATCATCTAGTCTATCATCACTCATAGCACTTATAAATTAGATTTATTTTAAAATAGAAAGAAAATTTAAAAGTTCACCCTTTCTTCATATATATATATGAGAAATGTTAGAATGTGATTTGCTATGGTGAGTGACCTTATCCTCATATTAAAAAGAATTTAAATTTTTTAAATATTCAAAAACCTTCTTAGAGTTGTTTCCATCCCTTCAGACATTATTTTGATTGTTTGATCGTGTCCAATCTTGAAACTCAATCGGGTGCATGCAATTTATAATTTCAACAAATCATAAAAAAAATAAAAAAATTGTCAAATTAACCTTAAGATTATTCTCATCCCTAAAGAATTTTGATATTCATCACGAATTTACGCACTTGAAATTGGACAGCTTAGATGCCTCATGATACAATCGTCAAAGTGAAACCCAAAGGGATGAGAATAATTTTGTGGGATAATTGAATTTTAATATTTAAAATTTTGTTATCAATTTTATTTTTTTAACATAAAAATAGAGACAAAATAGTGAGTGCAGTTTAACTGTACGTACTGTAGCAACGGCACCATAGTACTCCTCAAATAGATACAGACACAAAAGATTTACTTTTTCAAACACAATTTTTTTGGATTTTATCCATGAAAAATCTTATTAAAAATAATGTTATAAACCTCGGATTTTATCTACGAAAAATATTATTAAAAATAATGTTATAAATGCATTGCACATCGCATAATTTTTAAATATCTGCATCTAAACGTCCATATTTTATATTTATATTTTTTTATTCTAAATACACCATTAGTTATCCGCTACGATTTTATAGCCATCTGGGATTTTCTAAAGTTGTTAACATGGTCTCTCGAATGGATATTATTCTCTTCGTAACAGACTACAAGATGATGACGTGGATCCGTCATGGCCATCTAACGGATGAGAACTAGACCGCATGGGAACCCCATGCGGTCGGGCGTATCCTATCATTCCTCTATCCAGGTCTACGGTAGCGTGCGGGGGGTGAAAAGATGGGTGCTCTTGTCCGTGGTGCAGTGCGACAGACCAATGAGAAAATGTCACGTGTCTAAACAGCACACCATCTTGGTCCTAAGACAATATTTCTTTCTGAGGAGGTGAGGAAGTAAACTCCAAAAAACAAAAGGGAGAATATTCTGAAAAATATGGAGATTATTTCTCCAATTAACTTTTACTCGTATTTTCAAAATTTGTAAAAGTTAGGATCTGTTTGATTTTATGTAAAGTAGACCACATGATTTTTTTTTCTCGAAATATATACCACAATCATTTATTTGGTAATCCGTAAAATTCTAATCAATGGAAAACTTTATTCATTGACTTCCCTTTTTCTTGGTTTTGGCCTCTATGATATAAGACGTGTAAGATCAAATATCTTTTTCCAAAGAAGCTAAAAATATTTTCACAAGTACCAAATGACTAATTATGTTTTCATTTTTTCTTATAAATGTGTTTTCTTATCAAATCTTTTTCATTCGGACATGTTTTATGTATAACCAAACAAATACTTGAAAATTTATTTCCCAATTTTTTTTGAGAATGCAAATACTAGAGGTTTTTACTTTTTAGTCCCTATAACTTTCAATATTCATAATAATCCTAACAATCTTCATATTTCTTTAAAGTCACCACAGTCTTTAAATCCTTCCTAAAAAGTTTCTCGTTAACAACCATTAAAACATATTTGTAGAATATTCTTAAGATTAATTTCATATAAACCACCCTTACATGCAAAATATCAAATATACCCATCTTATTTTCGCCATATGATATATACCATCATTAAAATGATATAATATCCACTAGTGGAACTTTTGATAGAATATTATCATAACTGTGATATCATATATACCCTCGTTAAAATAATATAGTATCCACCGGTGGTACTTTTAGTAGAATGTTATCGTAACGAGAGTATATAATATTGTGAAAATAAGAAGAGTATATCTGATATTTTGCATGTAAGAAGAGTTCATATGAAATTAACCCATATTATTAATATATTCTATAGGAAACATAGTACATAAAAGGAATATTTTGTGAATATTCTCTTTTAAGATTGTTAATTGGAGAGATTTTTTAAGAAGTGTGGGGAAGTACCGAGGATATGGACCTAAGGACTTCTTGAACCACGTCCTAACAGGGCGCGCCCAAGGAGCACGTCATATGTCCACCTGCAACTGAAGAAATCGTCACTGTTGTGAGTTCATAAACTGTCAAACCACGTAGACTGAATCGAACCACTTAAATCGATTTCTAACAAATGTATGTTAATATTATATATAATTTTAATAAAAGCTACCTGGCACCTTTGATATGGGTGTAAGCAAGTGTCGACCAGTCTAGTCTTTGATTATTAAATAACCTTTCTTATGCTTATGTTTTCTTTGTCTTTCCGAGGTAGGATTAAATGTCTACACCAAATCCCCTCCTATATAGCTCTCATATCGTCGTGATCATTCCCCGAAAGAGCAGAACAGTTTACACCAAATCCACTTGCTAATCTTATCGAGGTGACAATAGTAGGACAATAGCTGCCAACTTTGGCTCACAGCCAGGGTGGTCCTCTCAGCTGAGAGCTGGGGCCCTGTGTGGGGAAGCACTGAGGATATGGCTGAATATGGGTGCAAGGACTTCTTGGGCCATGTCCCGACCGGGGTGCCGCAAAGGAGCACGTCGTGTGTCCACTTGCAACTTAGAAAATCCTCATTTTGATGGAAATTCGACCAGACAATGTCAAGTTCACCATCTACCAAAAGAAGGAATCTCTTTCATCATGAATCCCCTCCTCAGAACCCAAGGAAATTAAATCATCCTTACCTCTCTTATCAAAGGATGCATGATCACCCCGTGGCATTCATAAGGAGCCCAAGTATGTATGAAAAGTGGGGGAAAAAGGAAGGAGAAAGGAGAGAGATATGACTTGGGCATCGGAAGGGATTATCCTCGATGATCCTAAGGACCCCTTCTAACGTTGTTCTTCTTCTTCCTTGCACGAAAGGGCCATATACGAGGGGATGGGTGCTCGATCCTGCTATCTTGCCTCATCCTACTATCACCTTATTTCCACATGTTATTCCATCAAAGACCTCTACTGGAAAGGGCCATAGAGGAGGGGATGGTTTTCTCGAGCTTGCTAGTTCGATTGTCACCTCATGCTATTGTTGCCTCATTTCCACATTATATTCCCTCGAAGACCTCTACAAGGAGGATTCAAAGATTTTAGAGGATCTAAAATAAATATGAAGATTGCAAATACTAATACATAATATCTAAAAGTTATAGGAACACATAAATAAAAAAATTAAAAAGAAATATCTTTCTTGATATGGACGGTATTTGGTCAGGTAAGTTAGTTCAAGTTAGACTCAGCTGACTTCCTTGGTGAGTTAGGGATGTATCTTGATTATTTAATTTGATATTTAAAACACGAAGTATAAAATTGAAAAAGTCTGAAATAAATCATCGACCATATAATCAAGATTTTTCATGCGTTCCTTATTCACAAAAATTAAAAAAACAACAGAGGACTGGGATTAGGTAACTAGTTATCTAATCCTTTTGTTGGTTATAAGTGGAGCTCACATTCAACTGAACCGACATTAATAAGATTAGGAAAAAGGTATAGTAACACCATTTTTTAACACAACCTAGTTGACACATACATACATTGGAAGGTGCAATTGTCAAAGGTGTGGGCCACTAACACTTTCTTACATGTGCATGCCGCTTAGAAGTGTCAAAAAGTTGTCTTGAAAAACAGTGTTACTATACTATTTTCCATAAGATTCTCCTTCCTTCAATCGATGCACAAGCACTTAATGCAGACTCCACGTTTCGAGGCCCACGTAACTAAGCTAATAAACATGTTTGACTGTCTAAAGGAACTATTTATCGAATGGCATAAGTGACCGACTTGGTCACTGAAGAATTTAACTCTAAGACAACTTTGGGAGCCCATTGATTATCTTTGCTCGGCAAGCCTAAAACTGCAATAGGATGTTTGTGATCCATCCTAGTGAACCTTGTCAGACCTCTTTACAATATGTCAATATTGTAATTTTTGAGGAAGCAGAAAAAAGAGGTACATTCTTTCAGTCTTCAAACATATCAAGATTTTTCAAATTCTGATATCCATACTCTTTCATAATAAAAAATAATTAATCCACAGATTGCAGAAACTAAGTTAAACTTTTTGTTTGGAACTCATGATGAAAAGATTTGTTTAGTGAAGTGATCCTTTTTCAATGTCACTATATAAGAGTAATAAAAGATTCCCCTCAAAAACAAGCGAGAGGTTTATCTTTCCGAGATGTTAAAAGTTAATGTATTTGTTAACGCCTTGATGGAGGATTACCTTGCTTTTGTGTCCAAGTGCATAAGTCATGCTTTTAGTCGGGGATACATAAAACTCTTCGACGCAGGCCGTTTAGTTCTCTAATTGCAAAAGGAATGTGACAAACCACGGATAGAACCAGCAGATTTTGAAACAGATGGTATATAAATTGATAAAAAGGCAGTCCAATTTACCACCCTCTTTGCCATTCACTTTCCAGTTTCCATCAAACAGTAAGAAACTTAGAAGTACCAAACTTAAGTTAGGCTATTGAGATCCACTTGAGATGTGAAATTTTCAAATGCAGCTGCACAGACTGGCATTGCAGCAAGTATAAAACGTTTTCTTAATTTTTTAAAGTCCAGTCCTACATGTTCTAAGCGTCCATATAGAGAGAGCTATCTGAGACCCACAAAGTTCTAAAAAATAAAAAATATACCCCAACAAACGGTAAAGCATAACCATAATGGGTCAAGTCTATTAACAGTTATAACTTTTAAATTTTCTTGGATAGTTCAATCAAAAACCTATATGGACAGGGCCCGAAATAACAAAAATAAAATAAAAATATACATATATATATATATATATATATAATACCAGCTACAATGCCAGGTAGTAGGAGTTATACTTGTTGCAATGCCCAGTGCAACTGCACAGTCTGTCATTGCAGCAAGTACAAAAAGTATTTTTTTTTGTTTTTTTAATCGGATCCTACATGCCTTGATGTTCATATAAACTGATCTTTTAAGGAGATAATACACAAATCTACAAAAACTGTTATTAAGTACGGCCTGTTAAGCCCATTTTTTACTATTCATTGAAGTTCAATTTTTTATTTTTCAGATTTTTTTTGCATTGTCCAATGCAAATTAACCTATACAGACAAGTAGGACATGTAAAGTCCAACCTTAAAAAAAAAAAAAAAAAAAAAAACCGTTTCATACTTGCTGCAATGCTAGGCAGTGCAGCTGCACTGGACATTGCAGCAAGTGTAACTCAGAAAAGAACATAGATAACACCCAAGAAGCATGTTGACGAGCCCCATTTGTGGCAAAGGCAGACTGCGCCCGACAACAGAAAAGTGCCACAGGCCCCTATCGCCTACCTAACGCCTTAGCTAACAATGGACTATGCGCAGACGATCTCCTTCATTTGGCGAGAAGCTAGACGAGGCATAGATCATATGAGATAGCTGATGCACGCCGAATCTCATTATGAACAAAACTTGGCAAATTTCACAAACTTACAAGTGAATTCAACGCATACATTTAAAATCTATCTCATATTCTCCACGGGAACCGTGGAGCTTGCTTGGCACTTGAGCAAGTATCCAGGGGATGAGGAATGTTGAGAAAGTGGGACGACAAAATGGATATCTTGCTCTAAGCAAATCTGAACCCTGCAAAAACCTAACCAACACAGGATGAGTAAGAGGAGAAAACAAAGTCCAAGGGCAAACAGATGATTCAAATATTCAGCTGAGTGGTTAAACCGACAAATATTTACAGCCCTGGAAGGTCATTTCTGAACATCACGCCTCGGAAGACAAACATAGATGTGTAAAATATCAGTCTGGTGACCATCATATGGAAGTAAGAGGTATGAAAAGCAAAAGCATGTTCTGGGAACTTGAGCTACAAAATGACCTTTTTTTCTCTCGCATACTAATAGATGCAAGCATCATTCGGTCATGTTCTAATTGTACTTAGAACTGACATGAATGCAACCTGTGTGATAATATTTTCCACACGATCTTCAATCATACGATCCCCAAGACAAGCTTAGGTCCATATCATATTATTTTAAAAATTTATTGAAGTTGCCTTCCACAATACAAATCGTGATGCAACAGACAACCTATCTAGTCTAAACTGCAATCAGACATTGAATTTGAAAGCATGGGAAGTTGCTTATTGGTACAGGTGAAACCATGCATGTGCACATTGGAATGGAGTGCCAAGATTGAGATACTTACCCCTGTTAAACTGGACAGCAATGATTCTACCATCCAGACAGACATACTTCAGTATGGAGCAAAAGCACTTCCTTGTTGAAAGAAAAAGAAATGTCAAGTGTTCTGGACCATTCTATGTTAACATCTCAAGAATGCCAAGTGTCCATTTCATCAATAGTTCCCAGCACTGGTGGGAGGATATTTGTCCAAAACCCACTTCGGTGTAGTAGAAGAGAGCCACAATCCTTCACCCGTCTCCTTGTGCTTAAAATCTGGTGCATTTGGATTGGACTAAAACCACAGGAATGCAGACGATACAAGCACAGCAATGTTATAAGTAATGTCTTATGTTAACAAACATAAACATGATCTGTTATAAAATAAAGTCATCTATGCCTTAACAGGTATACCTTTTTTGATCTTTTGTCCCACCACTTGTCTGGATTATCCATCAAATCCCTCCAGAATTCCTCTGGTTAGACATGAGGTACAATATCAGAAGTGGGAAAAGAAACTACTTGAAAACAAATTCTCCAGCCCCATCAACCCCCTCTCCCAAGCAACAAAATGAAAACTACCCATACAAGGACTTCATTGGAAAGGTTAGACTTGTAGGCTATAGCTGAAGTGAAGATAGAACTCCAAAACAATTGTCCACAAGGATGCTGACAGCGAAGAGAGCAACAAGACATTTTTCAGGATGCCAAGGGCCAACAATTATGATTAAAGAAAGCAAGAAACAGTGCCTCACTGGCAGGGGATTAAAAAAAGCCTTGAAAGACTCACACAACAAACAAGATGTTACGTGCTGGAAAAATATTGCATCATGGAATTTCTCCAACATATTTTCTAGTGAAGCTGAACAGAAAACTACTAATGCTTTGTGGGTGTCCATTCACTGGCCCCTTCTCTGCAAGCTAGGCCATGCAAGAATTACTAACCATATGGGGAGCACCCATCTATCGACCATTCTCTGCAAGCTAATGCCCATGCAACAGTTCCTGATCTGAAATGAATTGTTCTGAGACGATTGTGAATTGTACACCTTCTTGGTGTCTTCTGAATAGAAGGATACTTTTGGGGCGGTTTTTTCTTTTCTCTTTATACTTGGACACCTTTTTTCTTCATTTAATGAATTGTGGTAGTATCCACTTTTTTTTAAAAAAAGAGTTTAATCTGCAACAACCAATTATCTTAGAACATGCTGCTGCTGGTAACTGAGTTTCTTATGGTTTCTCAGCTGCCTTCTGCCTAAATCAGTTTATAGCCCATTTCACCGCAACACTCTCAATGGATTAAACATGTAATATAACTGTATGATTCACCTAATAATACAATCTGCAAGTGTTGACAAGTGCAAACCGTCCTCTCTCTCCTACAGAAAAACTTGCAGTGCTGTCTAGTCAGTAAGACTGCAGGAAAGACTTCACTTACCTAGACAAATGTGTCTGCAAACAAATCTGGATTCAACCCATGACCCATCAATTTGCAAGTTGAGGGGGTGTCCAGCAGAGTGGATATGAAAAGAGATGCTTTAGAAACTGAGGGAGAAGCAAAGGTTCATTTAGGCAACATGGCATGCACCCCACAGCTTTTCCGGACAGATAATGACATTGAAATATCTGTATAGGGAGTTTTTTCAGCAAATATTCTTCCTTGTGCATTACTCCTTCAAAGATTGTCTGGCAAGAGTATACCACTAATCAGGAACCTAAGCTTTACAGTTAGGAATTTAGAATTAGTTAAAAACTAGTTTGATATTTTACCCAATCAATTCCACAGGTCTTTTTGCCACGACTTGGATAGTGGCTCGTATATAAAATGCCACAGACACGTCGACTGGAACATTGGTATTGAACCTGCTAAGATGAAATATAAATTACACTAGCAGGACATGTTAGCCTCAACAATTCAAAGACACACTGATCTTCTGACCAGGCAAAAAAAACCAAAGACATCTTGACCATTGCGCTCTGATATCCAATTATAACTGACTTGACTTGTACAGGAATGATTTGCATGCACCAGCCATCATGGTGATTGGTGACAGGTAGCCCTATACTCAAGATCGCTGACTCGGGGATCCATATTGGATATATCTATCAGCTACGAGTCGGATCCCATCCGACTCAGGCCATCTCGGTCCGACTCGCATGAGTCAAGTGACACAAGCCAATGAATTTGTTAGAAGTAATGAGTTTTAGCTATATTTTAGAGAAATGTGCCATATTTATTGATATAAAAAGTGTAATTTTACTTATCAAATGAGAAAAACTTAATTGAAACAACCCATTATACATGTATAAGTCCATCAACCCGGTCGGACTTGGTGCGTGCCAGGGGACCGGACCCGGCCTAGACACGAGTCAGCATGATCCGGTACAATATGGCAAACCATCAGCACAGGTAGTGCACTGGAAAAACAGGGACATTCTGCCTCCTACGCTACCTCTGATCTTCTGTCCCACCTTTCCTTTTTTATGACCTGCTTCAGATGCCAGTGTCTACAGCATTCTGGCTCTGACCTTTCTGGGCTTGGATCATTTTACATCATCACTCTCAGCCCCAAAATCCAACAAGCCTTAGTTTATATATTTTCACATTATTGTTCTTCGCTTTGTGAATTTATTGGTCTTAAGTATGCTATCCAGTCTGGGAACCCTACTTGGAGATGATATGATTGCTCCTCTCTCATGTT